>OY720280.1:0-5000000 GCA_963082995.1 Noctua comes | reverse complement strand
ACGAAATGTCGTAGCACATTGTACAGAGGAGAATGAAGTTCTATAATCTTAGGATATATGATTTATGTAGGTACATAGTTACTGTTCCAGTTTCGCAATCTACAAGATAACATATATATTGAAATAGCATCATGTGAGCATATTATTTAGAACTAAACCATCATCTTGAAAAATGTAATTGGATTGGATTGCGAGAAACACGTCATCATAATGTTCCGTTTAAAGAATCTTCGTCCATATTTTATTCTTCTTATTGCACTTCGTTAGTCTAGTGGTCGCAATCGGGACCGCTGAGCAAGAGGACAAGCAACCGCGTGCCTTGGTCGCCAAACGACACAAATATGTGACAAAATGGTAGGTGAAATTGTGGCTTGGCGTGAAGGGTTCCATATTAAAAGGTTAAAAAGCCTTTGCCATGAGCGGGCATTAATAGACTGCTATTAATGAACAACCCTGGAATTTGAGTTTCTCAAATGGATTAGTGATCGTAGTGTCTTATATTAGTTTGTTTTCATCTAAAATGCGGGTTGTTCCCTTGCTTTAATCTTCCCGATCTGATAACAGAGTTAAGCGACTGCCAATATAATTGTGCTACTAGGGACAGCTGATAGCTCTAGCCTATAGGACACCGGAGTGTGAAAATAGCTTTAATATAGTGGATAATGGAAATAACCCAAAGGAACATTGAGAGAAAATTTCAAAACGCTTAGTTGGTAATTTCCGTGACCCAAGAGCTGGATTTTACCAGGGCCAGAGACTACCTAAGCGTTGCCATACAACGTAGCAACGCCGTCAGTCTTGGCCACATGACTAGTTCACAACGTTAATCAAGGAGATTTTTGACGAAGTTTTTTTTTTTTTTAGTTTATTGTCAGGTTAATTCTATGATAAGTTCAGTGACTGAAAAATACTGCAGAAGCGCATGAGTCAAAAGTTAGTTTCAGTACCACCGGGTGCATTAAAATAGCCTCCATGACTGGCGATACATGCCAACCAGTCTTACTAAGGGCATCGAATTACCCGGAACTAACTGGGTTGTGGAGGTCAGATAGGCAGTCGTTCCATGTAAAATACTGGGATTCAGCTGCATCCGGTTAGAGTGGAGTGTGGCCGACGCCAACACAAGTTGGGAAAAGGCTAGCCAGAAAACGATGACTGGCTATCCTAAAAGCACAGCGCACCCTGCAGCACTGCTGAAAAAGTTGAAACGGTTTTTGTAAGTTTCGAAATTAAGTTGCATTAATTTAACAGCTACTGGCCATATGTTTTCAAAGCACGATCAATTTGTTTGCTTATTAATACAGTTTCAGCCTGTTTTAATGTTTATAAAAATTTGTAAAAAAATCCGTTTTTTAAATTTTTTATATTGTTTTTTTAAGGAATATATAAAAATTGTGTAGAAATAAATAAAGGAAGTAAAATAAATAAATATTTTTTAAATGTTTTTATATATGTATATATTTTTAAATTAATATTTAAAAGTCAAATGTATAGAAAGTTGAATAAAGGAGTAAAATAATACAGAAAATCAATTTTACGAGAAAGTCGAGTCGGTTCCTGTAAGCTGAACACTATTAATAAGACCATAAAAATACTCTAAGTTTTAATTCGATCAAGTGACGTAATGAAGAAGAAGGTAGAAACGCTCATGAAGTTCATTCTTTACTTTGTACAGTCTCATTGACGCCGTACATTTTTCTGCTAACGCTGCGCTGTGTCCCACGATGCCATGTCATAATGACTATAATACAAGTAAAAAATAACTTCAATTTGGTTAAAATAACCGCTTTAAATGACTCGACCAAGTCCTGATAGTTTAATTTTCATTTCAAATACATCATAAGACATTAGCAAACAACTTAGAAGCTGCTCAGCTATGCTCACCACTCGCACTAGTGACATTGCTGTCGCTGCCCTTGAACGTGCTGGGTATTTAGGGTAACAAGTTGATGTATCTCACACTCTGTCGACCGTCTGAGCCGTGCAAGTTGTGGGGTAGGCGAAGATGATAATGGATAATGGTTTAAGGCAGTTAGACAACTAAGTAGGTACTAACATTATTCCAAAGGTGAAATGAATGTTCAAATAAGATTTCCAGCAGAATCCGTTTTCCCGAAGCATGTTTTGTTTGGAAAAAGTATATAAAATACATGGTTATGAAGATCGTAACGTACTGCGACGTCATCAGTCTAAAATGTTTGGTTGTGTGGGTCTTATAAGACCCACGCTCAGAAATGGACATTCAGATGGTGTAAACCGTTCGGTATCTTATTACCTCTGTCGTCTGTCCTATTTGAGATCTCCGGAATCTAATGAATGAAATATGCCTAGCAATTAGTAGCCAAACAAACATGAATCATTGAGTGGATGTGGACCAAAATGCAAATAGTTTGCTGTTATTAGTTATAGCCAGATGAAAGCCGCGTGTCGATCTCAATGAGTTCGGTATTACGCTAAATATAGTAGGGGGCCGCCAGCCGGAGCTAGCCGGATGGCTCTCGGAATTTGGGAAATCTGCAACACGACTGTTAGCGTCGCACGAGCAGGACAGTGCCACCTGATCGAATTAGCCGGCATTGACAGCGAGCGTGTTTTTATATCATCGATCTATCAATCTGCTCGATATTCACATCCGCCGACGTCGTCACAGGTCCGTCTGTTAGCGATCGTGGCAAAAATAGTGGCGGAGCCGTGTGTGGGAGCGTGACGGGTGGCGGTCGGCATGTTCGCTGCGATTGCTATGCTGGATCGGAATCCTGGATTTTTGGCACCGAAAATAGTCGGGTGGGAGCGCGGCGAAACCGCGAGGGCGGGCGCGGCGCAGTGCGTGTCGCTCCGCCGTTTGAACAGCCCGCTCGTGAGGTGAGTGCAGGCGCGCGCCGCCACGCCGGCAGCTTGGATACTTCACCAGGACCCGTCTGCGACCACACCCAGCGCGGCCCAGGACTGTGCCAGTGACACATCAGTGCCATCATGTGTGGAGTATCCAAGCTCCTGGATTTTGATTCCGGCGGTTCTGTGCTTTCGTTCTGTGATACGTTGTTCTGTATTTTCTGGCTCGGGTTGGCATATCTCGTGTTAGTACGGCAGTACAGTGTGTATTGAGTGTCAGTTGTAGCGAGTAAGGACGGGCGGTGTGCGCGCGCGGCTCGCGTTTTCCATGGATATGACTCGGGTTTCATCGCGCGCGCGTCCTCGCTGAAAATAGTGAGTCCCCGCGCGCCGCCCACGCCGCGCTCTCACACCGCTTGTAACCTATTTGCGGCATGCCCGAACATCAGTATTTATTTAGCGAGATGAGGAAACTCGTCTCAATTTTTATTTAGCCTCAGTCGTGGCCCATATATCGTGTAATTAGGACGTTCGGTCCACAACTCTGTTGTTTACCGATGTTCGGTTTCCGATTACAGCTCCAACTGTCCAGCTATTTGGACATTGTTGGGAAGTCACTGACATGTATGTTAATGATAGTTTAAATTACATAGCTTTCAGAAAAGCTGTTACACACATGTTCACATAAAATACCTAACCACCCAAGACATTTCGGCAATTTACAACAAAAAATTTAATAGATTCTTTCTTGTCCAACCAAACAAAAGCAGTCTTAAACAGATTTTATTAACAGTACTACATCCTTATTAATAGATAGTTATTTACAACTGTAACATTTAACATAAGACACAGAATATGAAAGCTACACCTCAAACGATAAATCATCTTAGGATTAAAGTATGAGAGATGACGGTTGTCACTTGGACGCGTCACGATTACCGGCGCGACTGGAACTCGGAGTGTTGGCACCTCTTCAAAGCGCCTACTATTACACACAAGCTGAACTATCCCTGAAATTCGGGAGATAGTTACAGTTATAGCTTTCATATTAACTATTTTATACTTTGTGACATCGTTTCGTATATTTGGATCATCTCTTTTTTACGTAGTTAACTTTTAATCGACCTTCGTTCTTGGCATTGCCACTTATCGATTATTTAAAATTCTTTCACATGTCATTTTTTATTTAGTGATCTTTAATCGCGTTAGATTAGAGCTAGCGTTATATTTTTTTTCTTGAAAATACATTCACAACACGAAAACACATTCCGTCTCCAAAGATATTTATACATTTTGGAAATTATTACGCTAGGCTGGCTGTTAATCCACGCTTACACAATGATTAATGACCTACTACGAGAAACTAATGCCATTCGCCTTGTTACACCTGTTCCACCGCCCACTCAAACTCAACTGACCATTTCTTAATCCATAACTTAGACCATCCAAATAGATCCTCCGTAACTTCTCTGATGCCTTTTTGTCAGATCTTTTCGATTACCTGTATTTAGTATTTCATTACTTTTACTTCAATAAGTACTTACTTAACATTTGCTTTCATAACGGTGAAGGAAATCGTCGTGAGGATGTCATGTTCCAAAATCAAAAAATCGAAGACAACTGATACTACCTATAGGTACACCAACCCACACTATTCCCGCGTAGTCCCGTAGTAGACTACAGCCCATTCCCTCTCATGGATAGGATGCCTGTGTCCCAGTGTGGGAACACTATAGGCTGATTATGCTCATGTTAACATTTTTGTAATGTCACAATACAACAACCAAGTTATTGTTTACATTAAGACGCTGCCAACTTTTGTCGATGACGTTGACTTCTTGAAACTTGAAGCTTGGAAAAGCGGAAACAATGGTCACAACGTGATTTCCATTCGGGAAAACAGTTTTGGATAAACTTGTAGAAACTTAAAGTAGGTAACTTTAATTATTCAACTGTGAATAAGATGTTGTTACTTATTCAAATCTTGAGGCACTTATTAAAAATTGAGAGGAACCTTCGGGATCAACAACCGATTAAAACGAAGCGTTCAATTGAACGATTTGATTCGATATTTCTCGATTAGGTACAATATTAGTTTAATCTCAAGTTCATCGAATACTTGTCAATACATCGACGAATTAAGTGACGTAGTTGGTGACGCATTGTTTAGGTACTCTTACTCTGTCCTTGAATTAAGGGTTGGTGTTGACACTTTGGACTTAATTCAATTAGGTATCATGAAATTCTAATCAGTTTCAATTCATATGATTGCTCCAGTCTCAATATTCCCTTAATTTTAGTTTTATTTAACGAGAATTTCTTAAAGCTTTTAAATTAAAAAAGATTATTGAATAAGAAAAGTTTCAAGAAGTCGTCTTCATTGACTCTTTTGTTGTTTTTTCATTTGAATTCTTGATAAAGTAAAGCCTAAGCTTGTAAGATGAAACAATTTTGTTTGAGAATTAAATGCACCACTGTGCACTGGCTCAGTAACAAAGAATCGATTTTATTACGTAGTTGAATTGTAGCGAATGGTTTCAAATTCAGTTAAATGCTTCTTATTGAAATATTTGATACAATTCAAAATAGTAAGTAACTCTTGACGGATAGTAATAGAACTATGTCTTTAGTTTATTAGTTGCCGTTCACAAAACGCCATTTTTTGTTTAAACTTATTAGACATTTTCATATTTTTAATAGCAGTCAAAACATGGAAGTGCCCCATTCCATTCCATTACTTTTAAAACCAACTTTCTCGTTTTAAGTAATTGTAGTTTCTGCTCTCAATTCTATCAAAATAAAAAGCTTTTCTTATTCCGCTAAAGCTTTCGTTTTAGTATGAGCATTGTTAAGAATGTCATGGATATAAATTGAACAAACAGAAGTATAAGATCGGAGAGTAATACGTTTAAAATCTTGAACTTACCATCTGGAATGTTAGATACCTTCCAGATGGTAAGTTCAAGATTTTAAAGGTAAATGCAATACCTCGAGGTAGAAAGAAAGTAAATCAAGTTTTCTTTTTAAGAACGGATGTCTCTAATGTAACTGAACGCGATCAGCACATTTAAACTGCGTTCAAGATCTGTTAGTGTCTTAATTGCCAAAGAATATTAACGCTGACAGCTCTAGATCACTGTATGATGTTGAAATTGACCGTTAGGGTGTGAGTTTAGATATTAATCTCGACGAATGATCCATGTAAGCCACACCACAGTTCAACTGAACCAACTCGAAGAGCTATCTCAAAAGCTGTGCCAACCAAGTTAGGAAAAAGCGTAAACGATACATAAATTAGCGTTCGTTCAAAAATTCCTGACTTATATTTAGTCCCCGGCCTGCAACAGCTGTAGAGATGTGAAAACACGGTTATTTTCGTGAACAATATGTCGGTGGCGTTGTCAGATCGCCAGCAACACGTCACCGCGTTATTTTCGCAACTTCGCCAGTTCGCTATCGAAGGCGGAGTTTGTTCCGTTTCGTTTAACTCGGGTTTTATAGCGGCAAGCAATGGTTGTAAAATATTGATGCATGATCGTTAAATCTGTTGCTAGGTGTTCTTGTGAAATGATTCGGTTTTTAGAAGCTTTTCAGGGATTGGATACACACGAACATTACAAAGAACACAATAAATTCATACACGAAGACATAATACCTACACACCACTCACAAACCCGAGAATTGAACTAGAACAAGGCAATAAATGCAAATACCCACTTACCTACATGGAAAGCTAAAAAACACATGCAAAAAGCTCACATTTCATCGTTTACGTAACATTCGCGAATAAAATGCCCTTCAAAAACTCTCTAGCGTGTTATTTCAGTCCACATGCACTGAGCTACATTTCTTTCACATTTTGTAAACAAACTAAGCTGTCGACGCTCTCATCATTAAACCAGTCAATACAAATATGGTGCAGCTAGGAAAATATCGGCCACGGCCGCCGTTCTACGTAAAAAGTAATCATAATTCATACTTTCATAAACAAAACACGAGATTATGTAAATGTTTTTTCTACGTATCGATTTTCAGAATATTCTTCCGATCTTTTATTATGATCAAATTGAGAAAACAATTGGGTTTTGGGAAAACACAGTGACGAGTGCAAATACACCACATGGTGGTAAACTCCGTCATTTTAAAACAGTTAGTGGGTGTATGACGAAAAAACGAAAAAAAAAACGACAAAGACGAAAACTGATATACCTACATACTTACTTTAGTGAAACTGAGTACGAAAAAAATACGATTTACGAGTTCCAATGAACGACGCCGACATGTTAATCTATTTAAAAAGATTTCTTAACGCAATACATTCTCACATTAAATGTGTAAACACAGCCGCCATTACTGACGTCACACCATAGTTTCACACCCACTCTGCGTTACACCCACCCATAGACATAGTTGCTAATATTTTTAAACTTGCCAATACTGTGCAACAGTGGCGAAGGTTCCATACAACCCGATTCCAACCGGCTTCCCTTTGAAAAATGGCACAGTCAGTATTCTACAGCCAATAATATTGTATACAGTAAAGATATGTACTTCGCCTTACTTCTTACAAAAATTGACCCTTCGCTACTGCTGTGCAAAGCAAATTCCCCCAATGAAACGCTGTCAGCACTGATTCTTCTTCTTAGCGTTTCGATGGCAACTAATTCAATTGAGTCAGGCCAGTACTGGGCTACGAGTTTAATGCTTTCAGGTAGCATCCATCACTTTCTTTAACGAACAAACAACAGGCCAAGATGTTAAGTCTCATAATTGCATTGGCCTGCCTCGTTGGTCGAGTGATCGCCAGCACGACTGCTGAGCATGAGCTGTCGATTCCCAGTTCGGGCAAAGTGTTATTGGGTTTTTCCATCAGGAATTTCTCAGTAGCAGCCACGGAGTCTGGATTTATTGCCCGATTGATGGCAATAGGCTCCCTTTTACATGAGACATAAACATGTTGGTGTTGGTATTAGGTACACCTTTGTCTAACCCTTCGGGGATTACAGGATTGAACGCAAAATTTCCGAAATGTGCTGAATGTTCATTTCCATCGGTAAAATCCGTTCCTGATCACTAAAGCCAAGCAGACCAAAAACAAACAACAAATAACACAATTTGGTCCCAAAACTCTCGAAACAAACTATATTGAATTACATCAGAGTAAAGGGTAAAACATTTTGCCACAAGTCGCGAGCAAGGGTTGAATTATGTGGCCGATATCAAATTAAGTTGTAGCTAATGAAATTATAACTTTATTGTCATTTGTCTTTTGACACGAACTTTGGATTTAGGAATGAGTTCGGCGATTTGTAATTGTGTTGGCTTGGGTAGGTATAAAGTTGAATATTTTTTTGGAAAACGCCATGCTGGCGCTCCATGTAAAATACTGTTATTCAGCTGCATCCGGTTAGACTGGAAGCCGTTTAGCGTAGCTAGGAAAAAGCTAAGCAGAAGATCATTAAGTTTGAAAAAGGTACAGGTAAACAGCGAGATACTTTTCAAAATAGGTACCTAAAAAAATAAATTAAAAGCTGTATAATCTCAGCTCAGTGAAATAGAAAGGAAGAAATAGCAACTGTACCATTCGAAGTATTGTGGAGTGAATCGTCTTAAAGGCTGTTCTATTTAAGATGTATGTGTATGTCTAGTATTAATTAATTATAGAATTAACAAACATACTTTACAAGCCCATTTCCTCGCAAGGGTTATGAAGTCCTCGAACAACCTGCTAAACACACCCCGTGTTTATCACTAATATTTCAGCAAGCCAAATGTGCCATAGCCCCTTTGTAATTAGGTTGCAATATAATTTAGTATCAGGAACGTAGACTTAATAATTATGCACTGCCACATCTGGCTAGCTGGCAGACTGCCATATCGAATGGCAGAGTTAAACTTTTGAAATTGGAATAGTTCGTATTTTTAAATAACTTTACAAGAATGTTTTAGCTTTTAATCCAGCGAAGTTATAGTTCGTGATAAAGATTTATAAACATAAAAAGTGTTGTAGTGGACATTAATACATTTTGCATACTATACAGGGTGGAAAGCACACCGACGTGAAAACGGTTACCACATATTCAGTACCTACATCATTCTGAGCCCCACCACACAGAATTTTTTTATCAGTTATAAAAAAGCTGTACTGATAGTGGTGTTGGTAACCGCTTTCGCATCGGTGTCCCTTCCACCACATATATGCGAAGTAGATAAAATACGTGTATTTGCTCTATTTCAAAAACCGCTCGTCTTTTCCAATAAAAAGAAATCACGAAATCGGACGACATGAATTTTCGCTATAACTTATAAAAAAATCGAATTACGAATAGATAACTTCTTACGTTTTTGGAGTTTTTTAAAAAGAGAGCGCTAAATAGCGAACTTTCCTGGTTTTTTGTTCCAGAATTAGCACAATTTTGTCACTATGTCGCATACTATTTCTACATGAACACAGCAAAGAAGTCAAGTGCTTCCTAAACAACAAACACATCAAGAAGTGAAATCCTGATGTTATTGTTATGAGTTTTCCTTTAAAAGCACACTACAGTAACGAGCGTTCCAAACTGCATTGTCACGATTTCAATTAACTTCGTACCTACATCTGTAGTACCGTAGCAGTGGCTTTATTAAAACCCTGCTGTACGTGCATTGTAGGTTATGTCGTATACAGAGAACAGTTTACGGAAATTGATCCGGTCACCTAATGTACATTTCCTATTTTGTAAACGAAGTTCTTTTTGTGAAAAGAAAACTTTCAGTAAATGGCATAAAGATAATCAGCCCATTATGTTCCTTCTGCATTATAAAAGCAAATGCCTCCTCTCCGTGCAATTTGGTTTGGTAGATGTCTAATGTCTTCGAATTTTTGGTTCTAGGTCATGTCGGATTCCTCGCGATCTTTTACCTCCCCCAATGAGTAAATAATAATTAGCAATCGTTTTTACAATACACGAGAAGACATGTCATCCCGAGCCATTCACCAACATAATTAAGATCTTCTTCGAATGATGCCAAATGCTCTAATGAAAATCGTTGTTCTATTCCAGGCCGTAACTGGCGTATTTTTTGACCGGACCGTAGAAGACACAAAGCCGCCACCATGGACGCGATTAAGAAGAAGATGCAAGCGATGAAGCTGGAGAAGGACAATGCCATGGACAAGGCCGACACCTGCGAACAGCAGGCTAGGGACGCCAACCTCCGCGCTGACAAGGTACAGGACTTACAACTCCATATTTACTACAGACAACTAGACACAAATCTCTCAAGAAGTAAGCAAACATGGCTCAGTGAGCGAACCATCTTCTTTCTCTAAGCCAGCATGGGGGCAACCAAGCTGGCTGATCAGAATACACAGGCCTAAGCATTGCCACTCGTTGAGGTTATTTTATTTATTCCCGGAAAACCTTTATATTGCCCTGCTGGATTGCCTCCAAGTAAATATCTTTCCAACTCAATTTAAATTCACAGAAAAAATCAGTATGAAGGGTCTCAATAAAATTCTTTATTCTGCTAAAGATTGTGACTCAAGTACTGACAAAATATGAATACAAAACCAACATTTTGTAATCTCCTTTTCTAAATTGGTATTTAGATAAGTCCGCTGATCTCTTTGGTATTATCGAGGTCAGAGGGTCGCGTTTGATGTACTATCTCTAAAAACATAAAGACGACCCATATTTCAGATGTTTCCAGTTAAATATACGTTTTTCTAGACTAGAACTATACACAATTGGTAAATCTATTCCAGTCCTAAGAGACTTGTCCCATTTGTACCCACGCTTAAATGTATTTTCAGTTGGTATTTATGTAAAAGAAAAAAAATAATTCTCGATTCTTTGGAATAAAGTTTTATTGGAATGGATTGGAATTAGCATATTTATTGTTTTCAAGGAATTCGCTTAGGATCGGGTGGTATTTCCCAGGGGAATTCGCGTCCACCCCTAATTATGCAACCTTCAGAAGGGGCACACTGCGCGAAAATTCTTCACCAAACTTATGGGTCCCTCAAGGGACCATTCTAGGCCCGATACTAACTCTAAAATCTGATCTCCATTCCAGGTCAACGAGGAAGTCCGTGATCTCCAGAAGAAGCTCGCCCAGGTGGAGGAGGACCTGATCGTCAACAAGAACAAGTTGGAACAGGCCAACAAGGACTTGGAAGAGAAGGAGAAGAACCTCACCGCCACCGAGGCTGATGTTGCCTCCCTCAACAGGAAGGTGCAGCAGATTGAGGAGGACCTCGAGAAGTCCGAGGAGAGGTCCGGCACTGCCCAGCAGAAGCTTCTCGAAGCACAGCAGTCTGCTGACGAGAACAACCGGTAAGATTTACAACTAATTAAATTAATATAAATCCTAAAATATGATCTTCATTTTTATGATCTTGTCCCATTTTACTTGGGGTACCTACGCATATCGCGTTATTTTCTTCCTATCTCATTTCATCACGCTATCGTTTACTCTTAAAATAGTTTTGTTTTACAAATGAACAGGCAAGAGTTAGATCCATAAACCTATAAGGACCTTGAGGTTACTTCGGAAGTGGATCCGCATCCTTAGATTCAACGCTTTAAGTACACGGTTCTGGAATGTACAGTTCCAGTTAATACTGACTTCGTTAACTACCTCAACAGCTTCAAAAGAATTTTTTTTTGACTAATTTTAATAATATATTTTTGTAATTCCGGAATTAGAGGTAGGTATTTTTCCGGCCAATTTAGATTTATTATCAAAGCAACAGTTGGATTACGTGCCGCCCTATAATTAGAAACACGTACACGGTGTGAATTAGAGATTAGTTCATGAAATATTAATTATAATTTCATGAAACAACAAGAAACAATTCTGTTTATGTTATTCTATTTGAGTTAATGTGTGAATTGTGAGACACGAACATCGATTTAAATAAATTGACGTAGGTACCTTACGAAAATGTTACTCAAAATGTATTTGAATTCCAGTAGAGAGACTACTGAGATCTATTTATATCCAACATCAACCTACATGCAAGAGTATATAGATCATTTTCTGTTCCAACTTTAAACTGACCCACATGAAAGAATGCTAGCTAGTAATGATAAAAGAAGAAGTTACAATCTTATAAATTTAGTTCAGGAAGACATGGTGCTAATTTAGTATCATCATTCTCCTGCCCTGACCAACCAATTTATTTTCAGTTGGTGCAGCATGTCATCTCCTTATCTATACTTTCTCTATTATTATTTTTGGTCTTTCCATACTCTTATAGCCATCTACATTAATTATCAAACTTACTTTAGTGACATACTTTACCCGTGTACTCACCGGCATATCGTTTGTTCCAGTATGTGCAAGGTGTTGGAGAACAGGGCACAGCAGGATGAGGAGCGCATGGACCAGCTCACCAACCAGTTGAAGGAAGCGCGTCTGCTCGCTGAGGACGCCGACGGCAAGTCTGACGAGGTAAGCATCTTCATCTGGGTCTTCTAAATTGGGTTGCTTTTCTTCACATAAAATTTCATCATCTTTCTCATCACGATTTTGGAGTACAATCAAGTGTGCTCTATCTATCTTACTGCCCATATTTGGGATTACTCCCTGTTCAATTGATCTCTATTAGTAGTATTCTTAGTATTACCCGTGATTAAACATTTCGTCCCTCTTTTCCTTCTCTTATAGCCATTAAAATTCGTATTTGAATCTTTTAGAACTATTTTATTTATTATAAGAAATTCAACCTCGATATCAATTAACGCCATCCGATCAAAGAAATCACGATTTAACACTAAAACAAATGCTAAAATGATAACGTCTGATGTCCAGGTATCCCGCAAGCTGGCCTTCGTTGAAGACGAGCTCGAAGTCGCTGAGGACCGTGTCAAGTCTGGAGACGCCAAGCTCTCAGAACTTGAGGAAGAATTAAAGGTAAATACCGTTATTCTTATATTTACATGAATGCTCAGACGAGACAACATACACGGTGGAAAGGACTCCGACGTACAAACGTTTACCACGTATTCAATACATCATTCCGAAGCAAATCCGCTGTTTCCCACAAAAGAACATTTTGAACTACAGGGCCATTACACACGAATATCCACTAACCAATCTTGTCATCCAGGTCGTAGGTAACTCCCTCAAATCTCTGGAAGTATCGGAAGAGAAGGCCAACCAGCGTGTCGAGGAGTTCAAGAAGCAGCTGAAGACCCTCACCGGCAAGCTCAAGGAGGCCGAGGCCCGTGCTGAGTTCGCTGAGAAGACCGTCAAGAAACTACAGAAGGAAGTCGACAGGCTCGAAGGTATGACTCTAACCAACATCCTCCCTAATCAAGTAACATAAGATCAACTTAAATGAAAAACTAAGAAAGATTTTTTTATTGATTTCTTAAAACAAATCTAAATATCAAGTAACGAAATCTTCTATAATGATAACTTGATAACTTATCTAACAAAAAGAGAATACTATGGCTTCTCTCAATTGCAAAAGCTTTTTAATCAAACTTTTCTAATAAAAACTCATTTTCTTTACTACTCTTTAAATCCAGAGGCCGGGATAAAAGTTGGTTCGTTTCGTAACGCTGTTATCAAATCACTAAATTTTCCAGACGCATTATTCAACGAGAAGGAGAAATACAAGGCGATATGCGATGACCTGGACGGCACATTCGCCGAGCTGACAGGATACTAACCAGCCCTTACAGCACATAGTTTAAGTCAAAACCGTCCGAATCACTTCACCCTAAAGTCCTTTTTGATACGTCACCTTGCATTGCCTTCGACCCTTTACAAAGTTCATCGTTTAGCCCGACTGTAGATTAGCCGACTATCAAGAACGAGTTCCATTTGTTTCAGAGTATCTAAACTGTGTCTTCTAACGCCTAACCTCTTGCTAGATGTTTGAAAGATTGTCTCTGTACAGAATAGCTGAGATGTAAATATACCTATTTACGAAGCGTGTGCGACAATCCTTCACACATCTCGTGTTGAGTCCTGCTTTTTTTGTTTGTGATTAATATGTCTATCGCTTTGCTGCTACCGTCGCGGACCAATGCTTCCAAGGTAATGTTGGTTCTATCTTAATATCATAATTTTTCTATATGTAAAACGATCTATAAAGCTATCCGCTTTGCCATAAATATGTATTAAAGAATTTCACTAAAATATAATCGACAGTTGTGTTGTAAAAGTAACAATTCTAATGACATTCTATCTGCATTATATTTCTAATTATTTGAGTAAACTGATACAATTCCCTCTTAGAAATATTTCAATTTCAGGACACCTTTAGCTAAGTAGATACCTTTCTTTCGTAGTCCTCGTAGACTGTAGCAAGAGGCTAGCCATCAAGTTTTACTACCATTCATTTACCGTTTGCAACATCATCATAAATTTTAGAACTTGCCTCTTCAGTACTGTCACTTCTGTAACGGATCAGTATTCAATTCAATAGCCTTGAAATTTGATGGCACAGCCTTTGATTCCTGTCCAAGTACTACCTGCATTCTAACATCGTTATCTGTTAACAGATGAGCTCGGAATCAACAAGGACAGATACAAGAGCTTGGCTGACGAGATGGACTCGACCTTCGCCGAGCTGGCCGGCTACTAGACACCACTCTTCCACACATTCACACACACACGTACACACACACGCAGCCCGCTGCCTACGCCACACACACAAAACACAACAAACAAATACGTTTGTACACGTGATGTAATATTTATTAATATTTTATGTAAATTTATTTACGATTTTCAATAAAATTAATTTATAACAAGTTAGTTTTGAATTTCTTGTTTATCCTTTGAAAAGTATTCCCTATAAACAGAGGGCTTAGCTGGAAATTTCATCAGGGATAAGCATAATTGAATATGTCTCATAAGCAACGCAAAAAGCATATTATGTTGAAAGTAATTGTTGCAGAAATATGAAACTCTTTGAAAAAAGCCCTTTGTTTTTCCTTCTTGTTAAGAGGTTCTATTCGGACAGAAAAGAAACACATCAGTAAATGATACATACGTACTTGTAAGTAGACTGAACAAGGAAATAAATTGTCTTCATAATTGCTCAGTAAATTCAGTCTTCAAGTAATTGAAAAGTGATTAAATATAAAACTTATAAGCCCAACGCAAAAGGCTCTATGATGTGGTTGATGGTTATAAAAACTTTGCAAGTTCAGAGTATACAGAATGATGAGGATCAAAATTACACTCAGCTCTAAAAGACTTGTTAACACTAATACCGAACCGTTTGGTGAAATTGCTTTTTCAAACAATAAAATTGTTTGAAAAAGCAATTTGATTACGCTTAACAAAGTCGAAACAATGTATTACTTAACCTATCATTTCTTTGCTTATCAATCATATTGTATTACAAAATAAGCTTATTATATCAATGCGTGTTCCTACTGGACGCCGGATAAACACATTAGTCATCGGAAAATTAGATTGCACGTCAATTATTAACAGCGGAAACGCGCCTTAAAACCGTCAACTGTCACATGACGTCTTTCCGGCATAACATGGCGGACGCGGGAGAGCGCAGGCGCGCGGATAGGCGCCAGACGCATGCGTGACTACCCTCAGAAGTCAATCGATAGTGCAGTGTTGAAACAGCCTGTTGGGCTCCAGTTATTATCCCTTATTTTCCCGAATAAGCGTCGTTTTTCGGTGAAATTTGTGAAGTAATCCGTCATCGTGTCGGTATCAAGTAGCGTGCTACCTGGAGCCATCACTATGAAGATGCTAGCGCCCCACGACGGCCCTGATATAGCGCCAGTCGACTCAGGTCAGTGAAAAACAATCATTAATATCACATTATAATTGCACATCATGAACAATGTCTCCTATCCCTGTAAATTTGAACTGTTTTTACGTTTTGGGTTATCAGAAAGTGATATTACAAGTAAAACACATGGTGCGTAATACATAACATGTAGAAAAGGGCTTTGTTATGTCGCCACCCTATAAATAAATACCTAGTTATTAATTATCGCAAATAATTAAAGGCTGTACCTCTTATGGAAAAAAACAGTGGTTGGATCCACTGTTTTTTTCCATAAGAGGTTTCCACATGAGAATTAATCCAAGTTACATTATTAATCTAAGTTCGGGATGATACGTGTACGACTCAGAATGGATGTATGTTTTCATCCTTTATGCTAAGAACTACGCAGAAGTCTTACGCAACTTCCTTCATATATGGACCAGTATTATCTAGCTTATTTAAGATATATAATTATAAATATAATGTACTAACAAATGAGATCGATATGGCCCAGTAAGTGCCACGAACTAGATAATATTATATTCAGGTCTTTGTCCTTATTATGACCTCATATTGTTTGAATAGCATTAAAATAGATATATCAAAGGATAATAATATTGTGTCAAAGTTTATAACCAACGTAAAATATTTATGAAAGTATCATAATATTATTGTGTGCCGTATCGTATAGAAGATTACGGCCCATTATTTTTCCGGCCAGTGAGATGTAAAGTTCACTTTACTTTTATTTTTTTTGTTTTTGAAGAGTAAATTTTGTTGAATTTTTGTTTGATAGTCATAGGGCTCTCTTACACTAATTAAATTCAATGTCCGTAACTTAAAAGTCTATTTCATTTATTGATTCTATCAACTTCAAATGAGGGCCACATAAAAATCAATGATGGTGTCATCTCTGATAGATAATTATTTATAGAAATGATCACAACTGGCAACACCTTTGTTATTACTATAAATAATGTTTTATCAATGTTTATTAAGGCTTAAATCCATTTTAGACAAGGAAGGAAAATAATTCAAATAATGTTTTGAACCTAATTATTACCTGTCTGTATAGATCGCTCTGTATTTGCATTCAATGATGCCGTGATGATGAGTCCATGGATGGGTGACCACCCATTACATACCGAGTTTCCTCTATGCCTCGGAAAGCACGTTAAGCCGTTGGTCCCGGCTGTCATTTGTAGATCTCTGACAGTTGTTACAAGTAGTCAGTGGCCCAAAAGTCAGACAACCAGTCTTATCAAGGGTTATCGTATTACCCAGTACTAACTGGGTTGTGGAGGTCAGATAGGCAGTCGCTCCATGTAAAATACTGGTATTCAGCTGCATCCGGTTAGACTGGAAGCCGACCCCAACATAGTTGGGAAAAGGCTAGGCAGATGATGATGATGATGCCGTAGAAAATCAAGCTATTAATTAGGACTAGTAGCTTGATTTGTCAGTATCATTGAAAGGATACAAAAAATAACCAACCAACCAGTCTTAGCAGCAACTGGGTGATTGAGGTCGGTTAGGCAGTCGCTCCATGTAAAAAACCGGGATTTTTGCTGCATGCGGTCCTAGAGGCCGACCACAACATAGATGGAAATAGGCTAGGCAGATGATGATGACAAAAAACAACCTGCTGAGCTGAATTTGGGTCTAGTTATTGGAAATACGTTTGACTGGCAAAATGTGGGTTTGCTATAAAACTGCCTTCGCTTACTGGAATACAAGTATTCAGTAGCCAAGGGTCAATTTTTGTAAGCGATAAACCGGAGTACATATTTTTAATGTGAATATATTACTGTTTTGTCTATAGAATACTGACTGTGCCATATTTCAAAGGGAAGCCAGTAGGAATCGAGTTGTAAGGAACCTTCGCCACTGCAAGTACTAGTAATAGATAATATCTTATGTTATAAAATAATATAAACATGTAGGAGGACACGCGTTTTTACCTATGAACACGTGTTTTTACCTATGAACACTTGTTTTACCTATTAACACGTCTTTTTACCTATTAACACGTGTTTTTACCTATTAACATGTTATTGTTTCTTTATAAATGCCACCGCCTTAGTTTACCTCATTTAGATACGAAAATAAACTGATATATAAGGGGACCAATGGCATATTGTTTATCTCTAAAGATCAGAATAATTATCAACGCTTGAGGCGCTTTTCTTTAACATAGCTTTGTTATTTTTAATTGTCCGCTGAATAAGGCATCATTAGGAGCTGCTACCCACTCGAGCACAGATGGGTACAGACCTGATGGGTCTTATTAAAATCTACCCACACAGAAGTATTAAATAGGGCTCTGAGTTGGACTGTTGCGTAGGTATTTACCGTCGGCATTTTGCCTGAATGTTGTATGAAGGCCTAATTTGGCAACAAAGTTCAAGCCTTAATCCTGAGACAGTTTAATATCGAAGTTGTCATATATACCTAGCCTTTTCCCAAATATGTTGGGGTCGGCTTTCAAGCTAACCGGATGCAACAGAATACCATTATTTTACACTAGCTGTTGCCCGCGACCTTCGTCCGCATGAAATTTTATAGCCTATAACCTTCCTCGATAAATAGGCTATCCAACACTAAAAGAATTTTTCAAATCCAACCAGTAGTTCTTGAGATTAGCGCGTTCAACCAAACAAACAAACTTTTCAGCTTTATAATATTAAGTATAGATGTGATCTCTACCTCAGGATCTTCCTACTTCAGACACCTTTCTCTATATAAGATTGGGCATATCTGAACCAGCGCCTGTAATTCTTGATGTCGAGACAAAGAAAGATTTATGATGACGATTATATGGAGCGACTGCCTATCTGACCTCCACAACCCCAAAGAAAAATAGTTCATTTCTTTTAGGTGCAAATTTTGCTACAATTATCCAGGATATTAAATAAGTTATAGGTTAAGCTTCTAAGTAAACAATAATATGCAAGGAAACGTCAACATGATATATTTTGTGGCAATGACTTGCACTCTGTCAACCCTCGTCCGTTTTGTAGTCGTCAAAGTTTAGCAGTTTACGATAAACTACGTATACGGTATACAAAGTAAACATGAGGCGAGTTGAACTAATTTATTGAAACCACGTTAAGTCGTCCCGGCTATTGTTTGTTCTTTGTCAGTCGCTGCTGGTACTCTGAAGCTGGGATGTCTGATAACCAGTCTACCAAGGAGTTACCTAGAAACTGGATTGTGGAAGTCAGATAGGCAGGCCCAGATCGAGCCAAGTGTTAATGGGTTTTTCATTCAGGAATTTCTCAGTGGAAGCCACGGAATCTGAATTTCTGCCAGGTTGATTGCATTAGGCACGCCCCCTATTACATGGGACTTAAACATAACTTGCGAAATATGGGTGTACTAATGGATATAGGCAGTTGTTCCAACTGCATTAGGTTATACTGAGGCAGATTGCTATTGCAAATTGAGTTCTTTAAGTTGCTTTTTTTTTTTTTTGTTTTAATTTTTCTTTCATTTAATAATAATATTAATGTTTTACACTAATTGTTATTGTGATAAAATTCTATTTTTAAGATGTTCTAATATTTGGATGCCATTTTATTTTATGGCGAAACATGTAAGTTCACAAACCTATATAAAAGACCTTAGTGTACCATGTTTTTACACAAATAAAATTATTCTTATTCTTACACATACGAATCCATTTATTTACGTACACTAGTACTTATTTTTCCTGAGCTAAAAAAATATCTGAGCTCTAGAATTATTTAGCAATGAGTTACAAAGGCAAAAAAAAACAATTTTCATCATAAAAAACTGTAAAAACAGTGAAAAGTCACATTGCACCTGGCATTCATAAATCTTCATCAAGTTCACAAGTCGTTCGTTAGTCAATTAACGCGATATAAAAGCTCGGGGTGCACGACAGCCTTTACAATTAGAATGAACGGCCGTCGACTAACGAGGATGTTTTGTGTTTTATCTGACAAATATGATGATATTGTTTGTCCTGGAAATGATGAGATGTGATTAGGTGTTCGTGTGTTCGTTACAGTTGTTCCTAGGTGTGTGTGATTGTGATATGTGTGATTAGTGTGGATGTGTGTGATTGTGTGGTGTATTGTGATTAGGTGTGTTCGTGTGTTCGTTATAGTCACAATTTCTGAGAAATGTATTTATTTTGTGACAGAACTATGCATAAATCAGACTATAATGTTCCCACTGTTGGGACACAGGCCTCCTCTCAATGAGATGGAATGGGCTATAATCCCACGCGGTCCCAGTGCGGGTTGGTAGATGTCACATGTCTTCGAATTTTGGTTCTAGGACGCGCGATGTTTGCCTTGACCGTTTTGAGAGCAGTGGTGATGAAATAAATTACACAAAGTAATGCGCCTGCCTGGGTTCGAAATTACTGCTCGTAAGTCGGGGCCGCCAACACTGGGCCACCGCTGCTCTATCTGTGATGAAATTATAAATCAATAAACCTTTCGTCCATTTTTGTTAACTTTACATATCATTAGTCAATTAATGCAACTCATCAGACTCAGCGGCCCCGGGCTATCGTCTAGCGACGACGTTTTGTGTTCTTATGTGACAAATATGATAATTATTATGAGTTTGTTCTTGGAAAATACAATATTTCAGGTATTATTAGGTGTTAGTTTAGTATATTGTAGGAAGTGATAATGATTGAACATGTTCCGTCCAGATTAGTGAGGACGTTTTGTTTCGATAACTTGCCATTATCTAAAATATAAGTTATTGTGTGTGTAAAATCAAACTGAAAGTTACAATATTATTAATACTCGAAACGGGATATTTACCATGTTTACTGTTTCTTATGAGTTCCCGATATTTCGGCGCTGTTGCAAGCATCATGATCACCGATCATGGTTCATGTGATCATGATCCCGTTTTGAGTATTAATAATAAAGTTAGTGACCATGATAGTTTAAAATCTTGAAAGTTACAATTTTAGGGCCAGTAATATTGATTAAAAATTAAAAATAAACAAAGGCAACTTTACCAGTAATCTGTCAATTAACGCAATATAAGAAGCCGAGTGGAAAAGCCTCGACTACTATCGCCTAACGAGGATGTTCTAAGCCCTTATCTGACAGTTATAAGGATATAATGAGTTTGGTTTTGGAAAATAAGTGTCATTAGTGGTTCGTTTAGAACTTGAGATTGAACAATGAATAGGGGCGGCCTCCATCGGCATCATCTTGTCATTAATTGCGACGTTAAACTAAAATCCAACGACAATTGTTTCAAAACCCTCTTATCAGTAAGACGGGGTTGTTGTTTGTTATTGGAAATTGTTATATCAGGGGTGTGTATTTTTTGGTCAATCGTTGATGAAGCAAGATTTAATCTTCTGTTCTTGACGCTCTTAATTAGCACGACTTTATACATCGTTTTCACAGAGTACTACTACTACTACTAGTAGCAGTGATAGCCTAGTGGTGTGACCCTTGGACTGTCAAGTCATAGGTCTCAAGTTCGAACTCAAGACACGCACCTCTGATTTTTCGGATTAATGTGCGTATTGTATAATATCACTTGCTTCGGTGAAGGATAACATCGTGAGGAAACCAGCATGCCTGAGAAAAAGCGGCATAAAGGGCGGCATAAAAGAAGATAATTTTTTGTGAACTTGAGTCATTATTTAACTAAAGGATGATTTCCACCAAACGGCTCATATTGCATCGGATCGAAACCGATTTTACAATCTTTAAACGATATTAAATCGTGTATACAGTATTTAAAGTCTATATTACCAACCCACACACAGCAGCTTGACCGCGGGCGTATTCCGCGACATGCGATCGTAGCCTAAAGTGTTCTGCGACGCACGATGGGGTCCGTTCGCCTGTCGTCGTATCCGACCGAATACTTTCGGCTGTCAACACGGTAGGAATGAAACTAATTGACTAGGCGTAGAAACGGATACGTTAGCAAGCGACGGTACGGAGCCAATCATATGCGTCGATATCCTGCCGAACGCGATCGGCCGTCGCCGCATCCTTTCGTATCCTTTCCGACCCGATGCGACGCGAGCCGTTTGGTGGAAATCATCCTTAACGCAATATAAAAGCCCGAGTGGCGGACACTCGACGCCGCGACGGCTATCGTCTAACGAGGATATTTAGTGCCCTTGTTTTACAGATACGACTATATTATGAGTTCGTTCTGCGAAACTAGATGTTATTAGACTAGATTAAACAATGTCGGAAGTGATAGGAGCGATTCCCGTCGTCTGGTCGCTAATTGTAACACAAAGCAATTGTTTGAAGAGCCGTTTATCAGCGAGATAGGGCTGTTGTTGGTTTTTGGAAGTTATAGGGGGTGTTGATTACTATTTATTTATTATTATTATTTATTTTTAAAAAACGTTGCCCCACACTAGGAATTTCTCCTGTATCGTGGGTGCGTTTACAAACATTTAAACTCACATACACAAACAGCCAGATCCGAAACGACCGGACCGGACCGGATCGGACCAACCGGATTACTTGTTTAATCATTAATGAAGCGAGATAGTTTAAATTTTAGGAAAGATCAATATAAATCAAGTTTTTGTTTGGTTTTCAGGGTTTTTGCCTGAATTTTCTTTTTAATTCTTATTCAGCAAAAAATTCTACACAAGTAGTCATATTAGTCAATCGAAGCAATATGAAAAAACGAGTAGACGAGATCCGATGACTATTAATTTATCAGTATGTTGTGTGAAGCCCTTATCGGACAGATATAAGTAATTATAACTTTTTGTGTCTTGTAAATGTTATGATTGAGCTGTGTTTAGTAATAGTTGGATTAAATAATAAATTATGGATAGATAGTACAGTATTGAGGAGCAGGATAAGGGATACAAGAGCTCGTGGCTAAATAATAACAGTCACTTGGGTCGATCTTTAGGTTAAGCTGTTCTTACTTAGGTTGGTCCGTGGATGGGTTACCTCCCATTACATGCCGGGTGTCCTCCGTGCCTCGGAAAGCACGTTAAACTGTTAGTGCTGGTTGTCATTTGTAGCTCAGTCGTTACAAGTAGGTAGTGGCCAAAATTCTGACAAACATCAATAGTGCACATAGTCTTGCCACAAAAAGATTGAGCGTTATTTTTCTTTTATTTAATAATTTTATGATTGCATTAGGAAATAGATTGATTTTTTTTTAAACAAGGTGAGCGTATTACCCAGTATTAACTGGGTTGTGGAGGTCAGATAAAATACTACAGTCACTCCATGTAAAATACTGGTATTTAGCTGCATCCAGTGAGACTGGAAGCCGACCCCAACATAGTAGGGAAAAGGCTAGCTAGATGATGAGACTAAATAATAAATGATGGACAGTATTGGAGCTCAGTCGCGTTGGCTATCACAATATAATGCTAATGAGAATGTTATGTTTCTCTATCGGCTTGTTAACATGAATGGCTTTTATCTGCGATATGTATTTATTTTTGGAAATCGAGAGTCACCATCATCAGTAGTACTGTGGATTATTGAGTTTTTTTTAAGGATACTCGATTAAGAAAGTGATAGCCGGGGTTTTATAGTAGGTAGGTACCTAAGAATTTTTAGTGAAATAATTGTGACTAAAAAAAAAAAAAAAAAATAATTTTAAAATTGAATGGTATTTGTTTATGTATCTAGCAATATTTTAGGATGTCTCAAACTCAAACTCAAATTATTAGTAGCACTGTTGACTCCGGCTTTCATAAGATGCAGTGGTTTGGGAATAGTGTGGCGGGCTTAACCCAAAAAAATTAAAAAAAAAACGCTTTCGAAGTGTCAAAAACAAGAAGATGAAGCCACAGTCCCAGCCACAAGGCATAATAACTTTGAGGAATGTTTAGTCAATTAGCACGAAACAATAAAGCCTGATTAGACGAGACCCGACGAGTATATACTAACCAGAATTTTATTTTCATGCATAAACCAGCGCGAAGCAAGGTAAATGGAAACTTAATTAGTTCTTAGTATTTAACTAGACTGGAGTTAAAATTAACCATAGACTAGGCAAACAGTTCGCTGTGAAAGTGAGCTGTGGTATCGGTACAAAATAAATCTCATATTTAAAAATCTCGTGTCACGATGTTTGTGGTCGCACTCCTCCGAAACGGCTCGACCGATTTTTATGAAATTTTATATGTATATTTGGTAGATATGAGATTAGGTCGTAAAGTATATTTCACACCGCTAATTTCAAGAGGACGAAGGTCGCGGGGCACAGCTAGTACTCTATAAAAGGTGCTAATAACTTTTGAGCACATAGTTTGCTGCCAAAGCCAGCTGTGGTAAAAAGGTACCAAATACTTATTAAAACTAGGAAATTAATTAATTATTAAGCTTGACGTTATCCTTCAAAAGCAGTAAAATAATAACGGATACTAATTTTATAATGAGGTAAGGTTTTAAGTATGGATGTAATCTCCCGAAATAGTGATCCGATTGAGAAAATTCTTTCACGAATGGGAAGCTACATTATCCCTGAGTGTCATAAGGCTCTATTTAAAACGTTCCTGTGCAATAAATTTCCGCGAACGGAGCCAAGGGCAAAATCTAGTCTTGGATAAGCAGAATAAAAAAAAAGAAAGAATAAAGTTTATTTGACGTCAGTTCATCAAGCACACATAATAAAAAAGATACAAAAAAAAAACAAATAAAAAAAAAAAACAAAAAAAAAGAGAAAATACATGTGCTGTGTGACTCACGACTGCGCCAAAAAGGTCCATTTCAGCCAGACAGGTGATGCTGTCTGACGCTGGTCTTCCAATGAACCTTTGAGGTCTGCTGTGGGTACTTTAAAGAAAAGAAAGAAAGTGAAAAGATATACAGGTCGAGGTGTGGGTCAGATGTACCCACATTTCACTATAGTTGTGTTTTGGTATCCAAGTAGGTAATAGTGGCATCAATCCAGACTCCAGGCTATTACTAAGAACAGAATATATAAAAAAATATTACCTTTAATAAATTAATTCAATCCATTTTAATTTAATTCAATCTATTCTAATTTATTTAAATCTATATTTAATTTAATTTAATTCAATGTAATCAATTTAGTTTTTAATTGATTTATTTTTATTTTTTCAAACTGTATATTTTTTGTGTTAATTATTTAATTGTGCAATTATCTGCGCATAATGTAGTGCATGCTGTGCTTTTCAGTAAGTGATGAGGCGGTTAGACTTATGTTTGCAATGTACAAATTATAATGTAACAGTACACTGTCAATTGTACTCATTGTTGAAAAGCCTAATAAATAAATAATAAGAAAAGAAAGCAAAAAATAAGATAAGAAAAAAAAATAAGATAAGAAAAAAAATAAGATAGGCAAATCAAGTAACTTGTCTTGGCTCACGAGGTTGTCGACATGTGGGATGTGGACTCAGCGATCATTGTGCCGATAGTTGTATCAGCCCATGGCTTAATTGCCAAGAGCCTCGACCAATACCTGAGAAGGCTCTCGTTAGGCAGCTGGATCAAGGGCTTGATTCAGAAAGCAGTACTTCTGGACACGGCTCGTATTGTTAGGAGGTACCTTTCTCTGGGCCCTGACCGCCGGTAGCTTGGACCCTGTTCCCGATAAAAATAAAAAAATATAAAAAATTGTACCCCACCGGGGGCTACAATTTTTATATTTTGAAATGTTTTTTTATATTGTTTTTTTCTAAGGAATATTTAAAAATGTAATTAATTTGTATAGAAATAAATAAATAAATATTCTACCATGTGAAAATTAATTAAAAGCACGATTCTGGCAATAATCATAAAATACAACCGTTTCAAACTAAGTTACTAGTAGCACTAGGTAAGCCTAATGGAATAATATTAGAAACAGAATTAGTTCTCCAAAGGGTTATGCCCTAATTAAGATAAAGTTTCTAGATTTACCGTTTAATTGGAAAAGCCTGGGGGTCGTTAAAAGGCTCTTAAAACTACAAGAGCGATTGTTACACCAAACTGTTTCACATTTGAATATTTATGTCCTCTTTATAATATATTTAACCTTTTTTTTTTTTCTCTCATTTAAAATACTGGTATTCAGCTGCATTCGGTTAGACTGGAAGCCGAGCCCAATATAGTTGGGAAAAGGCTAGGCAGATGATGATGACCTAGGTTCTATCGAGATTCTTCTCAGTGTTGTCTTACTGCCTCGTTGGTTGCAAGAGCTACTGCTGAGTATGAGGTCCTGGGGTTGATTCCCGGGTCGGACAAGAGGTATTGTGTTTTTCTACCAGTAATTTCTCAATAATTTGGATTCTGTAGTTATTCGCAGTTTGGATTCGTACACGGTTGATGGCAATAAGCTCACTCTCTAATATATGGGAGCTCGTTTCTAAATAATAACAGCCACTCGGGTCGATCTTCAGGTTAAGCCGCACTTGCCTAGTTTGATCCATGGATGGGTGACCACCCATTACAAACCGAATGTCCTCCATTACCCGGAAAGCACGCTAAGCCTTTGGTCAGGCTGTCATTTGTAGATCTTTGACAGTCGTTACAGGTAATCAGTGGTCAAAGATTATCGTGTTACCCAGTACTAATTGGGTTGTGGAGGTCAGATAGACAGTCGCTCCATGTGTAATACTGGTATTCAGCTGCATCTGTGTTAGACTGGAAGCTGACCCCCCATTACTGGAAAAAGGCAAGGCTGATGATGACAAGATGATGACTATTATATGGGTCTTGAACACTAGCGAAATGTTATTATGCAAAAAACGAACAAGAAAGAGGGTAGACCGATTTGTCTGCTCATAAACACCCACCCGCAATAACTTCAGTCTAACCAACCAACCTTCTGTACCTTATTTACGCAAATAAATGAATTTGAATTTGAATTTGAATTTGAATTTTGACAACGCCGAAATATCGGGAACTCATAGAAAACAGTAAACATGGTAAATATCCCGTTATTAGTATTAATAATAATGTTAGTGACCATGATAGTTTAAAATCTTATACTAGCGAAATGCTAGTTAGTGTACAGTGTTTGTCTACCTAACTCTTCGAGCGTTATGTTATGTATTCTGCTCTGTTTATCTATACTAATATTATAAAGAGGTAAAATTTGTTTGTATGTAGGGGGTAATCTCCGAAAGTAATGAACCAATTTTAAAAATTGTTTCACTGGTAGAAAGCTACATTATTCGTGAGTGCTACAGGCTATAAATTATAAAGATATCATGCATATTAGCCGAGCTATCACAATTTTCGCGGACGAAGTCGCGGGCGAAGTGCTAGTAAAACTATATAAATATGTCGGATCACCTAGAAATACACGTCGCTAAACCTCCAGCACATCTACACTGCGAATTTGCGACCCAGATGTCTCCTCCGAGGTGCACGCTCCCTTTCCAGGCTCTATTGCAAGTGATGGATTGGCACACGTCCCCATGATTCATAAGGTCAGCCTTTTTACACGCGCGGCAGGCACGCGTGTGTATGTTGAAACCAGTTGAAACACACTACGGTGTCGTGTCGCGTCAGAAGCATATCGGTTTCATACATTTATTATATTATGGTTCGAAATACATTAGCGTTGCGTAGCTCTGCACTGGCGAAAATAGAGAAAAAGAATTTTCCCAGAACTGAGACTTAGCTTGATCGATTTTTGGCCCCCGTAAACCCCAGTATCCCAAATTTCATCGAAATCGTTGGAGCTGTTTTCAAGAACGTGATTACAAATAGGTAGGTACATAATTATGAATATACAAACATTGCTCATTTAATAGCCTCCTCAAACTCAAACTCAAAGCATTTATTTCAATTAGACCATTACAGGCACTTTTGAATGTCAAAAAAAGAAAAAAAGAAGCGAAACTACAGTCATAGTCACAAGGCATAATAACTTGAGAAAGTACTGTAGTTGCAAATTCCAAAGCGTAGATAGGATACTTATATAGTATAAAATAAGTTTGAGGAGCTTTTAGAAAAAAAAGGAAGAAAGATCAATCTGAGTATGTATATGATAGTACAGAAACAGCCATGTAAGGAGGATAGAACGTGGCGTGCTCTCAGCTCAGTTCTCATGGGAAATAGGTGTGAGTTTATGTACCTGTAGGTACGTCCTCAATAGTGTTGTGAACTGTATGTCATTCCCATAGGCTTCATTGATGTGCTCGGTCAATCATTGTAATGTGTCTTCCTGCCGTAGATAACAAAATATAAAGCAGAATTTGTCTCATCAGAATTTCTGTTTGTCTTGTCGTTAGTGCGCGACCGCGTATAACTCGAGAACTAATCCGAATTACGTGATTTCAGTCTTATTTAATAGATATGTAGTCTGGCAAAGTTTAATTTTGTCATGTTAGTGAATAAGGATACCTTCTACTACTGAATAAGGTGGTCCACTCAATGTACCCGACATAAAATAGCTCTAGGCGCGATTTTTTTAAATTACCATAATAGGTACACAAAAAATTAATTAGAATAAAATTATGAAACATCCTGTTAATGATGTTTACGTGTCAAACGGGAGAACATACCTACCCAGCGCTCGAGTACAGTAAATCATCGCTCGTAACAGGGTGTTTTAACTACGTCATGCGTCATAATACTGAATAATATTTTATTTTAAATCATTTAAATCTCATAAATACCTATTTTTTTTTTAGTGAATGTAAATGATTAATTTATGTGTAGTAGATTATTAATTTTTGTTATGTGAATGTCTTGTTATTTATTTTGTGTTTCGATTATATGTATATAGATTATGAATTTGATAATGATTAATAATTGTGTAATTCGTTATGATGGTATTGTCAATGTATTTTGTTTATTTATTACTTGATTAATTATGTAAATTTATGCTATGGATAATTTATATTCTGAAATAAAAGTTTAATAATAATAATAGGTATTAGTTGTCATTGGATACATAAAGTGGGCTCCCGTTGTAAGACGACTAAAAAGTCACGGTGTATATTTTCTACACAGGTCTCGATAAGTATTTACCACAAGATGCTTAACGTCCTTCTTACTTCTTTCATCTTTTATGACATTCGTTAGCAAAGTTGTGATGACCTACATAATCCGGTACTATCTAGACAACTGAGCTAAAATTGGAAACTCATTTTATATGCTGAATGCACTCCACTCCAGTTAATTGAATTCAATCACCATTGCAAATGGTTTCATCTGACATTCTAGCTTTTAAAATGTGAAACCAATTTCATAGTTTGCGTTGGCTGATAAAATTGATAGGAAAATGATAGAATGTTTGTTTCTATGCTAGAGTATTGCTGGTTCAATTGATTTTGAGATTTTGCTTGGAAATATTGATGGATTATCCTTCGTACTTTTGGATCTCGATCATCCTCTGCCTAGCTGTTACCCAACTATGTTGGAGTCGGCTTCCAGTCTAACGGGATGCAGCTGAATACCAGTATTTTACATGGAGTGACTGCTATCTGATCTCCACAACCCAGTTAGTACTGAGTAATACGATACCGGAATACGGAAATAAGACTGGTTGTCAGACTTTCGGGCCACTGACTTCCTGTAACGACTGTCAAAGATCTACATTTGACAGCCGTTACCAACGGCTTAACGTCCTTTCCGAGTCACGTAAGAAACTCGGTATGTAATGAGTGGTCACTCATCCACGGACCAACCCAGGCAAGCGCTGCTTAACCTGAAGATTGATCCAAGCGGCTGTTATTATTTAGCCACGAGCTACTCCTACTACACTCTTGATCTCGATATCGACAGAAGATATAAAAAAAAAAATTGAGATATAATATGTAGGTAGGCCCATTTGTGGTTGATTTAAATTTTTCGTAATTTTTAAAAAAATTAATTAATTTAATATATTAATTTAATATATTTAATTTTTAAGCACTTTTTCTGCTATTCAATTCTCGATCTTAAGACGTAACTGTTCTAGATTCATTCAATATTCAACATCACAATCATGACCAATTTTTTTTTTGTTTGTTTGTTGAATGTACCTGGCAGACGGATTACTCGTGTGATCCTATTAGCTCACAAACGTTTGCGGACGCTTGGAGGCCTAATATAATCCCTTGTCAGACCGCTCACTGAGGCATAACCCCATTGAAAGCAAGTGAGATAGAGAGACCATTTTTCACATTGAGAATCCCAATTGATGCTATTCAATGAAAAAACAAAATTCACTATTCATTTTTGCAATTCAATAATATTCAACGTTGTGGAGAAGAGGATTTTTTGAAACATATTCAGAAGCTCTGATGGACTTCGAATTTCCTTCTTAATCCTTCATATTGTGATAGAAAGGTTTCATACGCAATCGGGATGCTGGACTGAAAATATTGAAATGATGATTTAGAAACGTGAACTCTTCTGTGTCATGCTTACTCAATATCCATTGTAATTCCTTGCACGAATTGCTAAAGCCGACCTATTTTAAATAACAATAACAACTGCAAATGTGTTGTGAGTATGAGACTCAATAATGCATGCCTACACCCCGACATGCGACATCATGATTGACTACCCCTTTGGTCTAGTGGTCGCAATCGCGGCTGCAGAGCATGAGGTCCTGGATTCGATTCCGGGGTCGGGCAAATTGTTTATGAGTTTTTTCATCAGGAATGTACACCTCTGCCTAACCCTTCAGAGATTATTGGCGTGATGCTATGTTTCACAGTTGTAAATGCTTGCAACGAATTAAAACGTACCAATTTATTCATTTATTGCCTTAATAAAATACAAAGAACTCATCTTCCATGGAGCCTTCCCATATTTAGCTTCACAAGCGGACTGTACGTCTTCGATACTTCAGTAGCTGTAATTGAAAATGAAACGCAATAAACTCAGCCTTGTACAGTGTTGATTAAGTACACAATTGCGTAACAATACTTTCAGCACGTGTTTGTGGTCACGTGTTTCTGATGTTGACGGCGATTGAAGTCTTTTCCAGAACTATAAATAATATTATAAATAGTTTATACAAAGTATAGGAAAGGTTTTCAATGCGAAACGTGACAGAGTAGGTAGCTACTGATTAATAAAGTTGGCCGTACTACGCAGTATTATATTATCTGTGGCCGTACGTAATACCTGCTTCTCTAGACGTGACTGACTCTGTAGATTGTTGAGCACCAAGAGTAGATACTTAGATAGAATACTCTTTATTATGTTTACCAAACAAATTACAGATATAAAATATAGACATTTTACATAGTGTGATATAAAGGGCGGTCTTAGGGGCCGTCTCCACGAGCGAGAGAATCACGGCGATATTATCGTCGTGCCACGTATTTCTATACGATAATATCGCCGCGCTTCTCTCGCATTGAGACGGTCCCTAATCGCTAAAAGTGATATTTCCAAAACAAGCTTTGGAGAGACAATACTGCAGCGTGCGGGTAGTCTGTGGTTATCAGTTCCATGAGCAATAAATACATACATACATAGTAAGGCATATTATTATCTACATACAGGGTGTAAACAGACCCTTCACGTAGCCGTCAACCAAGCATTATGTACATCAAAATAAGTAACTTTACGCAAAAATTATTGCTGGGAATCGACTTTTTTTTTTGGGGTGAAAAGTCACATTTTACGGTAGGACTCGATGGAAAGGACTCAAAACATTGTGCTGATGTATGGATTGAACAGTATGGGGTTGAGGTGTGTAAAGCACAACTCTTACATTAAAAACATGTATTTAAAAAAAAACTTGTGAAAAAGTTGGAACTTTGACCCCTAATATCTCCGTAACTAGAAGGTTCCCAGGTATGGTCTAGAACAAAAAAATTATCGCAAAGACGGGGAGAACAAGTGCCTTTCGGTTATGTTAAGGGTTTATTTACAGCCTTTAGATTAAGCAACAGTTTCATTTCGCTTATCTAGAACTAGAAAAAAAGCAAGAACAATCGTCAGGAAATTCGATGAAATTAAACAATTTTTCATTTTCTAATTACATAAGATAAAAGCGGTATAAAGACGAGTGTTCAAAATAAGCCCTTATTTTGAAAACTTGTCTTTTATGCTGTCTACTCATTTAATAAATTAAAAAATGGAACAAAATTTGTATGAAGTGACCTGCAAATGAACGGGAATTTAACCATAGGTGATGAAACGGACTCTTAACCAAAGTCACGTTTCGTTGTCTCACAATAACTATACCAATGCATCAACCTTAATTACCTACCCAAAAATGGCGACCATTTCTTTCTATAAACTAATTACGGTCAGCAAAAAAGATCTAATACTCAGTAATGCGTACCTTTTGCTCCAAAATTAACTAATTTAGTTACGTGAGCCGACGCCAGATGGCGACACATCACTAACACAATTAGGCCTCGTTTATCCCCCTGAGGTCGAGTAGAGGTATGCCTGTATTTTATTACAAGTATAAAAGTATTCACGAATAGGGTTTTATGTGTCTGGTTAGACGGTAATGCTGACAAGGCCGATATTGCCTAGGCATGAGTCACACTTAGACGATGATAGTAACAAGAAAAAGCGATGAAATGTTTTAAATGATGCCGTGGAAATATCGACACTAATGTTATAAGTTGATAGTCAATTAGTCATCAAAATAATCTGTTTATATCCAAAAAGTATGACATGTTTTTCTAGCAACATGTTAAGTCAGCATTAAATAACTAGATAAATTTCAAATCCGACTCGATACTCCTTGGCCAGACTGGTTACTGATAACCAGTCACACATCACAACAACATGGTTAGAGGTACGAAGGTCTGATCTTTCGTACTTTTAACCATGTGATTGTTCATCACTGACGCTGATAAACTTTTTGTTTTTCCTAAATCATGTAATTATTAATTTTAAAGTCAGTTTCCCCCGAATTCTCGTGTCTACGAATGACAAGGTCGGATTAACTACTTTTAACGATCCTAGACACGGAGAGGTTTCAGGATGTAAAGATGTAATGGATGGTCAATTGAACATCCTTCCACGGAACTACTCGGCTCGGCTTAACCTTGAACACTGACCCGTGTGGCCCAGGGACAGTAAAGCCAAAATCAATCTAATAAATAAAGTTAATTATCTATGACCTATTTATTTATTAATAACAACGTGAAGAGATAGCAAGTGGCGAGCTCATCGCGACATCAACCGGAACCCGCGTTTCCTTCAGTTGGCACTCGCTACACAATGAACTTTAGATAGTTGTGTATTGTTGTGTTTCTATTAATATTATAAATATAAAACAATAAATTCATGAAGGTCACGTGAATCAGCTGGAAGCAAGAGTGCTTCAAGGCTTCAAGAGTGAAGCCTAAGTCCAGCAGAAAGTGTTTTTCGGGTAAATCTTCTTTCTACTTTATCGTGTGGTTAGTGCCTAACCTGGTGTCAGAGTTTTTATGCCCCCATGGGCCTCTGACTCGACTTTACATGCCGTCAAGAAATATCTCTCAGGCATGCTGGTTTTTTCACGTTGTTTTCCTTCACAGAAGCAAGTGATAATTAAATTAATTAATTAGCAGTATTCGGGTAAATGATAATGATATTTATGCTTTAAGAAGCAGCGCTCTATAAATGGGAAAGCCTCCATCCAACACTTCCAGTGTTGGGTGGAGGCTCGCTGCTCTATTGATTGGCAAAATTATTGACACGTAAATAACACCAATCTAAACAAGGCTCACAGTTCTTCTAGTTTAACATTAATAATGAAAACATCACATATGATCATCTGCCAAACTTTTTGTCAACTGTGTTGGCGTCGGCTTCCAGCCTAACCGGATGCAGCTGCATACCGGTATGTTACATTTAGCGACTGCCTATCTGACCTTCACAGCCCAGTTAGTACTGGGTGATACGATACCCCTTGGTAAGACTGGTTGTCAGACTTTTGGCCGTACTTGTAACGACTGTCAAAGACCTACAATGTGCTTGGTATGTAATGGGTAGTCAACCAAACACAGGCCAACCTAGGCTAGCGCGGCTTAAGCTGAAGATTGATCCGAGCGGCTGTTATTATTTAGCCTCATAAGAGACCACATTAATTCAAGGGTATTTTTGATTCAATCGCCAGACAAAAGACAGACAGACAACGGCCTTCAGTCTATCAACGTAATTCGATCACCCCTTGCGTGGAATCGTCGTGATAGTATCAATATCACCTTGAGTGCGGACAGTGCGTTCGAACTAATTCGATTTAGTTCAAACGTCATTAATTACATTCAATCAACTCGGCCTATTGGACAATACAGACTGACAAAGGCTAGACGCATTGAACTTGTATTGATTTAGGATTTAGTTTGTGTTTCTCTATCTACGTGGTACTTTTATAGAGGTTTGGGGAACAGGGTGTATGGAAAAGGGGACTGTCAAACGGAACTTCGAAGCTTATTAAAATACCGATGCACTGTATTGTATTGTATAACGGGCTGGTGTACGCAACTCCACGTCCAAAGCGCGCCCGATGTACTGTATTCATATTAGGTTTGAAAAAACGGATTGCGTGAGTTATGGTACGTTATGGGTACTTTTTTAATGAACCTCATTCTGTATGGAAGGGGAAGGGTTTTGCGACCAGATCGACGAGTGTTATAACATTAACAAACATTAACATTCATTTTTTTTTTTTTTTTTGACTGTATTGTAATGTTTTGTTTTTTGTGTTTGTAGTGTGATTGTATTGTGATGAATGGCAATGGGTCTTTACTTGAATAAATGAAATTATTATTATTATTTATTTCCAGGCAACTTTGGCCCATAGATATATAACTTACAGACTAACATATATATGATAAAATACAAATTGTGTTAGTGAAAAGAACCTCAAAACTACGTTAGTAACACTTCACTACTAGTGCACTATGTCACTGTGCGATCATGTGGCATTTGCCCGTGGAAGCGACGGAACACCACTCCCTTCGACGAAAATTCCTCTTCCAAGCAAGGGTGGATCCAGCTATCATGTCAAGGGGGGGTCACGTAGTTGTGATCTAGTCATGGCAGGCTCGAATTCGATTACATTAATAATTCAAATTAAGAAGAAAGTGTTTTATTGCTATATGTCTAAATATATTTACTTAATTAAATAACAAAATCAACTTTTCTCTTATGTCTTCTCCCAAAACGTTTTAAAATTATAATTTTTCCCTGTCCAGGGTGGGGTCATGACCCCTATGACCCCCCCCTGGATCCGCACTTGCTTCCAAGACGAGCTGTAGCTTTGCTTACGCAATGTAGAATTTGCGTGACGTCAAGTGCGATTCGCAGTTAGTACCTATGTAGCGTTGCAGATGCCGTCACATTTTGTTTATATTCTCGTTACATTTTAGGAACTTTTTATCCTTTAAATTTGTCAATTCCTAACTATTCGCTATTGCACTACGTATTCATACTGTATCTCTTACAATAACTATAACTCATTCATTTTAAGTTCGTTAGCCCCAGAAACAACTAAAATACTTTGAAGTAAACCTACGTCTCAGCCTATGAAATTGAAATGAACACATAATTGCCTCCCTCTTTTTTTTTTTTTTTTTTTTTTTTTCCGGATGGGAAATCATCAAATGACCCCCCCCACTCTGGGCGGAGCGGAAGGGAGTGTCAGACTTGTACTGACTAAAACCCATCCATGTTCCTTCTTTGCCCTTTGTGTTCCAGGGCCACGGTATCTCTTTCGAACAGTCCCGCAGCCCAACAGTCCCGCAGCCCATTGCCTCCCTCTTATACTTCAACTAATTCATTAAAAAAAAAAAAAAAAAAAAAAAAAAAAAAAAAAAAAAAAAAAAAATATATGTACATTCTGGATTCCCTATCCTTCTGTTTGTGCTTTGTACGATAAATCTGTTAAGACAATAAAGGAAATATTTATAAAGAAATAGTCATAAATCAACTTAATACAGACAACAGATGTACATACATATTTACATACGTTTATGTACCTTCGTGTTGCTATCACACGTTGGAACAAAAGAATACATATTTATGATTTTATGAAACTCTTGTGTATCGTAAAATGTAAGCACATCAGGCGAGCTGTTATTTTTTTGTAATATAAAGATAATGTTGAGATAAAATGCTCATTACTGCTTCGTTGGACATAAATATGTTCGCAAGCGCTATATCTGAGGGCTGATCATGAGGTTCTGGGGTACGGTTCCCAGTTTGGAAAAAGCCAGTGTGAAAGGTGTAGCCAGTAGTAGGAAGAGTGGGTTTTTCATCGGTTAGTGTCCAACAAAAAAAAAAAGGTACTGACATTACTTACATACACGCTAACAAGCTCGGCTTACCCTTATAACCTACTACTCTTCATGATGTTAGGGTGTCTGAACAGTCTGCTTGCCTTATGGCGTATTCTTGGCCTCTAGGCACGCCACTGTAGGTACACCTCTGTCTGACCCTTCGCGGATCCCAGGCGTGATGTTATATTTACATATATGTACGTTCAAAATGCTCATTTAAACTCGGGGAACGCTTTGAATATTAACCACATATTATTTAAAATCAATGTAACCGTATGGTTGAAAATAGCGAGTGCCTGTAATATATTCATACTCATACAGGTAACTCATTTGCATAAAGCTAACCTTCGTTTCAGGGCTACAGGACTTCATGTAATATCTGTTTTAAATATCAAAGGCTTGAATAATGGATGTTATTTTAGAAGGTTAATTGAAGGTTACCTAACTGTCGATTACTTTGAAGTTTATAATTTATCTACACTATTGAGTTTCTACTCAATTTGGATAAGTGTAAATGTTATTATTAATACTAGAAACGGGACATAAAAATAAATGATGAAAATGCGCGGGAATATGCATGATGTGTGTGTGCGGGATGTAATAATGTTAGTGACCATGATAGTCTAAAATCTTATATTGTAAATGTTGTTTTAAAATCGATACTCTCGTCACTTATTTCTGTTGAATGTTGCATCTGACTTGTGAATTTTTATTTCTAGAATCAGAGGACCTATTTACGTGGTCAAAGTCAAAGTCAAAGATCTTTATTGTGGACAGTGGTTACAGAGTTTTTTTGAATTATGTTGGTGTGCGTTAGAACTGCTCCACCATGTTAGGCATACAATAGGTAGTTTGAACAAATTGTAGTAAAGTGGTAATCGCTTTCAAATCATTTCGTATTTCTGCAACGAACTTCCACAAGATTAACAACAGTTTTGCGGTAGCTTGCGACAATGCAATACACTTTTAACTGTTTCCTTATCTTTTTTTTCCACGAAATTGGTTTACCTTTGACCGCAATATTGCTTCGCCTGACGTGAAGCGATGACGTGGCGCAACTGCTAAGCATGAGGTCCTGCATTGGATTCGCAGGTTGGGAATAGTGTTATTGGGTTTTTCCATCTTGAGTTTCTCAGTAGCAGTCATGGAAATGAGGACATCCGCAAGAGAAGAAGAGAAGAAGGCAGTTCGGCGGTTTGGCAGTTTCGTCACGACGGTAATGTTTTCCCCATTGTTTGTGTTTTTATTTTAGTATATTCGTGTAAATGTCTATTTTCATTTATCAAAATTTTGATATGTATTTATGGTATTTGTTATATATTTATAGTATTTTATATATAGGTACTTATAGCTAATCGTATTATTAATTAAAACTATTTTCAGATACACCTACCACTGTTTGTCTCTGCATCACCCAAAGGTTGACTGGTAGAAAATGCCTATGGCATTAAGTCCGCCAATGTGCTTGAAGTGTAAATAAATAAATAAATAAATAGCTAAACTTAAGTGGCAGTGGGCAGGGCACATTGCTCGCAGAACGGATGGCCGATGGGGCCGAAAAGACTAAAGTGGCGACCGCGAACCGAAAGACGTTACGTTGGAAGGCCTCCCACTAGGTGGACCGATGACCTGGTAAAGGTTGCAGGGATCCGCTGGATGCGACAGGCACGGGACCGGTCAATGTGGCGACACTTGGGGGAGGCCTATGTCCAGCAGTGGACGTCTTTCGGCTGAAATGATGATGATGATGAGTCATGGAATCTGGATTTGTGTCCAGTTTATGGCAATAGGCTCGCCTCCTATTACATGCTAAACTAAAATGTGGGTGTACTATTAGGTACACATCTGCCAAACCCTTCGAGGATTACAGGCGTGATGTTACAATATTTTTCCTTATAGGTCATAAGGAAAACACATTGCACAGATACCTAGGTTGAGTACTACTCCACAGTAATGATATGGGCCAGAGTATTGATCGGTGAACGACCTGCGCGCATTACACTGAACGAAATCCTATACTATTAGAATAATATTATGTTATCCGGGTCTGTAGTACATAGTTACTTTACATGCTGAGTTTCTGACTGGCTGCCAACAGATATTAGCTGGAGTTGAAACGTTTCGTGAAATCGATAAGACTTTGGCTTTAGTGTTCATCTGCCCAGTTTTTTCCCAACTATGTTACGGTTTTAGATATTTATTTTCTCAAAAGATTTACAATCACTTACAGAGAAAATACAATATTATAACTTACTAGCTTTTGCCAGCGGCTTCGCCCGCGAGGATGTCGAAAAATATCCCACCCGAACAAACATAGTTACTTACCTTCATCCCCCTTTTAACCCTTCAAAGGTAGAATTATAAAAAACGCTGAGACACGAAATACATTAACTTTCAATCGTCAGCCTAAACACAAAATTTGAATATCGTAACTTCAAAACTGACGGACTTTCATATAAACTTCCATCCCCTATTTCACCCCTTTAGGGGTGGAATTCCCAAAAATCCTTTCTTAGTGGATACTTACTCTTCATAAAGAACACACCCTCCAAGTTTCATGTCTCTAGGACCAGCGGTTTGGGCTGTGTGTTGATATATCACCCAGTCAGTCAGTCAGTCAGTCAGTCAGATTATCATTTTATATATATTAATATAAGAAGAAGATAAATACACTAGGCCGATTTGCGTAGTGGTTTGGTACAATAAGTCAATAACAAGAATGACATTAGAATTTCGTAACAGTTTTAGTAAACTCGTAAAAGGGTAATTGTAGAAAATAGTAGAACTAAGTGCACGACATCTTATGCGCTAATGCGCATGAAAGGTGTGCATGAACTGAGGAGGACAGTCATAGTTGTTGGGGTTGGCTTCCAGTCTAACCGGATGCAGCTGAATACCAGTATTTTACATGGAGCGATTGCTTATCTGACCTCCACAACCCAGTTAGTACTGGGTAATACGATACCCCGTGGCAGACTGGTTGTCAGACTTTTTGGACCACTACCTAACGACTGTCAAAGATGTACAAATGACAGCCGGGACCAACGGCTTTACGTGCTTTCCGACGTTTAGTCCACTCTCGACCCCTCGACCCCTAAAAAAAGATTTGTTTATTTGTATCCTCTCAACCCCTAAACATAGTTCACACTCGACCCCCAGGGGGTGAGTTTGAATTTTCATACAAAAGACAGGCATACCTCGTCCACTTTCAACCCCTAGTTTGTAAGTACCTAAAATTAATATTTAGGTACAGTAAGGTACAGACTAAAGGCAAAATAAGATAAAGTAAGATCCAGTGGGCAAATCCCGAACTCCACGCGGGCGAAGCCGCGGGAATAAACATGATTATTTAAAACAAATATTTACTTTTATGAACTTTAATTCAAAGATATCTGAATTTTCTATTTTTCATATTAAGCTGTTTAGCGGCATCATACCTTTGCTTCTTTTCAACCTGGCGAAACCAAGGAACTTATATACTAACTGGAATGAGTACGAACAAAATTTTGATATCACCAAATCAAAAGTTTGAAAATGACCTTTATGTCAAACACATAGAGTTCATATTACTTTAATTAATTCAAAGGGGGAAGAAAACTTCAGAGCGTGAAAGCGACCAGAATGGATTGTGTCCTTGTCTAACAATTGCCAGTAAACCAAAAATTTTTTTTTTTTTTTTTAATATTGTTATCGGAAATCACGTTGATAGCTAAACTAGCACGTAAATCGTAACGGGATTAATTTAATATTCAAATACTAATTTCTTGCGAAATAAAGTGGGCTTAATTTAAATTAAGTTATTTCTGAATGGCAACATAGACGACACTCATATAAACAAACAATATGGCCGATAACAGAACAGAACTACTACAGAACTTGTATAAATCACTTGATAACTACTATAATACAGGTTCAGAAATAATTCAACTATCGAGGATTACTTTTGAAAAGACAGATTTATTTTAATTAACCCTCAGCCACCTGACGTGTTTTTCAGTTACACTACCACCTGACGTCGGTCCTGGAGACCGCTTGCGTATTTTCCATGTTTAGTAACCTTTATTTAAAATATTACATTAAATAAAAGTCACATCTGTATTTTCATTGTATTTTTATTAATTATACGTTTTTAAACTGAGCAAAAGTATTCATTTACTGATCAAAAATCAACACTTAACATAAAAAAGAAAGGGTTTTTTTTTTTTTTTTCTGGTAAATTTTCAAAAATTATCGTAATTCTAACGTAACCATTTCTCACGATTTCTATCTAAGATTAGTTGCAAGCTTGGGTCTCTGCGCGTAATTTAATATCAATACCGATACCGCTACCAATTCTTAGCGATAAAGGCCTTTTGACATGTTTTACTTTTTCAGCAGTAACTAATGTTGAACAAGTATCCTTAAATCTTTTTCTAGTTATTGTACCTCATTAGATAGCTAATAAAACGAGGATTTCAACAATAATTTGCACATTGAATTTCATGGAAACATTTCGAAAAAACATTGACTTCTTTAACATAGACGATTTCCTTATATTTGCGAATGAATTCAAACAAATTCAACTCATGAAAATGGTTTTCTTGAATATTTTTACGTCCAGTTATCTGTGAAAACGCATCAGTTACCAATTTCAAAATAAATATAAGTCTTAAAATTAGATATTTTATAAATAATTGAAAAAATATGAAATTTTCAAAATATAATTGAAATATGTATTACATCGACAACAATGAACAAAGAAACAGACCAAATTGGCGGTTAATGGATACACGCAAGTCACACTTTTATGCCACAATTTGAATTCGTTGAATTTGAAGTTTTTCATTTACGAAATAAAAACTATTCCAAACGATATAAAAAAAATCGCGAGCGGCGAATTTTTTTTTTCCTTTTTTCTCCAGTCCTCTAGAAACTCAAAAAAAAAAGTCCCATGAAAATCCGAGCACTATATACTTCGTTCCACCTTATTGTCTAATTGCACTCGACTATAAGTAAGTATTACAAAAAATATAGTGAGGGTATTTTAGTTAAAAAGTATGCAACTATATGGCAGACTGATGATTTATCATCGTAGGTAACTGTACTTCGGGGGTCGAGAGGAAACTAAAACTTGGCTGGAAAATAAAATCCACTCTTGACCCCCAGGGGTCCAGAAGAAACTGTAGTTAGGGGTCGAGTGGACACATTATTTTTTGGGGGTCGAGGGGCCGAGAGTGGACTAAACGCTTTCCGAGGCACGAAGGAAACTCGGTATGAAATGGGCGGTCACCCATCCACAGATCAACCTAGGCAAGCACGGCTCGACCCCGAGTGGCTGTTATTATTTAGCCACGAGCTCCTCTTTGGCTTTTGTGTGAACTGTAGAATATTCGTTTGAATATATTCATTTGTTTTTTTTATTAAAGTGAAGAATTGATGATCACAATTCTCAATGAGCATCACTAACCAAAATACTGAAAGTATGATACTAAAGTATTTGAAACCTTTAGTGGTACTTTAACTTATATTTTTTGCTTTATACAACTAATCTTTGGAGGGCACACAAACACTTCTCTTTCATACTAGGTTATTTAACATTTCATCCAAAAAATGTTGTGTATATGAAATGAATGGACGATATTATGTATTGTGTTTTAAAGCATTTAATTAATTTTATGCACTATAATTTTACGCCATTATCGTAGCCGCTACATTCGAACAATGACATTTATATCGTTTTGTCGTAGCGGTGCTACGGCGTAGCGGCTACGGGCTACGTGTCGTAGTCATCTTTGATATTATGTTCTTTGATACGTACTTTTGCCTTTTTAATTGTGTGTTTGTAATTCTATAAACATAACACGCTTGTATGCTATTAAGGGGTCAGGCAGAAGGGTATAGGACGCATATGACGAGTTTTTTCAGATTTTCAACATTTCAAAACAAATTTTCTAGCATTTACTGCTTTTGTAGTATTAAATAAATAAAAAAAGCCCTACATTCCAAAATGAAAACACAACAAAAACACGAATACATTTAACACACAAAATATCTCTTATTTCGGCGTATCTTTTGGCAAAGAACTTCTCCAGTGATTTCCATTGTTGCCTGTCTAGGGCAACCCTTCTCTTTTTTGATAGCACTACGTTGTATATAATGTACATAATAACCTTAAGTTTTATCAAACGTTAAAAACGTACGAAGCGGGGTCGTCAGTAATGTATAAGAATACATTTTGTATAATTCATGTATTTTTCAATTATCTCGACGTTACTTAAATATGTCTGTCTGCTCTTACAAGAGGGCATATTTTTGTAACATAATGACCGAACCTAACGCGAGGGACAAACCACACAGGCTTCAAACCGCTACTTGTATTTGAAAGCGCTCCCTTTGAGTTAACGGTAGCAAAGAGGACTTTATAATGACATACTTAAGTAGTGCGAAAAGAATACATGAAAATGTTATACAGAATTTCCATGTGAATTAAATGTTAACATGGAATAACAGCCGCTCGGGTCGATCTTCAGGTAAAGCCGCGCTTGCCTAGGTTGGTCTGTGGATAGGTGACCACCCATTACATACCGGCTTTCTTCCGTGCCTCGGAAAGCACGTTAAGCCATTGGTCCCGGCTGTCATTTGTAGATATTTGACAGTCGTTACAGATAGTCAGTGGCCGGAAAGTCTGACAATCAGTCTTACCAAGGGGTATCATATTACCCAGTACTAACTGGGTTGTGCAGGTCAGATAGGCAGTCGCCCCTTGTAGAATATTGGTATTCAGCTTTATCCGGTTAGACTGGAAGCCGACCCCAACATAGTTGGGAAAATGCGAGGCAGATGATGATGGAATAACATTATGCCTACAGTTATAAAAGGCTTAGGCAGAGGTGTTGATACCTTACACTTACAGTCAGCAACATTTTGTTAGTTTACAATCCCATTTAATATGAGGCGATTGCTATATCCAAACAATGAGCTGAGCAATAATTGTTAAAAAAAAAAAACAAAAAAAAAATTGTACCCTTAATAAAGACCAATCATATGAGAACCTCGTGAAAGCCGAGAAAGATAAGCAAATCAAGTACCTTGACTTGGCTCACGAGGTTGTCGACATGTGGGATGTGGACTCGGCGATCATTGTGCCGATAGTTGTATCAGTCCATGGCAAGAGCCTCGACCAATACCAGAGGAGGCTCTCGTTAGGCAGCTGGATCAAGGGCTTGATTCAGAAAGCGGTACTTCTGGACACGGCTCGTATTGTTAGTAGGTTCCCCTCTCTGGAGCCCTGACCCGGTAGCTTGGACCCTGTTCCCGATACCGGTGGGCTACAATTTTTTATATTTTTAAATGTTTTTTTTTTATATTGTTTTCTTCTAAGGAATATTTAAAAAATGTAATTAATTTGTATAGAAATAAATAAAGGAAATAACCAATCATAATTTCATATTGTATTTAATTAAATTATAGGTAAGACACAATTTTATTTTAGAAAAAAAATAAGAGCCACTTGGCCTAAATGATTCTCTTGAGAAGTCTTTCCAAGTTTTTTTTTTAAACAAAAATACAGAAGGTCAAAAAACCTGACCTTACCCTTCAGAAGACATTCATAAATTTTCATAATTGAGCATGTTGCGAGCAACGAGACGTCTGTTGCCAACTCAACATCGAAACCCACGCGATCCCAAACGGACCTAATTTTATTACCCTGCGGTCGGGAGCAGACGTGACCACGAAATGTGACCTGAGACCGCAGAACTCCCCTTTTGTATACACAGGACAAACACAGCTGTTTTTAAATGAGATCATTTTCATTGTTACTTTTTGAGATTATTTTTGGGGAGCTTGTGTAACTTTAGGTGTGGTTTGCATAATGATATTGTGTACGTGTCTTATTATTTCAATATTATTCCTTTTTTTTTTTTTTTTAGGAATTTTATTATGACATAACATAACATCACGCCTGTTATCTCCGAAGGTTTAGGCAGAGAACAGAGGTGTACCTAAATAGTACCCACATGCCCCTTATTTGGTAAATAGTGACAATTACATAACATAACATCACGCCTGTAATCTCCGAAGGGTTAGGCAGAGGTGTACCTAAATAGTACACCCATATTTCCCCAGTTAAGTTTAAGTCCCACGTATTAGGGGGCGAGCCTATTGCCATCCACCGGGCACAAACCCAGACACCGTGGTTGCTACTGAGAAATTCCTGATGGAAAACCCAAAAACATTTTCCCTGACCTGGGAATCGAACCAAGGACCTCAGCAGTTGCGCTTGCGACGACTAGGCCGACGAGGCGACGATTAGACTTCGCATTCATCGAACTTGGCTTTTTCTTTCTTCTAAAATGGCAGCCAGATTATAAGGTTATCAATAAATAAAAAAATATAAGTGTGTTTTTCTTTAAATAAAATCTTAGATATTTTAATTACGGGACACCGAGAATCCAGATACTTTCATCTTTAAATTACCTAGATATTAAGATTTTATTTTTATATTTAATCTATACCATTAAATTGTAGCTATTTACCGAATATTTAACAATTTAACAAAAACCTTCACGCAATCACTTTCCGTTACATTATCTTGTCACTCCAGCCCCCGTAGCATGACCACCGTAGACAAGGATTTCTTTGACGGAAGAACCGACAAAATGACAGATTGTGTCGACACAATGACAGATTTCTTTGCACAATCTGTCATTTTGTCGATTCTTCCGTCAAAGAAATCCTTGTCTACGGTGGTCATGCTACGAGGGCAGTTGACGTTGTCTGCCATCTTTCGAAATAAAACTCACTCGCTAAAACTTTGAACACATTCAATTTGCATCCACGATCGTCTGTTCAAGATAGTAGTTCTATAAAGCGTCACTTATTATATTATGGCTCAATTTATTCCTTAACCTTTTCACCATTCAAAGGCAAAGTCAACGTGATGAAATATTAATAGTTTCCTGCAGTTTCTAGAAAGAATTTTCCTGCAATAATGCAGTGACTGAGCGATTGGCTGCTGCGCTACGTGTCGCGACGTCGATGCCCTACTTGTATGGCCTACAAGTAGTTGTTCCGGGTCTGACTGTTTGTGTAAGTGAGTTTAAATGTTTGTAAACTCACCCACGATACAGGAAAAAATCCTAGTGTCGGGCAACGTTTTCTTTTTTTAAAAAAAAAACTACTTCGTACTCAAAACGGCGAATGAAAACATCGGGAGCAAACCGGCATGTCCTGGAACCAAAAAAATCGTATTTATGTATCGACTGTGTGTGGGTTCGCGTTCTGGATTAAAGCCCAGTCGTTCTTATTCAAAAAAGGTCTGTTTCCCAGCATTGGGAATGTTTTAGGCTGCTTAAGCTAACTAGTCGTAAAATTCATGTTTCATACTTGACCTTTAACGGTCTGTTATCCCATTTGAAGCTTCGAGGGGACTCCTTCGTAAAAGTATGTTTAGTAAAAGGCCCTCGGCTCTCGGAATGTTTAACACAGTTTTAGTAAGTGTAACAAATATTATTTCTCGCTCAAACGACCCTTGAATCTGTTAGTATTACGTGCGCAAATGTGGGTGTGTTAAGTAAGATATTTTTAGAGCGAGGATTATCTCGTTTGAGATATGTTGTTGTTTTGTGCGCTGGGGTGAACGAAACCTAGAACGAGCTTTCAGCTGAAGTTAATAGATAAGTGTGTTCTTTCGTTAGATACATTCTTTGATATTTTAATTACGGGACACTGATGATCCAGCAGTTTTGATATTTTAATTAGCTAGGTATTAAGAGCGTTTATCAAAAAAGCTGGCAACGTCGCAAATAGCTGTCAAATATTTACCTGTTTTAATTAATCAAATGCAAGATCGATTTTGAGCATTACGTTCACTTGTTTCTGTACAAAATCGAAACTTGGATTGTTACATTACAGGCAAATGCTCCCGGTGTGGGAGCGCCTTTACTGTATAGGAATAAGATATATGGCTAACTCGTGAACTAGAATATTAATAATGAATTGCAATTAAAAAACTTTGCAACCGTTTTAGGCGTAAAAAAGGCATTTGGAACTTTTTTTACATCTTAAACTAAATATTCGGTGTTACGATATTAATTATTGCATTTCAAAATCAATATTTTAGTTCACTAGTTAGCCATATTTCTTTTTTCCTTTTCTTATTTCCTTTTTATATTTTTTAATTTATAAAGTTTCAAAATTATGAACTTTGCATTAGGCACATGCAAAGTTCTAGGTAATTATTAGATTATATCTCCTTTATTCATTCTTTTTCTTATTTAATACATTTTTAAATATTTTCAAAAACAAAAGTAAACAAAACATTTAAAAATATAGAAAATAGATGGCCCATCGGCATCAGGAACAAGGTCCAGGCTGCCGATGGTCAGGGCTCCAGAGAGAGGAACCGCCTCACTATACGGGCCGTGTCCAGGAGTACTGCTTTCTGAATCAAGCCTTTGACCCAGCCGCGCAATGAGAGCCTCCTAAGGTGTTGGTCGAGGCTCTCTGCTATTAGTCCATTAACCGTAACAACTATCGGTACAATGATTGCAGAGTCCACGTCCCACATGTCGACAACCTCGTGTGCTAAATCAAGATACTTGATTTTTTTATCATTCTCAGCTTTCACGAGATTCTCGTCATGAGGGACAGTAATGTCAACAATCATTGCACGGCGCTCTCGGCGATCTATCACCACAATATCAGGTTTATTTGCTAAAATAGTCCTGTCTGTGATGATAGATCGATCCCAATACAATGTGGCATGACCATTCTCGAGAACTGGGTCGGGCACATATTTGTAGTATGGTACTTCAGAACTCACAAGGTTGTATTGCAAGGCAAGTTGCTGGTGAATAATCCTAGCTACTAGATTGTGTCTGTGCAAGTACTCACCGTTAGCAAGACGAGAACAACCGGAAACAATATGTCGGATCGATTCACCGGGACGGTGGCATGCCCGACAGATGTCAACCGTGCCGTCCTTGATAATGTATTTCCGATAATTGTTCGTCATGATAACTTCATCCATAATCGCACAGACGAAACCTTCAGTTTCCCCAAAGAGGTCACCGAATCGTAGCCAGGATACGGACGCCAAGAAGTCTACATCAGGTCCATGTAGGGCCCGGAAAAAGCGTCCGTGTAGCTCCTTGCTCTGCCATACCTCCCTACGGTCATTAGTATCCAATACCACAGGTTTGCGCCAGTTCTCGTTAGCCAAGGAGAGCGGGGTGAGGCCCTTGTCCACCGCAACCACATCTCGGTGCATCCCCACGTCGGTTTCGAGAAAGTATTCCCTGAGACTGCATACCTCGCGGTTGTGTAAGGTCTTAGCATTTAAAAAGCCACGACCTCCGCACTTCCGCGGGATATACAGTCTCATCACCGATGACCTTGGGTGATGCATCCGGTTTGCGGTCAGTAGTGTGCGGACCTTCCTATCCAGGGCGTCAAGTTCCGTCTGAGTCCATTTGAGTATGCCGTAAGAATACATCAATACCGGCATGACCCAACCATTAAAGGCGCGCACCTTGTTTCCGCCTGATAAAAGACTGTTTAACACTTTATTCAGGCGGCCAAAGAAGCGTTCCTTCAATGATTGTTTCATGTCGGCAGCATTGATGCCTAATGCTTCCGACATACCCAAATACTTGTAGGTCTCGGTTGAGGAGAGGGATCTAAGTAATATGGAATCCGAAAGTTGAGTTCCCACGGATTCCATAATCTCCCCTCGCTTTACATGCATGACCGCACATTTGTCCACACCAAATTCCATCCTGATGGCGCTACTAAAAGTATCAGTCACTTTTAGTAGCTCCATCAGTTGCAAATTGCTGGGAGCAAATATTTTCAAATCATCCATGTAAAGGAGGTGAGATATAACCTGACCACCTCTTCTCAACCGGTAGCCTAGACCTGAATCCTCCAGCAGTGTGCTCAGAGGATTCAAGGCCAAGCAAAACCAAAGCGGACTCAAACTGTCACCCTGAAATATTCCTCGCTCAATCCTAATCGGTTCATCGTTCCCAAGAACCTGCCGACATCCTGGATAAAGAAGGACCGTCCTCCACTGCCCCATACACGACATCAAGAAGTTGCGAAGAGTTGCATCTATTTTGTACAACTCCAGCACCCTCATGAGCCATGTATGTGGCACCGAGTCATAGGCCTTCTTATAATCTATCCAACACGTCGACAGATCCCTTCGGAAGCGACGAACCTGTTGGCTTATGGCCATGTCGATAAGGAGCAGCTCCTTAGTACCACGGGACCCCTTCCTACATCCATTCTGAGAGATAGACATAATTGAATTGCTATCTATATGACGAACAATTTTTGCTCTCAGAATGGATGTTAGAACTTTATAGACCGTCGGTAAACACGTAATTGGTCTATAGTTTTTAGGTTCCGCAGTACTACCCGATTTATGGAGCAAGTGGGTAACTCCTGTTGTAAAGAATGGTGGTAGCGACCCAGTCTCTAAGGATGACTGGAATTGTGAGGCTAAACAAGCGTGTGACCTTTGTAGCCATTTAATCCAAAAATTGTGCAGTCCGTCCGGCCCTGGAGATTTCCAGTTAGGTAACGGACGGACTGCACAGGCCACGTCCAATGGACTAATAGAAATGGCCTCCATTTCGGGAATTGAGTCACACGCTCGCTCAACAACACGCATCCAATCACCCTCAGTGTGACCGACGGGCACCGACCAAATACTTCGCCAAAAAGCATTCATAGCGTCGTTATCCGGCAGATGCACATCAGTCATTCCTTGAATGGTAACAGGCCGCTCCCATGTTCTATATACCCACCTTTCGTCACTCTGGAACATACGGTTCTGAGTATATCGATCCACTCTTCGCCTATACCGACGGATACGGTTAGCCCATGCATACACTTTCTGCTTCAGGAAGTCGATGCGCTCTGTGACTCGTGACATGTATTCTTGGGGACTAATATCAGTTCCCGAGAATGCCCGCCTCACAAAGCGCATCACCCTTGGGCGTGTATTGCCCTCCCTGAAGCAGGTGAGCTTCCCGATGAGTACCCTGGCCTCATTAATACGACGCTCAATCCTGCATTGCCAGGCTGGTACGGCAGATTTTGGTCGTGTAGCACTATCAGTGTTTGGAAATTTGACATTGGCTACACGACATGCCGCAACAGCCGTGCAATACAAGATTGAGTGTGTATCGTAAAGGTTTGCGCTGCTTTCAATAAAATTTGGTAACAGCGCATCCAGGGCACACACCAGTGCTCTATTCTTTTTATTCATGGGCAAACGTGGTAACCGTGGCCTAAGATCAGGTGACATGAACCGATACTCACGAATCGCACCCTCCAGAGCACTCCTTATTTCCACATTGCACAGGTTATCTGCAGATATAGCCCTGTTATCCTCTTCCTCAGCATGTTGATTTGCCCGCAGTGGTAGTACAGCAGGCACATGTGTGACGTTCTGGGATGGGAGAGGGTTGCTGGTAGGGTTAATCTGCATTTCCGAGCGCAGCCGATCAAGTGTAGCATCATCCAACCTATGATTATTTTGAATGACGCGCACCTGATCCGACAATCGTTGAGCAGAGACATTGACGGCAGGTTCAAGAGCCTGAAACAGAGAGAGCATCCGACATCGGTACGCAGTAAGGTTAATTCCTCCCTCTGTAGCCCCATAATATGCGCGCATCACATTTTCGTTCATGGACTGCGTCCATCGAATGCGCGACACATTTCCACCGGCAGCGGGGACCCTGTTCGTGGCCTGTTGACCTCGAGGCCCCAAGCCCGCTGGTGGCCGTCCTCTTCCTCGTCGTCGTGGTGGTGAAGGAGTCGACGGCGGGGAGAAAAACTCGTCGCTCGAGCTCGACGCAACTGCAACGACCGGAGACACAGCACTCACGATTGAGGCGCGTTCCGGCAGCTGCGAGGCGGAGCTGAGCAACGAGTCCGGAGATGGTGGGTGTGCCTGTTGTTTAGCCCGGCTTCTTGTCAGCATTCCTGGGTATTTGACGTTTGACATTTCGTTTTTCTCTGCATTTTTATATAGGTATGTAGATTTCGTATTTATTCCAAATTATTTTATTCCATTTTCGTCTTGTATTCTGTTTTTCTAAAACATATTTATTTCAATTAAATTGGTCGAAAAATATTATAAAATTATTGAATGGCAGAAAAAATGTTGCGTCACATTGACACCCGGGCCACAGATTATAGAAATATATTATTATTATTATATTATTATTATATATTATTATATTATTATATTATATTATTATATTATTATATATTATTATTATATTATTAACAATAAGATTATATCTTATTGTTAATTTTTTTCAATATTATCGAAATATTTGTACGCCGATACTTACGGCTAAACATGTCTAGACTCAAACGATCTTGCATGCTCTTGTATGTATACAATGTTTAAACAAATAAAGAAATCTTCTCTTATCTTATATTCCATCAAAAATTTCTCAGTAGCAGCCACAGAGTCTGGATTTGTGCCCGGTTGACGGCAATAGGCTCGCCCCCTATTACATGGGACCGGCGAAATGTGGGTATACTATAAGGTACAGCTCTGACTAACCCTCGGGGATTACAGGCGTGATGTTATGTTATGTAATTGTTACTATTTGCCAAATATAAGACTAGAAGCAACAGAGCCAATTTATTTAAATTATTCAAAAGCTCATAGGTCAGTCTGTATAAATCATATCCACTGTAACAAAGGCACAAAGTTGTCTATGAATCCTATATGAGGTCCATCAAATATACACGAAGGGTCGTTGCAAAGGGTTCTCTACTTTCCAACAAAGAATACGTGTAGGTAAAACTATGAATAACAAATCTGGAATGCTCTGGCTCTCGAAAATTGTTTCTAGTATATTTTTTTTTACTGAGTGCTGGAGTGTCTTACGGAGATTTTGACTGGATTTTATTGTTCTCTTTATTTAAAGAAAGTTGAAAATTTCTTGCTAGATTTTTGGGTTGTGTTGTATTCTTATGGGTGTGGTTTCATACGATACTCGAGCGTTATTATAGTACAGAGCTTTGGAAAGGAACACATATACTGACAAGAGCAACGACGACCTCGTTGCGTTTTTTGACGTGACAACGTCTTATAATTAGATGGAGCCGGCTGCACGCACGAAAAAACATGACGTATGCGGCGTTCCATAAAACAATTGCTCAACGCACATTCATACTTGTAAAAACTATGTACATTGTAAAAAAAAAAAATTACATAATTGTATTTATGCGTACAAATAAATGTAACTTGATCAATTCAATTGTGATTTCCATTTACCTCCTTCTCTATATCCATACAAAATATCTATCAAACAAATAAAATTAAAATTTTCTTTTGAAAAATGCAACCATTCCAACAGTATTTTCTTATGACGTCGTCACGTTCAACTATTTCTTTATTCTTTATTGCACACAAAAAAACAAAATACATACAAATTGCAACAATTATAGCTTATGTACAATGGCGAGCTTAACCCAGAATTGGGTTTTCTTACAGCAAACCAAATTATTACACTATCGTCAGTAAAACAACTTTACAGACAACCTATTTTTTTCTCAAACTCGGTGTGACACATTTATCTGCAATTAATTTAAAAAAAATAGATTTGCTTTGAGTGAGAGTTGTAAAACATCACACCGAAAAAGTTTCATATAAGAAGCTTGCATTATGTGGAGATTACTGGAGACACACTAGCGGCATGTTGATACCAAGAGTAGTGGTTTTGACATGTTTTGCAATGTACCAAAAGGGGTTTTGGCTATACAGCTCTTAAATCAACTGTTCCATACATCTTGACCGTATATGTATTGCACTTTTGTAGGAAACAGCAGTTTTTTTTTTTTTACCGATGAAAAACTTTACTATATTACTTTACTATAGGCGAGAAGACTGGCACCCTAAATACAAGTGAAATCTTACATTGAGTGCCAGAGCCCATCGAAAACACTCTGTTCCCTAGTTGTAACGCTGTTTAGTGCTTAGATGAGTGTTTTTTGTTCAACTATTTAAGGTAATAAAATATTTTTTCTTTCCTTTATTTATTTCTATACAAATTAATTTCATTTTTAAATATTCTTTTGAAAAAACAATATAAAAAAAACATTTAAATATATAAAAAATTGTAGCCCACCGGTATCGGGAACAGAGTCCAAGCTACCGGCGGTCAGGACTCCAGAGAGAGGAACCTCCTAACAATACGAGCCGTGTCCAGGAGTACCGCTTTCTGAATCAAGCCCTTGATCCAGCTGCCTAACGAAAGCCCCTCAGGTATTGGTAGAGGCTATAATTTTTTTTTTTAATTTATTTATTTATTATTGATTGTTTACTCTACTTTAACCCCCCGGTTCTGAATGATGTACTGAATACGTGGTAACCGTTTGTACGTCGGTGTCCCTTCCACCCTGTATTTCTCGTATGAATCACTGTACGGGTTTGATTCACCCAGTGATCAATTTAGCGACCTCCTGCCTAAGCAATAAATTCGAAATCTAATTGAACGCCGACTCAATAACAAAGAAAAGAGTAAAGATAAGTGCCTAGGAAACAAGGATTTCAGTTCCCAGAAAAGTTCTCTTTAACAAAGGAGAATATTAAGCAGATTCTAGTCTAGAATGAATAACCAATATGGTGTACAAGAGGTTAATTATTGGCGGCCATTTTAAACTAGTGACGTCATTGTCTAGTACCTACGTACGCCATTACTTTGTGACGTATTAACTACTATTGATTTCTGTTTCCGTGTTGAATACACTATAATTATAGACATGTATGCTGGCTGATTGGTAGCTACGTAATGTGGGTCATTTCCGTATAGTGTTATTGTTACAAAATGTGGTGAAACCGAATAGATTAATGTTTTGGCTTTTAAATATGTTATTTGGAAAATACCATTTTTGTTTAGTTATTACTTTATGAGCTATTTAATAAAATGAGATATACAAGGTGTAACATAATAAACGCAAGACCACCCGTGTGGTCTCTCGCACCATGAAACTAAACATCTTTTGTTCTACGAGTTCTTGAAATTCGCAAAAAAAAAAAACTTTCTATAGGAACTGACGCAATCAGCTGATCCACATGTATGGTAAAACTAAAAAAAACTTATGAATTTCCAAAAGTTGTTCAGTTTCATGGTCTGAGACACCACACGAGAGGTCTTGCGTTTATTATGTTACACCTTGTATATAATGTTATTCGAAGCATAAACTGTAATTTCAATAATTTGTTAGTACTGATAACTAAGTAAGGTTATTATGAACATTATATACAGACTATAATTAGAACTATAACAATAATAAAAATTAAGACTAAAAGTACCTCCACCATTATACAATACAACGACGACAATAGGACTCTTAAGACACTTAATCTCTCGCCGACTGGTCGACACTTCGCATGACCAGAGGGCTGGCTCTTTATTTGGCCAAAAAATTAGCATTGCCATTCAACGTGGCAATGCTGCCAGTCTTCTGGGTATGTTTCCGGATTACAGCGATGCGAAGAAGGAAAGAGTCACTTATATATAAATCATAGATTATAGAAGCATAATACAACCCTACTTACTTCCCATGGGAATAAAAGTGAAGTATGTTTAATGTTAATTAAATATACGTCATCCATATTCCCTAAACACATGTCGTTTTAATTAATAACAAGTAAAACGGGAAGCAATGTCTGGACTGCCAACGGAATTAATAGAACTTTCATCGCTCCATTATGAATTCCTTTGTTAATGAGCCGTGTACCTAGTAACTGTTTTTAATTTAAAAACTGGATCGATATTCGGACGCTGTAATTAAAAGCCAACATAGTCTGAAGCTCATCAATTTCTTAGTTAGTTCAGTCGGTAATAGCACAAACTATTTATAATAATTAAGAGTGTCCATGGTGTGTTATCTCGTTCTTCAGGGGGCCTAAAATGGCCACTTTAATAGACCCATAATAGTTTAATAATATGAATTACGTTAACAATTCATAAAATGGTCACAAAGTGACAATTCTTAATATTAACTGACCATATTAAAAATTTTAACGTGATTCATATTATCTTCCTTATAAGGATATGATAAGGCGACCATTTTTAGACCCCCAGTACGCGTAGCATGACCACCGTAGAAACCTGTTTTGTCGACGGAAGAATCTACAAAATGACAGATTTCTTTTTTTTTCTGTCATTTTCTACGCTTTAGAATAGGAACTAAAGTCAGTTCACAGTTAATATGTCTCTGTTGGGGCTCGGCTGTCGGGGGTGGAGTGGATATGATGGGACTGTAGTTTTATCTTTTTGGTTTTGACTGGCTGATACTTTGACAATTCAAAAGTACCTGTACTTAACTGGCTTATTTCAAGTTACTGTTTTAAGCTGAGTTTGTTTGCAAAAATGCGAATAAAACCGTTTTTATCTAGCCATAAGTTTTAACGAAAACTGAATGAGTGGGTTGGGAATAATTTAACCCGCTCTACGTAACAGGAACTGACGTCAGCGTTAAGTGCTTTTAATTGACGGAATCAATTTTATCGTTTCGCAGAATCGTAAGGTTTCAGTTTCATTAATGCGTTTGCGAATATAGTAATATTGTTTTCAGGTATCGAGAAAATGTTGCTTAGAATTTATTCATTTCGTTCGGATAATATTCTGAGGTTTTCCTGTTGACTTTCGTAGAACGAAAGAAATGTTGTTACGTTAACATTTATAGCTTGGATGAATTTCAGGAATTTGATATCTGTGACATTATTTACTTAAGTAATGTTTTGACCTTTTAATCTTCTATACCAAGTAGCGTAATAAAAAAAAACATAATGACAACCCTATTTTTCTCTATTTTAATTTTTTTTTGGCTGCCTCTTTGGACCAGTGGTCGCAAGCGCGTGTGCTGAGCACGAGGTCCTGGGCCCGATCCCCAGTTAGAGCAAAATGCTATTGGGTTTTTCCATCAGGAATTTCTCAGTAACCGTCACGGAGTCAGGATGTGTGCCCGGTTGCTGGCAATAGACTCGCCCCTATTGCATGGCACTCCAACATAACTGGCGAAATGTGGATGTACTATTAGGTACAGGTGTATCTAATAGTACACCCACATCACGCTTTCTCCTAACCTGCTGCCCACCCTTCGTGGATTACAGGCTTGATGTTACGTTTTTTTCAGAAATTATAGGGAGAGGTGACCTAAGTGCACCCACATTTCCAGTTATTTTAAGTCCCCCCCCTATTAAGGTCCAAGCTTTTTACCAACAACCGTGCAGAAATCCAGACTCCGGGCTTTTTCCGAGAAAAATATTCCATTAAAAGAAAACCTTGATTCAGTGAATCTTTATCATCAAAAGATCTTCAAACCCAACACTCCAAGCGAAAAATATTCTAACAACGTTTTCCAAGAAATTAAAAATTACGAAAGCACTTCAGTTAAAAATCAGTAGGTTTTCCTTTTCATAATAAGTCTTCATCAACTTGAGCGTGAAGCGCGCGGGGGGGGGGGCAGGCGGGGGGGGGGGGCAGGTCGTTGAGAAGGGCAAGGACGCACTTCAGTAAGTGCTTCCCGAGATTTATTGCTTCAAGTTGTCAGTCACTACTCCCTTTTTATTGACCAAACATTAAAGATTCTGTTCTTTATTGTTAACACGAGACTTTAAACTTTGATTTATTGTCACTTCTGCTTTTTAGGGTCAGCGCAGACAGAGAGGAATAATCCCCGCGCGGGCTCGGGCATTTTCTTTAAGGTGAGTATAGACTAGAGCATTTACTTGTAACAGAACAACGAGCCGCTCTATGATATGTTCTAATGTATCACCCTTTACTTTTCCCTTCACCCTTTGGAAACTGAGCTTTTACCTGTATTGTACCATTCGTAAGAACGTTACATTACACAGAAATGCTCGAGAAAATGCTCTAGTCTATACTCACCTTTACGGATCGCGTATCTTCGAGGACGCGCGAGCATTTTTTGTCAGGTTCAAGCATTTATGCATTTTATTGTAATCATTTTAAAGTTTATTTTCAATTGCGTTAATAAAATCCTCTCCGCTGCGCTCCGTTCTGTCTGCGCTGAGCCCTAGGGTTCCATAATCAAATTGCAACTCATGATTGTTTATAATTTCGTCATGTCCCGTCCTGTCTGCTGTAACACAGACACTTAAGTCGGAGACTATTTGCAGTATTAGACGTACCCCTTCCACTTGATACCAATTGTTTAGCGGTGCACAGAATGCATTTCGTATCAGCTGAAAACGGGGGAACCGGTTCTCGCCGGTTCTAACTGCATCCCAGAACCGTGTACCAAACATCTGGAACCGGAGAAGAATTTGCGTACCCTAATCCCGAATCTGAAACTCTTCTCTTCGCCAGTTTTAGATTGTCTATTGATAACGCTTTATACTTTATAGAATTACTAAAAACTTCAAAACTTAGGCTTTTATCTTAAAGGATAACTTTTGAAGGAAAGTGTCTAAACTTTTACTGATACACAATAGAACCTTCTCGATTTTGTTATAAAAATTTACAAGTATTCAAAATTTTTAATTGTATATTTATTCATCAACGGATAGCACTTGCCAAGGGTTTATAGTAGGTACCAACCCACAATTTTCCGGTCATACTTATTGATAGTTCGGGGTACCTAATAAAGAGCTCAGTATATTTAAACTGAAGAGAACTTAACTTATCAAGTGTATACATAATACTCAAAAATATATAAATGTAAGGTCTGTTTGCACATTAAACGCATTTAGTGATTAGTTGTTTTCAATACAACCTATTCGAACGAATAAATGACTGGCCATTTCTTTGTCTATGGGTCGGTGGTTGGGTGGTGAGTTTGTCTATTGTTTTGTTTTTTACTTTAATTTTTATATTTTTATAGCTGTGTTTTGGGTCTCTTTGTGGTTCTAATTGAAACGGGCATAAAATGCTCGCTTACTAATTTAATATATTAGTTTTTTTATACTCAAACAACATTTTATAATGAACGACTGGTTACTCTTCAACCAACTTATCTGTGCAGGCGGGAAAACACAGAACTAAAATAAATGTACCAAGTTTGACATATCGATGCATTTTTTCTTGACAAGCAGCGCCACCTTCAACTGCAACCTTAAAGTGGTCATACTGTAGTCACTAAATGCATCCTGTTTCTGTCATCTTCAAACAAACGACACAAACAGAACTTTTATTTAAAATCGAAAACTTGTGGTGCGAAACTGGAAACTTGGCCTAAGAATTGGAACACAAAACATCATTTTTCTCGCATCTTACTTCTATGTTCCCCTAAATAAAACTCTCAAAGGTGATTGCAAACAAAACAGCCACTTTCGTCCAAAAGAAACTGCGCGGCTCTTTCCTGTAATCCCGCACGTCTTTCCCGTCGACATAATAACAATTTCCTGTGGAAATGTGCCTCTCACAGTATACTGTGAACGATGGCGGTGGGAGTGTGACGTGCTAACTAGGCTGGGTATGGTGGATGTAAATATGTGGGACGATTTTGATGGTACCTTATAGTGTAGTGTAATGAGCCTTTAATGTTCCCACTGCTGGGACACAGGTCTCCTCACTTTGGGGAGTGGGCCGACTATGGTTTAACATAATGGATTATCTTGAATTCGAACCTGACGATAATTAGTGCCTTATTCATGGAATTTCTGTTGCTCTGTATATTATAGTACTTACCGGTATATTTAGCTGAATAGACCTATTAAGGTTTGCCAAATGAATTAAACTTAAACATAATCAAAATTATTTTTTCTGCCCGAGAAACTACCAACGGCCGTCTACTTCACCGACCGAGTGTAACATTTTTATAGTCCTTTCTATGAAGGCAGTTATAAATTCCAAAATTATTTATCTCACAAAAATCTACCTATAAAACAAATGAAACCATGTCACGTTTACCCCTCTCTCCTCTAGTTAACCCGTCTGCCAGTAAAACAGGGTATTTGGACCGTCACAGACAATGTTTACTGAAAGGGTGGAACGGGGCTTATTGGAAATCTGCTCGTTCCATGGTCGAGGCAAGGCAGGGGAGTTATAGCCATTGCGTGCGTCACCAGTAATGCAATTTGATCCTTGAATTAACTCGACGTTGGTTACGTAGGTAACGAATGTAATCTCTATGTTAATTATATTAGAATTCATTGTAGCTTTTATTTTAGCATGATGCTTAAAATGTTGAGAACGATTGTTTAGTTCAAAAGTCGTGAACTCTGGTCTCTTGTACTATCAATGTCTTTATATAATATAGGTAATAATCTATTGAAGAATCAGTTAAGCAAAGAGGAAAGGATTAAAAACACGGTGAGCAAAATAGAATCAGTGTTGAACAGAAACGAAGACCTAACTGTGAACTCATTATCTGATCTTATCTGTAGAACTTTACCAATTTCGTGTCCATTCTGCGAGCAAATAGCCTCTATCACATTTTTCTTAAATTGCGTAGCCAAGTTGCTTACCAAATGAGGTGACGTTTCAAAATTACTTGCTTTAAGGCGCTTTCCTACAGCGGCACCCGAATAAGCTAAAAACGTGTATTTAGCTTCGCTTTGTGTGAAATGTAGGCGGGATGGTTTTTTTTTTTCTTCACACTAAGTGGCTTGCTTTTGTCCGTAATTCTGATGTGAAGCGATGACCCGGCCTAACGTGGGGCACGCTTGCCTAGAAGAAACCAATTCACTCGAACTTTGAAGAGATCCAGATTCAGATCGGGAAACAGAGAAGGCGGCAGTGGATACCGGCCGGCCACACAAAGCATCATCATCATCATCATTTCAGCCGAAAGACGTCCACTGCTGGACATAGGCCTCCCCCAAGTGTCGCCACATTGACCGGTCCCGTGCGTCTCGCATCCAGCGGATCCAAAGCATGAAATAAATGAAATGTGGAAACCTCTTCTTGCAAATCCTACGTAGCAGTGGACCGTTGAACAAAAATCTGCAGAAGTGTTTGATCTTAACTGAGAGTATAATTGAAGAGTAAGCTATACTACTATTTACTCTGAAGAAGGTGAAAGTTGCTACTAAGGTTTAAATATACAACTCTAGCTAGCAAAACTATTAGATATTTATAACTGGTCCAGACAGCGAAATATGGCCTAGATCTTTTTATAGATCCGATGCTTGTTGCAAAAAGATCAAGTGGGCCGGGAGAAGAATAATAGAAAGCATCAGTACAATAGCTAAGCTACGTATAGTTTGAAGATGATCTTCTGGGTAAAAATCGCCTCTCTTTGCGTGGGTGGTGTAAAATTCCTCTTGAGAGTCTATTCTGGGACCTCAAAAGGACATGTAGCAATAGGTTTTGTTCGGGATTGTCAATGCGACAAATAAGATTATGAACTTCTTGTGCTTATTTTTTTTTATTAAGAGCCTGGTGTGTCCCACTGCAGGGCAAAAGCGTCCCTACCCGCTTTCCATTTATTTCTGTCTTTGGCTATTTGCGCTTAATCCTTTTGATAAGAGTCCAGCTCGTCACGCCTCCGCGTCGTCGGATTCTGTTCGGTATCTGTTGTTTGGAGCCCAATCTGTGGCCACTTTGGTCCAATTTTGATGCGACATGCGGCAGATGTGGACTATGTGTGTATGTGGTTGTGGTATTACTGTTTTCTTTCTTTCAAGTTTAAAATATTAGTGTTATTAGGAACAGACAAGGAAGTACAGTCACGAACACCAATATGTAAACATTAAACAACTTTAAAAAGTGTTTTTCTCCTACTGTTCTGATTCAAATTTCATGTTGTTACGAACATAGTATTCTGGAAGTCATATTTTTATGAAAAAGATCCTATCTCCAAGTTACAATCGTTATTTCTCGCGAATATTGCTTTTAAATTTAGGCCATTGTTTACATATTGGTGCTCGTGACTGTACAACATACATTTTCGATCATATTCATCTCCCTGCTCCCTGCCATTGTCCGAGAGCCTGCGCAACACGTTTTTTGTTCCATCTTCCCCAGCCCCGGATCTAGGGGGGGCAAGGCGGGGCCCGTGCCCCGGGCGGCAAATTTAGAGGGCGGCAAATTCAACCTTGGTAGACGAATACACTACTCAGCATTATCGCAACTTTGCGATTACTAACGGGCAGTATAGTAAAATAATAAAATAATAATTAATTATTCTCCGCGGGGCACGTAAGCATAGATCGCGATTTGTCGCGCGGCGGCCGGTGCAGTGTCAGTCTCAGACCATATCTTAATTAAAATATATGTCCAACACGTCCATGTATTTTAAAAATGTAGGCTTAACAGAGAAAGAGCAGCGCTTGACCGTTCGTTGTGGCGTTCTTTGGAGGAGGCCTATGTCTATTAGTGAGCGTGTTATGGCTGAAATGATGATGATAAGGGTAAAAATATTGTCAGGCGGGGGCGGCATTTTTCAGTTTTTGCCCCGCCTCGAAATAATTCAAGATCCGGGGCTGATCTTCCCCTGTCAGTCTTCATTCTACCATTTACTCCTTTTTCTTTCATCTCACACAATCCATCCATCATTTCTTCGGTACATAAATTCTCGATCAAAGCATAGGTATTTTGTTTTAAACTGCAATTAATATTTCAAATAGCTGCTAGATTGCTCTGATTAAATATTGTATGGTTATTTAAAAATTTGTTGACAGTGGGAGTTTGAACTTTTGATTTTCTCGTTTAGTTATAATGGGTGTAACGGAAGGCGCTTGTTTCCCTCGTTATTGTGAACATTTTTTTTGTTCTGGATCATACCTGGGAACCTTTTAGTTACTTCTTCACAAGTTTTTTTTTGTTACTAATTTTTAATGTTAACTTATGTTTTTAATGTTGCTTTACTTTAAATACCTCCATATCCTCTGTACTATGCATCCATCAGCATAATTTTAAGTGCGTTACATGACTCCTACCGTAAAACGTGAGTTTTCACCCCAAAAAAAAAGTCGTTTCCCAGCAATAATTTTTGCGTAGAGTTACTTAGTTTAATGCACAGAATGCTTAGTTGATGTCTTCGTGAAGGTCCGTGTACACCAAATCAAAATCAAATCAAATCAATCTTTATTTGTGAACATAAGTACAAAAAGGTGTTACTTATACATTTTAGCTGATCTGTATGTTCGGCCAATAATCGGCATACAAATATAATATTAGTAAGCAGGTTATTTTTACTATCATAATTAATAAAGTAATAAAAGATAAAAGAAATGAAGCAATTGAAAAATGTCATAAGCCGCATAAAATAAAGTAATTGAATTATCTATATATTATTATTGTTCTATATTTTATTTATTTATTAATTTTTATTTTATTTTTTATTATTACCTTGTATAAAATATTATACTCACAATACTGCACTTAAGTATTACATCATTCGACACCACATACGTACTCAGTTTTGTCTAATGCTCAAAAGTTCTTAACTTAATTTTAAAGACCTACTTTAAGCTTGAACTTGGGAAATTGGCACGCCATTCGCTTTGAATCTCAAGCTAAATACAACTTGAAATGGTAAGGTATTAAAATAAATAGCCCAAGGAAAAGCTTTTAAGATCTCTACCTTCACCAGACTCTACTTTAAACCTTCGAGTTTCAAGCTTCTTTGTTTATTTAACCTAAATTGACATAGAGCTTCCTCTGGATGCCGGAGAACATTTTATTACCCGACTCTACATAGATCTAGACGCTACATAGAGTTCGTATAAAAAATGTATAGTTTCAGAAGTAGGGCGCCGACGTCTCTTGGCTTTTCTCTATAAAACTATTTCTTTTTTGTGAAAGCGCTGCGGACTCTTGTAGAGATACGATGTACTTTATTTATTTATGTCGTCTTGTTTTTTTCTGTATCTTTTGAGGTTAAGTAAGATAGAGTATGGAAAATAACTGAGACGTAATTTACAGTTAAGTGAACCAAAACAGCTAGTAGGATACTTTTTTGGTCCATTTCATATAAGCTAAATGCTGGTAGAGCTTATCTCTGAAACATTAAAAAACATCACTAGCAAAATAACCAAAATTCCTTTTTTTTTATCGCTAGGTCCCTGCCCCCGTAGCATGACCACCGTAGACAAGGATTTCTTTGACGGAAGAATCGACAAAATGACAGATTGTGTCGACACAATGACAGATTTCTTTGCACTATCTGTCATTTTATCGATTCTTCCGTCAAAGAAATTTTGTCTACGGTGTTCATGCTACGGGGGCTGTTGTCATTTGCAGATGTTTGATAGTCGTTAAATGTAGTCTGTGGCCCAAATGACTGACAACCAGTATTACCAAGGGGTATCGTATAACCCAGTACTAACTGGGTTGTGGAGGTCAGATAGGCAGTCGCTCCATGTAAAATACTGGTATTCAGCTGCCTCCAGTTTAACTAGAAGCCGATCCCAACATAATTGGGAAAAGGCTAGGCAGATGATGATTATCGCTATATTAAAACCACAAAACATACTTATAAACGTAAACACAATATACGGGGTAGAAGTGACACCGACGCGAAAGCGGTTGCCACGTATTCAGTACATCATTCTGAAATAAAAAATCTGCTGTTTCCTACAAGTGCAATACTTACACGGTCAAAATGTATGGAACAGCTGTTTTTTTTTTTTTTTTACGTCGATGAATAATTTTTATGTGAGGGAAATTTTGAAATTTCTATGTGTGTCTCAGAATTATCTACTGAATACTTAGTAACCGTTCTGGCGTTGGTGTCCTTTCAACCCCGTATACCTTAATTCATGAGCAAATGTAAATGAAGAACGACAAAACACTTACCTACCAGCATTTCTACTCGCAACAAATTAGTTAGTTCCTTCAGCAGACGACAGTCCTAATGTTATGTGTAAACAAACAATTAGTGAACACGATAGTCGCTACGCTTGTTACATTATGTACTTATAAAGTGTGTAAATGGACCCTTAACATAGCCGAAAGGCACTTGTTTTTCCCGTCTTTACGATATTTTTTTTGTTCTAGACCATACCTAGGAACCTTCTAGTTACGGAGATATTGGGGGTCCAAGTTCCAACTTTTTCACAAGTTTTTTTTAAATACATGTTTATAATGTAAGATTTTTACTTTACACACCTCCACGACCCCCGTACTATTCAATCCATCCATCAGCACAGTGCTTTGAGTGCTTAACATCGAGTCCTATCGTAAAACGTGATTTTTCACCCAAAAAAAAAAGTCGATAGCCAGCAATAATTTTTACGTAAAGTTACTTAGTTTGATGTACAGAATGCTTGGTTGACGGCTATGTGAAGGGTCTGTTTACACCCTGTATGTAGTGTGAAACACACAAACACGTACAACTTTCATAACGGCGCGACGTGAATTTATTGAAAAGTTTTGTTTTTCCGCGTCCAAGTGCTGAGTCATGTTTTAAAACTACGGAGTCTAATGGTAAAGGGTTGCAGTTTCCCATTGTTTTGCAAGTTTTGTAATTTAAACCTATAATACTTTTATTTTGAAAAGCTTACAGCAACGGAACGAATCGGAACCTTCAGACTTTTCCGGTTCAACCGGAAACGTCGACAACTTAAATTTAAAGTACCGATGGCGTTTAGGCAAATATTATTGTGATGTGTATTATTTGGTACCGTAATATATTTAGTAAAAGTATAATACATAATAATTTATTTTCAAGTACGTAGTCTTCGTGAGTTGAGCTACAATTTCACGGTCATATGCTGGCACTAACTGGGCAAGTCCACTCTTATGGTTCTTGCCACAGATGACCATCTCAGACACTAGTCTGTGGGGTCCTCATTATCTATCTATATAATATAAAATGGTAAACTGACTGACTGACTGGGTGATATCTCAACACACAACCCAAACCGCTGGTCCTAGAGATATGAAACTTGGAGGGTGTGTTCTTTCTGAGTAAGTATCCACTAAGAAAGGATTTTTGGGAATTCCACCCTTAAAGGGGTAAAATAGAGGATGGAAGTTTGTATGAAAGTCCGTCAGTTTTGAAGTTAGGATCTTCAAATTTTGTGTTTAAGCTGACGATTGAAAATTAATTTATACGTGTCTCAGCGTTTTTGATAATTCTACCCCCGAAGGGTTAAAAAGGGGGATGAAGGTAAGTAATCGGATATTTTTCAACATTCACGCGAGCGAAGCCACGGGCAAAAGCTAGTTTATTATAAGACCAAGGCAATATCTACACGTTGAAAGAGACGGTGACATCTGAGTTTGTTTAGGTGTTTCTTCTCAGTGTACTTTATAGTCACATATTAAATACCGACATCATCGTCATCTATTCTCACTATTTTAGGCTTCCCAACCTCAAAAAGAAGGAAGGGAGGTCTGTCTGTCTGTCTGTCTGTCATGACCCTTTTTCTCAAGACGTAGAGGTATCTAGTTGACTATGGGTCTACGGTTTCTTTCAGCTGTGAAAAAATCAAACTTGTAAGTCAACGCGATCAAAATATGACCGTTTTTGTCGCATATTTTCACATATATTGCGATTTCACAAGGGAATCAAAACCTTTGGGGTACTTCCCGTTGACCTATAATCGTGAAATTGGGCAAGAAGCAACGTCTTACAGAACATGTAAAGGATAAAATCTGAAAACCTTAAATATGTAGTTTTAAAACAAAATACCTACAAGTTTGTACGAAACCCTCGGTGCGCGAGTCCAACTCGCACTTGGGCGGTTTTTTTTAATTTTTATTTTATCAACGTATATAAGTTTTGAGCTCCCGATATTTCGGCGCTGTTGCAAGCGCCATACACGTACACGTGTTACGTAATTTTTTTTTTTTTTTTAATTTTATAAAAAAAAAAATCTGTATAAACCTTCTTACAGATATAAATATCATAAAACATTATCTGTCTCATGTCTTACACATCCTCGTAGCTGAGATACTATTACAGGCAAACTTGGGCAATATCCCTCCCCACAATAACCGTAATATGAATATTAAATTGTGCATTGATCGGTTATTGGATAGTTGTTCTCATTTCGTATGCGAACGGCTCATCAAATCACGGTAACAAGCCATCCTCGTTTCATTGAATAGATGGAATGGATCGATGAAAGGTAACGATATTATGTGCGTGTAGTGTGAATGTTAACTGAATATCCGTAATGTTTTTTACTAGGTTTAGGTATAGTTTAGACTTTGTGTAGGTTGTAGTAGGGTTTCCTTTATTTATATTTTTGCAAATCATTTACATTTTTAAATATTCCTTAGACAAAAACAATATAATAAACATTTAAAAATATAAAAAATTGTAGCTCATCGGTATCGGGAACAGGGTCCAGGCTACCGGTGGTCAGGGCTCCAGAGAGAGGAACCTCCTAACAATACGAGCCGTGTCCAGGAGTACCGCTTTCTGAATCAAGCCCTTGATCCAGCTGCCTAACGAGAGCCTCCTCAGGTATTGGTAGAGGCTCTTGGCAATTAAGCCATGGGCTGATACAACTATCGGCACAATGATCGCTGAGTAGTAGGGTTTATTATTATTGTAAGCTAATCAATTAAGTATTTTAATTCGAAAAAATGTAAAACCGTTTGTGCGTCGGTGTCCCTTCCACCCAGTAAACGAGGTCCCCTTTCTGCCGACCGTTACCAGCAAAATAAAGCTTAAAGACTTACAATTGAGCAAGAAAACTATAGATTTTCTTTCCCAACTACGTCTGGGTCGACTTCATTCATCATTTAACATGAAGCGACTGACTATACCATAAGAAAAATGTACTCTAAACGACAAAAAAAATATTTGTTAAAACCGTGGTGGAGCTCTTAGGCGCGAATTACACAGAAACGGCGTAAGGTGAAGGCGCGGCGCAGGCATGATGCCGCTTCGAAACGTTTTCATACAAAATGTACGGAGGCGCCGTGTCGTGAATTGCGCGGCGCAGGCACGCCGTTCTTTCGTTTCCTTATCAATTCCACGCCTGCGCTGCACCGTCACCTTACGCCGTTTCGGTGTAATACGCGCCTTACGAGGACAGGGGTGAATTGTAGTCAATCGGCAGACGAATTGATTGATTTAACTAATTTATTAACATTAACACCACATTTTATGCAATAAATTGGTAAAAAGGCTCACAGTCTGTGTGTTTCAGTTCTTGTGAAAAATGTTTCCGCTTTTTGCTCTAGGCACAATATTACAAAGGGGCATCAAAGGAGTGGCTCATTGTTAACCCAGAGATGAAGTTGAAGTTACATGACTCGTAAAGTTCCGGTTTTGTTCACACCGGAACTTTGCCGGATGAGCCATGTCACAAAGAGCTGAGTTCTACTGAACGTATGCTTATGAGTGTTGAACTGAGGTATTAAACATGACTTCACGAATCACTATTGTTAATTTAATTATGATTAGATTATTTTCTTTTTAATATTGTTTTATTGACTTTATGATTAATTATGAGTTAAATTATGTAAATTAAATTGAATTGAATTAGTAATGTTGTGTTGTGTATGTAATGTGACTGTGTGTGTGTAATTATTTCTTTTATGAGTCAGTGATGCTCGAATTAAAATGTTTTTTTTTTTTTACTTTGGTTGTCTATCGCGATGTTTCGACCGTCAACTGCTGCGTAGGATGTGCACGGTGAGGTTGACAACGTTGATAGCGAGATTTTGTTGTTTACCACGCATTCTTGCGTAGCAGCCGTGGGTTGCCCACGTACAAAGGAAAGTTACACGTGCGTAGCTTAGCCTTGGGTAGTTATGGAACGTACAGCTCCTTTCTGTCAACATTTGCGATGTTTTTTTTAATCCCTCTGGACTATCTCAACCTTTCAACTCTCATCTTACCTGACCTTTCAGAGTTGATTCTTTACTAATAAGAGTTGTTCATATTCATGAGTACTATACCCTTTACTTTAGTGTAGGTATATCTCAATGACAGTATTTTTTTTCTTTTATAGCTGGCGAGCTGCATGGCATCACACTATGGCTTGTGGTGTGCGGCGCCGCAGCGCTGGTGGCTGCCGCGCTCGGCGCGCTCGCCTGCTGGATCGCTAGGCGCAGGAACTCGCTCGCCCACAAACTAGGTATGTATTACAACAATTTCACGACATCTCTGCCTATTATATTTAAGTGTGCTTAGTCCGTACCTAGCGCTTTAGGTAACTAATACGAGAACCAGAATTTAGCTATATTCATTCAGCCGAAACATTGCTAGACATGTAACATCGCTAAAACGACTGGTCCAGCGTCGACATCTTCTTCGTCATCTTGGATTTCATAAATTCTATGGTCTACCGTGCAACTTTCTTTTTCCATCTATCAGTCGTCAAGGTGACCCACAAACCCACAGGTGTGATAGAAGCATAGGATAGGTTTAACTATATAGGTCCTTTTTTTCTCGAGTTTGAGATCCTCATGGATGATGTCCTCCGCCCTCGGGAGAGCAGAGGGGTTTGTTAGTCTCTTGCTAACTAAAACCACCCCGGAATTCCGTTGCACACTTGCTTCGGGGTTACGAGATTGATAGGTAGCTGTAATCCCTGTAAGATCATTTTCAATCATAAATGTATCTAATAAGCGTTCCTCTACGCAGGCGGCAAACGCGGCCCTGACAAGGCGCTGGTGTTCCAACCTCCGCGTCGCGCCACCGCCGTGCGCTCGCCGGGCTCGGCCACCCACTACCTGCGCAAGTCTCCATCGCCGACTGCGCCCGCGCCGCCCGCCGCTTCCCCGCCGCAGCCCACGCCGCAGCCGCCGACTATTAATGCTGCTACCACGGTAAGTTAGAAAGACGTAACTTGATCTGCAGATGTTTTCCATAAAATTAGTTTAGGCGCCTGAACACCGTTAGGCATACATGTTCGTGTCTAAACACACTATGCCGAAGTTACGCGACCGAAGTTCAGCACAATTACGCTTGCAATGCTATTTGAATTACTGACGACACACTATGCCGAAATTACGTCGCGTCATAGCGTACAGCCTAACTTCGGTCGGGCGTAAGTTCAGCGGCAACTTATTCTGTGAGCACACTTCGCGACAGAAGTTCGGTTCGATTGCCGACGAAGATCTGGGGGCGGGGAGCAGCGGGGAGCCGCCCGACAGCGCTCGAGACACTGAATACACACACAAAGTTGCGGAACTGAATTTCTGCCGCGTAAGTTCGGCACTTATGGTGTCTCATATCAGCCGAATACGTCGGAACGTAAAATCAGTCGCCGAACTTCGGTCGCGTAACTTCGGCATGGTGTGTTTACACACTTAAGAGTCAGCTAATCGGCAGTCGGCTAAAATTCCGCACGGTTCACGTCATGCTACCCACTATCTATTTCGTACGCAATGTATAACAATTATATAACAACTATATAACAATTGTACGCAATTTTTACCAATGTATGTTTGTACGCAATGGTACCCATTGCGTGCAATTGTGATATGGATTTAGAAACAGCAAAATAGATGATCGGGTGTCTGGGGAGCATGACGTCACGGTTCGGCAACATTCGGCACAGCCTTGTCACATATATGTTGGATCATTGCCCTGATTCGTCATAGGCAACGCCAGCACATCAACCTAACCGAAACTGTCAAATTTTCCCATTCAACCTTGAACCTAATGCATTAGCGATAAAGTTGAAAATCTATTAAAGAAATTTGACAGATTGTATGTGCTGGCGTCTGTACAGTGTCCGCCAAAAATTCAAAAACCATTTTGATTAAATTCTTCATGTCCATTTTCTGAAGTAGGTATTCCTGATCACAGTTTATGTGTTAGCGATTGCTTTTATGTAATTTTGACTCATACTGAGTTAAACAATTAAAACAATAATGACGAGTTTCGTTATTACTGTTTGTTTCTTTTCTTTGTGTTGTTGTTTTGTTAACCCTACGATTTTTTTTGTATCTACTATCAAATACACGCACTTGGTGTCACCACCAAGTGTGTTCCCAAACATTTGTCGATAGCAACACGATAACGGTACAGAATACCTATATTTCACTTCAAGTACGTGTTCTTTACTGTCAGGTGTGGTTTCTCTCATGATAGTCCTCAATTGAGTGATAGGTGATCATTTAATGACATGTTAACATCATGCTTTGAAGCATTTTGGTCTCTAATTAGGAAAATTACACTGTCACTCACGGAATATCTTCCGTGATTGTTCGGCGCAAGCGTCATGATCGCCGGTTGACCCGCGATCATGACACTAAGGAGATATCCCGTAAGTAGTGGAAGATATACCGCAAGTGGCAGTATAAGTTTAGTTTTAAATCGTGAGTGCTTAAAACAGAATATTAATTATGAAAGTTTTATGTGATACTTTAACACGATATGTACAGTCCTCCTGGAGAGCAAATTTTTATAAATGTAGGTGTGTATAAGCAGGTACAGCGTCATAAAATAAGAAACTAAACAAATTGGATTTTAAAACTAATTTTATAGCCCACCTTAATCCGAGATTATACCTCGGCTAGCCAACCCGCACCGCACCAGCTTCGCCCGGTGACGGATTTTCATACAAACTTTCAATCCCTTAACCTTTCAGAGATAACCTTTCAGTAGATCTACGCGAGACACAATGACTTTAATTGTGTCTCTCGGTATACGAGTGGTTTATGGGGTTGAATTTTCCAAAATTCTTTTTTAGCGGAAGCCTACGTCATAATAGTTATTCTATATGCTAACTTTAGCCCGATCCGTCCAGTGGTTTGAGCTGTGCGTTACCAGTCAGATATTTATGTATCTATCTAAGTTCCAACCATTCCTACATCCCACTGGATGACGGTCACTGCTCACTTCCTCTCACATAGAAGACAGTTGAGTCCCGCCAGTGGGAATATTTTAGACTTATTATCTTTATTTCCTTTATTCATTTTTCATAAAAAAAATTATATATTTTTAATATTTCTTTAAAGAAAAACCATGTAAAAAAACATTAAAAAATTTAAAAAATAGCGGTCCGCCGGTGTCGGGAGCAGGGTCCACGCTACCGGTGGTTAGGGCTCCAGAGACAGGAACCTCCTCACAAGGCGAGCCGTATCAAGAAGTACTGCCTTCTGAATCAGGCCCTTGATCCAACCGCCTAAGGAGAGCCTCGAAAGCCTTATTTTTATTATTATTTATTATTTTATTAATATATAATATATTTTATTTTATTATTTTTTATTATTATTGGGTACTTATGATCTCCTATCCCGATACAGCCAACGGGCGGCAACAGCCCGCACTCGCCCACTGCTCCGACCGAGCCGACCCCGCTCAGCAAGGAGCTCGCCGATGCTAATGCTACGGAGAAGACCAAGACTGCTGAACCGGAGATCAATGACGGACGTCTCGGAGATCTGCACTTCAAGTTGCGGTGAGTGATTTTAAACTATGCAGATGAAATACCAACGTGTACCTACCTATTTCCGGGGTATTTCTATACAGGGTGTAAACGAACCCTTCACGAAGCCGTCAACCAAGCATTCTGTACAACAAACTAAGTAACCCTACGCAAAAATTATTGCTGGGAAACGACTTTTTTTTTTGGGGTGAAAAATCACGTTTTACGGTAAAACTCAATGTGACGCACACAAAACATTGTGCTGATGGATGCTTTGAACAGTAAACAGGTCATTGAGGTAATTAAAGTCAATTTATAACCTTAAAAACTAGTATTTAAAAAAAAAACTTGTGAAAAAATTGGAACTTTGACCTCAAATATCTCCGCATCTAGGTATGGTCCAGAACAAAAAAAATATCGCAATGACGGGAAGAACATGTGCTTTTCGGCTTCGTTAAGGGCATTTTTATACCCTTTAAAGGCAGTCCACAGTACCTATAAGCACTGCCCGGAATAAGCCTCACCTTACTTCGAGCTGTTCAGGTTTCTTTCTATGAAACACTATCCTGCACAGACTTATTAGGCATCTTAACGGCACCACCTCGGATCGTGATCAGCTATTAAAAATGAGGTGAGCTGATGGTATTCCGATACAGTTCTTATAAGTGTGCTATGAGCTTTATACAGAGTATGTTCAGGATGAAAACAGATAATACTTTACCGAAACTTCTATCCAAGATTTTCTTTACTTATCTCAAATTATACTCGTACCAAATAATGTGAGAATATTGTGGGCGCGGAAATGAAAACTGTAACAACTTAGATAATTAAGCTAAACGCTTGAGACACGCCATCCAATTAAGATTTACCCAATTCACAAGGTACCTATTTCAACGCTCGCAAGGATCGTAAGTCTTTGAAAACTATTAACACAAAGTAAATAGACGGCTGATAGAATTCCCAACAGTAACATAGTGTACACCTACGTACGGTACCTAGTCGTAATCTCGTTTATAATACAGTTGAACCCGATCAATCTGAACGTCCAATGTCAATAAGTGCTTCTATTCATTCGTCCCCTATCTAATCTACTCCGCAATTTATCAAAAAGCAGTCTTTTGATGAATTCAGACATCTTTTTTTAATGTCGGAAACGACAGATTCTGTTTGCTCTTCGTGAAATATTAAATGAATATTCAATTTGTCCGGAGGCCCGCCGGGAATTTACATGATACGTCAGAATGTAATCAGTTTCAGAGATTTTTCGTTTTATTCAAGTAGGCTTCTATTTCTATACTTTGTGTAATTGTTGTTTTGTGAAGCGTTTTAATTTTATATCTCAATTTCTTCTTTGAAATGAGATTATTCGCATACTTTACTTTGTCTACTTTCTATTTTTAGGTATAGTCCCTTTTCCAGAATGTTAAAAATGTTACTACCCTGGTAACGTGAATTTGGGATCGGTATAAATATCTTTCAGTATTTTATTGGCTGCCCACACACATTGTAAGCTTAGTGGCCATTACGCCCATTACCGTCCCCTAATTAGCAATCTGAAACCTCATCGAGACTAGGGTCAGCGCAAATTATACAAGTGATTTCTTAATTAATTACTACACGGTTATTCTAGGCGCCATGTAATGTATCCACCATACTTAATGACTTATCCACCATACTTAATGACTACGTTCGGAGAATAAAATTGCGGTGGAGTAGTGCAATTATTTGTGAGTCATGTATTTTTCCGGTATCCGTAACACGGGTTTTATTTTGCTGTACCTATACTTAGTTGCTTTTTCTATACTTACTCATATCTGAATTAAAATGGAACAAGCACAAGATTGTATTAAATTGACATATTGTATATAAAGTCTTACCTGTTCACGTGCTAGCGAATGTATTTTGTTTATCATAGGTTATTTTCTTTGAGTACATGAACGGTTTTAGTAACAGCGATAAGTAATTACAAACGTTGACAATACAGCTTTATTGTGCAGGCTAACCTAATTATTACTTAGATATCGAACGAAAGCTACATATTCAATATCTTCAAGACAACACACACACAATATAGAAATTCATTTTCGCTCTAACATTCCTGTTTATGACTCATATCTCACAAGGCGATAACATTGGCACGGCACACAATTTCACTTAGTATTTCATGTCGACAGGTTGTCACAGCAGCCGAGTACTTACAAACGTTGCACTACAAAGCCGACATTCCCACATTATCGACACGTCACGAGTCACCACTCTATGTAATGGGAAAGTCTACGAATCAATAACTACCCCTGCCCGTCGCCCACAATTACGTCGCACGAGATCGCACGAGTCCGCACGAGATCGCACGAGCTCGCACGATTCCGCACGACACAGGATTTGTTTTGTGTCGACGCTTTGTCATACATTAATACCTATGTACGGCTCATGAAGTATGCCTTTGTAAACCCAAGTCTTTGTTTACGATAAATTGTACTGTAGCTTTGTTCGTAGAACCGGCTTCTGAAGCCTTTGGCTGTGTCCTTCAAGAAAATAACAGTTTTCTGTAAATGGCAGGAATTGTGTTTTGGATTTATATAAGTAAATATTCGCTAGACGTTGCCGACTTACTTTGTAAACAAAGAAACTGAAGTGAAGGTTTGGAAAACATGACATCAAACCTGTCAGGTAATCCCTGAAGAGGGAGGTCTACTTATAGTACACCACATTTCGTCGGTAATGTTTAACCGGGGGCAGGTATGAAAAAAGATATCATTTTCAAAAAAAAACCGAGAGAGTTGGAAAGGAATGGGGGAGGCCTTTGCCCAGCAGTGGGACAGAACAGCCTAATAAAAAAAATTGACATGAATGTTTTTGATTGAGATGGATGTTTTTGCGATGCAATGTGTGTAGTATGTATACATGATACATCATACATGGAACAGTTAATGACAGCTAGCTCCATAATTTTAAATGTAAGGACTTTTCTTTCGTGTGTTTTAATTTTCGCAAAAAAAATCTAATGCACTTAGCCAACACAGATTTGGCGTGTGATATAAACCGAATGAAATGCCAGCGGAAACCGCTATGCGTCCAAGGTCTTCGGCTAGACATGCACTCCTGCCACGACCACGGCCAGCGGCTGGCCTTGGCTGTGACCCGTGTATGTGAAGGAAGGATATGCTATAAATGCAGCTGAACGACTGCGTAGCATGAACATACGGTACTCGGAACATGTTTGTCGATAGCGAGCTTACATGAAACTCGATAATCGTCGGAAATATGTTTCTGCCAGCAATTATGTTATTACTAGCTTTTGCCCAGGGCTTAATTGCCCCACGGCAACGCACTAGACGGGATAAAAAGTATCCTTTGTCCTACCCCAAGGCAGGGTCTTACGTCTCAGTCAATTTTAAAAGAGGTTTATATTTCCCCACACAAATAACTTACCCTAGGAAGAGAAATAAAATTATTCGTAAAATGAAATTTTGACTTACTAAGTAGGTAACTTTTTACTTAATTAATTATGTTAGAATTTTGTCAACTCCACTACTGATCGCTCGTCAAATACCTACACCATTCTTAGCATGACAAATATTCGGACCAAATGCAATAGGGTTAGCTGCCATAATGACCAAAATATGCCAAACCGCAATCGTAATTACGGTCGTGGCCCTATTAAACCCCTTATCCATGGTTACAGCGGTCTCATTTACCCGTACTTTCAAACGTAGATACGTCCATAATCCTCCCTTTTCTAGGAAAAATCCCGACTATGTCCATCATTTCTCATTACTGCGAGCAGGATCACAGCGAGAACCGTATTATCTACGAGTTGATTATACGGGACTAGATAATGAGAACGGAATAATGGAATAACTAGAGAAGATTATTTGAATAGTTTTCTGTTGGAAGATGTCTTTTATGAGATTTTCTGATATCTGTAGGATTATTTTTAAGTGGTTTTTATTCCGATTTTGATTTCTAAGAGGTTAATCAGTAGGCTACCTAGTTACGTTAGAATCTACCTAAATTCTTCAAGAATTTCAAAATCTGAGCTGAAGTATCGGCCAGTAAATGCTCCCCAGTGCAGAGTAAAAAGAAGAAAAAAGTTATAAAAAAGGTAGGACCGAGTGTTGATCATAATAAAGATATATATATCTTAAAACTTAAGCCGTAGGTACTACAACCGGCTGAGATCGTCTTCAAGGGTGTTTCAGCATATAACCTTCTGAGGGTCAAGCTGTCTTCAGCCAAGTACACAAGTTCGATAATTATGTTGCTTTGGACCTAAGATTTGTCTCGACTTTTTCTCTTTAGCTTAGTTATTATCGTAAGAGAATTTATCTTGCGAAATGTAATAAGAGAAGTATACACCCACACTTGGAAAGTACTGGGCAAAAAAATATGATATGAGGTCTTTACAGAAAATATTTTCACATGTTACAAGTATTGTGATATGGGTATTTTTGGAAACAATTTTCTAAGTAGAATACACAGATTTTTGTACCATTTCTCCCTCTATATTATAGCTTGTTGTATGTACGTTATATTTCGTAGTCTAGGTTACGAAACGTATTTCATTATTCATAGCTTAGTGCGAAAAATTCTCGACTTTTAATTGGATATACCTCTAAAAGTAAATCTCACACGTCCCACACGCATTAGCAAATCCTTAACTTTTCACACAAAGTTAAATTGTTTCGATTGTTTACGAACTAACGACGCGACGATGGGGTGTTTTGTTCGCCACTCAGGATCTCCGGAATTCCGGAGTCAACGGAACTTGCAGAGTTCCGGAGTTCCGGTAATTTGCGGACTTATAACAATGTTTGTGTGCGGTCGCCGCGGGCGCCCCGCGGTCATTATAATGAGTAGAGGACTTTCACGCCTCCATCAAATTGAGTTGATGAGTTCTCAGCTTCAGTTTACTTTGTATAATGTTTTTGTTTGAAGTGATAATTAAGCGGTGGTCTTGACAGTGATAATGAAGTGTTTCTTGGAAGGCTTCGACATTATTTATTTATTTAACAGTTTATGTACACACTAAATACAGAGAAGGAAAAAGGAACAGATAAATAGGTACTAAGGTAATGCTTGCTTTTAGTTGTAAGAAGTCTAAGAAAGTATAGTGAGGCATAAAGACATATCAAATGAAAACTTTTGTTTCCCGGTCTACGGATAGTCATTGAAGTATTTAGAAACCATATCCTAGTAAGGTGGATTAAACAAAAGTAAAAGAAATAAGCTTTTTAAGTAAAATTAAATATTTCTAAGGTAAATGCCCCAAAAAACCTCCCTAAGCGTTTTTCACGGAAGAATTACTCATGTAAAGCATTATCTCTTAAATTATTTGAGCTTCCTTTAGCTTTTAATCATATTTAGAAAGCTATTGTACCGTTGAGCCGCACAGGTTCGGGATTTGATCGCATTACGTAAAGTACGGATCCCGATTAATATTAGATTGTTAACCTTTTTGAAACAGATGAGTTACAAATAAACTAGATTATTAGGCTTTACGGATAATTCACTCGTTTTTTCGAGTTATGTCATTATTGTCGCAAACAAGCGACTTGTAAAAAGAAAGAAAAAGAGAGGTGTGACTAAAATTACGAACTTTCATCCCCTTTTTCACCCCTTCGGAAAACCCTTTCTTAAAAACTGTTTTAAGCTTTCACGGTTTACAACTAAACTTATACTGTCACTTAAGGGATATCTTCCGTGATTGTTCATTATTTAGAGCTCCCGATATTTTGACGCTGTTGCAAGCGCCATGATCGCGGGTTGCTACTGCGTCGAAATATTAGTTTAATCATTTCTTAGAGCAACTAACCGTTATAAAAAAATATCTTGTCCGAGCCGTTTAAGCCGTACCGGTACGTTGTATGGGGCCGTCTCCACGAGCGAGAGAATCGCGGCGATATTATCGTCGTGTCACGTATAATTCTATACACTCTCTTAAGGGCCGTCTCCATGAGTGAGAGAATCGCGGCGATATTCTCGTATAGAAATACGTGACACGACGATAATATCGCCGCGATTCTCTCGCTCGTGGAGACGGCCCCTTAGACAGTAAAATATGCTCGCAAAATTGTATAACATTCAAAAGTAACATCGCTTATTATAATGTTTAAATAGTACCTAGCTCTTTAAAAAAAACGGTACGTTATAAAGGCAGCCGTGACTAAATTGATATTAAAGTCGAGCACAACGGTAGACTTAACCGCTTTACATAAATATTAAACTCAAGTTTTTTACCGCCATTAGGGTTCTTCATCATAACTTACCTCTCGCTTGCACTAAACCTTTCAGAATATTACTCTAGTCTCACTAAAAAGTAATCCATTTGTACAACCCCAGGGGGTGTTTTGTACACGGAACATAAAAGACTTTAATGGTATCTAAGCCTTTTACCGTGTTTTAATAATAAACTGTCGTAGCGTCTGGCTGAGGCCTTAAACTTGTATATATTCGTTTTACGATACTCAGCCGCTTGCAAAATGTTCCCCTTATCAGGTACAAGTCTACTATTTTCAGTATTATTGTTGTTGTAAAAGTTTTTACGGGTTGTTGTTTTGATAACAAGTTAGATAAATTGAAAGTAGGTGGGTATACTTTCACAAAAGTTGTTGATTATGTAGGTACTTGGTGGTATTATTTCGGGATCTCATTCTTATTTGTTTTCATGACGCGGGGTAATACACGTTGTCTTTGTTTCGACAATTCAAAAGTGGCTGTAACTGGCCTACTGGCCAGCTACAGCTGGCAGCAGGCTGGCTTTAATCTTATTAAATGACTGTTTCATGAAAAAGTCATTCAATGGGATTAAATGAACTTAGACGGTTAAATTGATGATTTTAATGATTATAACTCAGTAAAGCCATATTGGTCACGGCCGCGAATCATATTTTTTATTTCATTCATTGATTGACATGATTTTATTCATTTGTTTAACATACAGCCAGACACTGACGGGCAAATTGCAAAAAAGGTAAAAAAAAAAATTTCGCGGCCTACCTAGCAGTAGCGAAGGGTCAATTTTTCTTAGGGGTAAGCCGGAGTACATATCTTTAATGTGAATATATTTTTTGTCTATGGAATACTGACTGTGCCATTTTTCAAAGGTAAGCCGGTAGGAATCGAGTTCTAAGGAACCTTCGCCACTGCTACCTAGATACTTCAGAGAGCAAACGATGTCTCTTTAGAGCAAAGTGACATAAAGTTTGACACGTTACTTTGCACTGACCTCGACAACACCAAGTTGGTTCTAGCAAGTAGATTATGATTTTTTTCGTGTCGTCCCGTCTACCGCAAGTTTTAAATGTTTTTTCTCAGTGCTAACCACGGAGTCCGGATTTATGCCCGGTTGATGGCAATAGGATCGCCCCCTATTATAATGGGACTTATACATAACTGGCGTACTTCGGGAATTACAGGCGTGATAATATGTATGGTATGATCATCCTCTTGCTCTTAACCCAATTTATTAGGAGTCAGCACATGTATTTCTTTACAATATTTTTCACAGAGTTCCTATGAACTATATCCAACTAAACTTATACTGTCACTTACGGGATATCTTCTTCTTCTTACCTTCTTCTTTCTTTCTTCTTCTTCACGGAAGATATCCCGTAAGTGACAGCATAAGTTTAGTTGTAAACCGTGAAAGCTTAAAACAGTGTTTATATCCAACTATCCATATATCTATCATTATTATTATTTCCATCTATATTCATCTATCTATTTCTATATGCTTAAAAAACACCATCCATCTTTTCTTTTCTCCGACTCTGCCACTTTTCATGCCATCATTCATATTACCCAACACTTCAGGACATTAATTGATTGATTCTCTGTCCCACGTAACGTGACACCCTCTCACATATATATTTGCCAATAAAACGTAAACTAAACCCGTCCCTAGAGGGTTAATCGTAAAATATCGGGAAAGTGTCACCCGCGCGCACTCCACCGCCATCTCTATAAACTTTGTAGTGTGTTTCTTTCGACCCCTATTCACTCACGTAGGTACAGGCGGCGGCAAAAATATCGAACAAGAGACGGTTCAAAACGATCTGTCATCATCTACCTAGCCTTTTCCCAACTATATTTGGGTCGGCTTCCAGTCTAACTGGATGCAGCTGAATACCAGTATTTTACATGGAGCGACTGCCTATCTGACCTCCACAAACCAGTTAGTAGTGGGTAATACGATACCCCTTGGTAAGACAGGTTGTCAGACTTTTTGGGCCACTGACTACCTAACGACTGTCAAAGATCTATAAATGACAGCCGGGACCAACGGCTTATCGTGCTTTCCGAGGCACGGAGGAAACTCGGTATGTAATGGGCTGTCACCCATATACTTGTCCACAGACTGTCTGTGGACAAGTATTCAAAAAAAACTTGTGTGAAAAAGTTGGCACCCAATATCACCGCAACTATAAGGTTCCCAGGTACGGTCTAGAACAAAAAAAAAAGGTTGCAATACACCTATTATACCTACCTGATTTGTCTAAGTTGGTAGTAAGTTCCAGATTCATTTGCAGGGCAGTTCAAGTCAAGGTAGCAGTTACCAGTTCCACCGCACATATTGGCATGACATTTTGACTAAAATTATCTGCCACAAGAGTGTCTGGTAACACCCTTAATCATATTAAACCATCTGTAAAACCGTCCGTGTATTTTTGACGCTGACTGTACGTACAGTTACTGGGCTCACGTACGTATACTGAAGTATCCTTATCTATTTGTGGACACCAAATAGAAAGTTTATTGGTTTTCGGGTTGTAGTGTAAAGGCCACTCGATTACGAGATTGTGTTGTGGTAAAAAAATTGTTGTTATTTAAAGTTTTTAAACAAGCGAAATTAAATTCAAATTAAAGGTGTCAAAAATACTGAATATGGGCTACTAAAATACTAAGTGGGCGACCAACAGTGGGCGAACACAAATGTTTGAAACGGCGACTTGAAAATACAAATTTGAGTTACTAGTTGTTCAATACGATCAGTGTAATAATTCAAGGACCCAGAAAAGAAAAACTAAAACAAGCTTATTAATCACTAGATTGTAGATAAGGCGTAGTCAACGTAGCCTCCCTGTTTCTGTTTGCAGGGTTTAAAGTAACCTAACACAAAGGGGATGCCGGGGTCCCCGCGCACCAGATCCCGCCATCCCCTTCGAACCTAACCTGTCCGAGTCGGGGTGCCACAAGTCCCGAGCTCGCTTCACTCGCTCTTGCTTCCTATATTCTCCTTGCCGCAATGACCCGATAAATAGTTACTTAGTTGGCATAATAGCCGCTCATTCAGTATATTAGTCGCCAAATATTTTTTTATCGCCCGATTAATAATTTCCCAAAAAAAACATCATCAACAATTCGCAAAAATTGAAACCATCTGTTATCAAAGAATGGATAACAGTTGTTTTTATTAAGTTAAAAAGTCGGTTCTATTAACGTCTACAAGAACCTACATTGTGTTCCTCATTAATATACCAAAACTCCTGAGAACAACAGAAAAAAAAAGAACTCGATAAAGAAAACAATTTACAGAAATAACAATTCTTCGTAGCTACGCCGACGGGGTCTATACAAATCCGAACAAGTATTGCTCACAATATTGCCTGTATTCGACCTAGTGTCCCGATATGACCTAGTTTACGGCTAGAGCTTAACTTACATCTACAAGGGGTGATTGCCTCAGTTCACGACGGGGTGTAATCGATAACAAATGCCAGACGTAATTTGGTAAGTACTGAATATTCGTGTATGGGAATATCGGTTTCCATGCAACTTAGTCGTAATGATGGAATGAGTTTCTATTTGTGTTTTCGTGTATTGATTTGTATTACGTATTGGAAATCATAAGTAGGCTTTTGTTGGAAGCTGAAAAACTTATCAACTTGGAATTTTGATGGCATTTAAGCATGATTAAATTACCTCAGAAATCCGAACTACAAAATCTGGAGTAGCTACTTTGCTTTGAAGTTAAGTGTTCTGGTTTCTCGAATAGTAATGAGAATTACCTACAATACTTTTTCATAAACTGACGCCTTCTTCCCTAGGGAGAAGACGGAAACTTCAGAAAGCTACCCGCTATGATCCTAGAATACTTAGCATCGTCCGCATTAACAATTTGCCCGACCTGGGAATCGAACCCAGGACCTCAATATGCCCAACCGTCGACCGCTAGACCAACCACAATGTTCAACCTGACTATTTTGTGTTTATACATTTGGTCTTGTCCGTACGCCAGCAAAGAGAACAGAGGGTAGTCAGCGAAATTCAAATTTTCTTACTTTTTTTGCAATCTACTGAGTTTCAGGTATGTCATGAAAAAGTCGTTCAATGGGATTAAATGAACTTAGAGGGTTGTATTATTTTATGTTTTAATGATTATAATTCTGTAAATACATACGTGTTAAGGTCGCGAATCATATTTTGTACAACATACAAGCTAACACTGACCCGCAAATTGTAAAAAAGCAAGAAATTCCAGCATTCTTCGTTCCTTTGTTAAAAAGTAGTTGCGAATTTGTTACCGATCGAAAAAAAAAGGGAAGATGCGACAGTCTCTTAACGTTATTTAGAAGCAATTTATTTCGTTTTGACCTCGCGCACAGGCAAATGAAATTTTATCTTGATGAAAACGGAAATTGGTCTTAGAAAAGCTGCTGCTTTCAAGAAAATGAAATAACAGATACTGTGACTAGAAGGTAACATTCTTTTATAAGATAGTGACAGCATTAGCGAAACAGACTCTTGTGGACGAATGCAATTTAAGTCGATATTGAGTTACTCATGTGGGTAAATTGCTTCAACAATGGCAGATGAATACTTACAATGGGAAAAGCCTCTCCCCGCTTTCGACCTTTGATACATAACCTAATTACTTGTTACAAGTGCTATTTAGTTTTCTAAAGACTTCTTCAAGCGTGGTTGTGAAAAGCTTTGGAGAAAGAGGGTCGCCCTGTTTAACCCCTTTTTGGATAGGGAATGATGGTCCTGTGGTGTTTATTTCGATAGGTGCTGTGCTATTTTGGTAAATTTTTTGTAGTAAGCTAATATATGTAGGTTCGATGTTTTGATTTTGAAGAGATTAGTACATACTTATCGCAATCTATATCAGCCTGTTATCTACTCGCTGCTAGCAGAGGGACTTTTCCACATAACATCACGCCTGTAACCCCCTAAGGGTAAGGCAGAAGTGTGCCTAATAGTACACCTACATTTCGCCAGATATTTTTTAAATCCCATGTAATAGGGGGCGGGCCTATTGCCATCAACCGGGTACATATCCAGACTCCGTGGCTGCTACTGAGAAATTCCCATCTGTTTCTATAAGCGAAGTCTCCACACGCAGCTTGTTGATCATCTCTTTAGTCCCAATTTATGAATATTTGCCGTCCGCTCCGAATATTTCTCGTGAGGCTCAGCAGCTCTCGTGACTCCAGACCATTCGCGAAAGTTTCTCAACAAGAACTAATTTCGAGAAACAACAAGTTTCTACGCTACTTATTTTAGCTTTGGCAGCTGATGAATGTAAAATTAATATCGTATTTGTATCGCCCACAGTTATGAGAACGAGAAGAACGCGCTGGTGGTGTCGGTGGTATCATGCCAGAACCTGCCAGGCCGCGAGCCCGCTGGCCCCGACCCCTACGTCAAGCTGCAGCTGCTGCCCGACAAACAGCACAAGGTTAAGACCAGGTCAGTACAACAACTCGGTCGATGTTAATCGAAGCTTCACACAAAGCCGGTTTTATAAGTGTTGGGATTGCCACCGTTTTAAAAAGATTAGCCAGTTGGCGTGGAAACTTGCAGATTGCTCAGGGGGCGCATGACGTATAGTGGCTCTGTAGACACGTCGTCATCATTTTCATGTATCACAGACAAATAAAATCCAACATGTCGAATGATGAATCAGCTATCAGGACAAAGAAACAGCTTAATATGAATACACTATACCAAATTCATACTGCATATTTTAAAAGACAATGAAGGTACGATATTTCACTGTTACCCATATCAACAATTTCTATTCTTCAACTGAGTTTTTGCGATAATATTGATTATAAGTTTTTGAAGAGGGACCTACAAAAACTTCTCAAGCCACTTTTAGCAACTTTTCTATCTAAGTCAAACCAAGTAGACTCAAATAAAATTCTTTGTGTCTTATTTACAGAGTTGTTCGCAAGACCCGCTGCCCGGTATACGATGAGGACTTCACTTTCTACGGCATCGCCCCGCACCAGATCGCTGCCATCACCCTGCACTTCGTCGTACTCAGCTTTGATAGGTACCTACTGAGCAAAACTTAACCCACATAGCATTCTGACTTTATCATCAACGACCACGACCAACAGTCCGTCTTTTATAATAGGCCAACTTTAGCAAGTACTTCTGCGGTGTACCTAAAAGATCGCCGGCTTGTCCTGTGTCCATCACGAAAATCTTAGCAGAACTTTTTTTTTTTTTAACGTGGTAAAATCATCAAATGAGTCCTCCCACCCAGGGCAGAGCGGGAGGGACTGTCAGACTTGTACTGACTAAAATCCACGGTGTCCTTCAGTAGCCCTTTATGTTCCAGGGTCACGGTAATTCTATGAGTCCCGCGACCCCGGCAGGCTTTGGCCCTCTAGAGGGGGGCCCCGTCATTATGCTGACACTCTTTGAGGCGCGCGTGGAACACAACGCGCCGTCGACCCGGGCATGGTCCATGGTCGGACAGCGAGTCGCCCATTACTCGCCGGTCTTAGCAGAACTTCTAGGGACTTTTGGAAATAGACTTGGGCTTCAAACTCTTAACTTTATGTTCCAGATATTCCCGTGACGAGATAATCGGAGAGGTGGTGTCCCCACTGACGAGCCTGCAGCTACAGAGTGGCGAGGCCATGGCGCTCTGCCGCGAGATACAACCACGCAGTCTCAAGGTGAACAGCCATATTTATTAGACGTCTAGAAGTCGTTTCTACGATAGCTTTCGTCCTTCAAAAACAGAACAGGGGCTTTTGACATCAGACACGCAGGAGGAATTTCAATAATTTACTTGGAGTTTGAAGACGTTTAACGAGCAAGAAACTCACGATCTCACCGCATATCCGCATGTCCTGTGGTGCCGTGGTGGCTGATGCTACACTTTTACACACACTTGATTTTATCGACAGATTTTATCATGGCTTCTAATTTTCATGATTAAACTAGGGGATTTTTTGTGACTAAGTAGTCACATGTAGTCGGAAACCTGAAACTCAACCAGTCTTAAAAACGGTTATCGTCTTATTCAGTTTCTGGGTTATGGATAGACAGATAGACAGTCGCTCCATGTAACATACTGGTATTCAGCTGAATCCAGTTCGACTGGAGGACAATCACGATACAGGTAGAAAAAAACTAGACAGTTGACGATAAATTGCCTATTATCAACATTAGGTTTGATAATGATATGACACGCCTAACTCCTACATCCCACTAGAACCAAGTAAATACAAGCTGCTAATCTAAGCACATCTTCATGATTGTAGATGCGCAGCGTGGGTCGCGGCGAGGTGCTGGTGTCGCTGTGCTGGCAGCCGGCGGCGGCGCGGCTCACCGTCGTGCTGCTGAAGGCGCGCAACCTGCCCAAGATGGACGTCACTGGACTTGCTGACCCGTTAGTATTTTAACACTGCATTGGTCTTTATACGGAAGAAAGACATGTCTCCTTACAAAAACGTTGCTTGATCACGAATGATCTTTACATCCTCTCGAAGCATGATACAGATGAACCCTTGACCTTACACAACCACAGTCGTTACACTCCTTAAGTTTAGTTAAGCATTTGTCAGTAATCGCCAAATGCGAGCTATCTATTCTGCACCACTCAAATCTGTGTAGTTTTTTCCTCAAAAGACCATCTCGGTCACTAATCTATATTATATAAATCCATGAATATATTTGGCGTTTAAAAGAGATTGTGACCTCTAAGTTTGTTTCGGTGTTTATTTTTAGAGTAGTCAAATGGAACACCGACCTATTTTTTCGACCCGTAAACGCTTTAATAGACTACACATTATTATCATTTACCACCTCCTCCTCCACAGCTACGTAAAGATGTACCTGCTGTACAACGGCCAACGCATCGCCAAGAAGAAGACCCACGTGAAGAAGCGCACCCTCAACCCGGTGTTCAACGAGTCCTTCATATTCGAAGTGCCAGCTGCTCCCAACGCTACCCTCGACCACGTGTCACTTGAACTGCTCGTGCTGGACTGGGACAGGGTTACTAAGAATGAGGTGAGAGGCTTATTATCAGATGTTGTTTATAGCATAGCTACACGAACTCCTCGTTCCTTACAGACCTCTGAGGACTGTAACTGGAGTACTTGGCTTGTCGACGAAATGTCAAACTTAGAAAGTTATCAAAATATCTATCACCTATGATCTCATGTCTGATTTATTTTTAAAACGATTAGATATAACATAAATTACGTAATTCAGTACATTTTAAAATCTTTTAGTCCAATATGGCTATGTATAGTAAAATTAAACAATGCCATATCAAACGCTGGAAATCGTTCCTCCGGCAAATCTTTGTCTAATCTCACATATCTAGTGACACATACTCGTACAGCTATTATATTTAGGGTTAAATGTGTGTTGTTTATGTGTAGTAACTAATAGTGCATGTTCCCTCCGCAGGTGATCGGTCGGCTGGAGCTGGGCGCGGTGGGCGCGGGCAGCACGCGGCACCACTGGCGCGAGGTGCAGGCGGCGCCGCGGCGCCAGATCGCCGACTGGCACAAGCTCAAGGAGTGAACGCAGCACCACTCGCCTGCTCCCACACACCCACCCCCGTCCCGCGTTCATACTGCACTACTCTACTGACCTGAAGTAAACGATAACTTGCCATGTCAATCGATGGAACTCACCAACATTTGTATTTACTTCGATCGAGAAAAAAATAGGACCATCTTTGCCATCTCTGATCCTTTGATCAGTATCTAACTACATATATCATGTCCCAGAACACCCACGGCTATTGGCGATGATTGCAAAAGACGTTAGTCGAAACAGGGAGTCAGAAACTCCTGAATTTTTCAAGCAGATGCAAGATACTTCTTTCACCTGCTTGTTAAATTGAGAATAGGGTTGAGATATAACACCTTTTTATAAAATACTCATGTCTACCTCCGTATCAGCCAATAAAATTCTTGGGAAAATACAGATGGCCGCTATTAAATTATCGTTGCCTTTCAAGATCAGGAAGCATGTGCAGTATCAACAAGGACTTCACGTATTTCCCTTTCATCCTTCAACATTTTGTTTTTTTAGCCTAGATGCGCAATACTTCCTTAGTTCAGCACACTGTGTGATTGGCTATCTCCAAAGAGTGCAACAGCAATTGTACAAATCTTAACTCTTAAAAGTCTTCGCTCAATTTGCTAAACTGGGAAGTTTTCTAGAAGTGTCTGAGTCTATAGCTGACTAGAATTCCATCTAATTTTGATGTAGAAGTAATTCAACCATTTTGTCAGAGAAAAGACTTGTTTGACAAGATGACACAGATGTCTCACGTTTAATTTCCTACAGAGATCGGCCATAATCGTTTGGTTCGTTTATTTTCTCACTTATTATTATTGCACAGAGTACGATAAGAAGTAAGAAGGCAAAGCCAAAGTCCAGTGGAGAATACGAAGAGTTTGTTTTAGTATTAATTTGTAAACTAAAAATGATATTGTATATTAGATAGACGAAATTATTTGGAATTTATTCGCGTGAAATATTTTGTATATGTTTGAAAGCGCACAGCGTCCCCTCCCCTCCCCTTTGTCATTGATGTATAATGTGTAATCACAGAACACAGTGAATACTCGTGTTTATTCAAATGTAGATTAACTTAATAATTTGAAACGGGAGTGAAATGATGGCCGTTGAGAAGAAGAAAATAATCTGAACAAAAGAGTAAAAAGATTTTGATTTCCATAATTGTTTTTACAAACACTTTTTGAAACTTCTTCAATAGTTTGCTGTAAATCGATTGCAGAATGCTCAAAACGATTCAAGGACTTGTCAATGGACAGTCGAACAAATATTTATCTATGACAACTATCTCTCCCGTTTCAATGTCTTCTAATTACTCTACATATCTAAATGTAAGAACACTTGATGTAATGGAAATTCACTCGTTATGGATATCTATGTAATGTCTGACAAACTATTCGTAAGACTAGATGTATTTATTTTCATTCTAGCTCTCATTATTCTTAGTTAAAGATTCTGGAGATTTATTGAAAAAACCTCGTTTACTATCTAATGTTAAAGGAAGATCAATGTAAAGTTACAAAGAATTTTGATTCTGTTTAAAAATTCGCTGACTTGTCACTGTCAGCTTGTGCAGTCATACAATCTTTGTTTGAAAAAAGGCGGGTAAAATTATTTTAGCTCTAAACAATTCTAGTGATGGGGGCTGTCTAAGAAATCTCAAATAAGGAAATTCGATTTTCAGTCATTTTTGACTATGACATCAAATGTTGTATTTTTGAGTCAGATTTACAGATCTTGGTGACTCATCATTATCATGCTACAAATAAATGCTAAGTTAATGTAACTAGAATTGATTAGAGTTAATTTTACACTAAAGACACACTGACAGTTAAATATTTAACTTTTGATAGAAGAGTTTAACACCAAAAAGTCGAGTTTTTAATCATTCACCTATGTAGTCAGTGCATTCAATACTGTTCATGCTTTAAGCGGGAATCTAACATTCGATTTTTAAATGCAAGCATGTACAGGATTGGACGAAAATAATACTCATTGGTCGGCTAGAACCTAATATGTATAGTTTATAGGTTAGAGAAATAAATCTATTTTATACCTAAAATTACTTTGATAGTTGTTTAGGTATGTGTAAGCTCAGGACGAAGCTTCGAGCTTTTTGTCTCGTAATGTACTCTCATAGTGTCGTTGTGTCACCATAGATGGCGCTTTCACAAAAGATCTCATTTCAATGATATACATATTTTTGAAATTGTCGGATATTGTAGGGAATATATTATTTATTCATTGGTAATGTACTTTATAATGTCGCAGAAATCGTAGTGACAATATACGAATTACAAATATGATAAGTATTTCCAAAATATGTACAGTCACTCACTATGTACCAATACCGATATAATTGGCATCAACGGTTGAATTAGTTAACTTCGTTGTCGTAGTGGACCTATAGCTATATGTTCTAACTCCATACTTAAACATTCCAAAAATAAGTAAAATTGTAAATAGTCATTGCTTTGATCATCGATAAACGCTTTCTCATTCTAATTGTTAAAATAAGAAATTATAATTAGATGTAAGAACTTTACTATCACTTAACGTTTCTGTTTTTAAAGATCTCATGTGTTATTCTTTGTATAATTTCATAATAATTGTTCATGTGTAGTAGATGAAACTCATGCGAAACTGGTTCTTATCGCTAAGGATCTATGGTCTGTTTTATTACTAGGATATGCTGTAAGTAAGTAATTCGGAGGTGTGACGAAGTATAATTTTTGTATGATTTTGTGTAAGCAATGAAACAGATCCTAGGTTTTAATTATATATTATGGTTCATTTTTACCAAGACATTTTGAAACAAGCGATGATGTTTCTGAAAATATACGAACAAAAATGAAAGAGGATGGTCAACCGTTACCTCAAAGGAACATCTCAGAATTAATGTAAAGAGAAACTCAGAAAAAGAGACACAAACAGCCAAATATGAACTCAGGATTTCACAGTTACGACTAAAAGAAAAACACCCCAAGTCAAGAGCCAATCGGGTTGCCTACCATGACGTCTTAAAACAGGAGTTATCCAGTGTGGGAAAGAGATAGCGCTAGACAACCTGTATAGCTCTGTCTCTTTCCCACACTGGAATTACTCCTGCTTTAGACGTTATAGTAACCCCCCAGATCACTATTATAACAACAGTTTATGGCAGAGTATTTTGGCACATCCCTAAATTTTGTGCCAGAAACGGGGTGGGATACCGTAACATATGCACTATTTGGTTTGTCGTCTCTCTGTGAATCAGGCCCGAAGGCATCTAAGAAGCCGATTCCTGCCAGCTTCCCTTCGGGAACAAGCCTCCCTGTGAATCAAAAGGTTGAGCTAAATCATAATGTCTTGGTGAGAACTGCTGCAAATAACCAGATGTACCAGCACTTGTAGTATAGAGACCACGTCATCCACATCACCAATATCAGATTTGTATACTAAGGGAATTTTAGTGAATAAAATTTATTGACTGGTGCTTTCACAATAACCGTTCGTTTTATTTCGAAATATTGCTGAACTGCCTCTGGTGTTGTTGTAACAAGCGCGACCGCTGAGCATAAGGTCCTGGGTTGGATTCCCGGGTCGGGGGTGATTCCATCAGGAATTTCTCAAAATCTGGATTTGTGCCCGGTTGATGGCAGTGATTACATACGGGACCGAAACGTGGCGACACTTGGGGGAGGCCTATGTCTAGCAGTGGACGTCTTTCGGCTGAAATGATGATGATGATGATGGCAATAGGCCCCTATTACATTGGACTTAAACATAACTGGCGAAATGTGGGTGTAATATTAGGTACACCTGTGCTCGGAGATTACAGACCTGTCTTGGTATGGGTATGCGATGAGGAGCTATGAAATGTATGTACCTAAAAGAGTGATGAATGTCAATGTTGCCTGTCACTATCCACAGAGAGCAACACGACAGGGGAGAATGAAAGAAAAAATCATGTTATACCAATCGTGGTAGCGATACTGAGTGCAAAAAACGAACAAGAAAGAGGGTAGACCGATTTGTCTGCTCATAAACACCCACCAGCAATAACTTCAGTTTATCCGTGATCATGTGATCACGGTGCTTACAACAGCGCCGAAATATCGGGAACTCACAACAAACAGTAAACATGGTAAATATCCCGTTTCTAGTGTTAATGATAATCGATAAGGGTATTTTTACACCCTTTATTATGTATTGGTTCTGATTGGTATTTATATTCATTGCATGACTCATGCCATTTTCCTCATGGAGTGAGGCAAGATTACAGAATGCCTTTATATAGGTAGGTACCTTTTGCTTCGTCCACTCATTGCATGAGTTTAGATTAAAATAATAAACTAGCTAGGTAGCCTACTTAGTACTTACCTACCTATTTAGTATGCATATAAAATTACAACTAGGTATTTAAGTACTATCATGTATTATCGCTCAAATTTGTGTATTTCTTTCTATTTACCGCATTTTATTTAAAATATAATATTAATACCATGCATCATAATTATGCCTTATGCAACTGCAATTAACAAAACCCGCCGTCGTCGTCTTGGTGCGAAAATGTTTATTTATTAGGTACATTTAAACCAAACTCTTTTGTTGTAATCATAATAAAAGAGATAACACATAAAGAATGTGTGAAAGAGAGAGCGGTCACGCGTTCCGCGATACGTGTTCAGCGCTCTCTGTCCTGCAAGCGATATCTAGAAACTTCCCGCTTCGCGCAACGCAAGACGACAGTTCGACCGCGGCGGTCAGTAAGAACGCTTGTTGTTCGCGTTCTAATCGTTTTCCCGCTGATAGCATCGCCGCCATGTGTGAAACAGAAAAATTGATTTATTTAGTTAAAGAAAGACCTTTCTTATATGATATGAATGATCCGGAGTACAAAAATCGGACAAAAAGACAGGCAACTTGGAAGGAAATCGCCGTTGAGATGGGCTCTGGCAATGGTAAGTGAACTCAACTTGTTTTTAATACAACGCCATCTGTGTATCTATTTTGTGACTAAGTTATTCGTACGGCAAACGCGTATGCGGAGTTGAATGCGTCGCAAAATACCGAGTTGAGTGGCAATGCGTTAAGATTAAGACTCGGCAAAGATATGACGCCGAAATTACGAAAGTCAGACGTATTTGTACTCTCCATAGCTAACTTCGCCTGGCCTGAGGATGCTTTACAGTCCAACACTTGGAATAGTCAGTCACTCGTTGATCCAACTACTCTCGATGGTCCTGCTTACCTTAACACCACGATATTAAGAAACTATCAGTGTGCGTAGTACTCGCAACAGGCGTGCGTGTATGACCAGATGTATGAACGTGGACGAGGCAAAAGGAGTATGTAAAGATCATAGCAGAAGGCGTTCTGTGGTTTCTGCCTACGCCCATGGCAGAAGGCGTGAGTTTATGTATGTACTCGTATGTATGTATTCGTGACCCACTTGTGATTAAATTCAATCTATGGTAGGGGGAGCCCAGAGGGTTTTTCAGCAAGCATATTCAACTTGAAAACTTGATAGCTGTGAAGTTCCAGGCTCTTTTTTAAAACTGATAGTGCCCGCTGCCCGAAGGGCTCTGTCTTAAACTTTTCATAGTACAAATTTATCATTCTCATTATCACGCCCTATCTACTCGGCTATCAAGCTGCCATGGTGAATATGCTTGCAGAAATTCCTTTGGGTTCCCCTACTACCATTACACAATATCAAAATACCGTCCTCAAAGAACATGTCTGTCATGTTACATTAGGAATCATCACTAACTCAAATTAAATTTCACTTTCAGGGGACACCTGGAGTGCCAAGTGGAAAGGTCTCAAAGATAACTTCGCTAAATACAAGAAGTCCTCGGAACCTCCTTATGACGAAAACTATAAGAAGTACAAGAACTGGCCCTGGGTTGACCAGGTGAGGTTTCTAGACGAATGCAACTTTACAAGCGGCAGAAGAATGAGATATACACCAAGCAGAGGAAGTAATGCCATTGCTGATGCTAACACGGAAGATTCGAATGACGCGGAACAAGAAGTAACAGTGAAAAGATCCACAAGAAAGAGACGTAACGAGGAAACACCTGAAGTTGACCAAGAAAACCGTTTTCCTAAAACGTATCGCGTGTGTTCACGTGACGGAATAGACGAATTTTTCCTAAGCTATGCGCAATCTTTCAAGAAGTTACCAATTAGAATGCAGATAATGTTAAAAGTGGAGATAGCGACTTTGTTCTCTCGTTACGAATTACAGGCGGACGGGGTTACCTCTGAGGCCATCGATAATATTCCCAGAATCGTACCGCATCCAGTGAAACTAGAATATGATATGTTGTTTAATACCATTGACGATTAAAATGTGACTATGTCATGTGATAAGACATACACATATTATTCAGACTATATCCTTGTAATGCTTGTTTTTACTTACACTAGCCCAATACATGGGAGCACGATGGTCCAGCGCCAAAAGTTGAACTCCTAAAGCTCGCTTTAATTTAAACATTCATATAAGGTGTCATTTGTGTGTCGAAAAATATGAATGAAAACTAGCATTACGAGTTTCTCATCCTATGTGCAATGTTAAACAATGAAAAAGTGTACTATCGCCTAACATAGCTTTTATTACTTCAAGCGATGTTAGGTGTCTACCTAAGAGCTCATTCACACGTACCGCAATCATATCACAACACAACGCTGTGACAAAAAATTGGCAAGGATCCCTAAAGTCCCCGTCACGAGAAGCTATTTTGTAAATATAGAACTTCTACCAAGTTACGTAACGAAAATTCAACAACGAATAATCCTAAATTCAATCAAGTCAAGTAACATACGTGTAATACGAAACTAACAAGCAATTTCAGCGATATAAAGAGCTGTCGTCTAATGTTTTGTGGTACTGGAACGCGTCTGACTCATGGAACGTAAACATTTCTTGAAGTAAGTTTGTGCTGTTTTCGCGCTTTAGGCGAATTGTTATTGTTGATTTTATTTTTTCTAATCAATTAGTTTTCTAAGGTTGCGAACTCCTGAATGGTGTTTACAAAATTTATAGCTTCTCGTGACGGGGACTTTACGTGTGAATAGTCTTGCTACAGCATCTTGTTGCCTGATTGTAAACCGGCTGTACCCACCGTTTCTCTTTTTTCTAGACTCCTAAGGGCCGTAGTGTTGCGGTACGTGGGAAAGCGCCTTAGTGTCTAATAGTGTGTTTATTATTTTCATCTGACAGAATAAAGACGTTAGTTTTATTCGGAATTGAAAACTGTTGGCTTTGATTATTTTTTCATTAATTACATTGGTTGATTTGTGTCATTAAAGTCCTCCAAAAGACGGCGTTGTTTCATTTTAAAGTCTATCTCGACCATAATAAAGTTTCAAGTTGCTTCTGCTACTGCTTAGTACAAGCAAAACATAAAGGGTTTGTAGCATAGTAGTACGTTAAATAATACTCAGAAACTCTTATCAATTGTATATTTGATATCAAATCTTATTACAATAACACAGCTTAACAAAAATCATTACATTTAAGTTTTCGGCTCCACCCGTCTCGAACGCATCGATGGCGTTCCAGAGAAATTAGATGAAGTAGACCTAAGATCAGTAAAATGTCATGTACGTGCCATTATGTGCTCGGTAGTATAATTATTAAGACTTTAACGGTATTGGAATTGGTAAAAATAAAGAAATCATCTTCCTGCCGCTGTCCCATTTAAATGGTAAAAAGAATTCGTAAAATATAACTAATCAACAATAAATAAATAACGATTTAGAGATAACAGATTTTTTTATAGATTGAATTTTCAAATTGATGAAAGTTGTTAATCATTTTATCTCTCACAAAGTGGATGCTTGTATTCTAGAATTGCGATCTTAAAGGCTTATTATACTTTAGAAAATAAAACATTCTCAATTTCAATACCGTTTAAATTTGTGTCATAGCATGCTTAACTGTCATTTTTGCATTTAATGTGTATTAAAACAAAGTTGCAATGTGAGTGTCTATTAGAACATTTAACTCGTTTAATTTATTAAAAACTCGTCTTTAAGACTCAGATGTTTCATTTTAAAGCCTGACTCAATCATAGAACTTGATTCTACACATTTCATTTATTGAGATTTCGACATTATACTGAAATGTCTATCAAGGATGTGTGGCAGATAGGTTTTACTGATGAACTGACGCTCACCTCGCCTGTTCCAAACTAGGTACCGACATTTTAATCAGGATCAAGAGAAACAAAACCCTATAAGTAACCGTTTAAGAACCAAATTGTCTTTGCTTCGGCTGACATGACTTAGGTACTGCTGAAGAATAAAATCAATGAGGTGAACGTTATCTCACAAAGATATACATTGAAACATTCAAAAGTTGAGAAACTAACTCCTAACATATAGCTAACATATAAATCACACCAGTTTTTTGTAAAAACAACTAACTTTAAACATTCATTTCACATCAATCCAGTAACACCTCGTAGAGAGTCGTCTAGGAATCAACATTTATTATATTACCACATTGATATTGTCTTTTTTAATACAATCCCTACTTGGACGTCTCTTTGATTTCATCTAGCTATGACATTTGGTGGTTTCCATTTAGAGATTCACACACGACTAAAACGATATTTTAATTCGAGATTCTTTAAATCGACTAGAATCACAAAGACTATCATATCCATGGCATTGATTTAGTCAAGGGCCATGACGAAAGTGCCCAATATCCTTGCTCTTGAACGTAATCTTGAAATCATTCAGTGAGGAAGGTCTTATTTTTTTTTTTCAAAGCTCGTTATAGATGGCGTGACTATCGCTAGTTCTCGAATCTTACCAATGAGGTCAACCAAGATATTTTGACTTACAAAATGACATTAACAGATTTTCAAACAATGACGATGCTTGGAATTAACATTCCCAATTGAGTATATGAATCCTCTAAATGGAAAACGCCATAACACCAACACAAATAGTATAAAACACCAAACAGTGACGATTAGGCAAGAGAGTTAGAGATGTGCGTTCTATGTGAGTTACCGCACTACGACTACTAATAGTTATACAAAACAATATAGTTACAACTATGACTATCCGAGTTTATTGCTAATAAAATAATTAAGATATGAATTCTAGTTCAGATATGTTAGAACTGTGTAGATATTAAAGTTTTGGTCCAAAGTATTTTATAAAATTTTGCAAGAGTCCGATTTTTTAAAGATTATGTGATTTGTGTTTGATCCAATACTTAAGTATTTACGTACCTATCTAACAAGGTACTGACAAATGATTATTTAATCATAGTATAAAAACACTCTAAACATAAATACATGGTTGAAATATTATAACTATACAGATATGAAGTATACAATACGAAGATATATTTATATTTTCAGATTTGATTATAGCTTATTCATTGAAACGTTTAAAAATGTGACATATACCAAAACAAATATCATAAATACAAGACTTAGAACCAATACATATTCTGAAAAGTACAAACTCCAAATGACCAAGTTATAGATGACTTGATTTTATTGAGTAATGCAATAGGGCCTTGGTCTGATAGATTTCGTAGATATATTCGTAGATGTGTAGGCTTAAATATGTTTGTTTAAGTCTATTTTTTCGTTTACAGTATGTATAGATTACATTTCATGGTTTTACAGACAGATCCGTGAATAGGTAAGTAATTTCTTTAGACGAAATAAATCATTATTTTTATGACACAGTACAAAGAAATTGATTGGTTCAATAAAATATCTACGGATCTGAATATAAAAATGTTAAAACCACATTATTGATATTTCAAACAAAGGAACGACTTACCTAACTGGTAACTGTCCTCTATTGCGTAAAACTAAAACATAATTACAAAATTAAACTATTCGAGTATACTTTAAAATATTATGTATTTATATACAAACTATTAAATGCATTCTAAAATAATAATGCTGTGTAATCATCTTAGAAGTCGTAAGACAAGGCAAGATAATATGTTTCGACATAGTCATGAATGCTAACATACTCTTTACTTCTTCAAATTGGCAGAAATACGGCAGGCAAGTTTATATTGGAAAGAAAGTTCACGAATATAAGCAGTCAAAATTACTGGTATCATAATTTTTTTTTAAACTGCTGGTATCGGTCAAATATTAATGACATTATAGATGAATGGAGCGATTTCACTCTTGAAACGATACAGTCATCAATATAACAAAAATCCCTTAACCTATTTTTGATGTCATCATTATGAATCATTGGTTTCAAACCACAGACAGTAACCATAAACTTGTATGTTCATGATTAGTAATCAATAACTGTGGATATTTACGCGAACCAGTACACAATACTAAAACACTGGGATCTGGTGATAGCCCGCAGTAAGATCCAAACACAATGCCAATAAAAACAATTTCAGTTACATGCATATACCAGGCAGGCATATACTTAATAGTATAATAATTTAATGATAATACATACAAATTTCAACATAAACTCACTGAGTATTCATAGAAGTCTTGTAAATTGCCACTGACGTCATATTTGGAACATAGGTACGTCTTTGTGGAGACTTGAGAGCTTTTTAATGGCATTTTTATAAAACATTTTGTGTGCAGTTAGTGACACGAATGCTGAAGCGATAATGCCCTACATCGCAGTGCCGGCTTTGGTGCTATTTCTGTCATTATTATCTTATCAACATTTCGTACTTATATTACTTTAATTTAAACTCATTTAATTTTATATTTTTATGTCCAAGTATCTCTTACAGGATTTGAAACATTAAAATTGTTCAAAAATGTGTCTTATTGCATTATTGAAACAAGCTAAACTCAAAGCCGGCACATAATCGAACCACCGACTGTGCAAATTGTATGTACATACAATCTAACTAGAAATATTGTTAGTAATAAAAAATCCAATCTCCATTTGTGGAGATAACGATATTGTAAGTGTTCCCATAGTCGAAGTTTCAGGGACGTAAGTCCCTACGACATGAAGCCTCGTCTGAGGAAAATCGTCCAAATACGTTGGTACGTCTAGCTTTGGTTAAGGACGGCACATGAGGTGTGGTAGTGTGTGATTATAGAAGGCCTCTGTCCAGTTCTTTGCGCAGCATCCTGGATAGTTTGAGAACGTCCTCGTCGACCTGGCCGGCGAATAGTGCGTCGAGGAGCTCACCTCGGGAGGCAATGGCGAACACACCGGCCAGCCTGGACACTGACTTATCTGTGAGATGTCGCTCAACTACGGCTCTGTAATAGGAAAATAACAACATTGTCAGTAAAAAAAAAGTTCAAAACAAATATTGGATCCAGATTCTCAAAGCACCCATTTAAATATGTAGTTCCAAATACAACCAACTCTCCTAGAATTTGTGGCTTTTCATAAATGATTAAGTACTCACTTGAGGGACTGATGAGATTCACGCAACGCATCCTGTAGGAAACCGCGGTCGTATGAGAAGTCGACCTCGCAGAAGGACACCACGGCCATCAGGACAGTCTGGAAAATAGAGAAACAAGGAAAACGTTAGTTAAGGAACTGGTTGTAAGTTCAAAAAGTAAATTGAACGTATTATTAAAATTGAATCAAGTATTATTTTACAGATTTTATACAGGGTGGAAGGGACGCCGACTATTAAAAAAAAATCAGCTGCTCCATACATTTTGACTGTGTAGGTATTGCACTTTTGTAGAAAACAGCGTTTGTTCCATGTAGTGGGGCTCAGAATGATGCACTGAATAAGTAACCGTTTTCGCGTCGGTGTCCGTTCCACCCCTTACAGATATCCTGGAAAGCTCATGGCAAGAAAAAGACACAGACACAATTTTACGTTGCAATAACACTATGAACACTGCATTTCCTGTAAGTGGGAAAAGGATAAAAACGTAGGCTACATAGCTTCAGAATATGGTTTTGGTTGAAAGTTTACTGGGCTCTAGTCCAACGGTACGGTACGGTTCGGTATTTCAATACTCATCTTCTCGAGTGACTAGTACCTTCTGATGATTATCATCCATTACGAACTTCGCTATCGGAACTCACATGGAACTTAGAGCGGAAGGCGGCAAGCGCTCGCTCATCGGCCGCTGACAGCTGACCGTGCCGACGAAGAACTCCCAACTTCACGGCTGACTTGATCACGTGCTTCACCAGCTTCTCCGCCTCACGCTTCTCCAGGCGCTCGCGGAGTACTGTCAGGAACTGGAAGTGAAAAGTTTAGATGTAAGTAAGGTAGACTGGATACAGAAAGAAGAGAACAAGGTTTTGTGGAAAACTTGGGACACGAGACAGGCCTATGTTCTGCTGTAGGCTACATATGAAAAGCAGTTGGTGAATTAAAATACATGTTACTCATGGGGTAAGTACTAAGGACTACTTGCCGCTTTCTTGACTTCAACAATACCAACTCAGCAACTTGCGTACAAAAGAATTTGACCTTACCGGAACCATCCGTTACCGTTGGTTACCGTAGTTTATTATACGCATTTCTGTACGTCAGACAGAAATATGCTATGCGCTAGTTTTGCGGTCTCAAAAGGCTAGGATATGCTCTCTTTTAGAGAACAGGTTTTTCAGGTACTCAACAGTTACTGACCTGATCCAGCAGCTTGGCAGCATGTTCGTCAAGCACGAGCGCACGCGCACTGGCGGCACCGCCGACGCGCGACAGGAACTTCTTCTGAGCGCGCAGCGAGATGTCGCGGGCGCACCACGCGCCGCCGTCCATTGCTGTTGGCAAAAAAAAACAAGATCGTTAGCTAAGCAAGTGTCAAGTTTTAACGTGATATTGACGGATATACAATATCTTAGTATTGACGATCCAATCGTGGTGATGAGTGTAGATCAGAAGATTAGCGTCGTCGATAGAAGCTATAAATAATGAGAAGGCACACTTCTGTCTAACCCTTCGGATACTGCAGGCCTTAGGCTTGATATTATGTTGTAGTTATTAATAAGGTATTAATTGAAATAGACAACACAAGAAATTAAGAATCCTACCAGACGCAAACAAAAGAATGGTACAGACGAAAGAAAATACTTAAACAATTTCCAACATAGCAAAGACAAAAGAAAAGCGTTTAATGTAAACAATTTGAAGATAAGTAAGACCACGCCATTACTAGAACATTCCAGCGTTCCGTGCTCATAAGAATACTTTTTGCATTTTCACCGTTCAATAGCTCATGATTATTCGTAATTACTCGCGAACCAAAATCTGGACGAACAAATTGGAAGCGAACGATGATCGAAAGATCGATAATATATTCTAAAACAAAACAGTGACCTGGATAGCCGAAATTAGATTAGCTAATGATGAACGGTATGCCAAAGCTAACGCAATTCAAATAGATCAAACGATTTCGCTAAACTATGGAACAGTTATATTCGCAATGAATATTAATTTCTGCAATTTCGCATCTGCCCACTGCAGTCGACTGTTTACAATTGCCTAGAGGAATCTGTTTAAATTCTGTGCAATGAATGATATTGTTTTCAATTGCATCTCTGGTAACTAGGACATTGCATTGTGGGATGCTTGCTTTCATTTCATCTGTTCATCGTTCTACATCTAGATGAATTTTATCATGTGATATTATCTTATTTATTGTTTTTAACGAAATTGGAAATATTTGTTCATCTAAATAATTACATACATTCTTCTTCTGCGTATCGATGATTCCCATAGTAACTAAATTAAATTTGTTTTGACCAGAACTCAACCACATCATTACATACATTAACACTGATACGGTATATTATTACCACAATGTCGATTTTCAATCAATTTCTGGATTTATTTCCATAGGAACACATATATTTTGCTGCCAATGAGGAAACAATATTAACGAATTATAATTTTACAATAACAATTACATCATAAGAGTTTATCAACTTGACTTGACTTTTGGTCAATCTGGTTCAAAAACATAACTTCAATACCAAATTTTCTATAACTAAAAACTAAATCGACCACCGAGCTACTCAAGTGTCTGTAAACAAGACAGCTGTACCCTTTGTCGTCGGTTACCATGACAACCAACGCGACGGTAGCAGACAAATCGTCGTCGGATATTGCGATCGTATCTGAGGGAGGGTTCGGTCCGTGACGCAGGCAACCGCGCTCGAACAGGTGAGCTTCGACTTGTGAATGGCCTGTTACATGATGATCCCCGAAACTATTTATAGATTTTAGTTGGGGTGTGTTTGAAAGAAGATATCGACGGTGGAAACTTTGAATGTCATAAGAAACATGAGTGTGAGCGTCGGAAGACCAACAAAGCGTTCAATACAAGTCGTTAAAATGGTGAATCTACATGTTGTCTTTGTGAAACTTCAGCGCCACTCATAACAACTCTGTGTCTCCTTTAGCTTTTTACCCTGACAAATTTACAGCGAAGTACCTACTTACTGAACAACAACTCTGCTCTTTATGATTGCAACACGTCATCCAATGTTGACCTTAGAGCAGCTGCATGTTATTTACATTGAAACCAGCTGACATTGCAGCTGCTGTGTGCTTATAATTACATCGTACAGTCAGATCAATTTCATTAATTGGTTTGTCACTCTCCAAGAACCATGAAAATTACACAGCGAAAATAAACTGACCACAATAAAAATTAAGTATTTTTGATGACCTCATCTATGTCAATAATTACTCGTCATTGAATGGACAGAAATAACAATTGTTCAACGTTGTCCCCTTTAGACAAAACTCCAAGAAACACAGACAGAACAGAACTGAAACTACTAAAAACTGAGCCAAAATAATAAGTAGATGGATGTAGGGTCAGATAGACGCTTCATGAAACATTTTGGTATTCAGTTGCATTCGGTTAGACTGGAGTTGACCCCAACACAGTTGGCAAAAGCCTAGAGGCAGATGATAATGAAGTAGTGTCAACCTAGCAACTAATCGGTAACAGTTGAAAAATATTGGCTCTTTAACCACGTACTCAAAATCAGAACCACCGATTGGGCCTAGAAACATCCATTTGACGTGTTGCCAAAACCGATATAATATTTTGCAGTGGCAGAACTGGTTACCCTTGGCTACTTGGCCCTTGGCAGCGAGATGCCAGCTGAATGTCCAACGGAATCGTATAAACGGACTCTGTAATCTGTTACAGATTTTCAGTAGTTTGGCTTAAGTATTAGACTTGTTTGGAGTCTGGTATGTGTTGAATGGTTATAGGATTGCCAATTACAGAGATATTTGTATGAACATGGTGTTGGATATTGAAGGTAGTGACTAAAATATTGGTATTCAGTTGTATCCGGTTCGACTAGGAACTAACTCCAACAGGGAAAAGGCTAGGATGATGATGATTGGTGTTCTAACAATGTTTTCATTGACAGAATATACGTCCACGGATTTGGATATGTATGTACAATAGGCCTATACGTTTTGTTTATAGTTGTGAGGAAAAGACGACTGCTAATGATACAGTAGCACCATTAGTTATTCGAACATTTTCAGCCAGTCACACCACCATTGCTCAGTCAGTATTATTCACAAGTTCATTGTCAAAAATACTCCAAGGTCGGGCAAAGCTATCGATTTCATTGCCACGCACTATTATCTTTTAATGATATTTGTCATCCACGTAGATTAATCATGTTATTTTAATGGGAATCGAAAATTTTTTTAGTCTGAGTGGTAGTGGAGGGGGTTTTAAAAACTTATCACCTTTTGAGGTGATGGGAAATTAGTTGAAAGCAGATGAAATTATGCAAAATAAAGAAACATAGCGTAAGAGAGCCGAAGGCGTTCAACGTGGCTGGATGCGAAAGACGGTAACCTAGAAGTTGTGGTGTCGTCTGAGATCAAGTAGTAGATGTGATAAACATTCGAATTAGTTGAGACTGTTTTAGTCCACTATAAACTCACCGTAATATGATAACCTAATAACTACTTTTAAGATTGAAAGCAAGGAACCCATATGATGATGAAAGTCGTTTTAAACAGTTTTCTCACTACAAAAAGTAGAATCTTACTCACAAACGGCAAAGGTTATAAAGTTAGGAACTACTTGGAAGTTAGGCAGTGAATGTTAGGTTTTATGACTAAGTCTGCTTTATTTCCAGTAGTTTGCATGCAGATTATAAGATTACTCGTCGAAACTTTTTCAAATTCAGTTTTAAAGTGGTTTTTTAACGGTTCGCTGGAAGTGCATGATTTGCATGATAATGCTGTTGCGTTGTTGAAGATAGGTACTCATTTTATTTGAGCCTTCGTTTACGCCTCCATTCAAGTATTGTTAATTCAGTAAAGGATTATTAACAAATTCTAATCTTAATATTAAATATTTTGATCTCTTTGATTTTCGATCAAGATTTTAAATTGTCGAACCTGCCATTGTTCTTTATAATTCTATTCGGTTTTAAAAGGTCTATCATAGAATTTAAGGTACCTTTCAATTCTTTTGAATCAGATCACAATTATCGATAAAATTCTAAGCGTGGAGATCATCCAGCTGATTGAAATGAAACGCGTTCCGAAGTTGGCCAGCTGAAAGTTAAATTAACCTGGTATTTTCTATTTAAATATCTGGATTTTGGAAAGGTAAGTAAGATGGTTATGGTAATAGCTAGGGTCATTTTCTGATATTGGACACCAATATTGTCCTTTTCTTAATTGGGTTTTAAACGAGGACAGTGCTCTCCTAGTGTTTGAAAATCCAATACATTGGTTTCTAGCAAGTACCAATGTATTGGATATACATTGGTACGTTGACGTATAAAAAGGTCTTGAAAATTAGAGGTTTATTTTGTTTTTTTTTTAATGTTGCCACTATACACTTTCCTATATTTAAAATCAATTTTCGCGGGAAATAACGATTGTAACTTGGAGATAGGATCTTTTGCATAAAAACATGAGTTCCAGAATACTATGTTCCTAATAACATGACATTCTAATCAGAACAGTAGGAGAAAAACACTTTTAAAAGATGTTAAGTGTTTACATATTGGTGCTCATGACTGTACGTTATTAGTTTGAAGGAGGATCGCATGGACTATTTCCAGATTTCATCGAAAACCTGTGTCTTACGATTAAAACACAATAGTTAATAGAAATAGGTATAATATGACCACCGCAAGTAATATTTACGAAGCCTATTACACAGCTGTTTGTAAACGACATGACTCACAAGTCTAAATTAAAATTCTAAATACTCAATCAAACAATGACTAACCTTGGTAAGTGACTAAGTATCTACTAATTGTTATACATAAAAATAAACAATTTGGAAACCTATAACAACTAGGTAAGGTTGAAAGTTGAAGAAGACAGCCCTGCAGCTTGAACTTAAAGTGCTTTAGTCAAACTGATGACTAAGCGAGTAATTTTCACAGTGTTTATGTATAAAAATGGCGCACCCATATAGTACTTCCCGCCTGATTCTGATAAGGGAATATTACCATATAGCGTGCTCCACAAGCCTTGAAGATTGGAGGGGTGCCAAACTTTCTAGCTACACCAACGTGGAGTCATTTACAGTAGTTTAGGCCCGCTATAAAGGGGATGACACATATGCGGTCGTCTGCCCGAGTTTATGAGAATAGGTGTGTGTGAAACTTTATTATGACCTGGGGTTTAGAAGGGGACCAGTGTTGTTTTATCATTTTATGAGTGCGTGTGAAGTATGTGCTGGAGAAAGGGAGAGACTTAAGTAGCAAAAATATGGCTTACTAGAACTTTTGTGAAATACATAGATCGAAGAAAATAAATTTAAGATTGCTAATTCAGTAGTTGTTCTATACAACATAGAAAATTAACTTACTTAATCATTATGTTAGCCTTTTCGATCGGCTTACTGTCCAACCGGATGCAGCTGAATATATGTATATGGAGCGATTGCATATCTGACCCTCACAACCAAGATACTGGGTAATATGATACCCATGGTAATACTGATTGATAAATTTTCAGGCTTCTGTCTTCCAAATGATCAAGACTGCCTCGTTGCTCTAGTAGTCGCAAGCGCAGGGCAGAGCACAAGGTCCTGGGTTCGATTCCCAGGTCGAGCAAAGTGTTATTGGGGTTTTCCATCAGGAATTTCTCAGTAGCAGTCACGGAGTCTGGATTGCCCTCTATTACATGGGACTTAAACATAACTGGTCAATTGTGGGAGTCCTAATGGGTAAACGTCTGCCTAATCCTTCGGGGATTACAGGCGTGATGTTATGTCTGTCAAAATTACCTGAACCGACAACAAAAGACGGACCAAACTGAACCCACTGTTTTCTTTTCTCGTATTATGGGCACAATGTGAAGTTCTATCCGCGGCCCTACAATGTCAATGTTCTGATTTAGCTGGCCCAGACCTTGGAGCGGTCATCTTGATTACGGCCTTACGTAACACACCCCTTCCAGCCTTCTATCCCGATGGTAATGGGTTTCGCCGACGCTGGATTACCGGAATGAGCAGAATTGAGCCTTTTTTCGGTCAAGTTCAGATTAGAAAGGTCTTGGCCATGTTTATGTTAGCAGAATGTAATTTAGTCTATCTTGGAAGTTTTATAGCTATCTACATCTATGATAATATTAATAGCTATCTGTTTCTATATACAGAGTCAGCTACCGTGTGCTTCGCTGTTGGATCATCCTTGATTTGGAGACTTTTTAATAAGTACAGGCAGTGGCACCGTGCGAAACAAAAATTTTAATCAATAAAAAAACAGGGTTTTTCAGATGTATACAATTGGAGGTACTGTACACTGTACAGACCTACAGTCACTCTCCTTTATCTGACCCCTCTTCCGCTATTCTTTTTTGTAAGAGAGAGAAGGCAAGATAATGCAATGCACTGATCTGTAGTATAAAACCCGGGAGTTTCCTAACATATTATTTTTAAGAAGAATACAGGGTGGAATCACCGATGCGAAAACGGTTAGCACGTATTCAGTCATCATTCTGAGCCCCCTTTGATCGGTTATTAAAAAAGAATCAGCTGTTCCATACATTTTGACCGTGTAGCTATTGCAGTTTTGTAGGAAACAGCAGATTTTTTTCTTAAATAACCGATTTAAAAATTTCCACCCCTTATAGTCAGTTATCCTGAAGTTTTTCAGAGTTTGTTAGTTCATGTAGATAAAACTTGAAGACTTTGCATAAAACGAAATAACTTGGCCAACGAAACACTTTTACTCATAGGCGTACATAATATATGTTTTACAAACTACGTGTGTAGTTTACAGTTCTACACGAATAGGTCACAAAGGAAAATGGGAGGTAGGAGGCCTACATCTGTCACGCACTACAACGTGATGTGGTTGCAGATGTGTTGGTAACACACCAGTGTACTCGAATCAGTTGATTTATGCTTCACAAACAGTATTGAGTTTGTTTGTCATGTAGATCTACATACAATGGGTGTATCTATTACGGCTAAAAGCCGAAGTACGGTTACACCTAGTTCTAGCCGGCTAAACCTAGATGCGGCCGGTAACAGTTGTGTATCCTTTTTATTGCTAGAACACACCGACCAAATGGATTAGGTTACGTTAGGTTAGAACTGTGACCAAAAGCGCGCGAGCCGAGCGAGCGCAGCGAGCGGTGCCGCGGCAGCGGCCGGCGAGCTCTACATTCAAATTGGTTGCATGTTATAACTTAAGATAAGTAGGATACATCTAAGTTTAACCGGTTGCACCTAGTTGTACCCGGCTAAAACAACACTCGTTTTTACACTCAATCTTTTTAAGCAGCTGTCAATTGATTAGAAAGGAGGGTGATTATTGATGTGTTTTACAACCAAATTGAAGCTTACGCTTACTAGAACAACTGCTTACTTACATAACTCAATTTTGAAAAAAAAAATCGAATGGTGAGTGTTTAAAATCATCGATTCATTTGGATTCTTTTGCCACCACATTGTTGGTCTTCTAGACACCTAAACTAGATCAGGTCGTATTGAAAGAGATTTATGTAGGTCAGGCCCCAAAGGTCAATAACCCTATTATCAGCAATACCTACCCTTCATTAGTTACTCAAATTAAATGTGTTCACAGACCTCTGTCCCCAATAACACCCCGATTTTTATCAGAGCCCCAAAATTTTCTACGTTTCAGTCTAGATTGTAGATATATTTTAATTTATGATAATGAGTTTTCCCACGAAAGCGCGCAGCAATTGCTGGATATAACATTAAATCATCTTTAAATTAAAATAAAAAAAGAATATCAGCAATTCTCCGATCCACAAAAGTTAATGAAGGTTTTAATAATCCAATATTTCGACTCTTGACTGACAATCGCCACGCTGATATTGCTTCTTTTACAGCTAAGGAACCAAAATGTTAGCACCATAAGGTTCGTTTTAATTTGCACCTCAATATTTTTCAGCCCAGAGAGCTTAGACAGTTACATTCGATCAGCAATAATGATGATGGAAAAGTCTATTGACTTTTCCATGAATTGGATTGAAGTACAGTGTGACCACTATAAGTTTGCAGTTCAAGAAAGCGCTGCTTGTCAAGAAGAAATGCATCGAAATGTCAAACTTGGTACATTTATTTTAGTTCTGCGTCTTCCCCCCTGCACAGATGACAGCAATACGCTCACCTATCGAAAAACTTTTAAACAAGTTGAAAGTCATCGTAGATATACGAAACATTTTGAAAGCGATTGCGACAAGGCCTTCCAGCTTCGAATTATCAATATTTTGAATTACAATGAGAGTTCGAAAAATGACATGTTTTCGATATGCGGGCAAGAAAAGTGTTTGAAGACGATTTAGATTTTCACTCCTTGACCATATCTATAGGCTTATTTATACCTCGAACCCAACTACGGAACTGGCCGGGTTTGGAAGTTGTGTAACTGCACAAGAGCTTATAAATTTATAGCCCAATGGCATACAATCGCGTAATCTGGAAGCCAGAAAAGCCCGGACAAAGCCGAGCCACCGGTCCCATACCGCATGGACGGTTTTGGCGATCCTGCCGCGTTGGTGGTACAGCTATTTAGCCGTCAATTTTATATGAAAAGCTTCGCTGTACTTACATAGCATAGTATCGTAGGAAAAATAGAAAAGGAAGATAAAAACGAGTTGCGACCCTAATTCATATGGGACAAGGGTAGGAAGATGATGATGGTACAGCACAAATAATTCAGTCATGATTGAATAATTTACGGCGTTATCTGGGCAAACGCATCACGCATGGTCGACTGAATCATCGCTTTACTTCTGGTAAGATAGTGGTCAAAACAAAGGCCATCTAATATGACTTAACAAAACGAAAAAAAATACATGAGTAGTTTCATAATAAATTAATTGTTGCTAAACTAGTCAGGTTATTTTGGCAACAAAGCTGTCTGTAATAGAATCTCTTTCATGTATGATAGATTTTCAGCAGAATTACGTGCATTACATAGTCGTATTCTAATAACTGAATCCGTTAACCCCTCAGCTGCCGATACGATCGTTCCTTGGATCGGCCGCGTGTATTGTGCCCGTGTAATGACATGACACACGTATTTGAATAACAATCGCTGGCGCATACGCACCAATGGGCACAAACAGGAAAACTATGTACAGATACGGACAAAAGGCTATCAAGATGACTATATATGGGGTTTTTGGGTAACGGTTTAAATATTTTGTTTGTGAAAATACTGAAATATCGATTCTGAGAATCAAAATATTATTGTTGTAGGGACATAAAAGAGATTTTTCGGAACTTTCGATTTAGGTATAGGTACTTACTTTCGGTACAACAATTAACATTAAAATGAAAGCAAAATGATTTTACTACCTGAATTTGTACCGTTATGGTCTGTATTTTTCTAAAATCATTTATTTAGACGACTAATCGAACATTGTAACGATTTTTCAAATGTTAGCTGTGTTAAAGTCACTGATTTTCCATAGTACCTGTTGTACTAATTACTACCATAATATTGACATCAGTCCTACCTGATGTGGAAGTTACTTAGTAAATTGTTTACATGTGAGGCGGATGTTTTTCAGCGTCCAGTCTTGTGTTGTGACGATAGTCTTCTGTTCCTTATTTTCTGACAGAAACAGATGTTGCGGTCAGTTGTTAATGTTGTTGGTTGTTGTTGTTGTTTGTTGTTGTTGTTGTTGGATGTTGTTGTTGATAGGATGTCTCCATAATTTAAATATAGGGTCGGTCATTTGCAACCGAATGACCCCTAAAAAAAGATATTTTATGCATTGGTGTTTTCCTTATTCATTTTTAAATTTGCATATCGCAGATTTCTTAAAATTTCGTCAAATTACTCGGAAAATCATGGCATCTGCATAGGGACCATTCCGACCTCCCCTACATACCCTTCAATGGATTACCGACATATTACTAATAACCCTGTAAATAAAGTCTAGACTTTAAACTCTGAATACAGTACAACTAAGGTACAGGTGACTACCCATGAGTAATAAATGAATGTTTTTTGTATGACGAATTAAACCAGATACGTGATATATGTCACGGCATGCTGTGTCTGGCAGGTTGCACTGTACTGTAGTTGATTATTATTTGGACTAGAAAGTTCAAACTCAGTTTTCAATTTGTTGTAGAAAAGATTACTACTGGGCGGCCTATCGGTACGGTAAAAGTATTCCCGCTAGGAATACTTTTACCGTACCGATAGGGCTAGATAGTGTTGGCGAATTTATCAATACAAAAACCATTAACACGTATTTTTTACACCCTACTTTTATTTCCGCACTCACTGTTTCCAGCAAACAGCCGGGGGTCGTGTTAAAGGCAAATAAAATAAAAATGTCGCCTCCATAAACACTTGCTTGTACAAGCACTGAGGGATATAAACAAAAATGTGGTCAAATTCCTGAGTGGCTTCCCTTCCGTGTTGCTTCTCATGTTTTCATTGGAACTCTGTTATCGCGTAATAAAGTCATCGAGAAGTTAATTGATGTTTTAATGAAGAACGATGTTTGTTTATTGGCGCTTTTATGTTTTGAAATTGAACGCAATTAACCTTTGGGGCAATTTAATATTTGGCTGAACACAGAGATGGGTTATTCCGCGAGGAATTCAATAAAGGTAACAGAAACAGTGACTATTCAAATTTCAACTTCATGTGTTAATAAACATAATTATAGGGCTTCATGGTTCTGGCACGAGGCCTTAATCGAAAACTAAAGCCGCCATCTTGTTTTTTCAAAACAATTTCCACAGACAATTTCTCATTTTTTTTTAACAACAGCGCCTTGCCTTTCAATTTTATTCAATCGCCAAAAGAACCATGCTCAACGTACAGATGCGAACATCAAGCTACCCGAAACTGTCAAATTTTCCCAATTCATCTTAAACCTAATGCTTCAGCGATAAAGTTGAAAATCTATTAAAGAAATTTGACAGATTGTAGTAGCTTGATGTGCTGGTATCTGTACACGCAAACGTTTGAAGGCAAAAATATGATTAACTAAAAATCAAACCAATATTCCACAAATAATTTGACCACTTCGCCATCAGCTTAATGATTAGCATAATTATACAGTGTGGAAGGGACATCGACGCACAAACACTTATCACGTGTTCAGTACAGAATTCTGAAAGGACAACCAAAAAAATAAATAAATTTGTCTATATTTAAATAAATAAAAACAGCCGTTCCATACATTTTGACAGTGGTATAGGAAACAGCAGGTTTTTTTTTAATTTCCGATGTAAAATTTCTATGTGGAGTATAGAGGGGTGGGGGTTCAGAATGATGTACTGAACTCGTCGTAACCGTTTGTGCGCTTCCACCCTGTATACTTATATTTATATAGATACAGGGTGTAGGAGGTGTTTAAAGTAAAAATCTTAGATAAAAAAAAATAACTTATTTTAAAAAAAATTGTGAAACAGTTGGAACTTTGGCCCCCAATATCTCCATAACTAGAAGGTACCCAGGTATGGTCTAGAACAAAAAAATGATCGCAAAGACGGGGAGAACAAGTGCCTTTCGGCTTCGTTAAGGGTCTATTTACACCCTTTATACTTAGCCTGAAAACATGAATATTTTAGCTATTCATTCGCCGTGATGTGCAGTTGGCAGCTACCGTAATCCCTACCTCGACGCCTAGTCGTGCCAACGTTTCAAGGCTCTTTGGGTTCCCTGGTAAGCTCTAAGAGCCTTATCTGTACTAAACATGTGTTAGACAGCGTTTTTTGGCAGTAGAATATAACGTGTGAGATATTAGTAAAATAAAAAATAATGGTGTCTGCGTTGAGCTTGAATAAAGGAAAATGTTTCTTTTTCAATATTACGCCGGTTAAACATTGGAGAAGCGTAACTTGAAATGTAACACAAATGACGTCCGGGCTTATGTAATGCAACATCAAATGTAACACAAATTTCCCGGCAAAACGGTAGCTACCAGCAACGAAGGGTCAATTTTTGTAAGAGGTAAGCCGGAGTACATATCTTTAATGTGATTATATTATTTGTCTATAGAATACTGACTGTGCCATTTTTCAAAGGGAAGCCGGTAGGAATCGAGTTCTATGGAACCTTCGCCACTGGTAGCTACCTTAATAGAAACAATAGGTGTAAACGGACCCTTCACGAATCCGTCAACCAAGCATTCTGTACATCAAATTAGAGTTAAATTCAATAACTACCAGCAATGCATTACTTTATTTGGCATTTTAATAATCCAAGTTATTCTTGAGCGACTTTACAGGTACCGATGGTAAGTAAAATAAAAGTCGCTACGTCGCCGGTATACCCAGTATGAAAACAGCATGAGAAATTTGAAGAAAACTGAACAAAGACGAAGAAATTTGAAGAAAACTGCTGGGGCGATTTTTTTTACCATATTTTTTTTTTGCTTCTATTTATTTTATCTAGCAGGCTGGGTGTAGTCAAAGCTTTGTCAATATTAAATATGTGTTACACAGGTACATTACGTTCGTCCATTACACGCAGTTGACCTTGGTGGCCCGCCCAGGAAATTGTTCCCCGGGGTAGCTGTTAACCCCTTTACAACGCCACTATCTGCTCAATGAACCAAAATACCTTTTTTGTGCCCAATATTACATAACTTTCATTTGTGATTTTTAGAAAAAAAAAAGTCGTTCCTACACATTTTAGGGGTTTATTCATAAACGATGGTTAAAGTTAAAAGATTGATAAACATCAAAATTTTTTTAGTTAAACAGTTCTTTTTTTAAATAAACCTCTTAAAGTGCTCCCTCACCGGGAGCATTCGCCTGTAATGTAACAGTTCAGATTCACTTGTTTCCGTACAAAATCGAATCTTGGACTGTTAATTACAGGCGAATGCTCGCGGTGAGGGAGCACCATTACTCGATTTTGTTTGATCATACCCTGTCCTGACGATTTTTGAATACCGAATTTGTCAGTAGAAGACAAAATAAGGTCGCGATAATGTGTCCAAAAGTACGCACAAATGGGGAGTTTAGCTGTATGCATATTAAAAGGTGTCTGGTTTAGAAATATTGACAAACAATACCTCTTAAGCCTACATACAAGTTTTCTCATAAAAACAAACGAAATAAGCTTATATATTCTTAAAACGGTAAGCGCTCTAGGCAAAAAGAATCTTGTAGTAAAGGCCGAATTACTTTTTTTCTACCTTCAAAAGAAAAACGATAAAGTAGGGATTTATCGTTATAATTTACAACTGGTGGAGAAGAACTTCTTTTTATGTTGTTCATCGGAGTGTTAAGGTACCTTGTTGCCTAGAGATTTTTCAGGTCTTGAAATCTTTTTTTTATTGATAACGTTTTGTTATAGATTTTCCCACGACTGCTATAGATTAGTTTTCACAGATTATGACGCTGCGTATCACAGCAGTGGAATTCAGTAAAAAAATCGGTAGTCTGTAAAGTCGGATTACTGACGATAGTTGAACGTGACAACGTCATAAGAAAATACTGATGGAATGGTTGCATTTTTCAAAAGAAAATTTTAATTTTATTTGTTTGATAGATATTTTGTATGGATATAGAGAAGGAGGTAAATGGAAATCACAATTGAATTGATCAAGTTACATTTATTTGTACGCATAAATACAATTATGTAATTTTTTTTTTTTTTGCAATGTACATATTTTTTACAAGTATGAATGTGCGTTGAGCGATTGTTTTATGGAACGCCTCAGAGCGAGGTAACGCCCGTTTTTTCGTGCGTGCAGCCGGCTCCATCGAATTATAAGACGTTGTCACGTCAAAACTAAATGTAACTTGTTCGTGAGTTGAGTGAAGTCAGTTCTACAGCATGGCCCAGCAGTCTTCTTCAAAACCATTTTCAAACTACTTAATACTTACCGAACCTACATTTCCATGTACAAAACTTAAATAAGATAACTCTATCTTTTCCATTTCAAAGTTAAACCGTTTAACTCCAATACCTAGTTTCTCAAAACTTAATAATATCATGAATATCACGTTTTATTTTAAACAGGTACACAGTTATCAGAGTTCTACCCTGTATAACACTCCGTTACCATGACAACGGCGGTGAAACGGGGATAGTTTGTGTCGGGTATCTCGATACGAGTATTCAATACTAGCTTAACTAGCGACCAGCCCTTGCTTCGCACAGCGCCGCTTATCGGGTCCAAAACTATATCTAATGTAGCCTATAATTTAAATTAAACATCTAGCAGTAGAGCGGTGAACACTGCGTTCAAATCCATGCAGTAGTTTTTGCGTGATGCGCGTACAAACATACAGACAGAAAGACAGACAAACAAAAATTCTAAAAACTTTTGTTTTGATTCTGTTGCTATAAAAAATATTTGGGGGGTCTTTAACCTCCCAAATATCCCAAATACCTCCCGCACGCAAAATACGCGCTTTGACGTGGAGTTGCGGACACCAGCCCGTTATACAATATAACCGCCCAAATATTTTTTTTTTTCAATTTCTTCAATGTACAGACATCGGCCTGATACAATTTTATTATGTGTGTATTACGGATATTGAATGCATTCACACAGTTCCAAACTCGTGTCGGGAATAATAGGGTCTCCATAGTAACAGGTAGTGTATGGAATTTTCCTAGATAGTAGTAAGATTCAATAGAACTTTGAGTTTAAATGAAATTCCTATAGGTCATTCATTGAGCTGACCGGTATTTAGGTCTGCTTCACTGGTTTTAATTTGGAAATTCATCAGCTGAGGCTTTTGCAGTATCTGTTGAGCAAAAGCTTCTATACTTCTGGAACCTTTTATTTATTTATTTAAACTTCATGTACAATAGTGGTACATAGGCGTACTTAACGCCACAAGGCATTCTCTACCAGTCAACCTTTGGGTTAAATAAGAAAACATTGTGATAGGGGGTGGTACAAAATAAATACATAAAAAATAACTTCTTACTTTCCCTTTCTTTTAATTTCCAGGTAAATAACATGGGATTCCTAGCTTTATTTAAATCAGGCGAGTTGCAGCCAAACGCAAGCCTAAATAGAGTAAAAAAATCTGTATCTTTTCGATTCGCATCTTATCACATTGCGAAAAATATAATAGATTCTCGCTTGGAGCAGTGTCCATATTCCTTCCTCTAGACTTCTCGACGGTAGATAGAGAAAGAGATGGCTACTTACCATGATAAAATATAAACATAGCAATAATTATCATTTACAACTATACCTACCAACAATAAGGTCACTTTCACTGAAAGCGTCAGCTATTATAACATTGTACATTTCATGCCACCACTGTTATCTACATAATAAACTACGGCCACAGTGCAATGTTCAACTTTGTTTTACAGTTCGGAAAAGCCGCATTTTCATTATAACTATGAGGGAAATTAAATTTAATACTCCACTCAACCTCGAGCGAGCAATCAGGGTTACTTTTGAGCTTTAAACTGAAAATGATATTGTAAACTTTGCTTTTATTATTGAGTCAATATTTATTTTTGTTTTATTTTACTAAAAACGGCCCAGTGCGAGTCGGACTCAAGGGTTCCTTACCATCGTAGTAGGGGAACCCCCTTTAATTTATTTTTATTATTTGTTGTTATACCGGAAAAAGAAATAAACATTCTGTGAAAGTTTCAACTGTCTACCTATTACGGATCATGAGATACAGCCCGCTGACAGACAGACGGACGAATGGACAGACAACGGAGTCTTAGTAATAGGGTCCCGTTGGTTACCCTTCGGGTACGGAACCCTAAAAATGGTGATGAGTATTTGGCTCTATTGGCATATGTACGAACTAGAACAGGCACGTCAAATGCGATTTTTAAGAAAATTCCTAATCCATCGTTTCATGACAACATAAATAACGAATGTTGTCAATAGTGTGTAGTAAATAATGGATGTTGTCAAAAAGAAAGTCATTGCCTTGTAAGCTACGCAATCGGCAATAAGCTAGCAGGTTTGACACACCACACAAATTGATTCTGAAAATCATGCTGAACAGTTTTCTTCTCTACAAATATCTCGAGGTCTTTCACGTCAGTACAGTAAACATTGAGAACTTACCCACCCACACACAACTTTGAGTTCAAAGACCCGATAGGTAAACCTACAAGAGTATTGGTTCTCAAGCTTACAATCTGTACGTACTTGTCATTTACATAATATTCGGGGATTCGTCAGAAACTCTGGTACAGTTAAGTACAGTCACAAGCACCAATATGTAAACACTTAACAACTTCTAAAAGTGTTTTTCTCCTACTGTTCTGATAAAAATTGCATGTTGTTACTATTCTGGAATTCATATTTTTATGAAAAAGCTCCTATCTCCAAGTTACAATCGTGATTTCTCGCGAAAATTGCTTTTAAATTTAGGAAAGTGTTTACATATTGGTGCTCGTGACTGTACCCAGTTAATTCCTCAGAGTTACCTGTCATTACTGGCTTAACATTCGGTAAATCGGTTACGGAATTAGAATCCCCTAATGATTAGAATGTTTAATTACAAATATAGTTCCTTCATACATTGACCCTTCAAGGAAATCTCAAAACTTTGAGCTATGGTCTTGCACGTGGTAGGAAAGATTAAAGGTTAGTATTTCCTTACGGTATAGTTATTATTAAATCAAATAACTGTGTTTTTAACCCCCGACGCAAAAAGAGGGGAGTTATAAATTTGACCGCTATGTGTGTCTGTATGTGGCACTATACGAATATTACTGAATCACTGAGCTTTCAAATAAAACAGAACTCGGGAGCCGTCCCTTCAACGCAGGGTCTAACGAGACCATCATTAACGATGTTCAGAGATGAATTATTACGGAAATTAACACTGTAGGGTCATCGTACCCTTGCAAGTAGAATTTATGGAAACCATTCATAATGTGAACGACTGAATGTTCATCTTTTAGGTCCTCGGCCCTTTCTGTGTCATTTTTCTTCGTTATTGTTATACATTTTTCAATATGGCGGTGTAATGGAATTGCTGGCCATAATTGAAACATTACCATTTTGTGTAGCTATCTAAGCATTTTCATTTAAATCTATGAACTATTATCCTTTATTATTACATTCGATTTTAGAACATTAAAAATGTATGCAAAATGCTAATTTTTTTGCTGTATAAGCGTCATTAAAACGTTTAAGTGGAAAAGAAATGTTTCGTTCCCAAACAAAGATTCCAGCACAATTAAAAGTTTGTTCGCCAAATCTTCTGAAACTTTTCCAAGCTTTGTTCCAACTTCACCTTGTTATCGATAAACAATCGTTATCTACGCACAAAGACGTTCGAGACTTGGAGTACCTACACACTAGTGTCCGACCGAGCCTTCGGCTTCAGCTCCGGCCAAACCATCGGCTTCGGCCAAAAGGGAAAGGGTTTCAGGTTTTTTTTGCAAGCACCGAAATTCAACAAATGCGAAAGCGCAAGAGCGCGACGAAAGAGGCGACGTGCGCGAAGATTCCCGATCTCCACCCCTGGATTGTCCATCAGTGGTGTACAGCGGCATTTTTTTATAATTTCCATGATCATCTCGATCGATCGAGTTCTTTTTTACAGTCAACATAAACTTTCAATTTAAAACTTAAAAAAAAACATTAAATTATTCACTTTGGGCCAAACTTCAACTGTATTTCTTAGGATTATTAAACCTTCGCCTTCGGCTTCGGCCTCGGCTCCAGCCACAAGTCAACATTCGGATGGACACTACTACACACTCAACTCGAAACAAGTCTGAACAATGGATCATTACGGTACAGCCCTAGGAAGAGGGCTAGCTCAACGACCTCGGTCAAGAAGACAATTAAGAACAATGTTTTGTTAATTGGAATAAGTGAGACTTTTGAAGCTCAAGTGGCCGGCGCTGATGCAACTGATGAAGACAGAAGCGGGATACATCAGTGATATCAATCATGGAAAAATCAAAAATGTGCTTTATAATGTAATTTAGGTTACCGATAAATGTATGTTGAAACTAGTGACGGTACTTTCGTACAAGCCTAAAAGCTTGGCTCTACTCCATTACTCTTCATGATGTATCTCTTCATGATGTAGTTTCTGAACAGACTCCTTGCCTTATGGGCTTGCCGTATTATTGGCCCCCAAGGCCACTGGATTAAAACTCGTTCTAGAAAGACGAAACGCTTTGATTGCCACTTGTCTAGGCCCTTACGAGATGTTGACGCGTTGTTCAAACTAAAGTTGTTTTATAAAAGCAATTTAACTGATATTTAAAGATAAACCAAATAACTAACTTTGATGCTTCATAGGTACTATGATATAATCTTCATCTTAAACAAGTTTACATAGGGTAACATGGGTGCAAGGCGTATAATTTTCCAAAAAAACTTCTCAGACGAATCTCATTTGTGTCATACTTCAGCAGCATACTTAAAAAGTTGTTCAACGTCAATATAATTAAGGTACTTCCATAAGTGAATAACTTTGAGTCCATAACTTGGAAAAATCCCTCACTCCCTAGTTCCTTCCGAGACGGGACAGCGAAAGTTTTCGACGAAACTTAGCGATACTTGTCGTCAAGTGCTGTAAGACAAGGGTCCCTGTTGATATTGTGATTTACAAGCTCTTTTCTATTCATGAATAACTATGAGCATCTTAACGATATTTTCTACCGATAAACTTAACAGTAATTGGACATAATTCAACGTTTGTTAGTCCCGTTTGAGATCTAGAATTCAACTGATAAGGTGTTTAAGAAATTGTAGTTTCTAGTCCGGTACCAATTAGCTTCGATACAACTTGTTCAGAGATAAATCTTGTCTGGATTTGCATATTATCATTTCTAATTTACTACGAAATATGTTCTTGTTCAACGTAAATGATTAAGAAGCTATCGTCCGCGGTATTCGAGACTTGCGTCGAGGACCTATTCAAAATTCATGCAGAGTCTGGGATCCTTAACAAAAAAGTGTTTAAGGCCATACCCATTTAAGATTTGTAGGCCGTACTCCTGAAATGCGGGGCAGGCAATAAGCGAACAATGAAGATCGTTCGAAAGGAGAAACGAAAACGAAATTTGTTCCAACCTTTTATCGCTTTAGCAAATCTCACAATCTTGATCCCAATCTCTTTCTTGCAAAAAATCAGGAGATGAGAAATCAAATGTTGAGAACATTTTGATTGTTCATCTCCTGTTCAATAAATCCGTATTAAATTGATTGAAGTGTATTGCGAAGGTTTCTGTACAAGGAGTTCATAAAGTAAATATTTACTGGAAAATGTCGGTGTTTATATCTCGCCTGTCAGACGGCTTGCCATGAATGGTGGAAACTAGTTCCTGACATGACCTAGTTTTATCTTATTCATGATGCTTCGTAAACAACTCTCGGATATTAATGTTACATTACAGTGAAATATCTAGTTTGAGAGTCATCTCTCTAAAATTATAACCCGATATTATACACGAAATAAAACAATATAAGTACAGTGAGTGATAGCAAATTAAGCAAAGTAAATAAAAAATATAAAAGAATTACAAAATTCTATCGATTCGTTTTCTAAACAGTCTCAACCATTTATGCAAAGGTGGGTCAGCTAATTGCCATCACTCACTGTATATAACATACGGAAATTATAAACAAAGCTGCATAATTTGCACTAGAATAACATTTTAATTTTTTTATTAATTGAAGGAAAGAAACGGCATTAAAGGCTATTTTATTTTATTTATTTATAACATTTTCAGAAGGCTGTGGGTTAACATTTGTGAAAAATTACTGTGGACGTTGAAATGAAAAAACAAAATGGCGGCGTTCATTCCGTTCAAGGCCAAATGCCAAAGAATCATGGCGCACTTAACTAACGTGTCGTTCTTATAATATGTCATTTATCGATACAAAATATAATTGCTTCATAAATGTTTGATGTATTGACAATTTTTGACGACGACGCCTTTGCATAATAGATGACAAAGAATCAATCTACGTACGCTCGCAGCTTATGATCGAACGTACAAACTTTATAACAGAGGACGGGCCTTGTTTCAAAAAGTCCGGTACTCAATTTACGTAACAAAATATATTTTTATAACGAAAAAAAAAAGGTAAGAACTCTTGGGGCATGAATGATTCACAGACAATGTCCCTGACAGCCGCAGTGCTTAGATATTTATTATTTTGTATCGTCTCAACTGTCCTTAACACGCCCTTAAGGCTGCCGTCACACGGACCATTCGCCACTGCTACTATGTAGCTATCAGCTTGCCTTTTTAACTATGTTGGGGTCGTAGTAGCTGAATACCTATATTTTACATGGAGCCACTGCCTATTTGACCCACAATTGCCACTAGTGGTCACTGATACTTTTGAACACTTCACACTTTTCGCGGCAGTGGCAATCGTTTATGAAAAGTGGCCATCTTGAGGGACCCTTGAACGAGTGCCCTTACTGTCCAGTTCCTTTTTAAAAAGAGACAATGCTTTTTTTTTCACAGAGTGGCTGCCTATCTGACCTCCACAACCGCCACTAGTAGTCAGCCAGAATCACTTTTCAACGCTTTTTCATACATTTCACAGCGGTTGCCAATTTATGAAAAGTGGCCGTCTTATGTGGCTTTATTTTTCTCTATTCCTTTTTTCAAAAGCACAATCTATAAAGGAAAGTTATTTTCCTGTTGCTCATAATTTATGTTCATGAATAATAGAATATCAGGCAAATGTGGTATTATTTTGTTCTCGTTTGTATTCTATTAGCGTTCGGAGCATAAAGATATTATTTCGTGCTCTTGTACGTCTTTATGTCTGCTGGCCCTATCAGGTCCCCCGGTTCTTTCTTATTATTCATGTAGGATGATTAATGTTTTCTTGTATTATTGAAATATTTTTAGGTAAGTAGGTATATACCTAGTTTTTTCAATAATCTATTTTTATAACAGTTGCAACGGCTCAAACTAAGCTCTTTGTAACAAGATTTTTGAAAAAATATTTTTATGCATAACAACAGTGGTAAAGGAACTTACTCATAAATTGTGTGAACACATGAAATTCGAGAACAGCGTACATTAGAGGCATCCACGGTTAGGTGTTATCCAACGGTGTTAGAAATAGGGACGTGATAATGGACCGAAAAACTACATCCGCAGACACATAGGTGTTTACTGTCAAGTCAAAGTCAAAGTTATTTTGTTTGCGGTTAATGTGGTTCAAAAGATGGTAAATGACACATTTCGCCATTAAAATAGCATGCAAACATTAACAAAACACAACCATTAAATGAAGTAGGTAACTAAATAAAGTAGGATATTTCTAAGTTTAATAAACTCAACACAAAACAAAATTGCGCTGTTAACTCACTGCAAACAAAGTGTTAACTTTATAAATTATTTTTAATATACCACAAATTGGCGGCACAATATATTTTTTTTTTTAATATACAGACACAAACGGCTTGGCACAGTAACTTAAACAAACTTGATGAGATTACCTTCTATAGGCGCGATAAAATAATTGTGTCAATTTGAGGATCATCATGTAGTATCTCAGTATTCTCAGTAGTGATTATTATCATGCAGTCATGTTTTGAAACTACAAATGAATCTGCTTAAATAGAACCTCTTTCAGGGAAAAAAGCAAAAACCATACCGTAAGTAAAACATTGTACAAAAGGCGTTAACAAGAAAGTGATACGAATCTCAAGGTATTCATCGGATATCCGTTGATATCCGCGGATATGAATATCGAATTACGGATACTAGAGGTACATCTACTACAACACTAGTTGCGTGACACACGCCACCGTATCGATCCACGTGCTTCCAGAACGTAACTGTCTCTAAGTATGTAAAATGGATTTATTTATAAAGTGTGGTAAAGCTAAGTTAACCGTAGGAGGTTACTAGTTATTTTTTAACAAAATTTAGTTCCGTTAATTATGTTTTAATATTTGTACGCCGTTGACGGCAAAACAGAGATCTCTGAATTTTATACTTCACACACCTTTGTTTAGCGAATAAAAAATCTTTGAATTTGATTTTTTTTTTCGATTTGTGTTTCTACAAAGACTTTCAAAGGGGTTCAGTTACGTGACCAGATGTATGAACTTGGATGAGGCATAAGGAGTATGAAAGGAGGTTTCTGCCTACCCCCATGGGAAAAAAGCGTGATTTTATGTAAGTAAGTATTGGAGGCTAATAAATAAAAATTAAAAAAAAATAAAAATACTGTCTCGTAGTATCTAATAATGCAGTTGAAGATAATTTAAAATTAATAGCTCTTCTAATGGCTCTGGCATATTAAGTTCGGCACCTAATATCTTCAGTTTCATGACTGTCCTAAATATTATATTTTTCTTATGATTCAAAAGGCTTTTATTTTTGAAATACCTACTCACTATCTGCTTTTACTGGAGTATTCCTCAAAGCTTAACTATTTTTAAGCGCAATCAACTAAGCGCAACTAAATTATTCCTCAAAGTGCAACCATGATTGAAAAAAAAAAATAATGAATTCATCATACCGCTCTCTATTTTTCATCATGGTTGCGCTTTGAGGAATACATATATAAAAGTTTTAATTTGAATTTGTGAGCGCAACTAATGGTTGCGCTTTAAGGAATAATTTAGTTGCGCTTAAAAATAGTTGCGCTTTGAGAATAACCCCGTTTTACTAAGTTATAATCATATCGCTTAAATTTTCAGTTTCCATGAAAACGTGACGACTCTCAGAAAAAGCTTCTTAGCAGTAATTAAGTTCTGACAAAATACTTCAATTCTACTAGGTTTTCAAAGAGATTTCCACACAATTCCAAGTATATTCATCATTATATTTACGTCAGAAAGTAGTTGGCTAATAAAATAACTGATGTTTTTTTTTATATATTAAAATAGCCATTCTTAGAAAATGGTAAAGGTTGTATGTGTTAGCTACATTTCTTATAGTATTAAACGTCAAAGTAACTAGTGCAAACGTCATTCCATGCTATAATTACTTTAACATGACCTATACACCGAGCATTATTAATAATGCAATTACAGCTATACTTGGAGGACGCAACTTCGTGCATACGGCCAAGTAGAGAACTTATATGTGATTTAAAATAAAATGTAATTTATTCAAGTTGCTTTGAAGGAAAACATCGTGAGGGAATCGTGCTCAGAACCAAAATTCGAAGATATGTGACATCTAGCAACAGTACCAACCCGCAGTGGGCCTGCGTTGTGTCAGATTCTTGATCATCATCATCATTCTCTTGCCCTTATCTCAATTTATTTGGGGTCGGCGTAGGTGTCTTCTTCTTCCATACTTCTCTATTACTCGTCATCTCAGCCCCCGTAGCACGACCACCGTAGACAAGGATTTCTTTGGAGGAAGAATCGACAAAATGACAGATAGTGCAAAGAAATCTGTCAGTGTGTCGACACAATCTGTCATTTTGTCGATTCTTCCGTCAAAGAAATCCTTCTCTACGGCGGTCATGCTACTGGGGCAGCAGTCACCTTTTTTCTAGACATAATTATCGTCCTTCACCCAGTTGATGATAACGTTCTCTTTTTAAAAGATGTCGCCATGACAGGCAATCTGTCATCCTACTAAGCATTATCGGCAATAGCAGCATTTTTCAAATACCCAAAATCCGACTTTGCTTTTCTTTCTCGACAAAAATGTGATATCCCCTTTAGCTGAATATGACCCGACCCTATTACAACGCCATTGGTTTTTATTACACAATATTTCAGGATCACCCTAGCTATCATATACTCATATACTTGGGATATTTCGTATTAAAGCTTCTTGTTTAGTTTTACGAGGTGTATTATAATATTTATAATATTCATATTTTTTTATTATTGTTCAGTTGGCCATAGGCTCGCCCCAAACTTAAATATCACTGAAAGATCGACGGTGTTCCAAACGGGGCATCGTTTAGAACACAGTCAATATTTTACACACTATAATTAATTTCCTGTCGCATAATTAGTGTTATTTATTATAGTGTATTTATTATTAATTAATACCTATCTTTATTAATTTAACAGTTAATTTTAGTTTTATATAACATCACATACTTAATCATGTTTACTACCGTACAATCATCATAAACTCTTTACAGGCGTACGACTTGGCTGTGTGAAAAGTCGCTTTTCTTCGACAAATTGGGAAAGTTGTACAGTATGATGAGTGAAGGCATCCCTTAAAGCATGCAAGTGACAAAATCAACACCCTATAAGTGTGTTTTTATAGTCCTGCAAAGATCTTTGGCTCTTGAACGGCACAACTATAACAGAGGAGCGTTGTTAGTAAACATTTGTCAAATTATTTTGTAGAATTGTATTGAAAAGACAAAATGGCGGCGGAAAAAACAAAATGGCGGATTTAATAAAGCGCCAAAAGATCCTTGTGCAGTTATTAACAGCTATGTAAAGTGATGGATGAAACATCGGCACTTCGTCCTCTTTCTCAGTAAACCCTTTAAACATATTAAAAAACCTTCGCATTCTTTAATGGCCATGGCGCTGCAGTGCGTCAGGGATGTTTGCTGAGGCGCGAGTGGATGGCTTTGCCGCTATCGTTAGGAAAAGATGCGCCTCCCTACTCGCTCGCGTTCGTGGCAGTACCAACACTATACTGGGTGTTTTCACAGATCGGTGGGAGTCCCCCATGCTGCAAAGGTGGGTGCGGCTTCATGCCGTAATTTAAATTTTGTTTGGCCCATACTAACATTAGTTTTTAAGTACATTGTTACTAACATAATATGGACCTAGTCTGAAATAAATGTTTATTATTATTAAACATACAAACAAAGTGAGTGATGGCTATGCGTCAAAGAGACCTATTACGTTGTCGTCGCACCACTAACCTAATTGGAGTGGACATAGACTTGCGGACCGACGTGCAATTTTCTATGACTAATGGATTAACTATTATCTAAATAAGTAACTAATGCCTACTTAAATAAAAGCGCTCGTCACAGGGCCGAGAGTTGTAATTCCAACTGTGCTGTATAATATTTGGGCATTCCTTTAAGCATCGCTTAGTGTGTGTGAAAACGAGTATAAGGCTCGTAATCGTGAAAGAATTATAGTAATCATATAATTTGGATACTGTGAATTCGTTCGTCAACTATCTTTGCTAAACACGGTTTACAACTAAACCTATGATACTGTGAGTGTGTTTTGCCGTGACTTATTGTCGAGTTCCAGTAGTACGCGTAGCAAAAGACAAAGAAAGAGGGTAGACAGATTTGTCTGCTCTTAACAATTTATTTTCCAACCACCCGCATTCTCCAATCAACCCGAGATCATGGTGCTTGCAACAGCGTCGAAATATCGAGAGCTCAAAATAATGAACAATCACGGAAGATATCCCGTAAGTGACAGGACTTATAAGTTGATATTTGCTAAAGCTCTGTTTGGTATTTGAAGTCAAAACAAAAGGTTAAAAGTCATGTTATTTAGGTAATTCTAAACCTTACATAAAAAATTACATTGGTGGCAAAAAACAACATCATTAGTCGAATAGTTTCCGATAAAATCGCAGCTATGCCAAACGGATATGGAAAAAATATAAAGGCTTGCTTTGAAGAAAATACAAGGTGTTTTCATCAAAAGAGAGGCTTTTACTTTCAAGCAAGTGATTGACCTCATGGTCGTGACCGTGAACGTCTTTCATGTGGCCTTTGGGGAGGGAAATCATTACTTAACGTTTGTGTACCGTAGAAAGTATTTTCCGATTATATTCAGCGAGTAACGAAAGTCATTTTGTTTACCTAGCGTTTTTGCGTTAGTTAATTAAGTGATTAGTATGAAGTAATTAAGTAAGATTATTTTTCTTCCTGTTTCACTAAAAACAATGTTCTGGCCTTTGTTTTAGGCCAAAGAATCAGCTTTGCCATCCAACGTGGCAAAGCTGCCAGCCTTCTGAGCACTTTTCCTATTGACAACGATGTGGATCTCGACGAAATTTTTGACGGCCTGTAATTCTTTTCCCATTTTTATACTAGTACATATTTTATTATTATTTTAGATCGATTTGTAGTTTGTAAATAATGTAGATACTGAATTCAAATTGAGTAGGACACGTTTTAATTAACTTATTGCGTTGTTAAAAAATGGAAAGTTTTAATTGGCCAATCATAACCAACTACACAGAAAAACTGAATTCGAGAGGAGTTTCGTTAAAGTTATAACTTGAACCAATCAATCTTTTTCTTCAATAAAGACATAAAATATATGAAAAATGTTACGGCACTGTCGGTTCCGATGATAAAACATCCGAATTGCCCATACTTTGTATGGTAAAGAATCGTAAACCTATCACAATAGCCGTAAACGTGAAACAACTGCAGCTTTTTACAAAACTAACATAAAATGCCATGTTTGTGTTTTGACCGTTTACTAACTGACTTTCGATGTGCTTGACTCTAGTCAAGAAGCATAATATAAATAGGTTCTTGCGCCTTAAATACAAGGTATAAACGGTAAACGGAGCCTTCACGAAAACGTCAACCAAGCATTCTGTACTTCAAACTAAGTAACTCTAAGCAGAAATTATTGTTGGGAAACAACTTTTTTTTGGGGTGAAAAATCATGGTTTACGGTAGAACTAAATGTAACGCACTCAAAACATTATGCTGATGGTCATTGAATAAGACAGAGGTCATGGAGGTATTTAAAGTGTAGTTGTAACATTAAAAACTTGTATTTCTAAAAAACTTGTAAAAAGTTGGTTATTTGACCTCCAATATCTCCGTAACTAAAAGATTCCCAGGTATGATCCAGAACATAAAAAAATATCACAATGACAGGGAGAACATGTGCCTTTCGACTTCGTTAAGGGTCTTTTTACACCCGTTATAATCTGTAATAAATACTACAGATTCTTGCAGAGCTACTTTGGTGGAACGGCAGGTAAAAGTTGTTGGCTCGGGTTGATTGGTAGACAGTGGACACGCAGTTGAGGCACAGCTTGGGAGAGGCCTATGTCGAGCAGTGGATTACGATGGGCTGGGTTCATTGCAGTGGCGGACCTCTCATACAAGCCGAAAAGCCAGGCTTGCCTAACGATAAACAAAAAAAAATTAAAAAAAAATAAAAATAAAAAAATAAACAAAAAAAAAAATACTCTCCCTGATGCCGATGGGCCATCTATTTTTTATATTTTTAAATGTTTTTTATATTGTTTTATAATGGAATATTTAAAATGTATTTAATGTGTTTTAAAAATAATATTCTTACAAAAACAAAATAATACTTAGTAATTTTTTGTCAAACAATAATAACATTCGGTTTCCACACAACTATCAATCCATAACAGAAATTATTTTAAATTCGCGCGCTTAAATTCTGATATGCCGGCCGCGATACTCTGGCTCGCTCTAACACTATACAAAAGAAGAGTTGAAAAGTTGAAGTTTAGTGCGTAATACGGCCTACGGTCAGTGACCCAGTGCTAGCTTCTCTTTCACACCCACTGGCTTTTACGTGGCTTCTGTGACCTCTCATGTTTCCTAGCAAAATGTGTCCGTTTTTGACAAAAATTTTATGTACTCATGTGAGAATTTGTATCGAGTTTAAAGCTAGGCTTTTCTTTGAATGTGTGCGTGTAAGTCTGTGTAAGTTTGAGAGAGAACGTGTGTGTTCGCGCCGACGATGCGCGCGCTATGCGCTTCGTGTTCTTTCAAGTTAGTTCGTATTGTTTTGACCTAGGAATTATGCCAGTAGCACGCGTTAATTATTACGAATGAATGCTGTTTTGAAAATTTTTAAAACAATATTCTAAAGTTAGGTTTTGTTTTGTTATTGTAATTGTGTGAAAGATATTAGCACGATGTGATTTATACCAATGATTTTGCAAGTTATTAATTGATTGTTATAAAGTGGTCTGTGAATGTGAATGTGAATTTGGATATTACCGTCGAAAAGGTATGTAAATACGTTGAGTTAGCTCTTTACTTCACTGTTAAAGAAGTCCTAATGATAGTTTTTCTCGGCAATGTATTTTTGTCGCTTTTCGCATATCATTTTGTAGGTAGTTATTTGATAAAGTTCTTCCAAATAAAGAACCATCATCGTAATATTATATCTCTTTGAAATAAGAAAATACATAATTTATACGAGTTTAGGTACTTAAAGAGTTGTTCTGAAGAATAGAATAAGTAAATAAAATTGGCTATTGTTTATTAGTGATTTATAATAATTTTGTGAGATCATTAATATTTATGTAACATCAAATATTATCATTTTAATCGACAGTATATTGAATTAATAAATTAGTGTGTACGGCAATAAAATAAAAAATCAATAGTGTAAATGCCATCTAGTGGCCATTTTGAATGAAATATTTTGCACGTCTGAATTGTAAACAGTAGCGTAGCGAAATTACTTTGGTGTCACGATTCGTACGTATAGATGGCGCCTTTGTCAATTATGCAAGCGTATTAAGATAAGACTAGAAATTAATTGAAAAACTATAACTTATAAAGTTATTTCCCAGAACATCGGTAGCTGACTAACTGGGCTTGCCTCCATTCTGACCTAGCGGCACGCCACTGGTTCATTGAAATCCCACAGATGAACACACTACAGCTAAATGCCAAGTTTACAGTTATTGTAAATGGAGTACAAACAAGGTCTTTGTTTTAGTATCTAAACAAATAATATTTTCATGCTTGACTATAGACTGAGAAGTGACAATAGCCAACACGACCAAGCCATTGACCTTACCTTAAACTTGCACATACTTTGGGTAAATGTCACCAAAAAACTGAACGCATTCAAAAAATGCGTTCAAAAGCTGTCAGTAGCATAATTGCTTCGGAATATTGGCTCTTGAACGCAGTTTAGATGTGATCGCGTCCAGTTGCAGTTGTTAAAAATCATAATATAGGTAAATGTTTCAACATTTACCATTACATTATGATTTTTAAGAATTACTGTACAGAATATAAAATAGGACGTCAAAAGCGCACATCAACATGTTTGTTCACTCGATCAAGTTAAATATTCAAAGGTGAGTCCCGTCTGCTCATTTATTAGTCTAAGCCCATTTGTCGCCAAGCAGTCTGCGTGATAGATGCGACACCTCCGTTTATTACTCTTTATTTGTAAGAATTAAAGAATAAAGATGGGACATTACGAGAGAGATCTTCTTTTCAAAAACAGGTTTTTTTTTTTCGCTGGAGCGTCAATGGCAGAAGCAAATATAGGCAAGGGTGAAGTCAGTCTGCGGATGATGATAATAAGTATTTTTTTTGTTTCATCATTATCTGCCTAGCCTTTTCCCAACTATGTTGCGGTCGGCTTCCAGTCTAACCGGATGCAGCTGAATACCAGTATTTTACATGGAGCGACTGCCTATCTGACCTCCACAACACAGTTAGTACTGGGTAATACAATACCCCTTGGTAAGACTGGTTGTCAGACTTTTTGGGCCACTGACTACCTAACGACCGTCAAAAATCTACAAATGACAGCCGGGACCAACGGATTTACGTGCTTTTCGAGGCACGGAGGAAACTCGGTATGTAATGGGCGGTCACCCATCCACAGCCCAACCTAGGCAAGCACGGCTTAACCTAAAGATCGACCCGAGCGGCTGTTATTATTTAGCCACGAGCTCCTCCTTGTTTATCTGTGTTTTTTTAAAAGGACTTTCATTAGTAACTGCCTGCAACTAACAATTGTCCTAATTACGGATGTTTTTAATTAATTCTACACATGTATAATGTATATTGAACATAAAAACGCTAAATTAGTACGACATTCAGCGATTACCAGAACTAATTAATGAAGTTGTTTCCTATATAATATACCTAGATGTGTTTGTGAAATGAGTGTTTTCGACAATGTAACCATAACTGAGAGTCCCCTTTCGTAAATCTCCGATTAATAATTGAGTTACGAAACCGCTGTAGGTATATCGCAAACATGTCATATCCAATATGACTCAAAGCATTATTATGCTATCGTAATATTACTAATACAAAAGAAACCAGCGAGTAGGAGGTATTCTATTTCTTTTGTTTAAGAACGCTTTGTTATGCCTAGAGCTTTATGCAATAGTAATTCAGGTTAGCATAAATTTTCAGCCTTAATTCCCCATAGATTCTTCAACAAATCCAGATGTTCCCAATTATCTCTTTCAAACGTGGCCTCAAATCAAGGCAAACACGCCAAAGCCACCACAAAGGCTTTAATTAAAACCCCAAAGGTCTGAAATCCTCTTCAAAAAACTCTCTCGACCCACATTTCATCCTGAAACATCCGTTCCGATTGACAGTAGCATTCATTAGAGCGCTTCATTGAGGCAAAAAGCATAAACAAACGGTCGGTCTCATTACTTCATCGCAAAAGCCGGTATAACGAGCGACTTGACATTTGTAACACCTGCTGGACGAGAAAACATGGGGTTGGAGTCATTAAGTTATTTGAGGCTTTGTTTATGTTACTTAGCATAGAAACCACGACTAATTAAAGGAATTTCTCAAAAAATCTAATTGTCACTCATATCACTACCGAATTGCATTGTAAAGAATTACCTACATTATTATGATGTTGTGTTTGTAAATTTTTTAACAATTTTATTACGCTAATAATTTGTTGTATGTTAAAAATACTTTAATATGTTAACATTATTCGTTTTTAGTATTTAACAGTCTAACTAGCCTGTTATAAATAAATAAGTACTTTATTTAGTTAGTTACCTACCTAATTTAATATTTGTGTTTAATAATATTTGCATGCAATTTTATGGCGAAATGTGTTATTGCACTTCATGTCATTTTTACCATCTTTTGTACCACATTTACAGCAAATAAATAATTTTGACTTTGACTTTGACTAAAATAACTATAACCATGATGCTGAAACTTTTACCATGGATCTGTCTTTATCCAACGAGTACATGGGCCTCTAGAATTCATCATAATGATAAACAATTTGCCGGAAGTCGTAAGACATGGCTCTTGTTTATTGTTTGCAGATGACCTCAAGTTGGTGCTGGAGATTAGGTCCGAGTCTGATTGCAGGCGCCTACAGGAAGACATCGATCGAATAGTACAATGGAGTCATGAAAACAAACTGTACTTCAACGTTTCCAAGTGCTCGTTGATGAGTTTCACCCGTGCTCGTGCACCTCTGGTCTATAAATATGTGGTGGATGCGGCGCCAATGCAACGAGTCACGGAGGTGCGAGACTTGGGTGTTTTCATGACTCCAGATCTGTCATTCCGTGAGCATATAACCAGGATCTGTAAGAAGGCGTACAGAAACTTAGGATTTGTTCTGAGACAGACACAAAGCTTCACAAACATCACAGCAGTTAGGGTCCTGTATGATGCACTGGTCAGGAGTCATCTGGAACATAGTGCGGTCATATGGGCTCCACACGAAGCCAAGTACACTGTAATGTTGGAGCGCGTTCAGAACAAGTTCACGCGCCATTTGTACAGGAAATTATATGGGGTATATCCGTTTTACCCGCTGATGTATCCTACTTTGTTTGTCCTGGGCATGGTTGGCTATAATCAACTGCAGGTCCGACGGGAGTTTGCACTGGTCGCCTACTTGGTGAAGGTGCTTCGTGGAGTGGAGAGTAATCCAGGAGTATTGCAGCGCTTGAGTCTGTGTGTACCGGATCGCTACGTGTGGAGGCGGCGCAGCCCGCCACTGCTACTGGTACCTACAGCTAGAACTAACCTACTTGCCAAGGCACCCCTTACCAGAGCTATCCGTAGCATCAACGACCTGCAAACTCAGATCGATGTATTTACATGTTGTTGGAGTGAATTTGCAAAGGTATTACTATTTATATTATGCTACAAGCAAAATAATACGTAATTTTTATTTTATTCTTTAATGTAAGTGAATTGTGTTTGTTTAGGTTTGTACTATGTTTATATATGTAATTATGTTATGCTGTTTGTATTATGTTATATGTTAATAATGTTGTTAGTTTTTAATTTTTGTATTGTTTATTTTTATTTTTATTGTAAGTATATTAGTTTAATTTCTTACCTGTCGCATTAGGGTAAACCCTGTAATGATAGGCTAAGCTGTTATAAATAAATAAATAAATAAATAAATAAATAAATAAATAAATAAATAAATAAATAAATAAATAAATAAATAAATAAATAAATAAATAAATAAATAAATAAATAAATAAATAAATAAATAAATAAATAAATAAATGATTCCTAGACGTGTAGAGTTGACATTTTTCGTCAATAATTAAAAAAACAATTTGCTATCAAGTCTCTGACACAGCGTTCAGGGATGTTCAGCCAATACGTAGTTATCGACGCTGACTTTCCCGAACTCCCAAAGAATCCGAGGACTTTAAAACATCTCGTAAGCTAATGTAAAAAATTAAAATAAAACAAGCTTTTATTAAAATAAAAGAAGAAAATTAGGTATATCCAACAACATTGAACGCGTATACAAAGTTTCGTGTCCGTGCTATTAACCGTTGAGGAGTTCTCTCGTGAGGAGGCGATCCTGGCTGCAGAATCAAGAAATGTCTGTCATGAAAATGTATTGTCACCAGGACCAAAGGTATGTGCAATGTTTCAGCTCAATCGGTTGGGGGGAACTGGTTAGAAATTCAGTTGCAAGATTTGACCCATACATACTAACTAACAAGGCAAGTTAAATAAAGGCTTATAATAATAGCCGCTGCAATGACTAGTCTTATTCTTCGTTATTCTTTATTGCACACAAAAAACAAATAAACATACAAATGCAATAATATAAAGAAAAAAGAAAAAACCGATTAGAGAACCCAGTTAAATTACCGCAACGCAGTTCTTGTAATTTAACTTTAAGCAGTAGATGAAAAACTTTTTAAGTGGTCGACAATTCCCATGTTGTAGAGGTGTTCTAAGGTGGGAGAAGGATAGGTAATGTATTTCCTTCCTTATTCACTGTCCACTTTCCCGATGTTACCTAAGGGAATTGTAAACAAACAACCGACACTTCCTTAAGAGCGTTTACGACATACGGCATATACAAACTTTCAAGTCCTTTTTTTTCGAAATGACTGAACTGGTTTTAATGAAACTTAATACGCATAAGCAGGATGCAAAGGTCTAAAAATTTGATGTCGAAAGGTCTTTAAAAAAAAAAATAGGAAATTTCTGTTTCTATGGAAAATCTAAAATCGGTATTAGCTGTAATACTAGTTATCGAAAATGTTCTCTGATAACTTTTTAGATCTATATATCCCGCTTATGCGTATAAAACGTTTCATTAAAATCAGTTCAGTCATTTCGAAAAAAAAAGGATCAAGTCCTTTTTTTTCGAAAGTTTGTATGAAATGCCGTAAGTCGTAAACGCTCATAAGAGTTCGGTAACACTTAAATCCTATACAATGTACAGACGCTCATCAAGCTACTACAATCTTTCAATTTCTTTAATAGATTTACAACTTTATAGCGAAAGCATTAGGTTCAAGGTTGATTGAGAAAATTTTTCAGTTTCGGATAGCTTCATCTAGAGGCGTCTGTACCCCAAAATGAGGTTTATTTTATTGCTTGTAGGTAAGTTGAATTGTGTCGTGTTTTTTGGCTAAAAATAGAGAATACCCCATACATTTCCCATGGGCGCCGTAAAAGGCTGGCGAGGTTATGTCGAGAGGTCGGGCTTATCTGTGTACTTGTTACTGGGACATTTATGTTTGTCAAGTGTGGTATGGTTGATGTTATAGCCATGTTAGTAATTATAACTAACATAACATCACGCCTGTAATCCCCGAAGAGTGAGGCAGAGGTGTACCCAATTAAAGTACACCTACGTTTCGCCAGTTAGGTTTAAGTCCCAAGCAATAGGGGGTGAGCCTATTGCCATCAACCGGGCACAAATCCTGACTCAGGTCTGGCGACTGGGAATTTTCCTAGTGAAATAACCCAGCAGTACTCGACAAAGGAGTTGAACCCAGGACCTGATGCACAGCAGTCGTGAACGACCACTAGACGGACGAGGATATCAACCTTTTATACAGGGTGTTTTTTTTAATGTGGGCAATACTTTAGGGGCGTGTAGTACTCATGAAAATCAGCAACTTTTACTAAGGGACCGACCATGAAATCGCGAAAAAAATATCAGCTGCTCCACACATTATTGGTCTCGTAACTCGAAAAAATGTAGGCAACAACAGATTTTTTAAATCATATTTCATAGTTAGCCCCATAGTGAAAGTTGCTCATATTTATGAGTGCTTCACTCCCTTAAAAGTATTGCCCACGTTTAACCAAACACCCTGTATAGAAGTCGAATGAACGACTGCTTATCTTCTTAACATAATTAGTAACACCCACGCCAAAAACCCGGTTAGACTAATCCGTACCGGGTAATTTATATCTCATAATGTTCATTAATTCTTTCGACATCCAATTTCTGATATAATTACGGAACTACCTACGTGTTTACGTAGATGGTTAGGTTAGGTAGCTAGCTAGTATCGAACTTATTAGTATGAGGTAGGCGCGTGCGATAAAGCCAACTCCCACCTCCGTGTCAATCACCCTTGTATCAGATTATAGGTAATCTATCCTATGACCCTTGATGTAAAAATATAGCAGGCCTATCTTACTACTATTATAAATGCGAAAGTTTGTTAGGCTGGATGGATGTTTGTTATTCTTTCACGCAAAAACTTCTGAACGGATTTGGATAAAATTTGGCAGACAGATAGTTTGTAACCTGGATTAGCACAAAAAATTGATTCTGTGCGACAATAAACAAACTCGACGTAGGTGAAGCCGCGGGCATATAAGCTAGTTACAAATATATCTGGGCGAATATTTTGGTGAACGGGTTTAAGATAATGAAGCGGATTTTAGGCCGAGCTTCAGAAAGTATGAGAGGACGCGTAGATACTTACGGTTTTTCGATAGAGGAAAGCAGAAACAACTGAGTACTTGTTGCGAATTGGACATTCTGCGCACCGGACATTCCGCGAATTGGACATTTTGCGAATTGGACATTTTGCGAATTGGACGTTCTGCGCCTAAACGCTTTATAGGAATACTGATTGGATAGTATATTCAACATACGATAGGAAAAGCAAGGCTAAGGCCAACGACCCAAACCGAAGTGAGGCAAAATGGGGTGTAGATGAAGATTAAACATCTTGGAATTCTTTCAGCAATTAAACAAAGTCAATAACGGTGTGCTTTTAAATACTGTGTTACTGGACTAGGTAATAAAAAAAAATACATAGTGGCCGTGGAATCCGGGACACCGACGCGAAAACGACTACTACTACATATTCAGTACATCATTCTGAACGTAGAGTTTTTTCATCGGATTTAAACAAAAAAAAACAGCTGTTCCATACATTTTGACCTTGTAGTAATGCACGTTTGTAGAAAACAGTTGTTTTTTTTTAAATAAGCGATGAAAAATTTCTGCGTGGGGCTCAGAATAATGTACTGAATACGTGATAACCGTTTTCGCGTCGGTGTCCCTGCCACCCTGTAGATACTACGTGAGTTAGAACATGAAGCTGTAGCTACAACAATGAATGTCATTACGAAAAACAAAGAAAAAAACGTTATATAATTTAAAGCTCTCTCATCCAATTTGTGAAGTAATAGGACCCGGGAACCGGGTTTAGGGTATAACGCCGGGTCAATGTCCTCAAATACTCCTTTCCTTGATTTAACCCAAAGAGAACAATTCTTGCTGCTGTATTATAAATGATTTTATCAAAGTAGGCACCCTACTCCGCTGTTTACAGGAAGTTTCTCGTTTGCTTTTGATTTTCACAATTTTAAAATCGTTTTTTTTTCTGCAAAAGGTTTTTTGAATATGGTATTTGGAGAGCGTTCATGGAAATTATCTTGCCTATTGAAACATGAAGTAGGTCTGGCTGCTTGGGTGTTTGAGTTTGCATTGAAAGTATGGCGTGCATGACTGACTAAAGGAGTGGTATATGGAGAGGCCCACAAGCTAAGTCCAACAGTGGTACTACGGTTCTCCGGTAGGACAACATAACATAATCAGACTTTACCCAACGGTAAAGTCCCCAAGATTGTGTGCCCCAACGGGCACAGAATCTTCTTTCTGTAACCCCATAGGTCGTAATCCAATTAAATTGTGTGGTTCTAGGACAAGTAGGTTTCGTCAAAATGTTTTTCTTCAAGTATCACAATTTTTACTCACAAGTGCCCATGTTTCGAGCGTTTCCAGGGGCTGTTAGCCTTTGAAACTTCTTCACCAAATTATATTAGACAGCTATTCTTTCCTGGCACTTTCCAGAAACAATTCGATTCAACGAAGTTAAGCCACTTTGATCCTAAGTTACGTGACGGTATAAAATTCCATTGAGTTCTAATACAGGTGCTATTAACGTGTCTCGACAGCGCCACGGGAGAAATACGATATTCTGCAGTCTTAGGTAACACTGGCCAGTTAGATGGAGAGGAACTTATACGCACTGATTTTCAGTTGTTTTTTAAGTGATAAAACCTTTGTAAAGAAAAGGAGTCAGTTGAGAGTCTATACCGAATTTGAAATGAGATAATTGCACTTGGCACTGCCAAGACAATGAAATAAACGAAATAGCTATAATGGATTGTGCCAATGTGTAAAGAAGACATACGTATAGTTAGATAAAGGTCGAGACACATAGAAATGAGAAGGATAAAGGCTTAGAAGATGATGGTTATGGTAATTATAATGACTAACAAAGTACACGTGACTTAGAATGGCCGTGACCGATTTTAGCTACAACATCTTTCAATACCAATGTTTATGTCGAAAAATATCAGGTAGCACAATGAGACAGTAAAACACATTTCAGGCGCATTTTCTCACTAACAACATCCAAGAAGCTTTAACAAGTTAAAGCCAAAGGACGACGATGGGCCATTCATGATCCAGCTTATGATTTATCTTCAAACCAATTAAAAAGTTAATAAAGCCTTGCGAAACATAAACAAGAGAGTCCGCGACTAGACTACAAATTTCCGGAAAAAACGCCATCAAAATTCTACGATGAGTTATGTTACAATTCTTTGTCCAATTTATGCTCTCGAAAGATTTATGTACCAGTTTCCGTTCTGCATAGCTAAATAGCCTTTTATTTTTACACAGACTTTGTGCATTGTTTAATGGAACCATTCACCATCTATGCAAATAAATAACATTGTGAAATAAAAGTGTCTGTTTGTAATTTCAAAATAGCAGATTTTAACAGAATGCATATGAAAGTATACAGGGTGATTTTTTTAAGTGGGCGTGGATGGCTTAATCCGAAACTATGAGGAATAGCGAAAAGTCGTTAGTTTCGACTGTGAACGCGCCAAAAGAAACATTTAGCACTCTATTAATTTATAACATAGATCTATAATTATATTTTACCTGCATATGCTTAATTACGTTGTTTCAATATGTTTTGCCTCGTTCTATTATTTCTTTATCATATGTTTGAAATGTATTTTTGTCATGAATGACCGGAAAAATCAATATTTTTAAACTGTACACGTGTCGCTTTTATTATTACTATGCTATTAATTAAAAACCGGACTATAGGAAACTAATCGTACTTTGGTATACAAAAATATGATTCAATGAATTTGAAGAACTAAATATTTAGTTCTCTTGTCATTGCCACGTAGAAAGTACTGAAGGACGGCTTCATTAGTGCATACAACTATAGTAGTGTAGTTAAAAACATATTAGAGAAAGGTTAATCACTCGCAGATCAACTTTCCTTCAGTGAGAGAGTACCATATCCATAGACACGACATATTACGTGTACATTTATGTTCTGTCTGAGCGTCTATGCTCTATGTCTCAGGTTCCGTACCTGATGCAAGATAAATCACGTAAGCAACGTGACGTCATTTGAGACTTTTGTTCAGGCTTGGTTTTAGTTAGATGAATAGCGTAAATTGTACTACTGAGTTCATTGAAGGTCTGCCACATCTCACCCTTATGCACTAAGAAATAAGGCTGAAAAGTGGTTAACCGTCAGTGAACGCGGTAATACATTGTGGGTTCAGCTTTTGAATGAAAAATTAGCCAGGAACAAAGTTATCAGAGTTTTTTTTTTAAACGGCTAAATTACACAGATTTTAGATTTTCTATAGAAACAGAAATTCCAATCATCTTTTTTTTTAAAGACTATTCGAAAATGTTCTTTGATAACTTTTTAGACCTATGCGTATGAAGTTTCATTAAAATCGGTTCAGTCATTTCGAAAAAAAAGGACTTGAAAGTTCGTATGAAATGCCGCAAGTCGTGAACACTCTTAAACCCCGACAGGTTAGGCTGGAGTTTGTCTTTAGCACCCTCACATTTCTCCAGTATATTTAAGTCCAATGTAATAGGGGCGAGCCTATTCCCCACCAAACCAACAACGGGCAGGCTTAAAACAACAAAATTAGTCATAACTGCGGTTAAAAATAGTATTTATGGTTTCGGACATAAACTCGATGGCCTAAATTATAGTTAACGTGAGGTCAGGCCATGTATCACTGCATGTAGGTGTGCAATGAGTAATAACCGACATTGTTTACTAATACAAGTAGCGTACGTCATATTTTACCTGTTTACACATTTGCCAAGCTTATAAAATGGCAGTATCTTAACGGACAGGTGAACCTATAATTCACACAAAGTTTCCCTATTGCCATCAACCGGGCACAGCTCCAGATTCTAGTCCGCTCCTGACGGAAATTATGTTTTCAAATTCCTATCTAAAATCATTCATTTTAGAGCAAATATTTCAGCTAAAGACAAGAAAGCAATAAAGCAAGGTTTATCGCAAGGAACCATTCTTTCACTTCAAGATCCGTTCAAGATAAAGAACCAAACACCCAACCCTAAAAACGCCACATTTAATTGAATCCGCTGATATCTAGCCATAAAGGCGTTATCTAACCCTGCACGACCTGGCTCCGAGGCTCCGTGTCTCCAAGGATACCCTAACGACCTGCCAACAAAGCCTTATCATGTTCCACAAGATATTACGCCGAGCGCAGAGAATATTATATGTACACTTAATTTTTCCGGATTATATTATAACGTAAGAGGAGAAGCCGCCCTTTATTTTGCCTCGCTCATAAAAAACTGCTCACATTTTTCTACGTGCGACGGGAATATTAAAAGCATTCGTCTGTGAAATTTTATCAAGGTAAATTAAATTGGTAAATGTTGCCTCTGAGCTCGGAGTATGTTTTAAGAAGCTAGAAAAACAATGGTGTTTTCTGTTGTCGATTCAAATGTAAAATTGCATTTGCAAATTGCATAACTTTAATTAAACAATTCTGCTTACATATTGTTGTTATTATTTTCTTAGTTAATATTCAAAGTTCAAGCTTGTTCATTCAGTATAATAATACTGTAATAAAGGTAAACTGTGATTGTTTTTCAAGAATATTCCGAGAAATGTTGTTTTGTAAGAATTTCGCAGAACTTCAGCAGACGCTGATCAGGAACCTAATATATATCTTTTCGTATATTTCATAAACAAGTCGTTATAAAAACCGTGGTACTCAAGCTATCTTGCAATTGAAAGGAAGACTGAATAATGTATCAAAAAACCTTCAATTTAGCATCTCATTCATTAGGCTAACATAAATACAGTACAAGGTAATATCCTGTATAAGAACAACCTTTTAATCAGCTGCTTATCTAGATGATCTACATATTTGTGTAAATTGCAACTTGCAATGGCGTTCAAAGTCACTCAGGCAGCAGGCAGATATGGCTAAGGATATGCAAACATGGGGTTGGATAACCAACCCCAAACATTGCCACTTCAGCTTCCATCGCTGGATCGCTGATAGCAGCTGGATCAGAATACTTAGCCGAGATTTGAGACACCATCTTTCCTACTATACTACCGAGTCATAGGTCTCGAGTTCGAACCCAAGGCGTATCTGTTTTTTCGGATTCATGTGCGTATTGTATAATTATGACCTGGCTTCGGTGAAAGAAAACATCGTGAGGAAACCAGCATGCCTGAGAGATATTTCTTGACGGCATGTAAAGTCGAGTCAGAGGTCTATGGGCGGCATAAAACTCAGACACCAGGTTAGCCATAAACCACACGATAAAGTAGAAGAAGCCTACTTTTTATTGCCTAATAATAAAACACGAGGTTGTCGGCATGTGGGATGTGGACTCAGCGATCATTGTGCCGATAGTTGTATCAGCCCATGGCTTAATTGCCAAGAGCCTCGACCAATACCTGAGGAGGCTCTCGTTAGGCAGCTGGATCAAGGGCTTGATTCAGAAAGCGGTACTCCTGGACACGGCTCGCATTGTGTGGAGGTTCCTGTCTCTGGAGCCCTAACCACCGGTAGCTTGGACCCTGGCCCAGATACCGGCGGAACACTATTTTTATATGTTTTTTTTTTATATTGTTTTATATTATTATTATTTAAAAATGTATTTAATATGTGTAAAAATAAATAAAGGAAAATTAAACATATTCCTATACGCCTTCATCCATATCATCCTATAACTTTCCATTATTCTACGAACTCAAGTAAATTGAAGAAACAACAGTCCCCTAGGGAACCCTAAAGCATGTTTAATAAACCATTTACCATATCAATGTTTGCCGTACATTTCCTTCGTACATGTGATGCGGTCACCTAGGGCGTGTCAAGGGTATGCTGCTCCAGTTACTTCAGACCTTCGGATGCAAGGACTAAACGCGACTTATTAGCCGAGAATTTCTAATTGCATATATTAAGTTATACCTTGTAAGGGTATTTAAAGAAAGGGGTAATTATTTAACAAGACTACAGTGGCGAAGGTTCCATACAACTCGATTCCTACCGGCTTCCCTTCGAAAACGGGCACAATCAGTATTCCATAGACAAATAATAAAATCACATTAAAGATTACCGTTTAAAAAAATTTACCCGTCGCTACTGCAAGACTAGGTACGATTAATACGTAAAAACCAGCTTTGTAAATTGCATTTTCTCACCTCCTTGGCATATTGCTTCAATCCCAGTCCGATAGTACCACATCTATGCTTTTCAGAATTAAAATAAAAGAATACTGGCGAGACAGCTGTCAAGGCAATATAGTATCTATAATAGAAATGTCATTGTATCTTGGACAATCTATAAGAGCACATATCGTCTTTGAACAGAGAAGTTTCAGTTATAGAAGTTTCATTACCGTATAAGCATAATCACTTTATAATGTTCCCATTGCTGGGACACAAGCCTCCTCTCCATGGCAGGGAGTGGGCTGTAATCCTCCATGCGGGCCTAGTGCAGATGGGTCGTTCCCGCTGGTTAATACCCCGTGGTTAACACTATTAACTACTGGGAATGGTGCGTTCTACTGGTTAACAGTGTTGACGAACGCGACATTTTTTCCCAATAGTTAATACCCTCGTCTCGCGAATAGTTCAGGAGTCAGGTTATAGAAAAGTAAAACGAAATCTATATCCATACTTAATATTATAAAGCTGAAGAGTTTGTTTGGTTGAACGCGCTAATCTCAGGAACTGCTGGTTCGAATTGAAAAATTACAAAAAAAAACAAACAAACTCTTCAGCTTTATAATATTAGTATAGATATAGATTTATTTTTCTTTAACCTGACTCCTGAACTATTCGCGAGACGAGGGCATTAACTATTGGGAAAAAAAATTTGCGTTCGTCAACACTGTTAACCAGTAGAACGCATCATTCCCAGTAGTTAATAGTGTTAACCACGGGGTATTAACCAGCGGGAACGACCCATGCAGATGGTAGAAGGATGATATGGTTAGGAAGGAAGGGGGGAGGGTTATGCTGAGATGACGAGTAATAGAGAAGTATGGAAGAAGAAGACATGCTGCGCCGACCCCAAATAAATTGGAATAAGGGCAGGAGATTGATGATGATGTTGGTAGAAGGTACCTTAAGGAGCTCGTGGCTAAATAATACACCCGCTCGGGTCGATCTTTAGGTTAAGCCATGCTTGCCTAGGTTGGGCTGTGGATGGGTGACCGCCCATTACATACCGAGTTTCCTCCGTGCCTCGGAAAGCACGTAAATCCGTTGGTCCCGGCTGTCATTTGTAGATCTTTGACATTGACAGTCGTTAGGTAGTCAGTGGCCCAAAAGTCTGACAACCAGTCTTACCAAGGGGTATCGTATTACCAAGTACTAACTGGGTTGTGGAGGTCAGATAGGCCACGACCACGACTTTTATTCTTATACTGTTAATAACAATTTAAATTTTGTATGTATTAATGTTAATATTTTTTGTTATTTAATGTAATAATTAAGTTAATGTTTTAATGACAATTTGAATTTTAATAATTTTATTTTTTGAATGTAATAATCAATTTAATGTTTTAATGAGAATTTTAATTTTAAAAATTTTATAATATGAAAATGTTTGCATGCCGAATGGTGAAATATGGCAGAACTCTGATGTATACCTACTACTACCTACTTATGTATTACCCATATTTGCAAATAAATGCTATTCTATTCTATTCTATTCTAGGCAGTCGCTCTATGTAAAATACTGGTATTCTGCTGCATTCGGTTAGACTGGAAGCCGACCCCAATATAGTTGGGAAAAGGCTAGGCAGGTCATGATGATTAAAGGGTGTTTTACTCAATACAGGCACGACTAGGTTTTGAGACACACTAGCGTTGTTACGAGTTAATTGCTTTCAGAAGTTTCAAGAGAGGAAACCTCTTTGACAATCAGAATCAGACATTTTGATACTTTTTCTAACAATGTTATGCAATCAGTCAGGTGGTCTAAAGAAGAGGTTTGGTATTGATTTTAAATGAGTGAATGATGTAATATCTTATTTGATTTTAAAGACTATGGAAATGGGAGGTTTTTTTTTAAGTGGATATTATTATAATGTTTCCATTTTTAGTAGACTAGCGTGTGGAATTCGGTAGGTTTCTTTTTTTAAGTGGATGTTATTATAATGTTTCCATTTTTAGTAGACAAGCTTATGGAATTCAGTAATAGTATGTGTTAGTCCAGGTTATAAACTATCTGTGTGCCAAATTTGATCCAAATCCGTTCAGTAGTATAAACGCGTGAAAGAGTAACAAACATCCTCACAAAATTCGCATTTATAGTAAGAATTACTTATGCTCGCGGCTTTGCCCGCGTGGAGTTCGATAATTGTCTCTCGGGGCCTCATGCTACCGAGATAAAAAGTATCCTATGTGTTAATTCAGGTTATATACTATCTGTTTGCTAAATTTCATCCAAATCTGTTTAGTATTTTTTGCGTGTAATGGTGACAAACATCCAGACATCCTCACAAACTTTCGCATTTATAATATAAACAGGATTTGAACCTACTGTAGTAGAAATGGCAATAATGTTGCCCTTCAAGATAAATCAAGAGTAATTTTTCAGGGTCTTTTTAATTTGCATGAAAGACAGAGGCAGTAAATACTAATGGTAATGTATTACCAGCTATGAAGCCACTGAAACCAGTTCTAAGTTAACCGCATCCGGAAAAGATTAAAACTTCCGGTATATACAACCTAGCAATTACTCACTACCCGCTATTTGTTTCGAAGGACCGATAAATCATGCGGATAACTTTATGCCCTTTTCTGAGGAAGTACAGTCACGATCGCTAATATGTATTCACTTTTTGTTATCCTATTTGAGTGTCTGCTGGGCAAAGGTCTCTACTTTCTCCTTCCAAACCTCTGTATCCTGGGCAATATCTAGCCATGTTCGCCTCGCAAACAAGATCAGCACGCGTAGCATGACCACCGTAGAAACCGGCTTGGTCGACGGAAGAATTGACAAAATGACAGACCGACAAAAGAAATCTGCCATTTTGTCGATTTTTCCGTCGGCCAAACCCGCTTATTCATGCTACGCGTGCAGATAGTCACACACTGGACGCCTGTCGGAGGAAATCGCCGTCGAGATAGACCGCGGCGAAGTTGGTGTGACTTAGAAATATGTATTCACTTAGAAACTTTTAAAACGGTATAGTGTTATTTAGAAAACACATTGACTATAATTTTTAAAGGTGTGGCGTAAAAAAATAATTTACGCGGGCGAAGCCAAAGGCGCAAGCTAGCTGGTTATAATTTTATGATGTTATGAACATACATTTTGGACTGCATGCTTTACGAAAATTTAGCAATTCGTCCGCAAAAATTGTGATAGCTCGGCTAATTTGCATGATAAAAGTATAATTTATAGCCTATAGCACCCACGAAAAATTAAGCTTTCTACCAATGAAACAAATTTTAGAATTGGATCATTAGTTCCCGAGATTACCACAAAAAAAACCTTTTTATAACATTAGTATCGACGACTTTTCTCATAGTTGCAAATTAAATTTTGCATGCGCATACATACATATTAGTGCTCATGACTGTATGTCACAATATTGCAATGACCTTGGACCTTCCGGGTGAAACTCGGTTACCTTGGTGCCCGACCAAGGAGACCCCTTGGAGTTCGGAGGTTTTATGGTCAACATAAAATGTTCGCAAATTACTCAACGCTTCCGTATTGCTTCTGTCATGCAAAGGACTTTATGGGCCTCTTTTGTTTTTTATTTTATGTTTTTTTTTTTTACTTTTTAAGGGCGCTTGTGTTTTTTTTTCGTTTCATTGTATGAATTGTGAGCTAACCCTTTTCGGTTATTGAAAATACGAAAGCTTGAAAACCTAATTACCTTTGAAAGCTAGATTTTTACTCGTCAAATGATAAACTTACTAATTTGCTTGAACTACTATAACCGATTGTCTCCTTTCAATATGAGCATGAATTGATTTGATCCTCTTTGATCGAAGCTATGATAAAAGTGATATGTTTCTACCAATAATCAATATTGTGTTTCAAAAGTTAGACGAACTATTCCATAGTAAAAACCAATTGTCACCATTCAATATAAGCATGAAATTATTCCTCTTCGAGTCTCAGCTCTATGGAAAAAGTTTAACCAAAAACCAATATTGCGAATTTGCAACGCTTCACAAATCCGAAATTCCTAATACCATATTTCAGCGAACCCTAAAGAAATCTTCAGCAAATTCCATATCTAGACCTTCTGGGAACTCGGGCTATCCCAACCCTGTAGACAGATTCGAATAGCTGAGATGCCGAACTCGGGTAACCCGGTTTACCGGATTATTTTTACGGTATTCCTCGTCACGATGGGCTTTATGTCAAACATCCGGAAAAAACGTCAAATTGAATTGTCCCGTCGTCCTGTGCTATCAGGGACATGTCCGTTTTGCGGAAATGGAAAAATTCCGGGTGACATGGCCCGGATTTTGAGGATATGGGGCTTGTGTTACGTTATGATGATGTTTTTTTTTGTATTAAAAATGAAAGAATGAAGGACTAAAAGTTACGATTGTTATTACATAACATAACATCACGCCTGTAATTCCCGAAAGGTTAGGCAGAGGTGTACCTTATAAGTACACCCACTTTTCGCTAGTTATATTTAAGACACATGTAATAGAGGGCGAGCCTAATGCCACCAACCGCCACACAAATCCAGACTCCGTGGCTGCTACTGAGAAATTCCTGATGGAAAAACACAATAACACTGCCCGACCTGGGAATCGAACCCAGGACCTCATGCTCAGGAGTCGCGCTTGCGACCACTAGACCAACGAGGCAGTCGGTAATCATTGGATTAAGTTCCTAAAGTTATTTTGAAGACCTGCCTAATAGGATTCGCTGAGTATTGTGTTTACTTATATGTATACCTACCTTATCTGAATACCAGTATCTTTTATAGATCATGTCCATCTGATCTCTATAACTCACATTATATTGCTAAATAATTTTAAAAGAAAATTAGGTTCTGTGGAGAAATGTGTTAGTAAATGGACACATGAACAAAAAATAACGTAAGTAACAGAAATAAAAATAAATAAGTAACCAAAAATAAAATAAAACTTACATGATACCATGAAGAAAACTTAAAGAAACTTGTATTGAAAAAAATAACAATCAGCTACACATCCAGCTCCTGTAAAGAAAAAGAAAAAAAAAATTAACAAAAAAAGAAAAGAAAAAAAGGAAACAAAATAAAAGTGTAAGTTGTTTTAAGTATTTTGGATCGATGTGGTCGCATTTTTGTACGACACTCTTCTTTGTAATCAATAGAAAATGAAGGCTAAAACAAACTAGTCTTTGAAGTACTATACATTCATTAACAAAATGTGTAATCACACAGACAATCACCATTTGAACCCGTGATTTGAACGTTCAGTTAAAACGTAAACAACTCTAACCAAAAAACAACAAACATGATTCATAAACGACTTTCATGTTGTCAGTGTTGCCACAAATCAAAACAGACATTAATAAAAGCAAAATACCATGTGTCAGGGAAACAAATTGTTTTGAAAATTGACTATCAAAGTATCAACTATTTTCCGTATATTCAAATCTCAACTAAAATTCCGTATCAGACGTTTAAAATGGCTATAAGATACGTCACGCCTGAATGCGAAGGTGTACCTAATAATACACCCACGTTTCGCCAGCTAGTTTAAGTTCCATGTAATAGAGCATAAATTCAGATTCTATGGCTGCTACTGAAACACAAAAACAGTTTGCCTGACCTGGGAATCGAACCCAGGATCTCATGCAGTCATGCCTAGCCGCAGCGCTGGCAACTGGCGGACTACTAGACCAACGAGGCAGTGACATGGCTATAATACACCAAAACTTATACTCTTTATCTGCTAATATATTTCCCTAGTTATACAAAATATGTTCTCACTTGCACCACTTCAAAACAGCATATTGCGGTAATCCAAGCTTTTACTAACAAGCCACATGAGTAACAAAATAGCTGTTATATTTTCCCCGTTCTATATTTAAAATCCTTTTATCTCGCACGTCGCCAGTTGCGTCCGGATGCCGTGGTCACGGAATAAAAAAAAAGAAAATGCACCCTGCGGTCGATGCCATATGCGACGCAGTTTCTGACAAACGCCTAGAGCCGCTTAATCGCTTTATCGTGTTAACCCTGTATACGTACGTATGTAATATAAAGCGCTTTTTTGCTACAGCGGGAAACTGTCAGCTTCCGGTACCATCGAATTTTTGCATAATATTCATAGGTTATTGGCATTCACATGTTCGAAGTCTGGTTTTATGTATCCTCGATGTATCTTACGGTTCACAACAATTTAGTTAACGGCACAACGTGTGTTTGTACTTTTAATAGTGGCTAGCCATCTGGTGTTGTCAATCTCTTCGTTATTGCCTTTCATACAATTCATATACATATGTGTATTGGCAAACGAGACGACAAGCTCATATTTCAATTGGCAAACTCGTATCAGAGTCACTTTACCTCTCAATGTAGATGCGGATACACACTTGACCGGTTTCCTGGTCTGTTGGCCGAGTAAATAAGGGAAATATTAATAAAGACGGTGTTATATACGAGCTCACTGGGCACGAAACGTATCAGTTCTAAACTTAGGAATATTATTAGGTGCGAAACCTATTCTGTTTACCTACACCCCTGCTTGGTTAAAGGAGCACGTTTAGGTAAACGTTAGGAGCTTGACTTGAATTTGAATATTTTATGTCCTATTCTCGTCTAAGACCTTAATGGAGAACAGCACGAAGTAGGTGAGAACCGACAGGTAGACTTAAACAAGACTGATTCAAAATATATAAGCTAATCGTCGGTGCGCTTGCCAAACCTGATATGTGTGTACACAATAAAAAACATATTTTAGTTTTCATACACGAATGTAATAAGTTTTTATTATCTTAGACTAAAATAGATATTTTTTACCATATTTTGTTCTACTTTTATTTTTTCAGAAGACTCATTGATTTCTTTTTCTATTCATTCATTACGAAAAAAAGTTTTTATGTTGTACTGAAAAGTTCTTAAAATGCACATATTCGGTTTGGCAAGCGCACCGACGACGTAATGTTGATGCAAGATGGTACGGCTAGAATTGGGGTGACTACTGAGTTGACGACTGATGTTATTGAAAAAGGAGATATCCTGTGCCGACCCCAAATAAATAAGGAGAAAGATGAAGAATAGTTTTTGAAAGCAAAAGAACTCCCTTTACATATAGAAGCTATCATTGAACTCCTCAACACAGAACCAACAGACGAAAAACGCAATGATATAAAATTGATGACCCAAAATTCATTCGCTGATTGATTTCTAAAAATACGATGGAATACAAAAATATTCCTGAAGCCCACGCCATAATATTTCATCAGAAACATTTAAATGCATTAGCGAACTCCTGATAGATTTATGTTGGTAAAGTTTTATCCGTGTGCACGACAATTTATCCTCATCTGTATCATGGGATTATACATGTTATGCGAATGACATAAAAGTTAGAGTAAGTAGCTTGAAGTAATTCAATCGTATGAAGTGTCATTCGAACTTTTATATTCGGAGCAGAAGCTACAAGTTTGGTTTTGGTTTGGTTGTGCTTGTAAAAAACTGTGTGTTATACAGTAATTGGCTCTCTTATTAATATTTCACCATCAGCATATTCTTGCCCTTGTCCCATTCTATTTGGGGTCGGCGCAACACGTTTTCTTCTTCCATTCTCCCCTGTCAGACGTCACGGCTTCATTCACTCCTTTCTCTTTCATATCAGTCTTCACAAAATCCATCCATCTTTTCTTTGGCCTTCCTCTCCCTCTCCATCCATCAGCATTCATGTCTATCACTCTTTTAGTCACATGCGTTTCAATTACAGTCAAATCTATGCTAATATTATAAAGTTTGGATGTAGGGAATCTTAGGAACTTGTGATCCGATACTAAAAAATCTATAACTAAGTGGAAGCTGCACTATCCCCGAGTATCATAGGCTTTATTGAAAACGTTCCCGTGGCATTATATACGACCATAAGCGAGCCAAGCCGCTGGCAAAAGCTAGTGGCGTTATAATGGTACATAACACTAACTAACAGACACACTTCTCTCTTCAGTTTCATTGACTAATAAAAACCAGTCTCAAAAATAATAAAAAAAATATAAAATAGATACTGTAAGAAATAATAGAATCTGATATTCAGGCATCGATGACAGACGAACTACAAAGGCGTCTCAGATGACGGGACATGGATGTATTTATAAACATACACAGACAAATGCACTATGATTCAGAGTCGTCACCATAATGGAATGGTTCATTCTTTATTTAAAAACAATCATTGGAGATTATAATTCTTCTTTCTTCTTTATCGTGTGGTTAGGGCATAACCTGGTGTCAGTTTTAATGCCGCCCATGGAACTCTGACTTGGCTTTACATGCCGTCGGGAAATCACGGAGATAAAAAAACAGCTGTTTCCTACAAAACCAACACGGTCAAAATATATGGAATAGTAGTTTTTTGTTTGAATTACCGATGAAAATTTCTATGTGGGGAGTTTGGAATGATGTACTGAACACGGGGTAACCGTTTGTGTATCGATGTGCCTTCCACGCTGCATCATGCGCTTTAAAAGCGATTGTGACTTGTCTCTGGTATAAGGACGTCCAACTTATTTTGGATACTCCAATACATTCTTAATGATCCTTTAAACCTTAAATTTTTAATCAACAGTACTATGTGTATAAGAATGGTATATGACCATACCATGACGTAGGTCTAAGCAAGCCAGTCATGCAACAAGATTTCGCGGTACTCAAGACTCCCAGCCTTCAAAGACACGCCAACAGTCAAACGAACACACAAATTCTGACTCACAGCAGCACAGACGGTTAACGGTGGTTAACGGTGACCTAATCATTGTTTACACCATCCTTGAATTGAACATTTATCTCGCACTATTGCGTTCTGTTGTTATTTTTGTACGGTTTAACGTACGATGGATGCTATTGGGGTCATCGTTTTCCTTTTCAAGTATAATAATTGTACAGTGTTTTAGCAGTTAATTAATAGAATGAATGAAAATAAAGACGTGACCATTGTGAATATGGATTCACTGAAAGCCACAGATGATAATTCTGTTGGACAGGCCCTGTTCGAAGAACTATACTGTAATATTACTAAAGGTCTACCTGAGTCACATCGTTGAAATCCCATGAGAATCAGAACCTAGTTTATGCGTAACTGAACAATTTACATACATGCAATACTTCGTAACAAGACAAAAAGAAAATTTGCATCCGTCCAACCAACCTCGTCGTTAGCTGTCTGGTTTGCGACGCAATACAATATTATTATTATTACAATAAGGAAACTGTGTTGGTATAACTGGATATAGGTACTTTTTCCTTACACCTCATTAATTTAATGTGAGCTGTAATAACATATTAATATTATGTATTCTATAGCCGAAATGTACGTATTCCTGGTAGAACGGTACCTATCTGTGAGGATGAAGAGTTGATGATGATCCGGCCATCGAGCTGATTCATGATTCAGCCATAGTGACTACATTCGATTACTTTCTAGCGCGATTAGGTTTTTTTTTTCGACAAGAGTTACATGAGTGGTTATTACTGCCAAACTGCAGGACAGTTTGTCGGCAGTATTCTCGTGGATACAGCTCTTAGTTTATATAACATTATTGCATCATTACAAAGGTAAGGGAACACAGTTTTATTATGATAAGGGTGGGCGCATCGCCTTGTATTTTTAGTGCGCCGTATGCTCACACAGAAGACGTACGCACCACATACGAGCGTTGGTACGCTGCTCTGTACCTACACATTGTGCCATGTTTAAATTCGATGTAATAGGACTAAAGAGGCGAGTCTATTGCCATCAACTTCTAAGAATCAGCAATCGTACTCGCGACCACACGACCAACAAAGCTGACTGGCCTTGTAGCCATAATAAATCCATAAGAATAAAGTCTCCATCCGGCTTTACGTAATTATACAGAGCTGATTGAATTACGGTGTTTACAAATGTTTGAACACCATCGACACGGCCGGTCTGTGATTTATTTATTTTCTTCTATCGTTTTCACATCACTGAGAATCAAGACGGTCACATAGGTCTTCTTATTGTTTAATTTAATTGACTAGCGTCAGTAGCGCCCCGCCCTTGCTTCGCACGGTTAAATATATTTTTATAAGATGCAAGTATTATCTAAACTTAACTTACGTAAACCTGTCAGAATAACTTTTCTAAGAGATGCTGCCGCATCTAAATCAGTAGCGTAGTTTAGAAGAACAACGCGATCACGACGGCGACGTGGAAAGCGACTGTATTAAATCAAAACAAAATAACACATAGTGTTGAACATGAACCCTAGCAAAAATGGAACTCATACGAAGATAAAAACACATAGGTAGGTCCAAAAGCAAAGAAATTCACAATAAAGGACAAAAACAAACTGGAAAATTGTTAACACAGGATACGTAACAATGATCAGAAAAAACGGAAAGACCAATCCGAATACGAGGTACAAAACGATCAATACGAAATAACAGACCCTACAACAGGCCCCAACGAGGCACCTGAGGAAATCCCTTCGCCTATAGACACATAATACCTAGCCTACGGTATGGTTGAATGGGGCCCATTCAATTACATGGGCATTCCTATTCCTTTGATCACGTAGGATATGGCGCCCCCTTTTGACACATCATATACTGACAATAAAAGGAATATTTACAGTTGTGGAGGTTTTGATCGACTTTCTTGTGAATGTGGAGAAGCTTTATTTAAAAATTAGTAGCGACGTGTTGATTTAGGTGCTAATTATAATTGAGCTTGAAGTCTTTAAAAACAAACTATACTTTTTGGAGATCTCCATATTTTCATCGCCAGTGCCGAATTTGGATGTTGTGCTTGTGAAGCAAAATATGAATGACAAATTAAACGGCGAAACAAAAACAATTAATCGGAAGGCCTGACATGACAAAACAGGAATTAATTACCCCTGACACCAACAACATTGCACATCGACAAAATCAACAATTAAGTTAAAGCAAAGATCCTAGTAAAAAATCAAAGTAATGCTTACAATCAATATCTACAAGAACCAGTGTTGCTCCTTCCTGCCCCAAACACTACAACAGATTTGAATCTGCCCATTCAACTTCCAATAATAATATTCATATTCTTTCGGTGTAAAAGCAGCGGGGTGAGCTAGAATGCGGTGCGTGAGAACATTCGATCCCATCCTCGTCTCACATCGTTCCGGTTTCATTCCCGGCAAATGTAGATGTTCCGTCCTTAAGATTAGACTGCATATTTAATTACGACATTATCGTTCGCGCGGTCATTGCCTGACGTGGAGCAAAAACTCGTTCCACTGTATGGGAAGTGACAAGTTTCTTGCAAGCGTCCGGTTGTAAGCAAATGAGATTAGACACGCATTTGAATATTGTGTTACGTTGGTAGTTTCTGATGGCGGGATTGTTATTCATTTACTAATCAATTTAATTGTAATAGAAAGCTTACATGAAGAAAATGCAAATTTAATAACAGACGAAGCCTTGAAAAAGTTGTCGAAAATGTTGCTATTACAAAATTTAATTGACGTTCAAAGGTAGAGTACCAAGCCGTACCAATTTCAATCCAAGTCGAAGTAAATAAACAGTTATTGCCATTTAACTCTAACAATAAACTTCAATCTAGTCGATTAGTTGGTTACAAGGAGATCGTATCGAAAGCGAAGACGCATTCTGTCAATTAAATAACAGCGGAAACACTGTGGAGTACAAACATAATAATAAATGAATCATTTCCCCTGACTTTCGAGAAACAAGTAAAATCGTGAGAGATGTTGAACAATAAGCATTCGACGCCGCTCATATTACGTCTCATAAGAGCGTCGCGGTTGCAATTATAACAGACATGAATACGCTTCTTGCCAACATATGTTAAATAGAACGAGACAGTATCTCTTCTACTTTTTATTTGCTTACACGTTTCTTACAAACCGAATCAGACCATAATCGTTGAGGAATTTATAAAACTTGATAAAATATGTTTAATAATAATTGTATTAACAGTAGTGGCATATACTCATAAAGATAACTTTCTATTGTCGAAAAAAATACAAGATTAGAAAAAAACGCTGTTAAGTATAAAAGTATATGAATAAGTTCAATAAATCGACAATATCATAAAATCCACAAGGAAGATAACATCAAGGAATGACTCAAACTACCAACAGTATTTCCCAGAACACTACAGGCGACTGACAAGCTACACATATCCGCACATGAACTTACATGTTACTTGCAACCAGAAATCACTTAACCTAAAATATGTAGCAGTATTACTTGTAAATCACTTTAGTGATTCTCAGAATCGTGACATCGACGCAAGCAAATATTTCCCTCAACATCCTGTCGGAGACTAAAGCGTAAGAAAGCCAGTCTACCGTCAAATAAAAACGATGTTACGCGCCCCATATGACCCTAATGGACTCCCTTTGTACCAAGAATGTCCCTACACACAAGGCCAGACCCTATTTCATTATTAAATATGACACCAGAAAATTGCCTTCTAATAGGAAATAGTTATCATAATGCGCTAGTTTTATGTCAGCAATAAAATGTGCAAACATATTCAGTGGACCAACGAGTACAACTTTATAACTTGCAGATCTTGAGAGAAATACATACAAGGATGTACGTTCATTCCGTCTGTTAAATGATTTCCCGTTTAATCAAAATGTAAAAAGGAAGAACTTGGAAAAGATGACAGGAGGAGGAGGAAATCTAATTGGCACTTAAGTTAAAAGACCAAAACAATTTAGGCCCAATTTGTTTAGAAGCAACAAAAACGTTTGCTCTTGTGCAAATTAAAGCTCGACATCTCGTCGGCTTTTTCCATATTACGGATTTAATTTGTCTGACTAACAAACTGGTAATCGCCGATATTAAATTTGAAGTTGACGTCATTGCGCAGGAACAGGGCCGAGGGGACAAAATCGAATTATTTGAACGAAGAAACCGGAATCGGGTCATTGGTTGGCTAATGCTTGGATCGCCAATAAAAGTAAGGAAAATTATTACCGCCTATAAAGTGTGTCCACAATAAACTGAAGAATTTACATTAAAATTATTCATAAATATGGATAACAGTTTAACGGAAGACTAAGATAAACATAGTTCAAAACTGAACAAAACGATGATCGGGATATTAATGAACCGTCGTTGAAAAACGATTAATGTTTTGCTTCGGAAGTGTCTCATGGACCGGCAACGCGGAACAAGCCGGTTAGTCTTACAGTATTGTAATACAATCTTTCACATAACAAAGGCCAACATTGTGGTGACAATAGAGCTATCAAGTATCCCAGTATGTTATGTAACGTGGATACAGGGCTAGTTCAGAGTCGCAGACAATGGGTTGTTTCGGATACAAGATTTCTAGAAAGGATGTTTGATATTACAAACGATCGACCTTAATGGGTGTTGAACACCTAAAGTTATTTCAATTTCAAACAACTACTACGAATCAAATTTTATTACACTCTCAGTCACTTTATAAATGCAAAGCTTCTTTAGTCTTAAATCCATTAACCATGAACATGATTTCATGAAAGTAAAAATCAACCGACAAGTACGCCAGGCGCCAAATCACAAAAACAAACAACTTAAAACCGAACATGTGCAAGTATTAACAAAACAAAAACATAAGACACTCGAATTCAGCGGTCAATTTCACCGAAGCATCGAAACTGTTCATACTGAAGCGGAATAACCAATTAAGCAGACCGACGCGGGCGCAGAGCGGTCCAAAAATTACCTACCGTTACCATTACTGTTACAGAATCTTGTTTGCAAGCAAAACGCGACTCGCATTTTGAAAACCAGTGTAATAAAATTAATACCTACTCAATCATAATGACTTTTTAAACTTAAATTCGGACAGTTCATTAGAATGTCTCTACCACCGCTAAATGTCCCGCTAATATTTATAACTCAAGCACAAACATATCATTAAAGCTGGCAAAACAGGCTGTCTGGAGGCTAGACTTAACGACCTTGTCAGCCTAACCTCACCTCAGCCTACGCATTATCGCTCCTCAGCAAGTAGTAATAAGGACCACAATTTCTCAAATGATAGTCTGAAAGATTGCAAAATATTGCCCGTATTGTATGGAGGTATCAGAGGTGAGGAATATTATTTATCATTTGAATAATTGACAAGCTATTATAGTCTTTGTTGCAAAGTACTTAAGATGATCGACGATGGGAAGTAAAATATGGGCAGTCAGAAGATATGATACTAAATGTTGCAACAATAATTGGAGATATGATTTAGTTGGGTACTTTATAATCGTGGACAGGAACTTGCGTGGAGCTGTTTGCGATTAGTCAGTACAATGTATAAGCCTAGCTTCCTCGAATATACGAGTACGTATAGTCATTGTTTGTTAATCATTAACATCTCCCGAATTAGTCAGCTCGTGACGAATTCAAAGCAGGTAATAGACATCTATGAAGCTCCTATGCAGAAAACTCCAATTGTGGTCATCGAGGAATAAGAATTCCCTTAGAAATGAAAATACCCTACAATCCTAGTCATGACAATATTGATATTAATCAAACTAGTGGTAGACCGCAAATTCTGATGCAGGAAAAGCCGTGTATTTACACAATTCTAGAAATAACAGAAATAACTGGTAGTCTACAGACTGCATATTTTATTCGGATAACCGTTAAAACTGTTACCAACAAAGTGGAAGCAAGTACAACAAGACAAAACTAAAATAGACTCCTTACATTGAAAGTGCAAAGGTTAACAACGGTAGTCGGCGTATAAAATTGATCGGACCGACGAAATATATGTGAAGAGTATTTACAAAAACGTTCGTTAATCGGTTAACGGTTAGAAGGTATAGTAAACCGCACATTAGTGTTAACAATTTAACCTAGCATAGTACGGAGTTTCGATAGAATAAGAGGTCCACTAATACTCGTTTTGTAACCACTGACTTTCGGTCTACGGTAAACACTAGATTCGTCTGGCACTCCTTTACAGATTAATGTGAAGTAGACGTTCCGAAAACAAATCGTCCACAGCTAAGCTAGATAGATATACATGATGAATTTGGTAAGTAATAATGATCCTTTTATTGCGGTAACAATTTGATTGCGTCTTCATATTTCTTGAGAGAGAAGAAATAGAAACAAGCAGAACTATTATAAGCAAAGTTACTCTCAGTAACATCTTGACTTAAGTTTGCAATAAAGGCTCGAGCATCCGTGGTTTTGTTGGGAAAGTTCGGTGTTACAAGGACTCATATAACATAAGTAAGATATTTATATTATAGTAATGACTATTTCGTACAAGCAAAGTGTACCCTCGGACCCAGTAGTGGGGGAAGTCGGGCTGTGGATGATGATGAATGACAAGCTGAAGTTAGTAAACTAATTTATCAGTATTAGTAATTCTCTATGTCCGTTGTGTGCGCCTGGTTAGACACACTCGGTTTTTTCTCAGATAAGCGAACAAATTCACCATTATTGTATAGTTTGTCACTTGTATAATGAGTAATGCCGATAAGACGTCCCATTCAGTAACATTAGCATGCTTTTATAACGTATCAGTAGGAGGAAATAAATTTCCCTTAATCCAAGATGGATTAAGTGAATTTAAAACATGCATTAAACGCACACTGTGTAGGCAAGCATATTACAAGTTGGACGATTATATTGTTGATAAAAATGCTTGGCTCAATGCCGGTCCTGCTCCACAAGGACAGGGACGCATAAATGAATAGCATTACATATCCCAATCACCTGCGCTCTTGATGATTTATTTACTGCATCAGTGAGCGGGGTACACGTGGCTGAGTTTTGGGCTAAGCATATTTAAACTTTTTGCCATCGAAACGCTAAGAAGAAGAAGCATTAAATAGTATGTTGGAGCTGCTGAAGATTGTACAACTATCTTTGCTTAATCCAAGATGGATTAAGTGAAATCCAACAGACATCCAAATACAGACTGATACACTGAAGAGCCTAGCTAAACGTAATAAAGAAGATTCTATTTTCTATCCGGTCTTTGACCATCTTCAGAATACCACCAACAAGCGTCTAGAAGTGTTTTACTTGAGTTGAAAATAACAATAGTCTGGCACAAATAACGACGAAAATAATAACCCAAATGATGTCACTACGCAACCATTCACTTTTGGTATTTTTGCAAAAGATTATTGTGATAGTACCAAAAGTAACGCAATGGTTAATGCCAAAACTTGCACGAACAATTTGTAATACAAGAAAATAACTACACACATGAGGCACTCGTAGATTGTGAAAATGATTTAAGAGCGAAATATCGCCATCATCATTAAGACTTTTAACGCTTTTCGGAAACCTGTAGATATCTGACGCTAATATCATCAAAAGAGATCGACTACTTGGAGCTGAATTCCTGAAGATACAATACAATTTGAGTATTTAAAAGTCATCAACTTCGCCGGGAACTCATTTTCCTATTCAAATACTACTCAAAACAATATAAGTGGAGTATCAGTTAGCACTAAAGATAGTGGAATAACGCCCTTAAGTGCGGACAGCCATCTGATATGATTGCTGAAGTTAAGAACTCGTGAAGAAACCAAACTTTTTGTTTGCGAACTACGATTGAGTTTTGAAATATATTTCCAGAAAGCCATATTTTCTCCACGGAATTGTGTTATTAGTTTGTGTCTATTTTGAGCTTGTTTTGAATAATTAAAAGCAAAACAGGATCCACCAATTGAAAGTCATTAGGTCAATGTTGAAATCAAGAAAATAAACAATGGCCGATCGAGAAAAGATGGTATTTAAATTCAGAAATACGTTCGATGTTTTTTTTTCATCCTGAAGTCCGGAAAATTAAGTAGGAGATCTCGGGGCAAAAGACAAAAGCAGACTAACGAGAATGCCTTGCCTGGAGGTGAAAAAGGGGATTCATAATTGACGCTCAATTTAAAAAGTCATCAACTCAGGTAGCACCCATTTGTCCTAAAGGATCAGACTATTGACTTCAACATAAACCTTCATTAATTTTTAATTTCTCGTCGGCTAATATTAAAAAAAAACATTTGATGATATTTTAAGCGTCGTGTTCCAATATGCAAAAACCAATGAACACCTCGAGGACGATGCCGTACTTGACATTTTTTTAAGGGTCATTGCTTTGGTAGCTGAAGGGCGAAGAAATTTTCAAACTGGACCGCCCACGTAAGTGTTTGGTCTAAATACTTTAGTAGGAAGCGAATGAGGTAGTAACATTAAATCAAATGGATCAGTTGTATCCTGTATCATATCGATTACCAATAAGCCTGTCTAGAAATTTTATTCATTTTCCCAAGGTTAATTTGTTTGTGTTTTATTTTTACTTCGAAGGATCTATCCCTACTACAACACCTTAGTTCTAACCATTACATTTACTTACGATTAATGTTTTTCTTGCTAGGCAAGCCCTTGGTCCCAATCTAAAATAATTACGAAGACACTTCGGAAGTTCACATGGTGATATTATGTTGTTTTAAGGCAAACGTGATCTGTTACATTCTTATTTTAACATCTCTTGCAAGCTGACAATTTGTTGTTGTATGTATTGTACTCATGTTTGTGCAAATAAATAAATGATTATGATTATGAATGTCTAAACAAAGTTGGTCAATCGCGACAGGTACTAGAGGACTATTTGACTATTTCCTGCAAGGAGTCAGTCTTACATTCAACAGTGGAACTTTCCTGAGTATAACCACGACCATCTAAGTAAGTCACGGCTTGCAAAACTAATTACCCCGGAACATTTGCAATTTGCATGCAGATATAAGCATCGTCAATATAGTACAATATCGTGTACAGTGAGTTCGTTATTAATCATTCAATACGAAATATTCCATACGCGAGCACGTGACAATGAATTTATTATGTTCCGATACAGACGGACACAAGAATTTTATTTATATGAAGAGCCGGAGCACCGTTCCCTTGTGGATTTGTTGTCTTATCAAATTTGAATTATTGTTTGTTTGTTAGTCTGGAGCTGAAGTTTTATATGTTTTTAAGCATTGTAAATTACATGCTTGAAACTTAGGACCTAGGCCTAAATCGTAAATATTTAAAGGCATCGTCAGGAAATCTTCTTCTTTTTTGGAGTCGATGGTAATTTTAGAAGAGGCCCAGTATATGGCCTCATAAATATGTAGTAAGATCAGTGGTCACTAAAAATGGACGTCTATGGACACTTGGAAGACTCTAGGAAGTCACGTTATAGCAGTACTTACAGTGTTAAAAATAGATCTCCCCTATTGATTTTCATAAGACCATTAAACGGTATTGGGCGACCGTGACCCGCAATCATTATTGGGTCATGAAACAATGTACTAAGCTGTCACACGTTTTATTTTTGTGTTGCCAGGTCTTACAGCAGTGGCGAAGGTTCCATACAACTCGATTCCTACTGGCTTCCTTTTGAAAAATGGCACAGTCAGTATTCTATAGACAAATAATATAATCATATAATAGATTGTACTCCGGCTTACCTCTTACAACAATTGACCCTTCGCTACTGTCTTACAGTATATTTATTTTGAGTTATGAAGCTTACTACGGTAGTAGATGCAGGATTTGATCGCTGCAGACGAGAAAACTGGAAGCCCTAGGGCTCTAATAAAGGGTTTGCAACTTTGGACAGAACGACTAAAATTTGAACTCTGAAATGACTTTAGAGTCGGATTCGATGTCTACGAACAATCGATCATTATACAACCTCCATATTGAACCCCAGTATTAATGGCCTAGACGACAGATGGACGAGATCTTAGTTATTTAATTAAGGATACCAACCTGGCATGGTTCGGATTATATCTGGGCACAAGAGAGATTCTTGACTTTCAGTTGGATCGAAAAGATAGTTCCAATTTCGAAATTGTACGGATTCTTATCTAGCTGCAGGACGGGCTGGTTATAAAGGCCAGAAATATTTTTAATGACTAGAGCGACATCAAAATACCTACCCTCTCTAGTTGGTACCTACATGGAGTTATTTTGTCTTTAATGACCGTATACGGAGAATAATGCGTTTAGTTAAAAGGGTACCAGCAGTAACAGTTAAAGAGAAATGACAACTTGCGAGTCGGCCCTCGTTTACTACAATGGCATTCGTGAGAAATTGGGTAAGTAGTCTAGTCTCTACAACTTAATAAACTTTAACTTGATGAAACTTAAAGGGAAAATTTTGAATCAAGAGAATAACTTGTTTTAACTCAAGAGGATGATGAAAAACTACATTACTTTATTTAAATGGTGAACATAATTGATGCCAAACCTTTACCAGTGCCGAAAACAGCTTAGCGGGTGGGTATCTATGTAGTGACACACCTTAAAATACCTTCCATGAAAATGTAACGAATTTGAACATGTTGACATGTGTTTAAATTAAAATCTTTTTTATTTAATTAAAAGTACAGGAATCTTAATCACAATCTTGAAATTTAAAAAATGCAATGACTTTTGCCTTATCAGTGTTGTCATTAAATAAACTCATTTACACAAGTATTTTAAAGGTAAGCAGAATCCAGATCGAATTCTAAACAATCCACAGTTTACCGAACAAGGTTCGCGAGCCAGCCATATTCCAATTAAAATTCATACCCGCTTAGTCATGGTACTGTCGCAATGCCAAGAGAAAAAAACAAACCTGGCCGTATACAAAGTAGAAAGAACGTTTCACCTTAGTACTTTTTGCAACCATTGAATTTTTAAAAGAAAACAGTTTCTTAGTTTGAATTTGAAAGAAGAATGGCGGGTCGCACACGCCGGCGACCGTTACTACGATGGGAAGGGCAGCTGTGATCGCACCTGCTACGCAACAGCTGAGCAAGGAACCAACCCATTATTTAGTTCCGATAAGGATTCTTGTAGACGAAGGGGAACTTTGAACGAAGAAACATTTTTGCTCACGTTTTAAGTTCGACGTCAATATGATACTTTACTTTCAACCAAGGAGCCTAATAATTCCATGCTTTCAACTTTTTTCTATGTAATCAACAAACTTGTCGAGGATCTTTTAAAACTGAGGACACAACAAACTTGAGACAATTTATCTGTTAACGCAATGAAAAGGGATTGAAATTACTGAAATAAAGTCATTCAGAGCCTTTTATGCCTAAATAATCATGATAAAACCCACCGTCAAGGAATGCAGGTCGGTCATACGTGGCGATATTCCGATGTGCGAATACTGGACAAAAGCTTGTGACCTTCGGGCTCCACTCCACATTCCATACGTGGAATTCAGAGTAATCCTTGGTCGAGCACTTTGGTAAATTGCGGTCAAGCCGCTGAACTGCGATATTCATTCAGCGTAATTTCTCGTTTTCGTAGTGAAACGGGAAACTAATATAAAAATTCGTTTTGAAAAAAAAAAAGTCTATGAAAGCTTGGGTACGGACATTTGGGATATTTAAAAAAAAAAATTAAACTGTTAAATGAGGTACAAAGAAATATTAAGAAATATTTCAACATGCTCAATCTTTAGCAGGGAAAGACTATGCGTTTATTACAAAATATCATGAACCGCATCAGAATCACTCCTCGCGTGGTTGAGTTTTGTTGGTATTGCCACACCCAATTACACCTTGTTGTCCTAATTAATTTTAATGGACGTATATCACAATGGGTCCGCGGTAACGAAGGTAACATGTAACAAAATATTGTTTTATATGGTAGAAAAATAATGAGAATTGAAAACTCATCCCGAAACTTTTAAAGCAGAATATGTAAGCCTAAAAATGCACGAGGCATAAGCATCTTAATCTTAATTGATTTAACATCAGAAACTTTTTAAATCCTAATAATTTCAACCAAAGAAGTTCTAATCCGTGTCTTTAGAATCAAAGGAGGTTTGCAAATACTCGACGAAACCACAACATTTCCATTTGGGTTACTTTGGAAATTAATGTATCTTATAGACTCAATTTCGGTAGATTTAAGAACTTAACTGTGAAGTTTTAAGAGATAGTTTTGTAATTTTTTATATTCACACATAATGTAAGTAAATAACTTATTTATTAAACTAAGCCACACGAAACCGTAGTAATGGTTTGACTTCTTGATTCTTAAATCTTCCTACAGTTTTAGGCGAGATGTCCATGGGGTCTTTAACACCCTGTATTTTGATTTTGAGGATAGGGTTTCATAAGGTCTTTTAACTTTTTAAATTCTTGAAATGTAGAGCACGTTTTTGGTTTTAATGGACATAATGGCCCATTTCCAAAGCACATAAATTGTTTTTTATTATAGTTTCCTTCTCTTCTAAGACACCGCAAATGTATGCAATCCCTGCGGAATCGGATTTATGAGTTTCAGTGTTAAAATAGCTTTATTAAATATGTATTATGGTGGTCACGATTTTTCCTCAACGGCTTCAACAAAATTGGCAATTTAATTTTGAGTTTATTACCGTCAATAGCTCCTATAGAAAAGCCATTTCAAAGTTGATGTCTGCATTACGTTACTTTTTGTAGAAAGTATGTAAACTGTAAAATCTTTTTTTCGTCTCAGCTTCGGCAAACTTCTCGAATTTCTAGACGTTCTAGATTTTTGCAACAAAATTGAACGATGTTATTACTTTATTAGGTCTCGGCATGAATCTTGTAACATAAGGATCGCCTATAAATCCGGTATGTTACGCAATAGACTGGATTTATTCCATAAAGTACCTCACGTAAATGTCTTTAATTATTTTGCAGGATAATTAAGTTCTCCATTAGGTTTAAGTATCGTAATTATTAGGCGGCGCTCCTTGATCGATGTCGAGAATTCCTGCTTTGAACCGCAGGTCCTATCTGAGTCAGATTTTATGGGAACTCGTTTATTCCATTGAAAACATTTTCACTTGATGTCTTGGCAACTTTGTAACACATAGAAGAAGCACATCAGACGTTATCAAATAACATTATTCCGGTAAGTACTACCAGTACTTACCAACTGCTATGAAAACATGCAAAAATGTTAAATCTGGAGTAAAAGGAAGGAAACATACCACCCGACACAACGCAGTTTCTAACAACGATAGGGGAAAATGCGTCACATCATGGCTGTAGCTGTAGGTATTCATATGAATAACACATTGTCAACAGTATCAACAAGGGGGTGTGGCTTGAAACGAAGAACGGAGTATTAACCTGGCGTATTTATTGAGCACGCAGTAAACATGAAACGGTATAAAATATTCTTTTACACGTTCCTTGTTGTTCGGGTCGTAAAGACCTGGCCGATGTCAAGGCTGTGTCCTTCATGGAGCTCCTGTGTCATGAAGACTCGATCGATCCAGTTTTACCTTCAAAACACGTCAAATTTTATGTAGACAACAGAGAGCAGTGACAGTTTCATAGCAAAATTACATGACTTCTACGCTGGACTATTTCGCGGAAACGAATTGTCCGTATTAAGCACCGCAGTATTTACTTTGATTGCAAAAATCAAATGCAATGCCAAAGCCTTCGAACTCATCCTGAAAGACCCTTTAAACGAGAAAACCCTTTGCTTTGACTTCGAAAACAATCCAATAGTATAGTAATCCGCAGATCTTCGAATTCGGATCTGCAAAGTTGTTTTAAGAACCCAATTTTGTTTGTTAGACAACAACATCAACAACATCAAACAACAACAACATCATAGCATCTTGTGTAATAGGAACTATAGACTATAGATCAATGATAGGAACTAATAGGAAGTCGCAACGCGTTAGACATCGAGAGCATGTTTCTGATTGGGATCAAACGTGATTGGTGCCGAGTAAAACGCTCTTCCGGGCGAGTTGTTCGTGTACTTGTTGCAGACTGTTAACGATCTTGTTGTTTCTTATCTCAGCCTTAATTTAATTCTCGGATATGTAATCAATTTTCGGAACAACTATTGAATCTTTTAGAAATTAGACCATGGAGTTTTTTGCCTGCTCGTTTTAATAGGAGATGCTTAGGAAGTATCGACTTAATTCTTATCCAAATTTTTGGACCATCTAACTGACAGATTTCTTGGAAATACAAATGCCACCAGCATTAGGCTTAGCTAGGCTTTGATTCAAATGCGGAATTGACGCAGCACCTCTTCTTCTTCCCTTACAACTATATCAGCAGCCGTCAGTCATAATGACATCTTCACCATCCATCTTTTTTGCCATGTTTTTAAAAAGTCTACGGTGTCATAAAAATGCTCCCAAAAGACAGTACCTTACAAAAATATTGTATTACTAAAGTATAATTAACAGCACGCTTCCAAATGCCCGCATGCGCCATTGAGGACTAACAGACACCGTTTCGGACAGGGCATGTGTTCGTTTATGAAGATAGTACGCAATTAACGTTAATTAGGGGTTCCGTTCGAGCGTTCACGATTACCCGTGATCGTTACTTGTTTCTAAGAGATGCTGTTCTGAAGAACGATTCAAAGAAGATTGTTTATTGTTCGTTATGTTATTGGCATTGATTTGTTTGTGTGCTGATGATTTTTGCGACCATGATTTTGTTTGTGCGTGCCATTTTATAATTTCATGATAGCTAGACTATTCTTAGGCTTGCTTGCACCACTAATCACCAAGTGCTTTTAACGATAAATATTTAAAACATTATTCTGTCCCTGTCAACGTCAAACGAAAGACAGAAAAAGAACGATCTTTTAAATACATTTAGCGCTAAATGCATTTAGTGATTCTTAGTGCTAGTGGAGGTAGCATATCATATCACTCACTAAGGTTAATTTTTGGAGACGCAGCTGTTCCTAGACTCCTGGCGAAAAACACCTGGTTCTCTATAGTTGTGGCTTAAGAGACACTTCGCATAAAACCAGAAAAATATTAGGGTACAGAGCAAGGCCCTTGTTGAGCACTTTTACTAAGGACAACACAACTTCACGTGAATGGCAATAACCTAGGAAGAGGTAAAGAAAATGTTCACTCTTTTCTTATTGGGTACTAGGCCACCATAAACACCCAAGCTTAAGTAGGTAAGTAGGTATGTGGGTACCTAGTTTCCTGGCTCTTTCTTTAATCTTCAGCTCGTTCGGACTAGTTTCTTGTCGTAAAAATGTTATAATGTTGGTCTTCATAAGATCACTTAGTTCTACCCAATAATTCATTGTCATTGACGAAAAGAAGACGTTATGCCTATAACAATAAAATTGAATTCCAATTCTATATTGTGTCATTGGACGTAATTCCCAACCTGCCTGTACTTAGATGTAAGTACTTATTGGGTCAGTCGTCGAGTACAATAAGTATATTTCAAATACGTACCAAGAAAGCTGTTTACAAAACGTATTTGATGCGTTAATAAAATCGAAAGTAAAGAAATTGTTACTTTCCGAGTATGTTGCCGTTATTGTTTGTTTTGATTACCTACCTTCTTAAAATGGAAGTTTTATTCATCTTTTTTTACTATCTACTATAAAATAGAAACTTTAATAATCAAGCTTGTTAAAATAAATAAGTTATATATTCCTTAATACTAATAAATAAAGGTGAGTGTATTTATTCAGTACAATTAACAACTACACAGCTAGGTAACGGAAAAAGGAACAATATATTATACTGAAATAAATTGAGGAAACTAGCTGTTTTTTTAAATAAAAAAATCAAATACCCAATTACAAAATATTTGACGTGATTAAGCACGCGCTCTATCGTGTGGTGGATATCTGATGAATTAATTAACATAATAATTTGATACAATTACTACTTACAGCTGCTGGACACATGGCATTCGTTCAGCACACACTGGTAGATTATCCAGGATTCCAATTCAATCATTGTTGAAGCGGTCATTTTCGACACAAAATATTATTCGCACACAGTCAATAAATCGAAAGTCAAGCCTTATTACGACAAATACCACTTCAATATATCACTGCATCTCTGTAAACGCTAAGAGCTAAATATTTTCAGTCAATGTTTTCAATTTTTAAATTGTAAATAACACGCGCGGTCTAAAGCGGAACGTTGTTTTGATAAGTATCGCCCACATAGGATCGCGAGCTGAATGATTTGATTGGACCTTCGAGCCATATCGGCCCGCCCGACAGGAACCCGGAAATTTAAATCGGTGTTGCCACTTTATTTGTTAGTCTTCCCAAAGCCGCTGTCAAATGTCAAACTAATCAAAAAACGTTTTATGTATGTACAAATGTCAGTCTGGAAACATGTAGTATCTTGGTTAAATAACGGTTACGTATTTTGTAACACAATTATGCAACTGATACTACAAAAATGTCTTAGTAACTTTCTTCTAAAAATTACGACCCAGTAAACTATTCTATACTCGTAGCTTCAACTTGTAGACAAAAACATCTTTCTTTTGATGAAACGTTACACGTCACATTGAACAGTTTAGTCATTTAATATGAAAAATGTCTTGAATTTTGTTTCTATTACCCTTCATATATGGAGAAACCTTTAACCTGGCAACATTTTTTTCATAGACATTGTGCTGTGACATAGACGATACTAAAATATATTTAGACGACTAATCGATTTGATTTCTTGTGAATTATGTGAAGTCTGATAAAACAATTATAGTTATTTACATGTCAATATTTTGCTATTTACATGAACAAAAATAGATAGTAGGTAGTTATAAATATTACGTACTATTCATGCTATATCTTGTGATCCGCTGGAACTGCTGAATCTGTGTATGATTCTTTTTAAATATCACCATTAAAATTCGATGGTAGCAATCGATAATTTAAAATCGATTGATTTATTAAGTTGTGCCCAATCTGTCAACTGTGAACTGTCCCCAACACTAGCCACCCAGCTGTCAGTGCGGTCAGTCTATTTTGTTTTTGGTTTTTACAAGTGCTGCGCGCAGTTAGAAAGTGGTGTTTATTTGTAAATATTGTCGAATTGTAAATATTCATAATTTTCAGTGTTTTATCATTGTATTTGTGATATTAATCGAAGTGAAAGTGTTTTATGGAAATACAGAACGTAATAAGGACTTTTTGCGTTTTATAAGGTGAGTTATTTGTAAACGATGATCAAACACCTGTCGTACCGTACATAATTATAATGCAAATGCAATTCATTGTTAAATATAGGGTCATTTTATTTTTGTAATGAGTTTAAATCTGTTGTTTTGTCTGGAACGTCGGCCAGTTGCGCTGTTTCGTGTAACCTTGAGCGAGCGGAGCGGAGTGTCATCGTCTAATTCGGCCTTATGCTTGTGCCCTACAAGTATATAAGCCAACGTAAATACTTCGGGTATGTACTTGTAGAGAAAACAAGCAATACACGCATCACGCACGTGTTGTAAAACGTTTTATACGTGGGTACCTGCATTTATTATTTTGTTCGTCAATAGAATAAAAATATATTTTTTTAAAAGAGATGGTTATTAATAATTTTATTTTATACTGGCTATTGCCCGCAGCCTCGCTCATGTTATGGTCGAGAACATGCTGTTTTTTTAATATTGCCTATGACAATCAGGGATAATGTAGCTTCCTATTCATGAAATATTTTTGGAATCATATCAGTAGTTTCGAAGATTAATCCCTACATCCAAACTTACATGCTTGAGTTCAAGTGTGAAAGTTTATAATCGTAACTAATATTATAAGTGCGAAAGTAATTTGTTTTTTTGTTACCTTTTACACCTAAATCACTGAACCGATCATCCTGACGTTCTGCAAATACGTTTTCAGGTGTACAGAAACAGACATAGGGTACCTTTCATCCCGAAAAAAAGTACTTTTCCTGAGTAAAACAACAATAACATTCTTATGATAATAGATGGGGCCATAATTATGTCTTTCGAATCATGATTGAACAAGCAGAGTATAACCCTGAATTGATTGTCAAATTCTAAATTAACCTGGGTGAAGCCACGGTCAAAAGCTAGTATAATAATAAAATATAATTGAAACAAAAAAAATCTGTACTACCTTTTAATTCTCAAAACACATACCTATAATAAAAATTTAAAAACAACTGTTATTTCTATTTGTGATTAAATTAGTAAATTGTACCCTAATCAAATAACAATCTATATATTCAATAGTGTACAAGAGATTATCCTCATTAGGCCACCTACAGACCAAATTGTTCACACCCCCATAAACAAGTAGACTTTTCTACCTTATTACACCTCTTCGGTACATTATCATTTATCAGTGTAGAACTAAGTAGGTTGCATGATGATTTTCTAGGTTGATATTATGGCCTATAATTGTTATTTTTACATCTGCGTTAAAGCCTGGTGTTACAAAATCTAGGTGATTACAGATTGGTAACTATATAGTTTTGTAGACATCATTTACAAATATTGAGTAATGAATGTTAACAAGGTTTCATAATATGATTAGTATGTCTTTCTTGTGTTCAACACAACACACTCATGCAGATCCCTTAGAAGATTACCTTAACAATTCTAGTAAAATTACTTGCACAACAATTTTAATTTTGTCTGGAAGCCATCATCACTAAAATCAAGTGAATCTAGTAATAAAACATGGTTGCATTTGCAACAGACAGAATATATTTTATTGAATGCAGTTGACATTACAACTTTAGATGGCCAGTTACATTTACTTTAATAATGCTATAAACTAAAATAATATGAAGTGGCCAAATAGCCAGAGACAAATGGAAAGAGGGAAGGGAAGCCTTTGCACTGCAGTGGGACATATCAGGCTCATAATAAAAAATAACTATAAACTAACATCTAGTTTCTAGGCAGTTCGCAACTTCCCACTGGCCAGTAACATAATACATGATATTGATACTCTGTGTGTTTAATTCTGGAATTTATGTTTTAAACAGTGAACACCTCCTTTGTTGAGTGGCTTTCTGTTATTTTTAGAACACCTGAAAGGAACAAGTTTTTACTTTTTCGAGAATAGAAACCAAAATAAATTTCCATTTCTAGAACGATGTTATTTTATGCTAATATTTGCAGATTTTTATTAGATATGCGTGTTTTATATTTTGTTTTGTTGTTTGTTTCTGTTTGAAACTGGTTTTATCAGTGACCTTGTTATGTAAAGGAATACAAAAACAGTCATTTAATTTTTCAAGTTTAAGAACAGTTAGGTAATATTTTGGAATAACTTGTCACTTATGCAGTAATGCAGACCTGCCATCAATTTTTTTTTTTCTGTAAGTATTAAAATTAACAAGTCATTACCAGTCTTTATGAATAAACAATAACAATAAAATATTCCTACATACATTATCTAATACTAATAGGGATATAGGGAGAAACAGGGATTTTTTATGATTGTAAGATATTTTAAGGATTTAAAAAAAAAACTTCTTTTCTTCAAATTGCATCATAAAAGTAAAAATATTTCACTATAAATTAAAAGCTGATGTTTTGTCCACGCACAGCTGTAAAGATAAGGCTTCTAATCAGGCAATGGTACGATGCGTCATGTGTGGTTAACCCATCACTCACCTGATCTAGCAAATAAAGTAAAAAAGTAGTACACAAATATTAATACCGGGTACTGATAAGCTTGGTTAAATATTATATTATTAAAAAGATAAATATTAGGTGTGTATGACTGTTTCGATAGTATTTATTAAGTAATATTAGATAAAAATAATGTACAAACACCTGTATTATTTGAGCACCAATCTGCGAAATGGAGACTTCTAGAATTTGCTAGAAGTCTCCATTTCAAGTCTGCATGCAATATGGCATGTGGCTCACTCTGTTAAACCCTAAGGTTAAATAAATACTAAAGTTTTTGTACTACAGTAATAGAGGTACTTGATTAATTGTACTTGTCATCAGATAGTACAAGAAATCTGATTAATTGTACTTGTCATCAGATAGTACAAGAAATCTTAGTCAGTTTCAAAACTTTAGTGACGCCCAGGTACTCAAAACAATTTATAAGGTTGAGGGCAAACAAAAGGTAAACCAAAAGGTAAATATTTATTTGTGCATTAAATTAATGATAATTTTATTTTAAATTATTCGTTTTTTTTATTGGCATCCACAAGATACCAAACAGCCGTAAGTAAACAACAACCTTTATTCTTATCTTGTCTAAATAACATAAAACAAACAAAGAAACAACTGTGTCAAAAATAAGCAACAGTATTGTATCAGTTCTGTTTTTCATAATGTTCATTCTGTACTTTGTGTTGTTATTGAAATTCTGTGTGTACAATCTTTTATACGAATTGACGTCATTATCACCTTGTCATAAAAGTGTCTTGCAAAGTTGCGATATCCGTCTGAGCCTGTCAGAGCATATTTTTAAAATCATTTATTTATATTTGGACAATCTTTGTCATCAATTGTTTACTCATTTTTATTTTTACATTCTTGTTAATATTTAAATAAAGCTTTGGGATGTTGACACCATAATTTTTTAAATGTTCTCAAGTTAACGCGTATATTTACATGGAACGAACAGTATTTTACATGGACTGCCTACTGACCTCCACAACCCAGTTAGTACTACTGAGTAATACGATACCCCCTTTGCAAGACTGGCTATCAGACTGTCGCTAGCTAAAGTATTAATGTTCTATGGATTTTCGGGACACTGATTTTGTACAGCATAATCAGCCTATAATGGTTCCACTGCTGGGAGACAGGCCTTCTCTCTGAGAGGGAATGGGCTATAATCCACCACACGGGCCCAGTACGGGTTGGTAGATGTCACATGTCTTCGAATTTTTTATTCAAGGACATGCGTTTTCCCCACGATGTTTTTCTTCACTTACTGCTCGTAAGTCGACGCCGCCACCACCGGGCCACCCGGTGCACTGATTTTTGTACTACCAACTACTATTTAATCAAATACAATTTCTTCAAGTAGGCTTATAGTACACTTAACATTTCCCAGTCTTCGCTAGCAAGTCCATAACAAACACCCCACTCCAGTCAAGCAGTTACCTGTAGAAAGGAAAATCGTACATTATTTTACACTGAAGATAACAAATGACGCTATACAATACCAACTAGCCCTTTTTAATCGTTTGATTAGATTATTTTATGTTTATTCTTATTTAATCATTATTATCTGTCACGTTTTTCGTCACGAGTTAAGCTTCATAATGAGACATCAACATGAGGGTGTTAGCTTGAAGCATTAATTAATAGAAGGACATAGACTTGAAAGACAGTTTTCTGGCGATGATTTCTAATAACTACCTTTTGTTGACTGCTTTGTTAGTGTGTTGAGTGGTCGCACGCGTGACTGCTAAGCTTGAGTTCCTGGGTTCGATGCCCAGGTCAGCAAAGAGTTATTGAGTTTTTCGATCAGGAATTTCTCAATAGCAGCCACGGAGTGTATCCCGGATGATGGCAATATACATTTGCCCTATTAAATGGGACGTAAACATAACTGGCGAAATGTGGGTGTACTATTAAGTACACGTTTGCTTAACCCTTCGGGGATTACAGGCGTGATGTATTTTAATTTATAACAATAAATAAGTTAAGGTTCGGTTTTGAAACCGATACGGGCAGATTGCGAACCGGCTGCATGCACCGGATAATAACAGATTCTGCAGTACATTACCTGTTACAGTCCGGTGTCCATTCGGAATTTGTTCGTTCCCGGTGGTCCGAACCTTTAGTAATCGATCAATAAAGGCAGTCTATACATCTATGTTTAGCAATACCTAGACCTGCAATACGTAAACTTAGAGCTCTCCCAAGTTGCGTCAAAACACCCGAGCCGGCCCGACCTTGCATGAATGTTGACCTTAATACTGTCAAAGAGTAAAAATCCCTGAACGACATCTAGACCGCGTTTTACAAATCCCTGGAACTCGACCGCTTGAGCTTCAAGATCTCTTGATTATGTGTGTCAAGGATGAACATGTTTATATAAAAGAAACCCTTACCATTAAAAATATGACTAAGATTTGAGAGATTTAAAAATCGGAATCTACGATGCAGCATTTTTTAGAGCAGATAAGATCGCATATAAAACAACGCTGATTGATATCTGGCTGGCTCATGTTTCTATTCGCATCTCTTATCCATTTAAAGAAGCTGTCTCCAATCAACTCTTGTGATATTAGTTATATCTACACCTTATGGATTAGATGCCGAATACCTAAATGAAATAAATAAATAAAATATTAGGCTGGGATTTATCGTGTTAAAAATATTACTAGGAAGGATTCAACACGGAAATGATAGAGAATAGTACATAAGTGTGAACTATTCGTGTGAACGAATGAGAAATCCTGGACCGACCCCTAATAAATATTGATGTGATGAGGGTTTAAAGTACCCCAAAACTAAGTACCTACCCCAAAACTAAACATATTACTCAAATTCTCTCTCGTATTTTGACGATTTTCAATGAAAATAACTTGAAGGTGAACTGCCGCATACCAATACCTAATACAATACAACTTTCTCTCGTACAATGACATGTGTAGAAATACGATTCGGTTCGCAGTAACCATCGCTCTTCACAAAAACTCGACGCGAAAGTTGTTCGGATTGCTTGATAACTCGTTGAGGCTTTAATATGGATTGATTTTATACACTTGTACTGGAGGTATTTGATGGCCAACCTGTACTGGTACACACATGGAATGAAAACCTTTCGCTCCTAAATCTTACTCGTCTTTCCTGCGAATTTGGTGACTTGTCGTGCAAGGACGGTGATCTGGCAAATGGTCAAGCCAGGCCATCCTGAGAATGCTGTCTTGATCGTAGTAAAATATCTCACCAAAATATTTGTATCGGTAATTTGGCGAGTCAAATGTATCTAGCACCATATAGAGCCGGCATTGAAAATTAAGCCAGATTTACCTTCTGAAGATCGGAGAGCTAATGCTCCATGGGCCAGAAAAGCCCTTTGGTCAATTTGTCACCACAGGACATTTTAGGTATGTAAGTCTAGCCGCTAGCGCAGATTCTATGATTCGCTAGCCCTAGTTCCCAGTTAACAGGATTCAAATCAAAATTCGGCCGTGACAAGCCATGCACAATAAGGTCAAAGATTCCTACAGTGCGATCGACCAGAACCCTAGAACTGAGACTAGCGTGTGTATTGTATTGCTACTATCTGTACATAGAATGTTCTCGATTGCTGCATGATTTTAACCAATAAGTATAGGCCATTATTGAACTGTGAGAATGAAAACTGCGTGAGATTTTAAAACAAAAACACGAGAAAGTGTTAACGCTGGTACCGATAAAGAATTAAATAAAACACGAGTACGATCAGATGACATCGAAATATCTGAAAGTCATGGTGGTTATTGACATAAAATTGGTGATGGAAGTTTGGCACAGCGCCAAAGTTTATAAGATACTTCCCGAAGTGATACCGTCCAAAGTGAATAGTGTCTTCGAGTTTTCTCAAGCATCCTTTTTCATTTCATAAGTTTTATCTATTGACTTTGTGGCTTTGTTCTTATTGAATGCCAAAAAAAAGTAATTTCATTGACTTTTTTAGAAGGCATTCACTTGTTCTTTGGTACGTTCACGGCAAATTCGTCGACCCTCGAGCATTCATTAAGCAAGGTTGAATTGTTGTAAAGCAATTTGCTTACGCACGCTAAAAATCAATACTTACTGCTAAGTTAATTAAACATATAGGTAACGTAAGGTAATTAGTCACCAGACTTAGGTTCTAAATGCCCTAACAGTTTCATAGTGAGTTGAGCTGAAATAACGTGTTTGAGCAAACTATTCAGTACAGATCTTAAAAATAACCAACAGTAAATTATTGGTGTTTCATACGACACTAGTGCCACTACCCACGCTCTCCCTACTCCCTACCTAAGGGCCAAAAGTAATTTTATTCGGCTGGAAGCTGGAACAACGCGCGGTCTAAAAATAAAACAAAACCAAACGCAGACAATAAAAACATCCTCGCTACTGTAGACAGTAGACACGAAACGAGTCCAAAAGGATAAAAATATACTCCTAGCTTCAAACAAGCACGTGGTGTGTGATTCTGAAGAGAAAACTTTCCGTTCCCAGTTCCCACATTCCTGGATGGCGTCACTGAAGTTCATCGTCAATATCATCTGCACTGCATTAATATTCAAACAACCACACCACCATATAAAGTAATATCCCGCTTGGTGTCTCGCATTGTGAATTCAATGTCATCCCCATTCATGGGTTGACCGCTTATTAATCTGGCCGTGACGTATCCGGCGGTGTACGTCATCCCGCTCAATATTTTATTATACGGGATTACGGTTATCGAGTTCCGACTGCGTCAGAATATCATACAATGGGAGACTCCGGGAGACAATGCCGCAAGAACTGAGATACATTCATAAGCATAGGCGGTTTTAAAATGAGTTAAAAGAAAAACTAACCTTGCCTAGCTAGTAGCAAGGCCTGCTAGTTTAGACGTACTAACTACTAACAACAATTTTTGATATGCCATATTATTAATTTTATTGTGAAATCACGCATGTTTGCAATATTATATCTATCAAACATATTGAAAACTGAATAACAGTGAAGCGTTTTCTAGATGTCCTACATGTGAAGCCAGACTACTTACATAAGTGATGTAAAATGTGATAATGCTCTAACAGCCACATTCTTAGCACTTAAGTGTTAATTAAGTAAACAAAAGCGTAGTCAGGACCGCCAGATTGCTCAATTTGGGAAATATATCGCTTTCAGTTTGAGTAATTAGTAAAACTGACCTCCATATTTCCTCCTTTATTGCTTTGTTTTTGTTTTTTTTTTCTTTAAGGAAGACATTGCCGGTTCATTTCCTCATGTTTTGATACGTCGAAACGAATACAAATGTGAGTCATCGCTAGATCTCAGTCGGCCTTGTTTCAATCGTTCTCTTATCTGCAGCGTGCTATGTGTCATTAGAATGCGCAATTATCGTTCAACTACGGATAAAAACCTCAAATATGTTAGCGGTGCATACAATGCAAGGACTTATTTCTGTTGAAACAGCTTTATCGTTTCAAAACATGCACGCATCATGTTTACATTAATATGTTTGCAACCGTTTTCAATGTCTCCTTATCAGGTAAGAATAACCATTAGTGAAAGAAAAACAACGATAGACACGGAGACGTGATACCTACACGAATCTTAGCCAGATCTACTTTTATGGTCAATCACAAGTCCTAATGTATGTAGGTGTTTAGTGTAGGATGTTAAATTGCAAACATAACAGAAACATGTCATATGTTAATTTGGGACTAATTCTGTGTCTGCAGACCTCTGACAAGTTCAAAACAGTTACTGTTTGTGTCGAACCATCTCTAAACAACGCAACGATGACTGGTGATGTTAAAGGTGAAACGAAAATTCTCGTAATTGAGTAATGGCACTTTCAATAATGTGTGGTTTGCTACGGCGTAGATCATAAAGGTATAAGTTCACGGTACATAATTCGCCCACAAACAATCCATACGCTATATTAGGTTTGATCCCACGATCGCAGATTCGATAAGTAAACATTAGTGACCGTTTACCTGTTCAATTAGTATTCTAATGAGATTTGTTGTTCGATATCGTCACCATAATCATCTTCAGATGTAAACACAAGAGACATCAGGTCACAAAGACCTTCGTCCTCGTCTTGTTGACTTCTAAACAAAGCGTCTTAAGCCATATCATGTGTTTGTCCAAGATCACGATTAAATTGACGATCAGATCTGGCTATTTAAAATCTATGTGGGTGGTGGTACGTGTTATTATTGCTCATGATGATATTTCTGGACTTAATTCGTCATTTTACACACTGGCAAGTCTCGCTGTAAACACTGTTTTTTGTCCAATAAATAACGACATATTATTTGACTCGTGTTTTTGTGTGCATGTGGTTAACGCAAATGGCTTGTTGGCAAGCGAAGTTCTATCGATTCACATTCAAGCCCGAAAGAAGACTATTTTGTGGCATTGTCGTTGCATTCCTTTTACAAAACAGTCCGGATTTGAAGAACTTCTTTTGTTGCAGGGTAGGCAAGCCGGGATGGTGATGGAAGCCGACCCAATTGCTGGCAAACATACTGATGGTAAATATGAAAAAGATCCTTCTTCAATAATTTTGGCGCCGTGTCTATTTCGAAGTTTATTGAATTTCTGAAATACATTTACAAACTGAGGTCTGTAATTGAATTATGTCGAGGTCTTTGACTGCCAGAGAGTAATTTATGGAACACTTACTGCAATAACGCTAGAACTATTCAGAATTCGTAGCTTTATACTTCTAGTTGTAGGCGTGTTCATTTACATATTTTTACCACAAATATGTAAATGCTTGGTTTCGTGATTTTCTTTCCGACGCGTTTGAATTTTACCAAATCCTACATAGAATCGGGTTGCTGTATCTATAGAAAATCATGAAATATGCTGACTTGAGCTGTCGTTTTCAGTCGTTGACCTTGTTATAGCCCCAATATCATGTTGTGCTATGATTTATTGTGTAGTCTTGTGTTGCTATGTGTACGGTGATTAATATGCCTCGTGTTTGATGTGTCATATACCGTTTGACGCCTATCGTCCTATTTCCTTGCCTCCCATTTTCTACTTTCGCTCACAAGTCGTTGGCCCAAATTTTGACTGCTTGATGCCTCGCTATAAATACAGAGCAGTCTGGGCACGTCCCTGTTTTATCTCAATGTCTGGCTTAAGTTATAAACACGCATTTTTGACGCATTAAATGAATCATGTTTGTTTATGACCACAAAACTAGATTATCATTATCAATATCACTGGTATTGGCCGACGCGGCTGTTAGATCGTTATCAATTCAATTACGACTGTCGTTGAACGTATTTCCTAGATTTATTATTAGATTGAAATTTGATAAGCCTCTTTTTTCTCGCGTGTGGAACGTGTCGATAAAATCTATTTCTGATTTCTGTAAACCTGTAGCAATATTTTTAAACTGTCTCAGGATGTTTTGGTTCCGGTAAACTATCCTAATATTCATTTCATTCTACGAATACATGAACTGAATGAAGCTTGGATACTTCCAAGCTTTTGGAGGGAATTTTGAGTAAAGTATCTACAGTTTTTATAGTAATTTCGGCGTCTTGGTCTATTCGGTCACCAGGCCTTTGTACGTAACTTAGCCTTAGTTAATGTAAAACCCAATGTGCCAATTAGCTTACCGGCTATAAACCCATAAAATCCTGTTGGAATCACCTAATTTGCTGGAACGGAAACTAAATTGCCGGGACACAAATCAGAGCCAGACATAACGCTTCTTTGATCTTTCAGCGTGATTTGTAACGAACGTAGCCATGGATGGCTCCTTGAAAACTTCTGTCTAGTGTCTTGGTCTTCCTATAACCAGTTCACTGCATCATTATTTATAGCTTCTTAGATTAACAGTTTGTTGTTGTCTACATCCAGGAATGTTTAAGACTGCAAGTCAATATCACGCTTTTTATTACGGTATACGTTAATTTCAATGCACTCTCGCCCTAGTCGCCACTCTATTTATTCTATTTATTCCTGGCTTTCAATGCTTATTCTTTTATAAATAAATGCCCTTGATCATTGATCTCTCCTTATCATTCAGTCATCACAAATTTTAATGTGTACAATATTTATTTCTCTTGTAAGATTTTCTATAGTTTTATCTTACTACAGGTCAAAAGTTGGGTGTCTGGCAAACTTATGCCATTCATCATTCGAACCTGATGGTTATAATCTACTTTCCTCAAGATGTAACAGCTTCCAACCACAATATGCAGCAATAACGAACAAATTTATAGTCAACACAGAAGAAGTTACATGTGCAAATTGCATTTTAAATTGAAACAAAGATTCAATGTAGCGTAACTTTATCCGATGGCTTTGAATGGCGGCCATTATTCAGATTGGCCATTGCTGTTGTCAATCGAATCGTACGGTCTTGCTCCGTCGCGTCTATTGTGTTTGATTTTTATTTGAACATCGAAAACATCGCGGTACGGCGCCACTGATAAATCAATTTAGGTTTTATTAAATTCGTCCTTTTGGGGTGATTACCACGGGACTATGACATAAGTATACTACCAGCGAGCAATAATCGTTCAGAGAATCGGAAATTTGGGACAATATAGGCGCGAATTTTCTCATCTAAAATGATTAGGTGCTCAGCTAATGAATCAAAACTTAAAAAACCATACCGGTGCGCGGTATGGACTTTTTCATAAACGACTGAATCCGACATTCCTTTTAACTTTTTAAATTATTCTTGTTTACTTATTCTGGTTTACTATCCGGATTATCATGTCTGCTATGATAATAATCATTTCGACAGGATGTGGCCTCAATCATCAAAAATGTTTCGGATACAAAGTTTCCAAATACTGCAGTCCATAATGTCTCCAGTTGAAGGACTGTCCCCAATCAAGCGTATAAAGTCGTACCCAATCCATTGTTCGTGGCACACTTCCCTTCAGGAAATCAAAATAGTCGTCATTGCGATACATTTTACGTGACTTAACTGACGAACCCAACTTACAAATAATTGAAATAACCATAAAAGGCAATGAAAAAAAAAAACCCGGGATATCCCCGGGTTTTTTTTTTTTCATTTATGAATTCTATGTGGTATTTTCCGTTACAGTTTGACGAATATTTAGTATTCAATGCTTAGTTAGTGTTCAATGTACAATCAGTCACAGCATTGTGCATTTGAGTGTCGACTCGTATTGTCAAACAAACTCCCTAATCGCCACCTAGTTTTACAATAGGTCAGTGTTAAATTCTATTAGGAGCTTAAGTAGTGACGACCGTCAGAATGACTAACGAGACAAGTATGTATGTTTAAGTTAATTGCATAAGTTAAACGCAGTTTAGCCTCGATTTAGCTCATGTTTTCTATATTGAAACTCGGGCATTCTCAAAATAAACCCATGTATGTATACGTAGACGCAGATGCTAAAATTCATAATATGAATCAGTGTGTCTGTTATAAATAGTCGTACATAATACTGAATGCTTTATATTATCAAGGATTGTCTCTTTCAGAGAGAGTGCACGGCGCATCGCTGAAGGCGCGGGCAGGCGGTGACGTCATATCTCCAGAGCGCTCCGTCGGCACCCTCGACCTCAACATGTCGTTCACTGCTCCTTCCAACCTGGTACTCACACCTGCACCTGAATGTAAGTTCATCTGAATTATTAATTGAGGTCAATTAGATTCTTAGGCACGGTTGCCGCCAAAGCGAAGACGAGCCGGTCGGAGAGAAGACGCACGGGAATTATCCAATCAAATTGAAATCCACATCGCGACCCTCCTGTTGGTCGAATCTCGTACCTCTCCGCACCTCTCCGTTGGTGTCCGCTTTGTTTAGATACTGCTTGATCCTTGTGGATTGATTACATGAAATGTATCTGATTACTGACATAGACTGTTAAAGTATTTACATCAACACAAACCTCTAAACTTACTTCTTCTACCAGGTCGGAAATTATCCCGAGGCATCTCCCGTGCGACAGACAACGAGGGTCTCGTGTGGGCTTTACGCAACAATACAGAACCAGAGCCAAACACAATAAACTCCGATCACATACTACTGCTTCCAGACATTTCAGTCTACCCACCTGATTTTAGGTAAGCATTTAATCTTGGTAATTTAATATTATGCGAACAGACTAAGGTCGGACTACTTAATCTGGTACTAAAAGTGGATTGCCTTTTAGCTATTTTCGACGCAAGGCCAAAGTGGTATGTTGAAGAAAAACATGTCATGACAGGTCATCACTGACAGCCTAAAATTAGGAGCACTCTGCATGCCTTTGTTTTGATTACCAAATGGATTTCCGCAAACCGATGTTCGATTTGATTTATCGTTCGGTTATTTACAAATCCGAACTCATCAGGGGAGCATTTGGCGAATGTTAGCATAAAAGTATGGGAATGACTTGCTAGACAGAAATATGAAATAATGACAAGCGTGTGCCGCGTTCGTTACTCTTGGCATTTTGCATTTTTTTTTTGGATTGATGCCCTTTAAATTAGTCACGAATGACAAATATAGTGGACCGTGTACGTGTATATGACCAAGTTGGTGCTGGTGCGTACGTACGGTCGGCAGCTAGCCAATATTCATTATCGTTGCACACGCAATCAGACCGTTTGTTGCCGTTGAACTTTCTGTTATTGTTTACCGTTCTTTAACCTTTTCGTGTTTCGGACACATGAATTCCGACATTACCCACATTGATTTTGGCGTAGGTGGAACTCTGGCAATGTATGAAAGGAAATACCAGGTTTCTCATGGTTATCGTCAAGGAAAAGCCAACATCCGATTACAATCAGTAAAAAATAATGAGTTGAAATTCCGTATTAAATTAGGAATGGGCTATAATCCTAATTAAATCATTTCTGTAGCAAATATACTTTTTATAGTAAACTAGCTTTTGCCCGCGGCTTCGCCCGCGTGGATGTCGAAAAATATCCCACCCGAACAAACATAGTTACCTTCATCCCCCTTTTTAACCCTTCGGGGGTAGAATTGTCATTGACACGTATTTATTAATTTTCAATCGTCAGCCTAAACACAAAATTTGAAGATCCTAACTTCAAAACTGATGGACTTTCATATAAACTTACATCCCCTATTTTACCCCTTTAGGGGTGGAATTCCCTAAAATCCTTTCTTAGTGGATACTTACTCTTCACAAAGAACACACCCTCCAAGTTTCATGTCTCTAGAACCAGCGGTTTGGGCTGTGTGTTGATATATCACCCAGTCAGTCAGTCAGTCAGTCAGTTTACCATTTTATATATAGATAACTAAGTTCTAGGCCGAATATAAAGCGTAAGACTTAGCAATCGAATACCACACAGAGAATTAAAGGCAAAATCCTCTCACCTTTTCCAGAACATTCTTAGAAAAGGACCTCCTAGAGACTGCGACGCTAGTAACTCTAGAGTCCGCCAACATACTGAACTGGTGGCGCCACGGTCGCGTTCCGGGCGCTCCCCGTCTATTGCCACTTGCCACCTCTGGTGACGGCAACTGTCTGCCTCATGCTGCTTCACTGGCGGCATATGGCTTCCATGATAGACTGCTAGCGTTGAGGACCAAGGTTCAGGCACTGCTGTCTGGAGAAGGCGGTGAAGTACTTACTAGTAAGTATTATTCACCAATAATCCTGAAATTTTTTAGCGGCCATCTTCGATGATCGTCGGTGGATGGCTGATAAAGTATGGATGAGGAGAGACCGCGGATCTCGCTCAGTGACGTGAAAATAAAGAGCCTTAAGGCCAGCAGTAGTTTACTAAAGTCTGATATGACCCTATCAAATTTTTAAAACGTTTTCAACACCCATTAGTACTGTAGAATCCTGGTGTCATCCGTGATGTCTATAAATTTTTCTCCTTTCCAGACACAATAAAACGCCGCTGGCGTTGGTCAGAAAGCATATCCCTGCGCTCAGCCGGACTAACTCCTTCCGAAGCCGAATGGGAGCACGAGTGGGCGCAGTGCGTGACGGCGGCGTCGCCGGAGCCCGCGCGCGCCACTCCGCAGGCCGCGCCGCACTACGCTGCGCTGGAGCATCTGCATGTGTTCGCGTTGGCGCATGTCATGAGGCGACCCGTCATTGTGTTCGCTGATGTTGCACTGAGGGTTGGTACTTTTGAATATAGGTAACATAATATCACCACGCCTGTAATCCCCGAACGGATAGACAGAGGTGTACCTACGTGTTTAATAAATAAATAAAACAATATCATTGTATATTTTTGCACTTGCAGGACTTCCGCGGCGACCCAATAGCCCCCATTCCTTTCGGCGGCGTCTACTTACCCCTCGAGCTGTCCCCGGAAGCGTGCAGCAAAACGCCCATCTTATTAGCGTATGACGCGGGACACTTCTCCGCGCTAGTACCGTGCGAGCCACTGCCAACAGATGGCGCTAGAGTACCGCTTGAAGACCATGCAGGGAACCCTATGCCTATCAGGTAAGCTGGAATATAGTTACTTTACCTGGTGATGCTCTTTTGCTTTTTGACAAACTAGCAGGCTGGCCATCTGACGATAAGTTGTCATCGCTAACTCCAGCTTCAATATTAGATGCTGGCTCCCAGGCACAAACCGGAAATCGCGTGGGCCTGTAATTAATGCAGACTTTCCACTCGAGCTAGTTGAAATAAAGCACCAACTAATTTACAGAAATACTAATTCAACTTTTCAGATTCAACGTAGACCCCGGCGATGACTTCCGCTGGGACGTCGAACCCGACCAGAAGACCATAAACAACATCCTACCGGACGAATACCAACGATCCTCCATGCTGGCAGCTTACTTAGACCTCGAGCCGATCGAATGCATCTCCCTAAGCCAGTCGCCCGAAGAACTCCGAAGATCACTCGACGCACTTTCAACAAAAAGTTCAAAGCAAATGAACTCAGTTGCCAAACAATTCGGAAGTATTGGAAGGTCTATGAGTAGCAAGATTAAGAAGAATTTTGGGTCCATGGCGAAATTGGCTGGGAAAAGTAGTGGGAGTCATAGCAATCCTGAAGAGAGTCTGATGCGGACGCAGTCGACGTGTGAAGTGTTGTGTTGTCGAGTGTTAGCGGCTAGGGCGCCTGTGCAAGAGGAGATGGTCAAGAATTACCTTAATGAGGCTTGGATTGGGTAAGTTTTATTTTACCTTTCATCATCATCTCATCTTCCTGCTCTTGTCCCATGTTGCTTGGTGTTGGTGCAACAGTTTTTTTCTTCCATTCTCTCCTTTCAGCCGTCCGCTATCATTTATTCCATTTTCTTTCTTATCATTCCTCTGACATCCATCTTTTCTTTAGACTTTTCTAATACGACTTTATTATAACCTACTGCTGGAGGCAAGTGGCCCCAATTACAAGTGTCAACTTTATTCTCATGTCTTTGTTGTATATTCGGGCCATACTTTCAGGAGGTTATCCAAGAAGCCATCGTCTCCTTAGAGTCTTTGAAATACCGTCCATCTTTATGCATCTACTGCTGGGCGAAATTGGCCCATCTGTTGCCAAAACTGTAATATTAGCTTAGAAATGTATTTTACTATTTTGGTTATTAAAATTCCGTGTAACTTTCAGGTACACAGCCGAAAAAAATCGCAAAGAGCAACCAGTCGCGCCCTCCCAACCTCGCTACGGCACGGGCCGTTCCCAATTCTACGCAGAAGCGGAAAGACCCGCGCACGACGCAACTCGCGCGGCCACCAGCACATCCACAGCGAAGACCACGCGTGTGCCCGTGGACAGGACGCTGTACCTGAGCCGCTCCACGTTCTACGACGACCGGCCGCCGTCGCCCGTGCCGTGCCGCGCGCCGCTGTGCATGTACTACGGCAGCGCCGCCAACGGGGACTACTGCTCCCGCTGCTCGCGCCTGCAGTGACCTGTGTGATAAACTCTTAGGTTAGTCCGGCCCCTGAAGCTCTATGTTTTATCAAGTTTTAATAAAAAAGTTGATCTAAAATATTCTCTATGTATCGTGTGTTCTGAATTTTAAGTACGTACTTAAGATTGGAATTTTGTATGTTTTATTTTTGACTACTTTCGTCTCTCATACTAACGATGTTAGGTTATGTTAAGCGTTAATATCGGTCGAATTAGGCTTATTACTTTAATAATTATTAAAAAAGTAATATTATCGTTTGCGTGGGTGATATTTTTTTAATTGTTACTTAGATTTAGTAAGTCACCTTTGTGTTTGCCCCACCATTAATAATAATGCATAATAAGTAAGTAAGCACAGATAATATCTGTGATTTAATAATTGTATCATAATTATTACTGTCATACCAGGATAACCAACCATAGGCGTATAAAGGTGTTTTCTGAATGTAAAACTAATAATAATAATAAATACATTAATGTTGTAAACTAAAAGATTAATGACCAATGAATGTTGATCTTTAATCTCTAACTTTCATACCAAATAAGGGTAAAATAATATCCCAAAAATTAGTTAATATTAATCACCATTTTCTTCTTTATATGCGCCTGTGGTCTGAATGATCTATACGACTGTTATTATATTATCAAGTGCCAAAAAGTGGCTTCTAAACGTATTTTACAAAAGTATTTGGAGGATGTAAATGCCTATGAGTGTTAAAGTAACAAATGTGTTCAAAATTCAGTGCCAGGTTGGAAATGGGAAGTAAATTTTGGACAATACGGCGACATTGACGTGTTTCATACATTTGTTTAATAAATAAAATGTATTAAAAATTTGACAGTGTATAAAACAGGGTAAAATCTGTTTAGACACCAACAGTGTATACCTTAACATTATGTTGCCTTTATAAATCGTGTCTTCTCGCATTGAAAAATGTACCATGAGTATTTTATTGTACTTTAAATTGAAGATTATATTAAATTTAGGGTGTTAGTAATAAATGTTTAAATATATTGGCGGCTAAACTTTTCAGACTTATTTAACTACATTAAAAAGGATGATAAAAAATTTAATGTTTAAAAAAAGATATAAAATGTTATAAATTATATTTATCATCTATATTACCATTTTAAATGATTAGGAAGAGTTTATTACTAAAATAATTATATATACCTACTGAAAGTAGGAACTATTGCAGCTAAAATTCTGACCATAGCCTTGTGGAATTGTGATTTATAGGTTATGTACAAATAGACACAGATGTATATTTTTTCATTTAAATCATCAGTCTACCTCATTGATGCAGCAATTTAGTGTTAAAAACAGAAAACGAAAGACTATGGCTGATTGAAATACTATGGTGGAATATAGTGCTTCCAAAGACATTTCGCCAATATCTTATAATATTTTTAGAGAAGAAATTGAGTAAGTTAAAAAATATTTATCCCTTTCTATTTTTTCCCTCTTTTTCTATGCCTTTTTGTTTTTTCCCGCTTTTTCTTTTTTATTTATGTTTATTAGGTTGAGACAAAAAGTTTGTAAGACTTGCTTTTTGGTGAATTTCAGTGTCCTTTCTAATAGGATATATTTACAAATCCACTTTGGTACCGAAATCAGCCATAATTTCCTGATATATTTTGGACTCAGGGTAAAAAAATTGAATGCACTAAAATTCCTAAGATAATAACTAGAAATTATATCCTCTCCAATATAAAAATGACGAGCTTGGGAGTTTGTCTCCGTCCTTAATTTGCTGGTTTAAGAAAAAAAAATGGCTTTATTTTACCACTGCTGAATGGTTTCTTAACCTTGTAATCAACCAACCATGTTTTAAATGTCTCATCAATGTGCTTTTTGGTAGTGGTGGAACCCAGCCTTTATTGTAAAAATTTTGATCTTCTAGTCCCATATGAATACTTAGTTGTTAATGTGATAGTAATAAGTTCAGTGATTCATAAATTACTGATGTTAACGATTCAAAAATCAGTTGCATAGTGTGATCATGTTGTTTATGTTTTTCACTCTAATTGTTAGTTTCAAACTTCTCTCCTACTAATATCTGTTCTCTAATAAAAATAAGTATCTATACCTCTTGTATATCTTCATAGATCTGTGAAATTGTAACAAAATTGTGAGAAAACATGACAAATATAATTCTTTCATAAAATAAGTAAAAGTGTACACAATAAATCATGTTCAAGTGAGAAATCGGACGTAACATAATATTTTTTCATATGTTTAACAATATAGAGACAGCATATCATGTTTTGTAGAAATATAAATTGATATTACATATGCAAATTTAATATGACTGGATTTTATTTAAACCCCCAATATAATCACAAAGTATCCTATGCTCAATAAATAATAAACTTCCACATAACTGCTCCAGTTTAACAATAGTTCAACAAATAATTAATCATTTAAATTACAATATGTGTAATTGGCAAAGTACTCACTGCCTGATGAGGTTCAACCCTCGCTCTCCACTCAACAGTCAAACAAGCTTACCGTACTTAGTTCGACACAAGTCTCAAGGTGCAAAACATGAACATTTTTCTTTACTAAAACTTATCCATATTGGTTACTTCAGACGGCCAGGGGTTCTAGGCAACCAAGACTGTTGGATTGCTGATTGAAAACTCGACATCGTAGTTAGCAACAATGCTTTTTTTTCACGACGACGAAATAGTTCAATTTCCCGCTACTCTTAGTGAAAAACCGCGAACGTGCTGACCACAGAAAGAGCATCAATATAATACTGGTATAGAGTGCAAAGTCGTGAGGTTTTTATGCTAACCTTAACCTGTAGAGAGTAGCGCCATCTAGAGATTGAAGCCCAAAACTAGCCATAATAGTCTGACTAGTTTACCCTACCTACATTTCATTTTATTGCTTTTGTTTGCATACTTTTTCCATAGTCGTAGATTGATTTATGTAAAACCATGTTTGGTAGCGTGAAATTAGTAGTTTGAAAATAAAAACAACTCCACATGAATTGCAATCAACCTACAAGCATGGAAAATGTGCACTTTATTATTTTAGATAGTTTGTAAAGGTTGATTTAGTTTCGAATGATGTTTCATTCAGCTTGTTGAATACTCAATACATACATTTATTTTCACGTTACCTATAAATACATTGGTACTCTTGTGCACATTTTTCACTTCAAGCATATCGACAAACATATTTACATCGTTCAATACCGCAAACTCTTAAGCTTTTACAGAGGAGCAGAGAGGCTCAGCTCAACGTACTAGAGAAGAGACTCAGCTTAACGTATTCGCAGCAAAGAAAATATCAAAAACAACACGAAAACATGCAAAACGTATATCCGCCGTTTTCATTTGACAGTTTTGAATTTTGTCATATAAGTTTTTGTTTTTCATTCGATTAAATAAATAGATTAACTCAAAATCAAATTTTAGCACGTAATTTAAGTCTTCAAAATTAAACTAAAGTATAAAAAAAAATTAGAAATGAAAATAACAATTTTCAACAACAATTAGGTATAAGTAGCTTTGTAGGGACATCTAGTGCGTCCTATGTGAATTAAAAAGCCTAAGGCTTCAAGCGGTAGATGGCGCACAAAAAAAATTACTGTATATCCGTGAAGGCAAGTTTCCCCCCCCTGGTGCAGGCTGTCATCAATGAATTGGCCATTTAAATAATTCCATGGCATTGGTTGATATTCTATTCTTTTACCACTTTTGAACAAAAATAAGCTATTTCGGTTTTATTTTTGAATAAAAGTACGTTCTTCAACATTTCAACAGACATTCAGCATACCCTGCAGCTATCCCAACTTTCACACCTCTCATTGCTCTTACAATCTCTCCTCTCTTCGGCTCCAAGAGCCAACCTACTATCCCTTCCAGCGTTCCAAAACCTTCCATTCTTCGTTAAGTAAGCATCCGTCCTCTGCTCTTACAGCGTTCATACTTGATGTTGCCGTCACTCCTCGAGCCATTCTTACCTGTTTCCAGAACAGCTTAACATTGACCCTGAAGTTATGAGTTGAAAAGAGTCTGCTTAGATGGTTTGGTCATATGGGGAGGATGAGTGAAAGGCGACTAACAAAAGGTATTTTTTATAAGGCAGATGTGAGTGGCAATACCGGGAGTGGATGCCCTAAAAAGACGTACACTGACCTTATCGGTAAGGTTCTTTAGAAAGGTCAAGTGTGTAGTCTGTAGTACTCACAACCGGCGTGCGTGTGTGACCAGATGAATGAACGTTGACGAGGCAAAAGCAAAAGGAGTATGTTAGGATCACAGTAGGTGGTTTTCTGTGGTATCTACCTACCCACATGGGAAAAAGGCGAGGGTATAGATATTCATGTAAAAAGTACGTATATCGATGTAGTGTGTGTATCGTGTACTTTATAAGATAGAGATACACTAAAGAACCTTATTTACTCTTAGATGCATAGGTAAATATTGCTATATGCGAATCAGAATACAACCCATGCCTTTACGATGCGTCCCGCGGCTTCACGGAGCGGTTGATTTTTTACTCACTCAGCGTTTGTAAATAATTTATTATTTCTGTATAATAATATAATTATCACATATATTTTAAAAAGAGTTGTCTTCCCCGTTTTATAATATAAAATTTCAAAGACTTTCCCGCTTCGATACGGCAACGAGAATAACCACCTAGTGTTTTATTCGTTCAAAAACGATATATTTTTAATTTAGTGCCAAGACGTAAGTTTCACTTGTTTTAGTAATAATTAAGTTATTTATCATGATATATTGAATACAAATAAAACGCTAAACAAAATGCAAGTAAACACAGCCAAGCGGTCTTATTTTAATTCAATTTAATAGTCCAATATTTATGGCTCTTCTAAATAATTAATTGTTTCGGACGAAAGGCATAGTGTCAAAAGCGCTTTTTCTGTGGAAGAAAGATGCTTTTCTCTAAAATCACATAAAAGCTATAAAATTCCCTAAAAACTGATTATAAATGATGTCCGGTGGTCTTATAGATAAAGTTTTTATCGGTCTGGATAATGCACCGGCCGCATTTGACATAAAAGGACGTATTTTGGGACCCGTAAGTTTTGCATCTTTGGATTCGATTTCCACATTCTAAACCGCATAGAAAATACTATAATCAATTTTCGTTTCAGAATGGCACTAACTTAGAATATATTAGGTCAGAGACTGGTGTAATAGCTGTGTTAAAAGGTGATAAATGTGAACCATTGCATTTGGCTTTGCATCATACAAGATCTGAAGCTTTGGCAGGCGCAAGGTCACTAGCACAGAACTTGATAGAGACTATACGGGCTGAGTTGGCGCAATGGAGCGCGGCGCAGGCTGGTGGTCCGCCACCTGCGCTGAATGTGCCGCCGCCGACGCTAACGACTAGTGCGACCAGCGCGCCTCCTGCCGTGCCGCCGCCTGTCGTGACAGCGTCGCTCTCGACTCCTCCGACGTTAACGTCCGCCGCCATGCCCCCAGTGGTCAGCGCGGCGCCGGCAACGGCTCCTCTCATGACAGTTCGTCAACCCACCATGTTACAACTACTGCAACCTCAGCAACAGTATGTGTTGAACCAAGAGAATGGGCAGCTAATACCTATAGTACAACCTGGGATGCAAGTTTCCAATGCTAATTTTACATCTCTGCCACTTGGTCAAACATTGAGTTTACAGCAGCCAAACTTTGGGACGCAGATAGTAGATATATCAAGTATGCAGCCAGTAAATGTGACTCCATTGCGACTGAGTGGTGTGCCATCGTCTATGTCAATGATTTTACCGAATGGGTTATCATTTCCTCAAGCGAGTCTTTCAACATCTGATAGTACGACTGTAAGTACAGCTACTTCTACTCCTGTAGTGTGTGCTGCTCAAAGTACTAATTCTTGTCAGAAGATCTTGTACAGCACAGACAAAGGGGATAAGGATGTCAAGTATCACATACAAGGGGCCGATACTGTCCAGTGGACAGTGCCGGGCTCTCAGACAATGTTGATACCTTATCAACAGCTGCAGGACTTAGCAGCAGGGCAGCAAGGACTGACCAACTTCCAACCTCAGCAGTTTGTATCTGTAAGTTATTCTATCATATTACCCACAACTGAAAGCATGTACAATACAAAACACAACAAGCATACAAGCAAGCGGTATAAGAAACTTCCATTAAAACTTATCAAGGAGTAGTGCCTCAGCTTGAGGCCTGATATCATCATCATCATTCTCTTGCCCTTATCCCAATTCATTTGGGGTTGGCGCAGCATTTCTTCTTCTCCCATACTTGTCTATTATTCATCATCTCATCAGACACCAAAATTATTTTTTACCATACTTAAGCCTGGTTTCCACCAAGACAGTAAAGAGGAGAGATTGGTTCCACATTACATTTCTTGTCTCTTATGTAATTGGTCCTTGCCTGTCTCCTCTTCACCCAAGTCATCTCTGCTTTGGTGAAAACCGGGCCTTGGTATGGTTTTTATGAGTATTTAATAAGTAATTTAATATGTTTACAGATAGCCCCAGCTGGTGGTCTACAACAAACATCTCTACCTCTGACAGCAGGTCAGTTGCAGCAGCTACAAGCCACTGGTACTTTCATGCAGCTAAATCAAAAGGTAACATTTTGTTATAACTTGGTAGTTAGATGAGCATAGTGGTGGTCCACTGTGCTCGTTATTACTATGTTATGAAGTTAGATATTATTTTTATTGCTGACCTAATTTCTATGAACTATAAACATTATTTCTTATGATTTATGAAATAACATATTTTCATCAGATATCGTTGTTTTTAAAATAATAGTGTTACAGTAACATACAGACAAATTAATATACAGGGTGGAAAGGACACTGACGCGAAAACAGTTACCACATCCTCATTACATCATTCTGAACCCCTACAATTTTTCATCGGTAATAAAAAAAACAGCTGTTGTGTGCAATACCTACACGGTCAAAATGTATGGAACAGCTGTTTTTTTGACGTGACAGCGTCTTACAATTCGATGGAGCCGGCTGCACGCACGAAAAAACATGACGTATGCGGCGTTACCTCGCTCTGAGGCGTTCCATAAAGACAATACGAAACAATTGTTCATGCATATTCATTTTTTGAAAAATGCAACCATTCCATCAGTATTTTCTTATGACGTTGTCACGTTCAACTATCGTCAGTAAACCGACTTTACAGACAACCGATTTTTTTTTTTTTAAATACTGAAGAAAAATTTTGATGTAGGGGGCTTAGAATGATGTACTGAGTATGTGGTAAGCGTTTCCGCGTCGGTTTTCCTTTCAACCTGTATAATAGAACAATTGTTTTTGTAGTTACAAAAATGTAATTTACAATTAATGGAAGACAACCTTCTTAAATGAAACAGCCTAACAGCATTGTTTACTATGAATAAACATATAAGTATAGATGCTTCCTCTAGTTTACGATAAAGAGTAGAATTAATGACTAGACACAGGGCTAAGACATAACATTGATAATGTTTTAAATTTTCCCAACAGCCAATTGCGAGCAGTGGTTCTTTGATAAACATTATATCAACCGGACAAGCATCGTCACCACAAATTATCTCTGTGAGCATTATGGTGGTTTTAATACTAGCACATACTAATATATGATGCTTAACTTCACATGCCTTTGGTGTTTTGGTCTTAGGTTTTATGTTCACAGATTTTTTTTAGCCATTTCTGTTTTTGTCATCCCAGCTGAAACCTGCATTTTATGTACTTTGCGTTCGTTCATTACTTTTGGCGATTGTAAGAAATATTACTTTTTCATTAATGTTTTAACCTTTTCTGGTAGTGTAGCTATGATAAAGAAACTATTTAAAGTAATACCTTCAGCTTACAACAGAATCCTTATGTCCTTGTGTCTTGGTTGCCACGGCTTATTTGAATTGATTATTTTATTTTTGAATTGTTTACATAATGTACCATCTCAACATGAATGATGTAACCAAGAGTTTGTAAAAGTATTCTGATTTAAAAGAGTGTCCATGGAGTTTCTTGCCCGTTCTTCTCTATAGAGATCTACGTTAGGGAATGGGCAACTACAGTACTTTCACCGTTTTTATGCCTTGTGACTGGGACTGTAGCTATTGTTGTCTTTGTTTCGACAATTCAAAAGTGCCTGTAACTGGGCTATTTGAAATAAATGCTTTGATTTTGATTTATTATTTTATCCCAATAGAAGAATCTATCTACACCACTAACAATTCATTTGCTTCTTTAATTTTCTTACTTTCTCCCATGTCCTATTTTTCAGACAAATTAATAAAATAAAAATTGCTTCTACCCTCATTAGCGCCCATTAACCCGTCCCACTCCAATAACAAACGTTTCAATGGTACATTCGTCTTTCAGAACTCTTCGACTCCTTCAAAAAGTGTTGGGCAAGAATCTCGAGGACAAAAGAGGTTGTCTGATGGGACACCAAGCCAGTTGCAGCTAAGACCCATTGCTCCTGCTGTGTAAGTTAGAATAGAATAAGGATAATATTTTAGATAAACAAATTTTGGCTCTCTTTCAGGATTCTTTTACGATTGGAAAAGATATTTGCTATCAGTATTTTGAGTGACTATGGAAGTCTGATTTTAAATGTAAGACAATTTGTTTTCCCAGTATAGCAACTACCTTTTCTAAAACATTTTAATATTTGCTGAAAAGGCACGGACATTGTATTCATTCAATAAATTACAATACTTACATATACACAAATTATATCAAAGATGTCAAGCAATTGGCGTCACAATAATGAAAAACTGTTTTTTTTTTTTTGCAAAATTTGAATCTTTTCTCTGAACCTGACCTTAAATTGAAGAATAAGAAGTTCGACACTTGCAAGAAAAATGACGACTCTAGAAGAAAATCCAAATTTTATATTTTTGTTTTATTACTATTCTGACTATTCTTTTTGTTTCAAAGTAGGTATCTTTCATTTGATTTACTGTTTTATGAAATTTAATAACAATAGAAGAATTTAACCATAGATTTACTTAGGTCACAATAGTAATAGAACACGCTTTTTACCGACTTTTGAAAAGGAGGAGATTCACGCATTTCCCAAAATCAATTCAAATCAGCCAGTTCTACAAGAAAGAAGAATCACGGAAGATATTCTCGTTACAGACAATGACTTCTACCTTTGCTTTTTTGAAGAACTCATTTTTTTAATGTTTTTTTCTTTTCTTGTGTTCGTGTGTATTGAAACAATGTGATGCTCCAGGTCACATGTGAGCCATGACAAGAACTCCACGAGAGATTCGCGCACCTGGACCGCGGCACCAGGTACATTGAAGATTATCTGCTGTTTTTATTCGAGATGACTTGAATGCCGTACTGCCTTTGGCCTTATTTCACTTGAAACGCGTATTAAATATGCATTTGCGTATTATTGAATGGCGACAAAGGCTTGGCGTTGGCGTAAAAAAAGTAATCGATAGAGAAGCCTCAGAGGCGTAAATTTTGTAGCATATGCGGCATTCACCATTACGGTATTGGTTGACCTGCGTTTCAATTTCTAAAACCTGCTTATTATAGTATGGAACTTTTGCATAGACGAATGTTTTAGTTTTAATTTCTGAACTGGTTTACCAATGGCACCTAGAGCTTCAAGTCATCTCGTGTATGGAATATGTGTAACGTAACCACCACCTGCTTACTTACAATAATAAGCAATTAATTAAGGCTTGAGTTGCGTATTTTTTACTGTGTTATGTTTAAGGAATTGCCGTTTTATCAAGACTTATGCGAGGAAACTGCGTTGACATGTTGCGAATAATCATTGTTCTCCAGCATTTTTTGAGCAGATTTTCCTGTGACCTGGATCCTGAAGTTGTCACACCAACCAACTGCTGCAACCAGTCATCAACCTAACCATAAGCAACGTGTTACCCGTTTTTACAAGCTTTTATTTAACTTGTCTTGTTAGTTAGTTGTATGTCATGTACAGGCCAAATCGTGCAACTGAATTTTAAACCAGTTCCCCCAACCGATTGAGCATTGAAATTCTGGTAAAAATACATTTTTATGACAGATCCTGCAGCCAGGGTTACCTCCTCACGAGAGAACTCCTCAACGGTTAATAGCACGGACACGAAGTTTTATATACGCGTTCAATGTTGATAGATTAACCTTTTTTTAAAGTTTAATGATTAGTTTAAGCGATATAGTTAGCATAGCGTAGCCTAATATTGCAAGCATCTAGGACACTTGAAGAAATACCTGTGGCTTCATCCACAATACCATATAAGAACTACGTACCGCACCAGACGTTACAGAAATCCTACATCTTGCAAGTAAAACGCTAGAAACTGTTTTTTTGTGTGGCAATTAGCGTAGTGTAGTTGAAATTGCTTCTTAGCGCAGGTATCGATGGCAAAAAGTTGAAATGCGTTTGGCCCAAAATTCATCTATTCGAACTCCACTCATAGATGCAGCCAATAGATCAGCAAGTGCGCAGGTGACAGGGCATGCGGTGCAAGATGGAAGTTGTGCCATAATTATTCTGTGGTGACATTGTTGGTTGGCACCAAATTCCCGGAATTAAAAGTTGGGGATGATCCTTTTATTTTATTTTTTCCTGCATTTATAGAATGCTGATTTTGAAGAAGTAGGTAGAAGGAGTCTGTTTTCGGGATGAAGGACATATTGGTTTTATTTATCAATGTTGCTTTAGTAGAGTTCTTCTATGGGTTCAGCAAACAGTTCGCAGCAGCCAGGTGAAGCCTTTTGGCGTTTTACAGGGACATAATCCAGACCTGTGAAGCCTATTACCGACTCAGCACTGCTTCATGTGGGTGTCAAGGCCAAGATGCGTAGGTACGTGCAATGCGAGTAGCTGCATGAAACTCAAACGGACACGATATTTTTTGGGCGCATAAAGAACCGGGTTTTAGCCAGGAGCAGCAAAGGAGCCTATAGTCTTGCATTTTTTCCCTAGTAGTTTATACCTTAGTACTTCAACTTGGACGCAGCCAAACATTTTCTTTAGTTTTCTTCTTCACGGCGAAAAGTTCAAATAATTACGTTTGGCAGTCAAGTCAGGTCATTAGGAGCGCAGATCTTAGGGCATGCGGCGCAAGATGGAAGGGGTCCAGTGTCTATGGGGAGACGCCGCATACTCATCTGAGATCTGAGCAATCCATTAACTCCCATCATTTAGATTTTTGGAATTGTGTTTATAGTGGACACCAGCATCAGTATTTTTTTACACACTTTTCAAGTTTAGGTGCAGCACTACTGATGCGTAATGCGTAAACTACTATTACAGCGTTTTGATTTTATGGTTTTGTTTATCAAGTTGTTGATATCCAAACAAAATCTAATGCAATGTGTTTTTTGTTTAATGGCTTTGCGATCCGCGGCACTTCTCACTCGCTAACATATCTGCGTAGCTAACATTAATGTAAACGCAAATGCGTCGTCACTTTTATCTTTGTTTGTGGTTTTGGCGTTATACCTGCCGTAAAATGAGACCATTTTATCCCTTGTCCTGTTTTTAGCTATAACACCTCCCAGACTGACTTACTGTAAGAATCACCAAAGAGGAGTACTTCAAGCTTTTTTTTTTCTTCGATTGGTACCAATTTCAACCATAAATACCTTGTCCTTTGCAGAATATCTACAACGAATAACGATGGCAAAGTATTCAGAATCCTGTTCATCTACCCAGTGTAAGAAAACGAAGAGTCGTCTTCCAAATACCTGTTCTAAAACTAATATTTGCCAAGCGTAGTTTTGCAGCAAATGTTTGCAGCGAGAAATTGACTAGATTATAGACCGACCGCTTTAATGAGTCCTCCGCCTTGCCCCATCAAAGGCACATTAAGCGTCCACAAAGTCCTAACAATATCCCACAGGTTATTTGCATTAACATAACCATAATCCACGTTGGTATCACGATTCTAATTGAACCAATACGTCATCAACCTTCAGAGAATTCCATTTAAATTGATATCTTCACGAGGACTCATTAAAGCGGTCGATCTATAGACTCTGCCATTTTGCGTGAAAGCGTATATTTTTTAGTTTGTGTGTTTGAGTATACTTCGGTACTTATTTTGTTTTTGCTATTTTATCCCTGTTAGTATACAAGTCCTTGAAGATAAAAACGTGAATGGTGCGGAGGAAGCATGTAGTAGATTAGAAGCGTTAAAGTAATTCTTTACAGATTTCGATGGGGAGGTTCCGAGATCCGACATCTTTGCAATGCGTAATTTGCCAAAAATCAATGTAGCACTACCACCGTACAAGCTATTTCGCTAACAGCATAGTAGAACCTCACTCCTGTAAAGCCAACGCGTAGAAAGCAAAGCGTCAAAGTAAGAAACAGAATGTGTACTATAACGTATTGTTACTTTACAGCTAAGGAGAACACCATCGTTAGTATGGGGATGAAAATTAACCCAGCTCACGGCACAATCATACAAGTGTCTTCGGGACAGCAGACGAAGTAAGAAAACACCATTTTGGCTTTTAGTTAGAAAGTATAGAAGTTGATATCTAACCCTAATTATTCCACAGTAAAGCAGCGCTCACCCTTTTCACCAACTTTTTTTTTGGTTATACAGCCAGGCTTTTGTAGAAAGTGTACTAACTATAAATATTTCTTTACAGTGTCTCATCCCCCGGATTGGGCCAAGACGGTACAGGAATGTACATCCGCCAGATCGACAGAAACGCGATCCAAATCCAGACCAGCAAAGATGGACAGAAGCAGGACCTCAGCAAAGTTCAGAATACGGCGCAAAACGTGCAAATGATCACAGTTCCTCAAGGCATGACTGTCTTACAGAACCCTTTGAACATAAGCCAGGTTCCAACAATGCTTGGGCAGCCCAACAGCCAGGTTTACATGATACCTGCGAACCATCCCAACCTCATGCAAAGTGCGCTACCTCCAGGGTTCCAACAAGTGCTCCAACCCGGTCAGAATGTTACTGTGATGCAACCCAACCAGCTAGGCATGCCGGGCGGAGTCCAGTACAACGTACCTTTGATGAACATGCCAGCTACCTCGCAATATATGCCTACGGGGCTCAACTTTAATACGCAGCTATCTGCCCAGCAACTAAACGCAGCTCTCGCAGGACATCAACTGAACCCCAATTTAGGGACGATTCCTATAGTGCAAGCTCCCCCACCGTCGTCTCCTATGACGAATCCTGGGCAAGCGATCCCTGGATCGCAGACACCTGTGCACCAAATAGTCCCGAATTCGTTCCTAACGCCCACATCGCAGTATGCGGGAATGCCCCAACAGTATATGATGCAAGGCAACTCTGGCACGATTACTGTACCGACCAACAATCCAACGGTGCAGTACAGTATACCAGCCACTCAGAACACCTCCAATAACGGCAATGGACAATCTACATCCGCAGATACCGACTCAAACGGGGCTAACAACCAAACTAATTATATTACGTCATCATCACAAGATAATGGGTATTCATTGACGGGTACAGTGCAAAATCAGCAAACTTTTACATCAGACGGCCAATCAACGCAGACTACAGGTTTTACGCAGACCAATCAGAATGGCACACCGACATACGGGTCATCAAATGGCAGCCAGACAGCAGCTTACGTCAGTCAAACGACAACTACACAACCACCGCCTACTTACAACCCTACAAACGGATCGAACCAGGCATCTAATCAGACTTACGCGCCTACGAGTACGCCAACATCACAAAACTCGCAGACTAACTTCTCTCCGTCGACCACGCCAGCGCCACAGACGTATAATACTACCAACCTTCCGAACATGCCAAATGTGGCTTTCGCGCCGAACCAGACTCCACAGAACCCTTACCCAAACGCTACTGGACAGAACTTGGCAGCTTACGCGAGTAACCAGTATCAATACACAAGTAGGCCGTGGTTCAGGCCGAGGTACGGATCCCCACAGGGGTCGCCTTACAGTGCCGGGACAGGACCCCCGCCGAACGGACCCCCCATGCCTGTTCCCCCTCCCTCGGGAAACTACAACTATTGGCCGGATAGCTGAGAGTTAGAAAGTATTATTATTGGGACTGAATTTGACCAGTGATAATTATAAAATAATTTGAAATAAGAGAGACTGCTTTTAAAATATACATTTATAAAATGTAAAGAAATATTTTAGAATCTAGATGAAATAATGATTATTTCCTATATTATTTTGTTTTATTGTAGGCATGTCGAAATTATTGTTTTTTTTTTATGAATTTAAAAGTGATGAAATTGTTATTATGGTGGGGCCACATCGACGTTAATATAAACGTTTATAATGCTGAAACTATAGAATTGTTTACAAAAAATGTATGTGTGTGCAGGGTTACGATAAAACTGCTGAAGGGTTTGATTATAGACACAGATTCCGAGAACGGGTAAGTCGGAGCGGATTCGATCGGTACCCATCGATGCGGGTAAAAACTAAAAAAAGTTTCTGTATGCGCTGTTAATATGCACATAATATTAGAGGTGCACAATAACATTAAAATAGTTTTTTTTTTGCGGATCCCGACAAATCGATACCTGTGTATTTATGCATCAACCTTTAGCATCAAAAATGCGTCAGAGTGGTTCCACCAAAGTTCTACTAATAAATTCCTATATCGTTTAAACTCGCACGTTATTGTTCACGCACAATTTTGCAAGAATTTAGTTAAACAGTAAATGTAAACGATGCAATTTTGCAAGAATTTAATAGTCAAATAATAAAAGCAAACAATGCACTACCGCGTGCACAACCTCGAATAAACTGTGACATATTTCATAATTATGATTTCTTATTACATTCGGAAGTCTTTGAAAGCAAAATACCTTCGTCGCTGTCGGAGTAAGGATCGTAGCAAGTGGCGTTCTGTACTGCCTACCCCCATGGGACAAAGGCGTGAGTTTATGTATTTATGATTCGACAATAGCATTCCGTGGACATTACTTGAAAGATTAATAAAACATGGATGTAGGTTATACTAACCAATTTAAGTCTGCAGTTCAAGGTCACGCGGCTTGTCAAGAAAAAAATACATCGATATGTCAAATTTGGTACATTTATTTTAGTTCTGTGTTTTCCCGACTGCACAGATAAGTGGTTGAAGTGTAGACTTTGATAGCAGTTGCTTGTAGCCATTTTAAGCGCTAGTCTCATATGGTTTTTTTTTTTTTTTTTTTTTTCTTGGTAATATCATCAAATGAGTCCTCCCACCCAGGGCAGAGCGGGAGGGACTGTCAGACTTGTACTGACTAAAATACACGGTGTCCTTCAGTAGCTCTTTATGTTCCAGGGTCACGGTAATTCTATGAGTCCCGCGACCCCGGCAGGCTTTGGCCCTCTAGAGGGGGGCCCCGTCATTATGCTGACACTCTTTGAGGCGCGCGTGGAACACAGCGCGCCGTCGACCCGGGCATGGTCCATGGTCGGACAGCGAGTCGCCCATTACTCGCCGCCCGCATGCCCGCGCCTACGGTGGCCGGAGATCGTCTGCCGACGTCCGGCGCCGTGGGCGTCTACCACTGCGGCTGGTGTGGAGGGAGGACGCTGTCCTCTCCCTCACGCGACCCGCCTCCTCCTTCGCGAGCATGACTGCTTCGCAGAAGGAGGCGACCGCTTCCCACTCCGTCTTGCCCCGCAGCATGGCCTCGACCAATGCCGGGCGCGAGAGGTCTCCGCCTATCGCCGCCGTGAGGACACGGCGGTGCTTTGCCCAAGCGGGGCAGTCCTGCACCGTATGCTCCACCGTGTCCTCCGGGCGGCCCTCGCAGTGGTGACACCCAGGCGTTTCCTCCTTCCCCATATGACACAGGTACCTCCCGAAACTTCCGTGTCCGGTGAGGACCTGCGTCACGCGGTAGGTCAGGACGCCGTGACGCCTATCCAGCCACTCCTCAAAGAGAGGTCTTACCGCCGCGATTGCGGCGTGCCCGAGTCTCATATGCTTTGGTCTTGTCATTTTTCACGAAATTGCAACGAAAAAGTCTAATCTACAAAACGTTAGTCCTATGAACATTATCTTTGACCAAAGAGTAAAATATTTGTAACAAAATCCTTGACAATCTGACTTTGATTAATTGCAAAAATCAAATCCAAATCTCAAAACGAGTTCAAACCTAACACTTAGAACAAAGCCAATAAATAAAATAAAATAAGGCCATATCAAAATGAATATAGAAAACAGATACCCGGTGACAGCTTCTCTCTTCATGTTGAAAGAAATAAAACGTAAACAGGAGCAGGTCAACCGGGGGTACCAACTCCTCAAACGCAAGGCCGAGGCTCTTCGCTTCAGGGGCAGGCAAACTGCCTCAGAATTGGGTTCGGCTCAGCTTATGTTGGGCCATACTCTGAAAGAAGCTTACATAAGTTTGGCAGCCATTAAGTTTACCAATGGGGACTCAAATGCGTTGATGCTTGAGAATATTGGACAAGTAAGTTAATTTTTTCAACTGTTCCCATCATCTTACTTCTTCAGTCTTAATAAGTCTTAAAACATGAACCGTACTGATACTGATACTGTCAGCCTGCGTCATACCACTGCTGGACAAAGGCCTCTCTCCATGACTTTCAGTTGCTACGATCCAGGGCTAATGTGGGCCACTGGTCGTTTGTTTTGTCCAGCTCGTCCCGCCATCTTCGACGAGGTCCAAATGATAATGATGATGAATTAAGTTAAAAGAAAATGCGTGCCTGCTGTCAGCACTTTGCGAAAACACTAGAAGAACTGAATTTCACTGCATGTAGCCCTCATAATATAGGAAACTACCCTTTTTCTGAGGTATTCCGCGGCACACAATTTAAATAACGCACACCAGACAAAAATATCCGAACTGAATATTCATGACAATTGTCCCATACCGATACAGGCTCAAGTTCGAGTTCAGCGTATTACCGAGAACATATCAGGAGTTTCCACAGTATCCCTTCATGCTTTAGAAGAGACTGATGGTACTGCTGACTGTAATCGCTACGCAGGCCTTGGCTCTGGAGGCCACCGCACCGCCCAAACCAAGAAGGCTTTCAGAGAAGCCGTGCGAATACTCATCAAGTTTGCGTCATTGAGGAATACTTGTATACTATTGGATGGAGCTATTAGGTCCACATTAAGGTAGTATCCTTTTAATATCTCTTCGGCGCGAATTATACAGAAACGGCGTAAGGTGAACACGCAGCGCAGGCGTAGGAATTTATAACGAAACAAAAGGACGGCGTGCATGCGTCGCGCCGCTTGAGTGTAATTCACGGCACGTCGCCTAGGTACGTACATTTTGTATGAAAACGTTTTGAAGCGGCATCATGACCGCGTCGCGCCTTCACCTGACGCCGTTTCTATATAAATCGCGCCTTAGAGATCTTGTCCACCGCAAATCGATAGAGTCCCGATGCTGTCGCTGGCTGATGCATATAACGCGCGACAGCATCGCTTCAAAAAGTTGCCGTGGACGAAGGGCCCTTAAATTCTTATATACCTAGTGGGTTAATTTCAAGTAAACTCTTTGTCCAAATCTTTACAGGAAGGTAAATGGTATCGAAAAAGTCATCATGCCGAAGTTACGTAACACCGAATCTTATATTATGACGGAAATGGATGAAAGGGTAAGAGTGGTTTTTCCTAACACCAAATATGTCTAACCCTTCGGTGATATTTACACAAAAAAGTATCGGGAATGAATGATTTCTTCAGCCGCTGAACCATCTGTGTCTCACGAATCGATCCGTACCATTTTAAATAATCACTTGGGCACGAAACATGTTGCCACTCGGCTAGTCCCAAAAGACCTGAATTTTCTGCAAAAACTCAATCTCATAAGAGTCGCTGCGGACATGCTAGAACGAATTAATTCCGACCATTGGGTCTGGAATTATTCATCAAACGCGTTATTACTGGTGACGAGACGTGGGTTTACGAGTTTGACATGCAAACTATTCAACAAACTTCGGAGTGGCGCCTTCTAACTGAACCGAAACCGAAAAAACCACGCCAAAATCGATCAAGTCAAAGTTATGTTGACCGTTTTCTTTGACTATCGCGGTGTTGCACTGTGCACTCGGAATTCTTGCCAGAAGGTCAAACAGTAAATAAATAAAGAATATTATTTGAGCTTTATGTGGCGTTTAAGAGAGCAAATTCGACGAAAATGGCCAGATTTGTGGAAAGAAATTTTTTGGATTTTGTACCACGATAATGCGCCTTCGCACAAGGCCGTCGGAGTGAACGAATTTTTGACCAAAAACGCAACAAATACCATCGAGCAACCACCTTATTCACCAGATATGGCTCCAGCCGACTTCTTTCTTTTTCCTAAACTCAAATTACCACTTCGTGGCACCCGTTTTCATTCCGTAGAAGATATAAAGGAGGATTCGCAACGAGAACTAAACTCAAATCCGGAAAAAACGTTTAAAAATGTTTTGATGATTGAATAATTCGTTGGTGTAAGTGTATCGTTTCTGATGAGCATACTTTGAAGGCGATAAAATAACTTTGGATGAATAACTAACATTTTGTGTATTATTGATCGTTTCCCGGTACTTTCTTGACAACGTATAATGTTATGTTAGTGTACCTATACAATCTTTGTAAACAGGAGCGGGAAGAATTCCATCGTTTGAAAATGGTAAAAGCTAAGAAAGTTAGGACTCAAACGCGCCTTCTATTGCGCCAAGTCCATAGCGCATCTAGTGCCGGGATGTCCATTGGTATGTACTTAGTACTATTTTATTATTCTAGCTAGAATTCCACAAACCCAGGAATTCTGGCTTCCGAAACTTAGGCAATTCCTCCAACCATAGGACTTGCAGAAGAGTCGATGTTGAGTTCTTGTCAAGGACCTACGTATGTTGCTTACCCACAGTGCTTACCTTACTTTATATAGGCATGCAGATCATGGCCCGAGTGGGTCGTTAGATATTTTTAGTAACAGTTGCTCCAGAAATTAAGCAGTACCGTACTTACCGGATTCATCTGTATTTCCGTTTTACAGAGGGACTCGATACACTACCACCGTTGCCTATTAGCTGTCGTTCTATTGAGTACCTCACCGGTATCCTGACGTGTGGCTCCCCATTTTCCTTGTCCTCGAGATCTGGTGACTACGACAAGCCTATTTGTTATCCTCATAATTGGGATGACGAAGACCTTTTGTTTAATTAGGTTAACTTATTATAAAACGAAGTTATAAATAATCTTCATGTATTGCTTTACTTACCTATACTGTTCGTTAATTTATTCCTATTTTCTTTATTAAAATATAGATGTGACAACCGAAACAAAATATTAATTTTGAGTATGAATAAGAGTTCTAAGTAGGTAGGTACAGTAGTAATCTACCTTGAACGTAATGCTTCAGCGATCAAGTTAAAAATCTATTAAAAAAGTTTGGCAGATTGTAGTAGCTTGATGAGGTGGCGTCCGTACGTACTAGCAAAAACCGTCGGCACGAATTACTGACACGACAGTAAGTAGATACTCTTCGTTTCAAGAACACGTTTAAATAAAAATAAATAAAATACATTTATTTCGAGCAACCTTAGCTCATATTGGAGTACACAAATACAGACAACACACAAATGATAATAAAAACAAAAACTAAAAATGAGAACATCAGAAGACAACATCTAACCGGCCCTGCTGACGGCAACATGCCTATCACAACAGTGCCGTATGTATGGGCAGTCCATCCGTCCCGCGATCATCGCCAAGACAGCATTGGTGCTGTGTGCTGCCCCGCACCCTACGCACCAGCGACGCCCCCCTCTTGCGCATGGTCGCGTTAAAGCAGTCAGTGCGCGCCTCAGCGAACATGCCTGAGGCGCTGCAGTAGCGAGGCAGCCCCAATACAGCCCTAAGCGCGATATTAAACTGGACGCGGAGAGCCCCGTATGATGCACGCGTGTACATCGCCCACAGACCGCACGTATAGAGGGACGTGCAGTACGCCCTGAAGAGCGTTATCTTCACCTCCCTCGAACAGTGCGCATGTTCGCTCGCACCGACAAGGCCCTCCGTTCCCGCTCCATGTCAGCATTGTCCTTGAGGTCGGTCGTAACTAAATGCCCTAAGTACTTAAATTGATCCACCCTTCCGAGTGGAACACCGTTACCCACCATAATTTTGCGAACCTTTCGTACCGACCTCAAAGACCATGTATTGACTTTTGGTCACATTGTACTTTAACCCTTGACCAATGGCATACTCCTCACAGGTCCGCACCAGCTTTCTGAGGCCACAGACCGCTCAGTAGCACCATGTCGCCAGCGTAACTGAGATTGTTGACGCAGACTCCACCGACATGGCAGGCGACATGCTGGTTACTGAGCGCGACGATCAAGGTATTCATGTACAAGTTAAAGAGGGAGGGGGACGTCAACCCTCCTGCCTCACCCCGCACTCCAGCTGATACGGCTCCGACATTGCACCCGCCCACTTAACGCTGTTGACCTGATGACTGTACCCTGATTAGGTACCTGAGGACTCCTTGCGGAGTCTATATCGGAAAGCGGCGGGCGGCGGAACGTCAACTGAACGTGTAAAAAAGTTGCCGACATGTCCGGCGGCTTTGGTTGTGTAATTACATGTTGGGTCATCCCATACGCACATAATAGTGTGGGATACGTTACGAGTGGAGTATAGGTACAAAAGGCGATTAATTTTGGTACAAAAGGCGATTAATTTTGGTACAAAAGGCGATTAATTTTGGTACAAAAGGCGATTAATTTTGGTACAAAAGGCGATTAATTTTGTAAGCCTTTATTACATTTAACATAATTTTAGATAAGACGTGACGAAACAAACAACAAATAATCTACAAAACCCAGCCATCGTCCAGCCTTTCCTCCATAGGTCGAGTAAAGTATTGGCATCTACGGAACTTCTCCAAAATCTCGCCCTGTGAAAAAAAACAGCCAAGTATGAGTCGGACTCGCACACACAGAGTTCCGTAGCTACAAACAATACAGGGTGTAAACAGACCCTTCATTTATCCGTCAACCGAGCATTCTGTACATCAAACTAAGTAACTTTACGCAAAAATTATTGCTGGGAATCGACTTTTTTTTTTGGGGTGAAAAAATCACGTTTTAAGGTAGGACTCGATGGAAAGCACTCAAAGCATTATGCTGATGGATGGATTGAATAATGCGGGGGTCGTGGAGGTGTGTAAAGTAAAAATCTTACATTATAAACAAGTATTAAAAAAAAAAACTTGTAAAAAAGTTGGAACTTTGACCCCCAATATCTCCGTAACTAGAAGGTTCCCAGGTATGGTCTAGAACAAAAAAAACATCGCAAAGACGGGGAGAACAAGTGCCTTTCTTTTATGTTAAGGGTCTATTTACACCCTTTATACCTAATAATATTTTTAACGCTCATTCATGTGACAATTTACACTCAACAACAAAATTAGGTAAACTTGTTTTTAACCACCAACGCAAAAAGAGGGGTGTTTTAAGTTTGACCGCAGTGTGTGTTTGTGTGTGTCTGTCTCTGGCACCGTAGCTCTTAAACGAGAGAACCGATTTGGATGCAGGATGTTTTTATTTGAAAGCTAGTTTCTTGGCAATGGTTCTTAGATACGTTTTATCAAAATCGGTGCAGCCATTTACTAGTTATGGGGGATGAAAAATCGAATATATTCAAATATACCCAAGTGGGCGAAATGAAAGCGAATGATGTGTATATTACAAAGACTTGTATTATCAAAAAACTGATTCTGATAACAAAATAAAACAGCCTTTTGAGACATGGGGGTGAAAGTGGTGATGAATAATCGAATATTTTCAAATACAAGTGGGGTATCAAATGAAAGGGCAGGATGTGTATATTACAATTAGACATGTTTTATCAAAACCATTTTATTGATTTTTCAAGTGTTTGTTCGTTTTTCTTTGCTGCGATGGGGTTTTTTTTTAATTTATTCATTCATAGTAAGAGAAAAAAAAAATTCGTTGAAAGTTTTTTTTACGTTCTGTGAACAAATTAGAGGGACACAATTTTTACGCCTTTAATAGTGAAATATACCTAGAGGTATAAAAAGTTGGTATTACTTACAGGCCCAGTTTTAGTGATAGATTCGCTATAATAAGTGATGGCACTAGATCCGGTGCCGTATAACGGATATTTAAGATGCATCTGAAACAAGAGTATTATTGTTGAGGACCAGGCCAACAGGAAAACAAAACCATTGGGTAAGACGATACCCTTTATACCTAAGTAAAAAAGATAGTTATTATGTAGGTACTTAAGATGTCAAAAATCTGCGAAGGATAGCGAAGTACAAAAGGAACCATTCTGTTGTCTTTTACTTCATTAGAACAGATTACCAAGCTTACGTTTTTATCAGCTGTAACTTCTAAATTGCGAGGCTCAAAAGCATCTTTCACGTAGTTGGCGTCATACTCTGTGCAATACTCGGAGACTGGCTGGGATGTCTTCAGCTCTTCGATCACTTCGTCCAGCATTTGTTCCCAAAAGAAATCTGTTAGCATTCGCTTGCGAATACCTAGAAATAAAATGGAAAATTTAAAAAAACCTGGTTTTATTTAATGGTGTGTCCTACAATATTGCTACGCAGTCCAAACAATAAAGATCAATTATATACCGGTACTTGGACTCGTTGAGCTTAGACAGATGAATGAATTTAACAAAGGCCCCTGATAAAAAATGAAGGGCAATCAATTACCATCTCCGTATTTTGATATCTTGGGGACTTTATAGGAAAAGCGCATCTCGCTCCCTTTATCAGGAGCTTCACGTCCATCTTGTAGAATCCATGGTCGGCTGAAATTCTTCCCTTTGCCATACGCAGACGGTTCAGGAGGAACTTTGGGATGTCGCTTGATTCGTTCTAGAGGTCTTATTTTTAATGTTTCTTCTTCATCGTCTGGTTCCGGAAGATCAGCTTGAACACCAGCATCGGTTGCTTCTGGATTCATTTTTTTATTAAATATTAATTGAATTATTTTACGTGAGAATTAAACTGAAAAGCAAAAGCGTCTAATGGTTGTTATGGAAACGAATAATATTGTAGCTGATTGATGCTCTGTTCGTGATTGTTGCTTTTATCATCTGTGTCAAAAAAACGCTTTGGTGAATTGTAACGCAAACGTCAAAAAACTCGAAATGTCAGTCAGCTGTTGATGATCATTATACTTTTTGTAAAATCGTAAGATGTGTGAAATAGTCCGTAAACAAGATTTGCCCCCTCCGGGGGGCTACAAACCGATTGCATATAAAAGGGTACCTGCTAAAACATTATTCAGCGGTAAGTAAAATATTATTTTTCCTGATTTTGTTCAGCATACGGGCCTAATACCAGATTATATAACTGACGTTTATAGGTTACATTTGTTTTGATTTCACACTACTGCTGTATAAATCAACCTCTGTACAATATACTATGTTTAAAAATGTAAAGAAAATATCTGTTTATTTGATGGTACATTCATTGTAACCCATGTTATGTTCACTATTCATGACCTCTATATTTTATCGATTATTCTATATATCTATCCCTAAACTAGTACTAAGATAAATAATAAAGGACAAAACTTTCATTTTGAAGCCACTCTACACAAATCACTTTGTTTTCAGGGTATGCTATGTTTGCTGGTTATTTTGGTATCACAGCATTTGCGATGTACATGTATGCTAAGCAACACAAACAAATAACCAAAGACCAGATTGAGATGCGGTCTTGCAAGATGGCAATATTTCCCATGTTGCTGGCGGAGAGAGACAGGGCATATTTGAAGCAGCTCCGTAAAAACCGTGATGCTGAGTGTGAGCTCATGAAGGATGTTCCAGGATGGAAGGTAAAATATTGATTTTATTTATTAAAGTAATCCCTGTTTTGAGTAACACTAGGCAACACTTGTCCATTGTTGGATTTGAATACTTTTCTCAGCACTGAATCAAAAAAAAACAAGAAAATCTATACAAATTAATGAAATTGTAAATTAAAGTGTCTGTTTGTAATTTCAAAATAACAATTTTTAGTGAATGCATATAATATGGTACTTAAAACAAAAATTATTTTTTAAATTTTTGTCCACCTGTCCTTTTATTCTGGCCAATATCTGAAATGGCTGGACCGATTTTGACGGGACACATACTGGAAGATAGCTGATGTTATAAGGAATAACTTAAACTACTTTTACTTTAGAAAAGGATTAGAATTGTAGCAAGAATATTAAAATCCTTGAAATTATTAACAAAATCCAATTCAAATAGAGAAGAAATATTATTAAAATAATTTCACGTGGAGGAAGTCACAGGCAACAGCTAGTGTAATAGTTACAGACCAACCGCTTTGCCCCATCAAGGGCACTTTAACCTTTTCACTGCCAACGTACACAGAACACGATGCCAGCACCAAGCTATAATTGTATAACGAAGTAAACAGTCGTGATGAGGGTATCGCCATATTGATGAATGAGATTTACATGCTTTAAATACAGTACTTTTATGTTTGATAGGTAGTTAAAAATTAAAGAGTTTCTGATGAAGTCATGGCGCTGGTGGCACGGAAATTTGGAACTTCTTTTGAAGTCCGTGGCGGTGAAAAGGTTAAAATAATTTTCACGTGGAGGAAGTCACAGGCAACAGCTCGTGTAATAGTTATAGACTGACCGCTTTGCCCACTTTTAAGGGCACTTTAAGCATCGCCAAAGGGCGATCTAGAAGAGCGTTCAAGAAGAGCGTTCAAGTATTGCGTAATCAATCAAAAAATCAAAATCAAAATATTTTATTTCACATAGGCCTCGATGGGCACTTATAAAACGTCGACAAAAAGGTGCACGGTTCGGGTTGGTCGTTTCCTATGGAGAAGAACCGGCAAGAAACTCCATGGTTACTCTTTTCAAATCATTTGGTGTTACAGTATTATGGATACAGCATTTGTACTTAAGCATGGGGGGACAGCGTAGGCCCGACAATAAGTCGTTGCTTACTACACAAAAATGTAGAATAAAATAAAAAGTTAACAAAAGTTAACAAGCAGCTGGGAATCTACAAAGCCTACAATGTCCACACATTCACAAACAGTAATGCAATTTTTTAAGATTATTGACCCTTCCTCCTGAAAACAATATTACGTAACGCGTTCTTGGATCCCCGCTCTCCCGCCCCTCTAACGCATAGTAACGTTTTACAAGACCCCCCCCCCAAATTGCACTAAGTTTGAACGCCCCCAAAGTCCTAACAATATCCCACAGGTTATTTGCTTTAAAATAACGATAATCCACGTAGATATTACGATACTAATTAAACCAACCTTCAGAATATTCCATTTATTTATTTATTTATTTATTTATTAACACTTCAAGCACAAAGTGCACGGGCGGACTTAATGCCATAGGCATTTTCTACCAGTCAACGCACGCGCGTTTTGAGAACCCCGAATTCTATTGAAGTGCAAGCGCGCGCTGCTGGTCAAGCGCGCATCAATCGTGCGTTTACATTTTTTCGTTAGAACGCGCGTTGCTCGGGCGTCAGCTGCGCGCTTTGAGATACATGAGCGGCCATTTTGTTGTACATTTCAACGCGCGCTTTTGTGTAGAGAGGACGCACTTTTCGAAAATGGAGATCGAGCATTTTGATACTGATTACTTTATAGATGAAATCCAATTAACTTAGGCCCGCATTGTCTTAATTTTGGATATAATGTAACAAACATCCCATGCGTCAGTCTATCTTAGTATTGGGTGCACCCAATATTCTCTTGGTCTTCGTCTTCGTCTTCGTCTTTTATAGCGACGGTAGAGGAGCCACACACAAGCGATCTCTTCGACGTCCATTTTCGAACTGATCCAAAAGTATGTTCGCCCTACTAACGCGCGCTGAACGCCGTGCTAAGCGCGGTGTGTGTACGCGACCAACGCGCGCTCAACGCAACGCCGAGCGCCCAGTATGTACTAGCTCTTATTTGTAAATATTATAATCTACAGGAATCAATATTTCCAGGTTGGCACTTACTACGGCGAGCCGGTATACAACCAACTGCCAGAAAACGCCCTGGTTGAACCCATCTTCCATGAGTACTACGCCCACTCCAGGCGCTGGGAATGGTTCCAGCGCGCCCACCTCAAGCTGAGGACCTAAGAAGCAAAGGCAAGGTGCTCATAATGCCATTAGAGACCTATACAACCTTCTTAGTGTGAATTACGCGTTATTTAAATCTGCTTGTGACACAAAGTACGGTTACTGTGTATTTAGATGATTTTTATTTTATTTCAATAAAGCATAGTATGAAGTGGTGAGTTTTATTTGTATGAAAAGAATTAAGGTATTTAAAAACTAGCCAAGTGCGTGTCAGAATACGCACACAAGGGTTCAGGAGGTCTACTCTTATTCAACGAAAAACGAAGTTTCGATCGAAATTTCGCGTATTTCCTACCATGGTTCAATTTCGTTCCGAAATTTCGTACGACCGAAAATTGTTTGACGTTTAGATTCTCTAAACCTACTCTAATTCGAAATATTACGAACGAATATTTGAATTTGACAGACGATTGTTCGGAATTTTAACCTCAAATTTGACGAAACCAAAAGTGTTACCTTTTGATTTTCGTTTTACGTTTAGTTTTGTAAATATTATGAGAAAATTATTGGCAATGACTACAATAATGCTTTTAATCGAAGCTGCTTAACGTGAAGAACTTATAGAGTGTAGAAGGAACCGACGCCGCCTGCGCAATCAACTAAATATTAGCGAAATTCCCGACTTAAGAGTTTGTAGGAAATTACGGATTCAGTCGGCAAGTACCTATTCGAGTAGCCGAAGTATTCGGGAGTAGCCGAACCCGTATGTGGAGCCATTTTAAACTAAAAAAAAAGATGTTTATATGGTTATTATTAGAAGAGGCGATATTTAGTGTTAGTGAAAAATATTATGTATGTATAATATGATATACAATATTATGTGTGTATAATATGATATTTACTTTATTATAGCTAGCCCACATTGTCCCACTGCTGGGCAAAGGCCTCCCTCCATACTTACAAAGTTTTAAATCTAAACTTGTGGAGACCCAAAATACAAATAGCAGACTACGACAATATGACTTGAAACTTTCTTAAGTGTGTATCGCGATTGCGAAGTATGTAAAAACGCACTTGGAAACATGATTTATTTAACACAACACTTGAGAAACACAATTTAGAAAACTTTTCAAAGTATTCAAACAAATAATCGTAAGTTGACATGTTATGATTAGATTGTGAATATACAGACATTTTTGGTCGTCTTACGGTGCTACCCATTGTTGGCATGAAATAGTACTCTTCAAATTAGTCGGTTAACAATGACAGTGAAAGGGTGTTTTATAGGGTCGCGGTGAATGTCGTCGAAAATAGAATTTTTATCTAAATATTTATATTTTCTGCATGAATATTACAAGAAATATTCAATAAATCACATTTTAAATGTAAAATGTAAAAATAAAGCAAAAGAGTTTATTAATTATAAGTTAAAGTAAAAACCGTAACTTACTTTAAATGACATCAAAAAAGACCCACACAATATTATAGATTTCATTCGTTCACGAAACTTGTCTATGGCTTCGAACTTCTTGTGCGCGTCCGAAAATGAAATAGAGTAGGATCACTAACGAAACTTCGTTTAAATTTCGTTCGTTTCCGAAGTTTCGTTTCGGAGAAAGAGAGTAGACCCCCTTGTGGAGACCCAAAATACAAATAGCAGACTACGACAATATGACTTGAAACTTTCTTAAGTGTGTATCGCGATTGCGAAGTATGTAAAAACGCACTTGGAAACATGATTTATTTAACACAACACTTGAGAAACACAATTTAGAAAACTTTTCAAAGTATTCAAACAAATAATCGTAAGTTGACATGTTATGATTAGATTGTGAATATACAGACATTTTTGGTCGTCTTACGGTGCTACCCATTGTTGGCATGAAATAGTACTCTTCAAATTAGTCGGTTAACAATGACAGTGAAAGGGTGTTTTATAGGGTCGCGGTGAATGTCGTCGAAAATAGAATTTTTATCTAAATATTTATATTTTCTGCATGAATATTACAAGAAATATTCAATAAATCACATTTTAAATGTAAAATGTAAAAATAAAGCAAAAGAGTTTATTAATTATAAGTTAAAGTAAAAACCGTAACTTACTTTAAATGACATCAAAAAAGACCCACACAATATTATAGATTTCATTCGTTCACGAAACTTGTCTATGGCTTCGAACTTCTTGTGCGCGTCCGAAAATGAAATAGAGTAGGATCACTAACGAAACTTCGTTTAAATTTCGTTCGTTTCCGAAGTTTCGTTTCGGAGAAAGAGAGTAGACCCCCAGGAGGTCTACTCTTATTCAACGAAAAACGAAGTTTCGATCGAAATTTCGCGTATTTCCTACCATGGTTCAATTTCGTTCCGAAATTTCGTACGACCGAAAATTGTTTGACGTTTAGATTCTCTAAACCTACTCTAATTCGAAATATTACGAACGAATATTTGAATTTGACAGACGATTGTTCGGAATTTTAACCTCAAATTTGACGAAACCAAAAGTGTTACCTTTTGATTTTCGTTTTACGTTTAGTTTTGTAAATATTATGAGAAAATTATTGGCAATGACTACAATAATGCTTTTAATCGAAGCTGCTTAACGTGAAGAACTTATAGAGTGTAGAAGGAACCGACGCCGCCTGCGCAATCAACTAAATATTAGCGAAATTCCCGACTTAAGAGTTTGTAGGAAATTACGGATTCAGTCGGCAAGTACCTATTCGAGTAGCCGAAGTATTCGGGAGTAGCCGAACCCGTATGTGGAGCCATTTTAAACTAAAAAAAAAGATGTTTATATGGTTATTATTAGAAGAGGCGATATTTAGTGTTAGTGAAAAATATTATGTATGTATAATATGATATACAATATTATGTGTGTATAATATGATATTTACTTTATTATAGCTAGCCCACATTGTCCCACTGCTGGGCAAAGGCCTCCCTCCATACTTACAAAGTTTTAAATCTAAACTTGTGGAGACCCAAAATACAAATAGCAGACTACGACAATATGACTTGAAACTTTCTTAAGTGTGTATCGCGATTGCGAAGTATGTAAAAACGCACTTGGAAACATGATTTATTTAACACAACACTTGAGAAACACAATTTAGAAAACTTTTCAAAGTATTCAAACAAATAATCGTAAGTTGACATGTTATGATTAGATTGTGAATATACAGACATTTTTGGTCGTCTTACGGTGCTACCCATTGTTGGCATGAAATAGTACTCTTCAAATTAGTCGGTTAACAATGACAGTGAAAGGGTGTTTTATAGGGTCGCGGTGAATGTCGTCGAAAATAGAATTTTTATCTAAATATTTATATTTTCTGCATGAATATTACAAGAAATATTCAATAAATCACATTTTAAATGTAAAATGTAAAAATAAAGCAAAAGAGTTTATTAATTATAAGTTAAAGTAAAAACCGTAACTTACTTTAAATGACATCAAAAAAGACCCACACAATATTATAGATTTCATTCGTTCACGAAACTTGTCTATGGCTTCGAACTTCTTGTGCGCGTCCGAAAATGAAATAGAGTAGGATCACTAACGAAACTTCGTTTAAATTTCGTTCGTTTCCGAAGTTTCGTTTCGGAGAAAGAGAGTAGACCCCCTTGTGGAGACCCAAAATACAAATAGCAGACTACGACAATATGACTTGAAACTTTCTTAAGTGTGTATCGCGATTGCGAAGTATGTAAAAACGCACTTGGAAACATGATTTATTTAACACAACACTTGAGAAACACAATTTAGAAAACTTTTCAAAGTATTCAAACAAATAATCGTAAGTTGACATGTTATGATTAGATTGTGAATATACAGACATTTTTGGTCGTCTTACGGTGCTACCCATTGTTGGCATGAAATAGTACTCTTCAAATTAGTCGGTTAACAATGACAGTGAAAGGGTGTTTTATAGGGTCGCGGTGAATGTCGTCGAAAATAGAATTTTTATCTAAATATTTATATTTTCTGCATGAATATTACAAGAAATATTCAATAAATCACATTTTAAATGTAAAATGTAAAAATAAAGCAAAAGAGTTTATTAATTATAAGTTAAAGTAAAAACCGTAACTTACTTTAAATGACATCAAAAAAGACCCACACAATATTATAGATTTCATTCGTTCACGAAACTTGTCTATGGCTTCGAACTTCTTGTGCGCGTCCGAAAATGAAATAGAGTAGGATCACTAACGAAACTTCGTTTAAATTTCGTTCGTTTCCGAAGTTTCGTTTCGGAGAAAGAGAGTAGACCCCCTGTAGTCGGGATGAATCATAAATCATTTTAAATTCTTCAGGAAGGTCAGATGCGCAGTACTTGCAACCGGCGTGCGTGTATGAGCAGCCCCCGTAGCATGACCACCGTAGAAAATTATTTTTTTGACGTAAGAATCGACAAAATGACAGATTGTGTCGACACAATGACAGATTTTTTTGCACTATCTGTCATTTTGTCGATTCTTCCAGTCAAAGAAATCTTTGTCTACGTTGGTCATACTACGGGGGCAGATGTATGAACGTGGACGAGGCGCAAAAAGATTATGTAAAAGGCGTGAGTTTGTGTTTGTAAATTTAAAATTGTAGTTGAAATAAATATGTCGGACATACAGCATTCTAAAAATGGCATGCTCAAATAAACTGCGGTCCTTTCAGTCATTTTACCTCCGATTCCGCGTCACTCCCTCACCGGGAGCATTCGCCTGTAATGTAACAGTTCAGATTCACTTGTTTCTGTGCAACATTGAATCTTGGATTGTTTGTTACATAAAGGTGCGTCCAGATTAAGTACCATTTTACAAACCTTTTGCTATATAACACGTCTAATTTATTCAAGATTGCTAATCTCTCTATTGAATCATGTTAAATAACCATGTTTTATAACATGTTATGTTATTAATGTGGACACACCCTAACAGGCGAATGCTCCCGGACACTCCCGTTGAGGGAGCGCTTTTACAATAACATTGCTACATTTGCTACTGTCGGGTAAAATAAGTATAACAGGACTGTAAATTTCTCACATGGGGCATGTTTTGTCTGAAGAGCCTAGTTTTAGGGCGGTTCTACCGCCTATTAGCGTTTCTTCGGAGCGTATAAACTCCTTTCTGGAAGCGCGTATAAACAGCGCGCCTTTTGCTACACACGCAACTCGAACGAGCTTTTACGCGCTTATAAGCTTGTATAAGTGCGAGCCATGAAACGCTGCCTCCCCGCGCGAACGGGTTGGAACCTTTTTTTTTGATTTTTCGGGGTATAAATTCCTCACGAATGTCCTCCTCCCTGGGCGCCCGGCCGGAGGGGTCTGTCAGAGGGAGTGAGGTGTACTCCCCCACTTCCAATAGGGGCGCACTACGCACTGTGGAACACTACGCGCCACCGCCTCGGGTCCAGTTATATGTGGGGGCGGCGGACGTAATTACTGACAAATTCCACCTGGAAAAACTCAAAAACACTGGCCCACCAACTAACGAGAGAGGCTACTTTGATCTTATTTACAGGTAAACTACAAAAACATGGGAATCACTTCATTTAAAAAAACCATTACTCCATTTTATAAACAAAACATTTATTACTTTCACCACTCAGTATACAAAAATGTAAACATAATTCTTATAAATAATCATTTCATACAAGTTCATCATGAATTTATTGACATGAGAATTCATAATTTTCATTTCAATAAACTGACAAGAATTTAAATAAATTAATCACATCACCAAAAAAAACAGGTTTTGCAAAAGATATGCACTTAAGCTCATCCATAACCGAATAACCTATGATAAAAAATTGCATTTCAATAATACGTAAGCTCCTTGCAGCTTTTTAACACTAACATAAGGTTCAAATTGAAATGCATAAACTATAATGTACAAATATTATATCTACGTTTATTTTATTTATAATGTATAGTCTTATCATCTAAGAACATAAAGGGGACATAAGACTGTTTTATCATAAATTCATAGTTTTTAATAAAAGAATGAATACACCCACACAGTGAATTCGTTCCTAATACCCCATTTCCTTGTTACTCTTTGCTTCCAACTATGTATTATTTATTAACATAGATGCCTACCTTTTAGGCTGCCAATATACTTGTGCATCGAATACCTACTTGATTATGCTTATGTAGACAAAGCCCTATGCTCTCAGAAATCATACATCGATCAGAAATCCAACATTGGAAACCCTTTCTGGGTAGCACCCATGCCCATTACCCAAATTGACTTAAAACATCTAATATTATACCAAGTGCAACTTGGTTTAAAATTGCATATACATTGAGCAAAACTAAATCCTGACACTCGGCTACAGTGAAACAGGTAGACAGTTTGGCTATAGTACATGACAGGACAAAATATGGCTGAAACAGAACCTGACTAAGTGACTATTGAGGTAAAGTTATAAATGTATTTGCGTATATATTACAGAATTAATTCTGTATTCTTTGGTTACTTAATATTAATTTGGGTACTTTATATAATGGTTTGCAAAAACACATTTTGTGCACAATACATAGTTGAGTAAATATACAATCAGATTTCTAAATCAATTCAAAATACGGCGTTCCCGTTAAATGCTTCATATTTCTATTAAAATGTGGACTTACAAGGGATACCTTTCACCCCATGAACCTTAGAATTTCACACCGTGTCTCTAAATATTGGTGGGAAACGTCTCAGCCTTACCTATTTGGACTTCTTAATGATAATCTTTGGTTTCAGCTTGTGGGTCCTGAGTTTATGCATATGACTCATGACGAAGTACATTCCTGGGAACGTAAGAAACAGTAGGTAGATCCTCAGAAACGTTGGCAAATGGAAGGCGAAGTTCCATTCATTTGGCAGTCCGACTGTGAACTTCTGTGTTTCCTCAAAGTATGGTATATTCCGGAGTATGACTATAGCTTCGCATATAATGCCTATGGGGTACAGAGGTATCCACATCGTGTAGCGCAGCCAAGTAAGGATGTATATCTCTTTTTTGTATAGCTGCGAGATGTAGTATGGGTACCTGTAATAGAAAGTAATTAAAATTAGCCCTTGAAAGCCTAAACGGGCCAGTAGCCATAAGTGGGGGAGTGGAAAGGGATATCGAAATAATACAGGATGTTTGGTTAAACGTGGGCAATTCTTTAAGGGAGTGAAGTAATCATAAATATGAGCAACTCTTATTATGGGGCTAACTATGAAATATGATTTAAAAAATCTGTTCTTGCCTACATTTTTTCGAGTTACGCGACCAATAATGTGTGGAGCAGCTGATATTTTATTCGCGATTTCATGGTCGGTCCCATAGTAAAATTTGCTTATTTTCATGAGTACTACACGCCCCTAAAGTATTGCCCACGATTAAAAAAACACCCAGTAGATCTAGTAGTAACTGGGATAATGTATCAAATCCCATGTTAATTATTGTGATGGGTAGAACGAAACAGCAAACCAACCAAATCACTTGAGATTCGACAATAGTTTTAATTACTTTTAATAATATTAATGCCGCATTAGTGACTGCCTCGTCGGTCTAGTGGTTGCAAGGACTAGTGAGTGTGAGCATAAGTGGTATTGGGTTTTTCCATCAGGAATTTCTCAGTCGCAGCCACAGAGTCTGGATTTGCGCCCGGTTGATGGCAATAGGTTCGCTCCCTAGTACATGGAACTTAAGCACACCTGGCGAAATGTGAGTGTACTTTTAGGTTCACCTCTGCGTAACCCTCAAGGATTACAGGCATTGTGTTGTTGCATTCAATATTCTTCAAAGATTTTATAAAGGTCGCCTTACCTAACAACTTCAATCATGCTCCACATGACGAAGAGATAGAAGACTACAGGCTTCGAATGCATGCGTGGCTCGGCTTCAATCATCACGAACAGGACAAACGCTCGACCGCTCACTTGCAAGAAAGGCACCAGTACTCCACCCTGTAACAAGTGAAGGAAAATAGGTCAGATATTGAATACTATAGTAAGTATAAAACATGCATGGGTATTGGTGATATCACTGCTTGATTGTGTCTTTAATTTTCACAAAAGTCTTCGTAGCGCAAGCAAGCTATACTTTCAAATATTGTTTATGAGGAAGCAAAAAACCAGCCAAGTGCGAGTCAGACTCGCGCATGAAGGGTGCCCCTTTAACTTTTAATTTATTACTTGTTGTTATATCGGAAACAGTACACATTCTGTGAAAATTTCAACTGTCTACCTATTACGGATCATGAGATACAGTCCGCTGACAGACATACAGACGAACGAACGGACGGACAGCGGAGGCTTAGTAGTTAGGGTCCCGTTGGTTACCCCCACTGTTTAAACCATTTTTCTATCGCATTCCGAAGGATTTAGAATAAATTCGTCTGTTCGACAACGTAAAAACGCAATGAATGTTGTCGAACTGTCAAAATGACCTTATCAGATGGCATGTATCAATGGAACCTTTCTATCAAAAAAACCGATGACTTTTGTGTCCCAGAACGTAAGGTTTAAATTAAAACAATTGCAGTCGCATAAAACACAAATTTCAACTCACCCTAGTATACCCAAACAGCGGATGCATAACTTCAAGATACTGCAGCAGTTGTAGGAACTTCATGGCGGGTCCAACATGCTCGTATGTATCAGCGACTGAGTCATAGTCCAGCTTAGCGTACCTCACGGCCATGACAGACAGTACGTAGGTGTAGCCCACGAATTGGAACAGGTTGTATAGCTTCAGGTAGACTTTCTTGAGGTCCTCTGGAATGGGAGGTGGTGTAGAGTTACAGTATTTTTAGCAAATGAGAATTAAATAAATGTCAGTAAGTTATATGTAACTTGAAGCTTAATATACGGCGTGGAAAGGACACCGAGGCGAAAACGGTTCCTGCGTATTCAGTACATCATTCTGAGCCCCCTACATAGAAACTTTTCATCGGTTATTAGGACACAGCTGATTGTTTTTTTATTAACCAATGAAAAATTTCTCAGAATCTTGCTCAGAATTATTTACTGAATACGTGGTAACCGTTTTCGCGTCGGTGTCCCTTCCACATCGTCTATAAATCACGTGTCACACTCGATAGGTGGCGCTGTGCGAATCAGGGGCGACTCGCTAGTAAGCCTATAGAACGTTCGTCATTTAATATGCTAGAATACACTTTTTATGGACAATTTTGAAAAATGAGTTGAATAAAATAGGGCTTGCTTTTAGTGTCATACTGTAAGAAACAGGCTTGCTAGAAAAAATGCCAAATAGCTAACTCAACATGAGTTAGGTATTTGGCATAGAGTTTATATGCCTTATTTTATATTTTAGTTGCCAAAAGCAGGTTCAAATTCTTATATTATGTTGCTTCAGTCATTCTCTCAAAGTATTTTTGACGACAGCATTTAATTAAAATTAAGGTGATATATTGAAAAAAATGTGGTTTTTCTATTTCGTATAACTTGTTAAGTATGTGGAATAGGGATTCAACATTTTGGTATATGTTTTTTGACTCTTTGGTCTAGTATACTTAAATAAGGAATACACGATTCAATGAACTTTTCTCGATACAAAAAAAATGCAAAGTTATATCTATTTTTTTACTTTTTTCGACATCACGGCGTAACGCTTAAGAATTATTCAATGGGATTTACTTTAAAACATAGAGAACTATTATATCAAAGTTTACTCATTGTAGTTTTAAATTTAATTCATTTTTTATGTTAAAAAAGGAGTAAATTCGTTTTGGCACGTACGTCGTTTTATTCCGAGCGCACGCACAATATAGCCATCTCTTTTTTTGCGTTTCAAAAGTAATTGCATCACTTTCGCTCGCTTACAAGATCAGTCGCCCGGTGGGCTTCATTGACGTCAAACCTATGACATTTTTTTGCAGATCGGTGCTATCGAATTTTCGTGATTTTAATAATTGTTTATACATTAAAAGTTAGTAGATTGTGTTAATTAGTGTTAAATAGGTATATAAAGACTATTCTTGTGATTGAACAGTACCTATAACGTATCGTTTTTCTATTTGTGACTAGTTTTTAATGGGAAAAAATATGAAACCAAAACTAAATAAAGTACAACGTTTAGAGCACAGAGCGACTGAGGGTGAGGGCTCAGAAAATGAGAAAGATTAAAAAGTAAGTATATAGTTATGTACAATAATTATTAGTTTCTATTTATATAATTGTTTATATTATGAAAAAGGCTAAAATGTACTTATATTTCATTTTAGGTTAGAAATATGTCAACAATACATTGATGTATATAATACGTCAAGATTACAGCGTGTGACAGACAATGATCACAAAAGGAATGGAGTCGCATTTGAATTGCGAAAAGAGGTGAGTTTTTAATCGATTTTTTTTTTGATCTTTTTTGAGGTAAACTTGAAGGAAATGTGAGTCCTCTTATTTTATTTACTACTAGCTTATGCCCGCGGCTTCGCCCGCGTGGAGTTAGGGAATAGCCCACGGGATCTTACTTCTGGGATAATAAGTAATCTACGTATCTATCTATAATACATACATAGATTTACATGTACTTGCTTATAACTTGCAAATATTAGTTTAAAGTTATATCAATTAAATTAGATACGTGAAATATTGATACCTTGGTTTGAGATTGGACATCGGATTTACTGGATTTTATCTGAAGAGTATGTACACAAATTTTCAAGTCAATCGACCCCGAGAATAAAAAGTTTCACAGAAAATTCAACACCCCATTTCACCCTCTAATGGGTAGGAATTTCGAAAAAATTATACTTACTCTCTGGACCCGCGGTTTGGGCTGTGCGTTGGTATATCAGTCAGCCAGTCAGGGCATGGAATTTTAAATTGGGGGATAATTTTGGAAAAACTGTGATACCTACACGTATCTCATCATTTTAACTGAAGTATATATGTAGACACATTTTCAAGTTAATCGACTCCGAGAATAAAAAGTTTCTCATAAAATTCAAAATCCTATTTCACCCTATTAGGGGTGGAATTTCAAAAAACCCTTTCTTAGTGGATACCTACTCTCTACAAAGAGTACATTCTCGAAATTTAATGTCTCTAGAACCAGCGGTTTGGGCTGTGCGTTGATGTATCAGTCAGCCAGTCAGGACATTGAATTTTAAAGTGGGGGATGATTTTGGAAAAACTGTGATACACGTATCTCATCATTTTAACTGAAGTATATGTAGACACATTTTCAAGTCAATCGACTTCGAGAGAGTTTCACAGAAAATTCAACACCCCATTTCACCCTCTTAGGGGTGGAATTTCAAAAAAACCCTTTCTTAGTGGACACCTACTCTCCACAAATAGTACATTCCCCAAATTTGATGTCTCTAGGACCAGCGGTTTGGGCTGTGCGTTGATGTATCAGTCAGCCAGTCAGGACATTGAATTTTAAATTGGGGGATGATTTTGAAAAAACTGTGATACACGTATCTCATCATTTTAACTGAAGTATATGTGGACACATTTTCAAGTCAATCGACTCGGAGAATAAAAAGTTTCATAGAAAATTCAACACCCCATTTCACCCTCTTAGGGGTGGAATTTCGAAAAACCCTTTCTTAGTGGATACCTACTCTTCACAAAGAGTACACTGTCCAAATTTCATGTCTCTAGGACCTGTGGTTTGGGCTGTGCGTTGATATATAAGTCAGTCAGTCAGTCAGTCAGTCAGGACTTTGAATTTTATATGTATAGATGTACTATGAACTTTCCAGTATAGAGCTAGGCATAAATAGCATTTTTCCAAGTTGACTTATACTTTTTGTTTCAGGAGTCCAAAACTGCCGACATTAGTGGCCACAGAGTTGTTGATGTAAATTACTTTTTTACTGAATTGCTTAAATTATCGAGTCACCAATCACTGTTTCAATGCGGCCTTACAACCATTAAATTAGAATCAGAAAAAGTTTCTGGCCTTTTTTTTTTTTTTTTAACTTGGTAATGTCATCAAATGAGTCCTCCCACTCAGGGCAGAGCGGGAGGGACTGTCAGACTTGTACTGACTAAAATCCACGGTGTCCTTCAGTAGCCCTTTATGTTCCACGGTAATTCTATGAGTCCCGCGACCTCGGCAGGCTTTGGCCCTCTAGAGGGTCCCCGTCATTATGCTGACACTCTTTGAGGCGCGCGTGGAACACAACGCGCCGTCGACCCGGGCATGGTCCATGGTCGGACAGCGAGTCGCCCATTACTCGCCGCCCGCGCCTACGGTGGCCGGAGATCGTCTGCCAACGTCCGGCGCCGTGGGCGTCTACCACTGCGGCTGGGGTGGAGGGAGGACGCTGTCCTCTCCCTCACGCGGCCCGCCTCCTCCTTCGCGAGCATGTGCTTCGCAGAAGGAGGCGACCGCTTCCCACTCCGTCTCGCCCCGCAGCATGGCCTCGACCAATGCCGGGCGCGAGAGGTCTCCGCCTATCGCCGCCGTGAGGACACGGCGGTGCTCTGCCCAAGCGGGGCAGTCCTGCACCGTATGCTCCACCGTGTCCTCCGGGCGGTCCTCGCAGTGGTGACACCCAGGCGTTTCCTCCTTCCCCATATGACACAGGTACCTCCCGAAACTTCCGTGTCCGGTGAGGGCCTGCGTCACGCGGTAGGTCAGGACGCCGTGACCCCTATCCAGCCACTCCTCAAAGAGGGGTCTTACCGCCGCGATTGCGGCGTGCCCGGACCTCGGTTGCGACAGTCGTCTCCTCCATACTGCCCTGAGATCGCGCCGGAGCTCTTCCCGCCGCGCCTCGACTTGTCGAGGCAGCAGGGATTCGCCCCGGCGCTGCGCCTCCGCGCGCCCCTCATAGACGCGCTGGAGGGCAGTCGCCTCCAGATCCCAGGGCAGAAGTTTCTGGCCTTACACACATTTTCTTGTACTATCACGCTCAAAAGTCCAGTAGCATGCTAAGGATTACATTTCTATGAACTGTGCGAGCATGATACAGCAGTGTGTGTGCGTGTGCGTGTAAGAGTGATGTCCCTACTGTACGAGCCGGTAATGTTCATACAGCCGCTCATTATTTTTGTGTGAGTAAACGTATTGTTACCCTACACAGGGTTTATTATTTTTATTTTTACCCGTGTAGGGTACACGAGTAAAGTAAAATAAACGGGTTCACAATAAGGCTCAACATTTTGTATTAACGTAACATGGTAATCATGGCTGATTGGTGTAAGCACTTACGTTAGCTAGTGATCTAACCTCGACGACGTGAGTTCGATCCCAACTAAGAATTATTTTTGCTATTTTATACTTTTGTTTTTTAATAAACTTATTTTGTGGCCAATAAAATCACTCAAGCAAAAAGTAAAAAAGTAATTAAATAAAACGAATAAAATAATTTGATTTTTTATTATATAAACATTGGTATCAATTGGAATGGGCTTATCGCTTGGGTCATTAGCAAATGATCCGTTTCGTTTCTTCCACTACGTTACTTCCTTACATTGATTGATTTAAGGTTCAATTATGTGTATGAGTGATGTCTCAACATTCCACAGATAACACACAGTAAAGAACTGTCGTCACACTACGCGAAATAGCATTATATTTCTGTTGCATTTAGAATACACTTCATGGTGGTGACCTGTTCTTACCATTGCATTGCTAAAATTCACGTAGTTTTAACATGTGTTGGTAGCTATTTGGGCTGAGCATAGGTTCACGATCAATGAAGTCTAAGTTCGAATCTTAGTTACAATGTGTGGCTGCTTTTTGTTTCTTTGAAACCATAATAATGCAGAAAGTTGTTAGGTATTTGTGTTTATTTATAATGTTTTCGTGCTTATTATTTATTTTTATAAGAAGTTAAATATAAGATAGTTATTGTGTTATTAATTAACGTCATTATGTGATTTTTGTTTTATTTTTTCGGTGTTGGAAGGTGGAAATAAAAAAGTCGTGCTGAATGATAACAAATATGTTTATTCGTTTAATTTATTTATAAAATTAACAAACTTTTATTAGAATTGTGACGTCACATTCCTACCTAAACAAAAGAAGTTCTCTTGTCACCGTTCATAAGATTTTTTGTTGTATACCCACTTGTCAATTCATAATAACATAACAAGGAAAGTATATTCTAATAACACAAATATAATTGTTGATACCCACATTTTATAGTTATCGGTATTCAACAGAGTTTCTTGAAAACTAATATATGGTTTAGACTTTATGAACGTGTTTTTGTTTATGTAACGTCACAATGAGTGTATTGAGGTTATAGCTTAAGTGTTCATTTTCTTGACGAAAAGAAGATTGAAACTAAACCTCAATTTAAGATCATTGAATTAAAAATTTTATTACGGAAATTATGTTAATATTACAAAATATTTAGTTACACCGTCTAATTATAAAAACAAAAACATCTTATTAATAATTTGTATAACCCCAATTATGTTCTATGCAGTCAAGTAGACGTGTGCGCATGGACCTTTTAAAAAGAATTTAATATTTGGTATGACCTCCATTATTGTCAATGCAGCTAAGCAGACGTCGACGCATGGAAGCTACAATGTTGGCACATATATCTGTGCCACGTAAATTATCCCACAATTGAGTGCAATGGGATTTAAGCTGCTCAGGACATCTCTCATCTCGTGCATCCCATCTTTGCACCATTAAACCCCATATATTTTCAATGGGGTTTAGATCAGGGGATCGTGCTGGCCACGGAATAACTTTAATATCAGCATGCTGACTAAACCACTCTTTTACAACACTGGCACGATGTATCGGACAATTATCCTGAACAAAATTTAGTTCACTAAAGTCTTCCGAGGGGTAAACATTACGCACAGTAGGTAGCATTATGTCATTTAAAACTTCGACGTAATTAGAGCTGTTGGCACGCGTTGGTATGAATTCCAACTCACCTGGCCCTTGAGCACTAATCCACCCCCACATATTTACACTTATTCTACCTGATTCTGTATTCGGAATAATGTTTTTCTCAGACCAGCGGGTATTGTCTTTTCGCCATAAATGAAGTCTTCCTTTTTGGCAAGACTTGAAAGTCTTCTCGTCAGAAAAAACGGTCGTCTCCCAGTTAAAATCTAAATATTCCCGAGCAAAACGTAGTCGTTCCTCCTTATGTTTTTGGGTTATAAATGGTTTTTTAGCTGGCTTCCGATGATGTAAACCTTCAGCATGGAGTGCACGACGAACAGTTTGCAACGAAGTATCAAATTTATTTGCAAACATTCTAGTTGGAATGAAACCATTTGTTTCATATTCATCCACCATGAAACGTCGCTGAGTCGGGTTAATAAGCGGTGGCCTTCCACTTCTTAGATGACTCTTCAGGCTACCTTCTTCCTCAAACCTCTTTACCCAACGGCTCACAGTATTTCTCTAAAAAGTGAAAATATTATTACACACTTGCAAACAGCAATTTATTTAATAATAAGAAAATCACACACCACAACTATCATCATAATTATAATCTTTAAAAATAACTTACACTTATGCCGGTTTCAGTTGAAATTTGAGAAATATTGAGCCCATTTTTACGCAAAGCGACAATATTTGCCCTGGCGTCAATACTAATATTGGCTTGCATCTTGATTATAGATATATAATCAAACAACACGCTAATCGTAATAATCACACAAACGCTCGTACCAAAGTTCACCAACTAACAACGTCGTAACTACTTTGTTCAATCCAGAAGTTTATTTTGTTTCACATACACCCTCATCTTTTTTGTAAATAATAACTTCAACTAATACTTAAAGAAACATCTCATCGGGTCTAACGTATCTAAGACATTCAGAATTCATAATTAAAACACAAAAAGTGTATTGACACTGGGGTTCGAACGCAGGCTACAACGTGCGAAACATCATAACTGAAGCGTTAGCCACTAAGCCAGCCTAACTCATATTTGTTGGTTTGAAATTAAATACAACTATCTAAATACGAAGTCGCGACATGACAGGTTTGTCACTAAGGCAAATGATCATTATATCGCACTCTTTCTGACTAGATAGTAATGAAAGAGTGCGATATACCAGATCGTGTATGTGTGCAAAATGTTTGTTATTGAAAAAGGTCGTAAGTGCGAATTGTTTTGATGCGATAGATTTGTGAAACTGCTAATGGACTTATGATACCTATAGTACATTATGTAAAACAAAGTTTAAAGTACAGAACTCAAAATAAAATGGTGGTGGCCGGGATGGTGGCAGCTGGTTGTGGTAACGCTAAACTGAAACAGTTTTCGGCTGCTGTCGATTTACCATCCGTGTCGGAATACACATACAAAATCTTGCAAGATGAAATATGTGACGAATGGGAAGTGACGGCATGGGAAGAAATGAGGAAAGTGGGGGAACGGGGGAAAGAAGCGGCAGTGAAAGAAGGAAAGCTACTAAAGATGGCATACCAATAATAGATGTAATCTTAGATGGTTGCTGGGCTAAACATTCATACAGAACTAATTATTCTGCACTATCTGGCGCTGCGACAATTATAGGTAGACGATTTCGTCAAGTTCTTTTCATGGCAGTCAAAAACAAATACTGTTGTATTTGTGCTAGAGCGGTAAAACGAAATGAGGAAGTAAAACACCATGAGTGTTTTAAAAATCTTAGCGGATCTTCAACAGCTATGGAATCCACTATTAGCGCCGACAGTAAACAGTCCATAGAAATGCATGGCGTTATCTTTGGAAGATACATAGCTGATGGAGACAGTATCTCTTATGCAAAAATACTTGACACTTGACACTCGACCATGTACCTAAATCACGGTCGAAAAGATTGGTTGCAAAAATCACAAATTCGCACCTTCGATGCAACAAAGTCACAAATAGCCTAAACTGCAAAATCGAGTTATGTTTGCCAAATTGTCTCTGAACCATGCCTACATTTGGGGCACAAAGATATCCCCGAAAGTATCTCAAAATTCTACTTGATGACGCAGGTGCCTTTGTGATTATTGGCGGTTTTTACTCGGGTTTTGGGCCGACAGAGTTACATTTGACAATGCCCCCGTGCCCACGAGAGTTTGACGTGCGTTGGAGCTACAGCCAAACAAATGTATTTATGGCCATTTTTATTCTCACTTATTGGAGCGACAAAAACGTATCTATTTTTTAAGACATAAAACTAAATCATTCCTGGTGCAACAAAGTCACAATTCAGGACATTTGATTTCAACAAGCATGTCATCAGCAATCCTTTCCGGCGTTGCCCCTAAAAACGGGTACTTATCGTCAATGAAAAGACCACATTTTTGTATATTTACCTGTACTAAATTAGACAGTTGCTCAATAGCAGCTTTTTCATATTTCGCCCCTTGGCTTATAGTTGCCACATCGTCGATATTTGCCTTATACAACATGTTTTTCACCATAATATTAGCACAACTATTCGTTTTTATCCTTTTTACCACCGTCCCGTAATTAGACGCTGTTAAAAGATTTCTACTGTAATTCTAGCCACTCTCCACTTTCACTCTGTAGTATTGTCCACTCCTGCATCTCTTAGCGTTCTTCATCGGATTTTTCTAAATTTTTCAAAAACGTTAATTTTGTGGGGTTATATGTATCAGAATCCACATCGGGTCTGTCGGCATTTTCGCCATTATTAAAATCTATTTTCTTAGAAACCAATTTACGTTTTTTTTTTCTTTTTTAACGTTTGGTTGTACGTTCTTGTATTTTCTACTTGTTCTTCATATTTCTTGACTTTTCTAAAGGGCTCGTATTGTGAATAGTTTTGTGGACGGTAGTCAATATTTTCCCGGAGTTAAATGATACTACTGCCCCTGTTCATCTTGCCTGATAAGACCGTTTAAGAGCGTAGTTAACTCTTTTGCCGCCAACTAATTTGGCAACTACTCCATTAAAATTCTCTACAATGTTGCTGTCTACATTTTCAATTAAGCTCCGTGAATGTGATGCAACATTGCAGATTAAATATTTCATCTGATGCCAGAGACGTGTAAGTTTGTTAATAAGATTGGCATCTTTATATGTTGTGCACTAAAACCATACTTGGGGATTAGATTATACCAGTGAAAGAATCATCAAAATCGGTTCAGTAGTTTACGAGAAAATTGCTAACATATTTTATCTATATCTATCTATACATATAAAATTCAAAGTCCTGACTGACTGACTGACTGACTGACTTATATATCAACGCACAGCCCAAACCACTGGTCCTAGAGACATGAAATTTGGACAGTGTACTCTTTGTGAAGAGTAGGTATCCACTAAGAAACGGTTTTTTTTTAAATTCCACCCCTAATAGGGTGAAATGGGGGGTTGAACTATCTATGAAACTTTTTATTCTCTGAATCGATTGACTTGAAAATGTGTCTACATATACTTCAGTTAAAATGATGAGATATGTGTATCACAGTTTTTCCAAAATCATCCTCCAATTTAAAATTCAATGTCCTGACTGGCTGACTGATACATCAACGCACAGCCCAAACCACTGGTCCTAGAGACATGAAATTTGGACAGTGTACTCTTTGTGAAGAGTAGGTATATACTACGAAAGGGTTTTTCTAAATTCCTATCCCTTAGAGGGTGAAATGGGGTGTTGAATTATCTGTGAAACTTTTTACTCTCGGGGTCAATTGACTTGAAAATTTGTGTACATACTCTTTAGATAAAATCCAGTAAATCCGATGTCCAATCTCGAACCAAGGTATCAATATTTCACGTATCTAATTTAATTGATATAACTTTAAACAAATATTTGCAAGTTATAAGCAAGTACATGTAAATATATGTATGTACTATACATACATAGATTACTTATTATGCCAGAAGTAAGATTCCGTGACCAATTCCCGAACTCCACGCGTTCGAAGCTGCGGGCAGAAGCTAGTAATACATATAAATAGACGAGTTTTTTAAAGTAGGTTAAATATAGAAAAATTGAAACAATATATTTATTATTTAATAAAAAATATTCATAGTAAATAAACATTTGTTATATGCCTTCATTACCTAATGAATTTTTATTACATGGTGTACTTAATAAAAAAAATGTTGAAAATTAAATATTTGTATTATTTTTCTACTCCATCCCTCCTATGTGCTAATATTTCAAATAATCCAAGAAGTGCGTACTCTGTTTTCCCGAATGCCGCCGCGTACACTGCATTCGCCGCTCCCCTCGCGGGGGGCTAAGCCACGCCCATCGAGCTACGATTTATTTTCGAGGTAGCGCCTTAATTCAAAATGAACATAAACAGAAACAAGCTAGAAATATTCCTGAAATTACTACAAAAGATATGCAATATTACTCATTCATTAAACCATTATATTCAAATGAGGTGTTGTCATTTACATTTAGTATTTCAGGCGATGCAATGGTTCAGTGAACTTCACAAATATTTTATTTTGGAATACGATTTATAATGTTGTTTAGAATGGATAATTTTGACCTCATTAGAATTCAACAATTAGACTACCGACTACTAAAATATACCTATTAAGCTAGTTGATGCTCGTCATTTTGTTTGCATTTGCTTACAAACTTCCATCTGCATTTGATTCTGATCTCCAGATTGAGATGTCCAGTTCAGTTCACTTAGCTATTAACAGTGTCAAGGATATCGTTCACAAATCACATAAGAATTCCCCGAAAGGTGAAGCAGAAGTTTACGCACGACGGCACATAAAACTATACAGAAACAGTTTATGCAGATCTCTCATTGTACGAGAAATATGTACAAAGCGAGGCCATGTTATACTGGAAATGTACAGCTTGATGCGTCGCCGTGTGTACTTGTAAAACCCCGTTTCGCCAGTTAGGTAATATGGAGTAAGTCAATGATATATTTTTGCTACTAAGAACAGGAAGCTACTTTGATCTTTAGCATCACATTTATAGAACCATGCATATAATTACTTTTGCTTTTAATTACTTTGACTTAAGTGTCAAGTTTGTTATGTATTCAGAGGCCAGAGCTAGAACGCCACGATGTAAACGATATGCAGGAGTTATTGTAGGTACTCTATAACTTCACACAAATTCAATCTAATTGTAATCGAAAATACAATTATTTTATAACATTTTTGTTTAAACTTTGGTGACAACTGACAAGTAAATATTATGTATGAGCGAAGCGAATACTTTTGATATGAAAATGGTTCGAATGTATGATACGTTTACACAGCGTGTTCGTGCTAGGCCCACTGATCTACTTCACTCGTGTTTTAATGAAAACCAAAGTAGCGAAAGAATTTGTTTAACAAGAATACCGTGTTACCTCTTCTGTAGCCCATTTCTTCTTTATGTAGTTTGTCGTACATGCCGGGGTAGTCCTTCATGATGTCACGTTTCTCGTCCTCACTGTCCGCAGCGTCCTCTGACGTCCAAAGGTCAAAGTTGATCTGGAAAAGTCAGAAAAGCCATTAGCCAGCCTATAGAATTATTGGTTCTCTAGGTTGCCACATTTCCGGTTTGCCCACACTGTTGTACTCACAAAAGTATCACAATAAAAAAACAGTCATTGATCTATGGATGCTGTAACTCAATGTACTGTTATATTATTAATTTGGTCACACACACTGTCTACTTATGTTGCGACTTGCGAGGTACTCGTAGGTAGTGTAGCTATTTGTGCACAGCTATCTTCAAAATGGCCAAAATAAGAATGAACAGAAGCATGAATATTTAATAAATGTCAATTTTATATGATACTAGCATCTGCCTCCATGCCTCGGAAAGCACGTTAAGCCGTTGGTCGCGACTGTCATTTGTAGATCTTTGACAGTCGTTACAGGTAGTCAATAGCCCAAAAAGTCTGAAAGTCAATGTCAGACTTTTTTTTTCCAAGGGGTATCGTATTACCCAGTACCAACTGGGTTATGGAGGTGAGATAGGCAGTTTCCCCCTGTAAAATACTGGTATTGAGCTGCATCCGGTAAGACTGGAAGCCGACCCCAACATAGTTGGGTAAAGGCTAGGTAGATGAAGACTAGCTTTTGACCCACGGCTTCGCTCGCGGTACGTTCGGAACTCATTATCCCACGGACCCACGGGAAAGTTTTATGCCTGCACCACACGCACAAGCTTCACCACAGTTTTGCCTGCGCAAGCCGGTTTGTACACGGAACACCGTGCGTGCGGTTGGTTTGTTTTACCATCCGTTCCGTGTACAAAACCGGCTTGCGCAGGCAAAACTGTGGTGAAGCTTGTGCGTGTGGTGCAGGCATTAATTAGCCTATGACACTCGGGGATAATGTAGCTTTCCATTTGCACATTTTTTTTTGCATTTGAATGTTTAGTTCCAACGATTACCTAACATAAAAATCTGCAAATTTCATGTCTTTATAATATTAGTGTAGACTAGCGACCCGTCCCTGCTTCACGCGGTGGTGTTTGCGACTAGACAAAACAACGATATTTCTATAATTATTTGCAAGATTTCAGGGTGATGACCGCAATAAAATCAGAAATGTTGTTTAGAACAACAACAAGGACACACGGACACAGCAAATTACATTCTTATAATATGAAGGAATATAACAACAATGAATTAAATATTATTAATGTCCCATTGTTATATTATGACGATCATAAGTTCAAGGGTAACAAGTGTTATAAGTTAACGAGGATTAAAAAATATGACAAGGCTGTCTTACCAGATTATAATGATTATTCCATTTAATTTTTTATTTGGTTGACGTTTCACATTCACAGCTCAAGCTGGTTTATAATAATCTGTTCTTATATAATATAAAACATTTTATGATAAATTATAGATTGTTACAGCACTAATCTTCCATAGATAAGTCTGAGAATGTATTATTGATAAGGATCTAACAAGAAATATATATAATTACTTACACTCAACAATATGATAATGTTTTTTTAGTGTCCTACCGAAGATTTAGCTTCGGCTAGCTTTGGCCAAACGGGGCCAAAGTTTTGGCTGAAGCTGAAGGTTTCTAGCAAGCACTGATGTTACAAAATGCTTTTTTTTTGACTAGTTGTAAGGAACTCATAATCATCTCCTTAGGTTGTTTATACAATAAATATAAATTTTAATTTAAAAGTTAAAAAAAAAAAACATATTATTCACTTTTAGCCAACCTGGAACTGAATTTCTTAGTTCCTCGAATTGGTTAAAGACGGCCGATGGGCAGAAGTGTACAGTCACGAGGAATGAAATGTAAACACATAGCAACTTTTTAGAGTGATTTTCTTCAACTGTATTGATTAACATTTCACGTTTTCACAAACTTAGTAGAAATCGTTATTTCACAATAAAATCAATTTTGATATTTGCTAAGTTTTTATTCCTATAACTATCATGATTTTGCCAGTTACATTTAAATCCTATGTAATAGTGGGTGAGTCTTGTCATCTCCTGACTCCGGTTACTACTGATTTTCTTAATGGAAAAAACAAAATAATTCTTTGCTTAATTTATTTATAAAAAATGTACTACCTTAAGCCATGCTGGTTTTTGTGGCTGAGCAGTCAGTCGGGGCCACCAAGCTAGTTTCTCCTTTTGCAGGATAAGTTCCACTCTGTTTTCAAACACACGGACAGTGGTGACGTGGTCATTTTCAGCCTGTAACAAAATATCTGTTTATTAGCCTGACATGGCCTGTCACTTATTTTTCAAGGTAATTGAAGTTATATGCAGGTATTTTTTTAAAAACCTGCTGTTTCCTACAAAATTGCAATACCTACACATCAAAATGTATGAAAGATTTTTTTAAACTGACTAATGAAAACTTTCCATGTCACCCACATGGAAAGTTCAAGCCTCAAAATGCTTTACTGAATACGTAGTAACCGTTTGTGCATCGGTGTGCCTTCCACCCTGTATTTCATTTACATTTCAGTAAAACAATATTATGCAAATCTCCGACCGGGTTAAGGGGAGAATATGTACCTGTATTACACCCAGATTTTCCCAGTTATGGTTAAGTCCCATAAATAGGGAATCATCAACCGTCAACTAGATTTGAATAAATTCTAGCTTCAGCATTAATATTTGTGTGCCCTTCAATTATTATAATATACTGGTTTTCAATGAAAACAAGGCCTTAATTATAATAAAACCCAATTTTAAAAACTTACAATATTTTGTATGATTATTAGTTCTACAATAAATTACCTTTTAAAACATGAAATTATTGAAAATACAACACATAATTAAAAATTCGTAACATATTATTACTAATAAATTTTGTCAGAGATTATATTATAGACCTGGTCTTCTTCAAAGGTTTTTGCTACTAGTTTACAGTGGTACACTGAGACCACAAGAACATGCTTCTTGGAGTCTCAGTGAATTTAGAACTTTTAGCATGTATTGCAAGGCTTGTTGTCATATTTCAGTACAGAACGCTTGAGACTAATGGGCCTACCACACGCACAAGCTTCACCACAGTTTTGCCTGCGCAAGCCGGCTTGTACACGGAACACCGTGCGTGCTGTTGGTTTGTTTTACCATCCGTTCCGTGTGGCATAAACTACCTCTTAAATTGAGTTACCACAAGTATGATTTTGTGTTGAGCTAATTCAAATAGATAGATCTATTCTAATAGATAAGCTACTTGAAATCACTTACTTAGTGACAACAGGCTTAAAGCTCACAAATACGTAATTATATACTATCTTCCTTTGATAAAAAGGATTTATTTCGGCTTTTCAATATCTTTCAAAACTCGATACAACGATTGCTGTGCAAAATTATTGTACTTACCGTTTTTACAGGTGAAAATAAATCCAAATTAAATTCATAAAGGCTCTCGCCACGGGCACCGACGCCTTGTGCCGAGAATTTCAAGTTATTTTCGAGTACTTTCACATCAGGTTTTACAACATTTTTCAACTCAATCTTCAATGAAATTACACTCTCAGTTTGTGCCCAGTAAACAAACGGGCTTGGGATGATCATTATTTTATCTCCGACTCAAATTCACTACACAACGAAGTAAATACTGTCCAAGAGGAAACGAATTGTATTGAAATCCAACTGGAATTGATATTTCCCGAAAAGCAAAATTGAATCGTATTTTCGACCTGTCAATATATCAGCCGATGAGCCGACTTGAACCGACCGGCTACGGTATAATTGGTAAGAGGTATCGTTGCTAACCATAGAGGAATAAGCTCTAAAGTTGGCATAGTCACACCATCACATCAAAATATTACTATAAAAGTTTTACTTTACTGCATTTCATGCACTTACTGGCGCAAATAATAATAGTCTTGGTTTCATCGAAATCAAGCCAGGATTTCAAAAGTTACAGCGTTGTTAAGTTTCACCGCTTTTTAAAGCGTTCCTTCGCGAGCTACCGCGATGACGTCATGCTGCGAGTATCATGATGTCTGATTGCGGGTAATTCAGAGTGTTCACGTTCATAAAATTTGATTTGTAAAGTGCTTTGCTCTTATTATTTTAAATCTTCTTACTTTCCCGCAAAGTGACAGAAAATGAGTTGATAAATGAATCATATAGAAGCAAATATAGCAATATCCACTTTTTTCTCAAATGAACCTGATGATAGCGCCACCATCTACGTAAAATTTCAAACGTTTTTTTTTAAGGTAATAGCGCTCCTAAAACAGCAATATCCCGTATAAAAAGTAGTTGAACTTTTAATGTTCGGTGCAAAAACAGCAAAATCCAAGCCTGTCAAAACCAATTGCAGCAAAGTCCCAACTAGCCAATCACGGAGCGTTATTCAGTATGGCGAAAACGGTTGAACGGCGTAAAGACGTGCTCTAATTTCGATAATTAATCTTAGATTTTAACGAGTTTTGAAGTGATCTAGTTATTACATCGTTGAGATGGATTGTTCTCCGGTCCCTGTAAATAATAACTCTGCAAGAAAACGTCAACGAAACCCCGAAAATTGGAAACGCAATCTCGCCAAAGTTCAGAGGTTAGTACTCAAATTTTATACAGTACTCCCTATGCCTTGATACTTTTTTGGTAACCGATTCTTTTTATTTCAATTTCTGTCTTGAATCTTCTTATATTATATTATCTTAAACTATTTGTGTGTCTGTTGTTTTTTTTGCGTCGAGTTATTAACCCGCGGAGGACACCAGGGATCAAAATACTCGACATAAAATTACATGATTATTATTGATTATAAATAATGTTTCTATCCATACTACCTAATATTATAAAAAAGAAAATCTGTCAGTATGTTTGTCTATTTCATGGTCAAACCGCTAGACGGTGAGATGAATGTTTCAAAACATCATCGAAATCCGTTCAGTGTGGTGTCTGTTACTTTATCACGTTGAAACTGGTAGATGTTTCAACCTCAATTATTTTTTTTTTAAAGGGTTGTTTCTGTCAATAGTGCATTTTTAGAGTTTTTTGTTTTTTGTTTTAGGTATTCACCAAAAACGTTGCCAATGAGACCTTTATGCAAGCATAAAAAAGAATTTCAGTGCTTGTCTATCACTATGAAAGACATTAAATCATTTCATGATAGATTTTATCAATTTAAAAATAAAAGCAAACAAGATGCTTTCATATTAAAACATTGCACAATTAAACAGACTCAACGTCGTCGTCCAACAACTGGTAACCATAAGCCAAAGAATTCACAAATTTCTTATTTTGTGTATAGCCCTGATTTGAAGAAACGTCTAAAAGTTTGCCAGAATTTTTTTTTGATTGTTCTTCAAATTACCAAATATAGGGTGCAATCAGTGATGACTGAATATTTTAAAACGGGTGCATTGCTTAAAGAGAAAAGAGGTGGCGATCACGTTTCTCATAAGAATACACACAAAAAAAAGGCGATAATGGATTTTATAAATAAATTAAATTGTGAAGAACCACATTATTGTCGCGGAAAAACAAAAAGATATTACCTACCTGCAGAACTAAGCATCAATAAACTATGGGTGATGTACAATAATTCACAGATTGACAATTTAAAGGTAAAAAAGTCTTACTTCCGTAATTTATTTAACCAGAATTACAATTTGGGATTTGGTTCACCTCGGACCGATGTATGCTCGACTTGCCTGCGGTTTGGTGAAAACATAAAAACAGAAACGGATAATAATGTCCGCAATGAATTATTAATAAACCAGAGAATACACAAATTGAAAGCAAAGGCTTTTTTTGGTTATGTCAAAGAAGAAAATTCTGATCTAATTAGTTTATCTTTTGACTGCCAAAAAAATTTGTGTTTACCGAAGACCCCCGATCAATCAGCTTATTACTCTCGTCAAGTCAATTTGTTTAATTTCACTATAGTTCAGGGATCATCGAAAAGTAAATTAGAACCATCAAATGTGTTTGCTTATTGCTGGACAGAAAACTCATTTCCTAAAGCTTCAAACGAAATAGCTTCAGCTGTTTACCATAGACTCCAGAATACAGAACTAGATGGAATAAAGACTGTACGTTTGATAGCAGATGGCTGTGCCGGCCAAAACAAAAATACCACAGTTCTGGCAATGTGTACTAAGTGGCTAGCTGAGGCTCCTCGCCATGTAAAGACTTTGGAGCTTATTTTTCCCATAGTTGGACACTCTTTTATACCCCCAGATAGAGTTTTTGCGCGGATAGAAAAAGAAATACGTAAACGGGAGATAATAGCAAATCCCGGTGAATATCATAATATTATAAAAGAATTTGGAAAAATAATAATTTTAGGAGAAGACTGCAAGGTATTTAATTGGAAGGATGACGCAGCAAGAGTCATGAAGCCTGTCGGAAGATGGCACTTCCAATTTAAAAATGCCAAACGATATGTTCTAAAACGTTCTAAAAAAGAAGGAAACGTTCTTATTAAAGGAAACATACACTATAAACATGATGACGGTGTTTTTAAGAACGTCAACCTTCCAGGGAAACTGTCTATTAATTTACGTCCCATAGAAATTTATCCTACCAATAAAATTAGTGACTCCAAAGCATCGGATGTTCGTAAACTTTTAACCAATCATTATGGTGAAAACTGGCAAACTATTGAGCGCCTAAACTTTTACGTTCCTTTGATTTCTGGTCCCAGTGATGAAATGCAGATGATGAATACTCATAATACTGAAACTTTAGAAGAAGTTAATTGTGAACCCCAAGAAGAAATTGCGAGCATGCTAATTTAATTTCCAATTAGCCACATAACTATAATTACCTATTATCTTTGTTTTGTAAAAGTACGTATTATTGTTATAAGTACTTTTACAAAACAAAGAAAGCATTGATTGCGTCTGTTCTATTGAAATTTTCATAAATAAATGTTTTTGACAATTTTTATTTGTGTGCGTTTTTTTTTTATCCCGGTCAATAAAATTTCATAATATTAGACAAACTTCATTAAAGTATCTAATTCATACGTCCTAGTATACACAGTTTTAAATATGGCGTCCATCGGTGCAATGCCAGCAAAATCCCAAAGTAGGAGATTCAAATACAGCAATATCCTACTGTCAAGAACAATAACAGCAATATCCAGTATTTTTTTCAATATTTTAACGTCATCGTTTAGTTATTTTATTATATAATCGCTTGCACATGTGTATTTTAATATTCCCGTTGCAATACAATAAAACTTTGTTCAAAAAACATAGGTATGATTATCAAAATTAGTTTTATTTAAATTTCCCAAAATCACCTTACATGGATATTGCTATATTTGCTTCTATATGATTCAAATATCAAACTCAAATATGTCCACTATAAACAAAAAAAATAACAGTAACGTTTAGTAAAAAAAAACTGAATATTTGAACATTTTATAAATTCCAATATATCCACGTATTAGCTACGAAAACGCTGGTTAAAAATATGGTAAGTCCTTAAAGACATTCATATCAAAATCAAATACATCCAAACAGACCCATCAAATCAAGCGATTGGCTACAACGGCGGGCATTTGAGTTTTTGTTATAGGTTGATTGTGATACGGTTCTACAATTGAAATTCATTTTAAATAATTTATTATTGTTACAATAATGGACTAAAAAGTGAAAAATGTTGAACCATATGCTTTCTAACTCTAGAGCGTGTTCCTCTATGTTGCTAACGCGAGCCTCGTTTGAATATTTCAGTAGGTTTCGTGCGCTTAACGCATGACGGTAATTGGATCGTAATCATTTGCAATGGTCACAGCAGAGTGGTATGTACATACAGCAGCGCTGACTGTGAACAAAAAAATACATAGTACCAGAACTACAGACACAATCTCCACCTGTTTTGTTGTTGCTGAACAAAGTGTAAAGCGGTGTTCAGTTCAATATTACTAACAGAACAACTATTTGAAATCAATTAATTTTGAAATGATGAGTGTTATTGACGATATTCGTACATATTCTATTAGTTTTTTTTTAATTTTAACATTCTAAGCTAAAAAAAGAAACTATCATCGACTAAAAGGACTTGGAAGGGACATCTCTAATTAGGCGACTAAATTCAGCTCGCTTATCTCGCTTTTTAATTCTGTTAATTCTGTATGTCTGTCAAAAAGCCGTTTGCTGCTGTTGATGGGTGTCGAGTTTCTATAAATTTCTCATTTTAATCGAATTTCTTTGTGATTCAATATATACCCCGTTAACTAAAAATGGTTTAATTATTACCTCGCGTTATAAATTACGTACAGTGGTTGTTCTCTGACTCTGGTAGAAGTTGTAAACAAATCCAAAATGTCCGTTCCTAGTTCTGGATTGAGCAAATTGAAGAAGAAACACATTCGTGTAAAACACCAAAAAGTGAAACTGTTTCGTGCAAATGAACCATTACTATCTGTGTTTATGTGGGGAGTGAATCACACGGTAATTACTTCATATTTTATGCACTAATTGCAGTACTATGGCGGGTGTATAATCCTATTTGAAACGATCTCGGCGAGCAAAGCATCATTATTATGTCATTTCCCACACAACTGGTTTGTTGTGGTTTTACAATGTTTACATTTGAATTTGTCTTACTAAAAAAACTTTTCCTATAGCACCCAAATCTTATTGTAAAATCTGGCACCTTTTCAATTCATTATGATTTTATATGTCTCTTTGCCATTGAATATAAATAGACTTATAAGCTTTATTGCGTTGGACATGGGTCCAATACTTTTGCATGTTGATCACATCAACATTAATTTGCATTTGTACTGATAACTAAAAAAAAAATATTTTTCTTTTTTCAGATAAATGAGCTAAGTCATGTCACAATACCAGTCATGCTTCTCCCGGACGACTTCAGAGCTTACTCCAAGCTCAAAGTTGACAACCATTTATTTAACAAGTAAGAGTTCACTAAGATTATCCCCTAGTTCTAATTAGAAACTAAATTCTGACTAAAATCTCAAGATAATGATGACGGGTTCCTGCGCTTATGTCGAAAATCATCCCACTGAAATATACTGGTATTAAAACTGTCCCATATCACACAGTAGTATGTTTGGCACACAGGTAGACCATGGCCTATGTTAGCCACAGGAGTTCTGTGAAACTGCATAGAAATACATTTAGCCATAAAGTGACAGAATTTTATTTTTAGACAGACTTCCTTTCACATAAATAATGTCAGAATGTATTCAGAAACCTTTGTATCCTATGTTTAGACCATCTTCAGTTGTTATTATCTCTGTGGCGAAGCTAAAAGTATTTCCTGTAACACAATTTTATCACAATAGAAGTCAGGGTTCAAATCTAGAATGCAACAAGATAATCCCATTGTTACGTTACACCAGATAATGTTCTCAACATTGAATATTTTGTTTCTTAAATAAAATTGAGAGAATTCACAATATCTGTGAACAAACAAGACTCAAGGACAAAGTGTTTTCATGCTATAGTTATTGCTATTTTGTAACATAAAATACATATATGTCTTTTACATTGTATTGCAACGTAACATAGATTTTCCTTCAAGGAAATAGTCTAGTGCAGTTTTATTCACTTGTGATAAAAATTGAGGAAAAAATGTGTTTGAAATCTAGGAAAAAAAAATTGAGCTTGAGGGCAAAATAGTGAGGAGTTTGATTAATATCTGCAAATATCAGTACTGTAAGATATTTATAAATTTAAAAAAAAATTATTAAAACTGGATTTTAATTGCATCTTTGCCTTTGTTAGGAAAAACCAGAGTAGAAAAAAAAATCTGAAAAATTTATTTAAAGAAAATATATCAAAATAACAGGCCGGTGAATGCATTGCCAGGTTGATGGCAATACTCACCGTATTGCCATCAACCAATTGAACTTTTAACTTAACTGGCAAAATGTGGGCTTGATTATTAAGGCATGCCTCTGCCAAACCCTTTAGTATTACAGGCATATGAGTATTGACCTTGAATTCTACATAAAATAAAAAGATTAAAAATAAAATAAAGTTACAGATCGTTGAGTACAAAAACCTAATATGTGAACTTATAATCAGTATTACTCATATTATTTTGATAAGGAACTTGTTAGAAGATTATAAGTGTAATGTCTTGTTATTCAATCCAATATAAGGATAAAAGCAGTAATTGTGTCTGATAACAACAAAGTTGTTATATCTAGTTTCCTTATACTATTCTGATTATCATACTTTATCAGAAAAATATTGCACTTTCAGAAAACCCAGGATCATAAAATTAGCATGCGGTTGTACGTTAAAAAAAACGTCACGTTGAAGTAACGTCTATAACGTGACTTTTTTGGTTTTACCGTGCCCTCGTTTTTCAACTCTCGACACATTGAGCCGAATGCACTTTTTCAATCGTGGGCTTAAGCCGCGTTTTCAATCGTGGGCTTAAGCCGCGTTTTCAATCGTGGGCTTAAGCCGCCTCTTTAAAACAAAGAAGGAAAATGAATTTGGAAATGGATTGGATAAGTTACTCCCTCACTTCGCCTTATTTTCAAGAAAATTAGCCTCATTGTTGAACAACCCATTGTTACTTTTGGCCTTTCTTGAAAACTGAAAGTGGGCCCCTGCCTGAAGGGCTCCTGTCTCAAACTTTTAAAAGTATGATTCTAGCGTTCTCTCATTACGTCCTACTTATTCAAATATCAAGTTTTTATGCTGACTATCCTTGCTGAAGCACCATCTGAGCCCATACTCAGGATACTTTTTATACCGGTAGTATGTTTTTGGTGGAATTTTTTCCGACGTCCAACCGGGCGAAGCCGCTGTCTTAAAAAAAACTAAACCTCTATTGTTATATGTTTTCTTAGTCACCTAGCTTTAATTATACGTAAATAGCAGCGCCACGGCATCATACAGACTCTAATCTGTAGCCTATTAAGATCTATTAAACCATTTTATAATCTCGTTGCTAATAAACGACTATAGTGCGTCAATGCTAATAAAATTGATAGAGCTAAATGATTCGTTTAATGGTATATTAATAGCTTTACACCATTTGTTGTGGTACCTATCAAAGATAAAAGAAGACATTATGAGGAAATCGACATGTCATGGAACCAAAAATTCGATGATTTGTGACATCTGTACCAACCTGCACTGAACCAGCGTAATGTCTCATAATGTACTAGGACAGCCGGTTTCCTCACGATGTTTTCCTTCACCGTTTTGAGAGCCTGCCTGGCTTCGAACCCACGACTTACTGCTCGTAAGTCGGCCACTGTCATGACACTACCACGGCCACGCGGCCGCTACCACTGGGCCACCGCTGCTCTAATAATGTTATTTAGGCTAAATTATTCATAATATGCTATCAAATTAATTAAATATACAAGGCATACTTTGTGACATTATTTTGAGATAGTATTTTCACCTCAAAGATAGATTAAACAAAAAATGCAATCAATCTTCTGATTATAATAATATGTAATTTATATTTTAGTTATCTTATGTAATTTATATTTTAGTTATCTTTCCTCCAAAATAACTTATTATCTATCTATGGATTTATGGTAATTAAATGATGAAGCGAAAAATACACTGGTATTTTCCATAAGAATTGATAGGGTTGCGCCTAAAAAATTAAATAAGTAATTGAATGAATTGACAAGAAAATAAACTAAGTAATTGATTGTTTCAGAGAAAACATGCCATCTCACTTCAAGGTCAAAGAGTACTGCCCTCTTGTGTTCAGGAACCTACGAGAGAGGTTCGGAATCGACGATATTGACTACAAGGAATCACTCACAAGGTACAAACCTAACTTTACAACCCAACCATAGCCAATACCGAAGTCAAACTCGACTGGCACGAGTGATACGCTAACTTTAATATTATTTCTTTATTGATTATGTATTTATTTATGTTTATTTTTATCCCCATATTGTATTATCTGGCATCCCCGATCCCACATCCCATCCTGTGGTCCCTAGGTTTAGAAAGCCAGATAACTACCTGTGCTCGAGGGCTCAGAAGAGGCCTAGCAGCATGCTGCGGCGCTCGGCGACGGCGCCCACCGGGGTTGCCAACATGAAAAATGAAACACATCAAGAGAGCATATTCCACGATGCAAGCGAGTTCGTCAAACGAGGGCTGACGATAAAACGCCTGAGGTCAGCGGAGTTTTACTAAGCAGCTGTACGATTTTTTCAGTTTTTTTATTTTATTTTTCTCAAAATAACAGTATGTAGTGTGCCTTTCGAACTGACACGGCGAGCATAAGCATTACCACGATCACTGGCTGTATTGTGAAGTCATTTCCCTTGTCTAACCGCTTGAGAGAGACCTCCATGGAGAGATGGTTTCAAAAGTTTGGATATAAAATGGATTTTTTGTTGGATTTTGGTTTTTGTATGCCTACTGTCCTGTTGTTCATTCCAGTTTAGGTTAAATGGGTGTCAAGAGTGCCTCAATCCTTAATTGACCGTGACCTCCATTTACGTTCCTTAACCTCCGCAATTATCCCGTATGTCTCGGTTACTTAATATATCGTATATATATTTTTTCTTTAACATTAACACTACATAAATGCACATTAATGCTGTGAGCACATTCATGTGCACTTTCACCGGTCGGTAAGTATTATGTGAATATGCGCATCTCTTTCGCACGTAACACGAGATAGAAATGAATGAGGAAGACGTCACACGAATCAACTTGCATTTATGATATTGAAAGGATATTCAAGGACCTAGGTAATCACTTTGACATTAAGGTTGTTTAATATTTTGATTGACCTTTGTGGTAGGTCTGCGTGGTTTTTTTGTTAATGTTCTAAGGGTCCACTCAAATGACAGACAATCCTGTTTACTTTTTTTTCGATTCAAAATATTTCGTGACGTATAAAAAGTAAGTACTCGCAGACTTTTCATGCGTCAAAGATCTTATAGTCTGTCGTTTCCGTTGCCCCTTATTCTAAGATCTGTAATTTTCTTTGAGTGTCCTTAATTTTATGTTTGTTAGGGTGTGTGCAATAACGTCACGAACTCACTCACAAGTCACCAATCACTGTTGATTGTAATTACATACACTTTGACTTCATAACCATATACTGTGTATAGTAACTAAGTTTCACAATGTAATAGAGTCTTGTGTACTATTAAGGAAATATTAATTTGTCACCACTAAGTTGTTGATCTGCCTGGAAAAATAAACACTGAGGAAAATCCGGCGTATTATACGCCCCTTCTAATCGCCTGTGGCGCGTTGAACGTGTTCGGATATTTCTTTATCTATGATTGCGGATAATATTCTAAAATTACCTACTTCCTTGTTGGTCGCAAGTTCGACTGCTGAGCATGAGGTCCTGGGTTCGATTCCCAGGTCGGGCAAAGTGTTATTGGGTTTTTCCATCAGGAATTTCTCAGTAGCAGCTAGATTTGCGGTTGATGGCAATAGGCTCGCCCCTTGTTACATGGGACTAAAGCATAACTGGTGAAATGTGGATGTACTATAAGGTACACCTCTGCCTAACCATTCGGGGATTACAGGCGTGATTATATGTTATGTTACCTACTGACAACTCTGACAACCAGTCTTACCAGAGGTTCTATGTAAAATACAGGTATTCAACTGCATCCAGTTAGAATAAAGGGTGTAAATAGACCCTTAACATATCCGAAAGGCACTTGTTCTCCCCGTCTTTGCGATCACTTTTTTGTTCTAGACCGGTATGGTCTAGAACAAAAAAGGCAACCTTCTAGTTATGGACATATTGGGGGTCAAAGTTTTTTAAATACATGTTTTTAATGTAAGATTTTTACACACCTGCTTGACCCCCTTACTATTCAATCCATCCATCAGCACAAGGCTTTGAGTGCTTTCCATCGAGTCCTACCGTATCACGTGATTTTGCACTCCAAAAAAAATAGTCGATTCCCAGCAATAATTTTTGCGTAAAGTTACTTAGTTTGATGTACAAAATGCTTGGTTGACGGCTATGTGAAGGGTTTGCTTACACCCTGTATAAGCTGACTCTAAAATAGTCGGGAAAAGGCTAGGTAGATGATGGTTTCCAAGTGTTCACAACATCGCTTTCGGTAGGAACCGCTTTGTTCTTTAATTTGAAGTAATAGGAAGGTCAAGGCAAGGTCGCCATACGACAATCATTAAGGTCTTTTGTTGTCAACACGTTAAAAGAAGAACTTTATCGTTTCAATATTACCTTTACCTATCGCTTTTGTATTCTTCCAAAAAGTTGGCAACGTCGCAAATAGCTGTCAAATATTTACCTGTTTTAATTAATTTAGCAATATTACTGTATTACAATTAAAACACTTAATTTCATATTGTAACCGTTTTAGGTGTAAAAGAGGCATTTGGAAAGTTTCCAAATAGGTACTTTTTTTACATCTAAAACTAAATAATCGGTGTTACGATATTAATTATTGCGTCATCAATATTTTAGTTCAGTAGTTAAGTTAGCCATATTTCTTATTCAATATTTCAAATTGAAACAGCGAAATATTTGACGTTGCCCACTTTCTGTATAAATTATATAAATTACGTTTCCCTTTATCAATAGCATCATATTTATATGTATAGGTAGGTACCTATTAAAATTGTACGATAAAAAACTGAATAATGTTGAAACGTTCTTAGATTTGTAAGATTATATATTTGCACAAATCTTGTGAGTCATTGATAAAATTGTTCTTTGTTTACCAGCTATGCTAAACAGGTGTTGTGAACTCGATCCATTTTCGTGTTTAATTAGCACCTCTTTTTGGTAAGTCGACAAGAACGTAGTAGACGTACGTATTTATAAAAAAAAATAACTTGGTAGGTATCACCCGGTTTCCAAATGGAGATGATTCCTTTCCTTCATCCCTGTGTGCTACACACATCGCATCACATCGGGTCGGCACAGCCGTACCCAGCAAATGAACACTCAAGTTTGCCGACCGGCCTGTCCGGAATTATGGCGATTCAGATCGACCCGAACTTGAATTCAGAATTGACAGAAGTGATCAACATTCAATTCTAGATTTTTAAACTGGGTATAAAGCTCCGGCCATTGAGTTTAAATGCCCCTAAAAAACCTCATTCAGTCCCCAAAGCCTTTTCTGACAGTCAAAAACTTTTGAAAAAAAAAATTTGCCATCAACTTTTCGCGCCCGCCAAAGTTTTCCAATTTCTTCCTAAAGGTCGGAGTTTTTACCCGGACTCTTTATAATAAAAACCATCCGGTCTTTCCCCGGATATCCTGAAAATTATGACATATCCGGGAAAACCGGTAAACAACCCAAAATATTCTTTGTTAGACGGAGAAATAAAATTATACATTGTTGGTCGCCAGCACTTTGTCCTTCGAAAATAAAAGCATTAGGAATACATTAAAATAATAAGTACCTACCTACCTACCGTATTTGGTTTAGCTTTCGTATAAATGGGAAATTATTTTCGTATCAGTAGAAGTTCCGATAATGCCTATGTACAACATGAAGGATATTGATTGCCATAACTTCATGTTAACAAAATATTAGAAGAAGCTTGAGTGTACAATATAATTATCCGCTTTTATTGTAAGCTTCTTGACAGTACCTACACCATAAAATAAATTTTGTGTCACCATTCAAGGTGATAACAGCCTGGTATATGTATGTCCTTTATCATAAATTTCTCCTAAACAGGAAGCACTGCTATCAATTTCCTTTAATTCTCTAACAAATAATTATGAAAAGTAGGTGCCTACTAGGGCAGTAGGCACCTACTTTTCTGAACCACTACTGCTCTCAGGAGGGAGCAGTAGTGGTTCAGTGGTAATATTCGACACTCTTACTTAGTTCTGTTACGTGTTACTTGGAGTAATGTAATTTATTTCAAAACAGTGACGATAAAAATCGTGTGGGAAACCGGCATGGTTTGAGACCAAAAATTCGCAGACATTTGACATCTACCAATCCGCGCCCGCGTGGTGGATTGAGAAAGTGGGCTGTAAGCTGTAACAGCCCACTTTCTCAAGGCTCTGACGCTCACAAGGAGGAGGCCTGTGGGCGGTGTCCCAGCCATGGGAGCATTAGAGGCTGATTATGCCTTTCATATTATGCTAGCTTAGCTACACAAGGTGATCCAAGCCAAATTGATGTCTCCCGAAACGGATTCTCAGCTAGTTAGACCTCATATATTATTATATTACAGCTATACCCTACAATGTCGTCAATGGTGTTCTGACATGTCCGCTTTGTGCTCGGAGTTTTTCGGCCAAAAGTGGATATGCTAGCCACTTGAGAACACATGAAAGAGCAACACACCAAAGCTCTCGACTCTCGAGGGTGGTTACCCTAGAAAGCCATCGAATGCAGTCACTGTTGCCGAAATCGACTATAATATGGCATCATCATTATTATAGCTACCAAAACTAATACATAAATATAAATTCTGCAATTACATAGATATTCATTCATATCTCAATCAGCATAAAACACTCAAACGCGTATTGTAGATCAATGCCCAGTCATGAATTTGTTTTAAAAATAGTATCCATGTCATACTATAGTTAGATTGAAAGAGATGCTTGACTGGGCATCGTTCTAGACTCTCGATCTTTTGGAACAATCCATTGTATGGACTGTGCGATTTACAAATTATCGCAATTTGGCCTGTCTTTCTGGTCAAGCAAATAAAGTACTGTCGCATTTGGTACACAAACCTGTAATGATAGTTGTAAAGGAGATTACAATATTAATAAGTATTAAACATAAAACTAGCTTTCATGGAAGCTATTGCAAAGACTGAGGGTGAATTTCACCAAAGAACTTGAACGGCGTCCAAGAGCTGTTAGTGTCATCATTACGATAGAATATTTACAATGACTGCTCTCGAACGCAGCTTAGGTAAGATGTGCTGATCGTTTGTAGTTTTATGGTGAAATTTGCCAATAAGTCACAATAAGGGGGTGTATTGGTATCATGGCCATTCGGGGTTCATTGGCTTTCATAAAGGTTATCGGAAAACTGTGTGGAAATGGCGGTAAAAGGGCAGCAATGGATGTTGAATAAGTGCGTTAAACAAAAACTGCTATTTGTTGACAGATCTCAGCCGATCCCCGATGACTCCTCAGGCAAGTCGGGGGCGAAATTCTACCAGAGCTACGACCGCCTGTTCATCCTCAAGACCCTGACTTCTGAGGAGGTTGAGAGGATGCACTCGTTCCTCAAGCAATACCATCCCGTGAGTATTACTAGTTTTTGAGTTGTAAATATGTTTTTTTTTTATGTTTGTATAGAACATGATCAGCGGATCACAAGAATCCTCTGCCTGAGTAGTCCACTGTTAGACATAGACAGGCCTTTCTAATTGCACGGCATTCAACACATCGGCAACGCTGATTCAGCTGCTAACAGCTAAACTGCGATGATGACTGCGTCGCTCCACCTACACTGGGCTTGTACCCTTATTTTTTATTTTTTTTATTAGCCTGTTCTGTCCTACTGCTGGGAAAAGGCCTCCCACAATTCCCTCCATGTGCTCTTTTCCCGTGCCTCTTCGGGCCAGACCTCGCGGTACGCGTCCAAATCGTTTCGTCACCACTTTCTGGGTCGGCCTCGGCGGCGCCCTTATTAAATGGGTTTAAAAATAAGGGGAGGTGGAGGTTATTAGACCGTACACCTTGACCCAATAATACGTGTATGTTATTTTTCGAAGTTATAATTATGCAGAAAATTATGAAACTGCAGAGGAAACGGACTGGTACAGTTTACTACTCATTGTATTGCTGACGTGCCCGAGGTTATAGTCATATATGTATTTTGTGGCCGCAGACTTGTGCATTATGTCAGTATGCCGATTATTCATGCATTTCAGTCGTAAAACTCACCTGACAAATAAAGTGTTTGAGTCATTTTGGTAGCAAACAAAGATCCACCGGCTCACGTAGGTAGTTTTAAAACCACAAAATTATCTGCAGGAATTTATTTAAGAAGTCATTATTTTCTTAAAAAAAAACAAGTTTGGATATCGAAAAAGGCGGTATACCTAGGTATGCAACCTTTTTCGAAGCCCAAAGTTTGACCGTTTATTTAGTTATGTAGGTATAAAGGATCGGTCAAACGGGTAGGGACAAATAGGCTAGTAAAGGATAATATCAAAATAATTTTGCATAGTGTTATCTGTTTATCACTTTTCCGTATCCAAAGCCTTTTATACTCTACAAGCCGCGCGCTCGATGGCTTCGTGTAGGCAAAAATACATATTTTTTTATCCTATAATTACCTCTGATAAATTAATCTTCCTCTGTGATTAACTTCACATTGGTTGTATAAGGAACACGTGTACAAAAAATCAAGCTAATCAACCCAGCGGTGTAAGCTATGCGTTTTTATTTTGTATAGAATAAGAATAAGAATAATTTTATTTGTGTAAAAACATGGTACATTTAGGTCTTTTATATAGGTTTGTGAACTTACATGTTTCACCATAAAATGGTATAGTAATGTAGGTTATTTTGATCGGCCACATTTAGCGATGGTCGTCAGATATGGCTAAAATTAAATTCAGCATGCTAAATTCCCGCCATGCACTTGAATTTATCATTATTCAAATTTTAGAGAAGATAACAACATCATTGACAAGTTATCAATATGCATGTAAACAAAAGATTGTCTCCCCCTATCTTATCGTAGAAAGTAATGTGTTACTTCCGATAATATGTAGAAGATAGCGCCATTTTCACTCGTATGAGTAATGTAGAACAATTTTTGTGTAAAATACTGTTTGTTGAAAATGTAAGGCAGGTTATCTCAGTTCTTAAGACAGGTTGGTTTGCATTGGAGAAGAATATTAGGCGTTTTTATTTGCGCTTTGTTGCCGAGTGAAAATTAGTTTGAAAAGAGAACAGGTCAACAACACATTAATTTATTACTTTTGGTTGTTAGGATGGTTAAAATAATGTTGTCGACTTTCAACGTTGAAAGCTGCACTAATCGATATAAACTGAATTTACACAAACACACACACACACACACACACATCACACACAAAACTCACTTTTTTTTTTTAATATTTTTTTTTTGTCATCTAATAATTTCCCATTCACAACACTTCTAATTTCGTCATTTACGAAACGTAACGGCAATATGAACGTGTGGAGCCCCTTTGCAGGATATACCCCACCTCCTTTACTGCCCATCCTGCATAGCCAACTGCACCTTTCAAGATTTAAACAGGCAGGTGCAGATAGATACACATGATGGTTGGATAAAATTTGAGTCAATTTGAGTCAAAATGTGAATCGACACGCAAAGACGTGTACATAAACTGTTAAATAAATAAAGAAGAAGATTCCCCTTTTACACATAACACTAAATAAAGTTCTTTTTATTTCCAGTACATAGTCGAGCGTCACGGCAAGACCCTGCTGCCTCAGTACCTGGGCATGTACCGGCTGACCGTGGACGGCATCGAGCACTACCTCGTCGCCACAAGGAACGTGTTCTCCAACCACCTCAACATACACAGGTATTGTATTGGTTATGAGAAAATTTCTCAAGATGGGCAGATTGGATATTCCACCAGGAGCCCCCAGGGCCCCCTATTGCCTGAGAACCGAGAAATTCCTGGTGGAAAATCCCAATGTCTCATCCCATCCTGGGAAGTTTCCTCACTTACAATTCGCCACGTTTTATGATAACTTAGAAAGGCTGATGAGCGATGATGATGATAATAATGATGATGTAAGTTTGTGTCTCTTCTGGGAATACAAAAGAACTATCTCAAATTGTAAATTGTAGCAGTGATAGCCTAGTGGTGTGATCGTCGGACTGCCAAGTCATAGGTTCAAGTTCGTAACCAAGACACGCATCTCCGATATTTCGGATTCATGTGCGTGTTGCATAATAAATATGCAATACGCTTACTACAATTACACTTGCTTTAGTGAAGGAAAACATCGTTAGGAAACCAGCATGTCTAAGGGCTCGTACACATAAACACGATGCGACGTCGCATCGTGCTATGACGCGGCAAAGACAAACAAACATTAAAGAATTATCCGCGTCGTAGCACGATGCGACGTCGTATCGTGTTTATGTGCACGGGGCCTAAGAGATATTTGTCGACGGCATGTAAAGCCAAGTCAGAGGCCCATGGGCGGTATGAAAACTCTTGACACCAGGTTAGGCACTAACCACACAAATAGTGAATTTAATGTAACAATCAGTCACCTGAAGCTGTGCGTGCCAGACCGGTATGTGTGGAGGCGGCGGCGACCGCCACTGCTGGCCGTGCCTGCTGCCAAAACCAATCTGCTGTCAAAAACACCTCTCACCCGCACAATATGCGTACTAAACGAAGTTCATGAGAGGATTGACATATTTTCGTGCAATCTGAGTGAATTCGCAAGAGTATTGTTGAATTGTGTTAGTTATATTTAAATATTAATATTCTGTGTTAAGATTTTTGTTGTTAGATTTTTAAGTATTAGCCGTAAGTTGATTTTATTTTGTGTGTACAATTAGACATGTAATGGGGTCAAACTACTATTGTATTGGGGTCATCCTGTAAAGATAGTGTGTAAGTTGATAATAATAGATAAAATCTTCCTACCGGTTCCTAAAACCTAAATATACCTTCACCAACCAAATAAGTACTATACTAGCCAAATTCGTGAGAAAAAGCATCATAGGTTTGAAAAGACTAGGTGGTCTAGGCTTGGGGTTTTCAGCAGCGACAATATAACTAATTTTGAATTTGAAGAATTCTTATCACAATATTCTTATCTTAGTATTTACATCAAGTTGTTACTTAATCTAATGTCAATCACTATGGTTAGTGCAAATGTACTCGCTTGCGTGAAATTGCGATTTTTTTATCGGAACATTCATGAGTTCAGGGACTCATATTTGCGTCATAGAATTAAGAAAGAATAATTGGCTAGTTATGGTCATTTTCTTCGCCATCATCATTTGCCTAGCTTTTTCCTATGTTGGGTTCAGCTTCCAGTCTAACTGTATGCAGCTGAATACCAGTATTTCTTACTAGTAGACTTTCTTGACATAGATAGTGGGTAACACGATGGTAAGATCGGTTGTCAGACTACTGGGCTTAGAACGTAATGACTTACAAAGACAAATGACAGCTGGTACCAACAGTTGACAGTGGCGAAGGTTCCATGCAACTCGATTCCTACCGGATTCCCTTTGAAAATGGCACAGTCGGGTTTCTATAGACAAATAATATAACCAGCTAAAGATATGTATTTCGGCTTAACTGTTACAAAAATTGACCCTTCGCTACTGACAGCTTAACATGCTTTCCGAGACACGAAGAAGTCTCGATATAACTCGATAAAGTGACCAATATTCAACAATCGAGTTTCAATTATTAAGCAAGCGTGTGCCAATTTTAAGGAACCATCTGAGACGTTTTTATCCGAATTAGGTCTGACATTTGGTCTTTTTCCGATCTCTATATCCGCACTAGGTTTTCAAAACCCGATTTCCCAAAACCTACCTGCATCTATAACCTACCTAAATGCACAGTTAATACAATTTCTTTTTCATTGCAGGAAATACGACCTAAAAGGCTCAACAGTGGACCGTGAGGCGTCAGAGAAGGAGCTAGAAAAAGACCTGCCCACACTCAAAGACAACGACTTTATCAAGCAAGGAGTTCGTATTGATATCGGTGATGCCGCCAAAGAGAAGCTGTTGGAGACGCTTACTGCTGATGTTGAGGTGTTGATTAATTTTTTATTGTCAATTTAGCTAATTTATGTCTATACTTACCACCTACAGTCACGAACATGCGTAAAATCGCCTTTTAATCTTGCGTAATTGTAACGTATTTATGCTCGAGACATACTTATACACTTGCAAATAAAATGTAGCCTTATTGCTTCTTCTTAAGACCCAATTCTCATCATCCGCGTTAAGAAAAAATAAACGAGTCTACACAAAATCTGCTTACCAAGCGGACATGTAGTGCCATATCGCAGGACTCCATGGCGCTTAGCGCCATCTACGAGGCCTTTATCGGTCATCTTCTCCGTTAATAAAACATGCATATCTCATTGCAGTTCCTAACAAAACTCCACTTGATGGACTACTCGCTGCTGCTGGGCATGCACGAGTGCGGGCGCGGCGAGGCGGAGGCCGAGGCCGCCAGGCAGCGGGACGCGGAGAACGACAGCGATAACGGAGACACCGATACCGACAGCGATACTGATAACAGGCATCATGGGGACCGGTAGGCATCATCAGACCGTAATGTTCCCACTGCTGGGATTCAGGTCTCCAATCGGTGAAGGGAATGTGCCGTAATCTATCACGCGGGCCATTTTGAGAGCAGTTGTGATAATATTAATTACACAAAGTACAATGTCAGACATTGAGCTGCCCGAAACGCGAGGTCTAGAAAAAAAGCTCCTTTTGATAACGAATATAAGCACAAACGAATGGTTCAAAATTCTCACCCCTGTTTTAACTCCTCTAGGGTTAATACTTGGACTAGACACTAAACAGGCGGGGGATAAAAGTTTGTATGGAAGTTAATAATTTTTGTCGCGGGAAATCCCATTTGGCGCACGAATTTAGTGTAACTTCCTTGTACTAATAACGTTTTACCAGCATTAAATTAGTATTTTCCCCACCACAGGTGGGGCTACAACACTCCGCCGGACAGTCCGCGCGGGTTCGCTCGCCAGTCGTCGCTGCGGTACGAGGGCATCATACCCGAGCTCGACATATACGCCATACCCAGCCAAGAGAGTAAGTCTACACTTACGAGCGAATGTTATCTGTTCTATTACAAGTTCGTAAGCAGGAACATAGAAAGAAAATACATTTATTTAGAAAAAAACTAAAAAATATTCAACATATTTTGCAAAATAAAAAAATAAAAAAAAAATAAAACATAAGCTGGAATCGAGCCTCACAGTTGCGCCAAATAGCTCATTTCAGCTGTACTTGGTGTTGTGCTAACTTTTACTGTTACTAAGCTATTTGTTTACTTATTTCCATATTTTTTTGTCATTTTAGGTGCCCCCAAAAAGGAGATTTACTTCGTTGCCCTGATTGATGTACTGACACACTATGGTGTTAAGAAACAGGTAAATATTAATGTATTCACAACCTTTCTGTAAGTCAAGATATTCTTCATCATTTTCGTGTGGTTAGTGTCTAACCTGGTGTCGAGAGTTTTTATGCCGCCCATGGGCCTCTGACCTGGCTTCACATACCGACGAGAAATATTTCTCAGGGATGCTGGCCAATTCATTATGACTGTATTGATCAATACGGTTACAATCCAAGCCCCAAGGCTCGTTCATTTTATTCGATGGAGCAAACATGGGTCTTGACAATATCAATAACCACTTTTCAGAGTCGAGATAAATATTATATCCATGTGTTAGGATTCCTAAATGAGGTTACCACCATTATAATCAATTTTCAGGCCGCGAAAGCAGCAAAGACAGTGAAATATGGCAGCAACGTCGACGGCATATCGACCTGCGACCCCGAGCAGTACGGGAAACGGTTCATAGAGTTCGTAGCTAAGGCCATCGAGGGCAACTAGACGCCCAGCGCACACCGGTGCTTCTTTTAGTACTTATTATACGTCACGGGGTAGTAGGGAAATGGAGGGCTAATTGTGCTGTGGGATTTGCAACGTTCGACTTAGCGTTAAAGTTGAAAATCCAATAGCTGTTGAAATGTGGTGACTGTCGCATGCTGGAACAACTCAACTCCTACTCGATTAAAAATAAAGAGTGCGGTGTTGAGTTGTTCCTGTGGGTGACGGTCATATGCATGTTTAAAGGTGCGTCACTGAATGCGACATGACCGGTTTCTATGTAACTATGAAAACGTTTCCGATAGTGGCGACATGAAATTGCCGCCTGTCACCGTTTTTATGGAGTTACATAGGAACAAGTAGTGTCGCTGCGATCTCTCGTTGCATTTGGGCGACGGTTGTCTTTAGAAGAGCACCTCTGAATCGCAAAAAAGTGAAGTATAACGGAAAAAAACTCGCTTTTTGCCTACATATTAGCTCTCCATTTGTTTACTATTCTGTGTTTATACTACTTATAGGTGGCGCTACTGTGTCTTGAGGTTTTAGAAACATTGCCTAACAATTAATTTATTATAAGTTTTCAAAATTGGCTGCAATTCGCACAATTTTTATTTTCTGTGACAGATTCACGGTTGGACATCAGGGTTCCCTACTTATGGTGGTGGTTCCCGATGAATATCCACACGCCAAAAAGGGTCTTGGTTTGAAAGTCTTACATGACACAATACCCAAAAAAAAGAAGAAAATTAAAAAAAAAAAGTTATCTTTAGAAACTGTAGCGTCACTAAAGAATATTTTGGACTGAACGGATACAATTTTTTCTAGTTTCTCTTTCGAAATCTTTTGATCAATATGGATACAATTTTCATAACGAAATAAAGATAGTAATGGTATGAACGGTTGCACTAAGATTCTAATGTTTTCGCTACAGTGCTGGATGATTCTTTTGACATTTGAATGACATAGACAAGATGGCCGACGTTAGTTCCGACCACTGACTTAAAAAGCTTATGGACTGAGCATACCTAAAGAATTAGCGTGGCAAAAATATGGCGCACAAAATGGCCTCCATTTTCATTCAAGAAAACAACAAAAAAACTAGCGCGTAACCGTTTGACAGCAGATTTACCACAAAACTCGGCGAAGTGGTCTCGCAAGGATGAGTTTATGACGTCACACGAAAGTGTTGCCAAAATCAGCACTTGACAAACCTTAATTGTCTCTTTTCTTAAGCAGCTACTGCTTTTATAAACAGAAAATAAACTGTTTTTCACATGTATGTGTCGATATAGAGATACTTCTTCAACTATTCTTTCTATAGTGCCGTCTCCAAAGGTATATTATCTCAATGCTGGTAAACATTTGTGAAATTGTCTATGGAAAAACAAGATGGCGACGTTAGTTCCGAATATGGCCACCCGCCAAAAGAATCATCCATCACTTTACATTCATTTAGTTCCCGCTAGCTCATTTATTAGACCTAATTAAGTTCGCTCAGGATCCTTTGTTTTTTAATAATTGGGAGTTTACAGGGTGACGTAGATTATAAAGGGCTGGTAGTTTATTTAGACGCGTTTTCAGTTAAGACAGTTGATAATAATTACTTAATTTACTGGGTTAATGTCAGTCAGGGTGAAATCATATGCACTTTTTTTTTTTCTATCTCTTTCTGTTAATTGAAGCCGTCGTTTGCTAGAGCGAGAAGTTCACTTGCTAGCATCTAGTGATCCACACTCATGCGCATAGAAAGTGCTATTACGTGCTAAAAGACTAGAGTGCTTGAATTAATCGCACTTCTGAGAGTCAGAAGTGGATGGAAGGAAAAAGCCGATCAGAGGACCTACAACCACCTTTTATGGCAGTATAATTATGTCCCAGTATCGGAAAGAGATGGATCTATGCAGCATGTATAACTCCGTCTCCTTCCTACTAACTAAAGTAGGATTGAAACTACTGCTGTAAGTGGTGGTGGTAGGCTCCCTTATGCGTGTTATACTGATGTGTCACCCTTATATTGGCATTAATCAAGTGATGACGATAATTTATTGTGGTCTAGGCTTTTGACGTTTATTAAGTTCACGTAGTTACGTACTGAAAGAAGCACCGCATCAATGTTGTTATATCTTGTCCAAGACAAGTCCCACGATACAGTAAGTGTAATAACGTCGATTCTTATTGAGGAAATAAATGCAAAATAAATAAAATTTTCATAAAAATAATGTTTAAAAAAATTCGTAGTGAGAAGGCATGTCATTGATATTAGCGATTATATGAAACTATCGGACAGTTGGCGAAAAGTTTGTCGTTTTTATCAAATTATAATAAATCGTATTTTATTCGCTTTGCGTGCGAATTAACACAGTTGTGCAATAGACACGTTTAAAGTCTGATTTGTGCTATATCGTGGAAAGCGGGACCCTAGGAAATGGAGACAAATTTTGACCGGGAAACATGGACTTTGTTTGGTATACTTGCTTTAAGGTGACTCCGGACACTGACGGATACTGTACTGTCATCTGTAAGGTCCGGTGTCCGCAATTTGCACTTACACTTCAACCAACTTATCTGTGCAGGCGGGAAAACAAAGAACTGAAATAAAAGCACCAAGTTTGACATATCGATGCAAATTTTCTTGACAAACAACGCCACTTTGAACTGCACACTTAAAGTGGTCATACTGTACCACTTTAAAAGGAGTAAATGCTTTGGAAAGAGGCTGTCATCCAGGCATACGCGTGAGAGAGAACCTTTTCACAACTGTGTCATATTTCCGGTCGGGTTCTGTAAATGTTTTCAAACTCTCCTTAGGTCGCGCATCCCACGTTCTAGCATAACTCAAGTTCCGTCGGTCGTTGTCCGAAACAGGGACGGTTACGGGTTGAAAGGGACCCATATTTTTACAATTATAATGTTCTACACTTCGTCTTGATGTTTGCAATAATAATAATAATAAGCGGACCCTTTTTGACAATATTTCACGTTTTATTCTTACACTTGTGTCCCTGTTTTGTGCTATTTTAAATCTTATTGTATTGGTGAATTTGAGGCTGCCTTGATTTAATGTTTGGTGTAAGACGTTGTCCTTTGCGCACAAGTTACAATAGAATTTCTATTGTGACTCGCGTATGACCGCGGACATCATTCTTTGAACCTTATTACTAAGGGCACAATGGTCATCTGCCATTGTTCGCGGTTGTACACCTATGAGTAAGATTAACTAAGGATTGGTTTGGTTGAAAACAAGTGACGGAAAAAATTGATGTTTCGAATATGCGATGTTTTGTATTTGGTGTAAAAGGCGTTTCGAGGCAGCCTCAAATTCAGTAATAAAGCTACTGCGCACTATCTCCCAAAACCCGATGCAAAATATCCTTTCAAGATAACTATAGTTCAATTTATGAATCGATCGTGTCTTATAGCTAAATTCTCTAGCATTCTCCGTGATTCTGATCGATTAATAAATTGTAAAGTTTTTAAAGTGCGTGCACGTTGGCAAATACGAAAGCGGGAGTACTCAAACTGGTTATTCGAGCGTTCTCAATGCGGGTCAGCGATCCCACTGGACGTTCACAAATGTCATTGTGAGAGGTCACAGTAGAATATAAGGTGTCGTTCCCCAGTCACAGGGACATTTAATGATTACTCTGTGACCTGTACAAATAAGCCACAGAGATCGGCTGTGTCGTATTACCGTCCAGAAGTGCGTTAAGCGCACAACTTCTGACGGACCGCTTTCAAAGGCGTTATATACTTCATTTATGTTGTAGTAAACGGTGACATTCTTGATTGTGGAGGTGTGCTCTGTTATATAAGCCGTACACCGTGTGACGCAGGTGTTTGCCAACGTATGCGTGCCAAATTTTGTGTACAGACTGCATTAGACTACCAGCTAACTGCAAGAACTGTATGTTGCTAGCGAGTCTCTGCAATGCAATTTGTAGTCAATGCGGTTCTTCTGTACACATTCTCTTATAATAAAAACCTCGGCACGTTCGCAAATAATTTTCATAACTCGTTACTAGCTTTTTATAATGTTCCGCTAAAGTAGTTTAGTATTGACAAATTATAATGAATAAATAAATAAAAATGTTAAATATCATTGAATTAGGATGTTGACGTGTTACGGTTGGCCAATTGAACTTTATCAATGAAATTACATGTATACTATTAATTGGCCGTTGTATTATATATCTTATTGTAATGCCTTCTGGTATATTGTTTGAAGTACATACATGTTTTGTTCATAATAAAGTTGTGAGGATATGCCCCTGGGGAGTATGGATCGATCCCAAGTGAACTTACTTATGAAATTGTCAATAAACGATTTTGAGTTTGATTTTATATCGTAGTGAATCTAGATGTGAAATGTTATAAGAAAAATAGATTTGTTTCGATCCATACTTTGAGAGATGTATGAGGTGTATTGTTGATTGAAAATAAACTGTGGTTTAGGGTCAGTAGTTCAGGATTATCCAAAATATCAAATAGTCTCGGTGAACCTCATAACGTTCGAATCCCAGGGAAGACTGTTATCAGTATATTCGGTATTGTACTCGTTAACTAACATTTAACTATGTATTCTATAACAAGGACAGTTGAGTCCAAAATTGTATAAAAGAAACGGCCATTGTTAAGAGCCGGTGTTTCACCCATACATAATGTCGTTTTTTGCCAATATACCCATACCTAGTTCGCTTAGTTTCTGTCTAGAGTAGCGTTTTTAATAGTACGATGTAAGATTTTGTTATTTATTATTCTATATTTCGAATAAGACTTGGATTGTTATGAAGTCTTTGTGATTTATTCTGTGAAAATTCATGTGCCGTTTACGGTGTACTAATAGTATTGGTAAATTTTATACTTTTTAGGCGTTTCTTTCGCGCCGTCGGCGTCGACTAGCGTGATCCAACACGCCATATCGAATGTTTAGCTGACCTCAGAATAATTATATCGCTCTTCATTATATTCCTTTTTAGCTTTTGACTGTTCATCGGGAAAACATTACAAGATTCATTCATGGAAATCAGTATTCAGGGCTCCATTCGGTACGCCTTCGATTTGAAATAATTTTGTCAGACGTTAGTTTTTTTTTGTGATAGATATTGTTTACTTTTAGATATTAATTTTGTATAAGATTTCAAGTTGTCCACTTCTTCATGTTTCTAAATTAAAGTGAAGAACTATTTTGTTACGGGGTGGCCAACTTTAGTAGAGTGTAGAAATCATTTGTTACCCTCATAGTGAAGAGGATTTTTTTTAATTTTATCCCGATCCTCTGTCTACATATTCCTGAACAATGTGTTAGTCATGAAATGATTCAAATTATGTCATATGTGTTGCCATTGTTTAGGTCGGTAATTGTATTTTAATTTTTAGTTATGTTATTTCGAATAGGTTTTATCTTGTTATCGGTGACGGTTGCAGCCACGAGCCCGCAGTGTACGGCATATATTTATTAAACGATAGCTTCGCTACATACAAACATATTCGGCATGTAAGCAACACGGTTGAAATGTTAATTCTCTAGTCTACTACTCTTGTAAAGACAAAAAATGTGTATGAAAAATTAAAACTTAATTTTTTAAATATTCGGTTTATAAAGATTCTGCATTATAAAGGTTGTTTTTTATTTTTTTTCCCTTTGGAACCCTACAATTATTTTGTAATGGAATGTGGCTGAATGTTTATTATAGATGGACCGAATGCGGATTCTGCCGAATGTCGAGTATGGGCGAACATTCGCCGAAGCCGAAGTTCGGTTGAATTTTGCGCGCCTTTAGACGGCGACAGGTTCAATCATGTTTTTTTTTATAAAACTAGTAACCCCCTGGATGGTTAGGTGGATGGATGGTGTGCGTTCGCGCAGCGGAATGTTGTTGAATTTAAAGATTTTAATTATGCAGATAATTAGTGTATGACGTCCTATAATTGTGTATGGTAAAAAAAAATTTGTGTATGCAGCCATTGTGGAGAAATTCACCAAAAACTGATTCCGCTGGGCGAACGTTGTCCTGGCGGAACTTTTTTTAATCCATAGACTTTAGAAGAAAAGAGATGTGTCCAAAAATTAGTGTGTATTTGTGTGTAATTGTTTATGTATGAATGAAATCAGTGCATGCATAAACTTCGGAGAAATTCAAGTTTCCGCTACGCGAACGTTTGGCCATTAGCTAGTTTTCATATAAAGCGCTTACATAGAGAGCTGTAGATTTTTACATACGTTGTTTTGAATTTGTTTATATTTGTTTAAAAAACAGATTTAGAAAAAGTCGTAGGGTTTAAAAGATAAAAATATAAACGTAAAATACACTTATTAGGTCTTAGTTCTTAAAGTATGCACTTTGGAGTCTAGATTTTCACGTTTACACAAACCTTGTAAGTGTCTGCAACATGTTGCCAAGTATCAATGATGTTCCGTTAGTAATTAAAAAGTTATAGGACAATTTACCATGAATAGATCACTGTTTACAAAGCAGTCGAATATCACGACGTTCTAAAGGAATTGCATGGTAAAATGTATGCCAATAATTTGTTTAATCATTCAACTATTCACATGCAAAATTTCATGTCATTAAATTCAGTAATTAAAGAAAGACAATTATAATACTGACGAAGCATCGAAAACCTACATAATCCGACCAAGTTCGGATAGCTATAAAAAAGCGGCCGTGCAATATATTTAGGTAACATCCCAAAATTTACATTATAATACCGGTATTGAATTGGTACAGGTGATAACACAATTGTTGTTTCGATATAATTTATAGGTCATTTATTTTTCTACACCTACTTTTTTAATGTATTTGACTATGACAGAAAGTAGGTACTAATTACGTAGGTACTTTATTTAAGTATGCGCTTGAGACTTGAGATATAATCTAGATATATTATTTAAGACAAATAATATTCATACAGCTAATTTCTACGGATCAGGATTCTAACTATAGACCCCTTAGGGAAATGAAATAATTACCACATGTAAGTACTACTGTTTAGGTAAATATTTATCATATTGTAGCTTATTACACTATTTAACCAATGGACTAGGCATGCACGAGCGTTCCACTTTGCAACTTTAGTGGATCAAACAATCTAATAACTTAAAAAAAAACACTTCTTGAATCGATTTTTAATTGATGTATACCGTTGTACTGGTAGGTAGTGACTTATGTATGTGAGCGTGTTTCCCCGCACCCCACCAAAATATGCAGAATTATTTTGTTCGAAGCGGTACGCTTAAGGCTAGTCCTTTGGTTCAATAGTCTAAGTTTTGTAGTTACGAATTGATCAAAAATATTCTAGTGTGAAAAAATAGACAACGTGCTGCGCGCAACGAGCGATAGGCGGCTTCCCGCCGCTTGAAACGGTACTTCCATCCTTGAAGAAAAGAGAGGGCAATATGTTTTCATTAGCCGCGGCCCGCGCGGATTCGTTTGCTGTTGAACTTGAGTCTGATTTTGTTTTGTCCCCAGTCCATATACAGGATTTTTTTTAACCCAGTGCGCAAATTTTGACATGATAAACTTAAATAGTAAACACGTATTTTTTATTTTGTTATGCGTTCATTCGCATTGCATTTGCATCAATTCGTCGGTCGGTAGTAATCCGTTCGTAAATGATAATGCTATCATTCACGAACGGCTTATTCACTCACACCCTAACAGATCTCATTCCCTCTCTTTCTTTCGGTCCCGGTCGTTCTTCGGAGTATCTTCGCTACGCGAACTAATATACCGACTAACCGATTAGCAATCTGTGGTCTGAAACATTTCTTTTCGTACAGTTAAAAGATACGTTTCCTAATCGTTCATCGTTCGCGAACTACACAAGACTACAAAAAGATAGAAAGAGAAGATATTTAAATAGAGAAGTACTTGTTAATTGAAGATTTATTTTTATCGTAGATAGTGGCGTTATTATTAAAAAAATATTTTTCATTCAAGAAATGCAATTGTTTTATTTTTTCCTAACGCTTGTGTACGCAACTGTACCATATTAATAAATACTAATCTTCCAAGTTAAGAACGTTTCTTAGATATATGGCACGGCCGCTTTTTTATAGCTATCCGAACTTGGTCGGATTATGTAGGTTTTCGATGCTTCGTCAGTATTATAATTGTCTTTCTTTAATTACTGAATTTAATGACATGAAATTTTGCATGTGAATAGTTGAATGATTAAACAAATTATTGGCATACATTTTACCATGCAATTCCTTTAGAACGTCGTGATATTCGACTGCTTTGTAAACAGTGATCTATTCATGGTAAATTGTCCTATAACTTTTTAATTACTAACGGAACATCATCGATACTTGGCAACATGTTGCAGACACTTACAAGGTTTGTGTAAACGTGAAAATCTAGACCCCAAAGTGCATACTTTAAGAACTAAGACCTAATAAGTGTATTTTACGTTTATATTTTTATCTTTTAAACCCTACGACTTTTTCTAAATCTGTTTTTTAAACAAATATAAACAAATTCAAAACAACATATGTAAAAATCTACAGCTCTCTATGTAAGCGCTTTATATGAAAACTAGCTAATGGCCAAACGTTCGCGTAGCGGAAACTTGAATTTCTCCGAAGTTTATGCATGCACTGATTTCATTCATACATAAACAATTACACACAAGTACACACTAATTTTTGGACACATCTCTTTTCTTCTAAAGTCTATGGATTAAAAAAAGTTCCGCCAGGACAACGTTCGCCCAGCGGAATCAGTTTTTGGTGAATTTCTCCACAATGGCTGCATACACAAATTTTTTTTTACCATACACAATTATAGGACGTCATACACTAATTATCTGCATAATTAAAATCTTTAAATTCAACAACATTCCGCTGCGCGAACGCACACGGATGGATGCTGAAATTTTGGGAGTTTTTGAGTGGCAAAATTTCATCAAAATCGGTCCAGCAATTAGGAGCAGTTCTGCGACATACACATGTACAGAAGAATTACATATAATTTAGTATTTTCCTCTGTCAGTTCAGCTAATCAGTTGGCTAAATGCAGGAAATAGACTACTAGTCTGTCTTACATATTAGTAAAGGTTAGTTCAATCAATGTACGGGAACCGAATATTCAGTCCATGAACGGAACTTCGGCCGAATAGCGAAATTCGGTAAAAGCAGCCGAATTTCGGTATTGCCGAACGTAAAACGAATTTTGATCCATCTCTAATGTTTACGACTAAAAATGCATGCTGTTGGGACAGCTGTATAGCCACAACATAGTGCATGAATTACTGTAAAATGATCAAAATAGATGACAATAATTTGTGTGCACACAATTTTCGTGCACAATATTACTGAAATGTCAGTAACATAGTGCATGAGTATAGTATTTTCAGAATCTCATGTATGTGTGTAATGTATGCTTTTATTCACTCTAAGAACACAATGCCATGCGATTAGAGACTTCATTTTCAAACAGTTAAAGGTTGTAATTGAACATGTTCTTGTGGAAGTGGGGTATGGAAGGATGGGACCTAAGTAATGAAAACACTCATAAAATTTTAGAATAATTTTATTAGTAAAAGCTCCCAGACCACATATCTTACAAACAACTAGTCCATCCTCGTCTTGACGTGCTTCTCGGTGATCTTGTCCTTCTCGATGATGTGCACTACCGCGCCCCAACCGGAGATTGCGTCACGGTCGGCGGCGTTCACTAGCGCCTGAGGAGATCAATTGTATTAGTTTCAAGAAAGTTGTTTGAAGAAGAAAGATTGTCATTAGTTACTGTTGAAAGAATCTTAGTACTGTATCCAGTCTTAGGCCCGGTCTCCACCAAAGTAGACACGATTGGAGCGGTGCGAAGATGCGCAAGATTCAACCAATCACAGTAAAGGAGAGGCACTATGTGCATTGATTGGTTGATTCCACATATCGCTGCCTGTGCTTGCCTCTGCTTTGGTGGAAACCAGGCGTTAGAATGAATTTAATTGTGTTCTGCAGGCAGGTTATATGTTATGGAGTGACAAGACAGCTAGTCTGATAGTAATCAGTTTTCATCTGCATAGGCCTTTGGCCAAGGCGAAGCTGAAATATCCCGAGGTTGTTACTGAGACCCATACTCTTCAAATCTGAGCACACTGCTGTTGCAAACAAATTGCTGTTGCTCACTTTACCTTACCTTTTGACCGCCACGTCAATAACGAAAAGCTGTGTTCTATACGAAAAGCGCTTTAAAAAAGTGTTATTTTCGTCGTGCCATGCCGTCCAAGGCGTCGTGAGCACTTTTTGCTTTGACGTCCATAGACGTCCGTGGCGAACAATAGGTTAAAAATGTGGTGGGGTGGTCGATACTTACTAGAGGTTTGCACCGGAGCGAGATTTTAACAACCGATTGAATTCACCGGCGCGCGGCGATTGGGCAATCTCCGGTGAAAAACCGGAGGTCACCGGAGAATAAAGCAATAAGAATAATCATTTATTTAAAAAAAAAACAGAAAATTACAAAAATAACCACGAACATTGCAACAAATTATTTGGCCAGTTAGTTGCTAGTGAAATGAATCACATAAAAGGACAAGACCGCTTTGAATTAATGACTGAAATAATTAATCTAATTCGAAAGAAACAAATTTGGTAAATAATTGTCATGAATGTTAAATAATGATTGTTGAATGTGTGTCTTTTATTTGTGTAAATTTATAATGAAAAATAAGATGCAACGATCTCCGGAGATCAATCGGTTAATTACCGATTATTTTAATCGAGTACTTTTACCGGTAAATCACCGGTTAATCTCCGGTACTCACTGCTCCGGTGCAAACCTCTAATACTTACTTCCTTGGACAGGCTCTTTCGAAAATAGATCCACCACTATTACTTTTGACTTTTAAAATCAGAATTGCTTATGATGGAGTTGTTGGTACCACTTTCCTGGACAAGCTTTGTCACGAGCTTTACTACTCTTATTTACTACTTTTTATTTTTCAATACAATCTTACCTGTGAGATAGTTTCAAAGAGCTCATCAGGTGACAGGTTGGGTTCCCACAGAGCTTCACACATACCATACAGCTGTTCTGAACAGGTTCCTGATACCACAAAGTCCTCTGGCTCATTGGGGCAGCCAATCTATGGAGCAAAATAAGTAAAACATTGTCAAAGCTGATTGGAGCTGAAGGCATTGATAACAATGGATATAATGGTAGAGAGAAAAGAGGCCTCTAAGTGGAATAATTGAAAGATAAATCATAGCAATTAAATTAAATGACATTAACCTTTTGAACACCATTGTCACATATGTGTGACAAATAAGTGTGTGCCCTGTACGCCAAACGACACGAATATGTGACAAAATGGTAGGGCACGTGTGTGCGTTTATGTTTTGACGTTCAAAAGCTTTATGTCATTCACATGGGATATAGAGGATGATATGGCATGACAGGAGGTGTCTGATGAAATGACAAGTAATAGAGAAGTATGGAAGAAGTCATGCTACGCCGACCACAAATGAATCGGGGTAAGTGTAAGAGAGTGATGATGATGACTTATGGAGATAGAGGAATGTTTCTTTATGGAAGAAGGAGAATTCTCCTTCCAGGTGGTGTTGTTGCATACAGCCTAAAGGTTGTTGGGAATCTGCATACTCTACACTAAGTACCAGTAGCGAAGGGTCAATTTTTGTAAAAGGTAAGCCAGAGTACATATCTTTAATGTGATTATATTATTTGTCTATAGAATACTGACTGTGCCATTTTTCAAAGAGAATCCAGTAGGAATTGAGTTGTATGGAACCTTCGCCACTGCTAAGTACTAACATAATTGTTGTGAATATCTCAAAGTAAACTGCTTTTGTGATGCAGGTTTATGGTATTGTACATTGTGTATGTAAGAAAGCTTACCAGATCCATATTGCACACATAGGGCTGGTTATCATAAGGATCCAGTCCAGCGATGACGGGCTCAATGAAGTAGGGTCCAAAACGCCTTTCGTACAACAGGTTGGACAGCATTGCCGAGAATGTCTTGGGTCTCATCATTCTGTTCTCTTTCAGCTCATAAAGGTTCATTCTGGAAATACAGATATAAATCTTGTTTACACAATATAATTTCTTCAAGTATATGAGGAATGTGTTATTGTTGTACAGGATGTTACAACTTTTTGAGTTGGAATTCTTCAATTGCAATAAAAGTTCTTGAGTGTTGACGAAGCATGTTCTTCTACACAATGGACAACATTTTTGTCTAACTGACAACACAGCACTTTTGATATGTTGAATATTAGTTTCACTTATCCAAATGTCAGCAATACTGACCGAAAAAAGTAAGCAATGGTTCCTTACCTAAACTTTAGTCTCTGGAATACGGTCTGTGTATCAGTGGCTAAGCCGGGGAGGCCGACGTATAGCGTGGGTCCCATTTTATACACCTTTGGAAAGTTGGTTGACACAGTCTGCGCCTGAATACCATAGCGTTTGTCTGTAGCGATCGCCACGCAGTCCTTCCCCTTCATTGCGACCACTGCGCCTCCATTGTAGGCTAAAATAGACTGAAAAGAACCGGGTTATTACAAAGGGGGAAGAGATTGAGAACCCGCAATGAGCAGGATATTTTCCACAAAAAACACCGTAAAATTATGGAAAAGACGATAAGTTATATGAATTTCTATCGCATTCGAACCTAATAATTCAAACTAAGTTGTTTTACAACAAAATACAAATTATGCTTCGTAATGTTCATGACGCTATCATAACCAATTTTCAAAAGATTCTTATATTAATAGCTCTAGAACAGCTATTATGAGTTAAGCATTGTAAAATATACATACCATTTTGTTTTATGTAAATAAATCCAGCTATTATCTAGTAAAAACACAGCAATAAACTTTACACGGGAAACCGAAAAAGTGACAATTCATCGGCGACAATTTGGATCGCAGATTAAAAATTAAAACTAATAGTTGCCATTGACAATTTTTATAAGAATTTTTCTTGTCTTTGGGTATATTTTGGCCCTCAGAGTAAACTAAGGGCCTATGGTTTTGTAAACTTGTAAACAATGGGCTTTATAATAAAACGCAGTTGACTGTCGTGCATTCTTTTTAACAAATGTCAAAAAGAGGTTCTATGGTAGGAAACATGCTAATCTTTGTAAATTGTAAAGTAGGACACTTATTTACTCACAGGTCCACTTATTTTCTGATTTTATGCAATAAATGAAACTTCGGAAACATTCTTCTATTATCTTGTTTATTTAAAAAAAAATGTAAAAGCAACACAGTTTTTTTATTTTATGTTCGGGGCAAAGCAGTTTGTAATTCTTTAGCGTAATCATCAAGCCGGGCTGTCATATTAAATCCCCAATGATCTTTTACTTGACGACAAAGATTTAAATCCATTTCAACAATGAGAAGACCGTCTTTGTCTCTTGATAGGCCAGGAGTTCTGCACCCATTAGGAGCTGTAACGTAACTCGAACCATAATAACTCCTAGTTATATTTTTCTGATTGATTTTAGTTGTGAAATCTTCACTGCCAACTCTATTGAGGCTACAAGTAAAATAGCAATTAGCAATCGCTGCGTTGCGGGCTTCTATGCCCCAAAACGATTCTCCAAATTCAGAAATAGTAGCAGCTGGATTGAAAACGATTTCCGCTCCGTTGAGTCCAAACATTAACCAGTTGAGAGCGTGGTGACGACCGTAGCAAATATTAACAGCAATCTTAGCGTATTTCGTATCGAAAACTGGATGACCAGTGTTGCCAGGGAAATAATAAGACGTCTCACTGAAACTACCAATACTAGGTAAATGGTTTTTGCGATGTTTTCCCATGTTTTTTCCGTTTTCATCTATAACGACTACAGTATTCCACCACACTCCATTATCATTTTCCAAAATGGGTGATACAATAACCATTTCGTACTTATTAGCCAATTTACTCAGAAACTGGAAGCTTGCACCATTTTCTGCTGACTCCGCAAATTCGACCCATTCTTCTTTCTCTCGAGTACATAAGAAAAATGGCATGGACCATGCTTCTTGTAAACACAGAATCTGGACACCTTCCGAAGCTGCAGCATCAATTAACTTTTCAACTTTAACAAAAATTGCAGCTCTTTGTTTGTCTATGGGCACATTAGTCGGCAAAACAATTGAATGCTGGATTAAACCGACCTTGACGATTTTCGGAGCTCTAACCTCTTTTGTAGCATCGAAAGTAAAGGCTGCGACTTCAAAACCATGCACCTTACCTGCTGCTAACGTAGAATCTTGAATTTTTAACTCACAATGATCAGTTCTTCCATAGTGTATTCTATTAAACTCTTTTAACTGCTCAGAGTTTAAATTATTTTTCACAATCTCGTCCAAACTTCGCGCTGGTTGGGAGTCCATATTTGAAGTAAAATGATATAAATAGCTCTGGTATATAAACAACAGATAAGTTGCGTAATGTTGTGTGCGATGTAAATAAGCGTGGCTTGAGTAACTAATCGATGTTTAACATATCGGCTCGCGACTCGTTATGTATTAACACATATGGTAGGTATTATTCGAGATTGGTCAACATTTGATTAAAGATTTGGTACTTACTTTAGCTGTTTTTGATATCTGTTGTTTGCCTTTTAGCAAGTTTAAAAAAAAAGACTGGTTTTGGGTTCCTCAGTAATTGGGATAGGTAGGTAACAGAATGTTCAATAGTTCTGTCACTACCTTCTTAAACTTAAATAGCTATTCTGCGCTGCATAGCATACGGAACAAAGTTAATATTTTCAGGGAAGAGTTCCTTTAACTCTAGTTTTATTAGTACCTACCTAAGTTAAAAGAATATATATTATTATTAATACTCGAAACGGGATATTTACCATGTTTACTGTTTCTTATGAGTTCCCTATATTAAAAGAAGAAAAAAGAGAAAAGAAAAAAAAAGAAAGAAAAAAAAAGAATAAAAAAAGAAAAAGAAGAGTATTATGCTGCGTACAGACCGGCCAAACGAACGCCAACGAACGGGTTTCGTTGACCTTCGTTGCTGCAATCTGGACGGCTTAGCGAATGCCAACGATCGCTCGTTGGCGTGTGCCGGCGATCCGAAGCGTGGCGGTAACATCAAAGAAATCGAGCTATTTGATCGAACTCTGTTTGGACGGTCGCCGAAGGCCAACGAACGAACGCTCAGTTGAAGCAAGAGAGCGTAGCGTGTAGACGTCCAATTTGATAATTACTTGGATATTTCCCGCCATTTAGATCATGGAGAAAAACAAAGAATGGAGTAACGACGATATGTTTTTATTAATAGATGGTTTTGGTATATAAAACTAGCAATTATAATGATGTCGTCGTCGTCCATGATTAAATTGCGAATGAAAGAGAAAAGAACCGGAATCAAGTGCCAACGAACGTTCGTTCGAGCACTAAATGTATTTGGATGTATTAACGAACTCCAACGAGCGTGCGGAAGCCAACGCTAGCGAACGATAAATATCCATCGTTGGGCGTTCGTTGGGCCGGTCTGTACGCACCATTAAAAGAATATTCCCAATAACTGTTTTTAAGCTTTTACGGTTTGCAACTAAACTTATACTGTCACTTGCGGGATATCTTCCGTGATAGTTAACCCGCGATCATGGCGCTTGCAGCAGCTCCCAAATATCGGGAGCTCAAAATAATGAACAATCACGGAAGATATCTCAAGTGACAGTATAAGTTTAGTTGTAAACCGTGAAAGCTTAAAACAGTTATTGGGAATATTCTTTTAACTTAGGTAGGTACCTACTAATAAAACTAGAGTTAAAGGAACTCTTCCCTGAAAATATTAACTTTGTTCCATATGCTATGCATATAAGCTTAATATTCCCAATCTTCAGATATACCATAAATACAAGGTCTCATTAAAATAGTTAAGTAGCATTAAACTTCTACTAAATACGTTTGTTCGTTATCTCCAACAAAAATCATAAAACACTCTTCTTTTTATTTTATTGTGTTTAGTTATCGAATACGTCTGTGGCGTTTTGCTAGCTAATCTAATTTATCATCATAACATCACGCCTGTAATCCACGAAGCGTTAGGCAGAGTTGTACTTAATAGTACCTACACTCACATTTTGTCAGCTATTGTTTAAGCCCCGTGTAATAGGGGGAGAGATTGCCAGCAATCGGGCACGAATCCGGACCCCGTGGCTGCTACTGTTAAATTCCTGATCGAAAAACCCAACAACACTTCGCCAGGCCATCAAATCGAACCCAGGACCTCATACTCAGCGACCACTAGACCAACTTCTAATCTAATCTAATATAAACGTTAACTAGCATGGTTTAGTCTAGTTTAATCTTGTATTTTTCGTTTCGAGACTTAAAGCTTGGCATAGCTTTGACTTCGCGTTTAGGGGTCAAGTAACATGGTCTTTTTTATCTCAAATGCTTCAGTGCCGGTTTTTCCCAGCTATCTCAGTTACACAGCTACAGCTTCTGTGATTAATTGTAACATTAAGTAAGAAAATATAGAATCAAAACAGTATTCTAATGTAGGGCGGCCTGTGGTTACTGTATCACATAATATGGTCGTCTAAGTTGCCAATGTTGCCATTACCGCAATATTTGATACTCCGTCCATTTCGAAATCTAAAATTAATAGTTTCTTAGATGGTGCTGAATTGCATTTTGCAGATGGGTTTTTAAACCGGGGTTGTTTTAAAGAATGAAAAACAGGGTTAAGAAACTCTATGGGAACGGCGTTTGTAAGGATTCATTAATTCCCTGTTGAGATCTTATTTCTTAGTTATGCATGGCGTTTTGGTGTACGTTACCCCAGCAGGAAAGTGTCTCCTAGAGTGATATGAGTGGAACGTATAATTAGTGTATAATCTGCTGTGAATATGCACCACATAAAAAATTGGTGCGCTTTGTCGTTTTGGAAAAAAACGGAAAAAACGATTCCTGCTAGGGTAACGTTTTTCCAGCAAGAAAATTCTAAACGAATGATCAGAGAGAGAAATATTGTGCATGGCCAGAGAGGTTATATTTGTGTAAAAAAGTGCACCGAAAATGGAGGTTGTGCGTCTTCAGGTTTTCGAGATATTGCATTTCCTGCTAGGGTAACGTTTTGCAGAATCGTGTACCTCTAAAACCATTGCATGTGGGCGTGTAGAATAAACATACACGTGTAGCTCTTAATTTGTGTAAATTTGTGACAGAATAAGTTTTAAGAAAATATTTATAATTTTCAAGTAATCGCGGTTTTTTGAAAACTCGAATAAAAATCGCAGCGCCTAAATGAGAAAACGTAGAAGCTCGCTGAAAACTGTATTCGGACCTTCTTGACGCTTATAATAACCATAAAAAGTTTCAAAAGTGTAGATGCATGTGTTATTGAATAATATTGCTAAAAGTCAAAACGACGGTGTCATAAGTTTGACGGCAAATACAAGAAACCGGCTCAACCCAAGACGTGTAGGTGCAAAACCAAAAATTAGTGTATTTAGTTAAAAATATATAGTGAAAATATTCAGCTTGGAATGTTTCGCATTAAGTAAATATAAACAAAACACAAAACATGTAAACAACGGCTGGTTATCCGACCAAATTTGAAAGACTACAAAATAGCGACGGATTCATACATATCTATGACCTTCTTTACTTACTCACGAGTCGGTTGAAACGTGTTTTGCCTGAGTACACTGAAGTAGAAAAGAAGTAATAAAATAAAGTTGTTATTGGATTATATTCTTCTAACTGTTTCTGTGACTATTATTATATGTTTAAATAAAACGTAAAACAAATTGTACAATTGCAAGTATTTGCCGTTGAACTTGGATATAATAAATACTAAAGGTATCAACCACCTTCAAGAAGCTTGCGAATCATGTTTGAGAAGAGAATTTACTCCAGTGTTATATTTGTCGCAGTGGAAATGTGTCATTCATTATACGATGTTAAAGACATTATCATTTTTGAACTTCGTGACGTGTCGCCTTGTTGGATGATCTGCTTTTTAACATTGAAATAAATAATAAGGACTACTCAATTCTGTCTTTAATAGAATATAAACCCGCTTGAAAACCCGAAAGCATTGGAAATTACAGGGCTCACTGCTACAGAAAAATAGTAATTATATATAATAGTAATTTATTTGAATGTTATGATGACCTATATGGTAAAATCGAAAGACGCGGGAAATATAATGCCACATGTAATAGTTCTACATGGTAGAATAGACAAAATTGTATAGGGTTAAGCAAAGAAATTTTGGTACAATTTTGAGAAATGTATTTAGTGTATACATTGTCAACCGCACAAAGATATGTGTTGCAACAACGTGTTTCCATTATCGTATTACGTGTGTGGGATATTATAACCTACGATTTTAATATTAAAGCTAGTTAAGTCTTGTCACATAATTTTGATTTGGTGGCGTTTTATCAGTGATTTAAAATTTAATTTGAAAAACTGATCCGTGATTTTAAATAATAATGGCTACACAAGGTACAAATAATTTGATAGCACTATTTGTGTTCTAATATTTACAGGTAGGTAATTTGATCTGTGATTTGTTGCTATAATTACTTTAAGAATCAAAATTAAGGGAATAAAAATAATCTTTTTCATTTGATATGGTCTCAAGGTGCATTTAATATAATTTTTTATTATCCCCCAAAATTAGGTCATATAATTGCCAACAACCGTTTGAACGCGACTGTACGGACAACAGCTTAGGTTTAATACGTCCGATAAAGAAGGTCATAGAAATGTATGAATCCGTCGCTTTTTTGTAGTCTTTCGAATTTGGTCGGATAACTTCACTATATATTTTTGACTAAATAAACTAATTTTTGGTTTACACCTACACATCTTGGGTTGAACCGGTTTCTTGTATTTTGCCGTCAAACTTATGACACCGTCGTTTTGACTTTTACCAATATTATTCAATAACGCATGCATCTACACTTTTGAAACTTTTTATGGTTATTATAAGCGTCAAGAAGGTCCGAATACAGTTTTCAGCGAGCTTCTACGTTTTCTCATTTAGGCGCTGCGATTTTTTTTCGAGTTTTCAAAAAACCGCAATTATTTGAAAATTATAAATATTTTCTTAAAACTTATTCTGTCACAAATTTACACAAATTAAGAGCTACTCGTGTAAGTTTATTCTACACGCGCACATGCAATGGTTTTAGAGGTACACGATTCTGCAAAACGTTACCCTAGCAGGAAATGCAATATCTCGAAAACCTGAAGACGCACAACCTCCATTTTCGGTGCACTTTTTTACACAAATATAAGCTCTCTGGCCATGCACAATATTTCTCTCTCTGATCATTCGTTTAGAATTTTCTTGCTGGAAGAACGTTACCCTAGCAGGAATCGTTTTTTCCGTTTTTTTCCAAAACGACAAAGCGCACCAATTTTTTATGTGGTGCACATTCACAGCAGATTATACACTAATTATACGTTCCACTCATATCACTCTAGGATTCCTGCTGGGGTAACGTACACGGCGTTTTGCCAATCGTGTGGAAACTAACACGTCTTAAAACCAAAAATTCGATGATATAATGTTTTTTTTTTTTTTTCTATTTTGTGTTTGTGTCGGCTGTGTCCTAGCAGTTGGAGCCTTATAGGCTGATTGATTATGCTATACTTGTACATGGCGAATTTAAGTTGAAAGGAAAAAATATACCCACTTGTCATTCAACTTGGGTTATCGAATTAAATGCCAGATAATATTAGAATTAAAAGATGAACTTGATTATTGATCGTCAAGATGCCTCCTTCAGACAGTTGACATATCAAGGTCGAAATATAAACAGGTAACTTCTGGTTGCCTTAGGGCTGGTCAGTAGGAGTCTGAGAGACCCCTCGTCGGCTCCACGGTGGAGGACATCTTTGAGAATTTCCACAGGAAAAAAAAGGCTGGTCAAGTGGCCTTTTGTGTCGGAGGATCGAAGGCCGTTGATGACCGTAAATGACCAGTTTTCAGTTTGCAACAAGTACGGTATGGTATATACCTAATAATTCCGCACGGCCATGCTAACGACATTTTAGGTACCTACTTAGATGCTGGCAAACAAATTAATTTAACTGTAAACAAAATGACAACATGATAAAAGTACAAAACACTTATCTAGAAGATATAAAACAAACCTCAAAAATAATAAACAAACAGAAATTCAATAAACGACAGTTGCCAACTAGATATTGCAACATCAGAATTTATTTTCACATTCTAGTATCATCGCCCAACACCCCGGATACCTCTTATTTCTCCGGTCACGTAGCCGGCAAAAGATAACCAAATATTTTTCAGAGTCGCTTCTAAACTTATCTCGAAGGGTCGAAGGTCGCCCACAACAGCCGGACCACACAGATAAAACAAACCTACGGCCAATGCAACACTAACAACCTCAAAGGTATTTAAGCGCCGGCGCAGGCTGAAAAGCGCAGTCGTTAACTGGTTATCCAAGGGAGCAGACATACACACATCAATATTTCAAAAATGGAGAACGAAACTCACAGCTTAGAAGCCATCATTAACAACAACCTCAGTGGTCGTGATCTTGATGAGTTCAACAGAATCCATTATGGAAGAACCGACAATCATGAAGTTAAACTGAAGGAGTCTTCGATCGCAGCGGCAAAGGAAGCTGACTTCGACATCGCTGCCTACGCATTCCCCGCCAAGAAAGAACAGACCAGACCTCCCAGGATTGTGAAGGTGGGCGTCGTCCAGAACTCCATCGCTGCCCCCACCGACCGGCCAGTCAACGAGCAGAAGAAAGCTATCTTCGATAAGGTTAAGAAGATCATCGATGTCGCCGGTCAGGAAGGAGTCAACATTATTTGCTTCCAAGAACTATGGAACATGCCTTTCGCCTTCTGCACGAGGGAGAAGCAGCCATGGTGCGAGTTTGCTGAATCGGCTGAAGACGGCCCTACCACGAGATTCCTGAGTGAGTTAGCTGCAAAATACGCAATGGTATTCGTGTCCTCTATTCTCGAGAGAGACGAGAACCACTCCGACATTTTGTGGAACACGGCTGTGATCATCAGCGACACCGGCAGCGTCATCGGCAAGCACCGCAAGAACCACATCCCGAGGGTAGGAGACTTCAATGAATCTAACTACTACATGGAAGGCAACACTGGCCACCCAGTCTTTGCGACCCGGTACGGCAAGATCGCGGTGAATATTTGCTTCGGCCGCCATCATGTGCTGAACTGGATGATGTTCGGGCAGAACGGAGCGGAGATTGTGTTCAACCCGTCATGTACCATTGCTGCTGAAGCTGGCAGTGAGTACATGTGGAACATCGAGGCGAGGAACGCTGCGATCACCAACTGCTACTACACGGCGGCTATCAACAGAGTTGGGTACGAGGAGTTCCCTAACGAGTTCACATCGGCTGACGGGAAGCCTGCCCACAAGGACATTGGTCTCTTCTATGGGTCAAGTTATTTCACTGCTCCTGACGGCGTGAGGTGCCCAGGACTTTCGCGTACGAGGGATGGTTTGCTGATCAGCGTGATGGATCTGAACAAGAACAGGCAGATTAAGGACAGACGCAGTTACTACATGACCCAGCGTCTCGATCTGTATGTCAACAGCCTCAGCAAGGTACTCGAAATAGACTACAAGCCACAAGTCGTCTACGAAAATGAAAAGTGAAACTGTAGTAGAAGCTTCTGATAACCGGCGATAATAACTTTGTATGGAAATAAAGCCGAATATTTACGCAATACCTAACTAACCTCATGTATTGAATGTCAATGTAACAGCCTTGATTCCCTGTGAAAATATTTAAAATAAAATGTTTACAAACATTGCTTGTTGTTTTTTCAACATAATTGAATTAATTTATCACAGTACCTACTGTCATTGACTTTAGAAGTAAACATTGAACTGAGAAAAGTACACATGTTTGTCTTTGGTACCTGGGTACCTATTATTTCATTAACATTGGCGTGTGAATTTTCGGCCTAAAACTCAAACTGGCTGTCAATGTTTAAGTACTTAGTGAACTTTAAACACGTAAATAGTAGACCTAGTACCTATGTTTTTATTTAACTTGGAAAAGTTCTTGGAATAATATCGTTGAGTTTTAATAGGCTTGCCGAAATAACTCTCAAATAATTCTGTTGCAGGGTTCAATACTGGGCCCATTTTGTTTCTACATAAATACATAAAGTGTGTAAATAGACCCTTAACATAAAAGAAAGGCACTTGTTCTCCAAGTCTTTGCGATCATTTTTTTGTTCTAGACCATATCTGGGAACCTTCTAGTTACAGAGATATTGGGGGTCAAAGTTCCAACTTTTTCACAAGTTTTTTTTTAAATACATGTTTTTAATGTAAGATTTTTATTTTACACACCTCCACGACCCCCGTACTATTCAATCCATCCATCAGCACATTGTTTTGGTTGCTTTCCATCGAGTCCTACCGTAAAACGTGATTTTGCACCTCAAAAAAAAAGTCGATTCCCAGCAATAATTTTTGCGTAAAGTTACTTAGTTTGTTGTACAAAATGCTTGGTTGACGGCTATGTGAAGGGTCTGTTTACACCCTGTATGTTCATCGATTGTTTCAAAGGAAACGATATAAATAGACTAACCTTCATACAATAAACAATCCCACACACAGAGCTGATTAGAAATTATCGATAAACAAACTCCTATTATAGTTTTCTTTTATTGTTCCCCGATATTAGTATAATTAGGCTAATATGAGAGTACTATCTTCACTGGCTGCACATTATCTTAGGTTAGCAAAAGATAGCCCTAATAGGGTCGTTATGCTTTTTATACTATGAATCAATTATTGTGATATTATTTTTACACCGCTATATAACAAAACATCATGCCTGTCTCCGAAGGGTTAGACAGAGGTGTATCTACAGTGCACAAACATTTCGCCAGTTATGGTATAAAGTCCCATTGTAATAGGGCGCGAGCCTACCTCGGCGATGATTCGCTTGATGTTTGCCTTGCACTTTGTAAAATTAGATGCTCGGAACATCGACATGTCTGAGACTGCTCCTCAATAAGAGGACATCTTTAGTGAAAAAGTTGTTTTGGCTGCTAAAGAAACATGTTTTTCTTTCTAGTCGGAGCTATAGCTTCATGAGAATTCTATCTTTCCTTATTTATCGTGTGGTTAGTGCCTAACCTGGTGCCAGAGTTTTTATGCCGCCCATGGGCCTCTGACTTGGCTTTACATGCCGTCGAGAAATATCTCTCAGGCATGCTGGTTTCCTCACGATGTTTTACTCCACCGAAGCAAATGATAATTATACAATACCCACATGACCGAATGATGATCTCAAAAATCAGAGGTGCGTGTCTTCGGTTCGAACTTCGACCTATGACTTAGTAGTCCAACGTTCACACCACTAGGCTTGAATTTAAATGAAATATGGCATTCAAAAGGAATGGAAGGATTAAGGATTTCACTGGCTAGTTGGACCTTTCCATAAAATTTCGTAACCCGGAAAGGACACCATTGTTGAAATGACAATAGTGCGTGGAAGATTACAATGACATAACCATACGTGTTTTGATATGAAGAAAAACACCACAGCTATAATAAAAATCACATTAATTTTATCTAGATCTGCGCAGTTTATCTGCGTTTAACAACCGGTATGATTGATGAATTTTAATGTGTATGGAGTGGGCCTAGCTTGAACTTGCGGAGTAAAAGTAACGTTTTCTGTAAATTCAAACGAGTAAATTAAAACTGAAATACTCGTTCCGTACAGAATACATACACCTAGTTTTAAAAATTAATTCATAGCTATGAGGCAGCTGATTGTGCTTGTCGCAGGAATTGAAACTTCAATGGTATACGCATACGATATGCTAAAATGCTAAAGGATGGATCGACGACCTTAAAAACCGGCTAAGTGCGAGTCGAACTCGCGCATGAAGGGTTCGATACCATCGTTGTAAGGGAGCCCCATTATTTTTTTATTTATTTTTTGTTATAGCGACAACAGAAATACACATTCAACAAAACACACAACACAAATTTCAACTGTCTATTACGGATCACGAGATACAGCCCGCTGACAGACGGACGGACGGACAGCGGAGGCTTAGTAATAGGGTCCCGATGGTTACCCTTCGGTTACCTGAACTCTAAAAAGTGCCTGGGATAGACTCGATGTCGACGGAGGACAAGGTGATGTGGCGCAGCTTGGGAAAAGCCTACCTGTGCCCAGCCCCCGTAGCATGACCACCGTAAAAAAGGATTTCTTTGACGGAAGAATCGACAAAATGACAGATTGTGTCGACACAATGACAGATTTCTTTGCACTATCTGTCATTTTGTCGATTCTTCCGTCAAAGAAATCCTTGTCTACGGTGGTCATGCTACGGGGGCAGATGTGGACTGCGAATTATTTCCGATAAAAAATCGTTGTTCATTTACGTCGCCCGTGTGTGCTAGGGCCCCTGTTAGCCGGTCTGATCGGTGCTGGTGTATTTATAAATAGATTAGTAGTCTAGAAAGGTCTGCGTTATGTGGGTCGCATGCTTTACTTGTTGGGCGTTAGACGAAGGACGACTTAGGGCGCTGCTCTTATGTAATTAAGATTTTATGTTGGATTGGATATTTGGACTGTATATAAACTGATATCAGACGCTTCACGTCCTTTTCATTATTGTCTTTCATTTGGCTTCTTCCAATAAAACAAAGAGGATCACTCTGGTATTGTATTGTATAACGGGCTGGTGTCCGCAACTCCACGTCAAAGCGCGTATTTTGCGTGCGGGATCACTCTGGTATCAGTTTCATAGGAATCTGAGTTTTATGGTAGCGGGTCGTGCTTAAATAATAATAGCCGCTCAGGTTGATCTTCTGGTTAAGCCGCGCTTGCGTGGGTTGGTCCGTGGATGGGTGACCACCCATTACATAGGTAACGAGTTTCCTCCGTGCCTCGGAAGGCACGTTAAGCTGTTGGTACCGGGTGTCAATTGTAGATCTTTGGCAGTCGTTGCAGGTCAGTGGCCCGAAAGTCTGACAACCACAGTCTTGCCAAGGGATATCGTATTACCCAGTACTAACTTTGTTGTGAAAGTCAGATAGGAAGTCGCTCCATGTAAAATATCGGTATTCAGCAGCACCCGGCTAGCCGGAAGTTGGCAAAAGGCAGATGAGATGAGTTTTAAGGGTTTAGGTTCTTCTCTACCTATACTTGAGTATCAGAGTCAGGTCGAGTCTGGAGGAGGTTTTCGTTTAACATCATATTTTAGTTTAACTGAATTTCTTGGTAGCCTAAGCATAAACTGGCCGACAGACACGCAATCACGCATTATTCCGGTGATCAATAAAGCAAGTTGGTAATTTCTTGAATCTAAATACGATACACATACCTACATACACAAACCCAAGCCTTTTTCCCATGGGGGTAGGCGGAAACCACAGAACTCCATCTGCTACGATCCTGACTATATATTTCTTTCGCCTCGTCATACACGTGACGTCAAAATCTAACCAACACTTGTCTATACTTCTTTACGACCATACAACGAGGGTGGCACTTAAAAAAAAAACTGAAGTACAGTACACGCTTCTCGCTGAAAGCTCCGACACTCGCCAACGTCGTCGTAATTCCTCTGTAATTTTCTCACTCGCCGAGAGATGTCGCTAATGTGTTGCTCTCGCGATTGTCGCACCATCTAGTCTTGGAAACTGCAAACTTTGTGGTGCAGTTTATTTGCAACTTATTCTGTAGGAGATACAGTTGGTTGTTGCATGTGTAAGGGAACAGTTGTTGGTAAAGCCACTACTTTCTAGAGCACTTGTGGAGTTGCAGCCCGTGACATCCATTACAATAATGATGTCTTTGGTTTAGGGTTGACTCTTGCTTTTATGAAGGAAACATTGTGGTTTGGTGATGCAAAAATCTAGTTTTCTCTTGCTGTTGATCACCACGCTGAACCAGCCAATTAGCAAGCAATAGTACTTGCAATACATCGCCTTTACTGTAGACTCTTCTCTACTGTTGAAAGCTTGATGGTAATCTCCTACCCTTTGCTTGATGCTCGAGGTCTACTTCAACTAGTAGACCTCTGGAGTAAGTACCCATAAATGTAAAAAAAATTGGGTAATAAGATGCTATTTTGTCACTTAGTTTACACAAAACAAGTAGGTAATACAATTATTTTCGCAATGATAATATTTGTATGGATACATATAGTTCGGCCAGCTATTGAAACCAGCTCAATAACATTAAAGTTTGATAATTATAATTTTCTTTTTCAGCATTTTCATAATTTTTCGTTCCTGGCAACCCTAGGCCATAACTGGGTTGCGTGTAGTGTCATCGCGGTGTCGCCGGAAGTCACGGGAGCACTCGCGACGCGTACCTACACAAAATGCACTTTTATTTACACCTACCCTCCAAATTATTTTTATTTTATATTATTAAGTAAGTACTTTAAGTAAAGGGTTCAATGGGAATGGGAGATGAATAAGTTAGATGTTTTTATGCTGCTTGGACATATGATTAACTTTTTTTTTCTATTACATGAATCTGAAGCACAACTAGCGAAATATGATTGTACTATCGCAACACTTCTTCCTAATCCTTCAGGGATTCCAGACGTGATGTGTTTTTTTTTGGTGTGCTAGGGAGTGGGTAGTTATATTTTGTTCACAGATAACCTATCTTGGTAAAGCATAGATTAAATACAGGTAAAGCCCCTGGGATTGCTTCCCCTAAGCATTATACGTATGGATATAATTTATCATAAACACAATGCAACTGCAATTTACAATGAGTGTCTCATGATAATAACAATAGTTATCTATACCTATTAGTGTTGAATGAAACAGAGCTGTTACCACACCACTTATTGTTTGATTGTTCTATCGAAGTACGTAGGTAGTGGCACTAGTAAATAGGTAGCTCAATAACGAAGTCGGTCCGTCGGATGGGTGCGCACCCATCCGACGGACCGACTTCGACCGTGTCGCGGAAACTAAGAGCCTACTAAAACCTCCGTGTCTCGGAAACTAACAGCAAGCTTCTTCTATGCTCGAAAAGGTAGCTAAGCTGTTGGTCCCCGCTGTTTATAGATCTTTGACAGTTGTATGGGTACCTAGTCCTCGTCCGAAGGTGTCACAGGCCCGAAATGATGACAATCAGTTTGAAAAAAAAGGTCTGACTATAATTAACTAATATCCAAGGTGGAAGAAACCCTGGCGACCATACATGCTGTAAATTAACACCGCAAGCTACAAGTTAAATTTTAGGTAAAGCTGTTTAATAGCAAATAAAGGGTGTAAAAGTACCTTTAACGGAGCCGAAAAGCCCTTCTTCGTTATTGCGACCATTTTTCCGTTCTAGACCATAGCTGGGAGTCTTCTACTTAGTTACGTAGGTATTGGAGGTCCAACTTTTTCACAAGTTTTTTTTTAATATATTTTTTTAAGGTTTTGTATTAAATAGTATTACTTTACTTTAAATACGTCCATGATCCGTTTGCTATTCGAGGCATTCATCAGCACAATGTCTTGAGTACGTTACATTGAGTTTTACCGTAAAACGTGATGTTTCACCCCCAAAAAAAAAGTCGTGTCCTAGCCTAGCAATAATTTTTGCGTAGGGTTACTTAGTTTGATGTAATGCTGAACTGCTTAGTTGACGCCTTCATGGAGGTTCCGTTTACACCTTGTATTAATTGGGTATTCCAATAGGGAACTACTTCTTGAATGCCAAATTAGAATACCGGTGCCGAAAAACAAACTGAATCTACAGAACAACACCCCGCAAATCCAAAGCCGAAGTCATTTTTAATTCGATCAAAAACAATAAATGTTTCGTCGGTTTGTTTGTCGCCGTAATTAAGGCCGTCCCATGAAACATGGCCGCGCTTCCGTATCCGGCGGGACTTTTTTAATTTTTCATTTACGAATGGCCGTTTCAATTTTTCCTTCTAATTTCTCATTAAACTTAGATGCACGTTTAGCCTGGGGGTTTTGAAAAATGTAAATTAGTGCCACAGATAATTAATGTGGTGATTTGTGTTTGCTTTTTGTAATTAGTGGTTTTGAATTTTAATTAGGAAAGTGGACTTTATTTGATGATGTCGACAAATAATTAATCTTAAAACTTATACAAGGTGTAACATAATAAACGCAAGACCTCCCGTGTGGTCTCTCGCACCATGAAACTAAACATATTTTGTTCTACGAGTTCTTGAAATTCGCAAAAAAACAAAATACTTTCTATAGGAACGGACGCAATCAGCTGATCCACATGTATGGTAAAACTAAAAAAAAAATTATGAATTTCCAAAAGTCATAGAACAAAATTGTTCAGTTTCATGGTCTGAGACACCACACGAGAGGTCTTGCGTTTATTATGTTACACGATGTATATAGGTGTAATTTTTTTTTTATAGAAAGGAATCTGTTTTTCTCAGATATCGGTTAAAACGTAACAAAAAACAGAAAAATCCGTATTTATTAAGAAGCTTTAAGTAACAGAACTACCTACTTACTTATATCTTACTTTAAAAACTCAATTTTCCTCACAAAACAGGTTGTCTTCTCCGAATGTCCCCATATTTATTCATAGAGCGTACCTATCTATGAAAAATAAAATTCACAAAGAGCCTCTTTTATTTTATATCGTCAAAGAAATCAGCATTTTACTATTGTCTGTGTGCGATGCGGTGTCTTGAAAAGTAAATATAGAAAACGTGGAGGAAAAAGGATGAATACCTAAATCTATGTCTAAAGAGAGAATGATCCTGCAATCATGGTCATTGGATAAACAAAACAAGCTCGATTCAAACAACGTAATTGTTTTGGTTTGACTGAATTATTTCTGTAATTGGTTTTATCAATGTTTCTGAATGAAACTAAATAAATTAGAATGGCTAATTCGGTCTTTGCAGATCCTACAGAATTATCGGACTGTAGCACAAATATCAGAATACATAGGTAGGTACTTAATAGTTTTTGCCTACGGTTTGGCTACAAACTTTTCGGGCATTTTCATTCCATTTTCGATGTTATCAGATGCAAAACATTCCAATTTCATTTATCGTTCTTTATTCAATATTCGTTTTATTTCAACACAACAGCAACACAGGTGCGTTCCTTTTTCGATTGATGACGTTGATATTTTTTTCTAAATTCCCGCCACGTTTGACAAGTGTCGTTTCGTTCGGGAACGTGGGCACAGGACAATAGTTCGCTGGCCGATTTCATCGACACATGCTCCGTTTCATTTCCGTTGCACTCTGTTCGCGATGCGAGAGGTTTTTGAACGGATCCATTGTAAAAAAAAGTTTCACTATTACACGAACTTGATTTGACCAAGAACAGGGAAAACTGAAGAGTGGTGTGGTATGTTTATAAAGAGAATCGTTATTTATAAATAAGAGAGCTACACTAAGTTCTTGCAACGTTAAATATTTCCTAAGCTTTTTCTTCGTTCTTTAGAGCTAGCCATCTTATTAAGAAGAAGCTGATAGTTTAGTACTCGTATGTCTCATAGTCTTCTATTTCTGACTAATGCTTGATTCCATAGTGCATAGGGCTAGGCACCAAGATGAGCTACCAAGTTATTGCTGGTTGCCGGTTCAAGCCTGAACCTCTTTGTGAGTGGTTACGGGATGTCCACAACTTCAACGAGTCAACATAAAACTATAACATAAACTTTAACCTTAAACCAGAGACATATTTATAAAATAATATTTGTTACAATTGAAAAATATAAATCAAATGACACTCAAAGGATTTCCCTGTGCTACTCGCCTGAGGCAAATTGAAAAGCACACTCGAAAACCCCTTTAGTGTCATGTGAAGGCCGCACAATAGAACACACACCACCCTCGCACGAACACAGTCTCTGAACGCGTTTTATCGTTTAAATTCAATGTAATATTATTATTATGTTCTTTATGGTTTAAATGTACTGAAAAAAGGAAAGTGTTTTTTCATGAATGGAACGCAAATGTTTTGGCTGTAACACTAAGATCAAATCGGTCAAAGGAAATAGTTCAATTTGAATTTCGAATTTAAACCTGTTTTTGCAACAAAAGCGACTCTCAAAAGCAACCTCAACTTGAGCCACAATACTTGAGCTTGGAGAAGAACGACATCAGCTGTTAGATTTAATTCCGAAGGAAAAGCTAGGATTCCCGAAAGATAAAGGATAGGAAGGCAAAGCATAGCATTTTATTTATTTTTTATTATTATTTTTTTTATTATACCCATACATTTTATCCATTTAAGTTGGCGCCAACATCAACTCTAGAGATTTACCGTATATATTTAGAATAGCGCCGTCCTTAGAAGTGATACACGCTTGTTCGATTCAGCATTCGATTCAAAGTGGACCCGAAGTAATTTGGTACTAAACATATCCGGCTTAACAGCTTTCGTTCGGTTCGTCACGATCGGCGAACTCCAAGAGGCATCCATCATCGCTTAATCATATTTTAAGAATATTTTGCCTAACGTACCGTGCGTATCACTATCTGATGTTGCTGGCAAGCCATACCGAATAATGCAGAACTTGTGTAGTGCCGCTAGTACTTCACTTGTTTCCAAAACCACACACCATAGACAAAAAGCCCATACATTTCACACGTAATAACCTCTCATCTCAACTAGTCTGCGGGTGCGATCCATCATACCGTTTTATTGAATTACTACCCTCTGACGGAGCCCGGAGCACGGAGGAAGGCCCTCGGTCCTCGCGACCCATCCAATTATTGCCACTAATTATAATTATTGCACTTGATACTGTTTTGTGTTCAGTCTCTTATGGTTTCGATGAGCTGGCTGTTGTGTTTTTTTTTTTGTTGGAAGATGCTCTTTTGTTTTTCTCATTTTACTTACATGAAGCTAAAAATGTATGGTCAGATACTGACAAAAGTCAACTGTTACTATAACGGATGTGATAACTGATTGACTGAACTGACTCACCTGTATTTACAAATATTATAAAAGATGATTTTCAATGATTAACGATGTATACGTTATGAAGCTTTGACTAAAGGCCTCGATTTTATGACGATCTAATTCCACAATGCAAAATATCAAGCTAACCATCGTAGAGCAGTGGTTCCTAACCTTTTCGATCTTGTCACCCCAAGACTTAGCTAGAGAATCTGATTTACCCCTCCCGCTCTCCCTCATGTTACCAATGAACACAAAACAAAATAACACACATAAATACAAATTGACTGTCTACGTAGAGCATCTGGATAAATGTTTTGTCTTTGACTTTTGAGTAAAACTGATTCTTTTTGTGTTCTCTGGTTTTCCAAAAACAATCCTATTTCTTTACAAACTTCATAAACTCTGTTTATACATTACCATTATTTATTTATCTTTATATATTACCAGCTTATTATTCCCGCAGAATACCAGTTTTACCCCCGCAGGGGTAATTACCCCCAGGTTAGGAACCGTGGTCGTAGAGATATACCTAATTAATGAGGAATCGCCACGCCACGGAAACGCCACAAACGTAAGAAAATTTGAATTTTACTACTGGTTAGTAGTGAAATTAAAATATTCTTACGTATTTTGCAATTTGGCGGTCATTGTCAGGTTATATGTATATTAAAACATGATTGGGGAACTGGCGTCTAGATTTGTCCCAGTTGATGGCAAAAAGCTCTCACCTTATCTACGGAAATGTGGTTGTAGTACACTCCTGCCTCAACTACAAGAAGGTTTACTCTTCCGAGATTACAAGCGTTGTGTTACGATATCATAAACAAAAATAACGAATCATCATAATTCTCTTGCTCTTATCCCATTTAATTTTTCAACAAAAACTACGAATATGTTCAAAATTTTGTTTTTGTACTTCCTATTCAGGTGCTATAATTACAAAACTAAACAACCCCTGTCAATATCCCAGTCACAGTGGTGGAATCGTTCCCTCAAAACAAACAGAACAACAGATTAATGTGCTAAACCCACAACACTTGTTCACTAATCCCTACATGTGACTTTCTCACCCACCTACCGTACACCACATTAATAATTGCATAGCTCCTTGACAGTACAGATTCGTCATACAACAACTTACTTGCCAATATTTAATACTTCCTGAAAATCCTTAATTCTCACCAAATAAGGTCTATTATAAACGCTTCAACCGGTAATGTAAAGATGGCAATCTAGAGTGGAGTTGATCACCCCCGCGGGTGCCATACGTCATCAGGGCTAGGGACGACATTGGACAGTTTAAATTTCGAATTACACGCAATCCATTTTCGAAATTGTGCGGTTTTCGGTTCATTTTGTGTACTGTGTACGGCCACCTTTTCATTAGGAGAGGGCAAAAGTCTTTGAAATCTTTCAAAGTTTACGATACTTTCTGCTTCTGCAACTAAATAAATACTATTGAAGACGCCGTTTCTTTCAGTTAATTTTGGGTACGGTTTTCTGTCAAAATGTAATCACAGATGTTTGATGATAAAGTGATAACTAAACAACAGTCAATCATTTGTGTAAAGGAGCTCTTAAAATGCAAACATAGATTTAATCATCGTCTATGGTCTAATCACTCCATAGACAAACATGCAGCCCACACCAGACTTTCGCACAATTGTGTATAGCGGCGATGTTTATGGTATTCCTATGGGGCCAAAGCGCAAAGGGCGCGACATTTGGCTATAGGGTCGCGACCTTTCAGACGATATGGTGATGATTCCGCAAAGGGCGCCAAATACATAAAATCTATGCGGTCTCTTTTATAGTGGTGACATTTTTGTCAAGTTATGGGGACAAGTGGTGCTTGTCTTACGAAATAGGAATGGTAGGAATAGGTCACGGCTAAAGAGATTGCATTGTTTGTGTTCGGTTCTAAAAACATGAATGATATGCAAGAGAAAGGAGTAAACGATGCCGTGACGTGGATGGAAGAAGAATACGTGTTGCGCCGACCCCAAGTAGAATAGGACGAGGGCAGGAAGATGATGCTGATGTATTTGGTTCTAAACCTTTACATTTTCTATAGAGTAACAGTTTTGGAGCCTTGAAACAGCGACATGGGCAGTGGTAGACCACGAAAGAGCTGGTAGAAAAAATTCAAAAGCAAGAAGAAGCGCAGAATAATTGTGATCGATGGAATGATTGTATATTACTCGTATACTAAAATTTCGTAAGAACAGAATTAATTTGTCTTATCTATATATAATCCTTTCCTTTATCGTGTGGTTTTTAAATCGGCATTTAAAAACTCTGACACATTTAAAAACTCTGACATGGCCGGCGCCATGGGCCTCTGGCTTGACTTTACATGCCGTCGAGAAATATCTCTCGGGCATGCTGGTTTGGTTTCCTCACGATGTCGATGTGTGACTTCGTATACATTGAAAGTATTTATTTGATACAGTTCCAGTACTCAATAGGTCTTCGTAAGAGGGCCACGGGGCCCTAATATGCCAATTTTCTATTAGGCATACACAATCAAGTGAGGAGTTATTCAGTCTTTATGTCCTTGGTAGATATCTTGCACCTACGCCAATAGAGCTAATAAACGAACCTGAAGTCTTAACTCAGCAATATTTAGCACGTATTCGCTAATAAACCGAGATTATATTCATAAATCGCGATGACACTATTACGAACACCGTCACTCTGTGCTATTAACTTAAAATTCGTACTACCATTGCTATGAAATACAAACCATTTAATAATGATACTCCTCCTCCTGCTATCCATAGAAAAATAGACATGAAAAGGGAAATTAGATGGTCTATGATAGATCTTACCATGTTGGTTATGTCAGCATTCAAGGAATGTATCAGAGACTATCATGACCAGTGGAATAATAGGCTTTAATGCTGTTCAGAATAAGGGTGGTTATGTTATAAACGGATGCTTGATACTGTGGGGATCATGAAAGAACCCTTTCTTTTAGATAATTACGGACACCTGTGGCTAAGAAGGCAAGGAATGAAATGGGAAAATACGGCACTTTTGTTTTACTGCTGTTATTCCTTTTGTTATTTAAGTTAAGTATTCTTACTGTCAGTTGCCACCACACGAAGACTCTTAAAATAATGAACGTAATGTTTGCATTTTATGCCTGCCAAATGCTCGAAATAATTAAAAAAATGTGTCAAAAATTAATCATGTTGTTAATTCGAAGAAAACTAGTCTAAAACTCCAACTGACGACTAAAGGCAATGTTAAAAATACTCTTTGGATTAAGACCATTGACAATTAAGTTTCAGAATCGTCAATTAATGCCCGACATAGGAGTGGTCATCAGGTAATGTGATCTCATCTTGTTTGTAGGACAAACATGACCAGAGATCGCGCAAGCTAACAAAAACCGTCTTCTCTAATTAAGAGTAAGTATCTCTTTCGGTTCTGGTCTCGACTGCGTTGGAAGGTGGACCGATGACCTGGTGAAGATTGCGGGGATCACACAGATGCGAGACGTACGGGACCGGTCAATGTGACGACACTTAGCGAAGGCCTATGTCCAGCAGTGAACGTCTTTTGGCTGAAATGATGATGATCTCTTTCGATTACTGCCGAGAAATTTAAATTTTAATTAAGAAGCCAAATTTTTATTCGCCAAATCAAGTACCTGAGTAAAAACACCTCCACAACTCCGGCTCCAAATATTTTTGCTCGGTTGATCCACAATACACGACGAAGAAAAATTAACATTGAGTCAGATCGAAGCGGTGTGCTCCGTCTAACTGATTGCACACAAAGGGGTAAGGGGGTTGTAAACGAATCGTGTACTCGACTGTACATATCAAGCGGCGACGACTTATAAAAACAGCGAATAACACTCAGAGGTATTTTGAGGGGAGATTGGAGAATTTGATTAGGATTTTTCATTTTTGTGTTATTTGTTATGTCTAATGATGAAGTCGAAATGATAGAAACTTGGCTCAGTAAGGTTTTCCTACCGTTCATTTTGACGTAGCAGAAAAAATATAAATTAACTCTTATCCTGGTTTCTTACAGTCTACTTACAACCTAGTCAAAACTAATGGTAATACGAGTAAGTTATACTTATTACCGTAATCTGCTGTTGAGTCTAATGTTTCTACTGATTAGTTGATAAATGAAAAAATCTATCACAGATTAAATAAGTGAATAGAATGACACAAACACATTCGGCATCAAAAACAATCAATATTTGCTGAAATATTATTAGCACAAAATAAGCATTTCTCAAAAAGTCAATCATAGACCTACCAACAATATTGTTCCTCGTCCCTCGATTTACCAAGCGCCTACAGACCCACTCTTAGCAAAACACTCGCTCACAACAAAGAGTAGTCAAATTGGCGTAAGTAAAAGATCTGTGACACTCCCAAATTGACAAGAGAGACAAGGAGACTGTATAAATATAAAACTGAATAAAAAAAACTCACTTCCGACATTCTACGAAGTCGTTGACTTTGCTTTGCGTCTTGGGGTTTTTTTACGTCACGCTTTTGGCGGGAAAATCATGGAAATGTCACCTGTGTGGCGGAGTAGAGAGGTTTTGATACTTGGTTTATGTTAGCAATCATATTACAGACTATTTTTTATTTTAAATCTATCGATTATTTTTGATTAAGTTAGTTGTATTTTTCTTGTTGCAATATTTATTTCAAACTGTGAGGGTCTTCAGTAACTTGACTGCTACTATTATATACATATGTTGCCCGCTTCTGCAGACCATTCAATGATTGACAAAGGTATGGTATAGTTCTCATTTCAAGATCTAGTGTCCGTCCGGATAATACCAAGATATTATTATTATATTATTATTTTATTATTGACCTATCAATACAAATTCTCAAGTTATTAAAACTTTTCACTCCTACTTCACTACAACATCGCAATGCAAATGGCCGCTGAACAATAATCACGAAAGTAAGTGATACGAATAAAAATATCGTCTCAACCGCCTCACATCCCCCCGAGGGCCGGGATTTAACATACCTAATGCGATTTACGTGTCGCATTCCCCCTTCACACCTTGAAGACTGTCGGTAATCGTTTTAAGACGTTGTTGACTCGAGAATATCAGAATACGCACCTCGTTCCTTGTTGGTATTTTTTTCAAGAGGGTTCTTTTTTATCTGTGGATTAATCAGTTAAGCAAAATGTAAACGTACCATAGATTTTCGCGGACATTTAGGCGGACTTTATTTTGCGGTTAAAGTAAGTTAGATAATTTTTTCAATGTGTAAATTACATATGTCGTAGCGTTATGAAAGTGCGTGGCGCGTAGAACCAGTTTCGTTATGATATACTAGTGTCTAGTTCTTATTTTAGGTAGTTATTTAGAGCTCCGATATTTTATTATTATACTATAAATCTTCCTTTTTAAATATACCTACATAAAAACTAAGCCAATTTCCTCTATTAGTATAATCTATGAACATTTATCTGAAACTATTGTTTGTTTCTGAGGGCTCGTTCATAGGTTATAGCAGAGTTTATGAAACGGGAAGCATTACTTTTTTTTAGTGGGAAATACGTTTAGGTTAGGTGTGATAACATTGTTCTTTAATGTCAATGAACATCATGTGATCACATATTTTAGTCTAGAATATTTGTTAGCATTTTAAATACAGAAACTTCTACAAAACAAATTGAAATAGCTTGACGATTTTTAGATAAACTACTAATTACTTACTACTAATTGCTTGTAGGTCTTATTTCGCAGGCAATTTTCGTGATTTTCAATCTGTAAGTTAAAAACACATAAACAATTTCAGCAAGAAAAATCAAATTACGTTATAAAAAGAAAACTGTAACTTCAATGCCAAAAGCCTCAAAAGCTACAGTAAATTACTATGAAATTCTCGTCCCAGGTGTTTATTAAAATAGCTTGCTAATTGTACAAAGTGCTCATAAGAGTTGTCAATGCGAGTCTGCAGAGGGCGCCACGTATTAAGCGACAGACAATGGCAGGTGTAGTTGTCTAGGCCGTTATGCATACTGACTTTAAGTAATTGGCCTTAGGATAGGGATGGCACAGATAGGAATGTTTTTAACATTTATAAGCCTTATCTATTACTAGCTATGTAAAAATCTAAGAAGTTTTTGGCCCACTTCTCGGTTTCCGATTGAGCTGAAATTTTGCATACTTACATGTTTAGTTTGGATGACAATGCACCTTTTGTGAAACTATAATATTATTAAACTTATACTGTCACTTACGGGATATCTTCAGTGATTGTTCATTATTTTGAGCTCCCGATATTTCGGCGCTGTCACAATCACGGAAGATTTCCCGTAAGTGACAATATAAGTTTAGTTGTAAACCGTGAAAGCTTAAAACAGTATAATATTATTTCTAAATTGACTTATAACAAAAAGTACCTGTAAAAAAAACGCGGGTTTAGAAAACGGATACCACTAAGATATTTTTTTTTAATATTTTCCTTCTTACTTATTCCATGAGATCTCCAACTCCGTCTTCCTGAAAAGAAGGGCTAAGTTATTTGTTGCTAATTTATGGAGAAAATCGTACAAATACCTCGTACCAATTCTGTAATTGTATTGTATAACGGACTGGTGTCCGCAACTCCACGTCAAAGCGCGTATTTTGCGTGCGGTAAATTCTGTAATGACGTCGACAAACAAATATCTACCTACGTTTACTGCACAAAAGAAGAAGTTCATCGATTGAAAGCGTACGTACATTGCGTTATCCTGATAACTTTCAGCTTAGAACGGATTTTTTTTTCAGCCCCGAAGCTTAGACTGAAATACTCATAATCTAAACACCGATTTTTTTTTTTTTGAAACTTTTTGATTATTTTTTATTATAAATGACATGTTTTAAAATATTTTAATGAATTTATTATGCTGACATTGTTTTATAATTTGGTTTTTTATAATTTAATTTGTGATAGTAGTGGTTTGTTTTTCTGTTTGTTATTAATCAATTTATGTATGTTTTTTTTGCTATTTAACAATATTTTTTAAATGTAACATTCAGACTCAATGTAATTGTTATTGAATAAATGAAATGAAAAATGAAAAAAAAAATGACTTACCCACATTCACTGAAGAAGTCTCTTTATTCTTTATTTTTTTCTCTTCTTTCTTAAGAAGTTGCATTTTAATTTATGATCGGAATGTAAGCCTCAAGATCAGGTGCAGCCAGCCCTACGCACAGGGGTGTGGTTAGGTCGCCATCAATGGGGCTTCAATCACAATGAGTGGCGCCTTCATTATTTACAAATGAGCGTATAAATCTCTCGCGAACGATCCAGTTTCATTGTCGCGCAAATTACAAGTGCTTCCATCTCTTTCTTTCCTGTAATAAATGGATTTGTTAGAGAGAGAGGCAAGTGTTAAAAATTAACAGACAACAAATAAGTTGGGACAAGGCTTCACTGATGCAGACAGCGGTAAACTGTTTTTTGTTTTAAAAGTCGATCGCGATTCCTTTGCTTGCATGATTTTAAATGACTTATTAACTTTGTGTGGAGATTAATTATCATTAGCTTTATGGATGAAAAGTGAAGAATGTATTCTTATAAGTTTTCGGCTAGATTCGTGATGTTTTTCATGTTATGAGTTAGTTTATTTATTTATTAACACTTCAAGCACAAAGTGCACGGGCGGACTTAATGCCATAGGCATTTTCTACCAGTCAACCTTTGGGTGATGCAGAGACCAGTGGTAGGTGCATAAATTTGCAAAAAAATTAATTTAACACTAAGATAAACTACAAGGATATATAAAATACTAAAACTATATATCAAAATACTATAAATATATTTCAATATAAATATAAGTAAATAGAAATTTACATGGATTTACTAAAATAAAAATACAAACAATGAAGAAAACATTAACGTTGTGACGAAACTGCCAGCTTTTTTTAGCTTTTTTTTAGTTCTGTTTCAGGTAGATTTCACCTCAAGAACTCCTGAGCAAAACAGAGTGTTTCTAGTTCCATCATTCGGGTACGATGTGTAGAAAAAAGAAAGAGAAAATGACGACGGCACGGTTGGCGCCGTGGCTGAGCGATTGAATGCTGCGCTTCGTGTCGCGGGTTCGATTCCCGCACGGAACAAATATTTGTATGGCCTACAGGTAGTTGTAGTAGTGTTTTTGTTCCAATAAAGGTATAAAAAGTTGTTCCGGGTCTGGCTGTGTGTGTATGTGAATTTACATGTTTGTAAACGCACCCACGATACAGGACAAATTCCTAGTGTGGGGCAAAGTTTTAAAAAAAAAAAAAGCCAAGTATAGCGAAGAATAAAATTGCTAAATCCTTAATTTACGCTAGAATTAAAAACCAACCAGATTTTCTTAATGAATTGCACTTCTACGGTGAGACAAGTCCTTACATCAATTACGATTGTTCTTCAAAATTTATGAGGTCGCATCTCAAATGATTACGTTATGATGACACGAAAATCGCAACATCATCGCAATGTGTTTAGTATTCCTGCGACGGCTGGGCGATCATTATTCATATTTGATATACATTCAGGCCTCAATTGAGGCATATATTAGGAGTATAACGGAAGGTGGGCCACACAAGTCAATGTCTTGAATGAAACACTTCATTAATTCAAAGCGATTATTGTTTTGTAATAATGAATGGCATTTGAATAGTAATGAGTGAAGTGCCAAGTGCTATTCGTTTTAATCTGACGATTACCTGACTTATTTATTAAATTAGCTGTGTTTGCTTTCCAAAGACAACATAACATACCATCACGTCTTGTAATCCCAGAAGGGTTAGGCAGAGGTTTACCTAACATGTACACCCACATTTTGCCAGTTATGTTTAAGTCCCATGTAATAGGGGGCGAGGCTATTACCATCAACCGGGCACAACTCCAGCTTATTAATGAAATTTCTGATGGAAAAATCTAATAACACTTTGCCCGGGAATTGGACCCAGGACCTCATGCTCAGCACGACTGCTGAGCATGAGGTCGCAAGCACGACTGCTTGCGACCACTAGACCAACGAGGCAGTCCAAAGACGTCACGTGAGAAATTCGAGTTCCAGAATTGAATAAGTTGGGCGAATTTCACGGCGGCGTTCAAATGCTGCCAGTGTCGATCTTCTATTGTGATTATAAAACTGACAGCTCTTGAACGCAGTTCACATGTGCTGATCGCGTTCCACAATGAGATGCACGACTAATAAATATCTAATTTTCCGACTGGGCTGTAAGTTTTTAAACTGCCATGGACTAAAGAAAAAAAAAAATAAGTGTCCTGTTTCTAGTGTTTCCGACTAGGCTGTCCAGTGTCAAATTTTTCCTAGAACCGCACTTCAGTGCTTCCTTTCTACACTCTATAACCCATAGATTTCGCAAAAGAACAATATCTTCAAAAATTGCACTTAAAACTATCCCCAACAAATCCATACACTACAAAACACGTTGTATCCCATCTATGGGGTGCCTAGTAATCCAGCAAATTGTTTGGATGACAGTGGCCTGCCCTGCCCCGCCCCGGGCCATATAACCCGGGAATTTCATTACGACCAGCAGGCCACGGATGCCCGGCTGGATTAGAATGCTGCCCATTGTTCATTGAGTTATAGCCGCTGGACGTACGGTGAGGTTGTAGGCTGTATTATAGATGGAGAAAGGTGTAGGGAAGTTAGAGAAATGGCTGGTATCCTTACAAGGGATTTTCAGGCGAAGTCTGGACTGATTTTTAAAAAATTATGCTTTGTACGCACGACGGCTAATCAAGCTATACAAAACCAGTACATTCGGGTATCTTATCATAAAGGGTGTAAATAAACACTAACATATCCGAACGGCACGTGTTCTCCTCTTCTTTGCGATCATTTTTTTGTTCTACACCATACCTGGGAACCTTCTAGTTACGGAGATATTGGGGGTCAAAGTTCCAACTTTTTCACAAGTTTTTTTTTAAATACATGTTTTTAATGTAAGATTTTTGCTTTACACACCTCCACGACCCCCGTACTATTCAATCCATGATGAGGACAAACACCATACAATAGGCAAATTTCAATTTATGATGATACATTTACTTCTACAGCAAATATTGAAAATTATGAAACTATTATTCCGTTCTTTGGTCCTTCTTTTAGGATATATTCAGAAAGACCAACTGCCCACAACTTGATGTAACATGATGGCGGTCGTCGGAGGCTCAAATTGGCCGCGATTGGCCCGTCTAATTGTTTGAAATATGCGCTCATTGCCACAAGGAATAGTTTAACTGCCGCTCCGAACATTTCACACTGACATAAAATTAAGCATATTTCGCAGACAGCTCTGGTGCTAATTGCTTGTTTTTATTATTAATGAAACTGCTAATTCCTAGTTTATTTCCTTACTACAATTAATTAGGAGAAGTCATTACATAAATGAGATGAAGTCATTAGCAATTAGCGCTTCATTTCAGTTTAAAAAGGCTGGAAAAGATGTAGTTTCTACATGTATTTTTCTTCAGTGTTGAATTGGAGTGGTCATGATGACACTATTTAGCTCAAAAGTTTCTAAAAGTCAAAGCCTTCAGTAGTATAGTTTCAGTCAACGCATTTCAAAACCAAAAACGTGTGCGTTCGCGCAGCGGAATGTTGTTGAATTTAAAGATTTTAATTATGCAGATAATTAGTGTATGACGTCCTATAATTGTGTATGGTAAAAAAAAAATTGTGTATGCAGCCATTGTGGAGAAATTCACCAAAAACTGATTCCGCTGGGCGAACGTTGTCCTGGCGGAACTTTTTTTAATCCATAGACTTTAGAAGAAAAGAGATGTGTCCAAAAATTAGTGTGTATTTGTGTGTAATTGTTTATGTATGAATGAAATCAGTGCATGCATAAACTTCGGAGAAATCCAAGTTTCCGCTACGCGAACGTTTGGCCATTAGCTAGTTTTCATATAAAGCGCTTACATAGAGAGCTGTAGATTTTTACATACGTTGTTTTGAATTTGTTTATATTTGTTTAAAAAACAGATTTAGAAAAAGTCGTAGGGTTTAAAAGATAAAAATATAAACGTAAAATACACTTATTAGGTCTTAGTTCTTAAAGTATGCACTTTGGGGTCTAGATTTTCACGTTTACACAAACCTTGTAAGTGTCTGCAACATGTTGCCAAGTATCAATGATGTTCCGTTAGTAATTAAAAAGTTATAGGACAATTTACCATGAATAGATCACTGTTTACAAAGCAGTCGAATATCACGACGTTCTAAAGGAATTGCATGGTAAAATGTATGCCAATAATTTGTTTAATCATTCAACTATTCACATGCAAAATTTCATGTCATTAAATTCAGTAATTAAAGAAAGACAATTATAATACTGACGAAGCATCGAAAACCTACATAATCCGACCAAGTTCGGATAGCTATAAAAAAGCGGCCATGCCATATATCTAAGAAACGTTCTTAACTTGGAAGATTAGTATTTATTAATATGGTACAGTTGCGTACACAAGCGTTAGGAAAAAATAAAACAATTGCATTTCTTGAATGAAAAATATTTTTAATAATAACGCCACTATCTACGTATTTTAAGTTATTAGATTGTTTGATCCACTAAAGTTGCAAAGTGGAACGCTCGTGCATGCCTAGTCCTTTGGTTAAATAGTGTAATAAGCTACAATATGATAAATATTTACCTAAACAGTAGTACTTACATGTGGTAATTATTTCATTTCCCTAAGGGGTCTATAGTTAGAATCCTGATCCGTGAAATCTTCAATAGAAATTAGCTGTATGAATATTATTTGTCTTAAATAATATATCTAGATTATATCTCAAGTCTCAAGCGCAAACTTAAATAAAGTACCTACGTAATTAGTACCTACTTTCTGTCATAGTCAAATACATTAAAAAAGTAGGTGTAGAAAAATAAATGACCTATAAATTATATCGAAACAACAATTGTGTTATCACCTGTACCAATTCAATACCGGTATTATAATGTAAATTTTGGGATGTTACCTAAATATATTGCACGGCCGGTTTTTTATAGCTATCCGAACTTGGTCGGATTATGTAGGTTTTCGATGCTTCGTCAGTATTATAATTGTCTTTCTTTAATTACTGAATTTAATGACATGAAATTTTGTATGTGAATAGTTGAATGATTAAACAAATTATTGGCATACATTTTACCATGCAATTCCTTTAGAACGTCGTGATATTCGACTGCTTTGTAAACAGTGATCTATTCATGGTAAATTGTCCTATAACTTTTTAATTACTAACGGAACATCATTGATACTTGGCAACATGTTGCAGACACTTACAAGGTTTGTGTAAACGTGAAAATCTAGACCCCAAAGTGCATACTTTAAGAACTAAGACCTAATAAGTGTATTTTACGTTTATATTTTTATCTTTTAAACCCTACGACTTTTTCTAAATCTGTTTTTTAAACAAATATAAACAAATTCAAAACAACGTATGTAAAAATCTACAGCTCTCTATGTAAGCGCTTTATATGAAAACTAGCTAATGGCCAAACGTTCGCGTAGCGGAAACTTGGATTTCTCCGAAGTTTATGCATGCACTGATTTCATTCATACATAAACAATTACACACAAATACACACTAATTTTTGGACACATCTCTTTTCTTCTAAAGTCTATGGATTAAAAAAAGTTCCGCCAGGACAACGTTCGCCCAGCGGAATCAGTTTTTGGTGAATTTCTCCACAATGGCTGCATACACAATTTTTTTTTTACCATACACAATTATAGGACGTCATACACTAATTATCTGCATAATTAAAATCTTTAAATTCAACAACATTCCGCTGCGCGAACGCACACACCAAAAACAAGCTAAATAAGGTCTAACTATTCATACACGAAATATTTTCAGGGAATCATCTAACGGCTATTACGAAGCCATTTCAAGGGATATATTTTTTTATAAGAGTATAGTTTTATAAAAAATCAATAATTTAAAATTACTTGACCCACAAAATAAATACTAGCTCCTTATTTTTGAACATCCATTACGCTAGTTTACTACGTCGTATTTACCTACTGTCATTGTTAGAATATGGGAGTAAAGGTTTTATGCAAAAACTCTCAAAAGTTTTTAGAATTATAATAATTTCGTAAAAAAAAATCGGTTGTCTGTAAAGTCGGTTTACTGACGATAGTTGAACGTGACAACGTCATAAGAAATACTGATGGAATGGTTGCATTTTTCAAAAAATGAATGTGCGTTGAGCAATTGTTTTATGGAACGCCTCAGAGCGAGGTAACGCATGTTTTTGCGTGCGTGCAGCCGGCTCCATCGAATTATAAGACGTTGTCACGGCAAAAAAAAACATTCAGATAATTTTTTTTTCGTTGCTATGATGACTTTACGACTTATAGAAGTTACCCTTAAAATATTTCGTGTATGAAAAGATTGACCATTATGTTACAGAGGTCCTTTCCCCTAGTCCTATTCCCTAGGGGTATGTTACAGAGGTCCTTAATTCATTTACTTTGACCATCATCGTGCTTACCTAAGTTGGTCTATGAGTAACCACCCATGACATACCGAGGACCCTCCGTACCGCCGTTGGTCTCGGCTGTCATTTATAGATCTTTGACAGTCGTTACAGGTAGTCAGTGACCCGGAAGTCTGACAACCAGTCTTACCAAGGGGTTATCGTATTAAGGCGGTCGGTCCATGTAAAATTCTGGTACTCAGCTGCATCCGGTTAGGCTGGAAGTCGATCCCAACATAGTTGGAAAAAGGCTAGGCTGATGAAGACATATTTTTTTTTTTAAAACATGCCACACTAATAAATAATATTGCAACTAAATTTATAACTCTATTCTGTTCTCTATTACATGTACATAACTCTGCTTGCACTTGGAGACAACAGGCGTGATGTTCTATGCTTGTGTCTATTCTGTTATTCAATTCTCTAATTACGAAGTTCAAAATCACTCCACCACTTTAAGAGTTACAAGCGTTTTTATCTCACAATGAATTATGATACTCCAGCCAGATTCTGTACTATCATATCGCTATTAATTTGTTTATCACTACTTCAGATTTATGACCACTCTCTTACTATCACTAATTCACTACGTTTGAAGTTTTTAGTCTTATCTCTCGCACTTTTGAAAGCACGCTTCGGGAAGTTTTTAAAATGGATTCTTATATTTGGATTTTGAAGTGTCGAAGTCGATTAGTGAAGGAATGTTAGTGGAATATGCAATAATATAGTTTTTGCCCACGGTTTCGCTCGAATTATGGCTGTAAATTATCCCACGGAAATGTTTTAAATACACTCGGGAATAACTTAGCTTCCCATTATTAAAAGAATTTTCGAATCCGGATCAGTAGTTCCGAAGATTAACTCCTACATACAACTCATACTCATACTCTTTGTAATATTATTTGTATAGATTATTATTAGCTAGAATCCCAGATACTGTATTGTGTATATATTTACTACTTCTAGACTAACTTTTGCCCGCGACTTCGTTCGCGTGAAAACTTTGATGTTAATGTGTGAGAAAAATAGTAGCCTAATTTCGCCAAATTTCATCCAGATTCGGTCAGCCGTTCTGACTTTCGTTCAAACTTTCGCATTCATAATATTAAGCAAGTATACATCACCTGTCACAGAGTTTTTATGGGCTTCTGACTTGGATACCTCCAAGTGGGTAAGCCAAGTCACAGGCCCATCAGGCCATAAAGCATCTACAAACGGGGAAGAAACGAGGACCTGGGGGGTTACCATGACGTCTTAAAGCAGGAGTAATTCCAGTGTGGGAAAGAGATGGCACTAGGTGACCTGTATAGCTCTGTCTCTTTCCCACACTGGAATTACTCCTGCTTTACGACGTCATGGTAACCCCCTGCTAATTCATTTTCTCCTTCAATCAACAGTATCCCCTATCCATATAGAACACTTCCAATTTTTTCAAAAAACAAAAGTAACTAAAAATAAATAAAAGTTCCCTAAAAACAGAGGGCTACAATATATGACGTCACGTCACGTGAGTGGTCACCTTAGGGTGTGCCCACCCTCACACGGGTGGGGTGGGGTCAAAGGTGTCGGCCAATGGTAAGCGGAAGCGGCTACCAGAGCGGAACTTACTTCCGGTACGATATTTTTTTAATTATTGCATTGGTTGAAGCTCTGACTTCCGCCAGGTGCGGTAAATAAGTATTTGGTTTTGATTTTTCGATGTCATATATTTGTTGAGATTGGAGTTTTAATTTTGGAATAGTTTCCCATGTGTATAAACATAACATCACGCCTGTAATCCCCGAAGGGTTAGGCAGAGGTGTACCTAATAGTGCTGGGTGCACTTTTTCGCCAGTTATGTTTAAGTCCCAAGTAAACGGGCGTTGAGTTACCATCAACCGGGCACAAATCTAGACCCCATGGCTGCTACTGAGAAATTTCTGACGGAAATACCCAGTAACAATTCACCCGACCCGGGAATCGAACCCAGGACCTTATGCTCAGCAGTCGCGGTTGCGACGTCTAGACCAACGAGGCAGTTCCCCATGTGTGTTTTAATTAAAATAAAGTTGTACTTCACCTTCAATTTGTAGAATGGTTATTTACGTGAAATCTGCAGCAGTCTGATGCAATAGTTACTTTATGGTTACCACGAATGAAACATTGGTGCAACTATTTTCTTCTCGGGTCGATGACAAAAATTTTGTCTAACTAGAACGTAGAGATCTGGACAGCTCGGTCATATGACTCACATAATATGTATTATTTTCTGAAAATACTTACTATAGATCCATAGGGCCTGCGCAGACGGGGGACTTGGGTCTGCTAGATAGAAATGACCGTTCCTGTTCATTGGTTGTTGCAAATTGTCCGCGGACAAATTGTCCCTCGTCTGCGGAGGCCCTTAGGCTGCGTTTCCACCAGAGATGAGCGAGAATGCGTAGCGAGGGATGTTTGTGGAACTAACCAATCACATAGCTAGAATACCTCAAGCTGTGAAAAAGAAGCGATATAATTGGTTAGTTTCACACACATCTCTCGCTACGCATCCTCGCTCATCTCTGGTGGAACGCAGCCTTAAGCTGAGATTTTTATTCTTGTAGTTAAATCCTGAACTAAAAATTTGGTTATTTCAACTGACACCACATAGTTGCAAACTCTATAGCAGCTCGAAACCATGGAACTAATAAGTACTAAGCAATACAATACAACCAATGCTCCCATGTGAACACCTGAAAAAGTTAATATCAAGCCGTTACTGGTTGACACTGATAGCCAGCAATAAATAAGCTTGACTAATATAAACAGCGACAACATCTTAACAAAAGCGCGTAAGCAGGAAATACAAATTAAGCAGGTTTTATCCGACAGGCAAGTTTTATAGCAACGCGATGACAAACAGGATAAGCGCCATTACCGTCAGACTTGACTTAAATAGTTGTTGGAATACAGATTGGTTAGGCTACTTACACACCACATGATCATTACAAACTGATTTAGTCTCGTCCATGTTCATACATGTCATACACGCGAGCCCCCGGTTTCGAGTTACGAATATAACCCACCTGAACTTTTTGAAGAACATCAATGAGGACAGTTTTTTTTCCAGGCTGTCACGCAATCAAGATTAGTGCGAATAAATGTCTTTTCTTTTTCTTACTTTAGAAGAAAGATATCTGTCATGTTACTCCTGCCTAGTATCCACAAGAAGCGAGTAGGTATCTCCAATTCCTTAGACAGTTTCCAATTTATCTCGTTTACGAGTACAGCACACTCGACATGGTATACCATGACAAAATCCGACCATAATATCACCCCACATTGTTTTCCGCTAAATTGGACACCGTGATTAATTTGTTTAACTCCCCCACCGTGTTATTTGTCATCAACAACTACTTCCTGACCTACCCTGCCTCTCTCTTCGCCAACATTTTCTACAGTTGAAAAGCCAAGGTGTGGTTAAAGAGGGGTCTTGTTAAAATGGTCAGGGTGCTCCTAAAATTCCTTGCTTATTTGGTTAGTTGACATTGGGAGCTCAATAAATAGTGAAATTCACGAGATGTTTGCGGAGAAGTAATTATACGTGTTTGTTTCTTTTGCTCCGACGACTGGAGAAGGTTGCTTGAAGGAATCTGATGAAATTATTAAAGGATGACAGTTCATAGAAAAATGAGAAGGGTAATAAAGCTGAAGGGTGATGTTAAGTTATCTTTTGTATAGCATTATGCATTTAACAAAAAGTGCTGTTGGCCCCAGCAGACATTGTACAGAATTGTGTTTCGTGTCTAACTGTAATGGGTATTGTGGTAATTATAGTTTTCATTCATAAATTGGCATGTATGTATGAACGTGGATGGACAAGAGGAGTGTATGAGGATCGCTGTAGGTGGCTTTTGTGGTTTCTGTCTACCTCCATATATGATTGTTTGCAATGCTCTGAAAATCGGTAGCATCATCATTCAAATTCAAGTTTCTGTTCTAAAAAGGTTTTTAAAACCTCCCGACCCTTAATTCCGTATTCTCCTAAAACAAATCCGAGGTACGGTCTACGTGACCGTTTTATCTCGCGGTTCGTTTTTCACGTACCATCTGGTAAGGGAAGGGTCTTGGCGGTATCTCAACCGTCCCCAGGGAGCTTGTTACACCGCCATAATTACTGGCACACCTATCTGCTTCAATTAGAAACTAAGAGTTATTTGCTTACTTGGATTGTTAGCGATGTCGGTGTGAATGGCGGCTTGTGGTTTACTAAGATTATGGTAAAGCGAGATTGGGATTCATTTTCTTTACAGTCAAACATGTTAGCTGATTACTGCGACTGATCAGTAATTAGTTAAGTTCACCGATTGTTTAGGAGATACTGATTGTTTTTTTTCATCATCATCATCATCATCATTTCAGCCGAAAGACGTCCACTGCTGGACATAGGCCTCCCCCAAGTGTCGCCACATTGACCGGTCCCGTGCGTCTCGCATCCAGCGGATCCCTGCAACCTTTACCAGGTCATCGGTCCACCTAGTGGGAGGCCTTCCAACGCAGCCCTGCCCACTGCCACTTAAGTTTGGCTATTCTTCGGGCTACGTCGGTAACCTTGTTTTTTTTTAAATTATATTGTCCTACTCCTGGGCAAAGGGCTCCGCCCATTCCTCATGCGCATGGAGAGGATTAGACAATGTACCCATCACCGCTTGTCCAGTGCGGGTTGATGGGTAAACAGTGAACCTACTTAATCGGTCTGTGGGTGCTGCCGTTGTCATTCAGATAATGTTCCTCCCTAATGCTACCACCCTACATTGTCGTCCTGTTTTTACGCCAACTGTCCAACATAGGCCATTTGCACACTGTGGCGGTTCGCATGCCCTAAGTTGGATACCACTTATCTAAGTATTTACTTTTTCATATTTATGTGGAACAACAAACTGTTTTATGTCCGTCACATCACCATCTCAGGTCCAGTTGAAAACCAGCGTCGGGCACTAGCTGCTCGGCAGTTTGCTGAACTGGGCTTATTTGGCGCAGCCGTGAGACACACAATATTATACCTTTTTTTTCTGTTCAGTTTTAACCTTTTTATTGTGTTTTAAGATTTTTTTTTGTTTTGTTGTTTGCACTTGTGGCATGTGCCAAATAAATATGTTTTCTTTCTTTCTTTCTTTCAAACCTTGTTCTTGGGCACATTCTGGTGCAAAACTCAGTAATCTAATCATATCGATTTTCTGTTATTATTTTTAACTGCAGGTACTGTGTGATATTGTGTGGGTATAAGAGTAGAGGAAGATTAAAGAAACGATCGATGGACTGTGTAAAGGATGATGCCAAGAAGGGAGGTGTCTGATGAGATGATGGGTAATAGAAAAGAATGGAAGAAGAAGACACGCTGCGCCGACCTCAAACAAATTGTGTTATGGGCGGGAGAATGATGACAAGGTTGGTACTGTGTGATACCAACAAGGTACTACACATTTAAATTTACAAATACACAGCTAAGCACAAGCAATATACAGCTTTTTACTGAATGCATATGAAAATATATACGGCACTTATAACAAAAACACACTTTTTTAAATTTTGTCTGTCTGTCGGTATGTCTGTATGTCTGTCTGTTTGTTCCGGTTAATCTCCGAAATGGCTGGACCGATTTTGACGGGACTCTTACTGGCAGATAGCTGATTTCATAAGGTCTAACATAAATGCTAGTTTTATTTTTAGGGTTCCGTGCAAAAAAAAATAAAACTCTTAAAATTGGTAACAAAATCTGATTCAAAAAGGGAAGTAATATTTTTTCAATACGCTTCCTCGAAAACGCTTTTATTGCACTACAATTAGGTTCAACATGCAATGTATTTCACACACGTGAACTTTTTTCATTTATCACAACGTGTGCGGAAAAAAATCCACAGATACTAACTATACTAAGTTCAAATTGATTCAATTCCTATAGTCAGCGGTGATTGTTTTTTTTTAATCTCGGCAAAGAGATAGATATGCGTCTTTACGGCGATAATATTATTTATGTTTTTTGAATATTTAAATAGTGTTTATAAATAAAATATCATAAGTAAACATGATAATTTAAAAGAATATTTACTTTTATGAACAAATTAACCTTTATTTGTGTTCTAAATTCAAAAATATTTAAATTTTCTATTTTTCATATTAAGCCGTTCAGCGGCTTCATACCTTTGCTTCTTCTTCAACCTGGCGAAAGCAAAGCGCGGAAAAAACGAACAAAATTAAATCATAGTTTCCTAATAATTCATAATAAAATTATTTTTCGTCCTCTTATTTTATTTCTTCAAAAGTGTATTGAACAACGTCGTTTGTTACACGTGGACATTTGTGCAGTGTGAATTCCACCTCGAATGGAATAACAAAGTTTCCCCACTTATATCAAAATAATAATAATCAATCAATTATCTTGTAATAATTTCACTCACGCGAACGAAGGTCGCGGCCAACAGCTAGTTGAAACTAAAACCAACTCATAGACCAACACACTGCATTCTATTAGACCTACTGACTGACACTTATCTTTGCACGCCACGTTTTTTTATGCGCTGACGACGCGCGTAGAACGCAATCAAGACGCTCAAAAAACGCAAGACTGAAGTCACGTTGTAACCTTTGCACAAGAACCTTGCGCTTGTGTCGATACAAACGTGTAAAATCTGCTAAAACGTGTTGATAACGCGCTAATAAAAATGCGCGTCGTCAGCGCAAAAAAAAAACGTGGTGTGCAAAGGCTCTAAAACCTACCTTGTTTTCTGTAGCTAATCTAGCTTTTAACACAAACAAAAAATACATTTTCTTATCCTCCCTCGCCCATTCCAGGCTACTCTCCATCAGCTCGATAAGGGGTTACAGAGCGGGGTATCAGTGTAAAATCTTGGGTTTCTCCGAACAAGGGGTTGTCTAAGTTATGGTCGTAAGTCGCCGACAGGGGTGGTTGTGGGTGGGGTTGTCAACGGGTTCATTTAAGATATTCTTCTTCGTTTTGTGCGGCGTGATAAGAAGAGTTCATAAATTAATTATTCTTTTTCTTGGGGATTTATTTAATAATTAATGCAGTTTGGGTTTATTTTTCTTACGTTACCTATTTATTAATTAGATAGATTTTTTCAACGTTCCATAATATTTATGCAAAGCATAAGATTTCTAAATTGTAAGATTTAACTATAATTGACTTAGATGGCTATCGTCCAGGCTCAGTAATTGAGGTATGGACGTCATAAAGGCAGTGGCAGTAGCTCCTTGTAAAATACTAATTTACGTATAATCGTATATTCAACTGCATTCGGTTCAACTGGAAGGCAACCCGAACATAGTTGGGAAAAGACTTGACAAATGTGTGACCATAGTCTCCTAGGCCCATTTCATTGATCTTTTTTTAATAAAAAATTAAAACAAACCTGTTTTCCAAAGATGCACATGCATAAAGCAACTCATACATTTTTTATTTTGTGTAAATACAAAATAAAAATTGTACTTATTATTTTTACAGCGTCTTAGATGCGTGTCTATTTATTAGAAGAATACTCTAAAAAAAAAATTCGCCATTTAAGCTACGCGGAGAATACTTTTTGAAGAACTACCCATAAATGCAGTTTGGGTTTATTTTTCTTACGTTACCTATTTATTAATTAGGTAGATTTTTTCAACGTTCCGTAATATTTATGCAAAGCATAAGATTTCTAAATTGTAAGATTTAACTATAATTGACTTAGATGGCTATCGTCGAGGCTCAGTAATTGAGATATGGACGTCATAAAGGCAGAGGCAGTAGCTCCTTGTAAAATACTAATTTATGTATAATCGTATATTCAACTGCATTCGGTTAAGCTGGAAGGCGACCCGAACATAGTTGGGTAAAGACTTGACAAATGTGTGACTATAGTCTCCTAGGCCCATTTCATTGATTTTTTTTAAAACAAAATTAAAACAAACCTGTTTTCCAAAGATGCACATGCATATAGCAACTCATACATTTTTTTTTGCTAATTCGGGTAACAAGAAAATCCCTTCTAAAGTATTATTTTTATATGTATGATCTACAGGTATAGGGTTCTATAGGTTTTCCGGGTCTTGCTGTTTGTGTATGGGAGTTTAAATGTTTGTAAACGCACCCACGATACAGGAGAAATTCCTAGTGCAGGGCAAAGTTTATTAAAAAAAAAAAAAAAAAAAAGTCCACATTTTATTTTACACTTCGTCCCAGAAAAACAAGCCCAGCTATTATTATTTGTCATACTTTTACAAAACGTACCGAAAGCACTTTATCAGGCGGATTAGAGTTGGACATTATAAACCCCGGCCCGTGGTCCGTTTGAGGACCCGCTATAAATCAGAGCTGAACTTCGACCAGGCCTGAAGTATTATGTTTATTTCATTTGGACGTATTAATCTCTTGGTATTAAGTGTTTCAATTTATGTTTAATTGATTTGAGGGCATTGGGTTGTGTATTGTTGTTTTACATGTCACTGTATATGTATACAGGGTGTAAGGGTAAACACCGTTGTCACTCAAACCATGGGTAGTTGACATAAATAAAAAAATATAGGACCGAGTTAAAAAAACAGAATAAGTAATTTACTTAAAAAAACATTTAAAATAAATTATCCCAGACCGGCCGCGAATTCATGGTACCTATGCGCCCGCGTGACGTAATGGCCGCGCGCCGCCCGTCTATTACCTACACAATACTCGTGTTCATAACCTGTAACTGTGATGGAACTTTTCCTTCATACTTTTCCTGGCATAAGACAGGCAAAAATACCTTGCTAAGGTGTTGCGTGTCGAGTCTAATTGTAAATTTAATTTGACAATTAAGAAAATGAAAAAATAATCCATACAATTGGGTATTTTTGGCGTAGGTATTTTAAAAGTTCATCACAATTTTATGTACAGTTAAAAATCAACGATTACACTGATTGAATCATTGAATATCTACACTAACTACACTACTAATACCTACATTAATCTTAACAACTGTTCAAAATGAGATCCACTTACGGCTACACACGCCTCCGCACGTTTTCTTAGGTTGTTTCGCACTCGAGAAAGCACAATAGTGTCATTTCTTATGTCTCTAAACGCCCTACGAATCCGTCTTTGGAGTTTCGACGTATTACGGAATTCAGTGGCATACACCTGGCGCTTCATTTCCCCCCAAAGATAATAGTCCAGAGGGGTAAGATCTGGCGAACGCGGTGGCCACGCCACTAGCCCTCCACGACCAATCCATTTGAATACAGCCTACGAGCCTCGTTCAGGTTATCACCCGCGATGGCGTAAAGCCGAACCATTTCGGTCCACTGTTCGTTTGTGTAAGACATCTCAGTAGGTACACTAAATTTACGCGCGAGAACCAAGCGGCACCGAGGCGGCGCCGGCGGCGCGCGACGATACGAGTTACGGACGTGCGCTCGCTTGCTAGCGCGACAGCTGACTGAGGTCATGACTCACTCGTTCGTTGCGTCTGCGGCGTGTAGGTATAACCGCGTGTGCCCGCCGCCGGCGGCGGCGCCGCCCAGCCGTCAGCTGTTTTGCGCGCGCTTTAGGGTGAAACGATCTTGTGGGAAACAGTGGATTTTCTTCAAAAAAAAAAAGGTTGCTTTTTTCATTGGTTTTACGTTCTATTAATGAAACCAAACCACTGGTTTCAAGGTTAACGGTGTTTACCCTTACACCCTGTATACAGGGTGGAAAGGACACATCCGACGCACAGCTGTCCGGTATGTAAAGGGTGTAAATAGACCCTTAACACATCCGAAAGGCACTTGTTCTCCCCGTCTTTGCGATCATTTGTTCTAGACCATACCTGGGAACCTTCTAGTTACGGAGATATTGGGGGTCAAACTTCCAACTTTTTCACAAGTTTTTTTAAATTCATGTTTTTAATGTAAGATTTTTACTTTACACACCTCCTCGACCCCCGTACTGTTCAATCCATCCATCAGCACAATGCTTTGAGTGCTTCCCATCGAGTTCTACCTTAAAACGCGATTTTACACCTCAAAAAAAAAGTCAATTCCCAGCAATAATTTTTGCGTAAAGTTACTTAGTTTGATGTACAGAATGCTTGGTTGACGGCTATGTGAAGGGTCTGTTTACACCCTGTATTACCGTGTAGGTACTGTACTTATGTCGGAAAGAGCAGATTTAAAAAAAAATGCCGGTGAAAGATGTTTGCGGGTTCGAGGATGATGTACTGAATGTGTGGTAACCGTTTGCGCGTCGGTGTCGCGTCCACCCTGTATTTTATGTTCGGAAAAAGGCCAGATCAAGGTATTTTGATGACCAAAAGGTGCACTAATAAATGAACCAAACGTATGCACTTGACAATGACATATGACTTTCAGCAACCCGTACGGGGCCCACGTGGAGTAATGGCACATTCCTCAATGGGGAGGCCTATGTGTAGCAGTTGTGAAAATGTGTGTTAAATAATAACAGCCGCTCGGGTCACTCTTCAGGTTAAGCCGCTTAATTAAGTTGGTCCGTGGATGGGTTCATTATATACTGAGTTTCCTCCTCTGAAAGCACGTTAAACCGATGGTCCGGGCTGTCAATTGTAGATCTTTGACCGTCGCTACAGGTAGTCAGTGGCCCGTTTTAACAACCAGTTTTACCAAGGGTTATCCTATTACGCCTTACTAACTGGGTTTTGGAGGTCAGACAGGCTGTCGCTCCATGTAAAATACAATACTGCTCCATGTAAATATTCAGCTGCATCCGGATAGACTGGAAGTCGTCCCCAACATAGTTGGGAAAAAGGCTAAGCAGATGATGATGACTAAGTTCACAATAGGTTTTACTATAATGACCTAATAAGCAGAACTATTGTGAAATATTTTGGACTATTGTGTATTCTAATTCATATTCAAACAAATCAAAGCGTGTTGGATCATCCACCATCATTACTTTATTTCCCAAACAGATGTCTGCAATCGCCTCATGACCATAAATTAGCAAAGAACAAGGACAATTTGTCCGATAATCCCTGTCGATCGAGGATTATCCGGACAATTGGTGGTAAATGTGGTAATCCCACAACACTGTACCAATTTACTGGGTCCAGTATTTATTGGGGGCTGGTCACCCTACGCCATTGGTCTTGAGGAATTACATACAAGTATATGCGTATTTGTAAGTGATTTCAAGTGTTTGGGTGTTCTTGTTATCCCTCGGTAATTGAATGTGTAGATGAGGTGATATTAAAGTCAAGTAAATAAAGTGAAAACACATTTCAACCAACTTATCTGTGCAGGCGGGAAAACGTAGAACTAAAACAAATGTACCAAGTTTGACATTTCGATGCAAATTGTCTTGACAAGCAACGCCACATTAAACTGCACACTTAAAGTGGTCATACTATACTAGGAAATATAAGATATTTTTTAATTTTTTTTTTTTTGTTTTTTTTTTTTTTATTTTTTTTTTTTCACATTATGAATGCCTTTAAAAATCACGCAATATGTCTTTTACCTTTTCCTGTCCACAAAGCATACAATTTCGACAATATTAACCGCAACACCACAAAAGACCAGTACACACACTCAATTCGCAAAGTGGCAAGTGGACCGCTGTAATGACAGATTAGCGAGCCGGCCGGCCACCTGAGCTGGCCAAAATATGCAATAACTCAGGATCCCCTCTAATTCACCCGGATCGAGCCAATAAATTCGTCACAGTGATTAGTGTAGTACTCAGGGAATTGTGCGGAGCGAGATCCTCTGTTGAGAGGGAAATATTTAGCATAGGATGTGATATGGGATGCTATGATGTAAGCTCAACATCAGAATTGGGGAGAGATCGCCTTTGCAAAGAATGTTGAAAGGAAAGTACCACAGTGCCTAGCAAGTGAGCCTTTAGGCAGGATCAAATCATACTAGTGTTTTTTAATTTATAATACAAAAAAATGATAGCAGGTGGCGTTATATGGTTTCTGACTACCCCCAAGAGAAGGAAAAGGAAAAAGGCATAAGTAGTATGTGTAAGTATGTATGTAATACAAAAAAAAAGTGTCATTACAGGAGTAGAAGAGAAGACAGAAGGGAAATAAAAGTCAAAAGTTTACTTAAAACAAATTGTATTAATAACAGTATCAAATTAATTATAATAAGGACGTAATAACTAAAATTATAAAGTAAAATATGAACTACAATAAAGCTAGTATCCGTCTCAAATACACCAAGTAGACATTCTGAAACATTTCGAAACCTTGGAAAGTAAGTCTTATTAAAATGAACCGTTTAATTTGCTCTCTGATTTGGAAGATTGGCTCGACGGTCCCAAATTAATGTTTTCGGCAGTTTTCTTCTTAGGCTGAGGAATTAAGCTCTTGTGCTTGTGTTCAGGACTTGAAGATGTGGACCGTCTATCTGAATTATAAGGCTGTATGCTACAGGTAGCTGGTTTAGGAATCTTGCTTGGTCTGCTCTGCGAATAATGTCTACATTGGGTCATATCTACACAAATTCCTGCACCAGGCCTATCAATTGTAATCTCTAGGTAAGGTTTGCCTGGTGAAGGTTTCGACCCCCCTTTCCCCTTTGTCTTGATTTCTTTTGGTACTTGAAAACGTGTGGATTTTGTTTCAACTTGTTGGTTCACCACATGTTTTACATCGGTAAGACTTATGTTACAACAAGGCTCATTTGACGCAATGGATGATTTCTGTGCTATGCCTGAGGTGCATGGACAGATTCCTTGAGAACAAACTTGTCTGCAGCTCATTTTTTCGTCATAATCAGCGCAGTCATTGTAGTCGTCTGCATTTTCTTGCCCAGTTTGTGAGTTGTCATATTTAATTTGGTTACCTGAATAAGAATCACCAGTGGATCTTACAGTGGGTCCAAGGCTTCTTTTACTTTCATCGAATTCTTTATTTTTACAGATTCTAACGTTATCGCAATATTCGTTGACTTCTCTGGGTTTGTCTACTTCCCCAGATACGTCAACTTCTCTACATTGACCCAATATTTGGAGTTCTTCGGATTCTCTACGTTCGTTGAGTTTTCTTCTTTCTTCAAGATTCTTGGAGTGCTCAGCTTTTTTGCGCTCGTGATAGTCCCTATATTCATCAAGTTGTCTTAGTTCCCGGCATTTTTCAAGTTCCTCATATCTCTTACATTCGTCAGGGTTCTCATATTTTCTACTACCAGCCGATTTTCTACTATCAGCAGATTTCCTACGTTCATTGATTTTATAATTGTCGCATTTCTTACATTCTTCAGCTTGTTTCCGTTGTTCGAGTTTCCTACATTCTTCAGCTTGTCTCCGTTCTTGGAGTTTCCTACATTCTTCAGCTTGTGTCCGTTCTTCGAGTTTCCTACATTCTTCAGCTTGTCTCCGTTCTTCAAGTTTCCTACATTCTTCAGCTTGTCTCGGTTCTTCAAGTTTCCTACAGTCTTCAGATTTCCTACATTCTTCGTCTTTCCTACATTCTTCAGCTTGTCTCTGTTCTTCAAGTTCCCTACATTCTTCGGCTTTCCTATATTCTTCAAGTTTCCTACATTCATCGGCTTTCCTACATTCTTCGGCTTTCCTACATTCTTCGGCTTTCCTACATTGTTCGGCTTTCCTACATTCTTCGGCTTTCCTACATTCTTCGGCGTTCCTACATTCTTCGGCTTTCCTACATTCTTCGGCTTTCCTACATTCTTCGGCTTTCCTACATTCTTCAGCTTTTGTATATTCTTCAAGTTTCCAACATTCTTCAGCTTGCCTACGTAGTTCAAGTTTCTTACATTCTTCAGCTTGTCTCTGTTCTTCAAGTTTCTTACATTCTTCGGCTTCCGTATATTCTTCAAGTTTCTTACATTCTTCAGCTTGCTTACGTTCTTCACGTTTCCTACATTCTTCACGTTTCCTACATTCTTCAGCTTGCCTACGTTCTTCCAGTTTCCTACATTCTTCGGCTTTCCTATATTCTTCAAGTTTCCTACATTCTTCAGCTTGCCTACGTTCTTCACGTTTCCTACATTCTTCAGCTTGCCTACGTTCTTCAAGTTTCCTACATTCTTCAGCTTGCCTACGTTCTTCAAGCTTCCTACATTCTTCAGCTTGCCTACGTTCTTCTAGTTTCCTAAATTCCTCAGCCTGTCTACGTTCTTCAAGTTTCCTACATTCCTCACTTTGTCTGCGGTCATTAGGTTTCCTGTAGCAATCACCAGTACTTTTACAGTAGCATTCTCTAAATTCATCGCTATCCCGTTTCTTTTTATATTTTGCTTGCATGTCTCTCTCGGACGACATGCAAGGTTTAGATCTTATTGTTAAACAGCTTTTTGTACTTTGTTTTGATGGGAATGTATCGTGACTGGAAAAGGCCATCATTTGTGCAGAGTTATATACTTCTAAAGAGATCCCAGACGTTTTTTTTAGTGAACATTTCTTCGATGTATAACACGGTCCAGAGCGTTTAGGTTCAGCAGCTAGACATACACAGTTTGGAACCGCTTTGGACTCAACTTGACTTATACATGCTACGGTCTCTTTTTCCATGGTATTTGTGGGGGGTGACGTGGTACATTGGGCTTGGGTGACCAATGATTTATGCACTATTTTTCGGTCGCCTGTTTGACAATTGGGGTCACCATTTTTACCCTCTTTTTCATTCTCTATGAAAAGATAGACGTTACTGCTGCTGTCTCTCTGTTTCAGCTTTTTAGAGCATAATACAAAAAGCAATGTTGGTACGCACCAGGCTATTTCAGCAACCAGTATTATAATTAAAATCCACATCTTCTTGCTTGATATATCAAATGGCATTTTCAGAGTGTTTTTTGGCTTGCATTTGAGGCATTTGGTCACGTATAAGTCTAAGACGTCATTGCAAATGTCTCGAGTCCTGTTAACTAAAGTTAACACACTTCCCAACGCAAGATACAAATTGTCATCTTTTAAGTGAGGCACAACGTCTTCTATCAGCCACTTTTGGAACTTTTCGTCAAAGTTGCCTTGTACTTTAGGGTTACTGGTTTGAATACAATTTTTTGCTGCATTGTAGTATTTAATTAGATTCTCTGATGAACTTGGAGTGTTCATCGATATTATGGATACATTCTTAAGAGGTACAAACAAAGTGCTCAACTTGTCATTCCAATTCACGTTTGGGATTGGTATACCTAAACCTGTAGGAGTCTTTTCAAAGTACGCTAAATTATCACAAGGGTCTTTCATACTCCTGGTATTCGATAATAATTGAAGAGGGGCCACGTTAATTGTCATAGAATTGAGGATTTTCTCATCAGGTTTGTGCCATCCCTCGCCATCGGTGTCTAAGTATTTCTTTATTTCATTGTAAAACTGGAATAATTTGACTACGTTGGTTTGCGAGATAGTGCCGCCATAGTAGTCTAATTTCGCGATGGGTAGGACCCATACCTTGAAGTAGCCTCCGATGGCATCTGAGAGGGCTGTAGTCATGATACTGTCAGTTTCAGGATCTTTTGCTTCCTTTTTGATGGCAGCGTAGGCATCTTTGAAGTATCCAAGTAGAATTTTGACATGATCTTCATTGAAAGTGTTTATGAAGATTGGTGGAGGGAGGAGGCTTTGGAAATACTTTCTAGCCTGCAGTAGTCCTATTTCGCTCTTGCTCCACTGTTTCTTATCTGCATCGCTAGCAGAGAACAATACTGTGCCTACATTAGGTGGATATTCTTTCATACGCCTTGTGCTTTCGCTCGTTACTGTAGCAAATATCATGCAAGCGTAGATTAATATCATGTTTGTATAACGATTACAAAATAAATCATTATAAAATACACGCGACACAAATTGATAACCTACTATTTTTTCGTTAGTCAATTTGACACTGACACTTTTATATTTTCTTTAGAAAAAAATATGTCTAGAAATTAAAAATAAAGAAGAGTTTTAGAAGGTCTATCGACTTGACACGAACATAAAGCTTGATGTCCACCAGAAGGTCGGGTAGTAGTGTTGCCGAACTATCGATAGTTGATGTATCGATAGTTGACCTCGAAAAATAGTCACAATATCGATAGCCCTATTGATAGTATTGAAATTTTATAATACTGTCGATAGTATCGATAGTATCTATCCAAGAAATTGAGCAATACTATTGATAAAGTGCAATACTATCGATAGTACCGGTAGTTTTACTACGTCGATATTTTACCAAAGTTCAATAGTATCGTGTTGGATTCAAACCGTAGTACAAAAGTATCGATAGTATCGACAGTGATTGCAGTAAAACACACCATAATAGTGATAGTATCGATACTATCGATAGTATCAATACCGAATAGTATCGATAATAGTATTGCTCAATTTCTCGGATAGATACTATCGATAGTATCGATAGTATTGTAAAATTTAAATACTATCGATAGGGCTATCGATATTGTGACTATTTTTCGAGGTCACGATAGAATTGACAACCTATCGATAGTAAGGCAACACTATCGGGTAGAAAACTAAGTCAACTAGACATGGCGGGATGAAGATCGATAGAATCCTGCGCTACCGAAAAATAATTAATATATGTTATAATATCATCATCATCTGCCTAGCCTTTTCTCAACTATGTTGGGGTCGGCTTCCAGTCTAACCGGATGCAGCTGAATACCAGTATTTTACATGGAGCGACTGCCTATCTGACCTCCACAAACCAGTTAGAACTGGGTAATACCATACCCCTTGGTAAGACTGGTTGTCAACTTTATATAATATATGTGTGTATATGTGTGTGTGTGTATGTATATATATGTATGTATTTTATATATATACTTATAGATAATCTTAGTATTAATTCAAATTATTTCCAGATACACCTACCACTGTTTGTCTCTGCATCACCCAAAGGTTGACTGGTAGAAAATGCCTATGGCATTAAGTCCGCCTATGTACTTTTGTGCTTGTTTTTGTAGTGATAAATAAATAAATAATAAATATATAGTTTAGGAGTTTTTAAAATAAATCGGATCTCATATAGTTTAGTACGCAAACATCTAATAACAATCTTCCGCTGTATCATTAAAAATCTGATGACCGACAATTTTTTTTTGTGTTTTCTATCTTTAGCCCAAATCTCCTAATGATCATACGTCTGATTTGTTCGATACATCCCAGCATCCAGGTGTCTGGGCAATAAATCACAGGCGCTATGTTATGGGGAGAGAGGTTCGGGTGGAAGGGGGGAGGGGGGACGCTACGAGACCGACACGTTAAATTGTTTAATTAAAACCAGTATCAAATTAAGGGATTACACATATGTGGGGGACGGTGTCTTTGGGAGCATGGGGGGTAATGACTTCGGTGCAGAATTGATTTGGGGTACTCTTTTAGGTTGTTGTTATGTTAAATAGCTTCACAAAATACATGTAACCAATCAAAAATAATGAGGTACAATACAACGCAAGCCACACTCAGTCAAAAATATTATTTATATATTTTTAAGGCAACCCCCTGCTCCTGCCTTTCGATACTTTAGTTGTTGTAACAACATCACTAATTAAAACATGATTATCTTGATTATCAGTAATTATCAGCATTAACAGCATTAACAGTATTATAATGATATACTAAATGCATTAATTTTTGACAACTAGTCAACTCCTTCGTCGCCTTGTTTAATGGATTTACGACATTTGACAAACACTTGTCTACGTATTTGTAGCAATAAGTTTGAGAATTATAACATATTATTAATCGCTTTATACCTACAGGTTAATTAATTAACACACAATTTGGATCGTCGAGAAGGGGTCAGGAGAAAAAGATGAATGTCACCTAGTTTACGAAGTTGACATTTTAACGCCATCTAGCGGAAAATTTTACGTAGAATCGTATGCAAAAACCTTACAGAGCATTTACGATTAATGCCGCGAGATATTTGACTTTACAGTTTTCCTGTCCCGGCTAAAAACGGGGAATGTTGAGTCGAAAACGAACAAGAAAGGGGAATGTCATCGTGACATTCCTCCTTTTTACTTTGTTTTTGTAATGGCAACACTAGTTGGCCGAATGTCAGACTGTCAAACGTTAAACGATCTGTTGTGCTGTTGTTTATATGTTGTTTACAGATTTTTGCTTTGCTTGTGTAAAAAATAAGCCATTAATATAATATGTTCTTAAAATATATAATATTTGGAAAAAACATATAAAATTCAAAGTCCTGACTGACTGACTGATTGACTGACAGACTGACTGACTGACTTATATATCAACGCACAGCCCAAACCACTGGTCCTAGAGACATGCAATTTGGACAGTGTACTCTTTGTGAAGAGTAGGTATCCACTAAGAAACGGTTTTTTGAAATACCACCCCTAAGAGGGTGAAATGGGGTGTTGAATTTTCTATGAAACTTTTTATTCTCTGAGTCGATTGACTTGAAATTGTGTCTACATATACTTCAGTTAAAATGATGAGATACGTGTATCACAGTTTTTCCAAAATCATCCCCCAATTTAAAATTCCATGTCCTGACTGGCTGACTGATATACCAACGCACAGCCCAAACCGCTGGTCCTAGAGACATGAAATTTGGAGAATGTATTTTTTGTAGAGAATAAATATCCACTAAGAAAGGGTTTTTTTGAAATTCTACCCCTAATAGGGTGAAATGAGGTGTTGAATTTTCTATGAAACTTTTTATTCTCTGAGTCGATTGACTTGAAAATGTGTCTACATATACTTCAGTTAAAATGATGAGATACGTGTATCACAGTTTTTCCAAAATCATCCCCCAATTTAAAATTCAATGTCCTGACTGGCTGACTGATACATCAACGCACAGCCCAAACCACTGGTCGTAGAGACATGAAATTTGGACAGTGTACTCTTTGTGAAGAGTAGGTATCCACTAAGAAAGGGTTTTTTGAAATTCCACCCCTAATAGGGTGAAATGGGGTTTTGAATTTTACGTGAAACTTTTTATTCTCGGATTCGATTGACTTGAAAATGTGTCTACATATACTTCAGTTAAAATGATGAGATACGTGTATCACAGTTTTTCCAAAATCATCCCCCAATTTAAAATTCCATGTCCTGACTGGCTGACTGATAAACCAACGCACAGCCCAAACTGCGTGTCCCAGAGATATAAAAATTGGAGGGTGTATTCTTTGTGAAGAGTAAGTGTCAGTTTTTCGAAATTCCTATCCCTTAGAGGGTGAAATGGGGTGTTAAATTTTCTGTGAAACTTTTTACTCTCGGGGTCGATTGACTTGAAAATTTGTGTACATACTCTTTAGATAAAATCCAGTAAATCCGATGTCCAATCTCAAACCAAGGTATCAATATTTCACGTATCTAATTGAATTGATTTAACTTTAAACTAATAATTGCAAATTATAAGCAAGTACATGTAAATCTATGTATGTATTATAGATAGATACATAGATTACTTATTATCCCAGAAGTAAGATCCCGTGGGAAATTCCCTAACTCCACGCGGGTGAAGCCGCGGGCATAAGCTAGTTTGTAATAAAAATACATGCGTTTTTACTACAACTTTTTATACAGGGCAAGAACATTCCACCTTCTTGTCTATGCTATTGCGGGGTTAGTCTAGTTTTTGAAGATCAACCCGAGCGACTGTTATTATTTAGCAACGAGCTCTTCAACATAGCTCTCTCCATCTATCAACATTTATTCAGCAGCTTCATGTAAGTCAATAATAAACATACACGACACAATTAAAATCAACTTAATGCCGACATCGGCTCATAACATCGGCCGTTTGTGGCCACTATCAACCCTCTGCTGCCGTGTATTAATTGGTGGCTCTTCAAACAACGGCGCGATAATGTTTGATTGATACCAACGATACCGGAATACGGCCGTAAGGGGGTGGTCATATGGGCAGGGAATATTGATGAGATAATTGATAATCTGATTTAAGTTTGGTTTTTAGTATTTTACTTGTTTTAAACAATAAATCGGTAATCTGTAATTTAATCTTTGCCTTTTTTTTTTTTTTTTTAAATCATTGATAATATTAAACTAATTTCGATACATGGAAAAGACGTGTAAAAGTGTTTGTAAAAACCTATTTTTAAAATAAACATCATTTATCATTTATCGAATTCAAAGGAATAAAGGTTCAAGTGAAATACTTAAGTGAAGAGAATCATTATTCACGTAAAACAGTTTCCCGTCCAGTGTAACTACACCGCTAAGTGGTTGGAAAATGGCCTCAGACGAGTATAAAACATTTTGATTCTTTCAATGAATAAACAATTCATATAGTTTAAAAGAAATGCTTGAAAATAACAAAATAGCAAAAAACGGAACCCTTATAGATTCGTCATGTCTGTCTGTTTTTCCGTCCCTATGTCATAGCCACTTTATTCCGAAACTATTTGGACTACACAGTTGAAACTTGATAGATAGATGTATTCTGTGAACCGCTTTACGATGTTTATACAAAAATAAAAAAAATTAAAGATTAAGGGATATACATGGAATTGAAACTGAAAAAAAATCATCAAACCTATACGTGCAGGGTGTCTATAGATCTTATAGGTCTTTAAAAATGACATTGATTGTCCTAAAATAATTTTTCTCAAAGTCAATCGTTTGAAAGAAAGACACTTCCAAAATGGTAAAATGTGTGTCGCCCTTCTTTATTTTCTAAAGTAAGAAAAGGAAAATTCTGAAAAAATTTAGGATTGAAGAACGTAAAAAATCTTTCAACGAGGTTTGAATAAGATTTGATGTTTAGTTTTTGAGAGATGGGACTTTTTCATCAAACTGCAGCAGTAATTTTGTTTTTCATTAACATACTATGAAATCCAAATTTAGTTTGCTGTTGAATGTAATAAAATACAACATATGAATAAGCCTTCAAAATATTTTTCTTATATTGTTTGGTGCTACGGAACCCTGCGTGTGAGTACGACTCGCAGTTCGCCGGTTTTTTTACAGAATACAAAATTCTTTATTTTGTACACCAGCTAGTAGTAGGTCTAGCCACCTCAGAAAATGTCTTGTGACTTTTAATCGCGACATCAACAGTCCAGCGCGCACGTGCCCTAACCCTCCACATCCACAAGGATATTCCGTTACACGCGTCATTAAGGGTTGGTAAGTGTTACACAGAGCGGCGGAGGGTTATCGGCAGACATACTCTTTGATTACCGATACATAATCAACTATTATGTCGGATTAGTGTGCGTATGTAAATGTTAACGGGGCTTTGTTTATAATGGTCTGTTAGTTGAAGATGGTGAGACTTGGAGTTAATGCTTACTATTATCATTAGAACGTTATTCGTTCCTCACACAGGAACAGTAGTTTTTTTCGGGTTGAATGTTACCCTATGTCCGTTTCTGAACACCTGATGACGTATATGCAAAATTCCAGGATGATCGTTTCAGTGGTTAAGGCATGAAAAGGTAACAAACTGTAGATTTGACGGTAAATTTACAATACTATAGTTAGGAATAATAGGATTAGGATTGATAAATACCTTTTTTTTTTTTCTCTTTGTATGGGAAATCATCAAATGACCCCCCCCCCACTCTGGGCGGAGCGGAAGGGAGTATCAGACTTGTACTGACTAAAACCCATCCATGTTCCTTCTTTGCCCTGTGTTCCAGGGCCACGGTATCTCTTTCGAACAGTCCTGCAGCCCTGGCAGGTTGATAAATACCTTCATAACACAAGTTTTATCACAAATTTCAAATCTTATCACCAATCCAATGGCTAAGGCAGCACAGCCATCATTCCTCAACATAATACAATCATGACATAACACCCCAAAAGTAACCACACCACCATTTAGTTACATTTTACATTCAACAAGCATGTCATTTGTCATAATAACAGCAATTAAAGTGACATGGAGGACTGAAGTCACGCCATATTTGACTATCAGCCTTAATATGTTAATTTGACTATTAATTAATATGAACATGTTGGTCGTCGACCCACGCGAATTTGTAATTAGTGAGATCGGTAATTGTGGAGTTGGTATGTGGGCATTTCATCTTGAGGGATAATGTCTTCGTTCTAAAATTCCTAGCAAAAAATCGTTTGTCTGTAAAGTCGGTTTACTGACGATAGTTGAACGTGACAACGTCATAAGAAAATACTGATGGAATGGTTGCATTTTTCAAAAAATGAATGTGCGTTGAGCAATTGTTTTATGGAACGCCTCAGAGCGAGGTAACGCCTCATACGTCATGTTTTTTCCTGCGTGCAGCCGGCTCCATCGAATTATAAGACGTTGTCACGTCAAAATTTGGGACGTTCAAAATTTACATCCACTGCTAGTCACACACTGGTCTCCAGTTCGAACACAAGACCGCTGATTTTTTGGATTCATGTGCGTATTGTATAATTATCATTGCTTCGGTGAACAAAACATCGTGAGGAAACCAGCACCAGCATGCCAGAGAGATATTTCTTGACGGCATGTAAAGGCCAAGTTACGTTACGTTAAGTTAATTTGTCAAGTTAGAGGACCATGAGCGGCATAAAAACTGACACCAGGTGAGGCACTAACCACACGGTAAAGAAGAAGACTACCTACTTTATTTCCACAGTCGAAATGTATATTTCTAAGTTGCATTTCTACAGTAATAATTTGTCGATTGTGTAGATTTGTAAATTGCGGAATATTATGTATGTACGTGTCATAACATGATAAGTTATCTCCAAATATCCCTTTCTTTTTTATTACTTTCTGATCTCAAATAGTACCAAATGATAACTTCAAATAAGTAGGTAATCAAGTTTTCTGTGCTTTGTTTTGATCTGCCTGCATCTACCTCTTTATTTTTGACGCATAAAACTCATGTTTATTAAGCCAATAATTAATACGTAGCAAAGAAGGGTTGACTTTATAGCTGCTACAAATGACTGATACTAAATACGAATATAAAATCATTTAATTGTCTTGTATGAGGGTTTTGTGTTAATTTCTGGCCGTATTACTTAGGATACACATTTGTCTCATTAATATTTTATTATATCTTTCCACTTTTGATGGCACATGAAATTCATGTTTATTACATCACTCATTAATATACCGCATGCTCAGGGTTGGCTGGACTGGCTGGAGACTTTCAACTTGCAACAAAAGAAATATAGTCAGAATTTTTGGTCCCCAAGATCTTGTCATGCTATCGCGTATGGATTCGCCGCTAGACGCGCTAGTGTAGCGTGAGAACACCGATATGTCAGACGTCATAGAGTGTTCGCGCGTTGTGTCCTTTTTTATCACGGATTTTTACTAATATTCACGATTGTGCTCTAGATTGAGCCATTCCTGATTAATTATGATTTGAAGATTATAAGTAGCAACTTAGGATCTTATTTGTTAGTACTAGAGGTAAAATGATTTTTAAATGTTTCATGCTTACTAATTTTAGGGAGAATTTTGTAAATACTCGTATGTACTTATCTAAAGTTTATACTATGTTGTTATACGTAATAAAATAAGCTGTTTATTAAGTTATTGGTACTTTAAAGTATAAAGTAGAATTATTGACAGGACCTTACTCGACAGTGGTGCCATCTGGTGAGCTCAAAAACGATAGCCCTGATTAAGACGGTGGTCCCCTAACAAGACACAATATGAAAATCGTGGATGATCAAAGTTATTTTCACGATGGCAATTGACTAATTTCAATACTATTCTTATTGTTGAATATTTTCATTATTACAATGTGTTTTTGGATTTTTCTACCAGGAACTTCTCAGTAGCAGCCACGGAGGCTGGATTTGAGCCCGGGTGATGGCAATAGGCTCGCCCCCTACAAGGGACTTAAATATAACTGGCGAAATGTAGGTGTACTACTAGGTACACCTCTGCCTAACCCTCCGGGGATTCCAGGCGTGATAATGTAATGTATCTTCATAATTTTCAGCCCAATTATGAGGTTACGGTGCTGCAAGGGTCTTCTAGCACATGAATAACATTGACTGGGGCGCACTGTTGGCAATAATCGTTAGTAAAATTGAAAAAACGACACAGCGACTTTGGTACCAATTTTGACCGCGCGCTAAAAGATTATTATATGTTGGTACAACTATATCTCAATATGAAATGAACACAGCACCACTAGAAACATGACAGGTAATTATTTTTACCGCTACCCTTAATTAGGGGTAGCTCTCACTGTGAGTTATAGTGAAGGCACTTGGATTTATCGCCGCGCGCCTGTGCCCAATGAGCGCCTTATGATTAGTTACGAGTGTGTGGATCTAGAGGGTATGGAAGTGGCTGGGTTTTATGGCTGTCTGACTGTAGTTTGCGCAAAGGCGACGAAAGTTTGGAAAAACTTATTGTGCTTGGCAACACCGAAGGCAAAAGATCGCGTGGTCGTTCACCAACAAGATGGACCGACCAAATTAAATACTCTGCATTCAAATTCTACACGGTTGTAAGAGACGCGCTGGACAGAAACCGGTGGAGGCAGATCATCCGCTCCAGATGCAACTCTGATGCTGACCACGATCCTCAAACATGAGGGACTGACCCCAGAGAGAGAGAGAGTATAGTTTGACGTCAGTTTCCCTCACTCGTCATTGAGGTCATATTTAATTCGCCAGTTTTGTTGCTTAGTCATATTTCTGAAGCCTTTTTTAATGTAAATTATAAGTCTACTTTCAACAATTAAAACCTGGCTTAGACGATTTTAATTGGTTATTTTGATTTCAAACCGCATTCCGGAATTGCAAATAATCTACATCATGTCTATGTGTTTTATAGCGATAGGTTTTCTTTTTTATTAACCGTCTCTTTCTGGACTTTAATATAATAAGTTTTATATAATTATACATATAAAATTTTAAAATCCGGACTGACTGATATACCTATCAACGCATAGCCCAAACCGCTGGTCTTAGAGACATGAAATTTCGATAGTGTATTCTTTGTGAAAAGTGGGTACCCACTTAGAAAAGATTTTTCGAAATTCCACCCCTAAGAGGGTGAAATGGGGGTTGAATTTTCTGTGAAATTATTGTTCTCGGGACCGATTGACTTGGAAATTTGTGTACATATTCTTGAGCTAAAATTATGAGTAATGTGTATCACAGTTTTTACAAAATCATCCCCCAATATAATACTCAAAGTCCTGACTGACTCTTAATTAGATCTTTTCACACACGCTTTGAGTTCTGTTAAAACCATACAGTTACTCTCATCCCAGAGACTAGTTTTACGGAGAACTTCGTCCTCAATGCTTCGTTTGGGATATTTTCAGTTCGTATATTCAATGAGAGGGAGTGAGAGCGCTTATAATGTATGTTTCTGAAAAAAAAAAAATGTCATTTGCATCATGTAGGCCACGCGGGCGAAGCCGCGGGCAGCAGCTAGTTATTTGTAAAACTCTTCTTTAGCAAATGTTTTGCTGCTCCTGAGTCTGACACTTAAATGCAAACTGCAATAATTTGACTACACTTACACTTTAATGAAATCACATAAAATATTTTTGTTGCCTATTGTACAGCTTTTAGCTTTTCCTAAGTTCAAACCTGTGCTTGGCTCAAACGGCACTTTTTTAATTCCTTGTTTCAAACAAACTAGCACTTCCAAAGATCCATGACGCTTCTAGTCGTTTGTCCTCTACGTTTTCTGACAGATTATCCGTCGGTAGGTCTGTTTGGCGCGTAAAAAGCTCTCCGCGCGTAATGGCAAGATGTTAATATTGTATGCAGACCGATAACGGTGAAACATTTATGTTAGTAGTCTATTTATAAAAATTATGGACTTACTGCAAGCCAATGAATTTTTGAAAGAAGAGATTAGACACCGTTATTTTGAGATAAGCTTCAACCACCTTATTTGTGCAGGCGGAAAAACACAGAACTAAAATGAATGTACTAATTTTGACATATCGATGCATTTTTGCTTGACAAGCAGCGCCACCTCGAACTGCACACTTAAAGTGGTCATACTGTAAAGTGCTAAATACTATTTGTCTAAATTGTCTGTGGAAATTGCATTGAAAAAATAAGATGAAGGTAACAATCCAACAACAACCTTATTTTAAAGGGCTTAAGGATCACTGTCATTTTTCGGACTTGTCAGTGGCAGCAACCAAACATCAATCTTGTTGCAAAGAGAATAAAGTTCATTGTAATTTTGACAGTGATGCAAAATCAGAGGTACCTACTACTAACTATGAAAGGACATACAGTCACGTCTGTAATCCCGAAGGGTTAGGCAGAGGTGTACCTAATAGTACAACCACATTTCGCTAGTTATGTTTAAGTTCCATGTAATAGGGGGCGAGCATATTGCCATCAATCGGCCACAAATCCGGACTCCGTGGTTGCTACTGACAAATTCCTGATGGAAAAAACCCAATAACAATTTGCCCGACCCGGATCCGAACCCAGGACCTTACGCTCAGCAGTCGCGATTGCGTCCATTAGACCAACGAGACAGTCTAGAGCATTCTATCTAATCGGTCCAAAATAATATTTAAAACTCGCGCCTTCTTTTCGTGGGGTTAGGTAGAAACTACATAATGCCACCCAATCCTTACATACTCCTTTTAAATAATATTGAGTTGTCCAAAAAGCCTCGTTTTAGGTGCTGGGATTTGAACCCAGGACTTTGAGCATGCGAAGCAGACACTCTACCACTGAGTTACACCCCCGATGAATATGGAGGCAATTTTAGTGGTTCAGTTCCTATCTCAAATGTTTCGTTATGTTTTGTAAAGTTTTTGAGAATAAATCGAAGCTTGGAAACTACTTAGTTCAATTGATGAATTAAATATTTGCTATTAATTTTTCAGAAGGCGCTTAGCAAATTAATAATAGGATTTTCTTTGGAAAATTAATTAACGTTTATTCATTTTATAGATCATGCCAACAATTGTTTTTTGTATAATTTAAAACAAGATTATCAATAAAAAAGAACAAAACACGATAAAAAAAACAAGATTATCTGTGGCAATTTACACCTACAAAATATTTCTAACGATCATAACCTATGCTCAAAAGCCATAGCTATTCCTATGACTCCACGGAAAACCCATGGGGTGTAGGGGACAAATTGTGCGCCCCCATGGGAAATCTGCGGTTATTAGCTGTCAATCATAGGCAGTGGCGCCCCCTATCGGTAATGCACAAACGACGTGCTGAGATTTTTTTGAAAGAGATTTTTTTATTTGTGTTTGATTGAGTTGGTGCACTTTTTAAGGTATTTTCATGGTTGGTAATCTTGAAACGTGTTTATTTAACGTACTCAGTAAATATTATTGTTGGAATAACTATATGTTTATAGGTGAATAACTTCATTATGAATTCAAATTTTAATTGACAAAAATAAAAGGATTGGAGGTGCTGGGGTTCGAACCCAGGACTTTCAACGTTAGAAGCGGAAACTCTGCCACTGAGTTACACCCCCGACGAAACGATGCGCTTTTTTAGCGACCTTCTTCGAGAAGACGGAAACACAGCAACGGAAGTCAACGATAAGTCAAAATGAAAGGCATGGATATTGTAAAAGCGTTGTCTAGAAGCGATGCCGATGGCGTGAAATAGTGTTTGGTGATCAACATATATCTACAAGATAATTATAAGGTAAGAAAATCCTCAGTTAGCTGGGGAGTGGTTCCGCCACAAACCGAAACGACTACACTACTACTACTTGCCAAATATAATTAAAGCTGCATGTTAATGTGTGTCTAGGTTTACAATAAAATACCAAAAGAATTAAGAAAGAAAAAAAAATAATAAAAAAAAGAAAGAAAAAAGAAAGAAAGAAAGAAAGAAAAAGAAGAATTAAGATTATTAAAAAAAAAAAATATTTGTAAAATTTAGTTTTTCAAATGTTTTTTTTTTTTTTTGTTTTTTTTTTTTTGCAAATTGTTTTTACAGTGATAAGGAGATCCTGGAACATAAAATCGCATGATTACTGATTATTTCTTTATGCATGAAAAATTTGAACGTATGTGTCTATTAAGCAAAACATGTTTGTTTACATTATTGTCACTACCATCTCTTATGCCAAGTTTTTCGCAAATAAATGATATTCTATTCTAAAACATTTTTGAGGTCGAAAACTGCTGATCCTCTGCCTAATTTGAATAAATGACTTTTGTTTTTGATCTGTAGATAATTTTTTCAGTAAGTTCAAAACTCATGCATCCATATTTTGGGTGTTCACGTTAAATAATTAATAGCTTATCATCATGATCTACCTAGCCTTTTCCCAACTATGTTGGGGTCGGCTTCCAATCTAACCGGATGCAACTGAATACCAGTATTTTACATGGAGCGACTGCCTATCTAACCTCCACAACCCAGTTTGTACTGGGTAATACGATACCCCTTTGTAAAATTGCTTGTCAGACTTTCGGGCCACTGACTACCTGTAACGACTGCCAAATATCTACAAAGGATTGCCGGGACCAACGGCTTAACGTCCTTTCCGAGGCACGGAGGACACTTGGTCTGTATTGAGTGGTCACCCATCCACGGACCAACCTAGGCAAGCGCGGCTTAACCTGAAGATTGGCCCGAGCGGCTGTTATTATGTAGCCACAAGCTCCTCAAATAATTAACCGCTTATGTGCTTACTGAAACATTTAAAATCCAAATGAGCATGCAAAGCCACCACAATTTATTAAACACTCATATTGAAACAAGATTAGCACCGACATAAAAATCCTCGTGAACGCAGCAAGTGAAAACTTTGCTCGACTCAGGAAATGAAGCTGCGACTCAATTTCCACAGCTCCGGGCAATCCGCGCGCAAATCTAACGCGACAAAATCACACCTTTTGCCTTTTTGTTATTTTATATCCGTGAACGGTTTTTTTTTTTAAATCAGGAACGGTAGCTTTGGAAAAAAAAGGTGGAAACTGAAGAGGTGTTATCTTTGAAGGGTTTTAATTAAATTTTGCGCCAGCTGTCTGTGATAGTGTGATGGTGTGGGTGTAAAGTATTGACGATAGCTTATGTTTTATGAGCTTTCAGCGTTTGGAATATCCCTAGCACTGTGTGAAGCATCTTACACTATTCTAGTTTAGACCAATTTGATCGTGTGTAACAAGTCGACTTGACAATTTTGTTTGAAAAAGCTGTTGTTAAGTATTTTAATGACCAACATCCTTCTTAGGGGAAGTCATGCAACTTCGTCGCACAAGCATTTGTCGCATAGCGTGATGTCGAGCTTCAGTTTGTCGCACTTGCGTGCATTCGACTATGATGAGTCGCAGTACAGTTTTGTCGCACAAGCGTTAATCGCACAGTCGTTTGTCGACCTTACATAGTGCACTCCTCGAAGTCTTTAAGTCTACCAGCGTAATTGACTTTTCAGGTCCTCCAAATCGGATGACGTCATTCGTATAAGGCCGCTTTCACATTAAGACGTTAGCAGCGCGACAGTAGCGCGGCAGAAGCACATTCGCAAACAAAAACTAAAAAAAAAACCTTTTAATCGTTTGGGCGCTAGACGCGCGACTGTCGCGCTGCTAAAGTCGCCTAAATGAGCAAGCGGTCTAATACCAAAATGAACCTAAGCAACGCGCAACGGCTTAGAGTTTTATTGAGCACATTTTCTGTGGGAATCCATTAGCTCTCAAAGGGACAGGCATCTTCATAATAAAGTCGATCGTCGAGTCGACTTCGGTCTTGACGCTCATTTCGACGTAACCGAGAATAGTTTAGCATCTCATAGCCAGAGGCGATGTGTCCTACACGAATGTTAGATGCCTGTGAACCTAGTACATACCACTGTCAATTGCTTACGAGTACTGCACTTATGTTGTTATCTACCGCGTTTAGTTCGCACCTTGGCCGAGGAAAAACGAAGTTACAGGCTTGTTAGGAATGACAGCTTAAGACTTTTTTTTTTTTTTTTTTAGCTGCGGTTTTTCAATGATAGCTCATTAGGTACCTAACTTTCTAGGTATTGAATAACTGGAAAAAGTTAGATTATCGAGACAGGGCAATGATAGCACCACAGAACAGAAAAAAACAGGATAGCACCTTACTGTAATAGCTACGATTTACAGCTGGGCCCGGAAAGGCCAAGAAAGGCTATCCTTCTTTCTAATTTGTTAGTTGAAATCGTGTTGAAATACTTGGTGGTGTCAGACGGCTACTTAATCGTCGAGTCTGCCACCACTGGTGGTGGATTCCACTAATTTAAGTGTCATCTGCCACCAGTGGGGACAGAGGTGGAAGCAAATGCGACTGAACAGACGCAACCACCACCAGTGGTGGTAGATGCGACAAATAGTTGCAACTGCCACCAGTGGGGACAGACCGGTGGGGGTAAACCCTACGGGAAAACGTTTTATTTATTTAACAATTTATGTACACACTAAATACAGAAAATAAGAAAGGAACAGAAAATAGTACGAAGGTGATGCTTATTTCTTAAGAAATCTCTTCCAGCATACCTGCGAAAGGAGATACTAAAAAAGAGATGTAGACATATAAGTGTGTAAAAGAAGAAGAGAAAATGGAATACATAAAACGTAAAGCAGAACTTTTTAAACATAATAATATGAGAATATACTAACATACTTATAAATACAAAGACAAAACATAACAAACGTTCTTAGGAGACATTCATACATTTACAGATTAAGAAAAACTGTTGTCCGATTTATTGTTGGTCAGCAAGAAAATTTACCCACACAAAACTAGTTTGAAGATTAAAAAAAAAACATTCCATATCTGTGCTACAGGATTAACCCAATCTGCCCTTACAACTTTTTTTCAATAACCACACCTGTCTATACCACCTGACCATAGATTAGGAAATCCATAATCACCACTCAAATATTGATCACGATTTCGTCTGATGAAGCCGTCCCTCATAAGTTATTCCATTTGGCCTGACATTTTGGGTGGCATCAACAATTCATTTAGGCCGCTGTACCTCCTTAGTGGGGTTTACCTTTTGGAATGATGGCGACTATGTTGCCACCTGACTGAATGATAGCTGACCTTTGAGCAGTGGTGGGTTTTGATTGCTTTCACGTTGTGTTAATAGGTTGGCATTTTGTTGTTTTTTTTTGTTTGGGCTGGGTATTTCTATATTTGGTTTAAGGCGTTGGTAACAGTAACAGGCATTGGGAAATCTACCTAACTATAATATCGTCACGCTTGTAATCCCCGAAGGGTTAGGCAGAGGTGTACTTAATAGTAGGTGCACCCACATTTCGCCATTTATGTTTAAAGTTCCATGTTTTAGGGGGCGAGCCTATAACCATTAGCTGGGCACAAACCCAGGCCCAAACCCAGTTTGCTGTAAGAAAACCCAATTCTGGGTTAAGCTCGCCATTGTACATAAGCTATAATTGTTGCAATTTGTATGTATATTGTTTTTTTGTGTGCAATAAAGAATAAAGAAAAGAAACCCAGATTCCGTGGCTGCTACTGAGGGAAATCCCAATAACACTGCGCGACCTGGGAATCGAACCCAGGACCTCAAGATCAGCAGTTGCGCTTACGTCGCGACAACTAGACTTTCGACGCAGTCGAGGAAACCTACCTAACCATTGTATTTCTTCCCCACGTTGTATCTAAAAGTCCCATTATATTTAACAATCCCGAAACAAAGACACTTAACCGTGAAAAGTCTACATTTGGTAGAACATCCAAAACTAGCCTCCATGCAAAATCATTTAAGACTTTGGGCCGATGTCTACTTAATTATGGAAGCTCAAATTGAATGGTATTCTTCGACTATGTAACCAAATCTATTGTATCTTCCGTATCGTATCTTTCTTCTGCAATTCTACGCACTATCTCTGGAATGCGCCAGGGTAAACCCGCGAAATTCAAATTTTCTTTGCTTTTTTGCTATTTGCCGGCCAGTGTCTGGCTGTATGTTGAACAAAATATGTTTCGCGACCGTAATACGTATGTATTTACAGAATTAAAATCATGAAATAGTCATTAAATGGGGTTTAATGGATTTAAAGGGGTTGAATTGATGATTTTAATTATTATAACTCTGTAAAGCCCTATTTGTTACAGCCGCGAATCATATTTTAATTAACTTACAACTTGACACTGACCTAATAATTGTAAAAAAACGTAAGAAAACTTAAATTTCGCTGGCTAGCACGGCGCTTTCACCATAACCAAATCAAGATCCAGCAAATGATTTAAAATTATCAGCACAGATAAGGACAGCTGGTCTGTGGTAACAATGCACCCAAAACCTATTAAAACAAATTACTAAAGACATGGCAACACTACTAACCACGGCACGTGCTAAATTCAACACAAATACTGCACCAATTCGTCAGTCATTTGATTTGATTGTTCAATGGCCAGGTGGGTGCCAATCACAGATTCTCTAATAATAAAATGTGTATGTCCACGTGTCTGTCGCGGTTTTTCGCTCTATTGGCGCGTGAAGACATTTATTTAATGGACAGACGGGCAGACAGTTGTGATCGTATAATATGTAATATCGTATATATAGTATGAATAGTTCGTGACGTGGGTTTCAAGGCGTGACGTGATTAAAAGTTGTATTGCGTAAAAATATGTATCAAATTGTAGCTTACTAACTTATAGATAATGTAAAAATTCGAATTAAAAAATTAAATAAGAAGAAAGTTAATATTGTATTGGTTTGGTTTTGCGTAATATTTCAAGAAAACGTGACAAAAAACATTACAATGAAAAATTAAATCGCAAAAAGACACGTTTGGAGATGCTGGGATTTGAACCCAGGACTTTCAGCATGCGAAGCAGACACTCTACCACTGAGTTACATCCCCGGTGAGAAACCGGTCGAAATAGTCGAACACAACCTTCGCATGTGACATCATCAAAGTTATCTAGAACGTGTTCAAAGTGAACACGTACTTAAGGTCCGTGTTTGTAAGTTTTTATGCGTGTTTAGTTAGTTCTCACTTAATATTTTTTATCAGCTTTATTCCGTGTAGATCAGATACGAGTCTAAAATAAAATAAAAGTGGTTATAAAATCAATTACTTAACTTTAATTAATAGGTAATTGTTTCAATAAAACAAAAAAAAAACTTGTTATTTTGCTTCCACTTAATCCGATAGATGGCGCTCTTCTCAATTTAACCAGTCCGCCATTAAAACAGCCACGGGTTTCCCGCGCACAGTATTATCACGCCGACTGTTTTTACAGAGCTTCCCTTTTAATTAACTAGTGAAAATATTAAAGATTCGGTATGAAATTATATCAGTATAAATATTGTTGAGTAGTTTTTGGGTGCGAAAATATTATGACAAGCTCGTAGGTACTTATTAACTTTTTACCTTTTCGCGCCCACGTTATGAAGTTTTGTTTACCTTAATAAAAGATCATAACTTTTTACCTATATTCCATTAGGATGAACAGGGGTTGCCTGGAGTGTAGGATATTTAAGAACGCAACATAGGAAAGTACCTACTTTCTAGTTGTACCTACATTTTATGTTCAAAAGCCAAAAGTACTTTCGGTTTTTGTTCTCCGAACCAAACGAGATAACTTAGTTTAAGCTCTAGCCTTTAGAAAAAAAATATAAAGAGTGTAAACAGACCCTTCACATAGCCGTCAACCAAGCATTCTGTATGCTTAGTGCGAGTTTCATATTAAAATTCGATTAGCGTGTCGATTGCGTAAATCGAGTTTACGTCAAACGTATTGATTATCGTTAACTTGCGAGTGTGAGATACTAATACATGCAATCATTCGGTGCGCGTTAGCTCACCGTAAGAAGTGACGGAACGTGAACGAACGAAACGAAAAACTGAACCAAAAATCGTAACCGGCCAAAATAAATTGACATTCGTATTTGTGTGTGTTCTTAAAGAAGCGACTGCCTATTCAAATAGTGGTGGTTATACTATACAATGAAGTTGATGTCCTTGATGTTTATTTTGTGTTTACAAATACGATTTGCATAGTTTTTAATATTATTGTTAAAAATTAAAACTATATGGTCATATATGGAGCAGTAAGTGTAATTTATATAATTTGGTGTGTAGTGAACTTAATCCAATCTGTGAACTTTGTAAAACTAAGTTTGTTACTTTTTAGGTTAGGAGATCTCAGCAAATTATCTAATAATGCCCAAGGTAGGATTTGGCATACGGAATTGGGAGGAATTGACTGCATTATTGAACAGTGATGCTGCTGGTGACACTAAAACCACTGAGAAATGGAAGAAGGTTAGTTAAAAGGTTTATTGCTAACCCATTTTCGTTTAAACTGGATGTGGTGGTGGAGAATAAAGTGTTGGTTTCTTTGTATGGTTTAAGGCTAGGAGTGACTTCAAAATTAATACCAAAAAAAAGCTGCACATTTGCATCGAGTAGCTACTGGTACTGGTGGTGGGCCTAGCAGAGAGTTCTAAATCTGATGAAGGATCGGATGGGATTAAAAGTTGCTACAGGCTTGGCAGTGGAAGGGGCTGGTTTGTCACAGGTATATTTTAAATTCTTATACCTATATTACATTATGACTATTACATTGTGGTACCTGCATTGGTGTCTTATAAATTGTATTCTTTTACAGGAAGTTCACAATCAGCCCAGTGACACAGAATCAGCAGAATCGCGCTTATCTTGCATATTCTACGGGCAATAACAAAAACGATAAGTGTTTCCAATGTTTGTTTCTTATGAGAGGGGTACAAGAAACGTTTACATTTAGTCCAAGAGGGCAATTCATCAAATCGCTATGGACAAAATATTTTTTTTTGTGGTATTGTGTCACTTGAGTGATTTCTGATGTTATTCCACTTGATGCAATTTACATTCTAGTGATTGAAGTGTTTTCCTTGAATACTGTTTATGTTACTTTAAATGCTGAAACTATGATGAAGTCTGAACTCCTCTGTCAATTGTCATGATCGTAATTTCAGACTTATACTGGCATTTACTCATCTTATGTTTTCCTTAGACACATGGTAAATGTTGCAAAATAGTATGTCATGTAAGTTAAATAGTAATATTTGAAAAAAAAAATTATTAAAACCAAATGACTGATTATATCATGCTTAACTAAAGCAGGTGTTATGTGTGTGGAGATTGTATTTGTGTTTCTCATGTCTAGAACTATTAACTTGTTATTATTAATTATGTTGTGTAAATAGTTGTCTAATATTTGAAGTGCTGTAAAAAATATCTAAATAAAGTTCCTGGTTTGAACCATAATTTCAAGAAAGAATGATGTTAATAAAAGTATTGTATCCTTATCATTTGGTGTTTTAATACTTTTCCTCTATTATATATTAAAGGAGCTTCATTTTACAATGAGCTCGCTAGGTATTTATTCTTAAAAATTCTAAACTTAGCAATGTTTAGTATTATTAATTTAACTTTGTATGCAAAGTGTAATTACACAGGCCACTGCTCCATATCAAAGTACCATAGGTACAACAAGTTAGATTGGGAGCCCAACCCAACATAGTTGGGCAAGCCTTAGGGTCTGATTTTGGTTAGGAAAACAAGATTATTTGTTATACAAATGTTTCATAATTTATTCTAGACCAATCAGTCACTATTACAATGCCTTAACTTATATAGAAAAACTAAATAAGAGTAAAAAGATCTCAACCATTTTAGGGATCCGAAGGATCCAATATTGTGTTGCCACCATCAGCAAGATACAAATACATATCTAAAAAAACCTAGAGCATGGTACTTATTCACACATGTGTCACACTCTATACAATTATATAATTAACGTGTGTCCAAAAAAAAACTAAACTAACTTAAACTAATATGTAAGTACAACAACATTGTGCTTAATATCATAAACATGATTATTAGGTGGTTTAAAATTAAATGTGTTCAAGTCTTCTAACTAATTGCTCCCATAAAACCCTTTTTCTCTTGCACGACCAATGCACGTTAAATTAAGTTCATCGTGTGCTCTCGCGGTCTCAAACATTCTCCAAGTTAAATATAAACGAGATGCTATTGTAATTTTTATTTTAATGTAATATTTTATTTTATTTGACCACTCTCACGGCGCTCTCACCACAAAATCTTAAGTGACAACTTTACACGCTCGCAAGTTACTCCGTTTCTTATTCGAGCTGTCAAAACTATCAAAATTTTAACTCACACTCGCGTTTTACGTCCAAACGTCATCGATGTGCTCGAAACGGTCTTCACTTTCGAGAACCACTCGATTGTCACTATCGACGACGTAAATTTTAAAACTAACACTCACAAAATTTAGTTCTCACGTATGCCGCTAGGTGGCGCTTACCCAGCGCCATACTAATTTGCGTAAACGTTAACGCGCTCGATACGTAAAAAAAAACTCGCACTAAGCATACTGTACATCAAACTAAGTAACTTTACGCAACAATTATTGCTGGGAAACCATTTTTTTTTTTGCGGTGAAAAATCACGTTTTACGGTCGGACTCGATGGAAAGCACTCAAAACATTGAGCTGGTGGATGAATTGAATAGTACGGTGGTTGTGGAGGTGTGTAAAGTAAAAATCTTACATTAAAAATATGTATTTAAAAAAAACTTGTGACAAAGTTGGAACTTTGACCCCCAATATCTCCGTAACTAGAAGGTTCCCAGATAAGGTCTAGAACAAAATAATGATCGCAAAGACGGGGAGAACAAGTGCCTTTCGGATATGTTAAGGGTGTATTTACACCCTTTATAGATACCCATCTTACCATATTAAAAATTCAGCTCATGCATAAATTAACCAAAAACATAATAATAAATTCATTACCACAAAAAAAACAAACCACAAACAAACACTGGCATTACAACGTTTCCTGTGCTTGTCCGGCGATGCGTGAAAATCACATAAAAATCATTGCGCGCCTCTTTTGTTCAAAATGGCATCCCCTTTTCAACCCTTACGTCAGTCAATGACGATAATTACAATGGTGTGCACCAGGACTGTCTCATTATAGCTGCCACAGTTTTAAAGACGAGTGGTATTTAATTTTGCTGTGTTTTGTTCGATCTTTTGAACTTTGTCGTGGGTCTAGCGGTCGCAATCGCGACTGCTGAGCATGAAGACCAGCTGGGTTCGATTCTCGGGTCGGGCTAATTGTTATTGAGTTTTTCCATCAGGAATTTCGGTAGCAGCCACGGAGTCTAGGTATGTGCCAATTTGACGGCAATAGGCTCGCCCCCTATTACATAGGACTTAAACATTACTGGCATGGTGTTATGTTATGTGGTTGTATTTTAAGGCCCTATTCTTTGGTACATGACCTGAGTATTTCTGTAAAATCTGAACGTTAGCCGTTGCCACTAATTGATCAAAATAATCCACCGACTAGTTAGTAATGAAAAGATTTTATAGTTTGTAAATTGAATTCATTTGCTTTCAGTATTGGGAGGACGCGCTCTTCATTAGAAGTCAATGATTATTTGTTATTATTATAACTAAATTAAATATCGCTGTTTTCCGACTATTTCCTGATATAATTCTAAGTAGGTATTTTAAAACTTGAAGTATCTAGAGTTTATGTTCAAACTTAAGTGGATAGGTCATTTCTACAGAAGCCTAAATATTATCGTCGACCGCAAAACCCTCCAATTTCAAACTTTCTACGTTTTTTGCGATTTGCAGGTCTTGAAAAAAATATAATTCACGATCGTAACACGTATGTACTTACAGAATTATAGTAATTGAAATCATCAATATAACCCTCTAAGTTCATTTAATCCTATCGAATGACTATTTCATGAAAAAGTCGTTAAAAAAAAACGTAGAAAATTTTAAATTTGCTAAAGTACGCCCTCCTCAAAATCATGTGAGACAGCGGTAAAGGGCAAGCTTTCCTGTAATTCAAAACCTGTGTTGAACTGTCTGCGAGTTACCGACTCCCTGGGGAACATAAGAACAGCCAAAATGGAGTACCATCACTTGAATTCAACAACCATTCACCTCGTCTTATCCCAGTGTTTTTTTACCAGCGAAAACCGTAAAACAATTAACCAGCCAATATTACAGGTACCTTTACTAGTACATCTTCTACTAAATATAATAAGTACCTAGTACAATATAATAAGTGTACAGTGTACAGGTATGTGTAAACGGGGTGTACAGTTAATATGTATGTGTGTGAGCAGCGAGCGGTTAGAGCGTCTTCAGTTTTGATAGTGACGCGGTTCGCGAGTTGATTGTGGAGGTGATTTTGACTTTGGTCGTGTAGTTGAATATGATTATGAATGTGAATGAGATCTGAATGCATAGATATCAAAATAACTCCGCAGCAAAGTAATGATCAGGTATCGCGAGCGCAGTCTCGCTCTCTCTCTCATATAACTCAAACTCAAACTCTTTATTGCATTAATATGTACATTTAGTTGTTACATATACTCGTAAGTAAGTAAGTTCCAACATGAAACCCGGTTAGGGCACGGCAACATAATAGATTGGACAAAACAAGCATCCAGTGAGTAGGTATGTGACGAAGACGAAGTTGCACGGGTCAGCTTATCAGCTAGTACATAGATAGAAGTACAAAAATGCCAATACGAATGGGCTAAAGAAATAAAGGAGGCGGAAGGCCAAACAAATTAGTTAATTCCCGAGAAAATTTATTATGACTGCTTTACTTTCAACGCAAAAGCATTAGATGCTTTTGTTGGATGACGATTTATATTTTGCTTATATAAGGTCTATCTTTTCATACATGAAATATTTTAAGAGCAACTTCAAAAAAAAAAAAAATTTTTTTTTACGAAATTATTATAAATCTAAAATTTTTTGAGACTTTTTGCATAAAACCTTTACTCCCATATTCTAACAATGACAGTATGTAAATACGACGTAGTAAACTAGCGTAATGGCCGGTAATGGATGTTGAAAAATAAGGAGCTAGTATTTATTTGTGGGTCAAGTAATTTTAAATTATTTAGTTTTTATAAAAATATACTCAGATAAAAAAAAACCCTTGAAATGGCTTCGTTATAGCCGTTGGATGAGTCCCTGAAAATATTTCGTGTTTGAATAGTTAGACCTTAGGTCAGTCAATGGGAATTAAGACCAAACGCTAAGGATCTTCTGCGCCATGATATGATTAGGTCAGTTAGCAGCATGGTGCCTATAGCTATCATGCAACAAAAAACAACCAACTGATTCTCAAGACTACCGCAAAAACGCAAACGTATAAAATAAATGAAAAAATAAAAACTCCACAATTCTTGTACCGCGTTACCAACTGCAATTCTGAGGATACCCGGATCCACTCGGATCGGATCGTGCACGGCGGGACAAGGACAGCTATACCCACGGCAGCACGAGTGTGAGCGAGACAGCACACGTCTCGAGATGACCAGAGGCAGTTAGGGGTCAGGGGTGAACGCTCTCGGGTGAGATGTTATGGGTTCATAGCGACGAGCCTTAGGCAAGTCTTTAGGCTATGGGTTATGGTCTATGGGCTATGGTGTTTTTGGGGATCGGTCACGGTAATTCGGAAGTTGATGGCTACTTGAATAAGGGAATATAATTATATGGATTGGTTTAGATGCAAGCGAAATGGTAAGCCGCGAGGGCAGGTCTTTTCTCTTGTAGATGTTCGGTGTTTAGGTATCTTGAAAATGGTATAAGACAATCAATCAATCACACAATCCGGTACTATAAAGGGTGTAAATAGACCCTTAACATATACGAAAGGCACGTGTTCTCCCCGTCTTTGCGATCATTTGTTCTAGACCATACCTGGGAACCTTCTAGTTACGGAGATATTGGGGGTCAAAGTTCCAATTTTTTCATAAGTTTTTTTTTAATACCTGTTTTTAATGTAAGATTTTTACTTTACACACCTCCACAACCCCCGTACTATTCAATCCATCCATCAGCACAATGCTTTGAGTGCTTTCCATCGAGTCCGACTGTAAAACGTGATTTTTCACCCCAAAAAAAAAAAGTCGATTCCCAGCAATATTTTTTGCGTAAAGTTACTTAGTTTGATGTGCAGAATGCTTGGTTGACGGCTATGTGAAGGGTCTGTTTACACCCTGTTTTAATTGAAACACCAATAAGACCACAATACACAGCCACGAAATACCAACTAACAAAAAGTACAAATGGTTATTAGCATCGGGATCAGACTCCATGCTACCGTCGATCAGGACTCCAGAGAGAGGAATCTCCTTACAATATGTTCCTGAATTCCAAGCTTTATTATTATGAGAAAACATTTTTATTTCTCTAACATTGCACCCGACCCCGAAAACGTACAGTTAAATGCAAATCAGTGTTAATTTGTCATTGATAGCGCGTTTATGTCGTTGCAGTAAGAGTTGTTTTCGTACCTCTGCACTGATAATGCGGTTGATTGTACCTTGTCAACTTGCCATAAATATTTTTTTCTAAAAATAAATAATTTGATTCCAATAAGAAATTGTTATGGCTTTCCTTTGGCTCGCGAAACATTATTTGGGCCACATTAACAGTTCTGACGGTGCGTGAAATGCGAAGTTAGTTCCACGACATTAGTGCTTATACCTCTGGTGATTTACGAGCGGTGTCGCGGCTTCGATTCCCGGCTGTGTAAAAATAGCCTGATGACTGTATGGCGAAAATGTACTACCTACATGTTGTATACAGCATACATAATGTATGCGAAGTGTGAAGTTGATCACTTTCTGTGAGAAAACTACTTTTTATCGTGATGTATACAATTTTACAGAGTCATCTTCCAACTAGACTGTTACATCTTAAATCACGGACTAATTGGTTATCGATCTGAACAGATACGGTTACATTAATGTATGTAGGGATCTGGTAGAAATCATAACAAAAATTGTTCAAATAACATCACCAGATTCCTCACTTGAAACATAAATACAACACCTACATGAAACACAATAGACACCTAGACATACAAAAACAATTCCCGAAAAAATTCAGCTACACAAGACATCTTCAAATGTAAATCACACCTCATCTCAAGCATAGACAAAAAGGCAGACAGACAGACGATGCCATTGTTTATATTCCGCTAGATTAGGACGCCTCACAGAATCTCACCAGCCATTTGTACAAAGAAAATGATATACTACTCATCCGTGCGTGTCACTACACGCACATCATTTACAAACATATAGCGAACCCTGAAAATCTAGAAAATGAAGCTCTAAGTCCTTATTCCAAAGCAGTAAGGACTATAGGACAACAAAATCAGGAGGTAGTGATGGTAAATGAAAAGGTTGTTGCAAATCCACAAAATTCCGAGTCGAGAATAAAATATGACATGTGTGGCCCCAGATGCAATAAAATAACAATTTTTGTGTCCGCCCCTCAGGCATAGTTTCAGTTTTTCGAATAGTTGGGAGTCTTTGAGTAAGTAATTTTAGATGGTCTAAGTTCTTTGGGGATTGTGGGCTGTTTTAGAGGTTTCTGTTTCTTTAGGTATGACTTTTTTGAAATTCTTTGGAGTTTTTCTGAGTTCAGAGTTCTAGTCAGAAATGCAAAGTTTCGAGTTTCAAGTAAGAATTTATTACTTATTTTGTGAGCTTCTTATTGGAATCGTTATTTGGATTGCTTTTGATAATGGTAAGGAACACTTACAACCAGCATTGATTTTTAAAACCTGAGTATGAGAACAGCACTCCAAAACAAAATCGAACCATCTGATGCAGAAACAGCCATCAAATGCACTGTTCACCAACTTGTATGCATAACAGTGCATCGTATGAATAATTCAGAGACCATCGAATCACACGCAACAATTAAAGAGGGGCAAATAGAAATCAATTAGCGGGAGCCGCGGGCTATTGATCAATTATATCATTTACATGTAGAGAGGGGGCGGCAGGGGAAGTGGGGGGAGTAGAAGTGGTTAATTGTTTGATTGAAGTGTCAAGGTTTGGGGTTGAAGATGAGAATGTTAATGGTGGTGGTATGTTTGATGATATGGGAAAGGGTCATGACGGCAGCACACAGTTTTGTTGAACTAATGAAATTTTTGAGAAAAGTTGTAATTTGAATAGCTATAGCTATTATCATTAGAAGTTATCTTAAATTGGCAAGAAGTGGCAAAATAACAGGTATCGATTTTCAAATTGATACTTGAGAATTTCACAGCAACCATGTTTGGCATTAGATGTTAACTCGAAGAATGATCTAGTGGAAGACTGGCTATTGTTCAACAACTTAACTGGCCTTGATCAGAAGGCTCTTGTAAAATAAAAGCTTTTTGCGAGCTCAAAGCCAGCAAAAGACATCTATACGTTAGAATTGGAGATTGAATACCAAAAATTAATAAGTAAATTATGCCCTTATGCGATGGTCATCAAAGCGGACAGATGTTAATAAAAGCGCGCCCTGTGGATCAATGCCCAGCAAGTGATCCCACTGAATAATTGAAAATGCTGCACTGTGTGAGGGTGCAATATCATTTATTAGACATGCATATGACTAATGTAATAAATCTGGAAATATGCATTGCATTGGGACGGTTTGGCAATAGTTTTTTGAATGTGAATAATAATAATTATAATGTAATTTATTTGTATGGAAATTAATAAAGGATAAATAATTATAAAGATGATAGTGCAGGAGTTCATCATCATTCATCATTCCCCTGCCCATTTATTTGGCGTAGCATGTCTTCTTCTTGCATACTTCTCTATTACTCGTCATTTCAACAGTCACCTCCTTTCTAGCTATATCATCCTTCACACAGTCCAACCATAGTTTCTTTGATCTTCCTCTACTCTTATAGCTATCATACTCAAAACTTTCCTCACGACTTTTCATGATAGAACAAGTGCAATAGTAGACTATAATCTTTAACGGTCGATGTCAATGAGGTACACAATTCTTTTTACAAAAACGGGTCTCTTTGTCTTATTCTCGTTACCTTAGGGCCTAGAAGGCGTGATATTCTAGCAACGTTAAAGATGATGGAAAAGACAAGAATATACTACGTTGCCAATGTTGCCATAAACTACCGAAAACATTATGTCAATCCTGTTTATAATATTTATTTTTTTATTTAACAATTTATGTACACGCTAAAATACGGAAAAGAAGAAAGGAACAGAAAATAGTACAAAGGTGATGCTTATTTCTAAAGTCTTTGTGGAAATATGAAACGCATTCAAAGCGGTTGTGTCTAGGTTCTCCCAACTTTGCTCATTGGCTGTTCTACGAGCTCTAATACTTTTATTTATGTTTTCTTTGTCACAAAAATCACTAACGGTCATTCCATTTGCGACCGCAACATCTTTATCATCAACTTTTGTATCAATCTTTCACAAAGCTCCCATTCCGACCCATTTAGCATCGTAACTGTCAAAAGATCGCCATCCTATTGCCAAATACAGTCTTCCCACGGTACTTAAATAATATTTAAAGACTTCGGAACACTAATCCTGCGCCTACGACAACTAATAAATCGCGGCTGACCAGAGACCTACCCTTGGAACCAAACCTTCTAAGCATGTGTTTGGACTACTACATGGAGCGATACAAAAGAGGTTTTGTTGTTCACAAAGATACATCTGCAGATGCACAACCCCAAGTTGTTCAATTTTGGGGTTTAGTCCTTTTTGATAGGGACGTGTAGGAAGTTACCTGAGTGTTTAATAGTTTGGTGATCTTGGTGGTATTTTTGAGACAGTTTCCAATTGTTTTGTGGGACAATGTCGTGGGTCATGGGAAGTGAGGGTGTGTTTTCAGTGTTTAAGCTTGAATGTATTATTGACCGACGGACATTGTCGGTTAGTTTATAACGTGGTATTTAGCGGGTGTGGCGGGAGGGAGAGGTTTTGATACTTTGGTTTATTTTATGGAAAATAATTCTGAATCGAATGGTCTTTGATGACCTAATGTTAATGACAGGTTTCTAAGTTGCTGTTCCTTTTGATAAACAGTTTATACCAAACCCTTTAAAAAGCAGAAATCCGAAAAAGGTAGCCTAGTCTAATTTCGGCCAGTTTAGGCTTCATTAGGTAACTTAGGCATAAAGGTCAATTTTTTCCATTCTTGTTGACGTATTATTTATCTAGTCAAAGACACACAAATAGTGAAATATATACAAAAAAAAACGATGGAAGATCACAAAAACATATCTCTCAAGTATCAAGACCGCTTCCTCCTGCAGACTATGCGCAAGCGCCGGCTGCGGGCGCCATTGTCCGGGGTCGCCGCGATGATATACAGCCACAAACATTCATTGTATGAGTATTGTTCCACTCGAATACTTGATACACTCGAGTCGATACCAGAGTTCGAGTGATGTTGTCGTGTAAGAATGCCGCGTTTTTTGTAAATATCGAATTTATTTTTGGTCTTTTTTTCGGGTAAATTTTTTCTTAAATATAATCCCTAAGACATAGGTATCTATGACTGATTCATTAAACTGCTGAGCAAGAGGTCCTGGGTTCGATTCCCAGGTCGGGCAAAGTGTTATTGGGTTTTTCCATCAGGAATTTCTCAGTAGCAGCCACGGAGTCTGGATTTGTGTCTGGTTGATGGAAACAGACTCACCCCCTATTACATGGGACTTCAACATAACTGCCGAATGTGGGTGTAGTATTAGGTATATCTCTGGGTAACCCTTCGGGGATTACAGCCGTGATGATATGTATGTAATTTATTGTAGAAGTTACTAGAAAATAGACAAACGTGAAGCTAGCAAGCTTTGCGTGAATTAAATAGACGAGACAGCAGTAGCGTAGGGTCAATTTTTGTAAGAGGTAAGCTGTAGTACATATCTTAATGTGATAATACTATTTGTCTATAGAATACTGACTGTGCCATTTTTCAAAGGGAAGCAGGTAGGAATCGGGTTGTATGGAATCTTCGCCACTGCTAGACAGAGGAAATAAAACGTAATAAATAATAATAATGCCAAGACTGCCCGGCGTTGCTTCGCTATTATGTAATAATCACATTAGATGTTCAACAAAACATAGATAGAAAAGTAATTATCTTTCGATGGAAAGAAAGCAAAAAGATTCCTTGGAGGTGCTGGGATTTGAACCCAGGACTTTCAGCATGCGAAGCAGACACTCTACCACTGAGTTACACCCCCGATGAAACTAGCTTCGAATTGAAAGGATCATTATCTAGACTAAAGTTTATCTGACGCGCATATAGCTTATTTTGAAGGAAAATGAACCCAACCAATGAAAGCTCCAACTAGGTGGACAGACGATCTCATTAACCTTTTCACCGCCAACGTACACATAACGCGATGCGTCGCCAGCGCCAAGCTATAAATATTTTTGCCGATTTTAAGACAAATAAGGGCTACTTTTGTGTGGAAAAGTAAAAAACAGGGTATTAGACCGTGTTATATTAAATAATAAACTGAAACGAAGCTTTTAAATACAGTACTTTTATGTTTTTTATAGGTAGTGAAAAATTAAGAGCTTCTAATGAAGTCGTGGGCGCTGGTGGCACGGAAATCTGGAAGTTCTATTGAAGTCCGTGGCGGTGAGAAGGTTAAAGTGGCCGGAAGAAACTTTATAGCCATGACACAAGAACTCCAAAAGTGGAGACATTTGGACGAGACCTACACTCCGTCACCCACCAAAGGTTGAAGAAGAATGAAAGCTCCATTCCTGATTTTCAGAAAAGAACATTATAATAACATCACGCCTGTAATTCCCGAAGGTTTAGGCAGAGGTGTACATAACAGTTCACCCACATATCGCCAGTTATCTTTAAATCCTATGGAATAAGGGGCGATTAAGTCTGTCAAGTAATTCCTTGCGTGGTTTACAAAAAAGGCCTCATCTAAGGAGACCGCTTAAGAATAAACAGAATATAACAGCAAGGGAAAGATCATCGCTGAATTAGCTTGAATAAGAACTATCTGTAGGTGATCCTCTCAGGCTACACTTACACGAACATTCTCCAAACAGAGGCGATTAAGTCTGTCAATTAACTCCTTCCGTGGTTTACAAAAAAGGCCTAATCTAAGAAGACCAATTAAGAACAAACAGAAAATAACAGCAAGGGAAAGAGCATCGCTGAATTAGCTTGAATAAGAACTATCTGTAGGCGATCCTCTCAGGCAACAATTACACGAAAATTCTCCAAAACAAAGTCTTTTAAAATTCTAATTAAAAACAGTGAATCGAGCCGCGAATCGATATGCAAGTCAATCGGGACATGGGGCGGTGGCTCCCATGTTTTTCATTACCGTTCGCCCGCGCCCCTCGCCGATGTCGAACAAAACCATGGCGCCTTTGTCTTCTAACCATTGCGGTTGGGTGTACTTGTGGTAAGGTTAGTGTATTAAAACCTTTTAAAACGACTACACAATTAAAAAATCTAATGAGAATAGGAAATCGTTTGATTTTTTACTTGGGATTGGACTTCAGTTCAGACCGCATACTTTATTACCATTTTGAGTGGTAGATAGCTACCTACTTAAGTAAATATTTTAGAAAGAGTAACTTGTTTTTCAAATCGTGTAAGTTTTTCTCTTCGGATTTACCCACTAGTGTCGAAAATAGAGATGGAAAAGGAGCGACTGAAGTAGATAGGTCACTCATCATTTACACTGAGTTGGATATGTTTTGTTATTTCAGAAATTTGCTCATTTGCAAATCTCTCTTATAGAAAGGAGGCCTATGGCCCAGCAGTGGGAACATTATGGGCTGATTTTGCATTCTCATTAAAAAAAACCGTTTTAAACCTTACAACATTACAATATTTTAACCACAAATTGTTGATAGGCTTTATTAAACATCATTACATACAGTGACCATCACAAGCTCGGTAAAAACAAAAAACACATAGTAGTTATCATTTTACGATGTGACACCAATAAAGTGGTGTGACCACAGCTGACCACATCAATGTTTCCGTCGATATTATACGCCGATGTTCGTTTATAGCACTTTTTGCGTCCATTAACTGTGATTGATTTACACTGCCCTCTCTAGCTACAATTTACTTTCATAAAAGTGATTTTTAATATACTGTTGTTTTGTTTTATTTGTTTTTAGAAGAATTCAGAAAATGCACGTTTGAAGATCTAATGTTTGCCAGGACCAAGTGAATTGGTGAAAAGTGACAACGAAATTTTAGAAATGGTTGCGTTTTTTCTGCGGGTTTTCCCGTGATGCATGCTTCTATGTTATGCGTTCAGTAAAAAGCTGTTATTTAGAAATTATAAACGGACACTTCGATTTTATTTATTTGTATAGATATAAATTAAGTATGAACGCCATAAATGCTGGTCAATACCAAATATATATTTAAATATCTACTAATTGTTGAAATCGTAATTGAAGTTACCAGACAAAGTTTCATTTCCAAATGCCAACAAATTTTTCATGAAAATTATAATACGAAAAAATACATTTTCAAGAGAGTCGAATGTCTTTACATTTACGCGAACCCTACTCCACAAAATAAAGTTTTCCCTGCGATTAGGAAGGAGTTCAAAGTAAGAGTTTTGTCATCGGCGCATTGTGTCGTGATGGGTTCTTTAATAACGCGCGTTTTGTCTGAAACGCCATTCAGCCAGCAATAATGTGGAAAGTACCTTATGTTTCGCGTTCATGCGCCGCAATTTTTCGGGGTTGATTAACTTTTATTCGATTTTGCTCTGGAATTTCTCTGTTTGTGCGGTTTTTTCGTTACAACAAAAAAATTCAATACATTGAATGTTTTTGTATCAAATGATATAAACATTTTCTAGCTTTGACTTTAAAATAAAATAACCCATTCGTTTTTCTGTTTTGAGCGTAATTTTCTGCTTGTTAGGATGCTGCCTTGAATACATACGCTCAAAAGCCCACTTGTCCAGTTCGAGCAAGTCAGATGAAGCAAGCTAAAGAGTTTATACTTTTGGATTGGTCACCCAATCAGCATTTCGAATGAGTCATGATAATTTTATATTACTGCTTCGTTGGTCTAGTGGTTGCAAGCACGACTGCTGAGCATGAGGTCCTGGGTTCGATTCCCTGGTCAGGCCAAGTGTTATTGAGTTTTTTCTTCACGAATTTTCTCAGTAGCCACGGCGTCTGGGTTTGTGCCCGGTTGATGGCAATATGCTCGCCCCCTATTATATGAGACTTAAACATAACGGGCAAAATGTGGTTGAACTATCAGATACACCTCTACCTAACACTTCGGGGATTACAGGCGTGATGTGATGTTTTGTAATTTCATAATATTTCTGTAACATTACAGTATTTTCTGTTTTATTAAAAACAAACCGACATCACGGAAACGCACCTACAGCTAGATCACAAATATCAATTACACACAGAAGAGGTGTAAAAAGTTAATATAATGAAACACGTCCGGGACTCGAACCCGGTACACACAAAGCCCATCAATTAGCGGCCAGTGATCCATCAGGGGTAGGTTTCAATGTTTTAATTAAAGAATCCTCCCTGGTAACGAGGTGGTGACAATATTCACCCCTTTTTATGAGTAATGAACTGATACTGTCCTGTGGATACGGATTGTTAATCTATGTTTACTTATCTGCACCCCAACTGCGTAATTGGCTTTCGATCACAACCTCAAGAGTTTTCAAGGAAAATCCTGATCAATGTGTTTGGATATTCGTGTGACGTGCGCAGTGCAGATAACGATTTTTTTTTCAAAAAAACAGGCAATACGATTATAAGTGCTACGCAATTACACCTCTAGTAACTGTTTATTTCTTTTTCGTATCACTATATTGTAAATAATGAATGTATTACTATACATTCATTATTTGCAATATAGTGAAGTTTCTACTGAAATAACCAGTTGAGCAAGTCGCCATTAGGAAGAAGGTCTCCTGCTTCTTTCTTGAGAACGTCATGGTCCGCCACTTTTGATAGAAGGGCAGATTTTGAAGAAATTGACGAGTCTTATGTGGTAGTCGAATGTGAAACAGTGTAGTATACACTTGCTTCAGATCACTTGAGTCATGATCTGCGTCTCGTAAACTCCTCATACTACACGAAGCATGCGTTTCAACGCATGCTTCGTGGCAATGGGCAGACCATGTTAGCCGTACAACCGATGTCCGTTGGGATAGACGTCTTCTTGAGTGGAGACCGCGAGTCGGCAAGCGTAAGGTGGGACGCCCTCAGGCTCGATGGAGTGACGATCTTCGCAGGGTGGCTGGTAGCAACTGGATGAGAGTTGCCGTGAATTGAGTTAAGTGGCGTGCGATTGAAGAGGCCTATGTCCAGCAGTGGACTGTTGTAGGCTGATGATGATCAATACACGAAGCTAGTCTCTTCAATGACTTTACCTGTGTTAATGAAAGACCTTGGAATTAAACAAAGAGATCTTTTAATGAATCCCTCTCAGCGCTAATCTCACCATTGTCTGTTTGAACCGTCCTTACATTATACAGAATCATAAAATGTTAATTCCGAAGATTTCGACGAAAGTAATTCGACCTAATTAAGCCTTATTCCAAAGACAAGCGTTATCTTTGAACTTACCTGCTTTTGAATGCCTTTCTACCTTCTGCTAGAGATTTAGATAGGTTTGTAAGTGAGTTTGAATCTTGTGACTTGAGTGGTAGAGTTGGATTTTGTGTGGTGAGGACTAAGAGTCGAAGATTTTCGAGATGTTGTTAGGGTTACCTGATATAAAAATACTTAAAATCTGTGTAAAATTACTTCAAATAAGAATTTGACACCTATTGGCGACGACGGCGAAGCTTGCGCAAAAAGTAGATGAAAAATCCGTATGAAAATTCCTGAATTAATTAATTACTTAATTATTGACTGGTTTTAATCTAAATTTCAAATTAGACCTTAAAACTTAGGCTAGAATGTATTCATTACAATTATGTTAGGTATATTGCTGTCATAATGAAGCATCATATCCAGTAGTAGATTAACACTGATAACCATGTTCTATAGTTTTCTATAGTTTCCGCTTACCCCCAAGCGAATACAAGAACTGTTCATGTCAGTGCTAGCACTTCGCCCGCGACTTCGTCCGCAAATATTGTGATAGCTCGGCTAATATGCATCATCAACATTCTCCTGCCCATAACCCAACTTACTTGGGATCGGCGCAGCATGTCTTCTTCTTCCATACTTCCCTATTACTCGTCATCCCAGCAGTCACATCCTTTCTACCCATATCATCCTTCACACAGTCCATCCATCGTTTCTTTGGTCCTCCTCTACTCTTATAGCCATCTACATTCATACTCGACATTTTCCTCACTACATTTTACTCTAATATGCATGATATAAATATAATTTATAGCCTATAGCACGCACGAATAACGTAGCTTTCTACCAGTAAAAGATTTTTTAGAATTGGATCATTCGTTCCGGAGATTACCACCTACATACAAACTTACGCACTTACAAACAAATACCTCTTTCTCATATTAGTATAAATGTAGCTACCAGTGGCGAAGGTTATTTACAACTCGATCCCTACCGGCTTCCCTTTGAAAAATGGCACAGTCAGTATTCTATAGACAAATAATATAATCATATTAAAGATATGTATTCGCGGTTACCTCTTACAAAAATTGACCTTTCGCTACTGGTAGCTACCAGCTCCAATAAAAGTAATCCTCCCTGTTCCTCATTTCATTTCTTAAACTTATAAAACCTCCAGGTAGACGCTCACAGCCCTATACAACCCTCCTTGGCCAACATTAATAAGGAGAATTAAGATTAAAATGATATTAAATTTTGATATTGTGTTGTGTACGGATTATTTCGAAGGAAATTTTAATATGGCCCTCGCTCTTTGAGTCCTTTGTGGCCCGGGCAGGCCTCTCTGTTTGTTCTGCTTAGAGGTATTATACGAGGTGGGTGAAAAAAAGGTAGATGTACTTGCTTACGTGATTATGCGCATGAGGATGTAGATTTTTTTTTAATTTTAATTTGACGGTATAAGATTTTAGCGGTGGTATAGAATACGTAAGTAATGGCATATACTGATGATAGTCTGTTTCCACTCTTCAGCCTTTCTCAGTATTTTTTTTGGGTGGTACTAACTGAAACACTGAATTAAATCTTTGTTTTGTCTTAGGGGCCGTCTCCACGAGCGAGAGAATCGCGGCGATATTATCGTCGTGTCATCACGTATTTCTATACGAGAATGTCGCCGCGATTCTCTCGCTCATGGAGACGGCCCTTAAGAGAGTGTATAGAATTATACGTGATAAATTTCAATAGTTTAGGCTAGGGATAGCCTAAACTATTGAAATTTCTAGGTTGCCACTAAATATACCATATTATGTATAATCAGCCTATGCTGTGTTGGGTGTATTGGGTCACAGGGCCCAGTGCAGGTTGATAGATGCCACATGTCTACGAATTTTTTGGTTCTGGCACATACCGGTTTCCACACGATGTTTCCCTTCACCTTTGGTGAAATTGATATTGGAAGTGGAATTGGCAACAAATCTATATTGGTCAATGCCATACATCACTGGTGGAGTGGACTAGAACTTGACATTATCATGCACAATCATACAACGATTTTCCTGAGTTCTGAAATGATTTGATTTGATTTGCAACCTTGTGGCAAAATAAACGATCTTTGATTTCAACAAAAATAAACTTTAACAACATAAAAATCAATTGAAATAAAGAAAAAGCCTCTTAATTGCCCAAAAACAGTCCTTCCTCTTCCTAAATCACATTAACAGTCTCCAACAACCCAATTAGAAGCCACCATCAGCATCAGCATTGCAGTCACATCAAAAATGTAAGAAGAATCTCACAAACAATATCTCTAACAAGTCTTTCGTCGGGACGTACTTTGAATAATTAATTTCTATCGGGTCAGTACCCTGCAGGACTGGGTTGGGACCAATCATCGCTAATCAATTCTTATTGTGCTCGGCTTTTTATAAATGTGTTGTAAGTGAGCTTGCTTGTGTTGAAGTGGGAATGACGTGTTGGTGGTGATAGGGTATCTATGGCTGTGAGTCGAAGAAGGTTATACCAGACCTGCTTGATCTATACATCTATACAAATAAATAAAATTGAAGTGTTTGTTTGTCATTTCAAAATAACAGCTTTCTATTTATATTTTTTTTAAAGTTTTGTCTGTCTGTATGTTTGTTCCAGCTAATCTCCAAAACGGCTGGACCGATTTCGACGGGACATTTACTGGCAGATAGCTGATGTTATAAGGAGTATCTTAAGCTACTTTTATTTAAGATACTTTTTTCCGTGCAAAGAAAACGTCAAAGGTGGCGAGCAACAGTTAGGTCTACACTAATATTATAATGAGGTAAAAAATTTAGTTTTTTTTTAGTTGTATTAAGGAGGTTGTTAAGTAGGTACTAAAATTAAAGAGGCACCTTTGTGTAGCAATGTTTTGTGAGGTGAGGTTTCAAAAACTTGAAAAACATGAAATTTGTGAGCCACGCTTTTCTCTATTCCCTATTATTATTTTAAGATGAACACATTTTAATGACTCTTTGTCAAGATTGGTCCTTAGTAACAAGAAAATCACGACTTTTTGTCCAATACATATTTTTTTTCTTCTTCTTTAATTAAGAGGATTTGTTCAATATGTAGATGCCGCCCAAGATATCATCTTTTCACAACAGCACGTTAAAATAAAATTGATAATTTGAACTAACAAACTCCATTGCAACCATAGAGAAAACGACACATCCAATCTCATAATAAATTAAAGGCCCGAGCACATTAAATGGATCCTCATGATATTCTCGTAAAGCTATCATCCACATTTGACAAACGAGGTGTTATTCAAAAGATAACATAAACATATACAAAAATAAGATGAATGTTAGCTTCGTTTGGTTTTATGTTTTATTTTCTATGTTTATGCAAATATCATTGTGTTTTATTATACACAATGGCTTGTTTTGGAGACTATTCTTCTTTTTGTTATAAATTATTTACTTTTCTAGTAAACGTTTTCGTGATAATGTTTTTTTTTTTAACAGTCCATTTTATCTAATTAATTTTAACCTTCGTCAGTAACCGCTGTCTGTTTCTATTTACCTATGTGTTTTGTCTCAGCCCACTTCAGTTTGGCAACTCTTAGGGCTTTGCCCAATGATATTCTGAAGACTGCGATAGATAATACGGAACGTATGATACATAAAGGAATAGCTATTGCGCTTGAAGTACTTAAATTACGACAATTGTCTGAATTTGTCTGCAACAATTTGCGCGCGCTAGTACGATATCTACCTCTTTTTATTTATAATATCGTTGAAGTTTATAGGTAATGTAGCTTATTGTCAATTTCTACAGTAAATTGAAGGCAGGAGTTACTACTCACACGTGCTAGTAAGCTTTCGCGACAATTTGTTAAGATGCGTGGTAGATGGTTTTAATAGGGTTCGCCTTAAAAATTTCTTGAAAGTTTTTGGGATTATTAGTGAAGTAGGGAAAATCTTGAGACAATTTGAAAGGCAAACAATAGACAAGCCGTTTACTAAGTCAGAGGTAGGAGTTAGTTTTCAGGAAATTGCAGTTTACACCCTAGTACGTGAAATGGTGTCTCTAACTTGGAAATGCTACTTTAATAACGTAACATCACGCCTGTAATCCCCGAAGGGTTACGCAGAGGTGTACTTAACAGTGCACCTACATTTTGCCAGTTATGTTTAAGTCCCATGTAATAGGGGGCGAGCCTATTGCCAACAATCTGACACAAATCCAGACCCCGTAGTTGCTACTTATAAATTTCTGACACATTTGCGCGACCTGGGAATTGAACCCAGGACCTCATGCTTAACAGCTGCGCTTGCGACCAATAGTCAGTGTTACTATGCTACTTTATTGTTATTTAAAATCCTCAAAGTCGAATTTTTAGTGAGATATGAAATCGAATTGTGTAAGTATTATTAATTAGAACCTAATTACTTTTGTAGTCTTTACACTTTAACTTTAAATCGACAACCACTTGCTTCTCAATCCCTACGAACCCTCAAAAACCCGCACGCGATCGTTTAGTCACCACCTCACGTTACCACTATACCGAGGCAAAGTGACGCGTCGTTGAATGCACTATTAATCAGTAACACGCTGGTTTATATTGCTATCAGTGCTTACTGTCCGTCTGTATGTCGCTAACGTTGCATGCCTTCCTGTTTAGAACTTTTAGGATGCTGGAAAAATATCAAAAGATTTTTTTATAGTTTTTTTTTAAATAATATTTTTTTTATTTTGTTTCTTGAGCTTAAGGTTTGTCTATTAGGTACACGGCTACCAGGGGGCTTAAAAAGGCCATTTTCGGTTCGTTAAATGATCAGTGACAATTCATAATGTTAACTAACTGCGTTGTGACCATTTTGAGAATTGTAACGTGATTCATATTACTATGCTATTATGATTCTGTTAAAGAGGCCATTTTAGGCCCCCAGGTATGAATCTCTGCCTAACTCTTCGGGGAATACAGGCGTGGTGTTATGTTATGTTTATTTATAAAAAGGTATTGAAATTCTAATGTAAAGTAGTCTTTATACAGTTTGAATTACGAAGAAATTACATTAACAGAGTGCTGAAAAGCATTCTCTGTCAACGAAACCGGCTGAACTTTTCCACTTTAAAATCAAACTTGTTATAATCAACGCCACCACAATCTTCTCCTCACATATCAAATTAACATTTCAATTTGAATTTTTTTGCGGTCACACGAAACCCTTCATTAATTGGGTTACAGAGGGTTACCTCAGGGAGGGAAGGGTTAACTCCTCAGGGATGAGGCTACAATTGATTGAGATGGATGTTGTCAGCAGACAAATTCAGAGACAACTTTTTACTCTACTTTTTTCTCCCCCTGTATTGTTTTTTAATCTTTTTGTTTTATAAAAAAGGGTGGTTTTAAACCAGCCAGTTATATAGCTAATTGTTTTTAACTTCTTGAGTGGTTTTACGATTGGTTCTAAGATGTTCTTTTGTTTTGTTTTTCTGTTTATGGGTTCGTGGCTAGGGGGACTAATTTTAAATTCGGAAGTGGTTATTGATGTTTTTTCATGGTTGATTTAAAAAGAACGATGGGAATTTACAACTAGATTTTCGAATCTGCTCAGTTTTTTATGCAACAAATTAATGTAACAGCAAAGACGTGGTGTCGGGATAGAAGGATTTGTTTGTTTGGGAGATTATATGTGTTTTATTAGGTGTGGGGTTCATTAAAAATTGCAACAGTAAATCATCCCCAGGAATATTACGATGTAGAACATGACAGAAATGAAATTATCTACCCAGAGACATACCTAAGTGACGGAAGATTAGTGCTACTATGTCTAAGTATCAAATTGATGATGGCCATGTAGAAGAAACATTCGGGGTCGACATGTAACCTTTACCTTATTACCGATTTTGCAAAAGAAGAAAAAGCCAAGGCCTTGCTTAAAAAAACAAAGACAAACCGAAAACCGGATAGGTACCCGATATCCGCATCCTATATCAACAAAAATATCATCGATCATATCCCATCTGCTCAAAGTCTAAGTACATTGAACAATGCCAATAGTTCCGCAGACAATGTTACTATCGAAACGTTCGATCTGTCCGGACGATTCAGCTTTACATAAATACCTTATGTAACTAAGATCACGCTTCCACCGTCCTAATCTTTTGCAAGCGTTTCGACGACACCACACACCGACGAAGATAGGAAATTCAGAATACATTGAGAGTTTGTTTTGAGATTGGAACTTCAAGAGTCAAATTGGGAACGCAATGGATTTGGAGCTAGAAGTTATGGTCACTGGAAGTAAAGCAATGTTGTTTGGTAAGAGACAGATGTGCGATAACCCAAGATAATCCTGCGATAAAATCTTATACGATTTGCCTCAGCGCACGGTAGTGAGGTTTACGTCTAAAGTCCGAGTTGGTCCGAAGTCGGGATCGACGGCTGTTATTTGATAGGTTTTACTTTTACGTAACATCTGCGCTTTGTTCCGTTTATGAAGATTTTTGGACAGTCTTGTACTGTTGCAAATTAGAATAGATAGTTGAGATATTATAATGTTAGCTTGTGCATAACGTATGTTATTGTAAATTATTTTCTTTGATTTAACGGCAAAAACAATACGTATGTTGAATATTTAAAAGAACTGTCTACTGACTCTTATTAACTAAATGTACAACTCTGACTAATTTTAAGTCCAATTTGAAGATTAATTTTCTTTATCATTTAGAAAGTACAAAGGTAAGTTAGTATAACAAATATGACATAAGATAAAAATGCAGACAAAGAAGACCAAGATTTAATAATTAGACTACGACCAGTGACAAAAATAACAACACTTTTGACAAAGAAAAGGAATCAAGATCTACAGTAAATATACAAAATTCCCTCGCACCATCAAAAGAGCCAATCAAGCCAAAAGCTGTGACAGCAACCACGATCAACTGGTTGACAAATGACACGCTAATGAAAATATTATACAGCATTATGCTGCTACATGCTGATGAAAATCAGACGCTTTGTGATGCTAAGAGTTCGGAGAAAGATGGTGCCTTGTTTTGATCAAAGAAATACTGGGTAATGCAAGGAAGAATTGAGATGACAACTGTTAAACTTAGCTAGAGCTTACGTTATAGTAGCTGATCCAAGACTCCAAATAAAATAAATAAACACTCCTTAAAGAAAATTTGAAATTATGTTTAATTAAAGCCAAAGGTCAAACAAGAATAAGATTGAAAAATATTCTCAAAGTCACTAGCAATATTAATGACAACAACGCAAAGTAGCTACTAGCTCCTACATTACTACCACACATAAATAATAAAATATTCGAATTGTTAATAAAAAACATAAAAAACGAAATATATTCGACTAATAAGTTTAGTCACAGACGCCAATATAAAAAATCAGTAAACATTCCAAAAAAATTGACATCCCACAAATAGTCATCGAGTTCATCGTTTTAGTCGCGTATAAATTTAACACTAGCAATATAAGCTTTGACACTTTTATAAAACGTGCATATCTATCCAAGTGTTGTTTACTTTCTATTTAAATTTTACTATCCGTCATCATGGCTAACGGTCATTGGGAAGTGTTTACGTGTAATAAATTAACGGACGGACAATCCGACCGGTCCGCTTTGTGGATAATCATTAATTTCCATGCGAAATTGAATTCTTTGGGAGATCTGTCTGAAGCATTAATGCACGCTAAATTTGTTTTCTCATTACTGTCTCCAGTTGATTCATTAATATTCTTTTGTGTTGGTGACGACGATGCATTCCTTGCTACTAGTGTTTTTTGTTAAATTTTACTACCACTGTCCGTAAAAGTTCTATTACCTCTTCCCAAGTATCGTCTCTCTAAGTTAGATATTTTATTTCCATTCAGGTTTTGTATAAAATAAACTTGTACATGTAAATATTTACCAAGAAAAACATCCCGCTACAATAAATTTTCAGAAACGTCGAGTATCATTACCATTTTACAAATCGCAGCATGCAGCGTTCAAGTTATGCTAATGTCAATCTGTTATAATTCCCGCATCACGTACATTTTACTTTTAAATCTCCTATAATTCGTTCATCTCCCCATTTTTTACGGCGCCTCGTGTCCACTGTCACTACTGGACATTAAAAAACATCTTAATTTCTATGTCATCCCCAACTTTATCGGGAATTTGTAAAGAAAGCGTGTTAGGCTCGTGGCACCTGTCCAACACTGGCCTTTGACCCAGGGATGCTGTGGTCATCTCGCCTTTTTATACTGGCCCTACATTGATATGTTAATTTTGATGGTCTTCGCATTTTTTACGCAGTTTAACTCTGAATGAGAGACATTGATTGTAAAATTTGTAGTCGTTATTTATACTAACTTGACATGTTTAAACTAAATTAGGCTGTTTGAATAAATTTCTTCGTTCATGTCATAATTTTGGATACTCATTTCATTTAGATTTACGATCCGTTATTTTCAAATTATGCAAATTCACGAACATTACTTGAGATCCGAAAAAATAAATCAAAGTAATAATATTTTCGAAGACTGACCCTTGTCCGGCGCGGTAAATACCAGCACATAGATTTTATGAGAACCCGAAATAGCTAATAATTCATAAATATCGGACACCGGACTCCTGTGTCCGGTGCTCAAAATCGCTAATACCAAAACCCGTTGGGGCCAAATACGTCATTAATTTGAACAAGTCCGGACAAAGGGCGAAGACTGCGCCCTTTCAAGACTAGCAAGACTACACGGCGAAGGATAATAGTGGAGAGTCTCCTCACTCGTTTAAGAATGATAAATTACCTAAATGGAGTCGGTATGTCCATTCCCACAGATATTAAAGTGGAGGACAAAAGAAGGACCCCCGAGTAGTTGGACCCATGCTGGGGTATTGAAAATATTGCAAAATACACCGTTCATTGTGCGGACCTCATGCAAATCTCTTTGAGGGCTTCTTTCGGATAGAAATTGGAAAAGTTTTGTGATCGTGACTTTGATGTTCTTTGTTTTAAGACGGCTAATCGCTGATGATACGCTTGTGTAATGTTGGATTCCGATGCTCATGTATACGGGGATAAAAGACAAGTAGGTAAAGCGCAGTTACATTGGTAATGAGAGTCCGACTATGTGAGAGCTTATGACGGTTTTTTCTTCAGAATATTCCAGATTCAAAAACATTGCTTGTGAAGTTTACCTGATGTTGATGATGTACCTGAGAGCTCGTTATTTTTTTAAATTTAACAGTTTAAAATTACAAACATTTATGCAAATAGATAATATTGAGTGACAGTCGCAATAAAAATTATGATTTGGAATGCGAAACAAGCGCGACATGGATGATACATCACCTGCCACTTTTAATTTACCTCATCATAAAAACAAACGTTAATTAATTATTCTAATGTGATATGGACTTTAGTCTAACCAATTCTATAGAGGTAGACATAATCTACGTTTACAAAATAATTTAAGCAAGGCTTCAAAAAATCAAATACTAAAAACTCGAAGCTTTCTGAAAATGTTACCATATCTACTAAACCTCATGAAATTGTACGTTATTTATCGAAAACCAATGAAAGGTAAACCTCTACTACGACATTTTCCAAACTGGCTACTTCATAAAACTATAAAGCAAAAAACCACCCATGAAATTGTATCCCTTCATTTGCGGTCTATTATCTATAAGCCCATTATTGCTATAATATAACACCTGAGCAGTTCCGATTACACATAATGAGTACAAAACCCTTTGTGTCCATTCAGCCACCGATATTAATAAAAAGGGATAGTGACTTGGCCCTTTTGTGTGGACTTGTTTATTCTAGAGAATGACATGAATGTTTAGAACCAAAAAAGGGAGATACAGCGAAGAGATTTCACAAACATAATGATGCGGCTTGGTAAGGTTAATTTTCAAATTAATGCTACGGGATAAAGAATAGTTTTGCATGATTTATAATTTTGTTTAGGTGCCCAGAAAGCTGGTATATTTGTAGAAGACGATGATCGGTGACCTCTGCCACCCAGCGCGGTTCGTGATTGACGTTTCTATGACGTGCGCAGCCGGAGAAATTTGGAGAATTCCGAATATGTTTTCTAATTGTTATGGAAGTTTATATACTACTGTAAAGTGTTTCGGGTAATTCATTAATATTAATAAGCACATTTTTTGTATTAAGTTTCATGATAACAATAGGTGTGAATATGCAAATCATTATTGAATATTTAAAATACATTTAAAAACATATATTTATATTTTAGTGTTTTGTATAAATTACAACATATTTTTAATTAAACACTGTGAAATCAGAGAAAATAATTGTGCAAAAAACAGACAGTTTCACAGCTAATATTCTTAACAAATACTACTGACTAAATAAACTGATTTCTCTGGGGCTTGACTATAATCATTATTAAGTGACATTTTATCAGCTGCAACTATAATGCAAAAGTCAAAAGGTATTGGATTGACATACAGCAGAAGCTAGTGGCTTAATAATAACAGCAGCTCAGGTCAATCTTCGGGTTAAACCGCGCTTGCCTAGGTTGGTCCGTGGATGGGTGACCACCCATTACATACCGCGTTTCCCCCGTGCCTCGGAAAGCACGTTAATCCGTTGGTCCCGGCTGTCAATTGTAGATTATTGACAGTCGTTACAGGTAGGCCCGAAAGTCTGACAACCAGTCTTACTAAGGGGTATTATATTACCCAGTAGTAACTGGGTTGTGGTGGGTAGATATGCAGTCACGCCATGTAGAATACTGGTATTCAGCTGCTTCCGGTTAGACTGGAAACCGACCCAATCAAGGTTGGGAAAAGGCTAGGCAGATGATGATGATTCGGATTACCCATATTGTCCCATTTAAAAGAGTCACTTTACATAGTAAGAGTCCTTTAATTAACCAACAGTAGCATCAAGCAGCCGCACAATTTCAGTTGCCACACAAAAGGTCACAAAAAACGTCAACAATAGTCCACAAAGGTGACAATGAGCACAATAGGCCTATGGGAAACTACAAAAGTCCTCCGTATTTATTCATTGTTTGTTTTACTAAGCAGTGACGGATGAAAACAAATAGCCCTTTTTAGAATAAGTAGCCACCCCATCTTTGTCTCAGCCACTATACTTAAACCTGTAACAGTTCCCACTATCTTTAATTCAGCAGTTCTAGTTATACTGGTTGTCTCGTCCAGTGTAAAATGGTCTGTGTTATGTTTGGAATTGAGAGCTTCAGCAAGGTCATGGGTACCTGGTAGGTAATGCTGTTCTTCACAGTGCTAATTGCCTATTATAATGATACTTGATACGTCTCGACTTCTTCCATGTTCTAGTACTTAGAGATTACTTTCTTTTGTATCGGGTATTGCTTACTTTTGTTTTGTAGTTGTATTAAAATCTTCTCCTCTCTTTGGTTCTTGGTTCGATTCCCAGGTCGGGCAAAGTGTTATTGGGTTTTTCTATCAGGAATTTCTCAGTAGCAGCCACGGGGTCTGGATTTGCGCCCGGTTGATGGCAATAGGCTCACCTCATACTTCATGGGACTTAAACATAACTGGCGAAATGTGGGTGTACTATTAGGTACACCTTTGCCTATCCATTCGGGGATAACAGACGTGGTATGTTATTAAAATCTTCTTTGAGACGTACAATGAGTAAGTTTTCTGCTCTTGATGATGGAAAGAAAATTCTTTATCTATTTTTGGGGTCCTAAAAGGAAGTTTGCGATAGTTACTCTCACGGTGTACAATTCAACATATCTACTTATCTGTGTTATTGACCGTAGGAGCTAGTAAAGCGGCAATTGATATGGTTCAAGTGAATCCAATTCTAATTTTGGATTTTTCTATAATTGTTATTGCTGATTGAATGTCACTTTGTCTAACCTTTGGGTTAGTGAGGTGAAGTTAATAATAATTATAAGATTTGTTAACTCTTCGGGAACTGTGCAGTAGCTATTATTATCAATATTCGAAGTGACATAATTTTACCCACGTATACCACAGTCCATATTTGTACAGCTTAACTTTTTTAAATAACGATAAAAGTCACACCTCAAAACAATCAAAATCGGCGTAACCGAATAAATCTTTCAGCAAAACCAAAGAATAAGATAATGACTTAAACAAACAACTATAAAAGTTACCGTAATGGACTTAACACTACAACGTCCGACCGGTCTAACGGACCCCGCATGATTCATCTATCGCATTAATATAGCTTTTTATACGTTACCTTTTGTTTAACCCTTTTGTGCTACGCAAGGGACATCCCATTAACTTCTTGAGGCCGCCATTGTTATTTTTGCGTATGCTAATCTTGGTTCCGGGTGGAACTGTGACTGATTGGTGCTGAGGTTCTCATGGCAGGGTGACGGTCAGTAATGATGAGAAAGTCCTGGTGTATGACTTGACAAATTTTCGTATATTGTGTGCTGTAAACCTGTTAGGATGTGTGAAGAAAAACTATTAGCGATTTCTTCTAAGGTAAGGACCATAGACATGTTCAGATGAGAATAAATTAATAAACATATGTACATATATCTCAAAACTGTAAGATTGTCGTCTCTATGGAAAGTAAAGAGATTTGGTTTATTCATTGAAAAGGAGATCGTTAGTAATTCATTTGATACGGGAATATCTATTTTAGATAGAAAATAAAAAACAAGCACTATGAAATAAACAAGAAAGAGACAGTACTATTGCAATTTCCATTAACTTCGACTTACCTATAACTATGATATCAAACTGTTTTCAAATAAGTAGGAACTCAAAGCAATCCTTCAATTCAAGTCAATTAGGTTCTTATGAAACACTTAAAGCTAAATGCATGCACCCTTCAGCAACATTTACAAGGCGCATATGTCTAATGCATTCAGGAGTACAAACGACTTATTGCCTTGTACGCGATACATCACTCCACACTAACACATGAATGAAGGAAAACGGTAGAACATCGAGAAATGTATTGTAAACGCAACATTCTGGAGAGAAGAAGAACGACACGTGTCTGCAAGTCGCACAGCCCTTGTTTAAAACCACCAAAACGACGAGAGTTGTCATCAAATACGCATCCTTGAGGGCGGGAATCAGTTTTAAAAGCCATTAGAGGACGAGGGGGACGGGGGTTGTAATTAGACTGCGTTAATATTTAACAAGTGCGACGCCACACAGATTAGCGTAATGCCGTCCCAGCTGCGTCCAAAGCCCGGACACCTTCTGTGACTCGGGCTTTTAAAAAAGCCACTCTGTCAACGGGATCGTCAAAAATTAATTACGTTATGTCCTGCTCTGTAAAAAGGAGATTTTGAGCTAATGGATTTGTGATAACCTCCAGTGAAGCGAACACTGAAAGAATATCAAAACCATTCTTCGTTCACAATTTAATTATTCTGCGGGAAACAATCAATGTTTTCCTTCCATTACAAAAGATTCAAAGTTACACCTTTACGAAAATATGGTAGCTAATTAATTCCCAAAAAGTAAGGTACGAAGTTAAAACAGATTCGGGTAAAATCGGGCAAGTGTAATCCTTTCACCCTTTCCGTGCAATTAGAATTAGAGGCAAGACGGGACGGCATCTGCGGGTTAACTAATGGCGAATGCATTATTAAAGGACGGCAGTGCGCGAAGGGTTGGGGACAGATTATGTTATTATAGATTTAGGTTCTGTTTAATATGCTGATGTGTTGATGATGGATATGCAAGTAGAGGTACGTTTGCAACGGCTTTGAAATATTGAAACATGCAGCTACTTGTAGAGGTATTTACTATTTAGTTATCGAACAAGAAACTAAAATTGAATATTCAATCTAAATCCCCAGCTGCTTGTTAACTTTTTATTTTGTTCTACATTTTTTGTGTAGTAAGCAACGACTTATTGTCGGGCCTACGCTGCCCCCCCCATACTTAAGTACAAATGCTGTATCCATAATAATATTGTAACACCAAATGATTTGAAAAGAGTAACCATGGAGTTTCTTGCCGGTTCTTCTCCATAGGAAACGACCAACCCGAACCGTGCACCTTTTTGTCGACGTTTTATAAGTGCCCATCGAGGCCTATGTGTAATAAAATATTTTGATTTTTGATTTCTGAAATAAAAATGAACAGTGCGTTAATACAGAAAACGGAATATTTACCATATTTACTATTTGTTGTGCGTTTTCAAAAAAAAAAAAAAAATAGCCGGGTAAATATCCCGTTTTCAGTGTTAACGATAGTGTTAGTGACCATGTAAGTTTAAAAAATTACTATGCATATTGCAAAAATCCTAAGGGGTAGGTACAATTTGACGGAAAAAATACAGCTTTTACAGCAATAAAAGTATTAATTATAATTCCCAACAAATAACATCAAAAGGAAGGGTGCTGACGGATCTTACACAGCCGCCTACAAATCCGTGCGAATATTGGTTAACAAAGCTAATAATTAATGATGTCTCGACGGCCATGTTTGTCCAACTGGCGATCCTAAAGCAAACAGGTCATTCTTAAAGGGAACCGTTTATTTCGCTAATGGTTCTACAACAATTACTTAGAACCATTACACGTATCATTAGTACATGCATTTGTTTTCTTAGCTGGGGTCTGGTGGACCCCGCGCGCGGTGGCGGGTTGATATCATTAATCAAAAGATTTCGGAGTTCGGACGGTATCTTGACAAAAGTTTTTTTTTGGGTTTAAGCAAATATGGGAATGTGGTGACGAGAAATGACTTCAGATTCAATATTGCACGGGATTTTGAATCCTACGTGTCTGGATTAAAGAGTGATAATGCTGTTAAAGGTTCGGTACCGTTTGTCGTCTGTTCTATTGTGTGTAGGAATTTATATTTGGTTTGATAGACATAATGATTTTGTGTCGATCTGATATCTGTGTGTGTATCTAATGTGTGGGAAGATCCTGTAGGAAATTTTGCTTATAAAATAATTCATAATGTTTTCCGATCATCCATCAAAGTTATGTCCACTATTGACTTGACGCCTTTATGATATTATCAAGATTTTTTTTAACATAATGGTTTTAGAAATAAAATCCAGACGAGGCATTGAAGAGTATGCGACGATCTTCGCAGGGTGGCTGGTAGCAACTGGATGAGAGTTGCTGAGGATGAGGCCTATGTCCAGCGGTAGACTGCTGTAGGCTGATGATGATTGAAGACTTAAAGTGTGTTTTTCATATTTCAAATCCAAACACACCAAAACAGTAAATACAAATCATGGCAAAGTACAGTCGCAAACTTATATCTCAAGAAAAATTAAAACAATCAAATCAACGACTTTTCCCAACTTTTTTTTATCGCCGAAAGAAAAGTTGCGATAACTCTAGGACTGACAATCTCTTGTTTTACCCAACGAACAGGGCGACATCTGTCAAGACTTGACATGTCTTATCTTTGGGGTAAAAAAACCCCAGGGGTGCCACCCACCCCACGGCAAACCTCAAGACAATGCAATGCCGGGAATCAAATATATTTATGACTATGTAAATTGGCTCAATTCACCGCAGGATTCAGAATTTAGCTAAAAGGTTGGCTAAAGTAAAAGGTAAAATTTATTTTTTCGCACCAGATGTCTTTGAGTGGGGTCTGTTTGATTTTCGTTGTATTTTTTTCTTGGAATTGTATTTTTTTACGTTCCGTTTTCCACTTTATTAAGGTGTGAAGTGATCAGAATGAAACGATAAAATCGGATATTGTGTATTGGTTTGTGGCAATAACATTGTAAGTAGTAATACTAGAAACGGGAAAACGGGAAACGGTAAATATTTTACGTTTCTAGTATTATAATAAAGTTAGTTGTTTTTATTTTAAGAAATCTTTAAAAATGTATAAGATTTGTATTAAAATAAATAAAGGAAATAATAAGTTAGTGACCATGATAGTTTAAAATCAAATATTGTAAGTAGTGACTGAAACTTCAGGATGTCCAGACATCCGCGTTACTTGATTTAATTTAGCCTTACCATAAGCTTTTTCTCTTAGTGTAGGTATGATTACTTGATTATGATGGCATTTTCTGTGTTTGTTCATTATCTTCAATTTGAACAACTCAGAATAAGCAAACATTGAGATGATTCTGAAGGATTCCTCCCTTCAAAAATTGATTAGCATCATCCTACTAATATTATAAATGCGAAACTTTGTGAGGACGTTAGTTACTGTTTCACGCAAAAACTACTGACCAGATTTGGATGAAATTTGTCACACAGATAGTTTATAACCTGGACTAACACATAGGATACTTTTTATCCCGGTAGTACGATCCCGTGTGATATAACCGAACTCCACACGGGCGAAGCCGCGGGCATAAGCTAGTTTCTCATATTTCAGGGAACGGTGTAGTTATCCGCATTCAATTAATGATAATCAACCAAAATCTTTGTTCATCATCATCTGCCTAGCCTTTTCCCAGCTATATTGGGGTCGGCTTCCAGTCTAACCGGATGCAGCTGAATACCAGTATTTTACATGGGAGCGACTGCCTGTCTGACCTCCACAACCCAGTTAGTACTGGGTAATACGATACTCCTTGGTAAGACTGGTTGTCAGACTTTTTGGGCCACTGACTACCTAACGACTATCAAAGATCTATAAATGACAGCCGGGACCAACGGCTTAACGTGCTTTCCGAGGCACAGAGGAAACTCGGTATGTAATGGGCGGTCACCCATCCACAGACCAACCTAGGCAAGCACGGCTTAACCTAAAGATCAATCCGAGCGGCTATTATTATTTAGCCACGAGCTCCTCAATAACGACAATCTTTGTTCAGCTAAACTGAAAAAAATCTACAGGAAAAAGTCAAATCAAATCAAAGCATTTATTTCAAATTGGCCAGTTACAGGCACTTTTGAATTGTCAAAACAAAGACAACAATAGCTACAGTCCAGAAAAAGCTGCTGCTGTGAAAGTACTGTAGTTGCCCATTCCCTAACGTAGATCTCTATGGAGAAGAACGGGCAAGAAAGTTCCTCTAATAAACTCCTATAACACCTCCTCTCTCACATTATAGTAAGTGGTAACGCTCTCAAGCCACCAGCCAACAGGTTTTCCTTATTACCGCCGTAAAAAAGTGCGGATATATTTTAACGTTAAGTGGATGACGTCACGGATGTCCGCAATGTCCGCAAAAAGTGCGGGTGAGCGGACAAGGGACGAGACGTTTGTTTTTACACGTCCGCGCCAATTCTTGTGGATGTGGCCGGCTATACACGAGGGAGAAGAGTGGAGATGGGATTTTATTTTGGTGAAATTATTTTTAAAGAAAAATTTTATTATGCCTGTGCATATGTATTTAACAGCCTAATTCTGCAAACTTATTTACAGAAACTTTTTTTTATTTATTTATTTATAACCAACTTATACTTACAGTTTACACCAAACATTCAAGTTATTGTTTGAACATAAAAATCAGAATAAAAATAGTAATAAAATTATAAAGTAAACAATATGATACTTCTTTTTTGTTTCTAAACGTCCCTTCTTGCTGGACTTTTTGGTATTTCGCTTTACAACCAGTCTTTTGAACCTCTTTTACACCCGTAGCTATAAATAAGTCAAAGTGATTGCTTGAGTAAAAGTAATTATTACGTTACGATTTTTATTCTGTTGTTTAGTAATTGCTTGAAGTTAGAACTGTCAAAAGTTATAATTCTTAGCTTTGCTTTCTTTGACGGTGCTTAATTAGTTTAAATTCTTGTCTATTGCATAAAAATGTTTGCATAAGATTAATATAACTCTATATAAATATATCTATACATTTATAATTTATTAGTTTTCGAATTATTTACATTATATACAGACTACAAATATAACTAAACTAATGATAAAAATAAGGCTAAAAGAAAGAAAATATAAACAACTAAAAAACGACGACAATAGGACACTTAGGCGTCAAAGTACTTCTCCGCATCGCTAAAAGTAAACTCAACTTAAATTCAAGTAATTATTTCAACTTGACTATAGATACGGATGTCCGTGTATACGATGAAAATATTACTTAGAATGAAGTCGTCACAAGCTATTTATGTCAAAAAATATGAATTCTTTGTAGTATGTAGTATGTACAGTTACACGTAAAAAACTACCGCTGCATTTTGTCGTTGATGTATACAAAGTATGTATTGATAAAACTGTGATTATAGTGAATATTGAATACTAACACCTCTCGGTTTGCTCATAGCAGTGAAATATTATCGCCATAGTTTGTAATTCTCTTTGTCCCATCAGGACTCGTAGTACTTCATAGCTAAGTATTATGCGAACCGGTGGCGCGCGTGTGTGGCAAACTGCCTCGAGGCGCGAGCTGTCGATACCGAGTTATTGCTTCATGAGAAGCGAGGAACTTGGAATAAATCTAGTTTTACTGTTATTTGAGACGATGTTAAGTGTTAAGGAGGGATGGAGTTATTTAAAAGTTGTTTCTTTATTGATAACAGTAAGGTAGAATTCAAGTTTTACCTGTATGATTTTGTGAATACAAAATTTTTATGTTCAGATTACAAAAACACAACGCTATTGGATTTTGTAAAACAATATCTTGTACAACTGTTAAGATGCATTTGTTGATCTTTTTTTGCAACAAAAACAATTTGTTTCTTTTTTCTTTTATACTGCAGTCTACACACCAAAGTTGGCGACAATATCGACGATATGTTAACTGCACACTGCCACGCTGAAACTCCAAGTTGTCGACTTCGCTTTGGTTTGTAGGCTCCATTAAAAAGACAGTCAAACATAATTTACAAAATGAAGTCAAGTCTTTCTTACCTAGTTCATTTCATCTTAAGAAAAATCTTCGGATGCATTTCTCTTGTGTACCACAACTCGTCAATTTCATTAGGGTCGCTCGTCGCAGTAAACCGTCCAGGGCGGGCGGCGTAGGGCGGCGTAGGGCGGGAGAGCCTCTCTATAAATTGTCACCGTCGATAGTGCTTCGGATTAACTGTTTTATTGTTTTTCCTAAGTGTTTATTGTTTTCTTTGGGATTTTTTGGCTGAAAGGTAAAGATATATGTGGTATTTAGTGAATGTATGAGATTATTACTGATTGAATTAGATAATTTATTTATTTGTTTAACACTTCAGCACAAAGTACAGAGGCGGACTTAATGCCATAGGCATTTTCCACCAGTCAACCTTTGGGTGATGCAGAGACAAGCAGTGGTAGGTGTATATCTGAAAATAATTTTAATTAATACTAAGATTAACTACAAGGATATATAAAATACTATTAATATATATCAAATACTATAAATATATATCAAAATTTAGATAATAATAAATAAATAAATAAAATTAAATTTATTCAAAAATATAAGGTATAACATTTACAGTTTTTCTTAAATCTATGTCAAGTTCAGCCATGATGTGTGCCTGAACTAGGTAATCCTGTGTTTCAGGCGATTGGGGGTAACATTAATTGATTAAATAATCACATAAATCATATTAAACTTATTGGAACCTATGTTAAAAAGGTATGTACAATTATATTATCTTAACTTAGTTAACTAATTAAAAAATAACAATAATATGAACAATATTTACTTTAGCACTAGTAATAACTTCTCTGTATCTTCATAGGACATAGATAAATGTAAATAGACATTTACACGAATTTACTAAAATAAAAACCATCATTGACATAATAATATCAGCCTAAAGATAAACAAGTTCCTTTGCAAGATATGCCTCATCTTCTATGTTGCCCATCCAGCGTCACGACCACCTTCCTACCAGCAACTTCCAGGACTAAAACGGAGTCAGTCTTAGATCTGTGCAGCTGTCTACGTCCTAGACAGACAACATTTGAATGTATTCGACCACTGCTAGACATGGGCGTCCCCCTAGTGTCAAACTACTTACTATAATTATGTTAATTATACTTACGAGGACCCTCGTTCAATTATAGGATGGGTGACCGTTCATTAAAAATAAAAAAAATCTAAGACGAGATCCCAAAACACAGCTTAGTTCACCCACATTTGGTTGGATGTCACGACTTAGTTAGGAAACTGTAAGAATTGACAAATTCCGAGCTTAACAATAGTTACTACATTGATGGTACGCGAAGCAAAAACGACTAACCTGCAGGCAATATCATATTACATGTCTTTTGCTCCAAACAGAGCTGGATCACAGACAGCATCCATCGCCGCTGTATCATTGTGTTCCAAATTACATCTTGTGTTTGTAAAATCACACAGTAACCACAGTTGGGAACAGTTGCCCATGTTTGGTTGATATGTTTCAATCGCGGGTCATTCACTTCTTAACCACTTACTTTACCTCGAATCATGAAATTAATACCAATAAATAAAATTGAAGTGTCTGTTTGTAATTCCAAAATAACAGCTTCTTACTGAAAGCATATGAAATACTTTAAAATTTTTGTCTGTCTGTTTGTTCCGGCTAATCTCCGAAACGGCTGGACCGATTTTGATGGCACTTTTACTGGCATATAGCTCATGTTATAAGCAGTAACTAAGGTCACTTTTATTTCAGAAAAAGGATTACGGTTCCGTGCCAACAAATTAATACTCTTGAAATTGTTATAAAATCCGATTCAACTAGAAAAGTAATACATATTTTTATAATATTTTCACGCCGACGGAAGTCGCAGGGCACAACTAGTCTGTTCTTTAATGTGATCAGTACATTACAGATTTCATGTTTCGTGAGTAAGAGTTTTTTTTCGACTGTCGTAAATCTCATCATCATCAGGCAGTCTTGTTCCATGTCGAGTTTAGGCTTCCCTTCCTTTTATGCCATATTTCCAGGTGCCAGGCTGCAGGTTGTCCATTCATCTGACGGTATGTGTGTTTGTGTATCATACAATTCTGTAATTGATGATATACAAACATATGGATGTTGCTTGTCCGAAATAAAAGTTATTTTTATTTTTTTATTCTCGTGACCCAAGGACTGGCTTTTACTTTGGCCAGAGGCTAAGTGTTGCCATACAACGTGGCTGCGTTGCCAGTCTCTTGGGCACATTACCAGCTGACAGCGTTGAGGAGTTTTTTGATGCCCTTTTATAGTTTGTTGTTAGTTTACTTATTTTAGGTTATTTAATAGTTTTTAATTAATAATGTATTTAGTTAGTTTAATTCTGTAATTTCCTTTTTTTTGACAAACTCTGGTTTAACTTCTATTTCACTGTCGACGATGAAACATGCTTGTCTCGAAATAAACTATTCATTTATTACATGTAACTATATCTTCTGAAGCGATAGATACTCAATAGTCTCACGTCACTAGATTAATGAGGCAGTTATTCAACATATTGTGTCAAACGTTGCTTCAGTTTATAGTTGGTTAGGGTTAATACCGAATCAGGTTTGTCCCCATTACAAACGTTTGTACCTAATAAGATAAACCACCAACACCAAACCAATCACTACTGACCAACCAACCAATGCACACCACTCCACTGCACTGCTTACCAATACTGCAATGAGCAGGATTCGAAATCAAAACCGATCTCTCGCTTGCAAGTTGGTCTGAGTCAGTGGTTCCACCACCTGCCTAGCCTTTTCCCAACTATACAATACGATACCCCTTGGTAAGACTGGTTGTCAGACTTTCGGGCCACTGACTACCTGTAACGACTCTACAAATGACAGCCGGGACCAACGGCTTAACGTGCTTTCCGAGGCATGGAGGAAACTCAGTATGTAATGGGTGGTCACCCATCCACAGACTAACCTAGGCAAGCACGGCTTAACCTAAAGATCGATCCGAGCGGCTGTTATTCTTTAGCCACGAGCTGAGTCAGTGATTCCGTCGGCACAAAAACCGATACACATACATAGCTCTTATTCTATAAAGTATATTAAGTATATTCTATAAAGTATATTAAGTATAGCACTCACTAGGGAACTCTTTAGTCTCACTGACCTGTCAGGCTCACGCATTACGGGACCGACACTTTCAAGAAACCAACATTCAAAAGGCACATTTGAAAGCCTACTATCGCCTGAACACCCATTTATTTATCAAACAAAACTATTCACACAACATACATGGCTGGCTTTATTAACAGCTGTAAGTTCAAGTTTGGTGTTGGAATGGTAATGTATGGTGTGTTAAGAGGTATTGTAGGGTGGTGTTGGAGTGAATGCGTTGCTGTGACGTCGTGTTGTCAATCACAATCAAGCTCGACCACCCGCACGATTAGGCGCGGGATAGTGAATTAGAAGGCGGTGGAGTAAAATATAGTTAATATTGCTTACATTTTTTTGTGCTGCTTTAGAAATCATTATTACATGCTGTTAAAAAAACCCGCTTTACACATAGCTGGCATGCATTCAAAATGGCGTGTTTTTGGGTATTTTTTTTTAAATCAAACTCTTCAACCGCTGTCGTGTCGAACGAATCTTAGAACATGCCCATAGTGGCTACTGGCTATGTATTTAATTTCAAATTATTATAGACCATGTATCTTTAATACGCCCCATTATCATCAAGATTGATCATAAAAAGGTAATAAGTATTCTAACAATATTTAACAGCACTATTTAAATTATAATCAGGCCTCTTCATTCTAAGTTTTATAACGAGCTACTAAACAAATACACAGCGACTCCACGCCACCACTGCTCCCAATCATCTAGGTGTACAAGCACCACGTTTACCAGATATCTGTCTGTCTGTCCGTCTTATCGCTCCTATCTCCACACCTCACAATGGATGGAGAAAACAATATTTTTGATTTCCACATTATACTGTTTGGGTTAATGAATGAATGAATGATTTATTAAAAAATACAATTTCTTAAGGCTAGTTACATTGCCCCACAAAACTGCTTACGCAGTTTAACTGTGAGATCGTTGAGTCTCTAATACATTAAACATAATATCAGGTACATCCATAAAATATATTTACTTAATACCTACACTTACATAGAATCCAATAAATATTTTTTAAGTTTACGTGCGAATTTTACTTTATTGTCTTCTTGTCTGATGTCAGCAGGCAGAGTGTTCAATAAATAGGGAACGCGTTTTTTTAAGGTTCTGTCGCCATAGTAATTGCTAACTCTGGGTACATTATATTTACCTGCTGTCATCGACCTGGTAGTATAGCTGTTAGATACTAGTGAGTCACTATCCCGACTGCCATGGTTATTAACCAATAATAGGTATTTATGTTTAAGGCTAACTGGTAGAATTTTACATATTTTGAATAACCCATTGTAGTCTCTTTTACAGTTGTTTTTAGTTTTCTTGTTTACTAACAATTTTAAAAATCTAATTTGAATTGATTCTAGTTTCTGTATATTACTTTTAAAAGTCAAACCATAACAATCAAGAGAATAACTCAATATTGAGTCAACTAAGGACATATATAAACACTTCAAGGTGCTGGAGGGAACTTTAAAGCTTAAATGATAGAATTTACTTAGCAATATTCTAAGCTTACTACAAATGTAATCAATATGTGAAGACCATGAGAAACTTTCATCGACTTTAATTCCAAGATTTCCCGTTAACCGTTCGTAGTTAGGTATTGTTTGCCGCTGGTATGCTGATCCGGGTATGGTAAATGGGGTGATGGTTCTCACATTGTCTTGTGCGGATCTGGAGTTCCGATTGATTGGCGGGCTTTTGCAGGTGTCGCCGACGGCTTGGGGAGAACTGGGCTATCGAAAGATCGATTCGAAGTCGTTGAACATGAATGCTAAGAGTTAGGTGTATGAGGCTACTCTGAGAAAGTATAAGAAGTCAATATAGGGAATGTAACTTGAGGCCTGTTTAACGCTACGACTCTTTTTTACCAAAAATTTGTTGGCCAGTGAAATATAACCTTATAGTAGACTAGCTTTCGCGGCTTCGCCCGCGTGGATGTCGAAAACTATCCCACCCGAATAAAAATAAGTTACTTGGGTAGAATTATCAAAAACGCTGAGACACGTATAAATTAATTTCCAATCGTCAGCCTAAACACAAAATTTGAAGATCCTAACTTCAAAACTGACGGACTTTCATATAAACTTCCATCCCCTATTTTACCCCTTTAGGGGTGGAATTCCCAAAAATCCTTTCTTAGTGGATACTTACTCTTCACAAGAACACTCTCCAAGTTTCGTGTCTCTAGGATCAGCGGTTTAGGATGTGTGTTGATATATCACCCAGTCAGTCAGTCAGTTTACCATTTTATATATATAGATGAGGATCCGAAATGAAATGAATCTTCGTAAACTATACAGATAAATGCTACAGAAACAAGGATTTGAGCAATAATAGAAATATTTTCTGATACAACTTGTTATTTTATTGTAACCGATAGCAATCGATAAAAACACACAGATTATGAATTAACAAGAAACGTTGGCAGCGGAACCCGCCACAAAATACAAACTAAAATGGTTGAGTTCCATTATATTCTAAAAACAAACACACACACAAAACAAACAAACTAAAATGGTTGAGTTTCATTATCTTGCACTTCAATATCACAAATGAATTAATTCTTCGTATAACTAGTAAGATTCTTGTCAAGATATAAGTATTTAATTGTACTTGATGGATTTCCTCCCAAGTTCCACTATTATCTTGACAATGGTGTATGTGTTACAACAGCGACACGGTGTCGTTACAATACGAACAAAAGAATCTGGGCATCACATCTGATCACTGTGTCGGATCAGTGTAGTTGTCTATCAGCCCCCGTAACAAGACCACCGTAGACAAGGATTTCTTTGACGGAAGAATCGACGAAATGACAGATTGTGTCGACACAATGGCAGATTTCTTTGCACTATCTGTCATTTTGTCTTCCGTCAAAGAAATCCTTGTCTGCGGTGGTCATGCTACGGGGCAGGTCGCAATGCCTGCAGGGATTCTGGCAGCGACAGGGGATTCAAGATGGCTGCCATATGGGTGCTCTGTGGATATTGAAGTTAGTAGGTTAGTGAACATAGTAGTATTTAAAATTAAAATGAAAAAAAAAATGAAATGAATTTAAAATGGTTTGCAGTGGCGCTATTGCCAGCTGTTGAGCACTATTTCTAGAAGTAGGTGTGTGAATGACTATGATGATGAGCATAAGCTGGGAATATGCGTGGCAGTAACATGATTGTCCAACAATGGACGTCAAAGATTTGATAAGGATGGAATGGTCGATTTTTCATACCATTGTGTCTCATTATGAAAAAAGGCAATCATTATACTTATATAAAACATCTTTTGCCTCTTTGGTTGAGTGGTCGCAAGCGCGATTGCTGAGCATGAGGTCCTGGGTTCAATTCTCGGGTCGGACAAAGTGTTTTTCCACCAGGGATTTTCTCAGCAGCAGCCACGGAGTCTGGATTTGTGCCCGGTTGCTGGCAATAGGCTCGCCCCTTAATACATGGGACTTAAACATAACGGGCGAAATGTGGGTGTAGTACAATTGGAAACACTTCTGACTAACCCTTCGGGGATTCAGGCGTGATGTTATGTTATGTAAATGAAACATGATGGCAGCAACGTAACAGTTTATACCTTTCTAGTTTAAGCACCTTTAAAAAAAAACGAGTCGGTCACATTTCTATTTTCTAACTAAGAATTGTTGGAAGATACGAATATTTATGCCTTTTTAATTATTCCTTTCAACGACACACCGCCTAAAACTGCGCAGCTGTTTAGCTTCTTATCCATACCTACGTACTGACAGCCCAGTACAGGGGCGTCAAACGAGGCACGAATCAATCGTACCACGGAGGAGTATGCGCGAACTCGCGGGTCGTTCGGAGGTCGGGGGTCGCGACCTGTGACCTTATTGGGCGACCTTTGACACGCCCCCCGCCCTCTACCTCCCTGAAACTCGCTGAAAGCACAGAAGAAGGATGGCACGAGGACAATTTCAGTATATTATGTGTATGTAGACTGGAAGCGAGAGACAATGAAACTTTAAGTCCTTTGCAAGATCAAATTTCCCTTCAAATCAACTTTAAAAATCTCTTATAGTTTGAGCTATATTTATTTATTATTTATTTATTTATTAACACTTCAAGCACAAAGTGCACGGGCGGACTTAATGCCATAGGCATTTTCTACCAGTCAACCTATATCTATCCTATATCTCTGTAAAACTCGCTGAAACCACTGAAGAAGGACAGCATGAGGACAATTTCAGTATACTGTGGTAATGTGTAAAATTAGAGGTAAATGGTTACTTAATTCAGTTTAAAACTGACGCTAGTTAAACTTTAAGAGTTCTAGAAGATTCTATCGCAGCTCAAATCTAGTTATAAAAGCCTCACATAAATTCTAGCCATCTTCTTAACTGTTACAATACTGTTTTGAACTTCAAGTTAACTCGTTAACTGTATAGTTAAATGTACAGTATCTAATTGTAGGTATTGTTACAAGGACAATCAGTTATGTCGCAGTTTTCCTGTAGAAGTCGTCTGAATTTTGTTTGTTATTGGTTAGCGTGTTCTGTAGGCATTTGTTGGAATAATATGCTGGGTTGTGGTCCTATGGCTGCTAGCCTTGTGGTTTTGGACTAAGCACCATCAGCCTATGTGTGCAGATGGGTGTTAATCAACAACGCTGTGATGCTGTTACCATTGATTTGCAAGTGTGGTGATTATTATCTTTGTTCTTAAATGACCATGGATTATGGAAGAGAAGCGTTCTTTCAACCATGAAATTATTCAACATGGTTAAATAAACATAGATACCAATTGTATAATAAATAATGTCAGGTTAACGAGAGCCTATCTCTGATATTTTTATTAACAAAAAAATGAATTTAAAAAAAAATTGTGGACAATCCCAAAACCACCAGATTGTTATTTATCTTTTTCTCTTTATTTATCTTATAATTGCGAAAATTTGTGAGGATGGATGGATGGATGTTTGTTATTCTTTCACGCAAAAACTACTGAACGGATTTGGATAAAATTCCGCACAAAGATAGTTTATAACGTGGACACATAGGTTACTTATCCCAGTAGTATGATCCCGTGGGACAAAAATCGAACTCCATGCGGGCGAAGCCGCGGGAATAAGCTAGGATTACCAACAACTTCTGTGTACAAGATAAATATAGATTTCCAAACAAAATTGCGATCGCAGTATCTCCACCACATACAAAACCCAACATAATTGAAAACTAGTTCGGCAAAACGCCATTTTCAATATCCCACTGACGTGACGGTTAAACATTGTACGTTACTCGCGTGACCAACAGTTGGTGACATCTGACCTCATGCACTGATTGTCATGCACCTGTTATCAATGGAAGGTACTGTTCTTTCATTGTTATTTTGCCTTTGATTTTGCAGTACCATGACCCTTATGCTCGTGTACATAAGGTTTATATCAGAGGTAAATAATGTGAAAGAATTGTACTTGACGACTTGATACTTTTTTGTCAAATGACGTTTTGCTTTAAAGGTGGGTTACTGTCACGCTGCGCGTGTCAAATGTCACTTTCATTTGTCACGCAGCGTGATAAGGTTAGCGTCGTGAATCGGTTGGTTTTTGAGGTTGCAGCTTGATCTTTTTAGGTGGCTACAATGGATGGGATATAGGAAACTAGCACACTATTAAGGTATGAGGATCCCGGTTTTGGTCCCATGATAAAACCCGGTTTTTCCCGGGTTTTAGTATGGGACTGAAATCGGGTTCCGCAAGCTTTAAACGCTATGTAATCAAAGCTCCCTAATTCCGGAAACTGCCTCGTTGGTTTAGTGGTGGCAATTACAAGCGCTACAGCTTAAGGTCATGGGTTCGTTTCCCAGGTCGGGCAAAGTGTTACTGGGAAAAACCCAGTAATATGACGAATGTCTCAGAGGCAGCCCAGGTGTTGGCTTGCCTTCAGGAACTTACACTTCTTCTTAGCCTGTTGATGACAATTCAGATTGAGTCAGCCCAAAACTTGGTGACGAGTTCAACTTGAAACTTAACTGGCGTAATGTCGAACTAAAAAAAAAAGAAAAAACGTCCTCATGGAAAAACCTGGACTAAAGAACACTAATACAAATTATACAGGGTGGAGACGACAATGCGACAATAAATTAAACTGAATGTACCTCATGACGTTCCCAGTCTGCATACAAAAATTCAATCGAAAATTACTGGATATTTTCGATTGAAATTTTTATGCAGTTTATTCACAGGACGTTATTTTTCATTTTTAGCATTTTCTACATAGTGTAGATAAAAGGCTACCACAAACAGGTTAACGAATCCCGCATCGGTATAAACGTTAAACACATGTAGCCAACTCGCTACTTCAAAAAGCTTGGCCAAAATTGTCGTATTGTCGTCTCCACCTTGTAGAAACAAGTAAGGAGTCAAGCTGTAGCGTAGACGTGATAAAACAGGCCGACCTCATTAGCTAAACGAATTATACCCTTACATCAACACTTATCACCCAACACTCAACCACCGTCCACCGTTAATAACTCCAAAACCGTGAACCCTCCTGCAGCGTACATAATATCCCTAACACATTAAACTTACATACACCCAATAAACAAAACAAGCACATAATAAACAGCCTTGTATTACAAATCACCAAAGCATTTAATTTACAAAAACATGTTTTTAAAATGAAAAGGCTCACCTCTAGTGATTTGTACCGCAGCACTAGTGATAAAAAAGTTGGTCACGTCATAATGTGTGGGCTTCAATTTGTGGGTGTCAGTCGCGTGATTGAACAGACTACCCGCCGTGACAGAATAAAAATAAATTAGGTTGGTATGAAGTTTATGTGATCATGTAAACGTGTGTGGAGAAAATAGATGATTTTGTTTTGCTTCATAGATACTTTAAGGTACTACCGAGCTCACTGATGGTCGAACACTTTTCAACGTTATAACTAAACCATGCAGACATTGTTTTAAGCTTACACGGTTTCAAAGTTTTACTATTGTCGGTTAAATATACTTACGCGATTTGTGGCAACAGAGGCCTTTAAAATACTTGTCGGATATGTCAGGATTTATTCCGTTAGACTCGTACATCATGTGGGCAGACGGTGGGTTTCGTGCTATGAAAACACACTGAGTGTTATACACTGTTTCTAGAGAAACTAACGAATTACTGTGTGAATGAATCGGGTACAGTTCCAAAACGTCTCAACTCCGCCGCGATCAGACATTGACTGTCGCCCTCGCCTCGAGTTGAACATCAGGGCTCTGTAGAAACACGCTGTGGTGTGGGTAGACTGGTAAGTAGGTCTCGTCATGTCACCACTGGCGCGTTTGCCGATTTATTTTATGTCCATACTAACGACCGGATCCGACATACTCGTTTCACATATAATTTCAAGAATTTATTCTTATATATGGATTATACTGATTGTCCTTGTTGCAAACAATTTATATAAAATGCTATAGGATAATTGTATTTTCGATTCAAAAACCGACTTATTTACGTTAACTTTAAACCGCGCGTCGCTCGTGCTAGGGCCTCAGTTAGACCACCAATCTCTAGATCTAAAATCGGCGACGGAAAATCAGCAATGACTAAAGTTATTCTCAAGAATAATATAGATACAATCATACGACGCAGCTGCATCATCCCGCAGATGTTGCTATCAGTAAGAGCTTGTTATTCCCCTTCTAATCTACTAATTCTACAAGCACACAATATCATAATCTTCACAATAAAATCCATACAGTAAACACCGCACTGTAGCGTGGGAGTCCCCTGCCGTGATTCTGCATTAAAATTCCCTCAGTTACAACCCTAGAACAGGTGTGAGGAAAGGGCTGTTTAATATTGACTTCCGTAGAGCAGTTGTGATTTATAATTTATGTGAATTTGATACTTTTTGTAATTACATATTAATTGTTGTGGGATAACAGTGTGTTCTATTTATTTTAGTAATGTGGTGAACAAACGTCAATCAACATAAGGCCATAACTACTTACAACTGATACCACTCTTCAAGATTTTGTGATTTTGGTATGTTTGTTATTTTAGTCCCTTTTTATGTCATTCGACCACCGAGCTAGCTTGTCTACCTACGCTACGCGCTAAAAGCGACACTAGAGACGCATTTCACAAATGTTTTTTGTCATTTTATTTAAACAAGTCCATTTTTGCATTGATATGATGTCATAATGAAACTAATACGTACCTACTCATCACTAAAGATTTCGTTCTTATGAATACGATATTTATATATTTACAGGTAGAAACTTAATATTATAAAGCTGAAGAGTTTGTTTTTTTTTTTCGAAAAAGAAACGTTTCTCTCTGGAACTCCCAGTCAGATTTAATAAAGTATTTTTGCATTTGATAGCTCAATTCTTGAGGAAGGCTAATACTATTTAACATCACGATATGACCCTTAAAATAAACGGCGATTGAAGCTGCGAGGCACAGCTAGTATTTTATAATCACCTTTCCCCCTTACTAGCGGACATCACACTTCTTGATCAACCTAATTTCACTCTCGACTAATGAAGAGCGCCAATCAGCGCCGAGCTAATTGCCGACAAGTGCAAATTCCCACGTAACAGAGGTATCGCGTGCGCTGCCCACCTGCGCCGGCGCATACGACGGACGCCACTCTCACGCGCACTTACAGTTTCACACGGTGACAACGAGAAGCAAGATATAGAGCAGAAGGACCACAGTATACCTTAGGAGCTTATTTGGAAAGTGTGGTAGTGGTAGCTGATTTGAATTGTACAGCATATCAAGCTACTACAATCTGTCAAATTTCTTTAATACATTTTCAACTTTATCTCTAAACCAGTAGGTTTAAGGTTGATTGAACCTGACAGATTCGGGTAGCTTTATGTGTTGGCGTCTGTACAACGGGCAGGTGTCCGTAGTCCAAAGCACGATTTTTTCGTACGGTTGGGAAAATTTATCATTCCGCTGAATTTGGTTGACCTGCAAGACATGGTCAGCCACGTCTTGGTGTTACTGGCGATCTTACGGAGAGTATCTGGGTTATCAGAGTACTTTGCCCTAGTAGTCAATTTACTAAGAGAACCTAGTAGCTAGAGCAGTGTGATAAATATATGCTCTTTGATATGTTTTCTTTTTAATAAGCCTGCTTTTGGCCGCAACTCGCCTGATGTGAAGCGATGTTGTGGCCTTGGGTGGAATACACTTGCCTAGAAGAAGCCTTGAAGTGCCTTGCGATTCACTCGAACTTTGAAGAGATCCAGATTATAGTAATCGGTTCCTGTTCATCAGTTGCTGTCCTGTATTCCTATAAATCTGTGCAGGCTTACAATATACTTTTAGCACCACGAGTAGTGCTCCAGCGGCTTTTAGTAACCATAACAAAACATCATTCTCTTAGGGTTAGGTAGAGGTACTCCTATATTACACCCACATATTGCCAGTTGAGCAATCAGTTTGAATTATCGTGCCTTGTGTTACGATAGTGCTTAAGTCTGACAACCAGTCTTACCAAGAGGTAACGTATCAACCAGTACTATAGCTAGGTTGTGGAGGTCAGACAGGCACGCTCCTTGTAAAATTCAGCTGATCCGGTTAAACTGGAAGCAGAGTCCAACATAGTTGAGAAAAGGCTAGTAGACGAGTTATTGCAGTTACGACAGTGCTGAAGTTTTGGCTCGCTGTAACATTTTTATTTCACTGGTCAAGTTGAAAACCAGTTGCTTGCTAAGGAGCACCTTAAGAACTTTATAACTCGGTAATAATCTTCTGTAAACTACACAACTGTTTTGAGCACACCTTCACAAAATTATCGAGTTTTGTTCAAACTGAGTCTTCTGTATTTTCCTGCCATATCACATGAACAACGTCACCGGATAGACTCCTGTTTGTTATAATTGGGTGATTAGTGTAAATGACCGCTTCCGTGTGCCGCGATGTGATTTGACTTTTGATTTCGTTGAGGGGAGGGTAGTTCGGTGTTTACTGTTTAGATTGATGTAAGTGATTTTGTAGATAGTGGTAAGTGATTTGTTGATAGGATTTTGTGAACTTTTCATTTTGATTTCAGCGGATGCAGCAGATGATTTCTGTTTTATATAGATCATGTTTATTCCAGCTTAACTCACGTTGTGCAGTTACATAGTATAGGTAATTTCAGAGACTGGGAAACACAATTATTCTAACTTCTCAGAATTGGTCTATTTAACTCAATTTCGTATCTCATCTCTTTTTCAACCCCTTTTATAGGTACTATCGAGATCACTGACGGTCGACTACTTTCGACCGTATTACTTAGGACATAAGGGTGAACAATGGCAGACCGTCAGTGAAGTCTGGAGTACGCTATAATGTGTTTCAAAATTGGTGAACAATAAAACAAAATTAATCAAAATCCAGAGAGACATCTTTTATTCCTCATTAATATTTAATTTTTTATACAACTCCATACATTCTCATACACACACCGACATTATTTTACAACAGTTCACTGTACATATTATTGCGAATAAATACATTGCTTCTCTTTTACTAATTGTTTATATTTTTCTTTGTTTTGTTGTAAATTAAAACAATTGCTCGATGTGTAAACAATTGATTGTAATGTAAAATTTATTTTGTTTGATTATTAGAAAAGTTAATATAATTTAATTAATAAGAAGTACATGAGTACATTAAAAAGATTTTTAATATCTTTGAAAATTTACACAACGGTTAAATAATTCGGTCTTGCCCACGCGTGGACTGCGATAGACTGATTTCATTAATATTACGTTACAATCAAAAGTTCTAGTTTTCAAACTTATAAGATTACCATGACAATTCCAAAATAATTTGCAATAATTATAAATTCAAAGATATCTAAAATGACTATGGTCATACGAAAAAATTAAAATAGATATATTTTAATAAAAGAATCGTTGCGCTAAAGATTACTAAAATTATAAATAAAACATTTCTGTATAGTTACTATTCTTATATAATTTGTATTTCTCACTATTGTTTATACATATAGACACACATAAGTAAGAGAACAAAAACAATTTTACTCAAATATGTTTTACATTTTTACTAATAAAGAATAAAACTATTTGTAAAAGTTGTTTTTTTTTAAAGGAACGATACATACCTATAAATGCTTTACGGAATCAGTAAATAATAAAATACGTATAATTACGTAAATATTTGAGTTATTACAGCACCAGTCGAAAAGAAAAAGAAAGAACCTCATCCAATCGTATTTGCACATCTGTTTATTTATGATTTTAAACTGGGAATGTTATCCGACGAAAAACATGTAGAAAATAACCTTAGCATAGACAAAACAAAAAAAAACTGTATAAGAACTTCTTATACGTAAACTTTTTGTTTTGTCTATGCTGAGGTTATTATCATTAGATCATCACGTTATTTAAATAAGTAAAAATTGTTGAACACCTCTTTCTGTCTTCTGATATGCCCTCGGTTCCCACTCCCAGTTTAAAAACATTCAGGATGCTTCACACCTACTTAGCCGTATAAAAAGATTTCACAATCTTCGAAAAACGTTATCTATCTCTATACATACAACTACACACCAACATTGCACGACCGATGTACATTTTATTGCGTTATCAATCCAAAATTGCTTTTTATACAACCTCTACACGAGAAGAATCAGAAAAAATTATATAAAATAAAAAGAAATCCATCCATCATCGTAGAAAACTCTTAACTATCAATTTACAATAATAAAAACATTTTTTATTTACAATATTAAATAGTAAACTATTTTTACAGAGGAACAAAAAACTTGAACTAATACACTACGGACCCCACTGAACAACGTTACTTCATATCAGGTATACTACACTCCTGTCGTATGTTCAACAAATTGTCTATCATCAGGGATTTTTGCGCGCTTTTCTGAGTCTCCGAAGTCGTTTCGAACTCCTCGTTCGATTTCGGAGCGTAGAAAGCTGATATGGGATCAAATGTAGGATCGGCTCTCTCGCTTTCCCTGCTGGTTCTTGACCCGAAGTACTCTTCGCTCGCTTCTGTTTCGTGGAATTCGCTCGAGGAGGTCACGGCATCCTCAGGCTGGGCTTCGCGCTGGTACCTTTGGAAAGGGTCGAACCGCTGGCTGGGCAGGTACGGCGGGAAGCCGTAGGGCGTGGATCATGCCGCTGCCAGCTGCCTCCACATCGTATGTCACATGGTCGCCATATACGGCCACGAGAACGAGCTCCCGGAGAGGAGCATGTCCCTGATGAGGGTCTCTATAGGGGTCTTGCCTACGAGTCGCACGAAGAACAGTTGTTCTATGACTTGTGAGCTGACTGTCCGTAGGGAGGGCAGTCGGAGCAGCAGCTTGCCGAACCTGGTGGGTTGGTTGGGATACTGACTCCGGCAGTACTCCTCGAGGGCGCACTGGGACTTTTCCTGTAGGCTCTCTATGTGTGGCACGTCTGATAGGCCGCACGCGTCTGGAACGAAGAAAGGAATAGGTTAGATTGTTGTACTGATTTTACTGTTTAGATTTTGTACTGTTGTACTTTGGAGGACTTCATTTTGTCTCTTATTAAGTATGAAAGAAAAACTATTTTTTGTTACTCCTACGCCTCATACTTAAATTATTGCAATGAAATATTTCTGTTTAATGATCTCAACGTTTTTATTATTCTCGTTTTCCCCAAGTTTCCCTTTTTCCTGTCTGTTATACCTTTGTTTCTCCAAATTGTCGTCATAATCTCTTATTATTGTTTTTAATGCGTCATAAATCTATTTTATTCCCCTCTAACGCCGAAAATACCTGTGCTTATACTAATGTTGTCATCAAAAAAAGGTTTAATGTAATAGAAAAACGTTTGCTACATTTAACTTGGTTATTTTCGCTTAATATTACGTTTTGTCAATAAAAATAAAGTCAAAGCTTTAAGGGTGCTAGAACATTGGAAAACATTTTTAAATTTAATTTTTGAGATACGTGTTTCGATTAATTATGCAATATTTCGATATCACTTAATTATGTTTCCTTACTCAGTTAACACTCAATTGAATAACACAATAATTAGCAGTTATCACAATAACCTAAATTCCAGTTGCATATTATTATCATTTTATGTGTTGTAACAGCGTCTAAAGAATCCTAATTAACTGTTAGTCAGAGTTTTAAGCCTTTTATTAGCCGCTGGTTTCGTCATATTACCGCAAAACCTTTGTATTCGTTCTATTAGCACTTACGTGTTATATGGTTGCACCAAGGCTTTAAAGCCACCATTTATGTTATTTTATTTCTTAACGAAGAGTTTGATTGTATTTATAGCGACTTATAATGGTGTGTTTTTCGCGGAAATCGCATGTTGTCATAATGCAGATGGAAAACTTGGTTATGTTCTTGAAGAGTTTTATTTAAATGTACTTTAACTACTCACTTCGTCATTTTATTTCGTATCGTTGGTAAAACTTAATTATTATTGCCAGCATTTGAAAGCCGATACTTTTACGTAATCCTTTGAAAGTTATTTAATGGAGTGTTTATTACATGAGAAACATTGGAAAAGCGCCTAGCAATCAGTTGGACATAGGTCCAGCTGATTGCTAGGCGCTTTTCCAAAGTTTCGAATCAATCGAATAGTTGAACAAATGATAGCATTCGTTCAATTATTTGATTATTTTGTCGCGCATTATCTAATGTGGGGAGGAGCTCGTGGCTTAATAATAAAAGCCGCTCAGATCGATCTTTAGGTTAAGCCGTGCTTGCCTAGGTTGGTCTGTGGAAGGGTGACCACCCATTACATACCGAGTTTCCTCCGTGCCTCGGAAAGCACGTTAAACCGTTGGTACCGGCTGGCCTTTGTAGATCTTTGACAGTCGTTACGGTAGTCAGTGGCCCAAAAAGTCTGACAACCAGTCTTACCAAGGGGTATCGTATTACTCGGTACTAACTGGGTTGTGGAGGTCAGATAGACAGTCGCTCCATGTAAAATGCTGGTATTCAGCTGCATCCGGTTAGATTGGAAACCGACCCCAACATAGTTGGAAAAGGCTAGGCAGATGATGTATCTAACGTGTGAATTTTCTTATATGAATGAAGTAAACAAATCCGTGATTTATTGTAATATTTAATAGCGAGGTGGAGACGTTGGGTCATCGTACTAAGATTTGTGTTTGTCATAGAGATAAACCATGATAAACACGGTGTTGAGTCATTGTTGAAGTTAAGTCTAAGTTACAATGTGACTTAACTACTACTGGATAGATTATTGAATGAATAAAGAGAAATACGACCCTAACACATTTGGGATTGGACTAGATGGATGAAAGGTAACAGAGAAATACGTGATGAATTAGTTATCTATTTCATTACGTATCTATCGTATCACCATCATGAAGAAGGGCTTTTGCATGTAGTAAATAGACAAGATTTATTTTTGAATAAAGAGCGTTTACGACTTGCGGCATTTCATACAAACTTTCAAGTGCTTTTTTTTCGAAATGACTGAACCGATTTTAATGATACTTTATACGCATAAGCAAGACACATAAGTCTAAAAAGTTATCAGAGAACATTTTCGAAAAATAGTGTTACAGCTAAATTAGACCAATTTTAGATTTACCATAGATACAGAAATTTCCAATTATCTTTTTCTATAAAAGACATTTCGAAAATGTTCTCTGATAAATTTTTTGACTTGTGTATCCTGCTTAATTATGCGTATGAAATTTCATTAAAATCGGTGCAGTCATTTCGAAAAAAAAGACTTGAAAGTTTGTATAAAATGCCATAAGTCGTAAATGCTCTTAAAGTTATAGAGAACTCCCAAAACACTGTGAACTTAATTCTTTTATTGTGAGGCTTTTTCACACATTTGCAATCACTAAATACATGACAATGATTTGTAGTTATAATCTCCAAACCCTTTGTCCAAAAAATAACCGCGTTCTTAGTTCAAATCTTAAAGAAACCTTCGGAAGTAACCGAAAACAAAGACAAGATTAATCCTTGCTACCCTCAAATAAAAACGAATAAGCATAATAACCCGTGAATGGTTGCAGGACTACCCTACGTCCCTTGTACTCGAAGGTAGGGTTACCATCTTGGGATTTGAAAAGTCCTGACAGAAAGACACATTTACAAAATAGCAGGACAATTTAGGATTTTCAGTAATCATTTAAATCTGCCTAGCCTCTTCAAATTATGTTGGGGTCGGCTTCCAGTCCAACCGGTTGCAACTGAATACCAGTATTTTACAGCGACTGCCTATTTGACCTCATAGACCCAGTTACTTGGTCAGATTACCGGGCTTTTACAATATTTTAATTTCTGAAAACAAAACCAGTTAAAGTCCGAACGAGGGCCCAAAAAGCATGTCCGGATAAATCCGGAAAGATGGTAACCCTACGTCCCTAGGTCGTAATGCGATTAGGCCCCCAGCACATTGGCGTGGCACATTAATATTTTTTATTGTTATATACTAAGATATGGCTCGGTAAACAACAACGTCGTTATGAGCTCGACCAGATGTCTGCTTCAGTGGTTCGCGGTAAGTGTTATGAATGTCGGGACTGATTAGTGGTGATCGTCCTTTGTTTTTGGAAGGAGAGATAAACTAGTGATATGTGCACCGTAGATAGGTATAGAAAACGAATGAACGTCGCAGTATCGCTTGGCGAGCTATGTCATTGTTCTTTGTGAAGAAAAATGATTGGAGATAATATGTGTAACATGGACATAATTCGGTCTTTCTAAGACTTCTTTGAGTATCTGTGTTGGAGGGAGAAAATTTTGAATTCATTGTTGTTTCGGAGTTTTAAGATACTCAAGGTAAAAATATGTGACATTCGACTTGGACCAAAATCAATTCGGAAAAGAACACGAGGAAAGAATTTCTAATATCTATTTCGTACGCTTTCTTGTGATAGATTTAGAATAAATGGACTGCTAACTTAAGAAAGTGACTTACAGTCACCTGAATGCCACAGGAGGACCAAACGAGGTGGAGCAGAGAAGGATGAAGACCAATTTGATACAGACATGGTTTTAAAAAACGATCATCATACTAAAAAAGTAATTAATTGTTGTTATCAAATCAACATCCATATTAAACTGTCTGTACCAAGAGATACATCATCATCATCATCATCATCATCATCATTTCAGCCGAAAGACATCCACTGCTGGACATAGGCCAAGTGTCGCCAAGTGCGTCCAAGAGATACAGACAGTTTCAAATCACAAATGCCAGCCATTCTTTGACACTAGGCAAGTGTTGCAGTTGTAATTTGAATCTGATAAACTATAAAATTCCCTGACTGTACCTACAACAATATACAGCCAAGTCGTCACCCAGCAACAAGGTTATAAAAAACGCTAATAAACCTTCGTACAAGTAATGAAACAAGTTGTATGTTCAACTAACATTATAACTGACAACTAATCATCGCGGGTAATTATAAATTAACCTAGATGCGCGATGAGAATGCCTCAAGTGGGTAAGACAATTATCTGTTTGTTAATTCAGGTTTATACTGGGGATATAGATGTAATAGACATAGACTTTGTATAGCTCGCAGGTTTAGTGGTCGCGCGACTGCTGAGCATGAAGTCCCGGGTTCGATTCCCAGGTCGGGTAAAGTCTTATTGAGTTTTCTAACAAGGATTTCTCAACAGCAGCCACAGAGTTTGGATTTGTGCCCGGTTGATGGCAATAGGCTTGCTCCCTACATGGAACTTACACAAATAGCTGGTGAAATGTGGGTGTACTATTAGGTACAGCTTCTATTACAGGCCTGATGTTATGTTATTCTGAATGATTACCGAGAGACGCTAGAAGAAGTGTTGGCAGACCAACAGTCAGATGGGTGAATAACATTCAGAAGATAGCGGGTAAGACCTCGTTGAGACTCGCGTAGACCAGGGACGCATAGCCCAAAAGTGAGGAGGTATATATTCAATAGTGGGTAGAACAAGGTTTCCAATCATGAAAATGATGTTTTTTTTTTGAACATGTTAAGAAAAGCTAGTGCATGTCAACATCGAGGCTTGTGAGAGGCTAAGAGTCAGTCACTAGACACCTCATTATTATTGAGACTAAGAATCGTAGGGTAAGGCTGCGTTTCCACCAGAGATGAACGAGGATGCGTAGCGAGGAATGTGGATATGGAACATTAAAGCTTCTTTTTCACATTTTGATCTAAGACCAATCATTGGTGGAATGGCAGCCTAACATTACTGCATAATATAAGTCGCTGTCGATGCTGCATTCAAGATAGTAAATACCTAGCAAAGATTAAACTGATGAGCTCACTACAAAACACAACAGCACCCCATTATATCATGTTATCATCTAACATGACGTCACAGGAGGCCCGAAGCTCCAACAACCTACATTTTCATTCAATAAAAGGCAACTATTAATTCTAATTCGTGTGTCTACGCTTCACAGCGTCTTGGGACAAGATGACGCAATCCTGGGACCATAATTGTGGTCACTTGTCCTAATTGTTCCAGCGATGCCACTAAATGGTGACAGCTGCTTGATAATTGATACACTTTGCCCACACAAAAGAAACTCTACCTTATCTTTGTTCCACCAAAGTTGGTTTTCAGTTGGGAGATCCCAAAGAAAAGAACAGAAAATCTGTAGAAACGATTTTGAGGTTTTAGCTGCAGTGTTAAAGTTGAAACTTGAATGGGGTATTTTTAAGCTTATTGAAGGATGTTGTGAAGCGTTTGTTTGTAAGCTGGACAATAAGTTGTGTAATTTGCATTTCCGCAAAGCGACGGAGAAAGATGGCTTAGTGTGGCACATGAGTAGTTGTAAGATGGGGGAAGGAATCTACCATCTTGTCTTGCTATCCTGTGCTTTATGGACTTTGCAAAGATAAGGTAAAATATATTCAACGGTATTTCATAAAGACTAAAGGAGTAAATGAATACGGTCAAAAACAAATTTAAATTTCGCGCTAAACTAGACAACATTATGTGGGCGACACGTTACGTATTTGGTACAAAACACTAGAAACTTTAATGCCAGATTCTATGAATTCGTCATTAATTTCATAGATGACAATCTTTTTTCGCGATCGCAAGACCAAAAAACCAGTCCCGAGAAAAAGATCAACTGCTTAAAATATTTCGTAGCCAAACCCTACCCAACTGGTGTACCTTCATTTAACAAAGCATCTCTCAACTAACTAGAGTAGTTAACTACGACGATTGAAAGCCACACGAAGGAGGTCAAGAGTAGGCAAGCGAAGCAGGTGGCTGCTCAGTGGTCAGTTCAACCGAGTCTTAATAGCTTTAATAGAGCGATCTTCTGCCGGCGTAATGCTAGCTTTGAAGCAAATCTTTGAGGTTTCTACAATTTTAGCAGTAAGTAAGGTAGAAAACCAGTCGTAGACCAGACATTCTTCAACTATATGTTGTTTTTTTTTTTGGATCAAATCAGTTTTTGGAAAGTAAGTGATATTAATTCTGACAGTAGTATGGCGGGATTCTAGAGAAGCTCAATTCTGCCTTTGAGAATACTTGAATAGCTGTATAGATTCAAGATACTAATTGACTATGCATTGATACTTGTACTTGTATCGCTAATTATCAGAAAACAGAAATACAGGAAAGGGATAATTTTGGAATGAAAGCGACTGACACCAAAAAAAAACAAGAAAAAAAACGCTCAGAAATTCCAATTTCCCCAAAGAATCCAAGGGCAGGCAATCTCAACCCTGCGCTATCAAATCGAAAGGTGTACGACAATGATCCAAAAGACCAAAGATCAGGCAAAGACGGTGCAATAGCAATTAACCCTCTGCCCGCCGGACATCGTAACAATGTAATATATTTTAATTGAAACGACCCCGCCGTAGATGCAGTAAATATTGGTCGGAATGAACGAATGAACCTAATTGAATGGATGAAGGAGTGTCGTGTTAAATTTTAAAGTAGGTTCTGAATGAATGACGTCATTCGTTAGTTGTGTAATTGTTGATTGTGATGATGTTGATGTGTTTGAGGAGATTGTTTTGGTCTGAGATGTAACATGTTTTGGATATGGTGTCAGAATTTCCACAGTTTATAAGAAATATAATATAGACGACGAAGATTTCTGAAGATCACAACGGAATTAAGAAGGACCGGTCGAATTTTTTACTACTAAGACAGATTCTCAGCGTCTAAATCTCTGGTCATTATCCACAGAATAACAACCGAATTTTTAGGACTGATCCCGATCCCTAAAAATCACAGTGCGTATTTTTTTATGAATCTTCCCAAAATCAAACCATGACAAAAATCTTAAAAAAAAACCCAGTATGTACAGACAGCGCACACTAATAAACCCTGCATGAGCATGATTCGAACCTCGCTCTTAAACAGTATTGATGGTAGTGTCAACAGATTTGACCCAGTGAATCAATGTTCTATCATGACCAATGAATGCTTATAAACTTATAAGTTTGCCTCTTGGCGCCGATGAGTCGAGGGCTCGGTTTGAAGTACCTAATGATAGCCTGGGTGAAGTACTTTGTGTAGGTATTGATAACGAAGGAAGAGATTGTGAATGATGAATGTGATGATACAATAGTTATGGATGGAGGATATATTAGCAACATGAGAAAGGCAATGGTCCAGTGTTCTGTGAGGAAAAAGGTGTGTTGATAAATTAAGCAGTGTTCTAAATAATCAGGATTACCACTGATGATACCAATTTTGTGGATAAAGAAGTACAGATCAATCCAAGGACAGTCTCTGTACAGTGGATAGCTATAGGTGTTGTAGAAGATGATGATTTTAATATGAATAATTGAAATCAGGAGGTAGTAAATATCAACTTAAACTATATTAACATGAAGAAATTCTTTAATAGAACATTGTTGATGTCTATTACCTAATGGCTAAAATTTAGTGAAGCACAAACAGCAGAGGTCGTAACAATTGTTTGTTAGCGAGCCAGATAGTCGAGTAATTTAATGTATCAATCATCATTAAACCAGTTGTTTGTAATTTGGTAAATTTTAGCTTCGTTTTCATTATTTGTATGTTCATTTACAGCTATGACATTGTTTGCATCCTTTATTTTAAGTTTGTCAGTTTAATGCTTGTTAACATAACGTCACGCCTATATTTACCCAAAGGTTAAGATCTGAGGTGTACCATAGTTCACCCACATTTTGTTTTAAGTCCCATGTGATGGGCGAGCCTATTGCTACCAACCAGGCAGAAATCCATACTCCGGGCTACTCATGAGAAATTCTCTACACATACATACTTCTCATTATTTTAAATCTTATTTTTTTTAAAGCTTTCTTAACTTAAAGCTGTCTGCTGTCAAAGTAGCTCATAATATTACCAGCTAGAATATAAATAAATCGTCATTTCACAAACCGATTGCCCTTCAGATTTCAGTGTGACGAATCTCATTGACTCTCATTAAATACTCGACTAAAGGGTGATAATCGAGAATTAAATCGATGGCCCGCATCGATGGCTGTGTATCGTTTATGAAAATAAAATAATCGTCGCTCATTAGTCGATTTTCGGGTTATGCGGGTGTTTATTGTGACACGCTTTTTATATCAATGGCTTTTAACTTTCATTCCTCCGTTGATTGTATTTAATTTGTACTGTGTTTTCTTTTTGGTTTATTTTCTTTAGTGATTGGAGCTGTTTTTATCATTTGGAAGTTTATAGTGATTGTAATTGGCCGTTAAATGATGATTTTATTGGACGTTACTAATTGTACTGTACGCTCGTTTAAGTTAAAGACTGTACGAGTTATTCAAGAATTTTAAGCACTTGATATTTACTTTACTAGTATAAAATCTGTTATAAGCCTGCGGATAATCGAAACTCAAAAAGAAATAAACTTCATAATCATAATCCAACGTTTAAAAACCAACAAAAGTTTATAACAAATAATATCTTTTAATCCTAACAGACCATAAACTTATAAAAGGCCACAAAATGAAAGAGCAAACAGCCGTCTTTAGAAATCTATAATCTTTTGATGCAAGAAGGCGTAACTGCAAACTGTAGGCGGCTGAGCAGATGTTTGTTCAGCGGCCGAGGATGGACGAAGTATCTCCGGGTGTAAACGAAGAATTACCGAATTTCGACGAAGAATGTCCGACAATAGCCGAAAAGGCAAGTACAGAGATGGTACAAGAATTTGATCAACATTACGGAAAATAATGTAGTACTGCTTTCTTGGCAAATGTAACGTGAACTTGGGATTACGTGGACGTGAATATGGTTGGATTTTGGCAAAGGGCAGACTGGATGCGGAAGGCAGTGGCGTGTCTAGGGGCCAACAATACGGCAAGCCCCTATCGCAAGCAGACTGTGAAGAGTAGTAGGTTATAAGGGCAAGCCAAGCTATTAGACTGGTATGAAAGTAACAGCACTAGCGGTAGGCCGCGGCCAGGTTGTTGTGGCACAGTGGGTGGCTCATATCCACTGTTCAGCAGTATTTGGCTATTGGTTAAGTTAATTTATAGGTTGATTGCTGTTTAATTTGGAACATGACCTGGAATTGTCCAGTCTTTTAAAGTTGTTAAGAGAGAAAAAAAAAATGGAACAATATTTTCTTGCAGTTGGATCAAAGTGACACACAAACACGAATTTCTTGTTTTAGTTATGTGTACTCATCATGATACTTCAAAAGTAACCGATACTGTATTATTAAGAAACGTAACCCATTTAAGACATCCAATTCCGTATTTTAGGGCACGCTCCACGCGATACAATCTCGAACGGTTTTACAATAATAAAATAATCTTGTAAGTAGATCGGAAATAGCGAAGCAAATTTAGCTACCACAATAGGGCTGTGGTGTTTGTCACCAAGATTGGGATCTTCAGAATAACACCCTTCTTCTTATCTGGTATCTACGAGATGTTTATTTACGTTTATAATGTGCTGTAAATATAGCTATGTTATTTGTGTCTTATGTTCGATGACTTAAGTTATTTTTGCAATTGGAAATGTAAAAGAAAATTTTCTTAGCTCGGGCAGTATTTTTTTACTTGGTTTATTTTTTTGGTAACAATCAGTGTGTGCCTTTTATCAAATTCTTCAGCTTTTTAACATTGAAGTTTCATTCATAACTTCTGAAAACTTTAAGAAAACGTGGTAAATTCTATGATTTTCTAGATACTAGATTTGACAAGAAGAAGTTTTAAAATGACATTTTAAAGTTTTACGCAATTAAGCTCCTACCAAGACTATTAGACATAGGAAAATTTTAGCACTGTAACCTCAATGGGAACTAGGCACGGTAAATCGATAGTTATTACTGAACAGTAGTCAAATGTAACGGAACAAAAAACCGTAAGCGATCCGAAAACGCCATTACTGCTAAGTAATATTCATTTGTTACAGCGGACATTTAGCACATAGACGTCGGCAAAATGATTCAATGAATAAAAGAAAAAATACATCCAGCTTTTATGACAGTTAATAACATTGAAAAGTATTAAATTCAAAAGATTCCTAACAATAGATCAATAGACACAAATTGGACGTCCATAGGTACCATAGACACGTGTCCGAAAGAAGAAAAAAAGAGACGACCAGCCTTATCGAACAACGTTGTATTTACTGTTATGAAAATTCAATATCGAACTTTGTAATTCTTATAACGAAGGCGGAAGGATGTTATTTATTTGGCAAATATTTCGAGAAGAATTTTAAAGTTGGTGATGTCAAACAGCATCAAATGGCGCGAAAAGTGAAAAAATGTGACATTTTAGCATTGTGAAATAAAAATTTAAAATAAACACCTTTTGAGTGGGCGTTAGCGGAGTATTTGTAAATAGGTTTTTGTTGATATTACAATGGTATTTTTAACAACGGTTCCCTGCGGGGGTGTTGTCTGACAATCTCGTAATGTTGCCACGTGCTTTTAATATTGGCATTTGTATTGTTGCCTTGACAAAAAATAATAATTTGTAGTAGCAATTTACCAGGGTTTTATGCCCACATACGATCGGCTAAACTTTTTTTTCCTTCGATTCACTTGAGATGAATTTAACTGGAAATGTTACTTTAAGCTTAATCATTAAGCTTAAATTACATTACTAATCGCCTTGACAATAAATTATAGTAAAAAAACCATAATTCAAACACTTTTTCTCCTATTTCACACAATGATATTAAAGCAAGATCAAATTACAATAAAAAAGTCGTCAAATTAAACTTGATAGGTATTAAGCAGACAAAAACCGTTTAATCTTGGAAGCTAGAACCGTCTACGGAAAATTGATATGTAAGCATTCCATAAATAATACTAATAAGGCATTTATTGTCCATGGTCAGCGATCGCTTACCATTTTAGGCGCGAGATTGTATAATAATTTACCCAGCTACGTCATAAACGAGAATACACCTCATACTGTAAATTAAATCTGCAAATTAGATTTACCTAATACGGATTAATAATAACTTAAGGCAAATCGCATATAACTTCTATGGCACGTAACATAATACCATAAAGGTGCGTGCACATAACATTGGCGCGATATCGCACGATCGCGCGGCATAAACAACGCGGCGGGTGGCGCTACCGACGCGCCGAGGAACCAACACTTTACGACGTCACAAAAATACTCGCTACCGTACCGACCTTTACGGTACCTACACAATTTTACCGAGTACAAAATATACGATGAAGAAATTACAAAAATTGTTGGAGAATATTTTTCGGCTTTTATGTGAATTCTTTAAACATAATGATATTGTAACGGCATCTTGAATGACATACCTACATAATTTTAAGATGTATATGCAGAGAATGCGTCGCAGTTATCGTGGAACTGTCTTTTTTAATAGAGTCATGTTGTAACGGGATTTGATAATTTTGAGGAAAATACAAGTTCTAGTCTGTAAAGTTTAGTACGTAACGACATACAGTACAACGTAAGAGCTTAACTGTGCTTACTTTATTTTTATGTTTAGGACGTTTTAAGTTTCCAGTTAACAGCAAAAGAGCTGGTTGCTGGTATAAGATTACGGTCTAGTGTTATTTAATGCTCTCAAATAATTGCAACTTGAGAATTTGTTTCTGTACATACTCCTTAAACATCATATTATAACGTTATTCGATAAGAAAATTCACGATATTTCCCTCAAACCCTTACCTACTCTCTAATAGGGTAAGAGGTGACCTGTCAGGTCACACGTGGCGTCACATTACAAAGCGCATCCTCCACAACAGTCATTTGACTGACAAAAGAACAATACTGTTCGCAAGTGGGTCAGGGAGTCGTTCACAACACTAGCCCGGTGTCACGTCACTGATAGCGAGGTCCCGAGTTCGTCCCGGACAAAGGCACGCTGACATAACGCAAGACGGAATGCGGTCAGTGTGTATGGAGCCTTACTTCGACGCGTTTTCTTTAGGAAATTGAAGTTGGTTGGCTAATCGATGAGTACCTTTACGGTTGCATAAAGTTAAGTACTGTGAAGAAAATAAAATCCGTATTTGGCCAGTAGATTCCAATGTATCAAAGTAAAGAAAGCTTCTATCGGAAAAAAATACAAATTATTCGTATTCGTAATTGGAAAAATCATGAACACACACGATAAATCTCGAGATCCCTTATTTGTCTATAGATCCAAAGATTAGATGGTATCTTCAAGAAAACATTCTTACACATACATACATACATACGAACTGTCAAATCCATTAGTTAACCTTTCAGCTCTGCCGCAGTCGGGTGAAAATCCAATAAGTTAATAATGGTATTTATTGATTGGGTATTAATTAGTCGAACCGTTTTATTTAACTAATTAATTAAGTATGTTGTTTATAAACAGATGAAAGGTTAATCAGTAGTTTTCGTTGATTGGATCTGATTGATTCGATTTTTATGATGATTACAATATTGGAAAGATTTTGAGATTATTGGATGTATCACAGAAGTTATAGTCAATTATAGAAACGGTTGTCAAATATTTATAGACCATAGCTTATGTTTACAAATTATGTTTTTAGATTTGTCATCATTTCTAAAATAATTATGATTTGTTAAATTGCAACGGATTCCGGTATACCAGACGAGTCACACCCTTATATATTTTTGAGTACATTAATTATTCATAAGTTTTATAATAAACCAATCAAATAATAAAAATAATTTCACATCGTAGTATCGATTATTTTGCGACAGCGTTTTTCTATAGAAAGTTTATTACATCACTATTGATAATCATGGTATTTAGAATAACCCACTTCCAGTTTTATGATACGCAATATAAAACCTTTTTTCTTTTATAGTCCATCAAAAGGAAGTTGTAAACACCTCATATACATTCAAATAGCTCCAATCAATTTGAAAATGAACATTAAATCACATATTTCTCTTTAATTCCGCTTTTCATTATATTAAAACGTATAACTTTTATCTTTAATGATACGGAACGAATAAAAATAGCATATAATCAAACAACACTACGCTGAGACTATAAACCGGACTATCGTTTTCGCATAAACCTTCAACGAGCGGTGTCACAAACCCTACGTCTTGTACTGTAGGACCAATAAACGGAACACGGATTAAGTTTCGCTACAAATTCCATTGCTAGCACCACACCGATTGCAATAACGTAAATTTTGTAACAAGGAAAAATGCAGCAATGTACGAGAAATCCGAAATAAGTATCATAACATTATTTCATAGTCGGACGCCAACTAACGCAAGTTCCGTACGCTGTGAGTTTGTAGCGGCGTGCGGCGTCCCATCGCATCGTTGTGATAACATTAATGACGTCGTAAACCTGCCCCGCATCGCCAGAGCGAGATAGAAACAACGCAGATACGCGAGAACGCGGAAGAATTAGCCTTCACTAACGATGGAGTAAATCACCTGTTAGGCTGGATCCTAGCTTTAGTAGTGAGATTAAATTTAAAGTAAGCTTAAATCACACGACGTACAGAAAACTTGTTATATGTCGTTGATTCATGCGTGGCTCACCGGCCATTTGATGTCCGATAGGAATTATCAAAGCGGTGATTAATACTGAAAATATTTACACACCCACCTGAATACATTAAAGCCTTTTTAATTCATAATTTCGATGCTAAAATGTTGCCATTTACGTAGAAAAAAGGTATTTTTAAAATACATAAGTTAATTATTCCCCCATGCTCGTCTGTCCATCTGGGCGTGTTTAATTTGAATAACAAAGAGGTCTGACCGCGCGCTCGTGGCGGAAAAACGAGAGATTGACACTCACTCGTGTTCGGGGGCGAGCCACCGATTATGATATGTGGCGCGAATCAGAATAAAACCATTAAAAGCCAGAATTTATTAGCTCGTAATGAATAGCTGTTTGAAAACACTCATTTACTGACAGGCAGCAGTGGGTTGTATGCCTGAAAAATGCACGTATTTTGAGCCGAACCATAAACTTACATTAGATTAGAAACCATAGATCTAATTGCTTAACAATTAGAAGTCAATACCAAGTTAGGGTCGCTATTAGGTTTCTGATTTATCTTCTGTGGTTAGGCCACCATTGCAATCAAAATCAAGTTACGTACGCCTCTACACGCGTGTCTACGTGTGCTGCAAAGTCAATGAACAACTATCACCCGCAATCACCATAATCGGAACTTAATATTTTCAGACAACAATTTCCAGAGGTAAAATAAACATAGATATTGTGCCTTGTATTAAAACATGAATCTTTCCCCATCATAAGTATCCATAAGTTTCCATTAAACCCCTATAAAATACGCACATATTACTTGCCTCGAGCAATTTTTTGATGAATGAACACATCAGTACGGGAAGCATTGACTGATGGGAGCGCAACAAAGGGCCGATCTTTGCACTTTGACATTCGCGGTTTAATCACGTACTACAACGCTTTGTAGTGGCGATCGACGAAGATCAGTGCGCACTTGACACCGACGATACCTCTTGACAAAGTCACTTCGAGCGGATCGAAAGTGCTCAGCTTAACGTATTGTTTAAAACGTGTTACACGTGCTGCGATTCGATCTTTATCGATACTTTCGAACCGTCTATTATGGCACTAAGCTTTTAATTTACCAACAAAAATGTTCTATCTATTGTTTTCATGATCGGAGATTATCTCGCTTCAATAACGACATAATTGTTGCTCAATTTAACGATAAAACGCGATGACTGCTCATTGGGCATTATCTTTTGTGTTTTTTTAATGGAATTAACAAGTGGATTGTCTTTTTTATGATGTAATTGTCTTGAACTGATTACGTGCGTAAATTGTGGTTTACAATCGATTCCGTTCGGTCTAGTTACGAACTCGATTATTGATGACATTTAATAAGTGCCATTTTGAATCTGGATTCCGGAATGAAGGTTATGAATGAACGATTCCAAATGATCTGCCAGACCTCCTTTAGTGATGCATTTTCAGTAACTAACCCTTTCAAACATAATGTTCGTAGCACGAAAAGCAAAACTAGTAATATTTGAATAGTGTGTACAGTAGCGTACAGTTTCGTTTGTGACACTGCCAACACTTAGCGTTTAGCTGGACACGACTGTACTACACGGAACGGGAGGACGGCTACTGTCCGAGTTGGAAACTAATGCACAGTTAGGGTTGCCAGTGATTTCATTTTCATTTTTTTTTTCAAAAGCATAACTGCTCCAAAAATTTGCCGATCGTCGACAAATTTGACGATTTTTTAAGTACATACTTTTAATGAAACAGCTGTTAAGTACTTATTGTAAAGCTTGTGTCGAATTACTTGTGTCGAAGCTAAAATTATCAGAACAATGGTTTACAGTTCCGAGGTAAATGTTGTATAAAGTTGGTAGCATAGTAAACTGTAGAGTTGCTGCTGAGCTGTTCGATGTGAGAATTTTTATAAAAAATTCTAAGAAAGGTTACTTTACGTGCATTTAAAATTTGCGTCTTTTTTGTACAAAAAAAAAAATCTTTCTTAAAAACATCTAACCGAAACAAAATCAAAATCAATCTTCAAAATTCAGAACATACAAATTAGCTTTGTATCATCCTCATAATAAAATAAACAAAATCCTATCGGCCCTAACCGCTGACGGGGTGAAATAAAGCTCTCCTGCCCGTCGAGCGAATGGAGTGAAAAAATTCCAGTTCAAAAAGCCACGGACGGACCGACAAAAAGTCGCATTGTCCTACTACACGATGCATGTAGTGCACGATTTTTTCGCCAGACTATTCAGGCGGTTTTGTTCGCTTTTTCGACCCTCTGTCTAGCTTAGACGAGATGTTTATATTGTATTGTTTGAATCGCAGTGTTAATGACAAATTATAGGAACGTGGTTTATGGGAGAACAAAAAAGAAAAAAAAGAAATAATTTCGTGTTTGTTTTATAAATCATATAAGGAGAGAGCACATAAATTGGCAATATGGCACACTAGTAGTTTTTTTTATTGTGAAATAAAACTATGTAGACCATGTTCGACAACAAAGAACTCACTACCAGCTGTAAAACGATACAGCACTGATAACCGATAATTTAAAACGAGGGACATTAACAATAAGAGTTGCCCTCAGGCACCCTCAAAAATCGAATTCTATACAACGAAACACGACACTGGCCACAACCCTCATTAGAGTTGCCACGTAATTAAATAAAAAAACCAACTATATCACAGTTCGAATTTAGAAAATTAATAAAAACGCCAAGCGTGAAGCTATGGCGTTACTAGACCAATGCGGGCTCGTAGATTAAGAGGCGGTAATAGAATCGCAGAACCGTGAAAAAAGAGAAAAATGCCGGTCTGACGTCACACCCTCGCCCCGTTGCGGTGGCATGGGGTGTCAGTGCGATTCAGCACTTTCGCAGAATAAGCTTAAACGTTGAAAACCCAATTTGACGGCTCGATTAGCACAGTCGGGTTTTTATTCACGCCACATGATTGATTTTCGTGAGACACAAATCGGCGACTAGTAAGTTGTCTGGGCCTCTGGGGGTCTAAAAATGAAAATTTATGAGACTGAAAAACTATTAAAAAGCTTATGGCAATCCTGTTGAAAGTCAAACACTTTGAAAGCGATTGCCAATGTCTAGGCGCTCTGATCTATCTCTAAGAATACTTTTGCTACGAAATTTACCGTTTTAACAAAACTAGAAAAAAAAAACGAAATAACGAAACGTCAAACCAATACTTCACTCAACAAAAACCATAAACTCAACCCTTCCGATGCGCGCGTCAAAAATCACACTAATTTCAAAATTAATTTCGCCAAACAAACGCGTCTTCCGCGTCGGACGGGTCGCATTTCACGCGGGAACACGGACCGGGCCGTGTTCGACCCGCCGTACGGCGAACATTCTGTGTAAGTCGTGCACAGGACGACCATTGTGCTCAATTCGGGTCCCAGTTAATTGTTTTTAATTCGCCAGTACTGTATTGTAACTCTTTTAATTACGCCCACGTTGCAGCGCTAATGGCGGCTTCGTGAGCGCTTGCGCCGATCACGAAAGTCCTTTTGTTTAATTGTACAGTTCCACCCAGATCGGTTTCGGATAAGCCCCTGTGTGGGCAAACGCATTAGTTTTTAGTACTAATTATGGGTTTTATAAGGTGATTTACTGTCATGTGAGATCATGTTTCGTTTTCATCAATAAAATGAGAAATGATTTTTTTATTTGTTTTCTGGTCGTGATTTTCAAAGATTATTTTTTATTTTTGGAGTTAATGAACTAAGGGGTCATATTTTATAGTCTTAAAATATTTCTCATTTCCTTATAAGAAACAGTCACTATTAATAATAAAAAATAATGATCTGACTACCGAAACTTTTATATCGAATAAAAATATGCATAATTATCATAAATTAGCCTCAAGACCTGAACGTACAATAAGCGGACCAAAAGAAACAAAACAGCGGCATAAAACCAAATCACAGTCTAGAAAACAATTCTGACATCCCAAATACGGGAGAATATTTCCAATTTCTGCTAAGCAGGCTCCCTTCGATTGTACTTTGGCTAAGGAGAGCAGCCACAGCAGTGTATCGGCCTCATTTGGTTAATTCGCCGTGTGTAGGTCCACAATTAAACAACACAAAAGAAGAAGTTGGTTCACAACGGAAATCACGACTCGATATTACACTGATGATACTTTTAATGAGGTTTTTAGGCAATTTTGTTTGAGTTTTTGGTGTAAATTGGGAGTTTAGGAACAAAAACTTTGATTTGGAATTGATGCAACTGTATTTAGGCTATGGTTTTTCTTGGGTATTGGATAGACAAAGTGTCTTACTTAAAACCTACCATTCTGTCTTCTACGTTATGAAAAATAGATTTTGATTAAAGCTCTTGAGTACCTTAAAATAACTTTTCTTTGGAAAACTGTCAGAAATTTCGCAATAAATTAACATCTTCCACACCGGAACGTACTTCACAAAATATGTCTGTTAACCCTAAAACAGCCGTAAACCTCATTCCTCAATAGGATAACCCGAATGCCTAAAGTGTGACAAGCCACAAAACTTGTAACCCTAACACGCGGGGTGCGACCCTCGGGTCTAAACGACCCGCGGTCTCCGCAATCTCGCATCAACCGCGACTTTTGCCTCTAAAATCCGGTGGGTTGACACATGGGTGTTACAAGTGGGACAAATCTGATGATTGTTTGAATAAAAGATTATTTTGTGTAAAAACTTGCGTTTTAAAAAAAAAAAGATTATTTTTAATACTAAATGGGTTGAAAAAAAAAGTGGTGAGCGCCTCTAGATTAGACACCGTCATCTAGTCGCATATTTTTTTATAAAAAATGGTTCTCCATTAATCATCTTTTTAAATCCTTTAAATGATTTTGGTCAAAACTAGTAAAAAATTCGAGAAAACGTATGAAAATCAAATATTCGTGAGTAATCTCATCAGATTTATCCACGACCTACGCATACACGTATGCAGTTTTTTATCCGGCACCCCTCGGGGTGTCGGGGTGAGGATAATCATATCTGCACACACGTCACTTGAGTCGCGACACGTCGAGTTGACACCCCTACAACCCTGACCACTAATCATTGATCAAAAAACTTTTACAAAAGCATTTCAGATAACCATTATTAAGTGTAAAATTGAATATTGCGAACTGTAGTATTCCCGACCAAATTCAGTAGGGGGAACTGTAACTTATAACCACAACAAAAAACTACGCAACCAGTGATCAAGTAACCCTACGCTGCAGCACGCGTCAAAACGACCGCGCGAAAAAATAAAAATTACAGCTTCCCATTTACTGTTGATTACACTCGAGACAAAAAACCATGTGATTATTTTCACAAGGTATTAATCTCACGCGTCAAACGCGCGATTAACTTATAAATCCGCCATAATTGCGGGTACCGACAGATGTCGCTGCCGGCGCCGCCACTGGAATTGCGCGGGCGCATGCTTTATTATGTTTTTGTTCGTACAAAGAGTACCGCCTACGTTCACCACTACTGTTTATTATTGTGACACATTTTAACTTCGATATTATTAACCTGTAATAAAAATACTTTTTCTAACAGAGAGATAATGTAGTCGACGTTATAAAACTTGGAACTTTTATGAGCTTTACATTAAAAACAAGGCTTTTTATCTATTCGTAATGACAAAATTATCACGATAAGACACCATCATTTGTGCACATTAAGGAATCTTAGAAACTTTAATATATATTAATAATGATTACCGAGATACCATGATGGAAATTATCGTTACCTTACCGTAACTTTCTAAAATTAACTACTTTAGAGGCGCCACCTTCGCAGTTTATAAGAGAGAGAATTTGCAGACGTTTTAATTAGGAAAAATACTACTGTAGCAGTTTTTGAGATGAACAACTAAAAAAAAAAACTATGTTTCAAGCTTTCACGGTTTACAACTATACTGTCACTTACGGGATATCTTCCGTGTTCTTATTTTTCCATCCACCCGCATTCTCCAGTCAACCCGCGATCATGGCGCTTGCAACAGCGCCGAAATATCGGGAGCTCAAAATAATGAACAATCACGGAAGATATACCGTAAGTGACAGTATAAAAAAAACTATATTCAGTAATAGGCTACTATTCTATTTGCTTTGTCAAATAAACAACAATTCTCTTAAACAGTTGTCGGTTAGTTTGGACCAGTGAAGCTACGCTTCGCACGCCATTACAGTTTCCAATCCAAACAGCTATTCAACTTTTAAACCCCTTTCAATTATCCACAGTTTTGAACAAAAATCCGTTTTTTAACTCCGATACACGCTAGGTGTGGACAAATTTAATTAATTCGTCCTTGTAGCGCACGACCGCAGACCGCTGCATATTCATGGCGGTCGCAGCTCGTTAGGTCGTGGACGGTCAGTATTAACAATCTGTCGCCGAGGGGTCCAGGAGACCCCCGGATTTATTCGTTGCTAGAGTTTTACACCGGAGCTGTAATTTATACCTATGTTGAGACGGAATTTGCATCTGGGTTGAAAGTTCATCGGATGACGGAGTAACGATTTGTAGGAAAGAAGAAGCGTGTTGATGTTTTGTTTAACGAATGATGGAGCTATTATGACATTAATGGCAGTCTCAAATGTAAATACAAAATAAAGTTACCAAGAATATGGAGTTTAAATCATTTTACAATCAAATTTTTAGTCTGGAAAACAGGCCAAAACCTTAAGCTCATACCATACCTCACATCTCCTACTATTCCTCTACTATACATTACTAAACAAATCAACACTTTCAAACAGCGCACGTCCTACATCATCAACCCTAAAACACCTATCCATCTAATTCCACATATCAATCAACTATTCATACATCCACAGAGGTGACAGTCTCCGAGTGGCAGGCGGTGACAGGCCGATGCTCCCTTCTCTGCCTCTAATGAGCAAACAAGCTCAAACGTGGACATGGCACATGCATCGTATGGTCTGCCGCACTCTTGCTGTTTGCTTTGCCGGAATCCGCTTTGATTTTGATAAAATTGCCTAGTTTATTTTTCATTTTATTAGTGGTTAAGTTTTGTTTATTGATTTAGTTTTTGTAGCGTTCAGTGTGTTTGTACTAATTTATCTGGCACTTGGCTAATTTTGGGTTTCAATTTATTATAAGCTTTTTTTGTGCGCCTTTTGACTGGTTAGACTTTCGGTAAAGTATTTGATTTATCTTTTCGTCATAAATTATTCTTAAAATAAATAATACTCCAGAAAATATTTTCTTATCGTCGAGTACAAACTCAAGTACCAATTAAATTCACTTCCCTACAGACAGAAACACCGTCAAAACACTTCAAAACATCTAATCTAACACTAAAACTTCCGTACTTCAGAACGAACGAGATTAACGGGAACGAATGAAATAACATAATCTTGTTAGGCACCGTCACCTTCCACCGGCGCGGTGCGAATAATTAGCAATCCCCTTACAAAGTAAGAGCGTTGAGCGAGATAACTGAATCTAGGCTTAACAAGTTTCACGAATTACACGATAACCTCCTCGGGAGATAGGGCCGGGTTTGATAAAAACCATTAAGTACAAGGATTGCTGATACGTTGCTGAGATAGCTTCGAGTTAACACCTTGTACCCAGAGTTTAGTGGTAAGACCAACTAGTAAATAATCTATGAGTCAACTTATGGGCGGAGATAGGAGTGTGGTGTGGTGAATTGCCTGTTTAGAGATTTTCGTTGTTTAGGGGCTAATAATGTGCATTTTGTTGTACATTATCAGACCAAGATTTTAAAAATCGAGTCTATGGTATTGGGGGGATTAATCGTTGATTAAAAGCGTTTTTTTTTTCTTATTGAAAAGCCTTTTTATCCCAAACAATCTTCAAAAAATTATAAAAGCTATACACACTTCATAGTCATAGATATATGATCCAAAATAATTAGAAGGCCGTCATCCCTCGACATTTGGACAAACAGTGCCCCGCGGGGAACGGCGTCTTTTTATCGGCGGGGGACCGCAAATTTTCTATTTGCATATCTGTGCACTCATAAATCTCTGTTTCACTTATTAGCCCCGTCTCCCCACCCGGGGTCTGGTGGACCCACCGCCGCAAAATAGGGTTAGTTTGATGTGTTAGTATTTTTAGAACGATTTTTAAATAAATGGAAAGTTATATTTGTGTAATTATTGTTAAAAAATTGTGCGATGAAATACCTGAATATAAATAAAATGAAAAAGTGCAACGAAACAGAAATAATAAAAGAATCTAGCATAAAATTAAGTTACTACATTTTAATCATAAATGCAATCAGCAAAACTTTGTATAATAATTAATAAAACAGCGGTTTATAACAAAAACTTGATTCTGTAATAAAAGTCTACAATCACACTAAATAATAATGCTATTGAAAAATCTTTTACAAAAGCAAGAAAACAATAAGTCACTAAGAACCATAATTACATAACAGTATTGCAGATTGCACTTAAAAGCAATTTAACAATGACATAATCATTAAAAATAGGCCCAGTGTTCATTGAAGCGAATCATATCGTTACGCTCCAAGCAATGACATAAGAGATTTAGGATTAAATGGAGTAATTACTTTCTTGAAGTCCAAATCTTAGTACTTACGCCTTTGTTTACCAAAAGTTAATACAATAAGTGAATAAAAAAATAACTAAACATTATCATTGCTCTCAAAACGGTGAAGGAAAACATCGCGAAAGCGCGAGGAAACTGACCTGTCTTGGAACCAAAAATTCGAAGAGATTTGTGACATCTACCCATCCACCGCCGGCCCGCCTGGTGGAATACAGCCCACTCCCTCTTATAGAGAGGAGGCCTGTGTGAGGCTTCCAGCAGTGGGCACATTATAATGCTGCCCACTGCTGGGAGCCTAGAGGCCGTTTATGATTTTAGTAACAATGACTCGCTTCAACCAACCCCGTTTTACTGAGTTAGTGCTTTTCACTTACCGTCTTATTCCTGGTCGTTTGTACCCCTTCTTCTCCATTCTCCATTGGTGGAATGTTAGTGACAGTTTGATTGCTACAGTGGCCTGGTTACTACAGTGTACTGGTTACTTTAGGTGAATATAATGCTCAACAGAAAGAAAATGTGGTTAGTATTGTGTTATCATGAAATTTTAACAGTTTACCACCACCAAGAGTAACCGTCACCACATTTATGAAGTAGGACATGCAGAGTGAATGAAGGTTCGGTCAAAGTGGTTCGGACAAATTGCGGACACGACTCCGGACATGGACACCTCCACAAACATCTTATCTTACTCTTTTGTACTAGGTATTACAAAGGCGAAAGTTTTTGAGGTTTTTGAGGATGGATGGAAGTTTGCTACTCTTTCACGCAAAAAATACTGAACAGATTTGGATGAAATTTGGCACACAGATAGTTTATATCCCGGATTAACACACAGAACCAAACCCGTGGGACAATTACCGAACTCCACGCGGGTGAAGCCGTGGTGCATAAGCTAGTATTTACTAAAGTATCTGTCAATGTTAATGTCCGTAACTGGTTCACAATTTGTCCATACCAATTTGAGTGATCCTTAACAGAAGAAAAACAGAGACAAGGAAATCGCATGCAAAAGCAAAACAAATAAAGATACATAAAAAAAAACGAAATGTTTATCAGATACAGCCACGTGTAAAAATAAGACAGTATGATTTATCTATACGTTTAGCGAAATTAATGTGTGATTCTGTCCAAAAGCTACAGCGGTTAATAGGTAGATACTTGGGTAGCATGTATGTTTAGTTAATTACTACTTAACTGTAAGTAATTTAGTAATAATGTTTGACACTAATGCCACGAAACAGATTTATGTACAAAAGGTACTATTGTGGCTCGTAAAGGGGCTCTTTAAAATAGGACCTTTTGTACTTTCTGTGTTTGAGGAAAATCACTTTTCAATTTCGTTAATTGTCATCTTTAAACATGTAGTTGTACTTTTCGATGTGACCAATATTTCAAACATAATAGCTACTAAGAAATAAATCGGCACAAAGCACACGAAAGAAAAAAAATACATGATAAAAATTATGTAAAAAATACCCCAAAACCAATGTTCTAGTAATTAAACAGTTTCAATTTACAGCACTGAAACTATCAAAAGGAAAACAACCGAGTGAAGGCCAAAACATTGTTAATTTTAAGAATTTTTTTGAAAAGCAGCGCCACATCGAACCGCATACTTAACGTGGTTATACTGTAACGCAACTGCTATTTCATCAGGTAAGCAACAGTTGTTCCAATAACCTAATATTTTAAAACATACTGTGTATAATCAATTACTACCTTTTTAAGTAACATCGCTTATCATGGCGATCTTACGTCAACCGTTAAATGCGACCGTGAAATTTATCGTGACTGATAATAAAACTGTGACTACTAATTTTTCACGTTACTTTTCTGAAACGCGATTGGACATGAACGCTGTATTTTCACAAATAGACACGCATTTTGCGTTGAAGATTAGGTAAGGAAAATACAGTGACCGTAACAACCCACTTGCTATCTTATTTTGACGGAAAAGAGGTAATTTGTGATTTTGATAGACATACTCGTCTCGAAAATTAAGACCATGATAATATTGAATGCCACTTAATTACAGGTAAAATAAATGTTAAAGGATCATAGAGGTTATTTTCTTATTTCAAACTATACAATGACTTTCAGTTAGTGATTTTAATAGACCATAAATTAACCAAAGAGAATAACGCACAGGAAATAACAAATTAAAAAGAATACACTTATTTTTAGAGGAAAAGTAAAATAACCGGTTTTCAATAGTTTTTATTTTCGTAAAAAAAGCTTTTTTCTAACTAATTTATTCAATATGCTTGAATAAATATTCTATATTAATCGATATGAATTAATAATTAGAAATTATATTGACAATAAATTGACTAAATATTCCTATATTTACTCAAAAGTAGACTTAATAAAATCGTTTCCATGTTAATATCACTAATCGAAAAATAAAACAGCAGTATTTTTCATTCTATGTTTATTTTGACAGTAATTATGTTACTTTTAAATATTTTATTGGAAAGTTCTTAAAAATATTGAACAAAAGCTTTTTAAATAGAATAAAAAAAGCTTCGGGATAATTCGTTATCAGAAAATTTGGAATATAAATTATAGAAAGTTAATTCGTACGCTTATTTGTAATACAAATATGTTACATATAGATATGTTAATTAATTGAATCGATACAATCGTTGTCGGGTATCGTATATCACAAGGAGACGCCCCCGGCGCCGCCTACGTCGTGTCTGTAATGTTTATCTTTGGACGAAATCTGTTAATGTTAACGTTGCGACTTTTATCGTAGCAGCGAACGGGTTGAATCGACGGACTTTGATTGTGAATGCGTTTATTAAAGCTGGCAACGTTTTTTTAAGTTTCTTGAGTGAATTAGAAGTGTAGGCTGTAGTATCAACTGCTGCCATTGCAGTAATCCCAGATTTGTTACCTACTTGCAATGACCGTTATAAAGCCTGCTAATGCCTACTTAGTTCGTATATTTGAGGAAAATAAAACTTCTAAAAAAGTAACCTACACCCTCTTACCGACCAAAAAAAGACAATTCAATTCCAACTTTTTTATTTTATCAACTATGACGGTCCCCAGACCTTCATACTAATAATATTTCTCAAGCAATTGGTACCAGGCGTCCAGAGACTAGAAGAAAGTGCGCGGTCAAGCTTAAGAACACCATTTCACTAAGACCTTTCTCACTGTTCCGGATATTCCATGTTCACCCATTGAAAATCGGACTAGAGGGGTCAACCAATTTTGGGCATAGGTTATGCGGCCAATTTATGTCTGCCTGCGAATTTTACTAACATGGCTTTTATTCCATTGTGTTTAGAGTTATTTGAAGTGTATTTGGTATTGGTAAGTGATGTATATCAATTTCAGCAATGGGCATAGCGACAAGTGAGGGCGAACGTGACGCGAATGTCCATCGGTGGACCTTTTTATTGACTGACCATATGATATTCGAAAGTTTGATACCCATATCCCGGGTACTACTTACATGTTTTTTTGAGGGGGAATTCCGTACAATGCAGTTGAAATAACTATTAATATAAACTTTAAATTAAAGACGCACATGTTCATTTTAGCTATACACATCAACATAGATCCTTTTGCAACAAACTAAAATAAGTTAATTCTACGCCATGCAATATGAATTAAGCCAAAACAAATGAAACGCTAAAATTAATTCCATGTTTAAATGTGACAGCTGCTAATGATCTGGATAAACATCGCTCCATTTTCAAACCAAAAAAGAAGAAATAAAATTTAAAAGCCCTGTTACACGAGTCAAAACGCACATCAACGCGAATTTATTGGATTAATTGAGCAATAAAAAATCTGTGGCTAAGGAAAAAGTGAAGAAAAAACCAAAGGGGGAGGGAAACACTTCATTTCACGCGTTTTATACGAAGAGGGCCTGTGCTGTGAGTAAGGTGGCCTATAAATCTTCTGCCGGAAACATTTTTTTGTTCGACGAAAATAGTTTCCTCTTGTTTTTCGGAATATAGTTTGGGGGAGTCGCGGAATGTGAGGGGACATTATATTTTCACTTAGTTATTAATGTTTTTCGGTATTGCAGTTTTAAAAATGTTCTTTTGATGAAATATAGGCGATTTGCCAACGCCATTTATCATTTTTGTTTCATAAAAATCTGCAGTTCTTTTCGTGTGTGACATTTTAAATCTATTTTTTATGTCGGCCACATTAACGACACTGTACTGCAAATAGACAAACAAATCAATATGGCAACTCCTCTTGTTTTCCAACACTGTGTCCATTGTCGGCGAGTTTTCTTACCAGTAAATAAAAACTCCTAAATCTCGCATTTACCATAAAGGATAGAGACAAATGGCCGCCCGGGGCCGTTAGTTCTTTATTCATTCCGGGGGTTGGCGCGTATAAATCAATGGTCGCGCGTCAATGGCAATGGCGCTAGTGGACTTAGTCCCGAGATGGCAAATGCTGTAGTGTTTTATAGAGGCTGTATGCGGCATGGTCTAGTCTCTTTGTCTTTGTGGATAGAAAGTGTGAAGTTATTGGATTGAGGCAATAGAAAATACATCATCAGTAAAGCTGTAAGCCCATTTGGGATAAAAAAAAAAAAGCTAGCGTGAATGATACAGATTTGCAAGACTGTTTTCATAATGGCAGTGTGTTTTGGGTTTCCTGAGTTGTATACATAATAAAGATAAGTGTCTTGTTAATTTTATTGATTAAGAATGAACGCTAGTGTTTGTAGGGGTCCAGTCACACCGGTACGGACAGATTTCAGACTGGATGCGGACAGTGGACTTGACAGACACTTCAGTGCAACATTATCTGTCAAAAACCGGTATCTGGTTTGTACCGCTTTAACCGAATTTTAAAGAAGATTAAGATGGGTTATTTTATCAAAGATTTCATAAAGATCAAAAGTTGCTAACATTAACTGCAGATTACCAAGCCCCTAGTCAACACAATCTACTTATTAGCTAAAATACTGCGTACACCACGTACTTAGTTCCCAGCTCAGGATGCAATAAAATACAAACTGGTAATTGCAAGATTACATCCAGTTGCCTATTCAAATTAAATTATGAATCCGTGAAATACGATATCATAGTTGCTTTTAAGAAGGCTTTTAACAAATGTGACAAAATTCAAAGATATACTGCTGCATGGTTATTTTGGCTCTTGAATGACATTGACAGGTGGTCGCTGTTGGTAAACATTTGTCAAATTGTATTAAAAAACAAGATGGCGGCGTTAGTTCCCATTATAATCACGCGCCAAAAGAACTATTTGTTTGGTATTTATTTTATTTGATCATTTATTTCAGGCCACAATGGCCCTTATGAATATCGACCTTGTCAACTAACATTATTAAATTAAATCGTCGTTGGAGTTCTGACACCACGTAAGTCTAAAACAGCAACTTTTGCAGGAGATTGAAAAAACTGAATAATTATACCATTTTATAATTTGTGTTCACTTCAAATTAGATAGAGACGTTGCTTTTTACTGTGATTGGCAAATGTCACCAAAAATCAAAATGTCAAAACCGCTTAAAATGACTTACGTGGTGTTAGAACTTCAACCACGAAATACAAACTTGTGTTAATAAAGCACTCCACGGAACTATTGTGATTTTTCTCCGGAAAAGTTGCCATGTTAACTTATTCGCATTACAGTGTTTAAGCTGCTAAGAGCTAAGCTATTCATTAATATTTTCTTCTTAACTTTTTATAAATTTAACACGTTTTTCTTCAGCTGTTGACATTTCAAATTGGTTTGTGACAACAGGCCTTAATCTTATACAATTTAAATGATAACTTAATAACGTTACTGCTGATTAATTTATTAATTTTATGTAAAAGTAAATTAGTTGTAAACAGTTTTATGTAAATTTTATAAAGTAATGGTATAAATAATTATACAAACTACGGCGGCCTATAGCTTAAGCCACCTTCATTAATACGTAATTTGAGATTTTAATTTCATGGGTTATTTTTGAATTTATAATGTTTGTTTTTTAGATTTTATAATTTTATTTGGTTTATAAATAAATTAGGCTTGAATTTTTAATTAAGTTACTAATATTCATTGAAAATTGAGTCCCTAAAGATATTGGAGTTTATAAATGGTGCCTAATGTTAAGTAATGTATGATTAAGTTCTGCTTAGCCGTAGAATTATTTTTCAAGTAGCTTATGAAAAAAACTTTAAAGTGTAGTGCATCTTAAAAACACCATGCTGTTCAGTAGTTGTAAAAATAAGCTCACCAAAGAAAATCACAACAGTTTTCCCTGACAATCTCTTAGCGAATAATCTAATACCTTGCAATAAATAACTCGAACACTTGGACAAAGTAAAATGGCGGCTGGTGGTAAAAAGCCGTAAGGGTGCATAAAGAATTAGGCTTTTAGTGCTAAGTGCGTTCACACTGCATGTATTAGACTGAAGGGCTCTTTCTTAAATTGTATTAAAATATTAGTAAGTAGGCTGTATAAATCATAATCTGTGCGTTAAGTGCGTAAAATTAAAAAAAAAAAAACATACGACAGGCAGGATTTTCGCGGGAATTAAATGATTAAAATCAAGGAAAAAAATAATTGTTGTGCCCAATTTTACCCTTTTTTAATGAGTGTAGATGATGATCCATGACTTGTTGCAACTTAAAGATATGAAAAGAGAAGATTAAAGGTATAATATGTTGAAAATAAAACTTTGTAAAAGAAGGTGTGATAGGTACTTAATTTTAAGTTTTTGTATGTCTACAAAAAAGTTGAAAAATCCCACGCAATTTTTATTATTTAAGTCTAGCTGACATCTTGGGAAAACGATATTTAGTGCATCTTTTAGCACTAAATCTTTCTGCTAGTTGCAAGGAATACGTTAAGAAGATGCAGGGCCGTATTTCACCTGTGTTCGCAACGCTTTGATTAAGTAGCGTATCAAGTAGCCCGTGTAATGTGTTTCGTTATTTGAAAACGTTTAAATCTTTGCTATATTCGAAGTAATACTTCATCACCATCTTAAATCGCTATCGCTATAAATCTAACACGATAAATTTCTCTCAAAATGTTGGGGATACTTAAAAATCTTATTTCGAACCAAGTGTGATTTGGGTAGTATTTGAGGAGCTCGTGGCTAAATAATACCAGCCGCTCGAGTCGATCTTTAGGTTAAGCCGGATTTGGCTAGGTTGGTCCGTGGATGGGTGACCACCCATAACATACCGAGTTTCCTCTGTGCCTCGGAAAGCACGTTAAGCTGTTGGTCCCGGCTGTCAAGGTCGTTGACGGTCGTTACAGGTAGTCATAAGTGGACCGAAAGTCTGACAACCAGTCTTACCAAGGGTATGTCGTATTACCCTGGACTAACTGGAGGTCAGATAGTCAGTCGCTCCATGTAAAGTACTGGCATTCAGCTCCACCCGGTTAGACTGGAAGTCGACCCTAGCATAGTTGGGAAAAGGCTAGGCAGATGATGATGATTTGCGTAGAATAGAGTATTTAACACTTCAAAATATTTGATTATTTAGTGGTCTTAATTCAGTTTTTAAGAAAGATTTTGATTAAGGTTTAGATACTATGTAAACCGTGTCAGTAAATTTTGTTTGTATCTAATCGAACTCATCATTTATTCTAACCATAACGAAGTAAACTCTGCCATTTACAGCTGAATTTATAGCCCCATAATATCGGGCAATTATTTCCTATAATAATCTAAGACCGTAACCAGGTCAAAGTGTACTTGTAATCAGGTTTAAACCATCTGCCAAGTCACTGAGTACCTATCTACTTAAAGTTAGGAACAGACTTGTAACAAGGCACAAGAGACATTGAAGTGGAACTATGAAATTACAAATATAAGTTCAATTGAAGGACAGCGTCAGGAGAGCGCTTCTGGTAAATATTTGTGGCATTGTCCGTGGAACGTGGCAAAAACAACATGGCGACGTTAGCTTCGATTACAGACTACCGCCCATAGATCCATGTACAAGTCTAGCTAGCTAGATATTAAGACGATAAAGATTTAGCGGAGGAAGATGTTACAAATCTGTTTCCAGCTGAACAGTTTGTGTCTATGGACAACAAAGTTGCTAATGATTACAAATATCGTGAACTCAAAACATCGTTATTTGACCATAATGAACAGTCAGGGAAGCAGATTGTTAGGCAAATTGAATGTCACCTTATATTACTTTGACAGTCGTCGTTTGAACTTGCACGCGGTGTCTGCTGAACATTACAATTAATTGACTGTAAAACACTTAATATTACAGGGATGTTTTGAACTAAAACAAGTCAATTTTCTTTTTCGTATCAGAAAGAAAAACTCGTTTCATGAAAAAATATTGTATAAATTGGCATTAATCTAAGTTTTAGCTATAAACAATTTTGAGAGGTCCACCAGGGTCTGGTTTCAACACGGTTTTATTCGCTTTTATCGCATGAGAATAACCCCAGAATTCCGTCTGACAAAAGAAAGTGAAGAGAGACATGTCACTAGATTAGTATTTCATGAATTTTGTTGCATCTCAACAAGGAAATAAGAAAACATAATTAAATCTTCAGTTTCCTCGACACACGTCTCGTTGCATGAAAGTGCAACAGTATTAACATTTAGCCGTGCTCAGTAAAAACAGATTGCGGTAATGATGCTGCCTTTAATTGACTCGTTGTGAAATGCATCAGCCCTTGGCTTGGGGTGGGGTGCCAGTGTGAGCGGGAGCGATTTTTAATAGGCGCTTGTGGAAAAAAAATGTTATTCTAGTTGTTCAAAATTTTGTTCATTAATAGCGGTTAGTGACTTTTCAGCAGATAACACATTTTTTTTTCAAATGAAAATTGATATTTGGGGAATAACTGTGATATTATTTTAATAAAAAAAACATAGTTGTAATATTATGTTACGTAAATTAAGAACTGACAAGCTCTGCAATTTGTTTTACAATCGTACAATATCACCAACGTCTAGGTACGTAATTGAATATTATAGACAACGTCGTATATTTTCAGCTCGATTCCTCTAATTTCCTATAACATAAGACAACTACACGAGAGCTTCTAGACTCGGAGCACGCCCGCCGCATGCCGGCTAGCCGACACAAATTTATAGGTAAAAGTTCGCGACCGACCCAACCGGTTCGCGAACAACCATACACACAATAACAACCTTACCACCTTCTAATACAGTCCACATTCCTACCACACATTCCGAGCCTTATTGGATACTTTCTTAATTGTGTTTTAAACATCGACCGTGGGAATGTTGACCTTATTACGTGTCAGGTAAGTTTCATTTTAAATTGATCGGTTTTCTCGGCCTTGCCGCCGGTGGATCGCTCTCACCTTAGGTTCACGTGTGAACTTACATTAACCTGCTGTGTTATGTTGGTGTGTCAGGTGTACTATACTGTTTGTTTGTTGATGACTATTTCAATCGGTCGCGTTGTAGATGTTAAGATAGAGTTATTGGGCGTGCAACGTCTAATTCCTTAATGTGGTTTTATGATTATTCATATTGGGTCACGCCTTTTGTTCTACGGTTTAGAAGATGGTATATTATTGTTTAAATTGTAGTGTATCATCGGTTCTGTGGATTACACGGCCGTTTGAGAGTCGTAAATCAGTTCTTGTAAGAGTTCTGTATGGGCATTTGGTCCATAAAATTATTTATTATTTTACTTGGTAGTGTATCGTAATATTTCACGGCAATAATTCTTGAAATTTTCAACAAAACAGAAATATAAAGTCAAAACATCTGTTGGAGTCAGGGGCTCGGCCAGCGCCAATGTTTCTTCGTATCGCGTGACAGACAGACAGACTGTACTGTAATACATATACGGTGGACATTGATTTAATAGGCAAGCAGCGTGAATGGATGCCCTACGCTCAGATATGCTCATTTGATCTACGCTTTATTGGTATAAGCCGTTAGACGGGTGAAAATTGCGCTTGCGCTGTTTATGTATGGAGACGTGAAGATATCAGTTTCATCGTAAATTAAGGAAAAGGTGCTGAAGGGGTTTATTAATTGAGGAACAAATTGGAGATTATAGAGATGGGCTAAGATGTAATAAGAGAAGATTTTGATTTTGAAGTTGAGCTTAGTGAAAACTTTTATGAAATTGAACAATTTGTTTTTTTTATGTTCTTTATTTATATAATATTTGAATACAATCTGCTTACAAATGATCTTATTCTATTTGTTGGCAAGTCAGGATTTATTTTGTTACATAGGCTAAATATATTGCCTTTATAAACATCAAAACATGTTATTATTACCTTATTAGGTGTTGACGTCTTAACATATTGATTAACATCGATTAACTAGTGAAAACTTTGATGAAATTGAACAATTGGATTAGTTACTGCAATGAAAAGAAAGAGAAAGAGAAAAGAAAAAGTATTTATTAAACTCACACAGGACAAAACAACAAAAAAATGGTTGAATTCACAAAAAAAAGTAAACACAAGAAAAATGTAAAGCAAATTAAATTGGTCCTGTACGAGGCCAAAAGGTCCCTATGAGACAATGAGATTACAAATGACTAATTAAACCAGAGCTAGTGATAAATTAAAGGAACCCTCTAAAATTCTGCAGAAAGCAAGAGTTTGCAGTTTTTTTTGCTCATAACTTCCTTTGGAACCACGAAAACGTTGTAAGTAAAAGCGAGGCTTTTACGATTTTTCCTACAACTTTAAAATATGTAGTCCAAATCACCAACCAACATTTCCATACACCATCAAACCACGCTACAGTTCATATCCAAACAGGTATTACTTAATAGCCATGACTCAACTAATTGCGATGCGTACGCGCACCGCTCTGCGTACGATTTAACACCTGTCAACGTTGCTCTGACAGACGGACAGACGCGGCGTGTGGTGTGTCCAGTGCAAGGGTACAGGATTTTATAGGTTTTTTTTTTATTTTGAATGTTAATGGTTTAATTGAAGAAAGGTATTTGGGAGAAAAACTTCGTAGATGTGAATTTTTCGGAGCTAGTAAATGTAATAAAGTAAATGTAAGTAAATGTAAATGTAATAGTAAGTGTAAATGTTTTTGGTAGACATGATGATTCTATTCATTCTATCAACCTACAATGGGACCGCGTGGTGGATTGCCCTTATAACCGACTACCCTTCATGATGTTAGGGTTTTCAAACAGTCTGCTTGCCTCATGGGCTTGCCACCTTGCTGACCCCACACCATTGATTGCAGCCCTGAGATGATGTGATGATGTGAGAGATGTGTCCCAGTAGTGGGAATATTATAGGCTGATTATGTTATATGCTTATGTTTCGGTTATATTTGAATGAATCTTGAGTTTACAATCCAGAGTTGACTACATCCTCAAACGAAACTAGAAGACGTTTATAACAAGATAATAATTTAATTCGGTAGTGTCCAGCAATGAAGATTTTGTGATAATCTTGACCCAAGAGAGTTTCAAAAGACTGAATGTCTCAATAGAAATATTCTACCAAAATATTTCTTCATCCTGGCATCGCATTACCTTCCAATCTGTCGTAAACGATAACTTTTGATGCGCATGCACATACACGTAGCAATTTATCTCTAGGTTTCGAAATCATGATATCGGGACTAGGAATTATTTGTTGTGGACTTCGGCTATAAAATTTTAAGTACATAGAAATATTTTCCGCGTTGAGTCTACAATGACTTCTGGTTTGCAACATAATTGTTTGGGAGTATTTCTAGTTCTTACAAAGTCATAAATGAGTTTGATTCAGTTTTGAGTTATATGTTGTTGTTTTGTGTTATTATTTTGATATCTATTTGAGTGGGTAACGATCTAAACAGATCTTATAACGATCTAGACACGCAAAAATCGTATTTTTCATGATCGTGAATTATACCTCCATTATTGCAGTCGTTTTTATTACGTCGGTTAAAAATTTTATGTGCTTGGCGATAACTCGACAACGCAAAATAATTTTTGTATCGAAGTGCCCGTGAAACAAAATCGCTCCCGCTCATGCGTTGGACCACGCCCTTAACCAAAACTATAAAACATGGGCACTATGCGCTGATCTAAAAGATAACGTTGTTTTTTTGAGTAATTAACATGGAGTTATCTCAGAAATTCGTTACGTATGTTACAATATGTCGGCTCTGTCAGATGTCGGTACACTGATTGTATCTTGAAAGATAGGTTAGGAAGATGACGTCATTTTAGCCTAGTTCGATAAGAATATAGAAAAATGAGGTAAAAACATTTATTTTTCAGATAAAATATTTACTATCATTTTCGGGATTTCAATCTTTTTTGTTTGGCTGGTTCGAGGGGGCACGGGAAAAGAGCACATGGAAGGAATTGGGGGAGGCCTTTGCCCAGCAGTGGGCTATCCCACTGTTGGGCAAAGGCCTCCCCCAAATAAATGCGACTAAAAAAAAAATTTTTTGGTAAGTATGAGAAAAAAAATAAGATCTTTTGTTCTACCACTTTGAATTCGTTATATTATGCATAAATTATTAAATTGCTTTCAAATCAAATTAAATTGTCCATAAAGTCAAGTTATTTTGTCAATCGTATGGAATTGACATAGTGTCAATCTGCTCAACAGTTAAGTTTCCTGACTGTACAGTACAGGATATCTCATTACAATAATAGTTAATAATAATATTCACAACATCAAAAATAGGCAAAATTCTTTAGCGAAATATCTCAAATTCAGATAATATATGAAGATAAAAATGAAAGATCATCTTTCCCACGCTCTATTATACTTATAGATGCTCACATTATATCGGTCTGTAAATCGAATAAATTGAAACAATGGCCGATCGATTGAATCTACAACGGAGCGGTGTCTTTAAATAAATCTCAGGATTCTTTCTTTATGTCAATTTTAAGAGGAACCTCCTGAGAGGTCATGTGGATTTTAATTTATTGGGAAGGTAGGTAAAAAATAATCGTTACCTACTAAGAATGAAAAAAATACAACTGGTTTTATATCTGACAGCACCGTGCAACAGCTAAATAATCAGATAAGTACAAGACAGTTATTATAATTTTTAAGAAAATATGGAATTTAAGAGAGAAAAAAATAAAACTAAAAGTCTTTTTAATTTTGGAAGTTTTAAGTTTAACATTTTACTAGTTTACACTGTTTTAACAGTCACAACGGGGGCCTAAAATGGCCGCTTTAGCAGAAGAATAATAGGACAATAATATTAATTACGTTACAATTCGTAAAATGGTCACTAAGGGACAATTTATAACATTAACTGCGTCTATGACCAATTTAAGAACGGGACCGGTCAATGTGACGGCACTTGGGGGAGGCCTATGTCCAGCAGTGGACGTCTTTTAGCTGAAATGATGATGACTAATTTAAGAATTTTAACGTGATTCATATTATTATCCTAGTATGATTCTGCTTAAGCGGCCATTTTAGGCCCCCTGATCCATATCATCATTAATTAATTTAATAAATAAATTTACTTTACATTAGCATGGAAACCTTCATTAAACTCCTTATAACACAACCCAGACCAATTACAAATCACAATTAACAGCATTACCTCCCCTTAACAAGACATGTCCCCCACACTGAGTGTTCGTGACAAATGCGGTATCGATAAGTTTTGTATCGATTCAAACGACTCGATAAACGTGCATCGATAGATTAGATCGATATCTCGGTATCTGTTGGGTGTAACTTATGGCCTAAGATACTCGATGTCGAGGCTACTTGGGTTTAACATACAAATGAGATTAGGTTCAAGTGTTTGGTTTCGATTTTGTGTGGATGGGAATGAGATTTTAGAAGTAACATAGATTAGTTAAGGGCGAATTTCATCAATGAACCTGAACACGATTAGCACATTTAAACTGCGTTTAAGTGCTGTCAGTGTCACCATTGCTATGAAATATTGACGATCTGTATCTTGAACGCAGTTTAGAGATGTGTTTGTGTGAATTCGTTATAACATTAATTTTTTTGGAGATTTTAAGTTAATTTCGATAAAAATAAGTAAGATGTGCCTAAAATATTAGACTTATGAAAGAACTTGAGCTTAAGACGCAATTATCATGAAAATTTATATTCTCACAAGTATGTTCTTTGAGGACGGAAGTACAAAAAAAACTTTGTTTTGTTCAATTTTCGCACGTATGCAGGCACCCAAATAATAAACAGCAAAACGAAATTAAACGTTCAGTACCACCAAAAGCGAAACCATAACACTACCAAAACAAAGATTAATTAAAACAAAACTGTAAGTTAAAATATCAAAAGTGCGACTGATAAAGGAGACATTTGCAAAACAAAAATCGTGTTCCCAGCAATGGATTTTAAACTCTAGAAACCAAGTCATAAAGTTCAAAATTGATACGAGTCATGTGTTAATTTCAGGGGGGTGCTGGAAAACTGTTTTGACCTGATAAGAAGACGATTTGAATAATTATGACACACGAGAGTAAGTCTTACAAGATGAATGGCGCCTACGTCTTAAAATTAAGACAACATCGTAATTAATACCACTGACAATTATTTATGGCTGGTAAAGATGGCGGCGAAAAGAAAAAAAGTGAATGAAACTCGTTGCTGTGATATTGATGTTCGATTTAATTTTTTGGATAAGTTATTTTGGATTTATGGACCTCCAAGTGAGTGGAGTTATCCTTTACAATGATAGCCTGTATGCTGGGAATAAATATTTTTTTCTAAGACTGAAGTAAACTTAGGTTAACTCTTAAGTGAACGATTGTTTAATCTTCTAGACCCATAATCTTAAACTATACCTAGTCATCAATTTCTCCTTAAAACTAGCTTTGAAAAGAGATAAGTAACAACAAAATTTTTAATCAAAATTATATTCTAGACTCAGTGCTTTCTAGAGTAGGCTAAGCTAGGCGCATTTCTCAATTTCGGTTTACTGTGATATTTTGTAAGTACTTCTAGAAAGTAAGTACCACAGAGACTCCTAATCAAGATCATTTCAATGTCTCCAAAACATAAAACAGCCTATAAAGACAATAAACAATAACATAATCCTCTCAAACGTACGTAAAACCCTCATAACACTATTACACATCTTCCATCTTGTAATACACATCAAAATATCACATCTCAAGCTACACTTGGGGACATTAAAATTCATCCAGCGCGTGTAAGGGCCAGTTAAAACATGGCCTGACGTAGATCCCGCCGATAACCATTAGGATCCCTTAATTTGTTCGGAGCCCTTCACCTTTTCCCTTCCGTCTCCCTTAAGGCCTTTACAGATCGTTAAGTAAGGAATTAGTGGAGCTGGATGGGCGAGGAGTATGTTAGTTTTGTCGTGGTAATGGTACACTGTGGTTGGTTTTTATTGGGCCACTTTAACGCGTGAATAGTTGATTAAGTTCGAATTTTGATATCGAAACTGAACACGATCAGCATTAAATTGCGTTCAAGACCTGTCCGGGTCAGCAATGGTGTTCTGTAACTATGATGACAGCTCTTGATCGCGTTTGAGATGGGTTGGTGTTCAGTTTTGTTGGTGAAATCGGCCCATGTCTTCAGGTCCCAGAGAAAAAAGGTAGAACAATAAGATTCAATTTTACATTACAACAATCTAAAAATTTTAATTTTTTAATTTTAATGCTCTAGTTTTAGTTAGTATAGTTGTGATTCAATTTTGGTGTACAATAAGTATCTACTATTCTATTTTCTATCAGCATCCGCCTAGCCTTTTCCCAACTATGTTGGGGTCGGCTTCCAGTCTAACGGGATGCAGCTGAATACCAGTATTTTTCATGGAGCGACTGCCTATCTGACCTCCACAACTTGGTTAGTACTGGGTAATACGATACCCCTTGGTAAAACTGGTTGTCAGACTTTCTATTCTATTCTCTATGATTTAACAAAATTATGTAATTCCTATGTTATTCGATAAAATTACTTTTTTCATCAATTTTGCATTTTCAGACTGCCAAAAGCGATACCTATTTACAATCTTTAATGATATGTTAAACAATGTCATATCCAGCCCCAACATTAGACTTAACCCTTATCTCACTGTCGCTAAACCCCTTAGTTTAGCCGTTTAGCCGATATTCTAATGTTATTGTACCCGAGATTGAATATCTCACTGATTTGTGGCTATTCTTGTTTCGTGCGGGGCTGTTAACCCTTTAATGGTCGTTTACGTGGTCAGTGTGGTCAGGTACTGAAATATTAGGACAGCGGTTTGGGGTTAGAGAAAATTGTTTTTAGTTGGTGTGGTAAGTTTTGCTTATTTTGTGTTTAAAGAGCTGTTGTGGGTTTGATAAACAATTGTTTATCTAGCTAGGACCATGTAAGTGTACCTATACAACATTATTTTTAGTATATGCGAAACTTGAATATAGTTTGTTCAGAATAAGTAACTGAATCGATCCCAATAATTTTTAAACCATTTTTGTCCCAATTTTTTTATAATTTACAAGTTGGATACCGAGTGATATTAAGTACCTATCGCAATCATATAGGTACCTACTGCCAAATTATTATTATCAATGAGCTCAAGACGACGCTGGAGGCGCGCTGCTTGGTGACCACGTTTTTGCGCGGACAACCAGGTAACAGAACAAGCTTATAACTTTGTGATTTTTCATGACAGTTTTGAAATTTTGTACATAGATTCTTTACATAGAAATACTAGACACGTGTTTCAGGTTTCACATTTATATTAAAACTAATGTTGTAAAAATAAATATTTAATCACTTTACTATCTTGTGGTGAGGATTAGTTTTTTTTTGTTATTCTTTATTGCCCACTAACACTAAACTTGCAAACGTTGCCCCACAAAAATATAACTTTGGTGTGGATGGACATACAGAAAAAAAAAGCCTGTTTTACTTGATTCTGATCTGTTTAGTGATAATTGAATGATCGAACTTTATAACACTAATATTAAAAATGGACAAAAATATCAAATACTGTACTGCACTTACCAAATATGTATGGAGTCTATATTTACCACAACGCAAAAAACACACTAAAGTAACATTAACCCACCATTTCCCAACTAAGGAACCCTAATTCTTAATGAACATCATTAAAGCGATAAGCACAACTATCATTTGATTAGCTCGTAATGACGGTAAGCTGTATTTAAGCTTGACACAAATCAATTAGGGGTCAGCTAAACATCGGACCTCGACCCCAGCGAACAATGCTGTGTTGTGCAACTGCGAATGGGCTAAACATTGTCTGCTACAGGGGGTAGTCGAAAACGTGAATTTTGTGAAATAAAAATTGTATTTTAAGACTTATCACTAGTCACTCAGAAACATTATCGAAAATCACACTTCTTCAGTGTTGTTTAATTATTTTTTTTATACTTCGTAAACCAGAAAGTTATAATATTATAAAGACAAAACAAAAACAAAATAAAGACATGACAATAAAAAAAGAGCCACGGAAAAAAAAGGAAAACAAAGTAAAAAAAAAAAAAAGTAAAAGTTTACTTCTTGACTGTATTTTAATAACAATAAATTCATTCTTACTTTATATTATTTAGATGATAGGTTCCTCTGCGTTTAGCCAAAATCGATATGCTGTTGTTCAAAAATCGTTAAAAAATTTCAAAAATAGAAAATAGAAAATTGACTTTAATAGTAGAAGGGCGTCAATTTTCCCAACCGCACCGTTTATAACAAACGCACTCTTTACAAAGTCAAACAGAGTTAACCCGTCGCCGCCGGTCGGTAGTTTGGTTAATGTAATCTCGACGCATTAATACGAATACACCGCGATAATAGTAATATCGGTGTTAATGCGAGCCCCGGGGTGCCGTCATCGGACACATTCGTAAACTATCCCACTCTTCACTTTACACCCTTTTACGACTCAAAACTATCTTACACAAGCATTTTACGAGAATATTACGAGTTTACAAGAAATTTGTAGCTATTTTTACTATTTTTTGTCACATGTGTACACCGAATCCAATTATTTTTCTAATTTATTTCTAAGCGACAAGTGTCGTTTTGTAATTTGTCGTTTTCGATATTACGAGAAATGAAATTCGACGTCGTAAAAAACGTGTAATTTACGGAGACATTTTGATGTTACAAGTTCTGTCAAAGTAATGCAACTAAATTCATTTATTTATAGAATGTAAAATTATTCCGACGCCTATTTAACTGGCAACAAAGAATAAATTCGAAAATAGAACACGTAGGTAAAACCAGAAACGTCGAGCGCCTTATTCTGAATTTATCGGAGTAAACACAGAGATAAGCAAAGAAAAGCGTTTCACGGTTTCACCTGTCGCTTTTGCAACGTCTAAACGGTTTCAACGGCTTTTCAAATCCCCATGTTAACAAACTTGGGACCTATACATTGTGGGCCCATCTCCTTATCAGACCCGAACTTCGGCGGTCGAAGACAATGGCAAGATACAAGTAGTTGGTGACGTCTGTCCGTACTTTGGGCGAATTATTCCGTTTCGATTGTTTGTCGCGGAACTAGTGGGGTGGTAACACCGTACAATCATTTAATCGGTGTGAATTAAAAGGGAGTTTGCTGTCAAGAGATAGGAAAACAGCTTATTCTTCGAGTTGTGGGAAAATGGTCGGGATTTTACTAAAGATTTTGGGAAACTATGATTCATATTGTAGAACGTACTAATATGTTTTCTCTATCTAGAGGACTCTTTGCTCAAATCAAGATTAATGTTTCAGTAACTCTCTTTACAGAATAAGGCCCTTAAAATTTTCTTCATCGGCGTAAAGTTCCCTCAAATGTAAAGTGCCTACTGACAATCAAACACCCCGCAAGTAGGGAAGTTCTTCCACCAATTTATGTGAGTAGTCATAAAGTAAACTCAAATAGTAAACCCGACGGCCATAATGTGAAGCGACACGTAATTCAATTAATGTGGTCACCCCCATAATACCCCTTACCAGAGTGATTTGAACAAACACGGGCTAAAAAGTTATACGGCTATCATTGTGAGGGTATTTACATTTCCTACGTACTGTGGAAAGGGGTAACTGAATATTATTGGGATGGGGTTTTTCTTTGAGGTTTGTTATTATCCTTTATTTATTTTTACACATTATAAATACATTTTTTTAAATATTCTAATATAAAACAATATAAAAAACATTTAAAAATCTAAAAAATAGTGGTCCGCCGGTATCGGGAACAGGTCCAAGCTACTGGCGGTCAGGTGAGGTTTTATTATTAAAATATAATTAACAATACCTACTACAGGTATTGTTAATTATGGAAAATCTATGTAGGTACTTTTTTGTTGTAAGAAAAAGCAGAGTGAATTGTTTCTCTTTTTATGTAAAGAATCTATTAAATTTAAGGCAAATAACTTTAATGACTTCAGCCAAGGCTTACATCAACTTTTAAAGACTTTGGAAAAAATGGTGTTATTCTGATTTGACAAAGTACATTTGATTGCTATTTCAGGATTATTTAGACAACGAGGCAAGTATTTTCGCAGAAGAAAAACAAGACTACTTCTAAAAACCAATCAAATTCATTAACCGTTTTCGTAAACACAACCCTCAAATGCTAGGAGGGTTAAAGATTAGGCGCGTGTCCGATAAACGACATCTGTGACCGCAACCCTACGCCATTGTCTCGGTCCCGCCGACCCCTTGACTCACTGTTTTTAGCTTCTCATTTATCGATCGACGTTGATGGGTTATAGATAATTTTATTAGGTATGCTCATTTCTGTTTGTGGTGTTGTTTTTTACAAGCGGTAAGTTTTAGTACAAAGATGGAACGTTTATAGGTTTGGATGTAGGAGGTAATCTTCGAAAATAATCTAAAAATCTTGCAACGATAGAAAACTACATCATTGACATGTGTTATGCGTGCTGATAAAGCTTAAAGGAGAACTGCTCATTTGTGAAAATAAATATAGAAGGTCATCTATTTTTTTTCAATTATGCAGAAAAGGACAGAATTAGAAAAACATGCGTAAAGGCCCATAATACAACGAACTGTTGACAACAATCGCTTGATTTACATTCAAGGTGTTCCAAAAATAAGTCGCGAATTTCTGACGTTTTACGTCAAAGATACGTCATTTGCCATTGTGTGCTACATCTATAGGCACAGGTTAAAGATCGAACGAGAACAGGCAGGTTACTAACCTATCACGTACGAGCGCGATTTAGGGTTAACTGAGCAGTGATTTATTATGGTTATAGTTTAGTTAACTGCCATTAATTATAGGTTTTATTGCGGTTAAGTCAATCTGAGAAGTATAAAAAGGTGACATTAAAAAAAATACTGGGACTCGAAATATCAGTTCCGTTCAGCCTGATATTCTCGCGGTCAGTTTTATTTTCTTTAACATAAAAATAAAATGTAATAATAAAAACAACAAATTGTCCATAATATTACTGACCTGGAAACAATGGTCGATAAAATATTCAATATATTTCACTTTACGAACACCTTGCCGTGTCCAATACGATTACATTTAGTTTGTAGTTATATTTTATGAAAATAATTCGATGCACCAATGTTGGATCGATAAAATATAAAAATATTGGTAAACTTTCCTGTTCCCTTGGCATTTTGAGGATGCGTAAGAGTGTTTTTATTCTCTGTTAAAAGCTACAAAATGTTAATCGATCCGATCCGATCGATCCGTTTTCACCAACATGAGGCGACATCGAAATTATTGCATATAAGAAAACGCAGTGCTACGGTCAGTACAGAAAGTTGAAACATAAAAAATATAAAGGCATGGCTAACCATTAAAAGTGCAACACTTAGGTGTTGCACTTTTAATGAATTTTTTTCGCGTCCCTAGGTACAACCGCGCTTATAGACGGTCGACTCTTTACCGGGTGGTTTTCACCCTTATTCCCTGAGTGATAAGGTTGAAAGTGGGCGACCGTCAGTAAGCGCGGCAGAACCTACTATGAATGAAAATGGATATAATTTTAAAGAAAAACGTGTTCTTATATCCTTAAACCAGCTAAGTAGGCTAGCCAACGTAACTACTGTCAGCTTCAAAATAACTGTACTCGAACGATGCGCCATTGAGCACATAACACTAATCCTATAAACTCCGAAGGCGCTTAGCACGAAAACAAGCAACAATACTAAATAAATACCTACTAATATGCCATTAAAAGGTCAACAAGGACCTTATTTTCGTTTCGGAGCGAAAATTAGCGGTGTAGCAAAGTACAGTCCAGTATTTTGTGTTGCAGTTGTGTTATTTTGTGTGAGGAACAAAAGCTTCGTTGTAGACGAGTAGCTTGTTTGTTTGTGATTGCTGGCTAAATTATTGTGGGGGACAGCGAAAAATTGGGTCTATTTTTCTATTGAAACATTATACAGGGTATATCGGCGTGACAAATGTTACCAAGAATTCAGTAAATGGTTCTGGACAGCATAGCTTAGAATTTGTAATTAACACCAAAAAAACCTTCACAATGTCTTCGCAAGTCGCAACAGCAATTTTTTTAATGTTATGTAAGGATTGACCATAGTTTAACTACACATTTTTGGCGTTTTAACGTCTCTTAACTTTATCCAGCGGTTAAGCATAAATGTGTGGAATTCTTGGTTTCACAGTTGGGATGTCACGATATATTTCTATGTTGTTGTTTTAAAGGAATAGGTCTAAGTCTAAAACTAAATTCGAATTTTCATCAATTTAACGCATCGTCATTGTGTGCGTGCCAATACCACGTTGTCGTCTAGACATTCTGTACCTATATTACTCCGTGGTTTAACCCTCTAGCGGTATATATGACGACCTAGGCAGGGTCAAGCGGACACGCTCACGGCAGGCTCTAAATAAGACGAGATAAACATCTGCTAATTAATATTGGTTGCACGAACTAATGTTCTGCTTTATTTGGTTTCGAGTGGTCGCTTGGGTATACTGGATACTGATTGCGTTATCTAGGAGATTAGAGGGAGTTTACGGGATGAGCATTTGATACGGAAATAGAGATTGTTAGATGTATCTTCGAAAGTAATTTTTTTTTTTTTTTTTTTTTATATCGAGGAATAAGACAATGGAAGCATAATTATATTTACTTCAATATTATTTTACGAATTTCTTGTATCTTACTTACCATACTGTAGATACGAAAGTATTTTTTGTTCATAATGAATTAAATAATGTCAAATCATGATTTTATGGAAAAAAATCCCACCCACATTCCCACAAGTTCCGAAAGACTCATAAGAAATAAAAAATGAATATAGCTCCCTGTTTAACGAGGTGAACAAGATGAATGAATCTACAACACCAAAAAAAGTAAAAAAGTCTTTTATTTCAAGCGTTGAAGCGAATTATCTCTGGTCACTGATAAAGCCTGCACGTGTTATTGTTACAACCCTTACCAACCCGTCACGATGTCATCAGATAAACAGACAGACAAACGCAATCCGAACAAGAATGTAACACCCCACACTTATCATCCTGATTAATATTTGCATTCATCTTTTTAGGGTTAACATTTTTTCTCTCAATCAAATTGCTGTCCTATCTCGCTTAGCTAAAGTCTTTTTCTAATTGTCAGCATTAACAGTTACGACTTTATTCGATTGATAGATTGACGTCGATATCTATCAATAAATTGAGTAGAACAAAATTGCATTTTGTGCCCCAGAAATTAGAGTGCGTTTTCTTTTGCATTTGATTCTTTGACACGTGACGAGGGTCCATTTGGAAACAGGCGAATGTCAATTTTTCGTGTATTTGTTGTGTTTTTTGGTGTATATTATTAATATTATGCAAGGCTTGTGACCTTAGGATTCGGTACGCATCTGTGTGTGTTTTATTACTCGTCTCCCTTTTGTAACATTTCATACTGTTTATTGTGGTTGCCGCGAAAATTGTTTGTGATTGAACATATTGGTTTTGTGTCGCAATATTGAAGCAACGAGATTGCATTCGATTGTTATTTTGAAAGAATATTGTGGTTTGCCATGTTGCTCCCTTTACTAGGTGACGAAGGAGAGGTTTCTAAAAGATCGAGTTTTTGGGAAGGTGCTGAAATATTCCCTGCTTGAATATCATCACATAATCAGTACCTGATAGCTAGGTAGGTATCAGCTTCTCCACATATTACATCTTAATGAAAATTCTCTCTGTTTTCTCTGTGATATTATTATTTATTGCGACGTCTGCATATTTGTACTGCCCAGCTGTATGTAAAGACAAGCCAAGAATAATGGTCCTACAATCAATTTCTCAATAAATTCCTATCAGACATCGTGTAACTGACGTTTCAATCATAAACTGGATAGTCATAGGAAAACCATATATCTTGACCACAAAACCACATGTTCGTCTACCGTTATTCAATTATTTTGTCCTGTACTTTACATTGCGGGGTTTCTTTACATGTATTTTACAATGCTTGTACAAAAGTTACAATGGTGGTTAAAATTTTTGGCTCCGCGAAAATTTCTTCGGTGTATTTTAATAGAATTTGCAAGTAATCTGGCCACAATAGGTTGGTGATTGGCGCGGTCAGGAAGCGTTGGATGGTTGGCCGCCATCTTGGATCCAACAATACGCCAAATTTGGTCTCGGCAAAAGTTATTGTTGAGGTTTAAAAGTTTTTGATTTGTCATTCAGATTGTGGGCGCTTGGATTGAGTTAGTGTGCCAGTGTTATAATATAAAGAGGTTATTAGATTCACTTTGTAATATTAACAGATGGAAATAATGCCATGTCATCAGTGGTTTGAAAAGAACACCCTGTTTGTTAAGAAACGTCATAAACTTCCAAAAAAAAAGATTTAAAAGTGGCAGTAAGAGATGGTCTATTCCCGTCTGCCCTCACTAGTGGTAGCTGCAACTATTTGTCACATCTACCACCACTGGTGGTGGTTGCGTCTGTTCAGTCGCATTTGCTCCCACCTCTGTCCCCACTGGTGGCAGATGACACTTAAATTAGAGAGTGGTGGTAAATAGGAATATTGTAAAGATTACACATATACTATCATGCCGGTTTTCCCAGCGAGGTTAGGCAGAATTGTACCTATAGGTACGAACTCCCACACTTCGCCCAAAAGAAAGAGAAAAAAGAAAAAAAAACCAAAAGATCCAAAATTAAAATAAAAAACAAAAGAAAGAACAGAAGAAGAAAAGATTCAAAAATAATTTATCAAATACCATAGACACCATCTGTATAACATTTCGGAAGATAAATTAATCCTCAATATCAGTACATACTTGCAATAATTTGTTAAAGTTCGCGTTGGGAACAGGTTCCACAGATCGGAGGCTATCGTCCGGCTGGACATGTTCATACACCATCGGCTATCGGCTAAGTGGTGACATGTTAAGGACTATTGCTGCTGTTATGTTACAACGTACTGGCGGAATGCGCAGAATGAAGTGTTGCCTGAGAAGGTTTACTGAGACCGAAGACTGTCTTTGAAATTGGTGTGCTTTGGGTAGAGAAAGAATAACAGGTGATCTAGGTTCTGATTATGAAGGCTTTTTTTTTTCAAATTGTGAAGGCTTCTGAGAACATAATATTTAACTAAGTGACGTCAACAAGCGGGCGGCGAGTAATGGGCGACTCGCTGTCCGACCATGGACCAAGCCCGGGTCGACGGCGCGTTGTGTTCCACGCGCGCCTCATAGAGTGTCAGCATAATGACCCCCCTCTAGAGGGCCAAAGCCTGCCGGGGTCGCGGGACCCATAGAATTACCGTGACCCTGGAACATAAAGGGCTACTGAAGGACACCGTGGATTTTAGTCAGTACAAGTCTGACAGTCCCTCCCGCTCTGCCCTGGGTGGGAGGACTCATTTGATGACTTTACAACGTTAAAAAAAAAAAAAAACTGACGTCAACAAGAAGAAACAATTTGATAGTGCTGATGCTTAACGTTAACGCCAATGCTGATCGACTCACCGCTGCATAACTTATTTTGACTAGCTTCGGCTGACATAATAGTAGGCAGTCGTTGTAGAAGTTTTCGTATATTTATTTACCCCGAACAAATTTTGCCAGTGTATTTTGTGGTGCCTATGTTCAGGGCATGGGTATAAGAGTAGAGGATGAACAATGAAGCGATGGATGGACTGTGTGCAGGATGATATGGCAAAAAAGGAGAAGACTGCTGAGATGACGAGTAATAGAGAAGTATGGAAGAAGAAGACATGACGCGCCGACCCCAAATAAATTGGGATAAGGGCAAGAGAATGAAGATGATGATGATGTTCAGGGCAAGGGCGAGCTCATTACCACAAACAGAGCACAAATACAAACCTGCACAACTACTGAGAAATCTATATAATTGTAAAATGGTAAACTGACTGACTGACTAAGTGATATATCAACACACAGCCCAAACCGCTGGTCGTAGAGGCATGAAACTTGGAGGGTGTGTTCTTTGTAAAAAGTAAGTATCCACTAAGAAAGGATTTTTGAGAATTCTACCCCTAAATGGGTGAAATAGAGGATGGAAGTTTATATGAAAATCCGTCAGTTTTGATGTTAGGATCTTCAAATTTTGTGTTTAGACTGACAACTGAAAATTAATTTATACGTGTCTCAGCGTTTTTGATAATTCTTTAAGTAAGTAAGTAAGTATATTTATTTGCATAAAATGTGGTATATACAGGATGTTATAAAAATGGTATAGAGCAGGACACATTCCGCCATAATAATAGCATGCAAAATCATCTAAGATAGGTTCATAAAAAATGCCCCCGAAGGGTTAAAAAGGGGGATGAAGGTAAGTAATCGAATATTATTCGACATCCACGCGGGCGAAGCCGCGGTCAAAAGCTAGTTCAATATAATTTTGCCGGGCAAAACATGGAACCGAGGACCACAATCTTAGCTTTCGCGACCACTAGCTAGAATAACGCGACAGTCACTTTAACACAAAGTATCCCCTATCTTCAGAGGAACAAGCTGAATTAGGTAAGTTTGCAGTGAATTTTCCTAAGTATACATGTTGGCAGCGTCTCATGTATTAAAGTTTCGCTGATATAAAGAACGTGTAATACTGTTGCAGTGTGCAGCTTGGGTTGTGTGGTCTAAGTTAGAGGGGGAGGCGGTTAGATGAAGAAAATGTAAAATATGGTGGATAGTAAAGATTTTTTAGCGTTATGAAGACTTTGGTGTCCATGAAGGGAGTGTTATGGGTTAGGAAGAGTGTTGTTTGTCAAACTGCTGAAATGGAGGCTTTTCCTGATTCGAATTTTCGTTTTTTTTAACCCTTAATTGGGCGCGCCTAAAAAGTTACGTAAACGGTCACGTGGGGTGCGTGACACCCTGATCATATAAATCAAACACGAAATACATGCAAAATCACGATTATGCTCGACACTTGATCATAAAGGACACGTGTTTTTATGAAGCTAACGGGAAGTTCAGCACTCAAAATTCAGATTTTAAAAATTCCCAAACCTTTAAGGATGCACTAGGGTGTGTAACACCCCATACGACTACTTAAGGGTTAAATAAACCTTGTGGCGCTAAATCAATGATAGTTCCTAATCAGCTGGGATTGATCGTTTAAGGTTTAACTGCAGTCCGGGTTCACTTTGGCTGTAAACCCGATTCTTTAATCGGGTTTACAGCGGGTTTATGAAAATACGGTCAGAGCGAGCGGTCAAAACTACTTTTGAATCTGGTGAAAATGATGGATTGCTAAAAGGCAAATTAATACATCTTGATTTTGGGCCATATAGATTATACGCCACGAGCGTGATACTCAGTACTAACTGGATTGTGGAAGTCAGATATGCAGTCGCTCCACGTAAAATAATGGTATTCAGCTGCATCTGGTAAGACTGGTGATTTTATTATGGATATTAAGCATAAACTTGCGCTTTCCCTCCTGTCTGCTTGTTTCACAGGCATGTCATTAGCACCTTATGATGCCGAATAGGACCATAGGTCACCATGGTTCATATCCACTAAGCATTTATTTCAGTCTACGTCTTGCACCAAGCAATATCATCTCGGAACGCAGGGACTTCGTCCCGTCGGCCCGACACTTTTTCAAATCGTGACTCGTCCCGCGGCCTCGCCGTCACGAACTGTGTACCGTTATCCAGACATACACACTACTCACACTAACCTGCTGCACCTAATGCTAGAAAGAGATAGTTATATATTGTCACCATCGCCTTTAGGCTGAAGGATATGCTTGAGGGAACCGTCTTTTGTTTTGATGTGTTAACATATTGAAATAGTAGAATTTCGATGCGGAACTAGATTTGAATTAAGAATAGAATGAAGTGGGGAATTTGGGGGATTCCCTAAACCCTTATTTAGGAATCTACATGGGTTTATGAATCATCGTACACCAATGGGAGTAAGTGACTAGAGCAGTGATAACCAGGAATTGTATGGCATTGTTTTATTATTTCTGTGTTAGAATGCTAATTAACTTCGTCGGTACATCAAAATGATTTCAGGGATTTTTACTTTGCAAAATTCATTGATAAAGCCAAACTAACATTTGCTTGAATTGTAAGGAAATGCTATTGGTGTGTTCATAATAATTTACCTAAAGACTGTAAGGCATTAAACGAAGACAGAAGCAGAGGTTCTCAGGAAATGTCTAGAAAATCTTTCTTACACCCTTAGACATTGACAGCGTAGGTAGACATTATATATCTTTAACACCGTGTATTTTCATGAATAAAGCAAGTCATTCAAGACTCAGTAAAATAATTATTGTTCGAATGTATTAAAGCTAGACAAAGCTAGGGACAGTAGGCGACAATCGTAACCTAAATTTCTCACAAAATTTACATGCTAATGTGTACAAATAAATTAAATATAGTCACACGCGTCAAACGTGACTGTGCGTAAACTGAATTTAAAGTGGCGGTCTCACTATGCGAGAAGATTGGGCAATAGAATATGAGCAAACTTGTCTTCTGACGTGACAACGTCTTATAATTCGATGGAGCCGGCTGCACGCACGAAAATATGAGGCGTTACCTCGCTCTGAGGCGTTCCATAAAACAATTGCTCAACGCACTTTCATTTTTTGAAAAATGCAACCATTCCATCAGTATTTTCTTATGACGTTGTCACGTTCAACTATAGTCAGTAAACCGACTTTACAGACAACCGATTTTTAGATGACATTCAGTTATTGATCGAAAAAAATCTAGGAGACCGTCTAGTTTGGCGACAGAAACGAAAACGGCAATATCACCTTCTCATCATCTGCCTTGCATTTTCCCCAACTATGTTGGGGTCGGCTTCCAGTCTTACCGGATGCAGCTGAATACCAGTATGTTACATGTAGCGACTGCCTGACCTCTACAACCCTGTTAGCACTGGGTAATACGACACCCGTTGATAAGACTTGTTGTCAGACTTTCGTGCCAGTGACCTGTAATGATTGTCGAAGATTTACAAATGACAGCCAGGACCAACGGCTTAACATGCTTTCCTAGTCACGTAGTAAACTCGTTATGTAATGGATGGGAACCCATCCACGGACTGACCTTGGCAAGTGCGGTTTAGCTTTAAAGATTGACTTGTGCGGCTGGTTATTATTTAACCACGAGTATGTTAGTTACCATTTACTGAAGCGTTTTCATAGTGAGACATAGAAAGTGATTTGCCACAGAAGTTTGCATTTGCAGTCGCTTTCGGAATTGTACTCTAATAGGTTAATCGTACTACTAAGGGACCTTGCGCACTACGCGGCTGAGAAGGTTTAAGGGTCCGACCAGTTTTGTTCATCATATAGCGAGAGATCATGCGACAAGTCGTGGCCGTGCCTGTGTACTGCTAAGGTACTGTCACATTTGTGAACCTTTCGGTTTTCTTAGGCGCGAATTATACAGAAACGGCGTAAGGTGAAGGCGCTGCGCAGGCGTGGACTTTATAACTAAACGAAAGAACGCTACGTGCCTGCGCCGCGCCGCTTGAGTGTAATTCACGATACATCGTCTACTTACATTTTGTATCAAAACGTTTTGAAGCGGCATCATGCCTGCGCCGCGCCTTCACCTTACGCCGTTTCAGTATAATTCGCGCCTTAGACAGGTGTAACACACCGATTGCCCAGAACGAAAAGCGTGTGAGGCTCTTTAAATACAACTCAATGGGTACTCATCGATAAAACATTTACGGCACTTAAAGAATTACGTAACCTCTAATAAATTGTATGGGAATATCGATGGTGGTCGGCTATAGGAATAATTATATTGATTTGTGTCTAATAAGTTGTAATTGTAATTTCTGTTACAGAGTGCGTTGTCATGGTTACGGTGCAGTGATTGGTCGGGTTTGTTACATTGTAGTCTCGAATTGAATGTATGGGACTCGTTTTCTGTGGTAACATTTTGCGTACTTTATAATACAGACATTGTATTGTATAATTTGAATTGAGATATCTTTTGGTGACTCTTCCTTCATTTTGAACAGAGAAAACATCGTTTTAGAATACACAAAGATGCGCGAAACTAAAATTTTATTCTACTTCATCAATTACAATAAATTCTCATGTGAAAATTTGTGGTAAAAGATAACAATATTTAAATAAATTGATAGTGTTTATTCCAATGCATTTTTTATTTAAAATTTTATTGATTACTAAGTGTTAAATTCAAGCGTATCGATTTAGATTTATTTAATCAAACAACCCATAAATTATCGGCTCAAGTATATTAATAAAAACTCGTTCAATAAGCTGTCACGAAAAAATAAATTAAAATTCTGCACGACACAACATTTTACCGGGCGTTCGAATATTTTGCTAACTGTTTTATTACTAGACAACATGAATGATCACTTAACACGTTCTAAAATTAAATTAATAGAGTTGTGACAAATATTTGATGCATATCCTGTTTTTGGCATGACAACCGATTTTTTTTATCGGAATATTTAGGTACTATATAAATACTTTGCTTTTTGTTTATAGGTACGGCTTATCAAGCTCAAATAAGGACAATATTTCCTAAAACAGTGCGCAAATCGTCTAGTTTTAAATACAATTAGAATTGTATGAATAGGTTATTCACGAAAAATACGAAACCATTCGACTTTACCTATCTACAACATACATATATTCTTCGCATATTAATTATTTGGCTACAGAATAAAATATTGAATTCTTAACGGATTTTGACGTTTATGTAAATTTTAAAATAAATTACCTTCGTTTGTTTTCTGTGAAAAAAATAATTGATAAGCTTGTTAAGCGTTGCTCAGTCTGTAATAATGTCGTATCTTATAATTAGTTGGTTTTCCTGTTGTAATAATAATAAAGTCAAGTCATGCAATAAAAACACTGTTCATTCAGTTTCAAACGTGAATTGTGGCATGCAATATTGTAATATAAAACGTATATTATATCTATGTTTATAATTCATGGAGGTGTGCCTAGGTACAAGATTGCCAATAGGTAAGCTGGGCCGTTTTCGTCGAATCATACATTGATAGATTACGACGTCGTTCGGCTGCCATTTTGTAGAAGCGAATATAGCAATAGATGCATTAATGAAATATTTACCTAATAGAAGTTGTTTACTAAAAATGTGTGAAGATTTAAATGTATTAATGCACGTATTAGTGATAAACTTTAATGTAAAGCACGATAATTATGTCAACTTATTTAGATTTATTGCATTATTGGAAAATACACCGTGTGTCATACTTGCAAATAAATTACATTTCTTTGGCTAATATGACACATCAGATGCTAGCTTTTTATCTTTTTAAATACTCTCTAAAATAATAATTACGTATTTTAGTTTTAATTAATTAGCCCCCTAAACACAATTAAAATTAAAAAATCAATCTACGATAATCCAACTACATAACAAAGTTAGTTCGTACAACTATTACTCGACCGACTCGAGTTGGGCCCGTGGACGGAGAAAGTTAGCCAACGTGGATAAAACTACATTTATTGGTGTTGCATATTCATCGTACCCCCAGGCGTAATACCGAACCAAACACGCTAGGCCCCTCTATGGAGGAGCAAAACCTTCCCCAGTAATAGGAAGGAGGGAATAAGGGAGCTCAAGGTAAACTGGTCGTTCAGTACCTACTTGTAACTAGTTTTATATTCAGTTTGGTGTAGTGACAGTGTTGTGTTTAGGTGTCGTATTTATATCTGTTAAGTTATATTGTGGTAAGGATCGGAAAAAAGTACGGCTTAGTAAAGTAGGTTTGTCTATGTCGAACATGACGCTATATTTATATCTGCCTATAAAAGTTTTTTTCTTATACACCGTGTTTTTTTATATAAAAAAACACCTTGTATAAGTAAACCTAAAAGCCCTAAAAAAATATGTGGTACAAGTTGATGGTTAAATTATCCCTTAGGGTAAACTGTAACATCGCTTTCCTTAAAATCGTGTCTACAATATCACGGCTATTTTCAGCGTTATTGTATTTATAGGAAAAATAGAGATAAATAACATAGTCAATTTTAGTCAAAGTATTAAAAAGCGACCAGCCAGCCAGTAAAAAAAGTCCAGTCCAGACACTCAAGTTATACTCTCAAGAAAACCAAATGAAAATGACGAATCAATCTTTCTAATAAAAATCAGAGTCACGACACGACACCTGTCATGCTGAGTTTAAATTACACTATAGGCCCACATAATGACTAAAGTATACTGTACCGTGACATTTTAACGTCAACTGCTTTATTCGTATAGGTACAAGAACTTCATCGAAGAATTCGATCAATATTAAATTTCAAATACCAAACATTTCTACTGACAATAGATTTTCCGTTCATAATTTTACGAGTTTTAAACTCGAAAGAAACCGCCGATTTCTTTATTGAACTTTATCTAAAACCAAATACATAGTAGGTTTCTGTTTTGACACTTAAAAGTACAATTATAATTTAGTACATGATCTTTATCGGAACAACCGCCGCCGCCATCTTGTTTTTTTAAATACAATTTCAACGGATAATTTCACAAATGTATATCAAAAGCGCCCCTTTTGTCAAACCATGCCGCACTGTGCAACTTTATTCGCAAAAGACGTCCTTCGAAAATGTCAAATCACATTCAAAATTCGAATCATACACTCCGGGCTCAACCCTCTCAATGCGATGCCCATTTGACAGTCAGATATATCTCGGATATATCCGAACTTGTAATATCCTTCAATCACAGCCTGTCTGCGAACTTTACGCATTCAACTGTTTACTACCGTTGAAAGCTAGGAACGACCACTAAAACTGTGAGACACCACTAAATTATAATCATTATTGAAGTAGTAATGTTGAATTTTAGTGAGACTTGTGCCATACGATCCGGACAAGTACCTAATTGAAATTGTCAATTGATAGTTATTTGTTTTAGGTAGTTATTTTAGTGCTGGTTAAAATTACTTAGATGTCGCACTAAAGTAACTAGAAGGTATATTTGGTACAAGTATTTTAAAGGGTGCCTTTGGATCTGAGTAAAATTCTGTTTGAATTAGACACTAATCTAAAGTCTTAAAGTCTAGTAATATTTTTAAAAGTCTACCTGTCTGATAAAACTGATCAGCACAGAAAATAATAAATAATCTGCCGTCTACTATTACTGGTGTGCTATCAAAAGTCCAACAGTCCGGTGTGTGTGGCGAAAGTGTCGTCGACACGTCGGAAGCGTCTCGTCACGCGCTCGAGAGATTATCGGACGACTAGCCGACGAGTGCGGGACGAGTTTTGTGCAGACAATCGTAGGGGACGAGTCGACGGTACAAAATACGGTAAAGTTGAGGGACGTTGAATAAAACACTGCGTGTGAGAATGTAGTAGGTGTGTTTAATTTTTCTATGGGACAAGTGTTTGAGAACAAAATGTTCGTTCTGAGGATTTCTTCCTTAACCATTAAAGGGTTAAACTCGACTACAGTGCGGATAAGGACGTTCTTTGATCGCTACAGTTGAATTATCGTATCGATAGTATCTAACATTTTCTCAATGTGTTAAATAAACAGCCGGATTTTTAATGTGTCCGCGCGTGAAATGTGATCTTGTATAATTATCAGTTTTTAAATAATAAATACAACCTTATTAATTATACGAAACATCTTGTTTTACGAATTTGTTTACATCTTATTTTAGGCCTTAATTATGATGTTTTAATGTCATTGAGCTACCCGTAATCTGATTTAGTGGCACGGAAATTATATTTACGGTTATGGAGTTCTGAGAAATTATTTGGCTATTTAAATAAGTAACTAAAATCTAACTAGATGTGAATCAATCCACAAAGTACCCGTATTTAGAAAACTATTCTATTAAAATAACAATACCTAAAAAATTACGGATTATACTAATTAAAATGGCCAATAAATTTAGATAGTTAATCCGAAATTACACTAATAAGCCCCAACTTTAAAATATAATAAAAAAGTAATAAAAATGCGCGTAATTCGCGCAAAATATCCGCATTATACCACGATTACAACCCTAAAAGTTAATGTCGGATAAAATTATACAAGTATCCATTAAAATTTGTCAAAGACTTTTAATATGTTGTAAAACTGGAAATTTCGCGATCGTAAGCCTGGGAAAACGAAAGTTTATTACCTATTTCTGTATTAATTCTAGCTAAGTTACTGTTAAGTGTACAGTACTTACTTGTTTAATAATATCCAGGCTTTACAATGATTATAATTATAGTTGAGTCCGTGAGGATTGCTTTCTTTATTAAATATCTTAGATTTCTTTCAGTAGATATCTTCTATACTTATATTAATATTATTATAAAGAGGACATTTTTTTTTGTATGTTTGTACCGAATAAGCTCCGAAACTACAGGACCGATTTTAATAATTTTTCACCAATAGAAAGCTAAATTATCAGGAAGCAACATAGGCTATAATTAATGTTCAAAAAAATTAGAGATCGAAACTTACGCGGGTGAAACCGCGGGGCGCGTATTGTATATTATCAGTAGTTTTCTAGGTACCTACAATATAAAACTGTAAGATCTGTATAGTATTTTTTTAATCATTGTATGTAATGTATGTGTGTATAATGTTTTAGTGTACCTAATGTGTGTTTTTTATATTTAAATTAAGTAAATAAATAAAAGCTACTTGCTGGAGAGATATAGACCGCACCTACTCAACTTTTATTTTACTTAATGAGTATTTTAAAGATCTGTTCATTTTGGCAAATATATCACAAAACTAACATAACAAAAACCAAGTTTAAGTTATTTTTGAATAGTGATTCATTTCTGATTGCACAATATTTACGCAATCATGTTAGACCACATTCCATACAAGAAGTTTCTTAATCAACTTCCTTATTATAGAGATTAAATTAAAATCTATATATTTCTCGAAAAACTGTCGACAGAGACACATTTATCAACTAAGACATATGAATTGTAACTTCGGTAGTCGACTAATCCCCCAAACGATGTATAGGCTACATAAATCTGTTGCCAACTAACCATAAACACCAAAGTAATTTGATTTATAATTCATCTAACCAATAAATTACTGTTAATTACGAATATTTTTGCCAAAATCAACATATTTATAAAACATCGTTAATCCAAATTTATCATCGAAAGCTTAATTAAATTAATAAAAAGGGTTAAAGACATAAAATGAAAATAAAACGAAAGCAGTTAGTAATAAATTACGCGCGTGTATTCATATTAAAATCTACATGAAAATAAATTAAACTTAATACGTTAAGACGTCTCGACGATATTAGTAATCGTTTTCAACGAAGCTATGCCTATATATTACATATTTGATATGTAATATTTACAATAACGCGAGAAACGCGAAGAAATCTTGGAGAACAATAAGTCGCGTTCTCCCCGGACGAATGGACTCCGACCGCTTCGGGGAGCGAGAGTTATTATCCCCGCATACAAACATATTCTAGCAATACGCTAACAGTTAAATACGCGAGCGACTCCGAACATACGCCAAGCGTTCCGTCATAACCCGACACCTCAGTTCCGACCCGTAACCGATACGGTAAAACGTCAACCTCCTTGATCCGTCTTGGGAAGCTTCCCACCTCCTTCCCATAGTTTGAATGGCGATAAATGTGAAGATGTGCTAGCCTCAGGCATTCTGGGGCTACTAGTGTAGTTAGGTGGTAATCTAGAAGGTGTCGATAGGAAGCTCCCGTAAGACAGCGAGGAATTGACGCCTAAAGACGTGTCCAAAGTGGAATAGTACCCGGATGAAGCGGCAGACGGCTGCGGAGCCGGCGGCTGCTGTATCTGCACGCGCGCCGCCTCGGCGTACGCGTCCAGGTGCGTGCGCACCAGCACGAGCAACTCGCCGTAGTTAGTGACAGAGCCGCCAGCCCCCGCCACTCTGTAAAGCAACAACCGCGCCTCCCCAAAAAGACTGTCTAAAATTTTACCTGTCGTGAAGAGGACGATGGCCTTCAGACAGGAATACTCCGCCGAGTCGACGTGGAGCGCTTTCAGCTTCTCCACTTGCTCTTGGAAGATCCTGATGTGGTCCATGAAGGCCACGACTCGGTCGGCCGCCATCGGCGACGCGTGGAGCCCCGCGGCCGCCAGCAGCGGCGCCACGTGGAGGGGCATGGAACACTGAGACGCGTTCAGGACGAACAGCTCCGACCAGACGAGTCTTAGTAACGCGACCTGGTCGGTCACTTGGAGTTCGGGGAAGAAGGGGATATTCCGCGCCCATTCGACGGCGGAGAAGAGTAGCCTCGCGGCTAGTTCGCAGATATTGTCTATTCCCATGACGTTGGCAGGCTGGACGCACTGGCCGTACCGGGAGGTAGGGTAGGGCTCTGCTCGCAGGAGCAGAGAGATGTAGGAGGAGAGGTAGGGGTGGCTGTTGAGGCCGGCAGAGGGGTCGCCGTTGGCTAGCGCGTACTGGCCAGGCAGGGCGAGCCCCGCCGGCTGCGTCGGGGGTACTCGACCTCTTTGTACAGCTGTAACAAAAGAAACAAAAACACGTCAGGGATTACATTCTAGATTTAAAAGCAGAAAAGAACATGAATCAAGCAGTAGACCAAAAAGTTCTCACACCATGAATTCTACATGAAACGACCACATTATATTCACACAAATCTCAATTACATTTCGCTGAACTCGAGTTCGCACCCAATAATTCAGCAGTAACGTTCGGTATAACATTACTAGTTCCTCCTTTACAAATAATTACGATATTATAAATTAGTCAGCTCATTACTTCTTGTTTGCAATTAGTAGTTGATACAGTAAATAGATAATTTGCACTCAAACAGGCAGGTCTCTTGTGGCTGCCTTTAGGACGACGACAACAGTAACTAGATCTCGTATTCAATGACAACTTTTAACAGAATGCTACCAATAAAACATGATTGTAATCAAAAATTTTCTGATTAACGAGACATGACATTTAGAAAACATGAACATGACTATACCTTAAAGAGGGAAGGTAAAGAAGCAACAGTACAACCTAATTTGGCCAGTAAAAGAGGGCGAGTCTATTGCTGTGAACAAGGTGCAAATGTAGACTCTTGGCTGTTTGAGAGAAATAAAAGTCATTTGATACACACACATTATCTTCTCTAGCTATGTAACTAGTTGGTGGTCGGTACGAAATAATACAGAGATACAACGTCAGTTAGCAATGTAGTCCGGTTGCCTGTGTTCTATCTGTGGTACACCCTTTACATAAGAAAAAGTATTCTACCAAGGTAAAACCACCAGGTTCAAAAAGTAATTAAAAGACAAGGAAAATCTTGAACAAACATACTTAAATTAATGTCTAAAACAATAATAACATGACAATCATGATTGATTCACTCACAGACTATTATTAGCTGTGAATTACTCGTAAACAGTTACAATGGTATATACTTATGTACCTATTGGTGTTTCTGCATATATTTTATAGATACTTAGTAAATACCAGTTGTTTACAACACTATAACGCGTGTTTTACACGGATTTGTAAATCGAATTGACGCGTAACTTGCAAATTCTTCAATGTTTTTAAAAGTTTGTTGTTCCAAGTATGTTTACGTGCATGTGTGTTTGTTTCTGTATGTAGTGTATTGTTCCATGTCTGAATTTGACTTTTTATGACATTTTGCATGTGCGAAGAGAAACGATTAAGTTCTAGTAAATACGATGATGAATGACAATTTTCAAAACAAATTGATTCTAAAATTCAAAAAAAAAACTGACTTTAATAAAAATCTAATAGCTTAGTCACATTTAGATTTTTTTTTAGATTTCTTTTGGAAATAATCAATTTAGCCGAAAAAGTAAAGATTTCAAGTTTTCTAATTTTCTTCAATCTCTGGCTTCAATCAATGGATCCATAGTGATGTCCTTTATTTTACAGATGACATTTATTTTTGAATCTATATTTTACCCACGTCATTTTATATTAAATTATTCATCGTTAAAAAAGAACTGTTTTTGTTACGCGTGCCATGTTTTGCATATTTACTTTATTTAGCAAACGATTTCCGGTTGCTATATATTAGCTAGTATTTAAGTTTGATGTCAATAAACTTCAATGTCAATTAGGTTTTTATCTAGATTGAGTTCACATTTTATTAATAAAATAATCATGTCAAATGACTGTTAGTGTTAATTTAAAAGCTTTATGTTCTAGATTGAGATAAGAATGACTTTAACTATTTTGAATAAATTAGTTTATCATAGTGCATAAAATTAATTATATTGTGATTATATGCTGATCTAGATATAGACAATTTAAACACCACCGGTGGATTTTACTAAAATGATGTCAAATATTGACAAAGAAGTGATGATTAATTCAACGTTATCATGCAGATGATCACTAAAGTAAATGATGATTCGATTTTCGCTTTAAAATTTTAAAAGTTTTAACATGCTTTAGTTTGAAAATCGTCGTCATTGTCGTCTTTACGATGCGAAAAGCTTTTAATTCATGAATCTTAAAAAGCCATTGACATTTCTAAATTCAAATACCCACTGAGAAACCGCCACAATCAATTTAAAAAAAAATTATTTCAATCGGTTAACTTTTTTAGGTGTCACGATCATGATTTTGCCGAACAGGTGAATGGCATGCAAATAAGTGAAGCCTACTGTAAATTTAAGTAAAAAGCCACATGAAACGGTACATTTTTTCCAAAACAAACATTAACAAATCGATAGCCATCAGATAAATGCAAAAATCTCGATTCCAAAACCTAGTAGGTATTTGTTACGGTAATAGACAACATTTGTTTTAGTCGATTCTAAATTACCAACCAGCTTCTCAGACGTAGACGTTAAAGAATTAACCTGTTGTTTCTCAGTACAACGAGGCATTTCAAAGATCGTGACGCTACAAATCATCGATACGATCCGAGACGAATCGACGTGAAAACGCGGAATCGTCGCTTCTAATCGTTCATTCGGAAATGCTCACAGGGGAACAAAAATGTGTAGCGCGCCAAGCATTCGGAGCGCGCCACGTTTTTTGGCGGGAACGCATCGCGGGCCGGCGCGAATGCCCGCGCACGCGCGTACCGCCTTTTTATTTCTTGTCAGTGCAGCAAGAAAAAAACAAAACGCGTAAACAGGTTGTATTATTATTTTTTCCTTGAATGACAAGATGACTGGAATTCGCCCCACGGTTGTTTCGTAACGAGTGCTTCCCACAGTAAAACTCACTAAATTCTGATTCTTATAAATTATTATGACATTTTGATTTCGTAGATTCGGGTTATTATTACAACGATTACATACGGATTCATACCTTCGTTCAATATCGATATTTACCAACCAAATATCACGATACCAATCATCGAAATAACACGCATTCACGAATTACGGCTCGCATCAACAATTCAATTAAAGTGTTACATCGCCGGAATAATTCCGTTTGAATTAGAGTAATTGCGCGCGTGATTAGCCGGTTTCAGAAGGAAATGTAGGCCGCGGGCTCTCCCACGCCGCACCGTGCGCCGTCGACACCTAGCCTAATAGCGCGTCATTACACTATCTGCCGATACATCTCCGGTACGTCTCGACATCGACGGAACATCACTATCTGCTCGTATAATCGATGACCACTCGGCGCGACTACAACAAAGCGATTGTCCGATCGGGCTCAACACTAATTACGATTCGGATTTCGAACGCGCGAAAACGTCATTTCAAACTGAATATTTTCTTAATTCGCTTTAAGTATAGAGAATCAATTCTGGCCATTGACAGGTGGAAGTTTATGAATGGAAATTAATGTAAATTAGCGTTAATATGAGTGGGCTTCCCGTAAGGTTAATACAACTAGGTCCATTAGCTCTGATTTGCATAAGACTACGTCTCATTTCGGATTTCTCTTGTATAAATAACATTGATTAAATCGTTCGGCACCCACGGCGCATACTTCACGGGATTAAGTGAAAATTAGCGATGTGTTTATTTTAAATTAAATAGCTACTTGATAACGGTTCAGTTAATAACGCGTCAGTTTGGAAAATAAGAAATAGTTATTACTTTTTGTTAATGTGAAAGGAAAGAGCTTATTATAATTGTTTATGGTCAGATGTGAGTCATGGACAAGAATTCTGTGTACAGGCGACAGCAGCGCGCGAAAACATCCTTGTTTATAAAAATAAAATTAAAGCTAATTTAAAAAGAGAACATTGTTATTGTTTTGTATCTTCTTTATTAGGGAAAGATGTAGAAACATCTAAGAAAATTGCGACACAAGCTTCAGAAATCATGACACGTCCAACCTATTTACGTGGAGACCACACTAAATGATCTCTTTACATTGTTTTTATTCGAGATCCGTACACAGATCAAAACAAAGTTATTATTTTCGTTTTATTTAAAGAATTTTCGACCTTATGGCCTCAATATTGGGGTGGTTGGAGATTGAGCGTGATTGGCCTAGTGTGATCTTGACACAGATTGTGTTGAGGAAACAATATGTCATGTCATTTCTGAGATCCGACGGCCGCGAGGTATTTTAACTTAGAACAGTCTGAGGCTAGTTAGATTTGCTTATTTAGCTAGAAAATTACGACCGTGTATAGATACGTAATTATTTATAGTCATTCACAATTCTATGCACATAAACAGCTAAATTCGGGCAATTAAAGAAGCTCTATCTTTTCCTACAATTAAATAATTAGATAAAACAGTTCTCTCATCAAAATCTAAATGAAAATAACTAAAAAATGTAGCTTAGAATTTCTTTCAGACAAAAACACTCATGTCAATTTTGAATGACGGCTTGACACCTCTATAGTAAAAACTTAGTTCATAATTAAATACTTTACGAAACAAAAAGCATGCGTGTAATGTTATATTTGACAACATTTAACCAGTTAAAAATTAATAATCATTAACTACGGACATTGTTTAACAATAAATAATTGTTGGTCAGAAAAGAAAAAGCTTTCTTCCTTTATAGGGGAGGGTGGCACTACTTTTCCCATCTGACCCTACACAGGGATAGACGCATAGGAGCAGATGGCAAGTATATAATATTAAAAATAAAAGGAGTTGAGGGAAAACTACCTAACAACTAGGTTAACTAACAATCTATTTAAAATAAGGCACACAAAATGCGGTCAGCAATGCTGGCACCCTAAGGTGAAAGGTTACCGTTCTATCCTCTTTAGGGCTTTAAAAAAAAATATAAATAACCGGTTTGATTATCGAACTGGCGCCAATATCACATTAATAAAAAAAAACTTTAAATCATTTTCGCGCCATGTAGAAAAACGGCTTAAAGCTCGTAAAAATATGGCCTTTTCACACTATGGATAAAGATGGACACCATTCATGAATTTATTGGAATTTCTGCCTGTTTGTTAAAGACATTAACGCTTTTCTTTTACTTAGATTTCTGTTAAAGAAAGTTTTGATTATGAATGTAGATGGGTATAAGAGTAGAGGAAGACCAATGAAACGATGGATGAACTATGTGAAGGATGAAATGGCAAGAAAGGAGGTGTCTGATGAGATGACGAGTAATAGAGAAGTATGGAAGAAGAATGCGTGCTGCGCCGAACCCAAATACATTGGGTTGAGGGCAGGAGAATGAAGATGATTTTTTAAAAGAAACAAAGTCTTAGCCACATCTTTTTCCTGTACCTGCATCAATATCTACAAAACTCTCAAAAACATCAGCTTAACCATTTCTGATCATCTCATTTTCTAACAGAAGCTCCAAATGCAAACCTTAACAGGGTCTCCCTTAGGTGATACTGCTGATGGTTTCCACTCTGGATCTGCGAGGTGGTGACTGCTGAGCCAGTTCAGCCAGTCTCGCTCCAGCCCGCCACCAGCTTACGGCTACTTATAACTAAGTATTATTTGGAATAACTTAGACACACATGCAAAATGATCATAACCTTTAGCGTTCTCTTAATATATTGTTCCATTCCAGGAGCAGATTCCGTTTTTTACAGTTTGCATTCTAATCTTATTCTCTATCTGTCGAGGAATCTTATTATTTATTTTTTTTTTTTTTTTTTTGCTAGATGTGTTTGTGACCTATATTTGAACCACCGAGAATCATCCTTCAAAACTGAGAAATTTGCATCTAATAAAAAAAAAATTGGCTTCTATAAACAAGATTCGCAACGAACGATAGTATACTTTCATCATCATCTGCCTGGCCTTTTCCCAACTATATTAGGGTCGGTTTGCAGTCTAACCTGAATTCCAGTATTTTACATGGAGTGACTCCCTATCTGACCTCCACAACCTGCAATTGCGTAATACGATACCGTTTGGTAAGACTGTCAGACTTTCGGGCCACTGACTGCCTGTAACGACTGTCAAAGATCTACATGTTTTCCGAGATACGGAGCAAACTTGGTATGTTATGGGTGGTCACCCATCCACGGACCAAGCAAGGCAAGCACGGCTTAACCTGAAAACGAGCTCCTCATAGTAGATAGTATCCTTTCAATTGTGTTTTAAGTCATTCAGAAAGCTCCAAAGAATTAGGAAAAGCTTCATTAACTAAGATTTCTTGAATACTAGACCATACGCATAACAGGTTTGGTTATACTAATCGTTGTTTTATTTATTTATTGATTCAATGACTCAATACTGACGTTCTCAAGTACATGTTCTAAAGTATAATTTGCTACAGTTAACGATTGTCATAAGGATAACATAGCTGTAGTTACTGTATCGTTTATAACTATTTAAATGCCTCACAATTATGGCAGGGCTGTCGAAAAGCACTCATGGTCGAGTATTGAGAAACTAAAATTCCTTAGGGCAAAGTAAGATTCTATTAACGGTATCCATGACGGAAAAGTAAATAATGGACATAATAATATAGTGAGCTACCGTAAAGCATATATTATGCCAGTCTTGTTTAAAGTCATTGTAGGATATATATAAGAGTAGAGGTAGACCAAAGAAACGATGGATGGACTGTGCGAAGGATGATATGGCAAGAAAAGAGGTGACTGGTGACATGACGAATAATAGAGAAGTATGGAAGAAGAAGACATGCTCCAGACCCCAAATAAATTGGGATAAGGGCAGGAGAATGATTCTGATTATGAGGAACACGAAACTTGGTGTTGTTAGAGAGTCGAAAAATGCCCGAAAAATGTACCAATTTCTATCATAAAGCATTAACTTCAGATTATTGGGTACAATTCGGGGAAACTGTCAAAGTATCAAAATGCTAAACGCGTTCAAGAAGAAATTCTTGTAAATAGCTCTGAAGGCAATGTGAGAATTTGCCTATAAAATTATCTGAACTATGAAAACTGTTTCCTATGCTAAGCTAAGGAACATTGTGATATTCGTGAAGATACGAGAGCTTTAAACAATAAAGCGCGCTGAGACATAGAAATCGAGTACTTATAAATAAACTTGTAATAGTACCTCGGCTAAAGGGAAAAGGTTAGTAATAGAAAGGAGATGCGCTGGCCTACTAAGTGGGATATTTATCAACTTTGAACTTCAATATATGAACAACTATGTCTCGTACACTTTCGTTCCCGAAGAATTTCAGATGAAATAAATGTCTGTTCCATATCTCAGGACTACGAATGAGGATGATTATAAGAGAAGAGGAAGAATTAAGAAACGGTGGATGGACTGTGTGAAGGATGATGAGGCTAGAAAGGAGGTGACGGTGGTGCTGAGATGACGAGTAATAGAGAAGTATGGAAGAGGAAGACATTCTGCACCGACAACTAATAAATTGAGGAGAATGAACGACATATACTGTCGCTTACGGGATATCTTCCGTGATTGTTCATTATTTTGAGCTCCCGATATTTCGGCGCTGTTGCAAGCGCCATGATCGCGGGTTGACTGGAGAATGCGGGTGGATGGAAAAATAAATTGTTAAGAGCAGACAAATCTATCTACCCTCTTTCTTTGTCAATCACGGAAGATATCCCGTAAGTGACAGTATATTTGTAAACCGTGAAAGCTTGAAACAGTTAATGAACGACATAATTCAAGATTATTGAATATGCAGGTTAGTAACATTTTGGCACTAATACGTAAAACGTTAACTGAAATGTCGACAGGTAAGTTAACCAAGTTGAGTACTTTTATTTGTTTATTTTTGATAGCATTTTCCTCTAAAAGTGGACCAGTTTTTGTTTCCGTATTGTGAATCGGTTTTTACAAAAGTAAATGGCACTACTTTCAGCCTTCTCCTTTCTTTCGCTTTTTCATGGGTTACCTAGATACATTGATTGGCAAGTTTCCATTGCCTTTATGTAAATATCACTATCTACTGGTACTGTTATAATTACACAAATATTAAGAGGGTGAGAAGCAGCATCACCGGTTAAGAGAATTTCCTTTTTGATTAACACTAAGATACTTCTCATCCCATCGTTTCTATTGCTATGGTCACGAAACAGCTTATACGAAATCACCTTCATGGAAGAGTTTAAATTTATTTTATTGAAGTTTAGTTTTTTTTTCTTTCGTTAATTTATTTGGGCATGCATGAAATATTTTATGTTGTTCATTATAATATGTAATGATATGTGTATATCTTTTGTTGGAGATCCTAAATAAATAAATCCTTGGTAAAGTCACACTAAGGCTGGTTGTGTTGTCAGCACAACCCTAAATTACCGGCCCTGTACTAATTTGTTCCAGTGAACTGATGAATGCCACGAAGAATAACTATTAGATTGATTCTCAATAAACTTGTGTTTGCATAACAAATATTAATAAAACTAAACTGGTACCCAATTTAGATTCCAACATTTTGATACCACGCAAAATCTACACTTAGAACTAAAACGACCGTAGTCCTTATTCGTAGATTTTAAATTCTATAAAATTGACCCAGAATTAACATTATTAGAGTTGTTAGTTTAATATCATGTTTCTAGGAGTTAAGTCCTTTTGCTGGTAAATATGTATTTTATGGACGTGTTACCGTTTATGCTTTTTAAATTAACAGCTTTAGCAAAAACTTAAACAGATATAATAATATGTGTATTTAATTATAGAGAAATCTTTATAGTAAAGTTTATTTCCGAATGGCGAATGAGTTATTTAAAGAATGTGTTAAGCATTCATCAAGTGTGATGATAGAGGAATGAAAAGCGGAGAATCTTAGGAATGGCTTTGCGATAAGACTTAAAGCCGATTAATCAGCTATGCGTGCTAATCTTAAATGATATCTAAATACGATACCACTTCAGTTACACTGCTATAAACCAGCCTTTTGAACGACTGACCATTCTGACAGTGACATAAACAGTAGATGAGGGTCAGTTGGACTACTAAATGTCACGACTGTCTTAGATATTGACAATTTGGACATACTGAGACGAGAAGTGACGGCGTAACGAGTGCTCCAAGGTATAAGGCCATATTCAGCGAAGGAAACCGTATAAACGAGAGGGGAATTTATCATAAACACAACGGTTTAGGAAACTTATTAAGTAGATCTAAATGTAGTAAGTATGAACTTAAACTACCAACTGCCAATCATCTAACAGGAATAGAAGAAAACAAGATTCCATAAAGATAAACAATTGAATTTAAATTTAAACTTGGAAGTTGTTTAGTGACTCGTTGTTGGGAATTTGGCCAACACAAGCCAACCAATCACATACCTACGATTTGTAAGTTTACTGATCAGAGTACTGATAAGGTTTTCAAAGAAACTTAGTAAGTCCACCTGGCCCTAGCCACCACTATTTATAAAAAGTAAACAAGATTTCTGCTGATCCCCTCAGAGCTACAGCGTGAGTAACACGTGCCACATGATAAGATGAACTAACAGACAATGATTAACATTATAATCGTTATAGAACCATGATAATTACTTCCCAAGAAATAGCAATAGTATTATCATAAACTCATAATTCTACGTAACAATTTTAATTCTTTTACAATAAAATTGGAGCTGTTTTACATTTTTGCGAATATACCGGAGAAGAACTTGGTGAAGAATTGAGTTTTGACGATATAGATAATTTACTTTTGGATGCTTAAAAACCAAAGGAACCATTTATTAGTTCTGCAGGTATTGTTATTCGAATCTCTACTGCTCCAACGTGAACGAGGCACACTGGATTCAAATTGAGAAAAATACTTATTATTATGAGCAGGAGGAGAATCTTAAATGTAATTCTAAAACTAAATGAAGATCGAATCCCGATGCTCCTAGAATCAACAAACACAACTCACAATGAAGAACCATTACAGAACAAAACGACAACTGAAGACTTTACCGTCATACAAATAACTTATCTCGTCCATCAATACATAAACGCTAATCAAGATAACATTTCACGGCTAATGACACACAAAACGACCAACAACGTATAAATATCCAGCCATAAATTGTAACATTAACGAAGGCAACTCACAGTCATTACTTACTTTAAGAGATACATATTATACATCATCCGTACGTTTTAAATTGTAAAGTTTGGTACACAACTTCATTTACCGTTCGCCTATTTATTTTAGTTGTTAGCCACTATCTCGTTACGACTCGATACAACTTGATAATCCGTTATTTATGTCCGACATTTTTCAACAAGAGCCTCGCACGCGACTTGTCGCCCGGCTCTTGAACACCGACAAATGTTCGACCATCCACCTTTTGTTGCTCTAACGGTTGTGTTTTGATATCATTAGGAAATTCTCGGCTTTTACGACAGTGAGAAATATTGTTTCTAATATACAGATTAGAGATTTGTCTGTTACTAATGTAGAAAGTAGTAGACGCAAAGTCAGTGACGGATGGGACACCCGATTAGAACCTCGATTACTGCGACACGGAACGATAAACGTACGATTTTGATTTGTTGCACCCAGCGGTAGATATAGATTCTCTTAAGCGAATGGGAATGTCGGAGACGATATCGAAATTCTATAGAAAGTCTTTAACTCTCTGGAATGTAAACAAAGCCGCCCACCGAGAACTGCATATCTAAATGAACACTAAAAACCGGACACGGAAGACATCAAAACAGTACCAAATCAAATAATTAAAGTTATCGTAAAGATAAAGGCGGTTGGGAAACCGTCAAGATTTGTATAATAAAGCTATTGGGAGGCACGTGCTGAGAATTAAGCGCATTCCTGTTGAGCACTCCACAACCCCATTAGCTTGCGTCGGCTTTTTGTAATTATCGACTTATTAAATGCCGCGAGAGATTTATGTCAGGCCGGCAACAGGTAAATCTGTTTCGTTACACCCATCCACTGATAAATGAACGTGCAAACGTATCGGAAACTGACGACGACATTAATGCGCATATTACTTAACACGTTTCAAACGACATTAACCCTCATTTAATCCATATTTACTTATAAGTCTGACAACAAAAGAGCATTCATAAATCTACAAGAAGCTTCTAAGACATAATGATAAATTTCCGTGATATCTTAAAGCAAATTGTGCATATAAAATGATGTTAGAGAGAAATAAAGGCAGCATGCACAGAGTCACTGACCACAACAACGTACGAGCGACGAAGACGAAACGAAGCCTTGCGATAATCATAATACGCTTGCAGATATGTGATTAGCTGTGGGGTCACGAAACGGTCGGCGTTAGACAGAGAAGACATCCTGTATCCTTTTCAAGCACATGGACAGTTGGATGGCGCCGTCTCTGTCAGGCAAACGACCGCAGGGCGCCTAAACCGCTATAGTAAACTGTGACCTCACGAAATTCTCAGCGCACGATACCGAGGATGATTCACGTGTAATGACGGACGTACAGACGGACTGACATATAGAGATGCGGACGCTAGATGAATTCCAAGCGACAGGTCGGGAGAAAAAGTTGTTTCAATTTTAAATACGGTCATGATTATTATGGACTGTTATCGTTAATTTTATTGAGCCATCACTGACATTAACATATTAAATTAGTTTTTGTTTTAAGATATCTCGATCTGTTGTGTTTATTTGTTCGTAATCTATGATTTTGATGGGAGCTTCACTATTCCATTAAGCTGTCAGCGATCTATAATTTAAAGAATCCGCATTTGTTGGCATTCTGTGACCTTGATTGGTATCTAGTCGGGAGATGGAAATTTTGAATTCCGAAGCAGACTCTGTTGAATGTGAAGTCCATAAAATCATAAGCAATGATGTTTATATATAAAGTGAAACTATAATGTTGGATGCAGATATGCTATAGCTGGATACGGTACAGAGGGCACGACCAGACGGAACAGGTTTGCTGAGACTACTAACGTAGTAACCAATATACATGCGGACCGTGCATTACTCTCAAGTATTCAAGATTATACGACGTTAGAACGGAACGAGTTGGCTGTGAGAAAATTTCACCTGTAGGAGCCCTATCAATGTTGATTTAGACGACCTTTCACGTGGCTTGCTATGAGCAAAATGTTTTGCGTTATTTTCTGTAAGTACAGTTAGAGTTTTTGTGGTAGAAAAATACCATTTTTGAGAAAAAGAATAGGGTTATAAGATAGGTAATGCTACGTAAGATGATGTACTGGAAGTGTAGATAGAGAGCAACAACTGATTTAACACAATAGAATTGAATTTGATCGTCTGATAATTGGCGAATTTGAAATTGTTATTCATATGGTAATTTGTGCTTTCATTGATGTTAAATTCAATGTTAAAGAAAAAGAAGGACCAAACAAAAATAAATGACGATAAACGTAAATTAGATATTAAATCTACCGCAGATATATTTCATGAGCCAACATCACACGTCGTAAAGGAATTAGTATCGAGAGTGTGAGAGTACGTACAGATAAATCACCTACACAGTTCGTTAGGAACGAGCTGCGCGCCACGGGGGTCCACGTTCGATCCCGTGCCGGCAAGTGGAACGCTATTGAGGAACCCCCTGTAGAATATTTTGACGGGCCATGCAGTGCTATGTTCGGTACAGGTTGATGAATGGTGAATTTACGATTCGTTGCTCTTTTATCAACTTCGGAATTTCTTTCCAGTTATGCTGTTGCTTCAAAATTATCATCAGCACTTTCGTTAACATTAACTCCTTTTATGGTCAAAGAATTCTTCTAATTGATTATTAATTCGTCTAATAAGGATATGACCAATGAATTATTTATAATCTTCTACGAACAACAACTAAGTTTAAAGGGGTTTTTTTTTTTTTTTTTTTTTTTTTTTTTTTTTCAGTTTTCTTATTTATTTTTTTTCCAAGGGCTGGCTTTTACTTTGGCCAGAGGCTAAGTGTTGCCATACAACGTGGCAACGCCGCCAGTCTTTTGGGCACATTACCAACTGACAGCGTTGAGGAGGAGTTTTTTGATGCCCTTTTATAGTTTGTTGTTAGTTTTCTTATTTTAGGTTATTTAATAGTTTTTAATTAATTATGTATTTAGATAGTTTAAATAATAAATGATTTAGTTTAAAGATTACATCACTTGACAGGTCAGTCAATCGCCTTTGATCATACAATTGATAACGTTAATATCAGCTTTCACACCATATAAGACGAATGAACCGACAAAAATGTGGCAATTAATTAATACAATGCTAATACCACGTAATATTTATAATGTATGAACATATTTGAATAATTAAATAACAAATCTATTGTTGGCGCCATTAGAAATGATAGCACAGTCACATTCCGCATACCAGCATGTTTGTCGTGTGCAACAGGTTTTTTCATCATCACAGACAAAGGAATTTCACAATCTGCCACATTCGGCGATAATACCTGTTAGTCTTTTTACACCAAAATAAAAGGTTTATTTCCCTGACCGAGATGAAGGCGTCCGTCAAATTTTAAAAAGTTAATTATCGGATACTTTTACCATTTGGTGTGGCTCGCTCGGCGATACATCATACGGACGAATATAAATCACCGGATGATTGATAGTGGTATACATCTCACGCTCGTTCGCTAGCTCCTTTTTTAATCCGACACAAATGATTTTACACTTTGATTCCTTTTTGTGACGCCATTTCGCTTCGGAGTTTACGATTTGTTCGGAATGAATTTTGTACACCTGAATTTGTTGGGACTTGACCACCTTTTTATGTTAAAAGAGCCTTTTGATCATATTGAATGGGTTTAGATTTAATAAAGGTTGTGTGGAAGCGTGCCGTCGAAGCTAGCCTTTATATTGTAAAAGTAATTTTAATACTGTTAACAAATTCAATGTGTAATTCTACGCCGAGTTTATGATTTTGTAAAAGTCGTCCATTGCGAACGGTTTTATCGATTGTGTAGTTTGACCCGAGTATTTGTGTACTATGAATTACAATCTTTAAATCCAATATCTTCGTACGTGACCCCATGCTGCCACGTTCTGAATGGCGTTACTTTGGAGTACTCCATAAGGAAAAGTGCACGAGCATGACATAAAGGCGGTGTTATTTAAGTGCCTATCTATACTAAGGGCACAATAACTCGATGAAATCTCCTTTCATCGCAATGTGAAATTTAATATTCACTACCGTACACTGTAAAGCCAATGTTTATAGTGAAAACCTATCAAGTTTCTAACAACTATTGAGCGGGAGACCCGTCCGTACCTGCGTACAAAAACCTTTACTAGGAGAGATTAGCGTGGCGTTTTCTATTGTAGTTGTACCCCGATTCTCATGCAAATGCGTGATGAAACGTGCGGAAATATAATTAGCTTAGCCGGTATCGAAGGGTCGTGCACCTTGCCAAAAACTGGTTATGTTTCACCTTTTAATTAATGTTTTGGTAGTGTTGTAACTTCTGACCAGTGTCCACTAGGGATGGGGTGTTTTCGCGACGCTCCGTGGGAAAGCGTCTGTTCCGATTGTATCTTTATGTTGGTCGGTAAGAGTCTGTTTTTCCGAGAAAGAGGCCATTACACGCAGTATGAGAGCGTCGTAAGACATGTCACAGTTATTATGCTCACTAGAAGCGATATAATCTTTCGGCTATGACGCACACAGAGGCGGTCCGTATGTACCGAGTTATTCTCGTCCAAAGCGTTCGTTCTGATTGTTGACACGATTAAGTTGGATCAATCTGTGGGTAAAACCGTACGAAACGTTATTTGTAAGTGCTATGTGTTATCATTGAGGTCAGTTTGTCGAAATTCCATTTTAAATTTTCATCGAAATTTTGCATATCAGCAAAGTTTTACCTGAAACTGTACGCACTGAAAGGAACTACCTAATAAAATAACCTACTTGTATTTTATCCTTGTCTCTTCCTCGTTCCCATTTAAACCAAAACTAAAAGCATCAGTTCCAGTCTTCAACCCGTAATCCGCATCATAAATCATAAACCACAATCCATTAGCAACAAAAAGCAAAAACGTTACATTTCTCACGCTACAATATTTGCAAAACTAGGACTGGTCTAACGCAAACAAACCCGGTCTTACGGTCAGTTGAGTCACAATAACCAGGTGTCCAACCCACCCCCTAAGTATAAGAAGCTACATCATTGTGCTTAGAGGCGTGTTAAGGCGTAAGGGGAAAATATTGCGAATTTTGACCCTTCGATCAAGGCCTGGGAACGCAAAGATGACATTTTTGACATGTAAGGAACAAAGAATATTATTGTGTATGGTCAGTGGTCATTTGTGCATGGGTTCATTTTTGACGGTATTGCTAGCAAAAGGTTAAGGAAGCTTGAAGGTTTTGTTGCTAAGTGAACTGTATTTATGGGTCGAGGGATTTTAGCTTAGAATTTAGTTGATATCTGTGTAATGTGCCGAGTAATGTAACGGAGCGACAAAATTGTATTTGAAAACGTGTAGTACCTATCGGGTGTGTAAATACACAGACGATTATAAACTTTGGAAACCGAAAATAATTTTGATCGAAAAACCATCCCTCAAATCCAAAACCGTTCAAACCTTGCATATTAATTTAAATTATTCCAAAATACCACTCATCATTACCAACACGGAAGATACTTTTCAATCTACCCGCAAAAATCGCTCATTAAAATTCAACCCTGGGGGACCCGGGATCTTTCTAAATGACCGGCCTAACACAAAAAACTTATTAAGATATAGCAAACAATGAGAAGTGATTGATGCGACGCGAACAAAAGGTGCTTGTTCATTGTTCCACTGACGAGCAAACCCGAGGCACACTACATGTACACGTTCACCTTTTATGCACTTTTTAATAAACCGGTCCTCTAATGCGTTTAATTAATCAATCCATATGTAAGCTTTGTTTCATATTTGCATTTGCATAGAGTTGATAACTGTACTGAAATGGCGACCATTAATGCCCCATTGATAGATTAATAATGTACCAGAATTAATGACTGAAATTGAATGGAGTGAATGTAATAATAATCGACCGTTAATAGTAAGTAGTGGTAATTAGAAAAGGATGTATAATCATATTGTACAAGGAGAAAGCAGGACAGCTAAATCTGAACTCATAATAATATTGTTATCTCATATCATGACGACGACAAAAGCTCGCTCAAATTTCAAACCCAAACAAATATCTAACATTGTACAAAAGGTTAAAAGCAAAACTGACCACTCATTTACAACGGTTACATAAACCAAAGAACGGACATCACACAAAAAAAGTATCTCTTACATCAAGTTCTATCACAATTAAACGTATTAGGTGGTAGCTCCATCCTCAATGGACCTTTTCAAAGCTAAAACGTTTTACAAAACATCCACCAACTGTGAAACAATATTATAAAAAAAGTACAAAAGATCTTCTCTAATCTCCGCATCTACCAGTTTGATATCTAAGACGATTACAAAGCGACAAAGGGGCACACTTACTTTTTTTTTCTATTAACAGTTAATCTCGTATAAAAAGGAGACTGGAGTTCGCACCTTTCTATTGTTCTCGGGGCAAACAAATCGTTTGTTGCCCAAAATATGACGGGGTCGAGATACTCAGTGTTGTCCTCAAGGGTTGAATGAGAGCAGCGGGTTACCGTGTCCTTTCCGGTACGATCTGGCCTCTGCATTATCAAAGGGAACGACCCTAATGACGCAAAGGTGGGACTCGTAAAAAGTTTTGTAGCAAATATAGATACAGAGAACGTTAATGAAGTCGGTGATCATATTTGGAAAATAATAAATGTTATAGATGGCTATAACGAGGCCCACAAACCAGCAGGTGTCGTTAAAGCTGCCGAAATAGTTGGCAAAGAAATAAATGATTTTAGAAACAAAAATTTAATGCGAGAGGTCGTCAAACGGGTGCCATTGGAGGCTATATGGGTTATAATAAGCGCCTCAGCGGGTGTTCCGTCCACGTTATGAACTCTTCAACCTCGGTGCCCTACGTCAAGACCGTTTCCTTTATGACATGAGGAAATTACATCGGTCGCGTGTTATCTTTTAAACTGTGCACCTGTGCCGTTTGAGTTTTGGGTAAATAATTTTTAGCTACACGCGAATTTTTGGACATAAAATGTTTTGTAGTGATCAAGAGCTCAATAACTTTTTCAACAGACAAAAATATTTGTATTTTTACTGGACGGTATGGATAAGCGAAGATCAGTAGTTATGGTGTGTCTAGTACTTTTCCATTGTTCTTTAAAATGAAAGGAACACTTGAAGTCAATGGTTCCACAAAGTTGTATTCAATGGGCTATTAAAAGCAATATTGTCACACATCATAAAGCTGACAGTTCGTCAAGGTTCACTCATTTCTGAACAGCCTTGACCCGATACAACACTAGATAATAGTACGCATTAGAGTAAACAAAAGAAAACCTATTTTCTCCACTAACCAACAAATTTTGAATCATTAAGTTTGTAGTTCATTTCAAAATTGTTTTCACTACTTCTTGAAACGTACGAGGTCACACGAATTCCTGAACACCATCAATCACTGCGCTGTCTTTAAAACAATAACCGGCCATATTAATTCCATCGTAATAATAACCTATTACAGCCCATAACTTTATATTAACATTGATCGTCAACAGTTACTTAGAGTTGTGCCCTTGGGCAGTCTCTCCACTAATGACTCGACAAGATTAATGATTTCACTAATTATACTTGTGACAATCAATGTATCTTTAAAGCGAGCTTTTTGTGTTAGTTACACCGCATATTCTAGTATTATTGATGTATTATGCAATTTATCAGTAGCAACTAATAATTTTGTTGTATTTGTAACAGTATAAGGTCGTGATTCAATCAAATTAATTTTAAGTGGTAGGTTATTAAATATAGACATAGATTTGTTTACAAATAATGAAGCCGTAGATCAAAATAAAAGAAAAAATAAAAGGGAAAGTTCAATAGAACTTAAATCTAATGGCAGAGCAAATTATAACAAAACTTCTACAAAATACGCAAATGTAAAGGATTTGGTGTGAGAACATTCATAATTGTCATCATACTAAAGCAAAAAAACTTGCGAATTTATAGTATCTTATCACCTAATACTTACATACTGACAAAAAGTACCGGTGAACAAAAGAAAATTTCAGTTTAAAACGCGTATGAAATGTCTCAATATAGGCATGGCTGTTAGTTGCTTTTCTATCTACGTTGCCAATTTTGTTAGTATGTATTTACCAATAATTTTGACCTGGTAAACAATTTGGAAATTTCATGCTGACTTCTTCAAAATTTTATAGATTTTCTCAAATGAATTTTGACTCACCTTCTCTCCTCATGCCCATTTTGAGACATTTTCTTAGCCTGCAGTACTGGCATTGGTTTCTATGGTGTTGGTCGATTGGACAGTTTCTATTTCCCCTGCAGGAGTACGTCAGGTTCCTTCTCACGGACCTCTTGAAAAAGGATTTGCAACCTGTGGGAGAGATTTCATAATTGTAATGTTAATTTTTACACTTTCACTTTGGTCATTATCAGTTGGAACTTCGTTGAGAATAATTTAAAACGTTTTGATAAGGTGGTTCTGACTTCTATTGCTATTTACGATATAATCACTTCATAAATCTAGCTTTGATGCGACAGCGTGTTTAAAATTCGGAAGTCTGTTCGTATATCATCATTGGCGAGTAAAATATTCGAGTCTCTGTCAACAAGCTCCCATATTTTGTGATCGTATGCAAACTTGGGGATATCCCAATAATTTACAATACTTTATGATTGTCGGTAGTAATTACTTGTTAGCCCTATTTTGTTGCCCTATGCTTAAACCTATTAGCATAATACCATATATCAATGGCTACCCGATATCGAAATACGGCTATTTGTATGGACGCGTCAAATATATACGAATTTATAAAACAGTTAAAATACCAACTTAACGATCTTAAGATAGTTAAGACCAATCTCATGAATATATCATGCGTAAATATTAGAATAAGAAACAATTTGCTTTGAAACGCACTACGTGGCGCCGTTAGTCAAAACACAATGAAGTATGCTGGAATTTTAATGGCAATAAGGTTGAGAATCGTATGGTGTTCCACAAGGAGGTGGTAAAACTTAGTTTGACGACAAAAAGAAATCGAATTTTCAATAATAAACTTATGGTTACGGAATCGTAGTAAATTATTAAGAAAAACTTCATGGTTGTCGTTTGAACGCAATCATTTATGGGAAATTATTGCGTTTAGATACTATATTAGCTTCAGCTACGGTTAGTCCAAGCTTTGGAACTACGGTGTTCTCGAAAATTTTGACAAAAGTGGGAAGGATTTCTGATTAAATTTACATTCATATGCTTTTTCAGAATTCAGAGTAGAAGTAGCATGTTCACTAGCTATTAAATAAACGAATAATGTACCGTGATTGGACAACTCCGTGCGTTTGTAAGGAAGTTATGCAAACATCTAATCATTATGTATTAGTGCATTTAGATATCAAAGACATTTATCCATGTTTATCTACAAATGAAGGGCCTGTTTCGGTTACTTATTGCCTCGGTAGGCTGTTTGAGCCTGCTTGTTTGGGGTACCTACTTATCTAGGTGTAGCTTTACGATCTTGCCGACCTAAATGGTGCAAGTACTAGAATGTGATTTTGATTTTTGGAGACAAAACTATTTATTGCAAAACACACAGGAAACATTACAATTAATAATTTGTAGCAGAAATATAACATTTTGATGAATGGACTGCTTGGAGTATGGTATAGCTAGAGAGAGAGAGGATGACTACTAAAATGTCTACGAATAGAAAAGTATCAAAGCAGAAGAAATCCTGCGAACCTTAATAAATAAAGATACATGAAGTCAAGAGAATTATGATGACTGACGATATAAAAATGTGTTATCAGCAAACAAGGTAGATATACTAAAAATGACGATATATATGATAGACCTAGGCTATTGGAAACCATTAAGAAGTATACACAACACTTTTCGATCCCCATCAACACTCCAATCTTATAGTTGCGTCAAGTTACATTAGGCACCCATTTTCTTTTATTGAAAGCCCAAAGAAAGTCGATACTTCTACAAATCGTGCACAGAGTCCCATCTATCGATTTAAACCAGAGATCTTAGATTACAATCAAATGACTATCGATATCTTAAACGTTTTGACTTCCGAAATAAAATCAGAGCTATAAAAGATCTCGTTTCTTTTAAAACTTAAACTTCTTCATTTTAATTACTGTTCATTTAATTATGGCTATCATGTTTCTTTTATATGGAGCTTGATATGGTCATTAAATTAGAGTATTTTTAAGTATCTGCTTTTTGTTTGTAAGTGGGACGGACTATAAAATATTGCTACTGTTGAGTGAAATGCTCAAGGCAATACTCCACTAAGTTTTAATTGTTAAGTTTATTACTAACTGCAGGGTTAACTACGAACTAGGAACTGTAGCTATTATATAGTCATCTCGTTAAGGGATTAGTTATTTTATTTGATGACTGAAACGTTACATCTCTAAGGATCATTTTGACAATATTTCGTGCATGTAACCAGTGTTTTGCCTTACTCCTTTACTAACTTCTTATATTTTATTATCTTATGATCGAAGCACATAATCTTGGATAAGATTAACTAAATTAGTAGTGTAGTCTACAGTTTGTCTTTTCTTTTTACCCACCCAAGGAGTTCCTTATACAAATTACATACATTATGATCTTTGAACAACATTTGTACCTGCGGAAATTGTTCGTACATGAATGTCAAAGTAAGAACACTGTGTTCCTTATAGAGCGAGTTACAGTAAAATGTTAAAAGTGTCTTACGTCTTAAAGGACAATATCTTGTTTTTTTCTTCTACGTACTCATTCTTGTGTAACAATTTACTACGTATTTTTATATTGTTCTTAGTCCCAAGGCTTTTGTTATTCAGAATGAATAATGAGGAAACAGTCTTTCAAAACTACTATACTTGTAACTACCTATAGTTGGTGCTAGCCAATGAACGGTTGAAGGAAATTTTGACGAACAAACCTAGAATTCTGTATTTGTTTGATATTTTATAGATTCGGATCGATATAAGGATTTAATTGAACGACTTGTCTTTGTTAAAGTGCGCTTAGCAATTATAATTATCTCACTATTCAAAATCGTGACCATAGATTGGAAGATGTCTGGGGAATTAAAGGCGACGGTAAAATTGTTCTAAATGTACATTTAGACGCCTTTAGAGACAAGACAATTGCATTCAACAATGAAATCATTTTTATTGTAGATGTTGATGGTAAAGACAGATTTAGAAAGAAAAGAAGCCGGAGTAGGAAGACGAATCCTGATATGCTAGGCAAAAGAAGTTGATAAAGCTCAAGATGATAACACAAGATTTGACAACAACCTTTTTGGTATAGATAAGCCAGTTCCTGACTGTCCCAAAAATAACAAAACACTACCATTCCTATTCCAATCTCAAAAACCAGTCAAACGACGCCATGGAATAAGCAGGCAACTGAAAATTCAGCGCATTTAGGCAACAAAGCGCAGCTCTCGCGAGGTTTCTAGCTGGTTGCGATACCGTTAGAGGTTTGCTCACGTACCCAGTGTGCAGATAAGCCGCTGTGCGGTTAGCGCAGGCTGTTCGTACGTGCGGCGGGTTAGACGCTCGTTAGGAAATGGTTGAGGTTTTTTGGATGAATTTTCGGGTTTTGGTAGAATTTTAGTAGGTTTAATGTTGATGTTGGTACTTGGTTTGAGATTGCAAATTTAACTTTGATTTTGAAAAAAAATCGTGGGTTTTGAGTTTTCCACATATTTTAGGTTCTAAAACCACTCCACTCTCTAATAAGTTTTAAGTTTATCATACAATATTACGGTTAAAGTACTTATAGCACTTCAGTCTGTTATTTCGAAAATAACAACCTATATTCTATCATCTCTTTCCAGCCTAACCAATCTACATTCTATGCTTCTATAAGAGATTTCTATAGAACACTTGGTACGTATTTTTCGCTTCCTTCCTTCTTGTCGGTTCATAAACCGTTAAGTAAATAAATAAACCCTAGTCCCACATCCGCGTTCCAACCGCAGCGTTTCCCCGCTAGCACCGCACACCACCTCTCCGGGAACACTGCCTCCCAATTACCACCTATCGCTGGGAACATCAGCAGTTGCAAATTGTATTCCACGCGAGATGATAAAGAGTGCATCGACACAAAGATTTGAAGTGAAAATAAAAACAATGGTACAGGCTTAGATTCTTTGACATAAATCCCGAGAATTGTTGAGAAAGTGAACGGGGAGGAAATAGATAGTGCATCGCGGCTAACCAGAGTATAGCTGGAGTTTATTTCTTGAGAAGAATTTATAGAGTTAACTTTTGCGACAAACTTAAGGTATATAGGTGTAGTAGTAAGCAAGCTTGAAGAAGACGTGTTGGAACGTTTATTTCTGATTATGGATGGGTTAAGAGACGTAGGAAATGGTTAGGAGAGTAAGATTCTTAATTTTTAAAAAGGGAAAAGAAGTTTGGTACCTAGTGACGCTATAAAAGCGAATGTGTGAACAAAACAATTCTTATACGTACCACCTTAGCAACCATCATAAGGAAGAGTAAGTAAGTTTTAAATTGTCATGAATTACCAAGACCAATTGGCAAACTAATATAAGCTGAATCCCAACTATAAATTAACAGTATTCTCCTAATAGAACGTAATAACTTACAACTGTTTAACATGAAATGTCATTAAAATCATTGAAATACTGGCCATAATTTTAGACTAGAGTTATAAAAGGGAGAGAAATTTTATGTAGCTATCGTGCTTTCATACTAATGAAAGGAAAATGGACAAGGTTTCTGTACCAATGAACTTGAAATTGAAAGACTCCTTATTTTACAGCATGGTTTTCTTTCCAATTTATAGAGAAAAAGGTAAATGTAAGATAAAAAGAACTTTTAACTGATGGTCCTAATTCCAGTGTCTGAACTGATCGGGAATTTATCAGGAAGTTCATACGATACCAATTGTGCTAAGGTGAAGAGGACTATTAAATATATTAATAAGAGAAGCAGATTAAAAATCTCGACATAACTTAATGTTATCATTGAGCACTGTGACCAAGGAATAGGTATCTAAGTAGTAGATGTTCATGATGTCATCTAGTAAAAGTTAAGCTGCGAAAGACCTTTCAAAGACACAGAGCAAAAACAACATTTTTGCTAATCTTTGGTGACTAATAGTAGATAAAAATAAAGAACTAGGTATGATAATATTATTATTAAACGCAATCGAAATGTGAATAAACCGACAGGTTGCTTGAATGTCAACCTGGCAATGGTTGACGCATTATAAAGAAATAAACTCGTCAAGCGATCACTACTGTTGTATTGGGTTCAGTATATGAAACTAAATATGAATAGGATGTTCATGAAGACTTTGAAGAGCAAGAATTTAGAAAAGTAAATAACTTTGAACTCTTATTATTACATGACGATTTAGTAAGTACTATTTACATTGAAGAAGAAGATGCTACAGTAAACGCAAAAGGAGAAGACTGTTTAATGTTAAAAACTGCTCACATCGTAGGATTAGTTGAAAGTAATGGAGTAATTATAGGAAAAAAGCAAGAGTTGGATGCGAAAGACCCAGCAGCGGGTAAGGTGGAGAGCAATGGAGGAGACCTACATTCAGCATAGGCTGAATACAGGTTGAAGAAGAAGACGAATAGATAAAATCTTGACGGAAGAGGGAAGACACATCAAAAAGCAAAGAAGATTTTCAAAACTGTTTTCAAAGAGTAAATTAGCTAACAATAATAATATTTTAAACGTTTAAAAACCACTAACAGATGCGGAACTCCATCGGCAGTAAAGTGTGGTGTCCACAATTATTGGCGAACTAATGACGCCTAGATTACAGGTTACTACTGACCCACATATAGCACGAGAGGTGACGTAACACCGGCTTGACCGTAATGGCGGCTTAGATGATGGTTTCGAGAAAATTTTGGTTAGGATGGCAGTAAATGGGTGGCCGTTTAGCCTGCCATTGGAATATTAGTTTGAAAATGGAGATATGATGGCAATTGAGAATCTCGTTTGATCAGAGAGGGAATATTGAAAGCACTACTGAGATTAATTTCGACCTGCTTCAATAAATGAAGAGGAGTTAAGGAGATCTAGACAATATAATGTGTAAACTTATGTGAATAAATACAAATACAAATTGGCTCTTAGTTTGAGGTAGTGTTTCAAGAACTATACAATTAATTTTGTCAAACATACTTGGTCTTTGACCATCTTAATGTACCACGCATATTACTTAAAACGTTTTGGCAATTTCTTTATTCCTACCAACATATTAATACTGCAAAAAGTATAGATCGTTGTCATTTTATTACCTGTAGGGTTCAAAGTTCGAAAAAGTGTAAGTGGCAGGTTGGTATCCCATCGCATGCATCATGCATCACATTTACGACTTCACTAGCGAATATTATAGCCGCAATGAGTTATCACCGCAATAAAAGTCGCAGGGCTGTTGCGCAATGCGACTTGCGACTGACCGGGCATACGTGCGACATTATTGTACCATAAACACAATTGAATTTCTTGCTTATATTTATAGTGGAGATTCATTGAAGAATTTAGGTTCATTAAAATTGCAATTATGCGCATATGTTGTGTTGTGATTTATGAATGAACCTGTAAGAGAAGGTAACGGATGGTTATGTTCACGTCTTCGGGAAAGCGGTAATGTTATTTACTGCTTGTCAGTTTAGAATGCTCTACAGCTTATCGACCACTGCTCGACATGGTGCGAGAAATTGAAGTAATGGTTTAAGACACTACACAAGTGGCTTGGTGTACTCAGAAACAATGTTCTTCTGGCATGTTATAGCGATGAAGATTATTTTGTTGAGTAATACTAGCAAATAAGAACCCTATAGTAATATGAAGGGCGATTGATAATCGGGTGCATTCCTTGAAATAGTTAATACTAGAGCCTAGAGAGTTCTACAATACCTAGGAAGACGAACCGCCGTTTTTAAGATCACCAGTAGGCTGTCAAAAATCTTTTACTAGCAGTTAAGGAATTTGAAGAAGGCAACATTGACATGATTGGAATGCACACGACACGCTATGCGACTCCAAGTAATTTCAGTAAAAAACCTCACTTAATAAGGAGTCTTCTTTGTACCTCGAGAGATAAACAAAAAATCAAATGCATAGACGAGCGTGACACTATTATCATACCTAATGTATCAGGTGGAATTTTAAATTTATAGGCATGCAAGTGTTTTGTAGTGTGCCATAAAAATCCCATCAGAGTGATTAGTAATAAATATCAGTCATCTACTCAAATGCCTTTATTGAGAACGTGACCTCGGAATGTATTACTAGCAATTTTGTAACGGGCAACATTCGCATTTATGGCAAACATTGCCATTCTAATGGTGACAAAGTTAATGTGGAACATGTTTTTGTATTTTGAATGTCAAAACTACATACGTTACTGGTAGTCAGAAGTCTGACAACTTGTCTGGCAGTTGCTTGGATGTGAAGATCTGATAGGTAGTCCTTCCATGCAAAATACTGGAATTCAGCTGTATCCAGTTAGACTGGTAGTCGAGCCCAACATAGTTGTGGAAATGCAAGGCATCTAATGATATTTTTCCCAGAATAAAAACGAAATACGAATCAGTGGAAAATCTTTTTTTAATTGTACAAAACAAATACTCGTATTATTACTTTCAGTATGAAATGAAATAGTTCGTGAGTTCCCAAAATATTGAATAACAATTCTTCAACAAAATAAAAAATGTCACCTGTCAAAAATAAAATCCAAGTGTATTATTTCCAAAGCCAACAATATCAAAATAAAATAAAGAAGTCTAATTCGATATAATAGGTATTTACAGCACCTGTCGCTGTTGCCAGTGTAATAAATAAAGATAGCTAAACGCCATTAAATCTTCATTTAGTGGCCAGTGCTGTTGTCTTGTAAGACAAGAGTTTCCGCTTTTCTTCTAGATTTATGGATTTGTGGCAGCAGTGGAGATAATTGATTGTAGATAGTTCTAATGTTTTTATTTTATTTAAGAAAAAATGGGGTATTTATTTACCTAACGCCATAACTTTTCTGTTTATCTGAAAAAGAAATGTCTTAATCTGTTTTATTTTTTATTTTTGGCGCTTTGGTTTCTTCAAATGACAGAGCTGTATACGGTAAATTTATGTTAAATCCTCTATTAAATGAGCAATATTTGTAGTCACGTTCTCGAAAACGGCTCCAACGATTTCGATGAAAGTTGCAATATGGCGGTTAACGGGGCCAGAAAACCGCGATCTAGTTATCTCTCATATCTGGGAAAATTGGTTTTCTCTATTTTCATCCGAGCAGAACTCGGTCGTCCAGGTATACAGTACCTGGGCCAGGCCAACAGGCCTACCAGGTATAAGATCCTAGCTAGATTAAAATCAGACCTGATTACAGTGTACATTTATAAATTAAAAATACATTTTGTAGGTAGTGGCTCGTATTAATTAAATTCGTGAAAAGCGTGATTAAATATAAAAAGATAAAATATATTCTTCTTCTTCGTGTCGCTGGCACGACAAATTTTATATTTTACTAGCTGTGCGTTGCAATGCACCTTTTTTAACCTACCCTACCTACCTAACTACCCTACCACCTACCCTACCTACCCTAGCGGTATGAAAAATAGATAGTAGCCGATTCTCAGACCTACAGAATATGCATATAAAATTTCATAAAAATCGGTCAAGCCGTTTCGGAGGAGTATGGTAACTAACATTGCGACACGAGAATTTTATATATATGATGAAGATTAGCCGAGAACTTCGCCACTTCCACTGCGTCGTCGGTGGCAGCGTCACTTGGGCAACATGTTTTTGTGCTAAGAGCCTAAGAGGGCAGGATAGGAGATGGAGCATAGTTTGTGACACAGTACGACAACCACCCACACCCCACTGCTGTTTCATTGCAGTAGCCCCACTTAACGAGGTTGGAGTTACATCTTCCTATATTGAGAGACATTCTCAATACCACAGTTTCTCTTAATGTATATTATTACTCGTAATTAAACACAAACTAATGAAGGTACAAAAGTTGCATTAAAATCGTAGCGATCCTCAAAATTGAATTAGAAGTAAATCAATTATTCGAGCTGGTCATTAATGAAGTCCATCAATCATTGAGTTAGGGCTCAGGTCGTTAGGGCCTTCGATTAGATATAAGGCCAAGATCTTGATTCTAAGGTAGATCTGGCCATGACATCGTAATACTGGTGCGAAATAATATGGCGTTATTGAAGCAAATGTCTGTCATTTTAAGTTTAATGAAACTTGTAGTTTAGGGGATTTCGCTAAATTAAAATACAACAGTAATAGTCTTTCTTTGGCCAAAGAATTAGCATTGCCATTAAACGTGGCTAGGCTGCCAGTCTTCTGGGCACATTTCCGGATGACAGAGATGTGGAAGAGTACTTAGACGCCTAAGCGCCCTGTTGTTTTGTTAGTTATATAATATATTTTATTAAGTTAGTTAGTTTATTTTATATGCCCCTTTTTTGTAAATATTTAGTTTTTATTATTCGATAAATAGCTTTAATTCAATTATTTACAAAAACCAATAAATAAATGAATAAAAAAAAAAAATGTTAAACATTTAGAATTAAGACAATCGAGAAGTGATAAAAAAATTGTACACAGGGTGATTATGCAGCAAAAATCTACAAAGAAAAAGGACGAAAGATTCTAATAGCTCCTTCTACAATAAAACAATAACGTCGTAAAAGTAATTGCAAAAAATTAAACATGCATTCAAAATAGTGATGCGCACGTACACGTATAGCCATCAACATACATATCGATACACAACTTCCCTTAATCATTTCATTAAGACACGAATGCACAAAAGAAGGAGTCTAATGAAAAATTACTCGCTTTAATGACCCATCGGATCGCCTTAATGATCTAGGTCCTGTTCTTGAGAATGTATCGGCACACACGCGGACACACGAGCCTTGTGTTGGCGGACAATTGTTATTAATTTTAATGTGTAAAGATGGACACTTGACTAGTTTCAGAATAGGTTTATAAAAATATAGGAACAAAAGAGCATTGTAACTTGGAGTGAATGATTTTATGCTTATAAATTAATTTTGGGGTACCTACGGTGATATATGGAAATACGTACCGAAGTTTTAAACTATATACAAGTTTTGGTTATCGTCAAGCGTCCATGCATCTTGATTTGAATAAAAATCTAAATTGCAAATTAATACCCTTTGTTACCTGTCGATATTGGTTTTTAAATGAATCGGAAATAGATTACGATACATTTCGTTGATTAGATTTTTTTCATTGCTTGCATTTCCTTCACAAAAGCACCACAGTTTTAATATATGTTACCCTGAGGCACTTAATGAAGCAAATAATGAATATTAATACACTTTAACAATAAACCATTTAAAATGCAACGCAAAGGGGTGATGATTTACATATAAATGTATCGATAAACGGACAACGACATCCATTTTATCGTAAAAGTCAGATAATTTTCTTAATCAATCAACATTATGCATCCAACTTTTCTTTTTAAATCAACAATAAAATTAATTCACAATAAATTCCCAATAAAACTACTCGCGTTAATCGAGAGGAAAAAAATATAAATTTTCGATTTACGACGTGACAAACACGCGTACTCTTTAACAGTATGTCGGCTTTTAAATTTCGAAAATGGTCGTTAACGTCACACGGTCGAATGTTTACCTTATTAAGGCGTAGCTAGTACTTGTTTAATTCACATAAATAATATATTAAAAAGAGTCAAATTTTCATTAAAAGGCGACATGATTCAAGACGTTCGAGCGTTTTATTGACAGTTTTAGTGGAAAGAGGAGAACCACACACGCGCCGAACTTGGATTCAATTTAAAAAGTGGAATGAGATAAAAATAAATAAGTTCGGAAAGACACTTATGTTTAGAGTCGCTCGTAAAGATAGGGTTAACTGCCACGGTATCGCCGGACAAAACATACCATAAACTGACCGGTTGTAGTGGTCGATAGTGATGCCACCGCTTGTCGATAGCGCGACGGCGTTATTCATTGCTGCGATATTTATTTTGTATAATGAAATTTAAATAATAATTTATTGCGTGTTTTGCGTCAGTACAAAGCGATGTTTTCGAAATAAGATCTACGAGGTGTGTTATCAAAGTAAAGGTAATAAAGTAAATGTTTTATGATTTGAAATGTGTCGAATAATAGGAATCGTTTTTGGTTTATTATCTACTGGATTAGCAAGATGGTGTTGTTTTTATATTCATAAACAAAAATAAAAGCATTTACGGTTTTTAAATTTCTAGCAATGCTTTAAAAAGTATATTTGATTAGTAGGATTTAAGAATTGCAATCGGTTTTCTTTTGTATAACTATATTCAAAAACTCGAAAAGTATCGACAAAAACAATTCATCGACATCCGACATCTCTTCACCCAGGTGTCAACTGCGATCACTATTGTCGCTCACGGACGCGAGCATTTAAGTCAAAAGAAGCGCTTCGGCCAGGGACTTTGTCGTTATAACGCCTATAAACACTTTTAGTACAAGTTGACCTCAGAGACTGCATAGTCTCACTTCGACAGGGTTCTAATTCCATCAGCGGGGGGTCCAAGCACTAATAAAGTGGATTTGTCGACATCAAAATAACACTTTATGAGCACAACACTAATGCGCTTTATCGATACACTCTTAGGGAGTTATCGTGTGATAGCGCAGCTGAAATATTGTTCAACTTATGTAGATTTGTGGTATATTAACTTACGCATTTAGTTGGATTTTTACATATTTAGTGGATAAACAAATCTTATTATTTGAATGGTAGCCATCGTGCATTAATGGTGTTTAAGACCGCATAATGCATAATTTCACAATGTCTTAGATATCCAAATGAAAAGAATACTGTTAGGGAAACGGCGGCTGGTTCTACAGCAGAGCTTTTTGAACAAGTTAAAGCTTCACGTGGGATTTTAGAAGATATCAAATACTTTAGAAGAATGTCAACAAGAAGTGGAAGATTATGCTATTGATGTACTGCAAGAATACTAGAAGCATTTGTACACATTGGTGCCTAAATCAGGCGACAGAAGAATTCAACAGCGAAATTCTCCTCGTTGAAGAAGAAACAACTCATCGTGCTAATACGAAACCAACAAATAATTCTCAGAAAATAGACCAAACTGAATCCTCCAACATCCTTACAACTCTCATTCACAACACAAGCGAAATTCAGAAATTACGTAATCATATACCGATGATAGACAAAGTCTAATGAATTTTCTAGTTTAAATTACTTTTATCAGAACGGAGGCGTTTGATATCAAAGGTCGGGACCTCACTGGCGCCAGGTCTGAACGATAACATAACGAAAATAGTTTGCAACCAATTAGTTTAGTAAAAAATACACCGGATACTCGGCTTTATTTTGAAATAATTTAAGCTTGAACTCTGCTGTGCAAAGATAAAAGCGTCGAAGTGAATGGCGGTGTGAAGCTAGGTTAGTTGATTAAATTAGAATATTGTGTTGATAAAGGAATGAATGGAATAAAAAATTAGAGTAACAATTTGTTATTTTAGTTGGTACCTACTATTCGAAGTACAGAGTAACACGGGGTAGCAGACCTGAATATTTGATATTAATTTCAGCTTGATACCTCCATGCGTTCTTGAGAAAAAGGGTCTGGCAAGACGGACACACAGACAGACGGACAACAAAGTGATCCTATACAGGGTGTTTTTTTAAACGTGGGCAATACTTTAGGGGCGTGTAGTACTCATCAAAATAAGCAACTTTTACTATGGGACCGACCATGAAATCGCGAAAAAAATATCAGCTACTCCACACATTATTGGTCTTGTAACTCGAAAAAATGTAGGCAACAACAGATTTTTTAAATCATATTTCATAGTTAGCCCCATAGTAAGAGTTGCTCACATTTGTGAGTGCTTCACTCCCTTAAAGTATTGCCCACGTTTTACCAAACATCCTGTATGAGGGTTCCGTTTTTGCCGACTGAGGTACGGAACCCCAAAAATTGGTGAATCAGGCAATTTGGCAATTGCAATTTGGTGAAGCAAGGAATCACCGCGTATGAGAGATTACTTCGACCAAAGGCTATGTAAAGTGCCTTTAATTTCTACAGGAAGTAGAAAAATTACAGCAACTACAGATCTATTCTAAACTTAAGTAAGTTACCTATTTGCCGACGCGAGGGTGGATGACTTTTACGCTATAATGCGCAAAAAGTTAGCCTCACTAATTCGCCGAACTGGATGATTGCAGAGAGACCTGAATCTGCAGTCGTAGGAAGGCATAACAGGCTGCACGTTGTCTATGATTTTTTTTTCTGACTAACATAGTTTTAAGATAATGTTACTAACAAATTATGGACATATAAGATTTTAAACTATCATGGTCACTAACTTTATTATTAATACTCGAAACGGGATATTTACCATGTCCACTGTTTCCTATGAGTTCCCGTTATTATTGTTTTTTTTTTTTTTTTTTGGTTTATCCGTGATCATGGTGCTTGCAACAGCGCCGAAATATCGGGAACTCATAGAAAACAGTGGACATGGTAAATATCCCGTTTCGAGTATTAATAATAAAATTATGGACATTTTATTAGTCTGAATTAAACGTATTTTATTTTTATTATTTTTTTAGAAAACTTTTTAGCACATTGTAAAATATGTGAACAAAGAAACTAATAAGCACGCTAGAAGAACAGAATCAAGGAGAAATAACAAAGAATAGGTACTAGAGAGAGAGTAAAGCAGTTACACAACACCTCGGACTCATCACACTAGCACAAATTAACTTGTCATACAACAGGCAAATTTCTACCACTACTAAATCTTCAACAATATCTTCGACACCTATTTCCTTTATAGTCTCCATCTAACTCACAAATTCCCTTATACATTTCATAAGCTCATTTGAAAGTTGACTGACAACCTGTAAGCCAGCTATCATGGTTGCGTAACCAACAAAAGCTGAAATACCAAAGGCAACAGAAACTATTGTGTGAATTAACAATTTTAATTCTGAGTCTGACACGATAGAAAGACAATGCAATTGTTGTATAGAGTATGTGCTTGGTACATGTAAGTAGGAAGTTTGTAGGTTCTTATGTCGAGATGGGATTGCATATTATATATCTCCACGTAGCCATGGAGTTTGGATCTGTGCACGGTTGACGGGAATAGGCTCGCCTCCTTTAACATGGCTTTCAAATATGATTGGCGAAATGTGAGCTGTACTGTAAGGTACTTCTGCTTAAAACTTTGGGGATTAAGGCGTGATAATACAGCCCCGCCGCTGTTTCTGTCATTGTATAGCGTTTTTTTACATTATATGCATAAAGTTTAATAAATAAATAAAATGTTGTGGTACTGTCTATCCCCAAAAGCTGCAGACTGCGAAAATCAATTTTTTTTGTTGAAATTGTTCTACGGCTAATTCAGATCGACTGAGCCTTTTACAGTTCGCTGCTGGACATATACCCCTTAAGTAGTGTCAGCTCTAGTCTAGCTATAGTTAAACAGCTTTTACCAAAAAGCGAAATATCCTGTTTTACATGCAAGTGTTTATTTGTTGAAGTGTTGTAAATTTACAGACTGAAGACCAAGATGTCTGTTATTTCTCAGCATTCAGAATGGTGGAGACAAAGCTCCATTAGGTTAAAACGAGGGAAATTATGTAGCTATCGAAATAAAGCTACTCGACAAATTAGCAAAATGCGGAAGATGATTTAAAACCTCTTCGATACTGCTTGGATCATAAAACCCTGTTTATGCAAATCTTATAGCCATGTGCCGTACGTATAAATACTCCGGGTGCGTTTTACAAAGATATAAATTTCTTTTTTCTCTAAACGTCTTTTTAATTTGACACTGACACTCAAAACCAGCACGACATCTAAAAACAAGTTGCACTTTGTGTTATGTATGAATGCCAAATCAGCTAAAACTGAAATAACAAAAAAAAAACAGGTTATTAAACTAAAAAGTAAAAAACCGATTACAAAGAGAGCGTCCCTGTTGAAAGCGTTTTGTTTACAAGCGCATATCACGAAAGTATGGTTCATGCAGGTTGGCCCCGAGGACCGAGGGTCAAGGCTGAGAGACCAATGTAATGTCTACACTTGATGCCAACTATTATGTCATCAACGGGTCGGGTTACTATCGCGGGTTTGGCGCCTTTTTAATTTAATTTATGCAGTTTTTGAATTTTTAGTTTTGCGGATTAGGTATTTTATTCTAAAATTATAATCTCTTACTTTTATCAATTGTGTAATGATTGTGTTCGAATATGTATATCTTCAAACAAATTCTATTTAAATTCGTCATGTGTGTCCTAAATAACAATTCTTGAAAAGAGAGCTAAAATGTTTTTGCAATAAATCCATTTTTTAATTAATTTTTCAATAATTAAAATCAGGCACGAGTTGTCGAGTAAAGCAAAAAGAATCATCTATCACCACTGTATATTTTTTATTAATATTCAATTAGATTTAGCCGAAAGGTAGGTACTATCAAATACAACTACCAACTAGAACATCATCTAGGTAAGCTATTTCTAAAATCCATAATTTTTAATTATTTTAAGTGAGATCTTGTCACAGAAAATTGTAATACCTAACTAGTATGATTAACAACAATCTTTGTTAAACAAAGTTATCAGATTATGTATAGAAAGCAGTTTTTCTGAAACAATAAGGTGTAAAGACGGCGTTCCCAAGCGCATCGTTTGCGGTCATCTGCGCCACTTGAACGTAATTATTTGGTGACATGCACCCGTAATTGTGGTTTACGGAATACGGAGACACGTTTCACTTGCTGGTTGATCTTTTTAGTTTTAGTGATGTTCCGTTAGTTTTTGTTTTTCAGCTTAGTAGATTTTATTTAGATAATTTTGTTAGATTTTTTGTGCGGAAATTTTTCACTTTTAAGTTTTTTGAATCAGTTTAATTTTTTTAAATTAATTCCTAAGTAAGTTTTAATTTAATACTCATTAGTTATAGGTTTAATTCAAAAACAAAGAATTTTACAGATAAAGCTATTAAAAATTGCAATTAAACTAATTCTACAACAAAAGTCTTCTTACCACCGAATTTCAGCACAAAACCAAAACGGCATAAGTCAAAAAACACCAATTTAAATAATTTGCATAAAAGTGAGGAACCCCTTATCTTTAGAGGCAGACACTTAGCGAAAACTTTGTCTTATTGCATTCTGATTAGAAATGTCGGAAGTCGAGTCCCGGTAATTGAGATTTTAAAGGTCAAAGGGGGAAGAAATAACCGTACTTAATTTATTTACAAAGCCTTTATCAAATTAATAACCGCAGGAATTGCGAAGGTGTCAAAAATAAAATTTGGTGGAAAATAAGTAATAATTAGGTATGAAAAAATACCTAAGTGCGTGTTAGCGTATGTGGAAATTAACTTATAAATTCATGGCAGTTTCAAGAGGCATAAACTGGGAACATTGTGTATTAGAATGGTCAAAATCGTAGTAACATAATTCCATTTGATACGATAATTGGCGTTTCGTTGTATCATCACTTATGTTAACTAACAGTCGGGTATCGTAACTTGTTTAATATCAAGTAATCTACTATCGACGGACTTTTAAATTTGACGAATTTTAAATTATTCTCACTTAAAATGATAAGTTTCAAGTTTTCTCAAAAGTTTCAGCTAACTACGCATCATTTGACAGCGACTTAACAAGTATGGCCAACTCTATATTTTAGCAAGTTTTTGGTTTTTTTGTCCCATTTCCGATAACCTAACTAACCTAATTCTCTCCTAACTTAGCTAATGAACTTCGCGAAAACTTCTACTTCGCACCAAGACCCTAGAACCAAAGTCTTCGATCACTCTTATCAAAGGGACACCGCACGGTCACACGCTAATTCCCGTCGCTAAGACACTAGTTCACTTTCACTTCACACAAGATTACGTACCCTCACAAGTGAACTGGCCGTAGTGCTTCCCCGACGACTTGTCCCCGCAGACCACACACTCCACATTCTGGCCCTTATCCGTCGCGGAGGAACCGCTCTGCGTCGACGCGGCCTGGCTCGCGGGCGTAGACGGCAGAAGCTCGTCTTCCCGCCAGCTGCCGCGAAAGCCGAGTTCGAGAGGCGGGAGGTCAGGGGCCCTCGGAGGACAAAGCCCCGGGCCTCCGACCCCGCCGTAAACTAGCGCTCCGTGCGTGATGATGCCGGTTGCCGTCACAGGGCAAGAGACCGCGCGACGCGCTTGTGTGTCAAGGGTCGCGGTTCAGGCGCGACTGAGCCGGGTCGGGCCAGGGCGCGCCGCTCCGCCATTGGCCCGGTGGCCTGCAGGGGCAGGGAGCGAAGGCCCCGCCACCTCGACCGCGGCCCCCCTCCCCCCGGCGCGGGGTGGAAATCTTTCAGCCGAGTACCGTCGGTAAGAAAATCTGTTGGGCGGTTATTGTTCCGAGTTTATTTGTGCAACGTTTTTAGAAGAGTCGCATGTTATTATGCAATGTGTTACTGTCTCTTTCTAGCTCTGTTTATGAATAGAGCAAACTTGTTTGTAACCGTTTGGACGTTGGAATAATGATTTTATCGTTTGTTTAGGTATTTTTTTATCATTCGTAATTTACTCGCCTATTTCTTCTGAATTATCAGATTCTTCTTGCTACTACTTCATCCCACTAGACTTTTCAAGCCACACAATACTTCATCGTTCACATTTACATCCAGCATTCCTTTGTCTCTCAACATTCTTCCACAAAATGTTAATAAAAATAATCTCGCCCACATTTCAGTGCTTGCGGCGCCAACGGTACCTGAAAATCCTACTTTGTATCAACTTTCGCGCTGCCTCCATATTTCTGCGGGCTGATAGGCACTCCGTATACTTAACTATCCACATACAGGTGATCAAGTGGCTCTCCTTTATACTGTAATATGTAGGTATTATTATGTCGGTTATTTTCACTTTGTGCTGTTGCGAATTTAGGTTATATTTCTGGTTATGCTATTAGAGGTTGGGGATATATTTAAACTGGAAATGTATACGAGTAGATAAGCTGAAACAATGTTTTTTCTCCATGCATTGCACGGTCGAGTCAATGTCGCAATAGAAAATAAATCAATGGAGAATAAATTGAAAACCAACTCAATCTTGAACTAATAAATATCCACTTCGTTAAATGAATATTTGTATTTCCACACATGTAAAGCACAATGGCTCACATTGAGTCGCAAGTTACGTTATTTAGATCTAGATCAATCTAGATGGCCGGTAGGAGGCGCGTGCGCCGGGGGCGTGGCCTCGCGCGGTTGGAGGGGGGCAGGGGGGGCACTCCCGCGCACTTGTCAGCGTGACGTCGACGCAGTTTGACGCATCGCCGACGCGACACTATGATTCGACAATTTTTTTGTTAATTTTACGAGTTGCGCTGTTTGACTTTTGAGGTTAGATGTTGTTGGTGTGATTTACTGGAGATGAATTAATGTACTGTTTGGGGTTATGATTTTATTTTTTTCAGTTTAAACATTTCAGCAGTCAATGCCCAGATTTTCCACACAAATGATAGCGTAGTCTTCAAATCTTTTCTTCATTTATTAAATAATAGATTTAGCTACCTAATAATCTTTCAACGACTGAAACAATAGTTATTTTACATGTAGCACGCATTTAATTATGAATTCAATGAATAAATTCTTACTTCTGATTCTAATTAGACTTTAGTACGTCATCACGTTTAATTCTCACACTGATAACATTATTCTACTTTAATCTTTTATAACTGTTGCCATTCTGAGTTCGTTTGGTGCATTGCTACCAAATGTGTAGACAATTCTCCAATTATTTAATTAAGCAGATATTTAAAAATCTAAATAAATACAGTGTTTTCATTTTGCTTATTAACAACACGGGTTTTTTTTTTTAAATAGACATAAGTTACCAGAATATTGAATTCCATTAAAACGAAATTTAAACTTACGACATTTTTCTTTCAATTTTGATGACTGGCAGAGAATAGAATAATAAAAAACAATAGAATTCCCTTTATTATTCGTATAGCATCCAAATTACAATTTAATTAAATTGATCTGGCATCAAGAAGCCGGCATGACATCAACATCGAATAATTGATCAGGATCAAATTACAATAGACAATAGTATCTAGGTATTTTATGGAGAACAAAATGAAGGCTGGTATTTATCACGATGAATTAATGGAGTTTCTTAGCAATTTTGTTCCTATTGAACTAATTAACATTACCTACTACCATTTCCATATTTTAGTAAATTCGTATTGTCCGAACCTAGTTACATAATTTACAGATTATTGCTATCACAGGACTTGGAGAGGCTTGGAAAAGAGAATGGGAGGCCTCTAAATAAATAATTTTTTGTTTAAAAAAAATATAGTTTTGTTTCTACTATAGGTAATTATTTAATAAACACAGCATGTTCTGTAATTAGTAATACTTTCAGATTTAGAGATTATTTCTTTAAATATTTTAATTGTATACCGTCCGTATATAATAATTTATAAATTAGAGGCTCTAGAGGCTGTCTCTTAACGTAACGTAACCTAACCACGACGATTTTAAAACGAAAAATACCCGTTTCAGATTATAATATTTTCATATTACATAATTTTAAGATTTTATTCATATCTATGAATGATACTGATTGTGTATGTTGCAAACAATTTTACTAAAATGCTATAGAATAATTGTATTTTCGATGCAAAAATCGACGTAATTACATTAAATTTACACCGCGCACTCGTGCTATCGCCTCAGATTACCTACCCATATTTGCAAATAAATGATTTGAAGTTCACTCTATCCTGCTATGGGACAGCAGACTGACATTTAATAACAGATACACTTCAATTATGAAAGTTTGCAGTACCGAATTTAAAATAAAACTGTAAAAGTATCCATGTCTGTAGTATAACAATTACAATCGTTGCCTCTCCACCCCAATACAACACCTATATAATCTAAGTAAGTAGGTATCCAGATAACCTGTAAGTAGTTCGGTTCCTATTGTCGCAGAACAACTTGCTCTCAAGTTCAGATGTCTGCAGACACAGGCTATGCCCGGGCTACGTGGTAACGTGACAGGTAGGCACTGCAGGGCTGCCTCTTGATTACATTGTATGTACTGGGGTTTTTGATTTGGGGTAAGCAGTTTTGTGTATTAAGTCTAAGGATGTCTCATTTAAGAGAAAAACTTAGACAACGAGTAGCCGATACAAAGGTCGTGATAAATTGCATATGATGATAAATAAAAGGGCTTTTAGCGACTTTTGCTATGTAATGTTTTAAAAAATGGACCTCACTTGATACTCAGTGCAATGCAGTCGCAATAAAATCTATTATTTTCTTATATTACTCTTAATTCTAAATCCTTTTAGAATCCGAATGCAGTTATAAGCAGCCTGCCTAATTTAAGGTGGATTGTAAGTTATAAAACCTTACAGTGCCTACGCTACGCTACGGTGCCGATATTCAAAATAGTTCATTTGTATCGTCGACGGGTTAGGCAGAGGTCTACCCCTTAGCAACATTCGTCGACAGGAATCTCTCTGACGTCTTCAACATGTAATTCAAGACAACATTTCCAGGATCTCATCAGGCAAGAAAGTTCACTTTAAGGCTAGTCCTAAAATAGATAGCAGGAGAATTATAATTATAAAAATAATTATAATAAAGCGGAAAGCGATACTTCTGGACACGGCTCGTTTTGTTAGGAGGTTCCTCTCTCTGGAGTCCTGACCGCCGGTAGCTTGGACCCTGTTCCCGATACCGGTGGGCTATAATTTTTATATTTTTTAATGTTTTTTGTATTATTTTTTCTAAGGAATATTTAAAAATGTAAATAATTTGTAAAAATAACAATAAAGGAAAATAATTATAATAAATAACAGTATTATTATTTTTTCTAAGGAATATTTAAAAATGTAAATAATATGTAAAAATATAAATAAAGGAAATTATAATAATACTTGGGAGTGTAGAGAAGATTAGATGGTTTAACATAGCTTCGTACAATAATAAAATATTAAAGACTTGGGCATTCTTCGATGGCCCTGAAACGCGGTTTATAAAATGGTGTATTTTCCCATCTCATATTTTCAGTCTCGCCGTGCGAGGAAACAAAGCGTCATCATTATGAACCAAGATGATTTCCTAAAACCATCACCTCTACCCACCCTTATTTCAACGAAAACCTTTTACCTTCTATACATACTACATAATCAGCCATTTACCGCATCAAAGCCTCAAGTAAATTTCCCTTTAAAAATAAATAACAAGAAAGCTTGGGACTTCACCCCTGAGGTGAAAGAGCGGGGGTGAAGTGAGCGAGGTGAGGGGGTGGTGAGGGCGGGTCAGAGGTCGACCCCGCCCAGTACACCTACACATATTCTATGCTACGTATTCTTACTTAGATATAGTCTATGGATAATTGGCCCTGTGTGAGTAGAACCTTTTCTTGAAGAGACATCTTGGAATCTTAACTTCCGCTTTATGAATAACCAACCGTTGAGCATATTGAGGACTTTTTCATAATATAATATCATACCTCTATAATATCACCGAAGAGTTACGCAAAGATTTACCTAATAATACACCCATAGTTCCGCAGTTTCATTTTTATTTTATTTATTAGGGAAAACAAACAATTACATATATTATACGAGACTGCATCAGTGTGCAACTAACTACGTTATCCACATCTTTTATAATTAAAATCGGAAGATACATGCACGAGTACAATTACCATAGCTTTATTACATACTATATAAATTAAAAAGAGAAAAAAAAACAACAAAAAATCTTAGTAGAACTTTTATAATAAAGTTGCGAGTATGACTTAACTGCCTCCATCAGAAATGTCCAAAGAGATACTGGCAGCTTCATCGACTCACTAGTGACGAGACCAATGAGACAAAGTCCAAGAGCAATTAAAGTTTATGGAAGGTACTTCCTGTAAGTAGTAAGCATAGCTCAATGTCTGAAATGTTGGCTGTTTACCAAGAAGTCGGGTGTTCAATTCCGTTCCAGATGAGTTGCTGGAAGGAACCCACGAGGAGTGTCTCGTTTGGCTAGGTGTAGGAATATTTGTACTCAATTGACCACTTCTATTATTATATTTCTGTTTATATCACTTTCCGTATTTTATTTTTCATGCGTCAACCGAATGTCTGGTCAGAATTTTCAGCCATCAAAATGTAAATTATGTTCTCGCGTAGATAGGTACCAGTTTCAAAAGCTTGCAAAGTAACAAAATATTTTTATTTTTAACTTCGCTGATAACTGAAGCATTACGAATTTGGACTTCTTATCGTAACCTCGAACGATACTATCTCACAAGAAAAATAAATAAATAATAATGTTTATTTCAGTTACATAAAGTTATAGTTATAACACACATGATTTGGAGATCACCTTTTAAGCAAAGAGATGCTCGTGTTAAGTGAATCCGCTCACATAACACTTTACAGATAGATATAATAGGTAGCGCTAATTTCAAAATTGATAATTAAATAAATATCTAATAAAAGTTTTCCGCGGCCTAGTAGATATTTAGACCTAGACTTCTTTACAAAAGGTACCAGACGTCCTATCAAAAAAGCTCTATTCTCCAAATGAACCATATTTTCCATTCCATCCAAGGCGGTTGCCGCAGTAAACTTATCTCGGGACTTATCATCGATCGTGACAGCGGTGTCTGTATGTCACCCCCCTTCCCCCATTCCATTGGGTGACTGAGTAATTGGGTGCAGGTACCCCGGTGCCCGAGACGTCCCCCGACCGAGCTGTTCTTTCTTTCTATTTACTTTTTTTTTCAGGATATTTTCGTGGTTTTTTCGTGAAGTCGTTTGTGCCAGTAAGTTTGAGAGTTAGAGCTTTATTAGGAGTAGATGATTTGAGGACTGTAGTTGTGAAAAGTGTTTTGCTAAAGAATAATAAAAAACATAATTATGAATGTTTAAAAAAAAATTAAACTGTTCAGTAACTCTATTGCGGCTATAGACAAAAATTCCATGATACAACATTTTACCTATCAAATATTTCACTTCAGATCGAGTATTGATGATGATGACAAAGATTGTGCTAAAACGTCTGCAATTCGAAGTAAAAACTAATCTCCAAGAGAAGAATCATTAATTACGCATTTAATCGTAGAAATAGTTGTCCCAAGCAATTGCTTGACCGTACACGCCAATTTAAATCTTTACATCCGAAAAAAGAAACCAACGCATCGCCGCTTCAAGCCGTAAGCGGCCCACCGAAACGACAACGCCACTAAAAATTTCACTTACCGTAAAAAATAAAAACTGTAAGACAGTCACATTACTTCAAAAGTACTTTACGTTTTGTGGGACACATAAATTGTCAAATAAAACGCAGAGAAAGACTTGTCGTATAATGTCACATGTATCAATCGTCAGACTTTGAGATAGCTTCGCCATTCAGCGGCTACGCAACGGAATGTAATGGTAGCAGAAACATTTCGTTTGGAACAGTATTTTAGAGCATCTATTTCTAAAATACCTTAGAATTATCTGGAATTCTTCACCAAGGACACGAACAGAATTGCATAAATCTACTAGTGATAATGTTGCCAGCCATGTATAATTTTTAGAAGAGTTGATACGATTCCAATTATGGAAACGATAAACTAAACAGGTAATAGATGAAAGAATGTCAACAGGTAGTTGCACAATTACACCACGGCCAGTAACAAGGCATGAGCATATAATAATAAGCATGAAGCAAAAGAAGAAACAGAATAGAATACTTTTCAAGATAAAGAAATGCATGTAAAAGAATGTTTGAAAGACAAACCAGTTAAACGTGACGTCATCAACCCGAAACAAGCACTAACAAACAACCCTAAATATACCTTCAACAACAATTTAAAATATTCTCCGTAAAGCTCTGAATAAATCAATCAGTCCCCATTACAATTTACACTAAGATCGATACGATAAAAAGTCGAACAAGAAACGAGTATGTCAGCGTTAAATCACGCGTTTGTTGTTTTGTCTGTCTGTTTGTCCGCTTGCCTCTTTGTCTGTGTGCTACTGGATAAATTAAGAACGTCTGCCAATGTATCTTGTCGGGTCTTGTTTGTAAAAATGATGTATTTATCACCTTTTATTCTGTATTTTTGGCGCTGCATCCGTTAATGTTTCTGTCATGTGCAATTTGGGGTTGTGTGTTTTAATTTAGAGCTCTCGTTTGTATCAAAATTTATGCTGTCTTATTCACCATGCTGTATATTAAATGACAAACGTACTTATTTCAATTTGAAATAAATCATCATCTTTATTATCTTCACCTTCCTCAAATTTATCTGACTTTCCATAACATCAGCTTTGGTCCCGGCTTCGCCCCCGTTATGTACGAAAATTAACCCACGGGGACGTTTAAAATGTAGCCTATGACACTCGGGCATAATGTAGCTTCCCGTTAGTGAAAGATTTTTGGAATCGGATTAAAGTTCCGCAGATTACCCCCTACATAAAAACTTACAAACAAATATTACCTCCTTATAATATTTGTGTAGATTTATAATTGCACAAACATTTAATACTACACTGATGATATCATTCCTAAATGTAACATCAATCATCAATCATCCATCTTTCTAATACCGTCCTTGATCATACCACCACTGAGTACCAAAAATCGATCTATATTTCAGAATATAATTAATAATTATTTCAAACTCATGTAACAAAACATTGATACTACTACAATTCCTCAGCAGAACTCGGTCGGTTATTTTTCTTCAATGATAAGACAAGCCTAAGGTTATCATGGAGTCTCACGTGGCGACTTCATGCAAGCTTTATCTTAAATGTTGTTGTATGTTCTTCCCTGTACGTTTGATATTATAGTTATATTTATAAGGAAGATGTTTTAGTACACTTACTTCTTAATATTTCTATGAAATGTATCATACGTTGCAAGCTCAAACAAAACATTATTTATTTATTTATTTTTTTCTTTGCCTGTTTGAGTGTCCCACTGCTGGGCAAAGGCCTCCCCTTTCTCCTTCCAAACCTCTCGGACCTGTGCGATATCTGGCCATGTTCGCCCCGCAAACGAGATCAGATCGTCACACCACCTTCGCCGCGGTCTACCTCGACGGCGATTCGGCGATTTCCTCCGACAGGCGTCCAGTGGGTGACGATCGTTGCAAATCTCTCCGGGCGCATTCGTGCTACGTGGCCAGCCCACATATTTATTATTATCTAACAAAAAAACTTATTAATAGAGAATTTTCATCTACATTCTTTGTTTGTCATGTTTGAGAGTCTCTATCAGTATAAATATAATGCGTATAACTATAAGTAGGTAACTGGAACCATACTATTATGTCCTCACATAAAAGAGTTTTGGAATATATTCCCGAAAAATATACACATTCGTAATTTTTTGCCTGAAATCCATAAAGGCTACAGAAATCCATGCCACGCTTTTACGCATCGCGTTAAAACTCTAAAAGTTTCCCGGAAAAAAGTAATTCTAAAATCCATGGTTCGGTCAGGGGCTCTCAACTATTGGTCGCGCTCGAGTAACTCGTTCATGATCCGATTTTACGCACGGACGCCCGGGGCCTGACGACTCGCCGCGTCTGCAATGCGAAAAAAATTGCGATAAAAATAGATCCGGTTCACTTTTTTGTTTCAGTTCCTCTGAAAGATGGGCGGGTTGAAACAAATCGGAGTTAACTGTAAGAAATCTGAGCTTTGTGTCCGTCTTCCTGGAAAGTTAGAGTTTATTGACTCTTAACTGAGAAATATACAGTAGCTATTCAGTTGCAAAACCAGGAGGTCAGATACGCAATCGCTCCACGTAAAATACTGGTATTCAGCTGCATTCGGTTAGACTGGAAGCCGACCCCAAAATAGTAGGAAAAAGGCTAGGCAGATGATAATAATCAGATAATATTCAGGTGCAAAACCATGATAAACTGAATCTGATTAAACTGTTTCGTATAAACACAACAATCACTAAATGTGCATCCGCGTATTATCATCTATTCAATTCGTGCATTATTAGCTCCGTAATACCCTCAATATTAATACCTCAAATATGCTTCAGTAATAATCCTTCAAAAAAGCGTCATCCCTCACAATCCGTCTAATAAAACCGTAGCGAGTTGTATACAATATAGTAGCGCGGCGCCACCGTCGCTTTGTGCAGAGGCGACCAATTGTGCAGAACCCCTGAGCTGATCACTTAATTGACTAGCGAGCGAGAGCTTTTGGGGGAAACGATATCCATCAGCTACAATCTCACTATACCCATCATACATTACCGCATCTGTTCAACCAGGAATTTTTGTCTACAGTTTTGACTCAGCAATGGTTGTGGTATTAAAAGTTATGCAGATTTCATAGTAGAGGTAGTGGTATAGGATTAAAGTGCAGTAGAAATGAGATTTGTTGGCAAGTGATGGGATTGTGTGGGAGCGTTAATACCACTTAATCTGAACGATTAACCGGGGACTGTTGATTCGCGGCTGAGCACAAAGTGAGGCAGTCGGGTGCATCGAGAGGTGCTAGTTAACGCGGTTATTGAATTTGGGATGAGAACCTCCTTTATTGAAGGACTGTGTGGCGGTGGAAAATCGTTGTCTAAGAATTTGTGAGTAACAGTCTTCAAGAATAGTCATGGAAATACTTATTGAAAGTATATAAATGTCATCATTTCAGCTAAAAGACGTCCACTGCTGGACATAGGCCTCCCCAAGAGTAAAAAAAAATAAAAATATATATATGTTATATAAATGTCGCCAATTAGAAATATTTTATTTACTTAGTTGTACGTAAAATGGTAAGTTTAATTAAGTACAGTAAACTAACTAAATACATTATTAATTAAAAACTATAAAATAACCTAAAATAAATAAACTAACAACAAACTAAAAAAGGGTATTAAAAAACTCCTCCTCTGTCAGCTGGTAATGTGCCCAAGAGACTAGTGGCGTTGCCACGTTGTATGGCAACACAGCCTCTGGCCAAAGTAAAAGCCATTAGAAAATTTTGCTTAAAGAGGTTGTTTAAAAAAAAACAGCTCGTAATTAAGTCGTCAGGGACTAACAACTCACACACATACAGACACCTCTCTTCAGCTGGTTTTGTTGGCATACACTGAATTTAAGAACAAAAAGTGTAATTTAGCTTAAAATAACCTGGTCTCCGTTTCATAACACTTTTACTTTTTTAAGCTCAATTTTATGGGAGGCTTAAAAATCAAGGAAGATCTTTATTACCATATCTATAAGGTGTTAATAAATTAACCCTAAACCTCTTAGGTGGTAACTCGGACCATGAAACTGAACAACTTTCATTATGGAACCAACTCTGGAATCGCGAAAAAAAAATCTGCTGTTTCATACATTTCGAGTCAGTAGGTATTGCACTTTTGTATGAAACAGCAGATTTTTTTTTCCGCGATTCCAGAGTTGCAACGCACGCGAACGCAAGAACTCTCGTGTGGTGTCTCAGACCATGAAACTGAACAACTTTTGTTCTACGAATTCTTGAAATTCGCAAAAAAAAAAAAACTTTCTATAGGAACGGACCAATCAGGTGATCCACATGTATGGTAAAACTAGAAAAAAAGTTATGAATTTCCAAAAGTCATAGAACAAAAGTTGTTCAGTTTCATGGTCTGAGACACCACACGAGAGGTCTTGCGTTTATTCTGTTACACGTTGTATAGATATAGGATGGGCATTATAAGATACTTTATTGTCGAGAGGCCAGATAAAATCCCAATCGTACGGATCACCCCTGACAACAGCATATTTCCCTTGAGACAGGATTAATCAATGCAGAAGTTATTGTACTTGACCACTCTATATTGTGATCCGATCTTTTTCCCGGATTCAGAACCAAAAAGGTAGATAAATCTACTTAAAGTTTCTGCTGAAATATGTTCCTCAAATCATTCAACTTAGTGATGGACAAAGGACTCTCCCAAGTTGCGCAATTGCTCCTAATTATGGTCACAGATTATTAACTCCGACAAAAACGAAAATTTCTAAAAATTACGCTTTAGGACTGATCAAAATTAACTGAAATATCACGATTAGAAGAAGGTAGGATTGAAATATATGATTAAAAAGTTTGCATAGCCATCATAGCAAACTTTTTACGATTTACAATTTTGGACATTATTTTCTGACAAGTGTAAACCTAACATAATCATATTATGCAAAGACATTCAAATATTTACGAGCGATAGACGAGACAAGGCGATGAAAATACTTGTTACTTCTAAGTAAGAAATCGGTCTGTCTAGAGTCAAACGCCCGCTTGTCAGATAGCATTTGTGTGTCAAAATCAAAAATGTTCGCGATTAAAATTTTGTATGAAAATATTCACAATATCTGCTCTTAAGTCTTGTAAATCTCTTTGATATTATGAGTCTCTTTTCTTCAGCCGACAAAGCAATATGATCTCCTAGTTATCCACAGTTTCGCTTCACAAGAGCAAAGAAAACACGAATTATACTTTTCCCATAAAAAAATCTCATGAAGATAACTTTAAGTAACAATTACGTAAAGTCACCCTTTCTGTCATCTTCACATTTTTAACTTAACCCTCATCTCGGCACGTGGATAAGGGTTACGGTTGTCATTACCATTATTAACCCTTAAACGGTTACGGATGCTGCGACTTTTTATTGTTGAGAACTCGTTTTTTGGAGTTAAAAGATTAGGGCGGGGTTTAAAAGACGTGATAAAAAAATAAAGTCCGTAGGTCAAAGGAATATAAGAAGACTATGTACGAGTACTACATAAAAATAGAAGATTCGAAAACTTTCTTGAAGTAACTGACTTGAAAATAACAGACATTCTTACACCAAGAGCATAAAAAGCTGCAGAAAACGGTTTCCGCACGTCACACGTCAGCTACGTAGCTGACGTGTCTCACGCACTCCATACAAAGTTAATTTATTTCAAGCCCCTTACACCTACATTACTTGTCAAAAGAAAATATTATTACTTGCCCCACAAACCTACTAAAAAAGCTGTCAAAAAACGGATTCATCAAAATTCATAGCCACTGAAAACTTGAGACACCAACAAAAAACATGCAACAATGAAGCCAATCAGCCTCTAAGAAACTTCCAAAAACGGTATTAATTTTCAATGAGATTATTTACAAATCCTCGAACTCAACGTCAAAGCTTCAACGGGGCCTGATCTGTCAATATTGTCACAAAACATTATGAAAAAAGGTAAAAAAGACATAGTAAAAAAACTTCAAGAAAAAAAGCTATGAATGTGGCCTAATTTTCGCTCTCAATACCCACTTTCTGCGTAAGCATCGAGGCGTTACATAAATTAATTCTTACATACTCGGACCTTTTTTTATTAAAAAAAGAAACACGGAAGACCGTTACCTTTTATCTTTTTTTTCTTTTTATTTATGGTGTAAAAATTGGGTTACTTAACGGGAGCGTTAAGTCTATTGTGTACAGTGGGGGACTTTTTGCAAAAAAAAGTTTTTAGCAAAAATGTTTTTAGTTTTTTTTTTAAGTTTGGAACACGTGATACAAAGAGGCGGTTGGCACGAGTATATTGCGATTAGAAATATTATTAATAGATCTTAGATAATTCGCAGTTATTAATGATGAAGTCATCTCGACCTGAAATGTGATCATGGTTAGCACTCCCATCTTTTTTAAGCCTTTCGAGATCAATGATTTATAAAAAATATAATCTAATTATAATTTTTATAAATCATTGATCTCTGATATCTGATTCGATTAGCAAGATTTTCCCAAAGTATTATGAATCAAAAAAGCGTTACCAAACAACTTTCAAAAATTTTGAAAACTATTTCATACATGAATTTTCTTCGTAAATCGTTTCAGAGCGTATGAAACGGTTTACAAAAAAATTGACTTTTATCTTTCATACGGTACATACATGGATACATAAGACTCTAACGTCTGCTCGTCACATACATAGGTGAACGCCAACTGCCCCGACCACATACAATCAGTCTCGGACATGTATTCATTTCATTGTGAGCACCGAACAAAACAGCAAGACACGCTTGTTTCATACAAACTAGATTTCAAACATTCAAAGGGTCCTGAGGTCATGGGTCACCATCGTATTTTTCGACCAAAGAAAAAAGACGTTACGAACACCCCTATAGAAAAAAAGATAAGTAAAAAAGGGGCTTCTTCTAATATTGTGAATATTGATGAAGAAAGGAATCTGGTTTTTGGTATTGAAGATTGTAGAAGTTTTCATTCAGAGTGCATGTGTGGTCCCACGGGGTGGGTTCACGTGTTCCATAAATGCTCTGAGAATCGCGGATCGCGCTTCAAACTTGATTTGGACTGAAAGTTCTTTAGAAAACTGGATTATTTCATTGGGAACTTAGACGTTGAACGCCACAATTTCTGTCACTGGGAACTTGCTTTATTATTATTTTTAAATAATAATAATAAATCAAGGTTTGACAGTTGAAATTAAAAAAAAACTTTGAGTTGCTTATAAAATCATAATTTTATGTAAAAAAAGAAAACAAACTATACCCAATAAAAGATAAAAACTAACTGTTACATAAAGGGGCAAAAAAGTCTCCAAAAAGTAAGGGTTACCATCTCGTTTCCATCTTAACAATGCCGCACGCGATAACTACAGAATCCTTGCGCACGATTCCTGTACCCTTTAGCCATGTAAAAGGGATAAAAAGGGATTGTGCCCGAGATAAACGGGTACAATAGGGGTTGAGGTATCTCGGAGCTCGGAGGTGGGTCGTATTGATCCCGGCACGCGTTCTCGGGTTAACGGCGGCAGCGGTAGGGTTGGTTCGGATGCTGCGCAAAGGCACGAGTCGGGTTAAAACACCAAAACCAGATTTGAAAAATTAAACCTGGTTTTGGTGTTTAACGGGTGGCTTTTTACCCCTTCTGTTGATTTTTGTTAAAGGTCATGTTTATTATACAGTTCTTTGTTAATGAATTAATATTTTAATATGAAACGTTTTATTTATGATACCCACTTAATTATTTATTTATTTATTCAACTTATATTAACAGCTTACAAAACTCATACAAGCTATTGGTTGGACCATGGACCTAGATTCTAGGTCCACAAAAATAAGTTAAAAATCTGGCATAATAAGAACAAAATTGCAATAATTAGTTTTTTTATTTATTTGACGTATAAAATATTTATTTTAATGAAATATTGTTTAAAATAACGGAACGGAACAGTAGTTGTAGAATATAATATTATTATTTAATTTCTTTGACAAGTTTATGTCTTTCACGTGACCTTAACGTCTACCATATGAGGTCGCTAATTAATTTACGGAATAGCAAAACACGTCTGTAGGTTCATAAATAAGTTATGCGTCAAAAAGAGGCTCCTGTTACTTCTTCTACATACCGAGTTGAGTATTAATTAAGTTTGACGCCATTTAGATTTAAGAGGTTTTATGAATAAAATGTTAGTGGACAGAACTGTTAAAAAAAAGAAAAAGAAAAAAGTAAATAGAAAATTGTGAAACGGTTTTTTTTTATTTTTCCTAGTCTGAACTATCCCACTCCTGGGCAAAACACTACCCCATTCCGTCTACTTTTCTTGCGTTGCGCCTCTTCTCGCCAATTACCGAGGAAGCCATCCAAGTCGTCCCGCCATCTTCTCGGTCTGCCGCGACCCCGTCTAGCTGTCTCAGGTCTATTGTTTTGCGATGAGCGGGGTGGATTTAATTATTAGAAAAAAAACTGGTTATCAGGTAACCTAAGTTACAGTGTTTTCAATTACGAGAGCAGTTATCCAAAAATGGCATAAGCAAAGTCGGTAGAAGGTGCCTATGTGGAAGAAAGTAAAAAAAATACTACAATTCCAAAAATAAACCTATCAATTTTGTTTACACTTAAAGAAAAATTTAGTTATTTATCACAAAAACCTGTCAAGTCCGAACCGGGACTCCGATAAGATTGACTTAACACCTTAAGACAGGTTGAATAATCTTTAAAACAAAAAACTTGCCGCAAAACCGTTTGCCACTTACAGGAACCATAAAGTTTTAGAAAAAAAGGGGCAAAAATTAGCAAAAACTGTCGTAAATTTGTCAATGTGACCCCGCCTCGCATCGAGAGGGTTTGTTTTTACAGTTAGTTTAAATTATGAGTGGCATTTGAGTGGTTAGCATCGGAAACTTTAGTAGAAATATAGCTTATTTTATCCATACAAATTAATAAAGTTGAAGTGTCTGTATGTAATTTTAAAATAACAGCTTTTTACTAAATGTATTTAAAAGACTATATGGTACTTATAACAAAAAACTTATTTTCAATTTTTGTCTGTCTCTTTTTCTGTCCGTTTGTTCCGGCTGATATCCGAAACGGCTGGACCTATTTTGATAGTACTTTTATTGGCAGATACTTACTAATTAGGAGTAACTTGGTTTAGTTTTATTTTAGGAAAGAGATTAGGGTTCCGTGTAAAATAAGTAAAACCCCTGAAATTGTTAACAAAATCCGTTTCAAGATTCCGTTCAACATTTCTAACTTTCAGGGTATTTCATATTTCTACATCGAATTAGAATAGCTTTTCGGTAGCTTGTGTCAATCTAAGGCCTCTTTGACCATTCTATCACCGTTATCGTTATTAAAATGCCACTTTGGCTAAGCCCAAAGGCTAGGCTGATGATATCGTTCCTCAAATGCCACTTTGGCTAGGCTCAAAGATTAAGGCTGGAAATGGTTTAAAAAAACACAACTATGTTGTAGTACCTTTAGCTTTCTGGGATAATCTTACTAATATTATAGTTTGTGAGGATGGATGGATGTTTGTTACTCTTTCGCGCAAAAACTACTGAACGGATTTAGATGAAATTTACCACACAGATAGTTTATAACCTGGATTAACACATAGGATACTTTTTATCCCGGTAGTATGATCCCGTGGGACAATTATCAAATTCCAGCGGGCGAAACCGCGGGCACATGCTAGTTACAGATAATACAACCATACTATTTGCGACACTTAATCAGTTCTCCCGACCTCGTTCTATCAAAACATAAAATGAGACCTTTGCACACTATTAGACATAATACAGAGTGTTTATAACTGAACTGGCTCCAATCAGATGACCCGGCTAACATTGTACATCTACATACAAAAGTAATGATTCTTAACCCTGAGATTAATAGTTTCAATTATAATTGAAATTGTTATGAACACATTTTAATTAGTCTGTATTTGCGTGTGCAAAAACTGACTACAGTCATTTAACAGATATTATACCTGTGACGACAACAACTGTATTCATGGGCGCCGGCAGGATTTTTTCCAGGGAGGTGTACCTTCAGTTCCATGACAACAGGTCGAATTTTTTTGCACTCCACCTCGGATATGTTAAATTCAAGGCGTAACTTGGTCGATCTATCCAGAAAAGCCCATCAAACGAAGAAAGTAGGATTCAAAACAGAGCGTAGCAAGCTTGAAAAGTTTCTCGAATTTCATAGGTTTTGGTCTTTTATCTTTTATTTTTTGTCTTTTATTGTAGAAATATGTCTAATTCTGCCTATTTATAAAGAAAAGCTTATGAACGCAAAAGACGTAAGATGTCGGGGCTCACTCGAATATATTGGCATATTTTAGGATAAATTTGGTTATCGTTGTTCATACATACAGAAAACAGGATTAGAGTACGCTAAGCGAGCTCGAAATTTTTTGCTTTCTGGCTCGAATGCATTGGTTTTTCTATGTATTTTGCTTTCCTTAGGGGGGTGCAAGTGCACCCCCTTGCACCCAGCTGCCGGTGCCCATGACCATATTGCAACTTTTATTGCAAGGACGGTTAGCTTGTATTGGAAGGGTTTATTTTATTTGGAATTTTAACATATAAGATAATACAAACAATGAAGCTAAAAACAACGTTAAAACTTTGAAAATAGTGATAAATCAGAAGTTAAAGTAACTACAAAAGGACTTAACTTCCAAGGTTATCAGTATAAACGTCATACAAGAAAACCTCATGTGTGAAATACATAACCTCCTCCTTTTCTAGAAGTCGGTTAAAATTACATAAAAGACTGATGTGAGACGGGCGAGCAACCAGTTAAAAGAGCATTTAGTTCTTGAAGTATGCATTCAGTTTTGTGCGCATTTTATTTTGACAGGCCCGGCACAGTGCGCTTTTGATGGCAAATCCAAGTTATTGATTCCATAGTTGAGTATTTTATTTATTAAATTGATTTCGTACTTTTAAAGTTTTGTACAACGATTTTTATCAAAGTAATTATAATAGAACAGCGTAGAAAATGTGCCACTCAGTTATTCATACTCCTTTATTTTTTCTCAATTAATGAAGTCCTCACTGATCTCCCTATTAATCAATCAGCAGAGGGTTGCCATATAAAATAATCTCGCCCCAATCAAGGGTAACATACTCGCGGTTCAAACGCTGGGAAAACAATATAGCTTTTGTGTTGCCACATAAAGAGCTTCGTATCAATTTCTTGGTTATTAAAAAACTACGTTAATATTTCCAATTCGAAAAACAAAACACTCACCAAAATCAGCCTTATGAAACAGAAATTAGGGTTGATGGAAACGGTTGAAGCAGTAAATATAAGTTGGGCGCTTGGGGCATAATTTCGATATGGAAAAGGATACTTGAGCCAAATTAATAGCTTATCTGTGATCTGTAGTTTGGTTATTATGTCACTCATTGCGTGGGCTTTCAGTGTAGTCACCTTTTGTGGGAATAGGGTTGCCCGCATAAAAAAAATACGAACTAAAATTGTTGGCCATAATATTTATTAGCCAAGAATATTTACTAGGTATATATTTTAGCTGTGTACTGGAGTCCGCGTAACACTGGTCAGTTTCCCTCACTCGTCAGTTTATTTAATTCGACAGTTTTGTGTCATCATCATCATCATCATTTCAGCCAAAAGACGTCCACTGCTGGACATAGGCCTCCCCCAAGTGTCGCCACATTGACCGGTCCCGTGCGTCTCGCATCCAGCGGATCCCTGCAACCTTTACAAGGTCATCGGTCCACCTAGTGGGAGGCCTTCCAACGCAGCGTCTTCCGGTTCGCGGTCGCCACTCCAGAACTTTTCGGCCCCATCGGCCATCCGTTCTGCGAGCAATGTGCCCTGCCCACTGCCACTTAAGTTTGGCTATTCTTCGGGCAACGTCGGTAACCTTGGTTCTCTTGCGGATCTCCCCATTTCTGATTTGATCACGCAACGAAACACCGAGCATAGCCCTCTCCATTGCCCTTTGGGTGACTTTAAGCCTTCTGATGAGGCCCATTGTGAGCGACCACGTTTCGGTCCCGTATGTAATCACTGGCAACACACACTGGTCATAGACTTTCGTCTTGAGACACTGCGGTAAGTTGGACGAGAAGATACCACGCAACTTCCCGAACGCTGCCCAGCCGAGTCGGATTCGACGATTGACCTCTTTCTCGAAGTTGGACCTACCTAACTGGACCGTTTGTCCCAGGTAGACATAATCGTCTACAACTTCGAGTGTAGAGTCTCCGATCTTGATAGGAGTGGGTGTTACATGGGCATTCAACATGACTTTGGTTTTGTCCATGTTCATTTTAAGACCTACTCTTTCGGAAGCTCTACTGAGGTCATCGAGCATTGTACTGAGGTCCTCCATGGTCTCAGCCATGACCACTATATCGTCGGCAAACCGAAGGTGAGAGATGTACTCGCCATTGACGTTGATGCCTAGCCCTCTCCAGTCCAGAACCTTGAAGACATCCTCCAGTGCAGCGGTGAACAGTTTCGGAGATATGACGTCTCCCTGTCTCACACCTCGCTGCAGAAGGATAGGTTCCGAGGTCTGGTCCTGAAGTCGGACTGACATGGTGGCGTTTTTGTACAAACTCTTCAGCACCTCGATGTACCGATAGTCGATTTGGCACCGTTGGAGAGACTGTAGTACAGCCCAAGTCTCGATCGAATCGAAGGCTTTCTCGTAGTCCACAAACGCCAAGCAGAGAGGCAGGTTATACTCTTCGGTCTTCTGTATAACCTGGCGCAGCGTATGTATGTGGTCTACGGTGCTAAAGCCTTTTCGGAATCCGGCTTGTTCGGGAGGCTGAAAATCGTCAAACCTGCGCGCGAGACGATTCGTGATGACTCTTGAAAACAGCTTGTAGACATGGCTTAGAAGTGAGATGGGCCTATAGTTCTTCAGCCGGGCATTGTCGCCCTTTTTGAAGAAGAGTACCACCACACCCCTGCACCATGCCTGCGGCGTTTTCCCCTCGAGTATGACGGAATTAAACAGCTTCTGAAGGGCCTTAAGTACCGGTTTTCCACCTGCCTTCAGGAGTTCGGCCGTAATTCCGTCATCACCCGGTGCCTTGTTGTTTTTAAGCTGTTTCAGAGCCATCCTAATCTCGTACAGGCTGACATCCGGAATGTCTTCGGTATAGTGTCGGGTCAGTCTAGCTCTTGGGTCGTTAGCTAGATTTGCAACGGATTAGTTTTGTGTACTGACATCATTATTTGCAAAGGAAAAAACAGTAGGTATAACATTCAATTTTGTTATGTACAATAAACCAAACAAGTTGATAAGATAAAAAAAAACTCTCAAACTAATAATATTCCTTGAATCAACTGCAGGAAGCAAAAATACATTCGCAAACTTGGCAATATTTACTATTTCGGTATACCTTTTATGCGTATGTTTTGTTCAATTTGATACCTAAATCTTTGCCTGTTTTCTGAACAAAACGCGGAGCACGCAGTTGAATTTTCTACGCTAGGCTCATTATCGAGAGCTGAAAATCCAATGGGGTCATTTTATGTAGACTGTCGCCTTGTGCTAATATAAAAGTATAATTTAACAAAAAATAACTTTTACAGAAGACACAGCATTTAGTTACTAATTAGAGACGACTATGAAAAATGGAACACATAAATTCAACGTTCAACCCTACCTCACCCTGGGGGTGTAATGCACCCCAGTGCAGGGTTATCTGGCACATCTAGACTTTTGTTGTCGACGTAATCAGAGCTATATCGATGAGGATTATTAACCGATGGGGTCGTTTTTACCCACACGCGGTTTTTGTATGTGTTAACATGTTTTTTGAAAACCGGAATATTTGTTTCAGATGTATGTTTTTGGATGTAGAGCTGTATAACTTTTATGTATCTTTTTTAAAATTATTATACGACTAAGTAACTGGTAAATTCGATCATCGTTATTATCTTGGTACGAAATATTGTGATCTCCATCTTTAGCACCCATGTCAAATCAACCCTAGCAATTTGCCATAAAATTATTTCTTAAATTCGTGCATCTGTCGGAATCAAAAAAAGAATGTCATTCGGACACAAGACATAAATGGGTCAACATACGCAAATTCCGAAATTCACACTTCCCTTAATTCAAAACTGTGTTTTTCTAAATAATAAACATGCATCGATGCATACACGGAACTAATCCGCATCGCTTCCGAACTAACAACAATGAAGATATGTCGTCCAGAAATCCGTAAATCGTAAAAATAATTCGAATATAAAATTTAGCCGTCATGGGAAACGTCGGCGACTTCACGGTATCGCTAATAAGGATCGTCCAGATGCAACAATGGGGGCATATCGATACAGAAAATGACATATGTTTTGAATACGAAATGTCATCTCAACTTTTTTTCTATACACTTTTTTTTTAAATCCCGTAATGCGTGAATGGCCGAGGGGGCCAAGGCAATTATATTTTGTGCCAAGTTTATGCAAGGAGCTCGGACAATGCATGCCTGCACTTTTGTGCGGTCGTCTGCACCGTCTTTATTATGCCGACGTGTTTTGCTTTCGAATTTGGAACATAAGATCGTTATCTTTTAAAATTGGAACTTTGGCGGCAATTGGGGAATGTTTATTTGAATTTTGGATTAGAGCTAGGTAGGGTCACGTTCAAAAATACGAAGCGTCTTTTCCACTCATTGAAGTAACTAGACACAGCAAACCAATGGAAACGCAAGAGACGATTATTTGTAATACTTCATTTTAAATCCTGCACAAGGAACTAAACGATGTTAAAGAACAATTGGAAACACCAGAACATAAAAAAATGACGAAAAATGTTTTAGTATGCTTTCACGTTAAATTATAATTATAACACCACTTTGATTTATCATCAAAAAATTAGAACTTACCCAAGAGAAACACGATTACAGCTGTCACATTTTTTTCTGCCTGGTCAAGGAATTACTTAAAAGAAAAAAAAACTAAGTAAAAATAGGGAAACCGTTTCAAAATTCTCAGGGCGTGAGATGCTCTCTTTTAAATAGAACTTGTTAGTGGTCACTCCATATCTTTTTTTATAAAAAGAGATTTCAAAAGATAGCCAAATTGGCAAGCTATTCATAGTGAGTGGCTGTGAAAACATTTTTTTGTGTTCTTTTCTTAGATGTGCGACTATGGATTAAATATTTATGGCGATTTTTATAAAAAAATGTTTATTGGGCATGTTGTCAGAAATGATTAGATTGGATACATGTCTACATTTTTGGCTCTTTTAAAGATTAAACATAATGATTTCCTATTTTTATTGTCCTATTTTATATTTCCAAGGGAAAGTGTTTAAGTATTACTTTAAGAAGTTTGTTCGTTTGAGGTGTATTTTTCAAGTTTCAGTTAAAATACAATTTTGATTAATAATTCAGAAATTAGGGTTTTCTATTTACCCAAGATGACCACATCTGGCACTTTTTCAAAGAATCTAAAAGAACAAAAAATAGAGTAAGTTTTCCAAATTCTCAGGGCGTGAGATGCTCTCTTTTAAATGTAGCTTGTTAGTGGTCACTCCATATCTTTTATTATAAAAAAGATTTCAAAAGATAGGCAAATTGGTAAGCTATTCACAGTGAGTGGCTGTGAAAACATTTTTTGTGTTCTTTTCTCTGTGAGTCCATGAATTAAATATTTATAGCGATTTTTATTTAAAAAAATGCTTACCTGTCATGTGGTCAGAAATGTTTAACTTTAAGATTAAATAAAAATAATTTCTTGCTTTTATGGCCATGTTGTATATTGTGTATCACTTCTGGTAGGGAGAACTTTGCTTTGAAGGCACATGCCATTCCATACTAAACTTCAGGTATTATGTAACAATGAAAATAAAATAGAATAATTAATAAAAAAAAAAAAAAAATTCTTGGATGAATACTTTTACGTAATATTTCTGTTTTATTTTATTTTATGCTCTATTTTTTCTTTCCGTAATAATAGTGAAGGATTGTTTCAATTTATTTTAGGTTCGAGTTCTTTTCTTTTAAATGAATTTGTAAGCACTTACTCCACATCATTTCTATACAAAAAGATACTGTCTTTCCTTCATCTTTCTTCCCAAAAACGGAATCCAAACACAACACACCGTTGACTTACCAATTTTCGTCAAAAACTCGTAAAGCACCACGATGAATATATTAACCCCAAAATGAGGCATTTTAGTGCAAATATTATTATATATTACATCAATATCGTACCCCTATCCATCAAAGAGGGTTGAAGGGAAACTATTGACATAAAATTTACGAGATTAATATTTACAGAGACGACCCTCTTAGTACCTATACATCATAGAGGTATGCCATGCATAAGTCTTGCGCTTTCTTTAGAAAATTGTTCAAAGAGCGCTTATTAAAGACATACTTTGAACGGATACCTTTGCTTTTGAGAGCATATACAAATCAGACATCAGTGATTATAATGATGAATGAGACAAAAATCTATTGAATTGATATCAGCCTCCATATTCACAACCGCTTCAATTCGATTTCGATTCGGAATGACATCTGTCTATATCGCTTATTTTCGAAATCGAATCGAAGCGTTTGTGAATACTGAAAAAATTTTGACAATCCTGTAGAAATAAGAATCGCTTTGAAAACGATTGCAACTGGTCAAGGGCCACTGTTCTAATTTAATAAATAATGGTAATATCACTAACAATCCCTTTTCCTTTGTAAAGATAAGCAGTAAGTCTCATCTTCTACATGACATAGACAATAAAACATAAATTCTTGTCATCATCATCATCATCATTTCAGCCGAAAGACGTCCACTGCTGGACATAGGCCTCCCCCAAGTGTCGCCACATTGACCGGTCCCGTGCGTCTCGCATCCAGCGGATCCCTGCAACCTTTACGAGGTCATCGGTCCACCTAGTGGGAGGCCTTCCAACGCAGCGTCTTCCGGTTCGCGGTCGCCACTCCAGAACTTTTCGGCCCCATCGGCCATCCGTTCTGCGAGCAATGTGCCCTGCCCACTGCCACTTAAGTTTGGCTATTCTTCGGGCTACGTCGGTAACTCTGGTTCTCTTGCGGATCTCCTCATTTCTGATTTGATCACGCAAGGAAACTCCGAGCATAGCCCTCTCCATTGCCCTTTGGGTGACTTTCAGCCTTCTGATGAGGCCCATTGTGAGCGACCACGTTTCGGTCCCGTATGTAATCACTGGCAACACACACTGGTCATAGACTTTCGTCTTGAGACACTGCGGTAAGTTGGACGAGAAGATACCACGCAACTTCCCGAACGCTGCCCAGCCGAGTCGGATTCGACGATTGACCTCTTTCTCGAAGTTAGACCTACCTAACTGGACCGTTTGTCCCAGGTAGACATAATCGTCTACAACTTCGAGTGTAGAGTCTCCGATCTTGATAGGAGTGGGTGTTACATGGGCATTCAACATGACTTTGGTTTTGTCCATGTTCATTTTAAGACCCACTCTTTCGGAAGCTCTACTGAGGTCATCGAGCATTGTACTGAGGTCCTCCATGGTCTCAGCCATGACCACTATATCGTCGGCAAACCGAAGGTGAGAGATGTACTCGCCATTGACGTTGATGCCTAGCCCTCTCCAGTCCAGAACCTTGAAGACATCCTCCAGTGCAGCGGTGAACAGTTTCGGAGATATGACGTCTCCCTGTCTTACACCTCGCTGCAGAAGGATAGGTTCCGAGGTCTGGTCCTGAAGTCGGACTGACATGGTGGCGGTTTTGTACAAACTCTTCAGCACCTCGATGTACCGATAGTCGATTTGGCACCGTTTGAGAGACTGCAGTACAGCCCAAGTCTCGATCGAATCGAAGGCTTTCTCGTAGTCCACAAACGCCAAGCAGAGAGGCAGGTTATACTCTTCGGTCTTCTGTATAACCTGGCGCAGCGTATGTATGTGGTCTACGGTGCTAAAGCCTTTTCGGAATCCGGCTTGTTCGGGAGGCTGAAAATCGTCAAACCTGCGCGCGAGACGATTCGTGATGACTCTTGAAAACAGCTTGTAGACATGGCTTAGAAGTGAGATGGGCCTATAGTTCTTCAGCCGGGCATTGTCGCCCTTTTTGAAGAAGAGTACCACCACACCCCTGCACCATGCCTGCGGCGTCCTCGAGTATGACGGAATCAAACAGCTTCTGAAGGGTCTTAAGTACCGGTTTTCCACCTGCCTTCAGGAGTTCGGCCGTAATTCCGTCCTCACCCGGTGCCTTGTTGTTTTTAAGCTGTTTCAGAGCCATCCTAATCTCGTACAGGCTGACATCCGGAATGTCTTCGGTATAGTGTCGGGTCAGTCTAGCTCTTGGGTCGTTAGCTAGATTTGCAACGGGTTTACTGGTTGAAGTGTACAACTGCCCATAAAAACTCTCGATCTCCCTCAGCAGCTCCGGTTTGGCGGATACGATCCTGCCATCGTCGGTCTTCAGTTTCGTGAGCTGGCTCTGCCCAATAGCCAGATCTCTTGAAAAAACCTTGGAGCCTTTGTTCCGCTCAATAGCGTCTTTAATACGCTCGGTATTAAAGCGGCGGAGGTCGCGTTTCAAGGATTTAGAGATCCGTCTATTGAGCTGCCGGTACTTCCACGCCTCGTCTGAAGACTGCAGGATCATCTCGCGCCGCTCCTTCATGAGCTCGAGAGTATGATCAGAGAGTCTTTTGTTCTTCTGTGCACGACGTGTCTTGAAGAACTTAGACCCAGTCGTATGGACAGTTTCCACGAACCCATGGTTGCATTCGTCCACTGAGCTTCCTAGGCACTCGAAACGATTCTGGAGTTCAAGCTGAAAGCTCTCGGGGTTTTGGATCTGGATTTGTGCTGGACGGAGCGTAGACTTCATCAGTCGAGACCTTTCAAGCTTTATATTGATGTTCAATGTGCCTCTTACCATGCGGTGATCGCTCCCGGTTTTCACCGAATTGATCACAGAGACATCATTGAACATTTGCTTCTTGGTTGACATGATGAAGTCAATCTCATTTTTAGTTGCACCATCGGGACTCTGCCAGGTCCACTTCCTGTGCTCACGCTTTCTGAAGAAGGAGTTCATCATATAGAGGCCCTCCTTCTCCATAAAACTAGCCAGTTGGTGACCCCGGTGGTTCCGACGTCCAACCCCAAATTGCCCCACCTGCAGCTCATCCCCGTCTCGTTTGCCCAGTTTCGCGTTGAAGCCCCCCATGACAACGGTGAAGTGAGTTTTGAAACCATGCAGGGCTTTAGAAATATCCTCATACATGGTCTCCACTTCGTCGTCGGGGTGTGCCGAGGTCGGGGCGTAGACCTGTATGACCTTCAGCGAATATCTTGAGGATATTCTGAGTATAAGGTACGCCACCCTGGTCGACACACTCTCGATCTTCACCACGTTATTCACGAGGGACTTGTGGACGATAAACCCAACACCACCCTGGGACTGCCGGTCACCCTCTCGGAAATAGAGCAGGTTGCCGGATTTCAGGATTATCGTATCCTCCCCCTCTCTTCGGACTTCAGATAATCCCACAATACTCCATCGCAGCCTGCTCAATTCCTCTTCGAGTTCCGTTATCTTCTCGTCGTTCCGGAGTGTACGCGTGTTGTATGTTGCCAGGTCAAGTCGTCGGTACAGGCAGCCTGATCCCGTCCGGAGATTCTTCGCACCCCTTGCCACGCCGTAACCTCGACCGCTACCATAGTCGAGGGTAGACGGGCTGCCGGGTACTAGGGGCCATTTCTTGGTTGCGCTCATCATTGGGGGGGTTTTGCCATAATCGCCACGCTTGGCAGGCGGGTTGGCGATCGCAGTACGGTTGTTAGATACCGCAGAGAACGCTGCTGCCCATTCTCTGGTAAGTCCCTTAGTCGCCTCTTACGACACCCACGGGAAGATATGGGATGGTGCTATTCTTTTACGTCCGACACCATACGGAACAATCTTGCACAAACAAACACAAACTCTTGGAACAAATTCTTGTAATTTTCTTTAATAAACTGATTGTTTACATATACTAATTTAAAGTTTTAAATATTGTATTAGATGTTGTATTTAAATGACGCGTATGACCTTTTTTCCACCATAGGCATACCTATTTAAAACTATAGCGACATTACAACGAAACCAAAAAAATTGCCCTATCACAGCGAATCTCCCTATTTTTTCAAACTATCGGGTGCATTATTCAAATGTCCTAAAATCTATAAGAATAAGCTGTTGTCCGACTTCCCCAATGTCCCCGCTGTACGTTTCTCACGGACATAGCCACCACCGTATAATTTTGCTATAAATAAAATTGCACTGTAAAATATCTTGGACATACGCGGTAGGTGAGGGTTAAGATGGCGGTGGATTCTTTCACTATATTTTTTTTGTTTGGTTGTTTTATATAAAAACAAGAAATACCAGATACAAAATACATGTCGGATTTGGTAAAACCAAATCAAATAAAGTAAAGAACTGATTAACAGACATAAGTGGGAAATGTAGGTCCTTTGCGGCCACTGCCTAACACTTCGGTAATTACAAGTGTAATGTTATGTTGTTTTGATTTGCAAGGTCTTAACATGAAGTAAAATTATTTAGAAGACCAGTCATACTGAATTTTGGCTCATAACAAACCAAAAGCACAAAATCAAATTGATAATTTAGGCAAAAATATTTCATAACCAAACTATTTCAGAATAAAACAAAACGCGTTCCAAACTCAAAATAAAAAAAAAACTTGATGAAACTTCAACTTAATTTAAAAAAAGTCCATTCCACAGTTTCGATTGGTCAACTCCGTTGGATAGTAATCGCGGTGGCTAGCCCTCAGACCCGGTGTGGATATCAAAATATAAATCGTGTAGGTCCTCCCATCGAATACCACTAATACTTCCTCTATGTGCATTTTATACAATTTCATTTCATTTCCACATGAATAAAATTGTAAGTTATTCCTTATAGTAAGTTTACTTAAAGACCAACCGCTTTAATGAGTCCTCGCGAAGGTATCAAGTTAAATGGAATATTCTGAAAGTTGATCAGGTATTGGTTCAATAAAATAAGTATCGTAATACCTAAGTGGATTATGGTTATTTTAAAGCAAATAACCCGTGGGATATTATTAGGACTTTGTGGAAGCTTAATGTGCCTTTGATGGGGCAAGGTGGAGGCCTCATTAAAGCGGTTAATGCGGTAATGGTATCACCTTTAGTAGTCCACTGCTCGCCGTCCTACTCGACTCCCGCCAACTCTCATCCAGATACTACCAGCCACCCTGCGAGGATTGTTTGCCGATTCGCGGTCTTCGCTAAAGAACAAGTCTTTCCCAACGGTCATCGGTTCTACGGCTAACATGGCCGGCCCATTGACATTTTAGCTTGCTTATTCTAAGATCTATGTTGTGTCGGTATGTTTGGGTCTTATGTCTGGATGTCACAAAGAATCATATATTTCAATTTAAAAAAAAATAACATTCATTAAATTCAAATTCTTATGAAATTATATATTTATTAAGCCGTTTTCACGCTGTCATTTCTGAATAGCTTTTCAAAATCAATTTTTACCATAAACTATTGATATAGCTTACTAATGCATGCCATAAAAACTGACGACTTTCTATGGTAACTGGCGAAAAATCCTCCAAACTGCTTAAGTGGCATTAATGTGGCATAAATATGGCATGTGTTATCTTCACGCCATCGCGATAGGTGGCCGGATCAACGGACAACCCTTTGACTGCAAGGAAGGGGGTTTGAGTCCATTGTCTATGGTAGAACTGTTTATACTGTACGTCATATTAAAAGACAAAAAATATGGTCATCATTGTCATGAAGCGCCGAAATGTTGGGAACTCATAAAAAACAGTAAACATGGTAAATATCCCGTTTCGATTATTAATAATATAGTTAGTGACCATGATAGTTTAAAATCTTATATTGTCATGAAGTTTTATGAGAAATAAAATATTTTTAAATTTATTAAATGCTCTTGGACTTTTGTTACTTGGCCAGTATTCAGATACACTTATTTATTTACCTTATACATACTTATTTCAAGATTACATATCCGACCACGTATGCTAAAAAGCCATAACTTGACGTCAAAAATACCGTCCACCCAATCTCTATAATGGACACAATCCTGCGCTTGACTGATTCCTTCCCTCGAACAACTCGTAAAATTTTATCACTGACGCTTAAACACTCCCCTTCAATATGGTAAGAAGAATGATGCTTATAAAAAATAGGAAGTAGTACTTCTTGATATAGATATCAGGAGTTATTATACAGTCTTGAAGAAACTTTAAGGATTCTATTAAGTCAGTAAACTAAACTTGTCTGACCTTTGCTTTAGGTCGGGACTCCACCAAAGTGGAGATGTGCGAAGCGAAGAGGAGCTGCTTAGGAGCTAGGATGTATCCACCGACGCTGTGCGGAGGTACGTACTGGCTAAACCGGAGCACTGATGTGTAAACAGGCTACTCACGTCCAGTGTAGTGACCGCTGCACACCGTTCACGTCTCTTCTTGTCTCCGCTGTACGTAGCTGCCGAGTGTGGAAGCTGGTCAAATATGACACATCCCTCCTCTCAGCTTTATCATTTCCACTAAAGCTAAGCGGAGGCAAGACCTGTGAATAACGAAATTCTATTGGTGGTTTGCAACACATCTCCACTCCTCTCGTCTCGTCTCCGTTTCGGTGTAGTCCGGGTCTTATCATGGAAATGAGAGCGAAAGACAAAAATGCAAACCAGCAGAACGTGACAATAGATACTAAACTTTATAACTTTCAAAATCTTCATTGATCTAAAAGCAAATGAAGCATTATTCATACTATTTGAGGAGTAGGAGAAACATGCAAGGTCATTCAGGAACACGACACAGAAATCAAAACTGTCGTGTAGAATCGTAGTGGCTAGACCTCGTTCGTCGCATTAAACACAAAAAATTTTGTAAGTTTGACATCCAGTCTTATCAAGGGGGTATTACCCGATACTAATTCGGTTATGGAAGTCAGATAGGCAGTCGCTCCATGTAAAATACTGGTATTCAGCTGCATCCGGTTAGACTGGAAGCCGACCACAACTAATTGGGAAAATGCTAGGCAGATGATGAATTTTGTAAGTAGGATTACAAAGTAAAAATATAGGATCCCAAAAGTGACACACGCATCTTGAATGCAATGGCTCTAACAGCTAAAAAGGTACATAAATGAACCGCAAATGATTCGAGCAATACCGAAAAATAATCGAAATATATCAATAACATAACATTCATTTATTCCCAACTTTGGCCGTTACAGACTAACATACATACAGTAAAACATAATTTGTGTGAGTATTTGTGTGTAGTATTTTTATATATAGTTATAGTATTTTATATATCCTTGTAGTTTATCTTAGTAATAAATTAATTTTTTTGCAGATTTATACACTTACCACTGTTTGTCTCTGCATCACCCAAAGGTTGACAGGTAGAAAATGCCTAGGGCATTAAATCCGCCTCTGTACTTTGTGCTTGAAGTGTTAAATAAATAAATAAAAATAACCTTAAAACTATGCTAGTAACACTTTATTTACGTCGCAATACAGTCAACCCAAATCAAAAGAAACCACAACAATATTCAGGCCAGAACATCTTCATATCCCAAGCTCCACTTGAATCCTCGAGGGTATAATGATTAAAATAGCGATCGTCCGGTAATCCACATTGATTGATCACCAGTCCGATAGCAGAATATTCCCATTTTTTTCCCAAATCTTTGTTAAACAGGGGCGGGTATAATAAGTACCGGACTTGGAGTAGATTTGATGAATTATGTTTGCGATATGAGATTTTTGTGGTATTCAATAAATTGAGGAGTGGGAACTGGAAATATATATTGAACTAGCTTATGCGCGCGGCGTCGCCCGCGTGAAGTTCGATAATTGTCCCACGGGATCACACTACCGGGATAAAAAGTATCCTATGTGTTAATCCAGGTTACAACCTATTTGTGTTCCAAATTTCATCCAAATCCGTTCATTCGTTTTGGCGTGATTGAGTAACAAACATCCATCCATCCAAACTTTCGCATTTATAATAGTAGTAAGATTTTGATAACTTTTTGGCATTTATGTAATGTGTTACATGATGATTCATGAAATAAATACAGACAGAATTTTTATTTAATTATGTAAGTTTGGCACTAAATCTATACAGGATGGAAGACACCGACGCTAAACCGGTTGCCTCGTTTTCAGTACCTACATCATTCTGTATTAATGAAAAAATTCTATGTGAAAATTTCATCGGTGATTTAATAAAAAATCAGCTATTCCATACATTTTGACCGTGTAGGTATTGCAGTTTTGTAGGAAACAGCTTTTTTTTAATAACCGATGAAAAATTTCTATGAGGGGTTCAGAATGATGTACTGAATACGTGGTAATTGTTTTAGCGTCGGCGTCCCTTCCACCTGTATAAACCGTGTACCAGAAAGGTGTGGTCATCTTTCAGGATGTGATTCAGAGCATCAAACTGAACAACTTTCTCCATTGGACCACCATTGAAACAATCTGGTTTTATTTTCCAGTTTCAGAGTCATTCTTTGATATACGATAGTCTTCAAGCCAATAAATTATTCATATCTGCTACCGAAAATACCAAAAGAAGAAGAATTACAAATTTAGAATGTTCGAAAATTCTATTTTCAAAATTGTAATAAATCCAAAATTCAAATTCACGCAATCCAATAATTGCGTATTGTAAATAAAAATTTACTGCAATGAAAAAAATAGCCATAGGTCAGTTCTGTTTGCATCACCTGCTTAAATTTGAATAATAATACGATGACACTGCAATGCGTTACAATGGCTGACCGATGGCTCACAATGCCATGTTTTCTTTCACCGAAGGGCATATTCAAATAGGGTCCTTTGAATCGAACGCATTCTCACGCATCGAACGTGACCTCTAGTCATTCGCGAAGGATTTATAATTAATGTCCGAATTCGCGGATAATGGTCGCGGCGAAATTTATGCGTGAATAGAAAAAGTAGAATTTCTTGAATATTGATAAGGGGCCCTTGAGAACTGCGTCCACTTGTTGACCATTGTGGACTCGACCTTCCGGTTTGTTTCGTTTTTATAGTATGCAGTGGAAATGATTAATTGCCTATAAGTCCGTTAGATTTGAATAGAATTTTCTAATTGTTAGCTTGACCCCAGGTGATTAAAAAAATAAAGAAGTGTAGACGATGACACATTCTCATGACATTTTAAAAATAGAACTGTTATCACTGGCTGTTACAAAATTCAAGATTTTTTTTCCTCTGAATCCTACTACCATTATAAACCCGAAAGTTTGTGAAGTTGGATGGATGTATGGATGTGTGTTACTTTCTCTCGCAAAAACTATGATAAAACTTTACAGCAATATAGCACAGGGCAATTTATCGGCAATAACTCATAAAAACCACGCGAGTGAAGTCCCGGGAAAAAGCTAGTATGTGTGTAATGAAGAAGAAAATGGCATAAGTGACATCACTAGCTACGTTCATAGGTTCCTATTTTAAACTCAGTGGTTCTCCCAGCCCGCCTTCTTTTCAATTTTCTGCACACTGCTCGACTGTCAACCCTTCAATGGCGGCACGCCATTGTAATGTGTCCAGCACTACCTTGAGTCAGACATAACACCTTCGTACCTAGTTATTTGCAAGGCTATTTTCGAATACGGAACCATCGATATTTCGACGATATTCACCGATTCAAACTCATTTTGATAATTTGATTCAGCGTTCCTTGCTTACTTTCATCTAGTATTATTATACTGATTTTATAGAGAGGTTTTTGTAAGTGTGGATGTAGTAGGTAACATACGAAACAACTTATTCAATTCTAAAAAAAACTTTCACTGAAACAATGCAACATTATTAACGAGTGGCATAGGATAATATATGTTTCTATCTTACTACTAATACAAATGCGAAAGTTTGGATGGATGGTTGGATGTTTGTTATTGAATCACGCCAGAACGGCTAGACCGATCTGGATTAAAAGCACAGACATAGATTATAGTCTGGAATAGCACAGAGGCGACGTTTTATTCCGGCAAAACCACCTTTACACCAGTTTCACACTATAACAGTATTTTTTTCTAAAAGCCACTTTAGAAAAGTACAATCACACACAAACCAATTTTTACATTTAATTATCTAGGCAAAATAATGAAGTACAATCGTGAACAAAATGTCGTTAGCGCGGCAAGCGCGTATTTGTCGGAAATGTCGCGCGCACGATTTATGTCGACAGAAACTGTGGCGAGGATTTGAAACCCAAATAAATACAATGAGGTGGATATGTGGACAGACTCGGGCGTTTTCGATAGCGATAGTTCTTGTAAAAGTCGTAAAAAATATGGAGATGGTAGGTACTCAAAAATCATATTTTGGATGTAGTTATCGAGATAAGATTTTTTTTAAATTTGGTATAATTTTAAGAAAGACGATAAGATAAGCACTTATCTAAAGGATACAATATAACCCAACCCAACCTAACCTACCTTTACCTACCTAACTTTATATTAAGTCTAAATATACCTAAGTAGGTTATTTTATTATCAGGTTTTGTACAGAAGTTACTTCGATTTTCAATATAATTTATGTATTGTACCCCAGAAAACAAAAACAAAGAATCATGAACAGACTAGGAGAGTTTTATATAGTGCTTACTAACAGTTTTTGAGTCATGGTTACTGAAATAAAAATAAAATTCTATTCTATCTACTTTATTCACAGTCATAGAGCATTTAATACACCCATATTTTTAGGACCTACGTAGACCATACCTTTTATAAGATTATTCGGTGAAAACAACACAGAAATCAGAAGCAAAAAAAAATTCGCTTCAACTTTCGACTAACGTCACGAACTCGAAACACCCCGGTCGACACTAAAAAACCATTCAGGAAGATGTATCTCAAAAACTTCAGTCGACCGTAGAGTATTTATGGAAATCTAAACAAATGTGAGCTTTTTTTAATTGTACGGAATGAGTTTTTTCAGTTTTTTCTATGTGTATTTTATTTATTTTCGTATCTACAGTGATTTGTTCGACAGTAAATATTGCGGGGAGTTCGTTGCCAGTTGACTGTGATGCGTAAATGAAGTGTCGCCTATAAGCGTTTGAACTACTAAATATGGCCCGCTAGGGACAGATTTTTTGGTGAAATATTCGAAATGAGTGTGCACGGATTTAGATTTGGAAAAAAACAATTGAGGTTTATTATTGGTTTTTATTTTTGATGGTTGAAGATTGACGTTTGGTTGGGGTGTCAAGAAATACTTTTTTATTACTTTAGTTTCTGATGTATAGTACTAGATATATGTACTTATGCAAATAAGTTTAATTTTATACACTAGGGCCTTTTTTTCAGATAATTAACACCCATTGCCATTTATCTCAATATAATCACACAAACAAAACATTAAAATTTAGATAAAATAAAATACAATACAAATACTCAAAGACGAACAGTTAAAATTAAACTAAAATTCAATTAAAATACAATTAACAAAAACAAATAATTCCCAAAATAATAAACACACCGGTTAATAGGCCGTAAACTTAGGTATGTATTACCTAAACACAACTTTCATGTCACAAACAAGACATACAATTAAATAGTTTCAATGTAAAATAGATCAGTAAAGAAAAAGCCGAAAAGCTAATTTAATTTTGCAAAATAAAACCTAGAATCTTAGGTGCTCATACCATAGTCACGGCGAATTTCCTTCTTGACATAACGTCATGGCATTATATACCTGTGATACCTATGTATATGCTATAAGCAAAGCATAAAGTCTGACAGTAACTACCTATGCCGACTCCAACGTTCAGCGTTCACGTGCAGTCGACGAGAATAAACCCAAGTAGTACTGTCGCATTCAAAAGTGCACCAGTGTTCGTTGAACTATACTATGGTTGGAGGGACACAAAAAACCAATTCATATCCGGCCGATATCTTCAATCAACTACTGTCGCCAGCCCATAGCTAGGCATAGGCATCTTTCAAACTGCGCCAGAGCATCTTAGAGGAAGAATAATCCTCTAAGAAATTTACGTTTTTATTTACGTTTACAGAGTAATAAGTCAATTCTTGAAACGATCCTCAAAAATCACTGCGGAACACACGGGACAACCAGGGAATTCATAAGATGAACAGATTCTTCCCTTACAAATACTTTACGCACCTTTTCAGATCAGTCAAGATACGTCTGTAGTTTAAATAAATATCTCTTAGTACGCGATGGGTACACTTCTGCCCAAGCCTTCGGAAACATGCGCTATCTTAGTACCTACCTATCTTCTTCACATTTTCTTTAATCCTAGTACTTCTATTCCCCAAATACCCAATCAATTTCCCCACGCCTGTACCTCCAACAGACGCTCCAAGAATAGAATATCTCTCATCCCACTCTATCTCACTTCTTTATCTACATGACGTCACGCGCCGCCATTGGTCCGTCACCTTTAACCCCTCCCATGCACAAAAAATATATCTCCCATTAAACTGTAAGAGATCTTTCAGCTTCAGATAGGTGGCCGAAGTGCTATTAATGGGACATCTTATCCTACGAGGAAAATAAACTTCGGGTTTTAGGAAACCGAGCGGATAATGTTCGCTCCGTGACTTTATACATATGGGGGCTATGTATTTCTGGAGATACGGGTTTTGGAGGATTTTGGGAAGAAAATATACGGTTTAAGCGACATTGAAGTCATCGGATGACACGGTGTTGTGGCGAAATTTTAAATAAGCCCATGTCCAACTGAGGAGTTCAATAGGCTTTGGGGAATATCGACGCGAAAATTGTAGCAATGAAATATTACCTTTTACACCTTCAAAATGTATGGAACAAATAAATTACCGGTAAGCTGAGGCAGATTTATGTAAGTACTGACTTCATGGAATAAGTTTCTGTCACGATCATTAACACAGTGTATTAGAAAGAGCTCAAAGATAGCTATCGTGAAAGCAAAAGAGTCAGCCGCTGTCTATTTCTGATTGGACTCGTCGTAGATTACCAAAACAAAAGAACAGGAAATAAAGTCACAGACAGTTTGTCACCGCTGTCAGATTGGTTGATGATTGTTTTGTTTACGCTATCAAATAGATTCTAATATCTTACTTACAGTTAACCATTTACCGTTACTTGGTTACAATTACAAAAAATATTCAGAAAATAGCAACAAAATCAGAACCTTCTCTTAGAAGATACTTTAAGCTTTATACTCAACTAAAAGCACAAAGGAAACCATATTATTTTTATTATTCAAATAAATTATTAAGAACAATTTTAAAACATTTTCCTTTTCTTTTCTTCCTTCAACAATTAAAAAAGAATACTCATTCAGCCGACTCATTGATAAAAAGACACTGGCAAAACATCACTCATTCATTCTAAATTTAAAAATAAACCGCGCAACTGCCAGATCTTTCGTCCATGACTTCTGACCGGAGTTAATGGATACCGAGTACTGATACCGGCTGTCAGAAATCTGAACTTTAGTGCTATTTTCTTAGTGAATGTTTTAAGATACGGGTAATCTTATCGCAAGCTTTCGGCTACTGCAGTTTGTGGCGTGTTTCAGACACCGTCTTCGTTGAATATTAAGTGAATTGTGTCTGGCTGTCTGTATTTGCGTTATTTAGAAAACAGCTGGCCTGAATTTTGATTTCGATTCCTAGAAATAGACTAACTATGAATCATTATGAAAATAGTCATAACACACTCTTTCTTATAACATGTTTCGAGAATTTGATCCACGATAGCGAAGAAAGGTAGCGGTACCGTCATAACTAAGTAATATTATTGACATAAACAAACGAAAAATATACCAGAATATTATAAAATACCAGTTTCTACCGGACATGGTGGACAAAGCCAAGAATTAACGACATTCTTTTTTTTTCAATAAATCTGCTAAAATCCCGCCAATTCTCCACGGTGGGGGGAGACAAAAATATTTGAATTCAGAAACCGTGCAAATAAAAAGCAATAAATCGTAATAAGTTTAAAAATGGAACGCAGCCCCATTACAAGTATGGATTTGATGCGTTCCGCTACATTGAGCGCGGAACGCGATATATTGCGCATGTAACTCGATTTAATGCAGACGCTTTGCTAGGCTTGAAAAGCACTTTTTAGCTGATGTAACTTTCAAGTAAAATCGGTCGAGCAAATCAGAGTACATTCGTGTAATACCTACTGTAGTTTCAGCGCTGCAAGATTTTGCCTTTAAGAGTGAGCACAAAAATCTTAGTTTACAGTATCATTTTAGTCTATGGACGAGCCTGGTGAATCTAGCTCTGCATAGAGCTCTATTTTTCAGACCATTTCGATTTGATATGAAAAAGAACCGTACTTCCGTTGAAAATGCGAGAATTTAAAAGATTATGAAACCCCTTGTTTTAACTGTTCAGACCGATTCGAATTTTAAACTATGTAGTACTGTTTTATTGAATAATGAATAAAACAAAATAAAGTATATTCAGGCCAGTATTATTCCAGCTTCCCTTTATAATGTGGTTATAAAACTGACACATTTCGTCTACGCCCCCGTCTTCGCGGTTTTGATATCGCAACACTATCACAAACTTATCTTGTTCCCTGACATAAACTAAAATTCACCGTATCACAAGTGAATAAGGACAATTTTGCAAAATTGTTATGTTTTTGAAAGCTTCTGTAACTTTGTCGTTGTGTCTGTAAGTATGGAAATAATATGGCGGGAAGACTACGAATTGTCTTGTTATAAAAACGTGTGTTGCCAATTTTGAAGGATTTTGCTCTAATTCAGGATGTTTCAGTTCGTTCAATGGGTACTTTTCGCATCACTGTTATACCTAGTTATTCCGGGGTTTCTAGTTGGAATGATTTTGATTTTTTGGGAAGTCACATACACTATTCAGTATACTTGAGAATTCATAGGAACAGTTTAAAAGATTTAAAAAACAGAATTTTTTGCTCTATACAAATCACTATCAATGAGATGTTGTTGTGTCTATGTTTATATTAATAACATGGCTACTATTTTTTTATGAACTACTCACCCCCAGTTTAAAATGAAACTCTGTGAGGAATTTAAAATTTCACAACTGGCAACTCAGTCAAAAGGAAAATATGTTCAGCTGCAATGAATTTTAATGGCAGCTTTTAAGACAACATTTATTACGAAAGCGTTACGCTATTTCTTTGTAGGATTCTTTTTTTTATTTTACAATGATTTTATGTGATTTTTATAGCTACTTATGTGGTTTGTAAAATCATACACATTTATTTCATTAGGTAGTTCAATTCCTTATGATTTTATGGCACTTAAATTTAAAAAATCCATGGTATTTTGGCATCTTTTGGTATCAATTAGGTGAGAAAACCAGATTAATTAATTCCCATGTGATCATTAAAACAGGTAATTAACTTTATTTTTAATGGATTTAAGATAAGAAACTACTAAAATATGCAAATTCTTTAGGCAGAAGCTGTTTAGAAACAGTAAGAACATTAATTTGGCAGATATGACCCCAGGGCCTGGATTAAGTGACATTTTATCGTCTATCTAACGATCACAGAACAGTAAAAAATGTATTGAATTGACATAAGCTCCGTCAATACTATTGACAGTTGATGTAGAAATACGAAACGTTTCGAACGGTATTACCACTATCTAGGACCTCGGATGGTTTCATCCAGGATCGTTTCCGAACGGAAAACTTAGTTTACGTGGTATATTCATCACTGACAGCTATTGAGGACGATTTAGATGTGTTAATCGCGTTCAGATTCATGGTGAAATTCGTCGTTGAAGTTTTAACCCCACGTAAGTCAAAAATAGAAACTTTACAGGAGATTGAAAAAACTGCATAATTATACCATTTTATAATTTGTGTTCATTTCAAATTAGTCAGAGACGTTGCTTGTTTTTGTGACTGGCTGAAACAACGCATCTTCCGATTCTCTAGCAAACGACATCAAAAATCAAAATGTCAAAACCGCCTAAAATGACTTACGTGGTGTTAGAACTTCAACGAGGCATGCGCTTTGAGACTGAGATGAAGTATGATTTAAAAGAGATCTGCAACAAAACTTACGTCTTTAAACACTCAACCAAAAGACCATAAAGATGCTCCCCACCGGGAGCATTCGCCTGTAATGTAACAGTTCAGACTCACTTGTTTCCGTACAAAATTGAATCTTGGACTGTTACATTACAGGCGAATGCTCGCGGTAAGGGAGCACCAAAAGAGCATCAATACTTTAAACGATACATTCAGACAATTAGCCCCACAGATACCTTACCACGGACTTATGGTGAAGTACCCTTGACCAGTGGAAGTGGTCTCAGTTCTCAAGTGTCCTGCGAGGAAGTAGCACGTGTCCCCTGAGGTGTTGGGTTACAGCTGGGCTTCCGGGGAGTGTCTTACTTGCATTTCCTTTAGTTGGTGACCTGTTTAGATGTTTGTTCTTCCATCTGAAGTTCATTTATAAAGTCTCCCTCAATAACATAACATCACGTCTGTAATCCCCAAAGGGTTAGACAGAGGTGTACCTAATCGTACACGCACAAGTCGCCAGTTATGTTTTAAGTTCCTTATAATAGGGGGCGAGCCTATTGCCATCAACTGGGCACAAATCCAGACTCCTTGGCTTAGCAGCCAAGGAGTCTCAGAAATTTCTGATGCAAAAACCCAATAATAATTTGCTTGACCTGAGAATCAAACCTCATGCTCGGCAGTCGCACTTGCGGTTACTAAACCTATATCAATTTAGACGTAGTGGTGTAAGGGATATTGGCAAGCTAAGTGTTACCATGTTACTGTTACAAATTAGGCTTGCTCTCCTCTTGCAATAAAAATTAAAATAGTAGTTTTAGTTAATTTATAAAGACATACCTCCTCTAGGTATAGATGCAAAAAGCTAAATAATGTTTCAGTTGGTATAAATAATTCCTCTTCTTGAAGCTTTATCTTATCTCTTTCCTGAAAATAATTCATTGTTAACATAATAATATTTAATTACCTAATATGTTTTGGTAATCTTATCAACCTATGCGTCTTCGAAACAGATGCATGTTTTTACACACTTCTTACCGGAGACATCCCACTAATTTAAACCCTAACCAAATGGGTTTACGAATGAACATCTTTTAACAATACTGCATCAACAAATATTATTCACAATAAACGATTTTAAGCCTTATTACTGCTGTAACTTAAGTTCATTTTTTTCATATCGATTGTCTTAAAGACACTCCGCGCAAATTTCAACTTTAACCAAGTAACAGAAGGTACAAAATCAAACGAATTAAATTTTCAAGTGATTTATGAAGAAATTGAACTGAAACTTATTAATAAACTAGAAGAATTTAGGGGTGGAAGTGAGGTTAGGGGTGAGTTCCGCCATTAGGGTGTTTGAACATGTCTAATGGTTCCTGAAAGATATACCTTGGGGTAAAGGTGACGTCACATTACGCATGGAGAATACCCATATGCTGAAATGTGGGTTCCGTAAGTTATGGGAATAGGAAATGCAAATTGTAAGCGAAATGTTCCGGTATGCACTAAGTAACCCTAATTAACTAACTACATAACAGAAGGGGTAATTTTTTTAAGCGGTAAGCCGGAGTACATGTCTTTAATTTATTATTTGTCTATGGAATACTGATGCCCGTTTTAAAAGGGAAGCCGGTAGGAATAGAGTTGTATGGAACCTTCGTAACTGCGCATACGCACAGTGACTATGCTGGTACATAAAATCAGATCTCTAATCCCCGAAGGGTTAGACAGAGGTGTATCTAATAGTACACACATTTCGAAAGTTATGTTTTAAGTCTAATGTAATAAAGGACGAACCTATTGCCATCAATCGGGTACAAATCCAGACTCTGTAGCAGCAACTGAGAAATTATTTGATGGAATTGATGGAAAAACTTAATAAAACTTTGCCCAATCTGGGAATCGAAACCAGGACCTCACGCTCAGCAGTGATACTTGCACTATTAGACCAGCGAGGTAGTCTGTGCCAGTACCGGATCGTTATAAATTAAGTCAAATATACTTTCACAAACCATTATCCAGTATTTTGTCAGTCAGTTCCATTTGGCTCCGTCTTCAGTATCTTGAAAAGAAAGTCTTGACAGCTCTGAATATTCAAAAGCCTCTATCATTGGACATCATCTGCCTAGCCTTTTCCCAACTTTGTTGGGGTCGGCTTCCAGTCTAACGAGATGCAGCTGAATACCAGCATTTTACATGGAGCGACTGCCTATCTGACCTCCACAACCCAGTTAGTAATGGTTAATACGACATCTCTTGGTACGACTGGTTGTATTTCGGGCCACTGACCTGTAACGACTGTCAAAGATCTACAAATGACAGGGACCAACGGCATAAGTGATTTGCGAGGCACGGAGGCAACTCGTTATACATAACATAACAAGCTTCCTCCGGGCTCATGGTCACCCATCCACGGATCGACCTACGCAAGCGCTGCTTAACCTCGAAAAACCGACCCGTGTGGCTGTTATTATTTAGCCATGACCTTCACCACTACATTGGACTTAGTCTCTACCATTGAACATTCATTTGAAAAAATAACTATTGACCCTTCAGCATGAACACACACTAAATCTTTAAAAAAATATTTGGGCCACCACTACTAACTCAAGTTTTGCGTGAAACCTTACAAATGGCGGTTAAAGACGGGCAAACGTGAGGCGGGAGGTGAGGGGGGAGGGGTAAGAGGATTGCGTTTGACATGTAATACTATTGCGGTGACTACTCCAGTGATTGTGAGGTGATACTTCTTCTTAGCGTATCGTTGGGACCTACCGAAATGGAAAAAAACCTAGGCCCAGTCAATGATATTATAAATAAAAAGAGGTACCTAGATTTCGCACTAGCGCGCGAAAATTGTTGCAGACAAATTCAGACAGTTGTCGTAATTTAAGTACTTCAAGCACAATAGCATCATACGTTCTGCGCAGTCGTAACAACGCAATGATTTTTGAACGCCGCTCAGTATGAACGTAGCGTATCTTTTTTTTAAATATCATTGGGCCCAGTACCTACTTAGCAACGGTAACAGCATTCATTGAAGCAGATCAAAAAAAACAATGAAATGTAGCTGTCCCAGTCCCAAGGTATTAAACAGTGAAAGTACTGTAGTTGCTCATTCCAAAACGTAGATCTCTATGGAGAAGAATGGACAAGAAACTCCATGGACACTATTTTAAATAGACATTAGATTCATGCTGGATGAGGCGAGTCTCTGGCGGAAAGTTAAGATGGTTGGTGATGTAGTTGAGTGCGGTTTCACCAGCTGCCTAACCCTTTTTGTGGTGTCGTGTTGCGGATGCAGTCTAACCAGGTACATACACGTCGGATTTTAGCTGGAATCAAACTTTTACGTCGCAAAAGGCTCACTAAGATCAAATTAGCTAAGATAAGACACATTTCATAACTTGTATAAAGCCAAATCTTTACTCAGTTTGTTGAAACTTAAAAGTAGACAATACAGATTGTATGTTTACCTACGTATTTCATGCAAGCGTTTTTCAAACACCTCCAGACTAACAGATCTCGGATTCTATGAGTATGATTCTTAATTGGCGTTGCACCTTCAACAAGTAAAACGTCAAAGAGTAAATATTACTTCTTCCGAATGTATTGGACACAGTGGTCACCCTATTAAGAAGCCTCGAAGCAAACGGAAGTTAAGTCACGAAAGACGGAAACGAAATTGTAACTTTTTCTATTGTAAAGATAGTTACCGAGTAGGTAAGTAGCGAGTACTATGCCCTAGTGATAGTTTATAGGGCTTCGCTTTAATTAGATTCGGTCTTTGCGTAATGCCTTCGTATTTCAAGGTGGTAATAATAGGTCTTAAATTAAGGAGGAGCACGTGGCTACATAATAACAGCCGCTCAGGTCGATCTTTAGGTTAAAACGTGCTTGCGTAGGTTGGTTTATGGATGGGTGACCACCCATTACATACCGAGTTTCTTCCGTGCCTCGGAAAGTACGTTAAGCCGTTGGTCCCGGGTATCATTTGTAGATCTTTGACATTCGTTAGGTAGTCAGTGGCCCAAAAAGTCTGACAACCAGCCAATGGGTATCGTACTACCTAGTACTGACTGGGTTGTGGAGGTCAGATAGGCAGTCGCTCCATGTAAAGTACTGGTATTCAGCTGCACCCGGTTAGACTGAAAGCCGAACCCAACATAGTTGGGAAAAGGCTAGGCATCTGATGAAGTGGTGTAATTTTGTAATTTTTTTCACGAGGAAAAGATTACTTCACGTAACATCACGCTTGTAATCCTCATAAGTCATAACCCACTTTTCGCCAATTATGTTTAAGTCCCGTGTGCGTCCATGGGCGACACCAGCAGGCTTAAATCCAGACTCCGTGGCGGTTACTGCAAAATTCCTGATGGAAAGATTGATTGATTGATGAAACTATTACTTTTACCATAATAATACTTATCTTTCTTACTACTACCTTTTCTTCTGTAACTATTACCCTGCGTCATCTCATTAAAGCCTATGACTGACAATTTCTTCGATACAGGGCTAAAATGGGCCACTCGTCTTTGGATTCTTCCAGCTCGTCCCATCTACGAGGTCACACAAAACGGAACCGGAATCAAGAAATGAGCTAAGACGGCACGTGACAAGCAACTCGTAAACAAAAAACTATCAAAGATAACCGTCATTCGAAATTTAACGCCTATCAACCTTTGCACAATATTCCTCTACAATATAATAATGACATTTCAATACAATCCACAATAGAAAACCATTAATGACCATGTAATATGCCCATAAAAAGTTGGTCGCATGCCAAATGTGGGTGGACATCGTAAATCTGTCAAAAAAACAAAATGGCTGACCGCAGCTGTCAATGAGTATTGAGACGTCAAAATTCGGACAACGTTTTATTTGCGGCCAGTCTTTTCTACCAGTGACTCTTATGTCCCAAACCATATGGTATTTTTCAGTGTTCTTTTGTTTTTTTGTCAGTAAAAGTAAGTTGGTAATTTGAGATAAAAGAGACATTGGTCATTACGAGTTGTGTCACGGTAATTTCTGGCGGTGTCTCGTGTGAAAGTAAAGTACATTACTAACAATTAATTTTATGGATATTTCTGTACAATTGTCGTGGAAAACCTGGATATGTGGGTGGGTTGTGTTCCGGCGCTTTCATCTTTGATGTCTTGGCACGGAAGTCACTTTGTACAACGAATGAAGTGTGGACAACTGTTACAAACTAATTGGATCTTGGTAAACTAATAAGATGTTTTGTAAAAGTTCAGTTTATGATCTTCTGTAAGATGTTACATTGAATTTGGAACTGACACGACTTAAAACATGAGGGTAGAGAAAAGGTCTGAGAATATTATTGTGATGATTAAACACACTTGAGTGACACCTACGCAAACTAATGGCCGTATTCACTAATCAACACCTATGCGTAAATATTATTGTACTGTTTTAATTTGGGCCACCAAGATACTAGGTTCAGGCGTATTCTTTTAACTTTGATCATTGTATTTTGTGTTTCCATGTTTGTATGTTACCTAACTTGTGCGTGTCAATAAATTGATTATGTATTTATTTCAATTCTCAACGCCGAGCGCTGAAAATGCAATATTACCTTTTTTATTTAGGCATTAAATTAGATTTCGCCTAGTATTACTTAAAACGGGCATAAGGATCGATCCTTTCCTATTACCTACCCGCTCTTTAAAAAAAACTATCGAAAATGACTAGAATTCCCTAAACTTCAACTTTAAAACCCGTACCTAGTTATCACAGAAAATTAGCGCAACCAATTTGGCAGCACACCGTGCAATTTATCTAAGAACATTTACCAGCTAGCTATTGAGTTATTGCAAAATTGCTCGCACTAATTTAGGTTAGGTTTTGGCAATTTTTTATTGAGTTTTTCATCAGGAATTTCTCATGGAGTTTGGATTTGTGCCCGGTTGATGGCAATAGGCTGGTCCCATTTTACATGAGACTAAAACATAACTGGCGAAATGTGGGTGTATTATTAAGTACACTTCTGCCTAATCCTAAGTGGATGACAGTCGTTATTATATTCTAGAAGACTTCTCTGGCTTCAGTGTATGTGTTCTATAGCATTAAATTTTTATCTTAGTTTGCGGCTTGTTAATGAACTGCCTTTTGAACATTTCAGAAATTATGATTTCAAGTCTTCATAGAAAACGTCGCAATAAATAAAGTTTTAACAGCCCTTATCAGTAACAAACCACCTTGTTTAAGTTTTATGACTTATTTTATTGAAATATTGGAAAAACACTTAAATACATTTTGTGGGACATAAAACCTTTAATGGCAAAAACTTTACGGTGAGAATTTAGAGCTTCAAAACTAAGTTGAAATGAAATCTTGTCTTTTTGGAGTTATTAGGAATTCATTGATGACTTGTTACAATTATAGTTGTACTTTGCCAAAGTTTGTAACAAATATCTAGTATTATTTATAAAACAAATCATTTTATTGACTTTCTCACACTCTCGCATAAATTCTTGGTATGGAAGAGCGGAGTCTCCCAATACAAGCATTACTTGCTTAAAGGGAGGCTCCAATCACTAATTCTGTTTTTAAAAATTCCTATGTTGAAGAAATAAATGATTTTAGTTTTTTTGTTTGTTTGTTAAAAATGTGCACGCCCTGAACTATCATTGACTCAAATTCGATTCAAACGTGAAAACAATGAAAGGACATATTCAATTAATCGAATTCTATGCAGATTTTGTAATTAGAACACATGCGACCCAAATCGTGGGAACCAGCGAACAGGTGACGTTCGAAAACCAAATGTTTTCGCTGACAGCGTACAAATCACGCATCAGGAAATGAAAAAAAGTTTGGACAACATTCCCATAGACAAGCAAGTGGCTAATAAGAGGGGTGGCGATTGTTATGGAACTAGTAATTATTGGTTATGGTAAGTTGAGTGTTTAATGGTATTTTTAAATTATTTGTAAGGTATTGTTTCTTATTAGGTTCAAGTAGATACTGTTTGGCCCAATTTATGTTCATTGTTCCCATTTACTTAACAGGCAACACGCTAATCAAAAATCTTTTGCTAGCGCTGCTCAAGTGCTCATACGTACTACCGCAGTTTTAGGTTTTACCGGGAAAAAGACACATTTTGTGCTTTTGGGTACATACCAACAGAAAGGGCAAATGTACTTACCGTAGATACGTTGACGTGTGTCATAAAACGAAATCACAGACAACTAGAAATTCTAAAATAATTTCAGGAACATAATTTTGTTTGGAGGACTCTTTCCCGTACTAGACCGCAAGGTACAATTCACACAAAAGTATACTCATATGATTCACTCTCTACCCAGTGCGCCAACAAAAACAGTTATTTCCTGGTTAAGGTATATTGGTAGAAATGATGCGTCTAAAGCTCCCACGGGATCGAGTTGCGAGATACAGGGTGTAACGGTAATGTTCTCAGTGAATTTTTTTATTAATTTATTGCAGGAGAAGATTTTATTTATTATTGGTGATAGGTTATACAATAATAATATGAATTACTATCACTTTTAAACTTAGAATGAATAAAGAATGTGTTCTGTTTTTAGCTAATGAGGGATTTGTTACTGTGATAGAATTTTACGTTATACAAAAATTACAACAAGAAGACCTGCGATATCTTGTTTTTTAGTGTCCTATCTTGAATATTAAGTATGATATATTTCCATCAAGAACTAAAAAAACACTTATACATACTCTTATTTTAAACTGGTCATACCAGTTTGAAAAAAAAAAATTGTATTCTGCAAACAAAAAATAAAATCCGAATTCAAACTTTCGAACCGGCCTGTACCATAGAGCCGTGAAAGTATGCGGATTATGCACAGGTGGTTCCGCCCCTCGGAATTCCGTACTTTTTGTGTGAATACCACTCGGTGCAAGGATTTCCGAATTGAAAATAACTTTCTTTAATTTGACGTTCGGTTCCAGTACGAATGTCGCTAATTGCAGTTTGTGAACATTTGTGCATGCTGGTTTGAGCTCTATGCTTAATGTGATAGGGAAATAATTTCAGTAATATACTCATTAGGAATAGGTAGCTCAATCTTACCGATAGTCAGATAAGCAGTAGCTCCATGTTACATACTGGTATTCAGATGCAGATAATGATGATGCTGTAAGAGTAGATGGATAATACAGAAAATCATAGTCGTCTTATTTATCGAAATAACGATGCTTCCATAAGCGCGCAAGTCATAAATGGCAACGCATGTAGTTAAAATCAAAGTCCAAATAATAAAAAACAAAAAAATCTTAGCTTCTTTATTTAAAACTTACTCTAGAGATCATTCGTTCTAAACTGTCATCGTGAAGGGTTAAGATAAGGAGGGCTTACTTAACCGCTCCCCCGATACGTTTGTTGAACAGCCACTAATCTATGGATTACAAGACTTACACTATCACGCAAGTAAACGTCGTGGGGTAAGCATAAATCGGTGGGATGACATTGATTTTGCATAAGTAAAGGAGAATACTTTCTACGGGAATCTGGATAAGCTGAAAGGTTAAATCAACAAAGCTTAGTTAGACTATACAAAGTAACATTCTATTAGCGACAAAGATTATTAAAAAGTCAATGTAAGTATAGTATGACCACTTTAAGAGGCCAATTTCACTAAATTACGTGGTTTGATAGTTATGATACTGTATTTATATAAGTTTGAATGCACAACATGAAACGTATAACATCAGCTATCTGCCAGTAAAAGTCCGGTCAAAATCGGTCCAACCGTTTCGGAGATTGGCCGGAACAATGAAACAGACAGACAAAAATTTAAAAAAATACATTTTTGCTCTAATTACCGTATATACTTTCATTTGTATGTAGTCAGTAAAAAACTGGTATTTTGAAATTACAAACGTACACTTCAATTTTATTTATTTGTATAGAAGATCTTGGAAAAGCAAGTTCTTGTTAGATAAGTAACCTTACAAGTTTACAACAACACACAATGGTTTGGTTTACTTCTCATCCACCCAAATCTTCCCTGACAAAACCTTATAAACATAATCACATCTCATGCATTAACACACACACATAAATACACAAACACAACACAGGCAATCCGATCGCATTAGCAATAATCCTCTCACTATCGAAATGCAAACGAGATCCGAAAAAATCGCGAGTCCCATCCCTATTCGATCACTGATGCGATTTTCTGCCACTCGAAGACTTGACAATCCGAGTCGTAATCGACTACCGTTTTACCTTGAACCTCCCTGTCCCCCCCTACTAAGCAATTTCGAGGAACTAAAGTGGTAATTCGGTGGGTGGGTGGAGGTCGTAATATAATGGTTATGCTATAATACGGGTTTTACACCACTTATCGACACCCCGTTCCGATTCGTTATCCGATCTTTATTTGTGCTTAAAATGTTTGGATTTCATTCCAGTTATGTGTGATTACTTTTTAGGGTTTTAAATTGAGCTGTTGTCGTGAAAGTATTAGGTGACTCTAGCACGATTTGACGAATTCGCGAAACGGAATAGACACGTGGATTTCCGTACAAATTATCGACGGTGACACGATAATGTTTTTTGTCTATCTATAATGTCATAGGTCCGCTGGATGATATTTCTAAATGAAACAAGCGGTTACCTTTGTGCTGTTTTGTTTGTATGTTATTTCGTGTGCATATGAGTTTTGTATGTACATAAATATGTATATCTAGCAGTAGCGAAGGGTCAATTTTTGTAAGAGGTAGCCCGGAGTACATATTTTAAATGTGACTATATTATTTGTCTATAAAAAAAATGACTGTGCCATTTTTCAAAGGGAACCCGGTAGGAATCGGGTTGTATGGAAGCTTCGCCACTGATATATAGAGTTTTTTGTTTAGTTTAGTTTTGCAGTTTTATGATGCCACGAGTTTTGTTAATTTTTATTGTTATTTCATTGTGCTTATTCTGTCTACTAAAAATGTTTTGTTTATTCTTCGCGTCTACCATATTGTTTACTTTGTAATTGTATTACTATTTTTTATTTTTTATTCTGATTTTTATGTTCAACCAATAACTTGTATGTTTGGTGTAAACTGTAAGTATAAGTTGGTTATAAATAAATAAATAAATTTAAAAAAAAGATATCTAGATAATAATCTATGCAATTAAATCAAATTGAAGTGTCTGTTTGTAATTTCAAAATAACAGCTTTTTACTGAATGCATATAAAAGTATAAACGGTACTTATAACAAAAAACACTCTAAATGATTGTCTTTCTGTCTGTCTGTTATTTCCGGCTAACAAACATAACTGGCGAAATGTGGGTGTACTATTAGGTACACCTCTGCCTAACCCTTCCGGGATTACAGGCATGATGTTATGTTATATCTGTAGTTACAATTGTTGTAATTTACAAATTATTTTGATTGATTATGAGCAATAATCAGTCACAAATTAACATCACAATAAAGAGCTAATACATTTCGTTCAATTAGTGGCAATGTGTGTGTGTGTGCTGATCGTTGACTGGGGAAACTTTGGAATTCGTTTTGAACAAAACAATACTATGAGGTTTCTAGGCGAGAAGTGGCGACGAATAATGCGACAGACGCATGGGTTGATTTTCAAGGTTAAGCAAAGCTTGCTGAGGTCGGATTCCTGGATGGAGAAGTGTTTTTGAGTCAAGATAGAAGATGAACTTTAGTATTTGGTTGATGACGATAGGCTCGCCCTATTACATGAGACTTAAACATAACTGGCGAAAAGTTGATGTACTGTACTATGGGCTACACATCTGCTAACCTTCGGGGATGTGATGCAGGGGCCATATCCTGGTCTATTAAACAATGCTTAAGGGGAAAAGCATCAGGGTAGCCCGCGAAATTATTTTTTTTACGTTTATTGTATGACTATTTCATGATAAAGTCATTCAAAGGGATTTAATGAACTTAGAGGGTTGTATTGATGATTTTAATGATTATAACTCTGTAAAGCCATATTTGTTACGAGAGGAGCTCTTGGCTAAATAATAACAGCCGCTCGGGTCGATCTTTAGGTTAAGCCGTGCTTGCCTCGGTTGGTCTGTGGATGGGTGACCGCCCATTACTTACCGAGTTTCCTCCGTGCCTCGGAAAGCACGTTAAGCCTTTGGTCCCGGCTGTCATTTGTAGATCTTTGACAATCGTTATAGGTAGTCAGTGGCCCAAAAAGTCTGACAACCAGTCTTACCAAGGGGTATCGTATTACCCAGTACTAACTGGGTTGTGGAGGTCAGAAAGGCAGTCGCTCCATGTAAAATACTGGTATTTAGCTGCATCCGGTTAGACTGGAAGCCGACCCCAATATAGTTGGGAAAAGGCTAGGCTGATGATGAAAGCCACATTTGTTACGGTTGAAAATCATATTTTTGTTCAACATACAACCTGACTCTGACCTGCAACTTGCAAAATACGTAAGAAAATCTGAACTTCGCGGGCTACCTAAACGCATTCTCCTAAATAACCAAAATACTAAATAGGACATTTCTGATGGAGAATATTATTGTAATGTGTCAAGTCTTTATTATTTTTTATGATCAGTAGAAGTTCGTATTTCCAGTAGTCGTACGGGTGTATTTGCAGTCTGTCGACAGGTTGTGTTAGTAAATTAGCGCGGGTATCGTGGTTCAATCCCGCTAATTAACTGCGCGCCTATTTAGGCGGATTTACTAATATTTGACTGGAACATAGACTTCGACACGGATGGTGGAGGACCATTTGTTGTTTTGAGGAGTTTTTAATGAGGAATTAAGTTTTTTTTGACACTTAAGCACGAAGTTTAAATGCGCTAATATGATACCAGATTATGTTTGGTATAGCATCGGCATTGCCGTTTTGCGATTTTGTAATCTATTTAAAAGCCGCTGAATTTGTACCCAAGTCATCATCTGCCTAGCATTTTTTCCAATTATTTTGAGATTGGCCTCCAGTCTAACCGGATGCAGCTGAATACCTGTATTTTACATGGAGCGATTGCCTACCTGACCTCCACAAATCAATTAACATTTATGTATTATGATACCCCTTGGTAAGACTGGTTGTCAGACTTTCGGGCCACTGACTGACCTGTAACGACTGTCTAAGATTTTCAAATGACAACCGGGACCAAGCTGGGCTTAACGGAGGAATCTCGGTACGTAAGAACCATCCTAGGCACAGATATATCTGTGATCCTAGGCAAGTCGACCCGAGCCGCTGTTGTTATTTAGCCTCGAGCCTCCTCGAGAATTTGTAACTAAGTAAATAGCCAAATGTATGTGACTGGCTGTTTTCTGTGGCCAATGTCGCCATGCTAATAAAAATAATAGTAATAAACAGTAATAAACATCTTAACCTTTTCACCACCACGGACTTCAATAGAAGTTCCACATTTCCGTGCCACCAGCGCCCACGACTTCATTAGAAGCTCTTAATTTTTAACTACCTATAAAAAAACATAAAAGTACTGTATTTAAAAGCTTCGTTTCATTTTATTATTTAATATAACACGGTCTAATACCCTGTTTTTTACTTTTCCACACAAAAGTAGCCCTTATTTGTCTTAAAATCGGCAAAAACATTTATAGCTTAGCATTGGCGAGGCATCGCGTTATGTGTACGTGGGCGGTGAAAAGGTTAAATTAATTAATTCATTTTCTGGCAAACAATGCACAGCAGCGCTGAAAGTAAGAAAGAAAGAAATCACAAGAGTTCTCACATCACGCTAGTGTAAGAAAGAAAATGAAGTTTACCTTATTTCAGATGACAAATTCCATCAGTCGTACCAGACGTAGCGGCTTGTGACAATAATTCAACCACAATTCCTAACCGCATCCCCTACAATTGTAACTGCAACAATATTTAGACTACACAACACAACAGATGAGCACAGTATTTGTGCCGCGTCAACCTGTCTCGCTAATTACCTCGGCCGTGGTTCACTTCCCGTAATTAACAGCGAATATTGTACTCATATTGTTTTGTACAATAGTTTTATATATGCACTGTATGTACTGATGTAAATGAGTGAAATTATATTTTCGGTTTACTAAAACAGTTGATTATTAGTTGACCACCAAATAATTATGACCAATGACCGTTGGGGTAGACGTGTTTTTGAGTGGAGACGGCGAATCGGCAAGCGTAAGGTCGGGCGCCCGCTGGCTCGGTGGAGCGACGATGTTCGCAGGGTAGCTGGTAGCAACTGGATGAGAGTTGAGGAGAATCGACTAAAGTGGTTTGCGATTGAAAAGGCCTATCTCCAGCAGTGGACTGTTGTAGGCTGATGATGAAATCATTATGATCATGTTTTTCAATCTTAATGTGAGCTTGTGAAGGTTTTCTCTGGTGTGGATTTGAACCAGAAATTCTACTAGAAGTAGCGTGGTCAACGAAAGCATACCAAAAAAGATCAAAACAAAACAGTCATAATTTCTCAGTAACTCGTAGCTCGTGAGCTACGCCGTAGCCATGTCGTAGCACATTGCTTCACAATCTCGTAGTCTGGCTTTCTGTTGCCGCTATAAGGGCTGGGAGGGGGGTGTCCTACTACGATGGTACGGAACCCTTCATGCGTGAGTCCAACTCGCACTTGGCCGGTTTTTTAAACTAAGTGTTAATTCACTTATGTTGCAAAACTTATCAGTTTTTGACGAAAATACCAAGTTGGCTGTTATCCGTCAACCGATTTAAAACCGATTTGAAGCTTCTAGAAAAAGAATATTTTATCCTTTTAGTACAAAATAGTTACACAAACCACTACCTACGCACCAACACTTTACAAAAACCATAGATAATCCTCCTGTCCTCCAATATTTTCCAATAAGCCCACTAGCTTACAATTTGCGGCAAACGCAGTGCCGGATCAAAGGACGGGGTGTATGAACGGGATGACGGGATGAATGGGGGCGAACGGGATGAAAGCGGATCATCCCCTTACAACCTTAGCTTGCCTGTTAACGGAACTGATTGAGGTGATTAAAATATAGGCATTTATCTTTTGTCGGGGGTAGTAAAGTGACTAGATTAAATTATTGGGATTTTCGAGTTTTTGTTAAAACATGTTTGGTTCAGAAGCTAGCTAAATAATGACAGCCGCTCGGGTAGATCTTCAGGTTAAGCCGCGCTTGCCTAGGCTGGTCCGTGGATGGGTGACCACTCATTACATACCGAGTTTTCTCCGTGCCTCGGAAAGCACGTTAAGCCGTTGGCTCCGGCTGTCATTTGTAGATCTGTGCCAGTCGTTACAGGAAATCTGCACAGGTAGCCTGAAAGTCTGAATACCAGTCTTACCAAGGGGTATCGTATCGTGTCGTGGGGTATTACCCAGTACTAACTGGGTTGTGGAGGTCAGATAGGCAGTCGCTCCATGTAAAATACTGGTATTCAGCTGCATCCGGTTAGACTGGCAGCCGACCCCAACATAGTTGGGAAGAGGCTAGGCAAATGATGATGTTTGGTTCAAAGAATATTTTTTTTTCTATTACTTTTTCTTTGTGTGATAACAGAAAATGGTTTTAATTATAAATGAGTGATCATGGAGTTTTTAAAACCTCATACTCCGTAGAGATATATCTATACGAATATTGTAAAGAGGTAAAATTTGTGTGTAAGTTTGTATGTAGGAGGTAATCTCCGGGACTAATAAAATAAAAAATAATAATAATCATTTTATTTCGGACATTTTACATCCATATAATGTTAGTAAACATGAACCTTAAAAACTATGTAAGTAAAACATGTAGGACGTAACGTGTGTGACGTGTGTGTGTGTGTGTGGTGTGATTCATGTCATGTGTGTGTGTGTACTAATGATCCAATTCTAAAAAATCTTTCATTGGCAGAAAGCTATATTATTTGTGGGTGCTATATGCTATAAATTATATTTATATCGTGTATTATTAGCCGAGCTATAAAGGAAGAAGTCGTGGGCGAAGTGCTAGTGTTTTATAATGGGCAACTAGCAACAACTTCCTGACTAACTAACCGACTCCGTGACAGTAAAAAGTGCCTGAAAAGTAATAATTTTAATTACCTGTCGTGATTGCTAATCTTCATTTAAAGTCGATGCAATCAGCGTTTACAGTTACTATTATTGACAATATAGTAAAAAAAATATACCATAGTAAGCAACAAATTTTCTCATCTTATTCAGGCCTGTATGTATACTTTCCACCACACAGACTTTTGTTTATAAAAAGTCAACCAAGTTCCCTTTTACAAAAAAATAACCCCGCAGACTTACAGAGTAAATACAAAGCACATGGGCTTACACACAAGTCATGTAAACGTTGAACGAAGGCACAGTGCAAAGATAAGTCAGTAAACCAACCAGGCCCTTTTGTGAAAACAAACGCGGCTGAAGGTAGTCAACTAAACTTTTTTTTATATTGCACTACACACATCACCTCGACTTACTCACAAGAAACCTGTTCATCATCATCATCATCATTTCAGCCGAAAGTCGTCCACTGCTGGACATAGGCTAGGAGGTCTTTTTCCAGCAGTCAATGTGTCGACACTTGGGGGACCAAGTGTCGCTACACTGACCGGTTCCGTGCGTCTCGCATCCAGCAGATCATCAGTCGTCATCAGTCCACCTAGTGGGAGGCCTTCTAACGCATGGGCCATCCGTTCTGCGAGGAATGTGTCCTGCCCACTGCCACTTAAGTTTGGCAATCCTTCGGGCTACGTCGGTAACCTTGGTTCTCTTGCGGATGTCTTCAAGTAACCTGTTACCTGAAGCATACTTAGATTGCGATTAAATGCTTTGCACGTGTCACATGTACAGCCGATTTTGTCCATTATCATCTTCCTACCTTCATGTCACTTGTCAAAGAAAAGGAGAATGGTAACTTTCTCCTCTGTCCTTTATTTACTCATTCTTCTTTCATATCATTTCTCACACAATCCATCCATCTTTTCTTTGGTCTTCCTCCACGTCTCCATCCATCATCTGCCTAGCCTTTTCCCAAGTATTTTGGGATCGGCTTCCAGTCTAACCGGATGCAGCTACCAGCGTTTTACATGGAGCGACTGCCTATCTGACCTCCACAACCCAGTAAGTACTTGGTAATACGATACCTTTAGGTAAGACTGGCTGTCAGACTTTCGGGCCAGTGACAACTTGTAACGACTGTCAAAGATCTACAAATGACAGCTGGGACCAACGTATTAACGCGCTTTCCGAGCTACGGAGGAAACTCGGTATGTAATGGGTGGTCACCCATCCACAGACCAACCTTGGCAAGCGCGGCTTAACCTGAAGATCGACCCGAGCGGCTGTTTGCATTTAACCGCGAGCTCCTCCCTCTCCATCCATCAAGATAATATTCATCACTCTTTTAGTCACATGTTCCTAGTTGAAATACTGTATGATTAATACTGGTACGTATGCTATGCCTACATCTAGCAGGTCGAGATCAAAGGGAGGTCTAATGAGGGCGGCGGCTCCGTGCCGTTTGATGTCAGTTGAGTCTCATTTGTGAATGAGCTGTTATTATTATTTGAGCGTTTTCATGTTTTGCACACGCTAGTTTGGTTGTGGCTTTATGTTTGTTTGTGTTTGAGTGTGTGCTTACTTTTCAATAATATCTGCTGTTAATTGTACTTGAAGCAAGCTGAAGAAAAATTTAGATAAGGCACGAACATGTAATGATCTATGTTTGGTCTTATTGTGTTCTTCTTCTTCTTCTTGACGTGTCGATAAAACTCAAAAAACGACGTTGGAGCCAGAGTGAACTTAGTGACATTTTTACAAATACTGAGGTTATTACACAATGGGATAGAAAAATCTTTATATAAAAATCTCGTGCCACGGTGTTCGAGGTCGCACTCCTTCAAAACGGCTCGACCGATTTTTATGAAATTTTTATGAATATTTGCTAGGTGTGAGAATAGGTCGTAGAGTATATTTCACACAGCTAATATCACGCGGATGAAGGTCGCGGGCAACAGCTAGTAATATAATATAATTCTTCCATGCCACACTGATCTGAGTGCTCTTCAGTGCTTTCTTCCTTGAGAGATCACAACACGTCATTACAGAATTGGTGCGGTCTGCAAAGTGAAGGCCATGCCACACTAATCTAAGTAATGAGGTGCACTTACATACTGTTGTGCCCTAGATAACTCTGGTTCCAACGTCGTCGTCAAATTGTGCTAGACCACTTTGAAGCAACCTGCACAGTTCTTACATTTGCTACGACTAAAGCCTGAAAGGTGCAACTGGTTTTACAGGATGGGTAGGACATGAGGTGGAGCATATCCTGCAGAGGAGCTCCACACTGGCATGCTGTTTGAGATGGATCGTTTAAGTTTAACTAACGTAAAGAAAAGAAAGAAAATACATTTATTTGGCACATGCCACAAGTGCACACAATATAAAACAAAAATAAAACAAGAAAAAAACAAAAAAAAACTTAAAACTAAACAAAAATGTATGTAACGTAGACTATCTAGTTTAATTTTCCTTACTAACTAGATAATTATGCTTGAAGCTAATACTTCTTTTAGAAGCTGTATATTAAGTGGAAATTTAATAAACTGGTTTTTTGTAAATTAGTTCACAAAACTGCATTATTTTCATAATTTGCTTAATTCTAAGTTATGACAGTCTTCAGTTGGAGATTGTTACAACAATGCACGTAAATTGTCCTATACTAAGATATTAACTTAAGATTGAACATAATATTACATGTCTGCTATTAAATAGCTAGCAATTAATGTATTGTAAACCATTCATAGAAATAATTTGACTGAGATAGTAATGAATATCGAACAAAAGAATACAAAGTACATTATAGCCACTTGCTAGCTATTAATAATACAAAATATACATACCTGTACAATTGTACATAATAGGAATACACATAAATATAAATTCAACTAAATTAATCTCCTAACTAACGAACTGAATTCTTTAGAAAACACTCCTGAAAATCTTTCAAAACACCTAACCACAGCCTCCACATTTCACCAACCTCCCACACTATAAGTTTGCGAATTTTCAGCGGTTTCCAGGGCAAATAGCAAGAAAGCGGCGTCTTGCTGAAAATCGATAGAGCGAGGGCTGTGACCCCGCCCCCGCCCCGCGCCCTCCGCGGTCAGCTTCACTACCTTGACATTGCAGGTTGAGGCTAATGGAAGGCTTTTCAGTCTAGTTAGGTATTCTAGGACGAAAAGGAATTTTGAGTGTTGTTTCGGCGATTTGAGGCGAGATAATATATTATGTGTGATATCTGTCGGAACTACGAATCGAAATTTGTACTTGCATTGCTGGTTTCGCTTTTTCAGTTATGTTCTATAATTTAGACGATACTTGTACATACCTACTAGTTACAGTTATGTAATATATAGTACATATTATAAACGAAAGTCGCTTTTCGTCAGATTCTGATGCAGTTTTCAACATCATTCATAGACACTAGAAACGGGATATTTACCATGTTTTCTGGTTTTTCCTTATTTTTCTTTTTTCTTTTTCTGTGTTTATGATAATGTTGGTGACCATGATAGTTTAAAATCTTATATCATTCATAGAATTCACTCTGGAAGGTTTCTAGAACAAAAAATCATTTATCTCAGAAAACATAGTCCATAGGCAAGGCAAGGTCGTTTGTAACAAGAATTTTGCTTATATCTAATGTTAGTAATTAAAAAGTAAAAAAAAGAAACTAGACACACCGTCTACTCCTGCCTCCGTAGCATGACCACCGTAGACAAGGATTTCTTTGACGGAAGAATCGACAAAATGACAAATAGTGTAAAGAAATCTGTCATTGTGTCGACACAATCTGTCATTTTGTCAATTCTGAACTACAAGGATTGAAGCTTCGGGCTTTCTTTAATTTCTGCTAATCCCCGTAGATAAAAGCGCAACTTTAAAATAAAGAAATCCCTGATGTTTTGTCAACGCCGTAAAACCCTTACGAACCCAGGGGCGGGTCATAGAAGTTAATTAAATCCTTTAAAGTAACTATCTACCATTCTACCCACATTACTTACATCTTGAGGAGTCAGGGTTTCAGTAAGTAATTACGCGAGGCGTGACCCCGCCAATGACGCGGGGTCACGGCCCGGGGCGCGTCACCATTGGCTGAAACGATACGCGCACATTGACAGCGATTTTATGGGTTTCAGCTTTGTGAGGCGGTTTTCAGTTGGGAGTTTTGTATGGGTTCTTGATGACGACATATAATATGCTTAGGCTTTTAAAAAGTGAGCGGGTAACCTAAGAAAAAATCAGAAACTAAGTAAAAAATGGAATCTGAATAGACATGAAAGAAATTGGAAATTTCGTACTAAGATATCACGAGAAGCGACTAATAACTACACTTACTAACTATACTTTATCAATTAGAGAAAAACATTAATTATAAAAAATGATCTTCAGAAAAAAAATCTAGGATATTTCAATATAATATATTTTTGACGGCGCGGTTGGCGCAGTGGCTGAGCGATTGGCTGCTGGGATGCGAGTCGCGGGTTCGATTCGCACGCGGATCAAATATTTGTAAGGCCTAGTAGTTGATCCAGGTATGGCTGTTTGTGTATGTGAGTTTAAAGTTTGAAAAAAAAATTGTTTCCAAAAACTCGCGCAAAATTGGTCAGCAAGAATGACATCGACATTTTAAAGACACGCGAAAATAGGAAAACAAAAAAAAAACAGTCTGCCGAAAATATCTTTTCCCGATATCAACAAAAAACCGTTTATTATCATAACCGCTATATTTCGGTACTCCAAATATACGAGATAGTAGTCGCAGTTCTCCAGGGACTCTTTCCCTCAAAATATGACTTTTTGGGGTTCTTTCAACACCATATTATTCTTATCTGTGGTACTTGTTGACGTCGTATAGTTTATGTTTTGTCTATGCGTTTTGACGCTTTTTATGGAGGGAAAACTGAAGAAGTTATGGTCACAAGAAAACTAAAATTTGAAGTAGGTCGCAGAATTCTTTTGTTTTTTTAAGTGTGACTTTTACGACAGCCATATTGAATATAGTTGTACCTATCTATCAGAGCTGAGGCGCACCATTGTTTGCTGCTAGCAACAACGAATAAGTCTGTATAGATAAGTATAGTATTGGTGAAAAATATAGCCATTTTACCTTTTCTAAAAATGGTCTCTTCGGTCTATGAGAACTTAGAACGTCATTGTATAAGTATTATAGTTGCGTATTATCAAAATCCTTTGCGCAAAAGTCTCAAAGCGATGGGTGCCTGAGGAGGACCGGCGGCGCCGAGGCCGGCCAAGAAAGAAGTGGCGACGTGATCTGGACACGCATCACGAAGGCTGAATCTAGATAGCGCAGGAGAAGAGTACCTACATGGAAGAATATGGGGGAGGCCTTTGCTCAGCGGTGGGACATCCAAGGCTATCTATTAAAAAAAATGGCTTGCTGATAAGTGTAAGTAAGTTAACAGATATGTCAGGTACTTTTTCAGGTATCTGGCGGTACATTTCACAGAGACAGGACCAATGGCATAGTAGCAGCAAAAATAGGTAGACGTTTCAGAAGCTGGAGCTCGTTAGCTCCTAAAACGTCTCCTCATTTAGAAGGAAACATAACTCAACTGAATACCTACCGTACAATAATATTAAACGTATGATCTCAACGTTCTTTATCGCCAACGATAGCGAGACGTAAACAAGCGCTCATTTATTACATTTATATCGTTCATAAAGCTTTATCTTACCACTGACATGTCTTGTGCTTATCGCTCGCTAGGATATGTCCCCTGGCGATGGCTGGGGAATGTTTTTTTTTTAGATTTTTTGTTTTGCTGCGTGATATACCTACAAGTAACTGCTTGAAAAGAGGCCTTCTTTCAGTAGTGGACATGTTTCAGCTGGCTTGTAGAAAAGCAGTTCAGAAAGTTTTCTAGTTAACCAAGGCCCGCTCACGCCCTGTTACTCAGACAGTCACACACTTGGTTGCTGAAAAAATATTTGAAGACAGCTTTACTTCTTGGTAGATCTGGAAAGCATTGGGAATCGTGGCGGTACTTTCAGACAAGCCTACAAACTAGGCTTGCCCTTATAACCTACTACTCTTCATAATATTAGGTTTCCTGAACAGTCTGCTTGCATTATGGGCTTGCCGTATTGTTGGCCCCACGCCACTGTTCGGAATACCAAATTCATGAACCTTATCCTACAGGGTCCTTCTTCCTGCAGGGTCTAACCTTCCGTGGTCCACCTGGAAGTCACTGAACCGTCTCCGGACTCAAGTGGGAAGATGTAACTCCAACCTCGTTAAGTGGGGTTACCTCAACGAAACAGCAGCAGGGTGTGGTTGTGAAGCTGTGTCGCAAACTATGCTCCACCTCCTATCCTGCCCTCTTAGCCCAAAAACATGCGGCCGAAGTGACCCTTGCGCTGCCACCGACGGCGCGTTGAAAGTGGCGAAGTTTTGGGCTAGCAAAATTTAAAATTTGTCGTGCCAACGATACGAAGAAGAAGATGAACTTTATGAGAAACCAGAAGACAGACAGTAATTTCGTTGAAAATTAGATAACCTTACTAATCTGACTGTAGTGAGAAAGAGCATAATTTAAAAAAAAAAAACGTCTTGGTACCTAAAATAATTATAATAAAATGCATTTGATAATTTTCAAAAGTTTATTAAATAAACGAAGTATAAATGTCCCAATTAAAACACAGGCATGATAGTCGCAAGAGCGATGTTGAAATAAACGTGCTTGATAAACTTTGACAAGAGCCTGATAGCAAGGCGGTATGTAAGCCGGTAAGTACATAAAATGACGTAAATAAGTATAATTGTGCGTTGGCATTTATTTAGAACAGTGTTTAAATAACTTAGGTATAATTTAAATGTACCTATGATACATAGTTTTGTTACGCAAGAAAAGTTTCAAGAGCTTACAATTATGGCGCGACGATAAATTATACTTAGGTACCTAATCTAGGTTTTTACATATTTAGTCTAGTTGTAAACTTAATTACCTAGGTTATTCAGAAGTATTAACACACACAGATTTTGGAATTTAATAAATAATTTTATGGAGAAAAAACTTGGAAACGTATGAAAAGTGACTCAAATTTCAGGTGGAACGTTTAATTTGATGTTTATTCCGGTCAAATCGGTTACACTGAATCGTATCTATCTAGTGTAAGATAGATAACTTGTACCATTATTTTTCTGGAACTACGATTTTGAGCATTTCTTTTGTATTTACTTCATTGCATGATTCTCATAAGCTTTCCCACCGCTTCCTCGAAATCGACCTCTTTTGTTTACTTTCGTGGAAATATTTCCAGAAAACGATGATTCTCAGATTGTCTCCGCTTCATATTATTTTATTTTGGGAATGTTGAAGTCAAAAAAACAATTTCATCATTGTAAGACGTTCGTTTCGACCAATCAAAGACAGCATCTACTCGAGGGGCGCAAACCATAGAATATGGAATAGTACCTGCTCCCTGGCATATCCTTGGCAATCCTTGGAAGGCTTGGAATATATCAAAGCCTTCACGCACTGCAATCCATTCTGTCTCAAAGCAACTTTGACTTCAAGACACGACGTACTTCGAAGTCACTCCACTTTTTAAGTTTTTAGCGAAGTATAGGGTGGTCAACCACCACACTGGCACCATCAGATTGTCACTTAACATTATAATATCACTTGGTATCTTCGTATCTGTTAACCAGTCCCTTGCTACACTCCAAAACATGACTCCAAATTGCCGTAACTTTAAAATTATCAAATTTTTCACTACCAACCCCTGAACGACCACCAATATCGTCCGTTTCAAGTTAACTGGATTGACGAAACGTTCTAAAGATGCTTTATATAGGTAACCTTAAGCTTGGCCCTATGCTGGCCTAGGGTTAATAATGATACACTTTTGCTGTGGGTTCACGGTATCAAGCATTCAACCCCAGGTCAGGCACACAGAGTGTATTGTTGTTCGTGATAAATGAGTTTTGCTTTTTATTCATTATCTTACAATGAGGTCGGTGTTGTTTTTAAAAGGAATTCATGTTTTTTTTTTAAATTATTTAATGGCGAAAGTAGGAAGACAAAATTTACTAGGAAACCTACGAAGATTCCAGGCATTTTTTACAGAATTAAGTTCCCATTTATTATTTGTGATTATTATCTTAAACTAAACGTGTAATAAAGTTAAGCCAAACATCATACTTTAAATTTACATGGTTCTGGTTATATTCAACTTATACCCCGTACTCCGTTTATTAGAAAAAGGGCTAGAGTTTTGCACAAGATATTGTGTGAAGTTTGCTATTGATTAAGTAAAACTGTGAAGTATTTATATTAAATTATTTACCAATAAATATCTAGTCTAACAGCCTGAATGATATCTGTAGGTATCGTTGAATAGTTCGTCGCCCCGTATCTGAAGTCATTGACTTGCAATAAGGGTATCTCTATTAGGTACAGTAACTTGTAGGTATGTCTTTACATAAGTTTATAGCACAAGCAGAGATAACCTCCTTGTTTCCGCCTTCTCGGTAGATATATCTTTGTATCGAAAAATGTGCCATCTAATAGTAGACAAGTACGTAGTAGGTACTCAATAATGAAATTGACTCAAGCTACTTTTTGTAGTAGGTAGTAGGTACCTACCTAGCTAATACAGTGGGCCAGCAAGAACAGCTACCTAATTCAATGACTAAATAAATTTTTAATTTGTGTAACAACGATCCGTCACGATTGTTTTATTTGGTAGATATTCCGCGTTATGAAGTGGTACTTACTTACCTACGTATTATATAACAGTACCGGTCTGGTCTCTGTAGCGTGCCTAAGGGCCAACATAACGGCAACTGGCAAGCCCCTAGGGCAAGCAGACTGTTCAGAAGCCTTAACATCATGAAGAGTAGGTTATAAGGGCAAGCCAAGCTTGTAAGCTTGTATGAAAGTACCGCCACTAACTAGTCTACCTGTACAACGGAAAAGAAAGCATCTACTGAACCTGAGCAAAACATGATAATCAGGCCGAAAACAAAATAAACGTGACCGCTTACATACTGGGCCCAAACCTTAACACGACGAAACGTCGAAAAGAAAAGAAGAACGCCGAGAATTATAGCAAAGATAAATAGTAGGTAAGGTAGGTGTAGTTTTCTCTGGTAAAAGTCAGAATCAAGGGTGGTGGCAGGGCAACAGCCGAGGCATAAAATAATTGGGTCTTCCGGAGCTAAGACAGCAATTTTTCAGAAGGTACCTACCACTACTGAAAACGTGGTAGTAGATGGTTTTGTTGACCTTGCATTGCATTTGCAAGTAATGCAACTAGGTACCTGCCAAACTTTATTTAAAAAAAAACATCTTTTTTAAGATGATTGGGCCAACAAAAGTTTACGGAACAATGAATGAAAGAACAGTACGGACTAACATAGGTATATCAAAAGTTAAAACAATAATAAAATGGGATTTTACAACGCCCGCTTTTTGAATGACTCCATTCTCAGGTGGTTACTTACTTGCATCCAGGAAATAGACACAATCAAAGCCATCTAGTTACTGGTAAATGACTGAGACTACTGTTAGTGACATCTAGTAGATTTAAAAAAAGAACTGCTCTTTTTACTTGCAGTTCTTACGTAAAATGTCTACTAGATGTCGCTATAAACAACGTTTTAATTCTACAGCACAAGATGGCGCTACCTTAAATTTAGACTTGTGCGCGCAATGTAAATAGAGATCTTCTGATAATGTGAGCCTTCGTCATCCCACTGCTGGGCAAAAGCCTCACCCCTTGTATTTTAGTTCAATCCAGGGCTAATGTGGACCATTGGTTTTTGCCAACTCGTCCCACCATCGTTTACGACGTCTGCCGCGAAGCACAAAGTACACAAGTACACAAAGTGGCTATTTTGGCCCACAGCTCATTGGATCATACAGCCCGCTAAGATCCATTACAACTATAGCAACTTTTTGAGCAACGTCACTAATCTGTCTTGGGGCGCAGTGTGGTGTTGTTAATACGGAGGGTAGCACGCGAAATTCAGTTTACTGACCTGAAAATTTGGGCCATTTGGGTTGAAATAAACGAAACGAATTTACTTCTATCATTTTATTCATAGTTTACACATTACATGTCTATCTGACTTCTTAACAACGAAGATACAATGATAGAATAACAAATAAAAAAAAACAAACATCAAAAAGAAAATGCAACACAAAATGACGACCAAAATGTACGTACTTAGTAAAAAATCCAGTTACCGACTAAAAAAATGCACTTACACACTAAAGGTCACTTCAAGAAGTTTTACATCAATTTTGATTGGCACACACTAGCCCTCAATTCTTTCTTTATCTAGACATTTTAGCACAACGACAGATGAAATTTGAAATGACGACAGATACATGATCGCGCTGTAGAATTTACAACTTTTACTTTAGCGCTGAAAGCTGAAAATCCAAAAGCACGCCTACGTCTCTTGCGACTTTTCAATTTTTCACCGTCGACACTTAACTAACCCTCAATTTTTTATTTATCTATACATTTTAGCACAACGACAGATGAAATTTGAAATGACGACAGATACATGATCGCGCTGTAGAATTTACAACTTTTGCTGTAGCGCTGAAAGCTGAAAATCCAAAAGCACGCCTACGTCTCTTGCGATTTTTCAATTTTTCACCGTCGACACTAGCCCTCAATTTTTTATTTATCTAGACATTTTAGCAAAACGACAGATGAAATTTGAAATGACGACAGATACATGATCGCGCTGTAGAATTTGCAACTTTTGATTTAGCGCTGAAAACTGAAAATCCAAAAGCACGCCTACGTCTCTTGCGATTTTTAATTTTTCACCGTCGACACTAGCCCTCAATTTTTTTATTTATTTAGACATTTTAGCAAAACGACAGATGAAATTTGAAATGACGACAGATACATGATCGCGCTGTAGAATTTGCAACTTTTGATTTAGCGCTGAAAACTGAAAATCCAAAAGCACGCCTACGTCTCTTGCGATTTTTAATTTTTCACCGTCGACACTAGCCCTCAATTTTTTTATTTATTTAGACATTTTAGCAAAACGACAGATGAAATTTGAAATGACGACAGATACATGATCGCGCTGTAGAATTTGCAACTTTTGATTTAGCGCTGAAAACTGAAAATCCAAAAGCACGCCTACGTCTCTTGCGACTTTTCAATTTTTCACCGTCGACACTTAACTAGCCCTCAATTTTTTATTTATCTATACATTTTAGCACAACGAAAGATGGAATTTGAAATGACGACAGATATATGATCGCGCTGTAGAATTTACAACTTTTGATGTAGCGCTGAAAGCTGAAAATCCAAAAGCACGCCTACGTCTCTTGCGACTTTTCAATTTTTCACCGTCGACAATTAATTTTATCTTATAAATAAATATCAGCCACGGCGGTCTCTCCAGTCCTGGAGTCATAGCGCTAGATGGCCTGTCTGCTCCGACTTTCAGTATCTCGGACCACCGTGCAAAGCGATGGAAAAATAGACCGTAGTGTAGTGCAGCACAGAATTAACACGGGATGGATGAAATGGCGGCAGGTCACGGGAACAATCTGCGACTCCCGCATTCCCCTTAAACTTAAGGGGAAGATTTATAAAACAATGGTTAGAACTGCTGTCTTGTATGGGTCAGAATGTTGGGCCACAAAAGGGATGAGGAGGGAGGGGGGGAAGGACTTGATGGCAGCCACAGCCATAACATAGGAATATTCTCCATACTGTATGTAATTAGGCTAATAAGTTTCAAAACATTCAAATCTATTATTATTTACACATTTAGTTTAGAATAGATTATATTTTACTGTACAAGATTCATTTATACTGACACTATAATACCAAACTAAACATTTATTTTCCAGGATTACATAATTGGCAATGTCTATTGCAAAATGTACAAGAATTTGGCAGGGATTTTTAATATTTTGGACCTCAAAGCCCTTTAAATATTTGACTAATGATATCAATCATTTATGGTTGGGACACCGACGCGAAAATGGTAAATAATAGAAATTTGTCATCGGTTATTTAAAAAAATGTATGGAACAGCTGATTCTTTTAAATAAAAAAAAAAAAAAAAAAAAATTAAAATTCTCAGAATGATGTACTGAAAACGTGGTAACAGTTTTCGCGTCGGTGTCCCTTCCACCCAGTCTACTGAACATTTATTATATTAACTATTATATGAATTATTTGATAAACCGCACTTTGTTGCGGACGCATTTCCCATAATACACAGATATAAATAACCTCTTTTCATACCTAGTCACACACATCGCGTTCACGCAAATACAATCCTTATAGCATCATTAACACCATTTTACTTAACAGCTGTCAAAAATCATGAAGAACTAGTGTGTGCTTTAATTAGATAAAAACATCACAAATACTATGTACAAAGTCAGATCGAATTATGTTAGACAAACATTTACCTACTTGTACATAATTCCAGTATTTCTCAACAAAGTGCGTCATGTTCTTTTGGAGCTAGAATTATTACAATTTCAATGTCTATTATTTGTGAAGTTTTCTGTGAAAATTGTATTTAAAAAAAATGGCCACGCTTGTTCAGACTATGGCCATAGGGTGCTTACATAAAGAAGCAGGTTTCCGGTACAGACAAATCTGTGCGGGTCGGTACCGATCGGTGCAGGGTTAACTTGCATATAGAAACAGGTAAATTTGTCCGTATTGACCATATGAGTTGAACCCGTATGACTCGTTAGTGAGCGCATAAGATAACATAGAAATTAATACCTGCACCGATCGGTACCGACCCGCCCGTACCGGAAAGCTGTGTGTTTATGTAAGCATCCTTACGCTAGTGGCGGTACTTTCACAGAAGACTACAAGCTTGGCTTACCCTCATAACTTATTTATAACTCTTCATGTCTGGATTCTTAACAGTCTGCTTGCCTTATGGGCTTGCCGTATACCCCTAGGCAAGCCTCTGCGCGCGGCAATAGAACCATGACGCACTCTACAACGACCAATCATACGATTCTTGCTCCCTTCGCAGAGATCATCAACAAGTGAAGTTTTTCACCGAATTTGTTAATAATACATCACCCTATGTACTAATACACTGATTTGTTTAATTTTATAGTACATCAGGTATATAATATCCTAGCATTGTCTATCTCTCGACTTCTACCTTCTTTTTATTTATAATCTCATTACTTAATATAGTAATTTACAATAGAAATATTAGGATTTATTCCAATTTGAGTAGTGCAAGTAAGAATATCAGAAACTTATTTTTTACTTCTAGATGTTTCCACTCTTCGTACATGAAGTTGTCAAAAGAAACTGATGTAAATTTTCTTTTATACTACTTGCACAATCAAAGTGTAAAAAGAACCTTATCTGAACGACATCAAAGACAAAATTGAGAAATCAAATAGAACAGAACGTCAATGAGAATTTGAAATAAACAATTATTAACATCAATCTTAATTCTAAATTTGTGACACCCTAAATTACACGTCGAAAATTTATACAAAAAAAAAATACTGTCGAAAATCCATGATTCAATCATATTATTTTAAAGGAACGAATGTCAATTTATTGAAATAATTAAGAAAAAATAACATTAAACTGATTTTATTGATCAACTCAATCTCTTGCTTATGAAAAGTTGAATTTAAACAAAACTCTTCATACAATGGCCGTACTTGCTACAGACTCAAATAAAATCAATTAAAAATAAATAACAAAAGACATGATCCTTAATATATTGTTCAAGATAGTAATTTAAACATATTATTAGCTCACTTTGGCTAAGCATCGATTTTAAACCGATACAGTTTTAATTGATGATTTGTATCAACTCTATATTCACAGAAATGACAATTTTTATATAAATTCTTACAACTAAATGAGACCATATACAGTTGAATACCAATTTATTTCTATTAGATTATACTTAGCTACCTATATTATCATTCTTTTAAAGTCAGCAAGTCTTTGAACTGTTTAGTGTCACTTACTATAAAAAAAACATGATTCCTGCAATTCATTTTGACAAAAGACATATTTGAATTTTGCGCCACAAACAAATATGTCGAATGGGAGCAAGGCCTTGGACAGTAGAAATTAGGTATATTTTTGTAATGGATATAAATTTAGAAATCAGTCGCAGTATGAACCTTTTAATTTAGAAGTATAGATTTTAATTTATTTTAGTATTTATTAATTATTTAAGTTCAAAATTTAGCTAACCCATTGACCACTACGAGCAACCCGACCCTACCCCAGAACAAGCCTTTTTTTTTTTAAACAACATACTAATTACAAATGTCACTAGCAAACATAGGGTTAACTGTCTCAAGTATGTGGTCAGTGAAAGTCGCCATACTGATAATACACTGGGGTGTAAATGGAGCCTATTATGTACAGCTGCCGACGCAAGTTGCCTTAGCCTCAACCAGACTAACAGAATACTCAATTCTTTGTAAGTGGTGCTACACTTGAGTTGGAAAATTCATTTCGGCAGAATTTATTGAACAACAAAGCCGATCTGAAGCAATTACTGCCCATATTCGGCATTCCGCTCGTGCCGATCATCAATCATAGCGAAGCCGAGTGACTTTTTCTCGGCCGTGTCGAATTACGCTGAACTGAATTTGTGTGTAGCAACCGCAAAGAACTTAGAGATCCCATAGGCTGAATTATCGCGACGACACTGTATAATAACAATAATAAATCCATTTTACGAATACCTTTACACATTCCTTAAACACTATTAACACCAAGATTTTCTTTTACAGAAAGAAATCTCAAGTCTTTTCGTCTGCACTTGCTTGCAGTTACAGTTTTACACTTTAACATTTGTTTATTTCACTTCTTGAAGCTTACAAACCAGTGGTATAAGCAGTGCAATAGGTTGTGGATAAAATATTACACTTTGATTAACTTTCGCTTACAAAAATAGCAACATATCGCTAAGCTAAAACGTTTTTGTATATATTTTATAAACATCTAAACACCGTAAGCTGTCACCATACATTGTTTACACTCTGTTAATTTATGTCTAGCGTAACCAATATACTTTGTACTTTAACAACCATATGCATTCGGCTTACGAAATCCTTGACCATACTTAGAACTTTGTCACATTAAGGTTTGCAAAAGGCGACTTCGAAAAGACAGCCTGCGTCGCTCCATAATAGATTGACAAGTAGCAAAACAGCCGACATTATTACATTGTTGTATTTACAGCTGAGAGACTTGATTAATTACCTGAGTATGAAACAGGCCGAAATTACGTCGCTTAATTTTCAGAGAAAACATAAGCACGCAGAATTTTCGTCGCGTGTGCAGCTAGTGTGTCGCTACGCTTCCGTTAAGCTTCGTAAAATCCACCAGAAGTCATCCGGCTTTAGAATTAGTGCTACCCATGCTAAGACGGAGCGGGTCGCTAGTATGTGACGAAGTTCAAAAGTGATCAACGTTTTCGTACACTGATTATACCTAAACCACTGGTAAAGTAACTAATTTGTCTATTTCACTTCACTTCACTTATGCTAAGCGTCACTACCGCGTCACCTCAAGTGTCAATTTTCACGTATTATGAGGATCTTTTTAAAATCCCAGGATCATTCTGGCTCAGTGAACATAAATGAGAACTTTTCGTGGGAGGTAGGAGCGATGACGCGGGCCTCTATTAAGCACTGCACAACCCAGGTAGTGGAGACAAGCGGGATGTTATCTTGATTCGCCTTATTCTGTACTTCGTGAGGGCAGTCCCATTCGGTGACCAGGGCTAGGGCCCCGGACATGTTGAGGTCTTCTTCGTTGACCACTCGCGTTGTGGCGCCGGCGAGGGTGCACACTCGCTCCCAGAACTTCACGAACGTGTCTTGGTCACCGCAGAGAAGGATGATCTTGTCTTTGTAGAATGTTGCGTTGCGACGGCCTGAGGGCGGCACCTGGGGAAATGGTATAAGTGAGGAAGTGTTATGTAGCTTGCCAGGGAAGAAGGCTATTTTTACTTTAACCTTTTCACCGCCAACGTACACATAACGCGATGCCTCGCCAGCGCCAAGCTATAAATGTTTTTGCCGATTTTAAGACAAATAGGCCCTTATTTGTCTTAAAATCGTAAACTTTATAAACGTAATAAACTTTTGTGTGGAAAAGTAAAAAACAGGTTATTAGACCGTGTTATATTAAATAATAAAATGAAACGAAGCTTTTAAATACAGTACTTTTATGTTTTTTTTATGGGTAGTTAAAAATTAAGAGCTTCTAATGAAGTCGTGGGCGCTGGTGGCACGGAAATCTGGAACTTCTATTGAAGTCCGTGGCGGTGAAAAGGTTAAAGTTCAACTTGGAATTTAAAATGAACATAAATATTACCATCAGCTCAAAGTTTCACTTAACTTTTTAAAAGTAGTCATAAAATACATCTTTAGTGGTGGCAATGCTTGTACAAGTAAGACATCAAAAACTCGTCAATTTCAGTAAATTACATTTTAACTATCTGGTGATGTTCCGTTAATTAATTATTCTGTCACGATAAAGACCGCAAAGTATGCGTCTAAAGTTACTTTTGACCGGTCCCGTGCGTCTCGCAACCTTCACCAGGTCATCGGTCCACCTAGTGGCAGGCCTTCCAACTTCTTCCGGTTCGCGGTCGCCACTTCAGAACTTTTCGGCCCCATCTGTCATCCGTTCTGCAAGCAATGTGCCCTGCCCACTGCCACTTAAGTTTGGGAATTTTCAGGCTACGTCGGAAACCTTGGTTATTTAAAAGATAGACCTTGAAAGGTATCCCAATATACTTGTGTCACTACTCACCCAGTTAATGAACCTCTGCTTGAGTATAGACCAGCCAGCCGGCAGAGCGAACGAGTCGATGTCGTGCACAGTGTTGTCGATGCAGCTCATGATGACCCAGCCGTGGGACACGGAGCGGATATCCGCTGCGAGGCACTGGATGTACTTCGCTGTGAGGCAGGGACGAGGCGCGATTAACTTGCACACGGTGTATTTGTTTTTGGGTACGTCGTCGAAGTGGCTGGAGAGAGGCGGACGAAAATATGTTAGTTTGTGTTGTACAGGTTCGTTGACTGAGAACCATCAAACATATTGGATACATTTCAGAGTTTTCAATATTTAATAAGTACATTAATCATCCAATAAATTTACTAAACAAAAAAATTGTTGTCTATTGTGAAATACGCGGAGGGAAATATCACTAAATCAGATATCGCGGGAATACGAAACTTTAGAGCACCATATTCTAACTTTGTATAAAAAAGGACGATTGGTGGTCACCTTGGTTTACATAATTTTTTATTAAAAAAAAAAAAATAGGGAACAGCCCCTATTTTTCAGATCAATCAATAAGTACCTGGTTGTGCATCGCTTTTCTTTTAATTTCCGTCTTTCTCTATATTTACCTGTACACGGTCCCTCCACCAGCTTCCAGCTGTTCCTTGAGGCGCTCCTTGTTGAAGGGTCTGTCGCAGAACTCCAGGTCTTCAGTATCGGTGCCGGCCACTGAGGAAACGGTCTCGCCGTCCTCTTCAGAAGAGTAGTGGCGGGTCTCTGCGCTTTGGGTGGCCTAGAATAAAAAATATTTGGCTGATGTATAAATTAACTGAGCGTTCGAGAACTGACGAAACATTCACGTAAAACACGTTAAAATCTTTTAACTCATTAGACAACATGTTATGTGAACGACCCCCCCTTTTGGCTTCGTACAGGACCAATTTAGTTTTATGTATCTCTTTTTTTTTTTTTGTTTGGTCCGTGGATGGGTGACCCATTACATACCGAGTTTCCTGCGTGCCTCGGAAGGCACGTTAAGCCGTTGGTCCCGGCTGTCAGTATGTTGATCTTTGACCGTCGTTACAGATAGTCAGTGACCCGAAAGTCTGACAACCAGTCTTACGACTGGTTGTCAGACTTTCGGGTCACTGATCGTATTGTAATACCCAGTACTAACTGGGTTGTGTAGGTCAGATAGGCAGTCGCTCCATGTAAAATACTGGTATTTAGCTGCATCCGGTTAGATTGGAAGCCGACCCCAACATAGTTGGAAAAGCCTAGGCAGATGATGTATGTCTTATTTTTAAAAACTTTTTTGGTTGTTTTGTTCTGTACGAATTAAATAAACACTTTTTTTTTTCTTTCATATATTGTGTTTTTACCTTATCAGTAGTAGCAGCAGTCCGCGTCCGCCTCGGCGTCTCAGTGCAAGTCAGCAAGAAGTGCAGCCCAGCAAACAGCTTGGTATCCGGTCCCGGTATCGGCCCCATTTTCGATACCGTATCTTCATCGTTCTCGAACTTAGTCAGCTTCGAGTTCTTCTTGCCGATGTTCTGTTTAGATGCTCCTTTTAACTGCAGGGGACCAGCTGGAGAGGGGTAAATGGTAAGTGATTTTGTGACTTATTTCTTAGTCGGTAAGTAAGATTATTGATTGAATGAAATACCGATTAACGTCATAGCTGCTTTGTTTTTGGATCTTATTATTCTTCGTGTTGTGTCAGTGACACTGGTGACAAAGGGGTAAGTTATAGATAGGGAACATACAGAGGGCCTGAGTTTCCTAAAATAGCGGTACTTCCGTAATACGACGGAAAATACAAGATATTTGACGTCATTCGACGATAATATTGCGGCAGTTATGTGGAGCGACTAGAAAAGATTTAGAGCAGACATGATGGGTCGACCTAGTACACCAACATCTTACAATCAAAGCCTCATATTGGAACTAATAAGCAATGTTTTATTTAATGTATGGCCCTTGGGCCTATTTTTGACTACGATTTCGAATGTTGTAATGCGAAGGATGAGGTCCAAGAATTATATAACTAGCAGTGGCGAAGGGTCAATTTTTGGAAGAGGTAAGCTGGAGTACAAATCTTTAATGTGATTTGTCTGTAGAATACTGACTGTGCCATTTTTCAAAGGGAAGCCGGTAGGAATCGAGTTTTATGGAACCTTCGCCATTGATAACTAGGAAGACCTTCAATAGCAGATGTAGAAAATTAATGTAAATTTATTTCCGTTTTAAAAGTAAGTATGGCAATATATGTATGGATGATTTTTTTAGTATATAAAAACTGGTTTCTCACATAAGGTCTCACCTTTAACGCCGTCAATCTTCCTGGGGGTGCGCTGTACTTCAGGTTCAACTCCGGCCACCTCTTCTAGCCTCACTGGAGGGGCAGAGTTACTACTCTCACTCATTTCGCTGCTCTCGCTCGCTAAGCGCTTGCGACCGAACGGCGTGCTTTTGGCTTTTCCTCCTAGGACAAAGATTTTTTAATTTTTACAAGTTAAATGCATCCGACGGGGTTTTTCATGGGCCCAAGTTACGAATCTCCATACACCCTTTTACCACACACCTTATACCGTACCCATCGTGCCACGTCCTTACGTACTCTGGTAAGGAAACGCACCAGGGAACAACACCACAAACTGTGACGAGGCCGTGGACCGCGGCCGGCTCACTACACAGGCGCTTCGGCTGACCAAACTACAGCTGCGCTTATTTACAGCCGATATTACTGGACACGGCTATTTTAATAAACACCTCTTTGTCATAGGAGTCACAAACAGCCCGCTGGGTTGAGCCTGCATGGAAGAAGACGAGACAGCACCCCACGTGGTTTTACGCTGCCCAGAGGTTGCTTCATACAGGACAAAGTACTTCAGTAACTCAGGTACTCGCCGCGAGTTCATCAGTAACACCGAGGCGTTGCTGGCCTTTCTCGGGGTACTAGGGTGGATCGAATGATCGATTTTTCCACCCGTACGCAAAATACGCGCTTTGGACGTGGAGTTGCGACACCAGCCCGTTATACAATGCCTTACCTACCATTCTATGTGATATTTAAAAAATCCTTCCTAAGTGTTTGTCAACGATGATCGCTGGACCAAAGCCTCCATACGATGGTTCCCGGAAAACGAATTGTCTTCTTTCGAAGACAATTTTTTATTTAACGCAAAATTTTGTGCAAAATTTCAGTTCTAGACCAAGTGGTTTAAGTTTTACATTTTCTGTCAGTGAATTTAGGAATTTCATGAATAAGATTTAAAAGTAATTGATTGTTTCAAAAATTTCTTACTGGTAAGCACATCATGCATTACTTATTTGACGTTGAGTGTCTACTTAAAATTATATGTAGTTGACTAACAGAATGGGTCTTGAATATGGGATTTTTTATCATAGTTCAACTATATATATATAAATTATCTTAGTTGTCTTTTTTGTGTGTTCGTATATTTTATCTTAGTTGTCAAGTGGACAAAAAAAAAAAAAAAAAACTAGAAAAAATAGACTAGACTACACAACACACACACACACCACACACACACACACAACAACACACAACACACTATACTAGATAAAATATACTATCTCAAATATTGAATACAAAACTGATAAATACTACTGTGATATTTACCCACACAATATTTATTCACTTCATATCAGCCACTTGAAAAGTACTTATTATGTTATCAGTTTTCATGACCTAGACCAATACTTATCTATGGTGCAAGGGACACCGACGCGAAAACGGTTACCACGTATTCCGTACATCATTACATACTGAGCACAAAAAAAAAACCAGAAAATATAGACATTTTTCATCATAGGAAACAGCAGTTTTTTTTTTTAATAAACTATGAAAAAGTCTCAGGATGATGTACTGAATACGTGGTAACCGTTTTCGCGTCGATGTCCCTTCCACCCCGTATAATGTTTGCACTGGCAGAATATTCACACAAATTTTGAGATCTCTTTTCATTTCTCTTTGCTCTCACTTCTTTTCGTTTGTTCTTCTTTTCTTTTCGTTGAAATTAAAGTTCGCGAGTACATACAGAAAAAGCTGGCAGTTTCGTCACAACGTTAATGTTTTCTTCATTGTTTGTATTTTTATTTTAGTAAATCCATGTAAATTTCTATTTACTTATATTTATATTGATATATATTTATAGTATTTTGATATATAGTTATAGTATTTTATATATCCTTGTAGTTTATCTTAGTGTTAAATTATTTTTTTTACAAATTTATGCACCTACCACTGTCTGTCTCTGCATCACCCAAAGGTTGACTGGTAGAAAATGCCTATGGCATTAAGTCCGCCCGTGCACTTTGTGCTTGAAGTGTTAATAAATAAATAAATTAAATAATTAATTAATTTTTAAATGCTAAGACCTTACACAACCGCGAGGTATGCAGTCTCAGGGAATACTTTCTCGAAACCGACGTGGGGATGCACCGAGATGTGGTTGCGGTGGACAAGGGCCTCACCCCGCTCTCCTTGGCTAACGAGAACTGGCGCAAACCTGTGGTATTGGATACTAATGACCGTAGGGAGGTATGGCAGAGCAAGGAGCTACACGGACGCTTTTTCCGGGCCCTACATGGGCCTGATGTAGACTTCTTGGCGTCCGTATCCTGGCTACGATTCGGTGACCTCTTTGGGGAAACTGAAGGTTTCGTCTGTGCGATTATGGATGAAGTTATCATGACGAACAATTATCGGAAATACATTATCAAGGACGGCACGGTTGACATCTGTCGGGCATGCCACCGTCCCGGTGAATCGATCCGACATATTGTTTCCGGTTGTTCTCGTCTTGCTAACGGTGAGTACTTGCACAGACACAATCTAGTAGCTAGGATTATTCACCAGCAACTTGCCTTGCAATACAACCTTGTGAGTTCTGAAGTACCATACTACAAGTATGTGCCCGACCCAGTTCTCGAGAATGGTCATGCCACATTGTATTGGGATCGATCTATCATCACAGACAGGACTATTTTAGCAAATAAACCTGATATTGTGGTGATAGATCGCCGAGAGCGCCGTGCAATGATTGTTGACATTACTGTCCCTCATGACGAGAATCTCGTGAAAGCTGAGAATGATAAAAAAATCAAGTATCTTGATTTAGCACACGAGGTTGTCGACATGTGGGACGTGGACTCTGCAATCATTGTACCGATAGTTGTTACGGTTAATGGACTAATAGCAGAGAGCCTCGACCAACACCTTAGGAGGCTCTCATTGCGCGGCTGGGTCAAAGGCTTGATTCAGAAAGCAGTACTCCTGGACACGGCCCGTATAGTGAGGCGGTTCCTCTCTCTGGAGCCCTGACCATCGGCAGCCTGGACCTTGTTCCTGATGCCGATGGGCCATCTATTTTCTATATTTTTAAATGTTTTGTTTACTTTTGTTTTTGAAAATATTTAAAAATGTATTAGATAAGAAAAAGAATGAATAAAGGAAATAAATAATAAATCTTTATCAGAAATCATATTTTGTGCGAACGCAGAACCCAGTAACATAATATTGTTTTTGAAACATTCCTGAAATTCAGCGTATTTTTATATTAAGGCTAAATTTCGGAATGTTCCAATTTTTACGAATATTATTCTCATAACACTAGTTTAAACATGATAAATAAAATACTAAATAATAAAAAAGTAGCCGCCCGAACAGGGACTTGAACCCTGGACCCTTGGATTAAAAGTCCAATGCTCTACCGACTGAGCTATCCGGGCTATATCAAGACCGCCGAAATAGCAGTGTGTATTCAAGAATGAGAAATAAATGTAAATAATTTAACCACATGCAGAATTGTAATGTAAAGGGTACAAGGATCTTTGACTCCAAAATCAGAACTAATGCCGCCACTTTTTTTTCAAAATGTTTCTGCTACATTTAAGCGCCAGAAAATCTTATTAGAACTGTAGGCCACAATCGCGACTACTGAGCGTTCTTGGTTCGATTCTCAAGTCGAATAGGGGTAATGGGTCTTTTCCGATATGTTTTTTATAGCAGTTTAGAGCCTGGACCTGCCCCAGTAAAATTAATAGGGTCGTCCCTATTACATAGCATTCTACAAACGGGGACTGCGACTACTGCGAGGGTGATATTTTTCTATGTGACAGGTCTTTTACCTGAAATACCTGATGTAGATGCTTTGGGACTCTTTGGTGAGGCGACACGTTTGCGCGCGCTCGAGCTGCCCTTGTCTCGGCTCCGAGCACTGCGGGGACCCTGCAATCAAAATAAAACAATGATCATAATCATTCATTTATTTTTTCAGACGTCTTTATTTACGACTTTTTCAGACCTTTAAACTCAAAATCGCGTCGAACTAAATGCGACAAATGTGGCGAGAGGTGCGTTTATGTGTGGTAGTCACCGCACATATGAAGCGGCTTGAGTTATTTTGGTTCTGGCTTAGGGCACTCCCTAAACCAAAACTAAATCAAGAAAAACATGTACAGACATCAAGCTATCCGAAACTGTCAAATTTTCCCAATAAACCTTGAACCTAATGCTTTAGCGATAAAGTTAAATTTGAAAGATTGTAGTAGGTGGACGTGCTGGTGTCTGTACATGACGTTATCACCTGCATAATATTACAAGGTTGGTTTGAATCTTTACCTGTATAATATTATCGAGGTCCAGCTCCCTGTTGTGCCGGCGTCGCGGCGTGGAGGGCGCGGAGGGCGAGCGAGTGCGCGCGGACTCCTTGAGCGAGCGCGCCTGGTCCTCCGTCAGGTACAGCTCGCTGGCTGTCACCATTACTAGCGTGTCGCTGGAAGGGAGGAATACATAGTGTAAGTGTTGGTGTTTTAAAGGCATGGTTGAGTTGAATGGTGCTGATACATGCGTCATGTTCGTGAACGGGCGCTGTCAGTTGTGACTGCTCATCTCTTGGTTGCCACGGCTTATTTGAATTAATTATTTTATTTTTGAATTGTTTTCTATGGACACTTTTAACATACACATCTTGCTACATCGTTCTCATAATTATAATGTACCACCTCAACATGAATGATGTAACCAAGAGTTTGTAAAAGTATTCTGATTTACAAGAGTGTCCATGGAGTTTCTTGCCCGTTCTTCTCCATAGAGATCTATGTCAGGGAATGGGCAACTACAGTACTTTCACAGGTTTTATGCCTTGTGTCTGGGACTGTAGCTATTGTTGCCTTTGTTTCGACAATTCAAAAGTGCCTGTAACTGGCATATTTGAAATAAATGCTTTGATTTGATTTGATTGTACATGTGACAATGGCCTAGGTAACCATGGACAAGAATGGCCTTGTTCAATATATACTTTTCTTGTTTGAAATCATCAGGGAGTGTTGATTCGCGAAAATATAGTTTCGAGAACACAGATCTTCGCCCTACTGGCCGATTTTTGTCAGCATCTAAAACTAACAATGTCCTAGTAAACGAGAGACGGCCATTACCTCATTCTATAAAATGCAGGTTAAATTGATATTAAAAAATACAAAATAACTCACCCGTCAGTAGTACATTTGTAGGTAACAGTTCCACAGTCATTCTCCTCAATGCCAAGCACCAACCCTGGTTCATAGTTCTGCTCCTCATCAACCATAGCATACACGGACTGTCCCTCCAGAGGCAGCGTCTTCATATCACCGAAAATAATGAAATCGTCCATTATCACCTTGCTTTGGCCATCGTCGAATTTGATCAAATATTTGTTTGGCTCTGTTATCTCCAACACTTTGCCCGAATAGTAACGTTTGTCGACCCATTTGGCCAACACCACAGTTTCTGGCGCAAACCCTGGGTACTCCGGCTTTACGACTGCCTTTTCTACCGGGGTCGCCGGACGTGGGGACGTTGGTCGTTTTTTCGTCTTCAGTTTATTCACAGATTTTGGCGTGGCTACCAAAGAGGATAGAGGTTTCTCGTCTTTGGGAGACTTCACTGGGGAATCCTTTCCGTTTTCGCCGTTAGTCGGTACCATTTCTGGAGAATTCATACCGTGCATGTATTCCGGTTCTTCGGGCTGGGTGGGCAGTAAAGCTCGCTTAGTCTTCCCGGCTATGTGCCGTCGACCCCGAACGCGAGTCTTCTTCAACGAACTCTTTGGCGTCGCCTTATCGCATTTGTTCACTTCCTCTGGACTAGCATTCCCATTGCTCATAGTACTATCATTAGAAACAGATGTTTGAATACCAACTGATACTTTATCATCACAGAGTCCGTCATCTACCGAAGAATCTCGGATATGCGAGAATAAGTCTTGCATCTTCTTCATTAAGGCTTCATATCCCTTGACTGATGTAGTAGGGTTCGAGATAGATTTGCGCGGCGGTTGCGGTACTACAAACGCGCCATCACTTGTTCGGTTGCTTGAAGTTGACGTCGAACTAACTGTAGATGCAAAAGATGTTCTATTAGGCAAGTTGATCATGCCGCCACTGGTGACGCTTGACGGAGAATTGCTGACAGATACATCAGCCATGTACGGATCTATCGTGAACCTTTTGGAGATCCTCTGGTATTCTCGGCACATGTCCATACCGAGATCATTATCTGTACGGACGACGTAAAGGGACAGGAATTCATTGTCCTCATTGTGACTGATATGCACGTCGAAAACTGGTATTTGGGGCGTGTTGATTGGCAAAGAATGGCCGTTCGCAAGTGGAGAAATCGTCGACGGAGTAGCATTGTTGCTGGACCTGAAAGATTCATTCTTCCCTCTCTTGCTTTTAATCGAGTTAAGCTTCATCATATCAGGGGTACTATCGCTATCTTCAGTACTGGTCTTGATTTCTACAACCTCAGAAGGAGTAGATGAATCTCCATTGGAGAGCTTCGAGATCAATTTGGAAGCAACAGTTGCCATTGTGTGTTCTGGGCTCTCCAAGTTAAGTGAACCGACACTATCCGTGCTTTCCTGATCAGTAGTCTTTTCTATATGACAACCCTTAGGATTCAGTTGCGAGAAGTTGCCCTGATCAGAGTATTTGTATCCTTCACTTCTAGTTTCATTTATTTTGCCAGGACTGAGCTCTTCATCCCGATTTCTAATAACCACTGGATCGCTGTTGCTTGGGACTTTAGTTTTATCACCATTTTCCGAGTCGTCAGGGGTCGGGGAAAGTTGTAGATGGAAATCTTGGGAGTCGTCTAACTCCGAACTTTCTTCTGCAATTGTTTCTGGGACTTTTGGCGCGGGTATTTCTGGGACCTTTGGAGCGGGCATTTCTGCTATGAACTCTATACTGGGTCGCGAGCTGGAACTGTCGGAGACAACTACAACCTCTTTCGGTTCTTCTTTGGCCAGTTCTAATTGTACTTTGCGCGGTGTTTTTCTCGACTTGGTGATGTCGACGCTGGCTGGTCGGGATTTTGGTGTCTTTGGCGTGTTAGGTTTGGTTATTTCAGCGCTGTTGGATCTTTTAAGCCTCCTAGGACTGGACCGGATGGGGGTACGGACGCGGGAGGTCGATGGAAGTTCAAGATCTTCGATCTTACGTTTGGTTGCACTAGTGATTTCGGACACTTCATTGTCCAGCGTTTGGGTCGAGACAGCGAATTCATCATCAGTCAGTTCTAGCTTTTGTATCTTTGCGCTGCTGTCTGAAGGGTCGTCTGATAGTTTTCTTTTAGGTTGAGCTGTAGGTTCTTCTGTAATTTATAGATAAGTTCAATACTTATGATTTTTTTTTTACAGAATTTATTTTTAGAATGAGACTTACCTTTTGCATCTGACGATATAACGTTAACGTCGTCAGTTCCACTGCTAATAGTCTGTAAGTGAAAATATTGAAATGCATTAAAATAAAACGGTATTTAAATTACCATTAATGAAATATAGCTAAAGTTCCTAAAAGTTCTAGAACAAAATTAGTATTTCTAAAAATTCATACACAACCTCTGGATGTTGCAACTATTGTTTTTAATAAGCTTTACAAATGACAGACATTTATAAAATTATATAATTGCAAAAACGAACAATGTTTTTGCATACTTCCTATTGCAAATAACTACAGTAGTATTAATCTTCAAACAAACCACTATGTCATCATCCGGCTCATAAACAGGACTATCTGGAAACAGATTTTGAGAATCATCCTTATTTTCTTTGGTCCCCAAACTGTCTCCTGTAGCATCCACAAGAGGGACTTCTGGGGCTGGTTCTGAAAATAATCAATTTTAATTTTTAAAAGACTGTTCTGTGAGCCTAGTTGTAAGAGCATGAGGCTTGGGTTCAATTCCCAGGTTGAGCAAGGTGTTATTGGGTTCTTCTATATTAATGGAAATTTTAACAAATTCTACAAACTTCATAATTTTTTAATGATACTAGCTTTTGCCCGTGGCTTCGCTTAGGTCAGAAAGTATCAAAAGTAAATGGCCTATGACACCCAGGGATAATTTAGATTCCCATTAGTAACATAATTTTCGAAATTGGGCCAGTAGTTTCTGAAGATAACCCTCTACTTACAAACAAGGTTTACCTCTTCATAATATTAGTATAGATGAGAGCCATGCATAGATATTATTATCCTTTATATAGATATTAAAAAAGAAACTGTTGCTCTTCAAAAAAATGCAAGTGGTTTATCCGACTCGCTAGTCAAGCTAATCAAGGATAGCACCCGAGAGGCCCATTATATTATAAGAAGTTATACAACATAAGTCTTGTCTAGACTAAACTAGTTTCTATGTGGACATGTTGCAACTTGACCGAAACGGACCCAATAGAACGGTGTTATGTAAGGCGCTCTATGTTCAAGGTCCTTTTAATAATATTTTTGAGTTATGGTATAGGACGGGCTAAAGATAGTGATTCTATTAAATTATATTTCATTAAACAGACAATATTGTAACAGTATTTAAAAATTTTAATTTAGTGTACTGTTTAGTAATACTTTATTCAAATTACAAACTAGCCAGCTATTTAGTCATTTAAATAACTTAAACCGCTTAAAAATCAATTCTTGTCATTTATTACTTAAATGTGTTAAAAGGAAAACTAAGGGAAAATTGTTATAAAAGAAAATTTTAAAATGTGATTTAGTCTTATTTCTAGCTGCATGGGAATCAATTCTTACTTAAAAATAAATTAATACATAATACAATTAATCATCATTAATTAATTTGTACACAAGATTTTAACTAAATCAATATTAAGTACAGATTTGGGATTCTGTTTTCAAGCATATTAATATTATTTAGGTGTGTGTTTTGAGAGCAAGATGTTTCGATGATGCTTCTGTCCTATAATGGCCAAACTTGGTCCAGTTTGACTTGTATAATAATATGTGGGTTACCAAACATACATGAAAATATAATTATTGAAAGCCAAAAATGCTTTTACTGATTGATAATAACAATTTTATGTCAAAATAGAAATCAGTTTTGATATGCTTTAATTATTAAGCATGGTTTAAAAAAGGAAACTCAAATCTATGGTACAGTACTGGCACAATGAGTCCAACTTTCATTCTAACCTATAAAAGAGAAATATTTCATCAAAATTGGTTTACAAGTACGCATATTATCTAAAATCATTCATACGATTCTCGTATTCAATGCCATTTCTCAGAAGAAATAACAAGAGCGACGATAAACGGATATGTATTTGTAACTCAAAAATAGATACAAAACCTTATTGATGTTTGGATTATAATCCGACCAAGGAAAATAGGGCGATTCGAGGGCATGCAATAATTATGTTAATCGACCAGAATTGCTGTTTTAATGAATATCCTCGGATGCAGAATAGGAGTTTACATCAAAAATATACTACTGGTGTACAAATTTCATTTAAAATCGTTACAAACTGTGAAAATATACGATAAATCTTATTGGATTGAAAGTTACATGATGACATTTTAATTTTAGTCGGATTATACGAACGAACGTCAAACATGAGTGCGAAAATAATGGGCAATTACTAAATGAATACTACCGTTACCTGACTCTGGTAGGTTACACTCCATTTCCGTGATCGTATCCTTGCCTTCTTCCATATTGAATTCAATCAAAAACAAGTAATTGATCCAAAAGTGGCGCGAGTTAACACCGTAACATCTGTCACTTAGATTACGTTGAAACTCTAAACATTTCTAAGTAAATAAATAAATTTAGAAATTACACAGTAGAATAACTGGAAATAATACACGTTGAGATTACAACAAAACGCGGGAAACTACGTGGAAAATTCAATTTTTGTAAATTTTGCGAACATCCGACATAAGCAGACCGCTCGCTTGTTGATCCGGCTTGAGTTGCCAGACTACGATCTCAAAATTTGTACCAAAACAGCTAAACATAAGTCCCATTCTTCTAATGGGCAGCAAAGGAAGCAAAAATATTTTAAAATTATGGATGACACTAATTTAATTCTTTTTATTATTTTTTATTTAGGAAGAATCCTTTGCGTTGCATTCCTAAATTAAACTTTTGGGTCTTTCATAGAACAGTAGCAACACCAAAATATTCGATTTGGAAACATAAAAGAGCGCGAAAACGAAAATGGTTTACATTATCACAGTTTTTTTGAAGTGCTTATAAAAATGGCAGCAAGCGGCAGGGCTGCTCGTCTTCTAAAAGCAATGGATCTTCTTGCGAAAAAGACAACTTTTGATCATGGCACTGTTCTAAGCAAGGTATTATTTTGTTTTATTATTTATTTTTCTCTTTCAAATAGATAGGAATACGTTTTATTTGCTCGGGAAACTTTGTAGATGTGTGATGGGTATATCTCAACATAATTATTATTATTATTATTATTATAGCTAGCCCACATTGTCCCACTGCTGGGCAAAGGCCTCCCTCCATTCCTTCCAAAGGTCACGCTTCTGTGCTACTTCTTTCCAATCCTCAAGGAAGACATCCAGTTCGTCCCGCCATCTCCTTCGTGGTCTGCCGCGACCTCGTGTCACTGTTTCAGGGCACCAATCCTGACATTTACGAGCCCACAGTTCGTTCGGCATGCGACAGACATGTCCTGCCCAGTCCCATTTAAGTTGGGCAGCCTTTTGAGCCACATCAACGATTTGCGTTTTGGAGCGCAGCGTAGTGTTCCGTACATGATCTATTAATTTTACACCTAAGATACTGCGCTCCATAGCACGTTGGCAAACCTTGAGTTTGGACTTTTGGATGTTAGTTAAAGACCAAGTTTGTGCACCGTAGGTCAAGATGGGGAGAATACACATGTCCATTAGCTTTCGCTTCAGAGACATGGGCAGAGTGCCCTTAAAATACTCCTTCATGGACCAGTAACTCTTCCAGGCATTTTCAGTTCGTCTGGCAATTTCCTTATCTTGCCTTGCCTGGAAAGAGATTACTTGGCCCAAGTAGATATATTCTTGGACATATTGTATATTCTCCCCGCCTACGTGTATGCTCCTTTTGAAGCTGTTGGTCATGAGCTTGGTCTTCGACATGTTCATCTTCAGTCCAACCTCAAGGCTTGCATTGCTAAGATCTTGTAGCATTTGTTCTAGTCCTGTGGCTGTGGGGGAGAAAAGGACAATATCATCAGCAAAACGCAGATTATTCAAACAACATAATAAAACAATAAAAATATTTTTTTTTTACGAATTCTCTGTTCTGTGTACTGATTTGACCTCATCAACTGCGTTCATTCTCTGAAAAAAAAAACCTGTCTATGGATAACTGGGATTCCATGTTTTCTTCAGAATTGAGACTATTGTGTAAATCTTCGATTCTCAAATCATAACTATTTCAGAATGCATTGTTGGAGAGTGTCTGTGTGAAGTGAAAATATGGTCGTTTCATTTACTTATCAGTCCAATTTAGTAACTATCTACTGCATCAAATATGATATGAAGAAAAAAACTAGTTCAGTGTTACGTGAGGGCGTAATCACTGTTTTTTTTTTTCTTGTTATTTGAGCGATTTTTTTTCGTAAGAATGAATCAATTACACATTTTCATGTACAGTAATTCCATACATGTTGACCGTGTAGATATTGCACTTTTTTTTAGCTGAATTTGAAAAACTTACTTTCTAACCGATGAAACAGTATCTTCACTCTGTCTAAAATCATGTGCTGAATTCATGGTCCTCCCTTACTTCGTCTATACCTTGACGACGGGTTAATCTTTATGTTTTGATCTGTTGAAGTCATTGTATAATTATGTTTGCGTCACTGAAATAGGATTTAATGGCATTGATACTGATCTTGAAATGATGCTATTTCGATAAATGAGTGATTCTTTTCGGCCATGTTATCACTATAATAGCGAAAGCATTAGGTACCTAGTAGAAGGTACCTATTTAAAGTTTTAATCAAATTCAGCGGAAGGTACTTACTAAGTAGATATTATGTAAAGCGACAGGACGGTAAAGACCAGCTGAAATTTAGTCCAAAATTTAAAAAAAAATATCCGATCATGTGACAAGACCAAAGCACTAAGCGTTATAACAAAGTATAAAAATAATGATTCGAATTGCTTAGAAGGACATGATTATGTCTATATTAAATACATAATTAATAATAATATATTTATTTTTTATGATATCTTTTTGATAAATTACCTTTATAAATATTTTCATGCCTGATTGAACTCGGGAAAAGTGTTTAAATGGGCAATAGCCACGGGGGCCAGGTAATGTAATATAGGTCACAGACTGTATTGCCACCCGTTATATTCCATTATGCAAATACATAATTGTCTAATCTGTCTATTAAATACCAGTTACTTTGTTAGTTTAGCGTGAGATACTTAAAAGGACGGCGAAAACAAATTTTCAGCGCCGACAAAAATCTTGAATTTGAGCATGGATTGTTGGTGTGGTTTGAGTCTGTTTCCAACTAATTGTCGGTTCCCATTGGTGACACATAAACATGTTGGAATCTGTATTTTTATCTTTCTCTCCTTCTTTATTGACCTTTACATTTTTAGGTGAAATTGCAACCAATTTCGAATGGGACATTTCAAGGCACGTTTACTGTGGACAAAACAATGTGCAACATGGGGGGATCACTGCACGGAGGCTACATTGCGTCTGTGATCGACGTGCTGTCGTTTTACACACAGCTCAGCAATACTAATGGCAGATTGTCCTGGACGACGAGTATGAATGTCAAGTAGGTGATCGTGCCTTTGCCTTTTTATACTTCTCATTGCAGCGTTGGCCTGCTTGCCCTCAAGCTATATGGGCTGATGACGTCAGATCCGGAAGGCGGTGGACAGGTTGACGTGACGCAGTTTGGTAGTAACCATTAACCTATGTTAAGCAGTGGACTGCGAAAGACTGAGTTGATGTATTGTTTGATAATTCTTGTACATAGTTTTGTTGAAACACCATTCATGCCCTTATCCCAATTAATTTGGTGTTGGCGCAGCATGTCTTCTTCTTCCATACTTCTCCATTACTCGTTATCTCATCAGACACCTCCTTTCTTGCCATGTCATCCTTTACACAGTTCATCCATCGTTTCTTTGGTCTTCCTCTACTCTTTTACCTCCTCCACTCTTATATTAGTTTTGTTTTAAAAATTGTTAAAAGCGAACATTGGAATCTGATTCTTATGGACACTACCTACTTCTATAAAAAGCTCCACCATTGTGTCATCAATTCCTAATAGCACGGTAGAAAAAAAATTGTCGGTAATGAAATCCATTGTTGGTGCAGTGGCTGACAATTGGCTGCTGAGCTGCGTCTCTCGGGCGGGTACGATTCTCTCACGAAACAAATATTTGTATGGCCTACAGGTAGTTGTTCCAGGTCTGGCTGTTTGTGTATGTGAGTTTAAAGGTTTGTAAACGCCCCATGAGACAGTATAGTAACCAAGCGTGGCAACGTTTAAAAAAAAACTGTTATGACGTCACAAAACTGGCAATCAATAGTCCATAAGTTTAAAATTAGCATATAGTATACATTGACGAGTTATCGTTTAGGTAGTATTGTAGGCTGGTTTCTATCAATTACAGTAGGTTTTTTTTCAACAGTTACATCCGACCAGCTGTGGATGGTGAAAAAATAAATGTGGTTACCAAATCACTGACAAGCGGTAATTCTTCAGTAATAGAAACGTATTTCCGCAATGAACAAGGAAAGATTTTGGCAAAAGGCACCACATCCTTTCTAAACGCGGGAGATCCTTTTCAAGAAATTATCAAAGAAATTTTAGATTTTGATGTATACGAAAATTAAAACAAAAAATAAGTTAGCGTTATTTACCACTTTTACAGTAAAAAAATTAAACTAAATTAGGAATATTGATATATTAGAATTTTTGATAACTACCATTATGTAAATATTTATGGTGGCAGCAACCCTGAGACTAGGCTTCAGGTGCATTACTGCCTCCATTGCTTCTTATGTTTGGTGGGTGGATCAATGAAGTGGTAGGTACTTAACTTACAATGTATGTGTACCCGCTGATCTAATCAGTTCACCATCTTATTATGTTTACTTCATTTGTGGCAATAAACAATTTTATGAACAGGAATTTTTTGTATTTTATTTATGCATTGCCTTACTTATTCATAGAAAGCTTAATAAAATTAGAGTGAAAAAATACTGAGCGCATTTAAGTAAACGTCAAGTGTGACCAACATGGCCCATCGTGTATATGAGCCCAAATTTTTATTGGACCAAAAATACCCACACGTTATTTTAATTTCCAAAATTACCCACATTATTGTTGTAATTTATTCCTTTCTTGACAATGTACAGCGGTGGTATTTTCGTTTTTGGCGCTAAAACATTTTACAAAGAAACAAGGCGGGATGCCATTTCTGCTTTGCCGTTGGAGATGTCTTGGAAAATATTTTCGTGAGTAACTGACGGTGAAGGTCGTATTTCATAAGATAACTTTTTGCGTTGTTTTTTTTTGCATGCATATGTGAATTGTTTTTTACAAAAGACTGCATTATTTTAATTTACGTATGTCGTATGACCTATGAGAATGATAAATGCAATTTGTCCGGCTTGTTTTGTGGTCGTAAACGTGATTGCTGACTGAGCGTAGCGACTAGGTGTTGATTTCAGGGTCAATCATAGTATCACTGTCCCTTTTTTTCGATTAATACCTACCTAAGGCTTTAATTTTAGCGGCCAATAATGAAATTGGATTTAAAACAACTTATTCTCGAAATGTGATACTGATGACAACAAAAAAGCACATTTTTTTCTTGCACAGTTATTTGGACGACACATCACTACAAACTGCAGCCCATACGCACAAAACATGGGCGCGCATTATTATGACGAACAAAAAACTGCGGGATCGTCTCAACAAATTCGAACTGGCAATTAAACTGGGCTCTGAAAGCTTAGCGAAGTTTTACAGGAAAAATAAAAGAAAACTGCGTAAGGAAAAGGCAAAAAATTATTTGCCACTCGGCAAAACTATGGGTAATACAATTTTTTTCGCTATTATAACACGATTTGTCCATTACTTAGGTACCTTTTAACGGTTTGTTTTTTCATTTAATGGTCTGCGAAAAACCAAGGTCTTGTAGACGTACCAAACCGCCATTTTGTTTTTTTTATTATGTAGCTTTTCGTGTTGATTATAGTTTTGGTTTTCCTTTCAGTATCTTCTTCAGAGAAAACGATCCTAAAGTCTAAAAGAGGTGGAGAAGAATTTTCTGTGTATACAAAAAGATTCAAACTCTACTGAATCACCATTTATCCAATTAAACACAAAAAAATTGACTGCAAAATTATGTTCACATTGACATTCAAAAAAATAATCTTTAAATCGACTTTGTCTACATTAAACCGATAAAATCATACTTAGTATAGTTACTATCAAAATGTACTTACGAAAATACATTATCTTTAATATTTATCTGAGATTTTGACTGAGAGCCGAGATATTTAAAATGCATTTTTTATAGCCAAAAGCAAAAATATGTACATGTGCACTTAGTGAAATCCAAAAATGATTTCCTGTTATGATATTGATTGTTGTTGCTGCTGTGTAGGTGTGTATACCATCTTCTATAACATGCTTTTTGGAAAGGTACTCTAAATTTTTCTATGTACAGTCGCGACCAACGAAATGTATACACTTATGCTACTGTATTGATTGCCTTTTATCCTTTTCACGAAAATAGTATTTTAGAAGCCATACTATTACGAAATAGGTCGTATCGCAATGTAGAAACCGTTATTTCCCAAGAAAATAAACTTTTGAATTTTGCTGTGTATACATTTAATTGCTTGTGACTGTACAGTAGAGCACTAACATAATTTATATTTGCCATCGTAGTGACAGCAGTCGTTTGTAGGGTTCGTCGCTTGGGGAGATTCCTCTCATGCACCCAAAGAGTTCGAGTAGGTGGTTGAATTTTGTGCTAAAGACATTTGAACTTTTTTGCCATTGGCACGCTAAAAAGAAGCAATTAATTTCTCCAGTACTTATTGTAATTTTTTTAAAATTTAGTATGTTGGAACCTATTTAAGCTAGGTCTTATCTCAATGTTGCAATCGGGATTCTTTGAGAAAATCGCTTTCACTCAGGGTAAAAGTCCTCGTACTGTACATACTTTAGCCCCCGACTGTACATTATACGGCGATACGATCCATACATTATCGCGTGAAGTAAATTGTAAAACATTTCATGTGTGAACCGACCCGACGTGATATACGAGTATAGGCGACGCTTGCGTTTCCACGCACATTACATGGTGTGGAAATATATTCGAAATTTACATCAAAATACTTTATTTATTAGCGTTGGGATGCTTTTGGGAATGAGCACTGTTTGTCTTCGTTTAGATGTTTTGTTGTTTTTTCTTTTAAATCATCCTTTCCATGTAGGGAGTAGACACTTAGTAGGAATTCCGTTTTTTGCTGGTGCTATTGAATCAGTTGTAAATCGTTGGGGGCAAAAAGTTTCAGGTCATCCATGTACAGGAGGTGAGATATAACCTGACCACCTCTTTTCAACCGATAGCCTAGACCTGACTCTTCCAGCACCGTGCTAAGTCGATTCAAGGCTAAGCAGAACCAGAGTGGACTCGAACTATAGCCCTGAAATATACCTCGCTCTATCCTTCTCGGCTTGCTATTCTTCTGGATTTGCCGACATCCAGAAAAGCGAAGGACTGTCCACCATTGCCCCATACACGACATCGGGTAGGAGCGCAAAGTTGCATCAACTTTATACAACTGTAGCACCCTCATGAGCCATGTACACTGGGCCCAAGTATTTGGTTTACAGTTTATATGTGTGAGTGAAGTCATAGTTATGCACACAAACACAAAATTAAATTAACTTGACTTGCTGTACGAGCCGGTAATATTCACACAGCCGCTCATTATTATTGTGTGAGTAAACATATTGTACCCTACACGGGGTTTATTTTTTTTATCTTTACGCTTGTCGGGTAATCTAGTAAAAATAATATAAACGAGTTTACAATAAAGCCCAACATTTTATACTAACTTAACATGGTAACCATAGCCGATTGGTGTAAGCGCTTGCGTTAGCTAGTGATCTAACCTCGACGACGCGAGTTCGAACCCAACTGAGGAATTATTTTTGCTACTTTTTACTTTTTGTTTTTTAATAAATTTATTTTGTGGCCAATAAAATTACTCAAGCAAAAAGTAAAAAGTAACTAAATATAACCAATGAAATAATTTGATTTTTTTATTAGATAAACATTGCTATTGTTTGCTTAGCTTATCGCTTGGGTCATTAGCAAATTATCGGTCTCGTTTCTTCCAATATGTTCCTTTCTTATATTGGTTGTTTTAAGGTTCAATTTGGTGGGGGCTGTATGTTAGAAAAAAAAACTTGTGTGGCCGATACAATGATTTAATACACTGTTGTTTACCTGTTTTTTTGACAAATACAAAGTTTTTTATTGGTAAGGATTGACGTAAATAATTTGTCAAAGTAGGTAGGTATATAAATTGAATCAAAGTAAAATTAGAGGTGAAGTGAATCAACATGTTAGATAGTAAGAAATTATGACAACTTCTAATCCCATAACAATAACATCACTTCACCATACTTTCAATAATTTACGAGTTGTGGTTTTAAAAAAAAGTTTTATACCTACCTACTTATTACTAAGTTTTGTATTTGTTCTAATTTGCTTAACAAATATGAACATTATTTGCATTAAAATAAGATTCATATTCGTCTACTAATTAATATAAATTCGACTAATAATGAGTCGGCAATCCTTCGTTTTCTATTACTCCTTGTAACCTTCTGCTCATGAGATCTCACAGTTTGTAAGCACACTTTTATGCGGGTGGACAAGAAGGGATCAGCCTTATGCCTTGCCACGATGTCGTAGTGTCGAGTCGATGAATTTGCCTTTGGTTTTGGCCTAAGATGTTCTACGTCTCCAAAATACGCATATCGGCGGACCCATAACTGCACGGTTCTCCCCTGTGGATAAAAACAGTATTTATAATACTTATAATAATAGCTAATATTATAATAAATAAACACTATATTTTTATACTATATATACACTATGTTTATTCAATATACTTATATATACCTAATTAATATTACTTATAATAATACAATACATAAATATAAGATATACACTGACATTAGCAAACATTATAATCTATTTTTATTTACGTTATTCAAAGGCTTTTCTTTAATCTGTCTAAAGGCTAGATCAAGCTAATTTTAGACCAAGCTAATTTTATCATAATCATCATACGATTACAAATTAAAAAAAAGAAGCTATAATAATTCAGTTATGATAATATATTATTATAACTATGGTAGGTATTGCACTTAAGTTACATTAATTATTTATTCCTAGTAAACATCCCTTTCAATGTTTACTAGGAATAAAGAGAATAGAGGAGTTAGTTAAAGTGAAGTAGGTATAATATCAACGTAATATCTAACTGTTACTCACCGATATCATTAAGCGCCTTGTAATTTCACTTCATCTCATCGATACGCTAATCGATAACAATTCAAATTGAGTCAGCCCAAAATTTGGCGACGAGTTTGGCTCTTTCAGTAGCGTCCTGTGATGCATTTCACAGGAGCAAACAACAGAACAGGCAGGACACGATATAAAGTGTCCCATCGTTTGTTAGGCAGCACCACATTTACACTCACAATTTCACATAATATAGATACGTTTTGCTCATCCAAAACAACGATTTCCACCTCTTTGAACATTGATAAATGTTGCATGGTTGGATCCACAGAAATAAAACCACACACATGCTCAAGAGTAGTAATCAATAAACTCAGTAATGCAAATACTCGTAGATTGACAACTAAGAATGCTCATTTTTTATAAATGAAGGTGTTTGAAAACAATATTTTTAAATTGTCGGTAGTTGTTGTCTAAACAGTCAAAATCAAATAGCCTGAGAGTTCAATGTTTGTCTCAAACGTTGGAATTGTTATAAATTCTACTTTAAGTAATGTTTTAACAAAATAATGAATACAAAAAGAAAAATAATATACTATTGCATGCATGATTTGAACTTACGACTTCTCGTTCAGTGACCAAAGACGATAGCCATTGTGCCAGGATTGCTATATTAACATCATGCAAAATATTATATCTCCTTCAGCATCATAAGTGAATGATGACTATATATTGGTATATGGTAATTGATGTGCCACACGCACACTAATAAAAACTGAGCTCGCTCGTTTTATTTTGTGTTTGTGTGCATAACTATGACTTCACCCACACATATAAACTGTAAACGAAATACTTGGGCCCAGTGTACATATGTGGCTGCCTCGTTGGTCTGGTGTCGCAAGCGCAACTGTTGTGTTTAAGTTCCATGTAACAGAGTAAGACCCTGCTGACATTAACATCTGGCTGCTACTGAGAAATGACATAAAAACCCAGCAACAGTTGCCCGACCTGGGAATCGAACCCATGATCTCATCATCATCATTATCACTTCAGCTGAAAGACGTCTACTGCTGGACATAGGCCTCCCCCAAGTGTCGCCACATTGACCAGTCCCGTGCGTCTCGCATCCAGCGGATTCCCGCAAACTTCAGCAGATCATCGGTCCACCTAAAGGGAGACCTTCTAATGCAACGTCTTCCGGTTCACGGTCGCACCTCCAAAACTTTTCGGGGGCCGCCATGGGCCATCCGATCCGAGCAATGATCAAGGCGATGAGCAAGATCTCATGTTTAGCAACAAACTCTTAATTTTAATCAATAACACTCGAATATTTAAAAGGTAACTTAAAAAGCATTTACCTCTCATGAACTCCGTACTTTATTCAAAGCCCGAGACTCCAAGGTGGTGCAAGGAAGTCACGTAAAAAATTAAATAAAACTTCGCTCCACTGAATATTAGTACGTGCAGAAAAAGATTACTCCAACTTCGCCGGAGTATCTTTATTTGCGTAACTTTTTTATTGCTTTTCACTGTTTTGGGTGACTTTTGATCTTAAGTTCGCGTGTAAAAATAACACAGCACGAAATGCTGTGTTATTTTTTCCAGCATTCGGCTCAAATGCATTGAAAAATAATGACAAGCATAGATATTAGATGAAAGGAAGTTTGTTAGAAGGCAGTTTGTAACGGAGACTGGTCTTTTCAGAATCCTGTCCGGTCTTAGAATAGTCTTTTCTAGAAAAACACTGAACATTTTCAGTGAAATGTTAATAAGTTTCTGATGCAAATACTTACCCTACATAGCTGATTCGAATTTTGCGAGATAGGACCATGATGGGTCCAGGCTACCTCAACGTGAACTCAGAATAATAATGGTCTGAAGTCACCATCTAATTAATCTGGCATTATAGTTGCTATTTAAGCAAGCGGGGTGATCTTAGTTTTTGATTCTTCTCTTTACGAGTCCCTCTGGCCTGCAGCGCTGCATCTTACCAAAGCTATATTTTTGACATTTATTTTATAAAATATGACATTTCAAACAAATACAGTGTGCAAAGATGCGGATAAGTAATTAGTTTGCCTGTCCCCTGTCACAATATTTGGAACCAACAAATTCAGTGCGAGCACCTCCCGGTGATAAATGATCGCACACTTCATTAGTGAACGAGGTTTAATGGCGATAACTCGTGCACAGACTATAAAGTAAATCGATTATTCAATTAATATCGAATAGATAGTGTTGTTCTCTTGTACACAATGGGCAATGATGGTCTATTCACTGTAATTATTGGTTTCAATGATAGGTTGTAAATTAGGTATCGATGTGTTAAGTTAGATGGAGCAATGGATGCAAAATAGGTTTTGTATGAGTTATCTGTTGAATTATTAATGATATTCAGACAATTAATCATGATTACCTAAAGCTAGTCAATAGCAGCAGGATCTATTTAGGTGGTGCAACCGCTACGTCAGAAGAAGACCACACTAACTGTACCACAGCATTTGCTACTTCACTTTAAATAATATAATAATTTCTATTGGGAAACTTCCTTCAACGAATTGTAGGTACACGTAAAATACCTAAGTGTCTAGATCTAGGTCAAGTTCCATAAAAGTACATTTCAAATCCCACACATCCCGAAGTCAACGAGATTCCAAGATGGCGCCGGCTTCAAATTGACACATCCGGCGGGCGCTTTGACGCGGGCCCTCACCGGAAGCACACTTACAGCCTCCTGATATCCACTCCAGTGAGGACCGTCTTCCTGCTAAAGTGTCGCCCTCTGACGACTTGTGTGTCGATCTTTGTAAGTGAGTTCTATTTTGTTGTGTCCTTTGCCTCAACGAGGCCGTTTATAGAACTTTTTTTGGCGCGGGAAAATGCGATGGTTGTACTTTTCGTAATTTTCGAACAGTTTGGCGAAGCTGTTGATTGAAACAGTCTGTACGTCTGTACTGAAGAAATACTAAGTTTATGTAGCTACTAGCCCTTAATTGGTCGCGCCAAAAAAGTTACGTAAACGGTCACGTGGGGTGCGTGACAACCCGATCATATCAAATACGAAATACATGCAAAATCACGATTATGCTCGATGCTTGATCATAAAGCACACGTAAACGGAACTTCAGCGCTCAAAATTCAGATAAAAAAGTTCTAAACCTTTAAGGATGCGCTGGGGTGTGTAACACCCCACACATGAAAGATAAAAAAGATTTCTCCGGCTATAAAAGAGTCTAATTTCTATGGAGAACTATTGAAACTCAACTTCAACTTGCATCGCGTACGATTGCTCGCAAAAAACATTCAGGCGCACGGTAACTTGAAAGTTATGATTTTATTATTCTGTGCCTTTTGCTAGCTCTTTGTTCGATTTTAATTTTGAAGCGCGGTGTCAAATTGTGATTCGCGGGTCGACCATGAGGTCATAATAGAAAAGAGGCTAGAATTGACCTGTACTAGCTCAAGACAGACAGGGGTGGAAAGAAGAAAGGGAAGCCTTTGCAAAGTGAGGTAAAGATAAAAAATGATTCCTGAAGGTAAAGTATCTACTACTTATGTACAACGTATGGACAAGCGTAGCGTGTAACGCCCCTCAGCTAGGTGGTCCGAAAGCTGGCTTAGACAGAGTGGATGAGGAAAGCGGAGAACAGGGTGTTGTGATGCAGCATGGGAGAGAGAGATACCTACTCTCAGCAGCAGTGGACTGCGGCAGGCGAGGCCTGTTGATGCCATATACTATAGTTCTGTTCAAACTTTAAGGCGGCTCGGAAGTTAGCTGCGAGTGACGGTCTGCGCAGGTATGACGGTTCAAATTTTGTAGTGGCACGGGACATCTTAAGGTAAAGCTGCTCGGACACAATTTTAGGTATCAACAAGGTACAGAGGACGCATCATCTTGACTGTATACTGAAAAATGAAAAACGAATCACGTAAATCGGACCAGTAATCGGAGTTATGAGGTAAAAAATAATTAAAAATATACAGAATGAGTGTCCATGGAGTTTCTTGCCCATTCTTCTCCATAGAGACCTACGTTAGGAAATGGGCAACTACAGTACTTTCACAGTTTTATGCCTTGTGATTGTGACTGTACTGTACTGCTACTTTTTATTGTTGTCTATGTTTCGACAGTTCAAAAGTGCCTGTAACTGGCCTACTTGAAATAAATGCTTTGATTTTGAATGAAGAATTGACAACCTCCTTCTTTTTAACAGTTGGTTAAAAGCTGGTCGACAATCGTCGGTGAGCGCGGTAATGCAGAATGCATTACCGCTCTTGAGTAAGCTCTTTTATCATAAACTCTTAGGATCTATGAGATTTTGAAATATACCAAAATGATACCAATGCATTACATACATCCTCTTGTCTCGAACTTACTTTGTCTATACCTACCCAAGAGTAATAATATCATTACATTATGTACGACGGCCAATCAAGCTATACAAAACCAGTTTATGCGGATCTCTCATTGTACAGCAAATCTATACAAAGCGAGGCCAATTTATACTGGAAATGTACAGCTTCATGTGTACTATGTAGGAAATAACAATGAAAACTTGGCCAGTTCCACCAAGTTGTAACCAAGTTCAAACTGTTTTGATGTTCATGTTAAAGTTTATGTGTTTATGTAAACATTTATGTGTTTAGGTATAACAAACATCACCTGAATTAGATATAACTAAGCGTGTGTTGGTTTAGGCCAGGGTACAAACGCCTGCACATCGAGCTACTACAAGCTGTCAAATTTCTTTAATTGATTTTCAACTTTATTGCTACAGCATTAGGTTCAAGGTTGACTGGGAAAATTGGACAGTTTCTGGTAACTTGACGTGCTGTCTGTACATACTGGACAAATATTTGAAGTTGATAGGTTGAGTCACCGGTTGAATAGTTGTTTATGGGTATACAACATTATTTTTAGTATATGCGAAACCTGAATATAGTTTGTTCAGAATAAGTAACTGAATCGATTCCAATAATTTTTAAACCATGTTATAATTTGTCCCAAAAATTCTTAAAAAAAGTTACAAGTTGGACAGCGAGCGATAGTAAGTACCTATCGCAATCATTTAGGTACCAACTGCCAAATTATTATTATCAATGAGCTTAAGACGACGCTTGAAGCGCGCGCGCGGGCGCGCTGCTTGGTGAACACATTTTTGTGCGGACAGAAAAAGCTTATAACTTTATGATTTTTCATGATAGAGTTTTGTTTTGTACATAGGTTCTTTACATAAAAATACTAGACTCGTGTTTCAGGTTTCGCTTATACTAAAACTAATGTCCTTTTCTGTTGTTATTGTGTGCTGGGGTTTTCCTCCATTGGTGATTAGACATTCTTTTCTATTCGAATAATTTCACTTCATCATCCATGCAGAAAACCGCACACACTACCTACATTCTTGACAAAACATCAAGTTTTTTTATTTAAGTTTATAGTTAATGTATTAAATATATTCAACGTACACGTTCAAGTTCCAGAATACATTGTAAGATTGGTATATAGGACGCAATGTAACGCACTCATAACATTGTGTGTGCCGTTGGATGCATTGAATAGTAGGTACAGGTATCATGTAAGTATTTTAAGTAAAGTTATAACATTAGAAACTTGTATTTAAACTATAAACTTGTGAAATAGTTGGAGCTTTGAAATCCAATATCTCCGTAACTATAAGGTTCCCACTTTCCAAAGTATGGTCCAGTACAAAAACACGTACCTGCCGGCTTCATTAAGAGTCTTCTTACACCTATTATAACCATTTAAAAACCTCATCATCTGTCTAGCCTTTTCCCAACTATGTTGGCGTCGGCTTCCAGTCCAACTGGATGTAGCTGAATATTTTATTTTACATGGAACGGATGCCTATCTGACCTCCACAACTCAGTTAGTACTTGGTGATACGATACCCCTTGGTAAGACTGGTTGTCAGACTTTTGGGGCCACTACCCGTAACGACTATCAAAGATCTACAAATGACAGCCGGGACCGACGGCTTAGCGTGCTTTCCGAGGCACGGAGGAAGCTCGGTATGTAATGGGTGGTCACCCATCCACGGGCCAACCTAGTCAAGCGCCGCTTAACCTGAAGATCGATCCGAGCGGCTGTTATTATTTAGCCACAAGCTCTTCAACCGTTTAAAAACCTAAACAGACAATATAAACCTCTAGCTCTTGTTAGCGTACGTACGTATGTAGGTACTTACCAGTGGCGAAACTTCCATATAACTCGATTCCTACCGGCTTCCCTTTGAAAAATGGCACAGTCAGTATTCTATAGACACACACATTAAAGACATGTACTCCGGATTACCTCTTACAAAAATGACCCTTCGCTACTGGTACCTACATCACATTCTCGGCATATTTCACTAAAATGAAATATGACTGCGTGAGACCTGGACTCAAGAGGAATTCATATTAGCGCTCAATGGCTGGGCAATCTGAAAATATCTCTTCTACGTGGGAATGTTCTGGTATGAGCGGAGGTATTGGCTGCGAAGTTTTGTTCTTCCGTGATTTCTATAACATAATATCACGCTCTTATTTCTAAACGAGGTGGGTAGAGATGAATTGAAGGTCGAACGTTACTAAAAGTGTAAATAGACTCTTAACATATCCGAAAGGTTCTCTCACTTGTTCTCCCCGTCTTTGCGATATTTTTTTTGTTCTAGACCATACCTGGGAGCCTTCTAGCTACGGAGATATTGGGGGTCAAAGTTCCAACTTTTTCACAAGTTTTTTTAAATACATGTTTTATTGCAAGATTTTTACTTTACACACCTCCACGACCTCCGTACTATTCAATCCGTCCACCAGCACAATGCTCTAAGTGCTTTCCATCGAGTGCTACGGTAAAACGTGATTTTTCACCCCAAAAAAAAAAGTCGATTCCCAGCAATAATTTTTGCGTATAGTTACTTAGTTTGATGTACAGAATGCTTGGTTGACGGCTATGGGAAGAGTCTGTTTACACCCTGTATAGTTCAATTTTATTTGCAGTTATAGTTAAAGCACGAGGGTAGCCCGTAAAATTCTAATTTTAAACTTCATACTCAAAAGTAGGTTTCATAATTCTAAAAAGTTTTCAGAGAATATTTTCCAAGTCTTTAAAAAAAAAAGATAATTGGAAATTTCTGTTTCTATGGAAAATCTAAAATCGGTCAAATTTAGCAGTAACACTATTTTTCGAAAATGTTCTCTGTAATAAATATTAGTCTATATTCTATGGTCTATCACCATGCTAAATCGCACCACTAACAGAAAAGCCAAATAAAAAACAAGTAAATACGAATAACATTTTATGGCAACATGAATCTCTTTATTACAAACTTTTTCTGTACATTGTAAATTTTTTAAGCATAAATGTAGACGTCGAAGTGAATGCTTGATCCGCGGTCGCTCTTCATCCGAAGATTCACGAAGTTGAACCCGAGGCCTCCCTGAGTCACGTTTGCAGATGCGCCCGAGTGTGTCAAGTCGAATGCCAAGATACCCTGAAAAGAGAATGTTTGTTCAAGTTGAGTTATACGGAAATACGAGTACTAATATTTGTTCAAAATCAAAATATTTTATTTCACATAGGCCTCGATTGGCACTTATAAAACATCGACAAAAAGGTGCACGGTTCGGGTTGGTCGTTTCCTATGGAGAAGAACCGGCAAGAAACTCCATGGTTAATCTTTTCAAATCATTTGGTGTTACAATATTATTATGGATACAGCATTTGTACTTAAGTATGGGGGGACAGCGTAGGCCCGACAATAAGTCGTTGCTTACTACACAAAAAATGCAGAACAAAATAAAAAGTTAACAAAAGTTAACAAGCAGCTGGAAATCTACAAAGCCTACAATGTCCACACATTCACAAACAATCGATAAAAATAATCTATACTGCTAAATGTGAATCACAACGCCACAAGTGATTATGATAATTTCGTGTAGACTTAATGCAATATCACAAAGCGGCTTTATATGTTCCTATGGATGGGATACTAATAAACTATAATGGTTTTAACCAAAGATTTAGATAGTTAGAAGTGCCTTTACTGTAAGTACGTAGGTCACGTGAAAAAGAGTTGTTATTGCCTCTTTGGTCTAGTGGTCGCAAACGCGACTACTGAGTATGAGGTCGTGGGTTCGATTCCCAGGTCAGGCAAAGTGTTATTGGGATTTTCCATTAGGTTTTTTCACTAATTTCTCAGTAGCAGCCACAGAGTCTTTGTGCACGATTGATGGCAATAGGCCTTTATAACATAGGACTTAAACATAACTGGCGAAATGTGGATGCTAATTACGTACACCTCTGCCTAACCCTTCGGGGATTACAGGCGTGAAGTTATGTGTGAATTTATGTTGTTGTTGTGTTGGTCCTTATTGTTGAGGACTTAGACTTATTCTGTTGCACTTTGGGTGAATTCACAAGAATAGCTACATATATAATTTGCTATGCTAATAAATAACTGTTTAAATTTTAAGTGTCACACAATATCGCATTGGGTCTAGCCTGTAAGGATATTTGTATGTTTGGAGTAAACAAATAAATAAATAATTTGGCACTTTCGGAGAAACATATAAAAAAAGTGGTCATAGTGCGAAAGTAGGCATGGTGCTTCGAAATCCTTCATAATAAGAGCTGCAATCATGTGACATGCCGATAACCTATCGCCTTGAGTAAAGTGTTATATCATAGAAGTAAAAACAAAAGTGATACACTCATAACATAAGTGACCGTAACGACGATAATTATTGGTAGTGATAATGAATTTATTTTGGTGCGGACACTTTGCGGACCAGTTGCGGACATGGCACACTGACTTAGGCTGCCTGTCCAATGAAGCGGAGCGAGGCTGCGGAGCGGAGAAACTGAGAAATATTAACCAATAGGATTGCATGCTGGAGTGGAGCGGAGGTTTTAGGCAATCCTCCTCGTCGGCTTCCAGTCTAACCGGGTGGATACAGTTGAATACGAGTGTTGTACATGGAGCGGATGCCTATCTGACCTCGACAACCCAGTTAGTACTGGGTAATACGGCACCCCTTGGTAAGACTGGTTGTCAGACGTTCAGGCTATCGACTCCTTAGCGACTGCAAAAGATCTACAAATGACAGCCGGGCACGGAGGAAAATCGATATGTAATGGGTGGTCACCCATCCACGGACTAGCCTAGGCAAGCGCGGCTTGACCTGAAGATCGGTAACGTAAGTTTAGGTCCCTACTTGAATATAACTTGAGCAAACCTGAAACCATACATCTGTGTCAAATTCACCTAATTATAACAGTTCTCATTTTCTGAAATCTTACTTAGGAACAAAAAAAATCCATGTGTAATCACTTTCTATTTGAAACAAATCATTCCGTGATACTACAGGAAAACCTTTGAGTTTCAGATGTTTTTGTAAAACCCCGGTTTTGTTGGGGATCCCCCTACGCGATGGATGACGTCGAGAACTCATTATTATTTAATCTTTTCCTTGTGTACCGCTACCTACACAGTGAATCTTGTCTATGTGTCTAACCTACCTATGGTTTAGTACTGTGTGATTTACTTGGCTTTATTTAATTCTTATTTTCGGTTGCCACCTATTAAAACTGGGGATGTGAAAGTGTACACCTCTGTCTAAACCTTATGGGATTGCAGGTGTGATGTTATATATTTTTCAACATAATTATCATTCTACATCTTCCGTGATTTTTCATTATTTTGAACTCCCGATATTTCGACGCTGTTGCAAGCGCCATGATCGCGGATTTGAGATATCCCGTCAGTGACAGTATAAGTTTAGTTGTAAACCGTGAAAGCTTAAAACAGTGTTAATTATCATTCTGTCTGACTGCCTCGTTGGTATAGTAGTCGCAATCGCGACTGCTAAGCATGAGATCTTGGGTTCGATTCCCGGGTCGGGCAAATTGTTATTATTATTCTTTTTCCATCAGGAATTTCTCAGTAGCAGCCACGGCTACGGTGTCTGGAGTGCCCGGTTGATGGCAATAGGCTTGCCCTCTATTACACGAGACTTACCTAAACATAACTGGTCGTACTATTAGGTACACCTCTGCCTAACCTCGGGGATTACAGGCGTGATGATGTTATGTTATCATTTTGTTTCTGCAATCTCCATTAGTTTGACGGAAACAGAACAAGTTAACGAGTTTTAACTGCGTTTAACACTGAACGCGTTAATTGATTTTTGGTGCAAGCGGGCCTAAGAGAAGTCAAATATAACTATAACACAATTAAATACTAATTACCAAAAACCCTGCAGTCTTGATTGCCGAATCGATCGTAGAAACAGTTATAATGTTAATTTTGCATTGTATAGTAATTCCCTATTAATATAATAACCAGTTTAAAAAAATAAATGCATGTTTTTGAACTGCATAACAACAAACGTAAACAAACAATTAAGATAAAATATAAATACCGGTATCGAAAAGAATTGCATTGGGTTTTTTCCACAATGCAATATGCACTTTAGCACATATATTACAAGGACTATGAACGAGATGGTCTAAACCAATTTAAAGAACTGCTCATTTGAATGGCCTAGAATCTTTATCTGTATAATATGTTACATAGACTATAGTTGTACCCAAAAATAACTGCTTTTGATTTTAGATGTCTAAATTACTACATGAAAAATCTCACCTGGATGGAACGTCCAACATTAGAAGGTACAGGCGGCAACGCGAAGTACATGTTCTCTACCCTCTTCCTGAAAACCTTGGAACTGTACTGGACATCATGATGGTAGACCAAGGGCCTCAAAACATTGGTTCCCATGAATGTATGGCTGCACTCCACAAATACTACCGCTGCTAGCAAAAAGGCTAAGACACACAGCTTCATTTTTAAAAAGAAAGAAAATTAAAAAGTCAGTTTTGAATTTAGAATCAGACGTCGGCACGCTACGATGGTGAGAACGTGAATGTATAGTTAAGTAGTGTATAAGTATGTTTTCCTTTTATCTCTGCGTGATATACTGGGTGTCATAGTTTGTCCATATTTCCAGTTAATTATAATTTCTTATAACAGCGTTATCTTTATGATTTTGGTCTAGTTATCGGGAACTTGGTCGTGACCGCGAATTTTGTTTTTGGTTGCTTACTTCGACTCAATGTTATAGTTTGGTTCCCGGAAAGTGTAAGGTTAGGTTACTTCTACTGAAGTTTACTCCCCTGGATCGGTATGGTAAAATATATTTTAATCAATTCAAGGGTAAGCAAGGTTGTTAGTTACATAACATAACATCACGCCTGTAATCCTGATTTGTATAAGTATATATTAATATTTATTTATATTTGTATTTACATATAATATTTTAGGTTAAGTTAGTTAAGACACATAAACACCTTATTCTCTTCCGTTTCTACACAGTGCTACATTTCTACATTTCTTTTTTTCACTTCTCCTTTTGCGGGTCTGCTGGCAGAAATTTCTTAGGAAATAAGCAGTACCTATGTACTCATGTATTATATTGTTATTTCCTGTGTTGTATAATTATATTGTGTACATAAATAGTAAAATAAATAAATAAATAAAACACTTTGTCCGACCCGGGAATCGAACCCAGTACTGCAACCCTAAAGTTAACAACAGCTCAGTCAGCAGACAACTCAGTCTCAGTCTTAGTTAACAACTCCGTATGAACCCGGGCTACTAAGTAAGTATTTTTGAATGAAAAAACGTTACAATTATATGCTCGATCTGGGGATGGGAACCTTTCTACCTTCAGCAGTTGTTCTTGTGTTCACTACACCAACGAAGCTGGTTAGCTACTTCGTTGAAGGACTTCGTTCGTCGTGACTTTTCCTGACTGTCTGATCTCCTAAACTGACAATGGATATCGATGCGGTTTTCACCATACTTGAGATAATGAATTCCAGAATACCAGTTAGCATAAAAATCTCGGTCTTTTCACGCGTCACCATTTTACCAGTGCAGCGCAATGGCGAATCCTTCGCGTAGCTATAGTCATAGGTCTCGAGTTCGAACCCAAGACACGCACCTCTGATTTTTCGGATTCATGTGCGTATTGTATAATTATCACTTGCTTCGGTGAAGGAAAACATCGTGAGGAAACCAGCATGCCTGAGAGATATTTCTCGACAGCATGTAAAGCCAAGTCAGAGGCCCATGGGCGGCATAAAACTTTGACACCAGGTGTGGCACTAGGATATTCCCCAAAGCGCAACTATTTTTAAGCGCAACTAAATTAATCCTCGAAGCGCAACCATTAGTTGCGCTCATAAATTCAAATTAAAAATATTATGTGTTTATTCCTCAAAGCGAAACCATGATTGAAAAAAAAAAATGAATCCCTCATACCCCTCTATTTTTATCATGGTTGCGCTTTGAGGAATAAACATATAATTTTTTTTAAATTTGAGTTTGTGACCGCAACTCATGGTTGCGCTTCGAGGAATAATTAAGTTGCGCTTAGTTGTTTGCGCTTAAAAATAGTTGCGCTTTGAGGAAAACCCCTTGGCACTAACCACACAATAAAGAAGAGCGTACACATACCAAAAATTCCTTGGCACTCTAAATACTCCTTTATTAACAAACTAATAGCCAGAAAAAAAAACTAAATATGAAATGGAATCCGATGACCCGTCAGTTTAGTTTTAACCGCGAGGGCTTCGGCCGGGAATCTCTGCGGCTCGGATTGGCTTGGAAATAACAAAATGGTAAAAAACCTTCAACTGATAGCGTGTGACAGACAGACGCGACGGTTGGAGGCTGTGTTTATATAGAAGCGTAGTTTTTCCCCTCATTTATTTGTTCGCCTGTTTTTTTCAGCATCGGGGATTTTTCTTTCAAAAACTATTCATTGTTATACTTTGAGTCAGAGATGATTCAACTCTGTTTGAGCTATAAAAGACTTTGTTCTTTTATTATTAGCTGTTTCTTTACAGAGATAACATAAAATCACACCTGTTATCCCCGAATGGTTATGCAGAGGTGTACCTAAATCCTAATATAAGTCTATATGACTTAAACATAACTATAATAACATAACTATATATCACATAAAAACATAACATACATAAACATGAACATAAACATAACTATATATATAAGACTTAAACATAACTGGCGAAAAGTGGGTACATTTTGCCAGTTATGTTTAAGTTCAATGTAATAGGGGGCGAGCCTGTTACCATCAACGGGGCACAAATCCAGACTCCGTGGCTGCTACCGAGAAATTCTTGAAGCAAAAACCCAATAACACTTTGCTGGACCTGGGAATCGAACCCAGGACCTAATGCTCAGCAGTCGCGCTTGCGACCACTAGACCAACGAGGCAGTGTCTTTACAGCGATCAGTTAAAATTCGAATGTATAACTGTACGAGGCAGTTCCCAGTCTAATCTGACTCAGCTGAATATGGTTAAGGCTCCGAATGCTTTCTGAACTTCGTAACTTAGTAACGGATCAGTCTTACTTCTTCTTCTCTTCGAATATGGGCGCCTCTCCGACGCATCGTTGATACGTATAACACACATTTTATCGAACTTGATATTTTCGCGCTTACACACTTTAAGTTCAAAAGGATGGCTATTGAATCTTTAAAGTAGCTATCTAATACCTATTATCTCTAAATCACATATGAGTACTTACTTAATTGACTATATTATTAATGCACGCATTTAACTATTTAAAAAAATATATATTATTTCGCGGATATTGGTGTGGGTTACACGTTTATTTAGTTTAAAACTTATTTTGTCATACTTTTTGTAATGTGTAACTGTTAAATGTACCAATAAAGTAAAATAAAATATAGATTTTGTCCGGCCGGTACGTAGCTACCTAGAAAGCTGTCTCGTTTGCGTCATTCAAGTCCTGGAGGGTGCAATTAGTTATGCAAGACGGGTAGGAGACGTGGCGTATCCTGTGTTGGGGCTTCATATTCGTAGTGTGTCCGAGATGGGTCGGTACACCATCTAGCCAAATTGGATCAGCAGCAGTCACTTGAGCCTGCAGTCAGTTCAAATATTTCCATTTCGGTCACTGCAGTTCGTGAGAAGGAGGTAGTTTTTCTGCCAGTGCGTTGACGTGTGGATTTGGGGGATATTTGTTTCTCCACAAAGTGCTGCAGCGTTCGACTGCCGCGCTGTCTTCCGAAGAGATGGTGTGTCTGAGAAAGCTTCTTCGGCTCTTCAAACGAGTTCGTGGTAGTTGGTGTTCAAACATGGGTTGGTATCAGTCACACTTGGACAGATTTGGACTAATTGCGTACCAGCTACGGACATTGGACAGTGGACACTGACAGATATTTAAGTAACTATTTGGATGGAGGTGTCCGTGTGACCATAATTTGTCCGTACCGCAGCTTGTCTGAATCTTTACTGGACAATGGACCCAAGTATGTACCTTGAAATTGCCTTTTCAAAGATGTGGTCAAGGAAAACAAAGCCATAACAACTGAGGTATGTACATCAATTATTTATTGCAATAACTAACACACAATCAAGCATAAATATAAACATCGTAGTGCAACTCCTTGGCGCGATCGCTCTTCATCCGAAGATTCACGAAGTTGTAGCCGAGCCCGCCCTGCGTCACGTTAGCCGATGCGCCGGAGTGCGATAGGTCGTAAGCGAGGATACCCTGAAAGAATATGACAAAAAAATATTAACTTTGCACGCAATTGTTACACTACCAACTATGAAGTTCGGTCTGTGTTCAGTGTATGCCTCAACCCGAGTCAAAATTATTTACATTTACATATATATTTTTTTTTTTTTAAACATTGACAAACGGTTGTGGCGATGAATCCTAGGATTTAGGGAAAGAACGCGTTTATTTGTCTAGGTGTCGGTTACATCATTCACAGACACGTTCTTTTTCTTTACGCCAAATTAATTCAAAACGTTTCCGACTAGTACATGCTGCACAGCTTTGCCATTTGCCTTTTTCTGCATTTTTGGCTGAGACATATTTCTCGATCACACGTAAAGCCAAGTCAGAGGCCTATGGGTGGCATGAAAACTCTGACACCAGGTTAGGCACTAACCACACAAAAAGAGGAAGGATCTCTGCCATTGGCTTCGTCTTTAATCCTTTAAGGTGCTGATAGTTAACACTAGTAATAAAATAAAAGACAAAAATGAAGAGGTAGGTGCCTGGGTAGACAGAATTACCAACCACAATGCTCCGTGGTTTCCACACAAAAATATACAAGGTGTAACATAATAAACGCAAGACCTCGCGTGTGGTGCCTCAGACCATGAAACTGAACAACTTTTGTTCTATGACTTTTGGAAATTCATAACTTTTTTTTTAGTTTTAACATACATGGTGGATCAGCTGATTGCGTCCGTTCCTATAGAAAGTATTTTTTTTTGCGAATTTCAAGAACTCTTAGAACAAAAGATGTTTAGTTTCATGGTGCGAGAGACCACACGGGAGGTCTTGCGTTTATTACGCTTGTATAACCACACGTGTGGACGTGGTGGAACGGTGATGACTGGTGACGACCAGCTAAATGTCATAACAAAAAGTATACCATAACCAGACCTCCCAACAACAAAACAATCGTAAATCCATAAAGAGGAACAGAAAGCAAAGCATTAACTAATTACCTGAATACTCCTTGAATAGCCAGCAACAGCTGGCAGCGTGAAGTTCAAAAACTCAATCCTCTTCTGGAACATCTTCGATCCGTACCGAGCTTCGTAATGGTACACTAGAGGCCGCAAAACGCTGGTCCCCATGAACGTATGACCACATTCTACGAAGACTACAACAGCAAACAAAAGCACGACAGTGTACACCTTCATTTTGTCAAAAACTTTGAAGATTTATTGCTATTTTGTTCGACACTGCACTGTGAGTTTGGTGTAACGAATGATGATTGTGAAGTCCACGGTTATATTTTTACCTGTTATCGTCTAATTTCACATCATTAGGAACTGTAATTAGGGCTCCGTAATTGCTCATTATTGTAACGTTTATATTAATTGAGTATTATTAATGGTATAAGATTTTAAACTATCATGGTCACTAACATTTCTATTAAAACTAACGGGATATTTACCATGTTTACTGTTTGTTTGTTTTTTTGTTTTTTATTTTTTTTTTTTTATTTGTGTGTTTATCCGTGATCATGGTGCTTGCAACAGCGCCGAAATATCGGGAACTCATAACAAACAGTAAACATGGTAAATATCCCGTTAGTATTATTAATGGTGTTAGGAAATATGAAATTATGGTCTTCGTAGAGAAAGTGGAGACAGTATGCTTTGGACATGATTTTTGGTACTGTCAATTTGTTTTGGCCTAAAACCTGGTTACAAAAGTTTGAGGTTTTGAAGAAGGTCTATAATCAGCAAAAGGTGTTCTTCAAGATTTTCTGAATTAAGACGATACCAATAGAAATGCACTTATTACACTGGTAAGTTATTCTTTGCACCCAACCAGACGAAACAATTTACTAGCCATTTATGGCACCACTAGTTTTCTTGTCGGCATTTTACAATTTTTACAAAGATGTACAGAACCCTCCTGGCCGATTTAACTCGACCTTACCCACTATTATTGACGTTAACGTCACAAACAATAACAAATGGATTAGTTTTCTTAATGGCCGTATTATCAGCCAGCCAATACGGGCCCCATATTGATATGGTAAACTAATCATCTTTCTTTGTCTCGTCGTTTAGAAAATTATGTGAATTTAGCTGTACCGGTTAGTTGTGTTCATTCAAGTGTGTGTCAATAGTTTACTATGCTAGTGGACTGAATGATGGGAATTTTAGAATTGATAGCAATATTAAAATAAAGCGAGCATCCAGTGGGATTAGCAAAAATGCTTTCCCCCATTTATTAACCCCTTGGGGGAGAAATGTTCCAGAATTCTTCTATATTGCTCGCCTATACTCAAATCAGTTATTATAAATGGAAAACTTGTGCAAAATTTCATGCTCCTAAATCCAACGGTTTAGTTATTCTTAGTGTGTCGATGACAATTCAGATTGACTCAGCCCAAAATTTGGCGACGAGTTTGGTACTTTAAAATTTGGCGACGAGTTTGGTACTTTAAAATTTGGCGAAGAGTTTGGTACTTTCAGTAGCGTCCATCAGCTCCTGTGGTATGTAAATAACAGGACAGGCAGGCTACTATATCGAGTGTCTCATCATTAATGGGGCCACACCACATTTACACTCCAGGGCAGAGTCATCTATGAATCTCCAAACGGTTTAATTGTCAGAAAGTGAACGAATAAATGAATTTAAGATTTTTATTATTAATGAGACAAAGATAACAAAATTCAGTTTTGTTTCTTTAAATATTGTTTTATAATATTGCGACTAGGTAGGTGTTTTACAAAAATATAGGTTATCGTTATTTAACATTGGATTGTAATTTAACAATCACTTTTACGTAAGCCGGTAATGGTAGTCAAATCATATGTAGTTTGAGAATGTAACTTCACAATTGCAAATAAAAGGATGATAACAAGTACGAGTTTCGAGTGTCGGGAGCAGAATCGAGTTGCTTGTGACAGTGGTAGCGGTACTGAGTGCAAAAAACGAACAAGAAAGGGGGTAGACCGATTTGTCTGCTCATAAACACCCACCCGCAATAACTTCAGTTTATCCGTGATCATGGTGCTTACAACAGCGCGGAACTCATAAAAACAGTAAACATGGTAAATATCCCGTTTCGAGTATTAATAATAAAGTTAGTGACCACGCTAGTTTAAAATCTTATAAGGATGATTACGTCGCACTTGCCATTTGAGACGTTACTGAGGATGCTTCACACAATAAGGCCCATACTCCACCAAAGCAGAGACGAGCGGAGAGGAGAGGAGACGTGCGGAAACCGACCAATCAAATTGGTTGAAATGGACATAGCGTCTCTCGTCTCTTTTGTGATTGGTCGAATCTAGCACATCTCCTCTCCGCTCCGCCCGTCTCCGCTTTGGTGGAGCCCCGGCCTAAGTCCGGTTCGGCTTAGTTCAGTCAGCATGATTCGAAACAGGCCGGTCAGCAAAATTTAATCGGCAAAATATCTTGACGCCCAGCTGTGCCTAATCGGGCCGACCCGAACATATGTGTAGCACCCTTGAGATTGATCAAAATGCTCGTATGTATCTACAGAAATACGTTAATTACTTATTTTAGAACTTTTGTTAGGGGAGGATCTTATTTTCCTGGTTTTTCATTATAGCGGTACAGTTCGGTGTAAGAGTCATCCAGTCGTTTTGTAGGAAAAGCCTCGCGGACTCGTTTGCCGGGAGGTATCAAAATATTTTGCCAAAAATAGATTTGTGGACTTCGTACAATGCGATATCACGGTTTGACTGGTGACGTTATATTTATGAGGATTTTGTGACATACGGATAAACGCTTTATCATGTTCTAGGCCTATTTAGATTTCAGTATTTTTATTTATTTCTCTTACAAAATTATAGAAGTAGATTGATGCATTTTTATTCACTTCGTAAAATTTCGTTTGCAAATGACTGCCGTCATTTGCAAATGAAACAATTTTAAAATTTTTTTCATGAATAATTAATTATGTACTTAAAATTAATTTATGTTTTTAAACGTGCTGGTTAGAGGAGGCACGGGAAAAGAGCACATGGAAGGAATTGAGGGAGGCCTTCGCCCAGCAGTGGGACAGTACAGGCTAATATTAAAAAAAATGCGCTTGTGTTGTGGTGCTACCAAAGCAAATATGTAGGTAACTACAACTATGTAGCTGATAATTAGGCGCATAACACATCATCATTCTCCTGCTCTTATCGAACTTTATTTGGGGGCAATAAGTCCTAAGAATCGTCTGATTTCTCCGTAGGAAAGTTAATCATATCAATATTTTTATAGAGTTGATACTGCTTTAAAACCGATGAAGGAAAACATCGTGAGGAAACCGATACAAATCGTCATCGAAGATTGTGACATCCATGAACCCACACTGGGCCCCTGTGGTGTACGACCCCCTTACTCTTATAGAGTAAAGCTGTGACCGAATGGCGTCCAAGGACTGGAGAAAGAAGTTTGTCGTCCGGCGGCGAGATAGGCAGACGACATTGCTATCGTGGGAATATCCTGTATACTGGATGAGGCTGGCTCAAGAAAGTGAAGCTTATTTTTTTTTTTTTTTTAGCGTGGTAAAATCATCAAATGAGTCCGACTTGTTGGAGGGACTTGCGGGAGGGACTGTCAGACTTGTACTGACTAAAATCCACGGTGTCCTTTAATAGCCCTTTATGTTCCAGGGTCACGGTAATTCCATAAGTCCCGCGACCCCGGCAGGCTTTGGCCCTCTAAAACGTGAAGCTTGACACAAGCATAGAGAGGCCTATACCCAGCAGTTGATGAAGTCGGGCTGTAGATGATGATGATGTCTTACAGAGAGGAGACCTCTGTCCCAGCTGTGGGAACGTTATAAAGGGTGTAAAAATACTCTTAGAGAAGCCGACAGGTACATGATCTTCCCGTCACTATGATATTTTTTTGTTTAAAACTGTACCTAGGAACCTTCTAGTTACTTAGAGATATTGAGGGTCAAAGTTCTAGCTTTATCATGTTTATTTTTTAAATTCAAGTTTTTAATGTAATAACTTTATTTGAAATATACCTCCATGACCTGACTGTACTATGCATAATTATCAGCCTAGCCTAGCCGAGTCGAGCCTAGCCGAGCCGAGCCTAGCCTTTTCTCAACTTTGTTGGGGTCGGCTTCCAGTCTAACCGGATGCAGCTGAATACCAGTATTTTATATGGCCTATCTGACCTTCACTACCCAGTTAGTGGTCGATATATCTATCAGCAAAATGTTATCAGTGCTACCGTAAACCGTGATTTTTCACACCAAACAAGTCGTTTCCAAGCAATAATTCTGGCGCAGAGTTACTTAGTTCGATGTGGGTACAGAATTCTTGGTTAACGGCTTCTTGATACCTGGAAAGCAACATATCATCACGCTTGTATTTACGCTTAGGGTTGAATAAACCTGTACCAGTGTATCTAGTACACCGTTATCCAACTTATATTTAAATACCACGTAATTGGAGCGCGCATTTACAATCAAACGTGCACAAATCCAGACTACAGACCGCTACAAAGAAATTTCCAGAAAAGGAAGTAGTGAAATGAGGCAGTCAACCAATCGATACAACTAATACAGTACAAACTTCCTCTCCAGAAAACGATATAGAGAATTTCCAGAATATTCCTATCAAAGCCCCCATTGTTATCAACGTTATCAGCCCACTTTCCATACAAATAGCTTCACAATACGCGATAAAAACTTCCGACAACATTGTTCAAGCGTTCCGGTGCTCAATTTGTTCCCTTTAAGCTAAGACGGGCAATGTTGGGCAATGTTCGACAATGGCCACAAGTCTGAAGCAGGTATGGCTAAAGTTGTATAAATTAAGTTGCCAACTTAAATTGACTCCGCTATCACTAGTCGGGGTAAAGGTGGCGACGCACAAGATAACAACTCAGATTGACTATTTTGACTATAACTATGTTTGTGTGTTGATAAGTCCGTTTTTTGCTTAGACGTGGAGTTAGGCGTTTTTTTTTCGTGAACAAGTTTTGGTATCTTTACACGGGTTTGTGATTAGAATGGGTATACAAGGTTATTTTTTTTGTCTGAATTTACGATAATTTCAATGTTATAAAGGTAGATACAGATGGAGAAGAAGGTAATCTGGGTATAGGGTTTAAAAAAAAAAAAAGAAGTTTATTTCATATCACTTTGGATTACATGTCGTGGAGTCTCCATTTAGGCATAGAAAATGCCTAGAAGACTCCGCCCTTCCCTTATATTTTAAACTTACAAATAGGTAAATAACAAAAAGAGAAGAAGAAAATTGTGTAAGTATGTGTGTGCGCGCGTGTGTGTTTGTGTGTGTGTATGAGAGAGAGAGGTAGATTTTGAGTGTAACATTAAAGTATTTCGCCGTCTTGGCTTTTTATTACGGCGGAAGACGGAAGGTAGGAATGGAACCGTAATGTTTCATGTACCTCATCTATAAAACCATTTATTATTAAAAATTTAGGTACTATTTCAGGCAGTTACGGCACCCTAAAATTACCTCGTTGGTCTACTGGTCACAAGAGCTGCTGATTTTAGCATCTCGGGAAAACTGTTTTTGGGTATTACCATCAAAAACTTGTCAGTAGAGAGAGAAAGAGATAGCGCTAGACGCCCTGACTTTTTCCCACACTGGAATTACTCCTACTATAAGACGACATAGTAAACCCCCCTGATCACTGTTTACGGTACGGCTCAATGTAAGGCACTCAAAACATTGTGCTGATGGATGCATAGAATAGTCCAGGGGTTATGGAGGTATTTCTCAGGTCCAGATCAAAAACAATATCGCGATGACTGGACAACAAATGCCTTTCGGCATCGTTAAAGGTTTTCTACATTCATTATACAGGTGCGTGACGTTATGTTGTGTGATATAATAGAATTGATCTTTTCTTTCTCTGACAACTTACTTTAGCCCACGCAAGCTTCACATTCCGCGCCCTGTGTGCACCCAACCTATGCCACCTTAGTCAAAGTTCGATATTGTACTGAACAAACATTGTTCTATAGATGACTTGAATAAATTGCTGGTTGCCTGTATCCGTCGCGATACATTGTTGGTGAACATGAATCGACATGATTGATGGTGGCTAAAAAATCTACCACCAGCATGGTAAAGCCCCATGGCTTGGGCATGGCTTTACCATGCTGGTGGTAGATTTTTTAACCACGTGGAAAAGAAGGCTGGCGTTTTGTTTAAAAAAAAAATTGAAATTCAAAGAATTTTCGGAAAAATAATAGTGCTTCGTCGGTTTAGTCGCAAGAGCGACTGTTGAGGAGGAGGTCCTGGGTTCGGTTCCCAGGTCGGGCAAAGTGTTATTGGGTTGTTCCATCAGTAGCAGCCACGGAGTTTGGATTCGTGCCCGGTTGATGGCAATAGGCTCGCCCCCTATTACTTGGGAGTTCATGGGAGTTAAACAGAAATGTTGAAATGTAGGTGTACCAATGGGTATACTCTGCCTAATCCTTCGGAGATTACAGGTGTGACGTTATGTGTGTGGAAAAAATTAAAAAGCTAAAAGCTTTAAGCTTTTGCTGATTTTGCAAAAATGTGGATGCCAAAAACAAATAGTTACGTTTCTTCGTTTTGATTATTCATATTCATTTATTACGATGAGTTTCTTTACCTAAGCACAGATAATATATTACTAAAGTAAGAAAGAATAAAGTTTATTTGACGTCAGTTCTTCAAGCACACATAATAAAAAAGATACAAAATAAAAAATAACATAACAATTAAAAAAAATACTACTACGATCTAAGTAAGCAACCGACTTTAGATGACCTTTGCTGTTGTTCCTTGTATTGTGATGATAAAACACTTGTTAAATTACTGAATTATTCTTAATGAAGGCTTAAACCAATTAAAGGGTTGACCGCAAGCTGATGACAGTGTGAAAATGTGGTGCCAATCCCGTGCAGTAGTCTATATGTGACGGACTGGCGGTCTATGTGTCGCTGTGTGTGTGTCTATATGTGTGTGTGTGTGTTTGACTGTGCCTGTGTGTGTCGTATGTGAGTATTGGTTAAATGCGACTACCGTTTTTCCTAAAAAATGTATCTAAAAACAGCACCTATGACATCAATTCGATGTCTGTCTTTACTTTCCTTCATACCTACTCCTCCTATAAAAATTCTGGGTTCAATATACGTTGGTATGTAGCTGGCATTTTGCTAAAGATTCCCAACATTCGTCATACCAAAATATTTTGCGAGCATGGAGCGAAAACTGCCTGTGTCGAAGTAAAAATACATCCTCGCAGAATATTCTAAAATTTCTTGGTATTTTTGGAAATCCCAGGGTGTCTTCGCGTACAGTTGTTTTACGAAATGACCTATTTCGACCATCAATTCATTTCAGATGAACTATTGGAATAACAATAACGACGTTAGGGTTAAATCTATAAAAATAAATAAAATATAAGTATCTGTTTGTAATATTAAAATAACAGCCTTTTACTGAATGCATATGAAAATATATATGGCACTTTTAACATAACCACAGTTTTTTTCTGTTTTTCTGTTTGTTCTGGCTAATCTCCAAAACGGCTGGCCCGATTTTGACAGGATTTCATATCACTGCTTTGTAGATAATCACTGAGTGCGATTGATGATTGGCGTCCAGGGTTTAATTCCCAGTTAAAGTCATAATGGATGCCTCCTTCCACTAGGAGCATCCTGAGGTGTTCCTAGTGGAAGGAGACACTACTTCTCCATGGTTTGTAATTGTGTCTGGTTAATAAATGATTGCCGTTAACCTGGCTTGCCTTTTTACACAGCTCTTAAACAGAACTGGCAGAATGTGGGTCAGTGTGGGAACAGAACTACTTTAAATAAAATGAGCATCACTTCCTTCTTCGCCCACCCTTCACATCTAAACGAGCGCAATAATATTCTATTGGAGCATGTCACCCTGCCAAGATGATTGCAGTAAGGAAATTAGGTTTAAAACTGCGCGAATTTGGCACATGCAGCCGTAGCTGATAAGATCGGGAGCCATCTTTGGGGACCTTCTTCTAGTTGCAGTTTGATTGCCTTTAATTGGATATTTTATTAAGAAAATTTTCCTAAATTTTTGGTTGTTTGGGTTTATTGGGACCATCACATTAAACTATATTAGCTTGTGCTCGTTTCAGGTTTGAATGTTGAACTTTTTTTTTTTTTCAAAAGTCCAGTTACAGGTACTTTTGAATTGTCGAAACAAAGACAACAATAGCTACAGTCCCAGTCACAAGGCATAAAAACTGTGAAAGTACTGTAGTTGCCCATTCTCTAACGTAGATCTCTATGGAGAAGAACGGGCAAGAAACTCCATGGACACTCTTTTAAATCAGAATACTTTTACAAACTCTTGGTTACATCATTCAACTTACGAGTGGAATTGGAAACGAGAAAACTCGAAGAGATACTTACTTCTGAAGTCTGCCAATCATGGTCTCAAAGACTGGACAGTCTCTTTTTTCCGTGTGTGAAAGTTAAATAGGTCATTAAACATTTTGTCTGGAGGATAAGCCATACAACAGATTAGCACTGATTTAAATTAGAAATGATAATGTAAGTGGTAGTAGCGAAGGGTCAGTTTTTGTAAGAGGTAAGCCTGAGTACCTTGTTGAGTTATCTTTAATGTGATAATACTATTTGTCTGTAGAATACTGACTGTGCCATTTTTAAAGGGAAGCCGGTAGGAATCGAGTTGTATGGAACCTTCGCCGCTGGTAAGCGGTCAAATTGATTTTAGTGTCGACTATAGAGTTATTGCCGGACTCCACCGAAGCGGAGACGAAACGAGAAGAGAGACGTGTTGTAAACCACCAATTGAATTTTGTCATTTACACTTCGCTTAGCCGTAGTGGAAACGGTTGAGCATAGAGGAGAGGAGGTGTCTCGTAATTGTTTAGGCCAGCGGAGACGAGAACAGACGTGAGCGGCGTGCGGTGAGCGGTGTGCAGCTCTGAGCGGCGTGCGGTGAGCGGTGTGCAGCTCTGAGCGGCGTGCTGTGACCGGTGTGCAGCTCTGAGCGGCGTGCCGCTTTGCACATCTCCTCTCCTTTTCGCTTTGCACATCTCCGCACAGCTTCGGTGGATACACCCTAGCTTTTACGTATCTCTTCTACTCCCCGCTTCGCACATCTCCGCTCTTCTCCGCTTTGATGGAGTCCGGGCTTATGGGCTTTTTATGATGGTACAGCCGAAAGGCATGATTGACCTTGGATTTCACCACCTGGTCTGTGCTAAACCTGGCCGATCCAAAGTGTGTTGAACCTCTAACATACACGTACAAAGAAATGTCATTGCAATACATTTTTATAATCTGTAACACACTTATTCCACAAGATAGATCATCATCATCTGCCTAGCCTTTTCCCCAGTTGGCGTCCAGTCTAACCGGATGCAGCTGAATACCAGTATTTTACATGACACGACTGACTATCCGACCATCAGAACCCAGTTAGTAGTATACCCTTTGGTAAGACTGGTTGTCAGTGTCTACCTGTAACGACTGTCAAAGATCTGCAAATGACAGGCGAGACCAACAGTTTAACGTGCTCACTGAGGCATGGAGGTAGCTCGATATGTATGGTCCCCCATCCACGGACCAACCTAGGCAAGCGCAGCTGAACCTAAAGATCGACCCGAGCAGCTGTTATTATTTAGCCACGAGCTAGATAGATAGCCATGATAATGTTCTAAATCCAACTTCCAAACTAAGAACTTGAAGCAAGAAAACTTCACCAACTTCCAAAGAAAGTAGATTCGAGCTGTTAATATTAAAATCGATAAGACGGGACGCGCAAGTCGTGAAAGCGCCAAGAGAGAACTGATTTTGAAGTTGTGTTAATTTTGCTTCAGTCGATTATCGAGTCTGTAACTTCTGTAAGGTCTGTTAATTGCTGATAACTGCTCAAGAGTTTGCAATGTTGATTGTTTCAGGCTACATTGCCCATTGGCAACTCGTTTGAGTTTCTTAGGAATTTCGAAGTATTATTGCCTGTGATTCGAGGAATAAAATGTATTGAGTTTGGTACTTTGATGGTGGTTAAAGTCGTGAACGTTTTGGTTTATGATTTTTGATACTTGAAACTTGAACGTTTTTCATTTGAAAGTTTGGAATTATTAGGACTGACGAAAATTACGACGTTTGTTAGAGTTACTACAAGGTCCGTTGTGTAATCTAAATTATTTTACAATAAAAAGTAATTCGTCACGAGTAGGTATGGAATATGTTGTGTTTTTTCTACAATATTTTAACTAAAATTCCCTTTTTAAATAAATATTCAACTGATTCTAGCTTCATACGACGATAAAGCTAATGAGTTTGCATTGAGCTAACAAAATTAGCACAACTTATGAATAAACAGATTCTATACAACCTTTTTCTTATTAAAAGATCTTATCAATACACTGGGGACGAACCGTGTCTTCAAAACTAATCTCCCAAATAGATAGATAAAGCGGGAAAAACACAATTAAATTTAAATTTTATTTTTAATCTCCATTCTCAATTTTAGAGTAAAAAAAAATTAAATTGCGAGCGTCGTTACGTTCAGAAATAAACATTACCGTAAAATGAAACGGACTGGCGAAGATACCAACCGGAAAAGTTGGTTCCAACATAATTTTTAACGTAATTAAAACGGTTATTGCTTTGGGGACCTTTCGCTTTCTGTTACAGCTAACTCTGTTTTTCGCTTTTAGATTTTTAGCACTAAATGTGACCTAATTAGTCCTCGGAGACAGTATCTCGTTAGATTAGCTAAATAGGTACCTACTATTGCGGTGTCTTCCATTTTTCTCGGAATCACCCTTTTGTTTTCAGATGATATAATTTTAATGGTTTATTCTTCATTTATTTAGGGTAATGCGTTTCTTGTGTTTTGATTGCGCCCAACGGAGTGAGAATTTGAAATTGTTTTGTTTGGCGTTTTATAAATCTGACAGTTTATCAGGTGAAGTATCTTACACCGTAAGTTGGGCATGGTAATTATTCCTCGTTTACGACATGTTTCCAACAAGAAAAAAGAAAAGAAGAAGAAGAAGAAGAAGTCTTGTTTCCAACAAGAATTTGTGTGGTAAACTACAACTAAAAAACCCGACCACTGTAAAATCATACTTTAATTAAATTCAGGGTTTACAAGATGAAATCGGCTTCTCCTATTATTGAAGTCGGTTAAAATGTAGCCCATGTCACCCGGTGCATAATAACAAATCGATTGACACCTTATTCATCAAAATCGGATGAAAAGTTTAGGCGCTACGGAGGAATATACGTAAATACATACATACATAGACTGCTAAAATCATAACCCTTCCTTTTGGCTTAGCCGTAGTCGGTTAAAAAGGAGGTTTCTCACAGTCTCGGAAAAAGTTGCAACTCTGAAAACAAATAAGACATCTCATTTAAATGTACGTCCATCAGCCGTACGTCTACACGTCGACAAAATAGGTATGATTTGTCTAAAATAACTGTGAGCGAAATCTCGACTTTTACAACTGATGTGGGAAATGTGGGGAAAATTACTTTCAGTACGACATCCTATAATGTTATTAGAGATCCCTTTTAGAGATTTATTTACTATAAAACCTATTTACGTGAGTGTTTGTGTATTTTTGCGACGATAACGACGGATAAAGATTTTCATAATAGGATTTTTATTTCGTAAATGGGTTGTTTTCAGCACATAGACCGATAAAGTTACTACGCACGTTTCTTATGAATAAGTGCTTGTAATATATACAGTCGTAAGCATGCCTAAGTAAGTCCTGTTATTTTAATATTAATTTTGTTGTAGGTACTTATATTCGTTACAAGTACAAGTTGATCTTCTTGCAGGACATTTGGGAAGATTTGGACTCCTGTCTAGCACCATATTACTTCTTAATGTAGAAACGCCATAGAAAAAATATGATCTCATGGTCTCAGTGACGACGCCTTAAATCAAAATGAGATAATAGGGATGTTTCCTGAGAAAATCTAATTAGTCCGTCAGATAGATTTCCAAAAAATATTAGACACGTATTTTTTCTTTTTTCACGAAAACTAAAAATGAAGACGATACAGTGCGTCGAAATCTCGTGTGACGTCATACTTGTAAGTAAAGTGTACTGACTGTTTACTGAAAAGTGACGTCACAGGCCCCACTCATGATCTTTGATGCGTTTTATCTTCGTCATTTGTTATTGATTTGATAAAACAAAAAATACTGACGGACTAAATAGAATCATATTTTTTTTACACTGGAAACATCCCTATTGCCAATGTTGACACGTATTATAAGCACCAGATGAGCGAGCAATGGCGAGTTGGCTCTTGTAAGCAGATAAGGATTTTGTTCGCTTTGTCCCGTGTTTCGTAAGTATGACTTTGACTGCCTTGTTGGTCTTGAGATTGCAAGAGCGACTGCTGAGTATGCGGTCCTGGGTTCGATTTCCAAGTCGGGCAAAGTGGTATGGGGTTTTCCGACAAGAATTTCTCAGTACCAGCCACGGTGTCTGGATTTGTGCCCGGTTGATGGCAATAGGCTCAACATGGGACATAACCATGACTGGCGACATGTGGTTGTTCTATTAGGTACGCCTCTGTCTAACTCTTCGGGGATTACAGGCGTGATGTAATGGTATGTTAAATGTGTTTGCATAATCATAATTATTGAGTGAATATTGTGATCTATGAAATAAATAACATAGAACAGTCGTTAATTTTGAAATAAACAGAACTAATAACTGTGCTCTCACCAAAATAAAATTGTTATCTAACTATTCACACCGCTGGACAAACTAATAAATCAGCAATTACCACTGAAATTGTAAACAAATAGGTAGAAAGGTATTAGTTATACCTATTTAAATAGATAAGTACTAATATTATAGCTGCGAAAATAACTTTGTTTGTTTGTCTGTATGTTCACTTTTCGTCTGGGTTTGGCTGGCATACAGATAGGCCATGAAAAGTGGCAGAACATCGGATATGTTGCAGTAGCGAAGGGACAATTTTGGTAACAGGTAAGCCGGAGTACATAATATCTTTAACCTGATTATATTATTTGTCTATAGAATACTGACTGTCAGTGGCGAAGGTTCCATACAACTCGATTCCTACCGGCTTCCCTTCGAAAACTGGCACAGTCAGTATTTTACAGACAAATAATAAAATCACATTAAAGATACGTACTCCGGCTTACCTCTTACAAAAATTGACCCTTCGCTCCTGTGCCATTTTTCAAAGGCAATCCGGTAGGAATCGAGTTGTATGGAACCTTCGCCACTGATATGTTGTTATTCCGGTAGTACGTAACCTTGGGATAATTGTTGACCTATAAACAGTTAGCAAAAGCTAGTAAATTATAAATTTGAAAGTAACTCTGTCTGGAAACTTTTCACGCCTGAACAGCTGAACGGATTTTAACAGGTCCGCTGATAATTCATGAACTAGGATACTTTTCATCCCACATCTAAGGGTCGTCATAGATTCGGAATAGGTCGAAAAGTTTTCATTTTTTCTCAAAGACAATCGTTTGAAAGATCGCGGGACTCATAGAATTACCGTGACCCTGGAACATAAAGGGCTACTGAAGGACACCGTGGATTTTAGTCAGTACAAGTCTGACAGTCCCTCCCGCTCTGCCCTGGGTGGGAGGACTCATTTGATGATTTTACCACGTTAAAAAAAAAGACAATCGTTTGAAAGATAGACGCTTCTAAAGTGGTAAAATATGTGCCCCTTCCTCTAATTTCTAAAGAGGAAGAAAATTCTGAAAAAGTGTAGGATTGTACAACGTAAAAAAACTATCAACGAAAATTGGTTTGAACAAGATTTGGTGTTCAGTTTTTGAGATATGGGACTTTTTCATCAAACTGCAGCAGTAACTTTGTTTTTCATTACATACTATGAAAAACAAATTTAGTTCATCATCATCATCACCATCATTTCAGCCGAAAGACGTCCACTGCTGGACATAGGCCTCGGGACCAAGTGTCGCCACATTGACCGGTCCCGTGCGTCTCGCATCCAGCGGACCCCTACAACCTTTACGAGGTCATCGGTCCACCTAGTGGGAGGCCTTCCAACGCAACGTCTTCCGGTTCGCGGTCGCCACTCCAGAACTTTTCGGCCCCATCGGCCATCCGTTCTGCGAGCAATGTGCCCTGCCCACTGCCACTTAAGTTTGGCTATTCTTCGGGCTACGTCGGTAACCTTGGTTCTCTTGCGTAAATTTAGTTAGCCTTCAAAATATTTTACTATATTTTTTGGTGCTAACTCTGTGTGCGTGTTAGTACGACTCGCGCTTGGCCGGTTTTTTTTAGCTTTTCTGAAATCTTTGATTGGCGGTAGGGTCTAGAAATAGTTTCCATGTTTCTCATTCATAATATGCAATTTTCCGGCCCTATTCAAAATAGAAAATCTAGAAAAAAAACGCTCCGCCCTATCTGGTCCAAGTATTCCCGTGGGATAATATCCGATCTTCACGCGGGTGCAGCCGCGGGCGAAACTTAAGTGTTTAATAACCTGGTCCTCTGGGACGACCTGTTGGCACATTATCAAATATTCTACTCCAACACATATTGACGGTAGCAGACCTCGGTTATTGTGGGAATAAGGATGGATTTTCTATTACCAGGAACCTTGTATTGTTTGTGTAATGTTAAATAGTGTAACATTACCGCGTTGAGGTGATCCGTATTAGGTATACCTCATTATCTGCCTAGCCTTTTCCCATCTATGTTGGGGTCGGCTTCCAATCTAATCGGATGCATCTGAATACCAGTATTTTACATGAAGCGACTGCCTATCTGAACTCCACAACCCAGTTAGTACTGGGTAATATGATACCCCTTGGTAGGTACGACTGGTTGTCAGACTTTCGGACCACTAACTTGGTACCTGTAGCGACTGTCAAAGCAGTCGGGACCGACGGCTTAAAGTGCTTTACGAGGCACGGAGGAAATGTAATAACCTAAAGATCGACCCGACCGAGTGTTATCATGTAGCCACGAACTTCTCCTTATGTATACCAAATTGGAAAAAAATAAAAAAATCATTTACTTACCTAAATTAAACTAGGCCTCGTCAAAGAGCGAATTTTTTGTAGTCTATGACGACAATGCAACCATTGATTTAAAAGGATCCCAAAAATTCCATTTTCGAAATTTGAAAAGCCAAGAGTGTGTCGCATCTTCTTGACATAACCACTCAGACACCTTTCACGACATCTACAAAAGGACAGAGGGCAGAAAAATGACCTTACCGACCTTCCAAAGGTCAACAATGATAGGCACCAAAAAAAAACCCTTAATACCAAACAGCGATACAGTATTATTGCTTACAACAACAATAAAATTTGTTTTATCGTACCAATATCGTGCGTTTTATTTGTCGCTGATATTCGCCGGGTTAGTACTGGGTTGCCAGCTTTGGATGTTCGATGTTGGTAAAAATAAGGGGTAAATTGTGATTTTTGAGAATATCAGCAACCTAAAGATGTGAGACAGGAAACTGATACACCGCTGCTGAACTGAAAGCAACTTTTATAAGTTAATGTTCTGTAAAACATAGTGATACTTATTGAAACCACTAAAATATGAGAATCGCCTCCAGATTAGATTGAGCCGTCTTTAAAAAACCAGATACGACTTGTTAACAGCCCAAGATATGGCTCCCTAATAACTACTTAGGAGTTTAACTTCTAAACTTCGTCGATGCATACCAAGTTTCTACTGATAAACAACTAATCAATAAGGATGGTCATACTAACTGGTTATTGGTGTGCTTCTTAGCTGTTCCTCTTCGCAAAAGAAAAAGAGAAAAGTTCGGACTACCATGCTTCAGTAATTGGAGAGGAACCTAAATGAAGTTTATTTTTGCAAAAAAAAATATAAAAACCGTTTTTAAACATACATTTTTAAGATAAGAATAACCCATGTTTTCGGAGATTTTGCACATTTTTTTCTGGCAACACCAGCTTAGCCATACAAAACGCTCGCGCTTTCGACATTTATAGCGGTAATTATGACTGATTTAGTGACTGACCAGCCTGCCTCAGTGTTGCCCGTTTATCGGAAATGAGCGAAAGCGATATTTATTACAGTCCTGTGTGTTATTGTCTTTTGGAATGTGTTTCTACCAATATTACGCCACATAATTCTGAATTGTTGACGTGTCGTTAAAAGTTATGCTTGAAATGAAAGTGAAAGTATGTTTGAATATTGGTACAAATACTTTCAAGGCAATATTTTATTATTCACTAACCCATATGATAGGACCTTGTTGTTCGAAATAAATAATTATTTGATTTGATTTGAATATTTGTTTCCATCATATAGAATTTTATCAATTAAATATTTTATTTTTCCATCTCGCATTGTTGTGGCGCATTGGTGTGTCTGTGTTGTAGGTTTGTAAAAATAATTGTGAATAATTAAGCAAAAAAAATTACTACTAATAGCTTACTGAATATTGAAACAGGTTAAGGTGGCTTTGAGGTGAAAGTGCCAGGGTATGCCACGAAATTCAAATTTTCTTAAGTTTTTTGCAATTTGCAGGTCAGTGTCGGATTGTATGTTGATTAAAATATGATTTGCGATCGTAATGTATATGGCTTTACAGTTTACAGAGTTATAATCATTAAATTATAAATATGTCGGATCGCAAGTGCGCCAGCGGTGACGTCACGCGACCTACTTACAAGTCTACCCACACCACAGCGTGCTTCTACAGAGCCGTGATGTTTACAGCTAGAGGCGAGGACGACATTGAGTGTCTGATCACAGTGGAGTTAACTCGTCCTGGAACTGTACCCGATTCATTTTGCCCCCTGTTATTGTGTTAAATTGTAATTTCAAGAAATTTGATAGTTTAATAGAAACAGTGTATCGCACCCAGTGTATTTTCATTTCACGAAACCAATTTTCTGCCCGCATGATGTACGAGCCTAACGGAATAAATCCTGACATACAAATACAACTCTCTAAGTTCATTGAATGACTTTTTCATGAAATAGTAGATTGAAAAAGATGAGTTTAGATTAAAAGGTGAGCTCACCTTTTAATCTAAACTCATCCGCTGATAGAAGGTCATTGCTCTAAAAGCCGAAAAAATAGGCTGATAATATTACAAGAGAAAATTCGTCGAAACTTTATAATTATTAAGATGGGTAGGCAGTCCCTAAAGAGGTGATTACACTATAATTACTGCCTAAAGAATATTAGACCACAAAATTAACGAATCCAGAAGATCAAATTTTCAAACGTGTCTAAAGTCGCTATTAATGCCTGCCGGGGTCGCGGGACTTACAGAACTACCGTGACCCTGGAACATAAAGGGCTATTGAAGGACACCGTGGATTTTAGTCAGTACAAGTCTGACAGTCCCTCCCGCTCTGCCCTGGGTGGGAGGACTCATTTGATGATTTTACCAGGCTAAAAAAAAAAAAAGAAGTTGCTATTAATACTCGTGCTGTCTCTTTTACTTTGATGTGTATTGTTGCCACAAAAAGACTTTTCAGAACGTTTTGTCGTAGTGTTGTCTGAATATTCAAGTATGTATTCAACAAGTAGGATATTGTGTTCCAAATTTTTATCTTTCTTCAAGAGAGGCCTTTGATCTGTGTCGGGATTGGTATTTGTATATCAATACCAGTATTAACAAAGGATGTCCTGTTGTACAATAACTGGATTTTGGAAGTCACATAGACAAGCACTTCATGTAAAATATTGGTACTCTGCTTCGGGTCCGCGTATCACTGGTCTGTTTCCATATTTTCAGGAGTTGCAGTGGTTTTGGAATAGTGTGGCGGTCTTGGTAAGTTTCCATCACTCGACAGTTTCGTTGTTTCGCTGATGGGTCAGTTTTGGGAATTAGACAGTTGCGTCAATTCGACACCTTCCAGTGTTTGCCAGGTTCCATTTTTATCAGGTTTGATTGGATGCCGACACTGTGCTGACATAATTGGGAAAAAAAATAAGATTTTTTTATTATCCAGAGACAATTTTAGAATGCAACATTCAATAAATACACACACAGATAACGTAATAATCATAGACTTAAAAAAATATAACACATTCACAATTAAACACAAAACACGTGCTCTAGAAGCAGCGAAGGGTAGGTAATCGCAAAGACTGCCACAGCGGCAACCAAAGAATTGTCCGTTATATATTTTGCGGTGCGTGCGGTCTACTATGATGTCTAAAGCAGGAGTAATTCCAGTGTGGGAAAGAGATGGCGCTAGACCACCTGTATAGCTCTGTCTCTTTCCCACACTGGAACTACTCCAGCCCCCGTAGCATGACCACCGTAGACAAGAATTTCTTTGACGGAAGAATCGACAAAATAACAGATTGTGTCGACACAATGACAGATTTCTTTGCACTATCTGTCATTTTGTCGATTCTTCCGTCAAAGAAATCCTTGTCAACGGTGGTCATGCTACGGGGGCTGCTTTAAGACGTCATAGTAACCCCCCTGGGCACACGGCCTACGTTCAACATAGTCTAGGCTTAGCAGAATAACTGATGATGATTTGCTCGCAGTGAATATTCTGAAATACTTGTTGAACGATTTCAAGCTACATTTAACTTAGTACGTAGTAAGCACTAGAAAGTTGTACCCTAGGGTTACGTAACAGTTTTGGATGTAGCAACTTGGAAACTTTAAGCACTAGTTATGTTGCCAACATAAACATAACTAACAATACGGTAAACTGTTGTGGCTAATCGATACAGTTGGTATCGAAGTTGGGATCATCCTGGAACAGAATATATTGAAATGTTTAGAATAGCAGTTAATTTCGATAGATGGTATTTACCATCAGCATATAATTATAAAGTTGGAAGGGATACCGACGATAAAACGCTTACCACGTATTCAGTACATCACTGTGAACTCCAAATGGAAATTTGATCGGTAAATTAAAAAAAAAAAACTTCCCACTAGTTTTGACCGTCCTACACGATCAAAACATGTTCTTTTTTTAAATTATTTTTAAAATTTCTATTTGATTTTGTCTAATGCAGTTTTGTAGGAACCAGCTGTTTTTGTTTAATTACCGATGAAAAAATTCTTTGGAGGGGTTCAGATTGATGTATCTACTGAATACGTGGTGGCTGGGTTATAAGTGAAAGCCAGCATAGATGCTGGCAGAGGGTATATTTATTATATTTAAAAAAGCAAAAATGTAAAACAAAAAAGGCGAACCTTTTTTGTTTTACATTTTTGTTTTTTTTGCTGTTTAATTTTTCTCTCCTTGTAAAATATTATGAAATTGATGTAGTCATACATTGGCTTAAAGTAAGTCTTTGTACACGATATTATGTTTACCTAAAGACTTCATAAAAGTAAGAATTCCAAGAATTTTACTAAAGAGCATCGTTTAGTTGTACTCAGAATTCCATACTGACAAAACCAATATAATAAATTCTTCAACAATTGCACAAAGATAAAAAAAAAAGTTTTTCCCTATTTTACTTTACCGTGTTTATGTCACAGTTCGCCGGAATCCTTTTACACAGGCTTTCCTGAAATACTTCATTTACTTCACCCTTTTTGTGTAAAAATAATTAAATCACAAACAAGTTTCTTTTAAGATATAATTAACTGGATTCTGTCTTCATTGGAGACGGGTGAGTAGGAGCGGGAGAAGCTGAGGGAAAACGAGTTATTATACAGGGTGGCCGGAACATTGACGTCCAAAAATAAAATTTAGGTTCCTCGTATCGTTGGGTATCCGAATCACCCCCATGTATGTTCCGCGACTTTTCATAGTTTTCGAGTTATGAATTTATTTCTGATTTTTTGAGAATGATCGAACTGACGAATCTAAAAAAAAAAGTACAAGACTTTGTTGAGATTTTTTTTTGTAACTGAATCTTCATGAGTAGTACTTTTATGCCTAAAATAATCAGCTTCGTAACTGTGATTAAAGTTATGAAAAAGATGGTTTTTAAACCATCTGTATAAACTAAAGGCATTTTGTTTATTTATTAATTTATGTATCTACACTCAAAATACCTATTTTAAATATGAAATGACATTAAGATAGGAGTGCACAAAGGTACTGCTTATTAGAAACTAGCTTTTGCCTGCGGCTTCGCTCACGTTAATTTAGAATTTGACAATAAATTCGGGTTGTACTCTGCTTGTAATAATATAAATCAATCATGATTCGAAAGACACGTGGCGCCATCTATTATCATAAGAACGTCATTGTTGTTTTCCTCGGGAACAATACTTTTTTTCGGCATGAAAGGTACCGTATGTCCGTTTCTGTACACCTGACAACGTATTTGCAAAATTTTAGGATGATCGGTTCAGTGGTTTAGGCGTGAAAAGGTAACAAATAAACTTACTTTCGCATTTATAATATTGGTAAGGAAGTTAGGATTAGGATTTCTTTCGAAAACCTGCGACTGGACAAAAAAGTGGAGGGCCAAAGAGTTTTATTTTTGGAAAAGCATCTTTTAAAGTGACTTGGAACACACACAGTTTTTGTGAAGCTCTCCTCAAAACTAAGCAGACGCAGAAGTATTAACATAACATCACGCCTGTGATCCCCGAAGGGTTAGGCAGAGATGTACCATATTACATCCACATTTCGCCAGTTATGTTAAGAATCATGTAATAAGGATGAGCCTATTCACATCAACCGGGCACAAATTCTGACTCCAAGGCGACTACTGAGAATAAAACTTTGCCCAAACTGGGAATCGAACCCAGGACCTCATGCTCAGAAGTTGCGCTTGCGACCACTACACCAACGAGGCAGTAAAAATATCGTGAATTGGAAAACCTTTATAGTAACTATTTGTTTACAGTTCTCCGTTGGATAATAAGTATAAAGAACCTGTTTAAATGCATCCCAAATCAATAAATAAAATTAAATAAAAACTCAGCTTACAGACATTCGACTGGAAACTTGGAAGGAAATCGACAATTTGAATTAAAATAAAACCTATTTTGAAGTAGATTAGGTTCATGTCATAAGATGTGAGCGTTTTTTGTTTCACTGAAGTTTAGAAAGGCCTGACACAAAGGTTTGAAATTCGAATGGTTTTTGAATCGAAAATACAACAAATTCGAAACGGGCATTATCGTTTGAAATGTTCATTATGTTTACTCCGCGTATTCGTGCTAGTGCTAGACCCACTGCTTTCATAAAAGGCCATAAATATATGTATTGAAAGTTACTCAAGGCCATAAATATGTATTGAAAGTTATTGTAAGTTACTCAAAAACTACTGAACCAATTAGTAATTATTAAGTTATCAACAATTTTTTCATGTTTATGTATTAAATCCTTAGAGTTCTTAACATGACTTTTTGTTTATATTTTATCACCTTTGGGAAATCATTCCTTAGTTATTGATTGGTCTAGTGGTCGCAATCGCGACTGCTGAGCATGAGGTTCGATCCCCGGGTTGTGCAGTGTTTTTGGGTTTTCCCGATGAGCAATTTCTCAGTAGCAGCCACGTATTCTGGATTTGTGCAAGGTTGATGACAATAGGCTCGCCCCCTATTACATGAGACTTAAACATAACAGGCGAAATTGTGGCTATACCATAAGGTTCACCTCTGTCAGCCATTTGGGGATTATAGACCTGTCAGCCATTTGGGGATTATAGACGTCATGTTATGTTATGTTATAAAACATACATAGCACCACACTTGTAATCCCCATAACGTAAGGTTACGGTATGCCAGTTATGTTATGTTATGCGAAATCATAAATATGGAATATGGAAGTGATTCTGAAATAAATATCTATTTATCTATCTATCTATCTATCCATCCATCCATCCATCAATCCATCCATCAATCCATCCATCCATCCATCCATCCATCCATCGATCCATCCATCCATCCATCCATCCATCCATCCATCCATCCATCTATTTATTTATTTATTGTAAAACGCCAATCTCTCATCCCTCAAACTATACTAGTCTGAATATCGGTGCGGATTAAAAGCGAGCGTTCCGTAAATTTATTAAACGTTTCTGTGGTCCCCGATAGCGTCAGTCCAATGCTGTTTGTAGTACTTTGATAATTTTGCTGTTAATTATAGAATGTTAATAATTTGTCTTTGCTTCAGCGAAGAGTTGTTTATTCGTGTTGTGGAGAAATTTAAAGCGCAGAAGTTTTTCTTTAGCTTTTTAGTTGTTTTTTTGCTTCGAGAAGATGGTGTTTGTGGAAACAGATGGTACTTTATGGTCATAGAAGTATAGATTGCCTCACTATGTTGCCGATACTCTTACTATATCGATATTGTTCAAGTAATAATGCCAGTCTCTTGGGCACATTACCAGCTGACATCATTGAGGAGGAGTTTTTTGATGCCCTTGTATTGTTTGTTGTTATTTTATTTATTTTATGTTATTTAATAGTTTTTAATTAATAATGTATTTAGTTAGTTAAGAACAAGTAATTACTTACTCACTTTAGTAATAATAAGTTGGATAACGTGTGGGACATTGTGACAAACTATTGCATTAGTTGCAACAGGGATATAACTGTTTAGGGGTATGAAGAACAGGGTGTAAAGTTCTTCATCCACCATAGAAAAGGGAGCATCCTCCGTCCATACGGGTGTTGTGTCTGGTGGGCTAATGCCCGACAGTTGTTGTCGGGTTTTTCTACATTTATGTAAGGTAAGGTCATATTAAACAAAAAGTACTACAACGCCATCTATTACATAAATGAAGAACTAACATCAAATTCCTTAAATAGCGCAGTTAAAGTTATCCACGACTTAAGACTATTTAAGGTCCCATTAAAATAGATGGATAAATTAATGCGCTCGGTCTATAGGTATTTTTCTTCCTTCCTCGTCTTCTTTATAGTTACATAACTATACTGGCTAAAAATAATAAATGCTTGTAAGTATCCCGAATTCCGCAAAATATCCCAAAATCTCGTGGTTGTGTTGTGTTTTGTTGTGTTGTAGTTAGCGACTCGACAGAATGCCGACGATGTGATTCGGTCAATTGATTGGCTGTCGCACTCTTAGGGTTGACACTACATTGTTTAAGAGAATAAAAGATAAAAAATATGCCACAGTATACTAATAAAATGTAGATTTAGGAATCTCTTTTCAGCATCGTAAAGTCTAAATTATCAAAAATGTAGTGTTTTACTACGCAGGTCCGTTTCCAATAACGCGAAGAGCCAACTAAATGAATATCTTTGTAGATGTTATTGCCTTGATGGAATTTCAATTTGTAGCGCTAGGTAAGTCAGGCGTTGAATATCTTAGTGTACAATATTGTATATTAGAAATGAGGAGATCCGCAAGAGAACCAAGGTTACCGACGTAGCCCGAAGAATAGCCAAACTTAAGTGGCAGTGGGCAGGGCACATTGCTCGCAGAATGGATGGCCGATGGGGCCGAAAAGTTCTGGAGTGGCGACCGCGAACCGGAAGACGCTGCGTTAGAAGGCCTCCCACTAGGTGGACCGATGACCTTGTAAAGGTTGCAGGGATCCGCTGGATGCGAGACGCACGGTACCGGTCAATGTGGCGACACTTGGGGGAGGCCTATGTCCAGCAGTGGACGTCTTTCGGCTGAAATGATGATGATGATGACAATATTGTACTATTATTTTCCTCGTCGGTCTAGTGGTCGCAAGCGTAACTCCTAAGCATGCGGGTCTGGGTTCGATTCCCAGGTCGGGCAAAGTGTTATTGGGTTTTTCTATCAGGAATTTCTCACAAACAGCCACGGAGTCTGGATTTTTGCCCGGTATCAACCGTTAAAACTTCAGACTCCATGGCTGTTATCAGGCAATAGGTTCGGCCCCTATTACATGGAACTTAGACACTAACTAGCAAAATGTAGGAGTACTAATGGGTACACCTCTGCTTAAGGATTTGGGGATTACAGGCGCGATGTTAATTATGCTTCATTTCTTAAATTACTAACAAAGAATAATATAATAATTTATTTAATTTTTGAACATCAACAATGTTAAGAAATATAATTATAACTCATAAATTAAATGTCCCAAACGGAAGCAACAACCCTACCTACATAAGACGAATTAAGCAAAAAAAAAGCAAATAACGTCTCCATATAATATTACGGGCATGATTCAGCCTGTATAAACGTAATATTAATATTTACTATACACAGAAACTGTCTACGCATTCCCACGATCGTTTAGGTACAGTCGACCAAAGAGACTAGTAAGCAGCTAGCTTACTCAAATTAAAACCTATTTTGGTTGACCAACTCAAAATGTATCACGTTATAAGGCACAAAATCCAACAATCAATCTTGGGAGGATCAACCTTTACGCCATGGTCACGACCTCAGACTATGACATATAATATGCGTCAAGCAAGCGACACGCGTGTGCAATAATACACTGATTGGTCCCTTCGCGTGAGAACCGTCGCATAACGCTATTTCTTTCGTGTGTTTTCTCGATTAAGCGTGAAGTTCGTGGCCAAACGTTTATGTTCAATGTGCATATTATTAAGCTATAATATAGCTTGTCAGACAACGCGAGTGATTATTTTGTGTTCAAGCGCAATGACACTGAGTGAAGATGTCTATTTTTCGCTCACATCCCAAACTGTTTTGCCTACTGTACACGAGGTACCTATTTATATTTTGGTAAGTAATGGAAGCTTATTATTAAACGTTGCTGTTCGTTCAGGTCATGAATTATTTAGAGATATTCTCGTACATTTGTTAAGCATTTTTCTGGATGGGGAATTATTGAAATGTTTTTGGTAGTTTCGTCGACATGAAATAAGTATAATAGAAACGAAATGTTTTGCTAAAGTAGCTCATTCAACTCTAAGGCGATTCTAACACAACACCGCTCGTCCGCGCGGTCGGTCGGTGGACGTGTGTTAGGCATCAATGGAATTCATACAAGCCTATGCGACGTGAGATCCACATTACCGCCCGACCGCGCGGACGAGCGGTGTCGGGTGAGGTGTCGCCTTATCGAATTAAAATATTGCCTTATTGTAATCCGTGAAGGGTTAAGCAGAGGTGTATCTATTTATAGTACAATCACATTTCGCCAGCTACGTTTGAGTGCCATGTAGTAAGGGGCGAGTCTATTTCCATGAGTCGGGGCTTATAAGATTTTAAACTATCATGGTCACTAACATTATCATCTATCTATACTACTTATAATAAATCTGTAGAGAGGTTAATTCTGTACATGAAATATATTTCCAAAATAACTATCAGGGGGTGATTAGGGATCGATACTGAAGCCAAAAATGCAATCAGTAAAATTTTTGTCTGTCTGTCTGTCTGTCTGTCTGTCTGTCTGTCTGTATAACCGTTATAGAAACAAAAACTACTCGACGGATTTTAACGAAACTTGGTACAATTATTTTTCATACTCCTGAGTTGGTTATAGTATACTTTTCATCACGCTACAATCAATAGGAGCAGAGCAGTGAAGGGAAATGTTGGGAGAATGGGAGAAGTTACTCCATTTTTTAAGCTTCCGTCGCGTGTGCAACCTTAGTGGTTAAAGCTACACAGAAATCATGTATGACGGAAATGTTCTCCTTAAAATTATATAAAAAATATCCCACGAGAGCATATGTCTATCTTTTATGGTTGACTCACAATATCACGTGTAACTCCCGATAGCTTAGCAGTTCGAAGCTTTCTGATTATATTTGTCTACTCTTACGTTTATAACACTCTCAGTCATCCCCGCTCAACGCGTCTCTCGGCCGAAGGTATAAAAAGGCGAGGCGTCCGAGCGCGAGCTTCATGCCCTGGCTGGAGGCCTTACACTCAAGGCAACCACAGGATAGTCCGGTTGAGCAGTACCATCTTCTATGATGACTGCGAGAATGCCCTTTCCAAAAAAAAAAAAAAAAAGCGCGAGCTTCATACAATTCTTGCCTGTTGATGCGAATAGACGTTCAGAGCGTTCGACCTTATTGACAGACAATACTTAATTGATATTAACACAAACCGTGCTTATCAGCGCGACTTTTAGTCTTTGATAATTTATTTTTAGATTCCTTTTGTTGTTAATTTATAAAATAGGTATTACTTATTTTGGTAGTGTTTAAATATTCGTTCAAATTACAATTATTAATAGTTTACATTTTATTTCTTTTTAGGTGAAGTACTAGTAGGTACGCATACATTTTTAGATACTGATAGGTAAGTTTTGGCTAATTTACGTTCACTTTTTTATACCTATTAGTTTTATTTTCATTTACGTTTTAGCTTTATTTTTATTTGCCTGCATCAATGCCACCTAAAGAACGATTATCTTTATCTCGAAATTTGAGAGAAGCTAAGAGAATGAGAAATAGGCGTTCTCAAGAATCGGCAGAGGAAAGAGCACATCGGTTAAACTTATTGTTATTCTTATCTCAATAAAAGTTTATAAAGATATCTTCGGATTCACTTTAAAGTGATGCTGATTTTTGTATTACTACCATCTATATAAATAAAATGGTAAACTGACTGACTGATTGGGTGATATCAACACACAGCCCAAACCGCTGGTCTTAGAAACATGAAACTTGGAGGGTGTGTTCTTTGTGAAGAGTAAGTATCCACTAAGAAAGGATTTTTGGGAATTCCACCCATAAAGGGGTAAAATAGGGGATGGAAGTTTATATGAAAGTCCGTCAGTTTTGAAGTTAGGATATTCAAATTTTGTGTTTAGGCTGACAATTGAAAATTAATGTATACGTGTCTCAGCGGATGAAGGTAAGTAACTATGTTTGTTCGGGTGGGATATTTTTCGACATCCACGCGGGCGAAGCCGCTGGCAGAAGCTAGTACTTATAATAAATCTGTAGAGAGGTCAATTCTGTACATGAAATATATTTCCAAAATAACTATCAGGGGGTGATTAGGGATCGATACTGATGCCAAAAATGTAATCAGAAAAATTTTTGTCTGTCTGTCTGTCTGTCTGTCTGTCTGTATAACCGTTATAGAAACAAAAAGTACTCGACGGATTTTAACGAAACTTGGTACAATTATTTTTCATACTCCTGAGTTGGTTATAGTATACTTTTCATCACGCTACAATCAACAGGAGCAGAGCAGTGAAGGGAAATGTTGGGAAAACGGGAGAAGTTACTCCATTTTCATGCTTCCGTCGCGTGTGCATCCTTAATGGTTAAAGCTACACAGAAATCATGTATGACGGAAATGTTCTCCTTAAAATTATATAAAAAATATCCCAGGACAGCATATGTCTATCTTTTATGGTTGACTCACAATATCACGTGTAACTCCCGATAGCTTAGCAGTTCGAAGCTTTCTGATTATATTTGTCTACTCTTACGTTTATAACACTCTCAGTCATCCCTAATTAAAAAAGTTAACATTATTAACTATTTCATAAAAAAGAATCATAGAAGTCGGTATAGAAACACCAAAGTTATAGGTACATGAAATACGCTAATAATAAGCCATCGCGCGTGAATACTGAATCATGCTCTATGGATTATTTTTGTCTGAGAATCGGTTGCCGCGCTCGACTGAAGTAGTAGTAGGTACGCATAGATTTTTAGATACTGATAGGTAAGTTTTGGCTAATTTACGTTCACTTTTTTATACCTATTAGTTTTATTTTCATTTACGTTTTAGCTTTATTTTTATTTGCCTGCATCAATGCCACCTAAAAAACGATTATCTTTATCTCGAAATTCGAGAGCAGCCAAGAGAATGAGAAATAGGCGTTCTCAAGAATCGGCAGAGGAAAGAGCACATCGGTTAAACTTATTGTTATTCTTATCTCAATAAAAGTTTATAAAGATATCTTCGGATTCACTTTAAGTAATGCTGATTTTTGTATTACATTACCATCTATATAAATAAAATGGTAAACTGACTGACTGACTGGGTGATATCAACACACAGCCCAAACCGCTGGTCTTAGAGACATGAAACTTGGAGGGTGTGTTCTTTGTGAAGAGTAAGTATCCACTAAGAAAGGATTTTTGGGAATTTCACCCATAAAGGGGTAAAATAGGGTATGGAAGTTTATATGAAAGTCCGTCAGTTTTGAAGTTAGGATATTCAAATTTTGTGTTTAGGCTGACAATTGAAAATTAACTTATACGTGTCTCAGCGGATGAAGGTAAGTAACTATGTTTGTTCGAGTGGGATATTTTTCGACATCCACGCGGGCGAAGCCGCTGGCAGAAGCTAGTACCAAATAAAAGACACACAATACACATCACACACATCATCACGTCATCATCATGTACATTATCATGACTCAAAGAAATCAGTTAACATGGTAAATATCCCGTTTCTAGGGTTAATGATAATTTCGTCTTTTTCAGTAAATACTAAAACTTCTAGAAAATTATAGTACCTAACTAGCACCTTTGCTACAATTTTTAACGTACCATTTTAATAAAAAAGCTCGGCTTTAATTCATTTAAAACAAGCATATTTGTACAAAACATTTTCTTTTTAAATAAAATACAAGAATTGAATTTTAATGTAACTTTCAAATTTATTCATTCCTTCACAGGTGTGTTTTCAAACTTATGTGACATTTGTGAACGTGAATGAAATAATATTTCACATTTGTAAAGCTTCAAATAACATTTACAAAGTATTTGTAAGTTGTATTTATTAGATTTACTTTGTTTAGTTTTGTAATTGTAAATCAGCTGGTGTGTGTAAATATTTCATATTTTGTTTTTTTTTAGTCTGATTCTAAAATTAAACGTTTGTAAAATCATTTGTCTCTTTATTGGCTGTTGTTTAAAAAAAACAGTATGTCACAGATTTGAATCATTAGATTTGCCCGCGTCCTAAGATGGTCACATAATATCTCTTACGATATAAAAATTATTTGAATAGTAGGTATTGACTTGCTCATGAATACAACAAATCAAATCTATCATCCCATGTAGGATGTATGTGCTCACTTTTCTTAGTGTGACCATTATTATTTTTGCGGAACTGAGACATCTGACTACATGAATATTGGACAATAATTTATGGCGCGAATTAGCGATAAAAAGCACACTATCGAGCGAAGTGGAGGTAATGGGGGGAGGGCTTTGCCCAAGAGTGGGACAATACGGGTTCATTAAAATTAAATGGTTACGCTATTTAACAACATATTGTCTTTTAAATTTTTTTAACATTGGTAAATAAAAAAAAAACAAAAAATAAATTTCACAAGCCATCCTATTTAACACTTGTTACTAAGCCAGCAAACATCAAAATATCACTTACAAAACATACCGAAACCCGAAAAATATTCAAGCAGAAATTGTATTGTATTCCAGTATGTATCGCTCGGTTATATTTACGGTTCGGATAAGCCAATCCGTGTTCCACTGACATGGGGTTTTTACAAAAAGGGTGTGAAAAGGGTCCCTCAACACATCTCCGGCGGGCGGCGTCAAATTATTGTCAACGTCATTATTTTCCACGTAATTTCCTTCAGGTTTCAGGTAAGATAAAATATTTATTTGTTTTTGTACATGATTTTGAAATAATGCTGGTCTGAAATGAATAGAATGCTGGGCTGTGAAGACGACGGATGAAAAACGATTGCATGTAGCGGAGATGAACATGTTGAGATGGGTGTGTGGAGTGACAACAATGGATGAAATAAGGAATAGGAATGAGTATATTAAGAGGAAGTTTGATTATGGTGAAACACTTACAGAAACTAACAGAAAAATTGTAAGGTCTATTATGGTATGGTTATGTTATTTATTTATGTACACACAGAATACTTAACAAGACATTACATTAAGATAGAAGAGCACAAAGGTACTCCTTATTTCATGAGAAATCTCTTCCAGCAGACCTGCGAGAGGAAAGTAGAATTAGAGATATAGACACAGTGTGTAGAAAAGACAAAACAGGAAAATTGAAATTGGAACTTAAAACAAAATTATACCTATTTAAAATAAACATAAATACAAATATACACATATAAAATAAATACTGTGTTATGAGGAGGAAGAAGGGATAAAACACATTTAACTAAAAGAGTGATTTATATGAATGTTGATGGATGGAGAGGGAAAGAGCCTTTCCCTCTCTCTTCCTTGAAAATGGAAGAAAAAAAAGTCATGCACCAACCCTAGTAGAATGGTGTGATGTCACAACGTTAAAAAAAAAAAAAAAAAAAAATGGCAGAAAGTTGATGACATTATTTTGAAATGTGTAACTTGTGTTTATGTATTTTGTGCACCAGTCAACATTGCCAGCACTATTACGTCGTAGTAGTATGGGCGGTTGTCGTAGTGTTGCCACTAATGTACGGTGGTCCGTTCTTTGGTGTTGACATGGGTTTGGCATCTTTTTCAGAGGATGTGAATGCCGCGCTTGATCAAGCCTTTCTAAAGTTAAAAATAAACCTAAAAAAAAAATTTATACCTACCTAGTGTTTTTCTCAATCGGCTAAAAACTTGAATTCTGCGATGAAATCAAACTTGCAACAATTCCGTTAAAACAAGCAGGAATGCCTCATCTTTAAAATTACGACAATCCTCCTGCAAGTAATCTAACATTTCAGAACCCTCGGCAACATTTGCAGATATTTTGACAAAATCTCTCATTATTATGACAAACTTCAAAGCCTTCAAAGCCGACAAAATTAATTTCCAATGTTTCTTTTTCATCTCGTTCCAGTTTTTCATCAAGTGTCTTTGTCTGTTCCGTGATTACTTATTTCACAGCCAAATACGCACTTCTTTTTCCTGTTTTAATCTTGTTTTAATTTAAAAATATCGTCCTGCCTCTACCTGGCTGCGTCTTTCGTTAATTTGATTTTTGTTTTGTATTTAAAATTTACCCGCGCGCCGCTATTTTGTGCAGTAAGTGATTTGATTTACTGACTCAGTTTTCGTTGTTTTTGTTTTAAATAAACGCTGTGTTTGCAAATAAAACATCATGTGGCGTAGAATGATGGTTGTCTCGTTTTAACAGCAGTGTAATAAATACATTAACAAGACAGTTTAATTCATTGTCACAGCCGAAATAACCTAATATTCTGCTCCAAACACAGAGTACACATTACTAAATTTCTACATTACGCTCCCCATTTACGAAAACAAGAAATAACAAGGATCAGCTAAAACGTCTGCGAGTATAAACTTATTTCTCTCATAACCTAACAATTCCATTTCCCGCCAAGATGCGGCCGGCATCTAACGAACTGTCACATTTTCGCGCCAAAATGAGCGTCGCCATAATTAGGTTCAGGCCTCACTACCAAGATGGCGGAACGATACGCAATATCGGGATGCTCGGTTTTATTGGATGTCTTGTTAAGATATTTTTGGAATGGAGTCGGGTTTTGGTACCGTATGTTGTAAATATGTATGTCCAATGCCCATCTATTTCGCCGGAAACCTTATTAGACGTCTGCAGAGGTTGACAATCACGTTCAATTCAAAATTTCCCGCTCGCTTTTGACTTTTTCATTAATTTTTGCTCAGACTTCTATACTTAGAAGCACTGACTTATTATTATCGAAATTTCTGAAACAGCAAACACCTCACAAAATATTTTCAAAGGTAGCTTTATTATTCTCCGTATTCCTCGTCTATTTCAATATCAATAGCCTGAATACCTTGGTACAGGGTCGTAGAATTTCCATAATAAACATCAGGCTAGGCCGACGGATAAACAAAGTTCATTAGTTACATATGAAATTACTTAATTACCACTGTCTTTATTAGAACTTGCTACGTTTCCGAGAATTTTCTTTGATTGCGCTACGCTGTGTTTGCTTGGTTTAGAATATAATTAGGGATTTTCGTGATTGTGGTTTGCGTTTTGTTGATCTATGTTCAATTAATATGCTTTCTCATTAATAAATTGTATCAGGTTTTCGTGTTTTCGTCAATGCTTATAAAACTACGCGGAGGCGCGTAGTTTTAAAAGCTTAGCTTTTTGATTTGCAAAAAGTCAATGATTGTATTTTTGAAAGTTAATTACTTCAAACATAGTAACACTGGAGTCTACAAGAACCCCCATAGAACAGGAAGAATTACTTATTTCAAATAACCACTTACAGGTACTTTTGAAATGTCCAGGAGAGAATCAATGTAATCTTCTCTGTTCCCTGATCATTATAATCTGGATCTATTCAAAGTTCGAGTGAATAGGTTTCTTCCTGGCAAGCGTGCTCCACCCCAGGTCGCATCATCGCTTCACATCAGATGTGTTGCGGCCAGACGCAAGCCTATTTAGAATAAAAAAAAAAAACAAATCATAGCTATTTGTTTATTTTATGAACTTCAGATTCCCGTTTATTTAATTTCGAATGTTGTCGTTGTATTTATTTCGTTTTTAGAAGGTTTTTTTTTAATTCTAAATGGGCTTACTCTTGACCTCAATCTAGTCCAGAGGACAGAGATGGTACAGTATAGAATATTATCCTCAGTTTTCATCCATTTCCTGGCGATATAACTACCTATACTAATTAAAGAAAGAAATAAAGAAAAAGAAAGAAGGAAAAAATATAACAACAACAAACAACAAAAACAACAACAACAATTACAACTATTAACTAACTACATATTATTATATCTATTCCATTGACATTAAAATCGTCTTAAGGTTTTGGTTGAAACTGAGACAGATCGAGTTGAAGTTTTCCAAAGAGTTTTTAAGGCACTTGAGACGAATCATTTGGTTTTATGATTAGGTCTGGCTGATCTCTTGAGGATAACGATCTTCTGCAGACTATGTCTATTGATTTAACTACTTGAGATGTGCAGTTCATCGGCCTTGCATTTTAACTGTTAACTAAAGTTATAAAGGCTACATGTTGAGTTGTCTGAGTGGAAATGGTCTGAGCTTCATCATAGTTTTTTAGCTCAAAATGGGTCTTCCTTAAATAGTTGATTTTATGTTCAAAATTATTGGACGATACATAATAAAGCGTAGCTACGAACTGTAAACTGATATACGGGGTGGAAGGGACACCGACGCGCAAACGATTACCACACATTCAGTACATCGTTCGGCCCACATAGTAATGTTTCATCGGTATTTTTTTTTAAATCAGCCGTTCACTGATATATCCAAACTGCCTAACTTAATATTATATACTAAAGAAAGTGTGTTTGTTTGTTACCTTTTCACGCCTAAACCACTGAACCGATCATCCTGAAGTTTTGCATAAACGTTGTCAGGTGTACAGAAACGGACATAGGGTACATATCTTCATCGCGAAAAAAAGCACAGTACGTTGTTATGATAATAGATGGCGCCACGTGTCATTCGAATCATGATTGAATTTTAAATTACTACAAACAGAGTACAACCGGAATTAATTGTCAAATTCTAAATTAACGCAAGCGAAGCCGCGGGCAAAATCTAGTTTTTAAATAAATCAATTGGTAAAGTCCAGAAGTGGAATGCATGAGACTGGTTTGTAATCGATCCCTTTTACAATTTTGCAAATCTATTCATCAAAATCATCCTTCCGAAAATCTATAGAAACGATCTTTGTTTTTATTTTACTAGCAGATGCTCCCTCAAATTAATTCTCTTTCATTCCGTGTAGAGTTTAATGTGGAAATCTTTTATTTTTCTATTATCTACTTCTGAGGGAGTGTCTGGTCCTGATTACTGTTTCTGACTGATTTGGGGGCCCCATTCATGCTATGAAAGGGGGTTTTGAACTCGGGTAGTTGATAATTGGGACCCTCTTTGTGATTGCACTGCTCTTTTGCGTTTATGTTTAGCAAGTGCGTTCTTCAAAAGCTTTTGATTACTTAGAAAGTGCTTTGGGGATATGGATCTGTTATTATGAAGTAGGTAGTTCTTTTTGATGGTTTGAAGCACAGGGATGTAATATTTTTTACATTTTTCAGCGAGAACAATGACATAGTCTCAGTTGATCCTACTTTGACGTTGTTTTGATAGCAGTTGATTGAAATAATAAAACCGACTTCGAAACCACAAAAAAGTGAAAAATAACTTAAGCTTCTGAAGTCGGTGACTTTTGATTGTTTGGTTCAGTTTCGTTCGGTCGGTTTTATTTTTTGCAAAAATGGTTTTTTTCCTCCCAATAAAGTGGAACTTAACATACCTGTCGATATCTGTGTGTACTTTACAAAATCTGCGTATTATGCTTTTTTTTTTTTTTTTTTTTTTTTCGGATGGGATATCATCAAATGACCCCCCCCACTCTGGGCGGAGCGGAAGGGAGTGTCAGACTTGTACTGACTAAAACCCATCCATGTTCCTTCTTTGCCCTTTGTGTTCCAGGGCCACGGTATCTCTTTCGAACAGTCCCGCAGCCCTGGACGTATTATGCTCTGAGGGCGCTCAGAGCATAAAGGCGTGATGTTACGTTATGATGTTGTGTAAACAGCTAAACATCCAAGCGATTGCAGCTATCACGAAAAACTTGCTGTCTATTTTTAAGAGTTCCATTGTATATCTCCGAAGATCAGTACCAGATCTTCACCAATTTTAAACGGGACCACCGCGAAATAATATACTTTCAATAAAAAAATATATATTGAAATCGGTTCACAATTGGCGAAGATATAGCAGAACATACACACAAAAAAAACAGACCTCCCCCCCCCGAACCTCCTCCTTTTGGAAGTCAAAAGTGGTTAAAAAGTAAGACATCTGTTGGTAATATTCATTCCATAACCTATTCCATACACCGACACACCAACAAAAGCAGAGGTAAATTACCAAAAAAATACCTCAAAACACAATCAGGCTCGATAATGCGGGTATTTGTGATGTCGGGGGGAATTTACCCCGAATGACGTCACGGGGTAAAAAAAGAGAGATTTACCCTGCTTACTCTGGCCAAGACGCTTACAGACGTCGTGATTGATGACACTTGCTTCCTGGAGGCGTATGAGCAAATACTGGTTGGAGTTATACATATATAAATACACGCCTTTATCCTATGTGGGTAGGCAGAAACTACAGAGTGACACCTGTCTTGCTACGCTCCTTACATGCTCCATTCATTCGCCTCATCCACGTCTATACATTGGTTGGAGTGAGTGGAATCTCGTGTCAGGGTGTTAGTGGTTCAGTACAAGTCTGACACTCCCTTCCGCTCCGCCCAGAGTGGGGGGGGTCATTTGATGATTTCCCATCCGGAGAAAAAAAAAAAAAAAAAAAAAAAAAAAAAAAAGGGTGTTAGTGGTTGCAGTCCTCCGAAAAGGCTCGACCGATTTTGATTAAATTTTTTATATATATTTGGTAGGTGTGAGAATAGGTTTTAAACTATATTTCACACCGCTAGGGTAGGTAGGTAAGTTCCTACCTACCTACCCGGTAGGTAGGAAATTATTAGGATTTGTTAATTGAAATCATCAAGATTTCCGGGGTTCCAGGATGATTTTGGATTAATTGTAAAAAAGCCTTCAATAACCTAATATACCCTTATATTTTTACCAGGGCATGGTATTTTCTTGTAGGTATAACCCTGCCAGTACAAAAGAATAAAACATCTTGAAAATAATTTCCTTAAGAACTGTTGACTTAACCCTAAACGATTTCAGCGAACCCCAACCCGTATTCATAACCGCGCAACCCCAAGCCATGGCTGTGACGCGAAATGAAAGGGTTAGGTGGGTAAAACGCAATCAATCTGCCTGTCAGTCAGTCCATCTTTTTGTCAGTGTGTGATATTAATTTCTATTGACGTCTGATTTTGATTTACATCATATTTGGGAAGTGTAGATGGCGTGAGATGAGAGAAAGGAGGAATTATGTTGTGAGATATTGAGAATACCAAGAATTATTTCAGTTCTTAGAAAAAAATGTACAGTCACGAGCACCAATATGTATACACTTTTCTAAATTTAAAATCAATTTTCGCGAGAAATCACGATTGGAACTTGACCGTGGCCCTGGAACACAAAGGGCAAAGAAGGAACATGGATGAGTTTTACTCAGTACAAGTCTGACACTCCTTTCCGCTCTGCCCAGAGAGGGTGGGGGTCATTTGATGACGAAAAAAAAAAAAAGATAGGATTCTGTGATTCTTATTTTCATAAAAATATGAGTAACAGCATACTATTTTCGTAACAACATGAAAATTTAATCACAACAGTAGAAGCAAACACTTAGTTGTTAAATGTTTACATATTGGTGCTCATGACACTTCGTTTTTCCGAATTTTCCTGAGGTAAGCTTTGTTCTAAACATTTGATTGCTTTAGTTAATTGACTGACTGTTTATCCATTTTATTTAAATTAATCTATGTTGTCCCACCGCTGGGCAAAAGCCTCCCCCATAACCTTCTAATCTTCTCTCTGTGCAATCCCTCACAAACGCCTTAAAAAACTTTACTGTTCTAAAGAGCATTACATAACCAACCATTAGCCGTACCATTTCGTGCCTAGAATGTTTCAATCTATAATTTTAACCCAAACTGAAAGATGCTAATGTAAGCGACGGCGGCGGGTTCGGAGAGGGATTGGCAACCTGAGGTGAACCTTGACTTACTCTTAAGGACCGGTCTCCACCAATGACGAGCGGAGCGGAGAGGTGACGTGCGGAAACCGACTAATCACATTGATTAATATCTATATTATAGCGTCTCTCGTCTATCCGGTGATTGGACGCATCTTGCAACTTCTCCTCTCCACTCCGCTTCGGTGGAGTCTGGGCCTTAGTATCTCCACACCAGCTGTAAAAGATGATTCTAAAATACGTGCGGTATGAAATAAACATCACAAGACAATTTCTCGAAACCACAACATTTTACCCAACAAATCCCTGTTTTATTTTCCAAACCTAACTCATCCTTAGTTTCAGCAACAGAGTGTGAAACTCCACATAAAATGGCGACGGCAACAGTTGCCAATATAAACGTTCTAAAACGTTCGTTGCGTACAATTGCAACAAAAACGAAACTCGTTCGTCCAGAAACTGCCGTCACATTTTTTAGTTTTAAGCTTGGGGCTGTTAGAAAAGCGATTTATAGACACATTATTGTAGAATATTGTGCATTTTGTTTATTCGAAAGCGATTTTAGATACCACAGAGAAGCTATAAGAAAGTAATATATGTAGTAAAAATGTGGTTCCATGTCTCAGTGACGCCTAAAGAAAAATGATATAAATGCCAAGTTTGACATGTTACACTTGTACCGATTGCAATTGGTTCTTGCAAGTACGTAAAAGAGCGGTTTCAGATTAGCGTATTTTGTAGTGCGTATACTGGAACCGGCTTACGCATGTACGCACGACGGCCAATCAAGTTATACAAAACCAGTTTATACGGATCTCTCGTTGTACGGGAAATTTATAAAAAGCGAGGCCATGTTATACTGGTACAGCTTGATGTGGCGCTGTGTGTACACACATGCGCCACTTAAAACAATCTAACGCGCATACACGCGTGGTAAAAGGCCGCACGTGTCTCTCGCGGCTCACGCTAATAAGAGGTTATAAGCGCGTCAACGCTCGTACGAGTCAGGCGTGAAACAAAGGCGCGAGCACACGCTACGTGCGTATGGAAAAAGAAAAAGCTATTTTATGCAAACAGTATAAAGCCAAAATACAGTTATTTTATTTATTTTATTGTCCGCTTTTTATTCAAAATTTCCAAATACGTATCTATTAGCAGCCTTTCAATACCTACAACCACCAACAGTTTATTAGAAATACTAGAGAAAACACTGATATTGGTATAGGCAGTACATTTCGTGGCCTTCGACGATAAAAACTGAAATGAACAGCATAAACAACAATGTCCTGCGCGGACCGCGAACAGACTACGGATTTATAATAGCTGGAACTGAAATAATAGGCTGCTTTTTCAAATCAGAAGTGGGATAAACCGGTACCTTCTTGTTTCTTTTTTGCAGTGTCTTACTCAGTTGAACTAGTTTATTATCACTATGTATTAATAAACAAGAGATGCAAGTCGCACGGGACCGATCAATGTGGCGACACTTGGGGGAGGCCTATGTCCAGCAGTGAACATTTTTCGGCTGAAATGATGATGATGATTAAAAAACTTCGTTGCAAGAAGTCGATTACACACACTCAATGAGTATAGGCTTTTGTAGCACTGGGTGATGGCAAATAGGCTCAAATTGTTCTAAAGTGGCGACATCTAAAAAAAAATCGAACGATCGACCCATCGAATAAATCGTAGCGGAATGAGTAGCATTGGAAGACCTACCACGTTGGTGAGCCGATAACTTTAGGGAGAACGCGGGAAATCACTGAATTTGAGAATCAACTGACAGCGAGGGGCTCGTGGCTAAATAATAACAGCCGCACGGGTCGATCTTCAAGGTTAAGTGGCGCTTGCCAGGGTCGTTCTGTAGATGGGCAACCATACATTACATACCTAGTTTTTTCCGTGCCTCGGAAAGCACGTTAAGCGGTTGGTCTCGGCTGTCATTTGTAGATCTTTGATAGACGTTAAAGGTAGTCAGTGGCCCGAGATTCAGTGCTGAGAAGGGTTCGTTTACAGCTTGTCCATTGCTATTGCCATTGTAATAAGTAGACCAGTGTAAATAAGCTGGATTTATCTATATATATATAATAGTAAACTGACTGACTGACTGGGTGATATATCAACACACGGTACTCCCTTTCTTCTCCTAAAATTGTTTGTCCGAAAATCATTATCTATAACACGTATGCTATAAACTTCAGTAACCATAATGTTCAAAAGCCCGAAATTTTGTTTAACATAATTATCTTTAGTTCTAAAAGTATTCTGTCATAATATCGAGTACTATACTTATTTTACATGACCTAAAGTCATAAATGTCCTAAGGATTGTGTTAAATAATGTGTATTATTCCGAATGTTCATTTATAATAATTTTTTTAGTATAAAATATTTGCTAAAAATTAAGTTTTAGTGACAGAAACGAATCGCTGTAAATCCGACTCCACGCAGTCTTGTCTGCTCTACCCCTAGAGTGTAATTTAAAATCGCGTAGGCGCGGAGGGGCGAGGCGGCCCCCGAGATGAGGAGCAGGTGGTTGTAATACTCACCGCCGCGGCTGAGGCTGGCCGGTGAAGCCGGCCAGCAAGTCGAAGCTGCGGTGGTGAGTGTTAAACCCATCTGCGACGATAAACTCGCGTGGGACCGCCGGAGCCCCGCAGTGCCGGAGCCGTGACAGAAACCATGCCTGCTGCATGTTGCATGCTTGCTTGCATGCTGCATGCTTGCTTGTATGCTGTGGGCTTGCTTGCATGCTGCATGCTGCGTGCTTGCTTGCATGCTGCATGCTTGCTTGCATGCTTCATGCTTGCTTGCATGCTGCATGCTTGCTTGCTTACAAAAACCACATGTTCACAATCAACTGCTTTATTCAGTACATGTATAATATATTTATTAATGTATAATAAAAAATTATAAGAGAGAGAAGTTCATAACAAGAGCTTTGTTATACAAATTTGTTCTAAGAATATTATTATTATAAATAAACATTATGTAATTTGAATTTAGGACTTAAAACTTTTATTGAAAACGGTTTTATGTCTTTTGTATGTTATTGATTGTAATATTTATGACAAACGGATTTAGGACATATTATATTTAGGGATTTCAATTTTATGGCATGTGATATTATGTGATATTAAGTTCGGGTAAGTTATCATTCGGACAAATGATGATTAGGACAAAAAAAGTTATGGCACTTTAAATTATGGATAAAAAAGTTAGGTTACACAATAGAGAACCATCAACACACAGCCCAAACCGCTGGTCCTGGAGACATGAAACTTGGAGGGTATGTTCTTTGTGAAGATTAAGTATCCACTAAGAACGGATTTTTGGGAATACCACCCCTAAAGGCGTAAAATAGGGGATGAAAGTTTAAATGAAAGTCTGTCAGTTTTGAAGTTAGGATCTTCAAATTTTGTGTGTAGGCTTACGATTGAAAATAAATTTATATGTGTTACAGTGTTTTTGATAATTCTACCCCCGAAGGGTTAAAAAGGGGTATGATGGTAAGTAATCGGATATTTTTCTACATCCACGCAGGCGAAGCCGCGGGCAAAAGCTAGTATAATACAAAACGCCACATCCAGTCCTCTTCTACCTCCTTGTCCATCGTAAACTTGTCAACACAGTAACCACACTATTTTTCTTACGGTTTCAGGTTTATTGTTGTCATACTTTATTTATTCTTTGTTTGCCAATAAAATATGGTAATAACAGCTTTTCTTATGCAATTTCCTTTTAAAGTGACATTGTATTCTTTTGTACATAATTTTTACTACCTTTATTTGTAACCCAACAGCAATAATTATAATTCTACTAGGTATTGCCCGCGATCTTCGTCCGCGTGAAATTATATTATAAAAATAGAATTTTCCCCGTTTTTGCATAATTTTTCATTGAAGTTCTGCTTCTTTTGGTTGATTATAGCCTATAGACATCCTCGATAACAAGGGCTATCCAACACTAAAAGAATTTTCAATTGGAACTAGTAGTCCCTGAGATTAGCGTGTTCAACCAAACATTAAATAATATATAACTTTTATACTATATACTATACCACAGTATACACACGTACACGTATATAGTATAAAATTTTCAGAGTAAACAGGTTTCAAAGCTGACTCAATTAGCAACATATAAGGTTGAGTTTTCCACAATATCCACGAGTTGTGATTATTCATTTTCTTCCGTTTTACGTGTTCATTTTCTGCTTATACACAAGAGAAGTTTCATCTTTCATGAGAAATATGGTGATTCTTCGTAGTTCCTTCGCCTGACCTAATTAAAACTTATACTTGTAATACGTAAAGATATTAAAAATCGTTTATCCGTGCATGCTGGCAAAGATAGAAAAATAATATTAAAGCCTTTGATATTATTTGCTATCGTTGCCATATTTATTTATTTAATATTTTAAGCGCTCAGATGTACAGAGAGATGTGGACTTTATACCATAATCATTTTGTACCAGTTAAAATCTTATACCCTGGAGTAATTACGATTATTAATTAATTCTATTCGCCTATATACTTTAATTACTTTTATCGGCATCACTCTGCCGTTTAATGTATGTAATTTTAATATTGACGTGGCTGACATTTTATGTATGTAATTTAATAATTGTTATTTGGTGATTTTAATTATTTTGTGAATCAAATTGTATTGTTGTGGAACATAGACAGTTTCTGATTTTTTATACCCCTTTTTTTTTAATTATGTTCACAAAATAAATAAATTTGAACTCCATTTTTATTTTTCATGTAAACCGGTGTTCAATGCGCTAGCCTTCTCTGTTTGAAGATGGGCTTTTGTCTGCCTTTTTACAGGCTGGTTTTGTCACCAAAATAACACAGACTTAATTATGCTATCAGTGCATTGTTCTTATCGCTTATTATCACCCCATAACCTAAATCCCTATTAATCGCGCCAAATAAACCCATACAGTGCAATAACCCTAATTCAATAATCGATTCCGCAGCAATCGAATTATTTCCCGCATCGATTATAGCCGCTTATGTAACGATTTCCCAGCGCAATAGCATAGAATAGATAGTTACAGAAGGACGGCTCCGAGTAAAAACAGGTGCACGCACATATATACGTGTGCAGCAAACGAACAAGTGATGATTAAATCTATTAAAGAGCTGTTATAACCATGGAAGTACTTGCCTTTTTTGTAAAATCATGGTTTGATAATAATAGATTAATAACTAAATGCAATTCCAAGAAAACTTTCGAGTGACAGATGACCTGAGTAGGGAAACTTGACAGTGAGTAAACTTCATACAATGTGCAATGATGGTTGCGACAATTTATAACTTAAAAACGTTGACCCTATGGAAACCTATGGAACCCTATAAAACCCTATGGAGGGTTACTCTGGAGCGCGGCGTTCGTACTCATTCGGAAACACGAAGTTTAACGAAGAACAAACTTTTCCTGGTTTAGTTAAGCGTACGGCGAACTTGAAAAGTTGTCAGTCGCGAGTGCGCTTACACGCGCTGTACGTGAAGCGTGTCTATGCATGCGTGCGTTTTTGATCCCTGTTTGGAGTTGACCTTCTGTGACAATCTATTCCGTGGCTGTATACAAAGCTGGTGGTATCTAAACGTTAACACACGGGACTGGGAAATAAGCTCATATGTAGTGTCGCTAGCATACCCCTGGAGGACAAACGAACTGGCTAGTGTGGGGAAAAGATTCGTAATTAGCTGCAGAGCATTTTTATTGTTATCGATTATCGTTTAGCTTGGCTTTTCGTTTCATTTTTTTCTCTCATTTCGTATCAATCGCACGCTTGTTGCTTGGGTGTTGTTTATAGGATATGTTTTAATTTTAGTTATTTTGAATGTAGATTTTAAAATATATTGTACGTACAGTACAAATACTCAGATTAAAAATTTGCATTTCAAATGTATGATTTCTGTTGTGAATTAATAGAATATTATTAATTACCTAGGTGTTTTGGTGTAGTAACGGTGTTTGAAATATAACTTTATAGCTCTAGATTTTGACTAGTAGCTCGCCCAAGCTGTGTGTAAAACAAGAACAAAATGTATAAAATATAGTATATGAAGTTAAACCTATTTATGTAATTCGATATTCGACAACTCATTATCGATTCTTGTAAAATCGAGACCATTTTCTCGATTAAAGCCTCAATTGTCCCATCCCTAATGCAAGTACGACTATGTACTGAGCCTGTGTTCTTCAGGGACTACCTTTGGCGCGGTTTAAATGTATATATTTTACTCTAATAAGATCTAGTACGTCTAAATTGACCTAGTTTACATCGTCAAGTTGAAGTGAGCATTAAACAGGTAATTTCTTAAGCATGTTAAATGAATTTATGATGATAGTAAATAGGTTTGAGGTTTGAAATAATTTGGTCCGCCTATGTTCTATGTACACTATGGTACTTCAAAAATAAAAAAAACCAGTATGCAAGGACCGTAGCAGGTGTTTTTTTTGTAATTATACCTACCTCCGACGTGAAAATGCGTGAGTTTATGAATGTATTTGTGTAAATAGCTCTTGGCTAGATAATAACAGCCGCACGGATCGATCTTCAGGTTAAGCTGTGCTTGCCAAGGCTGGCCCCTGGATGTGTCAGAATCTATTACATACCGCGTTTCCTCCGTGCCTTGGAAATCACGTTAAGCCGTTGGTTACGGCTGTCATTTATATATCCTTGATAGTCGTTACAGGTAGTCAGTGGCCCGAAAGTCTGACAACCAGTCTTACCAATACGTATGGCATATTACCCAATTTGAGTAGCTGAATTTTGGGCCAAACATATCTAATAGAAATTTGCCATCGACACGTTAGAAGATTACCCAGTACTAATTGGGTTGTGTAGGTCAGATAGACAGTCCCTCCATATAAAATACAGGTATTCATCATCATCATCATCATTTCAGCCAAAAGACGTCCACTGCTGGACATAGGCCTCCCCCAAGTGTACAGATATTCACCTGCGTCCAATTAGACTGGAAGCCGACCACAATATAATTGGAAAAAGGCAGACGATAATCTTGTATTTAGGAATTTAAAGGCTAATAGCAGGTACCTACACTGGTGATGATGAAGACTTACCCCATTGCTACCGAATTTAGCAACATCTAAATAAACCATACTGACTGTTTTTCCATTTCCATTCAATACAAGAAACTTCCCAAAACATTTGTTCTGATTTCAATGACATTGGTCCGTTCGGATTTTGTTCGTCCCAACATCAGTTGGTAGATCAATCATTTAGGCCAACTTGTTGTGGAGATGCATTGTGGATTTTTGGAGCACCGGGATTTGTAGTGTTTGTCTCTGGTTCCGATAGAGGATGTTTTCTATTTTAGGTTGTTTTTTATGCTTTATTGCAGAGAAGGTTTTGATTAAGAGTTTGAATAGTCCGAAGTTTAGTGCATTGGTTAATAGTGAAAATTTTACTCATTGAGGCTTTTAAACTTTTCTTCAGTTTTTTTTATGTAAAGATATATTTACACAGGAAAGCGTTGCCAATAATTGTGGTTACGAATGTCCCACCACTACATAGTATAAAACAAAGTCGCTTCCCGCTGTCTGTCTGTCCCTATGTACCAGTCTGACCAAGGGGTATCGTATGACTCCGTACTAACTGGGTTGTGGAGGTCAGATAGGCAGTCGCTCCATGTAAAATACTGGTATTCAGCTGCATCCGGTTAGACTGGAAGCCGACCCCAACATAGTTGGGAAAAGGCTAAGCAGATGATGAAGAGGGAACTATTTTATGGCAATCGTTATGCGCAACTTGTATTAATAAAAACTTAATTTAAAATAAGTTTTTCGTAAAATTTATTTTGAGATTTTGAATAACGCTTTGGTTTTTCTGCTATAGGTGTTTACTAAAGCTCTTCACTTATTTGAGAAATATCAATCACTACAAAAAAAATCAGTTGTCTGTAAAGTCGGTTTACTGACGATAGTTGAACGTGACAACGTCATAAGAAAATACTGATGGAATGGTTGCATTTTTCAAAAGAAATTTTTTATTTTATTTGTTTGATAGATATTTTGTATGGATATAGAAAAGGAGGTAAATGGAAATCACAATTGAATTGATCAAGTTACATTTATTTGTATGTATAAATACAATTATGTAATTTTTTTTTTTTACAATGTACATAGTTTTTACAAGTATGAATGTGCGTTGAGCAATTGTTTTATGGAACGCCTCAGAGCAAGGTAACGCCGCATACGTCATGGTTTTTCGTGCGTGCAGGCTCCATCGAATTATAAGACGTTGTCACGTCAAAAGGAACCTTAAATATTTGACCACAAATTAACAATCATTTGCAACTTAACCTTCCAAGACAAAAAACCAAAGACAATGTTGATATTCACGCCTATCCCAACGAGACGTTTATGCTGATTTATTCACCCCCCATAGATATAACTCCTTGGCCACGAGTTACTCAAGCAATATAAGTGTTGCGTTAACTTCTACGGAGGAAACGAACGCAATTGAAAACAGGACGGTTTCAGATTAGCGTACAAACTCGTTTTTGGACACTCTTGTACACTCTTGCTTTTTGTTTCACGAATAACCTTACGAACGTTGATTATAAGCTAGTATAAGCGTGAGGTGCGAGTGACGCCTCCCCGAGCGCCCGCTCACCCCACGAAAACACGCGCGTAATTCGATACGAGCTTATACGCGCTACAAATAATACTAGTCCGAATGCTTTTAGAGCACACCAGTCACCCAGACGCTATGCGAAAGAAACAAAAGACACGCGCGTCGCTTGATTCAAGTCGTGCTGCAAGTAGCTTCGCCAAAGGTCGTGTATGGGGTCTTATGGTGATTTATTCACCCTCTATGGATCTACGGCTGTGTTTTGCCGTAAGCTTCCATTCACCATCAACCATCCGCACTATGTAGTATTGAGACTTGTGTGTTCAGAAAATAGAGAAAAAAACAAAATGTTCAAGGGATTTTTCCATATTGAGGTAACAGGGATAACAAAGAGCTGATGAGGTTATTTATTTCAGATAGCCAGTATCATTGAGCTATGTGTCTGATGCCAGATTCAAAGAATTCATATCTACATAGGTGATAAAAATGGGGATAAAATAAGAATCGGAGAAAACATCGTAGCTAGAGCGAAATAGAAGTTGAACAAAATACAGGATGTAAAGAAAGATGAGACTGGAAAATACCAACAGGGGTCTATGAAACGTCTATAAATATATAGGTATACAATACTGTCTAGTGTATAATACATTATAATATTTGAATAGTTACCAACCACACATTAAAGAAGCTTCTTCTTTAGTGTGTGATTGGTAATTGTGGTTGTATTGAACACAAAATCTTAAGATGACGCATCTTACATACAAAACGAATACACAATATAAAAACCAATTTTAAAAACACCCATCAAATCAGAATATAAGTCCCGATACTCCTTGCAGTGTTTTCTTAGTAACTTTGCGTCACAGAATAGATAAAACTACAGAAAGCCATTTCCATACGACGAGCGAAAACAGGCACACACAAACATAGACGCGAACTCACGGCAATCAAAAACAAAAATTAAGATATTTTATTTCACAAGATAGGTGCGCAATTCGGTTTGGTCGTTTCCCATGGATAAGAACTGGCAAGAAACTTCGTGGGAACAAACACAAATATAACTGTGTCTCATGTGGATCATAAACAAATAAAAGCCGGTCGTGAGTGTGCTTGCACTCGTTGTACAGACCCCAGCACATCAAGCTGCCCGAATTTTTCAAATTTTCCCAATCAACCTTGAACTTAATGCTAAATGTGGTAGCTTGATGTGCTGACGTCTGCAGTGAAGCGTGTCTATTATGTGCATTCATTTTTTTATCGTTGTATGTATAGAGGTAATAAGGAACAGGGTAGAAAGTTTTCAATCCTTCATTTGTAAATAGGGTCCTCCGACCAGTCAAGTGCTAATGCGCTGCTGCACCACCGTTGTTGTCGGGCCGTTGTAAAAATCTCAGTTTGATCTCTCTCTTGCCGTGTCGGAATTTACGACCCATTGGACTATTAGAGTGTGGGTAGAAAGAGTGCAGTCACTTTTGCACCATAATATTTTCTGCGTCAATGGCTACTCTCTGCTGAGTCACCATAAACGAAAACGGACAGAATACTATTCTTGATTTGCAGAGAAATCGTTTCGTCAGGTACGATGCGTAGTTCTTATATGACGTTGTAGATGGCGCCACTTATGCAGCTAACCTTCTGTTATCTATCTATTCTGTGTTCGCCTCGCCGGAAACTGGAACTCTTTTCCCATGCAAATACGTCATTAGGCTGGAACGATAACAATTTGCTGTGGAGCCGAATTTTAATGCATGATAATGCCTCCTTCGATAAACGTCGCGATGTTCCTTAAATCTTTATCGAGAATTTTGGTACTGTTTGCTTGGCGGATTGAATTTAGGTTTATTTGGTACTAAGTTTTTTTATTAAGAAGCGTAACTTGCGATTTGTATTGAAAAGGTATAATAAAAAAGGGATCTGTCTTGTTGGTCTATTGGCCGCAAGCGGGACTGCTGAGCATGAGGTCCTGGGTTCGATACTAGAGTCGAGCCAAGTTTTGACGGGTTTTTCCATCAGAAACTTTTTAGTTGCATTCACAGAGTGTGGATTTCTGCTGATGGCAATAGGCTCACCTGCTGTTACATGGGCCTTAACTAGTGAAATGTGGGTATACTATCAGGAACAGCTCTGCCTAACCCTTCGGAGATAACATGCAAGATGTGATGTTGTAAAAGAAAAGAAGGAAATATTTATTTGCACAAAAAGGAACTAATCTTACTACTATTTTAAATGCGAAAGTTTGTAAGGGTTGATGGATGGATTTTTGTTTTTTCACGCAAAAACTACTATTAGTTTGAAAGTAGTTACTATCCTATTAAAAGAACAATAAATCTACGAGTCGATAGATAAACAAAGCATGTCATGAACTCATCCACCATCGTGAAAATATTAAGTAGTTTTATAATCGCTAAGTTAAACAAACAAGATATTCTGAACAAATATTTACCGCCTACAAAAGAATACAATGTCATTTTTTTAACTTTAACCACAAACCTTTTAAGGCTTTTTATAAAGATTTTAAATCTAATTTAAGAACAGAATACTAAACGGGTCTTGTTATTTTGTAAAAATTTGGTCAACAAACTTGTTAAGAGAATTCATTTTATAAGCACTTGTAAAGTAATTTATAACTGCTTCGTAGTAATTAATTTTCGTTCGTAAATCTATACATATAAAATTCAAAGTCCTGACTGACTGACTGACTGATATATCAACGCACAGCCCAAACCGCTGGTCCTAGAGACATGAAATTTGAAGGGTGTATTCTTTGTGAAGAGTAGATAGTAGGTAGGGTAGGTATTGGTATGGTAAACGGGGTGTTGAATTTTCTTTGAAACTTAATATTCTCTGGGTCGATTGATTACTTTACACAGAGATAGATTATAGTCTGGTATAATACATGCATAAATTACTTATTATCCCAGAAGTAAGATACCGTCGGCAATTCCCGAATTCCACACGGGTGAAGCCGCGGGCATAAGCTAGTACCTAATGTTATATTAGGAGCACCTAATGCGAGTGAAATTTCATGTTAGCTACAGGCCAATTGTATACATAGCCGTCTAAGCCGTCGAGCTACCCTAGGCTAATATTTTATGTACATTGTACGTTTATTATATTTTCATTAAACAGCTAAGGATATTTTAAAACAAGATTAAAGGTCCTGCCCTTATTCCAATTCATTTGGGGTCGGCGCAGCATGTCTTGTTCTTCCATACTTCTCGATTACTCGTCATCTCAGCAGCATTCGGGCCATGTTATCGTTCACACATCCCATCCATGGTTTCTTTGGTTTTCCTCCTATCCATATTAATACCCAAAAGTTTCCTCACGATGTTTTCCTCATTTCTCCGCATTTAAAATAAGATTAAGGTACCTACTATGAAATTTATAGCGTTAATGATACTATAAATTGCAGAGTATCAAATTTTGCTTAAGTTTTCATATACTTACTTATATAAACTTAAATTTCTTAGTAAAAGCCACGGAGTCCGCATTTTTTCCGATTGCTGGCAATAGGCTCGCCGCGTATTACATGGGACTCAAAAATATAACTGGCGAAATTTGGGTGTATTATTAGGTACACTTCTGCCTATAACCTTTCGGGGATTACAGGCGTGGTGTTGTGTTATGTCTAAACTTAATTAGGATTCCGTAATCACCACATTTATTTTGAAATCCCTACCGTTTTCCGTTCCTAATCCCCCAACTTAGCAGCACAAAGTCCCTCTCAAACAAAACACACTCGTATTCCCGACGCCATCTTTCAAAAAGACACATCACACAAGTCAACTCAAAACCACACGAGCAAAGTGCAACTTTGAACTTGTTCATAAAGGGCTGACGTGGACGTCTCGACGAAATTTGACGACTTTTAACGAGAATACCCGAGTGAACTTTGTGCCGTGTACAGACATGGGGCATGTGCCGCGAATGCTTCGGCGCGTGTGCTTTTGGTTGTTCTTTCAGCAGTTCCAGTGAACGTGAAACCGAGAAAACTCAATACTGTAGTCGTATAGTTGTAGATCTTTTGGTTATAAGCGGAACTAAGGCGGCCATCTTGTTTTTAAATACAATTTCCAGAGAAAAATTGTTAATGTTTACTAAAATAATCGGCTTGATAATTTCGATCAAGCGCCTTAAAACCAGCTGAGCTTTTGTAGCTGCTGTGAATTTGATGGTCCATGTGCTGATTTCTTGAGGTTATGGCAAGCAATGTGGGCTGTTTGACTTATTTGGCTTAGACTGCTTTGACGGGATGCTTACGTTGACAGTAAATACTGCGAAGACTTTGGGAATTAACAAAATTGCGTTCGTACTTTAGTTCGTGTTCGCGGAAATGAAAGAGACGAAACGTTTTTGTTTGTCGTTTTCTAGCACGATATCGGCACCTTTTGATTCACTAGGCGACAGCCCATGTTAGCCCAAGTTTTAGCTATTTAACTCAATTCGCCGTAATTTTGAGTTCGGTCATTTGTGTTCTGACTGTACGAATTATGGTTTAGGCTGTTTGATCGTGGTGGTCACTGCCAGCATTCGTCATCACAGCATAGTTGACTCTTATAATTATGACGACAAGTTGCAAATGTGACATGCATGCACTCGCAGCGCATGCCTCGGTGTGTGTACACGGCTTAACAAGAATATCCGAGTGAACTTTGTGCAATTAGTGGCGGGAACCGAACGGTAATAACCCTATAGTTAATGATGGTGTCGTAATTAAAGCATATGGGATAGTTTTATGAAAGGAACGGCGGCATTCATAGAATAATGAGGGACAGGGTTGGGTTGTGAACATTTTAATGGTTTGCCAGTTTTGTGTTTGTTACTACTTCCGTGTGTTAATTTCAGAGGTTTTTGATTGGTCTTGTTTATTTTAGTGATGTTAATTTATAAACGTCTGTTAATGTGTACCTATGGTTGTGATTGAATTCAGCTATAACCCGTATCTTATGAGCTTAGGGGTTGATCTTGATGTAGTAGAGTATAAAAATATCATTTCTTTTTTATTTTAAAACCTAACCTCACACTAGGAATTTCTCCTGTATCGTGGGTGCGTTTACACACACTTAAACTCACATACAGAAATCGGAAACAATTACCTATTACTATAGTATTAATATCTAGTTTAAAAAGAAATCCCTTAGCCAACACCGTTCCGTTAAAGGTTCGGTGAAACTGGTACGGTCTAATTGCGGACCGGTTGCGGACACGGACATCGACAGTATGTGTATGGAGGTGTCCGTGACCTTGTCCAGAACTGCGTCCACAATTGCTCCGTATCAATTTGACAGGGAATGTTGGCATTCCGCTATTTTATGAGTAATTAGCGACACGCCCCGGCTTCGCACGGGTACAATATATACATATAAACCTTCCTGTTGATCACTCTATCTATTAAAAAACCGCATCTAAATCCGTTGCGTAGTTTAAAAGATCTAAACATACATAGGGACAGACAGACAGCGGGAAGCGACTTTGTTTTATACTATGCAGTGATACAACTAGTATGAATTCCCTAACCATCCTATTTTATTGTGAATCAATTAGGCAAGTTATGGATGCAATCCTGGTTTCGGGAACTACGTCACAAATGAGTGGTGTTTTAATTACGAGATGTAGCAATATAACTGTAGAAGTTATTAGTTTGCGTTTTGTCGCTTCCTTTGTTAACATTCGGAAAGTCTCGGTTCACAGTTTCCTCTTGTTTCGGTTAATGTTTGTGCATTTGGTACTGAAGCTAAAGAAGAAGAAGAAAAAAGAAGAAGAAGAAGAAGAAGAAGAAGAAGTTTAGATTCTATGATTTCAGTTGGTGTTACCAGCAAAGGATTGGTGTTTCCTCTAACTAAAAGTTTATTGAAGTCAACTTCTGGTCCTCTTACAAAACTTGGAAAAAGCTTAATAGTGTTTATCTACACACGTGCTAAGAAAATTTTCTCATACTTATATTTATAATTAATTTTATTTTCTCTCTCGCTTTTAGTCTTTGGAGTTAATCAATGAATTAATTCGTTTCAATCAAAATTATGATGTAATTACTTTGAATCTTTGGAGTTCTCGACAAATAATTATGGGGACTATATTTCTTGTCACCAAAATTTATATTTGTCATCAAGTTGTATCATCTAATAAATAGATCTATCGCCACGAAATATTTTCGTTCTCAAATAAACAAAAAGTGTTCCCAGGTATGAATTATCAAATTAATGTTAATATATGTGTACAATAAGAGATGGATTACCAATAAAATTGTAGTGCATTAGATGAATATAAACTTCGTTGTTATAATAGTAGTTTCATTACTTAAATAATAGCTTTGTGCTCAGAATGGTAGATCTGTCACCAAATAAATCGATTTTCGCAAATCTCGGGACTTGGGGCACCCCGACTTTAGGTTAGGTTAGGTTACTTTAAACCCTGCAAACAGAAATAGGAGCCCCGTGCGGAGCCCCGTGCGAAAATGTGGCCGTAAAATAATACAGTTTATCTCTTGTTTAGAATCCTACGAAAGTTTATAAATTTCCTAGAAAATTTATTACTTTGCTTAAATATCTATTAGGACAAACCTATTATAATACATACAAAAACATTTATTTGGTACTGGATCCTATATCTCCATGATTTTAGGTGATTTATTGTGGAATTGATTTTATATTGTTTGGGGACTAAAGGAGATCGGTCCGAAGCGGTCCAAGTAGCGTCGGTGAACTAGACCTATATTTTCTTGAAGCTGATGTCAAGAGCATCATTTTTTGTTATGGCGTCAAAAAAATTCCTCTATGGAGAAAAAAGTTATTGATCATTTAAAATGAACTATGTAATCAACGATAGCATTAATTACAAACACCGTCGGTGATTAAGACATACATCATTTTAAAGGTTGTTGGAAGACAGTTATTCTTTGTTAAGAACATAAGCAAATCGGCGCCGGGAGAAAAAAGTTAAATGCCATAATGCACAATTAGTGAAAACAAAATCTTCTAATTAAAGAGATACAAGGAGCGTCAGTGATTCAGACACATATCATTTTAAAGCTTATTAGAAGAAGGTTATTCTTTGTTAAGAACATAAGCAAATCGCCGCCGGGAGAAAAAAGTTATAGACCATTATGTATGATACAGATAACAAAATCTTCTAACTCAAGAGATACAAGGAGCGTCGGTGATTCAGACACACATCATTTTAAAGCTTGTTAGAAGAGGGTTATTCTTTGTTAAGAATATAAGCAAATCAGCGCCGGGAGAAAAAAGTTAAACGCCATAATACACAATTAGTGAAAACAAAATCTTCTAATTCAAGAGATACAAGGAGCGTCGGTGATTCAGACTTACATCATTTTATAGCTTGTTAAAATAGGGTATTTCTTTGTTAAGAACATAAGCAAATCGGCGCCGGGAGAAAAAAGTTAAACGCCATAATGCACAATTAGTGAAAACAAAATCTTCTAATTCAAGAGATACAAGGAGCGTCAGTGATTCAGACACATATCATTTTAAAGCTTGTTAGAAGAGGGTAATTCTTTGTTAAGAACATAAGCAAATCACCGCCGGGAGAAAAAAGTTATATACCATTATGTATAATACAGATAACAAAATCTCCTAATTCAAGAGATACAAGGAGCGTCGGTGATTCAGACGCAAATCATTTTAAAGCTTGTTAGAAGAGGGTTATTCTTTGTTAAGAATATAAGCAAATCAGCGCCGGGAGAAAAAAGTTAAACGCCATAATGCACAATTAGTGAAAACAAAATCTTCTAATTCAATAGATATAAGGAGCATCGGTGATTATTACTGTACGTGCGTTACCGGTAAATGTACCATTGCGCACATAATAATGTCTTTATTATGGACTTTGGTCTAGGCACGTCATCAAGAAGAAGTAGTGCCATCCTGTGCATTTCCTCGACTCTACTGCATATAGTTAATAGTCGAATCATTTGTTTAAGGCCCCTTAGGTTGTGCGGACAACTGTCCTGTAAGATTACTCTCAAGCAGCTCTAAGGTTTTTGTGTCAAGGATTTGGTAAAGGGTCGCTTTCATCACATGACAACTACTGCGACCAACTGTGAACTTCAGCATACGATGAAACATGTCTGCTTACTCCTTTAAGGATTAAAGTCGTGAAGATTTTGTCTCCAGGATTTAGCAAACAGATCGTTTTCAACTCATAATAACTAATGCGACCAACTTCGGGATACGATGAAACATGTCTGCTTACCCCTCTAAGGATTATAGTCGTGAAGATTGTCTCCAGGACTTAGCAAACAGATCGTTTTCAACTCATAATAACTAATGCAACCAACTGTGAACTTCGGCAAACGATGAAACTTGTCTGCTTGCCCCTCTAAGGATTATGGTCGTGAAGGTTACGCATATGTTTATCAGTGATGAAGTGTTGAGGGCTTCATACTACCTATACTACCTTGTATTGCTATTTTAATAAAAATGAAGAATTCGATTTACTAAAAGTACTATTTATACCCTTTTTTTTTAAGCGATTTCCATGAGCTTTGGTAATTGAAAAGCATCAAACACAACAAGTGTTTTGTGTATTCTAGAATCAACAAAGCTTCTTGGACCAGAGTCTATAGAAGATTGCCCGATCTCCTTTTGGTGACAAATCTGCTATTTTGCGGGCAAACCCTATTATTTAAGAAACACAAAACTAATTAAATTGGCGATAGCTTAAATGATACCCAATAATTATTATAACGTTTTACCAATTGATTTGCATTTAAGGTGTAGCACACTTGACAGACCTTCACCACTGTATCAACATGCAAAGGCAAGCAAGCTCTTATAAAAGCCAGGGAAATGGATTAATTGCATGTGATTTTTACAGCACATTTTTTTGCACCTACAGCAACATGCACCTACGTAAACATGTAGTATCATTGTTTCAATGACATGTAAGCTACTTGCACACTCTTACCGATTCATCATTCTCTTACCTTTATCCCAAATCATTTGGAGTCGGTGCAGCATGTCTTCTTCTTCCATGCTTTTCTATTTCTCGTCATTTTAACAGACACCTCCTTTCTTGCCATATCATCCTTCACACAGTCCATTCATCGTTTTTTTGGTATTCCTCTACTCTTATGCCCATCCATATTCATACTCAAAACTTTCCTCACGACATTTTTCTCATTCTTCCGCATCACATGTCCATAGCACGACAACCGATTACCACATAACTTTTCAGTCACCGGCGCCACTTCAGACCTAATCTTAAATGTACTCATTTCTCATTTTATCCATTCGCGTATCGCCCTTAGCAAACTTACTGATTAACGTACAAAAAGGATCGAATGCCACGACAATACCGCGAGTGAATCTTTTAAGCAGACTCGCATCGGGGCGGAATTGTTTCGCGGCTAAAGTTAACGAACACGGAATTTTGATGAACCCATATTCAAACAGATATTTTTGTAATTACAACTTTAAATAGGAGACGGATGTAAATGAGGCAACTATGCAGTTAATTGTGGGTGAGGTTTAAAATGTGTGGGGTAAAAGTTAACTTGTTGAGTTTTGGATGCTGTTAGTAGACATTGAGAAGTTTCGGATGAGGAGGCTAAAGATGAGCTTGATCAGGTTAAAACGTTCCCATTGCTTTTATACAGGCCTCCTCGCTGAACCAGTGCATGTTGTTGGATGTCATATAGGAAACTCCGACTATATTTGGATGACTAAAAACATTTATGTAAAAAATTTGATCAAAATCGGTTCATCCGTTCAGGAGCTATGATGACCCAGACACACAGATACACACTTCAAACTTAGAACTTCCTTCTGATCGTGGATTAAAAAGTTTTTCAACAACCTTTTCATTTATAATCATTTCATTTCAGGCATAGTTTTTTTTTTTGATACTAATAAATGCATAATCGTACATTCATGCATTTGACTTATTTTGTTAGCTGTACCATTGGAAAATCTTTACAGAAAAAAAGATGGCGGTTACTGCCAGATCACTTACTTAGACCACAGCTCACGTATCCAATATTTATCCCTCAGAAAATCAGTACCTACTACTATAAAAAATCGCTTTTCAATATCCTTCGACATAATTCAAACATTAATATCTTCAATACGAATTCATGGAGTGATAAAGCCAGGATCAGGCTGAAGTGTGGGGTTTGAACACATAATCTATATTTTATGCCGCTGGGTCCCGAGGTTCAAGCTTGCTATAATGTTTTATTGATAGCTCTGTATGGTTTTCAATGTATCTATTGAGTGTTTTTGATTTTTGGAGAGAAATTTGAAAAAATATTTTGTGTCTATTTGTGCTATTCCAAAAGTAGCATTTTTTTGAGTAATTTCAACTTACTATGTTCATTATGTTTCAGGAGCAGTTGTGTACATTTTTGATGGGAAAAGTGGAGCTACGTATTGGGACTATCGGAAACATTGGCTCAATCGTGGTACAGTAAAGTCACTCTGATCCATTTTACGACACCAATATGACTGCCTCGTTGGTCGAGTGATCGCAAGCGCAATTGCTGAGGTCCTGGGTTCGATTTTCGCGTCGGACAAAGTGTTATTGGGATTTTCCATCAGGAATTTCTCAGAGCAGTCACTGAGTCTGGATTTGTGCCCGGTTGATGGCTCTCCCCTAATTACATGGGACTTAAAAATGGCGAAATGCGGGTGTACTATAAGGTACACCTCTGCCTAATCCTTCGGGGATTGCGGGCGTTATGTTATGTTGTATGACAATAAATGCATGAAAATGGCTAATTTTAGATTGGGTTATAACCACAGATATAAATGTAGAAAACGTACCCAATGCTGGTAGGATATAATAAACACATCGTGTTTTGCTACTTTTCAGTACTAAAAAAACATACAAACCAAACATTCACAAAATTCTCAGAACTCAAACCGAGCACTTTACTATGTTTTTAACCAAAAGCTCGTTCATTTTCGCTGAGTTCACGACACTATCGCGAACAAGCGAACGTCGATATTCAAAACGTCTGTAAATTGAAAAGACCGTTGAGTTCTCGCAATTATAATAGGAACTGGCAGTTACGAAGTAACAGGTTACATCGTGTTTAGGGTTCATTCGGCAAAAACGGGACCCTTATAGGATCACATTGTTAGCCGTTAGTCCGTTTGTTAAGATCCTTTTTCTCAGGAACGTCTAAAGGTATCAAGCTGAAATATTTATCAAATCCTCAAATCTGCTATCCCTTAGAGCCGTGAAAAAATCAAACTTGTAATTCAACGCGGTCAAAAGATATGACTGTTAACGTCCGCGTCACATTGTTTGCGATTTGCGCACTTGGCCGGTTATTTTGAGCAGGAATCCATTGTTTATGTCGAGTGATCAATTCATCTTAAAATTTTATCTATTTACATTATGTTCAGACTACAAATAGAACTAAACTAAAGATAAAAATAAGACTAAAAGTAAGAAAATATAAACATCTAAAAAACGACTACAATAGGATACTTAGGCGTCAAAGTACTCGTCCGCATCGCTGTCATCTGGAAACGTGCCCAGAACTGGTAGACTGGCAGCATTGCCACGCTGAATGGCAATGCTAATTCTTTGGAATGAAGCAAAAATAGCAGTAAGATTTGTTCCTTCCATCTTGTTAGTAGTACCTACCATCCAATAGCTTAGATAGTTTTCAAAGCTTCTGTTTTTTGGGGTACTCGTGTTTTTGATAAGGTATAGCCAGCTAAATTACACGTAAGAGCAGAAAAACCAAGTGTGTTTTTTTTTTCACTACTTGGTTTGTAGAATTTTCCTTTGAACTCAACAGTTTCATTTATCACGAAAAATAATTATCAAAATTTATTGCAATAGGATAAAATTGAACATCGATGCGGACAATTTAGCCATAATAGCCTGGCGTTATAAAAAGATAATTACTTAAATTGACTATCCAACGTTAGCAAAAAGATAAAAATGTAGGTTCAGTAAAAAGGTGAAAGCAATACTTTAAAAATTTATTGCAACATCTGGCGAAGAGAACGGACATAGCAGTTAATTATGAACTAATTAAAAATGAAAAATGATTATGTTTTGAATGCTTGATGGCGTTTTAAATGTTCTTAAGTAATAAATGAATTTAGAAACAGATTATTTTGAGTTTCATAGACGGAGGAGTTTTGCATTTTAATTTAGCTGTCTGATATTTTGAGGGGATGCGCAATTTTAGTCAGTTATTGATAATATTAGTAGATTTTCTTTCATTATGTGGCAATACAAATTAATTCTAGGTGGGATTCTTGTATTTAGGAATCTAATTAATTGTTGTAAGTCATAAATAACATTTCCGATAAGTAGCAAGGACTCCATTATGAAACGGTAGTGTTATAAATTCGTCAGTTTAAAGATTGTAATTCAATTTTAGACGTATAGGGAACATGATATGATGATACGAAACTCATCTAACTCCACCGAGACGAAAAAACGAAAAACCGTCTTTACTTGACTTCACCTTAGTTAAAATTCGAATTTATTGCAATGAAAATCACCTTTCGAGATATAGACAGTAAGTACCTAAACCATGCCGTTCAACACAAAAAAAACAACAATTTTTTATCTCTGAAAAGAAAAAACTAAATCGAAACAAGTTTTCTTTATTTCCCTATAATTTAGGGTAATCTTATACGGTGTGTCAAATAGCAAAGTGGTCGCATTTGGAACGCATTTTTCCGCTGTATAATATTCTGGAGGGAGCCATTGGAATGCGGAACGATGTCCCACTGCGTGCTTTATTGCCTTCCACCCTGAGTTATAGACTGTAGATGGAAAAGAGATGAATTGTGCGAGAAGAAGCGAGTATTCAAAATTGTAGCGCAGTTTCATTTTGGATCTACTTCTGCCGATAGTAGAAAATAACAACGCAAGTATGCGCTTGCAGCATCTAAGAATTTGCCTATCATTAAACTTTTAAACTAACAAGCTTATAGTGAGGCAAAAACACATTAAAAAAACAAGCTTTTAAATATAGGTGTAACGTATTTTTTTCGTATTTATTTATTTATTAAAACTTTATGCACAAGAAACAAAACTGCACAATGGCGGACTTAATGCCATAGGCATTTTCTACCAGTCTACCTTAGGGTGATGCAGAGACAATATACAGTAGGTGCAATAACAGAAAGAAAGACTAGAAAATATTTATAACTAAAACATATAAGAATAAATACTTATATACATACATATAATCCCGTGCGTCTCGCATCCAGTGGATCCCTGCAACCTTTACGAGGTCATCGGTCCACCTAGTGGGAGGCCTTCCAACGCAGCGTCTTCCGGTTCGCGGTCGCCACTCCAGAACTTTTCGGCACCATCGGCCATCCGTCAATGTGGCGACACTTGGGGGTGGCCTATGTCCAGCAGTGGACGTCTTTCGGCTGAAATGATGATGATGATGATGATACATATAATAAACTATATAAAGTTAAGAGACATAAATAAGAAAAACTACAACAACTCAGTTCTGAGACGAATCTGCCAACTTCTTGCGTATATGTTCCCGAGCTTTCACTTTGAAAGTGAACTGACTGGTCGCAAACCATTTTAATTGACACCCATGTCATTTGGGGTGCATTAAGAATAACTAGTTTCTATTCTACTAGTCCTCCATCTTTGGGAGTCCGCCATATTGGATTTAGAATGACGTCACTTAGCTAACCATGCATTGTCGTCCAAACCAAACGTGTATGCAAAATTTCGGTTTGGATAACAGTTTTAAAATTCAGTTGCAGGATTTGACACCTAAACACACATACAAACATTGCAAGTTAAATAAAAGCTTGTAAAAATAAAGGTAAACATACGCAAACAGGGTCAATAAAATAGACTCTAATAAGTGCTTGCCGGACAAGTCTCCAGACCAAGTAATTGCTTTACCACTTTTGAGAACAAACTGTAAATTGAAACTTCACTAAGGATGAAACTCTCCAAAGTCTTGAAAGCAAAACATTTATTTTGTCGTTTTATGAAAGGCAAATGACATTGAACCGTAGGGTGGTAAAACAATAAAAAGGTCTTGCAATATCTAGACAAGCAACAAAAGAAAGAAATAATAACTTTTTGTTTTACACAAATACAACACACACGCACATTATAAATAAACATAAAACAGCAATAGGTTGCCAAAAGCAATTAAATTGCGGGTTTGAAAATCAACCATGGGTGGCGTTAAACTAGGCGTTCCAACTTCTTTAAACTGAGTTTATATTAACAGCCTTAACATTTAAAGTCTCACTTAGAACAAGATGTAAACGCACCCTTCACTTAGCCGTCAACTAAGCATTCTGTACATCAAACCAAGTAACTCTACGCAAAAAATATTGCTGAGAAACGTCTTTTTTATTTGGGGTGAAAAATCACGTTATTCGGTAGGACTCAATGTAACGCACTCTAAACATGCTGATGAATGCATTGAATAGTACAGGGGTCATTAAAGTTATAAGAACCCTAATCAGCTTCGTTAATGGTATTTTTACACCCATTATTAGTTTTTCATAAGGAATTTCTTAGTAACAGCCACGGAGTCTGAATCTGTGCCCGGTTGGCAATAGGCACGCCCCCTATTACATGCGACTTAAACATAACTGGCGAAATGTGTGTTTTCTATTAGGTACACCTATGCTTAACCCTTAGTGGATTACAGGCATTATGTTATTTGTTTCACATATCGCTATTTCCTATCACTTAGAACATACCCTAAGCTTGCATGACCCACTAACAAGAGAAAGCTCCCAAACTATTTGGAGTCTTTAAAAAACAGTTTCCTAAAAGAAATGCAGTGTAGGAATTCGTTTTTTTTTACCTTTCTCACTTAAGTGTGGTGTGAAGTGTAAATGCCTGCAATGTAATTAACATTTTCTCACCTCAAAGAAAAGCCATGTGACCTACATTACTTTGGCCGAACAGTTTTTTAATCAAAATACTTTTACATAGAAAAGCGATGTTTTTTAAAGTTCTACCAAGAACAAGAAAGAAAGAATAAGAGTCTACGAAGAATGACATACTTAAAGTGATAGCGATGATGGCAAAGTAAAAATAAATTAGATTATATTATAGACTAGCTGGTAAAGGTGCATTGCAACGCAGGTACGTTGCAATGCACCTTTTCCTACTACCAACCTACTACCTACCGCCTACCTACTGCCTACCTACTGCCTACCTACTGCTTACCTACTGCCTACCTACTGCCTACCTAAGAACCTTCTCCTGACGGTAACAAACGGAACAAATAAAGAATTAGCGAAATCGGTCCAGCCGTTCATGCGTGACCAAGGGAAATAGAGATTTATTTTTATAATTATATAGATAAGTTAGCGAAAATGTTACACTTAAACAAAATCTGCGCAGGCAGGAAAACATAGAACTAAAATAAATGTACCAAGTTTAACATATCGAAGCACATTTCCTTGACAAGCAGCGTTAAGTTGAACCGCACAATTAAAGTGGTTATACTATAATTATGTTAATCTTTTTGAAAGTCGCTGCAGAAACACGAAACATATTGAAAACAATTTTACCACTTGGCACAAACTTGTGTTTTTGAGGTGCGTTATGTTCATCAGTGAATATAACATTAAATGGCGTTTTAAATATACTAAGTTAAGATAATACGAGTTTGTACTTAATTCTATGTTACATTTAAATTTATGTAATGCATTATAAACTTTGTAAAACTTAGACAAAGTCACCTTTGTCTTTTCGACTTTTTTTTCAATGTTGCAGGTCACAAAACTCATTTAAAGAGATCAATAGTTTAAAAGTTAAGTTAGCTATTAACTTAATCAGTTACGTGCCTATAAACGAGTTATTTCAATAGCTTGTTGGAATATAAAAAGATTATTGAGCTCTATAAAAACGGTTTACGAAGTTGCACGCTTAATAAAATTGTTATAGGTTATGTTAGGAGCGAAAATATGAAAATAAACAATAAAAATCTCATAATCTTATGAAACTAAAAACATTAAGCTTCTATGAATTCACAAAACTTTAATAATGTCGCAAAATCCACAAAAAACTTCTTTTCATAATAAAAACAACAATAGAACTTTTTTCATAAACAAATCTTGTCGTCACAAAATGGCGGAGGCACAAAATGGCTGCCTAACAAAAGCATAGACAAAAGAATAAAGGTCTGGCTCTCCTCGCGGCCCTTTAATGAGGGTTTTGGTCATTTTACGCTCATTTCGATGCAAATTCAAGGGTTTCATGATATTTAGAGGGCTATGCAAATACGACCGAAAGATTTTGATTAAAATTTATCAAGATACTAGTTACATCGCACTGGTTTGCTTGGGTGGTTTGTAGGTGAAATGGGAATGGGAAATGTAGCTGGGATTTTTTATTTCGTTGTGTGTGTGTATTTGTTTGTTTTTATTTTTTTTAATATTAGTATTAAAAAAAATAAACAAAATATTTTATTACACATATACCACATTAACACTTATAAAACGTCGAGAAAAAGGTGCACGGTTCGGTTCGGTTGGTCGTTTCATGTGGAGAGAACCGGCAAGAAACTCCATGGATATTGAGATCGAATGAAAAATCAAACCTGCTGGTTTCCAGATCTGGTTTACTGGTTACTGTTAGCCTCCATCTTCCTACTGCTGGTCAGTCTCCATGTCTACCCATTTATTCGGTCCAGGACTAATTTGGTTTATGTTAACAAATTCTTGCCGCATTTCACCGATAAGAAAGCTTCTAACTAACCCTATATGTAGCGGACATGTAGTTCCTTGTATGTTTGTTTGTATATAAAGACAAAATTAACAGTATATTAAGTGGTATGACCATACTAAATGTCCGTTTGCATTCTATGGTATACTTTAAAGGATCGTAACAATATATGGGAAGTATTACCGTTGGCTATTAAAAGCTTTTAATAAGATTTAACACACTGTAGTTGAGAAAGATAATGTAACTGTTCTAATGTTAATTAAATGTGTATTTATTTGACAAAACTCGTGAACTCTGGGTTTTTTTTTTAAATTTATAATTAATTTATTAATATTTTTCTTTATTTGAATTTTTGAATTTATTTCTGGAGGTTTGTAATTAGCAATTTTAGGTATGCTTTTTTTTGTTTATATTTTGTTATTATAATGTTACTAGTCTGTCAGCTTTACTAAAATACAAAAATAAATAAATCAATCAAAATCAAAATCAAAGCATTTATTTCAAATACGCCAGTTACAGGCACTTTTGAATTGTCGAAACAAAGACAACAATAGCTACAGTCCCAGTCACAAGGCATAATAACTGTGAAAGTACTGTAGTTGCCCATTCCCTAACGTAGATCTCTATGGAGAAGAACGGGCAAGAAACTCCATGGACACTCTTTTAAATCAGTATACTTTTACAAAGTCTTGGTTACATCATTCATGTTGAGATGGTACATTATGTGAGAACGATGTAGCAAGATGTGTACGTTAAAAGTGTCCATAGTAAACAATTCAAAAAAGAAAAAAAAATATCAATTCAAATAAGCCGTGGCAACCAAGAGATGACCAGTCACAACTGACAGCGCCCGTTCACGAACATGACGCATGTATCAGCACCATTCAACTCAACCATTTTGAAGGGAACTAAATGATCCGACACACGCGCCACCATCAGCGAGACATTTGAGTGAGCATGACACACTCCTAACCGCCAGGGCACATTCAAGTCAAGAAAAGACGTAGGTTTCCCGCGAATGACAGCTTTCTATTACATAGTACTCACACAATATGGGCTATGCGGCTATATAATACTAAAGAGATTGAATTTATACAAAGCAAAGATAGTTGTACAATCTTCAGCAGCTCCAACATACTATTTAATGCTTCTTCTTCTTAGCGTTTCGATGGCAAAAAGTTTAAATATGCTTAGCCCAAAACTCAGCCACGTGTACCCCGCTCACTGATGCAGTAAATAAATCATCAAGAGCGCAGGTGATTGGGATATGTAATGCTATTCATTTATGCGTCCCTGTCCTTGTGGAGCAGGACCGGCATTGAGCCAAGCATTTTTATCAACGATATAATCGTCCAACTTGTAATATGCTTGCCTACACAGTGTGCGTTTAATGCATGTTAAATAAATTATACATCTCCGCCTTAACCATCAGGGAAAACATGTAATATTATGTTATTCAATAGAGCCTTTAGTCTTTCAGTAGGCATTAGTATTTTTATCAATTGATTGGAAAGATTAAGCTGTCTGTTAGCCAAAAGCTAGATACTTTGACACCCTCCGTGCCTGCTCGTTCATTTTCATATCGTCGAGACCCCTCGCAGCCTTCGAAAGCACGTTAAGCCGATGGTCCCGACTCCCAAATGTCATACGTATGTATATCTATGGCAGTCTGAATCCCGAAAATCTGACAGCCCGTCGAATCGTAGGATATCGGTTTTCCTTCATAATTGGGGGTGTGGAGTATGGAGATCAATTTGCTGTGTGGAAAATTCAAATATGATTTTTATTGTATGAAGATTCTATGCTCTATAGGTCTTTTATCAGAGGATGAACTACGTTTTACACTTTAGCTCATTGAAAACATAATAAACCAGATTAATATATTTCAAAACATTTTCTATTTTTCCATCATTAACCACGCCAAGCCACACTTACACCTGCCATTTTGTCACATATTTGTGTCTTTTGGCGTACAGGGCACGCACTTACTTGTCACATATATGTGACTATGGCGGTCAAAAGGTTAATATCGCTTACCGAATATCACTATGTCCTATCATTGGGTGCACCTGATGTAAATTTTTACAGGTCCCTATGGTCTTCATAGGGACCTGTAATATATGTATATAACATCACGCCTGTAGTCCCCGAGGGGTTAGGTAGAGGTGTACCTAATAGGACACCCACATTTCGCCAGTTATGTTCAAGTCCCTTGTAATAGGGGTGAGCCTATTGCCATCAGCCGGGCTCGAATCCAGACTCCATGACTGCTACTGAGAAATCTTAATGGAAAAACCCAATAACACGTTGCCAGACCCGGGAATCGAGTCCAGGATCTCTTGGTCTGCGGTCGCTCTTCCGACCACTAGACCTACTACTACTTGTCATTCCCATCTTAAAAGCTTTTACATATACATATAATATAACGAATCCATTCTCCACAATAATCAGAGCACCTAACTACTAGAATAACCATAGTTTTACTCATTGAACTAAAGGAAAAGTTTCATCAACGCGCTGCCAACATTGTTACTCGCAATATTATTATTTTTATCACACCATTCTCTTAACACAGCGCAAACAAACTTGGAGTCGTTTTCAAATTAACTTTTGCAGAAGTATCGGAGATCGCGTTAAAGAAAATGCGCCCTTATCTTGTTATAAAACCATTATTATTTACAACCCTATCGTTTGAGGTTCGATTTGTTTGTTATGGTGTTTCGAAAAGTTTTGTTTTTCTTTTGTTTCAAAATAAGTGCGACATGTTGGCGACAAGTCATTGTGACAGAGCTGAGTGCGTACCCGAATTTTTTGCCATTGATTCGCTGAACACCAGAATAATATACTGAAATGTTACGCCTTTTCAGTACCAACAATTGTATTTATAAACTTGTCCGCATACGTACAGAATACAAACTTGGTATTAACATTAGTAGCAAGCTAAATATATTAATATCTAATAATTATGTAATGTAATAAAGGTGACTTCCATCAGAAGAACCTTTTTTTATTTTTCCCCCAAAAATAGGATACCTTTTCTTTTTTTTTTGGCGTGAACTGTATCAAAAATGTGACCAAAGAGTTTTTATAAACTCTTTGGTCACATCAAATTCTATCAATATGTTATGTTTATTTTTAATAAATCATAACAACAGATCTTATTAATATTTGTACTAATGTCGAAAACAGACTTAACATGAATTTAATGAACATCGTTCTCAATAAAATAACAATACCAACTTATACATTGCAAAGGCGAGTGCTCAAAATTGATTAAAATCGACGAAAACGCTTTTTGTCACAATTTTTTCTTAAAAGGTGTCGGGAAAGCGTCAAAAGAAAATGCAGCTGCTTGATCCTTCTTTCGATTACCTTTTCAAGCTTTTGACTGAAGCAGTCATACAAATACTATTTTTTTAGCATTGTATAAGTAAAAGACACCTGGAAGGCCTACTGGTCCATGAATCCATGATCCTACCTTTATAACTTAGTAACTAACTCACTCACTCACTCACTCACTGTATACTGTCACTTACGGGATATCTTCCGTGACTGTTCATTATTTTGAAAAAAACAAAAAAAAAAACAAAAAAAAAAAAAACAAAACAAAATCAAAATAATGAACAATCACGGAAGATATCCCGTAAGTGACAGTATAAGTTAAGTAACTAACTGTTAAGCAGTTTGTTGGGTGCATAAAATTTACGAAATGTTCGGTCCTGATTAAATGATTTATTTATTTATCCCTGAAGCTAACCCATGGTGCTCAAATATAGTCCTTGACCGTGTCTGGAATCGCTGGTGTGGGCCATAAGACTGTTGGGTTGAAGTGGGATTGGGCGGGGCATGTCTATAGAATGCGTAAGAACCAAAAGGCCAGAGTCGTCACGCAGTGGGGGCCAGAAGACGGTCATCGTCGCCGAGGGAGGCTTAGAAAGAGCTTGCATGAGGACTTAGAGGCGTTTGTGCTAGATTGGACGGAGAAAACCACACGAAGAGAAGAGTGGAAGGCTTTGGGGGAGGCCTTTGCCCAGCAGTGACCCTTCACGAAGCCGTCAACCAAGCATTTTGTACATCAAACTAATTAGCTTTACGCAAAAATTATTGCTGGGAAATGACTTTTATTTTGGGGTGAAAAAATCACGTTTTACGGTAGGACTCGATGGAACGCACTCAAGGAATTGTGCTGATGGATGCATTGAATAGTACGGGGGTCGTGGTGGCGTTTAAAGTTACAATCTTACATTAAAAACAAATATTAAAAAAAAAACTTATGAAAAAGTTGGAACTTTGACACCCAATATATCTGTAATTAGAAGGTTCCCAGGTATGGTCTAGTACAAAAAAATGATCGCAAAGACGGGGAGAACAAGTGCCGTTCGGCTTCATTAAGGGTCTATTTACACTCTTTATAGGTAAGCTAAGGTAAGAAGAAAAAAACCTATGATGAAATACTAGATACCACACTCACTAAAGTCCATCAAGCCAGAACGACAAGCCTCCAAGAAGTACATAAACCATCAACATAACGTAAACATAAATACGCGACGGCTTTCAAACAACTTATCCTGTGTATCACCATCATCATCATTTCAGCCGAAAGACGTCCACTGCTGGACATAGGCCTCCCCCAAGTGTCGCCCGTGCTACTCGCATCAAGCGGCCCCTGCAACCTTCACTAGGTCATCGGTCCACCTAACGGGAAGGCTTCCAACGCAAGGTCTTGTTCTTATTCTTTATTGCACACAAAAATAATAGAAATACACACATAATTACAACATATAGCTTATGTACAAAGGCGAGGTTAACCCAGAATTGGGTTTTTGTTACAGCAAACCTTACTTGAAATGTGAGATTTGTAAAAGAGAATATGCTTATGTGCAAAACAGTACATTTAAAATCTTAAATTAACATAATTTTATAACCAAACTTAACTAATACATACAATATAATATACCTAATACATACAATATATATAGATAAACATACATATAAAATACTATATGCATACTATTATCACGTTGACAGGAAATGTTCCCTTATTCCTTTCTTGAACACATCTAACGAAGGGCTATCCCGCAAGGAGGGTGGAAGCGAATTCCAAAGGCGCACAGCGCGAACAGTGAATGAACCAGCATACCGACTTGAGGAGTGCGGAGGGAAACGAAGGAGAAGAGATGATGATGAGCGACAAGGTTTACCTCTAGAAACAAGATAGTCGAAGTCTTCCACAACGGTTCGCGGTCGCCACTCCAGAACTTTTCGGCCCCATATTCCTGTGTATAAAAAACAAGATTATGCTCGATATTGAGTGGGTATAACATTGAAAGCGTAGATGTTTCGCAGCTAATGTTTCAGATAAAACGAATTGCCTCCGAAGTCTTTGCTAGAAATTGCTCTGTAATTTCTACATTTAGTAGGTACTTAGTTTGAGTGGGCCTAAAATGTATACTAGTCTTGGAAATTGTTTTTCTTTTTGTGTTCACGTTTTCTTTCTGGCTTAATTTTCGTGTTTTCTTTAGTTATCTGGGGCCTACAGAGTATAAACTTATTATTTTATTGGCTGCTGTTACGTGTCAAACTTCTCAATCTACCTATTACAGTCATTGTTTCACTCTTGAACCAAAAAAAAATCAAATTTTAATTTTAGAAGTAAATAAACTGGCGAAATGTGGGTATATATTGGTATATCTCTGCCCAACCCCTTGGGAAATACAGGCTTGATATTATATTAGGTTAACAAGCAGTCTCCTTATCAAATTCACTAAGTAAATGACGCATTTTTTTAACTACTGGTGAACTGACAAATTAGACTGTTTAACAATGTGTACGCATATCACAGTTTTTAAAGATGATATCTTATTTAGATATTACCTAGTCTTCTTCATAGTATGTCGTTGGCAACCTAAATTGTGTCGACCTAGAACTGAGCTACTAGTTATAATCCAATTCCCTTAAGTAAGTGTCCTACATAACAATTTTCTCTTAATCCATCGATCCTAAAATAATATCCTAATTCCTAAGCGCAGTTTTAGGCGCCCAAGACTAATAATCATGGGGCAAGGTCCAACCCCTTTTCACCCCGGATTTATATTAAATTCCTTAGTCCAAATTTGCCGAAACAATCCCTATGGGGCTACCTAGCCGCGATTTTATTATTTCTTACCCCTATTTGTATACCTAGGCGTGTATAGTGAGGAAATTCTATTAGACTGGTTTATTGCCAGGCGCCGAATTTTTATGTTCGAGTCCTAGGATTTAGGTACTAAATATTCAAATAGGTTTTCATAGAGAAGGGTACGGTCCAAGAAAACGAAAACTGTTTTTTTTTTTTGGTAACCAATAGTTGGAATTTCCATAATAATAATATTATAATATTTACGTAGTTTTTTTTTATTTTTTTATTTGGCTTGTATGTCCCACTGCTGGGTAAAGGCCTCCCCCATATCCTTCCAGGTACTCTTCTCCTGCGCCACCTCGAACCAGTCTTCGTGATGCGCGTCCAAATCATCTCGCCACCGTTTCTGGGCCGGCCTCGGCGGCGCTGTATATCCTCAGGCACCCATCGTGTTGAGATCTTTGCCCAGCGGTCGTTTCCATGCGGCTCACGTCATTTACGTACTTACGTATATTTATTTTTTAAATTTGAAATGTTTTTCATATTGTTTTTTCTAAGGAATATTTAAAAATGTAAAAGATTTGTTAAGATATAAATAAAGGAAATAATAATATAATAAAAAATCAAGTATCTTGATTTAGCACACGAGATTGTTGACATGTGGGACGTGGAGTCTGCAATCATTGTACCGATAGTCGTTACGGTTAATGGACTAATAGCAAAAACCCTCGATAAATACCTGTGGAGGCTCTCGTTAGGCAGCTGGATCAAGGGCTTGATTCAGAAAGCCGTACTCCTGGACACGGCTCGTATAGGAGGTCCCTCTCTCTGGAGCCCTGTCCTAGCTTGGACCCTGTTCCCGATACCGGTGGGCTACAATTATTTATATTTTTAAATGTTTTTTATATATTTTTTAATTAATATTTAAAAATGTAATTGAATTTGTAAAAAAATTAACGAAGGATATTATAATTATGTCTATTCGACCATTGTCATTCTGACCACAGATCTGACGAGCAAACAGAGCAGACAGCGGTTTACATCACCCCTCTTTTTCAACGAAACACAAAAGAATTTAACCCAAAACATTTATTCATGAAAGCTCAATACCACAAAAAAGGGAAATTCGAGAAATAAATTGTCATAACCACGAAGGCTAGACCAAAGGCCAAAGAATATTGAATTATGTCTGGAAACCGTTATTTAGTAAAAATATTCTGTTTTGTTTGTTTGTACCCGAATATAAATTGTATGAGTCGTAAGCCCCTGGACGAAAGGCCACACGTTAATAATAAAATGATCGTACTTCGTGACTGATAGGGTTGCTAACAGACGTTTTGAAATTAGAACAGCATTTAGCTTTCTATCCAGCCAGTCAGTTGAATCCTGACGATTTAAAAACAGAAGAGGTTTTAGTTACTGAAGAGTGACAGCAGTTAATAGTCTCGACAAAGTGACAGTATCAGTGGTAAGGATGATGGAGAACTCAAAAATATGGACATAAACTACCGAAAAGCTTATATCAAACCTTATCACACATCAACCGACTTATCTGTGCAGGCGGGAAAACACAGAACTAAAATAAATGTACCAAGTGTGACATTTCGATGCAAATTTTCTTAACAAGCAACTGCACACTTAAAGTGGTCGTATTAAAGCGCCGTTTGCTTTGAAATCGATTGTCACTTGTCTAGGCCTTCTGTCAGCAGATACAACGTCAAGCATTTTGCAATCTTTATTCTATTGAAGATTTGACGTCCTAGAGAACGATGAGGCATAAAACTATGTGCTTTTTAATTACGAACCTTTAAAGCTACCAGGTCAAATGGTTCTGGCTGTTGATGCGAAATGGTTTTTGACTGCAATGATAGTAGGTACTTTTTCAAATAAACTCTTTCACAAGAAGCTGTTTAATTCCTTGACTGTAACTTTGATGAAAGGCACTAAAGTCAAGAACATAATCAAAAGTAAAATGTGTGGCGTTTAAAACCCACACATTTTACTTTTGACAACCCTAGTTAGGTATCATGATTACATGTAAAGTCCAGTAACATTATTCTAGAAATTTCACTTAAATATTTCAAAGGATTTCACAAAATTTGCCGACTTGAAATTGTCAAGTAGGTCAGCGGATCGAATGGCTACGTTTTGAAATTCAGTAACGTATCTAAGTGGTGGGTAATGTGACTTATTATGTATGTGGGCACTTAGATGGTTTGTGGTTATAAATAAGCTAGCATAGGCGTTCAAGAATAGCGTAATACAGTTTCCACTTACCTTTCATCTCCATCCTTCCATCTATGTACCATTTTAGAAATCTGTTATACCGATCCACTATTAGGAAATCTTTCCGTTAATTTAATTAGTCCGTCGCGCTCGACTGCTTGCAGCGTATTGAGCGAAATGCATGGATAAATGAAATATAATACTGTGCGTATATAGTCATCGTGTCAAACAGGTTCTATTATCATGCGTCCGTGCCATTTATCTATCTACTTTTTTGTTTTGTTTTGCACTTTCACGATATTTATTATTTCGTAGTTTATTTTGTAATAATTTACTGTATGTTTATTTAATTTTTTGTACACATCTATTATTCATGTTTTGGTACCTTTGCACTACCACCACTGACACAACACATAAAACTGTTTTACATCCGTGACCTCTCTAATCCAGGTCCAGTTGAAAACCAGCGTCAGGCACTAGTTGCCCGGCATTTTGCTGAACTGGTCCTATTTGGCGCAGCTATGAGGCACACAGTGCTACCTACATTTTTTTTATTTTTGTTTAGTTTTAAGTTTTTATTTTTTTCTGTTTTTTTTTTATTTTGTATTATTTTTGTTTTTATATTGTGTGCGCTTGTGGCATGTGCCAAATAAATGTATTTTCTTTCTTTCTTTCTTTCCAAGAATATTGTAACATGCAAAAAGCAAACAATTTGTAAAAAAAATACTCAAACACATAAATAGATAAACTTAGAAAACATAACACTGTTTTTTTTGGGCAGTCGCGTAAAAATACCAGATTATTCCATTCCTTTTTCCCAAATATAATTTACAAAAAACAGAATATTTACATTTGGTCATAACAATAACATGCAAAATTAAGTTCTCAACCCAAAAAATACTTAGAAATTACTTTAGATAAATACCGTACTTTATGGAACCTCAAGTTTATCAGGTAAGGTAAATAAATAAATAATCACGGTTTCTCGTCACGTTCTATGTTTATGGGGTAACAAATTACTGCGTAAACACAAAATTATATTAATTTGGGAAAGAGCAAATTAGTGATAATTTGGACTTTTGAATAAGAAGTGGTTCTCTGAATAATTTGAGGTTTTTCGTTCTTGGTAAATAAAGGTTCTATGTGATTTTCTAAAGACCAACTTAGAGGTTATGAAAGCTCTTTATGTTGTGTTTTGAATATTCAATCAACATTATTATGGATAACTTAATATAGAAATATTGATTAGTATCAAAACAGCGAAATATTTGACTGTTATTTGCGACGTTGCCAACTTTCAGAATGACTTACCCGTCTATTTAGTAAGAAGTTTATAACTAAGATTTCGATTTGATTTCCTATCCTAATCCCCTCATGATTTGCACTCTAATGACTTGAAAAACCTAGAAGCCAATAAGCTGTTTTCGACCTCAATAACTCTTCTCCACGTAATCACAAGATTAAGGTTCCAACCAGACAATTTTCCAAATATTTTCCCAGAAAAATCTAGCTAAAAACCCAGACTTTTATCTCAGGTAACAGTGCCAAAAAAACCCTTTAATTCCTTAAAATCACAGTTACATCCGACAAAAAGCGACGCCCAGCTTATTAGGACATAGCGTCCACATTTCACCGTGGATTTGAGCGGGTCCGTAATTTGGGGAAAAACCGAGCGCTCCGGCGTGTGGGGTGTCCGTAGTCTCGGTCCAGTGGGATCAGGGAGAGGACACGTCTAGAGATTTGCTCCGAACAGGTTGATGAATGACGCTCAATGTTTAAGGTTGGGTCCTGCATCGGGAGTATTTTATTTGAGACATTTCAATTAAAATGTCAGGGTGTAGGTATGTTTTTGACAGTTTTGTCGAAAGTTATAGGTGTCGTGTGGCATGCTACAGTCTAGTTTAAATGACCTAGGTGGGAGCTTAGGACATTTCTAGAACATTTATAAATACATAGGTACCTAAATTAACTACAGAACTTCACCTGCTACGAGCCTTACATACTCCTTTAGCTTTTGCTTACATCATTTTAAATACCCCTGAAATAGTTGTCTGCAAACAACAAGACACCATTTGAAAACATCATTTAGTTAAGTAGACACCTAAATTTTAAAACACCCACGACAATTAAACAGTATCCTTTTCACAGAGACAAAAAACAAACCTACTTTTAACTGAATACCGAATTAAAGATGGCCGAAATAGGAACGAACTCGACCACAGCTCAAGTAAGCCGAACGTGAGGTGAATAAGTAGAATTCCTTTAAATTATGTAACGCGAAACTGTAATGTGCACTTAGTAAGCTTTATTTATGCGATTTTATTATAAAAACTATTTGCTAGACTATTATGGGCTAAGGTTTAAGGTGTTTTGTTCGGTTTTTAGCTATTTAGGTATAAATCTAGATTGTAACATAAGGTGATTTTCTCAAAGCCTGTGCTGTCTGTCTAAAGAGCTGGAGAATTAGAAAGAAGTAGCACAGTTGGAAGGAATGGCTATGGCCCCGCAGTGGGACAATATGGGCGAAAATCAACCATGAAAAAGACCAACCACCACCATGACCATCCGTCATCGATCTTCTGTTTTTGTTTAACTATAGACCTAAAGGAGTCTGCCCACTACACCGTAACATACCATGACCGTGCTAGGAACGTATCAAGCATAGAAAGAAACATGGCACGGACTACAGAGCCCGCTAGAACTCATCAACAGCGTATCATATCTGTGTATACACGGGAAGCGTCAACAATTGTCGGCGAAAATATTTTGCCGGTGCCGATACGCTTGGTGTGTTGGTCGGTAATGGAACGGTCTAGTGGGCATAGTCTCATACTTGTCAATACAAAGATTTTTGTTCCTAGCACGGTTATGGTGGCACGGTGATGTCATCGTATCAAGAAATTAATTTATGTCGTTGATGTCACGTGAATGCCACATTTCTGGGATCCACAAGGGCCGATGCTTGCCGGGGGGCTGCAGGACTGTTCGAAAAAGATACCGCGGTCCTGGAACACAAAGGGCAAAGTAGGAACATGGATGGGTTTTAGTCAGTACAAGTCTGACACTCCCTTCCACTCCGTCCAGAGCGGGTCATCTGATGATGATGAAATGACCCCTGTCATTTGATGATTTACCATCGGGGAAAAAAATGCCACATAAATTATTTACGTTTGAAAATCACTTATCTGTAGGGCCTCATCCTATCCTCAAATTCGTAAACTTTGATATCCCTGTAGCGGCCTTCGTAAATATGAAGTCTAAGCCTGGGAAGGAAACCATAGCGAGGGATGAATGGTGTCTAATCCAAAGACCAAAAAAGAGGCAAAAGTGATTTTATATATTTATTATACTGCCTGCTATTCCTTTTTGCCAAGCGGTCGAAAGAAGTTCGAAATCAGTCCAAAGCACATTCAGCCTTTACTTCATAAAAGTAAAACTTCAAAAATCCTTTCCCTGTTTACATAATAGGGTTATAACTTTTCAGGAGTATACCCTAAACTCTTTAAGATGTAGGTACAGTCGTAGGCAGTTAACTTTCCTCTTTAGAACTTCAAAAGCCATGTTTTTAATTTCCAAACGAGTGAACACGTGGGGAAGTTGGGGCACTTTTCTAACTGATTGTACATACTGTCGTTACGGTTAACTTGCTGGAATATTTTGAGTATTGGGCTTATCGAACCGTCCAAGAAGGCCACTAGGTGCTATTAGGTTGGATGTCAGGACTCTACAGTATGGTACTGAGACCGGCGATCCATATTTGCGGAACTTGAAAATTGGAGTATTCAGATCTTCCGATGTAATAAGTCCTTATGTTTCATTTATTCTTATAATGAACTCTGTTGAAATGGAATTAGGTCTACTGTTGAGGCTTCTTGCGTAACTGGCGTAGTTAAAACAGGACGTCGTGCCAGTATCTCAAATAGTCTTTATTTGGCTTGTCAACTATAAACTTAGGACCATATAAATGACTAGCTTTTGCCCGCGGCTTCGCCCGCGTGGTTGTCGAATAATATCCGATTACTTACCTTCACCCCCCTTTTTAACTCTTCGGGGGTAGAATTGTCAAAAACGTCGAGACACGTATAAATTAATTTTCAATCGTCAGCCTAAACACAAAATTTGAAGATCCTAACTTCAAAACTGACAGACTTTCATACAAACTTCCATCCCCTATTTTACCCCTTTAGGGGTGGAATTCCCAAAAATCCTTTCTTAGTGGAAACCTTCTCTTCACAAAGAACACACCCTCCAAGTTTCATGTCTCTAAGACCAGCGGTTTGGGCTGTGTATTGATATATTACCCAGTCAGTCAGTCAGTCAGTCATTCAGTTTACTATTTTATATATATAGATAATATTTATCCGTGGTGTTCCGCAACTGGGCTTATCCCAGTTGTAAACGTCCTTTTGTGCCTATTGGCCTTGTTTCGTTCTATCTCCTGCTGATATGGACGGAAGTGGAAAACATGTTTTTCTTACTCCACCGCTATTCTTTTCTGATTAATTTCGTTGCGGAATTGAAGACAGGCAAGAAATTGTTTCTCTAGGACTTCGCCGGGCTTTATTGTCTCGGCGCTTTTCTGGTGGTTGCCACTGCTTATTCTGGCCTTCAAGAGTTGAAGTGGTTTAGGCATAATGTGGCGGGATTGTCACAAAAACAATCCTACCATCCAGATTGTGTAGCTTTGGCCAACCCGTAAGTGTTGTTTTCGGAAATACATCTACCACTGCTTGTCTCTGCATCACCCAAAGGTTGACTGATAGAAAATGCTTATGGGAATATGCCCGCCTCTGTACGTTTTTGCTTGAAGTGTTAAATAAATAAATAAGTGTTGAAATTGATCCAAACCACTGCGGGTTGAAATGGATCCAAACAACGCTGCAACCGCTGAAGGGCGACACACAACGCAGGGTGCGTTGTGTGTCGCCCTTCAGCGGTTTGCTCTCACACCGAAGAATGGTAAGATCTTCGATTATTTCCCGCTTTCCAAATGTTACTAAGTTCATCATCCTCCTCCCCCGTATGTATAACATGCTAAGGTTAACTCCGTGTAAAAGTTGGCGCGTGTTCTATTAGAACGCGTGTATTAAAAGTTTGCCAAGCACCTTACATTAAGAAGCTTTCGCTACCGGCCTCGTGTTTACTTTAGTTTAAATTCAAATAGAAATGGCGAGTGTGTAGTTTACTTGAGAATTTGTTCAGTTATGCTTGCCACGTGTATAATAAACTGAACATCTGCCTAGCCTTTTTCCAACTATGTTGGGGACGGCTTCCAGTCTAACCGGATGCAGCTTAATAAAAGTATTTTACATGGAGCGACTGCCTATCTGACCTCCACAACGCAGTTAATACTGGATAATACGATACCCATTGTGATTGGTTAGACTGGTTGTCAGACTTTCAGGCCACTGACTACCTATAACGACTGTCAAAGATATACAAATGACAGCCTACCAACGGCTTTACGTGCTTTCCGAGGCACGACCCTCCACGGACCAACCTAGGCAAGCGCGGCTTAATTAGAAGATCGACCCGAGCGGTTGTTATTATTTAGCCTTTAAATCTTTGCTTCGGTGCACAAAGAGTAGAAGGTAGACTAAGATAGCCTTCCAACTTTAGATTGTTAACAATAAACACAGCAACATTTGCAGACCTTATTTTATAAAAGTGAAAGAAAGAGCACATGGACGGAATTGGGGGAGGACTTTGCACAAGCTACTAAAAAAAAAAAAAAAATTATAGGTTACCATTTACTCAACATTTTTGCTCACACCAAGCAGTTATACTCAGACATGTCTATCAGACAGACTAATACATCAGATCTGTCTGAAAGATATGTAATTTGTTCCAGTATAATGACGACATCACATTTACAAATGATCTTCGACGTCCATAATGATGACATCCACTAACATTATCCCAAATCAGAAATCCTAGCAAAAACTTCACGTACGACGTATTTCAGCAAAATCGTTTGATCAAAGACGAACTGGACCAATAAGAGGGGATGCAAACACTGCACACATAACTGTGGCAAATAGCCACACACATGCTTGAGTGGCCCCCGGCGTTACTTGAAGTGTTAATATATGAGTAGCCACGAAAACCGCGAAAGGAATTTCGGGAGATGGGAAGATTTTAATGCTATTTTCGCAATGTGATGGAATCAGGACCCTATTTTTTCTGTTAAAAACTTGCAGCGTTGTTATGTTTCGAATGGAAGGGTGCAGGGATCACGAACGAGCGCTGCGAGGGCTTTTTTTTTTTTTTTTTTTTTTTTCGCATGGGAAATCATCAAATGACCCCCCCCACTCTGGGCGGAGCGGAAGGGAGTGTCAGACTTGTACTGACTAAAACCCATCCATGTTCCTTCTTTGCCCTTTGTGTTCCAGGGCCACGGTATCTCTTTCGAACAGTCCCGCAGCCCTGGCAGGCATCGGCCCTTGCAGGCCCCTACATCATTGCTGACATCTCTTTGAGGCGCGCGTGGAACACGTGAAACGCGCCGTCGACACGGCCTGTCGTCATAAGACGGCCGGACGGCGAGCTAGCCCATAGCTCGCCGTCCACAGGCCCGCGCCTACGCCGTGATGGATGGATGGATATATGGATGGATGGATGGGTGGATGGATGGATGGATGGATGGATGGATGGATGGATGGATGGATGGATGAATGAATGAATGGATGTTTGTTACTCTATCACGCAAAAACTACTGAAAGGATTTGGTTATAACCTGGATTAACACATAGGATACTTTTTGTCCTGGTAGTACGATTCCGTGGGACAATTACTGAACTCAACGTAAACATAAACTTGTATTTAGTATAAGGCTTAACTGATTTGAGTGATATATAGAATGACTTGCTATTACTAATAAATTGAAAACACAAAAAGAGACCTTCGAATCACAAAACTATTTCAATATTGTTATCCAGGAATATTCATGTTTCAGAACAAACAAACACCAATTAACTTCCTAATTGATGAAAATTCAAATCCTTTGTATTATGAGAACACTATTTAATCAACTTACGACTTAAATTAGTATTAAATTTTAGTCTGGTATAATAAATAAATATATTTAGTTGATAAAGGTTTTCAGTTAACGTAGAATACATTTTTGTTAAACAGGAAGTAAACAGATAAGAGGGAATTTATGATTTAGTAAATGTTGATGTTTTAAATAAGTCTATTGTTAGTTTACTTTGAGAAAACGAGCACTTTTGAACTGTCAAGGGACTCCATGACAGTACAAAAGTGCCCATTTTCTTGACACTGACTGGATGACTAGTGAGCCAGAAAGTTGAAGCTGCCCATTCCGAGACGTGGATCTGTGGAGAAGAACGGACAAGAAACTCCTTTGTTTTAAGATTTCACGGTTGATGACTAAACTTAAGGATGATTTCTACCAACCCGAAATCTATCGGAAAGGATAAAAACGAATGCGGAAACAGCCGATCGCGTCCGGCTGGATGTCGAAGCCTACGATCGGCTCCGTACCGTCGCTTGCGAACGTATCCGTTTCTGTGCCTGGTTAATTAGTTTAATTCCTACCGTGTTCGATACGACGAAAGGCAAACGGAGCCGATCGCACGTCGCAGCATTCTTTCGGCTACGATCGCGTGTCGCGGAAACGCCCGCGGTCTAGCTGCTGTGCGCAGCTTGGTAATATAAACTTTACATACAGTGTACACGATTTCATATCGTTTAAAAATTGTAGAATCCGTTTGGGGGAAATCATCCTTTACACTGTCTCTTACAGGATCCCTCCTTTTTTGTCGTCGTAATGAGGACTCCACGAAACCTAGTGATACTGTGAGTATGTTTAGCCGTGACTTTGCATCGAGTTCCAGTAGTGCCCGTAGTAAAAAACTAAGAAAGAGGGCAGACAGATTTTTCTTCACCTTACAATTTATTTACCTTCCACCCGCATTCTCCAGTCATCCCGCGATCATAGCGCTTGCAACAGCGTCGTAATATCGGGAACTCAGAATAATTAAAAATCACGGTTGATATCCTGTAAGTGATAATGTAAGGTACGAAACTGCATTATTATAATTCTCCTACATATTCATCCTGTGCCTGATCATAATAGAAAACGAATAAAACATTTTTCTGATCCGGGGTGCCGTTATCATGTGTGCAATTCAGTATGTCACCGACAATTTTGTTCGCCATTTTAAAAGCCACACTTCTTCGCTACGTTTATAAATCAAACGTGAGAAATGGTCTCCAACTATCGCTGGCTACGGCCGCTACAGATGGCATAAGTTCTGACGCACACTTTACACTTCACAACTTTTTAGTGGAAGCTTCAGAGGTCCGGGCGTGAAGTTTAAGAATAACTTTATTTCTCATAAGAATTACATTGATAATTCACTCACTGAGAAAACATATCTAAAATTAAAATTAATAAAGAGCGCACAGAAATGTGGGTAAACAGAAAAATAATAACATAAAATCGTTCGTAAGTTTAACCAAGTACAACATAGATGTGTGAATTTAATTTTTACTAGATGTGGCATTGATGGCATAGTCTATTACATATTAGCAGGTTTGTTACTATTTTGTTAAACGATAATATTTTGAGTATTAGATTTTATTTGCTTATATTTAATTTAAGATTTTTGTATTGAAGTATTAAATGTAATTAAAGTTTTTTTTTTTTTTTTTTTTTTTTTTTTTTTTTCACTTACATGTATTAATTGTGTAGGTTTTTAGTAGTTTTTTGAAGTTGCGACGTAAACTTAAAGTTATAACGATTTTTGAATCAAAATAATAGGTATCCTTTAGAAATTTTGTTTTATTTCGTGCATAAAAAGAATTTGTATCACGAATAATTATGTAATTAAAAAATCTAAAACTAATGACAGACATTGGTGAAAGAAAATATCGTGAGGAACCCTGGACTTATAAACGCCAATCCGCCTTCAGCAAGCGTGGTAATTAACGCTAAAATGCTTTCCCGCTAGGAGAAGAGGCCTTTTGAATTTACACTAAAAGGCTGGTCAACACCATCTGCCTAGCCTTTTCCCAACTGTGGGTAATACGGTGATACCCCTTGGTAAGACTGGTAGTTAGACTTTCGCGCCACTGACTCTCCCTGTAACGACTGTCAAAGATCTACAAATGACAGCCGGGACCAACAGCTTTTCGCGGCACGAAGGAAACTCGGTATGTAATGGGTGTTCATTCATCCACGGACTAACCTAGGTAAGCACGGCTTAAACTAAAGAGCGTCCCAAGCGGCTGTTATTATTAAAAAAAACAAATTCGTTTATTATTTCACAAGCTCCTCCACAAAAACACTAAAAGGCACTAAACAAACGCACTATAAAGATACTAGTTATTTTGACACTAAAAGTTATTATTATTAAATTTGATTTGGTAAATGAGTATTTCCAATTTCAAAACCGTTCGTATTCACGTTACATTTAGTCCGCACGTTCATGCTAGGGCTTCAGTTCCTTTGATTTTCTCGCTAACTACCTCCAAGTTTCTGTTCTACTCATTACGGGCCCTCAAAAATGTTTTGTTTGACAGTTTGAAACTAATTAGTGAGAAAGTGACGGTCAGAAATGCCCGATGACTTGCGGAAAAGAAGTAAGTTCCAAGTTGCGGTTGAGTGCTAAATAGTTTGGTGAAATGTTCGACTTGGGCCGCGATATTTCTAGCACTTACTGGCACGGTGGTTAGAGGAAATTCTTCCCGTATTTTTTACTTAAAATATTATTTTGGGAAGTGTTAATGAAGTCTACCTACGGTTAGTGAATTAGCATTTAAGACTTGATTTAACAAGTAATTTTCTAGTTAGTAGTTAAGTCTTGTCATCCTACAAAGCTTGGATATGGCATCTAGAAGATCTTACACCTTTCACTAGAAAACTAAAGCCGTAGGGAGATCTTAAAACACTCAACTGTGAACAACGATCAAAAGGCATCACCCTGACAGCTGCGGACGCATACATGACACGCGTTTCATACGAAAACACTCCGTATTTCATGTCTGAAGCAGCGGAAACCGACCATTTTAGCTAGAAACATAGTAAAATAAAACAGCGAAGAAATAAAGGGCTTTTCAACCTGGTCGGGTGAAACTTGAAGACATGTATCGCCCGCAGCGGACAAACCCCCTTTGTCTGTTGAAAGAAACAAAAAGTGAGCGATTGTTTCCCGAGCTTTCTGATGTGTTCCATTTTTGAATTTGGAGTTTTTGTTCCTCTTTTTCGTGGCCAGTGTGTCAAGGAAAGCGAAGGTTTATTTTAAGAAAAAGGTTTCGCAAGAAAAATAATATTGTTACCCTCTCATTAAATTTTGCGAGTAAACTCTTTAGCTAAAATTATCTATTTTCGAAACAACCTCGAGGGTCCCCTTTGCCGTTTACTGATAAAATTACAGATTAATTTGTAGATAAAATACCTGTTTTACAAAATAAGATAATATTATAGTAGCAGAGATCCTCGACGGGCTTGAAATTAAAATACATCAAAGCTTTTCTCATTACGCAATCATGGCCATTTGTTTTTGTGATGATTAGTGCAAAATTAATAAATAATAACCAAAAACAGGGCCAAGTGACAACAAAAAGGTATTTTAGACAAAATGGTACGACAAAACATGTACCTATTCATTTATGAATTAATTGCCGGTGAAAATTGTACTGAAAAGAAAGATGGCAGTATTAGTGGACTTTGGCCACGCATAAAAAAAAGTGTTCGTTCGTGTTCCACAATAGAGACGGCAATAATAATTAGTACTAAGAGCAACAACGTGAATGATGTAACCAAGACTTTGTAACAATATTTTGATTTAAAAGAGTGTCCATGGAGTTTCTTGCCCATTCTTCTCCATAGAGATCTACGCTTTGGAATGTGCAACTACAGTACTTTCTCAAGTTATTATGCCTTGTGACTGTGACTGCAGCTTCGCTTTTTTCTTGTATTTTTTTGACATTCAAAAGTGCCTGTGATGGTCTAATTGAAATAAATGCTTTGAGTTTGAGTTTGAGAAACTTTGCTACCGATGGATGAATACTGAAGACCCCAGCAAAGAAAATTGAAGAATCAGCCGAACCCCCGCATTCTTTAATCCAACCATTCATAAATCCTTTAATCACAACGAGGACCAGCAGATATATAGCCAGCTGTAATTAGTAAGTACGTAAGGCCATTAGGGGCTATGGCCCGTGCTAACATGGCCAACTAATGGGTTATTGTGTGTGGCCCATAAATACTTATTACCGTCTGTTGTGAGAAAAAGAGGGATGGCAGTGTTGTGTCTGGATTTTGTTTGGGTTCTGTATGCTTTGATTTTTGTGAAGTAGTCTCTTTGTGGCTAAATAAAAACAGTCACTCGGGTGTCAATTTTCGAGGTTAAGCAGCGCTTGTCAAGGTCGTTCCGTGAATGGGTGACTATTCACTAATTTAATTTTACTAGCCTTTTCCCAAACTATGTTGGGTTCGGTTTCCAGTCTAACCAGATGCAGATGAATACCAGTAGTTTACAAACCCAGTGGGTAATACGATACCCTCTTGTTAGACTGGTTTTCTGACTTTCGAGCATCTGACTTCTCGTAATGACTGTCAAAGTCTACAAATGACAGCCAAGTCCAACGGCTTAAAGTGCTTTCCGAGGCACGGCTGAAATTCGGTAAATCCACGGATCGACCTAGGCAAGCACTCTTTAACCTTGGAGATCGAACCACGCGGCTCTTATTATTTAGCCACGAGCTCCACATAATATTTGGTTTCTTTTTTTCTGCTTGGATAATCAAGCCCAACATGGGATCCCCTATTCACAAGGAACCCCAAAATTTGGGCACCCTGCAAGCGATGGATTGTAATGTTGTCTTCACAGTGAGTTTTATGAGAAGCACTATCATGTGCAAGCACCCTTAACGCGTTACGTTGTGGTTACATCTCATTGTACTCAGTTATTAATAAGGGCTTCACATTTGTATGGGGTAGGTAGGGAACTAAGTGGTCGGAGGAAATGTAGGTACGCCATAATCATTAAGTCATGCATGAAGGGTTTTGATGTTGTATGTGTACGAAACTGTTCCAATTCCGTAGGAAGACCGCTTGTCATACAAAGAAGGGATGAGCATTTTGATAAACTCCGGAAGCTGGTGAATGAAAATCCTCTTAATTTATGGTTGGAACTAATTAGGGGACTTTCGAGTGGGTGCTCGCTGGTATGAAATGACGCATGTGTTAAACTACAAACATTGCGGTTAAGCTAAATAATTATGGAAAATATCAACTGATGATTTTTTAGGAATGGAAATTACTGAAATGTATTAAGCAAGTACCTAATTCGAAAGGTATGTCCCTCATTATTGTTTGAGTTATAGCGAGCAGAGACAACTGGCTCACAAAAAAGTATGAATGAACTTAAATGAATAAACCTTAAAACATAGACAAGATTAGAATTCCGATCGGAGGTCGTTTTTTACTTAAGTAAAAAAGCGACCCGAAGTAAAATGATACAAAGCAAAAGCAGAATCTTATTAAACAAAATAAAATATAGGTATACTTACGAAAGGAACCCAGGTAGTACAAAAACGCTACCTTTTCACTAATACAGATTACTTTATGTAATTCGAACATTTTATTAAGCCTCATTCAATTTCGAGATTACCCGTACCCAAATCTATTCTTAAAAGTAATGAATAATTCAACATTTTTTCATGTAGATCTTTCCAACTAATCAACGTATAAAGTCCTGAATTACGCGAGAGCTGTATAATCCTCATGAATTACCAATCGGGCCGAGTACTCGGGTCGAATTTCGAGCTTTTGGCCCCGAAATTTCTGGCAAAGTTAGGTGGAGTATAAATTTCTTCGCCCCCTCTTGAGTTCCCCCTTTTTTCCTTTAAAGTTATTTATGTGACAATCTATTGTTTCGAGCTCGGAGCATTTAGTTTTAAATTAACGATGCTATGCGAGGAATTACGGGCAGGAGCGGGGAAAAGACAAAACCCCGGGAGTTTTCGTTTTGTAATCGGTGGATATCGGCGCCTAATCCGATAAAAGGTGAAATTAAGTCGATTTGCTAGTGCCGTACTCGATCCAGTGTAGGTGAAACCGATTCAAGTTTTATGTTGCACCCGTTATCGGATTTTTTACTGTTGTTTGTTTTAAATGTATTTCATTGAGTTAGGATTTTATTGGATTTGATTTTCATGTCCGGTTAGGATTTTTTTTTGATAAACGTACATGATACTTTTATTGACATTGTCAGTATTGCCGTTTGATATTTTTGGGTAGATTTCATTTCAGTAGGTAATCAAGTTGCAGATGTTGGAAAAAAACAGCCAAGCTGAAGTGCGAGTGGGCTGGCCACGAAGTACGAATGCGCCCGGACAGATAGACAACTATCGTCACTCACTGGACGCCTGTCGGAGGAAACCGCGGCGAAGGTGGTGTGACGATCTGATCTTGTTGAAACATGGCCAGATATTGCACAGCACAGAGAGGTTTGGAAGGAGAAAGGGGAGGCCTTTGCCCAGCAGTGGGACACTCAAATAGGCTAACAAAACAAAAAAAAATCGGTACACAGATTTTACGCCAAATCTGATAGATTATTGAACTCATTCCGTTCTAAGTTTCTCAATAAAACCTTTGTTACAAGACTATAAAGTTTAAGTTCCATAAATACACCGTTATTACTTCGTAGTTATTAAAATTTACTTCGTCCATTAACTACGTTATTTAAGTTCATAGTAATAAGGTTCTTTGTTTGCGAACGATGTCGTGGAATTACTATGAGTTGTTCAAGAAATTCTCGTGAGAATTCAAGACGTAGCAAGCAGGTTTTACTGCTATTTTGTTGATTATTTCTGACAGATTTCTTTTTTCTTTTTTGGTGTAGCATCCAGATATTTTTATTATGTGTTAGTTCATTATTAATGTGACGCCTTCGGAAATTAATTAATTAATGAATATAAACCATTTCAACATCCGTTGCGTTGTTTACAAGACACAGGCGAATAGCGACTTCTTCTGATAATTATGTAGTACATACTTATAAGAAAAGTAGTGTGGTATTCGGTTGTGTTGGTATTGGCATGTGATGCGGAAAAATTAAGAAAATGTCGTGAGGAAAGTTTTGAGTAATTTCTATGACTATAGGATTAGAGGAACAGCAAAAGAAATGATAGATTATCTGTGTGAAGGACGATATGGCTGGAAAAGAGGTGTCTGACAAGATGACAAGTTATAGAGTGGTATAGATGAAGAAGATATGATGCGCTGACCCCAAATCAATTAGGATAAGGGCAAGAGAATGACGATATGTAGCACATACTTTCTCATTTCCTATACTACAATCAATAAAAGGCTCTTACAGATTCAGTCGTCAAAATGTCGCCGCGACCGCAGTCACGAGCAAAACTTACTAAATAACATAACTAACATAAATCCTACAGGACCGATTCCTACCCCATTTTCCGATACATTTTACCATACCATGCGCCAAATACAGCCATTGGAACCCCATAACACAAAACATATACAAGTAAACCCCCATTACCAGGGTCGGTTATCATGGTTTTCCATCACCATAGTTTATGAACCAAGGAAATATCACATACGATTTTATTTCGTATATATAGAGCTACAAAAGTAAATCATAAAAGGGCGTTATTGGACATTATTATTGCCTCAGCCAATGTTATTAGGTACGTGTAGCGGTGTCAGTGTTATTTGGAACCATTAGTGGAATGACTGGATGCTGGCCGGACGACGGACGGTGTGAATAAGGTTATATTAAAATTGCGTGCGTCTCTGTAATGGGTTTGGGATAAAGGTTTTATGGTGGACCGTGGCTTTGATTATGAGGATCTTGTTTTTAATTATGTTTTGTGGTAATGTTTAAGTTTATGGTTTTTACTGTTAATAGATAAGCTATACAGTGTACCTATCTCTTTGGAGAGAATATCTGATTGCTAAAAAGAACAGTAAGCATGGAAGAGTAACCATGGAGTTTCTTGCCGGTTCTTCTCAATACGAAACGACCAACCCGAACCGTGCACCTTTTTGTCGACGTTTTATAAGTGCCCATCGAGGCCTATGTGAAATAAAATATTTTGATTTTGATTTTTTTTTGATTTTGAAGCAAATTAGCATTATCATCCAGAAAATATTATTTTTAGCGTCTAGAAAGTTAATGTTACTGTAATGATATTTAGTGACCATTGATACTTTATTTATTGTAGAATGGAATACTTACAACTGAATAAAAATATATTTATTTAACGGGAAGCCAAGCAAGATTTTACATTTGGAGACAGACTAGAATTTGAAATATGAGCAATCAAGAGCACACCTGCTAAAATAAAGTAGCATTTTTTTGTTGCCAGTCCCGATTATCGATCAAAGGTCACTCCTCATACAGAGGAGGAGGAATGAGCTTGATCGATGCGGAATAGCGATTTCAGACCGAAGTCCAGAGTTTCCTCATGATGTGTTTTACATCCGTGACCTCTCTAATCCAGGTCCAGTTGAAAACCAGCGTCAGGCACTAGTTGCCCGGCATTTTGTTGAACTGATCCTATTTGGCGCAGCTATGAGGCATACAGTGTTACCTACATTTTTTGTTTAGTTTTATTTTTTTTTTCTTGTATTATTTTTGTTATATATTGTGTGCACTTGTGGCATGTGCCAAATAAATGTATTTTCTTTCTTTCTTCTTCGTCTATGTTACCCTTCGCAGTTAGTTAGTTCTGAAGTACATTTACAGAAACAAAATTAGTCATTCTTCATAAACTACAAATTAATAGTACACCAGTGACATCCGTATATATTTATTTAGACGTAATACCGGAATAAATACGATTGCTTTTGTGTAGCGCCAGTTATTATTTTCTTTTGTAATTTTCGGAGCATTTCCCTCGGCGCCATATATTTTCTTTAATAATTTACCGACTGCCCATAAGTGGTTGTCGATGTTATTAATTTATTTCGTCCTCAAAGGTCGCAAAAGGTACTTATTACCTATTCATGTAAACAAACGGTTCCGGATTATCTTAATTAGAGAAAGGTCGGGAAATAATTAGGAGACAATTTTACGTGCGTTCCTTCTAATCCTCCTTTATATACTGTTACAATACAACACACGTTATTTACAATGCTTAATTAATATAAATACGTAAATGGAAAGCAGATACGGCTTTGATAGTAGGAACTAGATGAAACTTTAGGTGTTTTAATTGGATTGAAATGCCCACAAACGTATTGGAATGGGTAAGTAAAGAAGGAAGTTGATACTGAAAATTGAAGAAACAGCAGATAGGTGTTTCCTTCATCATACATTATACAGGGTGGATGGGACATCGATTCACAAACGAGTATCACGTGGTCAGTTACATCATTCAGAACCCACATAGAAGTACATCGGTAATTATAAAAAAAAAACTGTTCCATATATTTTGATCGTGCGTTTTGTAGTTGTAATTAAAAAAAAACAAATTCCTGTTCCATACTTTTTGATCGTGCGTTTTGTAGTTTTGTAGGAAACAGTTGTTTTTTTTTAATTGCCGATGAAAAATTTCTAGGTTTGAGGTGTCGGCATGATGTACTGAATACGTGGTAATCGTTTGTGAGTTGATGTAACTTCCATCCTTTTTTGTTTTGGATGGGAAATCATCAAATGACCCCTCGCGCTCTGGGCGGAGCGGAAGGTAGTGTCAGACTTCTACTGACTAAAACCCATCCATGTTCCTTCTTTGCCCTTTGAGTTCCAGGGCCGCGGTATCTCTTTTCGCAGCCCCGTATTTTTATACAAAAATATTTATTACGTAAAAACTACATAGATCTTGGCTTGGATACAGAATGCATCACCACCCGCAAAAACATTCTCAAAAAAAGCTCTGAAAATTCTAATGCAACATGCAACCGAAACTTTCAACATTTTACCAAAAAAAACAGAAAAAAGTTTAGTAAATACTCTTATTCACAACTCCACAGTTGAGTCACCAAACAAAACAACGAAAGTAACAATAAATCACGACAATAAAAACAATAGACAGCCTGCAACCGCAGAAACTTTGGACTGGCAAAAGTACAAACTTTTTGACAAACAGTCTCGAGTCGAAGACGTTCATTATACGGGGCATTGCGTTGCAAACAACTGGCTGTGGAGTTTGGATAGTCTAGCTTTGGCAATACACTGGATTTACTAGAGAAACCGTCGCGGTTTTTGTTTTTTGAAACTTCCGAGCTTCTTTTTCAGGGTTCCGTACCCAAAGGGTAACCAACGGAACCCTATTACTAACACTCTGTTGTCCGTCCATGCGTCCGTCCGTCTGTCTGTCAGCGGGTTGTATCTCATGATCCGTGATAAACAACAACAACATTCATTTATCTCCAGGCAACTTTGGCCCATAGAATATACCTTACAGCAGCAGGGAAGGGTCAATTTTTGTAAGAGGTAAGCCGGAGTCCGTGAGTGTAGGTGTGGTCTCAACAACAAAACTGTTTTGAGAAAGCATTTTATAGTTTGTCCTAAACTCGTTTGCCTACTGGACAACAAACTAACTTAACTACCTACCAGTAGCGAAGAGTCAATTTTTGTAAGAGGTAAGCCGGAGTACATTATCTTTAATGTGATTATATTATTTGTCTATAGAATACTAACTGTGCCATTTTTCAAAGGGAAGCCGGTAGGAATCGAGTTGTATGGAACCTTCGCCACTGCCTTACAGACTAACTAACATACATAATTATGATACAATACAATTTTTGTTAGTAAACCTTAAAACTACGATAGTAACACTTCACTAAAAATAAGCTATGCTTATGTAATAGGTAGACAGTTGATATTTTCACAGAATGTATATTTTTGTTGCCACTAACAAAAAATAATAATTTAAAATTCATAATTAAAGAGTGCTCTCTTACGCCTATGGTATGGTACCCATCATGCGCGACTGCGACTCGCACTTGGCCGGTTTTATGCTTTTAGCCACCGCTTGGTTCAATCGTTAGCTTAAGCCGTGCTTGCCTAGGTTGGTCCTTGGATGGATGATCGTCAATAACATAAGGAGTTTTCTCCGTGCCTCGGAAAGCACGTTAAACCGTTGGTACCGACTTTCATTTGTAGATCTTTGACAGTCGTTACGGTTAGTAAGTAGTAAGTTAGTAGGTAGCAGTGACGAAGGTTCCATAAAACTCGATTCCCACCGGCTTCTCTTTGAAAATGGCAAAGTCAGTATTCTATAGACAAATAATATAATCACATTAAAGATACTCCGGCTTACCTCTTACAAAAATTGACTCTTCGCTACTGGTAGGTAGTTAAGTTAGTTTGTTGTCCAGTAGGCTTACGAGTTTAGGACAAACTATAAAAATGCTTTCTCAAAACCGTTTTGTTGTTTGCCCTGGCTGGAGACCACACCTACACTCATGGACGGTGAGTAATGGGCTAGCTCGCCGTCCGGCCGTCTTATGACGACAGGTCGTGTCAACGGCGCATTCGTGTTCCACGCGCGCCTCAAAGAGATGTCAGCAACAAGGAAGGGGTTTGCAAGGGCCGATGCGATGCCGGGGCTGCGGGACTGTTCGAAAGAGATACCGCGACCCTGGTACACAAAGGTCAAAGAAGGAACATGGATGGGTTTTAGTCAGTAGAAGTCTGACACTCCCTTCCGCTCCCCCGAGAGCGGGGGGGGGGTCTCATCTGATGATTTCCCATCCGAAAAAGAAAGGCCTTACACTCAAGGCACCCACAGGATAGTCCGGTTAGACCTTGTCCAGAAAGGGCGAATTCGCCGCGATTCTCTCGTGCGTATCACGCGCGACCGTTTCGCCCAGAAAGAGCGTACCTACGCGCGAGCATTTGGGAAAATTTTGGCGCTCCATTTCCCTGGATACGTGCATTCGCTCTGGAGTTCGCGCGTCAACTGGACGCAACAAGGAGTCTCTAGTATCTCGACTCGCGCGCAATACGCGCGAGTCGAGAGTCTGGCGAACTGCACGCGATTTACGCGCGTATTTTGAACTCGCACGATGCTTGTGGACGCAATGTACTGGCGCCTAGTATCTCGCTAACGCGCGAATGAATTCACGCGAAATGTTTCGCGGCGAAATCGCCCCTTCTGGACAAGGTCTAAGACCTTGTCCAGAAGGGGCGATTAAGCAGACGACAACGTCCTAGGTTGCCCTGCGAGATGCTATAAACAAAAAAAAATGTTGTTGTTAAAACTCCGCTTATCTTCTTGAAGGCACTCAATACACTCAACCAATCATCATCATCATCATTTCAGCCAAAATACGTCCACTGCTGGACATGGGCCTCCCCCGAGTGTCGCCACATTGACCGGTCCCGTGCGTCTCGCATCCAGCGGATCCCTGCAACCTTCACCAGGTCATTGGTCCACCTAGTGGGAGGCCTTCCAATGCAACGTCTTCTTTGTTTTCGTCTTCACTCAACCAATACTTAACTGTATCCAGCCTTGATTAGTCTAATCAGTAACACTATTGTTTGGACATTATTCTTAGTAATTAGAGCCAATTAATGTTGAAAATTAGTTTACACACAATACAGTCTAATTAATCGTCCCATTTCCATATTATTCACGGTCGATGTCCACACTTATTCCAATATTTTTATGATAACCCTTATGAGTTTAAGTCGCGAGTTAATAGGCTTCTTTTGGGTTTGCTCGTTCCATCGTCGACCTCATCTCTGTCTTTAGTACTAGATTGAGGTCAAGAGTAGAACCAACCTAAAAAAAAATCGAAATTATCTTACAACTTGAACCTAAACTTTAAATATAAACTTAGTTAGTTTATCCTAGAACCAAGTGCTTCGAAACACTGAACAAAACTTGGTGTTCCATCTTACAGTTTGGTAAACAGGGCAATGACTGTCCTGATGAAAAGCGGAAAGAAAACACTATAGTAACTTGCATAGGTGTTTATGAACAAAAGCAGAGTCGAAGCGAAATATATTTTATTTATTTAATTATTTTACTATTTATGTACACAATATATACAACACAGGAAATAACAATATAAACATGAGTACATAGGTACTGCTTATTTCCTAAGAAATTTCTGCCAGCAGACCCGCAAAAGGAGAAGTGAAAAAAAAGAAATGTAGACAGCACTGTGTAGAAACGGAAGAGAATAAGGTGTTTATGTGTCTTAACTAACTTAACCTAAAATATTATATATAAATACAAATATAAATAAATATTAATATATACTTATACAAATAGATACTTACATACTGCTAAGATGTATAAACTAATAAAAATAAATACATACATATGTACATAATAAATTATAATTGAGAGGAAAGGTAATGCTCTTTCACTCTGGATTTGAATAATGATATGGTCTTCAAATCACGAATGCTAGGCGGAAGTGAGTTCCACAACCTTACAGCATGGACGGAGAAGGAGTATGAGTAGTAGCTGGATTTATGAGGATGAGATTTAAGAAGGGATCTAAGGTGCGATCTACACGGCGCGTCAGTAGGGCGGGAATAAGAAAAACGCTCACGCAGGTAAGAAGGATAGGACGGGTTGTGCAGGATATTGAAGAGGAGACATAGGATCCTAGTGTTCCTGCGAAGGCGGATTGGGAGCCACTTGAGTTCTTTGCGAAGGAGAGAAACGTGGTCATATTTACTAATGCACCATAGTTAAAAAAAACACATAACATAACATCACGCCTGTAATCTGCGAAGGGTTAGGCAGAGGCCCTAATAGTACACCCACATCATGTTTAAGTCCCATGTAATAGGACGCGAGCCTATTGCCATCAGCAGGGCACGAATCCAGACTCCGTGGCTGCTACTGAGAAATTCCTGATGGAAAAATCCAATAACAATTTGCCCGACCCGGGAATCGAACCCAAGTGCACTGTGGGTACACAGTTGAGCTTCTAATGAACTGACCAGTTTACTTTTTATCACGGCCTCATATTTCCTTTATTCTAATACTTACATGAAAGCAGAATAAAATCAAACTTATGCTTAGATTTGGTGTCATGAAATGACAGTCATCGACTTTCACTACCTTTTCACACAATTCATGATTCCAGCTCAGTTTTGTTTATACAAATAAGTACAAGAATACAAACTTCGTGATAATCACCGAGATTCGAAGTCGGTTCATTACCCGCCACATTGGCGTGCTCACAAACAACCTCTTGAAGTCGAAGTCAGTTGGAAGTCGCTTGAAGTCCGCTGAATTTTGGCAATACGCCGGGAATAACGAACGGCTACAAAAATTGTTGTGAATTTCAGTTACTTTGTTGTTCAGTACGGATTATTTCTGATTCCACTTAAAATATTATTTTTCTACTTTTTTCCATACCTACCTATTTAAAAATCCATTGGTATGTAAACTATGGTTGAAGTAATCTGGATAGGAATGGTAAAAACAGTTGGTACTTGAAAAAACGTATTTTTCGGTAATGAAGTCCAGCAATTTAAAAATAAATAAATAGGTACCTACATTTAAGTAGGTTGATAGGTAGCAGTGGCGAAGGTTCCATACAACTCGATTCCTACCGGCTTCCCTTTGAAAACTGGCACAGTCAGTATTTTATAGACAAATAATAAAATCACATTAAAGATGTACTCCGGCTTACCTCTTACAAAAATTGACCCTTCGCTACTGATAGGTAGATATTTAAGGGTGTACATTGGAATCGTGTTGTATGTGTACTTCTTCTCTGCTAGACTTTTATACTTTCATCATTCTTATGGAGTAAATAAATTACCAAACTTCTGTTAAGTAGGTAAGTGACGGTTACGTTTTTGTGACCTGAAAAAATATACACCCTCTCATTGATGGTATAGTAGGTTGCAGAAACAAGACCTACAGCTGCATAATTTATAATTTTTCTATAAAACCTTCTAGTGTACTTTCTATCTTCAAGTATATATCATAATCGCATTATCTACCTAGCGTTTTCCCAGCTGGTTACCTGCTTGACTAGATCTTTACCCAAGTATCTTCTATCCCAAGTGCTTACGGACATAGATTTCAGTATAGTTATTGGCTACACTATGGTCAGGAATATTTCATCATCATTATCATCATCTCAGCCAAAAGACGTCCACTGCTGGACATAGGCCTCCCCCAAGTGTCGCCATATTGACCGGAATAAAATTTCATTAAGACCTAATTCCACGCGCCATACATTGGCGCAAAATTCCAATTAGACAGTAGCCAAAATAAAAACCGTCCATACTACACGGACGAAAATCAACTATTTCCAATAGAGTATTCTTTTGCACCGTTTTCGCAGACAAAATAGGAATAATGTCGAATATTTTATGCATTGGGGAGCGTTAACTTAGTCGTTTATTTGCGTTTCATTAGTGTTGCTGTGAATTCTGTAGTTGTGGAGCATTTAGAAAGCGTTTTAGATCGACTTTTTTCTTCTTTCATAACCTTTCATTAAACTTATACTGTCACTTACGGGATATCTTCCGTGATTGTTCATTATTTCGAGCTCCCGATATTTCGACGCTGTTGCAAGCGCCATGATCGCGGGTTGACCGAAGAAAGCGGGAGCGCAAAATAATGAACAATCACGGAAGATATCCCGTAAGTGACAGTATAAGTTTAGTTGTGAACCGTGAAAGTTTAAAACAGCGTTTGAAACCTTTTATCTCTTACTAGCTTTTCCACGACTTCGAGATTCGGCTTCGGGAAATATCCCACGGGAACGTTTTAAATATAGCCTACCACACTCAGGTAAGCTTATACTGTCACTTACGGGATATCTTCCGTGATCGCGCTGAAGTACTTTTTGTATTTTGTATAGTGCTGCTACACTTGCTTAGACCAGGCAAGCAGAAAACAAAAGGAAGTAGGTCTGTACACAGCCGTAGGTTAAATAAGGCTGTTAATGATGTTGACGATGATGATATTAGAGGTACTCATTTTAAACCCTCATTATAACTGTAGAACCACATTCACAACCTGGCCAATTTAATTTGCCCCAGTGACCTGTCTAAAATCCCCATAAATCCTATCAGGGTTCCACAAACAGAATCTCCAATCCAAAAACCGCATACCCTCCTAAAATGTCGTCGCGAAATAAACAAGGGTTCCGCAGAATTCGATAGCTAATTGATTAATCGTCGCTTGTGACGTATGTTAGCGGTCAGGTTCTATTCGCAAAGTTCCGCTCAAAGGGTGTAGTTGTGGAGCTGTGTTTGTTCCCGAGTACTGTTTGGAGCGTTTCGGTCAAACATTTAATAGTTTTCTAGTTATAGTGGTAAAGTATTGTAGTTTCCACGTAGTTAGGAATTTACGTGTGTTGATAGTTATGTAGATGCGAGTCGCACGGGACCGGTCAATGTGGCGACACTTGGGGGAGGCCTATGTCCAGCAGTGGACGTCTTTCGGCTGAAATGATGATGATGATAGTTAAGTAAGTCAGCGTGTTTGGGGGGGTTAGTTCGAATTTGGTAGCTATTCTGGCAAATCTTTTCGCTGCAGAGTGACCCATTCTTCAAAACGGTGATGAAAAACGTCGTGAGGAAACCGACATGTCCTCGAACTGGAAATTCGAAGCTATATGACATGTAGCAACACCCACTGGGCTTCTTGTGGTGGATTTTATTCCACTCCTCACTGAGCGAGTGCCTGTGTCCAAACTTTGGGATGATAACAGTTCTACTTTGGCAGAAACGTGCTACTTGCATATTATCATATCATAATACACACGTTTACACACAGACACAAACACGCACGCAAACACTCAAGTCAATTCAGGCTTCTTTTAACCGCTTTTAATGTACCACCGCCACCACCACACCACCATTTCTTGTTGTTTAAATTAATTTAAATTAAATTATTATTAAATTAAATTACGAAGAGTATTTCTCTATCAAGCTTAAAATTCATATGAAGCCCCAATCCAAACTCAAAGATACAAAATCTTCCATTCTCCAAATCCTTAACCAACTCTCAGAGATAAATGACTGGAAATATGTTTCCATCAAATAAACAAACTTGGCTCCAACTTAACTTCCAAAGTAATTTCTGCTCGAGTCTCCTCGAATCGTCCGACTTTTAATTATTAATGAGTAACCCTCATTAAATAAGTTTGGAGACAAATTCTCGCATACTTTTGATGTTGCTGTGTCTATGTATGTAAATATATCTTTATTTAAAGGAGGAAATCTGTTTTTCTGAAGTTGAGCGTAGGTAAAGAGATTATGTTCAAGTTAAAGGCGAAGTGAGTGGAAGGAAGTTTGAAGGTAATGACGCTGTTGCCATGGTAAATAGGAAGGATTTCAGGAACTGGAACTCCAGAAACATCATAAGATCTTGTTATATCAACCTGTCCTTTTTTTATTACCTTTGCTTTTTCCAAGATCAGATGTCTAGTCTATGACGACTCATCATCTACCTAGCCCTTTCCCAACCACGTTAAGGTCGGTTTTCAGTCTAACCGGACGCAGCTGAATACCAGTATTTTACATGGAGCGACTGCCTGTCTACACACACAACCTAATTAGTTCTGGGTAATACGGTACCCCTTGGAAAGACTGGTCGTCAGACTTTCGGGCCACTGACTACATGTAACGACTGTCAAAGACCTACAATTGACAAACGAGACCAACGGCTTAGCGGCCCATCCACAGACCAACCTAGGCAAGTTACCCGTCAAAAGTAGTTTTCACAAAAAGAGTTCAAAAAGTTAAAGTTTTACAGTCCCTCGTAAAAAGAAGAATGTCTGAGTTTTAAGTATTTTACATGGAGCGACTGGGTAATACGATACCGCTTGGAAAGACTGATCGTCATATACAAATGATAGCCGGGACCAACGGCTTAACGTGCTTTCCGAAGCACATAGGAAACTCGGTATGTTATGACGGTCACACTACAATCTAGCTAGGCAAGCGCGGCTTAACGTTGATGATCGACCTGTGCGGCTGTTATTACTTAGCCACGAGCTCTGAAATCTACCAATCTCACAAAAACAGAATTTACGCGAGGTCTAAATGGACATTTTGACTTGGGTCGTACTGGTCACAAATTATTACGAACACGCACGAAAAAGTCTTCGACTAAAGCAGGGATTTTTGATATACTCTTCTGCCTTTCCCCTCAGGGTAAGCGTGATAGCAATAACATTAGTCCAGGCTACCACAATATTTAGTAGGCAACGCGATTATTATTTAGTATGCAACCGTGTGAGTCAATACTCAATATTCCGGCTCACGTGCCTACGTGAAAGATTTACAAACAGCGTGATTGCGGAGTGCCCCTTTGTGTCCCGTTTTCGACGGGCGTGACGGGACGAAACTGGTTTAGTCCAGTTATAGATTTGGCGGGAAAACGCTGGGAATTTTTTGCCGGTCATTTTTTTTTTGGAAAAGTGGCTAACATGGGGTTATTCTCGGCTATTTCCTGGCTGCAACAGTTTTCAGTACGCTCTGAAATATTGTCTTTTTAGATTTTTTAGGCTGAGGACAAACGAGCGTAATTTTCGGAGCTGTGAGTCGCGGAATTTACGCTGCATTCGGTTTCATACCAAAGTCCTGTACAAACAGGACATTAGTATGAAACCGAATGCAGCGTAAATTCCGCGACTCAATTTACGCGACTCACAGCTCAAAAAAAATCGCTCGTTTGGCCTCAGCCTTAGAGTACCAGTTGGGTCAGATCAGAGTAGGTATGGTGAGCCAGATCAGCGACAAAAAACCTCTTTAGGATGCTAAAGTTAGCTTATCCATAATACTATTTGTGCATAGCTATAGTTGTATACTGGTTTTATTTTCTCTTAGAAATCATTGTACAAAACCATATAATAAAAAAAAAACAAGATTTTATTAAAATGCACTAAATGAAACTCATGTTTATGTATCAAACCCAGTAACTTGGGTTTTGAATGGAATGGAAGGTAGGCCTTTGTCCAGAAGTGGAATAGTTCAGACCAAAAAAAATTGGTGGCGCAGGTCAGTTATGCAGTCTATGTAAAATACTGATATTTAGCTGCATCCTGTTGCGGGAAGCCGACCCCAACATAATTAAGAATCGGCTAGGAAGATAAAGATGAATAATTCTAGTAATCTTTTGCGTTACATTTTATTCACCAATCTTGCCATTTCTTTTCTACTTATTTATGAATTTTCTAAATGTCACGGCCCTCATGGCAAAGCCCTATTACCATTCATAAGCAGCCGCAAAAATACGAATAGGATTCCGCTTTACTTCTACTGGTTTCCAAATGAAACGTACGTCATTATTTTATTTTTTTACTTCTAACATTGAAGTATTTATTAAGTTTTGAAAGTATTAATGATTGATTGATGGTTTGCAGCCTCATAAAGCTTATTTTAGTGCAACAAACAATTACCTACTCTTTGACAGAGGTTGTCCAAATCAATAGCCATTTTATCTGTACTTTAAAGTATAAAATAGAAGACAGGACCTTACTCGCCAGTGGCGCTATCTGGTGAGCTCAAAAACTTTAGCCCTCATTACTACTTGGCATAACTTGGCAGAGTCGCTTCAACTCTGCCGAGCTGTGAACTATGATTACTTGACAATGCGAGCTAGACTGTCGCAGCACACAAACACACACATTATACGCACTGCGCTTTTGTAGCGGACAGTACAAAAAGTACTACAGCAACAAAGTACAAAAAATACTACAGCGTCATCTATAACTCAAATGAAGAACATAACATTACATCACGCCTGTAATCCCTGGAGAGTTAGGCAGAGGTGTACCTAATAGTACCCCCACATTTCCAGTTATGTTTAAGTCCCATGTAATAAGGGGCAAGCCTATTGCCATCAACCGGGCACAAATCCTCCCTGGCTGCTACTGAGAAATTCCTGATGTAAACACCCAAAAGCACTTTGTCCGACCCGGGAATCAAACCCAGGGCCCCCTGCTCAGCAGTCGCGCTTGCGACCACCAAACAAAAAAATGAAAAAAAAATTAAGAACTAACACCAAAATTGCGCTATTAAAGTTATCCGCGACTTAGGGTGTTACCACACCAATCGATCGATCGTTGATCGATGCCATCGATTGATGGTAGAATGGATTAGTCGATCGATAGTTTCTCTAAGCTTTTTCGATTAATCCATTCTACCATCGGGTTTTTTACATAGTTTTAAGGGTGTTAACACACCAATCGATCGATCGTCGATCGACGCCATCGATCCACGATCATGGTGTGTTAACACCCTTAAAACTATGTAGAAAACCCGACAACAACTGTCGGGCAGTAGCCCAGTAGACACAACACCTGTCTGGTCAGAGGATCCTCCCTTTTCTATGGAGTATGACAAACTCTACACCCTGTTCTTCATACCCCTATAATTTATTAAAATACCGCTAGCAGTGAGATTCGAATCCGCTCCAATTTTTTTCAGGAATTCAGACAATTTTTCTTTTCTTTACACCAAGCCTTAAAACAAAAGGCCATTATTAGAACAACATAAAACACGTGTAGACTTTTTACACGAGCCATAAAAAAAAACAGGATAACTCACAAATTCTTACGCGTGTATGTATTTTACAATATATTCCTTATGCTTTCATTCTTCCTCATTGAATTGTCTTATATTCAATTCTGGAGGTTAATTTTTATTGTAGAACTAGCTGTTGCCCGCGACCTTCATTCGAAAAATATTACTTCCATAATATGAAAAAATATTATTAGAATCGGATTTTGTTTACAATTTCAAGGGTTTGATGTTTTGCACGGAACCCTAATCCTTTTTCAAAAATAAAAAGAGCCTAAATTACTCCTTATAACATCAGCTATCTGCCAGTAAAGTCTCGTGAAAATCGGTTCAGCCGTTTCGGAGATTAGCCGGAACAGACAGACAGACAAAAATATAAAAAAAGGTTTTTTTGTTACAAGTACCGTATAATATACCTTCATACGTATTCAGTAAAGAAACTGTTATTTTGAAATTACAAACAGACACTTCAATTTTATTATTTATTTGTGTAGAATACCAGATATCTCTGTCTCTCTCTCTCTTGATCTCTCTTGTGTATAGATTCTGGTTTAGAAAACATGGTTCCCTTTAGGTACTTAATTTCCTTTTACAATATTAAAGCGTTTCGTCGTCTAGTAAAATCGATTTCTTCCTTTTGCCTCTTTTTATTACTTTTTAAAATTTTATTTTTTACTGAAATGGAGAGAATTTATGCAGCTTCTATTTATTTAACTCGGTTCCTTGACGTCCGTGTTTCAGAAGGATCCATTAAAATGTTTATTAAAGATTTGTTGAAGACATGCTAGTTTAAGGCTGCTTTTCTACCAGAGATGAGGAGGAGCGAGGCATCTCTGGTATGGATGGTTCTGAATGTCACAAAAGGAAAGTGAAGTGAGTGAGTGTGTGGTGAAGTGAGTATGGAAGGGATGTGTGTGTGTGTGTCACATAGCTAGTATACCTCAAGTTGTGAAAAAAAAACGATATTATTGGTCAGTTTCAAACGCATTCCTCGCTACTCATCCTCGCTCATCTCTGGTGGAAACGCAGCCTAAGGCTGGATTTTCACAAGACTCTGGAGATGAACACATAAAATAAAGCTATACTGTATACTGATTTTTTTTCCAGATGTTAGGAAACATGAAACAGCAGAGTAATTAAGAAATTTCATAAAAAAATATTAAGCTTTTTTTTCACAGTTCTATCTCAAAAAACGCCACATACGGACACAGCCTTACACGTCCGATACTCTGAGAAATCTGGTTGAGTTAGTAAAAAAAGGGTAAATTACCGATGTACAGACAACAGAGGAACGAAGGAATTTGTCTCGACTCACGATTGACTGTGAATCGAGAACATGTTTATTTGTCATCGATAAAACAATTGATGTTTTTATTTACGATGTTTATTTGTTTGAAGTTCAGTTCGGAATTTGAATTGTGTTTGGAAACATCGATACGATTTTATTGGAATTCTTTTTTTAATTATTTCATCCTTTAATATTGCTCTGTGCAGGGCAACAGTTTACTTTAAGGAGTAAAGCATTAGAACCATGTAAGTTGGCGCAGTGGCTTAGCGACTGGCTGCTGCGTTGTGTATTGCTGGTTCGATCCCCGCACGGAATAAATATTTGTATGGCCTATATGTAGTTGTTCCGGGTCTGGCTGTGTGAGTTTAAATGTTTTTAAACACACCCACGATACAGGAGAAATTCCTAGTGTGGGGCAACGTTTTTTTAAAAACAAAAGACACTAAAAAATGCACTTCGACTTTTTCAGTTCTTCAATTCTACGTTTTCTCACAATCTTCACCTCTGAAACGTCAAGGAAGTCATTTTTCTATTTAAGAATCCATCAGAGCCATCAGAGCCATTAACTTGTCAATGTTGCGTTTGGTACCTAACCGCCAGGATACAAAACCAACTGAAAAAAATACTTAACTCTTAAAAAAAAAAAACCTCGAAGATTCTCTCCCACCATCTTACAATATAGTACCTACCTAAGTACGTTATAAGTACTCCAGCGATCACGTACAGGCTCACTTAAGGCACTACGTGGTACAAGACCGCTAACTCTAAGTACTCGACTTATTGCGTTTTTCTCACACACGAGTTTCGAACGGTTTCATTTGATAATGCTGTTTAAACATTGATCAAATGAGGTTTGGCAGCAGTAAAGTTCGTAATGGAGGAAAAAATAAAATGTTTTTTACTGAGAGTAATTCTGGTTGATTCTTTATGGATTGGCTTTTTTTATGATAGCATGAGTGGTGCTTCATACTTGTTGAGTTCAGAAGATACGATTCTGAAGCAGTAGCGAAGGGTCAATTTTTGTAAGAGGTAAGCCGGAGTACATTTCTTTACTGTATAGAATATTATTGGCTATAGAATACTGACTGTGCCATTTTTCAAAGGGAAGCCGGTAGGAATCGGGTTCTATGGAAGCTTCGCCACTGTTCTGAAGTATTTAAATTTACCTGTTTTGTCTTTTCTACACACTGTGTCTACATTTCTAATCCTACTTTCCTCTCGCAGGTCTGCTGGAAGAGATTTCTCATGAAATAAGCAGTACCTTTGTGCTCTTCTATCTTAATGTAATATCTTATTAAGTATTTTGTGTGTACATAAATAAATAAATTAATTTAACATACGTAATATCACGCCTGTAATACCTGAAGGGTTAGGCAGAGGTGCACCTAAGAAGAAGTGTACACCCACATTTTGTCAGTTATGTTTAAGTCTCTTATAAAAGGGGGCAAGCCAATTGCCATCATATACAAATCCAGACTCCGTTGCTACTACTGAGAAATTCCTAATCGAAAAACCCAATAACACTTTGCCCAACCTGCAATCGAATCCTAGGACCTCATGCTCAGCAGTCGCGCGTGCAACCACTACATTAACGACGCAGTCAGAAGTATTTGTAGAACTGTCTTCGGCATTCATTCGCTCGCGCCGATCGGCAACCTCTGTTTGACATCTACCCATCTCTGAATCCCTTGGCCCTTACGGTTGCTGCGAGCCCCATTAGCAATAGTATCATCTCATCATTCATCAGTCATGGTTCTGTTGCCCTTATCCCAATTCATTTGGGGTCGGCGCAGCATGTCTTCTTCTCCCATACTTCTCTATTACTCGTCATCTCATCAGAGGAAAAAAAAGTAAAAAAAAAGTATTCTGATTTAAAAGAGTGTCCATGGAGTTTCTTGCCCGTTCTTCTCCATAGAGATCTACGTTAGGGAATGGGCAACTACAGTACTTTCACAGTTTTTATGCCTTGTGACTGGGACTGTAGCTATTGTTGTCTTTGTTTCGACAATTCAAAAGTGCCTGTAACTGGCCTAGGATTTTGATTTAGACATCTCCTTTCTTGCCATATCATCCTTCACACAGTCCATCCATCGTTTCTTTGGTCTTCCTCTACTCTTATAACCATCCACATTCATACCCAAAACTTTCCTCACGACGTTTTCCTCATCCATCACATGCCCATACCATGACAACCGATTACCATACAACTTTTCAGTCACCGCAGCCACTTTTATACTTCCTCTCGTGTACTCATTTCATAAGATGAAGTCTGAAAGTGGCGGTAATAATAATGAGTATTTCTTGAGGAGGCTCTCGTTAGGCAGCTGGATCAAGGGCTTGATTCAGAAAGCCGTACTCCTGGACACGGCTCGTATTGTTAGGAGGTTCTTCTCTCTGGAACCCTGACCGCCGGTAGCTTGGACCCTGTTCCTGATACCGGTGGGCTACAATTTTTTAAAATTTTTAAATGTTTTTTATTTTGTTTTTTTCTGAGGAATATTTAAAAATGTAAATGATTAAATAACAATATTTCTAAGTTATATTCTCAACGGTCAACCACCCGAAAACGTGTCATCTTCAATGCTATCACGCGTACCTACATCATCAATACTGTCCTCTATAACGGGTGCATTGTTCCACTACGTGACGACGAAGAGCTTTCAAGTAATCAGTGCTTAATGGAAAATGTATTAAGTTTGGCTCTCTTGGACCGTAAGTAACTTGGAAGATATGAATGGCTTATCCGTGAGGTCTTAGCTTTAGCTGTAAGACTGTGGCCGCATTGTAGCTCTTTAGCTTAGTAGCTTTATAGTTTTAGTCACACAAACGTAAAAGAATATTAGGATTTGTGTGTGTCGATAAAGGGGATAGAGTACTTAAGTTTACACTTAAGTAGTTTTTTAACAAGAAACCCTCATGGGTTTTTCTTGACAGACCTTGATAAATGTGCTTGCTGAAAATAATGATAGGACCGTCAGGAGTGTTTGTGTGATGGTATGAGGCACACATAACTGTACGAGCAAACCCAATATCAAATGTTTCATTATTTTTGTTGTTTTTTTTTTTGTTTTTTATTTTTTCATCGACGCGCCGCGAATTAATAAAATATTCAATTTTAAGTCAACGATCAGAGCAGATTATGGCAACATTATTCCTACCTACATTCCTTTTCTGTCTTCTTTTTCTGATTTTCTGACTGCCTCATTGGGCGACTGGTCGCAAGCGCCACTGCTGAGCATGACGTCCTGGGATTGATTCCCGGTTCGGGCAAAGTGTTATTGGTCTTTTCCATCAGGAATTTCTCAGTAACAGTCACGGAGCCTAGATTTGTGCTCGGTTGATGACAATAGGCTCGCCCCCTATTACTTGGGACTTAAATATAACTGGCGAAAAGTAGGTGTTCTATTAGGTACCTATGCCTAACCCTTCTGGGATTACAGGCGTGCGGTTATGTTATTACCCAGTAATTTAATTTTACTAAGGCCACGAGCCTTATTCAAAAGATATCTTTTAAAATGACAACGTTAAATAGCAGGTTCATGTGATTTTTCAGTCTGGCTAACAAAGGCTAAGTTAATAGTGAATTTACGTTTTTGTTAACTACTATATTAAAGTTTTGTAGCCATTATCTTTACGTCTAGACAATTTTAGTGTTAAATTATTGCCTGGAGTACCGTTTTGAGACATAAAACAGACTAAGAAACTATTCAAAAAGGGAATATAACAAGGTCATTTAAGTTTAAACGGATTTTTAATAGAAAATCTGGAATCTGTTTGTTTCAATGATAAAGGTAATTTAATCATCATCATCATCATCATCATTTTAGCCGAAAGGCGTCCTCTGCTAGACATAGGCCTCCCCCAAGTGTCACCACTGATTGGTTCCGTGCGTCTCGCATCCAACGGATCCCCGCAACCTTCACCAGGTCATCGGTCCACCTAGTGGGAGGCCTTCCAACGCAACGTCTTCCAGTTTAATTCAATTTCTTGGGTTCAATTTAATCATATTCTATCCTAAAAATACCTCAAGAGAATGTCTCATACCCCTGTCAGGGATGTATCGATAAAAAAAATCGAGAATCATAAAATGATTAGTGATGGTCATCTCATTGATGTCTGTCCTCTACATGGATAGGTATCGTCATTCCTATTTATGAAGATCTTTGGATTCACCCTACTGCACTTGCACAAAATGTTCCTGTTTTTATTTCGTTTTGATTTATTTATTTATTTATTTATTTAATTAAAACGGTTTAAAACCAATTACAGTAACTAAACTACTAAACATAAACATAAATGGACAAAAATGGAAAACAGAAAACAGATAAATATAAAAAAAAAAAAAAAAACAATAAAAATGAGTTAGTTACTCTGTCATGAATCCCTGTCACAGTACTTCTGACATGCCAATAAAATCTTTGTCCATTCATCCGCAAACAGATCGTTTGTTGGATTAGAATCCAGGAGATCATTAAGTGCAGCCAGGGTTCGAGGAATTGGAGACTTAGCACGCGCTACGGTGCGACACGGAGGCACAGCGAACAATCTGATACCGGTGACACATACAATGTACTTGACGAGATGTGTGAGCTCATTCTTTTCAATATCTATAATATAACTAGCTGTACTCGGCATGCGTTGCAATGCACCTTTTCCTACTACCTACCTACTACCTACCTACTACCTACCTACTACCTACCTACTACCTACCTACTACCTACCTACTACCTACCTACTACCTACCTACTACCTACCTACTACCTACCACCTACCTACCACCTACCTACCACCTACCTACTACCTACCTACTACCTACCTACTACCTACCTACTACCTACCTACTACCTACCTACTACCTACCTACTACCTACCTACTACCTACCTACTACCTACCACCTACCTACTACCTACCTACTACCTACCTACTACCTACCTACTACCTACCTACTACCTACCTACTACCTACCTACTACCTACCTACTACCTACCTACTACCTACCTACTACCTACCTACTACCTACCTACTACCTACCTACTACCTACCTACTACCTACCTACTACCTACCTACTACCTACCTACTACCTACCTACTACCTACCTACTACCTACCTACTACCTACCTACTACCTACCTACTACCTACCTACTACCTACCTACTACCTACCTACTACCTACCTACTACCTACCTACTACCTACCTACTACCTACCTACTACCTACCTACTACCTACCTACTACCTACCTACTACCTACCTACTACCTACCTACTACCTACCTACTACCTACCTACTACCTACCTACTACCTACCTACTACCTACCTACTACCTACCTACTACCTACCTACTACCTACCTATTGAACACTGTCGAACGGTATAAATAGTATCCTATGTCCGTCTCCTGGCTCTAAGCTACCTCCTCACCAATTTTCAGCCATATCGGTAAAGCCGTTCTTGAGTTATAAAAACTGTAACTAACACGACTTTCTTTTATATATAAAGATAATATTATTATAATATAATATACTTTTTGTGCGTGATAAGTGAATGAGTTAGGGAAAATATTATAAATTACATTCTAGAAAATGTTTTAAAAACAAAAGAAAATCGCCCATATTATTCTAAGAAATTATTTTAAGCCAATGGTATTCTTTGCGGCCAGCACTGCGCCAACCTGTGACCAATGATTGAAATCCTGCTCTAAATCGAACCGCAGTTCAAATGGACTGTAACTTTTGAACGTGGAACTAGTAAAATCTATTGAAAAGTCAAGCTGGGAACCAAAGGACTTTATTATTTGTGTGGACGAAAACTAGTCGTATTTTCCTGTAAAACTTATAAAATGTGACCAAGGTCTGCAAGATTATAAAAAAATATATCTTTTTGTGCTAGAAAGGCAGTGCAATAAAAACCATTGTGAAGTATTATCGTATCTGTCATTGCAGAAAGCTTAATTCAATTTCGCAATCGCTGGCCACGCCCACGTCGTATCAAGGACCTTGACAAGCAGCGATTACTTTCAATGCGTTTCATATTTCTACAGCATGACCGTGCAATTCAAGGTGGCGCTGCTTGTCAAGCGAAAATGTATCGATATGCCAAACTTGGTACATTTATTTTAGTTCTGTGTTTTTCCGTCTGCATAGATAAGTTGGTTGAAGTGTACTACGACGTTCAACAAGATTCGACATAAAGCTCTTCGGTAACTTATGTCAATCCAACACAGTATCATCATCGTCATTCTTTTAGTTCAGAATTAACTGCTGCCCCCGTAGCATGGCCACCGTAGACAAGGATTTCTTAGACGGAAGAATCGACAAAATGACAGATTGTGTCGACACAATGACAGATTTCTTTGCACTATCTGTCATTTTGTCGATTCTTCCGTCCAAGAAATCCTTGTCTACGGTGGTCATGCTACGGGGGCTGTTGGTTATTAGGCCTCCCCTTACTTAAAATAAAACTTATCCATCATCTTAATGCTGATAAAATCTCACTTGGTCTAAGCCATTTAGAAAGGCATATTTAACCGCTTTCATCGTTGCAATAAATCAGTAGAATATGATGTATCACAAGGCACGTAACATGTGATATGTGATTGAAATCGAGGATCTAAAGCGAGCTCACAATTTAAATTGAGTGTGCTTTGAACCATAGAGCTACGACGTACAGAAGAGTTACTATCAAAGGAGATATTTACGTGCTTGTGTTTGTCTATGTAGGTTATTGACGCGTTTTGTTTGATCTATACTGCCAGTTAATACTAAATATTTATGGTTGGTATAATTTGTTTAATTACAACAAAATATTAGTTGGGTTTAAGTATGTGATGGGTATACTAGAAGTAATGAACAATAAAATAACAAAATGGGATATACTAAAACTAATTAGCAGCTGAACTGGGTGGCCTACCATGATGTCTAAAGCAGGAGTAATTCCAGTGTGGGAAGGAGATGGCGCTGGACGAACTGTATAGCTCTGTCTCTTTCCGTACTAGAATTACTCATAGTTTAAGACGTCATGGTAACGCCCCCCTGAACCCCTGTTGAAAGTCGAGATAAAAATAAGGAAGCGAAGCTTTGATCGATTGTGGCTGGTAGAGGCTCTTAAGTTTCAAATTATATTTCAAAACTTTGAATAAGTTAAAACTCAAAGACATTCAAATATTTACGAGCGACTTTAAACTTTAACTTTTTGAAATCTTTTTGTTAAAACTTCTTTTGTCCATTTTTTTTGCTATTCTGCTAACTGCCCTACTGCTGGGCCATGGACTCTTTTCTCCTTCCAAGCCTCTCTATCCTGGGCGATTTCTGGCCATAATTGCTCCGCAAACAATATCAAAACTAATTTAACATAATTTAAATTTTCTTTGAAACTCATAAGGTTGGATATTTACTTATTTACCCATTTCAGTCAGATGCAACGTTTCTATGTGATAAGCTTACTATCGACTCTGAAGAATTAATCCCTGATTGGTTGATTTTTTTGGTCTTAATGAATTGAAGACCAAAAAAAATTAAGCATATCACAATCAATTCTCCACATTCGTACCTCCACCCTATTGGCCGGATCGCGGCCGAGTGACGTTTATTCCAGCGTTGGCACATCATTTACACTCGAACGCTCGCCGCTCGACGTTCGACGTCGACGTCGAAAACGTCATTCCGACGAATAAGGGCGTCGACGCGTCGTCACCGACATATTGCTGAGCTTACTCCGACGAAACCGAATGGTTGCGTTGACGTGAGGTTTGATCGAGTTCTCGTGACGTAATTGCTTGAGATCTGAGGAGATGGGCTCATCAGATGGAGTGGAATTGAGGAATATGAAGTCAAATGGGAGGACATTTGACTCTTACCACGAAGAGAGTAGAGGTAAATTTAAATTTAATTTTCTAATTTTTTTCTCTGGCAAATTTATAGGCTAATTTAGCTATGCTTTTTTTATTTTTTTTTTATTCTAATTCAAATGTGTTCTTCAGTGATTATGGAAGCATAACATCAGGCCTGTATGTCCCCAAAGGGTTAGCTATAATAATATGTAGGTATGGATAAAACCTCCACATTTACCCAGTAATGTCTAACTCCCATGTAATAGAGGGTGACCCTATTGCCATCAACCGGGCACAAAACAAACGGACAGCTACTGAGAAATTCTTAAAGGTAAAACCCAGGAAAACTTTGAATATCCTGGTAATAACTTAGACGACTACGAGGCAATTCTGCAAAGTTCTTATGAAATGTGAGTACTCTGTATGTACGCACGGCGGCCAATCAAGCTATGCAAAACCAAATTAAGCTGATCTCTCATCGCACGGGAAGCTCATACAAAGCGAAGTCAGGTTATACTGGTTTGTAGAGATTGATGTGCCGTCGTGTGTACCTACTACATGTTTAGAAGTCTTCCTATTCATTTATTGTTTGTCAAGCTATTGTCTAGTTATTATTTTGTTCACAAAAAAAATCTGTATAGACTCTATAAGTTCAGGGTTCAGATACCTTTTGTTAAAGAATACCTGCACATGAAAGTATCTGTTTACTACGTTTCAAAAAAGATTTCAAATCAAATCAAATCAATCTTTATTTGTGAACATAAGTACAAAAAGGTGTTACTTATACATTTTAGCTGATCTGTATGTTCGGCCAATAATCGGCATACAAATATAATATTAGTAAGCAGGTTATTTTTACTATCATAATTAATAAAGTAATAAAAGATAAAAGAAATGAAGCAATTGAAAAATGTCATAAGCCGCATAAAATAAAGTAATTGAATTATATTATTAATTATTTAGAATGTCAAAGAAAATTAAATTTAGTCATAATTTGTCATTTAAAAAGTCTTCAATCGAGTAATACGTCTTTTCAACTAGAAACAGGAACAACTTTTTTTTAAAATGGCTGACATTTTCCTCACTTCTGATACACTTTGGCAATTTATTGTATAATTTTGGAGCCATTACGAAAATACTGTTCTTGTATAAAGCAGTTTTAGATCCAACAGTTTGTAGCCGGTCAGCTCGACGCTGACTACCTACTCGGTCAAATTTATACATATTATTTTTGATGAACATAGATGTCTGGTATATGTACAATGAGGGCACTGTTAAAATTTTCATACTTTTAAAATATTGTTTACAGCTGTCAGTGGTTTGCAAGTTACAGATCGCTCTAATACACCTTTTCTGACACTTAAACACCATATCTTTACCCGAGGAGTTTCCCCAAAACATAATGCCATATCTTAATGTTGAGGCTACTAGACCATGATATGCAGTTAGTACAGTGTTTCGATTGGCCGTTTTACTTAGCATACGCAGCGCATGAGAAAATTGGTTTACTTTACTACATACTTTGTCAATCTGGGTATTCCATTTTAATGTGCTTTCAATATTTAATCCCAGAAATTTTGTCACATTCGTCTCATCAATCCTTTTATCATTATATCTTATATCTAAATTTAAATTCTGATTTACTGTTTGTTGAAATTTCATTATTACTGTCTTGTCTAAGTTTATTACCAAATTATTATTCTCTAGCCAATTTATAACAGATTTTATGTTAGAGTTAATGTCTGATTCTAATGTATCTAATTGGTCACTGTTGAAAAGTAGCGTGCTGTCATCTGCAAACATTGTCATGGGATAGGTCGATGCTTTTGGGAAGTCATTTATATATATAATAAATAGGAGAGGTTCAAGTATGCTACCTTGTGGAACTCCATACATCACTGTTCTCGGGCTAGATTTAAATGTTGTTTCATGTTTTTTACATAATCTATTAATAACTGTAATTTGCTGTCTATCTTGTAGGTATGATTTAATTAAATTTGATATGTTACCTCTAATCCCGTATGCGTCAAGTTTATTAATTAATATTCTATGGTCTACGCGGTCAAAAGCTTTCGACATGTCCATATATAGAGCCAGAGCCGGTTTTCTTTTATCTACTCTGTTGCTAACGAGTTTTAAAAAATCATAGATTGCCATGTCAATGGACTTATTTTTCCGGAAGCCCTTTTGGCTATCGACAAATAATTTATTTTTCTCGAAATATGAATTGATTTGATTGTATATTACTTTTTCAAATATTTTTGAAAAAATAGGTATCAGTGCTATAGGTCTATAGGAAGACATGTTGTCTTTATTATCTTTTTTGAAAAGCGGTTTTATGATACTAATTTTTAATTCCTTTGGAAAAATACCATGCAAGATGCACATATTGATCAGGTGACTAAGGACGGGTGCAATTATTGTAGATACTGCTTTAATAATTTTTGTGCTAATACCATCATATCCAGTGCTGGGAGTATTCTTTAAAGACATAATAATTTTATGAATATCTTGTGGTATTGTTGGTTTCATAAACATAGACGAATTTGGAGTATTTATTGGTAATTTATTATTATTATTTGAACTATTAATTGATTTGACTTGATCCGCAAAATAATTGTTAAAAGCCTCTGCTATATCAAGAGGGTTGGTAAGTATTTTATCATTTGATTTAATTCTCATTGTGGATTGATTTGGTAAATTATGTTTGTTTTTATTTATGACTTTCCACGTTGCCTTGCATCGATTCTTAGCCGAGTGAATGTAACGGTTATTGTGGGCTCTCTGCGTGAGATTGACAATTCTTTTAAGCCGGTTAGACAACGTTTTGAAGTTTGTTTTATTATGTTCAGTCGGTGATAACCTGTATTTCCATAACAAATCTCTTTTTTTCTTGCTACATAATCTAATACCGCGACTAATCCAGTTTGGTTTTACTTTCGTCGATATTTTTATTTTAATGTTAGGAAACCACAAGTCATATAGCAATTTAAACCAGTCATAGAACCATTTGAATGCTTTTTCAGGGTCTGTTTCCCCATAAACATCAGAAAATGACAATTGTTTTAAATAGTTTGCGAATTTTTCTATATTTTCTTTTGAGTAGTCCCGTTTTGTACAGTACCAGTAGTCTAAAAGGCACGTTTGTTTAACTGGACATAGTAAAAATTGTGCTGTGTGATCGGATACTGCTAGTTCCAAAACTTCTCCTTTAGCTCCTCGCACATTGTGGATTATATTATCAATGCAGGTCCCACTGCTTAATCTAGTTGGAACGTTTACGGCAAATTTAAGATTAAAACCCATTATTAAGCGCTTGAATTGCTGCGAACTTGTGGTACCTTTTAGCAAATCAATATTGAAGTCACCGCACAGAAGCACTTTTTTATTTGAGTGAATGGATAAAGAATTTAACAGACTGTCTAATTTATTAAAAAATAGTTCATGTTTGCTTTTTACTTCGGTACTATGTGGACTCCTATATAAACATATTATAATAATATTGTGGTCGGTGAGTTCCACTGCACAGCATTCAAAAATATTGGATACCCTATATTTCGCAACAGACTCCAAAGTTCTACATTTAATACCGTTTCTTATCATTATACATGTGCCTCCATGTCTGGATTCTCTAGTGAAATGTGTGGCTAAAGTAAAATTAGGTATATGCAATAGGTTTACATCCGACAATATCATATTGTGCTCAGAAAAGCATAATACATCCACTATTTTCCCTGAATTATGTAGTTCCTCTAGCAGTACAGTAAATACATTGGATTTATTTAAGAGGCCATTTATATTTTGATGCATAATATTGAGATTTTTATACACGAAAAAAACTATCCTCATCACAGTGCTTTGTGTCATTTATAACAGAAATATCATTTTGTGTTATGATTTTACCCGTGCTAAGATTTGGCATACAATCAATATCTTGGTAGGTAGTAGTCAGTGCGTTTAGGTTTAAAATAAAGCTCTCTAGGTTTGTTACAATAATATTTAGAGCTTTGTTATTTATACTGCCGGACCGTTGGTTATATGAGTCGTATGAATACGGCAGATTGAGGTTTGAGTCTAGAATATACGCATATTTATGCATCTCGGCGTCCATGTAAATCAAATTATTAAAAATATCTATTCTACTATTAAACATTAAATTAGCATTTTTCTCCATATATTTAAATGTTGGAAGACTTATAATAAAATTAGTATGGTTTAATGGGAGTAGTGTTTCCCGGATATATGAAACAAGTTCCATATAGTTATTAGTTTGTCTGAAATCTTCTTCGCCAATAACTATAATACAGTAGTCAAAGAAAGTGAAATTACGAACTTTTTCATGAATATTACATAAGACATGTTTTAAACCACATCGTGGAGTGCGGTAATGACACCTACTATAGTTAGCGAGCTGAGTTCTTTCACTCATTTTATAAATCCTGTCAGATGTTTCACTGCTCACAATGCAGATTTTATGTCTCATAGGAAGTAGTTGGATCTTCGGCTGTTTGATATCTTGAGGAGTGATTTTTGTCTTGTCTTCTTGTGTACATAGTTTAAATGTAGGGTATTCTGTAGTTTGTGTTTGTTTTGTTTTCATGCTGCTGTTAATAGTGTTCTTCAACGGTGTTTTTACTTTCTTCTTGATTGGGCTACTTGCAATGTTCTTGAATATATCATTTTTCTTCATTAATTCATTGTTTATCTGTTTTAGCTCGCTGTTTTGCAGCGATAGCAACTCAATTTCGTTATGGGCACTTTGTAATTGGGATTGAAGTTTTTTGATTTCATCTTTATAGGCGATTAGTTGAATGTCCTCTTCGTCCTCAGATAACTCAGGCATGGTATTTGTTGTACTGTCCAAATTTTTTGATTTGTTTCCATTGTCATCACTTGGTTCTGAGCGTGTACGGGTGCGTCGGAATGTAACATGTTCCAAGAATGAATTCATAGTTTAAATTCGATTGATACTTCCAAAATTATTTGTAGCTTCGATTACTTTTTACGCCTATATAATATATTAATAGCAAGATATATTGAAATATATTGCGACAGATCGCTGATATGCGAACTATGCATGTAGCGGAGCGCAGTCCCAAATTGCTGGTGTTTAAACTTCAAAAAATCGATTTCCGAACGACAGATTTTGTGTCATCGGTTTCGTGGTGCGCTTGGATTGGTCAGATGTTTGTTTTTGTACAATATCGATGAGTCAGCTGTGATCTGTTTACATTCTTAAAAAAGTAACCGCTTTTCAATAAAATGGTTATTCTTTAACAGTTCTATCACTATTATATGAACAAAATTACACTCACATTTGTATTTCCTGAGTGGATTAATCCTTTTCCATGCACAGTTCAGAAGTTTCGCCCTGTTTACAGACCAAATTCACCAAACAGTCACCGGTATCGAATTTACCGGTTCGTTCACACAGACGAGATAACCCGCTGCATGCTGCAAATATTCACTTGCAATTATTGTTCGTTAACAGGTTGGACCAGCACAGTTTTGTAGATTTTAAAACAGGATTACTATTTTTAAGTTATTTTTATTACAGAGCCAATTGTTAACCGTGACATTGACGTAACTTGTCCCAATAATTAATTTCATTAGTTCCCGGTTCAAACACCTCGCGTTTGATAATATCGTGATATTAATAAAAGACAGAAATGTTTCTATGTCCATCAAAAGTTTTTAATTGCATAGCATGTCCGTTAATGTTATGTTTTCAAAACACTTTGAAGGTCCTGACACAAACAATTTTTCAATCGAACATACAACGTGGATGGCCAACTCCGAAACTATGAGGAATAGCGAAAATACTCAAAGGAGTCTGGAGCTCTATTTTAATGAAAACTAAAACTGCGTCATTGGATTTTTGGAAAATCAGTATAAAAAAAACATAAAATTTAACCTTTTCCTTAAATTTGCCGCATGCCATTTCTTCCCAGAATTTGATGCCTATTAGCGTTTCTATCGAATGGTGTAATAATACAGTATGGGTTTTTTTTTTCAAATTGAACGGGTTCGATTTCTGGCTACCAATATTGATTTTCCAAAAATCTAATGATGCAGTTTTAGTTTTATCAAAATCGGGCTCTTACTTTTACTCTAACCTTTTATGCCGCAGCTAATGACAAAGAAAACCAACACCGGATCCCTCATACAAGCGTTAAAAAAAAAACGATAATCTTCTAGAGGAAATCGTATCAAATCTTAACACTCTGTTAATTCGGCCAAAAAAACCATTACCGAAGTATTGAGTGAGATCATTCCCATGATGCGTTCAGCCATAACTTCCCGCTTTCAAGGGACTGTTAAAACAATGAGAAGTTCTATAGTTCGTGACTTTTGTGCAAACTTTTCCATACAAACCTCTACGACTCTATCGTCCAAAGATAAGGTGGGTTTTGCTTTGATGGGGAGTTCGGTAACTTTGTCAGAATTAATAAGAGATTAGCCTTGGGTCGGCGTTAACTATGAAGGTTGCTATAATATTGGTAAGTTGTTAAGTGGTTTTGGGCGTTAAAAGACGTCATCAAGGGTCGATCAGAGCTTGCAGATGTTTTAGGGTCCTTAATATTGGATGGCTTGGTGTCCTTTTTGTTAGATTCAGAGTAATAATAACGAATATATTGGCAGTATTGGAACCTTTTTGGATGATTTTGCTTTTGTTCTGTTTAAAGGACCAAAGTAATAACTACTTGGTACTGGCCAGAAGTAAGATCGTCTATATTATAAAGGTTTCTGTTTTTAAATTAATTAATTAATTTGTTGACTTTAAAAATAATCTTTACTTTTTAAGAAAAATATTTTAGTAATTTAAAACTAACCTTTTTTTAAATTTAACGAACTTATCATCTTCAGTGTTTCTCTTAGATAAAGTTTAACAATTAATTACGCGCTTCATAATAAGCAGCTTTCTGAAATTCTACCTCTAGCCAAGAAAAATATAGTAAAAACAAACAAGAATTTATTGTTTTAAAAAAAAAACCTTCAAAAACAATCCACGTCCCTTTCATTAATTTTGTGGAAGATTTCTTCAGAAAAAATGTACACTCTTGAATGTTGAGAAGATTTGAAAGAATTTAATACATTTTCTCATTACATTTTCAGCAGTTTTTCGCCTAATTCTGCGGTGAACTCATTACTGAGGAATGAGTGAAGTCTAAGTTGAGGAGATAATACATTTGGAGTAGCGGAGCACCCAATTTGTAAGATTACAAGGTCGTTTTCATTTTGTCTCCATTACACGGCTGGACGGGCATTGTACCAGTCTTCGGATGAATTCTAATAAACTTGTAACTATTGTCGGAGGATTTTTGGTGAATATCCGAGTTTACGGATTCCTTAATAAGGTTTGCCTTTTGTATTCACTGTTCTGTTCGGCTATGTCTTGTGTTCACATCTGAATCATGGATATTTGGAATTTCAGATGAATTTGTGTACAAACTGTCCGGTACCCCAGTTATATCCATCATGGCGGTATGTGATTTCATTTTGGACATTTCGCTCTGATTTTAAACTATCATGGTCACTATACAATTTATACTACTGCTTATTACTTATTATTATTATTTTTTATTTATTGTTTTGTCTGCTCATAAACACCCACCCGCAATAACTTCAGTTTACCCGTGATCATGGTGCTTGCAACAGCGCCGAAATATCTTGAACTCATAGAAAACAGTAAACATAGTAAATATCCCGTTATTAGTATTAATAGTAATTTCGCTCTGTTTAGCGTAATTTTAAAGTAAGTGATTGTATTCAAATTTGATTGATGTTATGTATAATATTGAGTTGTGGACGTGGACGAAGCAAAAGCTAGCAAGTGACGTTCTGTAGTTCTGCTTACCCTCGGGGGGAAACGTCGTGAGTTTATGTATCTATGTATTAAATTGTGAACCCAAAACAATATAAGGCGTGGACAGACCCCTCACGAAGCCGTCAACCAAGCATTCTGTACATTCAATTAAACAATTCTACGTAAAAATTATTGCTGGGAGACGACTTTTTTGGGGTGAAAAATCACGTTTAGCTAGGACTCAATGTAACGCACTCAAAACAGTGTGCTAATGGGTGTATTGAATAGTATGGGGTTGTGGAGGTATTTAAAGTAAAGCTATAAAATTAAAAATTTGTATTTTAAAAAACTTGTGGAAAAGTTGGGACTTTGACCACCAATATCTCTGTAACTAGAAGGTTCCCAGGTATGGTCTAGAACAAAAAAAATATCGCAATGACGGGGAGAACAAGTGCCTTTCGGCTTCGTTAGTGATATTATTACACCCCTTCTAGTCAAACTTTACCGGTGTAATGACAGTATTCCAAAACTAGTATCAACTTGTTATACATTTTAGCCATTCATAAATTGTACAATACCCAACTGTTATTTTGAAAATTAACTCGAAACTTCAAACAGTGCCAGGTGACTGTGTTATTTTCAACTATAAGGTATGTTATCACTAACTTTGGAACTGAGGAAAGCTTTACCGATATAACTTACGTGATAATACATACTCGTAAGTAGTGAGGTACATACACCCCACTTGATAGTTTCAAACTCCATCATGTACGGAAGCGTATGGCACGCGTAAGTGCTTCCAGTCACATCAGATTATGTGGTGGCCTTTCTATGTCACAGTTCATTAAATATTGGTTTTAATAGTTTGTTTTTAATTTACATGCTTTAATTTAATTTTAATTGAATATTGGCGCTTATTACTTAGTAAGTTAGCGCATGTTTGCTCTAAAAATATTTGTACGTCAAAATTGACAAGACATAGCGCACTATTTAGTTCTTAAGATCCATCTATCATAAAACCTATGTTTCACAAATAAATTGATTTGATTTGATTTATTTTTCGAATTTCTTGTTTTGTGCATGTGGTATTTAACTAAAAGTAATTGTTGCGCTGTCATTTAATTTTTAGTATGTATTATGTCACTGTATTCAGTGTGAACAAATTGTTGGTAAAAATCTATCTATACTACTTATAATAAATCTGTAGAGAGGTCAATTCTGTACATGAAATATATTTCCAAAATAACTATCAGGGGGTGATTAGGGATCGATACTGATGCCAAAAATGCAATCAGTAAAATTTTTGTCTGTCTGTCTGTCTGTCTGTCTATATAACCGTTATAGAAACAAAAACTACTCGACGGATTTTAATGAAACTTGGTACAATTATTTTTCATACTCCTGAGTTGGTTATAGTACTTTTCATCAGGCTACAATCAATAGGAGCAGAGCAGTGAAGGGAAATGTTGGGAAAACGATGGAAGTTTATATGAAAGTCCGTCAGTTTGGAAGTTAGGATATTCAAATTTTGTGTTTAGGCTGACAATTGAAAATTAATTTATACGTGTCTCAGCGGATGAAGGTAAGTAACTATGTTTGTTCGGGTGGGATATTTTTCGACATCCACGCGGGCGAAGCCGCTGGCAGAAGCTAGTAATGTAATAAAATAAAATAATAATGCTTTTCAATACTGTTTAGTTAATGGGAATTTGTGTATTTTGCAGTACTTCAAACATGTCTGTTTAATGTTTCCACTGCTGGAGTACAGGTGGCCTACCATGACATCTTAAAGCAGGAGTAATTCCAGTGTGGGAAAGTGATGGCGCTAGACGACCTGTATAGCTCTGTCTCTTTCCCACACTGGAATTACTCCTGTTTTAAGACATCATAGTAACCCCCCCCCCGTGTCTTCGCAGTGAGGGGATGCGGATTATAATCCAACACGTGGGCTCAGTACGGGTAAGTGGATGTCAAATATTTTCTATTGTAGTGCTGATGAATAAATGAAAAAAAAAATTTTAGCTTAAAAAAACAAGCTTTAATTAAAATTAAAATAAAAAAATTAGGTTTATCTATCAACATTGAATGCGTGTACAAAATTTCGTATCCGTGCCATTAACCGTTGAGGAGTTCTCTCGTGAAGAGGCGATCCTGGTTGTAGGATTAAGTCATAAAAATGTATTGTCACCAGAACCAAAGGTGTGTGCAAAATTTCAGCTGAATTAGTTGGGAGAAACTGGTTAAAAATTCAGTTGTAATTTTCGACCACATAGGTATTTACATTGCAAGTTAAATAAATGCTTTTAAAAATGCCTGAAGATACACGAGAGTTCTATTGCTTTCGACATACCTAAAAGATAAACTGCATTATACCCAAAGTATCTATCTACCGGACTAAAATACATCCCAAATGACTGAGAAAATATTAGGTAAGTAAATTGCAGTCAAACATCAACAACCAAATACAGTACACAGAAACAAGCTGATAGCTGGCAACACAAACACAGATGTAAGTAAAACCTCACCGCACGAAGACGTTTTATCCTTTTTACTTTCTCCAGCAAATATTCCATAATTTGAACGGAGCTCCATAATTTCTGTAGATAAAAGAGCTTTCGGATCCTCTGCGAGGCTAAAAAAAATCTTGTATAGTCCTGATTCGTTCCTAAAAGAAAATGCAACGTTGAAAACTTTGATGTTTCCTTCATTCAAATTTTAATATTTTACTTTGCGCTCCTTTTTCGTTAAAGGTGTCATTTCTTTGAGTCTACGTCTCAAGCATGAGTACTTTAGACATGCTGTTTTGCTTAACTATTACAGGAAAAGCAACCTTCGTCATATTAAAATAAATGACATTTTAGTCTTTCAGCAATCCTAATGAAACCATATATGGCACAAAACTTCCTTGTCGCTTTTATACAGATCCTTTATACATATGGAATGCTCGAGAGCTAAATCTAAACGTATCAACTCGTCCAAACAAACTCCCATAGTACAATTTTACTCATTCCTCTAATGTACTGAACAAAATCGCACGTACTGGCTGAAAGTTGAGCCGAACTGGATAGTCCGATACGAATAGATACTTTTTGCATTGTTCTAGAAAACTCTGTATTTATTGAAGTTATTGTTGCAGCTTTAAATTGGATTTGAAAAGCGTATGAAACTCATACAATTTGAGAGTTTGTTTTCTATACATTTTTGATTTCATTTTAATATCAACAGAACTGCAATTCAAACGCCAGTTCTATGAAAAACATGAATTTAAAAACTGTAAAGATATAAACGGCCAGTGGAGCAGTACCTAATGAATCCACATTAAATAAATTACTTTTTTCAAAACTAGCAGTCGAGTTTCCGCAATCACAACTCGGTACAGTAAAATATAGCGCAGTGTAAAACGAAGTTAAAACCCTCTTTCGTCTGCACCGAGATCAAACGTCACCCCCTCGCTTTGCAGCAAAAAATATTTCCCCATCTAAAATAGGAAACGCATACAAAATGAGAGGATATTGCAGCTTTCCTGGCATCTTTTTAAATATGCAAATTTAAATACGATTACGGTGAGCGAGACAGAACTATGTTTAAAATTCTTTAAACTATCATTCGAGAGAAAAGGATAGAACTACGTCCTGCGTTTGGACTCAATTTAAAAAATGGTTAACCCAGATGCATAATTTAAATACCCCTTTGCGTTATTAGTGATTAAATCCCGCAGGCAAAGGTAATGGAATTATGAAGATTTCGGTGGATTTAGTGGCAAGAAACGTGTGGTAGCCAGCAAAAGAAAATGAGGATGCAGAATTTTAAAACAAAGAAGATTCTGAATACACAAATGCACACGAAACCAACACTGCTTGGGGATTCACTGAGTGCACAACAGTGCATATTTTTACAAAAAAAAAAAGAATAAATGCATATTTCATTCCACTTGACCGTAGAACTAAATTATAATACACTCGGAATATTGGTGCAGTATTCAAAGGATATCTCGTTGTATATGCAGAAACAATCTCTGGAGTACCTATCCTTATATTTGACACAACAGATCCTGGCAGTGCCAATACTTAATACACAACTGACAAGAGACGGAGCAACGTAGACAAGGCATTGATTGTACCAAGACTGAAGAAGCTAACAATTCTCGAAATATTGTGGCATATAGTAAGAACGGTGAGCAAAATAGCCAATGAAGTAACATTGTATGTTAGTATACTTGGAAACTAAGCGAAACATGAATTAGTTCAAGGTCACGATAAATTGGGTAGCGAGATGTTTCATATTATTTTCTCTTATTCAGATACCCATGACGTCTGCAAAGTTTTGCTAACTAACCTAATGTTATTTGATATTCTAGATATTGAAAAAATGCAAAATGAGGAAGTAACTATTTCATACAATGATATTATAAATAAAAAGAGGTACATGAATAACGCACTAGCGCACGCAAATTATTGCAGACAAATTCAGACAATTGTCGTAATTTAAGTACTTCAAGCGCAATAGCTATCTCTTTCTGTATCATACGTTCCGTATTATCTATCGCAGTCGATACAACGCAACGATATTGGAATGCCACTCAATATGGACGTTACGTATCTTTCTTTATATTATCATTGATTATAAAAACATTTTTGCTCGTTCAAAAAGACAAAATCTTTCTTGGTACTGCTTCTTTACGGAATCCATTTGCCTTCCATCAACCAATGACATTCAATTAAAGAATGAAGGGAAACTGATTAAACGTCGCCAGGTGAATCGAAAAAATCAAAATACCTTGGCCTTCTAATATAATTTGTCAAGTGCAAACGCAATAAGGAGAGCCCTCGTCATGCGCGACGGAATTAAATATTTCATGATTCCACGGATCTTGGAAAAGGAAGACGAGCCAATTATAGAATACATGAGTGAACAAACTCACTGCGTCGTTGGTCGGTTGGACGGATGCTGAGCATGAGGTCTTGGGTTCGATTTTCGGGTCGGGCAAAGTATTATTGGGTTTTTCCATCAGGAATTTCTCAGTAGCAGCCACGGAGTCTGGAATTGTGCCGGGTTGATGGTAATAGGCTCGTCCCCTATTGCTTATTACTTAAACATAACTGGTGAAATGTGGGGTGTACTATTAGGTACACCTCTGTCTAACCCTTCGGGGATTACAGGCGTGATGTAATGTTATGTTACCGTCGCGTCGCAATTCACAATTTCTTTCATTTGTTTTAACGCAGTCACTGTCGCAACGTGCATGTTGCTTGAGCGTTCAGCTCATGGCCATGCGGTTAGATATTGTGTGGTAAAGTATTTTTGGAAGGGACCGTTCTATTCTTCGCTATCTTTCACATTGATAACGTAGCCACTCATGGGCGGTAAGAAAAGTTTTAAAAGAAAATTGAATCACGGATGCTATTTATAAAATAAATATAAAAATCCTTCAGACTGCAGTTTAACAAAAAAAAAACATAAGATGAATTAAACTATACATAGAATACATAAAAATCAGTTAAGGAGAAAATAATAAAAAACAACAACAATATTCATTTATTGTCAGTTAACTTATAGATATACACCGTGACTAAAAAGTCGTTTTACAAAAGAGGTCCACTCAATGTACCCGACATAAAATAGCTCTAGGCGCGATTTTTTTTTTTACCTACCATAATAGGTACAAAGAAAAATAAATAATACATTAGAATAAAATTATGAAACTTCCTGTTAATGAAGTTTACGTGTCAAACGGGAGAACATACACGTACCTACCCAGCGCTCGAATCCAGTATATCATCGCTCGCAACAGGGACATATAAACGCCACACCATACACTTATACACACCACACCATACACTATACACACCACAACACACCACACCCACGTATATACCCACATAATATAATAATAATAAGTGTACTCCTAATGTCACAGTATACAACTTTTTTGTAACTCATAGTTAGTATAAGTATACGGCAATGATATGGAAACGCGGAGTCTCCTACACAGGCACTGGTCTGCTTAAAAGGTGGCTCCAAACACGTTAAATTGTACTGAATGTGCTACTTGTGACAATAAACTATTTTTTTTTTGTATTTGTGTAATAAAAATCGTTTTTTTTTTTCTTTTAAATTTTTTTTTTCGGTCCATGTGGCGACAGTTGAGCGAGGCATATGTCCAGCAGTGGACGTCTTTCGGCTGAAATGATGATGATGATGTGTAATAAAATACTAATTGTGTTAGTAAATAGACCCTTACAACTATGTTAGTAGCACTTCACTTGTGCACTATGTCACTTCATGTGGCACTTGCCCGTGGAAGCGACAGAACACGTCTCCCAAGCACACAAACACGGCACAGCTATGTAAAACTAGCATATCCAAATCCTAGTACATCTGTAACCGGCGCAGTACCGCTGCCCCGGGGGAAATCAGGGATCACGCCGCGTTGGGCGTTAAGTCTCATGATGGGTGTGTCTGAACTCCCGCGTTTCCTCTGGATTTGCAGCTGTCCAGGAATTCTTTGTTATTACGATATTTGGATGTAACCTGGGAAGACTGAGCTGGGATGTTTGAAATATGAATTAATTGAAGTGGCTTGAAAATATTTTTACATTTTGAATGTTTGTAAACAGCAGATTTAGAGACAGATTTTGTTCATATGACATGATGTTTCAACTTCAAGATGTTTGACTACCTCGTTGGTCCAGCGATTGCAAGCGTGACTACTAAGCAAGAGGTCCTGGGTTCGATTCCCGAGTCGGGCAAAGTATTATTGGGTTTTTCCATCAGGAATTTCTCAGTAGCAGCCACGGAGTGTGTATTTGTGCCCGGTTGATGGCAATAGGCTCGTTCCATATTATATGGGACTTAAAATATAACTGGCGAAATGTGGGTGTACTATTAGGTACACCTCTAACCCTTCGGGGATCACAGGCGTGATTTTATGTACGAAGTTTCAAACTAAAAAAACGAAACAGGACAGAAATATGAAATTATCAAGTAGGTACTAGTTATTGGCTTCTGCCAGCGACTTCGTTTTCGTAGATGTGGGGAATTCACCATCATCATTCCCCTTTCCCAATTTATTTGTAGAATTATGCCAAGGAAATGACCCAACGAGATAAAAAGTATCCTATGTCCTAGCTCAGTTTATTGTCTACATGTGAACTAAACATTGAAAATTATAACATACAGTTACTTTTGAAAGAAAGAAAACATATTTATTTGGCACATGCATTTATTATATTAGTAAGGAGTTATAGACTGAAACAAATGACTTCTGGCTGGGGGCCTTACACTCATGGCACCCACAGGCCACACACGAAAAAAAAAATATGTAAAGAAACAAATGAAAAATACCAAATAGAAAAGTTTAAGATATGAGGTGAGGGTGAGAAAAAGAACGAAAACCTCACCCATAAAAGAGCCTGGAATAGATCTACCGATATTATAATTCGTTTATTTTTTTCATTATAGAAAACCAGCATATTGTAGCAATTTCATTATTTTCATGTTTTTCACAATTCTTGTGCATGCTGGTGATGACTTCCCGCGAATTTATTTTTAAAATTCAACATTAATTAAGAATTTAACTGTGAGCATTTTACTTTAACAAGCCGAGAACTTAAAAAATATAATGTACCGCGTTAAACTACAAGTAAAATGAGAGACTGTAATGTAGCAACTGCAAATCCAACTGTAGAATTTAGTTTTTCATGATAAACATAAAAAAAATAAAGCACAACTTAAAAAAAAAACTCATTAAAAAAATGAACCAATGTTGGTTATTTTTAATTTCGCTTAGCCAATTATTTTCATTTAGAAACTTTTAAAAAGATAAACTCACTTATTGTAAATTAAATTCGAATTAATTAAAGTACTTAAATTAACATCATTATGTATTAACTTTAATTGCATTAAGACAGACACTTAACAATTCTCTTTTTAAATTTAAGAAAACGAAACTTAAACTATCTTTCTATCTTCGAAGAGGTTTTTGAACTCATAGAACTTTTGTGTTTACTTTTTAATTTTAATAAAGAGTCTTGTTATCCCCGTCATTGCTGTTATTTTTTTGTTCTAGACCATACCTGGGAACCTTCTAGTTACGGAGATATTGGGGGTCAAAGTTCCAACTTTTTCAGAAGTTTTTATAAATACATGTTTTTAATGTACGATTTTCACTTTAAACACCTCCACGACCCCCGTACTATTCAATGCATTCATCAGCACAATGTTTTGAGTGCGTTACATTGAGTCCTGCCGTAAAACTTGATTTTTCACCTAAAAAAAAGTCGTTTTCCAGCAATCATTTTTGGGTAAAGTTACTTGGTTTGATTTATAGAATGCTTGTTTGAAAGCTTTGTTGCGGGTCTTGTTACATCCTGTATTATAACTTTCAGCAGGTAAGCAAGAAGTGTCGTACCTTCGACCAACTTGTATGTGATTTAGACTTTAGAAATGACTGGAAGTGATGACAGTATTAAATGTGGGTGTACTACATTTTTTTTTATGTGAGTTTCTACCGCAGACATGTAGGTCCGCGCTCTTTTTTAATGAATTTAATTGTTTGCTTTTTTATATTATATCTCACATGCGTGCTCCTACATAGGACACGTTATTGTAGGTATAAAGGTAACTTAAAATCTACTACGTGAGTCCATCGATATTTTTATTTTACTATCTTGGTATACTATTTATATGTTCTTTACATGTTAATTAAAATTTAATTTACTAAACTAAGGTGCTAACTGGTGTACTATTAGGTACATACACCTCTGCCTAACCCGGGGATTACCATGCCAGATGTTATCATCATCATCATCATTTCATCCGAAAGACGTCCACTGCTGGACATAGGCCTCCCCCAAATGTCGCCACATTGACCGGTCCCGTGCGACTCGCATCTAGTGGATCTCTGCAACCTTCACCAGGCCATCGGTCCACCTAGTGGTATCATCATGTCATATCATCCAGATGTTATGTTATTTTAAAATCAGAGTAAGGTGTAATTATGCGATTTTTTTTCTTGTTATTTCTTGTTTTTGTAAGCCACGTTGGTCTAGTGTCATGTGTAACGTAGCGCGTATAAAAGGGAATTTCAGTGAACTTAAGCTAAAACAAGCTGAAATACAAACTAAACTTTCTAAAACCAGCAAAGGAGCAATATTAATGTTAGCTATGGGCTACTCAAACAGAGGAACTTGTATCAAAGTGAGCGGAACTTACGAGAGTGCAGTTGCTATGACACACTTGGTATAGTATGATTACAACATGTTTGTTAATCAGCCTTCCAATTAGTCTTCAAGTGAGGCTGAAGGCTGAATATTCATTGTTTTGAGTTCAAACATAATGAGTATTATTCAAAATAATGAATATTCTTCAAAATAATGAATATTATTCAAAATAATGAATAGTATTCAAAATAATGAATTTTAGATTTTAAACTATCATGGTCACTAACAACAATAACAACAACACACACAAACACAACACAACACACAACACAACAAGGAACACAACACAACACAACACACAACATGGTAAATATCCCGTTAGTATTAATAGTAATAATAATCATTGTTCATTATTATTCATTATTTTGAGTTCAAAATTATTCACGGAAGATATAATAAGTTATTGTGTTATAAGTGGGTATAAGTTGAATTCCATCATCATTCACCAGTTAATTCTTGCTCGAAATTCCGTCTCAAACTATCAGTTGCATTGAGTTGATCCCATCAATCGGTGCACGAAACCCGTTCATGTAATGAATTAGTCGGTACCGGTAATTACCACGTCCCGGCGCCCACCGCAATGCGGTCCAACGGACCAAGGTTCGCAAACAGCTTTTTATAATTCACCGTTTTCCAGATGGTGCACCGTGTTGGACCGTGCAAATAGTTCGCTTCGAAAAACAAGTAAATGTTGACATTGTGTTTCTTTGTGTTGGGTGTTATAGGTACCTAAATTGATTTTAAAGCAGGCCTCATTTGCATTTTTGATTTTGATTAAAGTTCAATGAAAGAAATTGAGTTGAAATCAAAATGCATTGTGTGAACAGAGTAGCGGGAAAAACCTAGTATATTATAAACACAGCCTTCCATGATTTACGTTATACGTTCAAAAACGTTTGACAAAATATACTTCAAAAGTTTCCAAAGGTGACAGATCTCACGTAAATCAAAGTTCAATCGAGAAAAGTTAGCGAATAGTTAAAACTACAGTACTAAAGTTTGAGCATATTGTTAAAACTTTTCTAATAAATAAAATTGTTCTAAACTTTTACTACATCGCGGAAAAGTTATTTCATTATGAATTTTCATTTCGTTTTATTATAGTAACGTGATGAATATTTACAAGAGGTTATAACTGTTAGATTTTCATTATTTTTCCTATAAAGGTTTTGATTCTGGGTGTCACACATAACATCACGTCTGTAATGGAATTAGGCAGAGGTGTAGGTACCCATTAGTACACCCACATTTCGCCAGGTATTTTTAAGTCCCATGTAATATGGGGCACGCCTATTGCCATCAAGCGGGTACACATCCAGACTCCGTGGCTGAAATTCCTGATGGGAAAACCCGATAGTGCATTCCCGACCTAGGAATCGAACCCAGGACCTCATGCTCCGCCGTCGCGCTTCCGACCACTAGACCGACGAGGCAGCCTTGAAGAGTCTGGGTATGACGAAACTAGAATGAGGATACTGGCGTGTGATTGAAATCAAGAGGATTTTTCGATAGGATGTAAATAGACCCTTAACAGAACCGAAAAGCACTTGTTCTCCCCGTCTTTACGATATTTTTTTGTTCTAGACCATACCTGGGAACCTTCTAGTTACGGAGATATTGGGGGTCAAAGTTCCAACTTTTTTACAAGTTTTTTTTTTAAATACATGTTTTTAATGTAAGATTTTTACTTTACATACCTCCACGACCCCCGTACTATTCAATCCATACATCAGCATTATGCTTTGAGTGCTCTCCATCTAGTCTTACCGTAAAACATGATTTTTAACCCCAAAAAATAAAGTCGATTCCCAGCAATAATTTTTGCGTAGAGTTACTTAGTTTGATGTACATAATGCTTGGTTGATGGCTATGTGTAGGGTTTGTTTACACCCGGTATTTCTTTTATTTTCTCTACCTACAATGATTTGCTTCGCCGAATCAATCCTGCCTGTATTGACCCTTTTATTTGTCATCATAAAATACATGGAATACCAAATTCCGGATAAAAATAAAAGTATGAATGTGGATTCGTTTTAAATCATACATAACATCACGCCTGTAATCCCCAAAGGGTTAGGCAGAAGTGTACTTAATGGTACACCCATTTTGCGCCAGATATCTTTAAGTCCCATCTAATAGGGGGTGAGCCTATTGCCATCAACTGGGCACATTCCGGACTCCGTGACTGCTAATGATTTCTCATTAGCAGTCACGGAGTCCTGATGGAAAAACCCAATAAGACTTTGCCCGACCAGGGCATCGAGCCCAGCACCAGCAGCAGCACCTCATGTTCAGCAGTCGCGCTTGCGACTAGATGCTTACTAGATCAACGAGGCGGCCCGGATTCATTTTATAGTTGGCTAATTTCAACAATAATTTTTGTTGTTGTATTGATCAACCAATTCGAAACGACAGCTAGCATCAACATAATATGAAAAATGATTTAACCTACACGTAACACAACGCTTGTTTGACAAGCCAGCAAGATTTGAACCAAGCCAATCTCTAATTCTCTATTCTTCTCTATTCTCTATTCTTGCTCTTCTCTAATTTACAAAACTTAATCAAAAATCAAAATACCCTCATCCAATTTCCCACCACCCCTTAACCAAACGGCCCGAAAAACACTTCTCCCATCTTTATCTGCAATTGTTCCTTGTAAGTGCACTAACTCTTCCAGCGAATTAATGGTTCATTAACTCTGGTCTTACGTTATGGAGAACAGGTGAGCACAGAGCAGTCTTTACGACGCTTTTACAACTGCTCCAGAGCTTGCAAGCCCGCAAAAGTTATGGACTCCCGGTCTTCAAGTGTGTTATGTAATTGTGTTTTAGAAATATAATGGGTTCGGTTGCGCTTGTGGGTTTGAGCGAGCTTTAAAAGGGTTATTTTACTGGTGGTTAATCTTGAGATTTTTAGTGTTATAAATGTTATCTTACCTTGCCCCGTTTGGCCACGAGTTTCGGAAAAACAAATTAAATAAATTGATAAATCCTTTTACTAACATAACTTAGGCAGGAGGCTTAGGCAGAAGTGTGGGGCGAGCTTATTGCCATCAAACGAGCACAAATCCAGACTCCGTGGCTGCTACAGAGAAATTCCTAATGGAAAATCCAATAACACTTTGCCCGACCCGGGAATCGAACCCAGGACCTCAGTAGTCGCGCTTGCAGCCACTAGATCAACAAAGATGTACCCATTTACTAATATTAGTATTTCTGATATTTTGTTTGTACTGATAAAAAATAACACCAGCTGTCTATTTTTGCGCATATGTAGGTAAAAGAGCATTCTTGAATATTTCCAAGAAAGAATAGTTTTAACGGCCATCATTTCCTTTGAGCTTCTGAAATCTCAAGAATCAATAACAAGAATAAAAAAAGAATGAAAAATGGAATGGATGCATGAGAATTTATTATACTCATGAAAATCGCCAAAACTGATACATTAACAAATCATACAACACTCCAAAAAAGAAAAAGACATCCCCAAACTACCAAAGACAAACACTAGCACAAACAAAAAACGATCAAGGCTAATCGTTCCTCGAACATCGAACCTCACATGACGAGTCAAAGATTACGTCGCGCCACAGTGTAAGATAAACAGCTAAACAATAGAGGGAGGTTGACAAAAAGCTTGATTGATTGACTGTGGCCTGACACTGACAGCTGTGATCGATAACCAGTGATTACCGGTTATAATGTGGTGATAAATCTAAGGGTATATGCGACCTGGAGGAGGTTAAGTGTGTGTTGAGTGATGGAGGGTTTTATAGGGTTAGGTCCGGTGAAAATTTTGTTTAAAATACGGAAGCATTTATGTCATGGGTATTCGAAATAGTTGATACTGTTTTGCCGGATATTTTTGGTAAAATGGCAATCATGTTATAGGTAAGTATTTTCGTCCATTTTCATATCATTATATCACGCCTGTAATCCCCGAAGGGTTAGACAGAGTCGTACTTAACAGTACACCCACATTTCGCCAGTTATGTTTAAGTGCCATTAAATAGGGGGCGAGCCTGTTGCCATTAACTGGGCACAAACCCAGACTTCGTGGCTGCTACCTACTGAGAAATTCCTAATGGAAAACCCAAATAACACTTTACCCGACTTCTGAATCGAACCCAGGACCTCATGCTTAACAGACGCGCTTGCCACCATAGACCAATGACGTAGTATAATTGTTAAAAGAATGCGGACGACCAAAGTGCTAAATGTTAGGCTTCTGAGGCCCTAGCACGAGTGCGGGGTGTAATAATAACGTAAATTAAAAACTTTCTGATATTCAAAAGTGCCTGTTATGTTCTAATTGAAATAAATTCTTTGAGTTTTTTAAACTCAAGTCATCAAGGTTATTAAAGGTTGACGTACCGTACGTATATATGTACCACTCTTGTACATGAAGTTTAAATAAATAAATAAATCAAAGACCGAGTAGTGATAATTAATTTACGCAGCTCATATAAATCATCTCATATAAATGTTACCTGAATTAATGTGATGGCCACAAATTGAAATCTTCGAAAATTCATTTGAGCGTCATTTACCAAACACCAGCAAATATTCAATTAAACAATTTCCCCCAGCGACCCTTACAAGAAAACCATAAAAAAACATCAGAAACGTATTAAAAAAAAACACACCCCAAATCTAATAAAACGACAATCATATTCGAATTCTTGGCGAAAAAGAAAAAGTGGAGAAAAAAAAACTGTAATAATAAAATACCAATAACGGTTATTAGGGATAGAATTCTCTAGAAAAAATTACACCCGCAATGTGCTCCCTTCGGCCGTGATATTAAATTTTATCATTCTAGTGGCCGCGTCCAAATATCTTTGTTAAACAGACCATAAGATAATTGGTTCGCGTAGTTTTTCACCCAGAATTTATTGCTTAGTTGTAAATGGCATGTATTACATTTTAATAACGAGTGTTTAATCTGTCGTGAGGTAAAAGATGAGATGGTAATATAATTTCAGGTTGTATTTTTCAGAATTGAGGAGCTCGTGGCTAAATAATAACAGCCGCTCGGGTCGATCTTTAGGTTAAGCCGTGCTTACCTAGGTTGGTCTGGGGATGGGTGAACACCCATTACATACCGAGTCTCCTCCGTGCCTCAGAAAGCACGTTAAGCCGTTGGTCCTGGGTGTCATTTGTAGATCTTTGACGGTCGTTAGGTAGTCAGTGGCCTGAAAGTCTGACAACCAGTCTTACCAAGGGGTATCGTATTACCCAGTACTAACTGGGTTGTGGAGGTCAGATAGGCAGTCGCTCCATGTAAAATACTGGTATTCGGCTGCATCCGGTTAGACTGGAAGCCGACCCCAACATAGTTGGTAAAAGGCTAGGCAGATGATGATGATTTTTCAGAATTCCATTCAAGTTAGGTTTTTCTTCTACAGATAAGCCACGAACATTGACACTGGAAGCTCATTGTATGTTACACATGATGAGGTCATCATAATTCTTCTGTCCTTATCCCAGCACGGGTCGGCACAGCATGTCTTCTCTTCCATACTTCTCTATTACTCGTCATCTCAGCAGTCACTTCCTTTTTAGCCATATCATCCTTCACACAGTCCATCCATCGTTTCTTTGGTCTTCCTCTACTCTTATAGTCATCTACATTCATACTCAACATTTTCTTCACTACATTTTCCTCATTCCTCCACATCACATAATGAGGTGATTTTAGGAAATTTTCTTAACAAAATGTATACATCAAAAAGGCTTTACACTATACAAGATTTCCTAGAAAAATAAAGGTTCTAAGAAAAGAAGTCTTTTATTGTTTGGTACAAGACTTCATCATTATGATCTACGTTCTTTAATAGCTTTCAATGAAGGACCTGAATACCTAGTATAGAGTTACTCAGACATTTCAACGTAAACGAGGCATAACTCAATTGTCTTCAATTTCCTTACAAATGAAAAGTGTACCTAGAACAACTATCTAAATAAATAATGATTGAATTTTTCTCGCAATTTCGAAGTATGACAGGGGAAAATAAAAAAAAATAAAAACGTGTTGTGCCGACCCCAGCGATATGAGACAAGTGCAGATAACGAAGAAGATGATTTTGTTTAGTGATAAGAATGATACCATCATCTGCCTAACCTTTTCCCAACTATGTTGTTAACTATGTTGTTGTTGTAGTGTATGTAAGTTAATAATAATAAATAAATAAATGTTGGGATGAGCTTCCAGTCTAACCGGCTGCCGTTGAGTACCAGTATTTTACATGGAGTGACTGCCTATCTGATCTTCACAACCCCGTTAATACAGGATAATACGATACCCCTTGGTAATACTGGTTGTCAGATTTTCGGGCCAAGCCTACCTGTCAACGGGCACGCCGCAATCGCGGCGGTAAGACCCCTCTTTGAGGAGTGGCTGGATAGGCGTCACGGCGTCCTGACCTGCCGCATGACGCAGGTCCTCACAGGACACGGAAGCTTCGGGAGGTACCTGTGTCTGATGGGGAAGGAGGAAACGCCTGGGTGTCACCACTGCGAGGACCGCCCGGAGGACACGGTGGAGCATACGGTGCAGGACTGCCCCGCTTGGGCAGGGCACCGCCGTGTCCTCACGGCGGCGATAGGCGGAGACCTCTCGCGCCCGGCATTGGTCGAGGCCATGCTGCGGGGCGAGACGGAGTGGGAAGCGGTCGCCTCCTTCTGCGAAGCAGTCATGCTCGCGAAGGAGGAGGCGGGCCGCGTGAGGGAGAGGACAGCGTCCTCCCTCCACACCAGCCGCAGTGGTAGACGCCCACGGCGCCGGACGTCGGCAGACGATCTCCGGCCACCGTAGGCGCGGGCTTGCGGGCGGCGAGTAATGGGCGACTCGCTGTCCGACCATGGACCATGCCCGGGTCGACGGCGCGTTGTGTTCCACGCGCGCCTCAAAGAGTGTCAGCATTATGACGGGGCCCCCCTCTAGAGGGCGAAAGCCTGCCGGGGTCGCGGGACTTATAGAATTACCGTGACCCTGGATCATAAAGGGCTATTGAAGGACACCGTGGATTTTAGTCAGTACAAGTCTGACAGTTCCTCCCACTCTGCCCTGGGTGGGAGGAAAATCATCAAATGAGTTGATGATTTTACCACGATAAAAAAAAAAAAACTACATAATTACAGCCGGGACCAACGGTTTAACCTGCTTTCTGATGCACGGAGGAAACTCTGTATGTAGTGGGACCCCTCCACGGATTGATGATGAATGATTGAGGATGAGATACCGTAAGACATATTTAAATCACAAACATTGGATGAACAATTTTTTTTATACTAAACTGGCGCTAAGTCTGTACACGGTCAAAACTATTTATTCTGCTGTATAATAGCAATTTTGACAGTGAGATTTTAATGTAAATCTCGAAAATAGTTTTACTTAAACTCACAACTGTGCTTTTATAAAAGACTTTAGCAAAAACAACTAGATACATCTGCTGTACCCCATCTCATGCGTTGACTTAAGTGATTTCAGTACCAAGATTCTCAGCGATGAATATTTTAGCAGCCCATCTCACTTAGCCGACTTTCCCAACATGCGTGAGACGGGGACCAGATGGTTTCGCCTTAACTTGAAGATTAATGGGCTCGATATTGTGAACTTGGCTTTATAGTAACCCTTTTGTATTAATATTCAGGTTTGTAGACTATAGCAATTAGTGGTAGTGCGGGTAGTTGTGAAAAACTTTCAGGGAGAAGTAACTTTATTAAAAGATGTATCTGTCTCGTTGCTCTAGTAGTCGTGAGCGCTACAGACTGCTAAGCATTAGGCCCTGGCTTTGAATCCCAGGTCAGTCAGAGTGTCATTGATTTTTTCCAGTAGGAATTTTGCAGTAGCTGCCACGGAGACTGGATTTGTGCCCGGATGATGGTAATAGGCTCGCCTCCTACTACATGGGACTTAAACATAACTAGCGAAATAATATGGGTGTACTATGATAGACATCGTCTTACCTTTCGGCGAAATAGAGGTGGGATGTATAATGTGTAATGTGTATGTTATGATATCAATATAACTTTTACTGCAGCTACAAAAAATGATGTATTTCGGTTTCAAACCCGTTTGTATGTGCCTGTGTGTATCTTTGCGTACTTGGCTATTTTAGTTAATTCACAGATGCATTTGTTTCTAAGTGCCGAATGCCATACACTTACCCTTGTTGACCCTCTAAGGATCATGTTCACCCAAAATTACTACACTAAATTGCTTACCTTTTGAAGAGAAAACTTTTGCTATAGATCGGCAGAAACTATAGAAAGGCACCTGCTATGATCCTTAAATTCTGCTTTTACTTAACCCACGTTCATAATATTCAAAATCATCATCATCTGCCTAGCCTTTTCACAACTATGTTGGGGTCGGCTTCAGTCTAATCCAATGCAGCTGAATACCAGAATTATACATGGAGCTACTGCCTATCTGACCTCTAGATTAGTAACTACTGGGTAATACGATACCTCTTGGTAAGACTCGTTGTCAGACTCTCATGCCACTGACTACCGTAACATACATTTAAAATACGGGCTGTTAAAAAACATTGCAACACTCAAAGGTATCAAAGAACGGGCACGCCGCAATCGCGGCGGTAAGACCCCTCTTTGAGGAGTGGCTGGATAGGCGTCACGGCGTCTTGACCTACCGCGTGACGCAGGTCCTCACCGGACACGGAAGTTTTGGGAGGTACCTGTGTCATATGGGGAAGGAGGAAACGCCTGGGTGTCACCACTGCGAGGACCGCCCGGAGGACACGGTGGAGCATACGGTGCAGGACTGCCCCGCTTGGGCAGAGCACCGCCGTGTCCTCACGGCGGCGATAGGCGGAGACCTCTCGCGCCCGGCATTGGTCGAGGCCATGCTGCGGGGCGAGACGGAGTGGGAAGCGGTCGCCTCCTTCTGCGAAGCAGTCATGCTCGCGAAGGAGGAGGCGGGCCGCGTGAAGGAGAGGACAGCGTCCTCCCTCCACACCAGCCGCAGTGGTAGACGCCCACGGCGCCGGACGTCGGCAGACGATCTCCGGCCACCGTAGGCGCGGGCATGCGGGCGGCGAGTAATGGGCAACTCGCTGTCCGACCATGGACCGTGCCCGGGTCGACGGCGCGTTGTGTTCCACGCGCGCCTCAAAGAGTGTCAGCATAATGACGGGGCCCCCCTCTAGAGGGCCAAAGCCTGCCGGGGTCGCGGGACTCATAGAATTACCGTGACCCTGGAACATAAAGGGCTACTGAAGGACACCGTGGATTTTAGTCAGTACAAGTCTGACAGTCCCTCCCGCTCTGCCCTGGGTGGGAGGACTCATTTGATGATTTTACCACGATAAAAAAAAAAAAAAAAAAAAAAGGTATCAAAGAAAACCACAAACAAATACAGATACACGCAAATAAACTCCGATCTTAAAACCACCTTTTAAGTGGTAAAATTGTCCAGTGAACCGCACTTCGGCCTAAAAGATAGCCTCGCAAATTCAAAAATTTAGCCTCGGTCTAGGCAAAAAGCGACGTGAAAATTCAATTTCCCAATTACTGTGTTAAAATTCTAGACTTTACCGGCGCTGGCTTTTATCCTGTGACCTTTGGCGAGGTCGTTATGTTTTAAAAACGAAAATAACGTGTTTATTATGTTAAGTTCCTTTGAGTCTGAGTAAAAAGACTTTTAAGGTAGGAAGTTGAATGGCTACCACCAACGCGAGACTTGCTATGTTTGTGGGATCTGCTTGTTACTCCTACGATACGACGATTACGATCTTGTATTTAGTAATGTTGTAGGTGTTAAGTAAAAGGAATACAATAATATTGCAGAATAAAAAATATGTCGGATCCGGACAATAGTACGGACATAAAATGAATTGGAAAGCGCGCCAGTGTACAGTGGTGCCATCAAGCGACGCACTTACAAGTGCGTCGCTTGACAACACTGCGTGCTTGTCAAGAGCCCTGATGTCCAACTCGAGGGAGAACGACATTCAGTGTCGGATCGCAGCGGAGTTGAGACGTCTTGGAACTGTATCCAATTCATTGTACCCCGTGGTATTGTGTTAAGATGTAATCTCAAGTAATTCGTTAGTTTTGCTAGAACCAGTGTATCAAACCAGTGTGTTTTCATAGCAAGAAACCCATGGTCTGCCCACATGATGTATGAGCCTATCGGAGTAAATCCTGACATACCCAAGAAATAAATATCTTTTTAAGAAAGAACCGCGAACCGGAAGACGTTGCGTTGGAAGGCCACCCACTAGGTGCACCGATGACCTAGTGAAGGTTGCGGGGATCCGCTGGAAGCGAGATGCACGGAACCGGTCAATGTGGCAGCACTTGGGGGAGGCCTATATCCAGCAGTGGATGTCTTTCGGCTGAAATGATGATGAAAAAATAAAAAAGAACTGAAGAAGGACTGCCTTGGGCTGCGGGACTGTTCGAAAGAGATACCGTGGCCCTGGAACACAAAGAGCAAAGAAGGAACATGGATGGGTTTTAGTCAGTACAAGTCTGACACTCCCTTCCGCTCCGCCCAGAGTGGGGGGGGTCATTTGATGATTTCCCATCCGAAAAAAAAAAAGGACTGCCTTGTTGGTCTAGCGGTCGATAGCGCGACTGCTAGGCTTGTGATCCTGGGTTCGAGTCCCAGGTCAGGTAGTGTTATTGAGATTTTCCATTATAAATTTCTTAAAAGCAGCCAAGGAGTCTGGATTTGTGCCCGGTTGATGGCAATAGGCTCGTCACCTGTTACATGGGACAAACATAACTGGCGAAATATGTGTGTACTAAAGAGTACACCTCTGCCTAACCCTTCGGGGATTACAGGCGTGATGTTATGTTACGTTAAAATACAAAAAATGGAAACACACCCACAGTCAAAATCAAACCATTACTCCTTATCTCACTAGGAAATCTACTCGAAAGCCTATTCCAATTCCGATACGAAACTGTTCCTACATTTATAGACCTAGCTTTAAAATATTAGGCGCAAATAATGTACGTCCCTCTGTCTAGACGGACGCCATACGTAGCGATGGAATTGACTGGGAATTTCAGCTATTTTGTTTGGAAATAGGGGAGTTTGGGGGTATCGAAATCAATGGGAGGCCGTTTTGGGGTAATGTAGTTCGTAGAGAAGCTTGATGATTTCTGTTTGCAATACTTTGCTTGGTTTTTGGTTTGGTTTCTCTTTTTGATTGTGGTTTCTTTTGAAACGAAAGTAATTTGTTACAGTTTCATCTTCAGTCCAAGTTTAAGTTTAAGGGCTCGTGAGATGCGTCTTGCGTCAAGCGACATGCGTGTTTTTCTCGCTTCCTTTTCGTGAGTACCGTCGTTTCGCAAGTCGCTGGCGCAAGACGCATGTCACTGGAGATTGTAGCTCGCCAAGAGGTTAGAAAGTTTTAATTTTAGTGATAATATATTGATTTTATTCTAAAATATCTGTGGTCAAAATGCCTCTCTCATTTTTTTTTGTAATGTTGCACCCATACTATTATTTTTTCCTGTATCGTGAGTGCCTTTACAAACATTTAAACTCACATACAGCCAGACCCGGAACAACTACCTGTAGGCCATACAAGGCGTACGTGCGGAAATAGAACCCACGACCCGTAGCACAGCAGTCAATCGCTTAGCCACTGCTCCAACCGTGACGTCAATATATTCCTAAGTGAACTAATTCATGTAAATATGTAGGTACCTTATTAATGTTTGTCTTGTTGGTGCTTGGGACGCGTAGGCGGGTACTGGAATACCCAAAATGTTTTCCAAAGTTATACAACTAAGTACTACTACAAATAGTCAACTTAAAACTTTTCCTTGTGCGAACAAATAATTAGCATAAGCATAATAGCATAATCAGCCTATACTGTTCCCACTGCTGGGACACCGGCCTCCTCTCTACGAGAGGGAATGGGCTATAATCTACCACGCGGGTCCAGTGCGGGTTGGTAGATGTCACATGTCTTCGAATTTTTGGTTCTAAGACATGCCGGTTTCCTCACGATGTTTTCCTTCACCGTTTTTGAGAGCAATGGTGATGAAATAAATTACACAAAGTAATGCGCCTGCCTGGGTTCAAACCAACGACTAACTGTTTGTAAGTCGGAACCGCCACCACTGGACCACCGCTGCTCTCAACAAATAATTACTAAGCTGAAATTTATAATTTCCGTCATAAATTAATGAATAAAATGTTTACAGTGTTATTGACTTTGTAACTACAACAACGGTATGAAACATTTAAGCAAAACTAAAACTTCACTCGCTTTTAATTTTTGAAACGCAGTCAGCTTTGAGCTTCGGTCGGCATCTAATTAAACCACATATTCTCTCAAAAGAGAAAATTACATTCACAAGGAAACACCACTTTTATTCTAAAAGCCAATATGAAAATAGAAATACTTGTTAATTTTTAAAAACAAATATAAACTTTATGACGTCAACAATTAGGTTAATTTTAGAATAACAAAATGTCATTGGAAAGGTCATATTTTAAGGTATTTCAGTTGCAATGGAAATTATACTATACTGGGATGAAGTTAAAGCTTATTACATCAAAGCATACCAAAATGTATAGATACAATCCGGAACAATTTGAACAGAATTAAATAATAGAATGTAGCTAATGTGATTGTTGGGTGGTTTCATTCTTTGTGAATAATAAATTAACATTTTACTTTGATATTTTGATGATATTGAAATGCTATTTACCAAGCTAAAATGGGGAAAAATGAAGACCAATCTTTGTACCCACATACTCCATTCATACGACTAGGTATCTGGGTATAGTTATATGGAGTGGTCTTCTTGATTGGCCGCCAAATCATAATTAATGATCTGGAGGCATCATAGAGACTATTTGGGACTCCTTGATACCACTTTATGGAATTTATACAATAACAACCGATAGAGTATCATCCATTCCATTTCTTCAAATGATCAACTGCTGATTTCGTTTGTTTTTTTTTTTTTTTGTTTATTTTTTCTATAATTTTTTTTTTTGTTTAGGCCTATGTGGACTAATAAATACCATTTCTTTCTTTTTTTCTTTGCTATACAAACATTTTCAATTCTTTAACAACCAAGCACTAAGGATTTGTATTGTTTTTTTTTGGATTTGTTTTTTTCTAGTAGTTTGGAGCGGAATTAATTATGGATTTTTACTAAGTCGATTAGAATGTTATGAATGTATGTACTCATCCGTACGCCTCTGCCTAACCCTTCAGGGATTACAGGCGTGATGTTATCAGAATGTTAACCACAAAAGGAATGATAAAAAATTCAATTATTTACTGGTAGAAACTGATTGGACTGGCCTGATAGAAAATGCCCAAGGCATTAAGTACCTCTTTGTGCAGTTTTTAGTTATGCATAAAGTTTTAAGAAATAAATAATGCAATGTTACACAAAATGTTGATTGAATTCAAACTTCAATTTCCCTGTCTAGTTGGTCTAGTGGTCGCAAGCACGACTGCTGAGCTTGAGGTCCTGGGTTCGATTCCCAGGTCGGGCGAAGTGTTAGGTTTTGGGTTTTTTCATCGGGAATTTCTCAGTAGCAGCCACGGAGTCTGGATTTGCGCTCGGTTGATGGCAATAGGCTCGTCGGCCCCTATTACATGAGACTTCAACATAACTGGCGAAATGTGGGTGTACCTACTATTAGGTACACGTCTGCCTAACCCTTCGGGCATTACAGGCGTGATGTTTGTATATACAATTTCCTTTTCTAAAAATGCCATTTCAATGTAAAATATCCTGTTCATTTCTCAGGTAGCATGCAATGTAACCTACTTACGTTAAAAGCTGGGAATGCATTCAGGGTACAAATCGCACACGTTGCGCCAATACCTCATGTTCACTATGACAGATGGCGCTAGTCTCTTCGCATAGAACTCCTCAGGGCATTGGCCATGCTCGCAGTTGCAAAGATACGTGTTAGGTATACGTAGGACTTAGGTATTCTAGATGCATGAACCGAACTGAGGTTTTTTTGCAATCGCAGAAATGATTTGTTACTAGAATGAGTATTTTTATTTATTTACTAGCTGATCCCCGCGATGTCACCCGCTGCTCAGTCCCTAAGGGTCATAGCGTGATGTTATATAGCCTATAGCCTTCCTCGATAAATGGACTATCCAACACAAAAACAATTTTTCAATTCGAACCAGCAGTTCCTGAGATTAGCGCGTTCAACCAAACAAACTCTTCAGCTTTATAATATTAGTATAGATTTATTTATGCACACACAAAACACTTAACAAGACATTACATTAAGATAGAAGAGCACAAAGGTACTGCTTATTTCATGAGAAATCTCTTCCAGCAGACCTGCGAGAGGAAAGTAGAATTAGAGATGTAGACACAGTGTGTAGAAAAGACAAAACAGGAAAATTGAAATTGGAACTTAAAACAAAATTATACCTATATAAAATAAACATACATACAAATATACACATATAAAATAAATACTAGTCCTGTAAATATATACCTATAATATATATCCAGAATATTACAGTATAGAGGAGAGGTAATAAATTGATTTCCAATTCGGAGTCATCGTGTTTGTTCAGTAAACACTCTATTAAAATGCTGATATTCGAGTAATTTTAGACTGTAAGCGGACCCCAACACAGTTGGAAACAGGTTAAGCAGGGAGGCAGTTTGTCAGTCTTGTGAATGAAATTGACAAGGGGAGATTTTCTGGCCGAGAAACATTGAGGGAATGCTATGGCATGCGGCTGATCTGTTTCTCGCTCTAGCAAATGACGGTTCTGAGCGACAAAAAAGGATAGGAGTATGGAAAAATGCGATTCCATGCTGCTAGATGAGTTTCGACTCTTTTTTTTCCTTAGCTTATATTGTCCCACGGCTTGTCAAAGGCCTCCTGCATAGCCTTCCACTCTTCTCTCCGTTCGGTTTTATCCAGCCAGTCTCTCACAAACACCTCTAAGTCATCACGCCAGCGTCTTCTAGGCCTCCCTCTGCGACGATGATCCTTAGGGCGCGTTCACACGACACGCGCACGCTCAGCGCACGCCACCCGCGTCCAACTCGCATTGAAATTTGTTAAATAAGAATTTGAGCCTTATAATGCATCAATAGATCTCAAATTGCATTTAACGAGGTCTACTTACCTCAAAGTTACAACCAGCCTTTCGGCAGAAGAAATACTATCTCGCATAGCTGTGTGCTGATGCTTCAGTTTAATGTTTAAAACGGACAGTAATTTATCAAATGTCCTTTTAGTCATTCGAAGATAGTTATAAAATTCATCATCATAATTGCGTAATTCCGCATAAAGGATATGAAATTTGCCATGCTTCTCTCTGCGTGTTAATATAGGGTGAATCCAGTATTTTCTTGTAGTATAAATATTTTTACTGTCTTTTTCTTTCTTCCATTGTTTATACATATAGAATGTAATTAGAACTTTGTTTAACCTAGTCAAATCCATTTTGGTTTAAACGTGCACACGTTGTGACACCTGGAAGCCACTATGCCTAGTGAACGAAGTAGTCCAGTCACTAGTGGGCGCGAGGCGTGTGCGAGGCGGATGCAGCGCGTGTGCGGGTTTAAGGCGGGCACAACGCGTGCACGGGTGCTGTGCGTGATCGGCGCGTGTCATCTGAATACGCCCTTACTGTTATTTTTTAAACGGAGGCGTAGTTCCATATTTTGTCGCACGCCTTACCTTGCATAGTCGTACTGTCGTGCCGTTGGTCTTAAAAACTTGTAAACAATAAGATAAGATTCATAAATATTACCGTTTGAAGAGCACACGACCTCTTCCATGGGCTCTTCACCCCATCGGCTGTAAAATAGTGCAACACAAACTATTGTATTTGCCCAACTTACTGTACTCGCTCCTTAGTCGGCAAACAGTCTGTATTTATCGTACTCAGGGTCGCCATCTTGGATTCTAAGATAGGACTGAAATTATGACGTCATAAGATTTTATTTGCGAATATCGATAGTGAATGTTTATGGTAATGTGTGATATTTGTAAATTGTGGGTGGTTATGAATCTATTTGATGTTATTTACAGCTGTTTTATTGATATTAGTTATTGGCGATCAGATAAAGTTATCGCTTGGAATGTTCAAATATTTTATGTAAATTCACATTATTATTTATTTATTTATTTATTACACACAAAATACTTAATAAGACATTACATTAAGATAGAAGAGCACAAAGGTACTGCATTATATTTTGTGATTCAGTGTTTCTATGTTACTTGTGGTCCCACAGCATCTTTAAACGTCGAACTATGAATAAAAAGAACTACATAATAACTTCGTACTTTGTCGTTAGATTGTTATTCCTTAAAAAGGAATTTTTCTGAAGAGATAAGTCCTCCACCACACCCATAAATTCGAGAATATTGTAAAAAGTTATACCTAACAATTTTGCTGTACATTAAGTATACTCTATCTAACTGGAGTAAATGCTCATGAAAAGATCATTTATTTACTATGTGTATGTATGTACATTATTTGCAAAGTATGGACTTATAATAAACGTAAAAATATATACAAGTATCAAAATAGAAAAAGTAATAACAGGTCGCCTAAAAAACCATCCGCATCGCTGTCAACGAAAATTGCCGTCGAGTATCATTGACTTTAAAGCCTTTTATCAAAACTATGAAAGATCAATTCGCCAGAAAACTACTTCACATACAAATCTAACTTAATAAATATTCAAATATAAGCCTGATATAGTGGTGGTGGATCGATCAGAGCGGCGCGCAATGATTGTTGACATAACGGTCCCGCATGATGAGAACCTCGTGAAAGCCGAGAAAGATAAGCAAATCAAGTACCTTGACTTGGCTCACGAGGTTGTCGACATGTGGGATGTGGACTCAGCGATCATTGTGCCGATAGTTGTATCAGCCCATGGCTTAATTGCCAAGAGCCTCAACCAATACCTGATGATCAAGCCCTTGATCCAGCTGCCTAACGAGAGCGTTAGGCAGCTGGATCAAGGGCTTGATTCAGAAAGCGGTACTTCTGAACACGGCTCGTATTGTTAGAAGGTTCCTCTCTCTGGAGCCCTGACCCTGTAGCTTGGACCCTGTTCCCGATACCGGTGGGCTACAATTTTTTATATTTTTAAATGTTTTTTATATTGTTTTTTTTCTAAGGAATATTTAAAAATGTAATTAATTTGTTTAGAAATAAATAAAGGAATCATTCAAATATCAATTTCAGAGACCATAACCAATTATTCTATAGCCATGGCGACCCTAATTCTCAGCAAAGCTCTCCGCAGCGAATTCGCTAGCAATGTCGACGAACTACAAAATAAATAAGGGCAGCCGTTTGTCACAAACACAAACAAAACAGTGGCAAAGGATTCCGTAGAATACAGGCTATAGTATAGCCTATATGGGCTATAGTTAATTTTATGGCCGATTGATAGTCTTTGGGTTATGGGTCTCGGTTTATGGCCACAATAATTGTGAGGGGGATCTTGCCTTTTTGATGTCTTGATTTTCCGTAAAGTATACATTTATTTGAGCGATTTTTCTTTTGTTTATGATGATGGGAAAAACATAAATATAAACAAAATAATGCATGGTATTTGAATTGATGTTTAATGGATTATTATTAAACGTACTTAGTAGATACTCTCATTGATACCTATCTAAGATTGCAACCAATCTAGCCCCTAGGTTATTTGAACGTAGGAATTTCTTTCTCAAAAATAAAAATTATCAACATACATACATTACATCACGCCCGTAATCTCCGAAGGGTTAGGCAGAGGTGTACCTAATAGTACCTACACCCACATTTCGGCAGCTATGTATATAAGTTCTATGTAAAAAGGGGCGACCTTATTGCTATCAATTGGGCACAAATCCAGACTCCGTGGCTGCTACTGAGAAATTTCCGATGGAAAAACCCAATAACATTTTGCACGACCCGAGAACCGAACCCAGGACCTAATGCTCAGCAGTCGCGCTTGCGACCACTGGACCAATGAGGCAGTCTCGAAAATTTTCAACTTGATTCGAAAAGCAAAAAGTGCCTTTGCAATGACAAGAAAAATAAATCAGAACCTAGCCGTGCCATGGAAAAATCTATTCAGTTAAAACACAATTCCATGCAATAGGGATGTTTCCTGAAAAAAATCTAATTAGTCCGTCAGATTTCCAAAAAATATTGGACACGTTTTTTTTCCTTTTTCACGAAAACTAAAAATGAAGACGATACAGTGCGTCGAAAGTCATACTTCAGTATACTTTTTACCGAAAAGTGACGTCACAGGCCACCACTCATGATCTTTGATGCGTTATAATTTCGTCAATTTTTATTGATTTGATAAAACAAAAAATACGTATCCATTATTTTTCGATAATCTAACTGACGGACTAAATAAAATCATATTTTGTACACTGGAAACATTCCTATTGCCACAGCTAAAACATGAAAATAAGGTCGTTACACAAAAAAGGTAAGCCGTCAAAACTGTCAACGCAAACCCCGAACACCCATTTCAAATGGAGAATCCATCTCTAAACCAGAAACATTTTCATTCCTTTCTCGATCCTTCCCAGAATCCTTCCGATTTCCATTCATTCACACGTCATTCCGGCTTCGAATTCCTCATTTCGGGTGCTCGAACCGTATGTGATTATAGCTCCAATTAGGCCGTTGTCTGTCTACCGTGCAATCCGGCTGTCCGCCTGTTTATCTACGCCAATTATCACCGGAATGGCCTGATATCGTCATTGGTTTGTCTTGGTACGTATTGACCCGGAATCTTTAATGGTCAGTTCAGTTCAATTGCTTTATCGGTGCTGGTGAGCGATGAACATCGTACGTGTGAGATCGATAATGGTTTGAGTATTCATTGGTCGTCAACGGTAAACACAGTATTAATTGACTGTGCGACCAGCCAATTTCTATACTGTTGTTACTGAATTTGGAAACAGATAGTACATAGAGGAATCTCGCCATCGGGTTATTGTTGGGTGGGTCGATAGCCATGCAATGTTGATTTCTTGTCGACCATTAGGTACGTAGCAATATTAATTGTTAGAGTCAAAGACTATAAACCACTACCTAGTGGCAAAATCAAAATCAGGGGGGTTACCATGACGTATTAAAGCAGGAGAAATTCCAGTGTGGGAAAGAGATGGCGCTAGATGATCTGTATAGCTCTGTTTCTTTCCCACACTGGAATTACTTCTGCTTTAAGACGTCATAGTAACCCCCCTGGTTTTGATTTCCCCGAAATTGCTTTCGTGTTCCTAAACATTTCGATGTTGATAAAACAGGGTCAAATTGAATTAGTCAGTGCAACTCTGCATACGTGATAACTAAACAAGATAAAACGAAAAATCAAAATTTGATTATTTTGTAGGCAACGACTGCAGGTATTTTATCTACTTAAATGTGATTAAAAAACTCCGCCTCAACACAGTCAACTGGCTTTGTCACAATGCCATTGTTTTTAGTTTATTGTTTTTATTTCTTAACGTTAAGAGTTAGTTAGTTTAAAGTTGATGCCAACATGTAAATACACCAAATAACACAAAACCACCCAACTGAAAACTCCGCAGCAGAAAATTTTAAGGGTCGAAGATTAACTTTCTACTCCTAGCTTCCTATTTTCAAGCTTGTTGCGAGAAAAAGTCCTACACAAAAACGACGTAAGAGGCTTACGTGAAGTTGTGAACGGAACATTCTGGATTATTGAGGCAAACTTTGGTTTTAGAAATTGGCATTTCTTAGCGCTGACGGTTGCTGTTTTGCCAAACTGTGTTTAAGCTCTGTTAGGTTTTTGTTTTTCGTTCGTTTGCTGATGCAAATTGGAGGTAAAGATTATCTTTATGGAGATGTTGTTAGGTTAGTTGCAATTTTAAGCTTTTAAATTCAAATTCATTTATTTTGTGAACATAAGTAAAACAGTAGTAATAGTAAACTGACTGACTGACTGGGTGATATTTCAACGCACAGCCCAAACCGCTGGTCCTAGAGACATGAAACTTGGAGGGTGTGTTCTTTGTGAAGATAAGGTCTCCACTAGGAAAGGATTTTTGGGAATTCCACCCCTAAAGGGGTAAAAGAGGGGATGGAAGTTTGTATGAAAGTATGTCAGTTTTGAAATTAGGATCTTCAAATTTTGTGTTTAGGCTGACGAATGAAAATTAATTTATACGTGTCTCGTCGTTTTTTATAATGCTACCCCCGAAGGGTTAAAAGGGGGGTGAAGGTAATTAATCGGATATTTACGACATCCACGCGGGCGAAGCCGCGGGCAAAAGGTAGTGATATATAAAATTCAGAAACTATCTATATCCCGCCATTTATATGTATGATGAAGATAATCTTTAACGACCATATCACTCACTCTCTATCGTGTGGTTAGTGCCTAACCTGGTGTCATAGTTTTTATGCCGCCTATGGACCTCTGACTTGGCTTTACATGCCGTCGAGAAATATCTCTCAGGCATGCTGGTTTCCTCACGACGTTTTCCTTCACCGAAGCACATGTAAGGGATAATTATACAATACACGCACAAATTCGGAAAATCATAGGTGCGTGCCTTTGGTTCGAACTTGAGACCTATGACTTGGCAGTCCAACAGCCACACCAGTAGGCTATCACTGTTTTTTATACATCACTAATAAATATAATATAAATTCATTTATTTCAGGTAAATAACACCCATTTTCACACATAAATTAATAGAAATCCGAAAACATGGACAAATAAAATCCGATAAAATAATATAGAATCAAATTGAATAAATTAAAACCAAATACAATACAATCAAACTAAGTCAAATTGAATAATTAAAACCAAATTAAATGAAATCAAATCAAAATAAATCAAATCAAAATAAATCAAATCAAAATAAATCAGAGCTACGTGAAGTATGTATTTTGTACTCTCGGATTACCGAATCTTTAAAGTATTTTATATTCATGTAACTGTTCAATAATAGATGGTGCCTGTACTCTTGATATAAATGATAAAAATTCTGTAAAATGTTAATCCCGTTCGGATTAGATTAAATAATTAGGATAAAAAACTCAAAGAGACTTTCCTACGATAATACCATTGACGTGACCAATGTGTGTATTAATCAGTAATGTGAACTAAACGTGAAGGAATTAGGATATTATTATGAAGATTAATTTGATATTTTTATTGATTTTTGGATTATTGATTGATTTTTTTGAAGTGCCTGTGATGGTCTAATTGAAATAAATGCTTTGAGTTTGAGTTTGAGTTTGATTGTTAAAAATTTAAAACTGAAATCTACGTTATATTTGAAAGCCATTTCTTTATCGTCAATTTGAAACTGTCCCGGATTTGCGAGAGTGTTCTCGAGGTTAAAGAATGCATGGACGATAGCAGAATTTGCGAGCCAGCTAAATCTAAAGCTGCGAGTCATCATTTCCTCCGTGCAGCTCCTTACAAATCTGAGAGAGGGCGGAAATCACTGAAACTAGCGTTGCTGTAAAATGAAATTGAAATCTTGAAATATGTATAACAATTTTTACCTGCTATTTCCTACAGTGTTTGAATATTTTGTTCAAATTACTGTGACAGGGTTGTATATACCAGTAAGGGAAGGGACATCATGACGAATTCTTTTTACCGCGTAATCAGCCTATAATGTTCCCACTGCTGAGACACAGGCCTACTCTCTATGAGAGGTAATGGGCTATAATCCACCACGCGGGCCCAGTGCGGGTTGGTACATGTCACATGTCCTCGAGTTTCTGATTCTAGGAGATGCCGGTTTCCTCACGATGTTTTCCTTCACCGTTGTTGAGAACAGTGGTGATGAAAAATTATATTAAATTATTATTACACAAAGTAATGCACCTGCCTGGGTACGAAACCACGACTTAATGCTCGTAAGTCTGGGCCGCCACCACTGGGCCACCGCTGCTCGCCTTTTTACTGAGGATGCACTGTAATGATTCTAGACCCCGCAGCGTTGATTAGTTTAGATTAGAGGTTCGATTATTAAAAAAAAAGTAAATCACCATGGGGAACAGTCACGAGTCGAGAATACCTCATCGAGACTAGGTTATAAAAAGTTCCCAAAACTTTTCATAGCTAGTAAATGATTCAATAGCCATTTCAATAATAGGTACCAATTAAAAGTACGAAATATCATCGTTGAAAATGAATGGCAGGCCGTTGGTAGGCTAGAATGTGGATTACGTTATAGTTTTACCAATTAAATTACAAACGTAAGGCGTAACTTTAGATGTTTTTAAAGTGACGATGTTTATGCAAATGTCTAAAACTTTCTAAATTAGACCCAAATAACTTAAATTCAACATCATCTGCCTAGCCTTTTCCCAACTATGTTAGGGTTGGCTTCCAGTCTAACCGGATGCAGCTGAATACCCGTATTTTACATGGAGCGACTGCCTATTTGACCTCCACAACCCAGTTAGTACTAGGTAATACGATACCCCTTGGTAAGACTGGTTTTCAGAGTTTTTGAGTCACTGACTACGTGTAACGACTGTTAAAGATCTACAAATGACAGCCGGAACCAACGGCTTAACGTGCTTTCCGAGACACGGAGGAAACTCGGTATGTAATGGGTGGTCACCCATCCACGGACCAACTTATGCAAGCACGGCTTAACCTAAAGATCGACCCGAGCGGCTGTTAATATTTAGCCACGAGCTCCTCGCATGTTTGACAAGTAAAGTGTCTTTTATCTTTTTAACACTAAACAAATTACAGCGACAACAGAATATAACTGAAAATAAATCTTGAACACATCCAGAGTAATCCAGACGCACCATTTGTAGACTCAGAAACGTAACTAAATGATGCGAGTTTCTATTTAGAGTTGGACAATCAAATTTACTGCTTGAATAATGTAGTGCCAACGAACATCGTATGCTATTTTGTTCCCAACACATACAAGTATATAATGTTCGGAGTTATGAAAAGGCTGTATAAAGGGAGATGGTGTTTTATGGATGTGGATATGATCAGGTTGGGCATATTCTTTCAAAGTCTTTTATTTCGTTCTCGTTGATTTGATTAGCAACATAATATAACATAATGCCTGTAATCCCCGAAGGGTTACGCAAAGGTGTACCGAGGAACGTATTTTTAACCCGACTACGGCAAAGCCAAAAAGAAGGGTTATGATTTTAGCAACTTATGTATGTTTGTTTTTACGTATGTTCCTCCGTAGCGCCCAAACTATTCATCCGATTTTGATGAATAAGGTGTCAATCGATTCGTTATTATGGCCTGGGTAACATAAGCTACATTTTAACCGACTTTCAACAATAGGAGGAGTCAATTTACCTTGTAAACCCCGAACTTAATTAGAGCATGATTTTTCAGTAGTCGAGTTTTTCAGTTGTAGTCATCATCATCATCATGATGATGACTAAACTAACTAAACTGACTAAACTAACTAAACTAGTTGTAGTAAACCACACAAATTCTTGTTTCAAACTGACGTACGTTCTCAATGTAATTCAAATAAAATTCTATGTGGCTCCTTTATTTGATTACGCTTCTTCTTCTTTTCGAATTAATGACTCAGATTTTGTCCGACCAGTACGTAGCCACCTGGACAGCCTTATCGTTTACCTCATTCATGTCCTGGAGGGTGTAATTTGTTGTGCACGAAGGGCAAGAGAGAAGATGTGGCATATCTTGTGTTGGGGCTCCACACTCGCATCATTGTGGCCGAGACGGATCGATCGATTATATCTCAATAATTTTGATTACGGTGTCATTTATGGATATTTTATTTTATTTATTTATTATAGGACAATAAACAGCTACAATAAATAATGTTTACAATCACAGCAATATACGTTTATGTAGTATTAACAATATTGCAGCCCACTACATTATCCGCATGTTAACAAAATTTGAATAAAAACAAAAAAGGGATGCCACTAGGTTATCGTTACTCAGATAATTAAAATACAATAATTGATTATTAAAATAGGTACAACATAATACAATTAAATAATTATTAAAAAGGACAAAAACAACAAAATATAAAAAAAATTGGATAAAATAATAATTAAGATTATAAAAAAGGAGGAAATTGACACTAAAATAAAATTCATACAATTAATGGTAAACAATTAAAGAAGTCTAAATAAATTAAATTAAAAATAGAAGGACTCACACTATTTCTTACTATCATTGTCATTGGATAAGATTTTAAAAACATTGGATTTAAATTTAGATTTGGAACATAAAAAGATATCAATATCAATGAAGTTGCGATTATAGGACTCCACCATACGACGAACAGGGCAACGCAATCCTGAATTAGTCCGACAGGTATTTACAGTTTTCTTACGAAACTTCTATCTGCAAAATGATCAATGGTCATAAACAAAGACATTTAAAATATACTTACAATAGACGGATCAAAGCGGACAAAATTTTCTGCTTGCAAGCGCTAACTAACCAATGCTCTATCTATTAATTTTCTAGATAAACATCTCAAAATTAGCAGTTACGTCATTTTGCTTCAAGGCGTCACTAAGGTCACATTTTCTATGCGATTTGTCACATTTTCTTCTGATACGAGTCATGATGATGATGAGTCTGGATTTATGCCCAGTTGATGGCAATAGGCTCGCCCCCTATTACATGGGACTTAAACATAAGTGGCGAAATGTGAGTGTACTCTTAAGTTCACCTCTGCCTAATCCTTCGGGGATTACAGGCGTGATGTTATTTTCTTCTGATAACCTCTCCTTAGAATAAAATCTCTTTGGTTATAAACAAAAAAAATTCAACCAACCACATCCATTCTTCCTCACTCATCTGCGCAAACCGACGGAGGCAGCTGCGTATTTCGCTTGGTGGACCGTCAATTTACACAACGTTGATTTATACAGATAGCGTGCAACGTTACGCGTATCTCACGCCGTATATACGTACAATTTTGTGCCATTATGACTCCGTTTGTGTGTGGACTGTAATGTTTTGCTGTGGTTTGTTTATGTAGAATTTTAGGGTATTTTTGATGATGATTTTTTGGAACAACTTCGATATTTAGAAGAATTCTGTCGACTATTCCACGCTGAAGCAATACGCGTGTTGCGACAGCAACTCAAGGAAGGAAAGAAAAAATATTTAATTGTCGCAGGGACATGACGTGCATACAAAAAAATAAATTAACAATAATCATACAACGCATAACAAATATTATAAATACAAAAGAGCAGAAACAAAAAAATAAATATTAATAACCTGCACGTCGTGACTGCGACAAGCAGGTTACCTTACAGCACGATGCTGTGCTATGGGGGGCCCATAGCACAGCGCTGGTTTTCAGTGGTCACCGGTACTGCGTACAAAGTAAACAAGAAAATCGCTTACAGCATGTTACAAGTAAACGCGACGCGATTTGCGACGCGACGGTGCTCGCGTGAAGAAGTAACGCATGCATGTTGTGTTGCATGTGCTTGGTTAAAACGTTGATTTACACAGACAGCGTGCAATGTAACGCGTATCTCAAACCGTATATTATGTACAATTTTGTGCCATTTTGACTCTGACTGTAATATTTCGCGGCAACGGTCTGTGTTTGTGATATTTTTGATAATGATTTTGTATTAGTATTTTTGGTTTTGGGAAAAATCTGAAGGGGTTATGGTAAATTAGTTACTGTTATTGTTAACCTGCATCATCCCACTGCTGGGCAAAGTTCTCTCCCCATGACTTCCAAATTCTTCGATCCAGGGCCAATGTGGACCACTGGTAGTTGGTTTCGTGCAGCTCGTCCCGCCATATTCTGCAAGGTATAAAGCGTCGCCTTCTGGCCGGATCAGGGCTCCACATCGTGGTTATTTTGACCCACAGCTCGTCGGGCATGCGGCAGACATAGCCAGCCCAGTCCCACTTTAGCTCAGCGGCTTTTTTAACTAAACTCAATAATCAAAAGGTACTAGTAGTAGTATTGTAATAGGTTGTGACTGTTTATATTATACTGCAACTTTAAAACACATAATGGGTACGCGAAAGTCTATCAACGCAGCTGCTACAACGTAATATCTAGTAATATTATAACAATGGATTCCACCACAAAGCCAGCACATATCACCAATTTTGTATAGTTTTAAACCGTGTTCATTGTTCCGTTTAAGAGGATTAAAATTAACGTAATTTCCCAGTAGTTATTTTGTGCACACAACATTTTTGATATACCAAAAATTGGGAGCGTAGCGGTCGCTTGAATGTGAAAATAATTATGTGAATAATTTATTGCCTTCTGTGTGGGTATGAATTTAAAATATAGAATGTTCTTTAATATGATTATAATCACATTAATTGCAATGTAATGGGACAGGATAAAATAAGGGTAGGGAATGGTTAAAGATAAGAAAAAAACATGGGACGGTTCAAATATACGTGGAGATATGTTGCAAGCATTTACCTACAATAGGTATCGTTTTCTATAGTCACATGTCTTATTTGACGGAAAATCACTTCCATCATCAAATATAAGGTCCCATTTAAATAGATGGACAAACTTTTAGAAATCATTCAGGCCACCAAACTAAGTACAATGGTAAACAAAATTAATAACAAAAACACATTAGATACTTACAACAAAAAAAAATCATCAGCTAATAAAATACACTAAAAATGTTGGTTAACCAATGCATAAACATATCCATATCCTTGTTATCTCATAATTCTGATACTACAAAGAGGCGAGTGCAAGTACACCCATAATGGATGTGTTTATTCTAGAGTGCCGGAAAATTATTTTATTTCAAAATAAAATCACTTTAATCAGTGTTTTTTTTGCTTTGATATCTTTGGTTAGACGTACTGAAAGCTGTGTTAAAATTTGTCCATCTATTTTAAAGGGACCTTTTATTGACGTGCTGTAACAGGAGTATTTAAATACATTATTTTATTTCACAAATATTACGCTTTTTCTTTCTTCTTTATCGTGTGGTTAATGCCTTACCTGGTGTCAGAGTTTTTGGGCCTCTGACATGGCTTTACATGCCGACGAGAAATATCTCTCAGGCTGAAACGAATAGAATATGAATATTACGCTAAAACAACAACATTTTACACATTTTATATGTAAGTTACATAACGCATAACTTTCGTTAAAGATTCACGATAATTAATAATGTGATTAATATGATAACACACACATTTTAACATACACATTTTATATGTAAGTTACATAACGCATAACTTTCGTTAAAGATTCACGATAATTAATAATGTGATTAATATGATAAATACATACAGTACCTATGTAAATTCTACGGAGAAAACCCTACATCTCTTAATTTTATTATTCAAGAACTGAAACATTCTGGAACGAAATATTCACTCCGTAGGATTGATTCATAGCCGTTCCTCCCTAATTTTTGTACCTAAAAGCGCTAAATCCCAACGAATTAGCTAATTGTACCTTAAAATACAAAGTGTCGGTATTTCAGCCAGTTTCTTCTTGAGCACTTTTCTGTAAATATTCATTAGTTGAATTAAGATCGGAAACATCTGATATTTATAGTACCTAGCCACAAAGAACACGGCGGTTATAACAAGAAAAACTTGCTTTAAATATCTGTAAAGCATAATCAGCCTATAATGTTCCCACTGCTAGGACACAGGCCTCCTCTCTATGAGAGGGAATGGCCTATAATCCACCACGCGGCCCAGTGCGGGTTGGTAGATGCCACATGTCTTCGAATTTTTGGTTCTAGGAGACGCCGGTTTCATCACGATGTTTTCCTTCACCGTTTTGTGATCAACGGTGATGAAATAAATTACACAGTTACAGTAATGCGCCTGCCTGGGTTCGAACCCACGATTTATTGCTTGTAAGTCGGAGCTGCCACGCTCTGAATAAAGATCTGTATGAAAACCGGAAATTAGAAAAGCAAGCGACATCTATCAACTAGCACTGGGCTCACGTAGTGGATAACGGGCCACACAGTCTTACCCACATTTTTCCAGTTATGTTTAAGTCCCATGTAACGGGGTTTGAGCCAATTGCCATCCACCAGGCCCAATTTCAGACTCCATGGCTGCTACCGAGAAATACCTGATAGAAAATCCGATAACAATTTGCCTGAGCCGCAAATCGAACCCAGGACCTCATGATCAACAGTCGCGATTGCGACCACTAGACCAACGAGGCAGTCGCTTATGAAATAATCTGTTGTAAAATTACTTTTCAAAAAGTAATTCTGTAAGTTTTCCAATAAATTTAAAAGAGCAACAGATATGTCTTCTTATTTCAAAAGAAAAGTTATAAAAGATACTTTATTTCCTGCTCACAAGGGAGCAACAAGAACCGGCTAAGTACCGTACCAATAATCGTAACTTATAAAATAAACATGATTAATCCTTATTGTTGCTAAGCGCTCCTTATGTCGGTAATAAGGATAACTCCTAATAAGCAGCAATTTGCCGCTTTTATATTAATAATTATATTATGGAGGATAAACAAAATGAAGACGCTTTAATTTTTAATTATGATTACCTTCATTAAGGAACTTGTTATTTCACCCTTCAAAATTCTCTATCGGAAAGGTGTTTTTATAAAATACTCTTTTTTTGTTCGGTAACGGAATATTCTTTGCTAAAATAATATTTTAGGAATATAAAAGGTGGGTGTTGCCAAGCACTTTGCTCTTGTTTTATATAAAATTTAATTATGACGGAAATTGAAATAACTTCCACAAAAATGAAAACGTACTATGTACCGAGGAGTATGTAAGGTCGTAGCAGATGGTGTTCTTTAGTTACTGCCTACCCCTATGGCGTGAGTTTATGTATGTATGTATCTACTACGTGCCTACCTATAAGCAGTGATAGCCTAGTGGTGTGGCCGTCGGACTGTCAAGTCATAGGTCACGAGTTCGAACCCAAGGCACGCACCTCTGATTTAGGATTCATGTACGTATTGTTTATCACTAGCTTCGGTGAATGAAAACATCGTGAGGAAACCCAACGTGCCTGAGAGATATTTCTGGACGGTATGTTAAGCCAAGTCAGAGGCCCATGGGCGGTATAAAAACTTTGAGACTAGCACGCGCACAGATTTATTTTGTTGATCTATCATTTTGTCGATTCTTACTTCGACAAAACCCGTTTCTACCCGTTTGTTTCGTTTTCCCGTTTCCCGTTTCCCGTGGTCGTGCTACGTGTGCAGGTATGGCACTAACCGCACGAGAAAGAAGAAGACCTACCTACCATACCTACTTAGAAGTTTGTTCTCTGAAATCTGAACTGCCTACCCCACTACCAACATGGTAATTGTCTAAAAAATCAATAAAATTAATTCGGTCAAATTGTGAACCAGCTGGGCAAGTAACGTTCGTTTGAGCAACGTATGTGTTTATTACTTTAGTGTGACCTATATCTATATCAGCACAGCAGTTCATGGCAAATGCGACGAAAAAAAAACATAACATCACACTTGAAATCCCTGAAGGGTTGGACAGCGGTGTACGTAATAGTACACCCACATTTCGCCAGTAGTATTTTAAATTCCATGTAATAGGGGATGAGCCTATTGTCATCGACCGCGCACAAATCCAGACTCCGTGGCTAGTACCGGGAAATTACTGATGGAAGTACCCAATAACACTTTGCCCGACCCGGGAATCAAACCCAGGACTTCATACTCAGCAGTCGACGTTGCGACCACTCGACCAACGAGGCATAAAAAAGAAGAACAACTTAAAAGAAAACACTCGAACTTCTAAATAGAAATCAAACACCCAGATTACTCGAACAACAAGATTACCTAAAAACAATTCTAATAAAATGTTAACACTGATTAAAATTCAACAAAAACGGCAATAAATAACGTTACCGAAGTAAAAAAACATCAGAGACAAGACAATTAATCCCCAACCATCTGTATCCTAAAGCTGGGTGCACATTATTTGTTAAAAAAAGAATGCGTAGGACCATAGGTACACACAGAAGCGAGCCTGTGGTCGCAATAAACTGAATTTATTATCAGTCCTCCGGTATTTTTATGCGATCGCGGGAAAGATTTGTCGTCGTCCCGTGATTTCCCCCGGGACCGCTGTGTTTAGTGATATTGTGTATGCGCCCTTATATTTCAATCAGTCGATTGGCAGTTTGGGAGCTTGTTACCTGTAATCATCGGTGGATGGCGGATGTTGTATTAGATATGTATGAACTGTTGACAGGATTGGTCAAAGTTGCTGGTTCTCTCGGGGATGTGGAAGGGACGTCCGTCGAGGTTTTCATTATATTGTGGGTTGTTGGACAAAACGACTGAAGCCAGAATTTTAACGGTGTAGGCGAAGGGAATTTTGTCCAGGATACCCTGGATTCAAACCCTGGAGTCATGCCTGCTATTAATCTTATTAATTGGTTTATCTTTCTTTCCGGTTTTGTTTTCTTTTTCTTAGCAGCTTGTCGACGGCTGTCTACATCCTACTGATGTATTAAATGCGAAAGTTTGTGAGGATTGATGGATGGATTTTTGTTACTTTTACTCGCAAAAACTATGCACGGATTCAGATAAAATTTAGCACACAGATAGTTCAAAATTTATCTCTAATAGATAAGAGTAAACTAACTAAATACATTATTAATTAAAAACTATTAAGTAACCTAAAATAAATATACTAACAACAAACTATAAAAGGGCATCAAAAAAATCCTCCTCAACGCTGTTAGCTGGTAATGTGCCCAAGAGACTGGCGGCGTTGTCACGTTGAATGGTAACACTTAGCCTCTGGCCAAAGCCAGCCCTTGGGTCATGGGAAGCGTCAACTAGGCGTTTCGAAATTTCCTTAAACAGGCTATTAGCACTCGGACCCCACGACCCCAGAGTTTCAACCCCAAACGGCTCGAAAATATAGTTAATTATATTTACGCCGCTTGAGGTTCTCTGCAGCCGCAACGGCAGCGCCAGCACAGCAGACAAGCTTGGAAGATGTGATGGCGCAAGAGTATCGACGTATGTTGCGTCCCACACTAAAGACCTACCAATAGTTTATATCTATATAAATATATAATTTTTTATCCCGGTAGTATGATCCCGTAGGACAATTTCAAACTCCACGCGGGCGAAGCCGCGGGCATAAGCTGGTATATTTATATTTGAACAAGAACTTAGTTACGATTTAGGCGCTATAGTGCGTCCATGAATTTTTGTATTGTGCAAGCATCCAGGCACGCAGGGCTTGATATCATATCATGTGTCCATTTATTTGTGAGAGTACCATAAAATAACCTAGTGTATTTCTTTTTAAGACAAACTGATGTTAACAAGAGAACCAAGGTTACCGAGGTAGCCCGAAGACTTGCCAAACTTAAGTGGCAGTGGGCAGGGCACATTGTTCGCAGAACGGATGGCCGATGGGGCCGAAAAGTTCTGGAGTGGCGACCGCGAACCGGAAGACGTTGCGTTGGAAGGCCGCCCACTAGGTGGACCGATGACCTGGTGAAGGTTGCGGGGATCCGCTGAATGCGAGTCGTACGGGGCCGGTCAATGTGGCGACACTTGGGGGAGACCTATGTCCAGCAGTGGACGTCTTTCGGCTGAATGATGATGATGATGATGTTACAATTTATGAAAATAAAACCATACTCAAGTCTCAACGATAAATAAATCGTATGAATACCTGCACATATCCTGGAAATGATGCACAGGTTTACTGTCACTGTAAACGTTACGTAGTGAGTGGTCTCGAAACTGGACTCGCACAGATTTCAATACAATTTGCCTTAAACCGATACATGGATCAAGCGCAGGTGTATACTGTGGACTTGAGACAAATTTTGAAAGGGCGTACTCTTTGAAAGCTTGGTCAATCCTAGGGTCGATGTCGAGAGTGACCTATAATGCTGAAAACAAAAAAAACAAAAAAATTAGTATGAATCACAAAGTGGAGCGGTACCTACATACTTATTGTCTATTATAATATAAAACCCACAGAATTCAATTTTTGACGACAAGGTTGGCACAGTGGCTGAGCAATTAGCTCCTTTTTCGTTCGTTCGGAAGAAATATTTGTATGTCCTACAGGTAGTTGTTCCGGTGCTGCCTGTTTGTGCATGTATGTATGGCAACGTTTTAAAAAAAACATTATTTGTATTTTCGATGTAAACAAATATTTAAACACCGTTTACTTCTGAGTTCAAGATTTTTTGATGGGATGCGCATACATTTATAAGCATCATGATGACGTCGGATCGGGATCCTATGCAGTGCTTATAAGTATTCGTTGAGTTTCATCATCATTTGCCTAACCTTCTCCCAACTAAGTTGGGGTCGGCTTCCACTCAGTCCGGATGTAGGTGAATACCAGTATTTTACATGGAGCGACTGCCAATCTGACCTCCAAAACCCAGACAGTACTGGTTAAAACGGTACCCCTTGGTAAGACTATTGGTCAGACTTTCGAGCCCCGAGCCACTGACTACCTGAAACGACTGACAAAGATCTACAAATGACAGCCGGGACCATTGGGGGCATCGTGCTTTCCCAGGCACGGAGGAAACTCGGTGCGGAAAGTGTGGGTTGAGTTTAATACGACAAAAATGCACAGTGTCACTTTTTGAAACAAAAAAAAATATACCCACAAAAATGGTCCCAACTCCTCAACACCGGTATCCACCCAACCATGCGTGCGTCCCTCAATCTCACGTGAATCAGGACAAACCGCTCGCGTCTCTAAATGTTCGAACGGGTCAAACAGCCCGGTGGCACGGTCAGCACTTTACGTAAACCCTGCCCTGGATGGTCTCGGCCTCAATACTGGACACCCTACGTATTTACTGATGTCATTGGAGGATTGAAGTTGTGTGGCGGCCTTTAGATGGGTACTTTGGTTGATTCAAGGATGTTTGGTTGCATAGAAGATTCTTTAATTCGCATTTTCTAAGAATTCCATGAAATTCGTGCTAGTGGAATTATGAACTGTTTCGTTGGCATAGTGGTTCCAAGCGCTACTAACTGCTGAATATGAGTGGTTTTGGGTTTTTCCAAAAGGAAGTCTCAGCAGCATGGTATTTGCATTTGTGTCCAGTTAACAATAGGCCCGTTATTATATGGAGCATGTGGCGAAATGGGGGTATACTAAAGGTTTCTTGGTCGAAACTCTCTTGTCAGAGTGGTCGTGGTTGCGCAGACAAAGTACACGGAGAGATGTTAGGTGGGTTGTTGACTTCCCCGCGGATTGCTCTTTCAGCGATGTGCTTCCATTTCTGCCGGCTGGAGACGTTGCGGGTACACTGGACCATTGTGGACTCAGTAGCTATCTTGATCAGGTCAGTCCAGCGAGTTCGTGATCGGCCGCGTGATCTCTTGCCCTCCACCTGAAATACTAAAGGTACACAAATCCTAAAGTCTTCGGGGAAAACAGAGATTATGTTTTGTTGTCATTAATGTTTACTATTTTTTGTTTTAAAACAAATAGTGAGCTTGGTAATTATTCCGTTTTCAGTGTTAATGATAATTATGTTTTGTTATACAAGGTGGAGACGACAATACGACAATTTTGGCCAAGGTTTTTGAAGTAGCGAGTTGGCAACATGTGTTTAACGTTTATACCGATGCGAGATTCGTTAACCTATTGGTGGTAGCCTATTATCTACACTATGTAGAAAATGCTAAAAATGAAAAATAACGTCCTGTGAATAAACTGCATACAAAATTCAATCGAAAATTTCCAGTAATTTTCGATAGAATTTTTGTATGTAGACTGGGAACGTCATGAGTTACATACAGTTTAATTTATTTTCGCATTGTCGTCTCCACCCTGTATAGAATTAAAACAAGATACTTACTATGTTTGACGACAGATTCCAAAAAGTATTATTAACACCCAATGTAACACTGCGCATTATCAATTTCGTTCACTGTCTTGGATACTGAATATAACTACAGAAAGATACACAGAGAAGAAAACGAAGAGCGACTTTTTTACAAGTTCCCCAATACAGCTTGTCCACATTCCAGCGTCCAATAACAGTTTTGTTTGTCTTGTCTAGCGAATACGGCGATGCGGACGAGATTTTTCACATATTAGCTAGTATCGGTTTCGAGAAAATTGGTATCTCTACGTAAGAAATACTTTAGGTACAATCGCTTGGAATACTTGTTAAAATGACCATTCTATTGTCATCATCTGCCTAGCCTTTTCCCAACTATATTGGAGTCGGCTTCCAGTCTAACCGGATGCAGCTGAATACCAGTATTTTACATGGAGCGACTGCCTATCTGACCTCCACAACCCAGTTAATATTGTGTAATACGAAACCCCTTGGTAAGACTGGTTGTCAGACTTTTTGGGCCACTGACTACCTAACGACTGTCAAAGATCTACAAATGACAGCCGCGACCAACGGCTTTACGTGCTTTCCGAGGCACGGAGGAAACTCGGTATGTAATGGGCGGTCACCCATCCACAGACCAACCTAGGCAAGCACGGCTTAACCTAAAGATCGACCCGAGCGGCTGTTATTATTTAGCCACGAGCCCCTGTGTGATCATTCACTTGTAAATAACATTAATGTGATGACAGATTACACATCTGCAACCTTTACCCAACTACATACATATGTTGTGGTCTGCTTCCAGTCTAACAGAGAGTAGCTGAATACTAGCTGAATAATAGTATTTTACACGGAGCGAAGTGGCACTGAGCCGGCCATATTGGCCGTGGAACCGATGACCGTTGGTGTAGACGTGTTCTTGAATGGAGATATAGCGAGGTTTCAGAGTGTGTAATGAACGGTAACCCATGCAAACACATTTGAAGTCCGGTAAAAAAGCTATGGGTTAGCTCGCCGTCCGGCCGTCTAATGACGACAGGCCGTATCGACGGCGCGTTCGTGTTCCACGCGCGCCTCAAAGAGATGTCAGCAACGATGTAGGGGTCTGCAAGGGCCGATGCCTGCCAGGGCTGCGGGACTGTTCAAAAGAGATACCGTGGCCCTGGAACACAAAGGGCAAAGAAGAAACATGGATGGGTTTTAGTCAGTACAAGTCTGACACTCCCTTCCGCTCTGCCCAGAGTGGGGGGGGGGGTCATTTGATGAATTCCCATTCGAAAAATAAACAAAAAAAGGGTACTGCGCTAGGAATCAATATAAACGCAACAAAACTCTCTTTAGATCTCCATTAATATTTGTATTTTGAAAGAAACATAAAATCTAATGACCCAAAACACTTATTCGCCTTCCAAAATATCTCTCTCTAAATTACCCATATGCTTACTAAAACATGTGACGTCACAAGTGCCTATAAGACAACTTACACATCTCAATTACCACGAAACGAAGCAGCGACGGCTTTTAACCGTCTTTCAGCTAAAGGGGTTGTTCCGTACCCTTAGTTCCGGCCGGACGCGATAATTTCAGCCTCTTTTGTGCTCAACGGACAAACAGCCCGACTGATGTTCAAAATGTATGGTAATAACGGAAATGTTGTATGTTCTTGAAGCTGGTCGCTTGTGCTTCTGTTCCGGTTCGCATCTTGCGTTTTTGTTTTGTTTTTTTTTGGTGTAGAAGGAAAGAACGGCGTTTTAAAAAAAGATGTTCTTTGTTCTGAGCTGCAAGGATCTTTTTGGGGTTAAGTTGGAAGCGTCAGAATAGCCCGCGAAATTTAAATTTTCTTGTGTTTTTAGCAAGAACGTCCTTTTAATCATTAAAATCTCATTCTCAATCGTTAAAATGAACTTAGAGGGTTGTTGATTGATGATTTTAATGATTATAACTCTGTAAAGCCACATTTGTTATGGTCGCAAATCATATTTAAATCAACATACAACCTGAAACTGTCCTACAAATTGCAAAAAAAAAATAAACAAAATTGAATTTCACGGGCTACCTCAGCGCATCTTTCTTAAACAACAGTTTCAGCTATTGGTACACATGCCACAAACACAGTCGGTGAAATTTGAAAAACAAGATGGCGCCATTAGCTTTTGCTTTTGCTTTTTTTTTTTTTTTTGCTCTTCCGCGCGCACTCAGAGCTAGTCGTGTTGCGAGTCGCTCCGATAAGTAATTATTTATTTGACTGTAATTAAGTGAAATTTTAACCCGAATTGTACTATATAATAATAAACCAAAACAAAAATAATAGTGTATTATACAAGTCTACAATATAGACAAACTAAATTATTGTATAAGTTAGTGACAAGAGCAACACAAAGGACTGGAAGTAGAACAAAGAAACAAGTAACTAGCAGTGATTCACACGGCACGCACCACTCCTATTCGCCAACAACCGGTGAGTCAGAGCGCACCGCACAACCAAAAACGCTACCATATAAGGTCACAAACCTCTGCTTCAATCTTCGCTGTGACACTCCTGGTGAGAAATACATCAGTTAATTCATGTACCACTGCTAAGTTCGAGTAGCCAAGTGATGAGCCATTGAGATACGCAAGAAAGGGGTCGTGAGTTCAATTCTGCAATCTTGCGATTCTTTTTGCATTTTTAAAAAACGTTTTGGCCACTTGTGAAACAGCTTTTTACCAAGACATTGCTATTGATTTTTTGCCAGGCTATATTTGCTAACTTGTAAGTGACAATTGTTCTACGAAATTATGATGCCACTTAGACGTACACCTCCAAAGACACCTACAAGCAGTGAATCAGACGCACAATCAACTGCAGGTAAAGTAATCGTGCAAACAGCTGCTGTATCCACCCCAAACATGCCCGCTAGCGAACCTGATTATGTGAATACACGCAGGCGCAAACGTGATAATGATTGCTCAGACTTTATGGAGGAGATTCGTGAACTATTAAAATCTCACACAACCCAAACAGATAGCAAGCTGAAATCAATTCAAACGGCCATGGTTGAAATCAAAGTGCAAAATGCTGGAATCAAGGATTCTATCGACCACATCTCTAAGCAATATGATGAAGTGGTAATTAAACTGCAAAATCTGGAAGCAGAACGAAAAGCTGACCGCTCTTACATTAATCAGCTTGAAGAGAGAGTGGAGAACCTCGAACGGATGATGAATTCGTCTAAAATTGAGATTAAGAACATCCCAAAAAAGCAAGGCGAAACAAAGGAAGACTTGCGTAACATAATCACAGAAACGGCAAGCGTTCTGAAAACCCACCTGCAGCGCCAAGATATAAAAGACGTCTACCGTTTAAATAAAAAGGATGGCGTTTCCACTATAATGGTTGATTTCTCTACCGCAACACCAAAGGATAACATTTTAAACAATTTACGACAATTCAACAAAAATAACAGCCAAAACAAACTGAATACTAGCCACATAAACAAGGAAGGTCCAACAAAACCAATATATATCACTGAAATCCTGACCCTTAAAGCACAACGTCTATATTACCTTGCTAGAAACTATGCTAAGGAGAGCGGCTATAAATTTTGTTGGACATCATTCGGAAAAATTTTTCTACGTAAAATTGAAGGCGGTAAGCAAATTTTGATTAAGAGCGAATCTGACATCAACAACCTTCGTCTAGACAAATGACTAGCGATTATCTCAGGTTTTGCCAGTTGTAATATTAATAGTGTTTTCTGTTGTTTACTGATGTTTGTCATAATATTTTTAGTTAATTATAATGTTTTATCTGCCGAACACATATCTACACATTTTCAGTGCACAATACAACACAATTATACATTTCACATCCACACACTCAACCACATAAAATACCAATTAATGCATCACACAAATAGATTTGCATATATACCTAGTGACAGGACCATTCCTAAACTAATCCAAGCATTCCATTATTACAAATATTTTTTTGATAAAACACCAATTATATGTGACATAATTTTCAATTCTTTTCCCAGTGGATAATAATTCCAATACAATATTATCAGATTTAGACAGTATCTCTGTGGCAAATAGCTATTTCTGTGACCCTGAAACTTGTAATTCTGTGTTACACAGCACTCCAAAGTCCTTGAAAATCATAACACAAAACATTCGCAGTATTTACAAGAACTTCGATAATTTTCAGGCACAACTAGCCAGATTCTCCTTTGACATCGACATTATAATCCTCACTGAATGCTGGCTTAATGAACAAAAACCTATTCCTAGTATTGAGAACTACGAATCTTTTTCTTCCCAGACCAGGCTTAATCAAAATGGTGGCATCGTTATTTATGTCAGGGAAAATATAAAATGCACTGTTGAAGAACCTAAGTCAAGTGACGCTAGTTTTCTTTTGCTTCAAGTTTACCCTGATATAAACATATTAGCTGTATATAGGTCCCCATCTGCACACTGCACAAATAGTTTCCTCACTTTAATAGATGCGATCATTCGTCCTATTAAAGCTAAACACATCATCATTGCTGGCGACATCAATATCGACATTAAATCGAACAATGCTGACAGTAACAGTGCGTCTTACCTTAACCTAACGGCAGAATTGGGGCTACTTCCGGCACACACCTATCCAACGAGGCTTGCAAACTGTCTGGATCATATTATGGTAAACACATCCTATTCTGCTGCGGCCTTTGTGATAGATTCAACCGTGACTGACCACGCCTCAGTCCTCTTGAGCCTTTGTTGCCTAAATCCTGAAGTCAGCAGAAATAATGTGTACAAGAGAGTTGATTATGATGCTGCCCTTGCACACTTGCAAGCTGTTGATTTTTCCTTTATCAACAGTGACTCTGAGGCAAATGAGGCCGCCGCTCTTTTTGTTGATCATCTTTCAAGTGTATTAACACAACACTCGATCATAATTTCCCGACCCTGCAGGAAAAGATTGCTAAAACCTTGGCTTACCCCTGGATTACTGCGATGTATCCGCCACAGAGATAAACTGCACAAAATTCATTCGAAGAACCCACAAAATACATCTGATGAACTGATATACAAAAGGTACAGAAACTTTTGTAACGGTCTTCTGAAAAAGATAAAAAAGAATTATGAAAAATCTTTACTAGAAAATACAACGTGTAATAAAGATAAATGGAATGCAGTCAAATCCATTATCTGTACCTCAAAACAGAAAATTGCTGGGGACCACCTTTTAGTACCACAGAAAAGTGGTTCAAGTGCTGTAAATGAGATAAACACATACTTCTCTAATATAGGTAAGCAACTAGCAGACAAAATAACACCAACTCAAAATAATTATAAATTTGACATAACCCCCTCCCCAAGCTCAATCGTGTTACTTCCGCCAGACGAAGCCGAAGTTGAATCGTTAATTATGAGTCTCAAGAATGACTGTGCTACTGGTTGGGATTCTATTTCAGCCAAGTTTCTTAAACTAGCTAGACACATTATCGTTCCTCATCTGACCAAACTGATTGAGATTTGTCTCACCCAGGGTGTTTTTCCGAAAGTGTTCAAGAAGTCCCTTATTACTCCTGTCCACAAGGGGGGGAAGAAGGACGATGTTGGAAACTACAGGCCTATCTCAGTTCTTACTACTCTCTCAAAAATATTAGAAAAGATTCTAAACAAAAGGCTCACGAACTTTCTACAACACAATAAGATACTGTCAGAAGCCCAATTTGGCTTTAGGTCGGGAAAAAGCACTGAAGATGCCGTAAACCAATTGGTAGATCACATCACACTTAAAATAGATCAAAAGCAGAAATGTGTCGGCATATTTCTCGACCTAGCCAAAGTTTTCGACACCGTCATGATTCCTCTCCTTGTGGACAAATTAGATAAGATTGGTGTTCGCGGAAATGCTCTAAAAATTTTTAGAGATTTTCTCTATGACCGTACGCAAAGAGTTAAAATAAAAGAATACGTTAGCTCCGATGCTGAGGTTACCTATGGCGTCCCACAAGGCAGTATTCTTGGCCCGAGTCTCTTCTTGATTTACATAAATGACCTGTGTCAGCTGCCACTTGTTAACGGCAAGATTGTTACCTATGCTGACGATACGGCACTAATATTCCATGGGGGGACCTGGGACGAAGCTCGACGAAGTGCCGAACTGGGACTGCATAGGGTAAGCCATTGGCTGAGATCCAACGGACTCACTTTGAACCTTTCCAAATCCACATTTCTCCAATTCTCTTTTTCTAAAATTAAACCTGCTGATTTAGATATTAGATTACATGTCTGCAACTTCGCTTCTTCTACGACATGCTCATGCACTACTATCACTAAGTCTACACATGTTAAATACCTTGGTGTGGTTGTAGATGAAAAACTTGACTGGCGACAGCACATAGACCTCACCTCAACGCGTATCAGGAAACTTATTTGGGCATTTAAAAAACTTAGATATGTAGCCAACTTCGAACTCCTTCGTACTGTGTACTATGCGCTCGTGCAGTCAGTCGTGGGATATTGTATTACTGCGTGGGGTGGTGGGTGCAAGACTTTTATGATTCACCTGGAAAGGGCCCAAAGATCTCTACTTAAGGTCATGACCTTCAGACCCTTTAGATTTCCCACCAAAGTCTTATACGAGAAGTGTGAAGTACTCACGGTGCGACAGTATTATATTCTGCAAGTTGTTTATATGCAGCACAGGATTACACCTTGTAATGCGGAAAGTAATAAGAAGCGCACTATAAAAAACGTTTGCTTACCTTTACGTTGTCACACGGCGTCCGCTAGGCGACAAAGGGTGTATCTTACCATTTTTCTTTATAATACCTTAAACAAAATCCTGAACATAAATCCCCTTACGACTCGTGAAACAAAAAATAAGGTAAAAACGTGGTTACTGACACAGGACTATTACGCAACTGAAAAGCTGCTGCAATCAACATAAATATATATAAGAACACAAATAAATGGTATTCACACATATACACACACACATACACACACCCACCCACACGCACTCACGTCCTCACACACACACATACACACACACACCCACCCACACGCACTCACGACCTCACACACACACAAACGCCCGAATACACATTCACATGCTTGCACTCCCATATTTCCAATTTAATTTTGTTTCATCCTGGCTGTATTGTAATTTTCGTTCTAATTTTATTTTACTACAATCTTTATTTTAAAATTATTATTGTTTTTAATTCAATTTTCAATTTTTTATCTAAATTTGTTTTAATCCTGTTTTTATTATAATTTTGTTTGATTTAATTGGATTATTTAACTTGCTTTTATTCAAATTTTTCTAATTTTATTTTTAGTGCATAATTAAATGTTTAATGTTAAATATTAAACTTAATTTTAAGTAATAAAATTTTGTTACCGGTTGCTGCATAAAACTTGCCCAATTGTAACCTAAATGGAAGAAGTCACTGGCTCCTGAAATACAGGTATTATAACCTAGCTCTGGAGCCAGGGTCTCAAATTTTTCTGTACCCTGTTTTTATGGCAATAAAAGAATTTATTTATTTATTTATTTAGTTCCGATTGTACACAACAAAAGATCAAAGTAGAACGAAATCAAAAATCAAAATCAAAATATTTTATTTCACATAGGCCTCGATGGGCACCTATAAAACGTCGACAAAAAGGTGCACGGTTCGGGTTGGTCGTTTCCTATGGAGAAGAAACTGCAAGAAACTCCATGACAACAGACTTTCCACTTTCTTTCTTTTCACTTTCAACGGATTTCCGTTACAGAACATAAGTATTGTAATTTTTTTAAGTAGGTACCGGTTCAGGTGGGAGTAACATACGCATGAGATATTGAAATCATGTCTCGTCGTTCTTTAATTTTTTGAATTGTGCAGATGTCCATCGAAAATTACGGGTCGATAGGAAAAGAAAAGAAATAAAAAATATTTATTAGTCACAAGGACATGACGTACATACAAAATGACAAAAAAAAAACATTAAACATTAAAAGCATTACAAATATTTATAAATACAACACCGGACGAACAAAAAAGTTGACAGCTTGCATGTCGTGACTGCGACAAGCAGGTTGCCGCTCAGCACGATGCTGTGTAGCACAGTGCTGGTTTTCAGTAGTCATGATAAACGAAATGCAATAAACTTGGGTAGATTACTCTACGAAATATTCGCGACGACACAAGAAATAAAGGAGACATCCTGAAAAATATTTAGCTTAATTTAATTACTTCCAGAGTATACCAAACAAACGATGTTATCCTTATATCAAAAATATTCTAACTTAACAAAACAGTACGGAAGACTACTTTTAAGAGCAAGCAAACACTTGCGCTGTTAGCAAAAAAAAGATCTTTTTAGAGACAAACTTAGTAATTTATCTTGGCTGTTTAAGCTTCACAGGGTTTTTGTTTCGGCTCCATTTTAATTAGTTTTGCTGGCTGTACCGTCCGTGAGATTTAAAAGTAATAAAATTATTTGTCTCTTACATTTTTCGTATGTACTTTAAACGAATTGTTTCGATTTTTTCCGGTTTTTCAGATAACAAACTGTGTTTTTCTTTGAGCATTCTCCTTTTTCTTGTGAAAAATTTTCAAGAGATTAATGTGTTTCTGCTTCTGTGTACTAGAAACTTTTATTTTTATTGTATTCTTATTTATAAGAGGTCGGATTTATCTGATAAAAGGTATTTTTAGGAGATAAGGTAAATCTTGCGGATTAACAACCTCTTCCAATTATGTACGTCAATTCGGTGTTACTGATTTAAGCGAGATGATCTACATTTTGAATCTATTCCGGGAATATCTATTCATAAAATCGTTCATCATCTGCCTAGCCTTTTCCCAACTATGTTGGGGTCGGCTTCCAGTCTAACCGGATGCAGCTGAATACCCGTATGGAGCGACTGCCTATCTGACCTCCACAACCCAGTTAGTACTAGGTAATACGATACCCCTTGGTAAGACTGGTTGTCAGACTTCTTGAGCCACTGACTACCTGTAACGACTGTCAAAGATCTACAAATGAAAGCCGGGACCAACGGCTTAACGTGCTTTCCGAGGCACGGAGGAAACTCGGTATGTAATGGGTAGTCACCCATCCACAGACCAACCTAGGCAAGTATGGCTTAACCTAAAGATCGATCCGAGCGGCTGTTATTATTTAGCCACGAGCTCCTCTCTTTTTTATTATTCATACAATCGTTCGGATACGTTACTAACGTAACTTATATGCCTGAATACATACCCTAAGTCCTATCTCTCCATCAAATCGGAAAGAAAAGCTGCCTGTAATCGTCTATTTTAAGGACCAGACAGCAATTACTTCGCCGCTTGAAAATTGAGAGAGAACAAGATTCCTATTCTATTCTAGTTCTATTTTAAAAAAAAAACGTTCCCCCGCACTAGGAATTTCTCCTGTATCGTGGGTGCTTTTACAAACATTAAAACTCACATACACAAATAGCCAGACCAGACAACTACCTGTAGATCATACAAATATTTGTTCCGTGCGGGGATCGAATCCGTGACACGCAGCGTAGCAGCCAATCGCTCAGCCATTGCGCCAACCGTGACGTCAAATTGAAGAAGAATAAGAAGAAGATAGACCAATAAAACAAATAAATAAAAACAGGCGCTCGGAGCAATCTACAAGTTAACCCGCGCTTACCTAGGTTGGTCTGTAGATGGGTGACCACCCGTTACATACCGAGTTTCCTCTGTCGTTACAGGTAGTCAGTGGCCCGAAAGTCTGACAACCAGTCTCAAAAGCACCTCGAAACCAGTAAACCGTAAACACAAATCTTTCACATCAAAGCAACGTTTATAATTAGTACTAAAATAACAAAACACACAACACCATATTCCTTATTAACATATTAAAATTGGATTTTAAAAACCTCTAATTTTCCAGGCCGTCGCCCCCACTTTTGTGTTGAGTTGTAAATGTCGGGATGAAAACCGAAATGTATGTTTGTGTTGTTAAAATTATTGTGATTTTCGCATACCACCCATCATTTTGTCTAGATTTTGAACATCAACTGTTTCATTATCAATACACTAGAAACGGGATATAAAAAAAAGTTGTTTATGTTTTAAAAAACTTAAAATAATAAAAAATGGAAAATATCCCGTTTCTAGTGTTAAATGTTAGTGACCAAGATAGTTTGAAATCTTATACTCGTATCAACTGTTTTATCTGCATTCCAGCACATTAACGTACTTTCATTTAAACCTTGACGCGTCGTCATCTTATAATAGAGCTCAAACATTTACAGTTCTTTAGTCAATAGTTTTACTAATCAAAAACCTGAAGAACTGAGTACAGTCACGAGCACCAATATGTTAACACTGTCTTAAATTTAAAAGCAATTTTCGCGATAAATAACTATTGTAACTTGGAGATAGGATTTTTTTCATAAAAATCTGTGTTCCAAAATACTATGTTCGTAATAACATGAAATTTTAATCAGAACAGTTGGTGATAATCACTTTTAAAAGTTGTTGAGTGGTTACATATTGGTGCTCGTGACTGTACTCGATGTATGGGACAACGGAACCAAAACTTTAGCCTTGGGTTCAGTACATAATTCAAGAACCTGCCATTGCACTTGACTACCTTGTTGGTGTAGTGATAGCAAGCGCGACTGCTGAGCACGAGGTTCTGGGTTCGATTCCCCGGTCAGGCAAAGTGTTATTGGATTATTCCATCAAAAATTTCAAGGATTTGTGCCCGGTTCATGGCATTAGGGTCGCCCTCTATTACATGTGAAAACAAAACTGCCGAAACATGGGTGTACTTTAGGATACATCTCTGTCTAGCTCTTTGGGACTACATAAAGGCGTGACGTTACGTTATATTAAAAATCTCCAGGATTAGTAAAAGCGCCTCCAGTTTAAAAAAATCTCTTAATCCGGATTTATTTGTTAATTCAAGCACAGGTTTATGACAAAAACATTAATTAACCAAATAAATACCTAGTCATTGTCGTACACGGTTTCAAAGGGCAGGTTTAAAATAAAAAGAAACTCGCTAAGCCCTATATTTCCCCGCCATTTTTATGGTCACAAACTGGCAAAAAGTTCCTCTCAGCTTCGTTTAATGAGAGCCGACGAGAATGTATGCTTAGTAAATACTGCGACCACTTAGAATTTGGACCTAACGGTGTGTGAAAATGGAGGTTATATTCAAGGAGCATTGCGCGTGATGCTTTCATTGTTTTTCGGCTGAGAATTCTGCGTTTTTTGTGACAAATATGTGGGTATACGCGTGAGATGTTTTGGAAGAAAAACAAAAGCGAAACTGTCTTGTGGAATCCCAGAAGCTCGCCGAAAAAATCATGGTAACAATGCGTGAATAGTTCTGCTTTTGTTTTTATCAGAAATCATCTCTAGCTAGATTTTTCAAATGGAGAACCAAAAAATGTAGCATGCACATCAGCCGAAATGGGTGTGATGGCTTACTGCTACCCTGGGGAGACCGTTGAGGGTCTTACGAAATACGTTAAGATGAGGTTCACAATAGTTCTGTGCAGACAGCAGTAAAGATATGTGCAGCATACGTACCTTAGACTGACCTGCACTCGTTGACCTTCCAGCTGCCGTTTCTGATGATGATGATGATGATGACGATGGTGTTGGTCTGAGGCATCACACGAAGTAACAGTTATATATATAGTTATATCGTCAGGTCTGCATTTTTGACGCAATTAATCACAATTATTACAGCGGGTTTCTCAGGAACGGTATTCTAAAGAGTCTATAGAACTCTAATTACAAGCAGCTTTAATCCGAAACTGTGGTGCTTTTACTCTTACATCGTAACACGTTTCATCGTAAACTTTTTTTCATTGTCCAGTATTGCTGAGAATCATGATTACGTTTCAATTATTCAACGGTTTTTCTTCAGCCATTGCGATCAATGGCAGTGGTGAAATGTGGTGCTTGTAGATCTTGAGTTGCTCATTGAAGTTTGATTATTTTCCATTTACAAAACATTAAGCCTGTAATCCCCTAAGATTTAAGCAGAGGTGTACCATAGTACACACACAATTCGCTAACTATGTCTAAGTTCCATGTGTTCCTGGATTTGTGCTTGATTGTGGCCTATTGCCATGAACCAGGCACAAACTCTCGGCTACGATTGACAAATTCCTAATGAAAAAACCCAAAAACACTTTGTTTGTCCTAGGAATGGAACGCAGGACCTCATGTTCAGCATCCGCGCCTGCGTGCACTACATAGGAAGCCATGATGCAATTTTTGACCATAGTCGCCAGTCTCAGCGTCCATGAAAAGAGCACTTTGTCCAAGCACAGCGTTGCGGTCACAGTTTTTACGCTCGCTACGTAAAGGGCTAATTAGAAAGTTAGATTTTTATAATGAAAAGCATTATTTCTGCATATTCAAAGCTTTGTGATGTTACTAATTGTTTGCCCTCGTTTGAGGTGTTAGCAAGTTTAAGTGAAAATTTTTGTTCGTTGGAAAATAAACCCTTGTGTACTTCCAGTTTGTATGTGATTAACGCCTAATTGTATAAGGTTGGGCTTTCTGTATAAAATTGGATTAAAGGTGTACGACAGTGTCAGGTTTTTTAGCGTAAACTTTTAGATAATGAAGGTAATTGTTTATTTAATGAGAGTTCTGGAATTTACTTACGAGTTTATTACTAGCAGCTTATTTAATATTTGTTTTAACTATCTTTCTTTGTCTAAGAGAACAGATAGAATACGGTAACCTTACGCTGCGCTCAAAAACAGGAATTACAGACGTAGGCAAAAATAATATCCTTTTGGCAAGACTGGTCAGATTTCGGGTCACTGACTACCTGTAACGACTGTCGAAGATCTATGAAAGACAGCCGGGACCAAAGGCTTAACGTGCTTTTAGAGGCACGGAGAAAACTCGGTATGTAATGGGTGGTCACCCATCCACGGACCAGCGTAAGTCAGCATGGCTTAACCTAAAGATCGATCCGAGCGGCTGTTATTATTTAGCCACGAGCTCCTCTCAACAAACAGGAATTAAAGACGTAGGCAAAAATTACACCCTTTTGACAAGACTGGTTGTCAGATTTCGGGTAACTGACTACCTGTAACGACTGTCGAAGATCTATAAAAGACAGCCGGGACCAATGGCTTAACGTGCTTTTAGAGGCACGGAGAAAACTCGGTATGTAATGGGTGGTCACCCATCCACTGACCAGCGTAGGTCAGCGTGGCTTAACCTAAAGATCGACCCGAGCGGCTTTTATTATTTAGCCACGAGCTCCTCATATAAGTGAGTACATGTCATGTTTTAATTGTTCAATAACAAGAAACTTCCTCACACCAAACTCCAGTACTCCCGACTTCAAAATACCCTCCAATGTACAGTTCCAGATAATCATCTTGAATTTGATTGATCAGCCCCTCAAAACGCTTGATTCAGGGAAGTGACTCCGGAAATGAGGAGCGGCGCCCGTGTGTAAAGTAATGATATTTTGCCTGGCTCTAGGTGGTAACTCGAGGGAAATCAATGGGGAACGTACTAGAGACACACGGACTTATTCGTAATGTGTGACTGGATGTGTTTACGTTAATGAAGATGAGTGTACCATACAATTTTATTTATGTTTTCACTTCAAATGTTGCTTTAATTTATCATTTTGTGTATTTTAATATGTGTCATAATTGTCTCTTTTATATTAATAATTTTAATTACTGTAATTCGTTCTTAATAAAGGCTGTAAATAGACCCTTAACATATACGAAAGGCACTTGTTCTCCCCGTCTTTGCGATCATTTTTTTGTTCTAGACCATACCTTATAGTTACGGAGATATTGTGTGTCAAAGTTCCAACTTTTTCACTAGTTTTTTTTTAAATACATGTTTTTGATGTAAGATTTCTACTTTACACACCTCCGCGATCGGGGCCTATTCAATCCATCCATCAGCACAATGCTTTGAGTGCTGCGTAACGTTACTTAGTTTGATGTACAGATGTCAGATGTCACACGGCTGCCAAGCTTAAATGGAACTGGGCTGGCCACACCTGTCGCATGCCGGAGTAGCTATGGGCTAAAATAATAACACAATGGGTCCCAAACAGCAGGAAACGGCAACGCGGCAGGTCCAGAAGGAGATGGCGGGACGAACTCGACTCTTTTCAAAAAAATTGGCAAATAACAGCACTGGATAGGGATAAGTGGAAAGAGGGAAGGGAGACCTTTGCCCTGCAGTGGGACACAAATGGCTTATAATAACTGTGGTGTACTGATGTTGTATTGAAAAGAGACTGTGAGACAAAATTATGTGGCCAATCTGTCTATGACTTTTATTAACATATTATCATCATGCCTTTAATCCCCGAAGGGTTTCGCAGAGGTTTCCTTAGTACACCCATATTTCACCAGTAATGTTTTTTGTAAGTCCCGTGTTATAAGTGACAAGCCTATTGCCATCAACCGGGCACAAATCCAGGCTCTGTGGCTGCTACTGAGAGATTCCTGAAGAAAAATTCCGAACACTTTGCCCGACCTGAGAATCGAATCCAGGACCTCATGCTTAGCAGTCGCACTTGCGACCAGTGGTCATACGAGGCAGGCTAGTTACTTTTGTTGTACCACTATATTACTTAAAGAATCTTAAAGCCCTTCAGGCTTTAAACGCTGAGTAAAAATGCTTGAAATTTTGCACAAGAGCTCCTTATAAAAGGAAGGCCAGCTAAGAAAGGATTGTTGAAAATTCATATACAAAAGGTGTTAAATAAGTGATGAACACAATTATAAACATATTTTTACCCGACTACGGCGAAGCCAAAAGCAAGGGTTATGATTTTAGCAGTCTATGTATGTATGTTTGTGTTTACGTATGTTCCTCCGTAGCGCCTAAACTATTCATCCGATTTTGATGAGTAAGGTGTCAATCGATTCATTATTATGGCCCGGGTAACATAGGGTACATTTTAACCGACTTCAACAATAGGAGTCGATTTTACCTAGTGAACCCCGAATTTATTAGAGTGTTATTTTTTAGCAGTCGGGTTTGTTAGTTGTAGTTGTTGTGACACAAATTGTTGTTTTTTTGGAATATAACCTACAGGGCAAAGACCAAAGTTTTCTCAAAAAGAGGTTTTCACTGAGTAACATAGACTTGCCTGTTCACGTTTATGATGACCTTCAAACACGTTTTCTTTAAAAAAAATCTGCTATTCAAATATAGAACACATTGTATGGCTCCATGTCAATACCATCAATGTCAAGCAAGACCTTACAAAAAAGTCTTTCACTCACAATTCCACTCCAGATTTTAATTCCACGTCTTAAAAGGAACAAGTACTCTTTTCACGTAGGTAGGTACCTATTACGCACACCGCGTGCCAGCCTCCTACTAAGGCTCAGTTTACACTGGCACCAAATAGATGAGAAGCGAGTTTTTGATTCGAAAGTGTACATATTATCATTATGAACTTTATGTCAAGTATATAACGTACAAACCAGATAAGAGCTGGTAATTGCGTGAATTCCCGAGAATACGCGAGAATTCTCCGGAAGACGCGCGATTCGTTTTTGGCTCCTATCTAATCAGTAGGTTTTTTTTTTTTTTTGAGCCTGGTAAAATCATCGAATTACACAGAAACAGCGTAAGGTGACAGTGCGGCGCAGGCGCAGCGCAGGCGCAGCGCATGCGTGAAAGGACAATGTCCAGAATCGCCCTGTGCAACTGAAGTATCGGACATGCACGATAATTCATTGCCTGTTTTATCATATTTTTTGCAAATACTTTTGTAGCACGGACTAGCTGTTTGGTAAAATGAACATTAGAAGTATTTAACGCGAAAACATCCGCCATCTTTGTCAAACGTCATTGTCGATGTCGTATCGAAAAAAAGATCAGGGATGCCCAATCGATTGTAATAATCGATCGATTGAATTTTAAATGACTTGCGAATGAATGTTTCATTTTTTATTATCTGAATCTCATTTTTATTTATTTCGAATAAAGTGCAAATAGAAGCTACAATATAAACATACAATCACTATAATAGGTGCGTTTTATAATCATGTGATTCTATTTTAACACAAATACAAAACGTAATGTTAAATAGATTTTAGAATTAAAAGTTGCATTTACACACACGGCTGTTGTTTTTGTTTCTTAAAAATCACTCTGAGCTATGAAAAACTAACCGTAATATTCGTGGTTATGGTTCGATTATAACCTCAAAATCTGTAACCTTTTCTTAAATATTTCTAGTTCTGCAGCTAGTCCGCTACAAAAATAAGATCTTACAGGAGTTTACCAATGATCAACAACACAACACATAATTTTCCGATGCTCTTGGTCCCAGGGCGAACAATGTATGGGCGCTGAGCAATGTCCTTTATAAGGAAACGAAAGGACGGTATGCCTGCGCCGCGCCGCTTGAGTGTAATTACGACACGTCGACTACGTACATTTTGTATGAAAACGTTTTGAAGCGGCATCATGCCTGCGCCGCGCCTTCACCTTAAGCCGTCCTGTGTAATTCGCGCCTTACGCAGTAAACACACGGTTCAGTATGCTTTATAAGATTTCGTTACAAAAAATTGTTTAAATTTTGATCCGTTGCAATGTAAATTGAGCCTTACGCACACCGCGTACCTTGCTCCTACTTAATACTGATTGCTTTCCCCCGAACAGGGATTACGGCGCGTAATTTACCCGTTACTAGATTAAACCAGTATCAACCGGTATTATCGACTTTTTCGGATACGCGTAACGAGAAGACTTCGGAATTAGATATTCTGTGGTGTATCACTTTATATGATTTAGGGCATGTACGGTTCTTGGATTTTTTGGGGTTGAAGTCTAGATTTTGTGGCATTATTTTTCTGCGAGTCACCGCGGTGATTACTACTCGTAGTATTTAAAAGAGCGGGGGGGACTGTCAGACTTGTACTGACTAAAATCCACGGTGTCCTTCAATAGCTCTTTATGTTCTAGGGTCACGGTAATTCTATAAGTCCCGCGACCCTGAGGATAACCTACCCTTACTTTTTTGACAGTCAAAAGACAAGGAAAGAAAGAGTTTTGGGTACCTAAATGTCAAAAATAAATAAATAAATAAAAAGAGGTTATGTAATTCATAACTGGACAAAAGATGATCATCTGCCTAGCCTTTTCCCAACATACGACGTGTAAAAGTGTTTTTTAAACCAATTTACAGAAATAAAAATTACCAGTGTAACCGAATGCAGCTGAATACTAATTTTAGAGCTGAAAAAGAACTGAAATATTAAAGATTGTGCTGTATTCAATCTTGTAACCTGTCTGCCATGTCTTCTGTGCCCTTTGTTGCCCTAGTTACTACCAATCTTACTACCAGTTGTAATACCGTTAATTTTGATTACCCTTCCTACTACTCCAGTATTAGGTTGTAAGAAGGGAAAAAATAAATAGCCCGTGTTACTACCGTTAATACTTAAACAAAAAAAAATAAAAATTCTTGGAAAATCGGTAATTTTCGTTTTAATATGTAAAGTAAACATGAAACTTCTTTGGACGGCGACAATATCCGACATATTCAGATGCAGTTTTTAAATGAAGAAATCTCAGTAGGCTACGCCCTCGAGAAATTGCGCTGCTTTTCCCTTTTTTATTTTAGAAGTCAATTGTTTTATGTTCGAGTTCCTAGGAAAAAAAAACAGTTCAGAAACAAAATTTTTATTTTTTTTTGTGTAAGTACTTACGGTAGTAACACGGGCTATTTAATTTTTCCCTTCTTACAACCTAATACTGGAGTAGTAGGAAGGGTAATCAAAATTAACGGTATTACAACTGGTAGTAAGATTGGTAGTAACTAGGGCAACAACGGTTCTGTGGAACACCAATGCATCCTGTTCATATCTAAATATGATGTTTGTTATTATTTTGATAAGGACTGGGATCAAAGGTAAGTCACAAATAACATTATCATATTTTTATCGTATCTGTCATACTTCAACAACGTATAAAACTATGATTCATGGTATATCCTAATACGAAATGAGTCACATTGAAAAATCACAAAGTAATACCTATTCTTTCGAGTCATAGATTGTATGTTATCATTTAGAAATGCTGTATTAGCCTTAATTCCGAGGGATTCTTTCGATACAACGCAAAAAACTTTATCATTGATCTAGAAATTGCGGCATGACTAATTTTGTTGCTGATTTTCAACAGATAGCTGTTTCTGGGCTCGATGCTGAGCTATAAAAGAAATACTTTCAGAATAGAATATAGTATACTTTTGTAGCGGCACTACAAAGAGTGTTCTTCTTTATCGTGTGGTTAGTGCCTAACCTGGTGTCAGAGTTTTATGCCGCCCATGGGCCTCTGACTTGGCTTTACATGCCCTCGAGAAATATCTCTCAGGCATGCTGGTTTCCTCACGATGTTTTCCTTCACCGAAGTAAGTGATAATTATACAATACGCACATGTATCCGCATGATGATGATGAGCTTGAGTTTTTTCATCAAGAATTTCTCAGTAGCAGCCACGGAGCCTGCATTTGTACCCGGTTGATGGCAATAGGCTCGCCCCCTATTACATGGGACTTAAACATAACTGGCGAAATGTGTGTGTAGTATTAGATACAGCTCTGCCTACCCCATCGGGGATGATATAAATGTATCAAAAATGTAGTAAATTTGAGTAAATAAAACGAACAAATTTTTCTATTAGTTTCACAGCATTTTTGTTCTTACAGTGCTTTTTGACAGAGAACAACTTAAATAAAATCTCCTTTACCAGTATTTTTAAAGCTGTCATCTGATAAAAAGCCAGCCATTTAACAAATTAACCAGACCGTACTCAATAAAAAGCTAAACCAAGACTAAAAAGAAATAAAAGAACATTTATTCAAACCGATCAATCCAAACACTTTGAGTAAGTTTTCAACGCGCAATGTAAATAAAACATAATTTTAATAAAGTGGGCAAACAGCATTGCCAACTTAATAAGCCACAGCGATTTATGCTTTCATAACATAGCCTGGTTACAGAGATATACGAACATAGTCGGAGATTCACGAGTGTTGTTTCGTCTTTTTACCCCACTGCAAACAAAGGCTTGTTTTTCGCGCGTGTCTTGTGTGTTTCTTTGTAAATTTATTTATTTATTTATTTGTTAAACACTTCAAGCACAAAGTACAGAGGCGGACTTAATGCCATAGGCATTTTCTACCAGTCAACCTTTGGGTGATGCAGAGACAAACAGTGGTGGTTTTTAATAAACGTTGCCCCACACTAGGAATTTCTCCTGTATCGTGGGTGCGTTTACAAACAGTTAAATTCACATACATAAACAGCCAGACCCGGAACAACTACCTGTAGGCCATGCAAATATTTGTTCTGTGCGGGAATCGAACCCACGACACGAAGCGCAGCAGTCAATCGCTCAGCCACTGCGCCAACCGTGCCGCCAAAATAAATAACAAATCCACATAAAATCAGCAACGTACAATACCACATCCAAACCCACCCTACATTCATTGCAACAGCTCGTATTAAATGCAAGGTGCAGCAACAACGCTTCGTAAGTCGTGTACAGGCGAGCATCCTCAATGCTAACTGAATGGAACCTTCGCGGGACTTAATAAGCTTAATTGGATGCTTCATGGATCATTTTCTGGTTCATTGTGGAGGAACTGGTGTAAAATTCGTTTATATTTACACCCGTTCATGATGGGGCTGTTTCCTGTGTAAAAAAAATATGATTCTATTTAGTCCGTCAGTTAGATTATCGAAAAATATTGGATACGTATTTTTTGTTTTATCAGACAATAAAAATTGACGAAGATAAAGCGCATCAAAGATCATGAGTGGGGGCCTGTGACGTCACTTTTCGGTAAAAAGTCAGTACACTTTACTTACAAGTATGACATCACACGAGGTTTCGACTACCCCCACGGGAAAAAATCATGAGTTTACGTATTCATTTAGACGCAGTAATATAACTGGTGAAATTTGGGTGTACTATTAGATATACTGCTGCCTAGCCCTTCGGGGATTACAGGCATGATTTTATGTTTGACGCAGTAAAAAGGATCTCTTTTTTATAAACTCTTTTGTGTCTCTGTCCTAAGTTTTTGAGATCCTTTTTATCTTAGGTGATCAGCATCATCATCATCATGAGCCTACAACAGTCCACAGCTGGACAAAGGCCTCTTCAATAGCACGCCACTCAACTGGATTCTCGGCAACTCTCATCCAGTTGCTATCAGCCACTCTGTGAAGATCGTCGCTCCACCGAGCTCAGGGCGTCCCACCTTACGCTTGCCGATTAGCGATCATCAAGCGGTTATCTTAGGAGCTCAGTTGAAAAGCCGCTTTTGCCACATATTTTTGTCTATTAACGAATACCCTTGAAAATATTCCACCCTTTTAATTTTGGAGCATCATGTGTACAGTGTAAGGACATGCCCTTGCTGAACCCCATTAAGACAGTCGTCGGTCCAATAACATGTCACGTATCGCAAGCAAAGCATTAATATTCTAGTAACTAAGTAATCTAAGTTAGCAATAAGATTCGTATGTTATAATTGGCATTAATAAAAGGAACTTCGGAATGAACAGTTGTTTCCATCTGCCTGCTAACCTTATGGATACACTTAAACAGCAAACGTATACAGGCTGTTACAAATAAATGCATCTATCTTAATTAACCTTCTGCTTTTCCCGTTCGATGCCTCAATTTACATGTACCCGCAAATATTTTTGCTCCCATGTTTGCCGCCATATTAGACAAACATTGGTTGTTTGCGATTCTAAGTTTAATAAGGCCCAGATGGGCCCCAACTTCGTCTTTGATGTGTTTGACTTCAATAACAGGAGCCATGGTGGAGGGCTCAAGATGAGTCGGAGAGCGAGAAAGGTAGAGAAAAGTCTTTTGCTATCTTTCTCTGTTTTGAACAGGATGTATTCTTCATTGACATAAAATGAATGAGTTTTGGTATAAGATCGAATTGGAATTAAAACATTTATTAACACTGCAGTTTAATCATCAGCCCTGAATTTTTTCATGATGGGGTTACTGACTAATTTTTCAGTTTCCAAACAAGTAACCATGCATTTCACTAATTTCATACAGTAGTTAACTCGATTTAACAGATGTTTGTCACTATTGGACAAGCTTATTTTAAGATCAACATGATACTGTGACGAATTTGTTTAATTTTTTGACATCACAATCACATAACTGTTTCTGATGAGATTATGTACCACGTCTTTCGAAGGATAGTTGTGGAAAATTTGTACACCCACGATTCGCAAGTTACGTTAAAGTCCCATGTAAAAGGGGCGAGCCTATTGCCATCAACTCCAGACACGGAGTCTAGATTTGTGCTCAGTTGATACTGCTATTGAGAAATCGCTGTTGGAAAATCCCAATAATAATTTTCCCCGACCCGGGAATAGGACCTAGGACCTCGTGCTAAGCAGTTGCGCTTGCGACCACCCGACCAACGAGAAACATACATGTAGTTAAGAAACATACTATATCAAATAACCTTAAAGTATTTTATTACAGTCGACAACGTTATTAATATTGCTTGGGTCTATACAACCGCAGGGAAAAGTTTTTGATATCGATGGTGTACACTCACGAGCAATGAAATGTATACACTTAACAATATTCAAATGCGATTTTCTCCTACTGTATTGGTTATGTTTTACGTTTTCACGAACATAGTATTTTGAAAGCTATTACACTATTACGAAAAGGTCTTATCTCAAAATAGAAACCGATTACATATACATTTCATGGGCCTCATCAGAAGGCTTAAAATCACCCAAAGGGCAATGGAAAGGGCTATGCTCGGAGTTTCCTTGCGAGATCAAATCAGAAATGAGGACATCCGCAAGAGAACCAAGGTTACCAACGTCGCCCGAAGAATTGCCAAACTGAGTGGCAGTGGGCAGGGCTCATTGCTCCCAGAACGGATGGCCGATGGGGCCGAAAAGTTCTGGAGTGGCGACCGCGAACTGGAAGACGTACCGTTGGAAGGCCTCCCACTAGGGGGACCGATGACCTGGTGAAGGTTGCTGGGATCCGCTGGATGCGAGTCGCATGGGACCAGTCAATGTGGCGACACTTGGGGGAGGCCTATCTCCAGCAGTGGACGTCGTTCAACTGAAATGGTAATGATGATGATACATTTCATTGCTCGTGACTGTACATAAACATCACATACGAAGAAACTATGGAGTTTGGGCCCAATGCGGTGTGTCAAATACAATATTAAAGTGTGACTTGAATAATTTTGAAGTAGTTACTTTGTGACTTTGGTTTGTTTACTTTGTAATTCTGTGGTTTTCCTGTCGTAGGTGAATGAGTTTCAAGAGTACAAGTAATAAATAAGCAGTTTTGGTAACAGTAATGATTGAAGTTAAGTTTCGTCACTGACTAGGTAAGTGAATAAGCTATAGTTTCCGGATTTTCATGAAGCTAAACTCTAAATTTTTATTTTGACTCCACCATAAAATTCTCCATAATAATACTAATATTCTTAGTCGCTGACTCAGCTTGAGCTGAGTCAACGAGTAAGCTGCGATTAAGCTGGGCTTGAGCCCAGATCCCTAAATCCGCCTCATTAGACGCATTGACAGCTACAGTTTGTTTGTACAGATATTGACATAAACGCTCATGATTGGAGAGTTTTTGTAAAGGATCGAAGAACGGATTGACGATCTTTTAAATTTGAGGATCTGCTAATTGCGGCTAACAATACGATTTGGTGCAACCGTTGGAATGACAATTGAGTTGAGCAATGTCTTGGAATACGGAGGAGGTCGAATATACAGGGTGTAAACAGACCCTTCACATAGCCGTCAACCGAGTATTCTGTATATCAAACTAAGTAACTTTACGCAATAATTATTGCTGGGAATCGATTTTTTTTTTTGGGGTGAAAAATCACGTTTTACGGTAGCACTCGATGGAAAGCACTCAAAGCAGTGTGCTGATGGATGGATTGAATAGTACGGGGGTCGTGGAGGTGTATAAAGTAAAAATCTTACATTAAAAACATGCCATTAAAAAAAAATTGTGAAAAAGTTGGAACTTTGCTCCAAAAAACTTGTGAAAAAGTTGGAACTTTGACCCCCAATATCTCCGTAACTAGAAGGTTCCCAGGTATGGTCTAGAACAAAAAAAACATCGCAAAGACGGGGAGAACAAGTGCCTTTCGGTTATGTTAAGGGTCTATTTACACCCTTTATAAGTATTCAACATCATCAATGTCTACCTTTTACAAATTATATCGGCTGCCTGTCTGAACTCCACAAACCCAGTTTCTGGAAAACACGATACCCGTTGGTAACAACAAACATCAACATACCCACATTTAACTCAAAAAAAAATGTTCCCCATCCTTTTCACAATCTAGTAATGTGTCGTCATTTGACGTCTAGGGAATCACACGTTTTTCCACGCTGCAGTGGAGTATATGCGTATGTATATGTATGTAAGTACCGTGTTATGTGTTATGTTTATGGTAATTTATTAAAAGGTTTTTGCGGTAGGCAGACGGCGGATAAAAAATACGTGCAATACTACAGTTTCGAAGTGTGCATTGGTTTCTTAATTCGTAATTGGTGTTGTCTTAAACCTTTACACACCGAATTTTCTCCGAGCCTCGGAAAGCACGTTAAGCTGTGGTCCCGGCTGTCATTTGTAGATCTTTGACAGCCGGGTTAATAACGTTCAATTTTTACAATGATCAACTCCATTCAAATACAAATTCATTTATTTGTTCGAATATGGTACATTACATGGTATTAAATTAATAAATGGTCTCATCACATTCTGTCACGCGGGGCGCGCAAATATTAGGTGCACAAACAAAATTATTACAATCCATTCCGATAATAACATTATTTCGAAGGTAAATAATTCAGAAGCTATAATTATCAACAACTAATTTAACATCAAAACATTCTAAATTAACTTTGCCAAATAAACTACACTCGTAAAACTACTGAAAAACCTTTAACACAAGCATCATAGCTCGGAAATTATTTCAAACAGTCCAAAGTTAAGGAATGCTTCGATCTAAAGGGACATCCCTTGGGTCCTCGACGACCATTCACGATGACCTCTTGACCTGTTACCAATCCCGTCTATGAGAGCTTTAGGGTCATGTGTTCCAAGAGGGTTGGTAGATCAAGTGTTTCTGGTCACGTTATACATAACAATTGGTTGGTCCCCCCTTATCTAAAAGGATCATTTTTCACGTCAGTGCAACCGCGAGGCGGCATTTGTCACAACTCCTTCAAGGCTTTTTATGGGTACCTTTTGCTACCTAGAAAACAAAGATTTATATTGCTAACGTTTTTGTTTTTCTACGTATAAATTGATGTAATTGGATTTTGTTTCGAATGTTTGTTTTTTGGGGCAGCGTTTTTTCTTTGTTGAGGATTGGAAAATAGTTCTTATTAAGAAAAGGTTCTAGTTGAAATTAATTGGGCAAGTCTAGGACCTTATTTTAGACTTTTCGAGTTAAAGTTTCGAGGTTTAGATTAGTCCTATTTGTCGCAGTATCTAATAATGAAAACATTTTACTCCATACGTAATAGATAGGCTTGTTCCATCCATTGCTAGCATAGTCCTCCTAACGTTTGTGTGATTCCCTGGTCAGTGAGAGCCTCAAAAATACCCTTTATCATTCAGTAAACTCAGCAGTGGTCAACCTTTCTTGGACCAGGGATCACTTTGGTGTCTTTATTGTTAGAAGGGACCATAAGGCCTTAGATGAAAATGGACACCGACAGGATTATAATTATATTTAGGGGGTGAATCTTTAACTCACACAATGCAATAATTGGAAAATGAGAGAAAGCCTTTAGAATTAAGATAGTGAAGAATACGATCGAAGTTAGCTCTAAATTTTAGCAATCATTCAAACAGAAATAGGAATAAGTTGGTACATTTTTGCAGAGCGCAGAAAGCTCGAAAAAAATTAGCACCTCGCCTCTGATAGGTTTTCAATTAGGTTGGGTTGAGCTTGCATCTTCTATGCAAGTTAAAAAGTACGAATAACATTTTAACCTTTCGCGAATCATATTTTAAGTTCCTGCGGACCACATTGCGGACCCTCGGATCATAGGTGTAACCAATGTACCAAAGGGACAAAAATGAGCTATACTACCAGCCAGCTAATTAAATCTCCAAATCTCCAACCTCATCCATAAAAAGAATTCCCATAAAATCCAATCTCCCACGTATAACAATAAAAGTATGAAACTAAAAATCCTGCACGCTCAATTGAGCTATAGTGCTCAATGCTCAATCGAGCCGAATGTAATTAAGCGTTTGAGCCAACAATCGCGTGGTCTGCCAACCCTGATAGCGCACTGGCTTAACTCCTCAAGTGTAAAGGCAAGCGGTTGAAGCTTTACACTGTGTGAGCTAGGGTTGCTACTTGCCACACAATTTTTTTGACTGGTTTAATTTTCCTGGAATATCTTTTGGTTATGTTTGAGTACTGTATGGTCTCGGACGTAAAGAATAGCACCATCCCATATCTTCCCATGGGTGTCGTAAGAGGCGACTAAGGGACTTACCATAGAATGGGCAGCAGCGTTCTCTGTGCTTTTGTATCAACCGGACTGCGATCACCAACCCGCCTGCCAAGCGTGGCGGTTATGGCAAATACCTCCTTTGGGGGAAGCCTATGTCCAGCAGTGGACTTCTTTCGGCTGAAATGATGTTTGAGTAAATAGAAAGTAATTTGTTTGTGTTGCAAGCTGAACATTCCTCTAAAGATGTTTTTTCGAACTTCATAATGATTTCGTACCAACACAGAGTGTTACGTTATACTTTTATAGCAGGTCAATATCATTAAAAAAATTAAAATGTAATGCAATTTTGTACCATATCCCGGACACCTTCACCTACCCTGCAAACCCCTGCATATTTGACACTGAAAACTTTACAAAAAGTAACACAGCTACTATCTGTTACAATTTTTTTATTGGTTATGGGCTGTCCGTTTTGTAATTATTTACAGCTCTACTCAAGTCATTAACCAATCACTGGGTTTTCTTGTGGCTAATTTCTATCAATTCTTGTTTAAATTTTTTTTTCCTGAGAAGATTCATTCGTCATAAACGTGCATCATAATACAATACATTTATTTTTTCTATGTGCGTGGCAGCCCTATCCTAGACCGGAACTATGTGTTTAAGGCGGACAATGTAACAGTAACTTGTTAAAATCGGATTATATAAATGGTATCGTAAGCCACGAGTTTTGATTTAGGTGATTGTTATGCGGATTTTCTATACGTTCAATTTATTTTTAAAGGTGCCAGTGTGTCAATTTATTTGTGAAGATTATTGTGATAGTACCAATTATTTTACAACTTCGAAGTTAAACTTTTTAGAAATGCTGTCTTAAACCTGAAGAAATCAAATTACCTAATAATGAGGACTGTGGGTTGTGGTAGATATTTAGATCATAAAAGACGCTATAATATCGGTGGCAGTGGAAATGACATGACAAGGAACTCAAAATAAGGAACCTACGATTTATACATCATTATGGGATCGAATTTTCTTAAACTTCTAAATTATTATTAGCTAATCAAAACCACTAAGTATAATAAACACTGTTTTAAGCTTTCTCGGTTTAAAACTATACTTATACTGTCACTTACGGGATATCTTCCGTGATTATTCATTATTTTGCGTTCTCGATATTTAGACGCTGTTGCAAGCGCCATGTTCGCGGGATGAACACAGATGATGACAGCGTCAAAATATCGACTATTAACTTTTGTTAACTTTTTACTTTGTTCTGCATTTTTTGTGTAACGACTTATTGTCGGGCCTACGCTGTCCCCCCATACTAAGTACAAATGCTGTATCCATAATAATATTGTAACACCAAATGATTTGAAAAGAGTAACCATGGAGTTTCTTGCCGGTTCTTCTCCATAGGAAACGACCAACCCGAACCGTGCACCTTTTTGTCGACATTTTATAAGTGCCCATCGAGGCCTATGTGAAATAAAATATTTTGATTTTGATTTAGTAGGAAACATCTGTTTTTTTTTAAATAACCGATAAGATAAGAAATTTCTATGTGCCCCCCGCTCAGAATGATGTACTGAATACCTGGTAGCCGTTTCCGCGTCGGTTTCCCTTCCACCCCGTATAGTTTCTGGGTAATACGATAACTCTTTGGTATGAATGATTATCTGACTTTCGGGTGCTGACTACTCGTAACGTAAAGTTCCTCAATTGTCCTTAACGAGTAAAAATAACCAACAGAGAGATACATAATGTATGTTAACTTAATTTTTAAATTAGTTTCAGTAGACTAAGCTAGTCTAAACCCAGACTAATTTCACGAATGAACAAATGTAATAGTTTAACAACATTTATTCGAAAGGCTTTCATAATAATTCAAAGTTGATCCAAAGCCGTACGATCCCCGCTGTAAAATTAAGATACCATTTTGATGCCATAATAATCTGAATTATGGACTCCCCAAGTGTCTGAATCAACAGATGAAAGGGTTGTATACCGAGTTCTATTAAGCCATGAATTTTATCTTCAAGCTTTCGTGTTTTGAGGTAAGATAGAGGTTCATTTGGAATACGACAAACTGTTCTACCTGTAGTCCTCACAAAAAGTGAATTTTTTATTTCGATATTTATTAATTGTAACTTCTAGAGTGCCTCGTTGGTCTAGTGGTCGCAAGCGCGGCTGCTAAGCATGAGGCATTGGGTTCGATTCTGGGGTCAGGCAAAGTCGTATTGGGTTTTTCCATCAGGAATTTCTCAATAGCAGCCGTAGAGTCTAGATTTTTGCCCGGTTGATGACAATTGGCTCGCCTCCTATTATTACATGGGACTTAATTAGGCATAAACATAAGTGTCATTCAGGGTAAGTGCAACCAAACATTATACTATCATGTGAGAGAGAGTCAGATTGCAAGCTGCTAATGAGATTTTTTTCATGATAAAAATGAGTCCTCATGTGCCCTGCCTTTTCCCAATTATATTGGGGTCAGCTTCTAGTATAACCAGGTGCAGCTGAATACCAGTATTTTACATGGAGCGACTGCCTATCTCACCTCCACAATCCAGTTAGTACTGGGTAATACGATACCCCTTGGTAAGACTGGTTGTTGTTGTTGTTGTCAGGCTTTTTGGGCCACTGACTACCTGCAACGACTGATAAAGATCTACAAATGACAGCCGGAACAACAGTTCAGCGTGCTTTCCGAGGTACGGAGAAAACTCGGTATGTAAGGGTGGTCAACCATCAATGGAACAACCTAGTTTAGTTTATCTGGCTATCGTTTGGATTTGGTATCTCGTAGTAATGATGCATCAACACGGATACGAACATTCATTTTTGTTGAGTGCGATGGTGACATACGAACATAAAAAAACAGTTTCAAATTTTTGAATTTAAGAAAATGTTAAGGAATTTGTTTGATTGTTATTTTAGGTCATTCCATCTATCGGTATCTAGAAGTATCGATTTTATGAATATAAGGTGTACACAGACCCCTTACGAAGCCACCACCCAAGCGTTCTGTACATCAAACTAAGTAACTATGCAAAAATTTTTGCTGGGAAACGACTTTCTTTTCGGGGTGATAAATCTTGTTTTACCGTAGGACTCAGTGTTACGCAATCAAACCAGTATTCTGATGGATTATATTGAATAGTACAGGGGTCATGGAGGTACTTTAAGTAAAGTTACAACATTAAAAAAAATATTGTGATAAAGTAGGACTTTGACCTCCAAAATTTACGAAACTGGAAGGTTCCTAAGAATGGTCCAGAACAAGAAAACGATCGCAATGACGGGGAGAACAAGTGGCTTACGCCTTCGTTAAGGGTCTTTTCAAACGCTTTAAGTACCAATAGGGAAAGTAAGTATTCATTAGTTTACTAGTTAGATGAACTGTTGGGTTTGGGATTGGGTTTGTCCAACAAGTAATAAATTTCCATATTTTCGGAGTTTAGATTTGTCATGACAAAGCTACATGGGACATAGCTATTAAACAAAAACTAGCGTTTGAGAGTCCTATTAAAGATTGCGCAAATGCGCGATTGCGTAATCGCACTTACCGATGCTAGAAACGGGATATTTACCATGTTTACTGTTGTGATGTTTGTGTGTTTTTCCAAGTACTGTTTATTTTATTTTTATATTGATGTAAAAAATGTTTATGCTGTCTTGGCTTCCGTACGTTTTTTTATGGGTGACCACTGAAAACCAGCGCTGTGCTGTGGGCCCCCCATAGCACAGCATCATGCTGAGTGGTAACCTGCTTGTCGCAGTCACGACGTGCAAGCTGTTAACTTTTTTCTATTTTTGATCCGTCCTGTTGAATTTATAGTTTATTGTTTATTTTTTTGTAATTTTGTATGATGCACGTCATGTCCCTGCGAAAAATAAATATTTTTCCTTTCTTTCACTTTTCTATGCTCCGACATTTTTCTGTCGCACAGGACCGTAATTTGCTAGAGCGAGAAATAGAGATACATGGACATGGAAAAGTGCGATTCCCTGCTGCTAGAAGAAGTTCAACCCTAAAGAATACCTCTCCCAAACCCTTCGTAGATAACAAGTATGATGTAGCCTGTGCAGAAATTATAAACGAATTCCCGCCAACCCTTAAACTCTGTCGTTCTTTCCTCCCGTATGTTACAGGTAATTTTTTACCGGCAAAGTAATCAGCATTAAAAACTTTATACGGGGCAACGTGGGAGCGATCATCAATATTTTTTTTTATTTTGAAAGCAAAACACGAAATTAACCGTCTGGTGTGTGTCACATCCTGGGTTCAAATCCCGGTTTGGGAGTTGTACGTTTTGATACAAGTGGGAAAAGTTTGTCATTGCAGCCGAGGCGGAATTCATACCCAAGCTGAAGGCGAGGATGTTATGGAGCCGACGACGATCAAACGACGTTTTTTAATACACTAACGAAGAAATAAAATAATTGAACGAATAACATTTTTGTCATTAATTATTAGAAAACCATGATTTTCTTTTCACGCTTTGCTTTCGCAGGTTGAAACAGAAGCAACGGTACGAAGCCGCAAATTTGAAAAATAAAATTCTAATGTTTTTTAATTTAGAACAAAAATAAATGTTAATTTGTTCATAAAAGCAAATAATTGAATTAATAATATTTTTTATTTATGATATTCAAAAAAAATATTTATGATATTCTGTAAATTATAAACACAATTTAAACATTCAAAAACCATTTAAGCTTTAAAGGCATATACCCGTCTCGCTGGGGTTAACAAAAAAGTCACTGCTGACTATAGGAATAGAACCACGTCGGACTTAGTTATGTGTAAAAATAAAACACAGTAGAAATAAAAAAACACCACGAGTGTGAAATACACTGCATTCTGAATCTAATAGTAATGCAATAAGAGCCAGTTTTCGAGGAAGTGTATTGAAAAAAAATTCTTTAGTTTTCTATCAAGAACTCAGTAGCAGCCCTGGCTATGAATATAAACAAGGTTCTTAAAAAACAGAACTGGTGAAATTTGGGTATTTGGGTAATTCGGTTTTGGGCATTTTGGGTTTAGGTTTCATCATCATCATCATCATTTCAGCCGAAAGTCGTCCACTGCTGGACATAGGCCTCCCCCAAGTGTCGCCACATTGACCGGTCCCGTGCGTCGGGAACTTTTCGGCCCCATCGGCCATCCGTTCTGCGAGCAATGTGCCCTGCCCACTGCCACTTAAGTCTGGCTATTCTTCGGGCTACGTCGGTAACCTTGGTTCTCTTGCGGATCTCCTCATTTCTGATTTGATCACGCAAGGAAACACCGAGCATAACCCTCTCCATTGCCCTTTGGGTGACTTTAAGCCTTCTGATGAGGCCCATTGTGAGCGACCACGTTTCGGTCCCGTATGTAATCACTGGCAACACACACTGGTCATAGACTTTCTTCTTGAGACACTGCGGTAAGTTGGACGGTTGGGTTGTTGGTTTAGGTTTACCTATGTCCTATACCCAAATTTAAATACACTTCGTGAGGCACATCTATGCCCAGTTACAGACCTGCCTAAAACTTAGTGGCTTACAGGCGTGATATAACCTGTGTAGAAATTATACGAACCCCTGCCCCCCCATAAACCTTGTCACTCGACCCTCCCGTATGTTACAGGTAATTTTTTACCGGCAAAGTAATCAGCATTAAAAACTTTACGCGGCACAAAGTGGGAGCGATCATCAATAAAATATTTATTTTGCAAGCGAAACACGAAATCAACCGTCTGGTGTGTGACGTCATTGATTTCCCGGGGGAAAGAGTCCATCGATAGAAAATTTGATTTCAATTTTATGTATATGTTCTGTTTTGATTTAGGACATGGAGAATTATTGTGTTTTTTTCTTCTGTGGTCGTATTGGTCTCAGCATAATTAAGATAATATTAGCTGAAACATGTGTGTACATGTAATATGCACTTGTACCAAGTGTATATAAGATATTAATATTTAAGTTATCTGTGTTAAGAGAAAGGCAAATGTTTTGGTTAAAAAAGGATGATTTTTTAAAATGTAACCTATTTCGGAACGCTGACAAAGCCTTTCGCTTTGTATATAGTGAACTAGCACTTCGCCCGTGACTTTGTCCGCGAAAACTGTGATAGCTCGGCTAATATGCATGATATCTTTATAATTTATAGCCTATAGCACTCACGAATAATGTAGCTTTCTACCAGTGAAACAATTTTTAAAATTGGTTCATTACTTCCGGAGATTACCCCCTACATACAAACAAATTTTACTTCTTTATAATATTAGTATAGATAAGATAATTATCTAAAAAATCCCTATTTATTTTTGATATTATCTTATATTAAAGATTGACATTACCTGACATTACCCAATGCATTTTTATTAAAATTGGTATTGATATTACTAATTAAACTTTTTCGTCTTTATAATATTAGTACCTTTAGATAAATTTACCTAATTGGCAAAAGCTACCTTTAAATGTATATTTGTACGCCAAATGGCAAAACATAGAGAAACTATAACAATATTGTAACATCTTGCACATTGTTGCAACCTATGTTAAATATAAAGACTATTGATTGATTGATTGATATATACTTCTTTCACTTTCTTATACCACATTATGCAAGCGTTCTGTAGTTCCTGTCTATCCCAATAAGTAAGTTTATGTTCATTTATAAAATTAAAATAAAGAAAAATAAAAATCAACCTGAAAAAAACAAGCACACAAAAAAAAGCAAATCTTCCAAAATCACTGCACTGCATTCCGACGAAATTCCACCAATAACCGAAAACAAGCCAGCTAATAAAAGTTGAAGGAACCCTACACATCGGTGCTAATACAAAGGGTTCCGCAGACAAATGCTCTGCTGTCGTTCGTTCGATGTAAGGAATGAGTTCCGTTAGATAAGAGAATGGGGCGCCTCGTACTCACAAAGTAGACACAAGTAATGTCTAGAAAAGACGGTGGGAATTGGAGAAGAATAAAATGTTCAATTAAATCTATGGTACCGCACATACAGCGCGTTTTATCACAAATCTAGCTTCTGTGTGCGAATTTGCCCGCGTGGTACCCGGATAAAAAGTAGCCTGCGTTCAGCTGAATAATAAGCTGTGATAGCCTAGTAATGTGACCGTCACCGTCGAACTGCCAAGTCATTTTAGGTCTCAAGTTCGACCCAAGACACGCACGTCTGATTTTTCGGATTTATGTGCGTATTGTATAATTATCACTTGCTTCGGTGAAGGAAACCATCATGAGGAAACCAAGTCAGAGGCCCATGGGTGGTATAAAAACTCTGACACTAGGTTAGGCACTAAACATACGATACAGAAGAAAAGAAGATCCGGAATGGTTCCGGAGATTATCCTCCGCACACATGTGAGAAGGAGCTATACAGGACGCCTAGCTCTATCTCTTTCCCACACTGGAATAAGATTCTCGCGTACTACGTGGCCACTACGACTTGTCGTTTGACCGGCCGCGTCTTAAACAAAACTGGTCGGACGCGTTCGGCGACCAATGTTTCTTCCTGGTTTCGACCAAAAGTCGCTTCTGCTGCCCAAAGTGATGGACGTGATGGGCGTAGTGGCCGGTTAGTGCGCGAGGTCCTTAAAACAATACTGTTTTAAGACTTCATGGCAGGTAATATTGTAAAAAAATACTTTTGCGACGTAGACATACGTGACTGATATAAATGATTACAATACAAGTACCTGCGCACATGATTTGTTATCTTAATGCAAATAGCGATATTAAAATGGGGAAAAATGTAAACAGTTTTCGAGTCCAAGCACACAAATAATCTGATAACATTTCTATATCGCTAATGCCTTGTCTTTCGGATAAATCCCCTGATTTATCTGCATTATAGATTGTCATTGCAAAACAAATACTTTATAGATCTTCATCACGCTTGCAAATGAATTCAACATTTAACCACTGCATTCTTGGTTTTTATGTATGACAGCTTGTGTCCACGGCTTCAGTTGATACAGGTCTGAGGCAATCAGTCTTACCAAGGCGTATCGTATTACTCAGTACTAACTGGGCTGTGGAGGTCAGATAGTCAGTCGCATCTTGTAAAATACTGGTATTCAGCTGCGTCCGGTTTGAATAGAAGCCGACCCCAACATAGTTGGGAAAAGGCTAAACAGATGATGTGTCCGCGGCTTCACCCACGTCAATAAGATAAAAAGTATTCTACGTGTATCCAAACACAGGCTATGGTCTATTTGTGTTCCTAATCAAAATCTGTTCAGCCGTTAAAGCGTGGAAAGTAGACAGGCAGACAGATAAGAGTTACGTTCGCATTTATAATATTACCTACGAGTACCAAGGGTCGCTTGATTTTGGTTCAGCCCATTGGAAAATCTTTGGTTTTGGTTTCGGGTTGTCAGAAGACCGGAAGGCTTATCAAGAGGTTCGTTCCCTGCATTGTTCTTTTTTACACGTGGCCGTAGTCGGAACTAACCTCGCCATTTTGTATTTCAAATGCAATGTCGACAATGTGACTCTAGTGCCAAAAAACTAAATCATTTTTATTTTTGTAAGTTGGTTCTAAAAAAATACTTGTACACGTCACATTGCTTGCAGAACGGATGGCCGATGGGGCCGAAAAGTTCTGGAGTGGTGACCGCGAACCGGAAGACGTTGCGAAGGAAGGCCTCCCACTGGGTGGACCGATGACCTGGTGAAGGTTACAGGGATCCGCTGCATGCGAGTCGCACGGGACCGGTCAATGTGGCGGCACTTGGGGGAGGCCTATGTCCAGCAGTGGACGTCTTTCGGCTGAAATGATGATGATGATTTGTCTGTATATTTACGTAAACTACGTTGCTCTTGTTTCTCGAAAATAAACCTAATCACACGTTCTTCAGCTGCATCCGGTTATGCTATAAGCCTAGCATAATTGGGATAATTCTAGACAGTTTTTGAACACTCAAACATCAAAGAGCGCCTCTATTCCGTCACAAACCGTCAGATTATTCTTAGAAATTACTTCATTTGAAGACATAGGGCGGAGGTTCGTAGGGTTTCATATAAATTCGTACAATTTGTTATACGGATGATGTCATTAACCTTAAACGCGAGGGGAGCAAATTTTCTATACTTATAGCTGCAGTGTGAGTGGTGGAAATTATTCCATCTTTCTGGCACATTGTGTCTATAGATAGAAAACGGGTTTTTATTATCATTAGATATACAACATTAGTTTTAGGATAAGCTAAACCTGAGACACCTTTCTAGTATATTTATGTAAAGAATCTATGTACAAAATTTCAAAACTGTATCGTGAAAAATCACAAAGCTATAAGCTAGTTCTATTATCTGGATGTCCGCACAAAAACGTGGCCACCACGCGGCGCCGTCGCGCGCGCGCCTCCAGCGTCGTCTTAAGCTCATTGATAATAATAATTTGGCAGTAGGTACCTAAATGATTGTGATAGGTACTTAGTGTCGCTCTTGTAACTTTTTAAAAATATTTTTGGGACAAAACATAACATTGTTTAAAAACTATTGGAATCGATTCAGTAACTTATTCTGAACAAACTATATTCAGGTTTAGCATATACAAAAAATAATGTTGTATACATCGACACACACCACGTCAGTAAAAGTTTGCCGTTTAATTTAATTTGTCGTTGTGTATGAGAAGAACAGAATCAAAAGAGTATAAAACGAGAACTTGCAATGTCTTTTGACTGTTGTTTAAGAGCTCTGGCATGTAAATACTGGTATTCAGCTGCATCCGGTTAAACTGGAAGCCGTCCCCAACATACTTGGGAAAAGATTAGCGGTTAGACTGGAAGCCGACCGCAAAACAGTTGGGAAAAGTTTAGCGGTTAGACTGGAAGCCGTCCCCAACATAGTTGGGAAAATGCTAGTGGTTACACTGGAAGCCGTCTCCAACATAGTTGGTAAAAATCTAGCAGTTAGACTGAAAGCCGTCCCCAACGTAGTTGGGAAAACGCTAGCGGTTAGACTGGAAGCCGTCCCCAACATAGTTGGGAAAACGCTAGCGGTTAGACTGGAAGCAGTCCCCAACATAGTTGGGAAAATGCAAGCGGTTAGACTGGAAGCCGTCCCCAACATAGTTGGGAAAACGCTAGCGGTTAGACTGGAAGCCGTCCCCAACATAGTTGGGAAAACGCTAGCGGTTAGACTGCAAGCCGTCCCCAACATAGTTGGGAAAACGCTAGCGGTTAGACTGGAAGCCGATTCCGAATAGTTGGGAAAAGGCTAGGCAAATGACGACATTAAGTAATTACCATAGCAAGTTTTTGAAGATTCTCAATTAAATAAATCGTCATAGCGTCTTCTAACCCACGCAGATGGTTCTTTTAAACTTTATGGTTACTTCGAAGCTCATTGCATTGTTTTTTTAGGGTTAATTCCTAATTAAATATCGCGCATTTTGAAACAAATTAAAACAGCAGTGTCAATAGGGATGTTTTCTGAAAAAATCTAATTAGTCCGTCAGATAGATTTCCAAAAAATATTGGACACGTATTTTTTCTTCTAAAAATGAAGACGATACAGTGCGTCGAAAACTCGTGTGACGTAAAGTGTACTGACTTTTTACCGAAAAGTGACGTCACAGACCCCCACTCATGATCTTTGATGCGTTTTATCTTCGTCAATTTTTATTGATTTGATAAAACAAAAAATACGTATCCAATATTTTTCGAAAATCTAACTGACGGACTAAATAGAATCATATTTTTTTACACAGGAAACATCTCTATTGACAAACTATGATGATGATTAAACCTGTGTGCATCACAACAGTTCTACACACTACACACACACTATTACATACGCACACACATTATTACCAACACTTTTAAAATAATCATGTTGCAACAATAGGAGTTTAACACAATAAGTATTTGGCAAATAAATTGACCAACGAATCAATAGTAGACCTTTATCTAATCCTTCCCAATATCAATAACATGCAATCTGTTAACATAAACACAACTTTACACTAAAAGAAATAAGACTCAATTCAGTGATACAGTTAGGGCTACATGATTATTTATCAGCTCATAAGTAAAATATAAGATAAAAAATAATATCGATAAAACAGAGTAACGAAATTGTGGTATTCATCGCAACAGATCGGAAAGTGAAACTCGTGTGTTACGAAGAAAATACGGAATAATCAAAGATGAGTAACTCTTGCAAATATTACTGTGATCGGACCTTAGGATGGATGCTGAACAACAAGCTCATAGTTCTGTTGTCACTCCTGTCATTCTCTCTGTTCGTGTCTACGTTAGTTCTGGCTGGCCAGAAGAACGGGTTGGCTGCTGAGCTCGACGAATGTCGGAACAATGTAACTGATACGACAACACTCGCACCAGCAACAGAGCCACCAGCAACAGAACCACCAGCAACAGATCCACCAGCAACAGTTCCACCAGCAACAGATCCACCAGCAACAGAGCCACCAGCAACAGATCCACCAGCAACAGTTCCACCAGCAACAGAGCCACCAGCAACAGAGCCACCAGCAACAGTTCCACCAGCAACAGATCCACCAGCAACAGATCCACCAGGAGTTCCACCTGGACGAGGGGAAAAAGAAGGTCTCAGTAAATTGTTACAAATACTAGGTGGTGATCATTAACGAGTTATTTTATAGTGAAAGTGCTTGTGTGATAATCTGAGTGGACAGATAATTGATTTGCTATTGTATTGTATAACGGGCTGGTGATGTCCAAAGCGCGTATTTTGCGTACGATGATTTGTTATTTTATGTATGTCTGTCACGTGACAAATCTGTTCAATGTTAGGTTTAAAATGAGCTGTTCCTACAATGGGTGTAACAAGACCCTTAACGAAGCCGAAAGTCACTTGTTCTCCCCGCCATTGCGATCATTTTTTTGTTCTATACCATACCTGGGAACCTTCTAGTTACGGAGATATTGGGGGTCAAAGTTCCAACTTTTTCACAAGTATTTTTTTAATTGCACGTTTTTAATGTAAGTTTTTTACTTTGAACACCTCCAAGACCCGGGGGTCTCATGGATTGTATAGTACTACTATTCAATTCATCCATCAGCACAATGTTTTGAGTTACAGCAAGTTATATTGAGTCCTACCGTTAAACGTGATTTTTCACCCCAAAAAAAAAAGTTGTTTCGGCTTCGTAGAGGGTTTGATTACACCCTGTATTTTGTTGAGTAAAGATCAATGTACCTTGAGATATAAGTACTGCACGGAATCAGATATAAGGTATAACTTATAAGTTTTGGTAAGAGCTATGAGCATACATTCATGGAGCAGCTGATTTCCGAGTTGGTCCCATGGCAAAGAGATTTTAAAGTATGTCCCTCATTTAACCTATAACGCTTCAGTTTTTTTTTAAATATTTTAAGTTTTTGACGATTTTTTGTAATCGCTAATAATATTTTTGTGTTTTTATGTAAAGTCAGGGAAATCAAAATGACAACCAAGTTAATTGGTCCGGTGTACGAAACGACTGTAATACGGCAAATGTAATATGTTATATGTATATTTTGTTTGACTAACTGCGCAGTTTTCCGACGTTATATGGCGTGACGAATTTGAGATAAAGTTTTCCTTTGTAGAGCGTCGTCTCTGTCGCACATATCAGTCTCTCTCTTTCTAATGTTTGATGTGTCATATTTATGATTAGATCTTTCTAGCAATCCAGCAGGAAGAGATGATACTGTGAAGTTTAAGAGGAAGCAAAAACGCTTTATATATATGACCATTATGTTTTTTTTTTTATAATAGGTATATTAAGGGGCGTTTAGTTGAGCGTTTGCGATTTGAGTCAGGGGCGATATTTTTTATTTTAGGTGTTTTTATCTAATTCCTTATTTACTGAAGTGCATATACTTCGTACGTGTAAAGTGTTATTTTAGATATTTTTTTTGTTATTAGATTCCATGGTCTAACGTGTATTCATTGGTTTCATAATATTAATACCATCTTCTATAATAAATAATGTAAATATTTTAATTTTTTGATATGATAACTATTTTATGACTGTAATCGATCAATATAATAATAAGATAAGATATAAAATACCCATGCCTTTTATTTTTATAACGATTTATGAATATCAACTGGATTTTGGTTGTTATTGCTTTGAGCAAAGTAAATAAAATACAAAACAATAATATAAAATTCTATCGATTCGTTTTCTAAAAAATCTCAACCATTTATGCAAAAGTGGGTCAGCTAATTGCTATCACTCACTGTACATTTAACTTTTTATACCTAAAGAATAAACGTATTGAAGTTGTAACTAAATTCATACTCTTTTGACGATGAAGAAAATTTTATAAAAAGTTTTTTTTTTTTAATCTATTTTTCAGGGTTTTTTGTTCATAATTGCGACAATGTCAATCTCATCGTCAATAAAAAGTTGAAACAACATCTGAAACAATATTTAAAATGGGACATTGATAATACTATCAAAACAATCAACACTTATAAATAAGTAGATAATGTAATCCACATTCAATTTTAAGATTACGATATTATTGTCAACTAGCTTGTGCCCGCGGCTTCGCCCGCGTGGAGTTCGGGAATTGCCCACGGAATCTTACTTCTGGGATAATAAGTAATCTATGTATGTATAGTACATACATAGATTTACGTGTACTTGCTATTGCAAATATTTGTTCATAGTAATATCAATTAAATTACATATGTGAAATATCTTGGTTTGAGATTGGACACCGGGACACCAATCAAATGATTTATTAGGAATCTATTTATAGACATAATACTTTGACATAATATTTAATATCAATGTCCCGTATCGCGAGCCAACGCGAAAAGCGGTGGAATAAACCATATTCACAGACGCGTCTACCTCAGAAAAATCCTACCTACTTAGTAATAGGTAAATACTCCCTCGCCCCGCACGCCCCACGCAACGCTGCGCGGCATGCGCCCTTTTACGTGAGCTTCGAAGCCCTATTTAACTATATTGGGGGATGATTTTGGAAAAACTGATACACATGTCTTATAATTTTAATTGAAGAGTGTGAACATCAATTTTCGAGTCAATCGACTCAGCAAATATTAAGTTTCACAGAAAATTCAACACCCCATTTTACCCTCTTAGGGGTAGAATTTCAAAAAACCCTTTCTTAGTGGATACCTACTCTTCACAAAGAATACACCGTCCAAATTTCATTTCTCTCGGACCAGCGGTTTGGGCTGTGCATTGATATATCAGTCAGCCAGACAGGACATTGAATTTTAAATTGGGGGATGATTTTGGAAAAACTGTGATACACGTATCTCATAATTTTAACTGAAGAGTATGAATACATATTTTCAAGTCAATCGCCTCCGAGAATAAAAAGTTTTACAGGAAATTCAACACCCCATTTCACCCTCTTGGGGGTGGAATTTCGAAATACCCTTTCTTAGTGGATACTTACTCTTCACAAAGAATACACCGTCCAAATTTCATGTCTCTAGGATCAGTGGTTTGGGCTGGGGGTTGATATATCAGTCAGCCAGTCAGGACGTTTAATTTTAAATTGGGGGATGATTTTGAAAAAACTGTGGTACACGTATCTCATAATTTTAACTGAAGAGTGAACACAAATTTTCAAGTCAATCGACTCAAGGAATAAAAAGTTTCACAGAAAATTAAACACCCCATTTCACCCTCTTAGGGGTGGAATTTTGAAAAACCCTTTCTTAGTGGATACTTACTTGTCACAAAGAGTACACTGTCCAAATTTCATGTTTCTAGGACCAGCGGTTTGGGCTGTGCGTTGATATATAAGTCAGTCAGTCAGTCAGTCAGTCAGTCAGGACTTTGAATTTTATATGTATAGATAGTCGCTTGAGTTTTCCTTTTGATTAGTTGCTCCCAATTTCAGTTGCGGTTATAGTGGTATGGCCATGTGATGCGGACGAATGAGAGAAAATGGCGTCTGGAAAGTTGAGTATGAATTACATGAATGTGGATGTACAAAAGTGGAGCAAAACCAAAGATAGATGATATGGCTAGAAAGGAGGTGACTGCTGAGATGACGAGTATTAGAGAAGTATGGAAGTAGAAAACATGTCGCGCTGACCACAAATACCTGTATTTTTTTAACAACCATGTCCCAATCTCAGTTATACAGGGAGTAAGGGACAGCCCTCCACAAACTGTCAGGGTGCATACAGCTCCTTATTTTGAATCATGTTCCACCGGAATTTATTTCCGGTTTTTTTTTTTCAGTTACTATTCCTTTATTTCAATATAAAATTACATTCTCTGTACGCAGCACTCCATTTATGTAAACAAAACGGCTAATATCAAAAAATCAAAAATAGATGTTGAAATAATCTAACGAACGACGCGTGAAATCAGCTGTTCACTTCCTGCCTAGCTACAGAGTTCATCGAAATCGTCGTCGCGCTTGCCTTTCGCTACGTGCGTTTTCCCACGGTAACGATACATTGCGTATGAGGAAATAAAACAAATCTTTTGGATTCCCCTAACATTCCTGAAATAATTTCTTGTACCGGTCATCTTATTATGATATTATACTGAATTCACCCCATCAGTTTGTGGAGGGCTGTCCCTTACACCCTGTATTTAACAGACCAGACGACTAAGAAACTACCTTGACATAAGGCGAACATAACAAAAAGAAAACTCCCATCTAGTTTTCTTTCAAACCAGAAAATTTTCTATTTAAATATCTTAACCATATTTACAAAAGCTTTCGTATCTTTCTTAAGATCTTAACTAAGGTAAGATACAATCTTTCATCGTGCATTTTAAACCACAGTTTAGTCATAACAGCGTAATTTAGTTTGAAAAGTGCTGTCATCGGCGACACCTTGCCCTCTAGCGGCAAGCCATCGAATTAGAATATAAATTGAACTCTTTATATAAACATTTATAATTTGCATTTAAGGGGAGGTTTTACGTTGTAACTTAGTGGTGGCTTAATGTGAAGAGACTTGGTTAGCTTACTTTGGCGGCCGTCACTTATATCCATTGTACTAATCCTACTAAAAATGCCAAAGTTTGTGGGGATGGATGGATGTTTGTTAGTCTTTCACGCAAAAACTGCTGAACGAATTTGGATGAAAATTAGAACACAGATAGTTTATAACCTGGATTAATACATATCATACTTTTTACCCCGATAGTATGATCCCGTGGAACAATAATCGAACTCCACGCGGGCGAAGCCGCGGGCATAATCTAGTATTATAAAAGTGTAAGTAACTGAGCACTGAGCGTGAGGTCCTGGGTTCGATTCCCAGGTTGGGCTAAGTGTCATTAAGTTTTTCCATCAGGAAATTCTCAGTACCAGCCACGGAGTTTGAATTTGTGCCCGGTTGATGGTAATAGGCTCGGCACCTATTACATGGGACTTAAACATAATTGGCAAAATATAGGTGTACTATTAGGTACACCTCTGCCTAACTCGTCGGGGATTACAGGCGTAATGTTATGTGATGTGAAAGTAGCTGTCTGTTATTCTTTCAAGCTGAACGAATTTGGCATAAAGATGACATGATATATTGTCATGTAGGCATAACTAGGATAAAGCATAGCATCCATTTTTACCCATTTACTGTTTCCGTGGGATTATCATCGAACTTTACGCAGGCAAAGCCACGGGTAAAAGCTAGGAGGCTATATTGAATACAATCTGTTGTTAATTCTCATGTCAAGTAATTTGATTGGTAGATGAATTCTCGGTAAACCAATCACGACAGTCTAAATGAATTTGACAGCTTGTCGGTACCTTTATATAATATGTCAAAATTGTTTAAAAAAATTGGCATTTTTTGACGTTTGCTTTATTAGGTTGTCATTCGCATCAATCAAGGATCAAGTAACGCGTTGCTGGCTGTTAAGCTAATGTATTTTAGATAAATAAAGTCTCAGTAAAATATAACATAATATTGAAATAATAAAATCAGTATCTACTGCGATACACTGAAAATATAATTCTGTAAAAAGTGGCGTAAATAAAGTAATCTGATTCAGTTATCAAAAATCACATTGCCCAAATTTTTTACAATCACAAAATATTTCAAAAAAAACATTAATAAATACATTTTTTTACTGTAGCAACCCACCCTTAAATTCACCGGTAGCAACACAAACGACGTTCGGCTAATACGTTATAAATATTCATAGTCATAAGTAGCTCCCGACCTATCGAACGTTTACTACTTGGCCAGTGTTACCTGAACCGCGACCACGGATCCTCCATTCCCTTTAATCCGTAAAACTCTTTCTCAAAGACGGGGTGGGTAGGTCTCGATACTTTGGCCGTCTACTCTTCACCAGGGGAAGGGATTCCGATACACATTATACGATATTTCAATTCAGTATTTATATTTCCTTCGGGAATATGGCTTTAAATCCATGTGGAATGTTCTGGTAAATATTTTTTGCGTTCTGTTTCCGCTTAGTGGAACTTGAATAATATTTCGGGTGCGAATTTTTCAACCAAAATAAAAACACACACACACACTGTTGGCCTGCGTCATGCCACTGCAGGGCAAAGGCCTCTCCCCATAACTTCCATTTGCTACCAGATACATACCCAGAGATCGGAGCTAATGTGGGCCACTGATCGTTTATTTTGTCCATCTCGTCCCGCCATCTTCTACGAGGTAAAACAAAAAAAAAAAACAAACGAGGTAAAATAAAACAATTGACTCATTTTAGTTTGAATTTAAAAAATATCAGTTCAATTGTCGTCATAAATGCTCGTCTGATTCCATGACTTAAAAAATTAATCATTTTTTTATCATTAGAGATTAAATCCTTTATGAATGTGCTTAGGTATTTTGGTATTTATTTTACATAAATGTACCTTCTTATAATAAGATACTTACTATATATACAGAATAAACTGAACTAATCGTGACCGTTCGAAGGAACGGAGGGAAGCCTTTGCCCAGCTGTGGGGCAATATGGGTTAGCTATAAAATATAAATATCGGATTGTCAGGATTTATTCCGTCAGGATCGTACATCATGTGGACAGAAGTTGGTTTACGCGCAATGAAAACACGCTGGGTGCGATACACTGTTTCTATTAAAGTAACAAATTACTTGAAATTACAATTTAACACGATAGCGCGGGGCATAATGAACAGGATACAGTTCCAGGACGTCTCAACTCCGCTGTGATCAGATATTCAATGTTGTCTTCGCGTCGAGCTGTAAGCATCAGGGCTCTGTAGAAGCACGCTGTGGTGTGGGTAGACTTGTAAGTAGATCGCGTGATGTTGTCACTGGCTTATTTTAAGTCCGTACCAATGACCGGATCCGACTTATAATTAATACAAAAACATATTAGTTACTTTTCCTCTAATTGAATCTAGATCGTGCCATGTAATAAAGCTATAAGCTTTGACCGGCACGGACGCATATCAACTTAATACCGTATATTATTACGATATAAAAATACTCATATTCTCATTATTACTGCCCACGCAAAACCTATAAAAGTTTTAGTTATACCTTTATACGTAGGTTTGCCTTCTACTTCTATGTTTAACTTTGAAAGAAGTCAAAGATTATGTGATTGATGATACTCTTGTACAACCGTTAAAATGTCTCGTTGGTCTAGTGGTCGCAAGCGCGACTGCTGAGCATGAGATCCTGGGTTCGATTCTCAGGTCGGGTAAAGTGTTATTAGATTTTTTTATCAGGAATTTCTCAGTAGCAGCCACGGAGTCTGGATATGTACCCGGTTAGGCTTGCCCCCTATTACATGGGATTTAAACAAAACTAGCGAAATTTAGATGTACTCTTAGGTACATTTCTGCCTAGACCTTCGGTGATTACAGGCTTGATGTGATGTTCTGTGATTTAGTATATACAATAATCCTCGACGGCAAGTAAAGCCAAGTCAGAGGCTCATGGGCGGCGTGAAAACTCTGACACCAGGTTAGGCACTAACCACACGATAAAGAGTAATGTAAATGTCAGTCCCACCAGGCGCACAAAGCCTGCTAACTGACTTATCTTTTCACCAGTATGTATGCTACTAATAACAGAATAAAAAGACCGTCATCACCAAAACAGACTATACTCTTCTTTAGGAACTTCTTGACCATGAGTTACGCTTACAAGCAACATGCGTCTTGCGACGGTACCTCGATGATCCACCGCGCGCCTTGCGGAGCGATGGATTGAAACAGATGACGGGCGCTCGCATGTTGCTTGATGCAACGTCACGTGAACGGTTTCCGTGATCATAGTATTCGGTCATGTCTACCTTTCCGGCCCATCATCATCATAATCATCATTTCATCCGAAAGACGTCCACTGCTGGACTCAGGCCTCCCCCAAGTGTCGCCACATTGACCGGTCCCGTGAATCTCGCATCCAGCGGATCCCGGCAACCTTCACCAGGTCATCGGTCCACCTAGTGGGAGCCCTTCCAACGCAATTTCTTCCGGTTCGCGGTCGCCACTCCAGAACTTTTCGGCCCCATCGGCCATCCGTCCATTCCGGCCCATACGATTAAATTGTGAAGATACGTCAATTTAACACGAAAATAAGTGGTCAGCGGTGGTTTCATCGTTTAAGTATCAAACAGACAAACTGACTGCTGGGCAAAATACTAAATCTAGCTTATACAGGGTGGCGCCGACAATACGACAATAAATTAAACTGCGTACCTCATGACGTTCCCAGTCGGCACACAAAAAAATTTTAGAATATATCCAGTAGTATAGTCACAGGACATTATTTTTGATTTTCAGCATTTTTTTAATGATATAGATTAAAAGGCTAATTTCGACAGGCTAACGACGACCCCGCATTGGTATTTTAGTTTTTTTTTAAATTTCGTGAGTTATTTGATAATCTAAAAGTATTCCTATGAACTAGTATTACCAGTGTTTTCATTTATTGTCGTACTGTCGGCACCACCCTGTATTTATATGTATATATTTTATGGATCCACTAAAAGTAATTGGATTTCTGCCTACGTAATTAAAGTCTAGATTGGGTAAATAATTAGGCAAAGACACATTGAAAAACGGTCTTTTTTCATTATAATACAATTTTTTGTTTGAACGATAAGCAATTAAGATTAATTTCTAATCTGGTGACATCGATATTAAAATGCTGGAATTGGTAAGTTTATTTTAATAAAGTGTGTAGGTATTTATTTTGAGCAGTTTTCCGGTCTTCCATCTATGTAGTTTTACGATTACAAAGGCTGGCTCGCTGTGATGCTTTTTGTGATTTTCTTAAATTGTAAACCGATTAAAAATGAAAAAAAAAAACGTTTTCTTTTTTTCACACTAGCTCACGCATGGCTGGAGGAGCAAATGAGTCCTGAAGTGGAGAAAGCTAATCGGCAAACGTAGCATGGAATGCCCTCCAGCTAGTTAGACCAGTCTAACCCAGCCGGTTTTTTGGGTGGGCATCTTAAAAACATGGCTGAATTAGGCTGGGAGAGTCCTATGTCTACCAATGGACTGCAAAAGGCCGAGTTCATTCAATGAGACACGAAGATAGCCTGACGCAAAGATAATGTAGAATCACGCTTTTATAAACGAGTTGATTTTACAATGCACACTTTGCCAATTAAAAAACAAACGGGCTATGTAACGATGATCACGTACTGAAGATTTCCTTCCCAGATCAGATATTCTCATGAATGTATCGTATAAAGATAAGCTTCCTTTTTGAATAAGTAAGTTTTACAGCCGTCTAATGAAAGATTCCATCGGTGTTATGATCGACGATCGCGGCGGTATTCTGAAGATATTGAAGGAAACTCAAGAATGTGAGTTCCAAATAGTTGCTTGCTTTTTTTTTATTGTGGTAAAATCATCAAATAAGTCCTCCCACCCAGGGCAGAGCGGGAGGGACTGTCAGACTTGTACTGACTAAAATCCACGGTGTCCTTCAGTAGCCCTTTATGTTCCAGGGTCACGGTGAATCTATAAGTCCCGCGACCCCGGCAGGCTTTGGCCCTCCAGAGGGGGGCCCCGTCATTATGCTGACACTCTTTGAGGCGCGCGTGGAACACAACGCGCCGTCGACCCGGGCATGGTTCATGGTCGAATAGTTGCTTGCTTAACAAAATTTAATAGAGTATGTTTAAGCCGTTGGTCCCGGCTGTCATTTGTAGATCTTTGACAGTCGTTACAGGTAGTCAGTGGCCCAAAAGTCTGACAACTAGTCTTACCAAGGGGTATCGTATTACCGAGTACTAAACTGGGTTGTGGAGGTCAGATAGGCAGTCGCTCCATGTAAAATACTGGTATTCAGTTGCATTCGGATAGACTGGAAGCCGACCCCAACATAGTTGGGAATAGGCTAGGCAGATGATGATATTTAATAAGTGTGTATTAGGTAAGTGTTTTACAGAAAATTAACGAATGAAAACCTATAAAAATATAAACAATTAATTGTTTATTATTTCCTTTATTTATTAATTTAATTAATTTGTACATAAATAAATAAAGGAAATAATAAACAATTAATGTTTACACGGTTTTTTGACATTACTACGATAGATGTGGAATCGTTTATTTCATCAGTGTTGAGTTCAAAGCAAAAAGTGTAATGTATACGCGTGTGTGTGTATGTTGTGTAGGTAGGTACCCTACAAATAATATATTTTACATTAATTTAAATATTTTTACCTCACAATATAAAATATAATATTCTGTGGTCCGCTGCTTTATTATAATATTCAGAAAGTAACGTAGAAATTATTCCAATAACTTGCATAATCCTTCCCGGAGCGGTAGGACTTTGAGCAGACTTTTACTTATTTGCAAGTTAGTTCTTGTGTGTATATTTTTCTATTACTTGTTATTCTTGCTGGAAAAGCGTTAATATTATAATGAACTTGTGTAGACATTATAAAGTAGATATTTACGATTCTACAAAATGGCTGATGATTATTGGAAGAGCATTAGCCTCAAGATTTTTTGTACATTAATATCGATTTATTTTAAACTGTCTAACCTTTTTCCAACTATGTTGGGGTCGACTTCCAGCTGAATTATAATAATTATCATTTTAGATCATATTTTAGTGACAACCATAAAAAGCAGAATTAATTATGTAGAACTCATTTTCCTTGTCATTTATGTTACTTGGGGTCGGCGTAACACATTTTATTTCTTCCTTCTCCTCTGTCAACAGTCACGCTATCATTGAATATTTATTTATTGTACTAAACTACATTTAATTTGAGGTAAGAGCCTGGGGATCCGTGACACAGGGTATCCTAGTATGGACGCCAGTCTCTCACAAACGAACATATATTATGCACTAGCTTATGCCCGCGGCTTCGCCCGCGTGGAGTTAGGGAATTGCCCACGGGATCTTACTTCTGGAATAAAAAGTAATCTATGTATCTTTCTATAATAAATACATAGATTTACATGTACTTGCTTATAACTTGCAATTATTATTATAAAGTTATATCAATTAAATTAGATACGTGAAATATTGATAAATTGGTCTGAGATTGGACATCGGAATTACTGGATTTTATCTGAAGAGTATGTAAACAATTTTTCAAGTCAATCGACCCCGAGAGTAAAAAGTTTCACAGAAAATTCAACACCCCATTTCACCCTCTAAGGGGTAGGAATTTCGAAAAACTGATACTAACTCTTCACAAAGAATACACCCTCCAATTTTCATAACTCTGGGACCCGCGGTTTGGGCTGTGCGTTGGTATACCAGTCAGCCAGTCAAGACATGGAATTTTAAATTGGGGGATGATTTTGGAAAAACTGTGATACACGTATCTCATCATTTTAACTGAAGTATATGTAGACACATTTTCAAGTCAATCGACCCCGAGAGAGTTTCACAGAAAATTCAACACCCCATTTCACCCTCTTAGGGGTGGAATTTCAAAAACCCTTTCTTAGTGGATACCTACTTTCCACAAAGAGTACATTCTTCAAATTTCATGTCGCTAGAACCAGCGGTTTGGGCTGTGCGTTGATGTATCAGTCAGCCAGTCAGGACATTGAATTTTAAATTGGGGGATGATTTTGGAAAAACTGTGATACACGTATCTCATCATTTTAACTGAAGTATATGTATACACAATTTCAAGTCAATCGACTCTGAGAATAAAAAGTTTCATAGAAAATTCAACACCCCATTTCACCCTCTTAGGGGTGGAATTTCGAAAAACCCTTTCTTAGTGGATACCTACTCTTTACAAAGAGTACATTGTCCAAATTTCATGTCTCTAGGACCAGTGGTTTGGGCTGTGCGTTGATATATAAGTCAGTCAGTCAGTCAGTCAGTCAGTCAGTCAGGACTTTGAATTTTATATGTATAGATTTTGTTAAAATATTATTCTTACAATTATATTTATTATAACTATGTGAACCTTTGTGAAGAGAGAAAATAAAGATATTGTATTGTATTGTATTGTATTGTAGTTAATCCTTTTTCTTTCATTGATTTTACCATGTTAAAAAAAAAAAAAAAAATCGTTCCTCACGTGTGTTTCGATCGTGTGAAAACCTTGGTCATGAATTCGACCAAAAAATACACACATATTTTAGACCATCTAAAAATACGCACAATTTCTATCCAGAATAAGACCATGAGCCTCTTATACGTCGATACTGAGTCAGTCATCTCATCAAAGAACGCGTACAAATGAGATCGTTTCCCTCCCAAATTCCTCTTCCCCCGAGCCATCAATTGCTTGCTACAAAAATTGATCAAATAAAAAATGTGGTAGATATTTTCTGGTGTGCCCTTTGAACATTCTCCTTTTTGTACCACAATTTTGGTGTGAATAAGGTTATTGTCAATCAACGAGTACATTTTGAGGCCGGTTCGAAGGTTTTGTTGATTCCTGATTGACAGAGGATTCGAATTTGGATACGGTGAAATTGATCGCTGCATTTATAATAATTCAAAATGGCCGTCCCGAAATATGGGATTTGTTCGGTGAAATGCGTCGGAAAATGTTTCGGGAAATGTGTCAGATTGCGGAAAAATGTTTAAATTGCTTTGTATTACTTCATCTATCCATCTGTCAGCAGTGCGGTCATAACTCGAGAACAGTAAAATCTATCCGATTTTCTTTTTATTCTGCTTTTGATATTTTCTTGTCGACTACCTCCTTGGTCTAGTAGTTGCAAGCGCTACTTCTGACTACGAGGTCCTCGGATCGTTTCCCAATTGAGGGTGAAGTTTCATTGGGAGTTTTATCAGGGATATCATTATATTATCAGTAGCCCAAGTGACCGATTGATGGCAATAGACTCGCTCAATATTAGATGGGATTAAACATAGCCGGTGAAATGTGGGTGTACTATACCTATGTTTATAGTTGTAATTCATAGGATTTGACTGATGAATTTTGAGAGAGAGGTTTGAAATGAAAAACGTGAATTGTTCTTGGAGTCAATCAAGTTGCTTTATTTATATTTCTTGTGAAATAACAAGTGACAGTTGGTTTGACAGATAATAAAAACATTGCCATTAAGTATAATATTAGTATTGCAAGGAAATTAAATGTTGGGGATGCCAACAACCTACGCCTTTGTTCAACCCTTCGTTCTTTGGGCGTCATTTTATGTTATTTCATATCAAAGAATAGATAGCAGATAATGAGTTAAAATATCACATTGTAACTTCAAATAGTTCCTTTATTTGAAAGTCTACTATAACTAAAACTATACTAATGAGACGACCACCTAGTTTGCAACAAACTAACACCAAAATATTACAATATGTTATACAGTGTTATTGCTACATAGTTGACAAAGACAACATACACCATACAAAAGGCTCCAATGAAACTTGTTTTGACATATAATAGCTGAAAGTTTGGTAGTTAGCGCGCCTAGACATTTATGATTTACAAGTCATACACTTATGGCGGTTTAAAGAATTTAAAATGATTTAAGGCTGACGATAACAGTTTGACTGCCCCGTTGTTCTAGTAGTCGCCAACGCGACTGCTGAGCATGAGGTCCTGGGTTCGATTCCCGGGTCGGGCAAAGCGGTATTGGGTTTTCCTATCAGAAATTTCTGAGTACAAGTCAGTTGATGGTAATAGGCTCACATGTTACATGAAACTTAAACATAACTGGCGAAATGTGTGTGTACTTTTAGGTACACCTCTGCCAAACCTTTCGGGGCTTACAGGCGTGATGATATGACAATAACAGTTTGAGAGTAATTGTACAGGACAATACTTGTGATTGAAATTAAATAAATATGACATCACCAGGTAAGTATTATTTCTTTGTTTATCGTAAAAACGTTATCACTCTTCACTGGTGTCGAAAACAAAAATAAGCATAAGACGATAAGAGTCGGCTACACATGCTGCTTGACGACATCAAATGAAAATGGTTATTGTATTTCCTCGAACCACCGTCCTCTTTTACAAGGTCCTACTCTTGGATTTTCAACATCAAAATAAAGACCTTAAGATCTGTGCGCTTAGATTTCCTTTTATATAACTATAACATTTCAAGGTATCTCGCTCTATTTGTAGACCCCATCTAGTGCTTTGTACAAGAAGAGATGATAATTTTATGAGAGAATTATAGGTTAGGAGCGGACCCAAGAGATTAAAAGACTTATAGAAAATTATTATACATAAATGTTGATCCTGATTATTTTCGATTCTGACACATGAATGCTACCTGACAAGCGGGCATATGACACTAGACATACCGACTTATTACTTATTACACGTATTGGATTACGATTATTTCGTGTTATACCATCTATATCTCTTAAATATTTGAATGTCATTGGAGCGGACCCATTTAATAATAATTTATTTTTTTATATTTTTATATGTGTTTTTTTATATTGTTTTTTTCTAAGGAATATTTGAATATTTGAATTATTTTTATTTAGAAATGTAATTAATTTGCATAGAAATAGATAAAGGAAATTTAAAAAAAAAGATAAAACCGCCTATACCTTGCACCACGCCCTGCGGTCCCACCTGCCCACCGTGTGTAGATATAACAGTCTCAGAGCACTTACACACTGGCCTTGTTCTAATGACCAAAGTTTTCAGCGCTGCCAACTTAATATATACAAAATTACCATACCTATAACATTGTAGCTTAATGGTGCAAGGATAAAAGGATATTAGTATCAAATTGGCTTTTGGAGGTTGGTAATGTTGTTTGTAACCGATTCAGTGTGTTATCGGGTTTATTTTATCTCTGTATTGATGTTTTGTGGTTGTTGATTGTGTTATTTTGGGTGTTTTTGATTGACTGTAGGTGTAGAAAGTATTTTGTATTGTGACTATGGTTACTTGGACTTTGACTTCAGAGCGGTACTCTTAACTGTAGTATTTTCAAGAACATAATAGGACAATGGAAATCAGACTGTCTAATTAAAACGAAGCATTACGATGCCCCTCGCGGGTGTTGACGCAATGTGATTTTCGCCCAGTGCTCTGAATGTCAACCTAAAGAAATTCAAGCAAGCGCGGGTAAACGGTGGGAGTAACTATGACTCTCGTAAGTGCGCGTAGTTTGGTGACGGAGGCGGACGTGGGAGTCCTGTCACAACAGTCTATAATGATTACGAACATTAGTCACTAAAGACAAAGGCAAATGTCCGTGGTGTGGTAAGATAGCCAAATGCCTCGTCATCTAATTAGTGACGCGGATGAACGGATTAATGAGATTCCTACTGTCCTATCTAGTATCTAACGAAACCATAGCCAACGAAACGGGTTTGGGAGAATCAGCGGGGAAAGAAGACCCTGTTGAGCTTGCATTGTAAGGAGATATGAGAGGTGTAGCATAAGTGGACGTGGTGTATCATAATCTCAGGCTCGATCTCTCAAAAATGCCTCGAATTTACCAAGATTTTTAATCAGTTATTGGTATTATATTTATTTATTGATGTAGGTACACGTAAAACACATTTAAAGGAAATACAATAAAGCACAAAGGTATTTGCGACGAGATTTTGGACGTGGTTAGGCGACAGTCCGACAGAAACGTTTATACCGCTTTTAATATCTTCGGTGAATGTTATCCTCCCAAAAGAGGTTGTTTGGGCAGGAAGACACTTTCTCTTATTTCATACCAAAACAGATACAGCAAATAAAACAAACTGTGTCGCTTTCTAAACAGTAATATTGGCGAGTATACTTGTCGCAAACAAAGATCTTATACAGACAGCACTATAAAGGGTGTAAATAAACCCTTAACATATCCGAAAGGCACTTGTTCTCCCCATCTTTGCGATCATTTTTTGTTCTAGACTATACCTGGGAACCTTCTGGTTACGGAGATAATGGGGTTCCAACATTTTCACAAGTTTTTTTTAAATACTTGTTTTTAATGTAAGATTTTTACTTTACACACCTGCTCGACCCCCGTACTATTCAATCCATCATTCAGCACAATGCTTTGAGTGCTTTCCATCGAGTCCTATCGTATCACGTGATTTTTCACCCCAAAAAAAAGTCGATTCCCAGCAATAATTTTTACGTAAAGTTACTTAGTTTGATGTACAGAATGCTTGGTTGACGGCTATGTGAAGGGTCTGTTTACACCCTGTATAAACTGAACTCTATTAGTCATTCTTCTGCCGACCCGTATGGAAAAATGGCGTGAAAGTATACACAGAACAATAACGTGTCGGGTTTAAAGCTCATAAAGTAGTTGCTCCATTGTTTACGAGTTAAACTCACCCGTTTGACTTTAACAACTTTTGCCGCAAAACACACCGACATACGAAACAGCTTACCCGTTGGTCAGTACGTTTTATGTACCTACTTTTATATCCGTTTCACAAAGTCTATATTCAACATCTGACTAGCCTTCTTTCAACTATGTTGGGGTCAGCTTCCAGTCTAACCGGATGCAGCTGAATACCAGTATTTTACATGCAGCGACTGCCTTACTGACCTCCACAACCCTACAGTCAGTACTGGGTAATACGATACGCATTGGTAGGACTGGTTGTCAGACTTTTGGGCCACTGACTACCTGTAACGACTGTCAAAGATCTACAAATGCCAGCTGGGACCTCGGCTTTTCCGAGACTCGGAGGAAACTTGGCATGTAATATGGGTCACCTATCTACGGACCAACCTAGGCAAGCGTGGCTTAACCTAAAGATCGACCCGGGCGGCTGTTATTATTTTGCCACGAGTTCCTCTAGACCGATCCTAAATTAATGCCTGCATAAGAGCCCTCTAGACTCTGCGGCTCAACGTCGAGAGTAGAAATTCCAACAGTTAATAATTGAGGTGTCGCGTATCTAGTGCAAACAGGTATTACAGTAGTGGTCTTTGTTTAGTGCTGGATACTGAGAGGTTTAACTGAAATACGTGCCGTAAAAAAAGGGCTACTTTAGTGGTCGAGTTAGTTGTAGACCTGTGAAAGAATTGGCCTTGGAAAGTGGTACCGTACCTATCTTTACCGCCAACGAAAGTTGTTATATTTTAGTTTAAATGCTATGGGTGCCAAGGATCGTAACCGACAGCTAGAAGCAATAAACTTGAGAGGAAGTGGATTCTAACGAAAGGTTCTTCAGTGTCAAACCAGAAGGCGCAGCATTGGAAGGCCGTCCAATGGACAGTGGACATAGTTATGTTATTGAAGCTGATGAAAAAGGCCATGTAGAACTCATCAGAGATACGACAGTCGAGACATGCTCAAGATACAGAAAAAAAACAAACAGAAAATGGTCTCAAGTGCATTGTTTACTTATAAAAAAAAGCATGCGTCACCATCGAACACATCATAGCATGATTTCAGGTAGATAGCGTAGTTATCACAAAACAGATAAATTCCAAATCAGACCGGATTGTACTTGACTATATTAGTTTTTTATCGGTCAGGCTTGCGTAGGTTTCACTTTTGTATTTCACATGGATGGATGTATAATTATCCGCCTACTCTTGTCCCTCCTATGTTACGTCGGCTTGCCAGTCTAAACGAACGCAGCACCGTTGAGCGCCTAGAAGAGCCTGACTAGGTAGGTTGTGATGACTGTTAAAGATTTACGAATGACAACCGAAACAAACTATTTTAATATGTAATGGACAGTCCTATCCACAGACCGACTTCGGCAACTGTTGCCTTGGCTTGAAGATCGGCCTGTGCGGCTCTTTTTAGCACGATTTAATTAGCTTCATTTGTAACTATGTAAAAAATCACAGAAGCTAAATTTGACCTACTTCCCGGTTTCCGATTGAGCTGAAATTTTCCATACATGTTTAATTTGGATGACAATGCATGGTTAACTTAGTGACGTTATTCCAAATCCAATATGGCGGACTCCTAAAGATGGCATGCATTTATATATGTATAATGAGAGAGTTTGCTGAGAAGAATGAGAGAAATAAAAGGACGTCACTCTAAGGCGTGTTTATTAGTATTTTTAACAATAATAGTTTATTTTAGCAAAGAGGAATTCCGATCCGAGGAACCTCTGATCAAACGATCTATCGGCCAACTAAACACTTAAGTGAGCGCTGAGTCTAAATCATCATAAACAAACAACACATCATGCCCATTTCCACGGCTATTTATATTAATTGAGAGCATTAATAAACAATACTTAGCAGCGCACAAAATGAACGTCAAACACGCACAGTTCTCTTCTATATTTCCGCGAACATTATAACTCGGGAACTATTTTTATGATAAAGGACGTGACCGTGAATGTTATGGCTAAGTTAACATGATGTTTTGAATGGAAAAAACCGTTAAACATGACATGGCTTATGGCTTGAGAGCTTTTAACTTTTAATAATCCTGTTAGTAATGAAAATCAACAGTAGGTTTTAAAAAGCATTTCCTGATCGACCTATAGGTGTGTTATGTTGATATTTCAGTGATAACTTTTATATGAAAATTTTTGTTGTTCAAATTAAAAAGTACTTAAAAAAAAATCAGGCATTGTTTAACCTCTGCTATCTCTACTTTTGTTGATTTTTCTTCGCTTAAAATGACACTACCGGTACCTTTGTCTAATATTAGGTACACCTTTGCCTAACCCTTTGGGGGTTTACAGGCGTGATGTTATGTTATTTAACCACAAAGACAACCCGTAACAGTCAGCAGAACTAGTGCAAACCATAAAAACATAGGAGCAACATGCATTCATCAAAAAAGCAAACACCGAAATGCATCTAACCCCACACACAAAGCGTCTAACATTTGATCAAACTGAAGTCATTACCGTTCCTAAGGCTGATCCACACAAGCGTCTTCGGCCATAATTCAAACGCACCGCAACTCTAGTAAATCCTACTCATTAGTCGTCGCGACCCACTAATGTGTTCTCGTCCTATTAAGTGACGGCTTACTTGCTCCGTGTGTACTTGGGTTTTGCCATGTATGTGGGAGATATTGCTGGGGCTTTTTGTGTGGTTGAATTAATTGGGTATTAAAAGATGTTGAGAATATTTACAAAGAACAGAAATGAACCCATCTGTTTTGACAGAAAGAGTTTTTACAATAAATTAGTGCTAGGAGCGATTTATACAGGAACGGCGTAAGGCGAAGGCGCGGCGCAGGTGGCAGCGCATGATGCCGCTTCAAAACGTTTTCAAACAAAATTACGAAGGCGACGTGTCGTAAATTACATTTAAGAGGCGCGGTGCAGGCACGCCATTCTTTCGTTTCGTTATAAATTCCACGCCTGTGCTGCGCCTTTGCCGCGCCTTCACCTTACGCCGTTTCTGAATCATCCGCGCCTTCGACGATAAGAGGATATCCCGACTTAAAGTGGAAGCGCCGAGGTAGAAAAATAGCGGTAGCGGCGAAATTCTCTTACGTTTTTTGCAATTAATCAAATTGAATGACTATTTCTCGAACAGTCATTCAATGCGTTTAAATTAACTTAGAGGGTTGTGTTGATGATTATAACTCTGTAAAATCATACTTTTTTTTTTTTTTTTTTTTTTTCTTTGTTTATTTATAGAGGGTTTGATCATGTATGACCATGCCACCCTCATAGGGGCATTCTATATCTATCTACGCTTAATACCTAAGTTTACAATTTTGTATAGTTGTTTCGCTGTCTTGGACAAGGGGGCAGCCAAAATACTATTATATATGCCAACATCAATAGACTTAAGACCGTTTTCTACGAAAAAGTTACTCCTCTCAATCATACTTTTACGGCCGTGAATTCAGGCTGTATGTTGTTTTTGAGTTAATTGCAAAAAATGTAAAAAAAATTGAATTTAGCGGGCTACCTTCCCCCGTAAGAACATAATTTATGTTTCTAAATGACACAGAGGCGTTCAAACCTAAAAATTCGCTTGTGTGAATAGTATAACTCTTTGTGCATGTGCGTGTTTATGTTAATTGAGATAAGTGAATATTATTCGTATGTTTGAAAAATTGTTCTTTCTGTTCAATGACACAGCCAAATGCATTGGCCTATGTCTTCTCCTTTTGAGGGTTCCTACTTCAGCAAAAACAGAGCCCTAATAGGATCACTTTGTTGTCCGACTGTCTGTCCGTCTGTCAAGACCCTTTTTCTCAAGAACGCGTGGAGGTATCAAACTGAAATTAATATCAAATGCTCAAGTCTGCTACCTCTTAGAGCAGTAGAAAAATCAAACTTGTAAGTTTATACGGAACCCTTCTCGATGCGCGAGTCCAACTCGCACTTGGCCGGTTTTTTTTTCTTAGAGGTTATACCCCCCTCCCCCTCCTCATAACAGGAACATGTAGCAAACCTAATCCCCTAACAGGCAAACACGAAACCGAAGAAATATACAAAATCAACCCAGAAAATATTTACAAAGTAATCTATATACATAGACGGTAAACTATTACGTCAAGATACGGGTAATATCGAGCACAAAATAAATATTTTTCATGCTAGCAGACATTTTCCATCATTCATCCATCATTGTACTGCCCCCAAATCTTCAGGTGAATTTTCCTTAACACGTCTATAATAATGACCTGGTTCATATTTTTGTTGTACGGCAACGTTTCCCTCATTGTTTGAGAAAAGGATAAATGCAGAAAATCTATACTTATAATATTATAAAGTTGAAGAGTTTGTTTGTTTGGTTGAACGCGCTAATCTCAGGAACTACTGGTTCGAATTGAAATATTATTTTATTGTTGGATAGACCTTTTATCGAGGAAGGCTATAGGCTATATAACATCACGCTACGACCAAAAGGAGCCGAGCAAAAATAAAGCAAGTCAGAAGCGGCGGGTGAAACCGCAGAGAACAGCTAGTTAGGAATATGATTTGACTTAACATTTTACACGAACCGTAGTAACTCATTTACTTTGATATAAAAAAATGGATTAAATGATTTCGATAGTAATAGCTTATTTTATCAATTATGGACAATAAGGCTGTGTTTAGACTGAGTCATGATAGTCTGTAAGGCCGACTTTCATTTAATTTTATAAAACAACGCTGAAGCCGTCTTGTAGTCAAAGTGATGTGTGACACGATTGATGGCTATAGGCTCACCTTGCTTGTTTTGTGATGTTTAATGTTTTTGTTGTTATGTATGAATTTTCTGGTAGCGTTATAATATTATACACTTACATATTTTTTCAAGTTTTTTTGGAAACTAACCCGAGAATCATTGTTGTCTGAGCAAATATATTATATTATAATATTATATTAAACATAACAGGCGAAATTTTGGTGTACTATTAGGTACACCTCTGCCTAACCCTTCAGGGATTACTGGCGTGATGTTACGTTACGTCCTCACGTCAATATTTAAGGACGTCGCAGAGGCGTAAGTACCACCCACATTTCAATAATAATGTTTGAATCCCATGTCATGACTGCGAGTCTATTATGATTGCTGTGATAATTGCCATAAAATCAGCATATTTTCTGTTGCTTATTTTTAGCTAATAATAGGGAGCAAAACAGTGCACCCTGCATCAGGCGCACATAGATAAACAACAGCGTGTTGTATCGTGGCTCATTAGTGCGTATTCTCTCAACCTTTGTGACGAACTGACGATACTGTTGCACTGCACCAAGCTATCGTGTAAGTCAAGTATGATTGGAGCCGTCTTTGTAGGCGTAAAGTATACTGCCCACTACACCGTAGCGTACTATTGCCAAGCAACGAACGTATCAGGCAAAAAAAAATTCTACTATGGATTGGAAAGTATGACACTATGCCCACTAGACCGTTCCGTCACCGATCAACACCGTAGCGTGCCATGCACGTAGCGTATGGCGTATACGTACTGGCAAAATATACTCGCCGACTCTCTGTGTATGTTAAGCGAAGGTGACGGAACAGTCTAGTAGACATTTTGACGGCACGGTTGGCGCAGTGGCTGAGCGATTGGCTGCTGCGCTGCGTGTCGCGCGTTCGATCCCCGCACGGAACAAATATTTGTATGATCTACAGGTAGTTATTGTTCCGAGTTTGGCTGTTTGTGTATGTGATAAACGTTTGTAAACGCACCCACGATACAGAAGAAATGTCTAGTGTGTAATTAATAATTGTGGGTAATTTATATAAAAAAAATTGGGTTCGACCGAATATGATACCCGTTATAAATGGTTATGATACGCTGTTGATACGGTGTAGCAGTCCGTGTCGTGTTTTTTCGTTCCGTGCCTGTTTACTTTTATAGCACAGTTATGGTATGGTACGGTATAGTGGGCAGACTCCTTTATGGTAACTGAGGAAACGAGCCGTCTTGCACATATGACATACTGGCGTCTACAGTCCTTTTACAAGTTTATTTTTCATCTAACTTGACATCATTGTGCAAATAACAATGATGTCTAGTGTCGTGGCAATAAGGCTGCTATTAGGTTACTGTCCCTGACAAGTCTGTCAAAATTACAGTAATCTCTATTCTCGTGACTATAATGACAGAAACCTTTCGCTGTGGGATTACAACAGAGGAAAAATAATTATTTTGGGCTCCTATAGGAAAGCAGTACCTATGAACAAATCCATTGCCCAGTTAATGCATCCCTCTCAGTTTTCAGTATTTTAATATCTGAAGGTCATTCGACTAAAACTGAAGGCTTATTGTGAAAACTATACTTTTTTTTTTTTTAATCTATTTATTTAACACGCGGTTTTTATCCACATGGATACGCCAACCCCATCGTACCCTTTAAAACTATACTTGTTTATTGCGCTATGTGTTTCCTATAAATAGTATAACTAAGCAGCCGCGGTTCGCGAATAACCAAAAACCTTCGGCTTCTGAGGAGCCCGAAATGAGCCTATGTGCCGCCAAGCCAAATATACTGGTATACCAAAGCGGAGGACATCGAGGATATGGAGTACGTGCGCCAAAAGACGAGGTAAACACTGAGGGTGCAGTTACTGGAGTCACGCCGCGACTTCAACTTCAAGGTTTTTTTGGTGCGAAAACCGAATTGTTATCTGGCCCTAATGATGGAGGAAGACTTTTGGCCGCAGGATGTGGTGTTCCCTCACTTCCGCGGCCAAGTTCCACTGGTGAAGTGTCAGCAAGCTAAGTGCCACCATAGTTTTTGGTCTTTTTCATTATCAAAAGTTTTGTATTTACATTGTAGCCTGTAAAAAATTATGTTATGTTATTTATATGTACCCCAGCCCTTATTATTTAACTATAGACCTAAGAAAACCTTTGACCCTTAAGAAAATACAGCCTGTGTGTGTATTCTTATCAAACATTCATAGCTAAACGCACAACAAGTGCCTTTCACAGACGATAAAATATAGGTTCTGGCTGAACTAATCGAAACTTTACGATATTGAATTTTCTGTCTTTATTCTAGTTGAAACAAAGTTGAAATTTCATTGTCTGAGGTAAATATTTAAGGTCATTGTGTACTGATATATTCGTGGTACTATTATCAAAATGTCAGCTGGTAACTAGCACAGTCATAAATGATAATTATAGTTTTTGTATTAATCTGTGTTGAAATGTCAAATGTTTTAACATGACTTAAATATTGGATGTTGATCCAATATTTAAGTCATGTTAGGTCAGGTCATTTGGTCATACTAGACATTTTTGGTTATTTTCAGCTAATAACTAGGAAACATCATTAATAAAAAACAAACAGAACATCAACAGCCGCTCGGGTCGATCTTAAGGTTAAGCCGCGCTTGCCTAGGTTAGTCTGTGAATGGGTGACCGCCTATTACACACCGAGTTTCTTCCGTGCCCCGGAAAGCACATTAAGTCGTCCCGGCTGTCATTTGTGGATCTATGACAGTTATTATAGATAGAGGTAGTCAGTGGCCCGAAAGTCTGACAACCAGTCTTACCACGGGGTATCGTATTACCCAGTACTAACTGGGTTGTGGGGGTCAGATAGGCAGTCGCTCCATGTAAAATACTGGTATAGACTGGGAGCCAACTCCAACATTTGGGAAAATGCTATGCAGATGATGAACTATGAAACATCATTATTATCGCATCAACATATTTTCCTAGAAATTTTAGACACTTATGTACTGCCGTAAGTCTAGTGATCACAAGCGTAACTGCTAAGCATGGGCGTCCTTGGTTCGATTCTCGGGCTGAGCAAAGTGTTATTGGGTTTTTCCATCAGGAATTTCTGAGTAGCAGCCACGGAGCCTGGATGTGTGCCCGTTTGCTTTTAACATCAAACATGAGAGTTACCTATACCCCACCCATCCAAATTAGTGCCCGTTTGATGGCCCCTATTGAGGGCGAGCCGTTTGCCATCAAACGGGCACTAACTCCCATGGGTGGGGTATAGGTAACTCCCATGTAATAACATGGGAGTTAAAAATCATAACTAGCGAAACGTGGGCGTACTATTAGGTGCACCTCGGCCTAACCCTTCGGAGATTACAGGCGTGATGTTATGTCCTACGAGTAGAAAAAGATTATGTCTGGGTAATTGATTATTTCCCAACCAACGTGCGGATCTTATTAAGGTTACAACTCGACAGAGATGACGACACAAGAGCTGGCCTTATGGAGTAACTCAATTAGAGGTGTAATGGACGTAAAGAGACCTTTTTCTGTAGCGGCATAATGAAGGAAAACAAAAGAAAACTCTGAAGGACAAACCAATTCAGTTGTTAATAGTTGTTAGTACCTGCCGCAAAAAACTAGAATTAATAGCCAGAATAACCCCGAATTGTGATTCTTGAATGTCTCTCGTTTGAATATTCCTGAAGCATTCACTTTGTGATTAATATACAGAGTGTAACATAATAAACGCAAGACCTCTCGTGTGGTCTCTCAGACTATGAATCTAAAGCTTTTGTACTATGACTTTTGGAAATTCATAACTTTTTTTTAGTTTTACCATACATATTGATCAACGGGTCGCGTCAATTCCTATAGAAAATCCAATTTTGTTTTTGCGAATTTCTAGAACAAAAGTTATTCAGTTTCATGGTCCGAGAGACCACACGGGGAGGTTTTGCATTTATTATGTTACACCTTGTATAGCAAAGTTGAGGACTGCTTATTGTGTTTGTTGGTTTTAATACGTTTCATCCTTCCATCAATAGTGTAGCTCATCTTAACAAAATTGTTTCGACTGTGCGAGAGGGATAGAAGATAGGTAGCTGGGGAAGCGGGGGTAAAATTTGAATTTGAGCTGTCATCTGGTGCGCCCTTAAGTTCTGTCTTCTAATTTATAATTATGTCCACTGCAAAACTATAATAAAAATCCTTGAATTATGTCTAACAGACTTATCGTAACTAAATAATTACAGCCGCTCGGATCGATCTTTAGGTTAAGCCGTGCTTGTCTAGGTTGATCCATGGATGGGTGACCACCCATTACATACCGAGTTGCTTCCGTGCCTTGGAACGCACGTTAAGGCGTCGTCCCTGCTGTCATTTGTAGATTTTTGTCAGTCGGTACAGGTAGTCTGTGGCCCGAAAGTCTGACAACAAGTCTTACCAAGGGGTGTCGTATCACCCAGTACTAACGGTGGTGAGGTCAGATAGGCAGTCGTTCTATGTAAAATACAGCTGAATCCCGTTAGACTGGAAGCCGACCCCAACATCATCATCATCCACAGCCCGAACTCACCCACTGCTGGGTATAGGCCTCTCATTTCTTGTACCAATCTCCCCGGTCCTGTACCAGCCTCATCCAGGTTTTACCCCCTATGGCAACTATATCGTCTGTCCATCTCACCGCCGGACCACCCACGTTTCTTTTGCCAGTTCTTGGACGCCATTCGGTGACAGCCTTAGTCCACCTGCTATCACTACGCCTTGCTAGGTGACCTGCCCAACTCCATTTGAGTTCCGTAACGCGATTTCCAATATCGAACCCGAACAATAATTTGGAAAAAAGGCCAATACTTGTATAATACTACTTGTATATTTACTACACATCCATTTCAAGTACTTATCCACCACTCCTTGTACCAAGAGCCTTTACAAACAACATATTTCACACATGCAATTACAAACGCTATTTCCAAAGTCCCCTTGTAATTTCCACGGCACTCATAAAACAAGCAGGAATACTTGCACAGCCTTATTCCAAAGTCGTCATTCCTTTGTACACGGACACTTTTACTGCAGACCATTCAGCTCCACGCAAGAAATCCAAACATACTTTGTGTCACAAAATGGAATAGGCAAAAATGACACATTCCTATTCAAGCAAAAGGCGCAATGTATAAGGGTTTGAACGATAACCTTTTCATGACGTAGTGAGTCTACGGCGTAGCTGTGTGCTACGCGCTACGCTCCAGTTTGCTACGAGACCCGGAGCGGGGAGGACGTTTCGTAGTAGCTACACTTTCGTTTCGCTACGATGCGATGTTCGCGGTTTTAACTTGTGTTCGTTTTTCTTAAATGAATGTTTGCGGTTTTAAATGAACGGGTTTCTTTTTTAAAGTGTGTAGTGGACAGTGGTGTTTAGAGTATTTTGTTCATGATTTTTGTGTGAGTTGTTGGATTTCTCGTCTTTTTTATTTGAAACAAAGATGTGGAAATCTTTAGGCAGTATTTCCTCATTACACTGTCTTGTTAAAAAATATATTGTCTTTTGTTTCGGTGAAATAGAAAACGCGTTTTATCGTCGCAATGGTTGGTAATTGTGTCCTAGGTCTTACTTTCCGATAAAGTAACTTGCGGGCAGACACAATTTAACTTTTTGGTGTACTCTAGTGGTTTCATTGTTCAGAGTTCAGGAGTTCTAGTTTCTCTGAAGTCTCGATAACGATAGACTAATATATAAAGTAAATATTTAAATAGTTGTCAGTCTATTGTAGCCATTCAATGAAATTGTAACAATGACAAGAAAACAATGGCTTCGTTTTATAAAGATTGTTAATTGGAGGGTACCAATTATTCACCTGTAGACGCCAGGATCTAATTATCTTTTGTGAACAAACCGAATAGTAATTATATTTGGTTTGTCTATCTATCCAAAGAAAAAAAATCTCTTGAGAGAGTACTGTATTGAAAATTCAAAATAATTATCAGTGTTGTATTTCAAAGAGGAGATATTATTTTCTATCTTCAAATGAGTGGAGCTTTCATTGCATCCTACACATATGGTATTTTCACAAAGAGTTTCCATCGAAATTCTGTCTTGTCTGCATTTCATTTTTCAGCTAGTATTTCTTAAGGAATCAAAAAAGAGAGACATTTTAAAGTCTCTTTAGCATTCATTCAATATATTCGTAGCATTCTTTTTATTATTCCATTTAAATCACTCTAGCCAATGTTTTATTTCAGAAACAGATTAAAACCTTACGTGCACCTGGACCCACAATTACACAGTCAACATAAATTTTAACTGAGAAAAAAAAAACACGAGATTTACACAAACTTCCGTTTAAAAATATAAAAGTCGTCACGTACGCAAACACGCGGCGTTCGCGTAAAAAAAAAAACAAATGAAAGGGTGAAGAGATTAAATGAATCGTGACCGAAATAAATGAACATTTAAATGAAAGAACACAGAGTGACTTTAAGTGTAAAATGTACTGTTTCGGGTGAAATCGTGTGAATAGTTTATGAAAACGGAATGAAGAACGGGAAGACTTATTTTTGGTCGATGCTGCAGGCTTTGGCTTTGTTACCCACTATGGCTTTGAAAGGTAAGCTTTTGAATTAGTTATTTTATTTACAAAAATAGGAGTGGTGCAGTCATGAAAAAAAGATGACGAAACAGCTTTTAAAGGATAAATAAGGTCGTTACCCAATTTTTCATTTTTGTTACACACTAGCTTCCTAGCTGTGACAGACTTCCGTGACTGCGTCTACGTTCCTTTTAGTTTTAGCATAAATCAAATCCTATGTTAATCGGATGAGTAGTTCCGGAGATCACCTCCTACACTCAATCTTACAAACTTTACTTTTCACAATTTTTTGTGTAATTACACAAAATTCTTCAACTTTCAATTTTAAGATTGCTAAATAGTAAATAGCATTTAATAGCAGAACAAATGAAATAAATATTAAATCGTATGAAATAAACCTCCTTCTGATGTAAAACAAACTCAAGTAGCACTGCCATAAATGCTGCTTTAGGCAGGCGGATTAGTTATCACAGAAATATGTTATCAGTGCCAGAATTTACCGTGTTTTGTTTACCCTGATAGGTACATAAGGCTGTTATATACCCTGTTCTTTATCTACCTGGTACAATTTCTCAGTTGTTTTTTACGATGCTCTAGGGAGGGCTTTAGAAGATACTGTAGGTATATAAGAGTATGTTTAAACTGTAGATCTTTAGTCTAGCAGTCTGGGTCTGAGTTTGATACCTTGGGATGAATGTTAGTATTAAATTATACGTATCTATTAAAACTAACGGGATATTTACCATGTTTACTGTTTGTTATGAGTTCCCGATATTTCGGCGCTGTTGCAAGCACCATGATCACGGATAAACAGTAAACATGGTAAATATCCCGTTAGTTTTAATAGAAATGTTAGTGACCATGATTGTTTAAAATCTTAAATTATACGTAGGTTGATAGCTTTCAACTTTGATATCTTTATATTTCAAACTTATCATAAATATTTTATTCTTATTCTTTACTAGCCCCCGACCTTCGTTCGCGTGAAATTATTATTAAAAAATATCACTTCCCTTTTTTAATAAAATTTTGTTACCAATTTCAAGAGTTTTTACTTTTTAGCACGGAACCCTAATTCTTATTCTAAAATAAAAGTAGCTTTAGTTACTCCTTATGACATCTGCTATCTGTCAGTAAAAGTCACGTCAAAATCGGTCCAACCATTTCTGAGATTAACCTTTGATACGGATTTTGTTAAAATTTCAAGGGTTTTCATTTTTTTGCGCAGATTTTAAAATGAAAGTAGCCTATGTTAGACCTTATAACATCAGCTATCTGTCAGTAAAAAACCCGTTAAATTAGGTTCAACCGTTTCGAAGATAAGCCGGAACAAACAGACCGACCGACAGATAGACAAAAATCGAAAAATAAGTGTTTTTGTTAGAAGCTTTTGTAAAAAGCTGTTGTTTTGATATTACAAACAGACCCTTTAATTTTATTTTTTTGTATACATTGCAAACAAAATTAATAGATAAACAAACAAACATACAATATAATATACCTTATGTATAACGGCGCTGTTAACCCAGAATTAAGTTTTCTGATAGAAAACCTTACTTCATCATATAAATATCATCAAAACAATATACTTGTTGAACGGGGCTTTTGCAGTGTCAACTGTGTTGATTGCGAAGTTGCAAATTAGCTTAAACATCATGCTTGACAAGTCATACATCATTATTCTCCTGCCCTTGTCTCAATGTATTTGGGGTCGGCGCAGCATGTCTTCCTTCTTCCATACTTCTCTATTACTCGTCATCTCAGCAGCCACTTCCTTTACAGCCATATCATCCTTAACACAGTCCATCCAGCGTATCTTTGGTCTTCTTCTTCACTTATAGTGGTCATCCACATTTATACTCAAAACTATTCTCATGATATTTTCTTCATTCCTCCGCATCACATACCCGTACCATGACACGCCATACATACATAATATCGCGTTACTTAGCAATTGGGTTATGAAAAAAAAACTTAATTATAAGTATCATAAGAAGCGTAATAAAAATTATGGATTGCACGAAAAAAGGGGATTAGGTTAGTACATGTAGACGAAAACAATAATTCAAATCAAAAGGATGAACATGGAAATGGGGTGATGAAAGTGCATTTGGTCATTAGTAGATAGTTCCTTGCCTTATTCGTCTTTTTCATTGGAAACCATACTTAGGGAACAGTTTGACTTTATGACTGATCGATTAAAAAGTGTCTGTAGACAGAATAGTTAAAATAAAATAAATGATTTGAAATTGAGATTGCTATTTATCCAATTATAATTTCATCCTAATGATGTGTCGTTCCATTGATAATTATCGAATTACGTAATTTGAGGAATTTCATCAGAATGTAACGTTGATTTACAAACGAGTTTGTACTAAGTAAGAAACTTATTGTGTTCGTAGACATCTTAATTACTAAATAATGGCTTGTTTCTTGTCTACGAAACTAACGAGAGAGCCAGCTGCGTTTGTGTAACAGCTACAAATATTATATTTTATGTTTCTTGTCAGACATATTTCTAGGAATTTCTCAAGAAATATCAGTGCTTAATATTTTTGTATTGTCTGACGAAATTATATTATTACAACGATTATATCATATCGAATAAGAGGAGCTCGTGGCTAAGTAATAACAGCCGCTCGGGTCGATCTTTAGGTTAAGCCGTGCTTGCCTAGGTTGGTCTGTGGATGGGTGACCACCCATTAAACACCGAGTTTCCTCCGTGTCTCGGAAAGCACGTTAAGCCGATGATCCCGGGTGTCATTTGTAGATGTTTGACAGACGTAAGGTAGTCAGTGGCCCAAAAAGTCTGACAACCAGTCTTACCAAGGGGTATCGTATTACCCAGTACTAACTGGGTTGTGGAGGTCAGATAGGCAGTCGCTCCATGTAAAATACTGGTATTCAGCTGCATCCGGTTAGACTGGAAGCCGACCTCAACATAGTTGGGAAAAGGCTAGGCATATGATGATATCATATCGAATATATGTGCAATTAAATTAATTAGGTTAAATTGCAATTAGGTTTGGCTCCACTTTTTTACGTTAATATTTTTTTTTTAATTTAAAACAAGATTAAGTTATAAGTCGAGCTGCACGATAACTATTTGTCAGTTATCGTGCAGCTTCAACTGACTGGACAGGCCTACTTGAATCTGTGTAGTTCTTTCTTCAAAAGACCATCTCAGTCACTAATCTGCATGGTCCTCATATGACTTGACCAATGTGACTTTAAAAGAGACAGTGACCTCTGAGTTTTTTCGGCTGTTTCTTCTCAAAGTAGTCAGGTACGAAACACTGGCCCCAAAAACTGGCCCCAAAAACCGGCCCCAAAAACCGGCCCCAAAAACCGGCCCTGATAAAAAATGACGTGTTGAATTGTTTGCAAAAACCTATTTGCAAAATTAACATCATTTATCAAGTAATTTTTTCTTCTCTCTTGGTGTTTGCTCATGTTTAGTAATTAACGTATGTAGTACTCTGGTAACTTTGACTTAAAATATAATATTATTAACACACTTCCTTTATCCAAGTAGTTCAACCTCCATTTCACGAGCAAAACCGCAGCAAAAGGCCAGTTTAAAGCTAAACTAAACTTATTCATTAACGCCACGCTTTTGGGCAGGCAGTTAAAATTCATATCTTATTAACTTAGCTTAGTACCTCTTACCAAGTTACTTATAACTTAGTGGAGCTTAATTAGAAGATAAACCGCAACGGTTATAAGTGGTTCATAATTTTTGGATTTTATTAAATGGATTTTTGGTTTTTGTTATGATTATTGCGTTAATTTATGGTTTAAGTTAGGTGGTATATATTTAAATATTCACTACTAATATTATAGAAGTGAAAGTAAGTAACGTCTGTCGGTCTTTTTCTGCCTTATTTCAATGTCTTAACTTAGTAATCGGATAAGGAACACCATTGTAATTTGAGTTCTGGAGTGCAGGCTCCAGAACTCAAATTGCTGACGTAGCTCATAAATTTGCAAAACTAAAATGGGATAGGGCAGGCCTTGTCTGCCGGATAAAGCTGTGGGCCCACATATCGCACAACTGGAGCCCTGAGATAGCTAGACAGGTCACGGCAGACCGAGGAGAACATGGCACGACGCCTTGGACGGCGTTCTCGTTCATTGGTGAGAACAGGCACAACATCGAGAAAAGTGGAAGGAATGGGGGAGGTCTTAGCCCAAGAGAGAGACAGTTCAGGCTTAAAAAAAATGGCTGAACGGATTTGGCGAACCTATAGACCATGCCAAAGATTCTAGATTCTACTTCCACACTGCTCTATTACTCGTAATGTCATCAGACCCATTATTTCCTGCCATTTCATCCTTCACACTGTCCATCCATCGTTTCTTTGGTCTTCATCAAAACCGCGGGAAATTCCTGGATATGGGACGCGCGGCACCGGGAGGCATGGCAGGAAAGAGGGGAGGCCTATATCCAGCAGTGGGTGATTCCGGGCTGATATGATGATGATGATGCTAGACCATGACTCGGTTAGGATATACTTTTTATATTTCTATAACACGTTCCTATAACAAGCAAAACAATGGGCAAAACTAGTGTTACTATAAAGTAAATTATTTTACTTTGTGCTTTTTTTGATAAAAACTAACTTGACATTTAAGTAATATTTTTACTGCCTACACACAAATATTAGAAGCCTCTTTATGAGAAATAAAATTTGAATTGTGGTAGCGTGGGAATGTACTGAATTTATGTCAATAAGTACTTTATTCATGTTATCAAATATTCACCCACGTATTTTTTTACTACCAAAAATACCAATGTAATCCGCAGTATTTTTGTAGTACGAAAATAACCGCGAATATGAGAGAAAATCCCTCTTCAATTTAGCAAATCCTATTTCTGTAACAGACTTTTGAATTGACTAAAATCTAAAATAGTCAATCCGGTGCTTACACCTGCGACCAAAATCACAATACATTGCTTAAAAATATTTCGCTTGACCTGGGTATCTGACCCTGGACAGCAGGCTCAGCAGTATCGCTTGCGATCAGGTACTGAACCAAATAAAATGAAAATAAATAAATAAAACTTTATATCAAACCACAGTCCAAGATTTTGTTGGTATTTTGGTGTTAGTATATTATTGTGCTAAAGAAAATAGATTACTTTTGTTCATGTTTACAATTTAATTGATTCCTATATTTATATTTTTACAAATTGTTTACATTTTTAAATATTCCTTAGAAAAAACAATATAAAAACATTTAAAAATATAAAAAATTGTAGCCCACCGGTATCGGGAACAGGGTCCAAGCTACCGGCGGTCAGACGCGTGTATGACACCCACAGGCTGTTCGAGCAGAACGATTGACAGAACGCTATAAGCAGGGTTAATTTGACGAGCGAGCCTACGGGCAAGCATAATGCTCCCCACAGACAACGCCCTGCGCTCCCTTTCAATATCTCCATCGTTTCTTAGGTCGCTCGTGATAAAGTGGCCATGATTTTTCAAATGTTTATATTTTTTACGAACTGGTATAGATAAGATTGTGATGAAACCCAGGAAAGGTCTAGGTTTCGCTCCCGGACCCACTGGCCACGCGCGCGGGCGATGTGATTTGGCGGATGTCACAACTCTTCGATTTTTTGATTCTAGGACATGCCGGTTTCTTCACAATATTTTCCATCACTGTTTTAAGAACAGTGGAGATTCAATAAATTATACAACGGACGCGCCTGCCTGGGTTCGAATCAACGACCATAACAACTAAATTCTCACATAATGGACCATCTCAACAGGAATGATGTAACCAAGGTTTTGTAACAGTATTCTGATTTAAAAGAGTGTCCAGGGAGTTTCTTGCTCGTTCTTCTCCATAGAGATCTATGCTTTGCAATGGGAAACTACAGTACTTTTACAGTTATAATGCCTTGTGACTGAGACTGTGGCTTCAATATAATTGTTGTCTTTGTTTCGACAGTAAAAAAAAAATAAAGAAAAGAAAAATAAAAAAAGAAAAATAAACCCTCCTAAAAAAAAAGAAAAAGTCCTGTTCCTGTTAATAAAGATTTTTTTTTATTTTTTTTATTTTAGTTAAAAAGTGCCTGTAACTGGCCTACTTGAAATAAATACTTTGATTTTGATTTCTTTTTTTTTATTTAATTTATGTGTACACAAGGAAAAAGCTTACATATTTACCCATTTTTACGTAGGTACGTACAACAGTACAAAAAAATATTTTGCCACTTCCCTTTCTGTTTACCCAATAGATGTGTAAGCACGAGTGCCAAACAACAATGAATGGTTCAATCGACAGTTAGGCGGTAAAACGCCTGACAGAGTCGGCCGAGCAAATAGTACGCGGGAATAAATCGTGCGAACCAATGCGAGTTGTAACCGTGGGTATTGAGGAGCATTTAGACTGACTGACGGCCAAAATTTTTATTTATTTATTTATTTTTTAGTTTTAGTTTTTAGTCTGATACGATTATTCATCATTAGCCTACAGCAGTCCACTGCTGGACAAAGGCCTCTTCAATCGCACTCCACTTAATTCGATTCTCGGCAACTCTCATCCAGTTGTCTCTGCGAAGATCGTCGCTCCACCGAACCTGAGGGCGTCCCACCTTACGCTTGCCAATTCGCGGCGTCCACTCAACAACACGGCTACCCTAACAGTCATCGGTTCTACGGCTAATATGGCCGGCCTATTGGCACTTCATTTTACTTATTTTGATATGATTGTTATGATTACTGCTATGGATTTGTGCCCAGGTGATGGCAATTGGCTCGTCCCTTTTTACATCATCTTCCTGGCCTTTTCCCGTCCATATAGGGTCCGGTTTTCAGTCTTACTAGATGCAACTGCATACGGATATTGAGCGACTGCCTATCTGAGCCTCAAAATCCAAATGCCGGGCGAACGCTTTGCTGAGCAAAATGTTATGAGTTCGATTCCCGGGTCAGGTAAAGTGTTATTGAGTTATTCCGTCGGAATTTCTCTGTAGTTCGGATTCTAGATTTGAGCCTGGTTGATGGCAATAGACTCAAACCCCCTACTACATGGAACTCAAACATAACTGGGGACATATGGGCGGCCTAAAGGCACCTCTGTCTCACTCGTCGGGGATTAGAGGCGTGATGTAAATGTAATCAAAGCTGCGAAATATTTAATAGCTATTTGCAAAGGTGACGACTTTCAATCAGCCTTATTGTACCTTAAGTAAAAAATAAAAATGAAAGCTGAGATTATTGCATAATTATCCTTAAAAATCAAGCAATATGTAACAACATAATCCTCACACTTCCACCAGATATTCCCAACCATTTTTCCTCGACTTCCTCTACTGATACTGTCATCCCTGTGCAAACCACGTCCTCTCAATACATCATATTGGAAGTGACAGCCGGTGATACTTATTACCCCACTCTCCTCACACCAGCAATACGCACGTTCAGAGCTGTTATAAATGTGTGGTTCAACGTGTTTTCCTTAATCGTTATATTGTGTTACAAACCTTTGTTACATTGTGTGCAGGTGCTTAGGAATTAATGGTAACGCTTTGGTTAAATGTGTAATGTACGGTTTTCTGTACTAGGTGGGTTATTTTATATTTTGTGGTTTTTTAAGCTTTGGGAGTTGTGGTGTTCAGTGAGCTGTTTTAGTGTTATAACTGCTTGAGTTTTACGTGGGTCGACGATATCATCAAAGTCACGGTAAACACCTGGATATGGAAGTACAGAACCGGGAAGTGCGGCAGAAATAGGGAGGCCTAAAGCCAGCAGTGGAAGATTCCGGGCTAATGATGATGAAACCTGGGCCTTTAAAAATTACAGGAAGATGTAGAATCTCCGAAAATAAGCTTCGATTAAGTGGTCATGATTGAAATGTGTTCTAGTCGTTTATATTTTCGCAGATATTTTCATAAACATTAAAGCATTATAATTACCAGTAGTTAGCATTTTAAGTAGGTGGTTTAGTTAAATTTATTCTTGATCTTTTGAGTAACCTTTTATACTACTCATAAAATAAGATAAGATATTCCTTGATCTTTCGAATTCTTGGAAAATTCACACTTAATTTATCAAGAACCTTATCAGAAAACTCATTTCGATTTGCTGGAATGGGTGATCTAAATCAGTCAAGTGAGTTCTCTAAGGAATTCTTAGTAACCGCCCGGAATCTGAATTTGAACGATTATCGGCAACAGACTCAACCGTTTAGACGCAGGATACACGCATGTTACAATACTGGCTGCAGAAAAAACAAATGAAACGAGAGCATGCCACGATTCACCGCGATGCGACCTGTGAAGCGACATTACTCATGCGGAGAAAACAAATGACACACGCGTGTCGCTTCACAAGTTACCACCGCCTAAGTTCGTGAATGGAGTTCTTCATTTTCTTTGTTTTTAGAAGCCATGGACATCCCAATGCTGGGCAAAGGCTTCCCCCATCGCAGTACAAGTGCAGGTGATCTCGCCACGTCTTTTGGGCCACCGATAAAACAGGCGTCATATTGACATCCACGCCACGCCTCAAACCTCAGCCTACTTTAGTATACACGCTCCCTTAGATCAAACCAAGGCGTTTCTGTGTGAAGCCCATGCATTAGCATTTGGTGACAGGTGCGAACTGCCGCGGCGCCGTCACCCGGTCACACCACACCCGGCCTTGCCCATTTTATGTGGGTAACTTATTTTATTGTTGTTTTAGAGCTTTTTCTTTATCGTTCACATTTGTAAAACGGGAGTTTCGAGTATCGTAAATTGTTGGATGATTAGGTTATGTTTTCTTGGAGTTCATGTTTTGGTCTTTTTTCGTGGCTGGAACGTGGATGAAGTCAAAGGAGTATGTAATGAACTATCCTTAGACACTCCTTTAACTTCGTCCTCGTTCATAATATCTGGTGAAGCAAACCTTTCTTTTCTGAAGAACTTTACTTCTTCTTTTTCGTGTGGTAAGTGCCTACCCGGGTTTCAGAGTTTTTATGACATGGCATGGTCCCATGGGCCTCTGGCTTGGTTCTTTATATGACGCGTGACGTCGAGAAATATCTCTCAGGCATGCTGAAAGACAGAAGAGAAAATCAGAGGCGTGTCTTGAGTTTGAACTCGAGACCTATGACTTGGCAATGCGACGGTCACACCACTAGGTTATCACTGCTAAGGTTATTGATGATGTTCTTCCTGTCTTGTTGACCTCCACTGCGTCATCGGCATCGCCAATGTCAACTGTCTGGTCATGCTTTATGAATAAGCTATACAATACAAAATGACGTGGATGGACCTAAACATTGTTGTGTGGATTTGAGAGGTCATGCGTGGGTTCCAGCAGCTGACAAAGAATATGGAAACGCAAGATGACAAGAAGCAGGTGACGTTTTGTAGTTTCTGCCTACATGTGAAAAAGTGGGAAAAAGGTTTGAGTTTATGTATGAAAAATAACACTTTAAAATTAATACATTGTATTAATACATTACATTTTGGAGTCGAAACGCTCGGGTCATGGGTCCCGAGTGCGCGTCGCCTTTTTAAGGACATATCTCGCCGACTGTTCGACACTGCGTAACCAGAGGGCCAAAGAATTAGCTTTGCCATTCAACGTGGCAATGCTGCCAGTCTGCTGGGCACGTTTCCAGATGACAGCGATGCGGAGGTGTACCTTGACGCCTAAATTGTCGTCGTTGTAGGTACTTACTTTTAGTCTTAATTTTTGTTATTATTTTAGTTCTATTGTAGTCTGTATACAATGTACACCGATGACCGTTGGGGTAGACGTGTTCTTGAGTGGAGACCGCGAATCGGCAAACGTAAGGTGGGACGCCCTCAGGCTCGGTGGAGTGACGATCTTCGCAGTGTGGCTGGTAGCAACTGGATGAGAGTTGCTGAAAATCGAGTTGAATGGCGTGCGATTGAGGAGGCCTATGTCCAGCAGTGGACTGCTATAGGCTGATGATGATGATGATACAATATACATAATGTCGTTATTTAAGAAAATAAATACGCCGTGCGATTTGTACCTAAAACTCACAATCTTTAACTCTATACCTTTTTGTTTTCTCACAGAAATTGTAGCATTATCACCGTTTTAAAGTTAAGCCTTCTAATCTGGCATAAAGGGTTGACCAAGGGACCCTGTTCAGCCAAACGGACGCGAAACCCAAGAGAATAATAAAGTAGAGGAAGACCCGTTATTATTTATTTAACCTTAGGAAATTCGGGGATGTTTTGTATGACAATATTTTTGTAAAATGTTTCGTTTGGACTGTGTGAAAGAAAGAAGAAAGAAAAAGTATTTACTTTTTTTATTTTTGGGATTTTTTTTTTTTTTTTTTAAATATTCTTTTGTAATTTTTTTTTTCGTGCGATGTTCGTTTTGTTTTTTTGGTTTTCGATGATGCTAGAAAGGAGGTGACTGCTGACATGACGAGTAATAGAGAAGTATGGAAGAAGAAGACTTGCTGCGCCGACCTCAAATAAAAAAGAGCAGGAAAACGATGATGATGGTCATCCATCATCATCCTTCTAGCATAAAAAATCATCGTCATCAAGAAATCTGGAGTTCCACGTCTTGTACATGTAAAAGGCGGCTTCGCTGGCGTGCAGGATGGAAATTATTCATTAGAAAAGTACTTTCAGGATAAAAAGTATACTTTGGCCTTACCTAGGTATGGCCTACCCCATTAACATCTGTCTAGCCATCAAGGCGTAATTAAGGTTAATAGATGGACAGACACAGTTACTCCGCTTTAAGTTATATTGGTCGGTGGTCTAGTGGTGGTAAGCACGAGTGCTGAGCATGAGGTCCTGGGCTCGATTCCCAGGTTGAGCAAAGTGTTATTGAAATTTTCCATTAGGAATTTCTCAGTTGCAGCCGTTGTATCTAATAGTACGAACGCACAAGCTACAACGCACACGCACACGCTCCTTGCCTAGATTTGTCCCAGTTGATGGCAAAAGGCTTGCCCCCTATTACATGGAACTTAAACATAACTGGTGAAATGTGGGTGTACTATTAGGTACACCTTTTTTTTTTTTGCTTTTGGGGTATCATCAAATGAGGGGGTCATTTGATGATATCCCACTCTGGGCGGAGCGGAAGGGAGTGTCAGACTTATACTGACTAAAACCCATCCATGTTCCTTCTTTGCCCTTTGTGTTCCAGGGCCACGGTATCTCTTTCGAACAGTTCCGCAGCCCTGGATTAGGTACACCTCTGCCGTACCCTTTGGCGATTACAGGCGTGATGTTAAGTAATGTAGTCTACAAGCGTGGTGATAAATGTACGTTCCCATTTTGCATAAAACAAGGCTTTTGTCTAGCCGTGAGACGTTACGGGCTGGTACATAAATTGTGTTATTTTTAGATAAATATAGGTACTGCTGAAAATAAGCTCCAGTTATAGACCGTCTGAATAGCGGTACCTATATAATTAGGGTCCATTTGGACTGGAGTCTGGACTGGATACTGGACTTGACACATATTTACAACCTAACATAACAGCACATCTGTAATCCCCGAAGGGTTAGGCAGACTGACATGTACATCAACATATACACACCAGCATTTCGCCAGTTATGTGTAATAGGGGGCGAGCCTTTTGCCATCAACCGGCCACAAATCCAGACGTAGCTGCTGCTGAGAAATTCCTGATGCAAAAACCTAATATCACTTTGCCTGACCCGGGAATAGAGCCCAGGACCTCATGCTTAGCAGTCGCGATTGCAGCCACTAGACCAACGAGGCAGTCTGTTAGACAGATATTTATCAGTAAAAATTCGGTGTCCAGAGAAAGTCCGATCGGTTTGACCGAACTTTTTAGGAATTGAGAGATATTTAGTCAGTCACTCCACTGTGGACTCGAAAACTCAAAGCATTAAAGTTAAACTATTTACTGGAACTTTTGATTCGTCAAGGAGGTGGTCTAAAAAAAACTAGTTAGCCCTTTCAAAGCGTAGGTTCCTATAGAGAAGAACGTGCTTGAAACTTCATGGTTATTCTTTTAACCTTTTGACCGCCAGAGTATAAACGCATGCGCGTGCCCTCCACGCCATGCCACAATTTCACCTACCATTTTGTCACACATTTGTGTCATTTGGCGTATAGGGTACGCGCTTGCTTGTCACGTATATTTGACAATGATGTTCAAAAGGTTAAATCGAGTTATTCGTGGTACATGGAAATTTTGGCGTGTGACTAAAATATGAACAGAACTGTGTTTCTTTTTCATGTGGTTAGTGCCCAGCGCTCGACTCCAGTAGATCATCGCTCGCAACAGGGTGTTTTATCTACGTCATGCGTCATAAAACATAATAATATTTTTAATTTTAAATTATTAAAATCTCATAAATACCATTTTTTTATAAAAAATGTTTAGTAGTTATTGTAAACATGAAGTGGGCTGCCGTTGTAAGACGACTAAAAAGTCACGGTGTATACATATCTACATACACCTAAACCAAAATACTAGCCACACAAGCTTGGTTCACGATCAGTAATACAAACTGTCACCAACAAAGATAAATGTTCGTAACTTCATTCCAACTTCAGTAGAGAATTTATACAAAAAATCGACCAAAAGCAAGGGTTCATTTGCTAACTACCTGCAAAATATCAAACTTTGAAACTAGGTTAGTAATAACAAAGAGAGTTCGGTACTAATTCGGTTCATCAGTGATCGGGTATCGGCACCCAATTCCTAACTTTATACTCAAGTGGCTAAGGTTTAGTATTGCTCACAAGTGGTTGTGAAGTTAATTATTGAATGGAATTGATTACTTTGATGCTCTCAGGTCGTGAATGGACTTCGAAGGTATTGTACAAAGTCTTGGAGAATTTTGTTGATTCAATTAATTTTTTACATCAATGAACAGGGTCGCTAAAGTTTGATAAATATCATTTTATTTTTAACTTAACGAAATCATTGACGTAAGCTACAAAATCTACTAATTGATTTGTTTCGTCTGATTGACTGGAAGAATAATGCAATGGAAATCAAATGGATTACCTATCTTCTTCTTTGTGTGTCCATTCTATTTTTTTTTTTAGCCCATATGTTCTTGAGTGGGAAATGTGAGTAGGCAAGCGTAAGGTGGGACGCCCTCAGACTCGGTGGAGCAACGATTTTCACAGGGTGGCTGGTAGCAACTGGATGAGGGTTGCTGAGAATCGAGTTGAGTGGCATGCGATTGAGGAGGCCTATGTCCAGCAGACGATTGCTGTAGGCTGATGGCTGATGATATGATGATCGATTATGTGTCTTTTATCTAAATATATAAAATGGTAAACTGACTGACTGACTGACTGACTGACTGACTGGGTGATATATCAACACACAGCCCAAACCGATGGTCCTAGAGACATGAAACTTGGAGGGTGTGTTCTTTGTGAAGAGTAAGTATCAACTAAGAAAGGATTTTTGGGAAATCCACCCCTAAAGGGGTAAAATAGGGGATGGAAGTTTGTATGAAAGTCCGTCAGTTTTGAAGTTAGGATCTTCAAATGTTGTGTTTAGGCTGACGATTGAAAATTAATTTATGCGCGTTTTTGATAATTCTACCCCCGAAGGGTTAAAAAGGGGGATGAAGGTAAGTAACTATTTTTGTTCGGGTGGTATATTTTTCGACATCCACGCGGGCGAAGCCGCGGGCAAAAGCTAGTGAAGTTATAAATGGAAAGTACTACCTAGTAATTATGCTTAGCACTACTTCATAAGTCATTGTGCTGAACCGCCACACAAAGATAAAGTTAAAGAAAGAAAAGAAAGAAAGAATAAAGTTTATTTGACGTCAGTTCATCAAGCACACATAATTAAAATAATAAAAAAATACAAAATCAAAAACACTTTCATAATCACTATACCCTTATAATTTCATCAACACTGTACCATTCAGCAGCAACAGCCAGTACTTTGCTGATAAAAATAAACTTTGCTACTGAATAATTAAAGTTTAAATTACGGTCAATCCATGATATCGATCGTTTTTAATGTACTGGGGTGCATAGCAGCTGGATTACACTCATAGAACCACTATCGAAGTGTGTTTGAGGCAGTCAGCCTATATTGTACCCTCTGCCTCTGGGACAGAAGCCATTATATCTTTGTGAGAAGGAGCGGTCCGTAATCCACAACGCGGGCCCTGTGCTGTTGTGTGGATGTCACGTATCTTATTTTGATTCACAGGCGTCCCGGTTTCTTTTCGATGGTTTTTTTACCTTTCTAAGAGCAGTGGGGTACTCATGTTTCAGTAATTTACGTCAATCAGGTGTATTAATGTCTGATTACAGTATTTAAAATATCATTTATACGAAATGTAAACAACATTATATAGCAGGTTTGTTTTAAATGTTTATTCGATTAAATGCGCTGACAGTATTTGTTCAGTAATGTTTAATCCATTATTTTAGCTAAATCATGAAAAGGAATTATTTTGCTATAAATATTTGCTAATAAATCACTGTTTTGTGTAAATTAACAACTATGATTTTTAAATCATTTATCAAACTAGGCCAATCGAATTTAATAGGTTATTCACATTTTAATTGGTTTGGTTTTTTAGAAATATTGTCGCACATTTCTAGTCAGATCAGCTACCACTTTGCTGTCTCTCCAATATACCGACAATGTCCTGAGCTAATTTGTAGCGCGTATTGTATTGGGTCAATAAGTTCGTATTGGGTCACGCGCTTACACGCGCGCCACATTTTGAACAAAATCCGGATGCGCGTCCACGCGCTTATACCGGGTGAGCGAGTGGGGACGAGCGCTCTTACAAAAAATACTCTAATCTGAAACCACCCATTAACTTTGCTTGAGTTGTTTTTGAGTTAGCTTCCTTTAATACTTATTTTTCTTCTTAGCCTGTGTTGATGACATCATCATCATCATCATCATCAGCCTATAGCAGTCCACTGCTGGACATAGGCCTCCTCAATCGCACGCCATTCAACTCGATTTTCAGCGACTCTCATCCAGTTGCTACCAGCCACCCTGCGAAGATCGTCACTCCACCGAGCCTGAGGGCGTCCCACCTTACGTTTGCCGTTTGTTGATGACATGATGGTCCTTTAATAACTTTTAGTTACAATGTAAAGTTAATTCATGACAAGAATTTGTGTGGGATACTACAACTAAAAAAACCAACTTCCAAAAAACACAAAGAAATTTATTATAATTATAAAAATGGGGAACACAGACCTCGTAGTAGTGTAGACCGTGTAGTATTACCATGTTGCCATCATCATCTGCCTAGCCTTTACCCAACTATATTGGGGTCGGCTTCCAGTCTAACCGGATGCAGTTGAAAACCAGTATTTTACATGGAGCGACTGCCTATCTGACCTCCACAACCCAGTTAGTACTGGGTAATACGATACCCCTTGGTAAGACTGGTTGTCAGACTTTTGGGCCACTGACTACCTAACGACTGTCAAAGATCTATAAATGACAGCCGGGACCAACAACTTAACGTGTTTTCCGAGGCATGGAGGAAACTCGGTATGTAATGGGCGGTCACCCATCCACAGACCAACCTAGGCATGCACGGCTTAACCTAAAGATCGACTCGAGCGGCTGTTATTATTTAGCCACGACCTCCTCTGTAATGTTGTGAATAACAATGATATATGTTAAAACCAATTAACAGAAACATATTTATCATTTATCTTCCTACCGACATTACACCAAATACACTAAAACATAACCAGATATTAAACTAAGCACTCTCTGAAGATGAACTACGGAGCCCAACAGTCTGTAGGTACAGTATCAAACTTTGAAGTGATCTATGCAAATGAGACCGCTCGGAGAGGCTGTCAAAACACAGAACAGTTAACCGCTGGTATTTGGAGAATTGTAATGAGCCTGGAAATGGAGGAGTTGTAATATACTTGATGATTCATTCATAACCTAAAGTTATGGAGAGACTTTGCTACTTCGTGTCGTATAGTTAGGTATACAGGGTGGCTTTTTAAAGTGGGTGTTGATGGCCAAATCTGAAACTATCGAGTAATAGCAAAACATATTCAAAAGAGTCTCGAGCTCGAATTTGATGAAAAGTAAAACTGGATCATTCGATTTTTGAAAAATCAATATTCCGAGTCAGAAATCGAACAAAAACGTAGCAATAATGTGCAGTTTTAGTTTTCATCAAAATTGGGCTCAAAACTCCTTTGAGTATTTTTCGCTATTCCTCATAGTTTCTGATTTGGCACTCCACGCCCACTTGAAAAATTCACCCTGTATACCGCCTCAATTTCAGTCACTTAGGCCTACTTGCACTGTACGAGTAAATCACGTTTATTGCTAATATCATTTTAAACTGCTGAGCTTGAGGTCCTGGGTTCGATTCCCGGGTCGGGCAAAGTGTTATTGGGTTTTTCCATCAGGAATTTCTCAGTAGCAGCCACGGAATTGAATGGCAATAGGGTCGCTCCCTATTATATGGCACTGAAAACATAATTAGCGAAATGTGGGTGTACTATTAGGTACACCTCTGCCTAACCCTTCGGGGATTACAAGCGTGATGTTATGTCATAATTTTAAACGTCGTTCTTTCCTGTCAATTGTTTGAAAACAACAGACGAAATATATTTTTTAATAATTTTGTTTCGCGCTAATCATTAGTTACATGTTGTGCAAGCAAGCACCAAATAAAGTCCTTTTCTGAGGGTAAAGACAGTAGGTCTTTACCTTCAGAAAAGGCATCATGGTCCTGTGCTATTTGGGGCAGCTCAACATATTTAAGCTTCGTTTAAGTTGTGTGATGAGCAGTTCATGCCACCTTCTCAAGTTGTATGATATAATGTCTCACGTTCATTGAAAACATTGGTGGTATAGAGTGATTTCCGTGATCTGCAACAGACTGATTTTTCTGAGTAGGTTAAAGGAATTCTGAACTTATTCTGCTAAAATCTTCCATCAGAACATGATTGTCAGTGTTAATAAATATCGACGCTCTACCAGATATTTCCTTAATGCCTCTGAATATGAATGAAAAATTCAGTCACAAAGGGCTGACACATTCTTCACTCCATTCACCGAAAATGTAGTAAAAATCCACGGAATTTCTCTCTATTCGAAATGAAAAAATACGCAACAAACAGCCTTTGGTACAATTTACACCTCCTCGATCGAATGACGTCACAGCAGTGTTGAAACTTGAAAAAAGAATAAAAAATGCACGTTGATTGGGTCTCGGAGACCTGATAGCGAGTTTTGAAGTGTTAACTAGTTTTTTTTTATTGTTGGCAACTTTATTAGTTCAGTGTTTAATGGCCTGTTGCTTCCGATGATAGGAAAGGAAAAAGATAGATTATGTGGCGTTCTTGTAATACCTAGTTTGTTTTTACGTTGCGGGTATTTTCTTTGAGCTCAGTTTTTAATGAGAAGTTATTTTAATCTTCGAAACGTCGTGAGGAAACCATGCCTGAAAGTTATTTCAGGCATGGTTTACCCAGGATGTTTCTCATCATCGAAGCAAGTGATAATTAAAATACAATACGTACATGAATCCGAAAAATCAGAGGTGCGTGTCATCTCGAGACCTATGACTTAGCAATCCGACGGTTACACCACCACTAGCGATCTAGTGACCTTCTATGAATTGGAATGGATGCAAAGATGGTCGTATCTACCTTATAAAGAGAGAGACATCTATAGCATTTTATTTAAAAAAAAACAGGTCTTACTATTCTAAGATTTTTAATTAGTACCGTGTATTACAGTTAAGTTTCTTGTGAATGCGATTTGTCTGTATGTACCATAGCCTTTTGTTTTCGGATGGGAAATCATCAAATTACCCCCCCCCCCCCACTCTGGGCGGAGCGGAAGGGAGTGTCAGACTTGAACTGACTAAAACCCATCCATGTTCCTTCTTTGCCCTTTATGTTCCAGGGCCACGGTATCTCTTTCGAACAGTCCCGCAGCCCTGGCAGGCATCGGCCCTTGCAGACCCCTACATCGTTACTGACATCTCTTTGAGGCGCGCGTGGAACACGAACGCGCCGCCAACACGGCCTGTCGACATAAGACGGCTGGACGGCGAGCTAGCCCATAGCTCGCCGTCATGTACCATAGCCTTAGGTTATGTATTCTGAAGTTCATTAACCTTTAACTGACCTCTTTCGTAGTTCCTTGCGGAACAAAACGGAATAATAAATCATGGCCCAAAAAGTTACCAACTCCAAAGAAGTAGAAATATTCAAAATACTATGAATTTAGCTTGCAAATTAACCGTTAACTTTTGATTTACTGCTAAGAGTTTTAAACATGGCTTCTTGTTTTTATAACTTTTATAATTGCAGAAGGGTTTATTTAGAATATGGTCCAATTTCTATATACAGGGTGTAAACGAACCCTTCACGAAGCCGTCAACCAAGCATTATGTATACCAAACTAAGACAGAAATAACTTTACGCAAAAATTATTGCTGGGAAACGTCTTTCTTTTTTGGGGTGAAAGATCTCGTTTTATGGTAGAACTCAATGTAACGCACTCAAAACATTGTGCTGATGGATGGATTGCATAGTACAGGGGTCGTTTAGGTATTTAAAGTAAAAATTTTACTTTAAAACCATGTATTTAAAAAAAAACTTGTGAAAAAGTTGGAACTTTGACCCCCAATATCTCCGTAACTAGAAGGTTCCCAGGTATGGTCTAGAGCAAAAAAAATATCGCAATGACGGAAAACAAGTGGCTTTCGGCTTCGTTAAGGGTCTTGTTACAGCCTTTATAAAATGGCCGATATTGATTAAAACGTACTTTTTAATTATTGTAAAATAAATGACATCGGGTAGCATGGATAATGAATGAATTGCATCGTATGCCATCCACAAGCTAAAAGGTGCAATTTCTTCGTTTCCTTCGTGTCGCAGGCACGACAGTATTTAAAATTTTGTTGGCCCAAAACTTCGCCACTTCTACGGCATTCTACGGTCTTTGTCACTTAGACTTCATGCTTTGGGTCGCTGTGACGAATGCACATATTTAGCAAACTGTCCGTACACCTTGAAGCATGTGTGGCAAAACTATTCGCGGCCATACCTCGCATCTGTATGCTTTTTGTAGTTATCAAAAAATGTGACGTGTGGCTAAATAATATCAGCCATTTTGGTCGATTTAGGTTAAGCTGCGTTTGCTTAGGTTGGACCGAGGATGGGTGAGCATCCATTATTTGAAAGCAAGTTAAGTCGTTGGTCCCGGCTGTATCTCTGACAGTCGTTACAGGTAGTCAGTGGCCCGAAAGTCCTACATCGAGTCTTACCAAGGGGTATGTATTACCCAGTACTAATTGGGTTGTTGAGGTCAGATAGGCAGTCGCTCCATGTAAAATACTGGTATTCAGCTGCATCCGGTTAGACTGAAAGCCGACCCGAACATAGTTGGGAGAAGACTAGGCCGATGATGAAAAGTGACCTGTCATTTTTGTAGCTAAGATAAGATTTATCTTCATAGATTGACATCATTATAAAATAGAGTATCAGCTGTTAATTGCTTCATTCGTATTATTCACAATTTCTACATTTTTCCACATGAAAAATACCCACCTGGTGGAACTAATTAAGTTATAATCGTTTGCGTGAGACGACTGAATAAATCAATGGGTGCATTTTACCTGCAATAATACCCACTATATTATTAACTGTTTGTGGAGCTACAATTTAACTGAATTATTACTCATGAACTATTATAATGGTTAACAGGTCATATCCATTGCAAGCACATTAAGCCGTTGGTTCCGTCTGTCATTTGTTAATCTTTGACAGTCGTTACAGGTAGTCAGTGACCCAAAAGGTCTGACAACCAGTCTTACCAAGGGGTATCGTACTACCTAGCACTAATTTGGTTGTGAAGGTCAGATAGGCAGTCGCTCCATGTGTAATACTGGTATTCAGCTGCATCTGGTTGGACTAGAAGCTGATCCTCACATAGATGGGAAAAGGCTAGGCAGATGACGATGAGGTCATATCCGTTGCACATTCTAATTTTCAAAGGGATATTCTTAATAGCAATCCGTCGACTAGATTAATGGCCTACTGATGCTACTACTTCTTCAACCTTTGGCTTCCCAGTGCTGAGAGTAGGTCTCATCCAAATCTCTCCACTTTTGGCGGTTTTGTGTCATGGCTATCCAGTTTCTACCGGATATTTTTGTGCCCTAGTTAAGGTACAATTCTGAAGTTGACCGCAACAACAAACCGTAGCGGCAAAGCCGTCCAACGACAGACTGCTGCAACACGACTAGTGAAACTCCATGAACATGGCAACCGGAGGCAATGCTGCCATCTACGGAAAGAAGAGGTCTGACTTCATACAGTGAAACCAGTCGATTTGCTACGGTTTGCGGTAGCAAAAGCCTTCGAAATTGTACCTTAAGTGGCAATAAGTTTGCTTGAATTTCGTATAACTTTAGTTTCTCTGATTAGTCGTTTTGAAAACGATAAAATATTCGTCATTTCTGGCCATCAAAACCATCAATAGTCAAAATGAATTAATTTTAAATATTTATTTTTTCATGTTTCAGATTCTCAGATGACGACAAAGAAGTTCTCCGAGGAGCCAGAGTTTGAGCGTCCTATTGGCAACCACACGTTCTTCTTAGGGAGAGAAGCGGTGCTAGGCTGTGCTGTCACGAATCTGGGAAAACATAAAGTAAGTTTTTTGTTTACGGAATAAGATATATTTTTGCTCGAAGGCAACCCCAAATGTTGTGTTCTAAATATCTTATTGTTAAAAAAACGCTGGATTTCTCAACCTTGGTTGGTTGACTTCACCATCAGTCATCATCATCATCTGCCTAGCCTTTTCCCAACGATGTTGGGGTTGGCTTTCAGTCTTACCGGATGCAGCTGAATACCAATATTTTACATGGAGCAACTTCCTATATGAACTCCACAACTCCGTTAGTACTGGGTAATACGATACCCCTGGGTAATTCACCATCAGTCATCACTTGGCTTAATAACGATCATTCCATGACTGCAATGCAATTAGCACCAGCTCTTTCTCTTGACAAAGTTTAGAAAGAGAGAAATGTAAGACTCATTGCTTTAGAGCTTACATATCGCTAGGGACCCATTATTTGAGCAAAGACAATCTCCACAGGCCGGGTTCATGGATGGCTCAGATCGCAATGGGACGTCTCCCCAAAGACAATGTCTTCAGTCTTGCGCCCTGTCTCGTATTTTTGATGACTGCATCAGTAAGCTTTATTTTTCTTTGACAGTCGTTACAGGTAGTCAGTGGCCCAAAAAGTCTGACAACCAGTCTTACCAAGGGGTATCGTATGACCCAGTACTAACTGGGTTGTGGAGGTCAGATAGGCAGTCGCTCCATGTAAAATACTTCGTGGACGAACATGGCTTTGGCGTCATGTTTTGTATCTTACTACTGAGTTCACTGATGGTCGACCATTTTTCACCTTTATGCCCTAAATAATAAGGTTGAAAGTGGTCGGTGAACTCAGCAGTACCTACCTATGTAACACAAAGAGGCCAAGCACATACGTTAAAGTGTAGTTATCCTTCAAAATTGAAAACCCCCGAAGTTACATAACCATATACCTTAATGATTAAAGTTAGATGGTTTTCAATGCGAGCACGTTAGGTTAATGTGGGCACATCACGATACCGGTCGTTAAACAGGCTAACTGTAATCAGTATCATAGTTAATGGATTTTCATTTTAAAATTATTGTTATGGTCTATGTGCGTGTGTGTTTCATGGGTTGGGAAGTGTAACCCTTCCATATAGAGAAGACGTTTGAATGGTGAAATGGTAATCAAAATTTGATGAAATCAAATTTAATCAAAAAGCTCACATTTTAAAGCAGTTGGTCCAAAGCTTTGTTGGTCATTATGATTTCAGACGATAGTTATTCATGTTCCTCGTTTCATGTTTTCAGTTTTTTTTTAATTTTGTTGCATGGATTATAGTGATTTTTACATTCTTATCAATTTATCTTTTATTGATTAAAGAGACTATTCAGACAATTCACTAAAACCTTATTCTTTTTAGCGTGTCGATGGCAATCTAAATATAAAAAAAAAAAAAAACTTTGCCTCACACTAGGAATTTCTCCCGTATCATGGGTGCGTTTACAAACATTTAAACTCACATACACAAACAGCCAGACCCGGAACAATTACTTGTAGGCCATACAAATATTTGTTCCGTGCGGGAATCGAACCCGCGACACGCAGCGCAGCGCAGTCAATCGCTTAGCCACTGCGCCAACCGTGCCGTCATATAATTGTGTCGGCCCAGAACTGAGCTAATACTTTGGAGCCTTCAGTAGCGTCCATCATTTCCTGTAAAGTACAAACAACGGGACACGCAGGGTATGGCATTAAGTGCCCCATCGTTTGTGGTACAGCACCTAGTTTCACTCCAGGGCAGCCACTAATGAATCTCCACCTGAGCAGGGTTCCTTGCTGCAACCAACCTGGGTCCGGAGTCTATTTAAAGACTTCCAGGTCAGCCATGGCAACTCATGGCCATGTAGGAGACTTTCAGCAGGTGGAAGAAATGGATCGATCGATAACTATGACTAGTTTTCGGTCGATGACTGTAATGAAGAAGAAAATATCTTTAAGCGACTTTTCGATTTCATGGGACTTCATACAACCATTTGCAAATTACAGTTTAAGACATTAATTGTCACTCCTCTTCTGCCTATCCCATCTATGATAATAGGTGTGTCAGTTATCTGAGTCGCAAACAAAGGGTGTTCTATCGAGATTTGTAACCTTGATTTTGTTCTTTGTCTAATATCTCGGTCGGGGCTGCTACCGTGATCAAGGTTTTGATATTGTGTCCATTGTGATTAACACAATATAATAATATGCTATCATTTGATTTTAAATATCTTAGGAGATATCACAGTTTTAAAATAACTCCGCATCAAAATAATGATCAGATACCGCGCGCGCATTTTCATAATGCGGAATGATGTGTGTGATGTGCTCTTTTAGACTTGTATTATAGATGCCTACGACCCACTCTCTCTAGCCCTCTCTCTCTCTTATGTGAAGCAGACGAAGTTGCGTGGGTCAGTTAGTATAATAATATAGTGAAAAGTACCTCGGAATTAACCCTCTCCAGGACTTATAAAGTTTGCATTTTTTTTGAAGTATTAATAATGAAAAGATGATATTAAAATACAGCACAAAAATTCCAACTCGGTATTACACATTTATTTTATTATCAACGACAGCCTGCTTGGTCAAGTCGCATGTGCTACTACTGAACATGAGGTCCTGGGTTTAATTCCCTAGCGGACAAAATGTAATTAGGTTCTTCCATCAGGAATATCTCAGTAGCAGACACGGAGTCTGGATTTGTGCCCGATTGATGGCAATATGCTCACTTATAGTATATTATGCACTTTCTTTCTAACCCTTCGGAGATTAAGTATGGTGTTATATTATTAACAATAAGATGAAGCATCAGGTATGTAAATGACCTGAAGCTTAAATAAAGCCATGTCCAGTAAATTGCATTAAACTTCACCATCTAAAAGGCCGCAGCTGATACTGCAACAACTGCACAACTTTAAGCACTTTCCCCAGATCATTTACCCTATTTAGTCACACTTTAGTAACACACAACTTCGGCCAACATATCCATAACAAGCCCAACATGGCTACCAACTATAACACCTTCGGAGCCAACACTTAAACCCGCTTGTAAGCCAGTTGCTAACATGTTCCGAACTTTCACACTTAGTTTGATATATCGCCAATAACCAACGAACATGGGCCAACTTGTACCTCCTATAAAATTAACATCAATCTGTATTTAAGGTGTTAATATTCAAATGTTTTTTTTTTTCTTACTTAATGGTCGTATTTTTGTAAGAAAGTTGGTGTAGCGTCAGCTTTAGCTGGTCGTAAATTTTGTCTGTAAGTTTCTAGAACAATTAGAGTGTTATACCGCGATGAAGTGAGAAAATTCTTGCATAGTTCAAATAGGTGTGAAATATAAATTGCTATATTTTCAAAGTGTTACAATAATGAGTTGAGAAAGAATGAAAACACACAAGGAGTGGAAGTTTATTGAACCTAAAAAGTGTGGGTGTTGGTGCATTGCGTCTCGTCTCATTGTGTCAATATATTTAGAAAAGAATTTCTGCTTTGAACACGGGGGAAATAAGAGTGATATATATGTACTATCTTGAGTACCGTATACTGCATCAATATGACGCGTGATTGCGTGAACTTTGTTTATGCTAAAAAATGTGAGTACAGATAAGATGAGTGGTGGGTGTGTGGTGATGTGTGGTGGGTAAGTGAGTGGTGTGTGGCGTGAATGGTGTGTGAGTGACGTGTGTGTCTTTAAAAAAAAAACTGATTTTAACACTTACTTTTTTTATTGTGACAATCCCGTCACACTATTCCCAAACCACTGCAACTCCTGAAAGCCAGAATCAACAGTGGTGACCACCAGAAAAGCGCCAAGACAATGAAGCTCAACGAAGTCCCAGAGAAACAATTCAACGGTCTTCGAAATTAACCAGAAAATAATAGCGGAGGAGTAGGACATAGTTTGCACTTATTGTTAACACTGATTCCATAATATATTATGAAACAAACAAAAATCTCAATAATGTCCACCTTAAATCCCAACATCTCTAAACACGGAATAAAAAAAAAACCGCGAAAAAAAAGAACAACGCCAAAATGGCGGTGTCTTGCGGAAAACGGACACTGAAATCAAAATGTTCCCGCCTTTTGTCTGCTACAATTAGAACCACAAAAATTTACCGATTATCCTTCATTAAGAGTTGTTACACTGGCTGGCTCGATGCCTAGAATAACAATGCACGAAATAGTGCTGCACCTTTTCACGTCGTGAATTTTAATACCGGTACACACGGTACGGTGGCTGAATGCTGTACTACTCTTTGTTGCCTTTGCCTGTTTGCTTTCTTTTTAGCTTTTGTCGTGATTTCATCTTATTGTTTGTTGTAACATCTGTTTATTTTGGTTATGGCAGTGTGAAATAAGTGTTGTAGTTAATTCAAATTATTGTTTTGAGAATAGGAACTTTTCTTTATGAAAAGATGGGTCAGGACAGATGGGCCAGAATCGTCACAGAGTGGGTGCCTAAAGACGGTCGTCGTCACCGAGGCAGGCCCAAGAAACGCTGGTGTGACGATTTGTACTCGTTCCTCACTGATTGGTCAGAGAAGGCAAAATACCGAGAGAGGTGAAAAGGAATGGGGGAGGCCGTTGACCAGCAGTGGGACAGAATAGGCTAATTTAAAAAAAATGTGTGTGAATGTGTTTGGTTTAGCATACGTTGTTATGGCTTGTTGAACGCGATTATGTAATTGATTCTTAGTTCACAAATAGGAGAAAAATAAATTATTTATTGGTTCTGGTCGTTTTCGGCCATTGCAATCAATCTCAGCGAAGACTATCCAGTGACCCGGGAAATACGATAGTGCACAAGTGTGAGCGCAAAAATACAGAAATATACACTTTTTTACCTTCGCGTTCACTCTCATAATCCAATGCGGTTTAGTGTGTAAACTACACATAAACCAAACAGCTGCTGTTATTTCTGTGTACCTTTTAATACAAACATTCACGGAAAAATCAAACAAAATCTACACACATTTTCAATATAACCACTAAGCTAAATCAAAAAACAACACAGCGATATTTACGACACTAAAACTCCACAATGATCCCCCGGAAGAAATTTGACAGGCCAGAAAACTATCAGAATGAAAGATAAGGGCTGAACACAAAGGGATACGAAGGCCCGAAGACTTAACTGGGTCCCTGACCTAGAAAGTAATCTTCATCAGTGATATCGAATGTTTGAACTGATTTCTAACTTGTCTTGTTTCAGTTTGTCTCATGTTTTTTTTCTTTTTGTTTTGAAAATGTGGACCATCTTTAGTACAGTTTATTGTTGAAGATGTATGGAAAGATAAAAGAAAGAAGATACATTTATTTGGCACATGCCTCAAGCGCACACAATATAAAACAAAAATAATACAAAAAAAGAAACTTTAAACTAAGCAAAAAATGCAGATAACACTGCCTCATAGCTGCGCCAATAGGAAGCCAAGTTCAGCAAAATGCCGGGCAACTAGTGCCTGACGCTGGTTTTCAACTGGACCTGGATTAGAGAGGTCACGGTATGGGGGATTTATATTTTCGGATTCAAGAAGTTAGTAGAATTGATTATGTTTAATAATATTATCAGTAACACTGATTATACCGTAAAGAGAGTAGACCGATTTGTCTGCTCATAAACAAGGTGGGTGTTACGCAATAACTTCAGTTTATCCGTGATCATAGTGCTTGCAACAGCGCCGAAATATCGGGAACTCGTAACATATCGACTTTTTGTGTGGTATTCTAATGACGAACGTTCTATTATTGTATTTTTTATTTTATCGTGTGGTTAGTGCCTAACCTGGTGTCAGAGGTTTTATGCCGCTCATGGGCCTCTGACTTGGCTTCACATGCTGTCGATAAATATCTCTCAGGCATGCTGGTTTCTTCACGATGTTTTCCTTCACCGAAGCAAGTGATAATTATGCAATACGCACATGAATCCGAAAAAATCAGAGGTGCGTGTCTTGGGCTCGAACTTGAGACTTATGACTTGGCTATCCGACGGTCACACCACTAGGCTATCACTGTTATCACTGTTTATTTTTATTGACAGTTACATTATAAGAACATACAACTAGTTACTTCATACTTCTTCCACTTGATCCAAGCTTTCTGTTTCTTTTTAAATGTGTTGATCTAGGGCCGCGAGAACCAGATTGAATAATTGGAAGATCTAGAAGAAGTTAGAGGATTGTGTTTTGATATAATCTGTGGGGTTACTATGACGTCCTAAAGCAAGAGTAACTCCAGTGTGGGAAAGAGAGAGAGCTATACAGGTCGTCTTGCGCCGTCTTTTTCCCACACTGGTAGTCTAGTTTGTCATAGAACAACGATAAAGCATCTTCAGGTTTTTCGTGTGTATAAAGTTCTGGCCAATCGGTTCTCTGTATCATGTCATTTATTGTATTAAATTGTTTAGGAAGAAAATGTATAAAGTAATGTTTAGTAAAATATTTGAGGCAATGGATTTCAATGACATAGCACAATCTAGTCATCATTTATTCAGTGTCTATTGTATTTCCAAATTAAATGTCTTATTTCTCGCTTTACTTTTAAATGAAATCATTACTGGCTGTTTTCATTTTCACATATCAGACATTTCGTTGGAAAATAATTTCGTAATGTGCTTTCCACAAAATTAAAAGGAAATAATTTTCTCCTCATTTTCAAGTCATCATTAAATTTTGTTAAAATATTCCATTAATTCAATTTGCTACCTTATTTACACAGTAGGAAAGTAATAATTACAGGTCTGGTGCCTTACGTGAGGCATAATATACGATCACAAAGACGTGGTTCTATAAATAGAGCCATACAGGTAGTATCTAGGTCGCAAATGTTATTTCACAAGTTATTACTTTATGACTGTTTAGATCGGTCATTTATATATCATAGGGTAAAATATGTTTTTTTTATTATGTGGTTTCTGTCTATGATGTAAATTGTACATAAAGCATGATCAAAATCTATATAATAAAATGGTAAACTGACTGACTGACTGGGTGATATATCAACGCACAGCCCAAACTGCTAGTCCTAGAAACATGAAACTTGGAGAGTGTGTTCTTTGTGAAGAGTAAATATCCACTAAGAAAGGATTTTTGAGAATTCCACCCCTAAAGGGGTGAAATAGGGGATGGAAGTTTATATGAAAGTCCGTCAGTTTTGAAGTTAGGATCTTCAAATTTTGTGTTTAGGCTGACGATTGAAAATTAATTTATACAATGTGTCTCAGTGTTTTTGATAATTCTTCCCCCGAAGGGTTAAAAATAAGTAATCGGATATTATTCGACATCCACGCGGGCGAAGCCGCGGGCAAAAGCTAGTATATTATAAATGTTTAAAATATCAATGAAAAACAATCCGCTTTGGTATGATTTCAAGTTTTTGACAGTACCTACTTCTTTCATAGTTATTCAAACATCTTGGCGTGGAAAAAATTGCAAGTGTCACCGCACGCTTCTTGTTCTTATAAATTAATACCAAAGCAGTCGATTCTCTTGAATATCACAAATGACATACAAATTTTCACCAGCAGCACTCCACTGTCGACACCATTCGTGTTCTAAAAGATCCTTGTATCATTGTTAGGGAGTTTCAAATGCATGACAAGCATAATCAGTCAATAATGTTCCCACTGCTGGGACACAGGCCTCCTTTTTAAGAGATAGAAAGAGAGAGACAGAGAGACTCTATGAGTATGAAGTGATCTACTTTTGTTCCATTTTAAGAAAGTGTTACTACTTCATTTGACTGATCGTTAAATATGAAATAGGTAATCCCGATTTTCACCCTTATGCTCTAAGTAATAAAGTTGAAAAAATGCAGACCTTCAGTGAAATCGGTAGTACATACTGCTGATACCTGTATAAAGTTATGAGGTAGTACGTACATTTGCTTTATTAGATACACATGTCTGGAAAATTGAATGTTTGTGTTCCTAGCGCGCCATTTTGCCTGTTTGCCGTGAATTTGAATTTGACGTGAGATTCATGTTTACTGTTTTTGTACCTTTATTTATATGTCATAATGGAAGCAATTTTTATCTTTATTTATCTTTGCTATAGTCGTTCTTTTTAACGTTTCTTTTTGTATTTTTCTCGTTTCGACTTTTTTGCGCTCAATTGACAGTGTCAGACGGTTGTTCATTGGTCGTTTGGACATTTGTTAATGTATTTTATTAAATGTTTAAAAAAAAAGATGGTTGGATTAGTTTCAACTTTAAAAGAGAGTCCATGGAGTTTCTTGCCCATTCTTCTCCATAGAGATCTACGCTTTGGAATGTGCAACTGCAGTACTTTCTCAAGTTATTATGCCTTGTGACTATGACGTAGCTTCGCTTCTTTTTTGTTTTTTTGACATTCAAAAGTGCCTGTGATGGTCTAATTGAAATAAAAGCTTTGAGTTTGAGTTTGAGTTCCAATTTTGGCTACGAGCCGAAGGCCTCATCAGCATCTTCCTGCCCTTGCCACATTCTACTTGGGGTCGACGCAACACGTTTTATTCTTCCATTCTCCTCTGTCTGACGTCACGACATCATTTACGCCTTTCTCTTTCATACCATTCCTCACAAAATCCATCCATCTTTTCTTTGGCCTTCCTCTCCCTCTCCATCCATCAACATTCATGGGCACGCACCGAGAGACTATTCTACAATTGAGGTTATTTTTAATCACATTATTGACCTTTCGTGGTTACTCCCACTTTTCGTGGGAACAATTTCTTCGATAAAAGTGGTACCATTACTTACCGCCTGCAGTTTTGTGATAACCACACGAACATTAAAAGACTGCAGACAAAGGCTTGGCTTCGCAACCTTTTCTAAGAGGATTTGCTGAAAATCTTCGCTAAAAGAGTGTTTGATTTTGAAACTAAACGTGCCGTTAACGTTTTTCAAGACAAAAATAAAACTTAGATAATGGAATCTGCAAATTATCATTCACACTAGAAACGGGATATTTACCATGTTAAAAATGTGTAGTGTGTGTGCCATGAATGTTGTTGTTGTGTCTGTTGTTGTTGTTGTTGTTCTTAATCTGCAAATTGTTATCAAAACGTTCTCATTTGTCTTTTAGTAAATATTTTATATGGCAATATTTGTCTAACAACATACTCGATCAAAAGTAATTACGACTACATTATATATTTGATTTCAAGGAAACTGTGAATGGGTGAGTGAGGAATGATATGAACGAAAAAGGAGTAAATGATAGCGTGACGGTTGACAGAGAAGAATGGAAGAAAAAACGTGTTGCGCCGACCCCAAGTAACATGGGACAAGTGCAGGAAGATGAGGCTAGCTCTTCGCCCGTCCGTCTTATGACGACAGGCCGTGTCGACGGCGCTTTCGTGTTCCACGCGCGCCTCAAAGCGATGTCACAAATCGGAAGAGGTCCGCAAGGGCCGATGCCGCAAATGGCTGAGAAGGCAAATGAACGCAAATGACTAAGAAGGAACTTGATGGGTTTTAGTCAGTACAAGTCTGACACTCCCTTCCGCTCCGCCCAGAGCGAGAGGAGGATGATGATGAATTATAGTTGATTTCACCACCTGGCAAACATGACATGCGTGGCATGCTTTGAGAAGAAATTAGCATGAACTTATGCATGAATATTATAAAATGACTGAATCAAGCTATACTACAGAATAATCGCCTATACTCTTCCTTACATAGTCTAAAACAAAGTCACTCTCGCTGTTTGTACGCTTAGATTTTTTAAACTACACAAGTTTTCAGCAATATAAAGAGTGATTCAAGAGGAAGGTTTATATGTATATTGCACCCGTGCAAAGCCGGGGCGGGTCGCTTGTTAAAAAATACAGGCATTAAGGTGGAAGCGCGTTAGGTTTTTTGCTGGTCAGTTTCAGGCTATATGTGAAATAAAATATGATTCGGGACCGTAACACTTATGTAGTTACCGAATTATAATAATTCAAATCATCAATTCAACCCTCGTAAGTTTATTAAATCCCATTTAATGACTGTTTCATGAAAAAGTCATTCAACGGGATTAGATGTAGGTACTTAGTGAGTTGTATTGATGATTTTAATGACTATAACTCTGTAAAGCCATATTTGTTACGGTCGCGAATTATAATATCTTAATTAACACACAATCTGTCACTAATCTGTAAATTGCAAAAAACGTAAGAAAATTTAAATTTCGCAGGCTGCTCTGGCGAATCCACCTTAAATGTGATAAAAGTATTAGGCTCGTTCTGTCCACTGAATTGTAGGTACTATGTATATTAACAAACAATGAAACCCACAACCTTCCAGAGAATATCCCAATTTAATCTCACGTAAACCTTTGTTTGGGTCTAAAAATTTAACAACTAACCTTGGTAGGCAAATTATTCTATTTAAAGTAACTTCGGTAACAAAACCATGCCAATGTTCTAACGTAAACACGAGTTGAACTAACAAACATTTTGATAACTGGAAAGTTATTCTTGAGTAGGTACCTATTTACGGTAGAGTAGGTAAACGACGTAGAAATGAGGGATTTTGTGACTAGGCAGTTATACACCGTGTTCTTCACGTCATTAATACTGAAAACGGGATATTTATCATCTTTACTAAGTATTTGTTATAAGTTCCCGATATTTCGGTTTTTTGTCTGCTCATAAACACCCTCACACCTCAATACCAAAATCAAAATCAAAATATTTTATTTCACATAGGCCTCGATGGGCACTTATAAAACGTCGACAAAAAGGTGCACGGTTCGGGTTGGTCGTTTCCTATGGAGAAGAACCGGCAAGAAACTCCATGGTTACTCTTTTAACTTCACTTTATCCGTGATCATGTGCTTCCAACAGCGCCGAAATATCGACAACTCGAAACAAATAGTAAACATGGTAACATCTCGTTATACTACTTAATTTACAGGTGCTTTGCTTCCCAACATTTTTTACATCAATTTTAAGATACCAATTTCAATCATTTACTTCAAGATTAGCACCGGAATATACCCTGCAATTTATATTTTTTGGCCTGGCGTGTATAAACTTTTTAACAACCTGAACCCCCAACCAAAAATAAAAGCCTGTTAGCTTCTGTTGTTTGATCTAGTCTGATCCTTCCTTTCCTCCCCAGGTAGGCTGGCTAAGAGCGGAAGACCAGACAGTCCTCACGATGCACGACCGAGCAGTCCTGAGCGCAAGGTACTCAGTCCACATGGATGCTCCCAGGACTTGGCAGCTGAGGATCAGGCCTCTTCGGGCAGAAGACCGCGGCTGCTACATGTGTCAGATCAACACGCAGCCCAGCATGAAGTGGCAGATTGGATGCATTGATGTTTATGGTAAGTGGATTTTTTGGAAAGCTAGATCAGGTGGTTCTTGCTTGCGAAGTTTGCGATGTTATGTTGTATCCCCTGAAGAATATCCATAATGGCGTTACCTTCTAAAGAAGGTGCCTTCTAAAGAAGGTACTTTCTAAAGAAGGTAACGCCATTATGGATATTAAAATCCACGGGCTACGTTATTGGGTACCCAACTTAAATAAAACGAACACTATTGATTGTTGTTTGGAGTATCATTTATTTTCAGCCCACAGCTGAATTTATTTTTAGCACGTAATTATGTCATTATCAGAAGTGGTAGTGTTTTTATTATAATGACAGTATTTGATCTAATCATTATTTTAAACTTACTGAAATAAATGTTTACAGAATAAAGTACCACAAATGAATTACTTTTATCATCCTAATGAAAAAATCATTAGAATAGAATAATCTTTATTGTACGCCAAAATTGAAACACAATATTTTTAATTCGAAGGTTACAATGGCCGTCTTATCGCTGCACTTAATTATTATAAAGGGTGTAAATAGACACTTAACGAAGCCGAAAGGCACTTGTTCTCCCCGTCATTACGATATTCTTTTTGTTGTAGACCATACCTGGGAACCTTCTAGTTACGGAGATATTGGGGTCAAAGTTCCATCTTTTTCACAAGTTCTTTTTTTAAATACATGTTTTAATGTAAAAACACTTAAAAACCTCCACGACCCCCTTCTATTCAATCCATCCATCAGCACAATGATTTAAGGGCGTTATATTGAGTCCTAATGTAAAACGTGATTTTTCACCCCAAAAAAAAAGTAGTTTGCCAGCAATAATTTTTGCGTAAAGTTACTTAGTTTGATGTACAGATTGCTTCGTTGACGGCGTCGTGAAGGGTACATTTACACCCTGTATTATGTAACTAAGAACTTTCATTAAATTATATGTTTTCTTTTCAATACATATAACTATTGTCCAATACAAAGCAAAACCCAGATATATAACTACCAACCCTGTTAGCCTGTGCACCAAGATAAATCCCCTTTCTATAGTCGGTTGACCACCCCGCTGAACGGGGCCTGACAACCCATCCATCACCTGTCAACGTTTAGCTGTTCTCGACCGCGACTTGGAAACACGAGAAACTTTGATTTTCATTTGTTTTTCGGTTTCTTTTCCATCTCGTCGTGTATGTGGTGCAGTTTTCTGTTGATCGCTTTATCGGAACTTGAAACTTTTGCTGCAAATGTCTGGAATAAAATTGACTTTTCAAGTTTAGTTGAGATGGGTGTATGGTCAAATAAAATGTGATAAAAAGGTCAGGTGTTCGCAACCAGTGATCGTGTATGACCAGATGTATGAACGAGGACGAAAAGTGTGTGTGAGAGCGAGGAAAGTAGAGTTCTGTACCTAGTTTCTGCCTACCCTGCCGTGAAAAAGGCGTGAGTTTATGTATGAATGTAATAAGTTATTTCTTATTGGTTTTTGACTGCGCCTCGTTGGTCGCGTGGTCATATGCGCGACTGCTGAGCATGAGGTCCTGGGATTCCCAGGTCGGCAAAATGTTATTGAGTTTATCCATTAGAAATTTCTCAGTAGCAGCCACAGAGTCTGTACTTGTGCCCAGTTGAGGGCAATAGGCTCGCTCCCTCTTACATGGAACTTAAAACATAACGTGGGAGTACTAATCGGTATACATTTGCCTAACCCTTCGGGGATTACCGGCGTGATGTGTGAGAAAGACCTGAAAAGCCCGATAAAGTCAGTCACGCTTTAAGAATTCCTGAACAACTACCACAATTATTCTGTTAAGTCTAAATATGTAAACAATGGGTGGGACTCCAAAAAGATTGATCGTCCCGCACACCACTTTAGCCAGAGCCCCGTTAAAAACCGATTACAACGAATGATAAACCACCAAAATAAAACATCCACCCGTCTTCCGAAGGACGCTTGTTCCACATTTACCCACCAAGCCAGTTCCTAATTCCACCATAGATCAACCAATTAAGGCGAGGTTAACAACTTAAAAGTCTTTTTATCTATTCTAAGTGACGGATAGGCGGCTTATCAAGTACACAAGCCGTATAGGCAGCGCCCGTGCCTAAGCTCAGTTAATCCTACTACGAATAGATTAGAAACGTCTTCAAGATATGGGTCACTCAGTTAAAGTGATGGGTGTGGCTTCTTCAATCGCGTGTGGTGCAGTTCTGTACGGGGTGGGTATTGGAGGATTAGGTGTGTTTTTGAGGGGTTCAGTTACTTGAGGGGCTTGTGGGTATCTTGATATGGCGAGCCCATCGCATGCTCTATAAAAAACTGTCATACCACAAAAATTATTAGATTTTAGGTAATACCCCACTCAACTTCAAGTGTTCTTGGCGGGCAGAAGTGCAAATATCTATGAAACTGAAATAAACTCCGCTGCGTAGTAAAATTCCAAGTTTTGTATAATTGAAAAAAAAAGTCAAAAGTGTAATGCGAAAATAAGTCACCGAATGGCATGAGCGACATTTTTTAAGTAAAGCATCGGTAAACACAAAAAAAAAAACTTAAAAAGTGAATAATTCTCTCAAAACTGTAATTTCTGTGTTAAAACAGTTTATTTGATGTGCAAGTTTTTAAAGAAAACTGGTTGTCTTGACCAAGTGACATTCGATCAGAAAAAAAAAACAAATGCCGGATAAGCCTGTATTGGAATGACATTAGCTAAACGTAGTGTTGAAATACGAAACATTTGAAAGCAATTGCTACTGGTCTAGGCCCTCTGTTCAATTTAATCTATTGTCAAATATTAGGGCATTATAATGTGATTAGCTTGTTTTTTTTCGATGACTGCAGTCTAAATAATGACGTGAGATTTGTTATTAACATTAACTGCATCTGTACACTATCGATCCCGTCTGCCAAACTTATGTAACTCCGTAACGGGAAGCGCCAGGGTAGCCCGCTAAGTTCAAATTTTCTTGCATTTTTTGCAATAACCTAAACCTGTAGGTTAGTGCCGAGTTGTATGTTGATTAAAATTTGATTCGCGACCGTAACAAATATGGCTTCACAGAGTTATAATCATTAAACTGATTGCCCCTAATTTGATTGAATTACTTTTTCATGAATAGTCCGTCCGGTTTTGGACTGGTCAATGTGGCGACACTTGGGGGAGGCCTATGCCCAGCAGTGGACGTCTTTCGGCTGAAATGATGATGAATAAGCGGTCGCGAATCATATTTTGTTCAACTCCACACTGACCTGCATATTGCAAAAAACCTAATATAATTTGAATGTTGCGGGCTACCCTGGAGTTGGCCCCTTAAGTCTGGTCAAACTGTAAAGGTCTTAGGGTAAACGTTCCATATTCATTAGCCAAATTCAGATGAATGCGTGGGTAGTCTGGAAAACAATCCAAATATAGCTGCGTAAAAACTTACTGGACGAAAGTTCATTCGCATATTACGTATGTAAGTAAAACCACCAGTGACCTTTACAGATTGAACGAATTAATAATTAATTCATGTCAACGTTGAGTACCAGAAACCTGGGTTTTAATAATAGTGGAGTAATTACACTATGGAAAGTAGGCACAAATGAAATACACAATAACGACCTTATTGATTATATTGGTGACAATTTTTTTCTTTTATCGATATTAAAGTATAATCATGTGTTTTTTGTCTGTACATCAGATGACAATAGGTACTTTTTTGGTTCCCGTATAAAAGGACCAATGAAAAGCACATTATAAAAACACATTTGTTGTGTCAGTCTGTCTGCCACAAACACTTTTCTCAGAAACTATTTGACATATACCAATATTTCTACGTTTTCCATTCTGTACACAAGGACCGAAGAAAAGCAGACTATAAAAATATCAGTTGTGTGTCTGTCTATCTGCAACAGACGCGTTTCTCAAAAACTACATAACGACGGTAGGAATTCCAATTTTTCCACCATTCTTTTCACAATAACCATAGACTACCAAATTCCATAAATAACCTACTTTTTATATTTATTCAGTCCAATTTTCCAGCTCTATTCAAAAGTGGAAAAATATTACATCCTGCCATCCGACCATTCGACCTTTTTCGGAACATGACAGTAAGCCAACATTATAGTGAGGCCACATTAAAATTATAATAGACTCCGGAAATCGGAATCCGCCCGTGTGGTACGGGCCTTTGACGGCGATCGATCACCCTAGTCTTATATATGGCAGAAACTGGAAATGGAATAAAATGGGTGCGGCGACATGTTGGTAAGGTGGGTTGAGTTCCCTACTACATTAGACTTGCCTTATGTGTGTCGTACATAGGTGCACAGTTTTATGTCTTTGTGAATTACTAGTAGTGAGTAAATGGGACATTTGGAATCGTTGAGTTTATTCTTATTTTAATAATGGATTTTACTTACAGATGTAGTCGACAAAAGGCGCCGACTATTCGACTGGAGTGATTGTTATAAAATGATGTATGTGGTTGGCAAAAAGCCTGTGTCTTTTTTGTTTTTGTTAGTTATCTTCCTTTGTTAGTCAATAATTTAACTTAAATCAAGATTAATATAATTCTAACTTAAACTATAAAATTCATTACATAACATCACGCCTTTGTATTTTCTTGAAGATTAGGAAGGATTTTCTCTATACTAAATAGTAATTTCGTCAGTTATGTTTAAGCCCCATGCAATTAGGGTAATGCCATTAAGTAATTCTAGATAGAAAAATAATGCTTGCTGCCACTAAACCAACGAGGCTGACCAAACGCGGCAAGCGAAAATTCATAAAAGCCTTCAAATGTCTTCAGCCATCATACAGTTCCACCATTTTAGTAAAATACCGTTGAAAACTAACAAAGTGCGAGTCGGACTCGCGCATGAAGGGGTCCGTACCATCGTATTAGGGGAGCCTCCTTTAATTTTTAATCTATTTTTATTATTTGTTGTTTGGCGGCAACAGAAATACACATTCTGTGAAAATTTCAAATTCACTTATTGTTTGTCATAGGTGAAATATAAGTTCTTATGATTATTAAATAGGATCGCTGTAACATACCTATAAGGTGTACAATATTTAATGCTGGTTCCATATTTATTTAACATTAAAATTATTATTCGTCCTAAGTAAACCGTCCAATCATTAGTCGTGCATTAACGAAGTTGTTCATTCACAAGGTCAGATTAAAAAAATAAGTAAAAGGTAGGTACATTGATTTCATACTTATTAAATTTCAACTGTCTACCTATTACGGATCACGAGATACAGCCCGCTAACAGACAGACGGAAGTGGAGGCTTAATAATAGGGTCCCGTTGGTTACTCTTCGGGTACGGAACCCTAAAAACGACCACCATTTTAATCACGCGAAAAACTCCCAAAAAAAACCACCTTATTGAAATCATATTTCATTACAAAACTTCTGTCTAATTTATGGCAAAATTTCGAAGTAGACGGTCCAGAGTTTAGCAATTTTGTGTTCCCCTATATTTGCATGCTCCGGCCGGGATTTCTTTTTCAATTTCGAAGTTGTTCGAGAGTTTATTGGGGCGCTGTGTCACTTGGCGCGACAAGGCGGTAACGAATTGTAAACGTTTTGATTCGTGTTACATACGAAGATTAAATTTAGCTGTGAAAGGTGATTATGTTTGGGCGTTGTTTTGTGACTACCTCGTTGGTCTAGTGGCCATTGCGTGACTGCTGAGCATGATGTCTTGGGTTCGATTCCCAGGTCGGGAAAGTGTTATTGGGTTTTTCCATCAGGAATTTCTCAGTAGCAGCCACATAGTCTGGATTTGCACTCGGTTGATGGCAATTGGCCGAAAAGTTCTGAAGTGGCGACCGCGACCCGGAAGACGCTGCGTTGGAAGGCCTCCCACTGGACCGATGACCTGGTGAAGGTTGCAGGGATCCGCTGGATGCGAGTCGCACGGGACCGGTCAATGTGGCGACATTTGGGGGAGGCCTATGTCCAGCAGTAGACGTCTTTCGGCTGAAATGATGATGAAGATGATGATGGCAATAAGCTCGCCCCCTATTACATGGGACTTCGAAATGTGGGTGTACTATTAGGTACACCTCAGCCTAATCCAGGCGTGATGTTGTTATATTTTTGGGAGAAGTGGGAATTTGTAGAGAAATCTTTACTTAGGTATTTTCTGCTTTTGCTTTCATGGAATCTGCCAACCCGCACTGGAGCCTCGTGGTTGATTACGGCCAACCTCTGCTAACGAAAAGGAGGCTTGTGTTCCTGCATTGGCAATAATGGGTGTAAAATTACCCTTAAAGAAGCTGAAAGGCAATTGTTTTGCCCATCATTGCCATCATTATTTTTTCAGGACCATACCTGGGAACCTTCTGGTTACGGAGATATTGGGGGTCAAAGTTCCAACTTTTTCTTATGATTTTTTTAAATACACATGTTTTAAGTATATAACTTTACTTTAAATACCTCCGTGACACCTGTACTATTTAATACAACCATCAGCTCAATGTTTTGAGTGCGTTACTTTGAGTCCTACCGTAAACCGTGTCTTTATACCCAAAAAGAAAGTCGTATCCCAGCAATAATTTTTGCGTAGAGTTACTTAGTTTGATGCACAGAATGCTTGGTTGACGGCTTCGTGAAGGGTTTGTTTACACACCTTTTATAAAAAGGCTGATTATACATATGCTTTCACGGATAATTATCACCACTTCCCCTATTAGTACTACCTACCACTTTGAATAATACTGGTGTATGTTATGTTGTCTAGACGTGGATACAAGTTGATAAACAGAAAAACTAAAAAAAATAACTAACTATTATTGTACAAATAAAATTTATTAAACGACACAGCTTTCTCGAGAATAATTTAATCACAAGCGTTCCTTGGTGCACTGTGACGCTTTCTCTAGTTTACCGTATAAAACGATACCTTGTTAGTAGCGCACTGCTACTGGTACTAGTTAGAATTTAATATCATGCACTAGGGCTGGCAGACTTCTTCAGGATTTTTCAAATGTACACAAAAAAAAAAAACAAAAGAAACTGCCTCGTTGTTCTAGTAGTCGCGCTTGACTTCTGAGCATAAGGTCCTGGGTTTGATTCCCGGGTCGGGCAAAGTGTTATTGAATTTTCCATTAGGAATTTCTCAGTAACATTCTTTTAATTTTTTTTTTATATTTCTCTTTCTGGAATAATTGTGCCCGGTTGATGGCAATAGACAATAAAAATCTTAAATTCATTAACAAATAACGAACACACTAAACCGCTGGGCCTGTTATTATGCACAAGATTTTAATTTCAAGTTCACATTACACCGATAAAATCGACCAGACCGTAGGCGAGTGTAAGATGACGCCCAAAACATCTGTGTAGCACGCCGAAAACCCATACCATACATTCCATAACGACTCGACACCGAAGATACTCTCAGTACCCAATAGTTAAAAGATACTGCTAAAATGACAGCTCTGGACAAAAAGATAGATTGAACTTCGTCGGTTCAGTCTGTTGTCTTTGACAACCCTGACTCAGATGCTTTGCAAATCGTTTTTTACTGTCTTTGAGACACTGGAGAACCTTCTTCGAGATTTCTAAACATAGTTACTTCTAGCATGTGTTTCTTTTGCGAGTGAAATAGAGATTACTAGGTATATAAATAGTGGTTACTAGGTGCATAAATAGCGATTACCGGGTATATTAGTAGTGATTACTTGATATACAGGCTGAATTTTTCAAGTGGACGTGGATGGCCAAATCCGGAATGTCTTAACTTCCCAGAATTTGACCCCTATTAGCGACACTATCGAATGGTGTCATAATACAGTATGTGATTTTTTTTTCGAAATCAACGGGTTCGATTCTTGGCTAGAAATATTAATTTTCCAAAAATCGAATGATGCAGTTTTAGTTTTCATCAAAATCGTGCTCGAGACTCCTTTGAGTATTTTTCGCTATTCCTCATAGTTTCGGATTTGGCACTCCACGCCCACTTCAAAAATTCACCCTGTATAATAATATGTAAATAGTGATTACTGGGTGTTCAGTGAAAATAGTAATTACTACGTGTATAGTTCATGATTATTCAGTTTACTAGGATAAAAATACAAAACAAGTGATTTTAGTATGTGGTAAACTTTTGGTAATAACTGTTTACGGTGCTTACTAATTGCTGCGTTTATTACAGTAATTTGGAAAATTATTTGTAAACTTACTGTGGTATTTAAAATTATTGCCTTGTACGTAGTTAATGAGATTTTCGCTCTGTTCTAGCTTAGATGTCAGCATCAAAGAAAATCGAGTATTTATAGACGTGCTAGACTTTTGTTTGTCCTACAAATAACAATAAGTCTGGAGAACTTCAAAGTTAATTTATTATGAATAGAATGTTTACTATTTAGTGAAAAAGAATAAATTATTTATTTGTAGTGAGATATTTTGAGAAACCTAAGGCTGCCATCAGACTGACTGTATCGCAGCAACCGCGCGCATTCGAGCAACATAGTAAGCTTTGGTCAGGTGCGGCCGAGCTCATGGAAAATAGCGGCGTATTGAATATATCGACTGCGCGCGATTGCTGCGATGCAGTCCGTCTGATGGCAGCCTAATTCTTTTTTTACCGTCTATCAACGAAATCATTTTTTATAGTGTTTCAAATGGTAAAACTGGGATAGATATAGACAACTATCACGCCTGTTTTCAACTAAGGATAAGACAGAAGTGAACCGATAGTAGGTACATACGGCGACACATCAATTTATACATTTCCAGTATAATATGGCCTTGCTTTGTATAGATTTCCTGTACAATGAGAGATCCACGTAAACTGGTTTTGTTCTTGATTGGTCGTCGTGCGTATAATACTACGTAAGTACTGGTATTCAGCTGCATTCGGTTAGACTGGAAGCCGACCCCAACATATTTGGGAAAAGGCTAGGCAGATGATGATGGTCGTTGTGCGCACACTCACAATTGCCAGTTATGAGTTAAGTCCCAAGTAATTGGAACTCAGAAATTGAAGACTCCTGGCTCCTACTGAGAAATTTCCTATGGAGACATCCAATACCACTATAGACAAGGATTTTGTTGACGGAAGAATCGACAAAAAGACACACAGTGCAGAAGAATCTGTCATTGTGTCGACACAATCTGTCATTTTGTCGATTCTTCCGTCTAAAAAACCCGTTTCTACGATGGTCATGTAACGCGTGCTCACGTTGGTCTAGTAAAATTACAAAATTTCTTCTACGAGATCCTTTATCAACTTTGTTACCTGTTCAAAACATAAAAGTCCACCTGCCAAGTAACATCCCAACAAGCACATTTTCATACCTCAACAAAAAGATTACAGAAACGTATTTTACTATAAACTTCAACGAATTTATTGAAGGCAATGTATAAGTTGGAAACTTGTTAAAACTTGTCGCACGAACACAATCTCGGAACTTAAAATGTCGCATTGCTGATCTTGGAGTCAAAGAAGACATCAAAAAGAAGATATCAGAAGAAGTCAATATACGAAACGGATATTATCTTACTGGGAGGATAACATAGTGGATATTTGCTACCGACTGGATATAGAAATATTAATATTTTTGTACATATTCCTTTCTTTTTGTATGCTCCACTTTTCCAATGTTAAGTAGACTGCCTCGTTCGTCTAGTCCTGGTTTCGATTCCCGGGTCGGGTAAAGTGTTATTGGGTTTTTCCATCAGGAATTTCTCAGTAGCAGCCACGGAGATTGATGAACGGTTGATGGCAATAGGCTCGCCCCCTATTACATGGGACTTAAACATAACTGGCGAAATGTGGGTGTAATATAAGATAGATAGATAGATAGCTACACCTCTGCCTAACCATTCGGGGATTACAGGCGTGATATTATGTTATGTTATGATAAGTATGCAGTAAATCACTCGGTTTATTGGAGACTTTATCATCATCATCTGCTCTTTCCCGACTGTTGAATTCGGCTTTTTTTTTTAACCTGGTAAAATCATCAAATGAATCCTCCCACCCAGGGCAGAGCGGGAGGGACTGTCAGACTTGTACTGACTAAAATCCACGGTGTCCTTCAATAGCCCTTTATGTTCCAGGGTCACAGTAATTCTATGAGTCCCGCGTTGAATTCGGCTTTCAGTCGAATCAGTTGCAACCGAATACCAGTATAAGATGAAGGGATTATATTTGTCCTCCAAAACCCAGGTTATAATATTGGTGGGACTATTTGTCAGATTTTCGGGCTTCTGAGTACCAGTAACGACTGTCAAAAATTTTCGAATGACAGCTGGATAAACGGCTAAACGTGTTTACCGAGACACGGAGGGTTCTTGATATGTAATGGATAGTCACCCAGCAACGGAGTACAAATTCTCCTATCAGAATACCAGCGCTGTGGTTTTTTTTTTATGTTACAGCATCATGATAGGGGTCTTTTGGCCTCATACAGGACCAATTTCGTTTGTTTTATTTTTTTCTTGTTTACTTTGTCAAATAATTTTTTTTTTTTTTTTAATGTTAATTTAACCATTTTTTTTTTGTTTTGTTCTATTCGAGACTTTCTTTCTTTATTATTTACCCACAAATCAAGTCAAGTTGAAAAATCCTCCCCATACATTTCTGAAACACAATATGGACCAATGATTATATCAGTCAATAAAATATGATGAAAAGTCGGTCGTACACCATTCTGTTCCATTCAACCCGGACCAAGAGATGGCCAACACAAGCAGTAAAGGCACTAAAGTAAACTATTATAGACATCTTGTTACCTTTGCGATCGCCACGGCCTTGGGCAGTCAAGATGTGGAGGTACAGACACGCTGGACACTGAAAGCTTTGTCTGCTGCACCGTGACGTCATAAAGCTAGCGTTGTCTTAGCTTGGGTATTGTTATGGTGTTTGGGCATCGAAATTGGACATGTGCTTGAGTCATGCCCATGAGAGTATGACTACAGTATGTTCGTAAAGACTTATGGCAACAAGGGATTGGTATTCTATATTTCCATTTTAATTATAAGCAATTAGGCCATTCTCACAAGTCACCGCCAGACCGCGCGGATGAGCGGCGCTCATCACCACTCGACGCGGCGCACCGCCAATACATTTGCTTCGCCGCCTCCACCTGGCCGCACGGACAAGCGGTCGCATGAGAACCGCCTTAGTTACCGTACTTCCATGCAACTGTCGTTGAAGAAAGAAAAAAAAAACCTTTTTGTTAAAATCGCTAAGCGTTCGTTCTGGCGAAATATTCACATAAAAGCGTGTTATATTTAATCAAAAGGGAAGAGACCGAGTTAATGCGATTTTGCTCATGTTTGCTGCACAGCACAAAAACACCAAACCAAATATTTTTAAAGCCGATCCACTTACAAACCTTAATTTGCATGCACTCTAGAAACTAAATAAATGACCATACAAGTCCATTCACGAAACTCGAAGAAAACATCAAACAGTGCAACAGATATACTAAATGACACATCAAACAACCAAACACTGTTTTAAGCTTTCACGGTTTACAACTAAACTTATACTGTCACTTGCAGGATATCTTCCGTGATTCCGTGATATCGGGAGCTCAAAATAATGAACAATCACGGAAGATATCCCGTAAGTGACAGTATAAGTTTATCAAACAACCAGCACACATATTGCATTTTAAAATGAAAAATTCTTAAATAAAACGGGCCCCTCAAAGAAGAGCGAATAAAAATTCAACATTAAACATTTCCCGAGGAACTTGGTATAAATAAAGTTTGTGCTGAACTCCATCTGTGAGGTCTCAAGTGGCGACACAGACGTAACTGTGATATATAGAAACATAATAGTGAGAAAACTTTAAGATTGCTTTCTATCTGAACTTGTATTCGATGAAAATCGAATGTTTTCTTCGTTTGATAGAGGGTAAACTTCGTTGGTGTTAGATAAAGAGGAGTTTTGTGAAGCTGGGTTTATGTTTGTTTAGTTCTGTTAAGGTGGGAAGGACCGAATGTTGCATCCAATTTGTTGGGCTCTTCATTGGGTTGGGGATAGTAACCTTTTTGTATGGAGTGGTGCTATTTTCGAGCTACTTTAGAGTCGTTTTCTTTCCTTTGAATGCATTTTTAGAAGAGTTAGCCTTGAAAAGGTCAAGGTTGATTACATAAAAACATATTTTTATGCACACTCCGCTTTTTGTATGTGACGTCAAATATAATCTATATACATATAATAAAATCGTAGACTTTCCGTGTCTGTACATTACATATTTTTACAAAAAAATCACTGGAAGTTGCTAGAAATAAGTAGTAGAAAGTAAAAAAATATTTTTTTAAATTTTTGTCTGTTTGTCGGTTTGTCGGTTTGTCTGTTCGTTTGTGCGCGCATCACGTAATAACCCCTCATTGTAATCAAAATCGAAATATTACGAAATAAGAAGCATTTTTCTGGGTATTATTTAGCGTTTATTTCATCAAAATCGACCAACAGACGCATAAGATATTAATATTTAAAATTTAGTTGGTAACCTCATGCGCGATTTCTATGATAAAAATATTTTACGTAAATAGGTTTTAGTTTCGCCAATTGTGAACTGATTTTGATGATTTTTTTTTTGTTTGGAACAATATTATTCCGCAATGGTCCCATTTTTTATTTGGTGAAGATCTGATGGTGATCTTCGGAGATATCAATGGAACTCTTCAATAATAGACAGCAAATCTGTCGTGATTGCTGCAATCGCTTGGATGTTTATTGTTTACACAACACCATAACATAATATCACGCCTGTATGCTCTGAGGGGCTACGCAGATGTGTACAGTGCACCCACATTTTGATAATTAGGTATGCCCAGTTCCATTTTGTAGGGGATAAGCCTATTTCCATGACATGTATTGTTAACGGTTATCTAATGTTTCACCAAAACTCCTTTGATAATTTTTAACCGACTTCAAAAAAGGAGGAGGTTCTACGTTCGACTGTATGTATTTTTAATGTACACCGATTTCTCCGCCATTCGTCGACCGATTTTGAAAATTCTTTTTTTATTCGAAAGTCTATACTCCTGAGGTGGTCCCATAGTCATCAAGTCAGAATCTGATGATGGGGTCCCAGGAAAATTAAGGGCAACCCTCAAATTTTATGGGCATTGATCGATACAGTATACTTCCCATGTGGTCCCATGGTCATCAGGTCAGGATCTGATGTTGGGATCCTGGAGAAATCAAGGGAATTTTCTAAATTGTATGGGCACACATACTCGCAGGCATTATGCCTGGTAATCATCATTGTGTGTAAGTTCAGCGATACCTTTGCCAATAGAGAACCTATTTCAATGATTTCTTTTTTATTTGGAAGAATGTTATTCGGCGGCGCTGGCCCCGTTTAAATTTGGTGAAGATCTGATGCTGATCTTCGGAGGTATAGGTACAATGGAACTCAACAAAATTAGGCAGCAAATCTGCCGTGATTGCTGCTGGCAATCGCTTAGATGTTTATTGTTTACACAATATCCTAACATAACGCCTGTATGCTCCGAGGGTGTACAGAGATGTGTGCAGTATAACCAGATTTGTTTATTTTTGTTGACAATATAAAATAAATGCATAGCAAATATTAATTGTATAGGATATTACAACTAAAAATGGAAAAATAAAAAACTTTTTTGCAAAAAATAAAACCGCCTTCAAAAACACAAAAAAGTGAAAAATAACTAGCTTCAGAAGTCAGTGACTTTGTTTGTTTGATTCAGTTTTTGTTTCCTTTTGTCTTTACTCTTTGCACTAAAAATTTGGTACTGAAAGAGAGGTTTAATTATGAGAAATCTATCTAAATATATGAAAGCGAAAGGTCGAAAACCGCTTGACGTATAAAGATGAAATTTGGCAGGCAGGTAGTTTATAGTTAGTAGACGTCCGCTAAGAATGCATTTTACGACAGGGCCGGATTAAGGAGGTCTAAGGGCTCTCGCATGTTTGTATGGAAGTCCTTCATTTTGTGTGCTATAAACTTGAAATTTGGCAGGGAGGTAGTTAATAGTTAGTAGACGTTCGTTAAGAACGGATTTTGCAACAGGGCCGGGTTAAGGAGGACTAAGGGCTCTCGCAAGTTTGGATGAAAGTCCTTAACTTTTTGTGCTCCAAACTTGATATTATTTGGCAGTGAGGTAGTGTATAGTTAGTAGACGTTAGCTAAGAACGGATTTTGCGACAGGGCCGAATTAAAGAGGTCTAATGGCTCTCGCAAAAAGTAATTTAATGTTGTATATAGAACGGTATTAGAATAAAAAGCGCTAAACAAGGTTCACTTTGAAAAAAAGTTGTGTAGTGCCAAAATACGCCGATTTTTGAAGCCAAATCGTCGCCTCAACGCCATTTAATTTTGTTTCGGACCTCTGCCGCCCAGAATTACAGCACCCAAAAGGACGCCTTTTGTAGTCATCAGTACATTATCACCTTTTGATCTGGCAGTCAGTTCTCACACATAACATAACGTCACGCCTTAAAGCCCCGAAGGTTTGGGCAGACGTGTACCTAATCGTACACACACATTTCGCCAGTTATATTGAAGTCCCATGTAGGGGGTGAGCCTATTGCCATCAACCGGTCACAAATCTAGATTCGCACCAAATATCACCCAATCTCATGTTGATAAATCTCACGTGAGATTAGGAGGGAGATGAGGGGTCAAGCCAAATCTCACGACATCCCACCAGGGGAGGAGGGAGGTCGAAAAATACGTAATTAATGGATGCCCCTTAAAACAAGCATCTCCTTGCTTAAAAGGTGATCTTCCAAATCATGTGTGTGCTAACTTTATGTAATTGAAATAAACTTTTTTTTTTAACACGGCCCGACCCGGGAATCGGTTCCCACGCTTAGTAGTCGCGCTTGCGACCACAAGACCAACGTGGCAGTCTCACACATGCACACCAAAATTTCAACGCGAACGAAGTCGCGGGCAACAGCTAGTATATAATAAGTATAATATAATAATAATAATCAGTATGAAGGTTTTGTCTGTGCAATAATGGACGAAGTTATGATGACGAATAACTACCGGAAATACATTGTGAAGGATGGCACGGTTGACATATGTCGGGCATGCCACCGTCCGGGTGAATCGATCCGACACATTATTTCTGGATGTTCTCGTCTGGCTAACGGAGAGTACTTGCATAGACACAACCTCGTTGCCAGGATTATCCACCAGCAACTTGCTTTGAAGTACAATCTTGTGGAATCAGAAGTACCATACTATAAGTATGCGCCCGACCCAGTTCTCGATGATGGTAATATCACGATGTATTGGGATCGATCTATCGTCACTGACAGGACTATTGTTGCCAATAAGCCTGACATAGTGGTGATAGATCGATTGGAGCGTCGCGCAATGATTGTTGATATAACGGTACCGCATGACGAGAATCTCGTGAAAGCAGAGAAAGATAAACAATTCAAATATCTTGATCTGGCTCGCGAGGTTGTCGACATGTGGGACGTAAGTACAGCAGTCATTGTGCCGATAGTCGTGTCGGCCAATGGCTTAATAGCCAATAGCCTCAAGCAACATCTGAGGAGGCTCTCGCTTGGCAGCTGGATCAAGGGCTTGATTCAGAAAGCAGTACTTCTGGACACGGCGCGTATCGTTAGGAGGTTCCTCTCTCAAGAGCCCTGACCACTGGTAGATCGGACCCTGTTCCTGATGCCGGTGGGCTACTATTTTTATATTTTTAAATGTTTTTTTTTTTAATATTTGTATAGAAATATTTAAAAATATAAAGAGTATGTTTAGAAAATAAATAAAGGAAATAATCAGTATAATCAGCTAGAATTAAAAACGTGTAGATTTTTTGGCAGCTGAAATTGATTAAAAACGGGTTGTCAAATAAAAATATCAGGCAATTTCTTATCATAGATAGTTGGATTAGATAATAATAAAGCCATAGAGTACAGTACTAACAAATAAGACTGTGATTTTAGATGAAAATACAACGATACATCTGACATGAAAAATTACAATTAACTTTTGGAAGCCACTGTACATTTAAAAAGTCCGTTTTGGACATTGAATCTCTGTTGACTTTACCAATATTACAAGAATACTTGATTCATGAAACTAATAAAATAACTCCGACATAACAAACCATTACTGTAGCAGCAACGTTAACACGTTTACACAAAGGAAAAGTTTCTTTGATGTAGTGATGGGACATCAATTTGTTACACTCGAGTGAGTCGAGGCGCTGGACAAGTTGTAGGGAACTTGTGGAGGAGAGAGGATTAGGTATTTGCGTGAGAGGTTGCTTTATTTGTTGCTGCCTATAAGGTCGAATTTCCTCGATGAAACGCAATCAGCACATCTATACCGCGTTCAAGACCTGTGTGTGTCATAATTGCTATGGAATTTTTGCATCAAACTGTCATTGACTGTTCTTGTCTTCTTGAACACCGTTGAGATTTGCAGATTTTTCGTTTAATTTAGTTGGTCAAATCTGTTCTTAGTTTGAAATGAAACAGTCAGAAATAGGCAGTATAACTATATTTTTACAACATTTGACAAAAAAGAAAAAAATATTCGATGAAATTTTGCATCTGCATTTTTACGAACCGTAGGCGATTATTCGTCGATCAGTGTACTAGTACAAAGTCCACCTAATTAATTTGTAGGCAGCAATTACAACAACATATAATTTTCTTTTAAATTCCTCTTACTTAATACATAGTGACTTGGGGAAACTGATAAATTGAACTGGTTGATCGAAAATTTATTTCATAGAAAAGAAAACTGAAAAATTATCTAATTACTTCCTATCGGCGACGGACTCTGAGAGATTGCACCGGCGTCTGTGTATATATAGTCTTTCCCGCGTCGATGTAACCATCCTAAGTCTTCACTAAGATTAGCCACCCAGACCAAAACCGGTCAGGCGGTCTATACAGGGTGTAAACGGACTCTTCACGAAGCCGTCAACCAAGCGCTCTGCACGTACGATGGGCATTCAAGCTATACAAAAAAAGTTTATATAGATCTCTCATTGTAAAGAAAATCTATACAACGCGAGGCCAAGTTATAATAGAAATGTGTGTACACCGAACTAAGTTACTTTACGTAAAAATTATTGCTGCAAAACGTTTTTTTTTTGGGGTGAAAAATCACTTTTAACCGTAGGACTCAATATACTGCACTTAAAACATTGTGCTGATGAATGCATTGAATAGTAACAACAAAACTTTTAAAAAAATCGAATTATGTTATTCCCTAACATATTAAATCAATTCATAAAATCAGCCTGCCAGGCTTTGTAGATTCCCAGCTGCTTGTTAACTTTTTATTTTGTTCTACATTTTTTGTGTAGTAATCAACGACTTATTGTGGGGCCTACGCTGTCCCCCCATACTTAAGTACAAATACTGTATCCATAATAATATTGTAACACCAAATGATTTGAAAAGAGTAACCATGGAGTTTCTTGCCGGTTCTTCTCCATAAGAAACGAACAACCCGAACCATGAACCTTTTTGTCGACGTTTTATAAGTGCCCATCGAGGCCTATGTGAAATAAAATATTTTGATTTTGATTTTGCCAGTAAAACAAAATTGATCGATAACACAAAGTGGAGTCACCTGTTGTTTCCCAACGCTATTACCTGACGGCTGCAATCTACTTAAAGTTTAGCAATTTACTTTTATTCACGCTTCCATTGTACATGACATTAAACGAAAACTTGAGAACCGTCGTTTAATTAAAGATTTAATGGGAACTAAGTTTCTCGAGTTTCTTAAACCACTCACATAGGACTTAGGTACTGTATTATACACTTCTGTGTGTTAGATTAGATTTTGTTGCAAAAAGAAGCTCTATGCGTATGCGTAGACCTATACCTAATTTGGTATAAAGGGTGTAAATAGATCCTTAACATAGCCGAAAGGCAACTTGTTCTCCCCGTCTTTGAGATCATTTTTTTGTTCTAGACCATACCTGGGAACCTTCTAGTTACAAAGATATTGAAGGTCAAAGTTCCAACTTTTTCACAAGTTTTTTTTAAATACATGTTTTTAATGTTTGATCTTCAAACAGCTCCACGACCCCCGTACTATTCAATCCATCCATCATCACAATGCTTTGAGTGTGTTACATTGAGTCCTACCGTAAAACATGATTTTTCACCCCAAAAAAAAAGTCGTTTCTCAGCAATAATTTTTGCGTAAAGTTACTTAGTTTCATGTACAGAATACTTGGTTGACGGCTATGTGAAGGGTCTGTTTACACCCTGTATTCTTATACTTTCATTTTTTATGCAATGCTGGTTTCTTAGTCCATTGAAACTCGGTACTACGCTTCAGGCTGTTTAAAGTCATTAGTCATTCGTATTACAGTATCTAAGTAATGAAAAACTTTTTTTTTTTTTTTTACCGTTTTAGTTGTTATATTCCACACAAACTCTTGTGATGAATTAATTTTACATTGTAACTAGAAGTTATCATGTCATCAACATAGGCCAAGAAGAAAAAAAATGTATCAAAGAGAACTAACTCACAAACTCAATAAAGTTAATAAAATTTATATAGGTACACCGCGCCGGCTTCCTCTACCAAATGAAAAATGATAGATATACATAACCTCTTCCTTTTTTTAAAGTCGGTTAATGAAAACATTAATGAAACCTATGTTTTTATTTCATAGGCTTGATCGCATTGTCTACCATTCTAGCATAATAAAATCTAAAACAAAAAACAATTCTAAATTCAAAACCTCACGTCCGACTCGTCTCGCGGTCCCCTCAAGTCCCAACACTACTTGCCGGCCGCTGTGTACTTAAAGTTTACCAATTTACTTTTATTCGCACCTCCGTTTTGCATGACTCTGACGGAAGTCGCCAGTATTTCCAATTTCCAACTTGTTCCATATTGAAGCCACTTCGGCCTGTTCGATTCGCTTTTGGACGTTTTTTTATTTTAATGTTTTTAGTTTTGTAACTGTCAAAGTGTTGGTTGGTTGACTTCTGATTTTGGTCGTTTTTGGTGTCGACTTTTGAAGTAGAAAAAAAAAGCTCAATACTAAAGTTGTAAAACCAGCTAGACGATTTATTTTAAAAGGTTTTTAAAAATATTTTGTCATTGCTCTAACTTCATTTAATTTTTTCGATCAAACTATATTTTCCAATTTTATGGCAAAATAAAAAAAAACATTTTTTTAATAAATTCAAAAAAAAAATGGTTCTTTCTCATAATTACTGTGCGCTGTGTAACAACATGTGAATTGTTAAACAAATATTCAAGCATAGTTGTATTTTTACTAAAAATAAAAAAAACACAATCATGTAAAATACTGATATTCAGCTGCATCCGTTTAGACTGGAATCTGACCCTATAGTTTGGAAAAGGCTAGGCAGATGAGTGAGATGAGTAGTTAGTATTTTTATTCAACAAACAATCGTTTCAATCAAACAAAACTCAGTTAACATTTTTAACATTCCCATAAAATCCGATCCGAATAAACTCGTTACCCAATACACCAAATAAATCATGCACTCTATTTATCTCGCTTCACGAAGTTTTAAAACATCGAATAGTTAGCTTTTTTAAAATGCACTATGGGCTGAAACAGACGAAGTTTTAAATAAATTGTAGTCAAAAGATTGTCTCGTCCTGTCCAATGCCCATGAAGGTTTAATTCCGTAGTCTGTATAGTTAAATCCGTAATGATTGATCGACCAGTTTTTGCACTCAGGGATACAGCATTTTCGGTAGCGAGCGTAGTGTTGCCATCGTTTCGTTTTTAGGGTTGGGACTGGTTGGACTAGATTTTTGTCTGGTTTTAGAGGGAGCTAAAATGATGTAACTCCGTGGAGATCGCATTGACATTGGTATTATTGTCACAAGTAGCTTTCAATTTTAAATGGAATCTTTAACACATAAATCAGTAGACCTTGCAAAAGGATTCATGTATGTTCATACGTGTTTACATACTTACTCCTTGTTCCAAACGGCACGGCGTTTTGTAGTTTCTGCCTACTCCCAAACCGGGAAAAAACGTAATTTTATGTTGTTTTGAGTAAAGATTAAATATCTCCAAAAACAAAACTGTATATTTTTCTTAAAAACTCATCCAATGGACCTGCTAACCATAACCAAAAAAATATTTTGTAAAACTACTCGAAAAAAAACGACTCATAAAAAGATCGTCAGACCTTAGTTTTCTCTTTTTTTTCTCAAAAAATGTCCCATGTGAAACATAAACTCTGGTCACCTTACGTTGACACAAAATAAAATTTGAAGCAACGGATCATTGATCAAACGTTGATCGTTCTTGTCGGATTTTGATTGGCGGTCGCAAATGCACGTGTGCCTCTGGCTTACCCTGCTAATACATTTTGAACAGGGGATAAAACGACGTTTGTTTAAAAGGCTTGTTAGTTTAGTTTAAATATGAGGGCATTGGTCGTTTCAAAAACTGAATTAAAAATGAATTGGGAGCGTGAATTATTGATTTATAGGGTAATGCAATAGTTGTCATTAATTTGTAGACCTGTGACAGTCGTTACAGGTAGTCAGTAGCCCGAAAATCTGAAAACCAGTCTTCCCAAGAGGTGTGGTATTACCCAGTACTAACTGAGCTGTGAAGGCGGTCGCTCCATGTAAAATACTGATCAGCTGCATCCTGAATCCGTCAGACTGGAAGCTCACCCCAACATAATTGAGAAAAGGCTAGGCTGATGATTATAAAGCTAATGCAAAGGCATCGTATAGGCAACTGAGGTCCTCCTCAGTTGCCTATAGGCCTTTGTCGAAAGACAAGCTGTTACGAGGTCCGATAAGCCGAATGCCAAGACTATCTTTTAGTTTAAGTTAATATAGTTTTCTTACCTCTATTTTTATATTTTTTTTAAAGTTATGTTTGGTCAAATAAGTTAAAAACTAACAGCAAGTATTATTTTTAATCAGTTTATTTCAGATCAAATTAATTAATCCATACAATTACAAATGATATCAATACAATTAAAAAATATATTAAATTAAATTATTATGAAAAATACAGAAAAAATAAATTAAATAAACGCTTATTTTATTTTATTTATTTAAAGTCAACTGATTGGCCATTTTCTGAACCGCTTACCCGTTGCACTATTTCACGTTAATCACTTACTAATCTATATAATTTACTGCAACCAATATTTACTTAAAGTTTGATTAAAATAAGATTTATTTCATGTAATTAGTACTTGATTTAAAAAATAAAATTTAATAACTATTTTTGTTTGATTCACAAACGTCTCAAAAAATCTTTTTTATTTTCAAACTAATTAATCCTCAGTCAGTTACCTTACAATCTAGAATTAATTTCCAAATAACAAGCTTACTTAATAAATAGTAGACGTTTGAACAGCCTTGAAGGGTGGCCTACATAGATAATAGTACAGTAAATATATGCGAGGGACTGTAATTTGAAAACGTAAATAACCAATTATTTATTACGTTTGTCTGTCTAGGTGTGCTTCTTTTGTATACAAGTTACCGTAAAAGCCCAAACTAAGGTAAACCTTAAGAATTTCTGGTAAATCTCAAGATTTATCAACTCTTAATGCGCATCCAACTACATCCAAGTTGGATGCGCAGATCCGCTCGACCGAGCGCTGCCGCGGTACCGCTCGCTACGCTCGCTCGGCTCGTTCTGCTAACGCGCGTTTTGTCACAGTTATAACCTAACCTAACCCATTTGGTCGGGGTGCGCTAGCTTAGTTACTACGACCATCACGGTCGCTCAGTTTCGTGTTACAGTATGTCATCACCAGTCGCCAGTTTAACAAATACTTGTTATTTTATTTCCAAAACCAAAATTTATCAACCATCATTAGTAAAACTTAGCATGTCCCTATAATATAATCTTTCTCCTCAGTCAAAAGATGACTATGGGCATGTAGCTATCATAATACTCCTATTTTTCATATTATTCCTCACACCTTCCATCGATTTTCTCTTTGGTCTTCCTCTCCCTCTCAATCCATCAACATTATTCATCACTCTTTTAGTCACATGTTTCTCATCCCTCTCCATCACATGTGCATTCCAAGACAGACGACTTCCTTCCATCTTTTCTGTAAAAGGCAGCACTTTCTAACTTCCGCTTATAAGCTCATTTCTTATTTTGTCTATTTTAATCACTCCACACATCCATCTCAACACTCATCACCTGCCTAGCCTTTTCCCAACTATTTTAGGGTCGGCTTCCAGTCTAACCGGATGCAGCTGAATACCAGTATTTTATATGGAGCGACTGCCTATCTGACCTCCACAACCCAGTTAGTACTTAGTAGAAGTTAGTAATACGATACCCCTTAGTAAGACTGCTACATGCAGTATTCTTGAATACTGCATTATTATGCTGCTTGAGACTGGGCATTGTTGAATTAATATCTTGATATTAATTCAACAATGCCCAGTCTTTGAATGTATCTGATCTATTAATTCTGTTTTAATCAAGAACCGTAATAACTTTTAAGCCTATTCAAACCTACCCTATGACACGCTACTACTAAGTAAAGCCCTACAAAGGACATTTTTCGGCGTCCATACATCGCCTAAGAACCAACAGAGACGTGAATTTACTTTCTGTCTTCTAAATAATGCATTAATTCGATTGAAACTAGATATAAATCACAGATATTTCTGAGAATCGTAAAAAAATCCAAAACACTTTCGGTATTTGAGGTTTTAATTAGGCCAATAGAATAAAAATAATTGCGAGTGACAAAATGACGAGACTGTCATTCTGTCAATACTATCAAATGTCAAAGTGTCATCTGTCAATTCATCACACACCGGGGAATAAGCCAGAAGGAAGTGAATTACTTTTTAAAATGTTTTCGAAATGATGAAGTGTCCGTTCTATTGTAATAATTGTAATGTAAATTATAAAAAGAACTAGTAATTATTGTAAAGGTTTCATACGTGTTGAAGCATAGGTAATTTTTTACAATGTCCTTTAATATAAGAAATAAAATTCACAATCCATTTATTGTTTCATGCGATCCACTTCATGCCGCTTGAAGCCCTTACAATATTAATGCGAAAGTTTTAAAAATAGTGCTGCATACGTAAACATATTGTATCGAACCGACAGTCTCTATCGCGTCGGTGGCATTTGCGAGTAATCGATAGTTTTTCTTGAAATAGATATTTCTCGAGTTAAAAAGGGAACACTTTTGATTTTATTTGTGTTGGTTTAAGTCCATTTGAATCAAATCCTCCTCTTAGCTCTCCTTCATTGAGTTGACTCGTAAGGCTAGGATAAAAGGACACATTCTAAGTATAATTACTTAAAAAAAAACAAATTAAATGTGAAAAAAAATGTCATATAAAGGACCGTGGGCAACTTTCTATGAAATCTGGGAGTTAGAACAACAGCAAAAAAATATAATTATGGGACCACCGCATGGGCTTTTTCTAACAAATGATAAACGAATCACGTAAATCAGCACAATAATCACGGAGATATCGGTGCACATACGTTAAAAAAAGGTTCAAGCCGAATATAATTATGTATAACTTCCTCCTTTTTCAGAAGTCGGTTAAAAACCATTACAACCCGGCCTATTATTCAATTAAAATGTACATTCTACGTTAGGCTAGCTTAAGGTCACAATAAACACTATAAGCTACGAGGCATGCGGCCTACCACATGACAGTCACATGTGTGAACAATATCACTGCGTTGAGCCAATAAGATATTTTTGCTAACAAATCTGACTGATTGTACTGTGGTAAAAGCAGGCAATACATTAAAGCGATGTGAAACAGGCATCGACCTTCCCTGCCTTTTAAATAGATTTACAAAAATCAAAACTTAATAAAACCTAAGTAGCATTTTCCAATTCAAGAAACCCGAAGAGGCAGTCTCAACCTGGCCCAATTTTAAAAACGAACAATTAATTTTATTATTCCAAGCCTCAGATAACACGAATAATTCATAGCCCTCGTTAATTAGTTCCTTAAAAACGGCTTCTTATTTTTAATTACAAAGAACTGGAAAGAAACTTCATCCAATATATTTTTCATTAATCAATCTGACCCAATTTAGAATGGCGTGACCAAATCTTGACATTTTGCACGTTTCAGTAATTTATATGCCAGTTTACTAATTAACGTTATATATCAGAAACTTTAAAGGAGACAGGGTTCTGTTTGATAAATGCATCAAGGAGAAAGTCTGATTTACGTTAAAACATATTCATTTTGAATGAAGTATTTTTTAAGTTTGCGAGAACGTGAGACGGTTGAGCTACTTGGGTTATAATGAGAAGCTTGGCTTTGACCCGTTTATATATTTCGTTACTTTTTTAGTTCTTTAGATTAATTAAGTATTCTTGAATCTTACTGGTAATTTCACTTACACTATTACATTATAAAGAAATATACAAGACGTATACAGACCCTCCACGCAGCCGTCTACCAAACATTCTGTACATCTAATTAGGTAACTACGCAAAAGGTATTGCTGGGAAATGACTTTTGCTTTTGTCATGTTTTACGGTAGGACTCAATTTAACGCACTTAAATCATTGTGCTGATGGATGCATTGAATAGTATGGGGTTCATGGAGGTATTTAAAGTAAGATGATGACGTAAAAAATAAATTACAAAATTTTGAAAAAGATGGAACTTTGACCCCCAATATCTCCCAAACTAGGAGGTTTCCAAGTATGGTCCAGAGCAAAAAAAATATCGAAATGACGGGAGAACAAGGGAATTAATGTCTCGCTTATAATTTGTGTGGGGTGAGAGAAATTGGGGTAAAGATATAGCATAGCATAGCATAAGCATAATCAGCCTATAATGTTCCCACTGCTGGGACACCGGCCTCCTCTCTATGAGAGGGAATGGGCTATAATCCACCACGCGGGCCCAGTGCGGGTTGGTAGATGTCACATGTCTTCGAATTTTTGGTTCTAAGACATGCCGGTTTCCTCACGATGTTTTCCTTCACCGTTTTTGAGATCAATGGTGATGAAATAAATTACACAAAGTAATGCGCCTGCCTGGGTTCGAACCCACGACTTACTGTTTGTAAGTCGGAGCCGCCACCACTGTAAAGATATAAAATAGTTTTTATTTTAAATCTTTTTCTTCCTCCGTAGCTTTTAATAATCATTTTTAAATCATACAAACACATCCCCCACCCATACTACAAGTAAAAACAACAACAACACCCACAATAACTTATTCAATTACAGAACAAACCTCAACAAATGAATTTACGACATTAACAAAGATTCAAAATCATAAATAAAGCAAAACTTAACAAAATTCGAGTCTCCGTTGAATGCAAATCGTCGGCGTCGAACGAAAACGGTTAAAGTACCAAAAAGTTTTCTACAACGTGCGCGGTACGATAAATCACAACAATATTGTGAAAATTCACCTTTTTTCACCCCTCTTCACCTTTTTTTTCGCCCCTCTCCGTTTTCGTTCACCCCCCGGCAGTGGTACAAAAAGTTTTCGCGTTAAAAATTGCCAGCCCCTTGCGGTGAGTCGTGCGTACGGTTTTATGGTACACTTTTTGTTTTAGGTTATATCGTATTTTTTATGTCTAAGTCTAGAGGTGTTACGATGCTGTTCATATAAATGCTTAACTTTGTTTTCATGTTGGTCTAGGGATTTGGGCTTAAGGCTAGTAGATCCTTTAATGCTCTTAAAATGGTAATACACTTTCGGCCTCTTTAAAAATAAGTTTTAATTTTGTTCGCTGAAGTACCCATGTAACGATATTTCAGCCACCTTCTACTTAATCATAGTCTTAAATTCATTAGCTGACATTCCAAGACTAAGCGGCTCGGTCTAGAAGAATTCTTTAGTGAGCGCTAAGGAAGGACTTTTTAAAAAGTCACCCCCTAAAGGGCGCCTATTTGACCCCTTTAGGGGATGAAAATTTGTTACCATTTTTGCCGATGAGAAAACCCATAAGGCACACGGTTTGTCCAAAATAAAACTAGAACAAACAGAACTGTTCCACAAATGACCTTTTCAGTAGCTCCAACTATTTTGTCCCCAGTACCTCCTGACATCATGAGTGACGAGACTTCAGGTGACGTGTCAGTCCAAGAGTTGGAAAACGCGACGCTTACCTGCAAGGCGACGGGACATCCGCCTCCAAAGATCACGTGGAGGAGAGAGGACCACGAGCCTGTGCTGCTGAAGAAACCACAATCTAGGGAGTTTGATAAAGGTAAGAAAGTGAAAAGTCTTCTTCAAAAAGGGCGACAATGCCCGGCTGAAGAACTATAGGCCCATCTCACTTCTAAGCCATGTCTACAAGCTGTTTTCAAGAGTCATCACGAATCGTCTCGCGCGCAGGTTTGACGATTTTCAGCCTCCCGAACAAGCCGGATTCCGAAAAGGCTTTAGCACCGTAGACCACATACATACGCTGCGCCAGGTTATACAGAAAACCGAAGAGTATAACCTGCCTCTCTGCTTGGCGTTTGTGGACTACGAGAAAGCCTTCGATTCGATCGAGACTTGGGCTGTACTGCAGTCTCTCCAACGGTGCCAAATCGACTATCGGTACATCGAGGTGCTGAAGAGTTTGTACAAAAACGCCACCATGTCAGTCCGACTTCAGGACCGGACCTCGGAACCTATCCTTCTGCAGCGAGGTGTAAGACAGGGAGACGTCATATCTCCGAAACTGTTCACCGCTGCACTGGAGGATGTCTTCAAGGTTCTGGACTGGAGAGGGCTAGGCATCAACGTCAATGGCGAGTACATCTCTCACCTTCGGTTTGCCGACGATATAGTGGTCATGGCTGAGACCATGGAGGACCTCAGTACAATGCTCGATGACCTCAGTAGTGCTTCCGAAAGAGTGGGTCTTAAAATGAACATGGACAAAACCAAAGTCATGTTGAATGCCCATGTAACACCCACTCCTATCAAGATCGGAGACTCTACACTCGAAGTTGTAGACGATTATGTCTACCTGGGACAAACGGTCCAGTTAGGTAGGTCTAACTTCGAGAAAGAGGTCAATCGTCGAATCCGACTCGGCTGGGCAGCGTTCGGGAAGTTGCGTGGTATCTTCTCGTCCAACTTACCGCAGTGTCTCAAGACGAAAGTCTATGACCAGTGTGTGTTGCCAGTGATTACATACGGGACCGAAACGTGGTCGCTCACAATGGGCCTCATCAGAAGGCTGAAAGTCACCCAAAGGGCAATGGAGAGGGCTATGCTCGGAGTTTCCTTGCGTGATCAAATCAGAAATGAGGAGATCCGCAAGAGAACCAGAGTTACCGACGTAGCCCGAAGAATAGCCAAACTTAAGTGGCAGTGGGCAGGGCACATTGCTCGCAGAACGGATGGCCGATGGGGCCGAAAAGTTCTGGAGTGGCGACCGCGAACCGGAAGACGCTGCGTTGGAAGGCCTCCCACTAGGTGGACCGATGACCTCGTAAAGGTTGCAGGGATCCGCTGGATGCGAGACGCACGGGACCGGTCAATGTGGCGACACTTGGGGGAGGCCTATGTCCAGCAGTGGACGTCTTTCGGCTGAAATGATGATGATGATGATGACTGATTCGATTCCTAAAATTCGTGCACTAATGGGAAACTACATTATCCCCAAGTGTCATAGGATATTTAAAAAGTCCTTGTGAAATAATTTCTGAACAATTTTTCTTTAATAAAAAGGGTTACGGGTTGAACCTGGCAAGTAGAGAAAACCAGAAAATCCTGCTAGTTTTAAACTGGTGAAACGGCCTACCTAGTTCATGAATAAATAAAACTTGTTTTAAAAGCTATTTGTCGGGATTGTTTAGTTTGAGTGGTTATTTTAATATTATATCAAGCTTCTGCAAATTAGAAATTCCTAACTAAGTGGCCTATTTACCTGTAACCTTTCATATGATCTAAAATTGGAAATGGTAATTAATTATAACTTTGGTGCAAACGTTTTAATCTCAACTTCCTTTGACACATCACTCAAAACCAAATCCGGAATCTCACCACGAAACAGAACAGTTCAAAACACAACATTTGTGTAAACATAACTTTGTTTACATCTTAAAGTTTAATCTTAAGATTAAGCTCGACATGTATGGGATAACCGGGCACAGGTGGCGGAACAAATTGGTAGGTAAGGGAAACGTGTTGCTCCCATTACCCGGTCCGTTGACTGTCTAAAATACTAGATAGGTACACGGAGCAAAATCTGGTCCTTCGAGCCGGATTGCTGCTTTTGTTAAGTTTTTTGTATTTTTTTGCGGCGATTGCCAGTTTGATGCTGGATGGATAAGGATTTTTAAATAAGTTTTTTGTGATTTTTCGAATGAAAAGGAAAGTTTAGGGTCCTATTTTTTACCCGTAGATGAATTGTTTGAAAGGTATTTCATTGTAATTATCAGCGTTAGCTACCGTTATTTTTTTTAAAGAAAACTTTTTTGGGTTTATAAAGTCCAATCAATTTGAGCGTGAAATCAACTGAATGCCAATTATTTAAACACTTCATTTTTATTGACTTCTGTTGCCATAGAAAGTTCAAGTGTACGATATTTATTAGCAATGCTTTTTCTGGATATCTGTGTTTCTGATATTTTAATCGTGTAGATTCATACGTGGTCATACAGTATTTATGTACATAATAAATTACCATTTCAACAACTTAATCACATACAAACAAAAGACCAGTCTCAAGACTGGCAACTTCATATCATTCCTAGCTCTATGTCTTGTCCTTGTTCTTAATTCAAAGTGGGAAATGAGCGGAGGTAGCGGCTCAAGCCCAACCAGACATATTTATAATGTCCCCTTACGTATGTACGTACGTTTCCCTAATAAGCTGGCTTCTTGCTGCGGTTTCGGCTCGTTTGTTTTGATAATTTAGGTGCGCATTGTTGCGTATATTTTAAGATACGTCTAAAAACGTATTTGTGTATTTCAAGTCAAGGTATTTTATTTTGAAACTCCCTCGTTAGTCTCCAGTGGTTCGCAGCATTGCCGCTAAGCTTGATGTCTTAGGTTCGATGCCCAGGTTGGGCAAAGAGTATTAGGTTTTGCCATTAGGCATTTCTCAGTAATTAAGGGTTAAACAACTGATAAAATGTGAGTGTACATCTACTTAACTCTTCAGGAAAATACAGGCGAGATGTATGTTAAATAAATATTTTTTTCATAAACGTACTAGTCGATCTCATCGCAAAAACGATCTTTTCAAGACAGCTTTGGATAGATTTAAGGGAGGCGAGACAATACATAAAGGGTGTAACAAGACCCTTAACGAAGCCGAAACGCACGTGTTCTCCCCGTCATTGCGATCATTTTTTTGTTCTGGAGTTTATCTGGGAACCTTCTACTTACGGAGATATTGGGGGTCAAAATTCCAAGTTTTTCACAACTTTTTTTTTTTAAATACCTGTTTTTAATGTAAGATTTTTACTTAAAGCACCTCCAAGAACCCCGTACTATTCACTCCATCCATCAGTACAATATTTTGAGTGCGTTACATCGAGTCCCGTGAACCGTGAACCGTTCCGTTCCGTTTACACCCTGTATATAGATGGTAAAAAATCTCAAGTAGTTGTTTTGTTGTTTTACTCTAGTTATTTTTGCAAATGTATTTTAATTAGGGCCTCATAAATTAATTTGCAACGAACATTATTATTATCATGTTGTCATTATATCTATCTAAAAACATTTTGCCCAAAATACATCATCATCACATTAAATTAAATTCACTTACAGCAGCCCAATTTACCAGTCTATTAACTAATTACTGTAACATAAACAGCTCCTAACTTTCAATGTTCAGCCTTGTTAACAGGTAGTTAGTGATGCACTAACCTAAACAGGTAATTCACGACATTACACTGTATTGAAACCACGTTACCTCTAAATATTCAATGTACGCACGACGGCCAATCAAGATATACTAAACCAGTTTATGAGGATCTCTCATTGTATAGGAAATCTATACAAAGCGAGGCCAAGTTATACTGGAAATGTACAGCTTCATGTGCCGCCGTGTGTACAAACGTTATTGATCAGCGAAACTAAACCAAAAGCTTGTAGGGACTTCAATTTTACTACTTAAAGATTTAAATGCGAAACTAACTCGACTTAGTTAGGCTTCGCATTTAATTGTTGTTAGATTCCTTTTCAAGGCTATATGAAATTCGTATATGACCTAGATAAGGACGCACAATAATTTTATCCCACTTATTTCCGTTATATTTTCGGGTGAAACCGCGGGCAAGAGATACTATTTTATAATACAGGGTGTTACTAATTGACACTGAGAGAAAATGTAATAATTGAAACTTAATATCAACAAGTAAAAAGAAAATTCTAATTTATTGGTGCAAGGGAGGTATGTGATTTAAATGTAATTTGTTTATTCAGCAATATCAGCAATGGCCTAGAAAAAGCTTTCTAGAGTATAGTAGAAAATAAATGCCTCAATGAATTATGGAACGCAAAATGAAACAGGCCTTAACTCCGCAATGCATGAATGATAGATGTTAACTATTTACAGCAAATAATTGATACATGGAATCGATAACAGTGTGACCAGCCAACTGGCTGATTTTTTTGTTTTTTTTTTGCCATTATTTTGGGCCGACTTAATTTTGCTTAAGTTTTATCCTCAAACCCTCTAAAGCCGCGTTTCCACTAGGCAACATTTGGCGCGCGACACGTGACGCTCAACATGTACGGCAACGCTGCGCAACAGCGCGCGACGTTGCCAGCTGGTGCGCAACATGACGCGCGGCTTGTTGTTGGTTTAAAGTAGTAGATGCGTAGACAGACAACGTTGTTCAACAAAAGTTCCGCGCTGACTTTCAACATGTTGGGCAACTTGTTGTGCAACATGTTGCGCGTCAATTGTTGCCTAGTGGAAACGCGGCTTAATTGTAACAACCGAGTAGTTGTCGGAACCGAGTTGTAACAACTCAGTTTCGTCTGCAACAACTCAGTCATTACAATGTAGTTTTCGTAAGTAAACTAAATAAGTACCGTGACGTATTCTAATCACTTTAGAAATAAGTCAGTATAATCGATTATAAAGACGCAAACCCACCGCTACCCACGGATAGGCTATGCACGTGTGTTAAGCGTCGTTTTGTAAGAAAATGTAGGCGATTGTGTCCACTGCAAACCACGGACACGCTATGCATCAAATTTTATTTTAATGACGTCATTAGTACATGCGTGGCTTGCTCGAATAATGCGCTCACGTAGCTCAACGCTGTCAGCGCTATGCACGCTGTGCACGTAGTGCACGCTATACACGAATATTAACTCACGACTATGCCGCGGTGGGCCACGCACGCTACGTTGTGGGTGCGTAGCGTGTACTGCTGTGGAAACGTAGACCCACGTTGTCAAACAAATGAATGCACGCAGCTAAAATGCGCCGCGTGCCCGTGCACAGCTTGCACGGCGGTGGGTTTGCGCATTCATGCGTCGTCGAAGGTAATACATTGAGCTGACATAACGTATACTATTTTCTTTAAGAAATAATGATGCTCATTTTGAGTCCATTGGCGTGCGGTCGACTGTTTAAAAGACAAATGAGAAAGAATACAAACTTTATTCCATTGATAATAATGGATAAATGTTTTAAATCCAAATGAAAATACATTAACATCACCCTAACACTTAAATACCAACTAAAAAAAGAACATTAAAACCTATTAGGACCCTATATATAACCACAAATTACATCATAATAACAAAACATTATAATAACTTGCGTAGGTGTGAGTGTGACAATGTGATTTATTGATATGAGTCGAAAGCGTTTCGAAATAGACGAGCTATATTTAGAAAAACATCTACTTATTTGTGTATTGTTTGATCCTTTGATAAAATATCTTGTTCAAGTAGAGTATTTTATCTTTCTTGATATTTTCCAATTCGTAAAGAGTCGTTAAAATGTTAATAGTCAAACCCATGAAGAGAATAAAATAGAATACTTAAGTAGTTCGTGTTTGAAACACAATAATGCGTTCCAAAATAAATATAACTGACACGAGTCAAAAGGCTGCCTAACTCAAATGGGGCTGGGCAGGACATGTCTGCCTACAAATTGTGGACCAAAATTGCAGGAAACTGGTGCCCTGATGCAGTAAGGCCGTATCGTGGCAGGCCATAAAGTAGATGGCGAGACGAACTGGAGGATAGGTTCCGTCAAAACTGGAATGAGCATGCGCGGGTTCGCGAGAAATGGAAAAAGTAGATGGAGGCCTTTGCCCAGGAATGGGACAGAGAAGCCAAGGAAAAAAAGCAGTTCTAACTATAAATCAGTAAGATATTTTTGCGCATATGAACGTAGATGCTTACTACCACCCATGGATTGCGAATGTCATATAAGCAGCCCTCCATGTAAAATACTGGTATTCAGCTGCATCCGACTAGCATTCAACCCCAAACTTGCATGCAACATGCTTTGGAAAGGGTTAAGCAGATGATGATGATGTATGCAATAAGGTTATTATTTTATTTTACAAGAATATCATTTTTTTTTCGTACCCAAGGACCAAACTTCTGATTACCAAGGGCATAAAACTTGAACAAGGAAAAAAGATCCATGTTAAGTTCAACATAGAATTTATAGTCCTTTGGGGCGATTGTAGTTGGCGTTAAAGGGGCGTTAAGGTGCTTGTTAAAAGATTATGTCAAAGTAAAGAGTTTGATGTGATCCTTTAACGCCATAGCTCCCTAAGGAACTGTTGTTACAAAGAAGAGATACTGAAATGTCGTAGAATGGTAAGTTATAGAATCAGGCGTTGCTTTGCGGAAATCCATGACATTAAATGTTATGCAAAATCATCTTCATTATTTCAGCCGAAAGACGTCCACTGCTGGATATAGGCCTCCCCCAAGTATCGCCACATTGACCGTTCCCGTGTGACTCGCATCTAGTGGATCCCTGCAACCTTCACAAGGTCATCGGTTCACCTAGTGGGAGGCCTTCCAACGCAACGTCTTCCGGTTAGCGGTCGCCACTCCAGAACTACCGTCCGTACTAAGTACCGGATCCGACGAATATTATATAGTTCCGAGTTTAAATCAGCATTATTTAATCATTCTACGACTTTAGATGTTATGCAAAATATTTAGTTTTAATTCTGCAAAAAAGACCCAGGCCTGGATGCAGCATGCAGCATCGTCCTCCCACCCGCAAAAATATGCACATGCAGGAAAAGCAATTATAATTAACATGCCATGCACCCAAACCTATATTCGACACGTGCTTCACACCCCCACGGGGCATCCTCAGGGTCCTTCGTTTCACGCCCGAGTGGTAGCCGGGTATGCTGCATCCTGCATCCAGGCTTGGATCTTTTTCGCGAAATTTAAACTAAATATTTTGCTTGTCTTCTGATGTCGTAGAATGATTAAATAATGCTGATATAAACTTTGAACTATATTTCTACACAGTGTGATAGAATCAACGTGGTACATACTATAAGGCGGTGTAGCATTCATGAAAATGAGCTATTAAACATTCAAGACCAACCTGTAAATTTGAAAAAAAGTATCAGAATTTACTACAACATCATAACAGCACGCCTAAAATCCCAGAAGGGTTAGAGATGTACCTTATAGTTCACCCACATTTCACCAGTTATATTCTAAGCCCCATGTAATAGGGGGTGAGGGCACAAATCCGGACTCCGTGGCTGCTACAAAAAAAATCCTAATGGAAAACACTTTACCCGACCCAGAAATCGAACCCAGGACCTCATGCTCAGCAATCACGATTGCGACCACTAGACCAACGAGGCAGTCCATTACGAAAACATTTGATGAAAATACATTTTCATATAATATTTTACTGACTACCTTCAGGGTTGGCCGCAATATAGTAATAGTAAATCATTTTCATACGTACCAGCAACACTTCCTAAATATAATTATTAAGTCCGTCGTTAAAACTAACACCCTGTATACGTACTAAACCAGATTATACCTTGGGGTTAATAAGTCACCTTGACAGCCCACTTTTCACTTCTTTGCATAAGTATAAATATTCATTTAACATCAAAGCTTGAACTAATGACCGTACTTTCGATATGGTTCTGCTGTATTTTGGAAATTATTTGTCCTTGTCACGCGAGCACCTAACAGTATATTAAGTCATTTCCCTTCGTTCGTGTTTGTTCGATTCCCGGATCGGGCAAAAGTGTTATTGGGTTTTTCTATCAGGAATTTCTCAGTAGCAGCCACGGAGTTCGGATTTGCGCCCGGTTGATGGCAATTGGCTTGCCCCATAAGTACATGGGACTTAAAGATAACTGGCAAAATGTGGGTGTAATATTAGGTACATCTCTGCCTAACTCTACGGGGATTACAGGCCTGATGTTATGTTATTTGTCCCAGTCACGCGAGGCACCTAACAGTATATTAAGTCATTTGAATTCGTTCGTGTTTGTTCGATTCCCAGGTCGGGCAAAAGTGTTATTGGGCTTTTCTATCCGGAATTTCTCAGTAGCAGCCTTTTGAGTTTGGATTTGCGCCCGGTTGATGGCAATAGGCTCGCCCCCTATTATAATTGGGACTCTGTGCAGGCGGGAGAACAGAAGTAAAATAAATTTAGGGATCAAGTTTGACATATTGATGCATTTTTTGACAAGCAGCGCCACATAACTGGTGAAATGTGGGTGTACTATTCTGCCGCCCGCGCCATAAGGAAAAAAGACGTATCTAACATTTTTTTTTTGCAAAATATTAAAAATACTGGTAGGTGCCATTTTTTTTACCGATTTCGAATATGTATGCAACTCAATTTTGAAAAAAATGTTAGATACGTCTTTTTTCCTTATGGCGGCAGTATTAGGTACATCTCTGTCTAACCCTTCGGGGTTTACAGGCGTGATGTTATGTTATGTGTCCTTGTCACGCGAGGCACCTAACAGTATATTAAGTCATTTCCCTTCGTTTACTTTAGCTAAGTCTAAAACAAACGTTATGTTTTATGGAACCTATTTGTTTGAATACTAAAATGTTTGTTTTCCATTTACGGGTGGTGTCAGGGGTAGGTTATGTAAATAAGATTTGTGGGTGAATCCATGAATGGGGTTACTTTTTTGTGATTAAATTGACTTTTATTGTTTTTTTTTACGAAAATGCTACCAGTGAGCGTGAGGTTCTGGGTTCGATTGTCAACCGTGATTTTATGTTTTTCATGTTATGAAAAAGAGAACGTAAGTAACTTTTTCTTTCTCATAACATGAAAAACATTTTTGAATCGGATTTTATTAACAATTTTATGGCTTTTTGTTTTTTCTTGCCCAGAACCCTAATTCTTTATCTTAAAAGTAAAAAAAACCAAATTATCTTAAATAAAATTAACTTAAGTTATTCCTCATAACATCCGCTATCTGCCAGTAAAAGTTCCGTCAAATTCGGTCTAGCCGTTTCTGAGATTAGCTGGAACAAACAGACAGACAAAAAAGACTAAAATTTAAAAAAGGAGATAATATTAAGAAAGGAGATTATATTACTATGTATAAGCACCATATATGATTTCATACCATACATTCAGAAAAAAGCTGTCATTTTGAAACTTATTTGTATATAGATAGAAAATAAAGATAATATCCTAAATAAAATATTAAATATTTCTTTTGCCGGCGTGAAGCGTCAATTGACAGTTATCATTCATTCAATATTGAATTGAATGAAACCCCGCTGTATTGACTGTCATTCAACTTGATATAGATCTGTGAACTATTGTCATTAACCCAGTCGTAGAACCTTTGTGTATATAAGTTTCCTAGAAGACGGTAATGAGGTGTTAACTGGAGTGCGGGCGAGCATCATAAATAATTCCATCCTATATGTGCAGACGAATTTAGGTATTTTATATAAGACAGTTTCACTATTTAGGTCGTTAAAAAAACAAATATATGGTTAAAATGTATGGAAAAGCTGAATCTAGAATCAAATACCAGTTCTTAGTGAATTAAAGCTACATAGAATAATGAAAACTAAATATTTACACTTGACTTATTTATATAAAATAAATTATCTAACTAAAGAAACAACATAACATAACATCACGCCTGTAATCCTCGAAGAGTTAGGCAGAGGTGTACCTAATAGTACACCCACATTTTGCTAGTTATGTTTAAGTCGCATGTAATAGGGGGCGAGCCTATTGACATCAGCCGTGCGCAAAACAGACTCCGTGACTGCTACTGAGAAATTCTTGGTGGAAAAACTCTATAACACTTGCACTTACACTTGGCCGGGCGCTTATTAGGCGTCTAAGTACTCCTCCACATCGCTGTCATCCAGAAATGTGCCCAGAAGACTGGCAGCATTGCCACGTTGAATTCTTATCATCATCTGCCTAGCTTTTTCCCTATATCGGGGTCGGCTTCCAGCCTAACCGGATGCAGCTGAATACCAGTATTTTACACGGAGCGACTGCCTATCTGACCTCCACAACCCAGTTAGTACTAGGTAATACGATACCCCTTGGTGTGACTGGTTGTCAGACTTTTTGGGCCACTGACTACCTGTAACGACTGTCAAAGATCTACAAATGAGAGCCGGGACCAACGGCTTAACGTGCTTTCCGAGGCACGGAGGAAACTCGGTATGTAATGGGCGGTCACCCATCCACAGACCAACCTAGGCAAGCACGGCTTAACCTAAAGATCGACCCGAGCGGCTGTTATTATTTAGCCACGAGCTCCTCGTTGTACGTTGAATTCTTAGTATGTTTTAATAATAAAAATAGTTTTTCTTACAATAAAATTGCAGCTAACCACATTCACGGCATACCTATCAACAATAATTTCTCTTATATCGTTTACTAAGGTTCAACTTAAAAGGAAAAATGAATTTTCTTCTATTTATTATAATATTTTTCTGTTTTTCTATGCATTCACGAGCTTTCACAGCCGACGTTGTACGCTTGCGTGTAACCTACTTAGGTTATTGGTATAACTAACGCTACCGTAGTGATAATTACTGTTATATTGATCATCAAGGAAGGCTTTTAGTGGTAATTCGTGACATATATGGAGCAGGTGTGAGAAGGTAAATAACGGGGACACTTGAGGAATAAAAAAAAGTTATGTACAACATTATTTATAGTATATGCAAAACCTGAATATAGTTTGTTCAGAATAAGTAACTGAATGGATTCCAATAATTTTTAAACCATGTTATATTTTGTCCCAAAAATATTTAAAAAAAATTACAAGTTGGATACCGAGTGACACTAAGTACCTGTCAGAATAATTTAGATACATACTGCCAAATTATTATTATCAATGAGTTCAGCACGACGCTGAGGCGCGTGCGCGGTGGCGCCGCGTGGTGACCACGTTTTTGTGCGGACAACCAGGTAACAGAACAAGCTTATAACATAGTGTTTTGTCATGATACAGTTTTGAAATTTTGTACATAGATTCTTTACATAAAAATACTAGACACGTGTTTCAGGTTTCGCATATACTAAAACTAATGTTGGATACAGGGTGTTACAGAAAGGGTAAGGTTAAGTAGGTAAAGTCATTTGAAAGGATATTCTGACCATCAAACTGAACAGCTTTCTCCGTGGGTCCAATATCGTAAATGCGAGAAAATTATCAGCTGTCCCATACAAATTGTCAATACCTACTACGTACCTAAATGTATGGGACAGCTGATAATTTTTGTGAAAGGATATGCTGCAGGCCATCAAACTGAACAGCTTTCTCCGTGGGTCCAATTTCGTAAATGCGAGAAAATAATCAGCTGTCCCATATAAATTATCAATACCTACTACGTACCTAAATGTATGGGACAGCTGATAATTTTTTTATCATAGATCTTAAGTATGTAACAACTGTTTCCGTAACTAATATGTATTTATCAAAGCAACAGGCTTTAAAATCATAACAATACTAAACTTGTACCCGTAACCGTAGGCACTGCGAGAATTAGCAACGGTTTCATAACCACAGTTATTTCCCCTGGTTAACTGTTACGACTTCCACTGAGGTAATAAATGGTAAGCCTCCATTACAGAATATAGGTCTTTCCTGTAGGCTATTATGATTAACAGCTCTGTAGAGGTTAGGTTGTAATCTGGCTTAGCGTGGAAATAGCTGCTATAATTGCTTGTTATCTATGATCTGATTCATCACCATCAGTCTTGCGTTTTCCCAACTACATATACTGGGGGGTCAGCATCCATACAGACAGCTGAGCATCAGTGTTCTACATGAATCGAATGTCTTTCTGACTTCCATAAACACAGTTACTGCATACGATACCCCTTGATAAGACTGGTCGTCAGACTATCGGGTCACTGACTACCTGTAACGACTGTCAAAGATCTACAAGATCTGATTATAAGTGCTTTAAGTATTGGTGACGACGATTTTGATGCCACAGAATGCATTCGATGCGTTTCTAGGTTGGTTGTCGAGAGCTTTGGCGTGCTACTCTTTCATGTTAAAGTTATAAAGTATACTGAGTCTCGTAGAACCAAAATTAATTTATTTTATTCACTAAGACACATTTGTTTTAACAGGTAAGACCCAAGCTAACAAAAGTAGTCATGTATTGAGAATATTATCGACTATAGTCTGTTTTTTAATCTCGGAGACTAAATTGACAAGTGAAAATGTCAAAACTGACTTAAATGCTATTGAAATCTATGTCAGTTTGCCATTTGTACTTGTCAATTTAGTCTCCGAGATTAAAAAACAGACTTTAGACCCTAAAATTGTTCCGAAGTGACGTATTCATCAAGACTACAGCATCTGATCTTTACTTTTTGTCTTTTTATCTAGTGGAGAGCTACACAGGCAGTTCTCTCCCGCTGTGGCGCGTGGATCGCCGACAGATGGGCGCGTTCCTGTGCATCGCGGCCAACGACGTGCCGCCCGCCGTCAGCAAGAGAATCATACTTAATGTTAATTGTAAGTACCAACATCTTATCTACTCTTACTTTCAACGATTTTTAGAAACCGTTTGTAGTATGGAGAGAATGAAGTCACAGTAAATGAAAAACGAATAGAAATGCCACAAAACTAACATCAAATTCCGTAATCGCGCAGTAAAAGTTATTCGTGTCTCAAGACTATACAGGATGTAATTTTTCAATGCCATCTGGAGGGAAAGTACTCTAAATACTGAAGATAGAAAATTTTACATAAAGAAAACATTCCTTTATTTTTAAAAAGAAATAAATCTGCATTCAAATATTTCGAAAATTCGCTTGCCACACTCGGGAATCGAACCGGCTAAATTCCAAAAAAATAACACCCTGTACTTTTATGACTTCAATCGATTGGGGCAATCATAAGGATCAAATCTCTCTAAGAAACATGATAAAGTAAATGATAGGAAAACCATGAATTCTTAACTTATTTTAATATCACAATTTCTATTTTTATTTCTTCATACCTTTAAAGGCATATCTTTTACCATGTGAAGTCCACCCAGCAATCCGCTCAGCACCTACTGGTACTATCTCTGTGGCAACACCGAAGATTGATTACATTGTTAGAGGAGTACGAAAAATAATCAGTACTCATCTGGTTCTCAAAGATGCAATTGAATGGACACTGAGGATAGTTAGACATGTTTTGCACAGCACAATCATATTGCTTCAATGAGTGTTCGTGATTTCGAAAATACAATAGATTGACAACTTTGACAATCAGAAAAAAGCGGTTGCATAATAATACTTTTTCATAATTCCCTTTGTACAAGGAGTTTGAATGTATTGGCTAACTTCCGCCATTTTAATTGTTTTTCAAAGTTGCGGCCTATATTAATCGAAAGCTGGCATCAATACAAACAAGTTTTGTTTGAGGCAAAATGTTCTAAAGTGTCACGTTTCCGAGATATGAGCTATCAAAGTTAAAATCCATTCAGTGATGGCATCTTCAGCACAACTTCACAATCACAATCGATTAGTATAGGCGCTATGCGTGGCCGCAACTTTGAAAAAAAATTAAAATGGCGGAAGTTAGGTGTCGGCCTAATGTCCGCCATTTTAATTTTTTTTCATTTTCTACATGCAAAAATCTTCCAAGCCCTTTGAAAGGCTTTTCCAGCTATCGCTGAAAAGCTCAATAATATTACCATGTACCCATTACAGACCTATTGTTTAACCAAACAACAAAAACTATCAACATCCCCCCTTCCCCCCAAAAACCAATATAAAATGCCTCCATCGGTTTGTTTGTCACTTTGAATAATATAATCCGTTCAGGGTTGCTCCCGTCACGAATTTGGATGGCATCCAAAATGATACAAGTCCCTCTATGTAGCAGTAACCAGGAAACGTGACTTTGTAGCAAACGGCTGCTACTGAATAGATGCAAGATTTATCTTTCTATTTTCTAGTTTTGAGATCTTTTGTGTTTTTACCCGACTACGGCGAAGCCAAAATAGACTCTTAAAATAGCCGAAAGGCACTTGTTTTTCCCGTCTTTGCAATAATTTTTTTGTTCTGGACCATACCTGGGAACCTTCTAGTTCCGGAGATAATGGGGGTCAAAGTTAAAGTTTTTTTTAAAATACATGCTTTTAATGTAAGATTTTTACTTTACACACCTCCACGACCCCCGTACTATTCAATCCATCCATCAGCACAATGCTTTGAGTGCTTTCCATCGAGTCCTACCATAAAACGTGATTTTTCACTCCAAAAAAGTATATGATGTAGAATGATGTACTGAATACGTGGTAAGCGTTTTCCCGTCAATGTCCCTTCCACCCCGTATTTCATAGCGCTCATGATACAATAGCTAAATACAATGTCGTGTACGAAAAGTGGGCAAAAGCATGCGTATGCAGGTTTCAAAGTCATGCCAATGTGGGTTTTTCTAAACATTCAACACCTCAACAAAACATCCATAATACAAAAACTATTAAGTGAAAGAAGTTTTGACGGCATAAGATTAACTGCAGTCAACAACGGCTTAGTAAAGTTGTATTAAAATTTTCAAACAAGTATAAAACTAAAGATTTAATCATATTCTATGAATTTTAATGAGTTATAATGAAAAGACAGGGCCCGAGAATTATCTTTTAGTTGCAGACGTTAAAAAGTTTTGGATTTTTTGCTGAGAGCCTTTATAGAAAACGGCGCAGAAAAAAGTGCTCAGAGCCTGGGGCGTAACTTCTTTTCATGTAGAAATTATCTTGTAGGAATTGTAAATTCTTAAGGTAAAGTTCCGAAGCCGACGGTAGACGGTAGACTGTAGCGGCAGTACCGCCCAACCGCAATGACAGAACTTTTGAAATGTTGAAACAAAGATAACAATGAAATGTAGCTACAGCCCCAGTCACAAGGCATAAAAACTGTGAAAGTACTGTAGTTGCCCATTCCATGGCTTAGATCTCTATGGAGAAGAACGGGCAAGAAACTCCATGGTCACTCTTTTAAATCATAATATTGTTACAAAACCTCAATAATACTACTGCTTTCTATTCATTTCTATGAAAACGATTCCGTACCTGCGACCATGCGTACCGTATACTGCGACAGTACCGTCTGTTGCTGCGGTGGAGCGGCGACTGCAAGCGGCATAACAGTACTGTCAAAGGCTCTAATTAATTTTTTTTTTGTTTGACAAAACGCGTTCACAAAACTGAATTAGAAAGGTTCCACTGCAGTCGTAGATGTGTCGTCGAGACCGGCAACGAAACTGCAGCGGCTTGAATGTCTGTGTCGGCTGCTGCCTGTGGTCGGCAGTAGCCTTCGGAATACCAATAAAGGTTAAAATTACGAGAAAGCCGACCTCTGTTATACATTGAAATTAAAATTTCCGGGAAATCTGGGGGCAGAAGAATGGCGTCGACTTTGCAAGTGGATATTTCTTCGAAAGCTGTAATTAATTTATTATGAAGTGGCTATTTATTTAATGCTGCTTACAACTTGACTTTTCATAAGGTCTACTTTTTTTTTGTTCCTGGTAAATCTAGATTGAGAAAGCCATTCCTGGTAGTATTTTTGTTTGGTTATAAAAAATACATTTCATTTTTTGCCCAGGACTTTTAGCTGTACTTATTATAGCAAAATAGTAAATATAAAAAGATTTTTCATTGTTTTTTACCTCTTCTTTATCGTGTGGTTAGTGTCTAACCTGGTGTCAAAGTTTTATGTCGCCCATGGGCCTGTTTTTTACCTGTAATGGTCTAATTAAGTAATTAATGTTTTGCATTTGAGTTTATGGAGTTTCTTGTCCGTTCTTCTCCATAGAGATCTACGTTTGGGAATGGGCAACTACAGTACTTTCACAGTTTTTGTGCCTTGTGACTGGGACTGTAGCTGTATTTCATTGTTGTCTTTGTTTCGACAATTCAAAAGTGCCTGTAACTGGTCTACTTGAAATAAATGCTTTGATTTTGATTTTTGAGTTTATGCTATACAACCAATAACGATTCAAATTCTTCTCTTGGTTCTCGCAATACAGTGCCGCAAACTAATATAGACAACTACCAAGAAAACATGGGTATCTAGGTAATCCTCACAAAATATCTTACGAAGTTAGGAGTCCTTTGGCTCGAACGTCTTGATGCGAACATCTGTCGCCTCAATAAGGACCTCGTTGTACGTTCATAAGAAAGATCTGATTGTCAGATCGTGTCTAGTTTGTCTATCTGAACCCCTATAAGAAATGAAACGTATGTTTTTGTATCATGCTTATTAAGTTCAATTTCGTTTGTGTGAGTGAAGTGGTTCTTAGGGCCCAGACTAGCGGCAATGACTTTTAAATTGTTTAGTATTTCTACGACATTTTCGACTTTCCCGCCGGCTCGTTATCGCAGATTAAATATCGCCTTGTTCTTATGGAAAAAGATTCTTTAAAACGGCAGTTAAGGGTGAAATCACATGAACATACACAGACCAGCATTTCACACATACCATAACATCACGCATGTAATCCCCGAAAGGCTAGGCAGTACTCAGGTGTACTCAGTTATTAATAGTACACCCACGTTTCGCCAGTTATGTTCAAGTCCCGTGTAATAGAGGGCGAGCCTATTGCCATCAGAAACCGGTCAGAAATCAAGACTCCGTGGCTGCTACTGAGAAATTCCTGATGGAAAAACCCAATAACATTTTGCCCGACCCGGGAATTGAACCGTCATGCTCAGCAGTCGCGCTTGCAACCACTCGACCAACGATTTAGAATTTTCTTGCATAATTTTCTCTTTCCGTCACTTAGAATTGCAACTCACTACTAAAGTGGGAAGTCCTATCGCATGTTAAAGTGCTTCCAATGAAAATGAATATGGATGCTTGCGACTGGACTTCTCGCTCCACTAATTGACGCCATTACGTGACAGAATGCGATAGCGACACTTGAAAACACTGATCCGTGCATGCAAATGGTAATTCCACCTGGAATCAGCATCTTAATGCACATAACGCCTATCAATCAATGAATCTGCAGCGATCTGTACTAAACTTAAGTCATCTGGTCATTTTACAAGATCAATGATCATGATCTACTACAATTCTGTTGGGTGGTTTAAATAGGTAAACTATTATTTTAAATGAAAAATACAGATTGGATTAAAAAAACACGTGCTTCGTTTTAATGTCCTCTTTGGTACAGTGACGTTTGACATTAGTGACATAACTGACATATAAAATAATCATAGACTAAATGTTGTGTTGCCACCAAATTAATTCAGTATTCCTAATTAACATAATTCTCTTTGTCAACAGTTGCACCTACAGTGAAAGTGCCAAATCAGTTGCTGGGGGCTCCTCTGGGCACTGACGTCAAACTAAAGTGCTACGTGGAGGCGCATCCGAACACCATCAACTACTGGATCAAGAACAGAGGGGAGATGCTACTTGATGGGTAAGAAGAGCTCTATCTCGCTCGATCTTGATTTAAAAATTAATCCTCGGTGTGCAACGTGGCCCAGTGAGCAGCGGTGGCCCAGTGGTTGCGGCCCGACTTACGAGCAGTAAGTCGTGTGTTCGAACCCAGGCAGGCGCATTATATTGTGTAATTTATTTCATCACCACTGCTCTCAAAACGGTGAAGGAAAACATCGTGAGGAAACCGGCATGTCCTAGAACCAAAAATTCGAAGACATGTGACATCTACCAACCCGCACTGGGCCCGCGTGGTGGATTATAGCCCATTCCCTCTCAGAGAGAGGAGACCTGTCCCAGCAGTGGGAACATTATAGGCTGATTATGATGATACAACGTGGTGATTAATTGATTTTTCATAAGACCACAACTGTAGAATTTAGGTAGTGCCAAGTAAGTAACGAGAGCCGCGGCGGCCAAGGCTAGGCCGAGATACCGTGGCCCTGGAACACAAAGGGCAAAGAAGGAACATGGATGGGTTTTAGTCAGTACAAGTCTGACACTCCCTTCCGCTCCGCCCAGAGTGGGGGAGGGTCATTTGATGATTTACCATCCGAAAAAAAAAAGAAAAAAAAAAGGCAGATGATGATGAATTTCAAAAACTAAAATTTTTTTATTAGAAAAAAATTCTAATAAAAAACTTGTCTGGATTGGTACAAGCTACAACTTTTTCGGATATAAATACACGATTATTCCATCCGCTTTATTTCACTAACGCACACAAATAAAATTATTTATTTACTCCTACATTCAGTTTGCCTGTAGTCAATACGCAGGAATCAGACACCAATTCAATTATTTGGTTCAGTTGATAACGGAAAGCATGCCAATTGGCTGTGTAAAACGTTCACCAGCGGAGTCGTGTTTGGGTGAAGAGCAACTTTTGAACACTCGCGATACAAACGGTTCATTGTTTTGGAGAGGTATCATTTTAATTCATTTACATACAAACTAATTCGGAAGGAGGAACTCGTGGCTAGATTTTTTATTTTTTTGTTATTAAATTGTTGTTGCTGTTTTAAACATACAGGGTGTAAATAGACCCTTAACATATACCAAAGGCACTTTTTCTCCCCGTCTTTGTGATAATTTTTTTGTTCTAAACCATAGCTGGGAACCTTCTAGTTTGGAACTTTGACCTCCGATATTACGGAGATATCGGAGGTCAAAGTTCCAAATTTTTGACAAGTTTTTTAAAAAAAATACAAGTTTTTAATGTAAAATTTTTACTTTACACACCTCCACGACCCCCGTACTATTCAATCCATCCATCAGCACAATTGTTTGAGTGCTTTCCATCGAGTCCTACAGAAAAACGTGATTTTTCACCCCAAAAAAAAAAGTCAATTCCCAGTAATTTTTTCGTAAAGTTACTTAGATTGATGTACAGAATGCTTGGTTGACGGCTATGTGAATGGTCTGTTTACACCCTGTATATGTGGTGATAATAATGCCTTATATTGTTTTAAGCTTTCACGGTTTACAACTAAACTTATACTGTCCCGATATAAAGGAGCCCGGAGCTCAAAATAATGAAAAATCACGGAAGATATCCCGTAAGTGACAGTATAAGTTTATAATGCCTTATACCAAGTGAACCATAATATTTCTTATCAACATAACTTGACATCACGCCTGTGATTCCCGAAGGGTTAGGCAGAGGTGTACTTAATAGTACACCCACATTTCGACAGTTATGTTTAAGTTCCATGTAATATTGGGCGAGCCTATTGCCATCAATCGGGCACTAATCACTCCGAGGCTGCTACTGAGAAATTCCTGATGGAAAAACCCAATAACAATTTGCCCGACCCAGGAATCGAACCTGGGACCTCATGCTCAGCAGTCGTGATCACAAGACCAACGAGGATCGCTTTTTTTTTCAAATAGCATTGTAAAAGTTTCAACCAAGTTTCAACCCTCCAAAAAATGAAGTAAAGCAAACCTTCCCCTTTTAAAGAAAAATACGTTCATTTCAGTTCTTGTTTTGTTACATAAATACACCCCGGGGCGTGTTTACACAACCCACTCGTACATTTTACGTTTCATGTATCGACGTTCAGTCATACTGGTGTTTCAAATTACCGTGCATAAATATTTATAAAGTAAAGCGTTACTTTGGCTGCGAGATATGCTGTAAATGTTACGAAAATACTGTCTTTATTGAAAATTTCGTAAGGTTGGCCGATGGAGTTGTGATTTCGTATTGTTCAGCTTTATTTTCTTTAAATTCTGTTTCGTGTTACGGCTGCCAATATTATTGAAGACATAATTATCAAATGCATGTCATCCAAAATGAAAGCTTAATTAATTTATAATAGGTAACAATTCTTCTTGTACGTGTTTATGTACATAAAGATAAAAAAATGCTTTTGCCCGACCCGGCAATCGAACCAAAGACCTCATGCTCAGCAGTCGTGCTCGCGATCACGAGACCAACGAGGCAGTCATTTCCATAGTCACATAAAAATCCTTAATAATTTACGGTTGCCATTCAAAAAGTAACTTTACAAATATAAACTCAAATAGTGCAGAAACTTTACTATCGTCTTTGCTTTTCGTGTTAATTGCACTGCAAAAGTTAATTATAACGTAGTTACCAAGCAAAATTATCATGTCAGTTAAAGAGCTGCATAGTTAGAAAATTCTGGAAAATTATTGTAATACCTAGTCTGAACTCTGGTGAAGTTTTTATTAAAGTTGATCGATTAGCGGTCAAGTATGTTATGTAGTGATTACATACGGGACCGAAACGTGGTCGCTCACAATGGGCCTCATCAGAAGGCTTAAAGTTACCCAAAGGGCAATGGAGAGGGCTATGCTCGGAGTTTCCTTGCGTGATCAAATCAGAAATGTGGACATCCGCAAGAGAACCAAGGTTACCGACGTAGCCCGAAGAATAGCCAAACTTAAGTGGCAGTGGGCAGGGCACATTGCTCGCAGAACGGATGGCCGATGGGGTCGAAAAGTTCTGGAGTGGCGACCGCGAACCGGAAGACGTTGCGTTGGAAGGCCTCCCACTAGGTGGACCGATGACCTGGTGAAGGTTGCAGGGATCCGCTGGATGCGAGTCGCACGGGACCGGTCAATGTGGCGACACTTGGGGGAGGCCTATGTCCAACAGTGGACGTCTTTTGGCTGAAATGATGATGATGATGTTATGTAAAATTAAAGTTTGAATTGAAAAATGTATGGAAGAATGTGGTATTAGATCTCGTTTGTGTGTGTGTGAGATATCATCATTAGCCATCATCTGCCTAGCCTTTTCCCAACTATCTTGTGGTCGGCTTCCAGTCTAACCGGATGCAGCTGCATACCAGTATTTTACATGGAGCGACTGCCTATCTAACCTGCACAACCAAGTAATACGATACCCCTTGGTAAGACTGGTTGTCAGACTTACGCAACACTGACTACCTGTAACGACTGGCAAAGATTTACAAATGACAGCAGCAAGCAACGGCTTCACGTGCTTTCCAAGGTATGGAGGAAACTCGCTATGTAATGCGTGGTCACCCATCCACGGACTAACCTAGAAAACCACGGCTTAACCTGAAGATCGACCCGAGGGGCTGTTATTACTTAGCCATGAGCTCTTCACATATATGACAGCTAATAACTTGATCCAGAATTGAAAAATACCGACAACACAGGCATTCGCCTGAGCCTAAGCGAGTATGTAGACGATCTTCCCCTTTTCTTTTTTTTTTTTTTTTTAAAAAACGTTGCCCCACACTAGGAATTTCTCCTATATCGTGGGTGCATTTACAAACATTTAAACTCACATACACAAACAGCCAGACCCGGAACAACTACCTGTAGGCCATACAAATATTTGTTCTGTGCGGGGATCGAACCCGCGACACGCAGCGCAGCAGTCAATCGCTCAGCCGTGCCGTCATTGCTTTTGGCGGGCAACAAAAAACAGATAAACTTTTGAAAACTGGTAGCTAATACACAGCTGTCTAAGTTACTCGCCAATTCCACATAGGGAAGTCTTCTTTATTATGTTCCAGTCAATAAAATTGCTGTTGTTACAGGCCCAAATACACCATAACCGAAGAGAAGCAGTCGTATCAGGTGACGATGTGGCTGACCATCAGACAGTTCTCACGGAGTGACATCGGTACTTACAACTGCGTGAGTACCAACTCGCTCGGCAAAAGTGAGGGGACACTCCGACTTTATGGTGAGTAGAATAATTATGACTGAAAGTTTTATATGATTATTTATAAAGGTTCAAATCCTCTATTGTTTTGCTTAGCTTTTCTACTTCACACTTATGTCTATCTGAACTTAAAGCAAGCTAACACTTGCTAATAATAGTTAATTTTGGCCACGTTCACATAATTAACAACAAGTTACAAGAACTATGATCAAGTCACTGTGTTACAATTCTAAGCGACGACGGCACGGTTGGCGCAGTGGCTGAGCGATCGGCTGCTGCGCTGCGTGTCGCGGGTTCGATCCCCGCACGGAACAAATATTTGTATGATCTACAGGTAGTTGTTCCGGGTCTGGCTGTTTGTGTATGTGAGTTTAAATGTTTGTAAACGCACCCACGATACAGGAGAAATTCCTAGAGTGGGGCAATGTTTTAAAAAATAAAATCTTATTGCGTAACACAAAAACAAAAATTTTTAACATAAAACGTTTGTCCACAGAAATAAAACTCAATTCAAACTCAGAAGATTTCGGCAATCAGATCAGCGTAGCTGGTGGTGAGTAACATAATATCCCAAACAACTATTAGATCTTCCTGCAACAATATGCGTTTCGGCAATCATCGTCTATCTTCGGAAATACGAACGCGTGATGGTGCGATCTAATACAGAGCTTTAACAAACATGAAAGTACTTAAACCTATACTGTCACTTACGGGATATCTACCCGCGATCATAGCGCTTGCAACAACGTCGAAATATCGGGAGCTCAAAATAATGAACAATCACGGAAGATATCCCGTAAGTGACAGTATAAGTTTAGTTGTAAACCGTGAAAGCTTAAAACAGTGTATGAAAGTACTTATCAATTTTGGTTAATAATTTTGAGATAAACAATTCTATGCTTGCAAACTTTGGAATGACAAAGTGCAATCAGAGAGAAAGCTTTGAATTTGTGGTGGTTACGTTGTGGTCTGACGTTCTTCGAATGAATCGGTTTCCTCTAGTCAAGCGTACTCCACCCTAAGCCGATCATTGCTTCTCATCAGGCGTGTTGCGACCAAACCCAAGCCTATTTAGCATAAACAAAAAATCGGATAAATGACGATCATCGAAGCGTATAACTTTTTTGGTTTCACTGTACGTAGCATTTTAAGGGATGATTTCCACCAAACGGCTCGCATCGCATCGGATCGGAACGGATTTTACAATCTTTAAACGATATTAAATCGTGTACATAGTATTTAAAGTCTATATTACCAAGCCGCGCACTGCAGCTTGATCCCGGGGGCGTCTTCCGTGACACGCGATTGTAGCCGAAAGTATGCCGCGACGCGCGATTGGCTCCATTCGCCTGTCGTCGTATCCGATCGGTTCCTTTCGACTGTCAACACGGTAGGAATGTAACTATTTGACTAGATACAGAAACTTATACATTCGCAAGCGACGGTACGGAGCCGATGGTATGCTGGATGCGATCGGCTGTCGCCGCCTCCGTTCGTATCCTTTCCGAACCGATGCGATGCGAGGCGTTTGGTGGAAATCATCCTACAACAACAATATCAACAGTCACATACCTGTAAATTAGTCTGTTGCATTGAAGATAATTATTCAACAGCAGTTGAAGTACGCACACTGAACACTTATTATTCCCATTGATACCTCTTACAATATTTGATTGGAACTGTACCGATATTGGAAAACGGACTATTCCCAGCCATGAATAGAGTTTATTCATTTTCATAGCATCGTTCATAAAGATGGTTTTCGCACAGCAAAATGCGACACTGATTTCTGAGCCTAATTTTCATCTTATTCATGCTTGAGGGCACACGGCGCCCTCTGGCGTCTTTTAAAAGTTCTTTGCGACTTGTTTTATCGTATTTCTTGCTAACAGTTACCTATGCTTCGGTAGATAAATAAATACTGTTTTAAATAAATTCCGAATAGAACACACGTTAATGTTTGATTCAAAATTGGAACATGTTTTGTTTCACATAACCTGCAGGACACTTTCGAAACGTCTTAACAGCACGACTAGTTTCAATATGTGGTTTTTTAGGAGAAGAGCCAGCAAGAATGTCCCCAGTAACTATTTCATTGCTGAAATAAGTCGACACTCTGCATCATTCTATTAAAGTTTTGGGGCTACAGCTATGCTTAGCAGCGGAACGACGGTGGTATTTAATGTATGCTCGGTGCTGTGGTATTGTACTGTATGTTCTTCTGTAAAACTATATAAGTAGGGAAAGTGAAAATTAAAAGAATATTTTATACTATAATACTAGGCACATATTTAGTATTAAACTAATATTTGCTAACCTCCTGTAGTTCCCAGAGGCCTACTCTTAAAAAAAAAATTATATTTTTCAACGTAGAAAATAATTATGCAAATTAACCCCTAAAATGCAGAACCCCTTCCCAAATCACACGTCAGAACGCAACTAAAACCTAACCCTTTCCTACCGCAGGTCTGACGGAGGCGGCCAAGGGCGGCTGCCAACCAGTCCACCGGGAGAGGACGCTGTTAACCATACTGCTGTGTTATGTTACCCTGCTGTACTTGTTTACGTAGTTATTGTGAGTCTGTACATACTGTTAGAATGGGTTTTGGGTGTGATGTAGGGTTATTGAAGCATTGAAATAGGGGCGTTGTGTAATTCCTGCCTACGAAAATAGCGGACGTATGTATGCAAAAGAGGCCCAGGTTCATCTATAGCGTTATACTTTAGTTAGATAAAAATGAGGGTCATTTGGATCAAGGCACAGCCAGCGCATCAAATTACTACAAACTGTCAAATTTTCTCATTCGATTTTGAAGTTAACCATCAACATATAATGGTTTAAAATCATTTGGGGAATTTGACAGTTTGGGGTAATTAACTTGATGTGCTGGCGTCAGTACATGGTTAAGATTCCGCATAAAAAAAATAAGTAGGTATTTTGTGATTTCTATTTACGTAACATTTTAATTTCCTTTTACTGGCTAAAGTAATTATTGTTTATTGTGTACACTACAAGATTTTTCAATTTAATTATTTCTTAAACACGGAATTCTGAAGAATGAACGCTTTTATTTATTTATAAAACATAAGCTCAAGGAAATCCAGTATAATTTTATAAAAATATGACCTTCTACTTTATTGTAATATAACCGCAGAATAGCTTAACGAAAATACCTTTTCTTGGAAGATATCATACCTCGTTTTATAATAAAAGCATTTCGTGGTAAATATTTCAGACATTAAAATTTTGAGATAACAGGAATCCATTTAATGCAATAACTTGATTGTTGATACGGCTTATGTCACAGATTTTGACGTTCCCTAGAAAGTAAGTATGAAAAAAGAGTAAGAAATTATGTGACTGGGTTTAGGTTACAGAATAGACCTGTAGCCATAGTATAAACACTTGATCAGGCTTTCAAAAGAACTGGTTAGGTCACGCAGCAAATTAATCTGAAATCTTCCTTCAATCTTAAAGCTCTGGCCATAGTGAGGTGAATTTTACGTGGCAATGCGATTATTAGGAAATCCAGCGATTATTCGTGCCAGTTTGAAAACCATCATTTACAATATGTTAAAAAAAACTGTCCAATTCGAAAGGGGCATATAGGTATACCAATGACAGTACCCAATAAAATAAAAAACATAAAATATTCATGAAAATAAATTAAACTAATGAATTTTAAAATGCATGATGCATGTTTTGACGAAAATTACCACCGTTTCCCTAAATTCTAACAATTTTTTATAGCGTGACAACACCTGCATCTTAGACATAGGTATGGTCGATCGTCAATTGTTTGTCTAAGACGTCACTACCCGAAAAGAGACCGGAGTGTCGCCGCCCGCGCCCCTGTGTTGCCATGTCAGTTTCCTCATTTTAGTACCAGTACCATTTTATTTAATTTTCATCAAGGTATTTTTTTTTACTTGATATCCAAAATCGATTACATAAATAGAATCTAATGTCGATACCTAATAATACCCTTACGAATCGGACCGGGCTTTTTTAACATTCTGTATACAAGTAAGTTAACACAATCGGCACAAGCTTCCTTCGTCCTATAGGCACAGGGTTCGCTTCAGTATGCCCAAGGCTTAAGTCTTACGTCACACCCAAAATATCTCACGCTTAAAAATAAAAACGACGGAAGGGAACGTAATTCAATTACATTGTTTCAATTCTTGTAAATATTGTGTTAAGGTGTATCTTTAAATGTAATGTAATGACAACGATAAAATAATTGTGAGATTAGATCGTGTATTCGCTTAGACAAAACCAGCCAAATTGAAATATTGTTTACGTTTACGTATAAAAATAAAATGTAAACTCATCGCTCGATTATAAGACTGTTTACAACAAATAAAAATAATTAAAAGGAAATTTGTTTTTTTTTTAACTCCATAAATATTAGCATTTTTTCTCTCTGAAACAGGATATTATAATTTTAAGAGGTGGGCATACATTATTGGACGAGTACAATAATTTAATCATGTTACTGGCACGACGGTATTTTTTTTTTTAACGTTGCCCTACACTAGGTTTTTTTCCTGTATCGTGGATGCGTTCACAAACACTTAAAGTTACATACACAAACAACCAGATCCGATTCGGAACAAGTACTGCAGGCCATACAAATATTTGTTCCGTGTGGGAATCGAATCCGCGACACGCAGCGCAGCAGCCAAACGTTCAACCACTGCGCCAACCGTGCCGTCAATTTGCTACTTCAACGTTGTCATCAGTGGAAGTGCAAAAGACTGCATGTTTGACGCAATGAAGTCAGGATAGGAGTCAAAACATAGTTTGCGACACAACTACAAATCCACACCCTGTTGCTCTCCCGTAGAGGTAGCCACACTTTACGAGGTAATTGTAACATCGATTCTATCTATACTCTTATTTGTCGCACTACTATAAGACTGGGATCCTACCTCTAAAACATTTTCACACATAAACCTGCACCAACCAACGTGAACAGCCAGTCGGTTTAACGTGTTTCATCCTTGTTATGACAGATCCTACACTGGCGTGCAGCTGCACGACAAGTACGTAGTACACTGCAAGCAAACGACTGCGCATTGCGCTACGTTGCTTAGCACCTTTTAACACGAGATGGTGTACTTCGGAATAGTCACTAGAGACGATGCCAAAGGTATGTCTACATTTTCAAAAATGGAATATACGGAGCGTCGGCATTTGTTTCTATTCGTCTGACTTATTTATGTGAATGTCAAAATGAGCTATTTTTTGAGTTGTGAAAACGGCAATGATTTACGAGTTTTATTTTATGGCTTCTATCTCTGATAGGCTTTGATTAGACTTTGCATAAATTATTTCATCATTACCCTTCTGAAAACTTCTAAAAAAAACATCGTGAGGAAACAGGTGCATCCTAGAACAAGCCATTCAGACATGCCACTTCCCTCAACCCATACTGAGCCCATAAGGGGGATGATGGCCCATTCTCTCTAACAACGAAGTCTGTGTCTCAGCAGTGAATACATTATCAATCAATATCATTATTACACAAAAAAGTTACAAAATTGTGTGAAGTCCCTGACTCCTGTACTAGGTGACAGACCTGTGTTACAAGAGCCAGTGCCCTCTCCCAGACGGAGATATTACAGAATCTTATGTAATAAGATTATAGATGCCCATTTTGAGTTATTCTATTATTAGTTTATGTGGAAAGGAGAGACGAAAAACACAAAATACGTACACTTTTTCCAGATCACACATTTACTTGATCAAGCTCTAAACCCAGTTTTAGCACACAAATTGATTTTGGTTGAAAAAGCAAACAGTTTAGTCGTTTATTCGCTTGGACACTAACTAGATTGAGTTTAACGTGCCATAGATACGTTGACTGAACGTTGGTGACGGAAATACCTTCACTGCATGATTGCACGTGTGTCTGAGATTTATCTTACTTTTTTAGATGTTATTGGGTGACAAACGAGCTGACAAACTAGTTACTAGACACTCGGGTCGGGGAAAACGTGTGAATGGGTATTTCCATTACTGAGTTTCCTCCGTGCCTCGGAAAGCACGTTAAGCCGTTGGTCCCGGGTGTCATTTGTAGATCTTTAACAGTCGTTACATGTAGTCAGTGGCCCGAAAGTCTGACAACGAGTCTTACCAAGGGGTATCGTATTACCCAGTACTAACTGGGTTGTGGAGGTCAGATAGGCAGTCGCTCCATGTAAAATACTGGTATGCAGCTGCACCTGGTTAGACTGTAAGCTGACCCCAACAAGGCAGATGATGATGATGATGGGTATTGCCTTTAGGAATTGCTCTGTAGCAGATCGGAGTTTAGAAGATGGCGGTGTGATAGCCCCGTGCGTCAAAAAGCGCGTAATGCTGTTGATCCTGCGGCTGATCTCTCTCTGGTCGGTTTGCTGTCCCATCAGACTATGAAAGTCCTTTACTCTCATAACAGAACCGACCTGGGAATCGAATCCAGGACCTCATGCTCAGCAGTCGCGCTTGACCAACAAAGCAACAAGGAAGATGTTTTACTTCATCACCTTCCTGACCTTGTCTCATGTATTTTTTTTTTCTTACAGCTAAAATAAAACAATTTCTTTAACAAAACTAAAAACATTAAAAAGATCGTCTTGCAATTCATTCACAACAAGAAACATTAAACTAAGAAAATATAACAAGACAGCGTTCACACCGAACGACAAAGCGCGATCATTATAACACATAAAATGTCAAAAGCGACGAACACACGTTATATAATATTGTATTTCCCGACGTAACATTCAAATACTTTACAATTTTCTGAACGTGACTGCGTTAAGGAAATGTCAAGATTTTTTCTTTTGTTTTAGCAATTTTGCCGACAGGTAAATAAAAGATTTCTTATATTTTGAAGTTTTTTTTTTATGTGGGCGTTTTGCTTTTGATTTAAATGAGAGTAGGTTTTGGTTTCGTTTGTTAGATATTGGTCAATCAGGCGTTTCCTTGCTGGTGGGTGAATAGAGTGGTTCCCAAAGTTAGGCCAAAGAAACTTGGTCCTAAAGCTCGTTGGGTCCACGATATCGTTAATATCTACGTTAGGGACCTACAGAACCGGAAAGTTGACGGTGCGGTTGGCGCAGTGGCTGAGTGATTGACTGCTGCGCTGCGTGTCGCGGGTTTGATTCCGGCACAGAACAAATATTTGTATGGTGATGAAAAACAATGATAATTTACCTGCACGACTCTTACATACAAGGTGGAGACGACAATACGACAATTTTGGCCAAGGTTTTTGAAGTAGCGAGTTGGCAACATGTGTTTAACGTTTATACCGATGCGGGATTCGTTAACCTGTTGGTGGTAGCCTATTATCTACACTATGTAGAAAATGCTACAAATGAAAAATAACGTCCTGTGAATAAACTGCATACAAAATTCATTCGAAATTATCCAGTAATTTTCGACTGAATTTTTGTATGCAGACTGGGAACGTCATGAGTTACATACAGTTTAATTTATTGTCGCATTGTCGTCTCCACCCTGTATGCTTTCCCAACATCAGTCAAACAGCCAATTCCCGTGTATAAAAGAACCATGGCATCGTAATCAGTCGCAATCTCTCAAAAGTATCTTTAATTTATTTATATGTTTGACCAAAGGTTTTTACATTAATTGTCATTGAGATGAGACTGCGATTTTCTCAACACTTGCATTTTTAACATCCTCGAATCTTCCTGGAATTACTCCTGCTCTAACCCCACTATGACGTCTTAAAGCATGTGTAATTCCAGTGTGGGAATGAGACAGCTATACAGGTCGTCTAGCGCCATCTCTTTCCCACACTGCTTTAAGACGTCATGGTAGGCCACCTTTCCTTGTCCCATATTCCTTTTACATTTTCCATTTTCAAAATGGCAAAAATTCCAAAACGCAATATTTCACACAAAATCAACATCAGAACAGCGGAACAACAAATAAAACATGACATTCACATACTATTCCATATTTTTATTCAAAAATAACAATTTCACAGTGCGACCACTGCCAGCGACGGTGACGATGCAAAACGAAGAAAACGCAATTTATTTGATAAAATATTCAGTTGCACAATTTTGTTTCGAGCTCCTACGCTGTAAAACTATGCAGCTGAGCCAGGTTAGTTCCGTTGCTGTGTTTGCATTAGACGCCTTTTACATTTTACAAATTTCTTTTGTGAAGCAGATTAACGCATTATTAAGGGTGAAGCTGAAATGTGATATGATTTGTGTAACGTTCGCTTTCCTGTTTTCAAGTATGGCGAAGAGGTTGCACTTCAAGAAGGCAAGTTTACAGGAAGTATATGTTCTTAAGTATCTCCAGGAATTACTGAATAGAAGCTACACTTGTGTTGTCTCTTTCGACATACGTCAAAATACCCACGTTAAAATAACTGTCTAGTTTGGGACTCACTGGCAAACAATACTAAATAATCTAGCTGTAGGTAACTTTAAGCTGCTCATATCATTTCAACTTCTTTTAACCTGTACACTTGCTTACTTTATGGCTAGAAAAATGTAACATTTCTATTTTAAAACAATAAACTGTTAATACCTTGTTCATAGTCAATTCAAACCGTGAAAATGTTAAGGAAAGACGAGGAAATACTACGACACCTTATTAGCCGATTCGAAGCAATCACTACACATTTATTAGGCTTTGATTCGGCTCATGTTAGCAGTGATAGCCTAGTGGTGTGACCGTTGGACAGCCAATTCATAGGTCTCAAGTTCGAACCTAAGACTCACACCTTTGATTTTCCGGATTCATGTGCGTATTGTATAATTATCACTGGCTTCAGTGAAGGAAAACTTCGCGAAGAAACCAGCATGCCTGAAAGATATTTCTCAACGGCATGTAAAGCCAAGTCTAAGCCTATGGGCGGCATAAAAACTCTGACAGCGGGTTAGGCACTAACCACACATTAAAGAAAGACCTTAATTGCTACGTGTCAAACTATTACTAAAAATAAAGCATGTTAAACTGGGCTATTCCTCCATGTTTTCGATCCTGACCAAAACACACAACCACCCCCTAAGCCTTTAAAAGCCACACCAAAAGGAAAGGGGTGTGTTTAATTTGTTTTCGTGACACACACACATGGGCTGTTCATACAATATTCAAGTGTATACCAGTTAAATGTTTTGGCCTTTCGGTTAGCTATTGATAGTGTTTTATGAATGAATTAATCATTCATTTGGTATACGGTCTATTCAAAGGGTAAGGTTTGGAAATGGGGCAGTAAATGTAAGGAAACGGTTTCGTTGCCGCAATAGAATACGATTTTCAATCGATTTTTGTATGGACAGATACTGAGGCATATAAGAACTGTTTAGACAGTGTCTTAGTATCTATGAAGGGTGTAAATAGACCCTTAACATAGCCGAAAGGCACTTGTTCTCCCCGTCTTTGCGATGTATTTTTTGTTCTAGACCATACCTGGGAACCTTCTAGTTACGGAGATATTAAGGGTCAAAGTTACAATTTCTTCACAAGTTTTTGTTTTAAAAATGCATGTTTTTAATGTATGATTTTTACTTTACACACCTCCACGACCCCCTTACCATTCAATCCACCCATCAGCACAATGCTTTGAGTGCTTTCCATCGAGTCCTACCATAAAACGTGATTTTTCACCCCAAAAAAAAAAGTCGATTCCCAGCAATAATTTTTGCGTAATGTTACGTAGTTTGATGTACAGATTGCTTGGTTGACGGTTATGTGAAGGGCCTGTTTACACCCTGTGTGTGCGACTAGAGCAACGGGCGTCGTCACCGAGGGAGGCCTTGAAAACGTTGGCGTGACGACGAAAGATTGGTCATAGAGGACCGCACGTAGAAAAAATTGGAAGGCTATGGGGGACACCTTTGCCCAGCAGTGGGATATTAGAGGCAAAGTAAAAACAAACTAAAAGTAGAAGATGGAAGAAGAGTAATGTGGGTGTGTAACCTAATTGCTTTCGGAAAACGGCCTAACATTCATTCATGATTTGTTACTACATATTACAACGCCATGCAAACTACACATTTCTGTACCTACATTACGTAAGTATCAAAATATCGAACTAAATCAAAGTATTTTAGAACAGAGTTAGAAATAACCACGTAATTCGAATATTTTAACAAGACATTATTTCTGAAAAGGCCAGTAATATTTTATTCAAAAGCTCTGGTCCAATAACATAGTGCGTTGTGTTTCTGCGAATGTCTATTGGTCAACTGTTACTCTTATGCTGTGTGAACGTTTGAGTGTTAAACCACTGTTCGAATTTCAGCTCTAGGCGCTAAGCAGAGAGTTGTAAATCCAACCGTATGCTTTTCTTTATGCATTAATTTCGCTGCTGTAGCAGTGTTAGTGACAACAAGCAAAACATACCTAATTCGTGGCTACTGCGCAAATCTACGTCAGTAAGTTAACTTTGTTATTTGTGTGGCCTACACACAATACAGTTAACTAATTGACATTTCCGCCATTCAAACACTAATTCATCGACACTTAATCAACCCTAAATCGACAACAATAAACAAAAATGATACCGGTATCAAACGCGGTACCGTTAACGTAAATCAGGGTGACATACGTCGATTCGCGAGACATTCCCATGGGCGACGAATGAAATATTACCGCAGTATAACTACCGCATTACCGATACTGATGTCGCTGTGATTAATCTATGCTTATTGCATGGTAAAACATGGATTTTAATTTGGTGTATGCATGTTCATAATTTTCCTTTATTAATTTCTATACAAATAAATTACATTTTTAAATATTTCTTAAAAAACTATATAAAAAACGTTTAAAAATTTAAAAAATTGTAGCCCACCGGTATCGGGAACAGGGTCCAAGCTATCGGCGGTCAGGGCTCCAGAGAGAAACCTCCTAACAATACGAGCCGTGTCCAGAAGTACCGCTTTCTGAATCAAGCCCTTGATCCAGCTGCCTAACGAGAGCCTCCTCAGATATTGGTCGAGGCTCTTGGCAATTAAGCCATGGGCTGATACAACTATCGGCACAATGATCGCTGAGTCCACATCCCACATGTCGACAACCTCGTGAGCCAAGTCAAGATACTTGATTTGCTTATCTTTCTCGGCTTTCACGAGGTTCTCATCATGCGGGACCGTTATATCAACAATCATTGCGCGCCGCTCTGATCGATCGACCACCACTATATCAGGCTTATTGGCTACAAATAGTCCTGTCAATGATGATGGATCGATCCCAGTACAATGTGATACTGCCATTTTCGAGAAAATAATTTAATTTTTACTGTATGGATCAGAATGCTGAGTTGTGAAGAAGATGGATGAAAAACGATTGCATGTAGCGGAGATGAGAATGTTGAGATGGATGTGTGACGTGACAAGAATAGATAAAGTAAGAAATGAGTTTATTAGGGGAAGTTTGAAATTGGCCCCTGTTACAGAAAAATTGAAAGGCATTAGTTTGTCTGTACATGCACACATGTACAGACAAACTAAATCCATTTCAACTACATGTCCATACACATATGGACATGTAATGAGGAGGGATGAAACAAAAGTGACTAAAATATTGTGGAAGGCCAAAGAAAAGATGGATGTATTGTGTGAGGAATGATTTGAAAGAGAAAGGAGTAAATGATGCCGTGACGTCAGACGGGGGAGAATGGAAGAAAACGTGTTGCGCCGACACCAAGTAGAATGGAACAAGGGCAGGAAGATGAAACGGTTCCTCTGTTCCCTGGTCATAATAATGTGGATCTCCTTGAGGTCCGAGTGAATCGGTTTTTTCTAGACAAGCTTGATCCACCCTAGACCGACATCACTTCACATTAGGCGGGTTGCGGCCAATCGCAAGCGTAGGTATACACCGTGACTTTTTATTGTACACTCAATGTACTCGACATATAATAGCTTAAGGCGCGATTTTTTTTTTTTACCTACCGTAATTGGTACAAAGAAAAATAAATAATTCATTAGAATAAAATTATGAAACATCCTGTTAATGATTTTTACCTGTCAAACGGGAGAACATACCTGCCTAGTCGAGCTTGCAACAGGGTGTTTTAACTACGTCATACGTCATAATACTAAATAATATTTTTAATTTTTAAATCATTAAAATCTCATAAATACCAATTTTTTTAATGAATGTTTAGTAGTCATTGGATACATGAAGTGGGCTGCCGTTGTAAGCCGACTAAAAAGTCATGGTGAATAGTGTTACAAAAAACTAATGATTATAGACAGAACTGAAATCGCAGTGAGTTCATTAAAAACACGCTTATTTTCATAAGTTTTACAGCGACAATTCAAAAGCGACAGTAACTGCTAACTGAAGTAGCAAAGCCGGCCGGCTATAGATAGCTACTATGACGTTGGCAACCGTTAAGAAGAATTTAGAAAAATTCAACCGAAAAATCCGACACCGGACGAAACTGGTGTGGCTCGGCTAGTATGCACGACAGTCGTTAAGGTCATTCTAAAAAGGCGAGTCAAAAACTTCGGCAGAGGCCTATTTTGCATTGTCTACAGCATAAACCTAAGTATTGGTTCCGCAGGCTCTTTTAAAACAGTATCTAACGCAATCAATACAGCAATAATCCGCCTTTACACTCGAACACCCACACAGCAACAAATTCATGAACCACATAACCAGAAGTAATCGACATCACAACCCGGAATGATATCTCCCTGGAATGCCATCTGTCATGGCCGACAGAAGATTGATGAAGACGCCCCCAGCAAACATGTACCGTGGCTTGTTCCGAACAATTAGCGTTACAGATATTAGTGGGTGTAACGTAATAAATGTGTGTATGAAGAAATTGAGCGATAGTGTTTTGTTTTGTGTGATTTATTAATATTTAGTTGCTTGGTTTTTATCAGTTACATATTCAGATGTGTTCATTTATTTAGATTTTGTAGGTTCTGACCATGATTCCATGATGTTCTGACCATGATTTCGTGTGCTTTGAATTCAGAAGTGGGTTAATGTCATTTACCGGGATAAAAAATATGGTATGTGTTAATCCAGATTATAAACTATATGCGTGCCAAACATACAAATCCACATAACATAACATAACGACTGTAAATCTCGAAGGGTTAGGCAGAGGTGTACCTAATAGTACACCCACAGTTCGCCAGTTATGTTTAAGTCCCATGTGATAGGGCGCGAGCCTATTGCCATCAACCGGGCACGTATCCAAACACCGTCGCTGCTACTGAGAAATTCCTGATAGAAAAACCAAAAGCAAATCTAATGAATCGTTTTTGCGTAATAGAGTAAATAACATACAACCTTTCACATGTATATCAATATAGTAGGATACCAAAGTTGTTCACAGAACAACTTGTTGTTTGACAGAATTATTGCAACAGAAATTATCGTTTCCAAAATGTTAATCCACGCCTTTTACGTAATTAATGACTAACAGATATTTAAACAACAACACGTCTTGCTTTTTGGTGTTTTTCTTTCAATCGACACTTGTTTTTTTAAGACAAGACAATCTTATTATTTGACTACTACTGATGGTTACAGAATATTATGTGATTAGTTATTACAGCTCATAGACTCAGATCTGGACACATTATACGTAATAAGTTTGCGTTCATGATGAAAAACACGAACTCGCCTAACTGTGTGGCGTGTGGAGCTGTAGAAGACTTACACCACTTATTGATGGCCTGTGTTCGATATGAGTCTGTGAGAAATGACCTGTTAAGAGTGTTGAGGTGGAACAGACTTGAACTAGGTACATGCCATAAAATCCTGTATAAAAAAATGGCGTTGATGGGAGGAGTCAGTTTAGGTACATGGCCCAGATGTGAGCAATGTGTATTTAGGGGTACGATGGGACTGACATACGCATAGCGATCATAAATGTTCCTAAAATAAGTAAAGAAAAAAAAAACCATTACACTATTTAAAAGATCTACAACTAAAACTAATATTTAGTGTCTAAACACACTATGCCGAAGTTACGCGACCGAAGTTCGGCGGCTGATTTAACGTTCCGACATATTCGGCTGATATAACACACCATAAGTGCCGAACTTACGCGGCAGAAACTCAGTTCCGCAACTTTGTGTGTGTATTCAGTGTCTCGAGCGCTCTCGGGCGGCTCCCCGCTGCTCCCCCCCCCGCCCCCGGATCTTCGTCGGCAATCGAACCGAACTTCGGTCGCGTAATGTGCTCACAGAATAAGTTGCCGCTGAACTTACGCCCGACCGAAGTTAGGCTGTACGCTATGACGCGACGTAATTTCGACATAGTGTGTCGTAAGTAATTCAAATAGCATTGCAGGCGTAATTGTGCTGAACTTCGGTCGAGTACCTTCGGCACAGTGTGTTTAGACACAAATATTGTTGAACTAGCTTTGAATATGAGTTATGCTTAATGTGAATTTCTATCCTATTTCCCCACGATGCACTCCATAAAGCTGTTGTGAATGCATCGTGAACTAAACAAGAGCGAGATCTCAGATACGAGTATCAACGTCCCTCTCCGATATAAATGCAATGATATTGTTGTAGAAGGTGAACGATCGTGGGCGTCGGAACCCTTGTCTTACTATTCCTATTGCGTTACAATGCCGGCCCGAGCTTCACGATTGAACCTGTAGGTATTTGTGTTGAATGTTGCAGGTATGGGAAACATATCAGGTGGCATATCTGTTGCCACCAGCAACTCGATGTCTTGATAAAGGTCTATGTGGGTTTGCAAGTTTAGTCGCAATATAATAAAGGTTCTGTTATAAGGTTTGGTGATACCGGTACGGACTACATAGGAAAGCAGTTCCGTGCACCGGAGTCTGACAGATAATTTACTGAAGTATCTGTCAGAGCGCACTGTCCACGGTCAGTCCATCAGTTCCGTACCGCTTTGATGGAACCTTAAATTAAGATTGTGACAGTGTCCTTTCATATTATAACACCAGGTCAGTAATCCCCGAAGGGTTAGGCAGGGGTGTACCTTACAGTACACCCACATTTCGCCAATTATGCTTAAGTCCCATTTAATAGGGGCGAGCCTATTGCCACCAACCGGGCATGTATACACACTCCGTGGGTGCTACTGAAAAATTCCAGATGGAAAAACCTAAAAACAATTTCCCGGAGCCGGGAATCGAACCCAGGACCTCATGCTCAGTAGTCGCGTTTGCGACCAATGTGCCCTGCCCACTGCCACTTAAGTTTAGCTATTCTTCGGGCTACGTCCTTTAATAGACTGTAATGTCCTTTTAATAGACTGAAAATGTAGCCAAAGAAAGAATCCCTCACCTAAAAAAACTGCCAAGTCAACGCCAAATAAACACTTAAAGAACTCAAGAGAAACTTTTAAAAACTCGTCCTATAAAACTTCCACTATCCTTTATATCTCGTTATTTTTTTTTACAAAAATGACTAGTGTAAACCAAGGAGCCGCCGCGACAGCCACTTATCTGCAAGATTTATAATAATATCATGACAGTTAGAAATTCTCGTCTCTACTAACAAAGACAGGAAAAAATTCGCGAAGAATGCTCGAGTTCTTGTAAAAAAAAAAAATGTTTTATTCGTCTTTTGTAGGGGCGGTGATGAAGGGGGTTCAGTGTGAGATGGGCAGTGGGCTTGTTTACACGATGGCCAATGCTGGTGATACAATAGGGTGTCTATTCTTCATTGTCATTGATTTATATGCAAAGTACAGTACATTTTGTTAGTTCATAAAATAAATATGATTGTGTGTGTTATGCCTTGTTGGTAAAGACGCACACATCTCGTTATTTGCAGGTTATGAATTAAGATACTGCCTCGTTGGTCTAGTGGTTCAAGCGCGACTGCTGAACATGAGGTCCTGGGTTCGATTCCCACTTCACCACCCGATTGGTGGCTGATGGATGGATTGAAAACTACGGGGGTCGTGGAGGTGTTTCATGTAAAATCTTACATTAAACATAGAGTCTCCTCCTTTTTGGAAGTCGGTTAAAAACCTATCTCCGTAACTAGAAGGTTCCCAGGTAAGGTCTAGAACAAAAAAAATTATCGTAATGATGGGAAGAACAAGTGCCTTTCGGCTTCGTTAAAGATCTTGTTACACACTTTATTTGGTAAACATTTGTATAAACCCCCCAAACTACGTAGCGGTTTGTCAGCACATCTTTTGTGTACAGCTCTGCCTACATTTTTGTCAGCAGAGCTGTGTGGTTCATCATCATCATTTCAGCCGAAAGACGTCCACTGCTGGACATAGGCCTCCCCCAAGTGTCGCCACATTGACCGGTCCCGTGCGTCTCGCATCCAGCGGATCTCTGCAACCTTTACGAGGTCATCGGTCCACCTAGTGGGAGGCCTTCCAACGCAGCGTCTTCCGGTTCGCGGTCGCCACTCCAGAACTTTTCGGCCCCATCGGCCATCCGTTCTGCGAGCAATGTGCCCTGCCCACTGCCACTTAAGTTTGGCTATTCTTCGGGCTACGTCGGTAACCTTGGTTCTCTTGCGGATCTCCTCATTTCTGATTTGATCACGCAAGGAAACACCGAGCATAGCCCTCTCCATTGCCCTTTGGGTGACTTTAAGCCTTCTGATGAGGCCCATTGTGAGCGACCACGTTTCGGTCCCGTATGTAATCACTGGCAACACACACTGGTCATAGACTTTCGTCTTGAGACACTGCGGTAAGTTGGACGAGGAGATACCACGCAACTTCCCGAACGCTGCCCAGCCGAGTCGGATTCGACGATTGACCTCTTTCTCGAAGTTGCTGTGTGGTTATGCAATGCAAATTGAATCGTCTGCCAAAACCAAACTTCACAGAAATGTATTGAAAACTAAAATCTGAAATCTGATTACATTATTACTACCTTCTATATAAAAAGACAAAAAAAAACAATAGAATCGTTCGCTCTCATAAGGATTTCAGTAACTTTTCATTGTTTTTATTCTATGCTCGTCACTCAATTCTTTCCACATAATAATCGCTATTCAACACCTTTAAATCCTTTCATTTTTATATCAAATTCAATCGTACATTCAAAGTCATAAACAGCCTTCCTATTCAATAAACGAATTCATTCATTCACATGGAAATTATGTTCTTCATAAAAATCAACGGGTTTCAATTTCTGTAGCTTTTTTAAACCCTTTTCACCGGCACTTCAACATAAAAGTAAAATTTTGTATAAACGTGACGTTGTGAACTATTTGAATACATGAGGTAAGGATGTGGACACATTTGAGTAAACAGAAACAAATAAAATTTGATTGACGAATTATAGGGTCCCGTTGGTTACCATTCGAGTACGGAACCCTAAGCAGAATTGAAAGGTAAATAACGAAAGTTCAAAATGGAGTTTTACCGAGGCAAAATTCCGTACATCTATAGGAAACTATATTTTACCACTGATCGGTATTTGCACATTCCCTATCGAACAAGACATATCTGACAGTCAGCCACAGCCACAGCGTGCTTCCAAGGAAATGTGTCCCCAGCCTAACATCGTCGCAGACGTACATGTCACGTCGACTTGAATACATGAAATAAACGATAAACATTGTGTTTTCCTAGAAATATTATTGGAATGGGGCAGGATATTTCAAAAGAGATTGAATTTCTGTCAGTATAAATAAAATGAAATTTATTTGTGCTCTGATGTTTACAGTTTGGAATGTCCTTTTCCGTGCATCAATAGAAAATAATGGAGAATTCTTGCAATCGCTTTGATGGGGAGACAAATCGACTATAGCAAAGCATGATGGTGAGGTATTTTAACTGACTCCAAAATATGAAGTCGACTGAATGTACTTTTTTTTAAGGTTGACAAAATAAACAAAATAAGAGACGGATTTAGGCCTGGTTTTGGCTATATTATAGCCAAATGAGGGCCTAATCATACACAGTTAGGCCCTCATTTTTTTAACTGTACTATCCGACTGCTGGTCAAATAAATCCCACAATGCGGAGGACATAGGTAGTACAGTTCTAGTTTTTCTGAGGAACTTAAAAACTTATTTAAAACGCAGGATATTAAATGAACACAAAATACCTCTTGTATTTTAAAATGTGAAAGTTCTTAAAAAAACGGGGTTTGCCCCTCAGACACTGTAACCTCTAATTGCCCTTACCAGAATAAAGGTTAAGTGAAACCGACTGGACAAGTCTTCGGACTGGCTGCGGACACTGGACTCTGGCACATATTTCAGTATATTATCTGCCAATCCGCACGCAAAATACTCGCTTTGGACTTGGAGTTGCGTACACCAGCCCGTTATACAATACACTGCCAAAACCTGTTGTCCGGAATTCAGTCCGCAATAGGTCCGTACCGGTTTAACCTCACCTTAAAAGGACTGCCTCGTTGGTCAAGTGGTCATAAGTGCGACTCCAGAGCAAGAGGCCCTGGTTTCGATTCCCGGGAAAAGTGTTATTGGGATTTTCTATCAGTAATTTCTCAGTATTAGGCACGGAGTCTGAATTTGGCCCGGTTGATAGCAATAGGCTCGCCTCCTATTACATGGGACTTAAACATAACTGGCGAAATGTAGGTGTACTATTAGGTTCGCCTCTGTCCAACTTTTGGGGATCATAGACCTAAAAAGGCTCAAAATAGTCTTTACCAAGAAGAGATATTTTCAAAGCTAAGGCAAGTCTCTATGACAGATTGTAAAGAAAATGTCAAACATTAGCTTTACATTCCGTAATTTCGAACGCCATATTGCACGGAAAGTGCATTTTATCATACTGTAGCTTTTTGAACGGATTTGTCGTCTAGTTTTGCTGAATGGTCCAAGTTAAGAGAATTTTTGTTATGGAGATGAACATGAGATATGTTTCCGGTATGAGATGTTGCATGATCAAAATCAAAATATTTTATTTCACATAGGCGTACATGGGCCCTTAAAACGTCAATAAAAGTTGCACAGTTCGGGTTGGTTGTTTCCTATAGAGAAAAACCGGCAAGAAACTCCATGGTTACTCTTTTAATTTTATTTGGTTTTATAATACTATTATGTAATGATTTATTCGTTGCTTACTTCACAAAAAGTAAAACTAGGTAAAAAATTATAAAGCATCTAGGAATCTACAAGGCCTAAAGTGTGAGGGGTCGGACGTTGTTTGAAATACCTACCTTCGTACCTTGTATGTTACTCAATGAATAACAAAAAAAAAAAAATTGAATGAATACATACATAAACTCACACCTGTTTCTTATGGAGGTATGCAGAAACCACAGAACTCCACCTGTTACGATCCTTAGACACTCCTGCTATGATACATTTTCGAGCTTTTTACCTGTTTGTACAAAGTCATGGTATTTTTTTCTGTAATCTTTTCTTTTGGTCTCATCAGTGAAGTGACACTATAAGATTTCTGTGATCCCTACGAAATCCAATAATGAATCAGAGGTTTTTAGACCTCTGATTTTCAATAAAAATAAAAAAAAGATTTTTATACTGTAACACCGATAAGCTTATAACTTGAGGCCTAGCTAAACCCGTCAGCGCCAAGCGCCGGCTTAAATAATAACTTCCCTCTAGCTCGCTCTTAGAGGAAATAGTGGCCCATACTTGTATGGGATTACCTAAATCGAGGGTCTGACCTCCGCGAGATTGTTTGTGGAGCTGTGAAAATAATATTGTTCATCATCATGACAGTGCTGTCACTTTTAATTATTGTTAGTGGGGTACTAGCTTTTGCCCGACGAATTTACCCTTGTGTAGGTCATAAATTATCCCAAGGGGTATCCTATAACTAAAACGGTCTACCTCATGGCGTCATCATCAGCCTACAATTGTCCACTACTGGAGATAGGCTTCTTCAATCGTACACCACTCAACTCGATTATCGCAACTCTCATCCAGTTGTTACCAGCCACCCTGCAAAGATCGTCGCTCCACCGAGCCTGAGGGCGTCCCACCTTACGTTTGTCGATTCGCGGTTTCCACTCAAGAACACGTCTCCCCCAGCGGTCATCGGTTCTATGGCTAACGGTGTGCCTATCAAAATCAGTTCAGCTGTTAAGAAATGAAAAGGTAACACACACACAGACAGAGTTAGTCCACACTCACAAGCCGAACTTGGTCACAATTGAAAATCCAGGTTTTAGGTTGAACTATTTTTAAATCAATTTGCTTTTTACATTTTAAATTTAATTACAATCTCGTTGGCTATTGATTGGCAGGATTATCTAGATCAACAATCCGAATTGCAATCAATGCCGACAAAAAATGTTGGCTCAGTATAAAATTAGATTCTCAATATATTTTAACCAACATATTTTGGGTCAAATTGGCAATAAACTTGGTTATCGTTAATTTTGGTGTCCTACTGATAAAATACTTGCACTGTCACACAATCTTGTGGTGACTGTATACTCTGACCGAGACGCTCCGAGGCAGGGCGAGTGCGAGAGTGTACAGTCAAGTGGGGAACATCGAGACTAGATGCGCACTCACTCTGTCTCGGAGTGTCTCGGCGAGAGCGTACAGCCACCACAGTTTCCAAATGTAATGTAGGTAAGTATCTTTCACAGTGATTGATTCTTCCTTTTTTCGAGACGGTGCGGTGGTTAACATAATTGTATAATGTTTTATGGTGTTAAATGAGTTGTGACCAGTTAAACGAGTGTCTGATATACGAATAAAATGTTCACCGGTATCTGTCATAAACTCATAACGTTCCAATGGAACTTAATGTTAAAAAATAGAGTAATGCCTCGTTCTTTTATTTTTATAGGGAACATTATTTTTTTGAGTCCATATAATGACTATTCAGGTAATATCTTCAACTTTATCAAAATCTTCTCTGCATCTCAGCGATCGATTCAATAGTTTAACCTTTCTCGTAGAACGTACAAAGAAATAGTGTATTTCTAAACTGGTATAGACAAGAGGCTATATACATAGAGGTACAGTAGAACATGATCGATGGAGTTGGTTATGGGTTCCGTGCACGGTAACGTTACAGGTAAGACAAAGGAAACATGCAACTTAACTCCATTAGTGATAGAACGGGAGCTTGTACAGTGCATTTTTTTTAACTTTAAAAAATTATTCGAATGCGATAATACCGCTAGTGATAATGTTTTGTGGTGGTAAATTAAAATTTTGTTTTTAAGTATAAATCAATAAGTCGCAATAAGTAGTGAGCAGTGGGGGCCCAGTGGTGGCAACCCTGACTTACAATCGTAGGTCGTGGGTTCGAACCCAGGCAGGCGCATTACTTTGTGTAATTTATTTCATCACCACTGCTCTCAAAAACGGTGAAGGAAAACATCGTGAGGAAACCGGCATGTCCTAGAACAAATAAATTCGAAGACATGTGTCATCTACCAACCCGCACTGGGCCCGCGTGGTGGATTATAGCCCATTCCCTCTCATAGGGAGGAGGCCTGTGTCCCAGCAGTGGGAACATTATTGGCTGATTATGCAATAAGGAAAAAATATAGTAAATTGTGGAAAGCTTTTAGGAACTTTTAAAAAAATCTCTAAGTGAATGGTCCGTATTTAAGGAGTTAATAAGGCCATTTATAGGGTACAAAAAATGAACAAAATCACCCAGGTTCAACCCCAAAGACCACTTTGTCCATTTTATGAAGAAAAAATTAAAGTAAACAGGCAAGAGATTCGCTTTGAAATAATTAAAAAAACATTTTATTAACTTGATAACTTAAAGCTTTTGAGAAGTTTGAAACTAAAGTCTAAAAAAGGCCTTGAGATAATCACAAACAGGTTTTAAGCTAAGATAGCAAAGTCAAGGTTTAATTAATGATCTCAAAACTTAATTAATGAAATTGAAAAATCTAGACCTAAGACCGAACAATTTATTTAGCAATTAGTCAATTTAATTTTTGATCAAAAAGCTTCTAATATAAAACTTCAAAGGTCTATATTTTGTTACAAGTTGATCGTCTGCTTTTAAATGTAATTAGAGTTTACTTATTAATTCTTTTAACAGTTTTTTACGTCACAAGTCTCGCTACGTAATTAACATAGCACGTGTATGCTAAGGCTTCATTTTCAGGATTAAATAAAATAGTTATTCTGATGTTGCAATACTAAATTCACCTAGTAAAAGTTTTAAAACAACCTAAATACACGGTGTTACAAAAACCTGTCCCATATTTATGATCCTCCCGGTCTAACATCATATTCGCATGCAGCACGGCTTTTATTACCATGGGAAAGAGAATAAAACCGTACACTATCTCAATAAATTACACTTTAGTAGGAAAGCTTTGTAATTAGCCTAGCACTTTGAAATGATCTTTTTTCATTTATTTAAATTAACTACCTATATTTTCTTTGTTTTAACTTGCATTTATTTACAAAAACCAGTTAGTGTTTTTTTTACATTTATTAGAAAAAATGTTTTAAAATAACTGTCACAGTCTGCAATGTAATGTCGTTATTGTAGCCTACAATCTTCCTACAATTATTAGTAGGTAAACATCATCATTTCATCACAATGATGATACTCATTTCGACATACCAAACACTATTCCTTTCCTACATTTACATGTTCACGTCGCGTCCAGCAAGAAACATGACAGTCTTCAACTAAGTTATTCATAAATCACAAAAAGCAAAAACCGGATCCTGGCTCCCGGTCTACATTGCTCACTTAACCGCAACAGAACAATATAAAGTGGCTTACTATCTCATTACATTGCCGTCTAATGGAAAACACTTATTGACTACAAACTGAATCAAAGAAGGATAGCTTTAGAGGGAGCTTTTATTGCAGTTTTCTAAAGTGCTTTAATTTTGAACTAAAGCTTCGAGACAAAAGAGTCAAACTAAATAAATACTAGCTTTTGCCCACGACTTCGCCCGCGTGGATGTCGTAAATATCCGATTACTTACCTTCACCCCCCTTTTTAACCCATCGGGGGTAGAATTATCAAAAATGCCGAGACACGTATAAATTAATTTTCAATCGTCAGCCTAAACACAAAATTTGAAGATCCTAACTTCAAAACTGACAGACTTTCATACAAACTTCCATCCCCTATTTTACCCCTTTAGGGGTGGAATTCCCAAAAATCCTTTCTTAGTGGAAACCTTCTCTTCACAAAGAACACACCCTCCAAGTTTCATGTCTCTAGGACCATCGGTTTGGGCTGTGCGTTGATTTATCAGTCAGTCAGTCAGTCAGTTTACCATTTTATATATCGTCGTTGCAAATTTAAAATCTCCTATGTGAAATTTTTCTCAAAAATGATCCAGTTGTGGTCGATATACGAGGACTGAAATACTTGCCAGATGGGTCTGTTTTATGTAAATTGCCACATCCTGACGAATGGACCATCTTACCACAACGAAGAGCTAGTCGTGGAAATTTACTACCAAAGCAACTATATCAACAGCCCCTCAAAATCACAGAAAGCAAATACAAACATTTGCAAGAGTTAAAAAGTGTGATTGATCAAGATTATCATCCGTTTTATCACTCGATCTCGTTTTTATCCCAGGAACATAACAACAAAATATTTAATTATATACTGTCACTTACGGGATATCTTCCGTGATTGTTCATTATTTTGAGCTCCCGATATTTCGGCGCTGTTGCAAGCGCCATGATCGCGGGTTGTCACTGACAACCCGCGATCATGGCGCCCGTAAGTGACAGTATAGTTGTAAACCGTGAAAGCTTGAAACAGTATTTAATTATAATTTGGTTTAGTACCTATAATGTACAAGATTTTGTCACACTGTGAAAATAGTATATTGTTTTGCTTATCTGATTTAATAAACACGAAATAATAATGATAGTACCTAGTTTCATTTCAACTATAATGTTTTAATATTCTCTAAAAACCACTTATGTGACAAAAAGTTGCAATTTTAAATCACCCATGTGTGTAGAAAAATAATTAAAATCATATAATTAGTCCATTTTTTACTAATGATATTAAATTATTTCTTATTCAATACATTGGAATCACTTAGTTTTTCTTTATAACCAAGGGAATAAAAATATTTTCTAAGATTTTTTTGTAGCAGGAAGTTTATTTCGTTTTTCTCGAAAAGTTACTTTTTACACATAGGAGATTTGAAATTTGCAACGACGATATATAGTTATAGATAAGTAATATCAGTTTGCTCAGTTGAGATCTTTTTAATATCGGCATGTCAAAACTAAACAATGTCATTAAATTCAATGCACACCACTATAAGCACTGCATGGGATCATAACAGCGTGTAAAATTATACATGGTTATACCGACGCCTCGGATTTACATGCGGGTCTGTGTCAATTATGTATTCCAAAGAATTATAATCGCTTAATGTGATCACTAGCCGTTGTTTCTGTCCAGCTCGTCCCGCCATCTTCTGCGAGGTCTACCACGTCGCCTTCTGGCTGTGTTAGGGCGTGAAGCCCTTGGTTATTTTGGCAAACAGCTTTTGGGGCATACGGCAGACATAAGATTGGAAGGTCATGGGGGCATTGCGGTTACACAGGCTAATAGTAACAGTAATTTAATCGCAATAGAAAGCAGAAATAGTCCAATGTTCCATTTTGTCGCAAGTTAGCTCGATCCAGCTCCCCTACACCGCGTATGCTGACGATACCGATGTTCAACGCGCTCGTGGAGACCAACCCTGGATTATACTTGTTTGCTAATGAATGAAAGACGATAATGTCAGAATGTTTGTGGTTCTGAAGAACACAGAGTAAAATGATTATTGAACTTAATTTAATATTAACGGGTCACATAATGGTAGCCAAGAAATGGAAAAAGACATAGAGGAAGACAGGTGAAAAGGTGGGAGGATGATCTGCCAAAGGGTTGGCGAAGAACTGCTCTGGACAGGGATAAGTGGAGGGAAATTGAGGAGGCCTATGTCGCAAGACAGCCTGACCTGGTAGCTGATTAGTTTTAAGTTAATGTATTAAGAAGTACTTGTACTTTTTTACGTATTAAGAAGGTCAGAGTAAAATAAGGCTATTTTTATTTTATAATATTAATGGGTTGTGTTGTACCAAATGTAATAAATAAATCAGCTCCTCGGTTTGTCGGCTCGCTCTCAACCAACTGTCCACCCATCATTATCATCATTTCAGCCGAAAGACATCCACTGCTGGACATAGGCCTCCCCCAAGTGTCGCCACATTGACCGGTCCCGTGCGACTCGCATCCAGCGGATCCCTGCAACCTTCACCAGGTCATCGGTCCACCTAGTGGGAGGCCTTCCAACAACAGTTTCTTCCTTCTGTCCACCCAACGTAAGCAATAATTGTAACCGACATTGCAGAATGGAGTTTCATTAAAATAATCCTCATCGGCGCGCGGCGGTGCTCTCGCGCAGTGATCATCCCTGCGCGTTGACCTTTAAATCTTTTTAACACTGAAGCATCAAAATACACGTACGTAGTGACGGTACGTAGGTGTGACGTGAATGAGGCGTGGGTGAGACGTGGGAGGACTGCCAGTAGCTACACGAGGATTTCAATTAGGTGCCTTCACTACGAAAATGCAACGTCAAACGCATTGTGTAGTGTATCTAGCGTGTATTAATAGATTGTACAAAATGCAGGTTGAATGTTAACAGGCTTACCCAGGCAGAATCAACAGGAGATGGCAACACTCAAAGATATTAAGATACATAACATCACGCCTTGAAATCTCCGAAAGGCTAGGCAGAGGTGTACCTTACAAGTAAACCCTTATTTTGCCAGTTATATTTAAGTCCCACGTAATAGGGGGTGAGCCTATTGTCATCAATCGGGCACAAATCCAAACTCCGTGGAAATTCCTGATGGAAAAACCCAATAACACTTTTCTCGACACGAGAATCGAACCCAGGACCTCATGCTCACCAGTCGCGCTTGCGACCACTAGATCAACAAGGCATAATAAGATATTGTACATTTATCCTTCTTCAAGCCCGTTATAAAGCCTTACTCTCCCGTTCAAAAAGAAAAGCTAGCTCTGGGGACATTACAGGCTGATAAAATTGTAACTAGAAAGTTTTAATCATCATCATTTCAGCCGAAAGACGTCCACTGCTGGACATAGGCCTCCCCCAAGTGTCGCCACATTGACCGGTCCCGTGCGTCTAAAAGTTTTAATAAAGTTATTAAATTAATGAGTTCTATAGAATACTACTAACATTTTAACTAAAAGCTCATTTGCAAACACATGTAAATGGCCAACGAAATGAACATTAAAATAAAAAGAAATACCCGTCTAAAAGTTAGGCCACCTTTAAAAACTAAATGTAACTGGGTCATTTTGAATACACTGCAAATGAACTACGTGTTTGTAAATGTAAAAACGTCGACGTTACACTGACTGTACAGTGAGGTGCACAAAAACTGTACATGAATTAAAACAATTATGGGAACTTCTGCTGTATCTCGTTTGTGAGTAGTGCTTTTGGAAATAAACTAGTACTGTCCTGATTTTTTCAGAAATGCACCATTACGGTTTTATTTAATCAGAAGTGTATAGTGCAATTACAAGTAATTAATGATACAACATTAGTTTTAGTATTTGCGAAACCTGAAACACGTGTCTAGTATTTTTATGTAAAGAATCTATGTACAAAATTTCAAAACTGTATCTTGAAAAATCACAAAGTTATAAGCCTGTTCTGTTACCTAGTTGTCTGCACTAAAACGTGGTCACCACGCGGTTCCTCCTCGTGCGCGCCTCTAGCGTCGTCTTGAGCACAGGCTACACCGCCAGCTGGCGGGCGGACGAGCGACGCGAACGACGCCCTTTTCATACTTTGTTCGTATCTTTCGATAGTTCGCGGTGTGAACCAAAGTATGAAAAGAGGTGAAATGACGCGTCGTTCGCGTCGCTCGTCCGCCCGCCAGCTGGCGGTGTGGCCTGCGTTTTGAGCTCATTCATAATAATAATTTGGCAGTAGGTACCTAAATGATTGCGATAGGTACTTAGTGTCGCTAGGTGTTCAACTTTTAACCTTTTTTAGATATTTTGGGACAAAATATAACATGGTTTAAAAATAATTGGAATCGATTCAGTTACTTATTCTGAACAAACTATATTCCGGTTTCGCATATTATACTAAAAAATAATGTAGTATTTATATAAAACACATAAACAATAATGATCATATCGAGAATGTATCTTGTAATGTACCTGCATAATACATTGCTTGCTAGGACAGGTGATGCGCGTAACAAGTAATAATGCCAGAACCCATTAAACCTCTTACAAGGCAGCGTATTAATATGAAGCAAATTCAAGTGAAGCACGATACATGAACACAGCTTAATCCCGTCGTGTTCGTGCGAGTCTGTCTTAAACATGACGTGTTGAAAGCTGGATAGCAAGTGCGGATATGCGTACCCATTGTAGGTTAGAGAGGGCGCACGCTTGCGATTAGTTGCGCATTTTGAGTGACGTTAAAAATTGATTGAACTGAATAACTGTAAAAAATAAAAGTAATTGATACAAAACATAATATTGGGTTCAAAAACTAATAAAAATAAAACTAATGACACATTCCCAAAAATATGAAACTTACATAGATCTCCGATACTCGTGCACGTGTTTACTTGACTACACACACTCAAGTAAACACGCGCACGTGTGTCGGAGAATTCGATAGGTCATGTTATTTTATTTTTGTATTTAGAAGTGTCGTCTTGTCTTGTCATTACTAGCACCAGTTTCTCATAAGCATTTCTGTGTTACTAACAATGTTATAGATGTATAACTATCTGAAATAAACGAGCCTATTGCCATCCATTGAGCACAAATCCAGACTCCGTAGCTGCTACTGAGAAATTCACGATGGAATAACCAAAGAACACTTTACCCAACCCGGAAATCGAACACGCATACACAACAGAATTTCCACGCGAACGACGTCGCGGGCACCAGCTAATCTGAAATAAATGAATAATAATAATAGTTTTCACTGTACGGTTAACTCACCTGCATTTTTGGCGACTTGCTGTAAGAATCTTCCTTTTTCTAACCAAGAGCGTAAAATACTCTGTAACTTTTATTTATGAACAATACATTTTGTCTTAACCTTTTGAACGTCATTGACACATATACGTGACAAGCAAGCGCGTGCCCTGTACGCCAAACGACACAAATATGTGACAAAATGGTAGGTGAAATTGTGGCTTGGCGTGGAGGGCACGCGCGTGCGTTTATGCTCTGGCGTTCAAAAGGTTAAAGCAGAAATAATATTCGTGCGCCTTTTCTCATAGGCGCTGCATTGCAGAAAGTGCCTCACCATTGTCTTAGAATAATCCTCCATGCTAAGCCAGATATTGTATTTCATTCTATTAGGAAAGTGTGTCTTTTGATGGATAAAATACACATTAAATAATACCAATGTGCGTATGACTAGCTGTATGCCAGATCAGCCTAGAAGTATGAACGTGGACCAATTTGAAAAAGTATAAACGTCCGTAATTTTTGCCCTTTTTGTACTTTTTGGAATCCCTCAAAATACATGATAAACACAAATAGCAAATCAGAATCGAGTGTTAAAACACATTCCTCTGCATGGTTATGAATTGGTAGCGTACTAAAAATGGTCGCAGAATTGTCACGTAGAATGGCAAATGCCGGCAATTTTCATAAATACGATGACCAAAGTAAAAGCCAGTCTTCGGGAATACTCGTTTCTGAGGTTTCTGAGGTCCGCGATACGAGTGCTCGTTTAGTGATGCCGGACAAAGGAAGGTGGTCAATAACAAAATTCTTTAGTTACTGATGAAAAGTTTCACTTTGATTTTGACATCAATGCAAGGATAGGATATTTTACTGCCTATCTGACTTCCACAACCCAGTTAGTACTGGGTAATACGACACCCCTGGTTGTCAGACTTTCGGGCCACTGACTGCCTGTAACGACTATCAAAGATCTACAATTGACAGCCGGACCAACGGCTTAACGCGCTTTCCGTAGTCGGAGGAAACTTGGTACGTAATAGGTCCACCCATCCACGGACGAACCCAGGCAAGAACCCAGGTAAACGCGGCCTAACCTGAAGATCGACCCGAACGGCTGTTATTATTTAGCCACGAGCTCCTCTATAAGGACATAAAATTCCACGTCGATAAATATTGACAAATCGCAAAAACTTTCAAAATCTTAGTGCTTCATATAAAAGTAGTGTATTTAAAGGACTCGGACAAAGAACGGGGGACCATCGCTAGCTCCACACATTATTACTTTAGTCTGCTGGTCAGCGTAATAACGTGGTAAGTCGCATCAAAACTTAGGTATCAGAATTTATGAGATGACGTATGTACTAAGTTTTAGTTGAAGTTTTAAACTTATTTAAAGAGTTTTATCTGATCGCTTTTTTATTATGTGTAACATAGTAACTGTGTAACGTAAAAATTTGGACGTAGCGCTATGTCAGAAAAAATATATGATGACCTAAGTAGATACCTATTTATGTTTTTGGATTGTTTTTTTAAACATAACGTGCTGTTATATAACATAACATCACGCCTGTAATCCCCGCAGGGTTAGGCAGAGGGTTTTGCTGTTAGTTAGCTACCAGTTTCTCTGAATTATAACAAAGCAAAATAATTTAGCCAGTAAGTAAGTGAAGTTCGGTGATGACCAAAATTTAGTTTAATAGTGCTTGCGTGATATTTTCGGTAAAACTGGGCCTTTTTATCTATAATTACGTGTGTCAACGAACCCATATAAAACCATATTAGTGATCGTTGCCGACACGAAATGAAAATTTTAACGACCAAGAATTTTCTAAAAATATCTGTCAATTTAGTTCGTCATTTCACTCTATTCGTGGTCATATAAGCGAGGAAAATATCACACTTATGAGACTCATTTTTAATATTCTGAGCATAACTTGGGACATTAAAGTATGTTATAAAGCTAGAAAAATTATGATGATGAAAATAAAAAAAATATAACGAACGAAGCTTCATGTCTATTGAAAACGGTTCCGAGAGATTATTAAATAGATTGGAAATTATATGCTGCCTTATAAACACGAAAAATTAACCGTAAATAAACCCCGTAAACGGGTTTGGGCGATACGATTTCGACGTCAAGTGATATGCGCCTGCGTCCTTATTTCATCAGAATGACCGAAAGAAGCTGTGTCGTGGTGACTCACTGCATACTCTAAACCAAGGCTAAGCAACCCTAAGCCCGCGGGCGGCTCGCCAACGCATTTGAAGTGGCCCGCTAACGGCGGTCATCTGAGGACCATCTCTTGACAACAGATTTCAGAATTTCAAACCCGATCGAAACAATATTTTGCTTGTTATGAACCCATTCTCAACAAGCCAATATCCAGCTAAAGATTACAGAAATTAAAAAACCAGACTTCATGGATACAATTATTTCTGAAAATATCTTCACAAACAATAGTAATAGTATTTTCGAGGCGGGTTGCGCTGTTTTCGAGCTCGCTTCGCTCGTTTATGCATTCTACTGTATATTAGCCATTCTGGAACTATTATAAAAAAGTCAACAAAGTCTTGAAAAATATTGATTATCAAAAAAACCTCTTCAAAGATTTATTTACTAAATGTCCCGCTGGTTGACACGGAATCAAAATGTTGGCCCACCTTTAAATAAGTTGAACAGTCCTGCTCTATACTACTTCTTTGTTTGTTTCCTCACCATTCGCGCGTGACGTCATATTTTGCGCTGATTTCCTAGAAGGTCCCTTAGGCTGAAATTTGTTTATAACCAGAATTTACCTAGCTGTTATTTCACCGAAAATTTACCTACCAAAATCACGCATAAATTTATTCGTCTTAATTACATGCTTCATCCGAATTGCATGTCGATAAGTAGTTATAGGTACACTACAATTATATTAAATAGGAATTGTTTTTTTACACAGAATTTACGCTTTTATCGTACGGTATTTAATTTTATAAGTTAATATTATTATGATTTTATCTACCATTCATTTTGATAGTATTCTACATATTTTAACTTACAAAAAGCGGTCAGAAAAAAAAATTGACACTTAAATGTGCAGTTAGTTACCCAGTTCTGCAGCAGAAGAGTGTCGTGTGTTCGGTCTCCGGATATTGCAGCTTGTCGGTCCAACTTGTTAGCGTGGACACTTCACTGCAACCGAAGATATTTTGGACTTGATTGAGTAGTTTTATAATAGCTTGGATTTTTATTTTAGGTTATTTTGATAGAGAAATGACGTTATTTCTTGAGAATCTTGTAGGAAGAGGTACGTAAAATTCCGATTATTTTAGTTTATATTTATTATTGTGTCATTTAACTTTGGAAAATTTAGACGAGCTGTGGCGGTGGCTTTGCTCGTGTTTAGGCCGAAAATTGTCCTACAGGAGCGTACTACCGGCTTAAAAAGATACCAAAACTAAGGGCCAACCAAGCCTAAAATCATGTTTTACCGGTTCCAAATTCACCAAAATCCAGGTGTAACGTAAACGTAAAAAGATACAGGCAGACCTCAACATTCGAATTTACCATAAGATTTTTGTTGATCTGGCAGTATTAACTCCCCAGTGAAACAAAACAAAACAACAAAATGTCAAACCGACAACAAAACCAAACACGAAAAGAGCGAAAAAAAAGCACAGATTCAAAATAAATTCGTACAACCAAACTACAGTGTTACTAACAGATTAATCGTCACGCAAAACTAAACTCTAAATCGATGCAATTTAAAAAGCAAATGCGCTGTGATTCAAAAAGAAAACTAATTCGAACAAGTTTAAAGTACCATTAACATATTTTCCGTTGAAACTGTTCCATGGAACTTAGTTTTAACACAATCTGTTTCTTCTTCCCTCCGTTAAACCGACAAGTTTCTGGTTCATTCATTGTGAACGACTGAACGAGGTGAATGACACTTTTGAAATGGTTCGTTGTTTGTTAGAACGGTCTTTGGATGAACTTCTTCTTTGGAACTATTGTTCGTTCTCTCATGATCTTGGTTTGGAACATATTAACCAATGAGTGTGTAGTGAGAATTTGAGTGGGGCTGAGTTACTGTTAGTACATGGATACCTTACCAATTCTATAGGAATTAGACATATACAATAGGAGTTTCACCTGCATCGTGAGTGCATTAATAAACATTTAAAATCACATTCACAAACAGCCACGGAACAACTACCTGTAGGCCATACAAATATTGTCTCCATTGGGGATGGAAACCGCGACACGCAGCGCAGCAGCCAATCACTCAGCCGCTTCGCCAACCGTGCCGTAAATCTTGTTTTAGCGATACATATGACGAAAAAGGTTGACTGGTAGAGAATGCCTTGTGGCATTAAGTCCGCCTCTGTACCACTCTTGAACATGAAGTTTAAATAAATAAAAAGTAAAAACATATTGGATTCGCATAAGCTGAAGTCGAAAAGCCTAAGTTTAGCCTGTTATAAGTCAATGTAGAAAAGAGGAACACACCACTTCGCTATGATCGGTCGTGCTCATACCAAAATAGTCTTGCCTAATTACTGCCAACATTTTGTTCCTACAGAGGTCGCCATCTTGTTATCGAAACAAAGAGAGAGAGTTCATGAGTGAACACATGAACGCGACGATCGCGAATTCGCGCAACCGATCGCTTCGACAAGGACTCGGGTTTGCCAGTACTCTACAACGAATACTAGCACTACACACTTCCCTCTTGGCCGATCATGAATCTTAAAACGAAATACCCTATCCACTTCAACTCTTTAAACTCGTTCCATAGTTCCCACGGAAAGATTCCACAACCTCAAAAGTAATGTTCGCCTAAAAGCCCGCTACTCCTCTGAAGCTAAGATTTATGTGGCGCGTTGAAACAAAGTCGGTAGCCGTGACGGACTGCCCGTGAAACGGAACGAACTACTGCTCGTTAAAAGTTGGAATAAAATAGTGCTTGGAAACGTTGGTTTTTGAAGATTTTCAGTTTGTCTCTGTTCGGTTGTGGTTGGTTTCTTTAAGAGTTTTAAAGATCTTTGGGAGTATTTTTACTGCTGTTTCAGTATGTCGATAAGATAACACTGCTTCGTTGGTCCAGTGGTCGCATGCACGACTGCTGGTCATTGGGTTTTTCCATCAGGAATTTCTCAGTAGCAGCCACGGAGTCTGGATTTGCGCCCGGTTGATGGTAAAAGGCTCGCCCCCCCTTATATGGGACTTAAACATAACTGGCGAAATGTGGGTGTACTTTTAGGTGCACCTCTGCGTAACCCTTCATGGATTACAGGCGTGATGTTATGTTATGTATGTGTATTAACAAGCGCTCAGTGAAATGATTACATTGTCAGGCAGGTTGATAGAAGCTTCGCGAAGACACCTCCAGTTCGTGGTGAGTTTTAAACTCCAAGCTGTCGCCGCCTGGAAGCTCATCAATGCATTACGTCAAAGATACTCAAACTATGTCGCATCTGCCGAGACAGAATTGTCGCGATCATAATAATACTCACTCAGAGTCGAATTGATAGTCTATAACATACTGAATAACATAAGACTGGAATAGTATTTACGTACAATGAAATTATTTGGACCCAGTAGGTCACATTAATGGCTGAAATAGGTTTACTAGAAGAAGGTATCACTCACTCGTAGGTCTATAAGCTACGCAATGCGACTAGAAGTCTCCGGGTAAGTTAAGACTGTCCATGGAGTTTCTTGCCCCTTCTCCATAGAGATCTACGCCAGGGAATGGGCAACTACAGTACTTTCACAGTTTTATGCCTTGTGACTGGGACTGTATCTACATTTCATTGTTGTCTTTGTTTCGACAATTCAAAAGTGCCTGTAACTGGCCTACTTGAAACAAATGCTTTGATTTGAATTTTAAGCCTAAAACTGACGTATGCATTGCGCCAAAGGTACTCAAAATCTGACGCCACACCCACTGGCGTTCTACAGGACTTAATAACATACACAATTGTGTGAGGTACATAAACCTATCTTACTAGCAGTCGTTAAATTGTGAAGTCACAAACAAAACAAACATTATTCTAATTCTAGTAAAGCTTAGAACGCTAACGTGTACCTTTTATCAGCAGCTTGCAGCTTTCATTAAAGCAGCTAGATTCATTGTTCTTCCTCAAACTAACAAAACAGACGAATCAACTCCTAGTTTCATAGACTAAGTTATGTAGACTGTGTTTGCAATTTAGTTTCCAAATATGTAAACAAGTAAGTGCTTTTGGAGAAACAACCTTTAATACCCACTTATGATGTTCTATTAGCGCTAGAACTTCTCAGATTTTTTGTTTTTTTTCAAGAGAGCAAGTCATTCTGATATCAATTTAATTAACACATGTCATCTGCCTATCCTTTTCCCAATTATGTTAGGGTCGGCTTCCAGTCTAACCGGATGCAGCTGAATACTAGTATTTTACATGGAGCGACTGCCTATCTTACCTCCCCAACCCAGTTACTACTAGGTAATACGATACTCCTTGGTAAGACTGGTTGTCAGACTTTCGGGCCACTGACTACATGTAACGACTGTCAAAGATGTACAAATGACAGCCGGGACCAACGGCTTAACCTGCTTTCCGAGGCACAGACGAAACTTGGTATGTAATGGGTGGTGACACATCCACAGACCAACCTAGGCAAGCAAGGCTTGTTCGATCGATCCGAGCGGCTGTTATTATTTAGCCACGAGCTATTAACACATGTATAACGTAGATATTTGTTTAAGTAGAAGCAACATCAATTGGAAGCTGAATGAAAGAGGTCAGTAGGATGGTCGCGGGACTTATAGAATTACCGTGACCCTGGAACATAAAGGGCTATTGAAGGACACCGTGGATTTTAGTCAGTACAAGTCGGACAGTCCCTCCCGCTCTGCCCTGGGTGGGAGGACTCATTTGATGATTTTACCACGATAAAAAAAAAGAGGCCAGTAGGATACTAAGCTGCGATTATACAATACTTCTCGCGAAAGAGTAGTTCGTGATATGAAAGAAAAGTAGTGTTATAAGAGTTTATCTTCATAACCCCGCTTAAAGTATCTAGACCGAGAAAGTTATACGTTGCTCAGATGGAATTTATTTATTAAAGAAACATGAAAACTTCTAAGTACAATGTGTGATAGCGGCTAGAGGCATAGTAATTAATACCAATGGGTAGTAAAACACTATTATCTTTAGCATCTGAGTGAATACTGAAATGGTGACTTATTTGAAAGAACTAGCTGTTGCCCGCGATCTACGTCCGCGTGAAATTATTATAAAAATATTTCTTCCCTATTGGAGTCGGATTTTTGACGGATTTCTAATCCTTTTTCTAAAACAACTTAAGCCTACATTACTCCTTATAATATCAGCTGTCTGTCAGTAAAACACCCGTCAAAATCGGTTCAGCCGCTTCGGAGATAAGCCGGAACAAACAGACAGACAAAAATTAAAAAGATTGTTTTTCGTTATAAGTACCGTATTTCCTTTCATACGCATTCAGTATAAAGCTGCTATTTTGAAATTACAAACTGACACTTCAATTTTATTTATTTTTATAGACAAGACAGGCTGCGACGATATATAGCAGCTTATGAATAAAATACAGCACAAGATCAAAATCATAATCATAATTATTATGTTGCCTAAAACTAGGCGGATAATAGGTTAAACACGTACCAAGTATCATTACCATGACAGCTAACAATAAATCGGTTCAACAAACAACTTCCTGAACTATGAAAATTGACGCCAAGATTTCTGTCTTCACCTGTCAGGCAAGTAAATAATATACTCAAACACGTCCCAACAGAACATTACATACATATTTTGGTACCTTAAGGGAAAAAATACGCAAAGAGATTCATGCAAATATTCACCCACATACCTGAAAAATATTCACATATGAACAAAGGAAAAACGTGGCATACAAAGGTTGATAGCTACCCCTAATAGACAGGATGTCATCAAAGGAACCAAACATCAGCTAAACGAGGTAAAACATTCGAAAAATAGCTCCGCCAAAGATGATAAGTTGCCACATAAAATTGCACGGGGAGGTACTACTGGTTTGTGTACTCACTTTGTTCTCGACAATGCGATTAGTGAGGAGACTGTAGTAATAAACCATGAATTTCTCTTATATGTTCTCCTGTATTTTTATCTTCTTATCCTTCTTCAACATAAGGCCACTCACTGCTTATGTACGTCGCTTCCAAATCTCGCTTTTGAGTCATGGCTATGCAGTTTCTTCCGGCCATTTTAATAAGATCGTCTTTCCACTTAGTTTGTTGTCCATCTAGTATTGCTTCTTCTTCTTTTTTCTTTTTTCGTGTGGTTAGTGCCTAACCTGGTGTCGAGAGTTTTTATGCTGCATATGGCCTCTGACTTGGCTATACATGCCGTCGAGAAATACCTCTCCAGCATACTGGTTTCCTCACGATGTTTTCCTTCACCGAAGCAAGTGATAATTATACAAAACGCACATGAATCCGAAAAATCAGAGGTGCGTGTCCTAGGTTCGAACTGAAAGACCTATAACTTGGCAGTCTGACGGTCACACCACTAGGCTATCGCTGACTAAGTAAGTATTGCTTGTTTAGCAACAATCATAACCATTGTCTGTCTGTATGTGTGTGTACCATTCGAATCACCTTGTCAATGAAAGAGAACGGTACTTTTTTGACGACGTAGTGTAAATCTATGACCTAAATAATTGTTGCATAGATTTATTTCTATTTTGTTGAAGTCGTTTTTAAGTGTAACCGGATGCAGCTAATCATCAGTAATTAGTTACAGCGGTTTCTCAAGTGTATTAGGGTCAGCTTCCAGTCATACTGGCTGCAGCACAATACCAGTATTTTACATGGAGCCATAGATTGCTTATCTGACCTCCACAATCCAGTTAGTACTGGGTAATACTGCACTCCTTCGTAAGATTGGTTATCAGACTTTCGGACCACTATGGACCATTACGAATCTACATATATTATGACAGTCGGGACCAACGGCTTAACGTGCTTTCCGAGACATGGAGGAAACTTGGTATCTAATGAGTCACACCCATCCACAGACCAACCTCGTCAAGCGATTAGCTACGATAGGAAATTATATTTTCTAGTTTGAAAACCCTTATTTGAAGTAGTGAAGCTAGTTGATTATTATTTTATTACATTACTAACTTCTAGAACATACGGTTACCCACATTTTAGAAGTTAAAAAAATAACCTGTTGGTGTACAGACGCCAGCACATCAAGGTACAAATGTAAAAATATAAAAATACATCTGTCAAATTTCTTTAATAGATTTTCAACTTTATCGCCAAAGCATTAGGTTCAAGGTTGATTGGGAAAGTTTGACAGTTTCGAGTAGCTTGAGTTGCTGGCGTCTGTACATCAAAAAAAGAAACCGTAGCTTTTACAAATTATGTATTTACTGACATCATAATTTTATTACCTGCGGGGGTTAAAATTAACAAACCAAATATCAAAGTAAGGTAATAATGTAGAATGAGTAGGTACTTTATTTTGAATATTCTGTGTTTGATACTTTTTTCATTATAAATCTAGTTACTTTGTCATCTGTGAGGCTTAAATTAGTGTTAATTATGGCCTACCCACATTCAAACAATTATTTTTTGTGGATGTTTAAAGCTATGTCTGGCCTGTGGCCTTTTGAAATGAAAGTGAAAAATGAACATAACATTAAAACGTAATTTGTTAGGAGTAAAAATAAAAAAGTTGCGAATATGATCCTTATACATGAAGCACTATAACCACGTTCATAAATCAAGCCGTTCAAAACAATACTAGATTAACAACAACATTTTGAGAAAAAAAGAAATACTTAAACTCACAAAACAAGGGTAAAACTACACAGAATGCTCCTAATAAAGTACTAAAGAGAATCATTTTCAGGCAACGTCAAAATCCCCGCCACGCGGATTTGATCCTTATGAATTAAGCATCATTCGCTTTAAAGAACCACTGGAACAATAAGCACCGACAGACGCGAGCGAAAACAAAATGACACACCGCTTCCATAGTACCAACCGCGTTACGCGAAAATGGTCCTTATGAATCAAGCAAGATCCGCGTCCATACATCAAGCGGTTGAAAGCACCACTTAATCCACTTCACGGGTAAGTGTATGTGTGAGATATGACGTCATTCGTCACAAAACTCTGCCACATGTGATACTGGCTGTGACGATTCACGTGTTCCGTGTAATTTGCCGTGAGAGCCATATTTCGTGGCCTACGGAGGTATTGTACGATATAATGTTGGTGAGACATGAAAAAGAACAATGAAAATATGAACTCGTTGATATGGAGGTAATTGGTCTCTATTCTTTGGTGAAGGGCGCGTACACTTGTTCATTGAACCCCATTGAATTTAACAAAAAGACTGAAGTACAACAAAAAAGCCTTTATTATAAAAAATAACTCGTGGACGCCGAAAAGTTCACATGATCACTCATCAGGTTCATAAATTTTTAAGTCTTCGAATGTTGTACTTTAACAAAGATATTTAAGATTACGATAGAGGAAGAAATATCGTAGGAAACATGACACGTTAGCCTAGAACAAGCCGACCGAGCAACGCCCAATATTATCTAGTTAAAAAAACAACAAAAAGCGTAAAACCATAAACAAGGGAGTATCATTCTTCTTGTGATTGCTAAAAAGTATATACTTATTATTATCGTAAGTACTAACGAATGTACTTTGAGTGCCAAATGAAGTGACAAAAAACCAAAAATTTTATTTTGAAGGTGAATAATATTCTAACCCTAATAAAAACTGCTGAAAAGTGCACCGCATGCAGCGGTAGTGTTAAAATTTTTACGATCGCTGCTTGTCACCGCGTGAAATGGCAATTAAAGTTTATGATGTCAGAGTCATTTTAGTAGGAACCACATAAAATCCTTTGTGTTATTTTTATTAAAGATACAGAAAGGAAATGCGTTGTAATAAAAGATGTTAAATGACAGAGAAGATTTTTTTTTTATTTCGTTAATTTACACACACAAGTAACTTGGTTAGGTCGGTCATACTCTAAGACCAAAACCATAACATGCTTAAGGAAACGGCAAATATTATGAAAGCAACCTTATTATTGTTTTTTTTTAAACCTGTCTATCTTATGGATGGCAAACTTTCTAATAGCAATTTATTATTGAATAAAAAAAAACTTGTCTATCGTATGGCCGCGTTCACAGCCTTCTGTCATGCAAGTTGTGACTAACATCAAGTAAAACGCGGGTCATTTATTTCTTTCGCATGGTCTAGCGGTATGTTTCAAACAATTTGTTTCCATTTTTAGGGTTCCGCACCTCAGTCGGCCGACCCTTATAAAATCTTTTTTTTTTTTTGTTGGTTGTTGTTACTTTTTTGTCCGGCGGCCCGTCTGTTAAGAACCTGTTTCTCAGGAACGTGTGGAGGTATCAAGCTGAAATGAATATCATATACTCTATTTTGTTACCCCTTTGCTCCAGTGAAAAACTCAAACTTGCAAGTTAACGCTATCAAAAGATATGACCGTTTATGTCGCATATTTTGCGATTTCGCAAGGGAATCAAGACTGTAGTGTACTTCCCAATGACCTGAAAACCGAAAATATGTAGTTTAACAACAAAATACCTACAAGTTTATACGGAGCCTTCGGTGTGTGAGTTGAACTCGCACTTGGCCAGTTTTTTTTCTCTGCAGTTCCTGTCGCAAGACGCTTGCACTTTTGATTGTGAAACTCAAGGTCAAAAGGTAAAAGTAAATTTATGCTCCGAACACCAAAAGGAAACAACTCAAAACTAAGTTGAATGACACCCACAATCTTTATCAAAACTTCTTATCGCTTTGAACAAGTAACTGAAGTTATAATAGCTTAACTAAGTCTTAAAGAGACCAGTAGTCCTAAGGGACTGTTAATAATTACGGTCTAGCTACCCTTCATGAACGAAAAAGATAGGTACAGAAGACCAGGTCCATGTAACGGGCCAAAACAGGCGCACACACACATAAGACACACACACATAAGTACGGTGATCCCAAACAAATGACGGTGCACTTGCTGCTGCTCGCTATATGTGAAGCGTGTCTATGTGTGCGTGCGTTTTCGTTCATTGTATGAAACAGACCTTTTGGATCTAGCGTTTCTGTGTTCAGGTTAGACCAATTTCGCGCTATCAAACTTTATAGTCGATTATTATTTTTGATGAGTCTATCTTTGAATTTAATCTGACAATTATATGGAAATTATTTTTGCGTTGACCTGTGAATGGTTATGATTGGTGAAGCTGATGGGTGAAAGTTCGTTGAATCGATTTTCATTTGTTTGCAGTCTTACGATCTGGAGGCAATCACCATCTCTTTCCCACACTACAGTGATACATCGCTTTAAGAAGTGGTATGGGACCTGAAATTATCCTTTAACTACACGGGCGGGGTCTGATTAGATCCCTCGAGATAATTTTTGGGTTAGTTTGTTTATGTTGGCTACTTCATACAGACTGTCTTGCCATATTAGGTATTCTTAGTGTGCCACAGGGGCTCTCCACTGGTGAACTTTTTCTGCGGTCTCGCAATGGTAAGTACCTATTTTGCATTGGTGGTGTCCCTGCAGACCCCACGCGTGCTTTTATGTAGTATTTATTAACGATATCCAATAAAAGTAATACGCAATTACTCATAGTTATGTAGTTATGTTGTTTAGTCGCTATGTTCGTGATGATGATATTTCACGATTTTATTAAAAATTAGATATAAAGTAAAGATATAGTAGGAAATAATCCGGAAGAAGAAATTTATAGACAAGAATCCATTTTTAGGTCCTTCCTGGTTTGAATATCGAGAAAAGCGAAGACTTTGAATATTTGAGTTATTTCCTATAATTATTTATCACATAAATTAACTTTGTTGGGAATAGTTCTAGACCCCACGCTTTTTTTTATGTACCATAACAGCGCGTTAAAGGTCAAACAAAAATATCGATAAAATGTTTTGAGATGTTTCAAACTGCTATTTTATCTTCAACGGTTATTTTCTTTATAAATAAAGCTTTACTGAAAATTATTTTCATGAATTTCGAATTTGGGTTTCATAGAAAGTCTGATAAAATATTCAGAATTTCCATGAAAATAATATTTTGTCTGTTCAAAATACTGCGTACTTCACAAACTATCATCAAAATTCTACAATTCTAAGAAGAATTAGGCATTCAAAATATTCAGTTTTCTTAGTACTTTGTTTATCAACTTCTTCTTCTTAGAGTGTCGACGGCAATCTAAATTGTGTTAGCCCAGAACTGGGCTACTAGTTTGGCGCCTACGGTAGCGTTCATCAGTTCCTAATGAACAAACAAAAGGACACGCAGGACACGATATTAAGTGCCCCATCGTTTGTAGAGCAGCACCACATTTACACTCCAGGGCAGAGTCATCAATGAATCTCCACTTGAGCAGGTTTTCCTTGCTCCGCAACTTGGGTCCGGAGTCTATTTAAAGACTTCCAGGTCAGCCATGACAACTCATGTCCAGATGGGAGATTTTATATTTTTTATCAACTAAAACCCTTCAGAAATAAATACTAACTCTAGGTTATGCCTGTGGCTTTGCTCTGATGGAGTACTAAAATAATCTCATAGGAACGTAGCACCAGGGTAGAAACTATTTATGTCCTTTGTTTATCAACTAAAACCTTCCAAAACATATATTTAATCGCTAGTTTTTGCCTGCGGCATCTCTCGCGTTGTGGTTAAAAAAATAATCAAGAACGTAGCACTGGAATTAAAAAAAAGTGCTAATCAAGGTCATGGTCTACATGTCTGCTAAATTACAACGAAATCTATTCAACCGCTAGGGCGTGGCAAAGTTATAGACAGTTACTTTCATATTTATAATACACTCGCGGACAAAGAATGCGGGTCTCTACGAAAAAATTAAATTACTCGTAAAATAATAGAGCTGGCTAAATTAATAAAACTGTACGTTGTAGATTATTTAAGGTTTTATTTCATACTATACTGAAATTCTCTGTAATATAAAGCTATTTTCAGGCAGGTACCATTATTAATTTGCAAATTACAGGGATTTATTGGACCACGAGTGTATTAGTATAGAATTACTTAGGTAATACAAGACCACTCCGCAAATGAACAGAAAACTAATTAAAAACTATGTTAACAAAATTAAATATAACATCAATGTCATGCAAATGTATTCAAATTCAATATGACCTAATGCAATTCTGCAAAACACCATTCCCCATAAGATAACAACGTTTCATAATGTCCTAACTCATGGTTTAAATGAAGCCTAATATCTATGCTAATAGGCTATAATAGCCACACTGATAGGCAAAGGCTAGCCAATGGTAGAACTAACGAAATCATCGTTCCAATACGAAATGGATGATAATTAGTCACTGGTTGTTAATTGAGTTATGGTTTTGGATCATTGGTAATGATACCTCAATTTGTGCTGAATATGAAGACAAAAATTAAAATAAACACTGTACCAGGCTATTTATCAACTGATAAAAATACAGCAAAATGACTCAAAGAATAACATACCCGCTACGAAAGCGTAGCACATCTGCTACGACGTAGCAACTACGCCGTAGACCCCTTTTCTTAAATATCATTGTTAAATTACGTATATTCTGTCAAATCGATATAGAATGTTAAAAATAGCAACAAAAAAATCATCAGAATGATACAAAATCTATTTGCTTCCTTACAAGAAAAGTCACCATATAACCTCAGCTGTAATTAAACTATCTCTAAGCTGCAAAGGTACAAGTCACAAAAGTACGGGTCCGATTTACTAGTACACAGAACTGCGCCAAAACAATCCATACATTTGGGAGTCAAGTTTAGTGACGTGTGTTTAATACCCTCTACGAAAGCGTAGCACATCAGCTACGCCGTAGTAACTTACGTAGACCCTTTTTCTTAACATTGTTAAAAATTGCGCAAATTCCGTTAAATCGCTTACAGAATGTTAAAATAGCGTCAAAACATAACTACAATATTTTGGTTTTCTAACAAGAAAAGTCCAGAACACACGTAACCACAGCTACATATATCGAAACTATCCCCAAGCCGCAAAGGTACAAGCCACAAAGGTACAAGGGTCCGATTTAGCAGAACACCGAACTGCGCCAAAACAATCCATACATTAAGGAGTCAAGTGGCGTGTGTTTAAAGGAGCGGCCGTCACGCCGGGTCGCAGACTTATTGCTTCGAGTTAGCTACGATTTCTGAACTAACAATTCACGCCAAGTTTTTGGGGTTTGGGCTAAAGTTATGTAGGAGCGGTGTTCTTAGGTTCTATTTTTGTTGAAAACTAGCGAGCCGTACTTGATTCACAAAGGTGTTATCTGCTGACATGTCGTGTCCGTGCCGTGTGGGGTATCCGTGGTGCTATGCAACTGGTTTGTTCTGTCTCCTGCGGATATGGAGGGTAGTGAAAATTTTGTTTTTCCTACTCCTCCGCTATTCTTTTCTGATTAATTTCATTGCGGGGTCCAAGAAAGTTAAATTGTTTCTCTGGGACTTCATCGGGCTTCATTGTCTCGACGCTTTTCTGGTGGTCGCCACTGTTGATTCTGGCTTTTAGGAGTTGCAGTGATTTTGGAATTGTGTGGTGGGCTTGACATGGGGACATTACTCAACATCGTGTTTACGGCGAACTAGATTCATATAGTAGCGAATACATAAACCTTGTGGAATTAAATTCTTATGATAGTGATGAACTGAATGAAAAAACTTAATTATATTATGTTGCTATCATTTGGCTATTTGTGTTTAATTCCAATGTTATAAGCCTTTTACTATCAACCGGGCACAAATCTGACAGGGAAAAATAACTGATTAACCCAAGAACCGCCGAAGTCCTGCTTGCGATCATAAGACGAACAAAGTGGTCAGTTTTTTTTAAATATAAATTTCTATTCTATCAGAATATTTCATCTCCAACAGCTCCTAACTTGCGTCACCCAAAATGGTACGAAAATGTCGGAAATACGACGAGCACTAGGTTTTATTTGGCGACGCATATTGCTAGTCCTCACCTATGTGGCGTATACGAGGCTATATATTCTTGACACTTGAGCCACCTTTACCTAAGTATGCGTCCTTGGTCCTTTTGTGGATTGTTCTAGCTTATTTTTCTTTATACCTTTTTTCTGAGAGGCACTAGGTAGGTTACAAATGATGATGAGAGTCAAGGTTTTTTGGTACTGAGGATAGATATGTGGAAGGATCGAGAATTTGTATAGCTGGCTACGTAACTGCTTTTAGACCTCGGAAGTGGAGTGGAGACATATCACAAAAATATATGGTATATTAATTATCCATCTGACAGTTCGACATCTGCTGTCATCATTAAGTATTTATTTTGATTTGATTTATTTTATTTGGTTTTAATTTATCCAATTTGACTTAGTTTGATTGTATTGTATTTGGTTTAATTTGATTTTATTTTGATTCTATGTTATTTTATCGGATATTATTTGTCCATGTTTTCGGATTTCTATTAATTTATGTTTGGCTACGGGTGTTATTTACCTGAAATAAATGAATGTATATTGTAATATATTATTAAGTGCTACTAAATGATAACAGCCGCTCGGGTCGATCGTTAGGTTGGTCCGTGGATGGGTGAGCAACCATTACATACCGAGTTTCCTCCGTGTATCGAAAAGCACGTTAGGCCGTTGGTCCCGGCTGTCATTTGTAGATCTGTGACAGTCGTTGCAGGTAATAATAAGTGGCCCGAAATTCTGACAACCAGTGTTACCAGGAGATATCGTATAACCCAGTACTAACTGGGTTGTGGAGGTCAGATAGACAGTCGCTCCATGTAAAATAATGGTATTTAGCTGCATCCAATTAGACTGGAAGCCGACCCCAACATAGTTGGGAATAATTTAGGCAGATGATGGGATATGCCGCCACATACTGTTCATCGTCATCATCTTAAAGCAGTCTACTGCTGATCATTCGTATCTCTAATCACATCAGTGCTATAATTATCACAAAACAGGACAATTTTCTACAGACTCTTTTAACCATAACCCTTGACCACCCATACACAGTCTAATTTGTCCTTATCACACAAAACTAACACAAACTACAGCAACTGCTCCAACTGCTCCAACTGCTTTCTCTCTCTCTCTCTCTGCTCCAACTAAACCCTTAGAAACACCAACAAAATTATATAATAACACAAACTTAAAGATAACTACAGAAATAATTAATGTTATACCCGTTAATTTTATACAACAACAATTTATCAAGAGCTGTGAGATAGGAGGAAATCTCACGTTTTGCTAATAAACTTTGGTAACGACTGTGATCAATGGACGGCTATTGTAATTGCGATTAGTAATAGGCTGTATGTGTGGTTGTTGGCGGGTCTTCAATGTGTACGTCATGGGTTTTGTAGGGTAGGTAGAGATGTAGCTCAAGGAATGAGTCATATTTTGTCATCAACTATGACAGTATACAGCTGAGCCAGATTATAGTTACGGGTAGAAATAAAAATATGCTTCTTTTTTTTTTTAAAACGTTGCCCCACACTAGGTATTTCTCCTGTATCGTGGGTGCGTTTACAAACATTTAAAACTCACATATACAAACAGCTAGACTCGGAACAACTACCTGTAGATCATACAAATATTTGTTCCGTGCGGGGATCGAAACCGCGACACGCAGCGCAGCAGCCAATCGCCCAGCCACTGCGCCAACCGTGCCATCACTTCTTATTTAGGGGATGGGTATTCTTTCCCGCTATATGGACAGATGAACTTATCCTAAGTCGCACCCTAAACAGTCGCGTCGGGTGCGAAACACTCTGAGCATATAAATACGAACGACACGCAAAATCACGATCAGTGCTCGATACTTGATCATAAAGGACATGTATTTTTTAGGAAACTAACGGGAACTTCAGCGTGCATAATTCTGTATTAATTAAAAAGTTCGATGCACTGAGGTGTGTATTAGTGTAACATCCCACGCGACTTACGGGTTAAAATGTGTCTAGGTCATACTGACGGAGGACAGAGCGTTGCGGCAAGAATCAGGAAAAGTCTATGTCCAATACTTTACGAAAGACTGAAAAATAATTGGTCTTACGATTCGCAAATTGTACACGTTGACATTGAATTCCTGATTTATATCTTTATCCATAGTGACGAATAAAATAAGAAAAACAATAACAGATACACTTGCCAAACAATTCGTTTTTACAATCAAACTATAGTTCGTCTATCGGAGAGCGGTAACAAAATTTTCGACTGAGACAAATTTGGATACAGCAACACCATATTGAATTTCAACGAAATATCTATTCTAGTATAACAGGGAAAACACAATTGTGGTAGCAACACTTTACGACATCCTATACCTTCTGGAATATGGGATGAAGGATGTTTATGGATGAATAAATTTATGTATTGTGAGAAGACAGGCCTTTCTAGGGAGATGAGAAACTATTCCGTGCCTAGAGCTTGTTTTTATGCTCTTCAGAGTAAATTGGGAATTGTTCTGGTGAGGAAATGGCAGGAGAAAAAATGTGGCTGGGTTATATTAGGTGGTAAGTGAGATGGAAGGAGCAAGATGGATACTACGAGTTGCATAAGGAACAGAACACACAGAGGAGTCGAGAAATAGTATGCAAAGCGATGTTCATTTATTTATTTTACTGTTTATGTACACAATATATACAACACAGGAAATAACATTATAATACTTAAGCACATAGGTACTGCTTATTTCCTAAGAAATTTCTGCCAGCAGACCTGCAAAAGGAGAAGTGAAAAAAAAGAAATGTAGACAGCACTGTGTAGAAACGGAAGAGAATAAGGTGTTTATGTGTGTACCTAACTTAACCTAAAATATTATATATAAATACAAATATAAATAAACATTAATATATACTTATACAAATAGGTACATACTGCTAAGATGACCATCTTTCTTTCTTTCTCGTATGGTTAGTGCCTAACCTAGTGTCAGACTTGGCCTTACATGCCGTCGAGAAATATTCCTCAGGCAAGCTGGTTTCCTCACGTTTTTTTCCTTCACCGAAGCAAGTGATAGTTATAGAATACGCACATGAATTCGAAAAAGCAGAGGTGCGTATCTTGGGTTCGAACTTGAGTCCTGTGACAGTGTGACTTAACAGTCCGACATTCACACCGCTATCTCGCTATCACTGCGTATTGATGACCATGGCGGGCAATAAAAGCTGTGGTCACACTCAGGTGAATCCCACGTGTGATGAAAAACGCTACTGCGTGCGTCAATTGTTTCTAATGATCATGCGACTATTTGCGCTAGTTTGCACACCTAAATGCAAGTTATTTAGTCTCAAATCCTACGCGAAATTCACTTCAGTTAGGTCAGAGCTTCAGACATTTCAATCTCAAAACCTTAGGAATGGCAGTAATAATGTATAAAGCGGTCAAGTCGTTCAAACTGATGCTCATTTGTTTCTCGTCCACTAATTCTGCTACCAGCCTGCTCTGTTCAGTTTCACAAGTCATAGCCTAACAATAGCCCTTATAAACACATCATAAATGAGCAGTAGACTATACGACCAGGGATGCTGTGGCATTACTCTGGCAGTATGTGCAATCTCTTTGTCTGGTACTGTAGACAAAGATGCAACGAGCAAAGATTTGTCTGTCGCCTTTTCATACGACGTTATCGTACAGTCCTTCAGTGGAAACGAAGCTTTACAGTGTGATCTACGCTTTACAGTGTATGGTGCGCCTTAGAGAGGGAGTAATTTTATTGTATTCGGAACCTAATCAGCATTCTGTTATTCCAGCCTTGAACTAAACTCTAATTCACTTTGTGAGCAGCCTATTTTATTCGCTTTCTCATAGAATAAACTTTACCGTCTTCTATTTGAATAGGTAGAAGAACTTTGAATGTGAATTAATGTAAAGTTGCTTTACAAAAGGAGACTTTATCGTCTCTTACCAACATAACATAATATCACGCCTGTAATCCCCGGTTAGGCAGAGATGTATCTAATAGTACACCCACATTTTGCCAGTTATGTTTTAGTCCCATATAATAGGGGGCGAGCCTATCGCCATCAACCGGGCGCAAATCCAGGTTCCGTGGCTGCTACTGAGAAATTCCTGATGGAAAAATCCAATAACACTTTGCCCGACCCGGGAATCGAACCGAGGACCTCATGCACAGCGGTCGTGCTTGCGACCAGTGGACCAACGAGGCAGTCATCCGAAACCGTCTCTTACTATATTTTAGAAATAGAGGGACAGACAAAGTAACGTTCTGCCCGCGATAACGACAAAGGAAACGTCAAAAGTGTACGAAACTGACATAACCTGCCAAAAAGGTTTTGACAAACGCTAAAGAAGAATAGAACGCTAAAGAACGCTTTGAAAGCCATTGAAAAAAAAAAAAAATATTAGGCCCCCTTATCATCTGCCTAGCCTTTGTGCAACAATGTTTGGGTCGACTTCCAGTCTAACCGGATGCAGCTAACTACCAGTATTTTACATGGAGCGACTGCCTGTTTGACCTCCACAACCCAGTTAGTACTGGGTAATATGATACCCCTCGGTAAGACTGATTGTCAGATTTTCGGGCCACTGACTACCTAACGACTGTCACAGATATACAAAATACAGGCCGGACCAACGGCTTAACGTGTTCTCCGAGGCACGGAGGAAACTCGGTATGTACGGGTGGTCATCCATCCACGGACCATCCTAGGTAAGAGCGGCTTAACCTGAAGATCGACCCGAACGGTTGTTATTAGTTATTCACGAGCTATTAACCCCTTTAATTCCTACATTAGTGTTCGATGTTTAAGAACCCCAAATATCAATTATCGGCTTAGATATTATTATCATATTTTCGACTCGGCTCAGCTCGCGATATTAGTCTCATCCAAAAATCATGTTACACAAAGTAAAATATCATTAATGTAATCCTCATTCTTTACAAACTCGTTTATTTTATTGCTCTTTTTGTCTCTAATATTTATTATCATAATTATCATCCTTTGTGTTCTTTTAAATTATTGGTTACAGGTGGGTACCCAAGGTGTTCATTGTACTTTGGGTTAGGCTCCGTTAAACGATAAAATTTCACTAAATTGTCGGGTCCTAAGATCCGCGAAATATATTTAGGTCAAGTCTATTAATTTATGCCCGAAAGACTTTTACTTACAAAATAAAAAGACTACGTTTTTGGGTTTGAATTTGAGTCACTATGTTCGGAGTGATAAAACCGAATGCGATTGCTGCTTCTATGCGCAACAGTGACTTAAAAAAATTGTATTTAAACACCAAACAGAATTTTTTGTACAATTTTTGCGTTTTTATTTTCCCGTATGTTTATGTATTACTTCCTAGAATTTGATCCTTAATAGAGACACTATAGAATGGTGTAATATTAATGCAGTGTGTGTGTTTTTCCAAAATCAATGGGATCAACTCTTGGCTATAAAATCCTGTATTGTATTGGCTAGGGATATCAAAAATACAATGATGCAGTTTTAGTTTTCATCAAAATTGGGTGCAAGACTCCTTTGAGGGCTTTTCGCTATTCCTCATAGTTTCGGTTTTAACCATCCACGCCCACTTGAAACATTCATCCTGTGTATCCTACACAGGATGAATGTTTCTGTTGTAATGGTTACGAAAATTCCGGTATATCAAGTTATGAATCAGGGTGGATAATTATCCGATATTTAACAAAGAAAACAAATTATCTTGATAATTTCGAACCTTGCTTTGAAATAAGTTATTTTCATCTATAATTTACGTGATTTAAGATTCTAACTAAAACAGCAAAGAAGCAAGGCAAACGAGTACAAACATTAATAAACAAAATCACGAGACACGAAAGTCATAAACTCAAAAATGGAACTTCAAAATAGAACTACGAAAAATATCTCATAAAAGCGAACAACATGCTCCATGTTTCCACATCATCCAATCCCAAACTTAATGCCGCAGTTGTCCAATAAAAATATCGTAAGCGCAACAGCCTGTTACATAAAGTGGAGTAAACATGGCCGACGATCCAACTTTGGTCGCCACTGCCCAACTGACTACAAGACATACTCTACTTGGTCATTGACTAATATAAACAGCTAGTTCGTGTTTATGTTCAGGATATTAATCCTACAGTTTGCAAATGATGAGGGTTTAAGTTTGCGTCCAGTTTGTGGAAAACTAATTTTCTAGACTGGAAAATTTGTTGTTTCTGAGAAGATGTCGCTAAGGCCATTCTAAGAAAAAGTATCAAACATGATCAAGTAAATGGAACAATATTGAACCTCTTTTTATTTTCTTCGAAGTTTCTTTTGTATGGAAAATTCTCCAGTCTCATGTCTGTTGGGAGAAATTTTGATGAAATAAGTCGTACCTTTATGCTCTTAGATAATATGATCTGTGATAAGTTCTGTTTAATTATTTACAGGTAAAGACTTATAATACTAAGATTCGTCCAAAGTACCTTGACTTTTAAGTTTTTTTTTTGCTACACGAATAGTTATACCAAAAAAAAAAAACAATTTAAAATTCAATGCATGTTGACTACGCGTACCTATGTGTGTACAGTCACGAGCATCAGTACTTAATAATATTTAAAAGTGTTTTTTTCCTACTATTCTGATTAAAATTGCATGTTGTTACGAACATAATATTTTGGAAGGCATATTTTTATGAAAAAGATCTTATCTCCAAGTTACAATCGTTATTTCTCGCGAAAATTGTTTTTAAATTTAGAAAAGTGTATACATATTGGTGCTCGTGACTGTACTCACCCCAAAAAGAGAAGCAACATTTTCCGAAAGGCTTTATTAACTCTAAGTAGCCTCCCTCACCCCCACCTACCCAAATACTTCACAATTAAAATTTCAAACAAATACACCCTTTGGCAACACAAAAATCCCTAAAAAGTAACATACAGTAACAAAGCTAATAACTTGTCGTGGGTCTGGCAACATTAAATAAAGGGTCCATAATTATGAATGCCAATCTACTTCATAATTAGCCAAAGGGTTTTAATACCTTTGTATTCCTTACCTTGAAACATTTGCAATTTAATTTAATTCTGCTCAACTTTCCTCCCATTATTTGAGTTCTGGGGGTTAATTTTAGTTATTATCCGTAATGCAAACAATAAGGAAATAACAAGCTTTGGTTTCTATTTATTTAAGTTGGACGGTTTGATTAGGAGCGCTGTATTGTTGCGCTAAGTTTTCATGCAAAGCTGAATGGGGAGGAATATGGAATTTACATGCGCTTTGAATATGAAAGGCTAATGAGGGAAATGAACTAATTTGTTGTGTCGTACTAACAAGCTTGCAGTTTTTGATTTATTTGATGCTTTGAATGGCCGGTTTAGTCATCATCTGCCTAGCCTTTTCCCAACTATGTTGGGGTCGGCTTCCAGTCTAACCAGATGCAGCTGAATACTAGTATTTTACATGGAGCGACTGCCTATCTGACCTCCACAACCCAGTAAGTACTGGGTAATACGATTCCCCTTGGTAAGACTGGTTATCAAACTTTCGGTCCACTGACTTCCTGTAACGACTGTCAAAGTCCTACAAATGATAGCCGGGAACAACAACTCAACGTGCTTTCCGAGGCACGGAGTAAATTCGGTATGTGTGTTGCCTAGGATGGGTGACTCATTAGTCACCCATCCTAGGCAAGCGCGGCTTAACGTGAAGTTTGATCCGAGTGGCTGTTATTATCTAGCCACGAGCTCCTCAATTCAGTTCACCATTATTATCAAATGACCCCTCCCGCTCTGGGGAGCGGAAGGGAGTTTCAGACTTGTACTGACTAAAATCCCTCCATGTTCCTTCTTTGTTCTTTGTGCTTCAGGGCCGCGGTATCTCTTTCGAACAGTCCGAACCGGCCCTTGCGGACCCCTTCCTGGTAGCTGACATCTCTTTGAGGCACGCGTCAAACACGAACGCGCCGTCGACACGATATGTCGTCATAAGACGGCCGGACGCCACTGGTCAACATTGAAATGATGATGATGATGGGTACCACTGGTAATGACCAGAGACCAGTGAGTAAACTAATTGGTTTAGTCCTACATAAACACCTATAACCACAGTAATAATATTATACAAGGTAAACCCGATTTACCCCACGGTTATTGGCTCTTTTTTCCTCAAACTTTTTTCCACATATAAATCAAATTAATACAGTTATAAATAACGGCCAACATTGAAAAATAACTAGGTACACGTATTTTAAATCTATCTACACGGCATGGCGCAAAAAGTATTGTAATATTCACGTAATTTGGATGATTCATGAGCCATTAGGTTGCGTTATTGAACTTTCTTGAAAAAAGGTAAGGATCCCTTCACGACTGAAGGCAGAGGACCAATATTAAGTCGTCGGCCTTTGGTTCTGGTCTTTTTTTAATAATGTTATGAGTTATTTTATTCGATGATTTGTGATTGGAATTTTTTTATTTGTTACTAAAGTGAACTGTAAAAATATATTTACTCATTTTGGCCCTTGTTTTACTTCTGAAGTTTGAGAAAACTGCACTTAACTATAATGTCCTGTTATTGATGGCTTACCCGGAACAAAATAAGGCATTGAAAAGACCTCGTCGCTAATAAAACAAGCCTCCAAATTGAAGTAGTTGACTTATTTTCACACTAACTAACTTCAGTTTATCCGTAATCATGGTGCATGCAAAAGCGCCAAAATATCGGGAATTCAAAGAAATCAGTAAACATGGTAAATATCCCGTTTCGAGTGTGTAATGATAATATTTTTTTTTACACTCATTATCTCAACATTACTTTAAAGCCTATTTCAATTCAGCGCCATTTTATAAATTCCTAATTCAACCAAAACTCTCATACCTGATTATCCAATCGTGTGTACCGTAAAATGTCTTCTACGTCACCGCATTTTCGACCTAAACATAGATAGGTAAGTTATGAAAGTACGAATGCCCGCCAATCTAGTGCTGTCTTCAATCATTCCGGGATTTTGTCGCGACATCCCATTTCCGAATTCGTGAGGCTCATATAATATTATACATCTGTAGGTAGGTACTACTCAGTTCACTGACGGTCTGTGACTTTTCACCCTTATGCCCCAAGTAATAAGGTTGTAAAGTGGTCGACAGTCAGTGATCTAGGAAGTACGTATCTTTTATATTACGTTCAGTCCTTTCAAAGTTACCTTTAACAACTGCAGTCCAGCAACAACCTTATTTTCCTGAAAATAAAGATCACTATTATTTTGACAGATTGGTCAGTGATAGCAATCAAATAACAACTTTACTACTATGACCACAAAGATCAATATGATTTTGACAGCGATGCAAAGGCGGAAGAAAACTTATTGTGAAAGACCTGTAGGTCTATCTGTTATGCTATCAAGGTGTGTGGGTTTTATTCGTAGGTAGGGTTTTCTATAAATATCTCTGTTATGAGTGTTTTGGTGTAAGGCTTTTTTTTCTAGCCTGCTCTGTCCCACTTCAGGCCTTTGCTCAGAAGGTTGATATTATGTTGTTTTTTTTTTATATATGCTTACTAACATAGTCATAAGTTTTAATAACAGTTTTTGAGTCAAGGATACTCGAATAAAGACAAATTCTATTCTGTTCTATAGTGTTTTCTTTTAGCAAAGTCAGTGATGAGACAGACATAGAAAGTACGCATGTATTGAAAAAGTTGCATTGGAACCTGCGTGGATTTGAACCCAGAAACACCCTCATGTATAAGTAACGAGGCCTTAACCGCGGAGCCATCACGCATTTTTTTTAATATTCACCAATAAGTGAGGCGTGAAAATTAAAAAGTGCCACCGGAATATTATTAATGTACATATCTAAACGTGAAATTTCGTCATGTTCCGAAAATGGCAGCCATTTTGTAAATATTCATGGATTTATATTTATTCGTTTACTCGCTGTTGCGACGTGTTTTGATTTCTGTGGTTTGATTTTGTTGACGTCAAATTGTTGAATATTATATTATTTTGGTGTTTTTCTATTTTCGTGTGATATTATTAATGCGTTGGAGGAGCTAAATAATCGCCGATAAATAATAACGGCTGCTCGGGTTGATCCTTCAGATAGCTTCTTTCGGTCCGTGGTCAACCCATTAACACTTTACCCAACCTAGGAATCGAACCCAGGACCTCATGCTCAACAATCGTGCTTGCGACTACTAGACCAACGAGGCAGACTTTAATAATCATTCATGTTAAATATGACTTGTTTTTGATTTAACAATTAATAAGTTTCTAACCAAAACGAATTCTGACTGTAAACCCGAAGTAATGGCTACTTAAAAACGCTTGACTTCGGGTTTCCCCGTATTCTGTTTTTACGGATGGCTAATGACTGTCATAGGACTTTGCATGTTGACAACTTCAGTTTGTCATAGGACTTTGCATGTTGACAACTTCAGTTTGTCATAGGACTTTGCATATTGACAACTTCAGTTTGTCATAGGACTTTGCATGTTGACAACTTCAGTTTGTCATACGACTTTGCATATTGACAACTTCAGTTTGTCGTAGGACTTTGCATGTTAACAACTTCAGTTTGTCATAGGACTTTGCATATTGACAACTTCAGTTTGTCATAGGACTTTCTTTTTTTAATACATTTTCCTGAAACTGATAGACGTAGTTAAAACAAATGACTTAATGCACCAAACTGATGCTAAATATTGATAGTAAAAGCCTGTACATGTAGGTTGTTTCTAACGTTGATAAAAATTATAACCTTTTGTTTTTTGCTTGGATCTTTTTCATTGGCATCAGTTTGGTGCTCTTAAGTAATTTTTCGCCATGTTGAGGATTGAAAGACTGGTGACAAAATCACAAATCCTGGTGATACTGTGAGTGTATTTTGCCGTGACTTAATGTCGAGTTCCAGTAGTGCCCGTAGCAAAAGACAAAGAACGAGGGTAGATAGATTTGTCTGCTCCTAACAATTTATTTTCCATCCACCCGCATTCTCCAGTCATCCCACGATCACGGCGCTTGAGAGCTCTAAATTATGAACAATCACGGAAGATATCCCGTAAGTGACAGTGTAAGTTTATGTTGAGGATTGGATCCTTTTCGCATTCCCTTAATTACGTCCAATTTCACAAATGTTTCCCAACTTACAGCGTCCACCAGTTAACAACTTTCAATCGCCAAAAGAACCAATGAATGCTGCTTCATTATTGTTAATATTGAAATAAAATCATAAATTGAATTAACAAATCTCATTTGTTAAAATGGTTTTCAATCAAAATGATCTCTAGTTTCGTTTCTAAAATGCAAAATTCTACTATATGTCTCTGAAGAATAGGGATGTTTCCTGAAAAAATCTAATTAGTCCGTCAGATAGATTTCCAAAAAATATTGGACACGTATTTTTTCTTTTTTCACGAAAACTAAAACTGAAGACGGTACAGTGCGTCGAAAACTCGTGTGACGTCATACTTCAGTACACTTTTACCGAAAAGTGACGTCACAGGCTCATGGTCTTTGATGCGTTGTATCTTCGTCATTTTTTATTGATTTGATAAAACAAAAAATAAGTCAGTAATCCAATATTTTTCGATAATCTAACTGACGGACTAAATCTATACATATAAAATTCAAAGTCCTGACTGACTGACTGACTGACTGACTTATATGTCAACGCACAGCCCAAACCACTGGTCCTAGAGACATGAAATTTGGACAGTGTACTCTTTGTGAAGAGTAAGTATCCACTAAGAAAGGGTTTTTCGAAATTCCACCCCTAAGAGGGTGAAATGGGGTGTTTAATTTTCTATGAAACTTTTTATTCTCTGAGTCGATTGACTTGAAATTGTGTCTACATATACTTCAGTTAGAATGATGAGATACATGTATCACCATTTTTCCAAAATCATCCCCCAATTTAAAATTCAATGTCCTGACTGGCTGACTGATATATCAACGCACAGCCCAAACCGCTGGTTCTAGAGACATGAAATTTGGAGAATGTACTCTTTGTGGAGATTAGGTATCCACTAAGAAAGGGTTTTTCGAAATTCCACCCCTAAGAGGGTGAAATGGGGTGTTTAATTTTCTATGAAACTTTCTATTCTCTGAGTCGATTGACTTGAAATTGTGTCTACATATATTTCAGTTAAAATGATGAGATACGTGTATCACAGTTTTTTCCAAAATCATCCCCCAATTTAAAATTCAATGTCCTGACTGGCTGACTGATACATCAACGTACAGCCCAAACCACTGGTCCTAGAGACATGAAATTTGGAGGGTGTATTCTTTGTGAAGAGTTAGTATCAGTTTTTTGAAATTTCACCCCTTAGAGGGTGAAATGGGGTATTGAATTTTCTGTGAAACTTTTTACTCTCGGGGTCGATTGACTTGAAAATTTGTTTACATACTCTTCAGATAAAATCCAGTAAATCCGATGTCCAATCTCAAACCAAGGTATCAATATTTCACGTATCTAATTTAATTGATATAACTTTATAATAATAATTGCAAGTTATAAGCAAGTACATGTAAATCTATGTTTGTATTATAGATAGATACATAGATTACATTATTATTCCAGAAGTAAGATCCCGTGGACAATTCCCTAACTCCACGCGGGCGAAGCCGCGGGCATAAGCTAGTAGAATCATATTTTTTTACACAGGAAACATCCCTATTGAAACAACAATTTATCACTAACACTCACTACAGCTTTATCCTCTTCAAATTGTTTATTACACGTAAAAATTATAGTATGCAAATCCTACTGGTCTATCGCGCGATAGCCGTATATCTGTACCATGCACGGCAATAAATTACAAATTTTACAACCAGATTCCGCCTCCCGTTTTGAAAAGGTGTAAAACTTTTACGGGCTGTAAAATTTAAACTGTGCTCTTGGACATGTTAATATAAATATTTTTATAGCTTTAGTGTGATATTTGCGAGTTATTTTGATTTATGAAATTATGTGTAATGCAAATTGAATGAGTTGTAAGAGATACTGCGGCCCTGGAACACAAAGGGCAAAGAAGGAACATGAATGGGTTTTAGTCAGTAGAAGCCTGACACTCATTTCCACTCCGCCCAGAGCGGGGGGGGGGGGGGTCATTGGATGATTTACCAGCCGGAAATAAAAAGTGGATCAGAATATATGCATGCCACCAGTGCTACCACAGAAAATGTGAATAAATGGGTATGAGCGTAAACGTTCAATTATATAATTATAGATACATCAATAAAACCCAGTACATTTTGTCTGACAGACTTTCAGGAAATCAGTAAGACAATGGTATTTTTGTCGGATTCAAAGAAGAGGAAATTACGATACGATATTCAAAGATGTGCTCTCAAAACAGACTTACTAGTATCAAATCAATGTGCAGAGGGACATATTTTTAACCGACTTCTTAAAAACTAGTAGGTTATGTATTCCACCAGCACCTTGTAGTTACAACGTAAAATTAATTAACTAAAAAGGGTAAAATAATAACTTTTTCTGTTGGTAATTTTTTAATTGACTTTTTTGCCAGCGACTTCCGAAAGTACGATTTTCGACGTTTTGGGTTTTTTTGGAAGTCTGTTATCTGAGCTGCATTAAGATTTAGCCTTTTATACCTTTTTTTTTGCCTTTTTTTTTTTTGCCTGCTCTGTCCCACTCCTGGGCGACGGCCTCACTCCTCTCCTTCCACTTCTCGCGAATCCGTGCGTCCTCCTTCCAGTTCAGACGGAACTTGTCCAGTTCGTCCTACCATCTCCTTCGTGGCCTGCCGCGACCCCGCTTCACTGTGTCAGGGCACCAGTTTCCTGCTATTTTTGACCCACAGTTTGCCCGGCAAACATGACCTGCCCAGTTCCATTTGAGTTGGGGCAGCCTTTTAAGCCACGTCAGCTATATTTGTTTTGGAGCGCAGTATTGTGTTTCGAACACGATCCGTCAACTTAACAGCTAGTATACTGCGCTCCATTGCTCGTTGGCAAACCTTGAGTTTGAAGTTCTAGATGTTAGTCAAAGACCAAGTCTGTGCACCATAGGTTAAGATGGGGAGAATTAACTTACCGATTATGCACTTCAAAAAATCAAATCAAAATATATAGGGTGAAAATAGACCCTTAACATATCCGCAAAGTCTTGTTCCTGGGAACCTTCTAGTTAAGGAGATATTGGGGGTCAAAGTTTAAAGATTTTCACAAGTTTTTTTTTAAATACATGTTTTTAATGTAAGATTTTTACATAACACACCTCCAAGATTCCCGTCCTATTCAATATATCCATCAGCACAATGCTTTGAGTGCTTTCCATCGAGTCCTATCTTAAAACGTGATTTTTCACCCCAAAAAAAAGTCGATTCCCAGCAATAATTTTTGCGTAAAGTTACTAAGTTTGATGTACAGAATGCTTGGTTGACGGCTATGTAAAGGATCTTTTTACACCCTGTATTTATTGACATAAAAATATTGTACACGGTATATGAGATTCTCTGACTCCTTCGATAGTTGAAACTGTGTTGCAGGAGCCTGTGTCCTCCACTAATGAAATTATACATTTGTTTTATAACAAAAAAAAGGAACACAAACTTCATTTAAATCATAAAACAATGATAAACCAGACAGACATTATCTGATAAACAAGATAGTCTCGTTAGACCTCCACTTCAATACATTTATCTGAGTTTCCGACATCTTTGAATATTCTTCACAAATACAAAGTACTACATAATATTTAAATTCTTCAGTCTCAAGAAAAGCGAAGTCCAGATAGATAAAAGATTTGTACAGATATTGTCCGTTACTACAATGCAATTTTTAGCTGTTTTTATTGTAAATGAGAAAATGGTTTTTTTTTGTTTTAAATAAACAGTTGCTACTTAGCAAGTGTTAGTCTTTTGGGGAGTAAATAATCTTATATCTTACTACTTTTTTAAATGCGAAAGTTTGTGAGGATGGATGGATGAATGGATGGATGTTGGCGACCTTTTCATGAATTTGGATGAAATTCGGCACACGTATCTGTGTGTGTGTTTATATATTAACTCATAGGACACATTATATCCCGATAGTACGATACCACAGGAAAATTAGCGAACTCCACGCGGGCGAAACCGCGGGCAATATTTCATAAATCATACATAAGTACTTGGAGCTCATGTATGCAATAGTAACGAAGAAGATAGCTTTTCTGTTTTTATCTGCCCTCAGGTCCCAATTTGGTCCGAAACTCATCATCATGTATTTACATCAATTATTTGGAAGCCAGGCCCAAAAAACGCTGATGTGACGATTTAGACTCGTTCCCGACTGATGAAAGGAATGGGGGTAGCCTTCGCCGAGAAGTGGGATAGAACAGGCTAATAAAAAAAGGGGTATAAATAACAAAATACCCTTGGCCCTTCCAAGGGTATTTTGTTAATTATACAACTTTTTATCACATATTATTAAGTAAACCTGTATCAACCAGCCAGAGTTTAACTCGTCGTTCGGTCGACCAAGGCAAGAGAACATTCATCAGCATCATCATTTTCTTGTCCTTATCCCAATTCATTTGAGGTCGGCGCAGCATATCTTCTTCTTCCATACCTCTCTATTATATTCGTCGTATATATTCGTCATCTCATCAGGCACCTTCTTTCTTGCCATATCGTCTTTTATACTATGAACACTTTTAACTTGTACATCTTGCTACATCGTTCTCACATAACCAAGATTTTGTAACAACATTCTGATTTAAAAGAGTGTCCATGGAGTTTCTTGCCCGTTCTTCTCCATAGAGATCCACGCTTTGGATTGGAAAACTACAGTACTTTCACAGTTTTTATGCCTTGTGACTAGGACTGTAGCTACATTTCATTGTTGTCTTTGTTTCAACAATTCAAAAGTGCCTGTAACTGGCCTACTTGAAATAAATGCTTTGTAATAAAAAAAAACAAATGCCACCCAAGAGGACCCGTGCCAGGGCTGCGGGACTGTTCGAAAGAGATACCGCGGCCCTGGAACACAAAGGGCAAAGAAGGAACATGGATGGGTTTTAGTCAGTAGAAGTCTGACACTCCCTTCCGCTCCGCCTAGAGCGGGTCATTTGATGATTTCCCATCCAAAAAAAAACAAGATAAAGAGGACCCGCGCCACTGAACTAGTACATCTTAATCTCCGGTCATAATTCCTTCACGTTGGCATTCATGTTCTCAAGTAGAGCGTAAGTCTCACATAATGAAATAAGTTTCAGTACTACGCTTAAAACTCGAGATTTTTAATGCCTTAATATCCTGTCGCTATCAAAGTTGGTCTCTTTACTTTATTGCGATGATACTGCTTGCTACTTTGTGAGAAAAGTGTTTTTGTTAAGTGGTGTAATGTTTTTTTTTGTTGGAATTTGGTATATTGGTGAGCTGGTTTAAATTATTTAGATCATAATTCTCTTCAAGGATTAGTTCTTAGTAAGCACGGAACCTCCATGCTTACTAAGAACTAATCCTTGAAGAGAAGCCCAAAAAAACCTCAAGATATCTTTCGTTCTGCATCGTGCGTGCTATTTAGTTTTGTACTGGAAGTACACAAATGGCGATACAATTTTTTAAATTACAAAATGGTCCTGCTCTTGACCTCGATCACGCCTGACGGAAAGCGATAGATGAAAGTAATAAAAATTAAGCACTTTTTTTTTAATCATCAAATGAGTCCTCCCACCCAGGGCAGCAATTAAGCACTTAAATCATTGTTATAGAACTGTAACAATGATTTAAATGCTTAATTTTTTATTTCTCACTAACCGATGGTTGGTTGGTAGGTACTATTTAAGTCCATCAACTAACTATTATACCATTCTCAAGAAAACCAAATAAAACAGAAGTATATACATTATTATAATCAACAAAATCTGGACCGAAATACACTCAACCAAAAAAACATGTCATCGCTTTCATAAAAACCGTTATTAAAAGCGGCTTGTCAAAACATACTGTCAATACTTCATGACAATTCCCAGCAGGAATTATTCTTCGCAGAACTGATATCCTCTTACTGAACCGAGTTTTGTACCACTCAGCGTAATGAAAATGTTATTTTCAATTGTCAAGGGAGGATTACGTTTCAACGATACCTATCCGAGATGTAGCGATGATATGAAATTATTTTGTAGAAGTATCGGTGAAATTTTATCTCATTTCATTTTGGATGGTTGTTATATTTTGTGGGTACAAGAGTATGTATGTGTAGTTTGTTTAATTTAGTAAAAATACTTCAGGAGGAGGTTCTCAATGCGGTAATTATTATTTTTTGCTTGTTACCTCATAACTACATCATTTATGAACCAATTTGAAAAAATCTTTTTTTGTGTTTCACAGGAATTTTTATGAATACTTTCTGATTGGTCTCATAGACATTTCATTTAAATCGGTTCAGTAGTTTGGCTTTTTTTTTCTTGGACTATGAAATGATGGTCATTAATACCTTCTAGTAACAAAGTAAAATTGTTTTTAATTTGTGTGGAATATTACAACTAAAAAGGTTGGTGGCAAAAAAACAATGAAACAAACAAAGTCACCGACGACCGAAAGTAATTTTAGACTTTTTAGTGTTTTTTTTTAATTTGGTTTTCTTTTTTGAATATGTTGGATTTAGAAGAATTCTAATATTGACCAATTTATGCAGGATCAACATCATCTGCCTAGCCTTTTCCCAACTATGTTGGGGTCGGCTTCCAGTCTAACCGGATGCAGGTCAATAGCAGCATTTTCAAAATGTAAACTTATTGGGATTGTTTTATTAACTGTAGCTCATCATCTTCTTCTTCCTTCATCTCTTTTTTAGGGTTCCGTACCTCAAAAGGAAAAAACTAAATCCTTATAGGATCACCCGCGTGTCTGTCTGTCTGTCACAGGCAATTTACTCCGAAACTACTGGACTGATTGAGTTGAAATTTGGTACACTTATAAATATCTCAAATACTTTTTTTTATACCTTAAGATAAATATTGTTGTAGTTATTTAAGAAAATAGGCAATAACTACGAAACTACAAGGCCAAAAATAAATACAATAAAATGTTGTTTGCCTATAAATTACAGGAAAAAATATAAGAAATCTGCGTATGGAACCCTCTCTACGCGAAGCCAACTCGCACTTGTCCGGTTTTGTGCAGATATCAGGTTCCCGAACAAAAACAAACACGGTTGCAAATAATAGGCTACATTCTATTAAAAATAAACCGACATCTTTTTTAATTCTTCGCTCCAAAACTCAAATAGCTGATGCTGGCCTTACAGCTGCTATGTTGAAGTGGAACTGGGCTGGTCACGTCTGCCGCATGTCGGAAGAGCAATGGGTTAAAAATTACCACTCAGTGGATACCAAATAGCAGGAAACGACAACGTGGCAGGCCCAGAAGAAGATGGCGGGATGAGCTGGACTCTTTCGCAAAGGATTGGCCTACAATCGCACTAGACCGCCAAATGTGGAAGGAGGGAAGGGAGACCTTTGCCCTGCAGTGGGACAATATAGTCTTATAATAATAATTTAATATCTTGATCTGGCTCGCGAGGTTGTCGACATGTGGGACGTAAGTACAGCAGTCATTGTGTCGATAGTCGTGTCGGCCAATGGCTTAATAGCCAATAGCCTCGAGCAACATCTGAGGAGGCTCTCGCTTGGCAGCTGGATCAAGGGCTTGGTTCAGAAAGCATTACTTCTGGACACGGCGCGTATCGTTAGGAGGTTCCTCTCTCAAGAGCCCTGACCACTGGTAGATCGGACCCTGTTCCCGATGCCGGTGGGTGGTACTATTTTTTATATTTTAAAATGTTTTTTATATTACTTTGTAGAAATATTTAAAAATGTAAACAATATGTATAGAAAATAAATAAAGGAAATAATAATTTCCTAATTCTTGACATCTAAGTGTTAAACTGCCATCACATTATCACTTAAATACTATAATACGAGGCAATTAAATAAACCCCGCTAACTATTAAAACAGCTATCACGTGATAATTTACCATTGTAATTCCGCACTAGTAATTCCTTCATTTGCGTTCGTTCATATATTAATTTGACAGTACTAAATTAATCTGAATTAATGCGCCTAGTTTGATGATATGTAATATTAAATATTTACGCTCCAGTATTACCTGCTGTATTATGAAAATTTATAAATTAATCAATTTGTTCTTTTGTGGCTGACAAAATGTGAATATACACCGTGACTTTTTAGTCGTCTTACAAAGGTGGTCCACTCAATGTACCCGGCATAGAATAGCTCTAGGCGCGATTTTTTTTTACCTAACATATCAGAAACACAGACACAACAAAGAAAAATAAATAATACATTAGAATAAAATTATGAAACTTAAGGCAATACGGACACAACAATAGGTATATAAATTACAGTGAATGGCCGCCAATCTGGTATCAGTAGGTAAGGATTTCACACTCCAATTCTTTCCCACAACTCACGACAATTGTCTTCAACAAATTCAAAAGTCTCTCACAAACTTCCCGAATCCAAAATTCTAAACACTTTAACTCGAAATTCTTGGCCGAAAACAAAAGAAAATTCCACCCATTTTAATCTCATCCGAAGATATACAATAGGAGACTCCTTTAAGTCACCCGACTTATTTACGTCTGCTACTTTAATAACAGTACTTTAAATGACCAAAATTCCGTTTTAACGATTAAAACGGGAAAGTTTCCAGACTGAAATTTATTGTAAGGACGCTCAGTTATTTTTCAATTTGGTAGATCGCGGGGAGTAAAGCAAGGGGCGATTACGTTCCGACAACTTTTGGGAAATATTGTTCGGGATGGGATTGTGTTCAGAGTTTTGGCTGAGCGATTCGGTTTTGTTTTTGTTGAATTTAGGGCTTTAAGCGCCTTTTCCAGGCATTTGGAATGACTGGAAATTATATGTTCGTATTCCAACCATTGCATTGTTACTCAGGCGTTAAGCTACTGCGATTACAAGTTTGTTTGAGCCTAGGCTGATTGTGTTAACTGGTTTATAAAAACAAGAAAGGAAACTAACTATAGGTATATTATAAGTAAAATAAAATTTGGTGGAATATTGTAAAGGTATTTTTATCGAGATTGATTTTTCGTTAAAATACTACCGAAAATTCTGTGTTGAAGCGTTTGTTTCATTGAAAATCTTTACTGTCGTTGTCAGTCTTGTCATTTACAGAGACTGAATCTGAGGGCCAAAGTGACATACAGTATATTTAGCAAACAGAAGCGAAGATGTTTAAAAAAAGACAACGATGTTCACAAAATAATGAATACAACCGTTTATTCTAACTTGGAACAAAATATCAATCACTGAAACTAACCTAAACCGCCACAAATCATAACAAATTTAATTAACACGTAATTGTTTACAAAAATAGCGATTAAGTTCACAAAATAGGAAAATTCTTACAGCCCTTTGAGCGATATTCCCAACAAGAGTCTCCCGCGACCAGATAATATTTTTAAGTTGTCACTCCTTGCCATAGAACTAACATGTGCTACGTAAAACCTCATTTCTTCCATTAGGAAGAAATGAGGTTTTACGTAGCACATAAAAAAACAAAAAGTTTTACTTAGTATTAACTAAGTAAAACTTTTTGTTTCCTAAGAGTATTATATTATTAAAAGTTTGTAAGGATGGATCGATGGGTGGATGGATGTTTGTTACTCTTTTACGCAAAAACTACAGAACGGATTTGGATGAAATTTTGCACACAGATAGTTTAAAACCTGGATTAAAGCATAGGATACTTTTTATCCCGGTAGTATGATCCCGTGGGACAATTATCGAACCTCACGCGGGCGAAGTCGCGGGCATAAGCTGGTATTATACACCTTATGTGTCAGCGTCAACACCATAGTTCGCCCACCATCGTTGTGAGGAAATAAGAGAGTAAATAATAATATTTTCGTTCCTAAGTTCCATCTGTGCCTTAAAGTGTACTTTTTGTTTTTATAAAACCACCTTTTAAGAGACACTTACAAAAATAAAAAGCAAAACTTTCCTATAGAAAAAATACAGCTTGAATCACTTTGTTACTTTTTCGTATTTAAAAAGCTGTTTCGATTCGTTCCAAGTGTTTTGCAACTAGCTGTTTTATTCATACCGTTTTATAGTTCGGGAAAGTAGTTAATTTTTATTACGAGCCTGCCTTGTACCGTTTAAAAATGGTTATTCTTATTTCTATGCAATCGTGAAATCGGTTTGCTTTTATTCTTCTTTATTCGTAATTTTCTACGTTATTTAAATTTATTGCTTTGTGTTCTTATTTCAGTAAAAAATGTTTCTCTACACAATGATTAAATTACTCCACGTTGATACAGACCAAAGTAAATAGTTCAGCTGGGAATTTCCTCCACATTGTATTTTTTCTTTAAATTTTATACAAAATCTACATCTAGACTTAATCAGAGGTTAGGTCATGAGTTATAAGAATATTAGATAGACAAGCAGCCTCGATGTTCCAGTGGTTGCAAGCGCGACTGCTAGTCCTGGGTTCGATTCATGGGTCGAGCAAAGTGATATTGGATTTTTCCATCACATATTTCTCAGTAGCAGCCACGGAGTCTGGATCTGTGCCCGGCTGATGGCAATAGGTTCACCCTAACGTGGGACTTTATCATAACTGGTGATATGTGGGTTTACTATTAGGTACAACTCTGGTTAACCCTGTAGGGATTAAAGGGTACTACGTATATGCGCAGCGCCGATATTATTTAAACATTAATGATGGTCACGTTAAACATGAATGATCTCATTCAAGTGGCCTGAAGGAACTGGATAGCCATGACACAAAATCGGAAAAAGTGGAGAGATTTATAAGAAACCTAGACTCAGCATTGGCTGATCAAAGGCTGAAGAAGAAGAAGATGAGAATGAGAAATAAATAAATAAATAATGAACAATCACGGAAGATATCCCGTAAGTGACAGTATATGTTTAAGAAGAAGATGGTCACGTCCGTTACAGGCACATCAAATATCATTTTCACCTTTAATCCTTGAATCAAATGAAAAGCTCGTGGCTAAATATCAATGCCATGACTGTCGATAAATAAATAATAACGGCCGCTCGGGTCGAACATTAGGTTAAGCCGTGCTTGCCTAGGTTGGTCTGTTAATGGGTGACCGCTCATTACATACCGAGTTTCCTCCGTGCCTCGGAAAGCACGTTAAGTCGTTGGTCCCAGGTGTCATTTATAGATCTTTGACAGTCGTTAGGTAGTCAGAGGCCCAAAAAGTCTGACAACCAGTCTTACCAAAGGGTATCGTATTACCCAGTGCTAACTGGGTTGTGGAGGTCAGTTAGGCAGTCGCTCCATGTAAAATAATGGTATTCAGCTGCATCCGGTTAGACTGGAAGACGACCCCAATATATAGTTGGGAAAAGGCTAGGCAGGAGGAATTCAAATCGGCTCCAACCAATACGGCAATTTCAGCAACAACAACATAAAGACACTGAACAATTGAACATAAATCTCAATACAAATGACAAAACCAAACAAATAAGAGTACAACAAATCTAGAACATTCCACGAATACATTCGTGTATCTCACAATTTATCTGTGATATTTTATTTTCTGCATAAACTTGAGAATTTTCCCATAATATTTCACTGAAACAACTGCACCTGCGTTTTACGTCTTGTTGGGGAACATTTTAGAACAATGCTAGTGAAATAGGCTGTTCATCATTTTTGTACTGGTTTATTGTGGTATTTTTGCAGTGCTAATATTCTTCCATTATGATGTTTTTGTTGAAGTATTAAGCTTCGCCAGTTATAGAAAAGCTGTATGGACATGTGATGAGGAGGGTCGAATCGCATGTGACTAAAAGAGTGATGAATATAAATGTTGATGGATGGAGAGGGACAGGAAGACCAAGGATACGATGGATTGACTGTGTGTAAGCAAGAAAGGAGGTATAAGATTTTAAACTATCATGGTCACTAACATTACTATTAATACTAATAACGGGATATTTACCATGTTTATTGTTTGCTATGAGTTCCCGATATTTCGGCGCTGTTGTTGTGTGTGATTTGATGACGCGTAATAAAGAATTTTTCGGTTTTGATTTTGATTTTTTCGGTTTGTCTTTGATTTTTCGGATTCATCTACGAATTGTGCCTATAATTATCACTTGCTTCGGTGAAGGAAAACATCGTAAGGAAACCAAACATGACTGTGAGATATTTCTTGACGGTATGTAAAGCCAAGTCAGAGGCTCATGGGTGGCTTAAGTTCTGACACCAGGTTAGGCACAAACCACACGAAAAAAAGAAAGTGTTTGTTGGTTCAAACTCAAGCGGGTGTTTTTCTACGTGTCATTTATTTCACGACCTCTGCCGTCAAAACAGTGACGGAACTCGGATGGGGCCCACGTGGCGACACCCTCACTTTGAGACGAGACCTGTCCCAGCAGAGGGAATGGTATAGGCTGATTATCCTAATCAGTAAGGTTGGTGACCGGCAAATCAAGAAGTATCGGACGTTCCCAAAAACCTTGAATCGTGGCTGCTATTTATGCTCCTCATGCCAACTTAAACACATACAATTTTCTAGAAAAATCAGAATGTTATTGGAAAAATACATATTATTTTGACGTGGAGCCCTGTTATTTGAATTCGTATGCGCATCTGTCGCGGGCTACACAAATTTATTACATGTTTGTCGGTGAGGCGTCGCCCGATAGTATTCTGATAGTATATACGTATTTTTTTTTTTTGGCTCGAATAAGTCATTTTTTGGAAAGATATTCTTTTTTTTATTGGAATGCTTTTTCATGAAGAAGGACTTAAAACAATGTTAAACCTGCTATCTGATTAGTTGGACTTGAAAAAACAACTATGATTCATATGCTAATATCTATGATTTTTATTTTCTGTAGTAAAGTGCCTATTAGGCAAAGCGATAACTTGTATAACTAGTGAGTGAGTGACTGCCTCGTTGGTTTATTGGTCGCAAGCGCAACTGCTGAGCATGAGATCCTGGGTTCGATTCTCGGGTCGGGTAAAGTGCTATTTTGTTTTCCCAATTTCAGTAGCAGTCACGGAGTCTGGATTTGTGCTTGGTCGATGGCAATAGGCTCGTCCTCTATAACATGGTACTTGAAAATAACTGGCGAAATGAGGGTGTACTATCAGGTACACCTCTGTTTAACCCTTAGAGATTAAAGGCGTGATGTTATGTATTTATGTTATGTAATAAGTGCGTGAAATCCTGAGAGAAAACCCTTCACATAGCCGTCAACCAAGCATTCTGTACATCAAACTTAGTAACTTTACGCAAAAATTATTGCTGGGAACCAATTTTTTTTTGCGGTGAAAAATCACGTTTTAAGGTAGGACTCGATGGAAAGCACTCAAAGCACTGTGCTGATGGATAGATTGAATAGTACGAGGGTCGTGGAGGTGTGTAAAAAAAAAAATCTTACATTAAAAACATGTATTTATAAGAAACTTGTGAAAAAGTTGGAACTTTGATCCCCAATATCTCCGTAACTAGAAGTTTCCCAGTTATGGTTTAGAACAAAAAAATGATCACAAAGACGGGAAGAACAAGTGCTTTTCAGATATGTTAAGAGACTATTTATACCCTTTATATCTATTTTTATTGCATAGACTGATATATACAGCACTAATTGCAGGTCATACTGATACACGAATCCAAATTACAACTTCCTAACTATTCAAATCGTTCTAACATTCCGCAAACATAATTCCCTTTAACTGTGGCGAAAGTTCACACTAAGCGGTAGACGTTTACGAGGTAATACATTTCTGTTTTGGACATGCAAGTAATAATGACACAAAATCCGGTTCCGGTTTTTGCTGTCATCGCGAGCAGCTCAAAGTTTTCGCGGCAATTAGTAATTCCAGTTAGATTAGCATAATGTAGACAAAGTGTGGACAAAAACACAAATATATGAGGAAACTCTTGCGGTTGGTTACTGAGGAAATCGTTTAGTTGGCAAACTGAGCGAAATGTAGGAAAAACGGGGTGATTTACTTTGGTTTCAGTGTTTTAGTTTTGTGGCGTCAAATGGTGTTGATTTTAGAGGTATTTCATAGCCACATTTTGTGTGTGTTTGTGTTTTATAAGAATCTTAAAAATGTATCTAGCTTCGTGTTCTTTTATTTATTTCTATACAAATTAATTACATTTTTAAATATTCCTAAGAAAAAAACATTTAGAAAAATAAAAAATTGTCAAAAGCCCACCGGTATCGGGAACAGGGTCCAAGCTACCGGCGGTCAGGGCTCCAGAGAGAGGAACCTCCTAACAATACGAGCCGTGTCCAGAAATACCGCTTTCTAAATCAAGCCCTTGATCCAGCTGCCTAACGAGAGCCTCCTCAGGTATTGGTCAGTTTAAAATCTTATATATATCTAGCTTTTTATCACAACTCACAACCACTACTAAGTAAGCGGCTGATAGGCTCTTTAAATTGATTAACTGGTTTATTAGACTTCAAAAGAGTGAAATATAAAGGATCTGTTTGACTTTTTTTTTACATATCATAACTTCACACCTGTTATAACCGAAGGGTTAGGTGTAAGTACCAAATAGTACACTCACATTTCGCTAGTTATTTTTAAGTCCCCCAGGGCGAGCCTATTGCAACCGGGCGCAAATCCAGACTCAGTGGCTGCTACTAAGAAAATCTTGATGGAAAACACCAATAACACTTTGCCCGACCTGGGAATTGAACCGAGGACTTCATGTTCAGCACTAGACCAGTGAGGCAGTTTTTTTATGAACATAATATCAAAAAATCTTAATTACAAGCCAAATATTGAGACAACAGAGGAACTCATCCCTAACTCTCCGTTATGCACAGTAAAATCCCTGAAAAAAACAACTTAAAAAAAACTTGCAAAGAACCTAAAACAACCAAGGAAATTATACGAATCCAAATTCAACAAATTGAAATCTATCCGCGCAATTTACCACGGGTACTCGTAACGAAAAAAACCTTACCCTGGAACGAAAAAAAAAAGAAACAAAAGCAAAAGTCACTCATAATAAGGCCCGTTTATTCGCCGTTAAGGGTCAAGCCACACCTGAAGTAAATTGAATTCCATGAATAAATTTTCCCCTGTGCAACGTTGAGGCTTAAGTTATGAGCTGAAGGATTTGTTTGGTTTTTGGAGAAATTTTGGCTATATTGAATCAGGACCTGGTAAAATTTATTGTAAACGAAGTTTAGTAAAAATCACAGTATTTTTACACAAAAGTGATAAAATTAATCATAATCTTAATTTTTTATTTTTTTTTTTAAAAAAAGGAAGATTAAAAGTAAGAAAATATAAACATCTAAACAATAAAAAAAAAAATTAGGTTTGTTTAATAAATACCAATTATTTACATTACATACAGACTACAAAAAGAACTAAACTAATGATAAAAATTACACTAAAAGAAAGAAAATATAAACATCTAAAAAATAATCATATTTTTAAATGTTTTTATAATTTTTGTTGATAAAAATAACATTATGGAAAAAGTAATTAATATGTAAAAAAAATGAATAAACGACATATTAATAATCCATTTATTTCAGGTAACACAGACCCATAGATAAATACCTTAAAATAAGTAAATATATACTAATAACATTTTTGTTTGTATTTATCTCGACATCAGGAATTACAGTCGCTGGTTTACATTAATAAAAATCGGCGGTGATAACAGGTGAAACCAGTAAAGCTGTGAGCAGGTGGCGTCCAAAGACTGGGAAAAGAAGTTCGTCAGGTCGAGATGGGTATTCAGACGACATCGTTGTCATCGGGGGAAAAACCTGTAAGAGGCTGACTCAGGAACGTGGAGATTGGCGAAGTAGGCGCCAAGGCGACCTGATGCCAAGCTAGGAGGAGCCAGCTTGCGATAGATCGGGGAGTGTATCGTCGTCGCATTGCACGGCTTTCATGAGTTGTGGCGATGTCTCATGTGAGCCCCGACATCGCCAATGAGTTTGGTGCCCGGAGGCAGTCTTCGTCATGCGTAGTAGTTCTCTCGGTTCATCCACCAAGGCGACAGAAGGCTCACGGCGGTGTTTTTAGTGGGTGCAAGCCCCACTTAAACAAACCGTCTCCCCAGATAATGCGGTACACGTTGGGTATTTTGCATCGCTTAAATAAAAAAAAGGAACGTGGAGATTGGCACAACTAGTCTTAGCATTGGATGAAGTCAGGCTGTCATGATGATGATTTAAAATCTTCTTCTTGACCAACAAACTATGCATAAAAATCTCAAAAATCATACCAGCCCTTATTTTATAAAGGGTGTAAATATACCCTTAACATAAACGAAAGGCACTTATTCTCCCCGTCTTTGCGATATCTTTTTTGTTCTAGACCATACCTGGGAACCTTCTAGTTATGGAGATATTGGGGGTCAAAGTTCCAACTTTATCACAAGTTTTTTTTTAAATACATGTTTTTAATGTCAGATTTTTACTTTACACACCTCCACGATCCCCGTACTATTCAATCCATCAGCACAATGCTTTAAGTGCTTTCCATCGAGTCCTACCGCAAAACGTGATTTCACACCAAAAAAGTCGATTCCCAGCAATAATTTTTGCGTAAAGTTACTTAGTGTGATGTACAGAATGCCTGGTTGACGGGTATGTGAAGGGTCTGTTTACACCCTGTATTTCATAGGTCTTAGAAATAAACCCGCAAAACCAAAAAATACACCCCAAAATATTGCCCAAACAAAAGTCATTCAAACCTTGCACCACACACAATCTCGGTCCTGGGGCAACATTTCATCGGAAACAAGAACTTATTGCCCTGCGGCCCGTAAATAACTTAATATTATTAGATTACAAATCAAATGTGAATCTTGTTACTTCTACTTTTTATGTTATTTCAACGGGATATCGGATTTTTGTTTTGTTATTGACATAATTCATGTAACTTGATAAGGCAAATTGTGGGTAGTGTCTGTTTTGCGGTTGACGTGATGGAAACTGCTAGTGTTGGATTTGGTTACCATTTTCTGTGGTTAGGCGTTTATTTGTGTAGTCTGTCATGAAACTCAAATGGATGGTCAACACGACCATCCAATCAATTTTCATAATCGACTGCTAGATTAAATAGCAATTACATGGGAATGACAAACTCCAAAGACAAAGAAATTAAAGAAAGAAAAAGCATATATTTCTCTTTCACGGGACAAAACATACAACCAAAACATAACAAAATCATCTGCCTAGCCTTTTTCCAACAATGTTAGGGTCGGCTTCCAGTCTAACCGGATGCAGCTGAATACCAGTATTTTACATGGAGTGACTGCCTATCTGACCTCCACAACCCAGTTAGTACTGGGTAATACGAAACCCCTTGGTAAGACTGATTGTTAGAATTTCGGCCCACTGAATCACATAAATGATGTTATCGAGGTTTTGTAACAACATTCTGATTTAAAAGAGTGTCCATGGAGTTTCTTGCCCGTTCTTCTCCATAGAGATCTAAGCCATGGAATGGGCAACTACAGTACTTTTACAGTTTTTCTGCCTTGTAACTGGGACTGTAGCTACATTTCATTGTTGTGTTTGTTTCGATAGTTCAAAAGTGCCTGTAACTGGCCTATTTGAAATAAATGCTTTGATTTAATTTTTTTTTAATATTAAATGGGCTTACTCTTGACCTCAATCTTGCCCTGAGGACAGAGTTGAGGTCAACGGTGGGATGAGCTAATCAGCTATTGACTGACCTGTAACGACTGTCAAAGATATACAAGTGACAGCCGGAACCAAAGACTATACATCAATCATTATAATATTTCATTAAGTAGACTTATTTTATTCTGAGAAACAGGAGAAGGAAACCTACCATATCGCAATTCGGGTTATGATAGGAATGAGACATCGGGTCAGGTTAGGAAGAGGGTTCCGTTCGGAACAAATGTTTTTTTTTTTTTCAAGTTCCTAACCTAACCCGCGACCGGATTAGGATTTCGGGTCAGGTTCGGAATAAACCAAACCGTTCACTCGCACACACATCATCATCATGAACAGCCTACAACAGTCTACTGCTGGACATAGACCTTTTCAATCGCACGCCATTTAACTTGATTCTCGTCAACCCTCATCCAGTCGCTACCAGCCACCCTGCGAAGATACTGAACCTGAGGGCGTCCCGCCTTACGCTTTCCGATTCGCGATCTCCACTCAAAAACACGTTTACGATCATCGGTTCTACGGCTAATAAGACCACCCATTGCCACTTCAGCGTACTGTGAGCTATGTCGACAACTCTGGTTCTTTGTTGGATCATCTCCTTCCGTGAAGCACCAAACGCGCCCGCACCAAACTTTTGCTTCCGTATGTTTCTATCCTTAAACTTCATACTGAGCGTTTGTATTCGGCAAGTGCGCTTTCAGTTACTTGCTGAAAACAGCAAAGTGGTTATAACGACCGTCTACAAAGTTATGTAGTTAGTTTTTCATTTATAATAAACGAAATAAGTTTCATAATCTTGGGCAGAAACTGAGGAAAAAATTGTGTGAGTTTTTGTTACCTTACTTGCTAGTTTGTTCATAGTTTATTTAAAGTTTCGTAAAAGACAGTAAATAATCACCATATTCCACCAAACGGCTCGCATCGCATCGGATCGGAAAGGATACGAAAGGATGCGGCGACAGCCGACCGCGTACGACAGGATGTCAACGCATGCGATCTGCTCCGTACTGTGGCTTGTGAAAGTATCCGTTTCTGCGCCTAGTCAAATAGTTTCATTCCTATCGTGTCGGATACGACGACAGACGAACGGAGCTGTGACGCGAGTCGCAAACATACTTTCGGCTAAGATCGCGTATCGCGGAAGACCCGGCCTTGTGTTTATCATAACCCGTTGGTACTCGCAGTGTTTACAAAATCATTAGAGAATACAAAAAAAAAATATTTTGTAAATCCGTTATCATTAAAAACATTAACGGAACAACACATTAAACAAAAGCAATTTTAAACAGGAACACAAAGTTACAAATATAAGCCTGAATTTAATTGCAATTCAAGTTGTATCAACGGATCGCTTTTATTCAAATGTAAGCACTTCGTTGCAGGAAGGCCAGTAACATTGGACAATCTAAAAATATACGCTGCAAAACTAGTGAGTTTCACAATAAAATGTTCCGTGAGAAACGAATTGTTTGTACGTATTTTGTATGAACAATGTATTTGATTTTATCGAGAGTTGTGGAAGATTTGCGTTGCGAGGTTTTCCAAAAACACGTTGTTTTAGCTTTTCAGCTTCATACTCTTGCTAATCGTTTTAATGACTAGAGGTTTTTAATCTTCAGAACGACGTTTGTCTTGTAACTCTTGAAAATGATCCTCTTACCGACAGCAGCAATTCTTCTATAGACCGACCGCTTTAATGAGTCCTCCGCCTTGCCCCATCTAAGGCACATTAAGCTTCCACCAAGTCCTAACAATTTCCCACAGGTTATTTTTTTTTTAAATAACCATAGTCCATGCACGTTACGATACTAATTGAACCAATACGTGACCAACCTTCAGAATATTCCATTTAAATTGATACCTTCGCAAGGACTCATTAAAGCGATCGGTCTATAGAGATTTTGATCTTCAGAACGACGTTTGTCTTGAAACTCTTGAAAATTAACCTTTTACCGAGAGCAGCAATTCTTCTAAGCAAGTGTGCTAAACCCTAGGCCGCGTCATCGCTTCACATCAGGCGAGCTGCGGCCAAACGCAAGCCTATTTGCAATAAAAAAAAAATACTAAGCATAGTCTCATATTAAACAAATTTCACAGATTATGATCACATTATAATCAAAATTTCTGGTTTAAAATAGAAAATAAGACGCTACTAAGCTATCTCTTTAAAGGTGTGTCACTATCACTTTTATGTTATTTTTTTATTGTTTAGAAGGTAAGGTAAGGTCCTTTATCAATAACTGTATGAATTTCCACTGCTAATATTACCTGCTATAACAATGATTTGCGAGAAAATGAGTTCACAAAAACTATCCCAAGAACTAAAAGTGCTTATTGACAAATATTCCGACAAAAACTTGCGAAGAACAAAGTCAGTGCTCTGCCCTGCACCAAAGTGCTCAAATCTGCTTATATTTGAATAATACCGCGCTCAAAGTCATGGGAAGTTTGCCAGAAAATGCTTATTTATGAAAATTGTTTCACGCTTAATGTAGGTACGCTCTATTGAATTAAAACTCAACTATTGAACTTTAACGTAGGTTAAAGTTTGGTGAAAATTTACACCGTTTTATTTAAAGGAGTTGGTTCCTTCAAGAATTATTTGTTTATAGTGAAGGAAGAAAGAAAATATACTCGATGCTAACATAACATTGTGTTTTACATAACATTGCGTTTTTGCTTCCCGAACAGGTGTGCTTATAATGATTCAATGATTTTTTACCCGACTACGGCTAAGTCAAAAAAAAAAGGTTTATGTTTTTAGAAGTCCACATAAATATCTATGTATGCATGTTTGTATTTACGTATGTTCCTCCGTATCGCCTAAACTATTCATCCGATTTTGATGAATAAGGTGTCAATCGATTCGTTATTATGGCCCGTGTAGCATAGGCTACATTTCAACAATAAGAGAACTCGACTTTACCTTGTAAACCCCGAATTTAATTACAGTGTGATTTTTCAGTAGTCGGGTTTTTTAGTTGTAGTATACCACAAAAAATCATGTTATTAATCAATGTTTTTTTTATTTTTCACTTTCAAGTTGTTGGTTTAAGCAAGTATGACTATGTATCCAATTCTCAAATTGGACAACATGTTCTGAATTCATTGTTTTGTAGCTTGACTCCGATATATTTTCTTCCTTTTTAACTAAGTAATATATTTGTGGAACTCTTCCTATATTTCTATCTTGCCTTATATTACCAAAACCTTGTTTTGTTTTAAATATTAATCTGTGTTAGTATATTCTTTTAATTTAAATTCTTAATCTCATTGATCGTTGGGTTATACGTTACATATTTTTTATTTTGATCAATTTCATTCTTTAAATAATCTATTCTACTTTATTTATATTAAAGAGACTCCCAGGAAGATTCTTATTACTACAGTATCAAGTAAAAGCTTGTCAAATGCAGATGGTATAAGCCACTCACAAAGGAAAATAGCATAATCGGTATACGCTGGAATTAGCTTGCAATTTCTAACCCTGGTTTGATACGTAATTTGAGTCGTACGGCTCTGCGAGTATAATATAACATTATCATCAGTTTGTAATGTGCCCACTGGTGGGACAAAGGCTTCAGACTTAAAGGATTTATTTCAATTCGACAATTACAGGCACTTTAAAAAAAAATGTGTAAATGTCGAACACAAAAGGATGAAGCTACAGTCCCAGTCACAAGGTATAATAACTTGTGAGAGTAGTTTCTCCTCTTTGAGATTTTAACAGGAGCAATGCATACACAGGGGCAATACATACACAGGAGCAATACATACGTAGGGGCAATACATACAAAGGGGCAATACATACACAGGGACAATAGATACACAGGGGCAATACATACACAGGAGCAATACATACATAGGGGCAATACATACACCGGGGCAATACATACACAGGAGCAATACATACATAGGGGCTGCTTTCAGTCTCTTGGTTATAAGTCGGGGTTGCTAACACTGGGCTGCTACTGGTCTTGATTATAGTCCAAGCAACTGTAGACAACAATTGTAATGTTAGCCGTTTTGCGGTGCAGAGATGAGATATCAAAAACTTACAACAAATTGCCAAAATACGTGTATCTAGGTTTTGCCCACGGCTTTGTCTGCTTGGAGATCGAAAATTATCTAAAGGGAATGTATTACCGGGATCAAAAAGTACCTTAAAAGGACCAAGTTATCATTTGCTACCAAATTGATAACATACCATAACATGACGCCTGTTATCCATGGCAGAGATGTACTTAAAAGTACACACAAATTTCGCCAGTTATATTTAAGTCCCAAGTAATACTGGTAGGAGGCGAGTCTATTGCCTTTAGCAGGGAACGAACCTAGACTTCAGGGCAGCTACTGAGAAATTCCTGATGATAAAACCCAATAACACTTTGCCAATTTATAATACCAAATTGTAATTTTACGGAATTAAGGAAGCCCCTTTTAAATAACGAGAGAAAATGAAACCAGTCGTAACTATGTGTGTAACTTAAAAAAAAAACAAAGTTCTCATAGCAAGACTTTAGCAAGAAACGTAATTGAAGTTTTCAGAGAAACACTTAAATCGAAGAAAGAAAAGACTTCAAACATCGTAGTAGAGACCTAATTAGTTTCCACTACACACTAATTGGAGTTTTCTTCATTGAAACAATCTTAAGCCCGTAGATAGTACGTTACACCCACATTATCCCTGAAACCATGACAATTAGCAATGGTTTTTGAAAAAGTAAACCGCAAATTAGTGGTAACACTTGTATTACGAAAACCATCTTTATGGATACGACATAAGTCCGCTGTTAGTATCAAATTGTAACCAAAAATTGGATTGACTATCTATTGACATTTTGTTTTCTTAATGACGTAAACTGTAAATGAATCTTCGAATATTTGTAAATGAATCTTCGAATATTTGTAAATGATTCTTCGAATTGTTGTAAATGATTCTTCGAAAATTTGTAAATGATTAATATTTGTTTTCCAAGATAAATAAAGCATAATAAATTTTTCTCGTGGTCTCAAGCTACCTCTTTACTTTTGAGCACAGAACAATTTTTAGAACAATTGTAAAAACAATTCAATATTTTAGGTGTAAAGAGGTAACCATCAGGCAGACGAGATACTTTCCAATTTGTCATTCGTATTACAACGAAATGCTTAAAAAAGACGAGGCGTATGTGATATGTGCAGCATTGAACTAGCCTGAGTTATAGCCATTACCAGAAGGATCCTAAGATATGGATTAAAAAAAATGGATAGAAGAGCATGACTCTTGGCTTCATTTACATTCGTTATTTTACAAATACGTAAATAACTCAATATCGCCATCAGCTACAACGCTCCATACTCGAACACACGCCCACGGCGTGATAAAACAAGGCCATGTTTAGAACAAATACACCCAACATGGTAGTCGTTTAAAATATAATATCCCATTACGGACACGTTTACATTTACTACGTAAACAAACAGCCGTGTTATTTGTACCTGTTTCTGATGCGACGTACGTTGTTTTTCAACGTAACTTGCTAGGGAACCTATTACGTATTGTTGATTCAGTGGGTAACGAACGAAATCGTTGGTGATCACTGATCATGAAGTTCAAAATAAAGGATTGTTCGGGAGAAGTTTTCTGTCAAATACAGAAAAAGAACCTTTACATCACGCCTGTAATCTCCGAAGGGTTTAAGAGGCGTATCTAATATTACACCCGCAATTTGTCAGTTATGTTTAAGTCCCATGTAATAGGGGCGAGCCTATTGCCATCAACCGGGCACAAATCTAGACTCCGTGACTGCTGCTGAGAAATTTCTTATGGAAAAACTCAATAACACTTTGTTTGACCTGAAAATCAAACCCAAGACTTCCTGCTCAGCAGTCGCTCTTGTTACCTAGACCAACGAGCAGTTTGGCACATGTCAGTAGAAAAACAGGAAGGGATTACCACAGAGTCTCAAATACTAAACTTGTTGGTTATTAATGGTTATTCTTCAGAAAGGTCTGGTGCGTAGTACACAAAACCGGGGCGTTCATGCATACATGACACACACACACACACACACACATCACACAACACACACACACATGTTTTTTATTTGTTTTTTTTTACACATCTAGTCATAACCAGATGTGTAAACTTGGACGAAGCCAAAAAAGTATGTAAAGATCGTAGCAGACGTTCTGTAGTTTCTGCTTACACCTGCGTGTGAGTTGATGTTTGTGTACTTAAAAGTGTTGGCTCCAAACTTAAATGCAAGTAACAGTTTGAAAAAGACTTCATCAGATTAGAAGACACTGTTTCTGCTATACAAAGTGTACCATAATAAACGCAAGACCTCCCGTGTGGTATCTCAGACCACGAAACTAAACAACTTGTGATCAACGAGTTCTTGAAATGCGCAAACAAAAAATTACTTTCTATAGGAACGATCGCGATCAACTTATTAAAATGTATGATAAAACTAAAAAAAAAGTTATGAATTTTCAAAATTCATTAAACAAAAGTTGTTCAGTTTCATGGTCTGAGACACCACACGAGAGGACTTACGTTTATTATGTTACACCATAAATAAGAATATTGCAAGTTCTAGTAGATCAAAAATAAGTGTGTTTAGAAAGAGACAGAAGAAAGATATTTTTATATATATCATCATAACTAATTATACCAATCGACTTTTTCTTTGTGGCCAATTGCCATCAGATAGAATCTAACAGCTACAACCTGTCACGTAATACCTCCGTCTAGGGAACACAGAATACAATGCTCCACCTCCTGTATTCATTTAGCAGCGAAATGTTAGTTCGTTCGAGATCGATGCTCCTGCCTTAAGAATAGAGGGTTCAAATTAGATTTAGGTCTCTAACTGAGACTGTTCCTTGTTTGTTTAATTTGTTTACTGTTGTAGTTTAAAATAGTGCGGAAGTCGAAAGTCGATTACATGTTGAAGCTTTTGTCAATCTACTACTACGACTATTTTGAGGTGAGTCTTATCTTCTCAATGTTACCATCATCATCATGATTCTGGGCTGCGGGACTGTTCGAAAGAGATACCGTGGCCCTGGAACACAAAGGGCAAAGAAAGAACATGGATGGGTTTTAGTCAGTACAAGTCTGACACTCCCTTCCGCTCCGCAGAGCGGGAGGGGTCATTTGATGATTACCCAACCGAAAAAAAAAGCATCATGATTCTCCTGCCCTCTTTTTTTCCTAGCCCACTCTTGGGCGAAGGCCTCCCGCCACTCCTTCCACTTCTCGCGAACCCGCGAGTCCTCCTTCCAGTTCGGACGGAACTTGTCCAGTTCGTCCCACCGTCTCCTTCGTGGCCTGCCGCGACCCCGCCTCACTGTGTCAGGGCACCAGTTTCCTGGTATTTTGGCCCACAGTTTGTCCGGCATGCGGCAAACATGACCTGCCCAGTCCCATTTGAGTTGGGGCAGCCTTTTGAGCCACGTCAGCTATATTTGTTTTGGAGCGCAGTATTGTGTTTCGAACACGACCCGTTAATTTAACACCTAGTATACTGCGCTCCATTGCTCGTTGGCAAACCTTGAGTTTGGACTTCTGGATGTTAGTCAAAGACCAACCAACCAAACAGCTTCCTGCCCTTATCTCAATTTATTTGCGGTCGGCGCAGCATGTCTCCTTCTTCCATACTTTTCTATTACTCGTCATCTCAGCAGTCACCTCCTATTCCATTTATCTTCTAAATGTTGTCAAATCAAAAGATTTTTTTTGCTGCTATAAGGATTTCCTGTATTTCTAAGTAGCCTGAGAACTGCATATATGTGTCTGGCCAGTGGGTTTAGTCTCTTTTAAATAAAACGTAAACGAAACCCTTTACGTTAAGCAGAGCAGAGACAGAGAGAGCGACTCTCTGTCGCTCTGCTCTGTCTCTGCTCTGCTTAAGGGGGCAGAGGGTAGATAGGGGCAGAGGTGTAGTCTACTCGGACGACACCTCAGCCTGTCCCCTTTTGGAATACAGTGGTGTTATCCTATTTCCTTTTTAATAGGTGGATAATAGTTCAGTAATGAATTTAAAACTATAATTATGATGTCTATAGAACAATTAAAAATATTTACGAAAAACTACTAATTTATTTTAAATAAACTACCTAATTAAATATAAACTAACTATATAAACAACAGTATATTAGTCTAGTCAGTCAATTAATAAACATCTAAAATTTTGACCTAATTTAACAACATCGACAAACAAACTAACAACACAATTCAAAACTCAAAGCAAAGCAACAAACGCTATCTAATCCCACCTACTCAACAATCAATACAAATTCCACTGTAGTAATTATTTCTATAATTTGGCAACTTGTGCCAGTCACAGCGAATCGCGAGCCGTCAAGAAGATTAATGCCCAGTGCCTAATTAGAAAAGTTTTCCAACAGCTATTTAATGACCCCGGTTGGACTAGAAACAGAATTGGAACAGGACACACTGTGGCACTGTATTACACTGTGTTTGTCTGTGTTTACGGAGACGGGAGTCTGTTTGCACGGAGGTAGTTGCGAGTGCGCGGGGTAAACGTTACGTCAAATGAGCGATTTTAAACTAAAAATACTCGTTTTACCCATAATGTTTACTTCATTTTAAAATACTGGTGTTCAGCTGCAAGCGGTAAGACTGAAAGGCAATATGGGCTAGGCTCGTGGCTAAATAATAACAGCCGCTCAGGTCGATCTTTAGGTTAAGCCGTGCTTGTTGGTTGGTCTGTGGATGGGTGACCGCCCATTACATACCGAGTTTCCTAGAAAGCAGGTTAAGCCGCTAGTCCCGGCTGTCATCTGTAGATCTTTGACAGTCGTTACAGGTAGTCAGTGGCCCAAAAAGTCTGACAACCAGTCTTACCAAGGGGTGTCGTATTACCCAGTACTAACTGGGTTGTGGAGGTCAGATAGGCAGTCGCTCCATGTAAAGTACTGGTATTCAGCTGCATCCGGTGAGACTGGAAGCCGACCCCAACATAGTTGGTTAAAGGCTAGGCAATTCAAAAGTCGATGTATCTGTTTACGTTACATTCACACCGCGCGCTCGTGCTTAAGGCAACGTTCACACACAGCCTATAGTCAGCCGCCGACTGTGAGCGTCAAGTTCAAAGTGTATGAAAAAACAAACGGCAGTCTGAATGTTCTTCATACATTTTTTACTTACCGCTCACAGTCGGCGGCCGACTATACGCTGTGTGTGAACGTTGCCTAAGACCTCTGAACAGTTTATATTACCTGCCGTTGTGCTGCGCTTTCCTTAATCGATATGTGTTGGATTCTACAGACTTGTGAGTCCGACAATTCAAGGGGGATCCATTGGACAATTTAAAGTGGAATTAAAGTGGAGTTAGTAGAGAATTAAAGGAAAATAGTAGACGGAGCTGTTCTACCTGGGTCCTTTGTGTAGCTGGACTGTGTTTTCTGGCTGTTGAGTGTGAGATTTTAAGTTTGTGTTAAGACTTTGTCAGCATTTGAAGTTTGAGTACAGGGTGGCCAATGGCAAAAATCTCTCAGTATCTTTGGTATCACCAAGTACCTATATTTTTCGTTGGAACGTATTGGTAAAATGATTACTGTCAATAATGTTCGGGACTTTTTTCATGAATACCTAATTACTTTTAGGTCAATGGCATACAATAAATCTCTCAGTATCTTTGATATCACCAAGTAGGTACCTATATTTTTAGTCCAAAATTATAGTGATGAAACTTATTTATACAGGGTGGAAGCGACACCGACGCGAAAACGGTTACCACGTACTCAGCACATCATTCTGAATCCCCCACATAGAAGATTTTTATCGGTATTTTATTTTTTAATCAGCTGTTCCCTACAAAAGGGTAATAATACATTTAGCAAACAGAAGCGAAGATGTTTAAAAAAAGACAACGAGGTACACAAAATAATGAATACAACTGTTTATTCTAACTTGGAACAAAATATCAATCACTGAAACTAACCTTAACCGTCACAAATCATAACGAATTCGATTAACACGTAATTGTTTACAAAAATAGAGAGTCAGTGCACAAAATAGGAAATTATCAATCTTACAGCCCTTTGAGCGATAGTCCCAACCAAAGACTACTACGTATATATTTTATGGTCCCAACAAGTCTCCCGCGACCAGCGACAATGTTAAGTTGTCACTCCTTGCCATAGAACTAACATGTGCTACGTAAAACCTCATTCCTTCATCATACTAAGTAAAACGTCATTTCTTCCTAACAATACCGACACGGTCAAAATGTATGAAACAGCTGTTTTTTTTTAAATAACCGATAAAAATTTCTATGTAGGGGGGTTTAAAATGATTTACTGAGTACGTGGTAACCGTTTTCGCGTCGGTGTAGCTTCCACCCCGTATAAATAAGTTTGATCACTATAATTTTGGTCCAAAAATATATAGGTACGTGGTGATACCAAAGATACTGAGAGATTTATTGTATGCCATTGACCTAAACGTAATTAGGTATTCATGAAAATAGTCCTGAACATTATTGACAGTAATCATTTTACCAATACGTTCCGCAGAAAATTTATTATTTTGTATTTTACTGTACCTAAATTCTAGGAATACGTAATTGGTATTTGTATAATTTTAAAATCCCATGAACTCAAAAAAAATTAATTAATATTAAAATATTTAGGTACATAGAAATAATGGTTAGGTATAAATGAGACTACAAAATTTGTAATCAGATCAACTTTCTACTGCTCCTACGGCTAAAACAAAATACAAAAACATCAACTGTAGGGAAAATCAATGACTGAGATTATTTAGAGTAAAAGAGTTTGAGAGTTTTTTTTAAGTATTTCACGAGTCGCGATGGTACTCAAGCAAAGGAAATATGTAACATCACTTGACGCAACTTGCGTCTTTTGACGCAAGTGGCATCTCTTGACGCAAGTGGCGTGTCTTGACGCAAGTCGCGTCTCTTGCTGCAAGTCGCGGCGCGTCTTTTGCTGCAAGTCGCCTCACAAGTTGCGTTAGAGAGCCACGAGCAAGCGATCGAGAAATTCGAAACTTGCTGGATACAATATTTACAAGAAATATCTAATAGGCCAGCAATAATTTTTATAGACTGCTATCTATATTAGGTAGGGTAGGGTACTTAAACTTAACACAATAATTATAGCAAAAAGGTTAACATCGAATCAAATAATACTTGAAAACGAGAAAATAATTCAACAACGAATCGAATAAGTAGAATTACAATCTACAAAATTGGCAATAAATATTGGAAATGTTAAAATATATTTCACAGATATGATTGATAATGATGATGATTGTTGGTGCCGTAGAGATTCCAATCAAAAACATTATTTCAAAGTATCACAGGGATTTACTGGCTTTTATGTATAACAGTTTTAAAATCAAATTGTATTGTTTCAGTGAAACGCAGTTCACTATTGGATATAAATAAATATCTGTAAACTATTGATCAATGAATAGTGTTTTCATCGGTACAGTTATTCAGTTGTTGGGCAAAAACTGTGCTCACAAAAAGGCTAGACTAATCGTCAAGCTATCTCACCACAAACATCCATGTTTTATCACGATTTTATTCCATTCTATTTTATAGAAGATTCATATTATCGTCTTTTGGTATATTGCCGGTTAAGGCTGCGTTTCCACCAGAGATGAGCGAGGATGAGTAGCGAGAGATGTGTATGGAACTAACCAATCACATAGCTAGAATACCTCAAACTGTGAAAAAGAAGCGATATTATTGATTAGTTTCAAGGGGTCGTTCCCGCTGGTTAATACCCCGTAGTTAACACTATTAACTACTGGGAATGATGCGTTCTACTGGTTAACAGTGTTGACGAACGCGACATTTTTTTCCCAGTAGTTAATACCCTCGTCTCGCGAATAGATTGAGATTAGCGCGTTCAACCAAACAAACAAACAAACTCTTCAGCTTTATAATATTAGTATAGATATAGATTTATTCTTACTTTTCTTTAACCTGACTCCTAAACTATTCGCGAGACGAGGGTATTAACTATTGGGAAAAAATGTCGCGTTCGTCAACACTGTTAACCAGAAGAACGCATCATTCCCAGTAGTTAATAGTGTTAACCACGGGGTATTAACCAGCGGGAACGACCCGTTGCAAGCACATCACTCGCTACGCATCCTCGCTCATCTCTGGTGGAAACGCAACCCAAGACCTCGTAACCCCATATTTAAGAAGCCAGAACGACCCTTCATAAAAGCTACAAATTTCTTCGAATTCATCAAAACCAGAAGCACTTTCAGCACAAATTCCTTGAAGGAAACTAGCCCAGTTTTCAACTATAATAACATCCATTTATATAAAGGTTTTCTAGTCGGGAACACACGCCATCAGCCTTCGTGTCCAAATGGGTATCATTACCAGCGAGGTACTGAGATGAAATATAGAAGACTGGTGTAACAATACCGTCTGATAAATTGCTTCCAGGATTACAAATGTTTGCTGATTCTTAGCCTTTTTGTTTGCTTGAAGAAAGGGCTCGAACGTTTTTTTAAAAGACACGCTTTTTTGGGATAAAGGACGGCTATTTAAGGTCCTTAGTTAAAAGCCTTATCGTGATCTTTTTTATTTTATTTTTTTAAGTTATTTTTCCGGGATCATTGGCAGAGGTCAAAGGCGTCTGGCAGGTGTTTTTTGAAAAGGATTTTCATGAAAAATGGCCCTGATTGTTACGTTTTTATTTAATTGTTTCGGTTATAATATAATTTATGTTTCCATTTGAAACTAGACGTAGATAACTGTTGAACTTGCTGGTAAGTTTTGTTAGCATTGTGTGGTTAAGCCGATTCTCCCACTGCGCCGCGCTCCGTCGCGTAGCGCAGAAAAGTCATTGTACGCCGACGTGTGCCGACGCGAAATAAAATGTCTCTTCTGCGCTACGCGACGGAGCGTGGCGCAGTGGGAGAATCGCCTTAGACTAGTTTCCGATTTTTTGATACTTTAATTTTTTTTTTAAAGACAATCGATCGCCTTTATTTTTTTATTTTATTAAAACTCCAATAAGTTTAAGAGACCGAATAAGCCAGTAATAAATTCGTGAGTAACACGCAACAATTATTCACTATACACCTCACTTTAAATCGCCTTAAAGTAACAATTTTATTCCCTTTCAGTAACTTTTAACCCCAAACAGAAAAAAAGTTTACTGTCATACATTTACACAATTAACGATAAAAGTATTGAAATAAAACCGGACTTATCTCTCAAACAAAACAGCCTTTTTTGTTCTTTAAACGGCCGTTCCCTTGTCATGTGTAAATTGTATATTTTTTCAGACACTCATGTCTATTGCGGTCTCTCTCGTTCCTTTTTCAAATGTATGTGTATCTGACAGGTGTAATAAAACAAAGGTGAGCAACTATTTGTGTGTGTGAATGTGCGTATGTGTGTAGGGTATGTGTGTTGGTGAGGTCCGCGCAGCCGAGGGAATTTTGTTGGTCTAAAGTGTGGATTCGTGAATGTTGATCTGTTGCGTTAAAACATAACCTAATATCGCGCCTATAATCCCCGAAGCGTTAGCAGAGGTATACAGACGCCACACATTAGGCTACCCAAAACTGACAAATTTTCCCGATCAACCTTAAACCTAGTGCTGTAGCGATAAAGTTGAAAATCTATTAAAGAAATTCGACCGATTGTTGTAGCTTAATGTGCTATCAGTCTGTAATAAGTACACCCACATTTCAGAATCAGAAACAGAATATTTATTTGTGAAACATAGGCATTTTGCCAGTTATGTTTAAGTCTCATCTAATAAAGGGCGAGCCTATTGCCGTCAACTGGGCACAAATCCAAGCTCCATGGCTGCTACTGAGAAATCGATGAATAACCCAATAACAATTTACCCGACCCGAGAATCAAACCCAGGACCTCATGTTCAGCAGTCGCCATTGCGACCACTGTGTTATATTTTCTTGATCAGATACGCATTTTTGTTTGATCAGATTCAAAACTGATCTTGCGTATAATGTGTACGAATATATTGAATTTTATACAAGTAGCAATTGTCTTGTGCAGCGGTTTTATGTATGCGGTGTGCACATGGTTATTACTTGCGTCGCCTACTCGTGACGCTAGCGCAGCGTACTCATGTGCCCCAGCAGAAACTATGCGATTGCGGCGTCTGCGCTGCGCATGCGTTCATCGAACGCCTACGCTGGACAATCGCTAGTGTGAAGGGGTTCTTAGTGTGAGTAACACGGATAGAAGGACTAATATTTTGGTGGGTGACTCGTGAGAAAAGTCTGTTTTGATTCCTGGAATTTATTAAAATATAAATACGTATCAATCTTGCTGTTTTCAAATGTGAAATTAACAAAGTTATACAGGGTTATTTTCCAAAGACCAACCAAATTCTCAGATCTGATGCAGTACATCATTCTGTGTCCCCCCCACGTAGAAATTTTTAATAGGTTATTTAAAAAAAAAACAGCTGTTCCATACATTTTGCCCGTGTAGGTATTGCACTTTTGTAGGAAACAGCAGATTTTTGGCTGGTCTTTGGAAACTAACCCTGTATATTTTTTGGAACTATATTTTTTTGGAAAATAGTGCTTTATCATCAAGGTGAAATATAACTTCTTCTATTTATTTAGAAATCAAAAATCTTATTAGTTTTTCGACAAACTAATGAACAAACTCTGATAAACCTACTCAGAATATTTCTAAAAATAATTCAGTAACAATTTGTCACTTTCAATACAAGTTTCATTCACCTAATATTGTATTGATGCATCAAAATTAAACAAACAAAGTTGTCAAAAGCTTTTTAATCAAAAGACAATGTAAACTAATTAAAACAAAGATAATTAACAAAACTACTTTGTATCTTCATGTGTCTCTTAAAATATATTGAAATATCTTTCAACTTTGTTGTTCAAATAAAACAAAAACAACTTTTGTTTTGGTCTTTTGAGTCATAAAGTCATACAAGTGACAAAGAACGGCGAGACGACAAATAATTCTTTTTAAAACAGGGCAAAGGCAGGTATGCCTTTGCCACCGGTCACAGATAATATAATACTACGTCGCGGCTTCGCTCGCATTATGTTCTGAAATTATCCTACAGGAACGTTTTAAGGATCGAGGGTAATGTAGTTTCCCTTTAGTATAAGAATTTTCGTAACCGCTAGTTGAAGTAGTTTCGAAGTTCGGATGTCCCTGACATCCAAACCGACAACTTAAAAATGTGTCTTTATTAGTATAGAAGTAAAATTCTTTAACTTAGTGTTAATTAAACAACAATTTTTTTTTTTTTTTCTTTGGCCAAAGCATTAGCATTGCCATTCAGCGTGGCAATGCTGCCAGTCTTCTGGGCACGTTTCCAGATGACAGCGATGTGGAAGAGTACTTTGACGCCAAAGTGTCCTATTGTCGTCATTGTTTAGATGTTTATATTTGCTTACTTTTAGTCTTATTTTTATTATTACTTTAGTTCTATTTGTAGTCTGTAAAAATTGGATTTATTTTCATTTAAACTTGAACGATCAAGCCCTTTGTTGGGAAGAATAGAAAAAAAATCATAAATTATCAGAAAGATCAGGTGCGTATTACTTGCAACCAGCGTGCTTGTATGGCAAGAGGCACGAGCTTAGCACAAGCGCACGGTGTAAACGTAAAGTAAACGAATAGGTTTAAAAAAAATACACGTTTCGCATTTAATATTTTCATAATTTTATGAATTTATTCATATCTGATACTGATTGTGCTTGTTGCAAACAATTTAACTAAACTGCTATAGGATAATTGTATTTTATAGGATAGGATAGTATTTTTTTCCCTAGCCTGCTCTGTCGCGGCAGGCCACAAAGGAGACGGCGGGACGAACTGGACAGGTTCCGTCCGAACTGGAAGGAATACGCGCGGTTTCGCGAGAAGTGGACGGAATGGAGGAAGGCCTTCGCCAAGTCCCGGAGTGGGACAGAGCAGGCTAGGATAGTATTACGTTACGATTACACAACGCACTCTTGCTAGGGTCTCAGATATACATTTAAACGTGGATGAGTCGAAAGGAGTATGCGAGGATCGCACGTGGCATTGTGTAGTAGTTTCTGCCTACATATAATATATTATTCATACAAGAAATATACCCAGCAATGAACATAAGTAAATGGCAGCCTTACAAATAACACCAGAATCCCCAAAAACAACAGCTAAAACCCCAAACAAAACTCTTCAATGTGCCTTAACAAAGCACCAAACAGAAACAGTAGCGAAACAAATAATAAGTACAGTCACAACACAACAGAACGCTGCAACGAACACAACATCTTTTATTTTTACACAAAGTTAAAATTTAAATCTCTTTAATCACCAAAGCACAGAATCAAAGCGCGGCAAAGTTATTTATTCCCGCGAGTTTACTAGATTTATAAGGCAAACTTGTGAGTTCACCTTCTTTGTCACACTGTATTCCTTAAATTTTGTGTTCTAAGTCATAAGCGGAAGCGTGAAAGAAAATGCAGTTATTAGGGAGCGTAGTAGACCGCAAGCCATTGTTAAAAAAAACTAGGTTTCAAGATTTCACGGTTTACAACTTAACTTATACTTACGGGATATCTTTAGTGATTGTTCAAACAACAATTACAACAACAATAACAATTTATTTTCCATCTTTCATTCATTCATTCTCCAGTCAACCCGCGATCACGGCGCTTGCAAAAGCGTCGAAATATCAGGAGTTCAAAATAATTAACAATCACGGAAGAAATCCCGTAAGTGACAGTATAAGTTTAAAAAATAAATAGCATAAGGTACCCTAAGCCAGTTCAAAGTAAAAGTTTGAGCTGGCTTGCCACTGACTGTACGATAGAGATGGCAGTTTTCAAATTGCCATACCACACCGAAAGTTATCATGTTAGTGCTCAATATTGTAACTATTTTCTTTTTTATTTTCGTGTGAAGGATGATATCGCAAGAAAGGAGATGTCTGATGAGAAGGTGAGTAATAAGAATAAGAAGACGTGCTACGCCGACCCCGTATGAATTGAGACAAGGGCAAGAGAATGATGGTGTTGAAACAATTTTCTTATTTTTATCGAATTGTTTTATTTTAATAAAATAATGAGAATGCCAATTTTCTTAGAGTAATTTAAACCGTCATCATGTATTTCGCGATAAAAGAAAGTGTCACTGGATTCATAAGTTCTTTCTTCTATATATATAAAATGATAAACTGACTGACTGACTGGGTGATATATCAACACACAGCCCAAACTGCTGGTCCTAGAGGCATGAAACTTGGAGGGTGTGTTCTTTGTGAAGAGTAAGTATCCACTAAGAAAGGATTTTTGGGAATTCCACCCCTAAAGGGGTAAAATAGGGGATGGAAGATTATAAGAAAGGCCGTAAGTTTTGAAGTTAGGATCTTCAAATTTTGTGTTAAGGCTGACTATTGAAAATTAATTTATACGTGTCTCAGCGTTTTTGACAATTCTTCCCCCAAGGGTTAAAAAGGGGATGAAGGTAAGTAATCAGATATTATTTGACATCCACGCGGACGAAGCCGCGGGCTAAAGCTAGTTTCTGTAGATAAAAGTATAATCGCCTGGAGTTTTGTTAGTGTCTTCTTATTCTTTATTTCACACAAAATCAAAAGATATCTGACTTCTGTAAAAGGGCGAGCTTCACCTTTTCTTCCATACTTCTCTATTGATCAAAACACTCCATTATTATTACTTTTATATTACTCTTCAATCAGTTCTATGAGGCTCCAAGAAAAAAAAGATGAATGTTATTTTCCCGCTCTCCGATCATCACTTGACCATGTATAGACTCAGGAGCAGTTTAAATTGCTTTTTCAGGCACAGCGCTTCTATTCAGCTACCAACAATACTACAAGTCTTAGATTTAAATTTCCTTTGCCAATTCTCAAAAGATACTTTGTAAATGAGCTTTGAGTAACAACTTTGAGTTCACTAATTTAAATATTCTTCAACTTTTGGACCTGCCTTTAGTTAGGCCACTCAGTTTGCTTAAGATCTGCCAATTGAACTGATTCTGAATAAATTGAGACGCCCATCTATTTAGGCAAGAAGCTTATTTATATTTCAGCAAAACGTTTGTAAAGAGAAATTTTAATGGCACTTGTAAGTGATCTTTAAACCTATCATCATAATTGAGACGAAGATTGTGTATTTACTTGAGTTATGAAAAGCGAAAACCTTTAAGAAGTTGAAGATTCAAGTTGTATTGGAATCTGTAAAAAAAGAAGAGAAGATTAACGATAAATGCATTTATAATTAATATTTTGACCGTCAGAATGTATTTGAAAATAAAGGTTATTGTCCATTGTGAATATTTTTCAGGTTGTTGTACATTTTAACTACTTAAGAGCATTTACGACTTACGGCATTTCATACAAACTTTCAAGTCCTTTTTTTCGAAATGACTAAACCGATTTTAATGAAACTCCATACGCATAAACGGTCCAGTCATTTCGAACAAAAAGGACTTGACTAAGTCGTAAACGCTCTTAAAATAAATAAGTTGCGAATTAATATTATTTTTTGGTTTTGTTTAAATAAAATAAAGCTGAACCACCACTTTGAATGAAATGCATTAGTTGCTGTGAGAAAACCATGAATGTTTTAACACATAACGTCAGAGAAAACTAAAGCTATTCAACGAGCAGTTCTATCGTAAATCGTAAGTCGTAGACAGTTTACATCTACATACTGCTGCATTAGTAAAAGCACCGTAAAGTTTAGTGTCGTAGAGCTGAAAATGTCTACATTCACTCAATTCTAAACAGTGAAGACTTGAAATTATGTAATTTAAACACAATTTGAAGTGTTAGGGTGTGCTTAATTAAATAACCAATCGAAAAAATTATAACGCTCAAGTTTTTTTTTGGTAATGAGGCAGAACGGGCGTCACGCGGCTATAACAGCTGATAGGTCACAGGCGCGCGATAATTTCATACGGCTGTTGTGTTATTGTGATGAAAGTGAATGAGTAAAAAAAATGTTTCTTTGGGAAAGTAGTTTGTTATCATGAGTACAATCACGTGTTTAAGTATCGGTCACTAATTACCAGTCACCCTATATACTTATAGGCTTGCGTTTGGCTGCAAATCGTCTGATATGAAGCGGTGATGCGGCCTAGGGTGGAGCACGCTTGTCTAGAATAAACCGATTCACTCGAAGTTTGAAGAGATCCATATTATAATGATAAGTTCATTACATCACGCCTGTATTCCCCTCAGGGTAAGGCAATGGTATAATCTAAGGTACACTCACATTTAGCCAGTCATGTTTATTAAGTCCCGTGTAGTAGAGGATGAGTTTATTGCCGTCAAAAGGACTTAAATCCACATCCCGGGCTACTTACTAATTCCTGATGGTAAAACCCAATATCCGTTTGCCCGTGCTGGAAATCGAAGCTAATGCATGCTTGCAACTTCTTCTTTCATTATTAAGGACCTATCTGCTGTAAAAAAATTGATCGATTAATTCTCCTCTAGTTATTCCCAGGGCTCGGAACCGGTTTACAAAGAGAGGTTAATTTCTATTAAATACCGGTAAACATATCGTTCCTTCATTTAACGGTTAAACAAGTGAACTGTTTTTATGAAACCCAAATAATAAAGGTTACCGGTTACTTACGCCCAAACGGTTTTGACACCTGTTTTCGTCTACTTTTTTAACACTTCCAACAAGTTAAAAAAAAAAAAAAAAAAAAAAATAAGTTATAGTGAAATTACCCCAGAAAATATTATGAGAAAAATGTATGATCTGAGGACTTCAAATACAACCGGAGAACTTAAATGGTGCGGGTAGATTTATGTTTTGACTTGCCTAGTTGCGCACCCGCAAGTCAAAGTTGGTTTGCACCGGTTAATTTTCACTATCATAACCAAAATTCATGAAAAACCGGTTTTCCACAGAAACCGGAAAAGAACCGGGTAAACTGCAACCTTTAACCTAAATCGATTTCGGTTTGGGGTCAATAACCATACAGTTAAGACTTTAAACCGGTTTCCGAGCCCTGGACTTATTCCAATAACTTCCTACATCACGAATCTATAAACCAAACTCTTCCACAGTCGTCCATTACACGCCACTAAGGTCCAGTTCTCACAATTCTGTAAAAGTACGTCGAAACGACGCAAAGTTTAAAACGCCGCGCTTCCTAAAACGAGGGGTCAACGTCCTCTATTCTCAGGTGTGCGGTGGACGGGATTCATGGGGAGAATTTCTTTCGCGACACAGAAAGAAACTCGGCCCTTACTATTTGTGCTTGAATTGTATTTAGTTTTTCTTCTATTTTCGTTTATAGAGTAGAAAAATTAATATTGTTGAGTAGCTCCGGGACCCCCTCAAACTTGGTGCTTTTATTTTAGTTCTGTTTTTGCACCTGCACAAATAAGTTGGTTGAAGTGTGTCTCTTTTCGTCAGAATTGTCATACTCTTCTGTAGCTTACGCCAATTCCATACATTTTTGACTTTTCCATCATCGTTACTCTTCAACCAACTTATGTGTGCAGGCGGGTAAACACAGAACTAAAATAAATGTACCAAGTTTGACATTTCGATGCATATTTTCTTGACAAGGAGCGCCACCTTGAACTGCAAATTTAAAGTGGTCATACTGTACTACCGACCGATTGTCATTTTTTTAATGTCCTGTGTCTTTTGAAGTACAGCCAGGCTTTTATTTACCTTATGACGCAAGTAAGAAAAGTTTAAAAAGAAAACAGAAATCCTAACAAACTGAGCAATTCAACTCCCCGCAACGGATTCAGATAATTCTCACAGAATTACAGTCAGTCTACAATGGTAGTTGCTTTCAACCGGTTGCACTTGAAACTTAATGTTTGTGAGCTCAAGAGATGTTTATTCTCTTTGAAAAGAACCTAGATGTGGTTCTGTACATGCTATAAAAATGTATTATTTTCTTCTTTCCTCTGACATTGCACTTCGGAATAAGTTTAGGTATTAGAGACCTGGGATTTGGACGTCGAATGGGTATGTGCACTTGAGCAGAATATTGGTCCTTGTAGAAAATTGAACTACTTATTGAAATTGCAAGTAGCGTTGGAGGATACTTATGTAAAGAATGCTTACATGTGTGTTTTATAAAAGTATGAATTATAATAAATTAAATCAATATAAACTTTTAGTTTTTTTCTTTTTTAAATGTGTCAATATCATTTTATTTATAAATTTTCAGATTAGGTCAGGTGCGTAGTACTCGCAACCGGGATGCGTGTATGACAAATGTATGAACTTGGACGAGGCAATAAGAACATGTAAGGATCGTAGCAGGCGTTCTATGGTTTCTGCCTACCCCCATGGGAAAAGGCGTGAGTTTATGTATGTATGTTATGGATTTTAAAACTGTGTCACTGTGAACTGGAAGTTAGGATAGAGGACTCAGCTATGAGATGACGCAAGCAGTCAAAGTACAAATAACTAAATTCATTACATCGTCAAAGTACGCAAAAGCAAACGAACCTGATAATACGCCGCCTCCAACTCCACTCCCAAGAAATAATCTTTTCTCAAAACTTGATTGCAACAAACTATACATGAGCTCAGCACACAAACTTGGTGAATTACAAATCGATTAACCACCAATTAAGCGGGGCAGACGGTAGCTCTTCACAGCAACGTGGTAGGATTGTGGTCGGAGTGAATGCGGTCCCTGTGGTTCAATTAAGAGTGCCTATATAACGGTGAATCGATTCATTTAAATCGAATTCTAGAGCTGTCACGGCGTAATTTGTCTTCGAGTATCTCGTTAAGTTTGAGGATAACTTGTGTGTCTGTGTGTTGAGTCAATCAAAGACATTCATGGGCATTTAGGCTGAATTTTGTGTTCATAATTGTTCGTGGTTAACGTGTTTATTGGTCTGTTTATTTATGATAAAGTTACTTGGTTGTGGAGGTCAAATAGGGTTTTGCTCCATGTAAAATACTGGTATTCAGCAGTATTCGGTTAGACTGGAAGCTGAACCAAAACATAGTCGGGAAAAGGCAGGTGATGATGATTTATGATCAAGTTATTGGAAGCAAGAACATGGGTTTTGTGTCATAATATTTTAGCTTCCGCCTATTATTTTGGTTCTTTCAATTTTTTTTGTACCAACCTTCCCAAATCTCGACCGTGATTTCTTCTAAGTGTATTTTTTGCTTTGATTTCAATAACATTTTTAATAACTAGTTTGTTTATAATATATTCATAAACACACACACATTTTTTTTTGTCTTGTTTTACCCAAGCGCAACGTTAAGCAAAACTGCACATTATTCGATTTAATGTTCACAAAAACACAAAAGGATATTAGCAACATCATTATCTTTTAAGTTGAAAGTAACACAAGCGAACTCGATTACCAGAGGTATCAATCAAATTGATGTAAAATATAATTAAACTCGGCTAACAGCGAATCACGGATATAAACGGCTTTGGTAAGGAATTTTAAATTTTAAACTGGATTATCCGGTTTAATAGGATTACGGGCTGCAATGATGGACAGTTTCCTCGTATATTGAGCTTGTTGAGCTTTGTGTGAATTCCTTATCATGGTTGTAAAGGCTTGGAATATATGGACTTATTATCCATATCGTGTTTGTAAATTAGTATCGAATACAGTGTATGTTTTCGTTTCACAGATAACGTTTGTTTCAGACATAATACTAATGTGGTTTTGTTATTAGTTTTTATTGTTATTTGAACAATATCGTAAGCTTAAAATAGTCTAGATATCGCACTTTGATAAAAAGCCTTGCTGAAAGAAAAAAGAACGCATATATAATTTTGAGCACTAGTGCTTGAAATATCCTAATGACAGTTCTAAGCGTATCTTATCAGCTTAACATTTGAACTTCATTAAAATACAAAAACAGTTAGAAGAAATTTTACTCGAATCATATTTATCATCATCCTCATCATCATTTCAGCCGAAAGACGTCCACTGATGGAACTAGGCCTTCCCCAACTGTCGTCACATTCATCGATCATAGTTCAGCCATAATTTCTAATTCAAAACTTACACTCTTAGTCAAAAAACAGAAGAAAAAATGTCTTAACTTGAATTTCTGTGGTATAACTACAACTAAAAAACCCGACTACTGAAAAATCACGCTCTAATAAGAATCGGGGTTTACAAGGTAAAATCGACTCCTCCTATTTTTGAAGTCGGTTAAAATGTATGCTATGTTACCCGGGCCATAATAACGAATCGATTGAGATCCTGTTCATCAAAATCGGATGAATAGTTTAGGCGCTACGGAGGAACATACGTAAGTACATACATACATACATAGACTACTAAAATCATAACCCTTCCTTTTGGCTTCACCGTAGTCGGGTAAAAAGGCAAAACAACAGCAACATACTAAAATATTCTATTACAAGGATTGTCTAAAATTGAAGTGGGAGGTAAAAATAACGATAAAAAGCAATGAGCACCAAACGTGGTTTGATAAGTGAGGGCGGGAAGGGAGAATGTGCGATTCAGATGGTCCCAGTGATTTTCGCTTCAATGATACTTGCATATTTTTCACCCATATCTTTCTTTTTGTTTTATTTGGTCAGGAACATTTTTATGATGTGGTGTAATTTCTATTGAGATTTTTTGTATATGTCGGATTGTCAGGATTTCTTCCGTAAGGCTCGTACATCACGTGGACAGAAGATGGGTTTCCTGAAATGAAAATACACTGGGTGCACGTTAAGCCATTGGTCCTACGCCTGATCTCTGTCTGGTCGTGTTGGATTGCCACCCCTTTGGACTATGAGGGTGAGAGAAGAGAGAGTACACCTGTGCCTGCGCACACACTTATGCACTATGATATCTCCTGCGCCGATGGCTGATCTCCGCTGAGATTGGCCGTCGTTACCAAAAACGGTCAGGAATATATTATTCAGACAGTAATACAGGGTGTAAACTTTTTTTTTTGGGGTGTAAAATCACGTTTTACGGTAGGAGTCAATTTAACGCACTCAAAACATTGTGCTGATGGATGAACTATATAATACGGGGGTCGTGGTGTTGTTAAAAGTAATATTGTAATAAAAACATGCGTTTAAAAAAAAACTTCAACTTCGACCCACAATACCTCCGTAACTAGAATGTTCCCAGGTATGGTCTAGAACAAAAAAATGATTGCAATGGCGGTGGAAACAAGTGCCTTTCGGCTTCGTTAAGGGTCTTGTTACACTTTTTATTGAACTGAGTCCTTAAACTACTGTCGTCAAAATCAAACAGATATTCTGCTTATGAAGCAGAATACCTTTGTTGTCAGTTTATTCACATGTTTTCTAGACATTCCTTTTCAAGCCGTGCAAAGACATCAGACTACCCAACCTTTCCTAGGACATTTTCTTTAACCTTACGAACAAGACCTTCCTAACTCCTGTAGCCAGTAGGATCCATCTAGAGAAATACACGAGGAACATGTCAAAATGGGTAGGTAACATTCCTATTAGGATTTCACGGACCTTTTCAGTTGTTAGACGCAAGGCCTGACCACGTTTTATTTCAGACTACTTACAACTTCTTACAAGTTTGGAAGCGTTTTCTCTGAGTGCTGCGGCTTGGGTTCGGGATGTCTTGAGGCTGACGGTTAGAATATTGTGTAATGCTGTGTTGTTCGGTGGTAATGTAATATTGAATGTGGTCTTGTATCACAATTTTTAATACCATAATTAGTTGGACTGCCTCGTTGGTTTTGTGGTCTCAAGCGCGACTGCTGAGCATGAGGTCCTGGGTTCGATTCCCAGGTCGGGCCAAGTGTTATTGGGTTTTTCCATCAGGAATTTCTCAGTAGCAGCCACGGAGTCTGGATTTGCGCCCGGTTGATGGGAATAGGCTCGCTTCCTATAATATAAGACTTAAACATAACTGGTGAAATGTAGGTGTACTATTAGGTACACCTCTGCCTTACCCTTCGGGGATTACAGCCGTGATGCTATATTATGTTATAATTACTTGGACTGTTTATAGATATGAGAGCTCTTCAGTATCATATTTGCTAAACTATTCCCAAACGAATGCAACTCCTGAAAGCCCGAATCAACAGTGGCAAGAAAAGCACCGAGACAATGAAGCTCGACGAAGTCTAGTCTCAGGGAAACAATTTAACTGTCTTGGATCCCGCAACGAAATTAATCAGAAAAGAATAGCGGAGGAGTAGGAAAAACACCGTAAGCTAATTAGCAATGTTGTCATAGAATTTTCGTTGGTTGATCATTAAGTCCTGGAATATATGCCTGCTATATGGTAATAATTTCACATAACCCATAACGTGACGACTCTATTAGGTACATAATGCTGTGGTCAGTTTCTATGAAATGAATCTTCTTCGTATGCAACCGTTGAAATAATAATTATAGCAATTTCTAGACACTAGTTACGCAATGGTGTAACTGGCGCCCGTTTCTAAAAGATAACCTAGCTAGGGTTGTACCCTTTTTGTGTTTTAAAGAAGACAGGAGGTCTTATTTTACAAGAACGCTCTATGAAGACCCGCACGAATATATTTTTACCACCGTATTTATTAATTTAATTTTTCCAAAAACTACTGTTATTTTTTGTATCATACATGATGTCGTAAACAAAGGCCCGCGAGCGCGCAGTGTAAGCCTAACGTAAATAGGTCGGTTTTTTAATTTTAAATACTCGTTTTTAGGGTTCCGTTGCCGAATGGCAAATAACGGAACCCTAAAAGGTTCGTCATGTTTGTCTGTCCGTATGTCACAGCCAATTTATTCCGAAACTATTAGGACTACACGGTTGAAACTTGGTAGGTAGATGTATTCTGTGAACCGCTTTACGATTTTTATACAAAATAAAAAAAGATTACGGGGCCCCCTTAATCTCAGTTATTTTAGTAATAGTTGGTCGTAAAACGAATCCTAGCAAGTTAAGTCCAAATCCTGAGTTAGTATAAAAAGAATTCGCGGCAACCCTAACTCCATCCCGTCTAGTCCCTTCGCACGCAACGCCATCCCCCTTACAGCAAACTTTAATACAGTTTGTTCAACTATTTGATAAATTCTACATAAAAACATATTCTTTATCTCACTTGAATAGATTCTGTACGTTCCAGAACTTTCTATTCAATCGTCCAAAGGTTCGATTGTGTCAGGATTGGACAAGATTTTGAATATTATTCCGTTTCCATTATAACAGAAAGTTTATTTTCCTCGTTTCTTGTAAATAAATAAATTGTTATTGCTTTCTAAAATATACTCGTTTTCTGGTTCATTTGTAGATTTTATCTTATCAAATGTGTGTAAATATTTACCTTCAGTTTTTTAAACGTCTCTTATTTAATGTTGTGTGCTTATAGCCAAGGGGCAATAGTAGCTGTTTTTTTAAAGTTAATGATTTAGGAGTAACTAAAATTGAAAACAGAAAATGGGTTTTCGTCAGTAATGGAATTGTTAACTGAAATAGAATCAAAGAAATCTTATCTTACATTTCGTTCATTCATTCTTTTCTTTCATTTAATTTTTTTTTTTTTTCATATTTTCCATTTTTTTTTTTTCCATTTTCAATTTTTTTTTTTCTCGGTGGTATTAAAAATCTTAACATTTTAAAGATCATCGAGAGATTTTTAACTTCATCCTCCGATCGTATGGAGAAATAAAATAGTCACTTTACTGAAAACTTCTACATTTTACCGAAACTTGGAGGCGCTACCTCGAAAATAAATCGTAGCTCGATGGGCGTGGCTTAGCCCCCCGCGAGGGGAGCGGCGAATGCAGTGTACGCGGTGGCATTCGGGAAAACAGAGTACGCACTTCTTGGATTATTTGAAATATTAGAACATAGGAGGGATGGAGTAGAAAAATAATACAAATATTTAATTTTCAACATTTTTTTTTATTAAGTACACCATGTAATAAAAATTCATTAGGTAATGAAGGCATATCACAAATGTTTATTTACTATGAATATTTTTTATTAAATAATAAATATATTGTTTCAATTTTTCTATATTTAACCTACTTTAAAAAACTCGTCTATTTATATGTATTACTAGCTTCTGCCCGCAGCTTCGAACGCGTGGAGTTCGGGAATTGGTCACGGAATCTTACTTCTGGGATAATAAGTAATCTATGTATGTATAGTACATACATATATTTACATGTACTTGCTTATAACTTGCAAATATTTGTTTAAAGTTATATCAATTAAATTAGATACGTGAAATATTGATACCTTGGTTCGAGATTGGACATCGGATTTACTGGATTTTATCTAAAGAGTATGTACACAAATTTTCAAGTCAATTGACCCCGAGAGTAAAAAGTTTCACAGATAATTCAACACCCCATTTCACCCTCTAAGGGATAGGAATTTAGAAAAACCCTTTCTTAGTATATACCTACTCTTCACAAAGAGTACACTGTCCAAATTTCATGTCTCTAGGACCAGTGGTTTGGGCTGTGCGTTGATGTATCAGTCAGCCAGTCAGGACAGTGAATTTTAAATTGGAGGATGATTTTGGAAAAACTGTGATACACATATCTCATCATTTTAACTGAAGTATTAGACACATTTTCAAGTCAATCGATTCAGAGAATAAAAAGTTTCATAGATAGTTCAACCCCCCATTTCACCCTATTAGGGGTGGAATTAAAAAAAAACCGTTTCTTAGTGGATACCTACTCTTCACAAAGAGTACACTGTCCAAATTTCATGTCTCTAGGACCAGTGGTTTGGGCTGTGCGTTGATATATAAGTCAGCCAGTCAGTCAGTCAGGACTTTGAATTTTATATGTATAGATAGATATAGATAAAATATGTTAGCAATTTTCTCGTAAACTACTGAACCGATTTTGATGATTCTTTCACTGGTATAATCTAATCCCCAAGTATGGTTTTAGTGCACAACATATAAAGATGCCAATCTTATTAACAAACTTACACGTCTCTGGCATCAGATGAAATATTTAATCTGCAATGTTGCATCACATTCACGGAGCTTAATTGAAAATGTAGACAGCAACATTGTAGAGAATTTTAATGGAGTAGTTGCCAAATTAGTTGGCGGCAAAAGAGTTAACTACGCTCTTAAACGGTCTTATCAGGCAAGATGAACAGGGGCAGTAGTATCATTTAACTCCGGGAAAATATTGACTACCGTCCACAAAACTATTCACAATACGAGCCCTTTAGAAAAGTCAAGAAATATGAAGAACAAGTAGAAAATACAAGAACGTACAACCAAACGTTAAAAAAGAAAAAAAAAACGTAAATTGGTTTCTAAGAAAATAGATTTTAATAATGGCGAAAATGCCGACAGACCCGATGTGGATTCTGATACATATAACCTCACAAAATTAACGTTTTGTGAGGTTATATGTATCAGAATATAGTATATGATATAATATATATAATATATATATTATATAATATATTATATAATATATATATAATATATATATTATATATACAAGGTGTTGATTTGCATCCTCGTCAAATTCAAGGAGGTCACTATACTAATGATTCTCGACCCGAATCAATAATAAAATGAGTAGGTATTTTTTTTTCTTATTATCGGAAATAGTAAGTGTAACACCACCCGTATTAAAACGCGACCTGTCTAATACTAGCCCTAAACCGCCATTTCTCACACACAAACAAACGCAAACGTTCATTCAATAATTTCATATTCCCTAAACTCCGCCCAACCGCACCCCTGCGGGCCCCGCGGTCAGTGCAATCGAAACCGGCGAGCCGTGTGCATGTGCATGCAAATTACGCTCCCCGTGTACTCGTATGTAGTGCAAGATGACGGACAATTACTCCAATGTTGAGTTGGTGGAAATGGTCCGCTTGTATGCCATCAGCGGAGACAGCCTACGTCGAGCCATCCAGCTGTTCGCGGAACTCTTTCCCAATCGGGAACCCCCATCACAGAGCGTTATGCTGGCTGCTACGCAGAGACTGCGAGATCATCGGCAGTTTGACGTTCCACGGCATGCTCAAGCTCGCGGCAGCGAAGCCCTGCCTGTCGCCTTGCAGGAAGATATCCTGGAGTACTTCCAGCGAGAGCCACGGGCAAGCACGCGGGAGGCTGGTCGACGGTTTGGAGTGCACCACACCACAGTGTGGCGACTACTGAGACGTGAACAGCAGCACCCGTTTCATTACCGCAAGGTGCAAGACCTACACCCAGGTGATAACGCCGCACGGGTTCCGTTTTGTCGCTGGTTGCTAGAACACCAAGACGCCAACATCCTGTGGACGGACGAGTGTTTATTTACTCGAGTTGGCGTCTACAATGTTCATAACGAACACTGGTGGGCTCACCGCGACCATAACCCGCACGTGACTCAACGACATGCGTTCCAAGTGCGGTTTAGTTTAAATGTGTGGGCTGGCATAATAGGGGACCACGTGCTTGGACCCTATTTTATCGACGGTTACCTCAACAGCGCCACATACCTGGAACTATTGCAAAACGTTGTCGAGGAGATGTTGGAGGACGTTCCCCTGGCACTCCATCGCAACTTTTTCTACCAGCAGGATGGTGCCCCCCCTCACTACGGTCGGCAAGTACGCGAGTACTTAAATGAAAGGTTTGGCAACCAGTGGATCGGCCGCGGTGGACCTGTGGCCTGGCCACCGCGTTCTCCGGACCTGACGCCCCTGGACTTTTATTTGTGGGGAGACGTTAAAAGGTTAGTGTACACGGAGGAAGTCACAAGTGTAACAGAATTACGTGCAAGAGTGATCAGTGCTTTCGACACTTTAAAAACGAATGTGTTAGTGTTGCGTAAACTGAGAGATAATCAGCGACGTCGTGCTAGACTGTGCCTAGAGTGTGGTGGTGGAAACTTCGAACAATACCTCCAGGTAACCTAAGTAGGTAATTTATTTATTTGTACATAAACAATCATTTGTAAATACGTTAGCTAAATCAATTTTATTAGTGTAAATAAGTTGATTTCAAATTTTTAACTACGCCAATAATACCTATCAAACAAAATTACCGCCACATGCCTACATAACTAGCACATTTTAGATTCAGTAGATCGGTCTAAGGTGTTTTTGCCGGTCCTAAGCCCGTTAAGTAGGAAGGAAAATTTAAAATCAACCAATTTCAATTTCCAAATTCAATCCACAACTAAAAACAAAATCATAACGGTACGAAAACCTTGGGCTGTGTTTACCTACAATGCGTACTCGGCGCATTTAGGTAAATACGAGCGCGCGCGCTGATCTATGCAGCAAGTACCAACATAGCCAACAAACAGCTGTGCGCCTCAGGTTATACTTACCTAAATCTTACCGGTAGGTAGTAGGATTGTTACATGTTTTTATTATTAAAATCTAAGATTACCAATTTTAGGATTGTTCATTCAGCAGAATTGCAATAAAACGCCATAACAAAACTAACATTTTGTTAATCAGCTGATTACCACCGTACTTACAGTAGGTCAGTGAACTTTTCTTTGGGGCACTAGTACTACTTTTATTAGTAAGATTTCCGCATTCTTATGATACTTAAAAATGAATTAATTATTAAGCGAAATTTATGACAATAACGAAAGTGATTTTCGAGTTCGAACTAGGATAAAATCATTGCCATTCGGTCACTGTAGGTATAAAGCGCGCACGTGCGTATCCGCATGTTTGTGTGTCGTAGGTGTAAGTGGGCGGTGCCTCGTGCCATGAAAGGCGACGGGTGATTCTCTTCTTTTGCGAAGAGCTTCATTCTGAATTAGTGTCAAATTTAAACAACAAAAAAACACAGCGTTTATTATTATTGACCAGGTTCCGTAATTTATATTGATTATTTACGTCTTTTAACACAACCTCCTGAATTTTGACGAGGATGCAAAGCAACACCTTGTATAATATATTATATATATATATAACCATGCCTATAATATATTATAGGCATGGTTCAGAGACAATTTGGCAAACATAACTCGATTTTGCAGTTTAGGCTATTTGTGACTTTGTTGCATCGAAGGTGCGAATTTGTGATTTTTGCAACCAATCTTTTCGACCGTGATTTAGGTATATGGTCGAGTGTCAAGTGTCAAGTATTTTTGCATAAGAGATACTGTCTCCATCAGCTATGTATCTTCCAAAGATAACGCCATGCATTTCTATGGACTGTTTACTGTCGGCGCTAATAGTGGATTCCATAGCTGTTGAAGATCCGCTAAGATTTTTAAAACACTCATGGTGTTTTACTTCCTCATTTCGTTTTACCGCTCAATACAACAGTATTTGTTTTTGACTGCCATGAAAAGAACTTGACGAAATCGTCTACCTATAATTGTCGCAGCGCCAGATAGTGCAGAATAATTAGTTCTGTATGAATGTTTAGCCCAGCAACCATCTAAGATTACATCTATTATTGGTATGCCATCTTTAGTAGCTTTCCTTCTTTCACTGCCGCTTCTTTCCCCCGTTCCCCCACTTTCCTCATTTCTTCCCATGCCGTCACTTCCCATTCGTCACATATTTCATCTTGCAAGATTTTGTATTTGTATTCCGACACGGATGGTAAATCGACAGCAGCCGAAAACTGTTTCAGTTGAGCGTTACCACAACCAGCTGCCACCATCCCGGCCACCACCATTTTATTTTGAGTTCCGTACTTTAAACTTTGTTTTACAAAATGTACAAGAAAATGTGTGTAAGGCCAGAAACTTCTGCCCTGGGATCTGGAGGCGACTGCCCTCCAGCGCGTCTATGAGGGGCGCGCGGAGGCGCAGCGCCGGGGCGAATCCCTGCTGCCTCGACAAGTCGAGGCGCGGCGGGAAGAGCTCCGGCGCGATCTCAGGGCAGTATGGAGGAGACGACTGTCGCAACCGAGGTCCGGGCACGCCGCAATCGCGGCGGTAAGACCCCTCTTTGAGGAGTGGCTGGATAGGGGTCACGGCGTCCTGACCTACCGCGTGACGCAGGCCCTCACCGGACACGGAAGTTTCGGGAGGTACCTGTGTCATATGGGGAAGGAGGAAACGCCAGGGTGTCACCACTGCGAGGACCGCCCGGAGGACACGGTGGAGCATACGGTGCAGGACTGCCCCGCTTGGGCAGAGCACCGCCGTGTCCTCACGGCGGCGATAGGCGGAGACCTTTCGCGCCCGGCATTGGTCGAGGCCATGCTGCGGGGCGAGACGGAGTGGGAAGCGGTCGCCTCCTTCTGCGAAGCACATGCTCGCGAAGGAGGAGGCGGGCCGCGTGAGGGAGAGGACAGCGTCCTCCCTCCACCCCAGCCGCAGTGGTAGACGCCCACGGCGCCGGACGTTGGCAGACGATCTCCGGCCAACGTAGGTGCGGGCATGCGGGCGGCGAGTAATGGGCGACTCGCTGTCCGACCATGGACCATGCCCGGGTCGACGGCGCGTTGTGTTCCACGCGCGCCTCAAAGAGTGTCAGCATAATGACGGGGACCCTCTAGAGGGCCAAAGCCTGCCGAGGTCGCGGGACTCATACAATTACCGTGACCCTGGAACATAAAGGGCTACTGAAGGACACCGTGGATTTTAGTCAGTACAAGTCTGACAGTCCCTCCCGCTCTGCCCTGAGTGGGAGGACTCATTTGATGACAGTAAAAAAAAAAAAAAAAAGGCCAGAAACTTTTTCTGATTCTAATTTAATGGTTGTAAGGCCGCATTGAAACAGTGATTGGTGACTCGATAATTTAAGCAATTCAGTAAAAAAGTAATTTACATCAACAACTCTGTGGCCACTAATGTCGGCAGTTTTGGACTCCTGAAACAAAAAGTATAAGTCAACTTGGAAAAATGCTATTTATGCCTAGCTCCATACTGGAAAGTTCATAGTACATAGTAAATAAAATAAGAGGACTCACATTTCCTTCAAGTTTACCTCAATAAAGATCAAAAAAAAAAATCGATTAAAAACTCACCTCTTTTCGCAATTCAAATGCGACTCCATTCCTTTTGTGATCATTGTCTGTCACACGCTGTAATCTTGACGTATTATATACATCAATGTATTGTTGACATATTTCTAACCTAAAATGAAATATAAGTACATTTTAGCCTTTTTCATAATATAAACAATTATATAAATAGAAACTAATAATTATTGTACATAACTATATACTTACTTTTTAATCTTTCTCATTTTCTGAGCCCTCACCCTCAGTCGCTCTGTGCTCTAAACGTTGTACTTTATTTAGTTTTGGTTTCATATTTTTTCCCATTAAAAACTAGTCACAAATAGAAAAACGATACGTTATAGGTACTGTTCAATCACAAGAATAGTCTTTATATACCTATTTAACACTAATTAACACAATCTACTAACTTTTAATGTATAAACAATTATTAAAATCACGAAAATTCGATAGCACCGATCTGCAAAAAAATGTCATAGGTTTGACGTCAATGAAGCCCACCGGGCGACTGATCTTGTAAGCGAGCGAAAGTGATGCAATTACTTTTGAAACGCAAAAAAAGAGATGGCTATATTGTGCGTGCGCTCGGAATAAAACGACGTACGTGCCAAAACGAATTTACTCCTTTTTTAACATAAAAAATGAATTAAATTTAAAACTACAATGAGTAAACTTTGATATAATAATTCTCTATGTTTTAAAGTAAATCCCATTGAATAATTCTTAAGCGTTACGCCGTGATGTCGAAAAAAGTTAAAAAATAGATATAACTTTGCATTTTTTTTGTATCGAGAAAAGTTCATTGAATCGTGTATTCCTTATTTAAGTATACTAGACCAAAGAGTCAAAAAACATATACCAAAATGTTGAATCCCTATTCCACATACTTAACAAGTTATACGAAATAGAAAAACCACATTTTTTTCAATATATCACCTTAAGAACATGTGTGTATCGTCGTACGTCGTTCCTTGCAGATATATACCAGATTATACCATATTTATTTTTCCTATCCCTCTCTCTCTCTCTTACTCTCTTACACCTTTCACTCGCACCATTGCATACGTTCCCTTTTACTCAAAATTCATTCTACAATACTAATGACTAAATTAACAAAACAACAACTAAAGACTTTTATACCTCTACAATTACAAATGATATACATTTTATGTCATTTGACGGACAACACTGCGACGCTGACAAACAAAATAAACGAACACATTAATGATAGCAGTGACGTTATTAAATACGTAAAACGTTATGTTTTCACAATTTGTTTGGAATTGTAATGTGAATTTAATTTCAACTCGTTTTACATACAACCCATGGTATTTATGTTTTGTTTGAATGGATTTACATTAATCAGATTATGATTCAAACGTGGCCGTGGGTGTAATACTGAAGCAGTGTTTATTAATTGCTACAGGATATTCCGGTATTGTATTTTATAAATAAACAGGCCGTGGGAGTTGTAGCGGTCAGATAGGCTGTCGCTCGATGTTAAATGCTGGTATTTATTGGTTCGACTGTAAGCCCACCCCATCATAGTTGGAAAAAGGCTAGGCAGATGATGATGTTACTTTGTGCTGTGATTAAGAGTTGAGATCGTTTTATAAAAGTAAACATATTGAAGTATACTCTAATTTTATTGATAAAAGGTTTCTTTTACTTTGTTGTGAAAATATCGAATTTTAACGATTCACGTAAGCGTTTATTGATGTCGATGGTTTTGATACCATGGGCAAAAATTACGAATAATTAATACAAAATACTTTCAGATACCAGTTTTTTATTTCTTCCCATGTTACATTAGGTACCTCTATCTCTTGTTCTTTTCGAGTTTATAGACCCAGCGTTAAGACTGCGCGTTGTCTGTGAATTTAAGTTGAAACTAAGCTTTTAAAAAAAAAAAAACTGTGTTGTTAGAGATCAGATGCGTAAAACAGGTTTTTAAAGAAAAATAAGTTTATTCACACTGAGAAGACGTGACTAAAAGAGTCATCATCTGCCGAGCCTTTTCCCAACTATGTTGGGGTCGGCTTCCAGTCTAACCGGATGCAGCTGAATACCAGTATTTTACATGGAGCGACTGCCTATCTGACCTCCACAACCCAGTAAGTACTGGGTAATACGATACCCCTTGGTAAGACTGGTTGTCAGACTTTTTGGGCCACTGACTAGCTAACGACTGTCAAAGATCTACAAATGACACCCGGGACCAACGGCTTAACGTGCTTTCCGAGGCACGGAGGAAACTCGGTATGTAATGGGTGGTCACCCATCCACAGACCAACTTACGTAAGAACGGCTTAACCTAAAGATCGACCCGAGCGGCTGTTATTATTTAGCCACGAGCTGCTCGTGACTAAAAGAGTGATAAATATAAATTTTGATGGATGGAAAGGTAGATGGAGACCAAGGAAACGATGGATGGATTGTGTGAGGAATGATAAATGATAGCGTGACGGTTGACAGAGGAGAATGGAAGAAAAAACGTGTTGCACCCAAAGTAACATGGGACAAGTGCAGGAAGATGATGGTGACTTACAGTGCGAAGAGTTACCTGGCAAATCTGGTATGGGACAAAACATATGATTTTAAGTATGAGTGAGTGAGACACTACTATTCAAATGTCAACGAGACAGTCACGTGGTGATTTTTTAACGCAGCAGATCTGACAATTTAAATTCTTGTTAATTTCTGCAAAAACTAAGACCCGCGTTTGGACCCGCGTTTGTCGCAGTTTTAAAAAGGATTTGTAACTTTCACGTTTCTCAAAAAGATACAATTTATCGACACTAAAATGAACAATTTACAACAAAGTTTACGAAGACTGAAAGAAATAAAAGCCTTACAATATTTATTTTGTAACTTTGAAGACTGGTCTCACAGCGAGATAAACTATTTTTTCTTTTTACGTTCTCTTTGCTACTTTCAAAGATTCTAGAATAAAATAGTAGACAAGTAAAGCAGTTTATGATTTTTAGCTGAGTGGCATTTGCATATTACCACTACAACAACATACTGGCTACACTGGCGGACAAAATTGATGGGCCTTTCATTAGGCATTGGGCAGCTAGGCATGTGCGTACTGGCGTACATGACGCCAATTAATTTAAGCTTTTTATGTACTAACAATAGGTTAAGATTTTACTAACACTATATGGATCAATGGTCTGAATTAAATAAATTATTATTATTATATTAAAGTCATAATTTATTTCTTTATGTATTTTAGTCGTAACTGACAGCCAGAAGCCCGAATTTCTGACAGTCTTGCGAAGTAATACCAAGTAAGTGGATTATGAAATCAAGCAGGCAGTCGCTCTATGTAAAATACTGGAATCAGTTGCTTCAGGATGATCTGGAAGCCGGGTCCATTGTACTTAGGAAAAGGCCCAAGATTCAGGACCTAGCCTAAAACTAAGAACCTATCATCGGTTCCCACAAAAAAAATCAACTTTGAGCATTTATCACCATATTCTCTCATGCTTTTGGATAATTGGTCTAGAAGGTACTAACAATTTCACTGACTTGTCAGGTTTCACCATTCTTCATCATTTCCCTAGTCTTATCCCAACTATGTTGTTGACGGCTTCCAGTCTAACCAGATGCAGCTAAATACCAGTATTTTACAACTCCGAGTTTTTGCCACTCTTCACCTTTATGCCCTAAGTAATAAGGTTGAAAAGTGGTCGACCCTAAGCGCACTCGGTAGTACGTAACAAACCTAGTCTTCTAATAGTAGGTACAGTCACGAACACATAAAAACTTTCAAAAGTGTTTTTCTCCTACTGTTCTGATTAAAATTTCATGTTGTTACGAACATAATATTCTGCAACTCATTTTTTTATGAAAAAGATCCTATCTCCAAGTTACAATCGTTATTTCTCGCGAAAATTGCTTTTAAATTTAGGAAAGTGTAAATATATTAGTGCTCGTGACTGTACACCAAATGTTGTCCTCCCGTGATGGCCTTACACTCCATTCATCTCCACCACTGATACTAGCTGAGGCTGAGCTACGATCGAACGTAGTACGAGTAATTACGCGTAACCAAGGGGAATTGTATGGCTTTCGGATAATTGCACAGCACCACAATGCATTCAATTTGCCATGACCACTCTATCTATCTGAAATGACTGCGTCAGGTGAATGGTTTACCATTGATCGGGCTTTGGTGTTAAGGTGGCGTCGTATTGTTGAACAATTTCTATTAAAAAACGCTTAGAGGAATGAATGTGGAAAATGAAATTAATACTAGTTAACGAAACCAAACAAATAAAAGATGCAAAAACAAACTGAACTGAACACATTAATTTAATGTTCTATCTAGAATTAGTTTAATGGGTTTAAAATAAAAGAATCAGTTTTTTTTTCGGTCATTGATAAAAACTGTGAATAATATCATAACAGTATGTCGTGATGGCCTAGAGGTTAAGGCTTCGTACGTCTTGCATGAGGTAATAATCCGGGCAAATACCACATACAACATCGTGAGGAAACCTGGACTTATAATCAGTAAGTACTTATAAGTCAGAAATCGCCAACGTATTTTGAGCAAGCGTGATGATTAATGCTCGGGGCTCTCTGTATGCGAAGAGGCCTTTGCCCAGCAGTGGGATAATAATAAGCCGATATGTGCCAATGTCGTTAATTTGAAAAATCAACAATATTCATTGCTTTATGAATGTTTTCGAGCAGACAAACTTGTCTTAGTAAGCATGAAATTATGAACGTTCTTCATAATCATTCGAAAATTTGTTACACAATTGGGGTGTAGTACTGATCCTGCTACTAACTCTCAGCGCTTTCCCAAACCTCGTTCATTCCTCGCTCATCTCACTCCTCTACCTGAACCCAAAGCGTTTACGACGTTGCCAAGCACATTCGACGAAATTGAAATATAAATTGGTTTTGGAAAATTTCAAACGCAGACTTAGCACTTCAATGAGTACTTTTATGATAATAAATTACCTGTCATTGTCATTTGTAAGATGTGTGGAGATGAGCTATGAGCTGTGTTTGTTTGTTTTGTTATACGGGTGAAGTGTTGACGAGAGTTCAGAAAAGTTTGGGTGTTGTTCTATTTATGGAGTTAAGCGGTTATGAAAGGGTTGTTGAATGTAGTCGAATTGAGTCAAGTTGAGTCGAATTGAGTCGAATTGAGTCGTATTGAGTAATGGATGATTTCCACCAAACGGCTCTCATCGCGTCGGAACGGAACGGATACGAACGGATGCGGCGACAGCAAATCGCGTCCGGCAGGATGCCGATGCATAAGATACTATACTATACGCTCCGTACCGTCACTTGCGAACATACACGTTTCTGCGCCTAGTCAAATAGTTTCATTTCATCCGATTGTATAAGACAACAGGCCAACGGAGCCGATCGCGTGTCGCAGCATACGTTCGGCTACGATCGCGTGTCGCGGTAGACTCCCACGGTCACGCTGCTGTGCGCGGCTTAGTAATATAGACTTTAAATACTGCGTACACGATTTAATATCGTTTAAAGATTGTAAAATCCGTGCCGATCCGATGCGATGCGAGCCGTTTGGTGGAAATCATCCTTAAGTCTATTTGAATACTTTAGAAGCAATGAAGCTTAAGTAGTAAACTGAAAAGCACCGAGCCTTAAGTTTTCTATGAAAGAAAGAAACAAAGAAAACATATTTATTTGGCACATGCCACAAGTGCACACAACAGACAAAAACAAAAACACACACACATAATCACTACACACACAAACTCACGTCTTCTTACCATACATACTCCATTTGCCTCGTCCACGTTTATTTATCTGGTTATACTATGACTACTCCTTTAAAATTTTGTTCACAGGTACCATATTCTTTTAATAATCAAGACTGAAGACAAATTAGACGGCATGGTTGGCGCTGTGGCTGAGCGATTGGCTGCTGCGCTACGTGTCGCGGGTTCGATTCCCGCACGGAACAAATACTCGTATTTGTATGGCCTACAAATAGTTGTTCCGGGTCTGGCTGTTTGTGTATGTGAGTTTAAATGTTTGTAAACGCACCCATGATACAGGAAAAATTCCTAATGCGGGGCAACGTTTTATAAAAAAAGGGGGTTTGGGAACGCCATGTTTGTAGAATGCTTCAAGTCTGATGGACTAGAGCCGTAACAAAATGGATGCCAGAAGACGGGAGTCGCCGCGGGTGACCTAGAAAACGCTAGCGTGACGACTTAGACGCATTTTTGGGAGATAAATTGAAGCATTTTTGGGAAACTTCCACCTCTAAACGTTAGAATCAGTAGCGTTAAATCAATCAGGTACCTGAACCGGTGTTAATTCCAGTATCACGCGCTAAATGTACACAATCAAACAGTACCCACTAGTAAACAGGAGCCCCTGTGGGGAGATTGTTTCCGAATAGTCCCGAATGAACACGAACTAATGCCGACTTTCGGCAACCTCTAGTGGGGCATTAATGAGGGAATTGGTGATTACTGTATATTAAATCAAGCCTAATCCTCGAAGGGTTCGGCAGAGATGTATTTAAAAGTACACTTACATTTCACCAGTTATGTTTAAGTCCCAAATAATAGCGGGCGAGCCCCTAAACCGGGCGCAAATCTAGACTCCTGCTTCTAAATCCTGATTGAAAAACCCAATAACATGATTAATCTGGGACTCTAAAACAAGACTTCATAAACTTATACTGTCACTTACGGGATATCTTCCGTGATTGTTCATTATTTTGAGCTCCCGATGACAAGACAAGACAAGACTAGACTTCATGCTCAGCAGCCGCGCCTGCGATCACTAGACCAACGAGGTAGTTTACCTGTACCTCGGATACTCATAAATTATTAGGTGTATGGTGTATTCTGATTTGGTATACACAATGTTGATTTTCAAAAATACTGCTATTTGCAAAATTGAGTTAAAATCAGTAGAACAGTGCCTTAAATCAGGTCTCCAAGAACTGGTATTATGCTCGTTTCTCAGAATATTTTTATAAACCTTAATCTTTGCTGTCGCTGTCGCTCTCGAAGCTGGAATTGGGAGAGAATACTCGTCAATGTGTCTTTTGTTAGTGGTCAAGTAATTGAAAGAAAGAAGAAAGAAAATACAATTATTTGGCACATGCTACAAGTGCACAGAATTAAAAAAAAAAAAAAAATTAAAAAAAAAACGTAAATTTAAACAAAAAATGTAATAGGTACTGTTTGCCTCACGGCTGTGCCAAATAGGCCCTGTTCAGCAAAAACGCCGGGCAACTAGTTACGCTGATTTTCAAGTCGACCCGGAATTAACTAAAATTTATTTAATGAGAGAAGATAAATTAAGCTATAGAGACAGACTAGCTTTTGAAAGAATAGATAGACATTATATTAAGGGATTCACAGACACAGGTTTCTCTTATAAACGTTGTTTACGACACTCTAGGGAAGACATAAGACTTATATTATCCTTAAACAATCTTTAAGATAATAAAAAAATGAATCTTAATAAAACGACTTATTGCTCTGAACAACATACGCGAAGCTAGAGTAGACTAAAATAACAAATGGTGGCTACAATAAGCTTTGTTGAATAAAAACTAATAACAAAGCAAAACTTCGCGCCCAATGAACATAATCGTGAAATTAAAACCGACTAAAATCATAAACAATATTCCGTTCGCCACGAAAATGTACGAACAAAAAAAGGTTTGCTTAAAAAAGCACGAAATAATATTATTTACAATTTACTCACACATTTTTGCATCCATTTTTACTTTAAAAAAAAAGTTATAATAACACGGAGTATGCACCGCGCGCGTAATCTAATTTCCATCGTGTCTTTTTTTAGGGTTCCGCGTAGAAATTATTGAAGAAAAATATGTCATGTTGATCGGGGAAATGGGGAAGCTGACAATGAGTGAAGCCTGTCATCCCACGTCAATTAGAAATCACGGATGAGATAAAAAAAAAACGAAATTTTGTTTCTTTTGTTTACTTAACCGGAGGGTTAAATGGGTCAGAAAGGTTTACATTTTAAATGTATAAAGTTAGTGAAACGTATTAAAAAAGGAATTAAAATTGTAGCAAAGCTAGTACAGTCCCGCTCAGTAAAATAAATTATACTTATTAATTGAGGCTATGAGAATTGAAGTTGAAAACCATTCTGAAAAGTATGAAACTAAACCTCAGACATAAACTCAAATATTTGAACTCCTATACAAACAAGTAAGTATTTGAAATTAATCAAGTCTTAAAATAACAGGCCACAGCAATAGTTGTTTAAATTTAATTTACCTTGCCCGAGATTTGATTAACTTCTGAAGTGGTTGATTTACAAGTTTAAATACAATATACGTTTTATTTTATGAATATTTACATCATTATTTACCTATAATAATAAAAATGCACAAATATGTACAATATAAAAGAAGAAAAGCATTCAAGAGCATTGGTTCAAAAAAAAAAAAAAAACAAAAAATTCACTAGCATTAAAAACAGGAATACATTTTTTAAATTAGTTTTTTCAAATAACATAATGCATACGGAACCTTTTAATCCCAGCATCAAACAATTCGCCATGTTTTTTTTTTTCACGCGACTGCAACGCCGGTCGCGAAAAGGTTTTTTACAATGCCATTGCACGCTTGTCTGTTGTTCTGTACGAAGATTGCATTCACTGCAACGTTTATAAAAGCTTACGCGAAAAAGCGCCTTTTACGGTCGACGTGCATTTTGTTTTTTTTTCATTGGTGTTGTTCCCTGTAAAACTTTCAAAAGGTTAATTGTTGTCGATGGGTCTTACAAAGGATTATTATGGCTGAATGGTTTAAAGACTTTTATGTTAAGTAGGATTCTCATAGGTTAATTAAATTTTACATAACATCACGCTTGTAATTCCCAAAGGGCTAAGGCAGAGGTGTACCTATTAATAGTTCCTTATAAGGAACAATCGAGTTTATTTTGAATTTTTTACCGTTACCTGCTTGAGATGCTTGTTTCTATGATGTCTAAGTGAAGGTAAATCTGGCCAGATAAATTCTCCACAGCAGCTGGCTTTATCGTTAGAAGAATCAAAATCAAATTAAGCCAAATTATGACTTAAGTAAGTCTAGATTTCAAAAAGTCAGGCTTCGGATTCAATTTAAATAACGCCGAATCGGATTTTCCCTCGAATAGATTTTTCGCCAACTTTTTCGACTCATCGCTTTTTAGAAGTCTGTATAATCTAGTTTAAATTAAATTGTCATTCGGTTTTCGTAGAATTTTCAATTTATAGAAAAGAAACAGCCAAAAATGACTCATGCGAACACAGATTCTTGTTCGGGCACCCATCCAACTGTAACGCAATAGAGACAGCCTTATCGCAAGACAGGGAGGGTCCCGTCTCCCCTAATTTAATCACAATGACACACAACATTAAGAAACTTTCCCCTATTTCCCCTTTTTCCCCTATTTCCCCTTTGCAATATTCGTTCATAATTGCGTAGGTTATGATCCTTAACGCTTTTAATTAGGATGGAAGTACTCTCTCTCTCTCTCTCTCTCTCTCTCTCTCTCTCTCTCTTTGTCACTGAATTTTGCGTTATTACTCGATGAGTAGAAGGTTGCTGGAGGAGCTCGTGGCTAAATAATAACAGCTGCTCGAGTCGATCTTTAGGTTTAGCCGTGCTTTGAAGATTGGTCTATGGATGGGTGACGATTACATACCGAATTTTCCTCCGTGCCTCGGAAAGCACGTTAACCCGTTGGTCTCGACTGTCATTTGTAGATCTCAGACAGTCGTTACGGTAGTCAGTGGCCCAAAAAGTCTGACAACCAGTCTTACCAAGGGGTATCGTATTACCTAGTACTAACTGTGTTGTGGAGGTCAGATAGGCAGTCACTCTATGTAAAATACTGGTATTCAGCTGCATCTGGTTAGACTGGATGCTGACCCCAACATAGTTGGGAAAAGGCTAGGCAGATAATGATGAGTAGAAAGGTTGCTAGTTCTGCCAAGTCTCTAAAACCCTAGTTTCATTTTATGATAAACTAAGTTGTTCTTAATTTACATCTACTGCTTCGCTTGTTCGTTAGTATCACAGCTTCTAAGGATGTGATCTTGGGTTCGATCCAGGTGCAGCTTAGTATTATTGGATTTTTCATTCAGGAATATTACAATAGCAGCCCAGGGTCTGGATTTGGGGCCAATTGATGGCAATAGGCGCGCATACTACAACATCCACACCAATATTATAAATGCGAAAGTAACTTTGTTTGTTTGTTACCGTTTCACGATTTAATGGGTGATCGGATCGTAATGAAATTTGGCAAGGATTTAGATTATATCCTGGGGAAGAATATAAGCTACAAATCAAAAATAAATCAAAATCAAAATTCATCAAAATTTCCACGCGAACGAAGTCGCGGGCAACAGCTAGTAATACATAGATACATAAAAACATAGCCGGTGAAACATGTGTGTACCATATCTACCAACCTCTGTTTACCCCTTTGAGGATTACAAGCATCATGTCATGTTAAGCATAGAACTTCCCCTTGTTTATTCATGTACGATACCCGTGAATCACTGAGCGTTGCTATAATTAAATTTATTCGCCGCAAATAACTGCCAGTTGTTGTTATTTACGCCTTTTCATTTCCGATCTGCTTGGAGTTTTCTGTTGCGTGGTTGTTAATATATGTTTATGTTTATTTCTGTTTGTTTTCATGGGATTATTGCTATGAGGGGTTTTTGAGGATGATCCGGGAAAGTTTTGTTGGTTTAATTTGATTATATTGCTGTTGATCCGAATCTGTAAATTCGGTAGAATTTTGAATGTTGTTATTGAGAATTTAACATTTTATTTGTCTACAGTCAGTATATACAGCTGAAATGGCAGTGAGCTGGCCATATTTGTCGAAAAAGTAATGGTGTAATATGGGATGCAACCTAGGTAAGAAGATTTCTGGGATAGACTGGATGCAAAAGGCGGAGAATTGGGTGTTTTGGCGTAGACTTGGGAGAGCTCTATGTCTAGCAGAGGACTACGATAGGCTTTCATGATTGAAAAAAAAGGTATGTAATTGACGCCAACTGTAGTTAGTTGGCGTCAATTACACACCATCATCTTGATGGTTAGGTATTGCCACCAAACGTTACGGTTCAACTACCACTCAAACGGTCCCATTATAAAAAAAAAATCGTCCTAATTAACGTCTCTTGAAGAATATTATCACAATAAGTTTTAAACAAACGGCTTAATTTTTATGAACAGAATATTAGCAAGAAGAAAACATCTCAAAACAGCATAATCATGACACGATCTAAACTACTCTAGGTTGTGGTAAGACTGACATCCAAATCTCAAGTAGCTACCTTGTCAACGCATTACTCGACCAAAGCTTACCTAATCAACACGTTAGCGCAGACATGGTTGCGTCTGCAATTATATTGACCACAAACTGCTTAGAATGTCAACTGCAGACCAAGCTTAGTAGATATGGTAGTATAAGGCTGATACGTTCGATGATTTTGCATAGAAATCACTTCCAAACATTTCAGTCGTATAAATAAAAAATATGCGACTCAAAGTGTTGTAAAATCGCATTGAAGTAATTTAGCATGTAATACGACTTAGAGCACCTTATCCTTATTTAACTTTTAGTCGTATATTACAGTCATATATAAATCATATTAACTTCTGTATGACTATTTTTATGACTATTGTACAGTTTTATGTAGAAACGGCGTCATTTAGTAGTAAAACCAGTGTAGTGATCTTAGTGACGTCTATTTATGACTTTTATCCCTCCAGTAATCCTATTAGAATCGCGAGAACCACCTTTAAGTGACGACCATTTAAGAGTGATAAATTGCACCCTTATACAGTTTTAAGCCAATTTTATAACTTTTATACTACCGTTAAATTACTGAGTGTTCTATTATAGTGCTTACAAACTGCAAAAAAATAACCACCAAGTTTCGCTTCTTTTACTATTGCAATTGAAATTGCCTCGGGAGATATGACTCAATACTCGATTTGCATCAAGCAACAAATGCGATTGTCACTTATTTCTTTCGCGTGAGCAGGTTCCTGCGCTCCATGAGGAGCTCGTGGCAAAATAATAACAGCCGCTCGGGTCGATCTTTAGGTTAAGCAGCGCTTGCTTAGGTTGATCCGTGGATGGATGACCACTCATTACATACCGAGTTTCCTCCGTGCCTCGGAAATCACGTTAATCCGTTGGTCCCGGCTGTCATTTGTAGATCTTTGACAGTCGTTATAGGTAGTCAGTAGCCCGAACTTCTGAGAACCAGTCGTACCAAGGGATACCGTATTACACACTACCAACTGGGTTGTGGAGGTCAGATAGGCAGTCGCGCCATATAAAATACTGGTATTCAGCTGCATCCGGTTAGACTGGAAGCCGACCCCAACATAGTTGGAAAAACCTGGTGGTCACTGGTGAGCTGATGTTCTAAACAACTTTTTTCATTTCGTCTCTGCTATGCAGGACGAAGACGAGAAATTGGTTAAAGATCATTTTTGTTTGCCATTATTTGTTACAGTTTATAGATTACGTCTGATAGCAGCAACCGAAATTCTACCTTAAAAAAATGGAAATAAAGATCACAGTTATGAGACAGAATTCTCAGTGGCAGCAACCGAACAGGCAAATTAAAGATCAATGTCATTTTTGTCACAGAAGTTAACGAACTGTGAAATAACAGTATGTGTGTGGTCATGGGTCACAGAGAAGCAAAGCTCCATAAATGCAAATGTACTTAACATTTGCATACAAGGATCTTTTGGCACTCGAATGACATTGACAGACAAGAAGTTTCGGTGATACATCTGTGAGATAAATCTTTTTACAGCTATAGCTTCACCGTAGGTTTCAATGGACCATCTAAAAGGAAGAATAAACAGCACCTTCGAAAATCCAATGACCGTGTAATTGACAAGGAAAACAGGTTACGAAACTCCAGTCTTCCTAATGAACATTGTTCAATGAAAGTGATCAGAAGGGAGAAGGTTTTCTGTGAGGTGTCGATAAGAAACCAATGATCGCCATATCTGGACTCTTTGAGTATATTATTGTTATCAATGCACATTTCAAGTACAATAGACCGACCGCTTTAATAAGCCCTTCGCCTTGCCCCATCAAAGGCATATTAAGCGTCCACAAGGTCCTAACAATGCCCCACAGGTTTAAAATAACCATAATCCACGTAGGTATGGACGATACTAATTGAACCAGTACGTGATCAACCTTCAAAATATTCCTTTTAAATTGATGCCATCGCGAGGACTCATTAAAGCGGTCGGTCAATAGAGCTCCCAGCGACTTTGCAAAAAATGTTATGAAAGAAATTACTTGGAGCTACAGAGTCAACTCGATGCGACTTGAGGCGTGACGGTGTAACAATTAATGAAAACGCGTGTCGCGAGATGTAAGTCACGTTGCAAATCGCAATCACTTGAAAGTCGTAAAAGGGACGCAAGTGAAGATCAAGTTCAACAATGCAGTTTTGACCAGACATCCAGAGAAACGATTTCACAAAATGTTAATAGTAAAATGTAGTGTAAATGTGATGCTGTTCTACAAACGATGGAGCACTTAATATCGTGTCCTGCGTGTCCTGTTGTTTGTTCACTACAGGAACTGATGGATGCTAGCGAAAGCGCCAAACTAGTAGATCAGTTCTATGCTGACACAATTTAGATTGCCATCGACACGCTAAGAAGAAGAATTAGTATTATAATCGAAATCAAACACTGCATATTAATAAATTAAAGAAATAACTTAACCCCGGAGCCACGTGAGCCGCATGGATAACGACCGCTGGGCAAAGGTCTCAACACGATGGGTGCCTGAGGATGGACAGCGCCGCCGAGGCCGGCCCAGAAAGCGGTGGCGAGATGATTTGGACGCGCATCACGAAGGCTGGTTCGAGGTGGCGCAGGAGAAGAGTACCTGGAAGGATATGGGGGAGGCCTTTGCCCAGCAGTGGGACATACAAGGCTAATAAAAAAAATCAAAAAAAACCCCGGAGCAAACTTGGCAACAATTCCATCAACCAATGACTCAACAATTCCCAAAAATCATAACAAAAACTCCGTAACTTGTAATATTGGCACAATCAGCACACAGTTATTGCCTTCTCGATAGCTTCCGATAGCGCAACGTAATACGATTTCATTAATGAATTTAACACCTACAGAAACGCTCATAGTAATGATTCGACGATTTCTCCCTCACAAAGGACGATGGGGAAAAAAAGAAAAAAAAGAACGAATTGAAAACAATTACGGAGAAGCAAGTTTCGCGTGGTAACGATTCGAGGGACTTTTGTCGAGGGAGGGGACATTTTTAAACATTTCCTTGCCAACAATTGCAGGGTTCGTGTTTGGACACGATTCTAAAGAGATGTAATCAGTTTTTTTTTGGAGAGAAGTAAATAAAATTGTGTGAAGAAAAATATGGTGGCATCTTTGTTTATGGTTAGCGGAAAAATTCAAGTCGTTTGCTACATATTTTGTTGCTCTTTATTATCAATGCAGTAATTTTGCAGGTTTCTTCCAAAAATATAGTAATGTTTCAGCGTTGCCATTCTTTGTCATGTATATCAGAGGTGGGTTTTTACGTGTCTATATTATTAGCTGGTCAAAAATACTCCATAATTTTACAAGTATAGCTCCAAGTTGCAGTGATCTTGCTGTCATCGCCTCTTCTAAGTTGTGGTCACTTCTGTGTCTATGATGACATCTCTCTGATAATGTAACTGACATGATGACGTCAAATGATCATGCGGCACGAAGACGTGCGACTTTACCTGCTATGTTATGACTGAGAGGACTTGTGTCTTGGATGTAGGATTGTAGATCCTGCTTTTGGTGATGTGTGTGTTTATAATGACGTTATGGTGCTATTGCTGTACTTATACACAATGTGATTGGTATAGATAAGTCGAGTCGTTGCCTTGTCGCGATGATTTATTAAAATAAATTATTCTTCTTTAAATACCCACATAAACTCACACTGTTTTCCCACATGGGTAGGCAGAAGGTACTGAACGCCACGTGCTTCGCTCCTAACATTCTTTTTTTGTTTCGTCTACGTTCTTGCAGCTATATGCACACCGGTCGCAAATACTACCGTACCAATAGGGCCTATACATCCATCTAGGGTTTCGAACCCCGTCGTACTATTTACATCATTCAAAATAATTTTGGATTATTCTATTCTTGTTTTTTACCTAAGCATCATGAAAGTGGGTAAATCTCCAGGCAACTGTTTTTGGTTGTTAATTCAACAAGTTGGAGTACCTTTTCAAAACATAAACTTCAATAAAAAAAGACGCTAAACGAAGCCGAAAGGCACTTGTTTTCCCCGTCATTTTGATCATTTTTTTGTTCTAGACCATACCTGGGAACCTTCTAGTTACGGAGATATTAGGAGTCAAAGTTCCAACGTTTTCACATTTTTTTTTTTTAAATACATGCTTCAAATGTAAGATTTTACTTTAAACACCTTCACGACCCCTATACTATTTAATCCATCCATCAGCACAATGTTTTGAGTGCGTTACATTGAGTCGTACCGTAAAACGTGATCTATCACCTCAAAAAAAGTCGTTTCCCAGCAATAATTTTTGCATAAAGTTACTTAGTTTGATGTACAGAATGCTTGGTTGACGGCTTTGTGAAGGGTCTGTTTACACCCTGTATTCTACCAAAACCTAGCCATATCTTAACTCAGTGTCTATAATGTATATCCAAACTGTCCCTCTAACATCATTAACACCCCGAGAGGCTTTCAGCAGTATTAAATGACATCGACCGATAAACGCTTTTAAGCTGACGTATAATTCGGTTTGCTTCGTTATGGCCAGCATTTACATGCCTCCATGTCATGTAAAATGCGCGCGTAAAAGAAAATTTTAGCTTTATTTAGAGTGGCCTGTCGTGTGGTATTATTTGTTTGGAAAGTTATGGAGTGGGTAGATGTAGAAGCTTATGAAAGATTCAATCAGTAAATGGCGTCTTTCTTAGGCGATTCTCACACGACAACGCTCGTCCGCGCATTCGGGCGGTGTATGTGTGTTAGGTATCAACGACTTTCATACAATCCTACGCGACACCGACGTGAGATTTGCTTCATTCTCAATCAAAATGTAAGTTAGTGCCTGTACATCATCATCATCATCATTTCAGCCGAAAGACGTCCACTGCACATAGTGCCTGTATATTTCTGTTGAGTCCGTCACTATACTGGCTCATCACCACACCAAGCCTTTCATCTGATGAGATAATTTTAACACATCTATTAAATACGAAGTGTATTCAATAAATAGATGTGTCGATTTGATACGAGAAGGAGGAGTCGTTAGCAGAGATGAACTAGTTTTTTTTTAAATATATTTTAAAAGTCCACTTACTTAAGCATAATGACGGGGCCCCCCTCTAGAGGGCCAAAGCCTGCCGGGGTCGCGGGACTCATAGAATTACCGTGACCCTGGAACATAAAGGGCTACTGAAGGACACCGTGGATTTTAGTCAGTACAAGTCTGACAGTCCCTCCCGCTCTGCCCTCGGTGGGAGGACTCATTTGATGATTTTACCACGTTAAAAAAAAAAAAAAAAAAAATCCACTTACTTTGTTTTGGGATATAATTACTTTCTCAAGGTATCTTCAGTTATTCTATGAATTTTCCTCCTTAACATTTTAGAGAAAATGTGATTTTATTTGTAAACCTTTTTTGACCTTTCAGAAAAATTAAAATTAGAATTTAAATAAACCAAGGTCAGAATTAGCCATCCATTCTTTTAAAATCTATTCTTATTAATTTTAAGGCAACGATCAAATCCCTCGATCCTGAACAATTAAAAAAAAGTTTTTCTAATTAATAGATACCTACATAGTCGCAAAATCTTTTTTTATTTATTTCTAAAACAAACAGTTCGTTTTAAATTGAAAAAAGTTGTGCAATAAAATAGTTTGAAACTGAAATTGATTTTGTATAATTTAGTTTTTTTTTTTGTATTCTAAAGTTTGCTTGTGTAGTGTAGGAGGTGTCTTCAATAAGATTTAAATTGTTTTTAACTATGTTTCAAACGTTAATGCTAGTAAGTTGTATTTCCCTAGAGACAACTGTCCACCTCTCTTTCAGTGAGCGGAGTTCACGTAGCAGAATTTCGGACCAAACAAATTTTATTTTTTTGCCATCGATACGCTAAGAATTAAGTTTGAGAGCCTGTTTCGCCACCTGGGATTAGGTTTCCGTTAGCTTATTTAGTACATAAATTTCGTACAAATTCTGTTCCATTTTTGAATTCATGCGGTTATTCGGACATCGTGAAATAGGCCCTTAGCCGTCTAAGGTCCTCAAATCGCGAGTGAATAGGGTACCTTTAGATAAGCGTGCTCTGTCATCGAACATACCATCGATTACCATTAACCCATCACATAAGGTAGTAGTTAAAAGCGATTCTATTTAAATATAAATAAGCTGTTCTGTAAATAACTGTTGTCACACTTGTTGTTATCAAAATTCACTCTTTCCCACAAAAAAATCAATATCAAAAAATTATGCTACACATACTATTAAACAACAAGATTTTAAAACACAAAAATAACGTGTTTAAAATGAGCTAAAGGGACTTTCAGCCAACATAACAGGGGACGATAACGATCCAGAGGTAGGGACAGCATTGTTCTCGGCCCTTAAATCTTTTACCTTTACTTTCAGTGATATATTACAGGTTAAAAGTGTTTTAGTAAGGTACATTTGAACAATTATTTATCACCTTAATGTTAAAGGGAGAACGAGAGGGGCAGAACCTGTCTCTCTCTCTCTCTCGTTATGGTGAATTTTGAAGTGAGACCGAAACATGTGTTTTAAGATTGGCTGCGCGATGTGTGTGATCAAGCAAACCAAGAAAATGGGCAACAAGTTCAAGCAAGTTTATAATTGTAGTCAAAATAGCTGCATTTTATTTACACGAATAATAATATCCCGTTAAAAGTCTGCTAACCAGTCTTACCATTCGGCGTATTACCCAGTACTCAGAGGTCAGATAGGCAAATCGCTCCATGTAAAATACTGGTAGGTATTCAGCTGCATCCAGTTAGACTGGAAGCCGACCTCGACATAGTTAGCAAAAAGCTAGGCAGATGATGAATAAGATGCGGTCAAAAATTGGGATTACGGCAATATGTTAGCACTCCTAGAAAAGTTTTTTTACTATATTTAATAGTCTACTATACTATAACTGAGTAAGCTAGGCCAAAACAGAGTTGTCTTGCAACCTAAGCTATTGAACCAATTTAACAAATAAGGTTCCGTTTTATTAGTTTGAACTGGTGGCTTACCATGACGTATTAAAGCAGGAGTAATTCCAGTGTGGGAAAGAGACAGAGCTATACAGGTCGTCTAGCGCCATCTCTGTTTTAAGACGTCATGGTAACCCCCTGGACTGCAGTGGTACACAAAATCAATGTATGTATACTACTGTGCTGTGTTGTCATCATACGTTTTTGACTTAGTTCAGGAGCTAAATGGGTAGGCAAAGATCACGCAATTATATATATACAGTTGCTTAAATTTCGATGTAAATGAAAAAAATCTATTACATACCTACATAAAATAATGTTTTAAAAGACGTACACTCTGAGCTCGCAATCTCACATATGTGCGATCCCCAACCAACACTGAAACAAACCCCCGGAGGGTACCTAGTTAAAAATAATGAACAGAGAAATACTACAAACAATTAGTACTAATTGCTCTATTAGTGACCAGCTCGGGAAACACAACAAACACAGTTAAACCCACATAAACACAGAAAAAAATACACAACACAATTTACGCGTATCACATTAAGCCTGTAGGTGTTCCCAGAAGAGTTGGACTGACGTTGAATACAGACATGATTTTCTGATCGTTAAATAACAACAACTATACACCATGATTTTTATTCGTCTTACAACGACAACCCACTTCATGTATTAAATGACTACTAAACATTAATTTAAAAAAAATAGGTATTTATGCGATTTGAATAATTCAAAAATAAAAATATTATTCATTATTATGACTCATGACGTAGTTGAAACACCCTGTTGTGAGCGATGGTCTACTCGACTCGTGCGCTGGGTAGGTATGTTCTACCGTTTGACACATAAACATTTTTAACAGGATGTTTCATAATTCTAATGTATTATTTATTTTTCTTTGAACATGTAACCTTAATTAACGGTAAAATAGAAATAATCGCGCCTAGAGGTATTTTATGTCGGATACATTGAGTGGACCACCTTTGTAAGACGACTAAAAAGTCACGGTGTATAATGACATTGTAAAGTAATCGGCAAATTGTCACTTCCCAGAAGAAGTGGACAGAAGACAGTGATAAAACAAACGATGGTGGATGGTGGGTGGTGCATCTTGAGAAGAAAATGTATCACGAAAAATGGTGGAAGAGAAGTCTTGACTCAAACCTGGATGCAAATGTTACTAGATGGAAAGGCCACATTATGCCGGTATCAGGAATGACAGAGAGTAAGTAATGATTATAATGATATTATGTTCTCAGTTATAAAACGCTCCCACAGACTCACAAGGCTGGCTGGCTGGGAGCACTATCAAAAAGGATAATTTAGCGTGACTTATCCGAGAAGATTCTCATACTTAGATAGTTATTGGATGGATTATCGCAAAATAGTGTTGTCTGTGTAAAAAAATAACTTCAGGAAGGAAATTTCGAAACGCCTAGTTGACGCTTCCCGTGACCCAAGGGCTGGCCTTTACTTTGGCCAGAGGCTTAGTGTTGCCATACAACGCGGCAACGCCGCCAGTCTCTTGGGCATATTAACAGCTGACAGCGCTGAGGAGGAGTTTTTTGATGCCCTTTTATAGTTTGTTGTTAGTTTTCATATTTTAGGTTATTTAATAGTTTTTAATTAATTATAATCAATTAAACTTCAGGAAGTAGAAAAAAGTATTCACTTGAATATAATGATGCAATTTCAAACAAACTGTAAACCGAAAACAATAAAAATCTTTCAAGTAACTCGACAGTACACAAGTTTGCGCCATGCGAGGCAATTTTACGTAATATTTCTTCGCAAGACGATTTACTCAAGTGCAATATCCGAGGGGTTACCTGCACAGTAATATGACAGCTTATGTTTTAAACTGAAACACCTTCTGGAATATTCTCTTGGAATATCTGGGTCATTTTTATTTTTCATATGTTTTATAAATGTTTAAAGTGTAAGTGTGTTTATGTTATACCTACACTTTGTATTGGACGTGGAGTTGCGGACACCAGCCCGTTATACAATACAATACATTATACAATACAAAGTGTAGGTATTTTGTTTTTTATTTTCTCTGTTGTTATCCAAATACACAGTCGTATAAAGGGTGTAAATAGACCCTTAACATATACGAAAAGCACTTGTTTTCCCCGTCTTTGCGATCATTTTTTTGTTCTAGACCATACCTGGGAACCTTATAGTTACGGAGATATTGGGGGTCAAAGTTCAAACTTTTTCACAAGTTTTTTTTTTAAATACATGTTTTTGATGTAAGATTTTTACTTTACGCACCTCCACGACCCCCGTACCATTCATTTTATCCACCAGCACAATGCTTTGAGTGCTTTTTATCGAGTCCGACCGTAAAACGTGATTTTTCACGCCAAAAAAAAAGTCGATTACCAGCAATAATTTTTGCGTAAAGTTACTTAGTTTGATGTACAGAATGCTTTTTTTTTTTTTTTTTTTATCGTGGTAAAATCATCAAATGAGTCCTCCCACCCAGGGCAGAGTGGGAGGAACTGTCAGACTTGTACTGACTAAAATCCACGGTGTCCTTCAATAGCCCTTTATGATCCAGGGTCACGGTAATTCTATAAGTCCCGCGACCATGTACAGAATGCTTGGTTGACAGTTATGTGAAGGGTCTGTTTACACCCTGTATGAAAGGAAGTTAAGCTTCTTCTATTTAACATATTTTAGAGCCTGTAATGAGCTGGTGTTTTGCTTTTTCCTGGATTTCTTAAAGAAACCACTGCTAGCCAACTCAAGCATCATAAGTACGTACAAGTATCATTAGTAATTCACGTCCGTCTTTGGGTCACCGACTTAAAATGCGTTGCAAATTTCAACTCAATCGGTCCACTAGTTTCGGAGTAAATTGGCTGTGACAGATGGACAGACAGACAGAAACGCGAGTGATCCTTTAAAGGTTCCGTTTTTGCCTTTTGAGGTACGGAACCGTAAAAAGAATAGGTGTGTCTATAGAAAAGCAGCAATTTTCATGAAGTGCAGATCTCGTTGTTTCTATGAACACTTTACTCTTCCTGTATGGCCCACATGGGAGTGATTGCGATGTAATGCTAACTCCGCAACTACCTTTTAAAATGCTAAAACTAACGTAAATCAAATTGCATTTATATAAAAGTAAATTATTAAACTATAGTAAAGAGGTTCACTAACAAAAAAAGAAAAAAAAAGGTTTTAACTTTACTTTTCTTTTATTGTTCTTTTTTTTAAAAAAAAAACGTCTTCCCACACTAGGAATTTCTCCTGAATCATGGGTACGTTTACGAACATTTAAACTCACATACACAAGCAGCCAGACCCGAACCGACCAAAACTATGTAAAGCTCATCATCATCTGCCTAGCCTTTTCCCAACTGTGTTGGGGTCGGCTTCCAGTCTAATCGGATGCAGCTGAATACCAGTATTTTACATGGAGCGACTGCCTAGCTGACCTCCACAACCCAGTTAGTACTGGGTAATACGATACACCTTGGTAAGACTGGTTGTCAGACGACATACTGTTATGATATTAATCTATATTAACCGGATGATGCTAAATACCAGTATTTTACATGGACCGACTGCCTAACTGACTATGTAAAACTATCAGTGAATAAAATGAAATAAAAAACAAAGGTACCAGTAGCGAAGGGTCAATTTTTGTAAGAGGTAAGCCGGAGTACATATCTTTACTGTATAGAATATTATTGGCTATAGAATACTGACTGTGCCATTTTTCAAAGAGAAGCCGGTAGGAATCGGGTTCTACGGAACCTTCGCCACTGATAAGCCCGCCTATGCCATTAAGTCCGCCGTTGTGCAGTCTTGTAACTTGTGCATAAAGTTTTAATAAATAAATAAATAAGTACTATGTTTTCAGAAGTTTGTTAAAGATTGTGAACATAATTTAGACTTAATAAGTTACGTTTGGACAAACTTCATAAAAACATTAGCGAAGTAGAACTTTAGAAAGTCTATAAACACAACAAATGTTTCGCAAGAGAGCACTAGAAATGATAACACACTAAACAGTTCTTTTAAACAAAATATATTAAACGCTTTCTTTTCATAAAATTAAAGCAAAAAGTATGTATAATTTACAATTATTTTAGGTCTTGTTTCTCATAAATAAAGTTAGGGATAGCTTTTTAGACCGATTAAGTTTGTTTTTTTCATAAATACCTACAGAATTTTCTACTCAATTAGAATCCATTCCAACACAATGAAACAAGAGTTTTATGATAACGAGGCTATTAGAAAAATTATGATGATAATCTCAGAGGTGGGGTCAAACCGAGCGAAGCAGTATAAAAAAAAAACCAGTACATTATAATATATTGGGAGTAAAAATACTCTTAGCGATGCCAAAAGGTACTTATATTTCACGTCATTGCAGTCATTTGTTTGTGCTAGACCATACCTGAGAACCTTCTAGTTACGGAGATATTGTGGGTCAAAGTTCTAACTTTACACAAGTTTTTAATGTTATAACTTTACTTGAAATAGCGGTACGACCTCCGTAAGATTCAATGCATCCATCAGCACAATGTTTTGAGTGCGTTCTTTGACTCCAACCGCAAAACGTAATTTTTCACCCCAATAAAAAAGTCGTTTCCCTGCAAATCATTTTTGCGTAGAGTTACTCAGTTTGATGTACAGAATGCTTGGTTGACGGCTTCGTGAAAGGTTCGTTTACACCTTGTATAAAAATTCACTGTCCATTCCACTTGCTAGTTTACTCCGTTTGACGGCATCTTAACACCATGTAGTAAAGTGACACACATTAGCAATTTTTACACGTTACACTCATGCCGACACTAAGCTGTTGATTACAGCAAGTAGTTTACAATGTTGTTCGCTTTCAAAATACTTATGATGAATTATGAGTGTCTATCACAAGTATGTTGAAGTGTACCTGCAATTCGAGCACTTACCAAGCGACTTTTTACCTAGTAATAAGAAGCCAGACAGTGTCAAGCCATTTTTCCAGAATATTCCGGAGCAACATGCAGGCAATATAATACAAAATGCAAGTTCTCGGCATATGAGCTCAATTTGACAACGTACAAGTATAACATACAACATAATCATGGCATATTTCATTTAGCAAAGCTCGCGTGGTCTGCGCTCGAGTCTAGGATGTTATTAAGTTCCTGCAACTTTACTCTTAGGATAGGAGCTAGAGGCTTGATATGTGAAAGGAAATTATGTTTTACGTAAGAGAAAATTGCGTAAAATGAAAAGTAACAAGCGGCGCCGAAGAAGATATCGATCAGAACTGGTTCCAGGCTACTGCCGGGAATTTTTGAAATATCTTGAAAAAAAAAAGAAAAGATAATTGGAAATTTCTGTTTCTATATCTAAAATCTGTCTAATTTAGCTGTAACAATATTTTTCGAAAATGTTTTCCTTAATATTTTTAGACCTATGTACCTTGCTTATGCGCATGAAGTTTCAATAAAATCGGTTCAGTCATTTCGAAAAAAATGGACTTGAAAGTTTGGATGAAAAGTCGTAAGCGCTCTTAATAGAAGATACAATACATTTCCAGCAAACTATCTCCCCGACTACCAAACCGTGCGTGAGCTCCCTACGAATATTTATAGTCTCACTATACTTCGCCCGACAAACTTTCAGGTATTAACGTAATGGTATCAGGTCACGTTTGCTCACAAAAAAAAACTTGAAAGATTACCAAGACTTAAGTTCGTAACTGGCAATGATTGATATTTATTTCATACGTTTATAAAGTTTTCTTATGTGCTTTGTATTAGTGATTAGTTTTGTTTATGACCTGAAGTTGTTGGTAGTAACTTGGTGAGAATCTCATGAACTTAGATTCTGGAGAAATTACTCTTTAAGACTTGGGTATTGCATATTCGGGGCATTATAGCGAATGAAATATACCATTGTGCATGTGTGAAACTCACAATGTCTAACAATCAGTTAATATTTTGAGTTGATGGAGTTTGTTATCAATTTATATACTTATGGGCAATTCTCAGTGCAATTTCATCACTTCTGTATCTCATTTATTACTTCATTTAGAAGGCAAGATGTCCAGTGTTAACCAGAACTTGGTTTTAGTTATTGTATTTTAAGACCTCTTGTCAAAAAACCAACTTTATAAAAAATACAGCCGAATCGAGAACCTCCTCGTTTTTAGAAGTCGGTTAAAAATACGTAAAACCAGAAATTTAAGTTCGTAAATAATCCCACCACTTTCGGAACACTGCCACTGAAAAACAAATTGCACTTCCATGCCTGAAAATTAATTAAGATTTCACCGACAAAATGCACCACGAATTCCGAGCCAAGTGAAAAAGAATTAAAAAACAATTAAGTGAACTTCTAAACTGGAAACAATTTCCTACAACAATATGTACTAGTTATATACCAACTTAATCTAGGCGGGCCAGGCAGGATATTGCACTAGACAACAGCACCGTTTGGCAGACCCAACCACTAAAATCTTGATTCGCAAATAATATGGACTTCAGACTTTCATATTTTTGTTACTGCAAATTGGATAACGTAGTCTTTTGTTTTAGAATGCAGACAGATCTATTTGTCTGACTGTAACAGTGCCAAATGATTTTAAAAATGGAATTTTATTTTCTGGTCTGAGTCAGGCGGGGTTCAAAATTCGTGAGTCATTTGTTTCTTTGTAGAACAATTGGAGCTTGTCATACTATAGTTGAATGAATTATGAATCACGTGGTTCGATGAAAACACTGTTGAAAAGTTCACGTAAATTTTCTTAAATTATAAAAAGGTGCCAATAAACAAGTGAAAATAAACCGACGATTAAATTATTCCGTGCGAATATACTCACAATAAAGAGAATGATTAATTTGTGAATATTAGTGAATAAAATATTGATTCTGGATTAATCGAAAACGCATTAAAATTGTTATAGCACCTAATTGAGTGATTATTATTTTAATTCACAAAAGAGTGATATTTCATCATAATTCGTATTAATATAAAAAACAGTTCATCATCAGCCTATAGCAGTCCACTGCTGGACATAGGCCTCCTCAATTGCACGCCATTCAACTCGATTTTCAGCAACTCTCATCCAGTTGCTACCAGCCACCCTGCGAAGATCGTCACTCCACCGAGCCTGAGGGCGTCCAACCTTACGTTTGTCGATTCGCGGTCTCCACTCAAGAACATGTCTACCCCAACGGTCATCGGGTCATCAAAAAAACATTTGAAAACAACTGTGGCAGCTGTAGCGATACTACAAACCTTCAGAAAAAAAAAAAAAAAAAAAATAGAATGCAACATCTTCATATCAGGTTTCTTTCATGATGTCTAATTTGTCTGTCATCGTTTTCAAGGCTTCTATCAGGTTCTATCATTCGAAACCTCAGTGTAGCCTCTTAGTTAATCAATCCTTTGCAAGGTCAGCTAAAATCACCGTAAACAAAAACATGTTTTCTCACTTATGGGCCTCCCAATCCAACTTGAAAAGTTAAAGCCGAACCAGGAACCGAGAAATCCAACATTTCATACCTTGTTATTTATGAAGGTTTTTCGCAATTTTTTCGAATCATAATGCGTTGAAAAAGAGGATCTTTTATTAATACCCGTTTGTACCACCGACGATGTTGGCTTAGCCCCTGTTGACTTTTAAACAGTACAATGTTTTTATTCGCTTCCTGTACAAAGGCCTAATCACTGGATTATACAAAGAAATGTTATTGAGTGGTGTTACTTTATGGTCCCGGCTGTCATTTGTCGATCGTAGATTCCCAGCTGCTTGTTAACTTTTTATTTTGTTCTACATTTTTTGTGTAGTAAGCAACGACTTATTGTCGGGCCTACGCTGTCCCCCCATACTTAAGTACAAATGCTGTATCCATAATAATATTGTAATACCAAATGGTTTTGAAAACAGTGGATCTGGAATTCTAGTACCTGTGTCGATGGTGTGCCTTACTTAATAAATAAACAAAATAAAATAATACAAAATAATATGTAAATGCCAAATCTTCTGTTTTATTACAAAAACCGAACCAATTTACCACATACAATCAATTATGATATTTATAGCAATCCCAAGAGCACTCAAAAAACAAGACGTAACCGAAAAAATATGAAGAACATTGTTGTCCGTAAGGATCCTGGGTCAAAGTAACCCACGCTAGGAAAGTTTATTTTTATCCAAGCAGGCTTGGACCCTCCAAAACAAATTTCATGAATAAATTTTTCCTTTGTAAACAAATCGAGCAGGCCATATTAAATTAAGGCTCTCTTGTGACTCAGAATGCAATAAAAAGGCCGAATTTTCGCCAGTGTATATCTTTGCATGTTGCTGTTATTTTTGGGATGTTTTGGTTTCTATTTCACAAGGTGTAAATAAGATTATTCATTTGTATTTGCCATGGTGGCTGAGTTTTGAGCTAAACTAACATTTGAACTTTTTGCCATCGATACGCTAAGAAGAAGATTATTCATTGTGCAGAAGCAATTGGTCAGCCACTGTGCCTACTAAGTGATTTCTTTTGCGCGTCACTCACTACTAATTGAGATCACATACCAACCTATCATGTATTCAAACCCGCCATCAAAAGTTTTTTTTTTAAAATGACGTGAAATCAAGGTCACGTGAGTTGTGTTAATTGGTTTGTGCCGGTCAAATGGAGCTCCAGTTTTTGTATGGAGCCTCCATATAAAATCTTCAAATTACATATGCGGATGATTAGACTGGAAGCCCACCAAAGACAGTTGGAAAAAAGATTATGACATCATCAAGCTATGATTACCGATCAAGTGCATGGTTAATAAAAAAAAAATGAAAAAGCGTTTATTCGTGGTAACCTCCAATTACAAAAAAAATATTTCTGCCAAACTGTAAAGCAGTTTGTTGGCAGATGTAGCTCCCATGTACATACAATATTACCTATATTTTTGTATTGTATATCGTCCGCAACTCCGCGTCCAAAGCGCGTATTCTGTAAATTATAGCAATATTTTTTATTTCCTATGCAAGGAAAAGGAGATGTTTAACTTTCTAAGAGGAAGACATCATTTTCGTGGGTCATCATAATCAGCCTCTAATGTTCCCACTGCTGGGACACATGCCTCCTCTCTATGAGAGGGAATGGACTATATTAATCCACCACGCGGGTGCGGGTTCGTAGATATCACATGTCTTCGAATTTTGGTTCTAGGACAGGCCGGTTTCCTCACGATGTTTTTCTTCATGGTTTGAGAGCAGTGGTGATGAAATAGATTACACAAAGTGACGCGCCTGCCTGGGTTGGAACCCATGACTTACTGATCGTAAGTCGGGGCTGCCAACACTGTTCCACCGCTGCTCACACGTGCTCGTGGCGTAGACGAAACTAATTCGTAAATCGTTCGAATTTAGTACGTCAAGTTTACTCCGCGCATTCGAGCTAGACTCCAGAAAATCATTTTCTATTCCCATCCTGTATAACTAGAGAATTTAATCTCAGAATTGAACTTAGGGACCCAATTTAAGACTCAGATAACATCGTCGTTGTAACAAAATCGTATAACCTATTTAGTTATTAAACTTTTTACAACCGAAACGGGTTAGGCTTTACAAGCTCGTAAAGTACTTAGATGGGTACTTCAGAATTATCTGAAGAGATAAAGAAGATAGGGGCATTGTGTCCAGTTTACTGCTGTCTTGACTATGAGTCATGAAATTGTGGATGTTGTGTGATGAGTTTAGTTATGGGAGTAACCTAGATTTAATCTTGTTAAAGTTGACTTAGTTTTAGGTTGTGGAGTTCAGAAAACCGCTCCATGTCATACTGATCCAGCTGCATCCAGTTAGATTGGAAGCCGACCCCAACATGTTTGAGAAAGAGTTAGGCAGATGATTCATATTCATGATTGATTTGCTTTGTTCAATATCGTATGGAATTTGAAGTAATGTAGTAGAAATAAATACGTAGATCTATCTCTTGAGAGTATTTTATGAATAAACACGAACTCTAAACGTGGGCTGCAGATTGCATGACAGTCTGCCATTCTTCTTTCTTGGTTTTCTACAGCACTAAATCTGTTTCTGTTTCATTCGTCAAAACTCACAGTAAATTTGACTTATTTCTATGTAGAATAAAGTCGAATTTTCTATGAGACAAGCTGTTGGACCTAAATCTGGATAGTGATTAATTCCCTCGTGGTCATATTTTTGAAAAAAAGTAAGGTTATAGTGAAAAGTGAATACCAATAATATTCCAGTTTCTAAAGTTTTTTTTTATATATATACTAAATAGGCTTGGATTTGGCCGCAACTCGTCTGATGTGACGCTATGACGAGGACTTAAGTTGAGCACGATTGCTTAGAAGAAACCGATTCAGCCGTGAGACACACAATATTAACTCTTTTCTTTTGTTTAGTTTTAACTTTTTTATTGTGTAAAGGAGGTCAGCAAAAGCCCATACAACTTTGCCCAAACATGTACCTCGAGGTACACGTGCACCAAATCGTAGAAAAAAAATAGAGGAATTCGAAAATAATTGTGTTTTTATCCATAAATAATTTAAAACTACATAATAAATTATTTTAGGTTTTAATAACCTGTAACACAATTAAATCATGTAGCAACTTTGCATGTACGGGTTGACATCTATACATATAAAATTCAAAGTCCTGACTGACTGACTGACTGACTGACTGACTGACTGACTGACTGACTTATATATCAACGCACAGCCCAAACCACTGGTCCTAGAGACATGAAATTTGGAAAGTGTACTCTTTGTAAAGAGTAGGTATCCACTAAGAAAGGGTTTTTCGAAATTCCACCCCTAAGAGGGTGAAATGGGGTGTTGAATTTTCTATGAAACTTTTTATTCTCTGAGTCGATTGACTTGAAATTGTGTCTACATATACTTCAGTTAAAATGATGAGATACGTGTATCACAGTTTTTCCAAAATCATCCCCCAATTTAAAATTCAATGTCCTGACTGGCTGACTGATACATCAACGCACAGCCCAAACCACTGGTCCTAGAAACATGAAATTTGGACAGTGTACTCTTTGTAAAAAGTAAGTATCCACTAAAAAAGAGTTTTTCGAAATTTCACCCCTAAGAGGGTGAAATGGGGTGTTGAATTTTCTATGAAACTTTTTATTCTCTGAGTCGATTGACTTGAAATTGTGTCTACATATACTTCAGTTAAAATCATGAGATACGTGTATCACAGTTTTTCCAAAATCATCCCCCAATTTAAAATTCAATGTCCTGACTGGCTGACTGATATATCAACGCACAGCCCAAACCGCTGGTTCTAGAGACATGAAATTTGGAGAATGTACTCTTTGTGGAGAGTAGGTATCCACTAAGAAAGGGATTTTGAAATTCCACCCCTAAGAGGGTGAAATGGGGTGTTGAATTTTCTGTGAAACTCTCTCGGGGTCGATTGACTTGAAAATGTGTCTACATATACTTCAGTTAAAGTGATGAGATACGTGTATCACAAAATCATCCCCCAATTTAAAATTCCATGTCCTGACTGGCTGACTGATATACCAACGCACAGCCCAAACCGCGGGTCCCAGAGATATGAAAATTGGAGGGTGTATTCTTTGTGAAGAGTTAGTATCAGTTTTTCGAAATTCCTACCCCTTAGAGGGTGAAATGGGGTGTTGAATTTTCTGTGAAACTCTTTACTCTCGGGGTCGATTGACTTGAAAATTTGTTTACATACTCTTCAGATAAAATCCAGTAAATCCGATGTCCAATCTCAAACCAAGGTGTCAATATTTCACGTATCTAATTTAATTGATATAACTTTATAATAATAATTGCAAGTTATAAGCAAGTACATGTAAATCTATGTATGTATTATAGATAGATACATAGATTACTTATTATTCCAGAAGTAAGATCCCGTGGGCAATTCCCTAACTCCACGCGGGCGAAGCCGCGGGCATAAGCTAGTTAGTAGTATATGTGTTCTGTGGACATTATTTCGTGGATAAAATATGTCATTCAAAGGTCATTCCGTTGGTTTCTGCGTTTCGGGGTACTCTGTTGTTCGTTTGTGTTGTGTATTTTGTTTAATAACTTGGCCATTCTTTCTGGTATTCCGTTTGTCACCTCACGATTCGGTTCTTGACGATACAGTGATCCCGAAAACTTGGCTATTCTTTCTGGACTTTTGTTAGGTACCTCACGATTTGGTTCCTGTACTCCTGATGGATTGGCTATTCATAATCGACATTACGATTTGGATACTCAGGCTTTTGGTTTGAGCGTGCGTAACTATCCTGTTCACGTTTTATCATAATGAAGAGAATAAAATGCTTAAGTTTTTACCAAATCTATTGCTTTCAGGCTAGTGCTTACAAACATGAGGTGCGTTTCTTGTAGTGGAGTACTGGATGATAAGATAACATGCAGTCTTACAATATCTCCCATGTCGGTATTGAGCTGACTGTAGTTTTGGAAGAAATATTAAACCATGAGGTAACTAATGAAGAACGCTAATAAAAAAACAAAAATATTTGTCGTTTTATTCCATACAATTAACTCGATAAGTCTATTTATTTCATTGTTATTGGTTTTATTACTGAAAAGATGGCTTCCAGGCTTTAATTCATTGAGTGCCACTCGGGCTCCAGGGCCCGATAATAATAGGAAATGCTTGAAAGGTTAATTGAATTTCATGAAGTGGGCTACTCAGTATCTAATCTCAAATTCAACTTCCAACCCTTATGCACATCACAATAGAGGCAGAGTAAGCATAAAAAAGTGTATTTTATGTAAGTATTCGATGTTTCTTGGCTTAATGTTCTATTTATTTCAAGAAATCAAGATAAAGTCAATAAAAGGCTTCATTTAAATGCGATTCTATTCACTGAAACCTGGATGATCTGGCTTGATTTATGTTAAGCTGGGATATGACGGAGGATCCAGGTCCCATCAAGTTGGAACCCTTGGATGTCGGCGCTAAGGAACTCATTTATTTATCGAGTTTGTTATTCGCTCTGATAGACTTCTATCACTGCTTCCTATATTCAGTACTGTTCATCAATATTCACAGCTTGTATTCAGCTACTTTGGATATAAGCATCCTTTCTTGTGTTAGGTAGGTACATAACTTTGCCTAACAAAAATCGATTATACAATGAGAGTTATTATTGAATTCAGATTGAATTAAACTATAAAAATATTTGAAATGAAACAAAAACAACAGCAGCTGAAGCCAACAGACAACTGTCAACTTGACAGTTTTTTTTTTAATAGGTAATGTAATGGACCATGGTAGTATAATTGTGCCCAAAATGGCTAGCTTTTTATTACGTTAAAAGTTATTTTATTCTCGTCCACGGGTAACGATAAGAAAAATATATTAATGCAATATTATTCAGTGTAATCTAGTGTATTTTATGCCACTAAGTGTACCTCGGTACTTTGTTTGGGCAGATTTTGGTGACATCCTTTAAGTTATTTAGATTATTTTTATTTGTTTGTTGTGTGCACTTGTGGCATGTGCCAAATAAATATGTTTTCTTTCTTTCTTTCAAAACATTTTATTTTTTGATACTAAGTAAGATAACATACCATTTCTTGAACATCATTGCCATCAGGACATCCAATACAAAACCAAAATCACTACCACCCACTGTGAACCTAAGCTTGAACCTTCTCAAGAACCTCAAAGCGATCAACTTTGTCAACCATTGGGTCTTAAATGGACTTGTTTGATTTGGTAATCGTTGGGACTGCCGACATCAGGGGTCGCTCCCCTAAACCATTATTTTTACAATGGGTTTCCTTGAACACTCTGTTCCGATAAATTATTGTTACGTGTGTATTAGAAGAGGACTGTTTACTTCCCCAGTTGCTAGTTTTTACCACAATATTTCCTCTTACCGAAATTGCGCCATATTTGTTTTTTTTTTTGTAATTGTCTGGTTTTAGTGAATGACCTCAAATTAAATGAAATAAATTGAATTCGATTACATGAAATAAACCAATCTTCAGGTTAAGCTGCGCTAGCCTAGGTTGGTCTGTGGATGGGTGAGCACCCATTACCTACCGAATTTTCTCCGTGCCTCGGAAAGCATGTTACGCCGTTGGTCCCGGCTGTCATTTGTGGATCTTGGACAGTCGTTACAGGTAGTCAGTGACCCGAAAGTCTTAATAACAACCAGTCTTACCAAAGAGTGTCGTATTACCCAGTCTAACTGAGTTGTGGAGGTCAGATAGGCAGTCGCTTCATGAAAAATACTGGTATTCAGCGGCATCCGGTTAAACTGGAAGCCGGCCTCAACATAGTTGGGACTAGGCTAGGCAGATGGTAATGATTTTCATGAAATAGACATTCAATAACGGTATTGAAGCTTAGTCGTATTAAACAATTTAATTTATAAAAAAAAAATACATTATTTGTTACAGTCAAAGCTTAACGTCTTAATTTTTCAGTTTCAAAAGTTCAAGAGACGATTACGGAGCTCATACGATAGTTTATTAGTCGTGGTTTTTAATTATATGGGTATATTTCCACTATTAGCAATAGGCTCGCCCCTATAACGTGAGACTTAAACATAACTGGCGAATTGTGGGTGCACTATTAAGTACAACTCTGCCTAACCCTTCAGGGATTGCTGTCGTGATGTTATGTTATGTGTATTTCAAGTATTGATACAGGTAACCCCTAAAGGTATCCAACAGACCAATACCATCACTTAAAAACTTTATAATCAAAAAAGGACTCGACGCTTCACTCCGATACGAAACCAATAACCGCAGAACAAATAATTTCCTATACCAATAACTAAACACAGAATTTCATTTCCTCCATAAGGACTCAATAACTTAAGTAAGTTAAACCTCTCTTATTGGATTTCATTAAACACTATCAATTTACAGATGGGCAGCGGTTGTAACTCTCACAGTTTATTGGTTGCACAGGTCAGTATTGATCGGGAGTTTGCAAGAAAACCGGACGAAATTCAACTGTTTTTTGGAATAGAACGTTTTGGGATAGGCGTTTAGGAGTATTAGCACCAATACGGTAATATGTATATTGTACTATGTCTTAAATGTTAATAAGTTATATAATAATTGTTCTGTGTTATTTTTATTGTTATTGTGTATGAGATTTATATAATTTAGGTTATGTAGTAAGTATATATGTTATAGAAGTTCCTTATTAGGTTAATTTAATATTGTAAATATATAAATACCACACCATCGCATTAGGTTAATCCTGTCATGATAGTTGTAAAGGTAATTATAAATAAATAAATAAATAAAATAAAATAACTTTAATTTCGGACAAGCAGTACCCATAGAGGGTTAGTAAAATAAAACTTATTAACTATGTTAATTACACCTTATTTCGATACGAGCTTGTTGTTCGAGAGGCACCTACGAACAATAGCCCCAATAATCGGGGAGTCGAACCTCCCTGCTATAGTCTTCAGGATGGAGTTGGAGCTGGCCCGTACTCTGCAGAGTAACGACGCAGACTTCTTCCTAACGATCGCGTGAAAGTCGTCGACGCGTGCCTGCGCGAACATACCAGATGCACTGCAGAAACGGGACAGCCCCATCGACATCCTGAATCCATTATTATACTGAACCCGTAAGGCACTGATGGTCCGCTGAGTATAATTAATAATAGGTAATACCCTAGCACGCAAAATACGCGCTTTAACGTGGAGTTGCGGACACCAGCCCGTTATACAATACAACAGGTAATACCTTAGAGCCTTTGCACACCACGTTTTTTTTATGCGCTGACGACGCGCTTAGAACGCAATCAGCAAACGCTAGATTGAAGCCACGTTGTTACCTTTGCACACGATCCTTGCGTTTTAAACGTGCTGATACATCGCTACAAGGTCCCCTTAGCAATCGTTTTCAAGGCGTTGCCTATTTCTATAACAACTTTGGCAATTGACATTTAGGTACATTTTTCGGAAAGCTAGATTGAAGGTATAAATACACAGATATACTTACATACTACACAAAAGCATGTACCTTCATTTTTGATGCGTTCAGTTGGCAAGATAATAAATAAAATTTCCTTAATACAATTTGTTGTCTTGTTTTTCAGATGTCCGAAGAAATACTAGGTTTTAACGAACCCTTCACGAAGCCAAAGACCAAGCATTCTCCACATAAAATTAAGTTACTACGCAAAAATTATTGCTGGGAAACAATAGTGAAATGTTATTCACTCGAAACATTATGCTGATAAATGCATTGAATTAGTATGGGGATAGTGGAGGTATTTAAAGTAAAGTTATAACATTAAAAAATTTATAAAAAAATTGTGTAAAAGTTGGAACTTTGACCCCCAATATATCCGTAACTAGAAGATCCCAGGTATGGTCTAAAAAAAATTTATGGCATTGACGGGGAGAACAAGTGCCTGCCGGAATCCTTAAGGGTACGTTTACACCCGTTGAACTGGTGTTTTACTGTTTCCACTTAAGTTTGTTAGACGCTCTGTCATTTTCCACTGATAACTAAGTATCGGTTATTCCTAAGTTTAATATACTTCGCCTCTTCGTCAACTTGTGGAAACCTATAACACACACTTCATGGACATAGATATCTTCTCTCTTTCTAGTAACAAATTTAAAACACTGGCTATAAACATTCTTTCACTTGAATTAATTTAAAAAAAAAAAATTAAAAAAAAAAAAAAAAAAAAAATATTAGATTAAGATTGTGAATCTAATATTTTTTAATTAATTCAAACTTTATAAGACAAAATTATCTTATACTAGCTGTGCCCTGCGGTTTCACCCGACGCTTCTGACTTGTTTTATTTTTGCTCGGCTCCTATTGGTCGTAGCGTAATATATAGCCTTCCTCGATAAATGGGCTATTCAACACTAAAATAATTTTTCAAATCGAACCAGTAGTTCCTGAGATTAGCGCGTTCAACCAAACAAACTCTTCAGCTTTATAATATTAGTATAGATAATTAATTATATATATTCTGTTCTTTATTTGTTCATTTACTAACCCGTGGACAATGTTGTGGGTTATATGTTTACCTATTTATGTAACGACTCATACTTTTAAACTTTAAAATGTAACTGTTTTTTGTCACCAATATACAAAAAAAAAAAAAAATACTTCGCTGTCAAAGCATGTACTTTGCTTTGAACGCGCTTTTAGCTAATCAACGTCAAACATTACTTTTTCAATTTCAGTCAATCCAAGGCTATATCTTCAGTCTTCCGATGTAAAGAGCAAGGAAAAACGTAATCTGCCTTTTGTAGCTCAAGTTTACAGCACCTTAAGCCATGGAATTTAAGAAGTGACATAAAAACGTGAGGACCTCCGAGATTTTCATTAGTTGGGAGGACGAAATGTTAAAAGAGGAGGAATGTCTAGCTTCATATGAAGTCAGAGATTCTTCACTTTATATAAAACTTTAATTTAGTTTCACTATACAGGGTTATTTTCCAAAGACCAGCCAAATTCTCAAATCTGATGCAGTACATCATTCTGAGCCCCACGTAGAATTTTTTATTTGGTTATTTAAAAAAAAAAACAGCTGTTCCATACATTTTGGCCGTGTAGGTATTGCACTTTTGTAGGAATCAGCAGATTTTTTTTTAATAACCATAATATTCTAATAATTTAGCTGGTCTTTGGAAACTAACCCTGTATAGCACATACAGTGTTTGAGTGTAAATAGCTATTACAGTAGGGTAAGACCAAAGATGATTTTTAGTATGACGGCACGGTTGGCGCAGTGGCTGAGCAATTGGCTGCTGCGCTGCGTGTCGCGGGTTCGATCCCCGCAGGGACAAATATTTGTATGATCTACGGGTAGTTGTAGCGGGTCTGGCTGTTTGTGTATGTGAGTTTAAATGTTTGTAAACGCACCCACGGTACAGGAGAAATTCCTAGTGCGAGGCAACGTTTTTTTTTAAAAAAAATAAACAAAAAAGCAACAATGGATAGACTGTGGAAAATTTAGTGGCAAGAATCCTTTCTTGCCATAAAATTTTACACTAGATTGAGATATCCACCTACCACTGCTTGTCTCTGCATCACCCAAAGGTTAACTGGTAGAAAATGCCTATGGCATGAAGTCCGCCTCTGTACTTTTGTGCTTTTGTGCTTGTGCATCCGTCAGATAACAGAAATCCATAGTAATAGTAACATACCTTATACCTAGCGTTAGTACACATTAACAGTGAGTTTGAGAAGCATTTTGCACAGAAGATGAACAAGTTTTTTACTATGGTTCTTCCGGTTTCTGCCGGTTCTTCTCCATAGGAAACGACCAACCCGAACCGTGCACCCTTTTGTCGACGTTTTATAAGTGTCCATCGAGGCCTATGTGAAATAAAATATTTTGATTTTGATTTTGACTCAGTCATCTTCTCCACAAAATGCCTCAGAAAAGGGGAAAACACACTCTCGGCCACTGTTTTTAGGATGAGCTGTTACCACCGGCCCTGGGTCTAGCTGCCAGCGACGCTATTTTCTTCCGCACGATTGCGTGGTAGCCGTCAGTACACCCACATTTCACCTGTTTGTCATAAATGGGCATAAATCCAAACTCCGTGGTTGCTACTGAGAAATTACCGACACAATCACTTTGCGCGACCTGGGAATCGAACTCAGTACCTCATGCTCAGCAGTCGACAGTAGAGTCAGACAGTCCGTAGTAAAGAAAAAACACCATTAATAATTTTAATTGATGTTTTATTTCTATAGTTTCTTGATTGGAACCTAAATGTGCAATGTTTCGACAAATGAAACAACTTGTGTCGGTACATTCTGGGTGGTTTCGTTTGAGAGCTTACAGGCAATTAGTACTAAATTGGCGCGGAATGCGTGAAGTGAGAATTTGAACTTGTTATTCGGTTGTCTTTCAAAAATTCTGTATATTGCTCAGATGAATTCAAGTAGTACTCCAGACTGTACCTATTGCTGAGTAGATAGGTACCGCAAGACATACTGAAACATAACATAACATCTTGTCTGTAATACTGTAATGCTGCTGCTGACAAATGATGATGACCTTTATACCAACTTGAGTAAAATGATGCGAATCTTACCTTATTCTATATCTATATCTTGCCTTAATTGATCGACTGACTATCATCATCATCATTTCAGCCGAAGGACGTCCACTGCTGGACATAGGCCTCCCCCAAACGGGGGGTTTTGCCATAATCGCCACGCTTGGCAGGCTGGTTGGCGATCGCAGTACGGTTGTTAAAAAAGCACAGAGAACGCTTCTCTGGTAAGTCCCTTAGTCGCCTCTTACGACACCTATGGGAAGATATGGGATGGTGCTATTCTTTACGTCCGACACCATACAGTACCGACTGACTATAAGGGAAACAATAGAAACAAAGAAAATACATTTATTTGGCACATGCCACAAGTGCACCTAATACAAACCAGAATTAATAATACAAGAAAAATAAAAAAAATAATAATATGTCGACATGCGGGACGTGAGTACAGTAGTCATTGTGCCGATAGTCGTCTCAGCCAATGGCTTAATAGCCAATAGCCTCGACCAACATCGTACTTCTGGACACGGCGCGTATCGTTAGGAAGTTCCTCTCACAAGAGCCCTGACCACCGGTAGCTCGGACCCTGTTCCCGATGCCGGTGGGCTACTATTTTATATGTTTTTTTTTATATTACTTTGTATAGAAATATTTGTGAAAATGTAAATTATATATATAAAGAAAAAAAAATACACAATTCCTTCTAAAATATTTATTGGGAGAACTGTTTACAATAATCAGGGTTGGGATAACAATTCTTAGTGTAGGATACAAGGATACTATGTTTTACATCTACAATATTTGGGTACTTACATATTTCGGTACAAATTGAAAAGTAACAAAAACAACAATTGTAATACATTTTTGTTGACGAGTAATTTCACTTTTGTTGTATAATAAACCTTATTATTAAAATAAAACTAGAAAATAATTTGAATTTGGAATTCACAATGACGATAGTAACAATCTTTAATCGGTCATTCTCTGAATCTCCACAGGATTTCACAAACACGTAAGGACTAATTTTGGAGACGGTAGCGGACACAGATACCTCCATACAAATTCTTAAGAGGAAAGGCTAGAGGCGATGGGCCCATACAAACGCATTCCCCTATTACCTCCCTGGAAAAAATTGTCCTCGTTCATTAAACAAATCGTGAGCTTTTCTATTAAGAGTTCTTGTCACTTTTTCACAGATACACTACTACTTAATATTTTTTAATCACATTTTCCAACACGCGCATCTATTGTTTGAAACATGCTTTTGTAGTGACAATCAAAACAAAATCTGAATTTCGAAACCCCAAATTCTAACAAAATGCTATTATATTACACACTAAAATAATAACGCTTACAAATTTAATGGCCGTGTAGAATATATGTACATATTTACACTCAATTATATCACAAATAACAATGGCGGCTAACAATACAATAATAATATTAACAACATAATTATGTTGAGCGTTTTTGGTAACACGTTGGTTGAGTTACTGAACGAAGTTTTTTGTTTCACGGCCCCTTCAGTTAGACCTGTGAATGGAAAGACTTTATTAGAAAAATTCTTAAAAGAGAGAAATAGTTTCTTCTTTACTATTAATACTAACGGGATATTTACCATGTTTACTGTTTGTTATGAGTTCAGCTGTGTGAAAAGCGGAAAAGTGCCGAAAAAAGTTCGCGAGCGGACACAGTGAGTTTCGTGTGTCGGGAGCAGAATCGAGTTGCGGCTGACAGTGGTAGCGGTACTGAGTGCAAAAAACGAACAAGAAAGAGGGTAGACCGATTTGTCTGCTCATAAAAACCCACCCGCAATAACTTCAGTTTATCCGTGATCATGGTGCTTGCAACAGCGCCGAAATATCGGGAACTCATAACAAACAGTAAACATGGTAAATATCCCGTTAGTATTAATAGTAATGTTAGTGACCATGATAGTTTAAAAATTTTAGTTTCTTCTTTTTTGAAGAAACATATTAGAATACAAAGTTTGAAAGTGTGGATGGGTATATGAGTAGAGGAAGACCAAAGAAACGATAGATGGACTGTGTAAAGAATGATATGGCAAGAAAGGAGGTGTCTGATGAGATGACGAGTAAAGAAGTATGGAAGAAGAAGACATGCTGCGCCGACCCTAAATTAATTGGGGTAAGGGCAGGAAAATGATGATGATGATATTACAATATTAAAATTTCGCTAACACAGTAGCCCCGGCAGCATTAAAAATACAGCGTGTTGGGAATAATCTAGCAGAAATAGAGATTTTTCCGATTTTTTTTAAGAATACCGGAAGACTCTTTGCCTAATCACCTACTTCTGAGTTGGTTTTATTTTTAAATAGTCTTGTGTTTGGCCGCACCTCGCCTGATGTGAAGCGATGTCGCGGCCTAGTGTGGAGTACGCTTGCCTACAAGAAACCGATTCACTTGAACTTTGAAGAGATCCAAATTATAATGATCGAGAAAAAGAGAAGGTGGGAGTGGTATATGAAAGGAACATTGCATTGGTAACGGTCTTACATATATCGAAGCAGCGTTATGACTCGGTTTGAAGATTATAGATGTCCGTGTATTTAAACTTACAGTTAGCTTTAGTGAGAAAATACAATTTACAAATATACAGAGTGTAACATAATAAACGCAAGACCTCTCGTGTGGTCTCTCAGACCATCTTAACAGCTTTTCTTCTATGACTTTTGGAAATTCATAACTTTTTTTTTAGTTTTACCATACATGTTGATCAGCGGATCGCGTCAATTCCAATAGAAAATCCAATTTTTTTTTTGCAAATTTCTAGAACTCGTAGAACAGAAGTTATTCAGTTTCATGGTCCGAGAGACCACACGGGAGGTTTTGCATTTATTATGTTGCACCTTGTATAGCAACGTAACTGTGACGCCACTGATTGTGCAAATTCCATAGGAATATTGGCCACTCACTATCGTTGGTTGCCTACTTGTTTACAAGTCCACGTTAAGTCTCACACCCGTATCTATAAACAAGTCAAAGAGATTACTTCAGTAGAAGTAATTACTTAAGATACGATTTTATTCTGCAGTTTAGTAATTAAAGCTTAAAGTTAGAACTGTCAAAAGTTGTAATTCTTAGCTTTGCTTTCTTTGACGGCTCTTACTTCGTTCAAATTCTTGTTTATTGTATAAAATGTTTGCATAAGTACTTATTAAACTCAAGTAAATAACTTTGAATTGACTATACAACATTATTTTTAGTATATCCGAAACCTGAATATAGTTTGTTCAGAATAAGTAACTGAATCGATTCCAATAATTTTAAACCATGTTATATTTTGTCCCAACAATATTTAAAAAAAGTTACAAGTTGGACACCAAGCGATATTAAGTACCTATAATAATCATTTAGATACCTACTGCCAAATTATTATTATCAACTAGCTTCTGCCAGCGGCTTCGCCCGCGTGGATGTCGAAAAATATCCCACCCGAACAAACATAGTTACTAAAATTTCAGCTCAATCGGTTGTACAAAATTGAGTTGCAATCCACCCGTACAAACATAGTACCTTCACCCCCCTTTTTAACCCTTCGGGGGTAGAATTATCAAAAACGCCGAGACACGTATAAATTAATTTTCAATTGTCAGCCTAAACACAAAATTTGAATATCCTAACTTCAAAACTGACGGACTTTCATATATACTTCCATCCCCTATTTTACCCCTTTATGGGTGGAATTCCCAAAAATCCTTTCTTAGTGGATACTTACTCTTCACAAAGAACACACCCTCCAAGTTTCATGTCTCTAAGACCAGCGGTTTGGGCTGTGTGTTGATATCACCCAGTCAGTCAGTAAGTTTACCATTTTATTTATATAGATGGTAATGTAATACAAAAATCAGCATCACTTAAAGTGAATCCGAAGATATCTTTATAGTCTTTTATTGAGATAAGAATAACAATAAGTTTAACCGATGTGCTCTTTCCTCTGCCGATTCTTGAGAACGCCTATTTCTCATTCTCTTAGCTTCTCTCGAATTTCGAGATAAAGATAATCGTTTTTTAGGTGGCATTGATGCAGGCAAATAAAAATAAAGCTAAAACGTAAATGAAAATAAAACTAATAGGTATAAAAAAAGTGAACGTAAATTAGCCAAAACTTACCTATCAGTATCTAAAAATCTATGCGTACCTACTACTTCACCTAAAAAGAAATAAAATGTAAACTATTAATAATTGTAATTTGAACGAATATTTAAACACTACCAAAATAACTAATACCTATTTAATAAAATAACAACAAAAGGAATCTAAAAATAAATTATCAAAGACTAAAAGTCGCGCTGATAAGCACGGTTTGTTAATATCAATTAAGTATTGTCTGTCAATAAGGTCGAACGCTCTAAACGTCTATTCGCATCAACAGGCAAAAATTGTATGAAGCTCGCGCTTTATTTTTTTTTTATTATATATATTTTTTTTTTTATTCTTTTTTTTTTTGTATTGGCATCCCGTAGTTCAGCCTCTGAGGCTGGCTTCTGCTTAACCGGACAAATCCTGTGGATGCCTTGAAATTAAGGCCTCCAGCCAGGGCAAAAGCTCGCGCTCGGAGGCCTCGCCTTTTTATACCATCGGCCGCGAGACGCGTCGAGCGCGGCGACCGATTCTCGGAACTTATACAAAAATAATCCTTATAGCATGATTCAGTATTCACGCGCGATGGCTTATTATTAGCGTATTTCATGTATAACTTTGGTGTTTCTATACCGATTTCTATGATTCTTTTTTATGGAATAGTTAATAATGTTAACTTTTTTAATTAGGAATGACTGAGAGTGTTATAAACGTAAGAGTAGACAAATATAATCAGAAAGCTTCGAACTGCTAAGCTATCGGGAGTTACACGTGATATTGTGAGTCAACCATAAAAGATACACATATGCTGTCGTGGGATATTTTTTATATAATTTGAAGGAGAACATTTCCGTCATACATGATTTCTGTGTAGCTTTAACCATTAAGGTTGCACACGCGACAGAAGCTTAAAAAATGGAGTAACTTCTCCCGTTATCCCAAAATTTCCCTTCACTGCTCTGCTCCTATTGATTGTAGCGTGATGAAAAGTATACTATAACCTACTCAGGAGTATGAAAAATAATTGTACCAAGTTTCGTTAAAATCCGTCGAGTAGTTTTTGTTTCTATAACGGTTATACAGACAGACAGACAGACAGACAGACAGACAGACAGACAGACAGACAGACAGACAGACAGACAGACAGACAGACAGACAAAAATTTTACTGATTGCATTTTTGGCATCAGTATCGAGCCCTAATCACCCCCTGATAGTTATTTTGGAAATATATTTCATGTACAGAATTGACCTCTCTACAGATTTATTATAAGTATAGATAGATGAGCTCAAGACGACGCTGACATCCACGCGCACCCGCGCGCGCACGCTACGTGGTGACCACGTTTTTGTGCGGACAACCAGGTAACGGAACAAGCTTATAACTTTGTGATCTTTCATGATTCAATTTTGAAAGAAGGGCGGCGAAAATGGACCCAAGGAATCTAAAAATTAACGAAGCTCCATGCAAGTGTAAATATAAAATAATTATAACTACAATTATATAAGATATTTATTTAAAAAATATTGAATTTTTAGGACACGGGAATCAAAAGTTATAAATATTTTAATTTACTCAAAATTAAGTAATCGTGCAATTACAAAACGCAACATTTTTTCCGATTACGTTCCAATCCAATAACATGTGTTTTTGCTCAAGGGTTTTCTTACTATAAATGGCACTTTCTGTTCGTTATTATTCATTCTATAATGTACAATATTTATAAACAACATGTAAACTTGATATTAAAACGCCAATTAACAAGGCAAAATCATGTAATAAAAATGAAACTATGGTAATTTCGTAGTATATGTTATAAAGGAACGTTATCAATGGTGATTGATTGAGTCCCGTCACTACTGTCACTGTAGAATCTGTGATGATCTATTCCAGTGTTTTCCAACGGTTAATGAACGACCCGCACGTTCATTGACCAATTTCTCCCATCGTGGATTCGTTTTCTTCATCTGCTCTTTCAGTTTAGCAATAAATTCCGTGATTATTCATTATTTTGTGCTCCCGATATTTCGACGCTGTTGCAATGAACAATTACGGGATATACCCCGTAAGTGACAGTATAGGTTTAGTTGTAAACCGTGAAAGTTTAAAACAGTGTTTGAATAAATCCCCTGTTCGCACCACTCATGGCTTTTGCTCTGTCACTACAAATAGCAATGCATTTCTTTACCCAATCGATATTCATATCTTGCGTAGCTTCAAGGAACATGTTAAGCAAGCATTGACCTGTAGTATTGGTGGGAAGTGCTCACAAAAGAGTATTTCTTCCATTAATTTTTCATTAGATTTAAAACGCACAAAAGCTACAAACTGTGCACAGCCCGCAATATCCGTAAATTAATCAAATTGCAAGCACACAAAAGTTACTTTCTATTATTTTTTTCTACATAAATATCACTTATCCTGCGTTGAATGGTATTGTCAGAGAGGGGTATACTTTTGAGCTTTTCGACCTCTTGTTTGCCAAACATAATCAAAGTGTGAGATTTTTCTGCTTGTCGTGACGGCATCTGTCTTGGTTATACGTATGCATGAATAAACTGTGAATACACGAAAAAACGCGAAGGGTCGGGGGTCGCGCAATATTTTTTCTTACTATGGGGGTCGTGTCATGAAAAAGGTTGAAAAACACTTCTATTCCATCGTTCGATACGTTTGTATTTTTGCGTGGGATTTTATGTTTATCATTGTGATTTTGTGGATTCTCGATGAATTGGCCTTTACATCTTGAACTGACGATAGTGCACCCTGACTTGGACTACCGCATTCTTCTTTGGACAACAAGTTGCTTTTGATTTGGACTTTGATTTTAACCACTAACATGCGTTGCTTTAATTGCCACTTACGACTTGCGCGCTTACGGAGGCATCGTCTCTCTGATGAAGGTGCTCAAGGTGCTCAAAGGGTCAAGCCCCGCCTGGTTATTATGATAATGGGCTTATGATGAACACTATTTATATTTTTTCTGTTATTTTGTGTTTTTGACTACTTTTTACTGGTATTGTTTCAGTTAACACCTAATGATGAAGTGTGTGTACCATGCTATTTGAGAGCGCTCAGAGGAGTTCCCCTTATGTTGTACCCACAACAAGTACAGAGGAAAGTACACACCCTGTACCTTCTGAACAGAGAGCAAATTGTGGATATTGAAATGGTGGATAGTGCTTACAGAAGTTCTGCTGATTTTGCACACTCACCAAGTTCAGTAGAATTACATCCTGTACCTATTACCTACGTGCCAGAATTAAATCTTTGCACAAGCACATAGAAAGCAAGTCCTATTAAACGTATATCGTAGTAGATAGAAGGCTACAGGGGCGAAGTGGTGTATTAGGCTATTGTTGTCACTGTCCTGTTGGGACACGGACAGCGGGTTGTTGCTCTCATGTTATGAGCATATTATGGTATATGGGGTCTGCCAGACACCAGAGCTATATCGCTGCACCAGCTTCCTTTTTAGATAATCTTTTAATAAGATAATATTTTTTTCTATAACACTGTTGAAAAATATTAAAATAAAACATGTAAAAAAACCAATAAACGAGATTTATTACGTCACATTACACATTTTTTAATCAACAAACCCTGCCTTTCAATAGCTGTACTCGTACATGCATAGCTAGTGAGCTCTGGCTGTTATAATTTATGTAAAAGTATATCTTCATTCAGCGTAGTAAGAATCGTTCTACTTGACCATCATTCGCTTATAGATCAAAGTCGTAACAACATAGTTTTAATAGTGATTGAACTAATTACTAGGTTAGTAATCAGTATAGTCTCTAGACGCAGTCTGGCAGTTTTATGATTCATTAATTAGGTACAGGCAAAAAATTCGGGTTTTGGCTTAAGACAAGTAAATAATAAGTACATCAGAATAATATAACACGACCCGAACCAAAATTATTACCTCCCCTGGCACCTGTCAGTTGCCTACTACCAAAAACCAAAGAGAACCAAAAAGCACAGAACATCATCCAAAGAGGCCGTGTACAACGCGCCACGCTTTTTATACCCTTTTACTCGGACCGGGTAGGTTGGAAAGGGAATTATCTAAGAGTAGTTTATTCGAATCTTCCTTTATGATTAATCCTAAACATTATTATTTTTTGATTCATTTTAAATAAATAAGCAGACATTCACAGTTAAAAAGCTTAACCGTAAGATTTTTAGGTTATCTTGTTTAAAGACGTTTATCTCTTTTCTCCCAACTTGTTCGTCTTACTTTCCATTTGCTTTTTTGTTAGTCTTTAGTCGTTTTACAAGTATGTATAAGTTGCCATAATGAATGCTACCTCTAAGACTGGGTCCCAAAATACATGGAATCTCGCCAGGGTTCTTTGTACATACACTCTTTACATAAAATACACGTGTTTCAGGTTTCGCATATACTAAAACTAATCTTGTAGATACGGGTGTTAGAATTTACTTACAGGCAAATCCATCTAGAACTTAAAACATAATAAACAAATCATATCTCGCTAAAATATTCTTCTACCCGAAAAATGAAAAAAAATCTCAAAAATGATCCAGACGGATCCCAGATCCCTTAAAACAATTCCCCGGACAAGATCCTAACGTCTACGTGTTTCAATATCCTTCACTTACATTACTCATATATTTATTCATATCGGTATATACGGTATATACCCAAAGGACTTAAAATCTTATTTACTTACCGCCTATGTTAACTTCGGCTGCCGATTGGGAGCTGGGGTATAGTTTTATTTCTGTAAAAAATATACGATATCAGTTTCTCTTGGGATTTTTATGTCTCTGTTTTCATATTAGCTACACATTTCTGGATTGAATTATTTTGTAACAAAAATATTAGGAGAGTTACTTTTGTAATCGTTCGTCAAGTTTTCATTACCAAATTCCATTTTTATGGATGCGAGTGACATGAAAGTAACTATAGACCGACCGCTTTAATGAGTCCTCGCGAAGGTATCAATTTAAATGGAATATTCTGAAGGTTGATCACGCATTGGTTCAATTAGTATCGTAATACCTACGTTGATTATGGTTAAAGACTACAAAGTCTTTAAAAGTTTTATTAAGCGTCCACAAGGACGCTTAATGCGGCTGTGATGGGGCAAGGCGGAGGATTCATTAAATCGCTCGGTCTATAATTTAAATGTTATTTATTAGAGCTTCACTTATTTTAGCAAAAACGAACAATTTGAAATCAATAGTTTGTTCACATCAACTTAATGGGATACTTATTTCATCAAAATGAATAAAACTGTAAAAGCTACACGCAATTTCATATTTGAATCCGTATGCATATGTTTCGGTAATGATACTTTATTTAGCGTGCCAAATAAAGTACCGCTAATGTGTTAAACAAATAATTTTTTTTCTTTAAAAAGAAAATACAGGGTGTAAACAAACCCTTCACGAAGCCGTTAACCACGCATTCTGTACATCAAACTTAGCAATTTTACGCAAAAATTATTGCTGGGAAACCACTTTTTTTTTAAAGCACTCAAAGCATTGTGCTTTCGGCTTCATTAAGGGTCTATTTACACCCTTTATAATATGAAACACAACCATATTTTTTTTACTCACCATAAAGTCTGAGCGTCCCCTCACTCTTACCGAGCGAGTTGGTGCTCACGCAGTTGTAAGTACCGATGTCACTCCTGGAGAAGTGCCTGATGGTCAGCTTCATCATCACCCTGTACGATGACCGCTCTTCACTTATCACGTACTTTGGCCTGAGGGAAAGATACCAACAGCTCAAATAAGTTGACAAAGATTAAAGTCGCACATATTAAAGGTAAGGCATTGTTCAGACCAAACGTATTGTCGGCCGCTGACTGTGAGCGCGCGTTATGCAGTTTATCGCTTTTCCGTTCACACCGAACCAGTAACCTGTAACCAGTGAGCATACTCACAGTCGGCGGCGGACAATACGTTTAGTGTGAACAATGCCTAACAATGTAAAACAAGCCGCACGTCAATAGTATTGATGTGTTCTTGATCTGGCGTAATAGCGTATTACGCACGGTCACCAAACAAGCTATACAAACCCTGTTTACGCGAATCTCTCATTGTATTGAAAATCTATACAAAGTGAGGCCATGTTATATTGGATATTTATGTATAGCTTGATTTGTCGCCGTGTGTACGAAGTTTCAATAGGTTTAGAGGCCAGCTTATGAGTAGTATGAGTTTGTTTTGTTACCACTAACGTGTGCTACCATACCAGGTCTCAATGTATTTAGAGGCTATTCGAAGTGTTATTGGAATTATCCAATAACACGTTACATGGTCGACACTTCACGTGACCAGAGGGCTGGCTCTTTCTTTGGCCAAAGAATTAGCATTGCCATTCAGCGTGACAATGCTGCCTGTCTTCTGGGCACGTTTCCAGATGACAGCGATGCGGAGGAGTACTTTGACGTCTAAGTGTCCTATTGTCGTCGTTGTTTAGATGTTTATATTTGCTTACTTTTAGTCTAATTTTTATCATTACTTTAGTTCTATTTGTAGTCTGTATATAATGTACATAATAAACTTTAATTTATACCTAGAAAAAAAATACCTAACTTAAAAAAGTAAAAAAATAGTTGAAAAAGTTGTTTCTAAAACATATTTTATACATTTTTACGGTTTTATTCTTATTTTTATCTTTAAATCTGCTGCTTCCTACTAAACTGCAATACCCACACGGTCAAATATATGAAACAGCTATTTTTTTTAAATTACCAATTAAAAATGTGGTGTTCTCAATGATGTACTGAACATGTGGTAACTTGTCTGACGTCGGTGTCCCTTCCACCCTGTGTATTTTTTTATAAAATACATTACAATAGGATAATTTATGATAAAAACTACAGTCGTTTTCAATTTAGTCACAAAATTATGCACCACAAACAAGTATAGCTAAAAATGGGTGCAAGCCTAGTAGCCATGATCAAACAACAATCATCTGTATTCTCTCTTCACAAAAGCTCCTATCCTCTAATGAACCACAAAAGGCAAATGTGTGATGATGATTTATGAATCCATTGATCATTAAAGATCCTTTTTCCCCCCTCGTTATAAAAAAGGAGAATGCTAATAAAAAGCCCATCCATTGGTGCCACTTGACCGCTACGAGTGATTTTGATCCACAATGGATCCCACCATTCACGGTGATCGTGGGTGTATTGTGAGCTTCAACAGTAGGGGTATCAATCATCCCCTATATGAACTCTTTATTACTGCGTTCAATACAATAGACACGGAAATCTAACCCTTGAAAGAGGGCCATTAAATGAGCGTAGGAACCTGACCGATTATATTTTATTTTACTGAAATATTTTGCTGATTGGGATAAGTTTAATTAATGAAATTCGAACGAAGTTCGGTTTCACTGCAAAAGAGGGATGGAATCAAAAAAATATGATAGGAAAAGTTCGTTCGTACAAAACTGGGATTATTAATTGCATTCACGATAGGACGCCAACGCAGGCCGCGGCGTTGCAAATGACCACAGTGTACTCCACCCCGTTTATTCCTGGTTTACAGTGTGAAAATTTAGTTTTCATTGAAAAGCAAATTTTGGCCAGCTGTATTTAAGCGTATACCTTATCTGAGTAACTTTTACCCGTACTAACTTTATTTGAAATGACAAATTTGAGACCCCAAAATCCTACCAAAAAAACACAAACTCAAAGCATTCGTTACTAATACACCGGTGACAGGCACCATTCAATTGTCAAATACAAGAAGAAAGTTCAGTCTGGACTAAAGAACTGAACTGAAGGCCCATACTAAATCGTAGATCTCTATGGAGAAGAATGAGTAAGCAACTCCATGAAGACTCTTCACTATTTAATTGTAATTTTACAAGTTGTTTAGAACCAAACGATTACTGAACTACCCACTAGTGCACTTATAATGTGTCAAACTAAATCCCACGACACATTGTACCCTAGTGTGGGGTTAACCGCTACTTTATTGCACTATATCTTTATTTTATCTTTTATTAACATGTCATCAAAATGTGTCTAAATAAATTATTAAATTATTACTACAATCGCTGTTCTTATGACCACATCATCGCTTATTGGTACTAAAACTTGACGTTATGCAGTCGAGTGGGCATCCTTCTTATCATAAGTATGTGGATACCACAAACTGTGAGAATAAAACCTTTTTGATAAGCAATTGAACGGATAAAAGGTTTTTGTGAACTGATGAATATTCCGACTTTAGATTTGCAATTTTTTCTAGAACGAAAGTACTATAGGAGGGCGATTTTTTAGTTTAAGTATTTTTTGGCTAAGTTATGTAGAGAATACTTAGTATAAAATCGCGCTCCAAACGATATTTTATTTAGATAATTTGTACACATGGACCAAATGAGGTGTTAATTGTAGGTACAGACACTAGCAAATCAAGGTACTACAATCTGTCAAATTTCTTTAACAGATTTTCAACTTTATCGCTAAAGCATTAGGTTCAAGGTTGGATGGGAAAACTTGACAGTTTCTAATAGCTTGATGTGCTTGGCGTCTGTACATTAAAGTGCAATAATTTTTTAAAACTAAACAAATACATAAAGTACCGAATCGAAGAAGATACTGACAACAATAGATGAAAAAGTATCCATTTACAAAACACTATACATTATAACCACCTAAATTCACTTTCAGTAAACCGTTGAAAATGCTTAGTTTTCCAAACCCATTCTACCCTAAATTCATTTATACACCGATGCTCAATATCTATCGCAAAAAGCCAACTATTTATGTGATTGTAAGCGTTCTAACGGCAGCCAGGTATTAAAATTGGCAATACCGAAAAATTCCTCTTGTATTTTTACTAGCTTTTGCCCGCAGCTTCGCCCGCGTGGAGTTCGGTTCGGGATAATTGTCCGACGGGATCATACTACCGGGATAAAAAGTATCCAATGTGTTAATCCAGGCTACAAACTATCTGTGTGCTAAATTTCATCCAAATCCGTTCAGTAGCTTTTGCGTGAAAGAGTAAAAAACATCCATACATCCTCACAAACTTTCGCATTTATAATATAAAGTATAAAATGGGATTTGGTTTAGTGAGCTTCTATTTATAAAATACGATACTGCAAATATTTATGAAATATATGGTTGGATAGTTGATTCATCAGCTGCCGAGCCTTTTCCAAACTATGTTGGGGTCGGCTTCCAGTCTAACCGCATGCAGCCGAATACCAGTATCTTACATGGAGGGACTGCCTATCTGGCCTCCTCAACCCAGTTAGAACTGGGTAATACCATATACCCCTCAGTAAGACTGGTTAAGACTTAGCTGGCTAGTTGATTGTTGAAACTATATAAATGTTACGTAGTACCCTTACACCCTTGTAAGGGTCAGCTCTCCACAAACTGACAGGGTGCATTTAGCTTCTTATTTTGAATCATATTCCACCGGAATTTTTGCCCAGTTTTTTTTTTTATTTAATATTTCTTTATTTCAATGTAAAATTACATTCCCTGTACGCAGCACTCCGTTTATGTAAATAATACGGCTAAAATCAAAAATCTAACAATGGGTGTTGAATTACTCTAACGAAAGACGCGTGAAATCAGCTGTTCAATTCAAGCCTAGCTACAGAGTTCATCGAACTCGTCGGCGCGCTTGCCGTTCGCTACGTGCGTGTTGCCACAGTAACGAAACATTGCATACGAGGAAAGAACACAAATCAAATTTACTGGATTCTCATAACATTCCTGAAATAATTTCTTGTACCAATCATCTTAGTATGATATACTGAATTTACCTCATCAGTTTGTGGAGGGCTGTCCCTTACACACGGTATACCTCGATGTTTTTTCGACAGCAGATTTACAGAGATAAAGATAATATTATTACCATAAAACTGTTTTAATACTAATTAATCCTCTTCTCCATTCTCGATACGACGTTCACAGATAACATCGATACACCCTGTATTGTTAATGCATGTCAATAATAATAGTAATTAATCCTTGAAGCTTAAATACGGAGGCCTGCTTTGATAGTATTAGGATCTATTGTTACGGTACAGGCACGTGTAAGGGCCTTTTCACATGCGCTGGCCAACGGATAACTGGTACCGGGTAAGTGTATTAACGAGTTAAATTTTAAAGCTCATATATGTTTCCGTATAAGTACTCGTATTTTGTCATCGATCCATCTAGCCGGATAATCGATGACCTGGACGTGTGTCAAGGAGTTTAGTTATTTTTACATAACATGACGCCTGGAATCCCCGAAGGGTTAGGCAGAAGTGTGCCTAATAGTACACATGCGTGTACTATGGAGGGGGCGAGCCTATTGCCATCAACCTGTTAAAAAAGCAGACTCCGAGGCTGCTACTGAGAAATTTCAGACAGAAAAACCCAATAATATTTTGGACGACCCGAGCATCGAATCCAGGACCCCGTGCCCAGCAGTCACGGTTGCGAACACTAGACCAATGATATTTTTTAGTAGGTATACATTAATCTCATAGTTGATGAACTAGGAAATGGCTAACTGTCACAGCTTTATTAGAACTCTTCCTAAGTCTTCTTCGAAGCTATGGCCATTACTTACCCATCAAGCAGCATCTCCCCTCTATTCTTGAGCCAATAGTTGATGGTGTTAGGGTAGGCTTCCACGGTGCACTCTAATATCACGTCGGTACTGAGCGGCGCACCCAGCAACTGGTTTGGCACTATCACTGTTGGTGAGACTGTGGGACAAAGAATGATGTGTTCAGTAAAAATAAAGCAGAGTTTTGGCGACTGTAATCAGAACTTAAAGAAACAAGATTCAAGATTCTTTTTTTTTAAGCTAACAAAACCAGTTTAAACGGATCTCTCGTTGTACGGGAAATTTATACAAAGCGAGGCCATGTTATACTGGAAATGTACAGCTTGATGTGCCGCCGTGTATACATGACGGTCTTATAAATAAAAGGTTTCACATATTTCGCTGACTTCCTTCAGCATAAGATAAGATAAGATAAGATAGCATGCAACAATAATTAATTATGTTAAAAGATGGAGCGAGCAGCTTCAAGTTTTAAAGCCTCTTAAAAATCAAAATCAAAATATTTTATTTCACGTAGGCCTACATGGGCACTAATAAAACGTCGAGAAAAGGTGCTCAGTTCGGGTTGGCCGTTTCCTATGGAGAAGAACCGGCTAGAAACTCCATGGTTAGGTACTGTTTTAAAATGATTTAGTTTACAGTATTATATTTTAGCGTTAGTACAGCGTAGGCCCCACAATAAGTCGTTGCTTACTTCACAAAAACGTAATACAAGATAAAAAGTAAACAAAAATACCAAATATCTAGGAATCTACACTTACAAACAATCGGTAAAAAAGAATTTATACAAAGAAAAGAAAATATTATAAGACAATAAATCTTGTCATCAGTGATGTTACTATTCTAAGCTAGCTAGCTAGGCTAGCTCCTTGTACGATACAATTAGCAATATTGGAACATAGCTGTGCAACAACTTTGGTATCTATCTAATTACTTGAGGCGTACCTATAACTGGCAAAATGATGTTATTCTGCTTACCATTTCTGTGATATAAACGTAATATTGTATTTATGTAATGTAAGTTTTAGCAGAAACGAACGAGATTTATTTAACAAAACGTAGATTGTCTCAAAAACCATCTTATCATAACTCACTAGAATCGTCAATCTCAAAATACACCGTAAACTAATCTGTTAATAGTATTAATTCATTTGAACTGTACCAACAACTTATGAGATGAACCAACCGCTCAGTTCAGAGAGGTACAGGATCAATACCTACTAAATAATCCTAGTTCGGTTGAACCGGTGATGTTAGAATATTCATACTAGTGCCGTGTTTGATTTAGGATAATCATATACAAAGCTATTTTGAAGCTGCAAGATATTTCGGAATATAGCTGCAATTGCTGTGTAGTTTCAGGAATAGTTACCAGTATTCTGGTAAATTTAGGGACTAGCTAAGGGTGCAGTTCTATCCGCTAGTTTCGTTATTGGCTAAAAAACACCTTATGGGATCTTTTAGCGCTCTAATAAATTTTCGGATGGGAAATCATCAAATGACTCCTCCCGCTCTGGGCGGAGTGGAAGGGAAGTCAGACTTGTATTGACTAAAACCCATCCATGATCCTTCTTTGCTCTGTGTGTTCCAGGGCCGCGGTATCTCTTTCGAATAGTCCCGCAGCCCCAGCAGGCGTCGGCCCTTGCGGACCCCTTCCTTGTTCCGCGCGTGGTACACGAACGCGCCGTCGACACGGCAAAAGATGTCGCCCTAAGTTCAAATTTCGGCCCCGTACCAAGAATCCCTTTTGAAACTACAAGCAAAACTCTTTTCGAATTCAAAATAAAAAAAAAATAAAAATTATTTACGTGGGTGTAGAAATTAGGAGGTTAAGCATAAGATTGCTTATTATCTGTCAAGTTGGAGAGCTAAGTTTCATGGATAGGAATACATAGAATTACTACCAATACGACGAAATATCTTTATTACATATATATCTATATTACATTTAAGTAGTTAATGGGCTTCTTTTGGGTTAGCTCGTTCCTTCTTCGACCTCATCTCTGTCCTCAGGACTAGATTGAGGTCAAGAGTAGGCCCATTTAATATAAAAAAACAAAGTCGCACTCGCTGTTTGCACGCTTAAATCTTTTAAACTACGCAACGGATTTTAATGCAGTTTTCAGCAATAGATAGAGTGATTCAAGAGGAAGGCTTATCTGTATATTGAACCCGTGCGAAGCCGCGGCGTGTCGCTAGTTTCAACGAAAACTTTAAAGTTAGTAACACATCAACAAATTCTCAGTGTTGCAAGTAATCGCACTGTATTGCCATCCTATTCCGATGTAAAACATCACGTCCCAATTCAATAACAACCATCATCTGCTTAGCCTTTTCCCAACTATGTTAGGGTCGGCTTCCAGTCTAACCGGATGCAGCTGAATACCAGTATTTTACATGGAGCGACTGCCTATCTGACCTCCACAACTCAGTTAGTACTAGGTAATACGATACCCCTTGGTAAGACTGGTTGTAAGACTTTTTGGGCCACTGACTACCTATAACGGCTGTCAAAGATTTACAAATGACAGCCGGGACCAACGGCTTAACGTGCTTTCCGAGGCACGGAGGAAACTCGGTATGTAATCGGTGGTCACCCATCCACTATCGGACAAGTGTGGTCTTTTAAGGGGTATAACATAACACAACATCACGCCTGTAATCCCCGAAGGGTTAGGCAGAGGTGTACCAAACTACATACTACACACGTTTCGCCAGTTCATGTTCCTTGTAATAGGGGGCGAGCCTATTGCCACCAACAGGGCGCAAATCCAGACTCCGTGGCTGCTACTGAAAAAATTCTGATGGAAAAACCCAATAGCCTTGCCCGACCCGGGAATTGAACCCAGGACCTCATGCTCAGCAGTCGCGCTTGCGACCACAAGACCATAGAGGCAGTAGGGTATACTAATTTAATATTTTATGTTTATAGTTTAATCATAACCTAGGCAAACACGGCTTAACCTGAAGATCGACCAGAGAAATAAATAAATAAACTAACAAATAACTAACAATTCAATAATAACCACTTACGAAAAAATATTCAACTCAGTTCCTCTGTCTTATAAATCTTGTCCGATCACTTAATGATGCTAATACAAATTCTATCCGCATCAAAAACAATTACTACGGAATTGAGCTGCTCCTAAATGAAGGGGTTCCGTGATTTCTCTCCCTGAGGGACGGCCTTAGAGATCAACGTGCCTAGACTGGAATCTTTAGGACAGCAGTATTTTAGATTTCTTTACGAATTAACTTTCAAGAGTTTAGAAGGTTAAGTGATTTTCTGTGTATTTTTCTTTTGGGTAAATGATATTCTACTGAAGAGTAAAATTTGTTTCAGTGGTGTCTTCAACATTTAGAATTATAACAGCTTTGTACAAAATCTAAGTATACCGGGTGTTAACAGACCCTTCACATAGCCGTCAACCAAGCATTCTGTTCATCAAACTAAGTAACTTTACGCAAAAATTATTGCTGGGAATCGACTTTTTTTTTTGGAGTGCAAAATCACGTTTTACGGTAGGACTCGATGGAAAGCACTCAAAGCATTGTGCTGATCGCGCCCGGCATTGGTCGAGGCCATGCTGCGGGGCGAGACGGAGGGGGAAGCGGTCGCCTCCTTCTGCGAAGCAGTCATGCTCGCGAAGGAGGAGGCGGGCCGCGTGAGGTAGAGGACAGCGTCCTCCCTCCACCCCAGCCGCAGTGGTAGACGCCCACGGCGCCGGACGTCGGCAGACGATCTCCGGCCACCGTAGGCGCGGGCATGCGGGCGGCGAGTAATGGGCGACTCGCTGTCCGACCATGGACCATGCCCGGGTCGACGGCGCGTTGTGTTCCACGCGCGCCTCAAAGAGTGTCAGCATAATGACGGGGCCCCCCTCTAGAGGGCCAAAGCCTGCCGGGGTCGCGGGACTCATAGAATTACCGTGACCCTGGAACATAAAGGGCTAATGAAGGACACCGTGGATTTTAGTCAGTACAAGTCTGACAGTCCCTCCCGCTCTGCCCTGGGTGGGAGGACTCATTTGATGATTTTACCACGTTAAAAAAAAAAAAAAAAAAGCATTGTGCTGACGAATGGATTGAATAGTATGGGGGTAGTGGAGGTGTGTAAAGTAAAAATCTTACATTAAAAACATGTATTTAAAAAAAAACTTGTGAAAAAGTTGGAACTTTGACCCCCAATACTAACTAGAAGTTCGTAACTAGAAGGTTCCCAGGTATGGTCTAGAACAAAAAAATGATCGCAAAGACGGGGAGAACAAGCGCCTTTCGGCCATGTTAAACACTTTGCCCGATCGGGGAATCGAACCCAGGACGTCATGCTGAGCAGTCGACCACTAGACCAGAGAGGCAGTAGGGTACACTAATTTAATATTTTATGTCAATAATTTTAACCCTTCTAACAATTCAATGCTTAAAAATCCATTCGAGGCAGAACTTAGGTGAAAATACAGGACAGCCAATGTTCAGTAAAACTCGCAAAGATACAATAATAAACGTTCCGACCACAATAGTTGTTCCAACTATTTATTTGTTCCACGGCACTTTGCATGAATATCGCCGCTAATATCCCGTTTACACGTGAACATTTCCCGTGGACGGCCATTTTGAAAGCGATTGTATGAATGTAGCTTCACAATAGCATATTTTGAAGTCAATGGTCGCGCTTCAGTTTAGTCATCGCCCTGTTAGCTTATCTTTATCTTGAGTTGTAGGCTGTGGCTTTGTTGGTTGTTGACAATAATGTTTTGGTTTGTTAAAAGTGATTTCAAATGTTGTGTTCGATAGCGTCATCATCTGCCTAGCCTTTTCCCAACTATGCTGGGTTCGGCTTCCAGTCTAACGGGATGCAGCTGAGTATTTTACATGGAGCGACTGCCTATCTGACCTCCACAACCCAGTTAGTGCTAGGTAATACAATACCCCTTGGTAAGACTGGGACTTGGGACACTGTCTACCTGTAACGACTGTCAAACATCTACAATTACCAAGACATAACGTGCTTTCCGAGGCATGGAGGAAACTCGCTTTGTAATGGGTGGCACCCATCCACGGATCAACCCAGGCAAGCGCGGCTTAACCTGAAGATCGACCCGAGCGGCTGCTATTATTTAGCCAAGGCTTGTGTTCAATGGATTATTTGATGAAATAAGCAAAGAAAGAAGTTTCAGAAAGGTGGGGTCATAATTAAGGGTGTGCATTGTGTGCAGTCCATCAATCCGAGTAGCTTTTCTTCATGGAATCAATGTCGCAATCGCAAAGAAGCAATCACCTGTCTCATTCATTTGAATTGAATACGTTGCTCTCGTCATTTATATGATGATTGCATACACAGTTAAAGCACTGCTTACAATTTAATTATGTGCTGAAGTTGAAGATGATAATATTAAACAACTAAAAGGTGAGATTACATTCGAGAGCTCTCTTAAAATAACCCTAGTAAAGGTAGTAAAACATAGACATATACATTCAAATAAATAAAATCCTTTTCTTCATCCTGCTCTCAGACAGACTCCTCAAACACTTAACCCATCCAAGAAACTAAATACATACCTAAGCTTGACAATCTGAGGAACAATGCGAAAGCTTAACAGCGTTCGTTCAAGAGTGTAGAGTGAATTTCGCGAGCCATCGGCCCCGATCCCGCTCGGAATCCCGATCCGCAATCCCGATTCGCAAACCGGGATCAGTTCCCGTCTTATCTAACATTGCCTTGCGTACAAACCGCTGTTGAAATCCTTTCGTTTCGTAAAACCCCGAGGTTTTTAATAAAAATGGGGTTTAGTGAAGAATGTGATGTGAAGAGTTTTGATATTCAAAGTTGACTAGAGAGAATAAATGGATCTGTCTATGGATTTTGGTGGAATTTATTTGAATCTTTACTAATATTATAAAGCTGAAGAGTTTGTTTGTTTGGTTGAACGCGCTAATCTCAGGAACTACTGGTTCGATTTGAAAAATTCTTTTAGTGTTGGATAGGCCATTTATCGAGGAAGGCTATAGGCTATATAACATCACGCTAAGACCAATAGGAGCCCAGCAAAAATAAAACAAGTCCGAAGCGATGACGGGTGAAACCGCGGGGCACAGCTAGTGTTATAATAATTGTCATCTGTTTGTGGGAAATGTTACCGTATCTTAAGTCAGAGACAACTCAAAATTATTAATTTGCGGTAAGCGTGGTACAAAAGGTGGTAAAAATAAAATATAGTGCAATGACACATTTCACCATGAAAATAGCATGTGATTAGCTGTAATAACAGTACCTAGTTTTAGTTTTTATTTAAGTTTCAGTTCTTATACATAAAAAACCTGCACGACTTAATGTGTAAATATTATTTGTACGCCTGGCAAGGCAGCATATAGTGAGACTTAACTTTTTTTGATAACACCATGGACTTACTTTTACTTATGTGTCACAAATAAACGTATTTGAATTTGAAATATTAATAAACACAAACATTAAATTAATTTACTAATTATTTTATAAGAAGCCATTCATCAGAAGCAATGAATGTATTGGTGCCTATTCAAAACGAATGTATAAAGTGGCCCACAGAATAAAAAAATAGAATTAGTCGAAAAAATTGCTGCACGAGGCACAATTTTTCGAGATGGGAGAATAAATGAGAGATTTTCGAATGCCACGGACACAAAATTCACTCAAAAAAACGATTACATAATGTAATATGCCATGCTACATACAATGTAACCAAAACAGAAAGCTAAAAATTGCGTTAACATTCAAAAACTTCTTTCATGGGTAGAAAACGTCTTTTAATCAAACTAGCCAACAGTTATACCCTAACAAAATAACCCAGCCGATTACAGGACAAAATTACATCCCCTTAAACAAGTATTACGACGTATCACAAAGGAAACAGACCCGTTAAAAATTTATCCTCGCCTTAATAGGACGAAGACTATAAAAACTGTGTTAACGTACAAGTTGTTTAGACACAACAGCTAATGTCGTAAACAGGGAGTTATGCTGTATTACCTTTATCTAGGTAAATGCTAACAGCACATGTAACAAGTCTTACTAAGCTAGGTTCACTGATGGTATTTTCAATGCTCGCCTCAGCGTCTAAGGTTGAAAATTCTACAGCGCTAAAATACATTTAGGCACTAATTTCGGTGGCTAGTGTTCGTAAAAACTGGCATTGGTTTCATAGTGCGTGTATATAGCAAATTATTTATTTAATTAGCAAATAAAATTTACAATGTACCTATGTTACAGAAAATATTACAACATATTAGAAGTAGGCTAATGTACAAACCAAGACGTTTCCACAGATTACTTCGGTTACAGATACAAAAAGAAACAATATTTTAAATTACAAATAACATTCATCATCTGCCTAGCCTTTTCCCAACTGTATTGGGGTCGGCTTCCAGTCTAACCGGATGCAGCTGAATACAAGTATTTTACATGGAGCGACTGCCTATCTCACCTCCACAACACAGTAGTCTGACAACCATTCTTACCAAGGGGTATCGTATTACCCAGCACTAAATTACAATAACATTAATTTAAAAAAAAAATAAGGAATAATCAAAAAGAACTGTACTTATATACTTCGCTAAACAATTGAAAAATGTAAATCGAGCTTTACTGTTTTGGGCTAGCTGTGCTACTGTGCTGCAAGTATTTCATGGTAGAGATAGCAGCTTATACTGGCTTACCAGCAAACCTAGGTAATCTAATCATAGTCAAATAGCGTTCAAAGGCGTATTATCAATAGATTCATGCAACGTTAGTCGTACTATTGAATAGATAAATCGATGCCGATAATCCTATTACTAATTATGCTGAGTAATATTAGGTAACTAAAGGATAATGTGTGGAGTAATTTCTGACATCTATTAGTTGCTAGTTAGACTACCTCTTTGGTCGAGTGGTCGTAAACGCGACTGCTGAGCATCAGGTCCTGGGTTCGATTCCCGGGTCGGACAAAGTGGTATGGGTCTTACCATCAGGAATTTTTCAGTAGCAGCCACGGAGTCTAGACTTGTGCTCGGTTGATGGCAATAGGCTCACCCCCCTTTACATGGGACTTCAAACATAACTGGCGAAATGTGGCTGTACTATTGGGTACACCTCTGCCTGACCCTTCGGGGATTATAGACGACGTGATGTTAAGTTATAAGCATAAAAAATTATATATTAAAAATTCTTCCATTCATAGTAAAATAAGCATTTTATATTATCCAGTACATCTTATCTTACTACTATTATAAATGCGAAAGTTTGGATGGATGGATGTTTGTTACTCAATCACGCCAGAACGGGTAAACGGATCTGGATGAAATTTGGCACATAGATAGAATATATAGGCTATATATTATAGTCTAGAATAACATATAGGCTATATATTATTGCGCTAATAACTTAAGGGGGTGAGCAATATTGCATTATGTCCATATTCTTCAACTGTTTGACAACTGACAATTAATGTCATATCATAACATGCATAGGGGGCGAGCCTATCGCCATCAATCGGCCACAAATCCAGACTCTGTAGCTGCTACTGGGAAATTCCTGAAGGAATAACAAAACAAAACTTTACCCAACCCGGGAATCGAACACGCTTACACAACAAAATTTCCACGCGAACGAAGTCGCGGGCAACTGCTAGTGTATTAATAAAACAAAAAACCTCCCATCCATTAGATTCGGAGACCACTAAATATTCCAAGTATATGATCTCCTATATCAGCTTAGAGAGGCTTCGGGAACCAATGACAGGGAAGAGTCAATTATACGCAAGGACGGCTTACAAGAGAGAGATCAATTCGGCTTTATCACGACTGATACTGTGGGGTCAGGTGTAAGCAATAGCGGGTTTTGTTTACATTGTGTTAGCGGTGATTCTGGGCAAGTACGCGGCTATATTTTATTAAGATTTTTCAAGGGTTGTGTTTGGAATACGTAAATCGTAGGTCAACTGTGGAGGTGGTCTAATCATTACCTAAAACGTGGTTTTGAGTTTTAGACGCCTAAAATAATAATAAATTCTGCTGTCCCGACTTCAATATTTCAACGATAAATTACGATTTTATTCTTATTTGTTGTTTATTAGCATGCCATATTTTTTTTATTAGTTATTTTAATGTCCATAGACATTAAAGGTACCGAGATGTGTATATGTCACAGTCAAAACTGTTAATCAGCCAAAACTACTTTAGACCGCTGTTAATCAGTCAAAACTACTTATGACCGGTGAAAACTATTTTAACAATAACTAACATTTACTTAGAAACTTATTACGTTGTTAGGTTTATTTTTTGTGACCGTTTGCAAAACATTGTTGTAGTAATTCTAGAACTAGGTAATTACAACGTTCTGAAACAACCTATTTTAAATGGAGAAAACGCATTTTAAGTTAATAAGGATTTTGACTGACCCTAGTCAAAAGTGGTTTTGACCGATGAACAGTTTTGACTGTAACATATATAATTATTATTAATTCATTTATTTCAGATCACTAGAATTCATAAAATATGTACATTAAATTAAGAATCAATTTGCACATTTATAACACAGACACATTACATAAAATTAAATTAAAATCAATTAGTACAATATGTCATTACATAAAATTAAATAGTTTACAATTAAATCAAAATTACATAAAAATTATGCATATGGTATAAATGCTTACCTGATTTATTAACATTTTTTCAATGTTAAGTAAAACAACAAAAAATTTTAGGTGCCTGTGAGTGTTTGACCATTTGTAGAGCTTTCGCTCATAACTTGGACCAACAGCTTAGTTATACGAAGGTAGGCAAGAGGAATAATCGTCTAATTGTATTGGAAGCAGAGGTGAGAGCCGCTCAATTTGTTTCATTCCGACCTTATTTACAGACAAACGGTAGATTCTCGTTATCTGCTTATTATCAACTTTGTTATTCAATATTAAATGATTCTCAGAACAGAACATTTTCCTTTCTTTGTGATTTTGAATTTAATTTTTCCAATTCCCAACGACATGACATTGGAGTTCGATTCGAAGATTAGAAAAGAATGACAGTTTAAATGGATTGCTGTTGCTGATTCTGGGAAAGTTATTTAAGTTACTTTCTCTTCGTTTAATAATAAATCGTTTATTTCAGGTATCAACCCATAATTATAACTAATTACATAAAATACATTAAAATAATATCACATTGCAAATTCCATACTCAGAATTAAAAAAAGAAAATCTGCGTTGCATTTTATCTGAGCAACTCAGGCTTATAAAGTACTATGAAAGTCAGCCGGTGGTTTCTGAGGACGTCGTGTATTTTTCAAAGAAGGCTAAAGCTTAGGCTAAGCGTAGGCTAAGCTAGGCAAAAGCTTACAAATAACATGTTTACTTTTATATGTACTCATTAGGTTTTCTAATAAAGCATTAATAGTTGGTAATCCTTTAAAAATATTTAATATTATATCTATTTTACAATCAATAATTATGAAAGTATCGCGTGTCTTGATGTAAGTCGTGTTTAATGTACTACCGAGTTCACCGACGGTCGATCACTTTTCACCCTTATGTCCTGAGTTATAAGGTTGAAAAGTGGTCGACCGAAAGCGCAAACCATGGCTTTCATATTAATATTATGAGATCAAAATCAGATACGACAAAGGCGCAGTTAACTGTCGCCAACGGAACGGTTCCAGTTTCACACGGTGTTATTATTATGGTGCTCCCTCACCGCGAGCATTCGCCTGTAATCTAACAATCCAAGATTCAAATTTGTATGGAAACAAATGAATCTGAACTGTTACATTTCAGGCGAATGCTCCCGGTGAGGGAGCACCTTTACGATATTTTGCTGAATGCTTTTAAAATCACATGACAGGTTTCTTACTGCTTTTGTTTTAAACTGTACACGCTTAAACAACACTCATATGCGACAACGAGTGCGGAGAAAACAATTGAAAGAAATTGCTTGCCACAACGTTTTTTTGTAAAATTCATTATTTATTTATTTATTCAACTAGCAACAGCTATCATTACTGGGAAGATAATTTTTATTAATAATTATTATACATTTATTTTTGTTTGTTATGATACCAGTATGTTTTTATTATCGTACAACTTTTGAACTATTAGTAGTATGTCATAATGTTTTATTAAGTTTAGGTTTTTATGTCAATTTCATATTTTGTTTTACCTAACACTGTTTTAAGCTTTCACGGTTTACAACTAATCTTATTCCCGAAATATCGGGAGCTCAAATAATGAGCAATCACGGAAGATATCCCGTAAGTGACAGTATAAGTTTAGTTTTACCTATGTTTAAATATCAAATTTTAACTAATTAATTTAAAAGATACTTGTTAACCTACTTCCAATTTTAACTTGAGTATCTTGACATCTTAAAATTTTATATAAACCGGAGAGGTGATTTGTACCTCAGGACCTTTGTAAAAAAAAATTGCCATTAAAAAAAATTCTATGATAAAATCTAAAATCTGTCTAATTTAGCTGTACTTAACACTATTTTTCTAAAATGTGCTCTGATAACTTTTTTGACCTATGTATCCTGCTTATGCGTATGAAGTTTCATTAAAATCGGTTCAGCCATTTCGAAAAAAGTTCTTGAAAGTTTGTATGAAATGCCGCAAGTCGTAAACGCTCTTAACGCAGATCGATTCACATGAGGTCATGAACATATCGTATGTTGACGTGTGATTCAAACTTTTTACCCTATAATATCACAATACTCATCACCGTATAAACGGGGTCATTATGTTGATACTCACAGTTAACATTAAGTATGATTCTCTTGCTGACGGCGGGCGGCACGTCGTTGGCCGCGATGCACAGGAACGCGCCCATCTGTCGGCGATCCACGCGCCACAGCGGGAGAGAACTGCCTGTGTAGCTCTCCACTAGATAACAAGAAAAAATACACTAAAGTATGTATTATTTTGTACCGAGAGAAACCAAAACTTCCCTACAAACATATACATAAAAAGAGGATATGACGTCATAAAGAAATAATGGACCCGCACCATATATCTAGCCTTTTCCCAACTATGTATGTCGGCCAGTTTCTACTCTAACCACCGATGTAGCTGAATATCAAATTTTACATGGAGCGAAATAGGCAGGCCTATTTCGCCACCACAATTCAAAAACTGGGTAATTCGATAACCCTTGGTAAGACTGGTTGTGAGAATGTTTATATGATGACAGCCTTACAAAAAAATTTTATACCTACGACAAATAATCAGGAATTTCGAGAGCAATATTTATAATTTATGTAAATCTAAGAAAATAATGGAACGATAGTAACCCCATGTCAAAGTAACGATTCACGATTTTTAGAACCAGTGATTTTGAGCTTACTTTCCTTTACGTTATTGATTGTCACCCATCCACAGCTAACCTAACGTAACCTTGACAAGCGCAGCTTTACAACGATTGACCCGTTCTACTGTTAGAACTTACCAACGAACTCTTTGATGAATATTTTTTGTTAAAAGTCGACTGAAATCAATTCAATCACGCAAAAATAAATTTAGTACTTTCAATCTACTTCGAAGTGGACCAAGGAAGTCCTTCACAGAACCTTTAGAGATCCTCCTACGCCTAGTAATCAATATGCTTGACAGCCGGATTTGTGCTCGCACTAAGACATTATTAATAAAAGGCCAAAGGGTACTTCTCGTTAAGGGGTGGTCCTGTATTAAGGAAGATACCCTAAGGGACGGAATAATGAACCGAACGAAAATAGAGGTCGACAAGTTTGGATTAAAGATGAGTTGTCCTTTAATCGAATTGGTGATTATTAACCACTATGTCATCTGAATGTCAGTTTTCGAAATTGACTATGAAATAGGATAATGATTATTGGTTTGACAAAGTTCGTCATCATCGTTTTACTGGCCTTATTCCACCTTTATTTGGAGTAAGCCCAGCATGTCTTGGCTTTACTACACACCCACAACTATGTACAACTGTAACGTGCGTGGCCCACCGCGGCATAGTCGTGGGTTTATATTCGTCTGTACCGCATGCACAGCGTGCATGGCGTTGACAGCGTTGAGCTATGTGAGCGCCTTATTCGAACAAGCCACGCATGTTCTAATGACGTCAATTGATGCATAGCGTGTCCGTGGTTTGCAGTGGATACAATCACATACTTTTTTTGCAAAGCGAAGATTAACACACATGCGTGGCCTATCCGTGCGCCGCAGTGGGTTTTCGCCTTTAATCCACGGCTGATGCGTGTTGCTTCACCTAATGCCTACGCGGTAGCTACGGCGTAGGCGACGCCTACGGCCTACGCCGCTCGTAGCACATTGCCTAAAACTAAACATAAATGCAGTTCGGGGACTCTACATAAGACCGTGTTTCTTTGAAGAGTATCAAAATAATTAATGCTAAAACTACTGCCACCACAAAATATAACTGCCATTCTTGATTCGCAATCCAAAAATAACTTTGTAATGAAAACGTTTTGATCAAAGCGAGGCTCGCTCCAAAAACTTTTTCAATAGTAGATATCGTGACAAATGATTTCTTTTGTTTTCCATTTCTTGGTGGCTTGAAGGCCTCAAGTATGCAATGTTCCGGACCATTGGCTCTTGAGATTTCCTCTCACAATTTTATATAACGTATTTTTTTCTAAATAGTCTTTTGTGAGTCCATCAAATTTCAATACATTAGGAATGATGTGCGATTTCTAACACATTTTTTGTTAGAACTATAACCTCACTCACTTTATAAAGTAAGAAAGAAAGAAAAGAAAGAAACAATATTTATTCGACGTAGGGACATGACGTGCATACAAAATAACAAAAAAATAAAATAAACAATAACATAATTATACCGCATAACAAATATTTAAAAAAAACTTAGAAAGATGCTTTCGATTTTTGAATTACAATGAGGCCTCTGACTAGGTCTTTCTTTGTATTAACCTTGTATTAGTATAAAAAATAAAATAAAAATAAAAACAACAAAAAATAATATAAAAAAGTCTAATAATGTCTGTCTACGTCTATGTCTTGTCTTCTCATTAAATAATATCTTAATTCACTTATAAGCTAAAGCTTGGCCCGGAATTATTGTGCAGTTAATTTTTTTATCAACCTTCTCCTTTAGAAACATGTCAAACTAATTTTGCATCTTTTGCTTACAATTAATGTCATTTTACATTAGATTACGAATCTTCGTCGTAATAACGATGCACATTTTGATAGAAAAACACAATTTTTAAGTGAGCGTAGTCAATACGACGAAAGTTCGTAATATGTCTCGATAAAAAAGGTTAGTAAACTAGGGTTAGATAATTGTCAAAAAATATAAACAATTTCCTCAAGTGTATTTGAGGAAATTGTTTATATTTTTTGACAATTTTCATCATTTTCAAACCTTTATAAAAATCCCTACTGCCAACTTTCTTCAGCAGCATAGGTTCATGATCTTCCCGTCTCCACGTAATCTTGGGCGGAGGATGCCCTGAGGCTCTGCAGATAAGAGTCACGTTGTCCAGCTCCTGCGCTGACACATCTGCTGATGTCTCCTCGTTTATGATGTCAGGGGGTACTGGGAAAAAGATGATTAAGATTAAAAAAATCGAAATCTAATTTTGATTGGTAGAAATTATCATACAGGGTGTAAACAGACCCTTCACATAGCCGTCAACCAAGCATTCTGTACATCAAACTAAGTAACTTTACGCAAAAATTATTGCTGGGAATCGACTTTTTTTTTGGGGTGAAAAATCACGTTTTACGGTAGGATTCGGTGGAAAGCACGCAAACTATTGTTCTGATGGATGGATTGAATAGTACGGGGGTCGTGGAGGTGTGTAAATTAAAAATCTTACATTAAACACATGTATTTAAAAAAAAACTTGTGAAAAAGTTGGAACTTTGACCCCCAATATCTCCGTAACTAGAAGGCTCCCAGGTATGGTCTAGAACAAAAAAATGATCGCAAAGACGGGGAGAACAATTATCTTTCAGAAATGTTAAGGGTCTATTTACACCCTTTATATGTATTTAGCCCGTTATAATGACATTGATGATAATTTTTATCCATTATGTACTTTGTGACTTTTACCCCAAGTAAAATTAGCTTAATTTGTATAGGGTAGAATTAATTTTAACTTTCAGAGTGTGTTTGAGTATTAATTTACTAAAGTACAGAAAAACCAATAGCTGCAACAGAAAGATAACGGTTATATAAATAAAAAAATTCCAAACAAGTATCGAAAAACTAACACCAAACATCCTCTCACTAAAACTGACACATTCCGAGTAAAAATTAACAAAATTCCCGATATTTTCATGTTGCTTCAAACTCCACTAGACAGCTCAAATGCACTCACACTGCTCAAAAAAACAAAAACAATACCTACAGAAAAACTCGAACGCCAAATATACGTGAAAAACCCGCGAGTATGTCACACCAATATGCATGTCAGATTGCAAGCAATTTTTGCAGGAGTATATTTTTGCACATTTAAAGATTTGCCTGAGTCAGTACAGCTCGAGCAGTCGTAAAAATACGCTTATGAGTGCTCGAGCCAACTCGAACCAACTCGAGTGTATCGTTCGTGCTCGAATCACTTTCTTATTTACATAATATAAGTGTGTCGTGTTAGATCGGAGAGGTTGGGACTGTTTTTTATTGGTATTTAACTTTGCCTTTGTGCGATGCTCAGTTTATTGGCAAGGGAATTTGATGGCGAAGGGAACGGAATGTGGTATTGAGGACATGCTCATTTAGTTTTGTTTTGGTTCATCCATATTCGATCAAAACATTATCATCTGCCTAGTCTTTTCCCATCTATGTTGGGGTCGGCGTCCAATCTAACCGGATGCAGCTGAATACCAGTATTTTACATAAAGCGACTGCCTATCTGACTTCCACAACCCAGTTAGTACTGCATAATATTAGGCCCCTTGGTAAGACTGGGTGAGAGACCTTAATATGAGATCAAAACAAGCAATCTAATTTGGAACTTGCTTTCTATTTGCTAATAATTAAAAGAGTAAGTAAAGTTATTGAAACAATGATATATTTATGGATCTTCGTTCTCTGTATGTTTCTTCTTCTTTATTCTTTATTCTTTATTGCACACAAAAAACAAATATACATACAAATTGCAACAACATAGCAATATATTTTTTTTTTTTTATCGTGGTCAAATCATCAAATGAGTCCTCCCACCCAGGGCAGAGCGGGAGGGACTGTCAGACTTGTACTGACTAAAATCCACGGTGTCTTTCAATAGCCCTTTATGATCCAGGGTCACGGTAATTCTATAAGACCCGCGACCATATAGCAATATTACTTCATTTTTAATTAAATAAACAGTACTCTGTGTGTGCTCCACACACTGTCCATGCAAAAGTTGTCAACTACCACCAGCAAACCAGTGCAGCAGACCAGTGCGTGTACCAGCAGAGAGCAGTATGGCAGTGGACCAGCTAAAATATTGGTGTACAATAAAGCATATTATTCTATCACAACAAGAATTTAAAACAAACCGATAATACCTTTTGGATTCCTAATAGGCTTTTTATCAACTGTTGCTTACACTCCACAAAAGTTACAAAAGTAAGCCAAAATCGATAGCTATCAAGTTGGTCGAACACTCGACGCGATGAAACTTGAGGCGTCTGGCCAAAAGTTGTTTGGGCTCTTAATAGATTGAATCAGAACAATTAACAGTTTTGCCTCGATGAACACGGCTTTTACCTTTTACCAAATGTCGATGATGGCCGTCTGTGGGGAAAAGGCGTTCTCTAGTCGCGAAAATAGCTTTGGTAATGATGATGTTGTTTTTTAGCATGGCAATAGCGGTCATTGCCTTTTCTCCCATACGGGGGATCTTTGCACGAACCAGAACAGTGAACAATGTATAGTTTTTCGTTGTTAAAAATGTTAAGGGATATGTCGATTCAGTACGTTGAAAAGTTATCAACTAAAGTTTTTGAAATAAAGCACGTCAATAAATTTAGGCGGGTGATGCTAGTGCCATGCTAAGACGCAACAACAGCAACTGCTATTTATATCATTTCATGTTAGTAACTTCTTCTTAGCGTGTCGATGGCAATCTAAATTGTGTCAGCCCAGAACTGAGCTACTACTTTGGCGCTTTCGGTAGCGTCCATCAGCTCGCGAAGTGAACAAACAACAGGACACGCAGGACACGATATTAAGTGCCCCATCGTTTGTAGAACAGCACCGCATTAACACTGCAGGGCAGAGTCATTAATGAATCTCCATCTGAGCAGGTTTTGCTTGCTGCGACCAACCTGGGTCCGGAGTCTATTTAAAGACTTCCAGGTCAGTCATGTTAGTAACTAGTAGTAATCAGTCATGTTAGTGTCCGTAGTCAGTCATGTTAGTAACTAGTAGTAGTCAGTCATGTTAGTAACTAGTAGTAGTCAGTCATGTTAGTAACTAGTAGTAGTCAGTCATGTTAGTGTCAGTAGTCAGTCATGTTAGTAACTAGTAGTCATGTTAGTGACATAATCTAACCTCATTCAAAATCACTTCTAATCTTAATTCCATCTAAATGAAACCAATCATACGTCCCGTCGTCCATACTTACAAATATTTCATTTGAACTTTTATACAATTTGAAAAAGAAATCCCCCGTGACTACCGGCGCGATATTACATATTAAATTCCTCACCCTCCAGAAAGTTACACCGGCACCTCGGGAGACATAGTAAAAATTCAATATTGAAATCCATACTTCAAAACTTGAGAATTGAAAAAAAAAAGAATAAACCTCCAGAACTAATTTGAGCTGTGAACGATAAAACTTGGCCCCACCTTCAATGGCGCGGAGAAATAACATTAACTTCTAAGGTGATTTATTTTTCTGAAGAAAATACTTTTCCAGCGTTCATTCGACGTTTCATTGATATTGAGTTTTGTTCTAAGTTCTACGTAAGTACTTCGAAATGTTTTGAAGCTTCGGATTCGTCCCCTATCCTTAATAAGCTTAAGACTGCCTCCCTTTTTACTTCTACCTATTACTCGTTTAGGAATCGTTCGTTTCGGGATTTTTATTAAAAAGTATATTCTCTCCTGTTTGGAAAGTTTGCGATTTCGTTTGTTGTTGTGTAATTTACTTAAGTTCTTTACAGCTACACCTTTTCAATATCGCTGTACGAGTTTCGGCCATTTCTCTTTTAATTTACGGTTTCGACTATAATAAATGCTTAAGCGATTTTAATTAAAAGTCTTGAAAGCGTTTACGTTTTGATGTAAACTAAAAGCATCGTTTATAACAAAAGATTATTTGTAAACGACACCTATAAGTGGGTCCTTATAGATGAGTACTGATAGACCAAATAACCCAGAATTAATTGAACTAGCTTTGAAATACGGTCATAATTTGAAACTTGAGTAATTATTTGAAGTATAGTAAAATTTTGAAATTCATTTTGATCACCCCAATTATTGTTCTCAATTACTGTAGTTACATTAATGATGAGAAACCCAAATCTGTGTTTTAAAACTGTGAACGTTGGAAATGGTCTTGTGGTCGCAACTGCTAGAGCTGAACTGGGTTCGATTGCCAGGTTGGGTAAAGCGTTATTGGGATTTCTCACTAGGAATTCGTCAGTACCTGTTCGGCGTCTGAATATGTGTCCAGTTGATGGCTCGTTTATATTAGTTCGGACTTAACCATATCTGGCACAAATGTGGATTTACTACAGCCCCCGTAGCATGACCCCCGTAGACAAGGATTTCTTTGACGGAAGAATTGACAAAATGACAGATAGTGCAAAGAAATCTGTCATTGTGTCGACACAATCTGTCATTTTGTCGATTCTTCCATCAAAGAAATCCTTGTCTACAGTGGACATGCTACGGGGGCTGGTACTACAGACCGAAAACTTCGTGAAATCGGAGTGGTGTCATGTATTCTTGATAAACTGCTCCAAAATAAAAACAATCAAAATCACAATTAAACGGCCAGTTCCACTCACCATACACATCAATGCATCCAATCTGCCACTTCATGCTGGGCTGCGTGTTGATCTGGCACATGTAGCAGCCGCGGTCTTCTGCCCGAAGAGGCCTGATCCTCAGCTGCCAAGTGCTGGGCGTGTCCAGGTTCACTGAGTACCGAGGACTGAGGACCACTCGATCGTTGAGGGATAGGACTGTCTGGTCTTCGGCTCGGAGCCAGCCCACCTGAGGAGAAAAAGAGAAGATTGATAACGGAAGGTTAGTCCAAAAAAATATTTAATTACGATGACACAAAGGTTGGTGAAGGTTGCAGGGATCCGCTGGATGCGAGTCCCACGGGACCGGTCAATGTGGCGACACTTGGGGGAGGCCTATGTCCAGCAGTGGACGTCTTTTGGCTGAAATGACGATGATGATGATGATGACACAAAAGAGATTCTCGCATATCCCTCATAATTAGAGCTTGGAATAGGTAGATTTTATTTGCCAAAACTTCAAGGAAGTACGTAATATGTGGATAATACCTCCGTATAAAATCCCGGAATGTTTTTTAAAATCCGAAATAAAGCTGTTGAAGTAGAGGGAGGATCCGATCCCTGGGCATAAGGTGGGTTTATCTTCTTCTGAGAATATTAATAACAATCTATAAATGAGTCGCCTCGGAACTTAGCTGAGTAAGATGGGTTTATGCTATACGAAAATGACCAGAACAAGAGCAAAAGCGTTAGTTTCTTTAATCATCTGCTTAACCTTTTTCCAACTATGTTAGGGTCGGCTTCCAGTCTAACCGGATGCAGCTGAATACCAGTATTTTACATGGAGCGATTGCCTATCTGACCTCTACAACCCAGTTAGTACTAGGTAATATGATACCCCTTGCTAAGACTGGTTGTCAGACTTTTTGGGCCACTGACTACCTGTAACGACTGTCAAAGATCTACAAATGACAGCCGAGACCAACGGCTTAACGTGCTTTCCGAGGCACGGAGGAAACTCGGTATGTAATGGGTGGTCACTCATCCACAGAACAACCTAGGCAAGCACGGCTTAACCTTAAGGTCGAACCGAGCGTCTGTTATTATATCAGCGTTATTTTTTTAATATTCTCGACATTTAAGTTTTGGTAGATCATCGAAAGAGTCTGATGCTCTGTCCGATACGTCATCAATCAATTATGTTCATTCCGTTTTTACACTAGAAGAATTTGGAAGAGTGGGGATAAAATGAATGTGGAATAATTTTATTGTGCATTAGCTCGTTTAGTGGAAACAAACTTCTAGACATCTGCAAACTGCAGAGACAAATCATTATTCACAGCGTGTCGCCAATACAAAAGTAATTCTATTTCATTTAATTTAAAGTTGAAACTGTCAAAAACATTCGAAATAACAGTAAACAACAATTTCATTAAAGTAAACCATTCCTCACCGATCCACGATTCCAAAGCGAAGGCATTTTAAAATGCGCAAATTAGTTTTTGCTCTCACCATAGTTGCAACAGTACAGAATTTACATCTCATCCCGCCAAGTCACCGGGTCTTCTATTTAATTTGCTCGAGACTGCAGCGAGGCCGCAGGCTCTTTGAATTTTAAACAGGGATTAACATGAACGTACATTGACGAAATGTAACACTGAGAATACAAAGTTTTTGAAACATTTGTTTCTGGACTTTCTTTATTTTTGCTCTCTTAGATGGTATTATAGAAGTGCAGGATACAGCAAATAGAGAAATACAGAAATGCAGTTGTATTCCTCAAGAGAGTTGGCGTTGAAATGCATTCGCGTAATATACATGCATATTCTGTAGGTATCCGTACAAGATAGTCTAAATGAAGCCGACGGTACTGTGTAATATATTCAGGCTAATCTCGGGAAGTACTGCGCGGATTTAGAAACAGTTTTCACCACGATTAAATTTCAAGTAAGTTTTTCAGACAGCATTTTGGGTTTCATTTTACGTGCCGTTATTTCAGTGTTTAATCACACAAATAACATACAGGAGATCTATAATTAAATCAAATATATCTATAATTAAATCTATCTTAATACTGTGACACACATTCGCAATTTATTTTATGTAGAAAAATCTGATATCGATTTTGTACACAGGACCCAAGTATTTGGTTTACAGTTTATATGTGTGGGTGAAGTCATAGTTATGCACACAAACACAAAATTAAATTAACTTGGCTTGCTGTACGAGCCGGTAATATTCATACAGCCGCTCATTATTATTGTGTGAGTAAACATATTGTACCCTACACGGGGTTTATTTTTTTTATCTTTACGATTGTCGGGTAAACTGGTAAAAATAATATAAACGGGTTTACAATAAACCCCAACATTTTATACTAACCTAACATGGTAACCATAGCCGATTGGTGTAAGCGCTTGCGTTAGCTAGTGATCTAACCTCGACGACGCGAGTTCGAACCCAACTGAGGAATTATTTTTGCTACTTTTTACTTTTTGTTTTTAATAAATTTATTTTGTGGCCAATAAAATTACTCAAGCAAAAAGTAAAAAGTAATTAAATATAACCAATTAAATAATTTAATTTTTTTATTAGATAAACATTGGTATTGTTTGCTTAGCTTATCGCTTGGGTCATTAGCAAATTATCCGTCTCGTTTCTTCCAATATGTTAGTTATATTGGTTGTTTTAAGGTTCAATTTGGTGGGGGCTGTATGTTAGAAAAAAAAACTTGTGTGGCCGATACAATGATTTAATACACTGTTGTTTACCTGTTTTTTTGACAAAGACAAAGTTTTTTATTGGTAAGGATTGACGTAAATAATTTGTGAAAGTAGGTAGGTATATAAATTGAATCAAAGTAAAATTAGAGGTGAAGTGAATCAACATGTTAGATAGTAAGAAATTATGACAACTTCTAATCGCATAACAATAACATCACTTCACCATACTTTCAATAATTTACGAGTTGTGGTTTTAAAAAAAAGTTTTATACCTACCTACTTATTACTAAGTTTTGTATTTGTTCTAATTTGCTTAACAAATATGAACATTATTTGCATTAAAATAAGATTCATATTCGTCTACTAATTAAAATAAATTCGACTAATAATGGGTCGGCAATCCTTCGTTTTCTATTACTCCTTGTAACCTTCTGCTCATGAGATCTCACAGTTTGTAACCACACTTTTATGCGGGTGGACAAGAAGGGATCAGCTTTGTGCCTTGCCACGATGTCGTAGTGTCGAGTCGATGAATTTGCCTTTGGTTTTGGCCTAAGATGTTCTACGTCTCCAAAATACGCATATCGGCGGACCCATAACTGCACGGTTCTCCCCTGTGGATAAAAACAGTATTTATAATACTTATAATAATAGCTAATATTATAATAAATAAACACTATATTTTTATACTATATATACACTATGTTTATTGTGTGTTTTGTGTGTGTTGTTTATATACCTAATTAATATTACTTATAATAATACAATACATAAATATAAGATATACACTGACATTAGCAAACATTATAATCTATTTTTATTTACGTTATTCAAAGGCTTTTCTTTAATCTGTCTAAAGGCTAGATCAAGCTAATTTTAGACCAAGCTAATTTTATCATAATCATCATACGATTACAAATTTTAAAAATAGAAACTGTAATAATACCACATACCACACCACCACATACCACCACACATTTACACTCACAATTTCACATAATATAGATACGTTTTGCTCATCCAAAACAACGATTTCCACCTCTTTGAACATTGATAAATGTTGCATGGTTGGATCCACAGAAATAAAACCACACACATGCTCAAGAGTAGTAATCAATAAACTCAGTAATGCAAATACTCGTAGATTGACAACTAAGAATGCTCATTTTTTATAAATGAAGGTGTTTGAAAACAATACTTTTAAATTGTCGGTAGTTGTTGTCTAAACAGTCAAAATCAAATAGCCTGAGTGTTCAATGTTTGTCTCAAACGTTGGAATCGTTATAAATTCTACTTTAAGTAATGTTTTAACAAAATAATGAATACAAAAAGAAAAAGAATATACTATTGCATGCATGATTTGAACTTACGACTTCTCGTTCAGTGACCAAAGACGATAGCCATTGTGCCAAGATCGCTATAGTAATATCATGCAAAATATTATATCTCCTTCAGCATCATAAGTGAATGATGACTATATATTGGTATATGGTAATTGTTGTGCCACACGCACACTAATAAAGACTGAGCTCGCTCGTTTTATTTTGTGTTTGTGTGCATAACTATGACTTCACCCACACATATAAACTGTAAACCAAATACTTGGGTCTCGTGTACATGTCTGTGTGCGTGTGTACATGTACAAAATTGTGTTTAAATTGGGCTAATGAAATTATTGTGTATTGTAAATCGATTAGGAAAACAATCAACTAGATTGAAATTCATATACAGCTTAAACAATGAGTGTGGAAATGTGAAGTTGAACGACTTGCAACATTGTCAAGGTGGGGAATAATAGATGGTTAGCATGACAACACTGAGTTGTCGTGTGAGCTACAGACAACGAGTGGCGGCAAGGGAAAGAAGTAATAATTGAAGAAGTAAGAAGATATTAATAAAATAAAGATAAGACAAACCGTTTCGCTAAACACCTACCTACCCACATAATGGCTATGAGTCTTTATTGATAAACCAAGCCATAATTCCACTTCCCTTCACAAAACAAATTATACCAACAGAATCACAACCCCAAGGAAAAGATTAGCAGCGAAAGCAAACACAATAATCTCTTCCATTACCTCCCATTCGTATAGTTTCTCTGAAATTAATCCTGGAGTAACATCATTATCTATTATTGTTATGTCTGCTTCGTAATGCACGCTTTCATTATCAAATACATTCATTTCTAATTTACCTTCTATGTTCTTGGTTACTGTGTAGTCTTGTGCGTGGGTTGTCTACTTGAGTGCTTTGATTTTCGGTATTTTCGTTTAGTGTATCTTTAACGCCTAAATGTCTAGTGTGCTTTCTTTATGATTTACATTTAGGGGTTCGTCTTTAGTACTAAAGCTTTTGTTCTTTAGTATGTCGAAAGAACAAAAAATGTATTTCCTTCTTTTATTTATGTTTTCACTTAAAATTTTGATTTTCTTTCTTATTTTGTAAACATATTTTAATGGGTGTTGTAATTGTCTCATTTTTATTTTTATAATTTTAGTTATTGTCATTATCATCATTATTTCAGCCGAAAGACGTCTGGACATAGGCCTCCCCCAAGTGTCGCCACATTGACCGGTCCCGTGCGACTCTCATCCAGCGTATCCCTGCAACCTTCACCAGGTCATCGGTCCACCTAGTGGGAGGCCCTCCAATGCAGCGTCTTCCGGTTCGGTTTAGTTATTGTAATAGGTTGTAAACAATATCGTTGCAATTAAATAAATAAATGTCTTTTGTTACTTCATCTGATACTCAGTTTATATTGATAGCTGCCTGTACTTAGACTCGAAGCATAGTTGAAATAAAGTTAGGCACATGTGCTTCTTTAGTATGTATGTCTTTTAACATCAAATTGGAATTTTCTACGAAATGTAATTTCTGACATCATTCAATATGATGAGCCTCTTTACAATGTTTTGAAATTTAATTAGATATTTGATATTTTGTTTCATGAAAGGTGCTTTTAATCTATTTAAGCTAATAAATCTTTAGCTAAAACCACTATATTATTTCCTTTCAATAAGGCTATAAAATTAATAACCCTGTCCCTTTTATTTATCAAAATTGATAATAACAATGTCTAGTAACAAATTTTCGGGTGAAATTGGTACTTTGTTTGTTACAAAATTAATGGATACTCCAAATTAATTTCTCCCGAGTGAGAGCCTTTATCTGTTACAAATAATATTTTAACTTATAATTAATCTTCTGCTTAATTAATGTGATTTTGTTTTGTATATTTTTTTTTTCAAACGGTTTTTTAATTAAGATTTGTTTTGAGGGACTAAGTTTTTCTGAAGACTTTGCTTGCTTGAGAATCTACTGAGTTTATCTTGTATTTTTTGTAGTAAGCTAAGTATAATGAAGATAAATGATGTTTCATTGTAATCTCAAGATGTTTTCTTCGCTGTCATAATGAGTGGAAGGGGTGCTTCGTCATAAATAATAACAAACTTAAACAGAAAAAATGTTTTGCATCTGCGACGAAAATGTAAAAGACACCAAGACATCACGCCTGAAATCACCGAAGGGCTAGGCAGAGGTTTATATATCTATATCTATAGTGAGTCCTAATTTCACCGGTTATGTTTTAGTCCCATGTCATAGGAGGCGAACCTAATACCATCAAACGGACACAAAACCATGACTCTGAGCTGCCTCTGAGAAAATTTTGTAATGAAAAATCCCATTAAACGATCACTGAGCCAGCCATCGAAACCAGGACCTCATGATCAGTAGTAGCTTTAGACCACTAGTTAAGACACTAGACGACTAGGCAGTCTACAAGTGACTGGAACGAAACTGGCTACATATTAGACATACGTAATTATCTCATTTAAATATTTTCACAGCCCTTTTAATTTCACACTAATTTAAAAATCTTCGGGCCAATTATACTATCTAGAACACGATGATATTTTTTCCAACAAATTGCCTCTAAAGATTAATTACCATGTTTTAATGAAAATTTATATACTTAAATTGTTTTTTCTCAATTAATTGCTTTAAGTACCCAAGAGTAAACAATAACTTACTGTGTGCTTCAAACATTTTATCGTTAAAAAACATTCATTAGGGGTGATGCATACTGGTTCGGGTAGACAAATTTTAATTGACAGTATTAGTTCAACAAATTAGCCGACCCGAAACTAATCGGCTTTGATGCGGCTCGTGCCAATCGGCAAACTTCGTTCGGCATTCAATAGAATTACCACGATCACGACAATTTCAGCTAAACTATGCGACTTTTTCCAAACATATTATGTACTTAACTTTTGCCTGCAGCTTGGCCCGCCTGGGGAGTTATTTTGACGTCTTAAAGCAGGAGTAATTCCAGTGTGGGAAAGAGACAGAGCTATACAGATCGTCTAGCGGCATCTCTCCTGCTTTAAGACGTTATAGTAGGCCACCTGGAGCTCGGAAATTATCCCATGAGATAGTACTATCGGGATAATAAATACCCTATAACCTAACTTGGAGCATGATCTACCAGTCTATGGCGTAAAAAGTCAACAGATAGGTAGCGTTTCTTTCCAATTTAAAGTTTATACTTAAAAGTTCCATAACGTTAAGACTAAGTAACTAGTAATGTCATATTACCGTATCTTCGTTTTAATATTCGAACTTGCCGCCCGGCTTTGGCAAGTCATGAACCGAACTAGTATGTAGCAGCCCTTACTTCCGAACATAAGGGCTCTTCACTGAAGCAGCACACTTTATCATGTGCTGCAGCGTCGCATCGCGTTATGGGGGAATTAATGGCGTCTCTCAAATGACACTTGAAAAGTATACGCGATGATAAAGGATTGTTAAAGCGATGGAATTACTCATTTTACGGGTAATGATGAGATACGTAGTAACGAGTGTCTTTCATGAGATGATGCTGTCACACACATACATAACAGCACGCCTGTAGTTCCCGAAGGGTTAAGGAGAGGTGTACCTCTCATTGTGTCTATAGCTAATTTTACATCTATGGACAATAGCAATTTCCCATCGGTGTAAAATGTGAAAATGTCTTATCTGTAAAAGTACTTTCTTTTTATACTTTATTTTAGTTGTTTTATAAAAAAACGACATTTGTTTTAATTATTATTGTGAAACTAGAACAACTGCCGACAAGCTGTCTTGCAGTTTGGCAGATTTTTTAATTATGTTATTTTATTACAAATTTTGAATAAATACATCACATAGACATATAGGATGTAAATAGACCCTTAACATAACCGAAAGGCACTTGTTTTCCCCGTCTTTGCAATCATTTTTTTGTTCTAGACCATACCTGGGAACCTTCTAGTTACGGAGATATTAGGGGTCAAAGTTGAAACTTTTTCACAAGTATTTTTTTAATGTAAGATTTTTACTTTACACACCTCCACGACCCCCGTACTATTGAATCCACCCATCAGCTCAATGTTTTGAGTGCCTTCCATCGAGTCCTACCGTAAAACATGATTTTTCACCCCAAAAAAAAAAACTCGTTTCCCAGCAATAATTTTTGCGTAAAGTTACTTAGTTTGATGTACAGAATGCTTGGTTGACGGCTATGTGAAGGGTCTGTTTACATCCTGTATATGTTACATCTTCATCATCATCATCCATTGCTGGGTATAGGCCTCTCTTGGCCTATGCCAAGCTCCATGTTCCCGTAACAGCCTCATCCTGGATATACCCGCGATGTTATGCTTAAGTCCCATGTATTAGAACAAGCCTGTTGCCATCTTCTCCTTCTTAGCGTGATAATCGATAATTTTTGTTGGATATTAATCTCTCTTGAGAAGTGACATGATGGATTCATTCATTCATCATGGTTACTGATAATTTGATTAATATTTCTATGAACTGAATTCATTAATGATGATTGATGACTGAACTTTTATTTGGATTTATTTATCTTTCAGAAAATCATTGCATTACAGATGTTTAATTTTAAGACGTGAAGTATTGAGTATAAAGCGCAGGCCACACCGCCAGCTGGCGGGCGGACGAGCGACGCGAACGACGCGTCGTTTCACCTCGTTTCATCGCGGTGTGAACCAAAGTATGAAAAGTCATACTTTGGTTCACACCGCGAACTATTGAAAGATACGAACAAAGTATGAAAAGGGCGTCGTTCGCGTCGCTCGCCCGCCCGCCAGCTGGCGGTGTGGCCTGCGCTTAAGCATCTACTTAAAAATATTTTCGATTTTTATAATTTTTTGAAAATGGAACACCATCTTCCTTGTTGGGACTTCAAGGAGCGACTGCCTATCTGACCTCAAAGTCAAAGTCAAGACAACGCATGGTGGGGTCTCGGTATATTATGGATGGTCACCTATTCATGAACCGACCTCGGCAAGCGCAGTTTAATCTATTATACCAACCCGCGATCATGGCGCTTTCAACAGCGTCGAAATATCGGGAGCTCAAAATAATGAACAATCACGGAAGATATCCTATATTATATTTATATATATATATATATATATATCGTAAGTGACAGTATAAGTTTATGATGATTCAAGTTACTAAGGTAGTATATTTCCATGTTACCTGAGGGCGTCACATAAAGTTTAAATCTTCCAAATAAAAAATTTTACTTGTATCCGAACACTCCCATTCTCAGTTCTATTATCTGTGGACTTCATTCGTTTCTTATGTCACTGCGAGGCGTCACCGCGATAATTAATAATTTAATAATCACAATCGAACGGCGCTTACAGGTAAGCTAGTTTGATTGTCCAATTATCAGCCCGTGCAGCTCTTATTGCTTAGCCAGGAGAGCGCTATTGGATAATTGAGAATCAAATGTGCGCTGGGCAACTAGAACACTAATCCAAAATTAAATTACATTACAAACATTTTTATTCCTCCTTTTTGTACTTTCTTCAATTGGGTATCGGCGTCCCCCACAAAATACGTTTAAATCTCATGCCACTGTAACGTATTGCTACCAAATGGACTCGCTTTGTGAGATGCTTTCGATATGGGGGAGTGCATCAAACCCCCAAGTCGGACTTGGGGGACTGGTCCCCATCTCAGTGACATTAGTAATGAGATTTTTTTGAGAAAAATGAGTATGAGAAAATATTTGTTAATATTTTATGTTCTGCGAATGACATAGTGGAGTAAATGAACTGAGTTATGTCTAGAATGAGTGAGTGAGTTATGAGCGTCGATGTGAGATATTAATGTGATAAATCAGTGAGTAATGAGAATTGGAGATGAAACATTGGAGTTATATTGGGCAGTTAGTAACGTAGTGCAATTATTATTTTGCAACAAAAGAATTGATAAAGCAATCAAATTGTCATAATCAATCATGTTGAGTAGAAATGCCGGGAGTGAACACCCAAAAAGACAAACATTGACCTCATTTGTAATGTTCTTCAGAAAACTGAGAAGCAAAGTAGGTACTACCAGCGTGTGTGCATGTCTGGACATGCATTGCTTCATTTACGTTCATGCATCAGTATGCTTAGTGCGAGTTTTTTTTACGTATCGAGCGCGTTAACGTTTACGCAAATTAGTATAGCGCTGGGTAAGCGACAATTCGTGCCGCTAGGTGGCGCTTACCCAGCGCCATACTAATTAAAACTCGCACTAAGCATACTGGATGTATGAACGTAAACGAAGCAAATGCAGTATGTAAGAATCTTAGGAGGTGGTGTTTTATAGTTTCTTCCTATTCCCTAGGGTAAAAGGCGTGAATTCATGCATCGGTTATGTTATTACTCAATTGCACATTTATTTTATTTGTTCATTTTATTATTTCAATCAGACTTCCAGTACAAAGGTAACTTTTTATCTTGTTTTACATCTTTTGTGTAGTAAGCAACGGCTTATTGTCGGACCTACGCTGTCCTCCCATACTTAAGTACAAATGCTGTAACATGATAATATTGTAAAAAAAAAAAATTGAAAAGAGTAAACATTGAGTTTCTTGCCGGTTCCTCTCCATAGGAAACGACCAACCCGAACCGTGCACCTTTTTTTCGATGTTATATAAGTGCCCATCTTGGCCTATGCGACATAAAAGCAGTTTTGACGGCACGGTTGGCGCAGTGGCTGAGCAATTGACTGCTGCGCTTCGTGTCGCGGGTTCGATTCCCGCACGGAACCAATATTTGTATTGCCTACAGGTAGTTGTTCCGGGTCTGGCTGTTTGTGTATGTGAATTTAAATGTTTGTAAACGCACCCACGATACAGGAGAAATTCCTAGCGTGGGGCAACGTATAAAAAAAAAAAAAAAATATGATATAAATTTTCTGAGTAAATCAAGTACCTAAAAGAAAAACTTGGTATAAAATAACTAAGTAGGTACTTAATCCTGACGAACTCTCCGACAATATCTCACAAAATAAACGATTCAACGAAACGGGTATACATCAAAACAGTTATCAAACATCGCACATTTGCTGACTACACTTCCCCTATTCTTGTACATTTTATTACCCCATTGTTGCTTCAAGAGTGATGGGGTACTCCTGTACCCCATCCCCCGCCCTCCTTTGTTCGTCTCGAGGAGCATTTTCAACGAATTCTGACAGGTACCATTAATTTAATGCGCAATGGTGATGGTCCAATTACTTTAAATGATGCTAGAAAATCTTTAGGCTGAGTTAGAGTGTTATTTGTGTCAGGTCGGTAGATTTAAGACGGGCACTAAGATTGGGACGGGTGCGTAATATTGCTGAGTGAGCGAGATTTAGCTGTCATGGCGGAGGGTTAGTTTGGCGCAAGAATTTCCTGGATAATAGTTTTATCTACATTTTGAATGAATGACAAACATCATGATCATTCTTCTGTCCTTATCCCAATATGGGTGCAACATGGTGGTCTTCTTTTTACTTACTATTAAATCATCATCATCATCTGCCTAGCCATTTCCCAACTATGTTGGGGTCGGCTTCCTATCTAACCGGATGCAGCTGAATACCAGTATTTTACATGGAGCGAATGCCTATCTGACCTCCACAACCCAGTTAGTACTGGGTAATACGATATCCCTTGGTAAGACTGGTTGTCAGACTTTTTGGGCCACTGACTACCTGTAACGACTGTCAAAGATCTACAAATGACAGCCGGGACCAACGGCTTAACGTGCTTTCCGAGGCACGGAGGAAACTCGGTATGTAATGGGTGATCACCCATCCACAGAACAACCTAGGCAAGCACGGCTTAACCTAAAGATCGATCCGAGCGGCTGTTATTATTTAGCCACGATTATTTAGTCCTCTTACTATTAAATCACGGGTCCTAATAATATGTGAGAATATGGACTCAGAGTGAAACAACTTGACTTGTAAATGCGAAAGTTTGTGAGCATGTATGGATGCATGAATGCCTGGATGTTTGCGACTCTTTCACGCAAAAACAACTGACCTGATTTGGATTAAATTTAGCACCCAGATAGTTTATAACCTGGATTAACTCATAGATATATTTTTATCCTGGTAGTACAATCCTGTGGGACAATTACGAACTCCACGCGGGCGAAGCCGCGGGCATAAGCTAGCAAGCAATATTTTGTAACATTTTTTTACTCAAAGCAACACCTTGAAATGGTACAAAATAAGTCGGAAATATCGGTCTAAAACAAAACGTTTCACAGCGACCAATAATTGTTTCTCAGACTAAAAAGGAACGAGCTACGAATACTATCAGAAGTTGTATGTGCCGAGATGCCAGCATCGTCTATCGAATATTGTCTGTCTGTTATGGCATTTTACGCTATGCCACAACTTTAATGAGCTACGTTATGCAGTAAGTCATTAAGTACAAAATGGGCAGTGTAATATTTTTTTATTTTATATTAGCTCGTATGTCCCAGTGCTGGGCAAAGGCACAGATAATATAATAGCGCGTAGTAGCAAAGGGCTCCCCTATACCCTACCAGGTATTCTTGTCCTGCGCCATCTCATAAAAGTATGTTTTGTCTTCCCTTCTAAAAATCCAAGATCATAGACCTCCTCTAAATTGGACCACAGGACCACGACTCCCTGTATTTGTTGCAACAGGATTTGTACCATCACCGAAGGATTATCTCAGATATTTCACATCTTCACAAACATCATCCCATTAATTTATGATCGCGATTTGTAATCAGGACTCAACCGTTATTAATTGATTAATTATACGGGTTATTGCTTTCCGTTTGGAAGTCATTAATTTTAGTTTAGTGTGTCTGGAGTTTTGAAGAGCTGAACTTTTCAGTAAATGAATTGTTTGTTTTTGTCTTAGATAGATTAAGATCACATCATAACATCACGCCTGTTATCTCCGAAGGGTTAGGCAGAGGTGAACCTTATAGTACACCGACATTACGCCATTTATGTTTAAACTTTAAAGTCCCATTTAATAGGGGGCGAGCCTATTGCCATCAACCCGGCACAAGCGCTTGCGACCACTCGATGAATAGCTCAATCGATATTCAATTTCTGAAATATTTATTATAACCCTGAGTCTGGATTTGTGCCCAGTTTGTAGCAATAGGCTCACTCCCTATAACCTGGGTCTAAACTGTCGAAATGTGGGTGTTTTGTATATGGTAGACCACTGCATAACCCTTCGGGGGTTACAGGCGTGGTGTTATGTATATTTGCGCACATACATGACTATACGTAGAGGAAGTACGAAGAGTCTACAGCAATCAATAAAATAAATCTTAAAAAAATGTTGACTTCTCTAATACTTTAAATAATACCTCGTAAGCGAATGCTAAAGTTGCTTAGAACATCAATCGATTAAGAATATAATGAAAATCTCGTGAAAGCTAAAAACAGACAAATAATTAAATTATTTGCTTTCATCGAAAATGATCCATAGTCCCTTTGGTGTAATTTTAACTTTATATCAAACAATAAACTTTTAGTCGATAATTTGTAACGCATTGTCGGGTTACTCTCTTGATCATTTTATACAATAAGGCTTTGCAAGATGGGGCTTTTCTTATTACCTTCCTATTTAAGACAATATAACCGAAAACAGACGCTTCATTTTCTGTTAATTTTTTGTCTTTCAATTGGCATATTTCGCCATTTTTAGGGTTCCGTACCCACAGGAAAAACGGAACCCTTATAGGATCACTCGCGCGTCTGTCTGTCCGTTTGTCACAGCCGATTTACTCCGAAACTCGACCGACCGATTGAGTTGAAATTTGGTACACATATATAAGTCGGTGACCCAAGACGGACGTGTAACGAAAATTAATGAATTTTAAACATGGTGGCCACTTTTGGGAGGTAAATTAAAAAATGAAAAAAAACATTTGAAAACTATATCGTTATACATATTAAATAAAAGTGCTTTTTAATACCTTTAACATAAATAGTTTTGAAGTTGTTTAAGAAAATAGGCAAAAATTGACCATTACCCATTAACTCCGAAATTACAGTGCCGATAATTTTGAAACATACAAAAAATTGTTCTTTCTTTACAGGGAAACCTCTCCACGCAAGTCGAACTCGCACTTGTGCGGTTTTTTGAAAGGTCTGAATACAAAATGAATAAAAATTTAACGTGAAAATAAACAAAACTGAACATTCATAAACACTCGAATGAAGTATTGACTCGAATGAAGCGTATAGTATCAATTTTAGCGGTATTCGTGGTTAATTGACCGCCACACAATGCAAGCTCTACTTGAATTTCTTTTGTTTTTAAATTTAAAAAAAAAAACAAATCGAGCTTGTAACATGATTGGCACATTGACTGGGCAATTGGCTTCTTCATTTCAGATCCGTGGTTCAATTGGTGTACGGAACATAAAGGCGCAAACCCACCGCGGCGCACGGATAGGCTACGCACGTGTGTTAAGCTTCGCTTTGCAAGAAAATGTATGTGATTGTGTCCACTGCAAACCAAGGACACGCTATGCATCAAATGACGTCATAAGTACATGCGTGGCTTGCTCGAATAAGGCGCTCACATAACTTAACGCTGTCACCGCCATGCACGCTGTGCACGCGGTACACGCTATACATGAATATTAACCCATGACTATGCTGCGGTCGGCCACGCACGCTACAGTTGTACTTAGTTGTGGGTGTGTAGCGTGTACTGCTGTGGAAAGTAAACTCACGTTGTCAAACAAATGAATCCACGCAGCTAAAATGCGCCGCGTGCCCGTGCATAGCGTGCACCGCGGTGTGTTAGCGCCTTTAGGGTTATGATTCTTTTTCAACAGTCATTCTACGATAATTATGTATTTTTACATCTCTAGAAACCAGTCCTAAAATAACCTATAAAAATAAAGTATCCTAAATATATTATTAAATTCTCCTAACCACAGCAATTTTCATTGTTTCTCTTTACATTAACAAAACAAAATTATCTTACACAGGTATTTTCTAGGCAGCGCCGCTTTCTTGAAATTAATTTTGTCTCTTATTTTACTGTTGACATTAATGTTGCTAATTATATCTGCATTTAATAAGAAAGCCCCTTGTACAAACGTATAAAATTAACGAGTCTTAAGAGATGGGAATGGTTGGTTTCAGTCGAATAATTTAGTCGAGTTGTAAGTTAGAACTCAACTACATTACGACGAAGATTTACACATTTCTTTTGCTAATTGTGTTATTTGTTCTGTACGAATACATTTTTTTTTGGTAATAATAAAAAGTGGAAACTTTGTGATAGCTTTTAGCGTTTATGTGTCCGTTTATAATCTATGCTTGGAAAGTCACCTCTTAACTTAAAAAAAAACAACTATCTTATACAGCTTGTTAAGGTTATCAACTCAACCAGATTAACTTTCCAGATTTAATACACCACAAAATTGGGCCGCACTGTCCTCGATCCGGAAAATCGACAACATCGAATAATTCGCATAGAAAAGCAATCTCGTGTCCCATCACTATCCCATATCGGGTCGCGTATAATAACACCGTGTTTGTATGAGATGATAATCATATTTCCGGCTGCATATTAAAGATTATACGAACTCATAAAGATATATTAGGTGGTGGGAAATGGTATATTTTATTAGTTAATATTTACGTTTCATTAAAAGGTTTCATACCGTGTTTATGATGAGATAAAAGGGGCATTAATTAATGTCGAATGATATCCTTAGTAATAATATGGCTTTGCGTTGAATTTGGAATTAAATCGAAATTATGTTTGAAGTAGGAATTCGGGTTTTAGTGCTGTAATTGGGGCAATATTATACTTTTTGTTGCTTGATGGTGCAGTTGGCGACTGCAGAACATTATTTTGGTACAGCTGACAATAACTTAAAATTTTGCAAAACGAATTCTATTTGGAAAAATGTCTTATTTACGCTTTTATAACAAGTTGCTGCAGTTACAGAACTCACCGAAGCGATGGAAACTTTAAAAAATACATCAAACGTTATAAGATTTTAAACTATCATGCTCACTAACATTACTATTAATACTAACGGGATATTTACCACGTTTACATCAAACGTGTCCTTATTAAAAAGAACATAATTATTACAAAATTAAATTACGTGAAGTAAGCAACGACTTATTGGCGGGTTTACGTTATTTTCCCATACTTAAGTATGAACGCTGTAACATCAAAAAAAAGTCACATTATAAAAACAACTAAATAATTTTAAAAGAGTTCACCACCACCATGGACCATCGAGTATCTTTGACAGTTCTTCTCCATGGGCAAGAACCAACCCGAACCCTGCACCTTTTCTCGACGTTATATAAGTGTCCATGTAGGCCTATGTGAAATAAAATGTTTTGTTTTCACTGCGAGTATGGGTCACTCTGTACTTCGTTTAGAAATCTAGACCCACATTCTTAGCAAAAAATCGTACACAAAACCGAGTCCTTTAACATAACGTATTTGAAACTCTGATTCGTTATGCGGGGTACACATTGGTGTAACGCAACGTGTAATGTAACACGAATGAGCCGTCCAGACTTATGCAATGCAACCAACAACAAGGCGAAACAAACCCAACAACAAGGCGAAGCCGAAGTTGTTACAGCGTGTGCTACATTTCATGTTACGTTTCACCAATGTGTACCCAGCATTACACTCTTGGCCCGAATCTGGGCAGCAGCAATTTCCAAGAATTACATAACGGCTCGAGCCCAAAGATTACTATTCGAGCCGAACCATTGTAACTTTTCGCTCACAATAAAACAGAACGTGACCCAGGATTTAAATGTGGTGGTTGACGAGTACCAAATCAATTTGGAAGCAGTGCGTGATTCAAATTCTTCATTTAGGAAAATGTGTGCGTTGAAATTTATGATGTTTGTACAGAGCTTATATTGCTCTGGGGAGCTACAAATGTGTTTTATAGTTACGCTCGTTTATTCTTTTTTATTGTCACGGAGTTTTGTTTTAGGACCTTTTTGTGAAACCGTTTGTAGAGACAAGAGTTTTGAATTTAAAAATAGAATTCTATATTGCTTTGTTTACTTTATGAAAAAGTTAGATGAAAAGGAACTACTGCCTACTGCTGCCACTGGACTGCCTCGTAGACCTAGTGGTCGCAAGCGCGACTGCTGAGCATAAGGTCCTGGGTTCGATTCCCAGATCGAGCAAAGTGTTATTGGACTTTGCCATTAGAAATTTCTTAGTAGCAGCCACTGAGTCTGGATTCGTGCCCGGTTGATGGTAATAGGCGTGCCCCCTATTACACGGAACTTAAACATATCTAGCGAATTTCAGTGTCTACTATTAGGTACGCCTCTGCCTAACCCTTCGGGGATTACAGTCGTGATGTTATGTTGTGTTCGATGAAAAGGACAAATTCGATTTACTAAAAATCGTACCTACCTATTAACTTTACGTAACATCTGAATTATGACATTAAAAGTATTAAGTTTGTGGTGGCGTTTTAACCGACTGCGTCAAAGGAGGGTAATGTTTTTTCCGCCATTACTTCTCCCCAGCCAAGACATTATAAAGACGCGAAGGCGTTTTGAGTGACAATCTTATGACATTTTGATATCATTCAAATTCCTGATTCTTGGCCCAGCATAAAAAAAATCCTTATGATTTTAAAAGTAAATAACACGAAAAAGGTTCTTCGTTCTTTAAATAGGTTAAGCCATTCTTAAAATAAACATCTTCTGCAAAAAATAACTCTCTCTTATTACAAAGAAAATATATCTTGTATTGTCAACACAAAGACGAGGACAAAAATACAGGGACAAAAAGTGGATTTTGTCTATGGCTTCAGAATAACGTGACAAATAATATCATACAAACCGGGGAAAAACAGGTATGAGGTCAACGCGCAGTTTCTGAAAGCCTATAAAGGGTGTAACAAGACCCTTAATGAAACCGAAAGGCAGTTGTTCTCCCCGTCATAGCGATCATTTTTTTGTTCTAGACCATACCTGGGAACCTTCTAGTTACGGAGATATTGGGGGTCAAATTTCCAACCTTTTCACAAGTTTTTTTTTTAAATGCATGTTTTTAATTTTAGATTTTTAATTTAAACACCTTTACGACCCCCGTGCTATTAATCCATCCATCAGCGCAATGTTTTAAGTGTGTTGCATTGAATCCTACTGTAAAAGGTGTTTTTCAACCCAAAAAAAAAAGGAATTTCTCATAAAAAAAAATTGTGAAGAGTTACTTAGTTTGATGTAAATTATTCTGAACGCAACCAAAACCGCATGACTGTTTTTTTTTATAACTCGAAGTAGACTGGCTCGTTGGTCTAGTGATAGCAATCGGGACTACTGAGACTGACTTAACTTATTAAAAAAAATCCAAATTCTTGTTATTAGCGAGCTAACAAATTCTACGAGAATCAGAATCCGAATCAGAATCATTTCTAAAAATCAGACACGTGCTGCTAAGGCAAGGAGTACACATTCTAGTGACTAACCCCAAGGACGACCCCGTTCCTCTGGAGCCCACAAGTGACGTGCGTTCTCTTGCGCCCGCGCCGCTGCCCCAGCCCGTGCCACCAGTGGCTTAGGTCTTAAGCTAATAATTCATAAAAATTAATATATATTTATTCATAAACAATAGGTACTAATTACATACAAGTTCTTAAAAATTAGGTTGTGCGCGTTTTGCGAGGGGCGGGGGGGTTAATATGATGTACTGACCACGTGTCCCTTTCACTCTGCATTACAATGATTCATCATGCTATACTCCGACATACATTCTTAACATTAATATTTCATCAACCACTCACAGATCTACCCTTCGTGAAACCAACCCAACTCAGCCCTTTTTTCCTACGCACTATTATTAGGCATCGACTCAAAGGAGTCCTTTTACAAAACCAATTTTTATAGACAGCACTACATTGCATAAAAAAAGAAATCTTTCCATCAATATAATAATATCCCCCCGACCGACTTTCAGTTAGAGCTGGCCGCCTTGACGGCAAAACACAGACAGGAGGTTAGCCAAGTAGACGAAGATATTATAATGTTCAAGATTGTGCGATAAGACAGATGCACTCTCTGTTATTGTACTCTCATAGTCCGATGGGATGGCAAAACGACACGACCGCTACAGCAATCGTGCTTGACGAGATCAATCAAATTGTTGACGAATTTTGTTTTGTCTCTTTCAATATTTCGCCTACCCTGTTTCCTGATGTGCAGATTTCTGAAATTTCATTCCCTCTGCGTCGAGCATCATTATACCGCAGACATACTATTGTGCGAGGCACAAGTCAAGTCTACCATTGAATATTCTAACACCCAATTCTTATAACTACACCTATTCCAAAATTCCATTACCTAGATTCCGTGTTTAAATTACGTATACACATCAAGCCAAAATAAGGCTAGTGCGAAATTCATAATTAAATATCCACTTACACTCCTGCCTACACCAGTTTATAAGCCGTGTGCATTTGCCCAAGCAATTGAGATTAACGCACACCCTTTAATTACGCGAGTTTCTGGCGTCGCGAATAAATATAAATGGAAAAGGTTTTTTCTGCTTAGAGCTGGGGATTTTTTGGGAAACATGTAGTGGTAAATTATTGTGGCCTGATGTGTTTTAGTCGAGTGTGTGGCTTATGGAGAGCATTATTTAGAGGGCATGAAATTTGTTTCTAAAGAGTGGGGGTCAAAGTTCCAACTTTTTCACAAGTTTTTTTTTAAATACATGTTTTTAATTTAAGATTTTTACTTTACACACCTCCACGACCCCCGTAATATTCAATCCATCCATCAGCACAATGCGTTGAGTGCTTTCCATCAAGTCCTACTGTAAAACGTGATTTTTCACCCCAAAAAAAAAAGTTGATTCCCAGCAAAAATTTTTGCGTAAAGTTACTTAGTTTGATGAACAGAATGCTTGGTTGACGGCTATGTGAAGGGTCTGTTTACACATTGTGTTGAGAAAACAACAGCAATTGCAGCGTTGGACGCCCCCCAACTAGATGGCCCGACGACCTTCATACGATAGATGGGTCTAACCGCTTGGGTAAAACTACCCAAAAGAACCCATCTTTCTGTATCTTATCGTATGTATCTCTTCATGCACACCTACACATACCTCATTAGAAACAAAACTGTTTTATGTACGTCACATCACCATCTCAGGTCCAGTTGAAAACCAGCGTCGGGCACTAGCTGTTCGGCAGTTTGCTGAACTGGGCCTATTTGGTGCAGCCGTGAGACACACAATATTATCTCTTTTTTTTCTGTTTAGTTTTAACATTTTTATTGTGTAAATTTCAGTGTTTTAATTTTTTTGTTTGTTATGTGCACTTGTGGCATATTATTATGCCAAATAAATATGTTTTCTTTCTTTTTTATCTTACCAAAAAAATGTAGCATGCGCATCAGCCAAATGAGTGTGATGGCTTATGGCCGGGCCCGGGGAGACCGTTAGGGATCTTACAAAAAAAAAAAAAAAAACTGACGATTTGATAACCTCCTTCTTTTGGTAGTCGGTTAAAAATACGTTACGATGAGGTTCACTTTAGTTCTGAGCAGACAGCAGTAAAGTTATGTGCAGCGTAAGTACCTCAGACTGACACCTGCACTCGTTGACCTTCCAGCTGCCGTTCCTGATGATGATGAGGGTGTTGGATGACGATGAATCTAATAGTTTAATCAAAGTTCACTCAAGGTGCACGATGCACGATGGTCGGAGGTAGGACACGAAGTGATAGAACAGATGCTCTGACGATGGCGGATTCGGTGATGAAGCTTGAGAGAAAACAACCGCGCTGAACATTCAAGATGACCTGAAGAAACCTCATGAAATAGCCTATTATAAGGAAAAAATAATAATAAGTAATTTTTCATCCCTGCAACACAAACATCAACACAACAATAAATTGTGTTTCTAAACCAATGTTTATGCGAAAGTTTCATTAACATATCCAATTTATTCAAGGAATGATGTACAAATATGTCGTTTGAGTCAACTCAGTCGGTAAATAAACAGACGTAAGTTGTCTCTTCATTACGATTTATATAACCTCCTCGCTTCACGCTTGCTTTGCTTTGCTAAGTGTGTAAGGTTATACAAGTATAACTAGTTAGCTTTTGCCTGCGGCTTCGCTCGCGTTGCGGCTGTGTGAGGTTGTATATTGATAAAATATGATTTGCGACCGTAAAAAATATGGCTTAACATAGTTATAATCATTAAGATCATCAAAGATTTTAAATTGTCATGGTCACTAACTTTATTATTAATACTCGAAACGGGATATTTACCATGTTTACTGTTTCTTATGAGTTCCCGATATTTCGGCGCTGTTGTAAGCACAGTGAGTTTCGTGTGTCGGGAGCAGAATCGAGTTGCGAGTGACAGTGGTAGCGGTACTGAGTGCAAAAAACGAACAAGAAAGAGGGTAGACCGATTTGTCTGCTCACAAATACCCACCCGCAAGAACTTCAGTTTATCCGTGATCATGGTGCTTGCAACAGCGCCGAAATATCGGGAACTCATAAGAAACAGTAAACATGGTAAATATCCCGTTTCGAGTATTAATAAATTATTATTAGCCAATAGCCTCGAGCAACATCTGAGGAGGCTCTCGCTTGGCAGCTGGATCAAGGGCTTGATTCAGAAAGCAGTACTTCTGGACACGGCGCGTATCGTTAGGATATTCCTCTCTCAAGAGCCCTGACCACTGGTAGATCGGACCCTGTTCCTGATGCCGGTGGGCTACTATTTTTATATTTTTAAATGTTTTTTTTTTTTTTTATATTTGTATAGAAATATTTAAAAATATAATGAATATGTATAAAAAAGGAATAAAGGAAATAATAAGTTAAGATCATCAATACAATTCCAGTTAATTTAATTTAATCCCATTGACAGTACAATTTCAGTTTATTTAATCCCATTGAGAGACTTTATCATGAAATAGTCATTCAATGAATGTAAAGGGTTATATTGATGATTTTAAAGACTACAATTCTATAAATACATATGTATAAAGGGTGTAAATAGACCCTTAACATATACGAAAGGTACTTGTTCTCCCCGTCTATACGATAATTTTTTTCTAGACCATACCTGGGAACCTTATAGTTACGGAGACATAGGGGGTCAAAGTTCCAACTTTTTCACAAGTTTTTTTTAAATAAATGTTTTTAATGTAAGATTTTTACTTTACACACCTCCACGACCCCGTACTATTCAATCCATCCATCAGCACAATGCTTTGAGTGCATGGATGGGTTTTAGTCAGTACAAGTCTGACACTCCCTTCCGCTCCGCCCAGAGTGAGAGGGGGGGGGGGTCATTTGATGATTTCCCATCCAAGAAAAAAAAAAAGGATAATGCTTTGAGTGCTTTCCATCGAGTTCTACCGTAAAACGTGATTTTTCACCCCAAAAAAAAAAAGTCGATTCCCAGCAATAATTTTTGCGTAATGTTACTTAGTTTGATGTACAGAATGCTTGGTTGACGGCTATGTGAAGGGTCTGTTTACACCCTGTATACGTGTTACGGTCGCGAATCACATCTTGTTCAACATACAGCCTGACACTGACTTGCAAAAAGATAAGAAAATTAGAATTTCGCGGCCTACCCTGGAGCTTCCCTCTTATGCTTCAAAAGTTAGATTTACTAAAAAAAACCTAAAATTCTGTCTCTAATAAAATCAAAATCGAAATCAAAATCAAAGCATTTATTTCAAATAGGCCAGTTACAGGCACTTTTTAATTGTTGAAACAAAGACAATAATAGCTACAGTCCCAGTCACAAGGCATAAAAACTGTGAAAGTACTGTAGTTGCCCATTCCCTAACGTAGATCTCTATGGAGAAGAACGGGCAAGAAACTCCATGGACACTCTTTTAAATCAGAATACTATTACAAACTCTTGGTTACATCATTCATGTTGAGATGGTACATTATGTGAGAACGATGTAGCAATGTGTACGTTAAAAGTGTCCATAGTAAACAATTAAAAAAAAAAAAGAAAATCAATTCAAATAAGCCGTGGCAACCAAGAGATGACCAGTCACAACTGACAGCGCCCGTTCACGAACATGACGCATGTATCAGCACCATTCAAATCAACCATTTTGAAGGGAACTAAATGATCCGACACACGCGCCACCATCAGCGAGACATTTGAGTGAGCATGACACACTCCTAACCGCCAGGGCACATTCAAGTCAAGAAAAGACGTAGGTTTCCCACGAATGACAGCTTTCTATTACATAGTACTCACACAATATGGGCTATGCGTCTATATAATACTAAAGAGATTGAATTTATACAAAGCAAAGATTGTTGTACAATCTTCAGCAGCTCCAACATACTATTTAATGCTTCTTCTTCTTAGCGTTTCGATGGCAAAAAGTTTAAATATGCTTAGCCCAAAACTCAGCCATGTGTACCCCGCTCACTGATGCAGTAAATAAATCATCAAGAGCGCAGGTGATTGGGATATGTAATACTATTCATTTATGCGCCCCTGTCCTTGTGGAGCAGGACCGGCATTGAGCCAAGCATTTTTATCAACGATATAATCGTCTAACTTGTAATATGCTTACCTACACAGTGTGCGTTTAAAGCATGTTTTAAATTTCGTTTCATTCAGTTCAAGAATACTTTGTGGAATTTTGTTATAGCATCTCAAACAGTATCCCATGAAAGATGAGTCTACTTTAGCGAGTCTGAAGCCTAGTAATAGACGCAACTGTTGCTTTTGGAGAGCATTGTCTTAGGCAGTTAACAAACTAATAGAGCCTTTGTGGAAAGTTTTTGCATTAAAATTCAAATAAGCTTATTTCACGAAGAACTAGTTTCTTCGTTAATTATCAAGAAATTTTCTAGAACATAAAATCCTATTACCAGCCGTACGTAGCCTGCACTTTTTAATACGCCCCATTAATTAACTGAGCTCAGTAATTACGCCGCTATCTATATCTTTAAGAAATAAAATACGGCTAAGACTTTTTTCACAGAAAACTACATGAAACCTTCGTTAAAATAAATTGCACTATGGTATTGGTAGTAAAGCTATTAAGAATATAAAAAAAGCCTCCATTTCAGTTTGCCAGCGGTGGAGAGTTTCTGAATGAAATCCGTGGAAAATTTATTTATTATTTATTTATTTTTCCACCAATTATAACATCATTACAGACTTGTCCAATTCGATGCTATAAGACATACCATATAAGAAAGAAAAAAAAAGGGAAAACCTACAATATAAACACACAAAAAAAAAAAACATACTATATAAAAGAAGTTGTTGTTGTTGTTGTAGTTGTTGTAAAGGATTGTGTCCCACTTTTATCGAAGGGTGGGTTGTTCCAATCTACACCATTGCCAGCAACGCAGGCAAAATATCTACTAATCCTCAACATCAGCATATAACAGTCCACTGTTGGACATGGACCTCTTCAATCGCACGCCACTTAGCTCGTGTCTATATGACTCTCATCCAGATGCTCCACCAAACCTGAGGGCATCTCACCTTACGTTTGCCGATTCGCGGGAAAATCATAGAAAATATAATTATATTAGTAAATATATATATAAATAAATTGATTAAAAAATTAGAATTGGCACAATAAATACAATTTAAATCTTAGAAATAATGTTGGTCTAACAAAGTTCGATGCCTGGAATATGGATGGATTGTGTGAGGAATGAAGTGATTAAAAATGTAACCTAAAAATTAAACCGTTAAGATTCTTCCCTGTTACTGTATGAGTTGCATCGACGTTAAGTAACATGGGACAAGAGCAGAATGATAGACAATAAAAATCAAAAATAGAAATTGGTTTCTATTTTTTTTAACACGAACAATCCGAAACACAAAGCAACTTCCATTTATAAAAGAAAAATACAATTAATTAAATTATAATACCGCAGTACATAATTAAGGAAAATAGCACTCCATGTTAATTACTTTGATTATAATTAAGACAGCGAAAAGTTTTCAGTTACAATGCGTACTTACTGAAAATAAAGCCGTGTTAGAAAAGACGTTTGCGAAATTAGGGTAATTTTTAGAAGAGAGGGTAATTATCTTTGTTTTCTAGGGTAATTGTTCTTTAAGACTGTAGTTTTGAGGTTACCTTAGTTAATCTATAGAAGATTACAGTTTAACTACTTTGAAACTTATTTCTATATCCAGTCTGTGTTTATTGTTAGTATTAACAACAAAAGTGTGTTATTTTCTGTTTTGTGGACTGCACATCAGTGGTAAAATTGGCCTTTTATAACATAAACATAAAATCACGTCTGTAAGCCCCAAAAAAAAGCCAAAATGGAGATTTACTAAACAGTAAATCGACGCCTAAGTGTCCTATTGTCGTCGTTTTTTAGATGTTTATATTTTCTTACTTTTAGTCTTATTTCATCATTAGTTTAGTTCTATTTGTAGTCTGTATATAATGTAAATAAAAGTATCCTGCTAAACAGTACACCCACATTTCGCCAGTTATGTTTAAGTCCCATGTAATAGGGGGCGAGCCTAGAGCTATCAATCGGGCACAAATCCAGACTCCGTGGCTGGTACTGAGAAAATCTTGATGGAAAAACCCAATAACACTTCGCCCGATCTGGAAATCGAACCCAGGACCTAAATATGTTATGTGAAATGCTCAGCAGTCGCATTTGTGACCACTAGACCAACGAGGCAGTTCTTTATACAGGGTGTAAACAGACCCTTCACATATCCGTCAACCAAGCATTCTGTACATGAAACTAAGTAACTTTACGCATAAATTATTGCTGGGAATCGACTTTTTTTTTGGGGTGAAAATCACGTTTTAAGGTAGGACTCGATGGAAAGCACTCAACGCATTGTGCTGATGGAGGGATTGAATAGTACGGGGGTTGTGGAGGTGTGTAAAGTAAAAATCTACATTAAAAACGTGTATTTAAAAAAAAACTTGTGAAAAAGTTGGATCTTTGACCCCCAATATCTCCGTAACTATAAGCTTCCCAGGTATGGTCTAGAACAAAAAAATGATCGCAAAAACAGGGAAAACAAGTGCCTTTCGTGTATGTTAAGGGTCTATTTACACCCTTTATAAACAGATTTTATTATCCATTGGTGTAAACTGTACAGTATATCCTGAATCAATATAATTTCAGTAGTATGAGTTCGTGGTGAGAACTGACTATTGGATTTGCATAGCTAATGCTAAGCCGAAATTGCTTGCTGTAATTTGGGTCGCTATGCTGGTCCAAATTTCACGAAAGGTCAGTAATACATATTTTGCGTAACCCGTCTAATAGATAGGTTTAGATTTGGGAGTGGCATTTGTGTAACCCTGTAGCCACGAGCCATACGCTCAAGAGCCACACGTTTTGCGTCAGAGACTGCCGTAAGAAGAACTGAAAGAAGTTTTTGAGAGCATGTCGCAGTCACCGAGACACCGCTTGTGAAGTGACCGATAGAAACAGTTGACGTGCACGGGTATCACTTGAACTAGGTCATATCGCCCGAGGATGAGGCCTATGCGTTTTGCTTTGGGTGCTATAGTTATTTCAGGCAACGAATACAATAAAAAATACTTTTGTTCCAATCCAGCCTGTCACTTTGCTGCCCTCCTTCAGCTACGCCCTAGCTTGCCCCCGGCTACTCGTGTAGTCGCTTAATTTGTACATTTTTTTCCCCTGGCTGGTGCCTCTAAAGTGACACTAAAGGCACCCGACTGGATAATCCGGTTAAGCAGACGACAACCTCCTAGGTTGACCTGCGAGATGCAATCCACAAAAAAAAAAAAAACTAGATTAAGCCTCGCCCACCCGCGTACCTGACTTCACTATGGAGTTTATACACCATTCAAGTACCCCAAGACACCAGGTAATGTCTGAACAAAATGGCGGCCATAATTCGAGCTAGCTGCCCATAAACATCCGTAATGACCAACATCCAGCAAATTAATGTCTCAGACGCTATGCTCATTAAAGTTTTAATGTTGGATAGGGTTATGAAGAAGATTGTTAAGATTTTTTATGGACTACCAGTTTGAATAAAATATTTTATGACAGGGAGGAATTGAACATTTCGCATGCTGCGGGTTTTCCTTGTGAAATAAAAAATAGTTAATGAAAAGCGACGTAGGTCTCCTAAGGATTCTAAGCTTTTATGCTAGGACACATTTAATTTTAATTTAATTTTAATTTTAATTTTAATTTTAATTTTAATTTTAATTTTAATTTAATTTTTATTTTTATTTAAATTTAATTTGTATTTTTATTTAATTTGTATTTTTATTTTTAATCTCAATTCCAACCATTATTAATTCATCATGACATTACTATGTAATTTTTGATTTGATTGACTGTATTCTGATATTAATAATAGCATGATTGTTTAATTGTATGTGTTCATAATTTTAAATTTTATTAAATTATGTATTTAGAGCATGTGTACTCGATAATGTGTAAGCTGTGGTTACCTGTAATTGAGTGTGCGTTACAAGACTAGGTATTTTGTAAAAGTTTTCATTTTATATTAAGATTAATTGTAATGTGACTCGTTGGTAATACAAAATAAATAAATAAATAAAAGACACTATCAGAACCGCCAAAGTAAACATTATATCTATCATCATAAATAGTCCAAATTTTTTTGGAGAAGCTCGTGACAAAATAAAAACAACCGCACCAGTCGATCTTTGCCAAATTCGGTCGGTGGATGGGTGGCTATCACTACATAATAAGTTTCTTCCATGCCTCAGAAAGCACGTTAAGCCGTTATTCCAGGCTATCAGCCCGAAAGTCTGATACAACCAGTCTTACCAAGGGTTACCGTACTAACCGGGCCAGTACTAACTGTGTGGAAGTGAGATAGACGAGACGCTCCATGTAAAATACTGGTATTGAGCTGCATCCGGTAAGACTGAAAGCCAACCCCAAAAAAATTGGGAAAAGGGTAGGCAGATGAGTGTGTGTTTTGTTCTATTATGTTTAAATACCCATTAAAGTCTGTAGAGTTTTTCGAGCTTACCTATCTTTGCATCGTTGCTGGGTATTATTATTAATTAAAAAACAAAAAATTGTTATGTATGGTCACCACAAGAGACATTTCAGCTCTATCTTTGGGTTGGCAACGCATCTGCTATGAAGAGCCATAGCAGCTGCGTTGACATCCCAGAGGTTGAGAGTAAACTCTGGCATAACATAGATCTATCGGCGGCGGTTACCTTGAAGAATATTTATTTGACATATATTATTTTATAACATTACTATTTTTATTGACATTATATTGTACTTTTGAAATTTTGCATTCAATTGTAGTGGTCAAATCTTAATTTGTTTTTATATTTTTTTTATTTTGCTATTTAACATAATAAAACAGGGGAATTGCAAATGTTTTACTTTTTAATTAATTTATTTGGTTGTCATAATAATGATTTCTATTGTAAATATTTTAATTTTATAATTTAGTGTAAAATTTCGATACAATGTAAAAATTCTTACTAAAATAAACGAAATGAAAATTATTGTATTTTTATCTTACCTTGTGTTTCCCCAGGTTGATAACCGAGCACCCAAGAAGAGCCTCTTTACCGATGTGGAAAGTATGGTTGCCGATGGGTCTCTCGAACTGTGGCACGTCAACCAACTTGCGGTTGACAACGTGCGAATCTGTAGACAAAGAATAAAATCTTATTGTTCGATTCTTTGAAAATGAAAGATTTTTTCTGATATTCATTTCAATGGTTCGACTCAAGTAGACTGAAGTATTGTCTGTTACCTTGGTAATCGTTTAGTAGGTCTCGACTTACAAACGAAGACACCAAATCATTTTAACCAAGACAAAAACCTATCACTTTTGTTACTGAACACACAAAGAAATCACCGTACATACTCGTATTATGTACGAAAAACAAAAGAAGGCTGTTTCCTAAGAAACAATCAACTATGAACAATACCAAAAATCTTCTAGTAAAAACATTTATTCCGATATACCACACGAGCACCTGAATAAAATATCTGTTCTAAAATACTGGCGACACAATCTATCTTTAAACAACGTGTAACATAATAAACGCAATACGGTGTGGTCTCTCGCACCACGAAACTAAACATCTTTTGTTCTACGAGTTCTTGAAATTCACAAAAAAAAAATACTTTCTATAGGAACGGACGCAATCAGCTGATCCACGTGTATGGTAAAACTAAAAAAAAAGTTATGTATTTCCAAAATTCATAGAACAAAAGTTTTCAGTTTCATGGTCTGAGACACCACACGAGAGGTCTTGCGTTTATTATGTTACACGTTATATATAAAAATTAATTGCTGTTTTTTTGTCTCGCTAAAACTCGAGAATGGCTGGATCGATTTGCTAATTTTGATCTTGAAATATTTGTGGACGTTCAGGGAAGGTTTAAACGGTGAGAAACTTAAATAATTAGAAAGGTAGGTAGGTAGGGTAGGTAGGTTGGGTAGGTTAAAAGAGATGCATTGCAACGCATGCGGTCAGCTAGTCATAAATAAATCCTTATATTTTAGCAGTATCTCGCATATAATTCGAACAAAAACAAGTTTCCTATAGCAAACTAGGTCTCATTCAGGGACTAACAACCAAAAATAACCAAAGCCTGTGAGGGTCGGGGTCTAGTATTGAATGAAAGAGGACAAGGTAGACTGTTTCGGGTGTTCTATTTATGTTCAGAATAATATTTGCGCTTATTTTTCGATTATGAGTGCTTGTATATGAATCTTTAAAAACTAGAACTAGTTAGTTACATTCAAGAATAATACAAATTGTGGTTGCTTTTTGGAAAATTTATGCAAAGTTTGACTTTCCAAAATGCGTCATACCGTGAAGCAAAGGGCATTGGGAAAAACGTCCCCAACTTTCAAACAGATGTCATTCGAAGGGTCTGGTAAGTAAAATATTTTTTACTATGGCGACTTTCTTCAGATATGTGGGATTTACCTGGAATACCTGAATATGTCAACCTAACCTAACCAATAAGTGTTTTTCTGGATTATTTAGAACATATTGATGTGTATCCTATGATTGTTGGAAGCTGGAGACCAGATCACCGCATGGGAGATTATTTGCTAAATAACATTTTGAAATTGGAAGAACCAGAATAGTTCCAACCTAAAACCAGATTAGACAAAACGTCCCTTAGTGCATATGGCAGATGAACTGATCTCATAAAAACCCAATTTTACACACGCAACTTAAAAGTACACAAATCCATCGAGATCCAAAACTACTATCAGAAACCCATTTTCACTCAGAACGCAGAACTATTATGAACTGAAACGAATAAACTCACAAGAACTACATGGTCTTATTGTTAACTAAGTTATCTTAACTCGTGTGAACTCGTGCAAACTCGACTTCAGTAATAGTTCTGCGTTTATAGAACTGTGTGTTCCCACGATTTATGCTCAGATCATTTCGATGGATGAACTGTGAGAAAGAGGATATGGCTAGAAAGGGGGTGACTTCTTCTTCTTCTTCTTAGCTTATCGGCTGCTAAAAGAAAATGATGGAAGACTAGATTCTATTCGATTCTAGATTCTATTTAAGTCGCGAGTTAATAGGCTTCTTTTGGGTTAGCTCGTTCCATCGTCGACCTCATCTCTGTCCTCCGGACTAGATTGAGGTCAAGAGTAAGCCCAAACAGAAAAAAAAAAAAAATAATAATTTTGCTCGCGGCTTCGCTCCTGTACGGAAATTAACCCACGGGAACGTTTTAAATGAATCCTTTGACACACCAGCCACTCCACGTAAAATAGTGGTCTACAGCTTGATCCAGTCAAACTGGAAAACAATAGTTGGGAAAAGTCAAAATATTGTTTTAAGCTTTCACGGTTTATAACTAAACTTAGCGATTGGTAATAAAAAGAGTAGACAGATTTGTCAGCACCTAAAATTTTATTTACCATGCACCCGCATTCTTCAGTCATCCCGCGATCATGGCGCTTGTAACAGCTTCGAAATATCGGGAGCTCAGAATAATTGATAATCACGGAAGATATCCCGTAAGTGACAGTGTAAATATGCTATGCTATAAGTGGGACAAAAATATACTAAGCCCCTTGTACAAAGTGAATTTTAAAACCAGATCTGCAAAACAAAAATACGAATACACTATTCCCATGAACACAAAAAAATCGTACAAAATACAAGGTACGGACCCTCAGTTCAGTACAGCCCACAGCTAACCCCTTACATTCTAACCCGGCCACATTCGGCCGAAGTTTTAACAATCACATGGCCGAATCACCGCCCAACTTCGGCGCTTTTGCCCCGCAATGTGTCATTTCGCTACCAAATATACCAACTATTTGGGGGTTATGTTGAACCTTTGCAGTCGGATGTTAATGGGAATATTGGCGGTATAGTGTTTTGTTTTGATCGAAGTGGGTGAATGTTACTCTTCATTGTATTTTTTGCCATAGAATGCTCCAGGCGGTCATCCGATTATTGACGGATAAATCGGATTATTGACGGTATAGTGCAGTGTTTTGTTTTGATCGAAGTGGGTCTATGTTACCCGTTTTATGAAAGGTTTTATTTTTGCTCTGGAATGCTCCAGACGGTGATCCAAGTCGCCTACATGGATTGCTTAGGCGGTCCAGCCATCATTTCAGTAACTGTTGCGAAAAGGTTAGCCTCTTGTTTGATGTGGGAGATATAACAAGCGAATAATTCTCCTATTCACGAACAGTCAATCACACTTGAATGACATAACATAAAATCGCGCCTGTAGTCCCCGAAGGGTTAGGCAGAAGTGTACCTAAATAGTACACCCACATTTCGCCAGTAATGTTTAAGGCCCATATAATAAGTGGCGAGCTTATTGCCATCAACCGGGCGCAAAACCAGACTCCGTGGCTGCTACTGAGAAATTCTTGATAGAAACACCCAATAACACCTTGCCCGTCCTGGGAATCGAACCCAAAACCTCAAGTTCAGCAGTCGCACTTGCGACCACTAGACCAACGAGGAAGTCACATTTAAATGAATCCCGAGCAGTTGGACGCTTGTGTCGACACCAAACGATCACCAACTGTCCATAAAAGCTATTTAGTTAAAGACTGATTGTAGCTCTACTGGGGAAAAATGTTCCGAATGGCTAGGTTTTAATTTAAAAAATAAATATAATATATTTGTCGGATATGTCCGGATTTACTCCGTTAGAGTCATACATCATGTGGGCAGACGATGGGTTTCGTGCTGTGAAAACACACTGTGCGATACACTGTTTCTAGCAAAACTAACGAATTACTTGAGATTACAACTTAACACAATGAATCGGGTACAGTTCCAAGACGTTTCAACTCCACCGCGATCAGACATTGACTGTCGCCCTCCCTCGAGTTGAACATCAGGGCTCTGTAGAAGCACGCTGTGTTGTGGGTAGACTGGTAAGTAGCATAGGTTGCGTGATGTCACCACTGCACACAGGCGCGCTTTCCAATTCATTGTATGTCCGTACTAACGACCGGATCCGACATATTTATTTTTAACCAGCCATTCATTTCCATAAACCATATTATATTTCCACAAACTAGACACAAACTTGTTGACCTATTGTGTTTGACTACTCCTAAACAAGCCACCTATCTATAATCTACGCTCTCCCGAACTCCAAATGAGGAACTGGCCCATACATCGAGTTTGGGCCCAATCTATGTTTAACTTTTACTAATTGTTTACCCTGGGGTCGACTTCAATCACCAGTGAAACTCGACCTCTGCGTCTGAAAACATTTCCGGTTCGATGTTCTGATTTTCTAAAGGATGGGACAGGAGGGGCAGTTCAGCCTAAACTGGACAATCCAACAATGCAATCTCGTGAAAACCGATGTAACATAGGAAACTTTTAATATGATTAATATTTAATTTGTTTATTGGCTGTTGAACCGTAAATCAAGGCGGATTTTTGTGAATATTTAATGCCGCTTTTGAGAGAGGAATATTAATTTGATAATATTTTGAAAAGAAATTTTTGCGTGATGAAATAACTTATTTTTCCATGGCTAATTTTACATTGGATGACATTAGAAATTACGTGTTAATTTGTCACTTTGTCTAAGCCAAGGTGGTTTAGACAAAGTGACATTTTGTTTAGTACCTATAAACATTAAAAGAACTGCCCTAATACATGTATGTAGTTGCCACATTCATTTACCAGCACAATCGTAAGATCTTACTAGATAGATAAATAACATCTCAAAAATAATTTGACATTTTGTCAACGGTGACGATTATGAAAAAGGCAAAAATGCATTATTTTGACATAAGCTAACAAAAATGTTATTTCAATTCCATTGAAAGTCATTGCTGAACAAAGAAACTGTCGCTAGGCCCTCTTATTAGAAAATACTAAGAACAGTAAGACTTATTAGTTGTTAGTAGTTGGCTGCCTCATTGGTCTATTGTTGGTAATCCCGACGGCTGAGCACGAGATCCCGGGTTCGATTCCCAGGTCGGGCAAAGTGTTATTCGGTTTTTCCATTAGGAATTTCTCATTACCAGCCGCGGAGTTGGATTTGTGCCCGGTTGATGGCAATATGCTCGCCCCCTATTACGTGGACTTTAACATAACTGGCGAAATGTGGGTGTACTATCAGTTACACCTCTGCCTAATCCTTCGGGGATTACAGGCGTGATGTTATGTACGATGCTATTAGTAACAAAGTCGCCATTTATAAAACAAATACAAACAAAAAGAACAGAAATAAAAACGCTAAACTAACACGCTAAAACCAATGAATTATCGTAATTGTAAGCAAATAAAGCAACATCCATTGCTACGTTTGCTTGGCCAGCATTAACCGTTAGTCCGAGATCAATATGGCGGCGCAATTAAAGAAATGGGCTACATTCGTAACCTTTCTGTAATTTTCTCTAGCACTTGCATTAGATCGTAATGGGGTTTTAATAAAATTGTGGTAATAGTCTGAATTATCTTGGATAGGTTTTTAGTTTTAATGGTGCTTCTCCTTTTAGCCATGACTATGTCATTGTCCTTTTGTAGGTGTGTCATAAAAAGTATGGGTTAGATTGTATTGAGTTTACAAACAGAGGGCCTACCATGACGTCTTATAGCACTAGTAATTCCAGTGTGAGAAAGAGATGGCGCTTGACGACCTGTATAGCTCTGTCTCTTTCCCACACTGGAATTACTCCTGCTTTAAGACGTGATAGTAACCCCCCAGTTCTATGATTAATCATCATCGTTATTCTCCTGTCCTTGTCCCAATTTGTTTGAGGTTTAACCAGCATGTCTTCTTCTTCCATACTGCTCTATTACTCGTCATCTCAGCAGTCACCTCCTTTCTCGCCATATCAAACAGTTCGTCCATCGTTTCTTTGGTCTTCCTCTACTCTTGTAACCACAGTTCTGGGATTAATGTAGGTTTAATTAGAGATATCTTTATACTAAACTTGCTAAACATTTTTTTTTTCTTAGCCCGCTATGTCCCACTCCTGAGCTAAAGCTTCCCTCCATTCCATCTATTTTTACATTCATTTTTGTCGGAACTTACCCATTTGTCCCACCACGCCCGCCATTCTATGTTTGGGTACCAGTTGTTTGTGTGTTATTTGTGTGTTTGTGTTTTTGTGTTATTTTTGTGTTTTTGTGTTATTTGTTGTTTGTTTGTGTGTGTGTGTTGTTTGTTTTTTGATTTTTTTTTTTGTATGTGTTCTGTTAAACTACAGTTTCTCGTAACCTTCAGAGAACAATCCATGTATCTTTAAATAAAATATTTTAATTCAACTTTTCTTTCAAAATGATTTGGAACATCAAAATTCAAACCACATTCTTCAATTACAATAGCCCATCACTGCCCTCAAAACCTATTTCAACACATTCAAATGCTATAAACAATTCAAAACCCTATCATAGAGACCCTTCTAGTCCCAATAATTCACATTTCTCTATAAATATTTAAGACGACGTTAATGGCAGTGGCTTCTCCAGCTGTGTCCATACATGAATAATTTAAGAAAGTAAGAATGCAGCGGTTAGCTTCCTTTATTTGTATCGATCTTATTGTATTTAGGTCGTGAACTTTTGAAATCCTTTTGAAAGAGTTTTGAACTTGCATGTTGGATTTATTGTATACTAGTTAATGCCCGCGACCTTCGAAACAAAACCTTGCGAATATTACTTCAATGTATGAATCGGATTTTGTTATCAATTTCAAGGAACCCCTTAATATATTTCTTATCTCTATTAACAAAGAGACAGATCGACAAAAAATATTTTTTTTAAATATTTCAATAAAATTATAGTACCGTAAATACATTCAGTAAAATGCTGTTATTTTGAAATGACAAACGGACACTTCAATTTCATTAATTTGTATAGAAACAGAGAAATTTGTAGCTGTTTTTTCAAAAACATAATATTTGTTTTATGTTAGGAAACTTAATAGCGAACGCAGTGTAGAGAGCGTTTAGAATAGACTTAAAAATATTAAATGTTTTTTATTTTATTATTGAGTAATTATTAAATACACATGTAGTGTTTAAGGAAACTTTGTAAATAAATAAGTACTCAACTAAACGCAGAAATAAACTACCAGGAAAAACCATTTTTATGAAAACACAAACTTCAAAGGATCAGTTCTAGGAATCTCGTAAATTAATATTATCAGCAGCTTTTATTCAGTCAAAAAGCTTAAAAAAAATGGACAGCCCACACGTGTAGGTTGTGATGAAACAGAATAAAAATATCAAGCCTATTTTCATGAAACATCAGAAAAGTGGCTGCACCTGGAACTTAAGAGCCTAAATATATAAACAACTGCCTAAATATATGTGCGTACTTGCCACATTCATTTAGAAACACAATCTTAAGATATTCATCATCATCATTTTCCTGCCCTTGTCCCATGTAACTTGGGGTCGGCGCAACACGTTTTTTTCTTCCAATCTCCTTTGTCAACCGTCACGCTATCATTTACTCCTATCACTTTCATATCATTCCCCACACAATCCATCCATCGATCTTAAGATATTACTAGGTAGATAAATAAATTCTCAACATTCATTTAACTCTGACTTGTTTCACAAAAATAGAATAGTAATGTCCTACCTACTACGTTTACTACTACTTTTTATCAGGGTGTATTCTAAAGTGAGGTGCCGACCTTATTGGTGAGGTTCTTCTGAAAGGTCAGGTGCGTAGCTGTACTCGCAACCAGTGTGCGTGTATACATAACCAGATGTGTGAACGTGGACGAGGCGAAAGGAGTATATCAGGATCGTAGCAGGTAACGTTATGTGGTTTCTGCCTACGCTCATGCGAAAAAGGTGTGAGTTTATATACAGGGTGGAGACGACAATGCGACAATAAATTTAACTGTATGTGACGTTCCCAGTCTGCATACAAAAATTCAATCGAAAATTACTGGATATTTTCGATTGAATTTTGTATGCAGTTTATTCACAGGACGTTATTTTTCATTTTTAGCATTTTCTACATAGTGTAGTTAATAGGCTACCACCAACAGGTTAACGAATCCCGCATCGGTATAAACGTTAAACACATGTTGCCAACTCGCTACTTCAAAAACCTTGGCCAAAATTGTCGTATTGTCGTCTCCACCTTGTATGTATTTATTCAAAAGTTCTCTTAAGACCAAAGTGTAATCACGAACTAGTCGAACTACAATTATTAGGTCTTCTCACTCTTCAGACACACAAGTTTCGCTTAATAACAAATAGGACTAAAAGTTTTCCATCAATAAAGCATTTTATGTTAGGCACGTATTGAAAATCTGCAGGATAAAGCATTCACAGCAATACTGACCTCGTAAAAACAATGACAGAGATAGCTCAATAAATTCCGTAATTTACGGACCCATTACGTAACTTATCAAGTATTCAATTTATGCAACCGGAATGCGACATCAATAATTATGGAACTGCATGAGCGTGCAAAAGTATCGTTCAGTTATTAACGGTTTAGTGTGATTCATTGCTATTGGATATTGGATGTTCAGGATTTCTAAATTACTGTGGTGTTCGCCATTACTTATCGGTAACTACATTTGAATTGCTATTATTTTTGTATGGAGATAAAGGTGCATTGTTATGACCTAGATGCACCCAAGACAAGGCTATCCGTAGTCTATTAATTGAAATAAACTTGGAATCGAAAGCATCAAAATTAATTGAATATATTTAGTCCAAGCCTGGTTAGTCAGGCCTTTAACGAACCTTATTAATAGCTACTAGGTTGTGACAAAACCTTGTCTGCAGGTTAATATGGTAATGTAATCTTGAAAATTTAGAGTTACAATGACGAATGTAATAATTATATGGGCTATTTTGATACCAGGCAGTTTTATTATAACTTCTCAATTTTAGAACATTTGTTATGATCTGGTAACTACACTGTGTAGAATTATATTATATTACAGCGAATGTCATTTTAAAACTGTTTTCAGAATTTAGTAAATGGCGCCCAACTGTGGGACTTTGGGCGCCAATAGTAATAATGGCGCCCAGTGTGGGACCACGATATCAGGCAAAATAATTATTATAATACTTTATGATCAAGCAAATTCCTGAAAAGTTCAACAGAGTATAGGCTGATAAATAATTCTCGTTAGCCAAAACGCCCAATAAATTCAAATACCAGTTTGACTGACTTCCAATATTCCAATTACTTTTTAATTTTTGTTTTAAAGCCAAAACCCACGAGTTAATTATGTTAAATAGAAGAAAACGCCGCAGAAATTAAAACTGAACATAATTGAGTCCTAGCTTCCTTCGCTTTGTATCGCTCTTCGCATAGTCACGGCATGAGTAGCTCTTGTGCGTTTCCATTGTACTACATGGTGTGTTAAACGGTAGGTTACAAGTTAAAGACTTCATACGTCATTACATATGGTGTTAAACGGATGGTTGTATGTATTAAACGGGCTGCATAATTCTTACTAAGCCATTACACATGGTTTCTGATAATTTTTGGTTCTAAATATCAAACCTGTGGTACATTGAAGCCGACACTGACACTGAGATTGCAAAAAGACATTTTTATGCACAACCCTCATTATTCTTAGATAAATTTTCAGTAATTGTATTTTTTAGTCTACATTAGGAAGAGAACTGGATTACATAATTATCTGACGACAGTTTTTTTTTCTTGAAAGGCAATACCTAATTATAATTTAAAATATTGACACAGATTCTTCAGAGTAATATTATGCTGCTAACGGGATTACCTTTAATCACGTGGCGGTAAACGTGATTAAAAGTAATCCCCTTCAAAGAACACCATTAATATTACGGAAACGGAAACAAACACCACGAACCCGTGACTGCCACCACCTGTCACCGAAACCTATATTAAAACCTTCGTAGAAATAATTGCCGCAAACGGCATAAACGTTCAACTTTTACTTTATTTTGTAAATTAAAATTTAGTACGATTCCGGTACCTAGGAGCTGTGTTGTTCCCTTAATTTATGGTCACTTTTGTGTGCAGTGATTAATGGGATTACCTCGTTAGTGTCGTTGTAGCAAGTACAAGAGCCAATTGTGATGTCCTAGGTTCGATTCCTAGTTCGGGAAACGTGTTATTGGGGTTTTCTTCCAGGAATAGTGAAAGCTGCTCATTTGAAATTAAAATATTTTCATTTGTAGACCATAGGTAAACAAAAGTATAGATGTCAACATTAATAAAATGAGCGCTATGTCTTGACGTCAACGGTGAACGAATGTTCTAATTATAATTTCTTATGAGTAATAGGTAAAAAATAATAACACAGTCAAAATTAATAATTAAACTCAATTATAACTATTTAAAAAAAAAGTTTAATTAATTAATCAAAATAACAATAAATGTAACCAGATAACAAAACATTAAAATTAAATTATATTAGTTGTGTGATTTGCGCCTTGAAGTCTACAGGCTCGCTTTTCGATTAGAGAAATGTTCTTTTGTGCAAGTTAAAATTTGACATTTTTATTAATCCGGGTGAATGAGCTACGTCCCTCATTAAAATGTCTTCCTTAATAAGCTCGGTCACGCAACGAACTATGAAAATTACAATTTTTAGACTCTTCGTGATTATAACTTTATATCAAACCGGGAAACTTCACTTAACTATTACACATAGGGTGTAACAGACCCTTCACATAGCCGTCAACCAAGCATTCTGTACATCAAACTAAGTAACTTTACGCAAAAATTATTGCTGGGAATCGACTTTTTTTTGGGGTGAAAAATCACGTTTTACGGTAGGACTCGATGGAAAGCACTCAAAGCATTGTGCTGATGGATGGATTGAATAGTACGGGGTCGTGGAGGTGTGTTAAGTAAAAATCTTACATTAAAAACATGTATTTTAAAAAAACTTGTGAAAAAGTTGGAACCTTGACCCCCAATATCTCCGTAACTACAAGGTTCCTAGGTATGGTCTAGAACAAAAAAATGATCGTAAAGACGGGGAGAACAAGTGCCTTTCGGTTATGTTAAGGGTATATTTACACCCTGATGGAACACTTCTAAAATAGTCTTTGTTTTTCCAGTTGAAACAAGTTCGTATCAACCAGGATACAGTCATATAAAAATTTGCCAGTTCCGGACATGTATTAAAAGTAACGCTAATCGTGGAAGATATCTCATCAGAAACATAACATTAAACCATAATTGTGGTCGTGTATCTATTTATTCTCTTTTACAGACTTAGGGAAACGGCAGTGGGGTGGCGATGATTTTTAAAGGACCGATGGCCGAAGTAGCCAACGGTTCCTGGAGTGAACTTTGCGTATTAGCTAGCGCAGCATGAGACTGCTTTCCGCTATCTAAATGGACCGACAATAAGGTAAAGGCAGTACGCGCCACCAACAAAATTATTTTTTATACAGAATATCCCACTTTAGTATGGGCAGTGTATTGTTACAAAATTTTCAATATACTTTCCAGAGATTTAAAGAAAAAAAACAAAAAAAAATTAAATGTAAAGTTTGCTGTAAGAAAACCCAATTCTGGGTTAATCTCGCCTTTGTACATAAGCTATATGTTGTAATTATGTATTTATCTTATTTTTGTGTGCAATAAAGAATTAAGAATATATTTATTATTTATTTATTTATTATTTTTAGAAGTTTAAAAAAAATCTAGAAATTCAAAAAAAATATCCTCATTAAAATACGTGAATTACGTTTTCCTACTACTTCCGGTTTTGTCTGCCTTATAAAGGGTTAAAAGTGGCTGTTTCACACTTTAAAGACGACTATATCCAGCAGTGTACTGCGTCAGACTGAGTTGAGTGTTGACTATAAATTATTAGACTGTTTCACGTGTGAAAAAAGTAAAGCCTTCTTTATCCTTGTAGCGGTCAACACCAAAATAATCACCAACTAATCCAATAAGAGAAAATTTCGTAAAGACATAATGCTGTGGGTGAAGGTACTACATAATCCTTTTAAGCCTAATTTTTACACAGGAATTAACCTTTTTGGAGTTTTTCTTCTCAATGTATTCATTACCTTGACGGCCAGTTCCTTAATTTAAAATAATATGCCATGATTTACGCCAGTTTTCCCGAAGGCGTAGGCAGGTACGGTTAATTTCGCCAGTTATAATGTAAGTCTCATGTAATAGGGGGTGAGCCTATTGCCATTAACAGGGCACAAACCCTGAGCCAGGGCTGCTACTGAGGTTTTACTAGTGAAAAACCAAATTAAGCTTTGCCTTTCGTTGACTGAACCCAAGAACTCAATGATCAGTGTACTGGCGACTAAAAGACCAATAGGGTCTATCAATACCTTTATATTTAATAACGAAACACTGGTTTGAAAGACAGAACTGACCTTGAAAGCATAAATGCTACACGTAAGACACCATGGTCAAGTGGTGCTTCTCACTTGCTAGATTTATTTTGGTGACGAAATAGTTTGGTATTATTTATTTAAACTTCATGTACAAGAGCGGTACATAGGAGGACTTAATGCCACAAGGCATTCTCTACCAGTCAACCTTTGGGTCAAATAGGACAGCATTGGCATCAGCATTGGATTTTTTTTGCATTTTGGTATATAAAAATTGAAAACACAACTATTATAACTCTTTAACAATTTTAATAATTATGATCCTAAGGGGGATTATTAGGGGGAATACTAGACTTTTTTTTTAGATTCCACTTTTCCCCCCTAAGGGGGACTTTCAGGGGGGGGATTTGTGGAATAAGCCATTTATAATACAAAATACTCTTCGAACATATTTTTTCAGACAGGGCATTGATGACCATTAAAAGCAAATAGGCATATATCATTTATCCGTCAATAACCCCTCAAGCAACAGAAAACATACTTGACATAAAAATGATTATAATATGAAAGAGCTCCCTTTCAAAAACATAGCACAAGAACGGCGGTAAACCCTACTTGACCCGGCCAAGTGTGTAGGATGCAAACCTTATTACCGTGTTTAATCCTCTTATGAAGACTCCCCCTTTCAACCCCTCCCTACGCCCCGCCCCAACTCCCCCGAGATGAAGGGGGATCTTGTATTTTTAATGCGCAAAGTGTTTTTGTTTAAAATTTACATCAATTAAGGACTGTCGCACATCGGCTCGAGGTAGGGTTGGGGTATTGGGTTGTTTAGAATTTGGAGTCGGACATATATGTAGGTATACGGTGTGGAAGGTACACCGACGCGAAAACGGTTACCACGTATTCAGTATACAACAATATAATTTATTAATATCTACGGATGATACTGATTTTGCTTGTTGCAAATAATTTAACTAAAATGCTATTGCTTTGGAAGGCCTCCCACTAGGTGGACCGATGACTTGGTGAAGGTTGCGGGGTTCCGCTGGATGCGAGACGCACGGAACCGTGCCGTCCAGCAGTGGTGGTGGTCTTTCAGCTGAAATGAAGATGATGGTGATGATGCTATAGGGTAATTGTATTTTCGATTAAAAAATCGACGTATTTACGTTTACACCGCGGGCTCGTGCTAGGGCTTAATAAAATTGGGACACAAAACCTCTAAACGTGGAAGAAAAGAAAATTGATACCAACATATAAATCTACATATTTACGGGAAAGCTTTTACCTTCCGTAATTCGTATTTACGAAGAAATAAATAAGTATTGAACCCACTTCAGGGAATTGAAATTTCTTACTCAGTTCAATTTAAGATACCGCTTATGAAATTTAAATTAAGTAAGAAAACTCCTTTGTATTCCGCGAATATATTATATTGAAATTGACATCAAAAAGGTAGTTCAAAACTCTATGTATTCTTGGTATGTATGTAGATATTCCCTCGTGTATGCTGTTTACGGGTTATCCTTTGATATACATGACTGATAAGAGAGTTTTTTTTCTAAGAAACCTTAGAATACGATAGAATACAAATTTCCTTAAATGTTTTACTCAGTATCTACATATTTTATAATTTAAGAGCGTTAACGTCTTACGGCATTTCATCCAAACTTTCAAGGGATTTTTTTTCAAATAGACTGAACCGATTTTAATTAAACTTCGTACGCATAAGTAGAACACATAAATCTAAAAACTTGACAGAGAATATTTTCGAAAAATAGTGTTACAGCTAAATTAGACCGACTTTAGATCTTTCATACAAACAGAAATTTCCAATTATCTTTTTTTTAAAGACATTTCGAAAAGTTCTCTGTCAAGTTTTTAGACTTATGTATCCTGCTTATGCGTACGAAGTTTCATTAAAATCGGTTCAGTCATTTCGAAAAAAAATCACCTGAAAGTTTGTATGAAATGCCGTAAGACGTTAACGCTCTTAAGTCTTCATAAAAAATACTAAATAGTAAGAATAATAATTTTACCATAATATCCGACACAAAAATTATCTTTATTTAATTTGTAACAATAAACAAAGAATTTATTTAATTAACACAGTATTTTTAAGTTCTCAACAGGCGTTGATGAATCCCCAAAGATTCATCGTACAGGTTAATAAACTCGAATTGTCATAGCATTTTGTTATGTTAGACTGTAAGGATGGAGTTGGGAAGTATGCCATCTTATAATACTCATTTTATATTTTTTTTGTGATACTTCTCTTTGCTTTAGGACGTGGGTTAATTTTGAATGGACAGTGCCCCTTCTTCTTCTTCTTCTTCTTTCTTCTTCTTCTTTATCTTCTTCTTCGTATTTTATCATTTTTTTTATTTTTTTTTTAAATTGTTATTTAATTTTTTATTTTGTATCTTTTTTATTATGTGTGCTTGATGAACTGACGTCAAATAAACTTTATTCTTTCTTTCTTTCTTTTTCTTTCTTCTTTATTCGTATCTTTACCATGCAACAATTTCGTACAGGGGCGTTACTATGACGTCTTAAAACAGTGTGGGAAAGAGAGAGATATACAGGTCGTCTAATGCCATCTCTTCCCACGCGTCATGGTAAGCCACCTGGTCGTCATCATCCGCCAAGCCTTTTCCCAACAATGTTTGGGTCTAACCGGATGCAGCTGAACACCAGTATTTTACCCGGAGCGTCTGCCTATCATTTACAACTCAGGATCTATATGTAATGTTATCCCTTGGTCGAACAGCTGAATACTGAATGTACCTAACATAAAAGCATTAAAAAGATTTAATTATATTTTATTTTTAGTCAATTAATATTCGGTCCCGGCCATTAAGTGAGGTAAGAATCCCATAATCCCCGGTCTTATCACCAAGGAATCGCCACAACGACTGTCCCACACATTTTCCCCATATATTATATAATCTAAACAGCAATTTTATATTGTTTTATGACCAACATTCACCATACAGGTTAAAGGTTAATGACCTCTCTAAGTACCTACCAACATAACGTACACGCTGAGAATAATAATTTAATTTAAAAACCTTCACATTAATGTAACCTTTTAGCAAACATTACCTGTCTGACAGACACATGAGGCAATAAAGTTCATTATGTAGGTAAAAGATAGACGGAGTTAAGTAAAAAGATAACACTTTCGGCAGTAGGTACAGCTGTTCAAGGAAGGCACGTGATCAAAATCAGAGCTATCGCGGCCATCTTGTTTTAAATACATTTCACAAAACAATTTACAGTCTTTTCACAGATATTTTATTTCTGTTTGTTTTCACAGGTATTGTATTACAATAAAACTTACGGAACGGGTTTGCACTGTTAATTTTTTTTGCGCTGTTAATTTAAAATGTTCCCGAGGGTTAATTTCCGCACGTAACGGGAGTGAAGCCGCAAAACCTAGTCAACAGTTTTCGGAATCGGATCAGTAGTTCCGCAGATTGCCCCCTACATTCAAACTAACAAGCCATCTTGCACTCCATACTTTATCTTGATTGGTCGAAGTGGACGTGCTATAGTTTGACAGACACTTGTCAATGGACAAACCGGGATATGTAAGAAATCAGCGATTTTTAACCGCTATTTTTGTAGATAGTGTTTTTAGCAAGTCTCCTTGATTTTAATTTTATTAATTAAACATGAATAATTACTTACATTTTGAATTTCGCCGTATTTTTAGTTCAGTTTCGAGTGGTGGTGTGACTTATCGGGTTTTATATACAATTAACTAACTAAGGTCTGTAACGAATGCTTACTGACAGCGCCCCCCTCACCCCTGTCAAAGTCATTCTTGCATCAAAAGACCGTAGTTCTCCATGTTTTTCATCTTACTAGGTTAGACCATAGAATAACATATAATAACGACTTGCACCAATATTTTCAAAAATGCCTACGGTAGAGTGAAAGTAAATAATATTTTTATTTATTTAAAAATATCACAGTAAAGTTTCCGCCAGTTAAAATATTTCACGGACGTATAAAAAAATGGCCGAGTGGAAATATGTAGGCGAAATAGGATGCTCCAAAATATGACACAAATAAAAAAGGATTTTGACGTCATTCACTATACGGCTGCGCATTTTAAATGTGGGTACCTGGCTATATTTTGATGTTTATATTTCATACTTTGGAATAATACTCGCTGGCAGAGGAGCTCGTGGCTAAATAATAACAGCTGCTCGGGTCGATCTTTAGGCTAAGCCGTGCTTGCCTCGATTCTTCTGTGGATGGGTGACCACCCATTACATACCGAGTTTCCTCCGTGCCTTGGAAAGCACGTTAAGTCCGGCTATCATTTGTAGGTCTTTGACAGTCGTTACTGGAAGTCAGTAGACCAAAAAGTCTGACTGGTTGCCTTACCAAGGAGTATCGTATAACCCAGTACTAACTGGGTTGTGGAGGTCATATAGGCAATCGCTCCATGTAAAATACTGGTATTAAGCTGCATCTGCATCTGTCTGCATGACGTTCCCAGTCTGCATACAAAAATTCAATCGAAAATTACTGGATATTTTCGATTGAATTTTGTATGCAGTTTATTCACAGGACGTTAATTTTCATTTTTATCATTTTCTCCATAGTGTAGATAATAGGCTACCACCAACAGGTTAACGAATCCCGCATCGGTATAAACGTTAAACACATGTTGCCAACTCGCTACTTCAAAAACCTTGGCCAAAATTGTCGTATTGTCGTCTCCACCTTGTATAGTTAGGAAAAGGCTATGGAGATGATGACTTTGGCATAAGACTGGAAGCTGAGTTTGAAATTTGTTTGAAATTAGGAGCTTAATTTTTTTTACAGAAAGCTAGAATTCGATTGGCATTGTAATGAGCAATTTTTACAATTGGTTGTGACTTTGGCCGCTATTGTATGCTAGTGTAGAACTTATTTCCTCCTCCTACACGACTCCGATTATCCCATCTAACCGTAGCACTTCATAGTTCGATCTTCATAATTCTATGTATCTGCAAGTTCGATTATTATGACTTTTTCCTTAATCAGAACATGATAAACATGGATCTTAATAATGGTAATAGGTAATGCCACTAATATTGATAATGTACTACCTACTTCCCTCACGGTCGATCACTTTTCAACCTTATTACCTTGGGTATAAGGGCGAAAAGTGGTCGACCGTCACTAAGCTCGGTACTACAAACACACATAACAAGCATAGAAAAAACTTATTGGACAAAATAATATTTTCAGACAGGTGATCTAATTTTAATGATTCTACTAAAGTTTTTGAGGATGTATGGATGTTTATTACTCTTTCACGCAAAAACTACTGTTCGGATTTAGATGAAATTTAGCACTCAGATAGTTTATAACCTGAATTAACATATAAGATATACTTTATCCCGGTATATGATCCCGTGGGAAAATTATCGATCTCCACGTGTGTGAGGAGCTTAAGTACTGGCACTTACGCTAGTACTTTATAAACAAGTGACCAATAGGTAATCAATTAACAAGATACCCAAACAAAAAGTAAATACACACAAATTACCAAAAGAACTACCCCTAATTGTTTACCGTAGGCACCACCCTTTCATTCGCCATGAGAGCAGGAAATGAGTGCCATAGAACTCTTCAGCTTACGTGCTTGGAAACCAAATGTATCCACTCAGAAAATCGAATGGGTACGTAATTGAAAAATCGTTTTCGATGTTCGAGAAAAAAACGTTCGATTCTTACTTTGGGAGAGGCTGGTATTACGCTATTTGAGCCGTATCGAGGTAAATGTGTTTTCAGGTAAAAAAAGTTGTTTTGGCTTGAATATGATGTCGTTCTGAGTAGGTGCTGGATTTTTTTGTTGGTATGGCTCACTTTGTTTTTGATTCGCTTGATTTTGTGCAAAAAAAATTTTTTAGGTAACAAAAATTATAGTTTGAGCTTTCTAAAGCTATAAATCACGATTAAAGCCAAGTAGGAAGCTACTCAAGGATGCAATATAAAAGCAAATTAGTATTAACATAATATCACGCCTGTAATTAATCCCCGAAGGGTTAGGCAGAGGTGTACCTTTTGTATTGTATTGTATAACGAGTTGGCGTCCGTAACTCCACGTCAAAGCGCGTATTTTGCGGGCGGTAACATGAGGTGTACCTAATAGTACACCCACATTTCGTTAGTTATGTTTAACTCCCATGTTATTACATGGAATGGGTTAGGGGGCGAGCCTACTGCCATCAACCGCGCACAACTCCAGAGTCCATGACTGACATTGAGCAATTCCGTAAGGAAAACCCCAATAACCCGACCTGGGAATCGAACCCAGGACCTCTTGCTCAGCAGTCGCTTACAACTACTAGACCAACGGGGCAGATCAGTACTCTTCCAAGTAAAAAATAATTCATAACAAATAACTTGTTTTAGATATGGAAGAACCGAAGAAGATATACTGCGGCAACTCTTAATAAATTGGGGTGAGGGTAGAAAGCTGACGAGCAGTCCATAAAACAGCTACAGTGAAGGATCAAAGGATAATCAATATAACTTAACATCACGCCAGTAATCCCCGAAGAGTTAGGCAGGGATGTACCTAATAGTACATTTCGCCAGTTATGTTTCAGTTTCTTCTAATAGGGGGCGAGCCAATAGCCATCAATCCAGACTCCGTGGCTGCTAAAAAGAAATTCCTGATGGAAGAATCCAATAACACTTTGCCCGACCCGGGAATCGAACCTTGGACCTCAAGTTCAGCAGTCGCGCAGTTGGGAATCAATATAATCATCACCGAGTGCTTAACAGATTCTCAATCAACGGTAAGACAATAATTACAGTAACTAATATAGCGTAAGTTATGATAATATTATTATTTGCTTAAATGCTTTATCAACGGTTAGACACCAGAATCAATAAACAAAGGAATGTATAATTAAGCGGAATTCAGATAATTATACACAAGTTATCTCATGATTAATAATACATAATTAATATGCTGTTACGAAATTGAGCAATGTCTGGACTTTAAAAGAGACGGTGACCTCTGAGTTTGTTTCGGATGTTTCTTCTCAGAGTAGTCAGGTACGAAACACCGGCCCCATCTAGCTTTAAAACAAAACATGACATGTAAAAGAGTTTGGTAAACCTAATTGCAGAAATAAATATGATTTATGATTTATTTATGAACTTAGAACTATTTATTCTTCAGGAGGAAATTGGTTTATGTCTTAACAGTGTTAAGTTAAACTAATACTGTCACTTACGGGATTTATTTATATTTGCCATCGTGGTGAAAGGATTAGCCAATCGACTATAGTCGATTGCCCAGGGAGCGTCAGACGTCACAGGAGGTGGGAGGGTATGTCGCTCGGGGGGGGGGCACCTTTCATGCACCACAGACAATGGCCCACCTTCCATCTTGCACCGCATGCCCTATCACCTACGCACTTGATGATCTGCTTACTGCATCAGTGAGCGGGGTTCGCGTGGCTGAGTTTTGGGCTAAACATAACATTTGAACTTTTTGCCATCGACACGCTAAGAAGAAGACTTACGGGATATCTTCCGTGATTGTTCATCAAGCTCAAAATAATGAACAATCACGAAAGATATTCCGTATGTGACAGTATTAGTTTAGTTGTAAACCGTGAAAGCTTAAAACAGTGTTATGTTCAACTTCAGTATTTAGTGGACTGCCTCTTTGGTCGAGTGGTCGCAAGCGCGACTGCTGAGCATGAGGTCCTGGATTCGATTCCCGGATCGGGCACAGAGTTATTGGGTTTTTACATCAGGCATTTCTCTGTAGCTACCTCGGAGTCTGGATTTGTGCCCAGTTGATGACAACAGGATCGCCCCTATTATTTGGGACTTAAACATAGCTGACGAAATGTGAGTGTACTATTAGGTACACTTCTGCCTAGCCCTTTTAGGATTACAGGCGTGATGTTTATGTTTAAACTTCGTAATTTTGCAAAGTGGTAATAAGATAAATTGTCAGAAAGTTACCAGTGGTACCATCATCATCATCATCATTTTAGCCGAAAGACGTCCACTGCTGGACATAGGCCCCCCTCAAGTGTCGCCACATTGACCGGTCCCGTGCGACTCGCATCCAGCGGCCATAGAAATGTAAAATAACTTCTTTTGAACGATATTTTTTAGCTATTAATGAATGAACTAACTAACAAACGAATATAGTATAGGAGTCGAATATGAAAACCTCCGAGACACTCCAACCATTTATTTATTATAAAATCTGTTTTATAGCAGAAAATTGTTTGAAACGTCGATATCCATATAATTGGCCATTTGTTTCTCCGTCTTCTGTGTCTAGTGTTTTATTTCCGCCGTCGACAAATAGATGGTTTCTTACTATCATTAATAAAACACACGTCCTTATGCCTGTGGCTTCGCCCGTGAGGAGTTCGATAATTGTCCCACGGGATCGTATTATCGGGATAAAAAGTATCCTATGTGATAACCCAGGTTATAAACTATCTGTGTGCCAAATTTCATTCAAATCCCTCTTGTAGTTTTTGTTTGAAAGAGTAACAAATATCCATTCAACATTTTAAACTATCATGGTCACTAACTTTATTATTAATACTCGAAACGGGATATTTACCATGTTTAAAAAAAGAAACAGTAATCATGGTAAATATCCCGTTTCGAGTATTAATAATAAACATCCATTCATCCATCCTCACTTTCACATTAAATTTAGAAAGTAAGATGGCGTCAAGTTGCTTCAACACTTTCTTCAGACATTTATTTTGATTTGATATTGTAGTTGTTTAAAGGTGCTCTTCTAGAGGCGACTGTAACCGCAAACCGAAGCGACGCGATTTTATGAAAACGTTTCCGTAGATCGATAAGGCAGGAAAGAAAATACCTACCTCATCTAGATAAAAATCATTTTTTGTTTTTTTTGTGTGTTATCCAAATTATAGAAATTCAAATAATTTATTAATAACTTTTGTCATGTTCTTCTTAGCGAGTCGATGGCAATCTAAATTGTGTTGGCCCAGAACCGAGCAACTAGTTTGGCGCCTTCAGTAGCGTCCATCAGTTCCAAAAAAAAGAAGAAACAACAGGACACGCAGGACACAATATTAAGTGCCCCATATTTTGTGGAACATCACCACATTTACATTCCAGGGCAAAGTCACTAATGAATCTCTACCTGAGCAGGTTTTATCATTACATAACACTTAAATAATAATTAACACACTTACTGCCGGAATTTAAAAGAGATAAAATGCCGTACTTACATTTTTTAGCATTTATTAACAGCTTATTTGCTTCTGACTTCTCCTAACATGAAGATATCGTAAAGTCAGGGATTCTTGCCTAAAAAATCAACTATGAAATAAAATACACAGTCCGTTCTACTTTTCCTACGTCCGTGTATCGTAGCCGGCCATTCAATAATATATTATTGTCTCCTGACTCGGTCTACGATTTATGTGTCGTGTCTACCACGTTTAATTGTTCACCCGGCCAACTGAACTTATTTTTAGTACCTACAGTGCTATGTATGTATGTTTGTGTGCGTGTATGAGTCGTGTGTGCATTTTTCCTTGTTCTAGAACATTTATTTTCTCGTTAATTTCAAATTTGTGTTTTAAAGCTTATGTGTATAAGGGTATAGTTTAATGTTTCTGCAGCGTGTTTCAACAGGATTAACATATAATTTTCGGTATCTTATGTCAATCTGTGTCAATCAATACATTTCTTTTTACCTTTTCCATCATCGTTACTTCTACTCTTTGCCCTTCGGCATAGATCCTCTGATGCTCTGGTTCAATTACCGTTGATCTAAACATTTGCGTCCACGATCTACCCCAAAATGTGTCCCCTAACATATCGATTGGCACAGTGGTTATAAGGCTACATAGATAAAGGCAATGATTATGTGCATAAAATAATACTTATGTATGTTTGTTCATCTTTTCGCGGTTTGTAATTTTAGGCCAATCCATAAAGAAGAATTCTAGCTCATTTGGGCCTGCCTGCCGCATTATTATTTCCAAGCGTGTTTGATCCACTGAGTGGTATTTTTTTGCCCATTGCTCCAACTACATGTGAGCTGGATAAACAACCCAGTTCCACTTTAACTTCGCAGCGATGGCGAACGTCAGCTATTTGTGTTTTGGAACAGCATAAAGTTTCTAATGGACATATAGCCATGTGAAACTGTAGTGACGACGCACAAAATGGAATTTAAAATCACTGTTCCATAAATTATTTAGTTAATTCAATAGATATAATTGCATGCTGTCCGTGTCTACAATTTATGTGGCGTGTTAAGCACGCTTTATTGGTTTTATCTCAATGCTCACTTCTCGTTTGATTGCGCTCAACTACTCGAGAGCTAGACGACGCAACTTGAAGTAGTTGGAGTAGGTTATTATTATATAATGGGCTATGTGTGTTAAAAATATGAAAGAAAACATATTTATATGGCACATGCTACAAGTGCACACAACAAACAAATAATAAATAAAAAACTTAAAACTAAACAGAAAAAAAAGAAATAATATTGTGTAGTTCAGCAAACTGCCGAGCAGTTAGTGCCCTACGCTGGTTTTTAACTGTGATGGTGATGTGATGGACATAAAATAGTTTTGTTTATATTTAGGTATGTGTAGGTAGTGTGTGTTGCCAGTGTGTGTTGCCAGTGATTACATACGGGACCGAAACGTGGTCGCTCACAATGGGCCTCATCAGAAGGCTTAAAGTCACCCAAAGGGCAATGGAGAGGGCTATGCTCGGAGTTTCCTTGCGTGATCAAATCAGAAATGTGGACATCCGCAAGAGAACCAAGGTTACCGACGTAGCCCGAAGAATAGCCAAACTTAAGTGGCAGTGGGCAGGGCACATTGCTCGCAGAACGGATGGCCGATGGGGCCGAAAAGTTCTGGAGTGGCGACCGCGAACCGGAAGACGTTGCGTTGGAAGGCCTCCCACTAGGTGGACCGATGACCTGGTGAAGGTTGCAGGGATCCGCTGGATGCGAGTCGCACGGAACCGGTCAATGTGGCGACACTTGGGGGAGGCCTATGTCCAGCAGTGGACGTCTTTTGGCTGAAATGGTGATGATGATGATGATGATGTGTAGTTATGCATGAATAGGTACTTAAATAGAAAAAAAATGTGTATACAGGATGTAAACAGACCCTTCACAAAGCCGTCAATCAAGCATTCTGTACATCAGACTAAGTAACTTTACACAAACATTATTGCTGGGAAACAACTTATTTTTGTGGTGAAAAATAACGTTTTACGATAGGACTCGACGGAACGCACTCAAAGCATTGTGCTGATGGATGAATTGAATAGTACGGGGGTAGTAGATGTGTTTAAAGTAAAAATCTTACATTAAAAACATGTATTTAAAAAAAAAAACTTGTGAAAAAGTTGGAACTTTGACCCCCAATATCTCTATAACTAGAAGGTTTTCAGGTACGGTCTAGAACAAAAAAATGATCGCAAAAACGGGGAAAACAAGTGCCTTTCGGCTTCGTTAGGGTCTAATTACATCCTTTATAGGCTTTAGTTGGCCTACAATGACATCTTAAAGCAGTATTATCTATAACTAGAAGGTTTCCAGGTACGGTCTAGAACAAAAAAAATATCGCAAAGACGGGGAGAACAAGTGCCTTTCGGCTTCATTAAGGGTCTATTTACACGGTCGCGGGACTCATAGAATTACCGTGACCCTGGAACATAAAGAGCTATTGAAGGACACCGTGGATTTTAGTCAGTACAAGTCTGACAGTCCCTCCCGCTCTGCCCTGGGTGGGAGGACTCATTTGATGATTTTACAAAGTTAAAAAAAAAAAAAAAAAAATCGTCTATTTACACCCTTTATAGGCTTTAGTTGGCCTACCATGACATCTTAAAGCAGTATTCTTTTAATCTTATTCGAGAGGGGGAAAGAGATGACGCTATAACTATCCAAAAACATCCAATATGTGTCGCTACCCTCCAATAATTCTCAGTTGTTTTCCTTCACCCAAAAAACCCACAGTTCAGTAATAAATTCTGAACGTGTGTAAAGCTGTAAGATCGGTGATAAGTAGCCGTACGCGACTGCTCCTGAACTATTGTCCTCACGTGACGAGAATTATGAAAAGGTTTCTTCGATGACTGATTCTCAGATCAAATGCTGTGATTGTTTTGTTTGTGACCCTTGAAGGATATTGCGACACGAGACATATTTTTATAGATATCTTTCTAGAGAGATATGCTTTTATATTGGTTCAGAATAAAAGAACAGTGAAATTATCATAGAAATTTATGTATTTTTGTCTATTTCAATATCAATTTTATTGTAATATACTAGTTTTTGGCCGCGACCGACTTCCCCGTAAAATTATTATAAAAATATGACTTCTCTATTTGAATCAGATTTTGTTGACAATTTCAAAGGCTTTTAATTTTTTTTTGCACGGATCCCTAATCGAAAAGAAAGTTACTTCTTATAATATGAGCTATCTCTCAGTGAAAGTTCCGTCAAAATCAGTCCAGCCGTTTCGGAGATTAGCCGGGACAAACAGACAGATAGACAAAAAAAAGATTGTGTTTTTGTTATAAGTACCGTTGAAGTATACTTTCACATGCGTTTAGTAAAACGCTGATATTTTAAAATTATAAACAGACACTTCAGATTTATTTATTTGCATTAATTCAAAATAAATGTATTTAAGACCCTGCAATCTTGTAATTAAAAAATGTTGAGCCAAATATAAATGCACTGTTTCCAAAAAAATATCTCTATTGAGTTTGTCCAAACGGGCATACTCCTCAAACTTGCCTTGTTTAACTAGGAGGACAACTAAAACTGTCCTAAATAATATTAGAGCTGATAACCACACTCATCATCATCATCATCATCATTTCAGCCGAAAGACGTCCACTGCTGGACATAGGCCTCCCCCAAGTGTCGCCACATTGACCGGTCCCGTGCGTCTCGCATCCAGCGGATCCCTGCAACCTTTACGAGGTCATCGGTCCACCTAGTGGGAGGCCTCAACCACACTTTAACCACACTATCACATTACATTAAAAACTGAATAAATAAATGAAGTTCCTACCGTCTGACCAATCTTTATAGTGAGAAAATGACTGGCTGACAAATTCACTGATTGATCGATCAACCCACCTGAAATCGCTGAGTCTAGAAGCATGACATTTTGCACAAACGTTCCTTAAATGACGTAAGTGTGCCTCAAAGAGTGTCAGCATAATGACGGGGCCCCCCTCTAGAGGGCCAAAGCCTGCCGGGGTCGCGGGACCCATAGAATTACCGTGACCCTGGAACATAAAGGGCTACTGAAGGACACCGTGGATTTTAGTCAGTACAAGTCTGACAGTCCCTCCCGCTCTGCCCTGGGTGGGAGGACTCATTTGATGATTTTACCATGTTAAAAAAAAAAAAAAAAAAGTGTGCAATAAGAAGGAATTTTTGAAAATTCATCCCCTGTTAAAATTTTGTTTGAGACTTGGTCAATTTTGCGAAGTCGAAGTCGTGGCCAACAGCTAGTTTATAATATACAAAGTTGTTCGTACAGGTACAGCTTTCAAACTTTTAAAACTTAAAGTCCAGGTAATCACAATGTCAACTCCTAAATTGGGTTTTAAGATAACGAAGGCAAAAGGGTGAGTTTGGACGGCAACTCGCTACTTTCAAAGGATAATGGCGACTGGTGCTAAGGTCTGGTCCATTTAAGTTATCTAGGTCCCTAACTAGATTACTGTACGCGCTCTTCCATGTAATGTCACGTACTTTTGGATTAGGTGGACTAATTTGTTAACAAAAATCGTTTGGCTTTACAGGACAGTATGTCTGACTACGTTGAGTATTTAAACACCTTTGTGAAACTCAGTTTAATTTAATACTGATCACCTGCCTAGCCTTTTTCCAACTATATTGGGGTCGGCTGTCAGTCTAACCGAATGCAGCTGAATACCATTTACATGGAGCGACTGCCTATCTGAACTCCAAAACCCAGTTAGTACTTATTAATACGATACCCTGACTACCTTGTCATGATTTTCAAATATTAATAAGATCTGTTGTAATGATTTATCTATATAAATAAAAAGAGAAGGCCTGACTGACTGACTGACTGACTGACTGACTGACTGACTGACTGACTGACTGACTCATCAACGCCCAGCCCAAACCCTTGGACCTAGAAAGCTGAAATTTTGCACAGAGGTTTCCTTTATAATATAGACAAGGAATAAGGAAGGATTTTTTGAAATTCAACCCCTAAGGGAGTTAAATAGGGGATGAAAGTTTGTATGGAAAATCGTCATTTTTGTAGTTTAAACTATAAAAATTGGTGGTTACCATCCTGGTGAAAAATTAAAAACCACGTGTTTGAGTATTTTTCGAAATCCAACCCCTAAGGGAGTTAAATAGGGGATGAAAGTTTGTATGGAAAATCGTCGTTTTTGGAGTTTAAACCATAAAAATTGGTGGTTACCATTCTGGTTAAAAATTAAAAACTACGTGTTTCAGTGCTTTTCGAAATTCAACCCCTAAGGGAGTTAAATAGAGGATGAAAGTTTCTATAGAAAATCGTCATTTTTGTAGTTTAACCCATGAAAATCGGTGTTTATCATTGTGGTTAAAAATCACGTTTCAGTGTTTTTCGAAATTCAACCCCTAAGGGAGTTAAATAGGGGATGAAAGTTTGTATAGAAAATTGTTATTTTTGTAATTTTAAACAATAAAAATTGGTGTTTATCATTCTGGTTAAAAATCACGTGTTTCAGTGTTTTTCGAAATTGAACCCCTAAGGGAGTTAAATAGGGGATGAAAGTTTGTGTAGAAAATCGTCATTTTTGTAGTTTAACCCATGAAAATCGGTGTTTATCATTCTGGTTAAAAATCACATTTCAGTGTTTTTCGAAATTCAACCCCTAAGAAAGTTAAATAGGGGATGAAAGTTTGTATGGAAAATCGTCATTTTTGTAGTTTAAACCATGAAAATTGGTTTTTATCATTATGGAGAAAAATTTAAAACCACGTGTTTCAGTGCTTTTCAAAATTCAACCCTTATGGGAGTTAAATAGCGAATGAAAGTATAAATGGCAAACCCACTCATCACGAAATATCGAAAACCGCTTGACGTATAAACTTGAAATTTGGCAGGAAGGTAGTTAATAGTTAGTAGACTTCCGCTAAGAACGGATTTTGCGACAGGGCCGGATTAAGGAGATCTAAGGGCTCTCGCAAGTTTGTATGGAAGTCCTTCATTTTTTGTGCTACAAATTTGAAATTTGGCAGGAAGGTAGTTTATAGTTAGTAGACGTTTGTTTAGAACGAATTTTGCGATAGGGTCGGATTAAGGACGCCTAACGGCTCTCGCAAGTTTGGATGAAAGTCCTTAACTTTTTGTGCTACAAACTTAATATTTGGCAGTGAGGTAGTTTATAGTTAGTAAACGTTCGCTAAGAACCGATTTTGCGACAGGGCCGACTTATGGAGGTCTAAGGGCTCTCGCAAAAAGTCATTTAATGTTGTATACAGAATGGTATTAGAATAAAAAGTGCCCAACAAGGTTCACTTTGAAAAAAAGTTGTATAGCGCCAAAATACACTGATTTTTAAAGCCATATCGTTGTCTCAACGCCATTTAATTTTGTTTCGAACCTCTGCCGCCCAGAATTACAGCACCCAAAAGGACGCCGTTTGTAGTCATATCACCTTTTGATCTGGCAGTCAGTTCTCACACAAAACATAACATCACGCCTTAAAGCCCCGAAGGGTTAGGCAGACATGTACCTAATTGTACACACACATTTCGCCAGTTTTATTGAAGTCCCATGTAATAGGGGGTGAGCCTATTGCCATCAACCGGGCACAAATCCAGATTCCGTGGCTGCTGCTGAGAAATTCCTGATGGGATAACCCAATAATACTATTATTCATAGTATTTTTTCATTTGCATATTTTAATGTTAAGTGGAAGAGCGGAGTCACCTAAGGGGGCGTCCATTAATTACGTGAGACGTTTAAGGGGGGGGGGGGTCGCGCCCAGTATCACCCAATCTCACAAGGGAGAGAGGGGGGTTTCGGCAGATATAACCGGGTTTAATTGGGTCTCACGTGAGATTAGGAGGGAGATGAGGGGGTCAACCCAAATCTCACGACATCCCACCAAGGGGGGAGGGGGTCGAAAAATCGCCTCACGTAATTAATGGACGCCCCCTAACAAAAGCATCTTCTTGCTTAAAAGGTGATCTCCAAATAATGTGTGTGACAACTTTATGTAATTGAAACAAACAAATTTTTTTTTAACACTTTGCCCGACCCCGGGAATCAATCCCCACGCTTAGTAGTCGCGCTTGCTACCACTAAACCAACGAGCCAGTCTCACACATGCACACCAAAATTTCCACGCGAACGAAGTCGCGGGCAACAGCTAGTTAAAAATAAACATAACATATTGATAGAATTTGATGTGTCAAATTTTTGATACAGTTCCCGCCAAATAAAAAAAAGAAAAGGTATCCTATTTTTGGAGGGAAAGGGGAAGTCACCTTTATGAGATTACATAATTATTACATATTAATATATTAAGCTTGATACTGATGTTAATACCAAGTTTGTATTCTGTACGTATGCGCACAAGTTTATAAATACAATTGTTGGTACTGAAAAGGCGTATCATTTCAACCTGTTACGACGGGACCGGGACCAATGGCTTAACATGCTTTCTGAGGCACGAAGGAAACTCGGTATGTTATGGGACCAACCCGGCAAGCGCGGTTTAATCTGGAGATTGACCCGAGCGGCTGTTATTTAGCCATGAACCTCTCAATATCATTTTATACTTTTATTCACTAACTCACGCTAGAACTAGCTGAAGTCTGGTGTTTCAGACCGCGCCCTAAACTAAGCGATCGGCTTGCTTACATGCGATCGTTGCGTTCTGTTTGTTCGGCGGAACGGAATACGTGATCCTCCCGCCTATAAAGGGCATTTTCCAATTTTCCGACCATACATGCAACATATTATAAACGCAACGACAATAAATTCATAATGTAAAACCTAATAACTATTTGCCCGACCCGAGCATCAAATCTAAGACCTTTAGACCAACAAGGTAGTCAACCTAAAAACAAGAATAAACCATTTAAGATCTCTTTCAAATTCTGTTTAGAAAGGGGCACATTGTATATGTGAATTTATTGATTCAAACAATGTGAAATTATTCTCAACAAAGACTGAAAGTTTAACCACTTAAATATCCACAACTAACCACTCAATATTCCTTTAATTTACATCATACATACACTTCGGAAACCCTTATCCCGTCCCGATAAACCCTTCGGCCTGTCCAAAAATTGGACGCCACCATTTCCCGAATTCCGGACACCAGAATTCAGTGCGACGCAAACTGATTAATGGATACTGTACGTTTTAAACCGAATTTAAATAACATTTTTACAGTCCGTGAATTATTTATTGTACCCCATCATGAATAAAATTCGTATAAATATTTCAGAGATCATTTTGCGGGGAACTTGGTGAGTGGTTGTTGATATTAATACAATTCTTGGGAGGAAAATGGCAGGAAAAAATATTCTTAAAGTTATTTTATTTTTATTTAGGAGTCAAACAGGTACAATAACAAGCTAATAATTATAGACATACAATAGAATCTAGATACAGATTCTTGAGTGATTCCGTCACTTACCTCCCAAAGGTTCATTGGAAGACCAGCGTCAGACAGCATCACCTGTCTGGCATGAATGCTGAAATGGACCTGTTTGGCGCAGCCGTGAGGCACACAGCACAAGTACCCATTTTATAAAAAAAAAAAAACTTTTTTTTTTTGTTACTTAATTTTTTATTTTGTATCTTTTTATTATGTGTGCTTGATGAACTGACGTCAAATAAACTTTATTCTTTCTTTCTTTCAATATCATCAGCCTACAGCAGTCCACTGCTGGTCATAGGCCTCCTCAATCGCACTTCACTCAACTCGATTCTCAGCAACTCTCATCCAGTTGCTACCAGCCACCCTGCGAAGATCGTCGCTCCATCGAGCCTGAGGGCGTCCCACCTTACGTTTGCCGATTCGCGGTCTCCACTCAAGAACAGGTTTACCCTAACAGTCATCGGTTCTACGGCTAATATGGCCGGCCCAAATTTACGATACAACTAGATTATTAAAATTGTGGTTTTAGATGTCCTAAATTCTGAATTATTAGAAATTAGAAGTTGAATAGTAAAGTTATCACCCTGTTTATCAGGCTGCAAAGTCTCCGTCTCTCGCCAAATAAAATTATAGTTCAGAGAAAGCTGGAGTAAGCTGCTTCGCCTTAACACCGTAATGCATCACACAATATCTAATTACCATAAGATTCCCGACCAGTCCGTTACGTCCAACGTTTAAAGTTTCAAATTTACAAGCGGAGTCCCCTTTCCGTAGCCCGTACTCTTACGGACTTGTAAGTAATTACCGGTCACAGGCGAATTACTGAGGGTAACTTGTTTTAACTTCGGTAATTACCCCTTTGGCCGGCCACTGTGGGATGTTTATGGCGTATTTGATTTGATTCTGGTATTTTGGTAGTTGAAAGATAAGTCAACCAGTCAGTTGAGTGACTGTTCGTTGGTCTGGTCACAAGCGCGACCGCTGAGCAAGAGGTCCTGGGTTCGATTCCCGGGTCGAGCAAAGTGTTATTGGGTTTTTCCAGTTGGAATTTTTCTGTAGCAGCCACGGAGTCTGGATCTGTGCCCGGTTAATGGCAATGGGCTCGCCTCTTATAAATTGGGACTTTAACATTACTGGCGAAGTGTGGGTGTAGTATTAGGTACACCTCTGCCTAACCCTTCGGGGATTACAAGCGTGATGATATGTATGTAAAAGGTAATGAAAAGAGGAATGAGAGTTGTGTAAAAAGTTCAGGCTTTTTAGAAGGCAAATCGTAAAAGAGATAAATCAAAAATAATGCTAAAAAAACAGTTTTTTAGTTTCTCAAATAACTGAATAGTAAATAAGGTCTGCTTTGCAAGACACAGTCAAGTAAAAAAAGGTTTTATATTTTGCAAACACTAAAATGATTTAAACTCTCCAACACTGCGACAGCTAGATAAATAACGAAAGGTCTCTCATTACTTTATAAATTTTCAAACATAAATTCTTAAACTAGGGTTAAAATCACATTTTGTGTCCACAACCCCGCTGTAAATTTATAGCACGAACCACTTAAACTCATTAAATTTCACGTGTGTTTATCAAGCAATACCCGAAATAAGTTGAATAAAACCGGACCCTAAAACCGGACGTATAAACGTCCCTGGATAATAATTATCCAACTTAAACAATAAAAGGACCCAACTAGCTTGGGGACTAATTTTGTCCTCGGATTGTTTCAAAATCCCCACACTAGGGACCGCCAAATATTTTCACCTAATTTTTACATTTTTTCTCAAATCTCACCAAAAAGGTCGGGCCCCTCTGGCCGCTCGAACGATTTCTCGGAGCCACAAAAGAAATTGCGTGTCAAAACGTGTTTTGGAAGTTTTATAAACTGATTTGCATTCTAAGAAGATAAAATTAACAAAATCTAAGCACAAAATTGTGAGAAAATGAACTTTTGGCGCTGTCTGACTTTTGCGCCCTTTGGAAGGTCAGACAACCAAAGATGGAACGTGTTTTTAGAAACGAAATGTTGGACGTTATTGACTGCCTATAAAGTCCTGCCTCGTAGTCTGGTGTCAACTGCCGAGCTTGGAATATTGGGTTCGATTACATAGTCAGGCAAAGTAATATCTATTGTTTCAAGCTTTCACGTTTTACAACTAAACTTATACTGTCACTTACGGGATATCTCGGGAGCTCAAAATAATGAACAATCACGGAAAATATCCCGTAAGTGACAGTATAAGTTTAATATCTATTGTTTTTTTAATAAGGATTTTCTCATTGGCGACTCAAAGTTTAGATTAAAGCCCGTTATACGCCCGCCACTGTCATGTGGGATTTTTGGCCGATGTGTGGGTATCCTGTTATACACCTCTGCCCAACCTGTTGGGGAACACATGTGTGCTGTGTGCCTAAACAGCAGTAAATCTTTTAAAGCTACATAGATCCGCAAAAGTTCACAACATACCTACATACAATAACATATTTCACGACTAAAGCAATTGGCTTGAACCCAAAAAGTTAGTAAAACTATCTCTTTGTAGGGTAATTATTCTGACCCAACAACAATACTTTGAACCTCAGAATTGTATATCGCTTCACGGTTTAATTAAATTACGCAAATTGTTGCAAGCGCGACTGCTGAGCGTGAGGGTTGATTCCTGGGTCGGGTAAAGTTTTATTAGATTTTTTATAAGAATTTTTTTCAGTAGCAGCCACGGAGTTAGAATTTGTACCCGGTTAGTAGAACTAAAAGAAGAACGGCAACAGAGGACTTAAACATACCTGGCGAAATATAAATAACAATAAAATACAACAAACAATATAACAATAACAACAACAACAACAATAACAATAACAACAACAATAACAATAACAACAACAACAAACAATAATACAATATAATATAATCTAACTAAATTTTAAATTTTATTCGGTGTTCTATTAGATAACGAATCGTAGAATCGACTACAATTTGAGTCCTAGAAATCGGCATCGCGACAGACGCAGGCTAAGATGCTGAGATGAACTTGACACCTATAGGCAGGATTGATGAACACTAGTTCAAAATAGAGAGAGAGAGAAACGGTATAGACTATGATCTCTTAGTTTGTTTCTTCTAAGAGTAGTCAGGTACGAAACACCGGCCTCATTTAGTTTAAAAAAAAGACGACGTGTAAAAGTGTTTGTAAAAACCTATTTGTTTAATAAACATCATTTATCAGTACCTTACTTTCGAGATCTGAGAATAACAAAAACTAGCCATCTCTCTCGAACACAACCCGATCAATTCCCACTCATTGGCTGACAACTAAAGTGTACCAGATTATGTATTAAGGTGAGCACACACTATGTTTAGAGGCGCCATCTTAACATTCCGGTCTCGGGGGCCCGGTAACGAGTTGACCGTTCGCCAAACCGCAAGAAGGCGCGCCTCTGGGGAAAATCACTTGGTCCTATTTAGGTAAGTACCTACGATGTCAAGGTATGGGGTATTAGTCTAGCAGTATACAAAGAAAGAAAGAAAATACATTTATTTGGCACATGCCACAAGTGCACACAGTATAAAAAAATAAAAGAAAACCAAAAAATAAAAAAACATAAATATAAACAAAAAAATAAAATATTGTGACACTGTGTGCCTCACGGCTGCGCCAAATAGGCCCAGTTTAACAAAAGGTCGGTCAACTAGTGCCCGACGCTGGTTTTCAAGTGGACCTGAAATTAGTGAGGTTCCGAATGTGAAGCAGTTTTATAGATTAAGTGACAAAGAGAATTTTGAATTGACTGAGCAATGATGATTTGATTGAAGTTTATTAGGCTTCGCAAGCTCAATGGTCCCACGTGTGGTTAAATCTATTGCCTACCTAACATTTAAGGCCTAAGTTTGAACTCTGGTCCATGTTGCTAATGCCAATGCTGTGGGCCCGTATATCGCAAGACTGGAGACTTAAGACAAACTAGACTTGCTCGTAGATTAGGGAGAACGTGGGACGAATTGGAGGAGGCCTTTGTCCTGTACTGAGACAGTTCAAGGTAAAATAAACGGTATGAAGTAAATTTTCAAATTAGTATAAGTATAACCTATGCACAGGGTGTTAAAAACTCATGATATAGCTGTTATCCGAGCAAAAGTTTGCTCGGAAACGACTTTTGTTTTTGGTGCGAATGCTGAAAAAATTATACAGAGTGGAAGCTGGCGCTTACCACGTATTCGATAGTTGGATAAATCATTCTGAATCAATCACAAAAAAAAAAAAATTTTTAATCATTTAAAAAAAAATTCCTACAAAAGTGCAATACCTACACGGTTAAAATGTACGGATCGGCAGTTTTTTTTTTTACCGATTTGAAATTTCTTTGAGGGAGGTTCAGAATGATGTACTGAATACGTGGTAAGCCGGTTGCTTTGGTGTCCCTTTCACCCTGTATAATAATATTGTTAGGAAGAAATGAGGTTTTACGTAGCACACGTTAGTTCTATGGCAAGGAGTGACAATTTCGAATCGTCGCTGGTCACGAGAGACTCTTGTTGGGAATATCGCTCAAAGGGCTGTAAGATTTATAATTTCCTGTTTTGTGTACCTACTTGCTCGCTATTTTTGTAAACAATTATTGCGTGTTAATTGAATTCGTTATGATTTGTGGCAGTTTAGCTTGGTTTCAGTGATTGATCTTTTGTTCCAAGTTGGAACAAAACGGTTGTATTCATTATTTTGTATACTTCGTTGTCTTTTTTAAACATCTTCACTTCTGTTTGTTGAATATATAAGGTCTATCTTTTCATACACGAAATATTTTAAGGGTAACTTCTATAAGTCGTAAAGTCACCATAGCAACGAAAAAAAAAAATTATCTGAGTGTTTTTTTTACGAAATTATTATAATTCTAAATTTTTTTGAGACTTTTTGCATAAAAACCTTTACTCCCATATTCTAACAATGACAGTAGGTAAATACGACGTAGTAAACTAGCGTAATGGATGTTCAAAAATAAGGAGCTAGTGTTTATTTTGTGGGTCAAGTAATTTTAAATTATTTATTTTTATAACAATATACTCAGATAACAAAAAAAAAACCCTTGAAATGGCTTCGTTATAGCCGTTAGATGATTCCCTGAAAATATTTCGTGTATGAATAGTTACACCTTATATAATATCAGTAGTCCATTTAATTCAATATAGTTTTTATATCAACCGACAAGGCTGACACTTCCAATTCTCCTCGTCATAAGTCAAAACCAGACAAGAAACTAGTTTACCATCTCAGACACTATTAAGGTGAGTGCCCACTACAACACCGGGATCATTACTCAACGTTAATTCTCTAGAGATGATGGGTGACCGGCCTTCGAATAACACGGCTTTACACCTTGAATACTTGATAAGGAATTGTGGTGACGGTGAAAAAGAGGTGGTTCTAGTTTTTCATTACATAACACCATTATATCACGCCTGTAATCCTCAGGAGGTATGGCAGAGGGGTGCCAAATAATACACCCACATTTTGCCAGTTATGTTTAAGTCCCGTTCAATAGAACCGAGCACAAATCCAGATCCCTTGGTAGCTTCAGAGAAATTCCCGATTTAAAACCCATTAACACTTTGCCCGACTTGAGAATCGAATCCAAAACCTCGTGCTCAGCAGCCGTACCACTAGACCAAAAAGGCAGTCTACATTTTCACATTGTTTTTTCATTTGACCATTCAACTTTAGATTCCATCTGTTTACCCGACGGACCCAGAAGATGGGACGTGTATGTATATCCGTTCCATTGTGACCTCGTAACTCCTAAAAGGATGAAGCGATTTGGAAAAATTAAACATACATCGTTGTCTTGGTGGAGCGAGTATCGCTAGCTAGTTACATAAAAAAGAAAAATGGCTGATTTTGGGCGCCAAACTCGTCGAATGTGGTATTAAAATGAAGGGTTTTATATTGTGATAACAAAAATTTATATAACTTAACCATATAATGTTATAATTTATGAAATCGCCTTTTAAAACCCTAAAAAATTCGAACTCCACAATATGGCGGCCATTTTCTCATTCAAATTCACCAATCATATCATATTCGCCATTGCAATGCAATTTTCATTCACTACTCAATATGACGTAATTTCAATACAACTTTGTTTCATTATCTGCTGAATATTCCGAAGGATACAACGGCCACAGAAACAATTGAATTTACCTCATTAGATTTTCCTCATTACAATGAAAATGTAAATTAAATTGTTTTTGTTTTCACTGTACCTATTTGCCTAGTTATACCACCCTAAGGTTTTTAGCGTTTTTTTTAAAATATGGAATTTCTTTTGACACGGACATGAACGGTCACGATAATTTCTTTTCAAGGTTTTAAATTATTGAACGATGATCAAAAAATAATTTTGAGGAGCTCGTGGCTAAATAATAACAGCCGCTCTGGTCGATCTTAAGGTTAAGCCGCGCTTGCCTAGGTTGATCCGTGGATGGGTGACCACCCATTACACCGAGTTTCGTCCGTGCCTCGGAATTCACGTTCAACCGTTGGTCATTCATAAATATTTGAGAGTCGTTACAGGCAGCCAATGGCCCGGAAGTCTGACAACCAGTCATACCAAAGGGTATCGTATTACCCAGTACTGGGTTTTGGAGGTCAGATAGGCAGTCGCTCCATGTAAAATATTGGTATTCAGCTGAATCTGGTCAGACTGGAAGCCGACCTCAACATAGATGGGAAAAGGCTAGGCAGATGATGCTCAAGCATTCATTTTGTAGATCTTTTATAGTCGTTAATGGCAGTGAAGCCTAAAAGTCTGAAATAGGTCTTAATTTTCCAAGGGGTATAGTTTTGCCTTAATAGTGGATTATGGAGGACAGGTAAGCAGGCGGTCTATGTACAATTGTGGTACTCAGCAGCATTCGATTAGACTAGAAGCGAATAAAAGCGAAAAAACTAAAAAAAATTTAGCAGCTAATGACGATGCTCATGTATGAATTTAAATTCCATACCGTCAAATTTCTGCTAAGGATATAGCCAAAAAATTGGAAAACACAAAACCTCGACAAATAAAAAACATCTTAAAAACCTATTTTACCGCTGAAAACTATGAGGGGCGTACGTGTGGGTCCACTACCAGACAAAGACCTGTGACTGAGTAACTTAAATCTTAATCGATAGCGCATATAATCTTGTGTCAGAAAGATTTAGCTTTACTTTTTTTATGCAATAGTTGTATGAATTGAAAATAAACAGATTGAATTTTTTTTTTGTTTTTATTTCATATTTCTATTAGTAACAACTTGTATAGCAAACAGACCACTTAAGCGAATATAAGAATAACAATAATTGCATTTTTTCTTGAGGCTCTCCGAAAAAAGTTCTCTTATAAGGAAGGCTATATTACCTTAAGTATATGCATAGTCATAAACTGCCAAAATCCGGTTATTACCGCTTATAACAGTTCAACAGTTCAATATCACGTCTCAGGGGGCTGATAACGATTTGAGTCGGAGCCAAACCGATGTCGAGCCGGGCGGCCAATCGCTAAGTGAATATGGTTAAAAAATGAGAAATCGAAGTGTGAACTCGAATAACATTGCGGTTGTTTTCGGTGTTTTACTGTTAAATGTGGTGGAAATATTGGGTTGGGTGCCAATTTTCTGTGACTAAATTAGGCAGAATTTTTGATAGATCAGATGGACTACTACAATTATGTATGCGACGCCACAGTTTCAGAAGATTTTTGGATATCAATTTTTTTTTTTCTTATTTCCGTATATTGTTCCTTCCCGGGTTACTGTACCATTAATGCCTCTTTGAATTAAGGTGTAGCTTCTTATTCTAAAACAGTTAACAAAGCTGAAAGGCACTTGTTCTCTTCGTCATTGCGATAACTTTTTTGTTCTAGAGCATAACTGGGAACCTTCTAGTTACGGTGATATATAAATGCAGGTCACAGTTCCAAGTTTATCATAAGATTTTTGTTAATACTGTTTTTTTTAATAACCTTTGCCCAGCAATGGGACACAAGGAAGGCTATCAAAAAAAAAAGAAAAAAGTAGTTTTTATAACTCCATAACCTGTTTATAATTCAATGCATCCATCAGCACAATGTTTTGAGTGCGTTATATTTAGTTTTACCGGAAAACGTGATGTTTACCCCAAAAAAAAGTCGTTTCCCAGCAATTATTTTTGCGCAGAGTTACTTATTACGTATTTGATGTCAGAATGCGTGGTTGACGTCTTCGTGAAAGGTTCGTTTTACACCTTGTATTCTGCCTTTTACTTTGTTTTTATCCATGGCAACATTTATTTATTTATTTATTTATTTTATTTACACTTCAAGCACAAAAGTACAATGGCGGACTTAATGCCATAGGCATTTTCTACCCGTCAACCTTTGGGTGATGCAGAGACAGACAGTGGTAGGTGCATAAATTTGCAAAAAAAATAATTTAACACTAAGATAAACTACAAGGATATATAAAATACTATAACTATATATCAAAATACTATAAATATACATCAATATAAATATAAGTGAATAGAAATTTACACGACATTGTATAATGTCAAAACCATATTTAATCTAAATCCAGTCTATAGAAAACGCCCCTCCGTTTACCAATTACTGATGTAAATCTAAACTGTTCATTGTTAAGGAAACAAGAAATCGTGTGCTAACTCCAAACAAAGTAATTAAATTAAAATTTAAAGCGTGTTTCCTTAAAGCTGTTCTAAATCACGGAACTAAGGAGGTCAGATGGGGATAAAGAAAGAAAATTGTCACGTTTGTTTTGTATTTTTGTCACTCGCGTTGTATTTTGAGGAGAAAAATTTGAAAAAACTGGCCAAGTGCGAGTGAGAATCGGGCACCAAGGGTTCCGTACAAATTTGTAGATATTTTATTTTTCATCATCATCTGCCGGATGCAGCAGAATACGACTGCCTAATGTGAATGGGTGGTCACCCATCCACAGACCAACCTAGGTAAGCACGGCTTAACCTAAAGTTCGATCCGAGCGGCTGTTTATTATTTAGCCACGAGCTCCTCATTTATTTTATTTTTACACTACATATTTACGGTTTTCATATTTTTACGGAATATATGTAGGTCAATGGGAAGTACCCAATACGTTTTGATTCCCTTGTGAAATCGCGAAATATGCGACATAAACGGTCATTATCTGTTGATTGTTTAGAGGTAGACTAACAATTTTTTTTCACAGCTTAAAGAGATCGTAGACCCGAGTATTTGGTATAAATTTCAACTTGATACCTCCTGTTCCTGAGAAAAAGTGGCTCGACAGACAGACAGACAGAAGGTTTCTATTTCCTTTTGAAGTACGGAACCCTTAAAACAGTGAATTTCTACAGTGCGGGTAATTTTTAAGGTTAGGTATTTTATTTTAGGAAAATCTGTCAATATTTATCGTCAAAATGTATATAAAATGGTTTGTTCTTTTTTCTGTTCGCATACAACACAAAATATATAGCCGTTTAAAAAAACAATGCCCACGGAAGTGATTACAGACATTTAATTAAAAAAAACCAACCTATATTTACCCAAAACTTGTTAACCAAAAACGAAGAGAGCCTTTATTTATTTCTAAATGAATCAACCCTTTCACAGCCAGTTGAAAAACATAATCGGCCCAATCTAGATCTATTGTTCGCCGAAAATTCACAAAAAAATCTAACACAATACACATCAATTGCCGTCACTCAATTTAGTATTTTATGGAACACAAAAAAGCACATTTATATGTTTTGTCCAATCGGAAACCGTACATTTAGCAAGAGTTGATGGAAAATCCGAAAATTGACGGTAGAATAAACAAATTAAATGGCTGGACAAACGAGTGACGTTGCATTTTAAAAACAAAGAGTGTTTAGTGAGCTGTAATTAAAATGACGGATAGATATAAACGTTTGTACTGAGGCTCATATAGACGCTGCGTTGGAAGGCCTCCCACTAGGTGGACCGATGACCTCGTAAAGGTTGCAGGGATCAGCTGGATGCGAGACGCACGGGACCGGTCAATGTGGCGACACTTGGGGGAGGCCTATGTCCAGCAGTGGACGTCTTTCGGCTGAAATGATGATGATGATGATGAGGCTCATATATTTAAAAGGATTAAAACAATGACAAAATATCTTCTTTCAACTATTTGTTTGTATTTTGAACCTGGATATTAACATAACATTACATAACATCACTGTAATCCCCGAAGGGTTACGCAGAGGCGTATAACCACATTTCACCGGCTATGTTTAGGTCCCGTTTAATAGGGGGCCAGCCTATTGCCATCAACCGGGCACAAATCCAAGATCCGTGGCTGCTACTGAGAATAGAATAGAATTTACTTTATTATACACCAACATTGAAACACTATTTTTTTTTTACAATATTGCTAATTTTATGGAAATTCCTGATAAAAAACATAACGAACGAAACCAAAACGATTTGAAAGTGACCGCCAAAAGTCTTAAAAAAAATCGTGAATACGAACGCAGGACATCCCTTTTTTTTTTTTTTTTTTTTCGCATGGGAAATCATCAAATGACCACTCTGGGCGGAGCGGAAGGGAGTGTCAGACTTGTACTGACTAAAACCCATCCATGTTCCTTCTTTGCCCTTTGTGTTCCAGGGCCACGGTATCTCTTTCGAACAGTCCCGCAGCCCTGGCAGGCATCGGTCCTTGCAGACCCCTACATCGTTGCTGACATCTCTTTGAGGCGCGCGTGGAACACGAACGCGCCATCGACACGGCCTGTCGTCAGAAGACGGCCGGACGGCGAGCTAGCCCATAGCTCGCCGTCCACAGGCCCGCGCCTACGGTGGCCGGGAGCCACCACGTGACCCCCGACGCCCAGGGCGTCTCCCGCGGCGGCTGGGACGTGAGGTTCTTTCCCTCTCACGTCCCGCCACCTCCTTCACTAGCATGACTGCTTCGCAGAAGGAGGTGACGGCTTCCCATTTCCTCTCGCTCCGGACCATGGCTTGAACCAGGGCCGGACGCGAGAGATCGCCGCCGCCGATCGCCGCAACGAGGACACGACGGTGCTCCGCCCAAGCGGGGCAGACCTCCACGGTATGTTCCACCGTGTCCTCCGGACGATCCTCACAATGGAAACACCCGGGCGTTTCCTCCCGCCCGATCCGGTGCAGGAACCTCCCGAAACAACCGTGTCCGGTGAGGACCACGCAGGACATCCCTCATTTTACAATAAAAAAAAAAAACAGTATGGTGCAAAACATAACCAGCACTTGTTATCACACCTGTAATAAATGAAAAGCTATAAAGGATTAGCCAATCGTAGTTAATTTGCAACCTCCGGGTATCATACGGCGTGAATGGTGTACCATTAGCCAAAGTGTCATTCAGTCTCTGAGGAGACTCATGTTGCAGGCTTATACATCGGCGTTTGCTACTTTACCTACCTACTATTGTGAAGGACAGATATGGGAAAGCACTTATTTTATTTTATTTTTATAATTTTGTGCAAAATGTTAAATTGACTGCAGAGGCTCTGGCGAGAGCGCGCGGTGTAAACGTGACGAAAATACAATTATCTTATAACATTTTAGTAAATTGTTTGTAACAAGCACAAAAAATCAAGCACAATTAGAATCATCCATTGATATGAATTAAAATTTAAAAAAAAGTAAAATAAAATAAAATAATTAAAATAATGACTTATGTGAAACGACTATTTTTTTTATATTTTAAAATCGCCGTCTTTACGGTTACATTTTTCACCGTGCGGTCGTGCTGCTATTGCTGATTTTGCCCGGATCAGGAAGAGTCTTCTTCTTCTTTACGTGTCAAATATGCTCAAATGTTGTCAAACCAGAAGCTACCTGGGAAAATTGTTTTTGGTTTTCCTATTAGGAAAATCTCAAAAGCACAGTGAAAATATTCTTTCACGGAAAAGTCTAAAATGTTAATCTTCTTCTTAGCGTGTCGATGGCAATCTAAATTGTGTCAGCCCAGAACTGAGCTACTAGTCTGGCGCTTTCGGTAGCGTCCATGAGTTCCTGTAGTGAACAAACAACAGCACCACATTTACACGGCAGAGCAGAGTCATTAATGAATCTCCACCTGAGCAGGTCTTCCTTGAAAAAAAAAAATGTTAATGTTACTGACATAAGCTACCGAATTCGTGCCATTTTAATAGCTTGCCCCTAGTACATGAGACTAAAACAAATCTGATGAAATGTGGGTGTTCCCACAACACGTCACAAATCTTTCATGTAATACTGACATGAAGCTATGTTATTCCAGTCAATCCATGACCCACTTGCTGACGCCCACACGATGACACCCAGACAATGACACCCAAACAATGACACCCAGACAATGTCTACGATGATGTTGTGACGACTTCCTGCCCCCGTAGCATGACCACCGTAGACAAGGATTTCTTTGACGGAAGAATCGACAAAATGACAGATAGTGCAAAGAAATCTGTCATTGTGTCGACACAATCATTCTGTCATTTTGTCGATTCTTCCGTCAAAGATATCCTTGTCTACGGTGGTCATGCTACGGGGGCTGGAGTGTCCGAAGTGTCCTAATACCTGCACTTTGGAGGACCTAAAAGACGCGACAGTAGCTGCGAGTGACGTGGCCACGTACTGGGCCCAAGAAATTTAAACAAGTCGTAACATCGACACGAAAGAAGAAGTCAATCCATTTCTCAGCTTCTAACCAGCAGTTTCCCTATTTGAAAATGACGTTTTGTATGTTTATGTAAAGATTAACGACCTGCGAGGTTAAGTTTTTAATCCCAGCCTCACACAAGCCAGGCTATACTGAAATGGTGACCATCCTGTTCACATGATGCAACTCCACGCTTCGAAGAGCACATGAAACCGTTGCGATAACCGATTTATCCGTCTTTAAAAAGCAATTTTTACTTGAATTTTAAATAAATGATTTAATTTAAATAAATTAAAACGAATTTCATCTACATAATGAGCTTGAAAGCACTCACGCATACGGATTCTGTATCGAAATTAATTAAATAAGTATATTGACGTGAGTTTTACACCGTTTTTAATTGGGAATTAAAATTATTTAAATTTCTTTTAAAGGTATGCATGCATTGAATAGGTCTGTAATTTAAATTTCATTTTTGTGTCTAGGTTTGATCGTTGCATCAGAAATCACTGTATAATATGTCTATCGCTAAACGTAATTCAGACATCGTCTGTGCCTGTCAATTGTTGAAGATAATTAGAATGACAGAAACAGAAAGATGTTTACATGTGATTAACGGTTAACGTAAATCAACTACCTACTATGTGGTGCAAGAGGACCTAAGGGTCCTCGCGCACTACACCGAAACCGAAAACCGGGATATCTTCTGTGATTGTTCATTATTTTGAGCTCCCGATCAGTCAGATCAGATCAGATCACTCCGATATTTCGACGCTGTTGCAAGGACAAATAAATAGAAATATATAATATATTTAATAAAACAATGATATAGAAATATAAATATCGGGAGCTCAAAATACTGAACAGTCACGGAAGATATCCCGTAAGGGACAGTATAAGTTTAGTTGTAAACTGTGAAATCTTAAAACAGTGTCTGTTTTATCATGGAAGATGGTAAGTGACAGTATAAGTTTAGATAAAAAAGTTTACTGTTTACGCACGTTGATTTATAAAGGCCCTATTTAAGTCACTTTAGCCTTTTAGTACAGACCTCTAAAAAGTTCCCTACCTATAAACTTTTTACCCCACCCGAGCGAAATAGAAATAAAAAGTAAACCATTTAAAAACAGATACACTAACATAAAACCCGACATAAACAGAAATATCATCGTAAAGTAAATCTTGGACATACTCAAAAAGATTACATCGCGCACCTATCATATTTCAGGGTAGGCAGTAAACGCGGTACGGAGTCGTCTTAAAGCGTTCATGGGCTATATTCATCCGAGGCTTTTATCTAGATTGCTTTGCTGGACTCCAATTACTCCTAATTTTATAGTGAATAATTGAAGAGTCGTGCGGGGTGAATTCGCTCTTATGTCTTAGAAACAAAAGGAGATAAATGTGTATTTTTACAGAGTTACGTTGTAAACTAGTTTACACTTTACTAGTTACGCTTAAAGTAAGGGGGCGAGTCTATTGGCATCAACCCAGCACAAATCCAGACTCCGTGGTTGCTACTGAGACATTGATGATGGAAAAACCCAATAACACTTTGCCCGACCCGGGAATCGAACCTAGAACCTCAAGCTCAGCAGTCGTGCTTGCGACTACTAGACCAAAGAGGCAATCATACTAACACATTTTTTAAATATTTCTGCCGAATTAAAAACTCTTATAAAAATCAAACAGAAAGAGTTTCAAAATAAAATGTCACTCTTTCCATCCACCAAACTCGACGGACATTTCAGTCACTTGTGTACAAGCGGAATTTTCAAACGTTATTTATATTTTAATGTCAACAAGCTCTTTAATCGCTCAGCCAGCTTGTTAGCGATTTAATGTCGGGTCTGTTTACTGAGACAACATAACGAGAGGTTGTCGTCTGCTGTGTGAATATAATTTCGGGCTGAGTTTAACTTTCGGTCAAACCGGTACGGACGAACGTCTGTAGGTTCGGACATGGACACCTGCTAAAAACACTTAAGATTGGGTCAAACCAGTACGGACAAATTACGGACGTCTGTGGGTCCGGACATGGACATCTCCATAGAAATATTTAGGGATCTGTCATACCGATAGGGAAAGATTGCGGACGTCTGTTGGTTCGGACATGGACACCTCCATAGAAATACTCCAAACAGTACGGAAAGATTGCGAAAAGAGTCCGGTGTCAGCCAGTCCTGCGGACACTGGACTTATCAGATAATGTACTGAAGTCTCTATCATCCAGTGTCCTCAACCAGTCGGTACTCGGTTTGACTGGACCTTTACTGAAGTATCTATCAGAGTCCGGTGTCCACAGACGGCCTACCATTTGTCCGTACCAGCTTGACTGATACATAGCATCAGGCCTGTAATCCCCGACGGGTTAGGCAGAGAAGTACATAATAGTACTCTCATATTTCGCTAGTTATGTTTAAGTCCCATGTAATAAGGGGCGAGCCTATTACCGCCAACCGGCCACAAATCCAGACTCTGAGGCTGCGTCTGAGAAAAACCTAATAAGTCATAAGTCATTTATTTCACAACAACATATAAGTTTTAAAACTTATAAGTTTAATTAATGTTAAGGAACTTTAAAACTTATAAGTTTAATTAATGTTTGTGTGTGTGTGTTTAAATGTGAAAGTTCCTAGCGATCTATGTGAGTCATATTAGATAAATTACTCTGCAATATTAGTTTTTAAGTTATCTTGCTGCGCCCTAACAGGGTCATGTACTCACTAGTTTAAGCTTAGCGTATAAATTGGTAGTATAAACATACATCGTATAGAAATTAAGTAAAATAAAATAAAATGTAAAATAAAAAAGTACCATTAAAACATAAAAAATCGAAAAACATGTCAAAGATGGAATAACAAATTCAAAAATGGTAATAATCCACATTCAATTTAAATAATTAATAATATGTCATCTAATTTCTCTCAATAATAATAAACAAAAAATAATAATAAAAATGAAATGTCAAAACAAGTTGTTATAAAAATGTCAGTATGTCATCTAATTTTAAAATATAATAAAAAAATGGAATGTCCAAAAATAAAAATTTATAATTATTACAAGAGATAATAACACTTAGCCCGACCCGGGAATCGAACCCAGGACCTCAAGCTCAGCAGTCGCACTTGCGACGACTAGACCAACGAGGCAGTTTTGTATTTTAAATGGCTTGAAAGTAAGTTTGTTACTTGTGTGCTGAGAAAACCATAGAGTAGTTTATTTTCTCAATGTTTGTCAAGAAGTTTTTTTTTATGGTTAAAACTAAAATGAGTCTAGGTAGACAATGTCTTCCGGATGCCGCGGCACACAAGATAACTAGATTGAGCTTTGATAGTAGACCAACGAGATATAAGTAGGTAATATGCCACTTTTAGTTCAGCATTCGCCACAAATATGAAAGTCGATAAGTCTACTGCTTGTTCATTCATGGTTCCTAATGCTAAGTTGGAACAGTAATGGATGACAGACGACTCTCGATATTATACAGCAGACAGATAAGTCATACTTTCGAAAATATTTTCTACAACTCTCAAACAAGACATCTACATTTAGACCAAGAAGAAAGCAAATATATTTAAAAGCAATCAAATACCTATTCATCACCGAATACCCTCCCCCTCCCCCTACAGCGTCGTATTTAAATAATATAGAGGAATGAAACACGTAGCTAATACCGTGGGGACATATCCATCTTCTAGCTGGCATTAGTCGGCGACGTGTCAACCGAACATCAATCATTGAACCAACGAAAATATTTCGAGAAAACATAAGGTGAGAAAAGAAGACTGGTGGTAGGGATTTTTCATGGGTTCTGTATACTTTGAATCGGTAATTATTTTATTTTTTTAACTATTCAAAAATATACTGAATTCATTAATTTACTTACAGACAACGCACATCCTAAATTATTAAGCCTATTAGGTCGGAGCTCGCATAGCTGAATTTGGGGCCAAATATAAATTAATGAAAATTTGCTATCGACACGCTAAGAAGAAGGTCTAGAATCATGTAAACCTGCACATGAATTCCTTTCTAAACGAAAGTGAGCTAAGTATAAAATATTGAAAATCTGTAACCTAATGCTTGAATTACACTGGTCTTGATCAATTTAAATCAGGCACGTCTAGAGAAGTAGATAAGGACAGAGGTGTAAACGGATCAGACAGTAGCGAACACATGAGTAAGTAAACGGAACAGAGTTAAAGCTTCTAAAGAACGTTCAAAATTGTTACCTATTTTGGTAGGGTTGTCACAATATGTTAAGACAAATTAAACAAAACATTTGTTATACAGTTTTATTATTGAATATGATACAGTCCAGTGGCGAAGGGTGAAAATTCAGTCAGGGGAACCCGAAGAAAAAAAATGAGAATTACATTTTTTTTAGTTTTTTATCTCTGTTTATTTTGACCTTATTTTCGTTATCAGTGACCCCGAAAACCATGAAAATGATACCCATGACGAAAAAAACAAAAAAAAAATGTTGGTGCCATCGAATTTTCATTTTGACCTCATTTTTGTTATCAGCGACCCCGAAAACCACGAAAATGACACCCATGACGACAAAACCGAAAATTTCCGTCGGCGCCATCTTGAATTTTCATTTTGACCTCAGTTTCGTTATAAGCGACCCCAAAAACCACGAAAATGACACCTATGACACGAAACCGAAAATTTTAGTCGGCGCCATCTTGGATTTTCATTTTGACCTAATTTTAGTTATCAGCGACCCCAAAAACCACGAAAATGACACCCATGACAAGAAAGCCGAAAATAAAGTGAAGCATAAAATGCAGGGGGAGTATAATAAAAAAATGTAAATAAGTCAACAAAATAAAAAAACTAGTTGGTACCAAATACGATATAGACCATTACTCATTCTATCTTGTTCTCCCATACATACTTTCTTTTTCTGTCCTTGTCGTAACTCGATAATCTTCGGCTTAAGGCCGGCTCCTTAACTCCTTAGTTACGAGGGAACATAGAAACAGACATTACATACATACAGGTCAAACACATAACCCTCCTTTTGGGCTTCGCCGCAGTCGGGTAAAAACACACCGAGTAGTATCCTCTTCTTATTAAAAAAAAAGGATCATACAATAAAATATAGGTACTTACTTGAAAAAGTAATAGTCAAATATTTACTTACCTATTGTACTCCTTGGGATAGTTAAAGTATGATATATTTTTGTTTTTTCTACTATTATTCATACACACAGTACAATAAACAACCATTTTAATTTTAATATTCAAACTTGCAACCAATCTTGCAACTGACAAAACAAACAACGTGCCCCTTGGTTGCCATGGCACCGTGCCGTGCTAACCCTGAGATTGTCCACTGGCTGTGCCAGCGTAAACCGGTTTTTTCCAGTCTCGCCGCGTACGCGACAAGCGGCCAGTGGTCACGCACACATGCCCCGCGTGCTTGTAGAAGTGCAACCGATTCGCGCGGTTGTATGAAGCTTAACCTCTGTTCCGTTTTCCTACTCATGTGGTAGCGAATCAACAGTCACTGTCTAGTTTTTCGCCACTCGCCTCTGTACCTTTAGTCGCTACTTGCCACTGTCCATGACCAGTGTAAATCGGGCCTAAAGGGTTTTAAAAAGGCGATGAAAGTTTGTATGGTGGTTCGTCATTTTTGCTGATGGGCTATCCAGTCGGGCACACAGCTTATTAATTTGGAAAAGTCCATAATATTTAAAATATTGCAATCTTTTTTCAGGAAAAACTAAAATAAACTGCAATGTTCTTTGCAAATTGAGAAAAGCCTCTTTGCTACTAGATTTGAATATTTTTTCTTCTAATTAGTTTATCGTTTCACTGTTGTACACCATGTTTTAATAAAATGTTATCATGTATCTGTATTATTCTGTATTATTTGAACCTTACCAGCGGCTAAGCACTGCGTGACAACTCGCCACCGCCGTCTATTCCATCATCTATAGATGGGCTGGCTTACCGGACACCGACAAATACCTTATATTATTTTTTTCGTACCAGTTTGACCAAACATTAAGTATGATGCTGTCAAATTAAAATAACTCAATCACTCGATAAATTTTGAGATTCCTATATCCTTCACTACTTAGACAACAGTCAGTACAAACGTTAAAATCAGTAACGAATAAAATAAATAGAACAGAACAACTAAATACCCACGGAACCCCAACAAATCCACCAGTACCGCGTTCCGTAGCGAGATGACAGATAGAATAGGTAATTTGTCGCCCGCAGATGTCGACGGGATATCCATTTACCGAGCGATATCGTCGAACAACCATGAGATCTTTAAACGATATGAATTCAGTCGTCGGTGTTCAAACGTACTCGTTTTAACATCTATTTTTTCTTCTTTGATTTTTATTAATGAGGCGTGTAAAAACTTTTTAGAGGAGTTTTATGGATGTTTGGTAGTGAGTAATGTTACATAGAATAGACTATAATTGTTGGTGTAATTTCGATGGATTCGCTGACTTCCATTGGCGTTGGGCTCAAATTATTTTACTCTGGAATGGCAACATGGGACGAGCTGGACTAAGTCAACGACCAGTGATGCACATTAGGCCTGGATCGAAACAACTCGAAGTTATGGGGAGAGGCCTTTACCCAGCAGTCGGATGACGTAGGCTAACAGTATCAGTATGGCAACACACTTGCGATGCGTACATTTGGCAAGTTTAGCAAATCATATCCATAATCAGTTACCTGAACGGAGTGTTCTGCAAGTTTCTTCGCCATGGAATATCGAGAAAATGCCCGCATTGCCTCATAAGCCAAAATCGGTGGTAAGAATCAGTGAACAATTAATCCTTATTTTAATTAAATACTATCCCAGGGCAAGAGATTTTATTTCCTAGCCTGCTCTGTCCCATTCCTGGGCAAAGGCCTCCCTCCACTCATTCCATTACTCGCGAAGCCGCGCATCCTCCTCCCAGTTCTTACGGAATCTGTCCAGTTCATCCCGCCGTCTCCTCAGTAGCTGCGACTCCACCTCACTGTGTCACGGCCCCAGTTTCCTGCTATTTTGGTTCACAGTTCGTCCGGTATGCGCCAGACATGTCCTGCCCAGTTCCATTTGTGTTAATATTGTAGGCAAGAGAATTCAGAATCATAAAAGTTTTTGAGCTTTTTGTAACAAAAGGAATTTACTGACAGCTACAAAGAGCTAATTTATACAACATTATTTTTAGTATATGCGAAACCTGAATTATATAGTTTGTTCAAAATAAGTAACTGAATCGATTCCAATAATTTTTAAACCATGTTAAAGAAGGCTGGCGAGAGTCCATGTATTTTGGGACCCAGTCTTAGAGGTTGCATTCATTATGGCAACTTATACATACTTGTAAAACGACTAAAGACTAACAAAAAAGCAAATGGAAAGTAAGACGAACAAGTTGGGAGAAAAGAGATATACGTCTTTATACAAGATAACCTAAAAATCTTACGGTTAAGGTTTTTAACTGTGAATGTCTGCTTATTTATTTAAAATGAATCAAAAAATAATAATGTTTAGGATGAATCATAAAGGAAGATTCGAATAAACTACTCTTAGATAATTCCCTTTCCAACCTACCCGGTTCGAGTAAAAGGGTATAAAAGGCATGGCGCGTTGTACACGGCCTCTTTGGATGATGCTCTGTGCTTTTTGGTTCTCTTTGGTTTTTGGTAGTAGGCAACTGACAGGTGCCAGGGGAGGTAATAATTTTGGTTCGGGTCATGTTATATTATTCTGATGTACTTATTATTTACTTGTCTTAAGCCAAAACCCGAATTTTTTGCCTGTACCTAATTGATGAATCATAAAACTGCCAGACTACGTCTAGAGACTATACTGATTACTAACCTAGTAATTAGTTCAATCACTATTAAAACTGTGTTGTTACGACTTGGATCTATAAGCGAATTATAGTCAAGTAGAACGATTCTTACTACGCTGAATGAAGATATACTTTTACATAAATTATAACAGCCAGAGCTCACTAGCTATGTATGTACGAGTACAGCTATTGAAAGGCAGGGTTTGTTGAATAAAAAATGTGTAATGTGACGTAATAAATCTCGTTTATTGGTTTTTTTACATGTTTTTTTTAATATATTTTTCAACAGTGTTATAGAAAAAAATGTTATTTTATTAAAAGATTATCTAAAAAGGAAGCTGGTGCAGCGATATAGTTCTGGCGTCTGGCAGACCCCATATACCATAAATTATGCTCATAACATGAGAGCAACAACCCGCTGTCCGTGTCCCAACAGGACAGTGACAACAATAGCCTAATACACCACTTCGCCCCTGTAGCCTTCTATCTACTACGATATACGTTTAATAGGACTTGCTTCCTATGTGCATAGATTTAATTCTGGCACGTAAAATAAATGGGTGGTTGCCATGAAATATAGGATAGGTAATAGGGACAGGATGTATTTCTACTGAACTTGGGGAGTGTGCAAAATCAGCAGAACTTCTGTAAGCACTATCCACCATTTCAATATCCACAATTTGCTCTCTGTTCAGAAGGTACAGGGTGTGTACTTTCCTCTGTACTTGTAGTGGGTACAACATTAGGGGAACTCCTCTGAGCGCTCTCAAATAGCATGGTACACACACTTCATCATTAGGTGTTAACTGAAACAATAGGTACCAGTAAAAAGCAGTCAAAAACACAAAATAACAGAAAAAAATATAAATAGTGTTCATCATAAGCCCATTATCATACTAACCAGGCGGGGCTTGATCCATTGAGCACCTTCATCAGAGTGACGATGCCTCCGTAAGCGCGCAAGTCGTAAATGGCAATTAACGCAACGCATGATAATGGTTAAAATCAAAGTCCAAATCAAAAGCAACTTGTTGTCCAAAGAAGAATGCGGTAGTCCAAGTCAGGGTGCACTATCGTCAGTTCAAGATGTAAAGGCCAATTCATCGAGAATCCACAAAACCGCAATGATAAACATAAAATCCCACGCAAAAATACAAACGTATCGAACGATGGAATAGAAGTGTTTTTCAACCTTTTTCATGACACGACCCCCATAGTAAGAAAAAATATTTCGGGACCTCGGACCCTTCGCGTTTTTTCGTGTATTCACAGTTTATTCGTGCATACGTATAAACAAGACAGATGCCGTCGCGACAAGCAGAAAAATCTCACACTTTTATTATGTTTGGCAAACAAGAGGTCGAAAAGCTCAAAAGTATACCCCTCTCTGACAATACCATTCAACGCAGGATAAGTGATATTTATGTAGAAAAAAATAAAAGAAAGTAACTTTTGTGTCCTTGCAATTTGATTAATTTACGGATATTGCGGGCTGTGCGCAGTTTGTAGCTTTTGTGCGTTTTAAATCTAATGAAAAATTAATGGAAGAAATACTCTTTTGTGAGCACTTCCCACCAATACTACAGGTCAATGCATGCTTAACATGTTCCTTGAAGCTACGCAAGATATGAATATCAATTTGGTAAAGAAATGCATTGCTATTTGTAGTGACAGAGCAAAAGCTATGAGTGGTGCGAACAGGGGATTTATTCAAACACTGTTTTAAGCTTTCACGGTTTACAACTTAACTTATACTGTCACTTACGGGGTATATTCCGTGATTGTTCATTGCAACAGCGTCGAAATATCGGGAGCACAAAATAATGAATAATCACGGAATTTATTGCTAGACTGAAAGAGCAGATGAAGAAAACGAATCCACGATGGGAGAAATTGGTTAATGAACGTGCGGGTCGCGACCCCTAGGGGGGTCGCGATCACGTTCATTAACCGTTGAAAAACACTGGAATAGATCATCACAGATCTTACAGTGACAGTAGTGACGGGACTCAATCAATCACCATTGATAACGTTCCTTTATAACATATACTACGAAATCACCATAGTTTCATTTTTATTACATGATTTTGCCTTGTTAATTGGCGTTTTAATATCAAGTTTACATGTTGTTTATAAATATTGTACATTATAGAATGAATAAAAACGAAGAGAAAGTGCCATTTATAGTAAGAAAACCCTTGAGAAAAAACACATGTCATTGGATTGGAACGTAATCGGAAAAGATGTTGCGTTTTGTAATTACACGATTACTTAATTTTGAGTAAATTAAAATATTTATAACTTTTGATTCCCGTGTCCTAAAAATTCAATATTTTTTAAATAAATATCTTATATAATTGTGGTTATAATTATATTATATTTACACTTGCATGGAGCTTCGTTAATTTTTAGATTCCTTGGGTCCATTTTCGCCGCCCTTCTTTATAAGTTAGACACAGAGCGATATTAAATACCTATCGCAATCATTTAGGTACCTACTGCCAAATTATTATTATCAATGAGCTCAAGACGACGCTGGAGGCGAGCGCGCGGTAGCGCCGCGTGGTGTTCACGTTTTTGTGCCGACAGCCAGGTAACAGAACAAGCATTTAACTTTGTGGTTTTTCATGATACAGTTTTGAAATTTTGTACATGATTCTTTACATAAACTAAAACGAACGAAACGATAGAGTCTTTACATAAAAAAAATACTAGACACGTGTTTCTGGTTTCCCATAATAATATACTAAAACTAATGTTGTATAATAACCTAACTACCTACCTACTACACCTACCTAATATTTTATGTGTTACGTAATAAGCCCTCTGATGATAGACTTCTAAGTTAAATACATTTGATACATACTCGAGAAAGAACATGACGCTTCACAAATTACAGTCATATCTCTCCTTTGCAGACTATGAGGTGACCCGAATATAAACTTAAAATATTTCACCTTAATGTCACCTTGTTCTTGTAACATCAGTAATACGATAATTATATAAATTGTGTCTACGTTTAAATTAATTTTGATTTAAGTAGGTACTAAATCTTTCCAAGAAATCAAAAGGTGAAGTTGGTGAAAGAGCATCACACGAGGCGCGTAAGGCATCCATGGTTGGATAAAAATCGATCTGTTTTGAAAGAAACGGCTACTTACACTAATATACGTACAGTTGATGGTCTAGTAGTCTTAAGCGCGACTGCTGAGCATGAGGTCAGGGTTTTTTCCATCAGGTATATCTCAGTAGCAGCCACGTAGCCTGGATTTATGCCTGGTTAATAGCAATAGGCTTACCTTCTATTACATGGGACTTAAACATAACTGGCGAATATCACAGTCAAAATCTGGTTTGCTGTAAGAAAACCCAATTCTGGGTTAAGCTCGCCATTGTACATAAGCTATATTGTTGCAATTTGTATGAATATTTTTTGTGTGCAAGAATAAAGAATGTAGGTGTACAATTAGGTACACCGTGGTAAAATCGTCAAATGAGTCCTCCCACCCAGGGCAGAGTGGGAGGAACTGTCAGACTTGTACTGACTAAAATCCACGGTGTCCTTCAATAGCCCTTTATGATCCAGGGTCACGGTAATTCTATAAGTCCCGCGACCCCGGCAGGCTTTCGCCCTCTAGAGGGGGGCCCCGTCATAATGCTGACACTCTTTGAGGCGCGCGTGGAACACAACGCGCCGTCGACCCGGGCATGGTCCATGGTCGGACAGCGAGTCGCCCATTACTCGCCACCCGCAAGCCCGCGCCTACGGTGGCCGGAGATCGTCTGCCGACGTCCGGCGCCGTGGGCGTCTACCACTACGGCTGGGGTGGAGGGAGGACGCTGTCCTCTCCCTCACGCGGCCCGCCTCCTCCTTCGCGAGCATGACTGCTTCGCAGAAGGAGGCGACCGCTTCCCACTCCGTCTCGCCCCGCAGCATGGCCTCGACCAATGCCGGGCGCGAGAGGTCTCCGCCTATCGCCGCCGTGAGGACACGGCGGTGCCCTGCCCAAGCGGGGCAGTCCTGCACCGTATGCTCCACCGTGTCCTCCGGGCGGTCCTCGCAGTGGTGACACCCAGGCGTTTCCTCCTTCCCCATCAGACACAGGTACCTCCCGAAGCTTCCGTGTCCGGTGAGGACCTGCGTCATGCGGTAGGTCAGGACGCCGTGACGCCTATCCAGCCACTCCTCAAAGAGGGGTCTTACCGCCGCGATTGCGGCGTGCCCGACCTCTGCCTAACCCTTCGGGGAATACAGGCGTATGTATTTTTCAAAACTAATATACAAAGAGATGGATTTTTCACTTGTATGTTTGTAGAAGGTAATCTCTGAAAATAATGATTTTTATAAAAAAAAAACATGTCACTAACAGACAGCGGCACTATTGTCATTTTACTTAGGATACCATTATTTTTACCAAAATATACTTAGTTCCTGTACAAACAAACATAAGCAGCAAAAAAATTTTTGTCTCTCTCTCCATGTAACGCAAAAACTACTGGAAATATTTAAATGAATTTTGTCACATTGACAGCTTATATTTCGGGCCAAAGGTTTTTTCGTGGAAACGTAAAGGGTATCTGTCACAACTCGGCCATGAGCTATGGATTTATAGATACTGAAATACTGCTTTATTTTGATGAACATTGGAAACATTTTTCGATATCAGTGCAAAATTTAAATGTTTTATACGCATGTTTTGAGAGAAACAAAAAAATATTTTTGTATTTTAAAGGAATAAGAGCGTTAAAGTCTTACGGCATTTAATACAAACTTTCAAGTGATTTTTTTTCGAAATGACTGAACCGATTTTAATGAAACTTCGTACGTATCAGCAAAATACATAAGTGTAAAAACTTGACAGAGAACATTTTCGAAAAAAAGTGTTACAGCTAAATTAGACCGATTTTAGATTTCCATAAAAACAGAAATTTCCAATTATCTTTAAAAAAAAAGACATTTCGAAAAGTTCTCGATCAAGTTTTTAGACTTATGTAGCCTGCTTATCTGTACAAAGTTTCATTAAATAGGTTCAGTAATTTCGAAACAAAATCACTTAAAAGTTTGTTTCAAATGCCGTAAGACGTTAACGCTCTTAAATAGATGACACTATATTATATCAGTTTGCATGATGAATTAAAACTCGCAACGCAATTTGGCATAACCGCATTGGTCGGGGACGTCAATATCTAATATTGGAAGATTATTGTAAGATTGAATTATGAAGGCGAACCCTAAATTCGTTTCTAACATCATCGACTGATGAAAATGATAAATGACCAAAAGAAAAATAAAACTAAGTGTACCACTAGTAATACCTAACTTTTAACAACTTTTTATTGTGCTCCAATATCCTATTTCTAGAAGATAGCAAGGAAATGCAGCGTGCCTCATTCTGACCTACTTTCTAAGAATATACGCCTTTTACGATACTCGATAGGTACTTTAGAAAAGTATACTACCTACATAATAGTACACCGAAGTATGATTTATTTGCCTCGAGGTGGATGGACGTATTTCGTGGATGTTTGAGTTTTTGGGAGATGATTGACGTAAGATGTTTTTTTCTTTTTGATAAGATAAGATAAGATAAGATAAGATAAGTAATTTATTTGCCTAAAACATGGTACACACATATTCGTGCGTTTCGTTCGTTTTCTGACACTTTTAACTCTTTTATTGATATATTTTCCTTGTTTGATTGTTATTTTTACGTGTATGTAAAGTTAAGTATTCTAGTTTAGTACCCTTTCCTATTTTTAATATGTTTTGTTTTATTCATTTAAAAACTATGCAATAGCTTAGATTTTTTCGGTATATTGTGCATGTTTTTTCAATTAAATAAATAAATAAACAGTTGGGGCCCGCCTTATATAAGACAACGAATTTTATTAAATGTTAGGCTCAGTCGTATCTGTCAGCGATCAGTCAAACCAATTGCAGTCTAGCTGAGGACACCAAACATTAAAGAATACTTTAGTAGAACTTTTCCGTGTCCAGAGCCGCGTCCGTAATTTGTCCTCAACGGTTTCCTAGCTGACACCGAACATTAAAGAATACTTCAGTAGAATTTGTCCGTGTTCAGAGCCGCGTCCGCAATTTGTCCCTAACGGTTTCACTGAATCTTTACCCATACCTGTGCCAGTCTTTTTCATCATCTTGTTGTGCCATACTTACGGCCGGGGCAGGTAGTATTCATATGCATCAAGCTTTAGCAAAGTGCAGTGATGGCAAGTGAATTAAACCAATGACACTTTTTGCCGACCCGGGAATCGAACCCAGAACTCCACGCTAAGCAACTTTTAACGTCTTTTTTTTCTCTCATAATGTACCATCTCAACATGAATGATGTGACCAAGAGTTTGTAAAAGTATTCTGATTCAAAAGAGTATCCATAGAGTTTCTTGTCCGTTCTTCTCCATAGAGATCTACGTTAGGGAATGGGCAACTACAGTACTTTCACAGTTTTTATGCCTTGTGACTGGGACTGTAGCTATTGTTGTCTTTGTTTCGACAATTCAAAAGTGCCTGTAACTGGCGTATTTGAAATAAATGCTTTGATTTTGATTTTGAGCAGTCGCAGACTAACGACCAACTAAGTATTTAAAAGAACAACGTTCTACTTGACTTTCCAACAAGGTGACTTGTAAACAAGTAACACAATCTAAACAAACGTGTTACAATTAATTTGGTCCACAATTCATTCCCCGACCGCAGCGACATCAGTTTAATGAATCACCCGTGTGACGGTTCGTTGTGCTTCCAATGGCAATTTTAGTTACGGGATTTAATCTGAGATAGTTATTAATAGTAATGCAATTTGATAGAAAATTGGTCAGACTCAAATTTGTTTTAGGATTGTTCTTTTGTGTTTTATAGGGTTCTGTTGCTAAATGCCAAAAGCGGAACCCTGATAGATTCGTCCTGTCAATCTGTATGTCACAGTCCTTTTACTCCGAGACTGTTGGCATTACACAGTTGAAATTTGGAGAGTAGGTGCCCTCTATGAACCGCTACACAAATATGATGTGAAATTATGAAAAAAATAAGGGGTGGCCCTCCATATATGTTACTGAGAGTAGGTAAAAAAATATACGTATAAAATAGTGTGGGGTGTCGAGGTTCCTTAAAAAAACAATTCTTAAGACATTGTTTGATGAGATATTTGCTTCTAAAGTTGTAAAAATTGTGTCCCCTCCTTATCTAATTTCTAAAGTAAGAGGAAAAAATTTGGGTTCATAGAACGTCTGCTGGACACACGCTGTATGTTACTGTCATCATATGTTTCAAATCCTGACGACCAGAAAGTCCGCCTTTTTCGCACAAGGCTTAATACCGGTCTCACCGCGATCCTAAAACGTCACAGGGGGACAAAAAATTGGCTGAAATATTTACAATCGAGGACCGCACAGAATAAATTATCCTTCTATCATTTAGCTTCTACATGTTCGCAAACAAACCGAAAACAAGTTATAAGGGTACATTAATCCAATATTATCCGAAACATTATGTAAATTAGGTGTATGTTTTACCGACAAACAACCAAAATATTAAGCCGGAAGCGAACGATGTAATGTTACTAAAATATTAATTAAACGACAATTATAAATGGGACGACGTTTGTTGGTTTTTGTAAGTTGTCACGTGTGGCGTGGACTAACATTTATTTGCCATTTATTTATAAATATAATACATACTTATTAAGTATTTCTCACTAATAAATGGGACACACATAAATAAGCTCGTGACTAAATAACAGCCGCTCGGATCAATCTTCAGGTTAAGCCGCGCTTGCCTAGGTTGTTCTGTGGATGGGTGACCACCCAATACATACCCAGTTTCCTCCGTGCCTCGGAAAGCACGTTAAGCCGTTGATCCCGACTGTCATTTGTTGATCTTTGACAGTCGATACAGGTTGTCAGTGGCCCGAAAGGCTGACAACCAGTTTAACCAAGGGGTATCGTATAACCCGGTAATAACTGGGTTGTGGAGGTCAGATAGGCAGTCGCTCCGTGTAAAGTACTGGTATTCAGCTGCATCCAGTTAGACTGGAAGCCGACCCCAACATTTGGGAAAAGGCTAGGCAGATGATGAGTTGCGTATAAGAGAATTCGTTACAGGAAACATGATATGAATCTATCAAAAAGAAAATAACAATGGTACGAGAAATACAAGAATAATACTTCAATAATACTACATAATGGGGATTAAGATAGGAGAAAGATATCACGCTTACCTTTTGAAAAGGTAGTCAGAAGTACTTACTGCTGACTACCTTTTCACTACTACTACGTAGTACTACTATAAGTATGCGGACATTTTGCCAGTCATGATAAAGTCCAAGTAATAGGAGCAAGCCTTTTGTAGTCACAGATAAAAAATAAAAATAAACTATTAATTAACAAATACTATTGCTGTGGCAAAAATTGAGGCTCCGTTCTGCTTCAGAGAAATTCCTAATGGAAAAACCGAATAACATTTTGTCTGACTGTGCAGCCGCACAACGGCCGCGTTTGCGACCACTAGGCCAAAGAAATGTGAATGAATGAATTGATGTTTTGTGTTTTTGAGAATTTGTTATTACGAAGATCGGTGTGATTGTTTTGGTGCTGGTGGGGCTGCCCCGCTTCTGTAGTGCGTCGGGGATGTTCGCAGATGCGCATGTAGATTGTTTTTACGCAACAATGCGTAAAAGGTGCGCTTCCCTGGTGCGCAGGGTGTGGGGCAGCACCAACAGTATCTTAAACGTGATTGCCAGTCGTCTGGACTGTGTGTATGTGGGTCGCTGTTGTGCTATCACTCAAGGGTTGTCGCAGCAGTAATTCACCGTTATGTATTGTGTTGTTTTGTTTTTATATGTGCTTACTAACAAAGTCATAAGTTTTACTAACAGTTTTTGAGTCACGGATACTCGAATAAAGAGAAATTTTATTCTTCCTTATTAACCCTTGCTACAGAAAAAAATAAAAACCATAAATGAGAGAAGGAACAAAGTACAATCCCGATTCCAGGAAAATCAGCTGAAAATGTATGAAACAATGTTTGTATGGCGCCAGAGACAGTTGTTTTGGGTCTGAGTGTCTGTGCATGTTCAATTTTGTGCCTACAAAGCTACAATACAGAATAAATATACATTCCGTAGAAATTTTTTGTTTGGCTTCACAGATTTCATCTAATTCAGATTTTTTTTGTTTGAATTTTTTTTTGTCTCTGTCAACTGCAACCTACAAAGAAGGATCTGCCAAACCGGTACGGAGCACCTGCGGACAACAGAGACTGACAGACACAGCTCACCCATCCACAGACCAACCTAGGCAAGCACGACTTAACCTAATCTCTTATACGCAACTCTCACCCAGAAATACAAATTCCTCTTTCCTAAACTCACAAAACGAAGAATAAAACGCCATACCATAAACAGCCCGATTCTCATTCAGGAAGAGAACTCACAATTTCATGGTTTACCGAACCACCATTAGCGTGGCCCATTCCAATCTTAGTAATGGGATTGCATCGACATTGAATCTTACATGTTGCTCTCAGTTATTTGGTTAATCAAACTTACTGGTGGTTGTAATTGCGTGTTTTGACGTGTTGGGAATGTTTGATGGGTGTGTAGGATTAGTTTGAAGGTTAAGTTAATATAGTATTTTAGATTTCTACATAAAACATGACGTCACAACAGTAATCCCCGAAGCTTAAAGCAGAAAAGTACCTAATACTACATCCATATTTCCACCACATCTTCGCAATTTATGTTTATGTCCCGAGTACTGGGGGCGAGTCTAATGCCGTCAACCGGGTACAAATCTAGATTCCGTAGCTGCTATTGAGAAATTCCTGATGGAAAATCCCAATAACACTATGCCCGGCCGCTCGTTGTACCGAGTTTAGCACGTTCGCTTCGCTGTCTTGTTTTACAAAGATAATTCTGATTGTTGCACTCACCTTGGTATCTTTAGTAAAGTTAAAGTTATTACTTGAGTTTAACTAATTACTTATGCAACCAATTTTTATGCTAAAGACAAGAAATTCAACGAAGTAAGAACCGTCAAAGCTAAGAATTCTAACTTTTTGCAGTTCTAACTTCAAGCAATTACATAAAATCGTATCTTAAATGATTATTTTTACTCATATACCTAATCTCTTTGATTTGTTTATAGATACGGGTGTTAGAATCTTAATACTTACTCGATAAGCATCAGTGTTGCTTGATAAGGAGACAACTGATAACTCCTATTTTCTTAATATTAGAGTCACGTAATACTTGCTGGAATTGTTATTACGACCATTCGGTTCTCACATTCAGGAGATTCTTATTAGCCGTATACCTTACGTACATTTCTTCTACTTTCTATTACCACTGAGGCCCTAGTATATAGCATGAGCGCACGGTGTAAACGTTTCTTAAATACGTAGATTTTTGAATCATAAATACAATAAATTTTTGAATCATAAATACAATAATCCTATAGCAATTTAGTTAAATTATTTGCAACAAGCCCAATCAGTATCATCCAGAGATATGAATAAATTCTCAAAATTATGAAAACATTGTTTGTGAAACGAGTTTTTTCATTTTAAAATCGACTTATTTCACGTTGTTTACACGGCGCGCGCTCGTGCTGATGTCTATTTGATATTTTGTAGAATTAAATACTGATGATGTCACGTGGAAAATGTTCCAAAACCTCGGATATTTCAGAGTCAATATTATCAATTTATCAAAGTTATTGACTATGTTTTCATTTTATTCTGAACTAACTTCTGCCCACGACTTTGTCCGCATAGAAGAAGCATTACACTCTCGGCAATAACGCATCTTTTTATCGGGTATATTTTTTTTTAAATCGAATGATTAGTTTGAGGATTACCTCTTTATGTCCAAACTTCACATCCTTATAGTATAATAATAACAAGTATAGACAAATCAAAATCAGGAAAAAATCTCAATAAAAGGAACCTGTTTTGCCCACCTGTTAGGGTAGGATATGATCCTGAGCTATATTTGTTGTGTTTAATCCTTATGTGTCCTACCCATATTCAAGCAAAATAAATGATTTGATTTGATTTGAAACTCCAAAATTGCTGAACACTTCATAAAACCAGCGCACACATTTACAAGCCACCCACGACAATCAGACGACAATTAAAAGCCATTTCTAATTACGTTTGAAGATCGAAGTTTACACCATTTCCACAGAGTCGAGGAAATTACAAGTAGCTACTACAGTCTCTAAATTAGACAATACGGTGGAATAATCACTGGATCTTACCCTTTCATCGGTTTTAACTATACACCGCTTAATCCAATTCTGACGCAATATTCGTAGGTACTGAGAATTCTTAGGGATTTGGTCCAATTTGATAAGAAAAGACGGACGGGACCGGTCAATGTGCTACACTTGGGGGAGGCCTATGTCCAGCAGTGGACGTCTTTTGGCTGAAATGGTGATGATGATAAGAAAAGCGAGGAAGAAAGCAGAGATTTTGAAATGAATAATTTTCTTGGCAGGAGAATTTGCTTGGAGTACCTAAAAGTACCCCCACATTTCGTCAGTTGTTTGGGGGAGGCCTATGTCTAACAGTGGACGTCATTCGGCTGAAATGATGATGATGATGATGATTTCGTCAGTTATGTTTTAAATCCCACGCAATAGAGGAATAATAATGATATTCTAATAATAATAATTCTTAATGGTCGCACAGAACCCGTCCTAGAAATCATCCCAGAACGACATGTTCCGAGGTCCAGCTTTCACATAGCAATAGCCATACAGACTTTATTGAATAGCCCGTACTCACCTATTGCTAGGCAAAGGCATACCAAGTCTTTTCAGAAACACTTTACCCACGCCACCTGGAATCAGTTTTGGCGGTACGCACGACGACCAATCAAACTATATAAAACCAAATTAAGCTGATCTCTCCTTGTACGGGACGCTCATACTAAACGAGGTCAGGTTACACTAGATATGTATAACTGGATGTTTTGCCGTGTTTACGCGTCTAGGTCATCTCATCACTTCTTCCTGGGCCGGCCTCGCCGGAGCCAACAACCTTCCGCCACCCACGCGCTACAGTCAACCATGAATATTAAAATAGATTTCGACGGCTAATATCAAATCGATGGCTTAAGGAAGTCGAAAACGACTGACATCGGAAGTAATATCATCGGAAGGAACCATCTCACTTCCCATGATTTGGCACGTCATTCCCATCGGACCTTGTTTACTTATCAAAAGTAAAGCTTGGCCACTGGTTTGGAAAAGTAATGTCCAAATTGGACATCCGGGTAAAGCGATGTTCCGAGGAGTTTCGATTAGTAGATTGACTGTCAGTTAAGTTCTGGTGGTTTGTTAAAAATAAATTGAGAGACTGGTTGCTAAAAATGGAAGACTGGGGATCGCAGCACAGCTTGGGAAGGCCCATGTCCGGCAATAGTGCGATAGGCTAAGTTTATTGCAGGTCATAGCAGTGGTATCCTAGTGGTGTGACCGTCGGACTGCAAAGTCATAGGTCTCGAGTTCGAACCTAAGATACGCACCTCTGATTTTAGGATTCATGTGCGTATTTTATAATTATCACTTGCTTCGGTGAAGCAAAAACATCGTGAGAAAACCAGCGAGCTCGAGAGATATTTCTTGACGGCATTTAAAGCCAGGTCAGAGGCCCACGGGTGGCATAAACACTGACATCAGTTTAGGTACCAACCACACATAAAAAAGAATAAAAATTGCTGGTTTAGTCGTTTGTTAAAGCGTTAAAATATGGACTTACTATTCGCACTTCGAAAATCATGATCATCGCCGTCAGCCTATCTAAGTCAACCACTGAATATTGGACTCCTCAATCGAACGCTGTAAAACCTGATCATTGGCTATTCCAATTTGGCTGAGAGGTAGCCGCACTCTTCAAGAAACTTGTAAAAAGTTGGTTATCCGCTGTGATAACACACCTTTTCTATTAAAACAACCATGATAGTTTAAAATCTTATAACACACCTTTTACCTATCTACGGGTACATAAATTCGTTTAGTTCTTCTCAATCCCACAACTTAAGTCATGTTTTCAACATCCGCTATATCCCGCAACTTGGACCCCCAACAACAAATTATTTACATTCTCTTAATCAAGTGGATGCTCCAACATAGTGAAGGCATGCACTAATTGAGTCTCGGCCCCTTGCTAGACCACTATTGTGTTACGTTACATTTTTAAATACCTGCAGAAAGCTGTTACCTTTGTTCGAGATTGAGTGGTCAACGAAAAGGTAACTCAATTAGGATAGAGAATAGGATGGGAGTATCTTTGTACAACTTTGTATCTTTGTGTCTGAACAAGGCTAGTCAATAATGCATTTGAGTAAATACATGTCGGATTGTCAGGATTTATTCCGTTAGGCTCGTACATCACGTGGGCAGAAGATGGGTTTCGTGCAATGAATTTTCATTGCAGTGTATTTACACTGGGTGCGATACACTGTTTCTATTAAACTAACAAATTACTTGAAATTACAATTTAACACAATAACGCGGCACGATGAATCGGGTACAGTTCCGGAACGTCGTCTCATCTCCGCTGCGATCAGACATCCCATGTCGTCCTCGCCTGGAGTTGTAAACATCACGGCTCTGTAGAAGCACGCTGGGGTGTGGGTAGACTATTGTAAGTTGGTCGCTTAATGTCACCACTAGCGTACTTGCGATTAATTTTATATCCGTACCAATGACCGGATCCGACATACAGAATACAATAGTGAAGCAAAGTTTTACTACTGAACACAAGCTTCCTAAAATACTAAATAAGTGGTCGTTTTGGGGTGTACGGGCGACAACTGCATATAAGTTTATTAGGTTGAAGAGAATTCTGTTGTTCAGATTCTAACTTCATTTCTTAATGGGCTCATAAAATATTTAATTAATTTTTATTCATTTTTGTACTTTGTAATACTGCTTTGTGATACTGGTATTCAGCTGCATCTGGTTAGACTGGAATCCGACCCTAACATAGCTGTTGGGAAAAAGCTAAGCACATGATGATTCATTTTAAAATACTAAATAGTACTACGACTACTACAAGACGTACGCACGTACGTACTATTAGTACGTACTTTTTTTTTTTTGGAATACTAAAGAGTGCCTCTCGGCGATTGGACATATTTTCTTGCTCTTTGGCGGAATTCCAGAGGGTGGCACTTAGTATGTTGTCTACTGTCTAACTTATGCTTCTACCCAGACCCGTTACTTGGGACTGGATAATTTACAATTTATGACTACTTTGTTAGCTTGGGTCTTACCTGTAAAAACAAATGTGTGTGTTAAGCAATAATAAATAAATATTTTTTTGTAAATCATCTTGTGTAGGTTAATGGGCAGAACATGTACCGCACCTGGTGGAAATCCTGTGAAGAAAATGAGAATAAGCAGTTGCTGACTAGAAAACGATTTCCACCAAAAGAAAAGCATCAAAACACAACACAACTAATACAACAAACTACAAATTACATCAAAGTCTAGACCTAATTAAGACGAATTATGTTACACGCGCTTAAAATAGACGAAGACGAATCACATTACAGGCAAAAATGTCTAAATCTTAGGCTACCCATGTTTTGATCTCGGGCACAGCAATTAATTCAAATAAGTGATGGTTTTACCCGGTTTTCCCGGGTAGGGATAATACCGGATGACAAATAGTCTTGGAAATAGTCAAGAAAGGGTCGCCCTAAAGGTCATCCGACTTAAGATGTAGGCATTTAAATTTTGGGCAAACGCTTTCTGAGTATTAAAGTTAGGTTTTTGTTAGGGTATGTGGCTTTAAGTATATTGTCGGGTTAAGGTATATTTGAGGTTTTATTTCTTGAGTGTGTGAGTGGAATTGTGAGTACGTTTTATAAAAAAATCTTGAATAAAAATGTTCTGTATATATCTATTCAAGATTTTTGAAGTTAACACACTCGTTCCTTTCCAATATCATACATTTATTAGGTACCCAAAACTGTCAAATTTTCCCAATCAACCTTGAACTTAATGCTTTAGCGATAAAGTTGAAAATCTATTAAAGAAATTTGACAGACGGTAGTGCCTTGATGTGCTGGCGTCTGTACCTTCATATTCATAATCGAATTGAACGGATCGCTTGCCTTGTTCCAATGGACACCACCTACATTTTCGATTCGATTTACGAGTTCATACAACTAATAAGAAAACTTTAAATTAACATTCTCGCTAGCGTGCCTAAGCGCAATTTACTTAACTTCCTAGCATAATAAGCTAAAGTTTAATATACTACAATAGACAAAGTCCTTTCGTTCATCAGTAAGTTTAATCAGGAACAAACATACACTACTAAAAAACTGAAACTCCTTCATATTCACCACGAAATCAAACATGTTCACATCGACCACCACTCTCCAACTTGCCAAACTAATCTGGCAATCAACCTCAATCAACTCAAAAATCCGATACGAAAAAACAAAAAGCATTTCAACCCTCTCTCTGCTCACAATAAGTAGGTACAATCAATACGCAACTGTAACAAAACATAACCACGGAACTGACAAACAAAAAGGAGAACACTTAAAACCGGTGGAACTGCACAAACACGGCTCCGTTCCGGAATCCGGATCGGAACTTATGCGATCACGTCCACGGAAATGGAATTTTAAATCCACACATTGTACTTAGCGGGCGAGTGTTGCGGGTTAGTGGCACAGCGAGTCCGCGATTCGAACGAGGCTTCGCGGTCGGCATAATTATTACAGTGTGTTACGTAATTATTTATCTCTTTTTGTGTTGAAGCGAACTTCGTTGAAAAATGTAGGCGAAAAGAAAATTATAGGTAATTCGAAGTAATATGTAGAAAGGTGTGAACAATTAAGAACTTTTTTGGATTTTTAGAGGAGGGTTAATAATATATTGCTCCCATATTTTAATACTAAAACACGTTAATCTTGATTACACTGTGGAATAAACATTTTAGTACTTTCCTGATTTTCATCACGCTGAGGAAGTACCACGCTAAGTTGAAGAAAAGTAAGTTTAAGAAAAAAACAACAAACATTTGAATGAAGTACGAATAGGTTTCAAAATTTTGTCCCATGGAGAAATTCTTTAAGTTTTTTTTTTGTTAGGTTGTCAAGAGTCCCACTGCTGGGCAAAGGCCGCCCCTTTCTCCTTCCAAACCTCTCTATCTTGTGCGATCTCTGGCCACGTTCGCCCCGCAAACAAGTTCAGATCGGCACACCCCACCTTCACCGCGGTCGACCTCGGCATTGATTTCCATCATAAGGTGTCCAGGGAGTGACTATGCCCACCTCTCCGGGTACATTCGTGATACCTGGCCAACCTACTCCCACTTTAGCTTGTTCAGTTTAATGGTCTACTATACCACACCCTAAACACCACACCCAGAAAATGTATTATAATGTGTAGTCTGTGACAAAAGACTTCGACAACTTGATGTTAAGCATAAACATAAACTACACGAATACTACTTCATAAACTCAAATAACATCCACGCCAGTCCACACGCACCTAATTACTTGACTTTTTATTATACACCGACAAAACTTACTCATACCACAGAGGATATAAACATATTAAAGACTAATCGCAGCCACTAAGGTTATGGTACACTTACACACAATTTATGTCTCACATTTGAAGGCGAGGCAGGTGCGACACCCGTGCTCTTAGCATTTCATGGTTAAAACGCAGAGTAAGTTGATACAGAAAGAACACTCATGGGCTAAAGTGAATGGACGAGAAAGTTATCCAAATACATAGTGCCTATCACTAAATTAGCAGTGAGAAGTACAGTGAAAAGCAGTAACCTATTGTGCAGTAGGGCGGCTAAAACCAGTCTAAGCTGACCTGTCAAGGTCAAAATGTTGCCACCGTCGTCGTGCGGTCGACTGTACGATGATTAAAATATTGCTATCGTATAAAATACAATGCACACAAGCTTTTAAAAGCCTTTTCAAGTATTTACATCCAGTTATAAACCAAACCTGTCAGAAAAGGTGCTATATAAAAAAAAATTGAAAGTGATCACCGCCGCCGGCCATATTCAGAATTACGGAATACCTAGAAATAAATGAATACATCATGTGACTTTGTATACCAACTAATTAATAGTAAAATTAAAGCCCTCTTCATCTCTCCTACCTTGCTGTGCCCTTACAGGGTCCATATTTATGTACCTAGCTTTAAGCCCTTTGTAACATCTTTTTTACATTAAGGAATGCAAAATAAATGAATATGAATATGAATTTAAGTAATTGTGACTTGTTATTCTCTTCACCACGGTATCGAAAGACTTGAATCAAAAGATTCGCTGTAACGTGCGCTGTCATGTGGTTTGCAACAGCGTCGAAATATCGGGAGCTCAAAATAATGAACAATCACGGAAGATATCCCGAAAGTAACCGTACAAGGTCCGCAGTTACGTGTCAAAAAATGGTCACTTTCCATTCCGTTGACAAATCGATTTTAATAGTATTTTTGTTGTATTGTGCGACCTAACTCTATTCAGGGTATAAACTTTTTCCAGTGACTTTAGAACCGATCTAGTAATTTAAATCTTTCACCGACTGTTTCAAAGTCTCTTTTTCTTAGAAGACAATATTGTGTAGGTCCCGGGCCTTCTGTTAATATTTATGTTTTCCTTTGTACTGAAGTATGGGCATCATATTTGCGGGTCTCCACTATCGATTACTCTTGACTTTAGAACTTAATACATTAGTTTCGTTATTTGCAGTAAGTTTAGCTTTTACTTGGCAACACAGCTTGGTAATGACATGAGTGATACATAATACATGACATGTGTGTTTTGTTGTGGAATATTGCTAACTGCTATTGAAGAAAAGCAAATTATGAGAAAGTGTAAAAATGAGAAATGTTTATTGTGATCAGACGGAAATGACTGTCGTGAAACATTAACAAATTCAAACTGTTTTCGTTCATAGTCTTAAGGTGTATTATTTTTTAATTGCAATAAACGCGCTTTTTTTACTTTTTCCAAGTTAGAAAAATAATGAGAAAGAGCGGAAGAGCGTCATCATCTGCCTGTCGCAAGTTACTTGGAGTCGGCGCAACAAGATTGACAAAGTGGCTGCAACCATGCAAATCAGACTTAGAAAGCAAAGCTTTCTTAACCTTTCTCACGCCTACGCAAAAGGCTACCCCCGCTCCTTCCACTTTTCTCGATGTTGCGCCTCTTCACACCAATAGACGTGAAAGCCATCCAAGGCGTCCCGCCATAATCTCTTCGTTCTGCCGCGACCCCGTCTAGCTAGCTCAGGGCTGCAGCGATATGCGGGCCCACAGCTTCGCCGGCAACCGGCAGAAATGGCTTGCCCAGTCCCATTTAAGTTTTAATCATAAAAAAATCCTCTCGGTAAGCATTGAGAAAATCAACTACTTTGTCATGTTTTCTCACCACACAAGTAACAAACTTAATTTCAAGCCATTAAAAATACAAAACTGCCTCGTTGAACTAGTGGTTGCAACCGCGACTGCTGAGCATGAGGTCCCTGGTTCGATTCCCAGGTCGGACAAAGTGTCATTGGGTTTTTCCACCAGGAATTTCTCAGTAGCAGTCACGTAGTCTGGATTTGCACCCGATTGATGGCAGTAGGCTCGCCCCTATAACATGGGACTTAAACATAACTGGCGTGTACTATTAAGTATACCTCTGTCTAACCCCTCGGGGATTACAGGCGTGATGTTATATTATGTAAAAATACAAAACCATTGAGTACATCCCAAACTTAACCACCCCGAACAATACACCACGTAGGTACACTTAACACCCGTAAAAATGAATGCACAATGAAAATACCACCCATTCATCTTGCCGCCTGAAAATATTCATGCGGCTTGTATTAAAGCTGTGAGAAATATTTTACATATGTATGCCACGAATGAAAGACGGTGATGTGGAAATACAAGATTTTGCTTCTATGTATGTTATGGGTGAAAAGATTTTCTTGAATTTTTCGTGTGTTGGCATGGAGATGGCTTTTTTTTGAGGGTTTCAAATAAGGACACAGTGGCTAAGATTTAGTTATTTGGATTAATTATTTCTTCGACACTTCGCGTGACCAGAGGGCTGGCTCTTTCTTTGGCCAAAGAATTAGCATTGCCATTCAGCGTTGCAATGCTGCCAGTCTTCTGGGCACGTTTCCACATGACAGCGATGCGGAGGAGTACTTTTACGCCTAAGTGTCCTATTGTCGTCGTTGTTTATATGTATATAGGTAATTAGGTACTGACTTTTAGTCTTCTTTTTATCATTATTTTAGTTCTATTTGTAGTCTGTTTATCATCTTCTGCCTAGCCTTTTCCCAACTATGTTAGGGTCGGCTTCCAGTCTAACCGAATCCAGCTGAATACCAGTATTTTACCCTTTCTGACCTCCACAACCCAGTAAGTGCTAGGTAATACGATACGGTTGTCAGACTTTTTATGCCACTGACTACCTGTAACAAATGTCAAAGATCTAAAAATGACAGTTACAAGGGAACCTCTTGTTGATTGCTATTTTTGTCTCTCTCTGGCGCACTAAGATTTGGATATGCAAAGACAATACATAACTCTTCATTTAGCTTTCAATGTAGTCAAAACTTATACTGTCACTTACGGGATATCTTCCTTGATTGTTCATTATTTTGAGCTCCCGATATTAGATCGGGATATCCCGTAAGTGACAGTATAAGTTTAGTTGTATACCGTGAAAGCTTAAAACAGTGTGACAGTAGTCGGCTAAAAATACACATCGACAGCCTATAAATTCCTTAAAAACGTACATTAGCATCAAACACTCGGTTGTCACAGTGAACCGTCTCAAATGATGTCCTCGAGCGTCTTAATACCAAGTCGTAATTAAGGGCCAGCCCCCGGGCCTGTCAAATTAATTACACCTATTCCAGATAATCACAGTTGAAACTCGGGAAGGGTGATTTTTTACTCTTTTTTTATTTATTCGCTCCTTAAAGTTTCCTGTTTCTTTCGCTTGGATTTAGCTTTTTTTAAAGGATTTTAAAGGGCGACGATGGATCATGGTGAATGGATTTTGATGGTCGCCGGATGGTGCTAGAATGGTGTTAGGAAGTTTGGAGGAAGTATGTTGTCATCAACGTGTGCTTAGACTTCAAGGAAACAAGTCTAGACAACCATCATTCGTTTTTAAAAGATGTTTTAAGCGCGTCGTCTGACACTGCTTTTTAAGCTAAATTGAAAAGCTGGCCAACCGAGCAGGCATAATATGACATAAGAGAATGGTTTTAGGTAATAGATTTAAGTATTTTTTATTTGTTTCTTGTTGACAAACGATTAGTCTAGTATTTTATTATATTTTCTCAATTTATTCTTAATTTGTGTTTTTATTATAAACCTGACTTGTAATTTTAATAATTATTAATAAATAAACTAAACTAAAGCGTTTCATATTTCTGCAACGACTTTCATCGGGATTAACGTAAGCTATTCGATTGCTTATGTCCCATTCATTTTTGAATTTTCCATCATCGCTTTAACGCCAGAATGCGATTTTTTTTATGTTCGCTCTGAAAATGTAACAGTAAAAAATTATGTTTATTCGAGTTTATAAAAATAATACTCCTCGATTGCAAGACAGACGAGGATGTTGTTACCAAGTGACGTGGACGGATACACTTACGGGGTGGAAGTGACACTGACGCGACAACGGTTCCCACCTATTAAAAAATAAACAAAAAAAAAAAAATTAATTGCTTATTAAAAAAAACAGCTGTTTCTTACAAAAGTGCAATACTTACACGGTCAAAATGTATGGAACGGCTGATTATTTTTAAAATAACCGATGAAAAATATCTATATGTATCTATATCGAGGTGGGCTCAGAATGATGTACTTGGTAACCGTTGTTTTCGCGTCAGTGTCCTTTCCACCCTGTACAATAGCGACAAGCGAAAACAACATTTCAAAGTTTCAAGTTCAATGTGATTTCACAAACAAAAGTAAGAATCAACAATGTAAAAAACAAAACAAAAATCATAACAGAGTTACCTAATAGTACACCTACTTTTTTCCGGTTATGTTTAAGTCCCATGGAACAGGAGGCGAGCCTAATGCCATCAATTGGGCACAAATCCAGACTCCGTGGCTGTTACTTAGAAATTCCTGATGGACAAACCCAATAACACTTTGCCCGACATGGGAATCGAACCCGGGACCAAAACAAAAAATAAACAAAACAAAAATATCAAACGAAAACACAATCTCATCAACACACGAGCGATAAAATTCAAAAATTCATCATAATTCCGTCATAAAGAACAATAGAAACACCGTGTGTTGAATTTAACACCATTTAGTCACGACTTGGCAACGTAACGATGTACGGAAATATAGCATTTATCCTTTATGAAAACAGGACTTTCCGGGTTTCCGATGCTATTCAACGCTTAAAGGAAGCATCGGAAAGATTTATTAATAAAAGCGAGATCCCGAGGGATCGTGTATTGTAAAGGTCCCTTCCCTCCGAACATTGTGTTTCGTTCTCGGTCCGAAGAAGGACGGATTTGTGGCCGTTTATTGTTATTTCGCCGTAATAATTGTATTATTTGAATGCTTTACACGAATTGTTTTTTATGGTAATGCTTTGTTGGCCCGTTTTGAAATGAGAAGACGGGCCGTTATGAATAAATGCTGGGAGAGGATTTGTAAACGATTGTACGAATCTTGTTTACGGGTTTAATTAAAATATGGACGTGCATCCGTTTGGAGTAATCTTACATAAACCTTTCATTGTGTTTTACGTATTATACGTCGTCTCAACTATAAAGCTCTGAAACGCGCTACCCCTTGGCGTTAAAAAAGTTGAAAATAAAATGGCTTTCAAAAAAACTGTTCGGAAGTACTATTTAAAATCAGACTAAATTGCTCACAAGCTAGCTATTAGTAGTCATAGTAATTATTATAAGGTTTCTCGTATTTTGGACTATTTGTATGTATTATAATATATATTAGTTTATTTCATTTTACTGTATATTTATGTATTAGTATGTACCTATTTATGTATATCAATCTATGTTAATAAAATGGTATTTTTCTTATTTTTTTTTTGTACTATAACAATGCAGACAGCATTGTGATAGAGTACAAAAAAAATTGACCCAAAGATTGACTAGTAGAGGATGCCTTGTGGCATTAAGTCCGCCTATGTACCACTCTTGTACATACAAGTTTAAATAAATAAATATTATGAAGGAAAAACATCAAAAGTATTACAGGAAAACTGGGGCAAGTGACAAAAACAAACTTCCTTATAAGCAGTAAGTTGATCCAGGATTAAAGAAACTCAACAACATAATATTCTGAGTAAAGGTATTAGAAAGTTCACCGACGCTTTGCCTGTAAGCTAGAAGAAGACCACCCAATGGCTATGACAGAGTAAAAATCAAGACACTAAAGTGATTTTTACAATCTATACTAATACTAGCTGTGCCCCGCGACCTTTGTTCGCGTAAAATTAGCGGTGTGAAATATACTCGTACTTTACGACCTATTCTCATACCTACCAAATATACAAAAAAAAATCGTAAAAATCGGTCGAGCCATTTCGGAGGAGTGCGACCACATACACCGTGACACGAAATTTTTATATATAAGAAGATTATGAAGAGGTAAAATTTGTTTGTAAGTTTGTATGTAAGGGGTAATCTCCGGAACTAATAATCCAATTCTAAAAATTCTTTCACTGACAGAAATTCTTATACATTATTCGTGGGTGCTATAGGCTATACGTTATGTTTATATCATGCATATTAGCCGAACTATTACAATTTTTGCGGATGAAGTCGCGGGCGAAGTGCAGTTAATTTGTCCTGTGTCTTAGAACCAAAAATTCGAAACCGTGACATCTACCAACCTTCACTTTGCGTAGCGCCTATTCCCTCTTACATGTAGAGGGCCTGTGTCAGCAGTAGGAACAACGAAAGTATGTTTATGTTGTGTATTTTATATCTGTAATTGTTAACTAAAAGGCAATTGCAAGCTGAGTGAAGTATAGTCAGTAAGGCGGGACGGGAGCCCGACACTGCCGCCAGCCAAGGGTGCGCCGAAAATACATTTCATTCATTGGGAATTGCGTCGTGGAGACTTTAAGTATCCCAATATCATTACACAACTGAGTCACTGCACAACAACAATGCACATTTCCATTGCACACGAAGCCATTAAATTTGAATAAACTTAAAAAAAAATCAAACTTCACTTCAGTAAAAAATCCGACTCATTTAACAATAACCAAATTTGGTCATAAAATCTGTCGGCCCACAATTTATGAGAACACCACGCAATCATAATGACAGAGGTTTTGTCCATTAACCCAACGCTAATGGGAGCTTGGCAGAGCACAGTTACAAAGTTCAACTGTGTTTTACTGCTAATCAAAATTCAAGTATGCTAATTTTGGAACACTATTAAGCTGAACGATGAATGCCTACCATTTCGCGAATTTCGCACATTTACGCGCTATTTAATTATACAGTCTGTTTGTAACTGTGTGTTTACTTGGGAGCCTATTTTAACTGGATCGGGTTTGATGTCTTCCTATAAAATTATAGAAACAAAGATACACATCTGACGTCTGTATTCGTATATTAACTACAACTAACTAACTAACTACACTACTGCATGGCAAAAGCTTGTTTTATAAAGTACAGGTATAAAGGGTGTAACAACCCTTAACGAAGTCGAAAGGCACTTGTTCTCCCCGTCATTACGATATTTTTTGTTCTAGGCCATATCTGGGAACCTTCTAGTTACGGAGATATTGGGGGTCAAAGTTCCAACTTTTTCACAAGTTTTTTTTATAAATACACGGTTCTATTGTAAGATTTTACTTTTACTTTAATCATCTCCATGACCCCCGTACTATTCAATCCATCCATCAGCACAATGTTTTGAGTGTGTTACATTGAGTCCTACTTAGTTAAGTCTTACTTAGTTTCATGTACATAATGCTCGGTTGACGGGTTCGTGAAGGGTCCGTTTACACCCTGTATGTCATCATGTATCATATCAGCTATAAATTTATTTATTTATTTATTTATTTATTTATTTATTTATTTATTTATTTATTTATTTATTTATTTATTTATTTATTTATTTATTTATTTATTTATTTATTTATTTATTTATTTATTTATTTATTTATTTATTTATTTATTTATTTATTTATTTATTTATTTATTTATTTATTTATTTATTTATTTATTTATTTATTTATTTATTTATTTATTTATTTATTTATTTATTTATTTATTTATTTATTTATTTATTTATTTATTTATTTATTTATTTATTTATTTATTTATTTATTTATGTATTTATTTATTTATTTATTTATTTATTTATTTATTTATTTATTTATTTATTTATTTATTTATTTATTTATTTATTTATTTATTTATTTATTTATTTATTTATTTATTTATTTATTTATTTATTTATTTATTTATTTATTTATTTATTTATTTATTTATTTATTTATTTATTTATTTATTTATTTATTTATTTATTTATTTATTTATTTATTTATTTATTTATTTATTTATTTATTTATTTATTTATTTATTTATTTATTTATTTATTTATTTATTTATTTATTTATTTATTTATTTATTTATTTATTTATTTATTATTAAAATCTCCCTTACACTACCATTACAGGTGAATCCCTAATGCGATAGCGCGGTGTCAAAATTAACTTATTTAATAATGTTACAATCATAGCTTATATACTAAATTCCCTAACTACAAAAACAATATTTAAATTATAAAACTATAACAGAGCAGTGCAACTGCAAACACAACGTAACTACAGTGTTGATTAAAGTAGGCACTTTAATCAACTACAGATGTGCCATGTTTAGGCGAAAACCTCGCCGCTGAAAAGCTGCGATGGCCCAGTGAAAACCACGACTTAAGAGTTGTAATAATCTATACAAATAAATAAAATTTAAGTGTCTGTTTGTAATTTTAAATTAACAGCTTTTTTCTGAAATCACATGAAATTATATGCGGTACTTATGTATAACAAAAAAATATATTATTGTCTGTCTGTTTGGTCCGGCTAATCTTCGACGGCACTTTAACTGGCAATAGCTGATGTTATAATTTATCGTAAGGATATAATTGGCATGGCCTAGAATCAAACACCCATAAACCTGTACTGCACCCCCGGGGTACTCCTGACATTTAAGCTTTTTGAGGTAGAACGTGGAGCCCACGCCGCCTTTAACACGTGTAATAAATATTAAATTATCAAAACTTGAACTTCTATAAACAGAATATTAATTCTAGTTTCCAAACTTCTAAAGCTGTTTGACTTATCAACTTTTAAAACGATAGATTTTACGCAAAGTAAAATACAACTTTTGCAGATTCTGTTAAAAGTAAGTAAAGTAAAGCAAAAAGTAATTATATTTCATCGTGTTTAAATTATGAGTGGAAACGTATTACTGCAGGAATACCTATAGATTTAAATTAACTATGTAAATTGCTTTCAGAGTAATTAAAATTCGAAACCGCATCGGCGAAGAACGTTATAAGCAATACTTCACTTAGTATCTTTTGCCTCGGCGCCGTGAGTGAGGGAGTGACGATACGTAAGTAACTACAGGGTTAAAAACCGGTCAAGTGCGAGTTGGACTCGCGCACCGAGGGTTCCGTATAAACTTGTAGGTATTTTCTTTTTAAACTACATCTTAACGGTTTTCAGTTTATTTTTCGTTTTTATGTGCTGTGAGACATTGCTTCTTGCTAAATGTCATGATTGTAGGTCAACAGGGAGTACCTTATAGCTTTTGATTCCCTTATGAAATCGCAAAATTCGCGACATTTACGGTCATATCTTTTGATCGCGTTGACTTACTAGTTTTCCACTGCTCCTTGGGGTAGCAGGCCTTAGTATTTGATATTAATTTCAGCTTGATACCTCCACGCGTTCCTGAGACAAAGGGTCTTGACAGCCAGATAGACAGACGAACAACAAAGTGAACCTATAAGGGTTCAATTTTTGACGACTGAGTTAGGAACCCTAAAAAGTAATTAGCTGGTGATCTTAACAGACATTTATTTATTATTCACCAAATCCACAGCTCTTTGAAATTTTATCTTAAAAATTATAAAACTAATCTTACAGCCAATTACGGATTTACAATTTAATAGCTATAAAATACATTGCTAAGAAGTACAGCGTGGATGAGTGTGTAGGAGTGTGCCTGAGAGTTGCAAATGGGTGTGTGAGTATGTTATTTAGGAGTGTGTGGTGATTGTCTGTATACCAACTGTCCAGTTCTATTTATTTAGTTTAGATGTATTTGTGATGATGAGTGATGAGTGATGATGATTGATGATGACTGATGAGTGATGTGTAGATGTGTTTGTTGTGTTTTGTGACACAATGGGTATAAAAAAGATGTTTTTAAACTCAGCACTTATTCAAGTAACTGCTTGTGGAGTCAACGACCGCTGGTAGGGTAGATACACTTACTTAAATTGGGAGTAAAACAAATGTTTTTGTTTCTTTGTCATTAGATACCGAAATCTGTGAAGTTTCACTAGCTAATTTATTTGTTTGAAGTTTACCTAGATAATTTTGACTTTACCGTGGCCAGTCTTACTCCTTCTTCTTTTCGTGCTGATGAAACTCAAGTGGTGTTAGACCAGTATTTAGCCAACTGCACAGCTCTAAAAATTCTTCGAATACATCCTGAAAGGTGCAGGATGGGTAGGCGATTGCGGGCCTAAGTTGGCCTCTGTAGATATAATCTGGCGAAATGGGGTATCTTCGATCCATCCTAAACAGAATGCCAGTGTGGAGCTCCTATGCAAAATATACCTCACCTACTGTTCTGCCCATCGTGCCAGTCTTACTGAACAGCTGATTTTTTGAGACGGTATCAATATTAAGTCACTATTATATCAGTCACTTTATAAGTGTAACTTGGTACTGACGCCGCCGTTGGACCATAAAGAATTTTAATGCCACATTTCCTCTGGTGTTGTAACCTAAAAATGCAAAAAACATTCCCGGACCAAAACTTTTGAATTAAATCGGCTAACAAAGGTACCCGGGCCAAGTTCCCCGGATTGTTTCCAAAGTGGGTGGCACACTGTCAGTTCATTTAGCCAAATGAACTGCTACTAAAAACAATTGTACCAATTTCAATCCTAACACAATACAGATAGAAGTCATTGTGATGACTGTTTCGGAGGTGTGTGAATTTTTAGGGTAATGGAAACAAGTTTTATGAAAAATATTATTTTAAACCATTACTCTCCACTTAAGTTCTTCATTGGTCTAAATAGATATATTAAAAGGATCCATTAAAATAGATGGACACATTTTAACACAGCGTTCAGTACGTCTAAACAAAGATATCCAAGCAAAAAAAATCACTGATTAAAGTGATTTTATTTTGACCTAAAATCATGGGGTAAGCAACATTTTTAGTGTATTTTCGTTCGCTGATTTTATTCTTGTAAGTACCTAATGCGTTTTTCTTATTTTTTTTTAGCATTGTCCTTATTTTGGTGGTCTGAATGATTTCTAAAAGTTTGTCCATCTATTTAATGAGACCTTATATATCCCTTTCGGCTGCTTAAAGAACTTCTTTTTCCTAAGAAAACCTAACTAGGCCTCGAAAATGTCATAGGGCAGGCGTTTTTGGCAGAAACCCAGAATATTGAAACGAAGCCGGTTCATTCTTGTCAACCTAACGGGTTGGAAAATGTCTGGTCTTGAACATACTTGCACCTTACAACGTTATAATCAGTTTTGTTGAAAACAGAATTATAACTTTTATATTTGTTAGTTACATTGTTACGTACGTGGGACATCAATCCGACTAACCAGTACAAAGTGACATCGATCGTGGAAACACACATTAGATGGTGTGTGTACAATAATTTGATTAGTGATTTAAATGCTAGGTAATGCTAATATTCAAAATACGCAAATAATTAGACTTTTTTTTTTTAGCTACCGAAACTGTACATAATTACGTAATGAGTATCTAAACATGGTGACAATTTGAAAAATATTTTACTGGCTCTGCATGAACCCTTACTTAAAAAAAAATTGATTAAAAATCTAGTCGTAATAGGTATTATTAAAAAGACAGCTGTTTCTAAAACTGCAACACCTCTGAATACGTGGTATGGTAACAGTTTTAGCGTCGGTGTCCTTTACACCTTGTATAACCATGATCAAACAAAATAAAACAAAATTAATTTATAAATACTTTAATTTGACCAAGTATTCTGATACTCAGTTATAAAAAAAAGTACTCACATTTACCGTCCTGTGGGTCCTCACTTTAACGAGAACTCGTTATACCACAAAATTGATTCAACAAACAGAACAGACTGTAGCACCATTAAATACAGACAATTCAACATAAACGTTGAAAATGCAGCAATGCATTGTTTTCACATCATTTAATTTTAAAAGTTTTTTTTTTCCTTTCACAGTATCCACTCACATTTACATAAGTTAATTGGCATATTTCGTGTCGAGTCTTTTCATTATAATGGATTTTATTATCACACACTGGGCTGTGTTGGGTGCACTCAAACGATCGGACGATTAACTCTTTTCGTCCATGAACGCCTGGTATTTTCGATTCTGTGTTTTTTTTTTAAGATTTTCCAGATTGTGTATCGGGTATGAGGCCTGATTGTGTTCTTTTGTTTTTTAATTGTGATGGGTGAGGTTTCGTTGTTGTTTCCATATTTTTCTTCTTTTATAGAGTTGATGAACTTACGTGTAAGTAACAAAGTAACACCATGCGTATAGTGCATGGTTGTTTTGGCACTTTAATGATATTTTAAGGAGGGTGCGGTTTTTTTTAAATTTTGTAATAGTGTGTGTGAAAATAGTATTGAAAAACAAAATGGCGTCGTTAATTCCAACTATGTATTATATTTATAAGGAGTTATTTTTTCACACAAAGTACAATTACAATACACAGATGTTACAAATGTTGGATACAAAGGTTTGTGAGAGTCAGGAATCCAAATAATATACCCTGTGCTAAGTACTCCTGGCCGAGAATACAGCACCAGTGCCCCCGCCCCTGTTTTGCACGGTTTTTTACGACTTGACGGAAAATATTGAGATTTCTTTTATATGCAACTTTAATATTCAGGTATTATACACGTTAAATTTTGCTTGCCTAGGTTGGTCTGTGGATGGGTGACCGCCCATTACATACCGAGTTTCCTTCGTGCCTCGGAAAGCACGTTAAGCCGTTGGTCCCGGCTGTCATATGCACATCTTTGACAGTCGTTAGGTAGTCAGTGGCCCAAAAAGTCTGACAACCAGTCTTACCAAGGGGTATCGTATTACCCAGTACTAACTGGTTGTGAAGGTCAGATAGGCAGCCGCTCCATGTAAAATACTAGTATTCAGCTGCATCCGGTTAGACTGGAAGCCGAACCCAACATAGTTGGGAAAAGGCTAGGCTGATGATGAAGATACACATTAACCTTCCGATATAAATTCACAAAATTATCAAGAAAACTGCATGAAAATTCTTGGCATAATTTGGATTTAAGTAGAAAAAAAAGCCTAACCTACCATAGTTTGTCTCTGCATCACCCAAAGGTTGACTGGTAGAAAACGCCAATGACATTAAGTCCGCCTCTGTACATTATGTGTGCCTAAATTATGAAATAAAGACCCTACCTATTGTAAAGTAAATCTTTTATCTATTATATGCCTCGTGTAGGTACAGTAGGTACCGTAAGCAGTGGAACCCGGGAATTATAACCAGCCATGTTACAGGATTATAGGCATTATAAATTATTAGATCCGTTACAGAGGTTAGACACACGGCGCTTGTACGCGAGATAAGCCCCATTTAACTCAAACGACATTATTACTTCAAGTCTCTTATAAATTAATGTAGGTTAAGTTAAGACGAGCGTGTTTTTAAGTGTATGGATATACAGTGGTTGTTTACACGTCTTCCTAGCTATACATTTCAGTCCTTTTTCATGGTGTTGATGATTTTCTTTTATTCATTTATTTATGTACACACTAGGTGCGTCCAGACCTGGCGAATGCGCCGCTCGCGAGCCGCTTGCGAACTGCACGCGTGTTGCTCTCGTGCGGTTACAGCCTATATTTGGTGCGCCGCTCTAGTGCAACCCTAGCAAGGCTCGAGTGGGCCGCGCGTGCAGCGCGCAGCTCGTGCGCACATACGCGTGAACTATGAGCCTCAGTTGTGAATTTGCTTGAATTTGTGAGGTGCATCGAGTACGGCGCGTAGCTTGCGCGCGAGCGGCGCACGGACAGCGCAGGGGCTGCGTACGAACAACAAATGCACGCGCACAGTTCGCAAGCGGCGCATTCGCTAGGTCTCGACGCACCTTTGCAGGCAGAAAACATACAAACAAAAGAGCACAAAAGCATTGCTTATTTCTTTTAGAAATCTCTTCCAGCAGACCTGCGACAGGATAGATAGACAAACGTACTCGTAGACACCGTTTATTGCCCGTGGTTTGACCGCGTAGTAACCTAACCTCGGCCACCACTCGGTCAAAGCCAGGCGCATTAATTTGTGTAATTTTTTTCATCACCACTGCTCTCAAAACGGTGAAAAAAAAATATCTTAAGGAAACTGGCATGTGACATCTCCCAACCCACATTGGGCCCGCGTGGTGGATTATAGGCCATTCCCTTTCATAGAGAGGAGACCTGTGTCCTAGCAGTGGGAACATTACAGGCTGATTATGCTATGCTATGCAGAAGGTTTGTCCTTCTGCATAGCATAGCAGAAGTAGTAACTCTGCGTAGCCTTTTCCCAACTATGTTAGGGTTGACTTCCAGTCTAGCCGGATGCAGCTGAATACCAGTATTTTACATGGGGCGACTGCCAATCTGACCTTCACAACCCAGTTAGTACTAGGTAATACGATACCCCTTGGTAAGACTAGTTGTCAGACTTTTTGGGCCACCTGTAACGACTGTCGAGGTTCTGTAAATGACAGCCGGTGCCAACGGCTTAACGTGCTTTCCGAGACATGGAGGAAACTCAGTAAGTAATGGGTGGTCATCTATCTACAGACCTTCAGTATTAACTACAACAATTTGATTACTGGAATTGCAATAGTTTTTCGAAGAGAAGATGGCGGGACGTCTTGGATGGCTTCCTCGCGAATTGACGAGAAGAAGCACACCATCGTGACAAGTGGAAGGAATGGGGGGAGGCCTTTGCTCAGGAGTGGGACAATAGGGGCCAACTAAAAAAAAAAAAGTTTTTCGAACCAAAGCACCACAAACTAAGAGCCTGCGCGCACTAGCGATTTTAAGTTGGCCGATAGTTTGATCGGTCAGAGGATTAGTATAGAGTAGCAATCTTCAAGTGCGCACACTGCCATTTAATTCTATACTGATCCTCTGACCGATCAACCGCGCGTTGTGGCTTCATTAACCGCGCGGTTATGTCTGAACGATTACTTAATAACTCATACAAATAAGACTCTCGCGATTTCCATGCGATTCTGAAATCGCGCGGTTCCCGCCGTGTCTGAACAAGCTCTAACGGCCAACTTAAAATCGCTAGTGCGCGCAAGTTCTTAGATCCATCTCTTCCTCACCGAACAACTGCACATAAATTCAAAAACCCGATAAATATTAAAAAGGAATCATAACAAAACTCCTCAATATTTATTCGATTCAATTTCTGAGAAGCGTCGCAGCAACTATAATATCGAAAACATGAGCTCCACACCGCTACATGCTTGTGGCAATGGGCCAAAGGTTTCTCGCAGCTGGTTCACAGTACACTTTATATTTATTATATCTATTATTAATAATGTACTGTATATTTTGAGACGGGTATTGGTTGTAAATAATGTGCATCTGCAGTTTTAGTGGTACCTTGATGTTTGGTTTGAAGTGGATGAGTTTTTTTGGACTCTTCATTACGTTTTCGTTTTAGAAGATTGTAAAATCTATACATCATACAAATAAATAAAATGTAAGTGTCTGTAATCAAAATAACAGCTTTTTCCTGAATGCATATGAAAGTACATACGGTACTTATATTACAATCTTTTTTTTGCCTGTCTTTCTGTTTGTTCCGCAAAATCTCCGAAACGGCTAAACCGATTTTGATGAGACTTTTACTGGCAAATAGTTGATGTTATAAGAGGTAACTTAAGCTACTTTTATTTAAGAAAATGGATCAGGGTTCCGTGCAAAAAAAGAAAACCCATAAAATTGTTATTTAAGTCCGAGTCAAAACAACTATATATTATGTGATTGACATACTTTAATAGAGTGTAATACTCATGAATATCAACAACTTTTACAATGAGATAGAGGGAGATATAGCAGGCGAGCTGACTGCTATAGACTGGGCACAAATCCAGACTGGACTGCTGCTGGTAATACTAAAGGAAATACCCAACAACACTTTTCCTATCCTGGGAATCTAACGAATGCCCTTATGCAGCAGTAGCGCTTCTGACTATTAGATCAGCGTGTCTTTTTACTGAGTTAAGCGTAATTTCTGAATTTGTGTAGTTGGTGTTTAAAAAGAGAAAGACAGAATTAAATGGTTTAGATTCATGTAACGGAATAGAAGCTGCTCTGAAAATACATTTGTATTACAAATCCTCACCAGTCCCATTCAACAAAATCCATCCACGTGTAGCCATGTTGAGCCAGAATAACATTTTATTTTTAAATAATATAGAATTCTGCGTGAAACGATTGATTCGATTGTAAACTTGGTCCTGTATGTTTTCGTTATAAAAATTGCCAATTTTTACGTATATTATATCGAGGTCAATGTAATTATTTCGTTGCTCGTCAATGGCGCTGCTTTCATTAGTATAAATTGAACGATAAAAGTTTAATTTCATTGATTACGTTAATTAATTAAATTTGTTCATCACGTTACCATCTCTTTTATAGCTTAAAGCGAGGTTTTATCTTTTTCGTTCAGAGTTTGGTACCTATTTTTAGGGTTCCGTACCCGAAGAGTTAACCAACGGGACCCTATTACTTAGCCTCCGCTGTCCGACCGTCCGTCTGTCAGCGGACTGTATCTCATGATCCGTTATAGGCAGACAGTTGAAATTTTCACAGAATGTGTATTTTTGTTGCCGCTATAACAAAATTTAATAAAAATAATTTAAAAATTAAAGGGGGGAGCTCTATTTTACTGCGATGGTTCGGAACCCTTCATGCGCGAGTCCGACTCGCACTTGACCGGTTTTTATTTTACGATATGTGATTGCAGTAACATAAAGACTAGTCAATGTGGCGACACTTGGGGGAGGCCTATGTCCAGCAGTGGACGTCTTTCGGCTGAAATGATGATGAAAGACTAGTAATTAAGCATATCCCCCACTTCGAACTAGAACTAACTGTCACTGTATATGTTTATTATGAGCCTCAAATAAAACATTTCGATGTAAAATAACCACTAAGATAATTACGACGTAAATAGAAATTACAACGAACTTCATCATCACAATAATGTGTCCTATCAATGTTTCGATAGGTCACATTATTGTCTAACTACAAATCTCAAAGTGAAAACCCGATTCCATTAAAGGTTTGATAAAAAAGAATCTTCCTAAAACAAATTAAATGTGAACACTGATTGTTCTCCAAAAACTTTGTTTTTAATTTTGTACAAAGAAAAAAGACTTACGTCTTTAATTAATTAAACAGGGTCGTTTTTTAAAACACAATCAAGTGTCTAATGAGTGTTTTTATTTTTGTTTCTTTCTTCCTCCGTTTAGCTGTGAGAGCTACTCTGACGTGACAGAATTCTAATTGGAAGGGATCTTTGGATTCTGTCGTTGATTTATTTTGTTCCTAGTTTAGGAAAAATCGTCTTTTGTTCTTCAAAATGATTATTCCTATTTGCTTTCTAAACATACAACCACATGCATTTTTTTAAAGATATTTTTCATTACTCTTTACTACCCATGATGGTTATAATTTTAAGTACTTTTTTTTTTGTTATCTGAAGTATCAAAAGAACAAACTTATGTTGAAACTGTTGCCCGCGACCTTCGTTCGCGTGAAATTATTATATAAAAAAATATTACTTCGGAATTTGTTACCATTTTGAAGGGTTTTAATTTTTTTGCACGGAACCCTAATTATTTTTCTAAAATAGCTTAAATGTTAGACCTCATAACATCAGCTATCGGCCAGTAAAAGTTCCGTCAAAATCGGTTCAGCCATTTCGGAGATTAGCCGGAACAAACAGACAGACAGACAAAAATTGAAGAAAATGTGTTTTTGTTATTAGTGCCGTATTTATTCTCATAAGCATTCAGTAAAAAGCTGTTGTTTTTTATATTACTCTTCAATTTTATTTATTTTTGTAGATATAGATTAAAACTGACTATGATTAAAACATACCCAAAATCCCCATCAGCACAGCCAGTTCTCTCGACGGTATCTGTGGCAAGAACGGTATAATTTCGTCCAGCACCAACGTCACGGAGAAAAATATTTTTAGAAAAGATAAGATTATGTGTTGTTTTTGTTGCTGTTTTGTTGCTATGTTGTTTTGTTGTTGTTTGTGTTGTTTTGTGTTTGTTGTTGTTGTTGATTATGTTGTTTATGTTTTGTTAATCAGATTCGGATAAAACGTAAAACAAATAACAATAATACGTAATCATTTCCTGTTAGCTTACTGAAACGTGATTTTTAGAAAAACTAATTACGGAAACAAACCCAGCAAAATATCTCTTGATACTCTTTGTTATCTGTCTCAATATTCCATAAAATGTAAGTGAAGGAAAATTCATATAAATATAATATGAACCGAGTTTGAAAACACTCCGCTGCGGGTTTACCCGATGCAGTACTTTTCGTATAAAAAATATTATGAATAAGGAAATATCCTGTTTACCGTAAGAGAAAATGTTTACGAAGAAAATGAGCTTCCAATACTTGTTGCGAAATAGCGGCAAACAAGTTGGTATAAAACTAAAAATATACGCTTTCGAAGATTACACCCAATCAGGAATTCCTCCTTCGCTTCTTCGCGAAACTTAAAAATGTGTCTACATGTTTAATGATTTATTATACAACATTATTTTTAGTATCTGCGAAACCTGAATATAGTTTGTTCAGAATAAGTAACTGACTGTTATTTGTTAAACCATGTTATATTTTGTCCCAAAAATATTTTTAAACAGTTACAAGTTGGACACCGGGTGACATTAAGTGACACTAACCAAATTATTATTATCAATGAGCTCAAGACGACGCTGCAGGTGCGCACCTGGTTGCGCTGCGCGAGAACCATGTTTTTGTGCGGACAACCAGGTAACAGAAGAAGCTTATAACTTTGTGATTTTTCATGATACAGTTTTGAAATATTGTACCTAGATTCTTTACATAAAAATACTAGACACGTGTTTAAGGTTTCGCATAATAATATACAAAAAAAATTTTGTATATTCTCGAATATTTATGTTTATCTCCAATATATTTAACATAAATTGGTGAATATTTTTTAATTTTGAATGATGAGTCTGAAAAACTGGTAAATTCTTGTGATAAATGTATTGCTACAAACGACTGTTAAAATCAGAAAATCATTTTTAATCTACTTTTTATAGAGCGTCACAAAGGACCAGAATAATAAAATAAAGCAGCTATTTTAGTGCTAAAACGAAAATTCAAGACTGAAATATAAATACTTTAAGCCTAAATTGGTTAACACGAGACCAAACCAACCCTAACGCGAGCTACGATAAATCTTGATCTCGAACGATTTGCTTCTCTGTTACTTCGAATAAACTTATCTGTATATGGGTAATACGTATTTGTAGCTGTTTATACATATTTATTACTATAGACCGACCGCTTTAATGAGCCCTCGCGAAGGTATCAAAAATGGAATTTTCTGAAGGTCAGTCACGTATTGGTTCAATTAGTATCGTAATACCCACTTATTAGGACTTTGTGGACGCTTAATGTGCCTTTGATGGGGCAAGGCGGAAGACTCATTAATGCGGTCGGTCTATACAGGCTGGATTATGTGCAACTGAAAATTGACGAAATATGCATCGTGCGACGAGATATGATACTTTTTTATTTAAAACCGAATACTGTTACATTTATTACTATTACATTTATACAATTACGACTGCCTTAAAATATTTTTAATTTTTGGAAAAGTTCGATTGATCATTCTACATCTACATTCCACTATGGTCAATAGACAAAACAGTGCCCTGTTTGAATTTAGGTGTTTTTTTTTTGTCAACAGGAAAAAATACGAAACGCTTTGAAAGGGATTGCCAATAATCACGGCTCTCAGGCCTTGACTAAAAACTTTGTATTCTGTAGTTTCAAATGCTATTACGTACTAATAATGCAATTTTCCTATAGAGTGAGGAGCGTAGTACAGTAGTACTCGCAACCGGCGTGCATGTATGACCAGATGTATGAACGTGGACGAGGCAAAAGGAGTTTGAAAGGATCTGTGGTTTCTGTCTACCCCCATGGGAAAAAGGCGTGAGTTTAAGTATGTGACGGATTGTCAGAATTTATTCCGTTAGGCTCTTACATCATGTGGGCAGAGGATGAATTTCGTGCAATGAAAACACACTGGGTGCGATACACCGTTTTTAGCATACAAACAAATTACTTAAGATAACAACTTTACACAATAACACGAGGCACGATGAATCGGATACAGTTCCAAAACGTCTCAACTCGGCCGCGATCAGACATTGAATGTCGCCCTCACCTCGAGCTGAACATCAGTGCTCTGTAGAAGCACGCTGTGGTGTGGGTAGACTTGTACGGCGTACTTGCGATTCTTTATATGTTCTTACTAATGACCAGATTTGACATATGTATGTTGTGGTTTCCTGTAGATTTTGCTTTCTTTATTCTACAAAAGTCTCCTACAGCTAATAAGATCACGTATTGTTATTGTTAGCAACCATAATAGTCTGATTTTTGTCTCTTCGTATATTTATAAAGAATAGTTTTCCTCATAGTACAAAAACACGACGTTAATCTTCGAACAGGGAAGGTATATTCAATCCTCTTAGTCACTTAGCAACTAACTGTTGAGAAGCCAAAAGTAAGACACTCTAATTCAAGATAAGATTTAGGCTAAGCCCAAATGTATCCACTTATCTAGCCTAAAAGCCAGTCTCAATAGGACTTGATCCATCGATTACTGAATCATTAGGTTAGTCTGTGGTATAACCTCGTTCTTTCTGCTATTTATAAACGTTTGGTCACGAATACTCGATCGATCCGTTTAGCAATTGGTTTCACATACTCACACAGTCACACCTGAGGTTATGTAGGAAAAGAAATGTGATTTGTAGCTTTTTTGGTACCATTATTTTTTATAAACGCGCCTGTAATCCCCGAAGGGTTAAGCAGAGGTGTACCTAATAGTATGCACACATTTCGCCAGTTATATTTAAGTCCCATGTAATAGGGGCGGGCCTGTTGCCATCAACCAGGCACAAATCCGAACTCCGTGGCTGCCACTGAGAAATTCCTGATGGAAAAACCTGAAAACACTTTGCCCGACCCGGGAATCTAACTCAGTACCCCATGTCCAGCAGTCGCGCTTGCGACCACTAGATCAACGAGGTAGTCCAGGTACGAGGTATTTTTTTTATGTTTCGTAGAAAATTAGTAATGAGTGTTATGGTAGGACTAGCTTATGCCCGCGGCTTCGCCCGCGTGGAGTTAGGGAATTGCCCACGGGATCTTACTTCTGGGATAATAAGTAATCTATGTATCTATCTGTAATACATACATAGATTTACATGTACTTGCTTATAACTTGCAATTATTATTATAAAGTTATATCAATTAAATTAGATACGTGAAATATTGATACCTTGGTTTGAGATTGGACATCGGATTTACTGGATTTTATCTGAAGAGTATGTACACAAATTTTCAAGTCAATCGACCCCGAGAGTAAAAAGTTTCACAGAAAATTCAACACCCCATTTCACCCTCTAAGGGGTAGGAATTTCGAAAAACTGATACTAACTCTTCACAAAGAATACACCCTCCTATTTTCATATCTCTGGGACCCGCGGTTTGGGCTGTGCGTTGGTATATCAGTCAGCCGGTCAGGACATGGAATTTAAAATTGGGGGATGATTTTGTGATACACGTGTCTCATCATTTTAACTGAAGTATAAGTAGACATATTTTCAAGTCAATCGACTCCGAGAATAAAAAGTTTCACATAAAATTCCATTTCACCCTATTAGGGGTGGAATTTCAAAAAATCCTTTCTTAGTGGATACCTATTCTCCACAAAGAGTACATTCTCCAAATTTCATGTCTCTAAAACCAGCGGTTTGGGCTGTGCGTTGATGTATCAGTCAGCCAGTCAGGACATTGAATTTTAAATTGGGGATGATTTTGGAAAAACTGTGATACAGGGATCTCATCATTTTACCTGAAGTATATGTAGACACATTTTCAAGTCAATCGACCTCGAGAGAGTTTCACAGAAAATTCAACACCCCATTTCACCCTCTTATGGGTGGAATTTCAAAAACCCTTTCTTAGTGGATACCTACTCTCCACAAAGAGTACATTCTCCAAATTTCATGTCTCTAGAACCAGCGGTTTGGGCTGTGCGTTGATGTATCAGTCAGCCAGTCAGGACATTGAATTTTAAATTGGGGGATGATTTTGGAAAAACTGTGATACACGTATCTCATCATTTTAACTGAAGTATATGTAGACACATTTTCAAGTCAATCGACTCAGAGAATAAAAAGTTTCATAGAAAATTCAACACCCATTTCACCCACTTAGGGGTGAAATTTCGAAAAATCCTTTCTTAGTGGATACCTACTCTTCACAAAAAGTACACTGTCCAAATTTCATATCTCTAGGACCAGTGGTTTGGGCTGTGCGTTGATGTATCAGTCAGCCAGTCAGGACATTGAATTTTAAATTGGGGGATGATTTTGGAAAAACTGTGATACACGTATCTCATCATTTTAACTGAAATATATGTAGAAACATTTTCAAGTCAATCGACTCAGAGAATAAAAAGTTTCATAGAAAATTCAACATCCCATTTCACCCTCTTAGGGGTGGAATTTCGAAAAACCCGTTCTTAGTGGATACCTACTCTTCACAAAGAATACACTGTCCATATTTCATGTCTCTAGGACCAGTGGTTTGGGCTGTGCGTTGATATATAAGTCAGTCAGTCAGTCAGTCAGGACTTTGAATTTTATATGTATAGATAGAAGATAGAAGATGAAGTACAAAAATATGACACAAAAATAAAGGTGCATATTTTTATGGTAAGAAACAGAAATGTATTGAAATCCAGATGAAGGTATCAAGAACTTCTGCGCGTTGCAGGTTTATAAGTAAAGTTGACGTTTTATACGCTAGGGTCCTAAACAAACGGAGGAAGATATCATTGTTAAAATTCAGAATGTGCTTGACTTTTTTTTACACTTCTGGCTTCACTTTGGCTTGCGTTTGGCCGAAACTCGCCAACTCGAAAAAAAATATCAGCTGTCCAATTGGGTCGAGTAAGTATGGGGTTTACGATATTTGACCCATGGAGGAAGTTGTTCAGTTTGATGGTCTGCAGCATATCCTTTCATATAACTATACCCTTTCTGTTACACCCTGTATTTATTCATTAGGTAATCTTTATTTTAGCCTAGACTTCAAAAATTACTACAAAGACCTAGATCTGTTTTTACATTTGGGCAAAGGCTATTTCTATATACAGAAAAAAACTGTTTACTTACCCTTACAAGCAAAAACATCAAAATAACTTATTCCCCCAGTTGACTCGTCCAACTTAAGCGGAATAATAAGCGAGTCATGTCAATATTCCTCCATTTTTCCTTCCCGGAATCGACGGAGACATTTATTTACTTATCCTGAAGGAAATAAGACTTCGTTATAATTACAGCAAACGTTACTGGCATCGTCAAAGTTAGATTGGTGTTCCGATTTTGTCTGATATTCTTGTTCCTACACTTTAATGAGTCTGTTTTTTTGGGATTTATTTTTGTTTTCTTTTTCCGTGAAAAGAAGGATTATTATTGATGTGATAGTGTTAAATGTCCTAGAATCATCATTCTCCTGCCCTTATCTCAATTTATTTGGGGTCGGCGCAGCATGTCTTCCTCTTCCATACTTCTCTATTACTCGTCATCTCAGCAGTCACCTCTTTTCTTGCCATATCATCCTTCACACAGTCCATCCATCGTTTCTTTGGTCTTTTTTTCCTCATTCCTCCGCATCACATGTTCATACCACGAAAGCGGATGCCCTACAATATAATTTGAAAAGTTACCGATTACCTATTCGTAATCTGTATTGAATTGACAACAGGTACTGAAAACCTTTAAATCAATCACGTTGAAAATCTGTCGCTGCCAAAGTACAAAACGCTTTCAAAGTGATTGATCTTCCTTCTAGATCGGTCTAGAACTTGATGACTAAACCTTCAGGTTTGCACGAAAAGGAATTTAAAATAATTTTGAGGTCAAACCATTACAATATTCATTTATTTGAGTCGATGACAATATTCTTTATTACAACGAGAAACAACAATTTTGCAATCCGAATGGAAAGACCAATTAACGTATGAAACGGAAAGACCAATTTACGTATGAAAAGACAAATTAACGTATGAAAAGACCAATAAAACACGGTCCTGTTATCCGCAAAACGTATCAGCTAATCGCTTTACATAATACATTAATTACTCCGAGACACATTATTCATACCGAACAAATTATACTAACGAAATACTTTCAGCTTGACAAACTACTTGCAAACTATTTAATTAGTCGGGAAACTGTTATCTTCAATCTCTACACCCTTACTACCTAACACATAAAGCTGAATTTTGTACTGTAAGGTTGTTTAAAAGGTGCAAATATTGATTGGTAGTCGGCTACAATTTTCTGAAGTGTCAGTGGTAATTTTCCCCAACAGTGTACGATAATGTAAAGGGAGGATTGACGTTTAAACAGTCGCTGGCTTCAGCCCCTGGTGAACTGGCAAAAAGTTCGATTTTGTTACTCTATGGGTTATATTCTGAGTTTATTAACACGTTTTGACTGACGTAACAGTAATGGATGTTTTGGTCGTATGCTTGATTGGTATGCCGTGGGATTTTACGTGTTTCCCAGTTCGTATTTTCTTGTGAATCGAATTATATAAAATTGTTAATGGATTAGAATACTTCTGGTACATATGCTTAGTATCTACTTCACAACAACACAATTACTAAACGACTAATGAAATCGACTGCTGAGCTCCAGGTCCCGAGTTCGATTCCCATATAAAAGTGTTATTTGATTTTTCCATCAGGAATTTCTCAGTAGCAGCCACGGAGTCTGGATATATGCCCGGTTTATGGAAATAGGCTCGCCCCCTATTACATGGAACTTAAGCATATCTGGCGAAATGTGAGTGTAATATTAGGTACACCTCTGCCTAACCCTTCGGGGTTCACATTCGTAACTTCACGCCTGTAATAGGCGTGAAGTTATGAATGTAATGAAGTCAAAAACTTGGTAGCAGTCTATAATGTCCCACTGCTGGGACACTGGGCTCCTCTCTGTTAGAGGAAATGAACCTTAATCTACCACTTGGCCTTGCGGGTTGGTAGATGTCCCATTTACTATCAAGCTATCACTGCTATGATTCATTGACAACCATTCAAGTCATGAAAATAAATTCAAAAAGTTTTCTAAAACAATGAGTAAGCCACATGTACAGTCACGGCTAATAATATGTGTCCACGTAGCAACTTTTAAGTCATTTTCTTCTACTGCATTTAATTATATAATTATTTGTAATTAGGAAAATATGACATTTAATTTTAATTTATTTTTTATTTTATTTAATTTTGTTATTTTATTCTAATGCAGAAATATATAACTAATGAAGTTCTTAATAATTAAATTGTAACTATATTTATAAGTATTGACATTGTTTTGTTTATGTTTCTGATTATGTCATCTCTACTGTATTCTGTACTTTTGCATGCCTTCTGGTAAAATATAGCTGTTCCTATTTATATTTTTATGTCACCGTGTTTGTACCCATATTTGCAAAATAAATATCTTATCTTGTAACAGAGTATTTTCAATGCCATATTATATTTAAATTGGTCATAATTCAAAGTTGAAATCGTTATTTGATGAGGAATACATTTTTAAATTTTGCTAACTATATGTGTGGTGCTCGTGACTGTACTAACAAAAGACCAGCTGGTCAAATTGATCCAATATTGATCCGCAAAATATAAGAACCATTTTACCCAATCCCCAAAGATTCTATCACAAGGTCTACAGATTCGATCCTAGATACCCCCCACACGTAACCGTTTATGTAAATAGCACAAAGCCTAGTTTTGGCTGGTCGCCAGGGTCGTACGTCTGGCGGTGCGTTAGTGACCACTTAATGTCAATCAGTATCACTTAGTAAATTGGGGCTTAGTTAATGGCATGGGGAGCTGTGGTTAAATGTGACTTATAATAGTGGCGTTAAAAATGATTTTGGGAAAGCGTTTGGCTGGGTGAGAAACAAAGGTCATTTAAGTCTTGCACCTATAGGCATTCATGATCTGACAAGCAATCAGACTTTAATGATCCCACTGCTGAGACACATGCCTCCATTCTATGAAAAGGAATAGGATGTGTGTGCGGGTTGGTAGATGTCACATGTCTAATCTCGGTTATCGGAATATCGGTTGTAGAACATGCCGGTTTCCTCACGATGAATTCTTTCACCGTTTTAAGAGCAGTGGTGATGAAATATAAAGGGTGTAAATAGACCCTTAATATAATCGAAAGGTTCTCCCCGTCTTTGCGACCATACCTGGGAACCTTCTAGTTACGGAGATATTGGGGGTCAAATTTCCAACTTTTTCACAAGTTTTTTTTAAAATAGATGTTTTTAATGTAAGATTTTTACTTTACACACCTCCACGACTCCCGTAGTACTATTCAATCCATCCATCATCACAATGCTTTCAGTGTTTTTCATCGAGTCCTACCGTAAAACGTGATTATTCATCCCAAAAAAAAAAAGTCGATTAGCAGCAATAATTTTTGCGTAAAGTTACTTAGTTTGATGTACAGAATGCTTGGTTCACGGCTATGTGAAGGGTCTGTTTACACCCTGTATTGCTAAAAGTATTTTCCTGGAGCTCATTGTTGGGAGAATGGACATGGAGTGCTCCTTCATAGAGCATTGGACAAAACTCCATGTACGAGTAGTGCGGTCCTAATCCAATGTTTCCATTGTTGTGTATCTATTTGTTGTCATTGTTGTGTGGTTTGTTTGTTTGTATTATATAATTTAAAAAACATATAAGGATCATTATAATGTAATTTATCTAAAATGAACTTGAATTGAATTGAATTGCATTGCACCTGGCTGGGTTCGACCTTACGTCCTACAACTCGTAAGATGGGACTGATACACCGTTGCGCTCTGGGCCATCATGATCTGACGGATATTGACTAGCAATGGAGCTGGTGATCGCGGAATTACTTATAAGATTTGAAGGCATCAAGGAACATACTCGTAGTATTCCGTTCAGTTACCTAACCTACCTTTAATGCTACTATTAATACAACGGGATATTTACCATGTTTACTGTTTTCTATGAGTTCCCGATATTTCGGCGCTGTTGCAAGCACCATGATCACGGATAAACAACAGCGCCGAAATATCGGGAACTCATAGAAAACAGTAACCATGGTAAATATCCCGTTAGTATTAATAGTAATGTTAGTGACCATGATAGTTTAAAATCTTATTTCTACCTTTAATGATTTGGTCCAAATTCTGCAGCTGAAATTCTATGACGACTGCAATAGAATCCATGCTTATTCAACTAACATGTATCGTAAACAAAATCTCCTATTATTTTTTTATGTCCTTTCATAAAATATTTTAGTGTAAAAGTAAGGTAAAAAATTAAGTAAGGTTTCACTTTCAAAGTATAAAATATGTCGGATCCGGTCGTTAGTACGGACATAAAATGAATCGCAAGAACGCCGGTGGTGACACTTTATTTAGTCGCTCTTAACTATGTAGAGTCCTTCTCCTTTGATTTAGTATTCAAATAACTTAACACAAACATTGTGGTCCTTTGAGTCGCGCGTTAATATTGATCAAGTTTAAGATATTGCAGACACTTAAATATGTACCTATAGCATGTATGAACTAAGTTATTGTGGTTTAAGAGCTAGTGTTAGTTTAAAATCAGATTGTTATTAAAGTTGTGACACGAATCCATTAATCATGAATTTTGTAAAGTCAAGTACGATTTTTATAGTTATACTTTGTACCAACCAGGATGATTTTCGTGCCGGTGAATCCGGACATTTATTTAGGAGAAATCGATCTCCTCAACAGTGAACGTATGAAAGTTAAAGAAATAACGCTTTTGGTAAATGCGAAGCATTCAATTGCTGTTGTCATCTACTCTCTGCTGTTGTCTTTTGAGTTCACGCTCTAAGTGTAGTAAGGACTGCGGGCGAGTAATGGGCGACTCGCTGTCCGACCATGGACCATGCCCGGGTCGACGGCGCGTTGTGTTCCACGCGCACCTCAAAGAGTGTCAGCATAATGACGGGGCCCCCCTCTAGAGGGCCAAAGCCTGCCGGGGTCGCGGGACTCATAGAATTACCGTGACCCTGGGACACAAAGGGCTACTGAAGGACACCGTGGATTTTAGTCAGTACAAGTCTGACAGTCCCTCCCGCTCTGCCCTGGGTGGGAGGACTCATTTGTGATGATTTAACCACGTTAAAAAAAAAAAAAAAGTGTAGTAAGGAGTAGACTTACTACAGTTACAAAAACAAAGATTTAAGGGTTTTACCTTCATAAGGGATCAGAACACAAAACAGTTGCTAGATATGCTTCTTTTGGCGGCCACGATGACTGACTTCATAGAAAAAGATTACTTAAGTACTCTACTATTAGGTACTAATTTATATATCAAAACTTACCCCTTACTGCTATTGTAGGCAACATAGCGAAGCCATGTATTAACGTCCAAAACAACTTCCTATACATCTTCATGTTAGTATAATTGACACTTTCCCATTTTTCACTAAAAATTAACGTTTTGATTGCACTTCACTGTTTCTGGTTAGTTTCACTGGCATCTGAAACAAAGATAAATTAAACTTTAGTTCAAATAATTCAGAAATTTGAGCCAGTTTGCCACATTTCCGGAGAAGACGAGCAAAGGGTTGCGTTTCTTCAAATTGAGTTGAATGAATGAATGAAAGTTAAACAATATTTTTTAAGTGTGACAGATTGCTGAAGCTAAGCACTTATAGTGTATGAGAGATTATTGTATTCTTTTTAATCAAATAACTCTGGCGATTAATTGTAGTCGGCTAGGAAGCTTCGTCTAAGTTGACATTCTGAAAGTCAGACTTTTCTTATGCCCCGTTGCACACTTTCGGCTTCGGTGATGCGGTTTGTAATGCGACCTTCTTCAAGACGCGCGTGTGTAGCTTATTTCCTCAAGAGGCAGCTCAGGCTTACATTGCAAGCATGACATTTGTGTATGGCTACCTTTAGAGACAAATGCCCTAAGCAATTACTCCAATTGTTTTCGCCGCAATCCCTGTCAAAAGACGCGTCGCATCGTGTAGTTTGTGGCCAAAGGGTTTTGCTGAATGAATTCACAAGGAACAATCTATAGGCAATTAGGCATAATAAAATATTGCCTATTAAGTACCAAATAACTTTCATAAGCACCTTTACAACTATTTCGTAAACACCTTCGTTACGTATCGCGACACGCACCGGCCATTCTACGCAGCTTAAGTCAAACATACAGTAACTTCACGCTATGTTATAATTTATTATAATGTGACAGCAGTTAGGAATAATAACCGGGAATTATTAATTGTCGTTTGTGAATGTGGTTGTGGAATGAATCTTACAAAGACACGTAAACATATTGTAAGTATAAGGTTTTCTTAAAACACCTGATTTTGTTAATATTTATTTATTTATTATTCCTTAACACACACATTTGTTTTTACAGGTAAGACCCAACTAACAAAGTAGTCATAAATTACAAATTCTCCAGTCCCAAGTAACGGGTCTGGGTAGAAGCATAAGTTACACAGTAGACAACATACTAAGTGCCACCCTCTAAAATTTGAAATTCCGCCAAAGAGCTAGAAAGTATATCCAATCGCCGAGACACACTATTTAGTATTCTTAATGCACGAAATACAGGTTATACATAATAACTTTAATAAGTTCGTACGGGTTACGGCGCGTTGTGTTCCACGGGCGCCTCAGAGAGTGTCAGCATAATGACGGGGCCCCCCTCTAGAGGGCCAAAGCCTGCCGGGGTCGCGGGACTCATAGAATTACCGTGACCCTGGAACATAAAGGGCTATTGAAGGACACCGTGGATTTTAGTCAGTACAAGTCTGACAGTCCCTCCCGCTTTGCCCTGGGTGGGAGGACTCATTTGATGAATTTACCACGTTAAAAAAAAAAAAAAAGTTCGTATGGGTTGTCGTAATTTTAATATATTGGCTTGGCACAGTAGCTTAGCAAACGGCTTCTAAGCCAAGTTCGATTCCTTCAAAGAACATAATATATTTGGCGTTGTAATTCCTTTTATTGTTTGTCTATAACCTCACATCACAAAAGGCGTAACAAGAACGAAGCAGAAGACGATCTTGGTGTAAAAACAGATTGTCTAAATCAATTTGTTATTTCTGACACCACCCCTGTAGATCGTTATGACTTGCAGCTGAAAGAGCACGTTTCGTTCGGTTGTTTGTAATCTTAACTCAAATACACCCAAGAGTCGCTTCTGAATAGATTTCGATTTCAAAATGACTCAATTTCAGGGTGATTCAATACCAGCTTTTTAAACAGTCAGAAAAGTGAGCATAACCCAGGTAAAGCCACGTTTATAACTTATACAAAACAATTGATTAACCTTTACGTACCTATATCGCGTCACGCAATACCGCCATGCCTCGTTCACGCTTACTCCCTCGTAACAGTAAAGTCAAACAAGTCAGCGCACGCAACGCAATGTTCACCAAGCTTTTATACAAACATGTCGATGTATTCACGGTACTTACTTATGCATCAATTGCACGTCGAACCATGAATATACTATAGATGACGTAACGATAGCAATATGAAGAAACTGTAAGACAAGCTTGCATAATTACAGAGGATAGTCTGAAATGCTTTTGGCGACCGAGAAATCGTCTGAGAATAATAATTGGATGTCATGTTATGGACATGTGGTATTGAGGAATTAAGCACACAATAGTCTCTAGAAAAGTTTTGATGACACAACGCAGAAGTGGAGAAAAGGTGGTAAGGTAATAATCTAAGATATTATCTAATCGCCATTACTGTAGGTATAGCTTACCTCTCCTGCTTTTGTTTAGAGTTTTTGTGAAGTAAGCAACGATTTATTGTCGAGCCTACGCTGTCCTCCCATACTTAATTACTAAAGCTGTACCATAATAATATTGTCAAACCCAATAACTTTAAAAGAGTAACCATGGAGTTTCGTGCCGGTTCATCTCCATGGAAAACGACCAACCTGAACCATGCACTTTTTCTCGACGTTCTATAAGTGCCCATGTAGGCCTATGTCAAATAAAATATGTCGATTTTCATTTTGACCTATCAATAACTGATACGATAAACCAGTAACAGGGAAATTGGAAAAGCTATCCCGTATGACAAACGGAACTAGGTATTGGTGATGAAATTGGCTTAGGTCTAAACGAGCCTTCAACACAACCCTTTACTGAACTGTCGTCATCCACGCTGTAAAGTAAATAGTTTTCATAGCAACAACTACATACATGGCAGCTATGCAGTAAAAGTCAAATAAAGTTACATCGTACGCTGGCTTCTATTCGAGTTAACTGCTAGGTTTACCGCTTTCACAGCACATACGTAACATCACGGTTTTGTAGTCTAACGGGGTGGGTAAAGTTGGGTAGGTACTAGAATGCACTAATTTGGATTCTATTTGGTCCAAAGCTTTCATAAAAGTCTCTCCTGTTACCCATTGGGGATAGGCACAGAACGCCAAGTACTAAGATCCTTATTTTATTCATTGTTTGGAGTTGTAGTTTTGTGGTGTGGAATGTATGGCTGAAAAGGAACTGGTGGAAAGAATGTAATTTACAGGAGATTTATTCTTTTAAAAGGCTTTCGAAGAGTCATTTTTTACAACACAGTCATATTCCTCCGATGCAGTGGCTGTGGACAACGGCTCCGACAAAAGCTGGCCATAGATGATAGGTTATGCATATGCAGTTTTGCCTGTACGGACAAACTGTACTGGCATGCATGCACGTGTGTAGGAGAAAACTGTACAGATATCCTGACCTGTACATGCAACCTAGAATGCACTAGTTCGGATTCTATTCGGTCTAAAGGTTCTATAAAACTCTCTTCTGTTTCCCATTGGGGATAGGCACAGAACACCACGTACTAAGATATATATATAGATAGATAGATCCTTATTATATTCCTTTTGCTTCTACGTACTTTGATCTTTCTGAAGATGATAACCAATAAAGTCAGTGTATGTACTTCTAGGACGTTTCTACACTGCTTTTGAACTCACAAATAAAATCATTATGATCTGGCAGCTTCTGTCTGTTAACTTATTTAACCACCGTCGCAAAAAAGACGATGTTTTTTTTTTTGAGATGAGAGTGTCTGAAGAAAATAAATATGTCGTCTTTTTCGTTGTCTTCAAAAGTATTAGTAATATTCATATCTCTGAACTCCTTACTGTGCCCATTGTGTTCAAAATGTCGCCAGCTATGTTTAAGTCCATTTGTTAGAGGGCGAGCCTGTTGCCATCAACCGGGCACAAATCCAGACCCCGTGAACAGACTACCGAGAAATTCCTGATGAAAAAACCCAATAACACTTTGCCCGACCCGAGAATCCAATCCAGGACCTTATTTATGATTATATGATGTTGATATGCTCAGCAGTTGCGCTTGCGATCACTACACCAACAAGGCGGTAATTATGTTTGGTAGTATGAATGTTCTAACTAGTATTATAATAATGTCAAAGTCAGGTGTAGTGAACCTTAAAAGCTGAACGGACCTTTATCGATAAAATTGGACATATACGAATATACATACAGATAATTTCTGACCTCCCCGCAAAAGCTAGAACCAAAAAATAAGTTCCTAGTGACGTCAAATTGCACCTTATCCATACAGAAAAAGAACAAGTCAATCCAGCACGTGTCCCATTGACGCACACGGAGACACGTAACTAATATACCTCGTAACACCTATAAAACGCTTCCCTGTTGAGGAAAAATCTCCAGCGATAAATAAAGTCAGGCTGCGTTTTTGCCGCCACACCCACGCCACGGCCACAGACCACGGAATTCTCGGTGAGCGGAACATTGATCACTGGCGTGTTGTGTTTCTTAGTTTTTTCTATTTTGTACTTTTTGTTAGAGAATTATGGTCTATTTCAGTACAATACAGGGTGTATGGGACATCGCCTCACAAACGCTTGCCGTGAATTCAGCACATGAATTCAGTGCCTTAGAGTAAAAATTTTTCGTCGGCTATTAAAAACAAACGGCTGTTTATTACCTACTAGCTCAAAGTGTATGGAAGTTTTTTTTTAAAGAACCTACGATATAAATTTTGACTTGATGATTCGTGACGTGTTGAATTCATGATAACGGTTCGTGCAGAATCATGCAGAATCAATTACAACGCAACTATGCAACGTTTTAAAAAAAAAAAAACTATTTGTTAAACATAGGTATTATTGATTAGCTTTAAGGATCTTATAAGTAATAATGGCGATAGTAGATAGTCGAGTTGAAGCTATCAGTTAGCAGTAGTGGCAGTGCGCTGGCCCGGTTTGTCGAAGAATCGATGGTTGAAGGAGCAAACGAGTCCTCGAGTGGAGCAGTCCAGCTATATGGACCAACGACCTTATAAATGGGGCCGGGACTGATTGGATGCGGCAGACTGAAATCAAGGTGTTGTGGTCTGTGTTCAATAGAGGATTATGATAAGCGGAGTTGATTCATTGAGTATAAGAAGAATAAGAATAATTTATTGTTTAAGAGATTACATTAAATGCATTGATTCCTGAATCTCACACTAGGATTCCCTGTGTCGTGAGTTTCAGGCTCCGTCGTTCCGTTTACATTTTTATTAAAATTTCCGTTACAATATTTTTTTAAATTCTAGTCTAAACTACTCGTAATCTAAAAAAAGGAAAAACATAAAGAAAACAGTTGGTTACCCATGATGTGTATATGAAAGTTATGTGTGTGTGTGTGAGTGTTTGTGCGTGTGTGTGTGTGTGTGTGGGTGCGTGTTTGTGTGTGTGTGTGCGTGTTGTTGGGTAAATTAAGACAGTTTGTTTTGAGAGTGTGTCTGAATGTTATACCTGTTGTATGTTAATAGGATTTTGTGATTTATAGTAAAAAATATATAATTATACGATTTTTTTTTAGTATATTGTTATATTTAGTTATATGATGTTTGGGAGCTCCTAAATTGTTGTTCAGCTATGGATGTTTACATAAAGATTTACGGGGAATCACAACTTCAGAAAAAAATATAAATGGGCTAAAAAGTCTATTACCGATCCACAACCTTTACTCTGAATGCTGTTATATATCCGTGGAGTTGAAAACAAAGCTCTTATCCTGCCACTTAGGATATAACTTAAGCATCACTGCATTGCGCCAGTCAACCAGACACCCAATTGAAGACTACACCGACCAAAGTAATACTGTTATTTGGAAGAACTAGGTAACGACCGCGACTTACAAATTGTTAGTCATAGGTTAAAACACAGGCAGGCACTTGTCTCATACCTACATAGGGCCCATGTCCTGAATATAAGCCCACTCTCCCTGTGAGAGAGGAGATCCAGCGGTGGCAACATAACAGGCTGATTATGGTAACCGTGTTCACCGAAAACCAAAAAAACATGACTTTTCAACTAGTGCTTCTAATTTGGAACATCAAAACCTTTCATTTCGCACATTTAATCATTATTTTCCTACTCTTATCTCAATCAGTTTGGGGTCACCCCAACATGTCAAATTGTCTACTCCTTCCATTCTTCTATATTATTTGTCATCTCAGGGGGTATCGTATTACCCAGTACTAACTGGGTTGTGGAGCTCAGATAGGCAGTCGCTCCATGTAAAAATGCTGGTATTCAGCTGCATCGGGTGCGACTGGTAGCCGACCCCAACAATTTTGGCAAAAGGCTAGGCTGATGATGCTTGTCATCTCAGCAGACACCTTCTTTCTAGCCATACCATCCGTCACACAGCCCATCCATTGCTTCTTTGGACTTTCTCTACTCTTATAACCATTCACATTCATACTCAAGACTTTCCTCACCACATACCCATACCATGACAACTGATTATTCACACATTTGCTACTACAACTATTGTTTTATTTCACACACCAAAATATTTAACTAAAACTTCAAATTCCATACATTGACTACGTGTTGCCGCCACCACAGGCACGCCACACGCGATTCACCCAAACGCCGGTTAACCGCGTTCACGGCCTATGATTAATCTCTTTATCCCGAAGCTTTGTGGCAACACCCTTTATGTTATACAGCGTGCGTTTTGTTGTGTGTACGGCATTGTTTGGAGTTGTAGTTTTGTGGTGTGGAATGTATGGCTGAAAGGAACTGGTGGAAAGAATGGAATTTACAGGTCATTGTCATTTTATACAACACAGACATATTCCTCCGGTGCAGTGGCTGTGGACAACGGCTTCGACAAAACCCGGCCATAGACGATAGGTTATGCATGTGCAGTTTTGCCTGTGCAGTCAAACATGCATGAAGGTGTGTAGGAGATAACTGTACAGATATCCTGGCCTGCACATGTAACCTAAAGAACATAAAAAAATTGCACGTACTTTGACCCATTCATACAATGTAGTTACATATCCAAAAAAATCAAGCGGAAACTCGATCCTGAACCACGTTGAGTACTCATTTTGATGACGACACTCGGCAAACTACAATTACGCCTACCTACGTCTTATGTCATAAAACCTTTTACGACGAACGCAAACATGTACGAGCATATTCTTATAATTTTCTTTTACTATGTACAGTGAATGAGATTTTTCAGGAAGAGCTCGAACTACACTCGACATCTGAAGTGAAGGGAGCTTTATGACATAAATAAATTAATCGGGGTCCTCAATTTAAAAATATCAAGTTTTGCATCTATTTTATGTGTTGTATTATCATTACGTGGCACAAAAAAAAATTGCAACTTGCAAATGCGCCTACTCTGCTGACCCGTAAGTATCGTTTTAAAGTGACAAATGGGTAAGAGGAGACTATGTATTAGGCCACATTGTTCGCGAAACGGATGGCCGATGTAAGCCTAAAAGTTCTGGAGTCGCGACCGCGAACCGGAAGACGTTGCGTTGGTAGGCCTCCCACTAGGTGGACTGATGACCTGGTGAAGGTTGCGGGGATTCGCTGGTTGCGAGTCGCACGGGATCCTTGCTTATAGCAACAAAAAGAGTTCTAAAATTCTTCAACTAGGAGTGGTAATCATAACAAAAAAAAACGTAGTTTTCGGTGCTAAGTTGGGCTAAAAAAATGTGTATTCTTTCTACTTTCTATCTTCAAAACTATTACCCTTTTATTATTTTTAGAGTACTGTATCTAATGAAGATTAATACTGAAAGCGAAATCAACAACCCTTAACTTAAAACTATTACTAGATCCCAAGAAACCAAAACCGAAAAACAATATCGCCACACCACCCCACAATCTTTTCTCACACGTAACAACGATTCGTGAATTTGTTGTTTATTTCGCTGAGAAACTTTAACTTAAATCAAGTCGCACATGCACTATTCATACTCCGTTGAATGCTTGGCACTCGATCTAAGTTGCACCGGCAGTTCTTGCCCATTCCTCCCAGGTCTTAGTGTGGAACATTCTATAGAAAATTTTCGTGTTTTCAGAAAACGTTCTCTTCGGAAACGCTTTCGGAATTGCTCGAAAGCACGGCATGGAATTTCGATTTGTTAAAAAGTAGTTTAGTCAGGAGTGTTCTTTTCGGAACTAGTGTTCACTTAAAGGTGGTACCTAAAATTACTCGTAACTTACTGATATATATATCTCCGGAAAATAACAAGAACCGCCAATTTATAAATTTTCTAGGAAATTTATAAGCTTTCGTAGGATTCTAAACGAGAGATAAATTGTATTATTTTACGGCCACATTTTCGCAAATCTCGGGACTTGGGGCACCCCGACTTTAGGTTAGGTTAGGTTACTTTAAACCCTGCAAACAGAAATAGGAGCCCCGTGCGGAGCCCCGTGCGGAGCCCGTGCGAAAATGTGGCTGTAAAATAATACAATTTATCTCTCGTTTAGAATCCTACGAAAGTTTATAAATTTCCTAGAAAATTTATAAATTGGCGGTTCTTGTTATTTTCCGGTGAAATATATTATACTCTTTTTCAAGACCCGGAAAATCTTTTTGATTGAATTTGATGTGATTTAAATGTCAATAAATTGTCAACATTTGGGGTGTCGGCATGTCTTCTCCTTTCTTTCATCTTAATGGTGGCTGTACTCTCTAGACCGAGAGCTCTTTCTTTGTCTACAAAGGACGTGCAGTCTAAACGAGCGCCACTATAAAGGGTGTAAGAAGACCCTTAACGAAGCCGAAAGGCACTTATTCCACCCGTCATTGCGATATTTTTTTTGTTCTAGACCATACCTGGGAACCTTCTAGTTACGGTGCTATTGGGGGTCAAAGTTCCAACTTTTTCACCAGTTTTTTTTTAAATACACGTTTTTAATGTAATATTTTTTAATACCTCCACGACTCCCGTACTATTCAATCCATTCATGAACACAGTGTTTTGTGTGCGTTACATTGATTCCTACCATTAAAAAGTGATTTTTCACCCAAAAAAAAAGTCGTTTCCCAGCAATATTTTTTGCGTAAAGTTACTTAGTTTGATGTACATAATGCTTGGTTGACTTCGTGAAGGTTCCGTTCCGTTTACACCCTGTATACACTCCCGCACTCACCGTACCTCGGAAAGATGCCGCCGTGTCTAGGCGAGAGTGTACAGCTGCCTTTAAAATATGACTAGGGCTGGATTGGGGTCTTTCATTTCTACTCATAATCATCATTACCCTACTGTCCACCTTTTCTCTGTTCGTCTCCTATTCTTACAGACGTCTAAAGTAATACCGAGAACTAGCTGACTGATCCTAATCTCTCAGGAGCTCATGACATAGCTCTTCACTACCAATACAAAGTTATTACTACACAGGTAGAATACCTATATAGCTACCTAACCCCCTTCAAAGGTGATTGTCTGATCTGTTTGCAGACACAACAAGCCTATTATATCCCACGTCTGAGCCTCGAAATGGCAATCAAGAGGTTGTGAGTGCAAACCCAACTCATTGAATTAGTCCTGGGAATTAACTCAGACATATATTTCAGGTTTATTAGGTACTAGGCGAGTAATGTCAAGCAAATATAGACTTAATTAATTCCTATCTAAATAGTGAAATTGGGAAGGTTACTGTCGTTGTGTTGTGACGAAAATGTCGTAAGGAAAGTTTTTAGGATGAATGTTGATGGCTATAAGAGTAGATGTAGACGATTGATGGACGTTGTGAAGGATGATATGGCTACAAAGGAGGTGACTGCTGAGATGACGAGTTATAGAGAAGTATGGAAGAAGAATGGATGCGAGACGCACGGGACCGGTCAATGTGGCGACACTTGGGGGCGGCCTATGTCCAGCAGTGGACGTTTTTCGGCTGAAATGATGATGATGATGGAAGAAGAAGACATGCTGTGCCGATCCCAAATAAATTGGGATAAGGGCAAGATAATAATGACGAAAGGGATTACTTTCGTCGTGTTGTTATAGGACAATGACTTAACGAAGTAATTTCTGTCTAGACTTTACTTAGGTTGAAGTTTACTTTCAAGAAGGTTTAGACATTATCTATATTTAGCACCATGTACTCACCGAGTTCAGTAACGGTCGAGCATTTTTCAACCTTATGTCTTAGGGCATAAGGGTGAAAAGTGGTCGATCGTCAGTGAACTGAACGTAGTACGTATTCAGCCTTTAACGCTCCCACTGCTGGGACACAAGCCCAACCGCAACCTCTGCTCTATGAGCAGGAGTCAAGCACAATCTACCAGGCTGGCCCAATACGTGTTGGTTGGATGTCAGATTTCTTCGAATATTCGGTTCAAGGACGTACGATTTAGTTAGCACTATGCCAAAGTATGCCGTCCCAATTATTGTGGCAGCATTCTTTTAATTTTATATACTACTAGCTTTTGCCCGCGGCTTCGCTCGCGCCCTTATCACTTAGGGGTATGAAAAATAGAATAGATAGTAGCCGATGCCGGTGGTAGTATTGATAGTAGCCGATTCTCAGACCTACTGAATATGCATATAAAATTTCATAAAAATCGGTCAAGCCGTTTCGGAGGAGTATGGTAACTAACATTGTGACACGAGAATTTTATATATAAGACTAGATGTAACAAGAAAATACATTTTTATTTTTTAGTAGCCTGTACTGTCCCACTGCTGGGCAAAGGCCTCCCAATTCCTGAAGAAAATATTAAGTTTGGTTTAATCAGTGCAATACAGAAACCACGCATTGGCCACTATGTACAGGCACCAGCGCATCAAGCTACCCGAAACTATCAAATTTTCCCAATCAACCTTGAATCTAATCCTTTTCAAAATCAAAATCAAAATATTTTATTTCACATAGGCCTCGATCGGCACTTATAAAACGTCGGCAAAAAGGTGCACGGTTCGGGTTGGTCGTTTCCTATGGAGAAGAACCGGCAAGAAACTCCATGGTTACTCTTTTCAAATCATTTGGTGTTACAGTATTATTATGGATACAGTATCTGTACTTAAGTATGGGGGGACAGCGTAGGCCCGACAATAAGTCGTTGCTTGCTACACAAAAAATGTAGAACAAAATAAAAAGTTAACAAGCAGCTGGGAATCTACAAAGCCTACAATGTCCACACATTCACAAAAAATCGATAAAATGAATCTATACAAAGGTAAGAAAATATTGTAAAGTACTAAATTAAACAAGTGACACAAATACTGTTATCAGTGCTGTAACTATTTTGAGCAAAAGATATAAATGATTTGAAAATTACTGTAAAATCTGATTCGAAAGAAGAGAAAAAATTTGAGAATAGTTAGAGACTTCCACCTATTTGTGCCGTTTATGAGCTACCAGGGAAGCCGCAAGCGCAGAAGTTACTAAGGCCAAATTTCTTTATCTTCAACGATAAAGCTCTATCTTTAGCGATAAAGTTGAAAATCTATTAAAGAAATTTCACAGATCGTAGTAGCTCGATGTGCTTGGCGTTTGTACTTCAAAAGAACTAAAACAAAACAACAGGATGAAAGACCAGCACACAAATCTCTTTTGAACAAACTGGGTTAAGTAAAACCAAAATGCTAATCAGCTGCCACAAAATAAACTAGTTATAAACACTGCAGTCTTATCAAAAACCGAAACAGCACCAAGTCTATTCAGCAATTATTCAGTGTTTTGGGTAACTCCGTACTTTCGCGAACAGACAAATTTATTCTTCAACCAGAATCGCTTGACGCAACAAATCACGCCCCGGAAAGCACTTGCGTGAGGTTAACAATCTTATTAATGAATTAACAAACGATTCTGCACTCTATCTCTTGTGTTCTAAGTTTGATATTCGATTTCGGATGTTTCTGCTCGGTTACGATCCGTATCAAGGTAGGTTTTGTTTCGAAATCAGGATGTTTACTAACGATTACACGTAAGCAAGGCTGGGTACTGACAATATAATTTATACAGTTGAGATATACTTGATTAACCTTGAGAGGGAGAACTGGGAACTTGGTGAAATATGGGGTATTTACACGGGTCGATTTTCGACGTGCGGCCAATCGTTTCATAAATCGCCTCATAAAGCTGCATCGCTGGCCCATTTAACAGTTGACTAAATTGCAAGTGACTAGGTCGTTTTCATCGAAAATGACGAGTGCAAAACAGACCTCGTGCAGTGGGCGATCGGCTGTAACTGACCACTGGTCGATTTTAATTACCAGCCGCATGCGGCCAGTCGCCGCGCGGCCAAAGTCGGATGCTACTCTATTTTGGCTTGACTTTAGTCACTTGCTGCCTTGCCATTAGACGGTCGATTTTCGCCGTGCGGCAGAAATCGACCCGTGTAGACCCCGCAATACGCCGCTTGCAACGTTACAGATAGATCCTAATTTAGGGTCTTGTCTCTGGGGGATTGAACGAGCTGATGCGTACAACGTTAATGTCATGCGTCATTTATTTGATGATGCCCATTAAACGGGTACTGATGACTATCGTTGTGTTGAGGACTTCCAAAATTTACAGCTTACCGCTGACCGAAACTTGGTCTCGGTAACAACACTATTAGAAGCTTTCATTGGTTATTTAGGGTGCAAGCAGGACAGGAGGTGAGACAGAATCATTATGGCTCCTGGGTCCCATTTTGTCTCATATGGCTAAATGGCACTTGCAACCTACGAAGCTCAATAATTCTACTTGAAAACGAATGATTTCATTCATTCGTGATGAATCAATTCAAACCTTGTGTTTAATTGTTTATAACTAAACGACATGCTTATAAATACTGGTTTGAAAAGAATCCGGAAATGGGGATTACAATCCCCGAAGGATTGAGCAGAGGTATAGGTACCTAATTTATGTAGGTACTAGGTATTTCATCTTTTTTATTTTATGTTTTTGTACCTCCATTTTTGATGATTTTATGCCATTTAATTAATGTCGAAATACGAGACTTGTCAAAATATCATAACTTCATTACAACATTCGGTTCTGTATACGAGTGACATTTAGTGATATAATTGCTCAGTTCATCGATCCATGCCGCACATCTGTAGTATACCCACATTTCGCCAGTTATATTTAAATCCCATGTAACAGGACATGACGAATCTATACGGGTTCCGTTTTTTTTCCATTCGGCAACGGATCCCTAAAACGGGTTTTACTTTTATGGATTGTAATATTCCGCTACTACCTACTGTCAGCTTTCATCATCCACCACGAAGGTGGAAAAAGACAAGGAACAAGGTTGGCTATGTAGAGCCCTGATCTAAGTCAGGTCTCCAGGCCTTTGCCTTCACCAGCCTTCACCTTCTGGCTAGTCACAAGGTGTCGCAACAGACCACGTGAAAGATGGCGGAACCAGCTCGACAAATCCAACAATAATCCATGTAAGCCTAGGGACAAAACGTATAGCCACAAATGATTAAAATTGATTCTTAAACAAATATAATTCGATACCAACAAGAGCAGGATCCACTTGACCTGTAATTAAAACAATCCAACACAAGACTAGACTCTTTCATTGTAATTCTAAGAAAAGACAAGATCAATAAGAAAGCTAATCTTTAAAACTAAACAAAGAAAATAATCTTGTTAATTTAACACCAGAAAAAACTCTGGCAGAATGAGAAAACGCCTTGTTTCTTTACGAAAAAAAAAACAACTAATTAATGACACTATTTCATTAGGGTCACTTTTAATTACAGAGCAAATAATTCTCTTTTGTGAAATAATTGTTTGTGTACCTTTTTGTTGCAATGTTACAAATAAGGGACGTTTTTCATTGTTATGTTTTGTAATTGTTGGTTTAGGAAGTTCAAATATTTATTATTTGCTTTTGTAACCTTTCCTTGATTATCCGGTGTTGAATTTGCATGTTTTCTGTTGTGATTGGTAGACAAAAATTAAATCATGAGCCAGAAGAGTTAACATGTTAAAATGATTCGTCATCATTCTCCTTTTCCAATTTTTGTCCTTATGACACTTTTCCTTTACTTCTACAACATTATTTTTAGTATTTGCGAAACCTGAATATAGTTTGTTCAGAATAAGTAACTGAATCGATTCCAATAATTTTTAAACCACGTCATATTTTGTCCCAAAAATATTTAATAAAGGTAACAAGGTTCCTATCGCAATCATTTAGGTATCTACTGCCAAATTACTACTATCAATGAGCTCAAGACGACGCTAGAGGTGCGCGCGCGGCGGCGCCCCGTGGTGACCACGTTTTTGTGCAGACAACCAGGTAACAGAACAGGCTTATAACTTTGTGATATTTCATGATACAGGTTTGAAATTTTGAACATAGATTCTTTACATAAAAATACTAGACACGAGTCTCAGGTTTCGCATAATTATTATACTAAAACTAATGTTGTATACATTTTTATTAGTCGTCATCACCGTCCTTTTTTTGATCTTCTTCTACTCTTACATCCACATTTTTATACGCAAACTTTCCTTACGACATTTTCCTCACTCCTCCGCATTTCATGCCCAGAAGTATATTAGAGGAAGTTTAAAAGTTGCGCCAGTTACACAAAAGTTGAAAGGGAATCGACTGTCTTGGTATGGACATGTGATGAGGAGGGACGAATCGAATTTGACTAAAAGAGTGATGAATATAAACGTTGATGGATGGAGAGGGAGAGGAAGACCAAAGAAACTATGGATGGATTGTGTGAGGAATGATAAGAAAGAAAGATAAAAAGATATGAAAGAAAGATGAAAGATAAAGGAGAAAGAAAAAGGAGAAAAGAAAAAGACAAAGAAAGAAAGAAAAGAAAGAAAGAAAGAAAGAAAGTAAAAGGATATGAAAGTTAAAGGAGTAAATGATAGCGTGACGGTTGACAGAGGAGATTGGACCTACAACAAGCATGCGAAATACGGAGTAAGATTGGTAGTAATGTAAATCGATGATCTAAAGAATACAGGGCTTGATAAGATGTGATGAGGAAGACGTAAACCCGAGGGCCAAAGTATACAGAGTGCGATGCACAAACGGTTACCACATGTTCAGTGCATCATACCGAACCCCACATAGGAATTTTTCATCGATATTTTTTTTTAAATCAGCTGCACCATACATTTTTACCGTGTAGGTATTGTAGGGAACTGCTGTTTTTTTTTAATAACCTACGAAAAAAATCTATGTGGGGGTTTCGGTATGATGCACTGAATAGGTGGTGCTCGTTTGTGCACCCATGCCTACCCTGTATATTCTATCACAGATAACGATGATGGGAAAGCAAAAAGTGTACTGAATACCACAAACTCCGAAAAAATAACGTCATTCATATGTTTATAATAATGAAACTCTTTCAAAGTGAAAGCAACTGGTTGCTATTGAACAATTTTGTAGTGACCTGCATTCAACCAGTTATAGCAAATTTCTTTTGAAGGTAAACAGTAAATCCTGAACTAGCCTCCACATTATTTCGTTACTGCTTTTGAATAGACCAAAAAAAAACGAATTCACGTAAAAATCAGGCAGCACCCCAGATTGTGAAAACTGTAATACGAGTTGTGAAATTCGCAGAAACAATTTGATATTGGAACTATGCCCAAACTCGCTCACACAAAATCAATTGGCTCTAATAGTTCTGTAACATTGTATAACTGGTGAAATACTTGTAACCGGTGAGTAAATTGAAACAGTGAATTCTCTATTCGAGTTTGTTTTCATGATTAACACTAAGTTTATAAAGGGGTAAGTTTCTAAGTTTGAATATTGGGAGTAATCTGCAGAAATACTGATCCGATTCCAAAAACTTCCCAAGCTAGGTTAGCCCCGAATTTCAAAGGATTTATTAAAAAAAAAAACGATGAGACGTTCCTGTGAGATAATTACCCAAGCAAAGCGTGCAAAGTCTGTGTGAAGAATTATGTGGCTAGAAAGCAGGTGACTGCTGAGATGATGAGTAATAGAGAAGTATGAAAGCAGAGGACATGCTGCGCCGACCCCAAATAAATTGGGATAAGGGCAGGAAAATTATGATGATGAAAGCGAGCGAAGTCACACGCAAAAGCTAGTATCAGATATAAGGATCGGTCAATCTAGGACGGAATACTGATTTCAGATATTGTAGTTTTTGTTTGTAGGTGTCTGTGTCCAGGACCGTTTCCCGTACCGATATGACCTGAATAGTTTTCTTTTAAGGTGCTCCCTCACCGGGAGCATTCGCCTGTAATGTAACAGTTCAGATTCACTTGTTTCCATACAAAATCGAATCTTGGACTGTTACATTACAGGCGAATGCTCGCGGTGAGGGAGCACCATTAAATTCAAACACACTTGGAAAATAAACACTGTTTTACAACTTACCATATTTCTAAGTTTGCACAACCGAATCTCATCAATTTTAAAAGCTCTTTTTTTTAAAAAGTACTTGAAGAAAAATGTTTACTTTAAATCTCTCGTTCGGGGAAAAACACGACAATCCTTTGGTAAGGCACACCGTGGACCGCTGCAACTTCTAAAGTATTATTACTACAATACTTGTTTGTGCCCCGCTTTCCGTCAGGATTAAAAGTATATTGCAGAGGCTTCTGTTCTTAATATACGTTGGTTGATAGATTGCGGCGATATCATAAGTGAACTTTGTAAATGTTTACGTACGTCTTAAACGACAGTTAAGAATACTGGATGATAGCCAAGATGTTATTATATGAAAGGAAGACCAAAGAAACAGTGGATGAACTGTGACGGTGACTACTGAGATGGCTAGTAATGATGAATAAGAATAAGAATAAATTTGTTAAGCCATTCTTACAAATATTTTCTTAATCTAACTTAGAGCTACTATGATATAATCGTAACAAATTGAAATTTAACATGGTAATTAATAAACAGCGGTCCCCAAAATAGGCTGCGCCTGTATCTTGGGGGCCAGAGTTGCATTAACTTAAAATTAAAACACATATTGTTTATGTGTGAGTTCTGTTAACAAGGCGTTTTGGCAAGTAGGTAGTTGTGGATTACCTTTTACAAAAAATAAAATAAAATGATATTACGATAATGAAGCGAAAAATGTGGAAGAAGAAGACATGAGGCGCTGCCCAAAGATAAATTGGGTTAAGGGCAGGAGAATGATGAAATGTTGTTATTACACATAACCGCAAGTTACCAACGAGAAAGATTCTAAGATACATTAACAAAAATTAAATTTTAAGTATCCCAGTGCAAAATTTTAAGCGGATAGTTTCTAAACACACAAAAATATCTCCGATACCTGCTACGGCTACGGCAGCGTAGCTTGCGTCGCTACACGATCGCTACGCCGTAGCTCGTAGCAGTATTACTAAAGCAAGTCAGTCTATATCCACACCGTGATCTAAAAGTCACTTTGTAATTAGCCATACACTTCATGTTGTCACAAATAAAAGCCATATTTAAAATGTACCATCCACCAACCCTTTACCAGCAAAACACAGGCCATACCCAAAGATCACAACATAAAACTCCCAAATTAGACCACATTTAGCAAAAATCAACCTTCAAATTAAACACATCAGTAATTAAAACGCAACAGGCGTCTGAACATTAAACAAAAATTACGAAAAACACCAATGAAATTACGTGAAATTTAGACAGACAGCGGTCGAAAAAAAAATCGCCATTAGCCTTTAGCAAAAAGGTTAATCACGCAAATTAACGCGAATGGGGAGTCGCGTGCCTGTAATTGGCTTTAGGCAGGGCATTTGGTCACAGTATGGCTGATGCAGATGTCCAATAAATTGATAAAATAAATTGATTGGGTCATATTTTCTAGGTGAGGATTTTGTCTTAATTTTAAGGCTGGATTATCTTAGCAAGTTACGTGCTCTTAAAAAAGAATTTGTTAATTAAAAAACCCGCCTACTGAAAAATCACGCTCTTATTAAATTCGGGGTTTGCAAGGTAAAATCGACTCCTCCTATTTTTGAAGTCGGTTTAAATGTAGCCTGTATTACCTGGGCCATAATAACACCTTATTCATCAAAATCGTATGAATAGTTTAGGCGCTACGAAGGAACATATATGTAAATACAAACATACATACAAAGACTGCTAAATTCATAACCCTTCGTTTTTGCTTCGTCGTAGTCTTGCTTGCTTGCTGTTTTGGCTGCCATCGGAAAAAATCATTTTTCTAAGCTAATTAAAATAAAAACCGCTTCCTCTTGCTTTGCTAGTGGTGATAGTTTCGCGAAGCGCGAATTTCATGAAAGAAACTGAACGCCATCGACTCATGTGAACTGTGTTCAAAAACTGTTGACACTAACGGTACTTGAACGAGGTTTATATGACTGAACGTTGTTTCATTGGCGAAATTCGCCCTAAGAGTGAGGTACATGAAAACAGGTTAAAAACTTGAACAACACTCGGCTACAGAAGTAGAGCCCTATTATTATACAGGGTGAAAAGAATATCGACGCAGAAACGGTTACCACATATTAAAGTACGCCATTCCGACCCCCCACCCCCTATAGAAATTTTACGTCGGCAATTAAAAAAAAAAAAAAATACCCATGAAAAATTTCTAAGTCGGAGGGTTTCGAATGATGTATTCAATCAATCAATCATTTATTTTGCTATACATAGATATGGTTACAGATAGTATACTGTCTAAAATATGTGCACTATGTTGTATAGAATGTGTTTTGCCTTTATATGGCGTACAAAATAGCGGACAAAATTAACATAAACAAGCAATTACAATATTAAGATTACATTAAGAAAAATATAAAATACATAATATGTCATCATCATCATTTCAGCCGAAAGACGTCCACTGCTGGACAGAGGCCTCTCCCAAAGGGGGGGTTTTGCCATAATCGCCACGCTTGGCAGGCGGGTTGGCGATCGCAGTACGGTTGTTAGAAACCGCAGAGAACGCTGCTGCCCATTCTCTGGTAAGTCCCTAATAATATGTCAGTAGGTAATAATTTTAGATAAATAGAATCATTCATACTGAGTCAATAAATGAAATCATAAGTTTTAATTGAATACGACCGTGGCAATCGTTTGTGCGAAGATGATTCCACCCTGTATTACTTATTATATTGCGTATCTGTTTTTTCTAGCCTGTGACCATATTATGTTTTTTGGTCATAGTTAAAATTCAGTCGTGTCATCGACGTCATGTGGGCTTAAATGGGATTTGCTGCTTAATCGATGTTATTTTTAGAGATCCGTGTAGGAAAATGTTAAACCACGGATTTGATGCAATTGGCATTTTTAATAGGTGGTTTAAAAATGTCCTTTGGTTTTTAACAGTTTTAAGTTGGTTGGTAAAACATAACATCAAGCCTGTAATCCTCGTAGGGTTAGGCAGAGGTGCACCCCATAGTATACCCACAATTCGCCAGTTCAAGTCCCATGTAATAGGAGGCAAGTAAAAACATAACCCTCCTTTTGGGCGTCGCCGCAGTCTGGTAAAAATAATGAGGAGGGAAAGTGTTTGTGGCGTAATTTATAGATATTTTAGTGTTGTAGACATTTTGTAGTAGATACAAAATGAGACTGATTAAGAAGAAGTTGAAGAAGAAGAAACATATACAGGGTGTAAACAGACCCTTCACATAGCCGTCAACCAAGCATTCTGTACATAAACTAAGTAACTTTACGCAAAAATTATTGTTGGGAATCGACTTTTTTTTCGGGGTGAAAAATCACGTGATACGGTAGGACTCGATGGAAAGCTCTCAAAGCATTGTGCTGATGGATGTATTGAATAGTACGGGGGTCGTGGAGGTGTGTAAAGTAGAAATCTTACATTAAAAACATGTATTAAAAAAAAAACTTGTGAAAAAGTTGGAACGTTGACCCCCAATATCTCCGTAACTAGAAGGTATGGTCTAGAACCATCATCTGCCTTGCCTTTTCCCAACTATGTCAGGATCGGCTTCCAGTCTAACCGGATGCAGCTGAATATCAGTATTTTACACGGAGCGACTGCCTGTCTGGCCTCCACAACCCAGTTAGCCACTGTCAAATGACACCCGGAACCAACGGCTTAACGTGCTTTACGAGGCACGGAGGAAACTCGCTATGTAATGGGTGGTCACCCATCCACAGACCAACCTAGGCAAGCACGGCTTAACCTAAAGATTGACCCGAGCGGCTGTTTTTATTTAGCCACGAGCTCCTCCAGTGTAAGAAAACACAACATAGATACAAAATTACAACACAATCTTATCGCCAACGATCATAAATGAACAACCTCCATAATTGAAAAGTAAACATCTCGGAGGGCGGGGGAAAAAGTATGGAATTTGAAACTGCTGACGTGTAACTGCAAGAACGCTCGATTAAACTTTTACTCTGATGTTATTAACAGTTACGTATTTCATAATACAATTCTTGTTGGTAAGCATCTTTTTGAAAGTTTTATCACTAAGCTTCGGTTTTAGGTAACGAAATTGTTTAGTAAAGTCTTTGCCAGTTATGTGTCTGTAAACAATATACTCATGATACTATTAATACTAACGGGATATTTACCATGTTTACTGTTTGTTATGAGTTCCCGATATTTCGGCGCTGTTGCAAGCACCATGATCACGGATAAACTGAAGTTATTGCGGGTGGGTGTTTATGAGCAGACAAATCGGTCTACCCTCTTTCTTGTTCGTTTTTTGCACTCGGTACCGCTACCACTGTCACTCGCAACTCGATTCTGCTCCCGACACACGAAACTCACTGTGCCCGCTCGCGAACTTTTTCGGCACTTTTCCGCTTTTTACACAGCTGGACCACTGGATTCCAGGCTCTCGACAGTTGAAACCCATCCTCCCGGTTGAAGTTCCTGTATTTGGTAATCTCAATAGCTTCTCTAACCAGTCTAGGAATATAGTGGCGTTCTGACGAGATGACCTGAGGGTTATGTAACTCAATCCAGTGACCATGATAGTTTAAAATCTAATATACTCATGATATTTACGAAGTCAGTTAAAATCACGCTTTTTAAAGAATATTGCCAATCTTTCTACACCTGCAGCCTGTGGGTCAGTTATTCGCAGCGGGCATACAGCGACCTGCGTGTCCAATATAGTAATGCACTCAGGGTACTGTTGGGGCTGCCATGGCGCTGCAGTGCGTCAGGGATGTTTGCTGAGGCGCGGATGGCTTTGCCGCTATCGGGCAAAGATGCGCCTCCCTACTCGCTCGCGTTCGTGGCAGTACCAACACTATACTGGGTGTTTTCACAGATCGGTGGGAGTCCCCCATGCTGCAAAGGTGGGTGCGGCTTCATGCCGTAATTTAAATTTTGTCTTGCCCATATTAACATTAGTTTTTAAGTATATTGTTACTTACAAAATATGGACCTAGTCTGAAATAAATGTTTATTATTATTATTTATTTAGATATTAATACCACGATATTTATTTAATATTCCTGCAAATAATAAATTAATAACATTATAGGAGTATTGAATGAGAGTGCTCAGAGCATAGATATGTTACAGTCAAAATAGTTAATCGGTGAAAACCTATTTTGACTGGTGTCAAAATCGTTATTATGTTAAAATGCGTTTACTCCATTCAAAATATGTTGTTTCAGAACGTTGAAATTACCTAGTCCTAGAATTACTACAACATACTGTTTTGCAAAGGGTCACAAAAAAAAACTAACAAACCTAATAAGTTTCTAAGTAAATGTTAGTTTTTGTTAAAATAGTTTCCACCGGTCAAAAGTAATTTTGACTGATTGACAGTTTTGACTGTGACATACATCTCATTACTTTACAATTAACTTTAATCATCACTTTTTGTCTAATTTGGATATTGAGGCAAGTGGAACACTGGACATAATTGTCACAAGAAACATTTTTTTTTTAATATCAGTCACAAATCAAACTTGTGGTCGTGACTGCTGAGCATGAGGTCTTGAGTTCGATTCCCAGATCAGGCCAAGTATTATTGAGTTTTTGCATCAGGAATTTCTCAGTGGCAATAGACCTATTCTATCAACCGGGCACAAATTGGGCAGACGACATAGTTGACATCGGGGAAAAACCTGGATGAGGCTTGCATAGGACCGTGGAGATTGGCACAAGAAAAGAGAGGCCTATACCCAGCAGTGGGTGATGATGATGATAATGTGCGCACATTAAGATCGCCGTCTATTACATGCGACTTAAACATAAGGTAGGTAGCAGTAGCGAAGGGTCAATTTTTGTAAGAGGTAAGCCGGAGCACATTATCTTTAATCTATACATATAAAATTCAAAGTCCTGACTGACTGACTGACTGACTGACTGACTGACTTATATATCAACGCACAGCCCAAACCACTGGTCCTAGAGACATGAAATTTGGACAGTGTACTCTTTGTGAAGAGTAGGTATCCACTAAGAAAGGGTTTTTCGAAATTCTACCCCTAAGATGGTGAAATGGGGTGTTGAATTTTCTATGTAACTTTTTATTCTCTGAGTCGATTGACTTGAAATTGTGTCTACATATACTTACGTTAAAATCATGAGATACGTGTATCACAGTTTTTCCAAAATCATCCCCCAATATAAAATTCAATGTCCTGACTGGCTGACTGTTACATCAACGCACAGCCCAAACCACTGGTCCTAGAAACATGAAATTTAGACAGTGTACTCTTTGTGAAAAGTAAGTATCCACTAAGAAAGGGTTTTTCGAAATTTCACCCCTAAGAGGGTGAAATGGGGTGTTGAATTTTCTATGAAACTTTTTATTCTCTGAGTCGATTGACTTGAAATTGTGTCTACATATACTTCAGTTAAAATGATGAGATACGTGTATCACAGTTTTTCCAAAATCATCCCCCAATTTAAAATTCAATGTCCTGACTGGCTGACTGATATATCAACGCACAGCCCAAACCACTGGTCTTAGAGACATGAAATTTGGACAGTGTACTCTTTGTGAAGAGTAGGTATCCACTAAGAAAGGGTTTTTGAAATTCCACCCCTAAGAGGGTGAAATGGGGTGTTGAATTTTCTGTGAAACTCTCTCGGGGTCGATTGACTTGAAAATGTTTCTACATATACTTCAGTTAAAATGATGAGATACGTGTATCACAAATTCATCCCCCAATTTAAAATTCCATGTCCTGACTGGCTGACTGATATAACAACGCACAGCCCAAACCGCGGGTCCCCGAGATATGAAAATTGGAGGGTATTCTTTGTGAAGAGTTAGTATCAGTTTTTCGAAATTCCTACCCCTTAGAGGGTGAAATGGGGTGTTGAATTTTCTGTGAAACTTTTTACTCTTAGGGTCGATTGACTTGAAAATTTGTTTACATACTCTTCAGATAAAATCCAGTAAATCCGATGTCCAATCTCAAACCAAGGTATCAATATTTCACGTATCTAATTTAATTGATATCACTTTATAATAATAATTGCAAGTTATAAGCAATTACATGTAAATCTATTATGTATTATTATAGATAGATACATAGATTACTTATTATTCCAGAAGTAAGATCCCGTAGGCAATTCCCTAACGCCACGCGGGCGAAGCCGCGGGCATAAGCTAGTGTGATTACATTATTTGCCTATAGAATACTGACTGCCATTTTACAAAAGGAAGGCGGTAGGAATCGAGTTGTATGGAACCTTCGCCACTGGTGGGTAGGTACTATTCCTCCCCCACGACCTCTACCTATCCCTTCAGGGATTACAGGCGTGAAATTAATACAAAAGAATCAGGCCCTTTTTTTTTTCTTTTGAATTATTATTTCTATGCTCACTGTATTACCATGGAGATTTTGAAACTCTTAAAAAAGAGTTGTCCATAGACTTTTTAATCTGTGAGAGTCATAAAAACAACCAACAGATAATGTAAGGGGACACTGACACTTCCCCGTGCCCAATTTTTAACGATAATTACTCGCTTGCTAACCGTTATGATAATTATGGTAATATTCGCTTATCTTTTTGTTTCTCTTACCAGTCACGACGAGGCCTATGTTAAACATTGGATATTATCGCACTGACATATAGTCATAGTCATTTATTCATTAACAATTAATTTGTATCTGAATTTAAACACAAAAAATACACAATTACAGTACATACACTAAAATAATACATAATATGAATGTCATGAACTACATCAACAATTTCAAATTAATAACTTCACATTTCATCAATAAATTTCGACACACAATATGGCCACCTTAAAATTTAAAATAATAACAATAAAATAGATAACCAAAGATAAATTTGCATAAATTGAGATAAGAAATTAAAAATTAAAAATAAATCAGAATAAAAAATTTAAAAAAATCTAAATTATTATTTATTAGTATATTACTATATTATTATATGATATCGTAACTCCTGTTTAAACTCGAAGGGCTAGGCAGAACTTGGAGAGACGACCTGAAACGAAGAGTACGACTGAGTAGCGTGCTGTAGGTGCGGGTTATTTCAGGATTCTATTCTAAGTTCGACATGCATTGTAGGCCCACATTTAACTGTTGCGAACTCTGGAGTATTTTTGTTCGAAAATTTTTATCGCCACCTCGTCATTGGGCGTTGGTAGGTATGACTAGACTAAGTTTAGAGACTGAAGTTTGAAAATCTGAATTTAAATCGTCTTCTATTTATGGGTGTTGTTGAAAGAGACTGTGAGATATGGTCCAGATGACAAGATGAACAGCACACCTACATAATTCGGTATGAATTTCAAAATTTACGAAAGAATATGAATAGAAAGATCATTGAACGACCGACCATTAACGAGTGATGATACAAAGATGATGCTCTGGAGACCCATTGTTGCCCAACTATGAATTTCTTCTGTATCTTGGGTGTATTTACAAACATTTAAACTCACATACACAAACAGCCCGACCCGGAGCAGCTATCTGTAGGACATACAAAAATTGTTGTAAATTGTTCCTTGCGGGGATCGAACCCGGGACACGCAGCGCAGCAGAAAAACGCTCAGCCACTGCGCCTTCCGTGCCGTGCGTAATTGGCATGCGCTTATACCACAGCATGAAGTATAATTGTGCAGCTCATGCAACACGATAGTAGTAAAGAACTGAAGACCATCATCATTCTTTCTTTACAGCTCAACTAAAAATTATTCTAATACATCCTTCTTAACTCCTAGTACTCCGTAACCCGTCTTCTCATCGGTTCAAGTATTCATCAATAAACGTCAGGAGCAGGTACAGCCGTCCACTGAACATCGCCCTACGAGGATATGTTCAAGCGGGCATGCGACGAAATTGGCTGTCCCATCTCTGAAAATAGATCTGTACTCTTACACATCTATAATGCATTTCATTTACACTCTATCCCGAAGTGGTAGGGTCGGGTTTTGTCTGTGTGGTTGTAATATAAGTTGGTTAAACTATACGTAATGGTTAGCAATACAGGGTGAATTTGAAATCTATACTAATATTATAAAGCTGAAGAGTTTGTTTGTTTGGTTGAACGCGCTAAACTCAGGAACTACTGCTTCAAATTGAAAAATTCTTTTAGTGCTAGATAGCCCATTTATCGAGGAAGGCTATAGGCTATATTATCACGCTAATAACTTAGGTGGGTGAGCAATATTGCATTATGTCCATATTCTTCAGCTCTTTGACAACGGTTTGACAACTGACAACTGTCATGGCATGCATTAGAAAAGAACAGCTATTTTAGACCATTAGTCACCGAAGTAAGTAGCCCGAAGGTGTCAGCGGCCGCCCTGTGAACAGTGGTTTGCAACTTCGAGCCTCAGCTAATTCATTTTGTTTTTGTATTTATTTCGATTTTTTTAATGCTGTAAGCATGGTGCAAGTTCGATCCCCAGCCGCACTCACTTTCACTTTTTGTAAATAAGTATGTTGTTTTTTTTAAACCTTTAAGATTTGCAAATCATTACCAAATAGTGTTATACATACTTTTAGTTTTTTTTAACCATTCAAACGATGTTTCATTGTAATCGGTGCTCTCTATCAAAAGATAGTCTGAGTGTCTCGGGGTATTTTTTTGGTAAAACATCATGCGTGTGTAAATTATAAAACCCATGTGGTTAGATTCAATGCACACATATTGTGCATAACTTAGAGAAGGCTTAAGGTTTCGTTTCATTGTAATCGGTGCTCTCACGGTGCTCTCTATCAAAAGATGTATGAATGTAAAGTGTTCAAGAAGAACTTATCATAATTATAAATGTAACATGCAACGACATCTTTTGAACCAAAATGGTACTAATGAATAAAATGTGCTCACAACGACTGGCCAGTTTTTTTTTAAGTTACGATAGCAAAAGGTACTCTAGATTAAACTTAACTAGAGTATGACTTCTATCGAAGGTCTGACGAAGGAGACAAAAGGCAATTGCAAGTGGTCCTCAAGAGTTTACAGTATCTATATCATGTTTGGGCTCACTTTATGCATCTTGATGACAACTTAAGACCTAGCTGGAGTATGGCTGTCATCGACGGTCTAACGATGGAGACAGAAGGCAGTTGCAAGAGGTCCTCAACAGTTTACAGCAGCTATATTGTTATTTGGCTCATTTCGAACACCTTGATGAGAACTTCAGACCTAGCTGTGGATTATGACTGTCATAGAAGGTCTGACGATGGAGACGGAAGGCAGTCGCAAGAGGTCCTCAACCGTTTACAGCAGCTATATTGTTATTGGGCTCATTTCATGCACCTGGATGAGAATTTTAGACCTAGCTGGAGTAAGACTGACATTGACGGTCTAACGATGGAGACGGAAGGCAGTTGCAACAGGTCCTCAACAGTATACAGCAGCTATATTGTTTTTGGGCTCATTTCATGCACCTTGGTGAGAACTTTAGACCTGCCTGGACTATGAGTGTCATCGACAGTCTAACGTTGGAGATGGCCGGCAGTTGAAAGAGGTCCTCAACAGTTTACAGCAGCTATATTGTTATTGGGCTCATTTCAAACACCTCGATGAGAACTTTAGACCTAGCTGTGGAATATGACTGTCATAGAAGGTTTGACGATGGAGACGGAAGGCAATCGCAAGAGGTCCTCAACAGTCAACAGAATCTATATCGTGTTTGGGCTCATTTCATGCATATTCATGAGAACTTTAGACCTAGCTGTACTATGACTGTCATCGATGGTCTAACAAAGGAGACACAAGGCAGTTGCAATAGACCCTCTACAGTTTACAGCAGCTATATTGTTATTGGGCTCATTTCATGCACCTGGGTGAGAATTTTAGACCTAGCTGGAGTATGACTGTCATCGACAGTCTAACGATGGAGACGGACGGCAGATGAAAGAGGTCCTCAACAGTTTACAGCAGCTACATTGTTATTGGGCTCTTTTCAAACACCTTGATCAGAGCTTAGACCTAGCTGTGGAGTTTGACTGTCATAGAAGGTCTGACGATGGAGACGGAAGGCAGTCGCAAGAGGTCCTCAACAGTTTAAAGCATCAATATCGTGTTTGGGCTCATTTCATGCACCTTGATGAGAACTTTAGACCTAGCTGGACTATGACTGTTATCGATGGTCTAACGATGGAGACGCAAGGCAGTTCTAAGAGGTCCTCAACGGATTACGGCAGCTATATTGTTATTGGGCTCATTTCATGCACCTTGATGAGAATTTTAGACCTAGCTGGAGTAAGACTGTCATCGACGGTCTAAAGATGGAGACGGACGGCAGTTGCAAGAGGTCCTCAACAGTTTACAGCAGCTATATTGTTATTGGGCTCATTTCAAACACCTCGATGAGAACTTTAGACCTAGCTGTGGAGTATGACTGTCATAAAAGGTTTGACGATGGAGACGGAAGGCAATCGCAAGAGGTCCTCAACAGTCAACAGCATCTATATCGTGTTTGGGCTCATTTCATGCATATTCATTAGAACTTTAGACCTAGCTGTACTATGACTGTCATCGATGGTCTAACAAAGGAGACACAAGGCAGTTGCAATAGACCCTCAACAGTTTACAGCAGCTATATTGTTATTGGGCTCATTTCATGCACCTGGGTGAGAATTTTAGACCTAGCTGGAGTATGACTGTCATCGACAGTCTAACGATGGAGACGGACGGCAGATGAAAGAGGTCCTCAACAGTTAACAGCAGCTACATTGTTATTGGGCTCATTTCAAACACCTTGATGAGAGCTTTAGACCTAGGTGTGGAGTTTGACTGTCATAGAAGGTCTGACGATGGAGACGAAAGGCAGTCGCAAGAGGTCCTCAACATTATACAGCAGCTATATTGTTATTAGGCTCATTTCAAACACCTTCATGAGAATTAGACCTAGCTGGACTATGACTGACATCGATGATCTAACGATGAAGACGTGAGGCTGTCGAGGGAAGCCGTTATTTGAGAAAAACATAAGTAGAATGTTTTAGCGATTAATTCAATTATTTCCGAGAAGTTAAATAGTTACCTACTTGAATCTATACTAACAATATAAAGCTCAAGAGTTTGTTTGTTGGTTTGGTTGAACGCGCTAATTTCAGGAACTACTGGGTAGCCTATTTATCGAGGAAGGCTATAGGTTATATAACATCACGCTATAACTAATAGGAGCGGAGCTTCAATGAAAAATGTTGCAAAAACGGGGAAAATAAATTCCTTTTGAGAGCTACCGTTGTGTGCGGTGCGTAAACGGTTAAAGTTACGCAACAATCATGTATGACGGAAATGTTCCTCTTAAAAGTTCTAAAAAAATACGTGATAGCATATGTCTATATTTTAAGGTTGACTCGCATTATGTGCGAAGATGTTTTTTGTGAACATGGTATTTATCCTTATACAAATAAATACGTTATTCATCTCAAGTATTTAATTTTGAACGAAATTGCTCTTACATCATTTGATTTCAATGAATATCTTAGGAGATATTACAGTTTTAAAATAACTCCGCAGCGAATTAATTATCAGGTACCGCGCGCGCATTTTCATAATGTGGAATGATGGGTGTGATGTGCTAGAATTGTACTATAGGTGCCTACGACCCACTCTCTCTAACCCTCTCTCTCTCTTATGTGGCGCAGACGAAGTTGCGCGGGTCTGCTAGTAGATAATATGTCAGTTTGATGTGTGAATAGTTTTTAGGGTTGATTGTTTTCTTTAACAAGAGATAAAACAATGTTAACTCAACTCGTTCAATTTAGTTGAAAAAGCTTTATCAAAACCAATGAAATACATTCTATCGAAACTATATATTTATTTATATAGGTATATTATGTTTGTAACTGTTGTTCCGTCTCTTTCCCCAAAGGTTCATTGGAAGACCAGCGTCAGACAGCATCACCTGTCTGGCCATGAATGCTGAAATGGACCTTTTTGGCGCAGCCGTGAGGCACACAGCACATACTATGTATTTTCTCATTTTTTTTTTAATTCTTCATTTATTTTTTTTATTTTGTATCTTTTTTAATCTGTGTGCTTGATGAACTGACGTCTTACTTTCTTTTTAAAAAAAAAAATTGTAATAAATAAAACATCGTAGCGATATCGTATCTATTTTAATAAAGAATAATACAAAATCGATATTAACTATTGCAGTCTTACAAAACCAGGCAGCAAATAAAAGCCTTACAAAATACTTGGAAAAAAAACTAAATCAATACCTATTCAGCAGCAGCAATTATTTCCCCGGCCTCATCTCTTATTTTCCTGAAAAAAAAGTCAGACATCGAAAACAGGGTAGATCGAGGCGAAGCCATGATAATTGGACTGTCAAACCACTGGGACTATTGTTAGATTGTTTTAACTCAACGTCAAAAAACTAGGGCTGCTGTTTTTTTTTAGTTCGCGACCTGGCTTGTTTTTCAATTGGCCTTTCGAAGGCTTTAGGTGGAAATCAAGCTGTGACGTTGGCTTTTTGTTAACAAGCTAATAGTACAATGTAATATATCGCTTAGTTTGGTTACTTATTATTTAAATTGAGGTAAAAAGCGTGAAGAAAGAGGTGGCGAGATGATCTAGACGCGCATCACGAAGGCTGGTTCGAGGTGGCGCAGGAGTAGATTACCTGGAAGGATATGAGGGACGCTATGCCCAGCAGTGGGACATTCAAGGCTATTGAAAAAAAAAAAAGAATGTGAAGATCTGGGTTACATTATAAGGGTATGAAGAACAGGGTGTAAAGTTCTTCATCCCCCATAGAAAAGGGAAGATCTTCGAACCAGACGGGTGTTGTGTCTGATGGCATACTGCCCGACAGTGCTATCGGGTTTTTCTATACACCGTGACGTTTTAGTCGTCTTACAAAAGTGGTCCACTCAATGTACCCGACATAAAATAGCTCTAGGCGCGATTTTTTTTTACCTACCCTCTATTATGGTACAGAGAAAATTAAATAATACATTAGAATAGTGTTGCCGAACTATCAATAGTTGATGTATCGATAGTTGACCTCGAAAAATAGTCAGAATATCGATAGCCCTATCGATAGTATTGAAATTTTACAATAGTATCGATAGTATCGATAGTATCTATCCAAGAAATTGAGCAATACTATTGATAAAGTGCAATACTATCGATAGTATCGATAGTATCTATCCAAGAAATTGAGCAATACTATTGATAAAGTGCAATACTATCGATAGTATCGATACTATTGTGTATTGATACTATCGATACTATCACTATTATGGTGTATTATTCTGCAATCACTGTCGAAACTATCGATAGTATCGATAATATCGGTAGTTAAAGTTCAATAGTATCGTGTTGGATTCAAACCGTAGTACAAAAGTATCGATAGTATCGACAGTGATTGCAGTAAAACACACCATAATAGTGATAGTATCGATACTATCGATAGTTTCAATACCCAATAGTATCGATACTATCGATAGTATTACACTTTATCAATAGTATTGCTCAATTTCTCGGATAGATACTATCGATAGTATCGATAGTATTGTAAAATTTAAATACTATCGATAGGGCTATCGATATTCTGACTATTTTTCGAGGTCACGATAGTATTGACAACCTATTGATAGACAATCGATAGTAAGGCAACACTAATTAGAATAAAATTATAAAACTTCCTGTTAATGATGTTTACGTGTCAAACGGGAGAACATACCTACCCAGCGCTCGACTCAAGTAGATCATCGCTCGCAACAGGGTGTTTTATCTACGTCATGCGTCATAATACTGAATAATATTTTTATTTTTAAATTATTAAAATCGCATAAATAACATATTTTTTATGAATGTTTAGTAGTCATTGGATACATGAAGTGGGTTGCCGTTGTAAGACGACTAAAAAGTCACGGTGTATAGTCTGAAGTCACAGAGAACTATCACCATTTAGAAATTTGACGGGATCCGAGGATATTCTCATTAGCAACATGTGAACAATATTTGTACAGTGAATGCTAAACATAAATTTGAGTTTGAGTGACGTTTAATTTACGTTGTAATACAAACTAAGTTGTCGTACAAGCGAGCTGCAGTACGCGAAATTGCTAAATAACTAGAATTAATCACAGTGATGAGGTAATTACTGTACTCCGTTTAATGAGTGATTTTCTCAGAAATTGTATTAATTTTCAATAAAATTGATGACGTACTGATTCCGGTGTCATTTGTGATAGATATTATATCTGTGAACATCTCATATTGCAAATGGTCATATACTGGGACCACTTACCATCAGATGGATTACTTGCTTGTTACCCAGACAATTACGAGAAACATAGACCATCAGGGATTTATTAGTAGGAGCTAAGGAGTCTGGATTTGTGCCCGGTTGACGGCATTAGGCTCGCCCTCTATTACATGGGACTTAAACATAACTGGCGAAATGTGGGTGTACTATTAAGTACACCTCTGCCTAACCCTTCGGGGATTGCAGGCGTGATTTTATATTATTATTCGAAACACTTACAAACAAAAATAACATCGTCTCTGTAATACTCAAAGGGTTAGGCATAGATCTACCTATTTATAACAACCACATTTCGCTGGATGCCGACAAAGCTGTGGGCCCGCATATCAAAAATCTAGAGCTCTGACACAGCTAGACGGGGTCGCGGCACACCACGGAGAAGATGGCCTCGCCTTGGATGACGCCTTTCTTGTTAATTGGCGAAAAGAAGCGCAATATCGAGAAAAGTGGAAGGAACGGGGAGAGGCCTTTAAATAGTAATAATAATTGGACGTGGACTCTGCAATCATTGTATCGATAGTTGTTACGGTTAATGGACTAATAGCAGAGAGCCTCGACCAACACCTTAGGAGGCTCTTATTGCGCGGCTGGGTCAAGGGCTTGATTCCGAAAGCAGTACTCCTGGACACGGCACGTATAGTGAGGCGGTTCCTCTCTCTGGAGCCCTGACCACCGGCAGCCTGAACCTTGTTCCTGATGCCGATGGGCCATCTATTATTTTATATTTTTAAATGTTTTGTTTACTTTTGTTTTTGAAAATTTTTAAAAATATATTAGATAAGAGAAAGAATGATTGAAGGAAAATAATAATACGTTTATTTCAGATAAAATCCATACAGCACAATAGTAAATTAAAAATAAAACAGTCAGATTAAAAATAAATAAAATTACAAAATAAATTAATACAATTAATGAATTATTGGATATTATTATGCCAATCGATTAATTAAATCAAAGAACAAAAAAAAAACATTTCGCCAGTTGAGTTTCATCAGTTATTTGTAACTCGGTTTGTAGGGGAAAAGTACCTACCAAAAATAACTTCTATTTCCACCAATACCTACTATTATACATTTTCTCTCTATTCATATTTTTCCTACATTTAAAAATATCAATAGAGAAACATTTCTACGTCAACACGCAAAGCTTTACCAAAAAAAAAAAAAAAAAACGTTTCTTTATGAATAAATTCAACGCAGAAATCCTTCACGGAGGTTTCATAGAAAAATATCTTTATTTTTTTCCGCGGCATGCGCCATTTGGTTCATTCGTTCGGTCGTTGAACTGATAAATCATTCATCGTGTGGGGAATGACTGGTGTTGCGAATCAAAACGTAAGTGCGAATATTGCTCGAGGTTAAACTTTATTCGCATAGCGATTTATTTATATATTTGTATGGTATTTGTAATGAAACCACGAACACTATATTATCAAAATGAGCATTTATGTTTACTACACTGTATTTTTGTTTTATGGATATTGTAGACTTATAAATTAGGTTTAGACATTTATATTGAATAAAACACAATGTGCGAGGTAAGCGTGCTGCTTAGAGACACGAACGGAAGAGAGAGATGGATGACGTAAGAGTGAGACAACAATTTAGTAGTAAGAATACTAAACAATACTATTATTGAAAAACAATTTATTTTATTAATCTGAAAGCTATTTGAAAGCTCAAAACAAAAGAATAGTTTGTTGTATTCACATAAATTTGTAAAACATTACATAATATCACGCCTGTAATCTCCAAAGGGTTAGTCCGAGTTGTAACCCACATTAGGCCAGTTAAATTTAAGTGTTTATAAAGTTTAAGAAGTCTATTCCCATAAGCTAGGTTCAAAGCCAGACTGGGCTGCTGCTATGATATTCCTGATGGAAAAACCCAATTACACTTTGCCCGACCTGGGAATTGAACCCAAGACTACTTAGCAGTAGCGCTTGCTATCACTACGTATTTTGATGCCCTCCAAATCTGCTTTCTCAATATGCAACAGATTTGTCCAAGTTGTTGTAGGCTCTTAAGTATCAAGGATGAATGCCCCCCCCTATGTTTACGTTACAGATCCGTGCTAGTTTTGTACCCACTGATATTGCCAAACGTGTTGAGTTCAACTTACTTTAATTTCATCGTTAAATTTAATTATACCTCTACAATAAACGCAAAATATTTTGCTACTTACTGGGTTTTTGAAAACCGAACACAGCAGCCATTTAAAAAAAACAGCCAATTGCGAGTCGGACTCGTAGTAGTGGAGCCTCCTTTAATTTATTTTTATTTCTTGTTATAGTGGCAACAGAAAATACACATTATCATTAACACTAGAAACGGGATATTTACTATGTTTACTGCTTGCTTTAGAAATACACATTATGTGAAAATTTCAACTGTCTACCTATTACAGATCATGAGATACAGCCCGCTGACAGACAGACAGACGGATGGTCAGTAGTAGTAGGGTCACGTTGGTTACTCTTCGGGTACGGAACCCTAAAAAAGTATCTTTCTCTGAAATCAAACTTATTGTGAAACCTAAAACACTATAAGGATGCCACTGTTGGGACTCAGGTCTCCTCTCAGTGCAGGTGGATCATAATCAAAATCAAAATCAAAGCATTTATTTCAAATAGGCCAGTTACAGGCACTTTTGAATTGTCGAAACAAAGACAACAATAGCTACCGTCCCAGTCACAAGGCATAAAAACTGTGAAAGTACTGTAGTTGCCCATTCCCTAACGTAGATCTCCATGGAGAAGAACGGGCAAGAAACTCCATGCCAGTGCCATGTCTGCCACGCAGGCTATCTTCGCGCATATTTAACACTTAAGTCCCATCTTTACACTTTTGACGAATTAAAAAAACTGGTGGCCCAACATGACTTCTTAAAGCAAGAGTAATTCCAGTGTGGGAAAGAGATGGCGCTAGACGACCTGTATAACTCTGTCTCTTTCCCACACTAAGACGTCATAGTAACCCTCCTGAACCCGTATAACGTAAACAATTCATCAATCTTAAACAAACTCCACATTAAAGCCTCCTTATCTCCGACGGCTCAGAACATAAACAGCATGTTCAATTAAAACTTACACGTCAAAGAGTAACAATGTATAAAGATCCGGTAAGAGGTACAACCCTACCGTTTAAGGGGTGGCGCTCGACAAATATGAATATTTTACTAAGTCTTTTGTATACGTTCACGCGACTCGCCCACTTAAGCGTCGCTGTCTCGGTATTTCTCCTTTCATACAATACACTGTTTATGTGACAACGGAGTTTAAACATAACACTATCTTAGTTTGAAAAAGTTCGATGCAGTTCATAAAATGTGCTAAAAAGTGCTTGTGAATTTATCGCATATCTATTTTTATATATTTGATTAGTGTATGGCGAACTTTACCAATGAAAGCGAATATAATCAGGCACCAGATCTAAACCGCATTCAAGAGAAGCTGTCAATGTCATCATCGCTTTAGAATATTATGCTCTTGAACGCCGTTCTGATGTGCTAATCGAGTTTAGTTTAATTAGTAAATCAGCTCGTAGTGAGAAAAATATTCGCAAACATTTCAAGGAATCAATGGAGCTGAAGAAATCTGGGATTACGATCAGATAGCAGAACTGAAGATGGACATCGCGCATTGACTTCCAGCTTGCTAACGAGATGAATACAAAATATTTTATGTTACAGTGTTGATTAAAGTGCCTACTTTAATCAACACTGTAGTTACGTTGTGTTTGCAGTTGCACTGCTCTGTTATAGTTTTATAATTTAAATATTGTTTTTGTAGTTAGGGAATTTAGTATATAAGCTATGATTGTAACATTATTAAATAAGTTAATTTTAACACCGCGCTATCGCATTAGGGATTCACCTGTAATGGTAGTGTAAGGGAGATTTTAATAATAAATAAATAATAAATAAATAAATAAAAGATCCAAATATAATAATTGTAACAAAAGGAAGCAACTTACTTTCAATTATTCAAAAATAGCTTCAGAAAATCAATTCCAAAAGTAAAAATTAGAGCATAATTTAACATTCAGAATCAGGACATTTCAATATTTAAAGGAAAGCGACCTTTGACTAGTACCAGCGAATTATGATGGCGTCGCTAAGACTAGCCGCTAAGATTTCATGAATTAATTATTGCGTTGAACTTAGCGCGGTTTGGACCGTGGTCTGTGTTTCAGTGGGATCGGAATAACAATTAGGCCTCGTTCAGTGTGAGAAGCTGACGCGGCTGCTAAGGCGGACGTGAAATCACTCTTCACAAGTTAAATGAGGCTAGCGCGGTTTGGACCGTGGTCTGTGTTTCAGTGGGATCGGAATAACAATTAGGCCTCGTTCAGTGTGAGAAGCTGACGCGGCTGCTAAGGCGGACGTGAAATCACTCTTCAGAAGTTAAATGAGGCAAATGACAGAGCTGTCCAGTTAGACGTTTTCATCGGAAAAAGTTTGAAGAAGAATATCAACCATATGAAACCAGTATTACGGTCCATAGATGCTGTCGTTGTAACCACAAAAATGTGCTGAAGCGACTTGCGTGATTTATGTCGCGACTGCCATGAAAACAAATGAAAAATATGTATTGGAATATACCACGAGTCATCACGACAAAGAAACAAATGACAGACGCGCAAGCGTCCTACCTAGGGCGCCTAGTACGACGGGACCGAGCGGTCTAGCTTGGCTAGCGACCGTCTATTGTTTACCCTGTGGTACAATATCTACCCTTGACGACTCGCGGCAAAGCGATGCACTATGGCCATCAAATCGTTCCCGCCATCGCCCGCTACCACCCCAACCACCGTGCAACCACTCTGGACGAGGCTTTGGGATCAAATGTACACAGATTATATTATCAATGAGCTTGAAACATGACCTTTGTTTCCACTTGTAATCTCAAAAGGGGTGCGGAGGAATGCTTTTGTGTATCCATGATCCAAAAAGGGTAACCACTACACCGAATAAAACTTGTTACCCCAATATTAAAAAAAAACAAACTATTGAATAATCACCTAAACCTAATCTAACTAAAACAAGCTTCTAGCTGGCGACTTTAAAAAAGAAGAAAATGCTCAAAATTCTTGCTACTTACCTCATAAATTATCATTACAATATCTCAGAAATAATTTACAGAAACACTTCTTCTTCGGCTTTTCGTGTCTATGGTACTTTTTACATCAGCTGGACCCAGAAAGTGTCCACGCCAATATCAGTGTTAGTGGCGTTCATTAGGACCTCCGAAGTGCAGTTGTATGCACACTTAGGACATTCCAGTAAGTCGGCCTCATTCTGGTCAGCAACGGTATCACATTGTGTGTTGGATGATTGCACAATCCCCCATTTTATCATGTTATATGTACAGAAACAGTAACCAAAGAAGAAATATTCAGTCTTTATTAGGCGACACTCATAAGATTACTACTCCCGTTTTCGCCAATCACCCGCAAAGTTTTTGCCTGTTATCATTACAAAACTCCTCATAGACATCTTTACCCAAAAGTTACCCCACAACCATTATCACAGAATTACCACAAGTCCAAGCCTTAACACCGAAATCCTAATAAATAGTGGCTTAGACTTTTTAAATATTCAGAAGGCAAGAATTTTGACGCTCATCCGAGGAGATATCAAAGTATTTTCATTAGTCTAAAGTGAAATTCATTTCCCCGAAGCCAATAGCTGAGTTCAAACTTTAGATATTCAGCGTCGACTAAGAATATTAAAGGAATTTTCATAATCCATCAATTTACTTGTGTAAAGTCCGTTTTGGCTGGTTCACGTTCAATTGCGCAGATAATTTCACGAATGAATCTGTTTTCAGCTCTGAAGTTTCATTATGATGAAGATCCGTTGATTTAAGTTTGGATTTTGTTCGTAAATAACACTATTATTATTGTCTGCCTTAGGCGTTTTTCGGTCGTTGACCTCTGTAGGAAGTTTCTTAGAAGAGCGACGGATGGTTTGTTGTTAGAATCGTTTTTCTAAGAAACGTAGATTCGTTGACTGACAAACACTAAACAAACTGTCTTAGTTTTCTATCGCTGATACATTTCTATGGTCACCTTTTGTGATCAGTTGCTGTCAGTTAGCGACTTTGAATTGTCGTCGGCTACTTCGAAGTATGAAAACTGGTAAGCGAAAACTTGGATATAGGATAACGTCATCTTTCGTTTTCGTGTGGTTAGTGCCTACCTGGTGTCAGAGTTTTTATGGCGCCCGTGGATCTCTGACTTGGCTTTACATGCCGTCGAGAAATATCTCTCAAGCGTGCTGGTTTCCTCACGACATTTTCCTTCACCGAAGCAAGTGATGATACAATAGGCACATGAATCCGAAAACTAAGAGAAGCGCGTCTTTGGTTCGAAGTCGAGACCTATGACTTGGCAGTCCCACTGTCACACCACTAGACTAACACTAATATAACGTCATGAAAGATACAGTATTCAGACTTTGTCATAGTAGTAGAAACTGTACCTACATTAACGAGAGATCATTCTGATGCTAATGAGAGCGGGAACAAAAAACTCTGAATGTAGTTCATAAACAGAAGTGTCACCTAGGGAAATGACTTCACAACGACATAAATTGTAACGTAGTCCATTTACAAAAAAAACAAATGGTCAAACCTTGAGTACTGAAACAAACAATTTGTGAGCGGTGCTTTGGGCTGCAGTATTGTATTTGCTTGGTTCAAAATTGTTGTTTCGTATTGAATTGAACGGATGGCGCCGTCGAGGCCGGCAGAGAAAGAGGTGGCAACACGATCTGGACGCGTACCGCGATGGCTGGTTCGAGGAGGCACGGGAAAAGAGCACATGGAAGGAATTGGAAGAGGCCTTTGCCCAGCAGTGGGACAATAAATGCAATAAAAAAAATGAATATAAACCACAGCAAACCGTTTCGAGCTACTATTACTCGAAACCCACAAATAACAAAGGCCAAATTCTATCCCACCCCGTCTAGTAACAGTTCAATACATAGCATTTGAATCAATTTGTTGGTCCAATACCGCCCGATCACATAAATCACAAATCGCCACTATATATTACTGTTATGTGCGTACACATGACGGTTGGAACGGTCGCTGGTCAACGACAGTAATTCGTTGAATTTTATGCATTTGCGTGGACTATTGAATGACGTGATTCGGAATATGTTGCGGCTATCATTTGTTTGGTGAACGTTATCAGTTTTGTTGTGTAAATCGGTACTGATACTCGCAAATGTGTCTATTGTGTGGATTATATTTGAAATGGTAGAAGGATTTATACTTTTACATGATCGCGTTGTAACAAACTTTTTGAAATTAACAATTGGTATACATTGAAGTATAATTTAATTAATAAATATTTTTATTGCTCCGATGTTAGTTCAGAGTTCTCCATAGTCTGACTCTGGTCTGACGTCCTATTACATGCTACTATAGCTGTACAAGAATCTTTTGGCGCACTGCCCGATTCAGAAGTAATGCCGCAATTTTAATTTTTCAAATATTTTGTTTTTAATTGTTGCCAACAGCGGCTCTCTTTTAACGTCATTCGAGCACCAAGAATCCTTGATCCATGATCCTATATACTGAGTTTTACGTCACATTTTGTCATTAAAAGAAAATTTACAAAAAAAAAATTTTTTTTTAGATTTTCTTTAACTTGACAAACTGTCTATTCACCGAGTGCAATTAGGTACAAAGATTTTGTCTCCATAAAATTATTTCGTATTTCAGCAGACTCCGCTTGTTATAAAAATAGGGAAAGCATCGGTTGCTTATGAATGGCATTGAATTGATTTCTAAAGACCGTGAGGGTAGCTCAATGATACTTGTTGCGATGACCCTGCCAGCAGTCATTACTGGGCTATTGAGAACATTCAATACTATCTGACTCTCTGTGTAGGTACCTGTGGAGGAGATAGCGATCTCGATATGATGTTGGTATCTTTTCATGGTACACGGCCTCATGGTTCCCTCTCTGGTATTTATTTGTTGTAGTTACATTATCCATAATAATATACTAATTATTGTGGCTATCAATCTCTTCGTTCAAATTGATATGCAGGGTGGTCGCGGGACTCATAGAATTACCGTGACCCTGGAACATAAAGGGCTATTGAAGGACACCGTGGATTTTAGTCAGTACAAGTCTGACAGTCCCTCCCGCTCTGCCCTGGGTGGGAGGACACATTTGATGATTGTACCACGTTAAAAAAAAAATTGATATGCAGGGTTCATTGTACTAACTATTTGCTATCAGCCATGAAACCACCATTGTAACCATAGATAGATCGATTGCCTCGTTGGTCTAGTGGCCGCAAGGGCGACCTTGAGGTCCTGGGTTCGATTCCCAGGTCGGGCAAAGTGTTATTGGGTTTTTTCCATTAGGAATTTCAAAGTAGCAGCCACAGAGTCTGGAATTGTACCCGGTTGATGGTAATAGGCTCGCCCCCTATTACAAGGGACTTAAACATTACTGGCGAAATGTGGGTCTACTCTTAGGTACACCTCTGCTAAATCCTTCTGGGATTACAGGCGTGATGTTACGTTATGTAATGTTATGAATACTCAAAAGCTATTGTGATTACTCTGAACTGAAAATTGTAGCACCTAGCGACTGAAAACTGTAACAAAATAACCCAACAAATTCACCAAACTGAGCACACTAATCACGACCAAACCTTTAAACCATTACCGCCATGTAGATCCATGATTGATGAACCATCGAACATTTTATCTTTATCTCGAACATCCAACAAACATACAAATCCGAAACGTTGTTCCATTCAATCGGGAGTGGGAAATGTATGCGCATACATTCAACCTCGTTAGAGTCCCACTTTCAATGGACCACGGATATCGGTGTACAAGATGAGATACTGTTACTGGGTATGATTGAGCGATTGGGGATTAAATAAATAATATTGAGGTTTTTTTTTTTAGGTTTAACGTTTCCTGATGACAGCGATGCGGTACTTTGACGCCTAAGTGTCCTATAGTCGTCGTTTTTTAGATGTTTATATTTTCTTACTTTTTGTCTTATTTTATCGTTAGTTTAGTTCTATTTGTAGTCTGTATATAATGTATAATTGAGGTTCATGTGTGCAGGATTTGGCAGTCGTTCCATTTAAAATACTGGTGATCATCTGTATCCGATAATACTGGAAGCCGACCCCAACATAGGAAAAAGTTAGGCAGATGTATGCGGGAACTTAGCTACTTAGCGGGGACGAGCAGCGGTGGTCCAGTGGTGGCGGCTCCGACTTACGTCATCATCAGTTAGTCTTGAATTCGAACCTAGACAGGCGCATTACTTTGTGTAATTCATTTCATCACCACTACTCTCAAAACGGTGAAGAAAAACATCGTGAGGAAACCGGCATGCCCTAGAACCAAAAATTCGAAGACATGTGACATCTACCAACCCGCCCTGGGCCCGCGTGGTGGATTATAGCCCATTCCCTTCTCATAGAGAGGAGACTGTGTGTCCCAGCTGTGGGAACATTATAGGCTGATTATGCATGCGGAAACTTTAACATTATTATGTATATCATATTGTTTTGCTCTTGTTAAGCAACTATTCATTTGCATATTTGTAGAAAGCTTAAAATAAGAATAGGGTGTATGGACTTGAGAAGCAATAACAATAATTATTGACGAATGAGATAGATATTAAGAGAAAAATAAAGAAAACTGTGTGTCTGTGTGTCTCTGTGTTTTGTGTGCAATAAAGATTGAGAATAAAACTGACTTCATCATCAAAATTATGGAACTAATGTAGTAAGAACATGTAAGAGAGAGAAAGTTCTTTAAATTAAAACAAGTTTTTACGCAGCGGTTATTCAGTAAGCAAATAACAAAGTAAACGGTTAGTAGCAAATCCTGTGTCAAGCTTTCACGGTTTACAACTTAACTTATACTGTCATTTACGGGATAACCCGAACACACGAAAGAAACACACACACCGAAGATATCCCGTAAGTGACAGTATAAGTTTAGTAGCAAATCGAAAAAAAAAATACAGCCAAGAAAAATAATACGTCCCATCCAGTACTCACAGTTCTTTTACATCAGATTATTCCAAAGAATATCGGGAATTTATATTCTAACGATGGGCAGTAATTGGAATTTTATATTGGATCGTGTTCGATAGCGTCAAGCCCCATTCTGTATAATTAGGGACAACAAAATTTTGACTAGATTATCGACGGGTGTGGACACAAATATATTTCATGTGACCAATTGTTTTATAATTATCTTGTTCTGCTGAAAAACAAAACAAGAACAAAATGTATGTGACATGCTGTTTTAAATATGTTTAAAATCTGTTTTAGAGCCTTTTTTTTTTTTGGCGTGGTAAAATCATCAAATGAGTCCTCCCACCCAGGGCAGAGCGGGAGGGACTGTCAGACTTGTACTGACTAAAATCCACGGTGTCCTTCAATAGCCCTTTATGTTCCAGGGTCACTGTAATTCTATAAGTCCCGCGACCCCGTCGAATGGATAAAATAAGAAATTAGTACATAAGAGGAAGTCTGAAAGTGGCGCCAGTTACTGAAAAATTGTGTGGTAATCGGTTGTCGTGGTATGGGCATGTGATGCGGGGGAATGAGGAAAATGTCGTGAGGAAAGTTTTGAGTATGAATATGGATGGGTATAAGAGTAGAGGAAGACCAAACACATGCTGTATGGACTGTGTAAAGGATAATATGGCAAGAAAGGAGGTGTGGAGTATCCCTTCGTGTACGGAACCCTAAAAAAACATTCCTCATTAATAGTGTATCGTTAAATTATTGATCCAACACAATGTTCTAGAGATGTAACATTAATATTACAAACCCGTACTTCACATCCCCCACAGCATTTCCGCCAACCCAGCATAACCTCACACAAAAAATAAACACCCATCTCACTCCATTTTCTTTTACACAGCAATGAATCCCGAAATCATCAACTTTGTAAAAAATATGGCCTCTAAATATATCTATCGTATTGATAAGTAATACGTGCTTACATGGTATGGTTAGAAAAGCCCATACGTTCGGAGTTTTCATGAAACTTTTATCAAGGGAACGGGAAGCGGGTATAACCATAAATAATTTATTACCAGAACGTTTTAATACCTACATTTTTATGGTTGTACTCTTTTTTTATATACGAGTTTCGGAGTTTTTTATTCGGATCTGAAACGTTCTATCAAATGGTCGTTATCTCGATCGGTTTTTGGTTAAGTCTTTTAAGCTTGCGTGTTGTATTTATTTTTTTACTTTGTCAGAATCAGAATCAGAATCGGAATCATTTATTTATAAACATATTTAGTAATTACAAGCAAGATCTTAAAAATTAGGTTGTGCGCTATGTTTTGCCAATTGATATACAAATAATTAAACAAAGAAAAAAAACGATTAAACAAATGGGTACCTAAAAACACAGAAAGTAAACATGTTAAATATCCCGTTTCTAGTGGTAATAAGTGGGGTACCTACTATTAAATTAAAATATGAATTTAATACAAGATATTTATTAACTTATTTGAGTACCATAATTAATACATAAAACAATTTAAATTTTATTATTCATAATCAATGTCAAAATATAAAGTTTGTACTCGATTGGATTTTTGATCGGAAAAAATTACGAACTTTCATACAAAGTTTTATTACAAATTATGATAGCCTAGTAGTACGACCGTTGGACTGTCAAGTCATAGGTGTCAAGTTCGAACCCTAGATACGCACCTCCGAATTTTCGGATTCACTTGCTTCGGTGAACAAAAACATTATGAGGAAACCAGCATGCATGAGAGATATTTCTCGACGACTAGTAAAGCCAAGTCAGAGGCGCATGGGCGGCATAAAATCTGACATCAGGTTAGGTACTAACCACACGAAGAAGAAAGAGAGAACCCTATTACCGACCGCCCCTATTACCGTTGTTTGTCCTGGATATCTTAACTTAGATTTTAAGAACTGTCTGACAGAAACAATGTTGCAAAAACAATAGTTGAATAGATATACAAATATTCAGATCATCAAAACAACTCGAAGATAGGTAAGTAAAAAATCGGTAGTCTTGGATTTTAAGAACTGTCTTTACAAAAACAATGTTGCAAAATCAAAAGGTAAATAAATAAACAAATCAGGGCTGCCAGTAGATATTTTTAAATTATTCGGCAGTTTTTGAAATTTTACAAAATTAAAAGTCAGGATACGTTTGTATCCTGACTTTTAATTTTGTGCTAATTAATTTAGTGCTTAAAATTTTTAAACATTCACAATAATGATTAATCACGTGAACTTACCGACGTTTTTTTTTTTTATTTATTGCGGTACTCACCGGCGGCATAACGCGCATCTGTATGGCAACTCAAAACATATCACCATGAAAACTCAGATAATACAAACAAAGAGAATACAATCAGTAACCAAATTATACAGTTTTTGTATCCAATTATACAATCTGGCAGCCCTGATACAAATATTCAGATCATCAAAACAACTCGAAGATAGGTAAGTACAAAATCGGTAGTCTTGTGAAAAATCTCGTCTTTAAACAAAAAATATTGTCTTTCAGTTCCAGTATTCTTCTAGAAACCGCTATTTTCTGTCCCCGCATTTACGCTACCCACTCTTCTAATATACCCACACCATTTATCATAGCACCTGCTGTCGCACCAATCGGCAATCGTCCCCGATGATATTGAGTTGGAACTTTTTTTTTAATATAACTGCGTTCCTAAACGGAGAACCGAAGCACTTTTTCCACAATTTCCATGACTGAATATTCGGGAAGAGATAAATTGTCCGCACGTGATGCTGCGGAACTCAGCGGTGACATACGAAAAATTGTTACGTAATAAATTGAAATTATTTTGTTATGAGATATTTTGAGTTATTGGTGCGGTGTGTCTTTCTTTCAGCCGCTCAGGTCGATCTTTAGGTTAAGCCGTGCTTGCCTAGGTTGGTCTGCGGATGGGTGACCGTCCATTACATACCGAGTTTCCTCCGTGCCTCGGAAAGCACGTTAAGCCGTTGGTCCCGGCTGTCATTTGAAGATCTTTGACAGTCGTTACAGGTAGTCAGTGGCCCAAAAAGTCTGACAACCAGTCTTACCAAGGGGTATCGTATTACCTAGTACTAACTGGGTTGTGGAGGTCAGATAGGCAGTCGCTCCATGTAAAATACTGGTATTCAGCTGCATCCGGTTAGACTGGAAGCCGACCCCAATATATTTGGGAAAAGGCTAGGCAGATGATGTGTCTTTCTTGATATGGCTGGTTTATTAAGTCTCAGAAAGTTAAAAATAAAGAAAAATATCGACTGCCGCTTTGGTCGCAAGCGCGACTGCTGAGCATGAGGTCTTGGGTTCGACTCCCGGCTCGAGCAAAGTGTTATTAGGTTTTTCTAGCAGGAATTTTTTGGTAGCAGCCACGGAGTCTAGATTTGTGCCGGGTTGGCCGCAATAGGCTCGCCCCTTTTTACATGAGACTATATATACATAGGTAACTAGCGATTTGTGTTCGGGGATTACAGGCGTGATGTTATGATGAAATTATAGCATTAAGAGCATGCCTTTTTATTATTTTTATCAAAACAGAAAATGTAATACTTACTCAGACGATTATGTCAACAGAGTGTTTTTATTTAGGTACCCTCAATTAGGGCAAAATATACGTAAGTAGACAAAGGACTGACCATGCCCGGGTCGACGGCGCGTTCTGTTCCACGCGCGCCTCAAAGAGTGTCAGCATAAAGACTGGGCCTCTAGAAAGCCCAAGCCTGCCGGGGTCGCGGGACTTACAGAACTACCGTGACCCTGGAACATAAAGGGCTATTGAAGGACACCGTGGATTTTAGTCAGTACAAGTCTGACAGTCCCTCCCGCTCTGCCCTGGGTGGGAGGACTCATTTGATGATTTTACCAAGGTTAAAAAAAAAAAAGAAAAGTAGACAACCGACTTTGTTATAAGGCACTTGAAAATAGGTACCCCGTACAAAAAAAATACATTGTTGATAGAACAAGAGAGTATTTTGTGTGTACTTATATAAATAAACACACATTTCTACACAGTGTTGTCTACATTTCTTTTTTTTTTTCACTTCTCCTTTTGCGGGTCTGCTGGCAGAAATTTCTTAGGAAATAAGCAGTACCTATGTACTCATGTATTATAATGTTATTTCCTGTGTTATATATATTGTGTACATACATAGTAAAATAAATAAATAAATAACAAGCTATAATAAATAAATAAAGCATGGCCATCGTTAACTACATGGTCTAATTTACTAGACTTCGCTAGTAAGAAAAGTAAGGTCAATGTCAAATATTCAATTATTTCATCTTAATCTTTGTTTGTTAAAGTAGAGTGAGGGAGACTGAAACAAAGCTGATTATTTTCCACTCACATAATAAGGCACAAGGGATTGCTTCACAAGAAATGGACCGACTTGTGCGTATATGCTTCTTTATAAACTAATATAATTATATGAAACAATATAAAGGGTGTAAATAGACCCTTAACATATCCAAAAGACACTTGTTCTCCCCGTCTTTGCGGTCATTTTTTTGTTCTAGACTATACCTGGGAACCTTCTAGTTACGGAGATATTCGGGGTCAAAGTTCCAGCATTTTTACAGTTTTTTTTTAAAAACATGTTTTTAATGTTTGATTTTTACTTTACACACCTCCACGACCCCCGTACTACTCAATCCATCTACCAGCACAATGCTTTGAGTGCTTTCGATCGAGTCCTACCGAAAAACGTGATTTTTTACTCCAAAAAAAAAAGTCGATTCCCAGCAATCGATCTTTAGTCTAAGCCGCGCTTGCCTAGGTTCGAGCTTCCTCCGAGGCTCGGAAAGCACGTTAAGCCGTTGGTCCCGGCTGTCATTTAAAGATCTTTGACAGTCGTTACAGGTAGACAGGGGACCAATAGTCTGACAACCAGTCTTACAAATCCTGAGAGATGTCAATGGTTGTGCAGGACGGGCAGGTATGTGATTATATTCTTACCTACCTATTATTATTCCCAATCAGCTCCAAAAACACGAAAATAACACCTAAATCCTACCTTCTATTCTTGTTCTGTACTAGAATTCGTTACAATTACGAATCCAAAACCTTGCCTAAAATATTCTGTATCGACCGCCCTCGCTTTTATATTCTAGGAAACCTTCCCTTACAGCCGCAAGTCCGTTTAGGCACTTTGCTTAAACCACAGAATTTGAAAGGAGAGATTTTGCGAGAAAAAGAAAAATTAAACCTACTTTTTTTTCGCCCCCCCCCCCCCTCCCTCTGGGCCCCCCGCCCTGGGCGGAGCGAAAGAGAGTGTCAGACTTCTACTGACTAAAACCCATCCATGTTCCTTCTTTGCCTTTTGTGTTCCAGGGCCGCGGTATCTCTTTCGAACAGTCCCGCAACGCTGGCAGGCTTCAGCCCTTGCTTGCTTGAAGGGGTCCCCCTTCCTTGTTGCTGACATCTCTTTGAAGAAGTGAGATCGATAGTCGCTCCATGTAAAGTACTGGTACTCAGCTACGTCCGGTTAGATTGGCAGCCGACCCTAACATAGCCGGGAAAGGGCTAGGTAGATAATGAGACGATGGCTCACTTTATGCAGTCTTGCACCAACCATCATCATTTGTAGCGACACTACACAAAGTACTACAGCAACATAGTACAAAATGTACTACAGCGCCATCTATGACACAAATGAAGAACTAACATCAAAATTCTAAATCGCACAGCTGGAGTTATCCGTAATTTAAGACTACACAGGGTGTTTGGTTAAACGTGGGCAATACTTTACCAAACAACCTGTATAGTCTTAATACAGGGTGTTTGGTTAAACGTGGGCAATACTTTAAGGGAGTGAAGTACTCGTAAATATGAGCAACTCTTACTAAGGGGCTAACTATGAAATATGATTAAAGAATCCGCTATTGCCTACATTTTTTCGAGTAACGCGACCAATAATGTGTGGAGCAGCTGATATTTTTTCGCGATTTCATGGTCGGTCCCTTCTTGGCTTATGTTCATGAGTACTACATGCCCCTAAAGTATTGCCCACGTTTAAAAACACTCTGCATAAAAAACCCGACAACAGTTGGGCAGTAGCCGTCTGGTCGGTGAATCCTCCCTTTTCTATGGGGGATGAAGAACTGTACACCCTGTTCTTCATATCCCATACATTCATCCCCTATCCCTCGACTACTAAAATCATAAAGCAGATACTATCCATAACCAGATATTACACAAAAGAGGAGTTATCAAGCTAATAGAGATTAAGTCGTTGATTGAAGTTAAACTTTCAGTTAGCCAACTAGCTTTAGTAAAACTCTCCCACGCAGTTTTAAATGATGTGAGAATTTCGTTGGATTTTAACTGTTTAATGTACGAGTATGTAGGTAAAGTTTTTGAGAGCGTAACAATAGTTGGGGAGTGGAATACTGGTGTTAAAAGAAGGTACTTGTTTTGTGGGTGCAGTGGCTGGAACAGGTTTTGAATGGTGATGATGATGATGATTGTATTGATTTGAAAAAAACACCTTCACCATGTTTGATATTCTGAAGCTTACTTACCTGTTGCTGAAAAGGAGTCCCCAAACACAACCACCCATTGTTGTAACGGGAGTTGGGCCCCTTAGGTTCGAAGGGGATGGCGGGGTCTAGTGAGCGAACTAACACCACGCCATCCCCTTCGTGTCAGGTTAGGTTAGGTAAAACATTTTTGTATTTGTATTTGTGTTTGTTGGCATTTAATCGTTTACTCCCTAATTAACAAACAATACATAACATCAACACTGTAATCCCCGAAGGTTTAGGCAGAGGTGTACTTTTTGAGTCTAATATTTCATCAGTTATGTTTTATAAGTTCCATTTATCAGGGAGCAAGCCTATTGCCATCGACTGGGTTCAATGCTGGATGCGAGTCGCACGGGACCGGGCAATGTGGCGACACTTGGATAGGCCTATGATGATGATGATGATGATGATGGGTTCAAATTTAGAGTCCATGGCTGCTACTGAGAAATACCTCAAAAAATAACCCAATAACACTGCCCGACCTGGGAATCGAACCCAGGACCTCACGCTCAACAGTCGCGAGTGCGACCTCTAGACCAAAGCGGCAGTCTGCAGGCAGTCCCTAATTAACAAATATAAGTAATCTTCCTATTCATAATTAAAACCCTAGCACAAAAAAAACAATACATGTGAAAAGAATCTCTACCTATTCTTCTCCAAATCATTTGCCCCATACCAGCGTCCTGAACCCAATATTCAATGCAATTCAAACATATTCAACACACGTCACAATACGTTGCTCCGTTGCCCTTTTCAAAAACGCAACCTAAGGGCCTAAAAGGTAAAGCCTTTTCACCAGTCCAATAGAGTAATTACATCTGGAGGGTACTCCGTGAAAAACCCTAATTCCGGCCGATGAAAAATACTGAGCAAAAGACCTCCATTTGTTGCTCCTAAGCAAACAATTTTAATCAAATCGCTGTATTTTTTTTCTACCTTAAATATTTGCACGGAAAAGTGTACCTACTCGAAATGCGACGTGCCCAAATATAAGACACGGAAAATAAAAATGTTTTTCTTTTAAAGGCGACTCTTTAGTTTTTTTCCGGAACTTTGTTCCAAAGAATGGAGTCTTATCATGAAAAGATTTAGCAGTTCTGAGAGAAGGTTAACTTTTGTTATAACTCAGTTTAGATCTAATGGATAAATTGAATTAGAGCAAGTTAAGGTTTTAAGATTTCCCGTTTTCTCGCTCTTTATGAAGGCGATGCTCATTTAGTGTCAGTTCTTATTATGGTACCGATAACTGTCCCGGAAAGTTTGCACAGATTTATCTATCTACTATGTATGTACATACATATAGTAAAATTGTAACAGGCCAATGACTGTACATTAAGAAATTGAAAAAAATATATATGGGGGTCTTTATTAGAGCAACAGAAGCCAAAACAACAGCTTTTAGAATTTTTGTCTGTCTTTCTGTCTGTATGTTTAGACGTGCATCATGCAAAATCTACTGCATGGATTTGAAAGCAGTTTTCACCGCTCTACTGCTAGATGCTTAATTTAAAATATAGGTTACATTAGATATAGTTTTGAACCCGATAGGTGGCGCTGTGCAAAGCAAGGGCGGTTAGCTAGTATTTAATGAATTTATTTTAAAGCATTATAGAGACACATTAAATTTGTTTTAAACAGTATAAGAGGAAATTTACTCATTTTTAGATTGATCATCCATGGAATGCATGTGAAAAAATGCTGAACATAGATTTTCTAATAAACAGGTTTCGAAAAAGTTGTGAGAAAATATTGCAATAATTCATGCTCGGCAGATTGAGGTTCCAATATATCTTTTACGACACCCGTTCCAAGGGAGGACCGGTATCTTTTTTTCTGAAGAAAAACTGAGTACTGCTATTCTGTGAAGTAACTAATTACTACATTAAACACAATTAGATTGAGTTCTCCAGAAAATTATGGACCCGATTTTCTGAAGACTTTTAGAATAAATCATCGCGGATTCCCAGGTCGACAGTGTTCGAAATTCGAAGAAAATAAATAATAACGCTACAGCACCTTCTTTATTTATTATCATTGTAAAACCTATTTTCTCATAGCACAAAAAATCATGAGGATACTAACAAAAGGCTTGGAAGATTTTTGTATGAAGCCTGCCCGGCCTAACTTCCGCCATTTTATTTTTTTGCGCCATTTTATTTTGACATCTTATATCTCGGAATCGTGACACTTTACAACATTTTCTCTCTTACAAAACTAGTTTGTACTGAAAACAGCTATTGATTGATACAGATTTTATGCATGTCCAATCAAATCAAAGTTGTTCTGAAGATGCCATCAGTGAATGGACTTTAGCTTTGATAGCTCATATCTCGGAAACGTGACACTTTAGAACATTTTGTCTCATACAAAATTTGATTGTATTGATACCAGCTATCGATGAATACAGGTTTCATGCGCGGCCGCCTCTTTGAAAAAAACAAAATGGCGGAAGTTAGGCCGGCCATTAAATTCAAACCCCTTTATACTTATTTGATTACCCCATATTCTTTACTCAGACCCGGGTTAAGTCAAGTTCTATTTTAACCACACAGCACCGAGTATAATAAATTAAGTGCAATTAATTCTTGTTTCCTCAAACTCGGAGTATAATGGTTAATTTAAAGAGCAATTAATTTTAAATTCTTCAACTAATTGCGTTCTTAAACTTGATACGCTATGAAATTACAAACCCACACCTCTTTACGCTAAGCTATTATGGGTAACCTACTTATAAAACTTAAAACATATCTTAGGTATAAAAATAATAAACCCACATTTTACCAGTTAGACTATTGCTGTGTTTATTGATGTGTGCCCGAATGGCCCAATTCATACCCTGGGCTACTACTGAGAAGCTCCTGATGAAAAAACTCAAAAACACTATGCCCGACCAGGGAATCCAACCCAGGACTTTTTGCCAAATGGTCGCAGTGCTGTAGCTAGCTTCATAAATTGGCTTGTTGATCTAGTGGTCAACAAGGCAATCAGTTTATGAAGCTAGCTTAAGAGCTGCAGTCAATAACATAAACATTTTGACATAAAACTCCTCACTGTGTTTATGAATCAAAACTACATCTAATCTCTATACAACGTGTAACAGAATAAACGCAAGACCTCTCGTGTGGTGTCTCAGACCATGAAACTGAACAGCTTTTGTTCTATGACTTTTGGAAATTCATAACTTTTTTTTTGTTTTACCATACATGTGGATCAGCTGATTGCGTCCGTTCCTATACAAAGTTTTTTTTTTTGCGAATTTCAAGAACTCGTAGAACAAAAGTTGTTCAGTTTCATGGTCTGAGACACCACACGAGAGGTCTTGCGTTTATTCTGTTACACGTTATATATCTTTGAACGTATTGCCAAAGTTAGCTACGTGAGAGTAACATGGAATGGTTAACCAATAATGTTCGGTAAGACAATCTTCTTGTTACATATTGACGCGAACTGTATTTGGAATAGGAAAAAGCTCATGCTGTTCAATTAAAAGTCACTCTTCAAAATCGTAGCAGGGCCGACTACCCTGGGTTATACCAGGCACTGTTAAGCCCCGGCCATATTCTAGAAGGATGGTTGATTTCATAATTATTAATATGCAAATCAGAAGCAGTAGCGGTGGCCCAGTGGTGGCGACCCCGACGTACGAGCAGTAAGTCGTGGGTTCGAACCCAGGCAGGCGCATTACTTTGTGTAATTTATTTCATCACCACTGCTCTGCGTGAAGGAAAACATCGTGAGGAAACCGGCATCCAAGAACCAAAAATTCGAAGACATGAGTCATCTACCAACCCGCACTGGGCCCGCGTGGTGGGTTATAGCCCATTCCCTTTCATAGAGAGGAGGCCTGTGTCCCATCAGGTAGTGGGGACATTTTAGGCTCATTATGCTCTATGTAAATCTAGTTTCAATCGACATTCTTGAGTGATTACGGAACAGTTCTAAAGAGGCACTTTTCTCTAAAATTGTGCTGTTTATTGTGTGTGTTGTAGTACTCTCTACTTTTCATTGAGATAAGCTCGTCATCTATTACATGGGGCTTAAACATAACGTACTAGTGTACATGGTCCACTTTTCGCCAGTTATGTTTAAGTCTCGATGATGTAGGCTGAGGTACCAGGTACTAACCTGGTACTTCAGGGATTACAATGCTTGATGTTATGTTTTCACTAAAAAAACAGCAGTGATTAAGTTGTCCGCCTATATACCTACAATATATCGAAAACAGGGAATTTAATTATTTTTTCACAATTAAACGCTTTGTATTGCATTCACGCATGAGAGGATGGGCACAAAAGCGCGCCAAATATTCCGAATGCGCCATAATGAAAGGCCGAGCTTTGCACACGTTCATAATTATGTTATGGATTTAAAAAGAATTTAAACATGTGCATTTCTTTGTTTATGGTTCCGATAATGTGTTGCGGGGTTTATTTTAAAGTTGATTTTGTTATTCAAAATTGTTTAAAACTCGTATGGCGTTTATATTAACCATTTGGTGTCTCGTATTATTATTATTTATTTATTTATAAAGACAAGATTTACAGAAAAGAAACAAAAGAAAGAAACAAAACGAAACGAAGAAACGACAGATTTACAGAAGACTTTTTTTTTTTTTTGATTCAGCAATTCTCGTCTGTTGTTTCAATAACTTAGATAAAGGTGGTACACGTTAGTTTATGCAAGACAGTTTTAAATGTCCATGCAAAACCTTTAATAAAGGGTGTAACAAGACCCTTAACGAAGCCCAAAGGCACTTGTTCAACCCGTCATTACGATATTTTTTTTGTTCTAGACAATACCCGGGAACCTTCTAGTTACGGAGATATTGGGAGTCAAAGTTCCAACTTTTTCACAAGTTTTTTTTTTTAAATCCATGTTTTGAATGTAAGATTTTCAATTTCAACACCTCCATGACCACCAATTCATCCATCAGCACAATGTTTTGAGTGCGCTACATTGAGAAATACCGTAAAACTTGATTTTTCCCCCAAAAAAAAAAAGTCATTTCCCAGCAATAATTTTTGCGAAAAGTTACTTAGTTTGATGTACATAATGGTTGATTGACGGTTTCGTAAAGGGTCCTGTTACACCCTGTATAACCGAGTTTCATTTCAAGGATGACTGTTACAAGGATAAAGTTTTCTCACACACGGTCAGTTTTGACTGAACAAGCAAAACTGCACATGCATAACCTATCGTCTATGGCCGGCTTAACGGCCGTGCTCTCAAAATGGCGAAGGAAAACATCGTGAAGAAACCGGCCGGCATATCCTACAACTAAAATTTGAAGGCATCTTTGTGACATCTATCGGGCTCGCTTGGTGGATTATAGGTCACGCCCTCGTACTAAGGGGAAGTCTGTGTACCCGCAGTGGGGACGATATTAAACGTAGATAAAGCGCATGCTACTGTAGCCACTGTGACTAACTTACAATAATAAATATTTGTCTTAAACGAATGTTTTTTTCAAAAATCAGACTAGAACCTGTAAATAACGGTAAAGTATTTCTTATTTTTATTTTATGGTGTGTGCATTTGGGGCACGTGCCAATTAAACGTGGTTTCTTTTTAGGGTTCCGGTAACCAACGGGATCCTATTACTAAGCCTCTTCTGCCCGTCTGTCTGTCAGCGGGATGTATCTCATGATCCGTTATAGTCAGACAGATGAAATTTTCACAGAATGTGTATTTCTGTTGCCGCTATAACAACAAATAATAAAAATAAATTAAAAATTAAAGGGGGCTCCCCTACTACGATCATACGGAACACTTCATACGCGGGTGCGATTCGCACTAGGCCGGTTTTTTTCTTTTTTTCTTCTTCTTTTTTTTCTCTAAGGTACATACTAAGGATAGTACACATTATTAAAAGCCTGTAAAGTATTGTTTCAGTAAAAGGAATTACAGTTAATTACTGTTTCCACATCCCGGAACAGTAATTACCAAGAAAATATAATTAGACGAAACGTTTACATAATTCGAACAATGAATTAGCTATTTTCAGTATCAGTGAAAATAACAATGTTCTCGAGTTGTACTGATGTTGTTCCGCTGTTTGTACGCTTAGATCTTTTAAACTACGCAACGGATTTTAATGCAGTCTTCAGCAATAGATAGAGTGATTCAAGAGGAAGGATATTGCACCGTGCGAAGCCGGGGCGGGTCGCTAGTTAGTTGTTCTATCGTATAAAAGACTTGAAAGTAGCTCAGAGTTTCGTGAATTTGCTTCTAAACTATTAGACCACAGGTTCAAAACCTGTGCAATATGAACAGCTTTTCCACCAAAAATCAAATTCAAAATATTTCATGTTCACATAAATCTAAATAAGTAGTTACTTATGAACGTGGAGCTTATGCAAACAGTGCGCTAAATACTGATTATCAGCCTAAAGGTATCGTTCCCACTGCTGGGCCGTAAGCCTACGCTCCGTGAGCAAGTCTGAACCGTAATGCACAACGCGGACCCAATTCAAGTTGGTGGGCGTCACAAACAGTTTAGCATAGACAGTTTTTGTTACCAACTCGGGATTCCAGTATTTTAGATGACGCGACCGCCTATCTGACCTCCACAACCCAGTTAGTACTGGGTAATACGATACCACCCCATGCTCGCCCCTTATACGGCACTTAAATATTAGAATAGAGGTGTACTAGGTACACATCTACCAAACCCTTCGTAGATTACTGGCGCGATGTTAAGTTATGTTTAGAGAATTAAACCGGGGTTGCCTCGGTGTAACCAAATACTGCAGATACGGCTGAATAACACGGAAGGACTGCCATGACCTACCCAACCCCATTACTAAGCCACACCGATATCCCTTGGGTACTCGTTGTGACCGGTTGTCAGAATCTTGAACTTGTGACAAGTGACAAACACATTCCTGTGACAATTATGACAACCTTACGTCACCTTTTGATGACTTTATTTTGTTAAACTTATACTGCCACTTACGGGATATCTTCCGTGATTGTTCATTATTTTGGGCTCCTGATATTTCGGCGCTGTTGCAACAAACGAACAATGAAAAACAAACGAACGAACGTTGAACGTTGTTATAATGAACAATCACGGAAGATATCCCGTTAGTGACAGTATACGTTTAGTTGTAAACCGTGAAAGCTTGAAACAGTGTTTATTTTGTTAATCAAGGTCCCAAAAGGTTCGATGCACGCGAGTATGGTATGCAAGGGAATCGAAGATCAACGAGGAACAAAAAATTGGGTACATGGTAGTCATTACATCATCCTGAAATCGCTTAATCATCACATGCAGAACACTTTCTAAGTACATAACAGTGACTGAATACCAGAAAACGACCAACACCAAATAATATATTGTACTAAAAATATTACTTTCAAAATACAAAAAAAAAACACCATTGTTATATAAACGGTAAAGATACATTTTCCCAAACACGAAACGTCAAATTAAATCTAAAACGGAAAATGTCAAACGTAAATAAAATATAACGGAAAACACATTCCATCCGATTGAACTTTGTGAAACCATTAAAATAAATGTTTAACACATTCCGCCTTAATGGTACGACCTCAATGGAAATCCTCACATAAACGATAAAATATAATTCGCCTTACCTTATTTCCGATTTCAAAATCGAAAGGAAGGAGCTGAAAACCGCTACATAATCACGATTTTTCACTGTTTTTAACACAACCTTTTACTCACTTATAACCTTAACGAATTAAGAATGTATATTTTTATCAAATAAGTAAGTCTTTCTCACATATTTTCTATTTACCGGCATTGTGACATTGTTCCAAGTTTATGTAACACCAGCGTAGCGCCGCCGTAGACTCGTAGCAACGCTACGACGGCTCGTAGCGGACTGAAGTACTGACGCTGTCGTAGCATACATATAATATAGTACATAGTATACTGATGTGTATATAAAAGTTAAACTTTTTGTGTATTTAGTTGTGGCTAAACAAAATCGTTTGTACGCTTTCCGCGGTAGATAAAGTGCTTTGGTACTAGTAACGCCATCTATTACCAGGTGTTGTAATTACGTGTTCAGTTGAAAAGTAGGTGTGTATGTGTGCGTGTGGAAGGTTAGTTCGTGATTTCTGAGAATGGCCAAAAGTTTTGTACAAATATTACTGTTTGAATGTTTGTTTAAGCGAATCGTTTTTGATGCTGAAGGTCAAAAGGAGACTAGTAAATTACGGGTAACTCAATTGTTTATGAATGTTAGATAAAATAAACGCTTTTATAAAAACATTAAACTAATTTAAATTAAATATAAATTTAATTTAGCTGTAGAGAGCATAAAATCAGTGAAAAACCTTTGTCCTTGGCGCTGGCGACTAAAATCCAATTTATAAAGAAGTAATTAAAGTTTATAATATTCATGACAATGTACAAAAGAAAATTACAGACTTGAATGAAGCAAAGTTTTTAATACAGCGTAAAAATAACTAAATGTCAATATTCAGACAGTGACTATGTAATGTGACCTGCGTAACCCAGATTATAGTGTATCATAGTCAAAGCGTAATTTTCGTCGCTTAGCACACTTTTGAACTCATTTTCACCTTATACGGTTTTGTTAAAACATAACAATTTATCATACCTGTAATCCTCGAAGGATTGGGGCAACAGAGGGTAAGCAGAGGACAACAGAGGGCGCACCCAAAATTGGTCATCTTCATCATCATCATCATTTCAGCCGAAAGACGTCCACTGCTGGACATAGGCCTCCCCCAAGTGTCGCCACATTGACCGGTCCCGTGCGAGTCGCATCGGAGCCCTGCAACCTTCACCAGGTCATCGGTCCACCTAGTGGGAGGCCTTCCAACGCAACGTCTTCCGGTCAAAATTGGTCGGTTATATTTAATTCCTTTGTCGTAGGAGACGACCCTATTTTGGTTCTGGTTTCCTTTAAATGTAAAATTGTCTCGCTGGACTAGTGATCGCAATCGCGATTGCGACTGGTCCTAGGTTCGATTCCAGGGTCGGACAAATTGTTGTTGGGTTCACGGAGTCACGGAAGTCTGGATTAATTGTGTTCCGTGGATGGCACCTATTACACGGGACTAAAATATGACTAGCGAAATGTGGTGTATTATTAGATTCACCTCTGCCTATCCATTCGGGATTACAGGTGTGATGTTATGCCAATAAAATCGCAAAGAGAAACCCAGAAATATGAATTTATAAATTATTCGTTTTACAGATCTCCTTTTCCGAAATCAAAGAAAATCTAATCCTTTATTTTGCAAGGACTTACACTCTTTTGCAAGTACTTACACGCAACACCAATGATCTAATTTCCAGCATAATTCAAAATTCAAAAGCCCTACATTCATAAATAAAGCTAAATCCCCCTATAAATACTTCGATTTGAGTCTACATATCGCCGAATACCCTGGGGACCCACCTTATCCAAACTTGGGGAATTATATCTATCTAGTTGTGCCATCTGCTAACTTTTAAACTTACAAAGGGGGAAAAGGGGGAAAAGGGGGAATTTCGTATCAGTTTGCAGATTCCCAAGTATCTCGGTTGGTTGAATTCGTTTTGGATAAGTTATGTCGTGTCAATGGGCCACTGTGTCTATTATAAGGACTATTTTAGTCAAAGAAAGATATAAAAAGATAGATGTGTCAGGATTTACTCCGTTAGGCTTGTACATCATGTGGGCAGCAGATGGGTTTCGTGCAATAAAAAACACACTGGGTGCGATACACCGTTTTCAGCAGACTAATAAATTATTTGAAATCACAATAACACAGGGCACAATGAATCGTGTACAGTTCCAGTACGTCTCAACTCCGCTGCGATCAGACATTGAATGTCGTCCTCGCCTCGAGCTGTAAAGATCACGGCTCTGTAGAAGCACGCTGTGGTGTGGGTAGACTTGTAAGTAGGTCGCGTGATGTCTGGCGTACTTGCGATTCATTTTATGTCCGTACCAATGACCGGATCCGACAGATAGATAATATCTATCGAATGGTCATAGAAAAAATATGATCCCATGTCTCAGTGAAGCCAAGTTATGGAAACAGGCGTTACTTTGCGGAAATCTATGACATTTATAAATGTGATGCTAAATATTAAGTGTTCAGGTAAAGGGAAAATTAGCATGTCAAGCACCTAAACTGATTCTCGGCACGTGTTTTGCCCCTCCACGTTGAGTCAACATCTTATGAGGATACCACGTGGAGGGGTGAAACACGAGTCACTGAAGCCATTTAGCAAAATTACATAAATGCCAACTTTAACACGTTGCACTTCTACCAAAAGCAACCAGATGGCATGTATATTTTGTTCGTGTTACGTTGTTAGGTGTAAACGGACTCTTCACGAAGCCATCAACAAAGCATTTTGTACATCAAACTAAGTAACTGTAAGCAAAAATTATTGCTGGAAAACGACTGTTTTTTGTAGTGAAAAATCACGTTTTACGCTCAATGTACACTCAAAACATTGTGCTGATTGAGGCATTTAATAGTTCGGGGCTCGTGGAGGTATTCAAAGTGAAGTCATAACATTAACAACTTGTATTTAATAATAACTTATTATCTGCGTAACTAGAAGGTTCCCAGGTAAGGTCTAGAACAAAACAATGATCGCAGTGACGAGGAGAACAAGTGCCTTTTGGCTTCGTTAAGGGGTCTTTTGCACAGATTATTTAAATGTCTTTGCATTTAGTAGACTATTCTTATTAAGGTGAATATAAGTTAAAAGAGTATGTTTTTGTTAATCATTTGGGACGTGTTCTTGTGTGCGGGTATTGGCAACATAAAGTTGAACGCCCTCAGTTAGGTATAGCGACGATGGTGTGCAGGGTGACTGGAAGCTGCAAGAAAAGAGTTGCCAAGAATCAATTGAAATGGCGTATAGCGCGATAGATCTAATTGGTTGACTGTTGCTTATGAGAAACGATGAAATAAAAACCTAATTATTAAATCCATCACGTTAATATGTATCTGCTTACCCGTTGTAAACAGGAATTTTAAAGATTTAAGCACTGCTCTGCATAAAATGAAACAGATTCAATTAATTTGATTAATTTCTGAAATAAAGCTTTATCTTTGCTTTTTTTTTTTTTTTCTTTTTGAGCTACAAATAGGATGTGATTGAATTAAGGGTCGTGCTGCACTGAAATACATTTAGAAGCTGACACAAATAGAGTGAACTTCTAAATCTTTATCTATTCTTTATTCACCTAGGTATATCTATAGACATAAGGTCGCTTTTCCTATCCATCTGTGTGACCGCGGTTTTTCTACTTTCGTATTGGATTTTAATGTTGTTTTCACCATTATGTTGAGAATTTATTTCGGAAGTTTTTTTCACATTAACATTTAACTTACGTGTAATATTTTTTCATTCCATTTCTCTTTGTAAATAACAAGATCCTATCCAAAAAAATAAGTGCTTTTATAGATTTCTAGTATGAAACCTATTGGTTTCCAGTGAAACTTCTTACCATTCTTAAATAAAGCTTTTGATAAACCTGACTAAAATGCAGACTTGTTACGCAATCATGAAAACATGAAATTAATACCTTTATTCACTGAAGAACATCAACACAAACACCAAAATGTCTTAACATATTTCATTTCTATTGAATTCTTCTACTTGTGTAGGTAGGTCTCTACACAATAAATACGCTTCTCCAATAAGTATGTAACATGTGTATATGTTCGTTACAAAGTAATCCTTCTATTGACTGACATTTAATAAATATGTTAGACGTCGACAAGATACTTTATATATTAAAACGAACGTCTTGTAAAATATTTGCAATTGAAAATTTTGGTGTAAACTACAAGAGGTTTGCGAATAAAAACTTTATTATTCATATCATTCCATAACTGTAGCCCGCGACATTGAGCCGAGTGAAATTATTATAAAAATAGTGCTGCCTTATTTGAATCCGATTTTCAAGGGTTTTGACTTTGTTAGCACGGAACCCTAATTATTTGTCTAAAATAAAAGTAGATTAAGGTACTCCTTATAATATCAGCTATCTGCCAATAAAAGTCCCGTCAAAATCGGTAGCCATATCGGAGATTAGCTGAACAGACAGACAGATTTTTATTTAAATATTGTTTTTTTGCAAACAGACACTTTAATTTTATTTATTTGTATAGACGCTTTTAGAAAAACTGGTGTTTTTATTATTATGAGTTCAACAGACAGCCGCTTGGCCACGACCCACACGCCTAAGCGGCACGCGTGTTGGGTCAGCGACTGTGGAGAAACAAATGAAGGAAATTGTTCAGAGCATGCACAAGTTACCGCGCCAGGACCTGCATCGTGATCCTCACGCGAAAGAAGCAAGCGACACACGCGCGTGCCTCTTGCCGCAAGTTGCATGCCAGAGGTTGTAAACAGGGCGGGTAACACTTTTAGGCCAATCATTTACCATTAAACATTTTCAAACACAGCGCATCCATAAGCCCTTCACTTGTACCACACCACACAAGTAAAATAACGATGTTGGATGCGAAATCAAAACGATGACGGAATCGTTAAAGCCGACTTTACATCAGGTGCCTTATTAAACTGTATTCCTTTGATGATCCTGCGATATATCAACAACACACAACTTTGTACTTCTAATGACAGTTGATTAGAAGAATTTTGTAATTATTTGGGCATTTTGGTATTGTTTTTCTGAGTTTGTTGAAAAAGCGGTAAGTACTTGGCAAGAGCTTAAAAAGGCTAATTATTTTGGGTACTTTTCCATTGATAGCTATGTGAATGAATAATTAGATGCCCTATGAGCAATTCAGCATCTTCCCTTTTTTGGTTGGGTTTGGCAACTCCGCTGAGTTCTTTTCTTTTCTAACTTCGTTTTGAAAGAAGCTATGGATGCAACATGCTTCTTCTTTTCTCATGTCGTGACGAGCGGATAGTCCTGTTGATTTATCTTTGGTATTCGCCAATGGAAACTACTTATTCTTTGTCGTTCCGTCTCTGACATATGACATGTCTCCAAGCCATGTGGTCTCCTGCAGTGTGAATCGTACGGTACAGGCTGCATTCAACAGTTTTCTTCATAGCGTCTGACCATCTTGCGTATACCTTCTACACGGCCCAGTATCATGAGCCTATCCAGACAATACAGACAATAATAATAATAATAATATGAGTAAAAATAAAAATAACTGGCAACACTAAATGTCTCGGTACGTTGAAATCTGTTTCTGTTTCGTAAAAATAGAAAGTAACTGTTTTTGTCATCCATACATCATAAAAACCGATAATTAATAATTACTGGACAAAAACCAAATCAAAATTGGGAATAAAACTCATAAAAACTTATATAATGTCGAAAAAAGATTTGAAAAATACCCAGGCAGTGGCAGACAGCTACTGTCAACTGTCAAAACAAATTTTCAATAATGCAAAATAAGTAATGGATGAAAACGAACTGAAGACACAATGATAACCAGATCAGTGGCTCGCCACCGCGCACGCCTATCGCCTCCGGACCCGTCGCTCAGCTCCGCCTCGCCACCACCGGAATCCAGCCCCGTCGTGAGTGCTGTGACACCGGCCGTGGCAGTTGCGTCGAGCTCGAGCGACGAGTATTTCTCTCCGCCGACGACGCCACCACCTGTTCGTCGACGGGGAAGACGCCGGCCGCCGGACGGCTTAGGACCTCGAGGCCCACCGGCCTCTGATAGGGTCCCAGCTCTCGGCGGGAGTGTGCAGCGCATGCGATGGACGCAATCCATTAATACAAATGTCATGCGCGCATACTATGGGGCTACAGAGGGGGGAAACAACCTGACCGCGTACCGTGTTCGAATGCTCTCTCTGTTTCAGGTGCTTGAGCCAGCTGTCAACGTGTCGGCACAACGACTATCGGATCAGGTACGAGTCATTCAGCGTAATCGTATGTTGGATGACACCGTGCTTGATCGCTTGCGGATGGAAATGCAGAGTAGCCATGTCATTGCCACGCCGCCGCAGGCTGTGGTTCCACCACAGTCTACCATGATATCAAATCGCGATAACGACGTGAGTAATGACATGGTTACTAATGTAAGTACCCAGTGCAATGAGGAAATGAGGAGTGCTTTGGAGGGTGCGATTCGAGAATATCGGTTCATGCAACCCGACCTTAGACCACGCATACCTCGTTTGCCCATGCATAACAAAAATAGGGCGCTGGTGGCTGTTCTGGATTCGCAGTTGTCAAACTATTTTGACAACTGTGAAGACCTCACCGATGCTCACTCAATCCTGTATTGTGCGGCTGTAGCGGCATGTCGTGTAGCTCATGTCAAATTTTCTAATGATAGAGCTACACGACCTAAACCAGCCGTACCAGCATGGCAGTACAGGATTGAACGACGTATTGGTGAGGCCAGAGCACTCATCGGCAAACTGATCTGCTTCAGGGAGGGCAATACTCGTCCTAGAGTGATGCGTTTTGTGCGGCGGGCATTCTCGGGGACTGATATTAGTCCTCGAGACTACATGTCCGGTGTCACAGAGCGCATCGACTTCCTGAAGCAGAAAGTGTATGCATGGGCAAACCGTATCCGTAGGTATAAGCGGAGGGTGGACCGATACACTCAGAATCGCACATTCCAAAGAGATGAAAGGTGGGTTTATAGGGCTTGGGAGCGACCGGACCAAGGTGTGGCTGACACGCGCCTGCCGGATGATGATGCCATGTCTTCGTTCTGGCGCAGCATCTGGTCGGTGCCTGTTAGCCATACCGAGGGTGATTGGACTCGGGAGGTTGAGCGAGCGTGCGATCTAGTACCAGAAATGGGGGCAATCATTATCAGCCCCCAAGACGTAGTTCGTGCAGTCCGTCCGTTGCCGAACTGGAAATCTCCAGGGCCGGATGGGCTGCACAACTTTTGGATTAAATGGTTCACCAGGTCGCACGCTCGCCTGGCGATCCTGTTCCAGTCAGCCTTAGAGTCAGGGTCGCTGCCAGAGTTCCTGACAACAGGTATAACCCACCTGCTCCATAAATCGGGTAGTATTGCGGAGCCCAAAAATTATAGACCGATAACCTGTCTTCCGACGGTCTATAAAGTTCTTACATCCATTTTGAGAGCTAAAATTAACAAACACATTGATGACAATTCTATCATGTCCGCTTCTCAAAATGGATGTAGGAACGGGTCCCGCGGTACTAAGGAGCTACTCCTCATTGATATGGCCATTAGTCAACAGGTTCGCCGTTCCCGAAAGGATCTGTCGACATGTTGGATAGACTATAAGAAGGCCTACGACTCCGTGCCACATACATGGCTCATGAGGGTGCTAGAGTTGTATAAAGTTGATGCAACTCTGCGCACCTTCCTGATGTCATGTATGAGGCAATGGAGGACAGTCCTTCGCTATCCAGGATGTCGGCAAATCCAGAGGAATAGCGAACCGATAAGAATAGAGCGAGGTATATTTCAGGGCGATAGTTTGAGTCCACTTTGGTTCTGCTTAGCCTTGAATCCTCTTAGCACGCTGCTGGAGGATTCAGGTCTAGGCTATCGGTTGAGGAGAGGTGGTCAAGTTATATCTCACCTCCTTTACATGGATGACCTGAAACTCTTTGCCCCCAACGATTTACAACTGATGGAGCTACTGAAGGTAACTGAAACTTTCAGTAGCGCCATCAGGATGGAATTTGGTGTGGACAAATGTGCGGTCATGCATGTAAAGCGAGGGGAGATTGTGGAATCCGTGGGAACCCAGCTCTCGAATTCCATAAATCTTAGATCCCTCTCAGCAACCGAAACCTATAAGTATTTGGGTATGTCGGAAGCGCTGGGCATCAATGTTGCTGACATGAAGCAATCGTTGAAGGAGCGCTTCTTTGGCCGCCTGAAAAAAGTATTTAATAGTCTTTTATCAGGCGGAAATAAGGTACGTGCCTTCAACGGTTGGGTCATGCCGGTTTTGATGTACTCTTTCGGCATACTCAAATGGACTCAAACAGAACTAGACGCCCTGGATAGGAGGGTCCGTACATTGTTGACGGCATATCGTATGCATCACCCGCGTTCTTCGGTTATGAGACTGTATATCCCGCGGAAGTGTGGGGGTCGAGGGTTTTTAAATGCTAAGACTCTCCACAATCGCGAGATATGCAGTCTCAGGGAATATTTCCTTGAAACCGACGTGGGGATGCATCGAGATGTGATCGCGGTGGACAAAGGCCTCACCCCGCTTTCCTTGGCTAAAGAGAACTGGCGCAAACCTGTAGTGCTTGACACTAACGACCGCATGGAGGTATGGCAGAGTAAGGAGCTTCACGGACGCTTTTTCCGGGCCTTGCATGGGCCCGATGTAGACCTATCAGCGTCCGTAGCCTGGCTACGTTCTGGGGACCTTTTCGGAGAAACCGAAGGTTTTGTCTGTGCAATTATGGATGAAGTTATGATGACGAATAACTACCGAAGATTTATTGTGAAGGATGGTACGGTTGACATATGTCGGGCATGCCACCGTCCAGGCGAATCAATCCGTCACATTATCTCCGGGTGTTCTCGTCTGGCTAACGGAGAATACTTGCATAGACACAACCTTGTAGCCAGGATTATCCATCAGCAACTTGCTCTAAAATACAACCTTGTGGAATCGGAAGTGCCGTACTATAAGTATGTGCCCGACCCAGTTCTTGAAAATGGCAGTATCACATTGTATTGGGATCGATCCATTATCACTGACAGGACTATTGTAGCCAATAAGCCTGATATAGTGGTGGTGGATCGATCAGAGCGGCGCGCAATGATTGTTGATATAACGGTCCCGCATGATGAGAACCTCGTGAAAGCCGAGAAAGATAAGCAAATCAAGTATCTTGACTTGGCTCACGAGGTTGTCGACATGTGGGATGTGGATTCAGCGATCATTGTGCCGATAGTTGTATCAGCCCATGGCTTAATTGCCAAGAGCCTCGATCAATATCTGAGGAGGCTCTCGTTAGGCAGCTGGATCAAGGGCTTGATTCAGAAAGCGGTACTTCTGGACACGGCTCGTATTGTTAGGAGGTTTCTCTCTCTGGAGCCCTGACCGCCGGTAGCTTGGACCCTGTTCCCGATACCGGTGGGCTACAATTTTTTATATTTTTAAATGTTTTTTATATTGTTTTTTAAGGAATATTTAAAAATGTAATTTATTTGTAAGGAAATTAATAAAGGATAATAATATATTTATTATTTTATTTTCGATCCATCATTACTGACAGGACTATTGTAGCCAATAAGCCTGATATAGTGGTGGTGGATCGATCAGAGCGGCGCGCAATGATTGTTGATATAACGGTCCCGCATGATGAGAATCTCGTGAAAGCCGAGAAAGATAAGCAAATCAAGTATCTTGACTTGGCTCACGAGGTTGTCGACATGTGGGATGTGGACTCAGCGATCATTGTGCCGATAGTTGTATCAGCCCATGGCTTAATTGCCAAGAGCCTCGACCAATACCTGAGGAGGCTCTCGTTAGGCAGCTGGATCAAGGGGTTGATTCAGAGAGCGGTACTTCTAGACACGGCTCGTATAGTTAGGAGGTTCCTCTCTTTGGAGCCCTGACCGCCGGTAGCTTGGACCCTGTTCCCGATACCGGTGGGCTACAATTTTTTATATTTTTAAATGTTTTTTATATTTTTTTTTGTAAGGAATATTTAAAAATGTTAAAAATTTGTAAAAATATAAATAAAGGAAATAATAATATATTTAATTCAGACTTTGTCCATAAATTAGTTAGTAACAATGCTCTTAACCTAGTGTTAGTCAAAAAAATACAATCCAAAGTAGTACAATGGGTAGGACTACTTAGTATTCAACAAATTCGTTTGATTGGTCTACCCCACGTCACGTCAACATAAATATTTGTATTACGCAAAGGAATTATGCACAATCTAAACTAATTAGGGACAGGCCAGTCAGTTACATACCTTGCTAATACAATTTAATTAATGAGTTTAATTAAAGCAGCAATAATAAGCCCGACATTTTAAGCATAACAGGCCCCTTTCAACGTCACGTTGTCCTTCTTAAGTTAACTGTTAATTCTTCTTATAACATGACGTATAATGAGGAGGGATGAAACGCATGTGACTAAAAGAGCGATGGATATGAATGTTGATGGTCGGCGAGGGAGAGGAAGGCCAAAGAAAAGATGGATGGATTGTGTGAGGAATGATATGAAAGAGAAAGGAGTAAATGATGCCGTGACGTCTGACAGGGGAGAATGGAAGAAAAAAACGTGTTGCGACGACTCGAAGTTGAATGGGACAAGGACAGGAAGATGATGAAGAACATACTATAGTTAACATCCAATTTTCCACAAAGGGTTAAGCAGATATGTTCTTAGGTAGTACGTCCACATTTAGCCAGTTATGTTCAATTTCAATATAATAGTCTTTCTCTGTTGTTGCTGAGATGAATTTTTTGATGAAAAACCAAAAAAAACTTTTTGCTCGACCGTGGCTCTTTCGACCACTAAAGACAGACAGTTATTATTCAACTTCTTTTCTTAGGAAGTTTAATAACTCTTTACTTAAAGTCTTGTTATTTGAACAAAGTCCATAATTATACTCCTCGCCGTATGACCTGACATAGATAGTCTCTGATTGTCTGTTAAAGCCGTAACAAGAACTCAGAACTCCGAAAGTCTGACAACCAGTCTTACTGTATTATCCATTTCCTGTGTTGTGTAGGTAAGACAGACAGTAGCTCCATGTAATAAAATATTGGTATTTAGCATCATTCGCCTGCGCAGTTAATAACCTTATTACTCCATCAGCGAGCATCTACATCATCATTCTCCTACCCTTATCCCAATTTATTTGGAGTCGGCGCAGCTTGTCTTCTTCTTAAATACTTCTTTATTACTCATCATCTCATCACACACCTCTTGTCTTGCCATATTATCCTTCACACAGTTCATCCATCATTTCTTTGGTCTTCATCTATTCCCACATTCATGCTCAAAACTTTCCTCACGGCATTTTCTTCATTCCTCCGCATCACATGCCTGTACCAAGCCAACTTCATAAGTGAGCGGAGTTCGAAAAACTAAATGTTGAGCCTTTGAATTTTTTGCCATCGATACACTTACACAAAGAACCCAGTCTTCCAGCCTAACAGAATTAGACTGGATGCCAATCGTACAGCAGTTAGGGAAGGTGATTGATAGACCATATCTGAAAAATTCAGATATCGAACACAATTACTTCCAAAATAAAGCCCCGCAACTCTGTAAAAGCCAATCGCACGAATGCTAGGCTTGTAAAATATTCCGTGGTGGTTTCACAACCTTTTTTATAAATCTCTACAGGTAACGCAGCGAATGGTCAGCAAAGCCTAAAATAATGGTCTCGTTTCGACTTCCAGGTTTTCAGCCCCTGAACATAGAAAACTTTGGAGTCGCCCGCTTAACTTTGGCCATGCTATTTTTTTGGAACTGACTTTGAGATTAAAGGGGACTTGGTGAGTTGTTGCGTCTAGGTTTTGTTTGGAACTGTTCTGAACAGGACTGTTACTAATCGGCTATAAATGCTATAACTTTCTAGAAGTTTCTTCTTGTAACTACGTTAATAATTTTTGTAGGTACGTGCTTACTTCGCACAATGAAAAAATAAAATAAAAGACAGCTCTTATATTCACGTCAGCTGCATGCACGACGACCGCTAGTCAAAAGTCTCCACACAATGTTTGCCAGAAGACAGAAGGTGCACGGCATCGCCGAGGCCAGCTCAGAAAGAGTTAGCGACATGGATGCGTACCGTGAGGGCTAGTTCCGAGTGGCGCGACGTAGAACCTCTTGCAAGAACTTGAAGGAGGCCTTTGCCCAGCAGTGGGACAGTATAGCTAATATACGGGATGGAAAGGACACAGATGCGAAAATGGTTACCACGTATTCAGTACATCATAATGATTTTTGAAAAAAAAATTGTAGGTGGCTGGGGAGCCACCTACAATTTTTTTTTTTTTTTTTGGGGACATACACATTTTTCATCGGTTATTAAAAAAAAAGTTGTGTCCTACATAAGTGGAATACCTACACGGTTAAAATGTATGGAACAGCTACCTAGAATACCATTATCTTCAAGTTTACCCACTAAAACAAACATCGTCTGAACTGACGCCCCTAACACCCATCTTCTATACCTCAATTCCAATATTAATCCAATCTTTATACCTCCAAATCTTAATACGTTCCCCTATCCATACTCCTGTCTTGATTAAACGATCAATAAAAGTCAAACTATCGTTCACTTAAAGAATGTCGCTCCCTTTCTATATCCACGGCCCAACAGGTGCAACAAAGAGCTTCGTTAGTAGCACCGCCGCCATTTTGTTGCCAGTGTGAAAAGCGCGCGAATCCGTAGGTACGTGTTTTGTCGACTACGCGATTTTTTGTAAAATCAGTGATCGAGTAGGTAATGGGGATTTATTGGAGTTTTTTTTTTGTGATTTTTACTTTTTCGTGTTTTTTGAAACTTTTCGTACATCGTTATATCTAAAGCAGTTAAAGGCCGTATCGGCCTCCATGCAAGGTAGGCCGACAACCTTAAAAAGGTTGCTCAGAATGGATACGGAAGGGGGGCAGGGTGTTGTGGCGCAAGTTGGGAGAGGCCTATTTCGAACAGTGGACTGCAATAGGCTTAGTTGAAACAAACCGGCCTGGAACTACAATGATGCTTTCGTGTTGCATGCATGATGATGATGAACTAGTATGATGCTTTCATGCATCATCTTTGACCACCAAGATCACCAACAATTAGACAGTTGTCACAAACTGAGTTCGGCGTCACATGGTAACCTGAAAGCCTAGCCAAAGTAAAACTTTGTCAGCAATAGATTGCTATTGCTTATAAAGTGTTACTTTGGCTGATGAAAAAGTCAAAAATGTATTGTTTTGGCATAAGCTACCAATAACTTAAAGTCACTTTTGTTGAAAGTCATTGCTGAAATACGAAACGCGTTTTTAGATGGGCGGGCCTAGACGAGCGACAAAAGCTTCAGAACTTTTCTCACTCGTCTAGGCGCTCTGGTTATCTTTTACCAATAGAATCAACAACAACTGAATGTGAGTCACCAAAATCAGCAAGAACTGGCCACCAACAACAGAACCGTAGAACACCTGGAGGCCATTAAGCAAAGTCAGCAACACGTAATCGAGATCTTAAACACTTAAACGCGGCACGTATCCTTCGAGGATCGCGGCTCCTCCCGGTTACTCGGAAGGTTGGCGAAGCCCCTACTATTGTACTTCAGTGACTTTATTTGAAACGTCTTTAAGTCCTCAGAAGTCCTGTAGGTAGGTACTTCCAACAAAGAGTTTTCAACGAAAAAAAAACACCGTCTACAATTTTGATTCGCTTCCTTCGTGATATAAAAAGTACTTGTTTGTCCGAAGGTTTAGGCAGAGGTGTACCTAATAGTACACCCACATTTCGCCAGGTTTGTTTTTTAGTCCCATGTAATAGATAAGATAAGATAAGATATTTATTTTGCAAATATGGGTACAAACACGGTGACATAAAAATATAAATAGGAACAGCCATATTTTACCACAAGGCATGCAAAAGTACAGAATACAGTAGAGATGACATAATCAGAAACATAAACAATAGAGCAAGCCTACTGACATCAACCAGGCACAAATTCAGACTCCGTGGCTACTACTGAGAAGTTCTTGATTGCTTGCGAACACTAAACCAACAAGGCAGTCAACAACTTCCGAGTAATGACTGTCAAAGATCTATAAATGACAGCCGGGACCAACAGCTTAACGTGCCAATACACGGAAAAACTCGGTATGTAATGGATGGTCACCCATCCACAGACCAACCTTGGTAATCACGGCTTAACCAAGATCGACCCGAGCGGCTGTTGTGAGCTCCTCCAAAGACGTTATGGACAAAAACAAATACCGACCGCGTTTCCGGCCTCGCCACCGAGGCCCATCGCGACACCCTTGTAGTGCTATCGCCCGACCCTTCATCGACGAGCCAGCCCGCGCCGCTGAGCCTGTAGCTTTAAATTTCCCAAATAATAATTGGACCCAGCCTGTCCCTAGCTGCCCTCCCCTCAATGAACCCCACGGGGGTGCCCTTAGCGAGCGGTCATTTAATTGTATATCCTAATTTGTATGCCCTGGCTGGGGGTCTAAAATTCATTTGAGGTCACCACAGGATTATTTATTAGGATTGAGCATTATTGCAAATTTATCGAGTGGAACTGCCATAGAACTACTGCCAACTGCGTAGCCATACATAAAAAAAACCTAATGGCTATCGATATTTAAACACGATAAAAAATCCCATTTAACAGCAAAACAAATAGTAGGGGCCGCTGATAAACTTCCGAACTCGTTCCGAAACTAACTTCACCGAATAAATGTACCAGAAACCTTTGAAGGTTTAATCGAAATTCGCGAACCCGGCTTGCGAGATAAAACGAAATTTTACAACAGCCGACCTGAATGTGATTATGTTCAAGTATTCGGAATACTCATTATTTTGTTTGCTATTATGGAGTGTTTAAATCGGATTTTTCATTCAATTTTCGTTTACCGGGTCTGTAGTACAGGCAGTTTTGGTTTTTGTAAATGTTCTGGTAATGTCTCGCAAAGGATTTGTAACTTTGAAAGATTGATTGTAGAGGAGTAGTAAGCCCTCGTTCATAGCTTAACATCACGCCTGTAATCCCCGAATGGTTAAGCAGAGATGTAACAGTACACTCACATCATGCCAGTTATGTTTAAGTCCCATGTTAAAGGGAGGAGCTCGCTCGGATCGATCTTTAGGTTAAGCCGTGCTTGCCTAGGTTGGCCTGTGGATCGGTGATCACCCATTACATACCGAGTTTCCTCCGTGCCTCGGAAAGCACGTTAAGCCGTTGGTCCAGGCTGTAATTTTTACATCTTTGACAGTCTTCAGTGGCTCAAAAAGTCTGACAACTAGTCTTACTAAGGGGTATCTTATGACCTTATAAGTCGCTCCATGCAACATTACAACTAGCAATATTATTGCAATTTGTATGTTTATTTTTTTTTGTGTGCAAAAAAAAATAAGAATATTACTTTTATGCCAGCAACAAGAAAACTGAAAAGCACAACAAATCTTAATACGAATAGTATTAATCGTAATAACATCGTAACTTCGTTTTCCTCCTGTTTATCTTAGCGAAGCCATATTTCACCGGATGCGATGTTCATTTTACGCGCAATTTACTTTATTACGTTCTTCGTCCGAATTCTGTTCTTAATATATTGATCAATCTATAAATTGTTTTTTTTTGTCGATGTATTGTTGGCACTATAAGGACTTATGTTGTTTTTAATGGAATCCCTGTTTATTAATGAATAGCCTGCCTCGTTGGTCTAGTGGTCGCAAGCGCGGCTGCTGAGCATGAGGTCCTGGTTTCGATTCCCAGGTCGGGCAAAGTGTTTTTTTGTTTTTCCATCAGGAATTTCTCAGAAGCAGCCATGGAGTCTGGATTTGTGCCCGTTTGATGGCAATAGGCTCGCCCCCTATAACATGGGACTTAAACAAAACTGGCGAAATATGGGTGTACTATTAGGTACACCTCTGCCTTACCCTTCGAAGATTACAGGCGTGATGTTATGTTATATTTGTCGGGTATGTCAGGATTTATTTAGGCTCGTACATCATGTAGGCAGACCATAATATATGGGCTTCGTGCTACGAAAACACACTGGGTGCGATACACTGTTTCTAGCAAAACTAACGAATTACTAGAGATTACAACTTAACACAATAACACGGGGCACAATGAATCGGGTACAGTTCCAAGACGTCTCAAATCTGCCGCGATTCGACACTCAATGTCGTCCTCTCCTCGAGCTGGACATCAGGGCTCTGTGACTTGTAAGTAAGTCGCTTGATGGCACCACTGTACACTGGCGCGTTTTCCAATTCATTTTATGTCCGTACTATTGACCGGATCCGACATTTTAATATATAGGAAACTCAATAAAGTCGTAATGATCATCTACGTAGGTATAATAGGACTGTAGATAATGTAACTACTGAAAGCTGTAAATAGCACATCGATAATGCTTCTTGCAATCTTGACGGCGCTGTTGGAGCAGCGGCTAAGCGATTGGCTGCTGTGCTGCGTGTCCCGGGTTCGCACGGAACGAGGCTAGCAGTATTATTAAGTTGATGTGAAAAGTTTGAATTCAATCACAATTATCTACCTAACCCTATAACCACAATTTCAACACGAAACACAATACACACTGACATGACATCCGAACATGCATAAATACTTATGAATAGGGTGCATATCAAGGACAATAGGTTTCCGATTCAACAGCCGTGCTCTTCGATTGTACTTGAGACGAAAATGGAGCGTGTTCCGACTCGAATAACTATGGAAATAGGACTAAATACAAAAAAAAAGAATATTTAAATTAGGATTTTGGCTAAATATTAATTTGCTAAAAGCGTGTTAGTGCTTTTTTGTAGACCCAAATAATAATTTCATCAGTTTTACACCTGCTTGTAAGGTAAAAATCACACTAATATATACCATAATATTGGTAGTAATAGAAGTTATAAGGGGACAGATAAACATACATATGTCGGATTGACAGAATTTATTCCGTTAGGCTCGTACATCATGTGGACAGAAGATGGATTTCGTGCAATGAAAATTCAATAGGTGCGATGCACTGTTTCTATTAAACTAGCAAATTGCTTGAAATTACAATTTAACATAATAACACGGGGCACAATGAATCGGGTACAGTTCCAGGACGTCTCAACTCCGCTGCGATCAAACATTGAATGTCGCCCTCGCCTCGAGCTGAACATCAAGGCTCTGTAGAAGCACGCTGTGGTGTGGGTAGACTTGTGATTAGGTAACGTGATGTCATCACCGGCGTACTTGCGATTCATTTTATGTCCATACTAACGACTGGATCCGACACATACGTTCATTCATACCGGTCAAATTCATAACCCTCCTTTTTGTTTGGCCGTAGTTGGATAAAAAATAAATTCGTATACAATTTGATACCACTTGAGTAAGTAGTCGTACTAAATTACCGGAACTTAAACCTTCAGGCTACGAGGTTTCATGACCCAAGTTTCAAATTACCAAGGCACAAATTCCGGGAACTCAAGTACTTCCCCTGATCAATTAACTTAATTAACGCCACTAAAGAAATACCAAGAAACGCACTCCTTCCGAAGTCCTTACTCCTGGTGGTCTAACAAAACACAATACAGGCGAATTCAACAGGCGTATACCCAGAACTAACGGGTATCACTATCCCTTTATCCGATAGGATCGTCCCTCACATTACTCCGGTTCTCATCATATATTTAATCCAGGGGCAGTGAATTATGTAGATCCGAGCATGAAGTATTGTCGAACGATAACAATGGCTGATTGCAAAATGTATTGTAATCGAGTTTGGCCAGGGTCGGATTTGGCGAGTCTCACACGACATCGCTTGTCCGCGCGACTTCGGATCGACTTCGATCCGGTTAGACCGGAAGCTGACCCCAACAAAGTTCGGAAAAGGCTAGGCAGATATGTGTACTGCAGTACCTTTACTGCTTCTTAGCGTAAACAGTTCCAAGACGTCTCAACTCTGCCGCGATTCGACACTCAATGTCGTCCTCTCCTCGAGCTGGACATCATTACCTTTACTATTATTTGTTTTTTAAAGTAAATTAGGTCAAGTAAAACAGTATTCTTATTCTTTGTTGCACACGAAAACAAATATACATACAAATTGCACACAAACAACGCGATACAACACAACACACAATAGTGTTAAGAACGCCTTGTATTCTAACATCGATGTGACTAGTGCTATAGAAAAACTAACTACATTTTACTTTTTAAAAGGACTATTAAATTTGCTAAAGCCCCTTAATCCGGCCCTGAGTTTGCTTATAGTTTTATTTACATGAGTATTGTTGGGAGCTGTTTGGGATGTGTTTAAGCTTATTATGTGGGTAATATAGGTACTTACACCATGTACAATATGGTGTTTTTGAGTATGAAAACAAGGTGGATGTATTGGTACAAAATATCACAATACAAAAGCATATTCGATAAAGCCGTTCTGGTGACTACAATCATACTTTTTTGAAGGCACGGTGTGCGCAGTGGCTGAGCGATTACCTGCTTCACTGCGGGTCGCGGGTTCGATTCCCGCACGGAACAAATATTTGTACGGCCTACAGGTAGTTGTTCCGGGTTTGGCTGTTTATGTATGTGACTTTAAATGTTTGTAAACGCACCCACGAAACAGGAGAAATTCTAGAGCGGGGCAACGTTTTTTTCTTTCTAAACTACGCTTAATGGTTTAAGATGAAGTGATTTAGTTTTTTTTTTTAAGTGAGACCAAATAATATCTAGTAAGCACTAAAAACTCTAACAATTTCTTCGACACAACATCACGCCTTGTAATTTCGGGTTAAGCAGAGGTGTACCTAAAAGTTCTTACACCCACATTTCGCCAGTTACGTTTCAGTCCCATGTTATAGGGGCCTATTGCCATCAATCGTGCCCAAATCTAGACTCTGTAGCTGCTTCTGAGAAATTCCTAATGGAAAAACCCTTCTAGTTGCAGCCTTCCCCACAACTGGACAAAGGCCTCCATTTCAATAAACACTATCGATCGTCCACAACTTGGCAGCTATGGCGTGATCACAAACAGTGTACTGACAGACAGACATGATTACTATAATAGCCCCCTCAGGCGTAGCGTGCTATTCGAAAACTACAATAATATTTACTTACTTATTTCTATGTTAGTAAGTTCCTTCAGGGGTTTGAATCAAAGGTCTTGGAATTTATTAATAAAGTTGAGCTTGGTAACCTTTGAATATGTGATGACAAAAGACCGGATTATATGCAAATGCAAAGTTGCATAATATGTATTTGCATGTTATGGCTAGTTTTTTAAGATATAGCATATTTTAGCTGAAATCGACTGATCGTGCATAATTTGGGCGTATTTCCTTATTTTTTTGTCTTTCTAACCAGAAAAATGCAAAAATGTGCCAAAGGCAATGCAAATAAAAAAATTAAAAAAAAAAGTCAATGCAAATAAAGATCTTAAATTAAAAAATAGAGTCGTTTTCAAATCTTATTCAATTAATAAAAATATTATAATTGAAAGAAGACTCGATACTGCGACTGAGAATTTGGAACAGTACTCGATTATTGAAGTTTTCAGGAACACTAATGATAGTATTTAGTCCAAAAAATAATAATTAGTTCAAGTCGTTATGTATGCTGATTTTTAATACTCAAAAATACATTATTTCGGACCTATTTAAATTTTATATTGCATATTTTCAACTTTTTGCGTTTTTCTTGCATATTTCGAATATTTAAGATGCATATTTGCATGCATATTTCGACCATTATTATATTGCATATAATCCGGTCTCTAGTGATGACTGATTGTCTTAATTGCAGATATAGGAGTATAAAGAATAGGGTGTAAACTTCCCCATACCCTGTAAGAAAGAGAGGATCCTCCCACCAGACGGGTGCTATGTCTGGTGCCCACCAGACATAGCACCCGTCTGGTGGGAGGTTGTTGTCGAGTTTTTCTATATAGTCTCAAGCTGCGCGATTAAGAATTTTGATGTTAGTTCTTCATTTGTGTCATAGATGGCGCTGTAGTAATTTTTGTACTATGTTGCTGCAGTACTTTTTGTAGTGCTTCTATACAGATATATTTGTTTGCACTACAAAACACTGGATGAACCCTGTGTCGAGTTTTTGTATTGTGTTTTTTTTCCATTTATATTCCGTCTTTTATAAGCGCTAACATTTGTGTAGACGTAAAGCCTTTACAAGTGACAAGTTAAGAAATCTAAGTTCGTCAGGTACTCTTTGGTTAGCTTTTCCTTGCTGATTAGGTTAGCCATATCTAAACGCAAAGAGAAGAAGTAATATAAAGAGCTATTTAAGTCATCGTCTATTTCTGCACAAACCATATTTGGCACAGCCGTGAGACACACAGAATCACATTTTTTTTTATTAAAAAAAAAAAATCATTCTCAAAAATCTCAATTTTTCTATGTTACTATCAACACTCATCATCGAACAGCATTACCCCCCCCCCCTCCAAGTACACACGAACATACAAGATATTTCATTACCCAGAAATCCTTTGTTGAGGTTAACTGAACCGGTTCACTTCTGAGTAACCGAGTTAATTACCGGAAATATCTGTGAAGCGATAATTAATATATCAAAACAATAAGCTCTGTGCGGCTCCTTTGCATCGAAGCAACGTGCCTGCGTGTGTGATAGATCAGAATATCAGATATACGAAGATTAGTTAATCTCTGGTTAATATACAGTGTGTAGTTAAATATTAAGGATTTAGTTAGTTAGGAAATGATATTGGTGGATTTTTGTAAAGGAAATAAGAGTCTTGCCTATTTTGATCGTGAACTATAAATTTTTTTGGTTTTGGCCATAGAGTTTGTGACAAAAATTAGAATATTCCTATTTTTGACAATATCTACTATAATTTCTATAAATATACTAGCTGTGCCCGGCATGCGTTGCAATGCACCTTTCTTAACCTACCCTACCTACCCTAGAATAGATAGTAGCCGATTCTCAGACCTACTGAATATGCATATAAAATTTCATAAAAATCGGTCAAGCCGTTTTGTAGGAGTATGGTAAGTAACATTGTGACACGAGAATTTTATATATAAGATTTGGTTTCAAGGTCATTGAGGTAGGGCAAAATCAATTCAGATCTCACTATCTTTGACCTTATTTCGTTATTCCGATATCTGTTATTTTTTAGCCTTCAATGTCACACTGCGGGGAATATCATACTGGGGAGCAAAGGCCTCCCCATATCTTTCCAGGTACTCTTTTCGTGCCCCCGCGCCACCTCGAACCAGCCATAACAGTACGCGTCCAGGTCATCTTGCCACCTCTTTCTTTTTGTTATTAATGAGCAATAATTTTTATCACAAAACATTACCTAGCATTAAAAACCTCAACCCCTAGGATACACTCAACAGCACTCAAACTAAAACTCCGCGTCACTAACATTCCTGCCTACCCCTTCAACGTAACTAAGCTACATAGCGCCTATTAATCAAAGTCACGGGCATGTTCGACTAATAACATAACGTTATCGACGCGCCGTGCGTGTGTCCTCGCCAGATAACACCCTGTATAATTTACTGCTGTAGCACCCTGTATAATTATATTATACTGATGTGTGGTACTTAAGTGCAATAACGTTTATGGGGTTTAAAAGGCTTAATGGGTGGACTGGACTATTGATACCGTGGTTATGATGATCATTTGTGGCTCAGTTAAAAATAAAAATGTAGCTAAGTAGATCATTTTCTCCTTATAAAATTTATATATGTGTTCTTTAAAAAAAAACAAATGGTTAAAAAAAAAATACATTTATATATTGTTTCATCACCACTTCTCTCAAAATGATAAAATTATTAAAACATGGCTAGGAAACTGGTCCAGCCTCTTCTAGAACCAAAAATTTGAAAGAATTTCGAAGGTGGACATCCCAGTAGTGGGAATATTATAGCCTGATTGTACCAAAAGTTGTTTTAACTCTATCGCTTGCTGAGGGACAGAATTTATAACTTCAAATTGTGTTCATGATTAACAAGGCATTACTGCAATAATATAATAAAAAATATATATACAGGGTGTGGCGTAAGTAGTGGTCCACCGTTCAGGATTCGATGAACCAGATAATGGTTAAAATTTTTAATTGTTATAGTTAATTATCTGGTTCATCGAATCCTGAACGGTGGACCACTACTTACGCCACACCCTGTACCTATAATAAATATATAGAAACTAATAAACACGCTTTATAATATTACTATTTTTATAATATTTTTAATTTTCTCAGCAAACCCTTTCATTTGATACCCATATCATGGGGATGCAAAAAAATAACTAGTCCACCATCTTTGGGCGTTCGCCATAATAGATTAAGAATTACGTCATTAAACTAACCACGCATTGTCATCCAAACTAAACATGTATGCAAAATTTCAACTCAATCTGAAACCGGGAAGGGGGTCAAATTTAACTTCTAAGATTTTATTACATAGTTACAGGTGAAGCTAATAAAATCACGTTAAAAACAGAGGGCAATTCACTTTTCCATAACACGCAGAATTTCAACAACAACATTCATAACTTACTTTAATAAGGAAGAAAAATGACAGTTCCAAGCAAATAAATTCGATAACAAAAGCTGGGCATACCTTCATAACAAGCAGGACATGGGAACAATCACCATGGATTCTACTAAAATTCTCCCATAAACTAGGAGTACTGCTTTCACCAGAACTGTATGGTTTTGATGGTATTCTCATAAAACGTGAGCTTTGTGCTACTATAAAATATAGATCGCTCATTATCATGGCTTGTGGGTAGCAGTGTAGTGTTGGGAAAATGTTTATCGATAAACATAAATCTTTAATGAGAACTAAACTTATACTGTCACTTACGGGACATCTTCCGTGTCAACCCGTGATCGTGGCGCTTGCAACAACGTGGACATTTCGGGAGCTCAAAATAATGAACAATCACGGAAGATATCCCGTAAGTGGCAGTATAAGTTTAGTTATAAACCGTGAAAGTTTAAAACTGTATTTTAATGAGAACATTGGCTTTTGAAATGTTATTAGAATTTGTATTAATTGAAGTCTATGCCAGCTACTCATACAAATTAGATATACAATTCTTCTTCAATTCTTCAACCCATCAAATAACAGTTTTGAAGATCTCCAAGCCAAATCGACTGACTTGCGGAATATATTTGCACAAACAGACTAAGCTCATGAACCACGATTCTACTAGTACTTGTATGAAAAATACTATTTCAGGGATTTATAAAGAAACTTCGCCTGTAATTGCCACATTGGTGCCCATTTGGCCAGTTACATTAAGCCCAGGGGTGAGTTTTTATGCCAGCCTCATCCATAAAATTTGGCATACAGATAGTTTATAACCTGAATTCACCTAGGATACTTTTTATCCCGGTAGAACCCAGAAATTAGTGCTTCATAAAATTAACTTGAAATATTATTTACTCATTATAAATTATCGACACATGCCCCTCACTATCAAAGTTAACAAGCTACACACTACGATAAGCGTAGGAATCGTTCATAAAATCCTGCCATTTATTTGTTTTCTTAGAAAAGTTCTACCTTGTACCATATCTTGCGTTCTTGTAAGATGTTCCTTCATTATTTTTTATTTCTATTATAACTTTGCGACTGTACTACAGTTGTTACAAAGGAGCAAACCCAATAGGATTTTTTTTTTTTTTAGAATAAGTTGCAAATAAAAAAAAACATGTTATATCTTCTATTAATTTATTTTTAATTCGCTCTCTGACTGACAACACATCGCAGAGCTGATTATATTTAACAAAACCGACCCCAACATAGTTGGGAAAAGGCTAGGCAGATGATGATGAGTACTTAAATTAATACGACTGCCGGAATAAATTCTCTAAATAATTGTGAAAAGCGCATCAAATTCCAATGCATAATTTAAAAGATCAACTCAATCTCACAGACATACAAAAAACTACTTTAATTTATTATGTGTAAGGTGTCAATTACTTATAGTTAAAAATTGACTCCTTAGCAAGAAACTCCATTCATCCAACCAAGGTAGCTACTATTTGCGACAGATAACTAAAATCAATACACAATCTTGTTTCAATGATTTGCAATCAGCAACTGCAATCGGTCCTGCACTATTATGTAATATCGAACTATTACTACCTACACCAGTATTATATACTTAACGGTTTGTATGTATTAGTAGTCTATGTATTTGTGTGGAAAGGGGTTCAACGCCTTTGATATGGAAGACCTTTGACATTCGTATAGGTAGTATCGTCACATAAAGCATCATATATTAATGATCCTAAATGTATATCTAGCTAAAACATTCGTCTTTATTTAAATCACAACGTGCCACTGAGAATACCAACGTAAACTTACATTTATATAATTGGGTTATAGAAAAATGAGAAGTACTTAAAAAAGAAAATACACATAACATCACGATTTAAAGAAAACAATTGCAGAGCACAACCGAAATCCCTTCATAACTTAAACCAAAATAAAACATAATTATCTATGTAAACACGGACGTTAAGAAACTATTGGAGTATGTTATCTATTCCACCATGCTCAATTATGTCACTATTATGAGATAATGTCACTGAAAAAAGTAATTTGGGGGTAAAAGAACAGGGTTTAAAGTTCTTCATCATCTTTAGAAAAGGGCCTCAGATCAGACGGTGTTGTGACTGGGGGCTACTTCTCGACAGTTGTCGGGTTTTTTCTATAAACTCTTAAGTTGCGGATAACTTTAACTGCGCGATTTAGGAATTTGATGTTAGTTCTTCGTTTGTGTCATAGATGGCGCTGTAGTACGTGTTATTCTATGTTGCTGTAGTACTTTTTGTTCTATGTTGCTGTAGTACTTTTAGTTCTATGTTGTTGTAGTACTTTTTGTAGTGCCGCTACAGTAATAAAAGATGCAAGATCCAGACCAATCCAGATTATTTTTTGTAATACAGTACTTTCATAGTTTTTGTGCCTTGTGACTGGGACTGTAGCTATTGTTGTCTTTGTTTCGACAATTCAAAAGTGCCTGTAACTGGTCTATTTGAAATAAATGCTTTGATTTGATTTGATTTGATAATAATAACTGAAAGTGCAAAAAACGACGAAAATCTATTCACCATTTTGGGATATTCGGGCAATAAAATTGTATTTTATGATTGTTTTGCTAGGTTATAGGTTTTTTTTAAACTCAATCAACGCTGGAGTGGCAAGCTATGGATAGGCTTGCGAGAAATGTAAACCAAACAATCGAAAATAAGATACACCAAAATAGCACAGAGGTAAACACAGATATCTTTACCCCCATAAGAAACTATAGCAGCACGTTATCTATTCCACGTGGCAAGCCATCGCACCATGCTCCATTGTGTCTCGACTAGGAGATAATCTCGTGGTCTCTTCATTGTTGCCAAGATTGCTCGCCCGATAAGCAGTGTTTTAGTTCACTATGAGACTGTCACTTTGTTGGGTCAGATTTTGAAGATTTTAGTATTGATGTATTTTGGATTTTTGGTAAAGGAGAAGTTGTTTGGTTTTATATTGTGGTGTTTTGAGAGCATAAGGGGCTTTGAGTACACACACGAACACTTATACGTATTCGCTTAACAACTTTTTAATATTGATTTTCTCCGATAATATTGATCGTAATTTTTTTTTGCTCCGTGTTTTTTTGGTCCGTGGATGGGTGACCACCCATTTTATACTGAGTTTCCTCCGTGCCTCGGATGGTCCGCTAAGCCGTCGCGTCAGTCCCGGTATCATTTTTAGATCTTTGACAGTCGTTACAGGTAGTCAGTGGCCCGAAAGTCTGACAACCAGTCTTATCAAGGGGTATCATATTACCCAGTATTAACTGGGTTGTGGAGGTCAGATAGGCAGTCGTTCCATTTAAAATACTGGTATGATTTGCAGCCTTGGTCAGCTTCTATCTCTCTTCCTTCTTGTTTCTTGGTTCAGCTAACTGGATGCAGCAACTGCTGCATCCAGTTAGAGAGTTGGAAGCTGACCAAGGCTGACCAAGGCTGAAAAGGCCAAGCAGATGACATTGATTGTAATTTTAAGTTGTTACGGATATTATGGTATTTTCGAAGTCATATATTAGTATACATGTGTATGCTCGTAATTGTACTCGAGGACGTCACACAGTACGTTTATGAACCTAATACATGTATTTAACACTGTTTTTATATTTTCAAGTCTTTGCAAAGTAAATTACTATCTTAGAGTTCGTGCTTGTATGTTGCTTTGTGTGTTACTGATATATTTTACCGACACATTAAATGACTTATGTAAATAAACATTACTTTGCTAAGGTGTTCTACAGTGACTAGTGAACTGCTTCATTGGTCCAGTGATGAGGTCCTGGGTTCGATTCCCCTTGCCGGACAAAGTGTCATCGGGTTTTAACATGAGGAATTTCTCAGTAGCAACCAGGAGGACCTGTGAACGGTAGAGGTGCAAAAGGCTTGCCCCTATTACGGGGGACTTAAACATAGCAAATGAAATGTGGGTTTACTACTAGTACACCCCTGCCCAACTCTTCAAGAATTACAGGCGCGATGGAATGTTATGTGTGTGTGTGAAATGTTGTTTTTTCAAATGCTTGACCTAATGAACTTGCGACGAAACACATCACAATGTGACTAAAAGAATGATGAATACAAATGGTAATGGATGGAGAAGGAGATGAAGACCAAAGAAAAGATGAGAAGAATGGATTGTGTAAAGGTGCGTCCAGATTAGGTAACATCTTTAAACAGGTGGGGCCCTGGTGACCTGTAATACAGATGTTACTACCTACCACAGGCACCAGCGATCCACAACCAAAAATCGTTGGCTACTGCTTGTGTCATATTGTTTGTATTTTTTGGCTTGTGGTGAGAAATAAACACTTTTTATTATTATTATTTTACAAATCTTTTGCTACATAACAATAATCTTTTGCTACATAACAATAATCTAATTTAAACAACATTGCTAATCTCTCTATTGAATCATGTTAAATAACCATGTTTTATAACATGTTATGTTATTAATGTGGACACACCCTTAGGAGTGACATGAAAGAAAAAAAAAAGATAATGGCGTGACGGTTGACGGGGCAACCAAAAAAACACACGACCACAAGTAGCATGGGACAACAGCAGAAAGATGATGATATGTTTAATCGGAATTAGAATAGTTCTAGAGAGGAAATCCCAGTTTGTAATTTTGATGAATAAATTGAAGGAGTAACGACTCTTTCTTACATCGTAATACGTCGGTTTTTTCCTTAATTACAATAGTAACTTTAGAGAATCTAATAGAGCAGGGAATTCCTCAGAGCGCAACTATTTTTAAGAGCAACCAACTAAGCGCAACTAAATTATTCCTCGTAGCGCAACCTTTGGTTGCTGTAGGATTTTGAGCAAAGAAAGAATAATATTTAAGAATATTAGTTTTATTAAAATACATCTCAGAGCGCCACACGTTGTACAAGTTATATTTGACAAGAAGAAAAGAAGGGCCACCAAGTGGCAAAAGGACTTAACTAAGTTGCGTTCTATTTTCAATAATTGCGCTCATAAATTCAAATTAAAATATTATATATTTAGCATGCAGAAGCGAAAATGTTTAAAAAAAGACAACGAGATTCACAAAATAATGAATACAACCGTTTATTCTAACTTGGAACAAAATATCAATCACTGAAACTAACCTAAACCGCCACAAATCATAACGAATTCAATAAACACGTAATTGTTTAGAAAAATAGTTATAAAGTTCACAAACAAAATAGGATAAATCTTACAACCCTTTGAGCGATATTCCCAACAAGAGTCTCCCGCGACCAGCGACAATTTCTAAGTTGTCACTCCTTGCCATAGAACTAATATGTGCTACGTAAAACCTCATTTCTTCCTAATACTAAGTAAAACCTCATTTTTTCCTAAGTATATGTTTATTCCTCAAAGCGCAACCATGAAAAATAGAGAGGGGTATGATGGATTCACTAATGATATCTCTCTATTTTTCATCATAGTTGCGCTTTGAGGAATAAACCTATTACATTTTTAATTTGAATTTGTGAGCGCAAGTAATGGTTGCGCTACGAGGAATAATTTAGTTGAGCTTAGTTGGTTGCGCTTAAAAATAGTTGCGCTTTGAGGAATACCCCAATAGAGCAACCAATTTTACACAAAGTGAGCAAATTGGATGATAACTTCTTCCGTTTTTGTATGCCCAATGTTTAAGTAAGTAGGAACACAAAAAAAAACTAGTTATTTAATTAACTACTGTGCCCTTTTTTGTAATGAATTGTAATAAATTTGATTTTTTTAAAAAGATGCTTTTACTTCCAATAGTGCCCAGTAACCTACAAGGTACACCTCAGATTTTTTTTTAATTATCCACGAATTTTTTTTGTTGCGGTTCAAATGATGTGATAATCTTTTGTGCGTCGTTATCCCTTCCACCCTGTATAACTTATATACAGGATGCATATACAATTTTGAAACACAAAAAAATATCATAAATGAACACAGTCATGTTAATTTATGATTATTTTTTGCTTGTCCATGACGTTTAAAGACAAACACGTCTTTCTGGCATTTAAATAAATAATAATCTATTGGCTAATACTTTGACCTTTCCAAAATATAGAAAGTCGTTATTTTATTAAAAAAACAATTCCAGTTTGTAAGTTACACATCAAATGTGTCACACAAAAAAACTCCTCAATCATGCCTTTATCGTTACGAATCTGTGTTGAATACAAACTACGTGCTAAAAATAATAAATTCAAGCAGTAATCATCAAACAACAGAGTTTAAAAATAAATGTAGCATTACATCACTGATCGGCCTAAAAATAATACTCTTATCTTCTATTTAGGATACTAAGATTCATTGACCTACAGTCATCCTTTACTCCAATTCACACTATCATTAAAATAACTAATCATGCCATCATAAATACTACGATTGTTCTCACGACAATTTAAAAATCCCTTACAATTTTTGAGGCGAAACAATAAATCTATATCCATCTCTTTCCCTCCCATTGAAACACAATTGCAAATTATGCTCTGTCACTATCGCGCAATCAGAACAATATCTCTTCGTCGTCAACAGAGTTTAGCCGGTTTTTCTTGTTTATTTTTGATTCAAACGCATACAAGTTTAGACATCTGCCGGCACCGCTCGTTCGGCGAAAAAAAAGCAACCAACCTGTTTGCAAAAATGACCACGTAAAGAGTCCCAATACGCATGCGTGCGTTCCTGTCAAATTTTATGCTTAAAAATCGCGACATCTCGACGCCGCGTGTTGTTATTCGTATTTTTATATTTAAAAATATTAATAAAACCTTTCCGAGTGATATTTAAAGTGTTCTAATAAAGGCTGATAATATAATTATTGTTAAAAATGTCGAAAGAAACGTCGTCAGTTGGGTTAGATGTTATTCTGAAGGAGTTGGGACCTTTTGGGAAGTATAATATCATAAACTATGCTTTATTTTTATTTCCGTGCTTCTTGGCGGGAATGTATGGTTCTGTGTTCGTGTTTGAGGCTGCAGACATCGATTACAGGTAAACCTTTAGTATCAAGCTTATTTTTTCTAGATTTATGACTTAAAGTAGGCAGAATCTAGATCGAAAATGGTTTCTGTTAAAGCGTTTGATCTTGTAACAGTGTCAAACCTTAGGATTTTAACGTAAATCAGTGTAAATCGGTGTGTTTTCATTTTGGGGTTATATTGCTTTAGATTTTGACGTGTCTCACGCCACCCTAGTCAAGTTCGCGCATGCGTATTGACGTCGACGAAAAATTTGGGGTTCCTCAGAGCAGTGATTTGACCCATTTTTCGAAAATGTCGCATAATTAGTAGTTTAGTATTTTTAGTTACTGGAATTGGTTGTAAATACAACCGTTGTAATTCATTAAATAAATAAATAAATACCTGCTTGCACAGATAATTTTAATTGTTGCATAAAAACCGGTATCTTCGAAGGAATAGGTAGGGTTGTATATATTACACCTAGATTTTGCCAGTTATATTAAAATCAATTTATTATTCCAACTAAAACATTAATATAATGTTAGGTATCTCATGAGGTTCGCCGATAACATAAAATTTAATTTCATAATTATCCTTGTGTGTATAGTAGGCATAGCATGCAATGAGAATCATAAACAGGAAGGTCATGATGAAGCTGTAATGCATACAATTATTTCAATTGGTCAATGTGGCGACACTTGGGGGAGGCCTATGTCCAGCAGTGGACGTCTTTCGGCTGAAATGATGATGATGATGATGATTTCAATTGCTAATTTGCCATGAAAAACATGTTTTATATTTCTATAACATATATTATCTGAACTATTCAAACTTTAAGCCGCAAAGAACTTCGTATAAATCGTTTTTTTTTACGACAAAACCGACAAGAAATAGCTAACAGGGTCACTAACATTATTATTAACACTCAAAACCGGTTATCATGGTGCAGCGCCGAAATATCGGGAACTTAAAACAGACACTAAACATGGTAAATATCCTAATATAAGAAAAAGCTGTTTTAATTCATTTATACAGTCAATTATATGTTCTAACTAGTTTTTGTGCGTCGCGTTTTGAATACTAAATTCTCATTAATTCGCAAAACCTAAGATGTTTTTGTAAGTTGAAGGTGTTTGTGTTTAGACAGGTCTTTTCGTGACCTGTATACGACATTTCAATGTACAGACCATAAATAGAAAAAAAAACAAAAAAGCTTTTCATACAGCAACCCAAGAATAAAATCGTTAGATGTGCCCTCATCGTATATTGGTCGGTCAAAAAAGTTATACATTTAATTAGAGTTGTTAACTCACAAACACATCCCGCATGGATCTATAGATACAATTTACAGCATGAGTGAGCAATTCTATTGAAATGACAATGTAACCCATTTTGACGCATTAGTACCGATCTAAAGATTTTAATCATTGCCAGTAAAACATTCTTCATTCTCCTGTCTTATCCCGTCTTATTTGTAGTTGGCGCAACATATTTTCTTCTACAGGGAGTTTGGTTAAATGTGGGCAATACTTTAAGTGAGTGAAGTACTCATAAATATGAGCAACTCTTACTACGGGGCTAACTATGAAATATGATTTTAAAAAATCTGCTGTTTCCTACATTTTTTCGAGTTACGCGACCAATAATTTATGGAGCAGTTGATATTTTTCTCGCTATTTCATGGTCGGTCCCATAGTCAAAGTTACTAATTTTCATGAGTACTACACGCCCCTAAAGAATTGCCCACGTTTAAAAAAACACCCAGTATACTTCTCCAGTAGTCATCTCACTAGTTATTTGCATACTAGCTATATCATATTTAACGCAGTCCATCCACCGTTTCTTTGGTCTTCCTCTACTCTTGTATCCAAATTTATACTCAAAACTCACGACATTTACGAACAAAGTATTCTATTTTCCCACCATCCATATCATCCGTTCATTTTCATTTTTGCTAAAAAATAAAACAATCAAATCGAACTTTGGGTAATGCAGAGGTTGACTGGTAGAAAATGCCTATGGCATTAAGTCCGCCACTGTACTTTGTGCTTGAAGTGCTATGGTGGCACTACACTTGGCAGATCTGGACAAATATTCGCCTCCTATCATTAACACAAAGTGAACTATATCGCAATAGACATAAAAAACATTTTGTTTTGATCCAATATCGCGATAATTTTGACAAATACACCGTGAAGTGCCAGCATTAAATAATTTCGCAAAAATCACCGCAAGACATCTAAAGGTAAATACTTACACATATTTGTTTCTGTTTGACCTACGTTATCACCTTACTGTTCAATACCCTCTTACTATCACACACATTACTATCTCAACTTACACAATATTGATATAGATTCGTATTTACAGTCGTAATATTGGTAAAGATTCTCGGAAGACGTCCTGCCGACCTTCAAGTCAGTAACCTTGGTGAAGAATGCCGCGATGAGATTGTTTCTATTTGCAAAATGTATTTTCAGTGCATCTTTATTGAGTCTCTTTGTGTCACAGCATTGTTTATTCGAACTGCGCAACCGATTTTTACCATCATTTTATAGAGATTTTTCTTCGGAAGATTTATGCGTATTGTACAAGTACATTAATATTAAATATGTCATAAAAAAATCTCGACTCTTTGTCATATCGTAAAAATCGCTCGAATTAGGGTCAGGTATACACAAGGTGTAACATAATAAACGCAAAATTTCCCGTGTGGTCTCTCAGACCATGACACTGAACAACTTTTCTTTCTACAAGTTCTTGAAATTCGCAAAAAAATAAAATTTCCATGGGTGACTAGTAAAACTAAAAAAAAGTTATGAATTTCCAAAAGCGATAGTACTAAAGTTGTTCTGTTTCATAGTCTGAGACACCACACGAGAGGTCTTGCGTTTATTACGGTACACCATGTATACCTGTACCTGTATACCTAGCAGTGGCGTAGGTTCCATACAACCCGATTCCTACCGGCTTCTCTTTGAAAATGGCAGTCAGTATTCTATAGCCAATAATATTCTATACAGTAAAGATAATATGTACTCAGGCTTACCTCTTACAAAAATTTAACCTTCGCTACCGATACCTAGCTATTATTACTCTATACGGTTCTTTCGAGGTATTTCTAGAATCGAGCGCATGCCCTAGTCACGTCCCTAGTTAGAAACAATAGTTCGTGATTTGGAAATGATAAATTAGTCAATTATTCTTTTCACATTAGGGTTTTGCATCGAGATATTTTATCAATATTTCAGTTCAAATTGTAACACAAGCTTATTGCCTCCAATGTCCTGTATTGGCATAATTCCAGACTACTGGTTTCTTCCAATAAGTTTTTTTGTTAATACGATAAAATAGGTTTAGTAATCAGTTATTATCTATCTGCAGAAAATAAAACATATACCTGCCTACTATAGCAGATAATGAAGATCTAAATATACAAGTAACGTGCCTCTACATCCGTTCGTTTATGGTCTTTGAACGCAGAGGTGAATCGTCGCATGCGCAGTTTAGCAGTTATGGTCATAACGCCATTGTAGTATAAGTTGAAACGATTGTCATTTAAAAACGCAGTATCAGATAAACCCTTCAAAGGGAATATATTTGTGCAATTTTTTTTTTTTAATTTATTTATTCAAAATCTGTAACGATGATGTATGAAAAGTCTGCCAAACTGCAAGACAGTTTGTCGGCAGTTGTTTTTTGTTGTTTTTATTTGTGCGCATACACATCAATTTCCCACCATATTTTTCAGTTCCAAAATTAAATAATGTGTTCCTGGTGGGTATTCTATTGGTGTTACTTTCTATTGAGGTTATGTAAATACTTATCAATCACTCGTGAATGAAAAGTAAATGAAGAAAATAATTGTATGTGTTCCGCATTAATTCCTTTAGATTCCTCTACCTAGCTGTTCCTCTCACTAATCTCGACAGTTCACCGTGAAATAAAACAGTTATTGAGATTCCCCTGTTCAATATAATTTTTCGGATGGGAAATCATCAAATGACCCCCTCCCCCCCACTCTCGGCGGAGCGGAAGGGAGTGTCAGACTTGTACTGACTAAAACCCATCCATGTTCCTTCTTTGCCCTTTGTGTTCCAGGGCCACGGTATCTATTTCGAACAGTCCCGCAGCCCTGGCAGGCATCGGCCCTTGCAGACCCCTACATCGTTACTGAGATCTCTTTGAGGCGCGCGTGGAACACAAACGCGCCGTCGACACGGCCTTTTCCACTCTTTGCTCATTCTCCCCTGTCAGACGTCACGGCATCATTTACTCATTTCTCTTTCATATCATTCCTCACACAACCAATCCTTCTTTTCTTTAGCCTTCATCTCCCTTTCCATCCATCAACATTGTTATCCATTACTCATTACATGTCTATGGACATGTTTGTCTTGGTATTCCAAGACAAACGACTTCCTTTAATTTTTTCTGTAATAGGCGCCATTTTCAAACTTTTTTAAAAACGTTGTCCCAGACTAGGAATTTCTCCTGTATCGTGGGTGCGTTTACAAACATTTAAACTCACATACACAAACAGCCAGACCCGGAACAGCTACCTGTACGTCATACAAATATTTGTTCCGTACGGGGAACGATGATGGGAAGATGGCGGGACGTCTTGGATGGCTTCCTCGCGAATTAGCGAGAAGAAGCACACCATCGTGAAAAGTGGAAGGAATGCCTTTGCTCAGGAGTGTTTGCCCTCTGTTTGCCCTTGTTGTCCAACAAGGGCAAACAAAAAAAAAAAAACGGGGAACGAACCCGCGACACGCAGCGCAGCAGCCAATCGCTCAGCCACTGCGCCAACCGTACCTTCAATTTTTTCAATAATGTGTGAATCATTACCTGCTAAGAAAGGACGTCCGAAGTTCGCTCATCACTATGTGCAAATAAACAATAGCGTATGACTGTACTTACATCATTGTTATTATATTACATAGTATCTTTCATTGTGTCAATTACCAACAATGTAGTTATGTCATATTAACTTAGATAATTGATTACGCGAAGATTACATAAGCCTTATTAAGATTACCTATCCACAACAGTAATCAAACAACTTACTCTCTTCTCTTACAATCTTTTTTCTGTATACAATTAGCAACAAAGTGATTCTCCAATGCAATGTTGTATTGATTATAATTTAGAACTGTTACGGAGATAGTATTTTAGAACCTTAACTATTGTGAAATAGTAATTAACTCAAAGTTACAATCATTAATCAACGAAAACAAGAAGCAAACAAGCAGGTCACACCACTAGGCTACTAGTGGTGTGACCGTCAGACTGTCAAGTCATAGGTCTCAAGTTCGAACCCAAGACGCGTCGTGGTGTGACCGTCAGACTGTTAAGTCTGACGGTCACACCACTAGTAGCCTAGTGGTGTCAAGCACCTCTGATTTCGAATTCATGTGCGTATTGTATAATTATCACTTACTTAGAAGGAAGGAAAACATCGTGGTGAAACCAGCATGCCTGAGAGATATTTCTCGACGGCTTGTAACGCCAAGTCAGAGGCCCATGAAAACTGACACCAGGTTAGCCCACTAACTACACGAGGAAGAAGAAGAACAAAAAACTCGCTAAGTGTATACATATTAGTGTTCTAGGATGTATACCCAATAAAGGGTGTAAATAGACCCTTAACATATTCGAAAGGCACTTGTTCTCCCCGTCTTTGCGATTATTTATTTGTTCTAGACCATACCTGGGAACCTTCTAGTTACGGAGATATTGGGGGTCAAAGTTCCAACTTTTTCACAAGTTTTTTTTAAAATACATGTTTTTAATGTAAGAATTTTACTTTACACACCTCCACGACCCCCGTACTATTCAATTCATCCATCAGCACAATGCTTTGAGTGTTTTCCATCGAGTCCTACCGTAAAACGTGATTTTTCACCCCCAAAAAAGAGTCGATTCCCAGCAATTATTTTTGCGTAAAGTTACTTAGTTTGATGTACAGAATGCTTGGTTGACGGCTATGTGAAGGGTCTGTTTACACCCTATATGTATTAAGCAAAAAAGACAGGAAAAGTGCCATCGTATTGTTGAAATCTTTTCATAATTCGCCGGATACTGGTCACTATGAAAAGATTTCAACAATATATAGCATAATATGCATAACACGCTTTCTATCACAATCCAAAGAATTCTGGAAAGGAATCCTATTCTATTGCGTAATTTGTTCAAAAAATCGTCTGCTAAGAAACGTTATTTACACAATCTTGAATTGTATTAATGAATCGTATTGTATATCGCATTATCGGATACATTATATTCCATGAACCTATACAATTAACCTTAACTAAAGTAAATAAACTAAAAATAGACACACTTTGAAGGTCTACTTATCACAAGGAAACAAAACTAGACAAACATTAGATACCATCCACACGAACAGCTGCAACGATGCAATCGCGCGATTTCAATTTAAACGCGTGACAATGTCGTGTTGAAGGTTCTCGACGAGGTAAAAGATGGCCGAGAAACGATGACAATTTGCATATTGTTTCATTTATTGTATTTTTATTTTATTGTTTGTTTCGACAGTTAGATGATGTTTCAGTTGTTACCGAGTAGAACCGTTGAGTAACTTATTGATTTGTTTTAACAAATGATATGATATGATTCTAGCCTATAGCAAAATGAAAATTGTGACTGTAGTTTTTTGCATGATATGAAATGTGTAACAAGACCCTTAACGAAGCCGAAAAGCGCTTGTTCCCGTCATAGCGAGATTTTTTTTTGTTCTAGACTCTAGAAAAAAAAATATCGCTATGACGTATGGTTTAGGATCTCAGGCATGGTCTTAATTTAGACCATACCTGGGAACCTTCTAGTTATGGAGATTTTATGAGTTCCAACTTTTTCACAAGTTTTTTTTTTTACATGTTTTTAATGTAAGATTTTTACTATAAACACCTCCACGACCTCCAAACTATTCAATCCATCCATCAGCACTATGTTTGCGTTACAGGGAGTCTCACCGTAGAACGTGATTTTTCACCCCAAAAAAAAGTCGTTTCCCAGCAACAATTTTTGCGTAAAGTTACTTAGTTTGATGTACGTAATGCTTGGTTGACGGCTTTGTGAAGGGTCGGTTTACACCCTGTATTTTTATTGTGAAGTTACCAATATCTTAATAGTTAAACATCCAATATTAATATGAACGGATCCTTAAATACATAATATGACAGTAGGTAAATTATTTATTCTTCTCCATAATATCGCAGACATATTAAACTCACAAATAAGCACTGTTATTTCAATACTATTCAAATACTTAATATTACATAGTTGAGTCAATATTTTTACAAGTACATAAGAATATTATAGAAGATATTTTGCTTGTCAAAGGATTAAAATATTGAAACAAGTATAAATAATGTCAGTCATATAGTTATCATTTCTGTGATCTCACACAACAGGTGGATACGGTAAAGGGCGTAGGATGCACGTCAGATAGACAGATCTACGTCAGATAGATGATCTGACGTGCATGCTACGCCCTTGCTAATGCAGGAGCGGATCTATCGCGGGCTTTTTGGCTGCAGCTTTTTGGATACAAAGGGCCCCCAGTCTCCATTGAAGACAAAATACCCGAAAAGGATGTCCTTGTTAAAAAAATACCAGGTGATCAAAAAATATATAATCAGCTTATCTTATCCTTCAGGACTGGGCCTCATACCCTAAAAATCAAAGTCGGTCTTCCAATAATTTGACGCCGCGTTGGCGCAGTGGCTGAGCGATTGACTGCTGCGCTGCGTGTCGCGTGTTCGATTCCCGCACGGAACAAACATTTGTATGGCCTGCAGGTAGTTGTTCCGGGTCTGGCTGTTTGTGTATGTGAGTTTAAAACGCACCCACGATACCTGTATCGTGGGTGCGTGCACTAGGTAAATCTCCTAAGATATACCTTGTGTGGAAAACCTTCTTTAAAAAAAAAATTAACAAATATTTTACGAAACCTAAATCCCCCTAACGTGTGCAGTGGAACTAAGTACACTACAAGTAAAATCACTTCGTAATAATGTTATTGATTGTATGATTCTTACAGGACCAACGGCAGCCAATCATTTGGTTCATATTCTCCGCATTCCCTACAGATTTACCATTCCAGTTTCCAACGAAAATTTCTTTGGCCATCACCATCAACAAATCTCAAGGCCAAACATACAAACTTATAGGACTAGATTATAGGGAAGATTGCTTCACTCATGGGCAATTATATGTTGGTCTCGCTGGTCAGAAAATGCAGATAATTAATTTATTTTAACGCCTCAGGAAATCGAAACAAAATTTTTTTTTTTTTTATAAAAGCATTAAAACTGATAAACTGTGAATCGATCAACACATGATTTATATTTGAATTGCACCGGAGCAAAGCCGGGGCGAGTTGCTAGTATTAAATGAATAAAATAACTATTGTCCTCTTTTTTCCTACCTAGTGGGTACATCGTTATACAAAAACAGTTTTTTGACAAATTGGCAATTAGGCAGGCCCCCAAGTAGTATTAGCCCAGGGCCCCACAAACTCACGGTCCGCCCCTGCATCTATGAGACATATAATCAGCCTAATAACGTTTCCACTACTGGATAGATTTAATAATAGATAATAATAAGTGTCCTATTGTCATCGTTGTATATACAGTGTGTTTGCCTACCGTATACCGATACTTTAAGGGCATATTATGTACTCATTTCTATCGACAAATACACGTTTATAAATACTTTTACTCCTAACCCAACACCCAGCGAATGGTAGCCATTTTGTTTTTGTGATTGGTTGATCTAGGGTTTGTTCAATGAAATGCTAATATCTTGAAATCTAAGAAACATAGAGACGTGAAAATGATCTTGTTGCAAGGGTAAATGGCGAGGCTATCAAAAAATCAAATAAATTTTGCTGAAAAAGAAGCAAAAAGAGCCAAAAAATTACGGATTTTACATGAAAATTACTTTTTTTTTACATTTTCTACTCTAGTGTAGAACTAACCCCTGAATGTTGCGAATGTTTATGTTAAATCAGAACTATTTGAGTCAACCTACAAAATGATATCAAAATATTGACTCAACACCTATTATTTTAAGAGTTATTGTCATTTGAACATAGCCCTGCCCGAGATTTTTTTTTTTTATTTTTTTATTTTTTTATTTATTTATTCAAAATCTGTAATACAGTAACATATAAAAAGTCTGCCAAACTGATACACATAGGCTTCACAACGTAGCAGGTACCATCACTGTGTCCACGTGGTACTACCACGCGGACACAATTATGTCACCTATTTCTTCGAATTTTGGGTTCTAAGGCATGCCAGTTTCCTCATGATGTTTTCCTTCACGGCTTTGAGAGCAGTGGCGATAAAAAATAACATAAAGTCGTTACTGTGTACAAACCTACGACCTTTGACACTGCTATAACTGCGGTCTTATTCTGCTATACAGTTAATTTTACATACATTTACAAATGTATCGTTAACTTTGCATCGCTCAAAGAAGCATCACACAAGTAAATAACCCGCATTCCTCCTCTCATCTTAAACGCAAATCGTCAAAGCAGTAGATCGAAAGGCACAGTCACTCACAGACACGCTATGCACCTCATTAGCATATATTTGCATCACTCAAATCATTCCAACTCTGTTCCGTATTACGAGCGTGTGCCATTTTGTGTAGGTTTTGGAAATGGATCTGAGTTTCTATTTCTTTTTCATTCGAATAAATGTATCATCACACACCTAGCTTTTACGCCATCTACATACTTATGGGTCTAATAGTGTAATTTAATTCTCCCATCCATTCCATGATCGGACGACCAGAGATACGGCGAAGTCACCGTGATATGGTTGAAGTTACTCGGACGAAGCGTTCTGCTTCCACATTTATTGTGCAAACCGCCAGTCTTCGTCGCTTATCTGTTCCCTGATCATTATAATCTAGATCTCTTCAAGGTTCGAGTGAATCGGCTCCTTCTAGGCAAGCGTGCTCCACCCTAGACCGCATCTCCGTTTCACATGAGAGGAGTTTCGGCCAAACGCAAGCATATTTCGTGTAAAAAATGTACCTGAATACCAGAATTTTACTTGAAGCGACTGCATTTTGGCCTTCTCAATTCAGTTTCTGGGTAACACGAAACCACTCGGTAAGATTTGTTGTCAGACTTTCAGGTTTCTTCAAAATTGTACAGATATTCTGCTCACACAGAATTTGACGGCCGATTTGAGTGATGTCAAAATCTTGTTGTGTTAAGGCATGTGTATTTTAACATCATCAGCGTATCATCGTCGGTCAAAGTCACTTTAAGTGTACCTATCATTGCACGCAATAGAGCCACAGATCGGGGGGCACGGCAGTGCCCCTGCCAAGTCGAACGCGAAGCAAACACTGCCGTACCATCCTTTACTGGAACCATTTCGCCGCATTTTCAGGCCCCTATTTGAGAACCTCTGGATAAAACCAGAACGCAGAAATTTTCGTCATCCAGTAAGCTATAATCACATACTTAAAATCAAAATTTCAAGTCTGTAGGTCATTTAGTTCCGAAGTTAAGCGAAAGCAAAGTTTCGCATTTATGACACTCACTCATGATCATCAAAATAGAACTAGTACTTCCCATAAACTCAGAGAGCTGAAATTTGGTACAGAGTTAGGGTTTAATGGCCACATAAAGGGAAAACTATAAAAACTAGGATAATCGAAGATCTGGAGTACCTGGTGAACCCTGATTAGAAAACACAAGAGCCCAACCAAACTATTAGAGATCGACATACCGCCTTTACAAAAAATATTCAACTTGGTGGGCCGCTTCATTTGATGTTAAAAATCGAAGGTCTGAAGTATCTGATGAAGAACCCTCAGCTGATCTCAGCTGTATTAGAGATATCCTTATGCAATTTATTTAATATCAAGGATATCTGGATAAAAACAACCTGAATAAAGACGCATAAAGGGGTCTATCAAGGGGTCTTTAATAATTTTTATACTGTTTGTTTCAGGCTCGCCTATACATAAGAACCCTCAGCTGGTCTCAGCTGTATTAGAGATATCTTTATGCAATATCTTTAATATCAAGGATATCTGGATAAAAACAACCTGCATATAGACACATAAAGGGGTCTATCAAGGGGTCTTTAATATTTTTTTTCAGATCATGGGATATCTTTTCCAAGTGGCAATTTTCCATCGTCAATGGGTAGCGGTTCTGGCGACAGATTGGTGCAATGGTGTCATGGAGCACCTGGTTTTGTACCCTTGTGTACCCTTCAACGGCCAAATAAATCAAATAAATTAATATGCCCACGTTTCTATAAAAAGAAGTGAAATCCCACCAAAAACATTCTGTAAAAAACTAGCCAAGTCTTATGGAGCTGCTTGTTTATCTCTAAAAAGTAATGAAATCTAGACAAAGTCGTGTCAAATCTAAAGTTCCTTACTGCGATTTCTTTATTATTATAGTTAATGTTGTGTGACTTGGCCGTTGAAGGGTTCACAAGGGTACAAAACCAGGTGCTCCATGACACCATTGCACCAATCTGTCGCCAGAACCACTACCCATTGACGATGGAAAATTGCCACTTGGAAAACGTTGATTCAATAACCAGTCAATTGTAGGCTTGATAAAGCTGCGTATTTGAATAATACTTATGTATAGGCGAGCCTGAAACAAACAGTATAAAAAATTATATCCAGTACAGACTGACTTCCCTTGTGTACCCTTCAACGGCTAAGTCACACAACATTAACTATAATAATAAAGAAATCGCAGTAAGGAACTTTAGACTTGACACGACTTTGTTTAGATTTCATTACTTTTTAGAGATAAACAAGCAGCTCCATAAGACTTGGCTAGTTTTTTACAGAATGTTTTTGATGGGATTAATTGTACCTAACTTAGTTAGGACCAAAACTCCTAACCGTCAAAGCAGTCAGAAATAAATTAGCATCCAACATCCTACCTACGCCATAAAGGGAAATAGCTTGAATTTCCAGCAACACAGTAGTGTCCCATATGCCTCCGTATGTAAATGTTCATCAGAACATTAGCGGAGATTAGGCAGCTTGAGTCCCGGCTTATGTGGATTTGGCCTAGTTCTGAAGCCAGGCTCCTGAAGTTGCCCGTTTCAGTTGCGAAGTCATATTACCCTTCTGTCAAAAGACTTACGTTTTTGGACTTTAAGGATTATGGGCGGAGCTCTTGGGTTTAGATACTAACGAAGTTTTTATTAATATAGTACTACTTTTTAATTTCAATGAAGGTTTGTCTTTAACTAAAAATTTATTGAGAAATGATTTAGTCCTCCATTAATACTATGTGGTAGACAATAATGCAGTTTTTTTACTTTTATATTACACAAAAACTGTATTTCTTTATTTGTTGTTACAAGCAGTGATAGCCTAGTGGTGTAATTGTCGGTCCGCCAAGTCATAGGTCTCGAATTCAAACCCAAGACTCGCACCTTTGATTTTTCGTATTGTATAAGTTGATCTGTCATTTTGTCGATTCTTCCATCGACAAAACCCGTTTCTACGGTGGTCATGCATTTGCTTCGATGAAGGAAAACATCGTGGGGAAACCAGCATGCCTGAGTTATATTTCAGGACGGCATGTAAAAGCCAAGACAGAGCGCGAGTGCACAAGTGTACCTATATTGTTAAGTGCGCGCTAGTGCGGTAATCAGTTGTGTCTATATGTATGTTATCTGTTCACGTAAAAACTAGACCGTTTTCATGTAACGAAAGAACTGTGACATGCAGAAGACCACTCAGTCGAAGTGTGGCTTAAACCCCCTTATCAAGTCTTATGCGTCCTGAAACAATATTCAAGTATTGCTGTCAGATAAAATCATGACTTAGTGTGATGTTTAAGAGTATGATAATAGTTCGTTGACCTGTATTTGAATGCGGCCCTGAAAGTTGTGGTGAGATGGCTCGGATGAATGAGAGTTCGATGAGGCGTGGGAAAGACTTGGTGAAGTGTTGTAGACTTGTAGTGGAGGTTTTCAAGACAGAATAAACTAGATAATAAAAAACTACGTCACTCGATGATTATACCCTACAACCACATAAAGAGCAATAGCTAAAAATATTCAAAAAAAAAAAAAAAAAAAATTATTTCCATATGAAATCCTGGCTCCTGTGCTAGGTGAGACTTGTGTTACAGGAGTCAGTGTCTTCATCCGTTTTTTGTACTAATGCTCACAACAGTTGAATAGTAATCATTAAAAATAATGCATGCGTGCTCTTGTTTGGTGTGTGTGCTTGTGTTTATGCGTAGGTGTGAATGTGTTGTGTCTGTATATTTGTGTCCTATACCTCTAACGAGTAACGACTTCAGGTAGCTTAATCATTGCACCGGTTTTCTTGACCTGAATTGGCGATGATGACATTGATGACTGAAGATAAGAGATAAGTTACATCAGAACAAAACGAGCAAACACATTAATATCTAAGCTGACAATAGTATTTGTGTCAGCACCTCATAAAATAGGTTTAGTCCCATCTCGGCACCTTCCCATCTCGGCACCCATGAATTTATTTTTCATGCCCATGAAACATTCCCATCTCGGCACCCTGTCATTAATCATTGTTAGGTACACAGTCATCAAAAAATGGTCATACAACATGAGACGTACCTAAATACTCAAAACATTCTCATATTCTCAGTTATGAACAATCTGGGTCCCCGATTTCGTTAATCAGAAAATAAGAATGGCTTCCAACCGTCATCAATATCTTGCCCTTACCTCAATTTCTTTAAGTACGGCACAATTTGTCTCTTTCCATACTTCTCTATTAGTCGTCATCACTAATTTCTTTTTAGTCGTCTTCTCTGATTTATCATAATTATGCAATAAATACATTCAGCTCCTTATTTTGAATCATATTCCACCGGCATTTTTCAGTTACTATTCCTTAGTTCAATGTAAAATTACATTCCCTGTACGCAGCACTCCATTTATGTAAATAATACGGCTAAAATCAAAAATCCAACAATGGATGTTGAAATACTGTAACGAACGACGCGTGAAATCTGCTGGTCCTGCCTAGCTACAGAGTACATCGAACTCATCGTCGCGCTTGCCGTTCGTTACGTTAACGATACATTGCGTATGAGGAAATAAAACAAATCAAAATTTATTGGATCCTCATTACATTCCTGAAATAATTTCTTGTTCCGGTCATCTAAGTGTGATATACTGAATTCACCCCATCAGTTTGTGGAGAGCTGGGAACCCTTACACCCTGTATTTAACTAAATGTGGAATATCGTGCATTTTCATCGCTTTACATATAAGCAGCCTTTTGCACCTCATTAAAAACCGTTTACATCTATCAGTCTCGGCTTACCATATCCAGGCCAAGTTATAATATGTATTAGTCCTGGTGTAAGACGAAATGTTATAAATACCATGAATAATGCATTAAATACCTAAAATGAAGTTTGATTCATTGGCCTTCGACAGTTTTAAGTGTGCAATATAATGAGTGTAAAAGTAGGGTTTGACGAAGCAGAAAGGCACTTGTTCTTCCCGTCATTGCGAACATTTTTTTGTCCTAGTCTAGACTATACCTGGGAACCTTCTAGTTACGGAGATATTGGATATTATATAACATTTTCACAAGGTTTTTTTAAACACAAGTTTATAATGTTGTAACTTTACTTTATATACCTCCACGACCCGCTTACTATACAATGCATCCATCAGCACAATGTTTTGAGTGCTTTACATTGAGTCCTATCGTACCAGTCTTACCAAGGGGTATCGTATTAGGTACCTGGTACTAACTGGGTTGTGGAGGTCAGATAGGCAGTCGTATGAGGGCATTCGCCTGCAATGTAACAATCCAATATTCGATTTTGTACAGAAACAAGTGGTTGTTACAAATTGTATCGTTACAGGCTGCGCAATGTAAAGAAGGAAGAAGTCAGATACGAAAATTTTATAATAGAAATAAAATTTAGAACAAATAAAACAGAAAAAATATAACAAAAATGAAATTAAGAAGAGAAAATTTGTCAATGAAAATATATCTGTAATGGAACGAGCATAACAGATATATTATCAGTCACTAGTGTAATGCTAGAATCTGAACTGTTACATTACCTACAGACGGATGTTCCCTTTTCAAAAACTTTCAATTATGGACGCATTTTTATTCATCTAACTCGAGAAAATGAAGGGAAGTCAAGTCTTTTTTGCAATTTCTGAATTATAAAAGATATTCATAGTGAGGAATACAATGACCCCTTTTAGCCCATCATGAACGCACTCTAAAAGTTTGATTATGGCTATCAACCCTCTAAGGCCAAAGTCAAAACAACTACTGTGCCTTTCCTCAGATAATTTTGCACCTTGGGGACCTATTAAGTACTGAGTAAATTAATCCGTAGGCACCTGATTTCACAGTCTATTTTCGTAAGTCAACGTAAACAACCTATCACAATAACTAAAAAAAACAGATATGCTATCTATGAACCGGGATGTGGGCCGACACTCGGTTATCGCCGTAGTGCGGTAAGCACGTGGAGATCACGACCAGGTCGTACGATGGAGACCTTGGGCACACTTGTGACACTTTGTCTGACAAATAAAGATAAAAATTGAATGGCAACAGATTTTAATATAGAATATTGGTTATTTTTGGCGAAAGCATGGATGTTTTTGAAACTTGAAGTCTACTTTGCCGTCTTGAATTTTACTGCACTAAAATTAAATGTGTTTGTGAATTGGTTTAAGTCAATTTGTAACAATTGAAGATCGATAGTACTAGTTGCGATCATCCTACATTAGTTATACCCCTCAATACATAGATGTCTTCAATGCAAAGGACGAAGAAGAAGATCTTAAAACAGGATATTTTACTTATCAGACATCTTAGTTTAAAAAAATACCGTAACTTCTGAATCAGAGGCACCGAGGCAGGGAACGCTGGCGTGACGATATGGACTCGTTCGCGCTAACTAAAAAAAAAAATCAGAATAAAATTTCGATTTGATCCACAATCCAAACCGTTAAAGCCTGTTCTAAAAAAAATCGCAAAATTTTCATTAGCAAAACTCCAGCACAACTGAACCATTCCTCTCCCGCCTCCATCTTCGACCAGCCCCCAAATCTTGTACAACCCTGAGACGCCATCACGAACAGCTGGGAGACCAGCAATCAATCATGAGCGCGACTGATATTAATTATCATTACGATACGCGATCGACAGACAGATATTTTTCAGTAGGTGATTGAGTATCATTTTGGTGTAAGAAAATTATTGAGAGTAATTTTTGAGGTTAATAAATGGGTAGAGGATGAAAATTCGATCTCGTTACAATGTTGTACATAATATGTGTACGTAGTAAACGCAAGTTTTTATTAGCTAAATATTACATACATTTTATTGGCATGTCAGAAGTACCTACTGTGAGAGGGATTTATGACAGAGTACCTAACTCATTTTTATTTTTTTTATATTTATCTGTTTTCTGTTTTCCATTTTTGTTTATGTTTAATAGTTTTTGTGCTTTAGTTACTGTAGTTGGTTTTAAACCGTTGTAATTAAATTAAATAAATAAATAAATACATTTATAATTTAAAATAACCCAAAATAACTTAAAATAACCTAAAATAACCTAAAATAACCTAAAATAACCTAAAATAACCTAAAATAACCTAAAATAACCTAAATAACCTAAATAACCTAAAATAACTTGAAATAACCTAAAATAACTTAACTAAAATAACCTAAAATAACTAACTTAACACTAAACAAAAAAATGGCGTCAAAAAACTCCTCCTCAACGCTGTCAACTGGTAATGTACCCAAGAGACCGGCGGCGCTGCCACGTTGTATGGCAACGCTAAGCCTTTGGCCAAGGTAAAAGCCAGCCCTTGGGTCACGGGAAGTGTCAACTAAGCGGTTTGAAATGTCCTTGAAAAGGCTGTGAGCACTCGGACCCCATGGTCCTAGAGGTTTGACCCCAAACGGGAAGTTACTTAATACCAACAACATGACCAGCATAAAGGGGATTTCAGTTTAACCGGATGCAGCTGAATAGCAGTATTATTTTACATGGAGCGACTGCCTATCTGACCTCCACAACTCATTTAGTACTGGGTAATACGATACCCCTTGGTCAGACTGGTTGTCAGACTTTCGGGCCACGATTAAAGAAATTTGACAGATTGTAGTGTGTGTGTGTGTGATTGTAGTGTGTGTGTGATTGTTGTGTTTGTGTGTGATTGTAGTGTGTGTGTGTGTTACACGCAGCTGCATAAGGGGAATCGCCAACTCAGCACTCAATAATTTTATTGTAGAAACATACGCTGCAATTAAACGAACACGGAAACGGCGAGCTGAGATAGCACTTTCTGTCGCACAGACCTAGATTACTCAATTATTGTAAAACTGTAAAATTCCATTCCATATTCATACTTCGAATAGGCACGTAGGCTAATTTTAGATTTAATATAATCAATGTAATTCTTTTACTTTAAAATAAATTTAGTTAAATCATTTTTGGTTTTTTTTAAATCCTCCGATCGCAGCTAACGTAATTGGCGCAGTCGGTAGGATATTCGCGGGCCGGTTCGCGAGCTTAGGGATCTCTAATATCGACATCCGCGTACGCGAATCGCCTGGGTGGCTATCGAGCCCCGGCGCCGAATATCCGAATCTACGGTCCAGCTGCAGTTCCGGAAGGAGAATCCAGACTTCGATTCACAAGAGAACCAGAGATGAAATTGTTGTAAGTACACTTGAATTGTTCCTGTGTTGCTTCCTATTTAGTCCTAGTACCACCCAACTTCCAAGATTTTTCACCCGAAAAATTCTAACTCCCAGGAGCCCTCATCACGTACGGCTCGCTGGAGTGCTATAGATAACAGTAGAGATTTAAATAGTGATAGAGAAGATAATTTAAATAGTAGTATAAATAGTTTAAATATGGCCCACGACCCCGATACAATTTTCAAGACCCTTCGTATGGTCCCGGAGTTCGATGGGAACCCAAATGTATTGACTAGGTTTGTTAGAATATGCGATCAAATAGTGACTCAGTACGTTAGTAATGCCCCAGGTAGCGAGTTAAACAACTTATGCTTATTAAATGGCATCTTAAATAAAATAAAAGGCTCTGCCGCTTGTACCATCAATTCCAACGGCATACCTGAAAGTTGGCTAGGGATTAGAACGGCCTTAATCAATAACTTTTCCGATCAACGGGATGAAACGGCTTTGTATAGAGACCTTTCTTTAGCTACGCAGGGAAATAAAACACCTCAGGAATTTTATGAGGAATGCCAAACTTTGTTTAGTACGATGATGACGTATGTAACATTACACGAACAAATTTCTACCACAGTTGAAGCGAAACGTACACTGTACAAAAAAGTTACTATGCAGGCTTTTGTTAAAGGATTAAAGGAACCATTAGGGTCCCGCATACGGTGTATGCGTCCCGATACCATCGAAAAAGCCCTTGAATATGTACAGGAAGAACTTAACGTTATGTATTTACAGGAACGTAGTGAGGTCTCAAAATCCACTGCGCAAAAAAAATTCTAACCCTGCAACACCTCATACAAATACCAATCCAGTCCCTCCACGTAATAATAATTTCGCAGTACCAATTCCCAACTGGCCCAATCCCATAGGAATTAGACCCAACCAACTACCACCGCCACAACCGTTTAGATTTAATCCCAATTTTATTAATCAGCAGTCACAAAATCGCATGCCTAATCGTACACAGCAAATATTCCGTGCGGTACCTCAAACTTATAACGCTCAAAGTAACATGTTCCGTTTGCCCCCTAGAAACAATCCGGCGCAAAATCAAAATCAAGGTCCTAAACCTATGAGTGGAGTACAACCTTTTACTCCTAGACCCATGTTATCTGGTCATAATTGGCAAAATTCAGGCAATCCGCCACCAACTAATTATTTTAAACATCGAGAGATGAACATGAATGAGTGCGCGTCATACGATAGCTCATATTACCCGACGGAGTACTATTACGAGCCGGTCTGTTTTAATTACGATAATACTTACCACGATTATAGTCCGTTCGCTGCATTAGAGTGCAACTATGATCCGACTTTAAGCGATTTAAGTGTTCAAGGGAATATGGCAGATTCGTCTGAACCTCAGGCAGGTCCAAGTCAGGATTTTCAGGAGGATCGGAAATCAAAAAAGTTAAAATAGAATTAAATCTCCAAACTCAGCGTCAATTGCCGTATATACTAATAGCAGAACCACCTCTAAAATTACTAGTTGATACTGGCGCGAATCAATCTTTTATAAGCCCGGAGGCTGTAGAAAAATATTTCCCAAATTTTCCCTTAAATTATGACCCGTTTGAAGTTACCAATGTACACGCGGTTAGTAGAAATAATTATTCTATAAATTTACCTTGCTTTGCAGAATTTAACGATCCAGAGTTTATCAAGTTATTTATATACCGTTTTCATGATTATTTCGATGGTTTAATTGGTTTAGATTTGCTAACTAAATGGGAGTCTAAGATAGACCTAAAAGATCAGAGGTTAATAACGCGCACATCATCCAATCCCATCCGTATGTATAATTCCTATAATGTTAACTTGTATGAAGACATCATACCTGCTCAATCTTCAAAATTAGTTAGAATACCGATCGACACTCCAAACGGTGCGGCATTAGTAAGTGAACAGACTATATGTAATTGTACTGTACGCGAGTGCCTTACTATCGTGGACAATAATCGCGGCTACTTGGAAATAGAAAATACGAGCCCGAATGATATTGTATTATCACTTGACCGACCAGTGCACGCGAGTTTATTTAATATCGAGTGCATGCGTACCGAACATTGTACCAAGCGAGTTCAAGAGGTTACGGCGCGATTACGAACAGATCATTTAAACGAGGAAGAAAAAGTCAACCTTATAGCTCTTTGCTCGAAATATGCTGACGTGTTCTACATCGAAGGCGAAGCACTAACTTTTACTAATCAAATAAAACATCGCATTAAGACTACAGATGAAGTCCCGGTTTATACAAAAAGTTACAGATACCCATTCATCCATCGCCAGGAGGTTAGGGAACAGATTTCAAAAATGTTAGATCAGGGAATAATAAAGCCTTCAGACTCAGCATGGAGTTCACCCATTTGGGTGGTCCCCAAGAAAATGGATGCCTCAGGCAAACAAAAATGGCGTTTAGTAGTCGACTTTAGGAAACTCAATGAAAAAACTATCAACGACAAATATCCCATTCCGAACATTAGCGATGTTCTTGACAAACTAGGTAGGTGCCAGTACTTCACCACTCTAGACCTGGCTAGCGGTTTCTACCAGGTGGAAATGGACCCTCAGGATATTCAAAAAACAGCTTTCAATGTCGAGCATGGACATTTCGAGTTTCTTCGAATGCCCATGGGACTTAAGAATTCACCATCCACATTTCAAAGAGTGATGGACAATGTCCTCAGAGGTCTCCAGAATGACATATGCCTGGTCTACCTTGATGACATCATCGTTTTTTCCACGTCACTACAAGAGCATATGACGAATCTCGAGAAAGTTTTCAATAGACTTAGGGAATCGAACTTTAAGATCCAAATGGATAAATCCGAGTTCTTAAAGCATGAAACTGGTTATCTTGGACACATTATAAGTAGTGAAGGAATAAAACCCAATCCAGATAAAATTACAGCCATAGAAAAATACCCCATTCCAAAAACTCCAAAAGAAATTAAGCAATTTTTAGGCCTTGTAGGTTACTATCGTAAATTTATCCCGGATTTTGCAAAAATTACGAAACCTCTCACAGCATGTTTGAAAAAAGGTAGAAAAGTGATATTAGACTCCGACTACATTAACAGTTTTGAAAAGTGCAAAACTCTCTTAACAAATGACCCCATACTACAGTATCCCGATTTTAATAAGGAGTTCATATTGACGACAGATGCTTCGAACGTTGCAATTGGTGCCGTTCTATCTCAAGGACCTGTAGGTTCCGACAAACCTGTGTGTTTTGCATCCCGAACCCTAAATGAAAGTGAACTTAACTATAGCACCATAGAAAAGGAACTTCTTGCTATAGTTTGGGCCACCAAGTATTTTAGACCTTACTTGTTTGGTCGTAAATTTAAAGTACTGACGGATCATAAACCTCTACAGTGGATGATGAACCTTAAAGAACCCAATTCGCGATTAACTAGATGGAGGCTGAAACTTAGTGAATACGATTTCACCGTTATCTATAAGAAAGGCAAATCAAATACAAACGCTGACGCCTTATCTCGGGTGGAGATTCACAATGAGGATATTAACACCATAATAGACGAATTATGTTCATTGATGCCTAACCCATCAGAAAACCCGCCATCCACGAATTCATCCACTGCAACCGTTCACACCAGCCTCGAAAATCCTATATTAGAAGTCCCAATCACAGACGAACCTCTTAACAGATTTCATAGACAATTATGCCTCACTGTAGTGGAAGATGTTAAACGAAAACCAGTAATTACCAAACCATTTGATACCCACACGCGTATAGCAATCCAAATATCATCATCTAAATTAGAACAAGATGTAGTTAATGCCCTCAAAGAGTATGTGAACCCGAAAGTAAAAACCGGTATCTTAATAAATCCACCTCTCGCCATGTATACCATCATACCAGTCATACAAGAAAAGTTTAAGAGTTCATCTATGAACTTAGTACTAGCTAAGATAGAATTAGAAAACGTTAAAGATTATCTACGTCAGCAGGAGATAATTCAACACTACCATGATGGCAAAACTAATCACCGAGGAATTACTGAATGTTATTTAGCCCTTTCAAGAAAGTATTACTGGCCCAAAATGAAGGATCAAATAACTAAATTCATTAATGAATGCATTATTTGTGGGCAAGCTAAATATGACCGGAGACCTGTTAGACCCCAGTTTAATATTGTACCCCCGGCAACAAAACCATTCGAGATAGTTCACATGGATTTATTCACTGTTCATAATGAAAAGTATGTGACATTTATAGATGTTTTTACTAAATACGGACAAGCATACCATCTCCGAGATGGTACGGGCATTAGCATACTTCAATCATTATTACAATATTGCACCCACCACGGAGTTCCCTTAACTATAGTAACTGATAACGGAACAGAATTTACCAACCAACTTTTCTTAGAATTCACACGCCTTCATAAGATAAACCATCATAGAGTTTTACCGCATTCGCCTAACGATAACGGTAACATAGAAAGGTTCCACTCAACTCTCCTTGAACATATAAGAATATTAAAACTAAAGCACAAAGAGGAGCCCATCGTAAATCTCATGCCTTATGCTATAATTGGTTATAATTCTTCAATACATAGCTTTACTAGATGCAGACCATTCGATTTATTAACTGGTCACTTTGACCCCCGCGACATTCTAGACATCGATTTTACGCAACAAGCATTACAACAGTACGTTCACAACCATAGGGCACAAATGAAGGAAGTTTATAATATCATAAACGAAACTTCTTTATTAAATCGTACTGCATTGATAGAAAATAGAAATAAGAACCGCGAACCTGAAATAGAATACGTTCCTCAACAACAGGTATTCATTAAGAACCCTTCTGCAAGTCGGCAAAAAACAGCACCGCGATATACCCAAGATACCATTCTGGCCGATTTACCCATACACGTTTACACATCCAAAAAACGTGGCCCTGTAGCCAAAAATAGATTAAAAAGAGGCCCTAAGGAACCTAACTTGTTGCAGGATTCTATTATTGCTGGTACTTCGCGAGACGACCGCGTCGGAGATAAAACTTGAAAGCTTGGCCAATGGACCCGGCTTACTACCTTATAAACTTGGATCGACGAGAATGACGACTCATCATCATACATTTCTTCAGTACGTGAATCTAAGGGACATTGAAAATCAAATTACAACACTACAGTATCAGATATCAGAATACAAAAGTCGGCTTAGTAATGACACTTATACACTGTTTGAGTTCCAAATTAGTTATCTTACTAACAAAATTGGCAAAGTATCTAATCAGCTAAAATCTTTAGAGCCCGGTCGTGTAAAGAGAGGTCTAATAGACGGTCTCGGATCGGTAGTTAAAAGCATAACCGGAAATCTAGATTACACAGATGCCTTAAATTATGAAAACGCTATCAAAAATCTACAAATTAACAATAATAAGTTAGTTAACGAATTCAATAATCACATTAGTCTCAGTAAAGAATGGATGGCTAAGCATAATAACGTTTTACTACAGTTAGTCGAAAACCAGAGTAAAATCAATAGCACCTTAGAGTTACTGTTAAATAACACTCTTACCACAGGCAGTTTAATTACTTATGCAAAGTTTGGTCAACTCATTTCTATTATAAGTGAAAATGTAGAAGATTTAAGATTAGAATTAGTTAGAATAGAGAATATGTTAGCGTTTATACATGCGTCAAGCACTGTTCATTCTATGATAGATATAGAAACACTTAGGTCTATGGTAAATAGGTTAGAACAAATATACAGTAAGGATGAAATACTAAGTCTAGAGCTCAGAGAATACTACGACATTATCAGGCCCGGATCATATTTCAATGAAAAACAAATAGTTATAGTTTTCAGATTTCCTATAATTTCCAAAATCATTTATGATTTATATAAGTTATCTATAGTACCCAATAAAAATCGTCAAGCCCTTATCCCTACCTATCCCTTTATAGCAACTAATGGAAACTCTTTCGTGTACATAGAAGCAGAATGCTCGAAGTTTAATAACTGGTATCTCTGTGAAAAGGAAATAACCCATCAAATACGAACAAAAACTGACTGCATACAAGAACTTATCATGAACCAAGCACTCAAGAGTTCCTGCCAATTTAAATCAGTATTTTTGGAAAAGGAAGCGATGGAAAAACTAGATGACCAGCATTACGTCATATCATTCCCAAATCCAACGCAAGTGCAATCAGTCTGTGGGAGAGAAGACTTCAATACGCTACAGGGAAGCTACCTCGCCACTATACCTATCAATTGTTATCTCCGTACAAAGGAACTAACTATAGTCAATGACAACGATGTAATACAAGGGCAGCCTTTGAAACTAATGAACATTCCCTACAACGACGTGGACACACCGCATGCTGCCTTAACTCAAGTTCATCTCAGTTCAATCGACTTAAGAGGACTACACAGTATCCAGAACCATGTCATGACGAGTCAGCCGATACAGCTTAACCAACTGCAATCAGATGTCATATATCATACGACCATACCCTTCTACATTGCATTATTAGGTGCAGGCGCACTTATCATTGCTATACTGGGCTATCGCAATAAATGGTTTTGCAAACGCTGCGAAACTTCCAACACCAAGGGACATACTTACGAAGAACCTGAAATAAGAGAAGAGGATCGCGCGCCCAGAGGAAAAGTCCCAGAAACATTTTCTCTCAAAGTTCTAAAATAATTTCTGATCTGCGGGTGGAGATGTTACACGCAGCTGCATAAGGGGAATCGCCAACTCAGCACTCAATAATTTTATTGTAGAAACATACGCTGCAATTAAACGAACACGGAAACGGCGAGCTGAGATAGCACTTTCTGTCGCACAGACCTAGATTACTCAATTATTGTAAAACTGTAAAATTCCATTCCATATTCATACTTCGAATAGGCACGTAGGCTAATTTTAGATTTAATATAATCAATGTAATTCTTTTACTTTAAAATAAATTTAGTTAAATCATTTTTGGTTTTTTTTAAATCCTCCGATCGCAGCTAACGTAATTTGTGTGTGTGATTGTATTGTTGTGTGATATTGACGCCAGCACATCAATAGCTTGATGTGCTGGCATCAATATGAGAGAAGGAAAAGAAGACTTATATTATAAGTCCTCTATTTTTTCTCCCGTGTCAGCACGAATGTACGAACAATTAACGCTGTGGTAAAATCAATTACCACTCCGCAAACGGTGAGGCATAAGCCTTAAGAAACTCTGTAGACCTGACGGGTATCAACCCATCACGTTTACAGAATTCCACTAGCTAATTTAATTTGACCCTTTGAATATTTGTATTGACATGTGATGCGGAGGAATGAGGAAAATGAAGTGAGGAAAATTTTCTGTGTAAATGTGGATGAGGATCAAAGAAACGATGGATGAAATGTATGAAGAAAGATAAAGATGATATGGCTAGAAAAGAGGTGACTGCTGAGATGACGAGTAATAGAGAAGTATGGAAGGAGAAGACATGCTGCGCCGACCCCAAATGAATTGGGATAAGGGCAGGAGAATGATGATGAATATTGGTCTAATAAAGGGTGTAAATAGAACCTTAACATAACCGAAAGGCACTTGTTCTCCCCGTCTTTGCGATATTTTTTTTGTTCTATACCATGGAACCTTCTAGTTATAGAGATATTGGGGGTAAAAGTTCCAACTTTTTCACAAGTTTTTTTTTTAAATACATATTTTTAATGTAAGATTTTTAGTTTACACACCTCCACGACCCCCGTACTATTCAATCCATCCATCAGCACAATGCTTTGATTGCTTTCCATCGAGTCCTACCCTAAAATGTGAGTTTTCACCCCAAAAAAAAAAGTCGATTCCCAGCAATAATTTTTGTGTAAAGTTACTTAGTTTGATGTGCTTGGTTGACGACTATGTGAAGGGTCTGTATACACCCTGTATAGACCCAAAGACTACGAACAATATCTTTCTGAAGCTCAAATCCCATATCATCCCACCAGCAGGCAGTAGCCACAGGCGATTTTCAGTCAATTTGTATTAACTACTAACTCGAACAGCGTCACCGCCGATGCGCCACTAATTACCATGCAGTAATTTCAAAGGCAAAATATCGAATATTCTAGAGGCGTATTTACCCAATATTCCGAAGCAAACAACATGTTCAAAGCTTTATCATGAAATTGTAAACAGCACGAATGAATGAAGTGTAGTTATTTGTGAATATACTTTTCAAACGTTAATTATAAGTTCTTAATTGTTCCGGATTCCTAATTTAAATAAAAATCAAAAAGAAGTGTCCACAAGAACCCAGTAAAAAACATAACATCGTCATCATCAGGCCTGTTATTCCCGAAGGGTTAGGCAGAGGTGTTCCTTATAGTTCACTGACATTTCGCCAGTTATATTTAAGTCCCATGTAATAGGGGCGAGCCTATTGCCATCAACCGGGCACAAATCCAGACTCCGTGGCTGCTACTGAAAATTTTCTGACGGAAAACTCAATAACACTTTGCCCAGCCCGGGAATCGAACCCAGGACCTTATGTTCAGCAGTCGTGGTTGAAACCACTAGACCAACAGAAGAAATTTTAGAAAAACAACACAACAAGAGAATTTACAACACTTTTCATGCAGTTGGTAGCATTAAGACTGAGTTTGAACCAACATTAGTAACTCCATCAGACTGCTTGAAAAGTGATCTTCATGTTGTGAACATTTTTGTTGTTTTGGAAAGTGACCACAATTTTCGACGTGAAATCGGCTTGAGACGATCATGTATCACAAAGTTGCATTTACCTCGGCACGATGTCGAGTTGGTTGGTCCGTGAATGGGTGACCACTGACCACCCATTATTCAGTATGAGTTTCCTCTGTGCTTCGGAAACTACGTTAAGCCGTTGTCCCCGGCTGCCAATTGTAGATCTATGACATAGTTATGTAGTCAGTAGCCTGAAAGTCTGACAGTCCAGTGGCAGTCGCTCCATGTAAAATACTAGCATTCAGCTGCATCCAGTGAGACTGGAAGCCGACCCCAACATAGCTGGGAAAAAGCTAGGCAGATGATGAAGAATCAAATTTGACCAATTCTGAATTCTCCTTTCTTTGTTCCAGATGCACAGTCCAACAATGCGAGGGCACGACAAACACCAGTCTATGGCTACACCACGCTATACCAAGAGAAAAGAATGGATACTCCAAATGTGAGAGATACCCCACCATAGAGAACAATATCACCATTAGTAATAGTACTTGTACGGCTGATATATTTGATACTGCGGTTAAAGAAAAGTGCTCTTCTTATGTTTATAGTGATGAAGACTCAGCTGTGAAAGATGTAAGTATTAACAGTTTTCATTAGAGAAATCCCTGCTGTCTTTCTTCTTTATCGTGTGGTTAGTGCCTAACCTGGTGTCAGAGTTTTTATGCCGCCCATGGGCTTTACATGCCGTCGAGAAATATCTCTCAGGCATGCTGGTTTCCTCACGATGTTTTCCTTCACCGAAGCAAGTGATAATTATACAATACGCACATGTATCAGAAAATCAGAGGTGCGTGTCTTGGGTTCGAACTCGAGACCTATGACTCCGACGGTCACACCACCAGACTATCACTGACTATCCCTGCTGTTATACCTGTATATTTAAATTGTATTGAATTGGCTAAGTATCCTCCCATGCCCATCATAAAAACTGATATGAAAAATTGATAAACACTAGTTCCAAAGAGGAACTTGCATGAAAAGCTGAAGCTGCCAGCCCTTTAAAGAAAAACTGACGGATAGCCACAAAAATATCCATCTACAAACGAAACGTAAGTAAGCCAACCAACCACGCGACCTATCAATACTTGGGCCAGCAGCCTGTTATCGTGGTAGTAGACCGATAATATCGTTAATCATAATTTTATTTATGTTGAACTAGCACGTGCTACGTGAATGGATTTAATGCATTCACTGTTACGGGGGGGAGCGCGATATGATAATGATGATTATTTATTTATTATCAAATGCAATTATTTTAAACTAGCTGTTGCCCGCGACCTTCGTTCGCGTGAAATTATTACAATAATAATATAAATATAACTTTCATATTTGAATCGGATTTTGTTAGCAATTTCCAGTTGTTTATCTTTTTTCACGGAACCCCTATCTTTTTTTTAAATAAAAGTAGCTTAAGTTACTCCTTATAACATCAGCTATCTACCAGTAAATAATCCGTCAAAATCCGTTCAGCGGTTTCGGATATTACCTCGAACAAACAGACAGACAAAAAATGCTAAATATACTTTTAAATGCAGGCAGTAAAAAGCTGTGTTTTTGAAATTACATCCAGACACTACAATTTTATTTAATTTTATGGATTCAATTTTCTCCCTCTTGCTCCTTTTTTTTTTAAATCACGAAATAAGTTTTGAGTCAAACGATACGAAACATCATTCTGTTTCTTTCAACCGTTTGAAAACGACAGAGACGGAATGATGTTTGAAACATGTTCAGGGCGTGTGATGCGAGTGGGCCCGTCACTTGTTTTTTCTAAATTTTCTTCTGTTTCTGTAATTTCAACAATCTATTTGTTTCAGTTCGATCTCGGCTGCCAAAATTGGAAGAGGACGTTGATAGGCACCATCCATAACTCCGGCCTCTTCGTCTCCTTGCCGTTAACTGGCATAATCTCAGACAGGTTTGGAAGGAAAGTGGCGCTATCTATAGCAGCTCTCATGAACTGCATATTTGGTTTCTTGAGGTCCTTTTCTACTCATTATATAATGATGGTAGCGTTTGAGTTTTTCGAAGCCGGCTTTGGAGCTGGTGCTTATACTACTGCTTTTGTTTTAGGTAAGATCATTTGACCAACCATTTTCGACCATTATTTTTGGTAATTCATTGTTCAAACATGTATGTGTATGACTGCTCCGTTGGTCTCGTGGTAGCAAGCGCGACTGCCGAGCGTGGGGTCCTTGGTTCGATTCCCGGGTCGGTAAAATTTCTCAGTAGTAGCCTGGAGTTTGGAGGTTGGCGGTGTGGCACCCTTGTGCCTCAAAAACACGTTAAGCCGTTGGTCGTGCGCCTGATCTCTTACCGGTCGTGTCGAATTGCCGTGCCATCGGACTATGAGAGTAAAGGAATAGAGAGTGCACCTGTACCTGACCACTTGTCATGGATAGAATTGCCTAAATTGAGCAAGAAAAATATTTTATTTACAAAACGGAATAATTTTATGTTCCGTATTGAAACTGTTAAATTAGAGTGACGTTTCTTCATGTCGTATCTACGCGTTAGTTACTTCCTTGAAGTCTATAGTGAATCTCTATTCATTATTCGCTAAAGTTAATGTGTTCGATACGTCAGAGCAAACCGAATCGCATGTGACTAAAAGAGTGATGAATATAAACGTTGATGGAGAGTAAGACCAAAGAAACGATGGATGGATTGTGTGAGGAATGATATGAAAGTTAAAGGAGTAAATGATAGCGTGACGGTTGACAGAGGAGATTGGAAGAAAAAAACGTGTTGCGCCGACCCCAAATGACATGGGACAAGGGCAGGAAAATGATGATTATGAAATCAGAGCAAACCTATTTAAAGCTACCTCTTTCACGCATCATATATCTTTAATAATAACTTTAAATATTAACGAATAACTTTTTACAGCTATGGAACTTGTGGGACCAAAAGGAAGAGTATTTGGAAACACCCTTATAAACGTAGTTTACGTGTGTGGCTTGATGACCCTAGCTGGACTATCATGGCTACTGCAAGACTGGAGGACACTCCTCAGAATCATATACGCCCCATCCTGCTTAATATTCTTTTACTTATGGATTTTGAATGAAAGTATCAGGTGGCTGCTAAGCAAAGGCAGACATGACGAGGCTGTAGCAATTATTAGGAAAGCAGCAAAAATGAATAACGTAGAATTGTCAGACGAAGCCTTAGCCCCACTTCAAGAGATGGAGAAAAAGCCGATAGAAGTAAAAGAAGAAACAGAAACGGAAAAGAAGACGTCAATCTTCTTACAAGTGATTCGATCAAGCATTATTAGGATGAGATTGCTATCATGTTCCTTCCTCTGGATTACTTGCACGTTTGTGTACTATGGACTGTCGATTAACTCGGTGTCTTTGGCAGGAAATAAGTACGTGAACTTTATGCTAGTGGCTTTCATAGAGATTCCAGCCAACTTCACCTGTTTGGCCGTGCTCGATAGATTCGGTAGGAAGAGAGTCATGATTACGACTTATATTTTGAGCGCGATCCTGTGTATCAGCTTGTCGTTCCTGCCTAAAGGTGAGTAGAATTCATTACATATCGTTAAAATTATTGTTCATCTGCTTCCTCTCATACCGTAACCACGAAACGGATAATATACATATATACATTAAAATATCCGCATGAATTTTTAAGTAAACAAGCCTCATCAACAAACATCCGAGTTTATTCAACCATTTCGGTATCAATACCAAAAAAGCATTTTAATTCATCCCAATTTTACAAACAATTTCATTCTTATCTGAACCAACACAGTTTTAACGTGAATTTTATAACCAAATGAGTTGTAGTTTGTGTTCACAATTACTTCGCTTACAATCAAACGAACAAACATAATTTGACGGGAACAAAAGGCGAGTTAGATAATCCGGGAACAGTTTACGAGGCGGAGGAGTGTTCCCATTGTGTTGCGATGAGTTGTCTTGCCGGATGGATCCCTTTGTCCCAGAAGTAGGAAGTTACATTAGCGAAGCAAGGGTCTGTAATTAGGACAGTATCCTCCAAGGAGAGACTATTACAACGATCAATGACAGAGAGTCCTTTTTGCTAGAAGATATGTACGCAAAATCTACGGATGCATAGATTCAAACCACGTTATATCCCGAATTAAAAGATATGAAACGGGCAGCGCTGTTTTCGGATCCCAATGCAGTTTATCCGAAAAACACCATTTCTCTCGTGCTACAATGGAAACTAACCATGACACGAGTTTTGAGAGAATTTTGCTCCACTGTTTATTTAGTAATCACTGCTTGTATAACAGCCTGAATTAATGGAATATTCAAGTTAAACCGATTTCAAAGCCGACGGCGCAAACGGCAATAGTAAAACATAAATAATTTCCGCGGTTTTACCGAACTTTGCGTTTTCGAAATGGTTTGTTTTGCGAACATTCAGACGAATAAATTAATTCGAGATTTCGATTTTACGAATCGAAAAGTAATTATTATGGTCTTTGATTTGCTTTGATGAACTTTGATTATCTACTGTTGATTATCTAGTGTTGATTTTTGGATTAAGTTGAGAGATTACGTAATTTTAAACAGTGTTAACAGTTTTCAACTCAAATACACTTTATGAAAACAGACAACAATTTTCTAAAAATTTAAATTGTGCCATGCCACTCGAAACCCACTGAGTAAGATTTGTAGCAAAAGGTACAAAAAATGTGAACACTAAATTCACAAGAGAACTATTGCCAATACTACTTTCCGCTTCTCTTCACACCCACCACCTCACCCCTTCCCTCCCTCTTCACCTTCTTCTTCTTTCTTCTCACTCTTTCTTATTTTTACTTTCTATCAGTCTTTTAGCTGGACAGTTCCAATACATCCATAAATAATCGTACTAACCTTGTGTGATTTCCTCAGATCAAAGCTGGTGGTCCCTGGTCTTCTACCTCTCCGGCAAGTTCTCCATCACGGTAGCCTACAGTTCTGTCTACATTTATGTGTCTGAAGTCTTCCCTACTAATGTCAGACAGTCACTGCTTGCCGTCTGTTCTTCTACTGGCAGAGTTGGGTCTACGTTGGCGCCTTTGACTCCTTTGTTGGTAAGTGGTCGAGCTTCTGTCTTAGATTTAGAACGAATTTTTACTATTGCATGAATTTTCTTTGAACTATTCTGACTCCTCGTTTCTTTTTTTATCTAAAATTACCTAGAGACTGAAAAAAGCCGACCAGCCCCCGTAGCATGACCACCGTAGACAAGGATTTCTTTGACGGAAGAATCGACAAAATGACAGATAGTGCAAAGAAATTTGTCATTGTGTCGACACAATCTGTCATTTTGCGATTCTCCCGTCAAAGAAATCCTTATCTACGGTGGTCATGCTACGGGGGCTGTACAGCTTAGCTTAGTTGTGCCGTGCCGATAGCATGGAGCTGAAGTTATGCTTATCGGCAAGAGCCAAATGGGAGCCGAAATGTTGCTCCACAAATACCGACGACCCGAAATAGTGTTTTTAAGCAGGCTTTAGAAATACACCTATTATAATAGTCCAGGGTTGAAATGAAAATGAAGTGACTTAGTGGAATTAAATTTGAAGCTAATTGAAGTTCTGTCTTTATTTTTTCCCAGGCTTTATACTACGACAACTTACCATCAATATTCTTCGGCACATTAGCTGTCATTGCTGGTCTCATAGTCTTCACGTTGCCTGAAACCATCAACGTGCCTCTTCCAGACACCATCGAAGAAGCCGAAATGTTATCCAAAGCAAAACATCGGAAAGACAATGCTTAACAAATGCAGGGAAGAGTGTTGTCTCGCTTTTGACAATAGATTTTTGGACTGTGTGAGGGAGAGAGAAATTTTTCTGATAGCTTTTCATTTTGTTTGGCTAATAATTCCAAGGAGTTCTTATGTGTATTTATTTTGTAACCCAAGTGATAAATAGTATGGCTTTTTTTACTGGTTATTGTTATTTTTGTAAAAAATCGTGGATATTCTTGGTTTTTTAGATTTAAATCCAATTCTTAAAAAAATTTACCTACTAATACCTAATACCTTCGTTCTTAACGAATCGTAAACCTATCCAATTGCTTTAGACATATTATTGTATTTTATGATAATTATACTTATTTAGGTTAGTACCTTCGCGCACAATATCTATTGCTCAGTTAAAATAATTATATGTACCTATAAGTGTAAAAGTTACCATAAATCCCACATATATAAAAACGTGGCGTTTTATACCAAATGTAATACTTACAATGTATTGTTTATCTGGAGTTAATAATGGTTGTAACTAACCTCATAGTACAGTGGTGCATGGATCTTTTAGCGCTTGATTGACATTTACAGAAAGGCGCTGTTAATTAAAAAAAAAATCTGTGGTAATATTATTGATATCAAGATGGCCACGTAAGTTCCAATAAAGGCCACGTGCTAAAACATTCGTCTACAACTGCTGTTATAAGGGGGAAGATGTTTAATGTTTGTTTAAGTGTTTTTTTGTCAGCGTGCTATGAGTGAGATGTGTTGCGAACCTATATTCTAGAAGTATTTCTTACTTACCTAGTACCTAAGCGTGTATTTAAAAAAGAAAAGGCTATGGTGCCCCAGTGGTTACGGCACCAACTAACGAAATGAAGATTTGAACCCAGGCATTGCCAGCATTACTTTGCACAAACCAATTCTTAAAACATTTGTTTTGAAAATATTTGTAAGGGTACAGTCGCCAACGCATCAAGTTTCTACTAACTGTCAAATTTTCTCTGTCACTTTTCACTGTCAGATTTTGTACTTAATCATCAACATTTTATGGTTTAAAATCATTTGGAGAAATTTGACAGTTTCTGGTAACTTGATGTGCTAGTGACTGTACATGTAGTCATACAAGTAACACAAACATTAAAATTATAACAATGTTACTTTTAACTATTATTTTAACTTAAGCTTTATCGAAATGGTGGGCTATTCCAGTGAGCAGTAAGTGAGAAAGATTTTGAATAAGTGTGCCATAATCATTAGTAAATAATCATGTAATGATTAAAAATCCTGTATAATTAACTACCTAATTAATTTTTCAAAATCAAAATCAAAATCAAAATATTTTATTTCACATAGGTCTAGATGGGCACTTATAAAACGTCGACAAAAAGGTGCACGGTTCGGGTTGGTCGTTTCCTATGGAGAAGAACCGGCAAGAAACTCCATGGTTACTCTTTTCAAATTTTTTTTTTTATTATTTTAATCATTATAACCAGGTGCATAATAATCTTATATACAACGTGTAACATAATAAACGCAAGCCCTCTCGTGTGGTCTCTCAGACCATGAAACTGAACAACTTTTGTTCTATGACTTTTGGAAATTCATAACTTTTATTTTAGTTTTACGATACATGTGGATCAGCTGATTGCGTCCGTTCCTATAGAAAGTATTTTTTTTTTGCTAATTTCAAGAACTCGTAGAACAAAAGATGTTTAGTTTCATGGTGCTAGAGACCACACGGGAGATCCTGCGTTTATTATGTTACACCTTGTGTATTACTACTAAGCTAAGAATATGTAAGCATTTATGTTCATTTCAAAAGTTTAATTTTTTTATTTTCATTATGTCTAAAAACTTAACGGTACAAATAACACCTCAAACAAATAATAAAGAATTACCTCAAACAATTAAAAGTATATATGTTTTTCATTTGTTTTCCACCTTATATGTTAGCTGTTATCTGATACCAGCCCCCGTAGCATGACCACCGTAGACAAGGATTTCTTTGACGGAAGAATCGACAAAATGACAGATAGTGCAAAGAAATCTGTCATTGTGTCGATACAATCTGTCATTTTGTCGACACAATCTGTCATTTTGTCTATTCTTCCGTCAAAGAAATCCTTGTCTACGGTGGTCATGCTACGGGGGCAGGTTCACTGCCAAAATGCGCCTTTCGGAGGCGTATTTTCAATTTTATCATCTTAAATTTTCGTAAAAATGAAGAGAAGAGAACGGGAAAATGAAATAATGACGACATGAAAGACGAGTACTATCTCTAAAACTAAATCGTTTCCTTCTTATTTTGTGTATTTTGTTCATCTTCACTACGTCGATAACAAAAAATCAGGGATAAAAAACGTTCTCCGTATAAGGGTTTTAATCAGGTTTTTTTAGGGTTAACTGAAAAACTCTAGTGTAATGGTTAACCGGTGCTAAAGTGTTAATCAACCTATAGTAAGCGGTTAACTCCCAGAGTTCATTTTTGTACATAAAAAATATGTAAAAAGTGACGTAGTTAGCCAGCGCTCGGTGCTTTCTCTCTTTCATTTTCCTTAATCAGCAATATTTAAATGATTCATTATTAGGGTTATTCCGTATAATGGGTAATCAAACAAAATAATGGTTTACAGGTCTAACTGGTTTAACCTGATTAATCGGTCCCTGCAAAAATGTCATACGAAAGCGCCTAGAATTAATTCCATAACAACACTACCCAACACAACATTGCCCAGCGAAAATATCTATAACAAGTGACTATTTTCTACTGATCTTTCCATATTTTATTTCTGATTGGATATCACTGTTAAAATGATATTGATCTTTATTACTGTTATTCTTTGATTCTTTTCCGATTACTGTCACTGACAATTCTGTCAAATAATAGTGATTTTTATTTTCATTAAAATAAAGTTGGTTGCTGCATTCAGACTTGAAAGTCACTATAGAAGGAACTACTCCTGCACAAAACATTATGAAGCTAATCTAGTGCCATGTTCGTCGAAATCAATCAGGAATCCGAAATCTGTTCGAAATCAGAGGCCTTTGAGGCATCGAAGCTAATTTCAAATTGTGTATTCCATACTGAATGGATTACGAAGCGTGCCTCCCCGTCTAATGGCTATACTTGGCTAACTGCAAAATCTATCAATAGCCCACTCCTAAGGTTCGACCATAACCGTACGGACAAATTCCGGACGCTCACTGACCGATATTTCAGTACATTATCTGTCAGTGTCCGTACGAAGCTGCGTTCACAATTAATCTGCACTGGTTTGTCCGAACATATAACATAATGTATCTAGCGATACGTTTGTACATATTGACAAATCAAGGACGTAGAAGCACATTAAATTATTGCAGGTTTTTATGATTCGTCGCTGAGAGTAGTATTTACACAACAGATTGCAATGACAATATAAACAGGGTGTGGCACTTACACTATATGATGCTGTAAGAATATTAACAGGCGTTACTCAGTGTTAATTACTACGCAAAGTAGTTCAAATCCCTTTGAAATCGGAAAAGAAAGCTCATATAAACATCATCCTTTCTATGGAACTCCATACAGAAACGTTTACTTACTTACAGTAAAGCGCCGTAACAACATCGTCTCGGATCTGGATAAAAAAAAAGATATTACAATCTACTTACACTACGATGCCAATCTACTTAAACTGTGATGCCAATTTACTTACACTGTGATGCCAATCTACTTACACTGTGATGCCAATCTACTTACACTGTGATGCCAATCTACTTACACTGTGATGCCAATCTACTTACACTGTGATGCCAATCTACTTACACTGTGATGCCAATCTACTTACACTGTGATGCCAATCTACTTACACTGTGATGCCAATCTACTTACACTGTGATGCCAATCTACTTACACTGTGATGCCAATCTACTTACACTGTGATGCCAATCTATATAGGTACACTGTGATGCCAATCTACTTACACTGTGATGCCAATCTACTTACACTGTGATGCCAATCTACTTACACTGTGATGCCAATCTACTTACACTGTGATGCCAATCTATATAGGTACACTGTGATGCCAATCTACTTACACTGTGATGCCCAGACTCAAAACTCTGCTGGGGGGGGGGGGTGGAGGGCAGACGCTACTTGGACAGACTACTACTACTTTGTGTAATTTATTTCATCACCACTGTTCTCTCCATACAGTAAACGAAAACATTGTGAGTATGCCAGTTGGCATGTCCTAGAACTAAAAATTCGAAGACATGTGACATCTACCAACCCGTGCTGGCAAGCGTGCTCCACCCTAGGCCGCATCATCGCGCCCCATCGATACCCATAATGCTCACTTTATCATAAAGTACTTTAAGGAGCCAATTATAAAAGAGAATAACCAAATAACCTTAGGCAGCAACAAGTCAATCTTTAATTATATTACGACGGTTTACAGTCTGTTGTAGTACAGTATGAGTGTACACTTGGATTAACAATGACTAACCGTCTAAAATTAGATACATACATGGTCAAGGGCCTCATGTATTTAACGGGCCTCAAACCTCAATACAATGGACCAGAATAATAATTAAATGATCTACATTTTGATGCTTTTTTGGCCTTCGACTATAATCATGATTGAGAACATTATAAAGCTAGTAACAAGTCCAGATGTTCAATAATGTTTTGTTTTATAAATATTTTGAGATCTTATGATCAACCATAACGATAAGGAAATTATAATAAAATGGCGACTTCGATCAAAATCATCTTCTAGCGATATAAATATTGTCTTCCTCTTTTTAGCCTTGTCGATGATACAATTTAAGACAAATTAACTTCGACCGGAGTTCTAGCACATCGGCGGCGTTGTAAATGGCAAAAACTCTTGCTGTTTTTCCACACACTGATTTGACGAAAAAAACATCTTGATGAGCCAATATAATATGTTCAGAATGAAACATTGGTCTTCAACTATACTTCTCAAACACAAGCTACTGCAGATCTTCTTGACCGTATAAAAGCTATGACATCATATTTATATGACTCTGACTGGAGAATATGGAAGAGAAATACATATTACGACCATTTGCTCCATGGGACAAGGGACAAGCATAAGCAGTAGAAGGTATTAGCAGTACTAGCTAATAAAGTAATGTCCAAAATGTGTGTGTGTAATGTGTGTATATGTAATATCCAATTAACATTAACACTAGAAACGGGATATTTGCCATATTTACTGTTTGTTTTGAGTTCCCGATATTTCGGCGCTGTTGCAAGCACCAACATGGTAAATATCCCGTTTCTAACACTGTTTTAAGCTTTTACGGTTTACAACTAAACTTATACTGTCACTTACGGGATATCTTCCGTGATTTTTCAAAAACACGTGACACGTTGTTGTTCGTGTTTGTTGTTGTTGTATTGTTGTGTTTTGTTGTTTGTTGTTGTGTGTTGTTGTTTGTGATTGTTGTTGTGTTTTCGTTTTGTTGTTGTTTGTTGTTGTTGTGTTGTTGTTGAATATCGTGAGCTCAAAATAATGAACAATCACGGAAGATATCCCGTAAGTGACAGTATAAGTATATCCCGTTTCTAGAAAGAAAGAAAGAATAAAGTTTATTTGACGTCAGTTCATAATATAATCATTCTAGTGTTAATGATAATGTTAGTGACCATGACAGTTTAAAAACTTATGTCTAATTAATTTTATGTCCTGTTAAGTATTTTTCTGTACATAATAAAAGGACGTATGCGTACTGTATGTACCTACGTAAGCGAAAAACAAAAGGTATTTACAAAGCAGATGTGAGAGGAACTGCTACGTCAGTCGAGAGGTGGCGAGCGCGACTGCTTAGCAGGAATTTCTCAGTAGCAGCCACGGAGTCTGGATTTGTGCCCGGTTGATGGCAATAGGCTCGTCAGTCGTCCCTATTACAAAACTACCGAAATAACTGGCAAAATGTGGGCGTACTATTAGGTACACCTCTGCCTAACGTTTCGGGGATCACAAGCGTGATGTTTCATGTTATGTTATGTTTGTGAGAGGCCACGCTGGGAGAAGATACACTGACCTTATTGGTGGTGTTCCTTAGGAAGGTCAGGTTCGTGGTACTAGCAACCGGCGGCGTACGTGTATGACCGATGTATGAACGTAAACGAGGCGAAAGGAGTGTGTTAAGACGGTTCCAGGCGGCTCTTTAGTTTCTGCCCAACCTCACGCGAAAAAGTCGTGTATTTATGTATGGATGTAGCAGTACTTACTAGTAAAGCATTAAGGTTGATAATAGGCTTAAAAATACTATCCACCAGTGGCGAAGGTTCCATACAACCCGATTCCTACCGGCTTCTCTTTGAAAAATGGCACAGTCGGTGTTCTACAGCCAATAATATTCTATACAGTAAAGATATGTACTCCGGCTTACCTCGTACAAAAACTGACCCTTCGCCACTGCTATCCACATAACATCACGCACCACTTGAATAGACAATCTATTTGTCGAAACAAGGGCATATGGCATATACCACATGTACATAAACATTATATACAAACATGGCTTCGTTTATGTAGTGGTGATGGGTTTAATGGTAATTAGGTGACGCTCGGTTTGTACAAATACGTGATGGTATGGGGTGTTATGTTACCTCGAATACCTCGTCATAGAGGAACGGAATAACGAGCCATTCAAAACAAAAAATGCGTGGAAACCACGTGTTAACTAATTCTTTAAAAGATAAATAGCGTACGCAGTGCAGTGTACGTAGAGCGTGCGTAGCAGTAGCGTAGCGTGGCGTTCGATTACCGGGTCGGCCAAAGTGTTATTGGGTTTTTCCATCAGGAATTTCTCGATTTATGGTAATAGGCTCAACCCCTATTACATGGGACTTAAACATAACCGGCGACATTTGGGTGTACTATTAGGTACACCTCTGCCTAACCCTTCGAGGATTACAGGCGTGTGCATCATCATCTCCCTGCCCTTGTCTCATGTCACTTGGGGTCGGCGCAACACGTTTTTTTCTTCCATTCTCCTCTGTCAATCGTCATGCTTTCATTTACTCCTTTTTCCTTCATATATTCCTTACACAATCCATCCATCGTTTCCTTGGTCTTCCTGTCCCTCTCCATCCATCAACATTTATATTCATCACTCTTTTAGTCACATGTGATTCATCCCTCCTCATCACAAGTCCATACCAGGACAGTCGATTCCCTTTCACAGTTACATAGTTCAAACACTGTTTTAAGCTTTCACGATTTACAACTAAACTTATACTGTCACTTACGGGATATCTTCCGTGATTGTTCATTATTTTCAGCTCCCGATATTCACAAAACCACAAAACCTGGTGATACAGTGAGTGTGTTTTGCCGTGACTTAGTGTCGAGTTCCAGTAGTGCGCGTAGCAAAAGACAAAGAAAGAGGGTAGATAGATTTGTCTGCTCTTAACAATTTATTTTCCATCCACCCGCATTCTCCAGTCAACCCGCGATCATGGCGCTTGCAACATCGCCGAAATATCGGGAGATCAAAATAATGAACAATCACGGAAGATATCCCGTAACTGACAGAATAAGTTTACATAGTTCAAGTATAATAGAGGCTAAAAGGTGAATGAAAGATAACGTGTGCTACTTTAACAAAAGATAATCACGTTACTAACAGGATGAAGAGGTCGATAAAGTAAATATTTTCATGACTGAACTATAGAGCGGGATCAACGTAAGATATAATGAAGATGATAAATGGAGCGAATGTAGTCGCATGAAATAAAGGTTGTAAATAGACCCTTAACATAACCGAAAGGCACTTGTTTTCCCCGTCTTAGCGATCATTTTTTTTTCTAGACCATACCTGGGAACCTTCTAGTTACGGAGATATTGAGGGTCAAAGTTCCAACTTTTTCACAAGTTCTTTTTTAAATACATGTTTGTAATGTAAGATTTTTACTTTACACACCTCCACGACACCCGTACAATTCAATCCATCTATCAGTACAATGCTTTGAGTGCTGTCCATCGAGTCCTACCGTAAAACGTGACGTTTCTCCCCAAAAAAAAAGTCGATTCCCAGCAATAATTTTTGCGTAAAGTTACTTAGTTTGATGTACAGAATGCTTGGTTGACGGGTATGAGAAGAGTCTGTTTAGACCCTGTAAACTTAAGAAAATTATGAAAAATAAATACATGCATACATACGTAAACTCACGCCTTTTGGGGGTAGGCAGAAACGAAAGAACGCCACCTACTACGATCCATACAACATACTCCTTTTGCCTCGTCCACGTTCATACATCTGGTCATACACGCACGCCGCCGCCGGCGCCGGTTGCGAGTACTACGCACCTAACCTTACTGAAGAACCTCACCAATAAGGTCAGCAGTGGCGAAGGTTCCATACAACTCGATTCCTACCGGCTTAATTTTGAAAACGGGCACAATCAGTATTCCATAGACAAATAATAAAATCACATTAAAGATTAATTGTACTCCGGCTTACCTCTTAAAAAATTGACCCTTCGCTACTGAAGGTCAGTGTATGTGTATGTCCTTCTAGAACATAAAATAATTGAAGAAAATCCAAAAGAAGATTAGATATTACAGAGTCTTGTAAAGACAACCTACTGAGCAACGAAATCACTCTGATTTCATAGGCCAATGACTTTGTACCGTAAACTGATAAAGAACGCACTATCAATATTACACAGATGACTCATCTAAAACGTGTCAGTGCGTCTACTAGCCTGTCTTAAGAATAGGGATGTACGAAACTTGCATTTGTATCGATACTTTGGATCGAAACTGTGCGATCCGAGGCCCCAGCACGAGCCCGCGGTGTCATCATTCATCATTTCAGCCGAAAGACGTCTACTGCTGGACATAGACCTCCCCCAAGTGTCGCCACATTGACTGGTCCCGTGCGACTCGCATCCAGCGGATCCCTGCAACCTTCACCAGGTCATCGGTCCACCTAGTGGGAGGCCTTCCAACGCAACGTCTTCCGGTTCGCGGTCGCCACTCCAGAACTTTTCGGCCCCGCGGCGGAACCGTAACGTAAATACGTCGATTTTTGAATCGCAAATATAATAATCCTACAGCATTTTAGTTGTTACTGTATAGTGTCGGAGTACTGTATAGTGTCGGACATAAAGAATAGCACCATCCCATGTCTTCCCATGGGTGCCGTAAGAGGCGACTGAGGGACTTACCAGAGAATGGGCTGCACCGTACTCTGTTCTTCTGTAACAACCGTACTGCGATCGCCAACCCGCCTGCCAAACGTGGCGATTATGACAAAAAACCCCCTTTGAGGGAGGCCTATGTCCAGCAGTGGACGTCTTTCGACTGAAATGATGATGTTGATTTTAGTTAAATTGTTTGCAACAAGCACAATCAGTATCATCCAAAGATATGAAAACAATTTTTAAAATAATGAAAATATTAAATGTGAAACGAGTATTTTTAATTTAAATATCGACGTTTACACCACACGCTTGTGCTTGGCCTTCCGATTCTAAGATCGTATCGAATTGCTTCAATCTGATTCTCCAAATGTAGGATGCAAGATACTTGCATTTGGATCGATACAAATGCCAGTTTCGTATCGGACTTATTAATCCCTTTAACAGTCTAGGAAAAGTTCCAGGAATTCTTTTGTTTCGTTTTGAATTGACTGATACAATTTAGGACAATGTGACACGATATGATCAATTCATTCAACACCGGTACCGGTTATATCGATCCAAGCATTTATCGTAACGCCATCATCTGCCTAGCCATTTCCGAACTGTGTTGAGGTCGGTTTCTAGTCTAACTGAATGCAGCTGAATACCAGTATTTTATATGGAGCGACTGCCTATCAGTCCCCCACAGCCCAGTCAGACTGGGTAATACGAAAACCCTTGGTAAGACTGGTTGGCAGACTTTCGGGCAACGACTGTCAAAGATCTACAAATGACAGCCGGGACCAACGGCTTCACGTGCTTTCCGAGGCACGGAGGAAACCTGGTATGTAATAGGTGGTCACCCATCCACGGACCAACTTAGGCAAGCGTGGCTTAACCTAAAGATCAACCCAAGCGGCTGTTATTGATAAGGCACATCATCTTGTATCGATACTGTAAAATATCGGATCAGATCATGCATCACTACTTAAGAGCCTTGTCTAGACATTGCCAGCCATGAGCCGACGCCATTACATAGCTCTTAACCTTAAAAGGACGGACAGACGTTCGAGAAAGTTCTCCATGGGTTTATAGTAGTAGAAACTTGAAATGAACGAATTTGTTCCTTATACGTTTTACGATGTTGATTTGAAGACATGTTTGGTGAAATCGATGTGAAACGAATGGTTACAAGAGAACAGGTCATAGATAGATCATGATTGTTTGTATGAACAAATACTTTGAGGAATGAAAAGTAAATATTTAAAAAGACAAAGATATCTTCTGGTACTAGATTTTTCTTTTTGCAGGACATTGGAAAGGTAACATAAGAAAAATCCCAAGTAATAAAACTACAGGCACAAAAGAGATAAGAAATAGAAAGTAACTATAAAGGATGTACCTACAACAATTTTAAAAAAGTGAGAGTGGTAACACGATACAGTCATTCACAGAATGCTACAAAATAAAATTAAAAACACCATTAGGCGACGTTTATGTCATTCATTACATTATGCTAATGAGAACTAAACTATACAGTTACGTAGGTAAAACATTGACATTAAAATAGGCAGCAACACTGAAAAAACTCTTTTAACATTTTGAAACGAACAAATTGGTATTTTTAAATCGTTACTAATCAGTACTTGATTAAAACAGGAAAAAAAAGTATATTTTTATTCGGATAAAATGTAGGTGACTATACCATCATACCTACCTACGTGGTTAAATTAAATTATCGTTGCAGTAATAACAGGAATGAACCAGTAGGAATAAAAAAAAGAATATCAGAAGCATGTGGCTGACTACTTAACGTAGGTGTTCTTTTTTTTGTAACGGCATCAGAAATTATGTATTCAACAATGCGCCATATGCGATCAGGAACGTTCATTTCATAAGTAATTATAAATATTTTCATTAAAATGTCACACTTCTTCTAAGTTTATGTCATTTGTAACATTTTCATGTGTTTTCATACAAAATATGTCTACATCACGCCACGTGTGAATACAACCAAGGTCATTTTGGCTCTTTAACAGCTGATTCGGTAATTTATAGTGTTCTACACTCTGTTATAAAAGTGCTAAAAATCATAATTGCTTGAACATTTTCGACACATGGTTTTTTCGTACACACGATCACGCGACTATCACGCTGTTCGTCTAAAAAATATCTAATGGGGTCATCGTCACTCATTCATTAGATAGCAAATCGATACTAAAGTAGTTATAAGCACTTGTGGTATTTTTCTCAACGCAGCACAACATGATGAGATTATGTTAAAATGCATTAAACATTAAGCGCACATTGCATATATCAACCAACACATCAACAATCTGAAACACAACAATTGGATTTCTTAAAATTCGCTGTCCGACGCCGGTCGCACAGTGGCATACGTAAATAAGCGGTTAGAATAAACAGACATGTAGCACGAGCAAGCGATACCAACGGTTGGAAAGGAAAGCGGCGTAAGCGCGTCGCGCGATAAAATGACGTTTGTGTGACGAGCCAACCCGCTCGGAACCAATGCAGTGTCGGGCCCGCTAGACGTTTTGCCTCAGTCCGACGCGCACGCTTCGCCGGCCGGCCATTCTTACCCAAATATCGTACAAAAATCCGTGTCAATTTAACTCCAGCTGCTTTTTAAACTTCTTTCTTTAATATCGTGTACAAAACAGGTGCATTTTGAAGTGTCGTCGTGATTGTTTTAAGGTTATAAACTGCACATTCCAACGTGGTGTTCTGTGAATTGGGTCATGGTGTACAATTTATAAGTTTCTCTGTAAGTATTACTTTTTAAACATTTCAAAAATCGAATGTGAAATAAGAGTAGTGGTAGCGGTGTACCTTAATTTAGTACGGCTCGTTTAAATCGATTATTTTTAGTCGATACCGAGTCGAAAATTTTGTAGCTATTTTTAAAATTCATTCCTTTTACATCAAAGTGTAAATATTTCATACATAATAATATGTTTCTAGTTAATTAATTACATATTCCACGTAACTTCAGAAATGTAACGAATGTCATAACATACGGTTCTTTTTAACCGTCAACGTACTCTGTTAATTGTTGTACTATTTTTCAAATAATTTGACCTATTTAAAAGAGCCAAATATATTTTTTAATACCACAATTTTTGAAAAAAAAAAAATCTGTTGTCTGTGTGAATCTTTTGTTCTTCGTCATCAACAATAACTGTCACTCATTCCTGTGCCATAAATCGAACAGAATATAAGTGTCTATAATTTTTATTAATGACAACACGAATAGACCGATAAACTTTCGTCTTCTACTTTAGTAATTTAGTGTTGAAGAATCGCTTTTTCGCGTGAGCAAACTTCATTGTCTCGGCTAACGTGTTTCTTCGTATTGTAAAAAAATACCTGACACGTCTTACAATACAAACACAGTGGGAGTTCAGTTGCGTTATGAATAGCCATAACTATCTGCCTCAACATGATCAGCGTTACCGTAGGGAGCAAAAACTGTCCAGCTGACGAAAATAACGATATCACGAAACCTGTTAAACAAAAAAACGAAGATGATTGTGAAACCAGAAAATTTTGATACTGACTTGAACATAAAGAGTTAAACAAAAATTTCAAAATTAAAAAGACAAAAAATTTCAGAAACATCATTTTGCAGAAACATTGTTTTTGCAACAAAATTGCAAAGATCTCAACACGTTTAATTTCAAATACCAAGGTTACTTTCTTGCATTTTATGGAACTGTGAAATGTACAAGAGTCTTAAATTAAAAGGAATTAATATAGCACTACTTTGTTACTCTGATCTTTAAGGGTAAATATTTTAAAACAGTGTTATAGTCATTGCAACAAAGCTTTTATTCCGTTAGCAGCTGTTACGAAAATAACTCGTGTGATTCACTGTTGTCAGGGAAGACGATCCTACATTGGCAGTGTATTGGACTAAGTTTCCTTATTTTAAGTTCAGGATACTGTTTATCGTTTAGGAGACTAAGATCTTCTTCTTTTTTGTTACAAATTCCGTCCGTTCCGGAATTGCAGCCAATTTGTTGGGCGATTTTGTTCGTCTAGAATCTAGATCTTTTCTTCTATCTACACTCTAGATAGGAGATAAGAGAGAAAACTAGTTGAAACAATCATTTATCAGTCTGAGTCCTGTCAAGATATTGGATCCAATAAACTAAATTAATAAGGATCGATCTGAAGAAAATTAAACGTGGATGATGGTAATCATCATCTCCCTAGCCTCTTCCCAAAATATTGCTGCTCTGTTTGGGTCGGCTATCAGTCAGTTATTTGAAGCGACTGCCTGTCTGACCTCCAAAACCCAGTATCTCTGTGAAATGTTACGCCTTGGTAAGACTGGCTGACAAACTTCAGAACTTCTGACCATCCGTAAAGACTGTCAAAGATCTACAAATGACAGCCGAGACTAACAGCGTAAGTCATAAAATAATCGACCATAAACAGCTAATGGAAGTAGAATTTCATTTTATTCGATTTGAAACTTATAAGGGATCGTTTTATCAAGTAAACTCAACGGACGAATCGTTACGCTCCGCTTTGACGTGGAGTTGCGGACACCAGCCCGTTATACAATACAATACAATACAATCGTTACGCTTATTATTTTAAGCAAGCAAACCAAATGACCGTAAAAAATAATATTCAACGTGCACCTTTTCGGTTAGTTAAACTATTATTTATTAAGTACACGATATTCGTTTTAACTATACCGTTTGATGAAGGTCTTATGTTAATCTAAAGATTTCGAGAAGTATCTAACAGTTAAATTAATCTGAATACATTAACACAGTTATAATTCTTGTTAAGGAACGTAGCTTTGTTTTAACAGACCTGATTTATTCATTCAAACCAGAAGTAAGAATTAAAAAGAGAATACTACAGTAGTAGGGTCTTAGAAAAATGAAATACTTATAGATCAAGATGAAACCGCAAAAGAGAATGTAAAAGAACCAGTGGAAATATTAGATGCTCCTAAGGACATCGATGTAAAAGAAACTACTAACGGTTTGAGATTTTACGAGAATTAAAAACTGAATGAATCAAAGAATTGTCTCGTTAAAACTCTGATAAACCCATTAAATTCAAGAGCCACTCAATAGATAATTTAAACACACACAATAATTATATGTATAAATAAGATAATTTTCGCAATGTTAATCATACCGATTGATGAATCACAATAATTTATTTGGTTTTCGATAAGAAACGAATGTCAATGCAGTCAAAGAGGACGATTGCGTTTTATAAAGATCAATCTGCTCTGGGAGCTGTGTTTTATCGTTGTTGAAAACTAGTCTTAGTTACCTTGTGATAAGGGACTATACTTGTTTTAGGGATCAAGTATTAGTTATAGGGGATTATTCTTCTTCTAACACTGTTTTAAGCTTTTACGGTTTACAACTAAACTTATACTGTCACTTACGGGATATCTTCCGTGATTGTTCATTATTTTGAGCTCCCGATATTTCGGCGCTGTTGCTAGAGCCATGAAACGGAACGCCACATGCTACGGAAGATATCCCGTAAGTGACAGTATAAGTTTATTCTTCTTCCGTTGGACGCTTTTTCTGCACAATGTCAGACTAAGTTTTTCTATTCTCTTCCGTCCCTCCTTATCATTCAACTTTCTTTGCGTTCATGTCATTCGTCATGGAATCCACTAACCTGATTTTTATTTCTCATTCTCTTATAATGTGTTTAACCTGCTCCTTCTTCTTCATCATGTTGATAAATTGATCGATACTGCAAATCACTTGCTCTAACCATCACAATCTTCACAACTTCTTTTTCAATGGTTCTTTCAAACGGTCTCTGTTACATTCATAAGGTGTCTGGAAGGTGTAAATAAAGACAAAACAATATAGAACAGTCCGGACGCAGTGTGTACGCGTAACGTTGCAGCAATATTTTTGTTTCGCTCGGAGTCACTATAACTGTTGGCTTGTCATTGTCCATTGTCAGCTGTAGATCTTTTGTAACTGTATTATACTTTGTGGTTTTGGGTACCTCTACCTATTGAAGCGGATTTGACTTTGTGGTAGGTTTAATATCGACCCTTGATTATAATATTAACAAACGTGTATCAGCTAGTACAATTTCATTTTCGTTAATGTCATTCATTCATTCCTATTTCTGCTTGTGGTGTGTTAAGGAGAATCCTTACAGACTTCCGCTTCGTGAGGAGTCTGCTATTAATTCATGTCGCTGTCAACAAATTAATAAAACAATCACCAAAAAGAGACCTCCCACACATTATCCAACATCGCCTTGGAACTTAAAAATAGAATTGCAATATTCACTACAAAACAAAGTACTTCTAAGTTAACTACAATTAATTTGTTCCGCCATATTGAGTAAGTCTGAACACGCCGAGATCTATCCCGGATGTGATAATAATAACTGTCAAACATGTGGATACAACACACTGAGTGATGAGAACTAGCAAAACTAACGTTGATAATAAAACTAATTTCATGCATTAATATTTATGATGATAGTTGCTAAGGAATTTTAAGATTAAGCCGTTTCACAATGTGAAGCCAATCCTAGCGTGATGTTGACCATATGGCCTTCCGAACCGCATCTTTCAACCCAGACGAATTAATAGGTATTCGATTGCAGAGTAGATTGAGCAGTCTATTTGGGACTCATTGGAAACTTTAAATTATGTCTCTATTTTGGTATACATATTAGTAAAAAGCTTTATCACGCGAGATCCCTTGATCCCTTATTCAATTTGACTTAAACATAATTACGTAACTGGCGAAATTTTTTACAATTATTTTACTTCTTCCTAACCCTTTGGGGTCGCCATTTAATTCTTTTTTGTCAAGCGATTCATTTTTATTGATCTCTTAAATCTTAGTTCTGTTCCCACACCCGATTAAGACAGTCCCTTCTTTGTTCCCGGTTTCAAGTCCCTTAAGAAATTTGATAGGACCTTACCTGCTCCGTTCATTGCGCAAGGGATTATCTTGGGTCCCCTCAAGATTGTTCGCTGTGTTTAGTAAAAAGTGCCCATTTAAATGGATATTTTATAAGAACATTATAATATGTCTCGGAAAGTATAGTACGTTTAATAAACGCTTGATTCTTTATTACTATGTTCACTGGAGTGTGAAGAAACCGTGGAATGTTTAGTGCGTGCAATAAAAACTAAAGAATTTAATTAATTAATTGACTTCCACTTCTTACGGGAGTGGCTTCATTTTAAACTAATAACTATTATAGAATATATTGCTATGACGGTGGTAACTTCGTTTAATGGGTTTTACTTGTCAACAAACAATGGAACTTTTCAAGGGAATCTATGTGTGAATTGGGTCGTTCCTCTTGGACTTTTAAAATGATTAAATTAACTGATAGCAGCAAAACTAATTAGAAATAAGGACTGTATTTTAAATTACTTACGTAGATAACAAGAACTTGTGCTTCGAAACAACTTTTGGAAACGGCTATTTTGAGAAACATAACCTATGTTTCATTAAACGAGTAGTTACTTTGATATTTCGTTTATGATGCTGTTGAAATAACAGCACCTACAGTATATTCTTTCTTTATATTCGTTCTACATAATAACTGTAAATATTTGCAGATTTAAAATGCGAATTAGTATCCGAAGTTTTCACAATGTGATGCAAATCGTGAACACTACGAATATTACTGGTAAATTAAGGTCGTATTTCATAACCTCTAGTGGCATTGAAAGATCATTATCATTAAAATATTCTTGTGTGAACGACCGGAATTGTTTTTTTTGAAGATTCTACGCCAGAAGGCCATATTTTTTTTCTATTTCCTCTATCTTATTTATTTTACCCAGATAGACAGAATATTCTTTATTTATGTACACCATGCTAATTTCAATTTATCTACCAATTCAATGATTTTTAGATGGACTCCCAAGATGGTCTGTGGTCTTTAGGACGCTCTACAAACCTTTTCGGCTAACATTCCTATGTATCGCTGCCGCCATTGCGTACCAGAATATTTTTTGTAATGTTATAGTCTCTGTTTACCAATGAAATTGTAATTGCACTAAGTTTGACTTAGGAACAAACAAACAAGCTATGTTTCATCAAAGGAGTAACCGACTGTCGTAGTCACGCATCACAAGTCGCGAAGGACTGTGTGGCTAAAAATTGTTTTGGATGCATAATTATGAGAACAGAACTGAACATGGAGATGATAACGAGTAACTGATGAATATCGCAGACAGCAAACAAATTGTAACAAGATTGCCTAGACAAAATGAAATTCTACAAACCATAAGGATGACGAAAAGTCAGAAATGCACTGACGTTAGCAATCGAAAGACTTTAGTCAATCCTATTAAATGACGTTTTAGAAGTACGAAGCGCTATGAAAGTGATAGCCACATGGATGACGAAGATGATGTGAAATATGAAAAAGCCTATAGTAATATAAATAGAAACACGAGTTTGTTATTGGCATCAAAATGGATGATCCTTATCATCAGAGATTATAACATTTGCCTTGTTGTACAGGTACAATCTAATGATGAGATATGTGTATCTAATCACAAATAGCTGCTAAGCCTTGTGATCTAATTTATAAGCGAGTTTAATGTGCTAAGACTGGCATTACACGAGTCAACTTTGATTAAATGATAAGGGAATTTACGATTGATAATAGAAAGCAGTGTTATGTACTGACTAATAGAGAAGTCATCATCATCATCATCATTATCATCTTCCTGCTGTTATCCCATGTTACTTGAAGTCTCCGCAACACGATTTTTTATTCCATTCTCTTCTGTCAACCGTCACGCTATCATTTACTCCTTTTTCTTTCATATCATTCCTCACACAATCCATCCATCGTTTCCTTGGTCTTCCTCTACCTCACCATCCATCAACATTTATAACCATCACTCTTTTAGTCACATGCGATTCGTCCCTCCTTACCACATGCCCATACCAAGACAGTCGATTTCCTTTCATATTTTCTGTAACTGGTGACTAATAGAAAAGTATGGAAGAAAAAGATATACTGCGCCAACCCCTAGTAAAGGATTTAGTTAGGATTAGGATAAGGGCAAGTGAATGATGATGAGAGCCGAACAGTGCAAGTATAAAAATACCCCTATAGAGACGTGAAACAAAACCATAAGGTCGAAGACACAGCTAGGCTCTTCGCCTGGTCCCACTATCATTATCACCTAGCACGCAGGGAAGACTAAAATTGTAAGATTCACCGTTTAGTGAAGGACCTAGCTGTGTGTTTTAGCACGTTTGTATTTCCCTACCAGCTCCGCTATAATTCTAGCTTATCTAGTATCAATCTTGCTGGCTTCATAAAATCTTTGACCACATACAGCATGACATGCTCTCTTATATCATTTGTTATGTTATTTGGGATGAAGTAACCGTCGTTTGTTTCAGCCTTGGCAACAGCCGATTCCACCATGTCAGGGTGAAGGTCAAACCCAACGGCGTCAGACGCTAGTTTAACTCCGAATAATCTTTTGTACGTCAAACGCATCAAAGTTAATGCACAAAATACATTAGAGGAAAAACGCAGCACTCTCCGTAGATCGCTTATTTATGAGCTTACACATTCTTTAGTAAGATTTCGTGCTACCGGTCTGTCAGTGTAAATGTTTCGATCGCACTATATTTTCTTACTGGCAAGCTTTAGTGCAGTAGGCTTGCCATGTTTATTGAAGGCTCGATGGGAGATGGTGCTAACGAATCTTGGAGAGGAGAATTTTTGAATCTGGGACATGCCGGTTTCCACAAGATGGCTTCCTTCATCGTTTTGGGGGTAGCAGTGGTAAAATAATTACACAAGATATGCCTGTTTGTGTTTCCGCTTGGCCACCATTTCTCCCATCGGATTGGAAAGCGAGAAAAAACTGTAATACTACAAGAAGTTGGCACGAAATTTGTCTATCATAAAGCAATCAAAAGCGAAGATATGCCGATGGCTAGTAATAAATACGTGTATAATAATTTAATTCCGTTCGACGTAGATCAACAAACAAATAATAAATAAGATGAGATTAATGCTAACAGAAATCGGAACTTTATCCAGACGCAACTTGGGGTAGGCAAATAAAACATTAATAAGACTTCAAGTTGATAACTGCGTAAATACAGAGTTTACAAGAATTCCCTAATTATCTATTAAGGAGTTTGCTTGATTTATTTATATAATCGATTTACTTTACCTTATTCTGCACGTAAAAGCATCAACTTTTACGTTTTATATTTCCGTTTTCAATGCACTGCCGACCCACCGCTGTCTTTCCTTTGGATTTTGTAAAATTGATATTTTTACAAGAAATCAGAAATCATAAAGGCATTTGCACATTAATAGTATTTATTATTGTCCAAGTACATATAATCAGTCTAAGTTCCCTCTGGCGGTGTACACCACCAGTGGGGACACGGGCTGTGGGGCCAATAATACACCCCTCCGGTCCACCAGAAACCTCTATCCTAAAAGAGGATTCTTCTTTGTGGGAAGAAGTGGGCTGTATTTGTAATTCCCCATGCATACTCATTATGAGCGTCGGGAATAGTGCAAATCCACGGAACTAACATTGGATAATTCCGCGAATCTGACAAATGTAGCCAAATTCAATTACGAATTGTTGTAGCGACTGAATTAATGAATTTAATAGATTTCTACTGTTAACAAGAACACATGAATGTTACTGTTCATGTAAAAATGAGGTCAAAAATCACACAAAAACTTATAACCTTCCCCTGTCAACCTACACGTAGTGCAGTTACGCGCACTTTACGTATGGCAGATTCGCGGATTTGCACTATCCCCGACGATATGTCTTTCCATTGATACGTTATAAGTACTTGAGTTAATAGAACGTCTGTCACTTTCTCATATACTCTTACTATCAACATTCAATACAGTTTCAATATCATGCAAAATAAATAAACCTTTACAATATTAATAAAGACGTAATGAATAATATTTCGTCAGTGCAATGTCAGTAAGATTATCAAGAAATTACACGATACTGAAGCATATTGATTTTATACCTTGTACTAGGACGAAAGTGTTATCATTACACTTCAAGTACAGAAAAACAGATCATTCTAACCTTTAATTGTAGAAGAGGAAAAAACATTGTCAGATTTTACCCTGAATATTTCTGTGATGTATTTTGAAGCTATTTACCGCAGTCTGTAAAAAGGAGGAAAACGAAGATTCATTGTAATGGTATAACATTGAATTTGAATTTTTAACAATCGCTGTTAGTCAAGACCAAACTACAATAAACTTAAAATATGCGCTATTTTGAGCATTGGACGCAAATTCAAGAATAAGGTCTTCGCCTTACGTTGTCTGGTTTATAAGTCAAAATTCTCATAAATTATAATATTATAAGAGCTTACCACGTTTTCAGTACATCATTCTGAATCCCCCCTCCCTCCACATAGAAATTTTTCATCGGTTTAAATCTGCTGTTTCCTACAAAAGCGCAATTCCTAAACGGTCGAAAAAAAAAAAAAAGAAAAAAAAAATTATTATTATTGAAAATTACCGATGAAAACTTTCCATGAAGGGAGGTACAGAATTTATTAATTTTATTATATTTAGTACAGCATGAGCCATTTACACTAAATTAAGTAATTATTTTACTCGGTGTTCTCACAGAACCACAAACATTCTAACATTATCGTCTTCCATTCATCAGCAAACAAATCCAATCCAGAATGAAGTCCTGAATATGTGGTAAGCGTTTGTGCGTCGACGTCCCTTCCACTCTCACTCTGTATAGTAAGTAAGTACATTGTATCCTTATTAAAAATCCGTGTATAGTAATCGTTTCTTACTTTATTTTCCAACGAAGGTCACGGACAGTCACCTCATTCAGACCCGGGCTTAAACCGAACACTCCACTTATTCATTGAGACGATAATCTTGAGCTTGTGTCGGCAATTAACGGTAATTAATAAGATAAAGTTTAATTTATTACCTCAGTGAGATATAATTTATTAATGTAAACATATGGATACCTAAATACATATTTGAGTCTCGGTTTGTAAGGTTAACGAGAATACTTTAGTCTGTAATTACATAATTAATCATTTATTTAGCCCTTCATCATTATTATTGTCAGCTTCTTTTCCAACAACTGCTGCATTTAGGTCTTCACCCTTTGGCGTCATCCAGGTCTTTCTCGCAGTCTTTTGTAGGTCCTTCACGCTTCCGTCTGCTGCTCTGCTAACCTCTACCGTCTCTTAACACCCATTCATTTAGAGACTGTTACTTAAGCATCATTCAAAATGTATCATCTGCCAAGTCTTTTCCATGTTATATTGGGATAGGCTTCCAGTCTAATAAAACGTAGCTGAATATAGTACTGAGTACGGAGCGACTACCTATTTGGATGTTTTTGTTTGCCACGACACCCCATTTTTTTTGTTCTTTTGTTTGTCTGTTATCAGCATTAGCTATAAGCAGGTATGCCGTAAGTGTGGCAGTTCGAGAGTGACTTCCAGTGAGGTCATTTCCTCATCAGTAGACCAATGACCCTCTGGGTGACTTTAAGCCTTCTGATGAGGCCCATTGTGAGCGACCACGTTTCGGTCCCGTATGTAATCACTGGCAACCCACACTGGTCATAGACTTTCGTCTTGAGACACTGCGGTAAGTTGGATAAGATACCACGCAACTTCCCGAACGCTGCCCAGCCGATTCGGAGTCGACGATTGACCTCTTTCTGGAAGTTACACCTATCTAACTGGACCATTTGTCCCAGGTAGATATAATCGTCTACAACTTCAAGCGTAGAGTGTCCGATCTTGATACCCCACTCCTATCAATGTTACATGGGCATTCAACATGACCCTGGTTTTGCCCATGTTCATTTTAAGACCCACTCTTTCGGAAGCTCTACTGAGGTCAACGAGCATTGTACTGAGGTCCTCCATGGTCTCAGCCATGACTACTATATCGTCGGCAAACCGAAGGTGAGTCATATACTCGCCATTGACGTTTATGCCTAGCCCTCTCCACTCCAGAACCTTGAAGACATCCTCCAGTGAACAATTTCGGACATGTGACGTCTCCCTGTCTATGGAGAGGGCTAAGCTCGGAGAGCAAGAGAACTAAGGTTACGAACGTAGCCTGAAGAATTGTCAAGCGAACGGATGGTCGATAGGCGAAAAGTTCTGGAGTGGCGACCGCGAACCGGAAGACGTGGCGTTGGAAGGCCTCTCACTAGGTAGACCAGTGAACTGATGAAGGTTGCGGGGAGACGCTGGATGCGAGTCGCACGGGACCGGTCAATGTGGCGACACTTGGGGGAGGCCTATGTCCAGCAGTGCACTTTTTTCGGCTGAAATGATAATGATGATGACGAGTCCAATGATTTATAAAATTCTTCTAATTTTTTTTCTATACGGGCATTATTCTCGGAAAAAATATCAAAAGTGCTATCAGACCACCCAAAATATCCCTGATTGCGTCACATGTACTTGAAAGGGAGTCACGTGTAGTGACGTCATTTGTTAAGGCTCTACTAATGCATCCCACTCCGTTATCTGTAGCTATCCATCCATCCATATAAGTGCCGATAAGAGGATTACAATATTAGCTCTAATTGTCCATCAGCAGTCATGCATGTTGTGTGGAAAATAATGTGACTGGTAACTGGATGATTCAGAGTTTATGATAAGATCCCATAAGTACCGCTATCTGCAATTTTAAGGCAATTAACTGGGTTGTGGATGACAGATAGGTGGTCATCATCATCTGCCTAGCCTTTTCCCAACTATATTGGGGTCGGCTTCCAGTCTAACCGGATGCAGCTGAATACCAGTATTTTACATGGAGCGACTGCCTATCTGACCTCCACAACCCAGTTAGTACTGGGTAATACGATACCCAGTACCCGGTATGTGTTTCGCTGCGTTGGAAGGCCTCCCACTAGGTGGACCGATGACCTCGTAAAGGTTGCAGGGATCCGCTGGATGCGAGACGCACGGGATCGGTCAATGTGGCGACACTTGGGGGAGGCCTATGTCCAGCAGTGGACGTCTTTCGGCTGAAATGATGATGATGATGATACCCCTTGGTAAGCCTGATTGTCAGACTTTTTCTGCCACTGACTACCTAACGACTGTCAAAGATCTACAAATGGCAGCCGGGACAAACGGCTTAACGTGCTTTCCGAGGCACGGAGAAAACTCGGTATGTAATGGGCGGTCACCCATCCACAGACCAACCTAGGCAAGCACGGCTTAACCTAAAGCTCGACCCGAGCGGCTGTTATTATTTAGCCACGAGCTCCTCATGACAGATAGGTGGTCGCTCCAGGTAAAATACTGTCATTCAGCTGAATCCGGTTAGACAGGAGCCGACTCCAACATAATTGGAAAAAGGCTAGGCACATGATGAATTTTAGGGTTAACTATACTAATATTATAAAGAGGTAAAAGTTTGTATGTAGGGGGTAATCTCCGGAAGTAATGAACCAATTTTAAAAATTGTTTCACTGGTAGAAAGCTACATAATTCGTGAGTGCTATAGGCTATAAATTATAAAGATATCATGCATATTAGCCGAGCTATCACAATTTTCGCGGACGAAGTCGCGGGTGTAGTGCTAGTCACACATTAAGTAGAAATTATGACAGCTATTGACAAACGTTAAGCTGTGACGTAGACCAACGATGATGTGGCTTAAACTGTTCATGTCTCGAAGAGACTTACTGTACAATATTTTATAGGGCTGTTCTATTCTTGATAGTCTTCCCGATCGGTCCCGCTCATGGCGGACAATGCTAGCGGAATTCCCATTGACGGGGAAGACATCATAGTGTACAACGTGTGCGCAAACACAGGTGTTCACTCTCCTACACCACTTTCTATATTCGATGGGTCGTGAAGGTCAGATGCCAGTCGCTACATGTAAAATTGCATAGGTATTTATTATTATATACATATTATACTGTATTTTATATTCTGTCTTTGCACCTACTTGTATTTATGTAAGTATATTCTTATATTTAATGTTATATTTAAATTCGTTTTTTACTTCAAGTTTTTCTGTGTTCTATTTTTCTCTTCTTGTTTTACACACTGTGTCTAAAACATCTCTTTTTATCTACTCTCCTTTCGCAGGTATGCTGGAAGAGATTTCTTTAGAAATGAGCATCACCTTTGTGCCTCTTTTTCTGTTCCTTTCTTCTATTCTGTAATAAGGGCCACTCTATTCTTAATAGTCTTCCCGATCGGTCCCGGTCATGGCGGGCAATGCCAGCGGACTATCCATTGACGAGGGAGACATCATAGTGTACAAGCGTGTGCGCAAACACAGGTGTTCACTCTCCTTCACCACTTTCAATATCCGATGGGTTGTGAAGGGCAGATGGCAGTCGCTCCATGTAAAATTGCATAGGTATTTATTATAATATTATATACATATCATATTGTATTTTAAATTGTATCTTTGTACTTACTAAATTAAATACTGGAATTTAGCTGTATTCGGTAAAACTGGAAGACGACACCAACATAGTTGGAAAAAGGCTAGTCAGATCTCGACGGCAATCCGACACGACAGGAGAGAGATGAGGTGCAAGGCGAATCGAACAGAACGTCGTTCGATGTGTACCACAGCACATCCTGACGGAAACAAAACACAATCGTTTCCCCCAACTCGGCATCACGTGACCACTATGTGATACTCGCATGACATACCAACATACGTCACAGCGTATTGTACTTGAACTTTTGTGTGTCTTCATTGTTTAAATACATTCACAGTTGCGACAGTCTGATATTGTACTCATTTGTATCTGCTACTTTTATTGTTTGACATCAGTATAATTGTGTCAATGTATAGTATGTAGACACATTATCTTAATTACGTGGGGTCCACTTTCTTGAGTATTGCTTAGCAATATTGGCACAACTGCTGGGTTCGATTCTCAGGTCAGGCAAAGTGTTATTGGATTTTCGGATTCATGTGCGTTTTGTATAATTATCACTTGATTGTGAAGGAAAACATCGTGGCAAACCAGCAGGCCTGAGAGATATTTCTCGACGGCATGTAATGCCGAGTGAGAGGTCCATGGGCGGCATAAAAACTTTTACACCTGGTTAGACACTAACCACACGAAAGAGAAAGAAGTGTAGGATGACATTGTAAGCAAGTATCTGAATTTGAATAGAAAACACGCCTAGGACAACACACTGACAACACGTCGGCGTACAATGTTAAAATCTGCGGCTCCGCGCTACACGACGGAGCGCGGTGCAGTGTGATAATCGCCTTAAATTACTTCGCGGTTTGTAATACATATTTTCCATCACTAATAAATGCAGCGATGATATTAATTAAACTTAATGATTCGAATCTATTAATTTTCCTACTTTTACAAGAAAATTAATAAGTACTACCTACTAAATTATTTAAAAACTCAGGACTAAGAGGAAATGATAAACTCTGAAATACGAGAATTAATTTCCCAAATGAATAAGGTAAATTCTGTTTAGCCAAAGTAAAACTAAAATATTGACGTTACGAACAGTAGCAGTATGGTTTATCGGATTACATAGATAACTTTATCTGTATCATATTAAAAAAATGCCTACAACTGTTACACATTCTGTAACCAAATCTACACATTCATCGAATAATCAAGCCAAATATGTCAGCAATTCTACGCCAAAACATTGTTATCGTAAACAACACTTTCACTATCCAGCACTTTCTATCTCCACTTATCGATATATCGATAAACCTATTTTTATCTTCACGTATCTTCACATTCAAGTTATTGAACTTGCATACAAAGCTATAAAATCAGCTTATTAATGTACAAAGGACTCTCAGATTGACTTTATCGATATAATAAAATGGTCTTTATAGTATGACCCGCTCTTAGAGCATTCGTCTCGATTGGCGCGGCGTCTTTAATCGAATCGAGAACTGAATAAACGGAATCGATAAACATGTTATGGACTAGCTGATACCCGCGACATTCCGCGTGAATTTGTTGTAAAAATATGACTTCCTTATTTAAATCAGATTTTGTTAACAATTTCAAGGGTTTACATTTTTTTTGAATGGATCCCTTATCCTTTGTCTAAAATAAAAGTGGCAGTAAGTTACTCCTTTTAACATCATCTATCTGCCGGTAAAAGTCCCGTCAAAATCGGCCCAGCCGTTTCGGAGATTAGCCGGAACAAACAGACATACAGACAAAACTTAAAAAAATAATATCAGTTTCAAATGCATTCAGTAAAAAGCTGTTATTTTAAGATTACGAACAAACATATCAATTTTTTTTGTATTTATGGAGCTCATGGCGAAAGCGCAGGCCACACCGCCAGCTGGCGGGCGGGCGAGCGAGGCGAACGATGCCCTTTTCATACTTCGTTCGTCTCTTTCGATAGTTCGCGGTGTGAACCAAAGTATGAAAACAAGTGAAACGATGCCTCGTTCGCCTCGCTCGCCCGCCCGCCAGCTGGCGGTGTGGCCTGCGCTTAAATAATAACCGCCGCACGATTCGATCGCAGGTTAAACTGTGCTTGCCAAGGTCGGTCCGTGGATCCGACCATTCATTACCATATCAAGACTCCTCCGTCTCGGAAAGCATATTAAACAGTTGGTCCCGGCTGTCATTTGTAAATCCTTGGCAGTCGTTATAGGTAGTCAGTGGCCCGCAAGTCTCCAGAAAGTTCTGGAGCTCACACAGGCAGTCGCTGCACGTAAAATACTGGTATTCAGCTGCATCCGGTTAGACTGGAAGCCGACTCCAACATAGTTGGGAATAGGCTGGGCAGATGATGATTACAAAAATATTTTAGCTCGTAAAAATTAGTCAATATTTATGATAATATTTGTTTAACTGATGTCAGTGTTATCTTATCAACCTTTCAGAGCTCATTACAGTGAAAAATCAAATATAAACTCTTTGGGGATTTTGTTTTTTTATCTACTGTTATGTTAGCTCAGTGACTGTCTCCGATGCCCTCTATGGAAGGTATATTAGGGACAAAATTAGGCGTTTTGAGTCCAGTTTGCTGATAATATTCATTGAGCACAGTGATACTGTAAACGGAAAATCAAGGACATCAGAAAATGATACTGAAGTGAGTTTTTTTTTTAGTTCTCTGTCAAAATTATTTTCCTTAAGTAACTTTTCGTAGTAACTCTGTCCCTTATATATTGTTGAGTGTAATCCTTACTTAATCAACCCTACAAATCCTACTAATATTATAATTGCGAAAGTTTGTGAGGATGTCTGGATGTTTGTTACTCTTTCACGCAAAATTACTGACCGGATTGGGATGAAATTTGGTACATAGATAGTTTATAACATGAATTAATACATAGGATAGTTTTTATCCCGGTAGTACGATCCCGTGGGACAATTACCGAACTCCACGCGGGCTAAGCCGCGGGTATAAACTAGTATTATAAATTCGAAAGCAATAAAGGTTTGTCTGACGGTCTGTCTTTCTTTTGTTCCCCTTTCACGCTAACGGCTGAACAGATTTGGAAAAATTGGCACAGGGAAAGATAATAAACTGCGTTTGGATACAGGGCTTTCCCTCGATAGTTCGCTTCCGTGGAACAACCACAGGTGAAGTCGCTGACAGAAGCTAGTGCCATATAAGTTACTTCTATTTTTAAAACAACATAAATATCTTGGAGGCCACATACATTATTCAAAGAACAGTGTTTCATTCAACTGAACTAATACATTCTGTTGTCATAAGCGCGGGAACTAGGATTCTCGAAAGTTCTAGAATCATCCATATGATAAAACCACGTGTAAACAATTGTGAAGGTTGCGGTTTCATGACCACGTGATAACTGAATAATAATAACCACAAATCATTGATAATGCCCCCCCCCCCGCGGCCCTTACATAGGACTTAAAACATAACTGTCGAAATGTGGGTGTACTATTAGTTACACCTCTGCCTCTTCCCTTCGGGGATTACAGGCGTCATGTTATCATTGTAAATGTAGAATAAGGGTCAGTTCACACCGAGACGTGACGAGACGCGACGCGGCGTGCAATATCAAGCCATTTTATGCTAAAACAAATGCATAGTATCGTTTGAAAGACTCGGGTCTCGTGACGTCTCGCGGAGCCGCGAGCGGCCGCGCGTGTTTCAAACGATACTTTGCATGTCCTAATGGAGATAAAGCATAAAATGGCTTGACATTGCACGCCGCGTCGCGTCGCGTGGCGCCTCGGATTGAACTGACCCTTATGTTTGAATTACTTTCATTGAAAAAAGGCAAAATTCCCGATCACCGTGTTTAAAAAAGAGTGACAAAGAAGAGTGTCGTTAAAAAAAAATGTAATGGAAATTATACTGCCTAATTCGGTAATCATCTCGGTTCTTGCACTCTGATCGCGATCCGAGTGCGGCTGTATGAAAGTAAGAACATTACTTTCCTGTGCTCTGGTGCGTCGTGTAAGTTAGCCTTTATCAATTTTATCTCTGAACTCTGCAAATAATGATTCTATCCTTAAAGTGGCGGTTACCACTAAACAAAGGACTGTTTAAGACCTGGGGGCCTAAAATGGCCGCTTCAGCAGATTCATAACAGGATAATAATATGAATCAAGTTAAAATTCCTCAAATGGTCACAGACGCAGTTAGTATTATTAATTGTCACTTTTGTGACCGTTTCAGGAATTGTAGTGTAATTCATATTATTATCGTATTATGAATTTGCTAAAGCTGCCATTCTAGACCCCAAAGTCCCTTAAAGCAGATTTTTCAACCTGTATTGTATTTTTTCACGGGAGGAGCTCGTGGCGAAATAATAACAGCCACTCGGGTCGACCTTCAGGTTAAGCCACGCTTGCCTAGGTTGATCCGTGGAGGGGTGACCGCCCATTACATACCGAGTGTCCTTTGCACCTTGGAAAACACGTTAAGCAGTTGGTCCCGGCTGTCATTTGTAGATCTTTGACAGTCGTTACAGGCAGTCAGTATCCCGAAAGTCTGACAATCAGCATTACCAAGGGGTTTCGTATTACCCAGTCCTAACTTGATTGTGGAGGTCAGATAGCTAGTCGCTTCATGTAACATACTGGTATTCAGCTGCATCCGGATCACCCTGCATATCTTTTTGTATGCAATTATCTAAAGGGCGGAAATAGACCCTTAACATAGCCGAAAGGCACTTGTTCTCCCCGTCTTTGCGATCATTTTCTTGTTCTAGACCATACCTTCTAGTTACGGAGATATTGGAGGTCAAAGTTCCAACTTTTTCACAAGTTTTTTTAAATACATGTTTTTAATGTTAGATTTTTACCTCCACGACCCCCTACTATTCAATCCATCCATCAGCACAATGCTTTCATCGAGTCCTACCGTAAAACGTGATTTTTCACTCCAAAAAAAAAAGTCGATTCCCAGCAATAATTTTTGCGTAAAGTTACTTAGTTTGATGTACAGAATGCTTGGCTATGTGAAGGATCTGTTTACACCCTGTATATCTATCTACCTCCAATATATCCGCACTGCGTGAGAACAAACCGCATCATCGTTTGCAACCACAGCGAAGATTGGAACTATTAAATACTCAATGAGAATTGAACAATAGGATCTTAATAGAATGAATGGTTCACGAGTGGCCTGAGTGCTATTCATAAGTAGTTTGATATTAAATGGCTGCGTACGTACCTATATGTACAGTCACGAGCACCAATATGTAAACACTTAACAACTTTTAAAAGTGTTTTTCTCGTACACTTCTGATTAAAATTTCATGTTGGTACGATCATAGTATTCTGGAACTCATGTTTTATGAAAAACATCCTATCTCCAAGTTACAATCATTATTTCTCGCAGAAATTGCTTTTAAATTTAGGAAAGTGTATACATATTGGTGCTCGTGACTGTAGTAGTCAAGCACTACTGCAGAGCGGCGATCGGCGGCGGCGATCTCTCGCGTCCGGCCCTGGTTCAAGCCATGGTCCGGAGCGAGAGGGAATGGGAAGCCGTCACCTCCTTCTGCGAAGCAGTCATGCTAGTGAAGGAGGTGGCGGGACGTGAGAGGGAAAGAACCTCACGTCCCAGCCGCCGCGGGAGACGCCCTGGGCGTCGGGGGTCACGTGGTGGCTCCCGGCCACCGTAGGCGCGGGGCTGTGGACGGCGAGCTATGGGCTAGCTCGCCGTCCGGCCGTCTTTTGACGACAGGCCGTGTCGATGGCGCGTTTGTGTTCCACGCGCGCCTCAAAGAGATGTCAGCAACGATGTAGGGGTCTGCAAGGGCCGATGCCTGCCAGGGCTGCGGTACTGTTCGAAAGAGATACCGTGGCCCTGGAACACAAAGGGCAAAGAAGGAACATGGATGGGTTTTAGTCAGTACAAGTCTGACACTCCCTTCCGCTCCGCCCAGAGTGGGGGGAGTCATTTGATGATTTCCCATCCGAAAAAAAAAAAAAAAAAGACCACGAGGTCCTGGGTTTGATACTCATGTTGGGCAAAGTGTTATCGGGTCATTTAGGAATTTCCTAGTTATAGAAAGTCTGGATTTGTGCCTGAAGGGTGACAATAGACTCGTCCCCTATTAAATTTTATTGCCTGTACCGTCCCACTGCTGGGCAAAGGCCTCACCCAACTCCTTCCATGTGCTCTTTTCCCGTACCTAACTTTAAAATAACTGATGAAATAAGTGCACGCTGTCTAACTCTTCAGGGAAAATTAGGCATGATATTATGATATGTCAAATATTTCTTACTTATTTGTGCACATTCTTTTATTAACTTTACTTTTTTTTATCTTTTTTTAACTTTTATTTATTTATTACATAATTTTATTGAAAACTTCAGGATTTGGGTCTAATACAATCATGTCAAAACTTTGGAAGTTCTTTATGCTGCACTATCGACCCGCTCCGGTTTCGCACGGGTGCAATAAACATATAAACCTTCCTCTTGAATCACTCTATCTATTGCTGAAAACTGCATTCAAATCGGTTGCGTAGTTTAAAATATCAAAGCGTACAAACAGTGGGATTGGCTCTATTTTATACTATGTAAAGATTTTGTGTGAAACTGTACTTTACCCAAAACTTCAAAAAAAAACATTATTTAACGTTACGTTATTAAGTGTAACTTGGGAAAGACCAAACCACCCCTTTTTCATAGTGGGAATTCCCTTTAGTTCGTTGCATCTCTTTCACACGTTTGTTGACTCACTCTTTCCCTTATCAGACGTTCTTTTTCCGCGCATTGTGCAACACCACATGTTTTCTAGAAAATTAAATTAAAAAGTAATTTCATTTTAGATTTCGTGTTTTATTTTTTTATAATTAAATGATTTGTCACGTCGTTAAATGTTAAAGAAATTGACAAGGAAATGTGAACTTTGTGGAAGTGTAAGAAGTGTGGCTTCTTCTTTGTGTACACTAGGATTTCCCAGGAATTGAACTGCAGACTAACTGTAAGTTGAAACTGTAGAAGAGTACCTTTTCTTTATTTTAATATCTTTCACGTATACAGGGTGTAAACAGACCCTACACATAGCCGTCAACCAAGCATTCTGTACATCAAACTAAGTAACTTTACGCAAAAATTATTGCTGGGAATCGATTTTTTTTTGGGGTGAAAAATCACGTTTCACGGTAGTACTCGATGGAAAGCACTCAAAGCATTGTGCTGATGGATGGATTGAATAGTACGGGGGTCGTGAAGGTGTGTAAAGTAAAAATCTTACATTAAAAACATGTATTTAAAAAAAAACTTGTTAATAAGTTGGAACTTTGACCCCCAATAGCTCCGTAACTAGAAGTTTCCCAGGTATGGTCTAGAACAAAAAAATGATCACAAAGACGGGGAGAACAAGTGCCTTTCCGATATGTTAAGGTTCTATTTACACCCTTTATACTTCAGCTTAGAAGTATTTGATATGTAACACAATCAACCTGAAAAATCAGCCTACAATGTTTAGTGTTCGTGACAATGAACAGAAGTTATTGCAGCTCTGCCCATTTTGGCATAAAAATCGTGGCACAAAACGAGTGAAACAAAAGCATCTAAATGGCCCAAATTAATCGAACACGAATCATTCGAATGCTATCGTTACGCAGACAGTTTTGCTTCAGGCCAAGGTTCACATCGTTGAATCTTTATTTTAAAATGGTTCTTGATATGAAACCGTGTCATTTAATTTAGTTTAAGTATAAAACAAATTAAGTTTTATGTCCCAAATTGGGCGATTGCTGGATTAATGACGATGCAATTTCATAGTTTAATCATCTCTTCTTCTTAGCGTGTCGATGGCAATCTAAATTGTGTCCGGTCAGAACTCAGCTACTAGTTTGGCGCTTTCGGTAGCGTCCATCAGTTCCTGTAGTGAACAAACAACAGGACACACAGGACACGATATTAAGTGCCCCATCGATTGTAGAACAGCACCACATTTACACTCCAGGGCAGAGTCATTAATGAATCCTCCTGAGCAGGTTTTCCTTGGTTTAATCATTAAAATGTTGAATTAAGATTGCATATCGATTCAGACGTATGAGGAGCAGTAGTGTGCTCAAAACTGCGATAGCATTTTCTTCTAGATACATTTTTAAAAGACCCAAGTGAGAATCCATGGATTCTACATTCTTAATCTTACCAGCAAATTAGATCAATTGTTGCTGAAGAAAGATTGATTGATTAGTTGATTTACGTAAAATGTAATAGACATGGTTGTTTTTGTGCTTTTTATGCTGACATAGTAACATTTTATTTATTTATTTTTGCTTGCTTTACATTTGATTATTGCTTCTGTTGTGATTTGAAACGTAATTATGTTGTAAAATTCGAACACAATGTAAATTGTTTGATGAGTAAATATGAATGAATGAATTGCTATAGTCTATGGTAGTTGAACTCATCTGGTCAAAGGTACATGTCTTCCGCATCCAGTCTTTCCCAACCACATTTTTTAAGGTCCTTGGTCCAACTGGCTTGGGACATCCTACCCTCCCTAGGAGATACGTGATCTCCACTCCAGAACTCGTTTACACCGCCGTCGGTCAATCGACAGACATTTCAAGCTCACTGTCACTTCAGCGTGCTTACTCTGCAAGCTATATTGGTAGCTCCAGTTCTTTTCTGGATAATGTTATTACCTACCTCAAAAATCGCGTGACAACAGATTTGCTGTCTTCAATATCAGTGATATTATCTTATATCTCTTGGTCAAGGTCATAGTTAATCTGTATGACAAACGTTATCTGAGTGGTCTAGACTTAAACTGATATAGGACAATTGGATCGGATTACCAACTTACCTACATAAACCCGACCTACACAAGATGGCTTATGAATGTTAACTTTACATTTCTAGCATAAGTTGACCTCGCATTGAATGTCATTGTATAGGTATTTTTAACAGCTGAACGGATTTGGCATAGGGGTAGACCATGACCTGGTTTAGTACATACTTAGAATATAGTACAGTTCTGTTCAAACCTTATGGCGGCTCATAAGTTAGCTGCACGTGACGGTCTGCGCATTGTACAGTCAAGACGTTTTCTGCGTCCCGCTGATACCTAAAATTGTGTTCTGCGCAGCTTTACGTTAGTATTCGGAGCCGCCATAAAGTTTGAACCGTAATACCTGCGCCGACCGTCACTCGCAGCTAACTTCCGAGCCGTCATAAAGTTTGAACAAAGCTTTAGTTCCCGTGGAATAAAGTCCGATCTCCTCATGAGCTAACCGTGAGGAAAAGCTAGTAGCTCGATATGTCATCTTGCGTTTAAGCAACATGTGTTGATCTCATGTTTTTGTGATGATACAATAATGCACGTCGATGACACGAGTCTCACGTATACGGCTCTTGCGTCAGAAAATAACATCTAGTCAGCAAAACTTGTGTCGGACGTGCTTATCGTAAGTATTGTCTCGAGTGGAAGTCATGCACTGCATAGGCATGAATGAATGCTAAAAACTAATAACACGCCTAAGTAAGGCCTAGACAAAGTGAAAATCTATCGGCGAAACCGATCATGTGAAGGTCAAAAATCTAGAACTGAATGACAATAGACACCAAAAAAAATCTGACGAATTGACAGCCTCCTCCTTTTGGTAGTCGCTACAATGTCCTGTCTAGCCCATTTAGTGAGCACAGACGTTTAGTGCGACGACGAGCGTTTTTTTCGTATTGGAATTCATCAAACCCCCCCCCCCACTCTGAGCGGAGCGGAAGGAAGTGTCAGACTTCTACTGACTAAAACCCATCCATGTTCCTTCTTGCCCTTTGTGTTCCAGGGCCACGGTATCTCTTTCGAACAGTTCCGCAGCCCTGGCAGGCATCGGCCCTTGCAGACCCCTACATCATTGCTGACATCTCTTTGAGACGCGCGTGGAACACGAACGCGCCGTCGACACGGCCTGTCGTCATAAGACGGCCGGACGGCGAGCTAGCCCATAGCTCGCCAGACAGACGTTAGTTCAATGTGCTGTAGTTCGGAGTCAGCGCGATCGAGAAGCACTTTTTGTTTCGTTTAAACTTAGGTATACACAGTCACTATTAACACGCCACTGTCCCATGAGATAATGGAATGCGCAACGATGCATTAGCACTAAATGCCTTGCAATGTCCGACGGTATCTTGTGAATGTTGCTTTGTCTAATAAATCTTTGTTATTATGAGACTAACAAGCCCTTGACATTTTTGGTGAGCAAACGAAGTTTTAACTGGCAAAATCAGCTATTTTGCTCATAATTCAGTCCTGCCACTAGACAAAACACCAAGTAATTGATAAACAAGTTTTCCTTTTATCCCAACGATATATTTCCCAGCATCCTGCCGTCTGATGCAACTATAAATTAGTAGATCTACTTTTAATCTCTCCATCGAGATTCGTTTAAATTCCACGAATGGATCCGTTCCGATTGTCCACTCGACTTTTACCGTTAACTTGGCTTCGAGCCAAGGATCCACTTCACGGTGAAGCCTTATTTTAATTAGCTTAAAAATGCGCTATAGGATAGCATTCGACGCTTTAGAATGTTTTAATAACATGAGCGTTTTTGAAACGTCAATCTTAAGACTTACGTTGCGTTATTTTTAAAATAAATTAATATCTTAATTAATATTGGCACTCAAATCTGGTGAAGAACAGAAATCAATCATCCACTACCTGAATATAGTTAAATTTAATCACCAATAACATTTACCATCAACCAAGTAGCTCCCACAAAATTAAAGCATCAATTCCCATGATCATTTGATCAACTCCACCATACATCAACTACAACCAACAACCGGTTTGGTGATAATTGCGCAACTGCGATTACATAACGTTATGATTGCTACAAGTTGGACAACATGCAATTACCGTCAGGGTAATACGAAAACCATATATGACAATAATTGCCAGTTGCATAAGTGCTGAAAGCGAATAATGTGCCTGAGGGCCCTCAGCGACGAGACGGTATACTCGGCCTGGTTTATCGCCGACGCCCCGGGTGGAATTAGCAAAGCTACGTGATATGATTGGTCCCCGGTATCTTTGAGCGCTAAACGTGGGCTGTTATCCACGAGCTGATTTTGGCCTTATTGGCAACCGCATGACATAATGCACTTTAAAATCCGCCACATCGTGTTGTGTCGAGCGAACACAAAACCCGATCTGAAAACTGTACTTAGTTCCATGATACAAAACCGTCGCGTGAAATGTTTGTCGGTAGTTACAGTCAAACAAACTCATTGGTTTGCAAGCATAACATCACGCCTGTAATTCCCGATGGTTTAGTAGTACCTAGTTATTGTAAAAACACATTTCGCCTGTTAAGGTGGTCCCTCACCGCGAGCATTCGCCTGTAATGTAACGTCTAAGATTCCATTTCGAGCATTACGTTACAATATTATTTATTCTGTGGCAGCACGCTCAATTACAAGTGGTGCGCATTGATGTTACAAGTTGTAACAAAATACTACAGATTGTATCATTACAGGCTGCGCACGGTACATGCTCGGTTTTCCTCCTTCACTGATGTAATTCTCGGATCTGTAACGTTACATTACAGATGAATGCTCGTGGTGAAGGACCACCCTTAAGTTTTAAGCATGTAATAGGGGGCAAGCCTGTGGCCAGGCACAAATTGAGACAAGCGGAATAAGCGATAAGCGGATACTGAGAAATGCCTTGCTTGAATTGCAAGCATTAACTCGTTCAACAGTACAAATGGACCAGTCCATGACTGAGAGTTTATTTTAATTACTGAGAGAAGCTGGAGGCAGCTGCTTATTATATTAAGAGGATGGGCCGCAACATCCTTCCTTGTTAGTAACGTCATACCGTGATCACAATCAGAAGCTTGATAGCTTAGAATGTCCGGACGAACCAAAGGATATCGGTTTTGCCTAGTAATGGCTATGCGAACGATCAGTAGATTGAATTAGTACCGTGAGAAATTCTCAGCCGTGTCTTGAATTATAGCCGCGAAGCATACCTTAGTTAGAGCCTTTGGTACTTAATGTTATATTGATGAAACGAGAAAATATTATGAAATTCGCAAAGTAACTGTGCTGTATTTTTACTCTTTTGAATCCTTGATATCTTTTAGCAGTGAACTGGTCTTATTTCATAATTATTTGTTTAGTCTTTTCCTGACTTGGTTTGCTTTCAGTCTAAACCGATGCAGCTGATTACATGCCTGCCTTGCCTTGACTTCGACGTTTTCATAAGATCACAATTTCAGTATCAACTGCTACCAAATCATTTCTTGAAACAGTAGTCCTGTACTTCCGCTTTCAGCTATCAACAATCACGCCCATATCTTACATTATAAGTCAAAACAAACTCATATCATCGTACTACAGCGTATTTGACGGAGCTGTCACCCGACACCGACCTTCGCGGTGAGTCTACAAGGAATCGCGCATCAGTGCACAGCACATCATCGTGGAGAATGCTTTATAATGCTCACAGTGTTGCAGAACTAAGTATGAAATTGATTATGTGGACATCCTGTTTGCTTGTTGTGGGACGTGATTTTTGTACGGTTTTTGAATGGCTTCATTGGTTTTGGAGGATACACTGTTCTTATACAATACTGGTTTATAAACAAACTTCTTGAATTTAAGGTGGTTTCAAGTTAATTGCTGGACGTTGGACGCTGTGAAATTCAAAGTTGGTACTTATTAAAGATTAGCACTTCACCATCGACTTCGTCCGCAAACATTGTGACAGCTCAGCTAATATGCATGATATAAATATAATTTATAGCCTATAGCACCTACGAATAATGTAACTTTCTGTCAGTGATGATCATTAGATGGGATCATTAGTTCCGGAGATTACCCCCTACATACAAACTTACATACAAATTTTGCCCTCTTCAGTATAGAAAAAATGAGAAGATTGTATGTGCATTCACATATGGTTTAAAAAAAAATCAGCGATAATTACACCTTTTTCCCAGAGATGTATGCATAAACTACAGAACGCCTGCTTTTACTTCTTATTGATACTAATGACATAATTTTGAAGTCCTATTTCAAGCTTTAAAATGCCCCTGAATTTATTAATATCAAAAACCGTCAAGTACCAAAATAACACCGGTTGCCAATGTAAAATTACCAAACGAGGCTTTCCAAAAATATACTGTACCAAAAATTGAACTGAACTGGATAAATCCAGTTACCAAAACTTGATAACCGGTTAGAGCCGGTATTTGTCGCTGCTTTGCGAAATATCTCTATCTATCATACCTTATGTGGTAAGTAGGACCATATGTGGACAATGAATCACATTTAGCATTACCATGTTTATTTCTAAGTAAATAAAATGACGGTTATAAGAACAGATGTCGTTTTAACAATTTAGGTAAAGAATTGATAACATTTTTTTTAACGATTTTATTTTCTGCTTTGTTGTTGAAGTGGTCACAAGCGCGACTGCTGAGCATGAGGTCCTGGGTACAATTCCCGGGTCGGGCAAAGTGTTATTTTTTTTTGCCATCAGGAATTTCTCAGTAGCATCCAGGAAGGCTGGATTTGTGCCCGGTTGATGGCAGTAGGCTCGCTCCCTATGACATGGGAGTTAAAACTTAACTGGCGAAATGTGGGTGTTCTATGAGGTACGAGGTGCACCTTAAAGTGCCTAATCCTTCGAGGTTTTCAGGCGGGACGTTATGTTATATTCGCCAATAGGTAAAGTAAAAACTACAAACTCCTAGGCACGTATGAAACTTAACTAAGCTAAGCATCACCTAGCAAAGAAACGATAGCAGCCAAAGGCGACCCGAGACGGTATAACTAGTTTTTTTAAATATAATATTAAAAAAAAACTAGTCGTTAAGCCTACATTGTCCCACTGCAGGGCAAAGGCCCCTCTTCCGTCCTTCCACAATTCGCGATCTAGTCCGATTTTAGGCCAATCCTTTGCGAAAGAGTCCAGCCCATCCCGCCATCTCCTTCTGGCCCTGCCGCATTGTCGTTTCCTGCTATTTGGTATCCACTGCGTGGTAGTTTTTGCCCATTGCTCCTCCGACATGCGGCAGATGTCGGCACTTTTTTGCTCTAGATCATACCTGGGAACCTTCTAGTTACGGAGATATTGGGGGTGAAAGTTCCAACTTTTTCATGTTATAAATTTACTTTAAATACCTCCACCACGACCCCTGTATTATTCAATGCATCCATCAGCACAATGTCTGAGTGCGTTACATTTAGTCCTACACCGTAAAACGTGATTTTTAACCCCAAAAAAAAAGTTGCCCAGCAATAATTTTTGCGTAGAGTTACTTAGCTTGATGTACAGAATGCTTGGTTGACGGCTTCGTGAAGCGTCCGTTTACACCTTGTATGCCTGCTCTATCCCACTGCTGGACAAAGGCCTGGCTAGTTACTTAAATTAAAAACCGAGGGTTAATTCCTAAGCTCCCACCGCCTTATGAGTCACCCAACCAATCCTAGATAATAAAGTCAGTCCCATTCATAAATTAAAAGGTCAATTAGAGTATCGGGCACCGCCTCATCAACACAATTACCCATTGGACGATTAATTTATACAATTAAGATAACTACGGATTAGTTCTGTGTACACAGGATGCGCCCGTGTGTGGTTTGAGTTATATAGGGTGTGGAAATAACTTTTGTTTGTTATTATTATAGCTGAAAATCATTGGTTGCAATAATTAATATCGTAACACAATATATTTAGTTAAATTTAGTTTTAGATGTAAAATAAGTATTTGGAAACTTTCCAATTGCCTTTTTTACGCCTAAAACGATTACAACATCAAATTCAGTGTTTTAATTGCAATTCATTGTTAAAATTCTAGTTCACTAGTTAGGCATTTTTCTTATATCCGCATATATTGCCAATTTAATTAAAACTGGTAAATATTTGACGGCTATTTGCGACGTTGCCAACTTTTTGGATGAACGCTCTTAATAATATTATAATGACGTGTAATAATTAGTTAGATTAGGAATGATGAGGCTGACGTATCTTTGTAAGATAAAAGCCCATAATAAATAAAGATTTAAAAAAAAAGACGTTCGGGCCGCTGACTACCTGAAACGACTATCAAAGATCTACAAATTACAACCGGGACCAACAGCTTCCGAGACACGGAGGAACTTCGGTATGTAAAGGGTGTTAACCCATCCTAGTCAACTTATTCTGAAGATTGACTGATGACCCGAACGGCTGCTATTATTTACCTACGAGCTCCTTAATAAAAAAATGATGTTTCAGACATTAATCATCACTTAACTTAGAGCAACGTTTAATAAGTAAACGGCAAGGAAGTAAGCAAGTTAGTAATAATAAATTGTGTTAATAATAAAAACAGAACTATTATTAATATAGCGCCATAATAATCCAACCACAATAATTAATACAATAAGCGCCACAAGCCTTGCTATTATGTAGTGTGTGAATCATTCGCAGATACATTAATATTCCTATGACGTGACAGCGTGTGACCATGTGGGATTTGAACCAGGAAGGGTCGACCCACGGGTATAGCGAATTGTTAACTACAAACCAGCGCGTTCGTTCATTCGGATTTCTTGTAGATTAAGGACTAAAGTATACGGGTTGGAAGGGACACCGAAGCTAAAACGGTTACCACGTATTCATCAAGTCATTCTGAACCCATATACAGTACACAGAAATTTTTCATCGGTAATTTTAAAAAAAAAACAGCTGTTCCATACATTTTGACTGTGTATTGCACTTTTGTATGCAACAGCAGATTTAAAAAAAATACCGAAGAAAAAAATCTAAGTGGGAGGCTCAGAATGATGTACTGAATACGTGGTAACAGTTTTAGCGTCTTCCACCTCGTATAGATGAAACAGAATAAAGTTGTACAAAATGTCTTACGTAAATGTCTAATAAGCATATGAAAATACGAAATCTATTTAGACTGGTCTACATTGCGCCTTCTTGTATTCTAAAACTTTTTTGCTGCTTTTTCTAATATGGTTATTAATTCATTTATCTCCATATTCTGTGTATTGTGTAAAATACCTCGTCTCATTATATAGGGTGTAAACAGACCCTTCACATAGCCGTCACCCAAGCATTCTGTACATCAAACTAATAACTTTACGCAAAAATTATTGCTGGGAATCGACTTTTTTTTGGGGTGAAAAATCACGTTTTACGGTAGGACTCGATGGAAAGCACTCAAAGCATTGTGCTGATGGATGGATTGAATAGTACGGAGGTCGTGGAGGTGTGTAAAGTAAAAATCTTACATTAAAAACATGTATTTAAAAAGAAACTTGTGAAAAAGTTGGATCTTTGACCCCCAATATCTCCGTAACTAGAAGGTTCCCAGGTATGGCCTAGAACAAAAAAATGATCGCAAAGGCGGGGAGAACAAGTGTCTTTCGGATATGTTAAGGGTCTATTTACACCCTTTACATGTATTACCATCATCACCAGCATATTCCTATTCAATATAAAAAAACGACTCAAATCTAGGTTGAGTGAAACCATGAAACCTACAAATATTAATTTATCTCAAAACAAAGTCAGTAATCAAACAGAAATAGAACCAAACCCGCAGGTAATAAAAATAAAGGTAGATAATAACAATGAAGAAGAATCTATTGGTCACAATAGTCAGAACAAAGTGACACAACGTGCACACAATACCTCATTTAAATAATCATGGCGTGTGAGTGACTAAAACTTGAATAATAATTTAATATGACCCAAATACTTTGCGAAATGAATAAACATTAATTTTAAAATCATTTATGCAGGTGGTGTGTGATCCACCATGAAACCGGTTTTTGGTAGATGTAGAGATAAACAAACAAAATCGTAAGAACAGAACAAAATAACATGGCTTAGGTTCTCGTATATCAATTTAAGACCCTCTTTCTAGAACACATTCAGGTAAGAACGATCACTTTGGTTAGGTTAGGTTAGGTTAGCTACCTTATGAGCTCATAAGGATAAGGATCGTCGCGCGAACACGGGACAGTCGCTTACATGTTGATCGGTGAACCCAAACGCGTGGTCGCGCTGACACTGGGCGCCTTCCGATTTTTAGAATAAATGAGGGATATCAGGCGCTTTAGTTAGGAGGTAGGAAATGTTAGCAATGAAGCCTAGATTCTTCACAAAATCCTAAACAACCAAACTTTTTAAGTGCTTTGCTATACAAAAGACTTTGGTCTTCTTGTTGAATATTTCAATTTTGCTGCGATACGCGTAACTGATGCATTTGCACACGCAAAAATACAGATAAGACTAAAAAACATACAGGCCTTAGGCATAGATGAACAGCTCTAATTAATATCTCAGTTCAGAATTCTGTTTACGTATTAGCACAAAGCGATAACCAGAAATAAAGCGGAACCAATCATTTAGTTTCAAGTCCACACGTGCATTCTGATCTTGAAAAGAGTGACAAATTAACGGTCATGAATTTGCATAATGCAAATCCAATATCAAATTGTAGTAACTAGGCAATAGGAGAATTAGATCAGCTATACAGTCATAATCCTAATGTTATGCTAAGATAAACAAACATAAATGAAGTTAATGATGCATAGTAGATTCAGTAGTCTTTAGACTTGATCTGACTCGTGTAGTCAATCATTTCAATATAAATCATAGCAAGGAAAACTCATCCATACCATCATCTGCCTTATCCCAACTACGTTGGGGTCAGCTTCCAGTCTTATCGGATGCAGTTCAATAACATTAGCATAGGGCTATTGCCTATCTGACCTCCAAAACTTAAGTTATTGGGTAGCACCATACCCCTTGGCAATGCTGGTTGTCAGACTGTTCATCCGTACCAATAATTGAAGAAATACACGCCACTACTTCATTATAAAGAGAAAAACTTCCCAAAAATTAAGAATTTTGTGAATTTGAAGTTGGTAACTTAAACATTACCTAAAGTGAGCTGCTTCAATGTACCCCGCGAAGTTCATTTCAAAGGAACCTGAAGTAATGCTAAATAGAGTTTGATCAGTTCTGAACATTACATTCCCAATTCAGAAACTGATGGTTGTCTCTCCAACAGCCTTATATACCCTGCTCTCATCACCACTTATCTTCAATTCTTCTTTCTAGATAATCATCGAGCCAACCAGAGCACCTCACCATGGAGGAAATCAAGAAAGAGATCAACCTGGACTCAGTCCTCGAGAGCTTGGGTCCTTACGGCAGATACAACCTGCTGAACTTCGTCTTCCTTCTCTTCCCCATTCTGCTGAGCAGCTTCTTCGAATGTGGGTTCATCTTTGAAGCTCAGGAACTGGCTTATAGGTGAGTTTTACTTTGGTATTTCTTGGAAGTTAAGATTGTCTACAACGTCACTGACATCGGAGAAGGAAAACATCGCGAGCAAATCTGGACTTATTGATGATGATGATGCCATCCAGCCGATGTCGACCACAGCGACTGCATTCGATGACTTTCTAGGGTGGTTGTCGAGAGTTTTGGTGTGCTGCTCTATCATGTGCTCTCAAGTGGCTAGCATATCCAAATTTGACCGAGAACACAAGCACAAAGCGGAGATGTCAGAATACCATTGACGAAATTGTAGAGTATAGCTGCAGGTGGCCTAGCTTTAAGTTCATCACGCTTTAAGTCTAACAGCGACCTTCTCTCATCGCAGGCGTTGACCTGCCGATGCACACAACATCTCCACTCGGGCCGATTTTGTGCCTGCTTTTCCCCACACTAAGGGGTCAATTTCCCATCTTTTGAAATGTCTATCTGAACATCCTTGAAACGTAAAAACTGACCACCACGTTTTCTTTTCCGGACTTATTAATAAGTCTGAAATTACTAATTTGCATTTAGCAAGCGTGGTAGTCAATGCCAATTGCCATCTACAAGCTCTGCAGTGGGACAGGCTGACATTATTACTTGGAAGATATTTCCATCTTTAGTATGCAGTCCGATACATCATACCGACTTCACCCACTCCTGGCTCCTTATTCTTATGCAAGTCCTTAAGTGTCTGTGCCAGCCTCATCCAGGTACTACCCGCGATGGCAACAATGTCAACTAAGAATTACACGGTTCAAGATGTTTATAATTTAACATTTTAATATTATTCTCATCGAAATTAACAACGCAGTGTCTGTTTTTGTGGTAACGACCGTTTTGTCCTTATTCTGACCCAAAACATGAACTGATGTCTTTTATATAACTCTATAGTTCTTTTTCTGTTTATGTGATTCAATCTAATTTACTGTACCCACGGCGTCTATTTAGAATTGTTCATTAGTCGTTTTATTTGTTGATTCTTCAGCTGGAATATAAACTAAATTAATTCTACATGAATCATAGAAATACGGTTGAAAATTGAAAGGAACAATAATAATGAATTATTTATGCTTTATAATTATTTATGTTGTATAATAACAATGTTCCTTTGGCCTTGATAATCGGTTAGTTAGTGTTGTATATAACGCCTCACCTTCTATGAACGTTGCAAGACTTTCGTTTCTCAGGACCTTACACGTGACCTCATCTGAAGTCTCATTACTTGCTTACGTTTCGTCAACGATGTGGGTACATCGGAAAGTGCTATATAAATTCCATCTATTCTAGAAGTTGAGACTTTTAGTTATTCTTACTATGTGAAAAGATGAATGATGATGATTGTGCGAGGAATGATATGAAAGAGAAAGGAGTATATGATGCCGTGACGTCTGACAGAGGAGAATGGAAAACGTGTTGCGCCGATTCCAAGTAGAATTGCACAAGATCAGGAAGATGATGATATTCTTTCTATACAGAGACACAGACCCTTCATATAGCCGTCAACCAAGCATTCTGTACATCAAACTAAGTAACTTTACGCAAAAAAATATTTCTGGGAATCCACTTTTTTTTGGGGTGAAACATCACGTTTTACGGTAGGACTCGATGGAAAGCACTCAAAGCATAGTGCTGATGGATGGATTGAATAGTACGGGGGTCGTGGAGGTGTGTAAAGCAAAAATCTTACACTAAAAACATGTATTTAAAAAAAAACTTGTGAAAAAGTTGGAACTTTTGACCCCCAATATCTCCGTAACTAGAAGGTTCCCAGGTAGGATCTAGAACAAAAAAATGATCGCAAAGACGGGGAGAACAAGGGCCTTTCGGTTATGTTAAGGGTCTATTTACACCCTTTATGTATAGGTTACCATAGAGAGCCTGTTATACAAACTTCGATCCACAAACAGCATCGTTTCTTCTTCTCTGGTCTCAGTTATATTTTTTAATGTTCATAATGGTCATATTATCCTTTTTACTGCAATACCATTTATACATTGACGTTTAATTACACGGTGGAATTATGATACTTTGTAATTACACACTTGAATTACTTTTTTACATGGAGACTGTAACTGTTTATCCACAATGTATGACAGTGGTCGTAAATGGATGGTTAACTAAAACCAAGTTCAAAAATTTACGTTACGAGATTATGTAAAACTAGCTTATGACCGCGTCTTCGCCCGCGTGGAGTTCGGTAAAGAGGATAAAAAGTATCTAATGTGTTAATCCAGATTATAAACTATCTGTGTGCTTAATTTCATCCAAATCCGATCAGTAGTTTTTGCGTGAAAGAGTAACAAACATCCATCCCTCCATCAGTAGGATTAATATCAAATAATTCAATATCCGTATTTATATCTGTTTATTAAGATATCTTCTTGTCCATGTTACTTGGGGTGTAAGTCGTTTTTTTTCTTCCATTCTCCCCTTTCAGTCGTCACATCATTCACTTCTAAATAAATCTTAGTTTACTTTACGTCTTTTTTCCTTTATCAGCTAAAGATAATGATGGCTAAATCTATTCTTCCCTAAGTCAAAATTTGTTCAATTATATTAATTTTCGTACAAGCTTAATCATTCTCTCTTGTTATAAATAGATGATTGAACTATACTTTTTTAATTTATTTAAGGATACCTAGCGTACTGTCTCAATTTGCTCCGGTTGTTGCTCTCGCAGTACCAAAATAATCTCAGAGTTCATTTTCCTTATACGTTTTTGTTGCAACTCGTCTATTTTAAGGTATTACAAAAAGAAGGCTAGGTATCGTTGCAAAAATAATGGGAACTTCCTGATGAAGGTTATTATTTGATGATTTTCCCATTGTATTTTGTTATTTATGTTCCATTACATTCCTTCCATGTCTTGCAGACGTCACGCAATTCAAGATTCAAAGTACCTACAAAAAAGATAATAACCTAATATGATAAAAAATATTTAGGTAGACTAAATTGGAAGTAGATGATATAGTCTCATCAGAAGATCAAGATGTGGATCAAAATCAAAAGTCATTTACATACATGAAATTCGGCTGAGAATCAAGATGTTTTGAACGTCAAAATTTCATGAGATCCGTCAAAACATCCACACTAGTTCCGCAGTTAGTAGCAACACATCTGACTCTTAGATCAGTGCGTGGTTTATTGATGAAAACAACTACTATTTTACCAACAGATGCGAGATCGACGGCTGCGAGCAACGCTTCAACGATACCTCCTGGATCAACTACGCCATCCCGACGAACCAAATCCACAACAAGCCGGAATCTTGCAAGATGTACATACCTCTTAACACCTCCGAGTTCCAGTGTGTACCTGAAAACTTCGACTTGAACAAAACCATGGATTGTGAGACATTTGTTTATGAGGATGAATATTCACTTGTTAAAGAGGTCAGTAGACTAGACGAAGTTTTAATTTATTTAGACTAAGTTTTGTTGCAATGGATCGTAAAGCCGTAGCGTTTAAAATTATTTGTCTAAACTTTGAATATAATTTCTATAGGCTTATTCTAGAACGATACTCAACAGAATCAAGAGAACTAGCACTTTGTGCTTTGTCAACAGATACATTACTCAATCCTCAAAACGCCCACAGTTCACCACTTCCTAGTGTTCACCCAAGCAGTAATCCCGACTCAAAATTGTAAGATTTGAGTACAGATTAATGCTTCAGTTTCATTCTAGAATGCAGACTCAAGAGTACTGTCTAGCCTTTTAAGCATAGCAGTTGATATATCGAGCGTTCCAACTGACAATATTTTCTTATTCGTAAAGTACTTACCTGAAGTAATACAAAAATGTTTGCGAAAGAAACTCTTATCCTTATTTGTGTAACATGAAACTCGTCTGTTTGCGTATTCCACTTTCTCATGTCAACTGCTCTGTGAATATTGTTGATTTTGGCAAAAAAGAGCCTTGTATCATTGAAATGTATATTTTTATCTGATATAATTTGTTTCACATGTAGAATATCGCCCAAGAATTTTATATGGGCAATTGTAGTCCGAGTCCATATGTAATTTGAACATCCTAACAAATTACACGTAGACTCGTTACAAAGTTATTGGCTTTACATAATAATACTATATTTGTCCGCAGTAATCGAAGTACAGGAGGCGGACGCCACTGCGCCAAATATGTAAACTCCACGCTCTAAACATGCTACTTAATTTTAAGACACTTGAACAGTTTCTAAGTCTTATTCATCTTTCAGTTCAACCTCGGCTGTCAGGAATGGAAGAGAGCTTTGGTGGGGACCATTCACAACTGTGGGATGTTCGTCGCCATGTTGTTTACGGGTGCCATATCTGACCGGTTTGGAAGGAAAGTGGCTGTGGGCTTTGCAGCTACTACAAGCTTCATATTTGGTTTCGCGAGAGCGTTTGCGCCAAATTATTTGACTTATGTAGCGATGCATTTCTTGGAGGCTGCGTTTGGCGGTGGATTGTATCCGTCCGCTTATGTTTTTAGTAAGTATTTTTATTTTTTCTTGGATCATTATGATTTCCCTTCACCTAGCAATTGTCTCCAATTATCCGTAAGTTTTAACAATACTACTACTTCAAGCACATCATTTATACGGAGGAGTTGACTTACTTCTCTAGGGAAAGCATTCAGAATTAGTTAACGACTTCGGAACTCAGCAAGTTAGGTAGTTGCCAACTTAGACCAATATAATTTCAACAGTAATAAAAAGTTCTAGCAACAACCATTTTGCTAAGATGCCTTGATTATTAGGCCTATGGGTAAAGCTTGTTTTAAAAGATAAAGAACTAACATTATCGAAGTGCTTATCACCGAGTTGTGTTTAACATCGAGTAATCTTAAAAGATATCAGTAGTACACTAATTGATGTTGTCTTCTAGTGTCATGATAATGATCTTAAAATAAGCCGCCATATTACCGATTTAATCTCTAAATCGAGATACTCTAGATATAATTATCAGTAAATAAAGATTGCTAATACCACACTTCAGAATAATCAAGTCCTTCAAACAATAAAATATTCCTTTATTAATTCCTCATCAATTTCCACTAAACCCATTAGGAAACCCATCACAATACATATAATCTTCAACATAGTTTACCTTATACGGTGATTCTCACGACATGCCCCTATTGATACTAATTTATTCTTTACAGTTATCGAGCTGGTCGGCCTCAAGCAGCGAGTCATAGTATCCGCTATGTGCAATATGACCTTCGTTATCGGCGTGGTTCTCATCGCCCTCCTCGCTTGGGTCATCGACAGCTGGCGCACCTACATCCTCATCCTTTACTGCCCAGCCCTGATCGTCGTCATTTACATCTGGTTCATGAACGAAAGCGCCCGCTGGCTCCTCAGCAAAGGCAAAAGAGACCAAGCTGTTACCGTCCTCAAAAAAGCAGCAAAAATCAACAATTTGGATCCTAGGAAACTTGAGCTGGACTGTTTAGGAGATCCTTTGTTGAAGGTTGAGAGTCAGACTACAGATAAGAAGTCTCAGCTGTCGAAGGCCATACGTTCTACTATAATATGGAAAAGACTCATGATATGTTCGTTTTTGTGGATGACATGTTCTTTAGTGTACTACGGTTTGTCGATTAACTCTGTATCGTTGAGCAGTAATAGGTACGTGAGCTTCATGCTGGTGACGCTGGTGGAGATCCCGGCGTACATCGTGGTCGTGATAGTGCTGGACAAGTATGGCAGGAAGCAGACCCTGGTGGCCACATATCTGACTTGTTCGCTGATGAGCTTGCTGTTCGCTTTCTTGCCAAGAAGTGAGTATTTATTGCTATTTTGACTGTTTAATTCAGTCTTGCCTTAGTCGTGCGCCCTGTGGGTCAGTTATACACAGGGCTCGCACAGTGCTCTACGAGTCCAATATAATACCGCGTTCCGGGTATTGCTGGGGTTGCCGCGCTTCTATAGCGCGTCGGGGATGTTCGCGGAGGCACGCGTTCCGGACTTCGGCTCGCTGCTGCGTCTGCTAATCGCATCACTCATTCGTCGGGTGCGCGACAGCCCCAACAGCCTCGTGGCTACTGTAGCCCGCAGGGTAGATGGCCAAATAATGTGTCACTGGATGGCGGCACGCAGAGCGTCATTCAGATATGTGCTGTAGTCAGTTTGTGTAACGTGTTTTTAGTTAGTAAGTGCCCAGTTGTTTCTTTTTTATTTGTTATGGATCTCTGGTCTGAAAATCAAGATTTATTTTTATTAAACAAAACCTTAGAAATTACGGAATCCCATCTGCTCCGAATCTTACTTCGACCAATTTCGTCATTTACATCTGGTCGTCTCGTCGTTACTAATTATCTTTAAAAATGAGCCAGATATAATTCTTTTTAATGAGAATTAAATGCCGAGATATCAAAACCACCTATTAAAAACCGATAAAGAAGACTGGGTCAATGCCATAGCATAACATTCATATGTATAAAGCGTTGCCAGTAACGTATGTTCAATCGCACAATTAATATTTGTTATTAAACATATATATTTTCAATCTATCGCCACTTGGTCACGCTATCGTGATATAAAAATTACTACGAGCATTGAACATAATATCATTGCTTACGATATTTCATTCTGTCTTTACTATTACTATTTATTTTTTTAACCTTAACTGTCACAATGATAGGTAAAGGTCATATTCCTTTTACATCTAAACATCTGCCAACAGCCTGTCATCGGAAGGCTAGTATAATAAATCTATACTAGTAAAGAGGTAAAATTTGTTTGTATGTAGAGGGTAATCTCCGGAACTATTGATCCGATTCCGAAAATTCTTTCACTAATGGAAAGCTACGTTATCCCTGAGTGACATAGGCTATATTTATTTGTAGGAAAAATTAGGGGGGGGGGGGAATTAGGGGAAAATAAATGTCCACCCGTGCGAAGCCGGGGCGGGCCGCTAGTATTAAATAAAATTATCACTATGCTTGTTAAATGGATCTATGATCGTAGTTATTGCCAGGAGGCTACTGCTACTTATGTCCATGCACATGTCTGGCCGGATCTGGAAATCTTCTTAAATCACAAACAATTTTTCGAATGACTATATGCATATCAGTGGCGAAGGTTCCCTACAACTCGATTCCTACCGGGTTCCCTTTGAAAAATGGCACAGTCAGTATTCTCATCATCTGCCTAGCTTTTTCCCAACTATATTGGGGTCGGCTTCCAGTCTAACAGGATGCAGCTGAATACCAGTATTTTACATGGAGCGACTGCCTATCTGACCTCCACAACCCAGTTAGTACTGGGTAATACGATACCTCTTGGTAAGACTATAGACAAATAATATAATCACATTAAAGATATGTACTCCGGCTTACCTCTTACAAAAATTGACCCTTCGCTACTGATGCGTATATAACAAGGAATCGATCGTATTTTTATTTAAATAAAGACATGGAGTATCTATCAAACAATTAATTCATTTACGATTTTCTTTTGACGCGTGGAAAAAACCATAAATCGAAAAACAAAATGGGCGCACGCAGCGAGCTTACCATAACATGAATTATAATTAAGTAACGAAAAAAATATGAAGGACATGGAAAAATTACAAATTATCTATATGTATATAGATTACCTACCTACTGCCTATTAATTCCGTCATTCAAAGTGCAAACAATATTTAATTATAAAACATTGGCTCATACTTAAACAAACTTGTCGAACGAAGTATATAAACAAGCCAATACAACACATTAGAATATAAATTAAAGCCGAATAGTAAACATATGATTATGCGTTTGTAAACAAGTTTTGTTTACTACGGAAACAAAATGCGGAAATTATGATTTTAGTTTACAAGTGCATTTAATTAAGGCTGGTTACATATTCGCGGTTTAGATCGCGCGGCTAATTTCAAAAAGGATCGCGACTTTTTGTGGAATCATCTTAATCAACATACGTTTTATAAGTTTTAAAACTGTCATGGTCACTAACATTAACACTAGAAACGGGATTTTTACCATGTTTACTCGTTTTTTGGGAACTTAAAACAAACAGTAAACATGGTAAATATCCCGTTTCTAGTGTTAAGGTTACCATGTTTTCAGTACATCATTCGGAAACCCCCACATAAAAAAAAAACTTGTTCCATACATTTTGACCGTGTAGGTATTGCAGTTTTGTTGTAAAAAACTGTTTTTTTTTAAATTACCTATTAAAAATTTCTACGTGAGCGGTTCAGAATGATGTACGGTAACCTTAACACTAGAAACAGGATATTTACCATGTTTACTGTTTGTACTGTACTGTTTATTTGTTTTGAGTTCCCAAAAAACCAGTAAACATGGTAAATATCCCGTTTCTAGTGTTAATTTTAGTGACCATGGTAACCGTTTTAGCGTCGATGTTTCCACCCTGTATAATACATCAGACTTTTATATTTCTCATTATCATAGTATCACAGCCTCCGACTGTGATGATAACATTTAGAAAACTAGAAACTGGATTTCAAGGTTCTTACTCATTGGCATTCTAACTTTTTGGGTGCAAAAGAGGCGGTTTGAAAACATTTTTTTTTTTATATCTGAAAAATATACTAGCAAATACATCTACAATGATTTAGTTGGAAATCTTAAGACGTTTATTAAATGAACAAACCTAAAACTAGCGGTAATAGCAAACCATTAAACATAAAATGTCTAGTTACTTTCAATAGTCGCGCGATAAATCGCCAATGAGAAAGCGGTCTTCGCTGACGCGTCAGTCCGTCGACCTTGCGATTGTGGCGAAACATTTTACACGTGTGTGTACTGCGCTTAGCTTCATAAACGAACGAACACGATCTAATGTCCGTACTAAAATGAAAGACGATAAATATATCTATTCTTTAATCACTAAGTATACACGTGAATCTCTATAACGATAAAACGTTTTCTCGCTAGCCATTCATTTCTAAAAATACTTGTTATGTTTTGATCATGTGATTTGAGGATCTTAGTTCTCTCATCATTGCATCTTATCTAGCTTACCTACGTTGGATCGTCTTTTATTTTCGTCAGATGCTCAAATGAAAAGACAAACGAAGATTTGCTTTCGTAAGAGGCTATGATAACAATGCATCTAATGGCGTAATTAGTAGCATATTTCCTTCTTTTTGTTGGATTCATCATTCGAGTAATATCTAAATCGGATAATAATGTAAAATTAGCGCTTAATATTGCCATTTACAAATCTTGACCAAGTAGACATAGGATTCCTTGCATTTGACTGTCTAATAACTTCTATTTCTCTTCCAGACGACTACTGGTCCATCCCCCTGTACCTGATCGGCAAATGGAGCGTGACCCTCGCCTATAGTTCCGTATACATCTACGTGTCGGAGGTGTTCCCCACCAACATGAGACAGACCCTCATCAGCATGTGTTCGATGGCCGGCAGGATTGGCTCGCTTGTAGCACCGATGACGCCTTTGTTGGTGAGTAGAGAAGTTGAACTTGTAAGACATTCATCATCATCTGCACTGAAAATATGGGAAAGCTTAGCCCCATTTCAATCGATGGGCGAATGTCAGGCCTCATTAAGCTTCTAATCGACTTCCTTATCGTCATCGTTCCTTTACGATTAACCAGAGCCAAAAGCAGTTCACAGGCTGCTTTGTGCTAACGAACGACGCCGATAATATGTATATCATCATCTGCCTTGCCTTATCTCAAGTTTGTTGGGATCGTCTTCCATTATTTTACATGATGCGACTGCCTATTTGATCTCCACAACCCAGTTGTAAGACCTTCGGGATTCTGACCATACGTAATGACCCGTAAGACATTGTCACTTGTATTAAAATAAGCTATTCTAAATATTTCAAAATCGAGGAATGATTTCTTGGAAGAAAAGATAAAGTAAAAGACTTTACTGAACTAGAGAGAAGGCTAGCCGGGACCCTTCTGATTTCTTAGCATTAAAAATAATAGAAAACTTTCTGATCTGCTCAATTCGGGGAATCTTCCCGAGCTTTGGCTAAAACTACTGTAACTCAGTTTACGCATTCCATGTAACAGACAATCTGTAAATTCTTCAGATACAATCTTGCCAAATAACAAAATAAATTGTAGAAACCATAATTCCACATTTTCAGAAAATAATGCGGGAATATTTCTTTACAGTCTTTATACCACAAATCCATGCCAACGGTGATCTTCGCGGCCATGTGCCTGATATCCAGCACCCTAGTCCTGATGCTTCCAGAGACCAGGAACATGAGGCTACCAGACACGATCGAGGAGGCAGAGGCACTGTCCAGGAACAAATCCAAGAATTGAGGCTGTTTATCCTAAAAAGAACTAAATTAAGTAGGTATAAATGTCCAAAATTATAAAGACATCAGGGACCGTTTAGACTTTTTGTAATGAAATGCAGCTGGAAAATTGATGACAGGGTCGCTATTCCCTGTTTTGTAAAAAGTTGATTTTTAAAGCTAGTTGTGAATGTGTGTTCTTAATTTATCTAAGTTTTATTCGCCGTAAAATAAAAAATTGTTGGCGAAAAACTATACCCGAAAGTCGGGTCCTAACTAAAACGACCGTCGCGTTCATTTTGTTCAGATACCACGTGGTTGCGCCGACAGAGGGCACTTTCAGGTTTTCCGAACAAACGAATGCGATGATCGCGTACACTCGCGCGAGCGTTCGCTTCGGCTAGGACGCGTGGAAAATGGGGTCAATTTTTTGGAAGAATTAAGAATACACCAAAAAGGATCGCTGGTAGATCCACTGAAACCTCGTTGTGTAAAGATGATCCAATGCGTCGTTATGTTATATTATGTGTAGTCCTTTTTTACAATGCACTTTTATATTATACTTATCTACTGATGTTACAAGACTAAGTACTTATACAAAATACTTAAAGATTAATTAACACAATACACTTAAAAATTCCCAAGATACCGTGGGATAAATATTAATTTAAACATTTAATTAAAATATGTTTAATTGATTTACAAATTAAATTCTAAATCAAAAAAAAATCCTTTACCAACAGAATTGTCTTGTTCTAAAGAGTCTATGAAGTTATACAATTCAGCTTTGATTCCCGTTTACAACTTTTTAGACTATTATAGACACTTTGCCAAGGCATTATCAATATTTACGAACAATTTGCTTCTGAAAAACTTAAGTTTCCCTACAAATCAATTGAATTCCTTTAAGTTCCTCTTTCAATACTTCATTCAATCGGAAATTTAAAAAAAAACTTATCACGGAATAAGATTTTTTTTGTTCAAGCAATTTCCATTGTGAAGCTTAAAAATTTTGTCAAACTATTACAGTAGGGATTTAAAATAGTTACAATAGAAATAAGCACTTTGATAATTTTCCAATTATACAATTACGATTTCATTCGTAAGGGCCCGAATACACAGTTCATTTCAGCAACGTATACCAGGAACAGAATATTACTAAGTAAAACCTATCGAAAATACAAAGGTATTCTAGGACTCTTAAAGACTTTACCAACATGCTATAAATTACAAAATCGTATAGCAATTTTATGACCTTTATGATATGTTTTCGAACAAAGAGACGTACTTCAGCCTCCTTTCATATTCTTTGATACAATGTGTTTTAGTATCCGATATTTGTATTTGTGACCGTATTTTAAAACGTCAGTGCATGGTTAAATCGATTGTGACACGTGTTATATGTATTTTATTGCTGAATTTGACTGTGTAATTAGGCACTAATAAAAATTACAAAAGGATTTTTCGCTTGATTTTTTACTTGTTAATCCAGAACCATTTTTTACAATTATTTGGTTACTTAACTCGAATATGATACATAAATCACTTAATTTCTACTTAATAATATCTTATTTTTTATATTAAAAAAAAAACATTCACATTGCCCTGCATTACAGGGGTGGATACTCATTGAATAAAAATGAAAATGTAAAAAAAAAAAAAACAAAGATGTTGGCCAAATGTTGGGCCAGGTGCAGTTGATTTTTTCAGCATAAAGCCTTAAAGTTGGAGTTCGAAGTGATAATTATCTTGATCGTAATAATAATAACTTAATAATTATCTTGATAATAACAAAAAATATTTTCAATGTCACTTAACGTGTATGCGAACGCGACTTGCCCCTTAAGCTAGTTAGTTTTGTTTGTTATTATTTCACTCTAAAGGACCTGAAAAATTAAGGCCCTGTTTGGACTGAATTCGAGTGTGTTAAAACAAGAAATGTGGCTGTAGTCGAAAATGTTAGAAATCAAGTTATGAATTATCATGATAGTTGTCTTGATAATTTCGAATCCTGCTTAAAATAGCTAAGGGGTTCACACTGTTCGGGTTGCTCTAATACCACACAGGCCGAGTGGCAAAATAGAATGTGAATTTTGATTCCTGATTGTACCGAATCAGGTTGACGCGAACATTTGTGTGTAGCGCGCCTTAAATAAATAAAAATCTACTACATGTTCAAGCTCTTTTCATACCGACTGTACTTGCAACGTACCTTTACTTAAAAATGCGATCAAATTATGCTGAAAACATCAACTACCAACATCAATTAATTTATTTAATTATATTTACGTTAATATTTAACAGTATTTTTGTATTAAGTATCCACATTTTATAATTAGTAGTTCTTAAGTTTAGTGTGGGACCAATATAAAAAAACTTCGTCCATAAACTACGTTTCAATGTCGTTAGCTAAAATTATTTTAATATTATACTATCAACTATAATTTTTAATGTCGTATTCATACTTTTTACCCGACTGTGGCGAAGCCCAAAAGGAGGGTTATGTGTTTTTTACCATCGTGTCTATTTGCTCTAAAAAGATGTGCGGCGTGTAAAATCTTACAACAGGTTTGATAAACACCCCATGTAGCTTTCAATTGTTTTTTATAACTATTCGTTCTAATCATCATAATTACTATTAATTACCTACTCAAGAATCATCACATATTTTTAACCAATAAAATTGTATTGTTCACTGAAATATGAAACACATAACATTACATCGTTCTTTTGACGCATTCAAATAGTTATATCAAAAAAAATAATCATAAGATTACGTAAACATTACAAATCTTCGATAACAGTTTAATTACCAAAGTTTTCCAATACGCATGCACGTCTTAGCATGCATGACATGCATAACAGATGGATTGATGGAATGAATGATGACTGTGATGATGAATTCATTTCTAATGACTAAATCATCACGTAATTATAATGCCAACTTGATTGCTTCATTATTTTAATCGTAAATTCTATTGTTATTTCAATGCTGAACATTACAATGACAGTTTATCATTCATCATTCACATAATAGTCAGCTTTAAAAAACTAAATGTATATTTAATCACTTTAGAATTGGATCCTTTATAATTGTAATTGCTTCGATGTGATAGATTATCACAATGTTGTTGCAGATTTGAAATTATAAATAATTGTCAACTGTCATGCATAATTCATCGGGTTTTACGGGGATTCACAGATACCAAGCTATTGCTTCTAACCCCTGGCTTGCTAATATAATGAATGATGTCAAATGTCACGTTAAATATTGTGATTTATTGAACAAAATGACATGACGTCATTTAGTGAAATTTGATATCGCTGTAACGCAGTAAATTGAATTAGCTTTCTGAAATTGGAAATCAATTATTTACTATAGATAGAATCCTTTATGAACGCCTTACGAGTTATTACAGGAGTGCCCTTGGTGCGAAAAGTGAGACGATTAGAAATTAAATAGTTTAGTGTCAAAATATTTTTCTCAATATACAAAAAGATTGTCAGCAAAACGCTTCATGTGCATATAATTTTAATTGCTTTAAAAGACATACATTGACAAACTAAGGTTATTGTCATACGATTGTGAAAAGCTTTTGGAAAAAAAAAAATAATAGACGTAGTTTATGGACATACCTTTTGTAGTGATACAACCGAATTACTACTGCACCCAGCATTTTTAGTTTATTAATATTAAAATACATTTTTGGTATTTTATTTAGTTTAAGTAATTATTATTATAATAATATTATTATTTGTAGTGCATCAGTGATTGTCATTATTGTGCTTTTATGATACCTATTATTATTTATTACTACGTTTGTATTTGGTACAAATACATTTTTGTTGAATACACAATTTGAATAATAAACTTTTTGTAAAATATTTTCTGGTTTTATTATGATGTTCGTATAGGCTCCAACTTCTATAGCGGTTAAATATTAATGTGCCAATCTTTTTTCTAATGGATAAAAGCTTCCAGTAAGTAAAAAACAGAATTAACGCTCGAAAAATAAAAAAAGTTATTCAAAACACAAATATAGGTACTCAAATATTTATTCACAATGATATACATTTTCAAAGTATTGCGCACTACATACCACGGTTCTTGAAGAAAACTTGAAGACAACCAAAGCTGCCTGCTCCCCTATTCAATTCCCTTCCATTCTCAACCAAAACAACAGAACATCAACCTCTATTTAAGTATCATTACCATAGTAATAGTTCAAGCGTACCTGGCTCATTAAACTCCGCCGCAACGCTCCAACTTACTTTAAATATTTAACCAAGCTTAAGTAATTACTTAAGTATGCAAGGGGTGCGATGACGTTGATGTTGCTCATGATTAATTGTTGCAAAGTATGGTCGCGGTTACAGGTTAATGGGCGTTGATGTGTCACTCGCGTTTGACGGGTTAGGTTCGACGCGAGTGGCGCGTAATCACGATTATTGCTGGAGGCTTAATATGATTTTGTTGTGCAATTTAGATGAAAGCATTGCGAGGCTTTTGAGTTAATTATTTTGGCGTGATATTGGGAACATAATAATAACGTAAATGCCGACAGATTATTGTAAACTTTGAGGTAAACGTGGACTGAAATGCATTCAAACATAAAAGGATTACTTACTACCAACAAAATATTTTCACTGAAATAGGAGTGCGCTTCTCTGGCAAAGGAATACTTTTATTTATTACCTCTAAAAGCAGAAAAGTCAAAGTAGTTTCTTTAGAAACTCTTATTCGCAATTCCAACATTAAAAGTCGTACAAAAATATCTTCTAAACCCCAGAATGCTCCGAGGAAAGGCACACATTAAAAAGAAGGCTCGCTACACGCCACAAAGCATTTTAATTTCACAAAAATTGCCTTCTAGAAACAGAGGCGGTGCTATTTTTCTCTTGTTTTTCATTTAAAGCTAGACACATGGCCACAAACCGTGTTTTTTGGGGTGTGAAAACGGCCTACAGCAAACTTTAGCGCTCTACGTAACAATGCAGCTAGAAGGAATGAATCGTGGAGGTTGGAAAGTTGGATACGGCAATTAGAATAAACATTGAAGCGAACAAAATATGAGAACGAAAAAATGTGGTATTTACTTTATATCGATACTCCTGCGCACATCCCATCTTCCTAGCTCATCGTGCTGTGCTGGGACTAACACTTCCTTAGTTGACACTTCCCGTAGCCCAAGGGCTGGCTTTTACCTTGGACAAAGGCCTAGCGTTGCCATACAACAACAATTATGCACCCAAGAGACTGGCAACCCCGCCACCAAGTCTTTTGGGTACATTACCAGTTGACAGCGTTGAGGAGTTTTTTGACGCCATTTTTTAAGTTTATTGTTAAGTTAGTTTCTTTAGGTTATTTTAATTTATAATGTATATATTATTTAGCTAATATACATTTCCTTAATAAGTATTAAAATAAATGTTTTGATGAGCAAGCTGAAGTGACAATATGCCGGCCGTAAAATCAATGACCGTTTGGTAGACGTCTTCTTGAACGGAAACCGCACATCCGTAAGCGTGAGCTTTCGAAGGGTGGCTGGCAGAAATTCGATGAGACTTGCAGAGGGTCGAGTGTAATGGCGTGCAATTGGAGAATCCCATGCATAGCTGAGAACTGCCGCAGGCTAATAATGATGACTTTGGTTGATAAAATCTTAATTCTAGAGAATTTATACCCGTTTAAAAATTCTTCGATAATACTAGTCAAACTTTTGGAACTAAGTATAATCGTGGACCATTAATTATTGAGAATTTAAGCTTTGTTAATGAATAAACGAATTACTAAAACTTATCTTTTAAAAGATTGAGAGAGAGAAAGAGATTTAAAAGATTCAAAAGATTCGCTCGTTAATATTTGAATGCCTTTGTGCACATGTTTAAGTACAAGGCAACAAAATTTTAACAAAAGTATATCAAAATACCAAGGTTTAGACCAATTAGCGAAACCGGTGAAACAAAGGCCCTTGACGGGCTGTCTGCTCTCTGTTGTTGTAGGTGGTTAACGTCACAAATCCTTGCCTCCATGGCACGAGGTGGATCCACGTGTAACTTTTATTTCAGGCTGATGATTGTAATACGTGATCTCAAAATATTAGGTTCATTTGGGTGTCGCCGCAGTCAGGTTGGAAATATAGAAGAGAGGCCTGCGCACAAGTGCACAACCAGGCACCGAATAGGTTACCCGTGTAGAGGTTATCCTAAGGGAAAGGTTAACTTATGCTATAGGGATAATCAGCCTATAACAACTGTTTCACGCACAGAATTCATTATCTACATAAAATACGAAAGAAATTGACGAATTAACTCCGCGGTCGGAGTCGTCTCTCTTCCATTCTAGTTAATCATCATTATTAAATGATTAACCCTTGCATTATAAGGACTTAACCTGTATATTATACAAGTTAAACAGTCTCCTGCAAAAAATGCCACGTCTAAAAATAAGAAACTCTTCAAGTGCATGGTTCAAGACTGAGTCGAGGGATGGTATCTTGGTGCAACAATAGCGCGGTCCCGTCCCTTTTGTGTGTAACACCCGGGTCGCGGTGCGGCGGCGCCTCCCAAAATATTGCACTTCTCTAAATCGCCACACAGTGATGTGCCGCATATCGATAAAAAAAGTTATCGATGTAACAGCGACTCATCGCTCGCTGCTTGTTCTTTTTATCAACTCGTAATGCGATGAATTCTTCAGATCGATTTTGATATCAATAACAGTGTCCAATATTATTGGACACTATTATTGAGTTTATGAATCAAAACATTATATATTACAACAGCACCGGTGAGCAAGTTTTATTTTACTTATTTTTTATTTAGCCTATACTGTTCCACTGCTGGGCAAAGACCTCCCCCAATTCCTTCCACGACTTCTATTCTCGCTCCAGTTTGAACCAGCCCTCGCGGTAAGCAAGTTGATTACAAGCGACAAGCGTGTTGTGACAGCGACTGCCTGAAAACAAATGAAATAAATTGCTTAAGGTTTGCCACGAGTTACCGGGAAATGACTTGCGATGCCACGGTATTCACGCGCAGGAAACAGAGGCCCTAGCACGTCGATTTTTGAATCGAAAATACAATTCTCCTGTAGCATTTTAGTTAAATTATTTGCTTTACTACAAGCATAATCAGTATCTTCCATAGATATAAATAACTTCTTAAAATTAAAGAATATATATAATTTTAAAATCGACGTATTTACGTTACGTTTACGCTACGCGCTCGTGGTAGAGCCTCAGGTGACATAGGTACGCGCGTCTCTGTTGTTTTGACGCAAGTCGCCGCTGCAATTCGCATCGCCAGTGCTCTTAAACGGGGTCGTAAATGGGAATGAAGTTACAAAGGCGATAATTTTTGTAAACCCAAACATTACTTTAAATTATATGAACACGTTGATTGAAGCGACACTGAATTATTATCCTTTGTGGTGATCCAATGAGCGTAAAATACGATAACATCGTAAAACGTGAACGTGTACATAAAAATAACAACGTATTTCTATTATGATTTGCGTTATAATAGGCAAATATAATTATATATGTATCGGTTTACATTGCCTTGATTAGTTAAGGTTAATCAGCTTAAAGAAACTAATTATTACTTTCAAATGATATGCTATTATTGCAAGTTGTAATAATAAGATTTTATATCGACATACCTCATTATAATAATTAGAAATACTCGTGATCTAGTTATTCTGTTAAAAGATAAATAAAATTGCTGTATCTGCTTGTCTATTTATAGACAGCTGTTGCAAGACAGATCTTCAATGAGGTGATTGTCTTTCCAACTAAATAAAAATGAAAATGAAATTCAATTACAGACAAAGTACTGCCCACTGATTTTTAAAACAATATTTATTTTTGTATCCTACTTCCAACTAATATTATAAATACGAAAGTTCGTGAGGATTTATGGATGTTGGATGGATGGATGTTTGTTACTCTTTCACGCAAAAACTACTGACCGGATTGAATAAGATTTGGCACACAGATAGTTTATAACCTGGATAACACATAGGATACATTTTATCCCGGTAGTACGATCCCGTGGGACAATTACCGAACTCTAAGGGTGCGTCCACATCTGGCGAATGTGCCGCGAATGTGCAGCTCGCGAGCCATTTGCGAACTGCGCGCGTGCATTTTATGTTCGTACGCAGCCCCTGCGCCGTCCGCGCGCCGCTCGCGCGCGTTCTACGCGCCGTACTCGAGCGGCGCAGGAGGTGCGCGCGTGCCGACCGCGATGCACCTCACAAATTCAAGCAAATTCATAACTGAGGCTCAAGTTCACGCGTATGTGCGCACGAGCAGCGCGCGCGCAGCTCGCGGGCACCTCGCAAACGGCTCGCGAGCTGCACATTCGCGGCTCATTCGCCAGATGTGGACGCACCCTAAGGGGGCGTAGCCGTTGGCATAGGCTAGTTGCAAATATTCCCTTGATGCTGCATTTTGGAACAAGGAAAACAAGAAGGATGAAGAAAGATTTTTGGGTATTTATAACTTAAATCATGGTAAAGAACAGATAATTTGAAAGTACGTCATTTTTGCGGGAAATCCTATCGGATATACAGCATGTCTAGTTTCAAAAACGTTTTGCATTGCTATAAAAGTGCCGGATATTGCAAAAGCCACAGGAAAATTGTTCGATGTCCTAGTTTAAACAAAGGATTATTGAAAATCTTCTAGGTATTTAAGTTATCTTAAGATCTGCAGTAAAACCTTAAAGATGAATAATATTACATTTTAACAATTTCATATTCTATTCTATTTTTTAGTATGGCAAGCGAAGTCGAATTCCTAATCATAACAATTAACAAATGGTACCTATAACAGCTCTCTTTAACTACATTAACGCTTATAATGTCACACCAATAAAAATCGTTGCACAAATTTATGCTCTTTCAATCCACATCATCAAACCATTTTATCGATATCGATAAACATGCAACGTTCCCATCCCTACAAGTTGACACCAGCATAAAGGCTCTTTGTGTGATTGAAGCGGAGACCGTAGCCTATCTGCTATCACCTCACTATGCTGATCAAGATTACAGGTGCTGCACGTTTGATATAGTATACGTAGTAGATATACGTAGATATAGTAATCTAGTATCTGCTTTTAGCCTAGAAGCTGTTTGAAAGCTTGACTGTATACTGATAGACAGATAGACTAGGATATAGGTGTTAACAGGTATACAACATTAGTTTTAGTTTATGCGAAACCTGAAACACGTATCTAGTATTTTTATGTAAAGAATCTATGTACAATATTTCAAAACTGTATCATGAAAAATCACAAAGTTATAAGCTTGTTCTGTTACCTGGTTGTCCGCATAAAAACGTGGTCACCACGCGGAGCGCCCGCGTGCGCGCCTCCAGCGTCGTTTTGAGCTCATTGATAACAATGATATGGCAGTAGGTACCTAAATGATTGCGATAGGTACTTAGTGTCGCTGGGTGTCCCACTTGTAGCCTTTTTTAAATATTTTTGGGAAAAAATATAACAAGGTTTAAAAATTATTGGAATCGATTCAGTTTCTTATTCTGAACAAAATATATTCAGGTGTCCTATATACTACAAATAATGCTGTATATAACTGGCGTGTTGAAATGGAAAATGATATTTTCTGTGGAAAAGATGAGTATAAGTATAACGTGGAAACGGAACCTTCACGGAGCCGTCAATCAAACATTCAGTACATCAAACTAAGTAACCCTAAGCAAAAATTATTGTTGGGGAACGACTTTTCTTTTTGGGGTGAAAAATCACGTTTTACGGCAAAACTCAATGTAACGCAATCAAAACGTTGTGCTGATGGATGCGTTGAATAGTAAACGGGTCATGAAGTATCATGAAGCTATTTAAAGTAAAGTAATAACGTTAAAAGTTAGTATTTAAAAAAAAAACCTGTGAAAAAGTAGGAACTTTGACCTCCAATATCTCCGTAACTAGAAGGTTCCCAGGTGTGGTCCAGAACAAAAAAATTATCGCAATGACGGGGAGAACAAGTGCCCTTTGGTTTCGTTAAGGGTCTATTTACACCCATAACGCCTTCGTTTCTTAGGCAAACTCAAAAAAACAGTAAACCTTGCAACGATCCAGAAGATTTTTAGTTTAAACACTGTTTCAAGCTTTCACGGTTTACAACTAAACTTATACTGTCACTTACGGGATATCTTCCGTGATTGTCGGGAGCTCAAAATAATGAACAACCACGGAAGATATCCCGTAAGTGACAGTGTAAGTTTATTTTTAGTTTAGTTTGAGGAAGTAACCATACTTTGGGAGAACCCACCTGAAAAATAAAACACCAGAACTGACTCAAAACAGCAGAACTTAACCAAGAAACTGTCTCATTGAACTAGTGGTCGCAAGCGCGACTGCATAGCAAGACGTCCTGGGTTCAATTCCCAGGTCGGGCAAAGTGTTTTGAGTTTTTCAATTAGGTATATATTCTCAGGAGCACCCAAGGTGTCTTGATTTGTGCCTGGTTGATGGTAATAGGTTCGCCTCTTATAAACTGGCGAAATGTGGGTGGACTATAAGGTATATTTCTGCCTTACCCTTCGAAGATTACAGGCATTATGTTATGAATATATATGAATCGCGGCAAAAAAAAAAAAAACGAAATAATAATAAAATAAATTGTGTTTTAATTCAGGCAAAATACCCACATACAACAAAAAATAGTAAAGTAGAAAATCATAGAAAAATATCATTAAACGTGTAACAGAATAAACGCAAGACCTCTCGTGTGGTGTCTGAGACCATGAAACTGAACAACTTTTGTTCTATGACCTTTGGAAATTCATAACTTTTTTTTTAGTTTTACCATACATGTGGATCAGCTGATTGCGTCCGTTCCTACAGAAAGTTTTTTTTTTGCGAATTTCAAGAACTCGTAGAACAAAAGTTGTTCAGTTTCATGGTCTGAGACACCACACGAGAGGTCTTGCGTTTATTCTGTTACACGTTGTATATTGACTATTAAAAATATAATAATGTTAACATCAACACCCCTCTTTAACGTCATTCGAGGACTTAAAGATCATAAGTACCTACCTACCACAGAAATACAAAGATACTCTAGACATTTCATCTTCTAATCCAAAGAAACAACCATAAACTCCCACTAAATCTCCCCAGAACTATATTCTGTATCATTTGATAACAAACTTCAGTCAGTTAATAAGCAGTAGTTGTAGTTTGTACTTTGTAGTAGCTAACTGCAATATACGTAAGTGAGCGTACCCGAGCGCATAAGTTTCTTGCAAGGCGCTCGCTCCAAACTACTATCCAACGATATTAGAAACAGATTTGCTTGATACGACTTTTATGTGGACAGAGATTTTTGTTATTATATTAGACGGTACAGTATCAGCTTTGGAGTAATTAAAATGAGATTTTAATTTCAGTTGGTGTAAGAATTTAGCATAGCATAGTCAGCCTATAATGTCCCCACTGCTGGAACACAGGCCTCCTCTGTCCCAGGAGTGAGAGGGAATGGGCTATAATTCACCACGCGGGCCCAGTGTGAGTTGGTAGATGTCACATAAGAAGTAGAATTGTAAGAATTTAGTAGTTTAGAGTTTTTAGTAGATTTAAATTAGAGATGGGCCGGGTATGACTTTGGCCGAATATCCGACTGATCGGTTGCAAAAAGGCCGACTAATCAGCCGACTAGTCGACCAAGCCGCTTTCGGCGCAGTTCAGGCGGCATCAGCCATCTCCGTGGGGTTTTATGTACAGCTTCTTCTTTATCGTGTGGTTAGTGGCTAACCTGGTTTCAGAGTTTTTATGCCGCCCATGGGCCCCTGACTTGGCTTTACATGCCGTCGAGAAATATTTCTCAGGCATGCTGGTTTCCTCACGATGTTTTCCTTCACCGAAGCAAGCACGAGTATGTACAGCTGAATCGCTTGCATTGAATAGATCATACAACGCGGTCATAGAAATATCGTTATATTTTTCTTGATATTAATTCAATTATTGACTACCAAAGGAAGAGTTTTGATACCTAAATTATAGAAAAAAGACTAAAGCAAACTCAAAAATAAAATAACTACGGTTATAATTTAGATTCAACCACTCGAGCCGACTAGTCCGCGCTTTATGCAGAGATCGCCGACTTCAAATATGGCCGGATAGTCGGCTTCCCCGAGTAGTCGGCGACTAGGTGGTGCATCTCTAATTTTAATATAAGTTATAACGCTACAAAAATCTTTTGGCATTGGAATGATTTTGTGAGGGGGACGCTGTAGGCAGAGTGCTTCATTGTGCGCATCGACTTCGCGCACAAAGTTATTTATACTGTATTTACATATGTAAATTTTTATTTATTTATTTACAAGTTATTGGTTGAACATAAAAATCAGAATTAAAAGTAGTAATAAAATTATAAAGTAAACAATATGGTAGACGCGAAGAATAAACAAAACATTTTTAGTAGAGAGAATAAAAACAATGAAATAACAATAAAAATGAACATGAAAATAATAAAGCAAATCGCATTATTAAAGATGTCATGTCCATAACATATTATGGCTTATATTAATAGGTAAGTTGTCTTGGCATTCAATCGAAGGATTAGCCTTGGGCGAAAGATGGGAAACATTTCCGTTAGCTGCTGCGAAACTATCAATTTAACTTACAGCTCTACCCGCTGTATACGGGGTGGATGGGACACCGACGCGAAAACGGTTACCACGTATTCAGTAGGTACGTCATACTGAGATAGAAATTTTTCATCCGTTATTAAAAAAAAACACCTGTTTCCTACAAAAGTAAGCAATACCTACACGGTTTCAAGCTTACACGGTTTACAACTATACTGTCACTTATGGGATATCTTCCGTGATTCAAAAAAAAAACAAAAAAAAAAAAAAAAAAAAAAATAACAATCACGGAAGATATCCCGTAAGTGACAGTATAATACCTACACGGTCAAAATGTATGGAACAGCTGATTTTTTTTTCTCGGTATGTAATGGGTGGTTACCCATCTACGGGCCAACCTTGGCAATTAAAACCATATATAAATTTTTCATCGGTTATTAAAAAAACAGCTGTTTCCTACAAAACTGCAATACAATCACGGTCAAAATGTATGGAACAACTGATTTTTTTTTCTCGGTATGTAATGGGTGGTCCCATCTACGGACCTGAAGATGGACCCTAGCGGTTGATATTATTTAGCCACGAGCTCCACGATATATTATGTGAACAATTCATATGAATTCTTCGACTACCCCCAGACTGCTCCATGCCCATGGATGCTACATTTTCCTATAGAGGTACAGTCACCACGGTAAGTGCAAAACTATCTATAATTACAAAACAAGGAAACCAAAAGCACGTGGGTGTTTTGTTTACTATCCTTTAAAGCATGTATCGATATTATTGTTTGCATAATTTCCTCATGCAAATATGGCTCACCTACGCATGATTATAATTTAAAACCGGTATGCTTAGTTGTACTTATATAACTGTTTACAAGTAACAGGGCGACCGAGCTCTGCTCGGGTGAAAATAGAGGAAACTAATTTTCCCGGGTATGGGATCTAGATCGATTTTTCGCCCCCGTAACCGCCACAATGATTGCAACGTTAGATGCGTTTTCGAGAACGTGATTACAAATGTGAACAAACAAACAAAATTTTCAATTTGTATAAAATAGTTGTTATATACAAGGTGTAACATAATAAACGCAAGACCCCCCGTGTGGTCTCTCGCACCATGAAACTAAACATCTTTTGTTCTACGAGTTCTTGAAATTCGCAAAAAAAAAAAAAACTTTCTATAGGAACGGATGCAATCAGCTGATCCACATTTATGGTAAAACTAAAAAAAAAGTTATGAATTTCCAAAAGTCATAGAACAAAATTTGTTCAGTTTCATGGTCTGAGACACCACACGAGAGGTCTTGCGTTTATTGTTACACGTTGTATAACAACTATTCTCCCTTACTGTACCTTTTCTTGTACATTGGTGGGGTGGACCATTGAGTGCAGTTTTAACTTGGTCGGTCTAACGCATTGGTGACCTCGGGGGGAATGGCGACGGCTTATAAAGCTGATGTGACAACCACGACCACTCTGCCAGAATGTGACGACGAAGAAGAAGAAGAACAACTATTCTAGTACCTAGAATATCGCTATAGACCGACCGCTTTAATGAGTCCTCGCGCAGGTATCAATTTAAATGGAATATTCTGAAGGTTGATCGCATATTAGTTCAAATGGTATCGTAATACCTACGTAGATTATCGTTATTTTAAAGCAAATAACCTGTGGGATATTGTTAGGACTTTGTGGACGCTTAATGTGCCTTTGATGGGGCAAGGCGGAGGACTCATTAATGCGGTCAGTCAGTCTGTAGTCATTCAGTTCATTGCTTATCGAAACAAGTAATGTTTTAGTGTGGGAAAATTGTAGCAATCGGTAGTGGTAGGAAACTGGATTATTTTATTGATGCGACTTTAATTCATGAGTTACAGACTCCCCATCAGATTTAGACTTTTCATATTGCATTGAAAGAACATACTGTACATAATGTACCAACAGCACTACATCTAGAATTCGCCAGGACTAGCTGTTTAAGTTCCACGTAATAAGGTTCGAACCTATTGCTAAAACCGGGCACGGATCAAATTCTGAGCTGCTACTAATAACATTTTGTCCGACCTGGTAATCGAACCCAAGACATCATGCTCAACAATACGCTCTCGACCACTAGACCAACGACGCAGTTCTAAAACTAGTAATAAGTTTCAGACGAATCCGTAAAAAACTAGCCATATTCGTGTGTAAGTATTTGTACAGACAACAGCACATCAAGGCACTACCATCTGTCAAATTTCTTTAAGAGACTTTCAACTTTATCGCTACAGCATTAAGTTCAAGGTTCAACTAGGCCACCTGCAGCTATACCCTACAATTTCGTCAATGGTGTTCTGGCATGTCCGCTTTGTGCTCGGAGTTTTTCGGGCAAAGTTGGGTATGCTAGCCACTTGAGAGCACATGATAGAGCAGCACACCAAAGCTCTCGACAACCTCTCTAGAAAGCCATCGAAATTCATCGAATGCAGTCTCTGTGGCCGAAATCGGCTAGATGGCATCATCATCATCAAGTTCAAGGTTGACTGGGATGTCAGTTTCAGGTAGCTTGATGCTACCTGAAACTGGCGCCTGTGCAAACAATGAAATCACTCGATTCACTTTACACAGGTGTTGCTTTACGGTAATCAATGATGGATGACAAATCCATTATGTAGTATTCTAACAGAAACATTATTGCGTGTTTCGAATTATTTTTAAAACACATTCGACCAACGGCCGTCGCACGTGTATTCCGCAAACATGATTATAATTTACGTGTTATCGTGATTTTTTGTGACGTCTGTTATTTATTGACAATTCATGATTTTAGGCTGTGGAACCTTTGCTATTGAAAGTGGACACAGAGTAAGCGCTCGACAGAGACTATACATATAAAATAATAAGCTAGTTTTATCCCGTGACTTCGCCGTGGTAGTAGGAAAAGAAACAGTAGGTAACTGCTAATAAACTTTCGCCCTCGTCTTTTATATGTACACTTCCAATTTAGGTGGGTACACACGGTTGCACAACAATCTATACATTTCCAGTTTAACGTGGCGTGGCTTTGTATCAATTTCACGTACAACGAGAGATCCGCATAAACTGGTTTTGTATAGCTTGATTGGCCGTCGTGCGAACACACACATCACCATTATTTTGCCCTTATCCCAATTTATTTGAGGTCGTCGCAGCAAGTCTTCTTCTTTAATGGTTCTCTATTACTTGACATCTCAGCAGTCATCTCCTTTCTTGCCATATCATCCTTCACACAGTCCATCCACCGTTTCTTTGGTCTTCCTCTACTCTTATACCCATCCACATTCATACTAAAAACTTTCCTCACGACATTTTCCTCATTCTTCCACATCACATGCCCAAGCCAACATAGGTACACACACACGCATGTTTAACACTATTTCTTCAAGTTATCCACTAGTTTCTGCTAGAATTAAACACATAGTTTATTTCTGCACATTTTCACATCAGGTGAATTGCAGCCTAAAGCAAGACAATCTCGTGTTAACAAAAATATTTGTGAAATTTTTCGCAATGTTTGTTCACTCTGGCTTCCGGATGAAACTCTCTCATTCGATTTTGATCTTAACCATCAAAATTTTATGGTTTATAATCATTTGGCAGTTTGTGGTAACTTGTGCTGGCGACTGTACACCCCAACATAGTCAGGGTAATTTCTACTTTAATTCCCACGGGTTACTCATTACACTATTTGATTTGCTTCGATCGCTCTGGGCGGAGCGGAAGGGAGTGTCAGACTTCTACTGACTGAAACCCATCCATGTTCCTTCTTTGTGTTCCAGGGCCGCGGTATCTGTTTCGAACGGTCCCGCAGTCCTAGCAGGACTATTTGACTGGCTAACCCTAAAACATCCAATATTTATTTATTTATTAAACACTTCAAGCACAAAGTGCGCAGGCGGAATTAATGCCATAGGAATTTTCTACCAGTCAACCTTTGGGTGATGCAGAGACAGACAGTGGTAGGTTTATAAATCGCCTAAAATTTTATTTAACACTAAGATAAACTACAAGGATAATATATAAAATACTATAACTATATAAGAAAAACACAAACAACACAAACACAAATACAAACACAAACACAAACGAAACAAACGAATACAAACTACATTTCTAAAACCTTCGCCATGTTCAGGCGGAACATTTTAAAAGCTAAGCTTTGAAACCGCTTCCGCCCAGACCATGGCCACAGCTTCACCACCGGGTCGGTAGGAATGTGCCATTACTATCCACCACAACGCAATATCAACCTCGAACAAATATTCATACATACACAAGGGCAAACCACTATTAGACGTAGATAATTACTTCAGTTAGGGGCCAATGGAGGCTAAAAAATTAAAAATATTATGTATTCTTAAAATTCGCGAATTTCAAAAGCTTTTTAACCGACTTCTAAAAAAGGAGAAGGTTATGTATTCCACTAGCATCTTTTTTTAGGGTACCGTAGCCGAATCGCAAAAAACGGAACCCTTATAGATTGCATGTCTGTCTGTCTGACTGTCCGTTTGTACGTCACAGCCACTTCATTCCAAAACTATTAGGACTACACAGTTGAAACTTGGTAGGTAGATGAATTCTGTGAACCGCTTTTCGATTTTTAAACAGAAAATTAATTTTTTTTTTTTGGAGGTCGTTTTTTCTTTTGCATTTTTTTTTTGTGATAGATTTTGTAATTGTAAAATAGTACTTATGGAAAGAGAAGTGTTGGTTGTCCGGCGACGAGATGTTTAGACGACCGAGTTGCCATCGCTTTTAAATTCTGGATGAGCCTGGCACAAGAGCGAGATTGGCGCTAAGAGAGACCTATATATAAGTGGGTGAAGTCGGGCTCTCAAAACCATATGTTTTATGTATATCGGGCTTATCAGTTAAGTCAGTACCTAATCAACAAAGTAGCTACCTAATGGTCTAGTGGTCGTAAGCACTACTGCTGAGCATGAGGTCCTGGGTTCACTGTCCAGGTTGAGCAAGGTGTTACTGAATTTTTCCATCAGGAATTTTCCGGAATCTAGATTTGTGCCCGATTGATGGCAATAGGCTCACCCCCATTCATGAGACAACGGGTGAAAATTTTGGTATACTGAAGGTATAACTCTACCCTTCGGAGACATACACGCATGATGTTATGTTATGTTATCTACTTATTTCCAGTTAACAGGTCAAAAAATAAATGTCCAAATCAATCTTATTACGTAGACTTGACATAAATAAAATCTATTAACGTAAGCAAGTTATTCATAAACAGCTCAACAAATATTAGCTTTTACTAAGCAGCTGCTTAAAATGTAACTATGACAGTTAGTAGCTCTGTATTTACTGAAAAACTTACGTAATATACGGCTTTATATCGCAGCCATGTATTTACCACATCCAAATAAAAGGCGAAGAGCGCTATACCTCACAAGAACATGCGTTACCTAGAAATAATTGTCTTCAGGCCGATAATCGCTTGATTTGCAATGATATTATAAACAAAAAGAGGTAGATAATCGCACTATCGCGCTCAAATTGTTTCAGACAAATTCAGACAATTGTCGTAATTGAAGTACTTCAAGCGCAATAGCTATCTCTTTCTGTATCACACGTTCCATATAATCTATCGCAGTCATAACAACGCAACGCACAAAGAAAGATACGCTATCTTTCTTTATAATATCATTGTTGATTTTGTGATTTCAGGACACTTTCTATAGAAGAAAAGTCCTTCATCTTCTTGTTCCTCGCGCTATCCCACTTTAGGTGAAGTCGGCTCTCGTAATTTTCTGGCGCAAAGACAGTCTGTCCTGGGTTGTCGGGTCTGGCAGGTCTTCCTCCAATAGTAGCTTCGTCCACCACGTAGCCGGGGGTCGTCCTCTACCTCTGTTATGTTCGGATAGTTTCAGTGCTTTCTTCACTACATGTTCCTCGTCTCTTCGCATCACCCTACCATAACCAAAGTCCTTCATAGTCTTCTAAAGTCACAAAGAAAGCAAGCCTTGGAGACCCTTAAATTACAATTGCGGAGGCGATCAGAACGTGGTCTGAACCAGAGCTTTTGGAGTTGGACCCTTACTATCATAAAAGAAGAAGCGGCGAATCTATCGGTAGAAGTATTTATAGTAAACATTTTCGATGTCCTTTCCACCCTGTATATTATTGTAATCACCTTTAAAAACCATACATTTTCCATTCATTTTGATACTCAACTCAAACTCAACGTGGTTTGGAAGAAAAAAAATCGAACTACGTTTTTTTATTTGTATGTACCCAGTGACACTCGTACTACCTAGACTAATGTAACGAAGTATAATTTATCCAAATCGGTTCATCCGTTTAGGAGTTACGGGGTCACAATGGAACGGACATACAAACATACATGCGCGCGAAATACATTACCGTCCTTCTGGGTCAGTTGGGTAAAAGGGCATAACTCCCAAGTTTGATACATTACATTTTGTCGACACTAACCAGTTCATTATTTGTAGAAGAATAACATGTTGTTCGGTTTTCCCTTTTGTAATTATGTACGCATGTATTTAAATGTCCTTGGGCGCCAATAACAAGCCTTGACCTTTTAAAGGAGGATAACTGAGATTTTTTTTTTTGTGGGTAGGTATAATAGCTGCATCTTTGTTATATTTATCGCAAAAAAAAAAAAAAAAAAACTCTTTCCATCAGTTACTTATTGTTGGTTGACAGTAATCAGTTAATTAGAAACTATTCTTGGTACAAACTATCGTGTCGGTTGACTTCGTAAACAACCTGTCAGATTTATTAGTTTTTTTTTTTGGCGTCACTAAAGATAATAGCAATAAAACTTAACCATAATATCGTAATTCTTCTGCCTGATCTTAATTTATTTGGGGTCGACGCAGCATGTCTTCTTCTTCCATTCTTCTCTATTGCTCGTCGTCTCAGCAGTCACCTCCTTTCCAGCCATATCAGCCTTCACACAGTCCATCCATCGTTTCTTTGGTCTTTTCCTACTCTTATACCCACATACTCAAAACTTTCCTCACGACCTATTTCTCATTCCTTCGGAAACGAAAACTTAATTATAGTTTTCATAAAAATAACTGTTGTTACTAACCTAACCAGAAAACAGGGCTACAGGGACATTTTGGCGCTTCATCATCATCATCATCATCATAATTTCAGCCGAAAAACGTCCTCTGCTGGACATAGGTCGGTCACGTGCGACTCGCATCTAGCGGATCCCCGTAACCTTCACCAGTTCATCGTTCCACCTTGTGGGAGAAATTCCGTCGCAACGTCATCCGGTTCGCGGTCGCCACTCCAGAACTTTTCGGCCCCATCGGCCATCCGTTCTGCGAGCAATGTACCCTGTCCACTGCCACTTAAGTTTGGCGCTTGAATGACGTTGAATGGTGCTGGTAAACATTCTGTGAAATTGAAACGAAAAACAAAATGGCGGAATTACATCCAATTTTGGACACACTCCAAATAAAAGATGTAAACGGACCATTAACTAAGTCGGCAAGCATTCTGTACATCAAACTATGTACGCAAAAATTATTGCTGGGAAACGACTATAATTATTTTTGGGGTGAAGAATCACAGTTTAGGGTAATACTCAATGTAACGCACTCAAAACATTATGCTGATGGATGCATTGTGCATGTACGGTGGTCGTAGAGATATTTAAAGTAAAATAGTAACATTAAAAACTTGTATTTAAAAAAACCTAGTGAAAAAGTTGAAACTTTGACCCCCAATATCTCCGTAACGAGAAGGTTCCAAGGTATGGTCAAGAATAAAAAAAACATAGCAATGACGGTGAAAACAAGTGCGTTTCGGCTTCGTTAAGGCCATGTTTACACTAATATATACTTGTACCACTATAAGTAGTACATTCGGGTAATTAAAGCATGTAATATAATATCATAACACAGGTACTTATGATATTCCCGACACGACGACGCACTCACTTCCAGAGAATTATGCTCCTATAGGGATTCAGAGGTTTGCTGCTTAAATAATAACTCATTTGGAGGGTATATCTAGAGATAATAATTGTTATAAAAGCGCATTTTTGTATTAATATCAGTACACGCACAAGAAAAGTTAGTAATAGTACTGTGTAATTAAGTGTCGCGTTGAGTGTGCGTCTCCCTCTAAGTTCATTTAACCATTTTTGAATGACTTTTTCATGATATAGGGTTAAATTAACTTATAGGGTTGTATTCATGATTTTAATGATTATACTTATACTGTCACTTACGGAATATCTACCGTGATTGTTCATTATTTTGAGCTCCCGATATTTCGGCGCTATTGCAAGCGCTATGATCGCGGGACAAAATAAATACAATCACGGAAGATATCACGTAAGTGACGGTATAAGTTTAGTTGTAAACCGTGAAAACTTAAAACAGTGTTTAATGATAATAATTCTGTAACTACATACCTATTACTAGCGCGACTCATTTTTCATCAACATACAACCTGACACTGACCTGAAAATTTCAAAAAACGGAAGAAAATTTGAATTTCGCGAGCTACCTGGCGCTTCCACCAAACGGATTGTACTTGTCACTCCCGGCGCACCGCGTAACGGTAAATTTGGTGAACTCGAATACAAACAATATGTTCAACATATGAAATATCGTGGAGGTTAACTGTGTTACGGGTTGATTATTAAACAAAACACCCAATCACTCAATTCTTAACCAACAATAAACAAATCCGCATAATTTTATCATACAAATAGCTATAAATCATTACACTTTCCTTCTCGAGCACCTCAAATAAGGCAAGTAATCTGTTTACCCTCAGAAAGTACTTATAATTTGAGGAAACTTCCACAACACTCTCGGGTCAGATTTTCAGTATTCATAATTCAGAACTTATTCAAGTAAATTACCATTCGTCCTTAGACCTCTGAGCGAAGTGTAGGGTTGCCAGGGATAAAATGTTAAAATTAAGCTTTTTGATGTGGTTTTGAAAGCGTACCGTAATTCTTTGGACTAAGTGAATGAATATCACGCCTGTATTTCTCCGAAAGGAAAGAGCAGAGCCTATGGTACACCCACATTTTGCCAGAGCATAGAATAATAAGATAGCATAGAATAGAACTGTACCTCTCATTTATATAAAGAGACTTAAAACAATTGACACGAGTGGAACTCACGCTAGGCTCGCACTGTGGACGCACCACAGTTCGAGCCCAGCGAGGCCTAACGCGGGCGCGTGTAGTGGCCACAGTGACAAGCGAGCTGTTGTATCTACGTAGTGCTTAGACGTATTTCAGTTGTTGCAAACCATGGACGAGAATTTATTATTTTTACTAGACAGTCCGATTCTAAGATGGGATGTGTTTAACATATGAGAGGGTGTGCACGAAATAAATAAAAACAAAGAGATAAATGGTGAATTTTTTACTTTGTACTAAGAACTGAGAATGCACCCTATAAAATTCTTTGAGTACACTTGTTATTGTGCGATTACAGTGATTGGGATGTTTACATTGCCATATAGCTGGTTTAGATTGAATAGCACATATAAACACTCCAGTATTTATCGCCATTTTAACAAAAAAATCGAAAACGCACTTACACCGAGCGACAACATCGAATTGGTTTGATACCTCCGCACCCGTGCATTGAGTCGCTTGCTGTCTAGGCCCGTAGTATGGCCATATCGCTCATGCCCGCCGCGGCGGTTTCATACGTTTGATAATTCGCGCCCGCGTTAGGCCTAGTCGCTAGGCTCGCACTGTGGACGCGGGCAAACCCGCAACCTTCAGCAAACCACAAACCTCTAACCATTGATGTACCGTGTCCAATTTAGTACAGTTTAGTTTAGTCTCAATTCTTATTCATCTCCATTTGTTATTCTTTTCATGATTGTCATTTGTTTTCACTTGACCCAGATCTAGCAATAGAGAATGTTGCCTTTTCGATTTGCTTTTAAGGTCTTTTTGTAATAAATACTTAAACCTTGCACGTGTCAGAACAAAACAATGGTTGGTTGTCAGCCCTACAAGCAAGCCACCTTCAAGTCTCAAGTTCTCATTCCATAATTACAAAGTTGCTTTTTTCATTCCCAAACGCCATTTTGTTTTCAACAATAATAGCACTTAACCGTGATTAGTTAGAAAAGTGACATCAAAGGTTTTTGGAACTGAAATTGCCGTCAATATTTTAACTGTCGCTGAATCAGCGTATTTAAATTTAATCGTCAGTTTTATTGAGGGAATAAAATGATTAAAAGGAATACTGAAAAGGCCAAGGTTTTGCAATTAAAAGTAGCTTTGTCGTACGATGACTTGTGTGATTATTTTTAGACGTGGGATTCCCGTAGACTGGGCTAGCTGACTAGATGGACTGAGGATCAGGTGAAGGTCGGCACGGCATGGTGCTGAATATACCTTAGTGTGAAATTTTAGGATTTTTTAATCGATTTTGCAGTAAGTGCTGTTGTGATCAGTAAATATTACATCTTTATATAGAAAAAAAAACAATGTTGCTCTCGCTGTTTGCACGCTTAGATCTTTTTAACTACGCAACGGATTTTAATCAGCAATAGATTCAAGAGGAAGGTTTATATGCATTATATTGCACCCATGCGAAGCCCGGCGGGTCGCTAGTAAAGTAATGAATTAAAATAACCTAAAAAAACTAACTTAACAATAGACTAAAAAATGGCCCCAAAAAACTCCTCCTCAACGCGTATGATGATGATGTAATGTGTCCCCGAGAGACTGGCAGCGTTTCCACGTTGTATGGCAACACGCGGGTCACGGTAGTGTCAACTGAGCGTTTTGAAATTTCCTTAAAAAGGCAAAATCAGGAAATATTTTACCATTAAGGAAGTGTGTAGAATAATGAGCCTTTCCACGACTTTCTAGTTTTGAAAATAGAATCAGATTGATAAAATAAGTGTTCTTTGATTTAGCAGCCAGCACTACGGCTGAGCCTGATACCTTGGGTTCGATTCCCTAGTCGGACATAAATGTTAGCTATTCGGTCTTCCCATCATGGAGGTCTCAGTAGCATCGCGGACACCCGATTTGTGCCCAGTTCATGGTAATAGGCTCGCTCCCTATTAAATTGGACATACACATAACTAGCGAAATGTACAGAGGCCGACATATTTTTATAATATGAAGTAAGCTTCTGCTTCACCCTTCAGGGACAACTGGCAAGGTGATATCTAAATTTGAAAAATGTTAATAAATGGTGTAACAAAACCCTTAACGAAGCCGAAAAGCACTTCTTCTCCCCGTCATTGTGGTCATTTTTTTTTGTTCTAGACCATACCTGGGAACTTTCAAGTTCGGAGATATTAGGGGTCAAAATTCCAAGTTTTTTTTTAAATTCATGTTTTCAATGTAAGATTTTTTTTCTTTAAACACCTCCATAACCCCCGTACTACTCAATCCATCCATCAACACAATGTTTTGAGTGCGTTACATTGAGTCCTACCGTAAAACATGATTTTTCACCCAAAAAAAAGTCGTTTAACAGCAATAATCGTTGCGTAAAGTTACTTAGTATGATGTACATGCTTGGTTGACGGCTTCGTGAAGGGCCCTGTTATACCCTGTATCGAAATGTAGGTTATTCATCTTCCATTCAAATAGATTTAATACTTTACAATGTTCTAATCTCACATAAATCAACATGGAAATCAAAACGATTGTCACGTCTATTAGAGTGATTTATATTTCACGGGCAACATTAATTAATAAGTAGCTTTATTAATAGCTAGGTACATTAATTACTAACGCCACTCAATAACTGAACAATACCAATAATTTAGTCATTACGATGGCATTTTAAATGACGATTCTTCATTTTCATTCAGAATTCATAAATATTTAATTCACAATTTTAATGCAAAAACACGGTTTTCTTACAAGAATGAATGACATCGTTTTTGCTCTTGAGTTGACTTAAACTACAAGATATATACTCGTAACATCACGCCTGTAATCCCTATAGGGTTAGGCAGAAGTGTACCAATAGTACTCCCACATTTTGCCAGTCTTAAGAGGGACGAGCCTCTTACCGTAAAATATACCGGGTACAAATCCAAACTTGCTGCTACTGAGAAATTCCATTGAAACTAAGATATTGCGGTATGAATATACAAGGTCTACGTAATAGGAGATAAGCCTCTTGCCATCAACCAGGCATAAATTCAGAATCCAGGTAGCTACTATGAAATCTAGGCTTGTACAGGGTAGAGGGGCACCGACGAACAACCGGATAAACCTTGTATTCAGTTCATCATACTGATAATTGGGAACGTATTACAATAAATTTAAAATACCGCATTTTAAAATACCTATGGAAGAAATCCCGACAAATTAAAAGCCGAATGATTGTTTGGTCGAAAGTTTTAAATCCCGAAAGTTCATTTGCCCGAAACCTTAAAATCCCGAAGATCCAAGCGCTCGCCGGCCGCTGCCGCGGCACTGCTCGCTGCGCTCGCTCGGCTCGCGCGTGTTTGGTCACAGTTCTAACCTAATCTAATCTGCAGATTCGGGGTGTCATGTTTAAGTCCCATGTAAGAGGGGGCAAGCCTATTGCCATCAACCGGGCTCATACCCAGACTCCGTGGCTTCTACTGAGAAATTCCTGATGGAAAAATCCAATAACAATTTGCCCGTCCTGGGAATCGAACCCACGACCTCATGCTCAGCAGCTGCGCTTGCGACCAGTAGACTAATGGGGCACTCAACAAGACAAGATATTTCAACATAAATAGATAGTATAATAATAGCAATATCTGTACAAACGAATCAGGTAGAAAGTGGGAAGCATAGCATACGTCTGAAGCTACTTGTAGGATAACAATCCCTCTGAGTCAAAAAGTTTCAATCCCACAAAGAGCTCGGCTCCAGAATAGAGTTGGATAGGGATGGGACACGGCGGCGGAAAATATCGATACTTTTAAAGGTAGGAAAATGCTTGTACTGCAAAATCAATCGCTGAATATTTTCAACGAAATTATTTTCTGGGTTATATCGATATATTTGTTTCGAATATTCTTCTGGACATAAAATAACTATAAAAACCAGCTAAGCGACAGCTTAATTCACATTTTTTGGCACTGTTAGACAAAGGTTCAATTTTGCCCTACCTTAAAATAAATATAAATGCCTAGTCTTATATTAAATGTGAGCTGCAAAATAAACTTGCGAAGTAGAACCGCAATTTCGATTGCAAATCACATTCGATAGTTCAATCATAGCAGTATTTTCCTTACATCGTCCAATGTGTTGACAACTCGAATCATTCCGAGTTGAGTCATTTCGGAATCGTGCCTCATTAATGGTCCGAAGCTGTGCCTGTTACTAGACAAATGTTACGATTACTCCATCACTGCATTATTCATTTTTGTGTTTTTCCTCACATTTATGTTAGTACGACACAAGTTAAAGGTTTTATCAAACACGATAATTTCTTCAATAGTGCATCTAATACTGTTTTAAGCTTTCACGGTTTACAACTAAACTTATACTGTCACTTACGGGATATCTTCCGTGATCGTTCAAGCGCCGAAATATCGGGAGCTCAAAATAATGAACAATCACGAAGATATCCCGTAAGTGACAGTATAAGTTTAGTGCATCTAATGTTAAAACGAACTTATTCAGAAATGACTTAGGTTCGGTGGAGCGGCGTACTTCGCAGGGTGGATGGTAGCAACTGGATGAGAGTTGCCGAGAATCGAGTTAAGTGGCCAGCAGTGGACTGCTGTAGACTGATGATGATGTAGAAATCATACGAACAACTCGCTAGTATTGATCAAATATGGGACCGACACTTGGGTGAGGCCCATATCTAGCAGTGGGCTTTCTTGGCTAAAATAACGATGATGATGATAATGATGATTAATCAAATATTTTATTTTCCCATTCTCGTTTGGGTTCTGGAATATAAACAGCTTTTTAGTGCATCAACTCTGTTACACAAACCTGTGCCACAGTCTTTACCTCGAAGTCAGTACGGATACTGTAACCGGTGGAACCTTTAAGTTACGTCGTACTGTGACATAAATGTTACAATCTCAATTATACTAAATAATGCAGTAGGCACCTTATGAGGGACGAGCCAATTTACTTGAAGTAAATGAGTAATCTATTGGTGTTTAACTGACGGTTGTCGTGATCCATTCAAAAACTTTTCGATTTATTGCTTTTTTTTTTATTAGGGTGGGAAATCATCAAACGACCCCTCCCGCTCTGGGCGGAGTGGAAGGGAGTGTCAGACTTGTACTGACCAAAACGCATCCATGTTGCTTCTTTGCCCTTTGTGTTCCAGGGCCGCGGTATCTCTTTCGAACAGTCCCGCAGCCCTGGCAGGCATTGGCCCTTGCGGACCCCTTCCCGGTTGCTGACAGCTCTTTGAGGCGCGCGTGGAACACGAACGTGCCGTCGGCGTCGACACGACTTCGTTTTATTGCTTGCAATAATGACTTTTTTTGTAAAACTCATACTCCCGAATGAGTTTTTTTTTCTTTCGTCCCACTTCTAGGCAAAAGCAATTGGAAACGTCTATCTTGTAAACACATCCAGATCATCCTTTCCTGGCCTTTAGTGCAAGAAATTTGTCCATAAGAAATCCTGAATCTTTAAAGTCGTACTCAATAACCTACGACATTAATGAGCAATATGCTCGAATTCATTGAAAAGAGGTAAACAGCAGTATTTTAACTTAAGACATAGAAATTAGTGAAATAACATAATTTCAAATGTCGTGTTAAAGTAACTAGATAAGCAGTATCTAGCCACTGCTGCACTGGTCCTTTTTGTTTACGAAGAGCGACACCAAGAATAAAAGAAATATGCGATTAAAGAGTGTTTGCAACATTGCTAATCGTAATAATTGGACCTAAATAGTTAATAATTGTCCACTCAGCCTTATTTCTTTTGAACATAATCGCTATAATTAAGCAATAGATAAGCGTTTACCGATGTCACCTCTTGTCATAATCCGCGGTATCACCTTGCGAATCAGTAGGTAAAGAAAGGTCATTTCATTCATTTCCGACTCAAAATTGGTTTAAAAATAACTGAGGGTCCGAGTGAAAATAAACTAGTTCCAAGGTTGAAATCCATAAAAGCAATAAAACCTTAAACAATAATTAGGTAGATATTAATAAAGTTATTATGGAATGTCACTTAAAAAGTTTGACCTTTTTTTAAAATATCGATTAAATGCGAGCACATCACTAAACCACAGGACGCGCAATATCGAATACTAGTTCACGTCAACGGTATAAAACACGGAAATCTCTTGCAATACAAGTCGTGTGCCCACCAATGCAAATTGTTGGTGCTATTGCATTATATGCTTATCTGATTCTGGCAGAGAATCTGCTTTTATATTTCAGCCGCAGTTAGGGGCTGTTGAAGTTAGCTTCAGCTCTAAAATAAATTTTGGCTGGGTCTACTTTTTATGTCATTGAACTCAACACATTTCGAAACACAAATCTTTTTATAGCCGTTGATACCTTGGGTAACTTAAGATAGGTATTAAGGCCCGTTAGCACTACAAATCACACAATCACAGTTTAAACGAACACACATTTTTTGTTTTTTTTTTTTTAGCGTGGTAAAATCATCAAATGAGTCCTCCCACCGAGGGCAGAGTGGGAGGGACTGTCAGGCTTGTACTGACTAAAATTCACGGTGTCCTTCAATGGCCCTTTATGTTCCAGGGTCACGGTAGTTCTATAAGTCCCGCGACCCCGGCTTTGGCCCTCTAGAAACGAACACACATTAAACGAATTTAAGACATCATCATGTTTCTGTCATTATGTTTCTGTCATTATGTTTCTGTCATTATGTTTCCGTCATTATGTTTCTGTCATTATGTTTCTGTCATTATGTTTCTGTCAATCGTATGAGATGACAGAGACAGAGTACTGTTTTAACATGATTAGCTCTAAATGCGTTTAGTAACTCGTGATGCAGGCAGACTTAAGTTATCTTTGATAGGTTAAATGGTCCACGTCATCATTCAAAACTTGGCACCACCTTTAACTTCTTCGATTTAATTTATATTCCATGTTAATAGACACCTCAGATTTACAGGTAAGGACGTAGTCTCTGACTAACTTTATGGTCGGAAGTTACAAGCACGCAATTGGCAAGACACCAATCAGAGAGAAGATGGATTGAAGACTCAGTCTTATAGAAAAGACCTTTGTCCGGAAGTAGGATACTTAAAGGTACAGAACGGTGTATTGATACAGGAATGTCTAAGAATACTGAATGGTAGATGTTCAGGTTCAAGAGGAAAACTTACGACTAAGGTACGTTTCTTGTATATTACCTTTTATTTCTTGTCAATTGAGCCGGCGGCGGCGAGATGGGAGGAAACATTAATGCCCTTGCGGGTACATTCTAGAGGAGGCTGGCATGGGAGCGCGGAAATCAGCACAGACAAAGACAGCCAATGGCTAGCAGTGGGCGAAATGGAGTTGAAATGATGTTATAGTTCTGTTCAAACTTTATGGCGGCTCGGAAGTTAGCATCAGCGGGTCGCAGATGACGTATCGTCTTGAGTGTATAATGCGCAGACCGTCACTCGCAGCTAACTTGCGACCGGCCATAAAGTTTGAACCGAACTGTAATGAGGATTAACATAATCACCAATTGCATTTTCAGATCTACACCCACGTAAAATGTCCTTGACACTTGATTAAAACTGTTTGAGATTGTATTCCATTCATATGACCAAGCAGGATAGACTGTTGATTAGACTATGATTTTATTACAGAACGATAATTCCGTAGACGTTACACCACTGTTGCAGCCACAATTCAGGTAATTCAAAGTGCTGAGTTTAATGCACAACAAACATCTTCAATAAAGCACTGCGGTTTCGAGTTAGCTAATAAAATTACAAAGTATATTACTGTGGTTAACCTGTAAGTTAGTGTGGGTTCACACGAGTTTTTATTTGCAGGTCTGCAGATTACTGGAAAGGTGGGTGGGGGACCGAGCATCCTCTGGCACGTTAGTGGCCCATGAAAAGGTGTCTCTTGTTTGATAAGAAAAGCTTTTTGCTCTGCCGTTCTTGAACAAGAGAGATGCAATACCCATTAAGCATTATGCCGTAGAAGTATTCCCGCAATCATCATCATCCACAACTCGATTTCACCCATTGCTGGGTATAGGCCTCTCTTTCTTTGTGCCAAACTCCACGTTCTTATGCCAGCCTCATCCTGGATGTTCCCGCGATGGCCATCACGCCGCCCTCGCTCCTCTTTCCAGTCCTTGGACGTCACAGCCTTACTCTACCTGCCATCACCGCGCCTTGCTCCTACCCAACTCCATTTGAGTTCCATAAAGCGAATTCCAAAATCGAAGACCTGGTAAGTGACCTAGTAGTATTTCCGTAGGGACAGTAAATTATAAGTCCCACAAACGTGTACGCGATGGCCTGTCCACAACAGACATTTCACATTAGTCTGTTATGATAGTTCGATTACCTTCTTTAAAAAAAGTATCTCGTTCGTGTAAAACATGACAGAAATCCATTGGCTATTTTGTGCAGCACAATGAACTTACGTCCCTAAAAAATCATTAATCCATTTGGACGTCCTTCATTTCCAACCATAAGGCTAAGCGTATGCTGAGACGCAGGCGACGCAGGTCCATGCAGCGCAGGGCAGAGCAGATTTTGTAATGTATGAACGTACCGAGTGCTCCGTACGTTGCGACGCAGGCACGTGCGGCGCAGATATGTGTGCCCTGCTCTGCGCCTCGTTGTAGTGCCGGCACACGGGCACAGATTCTTGCGCGACGCGTGCGAATCGCGACGTTTTTTACGTTAAAATACATAAGTTTGTTGCAATGACAGAACATTTAATAGAATTAGTTCGTTGTGAACCTTGTTTGTATGATACTGATTATACAGACTATTCAAAAAGAGTTATTATGCGCTTTTCCAAACAGTTTTTTTACTCTTTGACAAACTGTAAAGTATCAACAACTCGTTAATTTCATAATCGGAATCTGCTCATTCTGCTCGTCAACTCGAAAACGTCTATTATTTGTACTGTTTGATCGCGAATGTATCTTTGATCTGCGCCGCAGCATGCGCTCGTGGCCAATGTCTGCGTCGCCTGCTTTGCCCTGCAAAATCTGTACTGTGCTGTGCTGCGTCGCCTGCGTCTCAGCATACGCTTAGCCTTAACAATCTAAGAGATGCCCAATTGCGGTTCAAAAGCCAAATTAACAATGTTATCGATACACTATTGTAGCCTTGCAAAGACTCAATGCGCTGCAATTTTCCACTCAATTAGACTTAGGAAACACTAGAAAGTGTGCCAAAAATTAAGGACATTCCAACGTAGGTAAATATTAAGTACGCAAGCATACCTTCCTTGTTTGTTTACTTAGTTACTTAGCCATGTTAAGAAGATGCGTATTTTGTGATGACAAGGCTGTTAGTCAATAAATATGTTATGTTAGACGAATTGTCAAAGTCAAGTAAACAAGTTTGGCCTTATTGTGATGACTTGCACTTAACTATGGCATCCTGCAGAATTAAGCAGATTGGACTATCTAAAGCCATAATTTCTTTTTCCTAAAAACCCTTGGCTTCCTCAAAATTAGGACTGTCCTAGATGTATTTTAGTTCTTCTTTGCAGTGATAGCCTAGTAGTGTGACCGTCGGACTGTCAAGTCATAGGTCTCAAGTTCGAACCCTAGACACACGTACCTCTGATTTTTCGGATTCATTTTCGTATTGTATAATTATCACTTGCTTCGGTGAAGGAAAACATCGTGAGAAAACCAGCATGCCTGAGAGATATTTCTCGACGGCATGTAAAGCCAAATCAGAGGCCCATGGGCAGCATAAAAACTTTGACACCAGGTTAGGCACTAACCACACGATAAAGAAATAAGTTTTTCTTTCACGACTTTTTCCACTTAGTATTTTTCTCCAGTTATCTTTCCCGTATCATATTTACCAGCATTTGCATGCCTTACCCTTGCCTGGTACTAGATTGACCACAAAATAAAATAAAAACCTGTTCGTCATAAACTGCGAACAGAAATGAAGAGTTGAGCCGTGACACTTGGGCACAAGATGCAGATGACGAATAGTGTTTCTTCACAATAGAATATTTAAATTACCACAGTTTTATTCAACAGCTAATAAAATATGATTGATCGTATAATAAAAGTAGTACATACAATCAATGATATTATTTAATAAACAGAGGAAAATGTTGCACTAGCGCTAGCAAATTGCTGCAGACAAATTCAGACAATTGTCGTAGTTTAAGTACTTCAAGCGCAATAGCTATCTCTTTCTGTATCATACGTTCCGTATTATCTGTCGCAGTCGTAACAACGCGGCAACGCTACGATATTTGAACGCCGCTCAGTATGAACGTAGCTTATCTTTCTTTATAATATAATTGCGTACAACTAAGTTTTAAAATGTTTATTTTTACTAAAATTTTAACGTTTTTCTTCGTCGGTACATTATGAGGTTTGTCTCTTTCTCATCTCTTACCTTTCTTTTTAGTCACTTGCTATCTTCAAAGCTTGCAGTAATGCTACTGCTAGGTGCCAATCCTCAGTCTGAGAACTGAAAAATCACTTACCCTCTTTTCATCATCGGTCTAAGCTTTTCCCAAAATGATGAGGCTGGATTTCAGTCTTACCGGATACAGATACCAGTACTGTATAATAATATATATCGAGCGAGTCAGACCCATTCATAAAGAAGATATAATTACTAATTTGTTAATTAGAAAGTCCATTGTGATCTTCGGTCTAATTGATCGAGTGGGCGCGTGCGCAACTGCTGAGCATGCGGTTCTGAGTTCGAATCCCGGCTCGGTTAAAGTGTTATTGGGTTTTTGCATCAAGAATTTCTTTTAAGCAATCACGGAGTCTGGATTTGTGCCCGGATGTTGTCAATAGGCTCGCCTCCTATTACCTGGGACTTAAACATAACTGACCAAATGTGGGTGTACTATTAGGTACACCTCAGCCTAACCCTTCGGAGATTACAGGCGTCATGTTATATTATGATTAATATTATGTAAAAATGTTGATGGGTTTATTAGTCTTATTTTTGCGGGCTTGAGCAGCAAATATAAGGCATTTAGACATTACACTATGATTTTACCTATTTTTATTTTTTTTTATCAGCCTGCTCTTTCCCAATGCTGGGCAAAGGCCTCCCCCATGGCTTTCCAATCCTGCTTACAATTTGCCCTCTTAGACCAATCCGTTAAGAATCAGTCCAAATCGTCACGCCAGCGTTTCTTGGGCCCGCCATGGTTACGACGGCCGTCTTCAGGCACCCACTGTCTTCGCCCATCTGTCCGGGTTCATCCTTAAAACGTGACCCGCCCATTCCCATTTCAGCTTCGCAGTTTTATCGCCAACATTGGCGATGCCTGTCTTAGACCGTCATCATCTGCCTAGCCTTTTCCCAACTATATTGGGGTCGGCTTCCAGTCTAACCGAATGCAGCTGGATACCAGTATTTTACATGGAGCGACTGCCTATCAGACCTCCACAACCCAGTTAGTACTGGGTAATACGATACCCCTTGGTAAGACTGGTTGTCAGACTTTTTGGGCCACTGACTGCCTAACGACTGTCAAAGATCTACAAATGACAGCCGGGACCAACGGCTTAACGTGCTTTCCGAGGCACGGAGGAAACTCGGTATGTAATGGGTGGTCACCCATCCACAGACCAACCTAGGCAAGCACGGCTTAACCTAAAGATCGACCCAAGCGGCTGTTATTATTTAGCCACGAGCTGTCTGTCTGAGCCTGTCTTAGACCGTATTATGTTTTATAAAGGGTGTAAATAGACCCTTAACATAAACGAAAGACACTTGTTCTCCCCGTCTTTGCGATCATTTTTTTGTTCTAGACCATACCTGGGAACCTTCTAGTTACGGAGTTATTGGGGGTCAAAGTTCCAACTTTTTCACAAGTTTTTTTTAAAATACATGTTTTAATGTAGGATTTTTACTGTACACACCTCCACGACCCCCGTACTATACAATCCATCCATCAGCACAATGCTTAAAGTGCTTTCCACCGAGTCCTACCTTAAAACGTGATTAATAACCCCAAAAAAAAAAGTCGATTCCCAGCAATAAGTTTTGCGTAAAGTTACTTAGTGTGATGTACAGAATACTTGGTTGACGGGTATGTGAAGGGTCTGTTTACACCCTGTATTATAATTGCGGTAAATTCAAAAGAAAAACCTATTTTGTACCGTAGTACCTAACCGTAGGTCTTAGCAACCGATAACTCGTAGTCAAACAAAGGTTTCCGATACAACGTGGCTGTTTACAAAACATGGCTACCATTACACAACACCAACAGAAACAGGTGTAAATAGAGGGAAACGGTTAGCTTCAACCTTGTTATAGGAACTGTGATAATAGAACATGATATGTAATGATAAGCATCAAGTCCTCACGTGAAGGGTTATGCGGTAAGCAGTGTGCTGTATGATCATCTGCCTAGCCTTTTCCCAACTATGTTGGAGTCGGCTTCCAGTCTAATCGGATGCAGCTGAATACTACTATTTTACATGGAGCGACTGCCTATCTGACGTCCACAACCCAGTTAGTACTGGGTAATACGCGACTCCTTGGTAAGACTGGTTGTCAGATTTTCGGGTCACGGACTACCTGTAACGACTGTTAATGATCAACAAATGACTGCCGGGACCAACGGCTTAACGTGCTTTCCGAGGAACGGGGAAAACCGGGCATGTAATGGGTGGTCACCCATCCACGGACCAACCTAAGTAAGCGCGGCTTAACCTGAAGATCGAACCTAGCGGCTGTTATTATTACCATAGAAATAGGCTATAATATCATAGGCTCATAGTAATAATCCAATCAAATTGAATAAATGATATTTAGTTTGTAAATTGGTTTTTATAAACACTTACATATCAAAATTAATATATTTTAAAACTAGATAAGGCCGGTGTTTCGTACTTGACTACTCTGAGAAGAACCAGCCGAAACAGAAACAGAGGTAACCGTCTTTTTAAAGTCCAGACACAATCTTGGTCAAGACCATCATGGGGATTAGAGTCTGAGATGGTCTTTTAAGAAAGAACTACACAGATTTGAGTGGACCTGTCCTCGAGTAGTTCGACTCATACATAACTCACTGAATAAGACAATCTTCTTCATTTACCTATGAAAATAACTTTATTACATCTCTCATGTGATTTGCGTCAGCATTTCAGCCCCGCCCCTCTGAGAGCTGCGTAAAATTTATTTTTCTATCTATCGTTAAATACAAAATTCAATATTGGGTAAAAGCTATACAACGTGTAACATAATAAACGCAAGACCTCTCGTGTGGTGTCTCAGACCATGAAACTGAACAACTTTTGTTCTATGACTTTTGAAAATTCTTAACTTTTTTTTTAGTTTTACCATACATGTGGATCAGCTGATTGCGTCAGTTCCTATAGAAAGTAATTTTTTTTTTTTGCGGATTTCAAGAACTCGTAGAACAAAAGATGTTTAGTTTCATGGTGCGAGAGACCACACGGGAGGTCTTGCGTTTATTATGTTACACGTTGTATAGATTATGATCACTAGATGTCTCTTCTCGGTATCCCTTTCCCAAATTCCGATAACCAATGAACGTGAAAATGATCTGCGGTTACCTCAAAAGACATAACACCATGTTGCACCGCCATTACTTTCCATTTCTGCAAGGAAAGTCTTTGAGTAATTCATTGTTAAGTTTACGAGAACATTGTCTTGTAGTTAACAGTAGCGACAAACTTACGCAAATCAATTAGGTTATGCCTATTAAGTCAGGCTTCTGCTAGCCATGATTATCATCGGCCTAGACTTTTCCCAACTATGTTGGGGTCGGCTTCCAGTATAATTGAATGCAGCTGAATACCAATACCTATTTTACATGCAGCGACTGCCTATCTGACCTCCACAATTCAGTAAGCACTGGATAATAAGAATACCCCTTAGTAAGGCTGGTTGTCAGACTTTCGGGCCACTGAACCTGTTATCACTGTCAAAAGTTATCGCCACTAGTAACGTAAAAAGACAAGGCAGATGATGACTAGTAGCGAAAATCTAGCTTTGTTATCTGTAATCCATTCCGACAGAGAGGAATCCGTTTCTGATGGATTTTGCCGCGCAGCGTGCATCGTTCATATCATAAATTAACTAGCAGTCAACAATTTAATATCTAAAGTCAATAAGTGTTTTTCTCACAGTAAAAGTAGTCGTAAATAGAGTAAAGTTTCATAGTCAATGTTATCGTAAGTAAACTCCGCTTCGATAGGCAATCATTTTAACATGAACAATAAAAAGCATAGATCGAGTTCGCGGCGCGCACTATCGGCCCGACGTTCAACGTCGCACGCGCGCGTTCCATATTCAAACAAAAATTTCAATTAATTACGTACTAAAGTGTTGTATTTATTGTATTTTTTTTAATTGTAATAGTGCTGTGCTTCAATCATGGATCCGGAAAAAAAATCGAATTCTGAAGTGTCTGTGGACGATATTTTGACAGTTCTGGGACCCTTTGGGAAGTTCAATATTTACAGTTACCTTTTAATATTGTTTCCTGTGTTTTTGGCGGGAATGTATTCTTCAGTTTATAACTTTGAAGTTATGGATCTCAAATATAGGTGAGGTTATTATTTTTATGTATTTTAATATACCTATTCATGTGTATTGGAACAGCGCGAAATTGTAACAACAAACCATGAAATACTCTGTTTTTTTTTTAAAAAGGAACTAATTTGTCTTCATTATACGCAAAAAATACTACCAATGCACTGATTTCTTATAGATATTCTCCCTTTTCTTATTTTAATAGATATTTTAATGCTGTCGAGATTTACATATTTATTCCATTTCGATAACAGAATACTAACTTTATTTTAGTCAGTTACATGGCTAGTTGCAAACAAAGTTTGAGTACTAAGATATGTACTTAGATTAATGTTACTATTAAAATTTATATGAACAATATATTTATTAGTAAGTAAGATCATAACAATAATAAACAGCACTCATTACTAATATCACTTATAAATTAAAATATTAAATATTAATTAGATTTATTTTATAAAAGGTCTCAAAGTCACAAGAATGTATAGAGTAACTTCTGTAAGTCGTAAAGTCGTGTTTTTTTACGAAATTATTATAATTCTAAAATTTTTTGAGACTTTTTGCATAAAACCTTTACTCCCGTATTCTAACAATGACAGTAGGTAAATATGACGTAGTAAACTAGTGTAATGGATGTTCAAAAATAAGGATTTGGTATTTATTTTGTTGGTCAAGTAATTTTAAATTATTTATTTTTTATAAAAATATACTCAGATAAATAAATATAATCCCTTGCGACGAAAACGAAGCCATTTGCTTCGTTATAGCCGTTAGATGATTCCCTGAAAATATGTCGTGTATGAATAGTTAGAGCTTACATAAACTCTGAAAAAGGGACATTGTAACACAAACTTGTACCATGGTTTCGAGATATCAATCTACAAGCCTCAGGTCGTAAAAAAATCAGCTGTTCCATACATTTCGGCCGTGACATTTTGTATTTTTTCATGAACCTGCAGATTTTTTTTGTTTTTTCCGACAGACTAAATTTTTTATTCAAAATTATGTGTGTATAATATCGTTTTGCAGGATTATGAATGCTTACTTTTATAAGAACTCTTATGCATGTGGATAGGTCAGGTATACAGGGTGGAAGGGACACCGACGCGAAAACGGTTACCCCGTATTCAGTACATCATTCTGAGCCCCGACATAGAAATTTTTCATCGGTTATTAAAAAAAAAACAGCTGTTAAAAAGGTAATGTATGAATAAGGTAATGTATGATAGTCTATAAGGTATGTTATGGGTCTTTGTTACCTGAAATAAATGATATATTTATTTTATTTTATTTATTTATAGCATTTTAGTAGGAAATAGCTGTTTTTATTTAAATAATTGATGAACAATTTCTATGCCGATGATGTACAAATACGTGGTAACCATTTTCGCGTCGGTGTACCGTCCACCCCGTATAAGTAATGGCGGTGTTAGTAAACACAGTGTTGCGTGGAAAGATATTCGACTCTCGATATTGTTTCTAAGTGAAAATCATCAGTTTCTTGCTCTACGTATTATAAGTTTGATGTCTGATTATTAAGTCGCGTTTTTGTATTTTAGGGGGATAAAATAAAACAGGCTATTCTTATAAATCTAAAGAGGAAACAATATCGGAGAGAATTTTCTTACTTCTTTTCAAAATAAAAAACTTTCAGCGAAAAAAAACCGACTTCCAAAGAAATACTAAAAAAGGGTCACTGTCACTAAAGAACTTGACTTTCGGAAGTCGCGCTTGCGATCACTCGATCAATGAGGCAGTCCTGCTCACCTGCTCTGTACAGTAGGCCGCAAATCAGGACGACAAAACCAGAATAATGTGGCCTATCATTCTATTGAAACGTCGTACTACGCTAGGCCAGATCAAGGTCAAAGTGTTACCCCTGACGTTACACGTTTTCTGAGTTTTTTCCGGCTGTTTCTTCTCAGTGTAGTCAAGTACAAAACACCGGCCCCATCTAGTTCTAAAAAATAACATGATGTAACGTGCAAAAGGGTTTTTTTTTTTAAATGTTGATTTATGATGTGCGTTATTCTAGAACATTTCTTTACACGCACGAACTTTTCCATTAGCTGTGACAAACATATATGCTATGTTTAGTCAAGGTTAAGGCTTAAAAAATCGGTTAAGCATAACCAGCCTATAATGTGGACACAGGCCTCCTTTCTTTAAGAGCGCGCTGTATCCACCCCGCTGACCCAGGGAGTGTTGGTAGATGACGCATGAGTTCGAATTTTCTGTTCTGGGACATCACGGTTTCCTTAAGATGTTTTCCTTCACCGTGTTTGGGAGAAGTGGTGATGAAATAAATTACACAAAGTAATGCGGTGAGAAGACGCATACCATCGTGAGAAGAAGAAGGAATAGGGGAGCTCTTTGTCCAGGAGTGGGACAATATGGACGAACTAAAAAAAGGAATGCGCCCGAACTTGTTTGTGAACATGGCCAGGTATCGCACAAGATAGATAGTTTTGGAAGGAGAAAGGGGAGTCTATTGCCTAGTAGTACTACACTTGATAGGCTAAAGGCGCCCGATAGGGTTCAAACCCACTACTTACAACTCATATGTCGGGGCCGTTATTACTGGGCCAACACTGTTCACAAAATAAATGTCAACGCGTGTGTAAAAGCACCTAACGGGATCATCATCATCCCATCTTAAGGTGGAAGCCCCAGGGTAGCCCGCGAAATTCAAATTCCTACATTTTTTGCAGGTTGCAGACTGTATGTTAGACGAAATATGATTCGCAACCGTAACACGTTTACGTTTACAGAATTAAAATCATCAATACAACCCTCTAAGTTCATTTAATTTCATTGAATGTCTATTTTATGAAAAAGTCATTCAATAGGAATTTAAATTAACATACAACCTGAATTTGAATCGTCGTCGTTAGGTAGTCAGTGGCCCAAAAAGTTTGTGTTTTTGTTTCAACCAGTCTTACCAAGGGGTATCGTATTACCGAGTACTAACTGGGTTGTGGAGGTCAGGTAGGCAGTCGCTCCATGTAAAATACTGGTATTCAGCTGCATCCAGTTAGACTGGACGCCGACCCCAACATAGTTGGGAAAAGGCTAGGCAGATGATGATGATGATGGTGATACAACCTGAATTTGAATGTTGCGGGCTACCCTGGCGCGTCCCTCTTAAGCTGTTCAGGATTTTTTCTATGAATCCCACTGCAATGCACACTTGTAAGTAAGCCTTCGCACAATGCCACAATGTGTGTCAAATTAAATTATGTCAGTGTCGGAATTTGATTCACGAGTTTTTTGTCAATATGCATCACTTTGCATAAACTGTAATTTGATTTCTTGAATGAATGTTTAGTTTGAATGTATTACAGGTGCATTTGTAACCGTGATTACATACACATTTAGTGGCTTTTTACAATTTGCTAGCACAATTGTGTCTACAGGGTGTAAACAGACCCTTCACATAGCCGTCAACCAAGCATTCTGTACATCAAACTAAGTCACTTTACGCAAAAATTATTCTCGGAATCGACTTTTTTTTTGGGGGTGAAAAATCACCTTTTACGGTAGGTTTCCTTGGAAAGCACTCAAAGCATTGTGCTAATGGATGGATTGAATAGTATGGGGGTGTGTAAAGTAAAAATCTTACATTAAAAAAATGTATATAAAAAAAAATTATGTGAAAAAGTTGTAACTTTGACCCTCAATATCTCCGTAACTAGAAGGTTTCCAGGTATGGTCTAGAACAAAAAAATGATCGCAAAAACGGGGAGAACAGATGCCTTTCGGCTATGTTAAGGGTCTATTTACACCCTTTATATGAGAATATTTAAAGTGAAACACTGATAATATCAAAACACTGGTAGTAACAGCAAAATAGACGGCAAAAGACAAAGGGGTCGAAGCTCAAAGAGATGGTCGAGCCAGGTGTCCGATCATCTTCCTGTCCTTATCCCATGTTACTTCTCTTCTATTCTCCTTATCAGTCTTCACTCGTATCATTGACTCTCTTTTCTTTCATATCATCCTTTACACTTATCTTATCTTTGCTTTGGGCTTTCTCTCCCTTTCAATCAAGCCTGCTCCAGATGTTTTTTTTTAAATTTTTGATTTAAAAAAAATATGTGGGGGGTTCAGAGTGAGGTACTGAATACGTGGTTACCTTTTTAGATTCGGTGTTCCTACCACCTTGTATACGGTACTTATAACAAAAAAAACTTTATTTTTTATTTTTGTCAGTCTGTCTGTTCCAACTTATCTCCGAAATGGACTACTTTTATTTTAGAAAAAGGATTAGGGTTCCGTGAAAAAAAACTAAAACCCTTGAAATTGTTAATAAATTCCTATTCAAATAAGGAAGTAATATTTTTTAAATAATTTCACGCGTACGAAGGTCACGGGCGACAGCTAGTGTCTAATATTAGTGCTAAAACGTCGTTCACAAATTCATCACCTTGTGTATTGTGCTAAAATTAAATCATACCATATATTATTATGTTTGGTCAAAACATTCGCACATGCACGGGGTCAGAACTACATACTTTATACATAGCTAAAGCGATTTCGACCAAACTTATTAGATGGTAATCATATCCTTCATGCCTTGACATACATTAACATGTAGATAGTAATGAAATTGATCTGTATACTGAACGGCGGCGCGACGATTGAAGCGAGAAATATTTATCTTACCAATATACAAGGAAAAACCCTGGGATTAAAATCAAGAAGATTTGTTAAATCATTTTTGTCACATACTTCCACATCACACACACACACAAACACACGCGCGCACTCACACACACACACAAACACACACATTTTTGGATATTAAAAATTTTTATAATATTGTTTGCTGCTACGGAACCCTGTGGGCGTGTGAGTACGACTCGCACTTGGCTAGTTTTGATTTTAGTTAGTTTTAGTTTTGTTAGTTAAAAAATTTATTTTGTTGTTAGCCTTAACTGTCCAGCCCCTGTAGCATGACTACCGTAGACAAGGATTTCTTTGACGGAAGAATCGACAAAATGACAGTTTGTGTCGACACAATGACAGATTTCTTTGCACTATCTGTCATTTTGTCGATTCTTCCGTCAAAGAAATCCTTGTCTACGGTGGTCATGCTACGGGAGCTGGGCAAAGGTCCACGCAAATGTCCCCGCCATTCCTACCACTTTTCTCTCCAAAAACTATTGATATCTTAAATTTTGCGGAAAGTGAGATCTTGTAAGCTCTCCTTCTGTAAAATTTACAAATATGAAAATTTCAACAGCCATGATTTCTCTTTTTCCTGAATCCTGAATGGTTTGGCTTGAAAACAAAAGTTTTTGTACAAACAAACAACAAACAAACAACAACAACAACTACAACAAACAATCTTTTGTAATTTTTTTTAAAACAAACAAACAAAAAGTTGTAGAGTTGAGTTGAGTTGTTGTTGTAAAGTTGCAGTTTGTTCTATTGCAAACTGTTGTCATAAGAATCATTTATCTATAGGTACTTAGCTATTGGTAGCTCATTCACTTGTTGTAGATTCTACCTAACCAGTAAACTAACGGTCATAGGTAAACTATTTGATATGACTAAAATGATAACATGACACACTTCATTTCTCCAACGAACACGCGCGTAGATACACAAATTTATGTCATCAAATGTAAGTATGCAGTGTTCGCAATTTAGTATCTAAACATGAAAACAAATATATAATTTTATAAAAAGTCACTTTAATACTAAAACATAAAGTTCCTTTTGCTCTACAACTTCAAAACATTGACACGACTTGTCCAACAAAGCCAGATAGTTAGTTAATAATTCCATGAATTATCAATCAACTTTGTTTGTCCTTATACGCACTAATAAAAGTATAACGTTGTATTGAAAAAAAAAACAAATAAAATACCTGTGATTACCGCGAACTCTTACCATCTAAGCCAGATAGGTAGTTAATAATTCCAAGAATTATCAATCTGCTTTACTTGTAAAAAAACAAATAAAAAAAGACTAAACAAAGTATACAAATCTTATTTATTCACAAAACAAATTCACACACACATCAATTATAATAAAAAATCACAATCAATCAACATCAAAATCAATCAACCAATCAATTAATCAATTCACATTAACTATAATAAAATAATCTTGGAAAATACAAAAACCAACTTAGGCCTATCACGGATTTGAACGCACCATGTCTTTTGGGGCCACTTAGTGGAGCTGTGTGAAGAAATCAACTTAATTTATACTGGCACAAAAGTGCATTTTCATTTATGTGGAAATAACATGGATACAAGAATTACTACCTTTCTTTGTGAACTCATTGATAACCCAGAAGGACAATGGGTACACATCGGAACAGGCGTCGCCTTGTCACAGTGTTAATCTTCACGCTTAGACGACTGTGTGGTGTTAAGGCAATGGCCTAGTAAGGTTGATCTCGAAGGTTGAACTCAACAGATATGCTTGTAGGCATTTATTGTGGCCAATAGACAGTATCTAGACAAATCAACATTAGTTTATCTATACCGAACTTAAAACAATAATTAAAATATGTAGATACATACAGGGTGTAAACAGACCCTTCACATAGCCGTCAACCAAGCATTCTGCACATCAAACTAAGTAACTTGTATTAAAAAAAAAAACTTGTGAAAAGTTGGAACTTTGATCCCCAATATCTCCGTAACTAGACGGTTCCCAGGTATGGTCTAGAACAAAAAAAATGATCGCAAAGACGGGAAGAACAAGTGCCTTTGGGTTGTGTTAAGGGTATATTTACACCCTTTATAGAAAAGAAGAATAGCATTAAAAGGCGTCAAAAAAATCGTCCACATCGCTGTCAACAGGAATACAGCCCAGAAGGCTGGCAGCATTGCCACGTTGAATGCAAAGGGCGCTAACCACTTTGTTTTCTTTCCTTGTTTCTCCCTCTTCCCCTAGTTACCTTGCTCCCCACTTTCAATACATCTGTGCCAATCATGATAGGAGTCTGCGCTCATCGCAAAACCGAATTCTTCAATGTCCCTCTCACCGCACCGACTTCATTCACCGATCATTCTTCGTTCAATCTATTTCTCTGTGGAATGCGCTTCCCCAGGAAATCAGGATGGCAACCAATCGTTTATCATTTAAATTTAAAGTTCGCGAGTACATACAGAAAAAGCTGGAAGTTTCGTCACAACGTTAATGTTTTCTTCATTGTTTGTATTTTTATTTCATTAAATCCGTGTAAATTTCTATTCACTTATATTTATATTGATATATGTGTATAGTATTTTGATATATAGTTATAGTATTTTATATATCCTTGTAGTTTATCTTAGTGTTAAATTATTTTTTTTGCAAATTTATGCACCTACCACTGTCTGTCTCTGCATCACCCAAAGGTTGACTGGTAGAAAATGCCTATGGCATTAAGTCCGCCCGTGCACTTTGTGCTTGAAGTGTTAATAAATAAATAAATAAATAAATGACAATGCTCATTCTTTGACCAAAACTAGACCACGGGAAGAGTCGACCAACCGCTTGGCGATGTCCCGAAAGACTAGGTGGGCACTCGGACCCCATGGCCCTAGTTTTTTAACCCCAAACGGCTCGAAGACAAAGCTACTACATTAGCTTAAATAATGTCCACGGTCAAACCTTTATCTCCTTACCCTAAGACTTTTTAAGCCTCATACATCGTCATCTTCCTGCCATTGTCCCATGTTATTTGGGGTCCCAACATTATTCTACCATTCTCCATCTTTTCTTTGGTATTTTTCTATCTCTGTATCCATCAACTTCATCAATTTTATCTCTCTTTATCATTCACTAGCGGCCCATCCCGACTTCGCTCGGGTGGACATTTATTTTTAAACAATTAAATACATAATAGCCTATGTTAGTCAGGGATAATGTAGCATTCTAATGGTGAAAGAATTTTTGAAATCGGTCCAGTAGTTTTTGAGTTTATTCGTTACAAACATTCAAATCTTTCCTCTTTATAATATTAGAAGATTACTCACTAAACATCATAACATAATATCATGCATGTAATCCCCGAAGGGTTAGACAGAGATGTACCTAATAGTACACCTACATTTCGCCAGTTATGTTTAAGTCCTATTTTATAGGGGGCGAGCCTATCGCCATCAACCGGGTGCAAATCCTGATGGAAAAATCTAATAACAATTTACCCAACCCGGGAATCGAACCCAGGACCTCATGCTAGACATCATATTTACTAATAATCAGTTCTGATATTACTTCAAAATCCTTGAACTATCTCTTGGTGGGTTGATGAACAAGTCGCTTACGTAAGTTGCGATAGTTATGTCTATTATGGACTGTCATGACATACCAATACCTACTAGGTATCTTCAGCAATACAAATATATTGGTATATTATTATAACATGCTGTCGAAATCTTATTGTTTCATCAGAATTTATGGAAACACGTATTGTTTCAATTAAGTTAACTGATACATAAGGTTACCTACGCAACTTCAACAGGTATAATCTATTCTACATTATCATAATAGAGATATGACACATTCTCGTGGAAACCAAAACTTTCTTGTTATCAGCGAGAAATGGTTGATGTTCGGATGGAGATAAATTCTCATTTCATAATCAGCCTACAATGTTCTCGATGCTGAGACACGCGTAATCCACGACCCGAGCCCAGTGCGTGTTGGTAGATGTTGGTTCCACGACATCTCATGTAGATTCAAAATCGACCGATGAATTTTAAAAAAAGGAGCGAAAATAGATTTCGATTGTTCCCATCAAGCTGATGCAATTCACCACCCGTTTCGAAGGCGATTTTCAAACGACACCGCTCTTCCGCGCGGTCTGGCGGAGGCGGCATAGCAAATGTACTGGCGGTGCGCCGCAAGGAGATGTGGTGAGCGCCGCTCGTTCACGCGGTTGGGCTGTGAACATGCATTTCATACAAGCCAATGCGACGTGAGACCCGACTGCGCTGACGAGTGGTGTCGTGTGAGAGTCGCCTCAGCAACTGCCCTTGATATAATATTTACAAGTGGATTTATATTGCTGATTAGGCCACCTGTGAAATAATGACGCACATACCGAGGTCATGTTTTGATGAGTGACCGTCCGTGGTTTCTAATACTCCTTAGTATTAGAAACCTGCATGCCTCATTAGTAATAAAAATGCAAGCAATCAGGCATTAATAAATCAGTATTCCCTAGTAATAGCCGTATCATCGTGCAAAACACAAACAAAATACTTAGGTACTGAATCTTATCATCTTCTTCTTCGTCGTGCTGATAATTCCGTTAGTGTTAAATAAGCTTCGACCAAAATTCTGCCACCCCGATAGCATTAGTAGTGGCCTCGGACATTCCTGTCGTACACTGAAAGACAAATACAATTTCATGAGTAATTTTTTGTAGAAGTGAATCTATGCAGAACGAATTATCATAATTCGATAGCTGAAGTGGAAATCGTACACCTCCGTTATTCTTTTCTGTTTAATTTCATTGCGGGGTACAAGACAGTTAAATTGTTTCTCTGGGAATTCGTCGAGCTTCATTGTCTCGGCGCTTTTCTGGTCGTCACCACTGTTGATTCTGGCTGTCAGGAGTTGCAGTGGTTTGGGAACAGTGTGGCGGGCTTTTGCCATAAATAAATCACACACACGCAGACAGCTATCATTTAGTACAAGTACCTTTATTCCAATTGATTTGGTACCAAAGTAGCAGTAGCAAAGGGTCAATTATTGTAAAAGGCAAGCCGGAGTACATATCTTTAATGTGATTAATTGATTACCTATACAATTTGTCTATAGAATACTGACTGTGCCATTTTTCAAAGGGAAGCCAGTAGTAATCGAGTTGTATGGAACCTTCGCCACTGCAAAGTAGCATTTTTTTCTTGTCCCATTCCATTAGCCATCGTCTCAGCAGTTATCCCCTTTCAAATTACATCATCCTTTACACAAAACATCCATCGTTTCTTTGACCTTCCCTCCCAGTAATCCTTTCTGAGATTGCAAAGAGTTTACTTCTTCTAATACCTGTTTTCTCTTCTCCAGATGTTCAGTACCAGAATGCGAAGACAACCCCCAACATATAAACTTCACCATCCCCCATGACAGTAATGGGGTCCCAGCAAAGTGCTTGCGTTACGCTCCCTTTGCCAATGCGTCACATTTGGCCAACCTGAGCCAATGTTCACCACACTATTATGATACGTCAACGGAGATTGGCTGTGAATCTTATGTGTATTTGGAAGAGCACTCTATTGTTAAAGAGGTAAGAATGAATTTTGTTATTATTTGTGTCTATTTTTTTACAAGTTGCACTGTGTTTTTTTTCACCTGTAACGAACTTACTATGTAAAAAAGTCTTAGACGTCCCCGTTCCAGATTAAGCTGAAATGTTGCATACATGTTTAGTTTGGATGACAATGCATGGTTAGCTAAGTGACGTCATTCTAAATCCAATATAGTGGATTCCCAAAGATGGTGGACTTGTTATTTTTTATGCATTCCCATTATATGGGTACCTTAGTTTAGCCAATATTTTTCATTTATTTATTTATTTTACTTTTTATGTACACAATATATACAACACAGGAAATAACATTATAATACATGAGTACATAGGTACTGCTTATTTCCTAAGAAATTTCGAATTATTTTTTTTCGAGTTTTTTCATCGTGATCTCCTTGAAATCCAACTGCTATGATCTCTTTCAGCAGTCAATCAACGCATGCTCGTTGTGCGTTTCCTTCTTCTCTTTACATAGCCGGCTGTCCAAGTTCATTGATCGAGTTGAATATCAACTCCATTTAATAACTTGTGCTCATATTGCTCATAACATAACAAAACGCCTGTAATCCCCGAAGGGTTAGGCAGAGGTGTACCCAATTACAGTACACCCACATTTCGCCAATTAAACGTTAAGTCCCATGTAATAGAGAGCGTGCCTATTGCCATCAACTGGGCACAAAATACAGACTCCGTGGCTGCTAGAGAAAAAATCCTGATGGAAAAACCCAATAACACTTTTCCTGACCCGGGAATCGAACACAGGACCTCATACTCAGCAGTGGCACTTGCTTGCGCTTGGACTGGACCAACGAGGCTGTCTACTTGTGCTCATCTCTAATTGCATAGACAGAGCATATCATATTATGGCAATAGGTCATTGCTGTTATTATTATGATCGAACACAATGTAATTGTAATAGAACTAACACAAATAAACACGCGTTCACTTCTTGTTGAATGCCATTGCTCATTAGACGAAGTCCACTCGTCTGTGTAAATATTTACGTGATGGAAACAATTATTTATTTACCTCTACGTATGAGGTAGTCATACGCTGGCCTAGTTTTCGCAAGCGCGACTGCTGAGCATGAGGTCTTGAGTTCGATTCCCGTGTCGAGCAAAGTGTTATTGAGTTTTTCCTACTGGAATTTCGCAGTAGCAGCCACGGTTGAATGATAAAACTTGTGGCACTACTGGTTAGCTATTTAATTAAATAAATGTGTATGTAACCTACATCATCTGCCTAGCCTTTTCCCTACTATGTCGGGATCGACTTCTAGTCTAACAGGATTCAGTTGAATACCAGTATTTTCTATGGAGCGACTGCCTATCTGACTTCCACAACCCAGTCGGCCTACAATACACGGAATTCACCCATATTTTGCCAATCATGTTGAAGTTCCATGTAACTGAGGTGAACCTATTGCCATCAACTGGGCATAAATCCAGAATTCAAGCTTCCTACTTTTCTGCTCATTATTATCTAAATCAATTCATTAATTCAAATTAAACAGACATACAGGTTCACTGCCTTGTATACTGATAGCCGACAATATGTCTCACTGCTGGGCCTCGTGTACTAATGGGTGTTTATTTACAGCATTAAAGAATTATTCAAGGTATCCATTATAAACCAAATTACTAGTTTTTATTTATAAAAACTTGAATACAATGATTTCTGAAATCCTGTAACGCCAAAGAATAAATCGTATCATGTTTTTGTACTTATTACTATTTTGATGTGTAAGTTTGTGAAGATGGAAGTTTGTTACTTTTTCACGCAAAAACTACTGAAAAGATTTGGATGGAATTTGACACACAGATAGTTTTATCTGGATTACTAAATGGGAAACTTTTTATCCCGGCTGTACGATGCCGTGGAACTATTACCGAACTCCACGCGGGGGAAACCGCGAGCATAAGGCAGTAATATATAATCCTAATGTTTATTCAATTACAGCTTTAGTATTATAATCACTATCAACTTGTTACGATTTAATTTAGCAATTATATTGTCATTAAAGCCATAGTGACCATAAATTTAATATTCAACACAACTCGTAATAAATGAATACTATTAGTTCAAAGATATCAACAATTACATTGTATATGGAAGACCTTGTGAATCTTAAAGGTATTACTGAAGGCAGGGTTGCCAGATAAAGTTTCTGAATTTTCCCTAAATTCCATTTATTTTCCCCCAAATATGATACATTTTCTAACTAAAAAAGTTGAAAAATGTATCATTCAATTTTCGAACAGAAAATTAAACAAATGGGGAAATATAAAAAAACCAAAATGGACGGATCACACGCACACTCGCAGTACAAACCACCCCAGCCACCTTTTATCTGCTTGCTAGGTAGGTATCGAATTGTGTGTCTGTGTGTAATATATCTCTTGATATCCTAAGTTTTAGAGTCCGAAAATTTTAGGATTTTTACTCAATTTTATTTCTCAAAAATTTCCCCAAGGTTTTTTTTTTTTTCAAAAAATGGAGCAAAGTCCCCAATCTACCAACGCTGCGCAACCGCAGTGACAAACCACGACAGCAAAGCCTCACGCAATCACTAAGTGGTGACTAGATTACTTTTTAACGATTGTTTGTGAATGTGTGAACATTGTAGGCTTTGTAGATTTCCAGCTGTTTGTTAACATAGGAAACAGTGTTTTTTTTTTAAATAACCGATGAAAAATGTCTATATGAGGTATATTTGATTCAAAGATTCCGTAGGTATTTAGGTACCTTTGGTTCGGTAGAGGATTCCCCCATCAAGAAAAAATCACGAGTCGAGTACGACCAATTTATAACAAGCTATATACTGTCAGGGTGACTGATAGCGGAGTAGAGAGGTGTCGAAAAAAGGCTAGCGAAGGTCAAATATCCATATTGGAATACGGGTGTTTAACTTACAAGAGCCTCAGTGAAATTAAGACTTTAAGCGATGATATCAGCTTGCAGTAAATAACAATCTGTCGCCAACACAAGAATATAATACCTAATTAATTCAATCAAATCGGAATTTTTTTTCAAAATTAGTCATGAAAATCCGCCATCTTGAATTTCAAGGAATAATCTGTCAAATGTATACAACAACAGCTTCATTATACGTTTTTTTTTCTTTATTAAAACGTCCCGTAACGCTTCTGTGAGCAACGTAACTAGAATTATAATGATTATACATTTTTCCGTGATAAATAGGTTTGGCGTAAATTGCTTTGCCAGTAATGCATTGTTCGTTTAAATGCTCAAATTGTTACCAATTGCTCTGCAGTTGGTTGAAGTTTACCGCGTTATGTTTTACGGGATTAACCTGGCCGTTTTTTATATGTTACCAGCCGTTGATGGTGTGGTAACGAATCGTAATAGAGAGAACGCAGTTATAGAAAAACGTCTAAGGTGTTATGGGCGAATTTTAATGAAACTGAAATGAAATGAATTTTATTTGCTAGAATTGTAGTACATTATAGATGGTCGAGTATTATTACTGTAGCTCACACAATTCGCTAAAACTAGCATGCCAAATTAAAGCATTAGGTACATTATACAATAAGTGAATTTCTAATATAATTAGTATGTTCTAATAATAAGAATGTCGATAATAAGAATGTCAATAATAAAAATAACGCCATAACGCCAGAACGCCATCTGCTCCTTTAACTGCGTTCAAGAGCTATTTCATTATCATCATCATTCTCCAGCCCTTATCCCATTATTTATTTGGGGTCGCCGCAGCACGTCTTCTTCCTTCCTTCTCTATTACTCGACATCTCAACAGTAACCTCCTTTCTAGCCATGTCTTCCTTCACACAATTCATTCATCGTTTCTAAAGTCTTCCTAGCTATTTGCACCCAAAGATATTTGCACTGACTGGTCGTTGCCACGTCTAGGGACGTGAACTCTAAAGCGTTAACTGTACAAAAAAATACGTTATTTGTTTGTATAAACTAATAGTTCACTAATCATCTACGACGGGTAAGAATTGGGCTTGGAGGAAGGGAAAAACCCTTTAACAAGTGCTAAAAAATAAATTTAAGACTTACGAAGATTTTGACCACAACATTTGTCACCTTGTTTGCATCATGTTAAACACATAAAAACCACTATATATTAAATCATTTGCAATACGTAGCTTTTGGAAATTCCTCTTAATAGTGTTATTAAGAGAAATTTCCCTTGGCTGATGGTTACTTAGTCGAAGAAAGTTAAAACTACTCCTGTCATCGCCATCATCATCTACCTAGCCTTGCCTGGCTATGTTTATGAGTCGGCTTCCAGTCTAACCTATCTAACCGCCACAACAGACTTACTAGGTTAGTTGCTGTCGGACTTTCGGACTTCTGACTATCAGTAATCTTCCAATGACAGCCATGCCACAGCTACTTATAAACATACATAAACCCACGCCTTTTTCCCATGGCCGAAACTTCAGTACGCCACCTGCTACGATCCTTACATACTCCTTTAGCCTCGTCCACGGTCATACATCTGGTCATACACGCACGCCGGTTGAAAGTACTATGCACCTGACCTTTCTGAAGAGCCTCACCAAGCAGGTCATTGTATGTCCTTCTACGGCGTCCCCTCCCGGCGTTGCCACTCATATCTGTCTTGTAAATACCTTTTTATCTACTTTTGGTGGACACAGACTTTGAATTTTTTTTAAACTTATTCAATGATTTACGACTAATTGACTAATGATTACGCAAGGGACATTACACCACAATACAATAATGTATCTACGGTCTACAAAAAGTAAATGTTCTCTAAGGCTAATATTCAAGAATATTACACGACATAATTTATGATTTCCTTTAACAAATTGATGCTATGTTTACGTAAAACCCAAGTCTTAATGTTACCTCTATCCGCCATATTGCAATACCTAACTGACTTATAATAATAATGAACAGGTAATAACGATTATGTGTTTTGATTGATTGTTTATACTAAGAAATCTAGTCATAATAAATATTCAATATATAACATCACGCCTATTAGACAGAGCGCAATGATGTACAATAGGTACACACCTATTGTACACGAATAAAAATGCGTGAATATGCAACTGCTAACAATTTGAGATCAAATAATTCTAAATCAATAAGCTACCTACTGTAAAAAGAAACATATACAAAAATAACAACCGTGATTTCATTATTTACACACAAGTAGTTATTGGCGGCAACTTATTGTTGACCTTAGTATCAATCAGTATGAATTGAAATCCATTTATCACGCCTAAGAAGGTATCGCAATATAAGAACGTTGATGATAAATAAACTTTCAAAGTCAATGTTACCAACCAATACAATGTCAAGAATGCAGTTCTACACCTCATTCACTTTGAGATAACCGACATGATTTAGTAAATCAAGTTGGTTGGTATTGAATTTTATGTGATCTATGAAATCTAACAGAATCAACATCATGGCCTTATCCCAATTTATTTGGAGCCGGCGCAGCATGTCTTCTTCTTCCATACTTCTCTATTACTTGTCGTCAGAATGATTATTTATAATGATTCAACTCCAACCATGGTGATTCTGGTGGAAGGTCCGTTGACATCCCCAAAATTTAATTCCCTTGCAACACTTATATTATACTTAATGGCAATGTTTTTATTATCTGTCAAACCAACTGTCACTTGTCAGTTCACAAGAAACATAATTATAGCAACTTGATTGTCTCCAAGAACCAGTCACGTTTTTCATTTCAAACCTCTCTCTCAAAATTCATCAGTCAACTCTATGAATAACAACAGCTATAAACAGGTCCTTCAATGTATCTCGCGTGATTCAAAATATTGTGAACTGTTTCACGTTGCACGTTGATTTAATTTTAAAAGAATTTCGGCTCCTCCACCCCTTCCTTAAGGCAAGAATGTTCATCACTGTTGTCTGTACCTTTTTCCGTCGCATTATCTTTCTTATATTCATCTTCTGCATACACTTCATCAGCTGAATATACTTTTACATTCTCTCACTCTCTTGTGCATCCTCGGGCTATTTTCTTTTTCTTCTTCAGTGTGCACATTAGCTATGGTTTAACTTCTAAGCTAGTTGTGCCCTAAGGTAGAGGTCCCACTTCCCTCCTTCCACATACCTCCATTTAATTCTAAGGATATTCAATCCTTTTCAAGTCGACATTGTTTTTTATTCGCCATCATTGGCGGCCTTGTTCCTACCACTGCTGAGTATAATGGGTGTTTAATGAAGCCGAAGGGCACTAGTTCTCCCCTCCATTCCTCCCCATTCCAGTCCTCTCTCCATTGCGATATTTTTTTTGTCCTAGACCATACCTGGGAACCTTCTAGTTACGGAGATATTGGGGCTCAAAGCTCCAACGTTTTTACAAGTTTTTAATGTTATCATTTTACTTTAAATACCTCCACAAACCCCGTACTATTCAATGCATCCATCAGCACAATGTTTTGAGTTTTGACTGCGTTACGTTGAGTCCTGTCGTAAAACGTGATTGTTCATCCCAAAAAAAGTTGTTTCCCAGCAATCATTTTTGCGTAGAATTACTTAGTTTGATGTAGAGAATGCTTGGTTGACGGTTTCGTTTCGTAAGAGTCCGTATACAGCTTGTATTTTTTCCCTTTTATGCCATGCTTCTTTGATCTTTGCGAGTCTAATCAAAGACTTCCCCTCGATCTTCTATAGGTCGGTCTCACATCTAGTTGTTGGTCTACCAACATTTCTTAATAACTAATTTAGAAAAAAAGGCATTAAATCCATCAACAAAATAATAATAGAGAGTTCGGAATCTTAATTAAGAAGCCTAAAATGTATCGAATCGATGTTCTGTGGTGCACGTGTAATAATTTGCGGTAGACCAGTTGAAAACGCACGTAATGAATCCGACGCACGCGTGCAAGGATCCGATACGGTTCAACGATAAACATTCATTCCTTTTTTGCTGGAGAATGGAGTTGCCGTTTATTGCATTTTTTGCAAGTTTTCGAATTTCAGGAGTGATTCAGAAGCTGAAATTACTTTTTGATGATTTTCTGTCTGTTTACCTATTTGACGAGAAAATACAAATTGAAGATCATGAAGCTGATAGCTTATTAAAACTTAAATAAATGGTAGAATTGCTCTCAATTTGAGTTAACAAAGCAAACATTGAAAGAAACCGTAAAAATAATCGTCGAACCAATTACGCTGACAAAGTCGCAGGCGCAGCTGAATACAACCAACAAAGCAATCGCTATAATTAAGTTACTAAAAACGTACAATCATACACAATCAAGGGTGAAGGTCGCCAGATCAATGCTGGTCTGTTGCCAACAGCCACCTTTACTGGCAATGGCGCCGTCCTTGTCAGATCAAAGACCTTGCATGTTGAATAGTGCACGACTATACTGTTTCTTATGCCTTTTCGATACACAAACCGTCATCTGCCTAGTCTTCTTCACACTTATGTTGGGGTCAGCTTCCAGTCGAACCGGATGCGTCTGAATACCCGTATTTAAGATGGAGCGAGTGCCTATCTGACCTCCACAACAGTTACTAGGTTAAATGCTACCCTTTGGTAAGACTGGTTTGCAGACTTTTGAGCTTCTGACTACTCTTAACGACTGACAAAATCTACAAATGACAGCCAGGACTAACGTGCTTTTCGAGGCACAGAAGGAACTCGGTATGTGATGATGGTCACCCATCCACGGACCAACCTTGGCAAGGACTGACCTCGAAGCTCGACCCGTTTGCCTGTTATTATTTAGCCACAAGTTTCGACACACAAATGAGTGCCTTCAAAGAATAAAAGTGCGATGTTGTATAGCGCAAACAGCGCCACGTGTTCGCGAAAACAGCATTCCTTTTTTATCGATAAGAAACGGTTAGTGTTGCATTAGTGCATGTAATGGTGTTGTTATCAAGAATATCGTTTTTGACTTACAAAAATATGACTTCCCATTGTTACAAGATATTCATTGGCCATCCGTTTGGGAGTTTCCTTCGGTAACAGGCTTAGAACAGGCCTATGTCCAGTTGGACACTGCGATAGTCTAATAAAGTCTAGTTGATTGCCGATCATTGTCTTTCAGTTCAGAAAATTCTGTCTTAGAACCCAATGGCTTGGCACGCGTCGATGGGAAGAAACCAGATGGTATGACCATAATGCCTTGGTAGTTTTGTAGGTCTTTGGTGTGGGATGCAACTTGCGTCGATACCCTTGCGCTATCCCATCTTCCTAGCACGGTGAGCCGAGCTGGGACGGCTGCTGCAGGTGCTGGAAACCTCAAACAGTACTAATACAATAACGTAATTGGTTGTTATGTGTTTGAGCCGTTAGGGGTTGAAACACTAGGGCCATGAGGCCCAAGTGCCCAACTATTATTTGGGAATATCGCCAAGCGGTTGATCGACTCTTCACGTGGTCAGAGGGCTGGCGTTTTTTTTGGCCAATGAATCAGAATTGCCATCCAACGTGGCAATGCTGCCAGCCTTCTGGGCACTTTACCTATTGACAGCGATGTGCACGAATTTTTTGACGCCATGTTTGCACCTATTTTGATACTTGTACATATTTTTTATTATTATTTTAGATCTACTTGTAGTTTATTAATAATTCAGAAAAGAAGACTTTCGAAATTTCAGCTATTGGTGAATCGCTTGATAAGTCTGTTAGCACACCATAATTCTACGCTTTCTATAAACTGTAAATGCTGAAGGCTGTTAAATTAAAGCTGAAACAGCACGATAAAAAACGAGTTGACACAAAAGACGAAATCACAATGGCATTTCACTGATTCGTTGACCGTGAATAAAGAGCGCGTTTTGATTTCCGTATTAACGAAAAGTATTGATAATCGAATTTCACAGTATGCGACTATGTCATAATGCGCCGTGACTCATTCTCATGTTTCAATTGGACGGTACGATTGTTTGAATACTCGCTATGTGTGTTGTGCCCTTCGATTATTAGTTTTTGTAACACTCATTTTCATACAATTCCCTAAAATGCCTCTTATACAATCTTTACGTTCTTTTTGTGCAGAAGTGAAGCATCTTTCTTGCTGTTTAAGTCACATATATGTTAGAGTATATTTTCCTTAACTAAAAACCAAGAATTCTACCATGGAAAAAATTAACTTTTCCTAAAAAAATTTGATGGTTAAGGAATCCACTGACTATATATTTTTTTATTGATTGACTATTAATTATTTCCCTAATAATAAATTATTTTTCTTTTATTTCCAGTTCGACCTCGCCTGTCAAGACTGGAAGCGATCCCTAGTGGGTACGGTCCACAACGCTGGATTCTTTATAGCCATCCCTCTAACCGGATTCATATCAGATAAATATGGCCGACGGCCCGCGCTCGTGTTCGCTTCGGTGGCCAATGGCGTCTTCGGAGTTATTCGGGCATTGTCGGTTAATTACGACATGTTCGTTGTATTTGAATTTTTGGAACCAGCGTTCGGTGGGGGAATTTATACAGCGTGTTTTGTACTTGGTAAGTAAGCTTTTTTGTCAATTACAATTACAGTTATTCTGTTTTGAAAATCTCTTTCAGCAAAAGAATTGGTGATCCAAATCACTGGGATAAGGATTGCTACTCCTATTAATATTATTATGACTGTTCTGTACACTCATAATCTTTGGCTATTATGCTTAAGTCCTATCTAAAAGGAGGCGAGCCTGTTGCCATCAACTGGGCACACATCACACTCTGGGTTGCTACTGATAAATTGCAAATGGAAAAACCCAATAAAAGTTTAGGAGTTCAGGACTAAAGCTCAGCAGTAACGCCAGTAGTAACTTCGTTGGTCTAACTGGAGGTTGCCCGACCACTTAGATAGACCAACGAGCTTGTACTGAAATTCATATAAAGGGTGTAAATAGACCCTTAACATATCCGAAAGGCACTTGTTCTCCCCGTCTTTGCGATCATTTTTTTGCTCTAGACCATACCTGGGAACCTTCTAGTTACGGAGATATTGGGGGTCAAAAGTCCAACTTTTTCACAAGTTTTTTAAAAAATATATGTTTTTAATGTAACATTTTTACTTTACACACCTCCATGACCCCCGCTCTATTCAATCTATCCCATCAGCACAATGCTTTGAGTGCTTTCCATCGACTCCTACCGTAAAACGTAATTTTTTACCCCAAAAAAAAAAGTCGTTTCCCAGCAATAACTTTTGCGTAAAGTTACTTAGTTTGATGTACAGAATGCTTGGTTGACGGGTATGTGAAGGGTCTGTTTACACTCTGTAGGTACCCAAGTCAAGAATGTTACCTCAAGTAAATGGTATCAAAATACATACACCGCTGACACAACCACTGCTCAATATCTAAGGTCATTGTACGCGGAACACTGACAGCAGAAGTACCGCCATTTTCCTTGAGATTGGAGCGGCGAAGGCAAAGTGACAGTTCTAACGGAAATAACTAGCCATAGATATTATGTTGTAAACTTAAACATGATACTTTACTAGCAGTTATTTCGTAAGAGAAAAATTCCAAACTGATATTCTCGTTATTGAAAAATCTGATAAATAGTGTGAAAAATGGTTTTTATCACGTGTTGCCAACGTTGGTGTTAGAGCATGAGCAACATTAGTCACACCTAAATGTGCATTCAATAATAAGTGGGTATGATGTTCTAATTTCGAATGCAAATCGATTATGGTGTACGCACGGCGACCAGTCAAGCTTTACAAAACCTGTTTATGCGGATCTCTCATTCTACGGGAAATCTATACAAAGTAAGGCCATGTTATACTGAAAATTTATAACTAGATGTGTCGCCGTGTATATGTTACGGTAAGTATGATAAATTGAAAATTATTAATAAGTATCCATCATTATTAATAATTACCTCATGATTTGGAAAATGTGAAAAGAAAATTGAAAATTATTAATAATTATGCATCATTATTAATAATTACCTCATGATTTGGTAAATGTGAATAGAAAATTGAAATTCATCACTTGTAACAGTTGTTATTCATAATTCACTACGCTCGTCGGTGAAAGTAATAAAATAAGACTCAAAGTTATTTGTCCAGTACCTACCTATTTATTTATAATAGTACAGTTATTGTGCTAACAAATAACATAATTAAAAGAAACTTACATGCAATTTTTTTTTTCATAAGGACCAACACCGAGCGTAGCGAACTCGGAACTTGTGGCACCCTGAGGAGGAGTTAGGTTACTTTAAACCCTGCAAACAGAAATAGGAGCCCCGCGCAGCGGGGCTACGTCGACCACGCCTTATCTACAATCTAGTGGTTAATATTTGTATTCGTCCACGGTTTATCGCCCACTTAGTATTTCAGTAGCCCATATTCAGTATTTTTGACACCTTTAATTTTAATTTATTTTCGCTCATTTAAAAGCCACCCAAATCCTAATAACAATGATTATTATTTAATTTATCAAAAAAGAATTTTGTAGCACTTAGAATTGCAGAAAACGCGCATTTTTCTGCATTTACAGCGTTTATTTATCACATTTATTGGTACTAAGGTTACATTATTAATAATCACCGATAAATGTGATTAATTTCTTACTTTTACCTCGATTTTCATTAATAATTTTCAATCATTCACACTTAGCGTAACATATACATGGTGATTATGGAGAATTCTATCGTTTTTGTTGGTAGTTATTTTATTTCTTAAGAAAAAATACAGATAGTTGACAGTTAGTGAAGAAGGCCGATTAAAAGTTTTCAATGACAATAATAAGAGTTGCACAAAAACAAAAAAGTCGGCAGGCAAGAGAAAGTAAGAAGTAAGCACTCGAAAAGACTGAACAAGATTCTGTGATCTTCAAAGAAGTTTTTACATAGTATTTTTTTAGGTTAGGAACACTGGTGGAAAATAAATCAAGATCTGACACCATACTCTGACACATCGAATTGTTATGCCCTGCTAGCTCTTATCATAAAGGGTGTAATAAGACCCTTAACGAATCTGAAAGGCCCCCCAAGGTTCTCCCCGTCATAGGGATAATTTTTTTGTCCTAGACCATTCCTGGGAACCTTTTAGTTACGGAGATATTAGGGGTCAAAGTCCCAACTTTTTGACAAGTTTTTTTTTGAAATACATGTTTTTATTGTAAGAACTTTTTTTAAACACCTCAACGACGCCCGTAATATTCAATCAGCACAATGTTTTGAGTGTGTTACATTAAGTCCTGCCGTTTAACGTGATTTTTCACCTCAAAAAAAAGTCCCCAGTGACAATTTTTGCGTCAAGTTACTTAATTTGATGTACATAATGCTTGGTTGACGGTTTCGTGCAGGGTCCGTTTACACCCTGTAAAAGAGTTTGAGGGTTTCGTATATTGGAGGATGGAACACGCAGACCAATTTTGCCTATCAGTTCAGAACAGTCGGTTGCACGCTTGCACCATTAGGAGGTTATGGATACAGGCTATTATCATGGACATCGAGTCTCAATGAGGAACGAAACTATATTTTTTCAAATTAAAAACCAAAATTAAAATAAACAAACAACGAAAATCTGTTGAAAACCACGAAAGAAGTTGAATCACTTTAGCAAGTAAATGTATTACCAAGTAGTCATTATGCTTTGTTTTGACATCGGAGATAAAACAAACGTATGTGTTTCCTTGCAACATGGCCGTCTACCTAATAGTAATTGGTAATTGATACAAAGAGTCTGAAACAATTAACTGCCACAAAGATTTATTGAATTTTTACCTTCCTTTATAAGGAACAAACATGTTTGCTTGTAAAAAAGACTATTACGTTACATTATTCATATAAGTACATAACTACTTATACCTATTATGTTTTTATTTGTATTAAAGTGTTGCGGATTCGTACGGGGAGTCTAAAATTGAGAATGCTACGTTTCATCGCTCTTTGGCAAACGTTGAGTTTGGACTTGGCTTCGGCCAAAGACCAAGTCTGAGCGCCATAGGTTAGGATAGGCAAGATGCATATATTATGTCGAAGAGCTTGCGGTTCAGTGAGATAGAAAGGTCGCCCTTCATAAATACCTTCATGAACCAGAAGCTCCCCCAGGCATTTTCGACTCGACGGTCGATCTCTTTGTCCTTTCTGTTGATGAAGGGAACTAGCTGAATAATTTAATCTTTAGTCACCGGACTAGTGTCTACCGCGCACAAAAAACATTGTTTTTACCCTTTTGTTTTTTTTAAACAAAATGATACCCCATACTAGGAATTTTTCCTGTGCCGTGGGTGCGTTACAAACACAAACAGCTAGACTCGGAACAACTACCTGTAGGCCATACAAATATTCGGTCCATGCGGGAATCGCACCCGCGACACGCAGCGCAGCAGCCAATCGCTCAGCCACTGCGACAACCGTTCCGTTCCTTAATGGATAGTTACTGTATGGGCATTATTGGACATAATGAAAGTTTCAACTATCGAGATAATAGAAGAGTTTGAACTCATTTTGAAAAATAATATAGTGTTCCGTCGAAACAATAGCAATTATCAACCAACTTAAACTATCAGCACTATATGCTCCACTGGCTCTAGTGGCTATCGATCCCCCGACAGGGTTGGGCAGTGTCCAAAGTATTCTCTAATATCCCCAAACTTTTACAAAACTTAAGAAGACTAAAGTTCAGTCTTAAAGAATAACAAATCCGTAGCTCCAAATTTCCGTCCAGTCAAAGGGATAAATTCCAGTTCTATTTTAATTTAGATCTATTTTCGTATCAAACTCAAACTCAAAGCATTTATTTCAATTAGGCCATCACAGGCACTTTTGAATGTCAAAAAAAAAACAAAAAAGAAGCGAAGCTACAGTCACAGTCACAAGGCATAATAACTTGAGAAAGTACTGTAGTTGCTATCAGTTATCACCAACCTTTACAGAACTTCCCTATTTACCCAACCAAATTAACACACAACTCAATTTAAAAAGTAAAGCACCAGTATTTACCCCAATTCTGTCACCAAATTATCGTCACGACAAATACAGAAATTAGTTAGAGTTAGTCCTAAACAAACTGACTAGGACTCAGTTTTGGGACCTTCCTCAACAAATAGGCTTCAGGCTTAAGTAACAACCCTGGAATAATATTTGAGGGCTCCGAAATTATCGGGACCTCGAACCTGAAATTGTGGTCCTTTGGTTCTCTTTAAGCACCTTAATAGTTTGACATGGTGTAGAAAGACGACCGTATTTATCCGACTAATATTGTAAATGCGAAAGTTTGTGAGGATGTCTGGATGTTTGTTACTTTTTCACGCAAACTACTGGTCAGTAGTTTGCGTGAAAAAGTAATCTTAATCATCATATCATCTTAATCAAAAGTAAACTTCATCCAAATCCGGTCGGATTTGGATGAAGTTTTACACACAGATAGTTTATAACCTGTATTAACACATAGGATACTTTTTATCCCAGGTAGTGTGATACCGTGGGACAATTATCGAACTACACGTGGGCGAAGCCGCTGGCATAAGCTAGTCTATCACAAGATTATCATTTACATTGATCAAATGAAAAACTAGCTGGACCGATGACCTCGTAAAGGTTGCAGGGATCCGCTGGATGCGAGACGCACGGGACCGGTCAATGTGGCGACACTTGGGGGAGGCCTATGTCCAGCAGTGGACGTCTTTCGGCTGAAATGATGATGATGATGATGATGAAATGGAAAACGGTTTATTATTAGGTTTAACAGAGGCGTTTCTTTTTACCACTTCTGCTCTCAAAACTGTGAAAGAAAACACCGTTCACGGTGTTTTCTTAATAAACCATCCATAAGGGATAAACCATCTTGTCCCAGAACCACAAAATTCGAAGGCATGTTATTGTGACATTTACCATCCGTCTTAGGCCCCATATTGTGTTACAACCCACTCTCTTTCAGAAGGGACCTGATGACTAAAAGCTGTTTATGTACGTTTTAGGTCCTGTTGACAATATAAATCTGTCACTCCTGCCTTCTCAAGGATATGTAGGTATCTTTAGCATAACCTTTGTCTGAAACAGTGAAAGATTCAAAACATGAACGTTGATGACCAAAAGACCATCGAACCGACTTAGACAAATTAGACAATTTATCGCTTCATTGACTGGAGTACCGTTTTAGCAATCTTAAACTGTCTCCATTCATTCAGAATATTTTTATCAACTACTTTACTTTTTGCTATTACTTTTTTTATATTTACACTGGATAATTTAAAGCTGTTTTTGTAGCTTATAAAAAGATTAACAGTCACTTATTTGTTTGTATTTTTATTATTTTTGTAATATTTGATTCATCATCATCATTTCAGCCGAAAGACGTCCACTGCTGGATATAGGCCTCCCCTAAGAGTCGCCACATTGACAGGCCCCGTGCAAAAAAAAAAAAAATTGGATTGTTAAAAGGCAATTACTCTCTTAATATGCCCGCGGCTTCTCCTTTGTAGAGGTCGAAAATTATCCCACGGGATCGTAGAACAGGGATAAAATATTCTACATAGTAGTAAGGAGTCAGGGCATGATCTACCTGCCTGCCATCAAAACAAAAACAGACAGATAGTTACTTTCGCATGTGCAATATTGGTAATGGGTCTATTTTGATTAGAAGATAGTTAAAAGGACTTTTTCGTTGGTGTAGTGGTCGCAAGCGCGACTGCTGAGCGTAAGGCCCTGGGTTCGCTTCCCTGGTTGAGCTAAGTGTTATTGGGTTTTTCATCAGGAATTTCTCAGTAGCAGCCACGGAGTCTGGATTTGTGCCCGGTTGATGGCAATGACCTCGCCCACTATAACATGGGACTTAAACATAACTGGCAAAATATGGGTGTAGTATCAGGTACACCTCTGCCTAACCCTTCGGGGATTACAGGCGTGGTGAATATTAAAATGGGATTTCCAATCATTAAAGCAAATGGAACATTTCATTCAATTGCAAGTAACAAAACTGAAAATGATTCATCAATACATAAAAATTTTTTTTGTTCCTTTTTACATGGAATTTTTAATTTACTCGCCAGTCAAAATCGGTTTTTCTCATTTGATCAATAGTGCGACTTATTAGAAACGAATCTCAGGACGTTCTGAGAATCATTGAAGTCGCTTTTTCCTTATCAACCGTCTTGTGAACAAACGTTTCGTGATTCTCGGAATTGTCACCAATAATATTACTAATCTAAGTTTAGCCATCAGCACCCAAATAACCTTCGCGATTGATTGCCTTATAATTCAGTTGAAGCTAATTTACGGTTTTTTGTAACTCATCTTCCGGTCTTTGTTTTAGATCCTTTCTTGCAGTGTTCATGGGTAACCGGTAGTTAGACTTTGTTGCTTCATGGGGACCAAAAAATTTGCCATTCACACCTTTTTCCTTTTTTGCGTAGACTCAATGAAGCGTTTTAAGATTGGAATCACGAAGCGTTGGTTGTTTTATTTCCGGAAAGATGTTTTGTAAGTCATCGACACTTGAAAATTCTTTATTGAGGACAGTATCTATTCTATAAATAGACGGGGTTTTGACATCATTATTAAGAAAGCCAATTACCAACCCGCACTGGGCGCGCGTGGTGGATTATAGCCCATTCCCTCTCATAGAGAGGAGGCCTGTGTCCCAGCAGTGGGAACATTATAGGCTGATTAGGCGATCTTTAGGTTAAGCTGTGCTTGCCTAGCTTGGTCTGTGGATGGGTAACCGCCTATTACATACTTTCCTCCGTGCCTCGGAAAGCAGGTTAAGCCGTTGGTCCCGGCTGTCATTTGTAGATCTTTGACAGTTGTTAGGTAGTCACCACCGAGGGGTATCGTATTACCCAGTACTAACTGGGTTGTGGAGGTCAGATAGGCAGTCGCTCCATGTAAAATACTGGTATTCAGCTGCATCCGGTTAGACTGGAAGCCGAAGATGATGCTATTATGCTATTAAGAATGAAAACCATTTTACTTTTCAACAAATTGTGGCAGGAATATTTTAAGGATCAATTTATCTTTACTAACTTGCCATTTTATCTTGTTTCAGCATTGGAACTCGTCGGACCTAAAGGCAGAGTCTTTGTGAGCCTCCTCTTCAACACCATGTTCATCCTCGGAGGAGTCACAGTCACTTTGCTCTCCTGGTGGCTTCACAACTGGCGCTACCTTCTTTTCATCATCTACACTCCCGCTGTGTTCGTCTTCGTATACATCTGGACACTCACTGAGAGCTTCAGATGGCTATTCAGCAAAGGAAAATACGAAGAAGGCCTAAACGTTCTCAGCAAATCAGAGAAGATGAACAAAGCTAATGTTCCTAAAGAACATTACGATCAGGTGGAGAAGCATGCAATGAAACAGAGAGATGACAGAAAGTGCGAGAACGTAGAAAGAAACCAATCAACGTTCAACCAGCTTTTAACATCGCCAATGATATGGAAGCGGCTGTTCACATGCTCATTCCTATGGATATCTTCGACTTTGGTCTACTACGGCCTTTCGATAAACGCGATAGAGTTATCTGGGAACAGCTATGTGAACTATATTGTGATATTGGTGATAGAAGCCCCAGCTAATATCTGCAAGCTGATATTCTTGGACAGGTTCGGCAGGAAGCGGGTGATTGCTACTGCGTATTTCATGACTGGATTGATTTTGATCAACTATGGATTTGTTCCAGGTATAGTGACATCTTTTCTTTAATAGAATAGAATAAGCTTTTATTATTTTCATTATTGTCTCGTTGGTTGAGTGATCGCAAGCGACTGCCGAGCATGGGGTCCTGGGTTCGATTCCCGGGTCGAGCAAAGTGTTATTGGGCTTTTCCATCAGGAATTTCTCAGTAGCAGTCACGGAGTCTGGATTTGTGCCCGGTTGATGGCAAAAGGCTCGCCACCTCTTACATGGGACTGAAAACATAACTTTCGAAAAGTGGGTGTACTGTTAGTACACCTCTGCCTAACCCTTTGAGGATTACAGGCGTGATGTTATGTTATTTTCATTATGAACCGTAGAATAGAGAAAGGCAAGAGAAAAGAGGAATTGTCTTAAGTAAAGACATAATCAAGTTAATAAAAGATAGCTAAAAAAGACGATCTAAGATTGGCTTTTAAATGCCTTCGTCGAAATCTGCTAGATTTCGACTTTGATTTAAAAGCCTTTGTGCTGTTTTTTAAACTAGCGCATAAATTTAAAAAAAAAAATGTAGGAACGAATAAAAGGGATGATAATTTATTGACGTATCGTATTACCCAGTAGCTGACTTGTGGAGGTCAGTAAGGCAGTCGCTCCATGTAAAATACTGGTATTCAGCTGCATCCAGTCAAACTGGAAGCCGACCCCAACATATTTGAGAAAAGGCTAAATAGATAATGACTAAAAAAGAAACTCATAAACATACATGAATGAACCCTGAAATTATAACATAACTGATTTGGTTTTTTTTTTTTTTTTACTTATAGTAATTAATACGCGTTACTTAAATTATTCAAAACAGCCAATTGATTGTGAACTAACCTTTCGCAAGGCATAATAACGTGTTGTTATAAATTGTACGCATTACCTTCGTGTATATTTAAATGGTAATTCTATACCGTAAACTGTTTAACTGTTTAATGTGTTTGCACAAATCGTTATTTTATTAGATAAACAAGATAATTACATCCTCATACCGATTGTGTTGTTGATTTTCATTTGTTTTGTTCGATGTTTCGGTGACGTAATGTCAGTGGACTTGTAACGTCAAAGCTGTGTCAATTCTATAATCCTTTAGTAGTTAATATTTCTTTGACGTGACAACGTCTTATAATTCGATGGAGCCGGCTGCACGCACGAAAAAATGAGGCGTTACCTCGCATAAAACAATTGCTCAACGCACATTCATTTTTTGAAAAATGCAACCATTCCATCAGTATTTTCTTATGACATTGTCACGTTCAACTATCGTCAGTAAACCGACTTTACAGACAACCGATTATTTTTTCTTGTTCAATTTATCGTATCAGCGTGAAGAAATTATCCATTGCGGGACATAAGCTTCCCCCAAAAATTGCTGCATAGACTGATCCACTAATAACATAACTTCACGCCTGTAATCCCCGATGCGTTAGGTAGAAGTGTACCTATGGTACACCCACATTTCACCACTTATGTTAAAGTCCCATGTAATAGGGGGCGAGCCTATTGCCATCAACGGTGATCAGATCCAGACTCCTTGGCTGCTACTGAGAAACTCCTGATGGAAAAATTCAATCTCACTTTACCCGACCCGGGAATCGAATCCAGCATCTCTTGCTCAGCAGTCGCTTGCGACCACTAGACCAACGAGACAGTCCACTAGTGTATTCATTCAATGGGTTACACATATCTTCATTATACGTAGACCTCATAGTATGGTACGCACGACGGTTCAGTCTATGCAGATCTCTCATTGTATAGGAAATCTATACAAAGCGAGGCCATGTTATACTGGAAATGTACAGCTTCATGTGCCGCCGTGTATACCTATAGTGTAGCTATGGCCATCTTCAGCCTTAAAATAACGACTATTTCGATCAAATAGTAATTTGTTTATGTCTTATGTTACAGCCGGCAACTGGTCAATTCTTCTGTACCTCGGAGGAAAGTTCTTCATAACATTAGCATACAACTCCCTGTATGTTTTTGCTGCTGAAGTATTCCCTACGAACTACAGGACATCTTTACTAGCCGCGTGCTCCACTATTGGAAGGATAGGTTCCACTGTTGCACCTCAAACGCCTTTGCTTGTAAGTACCTACCTTCAAATTTCAGTCCATGGGGGTAACTATGACGTCTTATAACAGAAGTAATTCCAGTGTGGGAAAGAGACAGGGGTATACAGGTCGTCTAGCGCCATCTCTTTCCGACAGTGGAATTACTCCTGCTTGAAGACGTCATGGTAGACCACCAGAAGACATTCTCTACAGATAATTGTTCATGGAGGGCACAGATCTCATGTGTGTATCCGTCATGTCTCCATAGACAATGACCCACCTTCCAACTTGCGGTTCATGCTCTGACACCTGCGCACTTGATGATCTTTTGTCTGCACCAGTGAACGGACTTCGCTTAGCTTATTTTTGCGCCAAACATGTAAAAAAATGTCATCGACACGCTTGGAAGGGCTCGTAGCTAAATAATAACAGTCGCTCGGGTTGATCTTCAGGTTAATCTAAAGTTGGTCCGTGGATGGGTGACCACTCATTAGATACCGAGTTTCCTCCGTGCCTCTGAAAGCATGTTAAGCCGTTGGTCCCTGCTGTCAATTGTAGATCTTTGACAGTCGTTACAGGTTGTCAGTGGCCCGAAAGTCCAAAAACCAGTCTTACCAAGGGTATCAAACCCAGTAGGTACTAACTGGGTTGTGGAAGTCAAATAGACAGTCGCTCCATGTAAAATACTGGTATTCAGCTGAATCCGGATAGACTGGAAGCCGACCCCAACATAGTTGGGAACAGACTAGGCAGATGATGACACAACAACCCAATAGCATCCTTCTTTTGATGAAAATAAGGATCATTATGACTTTGGTAGACTTGTCACCTGTAGCAATCTTATTTTAAGTTAATGAAGATCACTTTGACAGTGATGCAGATGTCAGAGGTAAAATAACTTCGATATCAAAAGAACCTTTATTTAAATTATTGGTTCGATAGTTTCTGAGATCATAATGGCATACATCAGTACATAGAGGTCGCTAACGGAAACTCCTTGCTTTGAAACCAAAAAAAAAACTATATACAAAAAGATAGACAAGGCTGTATGGTGTATGTTTCCGACATTTGTCTGCCTATTTTAACATAAATAATAAACAAGGCAATCATAACAAATGAAAAAATAATTAATTATACGTACTTAGATTATTTTATTTCCGGCAACAATTAATTGTTTTTATTAATATATAAATGATTAAACATGTTTTTTATTTTCCTTCCGCAGACGAGGTACTACGAATACCTTCCAACAATGATATTCGGAGGAATGGCGGCTTTGTCAGGATTCCTCGTTCTCACGTTACCAGAGACAAATAACCTCAAATTACCAGACTCTTTGAAAGAAGCAGAAGACCAAGACAGAAGAAAGACCATGGAGGAACCAGTCGAAAAAACAACAGATAGTAAAACTAGGTTATAATAGCTAATTGAGAGCAAAATAAGAATGGTTGGAACAAAATAGTGAACTAAATATAACAAAATTTTGAGAAATTTTAGCGATTATTTTTTTTAGTCTGTGAAGTGATGGGCCGAATGACGGAGTGACTACGGCCAGGAAAAAAATTTTTGTTAATTAAAACCCTGTTTCACTATAATAGCTTAAAATTTACTATAATTCCTTATTCCTACACAGAGTTCATTAGGAATTTATGATCAATCAATTTGAGTAGAACAACGCTGACTGCGGAACACGCTTAAGCTGGTTGTGAATTTATACCCACCAACTTTAGCTCCAGTTCTGGAGTGGCGACCGCGAACCGGAAGATGTTGCGTTGGAAGGCCTCCCACTAGGTGGACCTATGACCTGGTGAAGGTTGCAGGGATCCGCTGGATGCGAGTCGCACGGGACCGGTCAATGTGGCGACACTTGGGGGAGGCCTATGTCCAGGAGTGGACGTTTTTCGGATGAAATGATGATGATGATGACATCCACCCGGTAGTTTTTTAAGAGCAAGCTCGGATTAGGCCTTCCCTAATCTTGCATAGCCTTTAAAATACAAATGCAACTCACGGGTGAATCGAGACAATACTTTGAAAGGTTTTTGACGTTAATTAAATGCAGCCTAAAAGCACTCCCCTTTTTATTAAATTACATATATAACATCACCTTTAATGTTTGACCACCTGTCTCCGCAGGGTTCGGCAGAGTAATAATTAATAATAGGACATAATTATTTTTTATTATAGTAACACAATAATAAAGTCAATTTTTTTTTGTATTTTTGTTAGTTACAAATCATTTGCATTCAATGTTCTAACTTTTGTTCTTATTTCTCCGATTTTACGGTATTTTGTTGGGCAGTGATTGTCTTTTTAAAAAGTTAACAATCTGCTGTGAAACAGGTGGCCATCTTGGACTCATTAAGACTGACGCATGCTATTGCAAAAGGCAAAAAAAAATATCGCCAGTGATTTTTATACTGTCTGTATCAATAATGTGTGGCACTCCTAATGTATTCATGCTGGTATACAATAAAAGCTTTAGACCGCTTTCACATTTAGGCGACTTTAGCAGCGCGACAGTCGCGCATCTAACGTCCAAACGGTAAAAAACGTACTTTTTGCTTGCGAATGTGCTTCTGCCGCGCTACTGTCGCGCAGCTAACGTCCTAATGTGAAAGCGGCCTTATTGTGTTGTTATGGTGCTCCCTCACCGCGAGCATTCGCCTGTAATGTAACAGTCGGAGATTCGATTTTTCATGGAAACAAGTGAATCTGAACTGTTATTTTTTTCATTACAGGCGAATGCTCCCGGTGAGGGAGCACCTTTATATGAAGAAAACATTATATTTCTTTTCTTTGTATTTTTTTACCAACGTTAGGTAAATACTTAAAGCATGTTAACAAGAGACCAGACAGGGCAGTCAAATGTTAATTAAGATTAGTTCGCATTATAATTTAAATTACCTACTCAGTATCTACCAAATTGTCGCGTAACTTTCTTTACCAACTTCGATATATTCAAAATTTGCTAAATCACTAAAAACCACTAAGCAGTTCATTATTGTTGTCTGTAAAAAAAAACGATATTCTTTCAAATCAAAATCAAAATCAAAATATTTTATTTCACATAGGCCTAGATGGGCACTTATAAAACGTCGACAAAAAGGTGCACGGTTCGGGTTGGTCGTTTCCTATGGAGAAGAACCGGCAAGAAACTCCATGGTTACTCTTTTCAAATCATTTGGTGTTACAGTATTATGGATACAGCATTTGTACTTAAGTATGGGGGGACAGCGTAGGCCCGACAATAAGTCGTTGCTTACTACACAAAAAATGTAGAACAAAATAAAAAGTTAACAAAAGTTAACAAGCAGCTGGGAATCTACAAAGCCTACAATGTCCACACATTCACAAACAATCGATAAAAAGAATCTATACAAAGGTAAGAAAATATTGTAAAATACTAAATTAAACAAGTGACACAAATACTGTTATCAGTGCTGTAACTATTTTGAGGAAAAGATATAAATGATTTGAAAATTACTGTAAAATCTGATTCAAAAGAAGAGAAAAAAATTGAGAATAGTTAGAGACATCCACATATTTGTGCCGTTTATGAGCTACCAGGGTGGCCGCAAGCGCAGAAGGAACTAAGGCCAAACTTCTTTATCTTCAACGTAGTCCTTGATTTTGTAGTATGCTTTTTTAATAAGGACACGTTTGATGTGGTTTTTGAACTTTCCATCGGTCAGTTCTATAACTGACTTTGGCAACTTGTTATAAAAGCGTATGCTGTTTATAAGAAAAGACTTGCTAGTTTTTGTTAATCTAAATTTAGGTATTACAATTTCGTGTTTACCGCGTGTATTTATCTTATGAAAGTCGCTTCTAATTTTGAAAAGCCCTCGATTTTTGCGGACATATAAAATACATTCTAAAATATAAAGTGAAGGCAGGGTTAGTATATCAATCTCTTTAAATTTTTCTCTGAGGGACTCGCGAGGACTCATTTCATAAAATAACCCGTATGTCAAAGAATTTCAAATACGGAAATGGAATTGAATCTATTGCCTAATCAATCTACAGGATGTTTGGTTAAACGTGGGCAATACTTTAAGCGACTAAAGTACTCATAAATATGAGCAACTTTTACTATAGAGCTATGAAATATGCTTTAAAAAATCTGCTGTTGCTTACATTTTTTCGAGTCACGCGACCAATAATGAATGGATCAGCTGTTATTTTTTTCGCGATTTCATGGTCGGTCCCATAGTAAAAGTTGCTTATTTTCATGAGTACTATACGCCCCTAATGTATCGCCCTCGTTTAAAAAAACATCCTGTATAATTGTTTTCTTTAGGGAAATATTCTGACAGTGCAACAAGGACAAAATAGTTTGACATCTCTTGTTTAAATGCTTGAAGTAAAACGAAGTGACATTGAGAAAAAAAAATTTAAAAGGCTTGTGATTAATATTAAATTACACATGTCAAATTAAATAATAGTAGAACTACGATAATATTATTTAATACAAATATATAGTGTAATAATTAATGATATGAGCCGTACTATGACTAAGTAGTTTCTTTTGTAATATTTTTATTGAGTATTGTGTAACTTGTAAAAAAACTATAAAATGGTACAACAATTGTATTTTCATATTAATATTAAATGTATTTCTAATATAATTTTAAATGTACAAATAATACAAAGCAATTTTATAGACAGTAGGTACATAATATTTCAAGTTAACCAGTTAATTAAGTTGATGATCATTCTTCTGCGTGATGAAGATCTTACGTTATCTGATTATTAAGCTATCGTCACACTAACGACATTAGGATCGATAAAAAGGGGCTTATTTATTTATAGTCAAAGGCGATAATCATAAAAAAACCCTATTATTTTTTTACCAATTAAAAGTTCCTTTTATTAAATCCACACAATTGTTTCTACATCGCTCCCTTTTTTTAAGTATGACGAATGCTTAATTTTTTTAACGCAATACCTTATGTCATTTGTAACTATGTTCAATATAAATGTAGATAGTACCTACCGTGATTATGATAATAGAATAAATTTTGTTTTTTTTTTAATCTGTTTGTCTTACTTCCTACACGATATAACGTAGTTCATAATTTGCACTTGTTCTTTTTCATGACCCTTTTATTTTATGTTAAGTAGGTAAGCCCGAAGAATTGCGAAACTTAAGTGGCAGTGGGCAGGGCACATACGTTGCATTCGAAGGCCTCTCACTAGTTGGACCGATGACCTGATGAAGGTTGCGGGGATCCGCTGGATGCGAGTCTCACGGGACCGGTCAATGTGGCGACACTTGGGGGAGGCCTATGTCCAGCAGTGGTAACATCGATAGCTACCTGCTAACTCGCTAACAGAATTGTAGAAAACCTTTCTGGTAACCATGTCAGAAAATCCTTTAAAAAAGTCCCCCAGTACCTAGTATACCATTTTCGTGGCATAAAAATAAATAAAACTGGCAAACGATAAAACCCAAACGGTTCACGTCCGAGTTTTAATTTGAAAACGGATTAAAAACTGACGTATTACCCCTGCTTCGCGTTTTGGAACCAACATTGGATCAACATTGGCTTTGGTCTATCGGGATGTTCAAATATCTGAAAATAAATATTTGCTTGAAACTTTTACAAGTTCCTTGAAATATATTAAAATATAAGGTTACCTTAAATAACTTCTAATAAAATCAAACATGAAATGTTAATAATAGACAATTAAAGTAAAATATAGTAGAACAAGGTTAGCTCAAGATAAGTTGCTCAACCATTGATAATAATAAACTTAACTTCAAGCTACATAGTTAACATTTAATGCAATGTTTTCGTCTCAATGGAATATGCCGTAACTATCGATTAAATAAGCTATATTAAATTACCAAGTAGAGTAGATAAGTTATTTTAATAATTATTACCTGTTTTAATTCATCCTTGCGTTTGCTTATAAATGCCACTCAATGGTGAAGTAAGAGCTTTATTTGTAGGTAGGTAAATGCCCTCGATCAATTTCAAAAGTCTACCCACCTAATCATTAAGAACATACTTAACATAAATAAGAGCATATTTTTGTCTACATACTGGAAAATCCTAATTCGTTATGATTTTTTTTATTTGCATAGTGCGGAAACATTATCTATTTCGAAAAGGTAAGAACCACATAATATACAAGACACCAACGCTAAAATTGTTACCACGTATTCAGTACATCATTCTGAGTTTTATCGGTAATTTTTTTTTAAATAGCTTTTCCATACATTTTGACCGCGTAGGTAATGCAGTTTTGTATGAAACACCTGTTTTTTTTATAACGGACGAAAAATTTGTATGCGGTCGGGTTCAGAATGATGTACTCGTAGGTAGGTACTATATAAATACATGGTAACCGTTAGTGTCGGCATCCCTTCCTTGTAAAGGTAGGTACCATAGAATAGTGCTTGTTTGAAAAAAAAATCTTAGAAAGAGCGGTTGATTTGCCACGTTGCCATTGTTTTGGGACTACTTGGTTCAGCTAAGGTACCTTCCTCTATTTACTGGTAAGGATTTCAATAATGTTCAGAACCAACAAAAAATTTTCGCAATCACAACATTCAAAATTCAAATTCCTTACGTCAAAAACATTTGGCGCCAACTTTCGCGCCAACAACTGGACTAATATTTTTTTTAAACGTTTCATTCCACGGTCCTTTGCATCTAACGGGGAGCGTTCATTGTAATTATGCGTTTACTACGTGATCCCATTTCGTTGTACGTGACTGCGTGGACTTAGCAATATTATAAATATAAAAAAGCCTATTCATTTTACTGATAGCCTTCCAGATAAGCTGATAACGGATGTGATTTTTTTATGTCGCGTTCTTCATGTGGTTTTATATGGAATTTATTGTGTAATGTAGGAACCTAGGAAAAACATTCCGAATCTCCAACCTACCCAAAATACATCCCATCTTCTCACACATTTACTTCTTTTAATATATCTTCGTTTTATGAAAGCGTAGAAAAGTTTAACAGTTTTCATGGAACTGGCATGCATCGCCGCAAAGGACCACTTAAGGGTCAATGGCCCATCAATCCATTATAATTTATAATTGCATACAAGTAGGTCGTAGGTATGTAATGCAGCTAACTTGTGTATAAAACTATGTAAGTATGTGAGCATAGCTAAAATTGCAATGAAATAGTCCTTTGTCACGGCTACTGGTTTCATTAAAATTTTCTGAGGTCGTTCTAACTTCTGATTGGTCGGAATGAACATTTTGAATAGATTCTTTTTCCATAAATTTTTCTATTTTTTCCATTTTGAATAGATTTTTATAGAACTCCAAATTGTATCCCTCCAATTGTATTTATTTGTACTTGGTCAGGGGCAAAACATATAAATATTTTATTTAAAACGCATTTTTTGTCATTGTTTCTTTTTTACTTACCAGTAAAAAAGTAATTTTGACTCTGAACCATTTAAAAAAAACGTAAATACAACAGCTATGGAAATGAAAACTCTGAACTCTGACTATATTTAACAAAAAGTTTATCCTTAAATAAATCTAATATCCCTCTATTTAGATTTACAGTGTTGGGTAAAAAACTAGCAACACTCGGTCAGAGGGCAAACGTTATTCGGGCAAAAACAATTTGTAAGTTTTTGTTAGAGAACCCTTGGGCCCTTTTGGCTGAATACATGAATACGTTAGGCCGAAAATTCTCTTTATGATAGCTATGGTTTTTCACAAAGCGTGTTGGGTTAAACTCTATAATGTATGAGCGATTGTATTAGGGATCTTGAGTACCTAAGGAAATGGGGTTTTTGACTTGACTACTGGGTAAACAGGTTAAGTTAATGCAGAATATAAGTAGGTATTCATTTGCCACTTATTTAGGTACCTATCTTCCTATAGCCTGACGCTGTCTTGAGATGACGAGTAATAGAGAAATATGGAAGACGCAATGCTGCGCCGACCCCCCAAATAAATTAGAATATGTGCAGGGGAATGGTGAGTTACCTACCTACCGACTAAGAAAACCCTCTTCTGTCTGTGTTTAGTTTTAAAAAAAATACTATTTAAGATTTCAAAGATGGCTTAACGAGTCTCCAATAGTCAGCTGATCTAATAATAAGTACACCACACACAGTCACTTACCTGGCGAAATTGTCTTGTATTGGGCATTTAATAGAAAATAACTTCACTGGTAGTACCTAGTGATCATAATGGGTGACCCATTCCTACTCGACAGTGTCTGTTACAGAAGAAAATGATTTCCACATTTTCCTATTACAATTTACTCATGCAAAACGTTTCCCCATAAAACTTAGAATTAATAATAAACTACTACAACTGTCCTTTCTACCTAGTTTACGATTGATTGCGGCACGGGCCAGCCACGCAATGACGCAGCTAAATTATAGCCACTGCATCGAAGGCCGTATAAAAAAAAATGTACAATATGTCCCTGTCATGTGAATGCGAATTTTATTGTCACGTTGGTACCTATGTAAGGGTAACGTTTTAGTTGTACGTGACGTTGGTTTGAATATGGAAAGTGTTTTTTTTTAAGTGAATGTAAAAATGTTTATGGCTGTATTGTTGTGCGGGTCTGACGACTATATATAAAGCAATTAGGCACTACATTACTCGGTTCCTGATTACATATCCAGAGAAATCTACTGTATATCCCTCTGCCTACTCTATCAGGGAATACCGGCGTGATATTAAGCTGTGTTAGCTTCCAGTTTAATTAACTCATTTGACCGAGGTAGTTTCTAACGCTCTACGATTCATCTTACTAACCGGAACATCTCAAAGTGATGGACAGTCGAGTATCATCTTGTCTGTGCGGTCACCAAGACGCTTTATCATTGTGGTTCTAATAGGCATTAGAAGTACCCCATTAAATAGAAACCTATATCAACAGTACAGGTACTCTACTATTTGATGTTTTAAACCGCGATAGACCTGTGGGTAGACTAAAGCCCGCGTTTGCACCCCTTGGGCACAGGGCAGTAACTAAACTTCCTACATTCACAGACGTGAAAACTATTTAATACAATAAATAATGATTACACGTAAACCTCGTGATTTATTCACTCCAATCCCCACTAACAGGCCGTCAGCAATTAATTCTCGCAATATCTCAGGAGATTGCAACTGATATACGACCTCCTTACTGCGTTCGCGCCATCACTCAACCAAACCAATATGGCCGCCGTAAATCGCTTCAAGTCATCTGTTAAGTGCTGTGTTGGTATGTAATTAAGCATTCCCGCGTTGAATCAACGCTGTACACAAATTAATGGTGGGTCACCGCGTAGCCGGCGACATTCGGTATTGCGAATTCCACATGCAACGGCCCCACCTGTGTGTGAATGTCTGTATTACAGGCGTGTACAGACGAGTTGTATTAGCTCCCGCTGCTTTGTTATGGAATTTATGGTTGAGACAGCAATTTCTGTGACGTATAATTGAGGCTTTTGTAAATAGAATTTCAATTTATTTAGTACTGGTATATAAATTCTCATGCAGCCATGGGTAGGTTTCTAACATAAAAGCATTAGTTTATGCAGAGATTTTATCACAGTTGCAATTTCTTGGTCCTTTTGTCCGAAGCCTGTGTTAAAAACGACCAAAATCTCTTAACTCGTTGCTTTCACAGATATAAGCGGCTCAGCGAAATACTTTACAGCAGTCTAAGACTCTTTCAAAGCCAGAAACTAGAAACATTTAACACGACAGAAGAAACAGAAATGATTCACAAAATCACAACGTTGCCAAACAAGATTCTTATTTCAAAGAAAGCGGAGGAGAAAAACTGACTGCCAGTGACACCAACTTTTTTTTACTTTTTTTCCATCTACCGCCACAGTTAAATAATAGTGTCCATTATAGCGGCTGACGTTTTTCCGCAAGTTGGGCCCACAAAGGGTGTCGGGACGTAAATGCAAATAACTGTCACAGGCCAGATGATTTTATGAGGATTTTCCTTCTTTGATTTGTTAAGAGTTTTCTTTGATGATAGCGAGGTATTGTGGGATACAGTTATCTTTGTTTTAAGGTTTGATCTACCTACAGTTTAGGCTGTAGTAGGTAGGAGATTTACATATAATATATTGCCATTGCAAAATTCTTTTTAAGGCTGGAGTTCCCAGGATCCCTAATTATTCAAGCTTAGAGATAATTAAATACTGGTACGCTGACACCTACCTACATACCCACTATAGGGACGTAGCAGGGAAGAGTGGCAGAAATAAAAAAATAGATATATTACGCCGATGATGTGTCGAGACGAAGAAAAAACTAAAACCGACTAGTGAAAAATCACGCTTTAAAAAGTATGAAACAAGCAAATATTCTCATCTGAAATTGTTATGTTCAAACTATTCGATATTTATCGTCTATTAAATAAACAACTTACGCGTAATGTATTGTAATGTATTTAATAGAAGAAAAGAATAAAGGGCAAAAAGAATAGAAGGAAAAACATTGGAGAAGAATAGAAGGCTATCCTCTGAACATCGCTATTAAATACATTATTTTCTTATTTTTGCTTCGCCATAGTCGGGTAAAAAAACATGTCAATTACTCAAAATACTTTTGTCAAATTTGATTCGTGTTCCTTTGTCCCTAAACCATACATTTCTCCACTAACCCAGATTCCTAACACCCAATCCGTAGCCACACAATAGCTTACAATAAATCGACCAAATCTAAGCAGCAATCCAGGTGTTACACTGGTATTTGCAAAATGTCCGCCAGCGTGCTATGTCGTGCATTCAGGCTCTATCCGCAATATAGCTCGGCCACAGAATAGTAACAGAAGGTTCAGTCCATACAACGAACAAAAACAGCTCCACGCATACCTACCTACGTATGCGGCTATCTCATTCGATGACTGCAATCCCTTCTTCTGATCTCGAAAGTACGATGCATTATTGGATCGCATAAGTAGTAGGTGTATTACATAAAACTCAAAGCACACTTTATAAGCACTGCACAGTTAAGTGTAATACAGTATGGGGTTACATAGACAGACTGCTTGAGGCGATGATGACCCCGTGCAATGCTTATAACTGTACCTATAAGTACTGCTCTACTGATCGGATGTATCAGAGGGTCAGATCGCATTCAGGTGTGTAAAAATCTTCCAACGGAAAGTCAGTCGCGATTGCACTAGTATGTCCGTGTACCATGTCTGTGCCTGTGTGGACGCTGTACGTGCGTTTTCACTTGCCGTATAAAATCGCCCTTCTGTACCTATCTGTTCTATGGCTCACCTCTACGATAAATCGCGTCGGACCTGAGAAATGCTTCATTACAAGTCGCCACACCACTCGACTGCAATACGGCTGTGGACCTGATAAGAGAACGGAAGGCTATGCTTGGCCCGGGGCTATTTATGATTGTCGAAGTAATATCGGAACGGGCTATCAGATTGTATTGTAACATTCTTATATTCGAGCGGGGAATTTCAGGTATTCCAGGCGATTTTCTGGGGTGTCGATAAGAGTTGTCATGTGTCAATTTCGGTTTTTATGCGTTGCGGAAAAGTCAATGTTAAAGCTTATCGAGAGCATAAACATAGCATAATCAGCCTTTAATGTTCGCACTGCTGGGACACAGGCCTCATCTATATGAGAGGGAATGAGCTATAATCCACCACGCGGGCCCAGTGCGTATTGGTAGGTGTCACATGTCTTCGAAGTTTTCGTTCTAGGACATGCCGGTTGTCTCACGATGTTTTCCTTCAACGTTTTGAGAGCAGTGGTTATGAAATAAATAACACTAAGTAATGCGCCTGCCTTGGTTCGAACCCATGACTTACTGTTCGTAAGTCGTGTCGCCTCCACTGGGCCACCACTGATATTATCGAGAGAAATCTAACTGAACTGCCTTTTTGGTGTAGTGGTCGCAATCGCTAGATACTGTTGAGGTCCATTTTTGGGTAAAATGTTATAGGGTCTTTTCATCAGGAGTTTATCAGCACCGGCCCGTAGTTTAAAGTGTAGAACTTGAACATAACTTGCAAAATGTACTACTTATAAGTATGTACCTACACTTCTTCGAACTTTTAAGGTAGAGTACGGGCGTGGCTGTCTATGTGATTATTGAGATATCTGATCAGTGATCGGCAAATAAATTTAGTAAGATATTAAGACTACGTCTGTATTATCATTAACACTGAAAATTGAATATTTACCATGTTTTCTATCTGTTTTGAGTTCCCGATATTACGATCGATGATGTAGAATTGTAGACGTTTCGATTTTACCTACGTCTGTATTTTTTCCAATAAAAAATCATAACATCACGCAATCTCAGAACCTAAGCATGTAACGCATGTTCACCCATCCACGGACCGACCTCGGCAAGCGTTACTTAATCTTGAAGATCGACCCATACGGCTGTTATTATTTAACACAAACCCCATATGCATAGACATAGATATCGATTTAATGTTCTCATAGCAAATACCTAACACGAACCAAGTAATGTCCATGTAGACACGGTTTTAGGTAAATTCTTGGTCGTATGTTGGCTTTGTTGGGCCTCGCTCAAGCCGCAAATGGGTCAAGGCATATATACTCCATGCTCTTGCGGTCGGCGTAATTTGGACGAGCGTATTAGCAGCTTGTGATGCAGATGAATTAATTCAAGCGCCTTGGAGCAACTTGATATTTATGGTTCTTGTGAAAGGCTAGAGGGACTAGTGGTCTATGGAATACATGAACATCTACCCGCGAATCGACCCCTGGTCACATTGACAATGAAGTATTATGTGAAAATTTCTTAATTTTTGTTTCTAGGTTTCTATTTATAAAGTCGAGGTGCTATTTGTGAAATTGCGGTGTTGTACAAGGGCTTTCTTGTTATTTAAATCTCTATATATAAAATAGTAAACTGACTGACTGACTGACTGACTGGGTGATATATCAACACACAGCCCAAACCGCTGGTCCTAGAGATATGAAACTTGGAGGGTGTGTTCTTTGTGAAGAGAAGGTTTCCACTAAGAAAGGATTTTTGGGAATTCCACCCCTAAAGGGGTAAAATAGGGGATGGAAGTTTGTATGAAAGTCTGTCAGTTTTGAAGTTAGGATCTTCAAATTTTGTGTTTAGGCTGACGATTGAAAATTAATTTATACGTGTCTCGGCGTTTTTGATAACTCTACTCCCGAAGGGTTAAAAAGGGGGGTTAAGGTAAGTAATCGAATATTTACGACATCCACGCGGGCGAAGCCGTGGGCAAAAGCTAGTTGAGTATAAATCGCACAGTACGAGCAAAATGTTGCTGGCGTTGCGCATTATGGTGCTCTTTCTAATATGGTAGCCAAAATCACCACAATTTTTTAAGTGGAAGATATTCAACAATAGGAGGATCTTGTTGCTAAATAATAACAGCCGCTCGGACCAATCTTCAGTTCAAGCTGCGCTTGCCCAGGTAACCACCCACTATATACCGAGTTCCCTCCGTGCCTCGGAAAGTACGTTAAGACGTTGGTCCCGGATGTCATTTGTAAATCTTTGACAGTCATTACAGGTAGTCAGTGGCCCGAAAGTCTGACAACCAGTCTTACCAAGGGGTATCGTATTACCCGGTACTACCTGGGTTGTGGAGGTCAGATAGGCAGTAACTCCATGTAATGTACTGGTATTCAGCTGCATCCAGTGACACTGGAAGCCGACCTCAAGATTGTTGGGAAAAAGCTAGGCAGATGATGATGAGTCAATAATAGGTGTACAATAAGTGAAATAAATGTTTCAAAGTAAAAACTTGGTGAAAAAATATGTAATTTATTTTTGTAATATTAATATCAACTTTCATCAAAAACAATCTTTTTACCTTCAAATGGTAAAAGACCAGATTTCTTCTTCTTAGCTTCCCAAGATGGATGCAATTTCTCTGGCTGGTCATCATTATTATCATTTCTATTATTAAAACCTCTTTTATCATTAAAATCATTATTGAAAGACTTCCTATCATTAAAGTTTCTTCTATCATTTTGTGGTCTGTCATTGAATTTGCTTTTAAAGTTATTTCCTCTATCGTAACCATTTTGTCTATTAAATCTATCTTCTTTATCATAATGGTTGTTTTGTCTAAGCTTGCTTTTAGGGACAAGCCCAAACTGTACTGCTCTTCTTAACCTTCTATTCCCTCCTATATGTTCGTCTTTAATTTCATCTGGTGGTCTAGGCTCTACCACAGACATATAGTTCTCTCCCGTTGACGTCATAAAGAATGGATCTACAATTTTATTATCGACCACAGGAGCATCTGAATCTTTCTTTAACTTCTTTTGAAGTATTTTCTCATTGAAGTGTTTAATTTTGTCTAATTCTTTTTGTTTCTTTAAGGGGTCCTTCTTGATGATTTCTTTTTGTGGATTTTTGTTTTTAATTTCTTTGAGTTGAACTGTTTTAATGTTAACTACTTCTGTTTCTGCTGGTTTTGATGTATCTACAGATGCTTTGGCTTTAGGAGCAGGTGATTTAACATCACCAACAGTTGGTTTGACTTTAAGAGGAACTCTTAGGATTTTAGCATCTTCCTTTTCTTCATCATCACTACTTTCTACAGCTGCACCACTCTGTTCTTCTACATCTTCAGGATCAGAATCTTGATTTGGTTCATCATCTTCCTCTGACTGTTCACTCTCAGCACCTACCACCTCATTACCGCCATTTTCATCAACAAACATTTCATTTCCACTTCCTTCATCACCTGAAATCTCATCATGTTCTCCACCTTCAGTGACTTTGCTGTCATCTCCTATAGCAATATCCTCAACATTCCAATCACCTTCAGAATTGACAACTTTATTATTCTTTGCCTTCTTCTTATTGTTCTGTTTTTCTTTAGCTTCTTTCTTGATTTTCCTTCTTTCTATCCGGGACATGAATAGGTCTTGTATAGGGACATTAGAGAATCTTCCTCTAATGAATTTGTACTTGTCCTGCAATGCTTTGTGGAGAAGTAACCTGGCACAAGCTTTGTCTTCATCTATTTGTGGTTTATTCAAGAAGGCATTTAACTCTCCCTTGTGTGTTACTATAAATTTTGCTAGGTCCTTTGGTTTGATTTTCTGTAAGAGATAAAAGAAGAAGTGTTTAGTGCAGACAGTCACATCAATATCAAAATCTTTTTGACACAATCTACCAGACAGAACTGAAGTTTTAAACAGATTACAATAATCATTTTAACTTTGATCAAAATACTTCAGTATCATCATCAGCCATTTGTGTCTCACTGCAGGGTAAAGGCCTTCTTTCCCTCTTTCCACTTATCCCTCTCCTTAAATTACTTATAAACCTTTTATTTTGTGATAGCATTTAGGTAGCAACAACATGTCTACCTATTATTTTCATGAACAATTCAACATACACAACATAATAAATGGACTGTGTGCTCCTTCACATATAGTATAGATAGTTAGGGGATGACTATTGGGATATTAACTAGACCAACCGGTTTAATGAGTCCTTGTGAAGGTATCAATTTAAATGGAATATTCTGAAGGTTGATCACATATTGGTTCAATTGGTATTGAAATGCCTATGTGGATTATGGTTACTTTAAAGTAAATAACCTGTGGGATATTGTTAGGACTTTGTGAATGCTTAATGTGCCTTTGATGGGGCAAGGCGGAGGACTCATTAAAGCGGTCGGTCTATAATAGAGATATGTTCAGGGCTGACCACAATTAAGTTGGAATAAGGGTGAATGACTTCATGAAAATTATTCAATTAAAAAAACTTAATTCAGGTACTTAAAAGAAAAAACATACTAATAAAGTACTAAACTACTAGTTTAGTGTTTATTATTTACCTTCATGATCAAAACTTCCTTTACAGCAGACTCCGCTTTCCTTTTAAACTTTACTTGTAGCTGTTCCGGAGCTTTCTTCTCTGTCAGTTGTTTTGCCTTCCTGGTCAATTTGTGTATTATCTGTATTTTAGCCTGGTTCAGTTTCTTTTTGAGTAATATGACCTGGAATCAGTTTGAGAAATACACATTGGTTAATTATTTTTCGTCCTCTTTCTTATGGACAATACAACTGGCCGAGTAGGTGGTCATGTAAATTGCAGCGGCTGTAACATGTTTGAGTCCTCTATGTGCAGGTGTTGGAGTATTATAAAAGTTTGTATATTACAAGGACTTCTATAAATAAACAAAATACTATCGCTATCTTAGGCTACTACAATAAATAGATTTGTAGGTCTTCATCAGTGTAATTCTACTACTCAACCTAGTCTGGGAATTAATGATAGGAAACTGTCCATGAGACATTGGAGAGACTAGACACTGAGACTGACTGATTTTGAGATCACTAGACATCATTGTCTGATTGTAGTAGTGAATTGTTGTAAATTACGTACAATTAGAGAAATTCAGTTAGCAACAACGAAGTAATTAAAAAGACAGTTAAAAATTGTTTGTACCTCAGTGTTGAAGTCCTGTTTTACTGCCCCAACTTCCATTTTATCAAATAATTTGACTTATTTTCTGAAGAATAGGTTATGTTACCAAATGTGAATTTTATAACAATCAGGATGTTAAAACAAAATATTGAACGATAACAGAGTGAAGTACAAGTATTGTTTAAATATTTGATCTTATTCCTTTGCCGGTAAAAGCAATGCTTCACATAAAATTCTCGTTTTGTAGTAAAGAAACAACACGAACACAGAACACACCGATTTTAGTACCGTGACAGTGACAATTAACATCACGTTATTTCGATAATTCGATGACAGTGACAGTCAGTCATCACCACAAATAACACGCTTATTGTTTTTTCTTTTTATTTACTCCGAAGGGAAGGCTATGGTCTATCGACCACATGGCCTTGTCTAACATCCATACAAACTTATTGTACATATTTTTAGTCTTATTTTTCCGTTTAGTTATATCTGTTGCTTGTATAATGAACATGGCAACCTTACTTAAATAAATTCTAGTACAAATGACAATATCAAAATTGAAATGCAATTTTAGAACTTATATTCTCGCACTTATGACGGCACTACCTACTGTTTCGATTTAGTCTGGGCACAGATAATATAATACTACGTAGTCTGAGGGATACTGCACTCTAAATTATTTATTTATTTAAATACCTTATACTACCATTACAGGTGGATAACCTAATGCCAAGTCATTTTATTTTATTTCCTTAAGTCTAGCTTGATATGGAATTGCATTTTTCTAAGCTCTTATCCTTTTCTATCGCTCAGAACCTTAATTATTTGCTAGAGCGAGAAACAGAGCGGAGTGCTACGCACAGGACGATGCACTCGATAGCACACCTTCCACGATAAAGCAAAACCTTTACGAACACCTAAACGTCATATGAAAGCATCATAAACGCTAAAGCTTGAAGCTAAAAGCTTCCATCGATTAAAGCACAAGTTGACGAATCAGCAGATCAGCAGCAAATGATTGCATTTTCAGTTTCCCACCACATGCCAAGCTGTATACTATTCACTTGTTTGAGTTTGTGATAGTTTGTCATTTGTCAAGCATGTGGAGCATAATTATGTTAAAGGGACAATATTTTTTCGATTGTATTGCATTTTTGTAAAGTCGAATCGACTAAATGTCTATGATCATTCATCCTTTCCGTCAAAGTTGAGTGTGAAAATTAAAAACAGTACAAATTCTTTCTGGTCGGATCTGTCAATCCGAAATGTACGTAAAAATTTTGTAAAAAATAATTTCCATGAAAATCAATGTAATCTAGATAATTTCGCATGTTGTTATAGTGAATTAAGTTTCTAATTATTAAGAAAAAAGTGCTGGTGTTCTTATTTCGTCCATAAAGTTCTGTGTTTGTTATTTCAGCATGGCTCCTCGGTTTGAGTTAGCAGTCGGTCTCCGAAAAGGACACAAAACGACAAAAATATCCGCCGGCAGGAAGGGTATTACTGACAAAGCCATTAAAATCAGACCCGCCAGGCTAAAGGGTGTAAGTATATCAAAATATCTTGAAACTAAATAGTGTTAGAGGTTATGTTTTGAATGTTGCAAACGTTGTGAATTATAATAATCTCAAGTAAATACTGCGTACTATTACATAGATTACAATCTGTGTAATCAAATCTTTCTAGAACTTAGCGAGAATTTAATATTGTATTCATGAGACACCTCATTGTTTCACCCGTTTTAGGAAAATGAACTGATGAATCCAGTGAGAAAATTTATGTTACTCTGCGTTTTATCAAAATTGAATTAATACTAGGAAAATACTTTGAAAACAACTTTAGTCCGTATGCGCAACTCATTTTACAGCTTTTAAATGCTAAAAGATTTGAATGATTCATGACTCAATTCCTTACACTTGAAGTTAGATCATTCCAATCAATTTATTGGCCATCATCATCATCATTTCAGCCAAAAGACGTCCACTGCTGGACATAGGCCTCCCCCAAGTAACTGGCCAGTTATTTTCAAAATATGCGTTTTATTGATAAATAACCTCATTTCCGTTTTATATTTTGGGAAGTACATATCTCAGGAAAAATATGTAGTGCCATGCAGTATCTTACTAAACTAACACTATATATTTATTCAATTTTTACAGCTTCAAACTAAGCACTCCAAGTTCGTTCGTGACCTGGTCCGTGAGGTTGTAGGACACGCTCAGTATGAGAAGAGGGCAATGGAGTTGCTCAAGGTGAGTTTCCATTTTATAAAATTGTAGCACTATGATAATCATACCGATCTCTTGTTATCATGGAAGAAGAAAGGCACAGTGTGCTTGTTGTTGCCAAACATTTTCATATAAGCAAAACAAAAACAATATTTTTTCTAGAATGGTCAAATAAAGTCTATAATTATATGATAGGGTCTGCTCTAATAATAAATAAAATATCCTCTAGTTAGTTACACAATACTTCTTTTGACTCGACCCTGATTTTCTTCCACTACCCTGAGACCTGCAAAGCAAATAAATCTGTTTTCAACATTTTTTTTTCTGATAATATTCTCGCTTTTCTAGGTCTCAAAAGACAAGCGCGCCCTGAAGTTCTTGAAGCGTCGTCTGGGCACACACATCCGTGCTAAGAGGAAGCGTGAAGAGCTCAGCAACGTCCTGACACAGATGAGGAAGGCCGCCGCACAAGCGCATCACGCCCCACACCCTGCTAAGTGAACAATAAATTAAGTAATACTTATGTGGTGTTTTATTGAGGTATGAGACCTGTTTGGCGTCACAACATGTTAGCATAGCCTCCTTTCCATGGCATCAACACCCAATAACAGGCTCTATAAGAGAGAGTAGACCATTATACACCATGTTGGTAAAATTTTAACTGGTCAGGGCATCATATTTTAACTTCTCTGAAAAGCAGAAGCAAATTACAGATAAAATACTACCTATAGTAAATGAAGTAGGGTAGGACCATGCGCAATGTCTTGTCTTTGGGCGTTTGGTTACTTGGCTATACATGCGATTATGAAATGCAGGACAACAAACAATATAAAAGTATTATCAACACATGTCACACTGTCATTCTAACTAAAGACGCAATATGCAACCGTCGTAGAATTCACGCTAAGCTTTGCACTTGCATGAAGCATAGTTCTCACAGTCTCGCTCACTAGGTATACACATGTGAATGCTTTCTCTCTAATAATTATTAGGTACTAGCTGTCGCCGTTCGGCTCCTAAGGGTCGTAGTGTGATGTTAGCATAGCCTCAAGAATTGGGCTATCAAATACAAAAGTCCAACTGGTAGTTCCAGAAGCTAGCATGTTCAAACACTTCAGCTTTATTATATTATTATTAGGCTATACCTATATAGTAATGATTCTGGATGATTCACATGGTACCTGAGCACATTACTGAAATTGGCAGCTTGAAATACTAATGAATGACATACCGCTGATTCTACTACAATCAAGCATGCTTGAAATTCCCCGTGTGACACAGTTTGCACTGCCAATTACGACGAGAATTCATGAAATACCAAGACTACTGATAGCTGCCAAGTTACTATGGGGACTCGTCACAAGAAAAACGTTTTCTTTCTTATCTCTATAATTGGTGATTATTTTGGAACCTTAAGGGACACTCATTTACCACAAGAGTAAAATTAACGTATAAAATCAAAGCATTTATTTAAAATAGGCCAGTTACAGGCACTTTTGAATTGCCGAAACAAAGACAACAATAGCTACAGTCCCAGTCACAAGGCATAAAAACTGAAAGTACTGTAGTTGCCCATTCCCTAACGTAGATCTCTATGGAAAAGAACGGGCAAGAAACTCCATGGACACTCTTTTAAATCAGAATACTTCTACAAACTCTTGGTTACATCATTCATGTTGAGATGGTACATTATGTGAGAACGATGTAGCAAGGTGTACGTTAAAAGTGTCCATAGTAAACAATTCAAAAATAAAATAATCAATTCAAATAAGCCGTGGCAACCAAGAGATGACCAGTCACAACTGACAGCGCCCGTTCACGAACATGACATCACGCCGGCAGAGGCAGACGTGTACCTAATAGTACACCCACATTTCACCAGTTATGCTTAAGTTCCATGTAATAGCGGGCGAGCCGCTCCATCAACCGGGCACAAATCAGACTCCGTGGCTGCTACTGAGAAATTTCTGATGGAAAAACCCAATAACAATTTGCCCGATCCGGGAACCGAACCCTGGACCTCATGCTCAACAGTCGCGCTTGCGACCACTAAACCAACGAGGGAGGTATTAGAAGTATATACCTCCTTATTTTTACCCTATCTTAAGATATAAAAACAGGGTTGCTATGCTGCTCTGCTACTTACCAAAATTCAGGCCTCGCTAAGCTTTTGCTTAGCGTTCAAAACCATTTATCAATCTATAATTCTAGATTTATAAATGTGACAGCGTCATCTGTTTTCAACGTCGTTTCCACCGTTACGTATCATACTCACTGACCCATATCTATAGAATGTATCTATGAATGGTATGCGTCATGGGGATAGCATTACTTGAGTAAACAAACAAACAAGCATAGGTCACACAAATATTTGTTCCGAGGCGCGGAATCGATTTCGTGACCCTGAAGACTGAAAGCGATTGCATTAGCATTGCGTCAATTAGATCATTGTACCTAGAACAAGTTCTGTAATGTTGGTACTCTCTGTGCACAACTGGTTTAAAGCGGCGGTTACAAGTCCGCAAGTAAATTAGGCCTCTATTCTATTTCTATAATTTCTATAAATCATATTTTAATCAACACACAACCAGACACCTGTACGAAGGGTCAATTTTTGTAAGAGGTAAGCCGGCGTACATATCTTTACTGTATATAATGTTATTGGATATACATATAATACTGACTGTGCCATTTTTCAAAGGGCAGCCGGTAGGAATCGGGTTGTATGGAACCTTCGCCACTGCCCGACACTGACCTGCAAATAGCAAAAAACGTAAAGAAATTTGAATTTCGCAGGTTACCCCGGCGCTTCTAGCTTAAACCGAAATATGTTTAGCGTTAAACGGGTTTAGCGATTAGTGGTGCAAGCGGGCCTAAATTATTTTTCGGCTCAACAAACGTCGAACTCCATAAAACTCGTAGGTATCAGGAATGTACAATTTTAGTAGTAATCAAGCACAAAAAATGTTAATTTATGTCTTTTTTTATTAGTTAGTATCATTGAGATTTGGAAGTATGTTTTAGCTTGATTCCGCGACAAAGCCTGTTCAGATTTTTTTATCATTAAAAGTAAACTGTACATTAAGGTTTTTTTAGTTTTACGTAATGTGCTAAATACAAACATGGTAATAGCCCAAACGTTGGTTTGATTAATTAAGTACAGCAGTATTAGTTCTATTACCAATTATCTACCTTCTTTTGGAATGCACTGTTTGAGTAGCTATGCTTACAGTTCATACCATCCTTCAAATTCGATTCGGTATAGTTTGTTACTTTCCACAAAACAAATACCTACCTAGGTACTTCTCATATCATAATTCTAGTTTTGAACCCTGATTTGCCTGAAAATGTTGGGAAGAAAAAACCGAAACGCCGGAGGACATAATAAAGAAGTATCTATTATGAGAATAGAGTATTAGTTGACGATATCAGGGAATACCTACTTGAATTTCCCGCTTAAACTAGAAAAAAAGATGGCGGTTGACGGATCTAAAATTAAGTCAATGACACCCAGTTTTTTAGATTATTCTGCCTAACGATACTTTTAATAACTTTTTATCAGTTTCCGATAAAATATTTCGTTGTTTTATTTGTACCTTCGCGTCTGCGACCGAAGCAATAATGACAATGAATCAGCTGTTTCTGATCACAGCCTGTACCCAATAAAAAATAAGTACCTAAATTAATGTTTGGAAATGGGTTCAGGAAAAAGTAGGTACCTATGTTTTATATTAATATTTTATAAATTCTTCCAGTTATATTAGTTTATATCGCTTTTAATTGTTATAATGTACATTTTCTTCAAATTGAAGATTATTACATGCAAGACTTTGTGCTCCGTAGATATTTATTCCTTGATGGCTAGGTAGAATTTAGGCGATGATTCGCGATGTCTACCACCTGCTCGTCCACTGGTAGACAAGCAGGCCAGTGATGGCGATGACAGAGACACGATTAAAAAAACTCACTGTCCACCACTGGAATCGGAATTTAGAATAGACACCAAATTAGTAAACGAACTGTGTATCAATTTTGGTTGTTAAACAATAATGTATACCTTCTTAATCTATTTATAACTTACCTACTAACAGAAAAATCCAGAACCTTGACAGCCGCATTTCCAAGTAGACCAATGGCCGATAAAGAATAGGATTAGAAATGGAACGAAGCATGATTACTTAAACTTTCCGCTAGGTAGCATAGCAACACCAAACTGCCAGCTGTGTGTCAGGTGTCAGTTCCTAAGTAGGGACAGCAACGAAAGTACCTTCTTAAATTCTATAAAGTGACCAAAAAGTATCGGAGACCTCAGCATTATTATATTCTTAGGTAATTTTTGCGTTTTATTTAGTTTAACAAAATCATCGAGTTTTATTGCAGACCGTACCACATGGAACGTTGTAACGTCGTTGTTTTTTTTTTTTTTAATGTAGTTTTACTGTTTCTGTTGTTTAATTCTGTGTTGTAGCATCGTATTGGACTTGGTCTGTAATGTTGCTATAGTTGGTGGTAAATAAAATCAATAATAATAAATAAAATTATGGACCTTAGGACAGCTGAAAAACAATCATTTTGATAAAATATGATTCTGAACCTAGTTACCTACCAAAACGAAAATCTCGAAAACAACATGTTGATTATTGTGTGAAATAAACATTTTTGCGAAAACATATTTATTATTGACACTTTATCTTTGAACTGTGATTGTAATTACGACGCTTGTTATAACTAGAGGGGGTCTCAGAAAGGTCAGGCGATCGGGTTGCGTCAAGAAACTCGAGTAGATACGACGCTACGTGGACGTGGCACATCTCCAATTACTTTTGCTTAACAGTTACTGGTAATATTACGTAGACTGTTATCTAAGTATGAATAAACAACGAAAGTTCGTAACTCAACATTCAAGACTATATTTAGATTATCGTCATTACATCAGCCCATATCTACTGCCTCTGAACATAAAGCATCCTGCTCTAAAAACGATTAATTACCATATTGAATCAAAGGTGTGGGAGAACATCGTGAAAAACCGGCAGTTCCTCAAACCAGCAAGCATGCGACATCCTCAATCCCACATTTGACCCGCGTGGTGGAACAGGTACTGCTCACACCAGAAAGGAGGCCTCTGTCCCAGTATGATCGTTCTAGGCTGCTTCAATGCTATTGAAAAAGTTCCATATTTACTTTTTTTGGCACTAAAAATACTTACCTAACCTGTTTATTATCGACCGCAGTCATTACGTTCGGCAATTGGCGTGCAAAATTGGATATCATCCGTGACGCCGCTGAAGAAACAGAGGACGACAAACCCCATCTACCTAGGTTAGGTACATCAGTCAATATTGTAATGGTATACACGGCGACACATTAAGCTATACATATCCAGTATAACCTGGCCGCGCTTTGTATCAGCTTGCCGTACAATGAATGATCTGGTTACAAAAAAATCTAGGTAAATACTGGTTTTGCATAGCTTGATTGGTCGTCGTGTGGACCTACCTAGTTTACTAGTGCTCTACGTGGAGAAGATCGTTCGAGGAAGCTAATTGCCACCATACATTTTTCGGTTGTGTTTGTTTTGAGTTTGGGAATGCGGTTTAACTGCAGGCACATATTAACCGTGGAAATTTCAATTGCTGTAAGGGACGTTGAGTGTGCAGATGGCCTAAGTAATTCCAATGTGGGAAAGAGATGGCGCTAGACGACCTGTATAGCTCTGTCTCTTTTCCACACTGAAATTACTCCAGCCTGCTCATACGTCATACGTCATAGTAACCCCCCTGTTGATTTGCATTGCAACGTTTGGCTCAGCGGCGAAAGCTGAAATCATGGGCGAGACTGTCGCACAGTACGTTGATAGACTGTCGATTTAAGGGGGAAACCCGCTAAATTTAAATGTTCTAATGTTTTTGTGCTTTACAGGTCAGTGTCACTTAACAGGCTTTATGTTGAACAAAATATGTTTTTGTTTAATACTATTGGATGACTTTTTAACCAAATAGTCATTCAATAGGATTAAATGAACTTAGAGGGTTGTATTGATGATTATAAATCCGTAAAGCCATATCTGTTACGGTTGCGAATCATATTTTAATCAACATACAACCAGACACTGACCAGACCAGAAACAGAATTTCGCGGGCGCTACCCTAGCAGTAGCGAAGGGTGAATTTTTGTAAGTGGTAAGCCGGAGTACATATCTTTACAGTATAGAATATTATTGGCTATAGAATACTGACTGTGCCATTTTTCAAAGGGAAGCCGGTAGGAATCGGATTGTAGGGCGCCTTCGCCACTGTACCCTAGACATTAAAATTATAGTAATTAAAAGAGAAACTGAACTAAATAAAATAAATCGTTCGTAGTTTACATTACGATGTTCAATCCATCCAAAAAACTGAACACCATAGTTTAATTTATAAAATAGCAAGTAACTATGAGTTAAGTATATAAATAAAATAGCATCCTACTTAAAACAACTCAGCTTTGCCTCTGATATAGCAGGGATCTGCGATGCCTCTGCGGTGATCCCGGGAAGTCAGTTTTTTGCCATGTTATAAGAAAGGCCAAAAAGGCGGAGGCATAGTCCAAAAAGCCAGTTACATGTCGACAATCCCGGTCGCATGGTAACCATTATCCAATCCTCTACGTTCCACAGTCCTCGTGTTAAGTGATAAGTACTAGGTACCTAACTGTAGTTTATGCCTATGCTGGCGTGGCTAGCAGTTTTGATGGTGATGAACTAGGTTTAAAATACGAAGAAAACATCAAACAAAACAACAGAAACCAGAAATCCGTCAACACTGGAACTACTGGAATTCGCGGAACGACGAAACTTGACACTAACAATTTCCTGGTACTATTATTAAGCGATGATTTTATTGAATATTTACGTTATATGCCTTTGATTCCGGTAGTCATTTGTAGATCTTTGACCATCGTTACGTAGTACGGTAGTCAGATACCCGAAAGTTTCACAACCAGTCTTACCAAGTGGACCCAGTAGATAACTGGCATGTGGGGGTCAGATCACAGGGTCAGATAGGCAGCTGCTCCTTAATATTTGCGTCGTTGAAGTTCTAACACAACATAAACTCATTTTTGGCGGTTTTGACATTTTGATTTTTGATGCCGTTTGCTATAGAATCGGAAAACGCGTTGTTTCAGCCAATCATACTCGTAGAAACAAGAAACGTCTCCATCTAATTTGAAGTGAACATAAATTTCATTACCATTCCATGGTATAAAAATGCAGATTTTTCAATGTCCTGTAACCTGTGTCCTGCTGATTTTGACTTACCTACGTGGTGTTAGAACTTCAACGACGACTGGTATTCAGCTACATCCGGCTAGACTGGAAGTCGACGGCAACGTAGCTTGGAATCGGTTAGGCAGATGATGATGATACATACATACATAGTTACATACATACAGAGGTACATGATAAACTCACACCTTTCCCGTGGGGGTCCACAGAGACAGGCCAAAACACACGAGTCATGATAATTAAATTGAATATTTGTCTCCTAACCCCTTCGGAACTCGGAACGGTCGTATCTTTTAGATTACAACTATAGGCCTCTTGAATAGTTTAGAAACGATTTGGGATTATGCAAGACGACACTGATAAGAGTTATCAGTTATCAGTGATACGTTAGTTTCGTTCCCATAACTATCTATGTACTTCTGTCTTCGGTAATTATTAGAAAACGTCTCTTTTTTTTGTTTGAAGAAGAACTCCAGCTTTTCTTAGTAGTGAGAGCGTGTGTTTAACAAACTCTGGGACATTCATCGCAGGGGGTACACCAAACACATAACATACTTACATAAATAATCTATATAATATAATAATAAGAACTACAGCACTCCACCTGTATGAACAGGTTACGAATAAGAATAACTACGACACGCCACGCGAGGGAGAATTACCAACAGACGGACGCCATTTTCCCGAAAACCCTGACGACACAAATAAATCAAAACCATCAAGCAGGAAGGCAAAGGCACCTTAATTGAATATTCACTTCTTCATCTTAGCGTGTCGATGGTAAATTTTCATTAAATACATATATTTGGCTCAAAATTCAGCTATGCGAACTCCGCTCGCTGATGCAGTCATAAGATCATCAAGTGCGCCGGTGTCAGGGCATGCAGTGCAAGATGGAATGTAGGCCATTGTCTGTGGAGACACGCCGCATAGACACAGATCTGAGCCCTCCATGAACTACCATCTGAAGAGATTGTCATTGCTAAGGCCGACTTGGGTTCGGAGTCTATTCAAAAATTTCCAAGTCCGGTCCGGCGACGGCAAATCATGCCCAAGTGGAAGGGTTTCAGACGTCTCGATCATGCTGTCCGATTAACTAACTGTCCCTTAAGTAACCAAAAAATAGATCTTCTCGATTTAACGCGTCCAACGGACTAAGTGTCATTCAGACTTAGTGTGGTAACGCAATTATGAAGTCAACTATGGAAGCCTCATTGATATCTTATATGTATCCCATACCATTGGCAGCAGTGCATCATGTTTCATTTCAATGAATGTACGGATTGAAGCAGACTGATAGAATGGCACACTGATGTAATGGCACACTGATATAATGGCACACTGATGTAATGGCACACTGATGTAATGGCACACTGATATAATGGCACACTGATGTAATGGCACACTGATGTTCTCCAATTCGTGTTATGTGACACAACCTTGACCTTGCCTTAACGTTAGTTAGTGTAACTTCCTTTACACATTGAACTAAGCAGACAAAGTTTAGTAATGAGTATAAACGCGTTACTTTAAAGATATGTACCTAGGTGTAATAGTGGCACAAGAATCTTATGGCGCATGGCCAAAATCGGAATTAACGCCACCATATTTTTTCAGATACAATTTCTTGAAAGAATATCTCAAATGTTTACCAACAACATTTCTCAGTCAATGTCATTTACGCGCCAAAATATCGTTGTAGCGTTGTATATAAGAAAGACTGCTAATTTAGGTGTCGTTACGATACGAAAAACGATACCTAACCTAACATTTTTTTTTTTAAATATCCATTTAACACGTTCTAGACGTACTTGTCATCAATCAAGATTATTTTATGTTTGTAAATTCCCTGTCTTTATAAGGAGTTAATGAATAACACAGTATGCATACAGAGTTTACTGTAGGTACCTAAACACTTCATTTCGCGATACTAGGCCATTTTGACAGCTGAAAATTGACTTTTTATTTGATATGGCATAGGTCAGAGGTCTATACTTATATTTTTGTACATAATATAAGCACGCCCATAAATTTCAGCAAGTATTGTATTACCGTATCATCGGTTTATCTCCCTAGTTAGAGAAGTCATCTGAGGTCAGAGGAATACTACAATTCAGGCGATATCTTCTTAAAATTAACACTTATATCTTAGCTCATTTTCTGACCCGGAGTCGACTAGATTATAAAGCACCGACACATAATAGATATGTAGCGCATAGAATAAAACTAAATTCGCCTGTCGTTTAGGTATGATTTTTAACTTTTTGATGGACTAATATTGTTGAAATTTACAAATAAATGACTATACAATGTACGAGTACGTAAATATATTTTCTTTGTATATCCATGTAAAAGTTGCCGAGTGAAACAGGCTTTTGTTCTTGACTGTAACTGCATAACTGAGTTTATTATTATTCGAGCTTAAACGAAAAGCATAGAAATTGCATGCCACTTCGTCACAATTTTTAACTAACAAGACCTTGAATTCCATTTGAATGCAGCAAATTATTGATGAAGGTATCTTCGAGAAGTACCAAGGGAAGACTGGTACCATAGGAGGTACCGCTTGCGCCATTCTTTTACGTGTCGTTCCCTAATTACAAGACAAAATCGATAAAAGCAAAATAATTGGAAGATTAAAAGTCCGATTACTGAAAATGTTTATGGAATATCATAGGTAATGTTTTTTAGTCTTTCTTCTTAGTTTAGTCGAGATGCAAGATAAGAACAACTCTTATAGAAAAGTGGGGGTATTGAACATAGGAAGCTTATAAGAAATTAATCATTCCCTTGTTACTAGTTGAACAAACGAGAAAATTAAAGTCCACTGATTAATTAAATAAGTATGTACCTGACTTAAACTATGAATAAAAACAGCTGGTTCCTCCGCCATCTTGGTTTTCCAAATATGAAATTTATAACTTTTTAATCGGGCATAGATACAACTCGTATTTTATTTTAATACTATCGCCCAGGATTGTGCAATAAACGATAACTTCTAATCTAGATCGTTGTGTTAGTGTGTATTATTGTGACGGATAGACGCACCCACTGACAAACAATTTACATCATTGGCCCGTGACCTTAGGGTCAGTTTTCATATTGATACTGTTAGACTTGTACTGTGATGTAACAAGGTCATTTGAGATGTGTATTGAATCTCTGTCTCATGTCGAAAAAGATGTGTGACGAGATGGTTGATGAAAATAAAGTAGGTACTGTCAACAACAAAAGTCCATTGACTCCACTGTTTAGACTTTCGATGCTGATGGATTGTAATGTGTACACAGTGAACCATCAGCACCAGCACCTTTATTTCGGAGCAACGGGCGACTTTTTTTTAGTAACTTCTTATCGTTAAATTAACAAATGTAACTTATTGGTTCGGGTAACGGTAAATCAGTAATACTACCTAATAAGCTCTACAATTTTGTATGCAACTGGATTAATTTGGCTGATTAATGTGGACCATGTTCAAAAGCGAGTTCTCATTTAAGCCAGTTGGGAGTTCGAAACTAGAGCCTTGAAATATGAGTGCTAAAGCGATCCCACTTACATACTTAGATAGGCTATCTTTTTAGTTGCTATTTCTATGTTTACCTCTTTGATTTGGAGGCACCGAGACAGATGATAGGCCGAAATAATCCGGGTTGTAATTAACTCACTCGGACAGTGTTATGTTGTGTGTTGAGTTAATGAGAACGCGCATACCTATTCAATGTTTTGCCTTAGCAGCCAACTCGATCGTAGAAATCGATATCAATGAAACCTTTAGTATGACCGAGTTCCGTGACAATTTCACTAACATTGTTTGGTGAAGTTCTCAAGGGCAATAAATGGACTAAAAGAGGTTATGTAACTTACAAGTTGTACCTAGGTAAGTACCGGTATTTTTTTATTGAAACCAAGAGATATATCCAAGTAATTCAGGTAGGTATGTTTGCGGTAAGCAATTGGACTAGCATAGAAAAAGGACATAAATTCGGTACCGACATTGCCCATATTGTATTGTATCCATACATTGCCCCAGGTAGGCAATTCGAGAGTCCAATTTTAGGGACGCCCTCAGAAATTCCAGGAAGCATAAAAAACGGGTCGTCCCGAATTTCTTTTGTAAAGAAAAGGTCTGTTACTGCCCGGTGCGGACTACGAATAAGATCAAGTAGCCCCAAGGTCTGCATTACTAAAAATAGCGTTTTCATTGACATCCCCCGCTTTGTGTCACTAATGTTGCCCTTCGCAACCAAGGATATTATGTACTCCTCGCCTCGTTTCTTTGAGCTCCTTGTTCCGAAAACTAGTTAAATACGTAGGTACCTACCTACTAAAACAGGTCAGGGAAACCAGCAGGTTTTTGACGTGACAACGTCTTATAATTCGATGGAGCCGGCTGCACGCACGAAAAAACATGACGTATGAGGCGTTACCTCGCTCTGAGGCGTTCCATAAAACAATTGCTCAACGCACATTAATTTTTTGAAAAATGCAACCATTCCATCAGTATTTTCTTATGACGTTGCCGCGTTGTCACGTTCAACTATCGTCAGTAAACCGACTTTACAGACAACCGATTTTTTTATCAGGATTTGCTTGTGCTGTGATCAAAGGCGGAACCAGCCATTTTATGTTTAAAAGGACATTGTCCATCTATCAGTACCGTCTTGGCTCGTAATAGATTAAACTATATATTGATGATGGATAACGACCTTTAGGTTTTCCGCCACGCTACGTCACAAATTTCAAGGTTACAACGTAGTAAACGATGTTTGTGTGTGAATGAAAACCGAATTTGGAACAGAAGGCCTGTGACATCACCATAAAAGCTATTTTATTTATAAACAGACCGAATTCTGTATTTCAAATGCTGGTTGTAAACACTAGTAATTGGCGAATGGTGACGTCAACATTTTCATAAAGAATTCTGTAGCAGGTTGTTGAACTTTTTTGACATTTTATCATCAAACAGATCATTCAGCCAATAAAATAGTTGTTTAGTTAAATCCTTTTTATTTATTATCTTAATCGTAGTTATCAGAACCAAATATACATAATTCTTTTTTTATATAAAATTTAGAAAAAAATATACAATATGAGGCAATTTTGTTTTTTCTATAGGTACCTACATCAATTTGCTACTAATTTATTTTCTCTTTCTTTTGCAAATTATAACAATAGCCTTGAATAATGCGTCGCATTTATAACGATTAGCCAGCCAATCTAAGATATTATTATAATTATTTTAGAATTTTATAACACTTTTTAATTCATGGATTATTTGTTTATGAAAAGAAAAAGTAAAACTTAATACATTTTATTGCTAGGTAGTTGTAACACAAACAACTTTAACTAGACTGAAAAAAAAAACAAAATACATTAAAATACACAGTAGGATGTTTGCAGCTTCACTATTCTTGTTTACTTACGTTTTTATATTTATCTTTCTTTTGCATGTAGAAAAACTGGCCTTTCATCGCACAGTGGTGTTGATAAATCCATGTTTTTTTAATGGTTGTGTTTATTTATATATAGATATCTGAATACATTGTCTGGTGAACAAAACGCAAAACAAGTAGGCCTTTCTGATAAAATATACCAACCATAAATATGGCTAAATACATTTTTTATTGTCTCTGTCATCGCTAAACAGGGTCAAATTATTATTATAGTCCAAATAAATGTATAATAAATTGTATAATAATACACTAGAGATTATAAATTTCAGTTTCAAAACCTACTTTTCCTCTATTTGACTTCACTGTGACAACAAATAGATTACTGTGTGTATAAATGCTAAATTTTATTTAGTATGAAATTAGAATAGATACACCCTTAACATCCTAACTGCTCTTAGAGATACATTTTTACAACTAAAAGTGTCTTTTATTTTAAACTAACAATCGATTTTGTCTATAAAACAGTTTTAGTGAGGTTCTCAGGAGAATTTATGGAAGTTAACAGCTAAAAATACAAATGCAGACCTAATTTCCAAAAATGATAATGGTGTAAATGGAATGAAATGTTATCTGGCAGAAAAGTATTTAAAGTTTATAATTTCATTAAAATGATAACATACTAAATTAAATTAAAACATTATCAAAATGGCATTTGCATAAGTGAGGGTAGTCTAAATATTTAGTCAACAATCATAATATTTGCTTTTTAAAATTATTGTAAGCTGTTTTGCAAAATGCAACTCATTTTATAAATGTTTAGCTATTTCTTTTCAGAATAACCAGGATTTTCTCTAAATAATACATTTTATCTTCTTAACAAATTAATCACTTACTTGCTTATCCCATGTCTGATTCCTAACAGGATTGGAGCCAGACAACTGAGCTCCAAACAAAAAATCTTCCTTCACTTTTATCGCTCAACATAAACTAATATTTTTTTTTCATAACAAATATATGTAACATTAAGATTTCCTCAAGCCATTATAACAATAATGTTACAAGTTACATGCCATTTTATTTTATGATGAAAATCATAACACTCACCTAAATTAAAGTAAAATATCATGTAGAATAAAGAAAATTATACTAGTATGGAACATTAGAAAATAGGTAGGAGACAGATTCACCATTGTGTGTACGTCTCACGGCCTCCGCAAGCATCATGGACACATCGATACACTGGATTTTGGGGCACTCCTGCATGTGCCTCTCCTGAGGAATTGTGTTTGTGACAACAACTGCTTCTAAACACGCATTGTTGATCCTTGAGATAGCAGGTCCAGAAAAAATACCATGCGTAAGTATGGCATACACTTTGATTGCTCCAGCTTCTATCAGTTTCTCTGCAGCATGACAGATAGTTCCACAAGTATCTGCCATGTCGTCCACTAAGATAGCTGTCCGGTCCTTCACATCACCAACAAGTACCATTGAAGCAACCTCATTAGCCTTTTTCCTCTCCTTGTGAATCAGGGCAAACTCAACATTCAATCTATCAGCAATGGACGTCACTCTCTTGGCTCCTCCTGCATCAGGAGACACTACAATACTGGTCTTCCAGTCAGGAATATTCTCTTTGATCCATTTCAGGACAGCAGGTTCAGCAAAGAGGTTATCCACAGGAATGTCGAAAAATCCTTGAATTTGAGACGCATGGAGGTCCATTGTGATGATATGGTCAGCGCCCGACACCGACAGGATATTGGCGACCAGTTTAGCGGTGATCGGCGCTCTGCTCTTGTCCTTCTTGTCTTGCCGCGCGTACGGGAAGCACGGAATCACGGCTGTCACCCGAGACGCAGATGCAATCTTACACGCGTTAATCATGATCAGCAACTCCATCAGATTGTCGTTTATCTCGCCGCTGCCGCTCTGCACAATGTAAACATCCTCGCCACGTACAGATTCGCCTATTTCCACGCATGTTTCCATGTTGCTAAACTTCTTGGTTACAACTTTTCCTAAATCAATGCCCAAACGATCGACGATTTTCTGCGCCAGGTCGGGGTGGGAGCTCCCGCTGAAAACTTTGATGTTAGGCATTCTGGTAGTTATAGGTAAGGATACGTGATCTAATTTATTTACTACTTCTTGTATAGTTACGGTTGATTTCATCAGCACAGCACCGATACGACCCTTCGACCGTCACTCGCGGTATATGCGACGGGAATAACAACTAATAACAAGATGAACTATTTATGTGAGTCTAATTACCGATAAGGGACTCCAGCGGCAACGTGGGGACCGCCGCGCCGTGCTGTAAATACGCACCGCACTTGACCACACTTACGCGTTCGCCTTGTCTCGCACGTTTTTTATTTTACTAAAATTGATTTGACCTGTCAAGAATGTCAAGAACAATGAACTGTTTATGTTAGGAACCGTGTGCCAAAATATTTTAAAAATTCTAACTTATGTTTTCCCTGTTGTGGCTGAAAGTGTAAACATTATTTGTTAATTATTGGCCTGTCGGAGTTGGTGACTTGGTGAATTTATCGAATATGGTTAATATTTTTTTTATGGTTATTATCGTTCTTAAAATAGTCGAATGTGTTTGACAACATTGTAATAAGTTGAATTTTGAAATGAACGTACCCGTGACCGGTAAGTGGAAAAAACCGTGAAAAAAAAAATTAGCATAACAAGTTTTTGTTCCCTTGCCGAAATTAACTCTTGCAAATAGTGCTTCCGGTGTGATAATACCAGAAAAACATCAAATCAAGTGAAAGGAAATAACTTTATATCTCAAATAACTAACTGGTTTTATATGAAGCCTGTTGATCTAAGCACATTCAAATTAAAATCAATTTGTTTCCCGCCTGCTGACCTAATAATGGGAGCACTGTTGAAGTTATAATTCCTCGTCAAAGTCGACTAAAGATTTTCAAAAATTGTACAGCACTGATGTGATACAAAAAAAGAAAAAATACAAAACTATGTCTTTGCTTTACCCAATTGTCAATGTCAAACTAATCCGTTTGGTATACGAAGTATTCTACTCCTTGCTGTAATCAAACGAACGCGAAAGAAATGCCAGATATAATTATTTCTTGTAGTGTATGACAAAAATGTGTTGTAAAGTGTTTTATATATGATATAATAGCTAACAAATGCAGTAACAAAAATAATGGGTGAAGAATCAAAGAATACCAAGGATGACAAACAGAAGCTAGTTCGATGTATAGAATGGTTGCAAAAACAAAATAATGAAGACACGGAGAAGTTGTCATTGGAAAATAAAAATGACATACAATTTATTATACAAACTCATGCAGCAAGGAAGAACTTTTTACTGGCTGTTGCTGAAGACGATGCAACTGTGCCTACAGGCGTCAATGAGCGTACAATGGAACCTAAAGCTGTGGTATGTGAAACAAACGTATTTTAACATAATACATAAACAACATAATTCCAAGAATTTTCTTCATGTTCTTTAATCGTTTGTCTTGGTAGCACATTTTTTTAAATGGACCAACTCAAACAAACAACAAACAAGCATTTTGGCGCGTATTGTCTATCGCAATCCATTTGTGGACATAGGTATCTCCCTAGCTGCGCCATAACCGTGCATCCTCCACATTATATACTTACAGTGGTATGAAAAGTAGCCATAGTAAGTTGTGCGTGATTTTTTAATTATAAAAGATAGAAAATATCATGTGCCCCTGACTTAATTTATACCTGACACAATTATACTCTTACATGTATGTATAATCTCAACATGAATGATGTTACCAAGTTTTTGTATCTATATTACAATAAATAATGAAATGCTTTTGTATTTGACACTAGGCACCACAGTATGCAATTTATGACATAAGCATAATAATATTATTTAACATAATAAATAAAATTAATCTCCAATATATTTATTTGTTGGATCTCAAGAAAAAGCTATACAATTACATGCAAGTGTATGAGAATTGCAAAAAATATTAGTGTGCTTGTAATTACCATAATTATCATATAAACCAGTAATGAGTTTTCAATGTCAGATATGCAGTTGTTTCATATAAAATACTAGTATTCAGCTGCATTTGGTTAGACTGGAAGCTGACCACAACATAGTTTGGGAAGATGATATGTGTCATTCATAAATTAAATTTGTTGACAATTCATTGTTTTACTACATACATAATTTTCAGTAAATATCATGCTTATTTGATCCTTACAGTCTCGGCATAAGCTGCGTGTCGCCGACCTGCGAATGGAATGTGAATGGCAGTCCTGTCGCTGCACCTTCGGTGACTACGAGCTGTACCAGAAACACGTCCGCAAGCACTCTTCTGACATGCATGTCATTGAGAAAGAAACTGGATGTTTGTATTGAATGTTTCATTTATTTCTTTGCTAGCTTTGGTCTGCAGTACCGCCCGCTTGGGGGTTGAACATACGACTGCGATTAAAGGAATCCAATATCGGTCCCAACTCTGATCATGTACAGTCACGAGAAAATTTCATGTTGTTACGAACATACTTAGTATTCTGGAACAATCGTTACTTCTCGCGAAAATTGCTTTTAAATTTAGGAAAGTGTATACAGATTTGTGCTTGTGCGTGACTGTACCTGTTTAAAATTTCATCCAAATCTGCTCATCAGCTAAAGTGTGAAAAAGTAGCAGATAACAAAGTTACACTCTCATTTATTATATTAGCATTGACAACTGCTTAGCATGAGGTCCTGGGTTTGATTCTCGGGTCGGGAAAAGTGTAATTGGTTTTTTTTTTTCTGAGGGAGGTGTCACAAGCACAACACCTCGTATGGTGTGGTCAAACTTCGAATATTCTAATTTCTATTATGGATTAGTATACCAACAACTATCTAAACACTTCTCCACACGCAAAATACGCGCTTTGACGTGGAGTTGCGGACACCACCCCGTTATACAATACAAACAATCTAAACATATGCATACAATAAAACTATAATAAAATCAGATAAGTGCTGTTATGCATGTTGTGAAATTATAGGTATTCGCACATCCGCTAATGTTTTCTATAATGTACTTATTTTCGTAAACATACCAACACTGATGTATTCATCACTTGATGAAATAACATCGTTTGAATTAGTTGTTTATATTGTATCTTGTTGTTTTTGCAAATTATTAAATGATGGCAATATAAATAATTATTATGAATGAAACTTTCCCCTGCTTTCGAGAAAAATGTTGTTTGTTGTTATATTGTAATCTTTGTGACATACTTAACGTGTTTTGTGGAATATTTTCTAAATTAATCTAATCTTTCATCACAAGTCCTCTTCTGTGAAGGGAAATCCCCTTTGATGCCATGGGGTCGGTCTCTTAATATTATCTTGTACCAGATATGTATGAATTTACGTTGGGTAAAGATAAAATGCCCTACCCTGCCATCCCCGGTATGCCCTGTAACTCATTGCCAAGAGGTTAGGGCCTTAAATCATAATTACTAACAATCTGTTTTCCTTACCAGCTGAATATGTCTGCCTCTGGGATGTATGCGGTCACAAAACATCAGACTTCAATGAGATGGTGCGTCACTTGAACTACCACGCTTACCATGGCAAGTTGATGGCCATCGGCTTCAATGGCAGAGCTACGCTGAAGCTAGACCAGTGCAAAAAGGACTCCACCAAACGAAACCAGATACCTGTACAAGTTAACGATTATACTTGCATGTGGTTTGACTGTGAAGAGAAACCTAAGTATAACTCAATGCAGGTGAGTGGTCATGTTATATTTTTATTTGTTAATCTACCAACACAAATCCATGATTCCACAAATTGTTTGTAATACAGAGTGATTCTTTTAAGTGGGACTATATGGGGAAATCTGAATCCATACGATATACCTGACAACTTAAGCAGCAGCAGCAGCCTAGTGGTGCAGGTGTGACCGTCGGACTGCCAAGTCATAGGTCTGAAGTTTGAACCCAAAACACGCAACTCTGATTTTTCGTATTCATGTGCCTATTGTATAATTATCACTTGATTCGGTGAAGGAAAACATCGAGGAAACTAGCATGCCTGACAGATATTTCTCGACGGCTTGTAAAGCTAAATCAGAGGCTCAAGGGTAGCATAAAAACTCTGACACCAGGTTAGGCACTAACCTCACGATAAAGAAGAATACCTACCACGAACAGATAGATCATTACAGGAAAAACAATATTGACCATAATTTTTTCTTCTTTCAGCTATTCCTTGATCACGTACAAGTCCACACATACTATTCAGACAACTTCGTCTGCTCGTGGGCTGGCTGCGGTGCCGTATTCCCTCGTAGGGAGTTGTTAAGAGCCCACGTAAGAACTCATACAGGGGAACGACTGATCGCTTGCTATCATTGTGGACAGCACTTTGCGAATAATAGGAAACTGTGTGATCATTTGAGAAGGCAGGTATGTTTTAGTGATCGTTTTTTTGTATGAAAAAGCTTGAAATCCCTTATAAGGCTATGACTGTCATCATACATAAGGTTTAAATTGCAATTTGGCATGTGCTCATCAATACAATAACTTGTCTGTTTTGTAAATACAGGCTGTAAACAGACCCTTCACATATCCGTCAACCAAGCATTCTGTACATCAAACTAAGTAACTTTACGTAAAAATTATTGCTATGAATCGACTTTTTTTTTTGGGGTGAAAAATCACGTTTTACGGTAGGACTCGATGGATAGCACTCAAAGCATTGTGCTGATGGATGGATTGAATAGTACGGGGGTCGTGGAGTTGTGTAAAGTAAAAATCTTCAATAAAAACATGTATTTAAAAAAATACTTGTGAAAAAGTTGGAACTTTGACCCCCAATATCTCCGTAACTAGAAGGTTCCCAGGTATGGTCTAGAACAAAAAAATGATCGCAGAGACGGGGAGAACAAGTGCCTTTCGGCTATGTTAAGGGTCTCTTTACACTCTTTATAATGCTGTAGTGTCTGCTGAATGGTTCAACTGGCATAATCACAATACAGTTTTCGAATAAAGTACGATTTTTCTTTGGAAATACGAGGATTCAGTTTGTCTTTCTTTTGTGCTTTTGCAATTTATTGAAACAATAATGTTCATCTCGGCAAAAATGACAATAGTCCATACAAACAAAAACGAACGAAAACAAAAACAAATATGCATCTGTGGTTAAGAGACGCAGCGACGGCAACGCCATACTTAGTACACATAGTCAAAACTCGATAAAAACTTTGTCAAAAAGAAAACATATCACATAATTGCGAGATTAGGTCAGCTTAAATTGCTTATTGAATGCTATTTAATGGTTAGGTAAACTCATAACGAAGCCAGGAACATATAATATATACCGTGTTAATGGCTTAATATTGACGGATTCTCCGTTTTTCCGAGGGCCTACACAAAAATCAAAAAGTCTTTAAGATAGACAATATACATTTATCGCGTTTTCGCGCGCGGAGGCCGGATGCTCAAGGGGTTAAATCCTTTGGGGGGGGGGGGGATGATTTTCTAGAGAAAACGACGAGTTCCTTTCTTTGTAAAAATAACTCTTGTGCGAAATGTTATGCTTCTTGGACCCAGCTTTAAAACGGTGCCCCACACTAGTAATTTCTCCTGTATCGTGGGTGCGTTTACAAACATTTAAACTCACATACACAAACAGCCAGACCCGGAACAATTACCTGTAGATCATACAAATATTTGTTCCGTGCGGGGATCGAACCCGCGACACGCAGCGCAGCAGCCGATCGCTCAGCCACTGCGCCAACCGTGCCGTCGTTTTATTTGAATTAATTTAAGATTTTTACTAAGCAGATCTGAGATTACCTAACTTACCTAGCTTTCTAGTCCAATCCTAGTCTATCTGTGAACTCTTCATCTAACATATTCCCTATGTTTACTTCCAGAATGTCTATGCAAACTCTCCCTTCGTCTGCGAACTATGCGGCACCCGCTGCGCCACAGAGTACCTCCTAGCCGAACACACTCGTCAGCACGTATCGACGTACGCGTGCACTCTGTGCGACATGTCGGCTACGTCGCCGGCCGTGCTAGCCAATCACGTGCGCTTTAGACATCTGTCGAGGAAGGATACTAGGACGCATGCGTGCCCGCACTGTGAATACAAGTGAGTTATTAGTAGAGACCAGATTATATGCAATGTATTTGCATGTTATGCCCAGTTTTAAAGATATAGCATATTTTAGCCGAAATCGACTGATCTTGCATAATTTGGGCGTATTTCCTTATTTTTTCTTTTTCTAACTAGAAAAATGCAAAAATGTGCCAAAGGCAATGCAAATAAAGAACCTAAATTCAAAAATAGAGTCGTTTTCAAGTCTTTTTAAATAATAAAAATATTATAATTGAAAGATGACTCAATGCAACTGAGAATTTGGAACTGTACTCGATTATTGAAGTTTTCAGGAACATTCATGATAGTATTTAGTCCAAAAAAATAATAATTTGTTCAAGTCGTTATGTATGCTGATTTTTAATACTCAAAAATACATTATTTCGGATCTACTTAAATTTTATATTGCATATTTTGCCACTTTTGTCCGTTTTTCTTGCATATTTCGAGTATTTACGATGCATATTTGCATGCATATTTCGACCATTATTATATTGCATAAAATCCGGTCTCTAGAAAGAAAGAAAATAGTATTTATTGGGAGTCACACAGGGATATCATCACACATACACAACAACACACTAAGGATCGATGTAGATCTGCCTAAGTGTATCACAGTATGGTTATCACAGCCAAATAAATATTGACCTGGCCTTGGTTGAAATAAAGTGGAAAATCAATAAACTTTCGTTAGCCTAAGAGTACTTACATCAAATTGGATAGAAGTCGTCTCTGGTGATTTATTTTCGACTCGGTTTTAAGGAACTCAATGTTTTTATATTAGTTCAGTAGTGACAACCACACTCTTCGAAAATAGCCTTTACGACGTACCGACTCTCGGTACGCGTTTTAGTTTAGTCCTAGCTTATTTAACAGTGGCGAAGGTTCCATACAACTCGATTCCTACCGGATTCCCTTCGAAAAATGGCACAGTCATGAGTCAGTATTCTATAGACAAATAATGTAATCACATTAAAGATATGTACCCCGGCTTACCTCTTACAAAAATTGATCCTTCGCTACTGTTATTTAATATCAACTTTATTTCCAGTATCGTAAAGTTGCTATTGGGATTGATATAAAAGAATAACTCATTACATTAAATTATTAATTAAAATTGAAAAAAAATGAGTTACCTGCGAAACAAAAATATCTCGATTTTCTAATAAACTACTTTTCCATTTTCCACAGAGCCATAACAAAATCAGACCTCCGCCAACACATACTTACACATAAAAAGAAAAAAAAGAAATGCAAATCAATTAAAAAGGAGATAGAACGATCTGACGAAGAAAATTCTGAATCTGACTGTTATGAAGTCAAAAAGGAGAAGTCTGTGAGGAAATATGCCTGTCACTTGTGTCCGGAGAAGACCATGAAGATATTCTCCAGAGGGAATAGACTAACAACACATTTGGTGAAGGAACATGGTGCTCAGTGGTCGTTCGGACATAGCAGGTTTAGGTAAGATGTCCTCTTCTCTTATCGACTCGGAATTGGCTTGAGCCAATCTCATAACACCACATTCTTCCCATATACTTTGGCGCGGTGTAGAGACGCGTAGTTCGAACCAAAACGGGGCGCATGCCGTCTTTTGGCTTTTATCAAGCTCATTTTGGCTGGCTCGAGCCGAACCTGCTTTGATTTTTGGTCATTCTTTTTGATCCTAGTGGTCGCTATTGCTAGTCTTGGTACGGTCTTTGGTTCGATTCCCAGTTCGGGCCAAGGGTTATTGAGTGATTCCTTCTAGAATGTCTCATTTGCAGCCTAGAGTTAGTCCTCTGTTGATGTCAATCGACTCATTTCCTTGGGACTCAAATCTAGCTGGCTAAACATGGTTGTGATCGAGCGTGTCCTTATCATCATCTTAGCGGAAAGACGCCCTCTGCTGGACATAGGCCTTCCCTAAGCGTCGCTACTCCCGCGTCCAGCGGATTCTCGCGATCCAGGCTTTTTACATAAAAACACCAAATAAGTATTTCATTAGGTAGTTGTAAGGGCTGATTAATTAAAATTGGTACTCGTGAGCATGTTTATTGATCCGGCACATAACCTTGTATTTAACGCCTACTAAAAACACTACTACAGATCTTCCAGGGAAAGTAAACGCTTCGTCATACTTTTATTTTACCGAAGCGTATACACTTTCTGGTTTATGTGACGGTCGTCGCGCCGATCTGACAGTTTATGTTTCTATCAATCATGGCTGCCGAAGATTAAGTTGGCAGTCTTATCATCACTTCTTCAACGATTTAAAACAAAATCTTAAAACTTTTCAGGTACCAAATGTCCGAAGACGGCATGTACAGACTGACAACCACTCGCTACGAATCTTTAGAAGTTTCCGAAAAAATTATGGACGGCTACAGCAGTCCAAAAGTGCCTTTAACAAGTCTAGATTTTAAACTAAAACAGGTTGCAGGCCCTACCGCGTACTCACCTAGATGTTTCGAGATCTCTTTGAAGAACGGTGATGATGATGAAATGGAGGTGGATAGGAAACCGGTGATTGAAGACAATGGTGTAGAAATTATGATGTGTGATGTTGATGAAGAAGGGAATATTATAAGCTCTGAAGTTATTGATAATAAGTCTGATCTGATACCGAAGTTAGAGAGGTAGGAATTTTGTTATAATTTTGTATTTAGATGAGCTCTGAGAGTGTTTGCGTGAGAATTGTTCAATCATGAGGTAAATAGTATTCGTTCTTTTGCTCACGACGTGTTTTATGGCGCGATAACACTTGGTCGTTAGCCCGAATTCGATTGCCTGTGGAATTCGGGCAAACGACCAAGTTTAAATGAACGGGGTCGAATACGCGGGCGTCTTCGGACAATCTTGTTCGGTTTGATGGTTCGACTCCATTCAATCTACTCGTTAAATCAATGCATCTGGTGCCCGTTTTGAGCTCCCGAAGACGTGCGAACGACCAAATTATAAATAAACAAACAAGAGAGACTACGACAAACAAGTAAAAATTTAAGGTCCCCCAAGTCAGGCACTGTTGTTGGGATTTTCTTCTCAGTCTCAATGAGGTCCTGGGTTCGATTCCCGGGTCGGGCAGTTATATTGGGTTTTTCCATGAGGAAGTTCTCAGTAGCATTCAGGGAGTCTGTATTTGAGCCCGGTTGATGGAAACAGGCTCGCCCCCTATTACATGGGGCTTAAACTTAACTGGCAAAATGTAACTGTGCTATTTGGTACACCTCTGCCTAACCCTTCGGGGATTACAGGCGTGATGTTATTTTATAAATTCCCAGCGTCTCTACTTGTGCCTGATTAATGGCAGACTGTCCATATGAATAGGGTGGAGCTTTCGTTAAAAAAGCTTCTATTTTGATCATAATATTATCATTAAAAAGATTTCTAGCTTATTTTTAGATGTATCTTTTGTCAGTAGTAAGAGTTCTGACTGGGTTTATTTTAAGGTTATATTTTACTCTTTATGAAGATTTAAGTGTTATAAGCTTTTTTTTTTTACTAATAAGGACAATACTTTCTAGTGCTGTGCATAATATTAAAAACATCACATTGACAAATTCTTGTACTCTCTAAAAAAGTATTTATATTTACGGAACAGAAATTTAATCTCATCTGAAGATATAAGTTCGTACATAGTTCTTTATTCAAGCAGTTTTGCAATATTTTTACAGAAGTTAAATCATGCGATTTAACTTCTGTAAAAATATTTTAAAACTTGGGACTTAAACATAACTGGTTCGGTATCTATGCATAAAGGGTGTAACAAGACCCTTAACGAAGCCGAAAGGCACTTGTTCTCCCCGTCATTGCGATATTTTTTTTGTTCTAGAGGTCAGGTATGGACCTGGGAACCTTCTAGTTACGGAGATATTGGGGGTCAAAGTTACAACTTTTTTACAAGTATTTTTTTTAAATACATGTTTTTAGTGTATTTTTTTTTTTAATTTAAACATCTATTCGATCCCCGTACTATTCAATTCGTCCATCAGCACAATGATTTGAGTGCGTTACATGGCGTCCTACCGTAAAACGTGATTTTTCCCAAAAAAAAAAGTTGTTTCCCAGCAATAATTTTTGCGTAAAGTTACTTAGTTTGATGTACATAATGCTTGGTTGAGGGTTTCGTGAAGGGTCCTGTTACACCATGTATAGGTGTGGGTGTACTATAAGTACAACCGAAAACACCGGCCAACCACTTTTCACCATTAGACCGCTTTCACATTTAGGCGACTTTAGCAGCGCGACAGTCGTGCGCCTAACGTCCAAACGGTAAAAAACGTACTTTTTGTTTGCAAATGAGCTTCTGCCGCGCGACTGTCGCGCAGCTAACGTCCTAATGTGAAAGCAGCCTTATGCCCTGAGTCATAAGGTTGAAAACTGGTCGACTGTCAGTGAGCGCGGTAGAACATCTCTCAATCTCTGTCCACAGGAACAAAAGGCATGATGTTATTTTTTTAATAAAACCATAAAAAAATATTATAATTATTTCATAGTAAAATATTTCTTATTCACTACCTTCTGATATTTTTTTAGACGGATGGTTTTAATTTGTATTCTTTCATTTTCTACCTTACTTTTTACATTTTTCTTTTAAATATTCATTTATAAAATCAATAATAATTAAAAATATTAAAAAAAAATAGTAGCCCACCGGTATCGGGAACAGGGTCCGAGCTACCGGTGGTCAGGGCTCCAGAGAAAAGAACCTACGAGCAGAGTACAGGAATACCGCTTTCTGAATCAAGCGGTCATAATACGCGCTTTCATAATTTGTATTATTGTAAAGATTTTAATAAGGAGTGATTATTGAATGAATTATTAAATTATAACTGCCCGTATGATTGTAATTTATAAATCAAAAATAATTGTACCTTGAATGTGATAGATTAAATAAAAATAATTAAATAAACATGTGTTTTATTTATTGTAACAAAAGCATACAAACATGTCGACAAGTGTTTAAGCTGCGTCTCCAACAATTCTCTCAACTAAGTCGACCATCCTGATTATAAATGATAATTTTTGACCTACGTCTAGTTTTCGAGATATTTGCGAAAAACTCTTGAAAGGGGATGGTCAATTTGTTGGCGTGTCAGTAACAAGTAAATGGGGACGCAACTTAGCTTACAATTTTGCTGATTTACATAGTATGTGGCCAAAATCATCATTTACATAACAAATGCAAACTATCAGCAAAACGACATCCAACCAAAAAGCAATTATTTATATCCAAACTCCTTGAAACTTGCGATCAAACGATCAGCCTCTCTAAACCCTGACTCTACGGCTCCATGGCCATCATGATGTCTATGGTGCGAGGTAGCTTCTCCCGCGAAGCAGACTACAGGGAACTTGTTATGGTGGTACAGTGGTTCTGATAGCTCTATGGCACCGCCGTCTCCGTTTTCTTCTAGGACCACTGTTCGGTAGGCGTAGGCTCCTCGCGCTAGAGGGTTTGAGGCCCATTGGGATCTGAAAGGGTTAAAAAAACGGATGGTTGAAATGGTTTTGAAGATTCTTGTAAAATAATTCTGTTTCCTTCAAAGCAGTGTAGCATATTGGAAGAAGGGAATGCCTCGTGGTCGTAAGCGCTGAGCATGAGATTCGATTCCCAGGTCGGTCAAGTGTTATTGTATTTTTCCATCAGTAATTTCTCAGGAGCCACGGCGTCTGGATCTGTGCCCGGTTGATGGCAATAGGCTCGCCCCCTAATACATGGGACTTAAAACATAACTGGCGAAATGTGGGTGTACTATTAGGTATACCTCTGCCTAACCCTTCGTGGATTACAGGCGTGATGTTATGTAATTTCTCAGTAGTAGCGCGGAGTCTGTATCTGTAGCTGGTTGCCTGGTATCCGACGAAATATGGGGGTATTATTAGTTACCTGCCTGTGGCTTACTCTTCGGTGTAATTATGCACGACGATACGTTATACGAAAAAAAAAATCAAAACCCTCACCTCAAAATATTCTTAATCGGTGAAACATCAAACTCCTTCTTGATGACTATATCAATAAATTTCTGAACTCCCGCCTGCACTTCTTCCACACTACGTTTCTCCATAGCCACAGCTCCCTTCCCTTGGATCCAGGCTAGAAGAACGTTAGGCTGGTGGTCCACGGTCCAAAGACCATAAATCTCAGTTATCCAATCATCTTTTCCTGCAAATTGGGCCTTGTCTTCTTCTCTCCATAGCATGGTGAACTTAGCAGGGGTTTTAGGCCACCAGGGTGTCTCGAATTCGATGTAGATTTTGTCCAGGACACTCATGTCGAGGTTCTGGATTGAAGCCACTTTGTCGGCGGGCAGTTGAGGGGAGAAAAGCTGTTCGTGTCTGTGAAAAAATTTGGAATAAAAAACAATGGAAAACTTCTAACTTCTATGAGTACTTGAGTATTCATTGTCGGGTGCGTTCATGATAATTTATATCCAGCTTCGTAATTTCGTAGCAGACCAGAGCAGTGTTGGTCCAGTGCCAAAGACCCCGACTTAGGACCATGGACTTAGGGTCATGGGTTCGAACCTGGTCTTGCGCGTTACTTTGTGTAACTTATTTCTTCATCACCAAATCGATGAAAGAAAAGATCGTGTGGAAATCGGCAGGTTTTAGGACCGAAAATTCGAAGATTTGTGATTTATAACGCACTGGGCCCGTTACAGTATACATACAGTATATTACAGTGAAATCCCTCTCATTGAGAGCAGGCCTGTATTCCAGCATTGGCAACATTATAGCATTGTGCTAATGCTATGATGCATAGCAGTTTTGAACCTCCGATGGTCTCCGCGTTTCTCGATTGAATGATAATGATGACCGACGATTTATTTTTATTCCGGACCCAGCATGGATCATGAATTTTAAATTTAGTGATTTTTTTGGAAGTCGGTAATTTTTTTTGCAAAAAAGTTTTTTGAAAGTCGGTTGTATTTTTTTTGCAAAAATGTATTTTCGTTATTACTGACCGTCGTCTGGTACTTACTTACTTATTCCAATGGTATCTAGGTACTTCCTTCCACTGACGTGAAGTTGCAAGTTTGTACTTATAGACAATTTTTAGATGGAGTGCAACGAAAATAATGTCTAGCCCGAAAGCATTAAATTGTTATGACGCTACACACACATTACCGTGGTTTATTGTGTTTACTTGAAGTGTTAACAGAAATAGTGCTTAACGCCTAATGCGTTATGAATCATAACAGTGGATGTGTTGGTTTATTTACTCTTTCTTTTAAACGTAAGTTATTTGATGATGATAATTAAATAGGTACTTAAATAAGACTGGCTCTTGGTCTAGCTATCTTATATGTAGCTGTTAAAGATTGGTTCGATCTCCAGTTCGGGTAACGTGTTAAATATAGGGCCTTCTAATTATATTGGGTTTAAACTTACCTAACTGGCCTAATATAGGTACCTATTTCTCTAGGACTAGCATAATCAGCGTATAAAGTTTCCACCGCAGGAACACAAGCCTCCTATTTGTGACGGTCAGAACCTACCACGCCGCGCCGGCCCACATTTTTGCTAGGTTCTACAAGATTTGTTTCAGGCAACTTGACAAAGAGCAGATTTCCAAAGAAATGTCTTACCTCTCCTTCAAAACTCCAACAGATACGGTCACGATAACACTCTTGGCAGCATACAGGCTTCCGTCCTTACACTTGACTTGTACCATGGGGTTGGAAGGGTCTACATCGAGTTGGGTGACGCCCCATCGAATGTTCTCCACCTCTTTGTTGAGGAGGATCTGTAGGGGGATCTCCTTGGACGGGTCGGGATATTTGTTCTGCAAGGAAAGGAGGTTGAATCAATAAGGGTAATTATCTCGTACCCTGACTTTCAGATTTTTTATTTCGGTGATGATAGTTATGCTGATAAGTATTTTATACGCTAGACTACTGCTAAACGAGATCTTTGTGACGTATGGGTAAAGAATGGTCAGTGATTCATCTACGGATCTCACTGATCGTTCATTCCATGTGAGTTTTAGACAAGAATACAATAAGAATCACAATTGAAATTCTACTCGATGGAATCGATCATCATCAGAATCTAATGCATCCATAATTCCACATGGTAGCCTAAGTTGAAATGATGTGTTTATACTGCAGGATGCTGCAGGAGTCTGTAATATTTCTCCGTGTTTCGCAAGGCTAACTTTACCGATAAGTGATGGGGAATCCCTCAAAAAAAGTATGATTAACTTACCGTCAACACATCAAGAATAGTCTTGTACCCTCTTCCGTTCCAGTTCAAGAAGGCATCACCCTCACTCTCCCAGAACTCTGCCAGCGCTCTCAAAGACTTGCCTCTCTTCGGATCTTCGGGACTACCCAGATGAGTGTTCCTCTCAAACCACTCGACAAACGATCTGGATAGCTCTTGGTCTTTCTTTAATGTGCCGTTTGAGTCGACTCTGAAAATAGAGTTCTGATAAATAGTAGATTAAGCGAGAAAATGGCAAAATGGAAAATTTTATGGCTTGGAGGTTTAAGGACTTGACACTTAACCAACTGGTCGCTAGAAACACCTCGAGCTGTCTAATGGCCTGAAGTAGCCAACGAGCGATCAAGATAAAGCAAGACCTAGAATGACCAGTGTTGAGAAGGCCTTACAGCTTTGCACTGGGTCAGATGCTAACTGGCATTTATTCTTGCCTGTTCCAAATTTTAAAGCTTTGCAATGGGACAGTTCATCAAGTCTACGGGCTTCGGGACACATAGGTTGGCAAAGTATAGTCTGGCATCTACGGAAGGTGTTCTAAGGTGTTAGATAATGTCTTGAGAGAAAATTGAAATCCAACAAGATGGAATCGATTACAGAAGTGTGAGGATAACATTGTCAAAGACTACTTACGCGCCCCGCACAAACTCCGCAATTGATGTCTTGGTGTTCTTATCAACACTTGCCAGTTCAGCATCCAAAGCCTTCAGGATGCCAGCAGCTTTGTCTTCAGGCACCAGCTCGCCATTGGAACGTACGTACCAGTTGTTATCAGGAGGTGATCTACCCAGAAGACCTAATGGGTTCACCATTTCGAAGATCACGTTGTCTTTCTCTCCGTGGCACCTGAAAATTTTGAAAGAATACTAACTCTCGACCAATTCACGAGCTAAATTGTTCCAATCTAACAGACAGACGTGTTGCTGGGGAGTTTCTTCCGCCACTTGTCCTCTCGGCTATGAGACGGAAGTGGCGAAGAGCAGGCGTTTTTAGGGGACTATCTTGTGAAAGTAATTTTGACGTTCAAAAAGTGCTGTTTTGAATAAATGACGTTCGATTTGATTAAAGACAATGTAAACTGTGTTTAATCTTATTCAATAACGACAAGAGCGATACAATCGAAAGTTAGAACGGTTAAAACCCGGTGTTTTCAAAGTTCCAAGTGAGGTGGAACATAGTATGCGATACAGATCCACATTCACGTCCTGCTTTTGTTTAAGTGATATTGAAGGATTATCTTACCACGCAGCGCCAATATCAATAGTCTTCCCTGCGAACTCCGTAGTCAAGATTCTGCCTCCGATCCTGTTGTCGGCTTCAAGGCCCAAGACCTGGAGACCAGCATCGTGGAGCTTCCGCATTGCTGCGATGCCCGCAGCGCCGCACCCGATCACAATTACGTCCATTATTCGCCTGGAACAAATTAAACAGTGGTATAAAAGTCTACAGCCCGATTTGTCTGTTTAACAAGGCTTGAGCTATGGACCAATGGAGCAAATCTTTATGCTGATAGCTACGAGTATCTGCGCTAGGCTGAGCGATCGGTTGCGATTTTTTTTATCTTACTGATCTGCTTCTGCGTAGTGACTGTATGAGTCACCAGTTCGTAACCCACATGTTTCACCTACGTTTTTTATGGCCCACAGATAGTTAAGCTAAAGATGTATTCCGATCTTGAGCAACCATCTATTCTGATTAGATGATCCGGGAGAAATGTCAAAAGTCTGAGCCAATTTTTCACGTTTCTTACTGATACCTATAATAAACTGATATCTAAATTATTTTATATCAAGGCCTCCGAGATGAATTATACAACGGTATCGTCTGAAAACGGTTCCTTCCTAAGTATTGTCTGAAAACTGCTTAATCTACTGAAGAATCAATTTTTGATGTTTTACTTAAATTAAATTAAGAAATGGAGTTAATCGTATGACTCACTGACACCAGGAGATAAGTTTTTCAACGCACTTTAGGTACCAATCAACGAGTCAACTCACAACATGAATGATTTTATGGACTAACCTCACCTTACTCCCGGCGCGTTTGTCGGACCAGGATCGACTTATATGAATTACATTAGCTATTGTAATAAGGTAAGTTGTTTGCCACTTAATTGACGCACATGTCAATGTTGACCGCCCATTATACACTAACCGTAAGTAATTTAATTTAGCTATGTTGTTGCAATTTGTATGTAAGTATATTTGTTTTTTTGTGTGCAATAAAGAATAAGAATTTTTTTTTGTCATACATACGCATAGGGGATGACTTCTTAAGATGGCGGGTAAAGCAGAAGTATGTATGGAAGAATAAATGAATTGGAACCCCAAATAAATCGGGCAAGGGATTAATGATGACGGACCTACACCGTCTTTTGTAGGGAAGTTTCGGGTATGAATGTGGCTATAGGAATAGGTTTTCGGTAAGAGCAAAGAAGCGACGGATGAACTGTGAGAAAGATCACATGGCTAGAAAGAGGGTGTTCAAATGACGACTATAAGAGAAGCATCGAAGAAGACGACATGCTGTGCCGACCCCAAAGACATCGGGATAAGGGCTAAGAGAATGCTGATCATGCGACTTAAAAATATATGTATAATATAAATGGTGTAAATAGACCCTTAACATATCCGAAAGGCACTTGTTCTCCCTGTGTTTGCGATATTTTTTTTTGTTCTAGACCTTACCGGGGAACCTTCTAGTTACGGTATTGGGGATCAAAGTTCCAACTTTTTCACAAGTTTTTTTTTAAATACATGTTTTTAATGTAAGAAATTTTACTTTAAACACCTCCACGACCGCCGTACTATTCAATCCATCCATCAGCACAGTGCTTTGTGTGCGTTTCATCGAGTCCTACCGTAAAACGTGATTTTTCACTCCAAAAACAAAAGTCGTTTCCCAGCAATAATTTTTGCGTAAAGTTACTTAGTTTGATGTACAGTATCCTAGGTTGACGGCTTCGTGAAGGGTATGTTTACATCCTGTTTATTTATATTGTACCAGCTTTGCTCTCGGCGTCGCTCCCGTTATGTACGTAAATTAACCCACGGGGACGATTTAAATGTAGCCTATGACACTCGGGGATAATGTAGCTTCCGGTAAGTGAAAGAATTTTCGGAATCGAATCAGTAGTTCCGAAGATTACACACTACATACAAACTTACAAACAAATTTTACCTCTTCTTAATATTAGTAAAGATACTCGTATTTATGAGGTAAACTTTGCATGTAGGAGTTTATCTCCGAAACTGCTCGATCAATTCCAAACATTATTTCACTGAATACGGCTACGTTATTGCCGAGTGTCCTATTGTTTTATGTTAAAACAATACATTTTACGAGGACGAAGTCTTTGGCAGAAGATAGTTACTTTAATAATATTTTGATACTCACGCCACTTTTACGAATTAATAGAAGTCCGTTGTCACAATAACTATGCCACTACACAGCGGAATATAAACTAAAGATTCGTCTGTTTATTCATTCAATATCTCATGTTTTAACTTATTACGTAATATTTGTAATCGACGGATCACGACGTTATTCAATGTTATCAATTTTTGCCGCTGTTTTATGTAGATTTAACTTGGGGACAAATGCTTATCTACATATCGAATTAATAATGAAAGTGTAAATAAGATGGAGAGCATTTCTTGTTATTTTTTATTGAATTTCTTTAAATTCTAATGTAGAGTAGACTGGTTTGAAACTTTGAATGGCTAATAGAGGTACCTATCTATATCTAATAGCCAGAGATCAAAATAGGTATGTAGTGTTTATTTGCGTAAACTTCAAGGATGTACAAGTAACATGTGGACATACCTTCCTATTTTCTTTCTTTATCGTGTGGTTAGCAGTAGCGAAGGGTCAATTTTTGTAAGAGGTAAGCCGGAGTTCATATATGTATTTAATGTGATTATATTATTTGTCTGTAGAAAACTGACTGTGCCATTTTTCAAGAGGTAGGAATCGAGTTGTATGGAACCTTCGCCACTGGTGATTAGTGCCTACCCTGATTTGGGTTCGAACTCGCGACCTATGACTTGGCAGTCCGACGATCACACACACTGTTAGGCTATGATGGCTTGCGCCTCCCTACAAAACCCCGGAATAATTTTAAGTTCCTTTAATTAGAGGGACGTATTTCCCACATGTTACTTAGTTCCTTAAAGTTTAGGAAAATAAACTTAACCTATTCCGTTTTCTACTAATGACAGTAAAAAAAATCTTTCCGCGTAACCTACTGCTCATTACGGGTAGGTACGTCCCGTTTGGTAACTTTCCCGTTTCGCCAACTTAACAAAATACCATCAATAAAGTCGTAATTTTATTAGCCCCTTTAAAATAGCTTACAACTACGTACAGCGTAATAGCTTGCACCGAGCACCGACGCAATGACAACACTTTCAACAACAACAACAATATTCTAGCAAATAAATTTATTATTATTATTATAAGTCAAAACCGTCCAAAAAAACTAATCGTCCCGTGTAAAACCATTTTCACACGATACGTCTATTTTAAATTCGGTCTACATACGACGGTGGTGGACCAGTGGTAGCGGCCTCGACTTACGAGCAGTAAGCCGTGGGTTCGAACCCAGGCAGGCGCATTACTTTGTGTAATTTATTTCATCACCACTGCTCTCTAACGGTGAAGGAAAACATCATTAGGAAACCGGCATATCCTAGAACCAATCGAAGACATGTGACATCTACCAACCCGCACAAGGGCCCGCATGGTTCATTTTAAGTTTAAAGATATTTAGTCTCAAAAATAACCCATTAGATTATAGCCCTGAGGCTGATTATGCTGCTACATACGACATTCCTACATTTACCAAGTCAATAAGGTCATGAGCTTTCAGCCATTTTCCGGGCAATAAACACACAAATTGATTCACAAAAACATTCAATAGGTGTCTGTCTATTCAAAAGGTTTTTTCGGCCTTAAAACCAAGGTTATAAGGTTTGCTTTCGAATGGTTGTTTACTAGGTAGGTTGTCCATATTGTGTTGTACAGAAAAAGTGAAAAAATGAGCACACAAGTAATTGGTATAGTGGTCGCAATCGCTACTGCTGAGTCTGAGTCCTGAGTTCGAATCCCGGGCAGTGTTATTGGGCTTTCATTAGGAATTTCTGTGGATGTTATGACGAAACTGGATAGCCATGACACAAAACCGCAAAAATTGGAGAGATTTGGAATAGATCTACACTCAGCATTGGGTGACCAAAGGTTGAAGAAGTAGTAGTAGTATGTTGGGCCCTTTCAGAATATCAGCGCTGTGAGTTTTTTTTTAAATGTTGCAGCACCATGCTGACATAGGGACCTTTTGGCCTCATACAGGACTAATTGCGATTACCAATTTTTTTTTTTTTTTTTACTTTTTTTACATTTCGTTTTATTGTTAATTGAGGCATTTTTTGTTATGTCCTGTGTGCGACAAATAAACACGTTTTCTTACTTTCTTTATAAAAAAAACACCAAAATTGTGCAATGACAGCTTTTGGTTCCCACCAAAACAGAATACCTACTAGTCAACTTGCAGTTCTACCTACCCTTTATGGTATTGTACCTATATAAGCCCCATTCGTTTAGTAAAGGCACTTATTACATAGAGCCTGATAGAGCCACTGCTAACAGGATCAGCGGCATTCTTAGACCCATCCTTGTGACACGCGACCGACTGGTAGGGACACCATGAGCTGTGAGTAGGGACGGGACAGGACACTTTTTTTTACATTTAATATTGTTTTCTGAATGGTTATTAATTTGAATGATAAACGAAATAAGTTGGAACAATAATTGCGTGAAACACTAAGCTTTTATTTGTTTTTTGAATGCTGTTTGGTTATTTAAACAAATCTTAGTTAATTTAGTTACAGGACCAATTTAAAGACGGGTCAAATTAGCAAAGTAGTAAAATTCCCATTTATTTTTTTAGTTTTATCATATTAAGACAGCGAAATGCATCAAGTCTATGGAGTTTTACTAGCAAAAAATATGCTGCTTCCTACAAAAGTGCAATATCTTTGCGTCAAAATGTATGAAACAGCTTTGTAATTTTTTAATTACCGATGAATAATTTCTAATGGTGTTCAGAATGATGAACTGAATCGTGGTAACTGTTTATGCGTCGGTATCCCCTCCACGCTGCATTTTGGTCCTTTGGGACAAAATTCCGAAATTTGCTCCTAGCTCCGTTGAAAAATATTAAAACTGACACGGTCTCCTATAACGCTAACTCATGGAGTCCCTACATACGATGCAAGTTTTTGCTTGACTGGCGGACAACGTCCTCAGTACTTATGTAACATGTTACGAGTACAACACATAACACCAGGAGTTTTCCTGGGATATTGCTAATCAGTACTAGTAGTAGTGCTCCTTGTCTAGGGCTGTATAAATTAGGGTCTAGAGAAGGTAAATGCTAATTCAGTACATTTTTGGTTTTTGCGGATAGAATGTCACTTTTTCTAGAGGTCCTCCAGTCAAAACGGTTTTGTATCGAGTTTCAAAATAGCGTTTTCTAGGTACCTATCAGTAGCGAAGGGTCAATTTTTGTAAGAGGTAAGCCGGAGTGATTATATTATTTGTCTACAGAATACTGACTGTGCCATTTTTCAAAGGGAAGCCGGTAGGAATCGAGTTGTATGGAACCTTCGCCACTGGTACCTATGATCCAACGTTTTTTAGGATAAGAAATTTAGAATGTACTCCAAACTAACTCAACATCGTCATCTTCCTAGCTTTTTCCCAACTATCACAGGGTCGGCTCCCAATCTTACCGAATGCAGCTGATTACCAGTATTTTACATGGAAAGGCTGCCTATTTGACCTCTATTACGATACCTCTTGGTAAGAGTAATATTGGTGGTCAGACTTTCAGGTCACTGACTACCTTCAAAAGTAAACTAATATTAACATTCAGCTTTGCACTGATTACAAGTATTGCTTACTTAATTTCACAGTCCTCGAAAATCGCGTCAAAAACCTTCAAGTAGTTGAAAAGAACTATGAGAATACACAGAAAAAAAGTGCTTAGATACAGTAAGCCGCACATCCGTTGTAACAACACCAGTAGGCTAGACCAGCTACTGACGGTCAACTGTACCTACATGAACAATATTAAAAGCGTTTAGTCTAAATCCAATCATAAAGGATTGCATGCAGAAAATAGTATTGAATAACACTCACAGGCTGTCTTATGAACCCAAACTCTCTCTTTGACCGTTGCTGGCTGTAGACTGGACAACCAAACAACGCTGTTGTGCTATCAAGATAAAAATAGATCTGACCTTGTACTGCCTTTTGTATTGTGAGCTGTCAAACCAACTTCAGTTGAGAATTTTGTTAAGTAAGATTAGGATATCCTTAGAGTGAAGTTCGTACGATCTCAGCCAACGACAGTCATTCTTTATTTAAATTTGATTCGCCGGTAGCCACTAGTTTAGAGGATTTTGCATTCTAATGTGGCTTAGCATAAGATACTAATTCAAGCATTCTTGGAAAATTTTGCTTAACTATGTCGATTTTCATTGACAACAATTTTGCATAAAACGCTTACCTAGTAATAAAACAATTGATTGATATCTGAATCAGTTTCTAATGTTACAAAGGACTGAAACTTGATGCTTCATGTCTGCGGTTTTATGAATGAAATGAAATTCTACACATCGTTCTAGGAATAACACAGAAGACGTGCACTAATATGCAGACTGTGTAGTTTATGATAAGAGAATTATGCAAAGTGACCAAGTTCTTTCGATCTTGTTGCTTTTATAAGTCATAATATTATTTGTAGATTTAAATTGATTCCATTATTGAATGTTATGCAAGAATGACAATAAAAAGCTGGTCCTTCTACAGAACGCCGAATCGAAGGACCAATTATCTATTATATTCGTGATGTTTTCGTACAATATTTAAGTTGTTAGGTCTTTTGCTGGCGTTGTAGAATTAAAGTATTGTAACTGGTCTTTACAATTTTTTCACCTGACACAGTGAGGCGGGGTCGCGGCAGGCCACGAAGGAGATGGCGGGACGAACTGGACAAGTTCCATCCGAACTGGAAGGAGGACGCCCGAGTTCGCGAGAAGTGGAAGGAGTGAGACAGAGCAGGCTAGGAAAAAAATGTCTTTATTCGCAAATCTAGGGTGAAATTATGAAACAGATTGACGCGCTGCAGTAATACTCCTGACATACCAAAGTTTTGCTATGTCACCTTTAACATCACGCTGATATTCCTCGGAAGGTTAGGTAGAGGTGTACCCATAGGACCTACACTATATTTCACCAGTTACGTGTAACCTTTGTATCTCCTTGAACACCAACGTTGATCAGGTTTTGGAGCAAAGTCCATTGTCAAGGATAAAATGGCTTGCCAGTAACAGTATACGCCTGTGGTCAGACACGAGGGCAGGTAAACATAATATTTTAATATCCCGTTACGCCATTGTTGGCTGCGGTCAGACTGCGCTTCTTTCCCACAGTGCAATATTGTGGCTTTATGGCGTGCTTAAAGGGAGCTTGAGTGATGGGTTGCCAGGCAATAAAATTATCTAGTGCATTTGTTTATGAGTATTTTGCGAGGAGTTTGGTTGTGTTGAGCTTTTGCGGTTGTAGTAGTATCATAATGTCACTTCCTTAATGTAACTGCGCGGGAGACAAGGCGGGAGTACGTAGATATTAACATGGATGCTGCCTCTACAATGTTTTGAATTTATCCGAAAATAAGTTCATCAAACAACTACATTTTTTTCCAACAATCATCAAATGATTTTATATCAAATCAAAATCAAATCAATCATTTATTTCAATACATAAACATATATATCATTGATTTGATTTTTTTTTTGCTTTTGTTAATATTTTTGTTTTTTTTTATCATTGTTTATATATCATTTTCATATCTTGAGAACAATCTGAGCACTACTGAACATCTAGTGTGAAGAACTTCACAATAACAAAATCATTATAACCACTTTTGGAATAATAGACCTAAAAAGCAGAGTTATAGAGCATAGACAAAGTGACATCTTATCAGCGACAACGATGGTGGAAATGTCAAAAATGTTTTGACTAATTGACATTTAAAGCTACAGAAAAGCTTTCAATCATGTTGAAAGTCAAGTGGGGAAGCCATTGCCGGCCATATATCGAGAGGTTTGTTTGGTCTAACTGACCATTGACCTGACCTTCTTTTTTTTTTTTTAAAAACTTGAAAGGTTTGTACCTAATGTAAAACAAATAACACAATTTGCAACGCTTGTGATAAAGTTTATTGATTATTTTTTTTATTGCCGCGCCATTTGGTCAACGTCTTTCCCGACGCAAGCGCACACTCCAAGGCACACGTTGCAGGCGCTAGATGTTTTTTTGTAATAACTTGATACGCGTACACCTGTACGACAGGTGTGCACGTGCCATGGGTGGGCGAGAGAGGAACAGCTTCTTTGTTAGGTTACCGCGAGGAATTGAGTAGGATTTCTTATGAGAATGTAGAAATTCGTCAAACGATTAACTTAGTTTTTTCGGGTATCAGGGCAGGGCTCCATCTTTAAGCATGAAATGATAAACAACTTGTACCTGTCTTGTGTCTACTTTGATGGAAACTAACTTCAAATCTGGCAGATTTCGAGAGAGCGTTGATTGGTGACGTAATTTAATTTGAAGACAGGTGTTCAAGTGCCATGGGTGGACGTGGAAGCAACAGCTTCTTTGTTACGGTCTAAATGACGTGTTGGGGAAGGATTTCTTATGAGTGTGTTATAAAATTTGGGAATGTGCAGAGTTTTCGGGTATTAGGCGCCGTATCTACAGGGATTTAAGAACTTTAAGATTATGGGACAAAGTGGACATTTTCACATGGACCCACGGGCGAACTTGATGAGGCCTGAGGAGAAGGGGAATAATCCGGACTTTTTATAGATGGACACTGAACCTGAAAGGAATAGCGCCACACAATTTCTTCTAGATACCAGTCGTTATTAATTTATTCTCTAACTTGCTCATAAATGCTCCAATTTTTAGTTGCTTTAACTGTCAGTATTTAGAGTTTGGGGTGCATACCTATGTAGCATTATATTTATTTTTTTACTATTTTTAAATTCAAATATTTTTATTTGAGACACGTAGGCAAACGCAAGTACATGGTGTTATAAAAAGTTATGTCTCACTATGTGCTGCCTTGCAAGGCGTACAAATAATGTTAACACATTAAGTAGTGCAGGTTTTACTTCCCCAGTAGGTACGAGAACCCTTCTAATTATTTTAAGAAGTTCCATAGGCTGTTAATTAATTGCTACATCTGAATGGCGTCAAATGTCATTCAATTCTAGTTTAAAAACAAAGGTCATGTAAATGTCAGTTCGTTTAAATGTCTTTACAGCTTGTTTAATTGTAAATTGAAGGCTGTTGTTCCAGTAATTGTAATTGTCTTTGAAGATTATGTTATTATAGAAGACTAGCTTTTGCCGGCGGCTTCGATCGCGTTAATTTAGAATTTGCCAATAAATTCGAGTTGTTCTCTGCTTGTAATAAATTAATTCAATCATGATTCCAAAGACACGTGGCGCCATCTATTATCATAAGAACGTTATTGTTGTTTTCCTCGGGAATGGTACTTTTTTTCGAGATTAAAGATACCCTATGTCCGTTTCTGTACACCTGGCAACGTATATACAAAATTTGAGGATGATCGGTTTAGTGGTTTAGGCGTGAAAAGGTAACAAACAAACTTATTTTCGCATTTATAATACAGCTAGGATTAGGATTAGGTTGAAGATTGTGAAGGTTTTTAGCTGTTGCTTCCTGAGCTCTTTTGGTTAATGTCGGTTTGGTACTGTTCGAGTGCTCCATTTTCGTTCAGTTATGTCCGAAGCTTACTACCATACCTGCTAAAGTAGGTATAAATAATCCTAAATTATAAATCCACCATGCAATAATCTTATTTCATTTGCTATCTATTTGCTTTGAGTCTCTTTTAAGGAGCGCTTCCACGTCTTTCTTATAGGTCCTAATTTTGCGATAAAAAGACTAATTACCTTTATCAGAACGAAACAGATGATCTAAATGAGTAGGTAACCACCCGATATTATTTATTGGCGGAACTGGAATGGTTCCACGATAATCACAGACTCGCAGATTAAAAATCAAAAATATTTTATTTCACATAGGCCTCGATGGGCACTTGTAAAACGTCGACAAAAAGGTGCACGGTTCGGGTTGGTCGTTTCCTACGGAGAAGAACCGGCAAGAAACTCCATGGTTACTATTTTCAAATCATTTGGTATTACAATATTGATGATCGATTAACGAGTTTTAAAAATTCTTTCCCTCATTTTGCAGGCCACTATCAAAAATTTTTCGACATTCTGCTACACCTACCATTAAGCAGGCATTTCGCTAAAAGCTCATTTTGTTTAAAGTTCATTGACTCACGCTCATGTTGTTATCATAAAATACTCCATTATGCGTTGATTTCCTGTTTAGTTGGACACAAGGAAGATGTCACTGCGAAGATATTTTAATGTTTGAGAAAATAAACTTTTCGAATATACTTTGTCATAGGAATCATAGCTTCTTCTTCTTATCGTATCGATGTTCCTTCCATATTAGACGGTATTGGCCCAGTAGGTGGCCACGTTTATTGCAGCGGCAGAAGCGCTATTCAGGTCGTCAAGAGTGCAGGTAAACGGACACCTGGGACACTCCAGCAGGTGGGGCATAGTTTGATCATCATAGCTGATGATGGATAGTTGCTTTCTCAACTAAGATGTTTCGTTTCTTGTCATAATTATCATAAAATAGATGCAACTATAGCTGGTTGATAATTTAATAAACTGCTAGCCATTCTAATGTGAGCTGATGTTGAAATTAATGATGGATCCGCTTATCAGGATGATGACTAAGTCGCCTGTTGCAAATGAATCGCAATTTCTTGATGCGGAGCAATTGCTGGAAATTGCTTGCTACTCCAAAAAAGATCTCTAATCCCGTAATTACACCGTGACTTTTTAGTCGTCTTACAAAGGTGGTCCACTCAATGTACCCGACATAAAATAGCTCTAGGCGCGATTTTTTTTTCCTCCCATAATAGTTACAAAGAAAAATAAATAATACATTAGAATAAAATTATGAAACATCCTTTTAATGATGTTTACCTGTCAAACGGGAGAACATACCTACCCAGCGCTTGAGTCAGTAGGATCATCGCTCGCAACAGGGTGTTTTAACTAAGTCATAAGTCATTCATAAATTCATAATACTGAATAATAATTTAATTTTTAAATTATTAAAATCTCATAAATACCTATTTTTCTTATATGAATATTTAGTACTCATTGGATACACGAAGTGGGCTGCCGTTGTAAGACGACTAAAAAGTCACGGTGAAAAGTAAAGTCATAAATACGATTTTGTACAAACATTCCCTTTGGTCCTTAGAGTTGACTGGTATTAACTTGAAAGTTGAAGAAAAGCAAAGCTGTTGCAAAACCAAAAACGAATACTAAAGTTAATGACACAACCGACAGTTAGAAGGACCAGTTAACATCGCCACTGGAATCCATAATCCAATTAAGAGTTATCACTCTTCATAAACATGTTTACTTTTGCAACATAAATTTTATGTCGCATTGTAGTTGCGACTTGCGACACCGAAGATGAACGCGTCTTGATAACTGTAAACTTGATGCCTGGAAGAGGCAGGTACATGGGTGATGGGTGTAGCTTTTTGCGCTGCTCTTAATGCTTCCTACGTAATCATAGGCGTCAAGGGCTGTCATATGAGAGTTATACGAATAAATAATATCTTTGATCGATGACAACCCAGTCCCAGATTGAGCCCGAAAAAGTGAGCTTATTTCGGCCACAGATATCGATTTGGTTTTCCCATCACTAAATAGTGCTAGTGACAGTTGTAACGTCATAGTAGGTAGTCAAAAAATGGCACGCTTGGTTTTCATACAGATCGTGATACATGCGTTATCTAAGTCTATCTATATCTGTGGTTTCGGCTGTTTCTCCTCAGGTATTCAGGTATGAAACACCGGGCCCCGTCTAGTGTTAAAACATAACATGATGTGACATGTAAAAGTGTTTTTTTTAAAAGCCAATTTACAGAAATAAACATGATTTTTGATTTAAAGATAATAATGCGCCAACCCCAAATAAATTGGGCTAGGGGCAGGAGGTAGAAAGGTCTTATAAACGTGAGAAAAATAAAATTGATTGAAGTTGATGCATGCTTGCAAAACTTTACAGTTGCGAAGGGTCCACTTGACAGGATCCCTGCCGGCTTCCCTTTCGAAAATTGTAACCTTTTGTTTCGATGACGTTAAAAAATCTGTTGTAATAACGCTAAATTAGGCAAAGCACTCTTATTGGTCCTTAAGTACTAATAATAACAAACGAATAGTTTTAAAATGAGTGAATACCTTAGCTTTAAGCCCATTGTACGATCTTCACATTCACACATTACGGAATGCAAATAAAGATATGAATATGCAAACAAACTCGATATGTATATACCGAAGATATTTTGATTACAAATGAGTCATCATAACATAACATCACGCTTGTAAACCCCGAAGGATTATGCAGAGGTGTACCTAATAGTACACCCATATTTCGCCAGTTATGTTTAAGTTCCGTATAATAGAGGGCGAGCCTATTGCCATCAACCGGCCACAGATCCAGACTCCGTGGCTGCTACTGAAAGATTCCTGATGATAAATACCAATAACAATTTGCCCGACCCAGGAATCGATCACAGGATGTCATGCTCAGCGGTCGCAATTGCAACCACTAGACAAACAAGGCGGTCTTATGAGTCAGTTTACAGAAAAATGTATAAACAATAGTAATACTAAACAAGCGAATTGTAAAAATAATGTTTACTAAACATACTATTATCACGGTCAGTAGATCTCTTGTTTACCCAAGGAATAGAATAATGGGACTAAACAGCCATTATTCTATTGTTAGGGTAGTTGAGTTAACCGATGTGTCCTAGCTTTGCGTGCAGTTCTGCAACCCTCCAGCTTGATTGACATACATACGCGCGCGCGCAGGTACGAAGCGCCGTCAGTCGTCCCGCGCCCGTCGCCCGAGCGCCCGCGTCGCTGTGTCGTGCAATAAAACCGGCCCGAATGCCGGAGAACCAGTCGGCGGGATGGCGAGTCTCGGCGTGCTAGTAACGCCATGTTGAAACATACGCAGCGGCCGCCAGCGGCGAATGATGCCGACCACCGCTACCAGAACATGCCGCGGCGGCCGCACCACCACCTGCCCCTCAACGTGTCAACCCTGGACTCTTCCAAGCACTCCGTCGGGGGTACCTCGGCGAGCATCAGCCCTGGAGCGCAGCCTTCGTCTACCGCCCCAGTGTCAGTCGTCGCCTCCTTACCGGTTACGTCTCCCCCGAAGCTGGCGAATGGAAACGCGACAGGCATCCCGCCGTCTCGGTCGGCGAACGTCAGGAATAGGAGCACAAGAGCGGCCACGGAGGAGGCCTTGACTTCCTTAGCCCTGTTGTGCCTCGTCAGCTTGCTGCTGGCTCTCCTTGCGCTGCTGTTCTTGCTGAAGATATCAGCGCCCGCAACCAGTGCTCCCGAGGAGTTTGCAGTGGTGTACGAAGTGACATTAGCGTTGTGTGCATTGACGCTATCATTGAATCTTTGCTGTTTGCTCGTGTGTGCAATACAGTTCCTCTTTGCTGTGAAATTGGTGCATTCCCCTTCAGCGCCTAATGGACGGTAAGTCATCCAAACAACCTTATTTTGTTTACTTTAGACTCTTAGAACCAGACCGATCTCTCCAAGAGATAGGAATCCGAAGATTACCAACACAAATATTATAATCTGTTAGGTTATTACTTGCGGCATGCGTCGCTGGTTCAGTTCCGAACAGACTTATCTCAATTCAGGTTATCTCTTACACAACGGCGTAACTGTAAGAAAACTTCAAGTTTTCAACTCGACTATCGGGTTTTTAAGTATTTTTCGTATAATTAATGCTATAACTGTTGTTGGCAGACACTTCTAAGGTTTATTATGGAATTCGGAAATTTGTTGTGTGCCTTTATCAGCTTGTGTTTGTGTAAGGTAGGCTAAGCAGGTGTTAACGGTCCGAAGTGGCGGTTATTCGTGAATGGTTGAATAAAAAATGCTCAGTGTTCAACGGTTGATATTGGCTCGCACGCGCCTAGGCCGTTCTTTATCAAGTTTTTTAATCCACATAGACGTATTAATATTGTTTTCAGTTGCGTGAGAATGAAATCCGCTATGCTTCAAACCACTGCGTTGTACAGTTGTGTTAATTTGCTACGATCGTTAGCTACTGTTATCGTTTTTCTTTGAGATGTTGATTGCTGCATCCATTTGACTATTATGGCATTTGGAGCGGTTTACATCAAAGGAAAGTAATTTACCTTCATTGAACGCTAGGAATAGCTTTAAATGAAGAACCATTCCGAGTAGCCAACTATGATGAAACCATGCAAAGAACCTGTCCAAATGTTAGAGACCATCTATACAAAACAATACTATCATAAACTTCAAATGTCTCATGGAGTTACAACTCGCTCCAATACAATCAGCTGTTTACTAAGTAGTAGTAACACTAGTTGTAACAGTTTACGTTTTTGATTACCGTCAAACACAACTAGTCAAGACACAGCCAACTATATCTCTAAACTGTACCGGTTTATTAACTCAGTAAATGATGGAGATACGCGAAACTAGTATCCTATATACAACGCATATAATTATTAAACAGGGTGTAAACAGACCCTTCACATATCCGTCAACCAAGCATTCAGTACATCAAACTAAGTAACTTTACGCAAAAATTATTGCTGGGAATCGACTTTTTTTTTGGGGTGAAAAATCACGTTTTACGACTCGATGAAAAGCACTCAAAGCATTGTGCTGATGGATGGATTGAATAGTACGAGGGTCGTGGAGGTGTGTAAAGTAAAAATCTAACATTAAAAACATGTATTTAAAAAAAACTGTGAAAAAGTTGGAACTTTGACCCCCAATATCTCCGTAACTAGAAGGTTCCCAGGTATGGTCTATGTAAGGTCCCGTAGTAGTTGGTACCTTACACTTGTAGCTTTAAGTGAGAAGTGGTAAGTCAGTACTTGGAGTTAGGCGAGTTGATGTAAACACACACAGATTTGGTAACACTAAAGGTTTATTAGAGTACCGATCACAACAAAGTAAAAGTGGGTTGGATGCTAATCCGCGGTGTTCGCGTAAGTATGTAATTCGTCAACTGACTCAAAATCATATTAAACATTGTTTTAAATACCAAAGAGAAAAGTAGGTTGCTGCGTTTGCAGCCTGACGGAATGTACGTAAACCGTACAGTCTAGAACAAAAAAATGATTGCAAAGACGGGGAGAACAAGTGCCTTTCGAATATGTTAAGGGTCTATTTACACCCTTTATAAAACGAAAGAACTATCCCATATTCTAAGAAGTATCTTTAATCTCAATCACCGACTAACTAAACTGAACTAATTATCGAGTTTTGTTGTCAATACAAAAAGAAGTGGATGGGATTTTGTTCGCTGACATAGAGATGTCCAGAATCGTTAAGTTTCGTAATGCCAATAATCCAGAACTGTTGATACAATCAAAAACGTTTGGAGAATCTTAAATCTAAATTGGTTTAAGATACAATACAGAGGTTTCCAGAAGAAATATCGTAGAAAAAATGTGATGCAGTCACGGATTAATGCAAAATTCCATTTTGACGTTACACTTTTACTGACAGCTGGTACCCAGGTGACCCTTACAAGTAGATTACGATTTAGTTCTTTACTTGAATCGAAATAATCAAATAGTTTCAAAAATTATAGAATACATTGAAAGCTAAACAGTATTTTGGAAAAGCAAAGCATGTAGGACAGAGCACGACCCCACGTTACGTGCCTCAACCGGTATTACTTTCCGGGTTGCTTGTATTTATACCGTGACCGCATACCTCAGGGAGCACTAGCACAGAGACAGGTCAGAAAGTGCCATTTTGATGTTTTAGATAACGAAAATGTTATGAAATTGCTTGTGGAGAGGAAGGACCAAAATTTTTGACGGAGGACCAAAAATCACCTGAACCCAGTGATGATGAAAATAGAAAAATCTAAATGAACGTAAACTAATAACACAAATAATGCCTATTAAACAGTGCGAAAATTTCGTGAACTACCCGAGTGAGTTTGAAGTTGCAGGTAAGAATAAAAACATCTGAGATCTAATCTTTCAAATCTTGATCTTCTCTTCGGCATTGAAAGCTTACACCTGTTGCCAATATCTCAACTAAACAAGGCACTAGTCCTAAGGCTGGCACCAGTTACTTCACAGTGACCATACATTCACCAACTACATGCCAATGAGCGCTCATGGTCAAAGGACAGAAGTGATTTAAAAGACACAATAACAATAAACTAAGCACGAACACAAAATAAAGCATTAAGCAGGCAAATCATTTTCTGTTTTGTACTACAAACCGGTTGCAGAGGTCTCTCAGTTCTGACCTTTGGCGACTGCAAATTGTTGTAAGCAATGCCATCAGCGGCATTCAGACACTTAGCTTATAATGTCGAACTTGTAAGCAGAGATGGTGTTAGTACCAAAGGACCAGATTAAGTTAGGTTTGTAAATGCTCTTACTTTGTAGTTTCAATGTCAAGTCAACCCGCATCAACTGTATTACTGGGCTTACTACTACAGCTACTACAGCAGGGATCGAATATTAGATGAAAATGATGAATGTCAGGTGTTTGTTAAATATTATAAGTAACGTCCAATCAGTTTAGAGTTCAGATACACTTTATTTGGAAAATTTTATATTATATTTGTCCACGCAATTTGAAAACATATCAGATCAGCGTATGATGGCAACATTAATGCAAGAAGATTCGCATTGGATTACGCGCAGCTCAGACCTCCCAGATTTTGAACCATATTAGATCGTCGGAAGCAACTTAATACTTCTTGTATGTATGGCTTGGAGTGATGCCAAACAATTAGCTTTGTAACAATAGATTGTCGTTAGCCGCTCTGCACACCTCGTTAGAGAAAATATGCGTGAAGTCTATAAATTGAATTGAGTCTAGCTTTGACGCTGAAATTTTTTTTTTTGTTGTTTTAGTCTAACTTTGGAAAATAGTTTAGTGTTTTAAATGTAACTTTTGCTATGAATGTAGTTTCATAGTTTGCTTTAATTTCTTACTTGCGACCCCTAATGTCTTTACAATTTGTCCGTTTCATTGCATCCATATCCATCTAAATCCGTACCTATTTCCATTACTTTTATTGTAAGTGTCTATCGCTTCTCTTTTGAGTTTCAACCATTACGATTCTGTATTTTTTTCCAACTAACCCGCCTTCGTCTAGAAAACGCAAGTAGAAACCACATTCTAGACTTCAAGAGCCATGACCATTACAAGAAATCTATTCTCGTCGATCTCATAGGAACACGACCAAAAGAATTCAAATAACATATTTCTCAAGAGCTATCGGACTATAATTGCGTACAAACTTGTTTTCTAAGCAAGAATCGACCTGTGTTCATAATTTATGGCAAAATCAGGAGGCAGGTGCAAGCTTCCACCGAGAAACGCGTAACAAACGTCATGACAGAACAACATCGAGATTTGCATGATCCATTGCTGGGATAAAACAGTTGAAAATCAAGAAAACAGAAGAAAATCTTCATTGCATTGCGAACTAAACGGACTGGGTTTATGTTATGAAGTTAAGTGTTTCGGAGAATGTATGTTTTGTTTAAATTGCAGATAAATGCATAGTTGGTGTTACGGTTTCGCGTAAATATTTCACTTTAATTAATTTTGTAACAGTTTGACAATGTGGTGTTGAAACTGGAGCACATAGCGCTCGGATTACTTAACAGGATATGCAAAGGAATGATTACTAATTTATGATCTACAATTTGGTCCTTCGAGCACACATTACGATTTCGTGGTCTTTAGTTAACCAAGATCCTAGTCTTTCTCATGAAAGCCTTTATTTTCTCCCCGACTAAGAAGTTAATAAGAGGAAGATGGGAAGTAGCCTCCACATGAACTTGATAACTGTGAAATCTTTGTCACCCTAGACCGAAGGTAGGACCAGTATAGTTTCGGATAAATTCTGAAACAAAATTAAAGTCCTAAAGAGGATGCCGCATTCAAAAGTTTAATGCACCTTCAAACAGTAGCCATAGGTCAGACCGACCACATAAAACTAAAATAATGACATTAAAACACATTCTGAACACATATTGTTCTATGAAACGTGCTTTTAATACTTATTAGTAAATGCTAGGCAATACTACTATTGACGAAGTAAATTAGTATGAGAATAACGTCCATACAATTGATTTAAACAGTCGTAAGTAACTGTGTGTTGTAGTGAATTTATAGTTTGTAAACATTGTATCTACATTCTATGTAGTACAATGCTTAATGCGACGCATAGCTTAGGGTGTTTGCATACGAACTATCGTAGTAAGCGGTGCAGAAGCAAGGAAGAGAAGACTACTAGGATCACTTTTGTGACTTTAAAATCCCATCGGTCTGTAGAAAAACTTATTTTGAGGGATACGCCAATGTGGCTTGAAGTGTAGAAACTATGTCTATAGACATCACTTTCCGTATCCTTGTATTTTGTTTTGAGAGCATCCTGGTGATCCTTACCTGTCCTATCAAACCTTGCGAAAAGGGTAAAAGGATTGTACTGGCCTGGCCTTCTGGCAAAAACACGATACCTTCACTACAAGTGTGTACTGTGATGAGGTGAATGGATTATGTGTGGACAGCCTTAGTCTACTCAGTGTGTTGTCCTGTTTTAGTAACATCATCTACATTCTACGGTCAATTGTTTGTTATTTATTGATTTAGTAGACAGTACTTGTAGTGGTGTTGGCTTGAAATACAATTAAGGGTCTTTAATCAGATTCTTGACGAATATGTTCTTATTAACAACTTTTAATCGGTAAAACATTAAAAATGTATCAAATCACAAAGCTTGGTTCGACACAGTTCCTTACTATCACACACTCATTCATGCCCGTCATCAAAATTACCGTTTTAATTTCGATCCCCAAAATTAAAAAAAAAGACTACAACCAGTTCCACAATTACAGAAAAAATCATATAAAAGGGTCCAAAAAGACGCAAAATCGTTTGAATGAGCGTTCTCATGAGAACAGACGTTAAAAAAGCTCCTGCCTTTGTTGAGGGATCTCGGTCGTGTGAAATAAATTTCTTTTATTTGCGTCTTATTGAACTTGATGCACTTATTCCTTGCGAGACCCTTCACCTTTTTAAAACTACCTGTGTATTTTAGTATAGTTTAATTAAATGATTATTTGGACTACTCTTACAAACCTTGTAGCTCCTACGAATCTTTAACCTGTAGCTCTTATCTTTAAATTTGCAGGCTCTGTTAGGCGTCTACTTCAGTGAATTAGTAGTCTTTCGGAGGTTGACTTATAATATTTGAATTGCAGCTGGTATCCAAAAGCCTATAGAGTGGTGTAGCTCTTTTAGTCAATGATCCACTGAAAGTTTCTTCTAATATTTTAACAGTAGGCTATTACTGATTGTTTTATCTTGGTATGGCTAATTCTCCAACCTTGCTCTAAGAATGGCGCACCTGCATCTCTGGCTACCCATAACGGAAATCCGTGATGTTACACATCAAGCCTCGTGAACGAACCTCGTATGGAATTTTGAATCGTTATTCTATCCGTATGTTCCATACCCGAGGTCATTCAAGACCGGTTCTTTCAGTACCAGATTATACAAAGAAGATTAAACCTTAGGTAGTCGTGTAAAGGATCGCTTTGTTTCGGCAGAATTTGCTCCGATCAATGAATTGTGATTGATATATTCGATGTCAAATTAAGTGCTAGAATTAAGTCAGGTTGATATTCTAATGTCTTGATGCATTTGTGGCTAATTCTTTATTCTAGTTTAAAAGATTTAAAATGTTGGTATTTTTGTTGGTGGAGACTGCGATATATAACTGTCACACATATCATCGAAGGTATCGCATTAAAAACCGTATTTGAAGTACCAATGGATGATCAACGTGTGGTGGTGGGGAAATAGATACAATTAATGAGGAAGAAGTCCTGAAGGAGTCTATGAATAGGCTAAAAGTTGACCACAAATTGGTTGAAAAGACTTAGTGGATCAAAAGGTAGACGAAGGATACATTTTACAACTTTGTAGGATACTGAGTGATGGAATTGATGAAAAACCATTTCGTTCCCCTTGCAAACATACTTTTTAGCAGTCAGTTAGGAGTTAATTCTAAAATAGTAATCATAGTACTGCCTATAGACGTGTCATCAGTTGTACGCACTGATCCGGTTACACACAAATACCAACAGAGAATGTAATTTACTGTAATAATAACGATGCGCGGTGATGGGTGTGCGACCTCTCAACATTGATTTTTTTTTAAAGCATTTCTTGGTACCGTTCATAATCTGTTCTTTTTTGGATAAGGAAAAGATCACGATTCATCTATTACGCATTCCTATAGAGCTATTCAAAATTCGATTATGATTGATGTCAACATAAAATGGACCCTATTCTTGCTCTTGTACTTGGATAAAGTGACTAGGTTTAATCTTAATTCTGCAACCTTCATTTGTCAAACGATACTTATTTCCACCCTGTTATATTCTAGCTCCTCGTTAGACTAGTCCTCGTGATCTATAACAGCCAATATACGAGCCCTGATATTATTCTTTACTACTTCCATCCAATCAGGATCTTACTAGCAATCAAATATCGATCCACCACGTACACTAGCTTCTCAAAACCCACAGAATCAGAGTTAAACACTATCTTTACCTCCAAACCATAAATTGTATGTAAGTCATCGAATTGAATACCGAACACAAAAAGAAAAAAAAAACAGAATCCAAGGGCCAGTCCTTGGGCAAGGCCGCTCGGGCTATCCCAATTATTTCCGGTCATCTACAAATCAAGTTTTTTATAGAAATATTTCTGTGGTAAGGTAACTTTGAATTCCGAGAAGCACCTATGTATCATTTTGATTTAACGTTTTATCCGTTCGATAGAGAGTCTTAGGTAAGGTGGTTTCTGATAATTTATTTTTGCCCAAGTTAGTGATAAATTGTTGGAGAATTTACTAAACTGGCTGCTATTAAACTTATACTGTCACTTACGGGATATCTTCCGTGATTGTTCATTATTTTGAGATCCCGATATTTCGGCGCTATATTTTGGCCGCTATTGCTACTAATATCTAGTTTTTGGTCCTATGATCCGGGAATTCAATTTTACTGTTCATGTTGAAACTCCTTTACAGCTTGCTAATAAAATTCTAATATATTTCGTGCATGTATGCTTTAAAGTAATGTAGGTAGCCAATGCTACATAAATCGTTGAAATGGGAGACCTCTGAACTAAATCAGTCAAATAATATAACAAAACTTTTTTTTTTTATTATCCTAAATGGGCTTACTCTTGACCTCAACCTAGTCCTAATCTAAACTGAGTCCAGAACGAGGAGAACCCTCACATTTCCGTGACCAATATCAACTTTCGCCACTTAATATTTAATCGCATATTTTACACCATCCTGACTGAACTGAGTCATCAATACTGATTCATTAGCACTTCAGTTTATAAATACTCCTACACACGTGCTAAGTTCACCGACTCTGCCTGATACCCATTGTTAATGTGAACACACTTTTGTGTAATTACTGTTACTAGTAAGTGTCGATGAGGCTTAAGATAATGGAGTTAATGAGTTGGAAAAAAACTAATTTTATGTAACACTTGAGGATTATGGATTAGGTGTTTTGTTGGAGGAGAATTGACAAGGTACTTCTCCACCTGTATTAGAAGAGTAAAAGGCACGAGCACGACTAAACAGGGATGCATTCATTAGTGAATTTGGAAATGCTGGATTATTATTGTTTAACATGAAACAACCAGCACAATCGAATAAGCAATCTAACAACTAGAACTATCGAATAAGCAAGTGTAAAAGAATTGCATCAAAGAAAGATAGCAGTTTAAATATACGAATAGAAGATCATGGAGAAGACATACGAATACCGCACGACATACAACGTAGTAGTGGGAGTGTATATATTCAAGCAGGTAATAATCGCAATCTATGAGATTGCATAGCAATACAAGCAATTAATATTGCAAAAGCTTTTATTTTCAACTATTTAAATTAGACTACTAATAGAAATGACATTTAAGAATCGGTTCCATTCTAAATTCTAAATCGACCGTTTGAAATGTCCCAAATTAATTTCCAATTTGGTAGATTCTATTGATTGAGAATTTGGAATAGAAAATGGGATTTAAAAATCAATGAAGCGGCTAATCGCGGTCGTTTGTTACTTTGAATAGGTTAAAATTCCTTAGTAACCGTCTTCTTTGACCCAGTGGCTGTTGCCAAAGCTTTGCTTTAGATTACTATTAGTCGTGCATGCAGAGACAGATTCACCATGCATAATGTGCCAAGTATCTGACTGCCATCTGGCCTTAACAATGATTAGGGAAACCAGGTCGAACACTGGTTGAAATATCCACGTGAAAGGGTACGATGATCAGTATAACATTCGAGTTAATTGTCATCGCTTCTGAACTGTTTCAATTCAATAGAAACTGGCACACTACACTACTACATTGGCTACTGGCTGGCTACAGATTAATTAACACAGGGCCAAACATAATCCCTTGGAACACACCGCTTATCAACCTAACATAAGTCATTTTGAGATGTTTTTCATAGATCTCGGCTTAGGTACAAACAGGAGTTATCGTTGCATTTAAGTGACAAAAGCTCTAATTACAATGATAATTTTTAGCGTCTAACATAATTTGACCTAAACTTAGTATCTAAAACGCCTAACCTAAAACGTTTTTCACACTTTCTCATAAAACTTGACATTTAACACCGTGTCTGATATAAGTCGACGACTCTATTGTGGTGTTCTGCTCTAGTTATATTAAATGTGTAAGCGAGCCGAGTGAATCTCCCGTAGCTTATGAGTTAGTTATGCCTTGCTGGGTCTGCTGTGACCAACTTATAATTGTTGGTCTTGAGGTCGTGACTGGTCATTGTCTGTAGTTTTTGTTTCTGTTATATGGGACTTTATGAATGAAATAAAGAATAGTGTAATCTTACTACTCGATCAGAATTACAAGAACATCATCTTATTGGGTAGGTGCATTTTTGTCTTGATTTGTTCTTTGTAAGGCTCCTATAAAAGTAGTTTTACTAGTGTTTTTATTAATAAAAACCTTTTAGTTTTTACCGCAATCTTAAAAAAACCACAAACATAACCAACGAATTCTATTATTTGAAATTTTAACTCAACTCGCCCGAGATTCTTCCCTTGATTTGTAATTTCACGCTTAACATACTTATCGACATTAAATTCCATATCAATGCTCTTAAACACGTTACTACCTGTCCCAACACGTTTCTACTGAACTTGGTGACTTCAGTTGCACCTGGCTCTGATAAACGTGTTATCTCCTTCCTGTGAAGGGATGTAAGCATAAAGAAATAATTCTTGCCGTCACTATTACGGTTGAAGATATTACAAGGTATTTCCGCTATAAAGAATGTTACCTTCACCGTTGACCGGATTGCAAGGGTCAATGTCTCTTCTTCTTGTGTACTCATCTCATAGTAAGTCAATGAGCATTAGGGATGTCTTGTGTGTTGTGCTTAGATTTTTGAGTTATGTCATCATGCTTTTTGGCTTCCTATGTTCTTAGATCTTTGTCTGCTGCGATAGTTTTTAAAGAACAACTCTGTATTTCTTCATTAGTTCATAGGGGTCCGCCATTTTTTTCATTAAGGCAATGGCCGTTTGATATTAAATTATGACTGGCCTCAGGGTTACATTCGTCATTCACAATTTCCTCCATAAAAACGCGAGAGGCGCCAATAAATTACTAGTGTTATAGAACATAATATACCTACGCCATGACCTTGATGACGACAGGTTTAAAACGAGCGGAACATTAGCGGTTATATCTGATGACGTGACGTTACCTGAATATGTTAATTGCTGGCTAGATGAAATGTTATATCGAGGCGGATTTATTAGATTTATACATAATAGGCCTCTTGAGCCTATGAGGCCTACACATTTTGCCATCATCAGCTTGTTTTTTCTGTAATACAATATTCCTAGACTTTGATACGGAAGAATGTTCAGTTTCATCATCATTCTTTTTATCTACTGTCATTTTTCCAGGGTGATCCTTCTTTAAATGAACCTTTGGGTCTTGTTTGTAAGAAATCTGGTGTTTTGGTGTCTGGTAGCAAATAAACATAAAGCATTTATTAAACCATTTTCAGGCCATTTCTGACGGATTGCCAAGGACCGACTCCTTCAGTTCGTCAAATTTTAGAAGCCAGTTGCCCACTCCAAAACGTAGATCTCTATCGATACTATTATGAATGATCCAAAGATATTTAAAGAAGACCATGAATGAATGTTATTGAAAGCATTGAATGACCTTATAAATGTGTACGTCTAGTAAACTACCATGCACCACCAGTAGTATAGAGTCATTATGTGTTATTAAAATAATTATAATAATTCGATATTGTTAATTACACGATGTTTCCATTGTTGGAGAGGTATCCACGATTCGTGAGTTATGAATTGATGATGTAACTTTCTTGCACGAACGTATGAGACACGCGTGCAACTGAGAATGAATTTGTTTAGTAGTAAAATAAACTTACATACAAATGAATACAATAGGATATTGGGAAAACATAGGTGTGATGTGTCTGAAGAGATGACGAGTAATAGAGAAGTATGGAAGAAGAAGACATGCTGCGCCGACCCTAAATGAATTGGGATAAGGGCAGAAGAATGATCATTGGTAATACATAGAATGTAAGCAACATACTTTTTACTTGCACTTAATATCTCTTGTCTTGCGTTGGTCTTCATGGAAATTGTACAGACATTTTTAATTGTAAATACTAAAGTGAAATTACCGAACGTTTAGAATCAATTGTAGTAGTATTCCCTTTGTTTTACAGTTTGACGTTCAAAAGTGTTATTGGCCTTATTGAAATACATAAATGTTATGACTTTGACTTTTGTTTTTATGTAATTTGATCGTCTATAAAGTTCATCAAGAAATTACAGAATACTTTTGATTATTACTTAATGAAACCTTTCACTTCAATGTACTTTAATGATCCAATATCTGCTTTTGTCTCAATGTCATTGTTCTTAATCCAACGTGCTTCTTTGTGCACTTAAACCGAAATGAGCTGTGCCTTTCTACCGACCACAGCTAAAGTTTTAACTTTTCCAGAGCTCTCAATGATTGTTTTAAAAGCTATCCTGGAGGAAGCTATCAACATTGTTGCCAGTACGATCGCAACGTCAAATAGTAGCCTTTAAAAAATAAAAATAAAATATAATGACTCTCAAAAAAAAAAAAATCGAATCCACAGATTCAGTGGAATCTATGGATTCGACCGCTCATCTCAATTCACAACATGCAAGTAAAAAACGAGATGGGATGACCTAATCTTTGCCAAGAGACACATTCTTGAAAGGTTAAACTGTTCTCGCCATAACAGGTTCCCATATGGTCTGATTAAATTACAGTAAAGATATATCAGAAGTGCATAAATAATTGAGAAAGGTGTGTTTGGTGAGGAAGTTGACGTGATTATACTGTGGGTGGTCCGTGATGAAGGCATGTGCCCGATAGAAGCTGAACTCTAGAGCTATCTAAGTTGTTGGTAAGTTGCAGTTTATAAATACATAACATAACATCACGCCTTGCCTTGGGTTAGGCAGAGGTGTACCTAACAGTACACCCTCAGTTCGCCAGTTACATTTAAGTCCCATGTAATATGGAGCGAGCCGATTGCCATCACCGAGCACAAATCCAGACTACGTGGCTGCTACTGAGAAATTCCTGATAGAAAAACCCAATAACACTTTGCCCACCCTGGGAATCGAACCCAGGACCTCATGCTCGCTCTCCTCGCTTGGGACCACTAGACCAACGAGGCGACGTTCAACAGTACTGCAGTATATAAGGTCTAACTCTTCATACACGAAATATTTTCAGGGAATCATCTAACGGCTATAACGAAGCCATTTCAAGGGATTATTTTTTTTATCCGAGTATATTTTTATAAAAATAAATAATTTAAAATTACTTGACCCACAACATAAATACTAGCTCCTTATTTTTTCCATCCATCCATTACGCTAGTTTACTACGTCGTATTTACCTACTGTCATTATTAGAATATGGGAGTAAAGGTTTTATGCAAAAAGTCTCAAAAAATTTTAAAATTATAATAATTTCGTTAAAAAAAAAACACTCAGATAATATTTTTTTCGTTGCTATGGCGACTTTACGACTTATAGAAGTTACTCTTAAAATATTTCGTGTATTAAAAGATAGACCTTATATAAATACTCGCTCACGAATACCATTTCTTTGCAATGAATATTGCTGAAACAAGAAGTCAACTCTTGCCACTAAAAGTGCGTTACATAAAATATCTCGGTATAAGTATTTGTGCCGAAAAGTTGGTGTCTATTGTGAATAACAGAAGAGATATGTGAAATCATTAATCTATCCGTCTTACTCAGCGACAAACCTGTCCAAGTATTGAGTTAGTTCGATCTCGTATACAAGGTGTAACATAATAAACGCAAGACCTCTCGTGTGGTGTCTCAGACCATGAAACTGAACAACTTTTGTTCTGTGACTTTTGGAAATTCATAACTTTTTTTTTAGTTTTACCATTCATGTGGATCAGCTGATTGCGTCCGTTCCTATAGAAAGTATTTTCTTTTTTTTGCGACTTTCAAGAACTCGTAGAACAAAAGATGTTTAGTTTCATGGTGCGAGAGACCACACGGGAGGTCTTGCGTTTATTATGTTACACGTTGTGTATGTACTCGTATATACTAATCGTCGATCTGTTAGCAACTGAACAGATTTAACTATGGCACACGGATGGCCCATGATCTGGGACACTATGACTATACTTCTATCCCGATTATACGACCCCAAGACATAATTTCCAATCGCGTAGCAGACGAAGCCGTAGGCACAAGCTAGTATAAAATAACTATTGTCAACATTATTGTAGCTATTGAATGACTGATGTTATAAATAACAGCATTGTCCATTTTCTATCTACAACCTTAAGACTTCTACAAATGAATGCTTTATAAAGCATTCTTTAAATCATTTGAAGTTCGCTAGGTCACCGGGCGTGGGTAAACGGGCTTGCCCACGCGCATGCTCATTACATCGAAGAATCCTCATATTGCTGTATTTGAGACTATATTTGGTATTTGCTTTTGTCCGCGGCTTCGCCTGCATTAAACTATCCCACGGGAACTTGCTACTATTGGGTTAAAATATCGTTGGACCTAACTCAGGTCGCGGTCAGGTTGTGCCAAATTTCATCGAAATCTGTTCAGATGTGGTAAGGTAACACACAAACATACAGACTAATTTTCGCATGTTTAATATGATTATGGATTCGTAGGCAGGTAGTATAGTGGCCACTTTTATATGTTGGTTTATTCATACTTAGTTAAAAGCAATTAATAGAATTCATAAAAGGCTCTTTTAATTATGCACCGTACCGTTTTAGATGTTTTTGTGCAAATTAAGATAGTTGTGGGTAGTGGAGTTTGAAGAATTTTAATTTGATTGTTTTATGGTCATAGCATCATAATGATTTGGAATTTTAATGGCTTCAGTAAAAAGCAAGCCAAAAGACCTGGAGGTAATCTGATAAAACCATATTCAGGTACTTAAGTAACGCCATTGTTGACCTCAACCTGTTGTAATTTTGTAATATCAACCTTATATGCTTGTACACACGGCGGTACATCAAACTCTACATAACCAGTATAACCTCACTTCGCTTTGTATGAGCTTCTCGTATAATGAGAGATCAGCTTAATTTGGTTTTGCATAGCTTGATTGGCCGCAGTGCGTACTTAGTAATTGAAAGTAAGTGTGATTTAAAAATAACATCGTGAGTATTCACAATCGTTACCAATTGACCTACCTAATTAAATTCCAATTAGCTCGATAATTTTAACAATGTTTAAATATTAATACCGAAGATATAATCGTAATCAAAAGGATGGCCACTTGACCGCTGTAGAATTACATAAAACTTGCGTAAAATGGAGACGCTCAATGTCAAATAACAATGTTTACAGAATCAATTTGTACAATATTTTGAAAGTTGTATAGTACTAAAATGTTTCGAAATACCTCTGTAGCACGTTATTGGATGTTTTCAAAACAATCTTTTGCAGACGATGTTTAATAATTTTCTGTCGTCGAATAAATAATAATAAATAAACGATGTGAACGTCAAAAAGATAAAACTCGAGAGGTCGAAAATATTGATTATGACAAATATGTTGTTGAAAAAGACCTACAGGAAATGGTCAGTCCACCATTGATTGCTAAAACGAAGAAAAGATCATCTGAAATCCTCGTCCTAACATTAATAGGCGCTTCCAAAATCATAACAAGGCTATTAAAACAAACTATTCAATTTTATCTGTAAATCCATTTTATAGCTCACACACAGAATTTGAACACTTTTTCCACCCTATTGCCACTTGATACCAAACATATCGACATGAAGCCTTCCAAGTGCCATTTCTTCGCTTGTCCCTTGAGGAAGTAAGGTAACACCACGGAAGTGTAACACCGGATAAAATGTAATTTAAGAAATAACGTTAATGATATTAAGACATTGTCTGCTCATCAAATTGTTAGAAGGAGCGGATGGAACAGTAATTTAGGAAAAAACGCTGGACAATATTTTTTTCAGGTTGTTTAATTATAATAGTCTAGCTTTTAGAAGCAATGCATTAAGATGCATTGATGATAGAAACAAATCCAAGCCAAATTTCTTTAAAGTAGCATATAAATGAGCTTGAGTAAAATCTAAATCAAACATAGAAAACACGAAAGAAAGACACGTAACGAAAAGCTAATATTCATGCCAAATTCCCCGATCTGAAAAACCTAAAGGAACGACAGGGTGCCATTAGTAACTTGCCTCTCCACATTCATTTTAGGAAACAGTGAAGGAAACCAACAACGTGAGGGAATCTGGCACATGGCATGTCCTGGGACCAATAATTCGAAGACATGTGGCATCCGCCGACCCGCACTGGGCCCGAGTGGTAGTTAACGGTCCATTACCATCTAACAGTCTCTGTATCCTAGCAGTAGGAAAATTATAGTCTGATACTCTGATTATAATATCCTCATGCTTGCTATTCATTTTATTTACTTTAAAACCATTGACAGTTCAATTCCCTTCAATAATCTCGTCTACCATTGTATGAGGTAACAGGTTTACATTGCTACGGATTCCAACCTCGATGCATAGACGCATAGACAAAGAAATAGCGGTCCTAGCATATAAATTAGTTGCATAAATTGTACTGACCAGCCCGAACATCGGCATTTGTGTGACGGTAATGGCGGTGCAAGAGATAAATAAATTAAAGGAACCTACTTACGCGCGGGGCATTTTCGGCGAAGACTACATTAGAATAACAATAAATACTGGCTGTTAAACGAGAGATCAAGGGGCTTGAATGCTTCATAGTACTTCATGATTCCATGGACTCTATTGGATTAAGAAAAAATACTGGTGTGAAAATGTCTCAACAAAAGAAAATAATTTTGGGGACTGTTTGAAGTTGGAATGCAGTTCAAGGCTAATAAAACTGAGAATCAACAGACTGCATTTCTTTTAATTGAGTACGATCTACAAGACTCCAGACATGAGTTCAATATCCAGGCCAGTCCAATAAATGGTTGTCCAGATGCGGAAATGGCACCATAAACACACCAATAACATTTCAAACTTCCTGTACAAGTGTACAAATGTTCCTGTAGAAATGTTTATTCACGTGACGATTGGTTTAAAACGTCATAGACGAACTGCATTTAAGCATGTTTAAAATTGGAGTGTCTTTACTGGTAGCACATCGACAACAGTCCGCAGATCAATCAGCGCTGGTTAGGTTTGTAAACATGTTGTATTCAGACCTATTTGACATAATAAATGAAAAACATGAAGGAAGAAGGAATCCATAATCATAGTTACAGTCTGATTCACCATAATATGACTGAAAAACTGTATTTTTCAGTTCAAATGCACTCAAAATGCTGCTTGAAAGATGCAGTCATTTAAAAGAGTTCAGGCATTAACAAAAGAACATTGTGAAAAAATCGCAAATGTCGCTGGATGTGAATCGCACGGCCTATGAGCCTATGTCCAGCAGTGGACGTCTTTCGGCTGAAATGATGATGATGATTGTGCAAAAATAAAGGCAAAAGATTTACGAGCAAATTTTTCACAAAAGATTTGCAGTATTAGCGTTAAATTGTTGATACGAAGCGAAAAGCGTGACTTTTCGAGGATTTCTGACAGTAGCAAGACGTATTAGCTTGTCTAATGCTCGTGTTGTTTCTTGTTAGGTATCGTTATGCTTCTTTTATTTCAAGGGTATAGATGCAGTCATGGTAGCTGTAAAGTTCAAATTAAACTGGGTAGCGAAACTCCAGGGACGTGATGTGTTGCCATATCTAAATACGAGAAAACAAAGATTTTCTAAGACCAACTTTAGGCCACTTCCTTTTTTTGTTTTAATGCGTCTAGACACCAATACCATTTAAGTCATCAGAATCAAAAAACTCAACCTAGCATTGTATTTACGATGAGATTTGAGAGCAGATCCACCAATCAGAGAATCCAAGTTCCAGTAGCTATAAAAGGGACATCGATTCGATAACAATAATTCAAACCATCGTTTAGCAATAGAGAATCGCCGACAATGTAGACTAAACGCAATTTAATAAAACAGTAGCCGTATATCGATTAAAAGCGATTCCGATTAATCGATTACATTTAATTAAACACTAAAATGGCGATGGATAAATCAGATTTTAAAAGGACAACGCCTATTTAAAGGAGTGGACTGGCAAATAAAATATGCGACGCTAACCTTGGTTCAACAGATAACCAACACGCAATATGTAGGTAAATGTTTGTTTAAATACTTTGAACTCAATAAGGCGCTAAAGATTTGGAATTCTTGGTTTTTTTTTTGCGAGACTGACTTTTGGTCTTTTGAGTTGAGAGTATTTAACTGTAGTTTGAAAGCCAATTTCTTTTCTCGGGCTATGTTTAATCCGTTAAATTTGAACAGGAATTTATGCAAGTTAAATAGCCGAGGATGAGCTATGGGATAAAGTAACCTCACTGGATCTCAAACAGCAGCAAACGGCAACGGGGCAGGCCCAGAAGGAGATGGCGAGTTCGATTCTTTTCTTAAAGATTGGCCACAAACAGAGATAGGGATAACTGGTAGAAGGAAAGGGAGGCCTTTCCCAGCAGTGGGACACGAATGGCTGCGAGTAATAAGAAAAAGATAGTATCTTTTTAGCATTGGATAGTAAATAAGATAGCTTTTAAGATGACCTTACTAGTAACTGGAGATTAAAGGCTAATCTGGAATAACAGTAGTGGTGAAGATTTCTTTGCAAATCAAGACATCTACGTAAGTTAAGCCCGCGCCTGACTATATCTGGAAGCTATGTTCGACCCGTTACCCTGGCCCTGTTATGTCTAATACAACTATATAAGTAATTTATAATAAGTAGCCTACACCTAGTTTACCGCTTCTAATGATTATAAACTGCGGGATGCCAGGATTCCTAGTTGCCAGTACCGTTGCTCTGGCAACACTAAACACATTGCTGTTACCTAACCAGTCTGGGGATGGCAACATTGCCCCAAAGAATGCTTGTTGTACCATGTTTAGAAGTGGGTGTTTTCCGCTGGGCAAAGATGGATTTTGTAGATCCTTTTTTTTGTAGAAAAGGATGTTACGTAATTGGCTTAATAGGTTTTAAGAATGATTTGCTAGTCCAGTATGGCAGTGGTATTTGAGCTAAATTGGTCAAGGAGATTTCGCTTCACTACATAATATAGAATGGTATTTAAATGTTACCATAAATCATTAAAGATCGTGCATCGTCTGCGAAAGAAAAAATCACTGCACTGTTTAAAAAGAGTATTCAAGACACATTCACACTTGACATCTTTTTAAACAAAATTCCAAGGTATACCGTAATTCGAAAACTATTTGAAATTCTGCACGCATATTTTCAATACGGATCCATTTAGCCATAACAAGATAAAATGCATAACAAAAATGCTTTGGCGTCACCTACAATAGCATTCCACAGCTTTTTTGCACTTATGCCAAACCAGTGTAGCATTCCGAATAAATGAGTACTATTTAAAAGTGGAGGCTTTACTCCCTTTTACTCGGGAACGGATAGAAAGGGATAGATAGCTGTTGGTTTATTTCACTATTTGGGAAACAAACGGGTGGGTAGTACTGCGTGGAAGTTTTAATGACAATAGGTAAGTTTGTTGGGTTAGAGTAATTTTGAGACTGTTGGTTGGTACAAAAAAGTATGCAATAAAGGAAGTCGGCATAAATGCCAACATTTTTTTTAATAGCTGGTATACAATCCATCAACCTGTTTCATTATTTACACAAGCAATTAAGACATAGCCGTTTCCTTTATCATTAAAATAGGGCCTTTAATGTCCTAGCAAGCAATTAAATAGAGCATATTGTCTTATCACTGGTCTATTTCACAAAATAGCATCATTATACAACATTACCCTACACGACTTCCAACATTACCCTACTTTTTAGTATGTACAGCAAAATGTTCCCATAAAGTTATTTGGAGTAGTTTCGTAATTTTTACGCTGCTGTTGGTCATTTCGGCTTCCTGCATAACTTTGCATTTATTTACATTATTTTCATAATTACCTACCTACTCTAGTTTTAAAAATGGATTCTGAATACAACTTTTATTATTTTTGATCTCATTTCATTTTATAGGGTGCACAATAGTTGAAAACACTGTCACAAGATTTTTTTGGAGTTATAAATGAGGTTTTGTATTAGAACATAGTTTTTATAAACACCACGCGCCGTTAAGGATTTTTGTAAAAGTTTGACTAGAGTTAGTTTTAAATAAACTACAACACAGGAATAGCCAAATACCACGGCTACTATTTGGATATTTCTGTCATTTTCATATGTATCATGATATAAACTGTTCCGCTTTGCTCATTAAAATTAATATGTCAGTTTACAGTTATTTTAAGTAGGTATTATATTTAAACCTAACTATTCAACATCTCATTAAAGTGTCTGACACAGACTACATCAAGAGTTCAGTACATTAACGATCACATTAAAATTTCATTTAGTGCTGTTAAAATCAGATTACACTCGATGTTTCTTTATTAAATATTCGATCATAAAGTTTTATACATGAGGCAAGTGAATTTGACCTTTAAGTTTATTTTATTTATTGGAACTTAACACTGTTTTATTGGCGGATGCAGGTTGCAAAATAATATATAACATTACATCAAGCCTGTAATCCGCGAATGGTTAGGCATAGGTGTAGCTAGCAAAATAATAATTTTGTTTAAAAATAAGATAAGTATATAGAAAAGTTCCTGCCTTATTAATAAGTTGTACTGTAATTACTATCTTGTTAAAAATATCATAATGATGACGCCTCAATGACTGACGTTCTATAAGTATCGTGTGGTCAAGTATATTTGTGTTGATTTATTTTTATTTTCAAGCAAGTTTTCAAGTAGTAACAATACCCAGTACTTATGACAATTATCTTGTTAAGTACTTGGCTATCATTTTAACTGCTTTCAACAAGCTTGTACGCTTAACTTTAATATGGCTTTTTTGCAAATAAAAATAACTTTATTTTTAACTCTTTCCACTTAGCAAGTACTGATTTTGTTTTAAACTACTAAAGTTTTTATATAAAATACTTTGTTCTTTATAGATGAGCGATTCGTTAGGATTTGCATACGGGGTGGAAAGGACAGCGATGCGAAAACGGTCATCACGTCTTCAGTACATCATACTAAGCCCCCGCCCTACATAAAACTTATTCATGGGTAATTAAAAAAAACCGCTGTTCCATGCATTTTTACCGTGTAAGTATTGCACTTTTGTAGGAAACAGAGTTTTTTTTTTTAATAACCGATAAACAATTTCTATGTGGGGGGCTCAGAACGATATACCGTTTTCGCGTCGCTGTCCCTTCCACTCCGTATAAGCTAGGCTCAGCACTTTTAGAAGTAGTTTGGAACATAATACGTATACCAATAAACGTTCATCTATGCCCTTTTAAAGGACGTTGACGACGAACACTGTTTCAAGCTTTCACGGTTTACACATATACTGTCACTTACGAGATATCTTCCGTGATTGTTCATTAGCTCAAAATAATGAACAATCACGGAAGATATCCCGTAAGTGACAGTATATGTTGACGACGAAGTTTTGTGGGGTTTTATAAAAATGAATGCTTCTCGATAGGTGGCAAATATACGAAAGATGCTTGTTTATGCCTTCGTAACCTATACTTAGTAATATTTTAAACACAAGAAAAAGTATCTTGTGAATTTTATGACTCGTAAACAAGGTACGCGGTGAGGATCTGGCTATTTTAAAATGTAACGTATCGACAAGTATCATTTTATAGCAATTCACGTTGATAGTTTTCCTATCACCTTGACAGTTTACCTACCTGCACTTAATAGCAATGCAGTCACCCAGTTTAGGCTTTTAGTTTTACTTCGTAGGTAGTGATAAACCTAATATGAGTCAATTCACGCAAGTATAAAAAATCACAAAAAAACGTTGGCATTAATCTTTAGTAACCCGAACCTATATTAATCAGTGAAAATGACAATATCACATCAATTCCTATCCTAATATACCTATTCTATATGTTTTAGTAAGAAAATTAAACTGACTCTACTCGATAACACTGCAAAAGATACTCAAAATCACAACGAAAACATAAAAAAGACCAACTTCCCTTCGCATGTTCAGAGTTCCCCGATAAAAATGCAACGGCTATTATTTTCAAGTTAAATCAATATTACTATAACGAGGTATAACTACGGCGTTTACCTGTCGCGACCTTGAATGAAAGGGGCAGGTAGGCCAGCGTCGTGGTTGGCTGAATGATTCGTAACGGACTTTTTAAAAGTATTTGCTCATTCTTTTTTTTTATCTATGGTAATTTCGTCATAAGTAGTATTAAGTAGAACGTAAACAAAATTGTTTGTTTTCCTTTACAGTATTAAAGGTAAGGGATACTAGTTCAGTAATAATTGCACGTCTATGGTAGGTACAGGGCACATCAAGACACCCGAAACTGTCAAATTGTCCCAATCAACTTTGAACCTAATGTTTTAGCGATAAAGTTAAAAATCTATTAAAAAGAAATTTGACAGATTGTAGTAGATTGTTGTGCTGGCGTCTGTACCTAAGCATTATGAGCAAACTCAGTAGGTACATCAGATGTTTCTCATGCATTTTCTTGACTTCTTCCGTTAGTTTGTCACTATATAACGGCTTTAAATCAGATTTTAAATTAAACGTACGGTTTCTATTAATAAGAACCGTGAAGAATCGAATGCAACAATAATTTCATACATTAATCGATTGGTTTACACAGCACGTGCTTTAAGGGTGAAATATTTAAGCAGCCTTTTACTTACTTCAAGCAGGCATCCCAGACGTATAGCTATAATAAAATGTGATAATTTCCCACCATAACTGCAAAAGCTAGTATGCTATAAGTACGCACATGGCAGACAGGAAATCGTACTTTCTTCAGCACCACGTAGTAGCCAATCTGGGCCATTGTGTTCACAAATCATAAAACCTAACTGTATTGACACAAATCTCGAACAAGGCCACCGATAAGGTTGCTTGTTGTATAATGCATTATTTGATAACATAATACCATTACATAGATACTGCATTATAGCCCACTTATATGTACTTACGATCAAGTGTTTGATTTGGGTATTATCTCGTTGGAAATTGGATTATGTAAAACTATACCAATTTATTGGTTTATCTTATAATTTTGATGATGTCCGTATACATGCTTTTTTAATTTCCCAACAATACATAGATACTGCGTTATAGCCCACTTAAATGTACTTACGATCAAGTGTTTGATTTAGGTATTATCTCGTTGGATATTGGATTATGTAAAACTGTACCAATTTTTTGGTTTATCTTATAATTTTGATGATGTCCATAAACATGTTTGTTTTAGTTTCCCAACATCTTTTTCGGAAATTATTCAACAATACAAAAACTGTTGTAAAAACTTCGTTATTGTTGTTTTAAACATTGTCCTAAACAAAAGAAACGTACGAAAAAATGTTGCCAGGAATCAATTGCAACCTTCATTAGTACATTATTAATTTATAATGGAGGTTTTCTACGGATTAGGAAATAACGGGCTATGTATTTTTTACTAAGAAAAGCAATCTTCTGGCCCGCTATTGTACATACTTGTAAATTGATAATTTGACGTTGTGGGGAAACTACATACAAATTAATCCTACTAGAAATGCTATCTTAATATTAGTATATACCATCCTTCATGTAAATAAAAACTTAGTACCTACTCCCCAAATAGTTCAGACATGTTAACAAATCGCCATTTTGCTAAATATGGCGCCAAAATTACACCATACAAAGCCCATAACTGGAATATCAGTGTAAAAACAAAACGAACGTAACTTTCACGAAACAGCCAGGAATGTTCACGAATGCTAGTAGGTATTGGTGCCTATATTACTCCACGAGTTGGAACCAATATTGGAGCCAACCATTGGCCTAAATTTAAATGGTATACCCCGGCTTTTAAGCTGAATCATTTTGGAATGCGTTTGAATCTTTGAGAGCCATCTTGGAATTGAGCAGATGTGTTGACATTTTTAATTTTATGATTATTGTCATGAATTTTGGCTATTATTATCATTGCTTGCTGAATCATCGTCTCATACATCTTGTAAGCTCTTGAGATCTTTAATTGTTGATTTTAGGCCTATTACTTTATTATGTGTGCATGTGTCAAAATGTTTTTTGTTTGTGGAACTGTTATTGTCGCGGAACACTTTATTTAAGACGATGCCTTATGACTATGAGATAACTGAACAACAAGGAGAATAGGGACTTTTCACGTTGTAGGTACCTACAACACATTTCCTGCGATTTAGAAATGTTTAAGGTATTTGATATTTTCAGGCACAACTTGCACAAGACTGTAACCTACAGTTCAGCGTACAGGTAGCATATTTCAGATTTTGTTTTTCTAGACTTGAGAGTATACGAATTTAGATTGTTATTTATGGAATTGAAATGCGTTGTAACATGCTGAAGTTTTTACAAAATATCTGCAGCCTTTGAATGTTGATTGGAAACGTATCGAGTATCGTAAATCATAATTTATAACAATCAAGTATCGAGTAGGTAATAAATCAATATTTGTCCATAAAATATATAAACTACTCTCAACTACAAATACCAAGGCAATTTTTGATTGATGATCGTCTTGCAAAACAATCTTTCAACTGCGATGCACTATCAAAGCAATAGAGATAGGTAGTCTCCAAAACCATTAAATTGGCCCAAACTGCCCCCATCGTTGGGCCAACACTAAAGCCGGTTGTACATACCTGTTACCAGGAATTTCGTTGTGTAGACACTGAGAGTATACCGGTTTCGTCAGCTGACGCGAACGAAAATGGCGGCAAGCGCGTGAACGAAGATTGATAACCTAATCTTGTCGTTTTTGTAATCGTTTTGCATGTGTGGTAATTTGATAACGATTATTTAATCGATTGTTATTATTGTTTATCTTATTTAATCAAGAGTTCTTCTGCTTCCTTGTACCGCTTCCTTGTACCGCATATTGGAGTGAATGGAAATTCAGGGAATTAGGGATGAATCGAGATTCGAGAGAAAACTTAGATTTATTATTTACGTTGCATGAATTTAAGGGGTTGCACACTAGAACATAATTGTCTACCACTATTTATAATTTTCAAATAAAAAATCTGTTGTCTGTAAAGTCGGTTTACTGACGATAGTTGAACGTGACAACGTCATAAGAAAATACTGATGGAATGGTTGCATTTTTCAAAAAATGAATGTGCGTTGAGCAATTGTTTTATGGAACGCCTCAGAGCGAGGTAATGTCTCATTTTTTCATGTGTGCAGCCGGCTCCATCGAATTATAAGACGTTGTCACGTCAAAAATAAATAAAAGAACAAACCGAATATTTGGGTTTGTTTGTGAAATCGTAAATCGTAATGTAAACTACAACCAATTGTTAATTTAGTTTAATTTCTCTTTAAATGAACTGTAATTTGTTCTTTGAGAAATTAATGTCTTTAAACCGAAATATTTCAATTTGTTTTTTTTTTTTTTTTATTGGAATGTGCAACTACAGTACTTTCTCAAGTTATTATGTCTTGTGACTGTAGCTCCCCTTTTTTTTTTTGTTTTTTTTGACATTCAAAAGTGCCTGTGATGGGGTAATTGAAATAAATGCTTTGAGTTTGAGTTTGATTTTGGCATCTTAACAAAATATTAAAAGAAAACTACCTAAGTAAAATCAAGCTGACCACGAATTAAATTTAAAATTAAATCTAGTGACCTACCTTGAAAATAACTCCAACAAAATTGAGCACTGGAAGTAGCGAACGCCACAGCACCTTTTTCACGGATTATTGGAAAAACCAATGCGTCAAAAAAGCAACCCTCACGTTAAATAGTATCCCGAATACTGATAGCAAAGCAAAATTACTTCGGAATCTGTTATCATATAAAGATAAACAGTATAACTGATAACATAATTGATAACTTTACATGATTATAGTATTGTAATGACTGGCACAAAATAATCATGCCGAAAATAGCGCCATGTTTATCTCATTACCTAATCTTATTCTAAGTTCCATTTGTTCGATATCTTCTAATCTTATGTTTTGGTTACTTGCACCATATTACGAAATCACACACATTCTACCAGTGGTAAGTAGGTACATTGACAAAGATCAGAATCTTGGTGGTACTATGATGTCTTTTTTTTTTTCTGATGGGAAATCATCAAATGATCCCCCCCACTCTGGGCGGAGCGGAAAGGAGTGTCAGACTTGTACTGACTAAAACCAGGCAGGTAGGGCAAAGAAGGAACATGGATGATGTTCCTTCTTTGCCCTTTGTGTTCCAGGGCCACGGTATCTCTTTCGAACAGTCCCGAGGAGTCATTCCAGGGTGGCAAAGAGATGGCGCTAGAGGACCTGTATAACTCTGTCTCTTTCCTACACTGGATTTACTCCTGTTTTAATACGTCATAGTGAACCCCCAACACTACCTAGTCTACAATTTATTTACTTTTGACATTACCTAAACAAATATTACTTCGGGCTATCAACTTTGCCCTTATATGGCATAATCAGCCTAAAAAGTTTCCACTTGTGGGACACAGGCCTCCTCTCTACCAGAAGGAATGGGCTGTAATCCAACACTCGGGCCCAGTGCGAGTTCGGGATGTCACATGTCTTCGAATTTTTGGTTCTAGGACATGCCTCACGATGTTCAGCTTCACCGTTTTGAGAGCAGTAGTGAGGATATTAATTACACAAAGTGCCTGATGGGCTCGAATCGAACCCACGATCTATAATCCTTAAACCACTGTTCAACGGAACTTTGCCCGTTTACACTGCAAGTGTGAAAATGTTTTATTAGGTACCATAGTAGTGTAGAAATCGGAGAAGTTCTCATAAAAATATTATTATTTTAAAGCTTTCAACTTCAATCACTTTGTATTACGTTTACGTTGCATGTCTGTTTTATAGCTCACTAGCGACCCGCCTCGGCTTCGCACGGGTGCAATATACATTATAAGCCTTCCAGTAGCGAAGGGTCAATTTTTGTAAGAGGTAAGCCGGAGTAGATATCTTTAATGTGATTTATTATTTCCTTTATTTAAGTCTTTACAAATCAATTACATTTTTAAACATTCCTTAGAAAAAACAATACAAAAAAATTGTAGCCCACCGGTATCGGGAATAGGGATTTCATTTTATAATTTGTCTATAAATACTGACTGTGCCAGTTTTCAAAGGTAAGCCGGTAGGAATCGAGTTGTATGGAACCTTTGCCACTGAAGCCTTCCTCTTCGATCACGCAATCTATTGCTGAAAACTGCGTTAAGATCCGTTGCGTAGTTTAAAAGATCTAAGCGTACAAACAGCGGGAGCGACTTTGTTTTATACTATGTAAAATAATAAAGATTAGGTGGTTTTATAACGAGAAACTTGGGAAAGAAATTTCTTTAGAAATAAGCATCACCTTTGTGCCTATTTTTCTGTTTATTTCTTCTTTTCTGTATTTATTTTGTAAATAAACGGCGGAAAAATAAAAATAAAATAAAATTCATCCCTCAAAGGAGTTGAACGGATGAAATTTGTGTAGAACTTGACGATGGGAAATCCCATCAGGCACACTGCTTGACATTCTAAGTTACAATAGTTTCTAAGTTTTATCCCAAAATGTAAAAAAAAACTGACAAAAAAAGCAAGTGCCGCTGGTTTATGGTCCTCTTCGAACTTTTTTAGGTTAAACAAACAGCTAACTTGAGATGAAATCTTGTATTTGCGTGGAGATTAGCAGATAGTTACTTATGTGGCTACTGTGTGCATTTAACCATTGCGCCATGAATTCTTAACAGTTTTTTATTGTAGTTTTTTTTGTCATACATAATATTATAGTGTTTAACTATTAAATGTTATTTTTTCCTCTTGTTAGGACACGTTCGGGTGACATTGGTAACTTTGGAACACTGGATATTTTTTGCTTTCTTTATTTAAGTGTCTTATTATTTTCTTTGTGTATGAATAAATTGAGTTTTAAGATTAAATACCCAACAATTTTTTTCTGGTACTAAAAATCACAAGGCAGTGTAGCATTTCTGCATGGAAGCAAACTGATTAGGCTCCATAAGTTTTGGAATTCAAACAAATTAAAGATACCCGAAATAAAACTAAAGCAAATAAAAATAAGGCAGAAGTTGAATGGCGGTCACTACGCCCTTTTCGCCCTGAACGATCAAACAGATATGGTGAATTCCTTCTACGTCGAATCTTTCCCAGACAACGGTAATTAGGGTCGTCACGAACACGAAACAGGGTCACGAAGTAAGAGTAAGTAAATATTTTTCGAGTGTACATCTAGTGAAGTGTGGTCGTAGCATCGAAAGAGGCTGTTTAGAGATTGCATGAGGATGCAACAATATGTACCTATGATAACACTAGCTGATAAAAAAATCCAGGATTAACCTGATTTCATGAATTTAATCAAGGGAGCAGGATCCTGATGTTGGTAATTTGTTGTAAGTTGCAACATCAGGTTAGCAGCATTTTTTTACCTGTAGTCTTCAAAAGATTTAGTAGAAGAAGTGTCTAACGCATTCTGATAATTTGTTGTCGTTACGATGATATGCTGCACTCTTTTTTGCCATGGCAACCCTTGTGGGTTTCGTCGTTATATGAGTCAGCAAAATACCCCTTTGGTCTCGATGAATGATTGTTTGATCGACAAATATATGATGTATCTACCTTTTACTAGCTTGGGATTGACCGATTTCCTTATTTTTGCCCCTTCACATACAATCCTACTACATGAGAAAATTGGAGTCCTCTTTGGTGCTGCCTGCACTCTCCTTTATATCACTCATACTCAGCATTCCATGGACTGTCCACCCGAAAATAAACCTTAAAAAAAAAAAAAAACAGTTGGGGTCATTGATTGACTATTCAAAATTGAAAGCAGCTCAATTAATATAATCTGTGTGAGCCCTTAGGCTGGGCCTTAGGTGGTAGATAACTAAGCTAACATTCCCGTGTAACTGTACTGTAACAGTCCTATTTTTAAAACTTACTTCCATCACAGCAATAAATTTTCCATTAAAACAATGTTTTCAACCGATTTCCACTAATTTTAACAGCGTATCTACGGTTATGGAGAAGCTGTTGGATCGCTTCGTCTAATTGGTAGTAACATTAAAAATGAACGTAAAACTTGCTTGGAGAATGCTGGTGATAGGGGATTTCTCGTTTTTACGATTGAAGCTTCAGTTTCCGATAACGACTTGTAAGATTTTATAGTTTTGTAGTAGTAGAATCAAGTTATTCCTATGTTGGTGTGCTCACTTCATTCTATTCGTTTTTTTGGATTATAAAACTTCACAACTCTTTTTTGCCGATTGTGCACAATATTGAAGATCCTTAAGCGCCTGCGTTTAATGTGTAGATTTCAGAGATAAAGAAAAACGTAATAAGTTTATGAATAATCACTAATAAACCATATCCTAACTGCAGTGCATTGGCTACAGTCATAGTTTTTTTAGGGGGAACCATGCGATAAAATTTCGTTTAAACATTTTGAAGAGCACTTCCGTAATAAATATCATCGTTAATGTTTTCGATATACCCTTGTTTGCTTAAAAAACATTGATATAGATATATACAGGGTGGTGGTGACCATTACTCTTTCATTATCTTTTTGCCGATACCATAAGTACCCGTTTTTAGTGTTTTAGAGCATTTTGTCTTGTTTTTTAAATAATGGCAGTTTCTGATAGTGTGGTTTCAGTAATCTGCGAAATGACTTCAAAGTAATTTACTATTGTTATTCTAATGACTATGGAACAAGATATATTGCTATCATTTTAAGTGCTCTTAATGATATGGAAGTCTTGGTAGCTATCGACATTTCGGCTAGTCTATTTGAAACTGGCAACTTTTTACAAACAGAGTCCAAAGATCACAGAAGATTTGGTTTTTTATCTTTGACAAAAGAACGTTCTGGGCCCTGGGTTTGATACCCAAGTCGGAAAAGTGTTATTAGTTTTTTTTTCATTAGGAATTTCTCAGTTGTAGTCACGGAGCCTGGAATTATACAGGCCCAATTCTTCTGATTACAAGGGACTTAAAAATAACTGTGTATTAAGCAAAATGTGGGTGATGTAGGTGTCCACCTCGGCCCAACCCTTCGGTGATTACAGGTTTAGTGCAGCTCTGAAGCCAAGAATGAAAAACTAGACTGCTTAATTGAAATATCAGGCATATTATTGCATTGAAATAATCAAGTCTCTTTTGTTCATTTATGACTAACTCAGTCGGCTCTGCCTACCCATGTTTACTAATATGGTGATGGCCTACAGACCTAGTGCGGGGATTAACATAAAACTTTGGTCCATTGTGACATTATGACTGTTATGGTTTTCTAGATATTATTGAATCAGTCTTTTGAGTAGGTATCGGCTGCATATTTTTGTTGCTTTTGTTTAGCTTATGTAAAAAAAAATGTATGCAAAGCTGTACCTAATAAATTCACTAATTTTTGTGCTTGTATGAAAAACTATTTAATTTAAGTTTGATCAGTATTTAGTGGTTACTCACAACTGACCAGTGTGTGTTGCCAGTGATTACATACGGGACCGAAACGTGGTCGCTCACAATGGGCCTCATCAGGAGACTTAAAGTCACCCAAAGGGCAATGGAGAGGGCTATGCTCGGAGTTTCCTTGCGTGATCAAATCAAAAATGAGACATCCGCAAGAGAACCAAGGTTACCGACGTAGCCCGAAGAATAGCCAAACTTAAGTGGCAGTGGGCAGGGCACATTGCTCGCAGAACGGATGGCCGATGGGGCCGAAAAGTTTTGGAGTGGCGACCGCGAACCGGAAGACGTTGCTTTGGAAGGCCTCCCACTAGGTGGATCGATGACCTGGTGATGGTTGCAGGGATCCACTGGATGCGAGTCGCACGGGACGGGTCAATGTGGCGACACTTGGGGGAGGCCTATGTCCAGCAGTGGATGTCTTTCGGCTGAAATGATGATGATGATGATGACAACTGAGTATGAAAATGTTTATTTTCTAGTCAATGTAAAACATCTACTGACACATATATTATATTTTTGTCTGCATCTTCACAAGCCTTTCCCACATAAACTTTTGTATAAACAACTCCTTTCTAGCAATCTTTTTTGGTATTTTTAACCACAATTTCGTAAGAGCTCCGGATGCATTAGGTAAATTAAACAAACTTATGACGGCAATGGCAGCAGAACTAGGTAACGTAAATATTTCTGTTCATTAAATCATTTTACCTACATTGAGTTTAAGATCTGTCTGTTCATCTTCTTGGTAATGTTACAATAACATGTTACATAACTTTGTGAAATATCTGCAACGAATTCTGTCAAAAATATGTTGTAATTTCAAACATCGTATGATTTAGGATAAACTTTAAATCTGATAAAAACTAAATTACTTACGTAGATAAGAATAACACCACCGATAAGCTGATGATAACGATCTTCGGTCGAGGTCGAAACTTCTCGGGCACGCCCGAAATAAATGTTTAAGTACGTCAGTACCTATCTAAAGCCGATAACATGTCGATCAAAACATAATTTAGGTAATTAAAAAAAAAATAGCAAAACTATATCTATTTGAGGCAATTATATTTTTGGACAAAAAAAATACTATCTTTTTCCCGCGGCTTCACCCACGTTAGGGTCGGATATTAGCCCAAGAGGTATCGTACTAACGGATTAAAAAAGTATTCTATGCACTAACCCAGGTACGTATGTTCTATTCGAATGCCAAACTGCGTCCTCGTCATCATTCATCCATGTGAATGTGTGAACAGGCCGACAGAGTAATTTTCGTATTTTTAGATTGTTTTTATGGATTTTTTAAGATAGAACCACTCTGCTTTGAAAACTTATTCAAACCTTGTCCACTTTACCCCAACTTCCCTTTCCAAACTTATCGACAAAACTGCGGTTGTCACGCAAGGTGTCACAACGTATGCACGTGTTCCCTATCGCCCCGACCTACCCTAGAATCAGTGGAGCAAAACGCACCGTTGTTGCCACCGTTGCAATGGAAAACCGTTGCACCCCCCCCATCTGTTACCGGAAGTACTTGCATTAGGTAACCTTCAATATTTTAATATTAGTAATTGGTACGGGAACCTAGGTACTTATTATGATTGCAGTTAATGTGATTAGTTGATTACAAATGAACTTGCTTTATTGTTTGTTTCATTCAGCCAAATGTGTTTAGGCTTAACTTTGCTGGAATTTAAGCCTGGCTTCTTGGATTGTCAGAGCACTTCCTCAATCAATTCAATCTTGCCATCCTCATGTGCAACAGCATTAATTTTAGGTATAGCCATCAACCAAGCATTCTGTACATCAAACTAAGTAACTTTACGCAAAAATTATTGCTGGGAATCGCCTTTTTTTTTGGGGTGAAAAATCACGTTTACGGTAGGACGCGATAGAAAGCACTCAACGCATTGTGCTGATGGATAGATTGAATAGTACGGGGGTCGTGGAGGTGTGTAAAGCTCATTAAAAACATGTATTTAAAAAAAATCTTGTGAATAAGTTGGAACTTTGACCCCCAATATCTCCGTAACTAGAAAGTCCCAGGTATGGTCTAGAACAAAAAAATGATCGCAAAGACGGGGAGAACAAGTGCCTTTCGGTTATGTTAAGGGTCTATTTACACCCTTTATATGAAACCACGACAGAAAAAAAACCGACCAAGTGCGAGTCGGGCTCGCGCATAAAGGGTTCCGAACCGTAGTAGGGGAGCCCCCTTTAATTCTTAATTTATTTTTTTATTATAGCTGCAATAGAAACACACACACACACACACACACATTCTGTGAAAATTTCAACTGTTTACCTATTACGGATCATGAGATAGCTGACAGACAGACGGAAGGACGGACGGACAGCGCAGGTTTTGTAATATATTTTCAGGTCCCATTGGTTACCCTTCGGGTACGGAACCCTAAAAAATAGGCATTACAAAATAAATTAAGCTGTGTCTCAGAGAACCACAAGGCTTGTGACGTCTTTTTTCTACATATTGGTATTCGGTACAGCATCCGGAATGTCAACACTATAATTCTCAAATTCAAATTCAAATTCATTTATTTCATGAACACAGGGTATATACAGAAGAAGTTATAACTAAATTAGAACCGAGCTGTGCCCCGCCAAAAGGCATACAAAATATCAAAGGTTTTTTTTTTTTAAACAAATACATTTTCGAAATTCGAACAATCATTCTAGAATTCTACAATAATTATAAATCATGTCAAAATTATATAAAATGTCAAATTAAATAAAGTAAAAAAATACAAAAATAAAAATATCTTACTCTTGGGCATCCCAATTTATTTGGGGCCAGCGCAGCATGATACCATACGTCTTCGCTTTTTCTTGCCATCCATCTTTTCATTCAAATTCAAAGCGAGAAGGCTTTGAATTTGCAACATTTTCCTAATTCCTCCGCAACACATACACAGATAGGATCCAGAACGCCGTTAGTCTAGTAATTTAGTTGTAAGTCAATGTAGATCTCAACTTGACACAAGCATGAGAAAATAGTTGACATCCATTCTTTACCGACGTAGACAAACGTGTGACCATTGTCATTGTATTGTTCAGCGAACGATATTAGGTCTTATATGGAAAAGTAATGGGCGTAATAAGACAGGGAATGAGTCTATTGCTTCGGTTACTTCCTTGGTACGTAATTAGGCGCAGTAGCGAATTAAGCTTATCGGAGACCAGGGACGGCAGAACTAAATATGAAATATAGCACGTTATTTCTTACTACTATTATTATAAATGCAAAAGTTTGTGAGGATGTATCATGTTTGTTCTGCTTTCAAGCAAAAAAGTAAAAAAAAAGAAAAAAATTTGGTAAAATTTGGCACACAGATACTTTATAACCTGGATTAACATATATAATACTTTTTAAACCGGTAGGACGATCCCGTAGGATAAACACCGAACACGGCGTGGGCGAAGCCGCGGTCATAAGATTGTGTACGCGTTGGAGGCCTTCAACTCCAACAACTATCTGAACGCTTCAAACCTTGTTTAGGATTTGATTAGAAATACTCTTTGTGATGTGACTCTCTAGATACGGGGCGCACCGCATCTGCTTGCTCCCTTCAGCCAGCAATTGCTTCGGTGGTGTCTATTACTGAAAACTCCTTCGTTCGGATAGGACTAGGGAATGCAAATCCGTTCTGTTTTAAAATCCGGATTTTTGAGAACGGATTTTTGGTCCATCCGGATTATCCGGATTTTACGGATTTTTCATGAACCTACATAAATCTACCCATATTTGTTTCACCGGATTATCCGGATTTTACGGATTTTTCATGAACATACATAAATCTACCCATATTTGTTTATTATTATGATTTTTCTTATATTTGTGTAAATGGGTTAAAATAAAAACACAGGAAAATTAAAAATATATGTTTTTTTTTGTTAATTTTTGTTATTTGAAGTTATTCAAATTAAATACCATAATTTTGGTGTTATAGCCATAATATTCTTATTATTAAAATAATCAGTCTGGGACTCGCGTGCTGAGTAACGTTAGTTAAATAATTAATAAGTATGTCAGATCCGATCTTTAGTCCGGACATAAAATGAATCGGAATACGCGTCAGTGGGCACTGGTAACATGACGCGACCTACTTACCAGTCTACCCACACCACAGCGTGCTTCTACAGAGCCCTGATGTTCAACTCGAGGCGAGGGCGATAGTCAATATCCGATCGCGGCGGATTTGAGACGTCTTGGAACTGTACCCGATTAATTGTGCCCCGTGCTATTGTGTTAAGTTGTAATCTCAAGTAATTCGTTAGTTTTGCTAGAAACAGTGTATCGCACCCAGTGTGTTTTCATAGCACGAAACCCATCGTCTGCCCACATGATGTACGAGCCTAACGAAATAAATCCTAACATATACGACAAGTACAAATTAAAATAAACTCTGAAGAACAAAAATAAAAGGACAAATAGACTCCTTGTCAAATTAGTAAACATAACAAAAGTAACAAAACAGTTTAATTTCACTTAATCAACATAATACTTATTCTTATTAAAAAAAATCTGTCTGTGACTCGTGTGGTGAGTAACATTAATAAAAGATCAAAAATAAGAGGACAAATAGACTTATTGTCAAATTATTAAACATTACATAAACAAAACTATTTAACTTCACTTAATCAACATACTTATTTTTATTAAAATAATCAGTCTGTGACTCGTGAGCTGAGAAATGTTAGTTAAATAATTAATAAGTACAAATTAAAAGAAATTCTGGAAAACAAAAATAATAGCCTTCTTGTCAAATTATACATAACAAAACAATTTAATCAACATAAATTTAGCAATAAAAAAACTATGTTATCTTTTGACACATAAAATGTGCCCTCAAAAATAATAAGGCATCTAAAGTGCAGTCGTTTAACCTGCTGCGAATTCGGTTACACATAATTCCTGCTGCGGAAAAAGCAAGCTCTGATTCGACGCTTTTATGGGGGAATGCAGTGAAAATGCTTGTAAGCGGCCTCCATGTATCGTCCTCGTGAACCACTATCCTCGAATGACGCCATCTCCATTCGCACTAAACTGGGAATATCAGTTTCAGGCTTTCGGATGAATAAAGCAGCCTCCGAATTACAATTTCTTATTATTCAGAAAATCCGGATTCGATTTTCAAATCCGGATTTGGAAGTCTAGTAAAAATGTGCGGATATCCGGATTTTTCGGATTACGGATAGTCCGGATTGCATTCCCTAGATAGGACTTCTCGTATGGATGGACCGTTCCGTTCCGTCACCAAAGCTATTGAGATATTATCACTTCCAGTGGCGTAGCTAGCATGGGTGGCACCCGGTGTGGATATTGTAGGTGTCACCCCAAAACACAATCAAAAATTAAAATAAAAGTAATAAATCAAGGTAACGTCCAAGATTGAAAAGGAACGGTACATCTAATGTCACCTGCACCTTCCTCCATCGAAAGGACTAGAGTGGCGGTTATGCAATCTGCCAAAGTTTTACGAAATTTTATAGGTGGCACTACTAATGTTCACGGTCGGGTGTATCACCCAGAGTGCGTGACACCCGGTGAAGGCCGCCCCCGAGCTATGCGACTGATCACTTCTAAGGTAGATACTTACCTAGTTTATTACCTATAGAGAGCATTCTTGATTCATAGGAAGTCTGTAAGACACAGTCATTCAAGTAAAGACCACTGATCAAATACGGACCACCTTTCACTTAAACTTTTACTCAATAAACCACGGAATATGCCCAAATAAGTGCATATTGCGTAAACGTCTCTGTGCAAGTTTTTTATGAAAGGCTTAAGCAATAAATAAATTTTAATAACATTTATGTAGGAACTATAAACTCCGGGGCGATGAGAATATTAATTATTTAGAGCTGTAATGACTATTCAATGAATATTTATATTTCTAGGTATTGCTTATGGTATGGACGAAGTTATATATCTAGCTGTAGATAGTAGGCAGGTAGGTAGTAAATCTGTCATTGTGTCGGCACAATCTGTCATTTGGTCGATTCTTCCGTCAAAGAAATCCTTGTCTACGGTATTCATGCTACGGGGGTTGAGTTTGAACTGTGAGCATTACCTTTATCCCGACAATGCAGCTAAGTTTCTGTTGGGCTGTTTTCTATTAGGCCACAGCTATATCTGTAAGGATTTGTCACGACTACCCACAATATACCGGTTCAGTTCAGTCGAAAAAGTCCTTCTATTTATGCGATTGCTTCATCCAAAATATAAAATGGCAACATTGAAACAAACCAGATATGTCGAAAATCTCAATTTCTTGATACCAATCTCGTCCAAAACTCTTAAAAATGCAGTCCACTAGACATACTTTTATTATTTCAACCCAATGCAGCGACATCGAGTAATTCAAACAAGTTTAGTCTTTCGATAACAGTAACGATGTTGTAATCAATGATCATAATATCCATCAGAATATGCCAGTGTCACTGACATGCAGCGAATAATATAACCCGACCGATTTCAAGTTATTTCACGAGTAACGATCATCGTATGACTAACTGACTTCGCAATGCTGCAAGGTTATCCTCGATGAACAGGTGCCGCCGGTCCGTTACATGACTGTTCAAACGAGTTTCAATTAAAATCGAGTTCTTAATATACAATCGATTAAATGTTTGTGTTTCCATTAAATAATTGCAGCTTCTGGATTTTGGAACAGATATAATTTATGTAAAACGAAATTCTTGTGGAAAACAAACGAGATCGATTTTAAGCTGATTGTGGCGGGAATTTGGGGCACGCTGTGTTTACGGCTTTTCGATGTAAAAGTTCTTGAATAAAACTCACTTGAAATCTCGGAAATTATTGAATTGATCAGATATTGGGTATTTTGTAGGTACCCACTTAATTAGTTATGGTCTTCGTTAACATAATGTACAATGTTCTGAGATGTTCTTGAGACACAGAGTAGGGGGGGGGGGGGGTCGTAAAATTTTATAAAAAAACAACTTATTAGTTCCGACTATGGCCACGCGCCAGAAGATCCTTGCACATTTTTAACCCTATCCTTATTTTTTTTTCCCAGATCAAACAAGTACCTGCAAAAGTCGGCAATCACGAGGGTATGCGCCGTCGGAGGTTTCTTCATATCCATACCGGTATTTTTAACAGGTTCGTACGATTACGTACTTTATAATTACTTACTATGTGGTTCCCTGTAGGACAAGCTGCTCTAGAGCTTCCCACGGTCTTATAAAAAAGTGATTAGGGCTTGGAATAGGTGTTTGTTGATGGGAACCAATCACGTGGAGCTTAGTCTTCGATGGACTCGATTTGTGCGCTGATAGACAAAACTTTGTCTAACTAGATATATCTTTGATGTAGCGACGCAGCATTTTGTGTGATGATTCGACATATTAATGAATCGCATTGGGCTGCGTAAAATGTTGCTTTTGAAATTATCACAGGCAAGCGTGCTGGTAACGATAAAGATCAAAACTTTTAAGTCTTTTCAGTTTTTAGGGTAAACTTCTAGTATTGCCTGCTTTAAACACTGGAGTCTTTAGCGTTTAGTCCACGGTCCACCATCACAGACTATATTCAAATAAGGCGCCCATTTTGGAGAGTACTACCCTTACTACAAAGCTATAAAGAAAAAACACATTTTTACTTAAAATTCTTTACCTCTATGGATATCGAGACCTTAGCCGTACGAAATAAAGAAATGGCAGATTTTCAGACTCGCTAACATAATCCCACAGCCACTCCACTAATTGAGCCTTTTTCAATTCCAGGCATAATACTCTACACCTTCATACAATTCCATTCAACGCCAGCGATAGTGACATCGGTGTTCATCGGCGTTGGAATCATCTTCTGCGGCTGTGCAATGGTCCACAACGTCTTCGTATGGCAGAAAGAGAAGACAAACTTAGTCAAAGCATTTAGAATTCAAGAGGCACCAAGTATTACGTCAGCTTCGCCCAATTTGAATGCGTCGAATGGAGTAATGGTTGGGAATGGGCATTTGAACAATACTGGCGGCATGGGAAACTTGAGTTTTCATAACATTACTGCTGGTGGTGCGTATACGCATCCTATCACGTTGTTGCAGCAAGGAGGTCCTTATATTATTAGGTGAGTTTTTTGTGACTGTCTCTTCTGTTATCGAAACTCTTGGGATAGTTTAGTTTTTGCAAAAATTCCAACAAGTATAGAACCACGCGAAGGGTCATACAGACATTTTGTTCTTATTTTCATTAACTTAGCTTTAACATGAGCTAGATATTCGTTGATTTCAAACAAATACGCTTACCTAATAGGGAATATGCAAGAAATACAAAACTTTTTTATTTCTTAAAAATGCCTTGTATTGGCCCATAAAAACATTGTGGTACACTTGTTTAATTTTCTAATACAACACTTGTTGTACAATTTAATATTTAATGTAGCGTGTTTTTGGTGAAACGGAACGCAAACTCAAAACGCAACGTCCCTCGATAGCGCCGGTAGTGACGTCAAAGTCTATGTGTCAAAGAAACACTTTTATTTGAAAAGTACTTAACGTACGTTTCACTAAGATTTTATTATACCTAATATTGTTATTGCAATTTTTGCTTGAATAAAGCAGTTACAATTAGTAAAATTAATATATTAAGGGTAAAAAATTAGATGTAAACAAGGCAGATTATAGATCGAGGTAAATGACGTCACATAACATGACATGAATAGCCGCGATAGTCACGGACGTTTGAACTAGACAATTGTAGGAGTTTAATATTTTTTTTGAGCGGCAAGCAGTAGTTAAACTTAACTTTTAATTATTTTCTTGGGTGGATACTACTGTATTTTATTGATTTAAGTAAAGAAAAAATTACATGCATATTCACTATTCCTATTATTACAGTTCCGAAATCATCTGCCCCCAAATCGTTTAACAAAAGAAGCAAAATATTTAGAAAACCCAGGCATATATTATACCAAAAGGGCTATTACTGTTAGCCTGCGAAATCCCACTGCTGGACAAATGCCTCTTCCCCATGACTTCAAATGATATTATAAAACAAATCAATATTTACGTTTTCAGGCCACCAACCAGCACTCCTCCGGGCGAAGGGGCGGTGACTCCCGGCGTCCCAACCGCCACCATCGACCTGAGCCACGACACCCACGAGCTTAGCACGCTCGTATGAGCCGCGACGTGTCACTTTATGCGAAACACTAGACTTTATACCAAGAGTTGACATTATGCGAAACTCTTCAATTTATCCCAAGAGTTGAACTCAAGCGAAAATTGTTTTGGCACTCGTATAGGCGCTGTTAAGAACCGGGGAGTGGTAGTTTATGCGAAACTCTGTACTTTATTCGACAAATTGTATTTTATTGAGAAATGAGAAGTCTATATTTTGTACGTGCGATCTGCACGGCATAGTTTTTTTTTCAAAAGTGCGATAACGCGAAAAAACCTAGGACATTTTCTGTTCACAAAGATATAATTATTTTATGGGATTTTATTTCTTAACAACACTATTTTACGACTTAATTTTAGCACCAGCTATTTACTGCAATTTATAAGAAATGTCGACTTTATTTCACTTGCCAATTCTGTTCGGGTCACTTTATGCGAGTTGAGTTTATTCGAGTCGACTTTATGCGAAGATGTCAGTGTGTGACAATAATGTTTTGATGTGTGTGTCCCAGTGGTGGGAGTTTGTGTGTGTGGCTGAGACGTGGGAACTACGAATGCGTGCGTTGAATTTTGTTTTATGAATTAATTTATAATTTATGATTTTTCGTTTCGAAATATTCAGATGTCTAATATTTATTTTCGCCTTTTTTAAAGTTAGAGAGAACAGAAACTGTAGATAAGCTTTATAGTCCGCCCCATTTTGTTTTTGTCAAATCTGCACTGGTTCATTCCGTCGCGCCTTTATTGGCTTAAAGATATACCAAATACTGTCTACGATTAGAGCCAGACCCACTGTTTATAAAAATACGTACATATTTTCATTTATTAGACATCTCAAAATCTCAGAGCGAAAGAATCACAAACTTTCAGCATTGGCTGATATCTTTAACACAAAGGCCATAGTAAGCCGATAACATTGTTCTTTTGTATATTGGGGTAATTGTAAATATTGTTTCTCTAGTTTATGTTTTAAAATTGCCATGTTTTTATTTTAATTAGTATTTATAAGAACCTTCGTAATGGTCTCGCCACAAGTTTGAATTATGACTGGTCGACTTAAAGACTATTTTGATTTGTGTGAGTGATCGATGAAATAGTTTTCGTTTAGAGTACTAAGCTACTTGCTTCAAAAAATTATTTTCAAAAATCACTTGAACAAATTAAATCTTCACTTCGTTAAGATCTATTTTTGTAACACAATCCGATTAGTTTTTAATAGACTAAAAGCGGTTTGTGAAAAGGACTGCGAAGCGAATGCTCACGGTGGGTACCTCCCAAAATAAAATGAAAAAAAAAAAAAAAGCGTTTGCGGATGCCGTGGCTTTTTTGACCAAGATCGAATTTTAATTGCCACGATATTTTTTTATCGTTCCGTGTGTGCTTTGGCAAAGGAGATGCATGATACTGAGATTAAAAACTTCGCCATTTTAACAATTTCGGATGTGTACTTGTGTAAGAATACTGTTTTGAAATAATGACATGTAAAATGTTTAAAGTATTAGTATTTTTTGTAATTGTTATTTTCATAATTTATTTTTCTTTTTACATATTTTTGACAGATTATACCTAAAATAAGAATTCTCACCAGGTTAAGCACTGAAAGTTTTCTTTTGAATGGATAAAAATATGAATGGTTATATAGCGATTTTAGTGTTACAATTAAAAACCCACCAATCTGATCATATACCTAAAAGTAAAAAGAAAAAAAAAGCAAACCCAAAATAATAATAGTGTCAAAATGTATATTTGTACATAGTGTTATTACACAGAAATCAGGAGGCATAAATTTATTTATTATTTTCTATAAACTGATAACATTTTCTATTTTTGCTGTAGTTCATAAAAAATAAAAACATATGGAAAATAACACTTTTCTATTTATTTAATGTACAGTCACGGACTTTAATTGATGAGCCACTTTCAAACTTTTCAATTTTGCAGTTTCACGAGATTACACGATTAAACACGAAATCAAACCGAATGCTCGGAAAAAAGATGACAAATTACTAATAATCGGAATCTTATCCATAGAGGTTGCAGAATTACCAATAAGTTGTCAATGATATATCCATACGACGATGTTGCATACGTTTATCCAATTTAATTTGATACTGACCTCCTTTGAATTAGAGCTAATTAAATACTCGTTTTTTTCTTAAAACCTATCCGAAGTGACAACTGAAATGTCGATGTCAGAGACGATAATTTTCGAATTTTGGTGAATCGTAGCTGTAGTTATTTACGCGATAATGCCGGCTCCAGTTTCCGTAGAAATTCGCCACAGAATTGTAACAATGCATCAACAGGGACTGAGCATTCGTGGTGTTTGGGGATGAGCTCCGAAGGTGTAGGAGAGCTGGTTAAACTACCGCCTCTTACAAGTGCCGTGAACTATATTAGCATTTTGGAAGATAAAATGCTTCCCTGTTTATGGATTGTGTATCCACAGCACGAAACGGCTCATATTAATTTTATTCACTATAATTGTGCCATACATTGAGCAAGGATTCTCGGCACCTGGTTTGATGCACATCCAGAATTCCAGACGTAACGGTGATTCCATGGCCAGCTAAATCTCCGGACCTGAATCCTGGTGCATCACCGTAATGAACGAAGAAAAGAAGATCTGGCTCAATATTGCCAAGAAGTATGGGAAAACATGCGAGGGACTCATATTGGCACTATATTGGTTATCTCCACTAAATTACGATTGCAAGATGTATTAGACAGCCAAGGAGCATATACAATACTCGATATTAAGTTAGTCCAACAAATAGAATAGAATTATTAATAGATAAACGAAATAAAACAATTTTTCAAAGGTTGACTATTTTTACCTATAGCACGTTTTATTTACTCTTCGGGGATTAGAGGCATGATATTATGTTATCATGTTATGTTACGTTACCAACAAGTAATCTATTTTATTTGCTTTACTTTTTTTTTTTTATCATACTAATTACCATATTAATTCGACGTTAAAATCACTATCAAAGTTTTGTCAAACCTGCGTTTCTATTTACCCTGTTTTACGGTAATATTATATATATATGTATGCAACAGTAATCATAACTCTCAAGAAAGTCATCTTGTTCGCTACGCGTTCGGATAAAATCGTGGGTTCAAATTATTCCGATGTCGAAATTACAAATCATAATTTCTCCGTACGTCAACGTTACTATGGCTACGCTAAAACAATTGTCGCTAGGTTACGGTTGCTACAACTGCCATTGGTGGACTTTGAGTAGTCGCTCTGCACTATGTACGAATATAACCGACTAAGACCGATTTGCATTACACGGCTAAAATACGAATAGTGGCAAGTGGCTCATCAATTAAAGTCCGTGACTGTACCTCACATGTGAAAAAACTCATACTATTATTCCTTGTCTAGTTTCCGCGCCCATCCTTTGTTCTGAAAAGAAAAATAATCAAGAAAGATATAAGAACCATTTTCGTATCGAAATACATAGTTGTCTGACCTTTATGAGCTCTTCGGTCACATGTAACTGTGACTTGTATCAAGAAAATTCTTGGATGGGTTACAGTAACGAAGGGTCAATTTTTGTAAGAGGTAAGCCGGAGTACATATCTTTACTGTATAGAATATTATTGGCTATAGAATACTGACTGTGCCATTTTTCAAAGGGAAGCCGGTAGGAATCGGGTTCTATGGAAGCTTCGCCACTGATGGGTTACCTTTCTAACGTCATTTGTATCTTTGTAAGTGCCGTATGAAAAACCGAGATGCGACATATTATAAACCGCTGGGCCTGGAGATATGAAACTTGGAGGGTGTGTTCTTTGTGAAGAGTAAGTATCCACTAAGAAAGGATTTTTGGGAATTCCACCCCTAAAGGGGTAAAGTAGGGGATGCAAGTTTAAATGAAATACCGTCAGTTTTGAAGTTAGGATCTTCAAATGTTGTTTAGGCTGACGATTGAAAATTATTTTATACGTGTCTCAGCGTTTTTGATAATTCTACCCCCGAAGGGTTAAAAAGGGGGATGAAGGTTGGTTGGGTTGGGACCTGTTTGTTTGGTACGTTCCTGTCGGATATTTTTTGACATCCAAGCGGGCGAAGCCGCAGGCAAAAGCTAGTGCAAAATAAAGTTATTTGAACTTATATATAAATAAACTATGCCTATTGGCAAATTATTTTGAAGTTTTCATAAGCCTAATGCAATTTATTTAGGCCCAACGTTGTATTAAAATTATTTAAAATATGGATCTTTCGAGGTTCATTAATTCGAAACCAATTTTCATTTTACCATTCTGAATAACAATAATACTAAATAATGACTAGGTAAATCGATATAATGCTTAGTTTTTGTTGCTTAACACAAAATAGTAAGTAGTCAGCTGTCTCTGTTTGTATGAATGAATAATTGACTTGCAAAGCCTTTAGGAATGACTACACTCATCGCAGCGGAATAGGCCTGACTCGGTCAGAAAGAACTACATAAGTCCATGCAATAAAAAAAAGCTTTTAGTAAAAAAAAAAACATTTAGAAAAACAAGATTTTAAATATAGGTGACTTGTTGTTTTTTTGTTTTTCTTCTCAGCAATCTCTTTTAATTGATACCCATAACATGGGGGTGATAACAAGTAACTAGTCCGCCATATTGGATTTAGAATGACTTCACTTAGCTAACCATGCATTGTTATTCAAACTAAACGTGTACGCAAAATTTCAGCTCAATCGGTTGAGGCGAGCCGTTTTCAAATTCAGTTGCAAAATTTGATCTAAACTAAAGTAAGTAAGTTAGTGTAAGTTAAATAAAAGTTTGTAAAAATAATAAAAAAAGACGGCATTCGCCTGGTACCAGTTCGTACGACACGTCTCGACACTGTGTAGGACACTTCGCTTTTATTGCATGGACGTTCAAGCTCGTTCGCGACGATTTCTCGTCAAAATATGCAGCAAAAAAATACCTCAAGTAAAAATTACCTTTTCATTCCTTGATATAGCCCTGTGTAGTAGCCACTCATATACCAGCTGAGTAACATAGACGATATGGCTTGCTCCTCGGAGTCAGTTCGGTCCAATGATGAACTAAAGGTCATTGGCGGTGGAGGCATTGGCATATCTGTTGAGCCTAGTTGCTGAAAAAATCAAGAATAAATATTTGTTAGTGAAGGGCGAAAACTAATAAGCAGCTCCGGATCTAGGGGGGGCAAGCCGGGGCCCGTGCCCCGGGCGGCAAATTTAGAGGGCGGCAAATTCAAGCTTGGTAGACGAATACACTACTCAGAATTATCGCAACTTTGCGATTACTAACGGGCAGTATAGTAAAATAATAAAATAAACAATTATTTATTCTCCGCGGGGCGCGTAAGCATAGATCGCGATTTCTCGCTCGGCGGCCGGTGCAATGTCAGTCTCAGACCATATCTTGTCTTATCCTAATTAAAATATATGTCCAACACATCCATGTATTTGTGGCGTTCTTTGGAGGAGACCTATGTCCATCAGTGAGCGTATTATGGCTGAAATGATGATGATGATGATAAAGGTAAAAATATTGTCAGGCGGGGGCGGCATTTTTCAGTTTTTGCCCCGCCTCGAAATAATTCAAGATCCGGGGCTGCTAATAAGTGCTGTCATCACGGTTGTATTCCTCTGAAGGTTAGGCAGTGGTGACCTATTACATCCATATTTCGTTATGTATGCTTAAGCCCTACTTAATAGAGGGGCGACCCTATTGCCATCAACTGAGAACAAATCCAGACTGTGGGCTGCTACTGAGAAATTGAAGATGAGAAAACCCAATAACACTGCCCAACCAAGGAATTGAACCTTGGAGCTAAAGTTCAGCTTGCGATCATTAGACCAATGAAGCAGCTACGCTCACAAGTGTGTGTGGAGTTTCTTGCCCGTTCTTCCCCGTAGAGATCTACGCTTTGGGATGGGTAACTACCAGTGGCGAAGGTTCCATACAACTCGATTCCTACCGGATTCCCTTTGAAAATGGCACAGTCGGTATTCTATAGACAAATAATAACATCATATTAAAGATATCTCCTCCGGCTTACCTTTTACAAAAATTGACCCTTCCCTACTGGTAACTACAGTACTTTCTCAGTTATTATGCCTTGTAACTGGGACTGTAGGTTCATTTTTTTTTTTGTAAGTATTTGACAATTCAAAAGTGTAACTGGCCTACTTGAAATAAATATTTTGATTTTGCGAGGATAACAAGCGCCAATTGAATCGACAAAGATAGCCTAAGTAGATATCCTCCGTTACTTATTTGATGTCACGTCACTTAAGAAAGGACTGTATCAGTATTGCCTTTAAGTACAAAATTCGAACCAGACATTAGCGATGCTCGTGCGTGCTCGAAAATGCGCGAGTGCCCAATTTTCAGTATAAATTGGAACTTCTAATATCTTCGCCACTAAATGTTACTGGGTAATACCCCTCGGTAAGACTGCTTGTCAGTCTTTCGGGCCACTGACTACCTGTTACGACTGTCAAGATCAATAAATGAGAACCGGGATCAACGGCTTAGCATGTCTTCCGAGGCAAAGGAAAACTCGGTATGTAATGGGACACCCATCCACGGACCAGCCTAGGCAAGCGCGGCTTAACCTGAAGATAGACTCGAGCGGCTACTATTACTTAGCCACGAGCTCCATGGTTAATTACTATGGAGAAAAAAATACATACAATAAAATCTAGTCATCAGTGGCGAAGGTTCCATACAACTCGATTCCTACTGGCTTCCCTTTGAAAATTGGCAGTCAGTATTCTATAGACAAATAATATAATCACATTAAAGGTAAGTACTCCGGCTTACCTCTTACAAATATTGACCCTTCGCCACTGCTAGTCATTATGGAAATGAGCAAGAGAAAGAACTTACATTTCTTAACATAGATAAATTAGGCATGGGTGGAATCGCCGGAAATTCAAAGCCATTGATATTCATGTTCCTAGATTGGTTCTTCTTCTTTTTAGATGGCTTTTTCTTTTTTGGCGATGCTCGATCTGTAATTAATAATATGAGCATTTTAATAGAGCTCTTCAGAAATGTTAAGTGGTTAAATGTAATCAAACAATAAGACGGCGAATTTAGTTGTTTCTAGACGTGTGCGTCGATGTTGAAACCGTCGGCGGCGGCGTAAGAGCAAAAAAAGCCGGCAGTGGGTGGCGTGAACGGCCGCGGTGGCGTCATCGGCGTGTGCATTTGCCACTTCGACTAGTACTGAGTTCATTATATTAAGTCAACATTATAATAAGACTGCATTACAAATAATATAGTATATCAAAGAGGATATCATCAGTCTTCAGAAACCTATGCAAGTCAGCTTGAAAAGCAAGCTATTAGAGTTGAATCCCTTCCTCGATCAAGAGGAAATAAGAAGCCTAAAAGTTGGCGGGAGAATTGCTAATGCGAATATCCATCAAGATATGAAAAATCCTCGGTATCTCAGTAACTTACTAATTGATCAAGGACATCAGATGGCATTTCATGACGGGGCTCGACTCACCCAAACTTGGCTGTGTCAACAATATTGGGTACTATGCGGAATCCTAGCTGTCAATAAGCGCATTAGAAACTCCCTCTTTCTAGCAAGCGGACCAAAGTTATAGTTAATCGAAACGGAAAAGTTTTACATACAAGGTATCAGCTCTCATTAAAAAAATAATGGATGACTAGCGTTCCTAGAGCACAGCAACCTATCCGCAAATCCGCACGTCGTCGGCCGCGACGCCGTCCACGCCGACAGCGCAAACGGTCAGCGGCCGGCGGAGGTCACCAGCGTGTCGCGGAGCACACGTCTAGTTGCTTCCGGCCACGCGACAGGTGTTAAATGTTCAACTTTAAGTTCATACCCATGCTATCACTAGGCATCTGGTCACTGCACCCCCGTTCAGCTCCGCGAAGAGGAGACACATCACAGTTATCTTCTGCCTGTTCAGTCCTAGCCTCTAAAATCTGACGAGCCCTCGCTTCCTTGCCCTGAGAAGGCATTAGCATTACTATTGAAACTACTTCTTGGTTTTCATAGCCTGGAAGATTGAAATAGTTTGTAATTAAAATGGTATAATATAGTATATGAAATCAGGTTGTTAGTGGTAGAGAATGATATGATGATTATAGAACACCTGTCTGTTTGATTTATAACTAGACATTAAGCATGGCATTAAGTCCGCCTATGTGCTTTTGTGCTTGAAGTGTAAATAAATAAATACAAATAATGAGTTAAGTACAGTAGCAGTGGCGAAGGGTCCATACAACTCGATTCCTACCGGCTTCCCTTTGGAAAATGGCACAGTAAGTATTCTAGAGACAAATAATATAATCACATTTAAGATATGTACTCTGGCTTACGTCTTACAAAAATTGACCCTTCGCCACTGGTTGCTAGTGCATGAAGTTACTACTGTCAAATTTCCTCATTCAATTTGGAACTTAACCGTTATAATTTTTTGGTTTAAAATTATTTGGAGAAATTTGATCGTTTGTGGTAACTTGAAGTGCTGGCGACTGTACATAAGCTACACCTAAATTAATGCATGTAGAATGTAAAATAAAATCTGCTGTTGGATCTTCAGCACTCAGTTGAAGACTCGAAAACAGGCAGGAGTGGTCAAACTAAACTAGAAATCGTAGAGAGAAACTTTGGACGAATATAAATTCATTTATTTATCGCCTTTTGCAACAAGTATGAACTAATGAGTCCACTGAAGGAGTTCAACATTACCAAAAGGCTTTCCACAATCTGCCTAGAGCGTGTCCTCAGCAGTTACGGACAAATTAGGCATTCCCCTAGGCATAGGCTGAAAGGGTTCTGATACTGGGCCGAGTAGAAGGTAAAAGCGCGCAAGGCAGCGCACCGGCAAGATGGTCAGACGTGATCAAGAAGGCTGTTGGAGAAAGCTTTTACCGAGCAGTTCACACTGCAGGAAACCACATGGCTTGGACAAGTGTCATATGTGGTTGCGATCCTCAGTAGTGAGGGAATGACGAAGAAGAAGAGCATATAAAAAATTTACAAGCTAACAGTAATATCTTACCTAGGTATTTGACAACACAATCATTATTGTCAACAAATCGCACAATAATGGCTTCATACTCCAAACCGTCTTCACTAAACACCAACCGGCACGGCATACCAGGTTTCCACATACCTATCTTTGGTCTCTCATCAACCACCGTGTTATTAACCACTTTAGGTTGAACTTTCTTCATAGGAGACTTCAGAGATGCCTTTTCTTTTTTAAATAAAATTACAGCTGTTGAAATAAAGGAGATAGTCTTAGGATTTATCTTAAAGTTAATTTTAATTTTAAACACTTGTTTACCTACTTCCAACTTTAACTCTAGAATCTTGATTAAATTTTTGCTGTAAATAAAATAGTATATCCGAGCCGGAGAGGTGATCTGTACCTCAGGACATACCTACTTCAGACACCTTTCTCTATTTAAGATTGTGCATTTACCAGTACCTGTTACTTCTGATGTTGAGATAAATAAAGATTTATGATTATGATTAAAGTGGAAGCGGCAAGGCAGCCTGTGAAATTTAAATTTTCTTAATTTTTTTGCAATTTGCCAGCCAATGTCAGGCTGTATGTTGAACAAAATATGGTTTGCGGCCTTAATATGCATATATTTACAGACATTTAATCATTAAAATGACCAATATTACCCTCTACGTTAATTTTTATCTATAGTTTGGAAAAGGCTAGGCAGATGATGAACAACTTTTACATTTAATAGTCATTTGATGGGATTAAACAAAGGGGTTGCATTGATGATTTTTTTTCTTTCATTTTTTTTAAATCCATCCATCATCATCATTTTGCTAAAATCTGCTGGAAATAGGCCTCCCCCAATCGTCGCCACATCAATTGGCCCTACGCTTCTTGTATCCACTGGGCGCAACCTTTGATAGGTCTTTGATGTATAGTGGCAAGCATAAACATGATCTATTCACAAAGGTTAGTTTCTCTTGAAATAATAATAATTGCAAGTTTGAGTTTCATGATAGTATACTATGGGGTCCAAGATTCTATGCTAATCTAACCTAATCCTAATCTATCCTAATTCTATTTCTAATTTGAATCAATACTGAAGTTAGTAGAATATTGGTTTTGTAGTTTGGTTTGGTTTGAATAAGTGGTGATATATTCACGTGACAGTACCAAGGGGCCTGGCTACGCCTACGGTACGCGGTCGCAGTTTAAGACTCCTCAGTTTAAAAAATTAAATGATATCACGTACGATCATTCATTGCAGTCGATGTATTAGTTGACATTGCAACTCGTTTTGCCACTTCAATATTTGCGATCCTCACAGCCTTGTCATACGCCTCATTCAGTTTCTTATCATCCCACTGATCATCATCATCAGTATCAGACTGAAACAGGGAAAACAAATTTTATTAAACATCCTCAATTCTCATCTCGTAAAATCAAAGGAAAGTTTGATCTGTCTTGAACTTACCACATTCATTCCTTTGACGTATAGGACTTCACTTTTGGACATCATAAGTATTTTGTAACCCTGTTTCCTTAATTTTTTTGTGGTTAGGTTAAGGACACTAAAATTTTTATTCAAACAATTTTTAACGCTTCAAACAAAGCGTATTTTCTCAATTTTTTAATTTTTTTTTACAATTCGTTCGTCTTTTTGACATTTCAAAATTTATTGTCTTTGACTTTCTGGAATGAGGGATGGATTTTGGCAAAGCTATAGTCGAGTAATGAAAAATAATTGATTGTGTAATCGGTTCTTATTAGGTTTATTCTGCTGCAAAACAGTAAGGGTTCCCGCACACGGGCCACCGGCCACAACCACAAAACGACGCCATCGGCATATTTCCTGTAGTTTTCATACATGTAATATGGTCTCGCCGCACACGGTTGACGCCGGTGGCCACTACACGCTACAAATCGTCGCTGCTTGCTTCTTGTGGCCCGCACCGGCCACTAAACGCCACCACAAGCCACTCGCGCGATTCCCGACCCCTCTCTCCCTTACCTCAGTCAACATTCTTCGTCCGAGTCCATTATGATACCGCATGCATGGGTTAAAAAAGTAGCAGCCACCGACCACAAGTGTCTGTCGCGCGCTTCAGCTACCTTTGTAGCCGCTTCTAGCTTCTCATGGCGGCGTTTGTGGCTGTGGCCGGTGGCCCGTGTGTGGGGACCCTTATGGGTTTAGTATTAAGAATAGACACTTTGCGAAACGCATAGACTTTTCAAGTTTCGTGGAGTTTTGTAGCAGTTTAACTTATTATCCGAGAAAAATACGTTTAGTTACTTCATGTCGAAAGCAGCTGTTCAACAGTAGTCTGTGGAACCAAATGAACCAATAATATTATTATGATTAGTTTTGACATTTGACAAATGTCAAGTCGGTTGATGTGCTAAAAAATAAATACAGAATATTTTTCAAGAATTTCTGCAAGTACGTAATAATTCCACAGTTAATACCGATAATTAGATTTATATTAATATATTATACCGACGTAATAGTGGATTTAAATTTTATTCGTGCTATTTTTCTACCTTTCATAGATCCGGATCCGCAAAAACTACACTATTAACAAAACTGTAAACATACAGTTTTGTTAATAGTGTAGTTTTTAATAAAAATTACGAACATTAACCATATATCATGGGTAAAAATGCGCGGAATGTAATTTAGGATAGTTTTATACCATTTAATTACGAAAATGGCAGGAAAAGAATTGTCTGATTCTACCACCAATGAAGTTGATCTGGAGGTGAAAACTGAGCCATTCGAACTTGATTCAACTTCACTTCACTTCGATTTTATACCACTCCATATGTCCACAAAGCCAGAAATCCAAGTTAATAATGTGCCTAACGAAAAAAATGGACAGAAGAGGATACAAACAGCACCAATTGAGGCAATGATTGCTGTAACTAGTAAGAAACCTCGAATTAACACACCAGACGACAACATTAAATCTGCAAAGACAGTCGAGGATCAGACAGAGTTTAACAAAACAGGAGGTGGAGATGAGACTGATCTTAACAAAAAGTCAGATGCGGATGAAATGGATACTGAGAAAAACGGAGTTAAGGATGAAATGGGCCAATCAAGTGTCACTGCAGAGTATTATTTGACAGTAAACAACTTGCCGTGTGATTGGACTTATTTGCAAATCAAAAGTTATTTATCATTTCAGAGAAAATTAATGAGACTATAGGAATAAGTTTACTTTATCTATAAATAGGTTTTAAACAGTAGCACATGCAGCTCCTGTACAATGTGTACAAAATTGGTTAACTGGCTTCTTTATTTATTGTTACTTCATACTCTAGTGAGTACAAAGTATGGAAAAAAATATATAAATAAACGTTTATTGCTAAATCTATAATGTACACTTACAGGTGGTAAATAAAAAAATAGAAACGATTATGGACCCTGTTGGGCACAGCAAATTTTTTTAATAAGTAGAGAGGAAGAGCGCTTTATTCCTTGGCCGGCGCCCATTGGCATGGCAAAGTATTTTGAGTGTCGAATAAAAATATAACTTGAAAGGTATGAAAATAAAGTTGAAATTACAATGTTAACGATCGTTACTACAAAAACAATATCGTGGTATGTCATTACAACCGTTAATATTGAAATACCAACTTTATTTCCATACAATTAAGTTGTATTTTTATGCGTCACCTAAAAATACTTTGCCATGCCGTGCCGCCAATGGGCGCCGGGCCCTTGTTGTTAAGTTTGAATTACTTTCTATCCTATTAAGTATTTTACATTTCCATTCATTCACTTAATCTACTAGTATTTTATATGTAAGTCTATCTATTAATTTCTTAGTTTATCTATTTATTTCTCAAAGGAGCTACCTCATATAAATATGGCCCACTGTACATTCTTCTTCATCTTCTTGTGCCTCCCCAATTACATTACAATACTGTAAATTAACATATTTTCAACAGTTCAGATGCGATAAAGCAGAGTTAAAAGAAGTGATGGAAATGGCTGGCAATGTCCTCATGTGTTGTGTGGTACCCGCTGGCACGAAATACGCCAAATTCATATAAAGTCATCCCTTAGAAGCCGTTCAGGTACCAAATGTTCTTTCCTTGTCTAACTGCCATTTCAACAGCAAAATCAACGTTGCCAGCACTATGCTACGAGAGAAAGCATACAGCACTCTGCGCATACAGTACCTTCAACAACGCATTCAGCGTTGATGGGGTTGCCGCGCTACTGCAGTGCAGCGCGCTAGTATGGCATGTTCGCAGAAGCGGGTATCATGCGCAGGGTACGCGCCAGCCCCAACAGCATCCTGAAAACTATAGCGGACAGGTGGAGCAGTCCCATACTGAGGCATCGGATACGCCTACAATGTGGCGTATAATTAATAATTGTTTTGTTTTTCTGGTAGATGTAACTACTAACACTAGTTTCTATGTTGTGTGTTATCTAACCAAATAGGTATAATTTGTGTAAAGTAAAAGTCTTTTTTTTAAACGAAATTTTGGAAAACCTCGTTAGCGAAGCAGCATGTCCTAGAACCAAAAATTTGAAGATATCTGTGTAGTGGATTACAGCCCACTCCCTCTCCTATAGGGACAGGGTGTAAAGTTCCTCAATACTCCATTTAAAATGGCGGATCCTCCGACCAGACGGGTGCTGTGCCTGGTGGGCTAGTAGTTCTTCATTTGTGTCATAGATGGCGCTGTAATATTTTTAGTACTATGTTGCTGTAGTGCAGTATTATATTATCTGTGCTGTAGTACTTTTTGTAGTGCCGCTACAGGCTTGTGCGTACTTGGTAGACAGATATGCAACATAGTTCAACAATACCATAGATAAAATAAAAATATTACTGTGACAACAAACAGACAGTAAGAAAATATTATAAAAGCTCTTGATATAAGATTTTAAACTATCATGGTCACTAACATTACTATTAATACTAACGGGATATTTACCATGTTTACTGTTTGTTATGAGTTCCCGATATTTCGGCGCTGTTGCAAGCACCATGATCACGGATAAACTGAAGTTATTGCGGGTGGGTGTTTATGAGCAGACAAATCGGTCTACCCTCTTTCTTGTTCGGTTTAAATATCCCGTTAGTATTAATAGTAAAAGCTCTTGATTTAGAGAGGCCGATATTGTGTTCGTTTTGGGTGAACTTTATATCCGGTTTTGGACCTTAAAGTTAAGTCAAAATTCAAACAACAGAAAAGGCATATTATTTTAATATAATTATAATAAGCTTAACAATGTAGGTGCTTTTAATCAGGCCCAATTTAAACTTAAATGAACAGAAGGCTTGAGAAGTTACTCACATTAATTTTAATTTCAATGGATTTTCATTAAAACCATTTACTTCGTTAAGTGCTTTACTTAAAATTTCCTTTTCAGGCGATTTCAATGTTGAACGGACAAATGCTCTATGGGACTCCCCTTAAAATTACTATGGATAAAAATCCTGAAGAAAGCGTAGTATTGCCCAAAGGTCTGGTTAGCATCGGACAAGGTTTGGGTATGAGAGCTAGACCGATACGCAACATAGTTCAACAATACAATAGATATGCAAACAAACAAACTTCTGCAATAAATCCCATACTATTTTCCGAAATCGATTTCAGTGACGGAAACGTAAATAAGACTAAAACGGTAGAAAATCCAGAGGAAATGGAAAAAAAATATAATGAATTTGTGAGTTACCGACGTGGTTGCAATATCTCCAACCCAACTGTTCATTTGAAAGTAGAAAATATTGACAAATTGGACTGCCCCGATTCAATGGACGAGAGTGATTTTGTTAAAATTGCCACCAGGACCGAACGTGGTGGTGTAAAATATTATGAAGGATCTCCTCAAGGGAAAATTAAAAATGGAGAAGAAAAACAACAGAGTAATTCACCTCTGCTGGCAAGTCAAGCCAAGCCAAGCCCTGGTTTTATGCATCCCAATTTAGTGCGGACTCCTCCAGTTCCAATGCATAATCCTTTACCTATTTCCGGTCCTCGTGAGCCTTTCTTTAGACCTGGTAATCCACAAGAACGTCTTCCCATTCGTCCTCGGGTTCCCTTCATGCCACCTCCCATTCAGCGGCCTCCATTCCCCCAACCAAGGCCCCCTTTCCGTCCGGCAGGTATGAGGCCTCAAATTCCTCTGACGGCGATTTGTAGTCCCCCTCGAGCTAATGTGGAAAATTGTGTCATTATTAAGCTTTCAAATGTGAGTATTGCTGGACAAATTTTCCGAAATAAAAGTTTTTTTTTTTTTTTTTAAGGAACATCAACGTGCAAACGAATTTAGCACATAATTCTAGACCCTCCAGCATATACAAGAGAATGTTATACAGCAGGTTGTAGCTGCGTCAAAAAAAATCTTTTGAATTATCCTTTCACATATAATTATTTTAGTCTGAAGCAACCGGTTTTTTTTAAATAATCGACAAAAAAAATTGATGCCGGTTTTTTTTTATTGCCTGCAGTTCTAGAATCATGTGCTGAATTCGTGAAAACAGTTGCGCGTGGACACTAACATTAATGATATTTCTAGATGCCGCCATCCACGACAGTCCCATTGCTCTGCGACTTGCTAGCCCAGTGTGGCCAAGTGATGACGGTGCATCTGACCACTCCAGGATGTGCTTTGGCCACTTTTAGCCATCCGTCACACGCTGAAAGATGTTTCAGTATCCTTTCTCAAGCAAAAGGCAAGCGTGAGAAAACTTCAATAAACCTGCCCATTTAGAACTATAGAGTTTTGAAGAGTCTTTTAAGAGTGTAGAAAGTAGCTTTTGTATTTACAAGAGAATATTACAACTCTACTAAAAAGCCTAAAATATTTTGTTTACAGGCTCAACACACAACCCCCCCACCCCCATCCACCCCCATCCCCATACACTATACTACACGTGAATAACGTAAAAATGTTATGTACTTTTTCTGTTCTGTTGCAAAATTGTCTAGCTATGAAAGAGCGGAGTCTCCTAATACAGGCTTTTTCTTTGCTTAAAAGGAGGCTCCAATCATCAACTTGTTGTTCTGATTTTGGTTATGAAATAAATATTTTTTATTATAACATTCTTATAAGATTGTAATCTTCGTGTAATGGCTTCTTAAGCAACTATTATACTAAAGTAACGCAAAATGCTGCATAATATGGCCGTAGTGACACGTATAAGTACTGTTTTAATATGCCCTTATACAGCATTTATACAGCTTATTGTATAAAAACGAATTTAAATACAGCTTGCATACAGCCTAATATGCTGCTGGGTTTGTTTAAAATCAATTCGTAGATAGAATTGATACATCTCACACTCATTTTCGCAAACATATTTTTGAGCATCTTTTGTTTTCCTTTTAAGCGAATAAGAGTAACCTCTGCCGTAGAAGTAGGTGTCAGGCATAAATGTTGCATGAGGCATAAATGCGTTACTCATAGGCGAGAAAACACTAATGTGTTCTCACATTTTAACAATGGGTAGTTGACGCAAATAGTTTTTTTTTCGCACTGGCGAAACGGCGAAACATTCGCATAAAAACATTTAACACCCTTCTTTTTTATCGGGGGTTGAAACATGTTGAAATCTATCAGACAACATGTTTTTATTGAACGCAAATTCATCGTGCAAAAGAGACTTCGGCCTTAATAATTCTCTTCGTAATTTCTTCAAGAGTTTCAGTTTACGGAGAAACTTAATCTACCAGTTTGTTGCTAATTTGCCATTCTTCTTTCAACACAAAATGTTCGGTTCTTACCACCGTGTTTGCGTGACTGCTGAGCATGAGATCCTGGGTTGGATTCCCAGGTCGAACTAAGTGTTATTAGGTATTCCATCAGGAATTTCTCAGTAGCAGCCTCGGACTCGGAACTTGTGCCCGGTTGATGGCAATAGGCTCGCCCCTTATTACATGGACTTAAACATAACTGGGTAAATATGGGTAAAATATGAGGTACATGTCTGCCTGACCCTTCGGGGATTACAGGTGTGTTGTTCTGAACACTAAATGTTAATACCTCCGTTACCACCGTACTAATTGTTGTTACCACCGTGTTTAATGTGACCATAAGTTCCTTAGCAAAAATCAGAAAGGTTCAATGGGATGAACGGATGGATGGATTTATAATTAAAGTTGTTTTTGCTTGAAACTTAGGTAAGTATCGAAGTTAAGTATGCATTTATTTGCCCATCAAGAGGCTTTATTTTTTGCAGCTGTCTTTGTGTATACAGGGTGATTATTTTTAAACTTGAAGCTAAAAATATTAGAATAGATTGTCATTATGAAACCCGTAAAACGAATGGTTTTTAATGAATTATGAGTTTATAGTGTAATGAGTATAAATGGGAAAGTATGTTTTGTCGTTGAAATTATCATTAATTGTACAGTTTTCATTGCAAGTGCCAATTTATGTTATTTCCTACAGTATTAGTAATTTTAGTATTATTATAGTAATAACTTAATTTAGTGTTACGCATTGCCAAACCACATATTTATCACGAATAATTTTCTTTTGTCGTTTTTTTTTTCATTTTTATAAAATAACCGTTTTATATCACGAGTGTGATTATAAGTGCGTGAACCCGAATTTATAATAAGTACAATAATATAATACAGAATTCATATATCATATAATGTAAGTCAGACTTTCTGAAGTCTGTTAAAAATAGTCTTTATTTTAATGTATAGGATTTAGTTACGAATTGTCAAATTGCTTACTTATTTACTGAAAGTCTTGGTTTTACGTCTCCAGTACAGTCTTCAATTTTACAAAAATGAATGTCACTTGCTATGTGTGAACTAACAAACTATTTACTTAATTGAAGACGTATAAACGTTAAGTTAAAGTGGGTAGTACCACAACTTTGACGCACGATTTCACATGTAATGTGCGTGTAAGCACGCATTTTTTATAAAATAAGGTAGCTAAATCGCGCGATAAAGGTGGGTCTGAAACTTATCTACTAATAATACTAATATCAGTGGCGGACCTCCGAACAAGTCCATCAGCTTGGCTAGCTCTAAAGCTTATTTATTTATTTATTTAAACTTCATGTACAATAGTGGTACATAGGCGGACTTAATGCCACAAGGCAGGCTTCTTAATTTAAAGGTTTTTGGACAGTCTACTTGCCATAGCTTGCCGTAATGTTGACCCGTAGACACGCCACTGACTAATATGCATACATACATACACTCTTTACATTCAAATATTCACACAAATACTTAAAAATCATAAATGAAATAATTAAGTCAGCTCATAATTAAAGTTTTTTCAAATAAGTCTCATATTTTACATAACGTCGCTAAATGTCTACCACCACGTAATTTAAAAATAGCAACTTTACAGGCGAGTAAAAAACATCAAAATGAATGGTACGATACCATTTCGTAATCTGTGTTCACTTCAAATTAAATAGACGTTGCTTGTTCCTAATTGGCAGAAACAACGCGTCTTCCGACTCTAGCAAACGGCATCGGATTATGGAACACCGAACAAAAAAAAAAAAAAAACCGCCAAAAATTGACTTACGTGGTGTCAGAACTTCAACGACGTAATAAGTTGTTCAAAACTTAGTCTTACTAACTCATGTTCATTCATAATTTTAATAACAATTTCTTTGGTATGTTGATAACTTGACCGAACAGTCCCAATTTATCTTAATACAATGAAAATTGTTTCCTTAGATAACTAAGTAAAATAAAGAAAATTCATGGTTATCTTATAATAGATAACCATGAATTTTCTTGATTAATAATCTCAAGTAATGTTTTAATCAGTTCTATAAATTAATTAAAAGGTAGGTATAATTTTAAGGTCATAAATTATTTTTAAATGGCAACTTAATGCTGATCCATGTCTTAAGATTTTAAGACTCACTAATGATTTTGTTGTTAATATCCTGCTTACAAATTTTATTTAAGATTATTGCTGTTGTGTTTTAACTCATTTCTTAATAGCAAGTAGCATTATTGAATCTTTATTTTTAGTGCAAAATTTTTGCACATTGATATTTAAAATGTAGTGTAGCCAGTCGCAAAAAGGATGCCTCATAATATTTATTTTAATATTAAACCTACTTCCATCGATTTGCATAGTTTTTGTTTTTTTGTTACTACTTTAGAATTAAGACAGTGCTTAAAGTACGGTAAAAAATATATAACTCCATACAGGAAAATAAACACATTAAAATGTGATCTAATAGTTTTATTTATTGCAAGCCATCCCTTAGTCTTAGAAATACACACATATGAAAACAAGTGGGTGTTGCCCTATTTTCAGCCTTTCCATATTTATTTTACCTCTGAACGCCAGCTAGCTAGTGTAATAATTTGACAGACTTTTCTATGACAGCGTCTTAACCACAACTGTATTTCTACGACAGTAAAGTTCATTGTCATTTTAACAGTAATGCCCAATCAGAAGTAGACTAACTGAAATAACAGTTCTGAGAAAGGATTTGTTTTCTGGCGACGGAGCCACTAGGTATACAGAACCAGATCTATAGAGCGAATTTCGTCTTAGGGTTCAAACACAAAAACACGTTACGACGACGCAACGTGCCACCGCACGGCAACGTGACGTTGCACGTTGCGTCACGATGCCGTGACGTGGAAATCGACGTCGAGCAACGTAAATAATCACGTTACGACAACGCAACGTGCCACGTTGAACGACATCGTATAGTTTTAGATATTAAAAACGAGTTGTTTTTGTTTAAAGATTTTGTTTCATAAGCAAAAATAAACCTAGAATATTACTTTGATTTTGTTCAGAATTTGCGAGTTATTTTTTGTTAAATATGTCACTAGACCGAATAAAACGATTTTAGTTAAGGAAAGTTAATAGTTTCCTTAAATTATCCCCAATTTCTCGATGTGTCCTTGGTACACCGTAGTACTGGCCCAGGTTCATAGGTGTGTTGTACCTTGGCCTTACTTACCCTTTTTTAACTTGTAAAACACCTGTAAGTATGAAATATACATTTCTGAGTTGGTGAATACTCAAATAATTAACCTTTCAAAATATGCAAATATGATTTGTGTAGAGTACATTAAATCACAATAAAAAATAGATATCTAAAAAACTGCCCTAGATACAACAGGTCCCCCTTGTAATATTTTTGGCTTCATTTTAAATATACATCCTATATACACACCGACAACTGCAAAAATAAAGCCTCTTCATGGGTAAATAAATGCATATTAAGTTCGATACATGCCTAAGTTTCAGGCAAAAGCAATTTCAATATAAACCCATACACGTCCACCCCGTTGAAAGGTTTTGGAAGATTTTTGCACAACTTTGATAACTTATTTCTCGGAAACGTGACACTTTAGAAGATTTTGTCGCATACCAAACTTGTTTGTATTGATGCCAGCTATCGATTGATATAGGTTTTATGCGTGGCTAATAAAATCAAAGATGTGCTGAAGATGCCCTCAGTGATTGGACTTTAACTTTGATAGCTCATGTCTCGGAAACGTGACACTTTAGAATATTTTGTCTCATACAAAACTGGTTTCTATTGATACCAGCTATCGATTAATATAGGTTTTTAGGTATGCTCGCTACTTTGATAAAAAGTTAAAATGACGGAAGTTAGGCCGGGCCATTAAATTCATACTCCTTTCTAATTATTTATTAAGGAAATTTTTTGTTTAACTACTATCCGTCAGTAAAGCAGAGCAGTTCAACCATTTCATTTCGTTAAAATCTAAATAAGGACTAAATGGATTCGAGAATCTTCGTAGTGGCTGGGAGCAGCCCGATTTGCCGAGAACCAAGTTGAGTGGCGTGCGATTGTTGAAAACCCATGTTGAGCAGTGGACTGTCACTGCTGATGAAGATGGATTCGATACCCAATCCTGCGATCAAGTCTGTCAAGCTAATGATTCAGTATTATACCTGCTTAATTTGTTAAGCATTGTTCGCGTCCTAAGTTCGCATCGTCCTGCGTAACTAGATTAATACCTAATTTATCCAATTAGGTATGCAAAACAAGAGCACATAACACAAACTGATTAGGTAGACGTAACTTGCAATAACCTTTTTATCTTAAACTGATTTAAAAAATGTGATTAAAATGCCAAGGTCTTCCAATTGTCAATGTTAAAGAAAACATGTTTAAGTATTACGATAGTTTCGTTGCTTCTTTATACAAATACCTAATGTTCTCATCTCAACACTTTAGTTTATATAATAGGTAAATTGTCAACCAAAACTTTCTGCGCAAGGTAGCTATCGGCATAATTATTAGCTATCAGTAACTACAAGGTATGAACACATGATCTCGTATTGTTTACCATATTTTTACCTTCTACTGTGCTTTTAATTTTGTTATGCATATTGTTTAACTTCTTCTCGCACACGGAATCTCTGTACAAGCTAATTCTAGCCTGGAAGGGGCCTGGTGACCTGTAACACAGGTTTTTCCCAAAAACCTACATCAGGCACCAGTCTCTCACAAAGATTGAATACAGTTGAGGCTTTTTTGTACACATTAACTTTAAGTCAGCTTTGTGAAGAGAGAATAAATGATAAATGATAAATAAATAATCTCGGCTTTTCCGTGCGAGATAAAGGCAAATGGTGTCGGCACAAGATTTTCAGTTCCAACCACCAAGAAAAACATAACAAAAATAATATTCTGGGCAAGGCTTTAGTTGTGAAAATAATATTTTGTATGACGCAGCACCCAACAACATGCCCTTAAGTTATTCAAAGCGAATACCGAAGTCAATGAGCGTTAAATTGATTTGTGCATATTGCGCCGATACCAGCGCCTGTTATAATTGACGGCAAATAGCAGAGGTAATTAGGTTTGCTGTGCACTGAATAATAGTTAATAATCCTATTATGTTATGGATAGGCTCATTGTGCACGGACTTCGATACGACTTGCGTCAAGCGACATGCGCGGGCTTCAAATGTTTCCCAAATCGCGCCTCGATGTCACGGGGTAAACTCTAAAAAAGTTCTTTCATTTGTATTCTCCATAGTTGCTGTCGCAAGACCAAATAGTCACTGTAGCATGTGGCCAAGAAGTTACATTAGCGATTTTTTGAACTCGGACGTTTAAAGTCATTTTTGTGGGAATAAACGCCGTTTTAAACTTGCAACTTGTCCTCCCATAGGAAACCTTTGGGCCAGTTTGGCACATTCATCAGCCCGTACTACAAATACCAGTGAACCTCTGTTAATTTAGGCCACATTTCGCATTGTAATCAATCATGGGCGACCAACCATCCATGATGATACTTCACAAAATATTTATGAGTTCTCATCACTTAGGTAAGTAGGTAGTCAATTTTAGAGACATTGCAAAACCATGGTTTTTTAAACGCGCGATTCATGTAACGCACGTCTACGGCTCGTAGCGCATTTTCTGCCTTGAAAAGCAGCACTATAGCGGGCATAGTTAGGTTGACAAAAAGAACGCTAGCGACATCTAGGTATGACTCAAATGAAGAACTGAGATCAAAATCCTGAATCGCGATATTAAAGTTATCTGCGACTTTTTTAAGCTTTCACGGTTTACTACTAAACTTATACTGTTACTTACGGGATATCTTCCGTGATTGTTAATTATTTTGAATCCAGTTTTGAGTAAGCTCAAAAGTAGCAGCCGGCATCGTAATAAGGACTCCACAAAACCTGGTGATACGGTGAGTGTGTTTTGCCGTGACTTAGTGTCGAGTTCCAGTAGTGCGCGTAGCAAAAGACAAAGAAAGAGGGTAGATAGATTTGTCTGCTCTTAACAATTTATTTCCCATCCACCCGCATTCTCCAGTCAACCCGCGATCATGGCGCTTGCAACAGCGCCGAAATATCGGGAGCTCAAAATAATGAAGAATCACGGAAGATATCCCGGAAGTGACAGTATAAGTTTAGTTATCTGCGAGTTAATACCATAAAAAAGAACCCCGCTATAACAGTCGGGCAGTAGCTCACCAGACACAACACCCGTCCAGTCAGAGGATCCTCGCTTTTCTATGGAGGATAAAGAACTGTACACCCTGTTCTTCACACATTTCATGTTTTTTTTCTTAGTTTGTATGTACGTCATGTCCCTGCGACAAATAAATATATTTTTGTTTCTTCTTCTTTCTTCGTAAAGCATCATTAACGTTTGCAGACCGTGAATGGCCGTTGACGGCGCATATTTGCTTAATGATTACTACCACACTATTTGGATACTTGCACTAATTACGTCCGGTATGTCTGGTCAGATTACACCTACCGCGTTCCTATCGCATTGTTCGCTGGATGACATGGTTATTAGGGAGCGGGAAGCCATCTGTGTAGTTACATAATACTCGTACAGTAAATAATGAAGAGAGTTCGTTTGTAGTTTAGTTAGATAAGCTAAATGCGCCAGTCGAAAAGTTTTGAGTATAGATGGTTAGTAGGAATTAACAACGTATGGGTTGCGTGAGAGGTGATATGGCTAGGAAGAGGCCGAAAGCCGAGACTATTGCTGCCCAGTTGTCACTTAAATAGATTCACCATGTAATATCGAAACACTAACTAATCAAAAGATTAATTAAGAATGACTTGAAAATAATATCAATCATCACATTATTGTATTGAGTGGGTCTCCAAGTAATTGAAGCGTCGCCTGCAGGTTTTAAAGTAACCTAACATGAAGTGGGGGTCTTAGTTCGCTCACTTCACTCGCTCACTAGACCCCGCCATCCCCTTCGAACCTAACCAGAGTCACGGTGCTACAAGTCCCGAGTCCGCTTCGCTCGCTCCTGTTTCCTTGCAACAACAACACAATGCCTTTTTAACTATGTTGCGGAGTTTTAGTATTTATTGTAACTAAATAAAAGATCTACAATCTAGTGGAGTATTGTTTTTCGGGTATACATAATACTTAGATAGATTACTTATATAGATTGTTGCTTAGCTTTATAAGGTGAACAATCTGCTATTTTAGATACAAAATATTATTGCTGTAAGCTCTAAAAAAGTGATCAAACTATAGTTTAAGATACATATTTACATTAATATGATAATTCATACTTAAAGACCGTGTTAATTAATATAATGACTAATATATTTCATGGGAATAGAAATTATTAAAATTAGAGAATTGCAGATTAGTGCCAAATGCAAACATTACTTGTACTTATCCTTATTCCAGATCCACCGTGAAAGCACGGTTTCCCATCGTGAACATGTACATCATCTGTAAGCCGGTGTGTTGCCGTATTCATGTCGTATTACACACGGTTATGCGTGCCGACATAAACCCGATACGGGTATTATACACGTCGGTTACAGGCAGTTACAAATACCCGGTTACTGGTACCATATTGACACGTTGATTGAGATTAATTATTGGCCTGCTGGATTTTAGTATAATCGACTTAAGAGTAATTCTGCTTTGAAAGCTGTTAAGGCTAGATTTACTATAAAAAACTATGCTTTAGTATTTATTATGAGGACAAAAATTATGTGGGTGTTTGTAGTTTTGTATAGTAAATATAGCGTTAACAGCTTTCAAAGCAGAATCGTATATAAGAGCGTAAATAGCCTAAAGCCATATGCAAAGAGCTGGTTGTCAGACCTTCGAGTCACTTAATACCTTCCTGTAACGATTGTAAAAGATCTACAACAGCGGGGACCAACAGTTTACCTTGCTTGCTGAGGCACGGCCAAAGAACGAAAGAAGAAACTCCCATCTACGGACCGACCTTGGCAATCGCGGCTTCACCTGAAAATCAGCCCGTGCTGCTGTTATTTTTAAACCACGAGCTCCACAATGTGTTCCCAAAGTGTCAAATCAAAAGTAATAAAAAACATGATGAACAAAGCCACGGAGAACCTATGGCCTTAAATAGAAAATAAATTAGGTAGCGTCACAGTACCTAATTTATTTTCTAACTATTTAAGGCCATAGGTTCTCTTAAGTTATATGTTACCTTCCTAGAACTCGGATCAAACACTAATACCGTACTACTAATAACACACCCAACATGAACTTAGTCTGACAGCTTAACTATAACAAGCGTTCACGTGTTAGTATGAAGAAGAAATTACTTTGAAGGAAGAACAAGCGATAACTTCACGTCTTGAACTTTAGATAATTTTAGATGCGATGCTCTTCTTCTAAGAATTGTTAAACTAGATGTGTGTGAAGATCTTTGTGGTTAGCTTGGTGATGTGGAAAGTTAGGGATCCTGCCGTTTCGCCGAAAAGATTTTGACAAAATTTCATTACCCAAACAAATTTTAGCAACCTTTTTTTATACCATTGCAATATTTCGAATGATTTTAGTACGCATATTTTTATTTGGTCAAAAATTTTTACTTGGCAAAATATTACCAAGTTTAATGTCATTATGGCATTTGGTCTTTAATCAAATGATTTATTACAGCAAACAATCTTCAGACAATAAACGTTTAATTTATAAACGTGAAATGGTTTGTTAAGACAAAAAATATTAAGGCAAAAATAAGATTGCTTATTGATTGATTATTTATTTATTTTTGCCTTTTAGTAGGTTACCCGGAACTCAACTATTTAGATTAGGTTAATTTCTTCTTTAAACAAAATGGGTAGGTTAGGTTAGGTTAAAACTGTGACCTCCTACGCACGAGCTTAGGTTACCCGGAACTGAACTATTTAGATTAGGATAACTACTTATTTAAAAAAAATTGGTTATTATTATATATTTGGATCATTTGATTTTGCGTAAAAACCAACTGAAATATTTGACTAAATAAAAAATGTTAAAAGTACTAGTTGGTAAACAAGTTATAGTGTAAACGTTCACTTCCCAAACATTAGGTTTGCGTTTTGCGCAATTTTTTGTGAATAGGTTTTTTGCTAAGTAATAATTTGGCAAATGAAATTATGCGAAAAATTTTTTGGGAAGTGAAAATTTGTCAAATTCCTTTCGGTCGAACAAGGGAGACCCGGAAAGTTACCTTGCTTGCAATTATGACGCAATCTGAACGATGAAATATGTCTTTTTCCTTCTGGGAGGTTTCGACACTTCTTGCTTGACGTTAACGTGGACCCTGAATGAGTTAGCGTAGTGGAACCCGTTTAGTCAAGTAGGTGAGCAGCTTTTGGATCTCGACACACTAGTATGCACCTCTAAATCTCATCTTAACCAGCTGGTTGGGCTATCCTCTATCCTAGCCAGTAAAAAAAACTTAAATCATCTTAAACTAGTCTCTACCCGCGGCATAGCCTGCGTGGTTTTGGTAATTGTTCCACGGGAACGTACTACCGAAATAAAAACTATCTGGGGGGTTACCATGACGTCTTAAAACAGGAGTAATTCCAGTGTGGGAAAGAGACAGAGCTATACAGGTCGTCTAGCGCCATCTCTTTCCCGCACTGGAATGACTCCTGCTTTAAGACGTCATGGTAGGCCACCTGTGTATTTGCCAAATTTCATCCAAAGGCCAATGCGTACGTACTATTGGCATGATTTCCTTTTTTCATTTCGCCAGAAATTAAACCTAGGTTATATGTTAGAGGACAATACAAGAAATGAATAACAAAAAGAAACAGCTCGATAAACCGTAACCGAACGAAGATAACCAGAAGAAGTATTGCTAGTATATTTTTGTCAGGCGTTACCTATTTTTAAATGAAAACACAATCATACGTGATATTTTGAGGTTTCTATTGATAAAATAGATTAAGTTGGTTGTTACTGTTATATTTTTTTCACTGGAAGTTTTTTTATCACTAAAACTAGTAAAAAAAACTGATAATTGTAGTAGGAAAAATTAAGGTAAGATGCTGGAAATTAGCACGAGTAGGAAGTGATGGAGGATGGCCATTGCCCAGCAGTGGCATGATGCAGACAGGAAACTGAACATTACTTATTGCTAGGATTTTAAATTAGTTTGGGGGGGAAAGAGATATGGAGCTAGACATCCTATATAGATCCATCTCTTTCCCACTCTGGAATAAGATTAAAACAAAGCGCTTCAAAATGTTATGGTAGGGGGGGCTACCATGACGTCTTAAAGCAGAAGTAATTCCAGTGTGAGAAAGAGTTATAAAGGACGTCTAGCGCCATCTCTTTCCCACACGAATTACTCCTGCCTTAAGATTTCATGGTAGGCCACTTGGTCACAAAAAGAGGTTATGGGTGTGAGTTAAATAGGTGGGTAGGTACTTGTCTTTAATCAGGGCTGACTAACGAAACAAAATGTGTGAACGCGTACAGTACCAGGCAGTAGCGAAGGGTGTGTGCGTTCGCGCAGCGGAATGTTGTTGAATTTAAAGATTTTAATTATGCAGATAATTAGTGTATGACGTCCTATAATTGTGTATGGTAAAAAAAAATTTGTGTATGCAGCCATTGTGGAGAAATTCACTAAAAACTGATTCCGCTGGGCGAACGTTGTCCTGGCGGAACTTTTTTTAATCCATAGACTTTAGAAGAAAAGAGATGTGTTCAAAAATTTGTGTGTATTTGTGTGTAATTGTTTATGTATGAATGAAATCAGTGCATGCATAAACTTCGGAGAAATTCAAGTTTCCGCTACGCGAACGTTTGGCCATTAGCTAGTTTTCATATAAAGTGCTTACATAGAGAGCTGTAGATTTTTACATACGTTGTTTTGAATTTGTTTATATTTGTTTAAAAAACAGATTTAGAAAAAGTCGTAGGGTTTAAAAGATAAAAATATAAACGTAAAATACACTTATTAGGTCTTAGTTCTTAAAGTATGCACTTTGGGGTCTAGATTTTCACGTTTACACAAACCTTGTAAGTGTCTGCAACATATTGCCAAGTATCAATGATGTTCCGTTAGTAATTAAAAAGTTATAGGACAATTTACCATGAATAGATCACTGTTTACAAAGCAGTCTAATATCACGACGTTCTAAAGGAATTGCATGGTAAAATGTATGCCAATAATTTGTTTAATCATTCAACTATTCACATGCAAAATTTCATGTCATTAAATTCAGTAATTAAAGCAAAGACAATTATAATACTGACGAAGCATCGAAAACCTACATAATCCGACCAAGTTCGGATAGCTATAAAAAAGCGGCCGTGCAATATATTTAGGTAACATCCCAAAATTTACATTATAATACCGGTATTGAATTGGTACAGGTGATAACACAATTGTTGTTTCGATATAATTTATAGGTCATTTATTTTTCTACACCTACTTTTTTAATGTATTTGACTATGACAGAAAGTAGGCACTAATTACGTAGGTACTTTATTTAAGTACGCGCTTGAGTTGAATCTAGATATATTATTTAAGACAAATAATATTCATACAGCTAATTTCTATTGAAGATTTCACGGATCAGGATTCTAACTATAGACCCCTTAGGGAAATGAAATAATTACCACATGTAAGTACTACTGTTTAGGTAAATATTTATCATATTGTAGCTTATTACACTATTTAACCAATGGACTAGGCATGCACGAGCGTTCCACTTTGCAACTTTAGTGGATCAAACAATCTAATAACTTAAAAAAAAACACTTCTTGAATCGATTTTTAATTGATGTACATCAATTAAAAACGTAATTAGTACCTACTTTCTGTCATAGTTAAATACATTAAAAAAGTAGGTGTAGAAAAATAAATGACCTATAAATTATATCGAAACAACAATTGTGTTATCACCTGTACCAATTCAATACCGGTATTATAATGTAAATTTTGGGATGTTACCTAAATATATTGCACGGCCGCTTTTTTATAGCTATCCGAACTTGGTCGGATTATGTAGGTTTTCGATGCTTCGTCAGTATTATAATTGTCTTTCTTTAATTACTGAATTTAATGACATGAAATTTTGCATGTGAATAGTTGAATGATTAAACAAATTATTGGCATACATTTTACCATGCAATTCCTTTAGAACGTCGTGATATTAGACTGCTTTGTAAACAGTGATCTATTCATGGTAAATTGTCCTATAACTTTTTAATTACTAACGGAACATCATTGATACTTGGCAACATGTTGCAGACACTTACAAGGTTTGTGTAAACGTGAAAATCTAGACCCCAAAGTGCATACTTTAAGAACTAAGACCTAATAAGTGTATTTTACGTTTATATTTTTATCTTTTAAACCCTACGACTTTTTCTAAATCTGTTTTTTAAACAAATATAAACAAATTCAAAACAACATATGTAAAAATCTACAGCTCTCTATGTAAGCGCTTTATATGAAAACTAGCTAATGGCCAAACGTTCGCGTAGCGGAAACTTGAATTTCTCCAAAGTTTATACATGCACTGATTTCATTCATACATAAACAATTACACACAAATACACACAAATTTTTGGACACATCTCTTTTCTTCTAAAGTCTATGGATTAAAAAAAGTTCCGCCAGGACAACGTTCGCCCAGCGGAATCAGTTTTTAGTGAATTTCTCCACAATGGCTGCATACACAAATTTTTTTTTACCATACACAATTATAGGACGTCATACACTAATTATCTGCATAATTAAAATCTTTAAATTCAACAACATTCCGCTGCGCGAAGCTGCTTTTTGTAAGAGGTAAGCCGGAGTACATATCTTTACTGTATAGAATATTATTGGCTATAGAATACTGACTGTGCTATTTTTTCAAAGGGAAGCCGGCAGGAATCGGGTTCTATGGAACCTTCGCCACTGGTACTAGGTCTGATGACACAATCTGTTTAACATTCTTATTTAAATAACGTCAACGCGTGTTCAGAAACACTTTTGACGTGAAACGACGTGTGAAGGCTTAAAAACAACGTATTAATTCCATGATCTACATTATGCACTCACGAAAATACACAAGGATATCATGAATATTAATACTGCTGTCTATTTATTTATTTTGACGAAGTTTTTTTAAGCTTAAGGTCGTGTTGCATTCAATTTTAATGTTTTAAGTCCGTATGCAAACAAGGTAATCTTTGGGTTGGCATGCTTTAAATGCTAAACGATGTAACTAATTTTGATAAATTTTGGTGGACAGTTAGTTTATTCCCTGGACAAAGGACGAATAGTACTTTTCACAGGTAAGCTAGGAAATTAAATGCCTATGAGAGCACTTTCATCACACATTTTAAAAATCTTCGATTTTAGGAGCGACTACGCTGAGATATTTAGGAAGAATTGGATGATACCACGCTAGCCGAGTTGACATAAATCAATTGTGTCGTACAAGGTACGATTTTTCATAATATGTTCAAGATTTATGTAATAGAGCTTCTGCGGATGATAAATCTTAAAGTCGCGTCCACACTTGCGCACGAGCACGAACAGCGTGGTTCGCGTGCCTCTTAGGGACATAGTATGGACACCATTGGACATGTTCCCGAGCGGTTAGCGAGCAGTTCGCGTGCAAGAAATAATTTTCTCTCGCGAACCCAAAAAAAAACAAGTCAAAGAGATACTTTTGCATTTTTTGAAAATTTACCACCATTTTAATTATTTTGCTGCCTGTATTGTTAAACAATGTTTAAAATAAAGCTAGTCTATAATAATAACCCTTTCATTTTCAATTCAACCTTTAGAAATAATCAGCTTAACACAGCAAGAATAAAGCGTTAAAGAAAATCGTTTAAAAACAGTACAATGTCTTGCTAATAGCGGATTATGGAAAGCTTCATTCAGACTTTTGAACGGGCTGAGTAAAGGGCATCGCACACGAAAACGACACGACACCGGTGACTGCGGTGTTATTGGTGAAGAACACGAAAAGTGACCTTTATTGGGTAGTTGTCACCAATAACAAATAATTCTGAGGAGCTCGTGGCTAAATAATAACAGCCGCTCGGGTCGATCTTTAGGTTAAGCCGTGCTTGCCTACGTTGGTCTGTGGATGGGTGACCGCCCATTACATACCGAGTTTCCTCCGTGCCTCGGAAAGCACGTTAAGCCGTTGGTCCCAGGTGTCATTTGTAGATCTTTGACAGTCGTTAGGTAGTCAGTGGCCCAAAAAGTCTGACAGCCAGTCTTACCAACGGGGATCGTATTACCCAGTACTAACTGGGTTGTGGAGGTCAGATAGGCAGTCGCTCCATGTAAAATACTGGTATTCAGCTGCATCCGGTTAGACTGGAAGCCGAACCCAATATAGTTGGGAAAAGGCTAGGCAGATAATGAACTTCGCTAAAAAACCACTTTATTTCAGGCCTGAAAATCCGATTAATTTGCAACTAACTGTAAAATTAGAATTTTAGTTGCTTTGAAATAATTAAATAGTTGAGTCGTTGAGTTGGTAAATTAGTGTTATCACTATTTGCTAATGCCATACAAATTCAAGGAACTATTAGTTAATCTGTGTCTATGGAGTATCGCATTTTGACAGCTCTTAAAAAGTATGTCAATTGATTGACGCCATAGAGTAAAGTAATATAACGGGTAATTGACGCCTTGTATGATGATCCCAGATGGGCCTGCCAGATTTCGAGCTGGGATACCCAATAGACAGCGATGGATGAGGAACGAATTCACGCAGAAGATGCCCGGTGTGCAAAAGCCTTAATCCTACCCGGTTGTAACCCGCGGAAACTATTAAAAACAAGTTATGCGGGAAACCTCAACGGTATTAAGTGAAATACGTTTTTAGATGAAACTGGGTGATGTGCACAAGGGTGAAGTTCGTTGTATGTTTGTAACTTAGAGTTGAAAGGTGATAAATCCTGCGTAATTAAATCTGTATTTTAGGTAGTTCAGTAACTACCAGATATTAAAAAATCGGTTGTCTGTAAAGTCGGTTTCGATTTGTCGATAGTTGAACGTGACAACGTCATAAGAAAATACTGATGGAATGGTTGCATTTTTAAAAAAATGAATGAGCGTTGAGCAATTGTTTTATGGAACGCCTCAGAGCGAGGTAACGCCGCATACGTCATGTTTTTTCGTGCGTGCAGCCGGCTCCATCGAATTATAAGACGTTGTCACGTCAAAAAAAGAGATTTAAACAGGGTGTAAACATACCCTTTACGAAGCCGTCAATCAAGCATTCTGTACATCAAATTAAGTAACTTTACGCAAAAATTATTGCTGGGAAACGACTTTTGTTTTTGAGGTGAAAAATCACGTTTTACTGTAGGACTCGATGGAACGCACTCAAAGCATTGTGCTGATGGATGGATTGAATAGTACGGGGGTTGTGGAGGTGTTTAAAGTAAAAATCTTACATTAAAAACGTGTATTTAAAAAAAGAAACTTGTGAAAAAGTTGGAACTTTGACCCTCAATATCTCCGTAACTAGTAGGTTTCCAGGTATGGTCTAGAACAAAAAATCACAAAGACGGGGAGAACAAGTGCCTTTCGGCTTCGTTAAGGGTCTATTTACACCCTTTATACCTACAGGATCAACTTCTGCAGGTAGTAAGACAACATAATCATTCTCTTGCCGTTACCCTATTTTATTTGAGGTCGGCGCAGCATGTTTTCTTCTTCAATACTTGTCTACTACTGGGGGCCTACCATGACGTCTTAAAGCAGGAGTAATTCCAGTGTGGGAAAGAGATGGCGCTAGACGACCTGCCCCCGTAGCATGACCACCGTAGACAAGGATTTCTTTGACGGAAGAATCGACAAAATGACAGATTGTGTCGACACAATGACAGATTTCTTTGCACTATCTGTCATTTTGTCGATTCTTCCGTCAAAGAAATCCTTGTCATCCCAGCCCTTTTTAGCCATATAATCTTTCACAAAGTTCATTCAATCGTTGCTTTAGTCTTCTTCTACTCTTATAGCTATCCACATTCATACACAATACTTTCTTCACGACCGTTTTCTCGTTCCTCCGCATCACATGCGCATACAATGACAAACGATGACCACACAACTTTTCGGTCACCGGTGCCACTTTCAGTTAGACTACCTCTTTTGTAGACACAAAAGAAGTAACTAGATGAAATGTGTTTGAGCGTTAACGACTTACGGCATTTCAAAAATGTTCTCTGTCAACTTTTAGACTTATGTATCCTGCTTATGCGTATAAAGTTTCATTAAAATCGGTTCAGTGATTTCGAAAAAAAAAGGACTTGAAAGTTGAAATGCCGTCGCTCTAAGTCTGAACCATTTTATTGTTTCCTCGTTAGTACTATGACATTGTCTAAGTTCTTCAAGACACGTCGTGCACAGAAGAACAAAAAACTCTCTGATCATACTCTCGAGCTCATGAAGGAGCGGCGCGAGATGATCCTGCAGTCTTCAGACGAGGCGTGGAAATACCGGCAGCTCAATAGACGGATCTCTAAATCCTTGAAACGCGACCTCCGCCGCTTTAATACCGAGCGTATTAAAGACGCTATTGAGCGGAATAAAGGCTCCAAGGTTTTTTCAAGAGATCTGGCTATTGGGCAGAGCCAGCTCACGAAACTGAAGACCGACGATGGCAGGATCGTATCCGCCAAACCGGAGCTGCTGAGGGAGATCGAGAGTTTTTATGGGCAGTTGTACACTTCAACCAGTAAACCCGTTGCAAATCTAGCTAACGACCCAAGAGCTAGACTGACCCGACACTATACCGAAGACATTCCGGATGTCAGCCTGTACGAGATTAGGATGGCTCTGAAACAGCTTAAAAACAACAAGGCACCGGGTGAGGACGGAATTACGGCCGAACTACTGAAGGCAGGTGGAAAACCGGTACTTAAGACCCTTCAGAAGCTGTTTGATTCCGTCATACTCGAGGGGAAAACGCCGCAGGCATGGTGCAGGGGTGTGGTGGTACTCTTCTTCAAAAAGGGCGACAATGCCCGGCTGAAGAACTATAGGCCCATCTCACTTCTAAGCCATGTCTACAAGCTGTTTTCAAGAGTCATCACGAATCGTCTCGCGCGCAGGTTTGACGATTTTCAGCCTCCCGAACAAGCCGGATTCCGAAAAGGCTTTAGCACCGTAGACCACATACATACGCTGCGCCAGGTTATACAGAAGACCGAAGAGTATAACCTGCCTCTCTGCTTGGCGTTTGTGGACTACGAGAAAGCCTTCGATTCGATCGAGACTTGGGCTGTACTGCAGTCTCTCCAACGGTGCCAAATCGACTATCGGTACATCGAGGTGCTGGAGAGTTTGTACAAAAACGCCACCATGTCAGTCCGACTTCAGGACCAGACCTCGAAACCTATCCTTCTGCAGCGAGGTGTGAGACAGGGAGACGTCATATCTCCGAAACTGTTCACCGCTGCGCTGGAGGATGTCTTCAAGGTTCTGGACTGGAGAGGGCTAGGCATCAGCGTCAATGGCGAGTATATCTCTCACCTTCGGTTTGCCGACGATATAGTGGTCATGGCTGAGACCATGGAGGACCTCAGTACAATGCTCGATGACCTCAGTAGAGCTTCCGAAAGAGTGGGTCTTAAAATGAACATGGACAAAACCAAAGTCATGTTGAATGCCCATGTAACACCCACTCCTATCAAGATCGGAGACTCTACACTCGAAGTTGTAGACGATTATGTCTACCTGGGACAAACGGTCCAGTTAGGTAGGTCTAACTTCGAGAAAGAGGTCAATCGTCGAATCCGACTCGGCTGGGCAGCGTTCGGGAAGTTGCGTGGTATCTTCTCGTCCAACTTACCGCAGTGTCTCAAGACGAAAGTCTATGACCAGTGTGTGTTGCCAGTGATTACATACGGGACCGAAACGTGGTCGCTCACAATGGGCCTCATCAGAAGGCTGAAAGTCACCCAAAGGGCAATGGAGAGGGCTATGCTCGGAGTTTCCTTGCGTGATCAAATCAGAAATGAGGAGATCCGCAAGAGAACCAGAGTTACCGACGTAGCCCGAAGAATAGCCAAACTTAAGTGGCAGTGGGCAGGGCACATTGCTCGCAGAACGGATGGCCGATGGGGCCGAAAAGTTCTGGAGTGGCGACCGCGAACCGGAAGACGCTGCGTTGGAAGGCCTCCCACTAGGTGGACCGATGACCTCGTAAAGGTTGCAGGGATCCGCTGGATGCGAGACGCACGGGACCGGTCAATGTGGCGACACTTGGGGGAGGCCTATGTCCAGCAGTGGACGTCTTTCGGCTGAAATGATGATGATGATGATGATGACTATGACATTTAATCGTGAAAATGGGCCGGTCTAGGTATTCAAAAATATTCTTCGTGTACCTATACCCCCCCTAAAAGGCTTTTGATTGTATGCTTTAAAAGGCATGAACAATATCATTGTTGAAAAATTGGAAATTGAGTGCTTCAGGTTCTGTTATGACAAAAATATTTTACAAAGGCCAAGCCGTGTTCCATCGCCGTAAAAAAATTAATCAAATTAAAAAAAAAAATAGTGGACGCCATCACGCAATATCGTTGTCAATTAATTGAAAAGGCAGAGTTTCTGGAACAAATTTTTTTATTGAGCCAAATTTTAATTATTGGGGAGATCACTCAGTCAAATGAATTTGGTTCATCGACGCAAGGTTATCGGTTAGTATTCAGTGGTCAAACAGTTTAATTAAAGCCTGGGTCAAACAATTCCATGACATGATCAGTTTTTAATGTACATTCGTATGCCGCGCCTAGCGACGGAGATGTGTCCTGAACAATGGTATTTTTATTTAACAACTTTCAAAATCAAACTTCAAAATCAAATCAAAATCAAAATATTTTATTTCACATAGGCCTCGATGGGCACTTATAAAACGTCGACAAAAAGGTGCACGGTTAGGGTTGTTCGTTTCCTTTGGAGAAGAACCGGCAAGAAACTCCATGGTTACTCTTTTCAAATCATTTGGTATATTATCATGAATACAGCATTTGTACTTAAGTACAGGGGGACAGCGTTGACCCGACAATAAGTCGTTGCTTACTACACAAAAAATGTAGAACAAAATAAAAAGTTAACAAGCAGCTGGGAATCTACAAAGCCTACAATGTTCACACATTCATAAACAATCATAGCAATCAAATTCGCGTAAAGGTAGAAAACATTTAAAGCTAGCTGAAGTGGCACTGGGCTGGCCATGTTAGTCGAAGGTTTGGTGATCGATGGTACAAAGGAGGTCCTGGACTGGAGACCAAGCATCGGCAGGCGTAGAGTTGGGGGCGCCCAGCAAGATAGACCGATGACGTACATGTATAATGGAGCATCACTTCAGGACGGCTCAACCAATTTGTCTGATTTTTAGGGATCCGTACCCGAAGGGTAACCAGCGGGACCCTATTGCTAAGCCTCCGCTGTCCGTCCGTCCATCCGTCCGTCTATCTGTCTGTCAGCGGGCTGTATCTCATAATCCGTAATAGGTAGACAGTTGAAATTTTCACAGAATGTGTATTTCTGTTGCCGCTGTAATTATAGGGCTTAATTAAAAATTAAAGGGGCTCCCCTACTACGATGGTACGGAACTTTTTTTTGTTGAATTCTTAATTGTCAGGACAAAGATAGTATGAAAGAGGTTTTTTTTGCTAACGCACTTTTCATTTTTCTCAACAGTATTTGCACCCGTGTGGACCCGGCGGGCGTTTATCGGTAGTGAACAAAGGCATTTAAATATAGGTACTCTGATTACAGGTATTATAGCCCCGGGCGTTGAGAGCTTGACATTGAGTTTGAAAAAGCGACTGTCACACATGTAGATACGTTATACAAAACTGTACTTTATTTTGTAGCACTATGTGCCATATTTATAGTTTAGCGATCAGGTACTTCTGTACTTGATCGCTAAATTATAAATATGGCACAGGTAGTAGTTTGTATGTGTGCAAGTCTAACCATAAAAATCATAAGCATTCGATGCAGCTGTGTTTTAGCTCGACGACAAAATACAAAATCGTTTATACCCAAAACTCCCTGGTCGTTAATTATTATGACATTTAATTCTCCAGTAGATATTTTCCAGTAACGTTTCATTACTGAAAGTGTCCATATCCACTGGATACCGAAACCAATACCGATAGCCATGGATACGGGATTATTGTGCGGACTCCATTAAAAACGGAGCGCTATGCAAACCGCAACGCGAATGGTGATCCAATTAGGTTTATTTGCATTTGTTTTATTTAATTTCCGTCATATTGTTATTGAAAACTATAGACTTTTGTAATTGGGTGACGTGATTTTATTGCCAGTTTTGAAGTTTAGTAAACAAAAAACCATTGTAAAGTTAGGAGCCATACAATATTTCATGTAAGGTTCAGTTTTCTGTTGCGCTAAGTGTCGATTGTTACTGATTATAGCGGGTGTTATTAATCTATTTATTAGAACCTAAAACTTTCATCTTATGACTCTTCAACTAAGGAGGAGGACCTCGTGGCTAAATAATAACAGCTACGGGTTGATCTTCATCGCTAATCTAGCCAAGTTCGGTCTGTGAATGGGTGACTAGCCATTACATACAGAGTTTCTTCCATGTCTCGGAAAGCACGTTAAGCCGTTGGCTCCAGCTCATAATAGTAGATCTTTGGCAGTCGTTACAGGTTGTCCGTGGGCCGAAAGTCTGACAAGCAATCTTACCAAGAGGTATCGTATTACCCAGTACTAACTGGATTGTGGAGGTCAGATAGGCAGTCGCTCCATGTAAATACTGGTATTCATCTGTATCTGCTTAGACTGGAAGCCGATCCCAACATAGTTGGGAAAAGGCTAGGCAGATGATGAACTCTTCAACTAAACATAATTCTTAGTAGGCAGGTAGGTAATAAGTGCATACTTCATTAATTAATTTTAATTAGACCTGCAACATCACCAAAATGTAGCAAATACCAAGCAGTAAGAAAATTTATTCCAGCCAAACAGCCAAAAAGTCAAGGAGCCAGTAAATTGCTGGGTCACGTCAAGTTGGCTGCTAACGAGAGCCAACTTTGACGTCAGGCCCGCGGGCCTAACGACTGGAAACAGGCCTAACAATGGACTGCGGGGAACGAAACGCGACTACTAGTTTTATTGTGAGTTTATTGGAAAAACTGTGTATTTTTTGGAAAGGTAATTAGTGACTTTTTGGCCGTGACCAATGTGGCATTGTACATTTCACTGATAACTGTACGATAACTCATCACCGTCTAGAATTCTAGATGTACCTCAACGACATACCAGTAGAATACCAGTATTTTAAATGAGCGACTGACTATTTTATCTCTGAAATCTAGATTCCAATATAAACTATAACGCCTAAAAATAATTGCGCCACTGGAAGTGTCTTTTCGGACAGAGAAGTAAAAGCATAGACCACGGTTGCTCAGTGCGAGTATTTAATTTTAGAAGAAAAGTCCAGAGGCAATAGCAATAGACAAAGTAACTCGTTGTTATCAGCGACAACGACAGTGAAAATGTATTTAGATTGCTGCATACTTAAAGTGGTCATACTGTCTGTATACACTTTGAAAAAGATTGTCACTTCTATTGTCTAGGCCCTCAGGTTTCCTAACAAGCTCAATCTGAAGTTATCGCATGTAAATTCATGACATGATATCACAATCAAAAGTCATTTATTCCAACTAGGCTGAGAATCAGGAATTTTTTGGCTTCAAAAATTACATAAGGCAGTCCCCCAAACCGCTCGCCCTTCACCACTTCCCAAGTAGATTTATAGACTGATATCCTTTCTATTTTTATAATTTACGTAAATATATTAAGCTCAAGTAACTGACCAACTCCAATATGTCTACCGCAGAATTTCCGCTTAATTTCTACGACACTTCATAGATTATTTACAGACCCTGTTACTATACCTCGCCGTTCCTAACTATCGGATTACATCAGGAGCGCATTAGTTATTTACTAACGTGCGATACGGTAACGAGACGCTATCCACAACCTGTCTGCTAGCTGCCGAACAGTGCTGAGAGAAAATCTAGGGAAATAAGTAAAAAGTAATCTGATTTAGAACGCTGGTGGCATTTATTTCTAGTGCTTTCATCGGTTATACTTGAAAGTTTTGGAGCTATACGGGGTGGACACCGACGCGAAAACGGTTACTACGTATTCATTACATTATTCTGAGCATAGACATTTTTCATCGGTTATAAAAAAAAATCTTCTGTTTCCTACAAAAGTGCAATACCTACACGGTCAAAATGTATGGAGGAGGCCCCGGAAAAGAGCTCATGGATGGATTTGGGGGAGGACTTTGCCCAGCAGTGGGACAATAAGGGGTACAAAATAAAAAAAAATCATAGAACTGTGAATCCACGCGGTACGCGTCCAGATCGTCTCGCCAACTCTTTTTAGGCCGGCTTTAGAGGCGCGGCGGCAACCATCGTGTGGAGACTTTTGCCTAGAGGTCATCGTGCATGCGGTTGACGTGACCCGACCAATCTCATTTTAGCCTAGCGTGGTGTTTGGATCCCTGTATTGTCTTTTGACACCTTATTTTCAAATCCAAAGCGGTTTTATGGATAAGTTTTTCTTTTTTTTAAAGCGGAGGCAGCATTTTTCCTTTTCGGGTGTATTCCCGTTGACCCCACCGCCCGTAGCCACACTGGTGGGGCCAGCGGGAATTGACTAAAATATTTAGAAATTGTTCCCGTTCACCCCACCGTATTTTTGAGTAATAAAATATTACTCAAAACATTGCATAGGATCAAGTTAGTACAGTTGTGCTAGTTATGGGCAGTAACCTTACGAACAGTACTAGGCTGGCATGAATCCAAGAAGGTATTTATTACTAGAAGACCGTACCTATACCCAGAATTATTAAATTGTATACCACCTTGAGCTCATGCCAGCGCCTTAACAACATTTTGACAACTTAAGCGTGGGATGTTCTAAGTCGAATGGATTGACGACGTGTGAAGATAAGTGCTAAAGAAAACAAAGTTTAAAGACCCAAACAAAACTAAATCTGTTTCTTTCAAACTTTTGAAAACACCTAAGCGTATAAGAAAGAATCATTTAAAAGGCATTTTTACTATCATTACCAGCCATTTATAGAGGAGCTCGTGGCTAAATAATAACAGCCCCTCGAATCGATTTTTAGGTTAAGCCGAGCTTGCCTAGGTTGGTCTGTGGATGGGTGTGACCACCCATGACATACCGAGTTTCCTCCGTACCTTGGAAAGCACGTTATGCCGTTGACCCCGGCTGTCATTTGTAGATCGTTGACAGTCGTTACAGGTAGTCAGTGGCCCAAAAAGTCTGACAACCAGTCTTACCAAGGGGTATCGTATTACCTAGTACTAACTGAGTTGTGGAGGTTAGATAGGCAGTCGCTCCATGTAAAATACTGGTATTCAGCTGCATACGGTTAGACTGGAATGCCGACCCTAACATAGTTGGGAAAAGGCTGGGCAGATGATGATACCAGCCATTTTTATTCTTTTCATGTCTCAAGAATTCTTTAAATTTAAAAAGTCACATATCGTCTCCTTCGATCAGACTTCAATGGCTATGGGCGTCATTTTACCAGAAGGCGAGGCAAAAACTGTGTGGGCTTAATTACTTTACCAATATCGCCAAAGTTTAGTGTCTAAGTGTGTGGGAGACTATAATTTGAGGGTTTGAATTTCTAGAGCGTAGATGATGCCGTAATAGAAGCAGATAAATAGCTTTTTGTATTATGGGTTAAAGCTGGGAGAAATTATGGATAACTAGCTTTTACCCCCACGCGTTGAATTTGGAATTATTCCAAGGGAACGCACTGGCGGGATTAAAAGTATTCATCTAATATAGTCTACCCGTGTGACCCCTGTTCAAACATCGAAATACGTTCTGTATAGTATTCTGATTTAAAAGAGTGTCCATGGAGTCTCTTGCCCGTTCTTCTCCATAGAGATCTACGTTAGGGAATGGGCAACTACAGTACTTTCACAGTTTTTATGCCTTGTGACTGGGACTGTAGCTATTGTTGTCTTTGTTTCGACAATTCAAAAGTGCCTGTAACTGGCCTATTTGAAATAAATGCTTTGATTTTGATTTTGTTCAGTCGTGACAATATAACAGACAAACGGAAACATTCTTAATATGGATAAAATTAGACAGTTGGTTATTAATTAACATAGTAGCTGATGGTCCACCGTTTACCATCGACAAAGGCCTCCGGTGCAAGCTACCATAGAGGCAAAGATAGGGAATATATAATTACACTTATTAGTTTGATGATCTTTATTGGTTTTTGTTACAAACAGGAGGCTTTATAATTAACGAAACGTTTCTGAAGTTTTTTTTACCTACCTATATTAACAGCATGATAGGAGTAGGTACTTAGTTTTTAAAAATATATGTATGCATGTGTGTGTTGTATGTATGTGTGTGTTGTGTTGTGTTGTTGTATGTGTGTGTTTGTTGTGTCCTGTCAAAATTATTGTTACTAGCGACGATCTAATTCGAGGAATGGTATCGGTAACCACTGAAGTTTATAACAAAGGATTGTAAGAGTCACATTTCAAACCAGAATTATAATTGTATTTAGTTTCATCACTTTAAGTTAAACCTCTTCTCATACTTGTTTCGCTGAAGTTTTGACTTTATTCAGGAACAAAATATAAATATACAAATAACAATATGACCTTATGTTGTTGTCACTATGGTGACCGCTGCATTAACCTGTAATAGACATACCAGCACATTTATATTATTTCTTAGCATGTACTGCAGTTGGTGTACCAAATAAATAAATAATAATAATTAACGGTAATAAATAATAATTGACGGCACGGTTGGCGCAGTGGCTGAGCGATTGACTGCTGCGCTTCGTGTCGCGGGTTCGATTCCGGCATGGAACAAATATTTGTATGGCCTACAGGTAGTTGTTCCGGGTCTGACTGTTTGTGTGTGTGAATTTAAATGTTTGTAAAGGCACCCACGATACAGGAGAAATTCCTAGTGTGGGTTAACGTTTTTTATAAAAAAAATATATATAATTAAATCTCCCACCCTTATTCCAATTTATTTGTGGTCGCCACAGCACGTCTTCTTCTTCCATACTTCTCTATTACGCACCAGCAGTCACGTCCCCTCTAGCCATATCATCCTTCACACAGTCCATCCATCATTTCGTTGGTCTTCTCCTACTCCTATAGCCATTCACATTCATACTTAAAACATTTAACAACACATTACATCCTACACTACTACAAAATATAAGTACCTATTAATCATCACACGTTCCTACGCCCACGGCGACTTTTTGTAGCAATGCTGTCGCGCGTTTTGTAAGGCGCTCCTGTATCGCTACTATCGCGCGTTCAGAATTGGGCGAAGATACACAGCCTGCGACAGCATCGCGGCTGTATCGATACACATGCCCGACAGCATCGCTACAAAAAGTCGCGGTGGGCGCGGCCTCTAAGACCCACTTTATTTCAGGGAACAATAACTCACAAAGCCACAAAAATTAACAGAGTAGTCCCAGAGGTTCACGAGGCTCGTAAAATATCTCTCGCCATACGCTAACCCTAACTTATCTAAACTTTAACGTGGGACTGTGGGACACAAATTGATTTTGCAAGCGAACTCTGTCGGGAAGTGGTCCCTTCATTAATTTGATTGAGTTACGGCGTCTGTTTCATCCGGCAGCCATCCCTTTACTTATGATGATATTTTTAAATAATAGCCTAGTTTTGAGTGGATGTTAAGTAAATCCAGATGCTTTGTGTGTAGAAAAGGGTTGGTATGGAGATTTCGTCTTTTGTTCTGTAGTCATTTTAATATTAATGTTTTGCTTTGGCTTTATTAAAGTTTGTAATGGTCTTGTTATTTGGGTAAGGACATGCATAATACATTGTTGGTACCTACAAAAGTGGCGGTATTATAATGTAAGAGTTTCGAACGTAAGCTTAGTTAACCTTTTGAATGCCATTGTCACATATATGTGACAAGCAAGCGCGTGCCCTGTAAGCCAAACGACACAAATATGTGACAAAATGGTAGGCGTTATTGTGACTTGTCGTGAAGGGCAGGCGCGTGCTTTTATGCTCTGGCGTTCATAAGGTTAAACTTACTAGGCAATGGGACAGACAAAGATATAAATGGAATTAGAAAACACTCTTATGAAAAAAAAACATTCACAATGTTTCTAAAAAGTATACATAAAGTACATGATCACTAAAACCTAAAGTCTCTTCATCAAAATAAAGGCATAGAAAACTCCGAAGCAATCCGAAATTAAACGAACATTGAAAGTAAGAAAGTTTTCTCGTTAATAAAACTTGCAATGGACAATAGAGTTAGTCGATTCTCGCAATAATTCGATTATAACAATCGACTTGGTCCGCTTATAACTTTAGGAGTTTAATAATCGAGTATATTCGGAGGGGACTGGGTTATCTTGGACCGCACTCGTAAGACGAACTTACTGCTTTATGTACTTAATTGGAAATAAAACTGGTGGTATATCCTCAAAACGGTGAAGGAAAACATCGTGAGGAAACCGGCATGTCCTAGAGCCAAAAATTCGAAGATATGTGACATCTACCAACCCGCACTGGGTCCGCGTGGTGGATTGTAGCCCATTCCCTCTCAAAGTGAGGAGGCCGTGTGTCCCAGCAGTGGGAACATTACAGGCTGATTATGCTTATCAAAATCAAAATCAAAAATGATTTATTTAAATATTACACGTTGTACATTATACAGTTGGTGGCGTCTCCTTTTAAGCATATATATGCTTGTTCCAGGAGGCGCCGCTCTTTTATATCTCACAATTAGTGCAACATAGCCATAGCTGAACACCTACTGCAGTCAGGGCCCAATCACTGGATCGAATTTCACAAGCCGCGTATTTTGTCAACGGACAGACATTACGTACCAAGGCTGACAAGAGAAGCAATTGAAATAAGAAAACCCAAAATTTTAATCGAGAGGATGGCTTCAAATTGTCAAGTACGTGGAATCCAGTTTTGAGTAAGCTCAAAAGTAGCAGCCGGCTTCGTAATAAGGACTCCACAAAACCTGGTGATACTGTGAGTGTGTTTTGCCGTGACTTGTGTCGAGTTCCAGTAGTGCGCGTAGCAAAAGACAAAGAAAGAGGGTAGATAGATTTGTCTGCTCTTAAAAATTTATTTTCCATCCACCCGCATTCTCCAGTCAACCCGCGATCATGGCGCTTGCAACAGCGCCGAAATATCGGGAGCTCAAAATAATGAACAATCACGGAAGATATCCCGTAAGTGACAGTATAAGTTTAGTTGTAAACCGTGAAAGCTTAAAATAGTGCAACATGTTAGAAAATTAAAATTTAAAATTAAAAAAAAGAAAGTTTAACAGTTTAAAAGTTTATGAATTAGTGCTTATGCTTATTCTCATGGTATATCTTCATAACCGACTCTGCACATCTGCTTTACCAGAGGTCAAAAGTGCGTTAAGGACCCTACACACAAAACTCGCCGGACAGGTACCGGCGAGTTTCCCACGCATGTTGACTGACTTACAAGTTTAATTTTTTCACTGCTGAAACAGACCGTAGACCCGAATATTTGATATAAATTTCAAATTGATGCCTCTACGCGTTTTTGAGAAAAAGTGTCTTGGCAGACAGACAGACAGACAGACGGACAACAAAGTGATCCTATAAGGCTTTCCTTTTCCTTTTGAGTTTCGAAACCCTAAAAGCGAATTGTTTATTTGGCAGAGTTCTCGCCAGCGCATTCTCGTTGCTTCCTCATCGGGTGACAGTACTGTATGCCTGTAAATAACTTTAGACAGGTACCTTGGTTCACGAAGCGCTTTGCTACATCGTTTATTACGGGGACAGCCAAGGAGTGGAATTCCCTGCCTGCGTCGGTCGTCGTCTCAAGTTCATATGACCCCAATCTATTTAAGTCGGGAGTTAATAGGCTTCTTTTGGGTTAGCTCATTCCATTGTCGACCTCACCTCTATCCTCAGGACTAGATTGAGGTCAAGAGTAGGCCCATTTAATATAAATAAAGCAATAATCCAGCCCTCGCAGAAAGCAATACTGAGGTAAAACTGTTTAGATAGGTTCAATATCTGAGTGATTGATTAACAGTACGGTTTGTGGGTTCAATACTTGTAAGGCAATTACGTAGGTCGCGGGACTTATAGAATTACCGTGACCCTGGATCATAAAGGGCTACTGAAGGACACCGTGGATTTTAGTCAGTACAAGTCTGACAGTTCCTCCCACTCTGCCCTGGGTGGGAGGACTCATTTGACGATATTACCAAGATAAAAAAAAAAAAAAAAAAAAGGCAATTACGTATAGACCCTACAGTAGGTTCCTGTTGTTAGTTTCTAAGGTTTGTTTTTGGGAACACCAAGATGTAGAAAACGTTGTAAAATGAGGTTTATTTTTCTTTAAAATGTAGTTAAGATTTTTCTTTTTAATCCACGTAGGTAAGTTCACTATTCAGTACCTGAACGACCGAGCTCTGCTCGGGTGAAAATTGAGTTGAATTTTCCCAGATATAAGACCTAGCTTTTCGCACCCGTAAAGCCCTATATTGCAACATTCATCGAAATCGTTAGAGCGGTTTTCAAAAACGTGATTACAAATATATATGAACAAATATTGCACATTTAATATCATAAATCCTCTTTATTTATTCTATCTTTCCCAACAAGCGAGCGAAAAGTCTTTAATGATAATCCATTTATTTTCTGGTAACAAAGACCCATAGATAAATACGTACTAATAATATTTGTGTAAGTATAAGAAACTAAAAACTATGTAAGTAACACTTCAGTTGCACGATGTTTGTTTTGTTGTTTGTTCTTAATAACAATACCTACTGTTAATACAGTTAAGTACTAACTAAGCTCGATTAGTTGTGTACATAACTAAGCTCCTTTTAAATGGCCACACATAGCTTATTGCTGACTTATGAATCCCCATTTATCACAGACCCTCATCCTGATTAGGCTTTTAAACCAGAAAAGTTATCGTCTAACACATATTACACGCAGGCTTCCGAAAGAATAATGGCGAACCAGTAACCTTTAACTTCAGATAAATGGATTTACTCTATATCTTGTAGAAACTTTCGCGAAATTGAATTTATGCCAAGTCCCTATCAATGTATTCGGTAATCGACTCGATAAAACAAGTTAGAATCAATTGTATTAAGTTAATCGAAGCATTGGCTTTGTTGGCGTGGTGTGGAGATAAAGTGAGATTATGTGGTAGATTGGGTAGAGATAAATAGTAAGGATATTGGCACAAAATCCAGCATAAATAAATAAATCCTAAAGTCGAAAATTTACGCAAGCAGACAATGCAAAACTTTTGTTCGCTGAAATGAAAAACTTCCGAGGATCTCGCCGACGTATAGCGATGCGGACGGTTCAGCTATTCAGAATTACTACTTTTGGTCCCGGCTGTCATTTGTAGATCTTTGACAGTCGTTACAGGTAGCCAGTGGCCCGAAAGTCAGTCAACCAGTCTTACCAAGGGGTATCGCATTACCCATTACCCAGCACTTACTGGATTGTGGAGGTTAGATAGGCAGTTGCTCCATGTAAAATACTGGTATTCAGCTGCATCCGGTTAGACTGGACGTTGACCCAAACAGTTGGAAAAAGCTAGGCAGATGATGATCTGAGTAGAATAAGTGTGGTGACTTCCCTATCGGTGGAATTGTAGAGGATTAGCTCTGCAGGTAGGTGCATTGGCAATCGGGACACCTGAGTTCATGTACAGCTCTAAACTGGAGAGGCGAAGTATGCTTAATGATCGATAGCGAAAGACAAAGCACGAAATAACTACAAGATCTTGAATGTTCATTAGAAAACATATAACACAAAGTGAACTCACGAACTAAATGTAAAAAACACATTTCAATAGTTACTATAACTACTAACTAGGACAGCTTTGTCAAGTAGTAACAAAACGAAGTGTCACAAGACGTCCTCAAGTTATAGATCGCTCACTCCACCGCGCGAGACGGTCGTTTGAAACTTCGCTAATTCGCAACAGACCAGTGGCGGCTCTGTTAATACTATATCTGACGCGATACTGCAAACCGCGGTGAGAACTACTTGGAAAGTTCTACCGATGTCTAGTTTACAACGTGTTTAGAGGTTGGAATTGTGATGATGCTTTGGTTTTGCGCATGTTTGGTGAGGAGTGTGATAAAAAAGTATCATTGTGCGCTGTCATGCATTCTGCTTGTGATCGAAAAGATTCAGACTTAGCTTAAACTCCAAGCAACCATACTTCTCTACCACTTTTTGTACATTGTGGATAATTGCTTGTAAAGTAAAGTCTGTGCAATTAAAGCAATGTCACTAACATACAAGAAACATCTTCCGTCCAGGTTCTTCACCAAGTCGTTTTTACAGCATGCAACTATGGACATGGTGCAGCATATTATTGTAACGGAAACCACAAACCTAAGCAGATTTAAAGTCTTTTAGCGAAGATGGTATCAACGATAGTTTACGTCATGTGCATAATTTTCAGTCCACAATAAAGAATTTCCGTTGCATGAAAACTATCGAACATGAATAATGGAAAGGAAGCTGTGCCCCTCAAACAGCGGTCACGAACTCACGACTTGGAGAATTGAAAAAAATTACATTAAAACTTTGGGTATTTGCTCTGTGTACACATGGGAAACCAGCAAGTTTCTGCGTAAGGGTGGAGTCAGATGTGGGTTCCTGCTATCGGAAAACCGATTTATATCTTTAGTAAGCTTGTTTACGGTATACTGACTTTACGGTACGGCTTGTTTACGGTATACGGTATACTGAGCACAGTGACCTCGTTGGTCTAACGGTAGCAAGAGCTACCACTGAGCCTGAAGTCCTGTGGTCCAGTGCCGGGTAGGGCAAAGTTTGATTGGTTGTTTTTTTTCTACCAGGAATTTTCCAGAGTTGAGACTTGACTGGTTAATTGCTTTAGGCTCGCACCCTATTATATGGAACTTAAACATAACTAACAAAATGTGGGTATAGCACGCCTCTGCCTGGCGTGATGTTATGGTACTTGATTACTGGCTATGAACTTGTGCTTTATAAGACTTTTTTGCACAGTTTTACTTGATTTTTATGCCACGGGACACAAGTTGGTTCCTGATCAAAACAAATATTACATTGTATGGTCAGATTATGGTATCGGCCTGTGTATCTGGTAAGAATGTCTGTATAATCTTGTTGTAGAATCTGAAGCTTGATTTCATTTTATTTCTGAAAGCCTGTTCCATTCGGTTCACTTAAAAAGTTAGCATTAGGAGATAAACGAAATGCCTTGTTTGATCATTCAGGAATAAGTTAAACGAGGTCTCAGCAGCTGCGATGTTATCAGAACTTAGCCTTACGTTAGCCCGCTCGGAGTTACAAACGTTTCTTATTCCCAATTCAAAGATGGCCACGATTGTATAAAACGGGTGCGACTTTTCTTGTGGTACGGCATTCTTTATTTTCAAGCGCTAGTTTGAAAATAAAGAATGCCGTACCACACAAAAATTACCAATTATTATTACTATAAGGTAAATGATAAATGTTATTAAATCATTAGTTTTTGGTAATGAAATTGATGCTGGTAGCGATATTACAACTATAGGCAGGTCTTTATTGATAATGTTTTATTTAACTAGTAATTAATTATTTGTTGAATTATCATATTTATCTGAACAGTCTCATTTATGTTTGAGATCGTTATCAGGACAAAATAATGCATATTAATATGTAATTACTTTTCAACTAATAACATTTATGGGCTATTGCACATTTCAGATACAAATAATAGTACAACTTCTATTATTATAATTATATGTCATTAATTGGTAGGTAACTAATTAATAACAAAATTATGATAACAATTGTATTGCCTGGCACATTTTAACGTAATACATTTTTACATTTAAGGACCTACAAAGGTGATACATGAATCTATGGCGATTCACACGACACCGCTCATCCGCGCGGTCCAGCGTGGCCTAGTGATGTGACCATCGGACTGCCAAGTCGATCTTGAGTTCGAAACCAAGATAATAATCCGAAAAATCAGAGGTGTGTCCTCTAATTTTTCGGATTAACACTTGCTTCGGTAAAGGAAAAGAATCGTGAGGAAACTAGCTTGCCCGAGAGATATTTTTCGCCGGCATGTAAAGCTAAGTCAGAGGCTCATGGTTGGCATAAAAACCACCACCAGGTTAGGCACTAACCACACGAGAAAGAAAGAAAGACTAGTAACTTTCTCTTTTCCTACCTATCCAGACAAAATAATAGGCTTGAAATGATGATGATGAAGTATCATCATCATTTCAGCCGAAAGACGTCCACTGCTGGACATAGGCCTCCCCCAAGTGTCATTGACCGGTCCCGTGCGACTCGCATCCAGCGGATCCTTGCCTTCACCAGGTCATAGGTCCACCTAGTGGGAGGCCTTCCAACGCAACGTCTTCCGGTTCGCGGTCGCAACTCCAGATCTTTTTGGCCCCATCGGCCATCCGTTCTGCGAGCAATGTGCCCTGCCAACTGCCACTTAAGTTTGGCTATTCTTCGGGCTACGTCGGTAACCTTGGTTCTCTTGCGGATGTCCTCATTTCTGATTTGATCACTCAAGGAAACTCCGAGCATAGCCCTCTCCATTGCCCTTTGGGTAACTTTAAGCCTTCCGATGAGGCCCATTGTGAGCGACCACGTTTCAGTCCCGTATGTAATCACTGGCAACACACACTGGTGACAAAATACTAATTAGTTAAGTAATTTTATTCTAGTCAATCAATCATAAGCATGACCCAGACACGAAATAATTTTATTGCAATTTTCAAGGCATTATTATTTCAACGTCAATATCACAAAAACTTAATCTTAAGCTTGATCTAAAATTATTTTACTGTTGAGACTTTCATCGGAATAAAGATATCTCATTTAGGTCAAACTGAGAGGTCGGCATTTCGAAGTCTGACTTCATTTGTACTAACTAATAATATTAAAGGAAAGTGAATTTGTTTGTTCAGAAATCTTGGCTTTCAGTGTTTTAATTTTTGATTTTTCTTTTCTCTTGGAAGAACATTATATTTTCTGTAGGACTGGGACATTTGATAATTTAGGCAACATTATTTGTAGCCGTACGGCCGTACCGTTTTGTATTCTCCTCTTTCTTCTTGTGTGCAGTCACGAGCACCAATATGTAAACACTTAACAACTTTTAAAAGTGTTGTTCACCTACTGTTTTGATTAAAATTTCATATTGTTAAGAATATAGTATTTTGGGACTCACATTTTTTATGAAAAATATCCTATCTCCAAGTTACAATCGTTATTTCTCGCGTAAATTACTTTTAAATTTAGGAAAGTGTATACATATTGGTGCTCGTGACTGTACGACTGGGGATAAGTATGGCGACATTAAGTGTGGCCATATATTGTTTACATAAAATACGTTCAGAGGGCCTTGGCCCAAAAAGGCGATCGCTTTCAAAGGGCTTCGTATTTCTACGACAACTTTCAAATGATTGTAAATATATGAAACGGCAGGGAAACCAGTAGGAGAAACACTATCCCCAAAAATCGACGCCATATTGTCTTCCAGTCCCTAATCGTGCGACATGATTCTTCATTGTTCGTAGATAGGTAGGTGGGTAGTTGAAATCACAAACAACACTTGACTCAAGCTCCAAACGATAATTCTAATAAACAATTTACAGGCACTTATAAATTTTCTATGAGTTGAGCCACCCATTCGCAAACATGGTTGGTTATAAGGAGAATTTGATGCCTTTGCATCCATCAATCTGCGGTTACAAGTTATATAGATACGAGCGAAGAAAAACGAAAGTTATTCTCCGCACGTAAAGCCGCGGGCAAAATCTAGTTTCAGAATAAATTACATTTTAACAAATTCCACTTCCAATATCTCAGTTTTCTTTTGGATTAAAAATTGGACATATATATACTTCCAATATCTCAGTTGCGTCTTAGTATTTTTCATTTTAAGAATTTTATAAACTTTTCTGTTCTATGTTGATATTTTGATACTGATTGAAAATGATTATACTTCTTCCTACCAGATATTTTCAACGAAATAGGACAAAAAAAGTATAAGCAATAAGTTTTTCTATCTTTGCTTATTATCAATTTAAAATGAATAATGTGTAGTAAAATTCCTACGCAATAACATATCTACACAAATGATTTGCTTTTGTACGTATTTTTTGTTCTTTTCATCTTCTCTGTACATACATTGTCAAATAAAAAGTTTTCATCTGATAACAATAAAAAATCCTCAATTTTTTTTTTTCATAAATCTTAGATATATACCTACATGTGTGTCAAATCTTACCTTTAAAATATAACTCTATTTCCTCTATTGGGCACTAAAGAGAAAATGGGTTCAAGCCAGAGAGAACTTAGTAATGTTTTACATACAAAAAGAAGAAAGGCAGCTTTCATGTGGCAACAGAGTTAAAGGATTTGAGCAGCTTTAGAAATAACTACAGACTGTATTATTAAAAGTCCGACCAAAAGAATTGGATTTAGACTATTTACTAGAACAAAACCAGCCTCAGAGCTTTAACTTAAGAGGCTTAACTACATTTAGAAATAAGCTAAGGTATTTGTGTAACCTAACCTATCTAAGGTCTGCACGCGTAGCATGACCACAGTACAAACGGGTTTTGTCGACGGAAGAATAGACAAAATGACAGATTTCTTTTGTTGTATTGTCATTTTGTCGATTCTACCGTCGACAAAACCCGTTTCGACGGTGGTCATGCTACGCGTGCTGGGTTTATAGTTAAACCATGTTTTCTTAAAGGATTATAATGTAGTCCCGTATATTAACTCAGGTTCTAAGTTCCAAGGATTTTTCGTAGAAAATGTTAACGACTAAAAAGCGGCAAAAGAGCCGATGGTCAGCCTAATCAAGTAAAGATAATCGCCTAATAGAGCGTAGTTAATTGATCACATGCCTAGTAAACAAGTCTACGTCTATGGTTTTATGACCGGACTACTTTTTACTAGAAGACTGTTGTAAAATAATTTATTTAATTATTTTATTTATATAATTTACTATCATTGATTTGAAATATGTCCTGTCTCATGTTTCCATAGTTCTATAGTCGGTGAGGCATTGAAATGAGATTTATTCAAAACTTACAAACTATAACAGACTTGAAATATATACTAAAAACATGTGAAGTATATAAGGTCTAACTCTTCATACACGAAATATTTTCAGGGAATCATCTAACGGCTATAACGAAGCCATTTCAAGGGATTTTTTTTTTATCTGAGTATATTTTTATGAAAAATAAATAATTTAAATTACTTGACCCACAAAATAAATACTAGCTCCTTATTTTTGAACATCCATGACGCTAGTTTACTATGTCGTATTTACCTACTGTCATTGTTAGAATATGGGAGTAAAGGTTTTATGCAAAGCGTCAAAAAATTTTAGAATTATAATAATTTCTTAAAAAACACACTCAGATAATTTTTTTTTTCGTTGCTATGGCGACTTTTCGACTTATAGAAGTTACCTTTAAAATATTTCGTGTATGAGAGGATGGACCTTATATATCGAAAGGCAAAAAGAATTATAGGATATCACAAAATTGTCTGAATTGCTTTCGAAACTAAAAGTGCCCAAAAGCATTGTTCAATGGTAATGCTGATTCTGTTGTAAAATAGACTAACGAGTTTCAATGTAATAAAGTGTGAGTGAGAGTGAAGTATTTTATAATGTCTGTCTCTCTCTGACGTAAAATAAATGATGGTGATTTTTCTTTATTCTGTAATGGACGTGTTCTAGTAAAATATATGTTCCTAGGAAGATTAAGCATTATTTCTTTTATATTTCATCTGATTCATTGCCATCCAAAGTAGCAAAATAATGTGCCAGTCCTCTGGTCACGTTAGAGTCGAACAACCGCTTGACGATATTCCGAAAGACCAGGTCTGATTATATTGTCTTATGGCAAACATGGGGTCCTGTTTGCCATAAGACAATATAATCAGACCTGCTAGTTCCTCAACTAGAAATATCGTAAATGGTTTCAATTTTTACTAATACAAAATTATTTTTAGGTTGAAATGCGCGTCAATTGCTTTAAGCGGTTACCGTTTTCACAATATTTGTTACGAATGTTTGTTTGTATTTGTTGTTGTGTTGTGTTAAATGTCAAAATTGGTACAGAAAGCCGTGCCCTTTCCTACAAAGGATTCAGCCAAACTTTTTTTTCAACACATTTCACAAACATTTTATTTATCTTTGAAACGAAATTAAAACACTCCATTCGCTTACTTTCAACAAAAACATCAAAACAATTTGGGAAATTGAAAAATATAAAACGTTTGGTAACGCGAAACGGGTGGGAGGTGAAACAGCCGGCAAATATAGATTCAATTGTAAAATTTAATATAATATTATGTTTGTTTAGTAATACCAACATACAAACATCACAGATTTCTCTATTTTTATTTTTGTAACAAGTTACCCGTCCACGACTTCAGGTGATGCGACTTACGACGCGACTTGTGTCACCAGCGTGATTCACCTGTTTCCTTCCGTCGCACTACAAGTTCGTTTGTGGCATTCTATGCACTTGTGCGTTCCCGAACGTTATGTGTGGAAGCGACGGCCCCCGCCGCTGCTGGTCGTTCCTTCAGCTAGGACCATCTTGCTGGCCAAAGCCCCTCTGACTTGAGCAATTCGCACCATCAATTACATTTAGGTCGAAAATGAAATATTTACACGTCACTGAGGTGAATTCGCAAAAGTACTTTTGTTTACAATGTGGTACTGTGTTACTGTGTGTGTGTGTTGTTGTGTGTGTGATCTTGAGATGCGTTGTGCTTTAATTTTAAAATTGTGTGTGTGACTTGACTATTGCATTAGGTTATAGACCTGTAATGATAGTTTAAAGCATTTAAATAAATGAATAAACTTCTTTCAATTTTTTTCTCCGCAGTTGCAGACTGGCTCTTGTGATACTTACATTCCTAGTACAAGATCCAGGGCTACACAGATAATTATTGTACCATTGAAGTGCTGATAAAGAAATTTAGTATCGCTTGAGTGTGCTCGTGGTAAGTCTTAAACAAAATATAAGAATATAGCTTATGCCCGCAGCTTCGCCCGCGTGAAGTCCGGTAACTGTCCCACAGGATCATATTACCGGGAAAAATAGTATTCTATATGTTAATCCAGGTTATAAAATATCTGTGTGCCAAATTTCATCCAAATCTGTTCAGGAGTTTCGCGTGAAAGAGTAGCAAACATCCATCCATCCTCAGAAACTTTCGCATTTATAATATTAAGTAAGAATAGTAAGATTCAACTAGAGGAGCTCGTGGCTAAATAATAACAGCCGCTCGGGTCGATCTTTAGGTTAAGCCGTGCTTGCCTAGGTTGGTCTGTGGATGGGTGACCGCCCATTACATACCGAGTTTCCTCCGTGCCTCGGAAAGCACGTTAAGCCGTTGGTCCCGGCTGTCATTTGTAGATCTTTGACAGTCGTTAGGTAGTCAGTGGCTCAAAAAGTCTGACAACCAGTCTTACCAAGGGGTATCGTATTACCCAGTACTAACTGGGTTGTGGAGGTCAGATAGGCAGTCGCTCCATGTAAAATACTGGTATTCAGCTGCATCCGGTTAGACTGGAAGCCGACCCAAATATAGTTTTGAAAAGGCTAGGCAGATGATGAGTAAGATTCAACTAAAGCGAACATCAAGAGTTTACATACTATCAATAACGTCAACAGCTTGCACAATTTAGTTTAGACGGTTAGAAGCGAATTCAGTCAATAGACGGTCTGGAGATTATTCAATTAGAAATGTGTACAATGAATCGCTTTCAGCGGAAGACAAAGCGCTGACTTCGCTTACTGGAGCTTTAGCTTCTAGAGAGAATAATAGTGAGTAGAGTACCAGTAGAGTAGGTAAGTCTGGAGGAAATCTTTGTGTGTAAAAGTGCTGTTAGGGTGTGAGTGCAGAAGTAGGTAGGTTTTAAACAAATTCGTGGTATCGAAATTGTGTCCAGGACAGAATTTCTGTAACAGACCTATAAGCCTACCAACGAATTTATGTCATTTGTGTCATAGTGCGAGTACATTTTTTTGTGGTAAGTTATCTTACCAAAACTTAACTTTCGATTTTCAAACCTTTCTGATAATAAGTACCAATGGCGAAGCATCAAATTTGTCTAAGGGAACCCGAAGAAAAAATAAGATGAAAATGATATCCATGACGAAAAAAACCGGAAAATATCGCCGGCGCCATCTTGAATTTTAATTTTTTCGTCATTTTCGTTATCAGCTACCGCAAAAAGCCATGAAAATGACACCAATGACGAAAATACCGAAAATTTTCGTAGGCGCCATCTTGATCTTTTTTCCAATTAAATGCAGAGGAACTAAAAACAAAATAGAAGTTAATTTATCTAACGTAAATAAGATTTAAGTCATTTGTGTCATAGTGCGAGTACATTTTTAAGGTAAGTTGATAGCTTGATTGATTGTTGCATAGCTTGATTGGTAGTTCGTGCGCACCTTGCGGACGAACTGCCAATCAAGCTATGCAAAACCAAATTAAGCTGATCCCTCATTGTACGTGAAACTCATACAAAGCGAGGTCAGGTTAGACCGGAAATGTATAGCTTAATGTGCCGCCGTGTGTACCGGTTAACATTCGATGCTCATACCTTTCAGATAATAAGTATAAGTACATTATACTACATATTTTGTATTTGAATTACGTTATTATTAATACTAGAAACGGGATATTTACCATGTTTACTGTTTTCTATGAGTTCCCGATATTTGTTTTTTTGTCCGCCGAAATATCGGGAACTCATAGAAAACAGTAAACATGGTAAATATCCCGTTTCTAGTATTAATAATAATGTAAGTGACCATGATAGTTTAAAATCTTGAATTACGTTGTTACATAATGCACCTAATGTTCTAAGTTCATCATCATACCAACCCCTATGCACCAATAGAATATAAAATAGTATAAAACCTAAAACCAGTCGGCTGTAAAGCTTTTTCCGTTTTTTTCGTTAGTCTCAACTCCATTAAAACACAATGCATTTTTTTCCAATTTCACTCGCACACTCATATAACAATATGAAACTGAAAACCCATTCATCTAAATACAATTAACCGGACCTCACTTCCTGTCAGAAAATAAGCAAAACGAAAAATACGCCGATTCCAGTATATTTTTAAATTACGCCGTGCCGGATTCGTATTCCATTTAAACAATGGCGGACGGCAATGCAATGCGATATTTTAATCCAATATTAGCTTTGAGCGTGATTTTGCTTGAATTTTTGCGTCATTTGTGTGTGATGGAATTTTGGGATCTTATAATTTCAGTATGCAGAAAAATATTTGCCATTCACACAATTTCTACAGCTGGTGGCTCCAGGAAATATTTGTATTGTTTCTTTGATAATATTTTCTGTAGAAATTCACGTAGTCGTTATCAGAAAAAGAAGCTCTGCTCCACAGTCCTGCATTGCGTTATTTTAGTAAAAAATATTTTCGCTGCGTCTTGTTGCAATAAACTTGTTATAATAAACACGATTTAGAAAACAATGACTCATCTGCTCTTAATTCTACTGGTACCAATGAGAACTTACAATTCACTCGAAAATAGTAACACTATTCAGCGGAATTGTGTATATGGCCCGTGTACGACCTCAGGTGATGCGAGATGCAACGCGCCTTGCGTCAAGCGACGCGCGCTTCCTTCGCGTGAGTACTGTCGCGTCGCGGTGACTCGTGGCACGCTCTAATAATGGTGGCTGTACACTGTCGACCGAGAGTACACTCCCGACTGAGAGCTCTCTTTTTTTTCTCCCGAGGACTTTCGAAAAAAATGACACAGGACGGAGAGCACGCGAAGAACCTCGAAGCTAGACGAGCGCTACTATACAGTGTGTTTGGCTACCGGTTACCGATACTTTAAGGTTAATATTTAAACTCATTTCTATCGAAAAAACACGTTTATAAATACTCCTAACCCCACAACTCACGAATGGCAGCCATTTTGTTTTTTTAATCGTCTGGTCCTAGGTTATGTTCAATGAAATGTTATTATCTTTCTATTATCTTCTTGCTTTATCTTTTTGAATCTAAGAGACCTAGAGACGTTAAAATTATGTTATTGCCAGGGTAAACGTTGAAGCTATCGAATAACTAAACACATTTTCTTGAAAAATAACCTAAATTAGCCTAAAATAATAAGAAATTACGAAATTTTACATGAAAATTATTATTTTTGTTACATTTTCTACTCTAGTGCAAAATACTTTTATTAGAAGTATTTGACTCAACCTACAAAATGATATCAAAATATTGATTCAACACCAATTTTTTAAAGAGTTAAAGCCATTTAAACATAGCCCTGTAACAGAGCATAGACTCAGATGATTAATGTCTTGGTTTTCCTCACTTGCACATGGAGGGATAAACTGAAACTTCTGTGTCAGTTTATCCCTCCATCCTGAGTCTGCGAGATGTCTCGGGAGAGTCATAGAAAGAGCTCTCGGTCGAGAGTGTACAGCCAAAGTCTAAACAACTTATTCATTTGTTTTTTTTGTAGTCGCCGTGTTATAACACAAGTATCGCTCGTGGCCAAGAGGTATCAACTAACTGGAAGATAAAACCGGTACTTGCATGAAGAAAGATGTAGGTACTAGGTACATAAAAGGTGTAAATAGACCCCTAACATATCCGAAAGGCACTTGTTCTCCCCGTCTTTGCGATACTTTTTTTGTTCTAGACCATACCTGGGAACCTTCTAGTTACGGAGATATTGGGGGTCAAAGTTCCAACTTTCTCACAAGTCTTTTTTTAAATACATGTTTTTAATGAAAGATTATTACTTTACACACCTCCACGACCCCCGTACTATTCAATCCATCCATCAGCACAATGCTTTGAGTGCTTTCCATCGAGTCCTACCGTATAACGTGATTTTTCACCCCAAAAAAAAAGTCGATAATCAGCAATAATTTTTGCGTAAAGTTACTTAGTTTGATGTTCAGAATGCTTGGTTGACGGCTATGTGAAGGGTTTGTTTACACTCTGTATATATTTCAGTATTCTGTTGGTGAGGCCATAAAAATATTGCCGTTTGAGTATCCTGCCCTACATAGCCATGACCTTGTTCCCTAACAAGATAGGCATACTAAAAGTGATAAGTCCTTAAACTTAGTCCTAAGTGTATGCGTTAGCCTTGAATCCAGTCTCTGGGCTCATGAAACTTGCCTAGTTAAATATGCTAGGGTTATGAAACTAACTTTCGACGATTTGTGTGAAACTGTAGCTTGTCTAGTTTTGGCTATAGGCGTGTTTTTTAAAACAATTTTTTTTAGCTTTTTGAAGAAGATTAAAAAAAATTGCTAGCATATCTATGATTTTTGATTGTATTGGCAAAAGAAAAAGAAAAATTATAAGCGAGCCCTGAATAGTCAGTTTTACAACTTAGCCATTATTGTGTTTATGCTTATTCCAAAAAAGTTAAAAAAATACTAAAAAAGATCAAACAAGGGGTGCTTAATCTTTTTTTTCCCCAATAGGGCCATACAAAGTTGCAAATGATTTCTGTTATCGTTTAAAAACACGTCTGTAAAATTATCATATGAACTTACTACCTCTTTCAATTACCAGGACTATTATACAGCATGGAAGACATATAACATCACGTCTGTAATCCCCGAAGGGTTAGGCAGAGGTGTACCTAATAGAACACCCACATTTCGCCAGTTATGTTTAAGTCCCGTGCAGTGGCGGGGCAAGACCACAATTTTATGTGGGCAAAGTACATTTAGCGAGGCCCGGAATCGGCATCGACTCGGAATTCACATGTATCATTCGAAAGGCCATAATTTCAGGAACAAAATGTTACATAATATTACGTACCAAACAAAACTCCCAACAGTTTTCACTTCAACCACAGAAAAAATAAACTGCAAACAATTCACTTGCAATCCCATCGCGGAAAACATTTTTAGTAATCCTATACGAAGCAACGCCATCTAGCTTAAAATATCAGAAACTACAATGGCTTTCTGTCAGTACAAGAACGAAGGATGTCGCTGTGTTAGAAAAAAATTAAAAAATAAAACAGAGTGCGCTGTCAACAAAAAATATATATTGGCCAAAATTGGCCATGTACAGTTTGGAGATTTCGTTCCGGTCCCAATTTTGTCATTGGGTTTTTGAGGTGCGAGGCCCTCGTACCGCGAGGCCGTAGGCGGTGGCCCACGTCGCCTACGCCTTGCGCCGCCTCTGGTCCCGTGTAACAGGGGAAAAAGAAAAGAAAGGAAAAAAAGAAAGAAACAAAAAACATACTTTCTTTTTTTATATATTTTTTTTGTTTTATGTTTTGGGACGAGCCTATTGCCATTATGCCGAGCACAGATCCAGACTCCGTGGCTGCTACTGAAAAATTTCTGATGGTAAAACCCAATAACACTTTGCCCGACCCGGGAATTGAACCCAGGAGCTCATGCTTAGCAGTCGCGCTTGCGACCACTAGACCACCGAGGCAAGGAGGCGTTGGTTAAATATATTTATGTGAATTAATATCTTATATTAATTTATTATTATATTTATTATCTTATGCTGGTTCGAGGTGGCGCAGGAGAAGAGTATCTGGAAGGATATGGGGGAGGGCTTTGCCCAGCAGTGGGACATACAAGGCTAATACAAAAAAAAATATCTTAAAGTTTTTTTTTATCAAAGAGCCGACCAAAGTCTTTCAGTAATATGTAGACAGGTAATCCTCATGTATATGTTCATATGTGTAGCCAAATTCTTACACTATAAATAAGAAAAGACCCCAAAGAATAAGTAATCAGGGGTTCCGTAGGTCCAACTTCACGTTCTACTCAATCCCCTGCAATCCGCTTCTAAGGATTAGTTCCATTCACGCTGTGTATGTGACAAAATGTGTGTTATACCGACTGATTTGTCGCTTAGAAATGTGTGGGTTAAATGGGTTTGCAGAAAGTTTCGAAGTAATGGGGCGGTAAGGAAAAGTAGTGCTTTTTTTGGGTAGGGAAGTACAAGGAGTTAGAGGATTTTGTGAAGTAACTAATGGTTGCTATAGTTAGCCGATTTACAAGGTGCAAGCAGACCCTTCACATAGCCGTCAACCAAGCATTCTGTACATCAAACTAAGAAACTTTACGCAAAAATTATTGCTGGGAATCGCCTTTTTTTTTTGGGGTGAAAAATCACCTTTTACGGTAGGACTCGATGGAAAACACTCAAAGCATTGTGCTGATGGATGGATTGAATAGTACGGGGGTCGTGGAGGTGTGTAAAGTAAAAATCTTACATTTAAACATGTATTTAAAAAAAAACTTGTGAGAAACTTGGAACTTTGACCCCCAATATCTTTGTAATTAGAAGGTTCCCAGGCATGGTTTAGAACAAAAAAATGATCGCAAAGACGGGGAGAACAAGTGCCTTTCGGTTATGTTAAGGGTCTATTTACACCCTTTATGCGTACGTCAAGCTTGCTTTATGGCCGTGGTTGCTATAGCAAATTATTATAGGACACATGATCATTCTCATCACACTTTATTTGGGGTTGGCGCAGCATGTCTTCATCTATTACTCATCTCAGCAGTCACCTCCTTCCTAGCGATATCATCCTTCACACATGATTCATGTGCGTATTGTATAATTATCACTTCCTTCGGTGAAGGAAAACATCGTGAGGAAACCAGCATGCCTGAGAGATATTTCTCAACGGCATGTAAAGCCAAGTCAGGGGCCCATGGGCGGCGTAAAAACTTCGACACCAGGTTAGGTATTAACCACACCATAAAAAAAGAAGGTCCTTTACACAGTCCATCCGTCGTTTCTTTGGTCTTCCTCTACTCTTTATTATTATAGGACTATCAGATAAATAAAGCAACAATTGCAACACCTAAGAATCAGTCTGTAACTAGTGTATAAAAAAATATTATAGGAATGTTTACGTGTAAACTGTGTGTTTAAAAAAATGCTGTGTTGCTAATAAAAGACGCAAAACGAAATCGTAAGACTGATCTTTTCATTCACGATTCACCATCATTATTATTTTAAATGAAAACTTATTTTTTATATGAAAACTTATTATTTTAGATGAAAATTTATTATTTTATATGAAAACTTGTTATTTTATATGAAAACTTACACTTTCTGTACAAGCGCTCTTAATGTTTGTTATATTTTTAATATCCTCAACTCAATGTATTTAGTAAAATTCGCACTCCCGAGCTGATACAAGCGCTGCTTAGTTTGTGGCTCACCGATATATATCACACAACTGTTTTGATAAACTGATTTGATTTTGATTTTCTTTGTTTTCAAAGTCTTTGATTAGATAGTAATAATCTTCTCTAAAGGAACGCCAATAAACACAATTGAACTGAGCGCAACTGTACATCAAACATGTCTGCTCGGTCCAATGAACATTTTGTTGCTAATCGGTTTAGAGCCGTCTTTGTTCTGGAATTCTGTTATCGACTGTACACACACAGCGTACACTCAAGGAGAGACTGAGATTTACTTAGTTTTGTTCAAGCCTTTGAGCATGACTAATGCGTCCCTTAGTTCTCTACCATTGTTACGGATTGAACAGTAACACAATCCGTCTTAAAACACAAAAATATTATGTTAAAACAATTTACTTTAAAATTACATCCTTTGTTCTTGTTGATATTTAATTATTCAGTTCCATATTCATTTTTACTTTTCCTATTTCCATATTCCAGCCAAAATGGAAAACTATGGAATTGGCATCGTTTTTAAAAAGGCCAGCGTCGTCTTTGTGTTTTACAAAAAAAAAAAAAACTTGTTTTTAGTAAAAAAAACTAAGGCCAGCGTCGTCTTTATGTTTTACAAAATAAAAATTATTGTTTTTTAGTAAAAATAACATTTTCCCTGTTTTTTTTCTGGACTCTTCCGTTCTGATTCACCACAGATGCTCTGTCTGCCATATAGGTTGTGTGGCCTAGGTTTTTATTCGTCACTCTTTTAGTCAGATGCGGTACATCACTTGTCGTCCTCATCACAATTCTCATACCAAACGTGACACTCAAAAACTTTCAAATTGTCAGTTCATCAAATAACAATAATAACGTACAGAGATAAAAAGACGATGATGTAACTAAAACAAAGTTTTGCATTAAAATGTTTTATTGTCACATAGTCCTTCAGTTACAGTTTGCAAACAAACGCAATGAGTCATAAAAACATCCCCTACGCATTAATGTTTATCACTATCTGTGAAGTATCTTAAGTCTGTGAGTGTCTCATACATAATGGCTTAAGATTATAGTTTTCGCACAGCATAAATTCATGATACGCTAGTACATTTTTTGTTTCGTGGACTTACTTGATAGAATGTGACTTTAGAAAATCTAGGAAATTGCCTAATGTCACATTCTATCAACGACGCGATGGATAAGTGCAGAATGTATTTGTGTGACACTTGATATCGTGTCCTGCCTGTCCTGTTGCTTGCACTTCACGGGAGCTGATAGGCGCTACTGAAAGTGCAATACTCATCGCCAAATTTTAAACTGACACAATTTAAATTGTCATCGACACGCTAAGAAGAAGCTGAACTAAGTCGAAAAGCTTATGTCGCAATCTTGTTGAAGTCGTAGTAGAATTAGGCTGAGCGCAGACTTAAGTCACGACAGTTTTAAGACAGACTTGCCTCACATAGACAAGTCTGTCTTAAAACTAAAACGAAACTGTTTTGCTTACGACACGTCGCGCACCTAAAACGAAACTGTTTTGTCTACTACGACGACGTGGCGCTTACCGTGCAATTCTTTCTCAGTATCAACAGTGAATTCATCGATACTGTTCTAATAAGTATCCTAGTTACGCGTGCACTTGCAAAACGACGCAGTCGTAAATATTGGGTGCATCCCATATTTAGTGAAACGACGAGACTACAAGAGAGAAGGTACGTCGCTAGACTGTTTTGTCGTTGATTTGCGCGCCCGCATACATACAAAAGGGAAGCAGACAATCGTTAGTCAGACTTGTCGCTGTGCAGTTCTTGTAGGTATTATACAATTTTGTCTATGAGACGTTTTGTTTGAAGTTTGCGCAGCTTCATATTTTTTGTGAAGCAATAGTCTGTCTTAAAACTATCGTGACTCAAGTCTGCGCTCAGCCTTACAAAACTATTTGAAAGTGATTGGTACTTGTCAAAATAGGAATAATGTGACAATATTTTTGCAGCATTTTTAGAGCCTAATGAAATGTTTATTTTGTAAAGGTTCCTAAAACACTTACTATGTATGTACGTATTTGCATTTTAAGAATAAAAAATGTTACGTTTAACTTTACACAAAAAATAAAAACAAAAAGTAAAAAATCAGAACAGAAGTTAAATCAACATTTTGATGTCAAAAAATCGGCGTAAGTAATATTTCTTAATCCACCGAGTTTTTACAGAGATTTCTCCAATCGAATGAGCACGACGGATTTGTTATTGTTGTACCCACTTTCTTAATGGTTCGGTACACTCAGACACGATATTTTATGGAAATTCAATCTTTTACGTGACACTTTTATTCAGAATAAGTACTATGAATTTCAATACTCTTAGAGTTAAAAGAGATGTGGTTTGCATACAAAATGACGTTAATAAAATTGTTAAAAATTCAATAAGCTTTTGCAGCTTTATAATTATAATGTTTGTCAATACAAATAGAGGTACAAACTTTACCTCTTACGTTTGTTAGTTTGTATCTTTGATTTTGGGCGTAATATCTGAAACTTATCACCAGATTTCAAGAATTCTTTCACTGATTGAAAGCTTCATTATTGCCGAGTACCATAGAATGCTTTTTCACGCGGGCGAAGTTTCAAATAAATAAATAAGAAGTTTTAAAGTAGCCGGTTACAAACACTTTTGAATAGTCGGTAAAGCTATTTAGAAGGATATAAAAAAGCCCTTTGCAAAGCTGAAATATTAACCATTCTGTAGTCGCCAAGTATAACGGTCAGTGGGTAGTCTTGGAAGTCTGATTCAATGGTTATTTCACTCTTGCATTATTAAACAAAAAACGCATACAAAGTACAAGCATTAAACGCGTACAGATAGATAATAATTTACTTAAACTTATACTGTCACTTACGGGATATCTTCCGTGATTGTTGTTGTTGTTGTTGTCGTGTTGTTGTCTTCGTTGTTGTTGTGTCATTGTTGTTTGTTGTGTTGTTTGTTGTTGTGTGTGTGTTTAGTTGTAAACCGTGAAAGATTAAAACAGTGTTTAATAATTTACTTAGTGACTAATCAATTTATTGCAAGCACTCCCTACTCACTTCCGGAATAGGGACGTTCGCTATAACTGTACTACATTTATTTGAGCTCTAAAGCTCTAATGCAAGTCCAGCGATTTCTGTACAACGACTTCAAATAGGATAGAAATTAGTGTTTCGATAGCTTATGTCAGCCCAATACATTTTTGACTTTTTCACCATCGTTATCGTTTATAGAATGTCACTATGTTTAGGCTCTATGCTCTTAATATCCCATGCTCAGTAATCAGACACACAGTCACTCAGGAACAAAGATATTTTAAAAACTATAGGCTATAAGAAAAAAATCCTAGAAAAAAGGTGATGCCAGTGTGGTTCAGTGAGGTTTTAAAATAACATAATTGCCAAGTCTGACTGATTAGATTTGTCCGACAGCAACAAGGCGGCTATTGCAAGTAGGTCATGTCTATCATTACTACATTACAATTTCTTTGCTCAGTAGTCTTTGTCCTCTAGCGCCCCAAGTATAGTTGTCACACTATACCGACTCCCTCTAATCCTCGAGTAGTTTTTGTAAACCGGAAGTGGCTGCGATAAATTGGATCTAGTCGTTCACTAAAGAAGGCTTCTACTTCGTGACGTCACTACCGGTTAGTTTATGGTGTTGTGTTCCTGTTATTCCCTGGTGTAAGAGGAGATAAAAATATTTTTTTTGTACAGGGAATTGGAGTTAAATCAAAATATAAATAGATAGATAGATATATAAATGTCGAATGGTATAAGTAAGTTTTTCTCTTTGTGCCATTGGGAGCAAGAGAAGCGAGTGTTTATTCCCAGTAGATTTACAGACATTTGATGGTATAGGAAGTTATGAGAACGTCGTACATATTGAATTCAGATAGTTGTGTATTTTTCCTTCTCGATTTATGATGGAAGCGTGAAAGAATTGTTTTGTAGTTCAGATTGTACAGCGGTCCGTTTTTCGTTTAGAAAACTGAATTCTTAAAAGAAGAATACTTAAAGTAAGTATTTTGTAACTATGTATGACTTTATGTATATTCTGAGTTTTTATACAAAACGATATTTTTTTCTATTCTATCATTAACACTAGAAACAGGATATTTATCATATTTCATTTCTATTTATTTTGAGTTCCTGATATTTCGGCACTGTTGCAAGCACCATGATCACAGATAAAATGAAGTTATTGCGGGTGGGTTTATGAGCAGACAACCCTCTTTCTTGTTCGTTTTCTCTTTTTTATTTCTATTCTTATGAGAAGCTGTTCACAGCTTCTCAGTTCGTGATCGACCACATCAATGACGACCATTACTCTCAAAACGGTAAAGAAAATCTTTATGAGGTAACTGACATTTTGTTCTTAAACTGAAAATTGGAATATCACATCAAATTGATATAATCATCTTCTGCCTACACTTTTCTCAACTATTTTGGGGTCGGCTTTCAGTAAAACCTGATGCAGCGTCATTCTCCTGCCCCTATTCCAATTTATTTGTAGTCGGAGCAGCATGTCTTTTTCTTCCATTCTTCTATATTACTCGTCATCTTAATAGTCATCTCCATTTTAGCCATATAGTTGACACAGTTCATTCATTGTTTCTTTGGTCTTCCTCTACTCTCAGATACAGCGTAACACCAGTATTTTACATGGAGCGACTGCCTATCTGACCTCCACAACCCAGTTACTGGGTAATACGATATTCTTTGGTAAGACTGGTTGTCAGATTAACCTACACTGGACCGGCCTGGTGGAGTAGGGTTCACCACATCTTTTAGAGTCCTGCTTATCAAGAAAGAAAGAAAGAAAGAAAGAATAAAGTTTATTTGACGTCAGTTCATCAAGCACACATAATTAAAATAATAAAAAAAAAATACAAAATAAAAAATCACAGTTTTTAGAAAAAATAAAAAAAAATACAAAATAGGTACATGTGCTGTGTGCCTCACGGCTGCGCCAATTGATGATGCTTTCTTATTCTTTACGTTCCGATGAAACTCAAATGGTGTTAGACCAGTTTGTAACCACCTGCACAGCTCTAAAATGTGCTGCGATTAAATCCTGAAAGGTGCAAGATGGTTGTGCAGGATGGGCAGGACAGTAGGTGAGGTATATCCTGACAATAGGCTCCACACTGGCATCCTGTTACGGATGGATCGAGGATTATATCTGCAGCAACCAACCTGGGCCTTTAAGATGAGTTGATTGACCTGCCCCCGTAGCATGACCAACGTAGACAAGGATGTCTTTGACGGAAGAATCGACAAAGTAACAGATTTTGTCGACACAATGACAGATTGCGTCATTGCTACTTTCAACTTTTTAAGATAAGTACGAGAAAAGGTCACAGAAAATAATAACCATTAAAATATAATTGGATTTGAATCCAATTACAATATCTACATCGTTTAATATCATAAGCAGCCTTTGGCAAAGAATACGGGGCGAAGTGACGCGTCCAACGCGCAATAGTCTATTATAGACCAGTTAGGCTAGGGTTTTAGCCGACGCCAAAGGCTCTTTTGCCACTGGCTATTAGTGGCTGTCCTGGATAGTATTAAATTGGATAGGGAATTCTTATTGTCATTATTTCATGAATAATAAGTTAATTCTGGTGTGGATATCTATACTAATATTATAAAGAGGTATCTGTTTGTCAGTATGTATGTATGGGGTAATCTCCGGAATGAATGATCCAATTTTAAAAATTTCACTGGCAGGTAGGTACATTATTCGTTGGTGCTATAGGCTATAAATTATATTTATGCCATGCATATTAGCCGAGCTATCATAACTTTTGCGGACGATGTGCTAGTTTCGAATAAGTTTGTCAGATTGTATCACACGTTTAGTATTATTATTATAACTACGAGATTTTCTCACACGTTTAGTTAACATCTACGATATGCTATTTTGATGGAATGAATGAGTTCACAGTTTAACTTAAAAGTGATTAGCCGTAGCATGAAAAGTATGGAAGCTGTTAAAAACATAAAAGGGACAGTTTTCATAATTTGTCATGAAACAGCCAAAGTATGCCAAAGTACCCATTTCCATTAAAAATGCTTTATTCTACAGTTGTTTCCATAACCATAAACACACTTGCTTATCCACATTTAAATGTTACTAAGACCCGTGGAGACAAGGAAAGCGTCCACACAAGATAATTGCGTTCCAACTAATGAAATTGTAAGTCTAACGTGCACGGCGGTACCTACAGTAGTAGGCCCGGCCCGGCACGGTAGTAACCGTGTGGTACTTTATATTGCCGTATTCTTTGTACTTACGTGCATCATGGTGGTGTGTATTATTCAATTTAGCGTTTATTGTTTTTTAGATATTAATTTATTTGGAATTAGTCATGAAGTGGGGCTTAGGACGAATTTCACCAAAACCGAAGCTGAATGCGATTGGCATAACTGAACCGCTACCCAAACTGCGGGACATACCTTCAATCGCAATTGAATTTCAAAGTAAATTCCTAATCTATAGGTTTGGCAAAATTGTCTGCCCAACAGCGCTAACTATCAAAATTAAAAGAAACACTGCTATTGAACGTGTGTTACGCTAAATACTCTGCGCGTGCTCCCAGTGTCAATATTCGATAATGCTGATGGCGTCATTAGAGAAATCCGCCCATCATCATATTCCTGCCCTTGTCCCATTGTATTTGGGGTTACGAGACACGTTTTCTTCTTCCATTCTCTCCTCTTTCTTATTAATCCTCACACAATCCATCCATCTTTTCTTAGGCCTTCCTCTCCCTCCAATCCCATATAAAATGGTCATCTCTCAGCTGCCACGGTTTATTTTAATTAGGTACTTTATGTTTTCATTGTTGATTTAATCTTTTATTCTGAATGCTCTTAATGTGCACGTCTTTCTACATCGTTCTCACATATATGTATAATCTCAACATGAATGATGTAATCAAGATTTTGTAACAATATTTTGATTTAAAAGAGTGTCCATGGAGTTTCTTGTCCATTTTTCTCCATAGAGATCTACGCTTTGGAATGTGCAACTACACTACTTTTTTTTTATCGTGGTATAATCATCAAATGAGTCCTCCCACCCAGGGCAGAGCGGGAGGGACTGTCAGACTTGTACTGACTAAAATCCACGGTGTCCTTCAATAGCCTTTTATGTTCCAGGGTCACGGTAATTCTATAAGTCCCAGTACAGTACTTTGTCAAGTTTTTATGTCTTGTGATTGTGACTGGTAGCTTCGCTTTTTTTTTGTTTTTTTGACATTCAAAATTGCATGTGATGGTCTAATTAAAATAAAAGCTTTGAGTTTGATTTTGAGTTTGAATGAATATTCATGAAAAATAAATCATAGGTATGAATGAATACTTTATTAAACTAACTCCAGAGAATTTTCAACGTTTAAGGTAAAGGCAGAATGGTACTAAATTCTTATCATTAATCTTAAAGCTACTTTAAGTTTAAATAGTTTTAAAGTTAATGTGCCTTTTGTTAAGGTACAGTTTTTAATGTAGCATGTAAGTAGATTTTTAAACGAATGTGTAAGTTACTAAGTTATAAAATACTTTCCTTCTTAAAGTTAGCTATTATAACTTAGGTCGCTGTTTTAAAAGTAAAGTTGTTAATTTATCCAACTTTGTCGAGTGTTCTATTACCCGTAGGTACTTACACATTTTAAAACTTCCTAAATTCCTTCCATTATTCTTTTTTTGAATTCTTTCAGACGTTTCATGTTATAATTTTACAAGGATGCGGTAAACGTTAATGTTTGTGTTAGTTCCTAATTCAAAGGAGAATGGGCAAGATTACCTTAGTGTCCAATAGCGTTAAGATACCAATGGATAGATCTCTTTAAGGAGAACATGTTTTTTATTATGGCGACTTCTCTCGATTCAGAGTCAGAGAGGAGCTACAGAGCTCTAAATATGAGAACTTAAGTAAGATTAATGATTATTTCGTCAATTTATTAACTTTCGTTGAAACTGTACGTTTCAAACATCATATTATAAGCCTATAAACGTCATTTTCAAAATATTGACATCTTAAATGATATTTTAGGAGCAAATCATTGGATCTTGGGGCAGATACCCATACTTCGAAGCCCATTCTCTTTTGGAGCAAAGCGTGCTGTTTGCTTCTTAGTATGTGAAGTGGCAATGTAGTGAGAAAACAAAATAGTATTATGTACCTATATGTTTTGAAGAAATTGTCAATCGTGGCTCAATAATAACAGCCGCTTGGGTCAATCTTTAGGTTAAGCTGCGCCTGCCTAGGTTGCTCCGTGAATGGGTGAACACGCATAACATATCGAGTTTCCTCCATGCCTCGGAAAGCACGTTAAGCCGTTTGTCCCGGCTGGCATTCGAAGATCTTTGACAGTCGTTACAGGGGCCCGAAAGTCTGACAACTAGTCTTGCCAAGGGGTTTCGTATTACCCGGTACAAACTGGGTTGTGGGTGGAATGTAAAATACTGGTATTCAGCTGCATTCGGTGAGTCAGGCAACCGACCCCAACATAGTTGTTAAAAGGCTAGGCAGATGATGATGATGTATTGAATAAATCTAACAAAAGTTTTTATATTATTGATCAAGCAGTTTTTATTATATATTTTCTTAACTTTTATTAAAGAACGATAATTTCACTTAAGTCTATAAAACTCCTTTGTTTCTAAAACCAATAGATAGTTGAAGTAAGTTAAAGTAATAGCTTCACCGTTTGAAACTTATACAGACAGTAACTTATGCAAAAAGTATATCTAGAAAAGTTCTTGAATGCACTTTTTAAGGTTCCGTAGCCAAGTGAAAGAACCCGCTAAACAATTGAGTAGTATGTTCAAAAAATTGTGTAGGATATTATTGGCCCCACAGATAAAGATATACTTAGATAACGCAAGTATCACAAATGAAAACCAAGCGTGCCATTTTTTGACTACCTACTTTGACTTCAAAAGCACTATTTAGTTACTAAGCAAAATAGACTACGTAGAATTAAGTTCTTCATTTGTAACGTTGCTGTTTTAAACAAATTAGCTTGCTGCGACAGTGACATGTTAAGTATAAAATGCTTAAGCCGGGCACGCTTAGTATTTGCGTTATAATTATATCTGTAGTTGGCTCCATCGATAACAGATTACGATGTCCCTATAATAGTTTTTGGAATACTTCTCTTTACCAGCGGATAAATATCTGTTTTCCACATTCTTTAAGAAACATGAAGTAAAAACTTAATTTTGCCGTCGAAAAATATTGTGCGTGTGTAAAAAAACCATCCCGATTGGGGAACCTTTCACTGTCCGTGACCCAACACACACTTGGCAGGTTTTTCTCTTAATCCCCGATAGTGTCTTAACAAAGTCGTTTAAAGTCTTTTGCTTACAAAACTTTTACCTTTTTTCTAAGAATGCAATTTACTTGGATTAATTGAGCGAAGTTTTTTGTTAGCTCAGTCCGCAGTCGGGACACTAGTGACGAATGAAGTGGGGAGGATTATGGAGTAGCGTGATTTTGTTAAAGAATAAATAATACAGGGTGTAAACAGACCCTTCACATATCCGTCAACCAAGCATTCTGTACATCAAACTAAGTAACTTTACGCAAAAAATATTGCTGGGAATTGACTTTTTTTTCGGGGTGAAAAATCACGTGATACGGTAGGACTCGATGGAAAACACTCAAAGCATTGTGCTGATGGATGGATTGAATAGTATGGGGGTCGTGGAGGTGTGTAAAGTAAAAATCTTACATTAAAAACTTGTGAAAAAGTTGGAACTTTGACCCTCAATATCTCCGTAATTAGAAGGTTCCCAGGTATGGTCTAGAACAAAAAAATGATCGCAAAGACGGGGAGAACAGGTGCCTTTCTTTTATGTTAAGGGTCTATTTACACCCTTTATTATACTTGGAACAGGAAAAGCAAAAAAAAGAAAATTATAACAAAATCTTGTTTTGTGAAATAGTTTCGGAAGTCAACGCCACAAAATATTTATACCCGTTTGCAGTAACAGTAGATGGCCGTTAGCAAGTTTATTTGTTCTTTTTTTTTTGTAGCTTAATTACATAAATAAATAAAATTTTATTTAAAAAAAACATAAAAAATATTTTTAATTTTTTTATTTTAACTTTAGTGTGCGTTCTTTCAAGTTTATTTATTTATTAACTAAGTTACTTATTTATCAGGTATTTTTTTGTTCAACCTATTGCTTATTATAATAATCACTATGAAATCAAGTGAACACTTATCCACTGAACCGATTATTCTGAAATTTTGCATATACGTTGTCAGCTGTACAGAAACGGACATAGGCTTTTCATTCCGAAAAAAAGTACTGTTCCCGAGGAAAACAACAATAACGTTCTTATGATAATAGATGGCGCCACGTGTCTTTCGAATCATGATTGAATTAATTACAAGCACAGTACTACCCGAATTGATTGTCAAATTCTAAATTAACGAGAGCGAAGCCGCGGGCAAAAGCTAGTTAATTATAATTTCTACACAACCTATTTCCGAAGGTCATTGTCCTACACAATTGAATATTCAACCTATTCGCACCTACTCAATACAGAAGGAACAACCAATTAATCAATCAACAGATAGCACAGTTAAATTCGTATCAATTCACTCAATCGAATTAGGAGCTATACGATGAAGACATTGCCTTATACCATTCCCACTCCATATCAAACCTTATCAAAAGGAAGTAAGAGTCAATTCAGCTCGTAAGTACATCTAAGGCTGAGAACACAAAGAGGCCACCATTTTTAAACGTCGTCCTTACCATCGTCTTTGTAATTTTCAGCCGAGTTTCAGCTGTTTAAGGTCTTTAAGGTGAATATAATTTTGAATGGGGATTTAAATGGATTATATTGTGAGGCTTCTGTTGACAAAAATGTGTCTTTTGAACGCATCAGTCGTTTATTTTATTGAGGAAGTCGGGAAAGTTGAATAAGGACGATATTTTTTTGGCCTAATCTTGTTGGTTGCATTGTGGTGGTGGATAATGAGTCTTTTAACTTATGTAACTTGAAGTCAACGTATTAGATACTAGCTTTTGCCCGCGGCTTCACCCGCGTGTATGTCGTAAATCTCCGATTACTTACCTTCACCCCCCTTTTTAACCCTTCGGGGGTAGAATTATCAAAAACGCTGGCAGCAGCCTAAACACAAAATTTGAAGATCCTAACTTCAAAACTGACAGACTTTCATACAAACTTCCATCCCCTATTTTACCCCTTTAGGGGTGGAATTCCCAAAAATCCTTTCTTAGTGGAAAGTTCTTCACAAAGAACACACCCTCCAAGTTTCATGTCTCTAGGACCAGCGGTTTGGGCTGAGTGTTGATATATCACCCAGTCAGTCAGTCAGTCAGTCAGTTTACTATTTTATATATATAGATTTTAATTAAACCAATTACAGTCATTTTTGAATTACGAATTGAACATATCCACAGTGGTAGTTTCAAAGTTGCCTATTATAGAGAAACTAACTAAGAGCCGCCTCAGATGGCACGGTGGTGATGCAAAGAAACGAGGATTTTGTAGTGAAGAAAGCATTGCAACTACTTGAATATAAGAGATGTAGAGGATGACCTCCAGCTGCGAGGTGGATTAGCTCTTGCTTGCGAAGGTCCCATTGGAGGAAGAACTGCCGCACCTGACAACCCAGGACAGATTGTCCTGTCGCCAGATAAGTACGAGAGCCGACTCCATCTAAAATGGGATAGAGTAAGGAAGAAAGGCAGGTGCCCATTCCATAGCTTAGGAGGTTTCTATCGAGAAGAACCTACAAGAGGCAACACTATGGACACTAATTAAATTTAAATTGAATAAAAAAAAAGAAAATCACGGTGTCCCAGCAGTGCGAACATATCGGCTAATTATGCTTATGCTTATTATGCTTATGCAATTACAAAAAAAGAAAATCCTAAATTAAAAGCCATATCACTGTTTAGGGAGTCGATCAGAACCGAAACGAGGCGGGTGACATTTTTTTAGCTTTTATTACATGGACATAAAGCTCATTCTCACCGGCTTAGGCCGATTCTGCGTCGAGAAGTTGTGGTTACTCCCTTAACATTTTACAGCATTTTACACAACTTGCCTAAACGATTAAAAATCTTCTCAATTTTAGCCTTTATTCCACTACAATTGTCTTAAAACAGCACAGCGAGTACAAAATCAAGTTACTCACGCCTACAATAATTAAAATAACCGTCTTCGTCTCAAGTCGGGACCGCTCGGCTCCCTTCGGCCTTCATCGTCTGCTTGATAACGAGCGTTTAATTGACAGTAATTATCGTGGAATAAAGAATCTCTTCTTGGTAAAGAAAATTGCGAAGAGGAAGGAAGGCTTTGTGATATTTTTTGCTTGAAAATTATAACTTTATCAGTACGATATACAAGTGTAAAAGGACCCTTTAAGAAGCCGTCAACCAAGCATTTTGTACAGCGAAAGTTTATTAGGATGTATGGATATCTGGATGTTTGTTACTCTTTCACGCAAAGACTACTGAATGGATTTTAATGAAACTTTACATAATATTCTGATGTATGATAGCTTAAACTAAGTAACTCTACGCAAAAATGATTAGGAAACGACTTTTTTTTTGGGGGTGAAAAATCTCGTTTTACGGTAGGACTCAATGTAGTGCACTCGAAACATTGCTGCGTTATGCTGATGAATGCATTGAATGGAAACAGAGGTTGTGGACATATTTAAAGTAAAGTTACAACATTAAAAACTTGTATTTAAAAAAATATATCTGAAAAAGTTGGCACTTTGACCCCCAATATCTCCGTAACTAGAAGGTTTACAGGAACAGCCGCAGCAGGTATTGTTCTAAATTTTATATAACAAGTTTAGTCTGCAGAGCAGTGATAGCCAAGTGGTTTCAGATTCATGTGCGTATTGTATAATTATCACTTGCTTCGATGAAGGAAAACATCGTGAGGAAACCAGCATGCCTGAGAGATATTTCTCGACAGCATGTAAAGCCAAGTCAGAGGCCCATGGGCGGCATAAAAACTCTGACATCATGTTAGGTACTAACCACATGATAAAAAAAGAAGGTCCTTTACACAGTCCATCCATCGTTTCTTTGGTCTTCCTCTACTCTTTATTAGTATAGGACGAAAATTAACACAATTGAACTGAGAGTAACTGTACATCAAACATATCCGCTCGGTCCAATGAACATAAAATATGTGCCTAAAAACTCTGACACCAGCAAGCGTAGAAATCTGTCATTTTGTCGATTGTCGACAAAAGCAATCTGTCATTTTGTCGATTGTCGACAAAATGACAGATTGCTTTTGTTGAGCTGTCATTTTGTCGATTCTTCCGTCGACAAAACCCGTTTCTACGGTGGTCATGCTACGCGTACAAGTTAGACACTAACCACACAAAAAGAAGGCGGAGAAAAAAGAAGTTTACTCTGCAGAAACGTTCAAAATAAATCCCGAGGTTTTATTTGATATCAAAATGAAAATGTTGACCGTGTTAATCTAAGAAGCAAGAGTAGATACTGTATTTATCTTCCCCTCAAGCCATAAAGATCGCCCGACGAAAGTGGGTTTCTATGAAGTTATATTAGTATTTTATGAAGCCAATGTTTACGATGCGGTTTAATAAAAATGCCTTAGTTCTTAGTACCACACTTATGTTCCGTATGAGGTTATAAAAGGAGCTAGCTTATTTAAGACATTGCTTTAAAGTGTAGTATGTTATGAAAGAAAGGCTTGCAGTGTTGCAAATCAAACTTATAGCATAGCATGCATGGAGCGTAGTACTACCAACTGAAAACCAGCGCTATGCTGTGGGCTCCTCATAGCACAGCATCATTTTGAGTGGTAACCTGCTTGCCGCAGTCACGACGTGCAAGCTGTCAAATTTTATTTGTTCCGTTCTGTTGTATTCAAAATATATTTTGATTTTTATATATTTTTTTTGTCATTTTGATAATAAATATTTTTTCTTTCTTTCTACTTTAAAACCGTATGTTATGGTACGCCGTAGAAGATGAACTTATTGTTCAATTTTGGCACCAAGCATAATTATAGCGCTGTGCTTGTATTATGCTAAACCGTAGCAGATGATGTACCATTTGTTTAAGCAACAGCGTAGCACACCGACTATGAAGCGTAACGCTTGCCAAATATGGTGCTACGCCGTAGCAACGAGCTTACCGATATTTTTTACTAAAATAGGTGGTGGCGGTGGTTATGTATTCCACTAGCATTCTTTTTATTTTGTACATCGATTTCTCCGTGATTACTGCGCCGATTTGATTTTTTTTTTTTTTCATTTGGTGTATTTTTTATATTTGGCGGCCTACCCAAATGTCCTTTCTTTGGTATTGTTCGTCTTGTCGTTGAGCTACTTTGATTATGAGTCGAGCTACACGATCACTGACAAATGCTTACACTGACTGGACTTCTTCAAAACCATCTCAGACATGTTAATGTCTGAGATGTTCCTCATATGACTTGACCAATGTCTGGACTTTAAAAGAGACGGTGACCGACAGTGTTTGTTTCGGATGTTTCTTCTCAGAGTAGTCAGGTACTAAACACCGGCCCCATCTAGTTTTAAAACATAACATGATGTGACACGTAAAAGTGTTTTGTAAAACCAATTTACAGAAATAAATATGATTTATGATTTATATATCAAAACAAACACCTTACTACTCCGCATAGAAATTAAACTCATATAGAACAACTTCCACAAATCATTCCCACATTGTAACTCCCAGTTATCTTCACCAGTTTATACGCCACATATCCTTTATAATGCGACAGGCAGACAGGTATGAAAGAAATCGTTTTACCTGACATTACTTTAGATCGTAATCTTACGCTGGTTTATGACGATGTTATTACATTGTTAGGGATGAGGGTTTAGATTGTGTGGTCTGTTGGATGGTTGGATGATGTTGAGATAGAAATCTGGATGTTTTGTGGGTTTTGGATGTAAATTTGAGCTTTGTTTTGGTTAAGAAGTCGAACTACCAGATTCCTTGAAGCAATCGGAAACGTCAACGTGTCTACAGATTTGACGTTCGTTAATGTAGCTCGATCATCAATACTCAAGTTTTTATTGCATTCCATTTGTATTACATAGATGGTGTAGCAAGGTAAAGATCTATATGGACCATCATCTGCCTAGCCTAATCCTAACTATGTTGGGGTCGGCTTCCAGTCTCACCCGATGCAGCTGAATACCAGTATTTTACATGGAGCGACTGCCTGTCTGACATCCACAATCCAGTCAGTACTGGGTAATACAATACCTCTTGGTAAGACTAGTTGTGACAGGCTTTGGGGCCACTAACTACCTGTAAAGACTGCCTGTATTGTCGCTCGATATGCCTATGATTTACGATGAAAATACGATATCGATAATCTGTTATATTAACTCGATTTTCTTGATTACCCGAAGAAGTGGCGATCGTTGATACCGAGCAAATATTTATGTACCTTATGTGCCTATTATGTATACTAACACTGTTTTAAGCTTTCTCGGTTTATAACTAAACTTTTAATGTCACTTACGGGATATCTTCCGTGATTGTTCATTATTTTCAGCTGTCCCAACCGCCCGCGATCATGGCGCTTGCAACAGCGCCGAAATATCGGAACTCAAAATAATTAACAATAACGGAATATATCCCATAATTGACAGTATAAGTTTATGTATATACTATGCTAGTTTATTGGTTCAAGACTAATTGAACAATATAAGATTTTAAACTATCATGGTCACTAACATTACTATTAATACTAACGGGATATTTACCATGTTTAATATCGGGAAGTCATAACAAACAGTAAACATGGTAAATATCCCGTTAGTATTAATAGTAATTGAACAATGAACAAGAAGCGGACCGCCTGCTTATCCCTGAAGGTCCAATAACCTAGAGCATTGAAGGTGAATAGAATCACCGTTTTCATCTGCCAGTCTAACCGGATGCAGCTGAAAACCAGTAGTCCATATGCAGCGACGAAGTTAGAAGGTCACGAGGTAATTACAACGGTTCAATTCTAATGTTCCTGTAACTGCAAATAAACCCTTCTAACCGAGATTCAGCAAAGCAGCATACTCGGACGAGCACTTTCACGAATATCTATACATCTTACAAATAAATAAAATGGAAGTGTCCGTTTGTAATTTAAAAATAACAGCGTTTTACTGAATGTATATGATAGTATATACGGTACTAAGAAAAAAGAATCATTTTTATTTTTTTTGTTATTTGTCTGTTTGTTCCGGCTTATCTCCAAAACGGCTAGACAGATTGATGAGACTTTTATTACAGCAGATAACTGCAGTTATAGGTAGTAACTAAGGCTAAAAAGAATGAAAGTTCCATGTAAAACAATTTAAATCTTTGAAATTGTTAGAAAACAAAATACGATTCAAATACCCAGTCATATTTTTATAATATTTGCACGCAGACGAATGACGCGGACAATAGCTAGTTACTAATTAACCTTCCAAGCATCCGATCCCTCTTAATTTCCTACTAACTAACGGTAACTTCATCTGTATGATGAAACCTTCGACTGCAGCCGCAAATATTAAACTTTGATGAAAGATTCTTCACTAATTGCATCGTGAAAACGACGTCCTCTCCTATCTTAATGTAATAAAACTATAAATAAATCTATTGGATACCATCTTAATTTAGTCGTGTTAAAACTTAAAGGTGAGTATAGAGCATTTTCTCGAACATTTCTGTGTAATGTAACGTTCTTACGAATGGTACAATACAGGTAAAAGCTCAGTTTCCAAAGGGTGAAGGGAAAGGTGAAGGGTGATACACTAGAACATATCATAGAGCGGCTCGTTGTTCTGTTACAAGTAAATGCTCTAGTCTATAATCACCTTTAGTTGATAGTAGACTAAAGATTTATATTAGTTTTTAGTGTATAAAGGAACATTGTGTAAGTATAACTTTGCTTATGAAACATAGTTGCGCTGGTTTGCTTTGAGAGTCTTGTGTTCAGGAAATATTATTGATGTAATTTGAATTTCAGGCTAAAGGAGACAAAACAGTTTCGGAAGTCGGTTTTCTCGATCAGGCGGCACCTTAATGAATGCCTAAATAAAGGCACACAGCACAAAATTCAATCATCATCATCATCATTCAACATCATCATCATAATTTTTTACATTCATCATTTTTTCATTTATTAATTTCAATATTTTTTTTTTTTTTTCAATTTTTGTTTTTAAATCTTATTTTTAAGTCAATTCTCGGCTCAGCGTCCAAGTTGAAATTTTTATAGTGCAAAAATATTTGGGCTCTTTAATCGTCAATCTTTCACATTATACATTAAATTCTTAATTAAGGGATAGTATTTAAACGAACGAATCATCATCATCTGCTTAGCCTTTTCCCAACTATGTTGGGGTCGGCTTCCAGTCTAACCGGATACAGCTGAATACCAGTATTTTACATGGAGCGACTGCCATGACTGACCTCCACAACCCAGTTAGTACTGGGTGATACGATACCCCTTGGTAAGACTGGTTGTCAGACTTTTGGGGCCACTGACTACCTGTTACGACTGTCGCAATGACAGCCGGGACCAACGGCTTAACGTGCTTTCCGAGGCACGGAGGGAGCTCGGTGTTAACGCCATCTATTATCGAAAAGTCGCGTCACCTGGCACCATCTAGCGTCGAGTAACGGAGGCTCGGCGCTAGAGGAATGAACAGGAGCGGCGCACGCCGATTGGTCGTCGCTGAAGATTTAAAAGGAACATTTCATTCATTCGAACGAGTAGAAAAAGTATGGTAGTCGGTGCACCATCTAAAACTGTAAAAGTATATTATTTCTCAACCTGTAAATTGATCTAAACTCCAAATAAACGCATCAACTTCATCAAACCGAAAATAAATCCATCATTGAAGAAGCCCTGACCCTCCAAACTCATTGAAACACACGACATTTGGACCTTCGAACTGGATCGGAGCGGCTTCTAGAAGAAGTACACGTGGAAGTCGGCAACCAGCAGAAAATAAAACGGTCAGGCCATTCAGTGTTCCTATCCAAACCCATCCTCAAGGCTCATTTGTGCTAATATCGTGTATTCTTGTGCAAAATTCCAGCTACATAATCGTGCCACGAGGCCGCGTTTGAAATACCTACCAACCGCCATATTGAGTGGCGCGTGCGGTGGCGTGATTTCGAGTTCAATCGAGCAAGCAAACTGTAAGTACTTTCTTTTGTCTCTTGCAGTCTCCCAAAATGCCACTCGACGAATATAAAGATTTGATTAAGAAAAGGGGTGTAGTGAAAGGAAAGTTTACTGTATTCGTTAAATATGTGCAATCGTTACAAAACGTAGAATTATCAGAATCTCAAAAGATAGCTGTAGAAGATCGTTGTAATAACATTACCACGCTATTAGAACAGTTCTCAACCATTCAGGATGATATAGAATTTCACCTGCAGGATTGTGAACTAGACTTAGAAAAACAATTAATTGAAAGAGAAACCTTTGAAGAGTAATGAAATTACTGATAACAATGTTGAAGTCTGCAATAAGACCTCTAGCATTAAATTACCCACTATTTCTCTGCCTTCCTTTGACGGTTCATTTGAACAGTGGTTAGAATTTCGAGATACCTACATATCCTTGATTCATAATTCTAAAACTATAGATGATATTCAAAAATTTCATTACTTGCGTTCCGCGCTCACTGGTACTGCTAGTCAAATAATAAAATCGATACAGTTTACTGCTGAAAATTACACAATAGCCTGGGGTTTATTGGAGAATAGATTTAATAATAATAGATTACTCGTTCAAAACCACGTTAAAGCTCTGTTCACATTACAGTCTTTACACAAAGAATCTGCATTTCATATTCGTAAGTTGATAGATAACATACTAAAAAATATTCGTGCTCTTAAAGGTCTAGATGAGCCCGCAGATACATGGGACACTTTACTCATATACCTAATTAGTACTAAGATGGACTCAGCTACCGAGAAGGAGTGGGAAAACCATAAATGTACACTTTGTAAATTACCAAGTCACGTTAATCAAAAAATAACACTAAACGATATGATTACATTTCTTACCGACAGGGCGGACATGTTAGAATCTATAAAAGGTACGTATGAGTCTAATAAGCAAACGTGTGATGGTTCCTTAAAGAAATCATCATCCAATCAATCAAAGCACGCTAGCTCGCATAGTTACATCGCAACACGTAATAATAATAATTCGTCTAAATCATCACAAAAACCTAATTCGAACAATGATTCAAAACGTTACCAAAGGTGTAATATGTGCAAAGAGAATCATCCGCTATATTCGTGCAGTAAGTTCAATGACCTTCCTATGAAGGACAAATTATTATTCGTAGACGAGAATAAACTATGTAAGAATTGCTTGCGCGCTGGACATACAGTGTCTCATTGCTGGTTCGGCGCCTGCAAGCTATGCAAGCGTAAACACCATTCGCTTCTTCATGGTGACTGCTGTGATAACGGCAGCACGTCAAAATCTGTAGGCCCGCACGACGCGCAAGCGCCTGCGGCGGCGTCCACATCGTGTCGCGAGTCCGAAGCGACGGGCAGCGCACACAGTACAGCGCTACACAGTGCGTCAACTCCAAAGTGTCAACAAGTTGACAATGGGTATTCATTTCAAGAACCCGTTATTCTTTCGACTGCATTATTAGATATTTTAGACCGTGATAACAAGTATCACACTATTCGTGCTATTCTTGATAATGGCAGTCAACATTCATTTATCACAAAATCGTTATGCGATAAATTAAAAATTCGTTTGATACAGTCCACAGTACACATCGCAGGAGTAGGTAATTCGGTAACCCAATCTACACAATCGTGCAAAGTGCAATTACGATCTAAAAATAGTGAATTTAATACGCATTTAAATTGTCTCGTCCTACCTTGCATTACCGCAACGTTACCTTCCGTTACTCATAATATCGCAAAATTCATGATTCCGAGTAATGTATCACTCGCTGATCCTAAATTTTTTATGTCTAACAGAATCGATTTATTAATCGGCGCAGATAAATTTTGGGAACTGTTAAGTGAAGGATTAATTCGACTTGCAAACGGCCCATACCTACAAAATACAAAGTTAGGTTGGGTTGTATCTGGTGTCATACATGATACAAAAGGTTCATCCGTTAATCGAGTCCAATGCAATTTTACGCACACGTAGGTACGACAACTTAGATATCCAATTAACTAAATTTTGGGAATTAGAGGAGATAAGTTTAAAAACAGATAATATGTGTAAAGAAGAACATGATTGTGAAAATTTATTTATTAAAACAACCACACGTGATAATCATGGTCGATTCTCTGTGCGTATTCCACTACGGGAATCAGCTGATCAACTAGGCGATTCATACCTACAAGCCGAGAGTCGGTTCCTCGCGCTCGAACGCAAGTTAGGTCGATGCACACCGAGTTATAAAAAAAATATATTTCGAATTTATGCGCGAATATTTGGAACTCGGTCATATGACAAAGGTAGATACTTATACATCTCCACATTATTTCTTACCGCATCACGGTGTATTTAGAGAACAAAGTACAACTACGAAATTACGAGTAGTATTTGACGCTAGCGCTAAAACTACTTCCGGTCAATCGCTAAATGACATCCAACTAATTGGTCCGTCTTTACAAAATGATATTGTTGCCATTCTGTTAAGATTTCGTCAGTACACATATATTGCCTGTGCAGATGTCGAAAAAATGTACAGACAAATATTAATTCAACCCGATCAACAATATTTACAATTAATTTTATGGAGAGAAAACCCGTCAGATGCGCTCGGTGTGTACCGGCTTAACACAGTTACCTATGGTACGGCGTCCGCGCCATACCTAAGTATGCGATGTTTGCAACAGCTGGCGTCGGAATGCACTGATACTGACATCGCTAATATTATTTACAAAGATTTTTACGTAGACGATTTAATAACGGGTTGTGATGATAAAAGGGAATTATTAGACATCTGTAATAAAGTTTCTACGGTATTACAATCGGGTTGTTTCTGTTTACGAAAATGGTTATTCAATTTCGATTTGTCAACTTTAAACGCGTCAAAGAATTTATCTCTAGGCGAATCCTGTCAAAGTAAAACTTTAGGTTTAGGTTGGTTCGCGAATACAGATGAGTTAGGTACATTATACGACTAAACTTGAATTAACCGGGAGTCACGTTACTAAGCGCATTATGTTATCGGCAATCTCACAAGTTTACGATTCGTTAGGTTTATTAGCGCCTATTATAATACTTGCAAAAATATTACTACAGAAATTATGGACGTACAAAATTGGATGGGACGATCCGGTGCCTCATGATATTTTAATTAATTGGCAAAAATTCGTTGACACTCTTGACTACTTGGGTAAATTATGTATACCACGTCAGGTTATAAATAGCAAGATGCAACATATAGAATTGCACATATTTACTGACGCCTCTCAAAATGCGTACGGCGCCTGTGCTTATGTGCGTATGTAGGTACTCGGATGACAATAGCAATGTATCCATAGCCTTGCTATGCGCCAAGTCGAAGGTCGCGCCTGTCAAATCAATAACTATACCGCGTTTGGAATTATGTGGGGCATTATTAGGTGCAGAGTTGTACACAAAAATTATAAATTCGCTTCGCTTGAGTTTCACTAATGTTTATTTCTGGTCTGATTCCACAATTGTGCTGGGATGGCTACGAATGTCACCTAACACTCATAAAACATTTGTACAAAACAGGGTGGGTCAAATTAATGAACTCACTGGTAGTTTACCGTGGTTACACGTAGGAAATAAATCCAACCCAGCTGACTTGGTGTCACGCGGGGTCACGCTGGACGCGCTGCGCACAGCTGATATTTGGTGGCACGGCCCGGCATTTTTGCACGAACGGCTGTGTAATTTTACTTATGATCATAGTTGTCATAACGTTAATTTTAACGAGTTGCCAGATATTAAATTAACTACCACACTGTTAGTACATCAAACTAATGAGAATAAGTTTCCGTTTGAGAGGTTCTCTTCATTTACTCGTATGAAGCGTGTATTTGCTTACATGATACGTTTCATTGATAACGTTCGTAATAAATTAAAGATAAATCGTAAATGCGGCCTGCTTCAAGTAGATGAGTTAAATAAATCTATTACTGTGTTGACTCAAATGTCACAAAAACAATCGTTTCCTGATCTTGATATTTCATCAAAGGGGAATGTAACCCTAAAAGATACTCGTAATGTTTCTGGTCTTAATATATTTGTTGATAATAATAATATTATTAGAGTTGGGGGTAGATTGGATAACTCGCTAAGTTTCTCATACAATAAAAAGCACCCCATCCTATTGTGTAGTAAACATACCTTCACACGTTTTTTATTTCAATATGAGCATAAGCGTCAGCTTCATGCAGGTCCTCAATCACTGTTAGCTAGTATACGCGAAAATTGGTGGCCCCTCAGAGGTCGCAATCTGGCTAGAAATGTTGTACATACATGTGTGACATGTACACGTATTAAGGGTAAAACTGTTTCAGTTCAAATGGGTAACTTACCTGTAGAAAGGCTAGAACCAGGATATCCGTTTATGAGGTGCGGTGTAGACTATGCAGGACCCATGTTTATTTTGAACCGTAGAGGAAGGGGCGCCAAACTGGAGAAATGCTATATTTGTTTATTTGTGTGTTTCTCAACGCATGCAGTTCACTTAGAATTAGTTACTAATTTAACAACCGATGCTTACATATTAGCTCTAAACCGGTTTGTGTCTCGACGGGGTAAACCTGCAGAAATATTCTCAGACAATGGTAAGAATTTTGTTGGGGCAATGAATGAATTTAAACAATTTCTAAAGAACAATTGTGACAATATTATGGAGATTTTGGCTAATGATAATATAAAATTTAATTTCATACCACCATATTCACCGCATTTTGGGGGATTGTGGGAGGCAGGAGTAAAGTCTTGCAAGTATCACATTCGTCGGGTTGTTGGCAACGCGAATTTAACTTATGAAGAGTTCAGCACGATATTGACTCAAATTGAGGCCGTCCTAAACTCTCGACCTATGTATCCACTGTCCACAGACCCAACTGACCTTCTTCCTCTCAGCCCTTCTCTATTTCTGATTGGCCGACCGCTCACCGCACAAGCCAGCCCAGACCTGACGACCACAGCCTCACATCGCCTGTCCCGTTACGATCGCGTGGAGCAGATGCGGCAGCAGTTCTGGCAGCGATGGTCGAAGGAATATATAGCGGAGCTTCAGACCAGAACAAAGTGGAAGAAAAATAATGAAGACTTGGTACCTAACACTCTGGTCCTCATCAAAGAGGACAACCTTCCACCTCTGAAGTGGCGCTTAGGAAGAATCTTACACACCTTTCCTGGGAAAGATGGCCTGGCACGAGTCGCCGATATTAAAACAGCGACCGGGACGGTGCGAAGGGCATTCGCCAAAATATGTCCTTTGCTACCACAAGAAGATAAGGAGAAGACGGATCCACAATAAATCATCCGTCAACGCCAGCGGTACTTCGTTGGAAGCAAGGGCTTCCAAGGCCGGGGGCATATGTTAACGCCATCTATTATCGAAAAGTCGCGTCACCTGGCACCATCTAGCGTCGAGTAACGGAGGCTCGGCGCTAGAGGAATGAACAGGAGCGGCGCACGCCGATTGGTCGTCGCTGAAGATTTAAAAGGAACATTTCATTCATTCGAACGAGTAGAAAAAGTATGGTAGTCGGTGCACCATCTAAAACTGTAAAAGTATATTATTTCTCAACCTGTAAATTGATCTAAACTCCAAATAAACGCATCAACTTCATCAAACCGAAAATAAATCCATCATTGAAGAAGCCCTGACCCTCCAAACTCATTGAAACACACAACACTCGGTATGTAACGGTTGGTCACCCATCCACGGACCAAATTGGGCAAGCGCGGCGTAACTTGAAGATCGACCCGTTAAGTATGGCATTATCAGTCGCCAATTACTTTTTTATTCACGCGATTAATAAATATCCCTGAACTAAATATCGGTTTAGTAAACGGTAAAAGAATTCACGCTAGTATAGATGTAATGATGATGTGTGTGATGTGTGATATGTGTGTGTGATGTGTGTGTGTGATTTGTGTGTGATGTGTGTGTGATGTGTGTGTGATGTGTTGATGTAGATCTACCCGTTATTTTTAACACCTTGCACATATTATTTGATGTATACTCATGTTTTACAATAAAATATTTTCTATTCTATTCTATAGTGTTTTCTTTGATATGTTTGCTAAAGTTACAAATGCTTTTTTCCTAGAGAATCTGAAGGATAATTCTTTTATCATTTTCTGATGCTTGTTTTGGAGTAACACAGTGATCAAATTTACAGCTTCACTGAAAAGCTGGTTTGAACATTTAATGAATTCGTGGAATTTGATTTATTAGGTTACCGTGGAAAATAAATGATTGTTTTATGTTGTTTTTAGCCCCGATTACATGAGACTAAGTTAATATGTAACGGATAACAGGCGTGATATTATGGGTTTTTTTAATTGTAAGTTTTTTTTATACTTTATTTTTGTTTACATCTTTCCTCCATTATTTTTTTAGGTCTGGTCCAGACCTCAATAAGGCTCATCACGCGAACCCATATTATAATATTTTTTTCAAAAAGCTGTGTCTCTGTTGGCATGATTTCTATTAATTTAACGCAAGATAAGATTTCTGATTATAACCCCTAATAAGTATTGCTGATAAACTTCATAATCTAGGAATCTTAACTGCTAAAGTTAAACAAACGAACTGGTGTCGCTAAATTCAGTAAAGTTCAGTCTATCCGAAATTAACTGCACAGAGTGCCAACCTCAAAGTTCTAAAAGGAGTAAATCCGAATCTCGTAATTTAGTAAAATTGCGCTCACCAATACAGAGCGAACAATTTTCGTGAACCTTTGTGCAATCTTAACACTTGTCAAAGCTGCAATTTTCACTTGAGTAACTTGTTAGAAACTTGTAGTTTTTTCATTCGAAGGCACGGTTGGCGCAGTGGCTGAGCGATCGGCTGCTGCGATGTCCACCTACTACCCACCTACTACCCACCTACTACCCACCTACTACCCACCTACTACCCACCTACTACCCACCTACTACCCACCTACTACCCACCTACTACCCACCTACTACCCACCTACTACCCACCTACTACCCACCTACTACCCACCTACTACCCACCTACTACCCACCTACTACCCACCTACTACCCACCTACTACCCACCTACTACCCACCTACTACCCACCTACTACCCACCTACTACCCACCTACTACCCACCTACTACCCACCTACTACCCACCTACTACCCACCTACTACCCACCTACTACCCACCTACTACCCACCTACTACCCACCTACTACCCACCTACTACCCACCTACTACCCACCTACTACCCACCTACTACCCACCTACTACCCACCTACTACCCACCTACTACCCACCTACTACCCACCTACTACCCACCTACTACCCACCTACTACCCACCTACTACCCACCTACTACCCACCTACTACCCACCTACTACCCACCTACTACCCACCTACTACCCACCTACTACCCACCTACTACCCACCTACTACCCACCTACTACCCACCTACTACCCACCTACTACCCACCTACTACCCACCTACTACCCACCTACTACCCACCTACTACCTACCTAAGAACCTTCTCCTGACAGTAACAAACAGAACAAAAAAGAATTAGCGAAATCGGTCCAGCCGTTCATGCGTGATGCTGTGACCAAGGGAAATAGAGATTCATTTTTATATATATAGAATAAATGAAAATCTATCTATGCTTTTGTCTATTGCTATGTTGTAGAATATTATCTCAAAGTTGGCGTGAAATGAATGTCTAATTTTGAAGCGAGATAAATCCGGACTGTTCCCGTGTTGAATTAAATTAGTTTTCCATTTGGAAACAAAGCACGGTCAAGCTGACTTTACATAAAATATGCGACACGTCACGTCGAGAGGGTACAGGTACATAAGTACTTTTACAACATTATTTATTGTAAATGCGAAACCTGAATATAGTTTGTTCAGAATAAGTAACTGAATCGATTCCAATCATTTTTAAACCATGTTATATTTTGTCTCAAAAATATTTAAAAAAAGTTACAAGTTGACAGCGAGCGACATTAAGTGCCTATCGCAATAATTTAGGTACCTACTGCCAAATTATTATTATCAATGAGCTCCAGACGTCGCTGGGGGCGCGCGCGGGCTCGCTGCGTGTTGGCCACGTTCTTGTGCGGCCAACCAGGTAACAGAACAAGCTTATAACTTTGTGATTTTTCATGATACAGTTTTGAAATTGTTTACATAGAATCTTTACATAAAAATACTAGACACGTGTTTCAGGTTTCGCATATACTAAAACTAATGTTGTATATGTACCTACTGTCATATCCTAGACCTTATAGAGTTATTGTGTGCACGTAAAACTACACATATAAATGCACGAAGAGGAATATTTGAAATGCATAATCTGGTTCTATACCTATGTAGTAAATACTCCTTCAGTATTATGATACCTACTGGGAGTTATTAAACAAACACTTGCGATCGAGAGGAAGTCTATTTTTTACAATAAAACAATTATAGACAATAGATCGTTACAAATCATCATCTGCCTAGCCTTTTTACAAATATGTTGGGGTCGGCTTCCAGTTTAACCAGATGCAGCTAAATACTAGTATTTTACATAGAGCGACTGCCTATCTGATCTCCACAATCCAGTTATTACTGGGTATACGATACCCCTTGGTAAGACTGCTTGTCAAATTTTCGGGCCACTAATTGCAACAACTGTCAAAGATGTACAAATGACAGCCGGGACCAACGGCTTAACGTGCTTTCCGAAGCACAGAGGAAACTCAGTATGTAATGGTCGGTCACCCATCCACGGAGCAACCTAGGCAAGCGCGGCTTAACCTTAAGATCGATCCGAGCGGTTGTTATTATTTTGCCACGAGCTCCTGTATAATAATGAGCATTAGATCGTTACAAATCATGCAACACGTAAATTAACATTGTTTAACTTATGTTAAACAAGGATAATAATTTAATTGTAGTTATATATATCATTGTTTAACACAAGTTAATTTAATAAAATAACGTCGGAAAACGGACCAGAGACCGCAGAGTAGGGTAATTTCTAAATTTCCATCCCCAAGGTATAACCCCGTGGTCACCTCTCATGGGACATTCTATTCTTTGAAGGAAACCATAATTTCAAATGCGTGTTCCCACATATTCACACAATTCCTTGAGGGATAAACTTTAGCACAAAAGCGCGGATCAAAAGGTTACCGGTTCGAATTTTCCGGGTCGCTTGCGCATTACCCAACAATGGTCTTGTTAATGTGCTGACCGTACCTGTAGGTCAATATGAATGTTTGGACAGTCATGTAAGTTGGTGAAGCGTTTGTATGTACGGATAGAAGATAAATTAAAAAATGAAACAGACATAAAATATTTTTTATGTTATCTGGCGCATGAAACGGAAAAATATAATATTATTACGTTGATTTGTTTGAATTATGGCAAAGCTGGATCGGGACAGATATTTAATTTTGGTTTATCGCGGCTTCGCTCCTGTTATGTATGGAATGTACTCACGGGAACGTTTGGAATGTAGTTATAAATCTAACACGCGGGGATAATGTAGCTTCCCGTTAATGAAAGAATTTTTAGAATCGGATCAGTGGTTCCGAAGATTAACCCCTCCATACAAACTTACAAACAAATACCACGGGTGTCTAAGGCTAGCAGTATTAATGAGAATTTATTGAGTATCCTGGGTGTACTCATTGGTACACATCTGCCTAACTCTTTGGGAATAGCAGGTGTGATTGTATGTTATGTTATTGTGCATAACAGCGAAATACCTATATAAGGTGTTAATAAATTAACTGCTAAAAAAAAATCAGCTGTTTCATACATTTCGGGTCAGTAGGTATTGCACTTTTGTATGAAACAGCTGATTTTTTTTTCGTGATTCCAGTGTTGGTCCCATAATGAAAGTTGTTCAGTTTCATGGTCCGAGTTACCACCTAAAATTCTTGCAGTTAATTTATTAACACCTTATACAAGGTGTTGATTTGCATCCTCGTCAAATTCAAGGAGGTCACTATACTAATGATTCTCGACCCGAATCAATAATAAAATGAGTAGGTATTTTTTTTTCTTATTATCGGAAATAGTAAGTGTAACACCACCCGTATTAAAACGCGACCTGTCTAATACTAGCCCTAAACCGCCAATTCATTTCATTCAATAATTTCGTATTCCCTAAACTCCGCCCAACCGCACCCCGGCCCCGCGGTCAGTGCAATAAAAACCGGCGAGCCGTGTGCATGTGCATGCAAATTACGCTCCCCGTGTACTCGTATGTAGTGCAAGATGACGGACAATTACTCCAATGTTGAGTTGGTGGAAATGGTCCGCTTGTATGCCATCAGCGGAGACAGCCTACGTCGAGCCATCCAGCTGTTCGCGGAACTGTTTCCCAATCGGGAACCCCCATCACAGAGCCTTATGCTGGCTGCTACGCAGAGACTGCGAGATCATCGGCAGTTTGACGTTCCAAGGCATGCTCAAGCTCGCGGCAGCGAAGCCCTGCCTGTCGCCTTCGGCAAGTACGCGAGTACTTGAATGAAAGGTTTGGCAACCAGTGGATCGGCCGCGGTGGACCTGTGGCCTGGCCACCGCGTTCTCCGGACCTGACGCCCCTGGACTTTTATTTGTGGTGAGACGTTAAAAGGTTAGTGTACACGGAGGAAGTCACAAGTGTAACAGAATTACGTGCAAGAGTGATCAGTGCTTTCGACACTTTAAAAACGAATGTGTTAGTGTTGATAAGTGTTGCGTAAACTGAAAGATAATCAGCGACGTCGTGCTAGACTGTGCCTAGAGTGTGGTGGTGGAAACTTTGAACAATACCTCCAGGTAACCTAAGTAGGTAATTTATTTATTTGTACATAGACAATCATTTGTAAATACGTTAGCTAAATCAATTTTATTAGTGTAAATAAGTTGATTTCAAATTTTTAACTACGCGAATAATACCTATCAAACAAAATTACCGCCACATGCCTACATAACTAGCACATTTTAGATTTAGTAGATCGGTCTAAGGTGTTTTTGCCGGTCCTAAGCCCGTTAAGTAGGAAGGAAAATTTAAAATCAACCAATTTCAATTTCCAAATTCAATCCACAACTAAAAACAAAATCATAACGGTACGAAAACCTTGGGCTGTGTTTACCTACAATGCGTACTCGGCGCATTTAGGTAAATACGAGCGCGCGCGCTTATCTTAGATGCAGCAAGTAGCAACATAGCCAACAAACAGCTGTGCGCCTCAGGTTATACCTACTTACCTAAATCTTACCGGTAGGTAGTAGGATTGTTACATGTTTTTATTATTAAAATCTAAGATTACCAATTTTAGGATTGTTCATTCAGCAGAATTGCAATAAAACGCCATAACAAAACTAACATTTTGTTAATCAGCTGATAACCACCGTACTTACAGTACCTAGGTCAGTGAACTTTTCTTTGGGACACTAGTACTACTTTTATTAGTAAGATTTCCGCATTCTTATGATACTTAAAAATGAATTAATTATTAAGCGAAATTTATGACAATAACGAAAGCGATTTTCGAGTTCGAACTAGGATAAATCATTGCCATTCGGTCACTGTAGGTATAAAGCGCGCACGTGCGTATCCGCATGTTTGTGTGTCGTAGTTGTAAAGTGGGCGGTGCCTCGCGCCATGAAAGGCGACGGGTGATTCTCCTCTTTTGCGAAGAGCTTCATTCTGAATTAGTGTCAAATTTAAATAACAAAAAAAAACAGCGTTTATTATTATTGACCAGGTTCCGTAATTTATATTCATTATTTACGTCTTTTAAGACAACCTCCTGAATTTTGACGAGGATGCAAAGCAACACCTTGTATACAAAATTGGTAACATAATCATTTACTAAACTCTCACTTACGGGATATCTTCCGTGAACGGAAGATATCCCGTAAGTGACAGTTTAGTTGTAAACCGTGAAAGCTTGAAACATAATCATTTACTACCTACACATATAGTAACCAGGAGTTTCGCGTTTCCAACGTAACTAGATAATAGAAATCAACCCAATATTTTCATCAAACGCCTATACCTAAAATAACCTATAAAAAACTGGTGTTAAATTTCAAACAAAATGGAAGTTAATCGCCCTGTGCCATTTAAGCTTTTCACCGAATTTAGTTATTTGGGCCAGTCGCTAATGTCACAAAAGCGGGTCTTGACGCAGAATGTCTAATTCGCAAAATGTCGAATCTTTTATCTTGATAGTATCTACAGCTTATAAATTACTACAAATACCTAAAGAACATCTACGCCGTACAAGAATCAAACACAAACACTTACGTCTAAGTTATTTTGCAAATCGAATATAATGCGAACTAGAAAAACCTGCGAAACGGACTTTTTAAGAATATTACATTTCGCAAATCGGACATTCTGCGAATATGACTTTTTTCAACATGACATTTTGCGAATCGGCCTTTCTGCGTCAAGACCCAAAAGCGGTGTGCGTGTTACAAATTGATTCCGAGTAATCGACGCCGGGAATTTTCGCTAAAAGGCTTGATCTCACTAAAATGTTCGTGACACACCCAGAGAAGCTATTTATAAAAAATGCTTTGTAAATTTTTATTGCAAAAATGTGGGGCTAATGGAAAAGGTCATGGAGAGAAATTATTTTGAAAATGACAAAAGTAAAATTTGTTTTGTAATTTGGATTAAGGCCCCGACTCCAGCAAAGCGGATATGTGCGAAGCGTAGAGATGAGGAGATGCTTGGAGCTAGGGGGTATCCACCGAAGCTGTGTGGAGTTGCGTACTGGCCGAAGCAGAGATATACAGGGTGTAAACAGACCCTTCACATAGCCGTCAACCAAGCATTCTGTACATCAAACTAAGTAACTTTACGCAAAAATTGTTGCTGGGAATCGACTTTTTTTTGGGGTGAAAAATCACGTTATATGGTAGGACTCGATGGAAAGCACTCAAAGCAATGTGCTGGTGTATGGATTGAATAGTACGGGGGTCGTGAAGGTGTGTAAAGTAAAAATCTTACATTAAAAACATGTATTTAAAAAAAAAACTTGTGAAAAAGTTGGAACTTTGACCCCCAATATCTCCGTAACTATATGGTTCCCAGGTATGGTCTAGAACAAAAAAATGATCGCAAAAACGGGTAGAACAAGTGCCTTTCGTATATGTTAAGGGTCTATTTACACCCTTTATGTGTAGGGTTACCCACGCCCAGTTTACCCGATCTGACACGAAAGGCGACCTCCGCACGCCGCTCACGTCTCTTCTCGTTCCGCTATGCGCTGCGGCTTGCTTGGCTATCGAGTGCGGAGGCTGGCCTTAACAAATATGAGACATTTCCGCTCCTCGCTGCTCAACCGTTTTCACTAAAAATAAGCGGAGACGAGAAGTGTAAATAACGGAATTCAATTGGTGGTTTACAACATGTCTACGGTTCTCTCGTCTCGTCTCCGCTTTGGTGGAGTACGAGTGAGAGCACGTGTCTCGAGTTGCCTTCGAGACACGTGCTGTTTTCAGTTTCTTTGGGTAAGTACCTACCTTCGCGTTCCACAGTGACGTGAACCTCGTGGCCGGTAAGGCATGCAATTACGGGGGTCAACGCCGAGTAGGAATTGTCCAGCATGGTGGTAACTACCATTCCATAAATTTTCAAACTTAGAAAGCAGTGTAAAGAAAATCTAGTCGGAATTATATTAAATATTCTCAAAGCACTAGTTCCTATAATTTACAAAATCTCACGTAAACCAACTAACTGCCATCCAAAGCATAAAATACCACATCGAACTTAACTGATTATCTAGCCAATACCATTCCACGTATGGCAGTTCTATGAAGCACGTACGTAAGTACTATCAAGAAAATTGAATGCTGATGCTTGATCCAACTGAGAAATATTTTACAGAGTTTAGTAAGGTTTAATTTTGGATTATTTAATTTGTTTCTCAAAAGTTCGTGTAAGTTTTTGTAAAATATCTTTCATTGGTAAATAATTCGGGACGATTGCTAATTCGATTATTAATTGGACGATTTCAAAACTTAATTGCTGCCCTATCAAAAACGTAATTGTCGTTCCAAACCATATTTTTATGCATTGGCTACAAAGGCCCAAATTCCACGAACCTCTGACCCATATTGACTCAGTTTCCCATATTATTAAATGTGTTAATGGGACTGCTGATATTTTTTTGCGATTACCATGTTTGTACCAGGAGGTGGTTGATACACACCCGTCAATATTACCATTAATTTGTATTACACTCTATATTTTGACATTTTCAAATTAATTTTTAGTTGAGCGGGTCAGTGTCCCATTTTGCTCACTGTACGTTCCGTACAGCCACGTTCGTTCGTTTCGTACGGCCACTCCGGTACGTGCAAAATACGTCTTTAAAATTTAAGTGGCGTTCACACTGGACCCGTACGTGTTTGTCAAGATTTGAAATATATGGATAAGTAAAATGTGATTTCATAGGTTTGTTATCGTTTATCGGTTTTAACTTTTTGAATGTATTTGAGTGAGTATTTGAGTTAGTGAGTATTTGAGTAGTGTTTAGAAGTAAGTAGATTTTAATAAAGCTGTTAACGAAGTTATATGAAGCGTTGCGCGCGTGTTTGTTTCGCATGTTGCGTTGGAAGGCCTCTCACTAGGTGAACCGATGACCTGTGGTCAATGTGGCGACACTTGGGGGAGGCTTATGTCCAGCAGTGGACGTCTTTCGGCTGAAATGATGATGATGACTTTAATATACGTACTTCCTTCCTACGATTTGCATTTCCTTGCATTTCATTTGACAAAAGACAGAGACGAAGTAGGTACGAAGGTCTAGGCACCATACAATTATTGTTTGTGGTAGTGGATTCAATGTAATTGTTTCCTTTCGTGCTAGGCTGTCACACCCTTTCCATGTCCTATTGTAATATTTATTTTGTTTTGATTGTCAGATTGAAGCAACAATTGCTAGATTAAATTATATCACGCCTGTATTGAAGAGTTATTAGGCAGAGGTGTATTTATCGTGCACCCTCATTTCACCAGCTAAGCTTAAGGGGGAAGCGCTAAACTAGCCCATGAAATTACAATTTCATGAAATAGTTATTCAATGGGATTAAATTAACGTAGAGGGTTGTATTGATGATTTAAATGTTTATGACTCCGTCAAACCGTATTTGTATATTTATTTATTTGTATATTATTACCTGAAAATTGCAAAATAACGTTAGAAAATTTGAATTTCGCGGGCTACCCTGGCAAGTACACCTTAAGCCCCATGTGGCCGGGCACTACGCTGACCGAGACTCTGAGCTGCTGAAAAATTGACTGAGAAATTCCTGATGGGAACACCGTTACTGTTACAGCAACGACAACAAGTAAAACAAAACAAATATAATAAATATTGAAATTATTTAATTAAGCTTTGCTATGAAAGGTGTTGGATTCGTAAGTCAAATTATACGAAGAAAATTCTATTTTCATCACGATACCTACCACAAGGCAAAACCTCGCCATACCCACAAAAAGTGTACAAATAAAGGGCCAATTTAACAGTCGGCTGGTGAATCCGTCGAATTCTGACGAGGGTACCAGTAAATACGTACTAAAGAGATTTTCATTATTTGCCTCGCTTCTCCGTGGTACCTACGTCATTCGCAAATGTATGCGCCTAGTGGGTGTTTTAAAAAGTACCCGTTTATTGTATCGGTCTGATTTGGGTTGAATTTTCAGAATATTGAGTGTTTGGTATTTTCTGGAATGCGTAGAAGTAATGAAGGTTTGGGTAATGTAATTTTGTGGATTGGGAATATTGCGTTTTAACAAGATTGGAATCGTCGGAAAAGTTTCGTAGCTGCCTATCTAAACAAATGTAGCATAATCTTATACTGAGTTCGCGATTTAGTATTGAAACGTGTAAATAAAATGTGTATTTGGAAAACAACATAAATTTAAAAACATTGTTATGACTTTTCCTACAATGCTACATTACCATACCCTCGAATTGCAGTGATGGCCCAGTGCAGCAGTGGTGTGACTGTCGGACTGTCAAGTCATAGGTCTCGAGTTCGAACCTAAGACACGCACCTCTGATTATTCGGATTCATGTGCGTATTGTATTCACTTGCTTCGGTAAAGGAAAACATCGTGAGGAAACCAGCTTGCCTGAGAGATAATTCTAGACGGCATGTAAAGCCAAGTCAGAGCCCATGGACGGCATAAAAAACTGTCACACCAGGTTAGGTACTAACCACACGATAAAAAAAGAAAGACCATACCCTAAAATTAACTTACCTACCCTAAAATAAAGATGATATTCCTTTAAGTGGAGATAGCATCAATTGGAAACAAGGAATTGAATAGACTTGACTCATGCTCATGACTTCTATTGTCTACAAATGAGTGACGTCACTGCGCATCGTCTGGTTTCTCTGGAAATGTTACATCCCAAAATGAGCGAAAATCTTTAACGCCTGTCAGCATTATGACGGGGGCCCCCCTCTAGAGGGCCAAAGCCTGCCGGGGTCGCGGGACTTATAGAATTACCGTGACCCTGGATCATAAAGGGCTATTGAAGGACACTGTGGATTTTAGTCAGTACAAGTCTGACAGTTCCTCCCACTCTGCCCTGGATGGGAGGACTCATTTGATGATTTTACCACGATAAAAAAAAAAAAAAAAATCTTTAACGCCAAGTGCCTTAAGTTGTTTGGGACATTATTTCGTTGACTTTTAAAGTATTTTCTTTATCAGTACAAGAAGCGTTTTAGAAATTGTTGGTATTATGTTATAGAGGTTTATACGGTCCCACAGCTGGGCAACGGCCTGACCCTTCATTCCTGCGACTGGTCCCAGTTCTGTTCTTTCTCTTGCACAGTGTGGCTGGATGCCAGAATTCTAGAACATCCGTTTCACTTCGCTACACGCAAGGCGTCTCGCTAGGCTCTAGATAGGCCCTAAGTACGGCATCTGTCAGTGTGTGTTTAACCTTAACAATGTTTTACTAAGGTAGCCATTTAGCACAACAATCACAGTTTTATAGCCACGATGAGAGCAAAACGATCAAAACTCGTGTTCAAACGGTGGGTTAGGTTTTAAAAAAAAGTCATTTGAAATATGGCGGACGTTAAACCACACGTATGCAGGGACGTGATCAGAAATACCAATGTTTGTTAATAGCTTATAGCGTGTTATTGTGATGTTGCTCGCTGTTTAATTGATACCTGTGGATTTTATTGGTGTTTTGTTAATCTAAAACTCTTTTTGTAGGCTATAGGTGGAATTTTGCCATTAACCACTCCATAAGAGGACGAAGGACGTGGGAGCAAACGAGTCTGGAGGCCCTAACGGGAGCAAACGAGTCTGGAGGCCCTAACAGGAGCACGCGATGTAAACGTTACGTCAATATGTCGATTTTAAAATTTGAAATACTTTTTTATTTATTTATTTAACACTTCAAGCACAAAGTACAGAGGCGGACTTAATGCCACTTTTTTTCACATTTAATATTTTCATAATTTTAACAACTTATTCATTTCTATGAATGATACTGATTGTGCTTGTTGCAACAATTTAACTAAAATGCTGTAGGATTATTGTATGTGCTATTCAAAAATCGACGTATTTATGTCACGTTTACACCGAACCCTCGTGTTAGGGCTCCTGGAGTTGAGAATGCTTAACGGTAAGCGTAGTGTGAGATGTCTTACAGCTAGATGAACTGAAGACCTTAAAAAGGTGGATGGGACAGACTGGAGCAGAAGGTAGAGTGCAGGGTATTTTGGTGGAACTTGGGCTCTCCCATATAGTCCATTGGCCTCTGCCTATGTCCAGAAGTGGACAGTAGATTGCGAGCAATGTCTATTACATCTAGACGCTCCCCTATACCTAACATGCAGTCAGTTCATTGATAAATGCTTAAAGAAATCGAGGTTTCATGTGTGGTAAGACTGGTGACCGAAACATCAAGGATCGTAGAAAAAGATAGTTATTATTAATCTATACATATAATAAAATTGTAACAGCCCGATTGTCAGTACATTGAAGATATTAAAAAAAATATATGGGGGGTCTTTATTAGAGTAACAGAAGTCAAAACAACAGTTTTTAAAATTTTTGACTTTCCATCTTTCTGTCTGTATGTCTGTAAGCTCATCACGCAAAAACAACTGCAAGGATTTGAACGCAGTTTTCACCACTCTACTGTTAGATGCTTAACATAAAATACAGGCTACATTAGATATAGTTTTGGACCTGATAGGTGGCGCTGTGCGAAGCAAGAGCGGGTCGCTAGTCTCTATCTCTGTATTATTATTATTTTATTATTTTTTACATATAATAAAATAGTTAAAATCCGATCCGATGTTCCGACTTGGCGCAAAAACTACTACATAGATCCTGTTCAAATTTTGCATAAATATCTGTACTAGGCTTCTTCAAATGTTAGGCTATATATTATTACGCTACTTGCCGAAGGGGATGAGCAATATTGCATTATGTCAGTATTATTCAATTGTTTATCGTTTCAGTCATGATATGCGTATCAACGTCTATTTCAAAGCTTATGTCAGCGAAGCAAATAGGGAAACGGTTTCATGACCACTTTACGTGCATCACGTCGTAAGTTCGATCCCTAGTAAAATTATACTTTTTGTAGTTGGTTGTAATTTTTTTTGATAGAGATTATTATTTTTTATTTTATCTTTTTTTTATGTATATTTTTCCACGAGAACGAAGTCGCGGGCAACAGCTAGTCTATAATAAAACTTTATAAAAATGCTAATTAAAGATGGGATCCAGTCTACCCTAATTCAGCTGTACCAGCTCCCGTAGCATGACCACCGTAGACAAGGATTTTTTTGACGGATGAATCGACAAAATAACAGATTGTGTAGATTGCTACGGGGGCAGCACTCCACAAACTCGTTTCGAGGACTAAAACAAAACACGACCTTCTTTAAATTACTCTTCAAAGCGAGTACGACTTCGTCACTAGATCTGCTGCGTCCTCATTAGTATTCCATAAGAACCGCGAACATCCCCCGTTTCGTGCGTCAAAGCAAACTGTACCTAAGTGTAAAATTAAATTATTTAAAAAACACAAGTTTTACCTTGTAGTGAATGTAATGCTTTTTGAAGTTTTTGACACCTAATTGAAAAATAAACTCTACTTTTATTGATGACACTACATCACGCCTGTAATCTCCGAAGGGTTAAGCAGAGCTGTACTCCCACATTTTGCAGGATATACAAGGTGTAAACGGAGCCTTCATAAGGCCGTCAACCAAGTATTCTGTACACCAAATTAAGTAACCCTAAGCAAAAATTATTGCTAAGAAACGAATTTTTTTTTTAGGTGAAAAATGACGTTTTACGGTAAAACTCAATGTAACGCACTGAAACATTGTGCTGATGGCGGTATTTAAAGTAAATTTAAAACCTTAAAAACTAGTATTAATAAAAAAACATGTGAAAAAGTAGTATCTCCATAACTAGAAAGTTCCCAGGTATGATCCGGAACAAAAAAATATCGGAATGGCGGGTAGAACGCCTTTCGGCTTCGTTAAGGGTCTTTTATACCCTATTTGAGTTCCATGTAAAACGGGACCATGTGATAGGCTTACCTATTGCAATCAACCGGACACAAGCCACTCCGAAAGATTCCAAGCCACTGAGAAATTCTCCATGAAAAAACTTAATAACACTTTTCTTATTATTAATACTAGAAACGGGATATTTACCATGTTTACTGTTTTCTATGAGTTGCCGATATTTCGGCGCTGCTCATAGAGAACAGTAAACATGGTAAATATCCCGTTTCTAGTATTAATAATAATGTTAGTGAACATGACAGTTTAAAATCTTATATCACTTTTCTTAATCTGGGAATCGAGCTCAAGATCAAAATTCTCAAAAGAAGCGCGTGCGACTACTAGATCAACGAGGCAGTCAAGTTAGTTTTTAACACGTTTCTTCTGAAGCTGCGTCGCTCTTTATATAAAGACGAAGAAAAGATCGCGAGAGCCTGTTGAATAGTCTCATTCATTTGCTTGTTATTTCGTCACAGAGAGGCATTCAAAAAATATTATCATTCAAATACGTGGTGCAAACATCAGGATTGCGACATGGCGGAAAATATAGGTGCCTACGGCAGATGTACGTTCTCAAACGAATGATTCCAAGCATTCGCTTCTAATTAACTAAACAAAGCAATCGACAAGCATCAGTAATGCGACAGTTAGAAACTAGCAGCATCAACGTTGGATCATAATCTAAGCCCATAATCATTCGCCATTCACAACGCAGCTGAAACATATTGCACGCATCGCACACATTTATCGCGTCGTGTGGAATTATCGTCGAATAATCGCGTAGTGTGGAATTATCACGTATCGTGGAATAATCGCGTAGTACGCAATTCCCGTGTGCCAACGCGTTCACTTAACATCACAAAGAGGTGTTTATAATTAACATAGACTTATGTCACACGTGTGATGTGTTATGTAGATTGTACAATTTATAGTTACCGAGTAACTATAAATTGTACATTTGGATGGAGTTTAATTAGCATTTATGGTGAAAGAAAAAATCGTAAAGAAACTGGCATGTCTTAAAGCCAACAATTCGAAGACAAATGTCCACCCATACGGGGCCCCACCTGATTTATTACAGCCAATTCTCTCTCACCTATGCCCTAGCAGGCAGAGGGAATGAGGCTGATCAATGATCATGTGTACTTGTAGCGGCACTACAAAGCATACAGCATTGTAGAACAAAAAGTACTACAGCGCCATCTATGACTCAGACGATGAACTAAACATCGAAATACACCTAAATCGTACATCGCGCAAGTAATGTTATCCGCGACTTAAGACTATAAAGGGTGTAAATAGACCCTTAACATAAACGAAAGGCACTGGTTCTCCCCATCTTTGCGATCATTTTTTTGTTCTAGACCATACCTGGGAACCGTCTAGTTACGGAGATATTGGGGGTCAAAGTTCCAAATTTTTCACAAGATTTAAAAAAAAACATGTTTTTAATGTAATATTTTTACTGTACACACCTCCACGAACCCCGTACTATTCAATCCATCCATCAGCACAATGCTTTCCACGAGTCCTACCTTATAATGTGATTTATAACCCAAAAAAAAAAAGTCGATTCCCAGCAATAATTTTTGCGTAAAGTTACTTAGTGTGATGTACAGAATGCTTGGTTGACGGGTATGTGAAGGGTCTGTTTACACCCTGTATGGGAAAAACCCGACAACTGTCGGGCAGTAGCCCACCAGAAATATCACCCATCTGGTCGCAGGATCCTCCCTTTTCTATGGGGGATGAAGAACTTTACAGCCTGTTCTCCATACCCCCAAATACTCATAATTTTTAAAAAAAGGAAACAAAGAAAAGATGTACATATAGACTACAGTCGAATGAGAATAATCACAGAACTTAAACTTTTGTGTTTAGTGGGTCTAAAAAGGCCGCTTTAGCAGAATCACAATAGGATAATAATATGAATTACGTAACAATTCGTGAAATGGTCACATTATCAGCCATAATGGTCCCATCTATATTGGGGTCGGCTTCCAGTCTAACCGGATGCAGTTGAATACCAGTATTTTACATGGAGCAACTGCTTATCTGACCTCCACAACGTAGTTAGTACTGGGTAATACGATACCCCTTGGTAAGACTGGTTGTCAGACTTTTTGGGCCACTGCCTAACGACTGTCTACAAATTACAGCCGGGACCAACGCCTTAACGTGCTTTCCGAGGCACGGAGGAAACTCGGTATGTAATGGGCGGTCACCCATCCACAGACCAACCTAGGCAAGCACGGCTTAACCTAAAGATCGACCCGAGCGGCTCTTATTATTTAGCCACGAATTCGTGAAATGGTCACAAATATGACAATTCATAATATCAACTGCGTCTATGACCATTTTGAGAATTTTAACGTGATTCATATTATCATCCTGTTATGATTCTGCTAAAGCGGCCATTTTAGATCCCTAGGAAATTAAAAGATGAAACGATTCCAAATTCAAATAATTGATGTGCCAATCAAGAGGCCAAAACAGCGCCAAGGTTTCAATTTAATTTTAATTAACATTTCAGTAATTTCAATCAAGGTTAGTGTCGTTTTGATACTTTTGCCTAATACACATTGAAGTTTCTCACATAGACAATTATTTTTAGAGAATACATTTTTAGGGATTCGTGCCTCAAAAGGAAAAAAGGAACCCTTATAGGATGTCCGTCTGTCTGTCCGTCTGTCCGTCTGTCCGTCTGTCTGTCCGTCTGTCTGTCCGTCTGTCTGTCCCTCTGTCTAACCGTCTGTCTGTCCGTCTGTCTGTCCGTCTGTCTGTCCGTCTGTCTGTCCGTCTGTCCGTCTGTCTGTCCGTCTGTCTGTCCGTCTGTCTGTCCCTCTGTCTAACCGTCTGTCTGTCCGTCTGTCTGTCCGTCTGTCTGTCCGTCTGTCTGTCCGTCTGTCTGTCCGTCTGTCTGTCCGTCTGTCTGTCCGTCTGTCTGTCCGTCTGTCTGTCAAGACCCTTTGTCTCGGGAACGCGTAGAGGTACCGAGGAAATTAAAACCAAATACTCAGATTTACAGTCCCTTGAAGCTGTGAAAAAATCAAACTGCTAAGTTTACGTAAAAAAAATACGGCCGTTTATGACGCAAAAAAAACGTATATTTGGACACTCTGAAGGGAAACAAAAGGAGGTCAGCAAAAGCCCATACAACTTTGCCCAAACATGTACCTCGAGGTACACGTGCACCAAATCGTAGAGAAAAAATAGAGGAATTCGAAAATAATTGTGTTTTTACCCATAAATAATTGAAAACTATTAATAAATTATTTAAAGTTTTAATAACCTGTAACACAATTAAATCATGTGGCAACTTTGCATGTACGGGTTGACATTAGTAGTATATGTGTCCTGTGGACATTTTTTCGTGGATAAATCTCATTCACATGTCATTCCGTTCGTTTCTGCGTTTCGGGGTACTCTGTTGTTCGTTTGTGTTGTGTATTTTGTTTATTAACTTGGCTATTCTTTCTGGTATTCCGTTTGTCACCTCACGATTCGGTTCTTGACGATACAGTGATCCCGAAATCTTGGCTATTCTTTCTAGACTTTTGTTACCTCACGATTTGGTTCCTGTACTCCTGACGGATTGGCTATTCATAATCGACATTACGATTTGGATACTCAGGCTTGAGTATCCAAATAGGCTATCAGAAAATATATATAAAATATATCAGGCTTTGGGTTCGGCTCGGCATCAAGAAAATATAGCAGCGCCTGCCACTTTCCTTGATAATATTTTAGTGAGATGACATTGAAAATGAAGAACGCTAATAAAAAACCAAAAAAAAATGTTTTATTCCATACAACTAACTCGATAAGTCTATTTATTCCATTGTTATTGGTTTTATTATTGGAAAGATGACTTCCAGGCTTTAATTCATTGAGTGCCACTCGGGCTCCAGGGCCCGATAACAGTAGGAAATGTTTGAAAGGTTAATTGAATTTCATGAAGTGGGCTACTCAGTATCTAATCTCAAATTCAACTTCCACCCCTTATGCACATCACAATAGAGGCAGAGTAAGCATAAAAAAGTGTATTTTGTGTAAGAATTCGATGTTTCTTGGCTTAATATTCTATTTATTTCAAGAAATCAAGATAAAGTCAATAAAAGGCTTCATTTAAATGTGACTTCTATTCACTGAAACCTGGATGATCTGGCTTGATTTATGTTAAGCTAGGATATGACGGAGGATCCAGGTCCCATCAAGTTGGAACCCCTGGATGTCGGCGCTAAGGAACTCATTTATTTATCGAGTTTGTTATTCACTCTGATATACTTCTAACACTGCTTCCTATATTAAGTACTGTTCATCAATATTCACAGCTTGTATTCAGCTACTTTGGGTTTAAGCATCCTTTCTTATGTTAAGTAGGTACATAACTTTGCCTAACGAAAATCGATTATACAATGAGAGTTATTATTGAATTCAGATTGAATTAAACTATAAAAATATTTGAAATGAAACCAAAACAACAGCAGCTGAAGCCGACAGACAACCGTCAACATGACAGTTGTTTTTTTTAATAGGTAAGGTAATGGAGCAAGGTAGTATAATTGTGCCCAAAATGGCGAACTTTTTATTACGTTAAAAGTTATTTTATTCTCGTCCACGGGTAACGATAAGCAAAATATATAAATGCAATATTATTCAGTGTAATCTAGTGTATTTTATGCCACTAAGTGTACCTCGGTACTTCGTTTGGGCAGATTTTGGTAACATCCTTTATAAGGTACTTCCCGTTGACCTAGAATCATGAAACTTGGCAAGAAGCAATTTCTTACAGCACATGTAAAGGGAAAAATCTGAAAACCGTAAATATGTAGTTTAATAATAAAATACCTGCAAATTTATATGGAACCCGCGGTGCGCGAGTCCAACTCGCACTTGTTTTTTTATCCTGTTTATCTCCATCAAAGAAGCATTCAAAATCAAAATCAAAGCATTTATTTCAAATAGGCCAATTACAGGCACTTTTGAATTGTCGAAACAAAGACAACAATAGCTACAGTCCCAGTCACAAGGCATAAAAACTGAGAAAGTACTGTAGTTGCCCATTCCCTAACGTAGATCTCTATGGAGAAGAACGGGCAAGAAACTCCATGGACACTCATTAAAATCAGAATACTTTTACAAACTCTTGGTTACATCATTCATGTTGAGATGGTACATTATGTGAGAACGATGTAGCAAGATGTGTACGTTAAAGTGTACATAGTAAACAATTCAGAAATAAAATAATCATTTCAAATAAGCCGTGGCAACCATTTTACTCTAATACTGTGTCTAAGTAAAAATAACGATACAAAGACGAACAAACCGCCGAAAAATTGGTCAAGTACAGCAGCGATGCACTAAAACCAATTTCCTCTACTTGGTGTAACTACGAAAGGAAAAAGCTGCTCACACAATATGTGTACTTTAATATGCACTTTAAAATATAAAGTAATATGTTCGAGAATATTTTAGAGGAGACTAGGTACGGTCAGCGATAAAAGTCGACTAACACCGCTGCTTTTTAGCCGACTTCTTAAAATAAACAGACGAATTAAGAACCCCTTTCTTAATTCGTCTGTTTTTTTATATTTATTATAATTATCATAACTCCGTGGTTAAAGGTCCGATTAACGTAATTCCTTTTGCGTTTTGTAGAGGAGTTTTTTTTCATATCTTAATTTTTGAACTTTGTTTTTCAGTATTTCATGTTTTACTTGAAAAGTTGACTGGAACTGATTGGATCTGGAAGGCCGAGGATGAGGTGTGTCCAACAGTGGACTGCGATAGGACGAATTGATTTTTACATAGGTTAGATTATATGCGCTTTCGATTGAAATTTAAGTTACTTGCTCACAGGTCTATGTCTGGTATATTGGCAAGAAGTTCTGCTTTATGGTACGTACTTTTCATAAAATATAACATAATATCACGCATGTAATCACCGCAGGGATAGGCATAGGTGTACCTAATAGTACACCCACATTTCGCCAGTTACGTTAAATATGTTTGTTTAAGTCCCATGTAATAGGGGGCGAGCCTATTGCCATCCACCGGGCACAAATCCAGACTCCGTGGCTGAGAAAAATGACAAACTGACAGAGAAATTCCTGATGGAAAACCCAATAACGCTTTGACCGACCTGGGAACCGAAGTCAAGACCTAATGCTCAACAGTCGCATGTAATAGGGGGCGAGCCTACTAACATAAACCGGGCATGAATTCAGACTCCATGGCTGCTACTGAGTATTAATTCTGAATTTGCTGTTGGAAAAACTCAACAGCACTTTGCCGGACCCGCGAATCTAACCCAGGAACTCAGGCGCAGCAGTCGCAATTGCGACCACCAGACCGATGAGGCAGTGCTAAATACTTATCCTTATATTTAAAACCTATATGACTAGATTAAGTCAATCGAGTTTTGTCGCTGACTGTACCACCGAAGATCCGGGAATTTAAAAACAACAGTTTCTGGAAGAATAATAAGGGTAAAATGAATATCTATCATGTAACAATATACCCAGAAAGTACTCTTTCAAGAGAATTTATAACATGAAACATGATCTAAATTCTACACAAAGTGTGTCAGCATAATTTTGGTGTCGAATAGCAAGGAGTATCGCATGCGACTAAAAGAGTGATGTATATAAATGTTAAAAGATGGAGAGGGAGTGAAGACCAGCGAAACGACTGCCGAGTTGCGGCCTGCCGAGGCTGTAGGACTATTCGAAAGAGATACCGTGGCCCTGGAACACAAAGGGCAAAGAAGGAACGTGGATGGGTTTTAGTCTGTACAAGTCTGACACTCCCTTCCGCTTCGCCCAGAGCGGGGTCATTTGATGATTTACCATCCGAAACAAAAAAAAAATAGACTAGAGAAACGATGAATGGATGGTGTGGGGAATGATATGAAAGAAAAAATCGTTTGTCTGTGAAGTCGGTTTACTGACGATAGTTGAACGTGACAACGTCATAAGAAAATACTGATGGAATGGTTGCATTTTTCAAAAAATGAATGTGCGTTGTGCAATTGTTTTATGGAACGCCTCAGAGCGAGGTAAAGCCGCATACGTCATGTTTTTTCGTGCGTGCAGCCGGCTCCATCGAATTATAAGACGTTGTCACGTCAAAATCCGTTTTGTGCCGACCCTAAGTAACGTGGGACAATGGCAGGAAGACGATGAATAGCGAAGAGCACTACCAGCGTTGCCATATTTGTTTTTTGCGAAGTCGGGATTTTGCAACTTTTTGAGTGAAAAAAGCGGGATTCTTTCGTCGAAAGTGGGACATAGTAAAAAAACGTATTTAATCAGAAGTTTTTAAATATTTATCTTTTTATTTGAATTCAAATTCCGTTTACATGACAATAGATAGCAAAAATAGCCATAGAAAATGTATTTTAAATAAAAATGAAATATTTTAAATCAGATTTACCCTATCGTTAAATAGTTGAGTCTTATTCGTCGTCTAAATAAAAAAAAAATAAAAAAAAAAACAGAAATCAAAATCAAAAAAGTTTTATTCCTCAGCACGCTGCACGCACGGTCGAGTTATCCCCGAAAAGCGGGACTGAGCCTGTCCCGCGCGGGACATTTAATTTTGATTTAAAAATCGGGACGTCCCGCCAAAATCGGGACGGCAACGCTGATAACTACTCTTACCAGTAGCTACGTATGAATTTGCGTTGGGTAAAGATAAAATTTAAAGGAATATTGTATGCGATGTTTGACTGGTCGCGGGCAACAGCTAGTAATTCATAAAATAATGCTGTAATTACAAAAGCCGTTTTTACAGCTAGAACTCAATTGCCGGCGGCGTAAAAACTGTTTTCATCAGAAAAAAACGAGCTGGTATAATTTCTTCGAAGAGACTTTTACAACGGCCAACAGGTTTTGTGACTTTTAAAAAAAAATCTAATTGATGTTTAAATTAAAATACTTAATTTGTTACTTTTTTTTACTATTGAATTGCATTAGTATGTATTTTGTTGATGACATATCTTATTTGTCTAAAATATCCAAAATGTTTTGACTGGATTGATTTTTACATAAACGCTCCACCTAATAAGTTTGTGTTTACCTAAAAACTGTTAGCACTACACAAAAAAGTTAGCCAATAATATTCAAACCACCGCGGCACCGAACATTCAAACATACGTCCTCGATTTATCACTGGATTTAAACGGTGAAGGAAAATATCGACAGCGCTCGTTCACAATAAAATGGGACGTGGTCCGTACGTGTGAACTAAAGTGCTGTCAACACTACTATTGACAGAGATTACGATGATACTGGAACACTGGGTGTCGGGGTTATAAGCAGTATTGGATATGCATAGACAAGATTAAAAGCTTTTACGAGTGTCGATGGCTGGATTGGTAATCCCAGCCATTGTTACCACTAAGCTTCTTTTTCTTTTCTTTTTTTTTTTAACGTGGTAAGGTCATCAAATGAGTCCTCCCACCCAGGGCAGAGCGGGAGGGACTGTCAGACTTGTACTGACTAAAATCCACGGTGTCCTTCAATAGCCCTTTATGTTCCAGGGTCACGGTAATTCTATGAGTCCCGCGACCCCGGCAGGCTTTGGCCCTCTAGGGGGCCCGTCATTATGCTGACACTCTTTGAGGCGCGCGTGGAACACAACGCGCCGTCGCCGCGTCGGCCCGGGCATGGTCCATGGTGGGACAGCGAGTCGCCCATTACTCGCCACCCGCATGCCCGCGCCTACGGTGGCCGGAAATCGTCTGCCGACGATTCTGAAGTCACGGTGTATATTAACCAATTAACTTCATTGACAAGTTGACCCCAGTGGTTCATTCGTGTAAACTCAATAAACATGCGCCAAAAAACACAAAACAAAACAACAAAATCCTCTGCACAAACTTTTGAAAAGCGTAAGTGACACTACAAAAATCTATTAAAACTTGACAACTTAAAGTAGTCCTTATAAATAATAATGCCTCTCTCACGTAATAGAATAGAGCTTGAATCGTTCTTTCAACATTTTTCTTCAACGATGGAGCGAAGTAAACTCGTTAACTTGCTGAATAGATAATTTCCAAACACAATTTTCTTCACAACACTCGTTCAGGGAGTGTTGTGTTCAAAAATAGTGGGAATTCAATTTTCTACCTTTGAAAAGGTGGCCGTGCTTGTTATTTAATTTCTTAACACACGTGTATACAGTAGTCTTGTTTCGAGAATAGGGATGTTTCCTGTGTAAAAAAAATGTGATTCTATTTAGTCCGTCAGTTAGATTAATATTGGATAAATAAATCAATAAAAATTGACGAAGATAAAACGTATCAAAGATCATGAGTGGGGGCCTGTGACGTCACTTTTCGGTAAAAAGTCAGTACACTTTATTTCAAGTATGTGTACGAGTACGAATTTTCGGCCCTCTGTATCGTCTTCATTTTTAGTTGTCGTGAAAAAAAGAAAAAATACGTGTCCAATATTTTTTGGAAATCTATCTGACGGACTAATTAGAATTTTTCAGAAAACATCTCTATTGTGTTTACTTACAGCAAATATAATTTTGACTGCGAGATTTGCTGAAGAGTATATACTTAACTACTTACTAAGCATTACTTACTAAGTATTTAGATGGTTTTGTGGTAGTTTCCCAATATATTCTCATAATGCTGGGTACACATTGGTGAAACGTAACAAGAACTGAAACAAATTCGCTTTGTTGTTGGGTTACATTTCATGTTGCATTGCATAAGTCTGGATGGCTCATTCGTGTTACATTTCACGTTACGTTACACCAATATAAAGGGTGTAAATAGACCCTTAACATAGCCGAAAGACACTTGTTCTCCCCGTCTTTGCGATATTTTTTTTGTTCATACCTGGGAACCTTCTTGTTACGGATATATTGGGGGTTAAAATTCCAACTTTTTCACAAGCCTTTTTTTTAAATACATGTTTTTAATGTAAGATTTTTACTTTACACACTTCCATGACCCCCGTACTATTCAATCCATCCATCAGCACAATGCTTTGAGTGCTTTCCATCGAGTCCTACCTTAAAGCACGACTTTTCACCAAAAAAAAAAAAGTCGTTTCCCAGCAATATTTTTTGCGTAAAGTTACTTAGTTTGATGTAGAGAATGCTTGGTTGCCGGCTATGTGAAGGGTTTGTTTACACCCTGTATGTATACCCGCCATTAGACAACTATCATAACAAAACATTTGTCTAACTCCACATCGATGTATCCAAAACCACGTCCTCAAATACAGGGCTAACAATCTCCGCAGTGCTCAATATACTTCCGTAACCACAGTATGTACAGGGTGCGCTCTTGTTAATAAACCAGAGCGCTGTCAACAATCGATACCGCAGCCAAATATAGAACCAGTCATGTTGTACTATGTACTTACTTGCTTGAATATTTGGGTCTCTTTTTAGTTATTTAAGAGTGTTTACTGTTTGGTTACATTTGAATGTGACCTAAGTCACATTGGTGAAGGAAAACATCGTGACGAAGCTAGCATGTCTTAGAACCAAAAATGCCATGACAGCACAACATAACATAAATATAATAAAATAATCTACTTAATTTCCAATTTCCTCTAGTCTTACGGAATGAAACGGTTTAAATAATAAAAAAGCACCCATTAAATAAAATATAACTGGAATATCATAATATTACAAATTTTATATAGATAGAATAAAGAAACGAATGATATAATCAAATATATATATATTTTTTAAATTAATTATATAATTACAATAAAAAAATAATAATAAAAAAACCAGTCTACCTAATTGAATTGCTTTAGTGTTATGGAAAGTTGATAAAAGCGCTCTTCCTCTCTCTTACCTATTTATCTAATTTTGCTGTGCCCGAAAGGGTCCATAATTGTTTCTTCTTAATTGTATTTTGCCACCTGTATATGTACATTATGGATTGCAATAAATAATTTGAATTGAATTGAATTGAACATTACACCCGAAGGGCTAGGTAGAGGTATACCTAATGTTACACCCACATTTCACCAGATATGTTTAAGTCCCATGTAAGGGGGCGAGCCTATTGCCATTGACACAAATTCAGAATCCCGTGGCTGCTACAGATAAATTCCTGATGGAAAAACCTAATAACAATTTGCCCGACCTGGGAATTGAACCCATGACCTCACGCTCAGTAGTCGCGATTGCGACCACTGCGGAGAGCCTATTGCCATCAACCACTTATGATGTGTGAAACTGCCTCGTTGGTCTAGTAGTCGCAAGCGCGACTGTTAAGTATGAGGTCCTGGGTTCAATCCCTGGGTCGGGAAAAGTGTTATTGGGTTTTTCAATCAAGAATTTCTCAGCAGTAGCCGACGGAGTCTGGATTTGTGCCCGGTTGATGGCAATAGGCTCTCCCCCTATTACATGGAACTTAAACATAACTTAAATCTGGGTATACTATTAGGTACACCTCTGCATAATAAATCTTGGAAATTTTGCCATTTAAAAGGAGACTCCCAAGAGATAAAACTTTAACGCAACCAAATTAAAACACGTTTACCTATGTACAAAGTATTACACCCGTACTTGGCGAATTCCCGACCACCTTGATCGCCTAGCAACGCATTTACCGTTAGCCTAATGTGTCCTCAATTCCTCCCTCCCTATTACCCCCTTACAACGCGTTAATAAGAAGACGTTATCTCCTTTACGTCGACGACATCAAAAGAAATAACTTGATTTCGCTAAGGATACATTTACAAAATAATTTTTGTATTCAATTCTAAAGTTAATGGCGCGTGAAACGGCATTGATGTCAAGACCAATACAGTTAAAAAGGCGCGAACATTTCATCTTGTCGTTCTTCCAGATAAAAATACCCATTTTCATAAAAAAAGAAAACATTGTCACGCGAAAAAAGTGATAAAAGCAACTGGTAATAATTTACAAGTCTCCCAACGCCACCTTTATTAAATTTTTAATTCTACATTCAAAAAGCCTTTTCGCTTAAAAGGAGAAAGTTCGAGATTATTCTAAGGAACATCTGTGTTTTTCAATGGTGGAGCTATTAAGCTTTTTAAATGTTAAATTCTTTCGAAGTAATAAAGATCTTTGAAGACTATTTTAATGCGGAAATGTGGGAAATTTCTCCCTCGTATTTTGCGTGTAGTTAAAGGTTTTTTTTTACATAATTATGTGGATGTTATGCGAGTAACACGACATCTGCGTAATTATATTATTTTGAGTTTACTTTGTCTCATAATTTGCTAGAAAGTAGGTAGGTAGGTAGGAGGGTAGAAAGGTTTCTTTTTTGTATGCATGTACACTGTTTGTGACGTGATCATTCGCGAAGCCCTTTTATGAAAAAGTAGCTCAGCTAGGTTAATACTTTTGCACATGACTGAATACTGAGTTTCTATGCGTCGGGCACTAGCTGCTCGGCAGTTTTCTGAACTGGGCCTATTTGGTGCAGCTGTGAGACACACAATATCGTCTGTTTTTTCTGTTTAAAGATTTTATTTTATTTTTTGTTGTGTGCACTTCTGCCAAAATAAATATATTTTCTTTCTTTCTTATACTATTTTGGATCATGTGCTTGGAAGGTCTTTTGCCCCCACGGATTAACGTACTTCCTGGGGCATAAGCCCTCTTTTGTAACCTTTTGTCACCAACCAAATCCTTGGCTATCTTTAGACCTACATGGGAAGGCGCTCTGAGATTACCGGAGCTATACTGCCTCCCCCTCCCCCTTTCGACACCCTCGTGCAGAACAGCAGCACGTGACCACCACCTCCTGTGGGGGTCAACTGGGGGTTACTTAGTGAAAGCTCTGTGCACACAGAACGTTTACGACCAGAATTTCGTGTCTGTTGACGATGCCGTAAGAGGCAGTTTTATTTAATGAATTATTTTTAGTGTTGGTATCGTTTTTTCATAAAATAATTCAAATTAAGAATTTCCTCAGGTATCAATAAAAAGCAATCGCTTCAACAATTTTTTTTTCTGGGCTTTGATGCAGAACGTTGGATCCGCAAAACGTCATGATGAAAAAGTGTTATTCGCAAAAGGTACGCAAAGGTTTTTTGGTTGTTACCAGAGACCCAGTTTAATTTTTTACGTAGGTGTTAATTTCTTGTGTCTAACTGTGTGAAACATTCATGGCTCTTTCCGTTTTCTAGCAGATTATTATAAAAACAAGAAATAAAAGTAAGCAGGTATATTAATGTCACAGTCAAAACTGTTAATCAGCCAAAACTACTTTTGACCAGTGAAAACTATTTTAACAATAACTAGCATTTACTTAGAAACTTATTAGGTTGTTAGGTTTTTTTTTTGACCATTCGCAAAAAATTATGTTGTAGTAATTCAAGGACTAGGTAGTTGCAACGTTCTGAAACAACATATTTTAAATAGAGAAAACGCCTTTTAACATAAGGATTTTGACACATCAGTCAAAAGTGATTTTGACCGATAAACAGTTTTGACTGTAACATACATGTACGTAGTGTGAGCACTTTCAGTTTTCTATCCTCCGGAACAGGCACTGAGATAAGTACTTCGCCTTAATGGCAGCGGTTAAAAGAACAAGAACATGAAATTCCTTTTACATGCCACGATTATTATAACTGTCATTTAGGTCCTTATTTAAAAAGTTGAGCCAGCCTCTTTCCAAAAAAGTTAGATGGTAAAACCTCACATAACTGGCCAAATGTGAGTGTATCTGTTAGGGCTAAAAGCCGAAGTAAGGTTACACCTAGTCAGGCCTGTGGACGGCGAGCTATGGGCTAGCTCGCCGTCCGGCCGTCTTATGACGACGAAAGAGATACCGTGGCCCTGGAACACAAAGGGCAAAGAAGGAACATGACTGGGTTTTAGTCAGTACAAGTCCGACACTCCCTTCCGCTCCGCTCAGAGTGGGGTCATTTGATGATTTCCCACCCGAAAAAAAAAGAAAGGTTACACCTAGTTCTAGCTGGCTATACCTAGGTGCGGCCGATAACAGTTGTGTATCCTTTTTATTGCTAGGCCACACCGACCAAATGGATTAGGTTAGGTTAGAACTGTGACCAAACGCGCGCGAGCCGAGCGAACGCAGCGAGCGGTGCCGCCGCAACGGCAACGGCCGGCGAGCGCTACATCCAAATTGGTTGCATTTTCCAACCGAAGATAAGTAGGATACATCTAAGTTTAACCGGCTGCACCTGGTTGTACCCGGCTAAAACTAGGTGTAGCCGCACTTCGACTATTAGCCGTAACATATCAACTAAAAGTGAATCTCTGCCTATGGAGATAATCATAACATAACATGACGCCTGTTATCTCCGAAGGATTACGCAGACAGGCACCTAATAGTACAGACGCCAGCACATCAAGCTATCCGAAACTGTCAAATTTTTCCAATCAACCTTGAACCTAATGCTTTAGCGATAAAGTTGAAAATCTATTAAAGAAATTTGATAGATTGTAGTAGCTTAATTTGCTGGCGGCTGTACATCCATATTTCGCCATTTTCCCTATCGAGATTAAATTATAAAATGTTAATAAAAGCCCGTATTCATCGTGATAGGCAACTAATGAACGATAATCAGACCTTGATAAATTGATGAAGCCTGCGAACAATTTGTGATGGAAATTGCGGTATCTTTCTGCACGATATTGTGTTAGATACAAACATTTCGATTCGATTTCGAAAAAAATAAGGCACTGTGTAGTTAATTGCGCTTGTTAAGAATAGCCTTATATTTATGAGAATATCCGACCAAATTAATAACTATATATAATTATCTATTATATTTTATAGAAATAGTTTCCATTGTGGCTAAAAAGGCTTAGTTTCAAAACGAAAGATAGTTGTGATATTTGAATAATCAAGTTAAATGTTTATTTACTTTATATTGCTAATAAATCAATTGGTAATAATTAAATGATATTTCTAATGTTTCCTAGATCTTATCTTGCAATTTCAAAATATCTAGTTGTTTTAATCAATTCTCTGAACTATCAGTTGATGTTCATATTTTATCCGATTAAACATAAATATTACAAATAAATACATACTATATTGCTAAATTATGTAATGAAGTTTTAAAATAGTTCCCATATAAGATTTGTTAATTATAATCTATGTTATTAGTTATTTAGGTATAATGTATGACCATTTGCCATTGGTTTATTATGGCGGCCATCTTTGATTAGTATTGTTATGATTATGATTTGACGGGTATAAAAGTAGATGTCGCGGCCAATTCAGGGCTTTTTGCTGTTAGTGTTCGAAGGGTTAAGACATACCCTGATTGGTATATTGTGTGATACAAAATGTGTAAAGCTGGAACCTACTTGGATTACAATGTTTATGTAAGTTATTTGATATTATACTAGAATATATAATATTTTAAAAGATGTTACCGTGGAGTTTCTTGTCCATTCTTCTCCACGAAGACCTAGGTTTGCGAATGGACGTAGCTTGATAGGTAATTGACGTTACCTATAAATATCTGACAAGCCTAACATAAATAAATAAATAGTCTTGTCTTTCTGTGCTTTTCTTGATAAAAACCCTTTTCCCTAAACACCTTTTTAGAGATACTTTAGACACAGTAAATAACAAGTAACCATTCTGACACTCAAAGCTTAATAATCCGTATATATTAATACATATATACATCTAGAATTTACACCCTGTTCTTAACACGCTCAACAGTTGTGATTGAGGCTCTTGAAAAAAACTCAATTGTGCTTATAATCGGAATATGTCAGAGGAAATTGATCAAAAAAAAAAAATCTAAATCAAAATATTTTATTTCACATAGGCCTCGATGGGCACTTATAAAACGTCGACAAAAAGGTGCACGGTTCGGGTTGATCGTTTCCTATGGAGAAGAACCGGCAAGAAACTCCATGGTTCATTTTGATATTCAGTTATTGTTGATCAAACTTCTTAGCTGAGTTTTCCAGCTACAATAGCAACTATGTATTTATTTAATTACAACGGCTGTGTATACAACCAATTACAGTAAGTAACTAAAATTATGGGATAATTATAACACAAATTAATGTTTATAAAACAACAAAGTACAGCAAAATTTTAAAATAAAATAAGGTTAACAACACTTTCATAATTCCTCTCACAGTAGGTACTTCTAACATACCAATAAAACCTTCGTCCATCCATCAGCAAACAGATCGTCTGTTGGATTAGAATCCAAGAGATCATTAAGCGCGGTCAGAGTGCGAGGAATTGGCGACTTAGCACGTGCAACAGTACGACATGTATAACTTGGTCATCTCCAAAAAATTGCAACAGTTTCATTATGATTCTCCTGCCCTTATCCCAACTTATTTGCGGTTGGCGCAGCATGTCTTCTTCTTCCATACTTGTCTATCTCAGCAGTCACCTCCTTTCTTGCCATATCATCCATCACACAGTCCATCCATCGTTTCTTTGCTCCTCCTCTACTCTTATGGCCATCTCAAAATTTTCCTGACTACATTTTCCACATTCCTCCGCATCACATGTCCATAGCACGATAACCGATTACCACACAACTTTTCAGTCACCGGCACCATTTTCAGACTTCCTCTGTACTCATTCCTTACTTTATCCATTCGCGTTACACCACACAACCCCCTAATTATAATAAATAAAATTGCAACAGATTATTCGGGTCAAATCGATGGCAAAAGTGTAGGAATGTTGGAGCTCACTATATTCGGATATAACCCACGATCCGATCTCATATAGAGGTCATTCACCCTGTGAATCTAATCATACAGAGATGTGTTCATTCGGCAATGGCGTCCGGAATGAATTATACTAGAGTAGCCTTTACTGTTATCGGGTTTGACCATTGCATTATAACGACTGAAGTTTAACATTGTTGTTGCAAATTGTGGACTGCATGGTATAATAATAAAGGGTGTAAACAGACCCTTAACACATCCGAAAGGCACTTGTTCTCCCTATCTTTGCGATCATTTTTTTGTTCTAGACCATACCTGGGAACCATCTAGTTACGGAGTTATTGGGGGTCAAAGTTCCAACTTTTTCACAAGTTTTTTTTTTAATACATGTTTTTAATGTAAGATTTTTACTTTACACACCTCCACGACCCCCGTACTATTCTATCCATCCATCAGCACAATGCTTTGAGTGCTATTCATCGAGTCCTACCGTAAAACGTGATTTTTCACCCCAAAAAAAAAAGTCGATTCCCAGCAATAATTTTTGCGTAAAGTTACTTAGTTTGATGTACAGAATGCTTGGTTGACGGCTATGTGAAGGGTCTGTTTACACCCTGTATACTTCGCCTGGTATTCTCTTCCCACGATGGCCCAAGACTACGTCATGATAAGTGTTACCATTGATTGTCCTTTTCAGTAAATTTAAAGACTTGCATTTAGTGAATGAAAATAAAATAAATTACTAACTAGCTTAACTATTTAGTAACTCGTGTGATTCATCTATTTAGTTTGAAATTAATTAACATATTGAATTATTAGTTCATAATTGCTTTGTTAAGTTAAAAAATGCATTTTGCTCGGGTAATTCAATCACACACCGTGGCAACACATCGACAGCATTGCAACTGATGACGTATTCTTGGGCCAATCACGTGACCCAGCTGTCACGGGAAGAGAATACCAGGCGAAGTATATTATTATACCATGGTGGACTGTACACTTCAACCAACTTATCTGTGCAGGTGGGAAAATACAGTACTAAAATAAATGTACTAAGTTTGACATATTAATATGCAAATTTTCTTAACAAGCAACGCCACCTTAAACTGTACACTTATAGTGGTCATACTATACAGGGTGTAAACAGACCCTTCAAAAGCATTCTGTACATCAAACTAAGTAACTTTAGGACTCGATGGAAAGCACTCAAAGCATTGTGCTGATGGATGGATTGAATGGTACGGGGGTCTTGGAGGTGTGTAAAGTAAAATCTTACATTAAAAACACGAATTAAAAAATTGTGAAAAAGTTAGAAATTTGACCCCCAATATCTCCGTAACTAGAAGGTTCCCAGGTATGGTTTAGAACAAAAAAATTATCGCAAAGACGGGGAGAACAAGTGCCTTTCGGTTATGTTAAGGGTCTTTTTACACCCTTTATTTATATCGGTTCAATGGAACAACGAGTCGCTAACATAACTGACACATAAAGTTTGACAGCGTGGACCCAAAAATAACAAAAAACCATAAAGATTAAAAAAGATCGCAACAATTGTTACTAAATAAAAGTATTTTTTTGAACAAGCAATACACAGTGTAAGGAGATGGTGACACAATCTTATATCATCGATACTACAAAAAGTAAGCTCGTGGCTAAATAATAACAGCCGCTCGGGGTTGATCTTCAGGTAAAGCCGCACTTGCCTATGTTGGTTCGTGGATGGGTGACCACCCATTACATACCGAGTTTCCTCCATGCCTCGGAAAGCACGTTAACCCGTTGGTCACTTTTATATTGAATTGAGTTCGGTAAGTGTCCCATGGGATCGTACTACTGGGATAAAAAGTATCCTATGTGTTAATCCAGGTTATATACTGTCTGTGTGCCTAATTTCATCCAAATCCGTTCAGTAGTTTTTGCGTGAAAGAGTAACAAAGATCCGGACATCCAGACATCCATACGTCCTCACATATTTTTGCATTTATAATATTTGTAGGATTCAAGAAACCTCTTAAAGTAATGAACAGGGGGGTTACCATGACGTCTTAAAGCACTAGTAATTCCAGTGTGTGAAAGAGACAGAGCTATACAGGTCGAATAGCGCCATCTCTTTCCCACACTGGAATTACTCCTGCTTTAAGACGTCATGGTAGGCCCCCAGAAAGGTAACAGATTATAAACGTTATTGAACTTTCCATAAAGTTGCAGCTTCACACTACAAAAGATCAAAGGAAGATTCGAGTGTCCAATAATTCTTTCATGAACTGTATCCGGCTTCACGCTCGTGTAGGTTTTTCATAGGCACCTATTTCCGTGATCATTTCCTATATTAGATTTTATACCATCCTTGTCCAGATACTATGGTACTTCGTTCGCCTTGTATCGATTCGGTTTAGTAGGTGTCTTGAAATATCGAAGATAGAAATAACTTACATGTTTTGTATTCCCCATTTTTTTATTAGCTCTTTTTCTCCCGCTCTTGGGCAGACCCCATTGCTTCCACGTTTCTCGATGGTGTGCTTCTTCTCGCCAATTCAAGAGGAAGCCATCCAAGGCGTTTAATATGCGTGGCATTTTCATACTTATAATTTTATATTAATCAATTAATTTTAACGATTTCAGAGAAAATGGCACGTTTGTGTGACTTCCTTTAATGAACCAATCAGCGCAATCTATTATAGGCCACTGCTGCGCCACAAACTCCTGTCCTTCGCCTTCCGCATCAAGACTGTCCCAACAACCTTTCCAGAAGCTTCCTTTCCCTATCGATTTTGACCCACCCAAGAACACAAACATAGAAATATCTCGAAAACTTTATCGATAGAACTACATTTTGTATAGCTGATTCATCTGACATCGTCGACGTATCGTACCCGTATCGTCAGCTCTAAGTCGCCACAATATCGTCCCCCCGAGTGACTACCATAACACGAAGTTGTACGGTTGTACCGAATACAAGATAACTGCTTCGTGACTTCGATTTTATGCATAGAATTATATCTTCTAGTATTACGGCTGTTCCTCCGCAAGCCAAAAGGCGATAACTCAACAACTCATTGATTGGAGAAAACTGGGAATATGTGAAAAGGGATTCTTATTAGTAAAACTATAAGATATACTCGTCATCATCTGCACCAAACCGAACTCAGGTCTCGCAAAAAATGTTTACACTAAGATAGGCTTGTTCGCTCGCAAAACCTGAAAAGATAGATACGATGTGCAGTATGAGTGAGTGAGACAATAATCCAAATCTCATTGTCAACGTTGGTATGGCGAATCTATGCCCGTATGTATATTTTTCTTTAGTTGGTATTTTAAATTTTGTAGTTATTTACATTAGTTCATCTGATGCAAGCTAGATGAAAATGCAAACAAAAAACAGATTTTCGTTTTTTTTGAGATACCGCGTTTTGGCTTCTGGAGGCAGTATGGCTGTTTCGTCTTTTATTGAGTTGAGTATGACTATTTTAATTGTGTTTCTGTTAGAGGCAGTGATCAGAGTTTTGTGTGCCAGATGCAGTTGCATAGTTTGGTTAGTTGGGACTTTCATCTGGGTAGTCTTGCTTATGTTAGCACTAGCTAATGCCCGCGGCTTCACCCGCGTGGAGTCCCATAATTGTCTCACGGGGTCTTACTACCGGGATAAAAGTAGCCTTTGTATTAATCCAGGTTATAAACTATCTGTGTGCCAAATTTCATCCGAATCCGTTCAGCAGTTTTTGCGTAAAAGAGTAACAAACATGCATACATCCTCACAGACTATCACATTTATAATATTAGTAGGATAGTAGAAAGGATTTCACCTGCAAAACTTTCCAAAGGTGAAGGTATATCTGTATAAGTCAGGCCTTTGCCCTTTCCGGGAATTTCGGAGTTCACTAGACAAAAGGTAAATCAACTTTGTTATCTCTCTAGCCAGTGAATATACTCGTACGTATAGGTCTCGTGTTCATTATTACGGAGCAATATATCAAGCACTGGGTTCTGGACAGGAACATTTTTCCCACCCTTAGATAACTCTGAACAAATGTCACTAACGTACCGATACTGGACCTATGTCCGTTTTCTTAGATTTCTTTTGTATATTTATTTGTAGCTTTGCTTTTTTTGGGAGAAGTCTAGATTGGGGTTTTTTTACAAATGTGGATTTCTATTACTACACATTCCCATATTCGTTAAAATGAATGCCCTCTCCCATGGGGATTAGCAGAAACTACTAGCAGAAACTATAGACCGACCGCTTTAATGAGTCCTCGCGAAGGTATCAATTTAAATGGAATATTCTGATCACGTATTGGTTCAATTAGTATCGTAATACCTACGTGGATTGTGGGTATTTTGAAGCAAATACCTGTGGGATATTGTTAGGACTTTGTGGACCCTTAATGTGCCTTTGATGGGGCAAGGCGGAGGACTCATTAAAGCGGTTTGCAGATAAAAGTGATTTTGTAGATCATTTTTAACACGCTTTTATTGGCTTCAACTGTAACTAACTATGTAAAAAAGTTAAATTTGACTCACTTTCCGGTTTTCGATTGAGCTGAGATTTGCATACATGTCTTGTTTGGATGACAGTGCATGGTTAGTTGAGTGACGCCATTCTAAATCCAATATGGCGGACTCGCAAAGATGGCGGACTGTATGGTTATTTTTTATGCATTCCCATAATATGGGTATTTAATGAAAGCTTTGTTAAGAATAACACGAGAAATAAAATGACATTACTCTTAAGCGTGTTTCCTTGTTGTTTTAAATTGTAATATTATTTACTATAAAATCATCTCCAATCCTACACCAGGTACTAAAACAACTAAGAAAACAGTCCAGAGAAGACCCCCATAAACCGAAAATCAATAAAATAGGCCTCCTCATTCGATAGCCTAATAAAAGAGATCCCTATCCTTCGTGAGGTTCAGATGACTTACGGTCTAGTCCGGTCCAAGTAGATCTATAATAATTTATCAAGTTCGATTGATTTATATGGTTTGGCTCCGTATCGAAACGTCCTACTAGCAAAACGTTGAGGAACGAGTGTACGCATGCTAATGTGGGTGGTAAGAGGCGTACTTGTGGGTAATATATTGAGTACCGGATGATTATCTATGCTTAATATTATAAAGCTGAAGAGTTTGTTTGTTTGGTTGAACGCGCTAATCTCAAGAACTACTGGTTCGAATTGAAAAAATATTTTAGTGTTGGATAGCCCATTTATCAAGGAAGGCTATAGGCTATATAACATCACGCTACGATCACATTAATAAACCCTCTCTCTCTGATATGTGATGCAGACGAAGTTGCGCGGGTCAGCTAGTTTAAGATAAACAAGTTTGGACATGGCGAATGTTTTAGAAATACATGTTGAATTATATCAATAATGTTGTCGGATTTTTGGAAAAAATATTCTTAGTGCAACAACGACTCAGTGGATCGCAAATGACATGAAATGGCTACACACCGTCCCTAGAAAATGGTGGCTGATTGACTTTTAAAAAAAATGTTAAGGGATGTTGAAAAGGGGAATTGAAACAGCATCTTCTCTTCTTCTTAGCGTATCGATGACAGTTTAAATTGAGTCAGCTCAAAATATGGCGACGAGTTTGGCACTTTCAGTAGCGTCCATCAGCTCCCGCGATGTGCAAGCAACAGGACAGGTAGAACACGATATCAAGGGTCCCATCGTTTGTAGGGCATCACCACATTTACACTCCAGGGCAGAGTCAGGGGAGAGGACAGCATAATATATGCCCATAATGATGATGCCTTATGGCAATATAGTTTCCACGGTACAAAATGTATTTGAATTAACTATGTAATGAGAATAACCAGTGCATAAACGAAAGAAGTTGCAGTTACGGGAATTGAGTTACAAACATAATGAGATGAGAGATCATTATAATTTTCACCGAAGCAGGTTTCCATAATCCACAACCATTATCAATTCTATAATCTACAGCGCGCTATTACATAAATTAAACTTCCTGGAAACTTTGAATTTGCCCGCAAGTAATTTGTATAACCATTATGATAATTAGCCTGAAACGTTCCTTCGTAAAAGGAAGCGGGATAAAACCCAGCACGTGGATCTGTGGCGACCTCTATCGCGATATATACGAACTAAGAATCCTGCATCGCGCAATGCAAATCCGCGAGTTAAGGATATACGGGGTTTATTTTCAAAAACGAGCCACATTTTAAAATTAAGACATCTGTAATGAACCGTAATAGGGATGTTTCCTGAAAAAATCTAATTAATCCGTCAGATAGATTTCCAAAAAATATTGGACACTTATTTTTTCTTTTTTCACGAAAGGAGATTGGTTAGTTGGGTATCTCATCAAATTCAAACGTTTCAAAATCTAGTTATATGCAAATTAAAGGTCTTATAGCTGTAGTTATTTTTCAAGCTAAAATGTTTTTTTAGTTGTTGGGAGTAATTAGAAAACCATGATTTTAGGGTGCAAAAACAAAACGCATTAATGCAAAACAAAACGCATAAAATAGAACCAATTAAATGTATGACGTCGTCAGTGTTGCCATATAATAAACCCAAATCGATGATCACTTTAGTGAAGTAGAAAAATATCGTTTATTCAAAAAAATTGATTTAAATAGACGAATAGACGGCCAAAGCAATTCCACAAGTATTATGTATGTTTTGGAAAGTATATTTCGTCCAAATATTGTTCATTAAATAAAAATAAAGTAGATTGATTTGATTCGAGAATATATGCTCACTTTAAACAACATAATTATAAGTTAAATAGCATTGCTTTCACTAAATTAATTTCGTATTGATTCGATGATTTTAATCGATTTGAATCGATTGTAAATCAATATTTGGCAACACAGCTGTCACTTATGTCAAATACAAAAAAATATATTTACGTCAGAATTTTTTTTGGTTTTAAGTTTAAACCCTGCATAATTCGTTCTTTGTGATATGTGTAATGTTTTCTGCATCTATAAATGAAGCGTGAACTTTTATTTTGAGCCACCACGCTGCATTAAAAAAAGACAACTATAATATTGGACACAGTTTTTATGACTACTATTTTCTGAACAAACATTGTTTTTAGATCAACACTTCTGATTATGTATGCAATTCTTGCTGGGCGATAGGAATGCATCAGCTGCAACATACCTGTATTGTTTGTGGTACTTCAGTGATTGAGACTGAGAGTCATATCAATCATGCATCAGAGGAGGAAACCCAGATAGTTGCAATAATTGACCAGAGGATACAGCCACGTCATTCTATGTTTTTTTCTCTATTATTTTCTGGAAGAATGACACACTCAAAGAAAAAGAGACGTTAAGATAGGGAGGATGCTGATTGCTGGTGTTGAATAACTTCACCTAGATGGATCTGTCTATTTTTTATTATTTTTATTAATGGTGATAGTCGGAAAAGAGTCTATACTTACTGGGGCGGGCCATAATTAGAAGTATATTAGCAGGGTTATAGTGGAATCCGATTTCAAGGCAATAAAAAGTTCATATGCGTCAAAATAAAGTATTGAATTATTTTAACAGGTTACATTAAATGAACCAATTTACGTAACTTGTTGGGAACAACCACAACAAGAACTTCTGTGAAGACACGAAAACCAACTTCGAGCTCAGACAATCACTCTGCCCAACTTAAGAAGAGTACCAGAAGCATTTTCATGTCTCTGACAACATACGTCGACACATGGTGATTGAAAATAACTTTTTAATATTGTTATCATTAGAATAAAAAGTTATTATAAATACTATGGTTTTATTTTTTTACCTATTCTATTTTAAATTATTCATTATCTTTTATCCTATTGACAACCATCTTGTGGATGGACCATGGACGATCTAGGATGCGGATTCGAATCCCGCAAACGGTACGTTATTACTATTGTAAGTGACGTCATAGCAATTGGATGGCCTAAAATAATTCAAAATCTTCTTATCTATAATTGCCGTTTTCTTATCTCAACTTAGAACACCCTACTTTAAAATCTTACTAGTGCTTAACACAAGGATTTTTCCTTCTATAGTTAATAAAGTACAATCTTTCCACTTTATCTGATTGAAATGTATGATCTAAAAGGGTCTGCCTTGGTTTACATTAAGTAGGTAGGTATGTACTTCTAAGTATTATTTTTGGTGGTCCATTTTGAGGTTATGTATAAATCAATTTAATATCCCCAACTCTAATGTATATCTTACCATTACATATTTTGTTATACTCTATTGTAGCATTCAAATCCATATAATCATTCTATGAAACGGTAAGCCCGTATGTGATACTGAAAATACATGGGTTCATGCCAATCTCCTTTAAAAATGAAGACGAGACGACAGTGCGTCGAAAACTCGTGTGACGTCATACTTGTAAGTAAAGTGAACTGACTTTTTACCGAAAAGTGACGTCACACGCCCCCACTCATGATCTTTGATGCGTTTTATCTTCGTCAATTTTTATTAATTTGATAAAACAAAAAATACGTATCCAATATATTTCGATAATTTGACTGACGGACTAATTTAACACAGGAAACATCCTGATTAATCCTGTAAACAAGAACCCGACAATAACCGTCCGACAGTAGCCCACCAGCCGTGTTGTGGCTGGTGGCCCGTCTATTCGCAGGATCCTTTAGGTATATTTTTTCTAAGAAGGATACACGAAGGACAGGAAGGGTAGGACGGGGAACTTTACATTCTGTTCCTCATACTTCTATAGACTCACGGATGGGTACGTGACTACGTAGCAGTAGCGAAGGGTCAATTTTTGTAAGAGGCAAGCCGGAGTGTATTATATCTGCAAAAATCGTACATCTACAAGGAAGAAGACATTCCATTTCCACCAATATTTGCACCCACTTCACCAAACATTGCACTGTAAACATCACAGTTTTAGCACAATCCTGTTTGTACATAAATACTCATCAGTACGACAATACAAGCTTGCTGACAAACATTGGCATGGCTTCAAGACAATTATAATTTGTACGTATGCCAATGTTTGTCTCTGTGAAGTGGTGACTGATGGAAATGTACGGGGTGGTAAAAGGGGCGGGCCGCGGGGGCGAGTGTGTTTTGTTCCGTGTCCTACATTAGCATTGTAGACATTTGTTTTGTGTTGATGAGTGAATTTTGACAACGTGGGCCTCACTTGATCGTGGGCTTGACTTGTCAGATATGTCAGGATTTATTCCGTAAGGCTCGTACACCATGTGGGCAGAAGATGTGTTTCGTGCTATGAAAACACACTGGGTGCGATACACCGTTTCTAGCAAAACTAACGAATTACTCGAGACCACAACCCAACACACAAATCGCGTACAGTTTCAAGACGTCTCAAGTCCATCGTGATCTGACATTGAATGTCGCCCTCGCCTCGAGCTGAACATCAGGGCTCTGTAGAAGCACACTGTGGTGTGGGTAGACTTGTAAGTAGGTCGCGTGACGTCATCACCGGCGTACTTGCGACTCTTTTACTGTCCATACTTTCGACCGAATTCGACATGTAGATGTATGTAATAAAGAATGTTAGCCCTTTATTTTTTTGGGCCGAGACGTGTGTGTAAGCACAACATCTTAGCGAAAGAATCTATTTCTAAATTGTCGATTGGTACGCTAGGGCCTTAAAAACGACTTTTCATATGCGTTGGAATGAGCGATGATGAACCACAGTGGAACCGAGTAGGCTTTAGAGCCTGGATTGTATAGTTGGCTAGATTTTGAGGTGATCTCTGTTTTTGGAGTCAGAAATTATTTCAAATCAGGATTTCCTATTGGTTTTATCGACAGTTTCTCAAACCTTTCAATTGCTATCATGGTATACTTTGAAGCACTTGGAACTCTAAACCTATGAAAACTTTTACTTCCTACGTCATACTTCAACACAACATTGCGAACATGGATTCCTTGACTAAGTTCATAGCGCGTCCGCCCCTAATCAAAAACCGTATGTTTTCAACCTAACCCAACATATCAGCGTATGCAATCTCATCGGTATAATACAATACTAAGATTTATTCTCTATTAGTTCGACCCGTGGCTTCACTCGGGAGTCTGACCACGACTGAACTGATCTGCTGAAATATGGTTATATTATTGAAATATGTTGTGTTAGGCGTATGTTATTGAGTGTTCTTAGGATAAAGAAAATATTTCTTGGTATATTGGCAGTTGCATTTCCTCGTGTTTTGAATACTGATGGAGTCATATGAGTATATGTTTCAATTCGCTGAGTAGTTGTTATTCTAGACTGTCACATAATGAAAATAGATTACTGCAAAAACGGCCTTCGTATGAGGGCATTGTTGATGTTTTTTTTTGTGATTTAGTGTCCTTTATTCATTTCTCTTATCTAACATGTTTTTAAATATCATTAAAAACAAAAGTAAACAAAACATTTAACAAATATAAAAAAATGATTGCCCATCGGCATCAGACACAAGGTCCAGGCTGCCGGTGGTCAGGGCACCAGAGAGACGAACCTCCTAACAAAAGTAATTGATTAAGTTCTTTATTTGTTATTATTTAGTTAATTAGGTATTATTATTTTGTTTTTATAATTTTATATTTTTATTATTGTTGTTATTTGTTTGTTATTTTTTATTATTTTATTTTTTTGTAACCGCGTCACTATGCGTGCCGTGTCCAGGAGTACTGCTTCCTGAATTAATTATAATTAGAATAATTATGTAATTATAAATTAAAGTAACCTAAACTTGACAATAAACTTAAAAAAAATGTTGAAGTCGGTTAAAACGTAGCGTATGTTACCCGGGCCATAATAACGAATCGATTGACACCTTATTCATAAAAATCGGATAAATAGTTTAAGCGCTACGGAGGTACATACGTAAATACAAACATACATAGACTGCTAAAATCATAACCCTTTTAGCTTCGCCGTAGTCGGGTAAAAAAATAGCACAGCACTAAAAAAAATATTCCTGAAGTAGTTTCATATGAAACTAGCCAAGAAAATCAACACACATGACAGACAGACGGACAAACTTACGCTACCTCTACATCTGAACTAGAATATTAGTGCCTATCTAGATATAATTATAGCCGTATTATTCCTAAGTTAGAGTCTACTTGAGTCGGAGCAGTAATAAGATGGCATAACTTCTGGATATCATTTCCATGTTTATTGGGAAATGTAGGAAGATAATCTTTCTACGTTTCCCAAAAAAAATATAAGTTTATTATTTTCTTTATTTATTTTCATACAAATCTTATACATTTTTAAATATTTCTTAAAATAAAAACAATATGAAAAACATTAAAAAAATATAAAAAATTGTAGCCCCCCGGTATCGGGAACAGGGTTCAAGCTACCGGTGGTCAGGGCTCCAGAGAGAGGAACCTCCTAACAAAGTTAAATTATTAAGTTATTAATTAATAAGATTTTTATTTATTTATTTTTATTATTTGTTATTATTTAGTTAATAAGTTATTATTATTTTGTTTTTATAATTATGATTTTATTACTGTTGTTATTTATTATTATTTTTTTTTTTTTTTGTACTTCCTTTCTGTTATCAAATAATTATTCGATAACAGTTACTATATTATGCCATGAGTATGTTACTATACGTAGCTTTTTTAAATAGGATTTTGTACCTCTATTTTAATTTAATTTAACAGTTATGTGTAACATTGCACCTGTGCGATGCCGGGGCGGGTCGCTAGTATACATATAAACGTTCGTCTTGAATCACTCAATCTATTGCTGAAAACTGCATTAAAGTCCGTTGCGTAGTTCAAAAGATCTAAGCGTACAGTCGGCGGGAGCGACTTTATTTCATACTATGTAAAGTTTGGAAGAGCAGTCATGATTTAAATAATCATGACTGCTCTTCCAACGCAGTTGTGGCTAAGTCAAATGGCCCTAACTTACGATGGTTGCAGCATTCTTGCGCTTATAGAGCAGCTGGTCGGATGCCAACTGTGGGAACATCACAAGTTTTCATGTATAGAAAGCTGTTTCATAAGGGATTAAACAATAAAAAATCTAGAATATTCCAGCCCATAATATTATTTAAGGCTTGTCCATAATATTGAATTAATTTAAGAAATTGGCTCATAAATAATTATCTCCCTGGAGGAGGAAAAAACCGTAATCCTCAGAGTAATATTGAGGCTATCGAAATATTAGGACTTAGTAAATAAGGGCGGAAAATTGAGAATTTTATTTAAACCGAGCTATGAATAACTAATAGATACTTCTTCGAATTTGGAAAGTTTGTTTAGTTTAAGGTCTAATACAATCATCAAACGGCATTTTAGTCGAAATGAATACTTACATTGTTAGCTTGTATGACAGCCATTTTTCTAGAGAGCAATGTTATCCGGGTGACTTTGTAAATACAGTCGCCAGCGAAACAATTTGACAGTTTGTGGTAACTTGACGTGCTGGCGACTGTACTTAGTTTACAAAGTCTATGTACATTTTTTCATATAGTGATTTACATATTAATAGTTTTTTTTTTCTTTTGACAGCTATAACAAATTTTTCCAGGCAAAGAAATGACATATCTTGAAAACAATAAACATAGGTAGTAAAGTGTTGATTCAATTTCGTGTTTACATAAACTTACCTTGAAAACAACTTAATTACAACCTATGGAATAGAACTGTCCATACCGATCTCAAGGACCAACATAAGGAACATTGAGTGATTTTGGATTTTCAACTTTCGACGCTGAGTCATACGTTGCTAAATCAACAGCACGCATAATGTCCCTTACGGCATTTCAAACCACCTTCGAACCTATCCAATACGTTTATGACAACGGTCAACAGGCTGCACCTTGCGTACTAAAAATATTGCTGATCATACGTCACGCCCTGACTCTATCCTTCCCTTATCTTTGGGTAAGCAGAAAATATAAGACGACGTACAGCCGGGCCCTGCATACCCCATTTATCAATGTCTGCATACATTGATCTACTCATGCGGTTCTTTTGAGTAAAGGAAAAATGTTGATGTAAATATGGTCTGAATAGGGTTCAAATTGGGGCACGTAATACTTCGGATTGAGTGACAAGTTGTGAGTTCTACATCCAAGCTGTTCTAAAGTTTTGCAGGAGAACCAAGGTTTAAAAGAAATATGTTGGGTCGGCTACCAGTCTAACCGGATGCAGCTGTATACAAACATTATACATGGAGCAACTGCCTATCTGATCTCGACAACCCAGTTGACGTTTGACGGCACGGTTGGCGCAGTGGCTGAGCGATTGGCTGCTGCACTGCGTGTGGCGGGTTCGATCTCCGCACGGAACATATATTTGTATGATCTACAGGTAGTTGTTCTGGGTCTGGCTGTTTGTGTATGTGGGGCAACGTTTCTTTTAAGAGAAAGAAAGAATAGTTAGTACTAGGTAATACGAAACCTCTTGGTAAGGCTGGTTGTCAGACTTTCGGGCCACGGACTTGTAACGACTGTCAAAGATCTAAAAATGATAGCCGGGACCAACGGCTTAGACTGTTTTCCGAGGCATAGAGGTAGTCTTATCTTATCTTGATAATTATACCTTGATAATTATTTTGATAATAACAAAAATCATTATTAAGTGACTTCAAGTGTATCCGAACGCAATTTGAACCGAATTCGAGTGCGTTAAAACAATAATTAAATGCGGTATCAAATTATGTAACAGCATTGATAATTATCCGATAACGATCATGATAATTATCAAAGAAAATAATTATCTTGATAATTTCGAACCTTGAAATCTAGTTTATCCTCCAAAATATCTAATTCGGTACACATACACATTATTGAAGTAAGCTTAAGGAAAAATAAATACATAGTACAGTCACGAGCACCAATATGTAAACACTTAACAACTTTTAAAAATATTTTTCTCCTACTGTGCTGATTAAAATTTCATGTTGTTACAAACATAGTATTCTAGAACTCATATTTTTATGAAAATGATCCTATCTCGAAGTTAGAATCGTTATTTCTCGCGAAAATTGCTTTTTTATTTAGGAAAGTGATCGCGACGATAGGCCGTGGTGGAGCAACATGAAACGTTTTATGTTGCTCCACATGTGTCCACATGTGTATTACGAAAGGAATTAAATTACAACGTTCGGTTGGAACTAAATAAGAAAATATTCGACGGTAAGAAAAACGCGTAAGCGCAGCCGTGCGTGGAGACGTGCAACAGCTGACTCGTGTGGTGCGGGGTCCCGCGCTCGGTCATCGGGCGGCTGAATCCCCGCTGTCCCCGCTCCCCTCGTTCACTGCCGCTGGCGTGCGGCGATGTTAAGAGCAGCGGTCTCAACAGAAAGTGTATACATATTTGTGCTCGTGACTGTACATGGAGCGCCGAAGATGTATTATTTATTCGCATTGTTTTCCTAAACATCCCCGAAGAAACCTTTGATTTCGTCAACGTATTTGCTCAAGAGGATTCCTTTGTAAATCTTTATTTTGTGTCGCAATACTGTTAAATAAATAATATGTTATTTTGGAGATGATTTAGGGGGATATAAGGATAAGTATACAAAGGTAGGGATTATTTTCTGAGCTTATTTTGGTTTGATGTGTTATATAGTATTAGTGTGTCTTATATATATATGGATCAATTTTTGAGGTTATTTGTCCATTTTCAGAGCTCGTGGCTAAATAATAACAGACATACTTGCCAGGTTGATCAGTGGATGGATGACCATCCATTACATACCGAGTTTCCTCCGTGCCTGGGAAAGCAAGTTAAGCAGTTGGTCCCGGCTGTCATTTGTTAATTTTTGACAGCCGTCACACACAGTCAGTTGCCCGAAAGTCTGACAAACAGGCTTACCAAAGGGTATCGTATTACCACATGACCAGAAAACTATTAAACATATTTAGTTCAAAAATGGAATAGTAGATACCAGTTTTCTTTTGTTTATCCAATCAATTAGTAAAAAAATTCAGAAAACATAACCTATTGGAGTTACGGCTCTAACTTCTTCTTTATAAGACTCAGAATTGCAATTAAGTTATCAAATTTTCACTCGGCGTCCATAAACGAGATTATCAATTTAGATAAATATAATATTTTCTTACATCTTTTGGTTCAAGATCCTAATACTCTAATAACGGCCTAAAAGATTGTATAGTTCAAGGACCTTATTAAAACAAAAAGCCTTTTGTTATCCGAAATATACTCACAGAAAAAAGTGACTTAATAAAATGTTTTCTTTAGTGTCTACAAATAACCTCAATTACACAAAAAAATGAAGAAAGTTCTTTGTAAATAATAATGACATGGAACAGCTGGTATCTTTCCGAAGCAATTAAGAAGGACAGACGTCAATCCCACAGTATAAATATATAATTACGGTGTCAATACATAGTACATTATTAATTGGAAAAGACGTGTCATACATGTTCTAAATGAAATAATGATGTCTTCGTCCGTTTCCTTGATATTTTTTTTTATTCCCCGACCAAAAAAGACGGGTGTTATAAGTTTGAAGTGTGAATCTGTGTGTCTGTCTGTGGCATCATAGCTCCTGAATGGATGAACCGATTTTGATTTAGTTTTTTTCGTTTGAAAGGTGTATTAATCGAGAGTATTCTAAGTGTTTCAAGAAAATCTGGTCAGCCGTTTGAAGATCATCACCTCTTTTCTAGTTGATTAAGAGATATAAACGACGTCCATGGCGATTCGAAATTTGAAATACTGTCACTTGCGAACATGGGCGTCGTCAGAGGGGAGGGGTCTAATTATTGTCCCTTTACATTTTAATTATAAGTAAAATATTTCAATACAAGCGTCCTTGCGTCGGTTGACTGGTAGAGCCTGCGTACCACCATTGTACATTAAGTTTAAATAAATAAATAAGGTATACAAAGTTTAGGTGAACCGGTACGGACAGCTGGCGGACCAAATGCGGACACCGGACAGATACTTCAGTGTATTATCTGTCCGATTGTAATGTCTGTAGACGCGTCTGCAATTTATTTTCATATCGATTTGATTGAACCGAAAAATGTACCTCCATTGAAGTAAACGTCATTCAGTTGAAAAAAAAGAAAAACAATCGAAATTCAAACGCCAGTACTATTTGGCAAAAGCAAGAGATAAAAGAAAAAAAAATCGAGTATAATTCCAGCCAGTCATATTCTCAAAAACAGAACACGGCCTCCACTTTCCAAAGACAATACCCCCTCTAATCTATATAAGGTGGGTACACAACAAAGGCGTCACCCAAAATGACGTCATATCTCAAATATGACGCGTCACTAAGGTGAATTTCTAAAGAGATAAAGCCGTGGGTACACGGGCATAACAATACAAATTGCGGTATATCGTTGACCCTCGTCATTTGTAGCTTAGTCATCGATATAAAGTAGCATTTTGTCTTGTCTTGTAGGGATGATGACCTGTGGAGGTTTTTAAAGTGAAGAATGGCTGTGTGACCCTCCTCCTGTAATTCCTATTATGAATGTATGTGACAAATATTGCGTTAAAGCTTACAAAAGGTAACCGACGAAAGGGTGTCGCTGGTCCTGATTCGGGACGGATTGTGTAGGAGCCCGTTCTTAGTTGAGGATTGTGATTTATTTCTGTCATAATAGGTACCTACTACCTAAATTACCAATTTAGGTAGTAGGTACCTATTTTATTTTGTGAAATCATCAAATGACCCCCGCCCCCACTCTAGGCGGAGCGGAAGAGAGTGTCAGACTTCTACTGACTAAAACCCATCCATGTTCCTTCTTTGCCCTTTGTGTTCCAGGGCCACGGTATCTCTTTCGAACAGTCCCGCAGCCCTACCTGTTATACCTTAAAGTCAAAATTCTACTGTCTCATGTGATTTCTTCAATCAATTTTGTGACATGACATAATCGGCTCATAACGTTGCAACTGGCGGGTTTGAAGCCTTCTCTTTGTGGAAGGAACATAACATAACATCACGCCTGTAATCCCCGAAGGGTTCAGGCAGAGTTGTATCCAATTATCGTAAATCTACATTTCGCCAGTTATGTTTCAGTCCCATGTAAAAGGGGGCGTACCTATTGCCATCAACCGGGCACAAATCCAGACTCCGTGGCCACTACTGAGAAATTACCTGATGGAAAAAAACCCAATGACACGCTTGCGACTGCTCGACCACTGAGGCAGTCAGTCTGTGGGAGCAAAAGGGCCATAATCCAATATCAAAGGCTCAGGGCGAGTTGGTGGATGTCACTTATCTGCGAGTTTTGACCCTTTTCCATTTTGAGAGAAGTGATAATAAAATAAAATTTCGTAAAATACCCTACAGCTCGTAAGTTGGGGCCGATACCACAGAGCCACCACCATTCCCCGAACACATAGTCACCAATATTTCATCATTATCTGCCTAGCCTTTTCGCAACTATGTTGGGATCGGCTTCCAGTCTATCCGGATGCAGCTGAATACCAATATGAGCCGACTGCCTATATCTGAAACCTATATAAAAGACCTTAAACCTATATAAAAGACCTTAATGTACCATGTTTTTACACAAATAAAATTATTCTTATTCTTCTTTCTTATTCTTATTTCTTGACCTCCAAAGCTCAGTTAGAACTAGTGGTTGCCAGACTTTCGGGCCACTGACTACCTGTAACGACTCTCAAGAGTCTACAAATGACAGCCGCAACAACGGCTCAAAGTGCTTTTCAAGGCACGAAGCCTTGATTGTTACGTATGGTAACCCATCTATGGACCGTCCTTGGCAAGCGCTGCTTAACCTTGAAGATCGACCCGTGTGAGCGTTTTTATTTAGCCACGAGCTCTTCCACATAGTTACCAATGTTTGTAATATATATTTTATTTGTTTGGAACATACCATCAAGAAACATTGAAGAAATACCATGGTTGTCAAAAAAATATCAATCAGTACCAGGAACCAAACGATTTATGGATATCAAAGCGACCCAATAATATAAAAGGTACATATTGGAGCAGTTCACTTCCGGAAAACCGAATTTCGGTGGATCCATTTCCCAATAATGGTTTTATTGCATCCGCAAAAAAAATGTGATAGGCTTCCGGGTGTTTTTACCTCTGTCGATAATGATCGGAACGTAAGAAAGGCGTAACGAAAAAAAAAGTCAACTATTCACAGAGTCATTTATCCATTATTGATTAAGATTGTGTGATGTGATGTTGGAGTAGACTGGACGCTCAGAACGGTAAGAAAATTCCTGTATATTTAGTCCCACCCAGTGATAGCCTAGTGGTGTGACCGTTGGACTGCCAAGTCATAGGTCTCGAGTTCGAACCCAAGGCCTCTGATTTTCTGATGATAATTATACAATACGCACATGAGCGCGTAATGTATAATTATCACATGATTCGGTGAAGGAAACCATCGTGCGGAAACCAGCATGCCTGAGAAATATTTCTCGACGGCATGTAAAACCAAGTCAGAGCCCATGGGCGGCATGAAAACTCTAACATAAACTGGCACTAACCACACGATAAAGAAGTCCCACCCAGTCTAGAAAATTAAACTAGATTTTCGTCTCTAGTCAACGTCTGCCTGGCCTTTTTTCAACTATATTGGGATAGGCTTCCAGTCTAAGCGAATGCAGCTGAATATCAGTATTTCACAAGGAATGACTGCCTATCTGATCTCTGAACTTTGTTATTGGATAACTCGATACTTTTAGCAAGACTGGTTAGTGTTGTATGGCTTGGTTTTGTTCTCATATAAATTGTGTAGATTTTGTGTCAGACTGCCTCGTTGGTCTAGTGGACGCAAGCGCGACTGCTGAGCAAGAGGTCCTGGGTTCGATTCCCAGGTCGGGTAACGTGTTATTAGGTTTTGCCATCAGGAATATCTCATTAGCAGCCACGGAGTGTGGATCTGTTCCCAGTTGATGATAATAGGCTCGCTCCCTATTACATGGGACTTTAAAATAACTATTAGGTAGACCTCTGTCTAACCCTCGGAGATTATAGGTTTTGATCTACTTGTCTACCTACTCCTATAAAACATACTATGAACAAATCTTCCCAAAATAACACAACATCATACAATTTCACTCATATGCACACGCCCTAAAATCCTTTGACACCACAGTTTCTATCTCCGAGAAGACAGAGCCGTCATTAGATAGTAATTTGCTAAAACCACTACAAACTATTAAGCCAACCGCAAGCAGACATTTGACACAGACTAACAGACAAGGCAACCGTTGTTATGTTGGTAAAATAATACGCAGCGCGTTTGAATGGGATTTCAAAGGTTGGTACTTGGTGTTCGAATTTCAAAGAACATGGAGGACATAGATATTTGGTATTATTGAAGTATCGCTCTTAATTTTGAGGTGTTCGATTTTCAGGTATAGGCTGTCTGAATGGCTAGACGGTTTGGAGTGGTAAATATAATACTGCGTTTGATCTAATTCGTTGATATTTCGATCACGAACTGTACCCTATTTTCGCGGGGCAACTATGTGGGTATAATGTTTGAAGTTTTATAAAAATATAGGTATTATAGATTCTAAATAGACTTAGTTTTTTATTCAAAATAAGGTTACAATACATTTGCTTTAACGTAAACACACCAACACACACGATTGGAGGTTTAACACACAGACACTACAAACTATTATTTTCTTATGATTTATATCGCCTTTAACTTTCTACAAGAGGCCCTAAACAAGGTGTACAGCGATAACACTGTATCAGCGATAACTATGATGGAGACGCCAACAATATGTCAGATGACATAATCTATCGAAAGCATTCGCGATCGGGACTACAAGACAAAAGGTATTTGTCTTGTGGTCCCGACTGCGAATGTTTCACGATGATGATGTCATCTTACATATTGTCAGATGACAATGATATTGATGATGTTGTTGTTGTTGTTATTGTATTGTATTGTGTATTGTTTGTGTTTGTTGTTGGTGTCGGACGTAAAGAATAGCACCATCCCATATCTTCCCGTGGGTGTCGTAAGAGGTGACTAAGGGACTTACCAGAGAATGGGCAGCAGCGTTCTCTGCGGTTTCTAACAACCGTACTGCGATCGCCAACCCGCCTGCCAAGCGTGGCGATTATGGCAAACCCCCCCCTCTTGGGGGAGGCCTATGTCCAACAGTGGACGTCTTTCGGCTGAAATGATGATCATGATGATGATGTGTATTGTTGTGTTGTTGTTGTTTGTGCGTGTGATGTGTTGTTGTTTGTTTGTATGTTTCGCGTGTGTTTGCGTTGTTTTGTTTATGTTGTTGTGTCCTGAGGTACTGGGTTCGATTCTCGATTGGTGTTCTTGGGACCATCAGGTGTCCATCTCTCAGTAGCAGTCACGGAGTCTGAATTTGTGCCCGGTTGATGGCAATTAACTGGCAAAATGTAGGTGTACTGTTAGGTAAACCTCTGCTTAACCATTTTGGGACTATAGGCGTGATGTTATGTTATGTTAAAAGTTTTGAAAACAATTACCTGCACTATTGTAGGCCCTCTGGAAATACCTACTAACTCCTACCTAATATAATCACAGAAAGTTTTTGAGTCTGAGAGTAATAATCTCTAGGCTACGCAAAAAAAGTTACATCTCAAAGCACATTACGAAACAATCAATGGCTCCTCAGAGAAAAAGATGCATTTAGTAGTATTAACGATACACCATTTACATATTTTTTCATAAAAACTAATACTCAAGAAACTTTTGTAGTACTCACTTGATTTATTTATCTCAATATCAATACAAAGCTAAATCAGCAACAAAAACTTTTCAGACCAAGTATCTTTATACAAAACGAGTGACTCTGAACACAATTTAGTATTAGACGGACGAAACACTTGATATCCATACAAATATATAGGATTACAACAAAAATGCTCTGATATTGTGACAAAAATTCACAACTGCGAATGTCGTTCTGTATTCTGATGCCAATTTAGAAAATGTTTGATATTGGAATTATAATAAAAGAAAGAAAAGAAAATGGGTTTATTACTTTATCATCCAGTTACCTATGTGTCGGATTGTCAAGATTCACTCCGACAAGACTTACTACTTAGGGTTGTACATCATGTGGGCAGACGATGGGTTTCCTGCAATGAAAACACACTGGGTGCGATACACTGTTTCTATTAAACTAACAAATTACTTGAAATTACAATTTAACACAATAACATGGAGCACATTGAATCGGGTATAGTCCCGAGACGCTCAACTCCGCTGCGATCAGACCTTGAATGTCGCCCTCACTGCTGAACATCAGCGCTGTGTAGGAGCACGCTGTGGTGTAAGTAGACTTGTAAGTAGGTCGCGTTATGTGGCAATTCATTTTATGTTCATACTAAATACCGGATCCGACATAATGATGTTGCATAATAATTAAAATCGTAGGGAATGACAGAAATATGAAGAGCAGGGGTAAACAACAAATTAAAACGAGGTAATGGACGAAGATAACATCACGAATTTACGTGAAATGGACACTAACATTTTCATTAACACTGTAAACGAAAATAGTAAACATGGTAAATAATTACCTCGTTTTCAGTGTCAATGATAATCACGAACTTCGTCCCATGATCGACGACGTTACAGAGAAGACCAGGAAAAAAAGGGATACAAGCACAGTTTAGTCAAATCCTTTAGTTTGCCAATTCGTCATCTGCCTAGCCTTCCCAACTATGTTGGGGTCCGCTTCCAGTCTAACCCGATCCAGCTGAATACCAGTATTTTAAATAGAACGACTGCATAACTGACTTCCACAAACCAGTTAGTACTGGGTAATGATACCCTTTGGTAAGACTGGTTGTCACATTTTTTTGCCACTGACTACTTAAAGGCTGTCAAAGATCTACAATTAACAGCCAGCACCAACTTGATAATATGGAATGGGTGGCCACCCATCCACGACCAACCTAGGCAAGCACGGCTTGACCTGGAGTTCGACCCGAGCGACTGTTATTATTTGTTTAGTTTGCTATTTAATGATAAAATGCAATTACTGAAAACTACACTATCATTTATACATTCTGTATTATGAAAGTCTCTGTATGTTGTATGTACCATAATGAAAAAGGTCATATATGCAAATCTTTACTTACCCTGCAGCCCTGCAGGCAGCAGTATAAAACAATCACCAACCCAGAACTGCAGCACTGTACCAAAATTAAAATAGTAAAAAAGTTAGATCTAAAACAGTCTGCAATTTACTCTTTGAGCTCTAAACGAGGTCAAAAAGAGCGGGTATCGTTAAAGTAGTGCATTTGCTACGAGATGAGCTCAAATAGCCGAGATCACGCGAACGTCGGCTCCTCAGCGTCCGGCTGATAAAAGACTGGGCACACTGTACTGTGAAATGCGGGTAGGTAATAAGGTAGTATCGGTGTTGTACAGTCGGACCTTTTTCTGGCGAATAATGATTATTATACTTTAGATTAGACTATTTTGAGCCGGCCGTTCATGTTGGGTTACTTTATTCTTCATAAGCGTATTGTATAATTATATTTATTTATTTATTTATTTATGTACACACAAAATACTTAATAAGACATTACATTAAGATAGAAGAGCACAAAGGTACTGCTTATTTTAATGAGAAATCTCTTCCAGCAGACCTGCGAGAGGAAAGTAGGATTAGAAATGTATATGTATATTATAACTTGCTTCGGTGAAGGAAAACATCGTAAGGAAACCAAACCAGCATGCCCACGGGTGGCATAAAAACTCTGACATCTGTCTATAAAGATTATTATTATCGCTCTTAGAGTTGCTGCTCTTAGAGTCGAAGTTTCCATACACGACGTAGTATTTCTCGAAATTTGAACTTAGAAAATCGTAAACAAAAGTCGACGCGGTACGTACCTTCTAATACGATGTGTCAGCATGACAAACGGATTTAAAACTGCAATTCTATTGTACCTACAGACACACAGTGCTTCGAGCTGAGACGTTAAAGTTTTAAGATTGTGAAGGAGACAAGATATAGAAGGTGATAGTCAGCGAATTTTGTGAAAGTATTTGTTGAAAGATATGGCGATGAGGTAGTCGATAGGACTTGTTTATTAACTTTTTGCTAAGTAGGGACTAAGATTCAGCGTTCGAAATCAATATACGTACGTACAGACAGGGTGGCGATATAGTCACTCTGCAACTCTGCATCCTTCACGGGGTGAATTTCATAGTGAAAGTTGTAGTACGCTAACTACAGTATTCTGCTCATTACACCCTACCATAACATGACCGTGTCATGAACGTATCTGGCAAAAAAATATTCTTTGTATTCCATATACATTTTTTTAACCTTGTTGGGCAACATTTTGATTGGGTGTTTCCATCAGGAATTTCTCAGTAGCAGTCTGGATTTGGGCCCAGTTGATGGCAATAGGCTTGCCCTCTATTACATGGGACTTAAAACAACTCTGGGCGTAATGTGGGTGAACTAATAATAGGTCCACCTCTGTCTTACCCTTCGAGGATTACAGGCGTGATGATGTCATGTTATATTTCTGAGAATTTTACAGTGCAACCTAGCCCTTCATTCTCAACATAGCTTTAATAATCACCGTCATACATAACAGTTACACGAACACAGTTTAAACCCTGACATCTGTTATAAGCCTTAAACTTCGTCTTAGGGCCGTCCTAATCTTCACTGCTACAGAAACATTGGCAGTAAACAAACCATTTAGGCTGGACACTAGTCGTTACAGCGTCCATTTGTACTAGGGTACCAGGAAGGGAGCTTTTGGGACGTGTACTGATAAAGTAGGATGGTTTGTGAAGTTGGTCATACGCCTAGCTTACAGGCATGTACTATGAACGTGGTTAGGTTTTGGAGGACTGAAATCTTTTGAAATTAATTCGAATTTATGAATACGGTTATTTTTGCAGTTCAAATTAGAAATAAAAACGTTATAAGATTTTAAACTATCATGGTCACTAACATTACTATTAATACTAATAACGGGATATTTACCATGTTTACTGTTTTCTATGAGTTCCCGATATTTCGGCAATAAAAACGTTGCCGCACACTAGGAATTTCTCCTATATCGTGGGTGCGTTTACCAACATTTGAATTATATAGAATTTCTAGCAGACCCGCGCAATTTCGTCTGCGTCGTAGAATTATTATAGAGCAAGGACAATTGAAGCCGAGTGGGGTATTATCTAAAAATCAACATATTTTGTGTTATGACAGTTTTTTAGAGAACGTGCGATATTATTAAGTCTGATACTGTGAAATATATAGTCTTCTAGAATGAGTCAGTAATATCGTATATCGGGAGCTGGTCAAAGTGAGCTATGATCAAAGATTACTGTATTTACGGTACAGCGTAGCATCGCTTATCAAACTCCTTCGTTGAGGCGATCGAACTTTATAGCCAACTGCGTCAAAACTAGCAATAGGTACGGAGTAGACAACTCTACGTAAAATGTAGGTACCTATTAAAAATCGACTCAAGACCTATTTTGAGCCTCTAATTATGTTAAAGTACTAATAGTTCCATAGTTTATGTTACTTAACTTTCACCACTGCCTACCCTATTTAACGATAGAGGAGTGTGAGTGCGTAGTAGTTACGACGTCATAAATAAACATTTTGTACTCGTATCGTACCGTCGTACGTCGCCGTAACACGTGAAGCTGTATGTAATGGCCTCGCGGGACAAAATATTCAGGAGATAAATATAAATCACATGCAAAAACAACCTAATTTGATAAAATATATACTATAATAGATCATAAAGGGTAAAAGCTGTTGTTTGGTCGACCACTTATCATCCATTTGTTAGAATGATGAATTATTATGGCATTGGTTTTGGAGGGTTTTGTAGTCGTGAAGTTTCAACTTTTCAGTCTCTTTTTGTCAAACAAGAATTTGTGTGGTATGCTACGACTAAAAAACCCGACTACTGAAAAATCACGCTCTAATTAAATTCGGGGTTTACAAGATAAAATCGACTCCTCCTATTGTTGACGTCGGTTAAAATGTGGCCTATGTTACCCGAGCCATAACAACGAATCGATTGACATCTTATTCATTAAAATCGGATGAATTGTTTAGGCGCTACGGAGGAACCTACGTAAATACAAACATACATACGTAGACTACTAAAATCATAACCCTTCCTTTTGGCTTCGCCGTAGTCGGGTAAAATAGTGGTGCTAGTTGACAGAAGGTCGCTGCTGTTTTACTAAAAGCTGTGTGTTTTTTCCCAAAAAAATACAGCTTCACCCAGTTCAACTCTGTGTTTATACCAAGTTGTAAAACATGGCCAATTCTACATGTTGTGTCTACTCGTTTATTCTCTACACCGACCTAGGGCAACGTTTTAACAAAAAAAAACAAGTTATTAACAATACTAGTAAAATGTCAAAAAGGTAATTGAAATAGTTAGCAATACATCTGAAAAATGATACATCTTTGACACACGAGCTATTTTTGAAAAGTATGTATCAGTTGAAAACAAGTATCATATACACACACATTAAAAATAAACTCACAGCTCTAAGAAAACCTACGACAATAACACGTAAAGACATAAAAGTGTCAAATAAAAAGGGTAACCAAACAATTTGCAGCCCCACTGAGTACGCTGTATACATCATCTTACAGAAACACTAGACAATGTTCAGGTAATCTCGGTTTAGATCCAGTATTTATCACACACACCTAATGTTCTGTGGATTTATGCCCACGTTCATTTTTTCTTGCCAACGTCTAACATTCACCATTTTCTTTACTAAAAGCGCTTGAAATCTCTTTTTATCTAATGTTAGGGAGTGTTTACATTGGTTTGAGTACAGTTTTTTATTATTTTGTAAAGTGATTCTTACTTCTTACATCACATACAAGGTGGAAGGGACACCGACGCTAAAACGGTTACCACGTATTCAGTACACCATTCTGAGCCGTGAAATATATTTACAATAATTACCTATGAAAAATTTGTAAGTACAAGGGACATACAAATTTCTGCCGCAAAAAAACGTATATTTCGACACTCTCAAGGGAATCAAAATTTATAGGGTACTTCTCGTTGACCTAGAATCATGAAATTTGGCAAGGCGCAATGTCTTGCAGCACTGTAAAGTAAAAAATCTGAAAACCGTATATATGTAGTTTAATAACAAAATACCTACAAGTTTAAACGGCAGGTTTTTAAAAATTCACTACTTTCAACAAAAAAATTCTATGTGGAGGGATTCAGAACGATGTACTGAATACGTGGTAAGCGTTTTAGCGTCGGTCTCCCTTCCACCCTGTATATTAGGTTATATTTAGCTGTTTATAATTTCGAATAAAACATTTGAAACATGTCATTAGTCTTAATTTGGGAAGGAGATCTTTACTGACTGTGAACAAAGTAATAGTTACAATGCTCGTGAATCATTTAGTAGAAGCCTACAGTCGCTTTACAGAAATAAAAATCCAGGGCAATGACCGTCTCTCAATTAAACAGAAAGAGAACAGTTCATTTTCGACGCTTGCTGAACTTCAGTTTGGCATGAATATTTATATTTATATTTTTTTCAAATCATATTGCCAAGTCAACTTAGAAATAAATAAACAGATTAAACTGGATATTTGACTACGTAAATAGAGGTATCGTAATATCCAGTAACTGGGTTTTGAAGGTCAGATAGGCAGTCATCATCTGCCTACAGCAGTCCACTGCTGGACATAGGCCTCCTCAATCGCACTTCAGTCAACTCGATTCTCAGCAACTCTCATCCAGTTGCTACCAGCCACCCTGCGAAGATCGTCGCTCCACCGAACCTGAGGGCGTCCCACCTTACGTTTGCCGATTCGCGGTCTTCACTCAAGAACACGTCTACCCCAACGGTCAACGGTTCTACGGCTCATATGGCCGATAAGCAGTCGTTCCATGTAAAATCTATACATATAAAATTCAAAGTCCTGACTGACTGACTGACTGACTGACTGACTGACTGACTGACTTATATATCAACGCACAGCCCAAACCACTGGTCCTAGAGACGTGAAATTTGGACAGTGTACTCTTTGTAAAGAGTAGGTATCCACTAAGAAAGGGTTTTTCGAAATACCACCCCTAAGAGGGTGAAATGGGGTGTTGAATTTTCTATGAAACTTTTTATTTCCTGAGTCGATTGACTTGAAAATGTGTCTACATATATTTCAGTTAAAATGATGAGATACGTGTATCACAGTTTTTCCAAAATCATCCCCAAATTTAAAATTCAATGTCCTGACTGGCTGACTGATACATCAACGCACAGCCCAAACCACTGGTCCTCGAGACATGAAATTTGGACAGTGTACTCTTTGTGAAGAGTAAATATCCACTAAGAAAGGGTTTTTTTTAAAATTCCACCCCTAATAGGGTGAAATGGGGTTTTGAATTTAATGTGAAACTTTTTATTCTCGGAGTCGATTGACTTGAAAATGTGTCTACATATACTTCAGTTAAAATGATGAGATACGTGTATCATAGTTTTTCCAAAATCATCCCCCAATTTAAAATTCCATGTCCTGACTGGCTGACTGATATACCAACGCACAGCCCAAACCGCAGGTCCCAGAGATATAAAAATTGGAGGGTGTATTCTTTGTGAAGAGTAAGTATCAGTTTTTCGAAATTCCTATCCCTTAGAGGGTGAAATGGGGTGTTGAATTTTCTGTGAAACTTTTTACTCTCGGGGTCGATTGACTTGAAAATTTGTGTACACACTCTTTAGGTAAAATCCAGTAAATCCGATGTCCAATCTCAAACCAAGGTATCAATATTTCACGAATCTAATTTAATTGATAGAACTTTAAAGTCATAATTGCAAGTTATAAACAAGTACATATAAATCTATGTATGTATTATAGATAGATACATAGATTACTTATAACCCCAGAAGTAAGATCCCGTGGGAAATTCCCTAACTCCACGCGGGCGAAGCCGCGGGCACAAGCTAGTACTGTATATCTGGGGAAAGGCGAGGCAGATTTTTACAAAACTACATAGCCAGTTTAGTACCTCTACCTCTACAGGAAAAACGTAACAAAAACCATCTAAAAAGAAGCCACACAAAAAAAACTGACCGAACGCAAGTGTGTACAGTCCCCAACAACACATATCTCGAATACAAGAATAGAGATTTCTGTCCCACAAAAGAATAATATATGTGGATGTTACGCGTGATTCATCGAGTTCACTTTGTATCCGACTGTACCACGTATTTTTATGTAAAGTGACCGGTTTGGCGGGGACTGTACTCTGTACATTATTTTGGTTTGGCAAAATATTTTTACAGAGCACTCTGGTTCTAAGAAAAGATGGGAAAATTCATCCACCATATCCATGGCTATTTCCCATTTAGGCACTCCATGATTATCATAATTATCCTTGTTGAAATAGATATTATTAATAGTTTTGAAAAATAACGCGTTGCTTTTTCAGGCGTTAGAAAGTGTTAAAAGCTTTTCATTTCTTGCTTGATGACATATACAACAAAGCAAAAGTACCATGTGGTCTGTAAGGATGGACACGTACAGTACACCTTTAAAAGAAAGAGTAAAATCATCATTCATCATCATTCTCTTGCCCTTATACCAATTCATTTAGGGTCGGCGCAGCATGTCTTCTTCTTCCATACTTCTCTATTTCTCGTCATATCATCAGACACCGCCTTTCTTGCCATATCATCATTTAAACAGTCCATCGATCGTTTCTTTGGTCAATACAGAGTAAAATATCAAGATGTAATCGAGTTATCTCCACGGGCTGTGTGACCTACAATCTTATACTGTTATCACATTTAACGACATCGACTAAAATAAAACTAACGTGCAGTTAGGTTTCTCTCAAAAGATCATTTAACAAACGAAATAAAGTTGACAAAACCAGTCACAGATTTTCCAAAAAGTATTATTTGGTTCTCGCCGTCAATTTCACTTTCGCTCAACTGAAATACACGAAACTACAAAAACTAAAAAGCCCCGAAAATCGGCTTCCAAGCACTTTTCATTTTCCGGGAAGGCGTATATCGCGACGTCCATTACTGGGTAACCATAAATACGGGATTTGGCGCAAATCGGGCTGGCAAGGTGAGCAGAAATCATAGAGCACGGAGACATATCACTGGCTGCTAGAGGTGGCTTTGTCAACACTTTACCAAGTAAGCTGAATGAAGTCAGCAAAACATGTGAAACCTTTTTATTTGTAAGACCATAATGTACCATATTTCATGCAAAAAAGAATCTTGAATCAAGTGTGTCAGTGGCCGTCATTGTTGCAGCGCTACTAGGATTTTTTAAGATGGAATTAAATTGACAAGGGGATGTTGTTTGTTAACATAGAGGGTGTAAAACGCACTTGAAAAAGCTGAAAGGCACGTGATCTTCCCGTCATTCGTCACCACACCTGGTAACCTTCTTTCTTTAGTTACAGAAATATCGAAGGTAAACTTTGCAAGCCTTCCACACGCTTTTTTAAATACAAGTTTTAAATTTTAAAACTTACTTTGCGTGTGTCGCATTTTCACGGAATTCTTGGTTGACGGTGTCGTGAAGGGTCCATTTACACTCTGTATAAGAAATTGTTTAGAATTAAAGAAAATGGCGGGTAGTTGCAATTTTAAACATAAGATGGCGGCGCTAGTCCGATTTTGGACACGCGCCAACACAAGTAATGCGCTCAAAGCACTTTCGGACGCACGAATTTTACTGACGACTCACGAAGCTGGCGCGGCCATTCTGTACTCTGTGACAGCAATGTATGTCGTACATGGGATAAATGTCGCGAGAGCTCAACGGTGTTAAAGAGGGTGTTTTTAATGGATGTGTGTGATGTACGGATTTTGTCTTTGATTTCTTATTTTGGTGTAAATGTTGGTTCCGGTAAATGGTTGGTAAAATGAAAAGGGCTTTTCCGTTTCAATAAGAAATGAGTTCGTGAGGATAGAAGTTATTGTAATGAATTCGATTTTTATTTGGTGTGTACTTATAGTTTGTCTTTTTTAAATGTGTATCTAAAATTCAGTATTATATCCAACCTTGCGTGGTAGATTACTGTCCATTCTCTCTCACAGAGAGACTGCCAGTGTCCCAACAGTGGGACATTATAGCCTGTTTAAGCTTATTTCAGAAACATTCCACTGACCTATTTATAACAATATACCTACACGTTCATAGAAACCCGCAAAAACACATCACAAAACAAAATTGGCTTCAAAGGATATTCGTTTTCAAGCATGCATATCCTATGGCAGTGTTTCAAAGGATCTGATACCGCCTCAGGCTAACAGTGACGGTACATAACACTCGTGGGCCTACCATGAACGAGCGGAGTATACGTTACGGAATTCGAACGGTAGGAAAATTGCAAATACGAGTGTCGCATTTTATATTAATTACTAGAACTTTAATGAAGCTAACGACAGAGCTGCCCAGTGCCCAGTCAGTCAGCCAGTCGGACAAAATCTGAGTCATCGATTAGAGAAGGAGAAGAAGATGAGAATGAGGTCCTGGGTTCGATTCCCGGGTCGGCAAAGTGTTATTGGGTTCTTCTATCAGAAATTTCTCAGTAGCAGCCTCGGAGTCTGGATTTGTACCCGGTTGATGGCATTAGGCTCGCCCCCTATTAATCATAACTGGCGAAATGTGGGTGTCTGTACTATTAGGTACACCTCTGCCTACTAACTCTTCGAGGATTAAAGCCGTAATGTTATGTTATGTTTTAAGAGTTTGAGCAGTGGAGGCTTAAAAATAACGACCCTGACTTACGAGCTGTAGATGGTAGGTTTGAACTCAATCAGGCGCATGACAACTATAGCAAAACGATGACGAAAAACATCGTGAGGAACCTGGCAAGTTCTAGAATCGAACATCCGAATACATATGACATCTACCAACGCACACTGGGCCAGCGTGGTGGACTACAGATTTACAGTCCACATCCTTCTCATTGAGATCTGTCCCACCTATGGGAATATTATAGGAGCGTTGCATTTTCAATTGAAAGCTACTTGTATATTTGGTGACATTTTTGTTTGTTGAGTTTATTGTATTTCCATTCTGTTTGTTGCAAAAAATTATAATTTTAGGTAGTCAGTGGCCTGAAAGTCTGACAACCAGTCTTACCAAGGGGTATCGTATTACATTATTATTTTGTTGTTCTTTATGTTTCTTCTCATTTAAGAGAGCCTAAGAAACCTTACACGCGGGTCAGAACCAAGAAGGTGAATTTAGATAGAGAAAGTGGATGATAATGTGGAAGAAGTCAGAAACTTTCGAGTGATTCGACAGGTGTTGAGAATGGTGGCTTTTTGCAGCATATAAAGTGTGTGATTAGGCATCTGTAGTGTGTTGAGGCTTTGTGTGAGAGATTTTGGTATAATACCCGTAGATGAGAGAACAATGGGGACTATATGAACAGTTTGTACTTTCCATTGGGTTTTAATTTCAATGGCAAGATCTTGGTATTAACGCTAGAAACGGGATATTTATCAACAACCTTCCACCACCAACCAACACCAACCAACCACCTTCCTTCCTTCTTCTTAGCATAATCAGCCTATAATATTCCCACTGCTGGGACACACGGCCTCCTCTCTATGAGAGGGAATGGGAATTTGGAAAATGGAAATTCGAATTTTTGGTTCTAGGACATGCTGGTTTCCTCACGATGTTTTCCTTCACCGTTTTTGAGAGCAGTGGTGATGAAATAAATTACATAAAGTAATGCGCCTGCCTGGGTTCGAACCCACGACTTACTGTTCGTAAGTCGGGGCTGCCACCATTGGGCCACCGCTGCTCCCTCCTTCTTCTAACCTTCCTTTTTACCTCTTTTTTAAACATAGTAAAGATACCGTTTCTGGTGTTAATGATAATGTTAGTGATCATGATAGTTTCATCATCATCATCATCATTCCGATTTGCCGATCTCATTAATTTATGTACACAAGACCCAAGTATTTGGTTTACAGTTCTTGGAATTCTGTACAACACCTAATCTGTACCTACTCTCATAGCAAATAAATTCTGATTCTGATTCTGATTCTGATTCATCAGGAAGACGTCCACTGCTGGACATAGGCCTCCCTCAAGTGTCGCCACATTGACCGGTCCCGTGCGTCCCGCATCCAGCGGATTCAGCGGATGATAGTTTAAAATCTTATATTCAAAACTAGTTGGAATTTACGTCGTGCGTTCATGCTAGGGCCTCCATTCTTACACGTATCCATATACATGTCGGCTTTACTCGTAAAATACGCTAGACGATGCGTACATTCAAGTACAAGCCGTAACTTCACGGAACACGTCTTTGTACGTAACTGAAAGATGTAGGTACTTTTAAAGGCTATCATTTATGAGGGTTACGATATTTCCGTGTTTTGTTTACAATGCCTGGTTTAATATGCCTTAAAGTATAAACAAAGTTATGCTTTTTTTCCCAAGGGTGGGCACATATCATAATTATGTGACTTTATGACAAAGCTCAAACACACAAGTACTACGCTTTTAATCTATCTATACACTTCGCCAGTTATGTTTAAGTCCCCTATAATAGGGGGCGAGCATATTGCCATTGACTAAACACAAATAAAGCCCCCGTGGTTGCTACTGAAAAATTCAAGAACACTTTGCTCGACCTGGGAATCGAACCGAACATGCCGAACATTAAGGTCCATACCTTAATGTTCGGCAGTCGCGCTAGTTACCACTAGACCAGCGAGCCTTTATAAATTACAGAATACTTGGCAATTATTGATAATTACATGAATTTAATCAAATCGATGATTGGGGAGAGCAACCTAACCATAGACACCCACAATCATGATAACCTAAGACTGGTTGTCAAACTTTCGGGCCACTGACTACCTGTAACTACTTTCAAAAATCTACAAATGACAGCCGTGACCAACGGCTTTCCGAGGCATGAAGGAAACTCGGTATTATGTTATGGGTACACCCATCCATGGACCAACCTAAGCAAGCGCGGGTTAACTTAAAGATCGATCCGAGCGGCTGATATTATTTAGCCACGAGCTCCTCGATAATATTGTATGAGATTTGTAGAAAAAACAGATTCATACAATATCATGAACCATAAAGTGAACCTGAAACTTGAAACCCATCCGTAGGTTATGAAACAGGCCATTAACGTTACATTTCAAGTTCCCAAGTGTGAGAAAGTTATAAAACAATTCATAAATATGTGGGTAAGTACCTATCTAAAACACTAAGTAGATTCAAGTACCCACATTATGTAAAAGTTAGGCAACAAAGAGATTTATTTGGTACATAGCCGTAAAAACTAGCTCACATTTGTAACAATAGACTTCTAGTAAGTATAAAGTTTTATTAGAACTAAACCTGGCACGTTTTGGTCATTTGTTCGCTCCTTTTGTATAACTACGTATTGTAAGGCTTGAGTAATTTTATGAGTAAGTAATAGCTTAGATTTTGATAAGACTTGTTCGACAGTGTAAATATAATGGGTGTAAAAGTACCCTAAGGGTTCCCGCACACGGGCCACCGGCCGCAGCCACAAACGCCGCCACGAGAAGCTAGAAGCGGCTACAAAGGTAGCTGAAGCGCGCGACAGCCACTTGTGGCCGGTCGTCGACACTTGCGGACGGTGGCTGCTACTTTTTTAACCCATGCATGCAGTATCATAATGGATTCGGACGAAGAATGTTGACTGAGGTGAGCGAGAGAGGGGTGGGGAATCGCGCTAGTGGCATGTGGCGGCGATTAGTGGTGCAGGCGGGCCACAAGAAGCGAGTAGCGACGAATTGTAGCGTGCCACCGGCGTCAACCGTGTGCCGCGAGTACATATAAAATGTATGAAAACTACAGGAAATATGCCGTGCCGTCGCTTTGTGGTTGTGGCCGGTGCGGTGGTCCGTGTGCGGGGACCCTTAACGAAGCCGAAAGGCACTTGTTCCCCGCATCATTGCGATAATTTTTTTCGCGTCTGGACAATTAATGTGGTCCAACAGCACTGTGTTTTGCAAGCAATATTAATGAATGTGGCAATATTTCCGTGTCTATATATATGTATTGGCCTTGCTCGATAATTGAGTTCATCTGCCTAGCTTTTTCTCAACTATGTTGGGGTCGGCTTTCAGTCTAAAAGGATGCAGCTTAAAACCAGCATTTTACATGGAGTGAGAGCGTATCTGACCTCCTCAACCAAGTTACTGAGTAATTGACCTGCAGAAGCCATATTGCAGTCGCCTTTTTAAACTCGAACTAACCCCAACTAAAACTTACACCTGCAAATAATGTCTGATCAAGGATCGAATTCGTGGTTTAAACATCAACTTTCATGCAAATACAGCGTGAATTTTAGTAGTCTGGGGAAACAAGTTATTACGGGTGGAGGAAATGAAATAAGTTTCTTTATTAAGTTGATAATTGAGTTTAAGAGCATGTAATTAGATCCTAGCAAACACAGTTCAACTGAACACTTTCGCGGAACGCTTTCACCAAGTTTAAAAAAGGAAAAACTAAAATGCAGCATTCTATTTTAAACGATGAAAAATAATTTTAATTTGTATTTTTTTAAATAATTAATTAACTATCGCTTTGTGTATAGGGAGACTGGTAATTAGTGACCGCTACTTAAACACGTGATTATGCTCATGAAAGCAAAAAACATCCCAAAGAATCATTTTTGCACACTATTGCACGGTACGATAGTAATAAAAAAAAGGCAGAGCACAGGCAGTGGCAGACAGAACGGTGTCACGCGGCTAACAGCTGATAGGTCACAGGCGCACGCGCGCGCGGATTTCATACAGCCGTTGTGTTATTGGGATAAAAGTGAACGCTAAAAAAAAGGTTTTTTTGTGAAAGTTGTTTGTTAAACAATCACATGTTTAAAATTAAATTTATTTTATATTATATTTATATTTATTATTATATTTTATTAAAATCGATGCGGACGAAGTCGCGGGCAACAGCTAGTTTATAATAAGCATAGATTATATGTAGAAAGGCATTACCACTTAGCAAAGAGTTCAACACTCCGAAACGTACATCTTTTCAGCGGCAGAAGCATCGTTTGTTAAAATAAATCGAATATCACCGTTGAGTCGAAAGCGCTTGAGCTTGAAATAAGACTTCCACTTTATCTAGATAATGCTTTCTGATATTTGCACGGATATTTGTCATTCTAATAGATTTGTTACTTCTTTGTTTGGTGAGCCGCAAATTGGTTAATGTCTCAAGATTGGAAAGTTGCTATCCATTTGAAGTAGCTTATATCTAGCTTTAGAAGATTTTATTTGTATTTATAAATACAGGTTTTATGCGTAGCTTTTATGTTAAAAAAAATCGGTTGTCTGTAAAGTCGGTTTACTGACAATAGTTGAACGTGACAACGTCATAAGAAAATAATGATGGAATGGTTCCATTTTTCAAAAAATGAATGTGCGTTGAGCAATTGTTTTATGGAACGCCTCAAAGCGAGGTAACGCCGCATACGTCATGTTTTTTCGTGCGTGCAGCCGGCTCCATCGAATTATAAGACGTCACGTCAAAAATTAAATGAAATTACAGACAGTTATACAAGCCAGGCTTCATACAAAAATATTTAAACCAGTTGTCGTAGGTCGGGGCCGATATTACTGGGCCACCACTGCTCTCTGTGCTCACTCTGAATTCACGCTAAAGGCATTGGAAACCATTACTGAAACAGTAAGTAGCAAGAAAATTTAATTCAAGTGTTGCTCTACACACTCTTGTTCACCAAACTTCATTGCATTTTATTTTAAAAATCGAATTAACTGGACAGACGTTATCCATTATTTTTGGTTGTCGGTAACAGAGCCACCTACCACTAAGAACCATACAGGTGACCCCGTAAGTAGGTACAAAAAAAGCATCGAAACCGATCTCGACGAAAAGAATTACGAACACAAGGACACCGGAATTTTAAATATGAAAAAGTCACGCAAAAAAAAAACTTACAAAAACCTGATCCGTTACAGCCTTAATGCTTAAGCCTCCTTTTCTTCAAAAAAGGAACACTCAACATCAGGCCGCGAAACCGGTAGCCAGTGTCCATATATTAAAATTTTCGTCGCATAGTGTTCTAGATTTTTTTTCAAAGTGATCGTAAAAGTAAAATATTGCGGTGTACTTCCTCGTTGGGTACAGGACGTTTTATTTTTTTTAAATATGGCGGCGCTTGGTTAAGTTTACCCAGTATAATATGATGATATTTAAGTACGATGTTACGGTGCTTCATTATTTAGATAATATGAGACAAAAATGTGATTTAAAAAGATACTTTTAGAGAAAATTTTATGCAGCCTTTGTTTGTATTTACGGTTTTAAATATGAATGCAATCTCAACACCGTTAGTCTAGTTTCGCAAGCACGACTATTGAGCATAAGGTCCTGGGTTCGGTTCCCGGACAAGGCAAAATTGTTATTGGGTTTTTCCCTCAGTAATTTCTCAGTAGCAGCCACGCAGTCTGGATTTGTGCCCGGTTGATGGCAATAGGCTCGCCCCCTATTACATGGGACATAAACATAACAGGCGAAATGTGGGTGTACTATTAGGTACACCTCTGCCTAACCCTTCGGGGATTAAAGGCGTGATGTGCTCTGAGCATTGTTATAAGGTTTAAGTAATGTGTAACCTCATGAAAAGCGATAAACTTTATTAATAAAAAAAAGAATCATCAAAATCGGTTCACAATTGGCGAAGATATCGCTGAACATACACACAAAAAAAAAAAATCAGATGACTTGATAACCTTCTCCTTTTGGAAGTCGGTTAAAAGTAATCTTAGCACGTATCTATTTAAAGGGAAGTATCATCAATAACTTCTTCGTTTGAACCATTAAACTACTGGATTTATCTTTTCGATTTTCAAGTCACGTTGAAGTAGCGATCAAAGCGGTTAGTTATTTTATTGCATTCAAAAACTCCCGTGGGGTAGACAGTCAGTACAAAAAATGTTACAAATGTTTGTAACCCATGATACAGAAGGATTTGCTGGTGCCCCACACCAGCAAATCCTTCTGTATCATGGGTTAAATTAAAAAAAAAAAAAATAGTTATACTGGGTGGAAGGGACACCGACGCGAGAAAGGAAATACACAACAACAAAGGAAATACATACTTCATTGTGAAATACAGGAGTTATGTCATGCAAATACATGTGTGTTTCAAATAACCCAACATCTTACTTCGCAATGCCACTCCTAACTAAAACTACGCTGAATTATTATCAGAAATATCGACTGTAATTTTAAGTGTAACGCAGCAGAAATTTCACTAATCAGCTTACAATCTGCCGATGCAAAGTAATTTTCCTCACTATAAGCTAAACTAAGCCCACAATAAACGCACTGAACGAGGCACTAAGATTAAGGTAATGTTCAAACGGGCGACTAAACGCAGCACAGTCGGTGCTCCGCGCAATCTCGGCGAATGTTTCCTTCAAACTCATTTTAAAATCCATTCCGTTTCTATGTGCGGTGCACACGGTTATATATTCTATATTTTGTAAATATATTTCGCTGTGCATGGATTTCGTTGAATTGTAATTTCTGTTGCATTTTCGATGGTAGTGCGTGTTTGTTCCTATGCCACGTTAGTATTTTGATTCACCTAGGTTGTTAATGGACCCTTCACGAAGCCGTCAACCAAGCATTATGGACATCAAACTAAGTAACTTTACGCAAAAATTATTGCTGGGAATCAACTTTTTTTTTGGTGTGAAAAATCACGTTTTACTGTTGGACTCAATGTGGCATACTCAAAACATTGTGCCTATGGATGCTTTGAATAGTGCGGGGGTCGTGGAGGTATTTAAAGTAATAACATTAAAAACTTGTAGTTAAAAAAAAACTTGTGAAAGAGTTGGTACTTTGACCTTCAATATCACCGTGACTAGAAAGTTCACAGGTATAGTCGTCGAACAAAAAAAATATCGCAATGACGAGGAAAACAAATGCCTTTCGGCTTCACCCTGTATAGGATAGAAATGCTCATTATTTCACAATAAGTAAAATGTCCATTGTTTTCATACCAGTAATTTGTATCATGTACATTATTAAGAGTTTTCTATCTATCACATTTATCTAGTCTTTTCCCAAATATGTACTGGGTCGACTTTCAATCTAACCGGATGCAGCTGACCAGTATTTTAAATGGAGCGATCTGACCTCTATAATGTAGTTCCTGGGTGCCCTTGGTCACATAGATGGCTGGTATGTCGTGTAACATATTATTTCGATTATGGTTACAAATATTAGGTAGCAGATTACTTTTGCTTATTCCCTTCCTTGACTCAAATCTGAATAATATCAATTTTATTTCTGTACCTGTAGAAAAAGCCCTATTCTTACCAGTGACATAAAGTCATCTTTTAAATACCCAGCAGCATAAACACGCAATTGAAAACACTTCAAAGTATTTGCTTCGTACCTAAAATATACATTACTCATTAAGTTAATTAACAGTGCTTCAAAGCTTTAGACTGAACATTGTTGCTAGTATGTTTAGGGAAATTAATTATTTCATTAATTGATAGCCTACTTCAATGTGCCGAATTATAGCCATTTCCTACAGCTGTCAAAGAATTGCATTTGTGACTAAATTATCTCAGAATACAATACATTTAAACGCACGTGTTGCCATACACTTTGACATTAGCAGAATAGGGAAAGACGGTCAAAGCTCATTATGTCCATAACTAGGTCCTAATCTGACCAATGAGGGGTAAATTAAAATTAACAGATTTTCAACCAATGACGATTTTGGGAACCAGCTAGCTCCATTAGCATCACAATTCGCTAATTTGACAATTCAAAAAAGGGGCCATTGTCCACATCCCTGATTTCCATAAAGAAAAATAGCATAGAACATACGAAGTATTTAAGTATTAAGTAAAAACAAACACACACAAACAAACAAACAAACAACAACACAAACAAACACAAAACAAACAAACAAACACAACATCAAACAAACTATATACAAACAAACAAAACAAACTAACTATATGAAGCACTATTCCTGTTGAAAGTGATGCGGATGAATTTTGCTTTTCTCTTTGATTGTTATAAGCCTATATTGTCCCACCGCAGGGCAAAGGCCTCCCTTCCCTCCTTCCACATTTCGGGTTCTAGTGCGATTGTAGGCCAATCCTTTGCGAAAGAGTCCAGCTCATCTCGCCATCTCCTTCTGGGCCTGCGCGTTGTCGTGTTCTGCTATTTGGTATCCACTGAGTGGTAATTTTTGTCCATTGCTCCTCCGACATGCGGCAGACGGGACCAGCCTTCATGGTACATATTTTTATTGATTTTAAGTTGGTTTATAGTTTTTAAATAACTATATAAGTGGGTAGTAAACTTGCTCAACCATTAAATTAATAACGCAAGTACAAAGGTGGTTAAATTTGTAAATTATTTATCGTGAAATTGCAGTGTGTATTATTGTGGCGCTTTTTGTTGAACGAATGATACCTACCTTATACCAATCAAATCAGTAATGAGGGATCGGTTTTGTCAATGAAAAATAAAACTTATTTTACAATAGATAGTTTACTTTTTTGCGTACTTCAATTACTTTTACTAAGGTTTACAGAAACTTTAATAAAAAACAGCTGTGTAACAATGTCAAATCCAAGAAGCATCTCTTTCATTAATACTATTAATTTGTTCTTATAATAAAAAAACTTGCTTGTTTGCATTACTTTTTAGAGCAGGTATGGATGATTTACACATTGTAGAAACGTAAATCGTATAAAAGTAGGTCCATGGCATTAGGTTCTAGATTTAATTTCTCAATAATAGTCAGATAAAATTTCTTTACAACGCTACAATACCATTCAAGAATCCATCATCTGCCTAGCCTTTTCCCAACTATGTTGGATTTGGGTTCCAGTCTGTGTGGATGCACCTGAATACCAACTTAATATGGGGCGACTTCCTATCTGACCTCCGTAACATAATGCAAAGTAGCACGATGTCCTCGGTACACAATTCTAGCTTCCGTGAATCATAAAGTAGGATTAGCAGTAGTAGTAAAAGTTTAAAATTACTAGTAAATATACCAACAACTACTAAGTACACCAATAATTATGAAAAAGTTTTGTACACAACAACGGTATAGCAGACAGAAATAGTTCACGTGACCCCAGAGCAGGTAATAACAATGTGCTTTACATTTTAGAAACTGTTATGAAGGTACACACGGGACTTAAAAACGACATACTGAATTTACGTAGTTGATGGGTCCTAACATAATTATGGGGCTTTGGTCGAAGGTTGCGGCGGCAGTCGATTAATTGACTTCGGCTTCGACCAGAAATCGACCTTCGGTCAGACACTACGCTATTTTGATGCTAAAAATCTATCTACGATTTGTAAAAATCGCTACTTTATTTTGTTAATCGTTTTAGTGATCAGCAAAATAAAGTAGCGATTTCCTCGTGATATGTTTACAATTTTGTGATGAGACCAATTTCACAATATTATACGTTTCAAAATAATATAATAAACCAATACAGTAAGAGAATAATCACTTTTAAATGTTGCTCAGTGTTCGTCATATTTGTTCTCGTTACTGTAGACATAAAACACACAACAATTTAATTATGTAATTTTAACACACAAATATACAGAGACGGACATAAAGCCAGGCATTTGCTACAAGTAAACCAATCGTCAATAAAATATGAATAATAAATGCAGCACATACGAAAATAAACAGTTCACATAAAAAACTTTAACAGCTCATTAAAAGAAAATTAATTACCGAAAAGTCAAAGTCAGGTGCGACGAGTTAGTGAAATCTTTACGATCTCATTTGGAAACTGTGAACGTAAAATGAAAATATTAATTCTAAACAATTTATTGCCTGAATGTAATCTTGAATTTAAATAAGATTTAATGCTTCATTTGACGATATTTGTTGTTTAAGGTAATTTCATGCGTTTGTTTCCTGACGGTTAAAACTCGCGGGTGTAGCCACATGTCTACTACCCTACCTCGACTACCTTTTCACCCGTATAGTTAGATAGAACAAGAAACTTTTGGCTCGAGGCGAAAATCTAAACTTGCACCGCAATCTTATTCTTCAAATTCACAAACCTTAACCAATAATACCAATAAGTGGCTTTTGGTGTTTTCTTTTTTTTTTTTTTCTTAGCCTCTGATGTGCTACTGCTTGGCAGCCTCTCCCATAGCCGTCCAATTTTCTCTCCATGCGGTTTTCTCTGGCCAATTACTAACAAACGCCTCTAGGTGTAGTCTATGCTCTAGGTCGTCACGCCATTGTTTTCTAGGCCTCCTTCGGCGTCGTCGCCCGTCTTTTGGCACCCACTGCATAACGACTCTGTTCCATCGGTCCTGATGCATTCTGCAGACATGGCGAAATAAAGAAATTTGGTGAAATAAAGAATTTTATTTATATTTTTTTATTTAATGTCGTTCAAGCCCCAAAAGATTTTTGTTGTGTTGTATTAATAAAGCCGTCCTGTTAACGTCATTCGAGCGTGGAAAGATCCTTTTAGCACAGTAAGTCCCAATGACGAAACTATTGCAATTAACCGTCCAGAAATTAAGACTTCGTCTTGCTACTGAATTTATAGTGGCACCCGGTAAAATTGACCGAGCTGGAATCAAACCCAAGATAGCACTCACGCTTATAACCCAGACCAACGCGTTCTTAAATTGAATTTAAAATGAGATTACCATTTAATTTATTTGATTGTTTTTGCTGTTAAGACAATATGATTTATTAAGGAAGCGGGTGGGGATTGGAGATGGTTATTTTGGTGATTTGTTTCCCTGTTTGGGGTGAGCAGAAAGTTTAGCTGTGTCGAAATTTGTTTATTCAATCCATTTTGATGGAGAGCTGAAGTGGGTCGTGAAATGAGGGCGCTTTTGGGCTGGTGTTAAAATATGTAGTGCAATAATCCGAATTTATAAAATGACTTTAATTTTTGTGAGATAATTGTAATTTTATCTTATCAAAGTCATACATTTAAAGCCTAATACTTAAAAATTGTAAAAGTCAAAAACCCAAAAGATACTTGTATTGATGCCTCAAGCTTTATATCAAGCTACCCGAAACTGTCCAATTTTTCCAATCAACCTTGAACCTAATACTTTAGCGATAAAGTTGAAAATCTATTAAAGAAATTTGACAGATTGTAGGAGCTTGATGGGTTCTTGTGTGCTTGTGTGCGTCTGTACATCCTATACCTACTTACTAAAGTAGTGACAGTTGAAAAATAGCTCCAAAAGAAATCAATATCAGTATTCCGAAATCAAAATTCCTTCAAAAGTAGATTTCAAGGTGAGTTCCTGTAAGTACGTATATATTTTGCTGTCCGTACTTTTAGTCCGTGTGTCACGAATCCATGTTTAATCCCGAAACGTTGGCAAAGCGAGATTTACCTACTTAGCTAGAATTTAGCCCGGATGCCTGAAGTCTGGATATGCAGTTATGCACTAAATTTTACGTGAAGAACGTGGAATATTACATAAGTATTATGATTCAGCTTTATTTATATTTGACTTTTTTTTTTATTTGAAATAGAAATACACCAATATAAGATTTTAAACTATCATGGTCACTAACGTTACTATTAATACTAATAACGGGATATTTACCATGTTAACTGTGTGTACATGGTAAATATCCCGTTATTAGTATTAATAGAAATACACCAGTCCACAAAACGGTTAAATAATTGATGTTATAATACATTTAATTACATGAAATAAGTAGGTACATCTCATAAAATGAAATGTGAAAGTAGCACCCGCGACTGAAACAGGAAATCTGTTGTTATGATAATTATGGTAATTTGTGTTGTCGTAGAATCAGGAAAAAATCGTGACAAAAGTTTTGACCAAAAAAATGTGGATAGCTATAAGAGTACGGGAAGACTCTGTGAAATATGATATGGCGAGGAATGAGGGTAGATGGTCAGATGACGATTAATATAGAAGTATGCAAGAAGAACAGGCTGCGCTGATCCCAAATAAATTGGAAAAAAGGACTAGAGACTCATCTATACTAATATTATAAAGCTGAAGAGTTTGTTTGGTTGAACGCGCTAATCTCAGGAACTACTGGTTCGAATTGAAAAATTATTTTAGTGTTGGATATAACATCACGCTACGAGCAAAAGGAGCCGAGCAAAAATAAAACAAGCCAATAAAAGAAGCGGCGGGTGAAACCGCGGGGCACTGCTAGTGATATAATAAAGGCTGAAAGCAACACCAACGCATAAACGGACGAAAGGACGTAAATCAGCTGTTCATTACATTTTGACCTGTAGGTATTGCACATTTGTAGGAAATAGCAGTTTTTTTTTTAAATAACTGATGTAAAATTACACAAAAAGTTTCAATAATGATGTGCTGAATACGTGGTAGTAGTAATCCATCTGACCGTTTTCGGTTACGGCGGCCAATCTCAACGCAGATTAGCCACCGGCGCAGGAGATGTTATAGTGCACAAGTGTGTGCGCAGACACAGGTGCACTCTGTGTGCCGTACTCATAGTCAGATGGGACGGCAATCAGACACGATCGGAGAGAGATCAGGCGCAGGACCAACGGCTTAACGCGCTTTCCGATGCACGGGGGTATCATACCACTAACTTCCAAACTACGGCTACTACTGAGAGTTTTGTAATGAAAAAACCTAGTAGCACTTTTTGCCCGACGCGGGAATCGAACCTAGGACCTCACGCTCAGCAGTTGCGCTTAAGACCACGAGACCAATGGGGCATTCCAACGGGGAATACGTGGGAACCGTTTGTGCGTCGGTTTACCTTCCTCTTGTATATCTGATCATCGTTGCAGCATCTTACTTGTAACATATGTAAACATATGTCTTGCTATGTTAGTGAAATCATGTTCTTCTCCTTAGCGTGTCGATGGCAATCTAAATTGTGTCAGCCCAGAACTGAGCTACTAGTTTGGCGCTTTCGGTAGCGTCCATCAGTTCCTGAAGTGAACAAACAACAGGACACGCAGGACACGATATTAAGTGCCCCATCGTTTGTAGAACCGCACCACATTTACACTGCAGGGCAGTCATTAATGAATCTCCACCTGAGCAGGTTTACCTTGCTGCGACTAACCTGGGTCCGGAGCCTATTTAAAGACTTCCAGGTCAGCCATGGCAACTCATGTCCAGGTGGGAGATTTTCAGCAGGTGGAACGAATGGGTTAGGTAAGGATGCACTACCTCGCCACAGCTTTAGTCTTTCCGTAGACCGCTCACCAGTGAGTGGGGCGACACACTTCAGAAAGCTGTTTCGGCTTTAAAAGTACAAAAAATAACTTTGCTAAAATTTTTGGCATTGAAACAATGTCAATGGTAAAAAAAAAAACAAATGCGAAAACGAACACGACCCCATCCCTTGGAATGATTTATCGAAACCATTCTATCATACGCGCCATATCGAATGACTGTATAACCAGTGATGTATGCCGAACATTTGTCATTCGGCCGATTATATTTATTTTAAGCCGATATCGAGTCGGAATTGTATGTCAAGTGCAGAGCTTGTAGGATTTGTTGGAGTTCAATGTGAGATTACGTTTTGGGAAAAATATTTTGGTTTTATTTTTCACAAGTTGTGTGCATAAAATTACGAAGTTACATACAAACTTTTGTACCCTGCTTTACCTGTTAACGGGTGACATTTCATAAATCCTGTTTTAATACCTAGACATATAATAAATATCACGCCTGTAATCCCCGAAGGGTTAGGCAGAGGTGAATCAAATAGTACTCCCACATTTCGCTGAAGGCGAGCCTATTGCCATCAACCGGTCACAGATCCAGACTCCGTGGCTACTACTGAGAAATTCCTGATGGAAAAACTCAACAACATTTTGCCCGACCCGTTACTCGAACCCAGGGCCTCTTGTTCAGCAGTCGCGCTTGCGACCACTAGACCAACGAGGCAATCTCACCCTAGTTATTCTGTGTAAAACAGGTCTAGGTTGTGCGTTTCTGTCAGTGAGTGAATGAATGAACTCAAGGCTTGAATAAGTGTCCGGCCGTCATATGACGACAGGCCGTGTCGACGCGCGGCGCGTTCGTGTTCCACGCGCGCCTCTAAGAGATGTCAGCAACGATGTAGGGGTCTGCAAGGGCCGATGCCTGCCAGGGCTGCGGGACTGTTCGAAAGAGATACCGTGGCCCTGGAACACAAAGGGCAAAGAAGGAACGTGGATGGGTTTTAGTCAGTACAAGTCTGACACTCTCTTCTACTCCGCCCAGAGAAGGGGGGGGGGGGGGTCATTTGATGATTTCCCATCCGAAAAAAAAAAAGAAAGGCTTGAATAAGTAGATGTTCGTTATTTCGTTCAGTTCACAGAACACAACAAATGAATTAGGCTTCCTCACGTAAACAAAGTAAAAGAAAGTCTGTTTATTGGACAGTTAGAACTATTTTCAATTTATCAAGAAAGCCTTTTTTTATTACTAAAGATAAAAAGTTATTACAATTTATAGTCTTCTTCCTCAGTCATGATAAGGGTGAAACAATATCGATAGATTTTAGGCGAGGTCCGTTTGCAAGCGAGCGTCGCTGCTGGAATAAAATAATAAAGAAATAAAATCCACTTACCTTCTTCTTCTCGTGTCGATGGCAATTGTGTCAATCCACTTACCTGTAAAGTCTACTTATTTTAGGGATTTTTAGAAAGAATACAGGAAGGGTTCATCGACGCGAAAAATATTACCATGAATTCAATGCATGATTTTAGACCCAAAGAGTACACATTTTTGGTCGGTTATAATAAAAAATGTTTCATACAAGAATGCAATATTTTTAATACTACAAATAATTTGTTGATACACCGATTTATTTCGAAAAAAGAACTGTTGGTCTACCCGCATATTCACCAAAACCGACCGGCTTGGAATGACCTCAAACGTCAGTCCCGCAACGCGGAAATGTGCGAAACTGCCAACGGCCTAAGATGAACGACGCAATAATAAACTTGGGCAGTTTCGCCATCCGGACTGAATGGGGGGAAGGCTCAGCCCCGATTTGCGTGAATTCGGAGTAATGCCAATTTTCCGCCGTTTTGCCTCTGAATGTACCAAATTTTGAGCGTTATAATTTTGAGACTGTGGACGTCCAGTTCTGTACAAAGGACTTAGGAGTTGACATGATGGAAACTTGGACGGTCCAGGACAATATGTCTGTGTATTGCTCTTGAATGTAACAATTTCAGGCGTTATGTTCTGAGACTATCATATGGACGTCCAGACACGAACAAAGGACTTTAAGGACAGTATGATCGACAATTTAGGACGTCTTTGTGCCTAAGCTTGTCTTACGTAGTTGTATTCGAAATAATTAATTACATAAGCACTTCACCTTGCAAAGTTTTAAAGAAAAGCATCTGATCGTTATGGCAAGGGTAAATGGTCTCCGCCAGACTTCTGCGTGTTTTCGATACCAGATAATATTGTCTTTTTGTCAAGCTAGATCTAAATGTATATTTTGACGTCCACTACGATTAGACCAGGATAGATCGACACTGAATATACGCCATCATTTTATAAAGAAATTCTTCAATAAAGAAGACTTTCTTAATAAAAATGGTGGCATATTTTCTTGATTTACATACACGGTTTTATTTGACCAAGACTTTAATCCATAAGATTCAAAAACTGTCCTTCTTACACTACATTTACCACACATTCCTCACGGTTACCACCAACGCATTACTTATTGTGAGAATTCCTGATCAGTCGTGCGTCCTGTTGATCCTCTTAGCCATTGTGAAACGCTAGTCCACTACAATAGTCACAGTACAAGTTCCACTTGAAGAAACTCCTCAGTTAACCGTGGGCATAAGGTAGATAGATACAGAAGGCCAGTTGAATACAACAAACGAAAACAGGAGCACACGTCATCCTTTTCCTGCCCTTAATGGGTTCGATGCTACACGATTTTTTCTTCCATATACTCTGGCATAGAGTATACTTTTGGGCTTCGCCGCAGTCGGGTAAAAAACGGACTTGCGGATGTCAAAATTAAATGCCACATAAAAATTAAATGCCTTGTTTTGATTATTTAAGTAGTTAACCGAAAATTCTCTCTTTACATCAACTAAAGACCTATAAAATGTTTAGGTTATATTAAATTATTTGAATTTGATTGCCTAAGAATTTAAACAAAATAAGGTTTACACTTTCAACAAATACTTTTGGCGCTAACAAATAATAGTTACGGTGACAACTGCATCGGTGTTTCTCCAGCGAATACCAGCAGCAAGTGCACTTGCACTCGCTGTACGTGAAGTGTGTTTATGTGTGCGTTTACACTTATCACATGAAATCGACCTTCTGTATCCATTTATGTTGTGGTGTTGAGTACATTTAGGTTAAGAGCTGTGGGTGTATTAATACGTACGGTGTATTTAGACAATTGTTTACAAGTGTTATTGTTGAGTATGTACGTTTGGGCTAAGTATTTTGGGTTAGCTATTGGAGAATTGTAATGGCTGGGTGTTGCTAAGGGTTTATTTAAGATCTAAGATCTTTAGGGAAGAACGACTACTACGAATAATGCGTGTTGGTGTAGTTAGATACTTTCTGTTAACTGTTAAGACTGTTGTTACATTTCCATCGCGAAGAAGCAATCCAAAACCAATGCATCAGTAAGTAATAACTTAAATCAATTGTTTTGGTCAAAACATATCATTAATAATCAAAAGGCAGAAATGAGTGGCTAGGTCTTTTTTGGTGATATTCTTCAGAAAGGTCAGGTGTATAATTTAAGTGACCGAGTGCGTGTATGGCTAGATGTATGAACATGGAAGAGGCGTAAGGAGTATGTAAGGATAGTAGGTGGCCTTTTGTAGTTTCTGCCATAGGAAAAAGGTATAAGGTTTTGTATACAGTAATTTGAAAAAAAACAGCTGTTCCCTAAAAAAGTGCAGTACTTACACGGTCAAAATGTATGGAACAGCTGTTTTTTCAGGGTTCCGTAACTCAGTCGGCAAAAACGGAACCCTTATCCTTATAGGAGACAGACGGACAGACAGACCGATGGCCAACAAAGTGATATTATAGGATTACTTTGCTGACGGTATTTCTGTCCGTCTGTCAAGACCCTTTTTCTCAGGAACGTGTGGAAGTATCAAGTTGAAATTAATGTCAAATGCTGAGGTCTGCTACGCCTTAGAGCAGTGAATTATCCAACTTGTAAGTCATCGCGATCAGAAGATATGACCGTTTATGTTGCATATTTTGCGATTTCACAAGGTAATCAAAATCTATAGGGTACTTCCCGTTGACTTAGAATCATGAAATTTGTCAAGAAGCAATGCTTTAAAGCACATGTAAAGGAAAAAATCTGAAAATTGTAAATATGTACGTAAAAGTTTGGAACAAAATACGTAAAAGTTTGGAACTCTCGGTACGCGAGTCCAACTCGCAGTTGGCCGGTATTTTTAAATACTGATGAAAAATTTAAATGTGGAGGCTCAGAATGATTTTTTTTTTCCTTTTTTTATAGTGGTAAAATCATCAAATGAGTCCTCCCACCCAGGGCAGAGCGGGAGGGACTGACAGACTTGTACTGTCTAAAATCCACGGTGTCCTTCAATAGCCCTTTATGTTCCGGGGTCACGGTAATTCTATAAGTCCCGCGACCAGACTCAGAATGATTTATTGAATTTGTGGAAATCGTTTGTGCGGTGTCGGTGTCCCTTCCACAATTTATAAAACACTAGAGCAGATTCGCAATGTTTACCCGCCGCCCGCTCTCAACGCGACCTCACCCTAGACTCTCCGGAATTTTCATCTAAAAAGTATCCGAAAATATTCTCATCACTTTTAAAGAACTCATAATGATCTTCAAAAGCGATTTTATGCTTTTAAGCAAGGTAATGAAGCGTCACTTTTTAATGCTCAGCCTACTATTTGATCGTGAGATTACGAAGAGGGAAGGAAGGGAACTCGACTACTTAAATCATTATCTTTTTCGAAGTTGTCATTTGTTTTACGAAGATGAAATGTTCTGGACGTTTCTTTAGATGTTATGCATGAAGTAAGGAATGGGAAATCTCTTATTGTCTTCTCTCAATTTAACGCATGGAATATCAAATGCCTGACGAAGGTACCAATGAACGTAATTAGAATTGTCGCTCATTAACGTAATAATTATTTTGTAAAAAGACATGACTACTAATATTAAAATTACGTTCATATACAGGATTTAACGTGCTGGTTGGTGAAAGTAGCATGAAAAAATGTAAGATTATTTAAAGTACAGTGTTTAAGAGGGAACAAAGCCTGCGAGGAATTTAAAAAAATAGGTATTCGAAGAAACTATTGGCGTCGTGCTGCGTCAAGCCTGCTCCCGTATATGGGTCAGCTGCAGCTCAGACAGATAGTATATCAAACATTTGAAGAGATCGTCGTTTCAATTATTATTTACATTAAAATTTTAAGAAAGAGAGAGATATAATATCTAGGTTCTTACCATTTTCTTTAATGCTATAAACTTTTCAAATTTGTCTAGTCGTCGCCTAATCACGACTGTAAATATGGGGCATTTTTTAACATTTTTGGAGGATCATAATTTCTTTACTTATTAGTTTCTAACAAAAAAAGAAATGACAGGGACGTGTCTATAGTAGATCATGAAATTAGTAAAAAAATAATGATTTCTCTGGAAGCATTCAGGAAGATAAAAGGGGAATACATTTGTATAGAGAATCGCAGCCTCTGTTCCGTCTTAATTCCTTACAAATACAATATCTAGGTACAAATATAAGCAAATCAGCACAGCCTCATGCTGAGTGGTAACCTGCTTGTCGCAGTCACGACGTGCAAGCTGTTAACTTTTTTCTATTTTTGTTCCGTCCTGTTGAATTTATAGTTTATTGTTTATTTTTTTTGTAATTTTTTATGATGCACGTCATGTCCCTGCGACAAATAAATATTTTTTCATTCTTCTTTCTTTCTTTCTTTCAAAAACTACCTACATAACGAAAACAAAACATTCCCAAAAACAATCCATTTTGGAAACCACCACAAAATTGAAACAACACAAAACATTATTTCACTAAACAAAATAGTACCCACAACTTTTCCTCACAATCTTCCTTAGTATTTTCCAAATCACACCATAGACACACAGTTTCATAAACCGTTCCATTGAACCGTGTCCGGGCCGGTCGGCCGCACAGCCGGTTTCCGGATAAGCTTCGCTCAACTGTATCGGGACTATCTAATTATGGGATAGTTAGTCTATTGTTCTAGAATGTTTGTTGAATACAGTCGGTGAGAGTTAATACTGGGTCGATGTGGGAAGAGTTTGATGTAGGTTTGAGAGAAAAGAGAAGTTTAATAGACAAAAGAGTAGTAAATAAAAGAGTAGATGTATTCTTTTATCAACACAAAAAATAATTTTTTTCAGTGACTTTATTCGTCTAAAGAGTGTAAAACTACCCTTACCCTACCCTAACGAAGCCGAAAGGCACTTGTTCTCCCCATCATTGCCATAATTTTTTTGTTCTAACCTTTTCGATCTTTTCACCCCAAGACTTAGTTAGAGAATCTGATTTACCCCTCCCGCTCTCCCTCATGTTACCAATGAACACAAAACAAAACAACACACATAAATACAAATTGACTGTCTACGTAGAGCATCTGGGTAAATGTTTTGTCTTTGACTTTTGAGTAAAACTCTGATTCTTTTTGTGTTCTCTGGTTTTCCAAAAACAATCCTATTTCTTCACAAAGTTCATAAACTATGTCTATACATTAGCATTATTTATTTATCTTTATATATTACCAGCTTATTACCCCTGCAGAATACCAGTTTTACCCCCGCAGGGGTAATTACCCCCAGGTTAGGAACCGTGGTTCTAGACCATACCTGGAAATCTTCTAGTTACGGAGATATTGGGGGACAAAGTTCCCACTTTTTCACAAGTTTTTTTTAAATATAGGTTTTAATGTACATTCAATAAATGCTTGGTTGGCGGCTTCGAGAGGGTCTGTTTACATCCTGCATTGAATAGACTTCTCATTATAAGAGACTGTTTCTCTTATAATGAGAAGTCTATTCAAATCTTTTATTCCGATACGTAGATGTTGTTTTTACTTGAACAAAATTAAGCTTGTGTAAATAATTTGTTTTTAGAATGAGTAGTACTGAAATTGTGGCGCAAATAGAACCATATTTATTTATTATTTATTTATTTGTTTAAATAGATACTTGCCGCACTTACAGTTTGCACCAAAGCGTGCAGCAATCCAACAGCACAACATACTAACTAACTAAACTACTACCACTAAAAAATTGTAGGCAATAATTAAGCAAAGCTTTACTGCTACTCGTAAACATATCTAGATCCGGCTCCTGAGCAATCAGGGCGTTAAGTAGCTTCATCGCCTGAGTTGTGGGCGTACCACAACCCAGCCACCAACCATACCAACCATATGTGTTATTATGTGTGAATCTGTTCGCCCCACCGTCATTCAAAACTGTCGCCAGAGCTGAATCTACTGCGCTTCGTACTCTTAAGGTGCTCACCGCCCTTCTGACTGCCAACCCTGAATGTGATACTTTTGCGGAAGATTGGAGTAAAGTGAAACTATAAATAAATAAATGTGTAATTTAGAAATTTTATAGTTTTTTATCATGAAAAATGTGGATACTGCAATTGCGACACACGTGGTAACCCTTTAACATGGATTTATAGGTTATATTGAATAATTTTACTGCGAGCAACGATAACAAACTATTTTTACAAACCCGCATAGGAAATTAATCACTTCGCTGGCTATCGAACGTGTTGGCCATTTGTCATAGAAGTCGGGAGTGTCTAACGGTCAGTAATTTACTTCATGACAAATATGTCGCACGTGGCGGTACTTTAACCCTGAGGGGCACACAACCTATCACTAGACAAACTACAAAAAGACAATCTATCAGCCTTAATGATGTTTAAAAGGTCAAAAAAAGCTTATAAATACTAACGTAGATAAGTAAGTTCTGTATATTTACTAACTTTTTAAATGACTTATTTTTAAATGCATCAAAAAACTTATCACCCGTCAATTTATTTAAATTAATTTAATATTTAACATCAAAAATACTGATTGCACATCAAATCCAGAGCGTACAAATGTAATACTTGTGAGTACTACATATGAAAAGATGTTTTTGCAACATGTTTTCATCCTAAAAAAGGCAGGCAAGGATAACATAGGATGCAAGAGAGAGTGAAGCGAGCTCGGGACTTGTGGCACCCCGACTCGGATAGGTTAGGTTCGAAGGAGATGGCGGGATCTAGTGAGCGAGCGAAGTGAGCGAACTAAGATCCCGTCATCCACTTCGTGCTAGGTTACTTTAAACCCTGCAGACAGAAATAGGAGCCCCACTACGCGGGGCTACGTCGACTCGGTTTCACTTAAATATATTGCCATATGCGTCAAAAATATAGAAGCTTTGTTTTAACAAAGTTTATTGTGCGCTAGTTATTATTAGATATCCGTTCATAACAAGCTCCGCTTATCAATTAATAACGATGCGTCACGAACTCAAATTGTTGCTAAAATAATAATATTTTGCTGTGCAATCAGTATTTTTGATTAGGATTGCGGTTTTTTTATTTAACAAAGGAAGATTTTTTGATTTACAGTTAAATACTGTGTGGACGTGAATAATTATGTACGAGTATGTATCTGTATGGATGTTGTGATATCTGAATTAAATGAATTTATTTATTTATTACCATTCTGTTAAACTGACTTTTAAAGACTTATAGCGATTGTTACTTTGCTCTGCCTCCTTGGTCATTGCATAAGGTCCTGGGTTCGATTCCCGACTCGAGCGTTGCTATTGGGTTTTTCCATCAGGAATTCCACAGTAGCAGCCACGCAGTCTGGATTTATGCCAGGTTGATGGCAATAGGCTCGCCCCCCAATACATGGAACTTTAAATAACTGACGAAATATGGGTGTACTGTTAGGTACATCTCTGCCTCATCCTTCAGGGATTAAAAGGAGTGACGTTATGTCACTTGACTAGGCCTAGGTTGGGTTGTCACCAGTTATGTTTTAAGTCCCATGTTATAAGGGGCGAGCCTATTGCCATCAACTGGGCTTAAATCCAGACTCCGTGGCTGCTACTGAAAAATTCCCATAGGAAAAAACCCCAATAACACTTTGCTCGACCCGGCAATCGAACCAAAGAACTCATGGTCAGCAGTCGCGCTTGTGACCACTAGACCAACGTGGCAGTCACAGCTAGTGACAGTGTGTAAAAAGTGACTAACTTGTGTGTTAAAAAAATTTCGCATACAAACACACATAACATACAGGCGATCCCCTCAGTAGGTACTATGAGGTCAATTTACAGAAACCTTCAATTGTTTTTATATCAAATACCACAACCATGTTATCCATATTTGATAAAAGACGCAAAACGAATTCATACACATTCTGTTCGTCCCACGGGATAAAATATAAATAATTTTGTTCAACAAATAAAGGCTGGTTGCTTTTGTTCGGAGTTTGCTTAGGACCATTGTTTGATTGTACTCCTATAGTAACGTTATTATTGACACAATGCCGTGTGTGGGAACAATAATTATTTTATAGTAGCTCCCTGAAACGGAACGTGTCGGAAAGTTCTTTGAGCTATTCCATTTAGTGCGGTACGTCAGTGGCAACACATAGACTTTGAGCTGGCCTAGAATAATAAAACGCTAGTTTATACTAGTGTTGTTCTCACTGACGTTTGACTTGTTTACTGCAACTGTCATTTACTTGGAAGTTATGTTCAAGAAGAAAGTTTCAAACTCGAACCCTCTTCTTCTTAGCGTAAAAATCTTAAAAAAGCTTTGCCCAAAATTCTGCCACGCGAACGCCGCTCACTAACGCAATGACCATCAAGTGCATAGGTGATAGGGGAGGAATTTGCGTCCCTCAAATGGCGTGTTTACATTAAGTCGGTCACCGAATGCGGCGACCGCATTTGATTTAACCGAATTGATTCATCGAATTGAGCTGTTCACATTAAGTCGATCACCGAATACGGCGACCGTATTCGTTTAAGTTGTCGGTTTACCGGATTCGGCGACCGCATTCAGCCGAACTGTTTACACTAGTTTTGAAAGCATGAGCGCCGATTGAACAATGAGTGGCGCGTTTCAACGAATCAACCGTATTCAGTCACCGAAAACGGTCTGCGGCCCAATTCGGCTCACCGAAAACCTGTTTACATTAGTCGGTGACCGAATACGGGCTGTGATCGAATAAGGCTAACCGAAAACCCGTTTACACAAGTCGGTGATCGAATATGGCTGTTTTGATCGTATATCGGTCAAAACAATATAATGTAAATGAGCCATTCATTATTATTAGTAATTCAAAGTTATCTGATTAGCAGGAACATTCAAAATTACCCAAGCACTAAATTCGCTCAGACTATGATCGAAGAGCGACCTTGAAAGTATAACAACCCCAAATACATCAGAATTTCCAAAACACAAATTAGTATGAGAAAGTTACATAACATAAATAGGAAGTTGATTAATGTACGTACATTGTTGTAAGGATAGGTCGCGGTTACGACGGCTTGCTTGGATGCCTGATATATTGGTACATATATACATATTCTATGTACATGTAATTATACATACGGCCTGTAATGTATGGCACTTGATTTATTTCGTTAGGCGCTTGTTGAGAAATTACGGCGGGTAAAATATTATAAATGGCTTTTCGTGGAGTAAACTGAGGCTTCTGTTGGTATGATTTGCCAAGAATATTTCAGTAGTAATTTTCTCTTAGTACATATTTATAGAAGCTCTTATACAGGGTGGAAGGGACACCGACCCTCAAACAATTACCTCGTATTGGATACATAATTCTGAGCACTCCCACATGTAAATTTTTCATCAGTAATTTAAAAAAAACAGCTGTTCTATACATTTTGACGTGTAGGTATTGCACTCTTATGGGATACAGCAGGTCCACCCTGTATATTGGTATCGTTGAACTTAGATATAAAATGTTATATCTAAGCCGGAGAGGTGATCTGTACCTCAGGACCTTAATACTTCAGACACCTTTCTCTATATAAAAATTGTGCATATACAGGGTGTAAACGGACAAAGCCGTCAACCAAGCATTATTTACAACAAACTATGTAACTTTACGCAAAAAATATTGCTGGGAAATGACTTTTTTTGGGGTGAAAAGTCACATTGGCGGTAGGACTCAATGTAACGCACTCGAAACAAACATGTATTAAAAAAAAAACTTGTGAAAAAGTTGAAACTTTGACCCCCCAATATCTCCACAATTAGAAGGTTCCCAGGTATGGTCTAGAACAAAAAAATTATCGTAATGACGGGGAGAATAAGCGCCTTTCAGGTTCGTTAAGGGTCTTTTTACACCCTTTATAATAATATGAACCAGCGCACCGCCTGATAATTTCTGATATCGAGATACATAAAGATTTATGACTATGATTAATAAGGGTAATAACCCTAACGTAGAACGATAATCTAATAAGACATGATCAAATTTAACCCTTTAACCCTCACCCAAAGTTTTTCGAAATCTAAATGTTTTCAACTTACGACTAAAAGTCTGCTACTTTGTTTGAGCCGTCCTATAAAGGGTTTTGGCCAGAGAAACTTCTTAGACATAAACATCGATATCTATTGACGATAAAACAAAAAGCAATATCCTCTAAACTCATAATTTCCAGCACCAGCTGCATGAAATTACTTGCAATTATGAGCTTAGGAATTATGGTCAATCGATATTGATACCTATCACGACAGTGATATGTGTGAAATTTATCGGCTAATTTGATTTAATGTGTTGAATGACCTATATATGCATTGCTGGACTTTAATTTATCTAAATGTTACTTATACCTATTAGTATCATCTGCTTAGCCTTTTTCCAACAAAATTGGGGTCGGCTTCCAGTCTAACCGGATGCAGCTGAATAACAGTATTTTACATAGAGCAACTACCTATCTGACCTCCAAAACCCAGTTAGTTTAGGTTAGGTTAGGTCTGGTTTATACGATACCCTTTGGTAAGACTGGCTGTTAGACTTTCGGGCCACTAATTACCTGTTACGACTGTCAAAGATCTACAGATGACAGCCGGGACCAAAAGCTTAATGTGCTTTCCGAGGCACGGAGGTGTAATGGGCGGTCGCCCGTCTGCAGACCAACCTAGGCATGCACGACTTAACCTAATGATCGACCTGAGTTGCTGTTATTATTTAGCGACCTATTAGTATGAAACTGATTCATCGTCTGCCCGACCTCGTACCATGTAACTTGGGGTCAGCGCACCACGTATTTTTCTTCTATTCTCTTCTGTCAACCGTCACGCTATCACTCCTTTTTCTTTATGATGTGTGAAACTGCCTCGTTGGTCTAGTAGTCACAAGCGCGATTGCTAAACATGAGGTCCTGGGTTCAATTCCTGGGTCGGGCAAAGTGTTATTGGGTTTTTAATCAGGAATTTCTTAGTAGTAGCCGACGGAGTCTGGATTTGTGCCCGGTTGATAGCATTAGGCTCGCCCCCCATCACATGGAATTTAAACATGAAATATGGGTGTACTTTTAGGTACACCTATGCCTTACCCTTCGGGGATAACATGCGTGATGGTATGTTACGTATGAAACTGACTAATAGCAGAATTTGGAAACTTTCCTTTGTATGAACAGACTGTCGAACACTGTAGTGGCGATATATCAAGTGTGATCAGCCCTGAACGTTTTCCAATCCATTAAAACAACTAAACTACATATTATATTAATACAGTTACCATACATTTTAGCGCTATGCAATTTAGTTCACTAATTTAAACTCAACTCTCACCCACAATATAAGTTTGGAGCGATTTTCAACGAACGCGCAATTTTAGAGTGCACACAAAATCCTAGAGCGGTTGTGGGATTTTGTTATATTACGTTGTCATAACTGAAAACTACGCTGCGTTACATCATGCGTTAAAATAAGCCTGTTTATCCGACTGCAGTGGAAGGGTTATGATTTATACAGGTTTTTTTTTATAATTTCGGAATGGAAAAATGTGTCTATCACATATTTGTGTGCCTGTGTGCGTTACCATATTCTTACAGGTCAGATATCTGTAAGAATATGATAACACACAGGTGTCTGTAAGCTTCTAATCCCCTAAGGACTAGACAGAGTTATAGGTCCACCCTTATTTCCTTAGTAATTTAAAAGGGAGCGAGCCTAATCATAGCCAGCAATCGGGCACAAATCCAGCCTCCAGCCTGCTACTGAAAGAAAGAAAACATATTTATTTGGCACATGCCACAAAAACACAGTATAAAATAAAAAAAAATTACTTAAACTTACTTTAACTTAAAACAAGACGAGAAAAAAAAAAAGGGTGTTAGAGTACTGTGTATATACTGAAGAATTTTTGGTGAAAAACCAAATAATACTATCTGACTAAACCAAGACCCCTTGCCAATAAATAGCGAGTAATAGTGCGCTAGAACTACATCATCGTCAGCATCATTCTCCTGCCCTTATCCCAATTTATTTGGGATCGGCGACGCCTATTACATGGGACTCCAACATAGCTGGCGAATTGTGGGTGTACTATCACGTACACCTCTGTCTTCGCCTTCGGGGATTACAGGCGTGATGTTTATGGTAAATAGTAATTTGATAGTAGGATTCGCGTCCTTATTATGGTAATGGCTAGGACAATACACATTGGCAACTACGATCGAGTGAGTATCAAATCGAGCCGAGTAGAGCTGCTAAATTGCCAATATGCAATCAGTTGCATTACGTCACAGATTGTGTCAATTGCAAATATGTCTGGCGTTTGAACTGAGTTAGGTTAATAGTAATTGAGTATGTTTGGTTGCATTTTGGTAATGTGTTTGTTGGGTCAACATCATCATCCCTGCTCTTTCTGGCCTTTTTCTGTGAGTCAAGGTGACGAATAATAGTTACATATGGTACAGAATCGATTGACGGTAGCTGTTTGTCCAAAATTGACTTGTTAAGAGAGGATATAGTAACCGTAACCTAATTAATTTTGTTGCGTGATTACTCTGTGCGTTGTGTCTGCTTAGCCAGTGAACTGAGTAAGCGTAATTAATATCTGTTTTCTCTGCTGCAGTCAGGTTAAAAGGTAGACACCGTTTAATATAAGACAGGCTGTCCGCAAGGTCAAACACACAGACATGCAATAAGGCAGGATTGGTGTATAACTGTATCGGTTTGATTCTAAAAAAAATAGTTAAATTATTAAATATATTTTTGTCCAGTTTTAATTTTAGAGAGAGGTTTTTTTTTTAAAAAAAAAAGCGTTGGCTCTCACTAGGGCCAACGTTTTTCGTGGGTGCGTTTACAAACATTTAAATTCACATACACAAACAGCCAGACCCGGAACAACTACCTGTAGGCCATACAAATATTTGTTCCGCGACACGAAGCGCAGCAGTCAATCGCTCAGCCGCTGCGCCGTCTAAAGGTTACCAAAAGATCACAAATACTGGAATTCAGCTTCATCCAGATAGACTGGAAGCCAATCCAAACTAACATAGTTGTGAGGCTAAACAGTTGATGAATTGGCAAAAGATACATCTAAATAACGATTCCCACAATTTTATCTTTGTAATCATCAACGCATAAATAATCACTTGCTCAAAACGAGCGTGGCTAAGGAGAAAATATCTAAATTCGCGACCTTACCCTAATTGTTCGTCGGACGGAGACAAATGGCCGTCAGCCTGTGACGTCATCCATCGCGGTGATAACGACTTGCCGGGGGGACCAGAAGTTTTACTGATAATCATTATGATGTACGGTTTTGTGAGGTAGGTTTGACCTATTAATGCAGCGACTGAAAATAGTATGATGTTTGTTAACAGTTTCATCATCATCATTTCAGCCGAAAGACGTCCACTGCTGGACATAGGCCTCTCCCAAGTGTCGCCACATTGACCGGTCCCGTGCGACTCGCATCCAGCGGATCCCTGCAACCTTTACCAGGCCATCGGTCCACCTAGTGGGAGGCCTTCCATCGCAGCGTTTTCCGGTTCGCGGTCGCCACTCCAGAACTTTTCGGCCCCATCGGCCATCCGTTCTGCGAGCAATGTGCCCTGCCCACTGCCACTTAAGTTTGGCTATTCTTCGGGCTACGTCGGTAACCTTGGTTCTCTTGCGGATCTCCTCATTTCTGATTTGATCACGCAAGGAAACTCCGAGCATAGCCCTCTCCATTGCCCGTTAACAGTTTAGTGATGACGAAAACAAGAATAATTTTATTTGTGACTTGACTTCATAGCATAAGCATAATCAGCATATAATGTTCCCACTGCTGGGACACAGGCCTCCTCTCTATGAGAGGGAATGGGCTATAACCCACCACGCGGGCCCAGTGCGGGTTGGTAGATGTCACATGTCTTCGAACTTTTGGTTATAAGACGTGCCGGTTTCCTGACGATGTTTTCCTTCACCGTTTTGAGAGCAGTGGTGATGAAATAAATTACACAAATAATGCGTTTGCCTGAGTTCGAACCCACAACTTACTGCTCGTGAGTCGGGGCCGCCACCACTGGGCCACCGTTGCTCTATACTTGACATGACCTCATGCTTGGTTTTATATGACAAGCTACTTTAAAATGCACGATTCTACATGCTTCATGATTTTTATTGACAACCGATTGCGACTGAACTTTACTATCGACGTTTTTAGCAGACTATGTACGCGAACCGATATTTTGCAGCCCTCTGATAAATATATATTTCTTATTGGGTATAACAACCCACCACAGTCAGTTGATTAAACACCCACAACGTTCAATACTGCAGCTTTCGTATGTGAGAAAATGTAAAACAATATTTTCCTCTGGTACTACATTGTATTCCACTGAAGCAGTAAATCTACTCGATCCTAGTAAAATTGGGGCATATTATAATAATATTTCTTGTGTAAATTATATGAAAGCTAGGAAGCCGCTTCCGAGGCTATTAAAATTTACAACTTTTCTTTTATATTTCTTTATGATTGTCCAAAGTGAGACCACAGAGGTTCTCTAAGTGCTTTGCAAAAGACCTTCTTTGGCATGCATTTAAAAAACTGAGCACTGGCAAACTTGAGTTCAAACCTTAACGGGTAAGTTTGATACAACATTTCTGACGTCTGTGGTACCTGAAAATATCAGTTCTTACGTCGAAAATTCTTCACGAATTCTTACCCTAGAAAATAGATTTTCCACATTACTGCCACATATTCTCACACTTAACCTACTGCCACGAATTTTTACGCTGTCAGCAAGAAAAATAGGCTTTCAATATCACCGGGCGCGATCGATATCTCAGAATTCACTGAAAATTTCTTTCGCCCCAGATTTGCACCACAGAGTAGTAGCACCAGAAGGTCAGCTCCACACAACGGTTGAAAACAGGCGCAACAAAAACCACGACAAAGAAATGATGGCCCAACGCCAATCGACCTGACTAGCGTGGTCGTAGTTTTGAACCCAGTTCGGTACTTTAGTCGGTGTCATTTCATCACCACTGCTCTCAAACCGGTGGAGCAAAAAATCGAAGATCCACCAATCTACACCAGATCCACGTGGTGGAGAAGAGAGAGAGAAGTCCTGTGTCTCAACAGTGGTACAATAAAAAAATAAAAAAAATAATGAACAATCACGGAAGATATCCCGTAAGTGACAGTATAAGTTTAGTTGTAAACCATGAAAGCTTAAAACAGTGTTTGAGTGGTACAATAGTACGCTAATTATGCTTATCACGATAGACCCGTATAAAGGGTGTAAATAGACCCTTAACATATACGAAAGGCACTTGTCCTTCCCGTCTTTGCGATATTTTTTTTGTTCTAGACCATACCTGGGAACCTTCTAGTTACGGAGATATTGGGGGTCAAAGTTCCAACTTTTTCACAAGTTTTTTTTAAAATACATGTTTTTAATGTAAGATTTTCACTTAACATACCTCCACGACCCCCATACTATTCTATCCATTCGTCAGCACAATGCTTTCAGTGCTTTCCATCGAGATCTACCGTGAAACGTGATTTTTCACCCAAAAAAAAAAATCGATTCCCAGCAATATTTTTTGCGTAAAGTTACTTAGTTTGATGTACAGAATGCTTGGTTGACGGATATGTGAAGGGTCTGTTTACACCCGGTATACAGCGATCTAAATCAAATCCCCGCCGCAAGTGTGCTTGCAATCGCTATACGTGAAGAGGTCTATCTCCAGCAATGGAGCGAGTTGATCGATTGATAGGGCCTAACCTTCTGTATCTATCTATTCTTTTCTTACACGTATTTTCAAAGGCAAAGCCGGGGCAGCTTCTTTTGTATCCAAACCGGTTAATGATCGCCGTGAAGAAATAGGAATATTGCTTTGTACTGGTCGCCGGTGTTAATGGTTTGATCTCTTTGAGTTCGTTTTGAAAGATTTTTTTTTATCTTGTGGAATAATTTTGTGTTGGATTTACTTTCAGTTATTCAACATTTGACGGCACGGTTGGCGCAGTGGCTAAGCGATTGGCTGCTGCGCTGCGTGTCGCGGGTTCGATCCCCGCACGGAACAAATATTTGTATGATCTACAGGTAGTTGTTCCGGGTCTGGCTGTTTGTGTATGTGAGTTTAAATATTTGTAAACGCACCCACGATACAGGAGAAATTTCTAGTGTTGGGCAACATTTAAAAAAAAAAAAAAAATATTTTTGTTGGTTTTTTGTTGTGACGTAGGTTGTTGCTGTATTAGTGAAATTAAGAAGAATACATACAGAAAATTTCCATTGCGGTTTTCAAAATGGCTTTCAATATTTCAATGAAGATTAATGTTTAGAATTGAATTAGTGCCTATTGTCCTGTGACATTTTAATTATTAACAGATGTGATACGTTATAATTTGCGAACTGACCTCGACAAGTTTAATGAGTCAGTAACGACCTATGTCATGGCTGGCAATGAAACAGAATTTAATTGTAATCAATGCACAATTACATTTATATTATTCCGTCATTAATGACGTAAGTTCATAAGTAGTGTAAATGATGAATAATATTTATTGTGCAAATTGAGTTATAGCACTGAACCTGTTTTTTATTTGAACTATAATAATGAAGTCAGTCTTTCCTAGAAGACTACTCCGAGAAGAAATGCCGTAACAAACTCAGAGGTCAAAGTCTATTTTAAGGTTCATTAAGCGGATCTGTAGCGCATCAGGCATGCTAAACTACGACTACTATGTTGGTTTGCTAAAGCGGATACAAATAGCTTTCAAGCTATTATGCGAAAAATTACAGAATCCCTTATGCAAAGGATAGTGGATAAGCCAGTTTGCCTGTTCCTGGGGCACTGGGCCCGTATGCACAGCTGCAGGTGTGGTGCAGCGGGAAGCGGTTATACGTTTATGAATTAGATTGTTTTATTTTTATTGTTGAATGTGAAATGTTACTAACATATTTTAAAAATCTTACTAACAACGATATGAATCATGTGTTCGAATTAAATAAAAAATAATAAAAAAGGCAGTCTTTAAAAATAAGTTACATTTTTTGCACCCCACAACCCAAGTTCCACAAGTCGAAAATTAAAACTTTCTAGTGAAAGCCAAGTCTTCCGCTCCTCAGTACAGTTGGGTCGCGTTTGACGATAGTTACTTGATTGCGTTCTCTTCTTCTCAAAGTTATAACACGTAGCTTCGTGGCATCTTTGACATTTGTCGTCTGAATAAATGATTAGAGTTTTAGTTCAAATTCTTACTCGTGTTTCATTTGTGGATCATGGTTTATCGTGAAATAATTTTGAAGGAACGTTAGAAAAAACAAATATGTCCACATTTCTTATCTAATTCTCCTGTCGCAGGTATGCTGGACGATTTTGTTAAATGAAATAAGCAGTACTTTGTAGTCTTTTTTTTTTCGGTCTTTTGTTTTCTTTTGTCTTTTTTTTTCTGTTTTATGTATTTCATGTGTACAAGGTACGAGCACCAATAATTATGTTAACCCTTAACAACTTTTAAAAGTGTTTTTCTCCTACTGTTCTGATTAAATTTTCGTGTTGTTACGTACCTAGTATTTTGGAACTTTTATTTTTATTAAAAAGATCCTATCTCCAAGTTACAACCGTTATTTCGCGCAAAATTGCTTTTAAATTTAGGAAAGTGTTTACAAATTGGTGCTCGTGATTGTACACAAATAAATAATAAAAAGTAAAAGATGGGGCTTCCATGTTTCGGAAAAAACGAAAAAGGTGAAGTATACGCTTCAAATGTTCAGCCATGTTTAAAAGTACCTACGACCCATATTGGCAATCAGTTCCGCAGCCTCGCTGACTAACTAAAATGAATTTTTAATACAGCATGATCTTTTTTATACAAATAAAATACAATAAATGAAACGACTATTTATGAGGAACTTATCCGTACGCGGTCATACCAATTGACGTACATACGTATGTCGGATCGGTCGTTAGTACGGACATAAAATTAATTGGAAAGCCCGCCTGTGTGTAGTGGTGTCATCACGCGACCTACTTACCAGACACAACACAGCGTGCTTCTACGGAGCCCTGATATCCATCTCGAGGCGAGGACGACAGTCAATACCAACAACTGTACCCGATTCATTGTGCCCCGTGTTACTGTGTTAAGTTATAATCTCAAGTAATTCGTTAGTTTGGTAGAAACAGTGTATTGCATCCAGTGTGTTTTCATAGCACGAAACCCATTGTCTGCCCATATGAACTACGAGCCCAACGGAATAAATCCTAACACGTACTTACACTAGTAATCGAGTTTTTAGCCAATCTTGGTGTTTCTATAAAAAATAATACTTCAAAGGACACCAAATGAACTGAATCAAGTTACTAACTTCCCTGACCATTCAAAGCCAGCAACAACATTCAAAACAGAAGTGTTTTAATCAAGAATTTTCAAATGCAAATTAGTTAGCAAGCAACGTGCAACGGTGGAGTTGCAACAGGAATAGCTAAGAGTCTTCAATCAGATGCGGCTGGCCGCTGCTCAAGAATGCAGATCGCGAGAGTTTAAGCTAATGTATTCTAATCTTAAATTAACATCCACTGGAGGTGCCATTGTTCTAGATTAAGTATTTGTTCCTGTTATTCAACTGCGGTGATCATTGGAGGTGCAGAAAGGAGGCTAATTTGCTTTCGTCAAAGAATATTTTTGTATTCAAGCATAAGCATAATTAGCCTATAATGTTCCCACAGCTGGGACACAGGCCTCCTCTCTATGAGAGGGAATGGGCTATAATTCACCACGCGGGCCCAGTGCGGGTTGGTAGATGTCACATGTCTTCAAGTTTTTGGTTCTAGGATTTCTATTCGAATTAAATTAAAATAAACTAGTATTTTATTGAAGGAATGGGTATCTGTGTCTGTGAGCTTTAGTTATTGACTTGAAATAAACCAGTAAGTGTTGGTATTTTGGGCATCCAGTGCCAACGATGAACAGGTTTCAGTTATACATGATTTAGCAGGAATTACTTAACTCAGCGTGAGATAATGCGATACAGCTACGATCAGTCATCGCCTAAAGAGTTGACAGCATGTAGATTTTGTAGCAGTCCTAATGACATAATTAATTAACCACGTTGATTAATTTCTGCTGAACTTAAAAATCAAGCAAAGAAACTCACTTTTACATTAATTTTAATAGTTATGATGTCTATTTAGCGTCTTGTTATGCCGATATTTGTGTTTCTGCAAGTTTACTGTCCCACTTACCGTGCCCCAGATTTCCCAAGAAAAAGAAATCCCCACCTTTGCACCTGTCGGGGACAAATTGAGGACATAATTTTGTAAGTTTTTGCGATCACACCCCAAAAGGAGCTGAGATAATTATGTGAGCGACGGGTACAGTGCACCACTAAACTTTTTGTTAATGATAAGGAAGTGTTTTTGGAGTGTGTGAAATACTGGGAGGACTGCACGTGTATGCGACAAATGACTTGATGTATTTGAGAAAATGGGAGGTGTATTTTTTGCAATTGAATGACCAGAAATCAGAATAAGTACCCACAGTTTATTAACTTCAAGGAAATAGGTAACATGTGGATAATACCTCCCTCTAATAAAGGGTGTAAATAGACCCTTAACATAGCTGAAAGGCACTTGTTCACCACGTCTTTGCGATCATTTTTTTGTTCTAGATCATACTTGCCTTCTAGTTACGGAGATATTGGGGGTCAAAGTTCCAACTTTTTCACAAGTTTTTTTTTAAATACATATTTGTAATGTAAGATTTTTACTTTACACACCTCCACAATGGATGGATTGAATAGTACGGGGCTATTCAATCGATCCATCAGCAAAATGCTTTGAGTGCTTTCCATCGAGTCCTACCGTAAAACGTGATTTATCACCCCAAAAAAAAAAGTCGATTTCCAGCAATAATTTTTACGTGAAGTTACTTAGTTTGATGTACAGAATGCTTGGTTGACGGCTATGTAAAAGGTCTGTTGACACCCTGTATAACACCTCTATTACGGAATTTAAAAATATATTCGTGATTTATTCAAGGTATTATCCACATGTTATGTCCGTCAAGTTTAGGCAAATAAACTCAACCTATTGCGATCTCTGGCTCCGATCTCCTATTTATGTGATCTATGTTTAAAGTATGTTGACTGATGGAGCGTGAGCGATGGTCTTACGAGCTGTGTAAATTATTTCATCACCACAGCTCTTAAAACGATGAACAAAAATATCGTTAGAAAACCCAGCCTGCCTGATCCTGCAACCGAAAAATTCGAAGGCATGAACCAGCTATCCTCCTGCACTGGGTCATCTAGGACTGATGTATGCGTTCTCTGTCATAGAGATGAGGTTCGAGTCCCAGCACTAGAGAATTGTTTCTACTCCTAATGATGATTAGGCTAATTATGACTAATGAATCATTTTTAAATCATCAGCACGCATACAATCCGACCGACTTGACGTAGCTTTTTCTGCTGCATGTAACATCAACTTTACACCGACTTCATGAAAATACACCACCCAAAGATACATTACACATTTTGTATCTTACAACATGCGTCTGTATGCTTAGAATTCGTACCAATAGCAAACAGGACACTATCCCACTTAATTCTTACAATACAGATGATCCATGTCTCTAACAGGGTGTCCTATTTGTTCAGGACAAATATTTGCAGGCCTCAAGACATTTGTTCCGACTCTGTATGTTTGGATGTTTGTCCACGTGGTTTGAATGTACTTGTGTAGTGGCTAAGCCGGCGGGAATCCTTGCGGTGTTTGAGTGGGAGGCGTTTATTTTATACTCTGACTTATAGGCTGTACTTATAAGGGTTGGGTGAGTATTCGTGGTGAATAAAATGTAGGAGGAAGTCGAAAAATTGTGTGGTTCCGGGGATAGTTGGCACTTACACACATTAAGATGTAAAGATGTGGATAAGTGCTCATTTCTGTGAACTGCCTAAGTTAGAGTACCGGTGGTTACTGCTACTGATTCAGTTAGCCTGTGTCACCCCATTGTTGGGCAGTGGAGATTCATAAATGACTCTGCCCTGGAGTGTAATTGTGGTGCTGTTCCACAAACGAAGCACTTAATATTGTGTCCACATTGTCATGCTTCCAGCTTTTTTGATCTAAGGCTAAGGTGGACTACTGGTCAGTTGCTTTATTATTATAAATGTAACGGGTAAGTTATAATAATTCCTAGCATATGTAATGGCAAGTATAGTATTTTCTGTAGCTGGTCTGGATAACAATATTATAATACAACGCGTGTGACGCCAACGTTAAGCTGCTTTGTGATATGTACAATCGAACAATCTATTTGGTAAACAGGCAACTTTGCAACTTCTTTTTATCAATGATGTGAGTGCGCTGTGTACTTGTGTAGTCATTTCTTTTTTTCATATTATTGACTTAAGCATGTCATAAGCACAAAAGTAATTATGCATACTATACAATACAAATAAATACTGGATGGAAGGAACACTGACGCACAAACGTTTGCCACGTATTCAGTACATTATTCTGTCCCCCCCACATAGAATATTTTCATCGGTAATTAAACCTTACTTACACGGTTAAAATGTATAGAACAGCTGTTTTTTTCATTACCTATGAAATTTTTCTATGTGGTTCAGAATGATATACCGAATACGTGGTAACCGTTACAAGCTTAAAAACTTATAACGTGGTAACCGTTTGTCAAGTGCTTCTGTGTCCCTTCACCCTGTGTAGCAGTGTAGTATACCAGCAAACTAAGTAGCTTGTTTGACTGTACCTAGTGAAATAATGTGTACGCGGATAATATATCCTGGGGATTGACCTGTTTTCGTGTGCAGTAAGCTCAATGTTGGCGGAAATTGAAGCTCTGTGACATCAAACCGGGTATTGTGGTGAACCGCAAAAGAGATGAAGGAACGAACTGAGCAAAATAATTGACAGTGGAATTTCCAGTGATATTCCACTGTCAATTATTTTGTACTAATACCAGTGTATTAGTTTAGATTAACTAAGGTTACGCTGAGTAAGCTGTGGCGAGGTTTGAGTTGGGAACAAGCTTAAAAACAAATCAATGGTTAAACATTTGCTGTAATCATCTTTATTTAGCTTTCGGATTTTAGTCGTTGGAAATGTTTGTAGGTGATAGGTTTATGGTGAGAAGCGATGTATTTTAGAAAACATTAACTTTTATGAACTATGTCAATGAGATATGTATGGCCATCGTATGTTCATCAAACGTAGATTTTTAACAAAGAATTAATCCTAGAACCAAATATTCCAAGATATATGAAATCCAACGACCCACACTGGGTCAGCGTGGTTGATGTTCCCTCTCATAGAAGGGAGTCTGTGACCCAGCGGTGGGAACATTGTGGGCTAATTATTTTTTATCTATACAAATAAAAAATAGAGCTCTGTTTGTAATTTCAAAATAACAGCTTTTTACTGAATGCATATGAAAGTATTCGGTACGTATAACAAGGAAAAAAATCTCCTGTCTGTCGGTTTGTTCCAACTATTCTCCGAAACGGCTGCACCGATTTTGACGAGACTTTTACTGGCAGATAGCCGATGTTATAAGTTAGGTTAGCTTTTATTTTAGATCAAGGGTTAGGGTTCCGTGCAAAAAAAATAAAACCCTTGAAATTGTTTACAAAATCCGATTCATATAGGGAACTAATATTTTTATAATTTAAGATCCCGCGAATGAAAGCCGCGGGACACAGTTAGTCCTAAGAAAAATAAAAAGGAAACAAAAACAGTAACTTACATCCAATAATTATTTTCTACCCAAACATAAAAATAATCAGAATCCATTTCAGGTTAAGATAGCATTCCAATTGTAATCGATAAATAAGTATATATTCCTCAAGTACCTTCATATACCTACGATAGCTACGATTCTCTTGATAGACAAATTGACACTTTTGACGATCAAGACCCTTGTCACGCGACAAAAGAGTGTTGGGGGCGACATTGTGTACCTTTCAGGTAGAGGGTAGTTTTACAGGGATGCGGAAGAGAAGAATGGATGTGTAAGGGCGGTTTTGTGGAACCTTTTTTTTTCTTTGAGCGTGTAATGTTAAATTGCGGTTTGAAAAATTCACACCACACTGTTTGTGGTGTGAATTTTTATTGTGATAGTTGCAGGTATTAGATATGTGTGTCTATAAAAGTGGTAGCGTGATGGTTTTCGGGGGAGAAGTAAGAGTCCACCAAAAAATCCTTCTCAGTGTGAAAAACCGACCGAGTGCGAGTCGGAGTTGCGCATGAAGGGTTCAAAATCAAAAATCTAAATATTTCACATAGGCCTAAATAGGCACTTATAAAAAGTCGACAAAAAGGTGCACGGTTCGGGTTGGTCGTTTTTTATGGAGAAGAACCGGCAATAAACTCCATGGTTACTTTTTTCAAATCATTTGGTATTACAATATTATCATATTACAGCATTTGTACTTAAGTATGGGGGACAGCGTAGGCCCGACAATAAGTCGTTGCTTACTATACAAAAGGTTCCGTACCATCGTAGTAGCCTTCTTTAGTTTTTAAGTTTTTGTTATAGCGGTAACTGAAATACACATAGTGTCAAAATTTCAACTGTCTACTTATTACGGATCATGATATACAGCCCGCTGGCAGACAGACGGACGGACGGACAGCGGAGGCTTAGTAATAGGGTCCCGTTGGTTACCCTTCGGGTACGGTACCCTAAAAAGCAAATTTAGTATTTTAATTATCATCATAATAAGCCTACAGGAGTATCCTGCTGGACGTAGCACTCCTCAATGGCACGCCATTCAAATCGATTCTCAGCGACTCTCATCCAGTTGATGCTTAATAACGAATGCAAAGACAATCATTCTGCATGAGAAAACGCCTTAGTAATCCTACATGTAATAGGATAATTACAGGCTTATTATTATTAATTACAATCTATTCATATGCGGAAGTCGCTGAGTAACACTCATCCTCATCAAATTACACTTCCCCTATGACTCCCTAACGAGCCATTTAAGGCTTAAGCACATTCATTCATAAACTCCATTCATAAATATGTTTACCACCATACATAATGAGATTATTACAAAACTTTTGTTGTAAAATCTAATTTAAATGCGAATCTTAATTAAAATTTACAAACAATAGAAGATTTAGGAGAAGCTGCGTGGCAGGAGCGTTTCTCGAAATGTTTTAAATTAATTGCCTTAATTTAAATGTCTAGTTATGTTTATTAATTAATTTTTGGAACGTTATTTAATGTGATGTTGTAAGTCAAGTCTACAATTGATTTAGGAACCTATAAATAACAAAACTAGTGCCTTGTTATTGAAAGGTTTAAAATAGTTAAATAATAATGTGAAAACCTGGAAAAAAATCTGGCATAAAAATGAAGTGTTCTTTTTGCGTTCATCAACACGCTAATTCCCGAAAGGCGAGGAGAAACGATCGAAGTGTATCTGCTTGCGTTTATTCAAGTTTAATTATATCTTTGTAACATTTCTTGTTTTTGGTCTCACTAATCTAGGTTTAGATTAGTGATCTTCAAGGTTAAGCAGTGCTTGCTGAGGTTGGTCCGTGGATGAGTGATCATAATTACATATAGAGTTTCTCCGCAGCTTGGAAAGCACGTTAAGCCGTTGGTCTTGCCGTCATTTGTTGAGCTTGGATTGTCGTTACGAGTGGTCAGAAACCCGAAAGATTGACAATCAGTCTTCCCAAGGAGTACCGTATTACCCAGTTACTGGGCTATGGAGGTCAGATAGGCAGTCTTTTCATGTAAAATAGTGATATTCAGCTGCATCCGGTTGGACTGGAAACCGATCTTAACATAGTTGGGAAAAGGCTAGGCAGATGATCATCTGCAGCCCGTCCCCACAGCAGAATACCGTAAGACGTGATGCTATGGAAGTAACTAAAATAGTTTGGAAAAAGGCTAGGCAGATTGGTCTCACTAATCTAGGTTGATAAAGACACCCTGATATTGTAGAATGATGTATGTATACTTAATCTTTGATATATGTTTGTGTCATGGTGTCCTTAATAATTCGTGCGTGAATATCATTAGATACTGAAATACGCTGACTTAATAACGTGATTTTCACGTAAAATATGCTTTGAATGGAAGAAAGAATAAGAGAGAAAACATCTAGTAATAAATTATTTCTAAGAAAAATGGATTGTTCTGTTTACAATGCAATGTCTGTACTAACAATATTATTCTCAGTAAAATGAAGATTAATTAGCCTAACAGCTGTTTGCCTCTATTGTGATGGAAGATTTTCTCTTGTAGAAATATTGTAATACCTTCTCATTGTTCTTAATGGTTTGGTAAAACCGGGTTTTCCGAGTTCAAACTGCGAAGTCAAATGTGGATGGCCTTAAGGTTTGGGGAAGGCCAAAGATATGATGGATGGGCTTTGTGAAATATGATACGGCGACAAAGGGGGTGACTTCTGTGGTGACGAGTTACTGAAATAAGGAAGAAGACATGCTGCACTGACCCCAAATAAATTGGGAAAAGAGGAGAAAAATTATGAAATGTAGTGTTGAAACAAGTCAAATTTACTTGAGTAAAAGTTATAACTTAAGATACGATTTTTATTCTGTAGTTTAGTAATTGTTTGAAGTTAGAACTGTGCTTAGCTTAATTTTGTTTGACGGTTCTTACTTCTTTCAAATTTTTGTCTTTTGCATAGAAATAGTTGCTTAAGTAATTACTTAAACTCAAGTTATTATTTAAATTGACTATAGATACCAGGATAAGAGCGGGTCGTTTTATGAGAATTACAACCGTGACTGGACTTGTTGTTTTTAATGAAAACTATGACTATTTTTTCTAGTTACAGATTACATCCGCAGCTCCTATCAACATTCTGCTAAACATAGCCATATTTACATGATCTTCACGACATGCAAGTTTGTGTTAATACTATTAGCAAGATTTATACTCGCCTCGTATTTATGAACAAAGTTTTATGTAAACAGTAAGCAGGAAGTGAATCTGAAGCTATCTCTCATTCCATTACATTTGAGATTAGAGGATAAACACAGAACTTGCTTATTTACGTCGATGTGTTTGGGTAGAGTGATGGTTGGAGCCTACGAAAAAGCTTTGAAGAAACAAAGCTATTGCAGAAATTAAATAAATTATGGTCTAAGTTAACAAATATAGCTGACGTGGCTCAAAAGGCTGCCCAACTCAAATGGGACTGGGCAAGACATGTATGCCGCATTCGCCGAACGGGGGGTCAAAATAGCAGGAAGCTGGTGCCCTGACACAAAGAGGTCGGGTCGCGGCAGGCCACGAAGGAGATGGCGGGATGAACTGGACAGGTTCCTTCAGAACTTAAAGCTAGACGCGCAGGTTCGCGATGAATGAAAGTCGAGTGAAGGGAGGCTTTTGCACAGGAGTGGGACATAACAGGCTAGAAAAAAGGTACTAAGGTAGTTCCTTAAAATAGGATTTAGTCCGCCATTGATGATGACGCAAGCATGCCGTCTATCGTGACAGGTCAACTGAAAACTTCAATAGCTCTCTCTTTTAAAGACCCATCCAGACATGGCCTTGCATTGTTAGATTCACATGATATCCTAATAATATACTGTTTCGACTTAAAGGACTATTATTCTTATTCTTATTCTTTATTGCAAGCAAAATAAAAAAATACATACAAATGGCAATAATAAAAAATATATTAAAAAAAAAAATCAATTCAATTTTTTTTTCAAAAAATAAAAAAGTAAAAAAAAAAACTTCTATTAAATTCTAAATTTTTTCTCCGGCATCAGTCATCTAATGGATGCGGAGAAAAAGTCAGTTTTTCACGCCACTGACTACCTGTATCGACAGTCAAAGATCTACAATTATTGACAGTCGGGACCAACGGCGTAACGTGCTTTCCGAGGCACGGAGGAAACTCGCTATCCACGGATCATCATAGGCAAATCGACCCAAGCGGCTGTTATTATTTAGCCACAACTGTTGCAATATAAACAAAAACTTGACTTGTAGAAGTTTCTTAGAAGGTATACTCACGTACCTGTCATGCCATAATTTTGGTTGTCTTCGATATTCGATCCATTAGAATCAAAATCGTCCCCGTTTTTGGACTATCCATCATTCCAGAAGTTCACCTACTAGTTTAGCGATTCCGAGTAACCCAGACTACAGTTAAAGATCAATCTAAGTTCAAGTTGTAACGTTGACAGATAATAGATCATTCTGGTACAAGTTCTCTTTTAACTCAAAGTTTTCACTAACACAGACTGAAAGCCTACAGACTTACTTTTGTTATTACAGTTGTTGTACAGACGCCAACAGATCAAGCTACCCGAAACTGTAAAATTTTCCCAATCGACCTTGAACCTAATGCTTTAGCGATAAAGTTGAAAATCTATTAAAGAAATTTGACAGATGGTAGTAGCTAGATGTGTACCACTATTATTATTTATTTATAAACATATTTTTAAAACGTTATAATTTTATCGCCTGGACACCCCTTTATTTTTCATCATGGTTGCGCTTCGAGGAATAATTTAGTTGCGCTTAGTTCGTTGCGCTTAAAAATATTTGCGGTTTGAGGAATACCCCTATTTTATTATAACATGAAACGAAACCTTTACCGATGACCTGGTAAAGGTTGCAGGGATCCGCTGCAAGCGAGACACACGGGACCGGTCAATGTGGCGACACTTGGGGAAGGCCTGTGTCCAGCAGTGGACGTCTTTCGGCTGAAATGATGATGATGATGAAACGAATCTACATCCGTAGTAGGTCCAGTTGAAAAACAGTGTCGGGCACTTGCCGTCTGTCATTTTGTTGAACTGGGCCTATTTGGTGCAGCTGTTAGGCACACATTATTATAGCTCTAGTGTAGATTTAAGTTTTATTTCTCTTTAGCAGCCACAGAGTCTGTATTTGTGCAAGGTTGATGACAATAGGCTCACCCCCTTTGTGCACTAATGGTACACCTCTGCCTATCCCTTCGGGGATTAAGGGCGTGATGATTTTATGTTAACAATACCCCAGAAAGCCTAAAGCGGCTTCATCACGGTAAGAAACAAAAAAATATACCGATGACGCCAATATAAAAATTATGTCTACTAAAATATTAATAAAATTGGGTCAAATTCATGCAATAATTCGCGCGATAATGGATCACGAAATTTGATTGACACCGTCGCATTAGCCAAATGAAACAGTTGTCTTTACTTAAGGCCCGGGTAGATGCTCTAGAAATCGATCTAAAAGACTCTTATAACTTTTTGAAGAAAGATATAGTTGGCCACAATAAAGGAAATATAATAGTTTTGCTTCTTGTACCAATCATTATTATTTTTTGGGTAGCCCTGCCCTAGTCACACAGGCTAGATTATGCATGGTAGTTGTAAATGTGCGTGCAAAACTTTCATGCAAAACAAAGTTACATTCCAAGGATAACTGTATAGTTTTCTTCTACACACGTTCATGCATGCTGCACTGCGCTGCATGCTGCACTACACTGAGTATGCAACCTATCGTCTGTGGCGGGCATAACATAAATAAAAAACCTAATTTAAAGTTTTTTTTATGCTAAATAGGCTTGCGTTCGGCCGCAACCTGCCTGATGTAAAGCGATGACGCGGCCGGATAGTGTGGAGCACGCTTGCAGGGAAGAAACAGATTCACTTGAGCTTTGAATAGATCTAGATTATAATGGTCGGGAAACTGAGAAGCCGATAACTAACAGGTAGGTGTTTTTTTTTGTTCTAGACCGTACATGAGGACCTTATGGTTACGGAGATATTGGGGGGTCAAAGTTTCTACTTTTTCACAAGTTTTTTTTACTTTACTTTAAACACCTCCTCGACCCCCGTACTATTCAATCCATCCATCAGCACAATGTTTTGAGTGCTTTACATTGAGTCCTAACTCAATGTAAAACACAAAAAAAAAACAAAAAAAACACACAAAAAAAAAAAACACTTTTACGGTAGGCCGTAAAACGTGATTTTTCACCCCAAAAAAAAAAGTTGTTTCCCAGAAATAATTTTTGCGTAAAGTTACTTAGTTTGATGTACAGAATGCTCGGTTGACGGCTTCGTGAAGGGTCTGTTTACACCCTGTATACATAGCTATTATTAACATGGTGCGACCTTCACACCCAGTTACGTGGATACACTACAGCCCTTCAAAGTAAATTAATGAAGCAATCAGCTTTTTTAATGTATCGATATTAGATGAGTGTCTTGCAAGCCCTTGTAAAAATTAATTAATGCAAGTAATATTTTATTTTATGTTAAGTCGGCCATCTTTGTTAGGTAAATTGAATTGAATTCCAATTTATTACCATTGTTACTTATTATTTCAGAGGACCTCGAAGCTGTACCTACTTAAGTGCATATTTTACAATTTGCCTTTGGGAAACCTCAAGAATTTTGAAAAAATTCTACGCTCTCTTCTATTAGAAAATGGTGTTTGTAAAAACAACATCATAAACAATGTTTTGTCCATATGACAGCAATTTTATAATCCCAATGTGCAAAATATTGTTAATACAAAAATTTATCAAAGCCAACCTAACTACCCCACGGCGCCGGACGTCGGCAGACGAACTCCGGCCACCGTTAGGGGCGGGCATGCGGGCGGCGAGTAATGGGCGACTCGCTGTCCGACCATGGACCATGCCCGGGTCGACGGCGCGTTGTTTTCCACGCGCGCCTCAAAGAGTGTCAGCATAATGACGGGGCCCCCACTAGAGGGCCAAAGCCTGCCGGGATCGCGGGACTCATAGAATTATCGTGACCCTGGAACATAAAGGGCTATTGAAGGACACCGTGGATTTTAGTCAGTACAAGTCTGACAGTCCCTCCCGCTCTGCACTGGGTGGGAGGACTCATTTGATGATTTTACCACGCTAAAAAAAAAAAAGCCAACTTAACTACGCGACGTGTCCAAAGCTCAATTATTTATGACAAAAAATAATATCGTTCACCCGATAGCAGGAAAATTAATAAAGTATTCGTTATTGACACTATGATTGATTATATCCGGCACGTCGCTGATGATTGATCAGTGAGGACTACACTAGCGTGTGGACAGTGTTGGGTAGCGATGGGATTTATTTAGTTTCTAACTATATTATTAATACTCGAAACGGGATATTTACCATGTTTACTGTTTCTTATGAGTTCCCGATATTTCGGCGCGGCAAGTATTAATAATAAAGTTAGTGACCATGATAGGTTAAAAGTTTCTAACTAGCTTATGCCTGCGGCTTCGCCCGCGAATTCGATAATTGTCCCACGGGATCATATCACCGGGATAAAAAGTATCATATGTGTTAATCCAGGTTATAAGCTATCTGTATGCTAAATTTCATCCAAATCGGTTCAGTAGTTTTTGCGTTAAAGAGTAACAAATATTCATCCATCCTCACAAACTTTCGCATTTAAAATCTTAGCAGGATAGGATGTTGGTTGTTTTTTTAAACTACATAGTTAGTGCAGAGGAGCTCGTGGCTAAATAATAACAGCCGCTCGGGTCGATCTTCAGGTCAAGCCGTGCTTGCCTAGGTTGGTCTACATACCGAGTTTCCTCCATGCCTCGGAAAGCACATTAAGCCGTTGGTCCCGGGTGTCATTTGTAGATCTTTGACAGTCGTAAACTTGATATTTTTTTTAAGTTTGAAACTGACTGTGAGCGACTGATATTTAAGTTTTGGGCAAGAGATTTGATTTCTAAACAAAGTAATGTTGTGGCTAAGTGATATTTTATTTGTATCGTGGAAGTGATACGTAATGATTTTAAGTTATTTAGGTTCATTCAACTATTGGTAAAAGGAATCAGGCTATGATACAAGTTTTAATGTTACCAAGTTTTGTTGATGTTTTTTTTTAATTTCTTTTAACCCAGTTTCGTCGGACTATAAAAGTTAAATAAATACTTTGTTTAGTCCAAAACACAAACTCCAAAACTAGGTAGGGTCGGTACTTAGAACTGCCCCAACACGGAAACCAGTGGGAAGTAAAAACACATTAATTACGGCTGAACTAAACAAAAGTAAGCTCCGAGTTCGGTGTGCCTTTTGCTTTTGAAAATTAAATATTCGTTTGCGTAACATTTTGGTATCATACTTTGTTTACAAGTTTTCTGTAACACTCTCTCAAATTTTCCCACTCTAAATCCTACATTAACATTACTAATACAAAGTCTAAATTCATATGCGTAGTATTTTCAAGAAATATAAAGCTATTTCAGATGTTAAAATATTGTAATGTTTGGTAATGGTTAAACAAACTGTGTGACCGACGTATATTTAATCCCTCGTTGCCAATAATTTGTGGTGAGTGTGGTAGCTTTGCCAATACTTTATGGTTCAGCCAGTTTTGCCAATTCAGTCACACTTGTGCTGTATCATTTTGAATTGGCTCTAATTCATTTTTGTTACACGAAAGTACATTCTAGCTCAAAATTACAGGAGTAGTGATTAAAATGACTGAAATATCCGCTCGATTGAAAAAACACCGTCGAGCTCATGAAATTTATAAAAAAGTATTTTTGGCAACGATCGTTGCCAAGAGCAAAGTTCGAGTTTTGGTTTTGGAAACTATAGTTGCCAGAAGTAAGTGAGTAGATATATTATATGTCATGTCTAAGGATAAGCAATGTTTGAGGAGGTCAGCCCGTGAATGGGTGACCGTAACGAGAAACACATTATGCCGTGAACGGTGTTTGTGTCTCGTAAAGCACGAAAAATCGATGGTTTCGGTTGTCGTCTTTGTCGTTGTGGGTGATCAGATGCTTGGGAGTCTGATAATCATGTAGTCGTACCAAGTGGTATCATACTATCCAGTAACTGGGTTGTGAAGATCAGCTAGGCAGTCGCTCCTTGTAAAATACTTCAGTACAGCTGCATCCAGCTAGACTGGAAGCATACTTCTACATCATCATCTTTCTGCCCTGGTCCCATATTACTTGGGGTTGATGCTACACGATTTTTGACTGGATGCAGACTCCATCGTAGTTGAGAAAAGCAGATACAATAGCAGAAGTGATTACCAGAAACTAAAATACAAATAACTAAAATGCAAACCAGTAACTAAAATACCAGTAACAAACCAGTAACTAAAACATAAATACCAGTAACTAAAATACGAACCAGTAACTCAAATATAAATAAATTAAAAAGTTTTTTTACTGGATGCCGCCGACTCCATCACAGTTGACCATCTTGCTTTGATGGAGTATACCAGTAACGATAACTTAATAACAGTAAACGCCCACATTCAGCCAATTCTATTTACAATAACCGTTATCATAACGATAACGTAGATATAATGAACGTCAAAACGTCACTTTCGCCTGATAAAGTATAATTACAACAGAGCATTAAGGATAATTTATCAATTTACTGCTAGATATGACAAACGGACCCTCTTAATTTCATAACAGTTGTGTGTGGGTCGACATGATAGATGTTCTGTGTGTAACTAGGACGTCGGGTAGGGATGGGAGTCGATTTTCACTGAGTATTTACTTCTTTCTTTATCGTGTGGTTAGTGCCTAACCTGGTGTCAGAGTTTTTATGACGCCTATGGGCCTCTGACTTGGCTTTACTTTCCGTCAAAAAATATCTCTCAAGAATGGTGGTTTCCTTACGATGCTTTCCTTCACCGAAGAAAGTGATAATTTTGCAATACGCATCTGAATCCGAAAAACAGAGGAGTACTGGTGCGTGTCTTGGGTTCGCAGCTGATACCTATGACTGTGCAGTCCGACGGTCACACCACTAGGCTATCACTGCTTATACAGGGTGTAAACAGACCCCTCACATAGCCGTCAACCAAGCATTATGTACATCAAACTAAGTAACTTTACGCAAAAATTATTGCTGGGAATCGAATTTTTTTTTGGGGTGAAAAATCACGTTTTATGGTAAGACTCGATGGAAAGCACTCAAAGCATTGTGCTGATGGATGGATTGAATAGTACGGGGTCGTGGAGGTGTGTATAGTAAAAATCTTACATTAAAAACATGTATTTAAAAAAAACTTGTGAAAAAGTTGGAACTTTGACGCCCAATATCTCCGTAACTAGAAGATTCCCAGGTATGGTCTAGAACAAAAAAATGATCGTAATGACGGGGAGAACAAGTGCCTTTCGGATATGTTAAGGATCTATTTACACCCTTTATGTTAATGAATATTTACTGTATTGTTTTTGGAAGGAAGAAATGAGTACCTAAGAGGAAGTTCAAAAGTGGCGCCGCCATATAGAAAAATAAAAAAAAAGTAAAGTAAATAAATAAGTACGTACTTACTGCTTCACATGTGATGAGGAGGAATGCGAAAAAGTCGTGGAGGTGCCTGCTGAGATGACGAGTAATACAGAAGTATGGAATGTACCGTAACATCTAACTTAGAAATCCTATGTTCTAACCTAGGTCATGGTGTAAGGATGCTGATAAGCAATAGTGTGTCAACCCACAAAAAATAAAATTTGGAAATATTGATGTATTCAATTTATTTAGGATTCTTGTGACATCTTTAGGTGCTTTTTTTCTCAAATTAAGTCTGTGTGGCTTGACACACTATTGCTTACCAGCATCCAATTATGAGCAACATTTTTAAGGGTTACCGATAGACAGACAAAAAGACAGATAGTCAGACAGTTACTTTCACATTAATTATACTATTAGTGTGGAAGTATGGGTGGATGATAATCGGGTTGGCAGAAATTAGGATGATACTGCCTACCACACAATAGCTTCACTGTCAATTTGGAACACAAAACTCTCAATATGACGCTATCTAACGAAATACAAACAAGTTATCTCTTAATGTGTCTTCTGATTACTAGTGGTTCAAGCCCGCCACACTGTTCCCAAACCTCTGCAACTCCTGACAGTCAGAATCAACAGTGGCGGCCACCAGAAAAGCGCCGAAGCAATGAACCTCGACGAAGTCCGACAGAAGCAATTTAACTGTCTTGGATACCGCAACGAAATTAAACAGAAAAGTATAGCGGAGGAGTAGGAAAACCATAATTTCCACTTCCCTCCATATCAGCAGGAGACAATAAAACAAGGCTACCAGTGGTTCAGTATATACGATTGTTTTATACAACATTAGCTTTAGTATATGCGAAACCTGAAACACGTGCCTAGTATTTTTATGTAAAGAATCTATGTACAAAATTTCAAAACTGTATCATGAAAAATCAGAAAGTCATAAGCTTGTTCTGTTACCTAGTTGTCCGCACAAAAACGTGGTCACCACGCTGCGCGCCCGCGCGCGCGCCTCCAGCGTTGTCTTGAGCTCATTGATAATAATAATTTGGCAGTAGGTAGCCAAATGATTGCGATAGGTACTTAGTGTCGCTCGGTGTCCAACTTGTAGCCTTTTTTAAATTTTTGGGACAAAATATAGCATGGTTTAAAAATTATTGGAATCGATTCAGTTATTTATTCTGAACAAACTATATTCAGCTTTCGCATATACTAAAAATAATGTTGTATAAAACTGCGCTTTTCATGCTACGTTTTTTCCATTTACTACTTACATAAGTCGAATTTTCGCCTCCCTATTAGAAACGCTTGGCCGAAAAACACTTAGAGCGGAGCGCTAAATAATAGCTTATTTTACCCTTAAAAAGAATAACGTAGAACGAGGAAATGCATAGTATGGTATAGGGTATGTGTTTGATGTTGTACGAGTGTGTGTATGATGTAAGATGTTTTTAATATGGGTTATTTTATGAACCTGAAATAAATGAATTTTAATAGTCTTACTACTACTATCCAGGGCTGGTTTTTATTATTTATTTATTTATTCAGGTTAGCCAACAATTGTTTACACAAAACATTTAAAATCGAACTTTCTTAATAGTACGTTTATAAGTGCAACAATCACTTACAGGCTAACACAACATACACCAATTATGGTTGCGTAAAAGAGCAATATTACAATGCCAAAAAAGATACATACAATTTAAAGCAACATAAGCAACATAAGTTTAACTGATGAATACTACTGACAATTTGACGGTTTTTGTACAAAAAATAATCCAAACGGTTTTTTTTGCTTTACTTAAAAGTTGATTGTGAAGTAAGAATACAAAAAGTATTGTCTGTATATCTGTCAATTAGTATAGAGATTATAAAAATAGCAGCAAACGTTCTTAAGTTTCGACTGCCTCGTTGGTCGAGTGGTAGCGACTGTTGAACATGAGATCCTGGGTTCGATTCCCGGGTCGGGCAAAGTGTTATTCGGTTTTCCCATCAGGAATTTTTCAGTAGCAGCCACGGATTTGTGACCGGTTGATGGCAATAGGCACGCCCCTATTACACGGGACTTAATAACTGGCCCTTACCCATCGAAGATTACAGGCGTGATGTTATGTTCTTAAGTTTATGTGGCTGAGAAAAAAAAATTGAGGGTTTTGTACAGTATTTTAGTAAAAACACCGTAAGAAAAATAATCACAAGTGTCCACGGCCACTTCTGTTTCCAGGCTGAATGTCGACATACGTTCGCCTCCCATTGTGTATAATCTGTATTTACAAGCGGCCGCCATCATAAATAATGAGCCTCTCAAGTTATGGGAAAGGACATATGCCATTGTTTATGGTAACGTTACCCAAAGACCAGTGGCTTCCAACCTTTTTGACCAGGGAGTATTTTGATTTCTTCACCTTACAAGACAATTGAACTGTGTCGAACTTAAAATGTTTTCAACATAGTTCTCATCATCGTTCTTACCTTTGTATAGATTCTTTTTATCGATTGTTTGTGAATGTGTGAACATTGTAGGCTTTGTAGATTCCCAGCTGCTTGTTAACTTTTTATTTTGTTCTACATTTATTGTGTAGTAAGCAACGACTTATTGTCGGGCCTACGCTGTCCCCCATACATAAATGCACAAATCCATGATTATATTGTAATACCAAATGATTTGAAAAGAGTAACCATGGAGTTTCTTGCCGGTTCTTCTCCATAGGAAACGACCAACCCCCCACCGTGCACCTTTTTGTTGACGTTTTATAAGTGCCCATCGAGGCCTATGTGAAATAAAATATTTTGATTTTGTTATTAACATAAAATCACGCCAGAAATCCCTGAAGGGTTAGCTAAAGGTAAGAAATGTTTCATTCCCATGTAATAGGGGGCGAGCCTGTTGCCACCAACTGGGCACAAATCCAGTCTCCGTAGCTGCTACTGAGAAATTCCTGATGAATAACCCAATAACACTTTGCCTGGGAATCGGACCCAGGACCTCATGCTCAGCAGTCGCGCTTACAACCACTAGACCAACAAGGCAGTATCATCGTTATTGTCCTGCCTTTATCCCAGTTTATTTTGAGTTCGGCGCAGCATGGCTTTTAGCAGTCGCTTTAGCAGACAATTTTCAACATAGTCATTAAATTAAAAGTTATACGTTAACAAAACGTAACGTTTGCAGTTTATATCAATGTGAATTTGCTGTGAATGCTTAACTTCTATTCAAGTTAAAAAGGGCGATTAAAAGAAGAAGGATCAAAATTCACCCACGTCCAAAAGCAACGAGAATTTTTTAAAAAAAAAAAAACCTTTGTTGCTCGATGATGGACCTTAATAATTGAAGTCAAGTCAAGATAGCCAAGTACTTCTCAATATTGTAGGACATTCATCGTAGATATTACTGCCCCTGAACGAATTATGTTAGCAATTTTTTTTAAATGTTAAACTGTAAAGATGGAGTTTGGAAGTATGCCATCTTTTTATAGATATTTTTATAAATTTTTTGAGATACTTCTCTTTGCTGTAGGACGTGGGTTAGTTTTTAAAGAACCGTGCTCCTTCTTCTTTTAAACCTTTTCCGAACCTTTGAACCCACTGGAGGTCCATGTACCATAGACTGCAGGTTGGGAACCAATGGTCTATGATAACGCAGCTCATAGACAAAGGATGTAATGTAGTTTGTGTTATTAGGACGCGTTTTGTTATCCGCATCGTTAAGTCACTTATGGTTTATTCATGTCGTGTCATGGGTTAAATTACGAGAAAATGTTTAGCGTGGCCGGACATTTTCGCGTGTGAATTTTTGAAGTGTCAAAGTGATAAAGTTGGAGAAGTTATTATGGGAGAGGACTCGGCAGTTTACTGTGGGGCTTTTACAGAAGTTAGTTTAATATTTAGAGTTAAAGGGTTGGACGGAGGTTTAGCGATAAACTGTTTACATAATTATGGTTTTAGGGTTCCGTACCTCAGTTGGCAAAAACGGAACCCTCATAGGATCACTTTGTTGTCCGTCTGTCCGTCTGTCAAGACAGTTTTTCTCAGGAACGCGTGGAGGTATCAAGCTGAAATTAATATCAAATATTCAAGTCTGCTACCCCTTGGAGCAGTGATAAAATCAACATGTAAGTCAACGCGATCAAAACATATGACCGTTTATGTCGCATATTTTGCGATTTCACAAGGGAATCAAAACCTATAGGGTACTTCCCGTTGACCTAGAATCATGAAATTTGACAAGAAGCAATGTCAAAATCAGAAAACTGTAAATATGAAGTTTAATAACCAAATACCTACAAGTTTATACAGAACCCTCGATATTCGAGTCCAACGCGCACTTGCCCGGTTTCTTTTATGATTGGTTTACATACTTGATACAGGTGTGAATGCTTAGTTTAATTTACTTAGTGCGTCTTAGTTAGAAAAATAAATTGTAAACTTTTTAATTTTTATTGCCCATCCTTATCTTTTGCCTTGTATCGCTCTAGTTTAAGCACAAAAAAGCTTTTGTTTCATCATCATCTGCCTAGCCTTTTCCCAACTATGTTAGGGTCGGCTTCCAGTCTAACCGGATGCAGCTGAATACCAGTATTTACCATTGAGCGACTGCCTATCCGACCTCCACTACCCAGTTAGTACTAGGTAATACGATACCCCTTGGTAAGACTGGTTGTTAGACTTTTTGGGCTACTGAACGACTGTCAAAGATCTACAAATGACAGCCGGGACTAACAGCTTAACGTGCTTTCCGAGGGACGGAGGAAGCTCGGTATGTAGTGGGTGGTCACCCATCTACAGACCAACCTAGGCAAGCACGGCTTAACCTAAAGATCGATCCGAGCGGCTGGTATTATTTAACCACGAAAAAATCTTTTGTTTATCCACCATAAACGAAAAACTAATTCTATACCTTATCACATAATACAATCGTACCCGCGAAAAAACATAACCCAAAATGTATAAAAATCTATTTTTACCCCAACCTTGCCTTATAAAAACATACGTTGAACATAAAATACATTTTTTAACCCCATAATGCGTCCCAATGCTAATCAGATTGTAAGGGTTATAATCTAAATTACGCACCCCTAATTACGTTCTATGTCCCTCGTGAATATTAACACCCTTTACATGTATACAGGGTGGGGTGTTATACTAAGTGATGTTTAAAATTTATGACCAAGGAGCTTGAAATTATGGTTTCAAAAGAAAATATGCTGTCTTTTTGGAAAGGGATACTTATTCAAACTCAAACTCAAAGCATTTATTTCAATTAGACCATCACAAGCACTTTTGAATGTCAAAAAAACAAAAAGAAGCGAAGCTACAGTCACATTCACAAGGCATAATAACTTGAGTAAGTACAGTACCGTATTTTGTTTTATTCAATAAGGCAAGACCGAATTTTCAATTATAACAAAGGAGTCACGTATTAATTATTCCGAATATCTATCCTAACGTTTGTAATTGTTCAGAAACCATTCAAATGAAACAGTAAATGATTGAACTCAAACGCTTGACTAGGTTGTACTAATTACGTTTGACAGTGTTTACATTCAGTTTATTAAAGAACAAAAAATATAATCACTTTTTTAGTTTGTATGGTAATTCTACAACTAACTTACGCTGCGCGCTACAGCGTAGCTCAGTTAGCGCTACGGCATAGCTCAGTTAGCGCTACGGCGTAGCTCAGTTAGCGCTACGGCGTAGCTCAGTTAGCGCTACGGCGTAGGTCAGGTGGCGCAACGGCGTAGCTCAGCGCTACTAGCTCAAACTCGATCGTACTGTGATCGCTAAGATCACGCAGTCTGCATTTCAAAGTGCTTTTGTGCTTGGTATATTGACAATAACTGAAAGTTGTTGACAAACTACCCTATTGCTGTATGTTTAATAAATTACGATACGTATATTTTTTCTAGTACTATCTCATCTCATCTGTATCGAAAATAAATTGAAAGTCTGTTGACAATTATGGAAAAACATATTTCATGTATAGAAATAGTATGTATTTTATTTTCTTTGTTAAACCAAGCATTACATCATGCTTAATGTTAAGACATTTTCAGCCTATACATAACAATAAATTGTACCATTATATTTTATGTAATCATTTTGATGTGACTTCATATAAGAATTTATAGGTACGTCATGAGGATTTATGTGCAACACTACACATTAAAATAATTTCCCGTTGTTATTTTATTCTTCATAAAATATTTTATTCATGGAAAAGACTTACTTCCATTATGGAGTATGTGTGAAATAATTACCATAGCTAAAGTTATTTTCACCTTTAGTGATTACGAAATAAAGTTTGAAATCCTTTGTTTGTATTTGTTTGCTTATTTTAACTTCTTGTTTTTTTTTTATTTTTAAGAATTATGAAGTTAGTGTGGGTTTTGAGTATTTCTTTTTGTATTGTGAAGTTGACAGGTATCTACGGTTTTGTTTTGAAGTCCATCTTTTATGGACTGGGTGCACTTCTTAGGTGCACATCTTTGGGGCGCAGGCTCCGGACCACCTCCAACACTATCCTGAGCGTATTTGTGAACAGGTTTGATTGTCAGTACATTAACCATTGTTATATGATTAATGTATTGACAAACAAACAAATGACTCAGAGGCAGGTGTAAATATTCCTGCTACATTTACATTTTAAGTTAATATTTTAATTTATTTTATTTTTTATCATTTTAAATGCAATTGTAATTATTAAAATTTTGGAATTCAATTCAAGTATGTTATGCTGTGTAATTTTTTTAAATTTTCTTTCGTATGGGCGCATCTTGCCTGAAATAAATGAATTTTGTTTATTTATTTTATTTATGTTTTTTTTGCAAAATACGCTCTTTGGGCTTAGAGTTGCGGACACCAATCAAAAAGGCTTTGAATTCTATTGTAGCAAAAACCTAAAAAATAAGTTAAATTAATGTTTTTTATTTGTATTTATTTCAATAGCCTTATCTTTAAATACCTATAAATAATTATAAAAGGCTCACCAACTTTTTCGTCTAAAAATTAATATAAATAATCTTAATATAATACAATCCCTGAAAGGGTTAAGCAGGAGTACGCCCACATTTCTTCGGTTACATTGAAGCCCCATGTGATAGAGGCTGCTACTAAGAATTCTTGATGGAAACATGGATTTTTTTTCATCCATCTCTCATAATAAAACATGATAAAGACCAAATTATTCTTTTCCCCAAAAAAAAACCATCTGAAAATACATTTCAATCCGCAACCCACAGAAAACGCCTCAAGATATTCCGTTTTAAAATAACAGAAACAAAATTCTCTTAAAATAAAACCGTAGATACTGGGGGCCGATTCAAATTACACTGTTTGGTTAAAGAATGCCAAAGGGGCTTGAAATAGTACAAGATCCTGACAATGATCGACCTTCACCCATCCGTTACCGAATGAAAATTATATCGCAAAAATGACCGAGTAGAAGATGACGTAACGCCTTGGATGGCTTCTTCTTTAATTGGCGAGAAGATGCGCAACATCGAGAGAAGCGGAAGGACTGCGGGAAGGTCTTTGCCCAGGAGTGGGAGAGTTCAGGTTCCCAAATAAACCCACCTAATACCATAGCATTTATTATTTTTTATAATTATAATTAAACTATCTGTATTGTAATATTCAGTAAACAGATGTGTGCAGGTCGATCTTAGTCGGGATCTTAGACTATACCTACCCAAATTGGGGGAACTAGGCAGTGGCGAGATAATTACCTAAATAAACAACTGAATAGAGCATTCTCTCCTTTGTGAAACAGAAGCGTGTCTAAAGAGTTCGCTGAATAAAAATCAAAGGAGGTTTTGTATAAAATTGTTTTTTGAACAATTTTCGCCAGTTGGAGCGAGGAAGTTGGGCTATTCGGAACTTCTTACTTTACGCTGGAATTTGTGTAGGAAGTGTTGTCGAGGTTTGGCAGGTTTATGACCTGAAATTATGGTTTTGAATATTTAGACATTACAAAGTTCCTGGCCCTTGGGCGCTGTTTTGAGTGGGACGAGTTTCCCCATTACCCATGATTTTGGACTTTACAAGATTTTACAGGATTTTTCAGATACGTCTTTATGTTAAATTATTTTTGAGTTTTGTTTAACTCAACAATAGGCTGTATCATCATCTGCCTAGCATTTTCCTAACTATGTTGGGGTCGGCTTTCAGTCTAATCGGATGCAGCTGAATATCAGTATTTTACATCGAGCGAGTAATTGGGTAATACGATACCCCTGGTTGTCAAACTAGTTGTTAGACTGTCGGGTTTCTGACTACTCGTAACGACTGTCAAAGATCTACAAAATATGACATCCGGGTCTAACGGTTAGATGTGCTTTCCATAGCACTGAGGTAACTCGGTATGTAATGACGGTCGCCCATCCACGAACCGACCTAGGAAAGCACTGCTTAACCTTGGAGATCGATCCGTGTGGCTGTTACTATAAAGACAGGAAGTCCTCAACAATAAACGTGAAACGTCAATACGGAAATTACATTTGAGGATTTCTGTAGGCATCCCAAAAGCTAAACTGTTCTTGTTTAGGGCTATATTTCACCGGGACACCATGGCGGCGCAACCAGTCGCCGCTACCAATAAAATGTATACAGCTCTATAGAGAGTTACTCACCTGGTGTCCGTTTGGTTTGCGCAACCAATTTGGTGGCGCGACCAACTCGGACGCGTGCACAGAATGTTACTGGTTGCGCCGCCACGCTGGTCGCGCCTTCTCTCGCGACCTCTTCGAGGTCCATTTGGATACTGTCTCAGTGTGGTGTGGCGACTCTAGTGTTTGTGGTGTCTAGTTTGGTAGCTTACGGACACCACGGTGGCGCAACTGGTTGCGCCGCCATGGTGTCCCGGTGAAATATAGCCCTTAGTGTCGCACACAACACCAGCATGTCAATCTATGTATTTACTTTTCAAATGCTTTCTAAAGTATTCCAAAAACATGTTACATTTACAAATTCGGAACTTCAGTCAAAGGAAAGCAATTAAAAAAAGCGCTGTGGACACATTACGCGGGCAGCTCTATCCGCAAGTTTGCTCGGCTCCCACGCTCGAATCAACTGTGTTGACGCAATCATACATTCAGGATAGGTTCCCTACGTATTTCAAGTGTGGAAGGATAGATACTTTATTTTAACTTTAAAATTGAATAAAGAATGGAACTAAACTCCTCTATTTCATAAGGATGGGCTTAATATAACCGTTATGTGGATGTACTGTAGGTACAATTCTGAATAAATGTAAAAAAAACACAGATGTGATATGTTACGTGATGACGTTGGGTGATTTTTAGAACTTAGAATAAGTTTTAATAATAATTCTGGTTCGACTTGGCCAAAGAATCTCAAAAAACGTCTTAAGGCTCGTAAATATCAGGTTTATGTACAAGAAACGAGATGAAAGATAATAATTTCGTTTGATGAAAGTGAAACGACATGTTTTAGCCAATGAACTGGAAAACATAAAATTAAATACTTTCCCTTCTTCTACCTTCTGCTGAGCCTGAGGTCCAGGGTTCGATTCCCGGGTTGGGTAAAGTGTTCTTGGGTTTTTCCGTTAGGAATGTCTCAGTAGCAGCCACGGAGTCTAGATTTGTGCCCGGTTGATATATCAATAAGCTCGCCCCTATCACATGGGATTAAAAACATAACTGGCGAAATGTGGTCGTACTATTAGGTACACCTCTGCCTTCAGGGATTACAGACGTGGGATTACGTTAAATTGTAAGTTAAAATCCAAGATAATATCCGTTCCAACATTTAAAAAGCATAAACAAATTGAACAACGCAAAGTCAAACTAAACTTTTACTTAACAAATAAAAACAAGGCACATTTGTAAAACACAAATATTGTTGTTCCAAAAGTTTAAGCTCGCCTTCCCTTAGTTGGACGATTCGCGTTACTTTCACAAAATAAACACAACTTGAAGAGTTCAAACTCACTTTTCATGTTTTGATGCGTATTTGTTTTTACGAGGATTGTTGAAAAATACGTACGGTCAAATCAGTTTGGACACATGGCCGACACGGTCCCGGATGCATGTACAAAAGCTTCACACTGCCTAGGTGAAGATGCTGAGGTGGTCGCACGCATTCGGTGAGTACGCAACGAGCATTTCAGTGGTAGTTTCAAAGATACCCGTATACGGCTCTCGGTTAGTTTCGGTGATATCACCGAAACTAACCGAGAGCCGTCTCCGATGGTATGGTCACGTGATGCGAAGAGACGAGGAACATGTAGTAAAGAAAGCGTTTCAACTACCTGGCTTTATGAGACATATAGGACGACCTCCGGCTACGTGGTGGACTAGCATAACGAAACTCCTATTGGAGGAAGAACTGCCGATAACCCAGGACTGATGGTCCTGGCGCAACAAAATTAAGAGAGCTGACCCCATCTAAAGTAGGATAGCGCTATGAAGAAGAAGAAGAGTTCTACAGCTCCTTACACACACACACACACAGCACACACACACAGCATTAAGTACAAGGTGACGGAAAATATCGTCAAGAAAGCATGTCGTCTTAGAACCAAAAATAACATTCGAAGTCATGTAAAGTTTGTAATCCACCAACCCGCAGTTACCCAATCCCTCTCCGAGTCCCAGCATTGGGAACGTTTTATGTATTATCTTTATGCATTATTTTTCTTCACATTGTAATGAAAAATAATCAAAAAAAGAAACATCTTGAAATAAAAAAATTACGTCTTTACGAAATATTTGCTTAAAACTTTATGCGAACTGACTGGCATTTAATAACTTGATCTCGAAATCGAATTTCTGCTCAGTATTACTGTTTTTAAAATATAATAATCCCTTTCAAAAGTATTCACGTTTTATCGAGAATGGTACAGTAACAGTCCACAAAGCGAGTAGTTACATTTATAAATAAAGATTTTTCCTGAAATGAATGAAAATACACGTAAGGGTTAATGTAGATCAGTTAAGCAGCTTTACAGCTGTTTTTTATAAAAAATAACAACGCAACAGCTTATTTTCTTGTTAAAGTAACATTAACTTTACGATAAGCTATAATATACGTTAGTGAAGCTTTAGGTCAGGAGTTCTCAACATGCCGTGTGCGATTTTTTTTTACTTTACATCTGATTGAAGTTCTATCCACCCTTGTGTGAGACAGTAAATGGGACAAAATATTTTATAAATGTTCTTATTGTTTAATGAATATCATGTTGTTTGTTTTAATTGCATTTAACATTGAAATCAATATTAACGTAGACAAATAAATTTTATTCGAATTTAATAATTAAGTTTCAAAAAAGGTTGGCAACCTCTGCTTTAGCACATACACGTACCATAACCATCTACCATATTACAGCAAATGAACCTTATCGTTATTTCTCGGCTTTAAAACTCCATGTAGGTCTCTCAGACCCCGCGGATTACTCTTAAAGGTATAATGAAAAGAGCACATAATATTGTTTATGGGTTTACATGGAGATTTTTTACGATTTTCCTCCTCTAGAGATAAGTGAAAGTCTACGATGTAATAACATAAATTCATGGTGTTACACGTGTGTATGTGGAACCATTTGTTTTTATTTTACGTAAACCTTTGTAATTTGGACGCGAATAACGGGTTTAACGTGGGTTTTTCCTAACTTGAATTGGCTGTGGGTATAATTTGATTGAAAAAGGAAAAAATTATTGATCTTTTAGCTCAGACAATAGTTTTGTTTTAGGTTTATGATAATGTACCGCTTTCAATAAGACTAAATTACCAAAACGTTTGTATTTAACGAAGGTCCGCTTCAGTGAAATTGAATCGGGTCAATGTTTTAAATCAACAACTATCGTTTCCTAATATCTAGCTCAAATAATTCAATTCCTAAGCCAACTTTAACTAAAGCTCTCCAAGATATTTTCACAAATCTTTTTTATTCCGCCATTACTTATTCTCAACGTAACATCCTAAGAAGATTATAATATTTTCAGCATAAAATCCTGACGATTCTTTAATGTCTAGACGCGAAACTTTTCGGATATCCTAACTACATTTTGAGTGTGGTAACCCTCGAAGAACAATTTACTTCGTTCAAATGCGAATCTATCTGCTTCAAGCATAGATTACGGCCTGGGCAATATCGAGCTATTACAGTAGTAATGTCTAACATTAATTTATTTTGATTGTGTAACATAATTAATTCATAAAATATTTATTTGTAGTATTACAGCGCTCAGTTGGGTGTTGAATAATTTAATTTAATTTAATCATTGTTCATGCATTCATTTCAGGGATTTGTTGATGAATGTCGTGACTACTGGCTATTTTACATGCGTTAATGGGCTCTCACAAAATGGAGGCCCGAGTCGGCGCATTAGGAACAGCACAACAATAAACTGTAGCATGAAAGAAAGAAGCCTGGGGTTGATCCCCGGGAAAATATTATTGTGTTTTATCTTAAAGGGATTTTGTACCACCTCGAAGTCTGGATTCATGTGGGTTAATAGCAAAAAATCTCGCCCCCTTTTACATAGGACTTACATATAACTGGTGAAATGCGGGTGTACCATGATGTTACACCCGCATCCTTACTATCCTTACTCCTTAATTATTATTTTATTATTTCCTTTATTTATTTTATACATATTAAATAAATTTTTAAATATTCTAATATAAAACAACATAAAAAAACATTAAAAAATATAAAAAATAGTGGTCCGCCGGTATCGGGAGCTGGGTCCAAGCTATTATTATTATTTTGTTTTTATTAATATTTTTATTTTTTTACTTGAATATTATAAATGCGAAAGTAAGTTTATTTGTTTGTTTGTTACCTTTTCACGCCTAAAATACTAAACCGATCATCCTGAAATTTTTCATATACGTTGTCAGTTGTACAGAAACGGACATAGGGTACCTTTCATCCCAAAAAAAGTACTGTTCCCGAGGAAAACAACAATAACTTTTTTAAGACAGCAACAACAACAACAACTTCCACCAACAACAACAACAACAACCACATAACAATAACAACCAACCACCAACAACAACTCCAACTTTCCTTTCTTTCTTTCTTTTGTATGATGCACGTCAAGTCCCTGCGACAAATAAATATTTTTTCTTCTTTTTCTTCTTTTTTATGATAGTAGATGGCGCCACGTGTCTTTCGAATCATAATTGAATTATATTATTAAAAGCATAATATATTACAAACCGAATTCATTGTCAAATTATAAATTAACACTAGCGCAGCCGTGGGTAAAAGCTAGTTTCTTATACTTCTTCAAAAAAACCAGGCGTGATGCGAAATCTGTACGTATTAACAATTTCAGTAAACGTTTCAGCAGTGCGATCTGTCCGACTCAACATTATACATGAAAATTTTTCTGGGATATTCTCTGAAAATTGCAGCCGCTTAGTTTCTGAGCCGTCACAGTGCAATTCAGGCCATGAAATTCAGGTTCCTGTATTTTCATTTTGAATGTTGTTTGACAAAAAATGTCGTTTGTAGGATTTACCCTTTTTCAAATATTTCGTCGAAATGAACAGATGATCGAATAGTTTTTTTTTTGCTTTTAGCTTTAAAACTCTAGTGTCGGTTGGTTCGTATTACCCAGTACTAACTGGGTTGGTCTGATGGGCAGTCGCTCCATATAAAATTCTGGTATTCAGCTGCATCCGGTTTGACTGGGGCCGACCCCAAAATAGTTGGGAAAAGGCAAGGCAGGTGATGAGCTTTAAACTCTACTCTTGATGGTCTTCTAGTCTTGGGTTAAACCCCGGGTTGCGCAAAGTGTTTTCCAGTTTTTATTGAAGAAACTAGCTGTTGCCCGCGGCCTTCATTCGCGTGAAATTATTATAAAACATTACTTACCTTTTTGAATCGAATTTTGTTACCAATTTCACGGAACCCTAATTAGAGTCCGTGTAAAAAAACCCTTGTTCTAAAATAAAAGTAGCCTATGTTAGACCTTATAACATTAACTATATGCCAGTAAAAGTCCCGTCAAAATCGATCCAGGCTTTTCGGAGGTTAGTCGGAATAAACAGACAGACAAAATTTAAAAAAAAATGTGTTTTGTTATAAGTGCCGTATATATTCTTATATGCATTCAGTTAAAAGCTGTTATTTTGATATTACAAAGTGAACGAGTAGGTACAAAAAAAACTGTTTCTTTGGGAAAGTTGTTTGTTATCATGAGTACAATCACGTGTTTAATTATCGGTCACTAATTACCATTCACCCTATATTTACTTACACAGACCTTAAAAAAAAACTGGAAATGGGTGTACTTGACACCAACGGCTTCAAAAATTAAGGTATGTTAAGTTGGGCTTAGAATTCCAAAACTAGAACCCAACGTTATCTTTCCAACAAAGTTGCTATTAGCACAAAAATAAGTACCTACCAACCTACATACTTAACTGCGGGTCTAGTCTTTTAAGTTAGGTATAACATACCGAAGGCTGGAATATTCTAGACTTTGTTAGGTCATAACCTCCGTAGAGAGCTGAGGGGAATTTAATCTAGACTTAGCTTTTGCGTTCGTGCGCTTGGAATTTGTCGAAATGTTGTATGAGTCTCGTGTAACGTAACGTACGTGGCTACGGTTTTAATTTCATGGGTTTTGATAGAAATCTAGTAAGCATACATTAAGGTCGTAATTATTTTGTGTTTCATGGAATCAATACATAGGTGGTATAATTCATTTTCAATTAGGAATTTAATATACCCATAGGGTACCTTATGGTTTCTCACAGCATTACATATACTTTTACTACGTAGATACCCATCTTAATTAAATTTAATGTTACGTGTTCGTGTGTTTGTGTATGTGTTGTTGTTGTGGTTGTGTTGTTTTTTGTTCCATCGTCGACCTCGTCTCTGTCCTCTGGACTAAATTGAGGTCAAGAGTAAGCCCATTTAGTATAAAAAAAACCTCTCCTATAATATCCCCATCTGTAATATTATTATATCCGTTCCACAAAGATACATTTTTACATATTTAGATATCGAAAAAACTTCCCACCATTACACTCATTTTTACGATCAAGGAAAAAAATCAGCATAACTATTAATGACTGGTCCATGTGAAGCTACTTGCCTTTCCACTCTACTCGGTTCCAAACTTAACATATGCATGTATGGACGACTCTATTTGTACAAAAATATGGGTGAGTATACCGTGGCAGCGACAAAGGATAAGTTTGTAGGCTAGTATGTCATACATGATCATGCCGACCTCAAAAGTAGGACAGTTTTGTGCAGTATTTTGTCAGAATTGCGTTGTAGGGACGTTTATGATATTCGAAATGGGGCAACTGCTTTAAACTATCGTTATGTTTTACGTTTTTTATAGATTGTTTGTTTTTGATCACGACAGGGACCTTTTAATGAGGCAGAGTGGCAACCATTGCCAACTGTAACTACCTTGAAATGTTGGTGGTCTATTGGGTACACCTCTGCTTTAACCTTCGGGGGTTACAGGCGTGAGTTTTCGTTTTGTTTTTGTAAAATTACTTATTTCTGGAAAATCAAAACTCGAGTTATAATAAAATTATAATATTGTGATAAAAATCGATTCTGGCTACCGCATATAATATCTACCGACTGAGGTCAATTGTTCAAAACACAGACGTGAACATTACAAACTACATACTTTGTCGACTGTGTAATATTCAAAATTGAGTTCTCATACAAAATATGTGCCCAATGCGATTTCATTGGCTCTGCGGCGGATATGGAATTTTAAACCTTTGACTGGTGACATAGTTTTAGTGTAACGTAACTGGTGACGAACGGTCTGACAGACCGGTGCCTTATTTTGTATTTACAACAAAAATTAAATATGGTACCTTAACTTACTGTTTATTTAAATATCAAAGAATAAATTTAAACAAATTCATGTACTCTAAATAATATATTTTAATTATGAATTTGCAGTAACCAGATATGAAGTCCAAAAATTACAAATGCGATAAATATTTACTAAAAATATGATACCCACCAAATTTCAAAACCCGAAAAACCACAGCTAACACTAAAATTTTATGACAATAAACTTACTAATAAATCTCCTTACTAACCTGTCATATTCGATAACTTAGCTATAGGTAAGTATATAAGCAAGCATTTTTTACTGAAACTCGTCGACAAACTCCATTATAAATGAGGTTCGCTAACGACCTATTCTTGACTACCACTATCTAGAATAACGCCCTAATGACACTAGATGAAGTTGTCTGAAGCCTCTGTGTAGGTTGGATATGCGTTTGGGATTTGTGGGACTTGTCCTTTTTTATTTTTCAAAAGCGTGTGGATCTCTTTCATCTAGGCAAGCGTGCAGCCGTGCACCCTAGACCACATCATCGCTTTATTTCAGGCGAGTTGCAGCCAAAAGCAAGGCTATTTCGGCTTAAACAAAAAATGATTATTTTTAGAGTACTTATAAAATAAAGTCAAGTCTAACATCCACTTTCCATATGCAAACAAAAATGTATTAAATAAAACCTTACAAAAAACTCCAAACCAAAACTGTCCCAAATTATTCACCCTAACGCACACACCCTACATCTATACAACGTGTTGGAACCGCGAACACCTTCGGTTATAAAGGTGTGGCCACGTCAGCGTTTATCGGTCGCGCGCTACTCATCAATCTTGCTTTCGTTCAGGTGATATGTCGCGCGTCCATTGAACACGATTTTGTGTGGGACGTATTCAACTAACGTTACAAATGACATTTTTCTGTTACGTGGTCGGTTGAGCGCGTTTTCGATAGTGTGTTCTGGGTTTATGATATTTTTTTTTTCTTTTGTTTCCTGTGATTGAGTATAGGTTTGGTTTTGAAGTGAAAGTTGTGTAGCCAAATATGAGAAATGATGGCTGCTTTCAATATTTGTTGTGTTTTTGTTTCAGTAACGTTTATATCGAAAGCCTCAATTTTTTTTTCTCCACGATGGGTGACCGGCCTCCGTTTCTCGGAAAGCAAGTTAACACGTTGGTCCCGGCTTTTATTTGTAGATCTTTGACAGTCGTTGCAGGTGGCCCGAAAGTATGATAACCAGTCTTACCAAGGGGTACCGTATTACCCAGTACTAACTGGGTTGTGGAGGTCAGATATGCAGTAGCTCCGTGTAAAATACTGGTATTCAGCTACATCTGGTTAAACTAGGAGCCGACCCCAACATAGTTGGGAAAAGGCGGAAGAAGCTCTATATGTAATGGGTGGTCACCCATCCACAGACCAACTTCGACAAGCGCCGCTTAACCTAAAGATCGAACAGAGAGGCTGTTATTATTTAGCCACGAACTCCTCCGTCATAAACCTTATACCGGCTCTAAAAGTGATAAAATTAAACTACAGCCGTTCAAACCGTATCATAACAGATATAGCATCGTTATCCCCATGTGGTATGACGTTAAGTTGCCAGACCAATACATTGTCGGACTAAACACTGATGAGACTGAGGATCAATACGGTGTCCGAGTTCCGACTTAGTCATACATTGCACATTGCTCGCAGAACGGATGGCCGATGGGGCCGAAAAGTTCTGGAGTGGCGACCGCGAACCGGAAGACGTTGCGTTGGAAGGCCTTCCACTAGGTGGACCGATGACCTGGTGAAGGTTGCAGGGATCCGCTGGATGCGAGTCGCACGGGACCGGTCAATGTGGCGACACTTGGGGGAGGCCTATGTCCAGCAGTGGACGTCTTTCAGCTGAAATGATGATGATGATGATGATGATGGCTTTTTTTGCTGTAGTACCTAAACCAGTCTGTACCGTGAGATGGGTCGATGGGAGAACGTTCTCTTTTATGGAAAGATCTTTCTTTATCGTGTGGTTAGTGCTTAACGTGGTGTAGAGTATTTACGCCACCCACGAGCCTCTGACTTAGCTTTACATGCCGTCGAGAAATATCTCTCAGGCATTCTGGTTACGATGCTTTCCTTTTCCGAAGCAAATGATAATTATACAATACGCATATGAATACGAAAAATCAGAGATGCGTGTTTCGAACTCGAGACCTATGACTTGGTAATCTGACGGTCGTACCACTAGGAACGATATCGTCGGAGCGTTTAACTGCAGTTAAGGATTTTGTTTTAAAGCTTGGCGATTTTGATTCGTGAACAGTTATTTCGTACACAGACCGCGCTACCGCGTTTCGGAAAACACGTTGATCTGTTAGATGTCGTTCGTAGAGCTTTTATAGTCGTACAGGGTAATCGTCCAAAAGTCTCATAACCAGTTTTACAAAGGGTAGTCACACCTTGAAAGATGAATAACACAGATTGAAAAATACAGGCATTCTCCATTCAGTTGGAAAAAGGCTAGGCTAGTTAGAAGGAGAGTGATTTTTTTTAAACAATCATAATAATTATTTTCAAAAATTGATGATCCTTCATTAATTGAAATATCTTTAAAGAATGCTATCAAGATTTTAGTTCAAAAACCAATTTTGCGTACCGAATTGAACCTTCCGAATTTTCCTCTTCGATCTAATTTTAATTCTGTTCGATCAAGGACCGTTTCTCGTGAACTATGCAAACACTTCTTCATTAAGAGGGTCTTTGTCTTATAGTGTGGGGCTAGGAGAATTATTGGAAATTAAATTCAATATTAAACATGGCGCAACTGCCCAACACGATAGCCTTTGGTGGGACATAATTTCGGGATTCAGACAACACGTTACGACTGGCAAATAATGACAATATCAAACGCACATAAAAAAAAACTACGATTTTTTTCTAAGGGCAACCCCTTAGAAAAAAATCGTTACAAACTCTTTTTGCTTCATCCACGTTCATACATCAGCCCCCGTAGTATGAACACCGTAGACAAGGATTTCTTTGACGGAAGAATCGACAAAATGAAAGATAGTGCAAAGAAATCTGTCATTGTGTCGACACAATCTGTCATTTTGTCGATTCTTCCGTCAAAGAAATCCTTGTCTACGGTGGTCATGCTACGGGGGCAGGTCATACACACTCACCGGTTGTGAGTATTACGGATTTGACCTTTCTGAAGAAATAAGTGTGATGTAGCTCCTCAGGGCAGCTTCTACACAAAGACCTTTACTATGTTATATTACAAACGAGCTGTTCAGGAACCAAAGGCTACCTTTCCGAGAAACCTCTTCTCCAATCTACAGGTAAAGGAAATTACTAACTTTTTCTTAGTATGAGTAACGTTATTAAACATCCATTTCTAAGAAAATCTATTCCGGTATATTCCCTAAGCATTCAGGCTTAACAAATAGGAATGTTCTAGAGAAATTAATATGGCTCGCTAATAAAACTGATTGCGACTTGGGGTAGGCCTTTTTTTAACTTGTATTGTCCCAGTGCTGGGTCTCATAATTTCCCACTTTTTTTTCTATGCTTTTTTTTGTCAAATCTCCCCCACCATACCATCATACCATCTTTAATTTTTAAATGATGATGCAAATATACTTTAATTTTTCAAATGATGATGAAAGTGGGTAGTCGTAATAAATATTAATTTACAGACCTACTTAATTTTTGCATTCAAGTATTAACTAAATTAGACCTTTTATAATCCGATCTTTCTGAACCAAAATAAAATGATTCTAAATCAGTTCTACGAAATTCGTTCGGCGAATGTCCTTATTTATTTACTTATTCGTGTCAAATAAAATTCTGTTTACGCACACAGAAATCCGCTCCCTCTTCAACTCGCTTTTTCTATGGCCCAACAGTCTCGCTTCAAATGAGAAAAATCAACTGCGAATCTAAATATTTTTTCCACGTGACACCAATGAGTGATGACTGATTGAACGAGCGATAAAAACTGCCTCCGAGCGTAGAAATAAGGGAGATATATTTTCTATGTAAATATTGAGAATGCTTTGAATATCGGGTCGAATTAAGTTAGCTAGCAAAACTCTGCAGAAGTAATGAGTCAATATGTTAAAACGACAAAAAAATGTTCGATGATTTTTTTGGGAGGCATTTTATCGTGTATTATAGAACAATATTTTTAGTATATGCGGAACCTGAATAAAGTTTGTTCAGAATAAGTAACTGAATCGATTCCAATTATTTTAAACCATGTTATATTTTTTCCCAATTTTTTTCTTAAAGGCCATGAGCACTTTTGTATGAACACTGGGCCCACTTTCAAGTTTCTTTCTTTTTCAAGTTGGACACCGAACGATATTAAGTACCTATCGCAATCATTTAGGTACCTACTGCCAAATAATTATTATCAATGAGCTCAAGACGACGTTGGAGGCGCGCGCGCGAGCGCGCTGCGTGGTGTCCACGCTTTTGTGCCGACAACCAGGTAACAGAACAAGCTTATAACTTTTTGATTTTTCTTGGTACAGTTTTGAAATTTTGTACATAGATTCTTTACATAAAATACTAGACACGTGCTTCAGGTTTCGCATATACTAAAACTAATGTTGTATACATCTGTTCGCCCTCTTCTAGTGCCTCTCCAATTACCGAAGGTCAGCCATCGACTCCGAATATATATTTTTGTTCTTTACGAGGTGGAAGAACTCAGCAGCATTCATGATTTCGGTCAATTCGCGAATGTTTCTCAGCTAAGGCTTTCCTACTGCCAACACCGCGTTTGTAAAAAAATATAAATTTAATATCGGTATTTTTTTTTTAAATTTGCTGTTCCATACATTTTGACCGTGTAGGTAATGCACTTTTGTAGGAAACAGCTGTTTTTTGATGAACAATTTCAATGTGGGGGTTCGAAATGATGTACTGAATACGTTGTAATCGAAGTCCCTTCCATCTTTATAAGTATTTAAAGGAATATTGACCACTTTTTTTAAGAAAGTTAGTCCAACCATTTCTCACATATACCTAAGTAAAACGATTTGTCTCTTATTTTTACTCCAGAAAGTCGTAAAAACTAAAAGTTTCGTAAGATCATAAAAGACTGAAAGTTTGAAAATTCTCTTTGTTTAATGATATTATTATAACTAGGTACTAGAGATAAATTTACGACACTTTTAACGTCTGTTGTATTTTAAATGAAGCCCCTCTCAAAAGTAAGGAAATTATTCCAAAAACTTAGTTTTAAGCAAAACTATCAAACGATAAAGATTTAGGGTTGAACGTCATCTGGCAGCACGGAATCGCACTTTTCCATGTTCCTATCCTTTTCTATCGCTCAGACCCGGCATTTGTTAGAGCGAGAAACAGAGTGCTGCCGATCGCCTCGTTCACTGCCGCTAGCGTGCGGCGATGTTGAGAACAGCGGTCTCAACAGCATGTCAAGCCAAATGAGAGGCCCATGGGCGGCTTAAAAACTCTGACACCAGGTGAGGTACTAACCACATGATGAAGTATAAGAAGAAGCTTATAATGTTTCCATGGGAAACAGGCCTTCTCTCTGTAAGAGGAAGTGGGACGTAATCCATCAGGCGCAGTGCGGGTTGGTAGATGTCACATCCACGACCACAATGCCACATATCTTCGAATTTTTGGTACTAGGACGGTATCCTCATGATGTTTTCTTTCGCCGTTTTGAGAGCAACGGTGATGAAATAAATTACACAAAGTAACGGGCCTTCCTGGGTTGTGGCTTCTCAAACATTTGGACAAAATTATTTAAATCCTTTGTCATATCCCCCTTTTTTCATCAATCCAGTGCACAACCGAAACATACGCCATACTAATGATCAATGAGTACATGCTGCTTTTTATCTAAATTCCCAAACAGTCGTCAATATACGCCGACGTTTTTTATATGGACGCGATAAAGTTTTTATATGGTATGCTCAGTGGCATATCCGTGGTAACAATTTGATATTGCTTTCATCTTTATGCCGTTGTAGTAAGGGTGCTTTTCGTAGTATTACAACAGACCTACGGTTACTTAGTTTATGTTTTAAATGTCACATGTTTTGGTGGTGTTTTATATTTATTTGATAGTTTTTAGTTTTTTTTTTATAGTTTTTTTTTTTTTTTAGTTTTTTGTTACATGTAGACGCGGTTTTTATTTTGCTTGGTTGAGTTTGGTAAGACATCATTGAGGCGGGCGTAAGAAGCCGAGAACGTAACGCTGACCTTTATCACAGATTGAGAAAGAACTTTCTTTGAATAAAATGTTGCTTAGAGTAGTTTGCATGTCAGAATTGGTAGATTTTTCTAGTCTAAGTTTTTAAACTGTCATGGTCACTAACGTAATCATTGATTTGTCTTTATTTTTCTAGTGTTAACAGTATATTTAGAATGTTAAATTTCTTATGAGTCCTTGGTCTAGTGGTCGCAAAAAGCTTCTGCTGAGCTCGAGGCTCTGGGTTCAATTTTTAGGTCGGACAGTGTTATTGGGTGTTTCCATCAGTTTTTTTTTTGGTCCTCGATTTGTCGTAATAGGCTCGGCTTAAACATAACTATCGAAACGTGGATGCACTGGTAATCTTCTCCTAACCCCTCAAGGATTACTGGCATCATGATGTTATTAGCATTAACCATGGTAGTTTAAAAACTTATTGATATAAGTTTAGCATAACATCATGATTGATGTTATGCTATGTAATTCTAAGAAACTATTGTTTCCCAAATAAATCCACGTCTGTGTGCAAATTGCGCATGTATGTGTGAGATTGCATGTGTACAAAGCAATAATTCGTCAAGCAATAATTCGTCTCCAAATGACTTAATACGCATTTCGCACACAGTAAAACTGAAAGACAACGTAAAACGATTACGAGCGAAGGTTTTACGATGCCGGTGAAAGCTCCTAATTACATTTATTTATAGCCACTTCATCATTGCTGCCAGTTAAAGAAACAGTCTGTTGTTTGAGTCGTAGATAATTAATGTTGGAAATAATATCTTTATTTCGACGCCAAAAGGAATTCGCGGAAAGGCTTGTTATAACAAGTTGTGAAAAGTTGATTTTATCACTCTTTGATGTTGAGATTTTTAGAGATAAGATTGAGCATAATTACTTCAGCCGTCTTGAAAATCAAATAAAGCGCTGTACGTCTTGTCTGCGATTTAATCAGCTACGAATGTTCGTAGCAAAGGCGTAGCGTATTGACCGGGTTCTACGAAGTTCGTAGCGACGTAGCGTCGTAAGTGATTGTGGGAACTTGATACTTATTTGTATATGGCTTTGGTATTTATTTATTTAGTAGTAGTTAAGCGGGTCGGGCTTTGAACCGTCGCGACTTAGACGGTTCTATTGTTATTCATCTTTGATGTAAAAGCCGCTCTCATAGGTGATCATTAATGTTGATGAACTAGTTAGTAATGGGGACCACATTGTTTATGTTTTGATTAGAAACGAAAGGAAGTCTGTTTGAACATGAGTAGGTTAATAATTTAACCCTCCCATACATCGGTGTTTAATTAATGATTCATCAAAGTTAATGATCTATTTAACTATGACTAACTGTTTCTGGGGTGTCACACACGTATTCGACTCAGCACATTTGTTTCAGTATTTCTTGAAAAATAAAACGAGCCCAAAACAATCACCAAACATATTTAGCTCATGCCGATCGGTAAACTTCATTCGACATCTCCCATTGCTGAATATGTTCGGGCCTGCTCTGCACAATTTAAACTCAGCCGATCAACTTTTTGTCGAACGTGTTTCTACATGAATATTCGATTTTTCCTGTAGCCTATGCTGAATGAAGCCAATACATTCAAGGCGTAAAAGGACCCTTCACGAAACCGTCAACCAAGCATTCCCTACATCAAAATAAGTAACTCTACGCAAAAATGTTTGCTGGGAAATGACTTTTTTTTGGCTCTCAAATCATTGTGCTGATGGATGCGTTAAATAGTAAGGGAGTCACGGAGGTATTTTAAATAAAGTTATAACATAAAAATTGTGTTTAAAAAAAAAAACTTGTGAAAATTTTGCATCTTTGACCCCCAATATCTCTGTAAGTAACTAAAAGGTTCCCAGGTATGGTCTAGAATAAAAAAAAAAATGTAATGACGGAGAAAACAAGTGCCTTTCGGCTTCTTGACATTGTATTCAATAATTCTTGACATAATAATTAATACCTCCTGACATTGTATTTGACAGTAGTTAGACGTTTTCCATAATCTCTACATTGTATGGTTTATTATTAATTTTAATTTTTTGAAATATTTGTATGCTGGAAACAGCAGAATATTATGGACATCATGTTTTGTGTAACACCTAAGTAACAACAATATTTTAACAAATAAATTTTATTCTATTCTATTCTATTCGTAATGGTATTTTTACACCCATTATTACGTGTAGAACCCAAAGAGTTCAGTTTCAATTCATCAATTTCTGTAAACATAAATTTTAATAAGGACCCGTTTAGTAAACTTTGACTTAAGATTAGGTATAATTATTTCAAGGTGACGTTCAAATTATTTGGAACAAGTTAAGATGAAACTCTTGGCAAGCTGTTAAATTGTCACGGAGCAGTCTAAATAGTTTTCAAGTTATTTTGATTGAAGCTTGAAATTATTAAAGCTTGAATTTATTCAATCTGTTTGAAATTCCTCGTTATTGAAATTGGCTTTCCAAATAATTTCACGGATTACTAAGTTAAGATGTTTGTTCAGTGTATAATTGAAAGATATAATTGTATTGGTGGACGAGTATGACTTGATTTATGAACGTGGACGAAGTAAAAGGAGTGTGTAAAGACCAAAGCAAGTTACGCTCTATAATATCTGCTAATTCCCATGTAATAAAAAGTAGACTTAAAAAGTTTCTGGCAACATAAAGAATCATACAAAAATGTTTGTAAGCTTTTCTGAGCTTAAAACCATTTATAAAATCTTTTTTTGTTTATCCTATGGTTAGTGCGTAACCTGGTGTCAGAGTTTTTTTGCCGCCCATGGGCCTCTGACTTGGATTTATAAAATGCAGTTCCCACACTCAATTTCATCCAGCATTCATATTATGCAAGATATTTGAATGTCCTGTTATTTTTTTTTTAATTTAAACTTTGTCCCACACTAGATATTTCTCCTGTATCGTGGGTACGTTTACAAACATTTAAACTCACATTCACAAACAGCCAGACGCGGAACAACTACCTGAAGGCTGTACAAATATTTATTGGGAAATTATAAGTCTCGCCACAAAATTATTTATTGGCCACGTGATTAAACTTCTAATTTTATAACTAAGCAACGGAAAAATGACATAGCCTCTAATAAACTAATTCGTCTTTTTTACAACGCCATCTAAATATTCTATAGAAAGCGTCAAGTAAAGATCATCAATTATTGTGACTTGTCCTTCTTATTTATACATTGCCACCTAATTTACTAACTCGGCCACGGATTTTACATCTCGTCACCATTTTACGTTTTACAGCTTCAACACAATGTCCTCAAAAAAATATAATTCAAGCTTCCACAGAAAGCATCATTTATTATAAGTTAGCATGTAAAATAATACATCATATTCTTTTATCGTGAAAATAGCCACTGCATGATTTGGCGCGAGTACGCGAAACGACAGAACTCATAAAAATTCAACTCATTAAATAGGCACAACGGTAATTTTAATTAACGGAACAACAAATACTTAGGAATCAAGAGCGAGCGAACCGAGTTCGGGACTTGGGGCACCCCGACTTTAGGTTAGGTTAGGTTACTTTAAACCCTGCAAACAAAAATAGGAGCCCCGCGCAGCGGGGCTACGTCGACTACGCCTATTACAAAATATTGATATTATTTACCTTGGACTTTAGGTGAATTTCTGCACTAAAAACTTACGAGACTACCCAAAAAAATAGCTTAATACTTTGTGACTGGTTTAGAATATTTATTATAAAGTGGTATTTAGGTAAAACGTGATGTTGCCAAAAGAATCAAAATATGTATTAAACGAAAAATTTATAAATGATTAAATATCAACATTTGTAAAGCGAAGCGTTTGCCAAAGGAATGCGTGTAAACTGATTGTTTAAAAAATGAAACATCTGCGGAATACGTTGTTTGTGAAATAAATAGTATATGAAACGGTGGTTGTAAACTAAAAATTTGTGAAAGGAGTTTAGGTAATACATTAGTGAACCGGCCAATATACTATTTGATGACATTTTTAGCAAAATTTTGACGATCAATTAATATGGGATGAGTTACATTTTAAACGTACTGAGTTCAAAAAATAGAAGCTAAATAAATATATTTTTGATGTCATTTAATCTATTTGATGACATTTTTAGCAAAATTTTGACGATCAATTAATATGGGATGAGTTACATTTTAAACGTACTGAGTTAAAAAATTAGAAGCTAAATAAATATATTTTTTGATGTCATTTAATAGTATTTTAGAAGTTTACTGTTAGAATGCATGTTACAAATTTAGATGCTAAAAAATAACCATCATGCTGAGTTGTATTTAGAGTGGTTTACATAGACGATAACTAGTACCTAGGATAGTATTATTTAGATGCTCGTTAATTGTGGCTGACTTAGTAATTTAGAAGTCAACATAATTTTTTAGAGACGAATAATGCCATTATAAAGAAGACTGTTTAATTAGCACCCATATTTATTCCATGTGGGGATCGACCCCGCAACAAGCAGCGCTACCAGTCGCTCAGCTACTGAGATAATTGTCGCATGAAAACATTTGACAAATGTTTCCAAGCGACAATTATCTCATGTCAACACGGAAGAAAGATTACCCTGTGATAAATGTCAGTCAACTTGACAGTCAGTCAATTGAGCTTCATTAAATACTAAACATCATCACAACAACACAGAATAATGAATACATCAAATAATCACAGAGTGCAATATCATCTCAAATCATTTCATGCCCCTTCGTTATGTATGTGGAACACAATACCATAGAATAAAAATGTGTAGAAGCGACACGTCTGTTTGATCTATCGTTTTGGGTTGAAAGATACGTTCAATAATGTCAGGTTTGGATCGTCGCTTGAGGCACACGTACGTTTCGTGAGTAGCGCCCGATAAAATTCCAAATTCATTATCCTGTTCTAGCTTTAGCTAGCTTGAGACTCAGGACTGTGACATACAAGAAATTATTCTATACTTTACTACTGCAACTGGTGTTATAAATTATTATAGGAGATGAACCAAACTAGCTAAACCGGAGACTATCAAAGCGCGCACAAGCACGGGCGCGCCCCTTTTTCAATCGATGACCACCATAGCGACCGGACCTATACGACGTCAGGTGTCATCTGTATCGTGAGATTCCTTATTGTTCTAAATTGTTTTGTATATTGTATAATTAATTGTAAAACCTGTTCTTTTTTTAAAATTGAAATTCTACCTCCGATCTTATATTATATTATTACGTCGGTTGCGGAAGATACATGAAGCCGCCGTGTATGTATGGCTAAACATAGACGACGCCGAAGACATTCAAATATTACGAGCGGTAATCGGGACAAGACGAAGAAAATTGTAATCCAATAGTTGTTACCACTATGTATTGTATAACGGGCTGGTGTCCGCAACTCCACGTCCAACTACTATGTAACAAGTCGATCTCTCTAGTGAGATACGCCCGCTTATAAGGGACATTATACAAATTTTTTGTATGACAATATTCTCAATGTCTGCTCTTTATGTCTTTTAAATCTCTTTCTCTTTGGACGAAGCAAAAGGAGCATGGAAGCATCATAGAAGGTGGCCTTCTGCCACTTCTGCTTACCCCTATGGAAAAACGGGTGTGTTTATGTATGTATCTATGTTGTTCCATAGATTAGATCCAATAATGTCAGTTTGCGACTACACCAGTCGCAAACCGTTCTTTACGAACGTACGTTTTGTATTGTATTGCTGCACTATAGGATACCCACACATATGAGTTTCGCTTCTACACAGATTTCATCCATGACATGACCCGTCTCGCGGATTACGCGGGTAACAGGAAATCTCGTCAGTAATGGCTTATGGTAACTTAACCCGTCACCTTGGCATGATAAGAACGGTATCATAAATGGAATGGTGGCCCGGACGCTGTGAAGGGCATTTTGGTATGTTGTAGGGCAATGACCTCTTCGTTAAGGAGGGTTAGGGTTAGTTAGGTCAAGATGAATCATTTTAATCTTAAATAATGGGTCTTACTGTGTTTGAGAAATTGGCGATATTATTACACTGAAAGAAGTATAATACTGAAATTAAAAATAGTAGATTTAAGTAGTAGTCGCATCCATTGAGCATGTAGAACCAGATGTCTGACCGTAGACGTAGCAGGATAGGAGTGTATAACTGTCGCAGTAGGTGGAATTCTGTAGTTTCTGACTACCCCCATGAGAAATAGCCGTGAGTTTATACAGGGTGTAACAGAATAAACGCAAGATCTCGTGTTGCGATGAGTCACACCACGAGGTCTACTCCATCCATGTCCTGGTCCACGATACTGAAACACTTTTGTTCTATGAGATAGACGGGACAAGACGACAAAAATTGTAATCCAATACTTGTTACTACGTAGTAACAAATCGGTATGTCTAGTATCATACTCCCACTTCTCAGGTAGCATTCGTGTGTCAAAATCAAATCTCCTTGGATACATGTTATACTTAGTAATAGGCCTGATGTATGACGTGTTTTAGGCATTTATAACCTCTTTTCATCTTTAATGAGCAACTTTTGTCCAATCATACACACAAGAAAGGTCCATTGCCAGATGCGACTTAAAGAGTAAAGTACTACACAATGATAAACGTCAGGTCATCGACACATCTGAGCTTTAGAAAATGTCATGCTTCTAGATTCAACTGTTCATGTTTTGCGTTGTCAGTTATTTTTTTTTAAATTTATATTGATGTTTCACACAATGATTAGAATATAGAAGAGTAATAATAGTGTTCAAAAAAGGACATAAATAAGTAATTGCTTAAACTATTATTTAAATTAAACACACACACATCAAAATTCACATCAACACTCCTGTATTTCCCGAAGAACTGGGCATTAGTGTTTATTACACTCACGTTTAGTCTACGTCAATTTATGAAATAAGAGGCCTATGTAATTGCCAGAATAACCAAGAACTCATCGAATATTCGGGCTTCTGGACACATTCATTATTACACTTTGCCCGACCAAATAAGTCCTTATAATCTCTTTGACCTATTAAGCACCCTATTGCTATTAATAACTATGTTCATAATGATCACCAAAGTTAGCCAGGAGCGTTGCTTTGTGTAAAACTTTAAATTCTCTGAGTTGCCTTTTGGAAGAAGTTGAAATGAGCTTCGTAGAGCAATTAGTTCGTCTTAGTACTAAAAAGTAAGTTAGAAATAGATTAGAAAACGATTAAATGGAGACAACAAAGACACACAGATGAATAGTTATATTTTCTAGTCTTTTTTTTCTGTTATTGCACCTACTGTATATTGTCTCTGCATCACCCTAAGGTAGACTGGTAGAAAATGCCTATGGCATTAAGTCCGCCATTGTGCAGTCTTGTTACTTATGCATAAAGTATTAATAAATAAATAATAAATAAATAGTTTATCTATTCAACAAATTTTTAGGAAACCCTAGCATGATTTGAAATACCAAAAAAGTTACATTGGATATAGAAAAGAGCCTCATTGGTAATGTGATCAAAAGTGGTTCTAATGAGCGTCTTGATCTACGTTTGAAAATCAACTTTGTCATAGTGTTCTTGCATTTTGTCATTAGAAAATTCGAGAAAGCAGTTTTTTTAATTTTCGCTCGAAAACTGATATTAATATTTCGCCTCTTATAACATGTAATTCATAATAAAACCAGTGAAATATAAGTGAAGTTAAGTGTATAGTGTGTGTGTGTGTGGTGTAAGTTCTCTGTACCATGATCGACTCAGGAAATTTCAGACGAAATGTTACGGAGAAAAGTTAGTAATTATACTGAATACAATTTACCCGTAGTTACGTAAGTCAAAATTCAACCCTACGTATTCCTTGAATACTATGATTAAGACGCTTATTCGCGTCGACGTCAATGCGTTAACCCTTCAACGCGATGGGGGAATAAATCATGGCACGCAGGTATAAATGACCCTAATGTGCCGTGATGTGCAGGTGCCCCAGTAATGAAGGGTTTAGTGTTACGCATTATATTAGATTTTATAGTAAAATCTGTGCGTGTGTTGTGTATGTTGTGTGTGTTTAGTGGAATTTATATGTTATTTAGTTTATTTACGGTCATTTGAAACGTTCAGTTGGAATCGTGTTTTGTCAAAAAATAAATGTTAAAAATCATTCCATTCCATAACAAACAACAACACAATCACAACAATCAACAACAACAAACAACAACAACCTCGACAATTTGTGCGGATAGAAAGGATTGACAGAATGTGCTACTTTAGAAACGGTAATACTTATTTACTTACATTTTGTTCTTCAGAAAAAAGGGCAGAAATAATGCGTTATATTTTAAAGGAATATGTAACGCAAAAAGGAGGATCGCGTTAGGAACACCAGCCTGCGCTCCATAACTCGAGTAGCTGATGTTGGAGTTAAAACAGCCAAGCTAAAGTGGGAGTGAGCTGGCCATGTCCCACCTTTCCCGCTGCATCCGTGACCGGGAAAGGTGAGCAAAGATCGTCACTCACTGGACGCCTGAAGGTGGACATCGCCGACGAGGTCGACCGCGGCGAAGGTGGTGTGACGACCTGATAATGTTCGCGGGGCAACCGTGGCCAGAAATTACACAGAACAGAGACGTTTGGAGGGAGAAAGGGGAGGCCTTGGCCCAGCAGTGGGACACAATCGCCATTAGGGTAGTGATAACAGTCCTTTAAAAGTATACTATTTAAAAATCTGTTTCGTGAATACCTGTATACACAATCATCTGCCTAGCATTTTCCCAACTTAAATGGGATCAGCTTCCAGTCTTACCGCAGCTGAATACCAATATGTTACAAGGAGCGACAACCTATCTGACCTCCACAACCCTGTTAGCACTGGGTAATACGGCACACTCTTTTTTTTTTTTTGTGTTTGAAATCATCAAATGACCCCCCCACACTCTGGGCGGAGCGAAAGGGAGTGTCAGACTTGTACTGACTAAAGTCCATGTTCCTTCTTTGCCCTTTGTGTTACCTCTGGCTGTTATTATCGAGCCCCTCGTTTGTATACACAAAAGTTAAACAAATAAACGCTCCAAACTAACACCCACTGTTTTGCCTGGTGCATATCATCTGCCTAGCCTTTTCCCAACTATATTGGGGTCGGCTTCCAGTCTAACTGGATGCAGCTGGATACCAGTATTTTACATGGAGCGACTGCCTATCAGACCTCCACAACCCAGTTAGTACTAGGTAATACGATACACCTTGGTAAGACTGGTTGTCAGACTAATAAAGTAATTAATAATAGCAACACAATAAAATATGATTGTGATAACATTATTAAATACTCGAACACACAGCTCCATAGATATCCGGTAAAACAACACACACAAACATTATGACGTTTAATCTAGGACAAAACATTCCACGGCAAATACGACAAAAACTGCATACAAACCAAAATGCAGAACAAAACGAATCACAGTCTCTACTATAACTTGTAATGACAAAAGTAAATATGTTCCATTGATCTGTTTGCGCAAAGCTACGGAACAACCGTCGAATGAACGAAATGAATGAATGTATTTTTATTCGGAAATGAATGATTTGTATGCGAATGGGAAACAAGAATTCCAAATATATACGAAATACATGAATATTTAATGCGTCGTGAACGTATAGTAATTTATTTCGAGCTTTTAGGATAAAATGTTTCGATTGAATATTAAGAGCGGTGAAAATCAAACGCTTAAAGCACCAATAAAAATGCAAGTTTAAACCTCAACTGCTGCACATAATGAATCTAATCCTTTTTTTTCTTTCTTCTTGTACTGTCCCACTGTTGGGCAAATGCCTCCCACCATTCGTTCTATGAGCTCTTTTTCCGTGCCTCCTCGAACCAGCCCTCGCGGTACGCGGCCGGGTCGTCTCGCCACTTCTTTTTGGGGGCCAGCCAGGGTGCTGTCCGTCCTCCGGCACCCATCGTATCGCCCAGCGGTCATCGGGAATGCGCCTGACGGCATCTACTCTTAGAATGTTTTTTATTTTATTTATTATGGGACAATAAAAGCCTACAATATAAAATGTTTACATAATTATAACAATGAAGTTTATCTATAGTTTTAACAATGTTGCAGCCCACTACATAATCCGCATATTAACAGCATTGAAATGATTTAAAAAAAACATTATAAATCATTGCATTGAAAGAATAGATCCTTTTGTGTAGAAGGCGAGGTCCTTGATCTTTTTCTTCTTATTATTATGAGAAGAAAAAGATCAAGAGACATATTTGTCTGCAGGAATTATAAGAGAATTTCTGAAAATAAATTGAAGTATTGGAGCTGAATCTCTCTGTTTATCTTGACCATTCAGCGGAGACTCATCATCGATATGGGAAATATTATTGTCCACAAGTGCACTCTGACAGATGCAGTCTTCCCTGACTGCCATAGTCCATAAGGACGGCATTCCGACACGACCGGTGATAGTTCAGGCTGGAGCTGCAAAGATAATTGTCAGTCGTTGAAGCATTTCTTAATTTTTCTGGTAACTTACATAGTAGTTCCATGTTTATGAGTGGACATTAGTTTACATAGTAGTTCCATGTTTATTAGTGGACATTAGTTTACATAGTAGTTCCATGTTTATTAGTGGACATTAGTTTGAGTAATTCTCCACCCTCTGTTTATCAGAGATCATGGGCGCTTCAATCAGTGTCAATTTCCCAGCTGTGCTTATATCGCAAATATGAGAACTATCACAAATCATGGACGATAACAATTAGTTCGTAAATTATACCGATCTATGATGACTGTGTGGTACCAAACTTGTATTAGGGTTAGTTCAGATCAAGATATTTTTTCAGACAAGTTCCAAATAGTAATCAAAATGTCGAAAGACGATCATACAATGAAACCAGAATAATAATTTCATGCCTTAAAGGTATGAAACCGCATGTCTTCATACAAAATCAAAATTTCTTTTTTACAAGACTCCATTTTTACTTCCTTATGTTCCCTTCTGTTTGTGTCAAAAACCTTAGTAATTAGACCTTAGTAATAAAAAATCTCTTAAAATTGAAGAGTGTTTAATTTTACGCAAAATAGTGCAAACGCGTAGACTCTCTTTAAGTACTCATGTGAAAAATGCTTCTATGAATTCTAACAAACAAAAACACCAACAGCTTTGCGAATCTATTGATGTTTATATGTCTACAATATTTCCGCCTGCACACACCCTTATTAGTTCCAATATAATGAGACAGTATTAATTACGGCGATATCGCGGCTATCATTATTTCGATACGAATTAGGATGTTCCTGCATGATGTAATTACTATCATGGTGTCATTAACCTCAGTTAGTTATTAAATTCTACGCATTATGGGCTCAATTTGCGATAATATATTGGTCGCAGGTAATTATTATTAATTAAACCTATGCTATTAAAGTAGTTATGAGGGCAACGATCGTAGCAAATGCAATGTACACAAATTCGAGCATATTTATAAATTAATGTATAATAAATATTTTTACAAAATTAGTTTTGTTTTGATTTCGTTAGGGTGGAAATTTTGATGTGTACCTGTGTGAAAAAAAACGTGCCTATGTGCTATTCATACTACAATCTATCTCTGTGTCAAACCTTCAGATCCGTGCGGCCAGTCTGGCATCATTGAGTAACAAATATCCATCCATTCATCCAAACTTTCGCATTTATTATATAAGTAAGATTACCTTGTTCGTTTTTTTATACATGCGACTTACAAATAACTGATAGGATGTGGGTGTACTATGGATACAAGTCTTCCTAACTGTTCTAAGTAGACAGGCATGATGTTATCATACTACTGCTACATAGTATAAAACAAAGTCGCTTCCCGCTGTCTGTCTGTCCCTATGTATGCTTAGATCTTTAAAACTACGCATCGGATTTTGATGCGGTTTTTTTAATAGATAGAGTGATTCAAAAGGAAGGTTTATATGTGTATATTGCACCCGTGCAAAGCCGGGGCGGGTCGCTAGTGTTATACAAGGTGGAGACGACAATACGACAATTTTGGCCAAGGTTTTTGAAGTAGCGAGTTGGCAACATGTGTTTAACGTTTATACCGAAGCGGGATTCGTTAACCTGTTGGTGGTAGCCTATTATCTACACTATGTAGAAAATGCTAAAAGTGAAAAATAACGTCCTGTGAATAAACTGCATACAAAATGCAATCGACAATATCCAGTAATTTTCGATTGAATTTTTGTATGCAGACTGGGAACGTCATGAGTTATATATAGTTTAATTTATTGTCGCATTGTCGTCTCCATCCTGTATAAAACTTTACTTGTGTCAAACATCATCATGTGCCTAGCCTTTTCTCAGCTGTGTTGGGGTCGACTTCCAGTCTAACCAGACGCAGCTTTCATTGTCAAACACTGAATGCAATATCTAAAGGACAACTGAAGCACTACCATTTGACTTACTTCGCAATACACCTCTACGATTACCGTGTGACAAAGCTTTATTGGCAATTTGTATAACTGAAACGATTACTGAGAAATCAAACACTGCGCAAGCGACAATACATCGATTGTGATTTTGTCACAGTTGAGTCAAGAGGAGATTGCTAAAGCGAAGTACGACAGACAAAGGATCTAAAGAGAAGACGACGACCTGACTAACACGTTACCGGGGGATCATTTCAGAGACTAAATTTGGCTAGGTGGGGGTATAATTGACCCATCTCGGACACAATGCGAGTGTGGAGCCCCATCACAGGATATTGTATATAATTTACAAGGCCAACGACATTCTCACATTGAATAAAATAAGTTCAAAAGAAGTTTTATAAAAGAAAACAGAAAAAAAACCGATACTGACCAAGTTACCTAATGACATCAAAACTGTAACAAATCTGAACTATTGAGGTGTGAATTTACTGTTAAAACATGTCACCAGCACCATGTGTACCAGCGGGTCTTTATAACAAACAAAACAACACAAATGGACTAAAAACTGTTTGATAATTAAACACAATGTGTGTGACCGTTTTTTAACCCCCACCCAAATTTAAGATTGTTTTAGTCTCTCTCAGTTCAATGTGGTTTAATGATTAGAACATATTTATGTGATGTAGCATTGAATGCATTATCAAAATGCAGTAGACTAAGAATGCAGTCAAAGCTACCACACACAAGCTACAAATAGACCGTAGACAAAGCCTTAATTTGTTTCAGCGCTGTTTGGATTTTGTTGCAAACTTGTTCGAAGCCCAAATATTGAGGTGGAATTCGTGTTTCCCAGGATGCGTCAAAGCATTGTTTATTAAACACAGAATAGTTGTGCAAAATATTTGGTTGTTTGTTTTAAAATTAAGTAGAACAGTTGGGTTTTGCAAAATAATTTCATAAAATATCCGAGCTTACTTTTTTTTGGCCGTGGAGGTGCTGTTTTGCTGAAAATTACTTCCTATGGTTGATGACTAGACATCGCTTGTTTCGTAACAAACAAAATAATGCATATAATAATAATATGCATTTGTTTGATAGCATTTATGCAAATGCATAAAACGCTATTTTATATCGTTATTGCATTTTTTGATACTTTTTCAGTCATAGTGCTTATTTCTGTAGTTGTTTGTGTTTTTCACTGGTATCCATGCCTAGAAAAAAATATAGCCATATAATAAGTAGCTGTTAGCTGATAGACCAGGATTCATCTGAGCTTTATTTAGATAATCAACACTCGCGTACGCTATATAAAAACTGCTTATTGGCTCAAGTTCTTAGATCGGTTTAGGCTATCCTAGTATAACATAACATTACTCTTGTAATCCCCGAAGGGTTTGGCAGAGGTGTACCTTATAGTACGCCCACATTTCGCTAGTTATCTTTAAGTCCTATGTAATAGGGGGCGAGCCTATTGTCATCATACGGGCACAAATCCAGACTTCATGGCAGCAATAGAATAAAACTGTGCAAATTTATCATGAAATTATTATTCATGCCAACAATAATTATTACTGCTCACTTCTCTTTCATATTTATTTACAAAAATAAATAAAAACAATATTTTATTCATAACGCTACGTCTAAATGGATCCCAAAATAGACAGCGTATTAATTTAGACAAAGATATAATACAAACACATTAATATACTCATAACTTCTGAAATTAATTAACGTCACATCATTCTAGATAATTAATTTTGTGAGAAACGAGCCTGCCGCCATATTGGCGTAACAATGATAAGACAATCATTTTAGTGAATATCTATTAAAATGAATTTTTTTGGGACTGAAAATAAAATAAAGAATTGAAATTTATCTTCTTTTAATCTATTATTAATGAGAAAACTATTCGAGATTTTGTAACAAAGAGGTTTAAAAATTATTTTTCTTCATTTCAATGTCAGTCCATTCCTTTATCCGCACGACAACCAATCAAGCTATGCAAAACCAGTATACGCTGATCTCTAATTGTAGGGAAGTTCATATAAAGCGAGGTCAGGTTATACGGGGTATGTATAGCTTGATATATCGCCGTGTGTACCAAGACACGAGTAAGAATTGCCTCAAAACTAGTTGGTGTGATCATATAGCTTGTGGTAAATTAGAAGCCATTTTCGTCCGGCATTTAATTTGATTTCATAATCTGTACAGAAAGTCTACATCAATACTTTTTGGCCAAAAGTGACCTCCAAAACTTTGTAAAATAGGTACCTAGTAACGGCAGTATCCAAAGTCGGAAGTACTAACAAACGTAGCCGTAGTGCATCGTGCACTTAAGTTCTCCCTTAACACCATTCAAAGCTGTCAGTGGCTATACATCATTTGTGTCGTAGTGCAAATAAACGATGACACGCGTAGGGCCGGACTCCACCAAAGCGGAGACAAGACAAGCGAAGATGTGCATACAGCTCACCGCACACAGCACACCGCTCACCGCACGCCGCACACCGCTCATCGCTCGTCGCTCACGTCTCTTCTCGTTTCCGCTGACCCAATTAATCACGAGACATCTCCTCTCCTCTCTGCTCAACAGTTTCCACTAAAGCTAAGCGGAGACGAGACGTGTAAATAACGAAATTCTATTGGTGGTTCACAACACATCTTCTTTCTTCTAGTCTCGTCTCCGCTTCGGTGGAGTCCGAGCCTAGCGAGACACCTTGCGAATAGCGAAGAGAATAAACCAATGTTCTAGAATTTTCGCAACCGGCAGCACTGCACGCATCTTTGGTACACGCTTAGTAACTAGCGAATTAAAAAAAAAAAAAACAACAACGTCCAGCCATAAGGAACAATAACTGTGAAAGGAATATAATTGTCTGTTCCAAGGGTAGTTCTCTATGGAGAAGAACGGGCAAAAACTCCATGGACACCCTAATCTAACACATCGTCTTCCTGCCCCTGTCCCATGTTACTTGGGGTCGGCGCAAAACATTTTTCTTTCATTCTCCTCTGTCAACCGTCACACGCATTTACTCCTTTTTCTTTCAAATCATTCCTCACACAATTCATTCATCGTTTCCTTGTTTTTCCTCTCCTTCTCCATCCATCAACATTTTTATTCATCACTCTTTTAGTCATATGCGAGTCGTCCCTCCTCATCACATGTCCATACCAAGACAGTCGATTCCCTTTCAACTTTCCTGTCATGAACGGACTCTAACCTAACACACGCTATCCAAACAAAATCATAACTCGTTACAAAATCCTTTGATAATTAAAATAAATTCGCTTACAGTAACAGCCCTTCCTTTAATTTAAATCCTTTGAGAGATAATGAGGTTACTGAAAAGGGGTGTAGCAGTCGAAAGTCAATTAAGATGTAGTTAGCGTCTGATGAAAGCGGTACACTTCTATCAAAGATGGTGTGGTCTATATTGTTGATTCATTTAATAATTTGTGGCTGGGGAAATGAATGAAAGTAGGTTTAGGTGGTTCTTGAAAAATTGTTTTGGATTTTATACGTTTTGAAAGCGCGTATTCAACTTTAGTAGAAAAACAAAGCTATTTTTTTTTTTTTTTTTTAAACCTGGTATAGTCATCAAATGAGTCCTCCCACCCAGGGCAGAGCGGGAGGGACTGTCAGACTTTTTTTTTTTTTTTTTTATCGTGGTAAAATCATCAAATGAGTCCTCCCACCCAGGGCAGAGTGGGAGGAACTGTCAGACTTGTACTGACTAAAATCCACGGTGTCCTTCAATAGCCCTTTATGATCCAGGGTCACGGTAATTCTATAAGTCCCGCGACCCCGGCAGGCTTCCGCCCTCTAGAGGGGGGCCCCGTCATAATGCTGACACTCTTTGAGGCGCGCGTGGAACACAACGCGCCGTCGACCCGGGCATGGTCCATGGTCGGACAGCGAGTCGCCCATTACTCGCCGCCCGCAAGCCCGCGCCTACGGTGGCCGGAGATCGTCTGCCGACGTCCGGCGCCGTGGGCGTCTACCACTGCGGCTGGGGTGGAGGGAGGACGCTGTCCTCTCCCTCACGCGGCCCGCCTCCTCCTTCGCGAGCATGACTGCTTCGCAGAAGGAGGCGACCGCTTCCCACTCCGTCTCGCCCCGCAGCATGGCCTCGACCAATGCCGGGCGCGAGAGGTCTCCGCCTATCGCCGCCGTGAGGACACGGCGGTGCCCTGCCCAAGCGGGGCAGTCCTGCACCGTATGCTCCACCGTGTCCTCCGGGCGGTCCTCGCAGTGGTGACACCCAGGCGTTTCCTCCTTCCCCATCAGACACAGGTACCTCCCGAAGCTTCCGTGTCCGGTGAGGACCTGCGTCATGCGGTAGGTCAGGACGCCGTGACGCCTATCCAGCCACTCCTCAAAGAGGGGTCTTACCGCCGCGATTGCGGCGTGCCCGAGGGACTGTCAGACTTGTACTGACTAAAATCCACGGTGTCCTTCAGTAGCCCTTTATGTTCCAGGGTCACGGTAATTCTATGAGTTTTCAATGGTTTTGAAGGACAAACGACGGTGGTTACAGGCATATGAGTCGTTTTGGCTTTGATTTTGCGATTTCAGGTATGCGCAGATGTCCAGTAATGGCTGATTGTGTAGATTTACCATGAGTTCCATGAGGTGAGTATGTGGAGTGTGTGGCGTGTGTGTGTCAATGTGTGTGTGTGGATTTTGTCAACAATGAATTACACTAAAGGCAAAAATAAACATTTATCTAACACAAAATGTATTATGGACTTATGACCCTTGCCCTAAAACTTTTCCTCTTGTGGAGGTCGCAAATTATCCCATGGGATCGTCCTACCGGGATTAAAGTACCTTATAGTCTAACCCAAATCATGGTCTACCTGTGTTCCAATTTCAAATCGAAGTTCGTTCAGTAGACGGACAAACAGTTACTCTCAAATTAAAATGTATTGATGGAATTCTACCTACTACCAACGTTCTCAGAGATGGCATCTAAAACGTTGTAATAAAGCCAAATGACAAATAGGGAGAATATTTGAAAAATAGCCCTGTGCTTATATTAAAAATTTTAGAAGACGAATTTACGGAACGACAGTTCAAAATGGAGGCCCAGAATCTTGTAAGAATTTTTTATTAAAATAAAACAGCTGTGGAAAATGTAATAGACTGTACCTGTAGAGAAATATTATTTTAATTAAATTGGTGTCCTTTTGAGGGTCTCTGTGAGTAATGACTTCAAGACTTATTTCTTTTAGGGCGGGTCGAATAGGGCTTTCATTGAATTATGTTCCTTGTTGATTCTCTCTTTGTCTTTTTGGCAGAGAGGTTAGCATCCTCAAACAACCTCAGACTAAATAGATTTTGAATATTTATATTCTACTTGTACCGTTGTAAGATTGGTCCTTGGCAGGTCTTGACAGAACGAGTTGGATGGAGGGTAGCTTGGGAGACAAAGGCTTCCTGTTCACGTTCCAGCTCTCCCTCGGTGTTGAACGGTGGGTAAGAATCCAGTAGTGGTATGATACGGGCTAAAATTAATAAATAATATTAATAACTTAATAATAAATAAATAATTAATATTAATAAATAAATAATTAATATTAATAAATAAATAATTAACATTAATAAATAAATAATTAATATTAATAAATAAATAATTAATATTAATAAATTAATAAATAATATTAATAACAGATGCAACTCTGATGCTGACCACGATCCTCAGACATGAGGGACCGACCCCAGAGAGAGATTCAGAAGTCCAGTGTAGTCTATGGTCATCAATTCGCCAGATAAGCCGGGATTTTTACCGTTGGATTTAAGAATCAGAGGAAGCTCTTTAACAAAATTTTTGCAACAAAACCCAGCCGCGTTTTTGGAGCTCAGATTTTTTCCTAAGCATAAAATGTATTATGTAGATGTGAATGGCCATATTTTGGTTGGTTTAACAAGGTTGCTCGAGAGTGTCGTTAAAATCCGTTTAGTAGATTCGGATGGGACAGACAAAGGAATTATGTTAAAAAAATACATCGTTTTGGCTGCGTTCCTAAAGATTCCAGTCCATTTTTAAGTTTTTTTTGTATGTAAAGGTACGGTTTTAGCCGAGTGAAAAACCTCTTTGACTGAGCCTAATACCTGGCTTTGTACCATTCACTGCATTTCTAATCTCTTTTATTTATTGATAATAGACCTCTCTCTAATAGAAGAAGGCTGTATCCCAGGAGTGAGGAGTTGTACGCTCATTGTGGTATCTTTCTTCTATTTTGTGTAGTTAGTGCCTAACTTGGTGTCAGAGCTTTCATGCCACCCATGGGCCTCTGACTTGGCTTTACATGCCGTTGAGAAATATTTCTCAGGCATGCTGGTTTGGTTTCCTCACGATGTTTTCCTTCACTGAAGCTAGTGATAATTATACCGTCGACCGTAGGTTCAATTGGGGTAAGGGACAAAATACGATTTTTCAGGAGAGGCCGACAAAGTTTTTTTTCGGACTAAATCGATTATAACTTTTGTTGTAATTAACCTTTTTCGAATCTGATTTCACACATAATCTTATATTTTAGTGCTCTGTCTACCTGTATAACATTTATTTAAATAAATTAGCTATTTAAGAAAATAGACGTCCCTTACACCAAAGTATTTTGTTAGTTATGTCCCTTACTGACCAAGTATCTTGTAGTCCCGTCCCTTACATTAAATTGACCTGCGTTGGATCGAATCTATTAAAGAAAAAATAGTGTAAAAGACTTGTTGAAAAAATCGATGAAAGAAAATACAGTGTAAAGAGATTGTTGACAGAAAATTAAGTAAACACTTTTGGCGTACGGATATCTTAAATTTGGAATTCGTCATTTAAAAATCATTTAAGAGACATGAAAATGTATTAGAACCGTGTTTGTTTTTTTGTGTGGCGCTTACATGCAATGTTTGTACATTGTAATAGCCAATTTCTTTTAGTTTGAATTAAACAATTTTTATATCATTTAATATATTTATTATAATCAAATTATAAAAAAATTATAACAAATACCTACCAAACCCAAACCCCCCCCCCTTTAACTTACCTTTAACTTTATTCTTTCTTTCTTTCTTTATACTTACTTTGAATTTATTCTTATTAAAATAAATGAGTAGCTGCAAATAATCATAATCCTATTGACATGAGCCTATTAGGCATTGTCATGAGCCTGGTTTGTCCCACTGCAGGGCAAAGGCCTCCCTTCCCTCTTTCTATTTATTTGTGTTTGGCTATTTGGGCCCAATATTTTTGACAAGAGTCCAGCTTGTCATTCCATCTGCTTCTGGGCCTACCGCGTCACCGGATTCTGTTGTTCGGAACCCCATCTGTTGCCACTTTGGCCCAATTTTTATGCGACATGTGGCAAATGTGGCCTGCCCAGTTCTATTTTAATTTGACGGCTGTGTTGCAAACGTCTGCGATTTGGGTCTTGGATCGAAGTAAACTGTTCCGTAAACGGTCAGAAATTTTGACTCCTAGTATACTCCGTCCCATGGCTCGCTGGCAGACCCTGAGTGCGGAGTTCTGACGCTTCGTTAATGACCAAGTTTGCGCTCCATAGGTGAGGGTAGGAAGGATGCACGTGTTCATGAGTTTCCTTTTGAGGGAAAGTGAAAGTGATCCTTTCATGAAGTGTTTCATCGACCAATAGCTCTTCCAGGCGTTTTCGGTGCGTCGAGCGACTTCTTTATCTTGCCTCGCCAAGGAGACTATTTGGCCGAGGTATACATATCGTGGACATGCTCTGTCTCCACACCCCCTATCTACTTTGCGTTTTGTGCTATTTGTCATTAACTTCGTTTTCGTCATGTTCATTTTGAGTCCGACCTCGAGGCTGGCGCGGCTCAGTTGTTCGAGCATGACGCCCAACTCTGCCGCTGAAGACGGGAAAAGGACAATGTCGTCAAGGAATCGAAGATTTGTTAATCGAAGTTTTTCCAAACAAATATAATCAGAAAATTGCTAGTATTAGTGACTGTTATATCAATGCTATTTTCATTATTTACTCTTGTTCTCTGACTGATAATTTAGTTTCATCTTTTCTAGAGTTTTCAATGTCAATGTCCTTAATTGTGTCATTTATACTTTCTGAAAATTCAGAGCTTACTGTTGACTCGGACCTACAAAGTACACAAGTAAGAGTTAAAATCATTTTTTATAACTACCTTATATCCCTCACCATTCAGACTTAGTTCGTATTCAGGAACGAAAATTTAATAATAATTATAACTCATATACAATCATTTTGGAAAAAGAACAGGGTTTCGAGCGCGCACGTAGGGCGCGAGCGCTTTCAAACATTAAGTTTTAGTTATAATTTTGATACCTCATTCTCAACAAAAAAAACATCCAATCAAGTTTTCTCTAGAACCTATAAACGCAAGGTTTAATTAATTTATTTTGGTATCGTGTAAAAAGCGAACAGGTAGAAACTGCGAAACTTACTTTTTATTCTTTATTCGGAGAAGGTGTCGATTTCACCTTAGCTGGTGGTCTTTCTACTCATCCTCATCTTTTGATGTGAAATATTACAATATGAGCTGTAAACAGTGTTATCAATGTAAACATTCAGCGGCGCCTTTGAGTACCTAGTAATTATTGTCCATTATAAGAGAATAATTAGGTAACATTGAATAGTTTTATATCTGATTCTTATATTACTATCATACAAGAATTGATATCTATTAAAATAAACTAACAATATTAGCATTAGGCATAGGCAAACCCACAGACAGCTTAAAACGTGTATGTAACAATGATTTTATTAGAACAAAATTTATTTACTTACGGTGTTATCTTATTTACTAATTGTAGTAATTTCTATTTGCGACTAAGCAACTGGTGGCATTCTTTTTGTCAAAAACCGTGCAAAATCCCGACCAAACGACAGCTGAACTCGCACTGATAGCAATTTTTTTGATTCCCGCGCTCTGATTTCGCATTGGTATCCTCCTCTCTTTCGCACATAGAAAGACGTTGTAAGATAGAAAAGGATGGTAATAGTGATGTTCTTGTGTTATGAAGCTAGGAATGTGTGTAAATAAAGGTAACAGGGTTATATTCATTACTTCTCACGAGCAAATTGATGTAACGGACACCGAACCTAAATATAATTCGATTCAAATAGGTGTAACGTTGACATTGCTTAAAGTATGACAATGCAAATTGGGGTAAGGGACAACTATGTCAAAACTCGTGCGATCCATTTAGAGTATGGGTGATATTATTTTTTTCAGATAACAAAGGCATTAGTGTAAGGTTAGTTTTATTATGGTTTCTTCAAACATAAACCATGTAATGGTAATTCGTTGATTGGGAAGACCCTTACCTTATTCGAAGTAGATTGGCGGCGGTAATTACACCATTTCAAGTTGCTATATTGCATAGTTTTTCAGATACATGGTTATTAAGGGGCTGTTTCGAAATTTTGACCCAAAAAATCAGTAGGGTAAGGGACATTTTTCTTGAGCTAGAATTTTTTCATATACACCATTCGAAAGAGCGAAAAATTCTGAACAAAACTGTATACTCAACTCATTTTGGGTGTTTTGTCCCTTACCCCAATTGAACCTACGGTCGACGATACAATACTGATTACTGACTGCTGATTGTGCTATCAATAAGCAAAAGTAAAGCAGCTAATTAGAAAAATGGTTGAGTACGAAATCGTAAATGTTTTCTGAAGTACAAATGCATGTAGGTGAATTAGAAAGTTATAGGGAATTTACCACCAACCTTAACTTCAAGCAGTTTTGGGTAGGCTCGAACTTAGTAGCCTTGTACAGTCATGTTAATATTAAACTATTTAACAATTCACAGCAGTTTCCCTTAGTTGTAAGGGATTAGTTTAATTTAATTTCGTACGTGGGTGCCTTGTAGATTTATGAGCTAGATGAACAATTTATGCTTGCCGATGATAATAATGTTTACGTGTGATGATTTTGATGTGAAAGAGAAAGAAGTACATGATGCCGTGACGTCTGACAGGAGAGAATGGAGGAAAAAAACATGTTGTGGTTTTTTTTTTTTTTCGGATGGGGAATCATCAAATGACCACTTCACCACTCTGGGCGGAGCGGAAGGGAGTGTCAGACTTGTACTGATTAAAACCCATCCATGTTCCTTCTTTGCCCGTTGTGTTCCAGGGCCACGGTATCTCTTTCGAATAGCCCTCTTTCCCGTAGCCCTGGCAGGCATCGGCCTTTGCAGGCCCCTACATAACTGCGGACCCCAAGTAGAATAGGACAAAGAAGATGATGACGATGATGTGTTATGATTTTTAAAAACTAGCTACAGGCAAAGTCATTCTTCATTTTCATGTGTTTAACGTTACGACACTAAATAATTTAGTCTAATCGAATTCAAGAGAATTCTTGACTTGACAACGATTATAGCACGGTCAAGAACTATTATGGGGAACTACAAAAAAAAGCTTAGATCAGTAAGGATGTATATTAGATTTTAAACTATCATGGTCACTAAATTTATTATTAATACTCGAAACGGGATATTTACCATGTACAAACAAACAAACAAAACAAAAAAAAACAAACAAAGACATGGTAAATATTCCGTTTCGAGTATCTCTACATATAATAAAATCGTTAAAATCCGGTCCGATGTTCCGACCTGGCGCAAAAACTACTGCATAGATCCTATTCAAATTTTGCACAAATGTCTGTAATAGGCTTCTTCAAATTTTAGGCTATATATTATCACGCTATTTGCTGAAGGGGATGAGCAATACTGCATTATGTCAGTATTATTCAATTGTTTATCGTTTCAGTCATGATACGCGTAACAACATCTATTTCAAAGTATATGTCAGCGAAGCAAATAGAGGAACGGCTTCATGACCGCTTTACGTGCATCACGTCGCAAGTTCGATCCCCAGTAAAATTATTATACTTTTTGTAATTGTTTGTATTTTTTTTTAGAGATTATTATTATTTATTTTCTCTTTTTTATTTATAATATAATAAATTCTTATGAATAAAGTTAAATCATTGGTGAAATCTCTTTCCTCATGTTTGAATCTGGCCGTTCGATGGTGTTCTGAACTGACAACGTCGTTGTGTGCTGTCCACAGGTGCTGTCAGACTCGATGTTTTCAATTTCACCTATCGCTCCCAATTAAAATAATAGCAGTTATTGAAATTAATTTGAAACTATTTTGTTGTGTCGTTGTTCTTAGTTTTGCACAACTATTATTTACGGTTAGGTCTATTATTGTTAGGTCCCAAAAATAAATTCGTCTTTGTTGTCTTTGTTGGAGGGTGGATGATTGTAATGTATGATTTCTGATGCGTCTTGATTGTTTAAAAAAGCACGTAATTCGTTACTTGAAAAATATTCAGGTATCTTTATCATATCTGTCTTTTGTATCTTACTACTATTATAAATGCGAAAATTTGGATGGATGTTTGTTACTCAATCACGCCAGAACGGCTGAACGGATGTAGATGAAATTTGGCACAGAGATAGATTATCGTTCTAATAATTATTTCCAATTCCGCAACTGGTTGCCAACTGGCAACTGTCATACAATGCATTTGAAAAGAACGGCTACTTTAGCCCATTTGTCATCGAAGCGAAGCGAGGTAGGCTGACGGTTCACAGACCTCCCTGCAAACCAGGTTTCGCAATTTCGAGTCGCAGCCAGTCTCCACTTTTTGTGATAATTTATTCCAAAAATAATAAGGTTTTATGATTTTAAATCATTATAAAGTAGATTAATATGCTTTTGGTTTTTTTTAACCATTCAAGGACAGTTAGGTAATCATAAATTAACAAATATTAATTGACCAATTTTCACTGGGCGAAAAAAATCTCTAAAAACTTTAAAATAAAAACAAAAAATAAAATTAGATAAAACCAACGACGTAGTAAATTTGTTCCGTGCGGGAATCGAACTCGCGACACGCAGCACTACAGTCAATCGCTCAGCCACTGCGCCAACTGTGCCGTCACATTGCATTTGTGCTGAATCTTCTGCTGGCCCAACTCCTCAAGGACCGCTATATACAGCTTTAAAGTTTTTTTTAACCTTGCCCCAGTCCAGGTCCACACCTGGAATTTCTCCTATATCGTGGGTGTGTTTACAGACAGTTAAACTCACAGACAGTTAAACTCACAAACAGCCAGACCCGGCACCACTACCTGTAGGCCATACAAAAATGTGATCCGTGAGGGAATCGAACCCGATACACGCAGCGCAGCACCCATTCGCTCAGCCACTGCGCCAACCGTGCGGTCACATAGCTGTGGCTGTGGCGCCCTCGGACATTGCTGCAACTTTGCTTAACGGTGGCCGGACTGCACATTCCGTTTTCATATTGCCGCTGAATCTTGCAAGTGAAGATACCTCAATATGTAACATCACCAAAAACCGTTGTTTTTGGTGATGTTACATATTCCTCTTATTGGGGAGTCCTTTTGCAGCAGTGCAAGTTTAAAGTGCATAAGAGGCGTTGAACCGCAGCTTTCAGGACATTCGCGGCAACCAGGCGCTGATGGGTGGCGTTGTCGTTTTGCTCGCAGGCGACTTTAGACAGATACTGCAAGTTATTGAGAGGGGCACACCGGCGGATGAAATAAACGCCTCAATAAATGTCTCAAGGCGTCGCCACTGTTGTCTGGGATCGAAAAGATCCATCTTACTTGCAACATGTGCGTCCAACTGTACAACGACCACGAAGCAGGTGTTTTTGCGAATATGCTGCTGCAAATCGGGCGCAGATGGGAAAATTCTATTTTCCGAACAATTTTCCCATCCAGTGGATGCACGCACATCCACATCATCACATCATGCACGTTTTTCCAAATTTGGGGTTTAATATAAAAAATGAAGGGTGGTTGTGTGAGGGGTAGTGCTGTCGCCAAAGAACGAGTGTGTCAATCAAACAAATAAAAATGATATGATCGTCGGCGTCGACATTCATAGATCCTGTGGTTGGCCCGTGGCTAATGATGATAGTACTGCCGACCCCGTTGAATTTCTCAACTCCCTGGGGTTAACTCCCAGATTGTGCAATGGAACCAGGCTTCGTATCACAGAGCTGGGCTGTAATATTATAACAATCACCATTATTACAGGAGTGGCTAAAGGAGAGAGCGGTTTAATTCCCCGCATACCCTTTGTTCCAAATAACTAGCCATTTCAATTTAAGAAGTGTCATTAAACAATTTCTTTTAATGTTGTATACAAAACGGTACTAGAATAAATAAAGAAATAGCGCCCAACAAGGCGTTTGATTGTTCACTTTGAAAAAAAAGTCGTATGGCACCATAATGTTCCAGTTTTTAAGCCATAAAGTCGCCTCAACGCCGTTCAGACCTCTGCCGCTCAGAATTACAGCGCCCAAAAACACGCCTTTTGTAGTTATCACCCACATTATCACATTTTGATCAGGCCTTCAGTTCTCACACACATCCCGCCTGTAATCCCCGAAGGGTTAGGCACAGATGTGTACCTAATCGTACACCCACATTACACCAGTTATGTTGAAGTCCCATGTAATAGGGGGCGAGCCTATTGCCATCAATCGGGCACAAATCCAGACTCCTTAGCTGCTACTGATAATTCCTGATGGAATAACCAAACAACACTTTACTCAACCCGGGAATCGAACACGCATACACAACAAAATTTCCACGCGAACGAAGTCGCGGGCAACAGCTAGTTAATAATAAAGGATGAATATTATTTTAATTTTCAGAAATAAGAAACCGAAATTCCGTTTGCATTTAAATCAAAGTTTAATTTTAACCTCGTCTCAATGAGAAAAATGACACCAAAACATTACGAATAGCTCAAAATCCAAAATAATAAAAAAAAGTCCTTCTCACATTCAAAAAGCCTCAAAATATTCAAATTCAAGTCCCTGCAGGGTGTCCTCAGTCCTCAAAGGGTGTCCTCAGGCGAGGACTCTTAACTGAAGTGTCCCTGTTTCAAGTGTACGGATGAACACATCTTCAAACGGTCCACTTAGCTTTTTTATCCTTGGAGTTGCGACAAATGCTAATTCTGTCTGGTGGAAATGTTTACGATGTGTACGTGGATAAGGGATGCTGTATTGATTCGTTGGAGAGGTCTTTTAGAGTAGATAGAAAGATTTTTTGAGTTGGTTTTTTTTTTTTTTTACATAAATATGAGTAATTACATAACTCATTTTTATGTAAAAAAAAATCCCACGAGATTGCCTGCGGGGATAAAAAGTCGGGAAAAATATTTTATTTGTTAATGCTGGTTATAAACTACCTATGTGTCAAATTGCATCTAAATCCGTTCAGTAATTTTTGCATGAAAAAGTAACAAACATCCATCCATCTGTGTTCACAAAATTGCGCATTGATAAGAAGTAAGATTTCTGTTTGTGAAAGGTAATTTTCTTTTATGTTTCAATTTAGTGAAATTTGCTGGCAGCTCAAAATCTATAAGCACAACATAACCGCAAGTATTTTGAGGTTGTGATAGGATTTACAAATTAGATACTTGATGAGGTTTCCAGAAAATGGAGCGTTAGAGTGATTTCTAACGTCTATTTTCTGAGAACCTCATCAATTACTGTCTATTAAGGTTTCTCCACACTTAGGAACTTTAAACTAGACTAATATAAGCATAGCACCGGATCGACACCTCGCCTCATTTTTATTAGCTGATCCAGAACCGAAGCGATGTCGTTTACAAGTGTCGCTTATACATGACGTGAGCATTGCAAAATGTTTTCATAGAAAGAATCCTAAACCGCTCGATTTGAGGAGATACTGATTTCGTACAGTGCGTTGACCTTTAAGCCTCTCATATCTAGGTACACACAGCGTCAGTATGTGCTAACCCCTCAAGTTTTAAAATGTTACACTGGTACTGCATTGATTTCGTTACGAATAATCTAAAGAATACTTCAAAAAAGTTCGTGCGTTTTTCGACATGGATTCGAGCAATCGCATCACCGAACTAGCTACTTGGTAGTGAGACAGTTTTGAGTATGAATGTGGATGGGTATAAAAGTAGAGGAAGACCAAAGAAACGATGGATGGACTGTGTGAAGGATGATCTGGCACGAAAGGACGTGTTTGATGAAATGACGAGTAATAGAGAAGTATGGAAGAAGAAAACATGCTGCGCTGACCCCAAATGAATTGGGATAAGGGCAAGAGAATGATGATGATCTAGGTACTAGGTATGTAGTTATCACACACTGTTTTAAGCCTTCAAGGTTTACAACTAAACTTATACTGTCACTTACGGGATATCTTCCGTGATTGTTCATTATTTTGAGCTCCCGATATTTCGGCGCTTTTTTCGCTATATCAGGAGCTCAAAATAATGAACAATCACGGAAGAAATCCTGTAAGTGACTGTATCAGTTTTGTTTTATGTAGTTATCACACCCAAAACGAAATTCGAAAGATAATGAACAAAAAGCAGCGTTTGTTTCGTGCAAAAATTATACACGCGATTCAGTTTTCAGAAATCCAATCGCTCCGACATCCACAACGCCATAATTGAGTTGTCATAAATATATTACAAGCCTAATAGAGCAATTGATTTGAGTGTTTCTGTGCATGCGGCTGTTTAGATTTGAAAGTATTTACGTTCACGAAGTGTTCATTTTGTAATGCAACATTCGGTATTTTAATAAATGATAGCGTGACGGTTGAAAGGAGAATGGACGAAAGAAACGGGTTGCGCCGCCCCCTAGTGACATCGTCCAAGGGCAGCAACATGATGATGATTACGTATTTTAATAGACTATGTGATAACAGCCTCGACTTACGGTTCGATCCCAGGCGGGTGCATTACTTGGTGTAATTTATTCCGTCACCACTGTTTTCACAACGGTGCTGGAAAACATCGTGACGAAGCCGGCATGTCCGTGTTAATATTATAGATGAATAGCTTTATTATTTCTACACAAATAAAGCTATTCATCTATAATAGTAAAGTTAGGTATATCACAATTTAAGTCAGTAACCCACCCCTCTTGAAAATTGTTTGTGCGTGTGGAGCGAAAATACTGTCTTTGGAAAATTTTGAAAAATATTGTTTGACACAATCCACAATTTAAAGAATAGAATAGAATAATTTTTAATTGCTTAAAACATGGTATAAATCTTCTTCGGAGATTACACATGGTGGTATGTTATGTTATAATTCTGTATACTAGTATTGTATTATACCAATCGCAGTGTTGTGGAACTGCCTAACCAGTAGGTATTTTGAAAGAGAGACAAAGGCCTTCCTTCCATTTTTCCTCTCTGTTTCGCAATTTGAGCCCAATCCTTTAAGTAAAAGTCTAGCTCGCCATGCCATCTTCGATTTGGGCATAACTCACCTAAAGAAAGATATTATTAGCTTTTAGCCTGTCAATCTTCCACAAGAAATGACCAAATAAGTAACAACATATTTGCCCTTTGTATCCTAGAACATTGATATAATTCCCAGGAGGCGATCTAATGCCGATACGTCTTATATCTGACGTTTATAAGAAGCGGCAACTTGACCTAAATACGATAAATAATCGAGGGAGCACTCGTGTTTGCCCACGGATTTGTCTGTTAACATAAAATATTGTTATTTGTGTTGTGTCGGGATGTTTGCTGTATATATTCAGGCTTTGTTTAGCTGCGTTTTGTATGAATATGTTATTTGGCCTGTTGGTTTGTTAAGGGACTTGTAGACAAACATTTGGACACATTAAATATTTTTCTTGTTTGCCTTCTAGGTTTTAGCAAAAATATTATCTTAATTAAAAAGCTCCAATGTGGTTAAGTGCCAATGTGGTTAAGCGCCAATATGATTAAGCGCCAATGAGGTTTAGCGTCAATATGGTTGAGCGCCAATATGGTTAAACGCCAATATGGTTAAGCGTCAATATGGTTAAGAGCCAATATGGCTGAGCGCCAGTACGGTTTGGAGCAGTGGTGGCCCAATGGTAATAGACCCGACTTACCATAGTTAGATCATGGGTGCGAACCCAGGCAGGCGCATTAGTTTGTGTAATGTTTTTCATCACCACTGCTCTCAAAACGGTGAAGGAAAACATTCTAAACTGGCTGGTCTTTGAACCAAAAATTCGAAGACATCTGACATCTACCTACTCGCACTGGGCCCGCGTGGTGGAATATAGCCCATTCCCTCATAGAGAGGAGGCCTGTGTCCCAGCAGTGGGAACATTATAGACTGATTATGTATGCTTCAGCGCAGAAGTCCAAAAGTCCAGTAACAGGGGTGTGGAGATCAGATAAGCAGTCGCTTCATGTAAAATTTATTCAGCTGTGTCCAATAAGACTGGAAGCCGACCTACAAAAGACTAGGTAGATGATGGTTCAGCGCAGAATGAGTCAAAACACTCTTTTGTTCTATAAAATAATGACAACATACACAGTCGCAACATAACAGATTCATAGACAGAATTGTGGAAACATGTGATAGGTACTGAAAACAATGTTTTAAGCTTTCACGGTTTCTAACTGAACTTGGGTACACTGTCACTTACGGGATATCTTCCGCGATTTTCAATTATTGTGAGCTCTCGATATTTCGACTCTGTTGCAAGCGCCATGATCGCGGGGTCATCCCGCGTAAGTGACATTGTAAGTTTAGATACTAAAAAACTTCCAAAAGTAAAGCGGGTCAGAAAAGTAAAACACGACATTTTGTCACTATTTATAATGTGAATAATAACATACTTTTTTTTTTTTTCGGGTGGTAAGTCATCAAATGACCTGCTCTGGACGGAGCGGAAGGGAGTGTCAGACTTCTACTGACTAAAACCCATCCATGTTCCATATTTGACCTTTGTGTTCCAGAACAGTCCCACAGCCCTGGCAGGACAGTCCCGCAGCCCTGGCAGGAATTATAATATACTTTAATCAGCAATCCGTTTGCCAAGCTCAAAGCAAATTTCACCTTTACAATCTATGAACCATTGTTGATTCCCACATTCACTAACTACTAATGTGAAAGGGCCCAGAACTATAATATAATGATTAATGTTCATCTGTTCAATTATAGTTAAAGCGATAGTTTGTCACGTTTTCATATAGGGTTCACTATCATCAATCTATTACATAAACTAACTAAGTTTGAAGCTATATCCGGGCATTAATATCAGCTCACAATATTTGCAGTTAATCATTTACTTATCGGATGTACACATATTATTATGTACGTCTTGCGATGGGAATTTCATGGCCGTGACTTCGGCTTGTATTACGTTGTTATCCATACCTAATATTGCAGTGATAATGGTGTCATCGGATTGCCAAGTCATATGTCTCTAGATCGAACCCAAGACACGCACCTCTGATTTTTCGGATTCATTTGCGTATTGTGTACTTATCGTTTGCTTCGGTGAAGGAAAACATCGTCAGGAATCCAGAACGCCACGTGGCATAAAAACTCTGTCACCAGGTTAGGCACTAATCACACGATTCAGAAGAAGAGAAGAAATTATCTTCTTATAATCCTTAGAAGCTTAGCTTATTTACCGTCGATTGTTAATACTACCACAATATTTATAATTAATCACTTAAGTTACTGAGTTTACCAACACATGCTCTCATATGTCTTGTGAAGGCAACTTGGCTCTGGCTTGTATTACACATTGTGATTTGTATCTAGATAATATTGAACAGCCTTGGGCTGAAGATCGAGAGGACAATGACCTAAGTGCTTTCTAGATTATTAGTAAGTTTTGTTACAAATATCTCAAGAATAGAGCCTAGGGTAGTGGATTAATATTACGTAATGTACTGAAGTTTGAAATCCTGTTTTGAGGTTATACGAATATTTTGGTTGTATTTATTTATTTGGTTAACCAACAATTGTTTGCACAATACATTCATAAAACAATATTTACTGCTACATTTAAAAGTGCAACAATTAATTATAGGTTAACACCACATGCACTATATGTGGTTGTATATATTATTAAAACAACAATAATGCATTGCTAATGCTTAAATTTTGTATAAACTAACAAAAGATTTAATAATTAAGTATTTGGGGTATCGCTAATGACTTTGTTTGCATACGAGCATAATCGAAGCACAATTCCACACCCTTCTCAAGAAGATATTTTTATTCTGAACCAGTTCGATTTATCAGCCAGCATCAGCCCCCTTGGGAAGACTGGTCATCAGACTCGCGGGCTTTTGACTACCCATAACAAAGTTTGACGGCACGGTTGGCGCAGTGACTGAGCGACTGGCTGCTGCGCTGCGTGTCGTGGGTTCGATCCCCGCACGGAACAAATATTTGTATGACCTACAGATAGTTGTTCCGGGTCTGGCTGTTTGTGTATGTCAGTTTAAATATACCCACGATATAGGAGAAACTACTAGCGTTTTTCCAAAGAGAAAAAAAAACTGTCAAAGTTCTACAAATTAGAGCTGGGACCAGTTTGGCGAGGTTTCCGAGGCACGGAGGGTCCTTGTTATATAATGCAAGGGAATGCAACTGTAACTGCGTCACTCCTCATTCGCGTACTCATTCAATCATTATTCATATGCGCCTACTAATTTAACGGCGTCGATGGTCGTAAGTGCTACTGATCACCATGAGGTCTTGGATTCGTAAAACTGTTGTACATCGGAAGATAGACGTAAACGTCACTTTTTAAATTCTCCAGCAGTAAGTAAATAAGAACATGGCACTGTAACATAATAGCTACCCTGAGATTGGGAATAGTGAGCATCATCTATCTGGTTGGCATTAACTACAGTGTGACGCAGACAAATTGAGTGCATTCACGACGACGACGGATACTTGAGTTAGTGCATGGTCTTAGATTGAAAATATCTAGAACTGAAATCAATATCTTTGGATTTTATTTGCTTTCCTGCCAACTCCATGAAAATCGTCTTCTAGAATCATCCACCACTTACGTCGACTTCTAATTTTATCTGTCATAATAGTGACGAGAAAATGTTTCATGGAACATTACTGCATATAAATGTATGCAATTGTCAACATCGATTTGATGGTCGCTGTTGGCTGATACCTTCAGTGCCGTGGTAAGAATTATATTTGCAAGATAAACCACAGCGATTGTGTAAGCAACAAGAAACTATTACTACAGTATTGTTTTTTGTATTGTTAGGGAATTAGCAACCATTTAAAACTATTGTACCAATACTTATTGTGGCTATATAGGTTATACTATAGTATATCCTAAATGTTTGTGCCTTAATGGCCAAATATTTGCATGAACTAACAGAATACACGAATTTTAACATCTAGAAAATGTACACCCCGCAAATCATACAGAACTTAACACAACTTTATACAGTCAGAACCAGCTCACCCGAAATAAAATAAACTCAACTCCCCAAATGTAAATCATTAAGATAAGTACCCTCAGAGTCGAGGCCTCCGATGGCCTGCCGAGGCCAATCGTCCGTGAACGTGGATTTATGACGAGTGGAGGCCTCTGGCCTCACGCAGATTGTAAATTGTTAATCCGTGATAAATTGCACGTAAAATTGGCCTCAACCTCGGATCATGGAAACAAGAGGGATAAGCTGTACTGTCATGGGAAATAGAGGGCATTTTGTCGCCAGAAATGTACAAATTTCTGTCAACAATTTGTCCAGTGTACTTTTGTAGAGTGAATAGCATTATTTGTAAAATGGTATTCCTTATTTACCTACTTGCCTTGTAAACTATCACATCAAGATATTATGTAAACTTATACTGTCACTTACGGGATATCTTCCGTGATTGGTCATTATTTTGAGCTCCGGATATTTCGGCGCTGTTACAAGCGCCATGATCGCGGGTGATTCGCTGTCCCGTTATTCGTAAGTGACAGTATAAGTTTAGTTGTAAACCAGTGTAAGAAATTATGTGTTTTCAATTTAAGTTAACGCAACTCCGGCCCCACTAGGTGGACCGATGACCTGGTGAAGGTTGCAGGAATCCGCTGGAGTCGCACGAGACCGGTCAATGTAGCGACATTTGGGGGAGGCCAATGTCCAGCAGTGGACGTCTTTTGGCTGAAATGATGATGATGAACTCCGGCCCCCAAGATACAGGCGCAGCCTAGTTTGGGGACCTCTGTTTTCTAAATATATTAATATATTACTTGTTATGATTATTCATAGCGCTAAGTTAGGTTAAGAAAATGTTTTTAAGAAACAGGCAGGCAGGTTTTTGTTTTTCATTTATTCTTTATTTTGCTTCGCTCGGTAGCTTCTACTGGCTATACTTGAAACTTTTGATTTAATTTAACATGATGTATGATATCTTTGAGATGCAAATGCCCTGCTTGGTAGACGGGTTGTATACGGTATGTAATTTTCTCAGAAAAGAGAGAGGTGTAATGGTAACTTCTATCTAGGCATTGAACCTGATAAAAAATACGTCTTTACTTTCAGTAGCGTATCTGACTTGTTTCTATAATCTTTGGTATTGAACGCTCCATTTGTTTAGTGGCGAGCTATTCGAATTGGTGCCGGGTTCGATTTCCGTGTTAGAAAAATAGGCTTTTTATTTTGGGAGATAGGTCGATCGCTCACAAAAGGAGTAGAAATAGTAGTGTGTCCTTTTAGATTGGAGATGTGTGTTAGCCTAATAACGGTTGAAGTGCTTTATTTAACATAACATTACGCCTTTTACCCCTAGAGTGACGTGTCCCTTTTGTACACCTACACTTCGCCACTTATATTCAAGTCTCATGTAATAACAAACATGCATCAAATCCTGACTCCGGTCTACTGAGAAATTCCAAAATAAAACAAATAACCTTTTGCACGATCTTGGAATCGAAACCAGGACCTCATGCTCAGCAGTCGCGTTTAAGACCACTAGACCAACGAGATGGTTAATGAAAAAAACTCAGTTGCAAATTATTACTTCTTAGCGTCTCGATGACAAAAAGTTCAAATGTTATGTTTAGCCTAAAACTCAGCCACGCGAACCCCGCTCACTGATGCAGTAAGCAGATCATCAAGTGCGCAGGTGATACAAGTTATTACTTAAAACTATTATTATTTCCTTTATTTAAATTTTTACAAATTATTTACACTTTTAAATATTCCTTAGAAAAAACAATATAAAAATATAAAAAATTGTAGCCCACCGGTATCGGGAACAGGGTCCAAGCTACCGACGGTCAGGGCTCCAGAGAGAGGAACCTCCTAACAATACGAGCCGTGTCCAGGAGTACCGCTTTCTGAATCAAGCCCTTGATCCAGCTACCTAACGAGAGCCTCCTCAGGTATTGATCGAGGCTCTTGGCAATTAAAACTATTTTTTATAAGTTAAAACGAATGATGTAACTTTAGCTTCGCCATCTCCTATTAAATAACCTTAAAACATATTAACAGAATTTCCAATGCTTATAACTAGAACACTGCAAATGTCAACCTTTCAATAGTCAATCAAAATTTAATAGTCCCCACTGCAGTTCTATCCAATAGATCGAGTTACATTCAATCAGAGAACTATCGAGTTATATTAGGAAAATGGCGACCATCTATCTTAGAAATTCACTCTCTATTACTGTCAGACTCCATCTTTAATTACAACTGCGCAGGATATTTTCGTTAAGCTGATTAGTTTTTATTAATCTTAACGATGTGTTTTTTTTTACTATTTAGTTTTACTTTTGTAATGCTTGACAAGCTTTTAAACGGTTTTTGACGGCACGATTGGCGCAGTGGCTGAGCGATTGGCTGATGCGCTGCGTGTCGCGGGTTCGATCCCCGCACGGAACAAATATTTGTATGGCAATAGGCGCGCCCCTTATAACACAGGACTTTAAAATGGGTGTCCTGAATACAATGTCCTTTGCCTTACTCTTCTTATTACAGGTGCGATATTATGATATGTTAAGAAGCAGCATTTATAAAAAAAACAGTCACCTTTTTCATTACTTTGACAATAATAAATAAGTAAGTTCAACGACTCAACTACGCATAGATCCGAACTAGACCTCCTCTGGGACTGGAACATGTCTCAATTCAGTTCAAGCCTTCGAGTTTTCGAGACAACCAATAAGAGAGCGAGAAACAAATTAATCCGTAGCTGCAAATAGAGCTGTGGTTGAGCGCAACGGAGCGGAGCGGTGGTGCGTGAAGCGAAGGAAGCGGAGCGAGCGAACTAAACGAGTCCACGTTGCAAGATGCAGCTATTTGTATTGGTTCCTGGGTTGTAGCGAATGTTGAGTTTGGGCATACCTACATTAGTTAATTGGTTTTCGATTTCGGTGTCTTGATTGAGGAGGGGGCCACCGCATTGCAAACATTGTCCTACATTAGTTTCATACACTTTATGTGAACTGCTACTACTACCACGACCTCAGCTGATGCAAGTTTTGTCAACCGACACGCGCGTCACTTTCCTTCTTCTTTTGAGTCTCGTCACATCGCGGTGAATCGAGGCGTGCTCCAAGCAATTTCTTTGATTTGTTTTCACCGTAATTTTTGTCGCAACATGCTTGTCGCTTGTTAAGGTTAAATTTTGTTTTGAAATGGTAAGCGCTGCAAGCCGATGTAGACCTAAGTGCGCTTCTGAATGGCTATAAGGACCTTCAAGTTAAATTCAGTCAGAAATAAAAGTCATTCACTCTCCTGCATGAATGAAAAATAATTTAAAAATGTAAATTAAAAGCAATTTTCCTAAAGCATTTACATTTAAAAATTAAAACTATTTACATTATTGAAATTAATTTCAGAACAGTTTTGTGTTTCAATTGCCAACATTTTTATAATTCTACCAGAAAGTAGATCGAAATTAATAGACTATTTCATTATAATATTGTAACGTGTTCTGCATTCCAGAATTCCCAGTAAGAGATCAGTGAAAAGTGAAATTGGATCTGAAACGTGCATCCCATTATGATAAAATGGCCGAACTTTGCGAATTCCGTTGCATTACACCATGTGCTGCCACTGTTAGCTTAATAGCATGTCATTTCGCTCGTGCTGCTAGTCTCGATGAGGCTAGTTGCAATCTATATGTAGTTACATGACTGTATAGCGTTTTCCGAAGTTTCAGCACGAAAGCTGTTAACTAGGCTAAATACACTGCTACAGTACAAAAAAAATACAAGTATAAAGCTTGATTCTCTTATTCCTGGGTCGGGCCTCGGTCTCGCGGCTTTAATTAGTATTTCACTGTATAATTTTTGAATCACGTGACAGTTTCACATGAAGAGCTCGAGGTTAAATAATAACAGCCGCTCGGGTCGATCTTCAGGTTAAGCCGCGCTTGCCTAGGTTGGTCCGTGGATGGGTTACCACCCATTACGTACCAAGTTTCTTCCGTGCCTCGGAAAGCACGTTAAGCCGTGGGTCCCGGCTGTCATCTGTAGATCTTTGACAGTCGTTACAGGTAGCCAGTGACTAGAAAATCTGACAACCAGTCTTACCAAAGGGTATCGTATAACTCGGTAGGTACTAATTGGGTTGTGGAGGTCAGATAGGCAGTCGCTCCATGTAAAATACTGGTATTCAGCTGCATCCGGTAAGACTGGAAGCCGACCCCAACAGGGTTGGGAAAAGGCTAGGCAGATGATGATGACAGTTTCACATGACATTTTTCACCGCAATATTAGGTTGACGTGTGATCCCAAAGTTTTACCATAAAATATCCTACAGGACAGTGCTGTATGAATGGCCGCTCAGAGTTTATAAAAATTAGAATGTCTATTTGCAAACCCAAAACACATAACATCACACCTGTAATCCCCGAAGCGTTAGCCAGAGATGTATCCATTAGTACACCCACATTTCGCCAGTTATGTTTAAGTCCCATGTAATAATTTGATTTGATTTGAATAGGGGGCGAGCCTATTGCCATCGACTGGGCACAAATCCAGACTCCGTGTCTACTACTAAGAAATTCCTGATGGAAAAACCCAATACCAATTTGCTCGAACTGGGAATCGAAAACCGTGCTTGCGACCACTAGACCAACGAGACGAAAAATAAATAAACATTATTATTAATACTCGAAACGGGATATTTACTATTGATTATTTAATTTTTATGGTGCTTGCAACAGCGCCGAAATATCGGGAACTCATTAATAACAGTAAACATGGTAAATGCCCCGTGTCGAGTATTAATAATAAAGTTAGTGACCATGATAGTTTAAAATCTTATGGTGCTCCCCCACCGCGAGCATTTGCCTGTAATGTAACAGTCCAAGATTCGATTTTGTATGGAAACAAGTGAATCTGAACTGTTACATTACAGGCGAATGCTCCCGGTGAGGGAGCACCTTTATATAAATAAACATACCCAATATAAGGTTAGCATTACACACAATTCGTTTTCTCTGTATTGACTACTATTTTTACCGAAGCGCCAACGGAATACTCGTATTTTCACACCTACGACTCTCGTCAACAGCTCACATTTCGAATCAAACATTCCTTCTTCAGTTCCAGTACGTATCACCTACTCAATCCTACCCCAGATTTGTCTTCAATTCCGAAGTATTTGGCTCCTTCCAATATTTGCTGACTTGCCAAGCAATATCCTAGTACTTTTATTTTTATTTGAGCACTGGACATTAAGAAAACAAAGTTTAGATTTTGGTCTAGCAGTAAGTAGGAAAATATTGGAGAGTGCTTGAATTGTGAGCAATGGCTGAGAAAATGATGGTATGTTTTTGTTATAGGGAAGGTCTTTCAAGTATCCTTATTCTTGTATTCTTAGCCTAGTTGGTAGATATCGGTTTTCTTGGTTAAATGTTTTTGTACCTTCATTTTCTTCAGTGCTAGATCTATCTAGAGAGTTCTTTCAAATTGTAAGTGCCACTAACTGTTAAATACCTACGTTTGACTGATTTTAATGGCTCCATTAGCACCGTAGAGGAGGAGAGGAGGTCTTTGTGGGTCAATTTCCCACATAGAACAGACGCCTTTAATAAGCTATAACTTAAAGTTCCAGCTTTATACTACTGGCTATAAGAGTAGAGGAAGAACAAAGAATCAATTGATGGACTGTGTGAAGGATGATGTGGCTAGAAAGGTGGGGACTGCTGAGATGACGAGTAATAGAGAAGTATGGAAGAAGACATGCTGCGCCGATCCCAAATAAATTGGGTTATGGGTATAATGATGATTTATAGTTCCAGATCTGTTTTTAATGGCTCGGTGTTTTGTGTGTATATTTTTGCCTTTAAAGACTTCTCAATAAAATTCAACAAGTTTCCGAAAGTCAATTTTTCTTGGTAGTAAAGGAGCCTAAATATACAGGGTGTAAACGGACGCTTCACGAAGCCGTCAACCAAGCATTATGTACATCAAACTAAATAACTTTACGCAAAAATTAAGGACTTTTTTTTTGGGTGAAAAATCACGTTTTACGATAAGACTCAATGTAACGCTCTCAAAACATTGTGCTGACGGATGGATTGAATAGTACGGGGGTCGTGGAGGTGTTTAAAGATCTTGCATTAAAAAAATATATTAAAAAAAAACTTGTGAAATATTGGAACTTTGACCTCAATATCTCCGTAACATGAAGGTGCAGGTATGGTCTAGAACCAAAAAATTATCGCAATGACAGGGAGAACAAGTGACTTTCGGCTTCGTTAAGGGTCTTGTTACGACCTTTAATGGTAAGTATTCAAGCCTCCTTGATCTAATTCTAAGTAAATGTTCCATTCCTCAAGTGGTCAACTTGAGGAGGCCTATGTCGCAAGACAGCCTGACCTGGTAGCTGATAAGATGATTAAATAAATTAAATATGTATAATTTAAGGTTAGTTAAATTATAACTTAAGTTTAGTTAATCTTAAAATTTAAGTTTAGATGTAGAATCAAAATCAAAATATTTTATTTCACATAGGCTTCGATGGGCACTTATAAAACGTCGACAAAAAGTTGCACGGTTCGGTTGGTCGTTTCCTATGGAGAAGAACCGGCAAGAAACTCCATGGTTACTCTTTTCAAATCATTTGGTGTTACAGTATTATGGATACAGCATTTGCACTTAAGTATGGGGGGACAGCGTAGGCCCGACAATAAGTCGTTGCTTACTACACAAAAAATGTAGAACAAAATAAAAAGTTAACAAAAGTTAACAAGCAGCTGGGAATCTACAAAGCCTACAATGTCCACACATTCACAAACAATCGATAAAAAGAATCTACACAAAGGTAAGAAAATATTGTAAAATACTAAATTAAACAAGTGACACAAATACTGTTATCAGTGCTGTAACTATTTTGAGCAAAAGATATAAATGATTTGAAAATTACTGTAAAATCTGATTCGAAAGAAGAGAAAAAATGAGATTGAGAATAGTTAGAGACATCCACATATTATTTGTGCCGTTTATGAGCTACCAGGGAAGCCGCAAGCGCAGAAGGAACTAAGGCCAAACTTCTTTATCTTCAAAACAAATAAGTATAGTTTATATTTTACTATTCAAAATTACTATTTTTTAATACTATATTGTGTATACGAAGGTCAAAGTAAATAAAGGCTATTCTTATTTTTTTAGATTATTTATTACTACTAACTACTTTTATTGTTCAATGTTGTTCACCGTATTTCCAGCCAACATTAAAACACCTATCAAAGAGTCAAAATATTCAAAAGAACCAAAAGTGTGTTCACAGCTTTAACTGACAAAGTCGTGCTAAGTGTCGAGTTGCAGATCGCAGCCATTTGTCTCAATAAAAGTCTACACCTGGTTCGTGGTGAGTCGGTGACGTAACAAAATGGCGGCGACGTTGCTCTCATTGTACTCTTGTAAGTGGTTAGTAACGTCATGGTTTGAATGGTACTGAGCTGTAATGTGTATGTAATATTGTGTGTGTTATGTTATTTAACATAGTTAATAAGATAGAATAATATATTAGATATTTAAAAGCTGTGTGACCAAGTAGTATGGAAGTCGTAGAACTTGTGAGCTCGACCCAAGCAGGCGCATTACTGTATCAGTATTGCATTTGAGAATAAATTTGGGCACTCGCGCATCCTCGAGCACGCGCGAAGCTGCGTCGAATTTCATACTTAACAGAAATAGTGATACAGTTCTTTAATCAGTGACATCAAAAAAGTCATTATCATCTGCCAAGCCTTTTCTATATTGGGGTCGGCTTCCAGTCTTACCAGATGCAGCTGAACACTAGTATTTTACATGAAGCGACTACGTATCTGACCTCCACAGCCCAGTTAGTACTGGGTAATACCATACCCCTTGGTAAGACTGGTTGTCAGACTTTTTGAACCACAAACAACACATCGCATCATCGTTTTTTGACATCAAAAAAGTGCGCGAGAACTGTGAGGGTTACACAGAGAGCAGGCATTTGTCCCAGCAATGGGATCATAATAGGCTGATTATCATCGTAAGTTGTATTAAACGCCGTTAAACAAACAGTAAAATAAATGGCCATAACAAAATCAAGATTTCTCCAAAGTTTTTCAACGCAAATACCTAAGCTGAAGAGCAAACCCTGTTAAGATTTAAAATCAACAAAACTTCGTGAGGACCAACAACCCGTCAACATAGTACTTGAAAAAAAAAAAACAAATTCAAAATGGACGTCAACACTCAACTTAAAAAAAAAACAAATTCGTCTAGACGCAGAATATTCCCTACGGGTAGCCTGATCGAATATCTGTGATTTTTTATTCAGGACAGCGATCTGAAGGATCTCTTATAATTGTAAAATCGAGACGAAAGTGGGGTTGTTTGTTTTCCTCACGTTTTGATTGTTTTAGAAATATTTATAAGCTGCCAGACATTGATTGCCTTACACCTGCCTGTTGTGAAAATGTCAAACTTTTCTTTGTTTTGTTTTTTTTTCCCTTTTTCGTTTCTTCTGATTTTTCTGCTTTATTACTATGCAGCCATACCAGCCTGTTGTGTTTTTACCGTGGTACGGTATACGGTACACGGCAACATCACCAAATCGCAGTTAGCAGTGTATTCCTGGTGGTGTGACCGTCAGACGGCCAAGTCATTGGTGTCAATTTTGAACCCAAGACACGCACTACACGTATTTAAATCATTACTTGCTTCGGTGAAAGAAAACATCGTAACTAAACCAGCATGCCTGAGAGATGTTTCTCGACGGCATGTAAAGCCAAGTCAGAGGCCAATTGGCAGCATAAAAACTCTGACACCAGGTTAGGCACTAACCACACGCAAAAGAAGAATAAAAATCGATGAAGTTATGCTCAATATGGAGCAGCGGGCCACGGTATCTCTTTTGAATCAAAAGAGATACCGTGGCCCTGGCACACAAAGGGCAAAGAAGGAACATGGATGGGTTTTAATCAGTAAACAGTCAGTCTGACACTCCCTTCCGCTCCGCCCAGAGTGGGGGGGTCATTTGATGATTTCCCACTCGAAAAAAAAAAATGCTCAATATGGAAGTTATTGAAATACCTCTGGCAAATCATCACTTCATAAGGCAAAGGTGCAAAGGCGCAAACATTTGCGGAAACTCCCAGCGGACAAAACAAACAATAAAACAACGCCATCCTATCCTATATTGTGTCGTCGATTCAAAGCCAGTTCAAACAGGACAGCGACACCTATCGTCGGGTTCCCCCGGGAGGATTAGCCGAACATTGCCGAAGTCGTGCAAAACTTCGGTCCCTGTTGGGAACGAATTTAAATAAAATACGTTTGATTTCAAACGTTCGTTTTTAAGTACACATACATACATTTTGGTTAAAATGGTATTTTGGAGACAATAAGGACTGCTGTTGAACCTTTTTTAGATCCGGGATAGTTAGACTGCGTCTTATTGGGAGACGGGGTGGTGATTAAATCACCGATAAGCGTAATAGGGGTGATATTACCCATCATACTAAACCGCTAAGAAACTCATACCTATTTGAAGAACGATTATTGCGATATCATTGTACAAAATATTTTGGACATGTTATTCTACTTAACTCGTGTAAATACATTTTTTAAATTTAATTACATAACTTAACATCACACTTGTAATCCCTGAAGGGTGAGGCGGAGATGTACCCACATTTCGCCAGTTATGTTTAAGTCCTATCTAATAGGAGGCGAGCCTATTGCCCCAATCCGCGCACTAGTCCAGACTTCGTGGCTGCCACTGGGAATTTGTTGGTGGAAAAACCCAATAGCGCTTTGCCCGACACTGAAATCGAACCCAGGACCATGCTCAGCAGTCGCACTGCCGACTACTAGACCAACGAAGTAATAAATACTGTTAGTTACGGGATATCTTCCGTGATTGTTCATATAAGTTTAGTTGTAAACCGTGAAAGCTTAAAACAGTGTTTCAACGAAGTAATCCCTAAATGATAAAAAAACAATATCCTAATCGAGTTTCAGTCGCTTTCGACAAATTTTAATATTTATTTAATGAACCGATCACAAAACCGTGTTTACTTATGTATGAACCCAGAAATGTATCAACAATCCCCTTCCGTCAACCAATGTCATAACAAATCAACAAGAACATATCAATCGAAGAAGCCTAATAAAACAATCATTTGACAACCCCTTACTAAAATCATGTTCAATCATTTAAAACAGCTAAACAATAATTCGGAAACACGAAACCCCAAAATGCTGGCAGTCTGTGACAGTTCCTGTGCCCGAACGAAAGCATTTTGACATCTGTCAAATTGTTAAGAAAACAATTATTATGGCGGCGGCATCTAGTCTCGCTCGCTTTCGAAATAATATTGGTGTTGAAAATGTACATTTTTATTTTATAACTGATTCGCTTGTTGTATTTGTGTTTCGTCAGTATATAATTTCATGTTTGCAAGGTACATTTTATGTTATCTCATTGGTCGAGTGGTGCTGAGTGGTTTTGGGTTCGATTTTCAGGGCGGGTAAAATGTTATTTAGTTATTCCATTACGAATTTCGCAGTAGTAGCCTGGTGTCTGGATGTGTTCCCGGTATATATAATAGCAATAGGCTCGGCCATTATTATATGGGACTTAAACGTAACCGGCGAAATGTGTACCATCATACACATTAAATAAACATACAGTAATAATTTACTGTATGTTTATTTTATTTTTTGTACACATCTATTATTAATATTTAAGTACCTTTTCACCACCACCACTGACACAACACATACAACTGTTTTACATCCGTGACCTCTCTAATCCAGGTCCAGTTGAAAACCAGCGTCAGGCGCTAGTTGTTTTGTTTAGTTTTAAGTTTTTTTTTTTGTGTTATTTTTGTTTTATATTGTGTGCGCTTGTGGGATGTGCCAAATAAATGTATTTTCTTACTTTCTTTCTTTCTTACACATCATCCTAACCCCTCAGGGATTGCAGGCGTGATGATGATGTTATGTTTTTATGTCTAGGGTTGAAAAAATAAAATGGCCATTTCAACGACCGTTTAAGTCTGACTGCCATATTGTTAACAATAGTTAAGTCAGTTACTTCTAAGCTAAGCACCTATTCATTGCAATTAGAAAACAATCTCGCTGCTTATGATATGCGATTGTAGAGCACAATTTTATTATATTGCTCATACGCATAATGGCATTGTTATAAATTATGAATTATGGTGTTAAAGCATAGAGTTAAAATTCATATAGCAGGAATAGTATGGGAACAAAGCGGTTGGTTTGTTATATTTAAATTCGTTACTCGGAGGAGCTCGTGGCCAAATAATAACAGCCGCTCGAGTCGATCTTTAGGTTAAGCCATGCTTGCCTAGGTTGATCTGTAGATGGGTTTACCCATTACATACCGAGTTTCCTCCGTGCCTCGGAAAGCACGTTAAGCCGTTGGTCCCGGCTGTCATTTGTAGATCTTTGACAGTCGTTACAGATAGTCAGTGGCCCAAAAAGTATGTCTACATCACTATTTTTATCTACTCTCCTTTCGCAGATATGCTGGATGAGATTTCTTTAGAAATAAGTATCACCTTTGTACTTTTTTCCCCGACTGCCCAGGAAGGGTTACGTTTTTCGTGCGTGTCTTGTAAGTTACTTTATTTTTTGTAAATTTCTTTAGTACCTCCTATGTTCCAAATTGTTGGATGGATTTCAACTATTAAGGTATCATTAGATTCGTCTCAAAAACCAAAGTGTCCTTAGACAGGTGCTTAAAAAAAAAAAATGGCGGATTTTTGGCGCTAAATTGTAAGTCGTTAATAAATTTTTTTCAACCAAACCTATCGAGTAAGGTATCAAAATGAAGGAAATTAAAAGAAGATTACAGAGGGTATTATGTACCTAACATAATACAATAGGTAGTCTCGTTTTTTGATACTTTAAATTAAATGTTACTTGTTTCTGTTGATTTTTTCTTTTCTGTATTTAGTGTGCATATACACTTTTAAATAAATAAACATTCAGCAGACACATTTTAAACCCTATGAAGCAATAGATTAAAAATTACCTGCAAATCCTCCTTCCAATTGTGGCCGAAATGTGTTTCGAAATAAGGCTGTAAATTTTTTGACCTATTAAGATGTCGTTCAAGTGCCCGAAATATTTTCCAAAAGTATCAAAGTCGTTGCGACGACTTAACCCATTTCAAATACAGTACAGGCCAGTCCCAACTCAGGCCACAACACCCGGTGCAAAAGTTATTTACCCGACAACCGCTAAAGAAACATTTCCCCCTCGCAGACGGATTCTAAGCATCAAACTCGATTCTAGAATATACTTTAAAGGGAAGTTTGCTCTCAAGTTATGCATAGTGGTAAGCTTAGAGACTACATTGTATATGCATTGCATCGCTTAAGATTCTGCTAACTTAGAGAATAAGTTATAATTGGACCATAGGGATGCTGGGAGGTTTTGTCTTTAGTTTTAACTAAGTTAGAGGTGACCGTTGCAAACGTGGCGTCTTACACTCGTATCTTTAATCAAGTTAAAGTTAAAAATTACTGTAAACATTGTTATGCAATGTAGAAGAATAGGGATGTTTCCTGTGTGAAAAAAATATGATTATATTTAGTCCGTCAGTTATATTTTCGAAAAATATTGGATACGTTTTTTTTTGTTTTATCAAATTAATAAAAATTGACGAAGATAAAACGCATCAAAGATCATGAGTGGTGGTCTGTGACGTCACTTTTCGGTAAAAAGTGTACTAAAGTATGACGTCACACGAGTTTTCGATGCATTGTATCGTCTTCATTTTTAGTTTGTTGAAAAAATAAAAAAATCGAAAATATTTTTTGGTAATCTTTCTGACGGACTAATTAGATTTTTTCAGGAAACATCCCTATTGAAACGAAGTGAGAACCGTCAAAGAAAGCTAAGAATTCTAACTTTTAGCAGTTCTAACTTCAAGCAATTACTAAAATAAAGAAAAAAAATTGGTTTCTTAAATAATGACATTTACTCAAGTAATCAATTAGACTTGTTTATAGATCTTAGAAATGTGTTGATTTACAAACGCTAAAGACAATGTTGTGAGAAACACTACCCTTCTTTTGGGTTCCGCCGTAACAGGATAAAACTAACGTTGTAATGTTGACGGCACGGTTGGCGCAGTGGCTGAGCGATTGGCTGCTGCGCTGCGTATCGCGGGTTCGATCCCCGCACGGAACAAAATATTTGTATGATCTACAGGTAGTTGTTCCGGGTCTGGCTGTTTGTGTTTGTGATAAATGTTTGTAAACGCACCCACGATACAGGAGAAATTTCTAGTGTGGGGCAAAGAGCTTTTAAAAACAAAAAAAAATGTGTATCCCAATGGTTTCTTTCTATTGTTAGTATTAGCCATGTATAACCCCTTGATAAAAATTGGGAAAATATGTGGCCAAACATTCGATTCTTCAAATAAAGATTGAATAAGATGCATCTAAGCAAGAGCGACTTTGTTCACCAACTGAGATAGTATTTAGGATCAGTTTAAAAAGAAAAAAGTCGATTTAACGTGAAATGGTTTGTTTGTAAGTAAGTATAGTTCTAGCGTTAGAATTTAACACAACTCTCCGTCCAAAGCTAACAAAAACACTTCGTAAAAGTTAGCACACAAAAAGTAACATAATTTTCTATGAAATCCAAACTATTCGGCTTATGACGTAAAAGTGGACAAAGGCGTCCCATTTCTATGTTCTGAGCAACGAATGCATATAGAACGAACTGAATTTCTGTCCCGATTTTCAAAGCTTTTGCCAGTTACAGAGCACAATGAATTTCAAATATAATGTAAAATGGATGAATTTATACATTTACTACTTATGTCGATGGCATTTTAAATTGTGTCGGCCCAGAACTGAACTACTAGGTTGCCGCTTTCGGTAGCGTCCATCAGTTTCTGTAGTGAACAAACAGCAGGACAGGCAGGACACAATATTAAGTGCTCCATCGTTTGCAGAATAGTACCATATTTACACTGCAGGGCAGAGTCGCTAATGAATCAACATCATTTTCATTCATCATTCATTCATTCATTCATTTTGGAGGAGCTCGTGGCTAAATAATAACAGCCGCTCGGGTCGATCTTCAGGTTAAGCCGTACTTGCCTAGGTTGGTCTGTGGATGGGTGACCACCCATTACATACCGAGTTTCCTCCGTGCCTCGGAAAGCACGTTAAGCCGTTGGTCCCGGCTGTCATTTGTAGATCTTTGACAGTCGTTATACGTAGTCAGTTGCCCAAAAAGTCTTACAACCAGCCTTACCAAGGGGTATCGTATTACCTAGTACTAACTGGGTTGTGGAGGTCAGATAGGCAGTCGCTCCATGTAAAATACTGGTATTCAGCTGCATCCGGTTAGACTGGAAGCCGACCCTAACATAGTTGGGAAATCAAACGGCAAATGAAACGATTTTAACCTTTGAGTGGATGAATTATAGCCCGAAATCATATTTCAGATCACCTTATGATATACCTATAAATATAATAAAATAATACACCGAAATAATAACGTGGTAGTAGAATAATAAACGTGAAAATAATCTGAGAACGGTAATAAGATTTTCATCTGTCTCGGAGAACGATCTAATAAATTGTATGTAGTTAATTTAGTTGTACAAATCTAAGCAAAGCCTTGTATAACAACCCGGCTTTGTACAATTAGTTTGTATCTCATCTCTTATTGTAGTTATCTAATTAAGTCATTAGTACCAGGTAAGATATTGTATGTAACTTACTTAACTAATAAAATAAACTGTTTTTTTTTTTTTAGTTAACCCGTATTGTCCCACTCCTGAGCAAAAGCCTCCCCCCATTCTTTCCACTTGTCACGATGGTGTGCTTCTTCTCGCCAATTCGCGAGGAAGCCATCCAAAACGTCCCGCCATCTTCTCTTCGGTCTACCGCGACCCCGCCCAGCTGTTTCAGAGCTCCAGTCTTGCGATATTGGGGCCCACAGCTGTGCCGACAATATCTAAATCCGGCAGACAATAAATAAATATTAAACTGTTATGATTTAATTTTAAGTTGAAACCGATTCGACTGCTTCGTTGGACTAGTGGTCGCAATCGTGACTGCTGAGCATGAGGTCCTGGATTTGATTCCAAGGTCTCAAAAGCAGCCACGGTGTCTGGGTTTGTGCCCGGTTGATGGTAAAGGCTTGCCTCCTATTAGATGGGCCTTAAACAAAACTGGCGAAATGTGAGTGAACTATTAGGTACACCTCTGCGTAACTCTTCGGGGATTACTGGCGTGATGTTATGTTGAAACATATTATTTGAAATACTATTCCTACGATTTTTTAAATCTTTTCACAACACATTTAGTACTAAGCGCATTTAGTGATTGTTGATACAAGTGTGCCTTAATGTTCTCATATTAATTTATGTTATGGCATGTAGTATTTAAAAATAAACAAATTTTTAACGGCAACATGTCCGCTTATTTTATGTAAATTTACGTGGTCTTAAAACTAAACTTTTAACAAATAATTTGAAAGAAACACCTTATCAAATTACATTGAGCGAATCCCAATTATGAAATAGATTCCTTCAGACCTTGTAACAGGAGAAAAGGCGTAATGCAATTATGTAGATCACTTGAATATCAATTAATTTACAGCTTGATTAATTGAATTAATTAATTTTAGCGGTCAATTTGAAGAGTTACTTTATTTTCGAAGTTAACCTGAGAAAGTTTCTTTTTCGTCTGGTAATTATTTATCATTTTACCCTTTTGTACTGGGAATAGGCTTTAGGAAAGAGCTATCAGACACGATTCTGCGATAATGCCTGACAAGTCCCAAAAGGGCCCAAACAAATGACAGTCGCTTTCCAACCATTTCATATTTCTAACAAGATCTCAACAGAATTGTTTAAGCTTTTTGGTATCTACTACGGAACGATACTTTTTTCTTTTTTTTTTTTTTAGCGTGGTAAAATCATCAAATGAGTCCTCCCGCCCAGGGCAGAGCGGGAGGGACTGTCAGACTTGTACTGACTAAAGTCCACGGTATCCTTCAATAGCCCTTTATGTTCCAGGGTCACGGTAATTCTATAAGTCCCGCGACCCCGGCAGGCTTTGGCCCTCTAGAGGGGGGCGCCGTCACTATGCTGACACTCTTTGAGGCGCGCGTGGAACACAACGCGCCGTCGACTCGGCATGGTCCATGGTCGGACAGTGAGTCGCCCATTACTCGCATGCTCGCGCCTACGGTGGCCGGAGATCGTCTGCCAACGTCCGGCGCCGTGGGCGTCTACCACTGCGGCTGGGGTGGAGGGAGGACGCTGTCCTCTCCCTCACGCGGCCCGCCTCCTCCTTCGCGAGCATGACTGCTTCGCAGAAGGAGGCGACCGCTTCCCACTCCGTCTCGCCCCGCAGCATGGCCTCGACCAATGCCGGGCGCGAGAGGTCTCCGCCTATCGCCGCCGTGAGGACACGGCGGTGCTCTGCCCAAGCGGGGCAGTCCTGCACCGTATGCTGCACCGTGTCCTCCGGGCGGTCCTCGCAGTGGTGACCCCCAGGCGTTTCCTCCTTCCCATATGACACAGGTACCTCCCGAAACTTCCGTGTCCGGTGAGGACCTGCGTCACGCGGAAGGTCAGGACTCCGTGACGCCTATCCAGCCACTCCTCAAAGAGGGGTCTTACCGCCGCGATTGCGGCGTGCCCGGACGGACGGAACGATACTTTTGGTGAATAATCTGTAATTGTGTAATTAGTAATAACGATGTTAATGATGATTGTGTAAGTAGTAATCTGGATCGATTTAAGGTTCGAGTTAATCGGTTACTTCTAGGCAAGCCTGCTCAACCCTACACCGCATCATCGCTTCACATCAGGTGAGTTGCGGCCATACGCGTGCCTATTTAGTATAAAAATAATAATAAAAAAAAATGTTGCTTTCTATAGAGTGGAGTTTCTTGCCGGTTCTTCTCCATAGGAAACGACCAACCCGAACCGTGCACCTTTTTGTCGACGTTTTATAAGTGCCCATCGAGGCCTATGTGAAATAAAATATTTTGATTTTGATTTTGATTTTTGATTTTTATACAAAGCAGGTACCATAAGTTAAGTAAAATACATTTCCTTTTTGTCTATTTCTGTCGTTATTTACACATTGTCTGTAGTACTCGCAACCAGCGTGTGTTTATGAACGTGGACGAACCAGAAGGAGTAGGTTAGCACCTTAGTAGTTGTCGTTCCGTAGTTTCTGTGTACCCTCATGGGAGAAATATGTGAGCCAAAATATAGCAAGAATATCGCTTAAGCTTATTAGTATGAAGATTTCCTACAGTAACTAGACATGAAATACCATTGCCTGGTCAAACTTATACAATGACGTCACTTCTATGAAATCAACTACGGCTAGTTTCAAACGTTGTCACCGCTTTCTATAATCCCATGTACCTTTTACAACTACATAGTCCCAAGCTCAGAATTGGTATTTAAAGCCCTATTTGTCTAGTATTCGCCCGTGTAGACTGTCTCAATGGCCTGTATAGGGCATTCATATTCATGAGCTATCCGGTGGATCGGGCTAGAACGCCCAGCTATGTCGCACAAATGCTCACGTGGTGCGCAGTCCTGGTAGGAATATAGATGATTTATGTTTGGTTCGTGTTATTTTCTGTATTTGTGAAATGGTGGTAGAATAATGTCAGTTTTTAGAATGATGTAGGGGCTTGTAGGAAACATCTGTACGAGGTAGGAAAATCGTTTATAGCTACCGTACGTGAAATTTGCCGACCAAATAACTAGAGTACTTCCAAACCTTACTTTTAAGGTTCGAAAGACATTCTTTTGGGAGTGTTTGTCTGTTTCTCGTCAAAGAATGGGTGTAGTTTTAGCGAATGTATGCATTCGCAAAAACTACACTAATTCTTTGCTTAGGTTCACTTGATGTCGAAACTCGAGTGAATTGGCTAATGGCATTTTTGGTCAACCAAACACAATGAAGAAATGAGATATATGTTGATAAAAGACTTGGTTAGGCTTAGAACCTGGGTTGATATTTTTGAATGCAATTTTTTGCGTATCATCATAGAAATTATGGATTTTTTCGTACGAATTCTTCAAGAACAGTATAATAATAAATCAATCAATTTAGTGACAATATTTTCTTGTAACCGATTATCGCATTGTTTTAAATCATATATATGTATACACCGTGACATTTTAGTCGTCTTACGACGGCAGCCCACTTCATGTAGCCAATGACTACTAAACATTCATTAAAAAAAATGGTATTTATGAGATTTTAATAATTTAAAAATAAAAATATTATTCAGTATTATGACGCATGACGTAGATAAAACACCTTGTTGCGAGCGATGATCTACTGGAGTCGAGCGCTGCACGCTGGGTAGGTATGTTCTCCCGTTTGACACGTAAACATCATTAACAGGAAGTTTCATAATTTTATTCTAATGTTTTTTTTTGTACCTATTACGGTAGGTTAAATAAAAAAAACGCGCCTAGAGCTATTTTATATCGGGTACATTGAGTGGACCACTTTTGTAAGACGACTTAAAAGTCACGGTGTATATTAAAAAAAAGCTAAGCCATACTGCAGCCCTTAATAATGCATGAGTATGTTATGTTACTGTCAGTAAAACTAGGCATTATAGTCCATTATTGCCCAACGAGTATGCGTCATTGCTTTCCAATCGCTAAAGTATTCATTATAAGGGAAAGGGTCGGGTATTTTTAGACTGAAACCACCTAGCTTAGGTACTGCTTTTTCTAGCTTTATGTACTCGATCGGTTGACTTTTGTAGATTAAAGGTTGCTAGAAGTAGTAGGCAGGTAGTAGGCGAGCTGAAGGAGTTCGTGGTTATATAACGACAGCCTCTCGGATCAACCTTCAGGTTAAGCCGCGCTTGCCTAGGTTGATCCGTGGATGGGTCGCCACCCATTACATACGGAGTCCCTTCCGTGCCTTGGCAAGAACATTAAGCCGTTGGTCCCGGGTGTTATTTGTAGATCTTTGACAGTCGTTACAGGTAGTCAGTAGCCCGAAAGTGTGACAACCAGTCTTATCAAAGGGTATCGTAGTACCCATTACTAACTGGGTTGTGAAGGTCAGATAAGCAGTCGCTCCACGTAAAATTCTGAAATTCAGCCACTTCCGGTTAGACTGGAAGCCGACCCCAACATAGTTAGACTGCGCAGATGATGAAGTGTCAATAGGTAATCGACTGATCGTCTATCGTTCAAATAAGCCCTTCACCTTGGTTACTTTTGGCACAATTTTTTTTTTTTTTTTTGTCTTGCTAAAATCATCAAATGAGTCCTCCCACCCAGGGCAGAGTGGGAGGGACTGTCAGACTTGTACTGACTAAAATCCACGGTGTCCTTCAATAGGCCTTTATGATCTAGGGTCACGGTAATTCTATAAGTCCCGCGACCCCGGCAGGCTTTGGCCCTCTAGAGGGGGGCCCCGTCATAATACTGAAACTCTGAGGCACTTTTGGCACCTTTCAAGGAGTTTGAAATTTCAATAACTTGACCTTTGTAGATGGTTTACCGATTCACTTTTTTACAGGTCAAAATAGGATTCTTGTATTTAAATTCCATTATGGTCATCAGCAAAGCGAACTTCCTATTGTGTCTGTTGAATATTATCCTATAAAGTTGAGGTATTTGAACGAAACGATTTTTGTAAAAGTAAACGGAAATAAAAACAACTTTCATGACATTTTTCTAGTTCAAAATACACCAACATGTACACGAAAAATGTTCTCTTTTCATCATAACCGCTTTGCTCCAAGCAAAACCGTTCAAACCAAATACGTTTTCCCAGATTTGAATATGGAAAACTTTCCGAACTCCTCAAATGTCCGGCGAAAATGGTTCCAACCAATGACGGCAGTTGATTTAATCCGTTGTGGAGACGGCCATGAATTTTGGACCCAAGTTCGAAATTTGAATCAAACGGTCGATTTACGTACTTTGCTTGAATACCTGGCCAGTATTTCGGTTCAAAGATATATGAAGGTTGAGTTAAGGGTTTTACCTTATTGGTTGTTTTTTGTTATTTGTAGTTCAGGACTGATATCATACGGATATCATGCCCGTAACCCACGAAGGCTTAGGCAGAGGTGTACCCATTAGTATATCTACATTTCGCCAGTTATGTTTAAGCCTATTGTCATCAACCCCACACGAATCCAGACTCCGTGGCTGCTACTCAGAAATGCCTGTTGGAAAAACCCAATACCTCATGCTCAGCAGTCGCGCTTGCCACCAGGCCAGCGAGGCAGTCCATTTTGTTACCTAATTTATAATGTGTTGAAATATCGGTCAAAGTCCGGTGTCCGCAACCAGTCCGATGTTCGGTCCGCTCGATTTGTCCGCACCTTACGTTCACTTGTGTCTACACAAGGTTATAAAATTACATACGATTGGTATGTGCAAAGTAATACCTACTTACTGCTTGGAGTTAAAACACGGTGTAGTCAAGTGTACTGTTGACCCAAACGAACTCTTTCACAATACTCTCTAACTACGAGAATTGTAGCTAATAAATTCATCGTCTTTCTTTCATGAATAAATAACAAAGTATTGTATATTTTATTCGTAAGCAGTCCATAAATATTTCAGTACAAATAATTCAGCCTTTCTCAGATAATGGAAGCCGAGTATCGAATGTTTTCTGTCCAATCTGTCTATGTATTGTCAATGTCTGACATTATCTTCATAATCTCCGAGATTGGTTGCGACTGTATCTATGTCACGGTCAAAAGTCTCAACCGGACAAAATCACTATTGACTATAAAAAATACTGGTTACCCACGTGGTGCCTCCTGGTTGACTGGTAGAGAGTGGAGTGGAGTTTCTTGCCGGTTCTTTTCCATAGGAAACGACCAACCCGAACCGTGCACCTTTTTGTCGACGTTTTATAAGTGCCCATCGAGGCCTATGTGAAATAAAATATTTTGATTTTGATTTTTTGAAGTCCTCCTATGTACCGCTATTGTACATGAAGTTTAAATAAATAAATAAAAAATAGAGAAAGACCGATATTAGTTTTTAAACTGACATGGTCACGAACACTATCGTTAACACTAAAATATCCCGTCCTAAATTGTATATGCAACATGGTAAATATCCCGTTTTCAGTGTTAATGAGAGAGAAAAACCAGATGGCTAGGATATTTTTGTTAAACTTAGAAAAACATTTTGCAGTGATAGCTACTGATAGAGACTGCTAAGAGTGAGGTCTCTGGCTAGATTCCCAGGTTGGTCATTGTGTTATTGGGTTTTTCCGTCAGGAATTGCTCGTTGACAGCCTGGAGTCTGGATTTGTGCCCGGTTGATTATGCTCGGTCTTTTACATGAAGCTTGTTCAGAACTGGTAAATGTAGATATTGTAGGTACAAATGCCTAGTGCTTCGGGACAAGAGACGTGATGTTATGATACTTTTTTTTCTTTTTTGCTGTTTCTATTTTTAACTAAAAGCTGGTTTTAATAGAGAAATTGCGCTGCACTTAAGCGTTTATTTACGCATTTTACTTTACAAGGGTAATGTCAGCAACCAGCCAATAATAATTTTGACTGGTTTTGGGTTATGACTGTAACATCAATACAGACATATTGGGATCAATAAAAATTCATGACAGTAGAAACAATTCTTGGTTATACGTACATATTTATTCATTGGGATATTTGATGCGTTATATTATATCGAAGTATAGAGTATAGTTTTATACAGAAACTAAAGACGCGGTGGAATGGACGCATCAACTATATGCAGTGGGTCTAGACCTTATATCATGTCTGTTAGCTCGACTGGAACGTTCGGGTCAGGATATAGTGTAGGAAGATAGCGAAAATTGTTATGGAATCTTAAATTACCATTTTTGAGCGACACTCGTGATATTTTTTGTATCTAGGTTTAAAACAGGCCCGATTAACTCAATAAATCACTGCTAAAGACTCGTGGGTTACTATGACGTCTTAAAGCATGAGTAATTCCAGTGCGGGAAAGAGACAGAGCTATACAGGTCGTCTAGCGCCATCTCTTTCCAACATTGGAATTCCTCTTGCTTTATGACGTCATGGTAGGCCACCTGTTCTAGACTGAAAATCCTTTTTTGTTTCTGATTTTACATTATTATTATGAACTCAGGCCTTGTTCCCATGGTGATATGCAAAACCTACAGAACGCCACCTGCTAAAATTCTTTTGCTTTGTCTACGTTCATATATCTGGTCACACACGCTCATTGGTTGCGAGTACAACGCACCCGACCTTTCTAAAGAAACCCATTAATAAGATCAGTGTACATAATATCCATCCAGGTGACTTACCATGACGTCTTAAAGCAATAGTAATTCCAGTGTGGAAAAGAGATGGCGCTAGACGACCTGTATAGCTCTATCTCTTTCCCACACTGGAATAACTACTGCTTTAAGACGTCATAGTAACCCCCCTGTCCGTCCCTCTCCCTGCGTTCTTATTCTGTCTGCAAGGCAAAACAATAATACTAGCTGTTGCCCGCAACTTCGTACTCGTGGCAATAGGAAAAGTGAACACATAAATAACAACTCTCTAAATAATCACGAATAAAAAACATTCAACATCTGATCCGCTTCCGCTAACCGCTACCGCTTATCCACTTGTCCACAACCACAATCGTCGCCACATTGTCTAACATAAGCAGGGTGCGGATTTAACCGCCGCGCGGATAAACCCCTTCGGATATTCAAGGTACGGCGGATATATCCAGCTATATTCCGTTTTACGGTACCGTCAAGCCGTACGCTGTATACTGCATATTGGGAACACATATTGTTAAGCAAATATCCGATGCGACAGGCCATCTCTAGTTTATGTTTTCTCATCTTCGCTTGCCTTTGCTTCGAATATATTATGGTGGTAAGGATTTTGAGGTCACGGTTGTGAATTTTTGGCGACTTATTTTGTTTTACTTTCAAAGATGGGTTCAATATAAATTTTCCAATGGAGGGCTTTCACTGAAAATGTTATAATGTATTGTCTTTTATATTATACTAGCTTATGCACAGAGCTTCGCCCGCCTTTAGTTTGGTAATTATCCCACGGGATCGTAATACCGGCATAAAAAGTATGCTATGTGTTAATCCTGGTTATAAACTATCTGTTTGCCATATTTCATTAAATAAAAAATAAAAAAATATAATTCATTTAATTCAGATAACATGATCCATACAGTGAAATTAAAAAAATAAAACACAAATATAAAAAATTCAAAAATAAAGTACCATCAATTATTAAAATCAAGATAAAATTTAAAATTCATTCACAATTAAAATATGATAAATAAAACAATCAATTTAAAATATGATAAAATAAAAATTAAAACATTCAAAATACAATAAGATAAAATAAAAAAATCCGGTCAGTAGTTTTTGCGTAAAAGAGAGTAGGATCTATTGACTCATGTTTTGTCATCATCTGCCTAGCCTTTTCCCAACTATGTTAGGGTCAGCTTCCAATCTAACCGGATGTAGCTGAATACCAGTATTTTACATGGAGCGACTGCCTATCTGACCTCCACAACCCAGTTAGTACTAGGTAATACGATACCCCTTGGTAAGACTGGTTGTCAGACTATTTGGGTCACTGACTATCTATAACGACTGTCAAAGATCTACAAATGACAGCCGGGACCAACGGCTTAACGTGCTTTCCGAGGCACGGAGGAAACTCGGTATGTAATGGGTGGTCACCCATCCACAGACCAACCTAGGCAAGCACGGCTTAACCTAAAGATCGACCCGAGCGGCTGTTATTATTTAGCCACGAGCTCCTCTGACTCATGTTTTGTATTCCAGGAAAAACTTCTATTCAATAAAACTAACAAGTTCGTATGTTACTGTACTCAGCTTATACCCATCATCTTTTACACTCCGTAAATATTACGAATAATATTTCAACAAAATAAAGACAGACAGTCTACAAAAATATAATATGCAAAGGAAGGTCATGTACTCTTCTACTCATGTCATTTGTATAAACAATATCTATGACTTTTATATTATTAAAATTTATGAAAAGCTTCTACGAAGCATTGTGCAGTAAAAATCTTAAAAAATACGCAAACAGAAACAAAAGTCATTGACTTTTTAAAAGAAAGAAGCATTTGTTCAGCTGCAAAAAGTATTGACAAATGTCTAGGATTTCTTTTTTCAAAAGAATATATTTCTTTGTAGTTTCAGAGACCATTAATAATATATCTCCGCACTAACGTAAGATTTTTCAATGACTAACAAAAAGAAAATCGAAAATGAGAATAAATCACTCGAAATAATTTATCAAGTAAGCATAGGTTAGTATTATTTGTATTATTTGATTTGGGTTACTCAACTTTGCGAAGGTCTCTTTGACACGTGCACTTAACATCTTCGTAATCAGCGTGAAGTCCCCTGAGCAGGTTCGATTCTCGGGTCGGGTAAAAAGTGCTACTGGGCTTTCCCATTAGAAATTTCTCAGTAGTAGTACAGAGTTTGGAAATTGGCGATATAATACTCCCGAGAATCGGAAAACCAGTTAAGCCGTTGGTCCTGCGCATGATCTAAAAAGTCACGGTGTATAGCTCAGCACTTATAACTTCCTTACTTATAACTTGCTTTCCCTTAGTAGATGTAGGTATAAGTGCCTATCTTACTACTATTATAAATGCGACAGTTTGGATGGATGGATGGATGTTTGTTACTCAAGTAAGCCAGAACGTTTAAACGGATGAATGAATTTTGGCACAGACATAGATATAGTCTGGAATAGCATATAGGCTGCTTTTTTTCACATCAAAATTTCCACGCGAACGAATTCGCGGGCAACAGCTAGTATTAGATATGTGTTTGATGATGTCCTGTTTTTTTTTTGGGTGGGCAGTGCTGTGTTGTTCACCATGTTTATCCGTCTGTTTTTTATAAGTGAAGACTTGTAATTGGCTGTCAGTTTCACTTACAATTTTTTATTCTATTTTGTTTAGCTGTACGTCTTCTGAGCTTCTGACGAGCTCGTGGCTTACATACCGAGTTTCCTCCGTACCTCGGAAAGCACGTTAAGCCGTTGGTCCCGGGTGTCATTTGTAGATCTTTGACAGTCTTTCGGTTGTCAGTGGCCCAAAAAGTCAGACAACCAGTCTTACCAAGGGGTATTACCCAGTACTAACTGGGTTGTGGAGATCGGATAGGCAGTCGTTCCATGTAAAATACTGGTATTCAGCTGCATCCGGTTAGACTGGAAGCCGACCCTAACATAGTTGGGAAAAGGCTAGGCAGGTGATGTTTAGCTGTACGTCTTCGATAATTCATAAATAAATATAATGTCCCTATGGATCCTTATTGAGATTATGGTCCCGATGGATGAGGAATGAAAAACTAATGGTTTTTTTTAAAAGCCTGACTTGCCAACAGATCTCGCTAAATCGTTTTTTGGCACTCCTGTAACCCATAATTTTCGAGTTATTTGTATTCGAATCGAAGGTCGATGTGACATCTACCAACCTGTACTGTGCCCTGGTGGTTAATAACGGCTCACTTCCTCCTACAGAGGGCCCTGGTCCTCCAATGGAAACGATATGGGCTCATTGTGTGATAAGTGAACATACCTTATTTCTTTCTTGGGCCAGTTTTTCCACAAAAACATCCCACTCAGTCAATTTCGAAGTAAAATTTTAAAAGGTACCTACAGCCCATTTTTATCTTAAGCTACTCTTTTATCAGCATCGTATGCGGTAACAATAGAGTGCATTGGCTTCGCTCTAAGCGATTCTATAGTAAATGGAGCTTCGGAGGTGTCAATTTACACTGTAGTGCTAATGCCGGCGCCGCTTTGCCTTTGTCCCGCTTTCAAATAGGAATTTTTGTTCGACAGATATCAACTGGCGTGCGGAAAAATTGACCCAAACCACGTTTCGGAAGTTTCTTCTCCTTTTTCATTATAAAAGCCGGACCAGTATAAAGCTGGGTTGTAGATTGGCATCACAATGCACAGTCAGTTCGACTTTTATTTGGTTTTTACAAGCCTATTAACAGCAAACAAAATGTAGCTGTAGTTATCACGTTTTGGTGACAGTTTCGTGACGCGAACATTAAGTATTAACAAACAGTGATATGCCTGTCTTCTTGATTAAATCCTTAATGTTTATTTTTTTCTGGAAATAAAACCACAGATTGAGGGGGTATTAATAAGGGAAGTTAGATGCTGTGCCTCATGGACACCGTCAAGCCATGCCATTATTTATATGACCAGCGCTGTGTTGTGGGGCCCCCATAGCACAGCATCATGCTGAGTGGTAACCTGTTTGTCGCAGTCACGACGTGCATGCTGTTAACTTTTTTCTTTTTTGTTCCGTCCTGTTGAATATATAGTTATTTTTTTTGTAATTTTGTATGATGCACGTCATGACCCTGCGACAATTTTTTTTTTTCTTTCTTTCTTTTTATATAGGGTGGAATTTTTTAACGCCACCTGGAGGGGAAGTACTTTTAAAGTACTTTACCTGTGGCGTTGGCCTTTTATTTAATTTATCATGTTTGTTAGAGAGTTTTGATCCTTATGATAGACCCTATCGATTGATGCCATAAAAGTACAGGGTGTTATTTTTTTGTAATTTAGTCGGTTCGATTCCCGAGTGTGTCAAACGAATTTTCGAAAATCTTTGAATGCAGTTTTTTGTTTTTGAATAAATTATTGTTTCCTTCGAGTAAAATTTTCTATCTCTAGTATTTAGAGTACTTCCCCTCCAAGTGGAGTTGAAATTTTTTTTTTGAATCTTTCCTCCACGCTTGGAATTTCTTCTGTATCGTGGGTGCGTTTACAAACATTATAATTCACATACACAAACAGCCAGACCCAGAAATATCATCCTGTATATATACCTTTTTCACTTACATATGTGTTTTGAATCGACTTCTTATTCAAATAAATGCGCTATTTTATTACCTTATTAAGTATTATTGTCATCATTAAAGCTATTAAGTTGTCTATTACAGAATTTTGGAAAAGAGCTATAATTATCGTAATCATCATGCTTGGTAGACAGGCAGAGATCCTAATTTGCCAAAGCCGAAACCAGAAATATTCTGCCACTAACTTTGACGAAATTCCTAGTTCATTCACCTTTCACGATCAGTTTTATTAACATTGCCAAGGTCAACGAAAATTGCTTTTTAAATTAACAATTTCTTTCAATCTCTCCTCAAATAAACTGGTGAAAATCAATTTCTTTTTTCACAAAGACTTCACTTTCAAAGAAAATTACATCCTCATGTACTAGGTGGTAACTATCAGTATAAAAAGCTGAATAAACTACTTGATTTACGGCAAAAATCTGCGCACAGCGAAAAAATCCAATTGAATTCGACCCAACTCAATACAAGAATGGTAATGAAACCGATTGTATTCAAAATGGCCGCGCAACATAATACCGCGAACAGTAAATGGGAAAAATAATAGAAATGCAAATGTTACACACAGTTATGTAAACTTTATTAAAGGTTTTCAAATTATCTGAAAATTGAATGGGATTTTTTATTGTGAAAAAAATATAGTAATCGCCGAGAGATTGGCATGGATGTCGATTGTGTAGGAGTTCAGTCTCATTTCCGATACATGAAAAAAATGAAAAAAGGACTAGGTGTGTACCACAGCTTTACTCTAGAAAACCTCAAGGTTTCAGACTGTTCTACTCTCAAAACAACTGATCTGAACGGCTAAAAAATCCCACTGGTGGGACTCGGATCTCCTCTTAGTGAGAAAAAGCGTGCCATAATCCACCACGTGGGCCCAGTGAGGGTTGGTAGATGTTTCCTGACGATGTTGTCCTTCGCAGTTTTGGGGATAAAAGGCGACTGCCTGACTTGGAACGACCAACAACATGAGTAAAACGGATACAAACGGACACAGATATACATCTATGGTAAAACTGAAGCGGCGTAGCAAAAATTACTACAACCACATTGTACAAAAAAGTACTACAGCGCCATGTATGTCACAAATGTAGAACTAACATCAAAATTCGGAATCGCACTATTAAAGTTATCTGCGACTTAAGAGTATAAAGGGTGTAAATAGACCCTTAGCATATCCGAAAGGCACTTGTCCTCCCCGTCTTTGCGATCATTTTTTTGTTCTAGACCATACCTGGGAACTTTCTAGTTACGGAGATACTGGGGGTCAAAGTTTCAACTTTTTCACAAGTTTTTTTTTAAATACATTTTTTTAATGTAAGATTTTTACTTTACACACCTCCACGACCCCCGTACTGTTCAATCCATCCATCAGCACAATGCTTTGAGTGCTTTCCATCGAGTCGTACCGTAAAACGTGACTTTTCACTCCAAAAAAAAAAAGCCGATTCCCAGCTATAATTTTTGCGTAAAGTTACTTAGTTTGATGTACAGAACGCTTGGTTGACGGCTATGTGAAGGGTCTGTTTACACCCTGTACATAAAAACTTGACAACAACTGTTGGGTGGGGTACTGCCACCAGATACACCACCCGTCTGATCGGAGGACCTTCCCTTAATGGAGAATGAAGAACTTTACACCATCTTCTTCATATTCCTTATAGTCTTCTTTCTTTCTTTGTCGTGCGGTTAGTGCCTAACCTGGTGTCAGAGTTTTTATGCCGCCCACGGACCTGTTACTTCGCTTTACATGCCGTCGAGAAATATCTCTCAGGCATGCTGGTTTCCTCGCGATGTTTTCCTTCACCGAAGCAAGTGATAATTATATACAATACGCACATGCATTCGAAAAATCAGAGGTGAGTATCTAATGTTCGAACTTGCCGTGTGGACGGCGCGTTCGTGTTCCACGCGTGCCTCAAATAGATACCGTGGCCCTGGAACACAAAGGGCAAAGAAGGAACATGGATGGGTTTTAGACAGTACAAGTCTGACACTCCCTTCCGCTTCGCCCAGAGTGGGGGGGGGGGGGTCATTTAGTGACTTTCCATCCGAAAAAAAAGAAAGGGTTCGAACTTGAGACCTATGACATGGTAGTCTGACGGTCACACCACTAGGCTATCACTGCTTCCTTATGGTAACTGTTGTAATTAGTACAAAACTCATACTCAACCAGGGGTTCTATCGCATTTAACTTTCAGAAACCAAGGTTGAAACTGATTTTGCAAGAATAAATAATAATACAGCCACAAATTAGACGCTGACTCACAATAGCTATCCGTCTAACATTTTGCCAACTCATTTAATTCCGTTTAGTTTCAATCGCAAAAGAACTAGCACGAGAAAGTTAGTCTTCGCTCCTCGAAGATAAAAAAAAAACACTAACGTTTCTAGACCGAGACTCGCGAGATTACATGAGACTTTTCTTACATTTTCTGCGCCTAATTAGTCTGGAAATTAGTCTTGGCATTGTAGGGTTGACAATCTAAATGGTCCAAGTGCTCAATTATTTTTGCAAATATTAAGATCTAGCTGCAGTGTAGGGTGAATTTTACGAATGCGTGCACCTTTTTGTCGACGTTTTATAAGTGCTCATCGAGGCCTATGTGAAATAAAATATTTTGATTTTGAATGAAAACGAACGTGATCATCTAAATCGCGTTCAAGTGCTCATAGTGTTATCATGACAACAACAGCTCTTGGATGCGTCTGATCGCGTTCAGTTTTATTTGTGGAATTCGCCCTTAGAATCGCAGCAACATAACATCACGCCTGTAATCCCCGAAGGGTGAGGCAGAGGTGTAAGTAATAGTACACCCAAATTTCGTTTAAAGCCCCATATAAGTAAGGGCTGAGACTATTGCCATCAACTGGGCACAAATCCAGTCTCCGTGGTTGCAACTGACAAATTCATGATAAAAAAAAACCAATAACACTTTTCCCGACCCGGAAATCGAACCCAGGACCTCATGCTCTGCATTTGAACTTGCGGCCACTCAACCATTGAGGCCGTGAAATGGCAGCAACGCTTGGTGAAATTTGCCTTCAGAGTGATTATATGTCCAGTAGTAGATATAATTATGTATTTTTGCTTGTTATTATGAAAGTGAAAATGATAAAATTTGAAATATCAATATTATTATGTCATCACTATTCATGTCCAATTTCTAAACTGGACTTTATTGAAATTTATAGAAACACACAAAAACATTTTACTCATGAATTTAAATTTTCACAAACTCAAACAAAATTTCAAGCCATCCAATTCAAAAAGCCAATCGCACCATTGAGACCACAGAATAATAATTACAGAAAGTGATACTGGTATTAAGTCTGCCATAGACGGCACGGCAGCGCGGGGCGCGGCGTAAAGAAGACGGTTCAATTAGTGGTTCGAACGAGTGGTCCAATTAAACCCTCTCTCCCGCGTGTATTGCGAGCCACTCTATTAGTCTTTGATCTATTTGTTTTGTGGTACATTTTGGCTGTTGTAAAGGTTGGGAATCGAGCTTGTTTTAATTGAGGGTTAAGTTAAAGTTGAGGTGTCAGATTCGTGTTTATTTTTTGGTCATCGGTTCGAAAAGTGAGCTTACTTTGGTGATTTAAGGGAGTTATCTGCATGACGAGCGTTTTCCGTTTTCTGTGTACTTATTATACACCTTAACTTAATCCCTTTTACAAAGTGTTAACCAATTATTAATTTGTTCCTATTAAGTGAAAAAACGAATTGGACCTGGGTTCGATTCTCAGGTCGAGTAAAGCGTTATTCGGTTTTTCCATCAGGAATCAGTAGCAGCCATGGAATCTGGATTTGTACTGGGTTGATGTCAATAGGCTCGCCCGCTATTACATGGAACTCAAGCATAACTAGCGAAATGTGGGTGTACTATTAGGTTCACCTGTGCCTAACCCTTCGAGGTTTACAGGCGTGATGATGTAATTGAAAAAGACTGTACTAAGTCGGACTTACTTTAGGCATTTTCTACTAGTCGGTGATGAATTGTATCTATTTATTCAGAAGTCTTGGGCTATTAAATTGAAAACATCATGCAAGCCAGTCCGTAGACCAAAAAAAACTACAGAAACTATATAAACAGAAACTTGTGTAGGATTTAAGAAATAGCTCTATTCAGTTTCAACATAAATTAAAACCTACACAGAACTAACAAGTCTAGACAACCCACCACGTTTCCCTTCGGCTCAAACTTCAGTACCACACACTAATTACTCAGAACATTCCTTGTAACTGAGTGGGCCCAGTTTTCTGTACACACGGCAACACATTAAGCTATGAATTTCCAGTACAATTTGGCCTCGCTTTGTTTAGATTTCCCGTACAGCGAGAGATCTGCATTTACTGGTTTCTATAGCTTTAATGGTCGTCGTGCGTACCACAGTATACTATACCACAGTTCATTCGTACCACGATTCGGGACGAAACCACACGCCAATGGAACAGCTGGGAGTCTCCCACGCTGCAAGTTTAGAATAATCTAAAGAGAACTAGGTTTTGCGAAACGTACTGTGAGACTGGAAATTGTGTTTTTCACTACCTACCTAATTAGATAAGGAAGATAAAAGCTTTACTAAAAAAAAAAAAATCGGTTGTCTGTAAAGTCGGTTTACTGACGATAGTTGAACGTGACAACGTCATAAGAAAATACTGATGGAATGGTTGCATTTTTCAAAAAATGAATGTGCGTTGAGCAATTGTTTTATGGAACGCCTCAGAATGAGGTAACGCCGCATACGTCATGTTTTTTCGTGCGTGCAGCCGGCTCCATCGAATTATAAGACGTTGTCACGTCAACATAACATAACATCATGCTTGTAATCCCCGAAGGGTTAGGCAGAGGTGTACCTAATAGTACACCCACCCACATTTTGCCAGTTATGTTTAAGTCCCATGTAATAGATGGCGAGATTATTGCCATTAACCATTGCGGGCATGACTCCAGAATCCGTGACTGCTACTGAGAAAATTCTGATGGAAAAACTCAATAAAATTTTGCCTGACCCGGGAATCGAACCCAAGACCTCATGCTCAGCAGTCGCAGTTGCGACCATTAGACCAACTAGGCAGTTCAAAAAACAAATGATAGTAAAATGAACTAAAGCTCCTTTGAGATACAACACATTATCAACGACTACCTGAGCTATAATTTTAAACAGGAGACCTGCCCCCGTAGCATGACCACCATAGACAAGGATTTCTTTGACGGAAGAATCGACAAAATGACAGATAGTGCAAAGAAATCTGTCATTGTGTCGACACAATCTGTCATTTTGTCGATTCTTCCGTAGAGAGTAATTACAACAACCACCATCTAAAAAGGAGTTATTTATTAAACATTTAGTCTTTATACCACGCGTAGCATGACCAGCGTAGAAACGATTTTGTCGACGGAGGAATCGACAAAATGACAGATTTCTTTTGTTGATCTATAATTTTGTCGATTCGTCCGTCGATAAAACTCGTTTCTACGGTGGTCATGCTATGCGTGCTGGTCGATACTGCTAGAGTAGTCTCTTAAAAGAAGCTTTTAACCAAATTTTTAATTTCCCTACCTTCTCCCACACTTTAATACGATGAAATTCAATATCTATAATACTAAGGTAAAATGCGACAGTCACTGTCTGCTCGTTTCCTAGGTAGAAACATTTTCACGGATAAAATACGCTACCGATATTGGTAAAATTTGGCAGACAGGCTTCCTGTTACCTAGAAAACGACTTTGGTACTAACTTTTTATTCAGAAGAGTTGAATATTTCCGAGGCAGCCTTTAAATATCGTTGATAAAACAAGAGCATCTCTTGCAGTGATCGCTAACATCGATGTTTTATATAAAAGGCAAATATCATAATCGGCCTAATGGTATTACAGAGCAGGGACGCAGGTGACCCTTTCGTGAGAGTGAGTGGGCTATACACCGTGACTTTTTAGTCGTCTTACAAAAGTGGCCCACTCAATGTGCCCGACATAAAATAGCTCTAGGCGCGATTTTTTTTTTTACCTACCGTTAGAGGTACAAAGAAAAATAAATCATACATTAGAATAAAATTATAAAACTTCCTGTTAATAATGTTTACCTGTCAAACGGGAGAACATACCTACCCAGCGCTCGACTCCAGTAGATCATAGCTCGCAACAGGGTGTTTTATCTGCGTCATGCGTCATATTACTGAATAATATTTTTATTTTTAAATTATTAAGTCTCATAAATACCATTTTTTTTTATGAATGATTAGTAGTCATTGGATACATGAAGTGGGTTGCCGTTGTAAGACGACTAAAAAGTCACGGTGTATACAGTTTGAATTTTCCAAGTGGAAAATCACAAATTATGAGGAAAAGCGAAAAGTACACAAAGGACTCTTGAGCCTGATTTTGATGAAAAATAAAACTGCATCATTTGATTTTTGAAAAATCTATTTACTTAGTCAGGAATCGAGCCTTTGATTTTGGAAAAAAAACACACACACTGTATTATTAATTACTAGCTGACCCGCGCAACTTCGTCTGCGTCACATAAGAAAGAAAGAGAACATAATAAAAATTATGTTATAAAGCCTATAGCTTCCTTAATAAATGGGATATTCAACACCAAAAGAATTTTTCAATTCGAACCAGTAGTTCCTGAGATTAGCGCGTTCAACCAAACAAACAAACTCTTTAGCTTTATAATATTAGTATAGATTACACCATTCGATAGAGTCGGTAATAAGGATCAAATTATGGAAAATGTCCGCTGCTTCGCCGTATGAAGTTCGATAACTGTCCCACGGGACCATGCTACCGGGATAAAAGTTTCCTATATGTTAATTCAGGTTATAAACTATCTATTTGCCAAATTTCATCCAATACGTTCAGTAGTTTTCGCGTGAGATAGTAACAAACATCCACCCATCCATCTATCTATAATCACAAGCTTTCGCATTTATAATATTAGTAAGATAAGAAATTAAGGAATATTGATTTTCCAATAATCCAATGATGTAGTTTTAGTTTTTATGGAAATCGGTCTTGAGAGTCCTTTGAGTATTTTTTGCTATTCCTCATAGTTTCGCATTTGGCCATCTACGCACACTTGAAAGAATCATCCTCCTCCACGCGGGTCCAGTGTGGGTTAGTGGATATCACGTGATGATGATTTTTGGTTCTAGGACATGCTGGTTTTCTTCACTGCTTTCGGAGCAGTAGTAATGACAATCATAACACAAAGTCATCATCATCTGCCTAGCCTTTTCCCAACTATATTGGAGTTGGCTTCCAGTCTATCCGGATACAGCTGAATACCAGTATTTTACATGGAGCGACTGCCTATCTGACCTCCACAACCCAGTTAGTACTGGGTAATACGATACCCCTTGGTAAGACTGGTTGTCAGACTTTTGGGCCACTGACTACCTAACGACTGTCAAAGGTCTACAAATGACAGCCGGGACCAACGGCTTAACGTGCTTTCCGAGGCACGGAGGAAACTCGATATGTAATGAGCGGTCACCCATCCACAGACCAACCTAGGCAAGCACGGCTTAATCTAAAGATCGACCCGAGCGGCTGTTATTATTTTGCCACGAGCTCCTCGTCATCAATAAAGTGAAGTATCTATTTATGACGGTAACTTGCACCAATGTACAGACGCAGTCTGTACTAAGAGTACAGACGCCAGTAGATGTAGTGTCGTGTGCGTGTGTGTAGTGTGTGTGTGGTGTGTGTGTGTGTGTGCGTAGTGTAGGAGTAGTGTCTTGTTAAGTGTTTTTTTTGTGTGCATAAATAAATAAATAAGAGCATAATTTTAGTGGCCTGCCAGTATGCGTCACATAAAGTCGTACCTTATATTATTATTAGTCAAGTCCGTTCAAACAACATACTTGCGAAGCTCATGAGATACCCATTATTCACTCATTACTCTCATATCCGGGCCATCCTTTTTACCCGGCTATCTAATCCTATTGATGTCCAAAACCTCAACAAAGTGCTGTAAATCTGTTTATCCGGGTCGTCCCCACCCGGATATAAATGAGAGATTTTCCGGATATAACGTCCAATCTGTAGGTGAGTTTCCGGTGATAATCCAGGTACAATTTTGATGGTTTGATGTTGAAAAAATGCTTACGTGACCCGGGTAAACCAGATTATATTTTGTTCTGAGTGTTTTGTGATTTTAGTAGATACGTTATTAAAATATGAGTTAGGTGAGTGATCGAGTTTATTTTGTTTTTTGAAATATATGGATACTTAATTATATCAATAGACTTTTGGGATTATTTTGGCATTCCATATCAAAATAATATGAAGGGACTTATGAACTTTATGAATAAAAACACAGAAAGTTAAATCTTCAATTTTAACAAAGCATTAAAAAACCGGAGTGGGAAGCGGTCGCCTCCTTCTGCGAAGCAGTCATGATCGCGAAGGAGGAGGCGGGCCGCGTGAGGGAGAGGACAGCGTCCTCCCTCCACCCCAGCCGCAGTGGTGGACGCCCACGGTGCCGGACGTCGGCAGACGATCTCCGGCCACCGTAGGCGCGGGCATGCGGGCGGCGAGTAATGGGCGACTCGCTGTCCGACCATGGACCATGCCCGGGTCGACGGCGCGTTGTGTTCCACGCGCGCCTCAAAGAGTGTCAGCATAATGACGGGGCCCCCACTAGAGGGCCAAAGCCTGCCCTGGTCGCGGGACATAGAATTACCGTGACCCTGGAACATAAAGGGGGACACCGTGGATTTTAGTCAGTACAAGTCTGAAAGTCCCTCCCGCTCTGCCCTGGGTGGGAGGACTCATTTGATGATGTTACCACGATAAAAAAATCATTAAAAAACCAAGCCAAACAAAATTTAAATTATGATTATTTTCCAAATCTTTTAAGTCTGGCACAGCACTAATATAAATGCCAACATATTATTTTTATTCGTTCCAATCTATATAACTATTCATCTTGCCCTAACTTTAAATTCTATGCACTCACAAAATTGCAAAAGAACCTTAAAACAAAAAAAAAGAACAATTCGAAAAACTATAAAACCTAGAACTTTTAATTAAGTAGGTACTTCATTTAAATTTATCTCTCCCAATAGCTATTGAAGATTGTTTATAGGTACTTTAAGGGCTTGTAAGGGCTGTTAAGCCCTGACTTTCCACCTAGCCTAAATCAATCAGATCTAGATTGGAGGCTCTTATTAAAAGGAACCTAAGGTAATTCATTGTGACCTAGACCATGTAACATTCTGTGAGCTCATCTTCATAAGCTACATCATCATCATCATCATCATCATTTCAGCCGAAAGACGTCCACTGCTGGACATAGGCTATGTCCATAAGCTACAGAAAAGATTATTTTAATCCTACTGAAACTCGATGTAATAATACGAAATGCCTTGAAAGTGATTACTGTTGTCCTCGGTTCAGCATTGCATGATTCTTTCAAGAGGGAATAGTCAAGGTAACCCGCGAAATCATAATGATTTAAAACATCAATATTAAACACATTACTCATTGTCAATATTTATGCTCTGCGCACAGCAAGAATCTTCGCTCCGCTAACAACTGTCTTTTACGATGTCCTTCTCACCGCTCTGGTTTTATAAAATCTTCTTTCTTTGTCCAGGCGGTTTTCCTTTGGAATGCGCTCCCTCAGAGTATCACAGGCCGGTGACCAGTCAGTTCACTTTCAAAGTGAAAGCTCGGGAACATATACGCAAGAAGTTGGCAGATTCGTCTCAGAACTGAAGTTGTTGTAGTTTTCTTGTTTATCTCTCTTAACTTTATAGAGATTATTATATGTATGTATATAAGTATTTATTCTAATATGTTTTAGTTATAAATATGTTCTAGTCTTTCTTTCTGTTATTGCACCTACTGTATATTATCTCTGCATCACCCTAAGGTAGACTGGTAAAAAATGCCTCCGGCATTAAGTCTGCCATTGTGCAGTTCTTGTGCATAAAGTTTTAATAAATAAATAAATAAATTACTAGAAAATATGACGTATATACAGGGTGAAAGGGACACTCATCTCTTGGCTGCCACGGATTATTTGAATTAATTATTTTATTTTTGAATTGTTTTTACTATGGACACTTTTAACGTACACATCTTGCTACATCGTTCTCACATAATATACCATCTCAACATGAATGATGTAACCAAGGTTTTGTAAAAGTATACTGATTTAAAAGAGTGTCCATGGACTTTCTTGACCGTTCTTCTCCATAGAGATCTACGTTAGGGAATGGGCAACTACAGTACTTTCACAGTTTTTATGCCTCGTGACTGGGACTGTAGCTACTTTTCATTTTCATTGTTGTCTTTGTTTCGACAATTCAAAAGTGCCTGTAACTGGCCTACATGAAATAAATGCTTTGATTTTGATTTTGATTGACCGACACACCAACGAACGGTTATAACGTATTCAGTCCATCATTTTGAACCCACTTAAAAAATTTTCATCGATAATTAAAAAAAAACACTGCCTTTCCAAACATTTTAACCATTTTGATAAGGTAATTGCACTATAGTAGGAAACTGCTGTTATTTCTATGTTCAGAATGATGTACTGAATACGTGGTAACTGTTTGTGCGTCTTTGTAATAATCACCATCCTGTATAATAATTACTCAAAATAAAACTATTTCGTGAAATGGATGGTTTCTAGTAAATATAATTTTGAGAGTGTATTATATATCATAAAGCGAATATAATATTAGTTATTTTATCATAATTGCCGTAAATTCAATTTAAAGCAACATACAATGTAAAACAACGCCACAATTTGCGAAAAGCGTAATCAATTTTGTGAAATTTCAGGGGCTTCAGTAAAAGAATCACTTTAAAGGGAACCTAAAGAAATTCTGGTGCTTAAAAATGTTGTCAAGGTTAGGTAGGTCAACCCTTATTTGAGGAGAAGACGTTTGGTTTTTGCTGTAAAGGTATTGGCTGATTTTTTTTAGAGGTTTTATAAAGCGGCAGAATTTGATCATGAAATTTGATTTCTAAGTTACCTGAAGCCCGACACTTTGTGATTGTGAACTGATTCTTAAGTTAAGAAACGGAACAAATTATGCAATAAGATGGAAGCATCAGGGTAGCCATTTAACCCCAATGAATGACTTTATCATGAAATAGTTACAGAATAGGGTTAAATGAACTTAGAGGGTTGTATGAATGATTATAATTCTGTAACTACATACGTGTTACTTGCGCGATTAATTTTTCATCAACATACAACCTGACACTGAACTACAAATTGCAATTGCAAAAAACGTAAGAAAATTTGAATTTTACGGGCTACCCTGGCGCTCCCACCACGCAAGTAAGTAAAAGTCGTAAGTGCTTACTGAATCTTGCTTTTTATTTGGCTCAAAAATTCTTGTTTTAACTACCCAAAAACTTCATGAAGGCCCCAAAAATACTTTCAAGAACTAAATCACTTTCTAAGCAAACTAAGTCCAGACCAATTCTTCAACGCAGTTCTCCGCAGATTTGTCACCAAAATGCAAGATTAACTGCTAATTATAGTGATTAGACCCTAGAAGGGGATTGGTAAGACAAAAGCTGATTGATTGGGGGGCACAAAAAATCTTCGAGTTTTTGGAAGGCTTCGGCCAAAGTGGTCTTATCACTTAATTAATTTTGGCTCTGATCTAAGAATAAGGGCCGAGTAAAACCGACTGATTACGGCGTGGCCATCTGTGGATAAGTCTGCGAGAAACCTGTTTCTGATTGATCGTTATCGTTTTATCTTATTGCTGTGAGGTTTGATTTAGATGCTTCACTGAATGTGTTATTGAAATTACTGTCAATCCAAATGAAAATTGCAGGATAACTATTCGTATGGATCTATGCTTCTTTAAACAGGTAACGAGTTGGATTCGCGTACCGAGGGTTTCGTATAACTTCGTACGTATTTTTTTCCCCTTTATTTATGTCTATACAAATCAATTATATTTTTAAACATTCCTTACAAAAAAACAATATAAAAACATTTAAAAATATAGAAATTGTAGCCCACCGGTATCGGGAACAGGGTCCAAGCTACCGGCGGTCAGGGCTCCAGAAAGAAGAACCTCCTAACAATACGAGCCGTGTCCAGGAGTACCGCTTTCTGAATCAAGCCCTTGATCCAGCTGCCTACGAATTTTAATATTAAACAACATATTTACGGTTTTCAGGTTTTTCCTTACATGTACTGTAAGATATTGCTTTTTGTATAATTTCATGGTTCTAGGTCAACGGAAAGTACCCTATAGGTTTTGATGGCCTAGTGAAATTGCAAAATATGTGATATAAACGGTAATATCTTTTGATTGCGTTGACTTACAGGTTTGATTTTTTCAGTTCTCCAAAGAACAAACAAAAAAGAACTTCCACTGGCTCCAAAGGGTAGCATACCTGAGTATTCGATATTAATTTCAGCTTGATACATCCACGCGTTCCTGATAATAAATGGTCTTGACAGACGGACAACAGTGTGATCTTATAAAGGTTCCGTGTTTGCCGACTGAGGTACGGAACCCTAAAAACGGGTTGGTTAACTTCTCTCTTCTACCTTATTAATTGGGTTTTTTTAGACCACACGTCGTCTGTCCAATGAGATCCCATCTAAAAAATTGCATTGCATTTCATTTAAAATATCACCCCTTAAGGAAATGTATTTTCAAAAATCCTTTCTTAGTGCTAACCTTAGCGATGGTTATAAGAAAAAACCTGAAAATCAATCAATCAAATCATTTATTAACAGATCATAAAATCCAATTTGTTAGTAATACATGCACATCTTACACACTTGTGTTAGTACATAATTATATTTAAAAAAATGTTTTTTTTTATTATATAAAAAACATTTAGTGCAGTTATTGTAATTATTTTGCAACTTATCTTAGTACGTTTTTTTTAATTATATTTGGGAAAAAAAGCCCTGTGCAAAATTTCAAGATTCAAGATTCAGCGACTTTGTTTTCTGTCAGTGAATAAATGAATTTATGATATTTATCTAGTAGAATAGCGAACTGCCTCACGGTCTCCTACATCATTCCTATCATGTAAAACACAATGTAAACCTACACATACACGTCACAGCATGTTTAAACACCGTAAGCGCTGCCAAAATCTTGAAACACTGTTTGGCATACAATTCTCACTTTCATGCCAATTTGTGCCGCAGTTTCTCACTACACTAGGCAACCTAGCTGACCTAGGTCTACCTAGAGAATACTAGAACTTTACTACCATACCTTTTTACTGAAGGGGTAAGAAGGGATCAATAGTAGGTATCTACACCCACGTTCTGCTACTGATAGAATTTCTGCTTCCCAAAAAAATAAAATGGCGAGGCAATTTTGACGGCACGGTTGGCGCAGTGGCTGAGCGATTGACTGCTGCGCTGCATGTCTCGAGTTGGATTCCCGCATGGAACAAATATTTGTATGGCCTACAGGTAGTTGTTCCGGGTCTGGCTGTTTGTGTTTGTGAGTTTAAATGTTTGTAAATGCACCCACGATACAAGAGAAATTCCAAGTGTGCAAAGAAGTAAAAAAAAAAAAAAATTGACAAAAAATTGAAAATAATCGGAGCTGATAATGAGAAATTTCTTAAAATAAAACTTCGTCCTTTTAAACTTAGCAAGACCAGGTAGATCCTTAGCTCAAAAGGTTTTAATAGCTTTAATGACTGCTAGGCAAAAGCCTTCCAGGTACTCTTCTGCTGCGCCACCTCGAACCAGCCTTCGTAATACGCGCCTGGAACATCTCGCTGCCTCTTAAAAAAAAAAGTTATTGCTTTAACGACCCCAAGATCAACGAGACAACCAACACATCACACCATACCATAGGATCAATACAACCTTCATTTGTTTCAGTGTCCACACAAAGTAAACCTCACGTCCAGAGAAACAATTTGACATTCACAACGCTTTTATTTCGTAGGCACTACGGTTGGTTTTCGCACTCCCAAGTATAACTAGTGATGTGCGGTTGTCCACGTAGAATCTGAAAGGCAATCTGTCACCCACAGGGGTACTTAATAAATTCTGTGCGCGAAACAAAAAGTCCGATATGATCTACAAAGCATCGCCATATCTTTTTCAGTGGGGGTCTAAAGTTTGCGATTTTCTTATGCGATTGCATTTTTTTTTTGTTGGGGAACATGGATATGGAGTTAAGAGCGACTTTATAATTTCTTCTTCTTATTCATTACGACTTGATCAATTTCTAATTTTATTATACCTTCAGATGTACATTATTTAAAAACTACAAATCTATAATAGTGATAAAAATATTCGTCCACATCGCTGTCAACAGGAAAAATGCCCTGAAAGCTAGCAGCATTGCCACGTTGGATAGCAATTTCCAATTTGAGTAAAACAGCTAGTCTTCCATCAAAGCGCGTCTGGACAAAAGTTGGAAGCTTGTTGCGCGATTTTCGTGCAAAACAACGGAAACTCGAAGATTATAGTTGTATCCTTAAAATATTTTTTTTTCTAATTGTTAAGTTATGATTCGATTTACTACGGGTTGCTTTACATAATAACTTCCGTCTGTCTTCCTCTTAAACGACAAAATTCTGGCTTGTCACAGTGCTCATAAGTCATAAATGTTATCATAATACTCAAATAAGTAAATCCATAAAGACAAACGAGAACGTTTCAACTCCGATTATCATATTACAGCTCACTTCGCGGCCCCAACTTTTACGTAGGTGGGGTGAATATGACAAATGATAGCCAGCATTACGATGGGAATTTTTATCTTTGACAGATATAGGTGATCCCCGGTGGGGCGAAACGTGATATTTTCTGATCAAAATATAAAAAAGATACTTTGTATTTCAATGTAAAAAAAACATAAAACTGTCTAAAATAAAGAAAAGTGTTAAGAGATTCTGAAACAAATATTTTATGTGAGGATTATTATATCTAACTAGCACTTCGTCCGCGACTTCGTCCGTAAAAATCGTGATAGCTCGGCTAATATGCATGACTAGCTTATGCCCGCGGCTTCGCCCGCGTGGAGTTAGGGAATTGCCCACGGGATCTTACTTCTGGAATAATAAGTAATCTATGTATCTATCTATAATACATATATAGATTTACATGTACTTGCTTATAACTTGCAATTATTATTATAAAGTTATATCAATTAAATTAGATACGTGAAATATTGACACCTTGGTTTGAGATTGGACATCGGATTTACTGGATTTTATCTGAAGAGTATGTAAACAAATTTTCAAGTCAATCGACCCCGAGAGTAAAAAGTTTCACAGAAAATTCAACACCCCATTTCACCCTCTAAGGGGTAGGAATTTCGAAAAACTGATACTAACTCTTCACAAAGAATACACCCTCCAATTTTCATATCTCTGGGACCCGCGGTTTGGGCTGTGCGTTGGTATATCAGTCAGCCAGTCAGGACATGGAATTTTAAATTGGGGGATGATTTTGTGATACACGTATCTCATCACTTTAACTGAAGTATATGTAGACACATTTTCAAGTCAATCGACCCCGAGAGAGTTTCACAGAAAATTCAACACCCCATTTCACCCTCTTAGGGGTGGAATTTCAAAAACCCTTTCTTAGTGGATACCTACTCTCCACAAAGAGTACATTCTCCAAATTTCATGTCTCTAGAACCAGCGGTTTGGGCTGTGCGTTGATATATCAGTCAGCCATTCAGGACATTGAATTTTAAATTGGGGGATGATTTTGGAAAAACTGTGATACACGTATCTCATGATTTTAACTGAAGTATATGTAGACACAATTTCAAGTCAATCGACTCAGAGAATAAAAAGTTTCATAGAAAATTCAACACCCCATTTCACCCTCTTAGGGATGAAATTTCGAAAAACCCTTTCTTAGTGGATACCTACTCTTCACAAAGAGTACACTGTCCAAATTTCATGTCTCTAGGACCAGTGGTTTGGGCTGTGCGTTGATGTATCAGTCAGCCAGTCAGGACATTGAATTTTAAATTGGGGGATGATTTTGGAAAAACTGTGATACACGTATCTCATCATTTTAACTGAAGTATATGTAGACACAATTTCAAGTCAATCGACTCAGAGAATAAAAAGTTACATAGAAAATTCAACACCCCATTTCACCCTCTTAGGGGTAGAATTTCGAAAAACCTTTTCTTAGTGGATACCTACTCTTTACAAAGAGTACACTGTCCAAATTTCATGTCTCTAGGACCAGTGGTTTGGGCTGTGCGTTGATATATAAGTCAGTCAGTCAGTCAGTCAGTCAGTCAGTCAGTCAGTCAGTCAGTCAGGACTTTGAATTTTATATGTATAATAAGAAGATATAAATATAATTTATAGCCTATAGCACTCACGAATAATGTAGCTTTCTGCCAGTGAAACAATTTAGTTCCGGCGATTATCACTTACATACAAATTTACAAACGAATACCTCTTTATAATATTTGTATAGATCAATAGTTACTTACGTGGCTTATTGGAATTTAACATTGAGGTTAAAATGATTCTTATTTCTTTTCTTATTCAAGTGTGAAAAGCAATTTTCAGTCGACAAAGTGTTAGTCATTTTCACATGGCTTTGGAATTTCTTCAGGGAAATTAGGCAGCTGTTCCAAATTGTCATTGACTCCGGAGGTAGAAAATTATACCTTTATGTATCATTTCACTTCAATAGAAGTTTCTCTCTGTCTGTATTTTAAATTGTACGTTCCATCTATTCTGTATTATAAGGTGCTAGACCCTTCTTTGCAGGGTGGGAGTGGTAGCAGGTGGATGAGTGTTGCCGAGGATGGAGTAGAATAGCGTGCGATCGGAGAGGTCTACATGTGTGTGTGCGAGCACTTTATGCCCTACGAGTGCAATATAATAAAATGTTTATTTCGCATCACAATGCTTTTCCGAATAGTACCTACATGTAAATGTATTTAACTCTACCAATAATAATCTGTCAATACTAATCTGGTCTAAAATCAATTTACTAAAAACAAAAGAAAACTGCAATAAAAGTTCAGATAATCCCATATACACTCACTGAATACCTGAATACAAACCACCCACTTATCTTAACACCCACAATCAGTTGTACAGTTCAAAAAACCGCTTAACAACATCGTACAGTTAAGTACTACATGAATAATTCAAAAACAACATAGTATACGCAAGTTACAGAAGCATAATGTTGCAGTGCATAACATTACCATCGATTTACATATATTTACAACATATTATGTTGAAAATTGTTAGTGCAAGGCAACACGATAGTGATCGACGAATGAATGGCAGAATGACAGCTCATTTTAATAACTCAGGGAAAAATTGGATTAAAACTGTCGGTTATTTTTCCAGAAATCCGTTTCAGTTATTTTTCAATAAAACGTGTTTCGTGTTTACATTACTTTACATTCCAGTGATTTTAATAGAGCCTAGGGCAGTTTTGGTTTGGGCGGTTTCCTCATGTGAAAATGTATGAAAATTGATTTATTTAAAATAATTATGTAGAATTTTTGGGTTGGCTGAGTGGGTTGCCTGAACGGAAATTAACTCTGTAAAAACATTTCTGAAATAATTTCTGTTATGTTACTTTTAGTTTCTTTTATGATTGGAACCGTCGCAATTGATATCTTTTAACAATCAACCATATTTGTCGAGAGAGACTGGATCCTGCAACATAGGGTATCCTAGTGCAGCATCCAGTGTTTGTGTTATGAATTTTTTTGCATGGAACCCTATTTTTTTTTCTAAAATAAAAGTAGCCTATGTTGCACCTTATTATATCGGCTATCTGCCAGTAAAAGTCCCGTCAAAATCGGTCCCGCCGTTTCGGAGATTAGCCGGAACAAATAGACAGACAGACCGACTAACAGACAGATAAATATAAAAAATAAATGTTGTGTTTTTTGTTACAAGTACCGTATATAATTTCATATATATTCAGTAAATTATTCAACAACATTGAGTTAAGCGTAGTAAATTAAAGTTTCAATACCGTTTCATACTAACAAAATTATATAACCAAAGAAAATACTTAACAGTCTCTTTGTGAGTTTTAATACTTAAATCTATTTAGCAAACGCAGATCTTTGATACGGAGATGATTCGAATTTTCATAGAAAGCTGGCTAAGAAAATCTAAATATAGAATAATATTTGCGTTAAATCGAGATTAAGATAATGTGAAACATTTATAATTTTATGTTATTTTAAAGTTCACTAACCTTAGGGAATGTTTGTAGTTTTAAGAATTTTTAATCTTATTTGAGATTATCTAGCGTTTGCCTGCGGTTTCTCTCGCACTTGGGAAAAATTTCCATACACCTACCCATATAAAAGTCTCTCGCGTGTTAATTTCTGAGTACTTATCCAATCCCGTACCCGTTAATTCAATTCTTCGTACCGTTCCTGAGTCTTTTTTTTTCGGTGGGGAAGTCATCAAATGATCCCCCTCACTCTGGGTGGAGCGGGAGGGAGTGTCAGACTTGTACTGAATAAAACCCACCCATGTTCCTTCTTAGCCATTTGTGTTCCAGGACCGCGGTATCTCTTTTGAACAATCCCGGGGGTCATTTGATAATTTCCAATCGGAAAAAAGGTGTTCTTATAGCAATACTGGTTTTACCTACAACATACTTCAGCCTCTATGTAAAGCTGCCTTGACACTGTACTGCTATCTTCTACAGAACAAAAACATAACATCACGCCTGTAATCCCCGAAGGGTTGGGCAGAGGTGTGCCTTACAGTACACCCATAATTCGCCAGTTATGTTTAAGTGCCATGTAGTAGGGGGCGAGTCTATTGCCATCAACCGGACCTGAATCCAGACTCCGAGGCTGCTACTGAGAAATTCCTATGGAGAAAACCCAATAAGTCTTTGCCTGACCCGGGAATCGAAGCCAGGACCTCATGCTCAGCAATCGCGCTTGCGACCACTAGACCAACGAGGCAGTCTCACACAATATTAACCCTTTGTCATCCGCACCACAAATACATCACAATAAAACACAAACAGTCGTACACAACAGTCGATCATATGTAAATACGATTAATATTGTGCGCGTCTGTACCCGCTGGAATTACTATATTTCATCGCGACGAACACCTGGGCTCAGTAAACAAGGCTTGTGTACTCGATTGTACGTGTTATCGTATGTTTTTAGTATGGATTGATTTAGGTACTATATTTCCGATTATTGTCATTCTATGTTGGTGGGAAAGAGATATGTTTTATGAAGAAAACAGGATGTAAACAGACCCTTCACGAAGCCGTCAACCAAACATTCTGTACATCAAACTAAGTTAACTCCACGAAAAAAATATTGCTGAGAAAGGACTTTTTTTGGGTGAAAATTCACGGTTTTCGGACTGAAAACATTGTGCTGATTGATGCATAGAATTGTAAAAGGGTCATGGAGGTATTTAATTTCAAATCATAATATTAAAACCGACGACCGTGGGTGATGTATTCGGTTTGCGATCAGCAGTGTACGGACTCCCCTATTCATAGGGTCGAGTTCAGTCTAAGTCCATTTGAGTATGCTGAAAGAGTACAGTAGTGCAGGGGTTGAATTCCCAGTTTGGGCAAAGTGTTATTGGGTGTTTCCATTAGGAATTTCTCAGTAGCAGCTAAACTCAAACTCAACTCAAAGTATTTATTTCAATAAGACCATCACAGGCACTTTTGAATGTCAAAAAAACAAAAAAAAGCGAATCTACAGTCACAGTCACAAGGCATAATAACTTGAAAAAGGTACTGTAGGTGCACATTACAAAGTGTAGATCTCTATGGAGAAGAATTGGCAAGAAACTCCATGGACAGTCTTTTAAATCAAAATAATGTTACAAAGTCTTGGTTACATCATTCATGTTGAGATTATACATATATATGAGAACGATGCAGAAAGACGTGCACATTAAGAGCGTCCAGAGTAAAAGATTAAATCAATAATGAAAAATAAAGTAATTAAAATAAACTGTGGCAGCTAAGAGATGACCAGTCCCAACTGACAGGGCCCGGTCACAAACATGACGCATGGATCAGCGCCATTCAGCTCAACCATATTGAAGGGAACTAAATGATCCGACCCACCCGCCATCATCATCGAGACATACATTAAAAAAAAAAATTGTACTATTAAGTACACCTCTGCCTAACCCTTCGAGGATTACAGGCGTGATGTGATGTATCACAGCATACCATGCAGATAAGCTGAATAGTGATTTAGCTCTGGAAATATGCATATCTATGTCGCAGTGCAGTACCACGGAGTACTGGCAGTAGCTATTGCAGTACGTCTAGTACATTGGACTTGGTTTAATTTAGTGTGTGTGCTTTAGACGTGAGTTATCCTTTATAGCTTAGAGAATGTGATATTTAAAATATATATTTTTTACTGAAACTGCGTTTTAGAATAAAACATATGTACCGTCTATGAACCTGTAATTTGGTAGTATAAAGGGTGTAAATAGACCCTTAACATATCCGAAAGGTACTTCTACTCGTCTTTGCGATATTTTTTTTTGTTCTAGACCATACCTGGGAACCTTATAGTTACGGAGATATTGGGGGTCAAAGTTCCAACTTTTTAACAAGTTTTTTTAAATACATGTTAAAAAAATGTATTTAAAAAAAAACTGTATGATTTTTACTTTACACGCCTCCACGATCCCCGTATTATTCCATCCATCAGCACAATGCTTTGAGTGCTTTCCATCGAGTCCTACCGTAAAACGTGATTTTTCACCCCAAAAAAAAAATGACGATTCCCAGCAATAATTTTTGCGTAAAGTTACTTAGTTTGATGTACAGAATGCTTGGTTGACGGCTATGTGAAGGGTCTGTTTACACCCTGTATGTAAGATTTTAATTTTTGAATTTCCATTAAGTTCTGAATACCACTTTAATTTTAGTACAGCTTTAGCACATTTTACTAAAGCAACGGTTTTAGAGGGTGTTGCTCACAGCAGTCATATTCATAGACATTAGTTAAGTTAATGCGTCATAATTAACCACAAACATCGGAAGGAGCACTTGGCTACATAATAGCAGTCGCACGGTTCGATCTTCAAGGTTAAGCTGCGCTTGCTAAGGTCGGTCTGAGGATGGGTGACTATCAGTACACAGCTAGTTTCCTCCGTGCCTCGGAAAGCACGTTAAACCGTTGGTCTCGGCTGTCATTTGTAGATCCTTGACAGTCGTTGCAGGTAGTCAGAAGCCCAGAAGTCTGACAATCAGTTTTAGCAAGAGGTACTGTATTACCCAGTACTAACTGGGCTGTGGTGGTAAGATAGGCAGTCGTCTCATGTAAAATAATGGTATTCAGCTGCATCCGGTAAGACTGGAAACCGACCCCAATAAATTTGGGAAAGGCTAGGCAGATTATGAATTAGCCGTTAATTCATAATCTGCCAGTTAATTAATTAATCTGTTAATTCGTTCCGCTGGATGCGAGTCGCACAGGACCGGTCAATGTGGCGACACTTGGGGGAGGCCTATGTCCAGCAGTGGACGTCTTTTGGCTGAAATGATGATGATGATGATATGATCTATAAAGAACTATGACTTTTGCGGAGAGTCAGATCCAAATTCATGTGGAACTGATAGGTTGTAGAAATACTAACATTAACGTCATCTATCTCAACGAAAACGAAACATACATACATACAAGCAGCACATATCATCAGGACAAAGTTAACAGTTTCCGATAAACAAACATACATATGCGCATACATTGCAGTGTTGTTTCTACAAAACTTGCTTACTCCGTAAAAGATAAAAGCAAAAGATAACCGGAAAGTCCGGAAACAGCACAAAAATGGCGGTACCCTTTTAAACGGATTGAGATATTCAAACCGATAGCCCTTTAGGCGTATGAGGAAGTATACTCAGCATTATAACATTTTAGCCTACGTATAAACATGAATGGGAAATTACTAAGCCAGTGGTAATGTGCTACGCGACGGGCTACGGCGTAGTACAGCTACGAATGTGCTACGGCGTAGCACTGCTACGAACGGGCTACAACTTCGTAGCTTTTCAAAATGTTTTTCATTTTATGTGCGTTTTTAAATTGATGTAAAGCTGTGCGTTATCACTTATATGGTTCTGACCACTTCCACCTACATTGAACTAAATCTTTCTGCATGTTCATGAAACACCATGTATCTAATAATAAGTTTTTTTTGTATTCCGTTTTTCTGCTTACTGCAACAGTAAATAAAACTAAATATTAGCTCAACTTAAGGCATATATATATTTGAGTATCACTGCAAACTATGTACTAAAGAAACAAACTACAACACCAAAAAATATATTTTCATGAGGGTCAACAAAATGTCGTCGCAAACATATACAAATGTATCCCATAAAATGACCATTGTGGTTTTTTCTCAGACCAAAACTACGTACAAAACGATTATGACGTCATTACACAGGATATTAGGGTCTTGACACATCAAAGTCAGCTGGAAAGGAATCACCGACATAAATTTTTAGTGACCTATAAATTGAGGTATTCGAGTAACGTGAAGTAGGTTTAGGGTTCCGCGGTCTGAAGTGTGAAACTATGCGCGAAGTTATTTTTGGGCATGATAGATGATGGTATATTGAGGGCAATGTGTGTGGGTTTGGTGTTAAAGTAAGTTTTTGTTAAAATGGAGTAATGATTTTTCTAATAAATGGGTTATGGGATTATCAATTTTTTTCTGCATTTTATGTTAAGTGCTTACCAAATATTGGTCTCATAAAAATTGGTTAGAAGAACGGTCATAAAAATACGTAATACGCACTTTGATTGCCGCCATTACCGATAAAATCAGACTTCTTTCTTAACACCAGTTTTACGCTTCGTAGAATAACGAGCAGAACAGTGTTTCCAAATATCACCAATCACCAAAGTCAGAAAGAAAAAGTATTTATTGGACTCACACAGGACAAACAATAAAATATGAAACAAGAAAATAAATTGCTTTGTTTCCTTTTTTCATATTTTAAGACTGAAATTAAAACAAATAGAAATAATTTTAGACTAAAACATTAAATTAAACCAATTATATAGGTCATTCAATGCTTCAATATTATTGCACTGTCTGAAAATTCTAACTTTTGGTGGTGAGCCGACCGTTGAAAATCGCGTGCGTTTGTATTTGGACATTAATTACGTTATCCCCTAGTTTTGCTTATAACGGGTATTTCGTATACGTTAAGTAACTCATCATCATAACCCTACAGTAGTCCACGGCTGGACATATACCTCTTTAATCGTACGCCACGAAACTCGAATCTCGGCAACTCTCATCCAGTTGCTACCAGCCGCCTTGCGAAGATCGTCGGTCCACCGAGCCTGAGGGTGTGCCACTTTACGCTTGCCGATTCGCAATCTTTGCTCAAGAACACGTCTACCCCAACGGTCATCGGTTTGACGGCTAATATGGCCGGCCCATTGCTACTTCAGCTGACTTATCCTGTTAAGTAACTGCGTAAAAAGGAATGTAGATGCCAAAATCTTTGTCGTTGCATCATAAGGTTCATTCACAATACTACCCTTTAACTAAGATCGGGTCATCATTTTTCGCAGATCCGCTAAAGTATGCATTCATCTTACCAGACGCACTATCTTCGAGACAGGCACTATAATTGAACTATAACGTTACACTGTTAAATCTAGGGCACTATACAGTGAGTGTTAAAGTGTATAACGCAACATTTTCTTTAGAACCATACGTCTTAGTAAAATTCGCACTTAACCAATGTTTTATACGTCTCATGGGTTGCAGCCATAACATTCAACGGGGAGCCGTTAGTAATGTGTACCAAATATATATTTATTTTATAACAACATAAATCATGGTAACGCATGAAAGAGGACGATATATGACATTGTATGTGTTCCATGCAAATGGCGACACAGAACGGCAGCCATTTTGTTGGTTCTTTTGAAATGGAACATAAAATATGTAATGTTTTTTTGGTGATAAGCAGTTACAGGCGGTTCTCACACGACACCGCTCGTCCGCGCGGTCGGGGAAATTCGTTGATGCCTAGGGCTCTTACACATAAACACGATACGATGTCGCTTCGGTCAATGTGGCGACACTTGGGGGAGGCCTATGTCCAGCAGTAGACGTCTTTCGGCTGAAATGATGATGATGATGATGATGATGATGTCGCTTCGTGCTGCGTTCATTCTGTATTGTTGCTGGCTCTAGAGGATTCTAAATATAGATTTAAATAAATGTCTAAATGGAGTATATGAGAAGGAATGTGACTTAACCGTTTTCTAGAATTTAAAATTAAACGAAGAGGTCAACTTCCTTCGCTGCATCGTAGCATGACGCGACGTCGTCGTATCTCGTTTATGTGGAAGAGCCCTAACACACGTACAACGCTCGGCGCACTGCCACAAAATCCCTTGCCACCTCCGAGTGATAAACGACATAAAGTCCTTTCAGAACTATTTTGATCTAGCATTTCTGTTAAAATCACAGAGGTAAAATAACAAGTAAGGACTGTAGATAGCTGTTGAGCCATTGGGAAAGGGCGTCAGGTTCGAAACAGGAAGCGTCAGTTCCTTTAAGGTGGAAGTGCCAGGGTAACCCGCGAAATATAAATTATCTTTAGTTTTTTGCCAATTGACCTGCAAATTGCAAAAAACCTAAGAAAATGTAAATTTCGCGAGCTTCCCCCTTAAGGAAAAGAGTAAAAACAGTGACTTTTATTTTTCGAAAACCACGTTTACGACGCGAAGGATAAAATTGAAGATTAAATTGAATTGAATTAGTAACGTTGTGTTGTGTATGTAATGTGACTGTGTGTGTGTAATTATTTCTGTTATGAGTCAGTGATGCTCGAATTAAAATGATTTTATTTTATTTTTTTTTATTTATAAACCATAATATAGAATATGATCTGGTTCCGTTGACATATTATATTTGATGTTTTATAATGACACCAACTACAAGCTAACCATTGAAATGAGATGCCTGAAGTAGCTGCACATCGTGAGAGAGGTGGTAACGACAGTGGATGAATGACAGAGATCAGATCTCATCACCAGCACTGCAGCACCTTGCAGCTACTTCAGGGACCAACACAAAATTAAATAAGTGGTGCGCCTGTGGTGTTTTTCACGATAGCATTTTTTAAACTAGACATAGTTGAACGAATTCAAAGTTGTTGCCAATGGACAATTTCTTTTTTCTCGCTAAATACATATATTATATTTGAACGAACTTTACATTCGTTAGTAATTTAACATTTTTTTCGGAGAAGTCTTTTCAGAATCGAACTCTTTTATTTATTTAGTCTGTCACCGTTAGCCATCACGATCAGGCGTTCGTTTTTCACATAGACTCTCTGTGTATTCTGTATGTTAATTTACAAAAAGTTAGTAAAAAGAGTTGCTTGTCCGATGTTAAAAAGAGCTTTGAAATTTTTTTTGCTTTGTTTTTTTTACTGTTCTAAATTATTTTTAAATTTCAATTTATTCTCAAAATTTATGCTAAAACATACGTTGTATTTTAACACAGCCAGAAACTCGGATGTTATGGTAGGTAAAGACGTCGATTGCTGGACCTATGTGCAGCAGCTTCGGGGGGCCGAAGCGTCAGCACGACGACCGGTCCTGTGCTTTTCGCAACTTGAGCATCAAAATAACCGACATAGCCCGAAAAATTGCAAAACTAAAGTGGCAGTGGGCAAGGCATATTACTCACAGAACGGATGTCCGATGGGGTTGAAAGGTTCTGGAGTGGCGACCGGAAGGCGTAGCGTTGGAAGCCCTTCCACAAGGTGGGCCAATGCACTGGTGGTAAATAACTTGCCCAAAGTATTTTTCCCCCTTTCCACCAACAAAAACCTTCGCACAGATAATAAAACCCATAAGCAATACAAATACAAGTCAATTATAAGTTCACGCTTTGTCTTCAGGTGGGTAGGCACGTATAATGGAAGCCGAACAAAAGATAAATGGCGCGGTGGATATCGACTCGGAAGTAATTTGTTAGATGCCAGTTGCACGCGACCTTGAGTGAGAACACCCTATATACTTGTAGTATTGGGATATACTGTTTCAGGGTTCCATTTACATTCTGGTGGACATGTTTCTACAGCATTTTTTTGGTTATATTCGTAAATGTTTTCACCAATTACTGACCAATATTCAGATTTGTGTTACATTCACGAAGTAGGTATCCATCATCATCATCATCATCATTTCAGCCGAAAGACGTCCACTGCTGGACAAAAGCCTTCCCCAAGTGTCACCACATTGATCGGAAGTATCCGGTTTGACCTAATTGTGGTAACTAATTTAACTTTCTTTTACTTGTCTTGGTATGAGCATGTGAAGAGGAGGGATGAAATGCATGTGGCTAAAAGAGCGTTGAGTTTAATGTTGATGCATAAGTGGGAGAAGAAGATCAAAGAAACTATATTATGGATGGATTGTGTGATTTGGAGGGATGAATGATAGCAAGACGGCGGACTGAAGAAACTAAAAGAAAAAAAAAACGGTGATACGCATGTTATCCAAGTAACATGGAACAAGAGCCAGAAGTTCAGATTTTAGAATTTGCTTTCTTTAATGTGTAGATCTATACTTCTTATCTGTTTAGCAGTAGAGAATGACCGCATCAATACTGCAGCCAAACAATAAAAATGTCAACGTAGTTATCGCTGCGCTCCTATAACACGTTCTCGGCTCTATAACTACCACGCAGATAAATCGATCTCGGATCGTGCTTCGAATGAAATACATTTCTTTAGACTTATTGATGAGACTTATTTGTGCTTCGGAAAGCACTTGAGGCCTTCAAACCAAGTTGTATCAATGCATAAAGCATCGTCATGCATATAGCATCGTCTGCTGAAGCTCATTATCTGCAACACCTTTTGCTTTTTGTATTCAGTCTTAACGGATGCACCTGCTTCAGTATTTTACTCATCTACTGAATCCGACTTTGTAAAAATCTTAAAATGTCAGTGTGCAGTTGTTTCATCCGTAGCAAAATTTAACGTTATCGTTATCATCTTACTTAAATCCATCCCATATTGTCTTTAAACACCCCTCTTTTATCCGATAAATGCCTTAAACATTTATCACAGATCTTTTTTTTTTTTTTTTTCGGATGGGAAATCATCAAATGACCCCCCCCACTCTGGGCGGAGCGGAAGGGAGTGTCAGACTTGTACTGACTAAAACCCATCCATGTTCCTTCTTTGCCATTTGTGTTCCAGGGCCACGGTATCTCTTTCGAACAGTCCCGCAGCCCTTTATCACAGATCTCACATCACATTACACAGAAATACGATCTCCCTTTCTGGCGTTAGATGTAGATTATCTTTTGATATATTAATACTTATAAAAAGCGAGTTCTGTTTGATGCGAAAAGCGACACCACCGGAGTGTGAAACCCGGGTATTGTCGGCAAATTGTCTTACAATTGAATTCAGCTCGCGGACCGGTTTGCGTCAAACCACTGAATAAAGTTGTGCAGAAGAGCTATTTTGTGACACAAAACTTTTGGTTGCGTGTGTTTTTACGATTGTAAAAAAGATTTGAGGTATGGAAAACGATTCATATAGGGTAGGTTTATTTCTGAGTAAAAGGACGTGGGTGTCTTACTTAAGAGCGGCCAACCCGTCATACTTTTCATACAAACGCTCTTACGTGATTATGTCGTGGTAACACATCAATCTTTGATTTTTTTTACTGATAGGTATCTTGTGCACTATATCTAGGTTTCTATCAAAGCAAAAAGTAAAAATTTGGAGAAACAAATGGCAGATTTTTACCTAAACCTTGGCTGTTCATATTGTACTCATAAATTGTAAAAGTAAAGAAAACATTGTGATAGAAACCTTGCAAATGTAATTGAGATTTTAAATAATAAATATTAATTTCACAAACTTGTGAGCCTTATTCAAAAACACGTATCTCCTGGAACAAGTTTATGAAATTTTCGAAAACTATTTTTCGTTCAATGTTGTCTCATTAGGCGGTATGAGGTGCGCGAGAGACGATTCGTGCGGGGTCGGGGCTCTCTGAGACGGGGGAGTTGAAAAAACATCGCCGCTGTGGCTCTGGATGAAACAACAAGCTTTTCGACCATGCTCGTGATGACGATTGTGATGACGATAGACGGGCTGGGAAGAGCCCTCTTAAGCATAACTTTATTATAAAGGGTGTAAATAGACCCTTAACATAAAAGAAAGGCACTTATTCTCCAAGTTTTTGCGATCATTTTTTTGTTCTAGACCATACCTTCTAGTTACGGAGATATTGGGGGTCAAAGTTCCAACTTTTGCACAAGTTTTTTTTAAATACGTTTTTAATGTAAGATTTTTACTTTAAACACCTCCACGACGCCCGTACTATTCAATCCATCCATAAGCACAATGCTTTGAGTGCTTTCCATCGAGTCCTACCTTAAAACGTGATTTTTCACCCCAAAAAAAAAAGTCGATTCCCAGCAATTATTTTTGCGTAAAGTTACTTAGTTTGATGTACAGAATGCTTGGTTGACGGATATGTGAAGGGTCTGTTTAAACCCTGTATTAAGAAATTACCAAAAAAAAATCGGCCAAATGCGAGTCGACCTTGCGCATGAAAGTTTTCATACCATTGTAGTAGGGAAGCCCCTTTAATTTTTAATATTTTTTTATTATTTGTTGTTAAAGCGGCAACTGAAATACACATTCTGTGAAAATTTCATATGTCTACCTATTACGGATCATGAGATACAGCCCGCTGACAGACAGACGGACGGATGGACGGACGAGCAGACGGATGGACACCGGAGGCTTAGTAATAGGGTCCCCTTGGTTACCCTCCGGGTACGGAACCTTAATAATGACCAGGGTCACGTTGCATATCGATCCGAATTTATGCCTTTTCTTGTTCACAATACTGTTATTAACTCCAAAACGCATCGAACATATTTCCTGAATAAAAAGCATGGGGAATAGATACAAAGTTTAGAATGAATATATATGTAGCGAATATGAATATGTATGAATGTGTATGTGTATGTATATGTGTATGTATGTAGCTTGCCATTGTACATAAGCTATATTGTTGCAATTTGTATGTATATTTTATTGTGTGCAATAAAGAATAAAGTAAGTAAAGTAAAGTAGCGTGTTTGTAGCCCAAAGACACAGTGATTTTTTTCAAAGAATTGACTTCAGGACTCCTTTAGCAGTTTTTATTTGAGCCGAGGAATAATAGAACGCATTCGATGCTGCAAAAATCGATTTGTTCTCTTTCTGTTCTTTCTATTTTGTGGTTAAAACGCCATGAACCGTTTTTCGCTTAGCAGTAAAATGCGTGGCGATTTAAATGTGGAGCCATTAAATGACATTTTAATTGAAAACCACCGTTATATTTGTGGAAAACCTGAATTTAAATGTATAAGTTTCTCGTATGTGAATAACAGTTGCAGATAATACTATTAGTTAGAATTAAATGTGTTTAAGTGGTAACTATAAAGTTTATTGAAATTACTTTTTTATGTGTGGTAGTAAAAGTCGTCTGTGGGTAGTGTAGATAAAAAGGTAATCAGAATGTAGGTTAAGTGCTTTTTTGACTGACACTAAAAGTTTGAGGCAGTTTTTTTTTTAAACGTTTTGAAACTAAGAAAAGAACGAAGTTTTCAAAGATCGAACGGGTTCGATCGATCGGGTTTTTGTAGATCCTACAGAAGCTATTTTGTAGGCCTCATACAAGTTCAATCCTGTATGAGAAGATGAATAAGGATTTCAAATACCTAATTTCTTAAACTTATACTGTCACTTACGGAATATCTTCCGTAAACGCCGCCGTGCCGCCGCCGGCCGTGTCGTCCATTGTAAACCGTGAAAGCTTAAAACAGTACCTAATTTCTTTTTAGTTTTGCATTTCATTTTCTGGACTGTGTTACTTCTGGCCAAAGGTCTCTGTTTATTTGACCACTCTAAGTTGGGTACACCAGAGTAGTGAACAGCAAACTCTAAAATAGAACATCTTCATTATCTGCCATCATCCATCAACCACACAAGAACCAACCTAAAATAGAGCGAAACTCATTACTTCGAAATTGGCACAGGACAATCAATCCATTTTCAATTCTATTGCTTCACAATAAAATTGAAGATCGATTGGTGTAGTGCTGAACAAAAAGCACATACCTAGATTATCGCTGTCTTATATGTTACATTAGTGGTAAGCGATCCGGGTACGACATTATGCCACTTCAATAGAGCTGGGAATTCGCGTGAGGCACGCTAAACGCTTCATGTAGAGGGGGATCTACAAGGCTTGAGTGTGTACGGGAACGCGGCGGGGATAATCCGTGATGTTCTTTTTTTTGTGGTAAGTGCCTCATTTTTGAAGTCTGGCGACTCATTTGCAGTTAGGTATGTAAGAGATGAGAGAACTTCAAACCTTTGACGGCAGACCTTATTTCGATCACGATACGTCGTCAAAGGTTTGCAGTCGAACAGAAAAATATTTTTTTGTATATATGTATCAATATCAAATCCTGGTGAAGGTTGTAGGGCCGCTGGATGCGAGACGCACGGGACCGGTCAATGTGCGACACTTAGGGAAGGCTTATGTCCAGCAGTGGACGTCTTTCGGCTGAAATGATGATGATGTATCAATAGACGAGCCTCCACTGCCCACGCGGCATTCTAAAAAGACTTCAATTAATTTTAGTACAGATCTTTTTTAAGCAAATTTTATTGTAACTTCTTTTTCTATAGCAGGAGGCCGCTAAGCAGTATCGCGAGACGGTCAATCCTACATGGAGATGACGGCATGGTGAAGGCGACTGCTTCGAGGTCTAGACAAGGCCCGAAAGGGTCCACGATTGTTTCTTTGGGAAAAATGTTTACCACCTAAGCCTACATTGTAGAATGCAATAAAAATTGAGTATTGTGTATTGACAAGACAAGGCAAAACAGTCAACCGTTTCCCATCACATCACACTCAGCAGACTCGCTAGCACTAAAGGTGAGATACTATGTATTCTGAAGATGTTACGCGGAAACGACCTCGTTACTGCTAAAAGCTTAGCCTATTCAACTTTGGCTTTCTTTGGAAGTTCTTTGAGATCCAGAGGTTTGCAAGGACAAGCAGACCTGTTCCAAATATATCCCCGTATGGTCCAACAAGCGTGCATGTGAAAGGAATTCAGCAAAGTAAACTCAAGTTGTACGCTTTTGTGAGTGTGCCAATGTATGCGTGAGCAATGTCGCCAAATTACACTGAATATTATATTTGCCACTAGTTTCACACAACCTTCAAGAAGTTGTATACACCTACACCTATTGTTCCACCAAAGAAGATATTATCTTACTTCAATTTCTCCATCAACCGTTCTAAAATAAACCGTATTTGTATACTTTCTTAGGTACCTTTTTAATTTACATAAAAAAATTGGTTCGTATTTAAAGGCGTTTCGATAACGGTAAAGTATCGATGCCCTCACATAAAACTTCTTATTTGAAATGTCTTACCACTATCATAATGTAATTAGTTAATTAAATAGCAATGGTTTCAAAGCTTCTGAAACGTTCTCAGATTCAGGTGTGCTACTACTGCAGGTACTGCATGTATAACTTCGTCAAAGGGAAATTCTCCGTAGAGATTTACGGTGACCTGCCTACTAAGCATTAAAAACCTTAGAATTTGTTGGTGTTTTTTCTCAGAGAAATCCATCCTCATCATTTTTTTTAATATTGACTTGTCGAAGTGTTGATCAATCCTTAAAGAAATAAATATGGTAAATTCACACTCGAACGATTTTTTTGCAGTGTAAATGAAGAATGAAATATGCAGAACAATGTACGGGCCCCAAAAATTCTATTGGCGTGAGTTGATTGTACAGTAATTTCGGATAGTGTCGACAAAAACGAAAAAGGGAGAGTAACTAACATTCAGAACAAAGCAATAGAAAGCGAAGTTTATATGAACTTTAAATGACATGTTCATTCTCATTCCTATCCGGGTAACTTGCCAAACAAAATGCTGATACAAAATAAACGATTACCATACAAAACACATAAACAATGACATTCGTTTACTGAATTCGTTTCTTGAAGGTCACATCCCGTATATCGAGTCGGAATGTACATAAAACAGTACATTATGCGCTGTTTGGATGATTTAACTTTTCGATAGGGGATATTTTTGTTAGAGTGATTGGCGCAGTGGCTTTTGCGCTGGGGGTTGCAGGTTTGATTTCAGCTTGAAGCAAATATGTGTTCGACTTATCGGTCATTCAGTAGATATATTCTTGACATAATTGGCTTTTGCGCTTGGGGCCGCAGCGCAGGCCCAAGCGCAAAAGCCAATATCAGCTTGAATTCAATATTAGCTTGAAGCAAATATAGGGTGTAAATAGATCCTTAACATATCCGAAAGGCACTTGTCTTTGTGATAATTTTTTTGTTCTAGGCCATACCTGGGAACCTTCTAGTTACGGAGATATTGGGGGTCAAAGTTCCAACTTTTTCACATTTTTTTTAAAATACGTTTTTAATGTAAGGTTTTTACTTTACACAGCTCCACGACCCCGGAACTATTCAATCCATCCATCAGCACAATGCTTTGAGTGCTTTCCATCGAGTCCTACCGTAAAACGTGATTTTTCACCCCAAAAAAAAAAGTCGATTCCCAGCAATAATTTTGCGTAAAGTTACTTAGTTCGATGTACAGAAAGCTTGGTTGACGGCTGTGTGAAGAGTCTGTTTACACCCTGTATGTATCACTTATTGTCAATTTTTAATAAACAGATTGCCTACACAAAACCAGAGACATTTTAATTTTCTTTTTAATGTTTAATTAAGGGGCCGTGCATAAAATCCACCCGTTTTGAACAATTTTGATCACTACTTGTGGAAAACACAAGAAGAATTTGAACTTTCTTTTTTGATATTATTAGAGTCGAATAAAAAACGTAATTTTTGGAAAACGTTTCCGTCCGTAATGGTAAACGATGATGTTAGCTTAGGAACCTTTATCCAGTCGAGACTTGAAGACTCTGAATTATAAGCTTTAAGGTAAAACGACCTCTAGTAAGTAGTTTTCTCAAAGAGATCTATAATTAATCATCCAGCCAGAATATTCATCTTACCAAAATCCATACGAAATTTACTAAGACAGTAATTTCGCAATTTACTCCAAAAGCTACTCTACCGTCTTCCTAGATCTGTGGTAAGCCTCAAATTTAGTGGATATTAAACATAGGGAAACAGTTCGGTTGGCACAAAATGGAGACGCCGGGCGAAGTAATAGTCTTATCTTGTAGAATAAATGGCTGCGAAACTGATATTATGGCTGAGTTTTCTATGAGGCTTTGTGGCAGGAAGTTGTACTTCAGTTTTGAATAATTTGAGAGCTTCTTATATTGTGTATTTTACAGGATAAATCTTATCGTTAATACATTTTTACCCGACTACGGTGAAGCCAAAAGGAAGGGTCATGATTTTAGCAGTCTATGTATGTTTGTATTTATGTATGTTCCTCCGTAGCGCATAAACTATTCATCCGATTTTGATAAATAAGATGTCAATCGATTCGTTATTATGGCCCGGGTAACACAAGCTACATTTTAACTGACGTCAAAAATAGGAGGAGTCGATTTTACCTTGTAAATCCCGAATTTAATTAGAGCTTGACTTTTCAGTAGTCGTGTTTTTTAGTTGTTGCATACCACAAAAATTCTTGTAACAGGGATTTTGTTTGTGTTTGTTTTTGGTGGAACTCGTGTGCCTGTGCTTTCAAACCGATTGCTGTACAGTGATTCTCGCTAGCACTACTAACCCACTCTGTATTTTAACTAGTCAATCAATTAATCACACCGCATGCATTCACATTCCACTACTGCACATAGTCTCTACCTTGTGAGTTTAGTCAGTCTTAACTTTTTTAAGGTCCTGATCCAACTGTCCTGACCGAACTTAACACTTCGTTTGACAATTCGCGGCTTTCACCCAAGGACGGGAATCGTATCTTGCAACGGTTATCAGACTGTCAAACGACATGGTCACTGCACAGCTTTTTACTGCCATGATAATCATGTCGAATGTCGATGACTCCAATAAGGTCTATTCCGAATTTATTCAAGAGGAGAAAAGAAAAAGTATTTTTATTAGTCTCGCACGCGACTATTCAAAATGGTTAAATTAATAATTTAAAAAAAAAATGTATATGTATATTTTATTTTTTTCTTATATTGATTTATATTAGAATATTTAAAAATGTAAATAATATGAGTGAAAACAAATAAAGGAAAAAAAATGTATAAAAATAACATGAAAAAATTAAAAATAAAACAAACGAAATTGGTCCTATACGAGGCCAAAAGACCCTATCTCAGCATGATTTAAAAAAAGTCACAGCGACACAACACAAGAGAGACTACACCTATTCCACTTGGGGATTATTCCACAAAGTCAGGTAGGCACACATTGCTGCTTTCTCTTACACCTTAAACCATCTGTGAGAAATACCCAAGCCAACCTACAATACCTTAGTTTCTTAAACGTTTACCTCGTGCTGAAGCAGTGTTCAATTTGTATAATTTCTCACTAAAATAACTTACCAACCTGCTTACTGTTGTTGCCTTGGTATTTATTTTGGAAAAGCGTGGGTTTACATAGAATTCTAGGCTGTTTAAGTTGTTTAATAAAAGTTCCACAGAAATACATTAATGAAATAAATACAAAATGTTCATTCTTTCGTTTTTGTATTATGTTTATAATTATTCTATTAAATAATATTCTTTGTTATATTTTGTAGTCAGATTTGATCCATTTTTTTTCATAGCAGTAAAGCATTGGACAAGTCACAAAAGGCTCACATTAACATGTAAATAATATTAACAGAGCTATGAATTGAATCAAAGGGAACTGTATTTTTCCATTTTAGTATTCGTTCACTCCTGTCTTCAAAATCGTTTAAAATTTGAATATCAAGCTGTAAGTAAGTAGATGAAGTTGCTGATTAATACCACTACAATTTGCTAAAGCATTGCGGTGGCAGAAAAACATATGTTTGAAAAAGTCAAGATGAATGCCAACAGACAGCTTTCACGTCTATCAATTTAGTTATTCTGACCTTTACGTGCTTATGTGGGAAGTTTATTTTCAGCTTTCAATAAACATATTCTATCCTTACGTCATAAAGTTAAATATAATTGGGTCTAGTTCGTCATCATAACTACCCACATAGGTTTTACATTAATGAGAAAGGACATCAATTTAGTAGCGGCGGTCAAAGCTTATCAGTTCTTGTGGCACCGCTGTAATTAGGAGATAGTGTAAGATGATCTTGTTAATTACCTTACTAACGGGTTTTCTTATGAAAGGGACGAATTTAGAGGTGTTAAGTTTGCGTGGTTTGTGAGAAATTGCTGGAGTAGGAAAGATTCTGGTTCAATAATTTGCCACCAGAGCAAAGCCTAATGAAGAAATGGTGTTTAATGGTGTGTTTGGTGTTGGTGTTAATGGTGGTGGTAGTGGTGTGTGTTGGTGTGGTGGTGGTGGTGTTGTATGGTGTGGTGTTGGTGGTGTTGGTGTGGTGTTGGTGTAATTCTCCAAACATTATTTGGTCTTGGAAATTCAAATGGTGTCGGAATTAGGGGTTTGTATTCTACAGAATTACAGAGCGTCACGCTTATTTTTCCAGAAAGGTTAGGCGGAGGTGTACCATGAAATAGGAAGCCTGCTTTAGCCTGCCTCACATGGGACAAGGGCAGGAAGATTCTTATTCTTATTCTTTATTGCACACAAAATTAAAATATATACCCATAAAATTACAATATATAGTTTTTGTACAAAGGTGAGCTTAGCCCAAAATTAGGTTTTCTTACAACAAAGCTTACTTCGATGAAGAATATGACGATGTTGAGAATATCACACGTCGTTTTAAAACTAGCCCTTGGTGTCTTTGGATGATTTTTTAATTGCATTCTTCAATCACTTTCTTTAAAAACAAATTATTTGGATACTGGTTTCAATTGAATCAGTAGTGTCTCTGTTATGTAAAAATATTGATTCTGAGCCGAGTCCAGGCAGACCCAGACGACCGCAGAACAGTCCCTTTGTTATTCTGGTCAAGCCTACGCGAGGCCGCATCTGTTGCTCGTTCAATAGGTCTAGACGAAGCTAATCGCGGTAAGGAACAATCTTCCACCACTTCATTAAGCTTAACACCTTTATCCTCTAAAATAATGCCTATTACTATGTATTTGCAGCCACAGGGTCTGGATTCGTGCCCGGTTACATGGCCGCCCCTTATTACATGGGGCTTAGACATAACGTCGTTGAAGTGGAAGGTCACTTATATAAGTACATGTAGGTAGGGGGAGGGGGAGGGGAGGGAAGGAAGGGGAGGGTCATAGGAACCCCCCGAGGGGGGGGAAATTCGTCGGAAATGCATAGTTTTTTTTTAATGATTTTTAAAAGGGATATATTTATTTTTGAGTTATACTAATACAAGCTTTAAAATCAGTAATTTTATACATACGGGACACCTGCTGATGGGGGCGGAGGGGGAGAGGAGTACCCCCGCCCTGTAGTTTCGGTCGGAGTTACCATTTTTTTTTTGTTAAATTGTAACCTTACTTTTTCTGTCCCTATTTTTCAGGGAGGAAAGGGTAGGGGAGTAAGAACCAGTACTTCTGCCTTATCTCCGGCGCTGCGGGAATAGCAGCCCTCCTTCCGCGCCTCCGGGCTCTAAAAAACACTCTAGGGGTAGGACATACCAAGACCACGGCGTGTCGGGGTTGACAAATTCGGTTCTGAATTCAAGTTCGTTGTAAGGCTACATTTACTTTACTTTTAAATTACACGCACATTTGACCAATTTTATAGTGTCAGTTTTTTTTTGTAATAGCATTGTGTGCTTTGCTCACTGCACATTCCACACGTACGTTATATTCTATGCCAAAATAGTATGTGGTGTGAACCAAAATAGTCTGTGGTGTGAAATATCGTCGTTTTCAATACAATGCCATCAATAATTCAACAATTAATATCTCCGAAACTATTCATTTCCGACGGTTGAAATTTTGCAAATCGTTTTATTATATTAGTAGAAACCTACAATAAAAATTACAACATCCTAGGTTAATGTACAGATATAAGTGACTAGCCGTCGAGTTGTTTCAGCCAATCAGAAACAAGCAACGTCTTTATCTAATTTGAAGTGAACACAAAATAAAATGGTTTTGTACCTAGGTATAATTATGCAGCTTTTTCGCTCTCCAGTATAGTGGCTATTTTTGACTTAGGTGGTGTTAGAACTTCAGCGACCATAACTAGAAAAATGCTGGAGTACTACCAGGCACACCTCTGGGATTATAGGTATGATGTTATGTTACAACTAAATAAAGCCGCTGTCCGGAACAAAACCCAATGTATATAGTATCCAAAGTGCTCATAAAGCTACACTTTACAGGACTTAATGAACGCCACTGACGTAGCTCTAAACACGACCATAGGCCCAACTTATCAAATACCATCAAAGCGAATAGAAGAAGAAGCAAACTATCACTTAGAACAGCTAAGTACAAGTTAAAGACTATGTTTTAAGGGAAAGACGAAGAAGAAATAAGTAGCTGTAGTAGTTGCTATAAAACTTATAATTAATCTTCTTGGTAAACTGGTTTAGCCGGCATTGATAAAATAAAACGGAATTAAATTGTTAAGTAAGACGTAATTTTGTATTTACGTTTATTACCACATAAAACTGCTTTACAGCGACGTTTGAATCGCGGGAAATCTTTTGAAATCCAACTAGAAGTTAACAAAATCGTAAATATCAAAGTTTAATGCTTTCAATGCTCAATACAGCGAGAAAACGTATAAATGCTCATTTCTTCTATCAGCAATTTCTCAGTAGCAGTCACGGAGTCCGGATTTGTGCCCGATTGATGGCAATAAGCTCGCAACCTATTACATGGGTCTTGAAACATAGCTGGCGAAATGTGGGTGTACTATTAGGTACACCTCTACCTTACGCTTCGGGGATTGTAGGGGTGATGTTATGCAGTAAAGTCATTATTCGTCTACCTAGATTTAACCCTTTAAAGGTTCGGTCAAACTGAAGTGTCTGTCAGAGTCTGGTCTCCGCCGCAGATTCGCAACTTATTCAAAAACGTGGAGTAAGTTATACAAACTTAGACTTTAAAAAGTGTTACATAAATGTGAAATTGAAACAGGTTGTACTACTCCACGTTTATTCAAACTCGTCTATTTTAACTCTAACCCCATTATTAATAAATTCAGCCGTGTATACCAAACAATCTGGCCCCATAAATATTTTATTAACACCCTTGCTTTCACTTAATCATTAAAGTCATTCAGATACTTTCAATCAACCTCAAAAGGATGAACCTACAACAAACTTATGTTTGCTATTCCAATCAAAATAATCAACTACTATGAATGAATATTAAAGTTCATAATCGGTTAACAAACTCTTTCGAAACTGTAAAAAAGAAAAGATATTTAATTTACTTAACTTGAGGACTTGACGTCAAACAAAGATGTATTATTTATTTCTTTTTTATTTGAATTTTGTTAGATTTGTATTTCAATATGGGAATTCAGCTAAGCGTTCTTATGATTGTGATCTATTCTTAGTGTTACCATTTGTCAAAGCTGAACAACCTATTAGACTTGATTGCCTATCATTTAAGTAATAAAAAATGTGGCATCATAAAACACCCATAAAAGTAAACGAGAATAAACTGCTCGCATAAAAAGTACTAGGCAAACATGACTTAACAAGATCTCACCAAAAACGCTCAAGAAAAGTGTTGTAAGCTTCCAAACCACTAGACGAGGATAAGTTGCTTCGTAATATCAACTTAACAGCCGTACTAGGTGCGATAAACTCTTTCGAATTTCTGATCTCCTGGTAACAACGGGGTATACTTTACGAACTTAGTTTAAAAAAATGTATGAAGAAGTATTTTTGGCTTTTTATACAGCTAAGGACGAACTTCGAATTTTATAGAATTTGGCATGATGAATTATCCCACTGGGAAGGTTCATGTTTCGGGATAAGCGTTTTCTTTTTATTTATAACTTCAATATTTTAGAAACTTTTTACATAATCAGGCGATATCCAGATAGTTTATGAGTGAATTTCGGTGCTCACTTTTTGCTCAAAAAAATTCAGAGCATCAAGATTTAGTAAGAAGATTCCATGAAGCATGGCATGCGTTGAAGGTCCAATTTCATATGCTGTATTGAGGAAACCAAATTCCAAGTCATCATCATCTGCCTAGCCTTTTCCCAAATATTTTGGGGTCGGCTTCCAGTCTAACCGGATACATCTGAGTACCAGTATTTTACAAATTACTGGGTAATACGATACTTCTTGGTACGACCGCGACGTGTTGTCGGACTTTCGGGTCACTGACTACCTGTAAGGACTGTCAAAGATCTACAAATGACAGCCGGCACCAGCGACGTGCTTTCCGAGGCACGGAGGAACCTCGGCATGTAATGGGCAGTGACCCATCCACGGATCAACCTAGGCAAGCGCGGCTTAACTTGAAGATCGACCCCGAGCGGCGGTTATTATTTTGCCACGAGCTATTCCAAACCAAACTCCAACTAAGAAAGAAAAAAGATTTATTATGTTGCGGGTATATCCTGGATGAGCCTGGCACAAGGACTTGGAGCTTGGCACAAGCAAAGAGAGACCTATACCCAGCAGTGGATGAAGTCTGGTTGTGGATGCTAATGACGATGATTATTATGAACTGGTTTGCTCTTCTAGAGGTCGCAGAAGCGCTATTGCTGACTCTGACGGGACTTAATTTAGATTTCCACGTCAGGCAGAATGAACTAGGCCTTTCCATCTTGATCTTGATCGTCGTCGTTGAAGTCTGGATGTGTCCAGTTGATGGCATTAAGTTCACCACTATAACATGGGACTTAAATACAACCAGCTAAATGTGGGTGTAGTATTGGTACACATCTGCCAAACCAACTAACCAATTTTTTTTCAGTACAAATAAATTATATTTTTGTAATAAAATTGTATAATTGTATAACGGGCTGGTGTCCGCAACTCCACGTCTAAAGCGCGCAAAAAAAATACTATTTTTATTTCACATTGTCTATTGCCTCAAAACCCGCTTTGCAGTTCCTCAGTATCCTCGGAACAAATAAAAGACATAGTAAGTAGATCTCTCTTTCGCAGCGTCTATTTGCACGAACACGGAATCTGATTTAATCTTGTCCTTTATACCCCGGAGCTAGGTAAAGACATCCTCTTGGTCTTTTCATGTTCCTTGAAAAAGGAAAACTATTTCAAACTTCTGAGGTCTTGGTACTTGACGCATAGATTGTTTCAAGGTATGAGATTTTATAGTGTAATTTTCATATTAAACTTTTTGTGAGGACGTTTCTGTCATGAGCTTGGTTATCGTTCCTCGATTCCTGGTAGTTATTATTATTATTTTCACTGTTAAATATTTTTTATCAGCTTACTCAATAAATTAATGTCTTTCTGACCCACAGAGCGCGAAGACGCACGCTTAAGCAGATGCTTCTTGTAAATGGTACTTAACTTGCCGACTGCCGATTAGGCCCGACTTACGAGTACATTGGTCAAGTATTTAGCGGAGTAGGTAAGTAAGTAGAGTGAATAAGGACAATGGTGTAAACTGATTGGACTGTAGCGAGTAAATCACTGTCTAGGAGTAGGTGATCGCCACTCGCCACTGTCCTTGTGGCTGCATTGTCAGTTGGTACTTTTCATACTAACCAAGCGTATCATTTGTTTCTCCGTGTTCTGGCAGAGCTCTCCAGGTGGCTACGAACTGGTTGGACAAAATCTGATTCATCGTTTCGAGATAAAGAAGAATCCGTGTTCTGTGCAGTTGTCCAACCAACGGTTGTCAGAATGTTGCATTGTGTTCTTGAAAATTGAACTGTCATAAATAACGATTGACTGCCTCGTTGGTCTAGTGGTTGCAAGTGTGACTGCTGAGCATGAGGTCCTGGGTTCAATTCCCGGGTCGGGCATAGTGTTATTGTTTTTTTTTTTCCTTCATAAATATCTCAGTAGCAGCCACGAAATATGGAATGGTGCCCGTTTGGTGGCAATAGGGTCGCCGCCTATTACATGGGACTTTAACGTAACTGGCCAAATGTGAGTTTACTACTAGGTACACCACTGCCTGACCCTTCAGGGATTTCAGATGTGATGTATGTTTCTATGAAAATAAATGATTTTGCTTGACAACTCAGCTTCCGACACCACCTTTTCTATGTTGATGGCGTTTACTTGAGTATAGCACACATGATCATCATAACCGTATTTTTTTGATCGAAAAGATCACTTTGAGCACCTTTTCAACTAAAATATTTTTACCTAGCTCAAGCTATAAAACAGAAGACCCTAAAAAATACACTTATCCTTGATAATCATAAAATTCTTAGCATATATGTACGTGTGCGAGCATGTCGCTTTATGCTTTGAATAAGAATGGAAGCCGTATTTATAAGATAACGCACGGAATTCAATTTCGGTATACAGGGATACTTGGATGTATTTCTAAAACGATACCTATGTCTGGAGTCTGAATTTTGGTAGAAAAAGGAGCTGATTATGAGGTCTTCACTATTATTAGGGACGGTGTCGATTAGTTTGCGACATTTTTTCTGCCATCGACTTTATAACCACACGAAAACAGCAAGCCAACATATTTTTACAAATTAATAGCTGCGTCGAGGGTCTGGAGTTTCGTAGGCTTCGTTTACACCTATTTTAATTAACCTAGATATTGCAAATAATTTTCACTATGTGCTACAAATCATAGACCTCATCTATTGCTTTCCATCGAGGTCAAGAGCAGGCCCATTTTGAAAAAATAAAAAGAAAAAAAAATAGCGACGGTGGAGGGATTTTGACATACCTATAAGTGTTGTTAGAGGATACTAATCCATGGACTGCTGTTTACTTGCAAACACGATCTCACCTATGTATACATATAGTGTTCTTTTACAATTGTAAGTTATTACCAGTTGGTTTAGAAAACTGCTGTGGTCCCAAGCGCGACTGCTGAGCACGAGGTCCTGGGTTCGATTCCCAGGTTGCGGCTCGCAGCAGTTCTCAGCAGCAGTCACGGAGTCTGGATTCGTACTCGGTTGATGGCAATGCTCGTCCCCTATTACATGGGACTTAAACATAAAGAACTGGTGCAATGTGGGTGTACTACTAGGTACACCTACTGTGCACACTAATGTACACACTAATGTTTTAATTTTCGTTCACTAAAAGCCACATTACTATTGTAAAAGCATTTACCAAGATTACCTGAAAAAATATTCGATTCAATATAAAAATGTCGGAGGCAATCCTTTGAAGTCGGTGGAAATTATGGCTATCTTTCAGACGGTATTTTATAAATATTTTTCATATTATCTTGGTAAAGGCAAGTGCCTCTTCGGCTTTTCTGTTATCTTTCTTCGCCTTTTACTAAAGGTACAGGTAAAGGTATTCTTTTGTAAGAATTTTGCGTAGTTTTAAGAACGTTTCATACAAACTTTCAAGTCCTTTTTTTAGAAATGACTGAGCCTGTTTTAATGAAACTTTATACGCATAAGCAGGATACATAGTTCTAAAAAGATATCAGAGAACATTCTCGAAGTGGCTTTAAAAACAAAAAAAAAATTGGAATTTTCTGTTTCTATAGAAAATTCAAAATCGGTCTAATTTAGTTGTAACACTATTTTTCGAGAATATTCTCTAATTACTTTTTAGATCTATGTATCCTGCATGGGTATGAAGTTTCATTAAAATCGGTTCAGTCATTTCGTCTATCTATAAAGGGTACGAACAGACGTACAGAAGAACAGACATTGCTTTTATATAATAAAGATGAGTGCCTGTTTAAGTAACGTAAAACGATAATAAAGAATGGCTTGTAAAACCACCTTTCCTCTTTCTAAATTTCAGCCAGGTACGGTACTTAAAAATAGAGTATTGCTTATTTATTTTCAGAGTACTCAACCGCTGCTCCAAGTTTATTAGGTACCAAAGTTTTAAAAGGTTTTGTTGACAGCAAATTCAGGTCAAGAGTTATTCAAGAAGTTGACTCGTAAAAATTTAGAAAGCAAAAGAATCTGTGGTTTTTAAAAACTTTGTGAAAAATAAGTACAGTCATGAGCAACATTATGTAAACACTTGACGAATTTTAAAACTGTTTTTATTTATTTAAATACATTTTTTTTTTATTTGTCTTTTTTATTCACTTTAAGCACAAAAGTACAGAGGCGGACTCTTTTTCTAATACTGTTCTTATTAAAATGTCATGTTGTTACGAACATAGTATTCTGGAACTCATATTTTTATAAAAAAGATCCTATCTGCAAGATACAATCGTTATTTCTCGCGAAAATTGTTTTTAAATGTAGGAAAGTGTATACATATTGGTGCTCTTGACTGTACTTAACTGGAGAGCAAGTAATCAAATAAATCTATTATCTTTAATACAACTGCTGTTTCTCAAAACCTTAGTTTTCAGGATTCCAGAGACAAGATGGCTGTAGTACTAAAAACTAGAAATTGAATTATTTGTTACTGGAATAATTTGGCTGCAAAAAAAAAGACGAGGGGAATCAAGGAGAATTTGTCCTTGAATTTTCTTTTTACTCGACTACGGCAAAGCCAAAAGGAAGGGTTATGATTTTAGGAGTGTATGTATGTATGTATGTTTGTTTGTATTTAGGTATGTTACTCGCGCCTAAACTATTCATCCGATTTTGATGAATAAGGTGTCAATCGATTCGTTATTATGGCCCGGGTAACATAGGCTACATTTTAACCGACTTCAACATTAGGAGGAGTCGATTTTACTTTGTAAACCCTGAATTTAATTAGAGCGTGATTTTTCAGTAGTCGGGTTTTTTAGTTGTTGTATACCACACAAATTCTTGTTTCTTCATAACATCGTATCCCAAAACTGACCAAAAAAAACGGAGTATATGATGCAGGGGTCAAAAATAAAACACAAAAAATATATAATGAAATTTTATTTCCCAATAACTATCCATAATTTATCTTCATAATCAAACGTATATTTACATGTTTCTAAACGCTTCGTATCACGTCGGCAACAATAATATATAAAGTTCATTCGGTGGGCCTTGGGCCGGTTCAATATTAGCTAGAGCTGCGATCGTAATCACAGGTTTCAATAACAGTGTTGTTTCCGCTAGGTACAGTATGGTTAGGAGTAAAATGAGCGTTGTCACTGACGGTGGGTGCAGTGATTGGGTCCCGGCATGCAGTTCTGCTAGACTTTCTTCTGGAACAAATGGTATGGATTAGTGGAAGAATAAAAAGGTTTAATGGGTACTTCGTTGTTTCTCGTCAAAGAGATTTGAAAGACTTATACAGGTGGAAGGGACCGACGCGAAAACGGTTACCACGTATTCAGTACATCATTCTGAGCACCACATAGAAATTTTTCATCGATTACTAAAAAAAATACAGCTGTTTCGTACAAAAGTGCAATATTTAAGTGGTTAAAATGTATGGAACAGCTGGTTTTGTTTTAAATTAACGATGAAAAATTCATTTGTGGGGTGGGGGGGGGGGGCTCAGAATGATGCACTGAAAACGTTTTCGCGTCGGTGTCCCTTCCACCCTGTAGAGCGAACATTGGAAATATTTTCATACAAAAATTTTGATCTCGAACATTTTCAATTTTGACACACGAATGCTACCAGACAAGCGGCGTATGACACTAGGCAGAACGATTTGTTACTAAGTAGTAAGTAAGTACTACTAAGTAGTAACAGTAACAAGTATTGGATTACCATTTTCTTCGTGTTGTCCCTTCTATCCTTCGTTAATGTTTTAATGACTTAGTTTCTAGTGGTCCACATACCTACTCAAATTTTGGGGGGGGGGGGGGGTTTCCCGTGTCAGACACTTCCGTTTTTCTTCACCATTCTTTTGCCCTTATCCTAATTTATGTATCTTAGAGTCAGCGCAGTACATTTTACTCTTTCATTCATCTCAATTAGCAATCAAATCTTTTCTATCCATATCATAATTTACACTGTCCTACTATAGTAGCTTTCCACATTCATATTCAAAACTTTCCTCACGACATTTTCCTCATTAAGAATTCCTAACACACTCGTTTCTAATTCTATTAATCTGAGTAACTCCGCATGTTTTATCGCAGCTACATGCTATTTATTGCCTTTCATTTACCCCATTAGTGGTCTAATAATATGCAAAATAAGATGCAGCAATTGAAATTTAATTTAATTTTATGAAGTCTTAATATTGTCAACAACCAATTAAGGGAATGAGCAATACAACCCCAACACAAGTATTATTAATTATTTACTGGGGCTGTTTCATTCACAATTGTAAATGTAACCATTTGAGGCACAATAAACATGTTTTTTTTTACAGGCAATCCTCAAGCGAACTGAAAAACAAGAATTAATAATGAAGAGACAGTCCTCTCTTCACTTCACTTCAGCATCATGCATAGATAATGTATTTACTAATTGTAACGTAAAAGATTCGTTTTTAATTAGTGGCGTTAGGTCAGACCATACTGGTCAACTTGTATCTTTTGAGTTAGACAAAAACCTATACTTAGGTAAAACTATTCAATTAAGACCTCTTACTAAATATAAATTAAAATCTTTTAATAATAATGTTCTTAGCAGCCTTTATAACGCTAATTTTGATTCAAAAGACCCCAATATAAACTACGGCACATTATTTTCTACAGTTTGTCAAGAATTCAATAAAACGTGTCCTTTAAAAACAGTTAAAGTCAATTCTAAATCGAAATTTAGTGAATGGGCCACTGCGGGAATAAGAAAAAGCAGAGATACTTTATATAATTTATATCACGAAAAATCTCTGACTTCAGATCAAGTTTTTCATACTTACGTTAGAAACTATTCAAAAATATTCAAAAGTGTCTGCGCTCAAGCAAAATCACAAATAATAATTAACAAAATTGGTATTTCTAATAATAAAATAAAAACTGTGTGGCAGGTAATTAACAGAGAAACTGGAAAGGCACAACAACGAGATCAGAATCAATTGTCTTTGAAAATAGATAATCAGACCATTTCTGATAAGCTAAAAGTCGCTGAGACTCTAGAAACTTTCTTTACCAACATTCCGTTAAAGGTTACTAAATCTCTCCCCTCTTCTTCTAAATTAGCTGAAGCTCTTCTTAAAGAAAACTTTACTCAGTACATACCAAACTTCAAATTTAAACCAATATGTATTGCTACAATTAAAAAGGCATTCAAAAGTCTCAACATAAAAAATACTGAAGACTTATGGGGGATATCCGTCAAGGTTCTTGGAGACATTATTGACTCAATCGCTCCTGTCCTAACAGGCATATTCAATCAATGTTTGGACAGCGGCAAGTTTCCTGATCTAATGAAACATAGTAAAGTAGTACCAATTTTCAAATCGGGTTCAAAGAGTGATCCCTCAAATTATAGACCTATATCTGTGCTTCCAGCATTGAGTAAAATCTACGAAAAAATCATGCTGGACCAGATGTTGTCTCACTTCAACTCAAATGGGATTCTGCATAGACAACAGTTTGGTTTCACGAAGGGAAGGTCGACAACGGACGCGGGAGTAAAACTCATCAGTCACATTTTGGAATCTTGGGAGAAGTCCCAGGATGCCATTGGCATTTTCTGTGATCTCTCAAAAGCGTTTGACTGCGTCGACCACAACACACTAATCTGTAAATTACACCACTACGGAATTCGTGGAAAAGCTGCTGACCTTCTTCTTTCCTATTTATCTAATAGGCAGCAAAAAGTAAATGTAAATGGGGCGACGTCCTCCGGGTCTCTAGTCAAAATGGGCGTGCCCCAAGGTTCAATTCTCGGTCCTTTCCTATTTCTTGTTTACATTAATGATCTCCCTTATATGATGGCCAAATTATCGGATATAATTCTATTTGCTGATGACACTTCGCTAATTTTTAAAATAGATAGAAAAGATACGAATGTCTTACATGCCAACGAAAGTCTAACCGTTCTCTCGAAATGGTTCGCAGCTAACAATCTTTTACTTAATGCGAACAAAACAAAATGTCTGAAGTTCTCTTTACCGAATGTGCCGCAACGGGATCTGGATTTAAATCTTGACGGCAAAAAACTTGATATTATAGCGGAAACTGTATTCTTAGGGATTACTATCGATTCAAAATTGCAGTGGGGCGCGCACATTAGAACTCTTTCGGGTAGATTAAGCTCAGCTGCATATGCAGTAAGAAAAATAAGGCAGTTAACTGATGTGGCTACAGCTAGGCTAGTATACTATGCTTATTTCCACAGTATTATGTCCTATGGCATTCTGCTGTGGGGATCAGCAGCAGACGTTGACTCGATTTTCATTTTACAAAAGAGGGCAGTCCGCGCGATCTATAAAATGAGTCCTCGCGAGTCCCTCAGAGAAAAATTTAAAGAGATTGATATACTAACCCTGCCTTCACTTTATATTTTAGAATGTATTTTATATGTCCACAAAAATCGAGGGCTTTTCAAAATTAGAAGCGACTTTCATAAGATAAATACACGCGGTAAACACGAAATTGTAATACCTAAATTTAGATTAACAAAAACTAGCAAGTCTTTTCTTATAAACAGCATACGCTTTTATAACAAGTTGCCAAAGTCAGTTATAGAACTGACCGATGGAAAGTTCAAAAACCACATCAAACGTGTCCTTATTAAAAAAGCATACTACAAAATCAAGGACTACGTTGAAGATAAAGAAGTTTGGCCTTAGTTCCTTCTGCGCTTGCGGCCTCCCTGGTAGCTCATAAACGGCACAAATATGTGGATGTCTCTAACTATTCTCAATTTTTTTTCTCTTCTTTTGAATCAGATTTTACAGTAATTTTCAAATCATTTATATCTTTTCCTCAAAATAGTTACAGCACTGATAACAGTATTTGTGTCACTTGTTTAATTTAGTATTTTACAATATTTTCTTACCTTTGTATAGATTCTTTTTATCGATTGTTTGTGAATGTGTGGACATTGTAGGCTTTGTAGATTCCCAGCTGCTTGTTAACTTTTGTTAACTTTTTATTTTGTTCTACATTTTTTGTGTAGTAAGCAACGACTTATTGTCGGGCCTACGCTGTCCCCCCATACTTAAGTACAAATGCTGTATCCATAATACTGTAACACCAAATGATTTGAAAAGAGTAACCATGGAGTTTCTTGCCGGTTCTTCTCCATAGGAAACGACCAACCCGAACCGTGCACCTTTTTGTCGACGTTTTATAAGTGCCCATCGAGGCCTATGTGAAATAAAATATTTTGATTTTGATTTTTTTGATTTCTCACAATTAATTTACCTCTGAAATTTATCGTTAAATTAACGTTGCTGAACCTTAATTCAACGACTATAAAGCTCAAATTCATTCCGACAGTAATGCAAAATCTGGGATAAAATAACTCTGAAAGGCCCGCTACTCATCCCTTTGAAGTCAAAAAGGCTCTGTTTTGTTTTTATTTTCGTATCCTATTTCAATGGTACTACTAGAAAGCGGACCATTATTATTTCAGGCGCGACTTCGACTTTCAAGTTTTCTTTTACTACTTAAATCAGTTTTTGTGATACTCATATAAAAGTTCTGAGATCTTTATTTGCATAATAATATCATTTGTGAGTGGATATCAAACTTGGAAAACATTTTTGGCCCAAACCTTAATATCTAAGATTGAATTTTGATATTTTATTTGTGATCTTCAGTTACATTCATTTTATTTTAGAACATTTGGTGATCAAACGTGGTTGATTTATTATTTATTTGAAAATTGGATTGATTCTTGTGGATAGAATTTTCAAGTATTTTGCCAGCGCTGTGTTTTGGCTGAATCTAGATCATCTCTTTTCGTCGTAGATCAATTTTTCTTAGAAATCGCTGATTAGACTGTTCTTTTCCCGCTTGTGCATAACAAGAATTAAACGAAGCAATTGGTCAACGATTTGATGAACCACATTACATCTTCAATCATTGCTCTTAGTATAGTTGTGTAGAATGAGCAACAATTGCTCAACAATTGCATGTATAATTAGGATACGGGATGACTCTTATCTTCGTCATGGATCTTAACTTCATCCGAAATAAAAGAAAAAAAAGAAAAAAAGAAAGAAAGAAAGTCTAGAAACTCCTCTCACTCTGCTCACGTCAAAAATGCTTTAATATGATGTTGGAATTAAAAAAAAAAGATTTTTCTCTATAATAGAAGTTTTTATTAACTAAATCGCGCAGTTCCATGAATAGGACATAATTACAGACGACCAAGACCTGATCTTCTTCAGAAATTCAGAAAACTATTTTCATGACTGGTTGTGTGCTGGTTCCAAACTATTTCTCTTTGCACAGATTTTTGTCTTATTAAATAAAATGGATTCCAAGTTATAAAAATATTTTTCCAAAGAATGTACCATTTATTTAGACACGTGCTGATCCCAGTCCTACGATTTTAATAAAAACATAACGAAGATAAAATTTATTATCTGTACTGAAAAGCATGTCTATTTAAGAGAAAAATGCGCACGTGTAACCAATGTGAAGTTTCTGTATTTAATTTTGAAACTCTTTTATGCTATGATAGAGTTCAAATTACTATTAACAATAGTAAATTTAGGTTCTAATGAAATACATTATTACCACCATTCGTAGAAATAAAATGCTTCAGTGCGTCAGTTCGAATAGGACTTTAAGACTATTTTTGCCACCAAGCTGCGTTATCTACTTAATGTAATATTTTTTTTTGTTAGCCTCAGCTGTCCCACTTTTCAAAAAAATGCCTCCCCACACTCCTTCAAATACCTTGCTGACATAAAAAAAAACAGCTTAATCGCTAAGAAAGCAACGTACAAGCGATGCCTCTGGTATTGTAGATGTCTATCAATCAGATGGAAAACCTGTCTGTTTTCATATTTTTTTTAGTTTTGGGGTATGTTTTCTAAAGATGGTACAGTTCTGGGTAGATTGGGATTCTTACCTCCATAAAACCCTGGTACCCTGGTACTCCTGGTTATCTTATGCACCGAAACGGTGGGTGACCTCTTGGTACACGCACCGCGCATATACAACATTATTTTTAGTATATGCGAAACCTGAACATAGTTTATTCAGAATAAGTAACTGAATCGATTCCAATAATTTTTAAATTATGTTATATTTTTTCCCAAAAATATTTAAAAAAGGCTAAGAGTTGGACACCGAGCGACACTACTTACCTATCGCAATCATTTAGGTACCTACTGCCAAATAATTATTATCAATGAGCTCAAGACGACGCTGGAAGCGTGTGGTGACCACGTTTTTGTGTGGACAACCGGTAACAGAACAAGCTCATAACTTTGTGATTTTTCGTGATTCAGTTTTGAAATTTTGTACATAGAATCTTTACATAAAAATACTAGACACGTGTTTTAGGTTTCGCATATACTAAAACTAATATTGTATAGGTGCCAGAGTTGGTATTGAATGTACTTTAGTACCTATGACGAATCCGAGACGCCTATGAAAAAAAAAATTTTTTTCAAACTGTCGTGAATCCTGATCTTTTGTTTTCTGATGACGAATATAAACACTGACGAGTCGGGAATCCTATTAACACATGCCACACGTAGCTGACTGTCACTTGTTCTGTCTTCTGGTGACTACCATCATGGACGGGGCTACCATATCCTCCATAACATCCCCGATACGTACCGTTGAGCACATGCACCGACACGGTGTGGGACCTGGCGCCGCGGACCGCGCATGTGTAGTTGCCAGCGTCGCTGCTGTTGACACGTGCCAGTCGCAGCTGACTGTCAGCGCCCCCTGGCACTTGTTCCGTCTTCACACTGTAAGGGAAAATGATGTTAATTTCTTGAGCAACATTGAAAAAATACTTCGATGTTTATGTCACTGATAAAACAGATATCACCCAGCCAGGCATACACTTGTCGATATTTTTTTTTTTTTTAATTTTGCCCCACACTTGGAATGTCTCCTGTATCGTGGGTGCGTTTACAAACATTTAAACTCACATACACAAACAGCCAGACCCGAAACAACAACCTGTAGGCTATACAAATATTTGTTCCGTGCGGACATGAACCCGCGACAGAAAGCGCAGCAGTCAATCGCTCAGCCACTGCGCCAACCGTGCCGTCAATAATATAGGTGGAACAGATCCAACACCATTAAAATGCCAACCAATTCCAACAAAGAGGAGATGGCGCTCAGTGATAAGTCTTCTCTCAGTGGGAATATTATGGACTAGTAATATAATGAATATCATAATATAACATCACGCCTGTAATCCCCGAAGGGTTAGGCAGAGTTGTACCTTATAGTACATTTCGCCAGTTATGTTTAAGTCCCATGTAATAGGGGGCGAGCCTATTCCCAGCAACAAATCCACACTCCGTGGCTGCTACTGGGAAATTCCTGATTGAAAAACTTTAATTTCTTCTCGCTTCTTTAGGTAGTTCTTCTCAGTAACTACCTAAAGCGAGAACCATTTTGAGACATTTTATGACGCGAATGACAATTGGGATCAACTCACCTTGCTTTGTCAGGTAGTACATATAATGGTTAATCTGCATAGCTACTTACAAACGCTTCGATTCGATTTCGATTCAGAAAGCCGTCTGTCTATCTCGCTCACTTTCGTAATGCCCAAAACAGATAGATATACGACTTGTCCAATCGAAATCAAATCGAAGCGTTTGTGAAAACTATGCTGAAATCTCCTATCGGCGGAGCGAGTTCGGCAAAGATCGATCCGTGGGGATGTAATTATTTAACCACAAGCTCAAAAACCTGCCAAAAGTTCAGGTAATCATATTCCTAAAATAAGAAACTAAATAACAATATCCAAAACATCAACGTTCTATTAGGTTCTTGTCAACGGGCGTGCTTCCACCGGGATCTATTTAAATTTTCATAAATTTCTGGCCCGCCATCAAGTTTCACGTTTGCGTGAGCCGGCCCCGTTTACATTGTATATTTATAAGCAATCCGGTTTGCTTCCCTTTTTCAGTACTACACTATAATGTACCGATAGAATGTAAAATAAACCATTATTGCCTTGTTCGGATGGTGATTTGAATTCTTTATAAGAAAGTTATAATTTAAAGTGAGTGAAAACGGGTTGGAGGATTGACATTAATGATTTGAGGGCTATTTTGTTTAAATATATTATGATTCTCTATTCAAAGGTACGGTAGTTCCAACTATTTTCTTTTTCCTGATATTTAAAAAAAAAATGACCAAGTGCGTGTCGGGCCAAGCACAGTGTAGGGTTCCGCTAAATATGCGGATTGGCCTCCGAACGATGTGTACTAAGAGTCTTTGAGCTAAGCTGCGAACAGACAGACAGACATGGCGAAGCTATAAGGGTTCCTTTTCTTGTTGACTACGGAACCCTAAAAATCGCAGGTAAATAAATAAATAATGTTTTATTAAGTACACAAAAACCAAACAGTAAACAGGCATCTTTTGGTCACGCTCGTTCTATCATAGACCCCATCCATCGCTTTCCATCAGGCATGATCGAGGTCAAGAGCAGGACCATTTTCCAATTTAAAAAAAAAACAATACAATTTATTGACTAGGATTAAATTGTACAACAGATACAACGTATGACTTCTAAACTAGGCAAGATAAAATAATAGTAAAAATCTATATTTCCAGCTTACCATTCCAATTTCACTACATGCTTAAACAATATTATTATTATTTATGTTTAATTTGAGAATTGAATTGTATTGTATTATATTGTATTGTTGTGTTGTTTGTATTGTTGTATTGTTGTTTGTATCGGGAGCTCAAAATAATGAACAATCACGGAAGATATCCCGTAAGTGACAGTATAAGTTTTGTATGTACTTAACACAGACTTATAATACATTTCTGACAATCATCGTGCAAGTATATCAAAATAGTTGGTACATAATATACCTAAAGGCAAGGCTAAAACAAGGCAAGGCAAGGCAAGGCTAAGGCTTTGACTATTATACAATATTGACCGTTACTAAGTAGATCTCAAGTTATTACATCTCCCAACGCCAGAATTCAAAAAGCAAAGGCTAGCATTAACACGTTGATTCTAAACATTCAGCTTAAAAGAAAACCGTTTTTAGAACGCAGAAATTAGCTTCGTATTGCATAGACAATCGCATCACTTGACTTGCGTTTAATTTTTCCTTCTATCTATGGTCGCGTCAATGATTTCAGGGTGTTATAATGTCACAAAAATTGAGCTTGACCAATTTTATTATCGATTTTAGTGCGAAAGTTGTCAAAGAATTATGTAAAACACCGAGCTACTTCTCTGATATATAAATTCATATAATTTGGCGTCCCAAGTTAAAGACCTCTCGTAGGTTCGTACTTGGAAAGTTTTCTCTTGTTTATTTGACCCTTACTGTCATCAAAATATTTAAACTAGGCTGGCAGTCTCAATTCCTTTTTTCTAGATTAAAAAAAAATGGACACTGGAGACATTTTTTTGAAATAACGCAATGAGAAACTTCTTTTTCGTGTTAGTTTAGTTACTTTTATTTTGAAGTTAAATAAAATATGATGAAAACACCGGAGTCCTCTAGGGTAATTAAATAATTTATTGCCTTCGTGATTCTGAAAAAAACATACCCTACGTGTTTTCTTGAACGTAATAAACGGTCGCAATCGCGACTGCTGCAGAGCACGAGGTTCTGGGTTCGATTCCCGGGTCGGGCAAATTTTTATTCGTTTTTTCTATCGGGGATTTCTCAGAAGCAGCCACAGGAATATGGATTTGTGCCCGATTGATGGCAATAAGTTCGCCCCCTAGTACATGGGATTTAAACATAACTGGCGAAAGGTGGGTTTGCTATTAGGTACACTTCTGCCTAACCCTCCGGGAATTACAGGCGTGATGTTATGTTAATCGAATAAAATTTATATTTCCCTTATAAACGTATCACTATATTTATCTTATCACTGGTAAACTCGTTCAGAGTTTCGTCGCTTACTAATAAAATTCATCTTCACTTAAAACTCAAAATCTCGTAGCAGCCAGTAAGTTTAAGTTCCATAAAATTAAGAACCAAGCTAAACATAGGAAGCATGTCACAGCAGAATTAATAATCTACACGTACTTTGCCTACATTTTCTCTTCTAAAATACATCACCAGAACTTAAATTGAAATAGTCGAGACTTCATTATGGCAGTGTATGCGGGCTAAAGAACTTGAAAATTCGCTGACATGGCAGCCTTTGAAGAACGTGTCAGAGTGATCAGAAAATGTTTGAGCGTGCAACTAAAGTGCAAATTATTTTAGGGTGTATTAGAGGGAATCCTTGCTTTTGAAAACGGCGGACATTATTGTCAGGCTATGTTCAGGCAGTCTTGCAACCACACGCGATATTGTGGCGTAAAGGCTTGCTATTTTCGTTGATCTTTGCCTAGATTGCTGTGCAACCAGATTATAAGGGAATGCACTAGTGTTTGCAAATACACTAGTGCACTATATTTCTTGCTTCGATGGCATTCTCCTCTGAGATTGGCTGTCATAAGCGAAAACGATTAAGAGAAATGTTTGACAATTATAAAGTCGTTATGGATGGATAATAACTTTGTTCATGGATTGTAGCATTTTCAGAGCTATTTTTCAGTATTTCAAAGGTAGATAAAATCCAGTTTATTCACACCTAATTTCATCTTTTAGATTCTGGACAAGAAAGCCTCGCTTTTTCACAGTATTTCTCTAGTAGCAAGACACCTCACTTGATCCCTCTGCAAGTAGTTTTGCATTCAGCGCCCTACCTTCATGCAGCCACGTCAGCAATGCAGGAGTCTCTAGGCCTAGTGTAGACTTAGCTTCGTGGTACTTCTCTAGTAGCAAGACATCTCACTTGTTCCCTACGCGAGTAGTGTCAGCATTCAATGCCCTGCCTTTGTGCAGCCACGTCAGCAATGCAGGAGTCTCTAGGCCTAGTGTCGACTTAGTTTCGTGGTACTTCTCTAGTAAAAAGGTATCTCACCTGATCCCTCCGCGAGTAGTGTCAGCATTCAGTGCCCTGCCTTCGTGCAGCCACGTCAACAGCGTAGGAGTCTCGACGTGCCGCGCTCTGCAGACCAGCGCTAGCGTCGACTCGGCTTCGTAGTACTTCTCCAGGAGTGGGGCACCAGCCTCATCTACTACCCACACTTGCGGCGCTGGAGAGGAAGTAAAATAGTGGTTATTTTTATTGAATATAGCGTTTTGTGGTTTCTTTGTGTTCGTATCGGTTTTTTTATGTAATAAATACCCCAGTTAGAAGTTCGCTTAATATTATTTGCTGTTTTAAAACAGACTTTTAAAGAGTCATATAAATATAAGGGTTTCAATGTAATAGTTATGTGTCACACATAATCTGCCTAGACTTTTCCCAACTATGAGGGGTCGGCTTCCAGTCTAACCGTATGCAGCTGAATACCAGTATTTTACATGGAGCGACGGCCTATCTGATCTCTACAACCTAGTTAGTACTGGATAATACGATATCCCTTGGTAAGACTGGTTGTCAGATTATTTGAGCCACTGACTACATAGCATGGCCACCGTAGACAAAGATTTCTTTGACGGAAGAATCGACAAAATGACAGATTGTGTCGACACAATGACAGATTTCTTTGCGCTATCTGTTATTTTGTCGATTCTTCCGTCAAAGAAATCCTTGTCTACGGTGGTCATGCTACGGGGGCAGCTTGTCGAGTACTGGCTCCCCTAGAGGCGACTGACCCCCAAGAGACAACCCGAAGAGAATTCCCGTTAGACAATTCTATTTCACCTACTGAAATAGAATTCTCTAACGTAGAACTTTAAGCCGAAGCTTCAGAAATGCTCGCTTCCCTTTTATAGGAAAACAAAATAATGACACTCAACTCCGTAGCGACACCTCCCAATGAATCCCCATTCGAGGAACACTCATAACTCCATCACACTTCGCTGAGGGAACTCATTAAAACTTCCCTGTTACCTATTTATTGAAACTCAGGAGTTCCGTATTACATTAAGGATTACTTGTTCTTTGGGTATAGGGCACCAATTAATAACGATGCGAGGAAGATTATAATCGAGTTTCGGTTACTTGAGAGTGATTTTGAAAGCTCCTGTTGAATTTAATTATGACATTGTCTGACATCATTATTCGGCAAACGTTTTCTCAAAATTATAAAAAGAAATATTTAATTCCTTTATATTATTTAATTAAAAGGAGCTTGTGGCTAAATAGTAACAGCCGCTCGGGTCGATCTTTAGGTTAAGCCGTGCTTGCCTAGGTTGGTCTGTGGATGTGACCGCCCATTACATACCGAGTTTCATCCGTGCCTCGGAAAGCACGTTAAGCCGTTGGTCCCGGCTGTCATTTGTAGATCTTTGACAGTCGTTACGTAGTCAGTAGCCGAAAAAGTTGACAACCAGTTTTACCAAGGGGTATCGTATTACCCAGTACTAACTAGGTTGTGGAGGTCAGATAGGCAGTCGCTCCATGCAAAATACTGGTATTCAGCTGCATCCGGTTAGACTGGAAGCCGACCCCAATATAGTTGGGAAAAGGCTAGGCAGATGATGATATTATTTAATTAAAAACTATTAAATAACCTAAAATAAATAAACTAACAACAAACTATAATAGGGCATCAAAAAACTCCTCCTCAACGCTGTCAGCTTTTTATTTTTTTATTTTCTTTATTTAATACCTATTGCTAGATTTATTTGAGTTTCAAATGAACCGTATTTTAAGATTAAAAAACTCCCAACAATATACAGAGGAAATGTAAAACAATGACCTCCCCGAACATTCCTTTTTTTGCGAAAAATGCAGACTATAAGAGAAGCAGGCTCTTAGGTTGATTACTTTATTTTTAATTTTTGTTTTAGTCGCGCGATGTCCACGATATTTTAAACTTAACAATTTATTAAGAGGAGTGGTGGTCCAGTAGAAAAAGACACGGTTTTTCTTTAATAGCCCTGTTCCCACTGTTGGGCTAAGGCAAAAATCGAAAACATGCGACATGCACCAACCCAAATTGGGCCCACGTGGGGGAATACGGCCCACTTCCTCTCACATATACTGCTGGAACAAAGGCCTGTGGACCGGTGCTTCAGCAGAGGGTTTTTTGTGGGCTGATTTTTTTATTTTTGGAGAACCGTTCATTCCGCAAAAGAATTGTTCTGATATGATATCACTACCGCCTAGGCACCAGGCCAATACTAAAATGACGTTATATTCCTTGTAATTAATATAGCACAGAATTTCTCATTACTCCTACCAGCAAAGCTGAAATCCACCGAATATCTGGTATGGAATATCGTAAAATCCTTACAGCCGAGAATCTTTCGGAAACCTTCGTGTCTGGCCGAAAGTCGAGTGTAGAGAAGATCGGTTTTTTAGAAAAGGTGAAAAGCACACAGACACGCTTCACGTATCGCGATTTGCAAATCGCGATACGTGAAGTGTCTCACGACTCGCGCGTATTTCCCTTTCCGTGTTCAACTGGCGACAACGGTCTCGCGAAATCCACACGCCTTTGTATTACTACACAATTCAACCAACCCGTGCACAGCTTGCGTCAACTGAGCACGTTTTTGCGATCAAGCAACGTTAAAAGAGGTTTTACAAAACAGTGTGCAATGGAACTAAAGGCGGTTTTTTAATTGGTCTGTTCAAAACAAATCCTGATGATTAAGCGCGTTCGTAAATATTCGGAATAAATCGTGCGGCCCGAGCAGGCGGGGAGCCAATAATAATTCCACAGAGCCTTCAATTCAAGAAAATTATACGATTAGGTACTGTAGATGGTATTGAGTCAGAGTTTATGAGAATAATCAAAGTACTTAAAGAAGAACCAAATAGGTTAGGTTATGTTAGAACTGTAACCAAATAAGCGCGAGCCGAGCGAGCGAAGCGAGCGCTGCCGCGGCAGCGGCCGGCGAGCGCTACGTAGTAGTTGGTCACAGTTCTAACCTAACCTTACCTATTTGGTCGGAGTAAACTGAAACTGTGTTGTAGTGCTATCTATGAGTAATCGCGGGAACTACGTCGCCGCTCTTTGGGATTTCATCCATCGGTATTTCGTCCATTTGAGATTTCGTCCATTCGGGGTTTCATGCTTTCGGGCATTTGGACATCGGTATTTTATGTTTCGAATTTTCGATATAGCGGCTATCGGCATTTAAAACTTTCGTTATTTTGAATTTCGTTGTTTTGGACGTCGGTATTTTAGTTATAGTTATTATGAAATTTCTGGATTTTAATACTTACCCCAACTAATACCGTCGCTAATTCAACACGCTTTTGAAGACTCATACAGTCAAGAATCTAGTCAAAAAAGTGTTCAGTTCAACTGCACACGATTTTGTTAAACCTTACCCAGCGCCACTTGATCACAAAGGCGTGCTCAGTTGACGCGAATTGATCACGGGATCGTAGGATTCCGTAGTAAAACAAAAGCGTGTGGATTTCGCGAGACCGGTGTCGCCAGTTGAACACGGAAAGGGAAATACGCGTTTGAGACAGGAAAATGCCCTGCGGCATTAATTCTGTAATAGTAGGACATAGACGCACAAATTGTTACCAAAAATTCTGCACATAAATCTAGATATTTCAGAATTTTTTCGCAGTATTTTTTTAATCAGTCTGCTCTGTCCCACGGCTGTGCAAAGGTTTCCCCCATGACAATTTGCCTTCTCCGACTAATCCATTAAGAATCAGTCCAGATCGTCACGCCAGCGTTTCTTGGGCCTGCCTAGGTTACGATGGCCGACGTCAGTTATAAAAAGAAAAAAGAAACTTAAACGGCGAAAATGCTGATTTTTCTTTAATATCCGATAATAAATTTCAGCACTGGTATACCAAGAAATGTAGGTTCAAAATTGATGGTATTAACGCATCGATGTTCCCTCACAGCCTGTATGTACGTGCGCCCGAGTTGACCTTTTGTAAAATTCTGTGTCGCATGTCTAGATAATATCTTCAATGTTAGGATTTAGACCAAAATGTGGAAGGGACTATTTCGATGAAAAGCTTGCCTAGATTTGGGCCTAGTCAGGATAGATAGGGGCGATCAATCGACTGTATACTTTGGCGGTAGGTCTTTATTTACGGGATAAATGAGCTTCGGTATCTTTCATCTACTTGAATTTCGAGTGAGAAAATGTAGGATTGTTTTAAAATATTGTGTTTCTGTACCACATCTGAAATATCCAAATATTTATCCCCCACTGTTTATCAATATCTGTTTACTAATTCTGTTTACTGTTTATTAATTCTTACGTAGAACACCATTTTATTTTTTATTTTCTGATGGGAAGTCATCAAATGACCCCCACTCTGGGCGGAGCGGAAGAGAGTGTCAGACTTGTACTGACTAAAACCCATCCATGTTCCTTCTTTACCCTTTGTGTTCCAGGGCCACGGTATCTCTTTCCAGTCCCGCAGCCCACGTAGAACACCTTTACTTTTTCTCACGTTTTGTAGGTTTTTACAACAAAACTACGTGGAAAATTTGGAATATTATACAAAATAAAATAAATTGTTCCGTGTAGTAATTCAAATACTCGAAGGAATAACTTTCGAAGACATTTAGGTCTCCTACATCAACTAAACCATTTATAGCTGTCCAAAAAATATAATATGTTTTAACTGAAAAATTAAATACATTTTTATGCAAATAAGCCCACTAGACCCAATCCAAATCCTTTCCGAGACCAATCTTGAACAGATTTATCGTCTCACTAATCATTTTTTGAAGTATTGAATATTTGAATACATTATTTTAATTTAGTTAGAGAATAATGAGGCTCGCAAAGAACGAGGAACGTGGAGAGGAGCTCGTGGCTAAATAATAACAGCCGCTCGGATCGATCTTTAGGTTAAGCCGTGCTTGCCTAGGTTGGTCTGTGGATCCATTACATACCGAGTTTCCTCCGTGCCTCGGAAAGCACATTAAGCCGTTGGTCCCGGCTGTCATTTGTAGATCTTTGACAGTCGTTACTGGTAGTCAGTGGCCCAAAAAGTCTGACAACCAGTTTTACCAAGGGGTATCGTATTATCCAGTACTAACCGGGTTGTGTAGGTCAGATAGGCAGTCGCTCCATGTAAAATACTGGTATTCAGCTGCATCCGGTTAGACTAGAAGTCGACCCCAACATAGTTGGGAAAAGGAGAGGCATATATCCAACATTGGGTGAAATCGGGCTGTGTATGATGATGATGAGGAAATTATTGAAGTTCTAAATTGTTGATTTTCCTTGGATTTTTGTAAGAGTATGATAATTGTCGCTAATCTAGAATAAATATATACGTAGTGTAAAGAAAAAAAAAGTGGTGTCATTGCGAGGACAAATCATCTTATTTTAACTATTTCGTGAAGACCTGACGCGCACTGCGATGGCAGTTTGAGGTAGTGCACGAAAAGAGTACCTGGAAAGATATGTGGGAGGCTTTTGCCCAGCAGTGGGATATTAACGGCTAACAAAAAAAAAACCAAGTATCCTATATTATCTTCCCGTGGGTGTCATGAGAGGTGACTAAGGGACTTATCGGAGAATGGGTAGCAGCGTTCTCTGTGCTTTTGTAACAAACGTACTGCGATCGCCAGCCAGCCTGCCAAGAGTGGCGATTATAGCAAAACCCCCCATTTTGGGGAGGCCTATGTCCAGCAGTGGACGTCTTTCGGCGGAAAATAATGATGATGCCAACCTTACCAAACACGACGTGTGCAGCACATTTCTGCACATCACCTGTAAAGGTCCGGTCAAACCGAGTGTACTGCGGACTGACTGCGGACATCGGACTTTGACAGATGCTTTAGTACTCACGACGATCAATCAAGCTGTGCAAAACCAGTATACGCTGATCTCGCATTGTACGGGAAGCTCATACAAAGATAGGTCAGGTTAAACTGGATATGTATAGCTTGGTGTGTTGCCGTCTATACATGATTATGTACTAGTTCGGAGTCCAGTCCGATCGGTGTGACTGCACCTTTAGAGGCTTTAGGGAGGTGTTGTTCAGATTAATTAAAGCACCAACGAAATGTCATGTTTTCCTTGTGAATGCTGTACTAAAAATACATAACACAAATATCATCTAGCGAAACATTACAGGTTTAACCTTCCTAAGAGCATGAAAGTTAATTTATTTTAGGGTGCTCACGGTAATACGTGATCTTGTTTCTCAGTAACATCAAAGGTAAGGCTTCGGGCAATTTAATGGGAGCTATAACGTGCGCGGATATTAAATCTCATTGAAATTGCCTTAGAACAGGCCTCGTGGTTATTATCAAGATGTTTTGTGTAAAAGGTACCAAGATATCATGGTTGCGTTATGTAGCACTAGCTTTTACCCGAGGTTTTGCTCGCGTTAATTTAGAATTTGACAATTTAACTCTTAACACACAGTTTCTATAATAACATAATTCAATCATGATTCGAAAGACACATGGCGCCATCTATTATCATTAGAACGTTATCGTTGTTTTCCTCGGGAACAGTACTTTTTTCCGGGATGAAAGGTACCCTATGTCCGTTTCTGTACACCTGACAACGTATATGCAAAATTTCAGGATGATCCATTCGAGTGGAGCGCCTCATATCAGCCTCGGTATCAGCTTTATCCATTTAGTTTTTGCACCGATCAATATAAGGTCTATCTTTTCATACACGAAATATTTAAAGAGTATTTTAGTTCTATAAGTCGTAAAGTCTCCAACGCCAACGAAAAAAAAAATTATCTGAGTATTTTTATACGAAATTATTATAATTCTAAAATTTTTTGAGACTTTTTGCATAAAACCTTTACTCCCATATTCTAACAATGACAGTAGGTAAATACGACGTAGTAAAACTAGCGTAATGGATGTTGAAAAATAATGAGCTAGTATTTATTTTGTGGGTCAAGTAATTTAAAATTATTTATTTTTTATACAAATATACTCAGATAAAAAAATATAATCCCTTGAAATGGCTTCATTATAGCCGTTACATGATTCCTGAAAATATTTCGTGTATGAATAGTTAGACCTTATATAGCTTACAAATACGTACATTTCACACAATTTCAACAAACGCCTGTCTAAACTTCGACCCAACAATCTTCTAGCATCCATGAGATTTTGCATTACCCTAAGGACCCCTAAAAAGGTTCATAGTTGACCTTTACGCCGGATACGGGCGTATTCTGGTAAAAAGACCGTCTGGGGACGTACAACGTACATTATTTATGAGTATGTCCTACAGATGATGGAGGCAGGACTAGGTACGTGATTAGCTTTATAATTGCTTTTCTATGTAATACTTATGTCGCGCCCCTGGGATTAAAGCTGAGTTGAATTTTAAATCGTCTATTCTCATATTATATCGTCATATTTGGATCGTGAGTGGAATACTTTTAGTGGCTAGGGATTAACGAAAATGATCCTTGAAAAGGTGTTATTTTGTTACTTCAACGACGAAAATAGAATTTACCTGTAATATCGCGAGGTAGTCCAAGGTCAGTGGGAGGAAAGTAATCTGATGATCATGGAAGAAGACTGATAAGACAACATCCCTTCTGATGAACATTCGTTTATGGCCTACATAAAGATTGTTGAAGTCTTTTTACTCTCTTATTTATTTGTACGTTTGGAAAAGTGCGATTCAATCAATAAAACGCAAGGCACGGTTGGCGCAGTGGTTTAGCGACTGACTGCTGCACTTCGTGTCGCGGATTCGATTCCCGCACGGAACAAATATTTGTATGGCCTACAGGTAGTTGTTCTGGGTCTGGCTGTTTGTGTATGTAAGTTTAAATGTTTGTTAACGCATCCACGATACAGGATTAATTCCTAGTGGGGGCAACGTTTCTTTAAAAAAAAAGTAATGAACTCCAATCGCGAGCAAACATGAATGTTGATGACATGCAGTGATTGATTCGACCCGTGTCTTATAAGTACAGTTTTTAAGATCTGATTGGCTTCTAGTCTCATCGAATGCAGCTTAGTAGCAGTATTTGTCATGATATTACTGCATCTATGACCTCCGCAACCCTGTTATTGGTTAGCAGGAGACTCCTTGTCAAGACTAGTGGTCAGACTTTCAGGCCTCTGACTACCTGTAACAGCTATCAAAGATCTACGAATGACAGTTGTTAATTAAAACGTCGCGTCGGTTCAAATACTAATTTCATGATTTCGTGAGAGGCATTTTAGTTCTCTTAGGATAAGATACAATTTGTAATACCATTATTATTCTAGCTCTATACATATTCGTAACTATATTAATATGCATCATACATAGAGCTAAGCTATGAACATAACAGTAACTTTGTTCACTTAGTTAATCGCCTTTCGTCTACGAAGGGTAAACAAATGATACATTTTGTTTTATTTGAGGGTTCGACTAAAATAGGCCCAGACATAAGCTTTATGTCTCTTTTCACTAACAATAAGCGAAAACTCAATGAATGCGTATTTTGTACTGTTGGAATTTCAATTCTCGACGCTGAGCTTAGCGTTGAAAATACACAAAATACATTTAGGAGTGGCCTAGTGTTAGTGGGAATGGAAATAAGCCATTTTCCTTAGCAATTGCTGCGTTCCACTTAGCCAAAAAAGAAACTGTAATCTTATCTACAATACAAAGGCAGAACGTTTCGGAACTATTACAGTTAGTGGGCGATGAAATGTTCTGGAACTAACATTTTTGTCTGTGAGTCTTCACAATCTATAGCTCTGTTTAAAAGGATACATTGGGTAAGTACCTAAGTTGGCAACTTTGCAAATAGTTGTCAAATATTTCGCTATTTCAGACAATAACTTTATGGTATTATTTAGCAAGTCAACAAGTCTGTGATTAGACCTGTCGTACTGTATGGATCGGAATACTGGACTGTGAAGAAGATGGTTGAAAAAAGATTGCATGTAGCGGAGATGAGAATGTTGAGGTGGATGTGTGGTGTGACAAGAATGGATAAGGTTAGGAACGAGTATATTAGAGGAAGTTTAAAAGTTACGCCAGTTACAGAAAAGTTAAAAGGGAATCGACTGTCTTGGAGGGACGAATCGCATGTAACTAAAAGAGTGATGAATATAAACGTTGATGAATTGCGAGGGAGAGGAAGACCAAAGAAACGATGGATGGATTGTGTGAGGAGTAACATGAAAGATAAAGAAGTAAGTGGTAGCGTGATGGTTGACAGAATGGAAGAAAAAACGTGTTGCGCCGACCTCAAATAAAATGGGACAAGGGCAGGAAGATGGTGACAAATTAATCAAAATAGTGATTTATATCAAAGATCTCAGCTGTGTAATCGGTTATCTACAGCCCGTCTTCCTTAGTCGTTCTTAGTCGATTGCTAAATGCGTTGCTTCAGCCACCGACACCGAAATGTTTAAAATTTCGGGTTCGCTGCTTCTCTTTCGGATTGTGTTTCCAATAGTTACTAGGTGGGCTGAATGCATTGTCACGCTATCATTCTCCTCATTTTCTTTCATATCGTTCTTCACACCTTCCTCTTTACCTTCATCCATCAACACCTGGCTCCCGGCAGTGAACTACAGTGGCCAATTTGGAAAGTTCTGAATCGATTGCGTACCCAAGTAGGCCGCTGCAAAAATAATCTGGCATAATGGGGTATCATTGGTTCCTCCAACGCCAAGTGCGAGTGCGGTGCTCCGGATCAAACTATGCCCCACCTACTGGAGTGTCCCAGGTGACCGTTTACCTGCACTCTTGACGACCTAAATAGCAATTCTGCCGCTGCAATAAACGTGGCCACCTACTGGGCCCAAACCGTGTAATATGGAAGGAACATCGATACGATAAGGAGAAGAAGATCTATCAACAATTATATAAATACTCTTTTAGTTTTTGCCTTTCATATCAGCCACCCCTTCCTTGTCTAACCAACGATCTACAAATCTATTAATACACAAAACCACTTACTATTAATATGCAAATAGGTCCTGCTAACCCTAGGCGGATGAGTCGATATCTGGCACTCGTATACTCCTTCGTCATCAGGCTTCACTTCCCTGATGAGTAGTCTCCAGTTCCCGGGGTATCTTCGGGCTACTGTCACCCGGTTGTCAGCGGCGTAGGTCACAGCTCCCACTGTGAGGAGCTCGGGCATTTCATCCTTGCCTCGGCGGCGTACCCAGGACACCTGAGACAAAAATATATTGTTAGGAGAAAAGAAGAATATAATAAACATAAGTGGCGAAATGTGCTGCCTAACTCTAAGGAGAAATATCGGCGTGATGTTATATAATGTTTAGAAAGGTAATATTGATTAAAAAATTATTTTAATCTATTTGTTGGAACGATAATGTGTGAAAAAAACAAGATATTCTTTAGATACTGTAGGAATTTTAATAGAAGATAAGTTAATTAGCTTATTGATAATGTGAAGTGCTCGTGTGAATGATAACGTGTCAGCTAACAGTGGAGAATGGAAGAAGAACACTTATCGTCCCAGCCCAAAATAACGTAGAACAAAGATAAGCAGAAGAAGTTACGTAGCCAATCGATGGCGGAGATTAACTATAAACTCAAACTCAAAGCATTTATTTCAATTAGACTATCACAGGCACTTTTGAATGTCAAAAAAACAAAAAAAAAGCGAAGTTACAGTCACAGTCACAAGGCATAATAACTTGAGAAAGTACTGTAGTTGCACATTCTAATGCGTAGATCTCTATGGAGAAGAATGGGCAAGGAACTCCATGGACACTGTTTTAAATCAAAATTTTGTTACAGAATCTTGGTTACATCATTCATGTTGAGACTATACATATATGTGAGAACGATGTAGAAAGACGTGCACATTAAGAGCGTCCAAAGTAAAAGATTAATTATATACACTGCTGTATATGAAACTAGATCATTATAATCAACAACCGATAAACATTTTATCATCAACAAAATAAATCCCAATAATGCTCTTACCAGTAAAACGATTCGCCCATTAACATTTACATGAAAATCACTACGTTTGTGGTGTTAATCCCCAGGTGATTAACCCATCAACCAAACGAGGCATCAATTGTTGTTCGCTCGCTAAATCTCCTCTTAATCGTCCGCCATGACATTTCAGAATTTCTCAAATGAAATACTCCGTGAAAAGTTAAGTGATTAGGACCCTTTTGCGTCTTTATCAGCTGCTCTGCGGCATAGTTCTGAATTTGGTACTAAATTGAGTAATAAATAGAGCTGTTAAAAACATTTGGGCCTTTGCTTGTGGGACTAAGTACCTATTAACTCATTTTGTAAAATGATTTTACATTTACACCACAGCTTTTTTTTTTTTTTTTTTTTTTTTTTTTTTATCATGGTAAAATCATCAAATGAGTCCTCCCACCCAGGGCAGAGTGGGAGGAACTGTCAGACTTGTACTGACTAAAATCCACGGTGTCCTTCAATAGCCCTTTATGATCCAGGGTCACGGTAATTCTATAAGTCCCGCGACCCCGGCAGGCTTTCGCCCTCTAGAGGGGGGCCCCGTCATAATGCTAACACTCTTTGAGGCGCGCGTGGAACACAACGCGCCGTCGACCCGGGCATGGTCCATGGTCGGACAGCGAGTCGCCCATTACTCGCCGCCCGCAAGCCCGCGCCTACGGTGGCCGGAGATCGTCTGCCGACGTCCGGCGCCGTGGGCGTCTACCACTGCGGCTGGGGTGGAGGGAGGACGCTGTCCTCTCCCTCACGCGGCCCGCCTCCTCCTTCGCGAGCATGACTGCTTCGCAGAAGGAGGCGACCGCTTCCCACTCCGTCTCGCCCCGCAGCATGGCCTCGACCAATGCCGGGCGCGAGAGGTCTCCGCCTATCGCCGCCGTGAGGACACGGCGGTGCTCTGCCCAAGCGGGGCAGTCCTGCACCGTATGCTCCACCGTGTCCTCCGGGCGGTCCTCGCAGTGGTGACACCCAGGCGTTTCCTCCTTCCCCATCAGACACAGGTACCTCCCGAAGCTTCCGTGTCCGGTGAGGACCTGCGTCATGCGGTAGGTCAGGACGCCGTGACGCCTATCCAGCCACTACTCAAAGAGGGGTCTTACCGCCGCGATTGCGGCGTGCCCGGTTTACACCACAGCTTATGCCGCATTGAATGGGCTTTCACCAGTAAAGATACATAAGGAACTTTTGGATGTTTTAAAACTAACAGCCCATCTGGTCAATATTTTGGATGAGCAATTGAGCAGCGCTTGCTTAGGTTTGTCAGTGGATGGATCACCACCGAGTTTCCTCCGTGCCTCGGAAAGCACGTTAAGCTGTTGGTTCCGGCGGTCATTTATAGACCTTTGACAGTCGTACAGGTAGTGACTGGCCCGAAAGTATGACAACCAGTCTTACCGAGGCCTTTCGTATTACCCAGTACATACTAACTGGGTTGTGGAGGTCAGATAGGCAGTCGCTCCATGTAAAATACTGTGGTATCCGGTTAGACTGAAAGCCAACCCCAACATAGTTGGGAAAAGGCTAGGCACTTTACATTTACACTACAGCTGCCTTATGCCGCATTGAACGGATTCTCACAAAGATACATAAGGAACTTTTGGATGTTTTAAAGCCAAGGCACCTTGAGTAGTCAATCTCTTCATAAATCTGGTTGATCCTCTGGTTGACTGGATGATCTTTGAAGCAGGCCGTCATCCACCACGCGAGCCCAGTGCGAGATGGTAGATGTCAGTAGCGAAGGGTCAATTTTTGTAAGACGTAAGCTGGAGTACATATCGTTAAAGTGATTATACAGGGTGTAAACAGACCCTTCACATAGCTGTCAACCAAGCATTCTGTACATCAAACTAAGTTACTTTTTTTTTTTTTTTTTTTTAACGTGGTATAATCATCAAATGAGTCCTCCCACCCAGGGCAGAGCGGGAGGGACTGTCAGACTTGTACTGACTAAAATCCACGGTGTCCTTCAGTAGCCCTTTATGTTCCAGGGTCACGGTAATTCTATGAGTCCCGCGACCGCGGCAGGCTTTGGCCCTCTAGAGGGGGGCCCCGTCATTATGCTGACACTCTTTGAGGCGCGCGTGGAACACAGCGCGCCGTCGACTCGGGCATGGTCCATGGTCGGACAGCGAGTCGCCCATTATGTTAAGGGTCTATTTACACCCTTTATTATTTTTCTATAGAATACTGACTGTGCCATTTTTCGAAGGAAAGCCGGTAGGAATCGAGTTCTATGAAACCTTCGCCACTGGTAGATGTCACATGTCTTCGAGTTTTGGAGTCTCGGACATGTCTCCTCACAATGTTTTCCTCTTTTAATCACTCAATTAGTTTTGACCTTCAACCAACGATCTCTCCACGCGTTTCATAACACACAATACTGTTTCTATTTAATGAGTTAACCCTAACGAATCAAGTTAGTTCCCCCGGAATAAACATAACGACCCATAATGGCCGCGGGCGAGTTCTGTAGCAACCGTAATTACATTTTTTGTAAACAGAAAGTTAAAGTTTCAGTACAGTATTCTGACTGGGTTAGTTTTTTTCGTTGTTTTACTGTTATTAAAGTTGTCAAACGCCGAATCGATGTCAAATATCGATCGCCGAATCGACAACGCCTGGAAATGTAATGTAATGTAATTTTTTTTTTTGTGTGCAATAAAGAATAAAGAATAAAGAAGAAAAGTGCCGCAATATGTATTACGTATATTATATTGTATGTATTTAGTTTAGTTTGTAACATTAATTAATTTAAGTAACACAATGTGTTAATGCACTTAAGTTTATCCTTTTCTGCAAATCTCACAGTAAAAATTTGGTTTGCTGTAAGAAAACCCAATTCTAGGTTAAGCTCGCCATTGTACATAAGCTATATTGTTGCAATTTGTTTGTATTTTTTTTTTGTGTGCAATGAAGAATAAAGAATAAAGAAAAGCTACTGGTCCATGAAGACGCTAATAAAGAGAGATCTGCCAATCTCCTTGAAGAGCAAACTCTGTGTATCCTGCCCGTCCTAACCTACGGTGCTCAGACTGGTCGCTCACCGAATCACAAAAGTCCCGCCTTGGAGTCTGCCAAAGAGCAATGCCTTTTTTACCTTTTTACTATTTATTTGCTTTTAAAGATAAGATAAGATAAGATAAGATTTCTTTATTTGTTTAAACATTGTTTACATACAAGAGCATGCAAGATGTTACATTGGTTTAATCCAGAATGTTTAGCCGTAAGTAACAGCGTACAAATATTTCCATAACATTGAGAGAAAAAAAAATAGATTCACAATTTTCCTGAACTAATGCTTAAATGCTTGTAGATTATAAAAAGTGTTTCTACGTAAATACTTATACACTTTTATAATCTACAAGCATTTTAGCAGCAGAAAGTACAAAATACCACATGTGACTGTTCCTAAATTACCCTAGGCTGAAAAAATTTTAGTTTTTGCTATTAGTAGATATTAGTATTAATGTCGGCTCTCCCCCTGTATGATTAAACTAAATGTAACTTTTCATAAGTTTACAGAATTTGGTAATACTTGTGTTCTCGTAGTCATATAAATGTTAATATTATCTTGGTCACGTATTTTGCAAATTGCATGGTACATATTAAATAGTGTAGCGAGATACTTGGCTAAACAAAACCCTGCGGTAAATTGACGGTAAAATAGAATAATAACAATGCACAGAATCTTGTTAATGGGTGAAATCAAGAAGAAGAAAGCAAAGAAAGCAAGAATCATCGCTCCGCTAACAACTGTCTTTTACGATGTTCTTCTCACCGCTCTGGTTTTATAAAATCTTCTTTCTTTGTCCAGGCGGTTTTTCTTTGGAATGCGCTCCCTCAGAGTATCAGGACGGTGACCAGTCAGTTCACTTTCAAAGTGAAAGCTCGGGAACATATACGCAAGAAGTTGGCAGATTCGTCTCAGAACTGAAGTTGTTGTTGTTTTTCTTGTTTATCTCTCTTAACTTTATATAGTTTATTATATGTATGTATATAAGTATTTATTCTTATATTGTTTTAGTTATAAATATGTTCTAGTCTTTCTTTCTGTTATTGCACCTACTGTATATTATCTCTGCATCACCCTAAGGTAGACTGGTAGAAAATGCCTACGGCATTAAGTCCGCCATTGTGCAGTTCTTGTGCATAAAGTTTTAATATATAAACAAATAAATAAATAAATGTTACAATCTTCAGGTATTCGCGTACTTGTAGACCTGGGAAAACAATACGTGAATGTTTGAAGCACATTTTTTATTGTACTTGTGCTTACATCTATGAGTTTAAGGCGAGAAAAATGCGTATTTGTAGAAGCAAGTATAACACACCATAACATCACGCCTTTGATCCCCGAAGGGTTAGGTTTAGATCTACCTAATAGTACAGCTACATTTCGCTAGTTATGTTTAATTCCTATGTAATCGGAGGCGAGCCTATTGCCATCAGCCAGGCACTAATCCAGATTTCGTGGCTGCTACTGGGAAATTCCTGATGGAATAACTCAATATCACTCTGCCCGACTAGGGATTCGAACCCATGACCTCATGCTCAGCAGTCGCGGTTGCGACCACTAGACTAACGAAACAGTCAAGTTTTTATTCATGCAGATGCTGTCTTTATTTCGTAATTTCGGATTCATGAGATTACTCCACTCATTGTTTGTAGTTAGGCAAATGCTAATGACATCGTTCCAACTATATGCTATTTGTATTTAAAATAGCGCATTCAGGAAGTTAAGAAGTCCTGTCACATTATATATTATTTTGAATAATTTACTGAAAAAAGTTTACAACACCTAATTCATTGTGAGTGTTATTGCAAATTCAGGATCAATTTTTCAGTGGAAAATACAATGATTTGTAGTTTTATTTAGTCATCATCTGCATAGCCTTTTTCACAACTATGTTGGGGTCAGCTTTCAGTCTTACCGAATGCAGCTGAATACAAGTATTTTACATGGAGCGTCTGCCTATCTGACCTTCACAATACAGTTAGTACTGGGTAATACGGTACCCCTTGGTAAGACTGGTTATCAGACTTTCGGGCCAATGACTACCAGTAAACATTGTCAAAGATCTACAAATGTCAGCCGGGACCAAAGGCTTGACGTGCTTTGAGATTAAGATTATATTTCATTTAGTAACAGTGATAGATTAAACAAAAACGATAAATACTTTACCGCTATTTGCGTAAAAGCTAAGTTTCAGTAACTTTACCATCTATTCCGCAAATAGGTACTTAATAACGATATCCATCTTAACCTCTCAGAGATTAACTCTAAAATATTAATACACACAGCCCTTTGAGACTTTATCCAGCCAATATTTAAAGTGCGGATAATTTTGCTCGTATAAATTTTAGCAGCCGATTAATAATCCTTTCTAATAGCTCCCTGGACGACCACTTTGTAGACAATGGCTGTAACAATTCCAATAATGAGACTAGGTGGCGCCACTGTCTCAACAATGGCCGCTCTTGCCGCCATTAACGAATTTTAAGTCGTTCTTGTGCTGATCGCTCTTTTCAGTATGGGTGAATGGCAACTTCTGTGCGCTGATTGAGTGAATGGAATTTGTAGGGAATGGAACTTGAGTAATGGTTAGTTCCTTTTCATTTTGTTGTTTATTTTTCCAGGTTTAAACCATGCTGAGATAGGGCCTTTTGGCTTCATACGGGACCAATTTAGTTTATTGAATGTCTCATTTTTTGTGTTTTATATTGTTTTTCTCTTTTTATTTAATTTTGTTTTATTGTTTTGTACTGTACGAGTTTAATACGTACTTTTTCTTTTTTTCTTTCTTTGTTTCAGGATAGTTGTTATTTACTTTTGGCGGCTCTGAAAGACAGGTGTATTCCTTTACCTCAGTGGCGTTAAAAGTAAAAATCCATACCATACAACATAAATAAAGTTATGTGAATCTTCCGGGCTTTTACAAGTAATTGTTGATTTGTTTCTATAAATATACAGTATTGAAGAATAACCAAAAAGACTCAAGCTTACACAATCAGATCATATTCCCTCTGGTTCCAACAGTGGCAGTGGGAATATCACAGCCATCTTTTATGTCAGAGCTGTACACGTGGGGTCGTAGGCAGGCCTAGCGAAGATCGGTGGATAAGAGTGTGACAAGCTTATAAAATATTACCCAAAATTCAGCAACATCATCCCAAAATTAAGTAAGCACTTTAATTTATAGTGAAAATTCCTGAAACTACTTAGTTTGCAAGTTTAGAAATGTCGTAAACTGAAAGCCTTGAAATGAGATTTCGTAAAACGTCATGTTGTTTAATGGAGGCGACTAACGAAGTGTGTAAAAGTAATAGCCTGGGGTGCTCGGCTAAGTCCGTATCTCTTCGGCTATCTCCGTATAAAGCGCAAGACAGAAGGACAGTTTCATACAGTAAGCGCCCTCACACATGAACACGCTTCACGCACACGAGCAAGCGTACTCGTGATTGGCATTTGATTCTGAGATAGCTTATTCTGAATGCCCAGTGGAGACGACTGTGAACAGACTGAATCAAGGGAGGCAGTTGATTTTATGTACCTTATTTCATCATTGTTCTCAAAACGGTGCAGGAAAACATTGTGAGCAAACCGGCGTTTCCTTGAACCAAAAATTCGTCATGTCAGTCATGTGACAACCACCTACCCACATAGATCCCACGTAGTGGATAAAGGCCCACAAAGAGAAAGCCTGTCCTAGACGTAGGAACACGTGCAGATTGATTCATCATCTATCTAGCCTTTTCCCAACTACGTTGAGGTCGGCTTCCGGTCTAACCGGATGCAGAGCTGACCAGCAGTTCTGACCAAAAGTCGCGGGCACCATCTAGTTAAAAATTTATAGATCTGGTTCCGTCGTACGTACATACGTATGACGTATTGTGTACCTACTTTTGTTTTCGCTCGTTGTACGGACCTTAACTACTGTACATTTTCATTTTGTGGCATAAGGCTGGTATCTAAATAAATAATGGCCGTATTCTGGTACATAATTAATTACATTTCGTTCAAGCTGATTTGGGAGCCAAAGAAAAAAGAAAATGGCGTCCGCTTATCCTGTTATGAGGGTCGTATTTTCGAAGAGGTCGGATTTCAACATGTTTCCAAACATTATAAATTATAATAGTTGATTATAATAGGCAAGTTTTGATGTTGCTAGAATGTAATTAATCTTAGTCATCTGCCTAGCTTTTTCCCAACTACATATGTTGGGTCGGTTTCCAGCATAACGGAATGCAGCTGAATACCAGTATTTTACATGGAGCGACTGACTATCTGACCTGTTCAATCCAGTTAGTGCTGGGTAATATACGATACCCCTTGATTGATGAGATTGGTTGTCACATTCGGGCCCTGACTACCTGTAACGACTGTCAAAGATCTACAAATGACAGCCCGCATCAACGGCTTAACCTGCGTTGCGAGACACGGACGAAACTCAGTATGTAATGGGTGGTCACCCATCCACGGTCTAACCTAGACAAGTGTGGCTTAGCCTGAAGATCGACTTAAGCGGCTGTGATTGTTTAGCCACGAGTACCTCCTCCTCTAATCTAAGTAGTTAACACAATCTAAGGCGGAGCTCGTAAATGCTTTAGTATTTTTGACACAATCTCTCAGATAGTTGTAAGTAACGTTAAGTTGAGACTACGTCACGGTGTATGACATTGCAGTGACATTAATCCAATTAAAAGAAGAACTACTTTAGACCGACCGCTTTAATGAGTCCTCCGCCTTGCCCCATCAAAGGCACATTAAGCGTCCACAAAGTCCTAACAATATCTCACAGGTTATTTGCTTTAAAATAACCATAATCCTCGTAGGTATTACGATACTAACTGAACCAATACGTGATCAACCTTCAGAATATTCCATTTAAATTGATACCATCGCGAGGACTTATTAAAGCGGTGGTTCTACAGCTACTACTATTTTTAGCTTCACACAAAAATAGACTTACTACATCAAACCAACAATATATCGGCTTACCAAAAATAATACCGTCAGCATTCAAAAATTAATTATTTTCTCACAAGTACCAACCAACAGAAATGTAGTCGCTATTAGATACCAAAGTACACAAAATCTCTGAACAATTTTAGGCCCAAAAATACAGAAACCTTGTAAGATAATAGAGGATCTTATTTCCGTTTACAAGCTCCATCAAAAACTCTAAAGGTAAATTACCGAAAATACGCCGTGATAAGTACAGGATGATTATTTATTAACCGACTTCAAAAAAGGAGGAGAGATTCGTAATTCATCGGAATCTGTTTTTTTTATGTATGTTCACCGATTACTAGAAGACGCCTGAACAGACTTGGAAAATTATTTTTTTCTTTGAAAGAGTAGGTGTACTCCTAAGTTGGTCCCATATTAAATATAGTCATGATCTGATCATGGACTTCTGAGATATGGCACGGAGCCGTACGCTACAATCGCTAGGATGTATATTGTTTACACAACATCATAACATAACATCACGCCTGTATGCTATGTGTACAGTACATCCACATTTCGACAGGTATGTAAGTTCCATCTTATTGGGGATAAGCCTATTACCATGAAATGTATAAATAAATGCATATCAAAATATTTGTATGGGATAGTACAAATAAAAATGCTGTGCAGGTACATTGTTACGGTAAGTTAGTAGACGACACTCGGAGTCGCACATTTTAATGGTGGTTTTTTTTAAGTTTTAATCTCTCTTTGGCTCCTAGGTATTATTTTTATTGCATTGTATTAAATATCCCAAACAGCAGCAAACGGCAACGCAGCAGGTCCAGAAGAGGATGGCAGGACGAAATCGACTCTTTTCACAAAGTTTGGTGAGTAACAGCACTGGAGGGGTAAGTGGAAAGAGGGAAGGGATGCCTTTGCCCTGCAGTGGAAAACAAAAGGCTAAAAATAATAATAATTAAGAAGGCAGTAATCCTCGATACGGCTCGCATTGTGAGGTGGTTCCTGTCTCTGGAGCCCTAACCACCGGTAGCTTGGACTCTGCTCCCGACACCGGCGGACCACTATGTTTGTATTTTTAAAAGTTTTTAATAGGGTTTTTTTTAAGAAATATTTTAAAATGTTAAAAATGTGACGATAAATTAAATAAAGGAAATAATAATTAAGTAAGCCACATGTTTGAAAAATAACATACAGAAAATAAAAAACAGCCTATATAACTAGAACAAAATCTCATAAGTTGTAAACTCTTCAAGAAAAAAATTGCTCTAAGTTATTTTCGGAGATAACATTTTTACCTAACCGCTCATAATAAAATAATATTTAAGTTTATGTTGTGATAAAAATTCATGAGCATGGTTACACCCTTCCTTCATAATATGATTATAATATAACGATTATTTGAAACATGCTGAGAGAAAAGGGTTTTTATTTTTGCATTTATGAGGAGTATAAAATAAAAGAGGAAGGCGGAAAAAGAAGAGATACTGTACTAGTTTCCAATTTTTTTTTAACCAACATTTAATGAAAAGATCTTTATTTCATTTCTTGTGTAATGACTATGTCACCGTAAATTTAATGATGATATAAATTTAATCATGATTAAAATGTATCTTGCGAGATTGTAAACTGTCGAAAGATTGTGAACCGTACCGATTATAATCTACCGAAAAATAATGCGTTAAATTGTAAGCAGTATGTTACGGTTCACAATCTTTCGACAGTTTACAATTTCGCGAGATAGATTATAATCTAACGGTATTTACAATTTTACGGCGACAATTATACAAGAATAGCTTTTGTCAAGACGAAAAATGGCAACGGACTGTACGGTAATTAGGTACCGGTACACCAGAAGGCCTTATTAATTCACAAAACGCTTTAATAAGGATAAAGTAATTTGTTTACTAATACTTTAAATCTAGCTTATCCAAAATGTTGACCTAAACACTGTGTAACCATAACACGAAAACTAACGCAATTAATTATCCACAAAGCCAAGTGAATCAAGCGGTTTTTACCAAAGTGAATAATAGGTGCTTGGTTTAGCGAAACGGCTGTTAACACGCCACCAGTTTTAAGTAGATTAGCTACCAAATTATAGGGTTCCACAATCTAAATGATGTCCGTTTAGAAAAAGGAGTTAGCCTTATCTTGGATAAGGAAACACACGCTAGCTTAAGAGGGAACCGGGGCTGAAATTCTCTATACAAATGTATTCACCTTTTTTCCTCCTGATTAATGCCTCTAGAGCAATCATTTTTTTACATAAAATTAAGGTCTACTGTCCCTGTCATTTTTATTTCAGCAACTAATAAGAAAGGAAATATGACCCTACAAAAATGAAAAAAAACTGCCCTATTTTTACGGCCGTGTTTAGAGGACTACCAGACAATTTCTAAAAGCTAACACAGAAGAAATTGATAGGAACCTATTAGTACTCTTTTTTAAAATGTTAATTTCAAAAATAATTGAATCGGCTCAGTTTTCGAGGAAAAAAAAGGGGAATATGAAACGTCGATCTCGTCAATTTTTTTGTGATATAATCAGTCTGAGCTGTAGCTGTCCCTATCGCACTGTAACGGGCAAGTCTGCCGCAGCGCGATGGCAATAGTTTCCACAAATACCTACTTCGCAGGACTTGTTCTCTCTTAAGTGGCTAAAACAGTGCTATCCCACGCAATACGCTCTTTGTTGCTTTCAGTAGTTTAAACCCGGAAGTGAGTTATAAAATGATATAATCATGGCCAAAGAACCAGTTTAGGCACTTGAATTTACGTTTGTCAACAATAATGTTAGTTAAAAGGGAAAGTGACCCCGTTTTTTAAAATGGCACCTTATTGCTAAGTTAAAAAAATACAACCGACTCCTAAAAATACTTCTTCTTCGTAGCATGTCGATGGCAATCTAAATTGTGTTGGCTACGGTACTGGACAGATTTGGATGAAATCTGACACACACGTAGTTTATAACCTGGATTAACACAAATAGGATACTTTTTATCCTAAAAAAACAAGTGGGACATTTCCGAACTACACGCGGGCTAAGCCACGGGCATAAGCTTGTAAGAAATAAAAACATCACCCACTCACCGTTTTATCCTGCAGCAGACTAATCCTGCAGTTCAAATGCGCATCTTCTCCCAACTGCACAGTTATCTTAGTTATATTCCCATCAGGTGCGTCTTCGAAACTCGGCCCATACTTCCTATCATGGTCAAAGTACGTATTCTTCAGCACCACATGCGGTACCATGTCTACCTTCAAAGGTTTAGAGGTCGCAGGGTCTTGCGAAGGTTGTGGTACTTTGAAAGACTTGGTGCTGTCGATGGTCGAGTTGCCAAGTCTTAGCATCACTGGTGCAGGGACTATGCCTGTGCTGAGCGCGTAGAAACTTGTCACTGTTTGGGTTTCTTCTGTTGCCGTTGTTGTGGGGGTTTCTGGGGAAGAAGGGTGGTGGTTGGTGAAATTATGTTAGCTTGACCATCCAAAGGTTGTTTTTTTTTTAATTTGGGTTACTAAGTAGTTAAAAAAATCCCTGTCCGATCGAAAAGGGCCATATAGGTGACATTACCAAATAAAATACGAAACATAAAATATTTATGTAAGTAAACATAATATTAATTTATTTGCCTTATAGCCAAGAGCCTCGACGACCATCTTTCGAGGCTCTCCTCAGGCGGTTGGATCAAGGGCCTGATTCAGAAGGCAGTACTCCTCGATACGGCTCGCATTGTGAGGAGGTTCCTGTCTCTGGAGCCCTAACCACCGGTAGCTTGGACCCTGCTCCCGATACCGGCGGAAAACTATTTTTATATTAGAATATTTAAAAATATATTTAATATGTGTAAAAATGTATATATAAAGAAAATATTAATGAATTTTAAAGCCCTGTTTTTGTGCTCAAATTACCACCACTACGCTAAAATCGAGCGTGTTTAGTGCATAATGGGACTGCTGAAACAATTTAGTTGCATACATCTTTGTGGTTCAAGGCTAAACTGTTTGTAAAGGTCATGTTTACATTAATTATTTTGCAGTGCATGCAAATCAAACTCCTTATTTTGGAACCACCGCGTTACTTTTTTACTTATATCGGCCCATGTTCGTAGGTAGTTTATGTCCGTAGTAGATTTATACAGAACTGAAGACAAAAGCGTGAAAACAAATTAGAAAGTTTTATTACTAACCTGTAGTAAATTGACAAACGACTATCTGTGTAAGGAAGAACACGCTCGCACTCCACATAGCGCCTGGACGAGGCTCTGCCCCCCGCAGGGCTTCATAATCTGGAACAAAGAGAAACAAATGGTTAATGGGGTATATTCGCTTATGACGCGATTCGAACGCCGAACAGGTGGTTTAAACAACTGGCAATCCCAGTTTCCACTAAAGACTACAGCGGAGCAGAGAAGTGCAAGATTTGATGAATCACAGGAGAGAGATCAAGTGATTTCAACCACGCCTCCTCTCTGCTTTGTCCGTCTCTGCTTTGATAGAACCCGGGTCTTGGTCCCTTTAGCAAACTTGGCTACCGATTGTCGCTGCCAAGTTAGGTATCGGATGCCAGCAGTGATTTAAATAAGGAAACGGAACGAGAGAGAGAGAGCTTGTCCTCATGTGAAAATTATTGACGCAAATCAAAAATTATGTAATAGCTTGGTGATAATTCATTCAAGAAATGACAGAAGGTTACACACGCTTGTCATCTTTGACAATTGACAAGAGGAGCAAGTGGCTAAATAATGACAATGGCCATCAATGGCAATAGCAATCTCCAAGTCGTGACCACCTATTACATACCGAGTTTCCTTCTTGCCTCGGAAAGCACGTCAAGCCGTTGGTCCCAGCTGTCATTAGTTGATCTTTGACAGTCGTTACAGGTAGTTTTTGGCCCGAAAGTCTGACAACTAGTCTTACCAAAGGGTATCATATTACCCAGTAGGCAGTACTTACAGGGTTGTGAAGGTCAGATAGGCAGTCGTTCCATGTACAATACTGGCATTCAGCTGTATCCGGTTAGACTGAAGGCCGATCCCAACATAGTTGGGAAAGTCTAAGCAGATGTTGACACACGGTTGATAATTTGATGATATCTGTTCTAGAAACCAGTCGTTAGTCATATTAGAAAAATTAACCTATTCTAAGTATATGTGATGCATATTTTCCCAAACTTCATTAGGTTTGTTTTTCATTTCGTAAAGTTAATAAAATTTTTGTACGTCATTTTAAAATTTTTATTATTTTCACTCTATTCTTTTCTAAGTATAACAAAAAAGGACCCCTTTATCCTCCAATCGAGTTACAAGCTATGATAAGCAAGTAAAACCTTTGTTCTATTTTACTTTGAGATTACATTTAAGGTGTACTCTGTAACAAAACATCGCCAATTAGCGTAATTGCCTTATCTCTCTTGTAACCGCCCCTTTAAAATTCACGTTGAATATTTTCCTTACAAATATTCTTAGATGCTGAAGATATTATATTAAATGTTTGGATTCAGAAAATGAATATATAATAATATTTATCTAATTTGGAATAGGTTCTAATAGTGATGAATGGGTAAAATATTATAACTACGACGGCTACGAAATTATTTGTCTATCTCATGTATTACGGTCATTAATCTTAACGTAATCGTCATCAACGGTAATCACCACTAATTCGATAACTTATTAATTCAGTACTATTAATTCCTTTTGAATTTTAGTAGGAACTTTATGGTTAACTTCCAGTCAAACGGGATGTAGCTATTATACAGGGTGTAAACAGACCCTTCACATAGCCGTCAACCAAGCATTCCGTACATCAAACTAAGTAACTTTACGAAAAAATTTTTGCTGGGAATCGACTTTTTTTTTGGGTTGAAAATTCACGTTTTACGGTAAGACTCGATGGAAAGCACTCAAAGCATTGTGCTGATAGATGGATTGAATAGTACAGGGGTCGTGGAGGTGTGTAAAGTAAAAATCTTACATTAAAAACATGTATAAAAAAAAACTTGTGAAAAAGTTGGAACTTTGTCCCCCAATATCTCTGTAACTAGAAAGTTCCCAGGTATGGTCTAGAACAAAAAAAATATCGAAAAGACGGTGAGAACAAGTGCCTTTCGGTTATGTTAAGGGTCTATTTACACCCTTTATAATAGCTACATCCTGTTAAAAAAACCCCAAAACAGACCCCATGACTGATATCAGTCATCGCTCTCATGCCCTTATCCCAATTCATTTGGGGTCGGCGCAGTATTTCTTCTGCTTCCACACTTCTCTATTACTCGTCATATGAGCAATCACGTCCGTTCCAGGCATATCACCCTTCACACAGTCCATCCATCACTTTATTGGTCTTCCTCTACCACACACCAGACACATACCCACACACCCTAACCACATTCATACATCATTCATTCATTTATAGCCACATTCATACTCAAAACTGTGCTCTCTAATTTTCGTCATTATTTGTGTGTTTGTTTGTAATAAATAAATAAATAAATAAATGTTAGATATTTTATCATCGTAAAATTACTCAGTGTAACATAATATTTATGATCCTTCAAGGAGACTTTCACAAATTATTATTATACCTTCAAAATAATGGCCCTTGTCACCTGTGACTTTAATATAAGAAGTAAACATAAATATCGTCGACCGTAGGTTCAATTGGGGTAAGGGACAAAATACGATTTTTCAGGAGAGGCCGACAAAGTTTTTTTTCGGACTAAATCGATTATAACTTTTGTTGTAATTAACCTTTTTCGAAACTGATTTCACACATAATCTTATATTTTAGTGCTCTGTCTACCTGTATAACATTTATTTAAATAAATTAGCTATTTAAGAAAATAGATGTCCCTTACACCAAAGTATTTTGTTAGTTATGTCCCTTACTGACCAAGTATCTTGTAGTCCCGTCCCTTACATTAAATTGACCTGCGTTGGATCGAATCTATTAAAGAAAAAATAGTGTAAAAGACTTGTTGAAAAAATCGATGAAAGAAAATACAGTGTAAAGAGATTGTTGACAGAAAATTAAGTATACACTTTTGGCGTACGGATATCTTAAATTTGGAATTCGTCATTTAAAAATCATTTAAGAGACATGAAAATGTATTAGAACCTTGTTTTTTTTTTGTGTGGCGCTTACATGCAATGTTTGTACATTGTAATAGCCAATTTCTTTTAGTTTGAATTAAACAATTTTCATATCATTTAATATATTTATTATAATCAAATTATAAAAAAATTATAACAAATACCTACCAAACCCAACCCCCCCCCCCCCCCTCCTAACTTTATTCTTTCTTTGTACTTACTTTGAATTCTTATTAAAATAAATGAGTAGCTGCAAATAATCATAATCCTATTGACATGAGCCTATTAGGCATTGTCATGAGCCTGGTTTGTCCCACTGCAGGGCAAAGGCCTTCCTTCCCTCTTTCTATTTATTTGTGTTTGGCTATTTGGGCCCAATCTTTTTGACAAGAGTCCAGCTTGTCATTCCATCTCCTTCTGGGCCTACCGCGTCACCGGATTCTGTTGTTCGGAACCCCATCTGTTGCCACTTTGGCCCAATTTTTATGCGACATGTGGCCTGCCCAGTTCTATTTTAATTTGACGGCTGTGTTGCAAACGTCTGCGATTTGGGTCTTGGATCGAAGTATACTGTTCCGTAAACGGTCAGAAATTTTGACTCCTAGTATACTCCGTCCCATGGCTCACTGGCAGACCCTGAGTGCGGAGTTCTGACGCTTCGTTAATGACCAAGTTTGCGCTCCATAGGTGAGGGTAGGAAGGATGCACGTGTTCATGAGTTTCCTTTTGAGGGAAAGTGAAAGTGATCCTTTCATGAAGTGTTTCATCGACCAATAGCTCTTCCAGGCGTTTTCGATGCGTCGAGCGACTTCTTTATCTTGCCTCGCCAAGGAGACTATTTGGCCGAGGTATACATACTCGTGGACATGCTCTGTCTCCACACCCCTTATCTACTTTGCGTTTTGTGCTATTTGTCATTAACTTCGTTTTCGTCATGTTCATTTTGAGTCCGACCTCGAGGCTGGCGCGGCTCAGTTGTTCGAGCATGACGCCCAACTCTGCCGCTGAAGGCGGGAAAAGGATAATGTCGTCGACGAATCGAAGATTAGTTAATCGAAGTTTTTCCAAACAAATATAATCAGAAAATTGCTAGTATTAGTGACTGTTATATCAATACTATTTTCATTATTTACTCTCGTTCTCTGACTGATAATTTAGTTTCATTTTTTCTAGAGTTGTCAATGTAAATGTCCTTAATTGTGTCATTTATACTTTCTGAAAATTCAGAGCTTACTGTTGACTCGGACCTACAAAGTACACAAGTAAGAGTTAAAATCATTTTTTATAACTACCCTATATCCCTCACCATTCAGACTTAGTTCGTATTCAGGAACGAAAATTTAATAATAATTATAACTCATATACAATCATTTTGGAAAAAGAACAGGGTTTCGAGTGCGCACGTAGGGCGCGAGCGCTTTCAAACATTAAGTTTTAGTTATAATTTTGATACCTCATTCTCAACAAAAAAAACGTCCAATCAAGTTTTCTCTAGAACCTATAAACGCAAGGTTTAATTAATTTATTTTGGTATCGTGTAAAAAGCGAACAGGTAGAAACTGCGAAACAACTTACTTTTTATTCTTTATTCGGAGAAGGTGTCGATTTCACCTTAGCTGGTGGTCTTTCTACTCATCCTCATCTTTTGATGTGAAATATTACAATATGAGCTGTAAACAGTGTAATCAATGTAAACATTCAGCGGCACCTTTGAGTACCTAGTAATTATTGTCCATTATTAGAGAATAATTAGGTAACATTGAATAGTTTTATATCTGATTCTTATATTACTATCATCCAAGAATTGATATCTATTAAAATAAACTAACAATATTAGCATTAGGCATAGGCAAACCCACAGACAGCTTAAAACGTGTATGTAACAATGATTTTATTAGAACAAAATTTATTTACTTACGGTGTTATCTTATTTACTAATTGTAGTAATTTCTATTTGCGACTAAGCAACTGGTGGCATTCTTTTGTCAAAAACCGTGCAAAATCCCGACCAAACGACAGCTGAACTCGCACTGATAGCAATTTTTTTGATTCCCGCGCGCTGTTTTCGCATTGGTATCATCCTCTCTTTCGCACATAGAAAGACGTTGTAAGATAGAAAAGGATGGTAATAGTGATGTTCTTGTGTTATGAAGCTAGGAATGTGTGCAAATAAAGGTAACAGAGTTATATTCATTAATTCTCACGAGCAAATTGATGTAACGGACACCGAACCTAAATATAATTCGAATCAAATAGGTGTAACGTTGACATTGCTTAAAGTATGACAATGCAAATTGGGGTAAGGGACAACTATGTCAAAACTCGTGCGATCCATTTAAAGTATGGGTGATATTATTTTTTTCAGATAACAAAGGCATTAGTGTAAGGTCAGTTTTATTATGGTTTCTTCAAACATAAACCATGTAATGGTAATTCGTTGATTGGCAAGACCCTTACCTTATTCGAAGTAGATTGGCGGCGGTAATTACACCATTTCAAGTTGCTATATTGCATAGTTTTTCAGATACATGGTTATTAAGGGGCTGTTTCGAAATTTTGACCCAAAAAATCAGTAGGGTAAGGGACATTTTTCTTGAGCTAGAATTTTTTCATATACACCATTCGAAAGAGCGAAAAATTCTGAACAAAACTGTATACTCAACTCATTTTGGGTGTTTTGTCCCTTACCCCAATTGAACCTACGGTCGACGATATATAACAATATAACTCAAGGCCTCGCCAGAATTTTAACAACAGTTTTTCTCCACGTGTCTCCGATTTTCGACAAAACTTAATTAAGAAAAAGAGCGTTGAAATAACTTCGTTACTATAGATCGACCGCTTTAATGAGTCCTTCGCCTTACCCCATCAAAGGCACATCAAGCGTTCACAAACTCCTATCAATATCAAACAGGTTATTTGATTTAAAATAACCATAATCCTCGTTGGTATTACGACTCTAATTGAACCAATACGTGATCAACCTTCAGAATATTCTATTTAAATTGATACCTTCGGGAGGCCTCATTAAAGCGGTCGGTCTATAGCTTTAGCATCAATCATTCTAGAGGAAAAGACATACCGTAAAAAATAACGACTGTTTTTTCCAGAAAGTTACTTTTTTACTGTCTTTGGTCATAGCTTAAGCAATTAAAAGTTTGAAAAAGTAGTCGCCGTGTTTTTGTTTCGACTTTTTTTTCGTTTCACTCTTCCTCGGGAAAATCATGGTGAGAAAAGTATTGCTCGAATAATGTAGGTAGGACGAAACTGAAAATAAACAATATATCTGCCAGTATTTTTTTCAGTCCAAGCTTTGGTTTTTTGAATTGATTTTATGATAATGATGCCATCTAGCAGATTTCGGTCACAGCGACTACATTCGATGGCAATCGTCGTTGTGGAGAGCTTTGGTGTGCTGCTTTTTCATGTGCTCTCAAGTGGCTAGTATGTCCAACTTTGGCCGAAAAACTCCTAGCATAAGGCGGACTTTCAGAACACCATTGACGACAATGTAGGGTATAGCAGGAGAATTCACTTGAAGTGTGTGGGTAAACGATGGCCACTAATAAGCTATTTATGAAATATTCAGATAGATAGATACTTTTTCAAAAGATATGAGTAGACTTCATATTACATAATATGAAGTCTACTCGAATATCTACATTCTCGTCAGTGTGAGCATGATTTTATTTTTTAAATTTTTTTTTATCGTGGTAAAATCATCAAATGAGTCCTCCCACCCAGGGCAGAGCGGGAGGGACTGTCAGACTTGTACTGACTAAAATCCACGGTGTCCTTCAATAGCCCTTTATGTTCCAGAGTCACGGTAATTCTAAAAGTCCCGCGACCAGTGTGAGCATGATTTCATAAAATATTGCGAGTAAAGTTTTTGTTAACAAAATCGGCAAAGAAACCACTACTACACTACCACACTATCCCTCTATCATTCTACCACGACATAAAAGGCAAAATTGTAAGATTGTACCTATGTAGATTTCTTATGTACAGCTATCCTCAAAGTCATCTTTTTAAGCGTAGTCAAAGGACACCTAGACATGCAAACTCAGTTTCCAGTTACAACCAGAAACTTGATTAGATTCCAAATAAGATCTACACCTAAACAAACATTACGTTAGATACCAGCTTCTAATGAAGATATTTGCACCAACTTCGCCACCAAAGTCCAATGTAGGACCAACTTTAATTAAAGTTGGTCAATCCTTTAAATTGTGGAGAAGCTTAGCTCAAAATCTGACTCGCAAAAAAATGTACGGTAAAATTTGCAAGTTCTCATCAAGGGTGAGGGTGCATTATCAACAGTAATACAACCGTACAAGGTTTCATTTGTAATTGTGGCTCGTTCCAGTCGTTAACCTCTAGGCGTCCTTTGTTCTAACTCTTTACAGCCCGCTAGGCGGTTGGGGGAAGTCATGAGAGGTAGCGGTGCACAGTAATTATGTTGGGCAATGGTTTAGCATGGTTCGGCGGCCTACAATGACGTCTTTAAGCAAGCAAGTAATTCCAGTATGGGAAAGAGATGGCGCTAGACGACCTGTATAGCTCTGTCTCTTTCCCACACTGGAATTACTCCTGCTTTAAGACGTCATGGTAGCCCCCTCGGAGGAATCATGAGGCAACAATAGTCCAAATTACATATTTATTGAGGAATTGAAAAAGCAGGGTTTAAATCAATTACATTCATCATAAGGACCTGAACCTGACACATCAATGTCGCCGGGCATATCGACTACATTCGTACGCGTTTAGTTGACAAACCACCGACGTACCCGACGGCTTTGGTTTGTAGGATCCATGGATACCTTATGTCTTGACAGATTTAACTAGTGAGGATTTCTTTTTTAAATCTTCCTTTAATTGGTGGATTCAATTACAGATAAACTTCGAAATCATCCAAGATTTGAATCTTTTCTTCATCAAGGTGCTTTTCACTTTATAACTAACTTTAACATTTACTCAGTCGTAGTCTTAGATGTTTAATTTAATTGCTGAATCCGAGAATTCTTAGAGATCTCTTTCCAGCAATAAATCACTCAGAATTGTACCAGATTAAAATGTCAAACGTCATCTAATAAATCATCTGCCCCTTCCTCGAATCTCTCAAAACTTGTGACAAAGTGCTAATTATGTTGGCATTTAATTTCTTCAGGAAGTCGAAAGTTTAATTCTGTGAATGTTCGAGGAAACGCCTGCGGGGCAAATCTGAATGTGAAATTCCGCAAACACGAGCCGAAGGCCTTTTTTGCATTTGAATTTTACGTGTTGGCCTTTTTTTCGTGATTTAGAATATTTGAGAGGTGCTTGTGACGTTTTATATTTAACGATACATTGATTGGTTGGAAATAATAATGGACAGAAAAGGTATTGTAAAGTGATCAGTTAGGATGAATGTTTTATGTATTACTTACTTACTGTGATTTTTTTACAGCTATACTTATCACCGAAGGATATGGCATCAAAATGTTTTAAAAAAATGTACGAATGGATAAATGGCTCCATCTTAAATCAAAGGATTAACAAAGCATTTTTTGTTTTGTTTTTTTTTTATGAAAATCTGAAAAGAATGTTCACGATTTTCTAGGAATTTGAAAATAATGGAACGATGATTGTCGTCTTATTGCTAAAACAAAAGAATCTCATTTTCGTGTTTTTGATTAAGATGAAATAGATTTCCTCTTTACGTGGGTGTCCCGGATATTCCGTTTTCGTCCCTTCTGCCTTAGGCTTCGGTACTTAACATCACCGTTTGATTTGTGTAGTAGGTTAGGAATGGAAAGTAATAAATATTTAAACTCTGGCCGAACTGAAGCAAATCATGCGCGGTATTCGAGAAGATCGCACCGATTGTGACAATTTAATTATGCATAGCCTAATATAGAAAACATCATGCAAAATGACGCCCATCATCAAAAATTTCGAAATTCGCTTCAGAGCAGCCTAATGTGTCTTTGGCATCGCAAAAAACGATCTCATTCCCATTAAAAACTTTTTTAAGGATATTTGAATGAATGATTCTGGTCCTTGTGTCATTTTCATCATACAAAGTAACTTCGTCACATTATGAACTCTTTTCAAGGACCTCTTTAAACAACTCATCATCATCATCTTAGCCTTTCCCAACTATGTTAGGGTCGGCTTCCAGTCTAACCGGATGCAGCTGATTACCCGTATTTTACATGGAGCGACTGCCTATCTGACCTCCACAACCCAGTTAGTACTAGGTAATACCCCTTGGTAAGACTGATTGTTAAACTTTAGAGCCACTGACTACCTGTAACGACTGTCAAAGATCTACAAATGACAGCCGGGACCAACGACTTAACGTGCTTTCCGAGGCACGGAGGAAACTCGGTATGTAATGGGTGGTCACCCATCCACAGACCAACCTAGGCAAGCACGGCTTAACCTAAAGATCGATCCGAGCGGCTGTTATTATTTAGCCACGAGCTCCCCTCGCCTTTTTAATTTTGGAATGTTAGTTACATTCCAAAATTAAAATTTCATCACGTCATCACCTAAAAACAAAAGACGACACAATTAATATTCCCCACGGCTTCTTTTGGAAGGCGCCAAAGTTTAAAAGGAGCACATGCCCCCATAGAAAAGATAACTCGTAAATCTTTGGAAACTTTCAACGCCGTTCAAGACTGTCGGAATTTCCTAGGAACGGTACAATACGGGCTGGCGGGGAAGTATAATATAATGGTCCAGTAAAGTTTGTGGAGGGGAACGTGGCTACTCATATAAAAGAAAAATAAGGTTTTTGACATTTTATTTAATGCTTGTGTCGTAGAATGGGTCGTTAGTATTAGCAGCAATAGTAGTTTTTGCTCCTGTAATTTGGAAAATAGTCTATATTTGTTTTTATTTTTAAAGCAGCGAGGATGATAACAAAAGTGTAGTTGAATCAAAAAGATTGCAGTTGGATATTGTGTCCACACCTTTAAAATGCGGCTGAAGCGTTAGACTAGAGTGACTACACTCGTCGCAGAATTAGCTTGATTTGTCCGGCTCAAGCCAATTCCGTGTATATCGCCGCGGAGTCGGTTGTGAGGATACTCCCATAGCGGAATCGCGTATCAATTCTTTTACAAGAAGTGGTTTTTGAAAGAGTTGGTTAGCGCAACATTTGTGTGGATAGTATTAAGAAATTAATTATATATTTATTTTATTTTATTCTATTTTAAACACTGTTTTAAGCTTTCACGGTTTACAACTAAACTTATACAGTCACTTACGGGATATCTTCCATCCACCCGCAATCTCCAGTCAACCCGCGATCATGGCGCTTGCAACAGCGCCGAAATATCGGGAGCTCAAAATAATGAACAATCACGGAATATATCCCGTAAGTGACAGTATAAGTTTATTCTATTTTATATAAACAATGTCTATTACGTCAATGGTGTTCTGACATGTTCGCTTTGTGCTCGGAGTTTTTCGGCCAAAGTTGGGTATGCTAGCCATTTGAGAGCACATGATAGAACAGCACACCAAAGCTCTCGACAACTTCTCTAGAAAGCCATCGAAAGCAGTCGCTGTGGCCGAAATCGGCTAGATGGCATCATCACTATCACAAAGAAAAACAAAAAAAAACCTTCTTTGGTTAGTGCAAAAAAGGATGCCTGCAGAATAACTACCAGTTAGTTATTCTACAGTTCTCAAACCAAGGTAAAAATTAAAGGACAAAAATGTCTGAAAATGTTTCGTACTTTTCGCTTAGCTAATTATACTCCTCTCTGCCAAAGAAATAAGGAAAATGAATCGTGATTTAGGTACCTATGTTAAAAGTATAATTATGTAAATCAGAAGGACATTTTTGCGGGTAGCTCTTTCTCAGTTACAAGGGTAGTTGATTTACATTTTGAAGCCAAGTGCGTGCGGTCAAGCCTTTGCTAAATTTTCTTTTCATCATAACTCGCTTTATATCTCAATTTACGCTAATAATCTTAGAAAAGATAAAGCCTGAGTATGAAGATGAAAGAGGAATGATATTCTCGATATTATTCGACGGTAGTTTTGTGTCGAGATGAGCTCGCTATAATTTTATGCTGTTTTGAAATTTCCAAATAGTAGATAAGGTGCATAGCGGACATGATTTCTCTTTAAAACATCGCTTAGTACAAAGAGATCCTTGTTCCACAAAAAGATGATATACATAGATTAAAACAGAGTCTCGTAGTTGCCTTATCCCTCTAGAGTTGAATGACGCTAACATGATCAACAATGTATATTTGACTATTTTGACAATTAGATGTTTTTCGACTTTAAGTTGTGTGGTAATCGGTTATCGTGGTATGGACATGTGATGCGGAGGAATGAGGAAAATGTCGTGAGGAAAGTTTTGAGTACGAATGTGGATGGGTATAAGAGTAGATGAAGACCAAAGTAACGATGGATGGACTGTGTGAAGGATGGTATGGCTAGAAAGGAGGTGACTGCTGAGATGACGAGTAATAGAGAAGTATGGACGAAGAAGACATGCTGTGCCGACCCCAAATAAATGGGGCCAAAGGTAGAAAATGATGATGATTCCTTTGAACTTTAGTAAAGGTTCAATTATTGGGAATCGACAAAAGATTTACAAAGTGAACTTCACCGTAGTGGAAGAATAAATTATTTTTATTTCACACATCCCAAATATCACACGAAATTGTTTCTGACATCCACAAGACCTAACTGGACTATTAAAGTTAACTAATGTTTAGAAACTTCATCAATGTTGGACAGTTCTTATTTATGTAACGTAAACTTTTCCAATATACTACTAACATGCCCTGTATTTGTCCGAACTAATAGAATTTAGTTCAGCGGAATTTTAAAAAGTTTCGCCTGAAATTGGTCGAACAAAGGGTGTGTACGTGTTACGTGTTTAAGACAAAGTGCGGTGTTAGGATGTGCATACACCGAGTGCGTTTATTATGCTGAGAGAAATTTAAAAAAAATTGAGTACCTCATGATGAACATCATGTCGGTTCAGCCAAATGCCGGGCACAAGTATGTGCCCGGCATTTGGCTGAACTGGGCCTATGTGGCGCAGTCGTGAGACACACAATGATTACCTTTTTTTGCGTTTAGGTTTAAGTTTTTTTGTTATTTTTGTTTAATGTTGTGAAAACTTGTGGCATGTGCCAAATAAATCAATTTGCTTTCTTTATTTTTTTTTCACGTCAAGTTCAATACCAAAAGTACTCTAGAATTCCCTGAAGTGGGTGAGCGTAGATATTCAGTACATTAACCTTTCGTAAGTTATGTTGACACCGCGATATATCAAAATGAAATCACATCCATCGTATGGTACTAAATCATACAACATAGGATTCAGATATAACGAGTGAATGGCGAAGGACAGAAAGCAGGTTGTAACTGTGTCTTTTCCATTTTTATGCAAAACTCTTATTTAGAAAAACAAGTAAATTGTTTTGAATATACGAATCCGCTATCTTTTGCTATTTTTATAACAGCCCCTGAGAGTTTTTTGACCCCAGTAAGCCACAGACGCCAAATGATACCAGTTCATTATAATTTTATTGGGCTAAAAAATTATTATAATTTTACAAACCATCGGTAAAACATTATAACAACAATTTTCTTTTATGAAACTGGCAAAGTCATAAGAAATAACATTCACTGTTCTTGATCTATCTACACGCTTGCTAAACCTCGATAAACCATCACAAATACAAATGTGGAAACGACGTTTGGCTTGTGCTGCTGAAGCCGATAGCGTTTTTTTTTTAATAAACCAATGTGCGCTTAAATCTTCTTATTAAATAAAAATCTCGTGTCACGGTATTTGTGGTCGCACTCCTCCGAAACGGCTCGACCGATTTTTATGATTTTTTTTCATGTTTATTTGGTAGGTATGTATGAGGATAGGTGGTAAAGTATATTTCACACCGCTAATTTCACGCGGACGAAAGTCGCGGGGCACAGCTAGTATGGGTATAGATTTATATTACGTTGGTAACGTTATGTCGTGGTCAATATCAGTTTAATTGACGTAAATGTAAGACATCAATAAATGAGGAAAATGTCTTGAGTAAACTTTTGAGTATGAATGTGGATGGGTATAAGAGTAGAGGAAGTCTAAAGAAATGATGGATGGACTGTGTAAAGGATGATATGGCAAGAAAGGAGGTGTCTGATGAGATGACGAGTAATAGAGCAGTATGGAAAAAGAAGACATGCTGCGCCGACCCCAAATTAATTGAGATAAGAGCAAGAGAATGATGATCAATAAATGACAACTAGTGGGAACATAAACACAGACTATAGCAAATTGAAATAATCTCAAAAGTACAGGGTCGCAAATTGAACACCACGGTTGAAAACCCAGTGTGCATAAGTCCTAACATAGATTTAATAAGTGAAACCTAGGGATTAAACAAAGTTTGTAACTTGACCTAAATTATTGTTAGTAGAGCTGAGTTTAGTTTAACGGTAATAGTTTCAGTGGCTTTACTAACATATGTGTTAATCTAACTAAGCAGTTATGGTTAAGACTAGTTATTCAGTTTAATTCAGTTAGTGGCAGTTTAACCTAATTTGGACTAAGTTAATTAGGATTTGTCAATTAGCTAATGCTGTTAGTAATTCCCGTTACTTGGGTAATGTCCTTGTAATGGGTACGCCTTATTTAGTTTACCGTTTGTTGCCCGTGTTATTACCAGTATTACTACCAGTAGTACCACCGGTATAAAAAAATCCCATAGAACTACCAAGCGATCCAGAGTCCACAGTTAAATCAAGTATTTGATTAAAGTAAAACCAAGGCCAAGTATTTTTGGCCTTATTGTAAACCCGTTTATTTTATCTTTACCCGTGTACCCTACACGGGTAAAGATAAAAAAAATAAACCCCGTGCAGTACCCTGCATACCTATACGCACACAATAATAATGAGCGGCTTTATGAACATTACTGGCTCGTACAATGACAGTTACCGATGTGTGCGATGTAAATTAATTAGCTTGGCCGATTGTACCACGGGAAGTTTCTTTTTACCCGTGTTACACTCGGGATTGGTAAATAAAATCAACAATCATAATCTCAACACCGGCCCAAAAAACGGTGGCGTGATGATTTAGAAGCGCATCACGAAGGCTGGTTCGAGGTGGCGCAGGAGAAGAGTACCTGGAAGGATATGGGGAGGGCTGTGCCCAGCTGTGGGACATACAAGGCTAATAAAAAAAAAATCTCAACACCATGACACATTAATGAAATTGTCAATGAAGACACTAAATTGATTGTCTGAAATCATGTACGCGTGCTTTTATTTTTAGCTTTAAGTGCCGAGCGGATTGTTAAGTGCCTTTCCTTTGGCATTTATTTAGGTTTCCCTTATTATAACTAGCTTTTGATCTCGGCGTTGCTTCTTTATGTACAGAAATTAACTCACGGGAACATATTAAATGTAGCCTATGACACGGGGATAATGTAGCTTTCCATTAGTGGAAGAATTTTTGAAATCGGATCAATTGTTCCGAATATTACTCCCTACATACAAACTTACTAAAAATTTTACCTCTTTATAAAATTATATAGTAAGTACTTAAAACGGGTTCAAGTTTTTCTACATGGAAAACTCTTTAAGTTTCCACAAGGCGAAGTCTTCAAACACCTCCAAGTGAGACATGAAACGTAATTGAACGTATTACATCTACACGAGAAATTCTGCAATGAACGCCTAACCCTACTAAGTATTACACGTTCATTGCTAAAAGGGGGCTTCTAACAGACGTCTGAGGATAGCTTAGCTTCTAACAGACGTATGAGGATATATTACAGTCGTGAACACAATGATGCATGATGATGATCTGTTACGGCAGTCTATTATTGCCGCATAGGAAGTTTCTGCTCATATCTTTGACAGTTCCATTAATTTAACCCTGATATGTATTCTCCGTATGAAAAACACCGAAATAAGGAGACGAACGAGACTTACGGACATAGCGGAAGCGATAGGAAAAAGAAAGTGGAAGTGGGCGGGCCATATATGCCGTAGACTGGATGGAAGGACGGGGAAGAAGGTGCTGGACTGGAGACCACAGACGGGACGGAGGAATGTGGGAAGACAACCGACTAGGAGGACAGACGATCTGATTAAAGTGGCCATAAGAAACTGGATAGCCATGACTTAAAACCGCCAAAAGTGAAGAGATTTGGAAGAGACTTACACTCAGCATTGAGTAGCCCAAGGTTGAAGAAGAGACAGAGAAGAGATGTATTCTTCCTAAAAACATAATTGCGACAAAAAAAATTTCAGACAAACACAACGCAACACAACAGCAAAGTTACCACCTCACCTCTTAGCATAACATGATACCTGCATTTCCCAGACCTTAGCTGCATACATTTGCATTCAACCCAATTCCCAGGCCAAAATATTAATAAATTCCCGATAGGGTTGAATAAACGGGAAAGTGTTAATATTCCATAGCTGTTTAGCTGTCTTACCAAGGGGTATCGTACTACCCAGTACCAACTGGGTTGTGGAGGTCAGATGGGCAGTCGCTCTATGTAAAATACTGGTATTTCTGAGAGCTGCATCTGGTTAGACTGGAAGCCGACCCCAATATATAGGAAAAGGCAAGGCGTTTGATCTTCTTCTTTATCGTGTTGTTAGTGCCTAACCTGGTGTCAGAGTTTTTATGCCGCCCATAGGCCTCTGACTTGGCTTTACATGCCGGTTTCCTCACGATGTTTTCCTTTACCGAAGCAAGTGGTAATTATACAATGCAGACATCATCATCATCATCTGCCTAGCCTTTTCCCAACTATATTGGGGTCGGCTTCCAGTCTAACCGGATGCAGCTGAATACCAGTATTTTACATGGAGCGACTGCCTATCTGACGTCCACAACCCAATTAGTACTAGGTAATACGATACCCCTTGGTAAGACTGGTTGTCAGACATTTTGGGCCACTGACTACCTATAACGACTTTTAAAGATCTACAAATGACAGCCGGGACCAACGGCTTAACGTGCTTTCCGAGGCACGGAGGAAACTCGTTATGTAATGGGCGGTCACCCATCCACAGACCAACCTAGGCAAGCACGGCTTAACCTAAAGATGGACCCGAGCGGCTGTTATTATTTAGCCACGAGCTCCTCAAATTATACAATGCAGACATGAATCCGAAAAATCAGAGATGCGTGTCTTTTCTTCGAACTGGACACCTATGACTTGGCAGTCCAACGGTCCCACCACTAGGCTATCACTGCTGCTGACGGGCTTATGATAATGAAAGCTGTCTAGATATGCTCATGTTTCAGTCTCATTGGTGAAATGTACTTTTAATCAGATTTAAATCTTAACACGAAGAATTAAGTATGAAAATGTAACTACACCGCGGTTCGCTCCTGCTATCGCGTTGCCCAATTATTATACTAAAATTACTCCTTTAATAAATGAAAATCCTTGGGAGCCTTAATTTTAACCTGTGCCGTGCAAAATGCGAAGGTCTTTTGAATAATTCAGACGCAGTGTACGTTACAAATGTACCCGTGGAGAACGGGCAATGGCTCTCAAAGTTTTGTGGTAGGCGCAAACAGAGATGTTTTTGGTAAATCAGCACTTTTAAAACTAATATCTGGGAACTGTGATACGGCAGCGTGTTGTAAAGTATTCTGATTTAAAAGAGTATCCATGGAGTTTCTTGCCCGTTCTTCTCCATAGAGATCTACGTTAGGGAATGGGCAACTACAGTACTTTCACAGTTTTTATGCCTTGTGACTGGGACTGTAGCTATTGTTGTCTTTGTTTCGATAATTGAAAAGTGGCTGTAACTGGCCTACTTGAAATAAATGGTTTGATTTTTTTTTGTTGTGTTTTTTAGTGATAGCCAAAATTGGTAAAATTCTTTATTTAGTATAAGTTAAAAAAAAACCGGCCAGTGCGAGTCGGATTCGCGCATTTAGGGTTCCGTACCATCGTAGTAGGGGAACCCATTAATTTTTAAATATTACTTGTTGTAATAGCGGCAACAGTAATACAAATTCTGTGAAAATTTCAACTGCCTATCTGTTACGGATAATGAGATACAGCCCGCTGACAGATAGACAGACAGACGGATGGATGGACGGACGGATGGACAGCTGAGGCTTAGTAATAGGGTCCCGTTGGATACCCTTCGGGTACAGCCCTCTAAAACTGGTTCCAAATTTTCATTGTACGTTGATTTTTTAAAACTACAAAGATTTTAAACAAAACGCGCTTGAGGAAGTGACCAAACCCATCGACGTGGAATCAGCTTCAGTCGATCACGTAACACCATTCGTCTCATTTAGTTAGCCACAGCAGTGTTGACACACGTCGAGTCGCGTCGCCTGAACCGAAACGAAGTGCATGACGTCTTTCTTCTTCACTGTCTAATGTTTATAGCATATCATCAGGCAAAGGTGTACCCTATCAGTACACCCACATTTCGCCAGTTATGTTCAAGGATCCTGTATAATAGGGGGACAGCCTATTGCCATCATCCGAGCACAAATAGAGACTCCGTAGCTACTACTGAGAAATTCCACAAGGGAAACCAATAACACTTTGCCCGACCTGGGAATCGAACTCAGGTCCTCGTGCTCAGCAGACGCGCTTGCGACCACTAGATCAACGAGGCAGTTAACGAGGAAGTCAATAAGATTAACATTAAACCAACTATAAACATACCAGGATTAAGTTATCTTACAAGCAATAATTAAGAATCTTAATTCCATTCAGCAACTAACGTGGTTACCAAATACTTACGTAGGTAAATAAGCGTTTTATCACGGAAACCAATTACCTTGGTCATGTTTTCAGGAAAATACAGAATTTTCCATTTAATTTAATACTAGCGCAATTTGCCTGGAGGAAATTAATTACTTTGACTGTTTCACGAAATCTGATATTTTAATAAATGTCGGTTTTTGGTCCGAAACAAAGATTATGTCTTATGTGATAGGGGACGGTCTTATTGCCATGAACTGGGCATCAAATTCCAGACGGTAGTGCTACTTAATTATTATTTTAAGCACACAAAATGTACAGAGGTGAACTTAATGCCAATGACATTCTCTACCAGTCACCCTTTGGGTGATGCGGAGACAAACTGAGACAGGTGCAATTGAAAAAATTGTGGAATTATTTAATAAAAAGTTAACAAATATTTCGGATCCGGTCATTAGTACGGACATAAATTGAATCGCAAGCGCGCCAGTGGTGACATCACGCGACCTTTTTACCAGACTACCCACACCACAGCGTGCTTCTACAGAGCCCTGATGTTTACAACTCGGGGCGAGGACGACAGTCAATGTCTGATCGTGGCGGAGTTGAGACGTCTTGGATCTGTACCCGATTCATTGTGCCCCGTGTTATTGTGTTAAGTTGTAATCTCAAGTAATTCGTTAGTTTTGCTAGAAACAGTGTATTGCGTTTTTCATAGCACGAAACATAATATCGTCTGCCCACATGATGTACGAGCCTAACAGAATAAATCCTGACATATCCGACAAATATAATAATATTCAAGGTGAAAGGGACAGCGACACCAAAACGGTCACGTATTCAGTACATCATTCTGAACTACATTGAACTGTAAATACCACAGAAAACTTTCTTCGGTAATTTAAATAAAATCAGCTGTTCCGTACATTTTGACCTTATAGCTTTTGCATTTTTTTAGGTAACAATGTTTTTTTTCACAATGTTTTCTTTTTTTTTAACACGTTCCATCTTGTTTTATGTAATGTATACCTAGGCTCTTGAAAAATACTTCAGCCAACCTGGTTCTGAAGTTTCTTTAATGACTTGCAGATTAGCCAAAGCAACTCATTTCTTCTGACAGCCTCTCCGTACTATCTTAAATCTTTTTGATCATAATAAATGTCGGTTCAAAGTGCTAAACAAAGATTAGTTGGACCAATATTTTGTTCAACTTAAATCGGTTAATCAATCAACGTTCACTGTTTACTAAGGGATCAGGAGATAGTTTTGGGTCAAATAACTCTTAAGTCGATTATTAGTTTGACTTCAACTTTGTAACGCCTTAGCGCTCTAGTTCAGATTACAGTTTTGAATTAAAGGATAGTGTACCGACTCTGTTTCAGGAGGAGGAGGAGCTCGTGGCTGCATAATAACAGCCGCTCGGGTCAATCTTTAGGTTAAGCCGTGTTTGCCTAGGTTGGTCTGTGGATGGGTGACCACCCATTACATACCGAGTTTCCTCCGTGCCTCGGAAAGCACGTTAAGTCGTTGGTCCCGGCTGTCATTTGTAGATCTTTGACAGTCGTTATAGGTAGTCAGTGGCCCAAAAAGTCTGACAACCAGTCTTACCAAGGGGTATCGTATTACCTAGTACTAACTGGGTTGTGGAGGTTAGATAGGCAGTCGCTCCATGTAAAATACTGGTATTCAGTTGCATCCGGTTAGACTGGAAGCCGACCCTAACATAGTTGGGAAAAGGCTAGGCAGATGACACCTCAAATAGTTTCAGTCTTATACTTTATTTCCTTTATTTATTTTCTATGCATATAATTTACATTTTTTAAAGTAGCGTAACTCGAAAAAATGTAGGCAACAGCAGATTTTTTAATCATATTTTTTTTATTTTTTTATTTTTTGATTTTATTGTTTTTTTTTATTGTTAGCTCTAATAGTAAGAGTTGATCATATTTATGAGTACTTTAGTCCCTTAAAGTATTGCCCACGTTCAACCAAACGCCCTGTAGAAATACCTAGAGATTATTTCCATCTTTCTTTTAGTCTCCATATTTCTCTTTTCTCATGTACTCTAATCAATCTAGATAAGAGAACAACGAGACAGTATCAAAGAATATCTGACAAGAACGGCTTTAAGTGGCAGATGGCCGTTATGGTGTCACTAAGGGGAAAGGGTGCACTTAGGGCCAGCCGCCGGAAAAGGGTGCAATTAATTGTGGCTTGTCCCATAGAATGACTTGGCTGAAATAAGTTTAGCTTTAGTTAGCATTGTTCAGATAGGTATTCTTGTTGAATGTCTTCCTACTACTGACTGTCTTGTTCGTCTAGTGATCACAAACGCGGCTGCTGAACAAGAGGTCCTGGGTTCGATTCCTGAGTCGGGCAAACTGTTTTTGGATATCATCAGGAATTTCTGAGTAGCAGTCACTAGATCTGTGCCCGGTTGATGGCAATAGGTTCGCCACCTATTACATGGAACTTCAACATAACTCGGCAAACTACTGTCGGTGTACTATTAGGTACATCTTTGCCCAACCCTTCAGGGACTACAGGTGGGAATGTAACCCAAGACCTCTTGCTCAGCAGTCACGATTGCGACCACTAGACCAACGAAGAAGTCAAAAGGAAAACATCGGGAGGAAACCCCGGACTTGGGTCTGAAGTTACCAACTCGCACTGATCAAGTATGGTGATCAAGTATGGTGATCAAGTATGGTGATCAAGTATGGTGATCAAGTATGGTGATCAAGTATGGTGATCAAGTATGGTGATCAAGTATGGTGATCAAGTATGGTGATCAAGTATGGTGATCAAGTATGGTGATCAAGTATGGTGATCAAGTATGGTGATCAAGTATGGTGATCAAGTATGGTGATCAAGTATGGTGATCAAGTATGGTGATCAAGTATGGTGATCAAGTATGGTGATCAAGTATGGTGATCAAGTATGGTGATCAAGCTCATGCTTTCTCCCTATATGAGAAGCAGCCTTAGAAACTAAGACATCTTTTCATACATCAACGAAAAGCTTAATAATGTTAGTTACGCAGACGATTCCAATTAATTTCTCCAACTAAACTGATAGCTTTTGAATTATTCCTGCTCATTGCAAGGCAAAGTTCTCTAATATATGCAGAAAGAGATTAAGCATTGATTAACACGCTTGCTAAGTGCGAGTTAGTGATCTAACACCAATATTATCACATATTTTCTTGAGATATTGTCGTGATCGAACGATAATATATTTTAGCACGATCTTTGACAAAGCTAGTCCTGTCATTTTCGCACAATTGTTATTATTAATAACTCTTACATTTTGGCGTTATGCTAATTTTACAATTTACTTAAAAGGCATTCCTATAACAAAAATGTATTCTATTATAATAAAAGTATAGGTCTTTTGAGAGATGAAAAAAGAAATTATGGTCTATATTCAATAGAATCTACAAATAAGAGGTCCCAAATCAGGTCTCCGTGAGTTTATGCCTGAACGTGTAACGGGAGAATGATTATTACTTTATAAATAAATAAGTTACCTAAAATTCGCTGTATTATTATTGAAGTAGAGAAAACGAACCATTATTAATTATATTATTAAGCCTTGTGGCATTAAGTCCGCCTATGTGCCACTCTTGTACATGAAGTTTAAATAAATAAATAAATGAACAAGTAATTGTTACACCTATAAAGTCGCGTTTTCGTTGTAATACCCTTCTTTAATTACAAGTGCAAAAAAATGAACATAAAAAATCACGTGCTAAGAAATGTTTATAGGATGTCGACCTCAGTTGTTGACCAGCAAAAAGAAACAAATGTTTAAGTTCACTAATGTCGTGCTACAGGGTATGTACGAGTATAATCCACGATGTTCCACTCGTTAGTCAGTTGTTTTATAGTTATCAGTCTGTTGCTAGTTCGGTAATATCAGATACTAGCACTTCGCCCCCGACTGCGTCCGCAAAAATTGTGATAGCTCGGCCAGTATGAATGATATAAATATAATGTATAGCCTATAGCACCCATGAATAATGTGGCTTTCTGCCAGTGAAAGAATTTTTAGAATTGGATCATTAGTTTCGAAGATTACCCTTACAAACAAAATTTTACCTCTTTCTAACATTATATATAGTAAAGTATAGATTACATAGCTAGCACTATTGCTAGGAAGATATTCTTTGATGTTACGATTTACTATAATAATATAAAAGTAACAAAGAAGCTACTTAGGGCCGTGAAAGGGTCCGATGGACCCACGTCCCGCGTAAGCCTACAAAAGACCTTCTTGTATTATAAAATCAATAGCTTTGGGTTTGTTTCTATGTTGGTAAGACAATAGACGAAATATCAATAAAGGATACGGGATTATACCCTTTCACATTTGTAATTTATTTATTTATTTTATTTATTTACCACCAAACATAGCAACATTACAGACCAAGTTATTGGACTTGGCGATGCTACAACACAGAATTAAACAACAACGGGATTTAACCCGATAATCCGAACATTTATACAAAACCAGGCTGATTGAAATAACTACCAATTAAAATTGTTACCTACATAATTATGTTTCTATTTTTAATAGGTACTTTTTTACTAGCATTAGGATCAAATGACTGCCTCGTTGGTCTAGTGGTCGCAAGCGTGACTGGTGTGCAAGAGGTCCTGGGTTCGATTCCCGGGTCGGGCAAAGTGATATTGGGTTTTCTCAGTAGCAGTCACGTAGCCTGGATCTGCCCGGTTGATGGCAATAGGCTCGCTCCCTATTACATGGGGTTTTAACATAAAAGGCGAAATGTTGGTGTACTAATTGTGCACCTACACCTTTGCCTAACCCTTCAGGATTACAGGCGTGATGTTATGTTATGATCAAAGGAAACTCATGAATGATTTGAAAGGGGTTTATAAGACACGAGTGTTAGTTGATAAGCCGAGTCTCAGGCGTGATTGATAATAGTGTCACAAGAGTGTTTCAAATCTATGTAGTTTTGGGTAATTTCATACACTATCATCTCATCATCTGCCTAGCCTTTTCCCAACTATGTTGAGGTCGGCTTCCAGTCTAACCGGATGCTACTTAAAACCAGTATTTTACATGGAGGGACTGCCTATCTGACCTCCACAACCCAGTTAGTACTGGGTAATACGATACCCCTTGGTAAGACTGGTTTTCAGACTTTTTGAGCCATTGACTACCTGTAACGACTGTCAAAGATCTACATTATGACAGCCGGGACCAACGATCTCCGAGGCAAGGAGGAAACTCGGTATGTAATGTGCTCACCTATCCACAGACCAACCTAGGCAAGCACGGCTTATCCTAAAGATCGACCAGAGCAGCTGTTATTATTTAGCCACTTCATACATTACTTTATTTCATGATTAAAATGATCATTAGCACTAAAAACGGGACATTTACCATGTTTACTGTTAATTATTTTACTGCAGGGCAGACGCCTTTAGTGCTGTCCCTATCCAGTGAAATCCGTTTCTTTGGTCTATCTTTTTTCATCCATAGCGCAACAGTAAAATTTGTAAAAAATAAAATAATAAATAAAAAAGTTATGTAGTGTGTGTGTATGTGTGTTGTGTTTGTGTGTGTTTGTGTATGTGTGTGTGTGTAATGTATGTGTGTGTGTAGTGTGTTTGTAATTAGTAAATATTAGTAAATTAGGGTATAAGCATTTGGTAAAAAGTAAAACAAGTGAAAATTTTGTGTCCGCACTTGTAAACTTTTCTCAATACTGTTTGTTCCGTTCCCTCAGACAAACCGTGAAAACGGTTTTGTGGGGCGTAGTTCTTAAGTTAAGATTTTTGTAAACCTTGTCTTGATAAATAAATAATAATAATAATAACAGTCAAACATTTGGATATCCAAAAAATAAATTTACTTAAGCGACTTTACCTTACAACGTATTATGGAATTTCTCTTGGAGACAAGGTAAATCGACGGAAAGGGTTTTATATGAAACTTTTTAGATTGGATTGAAACAAGTTTCATGGTTAATTTAACTCACTTTGAGTTTGAGCTCCGTGCAGCTTGTGGGGACTTGAAAGTGCAGTGCTTTGCAAATGTACGGGAAAATAAAAAAAGTTAAATAAGTCGTGAAGGGATTGGTAAATCAGGTTGAGTATTTACGTAAGTTGTAAATTGGCTGCAGAAAAATTTTGCGTTTATTTTTCGTTCAAATACACCATTTGAAAGAAAAGATAGATTGACGCACGGGACCGGGCAACGTGGCGATACTTGGGGGAGGCCTTTGTCCAGCAGTGGACATCTTTCGGCTGAAATGATGATGTTGATGATAGATTGACTGTGTGAAGTGGAAATTATGTTTTTCCTAATCCTCCGTAATTCTTTTCAGATTAATTTCGTTGCGGGATCATAGACAGCTAAATTGTTTTTCTAGGATTTAGTCGACTTTCAATATCTCGACGCTTTTCTGAAGGTCGCCACTATTGATTCTGACTCTGAGGAGTTGCAGTGGTTAGGGAATAATGTGGCAGACTTATCCTAATAAAAAAATGGGCTGTGTTAAATAAATACGGGGTGGAACGGACACCGACGCGAAAACGGTTACCACGTATTCAGTTCATACTTCTGAGCCCCCTAAATAGAATTTTTTCTTCAGTAAATCAGCTGTTTTATACATTTTGACCGTGTAGGTATTGCCCTTTTGTAGGAAACAGCAGATTTTTTTTTTATAACCGTAGAAAATTTTCTACTGAGTACATGGTAAACGTTTTCGCGTCGGTGTCCCTTCCACCCCGTACGTCTAGAGAGGCGTTGAAACTGAGACAGAGCTAGGATGACAAGTTAAAGAGAAGTATGGAAGATGAAGACACGCAACCCCTAATAAATTGGGATAAAGGTAGGATAATGCTGAATAGTTTTGGACGTAACATATCCTTTTGACTTTTTCATCAAGAGTCAAACAACAGTAGCGAAGTGTCAATTTTTGCAAGAGGTAAGCCGGAGTACATATCTTTAATGTGATTATATTATTTGTCTATAAATATAATACTGACTGTGTTTTTTTTCAGAGGGAAGCCAGTAGGAATCGAGTTCTATGGAACCTTCGCCACTGATAAACAAGCAGTTTCAATTTACGCAACAGAACCTTCAAATAAAAAAATGGTAAATTCCGCTCTTCAAGATTTTGCAAAACAATATAACAACTTTAAGAAACACAACCTAGTTTGCACTTCTTGTATTTACAGCAGCAGTGTTTTATTTGTACAGCCGAGCACACAATTCACTGCGACCTACAACTTAATGTACACTTAAGCACTAAAACAAATAGGCACAAAACCTTACAATGTACAGCCAACAAAAGAATTAGGTATGCAGGCTTAAAATAAACACAGTTTATGAACAAAGAATATTTAGTAACATCGTAACATCACGCTTGTGATCCCCGAAGGGTTAAGCAAAGTACGTCCACATTTTGCCAGTTATGTTTAAGTCCCATGTAATAGGGGGTGAGCCTATGGCTATCAACCGGTCACAAATCCAAACTCCGTGGCTGCTACTGGGAAGTGCTTAGTGGAAAAACTCAAAAACACTTTGCCTGACCCGGGAATTAAATCCAGGACCTCAAGACAGACATACAGACATTAACTTAAAAAAATAATATTTGTTTTTGTTATAAGTACTGTATCTACTTTCATATGCATTCATTTAAAAGCTATTATTTTGAAATTACAAACAAACACTTCAATTGTATTTATTATTTGTATGTATAGAAAATAGATTAATTTTGTCACACTACTAAAGAAGGAATGGTGTCAAAAACTTAACAGAGATTTTAAAAGTATTTGAAGTAAGCCTACACATTGCAGAGTTACTTCTGCATTTTAACCTTTTTGCTAAAACCTCAAAGGCATATTTTTTTTTTTTTGGTCATTTTTAATTTAAAGGATGTCACCAAAATCTGCCCAAACGAAGTACCGAGGTACACTTAGTGGCATAAAATACACTAGATTACACTGAATAATATTGCATTTATATATTTTTCTTATCGTTACCCGTGGACGAGAATAAAATAACTTTTAACGTAATAAAAAGCTCGCCATTTTGGGCACAATTTACTACCTTGGTCCATTACCTTACCTATTAAAAAAAAACTGTCATGTTGACAGTTGTCTGTCGGCTTCAGCTGCTGTTATTTTGGTTTCATTTCAAATATTTCTATAGTTTAATTCAATCTGAATTCAATAATAACTCTCATTGTATAATCGATTTTCGTTAGGCAAAGTTATGTACACTGGGCCCAAGTATTTGGTTTACAGTTTATATGTGTGAGTGAAGTCATAGTTATGCACACAAACACAAAATTAAATTAACTTGACTTGCTGTACGAGCCGGTAATATTCATACAGCCGCTCATTATTATTGTGTGAGTAAACATATTGTACCCTACACGGGGTTTATTTTTTTTATCTTTACGCTTGTCGGGTAATCTAGTAAAAATAATATAAACGAGTTTACAATAAAGCCCAACATTTTATACTAACTTAACATGGTAACCATAGCCGATGGTGTAAGCGCTTGCGTTAGCTAGTGATCTAACCTCGACGACGCGAGTTCGAACCCAACTGAGGAATTATTTTTGCTACTTTTTACTTTTTGTTTTTTAATAAATTTATTTTGTGGCCAATAAAATTACTCAAGCAAAAAGTAAAAAGTAACTAAATATAACCAATGAAATAATTTGATTTTTTTATTAGATAAACATTGCTATTGTTTGCTTAGCTTATCGCTTGGGTCATTAGCAAATTATCCGTCTCGTTTATTCCAATATGTTCCTTTCTTATATTGGTTGTTTTAAGGTTCAATTTGGTGGGGGCTGTATGTTAGAAAAAAAAACTTGTGTGGCCGATACAATGATTTAATACACTGTTGTTTACCTGTTTTTTTGACAAATACAAAGTTTTTTATTGGTAAGGATTGACGTAAATAATTTGTCAAAGTAGGTAGGTATATAAATTGAATCAAAGTAAAATTAGAGGTGAAGTGAATCAACATGTTAGATAGTAAGAAATTATGACAACTTCTAATCGCATAACAATAACATCACTTCACCATACTTTCAATAATTTACGAGTTGTGGTTTTAAAAAAAAACGTTTTATACCTACCTACTTATTACTAAGTTTTGTATTTGTTCTAATTTGCTTAACAAATATGAACATTATTTGCATTAAAATAAGATTCATATTCGTCTACTAATTAAAATAAATTCGACTAATAATGAGTCGGCAATCCTTCGTTTTCTATTACTCCTTGTAACCTTCTGCTCATGAGATCTCACAGTTTGTAAGCACACTTTTATGCGGGTGGACAAGAAGGGATCAGCCTTGTGCCTTGCCACGATGTCGTAGTGTCGAGTCGATGAATTTGCCTTTGGTTTTGGCCTAAGATGTTCTACGTCTCCAAAATACGCATATCGGCGCACCCATAACTGCACGGTTCTCCCCTGTGGATAAAAACAGTATTTATAATACTTATAATAATAGCTAATATTATAATAAATAAACACTATATTTTTATACTATATATACACTATGTTTATTCAATATACTTATATATACCTAATTAATATTACTTATAATAATACAATACATAAATATAAGATATACACTGACATTAGCAAACATTATAATCTATTTTTATTTACGTTATTCAAAGGCTTTTCTTTAATCTGTCTAAAGGCTAGATCAAGCTAATTTTAGACCAAGCTAATTTTATCATAATCATCATACGATTACAAATTAAAAAAAAGAAACTATAATAATTCAGTTATGATAATATATTATTATAACTATGGTAGGTATTGCACTTAAGTTACATTAATTATTTATTCCTAGTAAACATCCCTTTCAATGTTTACTAGGAATAAAGAGAATAGAGGAGTTAGTTAAAGTGAAGTAGGTATAATATCAACGTAATATCTAACTGTTACTCACCGATATCATTAAGCGCCTTGTAACTTCACTTCATCTCATCGATACGCTAATCGATAACAATTCAAATTGAGTCAGCCCAAAATTTGGCGACGAGTTTGGCTCTTTCAGTAGCGTCCTGTGATGCATTTCACAGGAGCAAACAACAGAACAGGCAGGACACGATATAAAGTGTCCCATCGTTTGTTAGGCAGCACCACATTTACACTCACAATTTCACATAATATAGATACGTTTTGCTCATCCAAAACAACGATTTCCACCTCTTTGAACATTGATAAATGTTGCTTGGTTGGATCCACAGAAATAAAACCACACACATGCTCAAGAGTAGTAATCAATAAACTCAGTAATGCAAATACTCGTAGATTGACAAGTAAGAATGCTCATTTTTTATAAATGAAGGTGTTTGAAAACAATATTTTTAAATTGTCGGTAGTGGTTGTCTAAACAGTCAAAATCAAATAGCCTGAGAGTTCAATGTTTGTCTCAAACGTTGGAATTGTTATAAATTCTACTTTAAGTAATGTTTTAACAAAATAATGAATACAAAAAGAAAAATAATATATTATTGCATGCATGATTTGAACTTACGACTTCTCGTTCAGTGACCAAAGACGATAGCCATTGTGCCAGGATTGCTATATTAACATCATGCAAAATATTATATCTCCTTCAGCATCATAAGTGAATGATGACTATATATTGGTATATGGTAATTGATGTGCCACACGCACACTAATAAAAACTGAGCTCGCTCGTTTTATTTTGTGTTTGTGTGCATAACTATGACTTCACCCACACATATAAACTGTAAACCAAATACTTGGGCCCAGTGTACCTACCTAACATAAGAAAGGATGCTTATACCCAAAGTAGCTGAATACAAGCTGTGAATATTGATGAACAGTACTTAATAGAGGAAGCAGTGTTAGAAGTCTATCAGAGCGAATAACAAACTCGATAAATAAATGAGTTCCTTAGCGCCGACATCCAAGGGTTCCAACTTGATGGGACCTGGATCCTCCGTCATATCCCAGCTTAACATAAATCAAGCCAGATCATCCAGGTTTCAGTGAATAGAAACCGCATTTAAATGAAGCCTTTTATTGACTTTATCTTGATTTCTTGAAATAAATGGAACATTAAGCCAAGAAACATCGAATTCTTACATAAAATACACTTTTTTATGCTTACTCTGCCTCTATTGTGATGTGCATAAGGGGTGGAAGTTGAATTTGAGATTAGATACTGAGTAGCCCACTTCATGAAATTCATTAACCTTTCAAGCATTTCCTACTGTTATCGGGCCCGGGAGCCCGAGTGGCACTCAATGAATTAAAGCCTGGAAGTCATCTTTCCAGTAATAAAACCAATAACAATGGAATAAATAGACTTATCGAGTTAGTTGTATGGAATAAAACAAATTTTTTTTTTGTTTTTTTATTAGCGTTCTTCATTTTCAATGTCATCTCTCACTAAAATATTATCAAGGAAAGTGGCAGGTGCTGCTATATTTTCTTGATGCCGAGCCCAAACCAAAGCCTGATATATTTTATATATATTTTCTGATAGCCTATTTGAATACTCAAGCCTGAGTATCCAAATCGTAATGTCGATTATGAATAGCCAATCCGTCAGGAGTACAGGAACCAAATCGTGAGGTAACAAAGGTCCAGAAAGAATAGCCAAGATTTCGGGATCACTGTATCGTCAAGAACCGAATCGTGAGGTGACAAACGGAATACCAGAAAGAATAGCCAAGTTATTAAACAAAATACACAACACAAACGAACAACAGAGTACCCCGAAACGCAGAAACGAACGGAATGACATGTGAATGACATTTATCCACGAAAAAATGTCCACAGAACACATATACTACTAATGTCAACCCGTACATGCAAAGTTGCCACATGATTTAATTGTGTTACAGGTTATTAAAACTTTAAATAATTTATTAAGTAGTTTTCAATTATTTATGGATAAAAACACAATTATTTTCGAATTCCTCTATTTTTTCTCTACGATTTGGTGCACGTGTACCTCGAGGTACATGTTTGGGCAAAGTTGTATGGGCTTTTGCTGACCTCCTTTAAAAATATTTAAGACAGATGGATTTTTCTAATTTGTTATCATTCGTGTACCAATTTTACAAGAGGCATGTTTAAAACCGGTAAAAAAAACACCAATATTTACTTCAGTTGATCACGGCAATGGTCCTAATGGCAAAGGAATTTTGAAACAAGAGGGTCTTTTCTCATGATATAATCAGACACTTTTACCTGGTTCCATCCAGTGATTTTATTCTAATCTTGTTTTCTCAGCTATAGTTAATAATTACATTTTTTTAATTCAAAAGTCGTGTGCTGCTTTTTCATTTAAAAATAGCTCCACAATATGTGCATATCTGATTATTTTCTTTTTGGTACATTTTATTTTCCTCAAGGAAAAACGGAAGTACACGCAATAGATTTAACCTAAATCTCCCCTATTTATCATTCATAAAATATTCTTCATTTCCTTATATAGGCCGGCCATACATAAACACATAAAACTATGAAAGATATTGCATATAACTCTTGCTTATTTAGAGGTCTTTATTTACGACGAACAAGTTATGAGGTCATATATGACAGTGCACTAATACATGAAGATATATCTTTATTGGACAAACGCTATTAAAGCCAAACTTGGCTATGCTTTCACTACGGAAGTATGCTGATGATTAAAAGAATAGATAAGAACGAAGAAGAATAAATAGGTTCATTTTAATATAATAATAATATAATAAATTAGGAGGTTCCTCTCTCAAGAGCCCTGACCACTGGTAGATCGGACCCTGTTCCCGATGCCGGTGGGCTAATATTTTTTATATTTTTAAATGTTTTTTTTTATATTACTTTGTATAGAAATATTTAAAAATGTAAACAATATGTATAGAAAATAAATAAAGGAATATAATAATAGGCTTTATTTGTTCTCACAGTATAAAACCTTAAGATTAGATAGTTACAATAATTAACAGTGATCGTGGTTTTATAGTCATAGTACGGATCGCAACTGGCATCTTAGCTAGATTACAGAGTAACCTGTGTTAAAGATACCAGTCCCATTTTGCTATAAAAATTTAACACAATTTCACACGAGATTCAAAGTTTTTTAAGCAATCTAGATTTTAATAACAATGTGAGAATACAAAAATAAAATAAGGTAGAAATTAAATACTAAAGAAAATTTTTCTTTGTATGCATGCGCGTGTGAGCGAGAGTTTTAATAGAGATGTGTAAGTGTGGGTGTAATTGCGTTTAGTTATTCGTATGTGAAGTGGCAATGGGCCGGTCATATTAGCCGTAGAACCGATGACCGTTGGGGTAGACGTGTTCTTGAGTGGAGACCGCGAATCGGCAAACGTAAGGTGGGACGCCCCCAGGCTCGGTGGAGTGACGATCTTCGCAGGGTGGCTGGTAGCAACTGGATGAGAGTTGCTGAAAATCGAATTGAATGGCGTGCGATTGAGGAGGCCTATGTCCAGCAGTGGACTGCTATAGGCTGATGATGATGATGATGATGATGCGTATGTGTGTGTGTGTCTGTGTGTATTTGTGTATTGGTTCATTATGGTCATGTTGGGAGGATTTAATGAAAGACGACGACGAAAGGTACAGACGCCAGAACATCAAGCTACCCAAAACTGTAAAATTTTCACAGTCAACCTTGAACCTAGTGTTTTAGGGATGAAGTTGAAAATCTATTAAAGAACTTTGATAGATTAATAGTAGCTTGATTGAGTTCAATGCGATTTCATACAATACGCACATGAATCCGAAAAATCAGAGTTGCGTGTCTTGGGTTCGAACTGGAAGTCTATGACTTCGCAGTCCGACGGTCACACCACTGGACACTACTGTTTATGTTAGTAAGTTATGAGGTCAGATCTGACAGAGCACTAAGGGTCCCCGCACACGGGCCACCGGCCACAGCCACAAACGCCGCCACGAGAAACTAGAAGCGGCTACGAAGGTAGCTGAAGCGCGCGACAGCCACTTGTGGCCGGTGGTCGACAATTGCGGTCGGTGGCTGCTACTTTTTTTAACCCATGCATGCAGTATCATAATGGACTCGGACGAAGAATGTTGACTGAGGTAAGGGAGAGAGGGGTGGGGAATCGCGCGAGTGGCGTGTGGCGGCGTTTAGTGGCCGGTGCGGGCCACAAGTCGCAAGCAGCGACGATTTGTAGCATGTGGCGGCCACCGGCGTCAACCGTGTGCGGCGAGTCCATATAAAATGTATGAAAACTGCAGGAAATATGCCGGTGGCGTCGTTTTGGTTGTGGCCGGTGGCCCGTGTGCGGGGACCCTAATACATGAAGATATATTTTTATTGGACAAACGCTATTAAGGCAAAACTTGGTTATGCTTTCTCTAGAGAAGTATACTGCAAAATTTTACGTATTCTGATGAGCTTTACAGCTTTTTATAGTCTTTGTGCACCTTTTGTGCTTTTACCATTATGTTGGGAAAGGCACTCAACCTGGAGTTAGGAGTATAATATGTGGTCTTTATACGGGGCATTAAAACGACGCAAGTGGCGATGATAGGTGTTGGAACCCCGTCATCTAGCATTATGTCATGCTTGTAATCCTTAACGGGTTCGGCACAGGTGTAGATCTCTATAATGCACCCACATTTCGCCAGTTATATAGTTGTACGACCACGACTTTTATTCTTATACTGTTAATGACAATTTAATTTTTTATCAATTTTATTTAATGTATGTATTAATGTTAATAATTTTTGTTATTTAATGTAATAATCAATTTAATGTTTTAATGAGAATTTTAATTTAACAATTTTTAAAATGAAAATGTTTGCATGCCGAATGGTGAAATATGGCAGAACTCTGATGTATACCTACTACTACCTACTTATGTATTACCCATATTTGCAAATAAATGCTATTCTATTCTATTCTATTCTATCGTTAAAATCCCTTGTAATGGACAGCAAGTACCCACTCGATTTTCTCTACCGCAGACGTTAGCGAAAACCGAGTGGGTATGCGGTAATATTACTGTTCACACCAAAGCGGATTTCACTACCGTCTGTATGCACTTCTACCCACAGCGGCAGCGAATACCGCTCAGGTCGCTCTAGCCGCGGAACTTGATACCAAATACCTGAGCGAAACCCGCGTGGTATATACTTTTATCCACAGCGGCAGCGAATACCGCTTAGGATTGAATAGGCCTTAAACCTGAAAAAAATTTCATGGAAATACTCTTTGCCTGATGTGGGACCACTACACCAACGAATCTGTCATCGTCGTCGTCCGTCTTCAGGACTCAAACTAAATACCGAATTATTCTGTGTTCTTTATAGGGAACAAACATTTAAATAATAGTCCTGAATATTAGATTTGACTTGGGTTTATTAATTATATCAAAATTAGGCAGCACCACATGTGCTGTGCTGTAGTTAGCTTGTTAGATTGTATTGTTAAGATGGCGGTCGAGTCGAGCGATTGGCCGCGGCTGCTGTCACCGGTGTTGCCAGTCAGTTGACGTTCGGATATACATACGGCGTCAACATTCTGGAAAATAGCAGGGAATTATAAATATTTATCTTAAATAAACAAGTCTTGTTCGACACTGGTCTTAAATATATCGGTCGAGTTGTCTGTATAGCGATAAAATAAATAATCAAGCTACAGAGCTAGCTTTCCTTGAGTAAACTTTATGGTTTTAGCTTATAGAGACTGAGATAACGTAAAGCAATTTGAGTCGGTAAAGAGATACAATATAAATCAGAAAATTACGTAATATTTGTTCACTGACTATTATATTCATTTTCCACCCACTAATACAGACAACCAGAGGAGCTCGTGGCTTATAATAACAGCAGCTCGGGTCGATCTTCAGATTCAGCCGCGCTTGCCTAGGTTGGTCCGTGGATGGGTGACCGCCCATTACATAACCGAGTTTCCTCCGTGTCTTGGTAAGCCATGGGTCCCGGCTGTCATTTATAGATTTTTGACAGTCGTTACAGGTAGGCAGTGGCCCGAAGTCTTGCAACCAGTCTTACCAAGGGGTACCTTATTACCCAATACTAACTGGGCTGTGGAGGTCAGATAGGCAATCGCTTCATGTAAAATACTGGTATTCAACTGCATCCGGTAAGACTGGAAGCCGACCCAATAAATTTGGGAAAAGGCTAGGCAGATGATGAATAATACAGTCAACCAGCACAGTCTATCACAGTCTGATGCTGACATCTCTCGAGCTGCGTCATAACACCTGGTCGTCCGCTCTCAGCATCCAGTTTGTCCCAATCAACCTTCTAATGTCCTCGATTCATCTAGTTGGTGGGCGTCCTACACTACGCTTGCCGATACGCGGTCTCCATTCCAGAGGACCTAGGATATCGGCAATCGTCCTCATTTTTGAAAGAGGATGATTTGACGCGTTTCGTATTTCTGTTGAGAACGGTGGTACCTCCGTTTTCAACAGAACTGACACAAGTTTTACCATAGCAGATATCAATCCCGTATATTTTTAACAGTTTGGGGGTCACCATACGAAACCGCTTCGACTCGTCCGCGCGGTCGGGCGATAAAGCAGATCTCTCGTGGCAATGTTTTGTATGAAATTCGCTGATGCCTAATACACGTACACCGGTAGAAGGCGCGGACGAGCGGAGCTCAACACTACGCGCGACCACCATATAAATCTTCGCCACCTCCGTCCAACTACGACCCGACCGCGCAGACATTATTTTAATGCTGATAGAATCCTTTTATGTCCAGACTCTCAGAACTCCTTTGATTCATTGCCGATCGGTCGATACAGAACGCCCCAGTTACCAAACGATTAACATTGACATTCGATTCTTTAAAAAGTCCACTTAAAAATGTCGGTTCCATTCGATCGAGTCCGTAAATTGGACCTAAAGAGGGTAGCAATAAAACCAGTCTCTTTTATGGACGCTTAGACGTCACACGTTAAAAAGTAAACCGAACGGTTTCCGAACTGTCCCGATGTAAAAACCGAAGGTTATTTCAGCAGTAGGTAAAGAAGGCTTGTAAAAAACGAAAGGGGATTTTACGATAGTTACAGCTTTGGGTAATGGCTATGTTTTATCACTGCGGCATACAATAGAAGTCTTTGCATTTAAAGCGGTTCTGCGGAAGAAGGATTTTTGTTTGATGGAGTGGGACAATCTGCATTGCATTCTACGGCTGGTTGTTTGTTCTAGATTCTGGCTTAGGGGTGTTGTGTGGGAATTTTATTTGCGAGTGGCAGTTGTTTTATCATTGTGCCTGGCTGTGTGTATCATCATTTGCTTCAGGTTCCAATTGTTAGAAAGGAATTCCTGTTTGCCAAGATCAGGATTGATTTTCTGTGTTCCTTACCTCAAGAGGAAGCAACAAGACGGTATTACTAAGCCTCCGCTGTCCGTCCGTCCGTCTGTTTGTCAGCGAGCTATATCTCATGATCCGTAATAGGTAGACAGTTGAAATTTTCACAGAATGTGTATTTTTGTTGCCGCTAAACAAAAACAATATAAATAAACTAAAAATTTAAGTTACTCCCTTACTTCGATGGTATTCCCCTTCACGGGCGTGTCCGACTCGCTATTGTCCGGTTTTTCGGTATAGTAAAATCGCCCATTCCTTTAAGGTCCCACTTACCCGTTCTGGGTGCTTAACAATCTGTATTAGTACAGCCTGTCCCGATGCTTTTAAGAGCTCTCGATTGTTAGGAATATTATTTAGACCACGGGCTGTCTGTGGTAAGCGGACTGACTGATTCGCGAAATTATTTTCAAACCACAGTTCCCTTATGTACTAAGTAATATTAATTTTAACTCGACTATAGTTATCATCTTACTGGGGATACGAGCAGAACAATATTATTACGTTGTAAAACAGTGGTTTTCTTCCACAACTTGAATTACTTTTTGCTGTGTTTCTCACAAGGGAAATCGTGTAAAGCAATGCACCGACGAGAGCAAACCAATGTGTTGTAAACACATATGATCGTTGTATTTAACGTTGTATTTATGAACTACTGGATTGTTTATTTTTTCGTTACCTACGAAATACAGAGTCATAAATTAAATAAGTTCGCAAAACTAGGTAAGAAATATATGCATGACATCTAGCCTGTAATCCCAGGCGGTTAGACCGAGGTGTACCTAATAGTACACCCACATTTCGCCAGTAAATCTTTAAGCTCTATGTCAGGGGTCGCCAAATGGCGGACCGCGGTCCGCATCCGGACCGCCGACCCATTTTGTGCGGACCGCGAGAACACTGCAACTTTAGCACTACAGAGTAGGTACGTAATTTATAAAAATGTATCCCCCGCATTATCTTTGTTGACGTCAATTCAAAAACGGCCGGGCGAAGTCACGAGCTAACAAGGGAGAAAGAGTTCGCGGATTGCAAAAGCGTTGATCGTCGCGGTGGGGAAGACTTACTGATGAACATCTCCAGGATTTAATGTCAATAGCTTGCACCAATTTTACTCCTAAATTCAGACAGATAGTCCGCAACAAAAAATGTCATTTTTCTCATTGATGTGTAATAAACTACCTTTGTTATTTCTGTAATTACATTTGTTTAATAAATATTTTTTCTATAAAATGTTGTGCGGACCGCGATGGTCATTTCATTTCTTAAAACGGACCCCTAGCGAAACTAATTGGTGATCCCTGCTCTATGTAATATGGGGCGAGCTTATTGCCATCACTGGGCAAAAATCCAGACTCCGTGGTTGCTACTGATAAATTCCTGATGATAAACCCAATACAAGGTAAAACGCAAAAAAAAATGGTTTCATGATTTTATTTAACGCCATAGACATTAACTACGGTAAGTTATGTAGCTTTAATTGTACTTCAACTGTCCATTTAATAAAAACAGTTTTCTATTAAGTAAAAATGTATAATTATTATTGCAAAAAATACAACCAAATGTTTGAAAATATTTGGAATACCTAAAATTCCTGAATTTAACTTTAAAATATAAAACTAAAAATAACAGACCTCAACTTTTACGCCGGCTATTCAGACGGGTTGACGTTTTAAAAGGCGAACCAATCTCCATTACTGTGCGGACATGGACGGAAGTCCATTCCGTTACCCACGTACGAGCGTCCTTTACTGAGGACGCTAGAAAAGGGGTCATTCATAACTTTGACGTACGCTTGACTTGGATATAGGACTGATACTCACTAGTTCGTTTTGGCAGTATTTGTTAAACAAGAAAGTCGTCCCGAAGCAACTATTGTTACTATCCATAGGTTCTCCCCAAAGCTTCCAATCTCTTCTCTTCTGTATCTTGAGCTAATGTGGACCATTGATGGTTTATTTTGTATAACTCAACCCCCATCACCCGAAGCAGTTACTGTGCAACACATATTTTATTCTGTTTGTGCTATTTGCCACACTCCTTTCGGCATTTACCATCGCTGAATTATGTTCGTTGCGGCTCGCTTATTCAATTTTTCTGTCCGTCTGTACTCATGGCGACTTGAAAATTGTGTGTATCAGCCCTTATGTTCGAACTCGATGCTGTATGGACATTTTTGAAAGTGTCTGTTAGTGTGAGACAGTTTACATCCGAAGTCAAAACGATAGCAAGTCGGAACTATAGTTTACTAAGAATATAGCAACATTTTTAGAAATGTTGCTATATTCTTAGTAAACTATTTTTAAAACAGTGTATCAGGTATGTAAGAAATAAATGGTAGTTACAGTGTTTTCTCCAATTCTTTTTCATATTAAATAAGGTCCGGATTTTTTTATCACAATGACAAGCAAAATGTAGTTAGGCTGTTGAGTATAAATGTAGATGGATATAAGAGTAGAGGATAAGAGTAAAGGCGATGGATGGACTGTGTGAAAGATGATTTGGCTAGAAAGGAGGTGACTGCTGAGATAACGAGTATTAGAGAAGTGTGGAAGAAGAAGACTTGCTGCAGCGACCCCAAATAAATTTTGATAAGAGCAGAAGAGTGAAAATGAAGCAGAAAATCAATCTCGGCTTCGTTAAGTGTCTTTTTACACCCGATAAAAAACATATGACTTAACTACATGAATTCATAAGATAGGGTTTTCAAAATTACAATTCATCGTCTTCATTCCCTTGTCTCATGTAACTTGGGGTCAGCGGAACACGTTTTATTCTTCCATTCTCCTCTGTCAACTGTCACGCTATCATTTACTCCTTTGTCTTTCATATCATTCTTAACACAATCCATCCATCGTTTTCAAAATTACAATTGAAGAACGAAATCTTTAGCTAGCTTTTACCACGACTTTAAAACAGACATTTTTAAAGCACCACGTCATCAACGTAATAGCAGCATGCACGAAAGTCCATTCCCCGCACGTGAGACCAAGTTTAAACCCGAGCCACAAGAGAGGCGATTTATAATGTTGAGAAACCCTGGACACGCAACGTACACACAGTATACAAATGTTGCCGTTAGCACTTTCTATGTTGATCTGGTGGCGCATGGCAAATGCAATGCCTACTCGCCCATGGAAGTAGGTCAATGTTTTGTTGTATTGCCATCTACTTGCCATCCACTTTGTAGGGACTACATCAGTGTAAACTTACCACAAGGTCATAGAAACTATAGCGGGAATTAATAAATGCTTCTTTAAACAAAATAAATAAAAGTAACTTTTATGTTTTTCTTACTTCTCCGCTTTTTTCGTAGCGGAATCGAAGATAAACACTGTTTTAAGCTTTCACGGTTTAAAACTAAACTTATACTGTCTCTTTTATGGGATATCTTCCGTGATTGTTCATTATTTTGAGCTCCCGATATAATGACTCCACAAAACCTGGTGATACTGTCAGTGTGTTTTGCTGTGTCGAGTTCCAGTAGTGCGCGTAGCAAAAGACAAAGAAAGATGGTAGACAGATTTATCTGCACCTAACAATTTATTTTCCATTCAACCCGTATGTTCCAGTCATCCCACGATCATGGCGCTTATAACAGCGTCGAAATATCGGGAGTTCAAAACAATGAACAATCACGGAAGATATCCCGTACGCGACAGTATAAGTTTGGAATCGAAGACAATAAAAATTTCACCCAGACTGGTCGAGTTTCATTGCCTCGACGTTTTGCAGTGGTTAGGAGCAAAAAGGCGGGTTGGTCCAAAAAAAAAAAACAAACAGTAAACAAAAGAAAAGCAAATAAGCAGAACAATGAAAATTAAAGAGCCGCAGGGCTAATTGTTACCAATTTTCTTTGTCACGCGTAGAAAGCTACCAGAGACTGTAATTTTGAACAACGGAAAGCAAGTTGACCAAAATAATTTGGCTAAATTCAAATTAGCCAAGGTTTCTTATTCTTAAGTATGCAAGAAAATAACAATAACGAAGGCTTAAGAAGATAAACCTGTTGCTTGATAATAATACAAAATAATACTGCAAAGCTAGACTTCAAACATCAGCTAATTTGAATTTAAAACGACAGAGCTCTGGGATTACAAACCATAACTTCATAGTCCACGGTTTAATTTCCATTGCCACTTAAAATAGTTTACTGACATTTCAAAACCAACTTACGGACCATTTATTTAAAGTACATTATTGAGTATATCTTCACGTTCCTCTTAGATTACCCTGGGCAACAAAGGCGGTAATTTATTAACTTAACTGAATTTGTTAAGACCGTAGATTTGGAGATGAACAACGGCATCTCAATAAATTGTGTTAAGTGTGGTGCCTAAGATTTTCCCGTTTCTATTTGCAAGAGGTTTTTATTTGGAGACATTTGGAATAAGTGGAAAAGATTGGTTTCAATCTAATGGCTCCAGCACGCAGTTTCAATACACTTAGACTAAGGCTTTGCATACAATCTCTAAAGTTTACCCAATTTGATTAAACAATTTGGAGTTTTATTTCACTTTTTCAGTTATTTAATACTATTCTTACTTTATTTTTCTATTGTAGGTAAAAATACTCAAATCTCAGACAAAAAGTCAAAGCCTGATATTATTTTCTGAAGTCGTGACCCCACAAATCATTTGTAGAAAGAACCTTTGCCTAACCCTTCAGGTCCAAAGAAACTTAGCCTCCAAACCTGTTTGAATGACTTCTGAAAAGAAAAAAATACACACTCTGTTTTCTTTTCCCTAACTATTTACGGTTAGACGAATTGGTGGCAGCATTGAGTTTGCGCGTCCCACCATTTTTCTTCCCTCAGCCGATACAATAGCAGTAATCGGTCCGTAACGAAATTGAATAGACGTTTTAAGGGTCCCACAAACAAATGCCATCAATTACTGCCCTGGAAACCAATCTAGACGTTTTGGTTACCCTCCATTGTTGTTTGCATTACCTTAGCTTAATTTATTTCGACTTTTATTGAAGGTGAGTGATTTTTTTCCTTCTGGAATTGAATTGTAAAGAACGTCGTTCTTTGGGCGTTGATTGGTTCAAATTACTTTGGTGTATTCTATACAGTTATCATATTGATTTGGTTTGTCTAATCTTCGTCTTATGTCCTACACATTCATTCACTGGATGTTCACTAGATGTGAATGAACAAATTAGACTAATGCATGATGAATGATGGACATTGACTTAGGACTAATAATGGTTTCAATGTTAAATAAATATCGAACGATCATTAAATAGCCTTCTCGGTTTGTTACAGCAATATTTTATGTAATAATCGTAAGAACTGATATTTCACCCGTGACAAACAATAAATGAGTTTTAATTTGAAATGTTTGTTTTTTCCTTTTGGACGAATTGGCAGCGTATCTTTATTTTGGGCGTTGATTGGTTAAAATACCATGTCTTCTTTGTTAGTCTAATTTCCATCTTATGCCTCAAGGGTATATTACACATTTGCACGTACATTTGAATGTTTATTCAAACTTATTTCTGAATTCAGCAGAATTCTACACAGCTGTTTCACAAGCTTCGTCACGAGGTACCCAAGGGCATGTTTCTGTCATTCCAAGCGAGTGCTCTTCAAATAAGATGTTTATTACGTCACACAATGCCCTATGTATCTTGCTAGTAAACTCGACGAACCAAATGTTGGTAACGACGACAAACGAATGGCTATGAATGAAGATTTAGTATCATAACAGAACTTTCGACTAGTGAATTGTAGTTAGAATATGACACTATTTAAAGATAGCTAATTTTTGTTCTGTCTTTATTTTATTCTGCAATATTTGGATCGCAGTTATCCGTAAACGACGCAACTAATCATAAACTAGTTAATAACCCATTAGTTAGTCGCATCGCATATTATGGATCGCCTTTGAGATACTAGTGCTGTGACACTCTGCATTTCACTTTGTTAAGCGAATATGATGTGCCTTAGGTACACGTTTCGAATAAATGAACTTGAAATAACAGTTGGTTGCTAGCGTGACTGCTGTGCATGATGTCCTGGATTCGATTCTCAGTTCGGGCAAAGTGTTATTGGGTTTTTCCAATTCCAATTTCTCAGTAGCAGCCACGGAGTTTAAATTTGTGCCTAGTTTATGGCAAAAGGCTCGCCCCCTATTACATGAGACTAACGTAACTGGCGAAATGTGGGTGTACTATTAGGTACACCTCTGCCTAACCCTTCGGGTATTACAGGTGTGATGTTATGTTATGTTATGTAAATAACAGTAATTTAAGTAAAGAGGGTATCTCACTAGTTGTTTTGACAAAATCATAATTTGATAACAAGAATTTGCTCCCGCTCCTGCACACAGAACCGCTAACTTCAAAGCTCCTCAGTATATTCGTCATTTCAAGAGAGTGCACGTCAAGTTAAATGTTTATGATGTCATATGCACTCCGGAACTTGCAACTGAATTTATTCTTGATAATAAATTTAAAAGCAAGGAAGCTTTTAGTCTTACTACAGTCCTCGCAGTTAAAAAACTTGATATTGTTGGAGAAGAATTACGTAGGTAAAGAGAATAAGACGCTCTAAATATTTTAAGCTTCGTTGGTTGTTTGGGGAACGGTACTTCCATGGAGAAGATTGTCCAAATCCCCAGGGTGTCGTAAGCAGCCATGTCTGAAGAGATTAAAATTAATTAATTAAGATGTCGGGATTAAAATTTCGGGGTCTAAGCAAGGTGAATTGTGAATCTTTTATGCGTTGATGATGTTATGATACTGTGAACCTATTAATTTTCCACCATCATGTTGTTGATGAATTAATTGTTGATCCCTCTTACTGGCTGTTGAACATGTAGCTATGGGGCTGGTTCATAGCTTAGAAAAGTGATCCTAATTTACGAGACACCTTGTCATGAAACAAAGAAAATTACAAATTGCATTTTTGCCCGGAGAAAATTCTGCTCAAATACATTATGCTGGCCTAAGTTGACTTCAGAAATCTGTTGACTGACAGCCAAGTTAAAATAAAAGAAAAGGTTAAAGTTAATGATCATGCTAAAATTGGAACTTCTACAATCAATAATAATGAACACCTATCAAAAAAAAAACCACCCACAACTAATTCAAATGCAACACAGTATAAGATTGGAACACTTGTGCATTCATTGGTTGAGTGACTTTTCTTAAGCGCATTAGACGATGTCAGGTCGACGATAACGCGACAGTGCCCTAGTTCCTTTGGCGGGAAACTAAAACGACGGTGGGAATTAGCAGCTGACTTTGAGTTTTTCTTGGAACACGTTACAATGGTTAAAAGTAGAGGACGAAGAATAGTGTTCATGCGACATGGATTAAAAGTTTTGCTGTGTTTGTTTTTAATTTTATGATTGGTTGTAGTGGTCTAACTTATAAGGATATTATTTTTTTACTTTCATACATAAGTTTTTTAAACTAATTTAACTTCTTATTTCAGACTAGAGTGTGACACTCTTCTGGGGGACTTTTGTAAATCGTGTCATTACCTTGTTACATTATGTTTTGTCCATCATAGTTATGTTTGTCTAAACTCTGCCATCAATATTCGAGCTTCCACATGACTAAATGCTAAAACTCATTTATTTGTCCCAGGTTCAAGGATTTTGGTTGACCACTCGACAACAAAAACCGCTCCAATATTTTCCACATTCGCTCGTAAAAACTACAGCGGTGTACACTTGACGTCATCAAGTGAGGTTTGAACTATTCTACTTAAAAAAAAAAAATCAACCAAACATTCGAAAATCAACAACGACCGACAGCCCTTGAATTTGGAGAGCCGAATATTTCCACAGCCGAACATTTACATGTTGGCACAAAACTAATATTGACTATACCACTAGTTTTTTTCTGGTTGCTTAAAAAGAGGTTGTTGTAAGCGGATAAATCCACGGATGAATTGACACAGTGAGTATTGTAGGGAGGACAAATAAAGAACCACAACACTAAGAAATGGCAACAGTTACCTCCAAATAATTATAATGTGTTTATTTAAAGTAAAAGTTATGTGAAGCACTGTTTTTGGAAATTCGTCTCTAAGTATAAGAGAAACTAAGTGACCAATCGGAAATCTCAACAGGTACTACTGCGCTCATTGACGGGCGACCACTTCTCTACCTATTACTCCGAGCATAAGGGTGAAAAGTGCGGTATTACCTAAGTTAGTAAAATTATAGCGTCTTACCATTTTTGATAGCTTCATGATTGTGACCATTAAATAATTTTTGTTTCAGTATTATAATATCTGGGTATTATCGTCATCAGTCACTTTGACAACTGATGACAATGATACCTAGAGATATATCATCGCTGCGCGTAGTTCATTTTTGGAACATGATTTTATTTCACAAAAGCACTAAATCTGTACGTCGTTGTTATTTACATTATTGAAAGGGGTGAATGGTTGAATCCAGTGTATCAACTCACATACTTTTTCTCTAGTATATTTCCCACGAGTAGTACCATCGATCTTCCACATAATATTAATTGAGATCGATCCTCGTTCCTGACATATTCTGTAATTTCCTTCTAAACTCGATCCATTACTCTTAATATTATCAACTTTTTAACTCGGCTTGCTGGTTTGTATATTCTAACAGAGGGATTCATCAGTTTTAGTTCAAGACTTTTTTTCCTGGGCGTTTTTTTTTAATTAGTGTCTTTCTGCTGTCGAATATATATTTATAAATTTTTAAACTGTCATGGTCACTAACAATAAATAATTTTAGTATATATAATTTATATGTGATATATGTATGTATATTATGTATTATATAATTATGTCTGATGTGGTTTGCAAAGGGTACTTGCTCAACATTAAATACAGTACGTGATATTTTGCTAAAGATGTAAGGTATACAGTATAAGAAGGTATAGTAACAGCATTCAAACAGCATCTTAGAAAAACAATCATTAAATTATTGTAACGAACTAAAATAGAATTAGAAAAGGTAACGAGAAATACTCATTTTAATAAAAAGAGCTACGAGCCAAACCAAGTTACACGATTAAAATTAATAGAAAATCTCACTGACAAGTTACAAAATATCACTTACAAACAATTTAGCGAAGATTCTAAACCATTTCGAATAAAACAGAAACAAAATTAATGTTTCATTGAAAACAGTTCCACGATCGCGGAGTTGGAAAACTTCGAATTCAAATGTTATTGGACTAAAACCATCTTCAGTATAACAGCTCAATGTAGTACTGAATTTCAGTGAAATGGATTCAACAAAGTTTTTCAATGATAATCAAAATGGATTTTGATTTTAGGAAATAGAAGTTGTTGGTAAAGTTTTGTTCATAACTTTGAACTTTAGATTTTATCTAAATCGTGTCCAAACTGATTCATAGATATGTGACATCTACAACATTATTTTTAGTATATGCGAAACCTGAATATAGTTTGTTCAGAATAAGTAACTGAATCGATTCCAATAATTTTTAAACCATGTTATATATTTTTTCCCAAAAATATTTAAAAGTTAAAAGTTGGACACCGAGCGACTTTAAGTATCTATCGCAATAATTTAGGTACCTTCTTGCCAAATTATTATTATCAATGAGATCAAGACGACGCTGGAGCCGCGCGCTGCGTGGTGACCACGTTTTTGTGCGGACAACTAGGTAACAGAACAAGCTTATAACTTTGTGATTTTTCATGATACAGTTTTGAAATTTTGTACATAGATTCTTTACATAAAAATACTAGACACGTGTTTCAGGTTTCGAATATACTAAAACGAATGTTGTATATTTCCGTACTGACGAGGCCTGTGTCCCTGCTAGAAATTATAGGCTCGTTATAAATATGAGTCTAAACTCAACGATGGATAATTTTCTTGCAGCGAGTGAGTCCCGCATAGGACTATTTTTAGCCCATGATGCGCAAGGAAGAAAGATAGATCATAGAATTTTGAATAAAAAAATTATCCATTAAAAATTCTGTTTGGCAATGTCCCGTTTCTCCTAGGTATTTTCCTCAGACCGCTACAAATAAGTCCTAGGGGAATATTACCGCCGTTTACTTGCTCTGCACAAGATAATACCACTGCCCGTCCTCCGGATACAATATATTATATTTTACGATGTTCGAGCAAGCTGTAATAGGAGGAATATTCATGACGAATTATGATATTATTAGTTCAGAAGTGTACCTTGCTGCTACAACTAAATCGCCTGTCTCACAGCCGACGAGGAAGCGACTAGCTATCGACCCTCAGGGAACGTTTAAAACATTCTAGGTCCCATGTGAGTAAGAGAGAGACATAAATAAATAGTTGATCACTGACTGTCCTCACCACCCGCCACCATTGCAAGAACTCTGTCAGAGACTGAGAACACCTAGTGGCTACCTCTATTCGCTAATTGCCGGTGGTGGAACGGATCCCTTATATTCCAAAATCACCTGTTACAGCTAAAACAAATCATGTTATTCATATACGAAACTGTGGGGCAATAAATATCAGCTTTGTGCAAATACCATAATATATTCCACCATTTAATACATGGGTCCACTTTATCACCAACCCCAAAGCGAAACCAGTAAATAAATACACGGTCGACTCTTTCAAAATATCAGTAATTCCATATCGCCCGCAATTAATACGTCACTTATCGGTCGAGGACCTTTTCCCCGTATCATTGTCTCCCTCACACATACTCGATTTAAAGGAGATAGTCCTCACAATCACCTGGAAAATACCGGCCGGAACAGACCAGTTTATACCGGTAATAATAGGAGAACGTGAACCTTAATCAAAGGAGACTCAATTAACATTTTATTGAGAGGGCGATTCTTTTATAGGTTTCTTAGTATCTTGGTTTATGACGTCAGATGATAGAAGGGAGAAGAAATTTTGATAATTACCCTATTCTCAATAAAGTAGTAAGGTAAGTACAGAAAACATTTTGATTCAATTTCCTGTTGAAAAAAGAAAGAATTGTGAAACGTATAGCAATTGCCACGGTTGATGAAAGAATAACATACGTTAATTGGATCCACTACAGCCGAAGGGGTTTACTAAAAAGAGGGATTTTCGAGAGTGTAGGCGATGGTCAATTCAGTTTTGAAAACAACGTCTAAATTCACTTGTTATTAATCAATGTTGAGTAATTAACGACCCTCCTCATGGAGTCCCGCAGGGCACTATCTTCGGTCCATGTCGAGCTTGGCAGACAGATTAATGATACCACCGTATGGTGACTAATTTTCACCTCGATACTAATGTCTAAGCTCGTTACGAATAAGTAGTTATCTCATTAAGGTAACGATAGATGGTGAATTGGAATTTACATTGCGAAAACATGGTACGCTACTGAAAGTGTTTAATCTGAATAGTTTTCCCAACTTCATGTGCTAGGTACGATTTGGTACATAAAATTAAATAATATACCTTACTCAATACTCATGTGTTAGTGAGCGCTATTGAGTTTCACCATTAGGAATTTCTTAGTGGCAGCCGGGAGCTTACATGATGGCAATGGCGAATTGGCGATGGCTTTTTTATTGGAAAAGAAATAATGTAAGGGTGTGATTAAGACCATAAAATTTAACATCTTTCTGATTTATGCTATATTTATACACCCCTGCCTTATTATTTGGAGAAAACTTGTGACTGATAAGTGATAACTGATGTCATGATGTTTTGCATCGTAATGAAATGTGTAAATTAATAACAATACGATGCCGAAATTAAGTTCTGCATGTTTCGATGAACATTCAAAATGTTATCTGTCTAATTATGACAGTTTAAATAACCGAAACATGAAGTTCTAAACAAAAGCATTAATGTTTATTAAATACTATGCAGGTTTAATAATAAGTTCATTTGAAATTTAAATTGGTAGTGATGTCGAATTTATGTCGTAAAATGTTCATTCAATGACTTAATATTAGAAGTCGGGATTCCATTCACTTAGCAATACAAAATAGCAAGCATGATGTAAATACAGTATAGCTACATTTTGTCATTTAAGTTTTTGTCCATAATAATAATGTAACCCATACCATAGACTAGCCACAAAGAAAATAAGACAAATAGACGAGTAGTACGAAGATGAATTGACTCAGAGAAAAACTCTTCGCCTTCCTTGGTATCTTGGTATCTCTAGAAGTCTTAAACAAAGTTTCATACCATCAGCGACTATTGCCACATAGTTGATGAAAAAGTCTAACATGTATGATTAAATTGAAATCAGCTACCCATAGGCCTTATGACAATCCTTTTGAAAGTCGTTACAGGAATACGAAACGGTTTTGCTACTAATCCACGCCCCAGGACCCCATGCTAAGCAGTCGTGCTTACCACCAGTAGACGAACGCAGTAAAAATTTAATAATGTGATTAATATTAACAGCCACGCAAAAACAGCTGCCTACTTTCCACAAGCACCCCATCTATCACCTAAAACACTACCCAAGGGACAAATAGAAGCAATATATTTAAAAATGTAAGCCCACATCCACTTCGACCCATCCCCTCTATTATGGTAACTTAAACTCAGATCTACTACTGATACAACCAATTTATTATTAGAAAATAGAGGTCTATTGCTCGATAAAACGACCTTACGTTTAGTATTAGGATCACGTATTTGACCCACTCCATTGGGTTCGTATAAAACAATTCTTTCTTGCTACTTTTCTTCAGTTACTAGGTCAGTTTCTGTTTGAAGGTCGCATTCAATGAGGCTAATTAGGAAAGTGGAAATGGCTTGGTATTTAAGATTAATTGGAACGTCGTGCTTGCACGATTGATTTTTGTTGGCAGTTTGGCCTAAATTCTAAGAGTAGGCTTTACCAAAAGCCCGTTAACAATTACACTAAGCGAGATCTAAATGTAATGAGGAGGTATTAAGCAGAAGATTCGCCGATGCTTTATGCTGAAACCGCTCTTGCAGGTTGCTGAGTAACTATTTTACAAAATGAATTTGACACAAATACGTGGATTTCATTTGTGAAGGATGATATGGCTAGAAAGGAGGTGACTGCTGAGATGACAAGTAATAGAGAAGTATGGAAGGAGAAGACATGCTGCGCCGACCCCAAATAAATTGGGATAAGGGCAGTAGAATGGCGATGACGTGGATTTCTTATTAGGCGCTGCTAAACTTAACGTTAGTGAAAATCTGAAAAGAAATCGATTGACTTCCACAATTCTAATGTGTTACATGTGTTTAATTACCCATGAATACGACGACAAAGCATTAATTAATGTGCACGTATGAGGAAGTAAGTAGTGGGGACACTGGGGACAGAATAAACATCGGAACGGCAACATCGCACAGTAACATTATCACATGGAGCACGATACTGGATAGTCTGGAACTATAAAGCTACATTCAGATAGAACAGAAAATAAACTGCGACAAAGTCGTTGCTCCTGTAGCTATTAATTTTACGCTACTCTCACTAGGAGAAAATCTAGAAATTGGAGAGACATGAGGTGCTAAAGTAAATGTAGAATTCTCATACATTACACAGAATATATTATTATGTGCGGTTCTCAGTTTCGGAGTTTGGATCTATGCACGGTTCATGACAATAGTGGTATTCACTGAATATTACATAGTACGAAATGTGTCTGACGAAATGTGGGTGTTCCTTACGAAGGACCATGATGAACGTACAATTATTGTCACTTTTGTACTCGTATATTTGACAAGATTCTTATTATGATAAAAATTTCCTAGGTTAACCATGTGGGTGGACCCAGGCAAGCAGCAATAGCTTTCGAGGCATTTTTCCTACATCTTCACATAGTATAAAACAAAGTCGCTCTCGCTGTTTGTAGGCTTAGATCTTTAAAACTACGAAACGGATTTTAATGCAGTTTTCAGCAATACATAGAGTGATTTAAGAGGAAGGTTTATATGTATATGTGTATGTACATTGCACCCTTGCGAAGCTGGGGCGGGTAGCTAGTCGGCTATAAAATTCGTATCGAATAAAAAAAAAGCTACCGAAATAACAGGCACATTTTTGATTTTCCCATCATCTTCACCACTGGTACCGTGTCCCGTTATCTTTGCCTTTAGTTTCTTAGTATGGTTAAGTTTTTGAAGGTCGACCATTCTGGAAACTACTAGAGGTAAGCCTGAAATCCCCAGAAGGCGCTTACTTCTTTAGGGAACATGGGTAAGATGTTATACATAAAATAATATGATAAACGGATACACCAAACCAAGTTTGACCCTCCAAAACTTTCCACCTTGTAGTGCATCTGGGAAATATGAAAACAGGAAAGTTTACCTGAACTGAGTTCAGAAAACACATAACTGCACAAAACTTGGATGGCCAATGTCCATGCAAGTTAAAATAATTTTTTCAAGCGATAAAGATGGCTGTAGGTGTCCGCCATAGACCGTAGTATTCTGCAGGGAATGCTGGTTTTATAAACACTTTCGGTCTTTAGAGGATTGTCGTAATTGTAACTCTATGCTGGCATTTTAAGAATCACGATTTTAAATATAATAGTAAGCTCTAAACGAACTATACTTGGAGTGAAATAGGACCAGTATTATCTTTGAAAACTGTAAGCCTATATACCCCCGAAGGGCTAGGCAGAGGAGTTCCTATAGTACGCAAGATGACATCACGCTATGCAAAACCAGTTTATGCAGATCTCTCATTGTACGGGACATCTGTACAAAGAGAGGCCATATAGTACAGGAAATGTATAGCTTGATGTGTTGCCGTGTTTACACCCACATTTCACCAGTTATGGTTAATTCCCACTCTTATAATAGGGAAGAGGGAAGATGAAACGGGGTAGTCGTATAAAGGATGATTTCCACCAAACGGCTCGCATCGCATCGAAGGATACGAACGGATGCGGCTACAGCTGATCGCATCCGGCAGGATGTCGACACATATGACCGGCTCCGTACCGTCACTTGCGAACGTATCCGTTTCTTCGCTTAGTCAAATATTTTCATTCCTGCCGTGGTGTCAGCCGAAAGGATCCGGTCGGATACGACGACAGGCGAACGGAGCCGGTCGTATGTCGCAGCATACTTTCAGCAACGATCGCGTGTCGTGGAAGACACCCGCGGTCAAGTTGCTGTACACGGCTTGGTAATATAGACTTTAAATTGTGTGTATACGATTTAATATCGTTTAAAAATTGTAAAATCCATTCCAATCCGATGCGATGCGAGCCGTTTGCTGGAAATGATCCTTTAAAATACGTTCATATAAATTGGGCCAGATTTTTCGCCAACCGATCCTCAAGGCATATAATAAAGATTATTCATTTGTCGGAACCATTAGTACGGACATGAAATGAATCGCAAGTCCGCTGGTGGTGAGTTCACGCGACCTACTTACCAGTCTACCCCCACCACAACGTGGCTTCTACAGAGCCCTGATGTTACAGCTCGGAGGCGAGGACGACATTCAATGTCTGATCGCAAAGGAGTTGAGACGTCTTGGAACTGTACCCGATTCATTGTGCCCCGTGTAATTGTGTTAAATTGTAATGTCAAGTAATTTGTTAGTTTATTATAAACAGTGTATCGCACCTAGTGTATTGTCATTGCACGAAACCCATGGTCTGCCCACATGATGTACGAGCCTAACAGAAAAATCCTGACAAATCCGACACATTCATCTATCCCTCTTTTACAGCACCGAAATAAAATGGCTTTCGCCACATCCTTACCCGGAAACATTTAGCCAAAATAAAACCATTATAACCCCCGTTAGAACCGACAACAAAAACATACGACAACACTTAATATCTTCGCAATGGGACACAGTAACTAACACGCACGCAACATTGTAAGTAGCTGTTAAGAGGAGCAGGTGTTCAGAACAGCTCTAGAAAGCTTTTAACTTAAGAGCCCCGCACTTGGAGACTGCTACTTACCATCCTCGGTCGCTTTATGAAACTTTGATATGGGGATAATGAAAAATGTTTTGTTAGGTACTTGGGATATTTTTAGATCTTTTTTTGGAGACAAAGTCTTGTTAAACTTGAGTATGAATGGATAAGGAAGTCTTTGATTTTTTTTAATAGCTGTGCCTCCGGTACCTGAAGTGTAGATTAAAAAAAAAACTCTGCCAGAATAAGTATCTATAACTTCATCATCATCATCATCATTTCAGCCGAAAGACGTCCACTGCTGGACATAGGCCTCCCCCAAGTGTCGTGTATCTATAACTTACATTACTATTAATACTAACGGGATATTTACCATGTTTACTGTTTTCTATGAGTTCCCGATATTTCGGCGCTGTTGCAAGCACCATGATCACGGATAAACTGAAGTTATTGCGGGTGGGTATTTATGAGCAGACAAATCGGTCTACCCTCTTTCTTCTTTATTCTTTATTGCACACAAAAAAAAAAAAAAACAACCCCTCCCCCCTCTTTCTTGTTCGTTATAACTTAATTATGAAAAATTGAATTTTTTCACTGAGATTCCTGTCCGTTTGTCTGATAATCACCTACTTACGTGAAAACTAGGAAAGAAAGAAAAAAACGTCTATCTTGCAAGAAAACTCTGTTTTGACTGTGGCAAAAATGTGACAACTATTACTTTTTTCACCAATCGACTATGAGATCAAACGCTTACCTGGCTAAAAGGGAACATCTAACACCTATATCAGGCGTTTCCGATAAATTGCAGACTTTACAAAAGTTGAGCAAAGTTGAAAATTCTCATGTGTCAGTAATTTCACCCCGACCTATTACCGCTGAAAATAGAACACAGCAATGCTGCTTGCAGGAATTGTACCTGCTCGTTTGAGTTAGCAGAACTAATATTTAATTTGAACGAACAGCGCAAGATCTTCTATAGCAATGGAACTTAGGTATATTTTAGATTAAAAATGCGGACGATTTTTTTACGCCGTTTAATTATTTTCTATTTTTGATGCCTGTACATATTTCTATTACTATTAAATGATGTATATACATACAGGGTGTAAGCGCACCTATCACGAAGCTGTCATCCAAGCAGCCTTATGTACAGAATGCTTGGATGACAGCTTCGTGAACCAAGCATTATGTACATCAAACTAAGTAACTTTACGCAAAAATTATTGCTGGGAAACGACTTTTTTTTTGGGGTGAAAAATCAAGTTTTACGGTAGAACTCAATGTAACGCACTCAAAATATTTTGCTGATGGAAGAATTGAGTAGTACGGGGGTCGTGGAGGTGTTTAAAGCAAATCTTACATTAAAAACCAAACTTGAGAAAATGTTGGAACTTTAACCCCCAATACATACGAGTATTTCCGTAACTAGAAAGTTCCTAGGTATGGTCTGGAACAAAAAAAATATAACAAAGACGGGGAGAACAAGTTAGTGCCTTTCGGCTTCGTTAAGTGTCTATTTACACCCTTATTATGTATTAATTGAGTTAATTTTTTAACGCATTGAAAAAGTCATGAGAATTGAGCTGACTGTAGCGCAAACCGAACCTTGTTTTTTTTATAACTTTACGCAACGCAGTTTATTTAAACAATACCTACCAGAAATAATAATCTGCCCAGCCTTTTCCCAACTACGTTGGGGTGTGTGATTACCAGTATTTTACAAGGAGCGACTGCCTATCTGACCTCTACAGTCCAGTTAATACTGGGCAACCCCCTTTTTTTTGTCGTATGGGAAGTCATCAAATTACCCCCCCCCCCACTCTGGGCGGAGCGGAAGGGAGTGTCAGACTTGTACTGACTAAAACCCATCCATGTTCCTTCTTTGCCCTTTGTGTTCCAGGGCCACGGTATCTCTGTCGAACAGTCCCGCAGCCCTGGCAAATACGATACCCCTTAGTAAGACTTGTTGACCAGAAACAATTAAACGTACAAAAAGAAAATTGTTTTATTCATTACCTAATAACCTTAAGTACCTCTAAAGTTTTTCCTTCCAGCTCTAAAACCGAAAAAAGATCGTTGTCATCCCACTTAAATTACGACTTTTTTGGCCATTATTAGCAAGAGCGGTCCACTTTAGATGTAAAAAACCTTTGTGACAAAAACCGTCATCAACATTCTAACCACATGTCCATCAAGTGGGATAATCTTTTGGATCTCTTTTTTCTAATGTTAGTGACACTGTAAAGTAATCCTTCAAAGACATTTTTTTTGTGTAACTTAGGAGTTGTATACTGGGTGATTTTTAAATTGTTGGCAATACTTAAAGAGCGTGTAGTACTTATGAAAATGAACAACTTATTCTATGGGACTGACCATGAAATCTCAAAAAAACATCAACTTCACCATAAATTATAATTATTGGATGCGCAACTCGAAAAATTTAGACAGGAGCTGATATTATGGATATTTTTTTCGTGATTTCATGGTCGGTCTCACATCTACTAAAATTTGTTCCCATACAGTATTGCCAACGTTTAAAAAATCACCCTGTATATTTCAGCTATTTAATTAGAAAAAGCAGTGTCTAAAAAACTAATAATTTTGTGAAAAGGAGGAGCTCGCTCATTTTCTAACGAAGAGAAAAGTTCTAATTTAGACGTGGACTTAGACTTTGACTCAAAAGACCTTGGAAAAAACCTTTTTGTTTGAGCTGAAATTGATTGTATAAAAAGTGCTGCTCTTGGTTTTGGATTTATATCTCGGGTCCGTGATTTAGAACGATATTAACTATGAATTTCACATTCAGATCTAGTCTTAAATCTATATCAATAGTTGGACAACGTTAATTATATCTGCTCACAATTTACCACCCTTTCACCCCCAGGCCCTAGCGAGAGCGCGCGGTTTGATAGGATCCAAGGACACTTGGTAATATCTTAAGGTTTAACATCAAAGATACAAATGGTCTTCTAGAAGCTACCAAGGCACCATAAGATCATAAGTCACACACACATATAAACCATAACCTTTGTCTTCTTAAAACACCATAGAAACACAACCACGATAATTCCACAGTCACCACTTTCACGGAACAGTCAAAACTTTAACCGCTTTCGACGCGTTTAACGCGTATCGCACTGAATACAAACTTTATGGCCGTCGCCGGCTCACCGAAATGTTGACGTCATTATTCTACGGATGACACGCTGTATAAACTCGAGGTACTCATTCACCGGGTATTGCGGCCATGATTCGGGGAAATACGAGGATTTATTTTTGGCGAAAAGCGTGAGACGGCGAGTTATTTCATACAGTCATCAATTTTGTCAAGTGGGCAATCAATGCCAGAAATAGTTCGTTTAATTTCATTTTTAATCATCTTATAGTCTACTAACGTATTAACAGTGCTACATTTACACCGACATTTTCCATTTACTTCTTTCTCTCTCACACGCTCTCACTCTCTCTCACTCAGCACTGGCATATCCTCATCTGGTTAGCATTGCAGCATTAAACTGCTTCAAGAAATCTATATTTCAGGCCTTGATTTTAAAGTCGTATTTTTAACACTTGACAACTGGGACTAACAATATGTTACTGGCGACAAGCCCATTGATTTTCCGAGATACTATTTTAGCTCCATAAGTACTAAAACTAGGAGGAATTGATTTCTTAAAACCATTCTTCAAGCTAAGGAGGCCACTACCACCTCCTTGCTCGGGGGTGTCGTTAAAAGTGACAAATGAGTTTAATCAGTTAGTTGGGAAGCATCTTACACCTTTGTGCTATGTGTACACATGCTGTGAAAACTAGTATGTTATTCGTTGTTGAGTTTGGAAAGCAGTATTTTACGTGAAAGAAGTAATTCTTTAAAGATGAATGAATGATGAATGGATGATTGTAACTCAAAATTACTGTCATGTGTTTAAAATTAGTAACTAAAGTACCTAATGGACAGTAGTTTTTTTAATCAGTTTGTAGGATATGTAAAAAATGATTACGGTAAAAATGAGAATTTCCTCCTTGTCTGCTTCTCTGAGTGGCTGATAAATCAAGTATAATGAATGTATTCTTAAGTACCATGGTCACCCTATCGACTATACAGGGTGATTCCGACCGCATCCTGAATCTCGAAACGACTTTGTTTTTCAAACAATTTCACGAATCACGACACTTTTTGGTAAACCCTTTTATTTTGTGGACGTTTTTAAATTGTTAAACAAATCTGTTTTACGTTTTTCAGGACCGAATTTTTCATTCAATTAAAACTTCAGATTTCGTAGTGATTAAAGGGATTTTTCGATGGCATAGTAATTAATTTGGAGCGTTTATTGGATTACGGTTTCCAATTTTGCAAGTTTTAAGAGTTTTGGGTTAAGATTAGTACAGAATTAAATTATTAGATTGGGTTCAAGAACCCTAAAACGGGTAGATTATGGTAGACAGTATGAACCTCTAATTCAATTCTAGAGTTTAAGCTTTATGACATAACTTTAGCAAAAAATAATGCCTACATTGATTAAGCAAACATTTTATTCAGTAACTTTAAGTATTAAGATAGAGTTAAAATAGAAATCTAAAATAAACTGAGAAAAGGTCGTCTAAAAGTGGAAATCGCTTTTAAAAGGTCTCGCATTTATTACAACATTTCCCAACAGGATTGACACATTAAGTTTTTTTGTAGTTTGCGTCTAATCTTTTTACTTTTCTATCAAAATCAAAGCATTTATTTCAAGTAGGCCAGTTACAGGCACTTTTGAATTGTCGAAACAAAGACAACAATGGAATATAGCTACAGTCACAAGGCACAAAAACTGTGAAAGTGCTGTAGTTGCCCATTCCGTAACGTCATATCATCGTTACTACCTATCGAATGTCACTAGGTCCTTTTTCTTTTTTTTCTGATGGGAAATCATCAAATGACTCCTTCCGCTCAGGGCGAAGTGGAAGAGAGTGTCAGATTTTACTGACTAAAACCCATCCATGTTCCTTCTTTGCCCTTTTTGTTCCAGGGTCACGGCCTCTCCGTGTCACTAAGTCCTCAGTTCATTATTTGGCAAAAAGTGAAATGACAAGCGATTTTTAACCATGTGCCATTGTTAACTATCACATAAATACCCTGTAAACGAAGTGAAGCCTCAAATAAGGTTAGGTAAGGTTCTTACCGAAATAGAATACATAAAATACATTCAAATCAATCGCAACCAAGCCACGTCTCTCCGTTACGAATCATAAGCAGTAAGGCATTGACGTAATCAATTGGGTGTTACTTACGTCTGCTACCCTATTGCTTACCAATTCAATCGATAGGCGAATCATGTTCGGTGTTCATTCGTGGGTGCTTTCCGGCTGATATGACGAATGCAAAGCGATCGTATTCAATTGGATCAGGCGTTTCTGAAGGGTTTATAGTCTTACGATTTCTGTACGAGGCGTTTTAACAGTTGAGTTACGTGTATTGATAATTAACATAACTTAAGATCACGTTTGTAACCCTGAGGGTTAGGTATACGTATGACTGTCGTAGGTACTAAAGGTAAGTAAATTTGATTTGCTACATAACATAAGAAAAATGAAGTGAATAAAAAAATGAATAATGATAACAATGACAAAAAATGATAATGATGATGATGAATATGTTTAAGTCCCTTATCATTGGGGGTGAGCCTATTGCCATCAAAGAGGCACAAAAGTAGACTCCATGCTGTTACGGAGAAATTCTATATTCTTGCTAAATCTGGGTATCAAACCAATTTTCAATATTATTATCAATCATTTTCAAACGTTACATCTGAGCAGGTACACCTAACCTACCAAATAACATTTTGTTTCTTACAAATATATAATCATTGGGTTCAATCACAAAAACATCAAAAAGAAAACGAGATTACAATAACACGTTCACCTCGTATATTTACTTCGCGACCTTTGGCTATTATACAGGGTGTAAACAGACCCTTCACATATCCGTCAACCAAGCATTCTGTACATCAAACTAAGTAACTCTACGCAAAAATTATTGCTGGGAAACGACGTTTTTTTTTGGAGTGAAAAATCACGTTTTAAGGTAGGACTCGACGGAAAGCACTAAAAGCATTGTGCTGATGGATAGATTGAATAGTACGGGGCCGTGGAGGTGTGTAAAGTAAAAATCTTACATTCAAAACATGTATTTTAAAAAAATCTTGTGAAAATCTTGCAACTTTGACCCCCAATATCTTCCTAACTAGAAGGTTCCCAGGTAAGGTCTAGAACAAAAAAATGATCGCAAAGACAGGGAGAACAAGTGCCTTTCGGATGTGTTAAGGGGCTATTTACACCCTTTATTTACTTCGCGACCTTAGCCTATTATAATTTTTGAAGAACAAAAAGATAAAACGATATCGTAAAACCCTCACCTTTGATATCTAGGTCGTCCCGAACAAAAGTAGCGGTCCTAAGCTGCTATCAGACCGCCTGTTAGTGAAGTTTCTTCGTGGCAGACATCGCAATTGTTATATTTCATTGAGATAGTATCCTAGACTTTTATAAGGTGAGAATAGTAATATTATAGCTGTTTTGTTTGCAAGTTATTTTGTCTATTTACAGAGTATTTTGGGAGAATTATTATGTTTATTTGACTGCCTCGTTGGTCCTGGGTTCGATTCCCAGGTCGGACAAAGTGTCATTGGGTTTTTCTATCAGGAATTTCTCAGTAGCAGCCACGGAGTCTGGAATTGCGCCCTGTTGATGGCAAAAGGCTCGCCCCCTATGGTATGACTTGAACATAACTGGCGAAATGTGGGTGTACTATTAGGTAGACCTTTGCCGAACCCTTCGGGGATTACAGGCGTGATGTTAAGTACCACTTCAGGACCTCATGCTCAGCAGTCGCGCTTGCGACTAATAGACCAATGAGGTAGTCTGTGTAATTGTGTAATTACGTCCATACTCAATACAGACAATTAACATAGCAGGACAAGATCGTAAAACACGTCACTTCATTAAAACCAAAAAAGCCAATCAAACTTTAAAACTCTTTATATTCTTAATTCCGTTCCCTGTTATCTAAGTCAATAAGTTAAAGTGTTCCTTACTTCCCAGAGCCACTCCTATGAATAACAAATCCGTTTCAGGATGGCGGCCGATTTAAAACATCCGATAAAAAACTTCTTCCTAAGTGTCTGACAAGGTTCAAGATATGCGGCGGAATGTAGTTTCTTCTGAGTTTTAAGAGCATCTATTTTTTAAGAAGTTTATTAGTTTATCCGCGTTGTTTTTAACTTATAATAGGATTACAGTTCTTGGCGATAAGCGTAAGGTTGGTCGCAGCAATGTTAGTTATATTATCTTCGGAACTAAATGCACCAATGAAACTGAACGCGAACAGCACTTCTAAACCGTGTTCAAGACCTGTGAATGTCAATATTCCGTAGGAATGAGGTGACAGATCTTTACCGTTGCTTAAATTTACTGATCGTGTTGTATTTAATTTGTGGAATCGTTGTTTTGTAAAAATAAACTGTGTTTTGATTACACTAAGTTTGAAAGTAAAGGGTAAACTGTGTACTTTTGTTTTCTTCAGAATTTACACTAAGAAGCGAATTCCTTTGTATCTTTTGTTTCAAAGGACGTACAAATTCAGACTGTATCATTTGTCAAACAGAATACATTTTCAAAGGTTATTGGCATGGGGTAAGGGCAATCCTATACCCTACATAATATTATTACACGATAAGCCTTAAACCTTACTGGAGAAATGTAGGAGTACTATAGTTAGGTTATATACAGGGTGTAAACAGACCCTTCACATAGCAAAAAAAGTTGTAACTTTGACCCCCAATATCTCCGTAACTAGAAGGTTCCCAGGTATGATCTAGAACAAAAAAATTATCGCAAAGACGGGGAGAACAAGTGCCTTTCGGCTATGTTAAGGGTCTATTTACACCCTTTATAGGTAGGATATTATATATCTCTGCTAGACCCATCAGGGATATATGCGTGACGTTAAGTTGTGTAATAACAGTCATTAACTTGCAGTTACAAACAAACTTTTCGTCGGACTATGTATGACATTATTTTTAAAACAGCTTCGCTATCCTTAAATACGGCGGGCACACAAAAAGAATCCAACACGAAAAATTAGATTATAAAACTATAAAAGCATTAAAAACATCTACATTTTAAACCATAACACATTGCTCAATTCAGCAAACTACCCTTTTAAATACCTCATAGATATGCCAAGCCAAGTGGCACGGAATTCCAAAAATTGCAAATTCACACGTAGACGTTTCAAAGGCAGCCTGGTTGGCAAGCCACCCGATGTAGCGTGCCAACCGAGTCTATTATACACTGGTTCTTTAACAAATCTTATGGATGCATGGCATTTTTGAAATTCCGTCGACCTACTCTCGTTAAGTGACATTGAGGGATGTTGTAATGAATTCATTCATGAATTTTTGGAAGATATTAAGTGCTGCTTAAATTTTGAAGGGTTTCCAGGAAAAACTATTTCTATAAAGTTGATTTTTCTTTTGGCAAACAGTCTTAAAGTTCTCCAGAACAGCTAAGAGGTTTCTGATTTATTTCCGTTCTTAAAGATAAATCATACTGGAGTCCTGACCGCCGGTAGCTTGGACCCTGTTCCCGATACCGGTGGGCTACAATTTTTTATATTTTTAAATGTTTTTTATATTGTTTTTTCTAACGAATATTTAAAAATGTAAACAATTTGTAAAAATATAAATAAAGGAAATCATACTGAATCTGAAAATGGATATATTTGGCTCCGGAAAATACTGATATCGTCATCATTCTCCTGCCTTCATCGCAAATTTATTTGGGGTCGGCGCAGCATGTCTTCTTCTCCCATACTTCTCTATTACTCGTCATATCATCAGACACCTCCCTTGATGCCAAATCATCCTTCACACAGTCCATCCATCGTTTCTCTAGTCTTCCTCTACTCCTATACCCATCCACATTCATCAGCAAAACTTTCTTCACGACATTTTCCTCATTTCTCTGCATCACATGCCCATACTAAGCCAATTGATACTGACATCAGGAGTAACTACATTTATGGAGGTGTCCGTGTCCCTGTCCGCATATTGTCCATACCGGTTTAACTAATCCTTTAGATTCAAGAGTTGCATATTATGTTGTCTGTAATCTTTAAGCTTTAAGCTTTATGGGGTATATCCATTTTACCCATTTATGTAGCCTACACTATTTGTACTGGGTATGGTAGGGTACAACACGTTAAAGTTGCGACGGGACTTTGCACTCGCAGCGTATGTAGTGAAGCTGCTGCGTGGCGGGGCGCATAACCCTGGAGTGCTGCGGCACTTGGAACTTTGCATGCCTGACCGGTAGGTCTGGAGGCGGCTTGTTATATCTGAATCTTTTTTTCCCTCAAACCGTTTATTTTTAAATTCTTAAATACCGAAAAAATTAACTAGCTTCTACGTGCGGTTTCAACCGTGTAAAAAAAAAACATTTCAATCTATGGCATTCGGCAATAATGTAGCTTTCCATTAGTGAAATTATTTATAAAATCAAATAACTAATTTCAAAGATTTCCTCCAACAAGTACATCCAAACTTATAAACTTTATCTGTTTTAAATATCAGTAACAGATATAAAAAAGGAAATATATAAAACATACCTAATAACCCCAAAATGATGCAAACAACGGCAACTCAGAAATCAGTTTACCTGAAACAAACAAAAAAAACCACATTTAATGAAAATATTAAAATCCTTACAAAATGGTATTTAATACAATCTCGTTTGATACATTTTCCGCAAGGATACAGCCCATACTGGGAAGCCGGAGGCATTGTTCTTTTTCTGAATTTATCGGCATTCTTTGAAACAAAATTTTCTGTCAGACAGAAACGTCGCCCGTCGCCAGAGGGCGCTGTCGGTCCGATAAAAATCCCGGCCCGTCCCCTTATCGCTACCGGACTGCGGTCTGACCAAGCGGTCCGTATTTGACACAGAAAATAGCCCGAATTAATATGAGTTGCGATATTTGTACCAGGATTATGGTGCAATGTGTTTGATATGCTATATTAAAGGATTGTCACGTACGCCGCACATGGTGGCATGGTGTTGGTTACACTCGTTCTGGTTCACGTCGTTTCTCTCATGTAGCACTGACACGAGTCGTACATCAGTTGCACACAACACATACATACACGCATACCGCCTGTGATACAGGTTTATCCTAGTATAGGCATCGAACTTTGGTATACCTACATTATTTCTAAGATTTATGTTGTATTGTACCAATTCATACTTTGAATAAAAAAATATTAGTATTAATATTATTTATTATTCATCGATCATCATCTACCTACCCTTTTCCCACCTATTTTAGGGTCGGCTTCCAGTCTAACCGTATATTCCTTTATCTAACAGTATTTTACACGGAGCGACTGCCTATCTGACCTCCACAACCCAGTTAGCACTAGGTAAAACGATATCCTTTGGTAAGACTGGTTGTCAGACTTTCGGGTCACTGACTACTTGTAACGACTGCCAAAGAACTACAAGTGACAGACGGGACCAATGGCTTGACGTGTTTTTCGAGGCACGGATGAAACTCGGTATGAAATGGATGGTATTCCATTCACAGAACAACCTTGGAAAGCGCTACTTAATCTTGGAGATCGACCTGTGTGGCGGTAATTCTAAAGCCAACAGCTCCTCGATCTATTTACTCGTCACCTCAGCAGTCACAGTCCATCCAGCGTTTTTTTGTTCTTCCTCTACTCTTAGCCATCTAGATTTGTACTCAAAGAATTCGAATTTCAAAATGTCGAACAATGTAAGATCGTTTAAAAATTCCTGCCTTGCCTTTACTTTTTCTTAATTATAACAGCTCGCAAAAGAAACAGATTTATTATTTGCAGTTAAAAGTGTATTTCCCACTCATTTTCGTTCCAAATTATTTTTAAAAATTACAGAAAAAGAAAAACAATATGACCTAATTATTATTTTCTCATCAACGCTCTCATTAAAACACAAAGTTGGCAACATCCTTGTAATAACAGCATTCATAACACGGATCTGTAATTGCAACACAAAATAAAGGAGTTCCGTACAAAATAAAGGAATTTCATAGCTGCAGAGCAAAAGACCTTTTTATTCGCGCCTCGCTTTGAGAGCTGGAGACAAATAATCTAGCTAAGTGGATGACGACACTATGGCAACAGGAGGAAAAGAAACTTGTAATTATAATGTCAGCACGGGTACAAGGTGGTTATTTTAGGCCCTTTTTTTTACTTGGGCTACCGTTAACTTTTTCTTTACTTTTAAGAGTATTTTTTCATAAAATCAAAAACCCTAAGCCTTAGACTCCCTGAGTCGCCCTGAGTCTAAGCCTTTCTGTTGCTCTAGCGGTCGCGCGACTGCTGAGCATGAGGGTCCTGGGGTCGATTCCCAGGTCGGGCAAAGTGTTATTGGGTTTTTCCATTGGGAATATCTCAATGCTTAATTTCCCACGGAGTTTAGATTTGGGCCCGGTTGATGGCAATTATTTCGCCCCCTATTACATGGGACTTAAAAACTATATTATGTACATTATATACAGACTACAAATATAACTAAAGTTATGATAAAAATAAGACTAAAAGTAAGAAAATATAAACATCTAAACAACGACAATAGGACACTTAGGCGTCAAAGTACTAAAAATAAAAATAACAGGCGAAACGTACGTGTCTATGTATTAGGTACACCTCTGCCTAACCCTTCAGGGACTAAAGCCGTGATATTATGTTAAAAACTCTATTCACACATCACATAACGCTCACCTCTCCGATTACAAGCGAAATATTCCGCGGCTCAACCACCAATGAAAAAATAAAAATTACAACATCATACTTCTAACATAACCGTATCTAGTACAACAGACACGTTCACGCGCTGTTACGTCTGAAATGACCTTTAAAAGGTCGGCGTCCGACACAAACTTTCACAAATGGGTTCCGTGCCTAATTTTTCTGACGTTGATATGGATTGAGTTACTTATTTTTCACGCCTCTTTGTGATGACTTCGCACAATGGTTGAGTAAAAGTTTAGTGGGTGTATGATTTTTTTGGTGTTATATTTCTCGCTAGCGGTTTTTGGTGACGTTTCGTTTAGTGGAAAGGGACTGATGGGTTTCTGGCTTCCTTCACATCTTATTCCTTAATGCTACTTTCATAAAATAAATTTGTCACCGTTATATGGTGCAAATTCCACGGATCCGAAAAAAGGGGTATTCCTCATAGCGCAACTATTTTTAAGCTCAACCAACTAAGCGCAACTAAATTATTCCTCAAAGCGCAACCATTAGTTGCGCAATAAACAGCCGCATTGATACACCAAATATCATGAGTTATAATAAAAATTGATAGCGCCTAAGGCAACGAGTCAAAATGTAACTGCCAGTGAAATCACTCGACTAAAACATAAAATTCTACAGCCTCCATTTCATGTGACAGCACAATTGTTCCAAAGAATTGACGTCATTCCACTCCGTTTAACTTCAACTGACATTGAACAAGGTCAAGGCTTTTATCTGATACGCGGAACCCTAAAAAGTTGACGGGTTGGGACAATGCTGTCGCGATGGCAGATACGACACGAATTTTATAGATCGGTGGGTAGGGTTAGGTTGGCCGTGGGTTGGTGGCTCTAAATCGTGGATATGTTAGGGTTAAAGGACTTATAAAGAGTGATACAAGTGGTAGGGGTTTTAGAATTTATGTTATATAGTAAATTTGGTAGCTATGAGGTCGTAATGTTTCGCGGTATGACACACAGTACCTACTGTTAGAATTTGTTGCACCTTAAGTGCTCGTAGGCTCTTGCTTGAACGTTGAGGACAGAGAGCTGGTTAGTGGGCATTTTTTTGGACCCTTCATGAAGCCGTCAACCAAGTATTATGTACATTAAACTAAGTAACAAATTATTGCTGGGAAACGACTTCTGTTTGGGGTGAAAAATCACGTTTTACGGTAAAACTCAATGTAGCACACTAAAAACATTGTAATGATGGATGCTTTGAATAGTAAACGGGTCATGGAGGTAATTAAAAGTGAAGTTATCTATTACTTACCTTAAAAACTAGTACTTAAAAAAAACTTGTGAAAAATTTGGAGTTTTGACCTCCAATATCTTCGTAACCAGAAGGTGACTAGGTATGGTCTAGCACAAAAAAAAAATCTCAATGATGGGAAGAAAAAGTACCTTTCAGTTTCGGTAAGGGTACATTTGCACCCATTATGTACTGAACTAGCTTATGCCCGCGGCTTCGCCCGCGTGGAGTTAGGGAATTTCCCACGGGATGTTACTTCTGGGATAATAAATAATCTATGTATCTATCTATAATTCATACATAGATTTACATGTACTTGCTTATAACTTGCAATTATTAGTTTAAAGTTCTATCAATTAAATTAGATACGTGAAATATTGATACCCTGGTTTGAGATTGGACATCGGACTTACTGGATTTTATCTAAAGAGTATGTACACAAATTTTCAAGTCAATCGACCCCGAGAGTAAAAAGTTTCACAGAAAATTCAACACCCCATTTCATCCTCTAAGGGATAGGAATTTCGAAAAACTGATACTTACTCTTCACAAAGAATACACCCTCCAATTTTTACATCTCTGGGACCCGCGGTTTGGGCTGTGCGTTGGTATATCAGTCAGCCAGTCAGGACATGGAATTTTAATTTGGGGGATGATTTTGGAAAAACTGTGATACACGTATCTCATCATTTTAACTGGAGTATATGTAGACACATTTTCAAGTCAATCGACTCAGAGAATAAAAAGTTTCATAGAAAATTCAACACCCCATTTCACCCTATTAGGGGTGGAATTTCAAAAAAACCCTTTCTTAGTGGATATTTAATCTCCACAAAGAATACATTCTCTAAATTTCATGTCTCTAGGACCAGCGGTTTGGGCTGTGCGTTGGTATATCAGTCAGCCAGTCAGGACATGGAATTTTGAAATTGAGGGATGATTTTGGAAAAACTGTGATACACGTATCTCATCATTTTAACTGAAGTATATGTAGACACATTTTCAAGTCAATCGACTCAGAGAATAAAAAGTTTCATAGAAAATTCAACACCCCATTTCACCCTCTTAGGGGTGGTATTTCGAAAAACCCTTTCTTAGTGGATATCTACTCTTCACAAAGAGTACACTGTCCAAATTTCATGTCTCTAGGACCAGTGGTTTGGGCTGTGCGTTGATATATAAGTCAGTCAGTCAGTCAGTCAGTCAGGACTTTGAATTTTATATGTATAGATAAACAAGTTGGCGGCATCAGATTCTTGCGCAGCAGCTATATATTATATTATGTGACAAATGTTATCTTAAGATATCTACTGTTCTTCACCCGCTTAAATTCTCGATCCCGAATAAACCTTCAAAGCATATTAACATTTTGATATTAAGAAATTGACAGATTAAGGGTCCAAAAAGGAGGCTGGAATATCTCAGAATAAATGATTAATGGAAAGCCCCTTTGCACGAACTTATAAGATTTTTCCTCGCTCTTAGCAAAAATGATTCCTACACTAAATGTGACCTAAATAAAAAAATAGGAAATCAGTACTCATGTCTCACTTAGCCCAGAAAACGTTCATACGTGTTTCTGACGTGCCTTGGAGACCTGCCCAGTTCGTAAGCAAAAAAAAAAGAAAAAATGGGAAATCTAAGTACTTTTTAACGACCTAGCAATTGGGTATTATTTATTTCCATGGAGTTCTCCGCAAAAATCGCTTAGGCTTGACGCAAAAGTTAAGGAAATCAGAAGTTGACCTTGTCGGTTTTTACCTAGTGGAACCTCAAGTTACGGGTTTTTTGTTTAACTGCTAGCTCAAAGGTTTGGTAAAAGATTTTTCCTCTTGTAAGTAATGTTTTTGTTTTTGATGTTTAACATGGATTTAAGTGTACATTGTTTTGTTAAAGAGTTTCGTTGTTCAGTTGTAGTTTGAGCATTATGTTTAGGACCCAGGTCAGGCAAATTGTTATCGAGTTCTTCTATCAGGAATATTTCAGTAGCCGTCCGGAGTCTGGATTTGTGCCCTTTTGATGGCAAAAGGCCCTCCCATATTACATCATCTGGCTAGTCTTATGCCAACTATGTTGCGGTTTGCTTCCAGTCTCACCGGGAGCAGCTGAATACCAATATTTTACATGGAGCGACTGCTTATCAGACCTCCACAATCCAGTTAGTACTGAGTAATACGATACTCATCGGTAAAGCTGATTGTCAGACTTTCGGGCCACTGACTACATGTAACGACTGTCAAAGATCTAAATTTGACTATGTAGGGGTCTGCAAGGGCCGATGCCTGCCAGGGCTGCGGGACTGTTCGAAAGAGATACCGTGGCCCTGGAACACAAAGGGCAAAGAAGGAACATGGATGGGTTTTAGTCAGTACAAGTCTGACACTCCCTTCCGCTCCGCCCAGAGTGGGGGGGTCATTTGATGATTTCCCATCCGAAAAAAAAAAAAAGGTTTAAATTTGACAGCCGGGACCAACGGTTTAACGTACTTTCCGAGGCACGGAGGAAACTCGGTATGTAATGGGAGGCCCCTATTACTTGGGACACCCCTGCTTAACCCTTCTGATAATTCAGGCGAGATGTTAATGAAAGCTTTTACTGCATTGTGATTACTGTGTCGTGAGTTCGTGACTGATTTCCGTAACATTTCAGGCCAGTAATTAAGGAAGACCTGTCGTAATTGGAGTGTAACGAAATTATCCTGATAAATATTATATTCCCTTGCCTCGTGTCAGTCAAACTTCTTCTTTCATAACTGACCTTTCGCTGACTGACGCTGACTGATCTTCCTGAATATTTTATAGAACCTTATTCTCTCTCATGAATAAATTAAATGATTGATTCAATATTCTGTCACGAGAAACTGTGGATGTTTGATGTTACACGCTAGGTCAAGTCAGGGTACTTAATTATTTATCAATTTGACTACCAACTTAAGTTGCTTATGTCCGTATCCCAATTGTCATTCTTCGACGACGTTTTGGTTATAACAGAACAAATAAACGATGTGAGACCATTTTTAAACAACTAGCTGTTGCACGCGGCTTCGCCCGCGTGAAATTCAGTAACTGTGTCAAGAGATCATACTACCGGGATAAAAAGTATCTTATATGTTAATACAGGTTATAAACTATCTATGTGCCAAGTTTCATCCAAATGCGTTCAGTAGTTTTCGCGTGAAAGAGTAACAAACATCCATCCATCCATCCATCCATCCATCCATCCATCCTCACAAACTTTCGCATTTGTAATATTAGTAAGATTAATTTCCATAGTACAAAAAGTACTACAGCGCCATCTATGACACAAATGAAGAACTAATATCATCCTAGAAAAACCCGACAACAACTGTCCTGCAGTAGTGAGAGGATCCTCCTTTTTCTATGGAGTATTGAGGATCTTTTCATACCCTTGTAGACACACTGACATAGTATCTTTGGTACTTGAAATAGTAGCATGGATTAAACTGTACAATACAGGCCCAATATTACAAACAATTCCTAGCAATCACAGCTACATAGCATTCATCCCAACCACAATCTCACCCCATCCCTTCCGAAATCTCTCTCCATTACAATTTCACCGTCCAAGATTTCAATCGTCGACGTCATCAATCTCTGACGTCACCACGGCATAGTGTTTTGTATTCATTTGGGTACGACCCACAAGAAGCTGGGGGTAATGGAACGGTCAAAATGTGCTGAGCTGGGAATCGATTGGAAATTGAAAACGATTTGGTTTCGTGTTTGGCGTATAGTCTACCGACAATGTGCGAATAAACTAGAGGTGCGCGAAGAAAGAATTCACCATAGCACTTATTCATTTTCCTAGCTGGCTTCGCTTAGTGGAAGAGGGCTAGCAGGAGCTAGATATTTTGACACACAAAAAAATCGAAAGAGACTATGCTTAAATGGTTTGGTCATGCGGAAAAGATGAGTGAAAGGCGACTAACAAAAGGTATGACGCATCGGGGCTAATTGTTTAAAAAATAAAATTTGGTGACCAATCGCAAGAGTGACGAGTCTGGTATAACTCATTACAAAGCAGATGTGAGTGGCAACGCCGGGAGGAGACACCCTAGAAAGGTCGGGGTAGTACTCCCACCATTTATGTATGACCAGTTGAGTGAACGTGGACGAGGCAGAAGGAGGCGAGGTGCAGGAGCAGGTGGCGTTCTGCCTACCCGCGTGGGAAGAAGGCGTGAGTTTATGTATGTATATAAACAGTGAAAGATGTGTGCTAGAGACGCAGCGAGGAATGTGTGCGAGGGACACGCGCTCGGTAATATGTGCACGTGATGTGTGCAAAACGGTGTAGGGACCGAACTGAAGACTTGCTGCACATTAGCTATCAAAGTTCGCTTTCCAGTCCGCTCGCTTTTATAAAAAACTCAATGTCATAAAACTCGCGGTTTCCCCCACAATACAGTATTTTCTTACCATCAAATGGTTTTAATGAAAATGTTCATTGCAATACAAACTGTCAACATCGTGGCAAATTGAAATTTACTTTTCGCCACTTTTTATTATTTTACTGGCCACTGTTAACACAACAAAGGCCTGAGACCCCCAGATCGCGTGACGTAACCGTAACTTTAATTCGAACAACATTGAATGTACTCGTTTTCCTCTTATTTTAGGCTTTGTTTTAAGACTTCATTCATATCTTTGAGAGGTTCGACTAGATAATGAAATTGATGAAAGTAGATACGGTATTTATAACAAAAAACTGTTTAATTTTTTTTTTTGTCAGTCTGTTTGTTCCGGCTAATATCCAAAACGGCTTTAACGATTTTGACGGGACTTTTACAAGCAAATAGCTTAAATAAAAAAAATAAAAAATAAATGTTTATTCTCAGACAGTACATAGTCCATAGAGGTTGATAACATAAATCTTATAAACTATGTTAGTACATTAAAAATAACAATAGCAATATAGTTGGAAATAATATGATTCTTCATTAACCTGCACCTGTCACATGCCAGCTAGTGAAGCGACGCATGACCGCCGAGTCCGTTCTGTCCGCTATAATTAGCTTAGCTTAGCTAACTTAGGCCACTTTTATTTTAGAAAATCACAATAATTTTGTGCGTTCAATTGTTTTCACCACCGTTTAGAGTGGCAATAAAATAACAAAACGCAGCTGTTTTTCATCTCATACTAATTGTAATCCATTAAGAATTTTGAGTTATGGAGTTGCCTCAGAGAAATGGTTATAATTGACAATGTATTTTCTGTAATACCGAAGTGATTTTTGATTGATTAATCATTCAGAAGCGACGAAAGGCAATCAATCAGCGGCTTGCTCTGAATTTATATATTTCCTTTTTTTTAAGATTAATGAAATGTTTTCCTGAAAATATTATCGTCTACTCTTTTTTAAGAAGTATTTTTAGAATTGTAACAGATTTTTACTATTATAAGATTTATCTGAATATATATTTTTTTAATACATTTTTCAATCTGTAGGCTATAATTATGTAAAATTATTTATGAATTCGGTGTTCACGCAGTGGGTACCAGAAGACGGGAGTTGTCGCTGAGGATGAGCTACAAAACACTGGCATAATGACCTAGAAGCATTTGTGGGAGACCTAGCTGTGAAACAATGGAGTAAAAAAGATACGGTAGCTACCACGTCAGTGGCAAGAAAACCAGTGTAAGCTGGTCTCTTATTGTACTGAAACTTCGTATTACGCTAGGCCAACACAAAGTAAAATTTTGACCACGACCCAACGTACTTAATATATTTTAATTTCGTTTATTTAAGTCTTTACGAATCAATTACATTTTTAAATGTTCCTTAGCAAAAACAATATAAAAAACATTTAAAAATGTAAAAAATTGTAGCCTATCGGGACAGGGTCCAAGCTACCGGCGGTCAGGGCTCCAGAGAGAGGAACCTTTAACCTTAAGGAATATTTTAATTATTATTCCTTTATTTATTTTTACATATATTATATACATTTTCAAATATTCTAATATAAAACAATATAAAAAAACTTTTAAAAATATGAAAAATAGTGGTCCTCCGGTATCGGGAGCAGGGTCCAAGCTACCGATGGTTAGGGCTCCAGAGACAGGAACCTCCTCACAATGCGAGCCGTGTCCAGGAATATTTTAATTATCATTATGAATTCTTCTCATACAATTTGTTTATATTTAAAATTCATGGCAGTCAAACTCATTCCAAAGCTCACTGAAGCGTCGAGTAAAAACACCCGGGTGACGTCATCAGACATGATAAGAATAGATAAATAATCTGGTTTGGATAAAACATTTGCATTAGGTAATTTATTTTTAACTGAGAATGAAGGAAAAGATTTAACCAATTTTTTGTTTTACAAGTTAACGTTATAAAAACTTTTTATAACGTTAAACTTTTTATAAATTTTTGATACTTTTTATTAAAAAGTATCAAAAATTTTATGAGCTCGTATTAAATAAAGTACTGTGACATGGTGTTTTTCGGGGTTCAGTACCCGAAGGGTAACCAACGGGACCCTATTATTAAGCCCCCACTGTCCGTCCGTCCGTCTGTCTATCAGCGAGCTGTATCTCATAATCCGTAATAGGTAGACAGTTGAAATTTTCACAGAATGTGTATTTCTGTTACCGCTATAAAAGAAAAAAATTAAAATAAATGAAAGAGTTCTACGATGGTACGGAACACTTCATGCACGAGTCCGAGTCGCACTTGGTCGGTTTTTTTTACTAGTCTACTTCGTGTACTACTACTGGGCAAAGACCGCCTATCTGTGAGAAAGAGGACCGTTATTCACGGCACAGGCCTTATGCGGGTTGGTGTATGTCACATGACTTTTTTTAATAATCAGTCAAATGACTGACGTGAATTAAAAAAAAAATTAAAATTGCTCCACATTACTGAAGATTCTCATTTATTTAAAGGTTATAGTGCTCATAGCCAAGGAAATTTCCAAACGTTTAATTGACGCTTCCCGTGACCCAAGGGCTGGCTTTTACATTGAGCAAAGGCGGCATTGCCATACAGCGTGGCAATGCGGCCAGTCTTTTGGGCACATTGCCGGTACAAAACTAAACTAAAAACGAGGGAGGAGTTTTTTATGCTATGTAAAAACTTACATTCAACCTACATAAAGGTTGCTTGTAAGGTTAGGTTTAGGTTATTGTTTTGTCTTTATATGTCATGTATTTATACTTATTTAAAGAAATTAAGATTAATATGGTGTCTATTATTTAAGGTAAAAGCACCAAAGTAGCCCGCGAAATTCAAATTTTCTATCGTTTTTTGCAATTTACCTACAAATTGTCACAGGCTACAGTGTCAGGTTGTATGTTCGGAAGGGGTCCGCAAAGGCCGATACCTGTCAGGGTTGCAGGACTGTTCGAAAGAGATACCGTGGCCCTGAAACACAGAAGGCTAAGGAACATGGATGGGTTTTAGTCAGTACAAGACTGACACTCCTTCCCGCTCCGCCCAGAGCAGGGTCATTTGATGATTTGCTATCCGAAAAAAAAAAGTCAGATTGTATGTTGATGAAAATATGATTCGCGCGAGTAACGTATGTAGTAGGTACAGAATTCATCATCATCTGCCTGGCCTTTTCCCAACTATGTTAGGATCGGTTTCCAGTCCAACCGGATGCAGCTGAATTCCAGTTTTTTTTTTTTTGTATTTTTTTTTAGTAGGTACAGAATTAAAATTATCAAACAACACTCTAAGTTCATTAAACCCCATTCAGTAACTATTTCATGAAAAATTCATTCAAAGGTTTATAATATTAAATCACAATCGACATCAAAACAAAAAAACATTGTAACTCATTTACAACAAAACAAAATAAATCAAAGGAAAACGAAACCGTGTTCCACAGAAAATAATACTGGGACTAACTGAAACGAAAACAAAAAAATATCAAGTTCTGTTTGAATTCAAATATTTTTCAACAATAAAGGTGTGCGCTACAAATCAAGCCGGGCGGCGGTATAGTTTAAAGCTAGCCTTTGTAGCTAACCATTGTCCAAACTCGAATAACCGATGTCGGTTTAACACAAGCTAGTATTTATAAAAGAACGGTGGAAATGGAAAATTAGATTTTTTATTTTTTATAAAGGGGTCAACCCTTAAACCCCCAAACTTACATTGTAAAAATAATACGTCTCTTTTCATTATTTTGTAGTTGTGCCTGATTTATAATTTTCATGTTTCATGTTGATGATATCCTCTTTTATTATTAATCTCCATTTATAAGTGTGATTGAAAAGAAATCAATCTATGATTATCGCACAATCACTTCTTAAATATTTAAATATTTTTGTAGGTAGGTACTTTAATTTCGATTTTACCAAAAAACCTTTTACTACACCTAACAGCACACCTCCAAAAGAAATCCTTACTACTAGCTGTTGCCTGCGACTTTGGTCCCGTGAAACTATTATAAAAATATTACTTCCCTATTTGAATTGGATTTTGATAAAATTTCAAGGCTTTTTACTTTTTTGCATGGAACCCTAGTTTCTAAAATAACATCAGCTATATGTTAGTAAAATTCCCGTCAACATCGGTCCAGCCGTTCCGGAGGTTATAAGTACCGTATACACACTTTCATAGGCACTCATTAAAAAGATAAACAGACACTTCAATTTGATTTATTTGTACCTACTGATTTATAGATTTATATCATCATCCAATTCTGTCGAACCTCGAAGGCACAGTGTCACTATAATATTATCCGCGTTGATTTCCCTGGTCGCGAATCATTAATTCCACGAAAGCATCTACAGGGAAATATATTTATCAACGATCGCATTGTATTGTAGTGCTATTTGTTTTATTGATGCTTTGCAAGATCAAATGTGATTTTATTTTTTGTTACGAAGTTTTATCTTGATGACTTTGTTTTCATTTATTTTGAAAACTACTTGATATAGATATTGAATAAGAATAATAAAATTATAACAAGATAAAAAAAACAATAACTTGTGTGTATACCGGGAGCTCAAAATAATGAACAATCACGGAAGATATCCTGTAAGTGACAGTATCAGTTAAGTTGTGTGTGTTGTTGTATACGGAGTGTAGATTTGTGCCCAATTGATGGCAATAGGGTCACCGCCAATAACTTCAGGCTTAAATATGTACTATTAGTACACCTTTTCCGAATCAGTCAGTGATTACAAGCATCATGCTTTTTACGTGATCTTCTCCATACGACCCTGTCAGTGATTACAGGACAGGCATCATGCTTTTCACGTGACTCTGATTCTCCATACGAAACTACCTTTGCGAATGGATAGTTAGAATCAGTGCCAAAGAAAAAGTGTCTCAATGTCCTTGATATTACGTTCTATAAAGGGGTAAGGGACAGCCCTCCGCAGACTGACGGGGTAAATTCTCTCCCAAAGTACAAAAAAAAAATTGGTGTCGTTTTTGTCCTAAAAATATCACAGAGGCAAATGCTACATTCCCGTTACAGTATAAAGGCAAAAATCCACCGCGACGCACGGATAGGCTACGCACGTGTGTTAAGCTTCGCTTTGTAAGAAAATGTATGTGATTGTGTCCACCGCAAACCACGGACACGCTAAGCATCAAATAACGTCATTAGTACATGCGTGGCTTGCTCGAATAAGGCGCTCACCTAGCTCAACGCTGTCAATGCCAAGCACGCTGTGCATGTGGTACGCGCTAAACTCGAATATTACCCACGTCTATGCTGCGGTGGGCCACGCACGCTACAGTTGTACATAGTTGTGAAACGTAGACCCAAGTTGTCAAACAAATGAATCCACGCAGCTGAAATGTGCCGCGTGCCCATGCATAGCGTGCGGGTGGGTTTGCGTCTTTAGTCCCAAAATGGCTCCGATTATTCCTTAACACGACAGAACCTAAACATCTGACGACGCAGCATGGTCGGATGTGTTCCAAACTCAAACATCCTGTCCCTTAACTTTATCGCCACACAGCTGTTCATTGCTCAGTTAGTCGACTCTGTTATCTATTTATACGTTACGTATCGCCGCCGGAATAGTGAGAATATTAATTCAGAGTGGTAACTCAAATGGTCTGCAATTTGATTTAGCTGTGTGATCTAATTATTGGAATTCTGAGTGGAGACTGCAGAGGCTTTTGCCTGGTGTAATGTGAGATAGTGCAGCGTGGAATGCCCCAGCGCTAGGTAAGTCTGGAGAGACCAGCTTCACTAGACGATACGCACTTTCACTCCAGGCCTCGTTTGCTCTACTAAAGATTGGTCCTTCAAGAAACATTGTCAGCTTAATGCCAGGTCTCGAGTTCGAACTCAAGACACGCACCTCTGATTTTTTGGATTCCTCTGATTATGTGCGTATTGTATAATTATCACTTGCTTCGGTGAAGGAAAACACCGTGAGGAAACGGGCGTGGCTGACAGATATTTCTCGACGGCATGTAAAGCCAAGTCAGAGGCCCATGGGCGGCATAAAAACTCTGACACCAAGTCAGGCACTAACCACACAATAGAAAAAGAAGAAGCCCACTGCCATTTTAGCTTGATCCTTTTGCTAACCCTGCAAGCCATGTCAGTACCGTTCAAAGTATTGCTTGTATTTTTTAGGTCCTGTCAAACTATTGAGTCAATCAACTTCAAAGGAAAGTATTATTTTACTTAGTTTACAGAACAACTGCGGCTTCGTCTGCGTGTATGTCTGAATTTATCCAAAAGTAATGTACTACTGGAATGTTTATATCCTAAGGCAGGTCATGGTGTATCCATGTGCCGAAAATACTGAAATCTGTTAAGACTTTGAGGCCTGAAAAGGAAACAGGCAGACTGACAGAGTTACCATCTCATTTATTATAATAGTATCCAAATACCAAAGGCTGAAAAAGTCCTACAAAAGTGCAACACCTCACGATCAAAATGTGTCATGTACGGAAAAGCGGTTTTTTTTAATTACCGATGAAAAATGTCTATGTAAATATGTAAAGGAGGGTTCAGAATGATGCACGGAATACGTGGTAACTGTTTGTGTGTCGGTGTCCCTTCCACCCCGTATCTACTATATACAACGTGTAACATAATAAACGCAAGACCTCTTGTGTGGTGTCTCAGACCATGAAACTGAACAACTTTTGTTCTACGAGTTCTTGAAATTCGCAAAAAAAAAAAAACTTTCTATAGGAACGGACGCAATCAGCTGATCCACATGTATGGTAAAACTAAAAAAAAAGTTATGAATTTCCAAAAGTCATAGAACAAAAGTTGTTCAGTTTCATGGTCTGAGACACCACACGAGAGGTCTTGCGTTTATTATGTTCCACGTTACAACGTTACACATATACATACGTAACGTCACGTTATACATATAAAATGGTAAACTGACTGACTGGCTGACTGACTGGGTGATATACCAACACACAGTCCAAACCGCTGGTCCTAGAGACATGAAACTTGGAGGGTGTGTTCTTTGTGAAGAGTAAATATCCACTAAGAAAGGATTTTTGGGAATTCCACCCCTAAATGGGTGAAATAGGGGATGGAAGTTTATTTGAAAGTTCATCACTTTTGAAGTTAGGATCTTCAAATTTTGTGTATAGGCTGACGATTGAAAATGAATTTATACGTGTCTCAGCGTTTTTGACAATTCTACCCCCGAAGGGTTAAAACGGGGGAAGAAGGTAAGTACTCGGTTATTCGACATCCACGCGGGCGAAGCTGCTGGCAAAAGCTAGTATTCCATAAAAGACGAAACAGCGAAACCCAATTTCCAATGAAGTCACTTCAATTATTACACCCTGTTTTATCTGTTTAGGTTAATTCTGAAAGTGCTACACCCATCTCAAACAGTCAGACCCTAAACTTATCTCGCGCGTGTCCTAATCTAAATACGTTACCACTACACGTCAACTTCTAACATGCTTGATTTTCACTCTGTTTATTTCACTTCGTGGCAGTAGCGAAGGGTCAATTTTTCTAAGAGGTAAGCCGGAATACATTATCTTTAATGTGATTATATTATTTGCCTATAGAATACTGACTGTGCCATTTTACAAAGGGAAGCCGGTAGGAATCGAGTTGTATGGCTACTTCGCCACTGCTTCGTGGATTATACAAACTTGACAGACTTACATACTTCATACTGTATTAATCTTGACTCTTCAGAACTATATTGGTCGGTTCGGCTTTCAATCTAATCAAATGCAGTAGCATATCTGTATTTGAAATGGAGCAAATGCCTATCTGACCTTTTTTTTTAGGATGTGTAATCATCAAATGACCCCTCCCACTCTGGATGGAGTGGAAGGAAGTGTCAGACTTGTACTGACTAATACCCCTCTTTCGAACAGTCCCGCAGCCATGGCTGGCATCGGCCCTTGCGGACCCCTTCATGGTTGCTGACATCTCTTTGAGGCGCGCGTGGAAGACGCACGCGCCGTCGACACGGCCTGTCATCATAAGACGGCCGGAATGCCTATCTGACTTCCACAACCCAGTTAGGGTAACACGATACCCCTGGGTAAGACTGGTTATCAGATTGTGAGGAACTTATGATTTGGAACATATGTAGTTTTTTTTGAAACTGTGCCAGTAGTGGATGAGTATTAGAAAGCTGGACACGACCAACAATCAAAGATTTTGTTTCTAAACCAAAAAAGTTGAAAGTCGGAAGGCTAGCTCATTGTTGATGCAGAATCAGACATGTCATCTACCTAGCCTTTTCCCAACTATGTTGGGGTCTACTTCCAGTCTACGCGGATTCAGCTGAATACCAGTATTTTACATGGAGCGACTGCCTATCTGACCTCCACAATCCAGTTAGTACTTTGCAATACCATATCCCTTGTTTAGACTGGTTCGCACACTTTCAGGCCATTGACTACCTGTAACGACTGTCAAAGATCTACAAATGTAATCAGAATCAGTTACAGAGATAAATTCGCAGATGTAAGCAGTCGGCTAAGTTCAAGTGAGTTTGCTCCGCCATTTCTCGGCAGGTTAAACAAAACAGGTGGCCGTACCATGTCGTCTTAAAGCAGGAGTAGTTCCAGTGTGGGAAAGGGATGGCGCTAGACGACCTGAATAGCTCTGACCCGTTCCCACACTGGAATTACTCCTCTTTTTGACGTCATGGTCCTGGCCTGAATGGCGGGAGATTTGGGGGCTTTCCTATTTGTTTTTGACTTTCAAAAATATCTGAGTCTCAGCCTAATTAACGATTAAATAAACGATTTAAAAAGAAAACCAGAAACTACTTTTTTTCACGCAAGAAGTAATAAGTTACCTAACTCAAACGACTGACAGACCCTAAAGTTTATCTACAACAGACTCAACTCAGTCAGTGCGTACATATCCTTATCTAAAATACATGACACATCTGTTGAAACAGATTTAGTTTTAGGAGTATTCATTTAACAATGAATTTCTTCGTGTGCAGTTGTAGAATGAAAAGTTGACATATTTTAACTTGACAGCTATGAGCTGTCATCATTATAAGAATAAGCATAAAGTTCAAAAACCACATCAAACGTGTCCTTATTAAAAAAGCATATTACAAAATCAAGGACTACGTTGAAGATTAAGAAGTTTGGCCTTAGTTCCTTCTGCGCTTGCGGCTTCCCTGGTAGCTCATAAACGGCACAAATATGTGGATGTCTCTAACTATTCTCAATCTCATTTTTTCTCTTCTTTCGAATCAGATTTTACAGTAATTTTCAAATCATTTATATCTTTTGCTCAAAATAGTTACAGCACTGATAACAGTATTTGTGTAACTTGTTTAATTTAGTATCTTACAATATTTTTTTACCTTTGTATAGATTATTTTTATCGATTGTTTGTGAATGTGTGGACATTGTAGGCTTTGTAGATTCCTAGCTGCTCGTTAACTTTTTATTTTGTTTTACATTTTTTGTGTAGTAAGCAACGACTTATTGTCGGGCCTACGCTGTCCCCCCATACTTAAGTACAAATGCTGTATCCATAATAATACTGTAACACCAAATGATTCGAAAAGAGTAACCATGGAGTTTCTTGCCGGTTCTTCTCCATAGGAAACGACCAACCCGAACCGTGCACCTTTTTGTCGACTTTTTATAAGTGCCCATCGAGGCCTATGTGAAATAAAATATTTTGATTTTGATTTTTGATTTTGGGGATTACAGGCGTGATGTTATGTTATTCTTTGAATAAGCATTTGTCCCAACACATTTTAACACCAGTATCGTACCATATTTTTGATGGAATCGCATGATAACATAACCCAATGTTCAATGAAGTTACAACAATTATCAGGCTACGCAATATTAAGAGTCTACCCTTCTCAAACAGACCCCTAACTTTATCTCCCAACATTTTCAGTGCGTGCGTGCCCTAATCTAAATACGCTCCACATCACTCAAGGTTATAAAGTACAGTCCTTCCGCTGTTATTTTACGTCTGACTTGACATCATTATCTGTCTAGCTTTTTCTCAACTATTTTGGGGTCGGCTTCCAGTCTCGCCGGATGCAATTTTTTTACATAGTGCGACTGCCTATCTAACCTCCACAAAAGAGATAATACGATACCCCTTGGTAAGACTGGTTGGCTCAAATGAGACCAACAGCTTAACGTGCTTTCTTAGGCATGGAAACTCGGTAAGTAATGGATGGTTTACATACCCTGGCAAGCACTGCATTACCTTTAAGATTGACCCTGTAATAAGATAGACACTTTCAAAATCACAGTGGGTGTTACTGTCGTATTTATAAGATTGGTGTTTCATTAACAAGTTTGTCAAGATGACAGTGATCTTTATTCTTGTTGCAATTAGGTTGTTGTTCGGTTGCAGCTATCAGAGATACGCCATTGAAAGGACTGTAGGGTATACACGCGATTGTCGGTGTTCCCGAGTTTTCCGTAGTTTTATCTTGTTCGTAAGTTTGGCCCCATTTGTACTGAAGTGACGAAGTCGCTCTGAAATGTAGTCGTATGTTAAAAATGAGTTTTCCATTACGATTTATGGTTTTCGGCCTTTATCAGATTTATTTAGGGTCGGCGCAGCATGACTTCTTCTTTGAACTTCTCTATTACTCGTCATCTCAGCAGTCTCCTCCTTTCTAGCCATATTATCCTTCACACAGTCCATCCATTGTTTCTTTGGTCTTCCTCTACTCTTATTTCCATCTACATTCATACACAACATTTTTTGCACTACATTGTCCTCATACCTCTGCATCGCATTTTTCGGTATTTTTTTAAATTTGACAGAATATTTTTTTGACTATTGATTTCTGACTCACCTGTAAATGCATAACGGTAATAAAATAATTATTACGATAAACATATAACATAAGGCGTAATGTTATGTTAGTTACACAACATAAAATTACAACTAAACTTACACTGTCACTTACAACAACAAAGAACAACACGAAACACGGAAGACACTTACACTCACGGAAGATATCCCGTAAGTGACAGTATAAGTTTAGTTGTAAACCGTGAAAGCTTAAAACAGTGTTTAAAAATACAACTGTTCTAGGGGGAAGATTTGGACAGACCTTGGATACACTTATAGTACAACCACATTTAGCCAGTTATGTTCCAGTTTCATGTAATAGAGCCTATTTGACATCAACCGGGGCTTAAATCCTAATATTTCACTAGACCTAAAAACTAAACCTTCACCACCCCTTATAATCTTCAAATACACTCACTCACATTGAAACGAATCTTTACTCACAGCACATAATATAAGCCTCAGTCTACACTGCATACTAAACTAGAACTAAATCCGTGTATAACCTTGAGTTAGGCTTAGTATTCGCCCGTATATTCATGTCCTAAGATTTTACGCACGCCGCTCTATCCATCTACAGTGTGATTCTTTTAACTGGGATAGTATGGGGAAATTTGAATCTGTAAGCGATACACGGTCACATTTTTGGGAAATGTTAGCTCTTTTTTCATGAAAATAATCTTGACATACTGGTATTTGTAAAAATGAAAAAAAATATGCTTTTTGTCTCGGCCTGATTTTTTCTTCCGATCGCGATACTATGAATTTGTCAAACGAAACTTAGTCGAACGGCATTCAAAAAAATGGTCAATTTTACTGATTCTCATAGACAACTCACACTTCCTCAAAAAATTAAGTATCAAAATTTATTTTTATGAAGAAACCTATTATTTCCAAGTGTCTTCTAGACTCAGATTTCCCCACACTGTGCCTCTTAAAAAAATCACCCTGTATATAAGGTGCGTCGTAATCCTGAAAAGTCATGTCTGGGGTACAGTTTATTGTTAGTAATAGCGATGGATGTAGGCAGTATAACATTGTAATGTTCATGTTGAGCTGAGACATTATGTAAGGTACCTATGGAGGTATCTATGTTCTTACGTAACTAATAAAACCAGGTAGGACTAGGTAATTTTAGGTAAAAAAGTGATCAGAGGCCTTTTTTCGTGGGGGTTCCTCATGGCTACCCAGCAGACCTTAACGAAAGTCAGGGAAGGTTGAAAACTTAATCTTTATTAAATCTTTATTTTCCAAATATAAATCCACCTAAAACATCCACAAACATACACTAGGTTCCTTAAATAAAAGATTGATGAATAACCAGTGAAATATGGGTGTAGCTACACCCTTGCCTTCTGAGATTACAGACGCGGTGTTATATAATGTGGTCAGAAAAGTAGAGTAATCCATCCATCCATGAAATACGTCACACGTTAGGGGGGATAGGGATTCGACAAAGTCTGACATTGTGTGTGGCAAGCGGTGGGAGAGGTTCTAAATTTCGTGACGTCACATTTCGACATTTAAAATGAAATAAACCATTGACATTACACAGACACACGCGTCCCCCAATTAATAATCGGCGTGTGGTAGGACTGCCACCTTATATGAAGGGGACTGTGGTTCCATTCTCGTACCGCGGCTACCAAAGAATTGGCTGATCGATGTATGGCGGTCCGTGCTGCGGTCTAGTGACTTCTAAGCAGCAGCATCTGCCAGAAGAGCGCGCGGCCCAGGCGAAAATGGCGCTCGAGCTGCACGAAGCAGTCGAAACATCACACGCCACTGGCAGCCAGTGCCATGTTCTTAGGAATACCAATGGCAGTTCTAATAACATGTAGACTCCAAAGGGCAAAGACAAAGTATCATATATTGCTTAAGAGGCTACCCTGGCGCTTCCGATGATGGCAACAAAAGTCAAAAATTGGCCCTCAGGACCTCCAGAACTTTATTTGAGCTAGAGGTGCGTGCGAGGTGTCCAGAGACGCGTCTCCGCGCGGGCTAGCGATCTACGCAATAAAACAAGGGAGGTATCCACGACAATTCTGGACTTTTGGTAAAAAAAAACAATTTTTAAGACAAAAAAAATTGTAGAATGCGATAATTTTAATGCTGCACTTGGCTTGGTTACTACTCCTGGCTAGGTAGCCAGGCTAAAGAAGTGTTCTAATTAGGTCGGCATCTCGCTAACCCTTCTCGAAAAACCAGTGTGGTGTTCTTTTTTATGGATGTTACTATGTAAACGTCAATCACTAAACTTCCAAAGATCTTAAAAACCTAGTTTCCGAACGGTCAATTTCACTTAACCCTAAACTGTCACTTTGTATCACGAAAGTGAAAAAATAACCCCCAATACTGAACTCATGAAAACGTTATAACGTAACTGCAAATAACGCGATAGTTTCATAACGTTGTCACATGTGATGGTAACCAGGATTTACGACGTAAACCAGGTAACGTTAAGGAAGATAAACTATGCTTTATAGCCGCTGTGATTAAAGGTGGCTTTGTGGTAGTATTTATGCTTAAGTTAGTTTGTTAGGGTCGGTGGATAAATATTGGGTACTGATTTGGGAATTGAGTCTGTAGTCCTCATAAATTAGGCGTAGATGTAATCTTACTTACTATTACAAATGCGAAACTTTTTTGTGGAAAATGTCGTTAGGAAAGTTTTGAGTATGAATGTGAATGGGAAAAAAACGATGCAAAGAAACGATGGATGGACTGTGTAAAGAATGATATGGCAAGAAAGGAAGTGTCTGATGAGATGACGTGTAATAGAGAAGTATGGAAGAAGAAGACATGCTGCGCCGACCCCAAATGAATTGGGATAAGGGCAAGAAAATTATGATGATGATGATGAATTTGTAGGTCAGTGTCCTAAAACCAAAGATGATTTGAACTTTGAGGGGTACCCTGGCGCTTGCCTCTTAAAAATATCTATTAAACTGCAGCAACGCTATATTACGTCTAAAAAAAATGTAGTCATACAATAAAATACTCTGTTCCCCGTGCGAAGCCGGGGCGGGTTTTTAGTGGCTTTCATCTGCCTAGCGTTTTCTCAACTACGTTGGGGTCGACTTCCAGTCTAACCGGATGCATCTGAATACCAGTATTTTACATAGAGCGATTGCCTATCTGACCTCCACAACCCAGTTAGTACTGGGTAATACAATACCCCTTGGGAAGACTGTTGCGAGTGATGATCTACTGGAGTCGAACGCTGGGTATGTATGTTCTCCCGTTTTACACGTAAACATCAATAACAGGAAGTTTTATAATTTTATTCTAAACTATTATTTATGTTTCTTTGTACCTATTAAGGTACGTAAAAAAAAAAACACGCCTAGAGCTATTTTATGTCGGGTACATTGAGTGGACCACTTTTGTAAGACGACTAAAAAGTCATATTTTCAAGTTCAACCCACGTTTACGAAGAATCGCTACTATCAAACAATCTCTCATAGTCCCAACCATTCATTTATTATTTCATTCCCTAAATCTCAAATAGAATTGCTAGCTCTAAAATACAGTCCACTTTTACAAGATTATTACTTCAAAACTTGCCTGTAAATCAAATCTCGTTTGAAAATACATCAAAGTCAAGACCTCGTTGTTGCGTTATTTGTTCATTTTATTGTTTCGCCAACTACCATTAGCATTAGTACTTCAGTCCTTTAACATTTTACGCTAGCAAACATCGATCTTATTGCACGAGTGGTAAGGATGACTGTCATTTTAACCGAACTGGCAGTGTAAAAGCAACCTCGTTTTAATGAGAATAAATATCACTATCATAGAACAGTGTTGTAAAAGGGCTGTACAGAATCAACTTGAATAATCACTTGTATTTTGAATAATAACTATTGAAACTTGCAGTTGCATGACCGCGAGTTCGTGTCTTGGCGGTTGCTTTCAATTCTGTTAGTGTGATTTTGCCTCTGTTACCAGCAGCCAAACAGAAACCTTATACTAATAAGAATAAAGATCAATGTGATTTGTGACAGTGATCCAAAGTCAATGGTAAAAGGACTAGCTTGACAATCGAGTCGCCTTTGATAGAAATCGTCTTAAATAAGGTATAGAAACAAATTGGAGACTGATTTTGTTGAAGCTTTGTTACAAACAAAGACTTGTTATTTATGATAGACGGGACAAGGCGATTTAAATCGTTATCTACTTGTAAGTGCCGACTGGTTGCTAACGGTACAAGTGTCAAACTTGGCAATTACAGTATGACCACCGATAATATGTTTTTTTTTGGATGGGTTATCATCGGTGAAACAGGAACTCAAAAGCGCAAAAGATTCTATGGATGCTGTAAAAACTCAAATTGGTAACATTGTCACTGAGCACGTGGAGGTCAAATCAACTATCGAGAACCTGAAGACTCAAAACACTTTTATGAAGCACACCATCGCGGAAATGAGCACTAGACTACATCGTCTGGAAGAAAACTTTCACAGTAAGCCGCTAGCATCCGCAAGCAGTACAGTGCAGGACATCTCAACCAAGCCCCTCTCTGAACCAGCTGATCCAACCCCACCTTGTGCCAGCTCAGGTGAACCCAATACTGATTCTGCGCCAGCTGAGATGGTGACGCAGACTGCCTTTTCTTATTCACAAGCATCAGACTCCCAGGAATGGGCGCGAGTAACAAAGAAACCAAAAAATCGTCGCCCAGTGTCAATTCAAGGAGCTGCAGGCCCTAGTGTAACATCACTAAGGGCCGTGGAAGCTCGTAAGTACTTACACCTATGGAACATGGAGTCTACAGCCGATGAAATTAGAGACTACCTTCGCACTTTATGTGGCACTGATACTTGTACCATTGATGAACTCACTCCAAAAGGAAACTACAAGTCATTCAAAATTGGCGTTCCCGTTGCATGCTATGACCGCTGCTATTCCGCAGATGTGTGGCCAGTAAATGCAAGATTCAAGGCTTGGATCAACTATAGGAGACCGTCCTCGGCCCAGTCTAACACTCAGCGTGAAGTTGCCCCACAGCCCTTTCATGAACAGCTTACACAGAGGGACAAGGCAGCATAATGCTGGCACTGTGACAGGCCCTACAGCAGCCTTCAGGGCAAGCACCAGAACCACAAAAATTAATTGCATATACCAAAATGTTCGTGGAATTAAATCAAAGCTCCTGATGTGGCGCAACAATCTCCACATAGCCGAACAAGATTTAATAGCGGCCACAGAGACTTTCTTGGATACCTCGGTTGAAGATACAGAACTCGTCAATGGTGAGTGGAATGTGTTAAGACGCGACAGAGGCACACCTTGTGGAGGCGTGCTGCTTATGGCGCGCACCCCCATAGTCCTGCGCCGTCGACGTGAACTTGAGACAATCTGTGGTGAGGATCTTTGGTCGAGTTTCACGTGGCACGGTTCCCCTGTTTACGTGTGCGTTGTGTATATAAAACCAAGTGCCACTGACAGTGATTATATGACCTGGTTTACAAAAGTGGAAAGTTTTATAAATGACTTAAATGGAACAGTTATCATTTTAGGTGATATAAATTTAAACAGTGCTTCCTTAAATGTTCGCAATTATTATTGTTATTTTCTAGCATTTTCTAATATCTGTGAAAGAAATATTGTTGAGAACATGTATGGGGGAATGTTGGATGTTGTTTTAGTTCAGGAAAGCGTAAGCGTACATGACGTTTCTGTAACAGCAGTTGAAGGTTTAGTACCCCCTGATGCGTACCATCCTCCTTTGGACATCCAGGTGAATTTACAGTCATCTAATGAAAGTGAAAAACTTGAACCCAGTAATGTCGACCGTAGTAGGGATTGGAATTTCAAAAAATGTAATCGCAATCGGCTCTACGAACTTCTTTCTGAGGTATCTTGGGATGCAGTTATATCATCCAATGACGTTCGCACTAGCACTCAAGTTTTCTATGATATTGTTTACAGCTTGTTTGACTCATGTATTCCTAAAAAACGCCGAAACCGAAAGATAACTAGAAGATATCCCACCTGGTTTACGTCGGATATTATTCGTGACATCCAGAAAAAAGTTAAATTACATTCCGCCTGGAAAAAAAGTAAATGTGACCTAATATATAAGCAGTTCTCTGACTAGATCTAGCCTAAAGTCTCGTATACCGACTGCTTATGATACCTACATTAGGCGCATCGAAGGAAATATTAAGAAAAACCTCAAAGAGTTCTGGCACCATATTTCTAACCTAAGATCAAAGGGCGGGTTTGAGCCTAACGTAACCCACAAAGGTAAAATTCACACTGGTGTAGCCGCTGCTGAAGCGTTCGCAGAATATTTTGCGAGCGTCTTCCAAACTGAAGAACCAAAGTTAGATCTCGAGAATAAAGCCAATCCAAACAATTGCAATGTTAGTAATTACATTAATATACTAAACTTCGCCAAAAGTGATATAAGCACCGGAATAGATAAAATTAAACTCAACAGTTCTATTGGTCCTGATAATATTCCTCCGTGGTTCTTAAAAGAGGGAAAAGAATTTCTCATTCGGCCCCTAAACCACATTTTTAATTTGGCACTAAAATCTGGACTCTATCCACCACAGTGGAAGATATCACGTGTGACTCCCATACCAAAGTCTTCAAATAAATCAACAGTCGATGAATATCGTCCAATAGCGATACTATCTTCCCCTGCGAAAGTTTTCGAGAATGTCCTACATCAAGGAATTTACAAGCAAGTGAAACAGTACCTGTGCAATGAGCAGCATGGCTTTCGCGAAAAAAGATCCGTCAACACAAACTTACTTACACTAGTTAATTATATCTCTACTAGTCTTGACCGCAGGCGCCAGGTGGACGTTCTTTACTTTGATTTTCAAAAGGCGTTCGACAGAGTCAACAATGACGTCTTGCTGTCAAAGCTCAGTGCGATAGGTGTTGCTCCAGGGCTTCTACGGCTTCTTGCAGACTATTTGCGGGACCGACAACAATTAGTCAGATTGGGTTTGTACGAGTCACTCCCATACCACACTCGCTCGGGTGTGAGTCAAGGTTCGGTAGTCGGCCCTCTCCTTTTCATTTTGGTAATTAATGACCTCCCTGATGTAGTTGCGAATGCTAGATCCCTCTTATATGCTGATGACTTAAAGCTATATTATGAAATAGCATCTGAGTGCGATTGCCAAGCTCTGCAATCAGACATTGATTCAGTATATAGGTGGAGTTTAGAAAATAAAATGGAGTTTAATAAATCAAAATGCTACGTGATGTCTTTCGGTCGAATGCGGCGCCCAGTCAACTTTCTATACAAACTGGATGGAGATACAATTACAAGAACTAATTCCATGAAAGACTTGGGAGTTATATTCGACCGTAAGCTCACTTTTCACGACCACATCACGTCCACTGCTAAGGAGTCCTTCAGGCGCCTTGGCTTTGTTTTAAGGAACTGTCGTGACTTCCACAACTCCCACGTTATCAAGCTTGTTTATGGGGCATTGGTCCGTAGCAAGCTTGAGTCTAGTGCGTGCGTATGGAATCCTTTTGAGAAGCAGTATGCGTTAGCTTTAGAAAAAGTTCAAAAAGCATTCCTTAGATACCTTTACAAGTACATGCACGGGTTTTATCCTTTCTTGTATCCCACTAAATTCCTGTTGGGTTGTTTGAGTTTCAACTCTCTAGAAGTGAGGCGGTCGCGCGATCAGATGATTGTAATATTTAAAATTCTTAGGGGGATTATTGATGTTCCTGATCTGCATAATGACATTTGTAAACTATTTGTCCCAGACAATTACTGTCGTGGCAGGAAACACCGCCTACTGGCTGTTCCAACCTGCCGTACTATTGCACACTCCAAGTCACCTATTCCTCGGACATTAGCCGCTATTAACGCTCTCCTGAACTCAAACACAGAACTTGATATGTTTGCGAATGAATGGAAGGTGATACTGTCAGAATGTTTGAATTTTTGTGAGAAGAATGCATGACTGTGTTAAATAAATATATGTTTAAATAGTGTAATTGGCTTCGTCCGTTCTATTTAAATAAATAAATAAATAAATAAATCATCAAATGACCCCCCCCCCCCCATTCTGGGCGGAGCGGAAGGGAGTGTCAGACTTGTACTGACTAAAACCCATCCATGTTCCTTCTTTGCCCTTTGTGTTCCAGGGCCACGGTATCTCTTTCGAACAGTCCCGCAGCCCTGGCAGATTTTGTTGAAGCTTTGTTACAAACAAAGACTTGTTATTTATGATAGACGGGACAAGGCGATTTAAATCGTTATCTACTTGTAAGTGCCGACTGGTTGCTAACGGTACAAGTGTCAAACTTGGCAATTACAGTATGACCACCGATAATATGTTTTTTTTTTTTTGGATGGGTTATCATCAAATGACCCCCCCCCCCCACTCTGGGCGGAGTGGAAGGGAGTGTCAGACTTGTTCTGACTAAAACCCATCCATGTTCCTTCTTTGCCCTTTGTGTTCCAGGGCCACGGTATCTCTTTCGAACAGTCCCGCAGCCCTGGACCGATAATATGTCAAACTTTATTTTCGTTCTGTGTTTTTTTGCCTGCACAGATAAGTTAAGCACTACGCCACGAACAACTCCAAGAACATCACCAATAAGGTCAGTGTATGTCATTCTAGATCGTTCCCCTAGATCGAAATTATTACGATTCACTGTAACATTAAATTCTCAACGTTAATCCAGTCAACTTTAGGTAACTTTAAGATTCAATACTTTATTTTTTCAGCCGATCATAAAGTTCACAACCGGAATCGAATCCCCCGATCGCCGTATCGTCTACATGTATCTATAACACCGGTAACCATCCCCGGTTGGCACGTCCCACCATTTCTTTATGACGATCGTAAATCATATAGTTTCCAACTATTTCTGCGTTTATTGACGCAAAAAACCTAAGGTTATGTTATCTGAAGACTTGGTAACGTGGCAGTAAAATGGTTTGGGCGAAGTATTGAAAATTATAGGCGTATTGGGTTGGGTATTTTTGGGATTAGCTGTGCGGGACACACTTTTTGTCGACTTGATTTATTGTTACCGTCGCTGGTTATTTCTTATGTGACCTAATATGAGTTTAAGTAAGTTCTAAAACCTAGACAGAATCAGAATCAGAATATTTATTTGTGAAACATAGGTATTTACATAATCTTAGGTTAATTATATGGGCGCTATGTTTTGCCGTGAAGGCGTACAAATATTATTGAAAATAAAAGCAAACAGTAAAACAAAACACAAATAACTAACAGAAACGGCAAAATAGACAAAAATATTTCGTTGACAGCTTCGTGAAGGTTCCGTTTACATGTTGTACAGAATGGTAGTGCTATGGTAAGCAATGAAAGTATAATCATGATACAGTTTAGTCACATTCTACAGCAAGATATAGGCCTTTTCATAATTGACCCCTTCTTGGGCGACATTGACCGATAAATGTGTTTGTTAACTTCTCACGTTCAAGGTAGTTCAAGGACATTGGCAAGTTGTGCTACGTCGCAAATACATATTATGCCAACAATTGCAAAGTGAAAGACCAAATATTTTGACTAAGCTGTAAAAGCTTTCTTGGGTTAATTGATTGATTGAAAATCAGAAATGAGACAACCATGAATGTTTTTTTTAAACATACTATACTAGTAATAGGAAACTAATTTTAAATGAGACAGACATTCTGTCTGTAGGTATGTTTGTCTGTTATCTTTTCACGCTTTAACGACTGAATTGATTTTTATGAAATTTGCCATACAGGTATACCATGATCTGGGGATAGGATAGGATACCTGGTGGAACATTCTAGTGGATTTCCTCATTTTCGACCTTCACGCGAGTGAAGCCGCATTCGAATGCTACTTCTTTACCAGGCACGAATGTTTCAGCACTGTTTCCGTCATCATCTGCCTAGCCTTTTCCCAACTATGTTGGGTTCGGCTTCCAGTCGAACCTGATGGAGCTGAATACCAGTATTTTACATGGAGGGACTGCCATTTCAGCACTATTTCCAAATGGATTAATAATTAACAGATATCCCAAATAAGATTCATCATCATCATCATTTCAGCCGAAAGACGTCCACTGCTGGACATAGGCCTCCCCCAAGTGTCGCCACATTGACCGGTCCCGTGCGTCTCGCATCCAGCGGATCCCTGCAACCTTTACGAGGTCATCGGTCCACCTAGTGGGAGGCCTTCCAACGCAGCGTCTTCCGGTTCGCGGTCGCCACTCCAGAACTTTTCGGCCCCATCGGCCATCCGTTCTGCGAGCAATGTGCCCTGCCCACTGCCACTTAAGTTTGGCTATTCTTCGGGCTACGTCGGTAACTCTGGTTCTCTTGCGGATCTCCTCATTTCTGATTTGATCACGCAAGGAAACTCCGAGCATAGCCCTCTCCATTGCCCTTTGGGTGACTTTCAGCCTTCTGATGAGGCCCATTGTGAGCGACCACGTTTCGGTCCCGTATGTAATCACTGGCAACACACACTGGTCATAGACTTTCGTCTTGAGACACTGCGGTAAGTTGGACGAGAAGATACCACGCAACTTCCCGAACGCTGCCCAGCCGAGTCGGATTCGACGATTGACCTCTTTCTCGAAGTTAGACCTACCTAACTGGACCGTTTGTCCCAGGTAGACATAATCGTCTACAACTTCGAGTGTAGAGTCTCCGATCTTGATAGGAGTGGGTGTTACATGGGCATTCAACATGACTTTGGTTTTGTCCATGTTCATTTTAAGACCCACTCTTTCGGAAGCTCTACTGAGGTCATCGAGCATTGTACTGAGGTCCTCCATGGTCTCAGCCATGACCACTATATCGTCGGCAAACCGAAGGTGAGAGATGTACTCGCCATTGACGTTGATGCCTAGCCCTCTCCAGTCCAGAACCTTGAAGACATCCTCCAGTGCAGCGGTGAACAGTTTCGGAGATATGACGTCTCCCTGTCTTACACCTCGCTGCAGAAGGATAGGTTCCGAGGTCTGGTCCTGAAGTCGGACTGACATGGTGGCGTTTTTGTACAAACTCTTCAGCACCTCGATGTACCGATAGTCGATTTGGCACCGTTGGAGAGACTGCAGTACAGCCCAAGTCTCGATCGAATCGAAGGCTTTCTCGTAGTCCACAAACGCCAAGCAGAGAGGCAGGTTATACTCTTCGGTCTTCTGTATAACCTGGCGCAGCGTATGTATGTGGTCTACGGTGCTAAAGCCTTTTCGGAATCCGGCTTGTTCGGGAGGCTGAAAATCGTCAAACCTGCGCGCGAGACGATTCGTGATGACTCTTGAAAACAGCTTGTAGACATGGCTTAGAAGTGAGATGGGCCTATAGTTCTTCAGCCGGGCATTGTCGCCCTTTTTGAAGAAGAGTACCACCACACCCCTGCACCATGCCTGCGGCGTTTTCCCCTCGAGTATGACGGAATCAAACAGCTTCTGAAGGGTCTTAAGTACCGGTTTTCCACCTGCCTTCAGGAGTTCGGCCGTAATTCCGTCCTCACCCGGTGCCTTGTTGTTTTTAAGCTGTTTCAGAGCCATCCTAATCTCGTACAGGCTGACATCCGGAATGTCTTCGGTATAGTGTCGGGTCAGTCTAGCTCTTGGGTCGTTAGCTAGATTTGCAACGGGTTTACTGGTTGAAGTGTACAACTGCCCATAAAAACTCTCGATCTCCCTCAGCAGCTCCGGTTTGGCGGATACGATCCTGCCATCGTCGGTCTTCAGTTTCGTGAGCTGGCTCTGCCCAATAGCCAGATCTCTTGAAAAAACCTTGGAGCCTTTATTCCGCTCAATAGCGTCTTTAATACGCTCGGTATTAAAGCGGCGGAGGTCGCGTTTCAAGGATTTAGAGATCCGTCTATTGAGCTGCCGGTACTTCCACGCCTCGTCTGAAGACTGCAGGATCATCTCGCGCCGCTCCTTCATGAGCTCGAGAGTATGATCAGAGAGTCTTTTGTTCTTCTGTGCACGACGTGTCTTGAAGAACTTAGACCCAGTCGTATGGACAGTTTCCACGAACCCATCGTTGCATTCGTCCACTGAGCTTCCTAGGCACTCGAAACGATTCTGGAGTTCAAGCTGAAAGCTCTCGGGGTTTTGGATCTGGATTTGTGCTGGACGGAGCGTAGACTTCATCAGTCGAGACCTTTCAAGCTTTATATTGATGTTCAATGTGCCTCTTACCATGCGGTGATCGCTCCCGGTTTTCACCGAATTGATCACAGAGACATCATTGAACATTTGCTTCTTGGTTGACATGATGAAGTCAATCTCATTTTTAGTTGCACCATCGGGACTCTGCCAGGTCCACTTCCTGTGCTCACGCTTTCTGAAGAAGGAGTTCATCATATAGAGGCCCTCCTTCTCCATAAAACTAGCCAGTTGGTGACCCCGGTGGTTCCGACGTCCAACCCCAAATTGCCCCACCTGCAGCTCATCCCCGTCTCGTTTGCCCAGTTTCGCGTTGAAGTCCCCCATGACAACGGTGAAGTGAGTTTTGAAACCATGCAGGGCTTTAGAGATATCCTCATACATGGTCTCCACTTCGTCGTCGGGGTGTGCCGAGGTCGGGGCGTAGACCTGTATGACCTTCAGCGAATATCTTGAGGATATTCTGAGTATAAGGTACGCCACCCTGGTCGACACACTCTCGATCTTCACCACGTTATTCACGAGGGACTTGTGGACGATAAACCCAACACCACCCTGGGACTGCCGGTCACCCTCTCGGAAATAGAGCAGGTTGCCGGATTTCAGGATTATCGTATCCTCCCCCTCTCTTCGGACTTCAGATAATCCCACAATACTCCATCGCAGCCTGCTCAATTCCTCTTCGAGTTCCGTTATCTTCTCGTCGTTCCGGAGTGTACGCGTGTTGTATGTTGCCAGGTCAAGTCGTCGGTATAGGCAGCCTGATCCCGTCCGGAGATTCTTCGCACCCCTTGCCACGCCGTAACCTCGACCGCTACCATAGTCGAGGGTAGACGGGCTGCCGGGTACTAGGGGCCATTTCTTGGTTGCGCTCATCATTGGGGGGGTTTTGCCATAATCGCCACGCTTGGCAGGCGGGTTGGCGATCGCAGTACGGTTGTTAAATACCGCAGAGAACGCTGCTGCCCATTCTCTGGTAAGTCCCTTAGTCGCCTCTTACGACACCCACGGGAAGATATGGGATGGTGCTATTCTTTTACGTCCGACACCATACGGAACAAAATAAGATTATGCTATTTTATCATCTGTTTTAATTACATTAAATATGTCGCAGCATTATGTCGAAACCAGTACTCTACCGATGTACTCGTTGCAAAGAGGATTTATAGGAAATAGTAATTATTTTAATTTAAAACATCATCATTTATTTTCATTAACAATTTTCCATGTGGTTCATATATCGCGCAAAAGGCAGTACAGTTATGTACAGAAATGTAATTAAAGTTAATTTGAAAAAATGTGGTTTTACAGAACATATGGAATTTCTTTTTATTTTTGCCTTTGTAGTCTAGGATTTCTTTGAAAGAAAGTACGGTCGGAAAAATATTTATTTTAAAGTAACATAATTATGTTGGAGCTGTAAAATGTAAAATGCTGGTGAGTTGTAAAGCCCGTGGTGATTTAGTAAATAAGATGGTGATGTAATAACCAATAACACAAGTAATACTAATTATTTTTCTTTACTTGACGCTTTCTCTTTGGAGGAGCTCGTGGCTAAATAATTAGTAAATTATTAAATATTAGTGAATTAGTAATTCGTACATAAGCATTTGTTAAAAAGTAAAACAAGTGAAAATTTAGTGTCCGGGCTTGTAAATATTGCTCTATACTGTTTGTTCCGTTCCCCCAGACAAACCGTGAAAACGGTTTAAAGGGGCATAGTTCTTAAGTTAAGATTTTTATAAACCTTGTCTTGATAAAAGAAAAATAACAGCCACGCGGGTCGATATTTAGGTTAAACCGTGCTTGCCTAGGTTGGTCCCTGGATGGGTTACCACCCATTACATGCCTCGGAAAGCACGTTAAAGCTGTTCGTTGGTCCCGGCTGTCATTTGTAGATCTTTGACAGTCGTTACAGTGGCCCAAAAAGTCTGGTAGCCAGTCCTACCATGGGACAGTACTACCGAGTAATAACTGGGTTGTGGAGCTCAGATAAGCAGTCGCTCCATGTAAAATACTGGTATTCAGCTGCACCCGGTTAGACTGGAAGCCGACCCCAACATAGTTGGGAAAAGGTTAGGCAGATTATGAATTTGCTTTCTCTTTGAAATATTTAGTTAGCGTTGTAAAAAACAAGAATCAGTTTATTAAATTATTTGTCACATGCCACAAGTGCACAGACCAAAAAAAAAAGTAATAATATAATAATTAAAATTAGAAGCATTCTCATTTTCCCGTTGCTTACATTTAAAATCGTGTTCAGGAAAATATTCCATAATTCCCCTGTCAAAACTCATCCCACAAAAGGGTACATTGAAATCTAAATATTGGCGGTACGCAACTAAAATCAAATGGAAAATGGAAAAATACTTTTGAATATTTAGATTGTTATCAGCCAATCCAAGTTAACAAGAAAAATGTGCTGAAAATAATTTCGTTTTGAGCCGAATTCTCTTTGAGCAATAAAAATATTAATAATACCGTCAATTCGATATCCAATTGCGAAGGGCCGACTATTTGCTAACAGCTTATAGGTACAGCACTTTCATGACCTCGTGAACTTGTACAGTCAAGAGCACAAATACAGGGCGTAAACAGACCCTTCACATAGCCGTCAACCAAGCATTCTGTACATCAAACTAGGTAACTTTACGTAAAAATTATTGCTGGGAATCGACTTTTTTTGATGGAGTGAAAAATCACGTTTTACGGTAGGACTCGATGGAAAGCACTCAAAGCATTGTGCTGACGGATGGATTAAATAGTACGGGGGTCGTGGAGGTGTGTAAAGTAAAAATCTTACATTAAAACATGTATTTAAAAAAAAAACTTGTGAAAAAGTTGGAACTTTGACCCCCAATATCTCCGTAACTAGAAGGTTCCTAGGTATGGTCTAGAACAAAAAAATGATCGCAAAGACGGGGAGAAAAAGTGCCTTTCGGCTATGTTAAGGGTTTATTTACACCCTTTATAAAGGTACCTATACCAAGTTTATTAGCTAAATATTACACATATTTATATCTGAAAATAACCTGAAGTTACCAACCAACAATATACTTAAAAATGGCGTCAAAAACTCTTCCGCAACGCCAAACGCTGCTGTCAACTGTTGATGTACCTAAGAGACTGGCGGCGTTGCCACGTTGTATGGCTCGAAAATATAGTTATCAATACGATTATTCAAAATTGATTCCAAATTTGAAATACCTATTTCATTATCACTTTCTTGCCCATGTCTTGTTACTTGGGATTGGCGTAACACGTTTTTTTTTTATCAATCTTCCCTGTCAGCCGTCGTTCTATCTTTTTCTTTCATATCATTCCACACTCCATCTTATCTTTGATCTTCGACTCCCTGTCCGTCCAACAAAATTTATATTCCCATCATTATATTCTCACATAGTTATTCCTGGATTTGTGCCCGGTTGATGGCAATAGGCTCGCCTCCTATTGGTGATGTTATATTAATGTATGCCTATACCTACCAAGTCAGACGACATTTTGAACTTCTTTATAACTAGCGCCATTTTTATACAAATCGCATTTAAAAGTCGCTAAGTATGTAGATATTGCTGCTCGTGACTGTACTAATAACATCATCATTCGACATAAAAAAAGTAACAACGAATTTATTTAACCTACCAAATGGTGTAGGACCGGTAAACGATTTCAGAGATAATTGAAAAAACAGTCAATTAGAGCGATTTTACAATATCGTTTCGCGTTATTTACCTTGTCATTACAATATCAGATTTAATTGCTTAGCGATATTTAACATTTATATGAGTTCAGAAATTAAATGGCCTCGTTAAAACGCTGGTGGAATAAATGAATGATCATTGATAAAATATTTACGTAACAAAATTGTTTCTAAATGCCATGAACCGATGTTCATTAGGTAGGCATAATACCTACTCACACACAGACACAAACACACGCGCAAACCCTCTCAAACTATATACAGAGTCCTTTTAATCGCTTTTATTTATTTTTTTTGGTTCTTACCATAGCCTTTTCATTTTTTAACTCCCGACGCAAAAAGTGGCGTGTTATAGGTTTGACCGCAATGTGTGTGTGTGTGTGTCTGTCTCTGACATCCGATTTGGATGCAGTCTTTTTTATTTGAAAGCTAGTTTCTTGGCGATGGTTCTTAGATACGTTTTATCAAAATCGGTGCAGCTATTTATTAGTTATGGGGGATGAAAGTGGGTATGAAAAATCGAATATTTTAAAATAAACCCAAGTGGGGTATCAAATGAAAGGGCATGATGTGTATATTACAATTAGACATGTTTTATCAAAACCGGCTCAGCCATTTTATTGACTTTTCAAATGTTTGTTCGCTTTTCTTTGTTGTGATAGGGGTTTTTTTAAAATTTTACAGTGTTATTGCTAGTTTTATTATTTAACACTTCAACCACAAAAGCACACTGGCGGACTTAATGCTATAGGCATTTTCTACCAGTCAACCTTTGGGTGATGCAGAGACAAACAGTGGTAGGTGTATCTGAAAATAGTTTTAATTAATAATAAGATTAGCTATAAGTATATATAAAATACTATAAATATATAACAAATACTATAAATACATATCAAAATTTTGATAAATGAAAATAGACATTTACACGAATATACTAAAATAAAAACACAAACAATGGGGAAAACATTACCGTCGTGACGAAACTACCAGCTTCTTCCGAATGTAGTAAAGTGTGTGTGTGTGTATGTGTGTGTGTGTAGTAGTAACGTAGTGTGTGTAGTTTTATTGTCGGTAATATCTCCTTCTGGGAGAGGGTCCGAAGCTCTTGTAACACGGGTCTATCACGTAGCACAGGAGTCAGGGAATTCACACAATTTGTAACCACTGTCTTATGTAATACAGATATTATTGATTTTTTTAATCGAGTACATAATACTCTCGTACTTTAGCGTAGCAAAAGACCAAGAAAGAGGGCAGACAGATTGGTCTGCACCTAACAACTTTCTTTACCATCATTTTGCATTTTCGCATTCTCCAGTCATCCCGCGATCATGGCGCTTTCAACACCATCGGAATATCGGGAGCTCAGAATAATTGGAAATCACGGAAGATATCCGTAAGTGACATTGTAAGTTTATAAAGATTTATTGATGACTCAAAAAATCTCACTGGGCCGTCGTCGTGGATTACGGCCCACTCCTCCTTGCACAGAAGAACCTAGGATCCTGTTATCCTCACTTATAAGCAGTGCATCTGAATCACATGACCTGACCACATCAATTTTTGTTAGCTAATCCCGATTCGAGACGAGGCCGTTATGGCGCTGATGTGTACTTGTGGGTTGCAGTATAAAGATTCATCGGAAGAATCTTGATCGACTCGAATTGAGGCTACACAAAGGCTGAATATGCACATGTTAATATTATAAACCAACAAAGGAAAAAAAAACATTATAAAAAATGGAGGTGAGACAATGAGTCAACAACCTGAAGCAATATCTTCAGGTTGTTGACTCATTGTTTCACCTCCATTTTAAGTAGGTAATCTTTTAAGTCCCATTGACGCATTAATTGGATTCTTCAACAAAGAATATTATTTTATCATTGAAATCTTTCAATTATCACATTTACAACTGGACACGTATTTTATTTTTATGATCGTGTATAGATGCCACAAATTGGGTACCGACAAGCTTTGATTTTTTGTCTACAAAATCTATAGCTGTATGTACATAACTATATACATCCGCACGCAAAATACGCGCTTTGACGTGGAGTTGCGGACACCAGCCCGTTATACAATAACTACATACATAAATACATCCATAAAACGTGCTTTTCCAATGCCTCGTGTGACGATCCTTCCATACACCTTTTTCTTTGTCCACGTTCATACAATCATCAATACACGCCCGCCTTTTGAAGGTAGGTACCATGCACCGGACCACACTGAAGAACACATTACCAATAAAATGTATGTCCTTCTAGGACGTCCCTTACTGGCGTTTCCACTCACATCATTGTAAATAAGTAGTTCTGTCGTCTTGAAAAGCGAGCTGAGGAGTGTCGCTTTGCCTTCTTGTAAAAATGTTTTATTTGAATTCAGAATGTACATTATTTACAAACTAATAGATCGATATTAATAATGAAATATATACAAGTATCAAAATGCGAAAAGAATTACAGGGCATCAAAAAATTCGTCCACATCTTTGTCAATAGGAAAAGTGCCTATAAAGCTCGCAACATTGCTACGTTGGATGGCAATACTGATTCTTTGGCTAAAAAAAGGCTAGCCCTCTGGTCACGTGAAGAGTCAAGCAACCGCTTGGCGATATCTCGAAATACATACATACATTATGTATACAATATCAAAACCTATTTTTGATCCTTTTACAAAAATACAATGCATAGGGTGAACCCTATGCATTGTATTTTTCTCTGAGTTGTTAGACTCGCAGAAATACCTATTATGCCCGTGTTAGCATAGACGTCCCTTTTCGACTCCCTCGTAAAACAAAATGAGGATAAAACCATCCGTAGTTTAAAGCCATCCATCCCAGACAATGTCAGTTGGCTAGACGTGAGGATGAATCGAGCTTCCAGAATTGGCTTTAAAGTTCCTTGAAAGTATAACAAAATACTTTGTTCTGATATTGTTTTTATGACGATTTGGTTTTGTAGCATCCTAAAACAAAATTGATTTCTAATAATAAAGGGTGTAAATAGACCCTTAACATAACCGAAAGGCACTTGTTCTCCCCGTCTTTGCGAACATTTTTGTGTTCTAGGCCATACCTGGGAACCTTCTAGTTACGTAGATATTGGGGGTCAAAGTTCCAACTTTTTTTTTTAAATACATGTTTTTAATGTAAGATTTTTACTTTACACACCTCCACGACCCCCGTACTATTCAATCCATCCATCAGCACAATGCTTTGAGTGCTTTCATAATTTTTGCGTAAAGTTACTTAGTTTGATGTACAGAATGCTTGGTTGACGGATATGTGAAGGGGCTATTTACACCCTGTATATTGATTTAACCTTATTTTGCTTTGATGATGATTTCTTTTTTAACATATGTAATTTATATGTATTTGAGTTATCCCAAATTTAATAATATTATCTGGAAATTAACAAATGTAAGCTGAGCAAATTACACCAACATCATCATGATCATTCTCTTGCCCTTATCCCAATTCATTTGGGGTCGGCGCAGCATGTCTTCTTCTTCCACACGTCTCTACGACTCATCATCTCATTAGACACCACCTTTCGTGCGAAATCAAACTACATAACAATTTAAATAATAAACTCTAGTCAGACTAATTACCTACCATAACTTTATGTGTTTGCAATTAAACGAAACCTCAGTCCAATGTCAGTAAAATATTAAATTCATCGTACATTTGAATCGCTAAAATCATCAGTAATAAACCTATCTTTTTAGACGTTCATTTATATAACACCACGGCAGCCATTTTGTATGTCATTAACAATTTGAAATGATGCGGTATGGAATGGTTTAATTTAAATATTTAAAGTAATTTATTTGTAAAATTTACAAATCAGGCATAGTTGAACTAATTTAATGAGTAATGAACTCAATAATTATTATTATATAACATCAGTATCATATCCCAATTTATAATTATTTTCCTTTATTGTTGAAACATTGTAGATATATTCTACATATATACCAATCATGATAGGAGTCTGCGCTCATCGCATAACCGAATTCTTCAATGTCCCTCTCACCGCACCGACTTCATTCACCGATCATTCTTCGTTCAATCTATTTCTCTGTGGAATGCGCTTCCCCAGGAAATCAGGATGGCAACCAATCGTTTATCATTTAAATTTAAAGTTCGCGAGTACATACAGAAAAAGCTGGCAGTTTCGTCACAACGTTAATGTTTTCTTCATTGTTTGTATTTTTATTTCATTAAATCCGTGTAAATTTCTATTCACTTATATTTATATTGATATATATGTATAGTATTTTGATATATAGTTATAGTATTTTATATATCCTTGTAGTTTATCTTAGTGTTAAATTATTTTTTTTTGCAAATTTATGCACCTACCACTGTCTGTCTCTGCATCACCCAAAGGTTGACTGGTAGAAAATGCCTATGGCATTAAGTCCGCCCGTGCACTTTGTGCTTGAAGTGTTAATAAATAAATAAATAAATATACACTCACTAGTACACTCATTATATACTCTACAAGAGCAAAGTACAAGAGAATAAAATAAGATGATCTTAGTATGCCGTGTCGACGGCGCGTTCGTGTTCCACGCGCGCCTCAAAGAAATGTCAGCAACGATGTAGGGGTCTGCAAGGGCCGATGCTGGCCAGGGCTGCGGGACTGTTCGAAAGAGATACCGTGGCCCTGGAACACAAAGGGCAAAGAAGGAACATGGATGGGTTTTAGTCAGTATAAGTCTGACTATCCCTTCCACTCCGCCCAGCGTGGGGGGGGGGAGGGATTTGATGATTTTCCATCCGAAAAAAAAAAGAAAAAAAATTATGATCTTAGTATTTTACTATCTAAGTAGATCTAAGTAGTTTTTTCCACTTTGTCTTATCCTTTTCTTTTCCCCATAGATTTGGATTTCGCCCAGACGTCGCATCTCTCTGTATTAAGACTCATTTTTGCCCTTAAGCTACCGAAAAATAAAACGTCATTTTAAGCCATTGGCATTGTACAGTTGAGGACTTCTTGGCTAAACAATAACAGCCGCTCGGTTCGATCTTTAGGTTAGGCCGCGCTCGCTTAGGTTGGCCCGTCGGAGTGTGATGGGCGGTCATCCATCCCACCCATCACACACCGAGTTTCTTCCGTGCCTCGGAAAGCACGTTAAGCCGTTGGTCCCGGCTGCCAATTGTAGATCTTTGACAGTTGTTACAGTTAGTCAGTGGCCCGAAAGTCTGGCAACCAGTCACACCAAATAGTATTGTGTTACCCAGTACTAACTGTGTTGTGGAGATCAGATAGGCAGTCGCTCCAGGTAAAATACTGGTATTCAGCTGCATCCGGTTAGACTGGAAGCCGACCCAAACACAGTTGGGATAAGGCTAGGTATATCATAACATTGTACAGTTAAAATATTGCATAATAATATAGTTTATTTTGTTGGGGAATTGCAAACATAAATAACTTCAAATACAAGCTCTTTAAATAAAAAAAAGCCAATCTATTAATACAAATTTAGTACCAGCTACACGCTACTTAATTCCTGCGGCTTCGCTCGTTTGGAACAGATTTTCTGCCACCCTCGGGTACCATACATTTTTCTTCACAAAATGGTAATCTACGGTCTTACGTACTCTCAGAAGATTTATATAGAAGATTGTTCACAAATTCCTCTTAATCCTTTGGTAAAATGTTACGAGGTAATATGTTACTCTTTTCATGTTATTTTTATACCGTTTCTAAACAGGAAATTGTTATTTCCGCCTGTCGTTTTGGGGATTATGTTTTATTTTGGACAAAAATATCGGTAGCGTTTGTATGAAAAATTTATTTAATAATTTAAAGAGATTTTACTGTTTTAAAAAGGGTGTGTAAGTGTTATTCTAAAATCTCCCCTCATAAAAATCATCCGTCGATTTAAAAAAACAGCTATTCCATACACATTTTTCATATAGGTGCACTTTTGTATGAAACAGCAGACTTTTTTCTTTTAACAGAAAATATTAAATGGTCAAATTAAACATTACAAAACTAAAAATTAAATTAAATCATAATTTAATCCATGTCTCTAAAATTAGCAATAAATATTTAGTATTTGTAATAGAAATCAATGTCAAAATGATACCTGTCAAAAGTAAAAAAAAAATAAAAAAAAATAATAATAAATGTCAAAGACTTTGACATTTATTATTATTTTCTTATTATTTTTAATTATGTTTTTTTTTTATTACTTTTGACATGACTGTGTATACACAGTCAAGGAATAAAAAAAAATAACATAAAAATTTGACGTATTTACGATTCTTTTACACCGCGCATTCGTGCTAGGGCCTCTGGTAGATGGAGATTTGATGTCAAACTGAGAACAGTTTAGTTTATAAATTCAACATAATACAAATGAACGTCATTGAGAGCTTCATTTGCAAGTCTAGACAAGCAATTAACAGTAAAAACAAAGTTTCATAACTGCTACCAAAACACTAAAGTACCGGCAAACCAAGCTACCCGAAACTGTAAAATTAACCCAATCAACCCTGAACCTAATACTGTAGCGATAAAGTTGAAAATCTATTAAAGAAGTTTGACAGATTGTAGTAGCTTGGTGTGCTGAGTCTGTGCAAGGTATAATACAGTGTGGTAACTAAAATGGTTTATTTATTCTGTTAAGATTCAGTCCGACTGATACAGACAAAATTGTGGATGCTTTGGACATGGACACATAACATAACATCACGCCTGTAACCCCGAAGGGTTAGGCAGAGGTGTACCTCATAGTACACCCACATTTCGCTAGTTATGTTAAAGTCCTATGTAAAAGGGGGTGAGCCTATTGCCAGGAACTGGGCACAAATCCAAACTCCGTGACTGCTACTGAGAAATACTTGATGGGATAACCCAATCAAATTTTGTCCGACTCGGGAATCCAACCCAGGACCCCATGCCCAGCAGTCGCGCTTGCGACCGCTAGACCAACGAGACATGGACAAATTACTCGAGTTCCTATCTAGTAGTATGGAGATCCAAGTACTAAATTACTGGGTGATGAAAAAGAACGGTCTCATTTCGAAAATAAAATAGTCTACAATTTGAAAAGAAGTGGATTACGATAACTGTCCATTTTGTTTTTACTTAATTTTCAACTAAATTCAATAATGCCAAACAATTATGTAGAAAGACTAGCTGTTGCCGCGACCTTCGTTAGCGTGAAATTGTTACAAAAAAATATTACATCCCTTTTTTAATCGGATTTTGTTACCATTTCAAGGGTTTTACTAATAAAAGTAGCCCAAGTTAGACCTTATAACATCAGTTATCTGCCAGTAAACGCCCCGTCTAAATCGGTCCAGCCGTTTCGGAGGTTAGCCGAAACAAACAGGCAGACAGACAGACAAAAATTGAAAAAAAAAAATGTGTTTTTGTTTTAAGTGCCTTATATATTTTCATATGCATTCAGTAAAAAGCTGTTATTTTAATATTACAAACATACACTTCAATTTTATTTATTTAAATTAAATCTTAATTATACAAAATTCTCGTGTCACAATGTTAGTTACCATACTCCTCCGAAACGGCTTGACCGATTTTTATGAAATTTTATATGCATATTCAGTAGGTCTGAGAATCGGCTACTATCTATTTTTCATACCGCTAGGATAGGTAGGGTAGGTGGTAGAGTAGGGTAGTTAGGTAAGGTAGGTTAAAAAAGGTGCATTACAACGCATGCCGGGCACAGCTAGTAGATACATAGATTTTTCATACATATAATCATAATAAGCTTACATAAACGTGTTAAAGCAAAAGTAAATTCAATAATTCCCTCACGTTAAGCACAAACATATATTTCAAGCAAGTTAAGCGCGCGGTGAATACCAGTGATCGTATTAATTGGTAATTAACATATTCAAGTAATTAACGGCTTCAAATTGAGTTTTCAGTTCACTTCTGAATAAACAGAGAGATGTTTGTGCACATTGGTTTTCAGGAGATTACAGATAATTATATGAATACAACATTAAATCAGTCCTGTATTACTTAAGATGACCCACTGACCGAAAATTCAGAGGTGAATGGTAGGTAACCGATACTTCGCCAGTTATTTTTAATGTAGTCTTACCGTGACCCAAGGGCTGCCTTTTAACTTGGCCAGAGGCTTAGCGTTGCCATACAACGTTGCAACGCTGCCAGTCTTTTGCGGACATTACCAGTTGACAGCGTTGAGGAGGAGTTTTTTGATGCCATTTTTTAGTTAATTTTTAAGTTAGTTACTTTAGGTTATTTTAATTTATAAATGTGTCGGATCCGGTCGTTAGAATGGACATAAAATGAATCGGCAAACGCGCCTGTGTGGGCACTGGTGACATGAGGCGACCTTCTAACCAGTCTACCCACACCACAGCGTGTTTCTACAGAGCCCTGATGTTCAATTCGAGGCGAGGGCAACAGTCAATGTCTGATCGCGGCGGAGTTGAGACGTCTTGGAATTGTATCCGATTCATTGTGCCCCGTGTTATTAAGTTGTAATCTCAAGTAATTCGTTAGTTTTGCTAGAAACAGTGTATCAGACCCAGTTTGTTTTCATAGCACGAAACCCATGGTCTGCCCACAGGTACTCCCTTTCTTCTCCTAAAATTGTTTGTCCGAAAATCATTATCCATAACACGTTTGCTATAAACTTCAGTACCCATAATGTTCAAAATCCCGAAAATTTGTTTAACATAATTATCTTTAGTTCTAAAAGTATTCTGTCATAATATCGAGTACTATAATAATTGAATCTCCTAATTTTACATGACCTAAAGTCATATGTCCTAAGTATTGTGTTAAATAATGTGTATTATTCCGAATGTTCATTTATAATAATTTTTTTAGTCTAAAACATTTGCTAAAAATTAGGTTTTAGTGACAGAAACGAATCGCTGTAAATCCGACTCCACGCAGTCTTGTCTGCCCTACCCCTAGAGTGTAATTTAAAATCGCGTAGGCGCGGAGGGGCGAGGCGGCCCGCGAGTTGAGGAGCAGGTGGTTGTAACACTCGCCGCTGCGGCTGAGCCGAAGCTGCGGTGGTGAGCGTTAAAACCCATCTGCGACGATAAAGTCGCGTGGGACCGCCGCACTATGGGCAAGCCCCATACAAAGCCGTCTCAAAACCGTTTCAAGTGAAAGTCGTTGTTATGGAATAAAAATAATAAATTAATGTAGTCTAATAGATAAGCTTTCATACCGCTATTTTTTTATTTTTTTTTGTAAATCATTATGTGTTTAAATAGGCATCAAAGCTAACTCATGTTCAATAACGTAATTTTGACACAATACGTTACTACAATTTAGCGCCACATTACTCGAAAGTTTTTGATTTAAATGTACAAGTATTATACATTTTTGGAATGCTTATAATCTCCGCATACCGTTTCATAATTAATATTATATATATTGGTTAAATAAAATAAAACTAACCAATGTAATTTAAGATGGTATGTTTTTTAGGGTTATTTTTTTTTAACGAGACGTTTACCCTTTACCGCTGCTTGCCGCTGTCGAGATATTTGTTGTATTAAGATCTTTATACATTAGTTTACGCAAGGAGGAAAACAAAACTTGCACATATTTGCACTTTTTCTGACACGGTGCCAAAACATATTGCGGGATAAAAAGTTTTTTTTTTCAATTTCTTTTTATTTCTCATAAAATCATTTGTTAGGTCAAATTGATAAATAGTTCATTATAATGATGAGTATTAGTAATAATTCTTTGTGGTTTTGATACAGTTTTGACAACCTTACATGATAAAATATGCTAACTTTATCTATTAGGGTCGAATTCAAAACAAGTTGTTTATGGGAAGAGTGTAAATTATTAGTTTCTTATCTTTTGCCCATAGCACTATTTCATTGGCCTATAAAAGGAAGGCGAACCCTGAAACATTCACAGTTGGTGGTCACACATTCAGTTGCCCTAAAAAGCAGGTAAAACCTATTTTCAAATACTCGCAGATGTTGACTGATTTGAAAAATGGGTGAATTTATTTGTAGGAAACGAGAGTTGTGCAATTTGTTGGCAATTAGGCATAATATAGAAGACTACTTACAAAAAAATGTCAACTTGTCACCAGACGCCATGGCTACTGTGGTCTCCTACATTCAAAGAAACTTGGTATCTAAATGTAACAAACGCTGGAGAAATGCATTTCGGATTAAAGAAAGAATTATTATATGCCTTTCTCCGTACATAAAATACTTATTCACGGAGAAAAAATCATTGAGCACTGTGCTATTTTACCTATCGCACAATTGTCCGAAGACGCGCAAAAATCCCAAAATAAGTATTACAAAAAGTTTAGACTTCATCATTCTAGAAAGTGATCAAGAACGGCTACCAATAAAGACGTGTTCCATACCTTATTGTACACTTCTGATCTATATATATCAAGATTGAGAAATACCTCAGAAACAATATTAAAAGAACTTTAAATTTCGATGAAGCCAAGGCCCTTCTTGCTGTCAAAGAAAATCTGTAGGACCTTGCTGAATTTTGTACATATTTTTGTCGTTTGGTACTACTTATTTATATTCCATTTTATGTAAATTACAAAAAAAATGTCAAATTTTGTTTATTGTTTCTTATAGAATGCATGTATCTTTTTTAGTTTTATTTTTTAAATTAACTAATAAACAGAATTTTTAAATCAAAATTATTTCCATTAAAGTCTATATATCCAAGTATATGTGTGCAAAATTACAGCTCATTTAGTTTTGAAACAACTGAGATAAGGAGTTTTGAGACGAAACATACGCGATTTTCCCATAGTGCGCCGGAGCCCCGCAGCGCCGGAGCCGTGACAGAAACCATGCCTGCTGCATGTCGCATGCTTGCTTGCATGCTGCATGCTGCGTGCTTGCTTGCATGCTGCATGCTTGCTTGCATGCTTCATGCTTGCTTGCATGCTGCATGCTTGCTTGCTTACAAAAACCACATGTTCACAATCAACTGCTTTATTGTATATTATATTTATTTATGTATAATAAAAATTAAAAGAGAGAGATGTTCATAGCAAAAGCTTTGTTATACAAATTTGTTCTAAGAATATTATTATTATAAATAAACATTATGTAATTTGAATTTAGGACTTATAACTTTTATTGAAAACGGTTTTATGTCTTTTGTGTGTTATTGATTGTAATATTTATGACAAACGGATTTAGGACATATTATATTTAGGGATTTCAATTTTATGGTATGTGATATTATGTGATATTAAGTTCGGGTAAGTTATCATTCGGACAAATGATGATTAGGACAAAAAAAGTTATGGCACTTTAAATTATGGATAAAAAAGTTAAGTGACACAATAGAGAACCCTGCCCACATGATGTACATGTGAAAATCCTGACTCATCCGACAAATATATATACTATTGTTATGATTTGTCTTAATTGCAGATATACTGTTAAAACTATAAGCATTATGGTGACCCGTGGTTAAGGTATTCTTGTGTAATTTTCTGATCTTTTCCTGAAAATGTTGGCAAGATCATCCACTGCGACTCATGTCCTGTTCACACTTCTTTCTTTGTCGTGTGGTTAGTGCCTAACCTGGTGTCAGAGTTTTTATGCCGCCCGTGCGTTTTTATGCTGGTTTCCTTACAATGTTTTTCTTCACCGAAGCAAGTGATCATTATACAATACGCACATAAATCTGAAAAATCAGAGGTGCGTGTCTTGGGTTCGATGTTTAGACCTATGACTTGGTAGTTCGACGGTTACATCACTAGGCTATCACTGCTTGTAATGGTCACACTACGCAGACCGCAATACGGACGAGGCAAACTTCTCCGTGCATATTCTACACAGCAGCGATGGCCGATGTCTTTATAACCTTACCTTCAAACTTTACACTTATATTGTCACTTACGGGATATCTTCCGTGATTGTTCATTATTTTGAGCTCCCGATATTCCCGTAAGTGACAGTTTAAGTTTAGTTGTAAACCGTGAAAGCTTAAAACAGTGTCTTCAAACTTTAGTTCGTCATTGAGCAGTTCTTAATGGAAACGCCTAAATACCACTCTGTCTGACGTAAAGGATCATAACAAGAACCCTCTCGTACAACCACTACACGAAAAATACATTCACACAAAACTGCACCTTATAAACTAAGAGGTCCTATAATAAAGGTTTTGTATTTTCCTTTTGAGATAAGGAAATCTTACAACAGAACCCACTCTATCTATCTTAGCTTATCTATCTTAGTGGCAATGGGCCGTCGAGGCACAGGTGATGGCCAAGTAATCTATCCATTCGTATGTGCTTTGACTTATTTATTCTTTCGTCCATTTTCCTTTTTGCCGGGATTCGGAGGAAAAATGGCGGACGAAGTCACGCGTAATGGCGTAATGTGTTTGGGGATCAGAGATGATTGTGTAGACACTAGTTCGGTCTTGTGGTTTGCCACAAGTATTTGTATCTGTTTGTTTTTTCACGAAAATATTATTTCAGAGTTTTTCACACGATCATCTAAAATCTAAATTGATACAAAATTATTCTATACATTGTATTTCAGGATTTCAATCATTCATATCTGTCAATCTTACTTCTGATTGGTTTTATCCCTACGCAGGCTGCAACGGTATTTAATTTAATGAGTGTGTGCATATTATATTTTTATTTAAAAAACTAACTTTTTAGTCTTTAGACACAAAGCTTAGCTCAAAACTGTACACAAAGTTAATTTTCAAAAGGAAGTATAGCAAACAGACTGTCCATTATTAAAAATATAAGCAAAAGAAGTAATCATATAAGGATCGCAGTGATTCCAACCCTAGCGTAATCTACAAAGGTATAACCTCCCTCAGCCTTCTTCGAAAACATTTTGATTAAACGCAAAAAGTCACTTTCATCCTCCATTCTAAATTACCTGCCATGACGCACCTGGAACATTTTTCTTCCATACTTCAGCTCATTTTTATTCCAGACTACCTACCCAGAAATAATGTCCATATATTAATATAAACCGACCCTCAATTCGGAACACGCAGCTGAATAATTGAAGGCAATTTTCTGATTAGTACCACAGCGAGTGTTACACTATCCTAAACCGCTGTTGGTTCTAATGACAGCCATCTACGCAAAGTGCCCGCTCTATTACGAAGCGAGCGAGTAATGTAGGAGGTACACTGAGATATGAACGAGTGTGGTGCGGTTGTGGGTACGATTGGAATTTTGGTACTGGCCAGCACAGAGTTGAAATATTGTTTGAAATATTTATGCTGTTTCAGATGAAAGGGACACTTGTTGGTAGTAGTTAACTGACGGTTTGTACATATTCGTAATTGATGGATCTCTGAAGCGGCCATTTTGTTTTTGGGTTGACGTGATTTTGGAGTCCGTTCAGATGATCTGAATGTAATATTTGTGAATTATCTGAGGTTTGAAGTTATAACTTTTCTATGACAATGTAATGTTTAGTATTGTTTATAGTTTTGGAATTTGACTTTTGCCTTATCGCTTGATCTCTTTATGAATAAGGACTACGTTCGTTCGAGTTTGGAACTCGCGAACTAGTCATGAAGAAAATATGAATCAAACCGTTTCTAAATATTGCTGGGTCCGGCGAATATACACCAATCTAGTAAATTGTGAATGTCCAACGGTAATAACATAACATCATAACATCACGCCTGGCATCCCTGAAATGTTGGGCAGATGTGTACCTAATAGTACTTACACCCACATTTCACCAGTCATGTTTAAGTCCCATGTATAGCCTGTTGCCATCAATCGGGCACAAATCCAGACTCCGTGGCTGCTACTGACAAATTCCTAATTGAAAAATCCAATAAGAATTTGCCAGACCCGGGAATCGAACCCGGGACCTCATGCTCCGCAGTCACGATTGCGACCACTAAACCGACAAGGTAGTCCAACGTGGTAATAAACGAGGATAAGAGCACTATTATATTTTTAAATACACCTATGTAGAATCCATACATAAAATATAATATATTGACCCATGATTCATTCATAATAACAGTTATTGTCATCACTACCAATACCAATAATAGCTGAAGGTATTTCTAATGAAAGGCTATGCTATTTTTAGAAGCAAATATCGATCGATTTATGAAGCATGGAACGATTCTATGGAAATATTAATTACACATTCCATGATATTGCTAAACACATTATCGCAAATCGTTCATTAAACTTTATTGACAACCAATAACAACAACAAAATTGAATTATCAGAACGTGAAATAAAAACGCCCTTTGCTCTCTTTTTTCAGTTAATTGAAAGTATAAATAAAACACTCGGTATCAACGTTTCACATTTAATTTACATCTGATAGAATCAATCGAATACCAACCTTATTGTTTACTAGCTGTTGCCTGCGACTTCGTTCGCCTGAAATTATTTTAAAAATATTCCTGTTAACAATTTCATGGGTTTTATTTTATTTTAGAACCCTAATTGTTTTTTTTTAATAAAAGTTACTAAGTTACTCCTTATAATATCAGCTATCTGCCAGAAAAAGTCCCGTCAAAATCGATCCAGTCGTTTCGGAGATTAGCCGGAACAAGCAGACAGACAGATAGTCGGAAAGAAAGAAAAACAAAAAAAAGTTTTATTGTCATAAGTACCGTTTTATAATTATGCATTCAGTAAAAAGTTGTTATTTTGAAATCACAAACAGACACTTCAATTTATTTTTTGTATAGATTAGTTAGTACTTACACATTCTTTTGCAACTTTATTTATTCGGAAAATTATTGGCAAAACTGATTATAAATAACTTATCGAAATTCTAGGTTAATTTAGCAGAAATTATAACAATAGTTGAAGTTAGTTCACATACTGACTCGTACAAAACTTTGATCAAAGCATGACTTCCTCACATGCTTGTTCGTTTGATGTGGCCTTCCCTTTGAGGAAACTTCAATGTCATTCTAGTTCTGGTTTTGTGAGACAAAGTCACACTACAAGTTTAACATGTAGAGTACCGTCAAGACTCGTCAGAGAAAGTAAGACACGTTTTCTCAAAATAGAATAAAAAAAGGATTTTGTATTTTTATCAAGAAAAAATTAAAAATTCACATGCTACTGAATTTTTAATTTTGCTGAATATAGATTTGACACAACCGGACTGCCTTCTGAGCAGGTCCTGGGTTCGATTGGTAGGATAAGGTATTATCAGGTTTTTCCATCAGGAATTTCTCAGTAGCAGCCACGGAGTCTGGACTTGTGCCCGGTTGATGGCAATAGGCTCGATCCCTATTACATGGGACTTAAACATTACTGGAGAAATGTGGGTCTACTATTAGGTACACCACGGCCTAACGCTACGGTTACAGGCGTTATGTTGTATTCTAAATGTTAATCTCACAAATACTTAATCTTATGAGCTGAGTGTGTCCCTAACTCAATGTTTAAAAGGGCCAAGACCCGCGGTTAGTCAATGACTGGTCGTTTACCAGTCGGCCATCATAATTTGGGCCCAATGATGACCGGGAACTCCTTTGATTGACGACCCTTACCTTACGGACATAATAATAAAGATATTATGGTCAGATCTTGTTATTTTATAGTTCGGAAAGGGGAAGTATTACCTATGTCTATACCTTCGCATAGAAGATGTCTATAGTCTTACTTTAATATTATAAATGCGAAAGTTTTGTGAGGAGGGATGGATGGATGGATGGATGGATGGATGGAAGGAAGTTTGTTACTTTTACGCAAAAACTAATGACGGATTTGAATGAAATTTAGTACACAGATGGTTTATAATCTGGATTTACACATAGGATACTTTTTTATCTCGGTAGTATGATCCCGTGGGACAATTATCGAAGTCCAAGTGGGCGAAGCCGCGGGCATAAGTTAGTATTTTCTATATTTTTTTCTGTTCGCCTAAACTGTTCTGCTCCTAGGCAGAAGCCTTCTCCATTCCTTCCAATTCTCCCGATGTTAGATTTATGGAATGTATACTTTATTTATTTATTTATTTATTTAACAGTTCAAGCACAAAGTGCGCAGGCGGACTTAATGCCATAGGCATTTTCTACCAGTCAATCTTTGGGTGATGCAGAGACAAACAGTGGTACGTGTATCTGAAAATAGTTTACTTACATTATAGTTTATTGTGCACCAAAACTATAACACAGCTTTATAACAATACTGTTTAAAAACTATGTATAAAACGACGGTCTTATTCTTACTTGTTCACATCAAATTAACTTAAAATGTCTAATAAAGTTGATTACTCTTCTACTTTTGAATTACACAATAGACATTATGATTAAATCGATCACCTCACTAAGTCAATGAGTACTTGCGAAATGACACATCACCAACTAACAAGAATTCGTTGAAAACGATGAACAATAACAGGAATTTCAAAAAATTTAGTTATCTAAACGTGGTAATATTTGCAATTTGATTTTTTTCAGCTTCTCATGTTTATTACTCCCAGCCCCCGTAAACAAGGATTTCTTTGACGGAAGAATCGACAAAATGACAGATTGTGTCGACACAATGACAGATTTCTTTGCACTATCTGTCATTTTGTCGATTCTTCCGTCAAAGAAATCCTTGTCTACGTTGGTCATGCTACGGGGGCAGTGCTTGTTTAACCAAGAAAAAAACACAATGCCATTCAATCCAGCCTGTATCTTACCAATGAACAGACAAGAAAATGCCAAGGCTTTACCTACGATTGCATCTGACAAGTCAGCTGATTGTCATCCCACGTAGGATAAAAATAGTTCAGTGCTCAATAAACGGTATAAATAAATCTCGGATGACCGATAACAATACGGTCTGTATTTTATTTTCGTGTCATCCTTTCATCTGCAGACTGCGGTAGCGTGACGCTCCATTCACTAAGGGCGGTTTCAGATACGCGTATTGTCGGCGCGTTTTTAGAATCGCACGCCTTTTACCACATGCGCAACTCGTACGAGCGTTGACGCGCTAATAAGCTCGTGTAAGCGCGAGGTGCGACAAACACTGACACATTGCTACTGACTGAACCCACCGGTTCAGAGTTAACACCTTGTATAAGCGCGTGTACGCACGACGGCCAATCAAGCTACATAAAACCAGTTTATATGGATCTCTCATTGTATAGGAAATCTATATAAAGCGAGGCCAAGTTATACTGGAAATTTACAGCTTCATGTGCCGCCGTGTGTTCGAGCGTTCAGATTTTTGAAGCGAAAAAGTGGGGCGCGTAATCCGATTTGCGCAGAAAATATGCTAGATTGATAGCACTCTAACGCCTCGTTCAACTACATCTGGTAATGGGACTGTCGTCAATCGACATGCGCGTTTATCACTTGTATTCTTCGCGTGAGTACCGCCGCGTCGAGGTGACTCGCAAACTGTAAGAGTCTTCTTTCAATTGTTTTCTGCGCAGTCACTGTTTCAACACGCGCGTCGTGTGGCAAGTGACCAAGTGTTAAGGCGACGTTTTGATCGAAGCAATGGTTGTGCAAACAAATGACAGTCGTTTTCATTTTGTTTGACGAAATCGATCGCGACCTTTGGTCAAGACAGGGTAAGGGTGCTTACATAAAGATGCATGTTTCTGTCCCGACTGGTCGGTGTCGGAAAACCTGCACCAGTCTCTGTATTTATGGACCTCTTTCTTCATGTGCGATCACATACAGAAAGTATCGGACTATTTTACCGGTGCTGACCGGTACCGATGCGTCCTGAATTATTCGTACTGGGAACCTTTATCTTCATGCAAACTCTTTATAGCTGGGAACCACTTTGTTCGCGGTTCAGCTGTGCAACGCACACCTCACGTTGTATGAAAACACAAAGAGTTAAAAGCGATGACATTGGTACGTTTTATTTGTTACGTCCTTTGCTTTTATTTTGTAAGGTTTCCTCCTTTGTAGTCTGCAAATACAAAGTCTTTGTTTTTAGTTGAATCATCAGAGGTGTTTCATAAGCAAACACCAATTTTTGATGATTCAACTATTTCACCAACAATTACACTGTCCAAATATCTATTTTATTCCGGTAATCTATGACTCATATACTATCTCATTTTGCCTAAGATCAATAACGTGGAAAGTTTCAATGGAAATACAACTTAACCGCTAATGTTACAAGGTACAATTCAAAAATGACAAAGTTAGAGGACAAGCTTTATCAGCAATTGATAAAATAAGATATCGTCAAATAATATCGATAAAAGATAATAACGAATTTGAAGTATTCGTCGCGACAGAACGGATAGTGATACTTGTGCGAAACGGAGTAATTACAGAAAGAAAAAATGGGAAGTTGCAAGCATTATATGGAGGTGACTTTGGGATGGATGTTGAACAACAAGGTGATAGTTCTCTTGTCTCTTCTGTCATTCTCGCTGTTCGTGTCTACGTTGTCTTTGGCTGGCCGGAAGAACACCCTATCCTGGGAGCTGGATGAATGTAAGAACCCAACTACACCTGCGCCTGCAACTACTCCTACAACTGCGCCTACACCTGCACCTGCACCTGCACCTGCACCTGCCTCTGTACCTGCGGATTCATCTACCGCCCAAGTGAAAGCAGATTCACAGAGTTTACTCCAACTAATAGCTGGTAACTCGTAATATTTTCTATTAAATGTGAAAGTGGTTTTTCGTGTGAATTGAAGTTTCTTTGTTCTACAAGTACCTATCCAAGACAGTCACGTGAGAAATGTATATTGAATCCGCCATAATTATTAATCCATTGATGTAATTAAAATTAAAGGTATAATTTTTTCTTGTGAGTTTTTGTAATTGATAACAATATTATGGCCTATTTATCTAAACTTGTGTATTTTCTTAATGGTGTGTACCATTTAAGTCGAATTACAGTGTATCTCGATGTCTCGTGACGCCATTTGATGCTTATCCAATCATTTTTACATTTCGACGGCGGAAATTTGAAATGTCGTAAGCGACATTGAGCGTATAATTGCATTTTGAACCTTCGAAGCTGGATCTAACGTTGCAATTCCAGCAGCACTTCTCTTCATTTAATTTTTATTGCGCAGATTCACTATTCTCTTGTGTCATGAACGTTACGTCAAATGTATGACACAACGTGACGTGACAGACCAAACCTCACTCATGAGTGCCGGGGCTTAACGCGCAAAAAAATTCATATTTCACAATTTTCTTTTAACTTTTTCTTACCCTAAATTGCTCGGTGTTACCGAAACACTGAGCAATATAATTGCCTTACCGAGATACTGAGCAATATAATTGCCTGTGTGATGTCATCTTTAGAGGTATCAACTATGATTTTCGATTATACAGTAATAATGGTTACTACGAAATATGGTAATTGTAGTTAGGAACAAATCATTATATGGTGCAGGTGTTTTTCTATATTTATTTTGTATTTAATAATACTGTAATTCAGATTTATATGGGCGACATGATTATTATCATTAACATTAGAAACGGGATATTTATCATGTTTACTGATTTCTTTCTTTCTTTTCTTTTACTTTGGTTCTCTTTGAGTAAACATGGTAAATATCCTGTTTCTACTATTAATGATAATGTTAGTGACCATGATAGTTTAAAATCTTATATTATTATTGCTCGTTTACACTAATACTAGGCGGAACCTAACTTAACGGAGGTCAACCTTGGGTGCTATGCCTAGTGTTGAAAATTAAACAGCTGTCATTTACTTAGGCATCTCATAAGGTGCAGCCTTGTGTAGATTAAATGAACATTGTATCCAATATACACACACAGAATACACAGAGCAGAACACACACACACACACACACACACACACACACACACACAGAAACACACACACACAAAAAACACACAGAACAGAAACACACAGAACACAAATGTGTGTGTGTTTGTACAGAATTTTGTATTCTGTAAATATTGGATACTTAAACAATGTTGATAATGTATTCGAGAACAGTTTTGTAAGTATATGATAAGATAAAACAATTATGTGTCTTTTATTTTGAATATTTGCGTATAGCAGATTGTGGTTATCGGATTACATATGTACGTTTTGCTCGTTTTTTCTTTAATAACATTAAGAATGTCTAACTGATTAATTGACAAAAGATTATTTATATGCCCTGCCTTTTCCCAATGATGAGGTCGATTTCAAGTCTAGCCGAAGGCAGCTGAATACCAATATTTTACATGGAGCGACTGTCTATAATGACCTCCCACAACTCAGTTACTGAAAGAAAGAAAAAAGTATTTATTAGACTCGCACAAGACAAAACAATAATAAAATAAAATAAATAAATAAAATAAAATATCCTTTATTGCTGTTTCTTCCCTTACAATTAATAAATGCCTGCTTACTTACTAAAAACTAAATTGATTTAATCAATTCAAGCTTGCATTTGAATGATCAGCAACTGGATGTTTAACAGCTGTGTGAAACAGCTTGTCTGTCGACAAAGGGAGGCCTTTGTCGACAGACAAGGCCTTCTAACAATTTCCAAGTATTCCTGCCTCTTGCTAAACGGGTCCATACCGGACCAGCTATTTTCTTGAGGTCACCTTCCCATCTTTTGATTTGTCTGCCTCTATTTCTTTTGCTATCTCATGGATACCATTCTGTTACTAACTTAGTCAGTTTCAGACAAAACAATAAAACGAAATAAAAAATAAATTAAAAAAAAAACAAAAAATAATCCATTTTAGACAAAACAATTGAACAAAGTTAAATAAAAAGAGAACAACAAAAAAAACAAAAAAAAAATACATTAAAATAAATAGGTGCTGTACGAGTACTGCACTTGGTAGTACGATACCCCTTGGTAAGACTGGATGTCAGTCTTTCAGAAAACCTTAAAATAAAAATAAATACATTTTATGGAGAATCATATTATTTTTCTAACGCCAAAATAAAGCCTACTTGAGTCTTACTATACTTATTTATTTTTATTCTTAATGCCCTAAAAATGCGAACATTCCGAAACTTCTGTATTTCGATAACTTACACAGATACAACTTTTCAACAAAATATTTTAGGCGTAAAATAAAACACATTTCCATAACAACCAGCTGTTAAAAGTTTTTTTTTTTGAAGTACATACAGATTTTCTCCATCACAGAATCCATCTATCTATCTCAGATCAGATTTCGTTTGACAAAAAAAAAGGCCGAAATCGTCACTCACTGAATGCCTGAGAGAGGTCACTGTCGTTGGGTCGATCGCGACGATACTGCGATGTATGTGTGACGATCTGATCATGGGAACGGCCAGAGATCTCACCAGAGGTATGGAAACTGATGGGAAGGTCTTTGCCCATCAGTGAACCGTCTTCGGGCTCAAGTGGGCAGATGTAACTCCAACCTTGTACTTCTTGGGGCTACCTCAACGGATCAGCATCGGGGTATGGTGGCAAACTATGCTCCAGCTCCTATCCTACCCTCTTAGCCCAAAACCATGCAGCTGAAGTGACCTCTACGCTGACACAGACGACAACATGGAAGAGGCAAAATTCTGGGCTATCAGTACTGTCGTGCCAGAGAGACGAATAAGTAGACATTAGCTGGGACCTAAGTTTAGGATAAGGCGTCAACTAGGTTGAAGATTGGTTAATACTAACACGTAAACCAGAAATTTAGTTTTACCTGTAATAGACTCAAAACTACACGATAAAGATAAGATTCTGAGCGCCTACTACTGCGCTATAGGCATTATCATTATTCTTGAGTACTCTGATAATGGCGCGGTGGAGGTGAACGCGAACTACGTGACGCAATTATTTTAAGTTTGTAGGGTAGCTATGTCTTAGTGTGAAAGGCATTGGTGTTACTGCACGTATTTGAAATATTTTAGGTTTGTATTCGGGATAGTAACGTTACTGTAATGATTTTGGCATATTATAATACTAACGAGGGCTATAATATGCTTTTGAACAGCATTTCTCGTGATTATCTTTCCCATTTTTTTTTTAATGTTGCTATGTTTGTTTTACTAAATAGGTCTATAGGCTAATGAGCTGCCGACCTGTGATTGCCGCAGCTCAGTTAAAAAAACTGGCCAAGTGCGAGAAAGGGTTTTGTACATACCATTGTAGTAGGGGAGCCCCCTTAAATTTAACTTTTTTTTATTATTTATTTTTATAGCGGCAACAGAAATACACCTTCTGTGAAAATGACTGCTAAAACTGTCTACCTAATACGGATCATGAGATACAGCCTGCTGACAGACAGACGGACGTACGGACAGAGGAGGCTTAGTAATAGGGTACCGTTGGTTACCTCTTGGGTATGGAACCATGGAACCCTAAAAATAATTACCCATCCATACACATAAAACGTGTTCAGAGAAGCCCAAGCTCGTGAACTGGGAGTAAGCAAATGCTGCAGATATCTATCAGAGGCGACAGTTACCAAATGTTTTAATTGCCATCTGATTACACACTGATTAGGTCAAATTAGACCTTGTTGACGTTTTCGGATATATTCTGATTACATTTCTGTCGTCGTTTGTCCTGACTGACTATCAACGCACAGCTCGAACCACAAGACAAATCGGGCTTAAATTTGGCATACGGATACCTATTATGACGTAGGCATCCGTTATGGAAGAATTTTAGAAAATTCAGCCTCTAAGCGGATGAAATAGGGGCTAAAGTTGGTATGAACATCCTTCACCGGTCTAGTATGTACTCATCACTCTCTTGATCTTATCCCAATTTATTAGGGGTCGGCGCAGCATGTCTTCTTCTTCCATCATCATCTTCAACATCATGTTCATATCACCCACTGCTGGGTATAGGCCTTCCCTTTTTTCTGCCACACTTCCCGGTTCTGTGCCTCCCTTATCCAGGTGTTTCTCACGACTTTGACGATATCGTCAACCCAACGAGCTTTATGAATCATAAATCAGGGCCATCTTCTTCCATATTTTCTCTAATACCCATTATCTCAGCAGTCACCTCCTTTCTAGCTATATCATCCTTCAGTATGTACTAAAACTTGAAAAGTCACTAGCTTTCAATACCAACCAAACAAAGTTATAACCAATTTCAGCACATATCAGCCTATTCCCCAGCTATCCAAGAGTTCAGACTAAGGTCATAAGTGAGTTTCAGAACTCAGTTTCCAGTTTCAGCACAATGACGTTTATTTACCAACTTGTACTGTAAACAGTGTTTATACAAAGTTATTCTGTTACGTGTTGTATTTCGGAATATGTTGTTCAATTTTGTTTTGTCAGGTATTGTTTTTAGTACTGAAGTTACTTTTGATTTTCGAGTTTTAAGTTAGTATTTTCAGTTTTGTGTTTTGAAAATTTAATGAGCAGCAATATAATTATTTGTACAAATATGTTATGTTTATAAATTACACGAGCGGATATGTTGTTACTACATGGAGACTGAAGGCATTTTTAACATTTGAATCCTTTATTTATTTTCATACAAATCTTATACATTTTTAAATATTTCTTTAAATAAAAACAATATAAAAAAACATTTAAAAATATAAAAAAAATTGAATTATTATTATACTCATATTAACCAAAATACGTCCACTGTTGATCACAAACTTCCCCTAAGCGACAAACGTCGCTACATCGACCGGTCAAGAGGCCTTTAGCAAGAATTGTAACGTGCACCGCAACCAACTTATCTGCGCAGACGACAAAAACACAGAACCAAAATAAATCTACCAAGTTTGACATTTCGGTGCAAATTTTCTTGACAAGCAACGCCACCTTGAATTGCAAACTTAAAGTGGTCACACTATATTGCATCGTAGTGACGTAAATGAAAACCTTACGTTCCAGCCCCCGTAGCATGACCACCGTAGACAAGGATTTCTTTGATGGAACAATCGACAAAATGACAGATAGTGCAAAGAAATCTGTCCTTGTATCGACACAATCTGTCAATTTGTCGATTCTTCCATTGCAGCTGTCAACTTTAGTTGCTACGGTAAAGGCGCTTTTTGAATACAACACATACAAATAACTATATTGTTTCAGAAGCACATTCCATAAATAAATAGGTTTCTGGTCTCCACACTAGGGTTATCTGTGCCGTGGAAACCAGTCTCTTTCATTGTAACTGAAATTTGCATAAAACAATTTAAGAAAAACAGAAATATTATAGAAATATAAAAAATGAGAATTCCAGTACAAAACTTACTTCGAAGTCAGCGTTTACAATATGATTGTCGGTTGTCGGTAGGTTCTCGTATCGAGTGGATACAAAAGACCTTCACCAGGTCATCAGTACACCTTGTAGAAGACTTTCCTAACTTAAATGACACGTGAATACAATATGATTAATCTTACCATTTAATCTAAGACTAAAAGCGTTCTGAACACAATTTCTAGAAAATTAGCATAGAGAAGTTAAGCGTTCAATTAGCAACACTAAACAATTTCGGGGAAGGCAATAAATGGCTGAAGTATCTAAATGTTAATTATTAATTACAGTTTTCATAGAAATTCTCTGAATTAGTCGCCAATTTAACTAAAACAATGGTAGTGTTGGCGTTTTATTGAATAAAAGCTAAAGTAGTTATTCGATTAATTAAAACTTCACCCGTTCCAATATTTCAGCAGTAGTAATTTAGCAGGTTAGACAGGTTTTATGAAATGACAAGTAAAAAATTTAAAATGGCGTTATCTTTACCTTTTTTTTTTTTTTTAACGTGGTAAAGTCATCAAATGAGTCCTCCCACCCAGGGCAGAGCGGGAGGGACTGTCAGACTTGTACTGACTAAAATCCACGGTGTCCTTCAATAGCCCTTTATGTTCCAGGGTCACGGTAATTCTATGAGTCCCGCGACCCCGGCAGGCTTTGGCCCTCTAGAGGGGGGCCCCGTCATTATGCTGACACTCTTTGAGGCGCGCGTGGAACACAACGCGCCGTCGACCCGGGCATGGTCCATGGTCGGACAGCGAGTCGCCCATTACTCGCCGCCCGCATGCCCGCGCCTACGGTGGCCGGAGATCGTCTGCCGACGTCCGGCGCCGTAGGCGTCTACCACTGCGGCTGGGGTGGAGGGAGGACGCTGTCCTCTCCCTCACGCGGCCCGCCTCCTCCTTCGCGAGCATGACTTCTTCGCAGAAGGAGGCGACCGCTTCCCACTCCGTCTCGCCCCGCAGCATGGCCTCGACCAATGCCGGGCACGAGAGGTCTCCGCCTATCGCCGCCGTGAGGACACGGCGGTGCTCTGCCCAAGCGGGGCAGTCCTGCACCGTATGCTCCACCGTGTCCTCCGGGCGGCGTTATCTTTACCTTCGTCGTCTTTGAAACTGACATTATTACCCGACTGTTCTAGAAAGAGGGTAATGTTAAAACTTTACCCTGGATCAGACATAGTATTTTTCTATACTAACGAACCATTTTAACCTATCAATAAACTTAACTAAAGTCGGGAAGGAATCGGACCGTTAACTTAACGATTGGGAAGCGGCAAAGCCTCCTCCATTCATCAGCTTAGCGTGCCGTCCGTTAGATCTTCCAGCTAATCACTTAGTTCATACATTAGTGGATTGGAAGCTATTGTTGTGATTCTCTCTTTGAAGTTGGTCTATTGATGGTTGGAATGCCAGTATTGTTTTGGTGTATTGCCTGGAATTTCAAGCTCATTGTGTTAGTAGTGGGTTTCAAACAGTATTACTTTCAAAGACCAGAAGGCCAATTCTCTTGTTTATAAATGTTCGAAATCTACAAGAATGATAAAATTTTCATTTTTACTAAATAATGTTACTATCAGTGTTATTAAGGCCATTTGCCCCCTAAATCTCATCTCAGCTACAATCAAGATATAAATATTCATAGCGGCAAAAATGATGACAAAAATACAAGTGTTTTTGGTCGAGATTGGGTCAAATCGATCGGGACTCGATCTTAACATAATTACTATCTTAATATATATTAGCATAATCAGCCTATAATTTTCCCACTGCTGGGACACCGGCCTCCTCTCTATAAGAGGGAATGGGCTATAATCCACCTCGCGGGCCCAGTGCGGGTTGGTAGATGTCACATGTCTTCGAATTTTTGGTTCTAAGACATGCCGGTTTCCTCACGATGTTTTCCTTCACCGTTTTTGAGAGCAATGGTGATGAAATAAATTACACAAAGTAATGCGCCTGCCTGGGTTCGAACCCACGACTTACTGTTTGTAAGTCGGAGCCGCCACCACTGGGCCACCGCTGCTCTCCCTATTATAATTATATTATATACAGGGTGGCCGGAACATTGACGTCCAAAACTAAAATTTAGGTCCCTCGTACCGTGGGGTATCCGAATCACCCCCATGTATGTTCCGCGACTTTTCATAGTTTTCGAGTTATGATTTTTTTTCTGATTTTTTGAGAATGATCGTTAAAAAATTACGTTCGGTAAATTATGACTTAAATTTTCAACTTTAAATAACAAATTTAAACATGTGACTTCATGGAGGCTTCATAATTCGAAATGGCGACACGCGTATAGCAGTAAACACAATGTGAGCACGACTGAGGTACTTATTTTGCGTTGGCTTCGGTTGCGCGCTTTACTATCTCTGCTATCTCTCTCACTCTCGGTGGCGAGAGGGGCACCCCTCGTCACCGTTTACAGAACGTAATTTTTTCACTTTAGACCATCTTTTTCATAACTTTAATCACAGTTACGAAGCTGATTACTTTATGCATAAAAGTACTACTCATGAAGATTCAGTTGCAAAAAAAAAATCTCGACAAAGTCTTGTACTTTTTTGTCAGTTCGATCATTCTCAAAAAATCAGAAAAAAAATCATAACTCGAAAACTATGAAAAGTCGCGGAACATACATGGGGGTGATTCGAATACCCCACGATACGAGGGACCTAAATTTTATTTTTGGACGTCAATGTTCCGGCCACCCTGTATATATAATTATAATATATAATTATATTATCATATAATTTCACTACAGATCGACCAAAATTTTGTTTTCACTAAGTGAATACAAAATACCTATGTGAATTGTTCATTACTAACATAATAATTATTCTCCGTTGTCCCAGCTAGAAAATAATAATAACTACTTTCAGAGAAAACAACTGATTCACATAGCCGTCATCATCATCATCCGCAGTCCGACTTCACTGACTGCTGAGTATATGCCTCTCTTTGCTTGTGCCAAGCTCCACGTTCTTGTGCCAGCTTCTTCGAGGACATACCCGCGATGGAAACAATTAACACACAGCCATTGTCCACTAATTATACAAGAAATGTACAGCCAACCTAAATCTCAGGCATTTCATTCTTGCATTTCTTTCTTAATTTCTAAAAACACAGCCGTCAAACAATTCGAATACAATGAAATTAAAAAAGAACCGATCCGTACTCCGTTTCTGAGAATCCCGACTTTTAATCACATGCAAGGATGGGTTGGGAAAGATCCGAATTAATCACGCATCCAAGGCTCTCCACTTGATTAGACCCGTTTCCCGGGATTGATAGTGACTGTAATGTACCTTTTTAAATGTATTACCATTTAACTTAACGACGGCGGAACATTAAGTCTAGTTGATAGGAACTATTTATTTGCAATTAGGTTCTGAAGTAGTTTTGGTCCTATTATGGACCCTTGAGGTAACCCTGATTATTTGAGGCACGCAAGGCTTTTTGATAAAGTGGGGGTTGAAGATGATGGTGTAATCAATTGGTGTAAGTATGGGGAATATTTCTTCGGTAATAGTGTAGTAAAATTAGAGTGCTTGGGATTAAGGGTTCGCATTTTTTTGGTCACGCCTCTAGCTATTAGTCTTGTATAACTAAGGCTTCATTAATTCAAATTCATTTCATGAATCCAAAACTTAAGTGCTGGACACTACTGTATCCAATTCTATTATTTTCTTTTATTGCAGTGGCTGCAATAAAACTTTAGAAATTGTGTCTCATTGAAGACAACATTTTAGGAGCATGCTTAAATATTGCTCTGAACTGAATTAAATTGGGTAAGTACCTAATATAAAAATGAAAGCAAGTGAGAGGAAAAAAAGCCAAACCGAAATTAGCCTGTTTGAGTGTCACTTCACTTGAGCGCCATTTAGTAAAGTTGAGAGTTGAGCAGTCGAGAACGACAAGGTTTCAAGGGCACTGTAGCAGAAGTACAAGCTTGACAGTGAAGTACTCGGCCATATATAATTATGTCAAATCGAGTTTCAAAGATTTGTGAAAAGGAACAGAAACAATACCCTACAAAGCCTGAGACAGTATTTTTCATTAATTAATGGGTACTCTATTTACTTATAATATTGACAGTACCACTATCTAAATAAGTGCAGAAACAAGAGAAATGCAAAAACAACACTATTCTTCTTCATATTCGTGTCGATGCTTCCCATAGTTTTTAAATTAAATTTGTTTTGACTAGATCTCAGCCACATCGAGAAAACAACACTGAGATAGTAAGAAACCGGGAACTTAATTTAGTTTGAAGGTTTGAACAGAATACATACATACAATTACACGTATAATTGTGTCGTTAGATTTCAATTTGAAGTAAGTCCAAAATGATGAAACTCATTAAAAGCGGTTTGTTTTTCTGTTCGAGTAAGGCTTTTTATTATCTCATTTTGAGGGTGGTGTGACTATCAAAAATCGGATTCTCTATCATCCTTTCTATCATTGTTTCTATGAAATGTTTCTAGATTACGAGAAAAACGAATTTCTAATTTGGATTTAGGTTTATTTTGTCAAAATGAACCAAGTCCTTCGGACTTAGCTTCATTTGATCTAACAGAATACTGGACTTAGTGCAGTTTGAATCAAAATATGAACACAACTGGGCGCCATTTTGAACGATCGCGTCGCTCTGATTGGCTCAATGCGACTTGCTGCGTTTTAATATACGATGTCAAATGGACTTGGTTCAATTTGAAAAAAGGGATGTGTTTTAAACTTATTTTGCTTGAAAACTACAGGGACTTGTTTCAATTTGATAACATATTGTAAAAGATACTTCCCCTGCCTTTTAAATAAGAATAAAAGCTAACATGCCAAAAGTGGATTTGATGCGATTTGAAATCTAACGGCACAATTATAAACGCCAGGTAAGGTTTTTTTTAAGGACCATTTCAACCTTGGGCTAACTAGTGAGCATAATTTCTCAAGCTGAAACTTATGACCTAAACATAACGTGAACCTTTCTGACTCGAAAACAAACGAGGTAGTTCATTATTTTGTAACACAGTCTGGAAACAGGCCGTTCAAAAAAGAATAATAACTATAATAATAATATTATTTGCCGATATATTATATCGGCAGCCTGGACCTTGTTCCTGATGTGGATGGGCCATCTATTTTTTATATTTTTAAATGTTTTGTTTACTTTTGTTTTTGAAAATATTTAAAAATGTATTAGATAAGAGAAAGAATGAATAAAGGAAAATAATAATCTAGAATTTTCTACTTACAATTCATTTTTGGAACACGTGGAATTAATTAGTTTTTTGCTACATAACATCACGCCTGAAATCCCCGAAAGGTTAGGCAGTGGATGTACCTAATAGCACGCCTTCATTTCACCTGTTAAGTTTAAATACGATGTTATAAGGGCGAGCCTATTGTCATCAACCGGGCACAAATACTGACTACGAGCTACTGAAAAAATCCTGAAAGGAAAACCTAATAACACTATGACCGACCCGGAATTCGAACCCAGGACCTCGTGCTCAGCAGTAGCGCTTGAGACTAATACACCAACGAGGCAAATAGTAGATAAAAGTAAGTATGACTGGGTATTGAATCTTCTATATTAATTAAGAAAACACGGTGAAATATAATTAATTGCTATCATTTCCCAAAAATTGATGAAGATAAAATTAACGTCGCGCATCATGCCATGACAATGTCAAACGGAGTAAGAAGAGGGAATAATTAATGATTCTCTATTCTAAAGGGAAGACTTTAAATTATATAATCAAGTGAGGCTATAAAGTTATAACCTTCTAAAAAAGCAGAATTTAAATTTCATGTAAGTGGATTTTTAGGTTAATGTACATTTTTATCTCTGACTTTCTTTATCAAAATTTTGCTTAAAAAGATAATTACTTTTATGCTGCGTAACTGTTTTTGTCATAATAAAAATTGCCTTCAGATTCAATTAAAAAACATAAAAAATATATTTACACATTTTGACTCATTTACGTCGTAATGTTTCAGGCCACACATCTGATGCACGAGGAGAGGTTCAAAATTCAATTCACATGTACTTTTTAAGTTTATCTCGGCCATTACTAACATCCGTGAAGGAAAACATCGTCACAAAATCGTCACGAATAATGAATTTAAGTCTGAAATCGCCAATCCGCCTTGAGCAATCGTGGTGATTAATGCTCGTGCCTTTTATGTATGAGAAGAGGTCTATGCCCCGATGTGGCTGAAGTAGGATACCGCTGGTGTTACTTGACTCATTCTGTAGCGGCTCCAAATAAAATATACGGATAACAAAACCTAAGTACCTAATATAAAACAGCCGAAAAAAATTTCGAATTTCAAATTCAAACTGAAGCCATATTTTCCGATCCGAACACCGCAGAGCTCTCGTAAAAAAAGTTACTTTCGAACTCCGACCCTTGTGATCCGAAACTCATCGACTCATCGATAAATATACGTTATCTACCATTGAAACTCGTAGCAGAACGGAAAAAAACGTTGAACATACAATGGCGGACGCAATTACACGCCTTCTATAGTCATTTGCATTCACTGTTCCGCTTTACTTTATAATGTTGCTTTTGTGGATGAGGTGTGAGCGAACAGCGAGTTCATAGTACAGACTAGCGGTGCTACCAATACCTTTCATAGGTTTTTTAACGTTGTCCCCCACTAGGAATTTCTCCTGTATGGTGTGTTTACAAACATTTAAACTCACTAACGGCCAGACCTGTAAGCTATGCAAACATTTCATCCGTGTGAGAAACCCGCGACACGCAGAGCAGCAGTCAATCGCTCAGCCACTGCGCCTACCGTACCGTCTGTCATCACCATTGTTCTCAAAATGATGGAGCAAAACATAGTGCGTTAATCGTCATGTCCTAGGATCACAAATTCGAAGACACGTGAAATCTACCAACCTGGTGAATTACAACCCGCTCTCTTATACAAAGAGGAAACCCATTTCCCAACAATAGGAAGATTACAGGCTTTGCTTTGATTTTGCTAGAGTTAGTGGAAACGGTATCAATCAATGACGTTTTCCATTTATTTCTCCATCCACCAGGTGTCATGTGTATCTAAATGTCAATCACTGTAATTTCCATTCAACTACCTGCCCCTAATCTATTCAAGGTTCAAAGCCGACCAAAAATTCAGGACTTAGCATATCAATGCTAACCCTTTCATCAATCAACCCTCAAAGGACCAGCCTATCTCCCAGAACATTAGGACCAAACATTTAATCGCATTCGCTTTAGACTTGCGCCACCTAAACGTCCCCATTCGCTTATCTGCTATGAGTCGGCGAATGCCTCTGAATACAGTTTGAGCTTCATACGTCATCGTTGGTAGCAGGCATTACCTGTGCGTCACGGTTGAATGTAAAATTTTGTGTTACGTCATTAAGTGACGCACACACACGATTATTACTGTTATCGTGAGCCAAGCGGCAATTGGTGTCGTAAATTATATTTTGTTAATGTATTTTGTGTATGTTTAAATATGTAAGGGTAGGGTGGTAAGACATTTAATTTTATGTGATACGGAATGTTGCGGGTGATCATTATGGTGAGACCTTTTAAGTGTGGGTGAAAATATTTTAGGTTATGTCTTATTAAGTAAATATAAGGATGGAATTTGCTCTGAAATTGGTCTTCTAAAGACATAGACTATGAAGATTTAGAGCTGCCAAGTTAAAACTAAATACGTATTTATTAATAGTGCTAGATTAACGATTTTTTTTAGTTTGTAGGTAAATTTTTCATCAGAGTAACAGCCAAACCTATAAATAGAAAAGTAATTTCAAGCTCAAATAGAAATGCAATTAGCAAACTAACTTAATGCATTAAAAACAACTGAAATAGTTCTCTTAACTTCGAAAGATGAATAAGTAATCCAATCGCTTAAAGTAAAACGTAAACTAACAATAGCCCGTCTCTAATAGGCCCTTTAACTTTGAACTTAGTCCCAAACTTAATCCTAAGTACCAAAGTTCTATAATTAATAATCTAGTTAAAAAGATTAATAGTGTAACAGGTTGGTCGACTGATTAAATAATAATCTGAATACGTGTAAAAGGATTTGTTAATTTTACATTTAAGGTTCTAAACACAGATATTGGTATTCCTACCTAGATAGCGCAAGTATCTCGATCCGTATGAAAATCAAGCGTGGTATTTTTTGACTACCTACTATGACGTCATCATCATCATCATCGGCTTAGCCTTTTCCCAACTATGTTGGGGACGGCTTCCTGTCTAACCGGATGCAGCTGAGTATCAGTATTTTACATGGAGCGACTGCCTATCTGACCTCCACAACCTAGTTTGTACTGGGTAATACAATATTCCTTGGTAAGACTGGTTGTCAAACTTTCGTAAACAACGTAACGTAACGTCATAAACACTATTTAGTTACTATACAAAATAGCCAACGTTTTTGCTCTATAAATGTCTAGAATTAAGGTCTTGAGTTGTAAGGTTTTTGTTTTAAACAAATTAGCTTGCTGCGACAGTAGCCACCTTAAGCATAAAATGCTTAAGCTGGTCACGCGTACTTCACGTGGTAGTAGTAGGTCTTCTTGTCTTATCTACGTATTTCTATATCTGTGGTTCTAAAGTTTATCTTACTCAAAGTCATTAAAACTTAAAACTTAAAGCATTTGCAGATGCTTTTGAATTGTCAAGTAATCGGTCTAGGCGGTCTACCAGTTAAAACAAGTTGCCTTTACTAAAGCGTGGATTCCTATGGAGAAGAACGGGTAAGGAACTCCATTCATCATATTCCTGCCCTTGTTCCTTGCTACCTGGGGTCGGTGCAACACGTTTTCTTCTTCCATTCTCCCCTGTCAGACATCACGGCATCATTTACACCTTTCTCTTTCAGATCATTCCTCACACAAGCAATCCATCTTTTCTTTGGCTTTCCTCTCCCTCTCCATCCATCAACATTCATATACATCTAGGTTTATTTAAACCTGTGTTTCAAGCCAATAATAATACATTTTTTATACAGGGTGTCTGGTTAAACGTGGCCAACGTGGGCAATACTTTAAGGGAGTTATCTACTCTTAAATATGAGCAACTCTTACTATAAGGCTAACTATGAAAAATGATTTTAAAAAATCTGCTGTTGCCTACATTCTTTCGAGTTACGCGACCAATACTGTGTGGAGCAGCTGATATTTTTTTTCACGATTTCATGGTTGGTCCCATAGTAAAAGTTGCTTATTTTCATGTGTACTACACGCCCCTAAAGTATTGCCCACGTTTAAAAAAACACCCTGTATATTATAATAATAAATAAATACTGAAAACAACTTAATCTTTAGTCTGAACCAATTCCAGATATTATTATCTACGTTATAGTTATAGGTAACAAATACATGAAATTTCGATGGTAATAATTAATAATACCTATGCGTGTTAATATTAAAGGTCAGAATTTGATCCCTTACACGTGAAGCTTTAACGGCCTCATATTATATGTTATATTCTCACGCTCGTTGGGAGCGTGTTAATATAATTATTGAATAATCCATAGGAAATTGGATATTATTATGTTAATGGTTTTTGAGCGATGTGTTCGGTTTCAGGGGATTTATTGTAGATTATAATTAATCCATATGTTCGGTACAGTTGATCTTTTTGTAATCGCCAAATTGTGTATTGTTTTTTTTTTGTTAAGTCTTGCAACCTTTTGAGCTCTTAAGTTCTGACGATAGAAGCTTAGCTATTTATTATTTATTTATTTAATTACAAAGGTCGTGTTTACATCAATTACAGTAACTAATCATAAATCATAAATCATATTTATTTCTGCAATTAGGTTTACCAAACTCTTTTACATGTCATGTTTTGTTATAAAGCTAGATGGGGCCGGTGTTTCGTACCTGACTACTGTGAGAAGAAACATCCGAAACAAACTCAGAGGTCACCGTCTCTTTTAAAGTCCAGACATTGCTCAAATCTAAAATTATAAAACAAAATAAAAGAGACAATTATACCACAATATATTGATTGAAAGTCAGTATTTATAAGTATCCCCCTGAACATTGTGTTTCTTAGCTCTCCTTGTTTTGTTTAGTTTAATTTGTTTTAATTTAGTTTAATTAATTAAGTTGATTTCTATTTTTTTTTGTAAGTTACGACAACGTTTTGTGTGCATGCAAACGTAGTATTTTTTATAATAATTTCACGCGAACGAAGGTCGCGGGCAACAGCTAGTCTATTAGTTACTTTCTATTCCAAAATTTATATAAGAAACTACAGACATTTAAACTTGTCGAATTCCTCTAACAATCTACTTAGAATCGTCAACTATTTAGAGAAAGTTCTGTTTCAGTAACTAATAATTGGCGATTAAATTTCTTCAGTACTCCGAGCTATTTAATGTTAGATACTTTGTTTAAGTTTATGCGTAAAGTCATTGGTCTTTTGTTTTTGTCTGAACTTTTTAATTCAATTTTCTGAAAGCCAATTACTAGTTTATTTTTAGACTGGAATTAGTATATTCTGGAAAATTTAAATTTGGAAGTAACGTTATTGCTATCAATGCTTGTTGCTAAATAATAATAACCAGACGGGTCAATCTTCAAGATTAAACAGCGCTTGCTTAGCTCGTTCCATTGATGGGTGACCATCAACATACACATAACGTTTGACTATGTTTTTACACACTAGAATCTCCAAAACCACCCAACCGATTTCAATGAAATGTTTGTGTATGTGTATGGTTGATAGGGGCAGGTCATTAGTAAGTCTATAAAATCTATTCTAGCCTTGCAAATCTAATTTCGAAATACAGGTCTTATAATTGTTAAGTACTTTCATAATTTTTTTTAAAGTGTCACGTATACGAGGTATGAGTTATCAAAGTTGTGCTGAAGATGTCATCAGTGAATGGACTTTAACAGCTCATATCACGGAAACATGACACTTTAGAACATTTTGCCGCAAACAAAACTTGTTTTGTATTGTACCGACTATCGATTTATATAGGTTTTAAGTATGGCCGAAACTTTGAAAAAAAAATTAAAATGGCGGAAGTTAGGCCGGCCATTAAATTCAAACACCTTTTAACTTCGCGGGCTAGCCTGGCGCTTTCACCTTAAGGAAACATCCTAACAAACTAAATAAAATTCTGCCTAATGACTCATATAAAACGCAGACATAAGCAAAAAACCAACTACTTCGCCAATCACACCAACCGCTTACCTGCTCTAGTTAAACTAAAAAGGCTTGGAAGGTAATGAGGCGGACGCATTAGCCTATCTTACAGCTGCAGTTTGAGTTCGTTAGTTAATCTGACGTGTAACGGTAAGTCAGATTAGCTGTTGCTAGTGCCGGCTTCAGAATACTGAGTTTTTGTTTTTGCATGAGTAAGAAGTTGCTGGTTCAGGTTGATAGGAGGCATTTTTAATGAGATGTCTGTAGAAATCCTTAACTTGGTGAATTTTAGGCTAAGGCAATGATATTATACAGAAAGAAACGCTACGTTCATACTGAGCGGCGTTCAAATATCGTTCTTACGGCTGCGATAGATAATACGGAACGTATGATACGGAAAGAGATAGCTATTGCGCTTGAAATACTTAAATTACGACAATTGTCTGAATTTGTCTGCAACAATTTGCGCGCGCTAGTGTGATATCTACGTCTTTTTATTTATAATATCATTGGGCTTAGGTCGAGGTTGTTACAAACTCTAATAGTTTAATTTAGACGTCTTTCGTTATGTCTTACGTTCAAAGTTTTAACCTACTGATGAAACCATTAGGTACTATTTTTAATTTAGATCTATTTTATAAGATTTCATAATTTCAACCGAAAGACGTCCACTGCAGGACATAGGCCTCCCCCAAGTGTCGCCGCATCGACCGGTCCCGTGCGTCTCGCATCCAGCGGATCCCCGCAACCTTCACCAGGTCATCGGTCCACTTAGTGGGAGGCCTTCCAATGCAACGTCTTTCGGTTCACGGTCGCCGCTCCAGAACTTAATTAGCTTTTATTTAACTTAATTGCCTTGTTACCTTGTTAGTTTGTATGTATTGGTCAAATCTTGCAACTGAATTTCAAACCAGTTCCCCCCCAGCCGGCATTGAGCTTAATTTTTGCACACCTTTGGTTCTTGCAGCCAGGATCATTACCTCAGGAGAGAATTCCTGAACGGTTAATAGCACGTACACGAAACTTTGTACACGCGTTCAATTTTGATAGATAAACCTAATTTTCTTCTTTTTATTTTAATAAAAGCAAGTTTTTTGTTACAAGTTTCATGTTATTTGTCATTTAGTGTTTTCTTACTTGTTGAATTTCAGCCGGAGATCGACTTTCACTGAGTTTTATGGGTATCAACTTAAAGTTTCAAGTAAGTACATCTGGCTTAGATCAAAGGACGTTCTAGTTTTGTTTTCGAATGACGGGAACAAGCAAAATGACGCTTATTATCTTTAACTTGAAGTATGACATTTGTTTACACGCTTTTATAAGCTTCACATGTTTTATAATAAGTAATTGTCTCAGAAGCACCCGAAATAAAGACGTTTCAAATAGGCCAGTGACGAAATTAATAGAATAAATCTTGTTCGAAAACAAAGCATTTTACACCCGTGTTTTGTTTTTACTGCTACACATTAAATGCTTGTCAATTACTCAATAAAATAAATATATTGCGACGTCAATTAAAAATATACGACACGGTGTCCACCAAATGTAATAAATAAATAACAATGGATTTCGTAAATCATAAATAATAAAGTATTCTCGTAAATCATTCAGCCGTTAATATTAACGTACTCGAATTTACAAATTAAGTACTTACGTTATTAATCACTTAATACTCACAAAAGCCAATAAATGCAAGTAGTGTTTTTTAAGTAAACATTATAAAACGTTACGTAAAAAGCAGTAATCGGATTTATTCTTAAAGTAGTTAAGAATTTTATTTATTTATTCGGAATGATTCCACCTGCCTCGTTGGTCTAGTGGTCGCAAGCGCTGATGCTGAACATGATATCTTGGGTTTGGTTCCTGGAATGGCCATAGTTTTTTAGGTTTTTCCATCAAGAATTTTCTAAGTAGTTTATCTTAAAGGACTATGGGCATTTGAATATGAACTCTGGTAGTAAGTAACCATTTTGACCAAGACCCTTTGTTCCCGATTAATGGCAATAGGGTCGCACTCTATGACGTGGGACTTAATTACTACTACTATTGGCAAAATGTAGAAGTAAAATATGTCACCAATTTTTTTTTTTTTTGTTGGGTACAATTTGAGTTGTTTTTTTTTCACATTAGCCCTAGATCGAACAAACTGGAAGCTATGGAGAGAGCCCTTTGCCCAGCAGTGGGACGACGTCGGCTTAAATGAACAGTAGTAACAATATGACATACTTATTCCTCTTTTTCGGTCCTTTTGATATACTGTTTATATTATAAACTAATTAATATTCCATAAATATTCATCTTCTTTATAAAGAAGGTGTATTAGGCAATTACGAATTGAATACTCTATAGTCCTCACTCGCAGTAAGCATGTATTGTCGGTCATCCGTTGTATGAAAAGTGGTCTTTGTTTTGCAAAAGGTCTGAAAAAGCACTACAGCTAAATTGTCAGTCCTGTGAATGCTAACAGACTTTATGGTTAAAAAAGCGTACTATTCCATTGGTGAATTCTTAACAGACAATTTAAATAAATAATAATTAGGTATATCGTTGTGTGAGACAAATGTCCGATTTATATAAGGTAATTCTATCTAAGGGTGATTAGATCTTATTATATTGTACCTATGTTTCACAAATAAATAATTTGAATTTGAATTTGTGTCGCTGTTGTCCTTTGAAAGATTTCTAATCATCGGTAACATAATTCAGTAAAAACAAGGTATTTTTCAGTTCTTTACTGAAAGATGCCGTTGGCATTAATAAAATCATATTTCCACGATGAGAAAGCAAAGAAAAAGGGCATATCGGATGCTTACCTTTGCGTAAAAATTGCCGGAGCATCTCACCTAGTTGCGGAAAAAGCGTTAAAAAAAAGAAAAAAGCTGTAACTCTCGTCACTAGAGCTTCAAGCGTTTTATCTACTTTTTTTCTTTTTTTACTTTGTTTCGATGAACACTTCGGTAGTTGAGTGTTAACTTTTTTAAAGATTGGTGTGTTAGCAAGTAATACTTTAAAGATTGCAGTTGAGCATTCAACAATTTTTTTTCGTATGATATAATTTGTTTGGATAGATACTTCATTATTCCGGTTGTGGATTTCTGTGGACGATAAATTTTTGAAGTTATGAGTTTCAGAAATGTCGTTTCGTCGTTTGCGTTTATTTCCATAATGGGTGGACTATGTGCAGGATGATATGGCAAGAAAGGAGGTGTCCGATGAGATGACGAGTAATAGAAAAGTTTGCAAGAAGACATGCAGCGCTGACTCCAAATAAATTGGTATAATGATGATGATGATTACCAAAAACTTCAGAAAACATTACATCAATGTGGCTCAAACCCACTATCACAAATTGATGTCCAGTTTTACTTAGTTCCAGTCAATTTGAAGTAGAGAAAGTGTCTTACTAAATTTTTACCATAAAATTTATATTTTCGAAAGAATCCTGTACAGCTAAAGTAGGGTTTGACAGATTCTCATCTTCAAATATTCAATCCAGACTACAACTAATGCAGTGGTTGGCAATAACTAAATGTGAAAAATAAAAGACGTATGTGAAGCTTTTCAGGCTAGGTAGGTAGGCAATTAATTTTTTTTTTTTTTTTAAGAAACACTAGGAATTTCTCCTGTATCGTGGGTGCGTTTACAAACATTTAAAATCACATACACAAACAGCCAGACCCGGAACAACTACCTGTAGATCATACAATTATTTGTTCCGTGCGGGGATCGAACCCGCGACACGCAGCGCAGCAGCCAATCGCTCAGCCACTGCGCCAACCGTGCCGTCATTCTGAACAGGCCCTTAATCTAAAATAGGCATATAAGCCTGCTAAAGTAATCTCATATCATTACGTACATTCTTTTTCTAATTTAAAGTTTGGTCTCAATGTCCCCTATTCGCGTTCTCAAATGAGCCATACAACTTTTTCAGTACATAGGTTCAATTCTACTTTATGAAGTCGTTTCACGTGTCTGTTGTAAGTTATATTATAGGTTTTGATGTTAATGTGTCTAGAATAATACAAAGATACTAACTATATGCGGAATCATCATCTACCTAGACATTCCCCAACTATCACTGTTTCAAGCTTTCACGGTTTACACATATACTGTCACTTACGGGATATCTTCCGTGATTGTTCATTATTTTGAGCTCCCGATATTTCGGCGCTGTTGCAAGCGCCATGATCGCGGGTTGACTGGAGAATGCGGGTGGATGGAAAAATAAATTGTTAAGAGCAGACAAATCTATCTACCGGCTGCTAGTTTTGAGTAAGCTCAAAAGTAGCAGCCGGTTTCGTAATAAGGACTCCACAAAACCTGGTGATATTGTGAGTGTGTTTTGCCGTGACTTAGTGTCGAGTTCCAATAGTGCGCGTAGCAAAAGACAAAGAAAGAGGGTAGATAGATTTGTCTGCTGTTAACAATTTATTTTTCCATCCACCCGCATTCTCCAGTCAACCCGCGATCATGGCGCTTGCAACAGCGCCGAAATATCGGGAGCTCAAAATAATGAACAATCACGGAAGGTTTCCCCAACTATGTTTGGGACCTCTTCCAGTCTAACTGAATGCAGCTGAATACCAGTATTTTACATGGAGCGACTCTTCCTATCTGACCTCCTCAACCCAGTTAGTATGGGGTAATGGGATACCCTTTGGTAGGACTGGTTGTCAGACTTTCAGGCCACTGACTGTGAGTGACCTGTAACGATTGTCAAAGATCTACAAATGACAGCCGGGACCAACGGCTTAGGGTACTATCCAAGGCACTGCATGAGAATCAGGTACAGAGAAACCCGGTATGTAATTGATGGTCACCCATCCACAGATTGTTCTTGGCGAGCGCGGCTTAACCTTGAAGATCGAAGTACGGCTGTTATTATTTAGCCACGAGCTCATTTATGCGTAACTCTTGTACTATACAGTCTCAGTCAGTTCTGTCTTGTAGTAAAGGAGGAAGTAAAACGATTTTTTTATATTGTTCCACATTTTATGTGGAATAATATGAAGAAAACGTAATCTTATCGTAATCTCGCTCGTCTTTTTCCAACGTAGCATATCACTTGACTTTAAAGTGTCACACAGAAACCCTCGGGTACTAAAGTACCTATCCATAATTAGTTCAGCCAAGTCGATTTTAACTATTATTTTTGTTCTTTGACTGCCTAGTTGGTCTAGGGGTTTTGGGGGGGAGGGGGGAGGGGTTCGATTCCCGGGTCGGGCAAATTGTTATTGGAATTTTCAACTAGTAATTTCTTAGTAGCAGCCACGGAATCTGGATTTGTGCCCAGTTGAAAGCAATAGACTCGCCCCCTATTACATGGGACTTAAACATAACTGGCAAAATTTGTGTGTACACCTCTGCCTAACCCGTTGGGGAACTAACAGGCGTTAAACCTTTTTATGATAGACTATTTTAATTTATTTTTTATCAGAACTCCTTAAATTCAAAACCTTCTCCAATCATACGTAGACTAACAGGAAAGGAAAAAAAATGTATAAAATTCTCTAGTTTCCTGTGCGTCCACAGAAACGCTTCCCTTTCAATTAAGCTACGGCGAACGAACGACAATTTGTTTTAGTGTTTTTATTTCATTTTGGAAAGAAGAGCTCTTCCTTTAATTACTTTATCTGAGCCACAATGTTTTATAACAACGAGCGGTTTTTCTATTTAAACCTACTGGCTTAAATATGCTACAGGAATTTAGGTCATGTCAAATGCTATCATTATTCAACCCACCATTAATTCGATTTCGGTCATAACAATAAAAATCGTTAACAATGACTGGATAATTCTGTCCCAACAAATGAAGGTATCCGTTCATGCTTACCTCTTGAATACGGTAACACCACGAAAATAATCCAATAAAAAAGAGGTATTTTAAAAAAAGAACGTTGGCACCGACGCCATTTTAACTGTTGAATTTTCACATTGTGTTTCCATTCGCCTAAACTCAGGCCTAAATTCAGTAACGTAATAAAAAAAAACAAATTTCCTTCACGAAATCTCATAAGGGAATGCCTATCAATTTTAAACAAAATAAAAGCTTTCTCATGTTTTGACGATTTGTCGCGAAATTTCTTAAGAAATGGTAATATTTTCTTACTGAATATTCTATTGGCCTTAATGCTGAGAATTTGGTATATACGGAAAAAGGTGAGAAACGAAAATACGTCAAAAGGTGATGCAATTGATTAGTGTCGTGAAGCGAAAATTGGTAAAAAGGAAGGTTTCAAAGTTATTGAGCCAATTTAGTTTAATTGGATTTTTCTGTTAGGAAAATTCTCAATTAGAAACCAGGATCGGAATCGGTCCCGGTGGAGGGATAGGCTCGTCCCGAGTCTTTAGGGGTTTTAAACTGTAATTATCGAAGTGTAGAAAGAATTTATACCTGTCTGTATTTTTGAGTGAAATATTATCGATAGGTACAAAAAAGAAGTATCAGCTAGATCTGAAAGTTTTATGCGTCAATCGTTAAATAAACATTTATATTAATCAAATTGGATCTATATGAATATTAATAGGTCATCTTGTTGACAAAAATCCAAATACTCTAATGTAATAAATGTTCTTTTCTAAAAGCTAACCCTCAGAGACTACTACAAGGTACTATGTCTTTGTCATGTGTCTCGGATAAGACTAATAAAAATATGTATTGATTATTTATTTTATTTCGTCTTGTGAATACAATAACTTTGAAAAAGGGTATTAAATCTATTAAGTAGTTTGTTTAGTTTTAACCTTTTTTTATTGTGTAAATTTAAGTTTTTTTAATTTTTGTGTTTTTTTTTTGTTTGTCTGTTGTGTGCACTTGTGGCATGTGCCAAATAAATATGTTTTCTTCCTTTCTTTCTCTTCTTAAGTATGGAATTATAGATGAGATGAGGAGTAATGGAGAAGTATTTTTTTAAAACGTTGCACCGCACTACGAATTTCTGTATCGTGGGTGCGTTTACAAACATTTAAACTCACATACACAAACAGCCAGACCCGGAACAAATATCTGTAGGTCATACAAATATTTGTACCGTGCGGGAATCAAACCCGCGACCGTTAATCGCTTAGCCACTGCGACAACCGTGCCGTATATTATGGAAGCAGAAGACGTGCTGCCCCAAACCTAAATAAATTGGGAGAAGTGCAGGAGAATGATGAAAGGAATTACAGAAGGCTTTTGCGATATTAATGGTCAAAACAAAATATTAACGCTCGGGTCATGGGGCCCGAGTGCGCGTCTCCTTTTTAAGGAAATCTCTCGCCGACTGGTCGACACTTCGCGTGACCAGAGGGCTGGCTCTTTCTTTGGCCAAAGAATTAGCATTGCCATTCAGCGTGGCAATGCTGCCAGTCTTCTGGGCACGTTTCCAGATGACAGCGATGCGGAGGAGTACTTTGACGCCTAAGTGTCCTATAGTCGTCGTTTTTTAGATGTTTATATTTTCTTACTTTTAGTCTTATTTTTATTATTACTTCAGTTCTATTTGTAGTCTGTACATAATGTAAATAAAGAGCGAAATATTGTTTAAAACAGAATACGCTACAGTATTTCTGCAACAAAGGTTCACTGACATGACGAAAATTCAAATATGTATATTTCGTCGCTTCGTCAGAACTTTCCTATCTCTGACCTCGGTCCTAAATATACATCTTGTATCTACGTAATTTGAAACTCGACTAAAATACTTGTACACTAAAATAGATCATACTGGCCGAAACATGGCCAACGTTGACTCAAACGTTGGCCGGCTTTACCAGTACGTCTTTTGGTTCGCCGGCCCCAAATTTCCCAAATTTTTGGACGAAGATTTCTGATTTCACGGCTAAACTGAACTCAATCAGTACATCTAAACGACGTTAAGGATTATGATTAATTGATATGGAATATTGATACTTTCAGTGTTAACATTCAAAGCAATTTAGACACTGACTGTCCTTGAATACGGTTTACAATCGCTCATCGCGTTCAGTTTCAATGAAATTGGCCCTAAGTTGGTCCCAAAGTTAAGTCCAATTTCTGGACACGAGGATATCATACTGTTTCCAACTAAGTTTTAAAATATCAGGGGAGTATTGAGCTCGATTCGATACGTTAACACTAGCAGCCATTTGCCGGCCAATAAATCTGTCATTCTTGAGTGACTTGGTACTTGTTGGAGATAAATGGTCCTCCGAGGAAAGTCTAAGCACACGCGGTCTTATTGATATTGTGGATCTTTCAGGTCAATTCGGATGATGGATGAGAGAAATCTTAAATTGTGTAAGAGCTTATAAGTTTTTGATTTTTATTTGCGTATCTGAATAATGGTATGGTAGCTAAGGCAGGGATACGAAAGATAAATAAGTGTTAAATATGGAATTGACCAATTTTAGCAAAAATATTTTGGATATTTGAGCGTAGTTCTTCGTAAATCCTGTTGAATTTATAGTTTATTGTTTATTTTTTTTGTAATTTTGTATGATGCACGTCATATTCCTGCGACAAATAAATATTTTTTCTTTCTTTCTTTCTTTCTAAATGTACAAACCTCATCAAAATTTCTCCTTTTTTACAAAGGAATGTGATGATTTCAATCAAAATCATCAGCAATGCGGTTGTGTTTTTTTTTCTGGGAAATGGCTAGCCAGATGATGAATTTGGATGGTTTACATTAATTAATTTTCAATACGTTCAAAGCTTAGGTTTTAAACATAATGACTGATTTTACTGGATAAAAAGAAACATTTGGAATGTGGGATTATTTTTTCGCAAAGAACTGATTTACCAAGGCCATTGTGGGTTGGCTCGTTTTAACAGAACTATGTCTAATTTTCCCCTTACATATTAATATTAGTAAAGGTATGTTATTTGCATCATGCTGAGTGGTAACCTGCTTGTCGCAGTCACGACGTGCAAGCTGTTAACTTTTTTCTATTTTTGTTCCGTCCTGTTGAATTTATAGTTTATTGTTTATTTTTTGTAATTTTGTATGATGCACGTCATGTCCCTGCGACAAATAAATATTTTATCTTTCTTTCTTAATTGCAATAATCCCAATGAAAGTCTCAAATCAGTACAAAAACTAAAATTTCATTTGAAAAAGGACCAAGTTAATATCAAAACTGATCCTTAATGATCATTGAATTAAATAAAAATCAAAAGAAAAATAATATGTAAAGTCCAGTGATCCTTAGATTACAAAGAATAAGCGTTCCATTACACCCGACGGTAATATTACATCAGAGATGATAATTAAACAGTTTCTTATTTAATTACTTCCTCAAGTTTCCTTCGAAAAAGATGAGCATCTCGGAAATAATCATCGTTATTAGTATTTTGATCTTATAACAGGATAATGGTTTCGTAAAAAGAAAAAATTAAAAAAAAAAATCTATGGTAATCTTTTGTGTAAGTACTGCGATGAATATTTAATTAGTAATGTTGTTAATGACATTCGCTTTTTTGTAGAAAATTGGGTAAGAATCTTATTCGACTAAGTCTATGGCACTCGGGGGCTTTAGGTGAAAATCAGCGTCTGGTGGTGCACCTTGTGTTGCCATCTGGCATTATGCTGAGCTGAGGCCCTTTTGGCATTAAAAACTTCGTTTATTATGTTTAGTTTTAAGTTTTTTTTTTGTTTTAATTTCAATAAATACACTTTTCTTTCTTTACTTCTGTTTCTTTCTTTCTAATAAAATACTGACATTGATTGGCTCAATACGTATACTTCACGATTTAATCCACGTCAAACTTACACATTTCGAATTATTTACCTATCAACGTATTTCTACAGACAATAGGAAATTAGCTCTAAAATAATCATCAACCGTGTCACAGCCATATAAAGTTAAATATATTTTACATCACTATACTATACAAGTTCCTTATTCTTACCCATTCTTCTCCATACAAAACTAACTTTGCAAATGGGCTACTAGGATCAAATCTATTTCCTTATTGTGCACAATAATACAAACTAAATCCATTAATAACACTACCAAATCCCATGAGAAAAAAAGCAATATGGCTTGATTCATTGCTTAATGATTTATTCATCGAAGAAAAATTGATATTGCTTCGATCTCATAAGTCCTTAGCAACGAATATAATACACAGTTCATGTAGGTACACCAAGCTACCAAACAAAAAAGGGAACTGTCTACTTGTGGCTATAATCGCAAATCCACTTACCCTTGGCCCCCGAATTTTGTCCCGCCATAATTGAAAAAGACCGAAGACAAGTAATTCCCTGAGCAAACACAAAAACGCAAGCCAACCTCATTTTCATGCGCCTTATTTTCATTTATTTTTTTCTTGGCAACCCCAATAACTTGGTACTGGCAACACGGTTCAATTCACTATGCCCAAATGTCCCGGTAGATTAATTTCGGTAAAAACCTGTGAAAGAGGTTCTTCCTTCATTTTGCTAATTCATCGTATTGATTTGGCTGTAGCTTTTTCTAATTTCGTGTGGGGAATTAATGGGATGAAAGGGCCGTATGTTTGTCCAAGAGTGTGTTTTATTTTTCTCTTGCTGATTACGTGTGAAATGAGATTTTATCTTAGCGGATTGTGAGGAAAAAAAGCTTGATTGTGTTTTTTATCTGTAGGGTAGAGGAATTGTCTCAGGGATATATCTTCAAGGAATTCATTCAGTGTGTTGATTATTGCAAAACCCACAAAAAAAAACCTTGTTTTCCCGTTGGCCCCACCGCCCGTGTCGCCTCTGGTGGGGACACTGGGAATTGATTAAAATAATTAAAAATTGTACCACTGGTGGGGCCATGGCAGTGGGGCCATGGCAATGGGGCCATGGCAGTGGGGCCATGGCAGTGGGGCCATGGCAGTGGGGCCAACGGGAATACACCAAAAACCTCTGTGTCAAACATAAAACATAGGTTTAACCACCAATTAAGGCTAGTCTATCCCTGGTCTAAAATTATCTAAAAGCTTCAAAGTTTTGAAAAGTAGTGTGCTGCCATTACACCTGAGGAAAACAAATTATGTGTATCAAACGCTAGATAATTGGATCTCTTAGTAGTTTGTGCGCAAGACTATTTATTCTCAAACACCATGTCGAAACGAAATAGCAAGACAGCATCAAAGAGAACCCTCATAAATATTATCTCATGTAGCCTTACTACGCATCAGTAACGATCAATACAGCAAGCCGGATTTATTTAACTCTTTAATTCCCTGTGCCTTGGGAATGTCACGTAGTGTTTACATTTTTTTTTACAAACAGAGAGGAGGCCTTTGTCCCAGCAGGGTGCGTTAAAGGCTGATTATTTTATAAACCATTTAATTATTTCGTTTTATACAGTAATCATTCAAATCTGCTTTAAATGCCTATAATCCCCATTGGTTTAGGCAGAGATTTACATATAAAGGCACCCACATATCCTCACCCATTTTACTCTCCACCTCTCATATTTAGTAATCATGAACCAAATCAGTTTTATTTTGAGTTTCAACAGCCTTTTTGTCGTCTCATTGTCTATAAACACAACTGACAATTTTCTTAGATAAATTCAAATCAAATCAAATCAAAGTATTTATTTCAAGTAGGCCAGTTACAGGCACTTTTAAATTGTCGAAACAAAGACAACAATAGCTACAGTCCCAGTCACAAGGCATAAAAACTGTGAAAGTACTGTAGTTGCCCATTCCCTAACGTAGATCTCTATGGAGAAGAACGGGCAAGAAACTCCATGGACACTCTTTTAAATCAGAATACTTTTACAAACTCTTGGTTACATCATTCATATTGAGATGGTACATTATGTGAGAACGATTGAGAACGATGTAGCAAGATGTGTACGTTAAAAGTGTCCATAGAAAACAATTCAAAAATAAAATAATTAATTCAAATAAGCCGTGGCAACCAAGAGATGACCAGTCACAACTGACAGCGCCCGTTCACGAACATGACGCATGTATCAGCACCATTCAACTCAACCACTTTGAAGGGAACTAAATGATCCGACACACGCGCCACCATCAGCGAGACATTTGAGTGAGCATGACACACTCTTAACCGCCAGGGCACATTCAAGTCAAGAAAAGACATAGGTTTCCAGCGAATGGCAGCAGCAGCAGAATTCTCCAAGATTATTCTGTCTATTCAACACAAACATCGCAATCTTTAAAACCCACATAATCAAAACGAAGTAGCAAGACAACTTCAAAGAGAGCGCCCATACATATTACATGCAGCATACTTCCACGCAACGGCTACGATCGATATAGCAAGCCGGATTCATTTAATATTTTATTTAGAGAAGTTATCGCGTAGCACTTACCCGGGTGCGTCGGAAAAATGCCCGTGGAAAATTCAATTTTAAGGCCTTAGGTAAGGTCGGGTATGGCTGAGCCCGCGTGCGTGGGCACACAACGGGTACTTTTGAAGAGGCGCTTTCGAGGCCATATAGTGTTGGGATATCCGGGTAGGGTTTTGTTTTTTTTTAGTTAAGAACAATGGGGCTGTTAAAAATAGATATAATATTATTAGGCTCGTATTTGCCATCCTGTTATTACTCAAATGATTGAAGGATTCTTTAGACTGAAGGAGAGGAACTCATCATCATCATCATCATCATCATTTCAGCCAAAAGACGTCCACTGCTGGACATAGGCCTCCCCCAAGTGTCGCTACATTGAACGGTCCCGTGCCACTCGCATCCAGCGGATCCCTGCAACCTTCACCAGGTCATCGGTCAACCTAGTGGGAGGCCTTCCAACGCAACGTCTTCCGTTCGCGGTCGAGAGGAGCTCGTGGCTAAATAATAACAGCCGCTTCGGTCGATCTTCACGTTAAGCCGCGCTTACCTAGGTTGGTTCGTGGCAGGGTGACCACCCATTACATACCGAGTTGTCTCCGTGCCTCGGGAAACAAGTTAAGCGGCTGGTCGCGGCTGTCACCGACAGTCATTACAGGTTGTCAGAAGCCCGAAACTCTGACAATAAGTCACAACCATTTATTGATTACTAACTGTGTTGTGGAGGTTAGATAGACAGTCGCTCCATGTAAAATACTGGTAGTCAGCTGCATCCGGTTAGACTGGACGCTGACCCCAACATAGTTGATGAAGGAATCTTTTTGAAGTGGCAATTGTTAATAAAGGGTTTCCGCAACATCGCATCTGCTTAGCCTTTTATTTTTCCAAACTATTTTGGGGTCGGCTTCCAGTCTAACCGGATGCATTTGAATCGGTATGATATCCCATTTGAACAGATAATTTCTACAGCGGCCAACCTGGGCCCGCAAACGATTAAGAGATTTGCAGATGGTCGCGGGACTTATAGAATTACCGTGACCCTGGATCATAAAGAGCTATTGAAGGACACCGTGGATTTTAGTCAGTACAAGTCTGACAGTTCCTCCCACTCTGCCCTGGGTGGGAGGACTCATTTGATAATTTTACCACGATAAAAAAAAAAAAAAAGAGATTTGCAGATTGGCCACTGCGGTTCCTTTCCAGGAGGAAGATGTTCTGCTGGATTGATGAAGTGGGGTGGGATGTCTGCTCCTCCACGATTCGTATTTTTCATCTGTCCCACTGTCTTCTGAGCAAATCGTGTCTCACGAAGCTATTACGGCATTTTGAGCGTGAAGGTGGTAGTTGTTGCCCGTGTATTACTAATTTTAATGTTAGATTTCATTTGTGAGAATTGTGATGATGGAAATCCTTCTTGAAATCTTAGTTTACGGACTTATGAGTAGACCTGCTTTCGTTTTATGCGTTTTTCGTCCTATAACTTTTTTTTTTTTCGGTTGTGAAATCATCAAATGACCCCCCCCCACTCTGGGCGGACCGGAAGGGAGTGTCAGACTTGTACTGACTAAACCCATCCATGTTCCTTGTTTGCCCTTTGTGTTCCAGGGCCACGGTATCTCTTTCGAACAGTCCCGCAGCCCTGGCAGGCATCGGCCCATGCGGACCCTACATTTCGTCCTATAACTTGGATTATAGGACGAAACACGAATTTAAATTTCGAAACCTAATTAAACAGACAAGTACTTAAACGCCTACAATACTCTTTTTTTACTACTTTACTAAAAAGAATACGACTTTAATACTACAGTAATACTGCTTAAATTCTGCGCCTCGCAAGTGATGCTCTTGTTCGTGTTAAATTTAATTTCAGGCCAAAGGTTAAAGGTTACATGTATTGGTAATGTTATCTTGCTTATGTTGTTACGTTGAGACAACGAATTTACAAGTAAAGAGTACATTACATGGTTTTACTTTTTCTTTTTGGTAAGGTTCGTTTAACTTTGTTCTTGTTTGTTGTTTTGTTAAAGTAATTACGATGGTATGTCGTCGGTGTAGGGATCTGTTTTGAAAGTACGAGAATGTGTGTTTGATATACAGGAAGAACTAACATGACTTTTCAAGATTTTACAAGTTTACATTGAATTAAAGGTTTTTTTTTTTAATTCTTGTTACTGGCAGTGACGAAAAATATCTTAATAAACCTTAGAAATTACGCAAAAAACTGGTAACGCCAACGCGCTTGGGCAAGCTTGGTATTAAATTCTTGTATTGCCTATTAGTATTAAGAGTTAGCTGCTGAAGACCTTGGTATAAAATCGTCACTTTTCATCATTGGTAATTAGTACAACAGTCCATGACCAGCGTGTGTTGCCAGTGATTACATACAGGACCGAAACGTGGTCGCTCACAATGGGCCTCATCAGAGGGCTTAAAGTCACCCAAAGGGCAATGGAGAGGGCTATGCTTGGAGTTTCCTTGCGTGATCAAATCAGAAATGAGGAAATCCGCAAGAGAACCAAGGTTACCGACGTAGCCCGAAGAATAGCCAAACTTAAGTGGCAGTGGGCAGGGCACATTGCTCGCAGAACGGATGGCCGATGGAGGTGAAAAGTTCTAGAGTGGCGACCGCGAATCGGAAGACGTTGCGTTGGAAGGCCTCCCACTAGGTGGACCGATGACCTGGTGAAGGTAGCAGGGATCCGCTGGATGCGAGTCGCACGGGACCGGTCAATGTGGTGACACTTGTGGGAGGCCTATGTCCAGCAGTGGACGTCTTGAAAATGATGATGATGATGATGATTAATCAACAATGGGATTGGGCGGTTCGGAAGGTTTCAACACGATACATGCCTGAGGATGGCCTGCGCCGCCGAGGCCGGCCGAGAAAGAGGTGGCGAGATGATCTAGACGGGCATGACGAAGGGTGGTTCGAGGTGGTGCAGTAGAACAGTACCTGGAAGGATATCGGGGGGGGGGGGGGGCTTTGCCCAGCAGTGGGACATTCAACGCTATTGAAAAAAATAAATGAACAACATCATTATTTCAAACGTTAATGTTCAAGTTCAGATCTTTTGTTCAGAAAAAGGAACCTTATTATATTAAAAGGGGATACCGTAAGTACTCGAATTTGAAAGAAAACTGAAAACATACCTCACTACTTGGTTATGTAAAAAGTCTTCCAACAATGTTTCAAATTGTCAAAGCGATTACAGAGAAAAGAATATTTAACAAGTATCGTACTGAAAAGGCCACTTTCCTATGAATATTATATTCATTTAACTGGATTAGGAAGTTAATAAGGACTTTAGAAGTCAAACAATTAGACTGAAATTACTTTGAAATAAACGAACTTGTGTTTCTTTTTCGATGAATGTACACTGATCTACTTTACAACTTTTTTTCCAAGATATTTTTTCTGTTACAACCTCACTGTAGATTGGTTATACAAATACTTTCTTGAGTGGGTTTTGTAAAACACCCATTACTGAGAATTCTGTACCGGGAATTCATAAAGCCATTCATACACTGCCTAGCCTTTTCCCAACTATGTTGGCGTCGGTTTCCAGTCTAACTGGATGCAGCTGAATACCAGTAGTTTACATGGAGCGACTGCCTATCTGCCCTCCACAACCCAGTTAGTACTAGGAAATACGATACGCCTTGGTAAGACTGGTTGTCAGACTTTCGGGCCACTACCTGTAACGACTGTCCAAGATCTACAAATGACAGCCGGGACAAACGGCTTAACGTGCTTTCCGAGGCATGGAGGAAACTCTGTATATAATGGGTGGTCACAATAAAGCCGTTCGAAACATTGTGTATTATTTTACAGACTAAGCTATAACGTTAGGAAAAACCTACAATCAAACAAAAATCACCAATTACTTTACCGTTTGTTAAGAAAGTTCTTGTCAGTGGTCTATTAAGAAACCATGTTTAGCAGTAATTAAGTACCTGAAAAGAGAGAAAAATATACATTAATATTGGTTACGAAACACAATCAACAGAACGTAATAAAGTCACCCAAAAAGAAAAACATGTTACTCGGTAATGACCAATACTTTATCGACACAGAATGGCTTTTTATTGTACAGAAGTCTTGACGTCAATGGTAACCAAACTAGTGGTAAACAAAATGGCCGCTTTAGCATAATCATAATAGGATAATAATATAAATCACTAGCTCATGCCCGCGGCTTTGCCCGTGTGGTGTTCTGTACTGTCTCACGGGATCGTAGTACCGGGATAAAAGTATCCTTTATGTCAATCCAGGTTATAAACTAGTTGTGTGCTAAATTTCATCCAAATCCGTTCAGTAGTTTTTGCGTGAAAGAGTAACACACCTCCATCCATCACCACAAACTTTCGCATTAAATAAGACGTTAAAGTTCTTAAAATGGTCACAGACGAAGTTAATATTATGAATCGTTACTTTGTGGCCATTTTACGAGTTGTAACATCGTTACTTCCTTACTCCTTACTATTATTATAAATGCGAAAGTAGTTTGTTTTTTTGTTTGCTACCTTTTCATGCCTAAGTCACTGAACCGATCATCCTGAAATTTTGCATACACATTGTCAGGTATATAGAAACGGACATAGGGCACCTTTCATCCCGAAAAAGAGTACTGTTCCCTAGGAAAACAACAATAACGTTCTTAGATGGCGCCACGTGTCTGTGTAGATTACAACGCGAATTGATTGTCAAATTCTAAATTAATGCGAGCGAAGCCGCCGGTAAAAGCTAGTAATTCATATTATTATCCTATTATGATTCTGCTGCAGCGGTCATTTGAGTTACCACTAGTTTGGTTACTAACGTCCAGTCTTCTGTACATTAAATAGCCACTCCATAGGGTGATTGGTAATAGCGACCGATAGTTATTCACGTGATTGTACTCATGATAACAAACAACTTCCCCAAAGAAACATTTTTTTTATACTCATTCACTTTTAACACAATATAACACAACAGCCGTATGAAATTCGCGCGCGCCTGTGACCTATCAGCTGTTATAGCCGCGTGACGCCGTTCTGTCTCATTACTAAAAAAAAATGTTTCTTTGGGAAAGTTGTTTGTTATCATGAGTACAATGACGTGTTTAAGTATCGGTCACCACCACACTTTACCAGTCACCCTATACAAGGTGGAGACGACAATACGACAATTTTTGCCAAGGTTTTTGAAGTAGCGAGTTGGCAACATGTTGTTAACGTTTATACCGATGCGGGATTCGTTAACCTGTTGGTGGTAGCCTATTATCTACACTATATTGTAGAAAATGCTAAAAATTAAAAATAACGTCCTGTGAATAAACTGCATACAAAATTCAATCGAAAATATCCAGTAATTTTCGATTGAATTTTTGTGTGCAGACTGGGAACGTCATGAGTTACATACAGTTTAATTTATTGTCGCATTGTCGTCTCCACCCTGTATATCGATAAAGTATTGGCCGCACATTGTACTGAAGCACTGTACAAACAACTCAAACTCAAGGTCAAAGTTTAACTATCAACGTACAGTTTACTGTACCTACATCTCAGTTCACCTCTTCTGGGATTATACGTGTAATGTTTAAATAAGTTTCATATTTTTCCTGACTGGAATATATAAAGTCTCAGGCGATACGACCAGGCACCTGAAGTTCTAGCAAATACTAAATCGAATTTACTGTTGGCCAGCCGCCAATACTTTGAGATGCGACCTTGGATTGAATTTGGAGGTTTTTTACAAGAAATATACAGCTGCTGAAAGATTTGCTTGTAAATCTGTTAGAAATAAATTTTTCTTTGGATTTTTCTTGATATGAAACTTTCATTTTATCTGACATCAGAAAGAGTAATTTTTGGCAAATATTAGTCTTTAACCGACTTTCTTCAAAAAAGACGAGGTTCTCAATTCGGTTGTATTTTTTTTTAATGTTTGTTACCTCATAACTCCGTCATTTCTGAACCAATTTGAAAAATTCTGGCAAAAAACTCAATGAAACAAACACAGTCACTGACTTCCAAAAGTTACTTTAGACGTTTTTAGTGTTTTTTTGGAAGTCGGTTTTTATTCGTAAAAAGTTTTTAATATTATAAGAAGATAAAAAACTAGTCCTTGAAGACAGCAAGTAAGATACATCATATTGTAATATGCAGTAATAAATCCATTTTCTTGGAGCAATTTTTTTTTGCCGTGAGTTTTTTACTCTTATTTTTAATAAATAATCATATTCAGTCATTAGTCGTCGTCGTTTAGCGTTTAGTTTTTTTTTTTGTTTATTATTTTTAATAATAATCATTCAATAGACGTAAGTACTTACAAAAATCATTTTCACACTGTGTTCAGTTACCCATTAAAACGTAAAAAAAACATAACATTCTGGACGATTTTAACCGATAACATTGAACGCGATCAGCACATCTAAACCGCGTTCAGTTTCATGGGAGAAATTCACCTTTAATTTTAAACCAAAACAACGATATTCCACCTAATAAATTACCTACAAAATCTTCTCAATTCATTAAAACTTTATCCTACAAATCAAAAGAGTCATTAATGTAATTTAATGAAATGCCAACGACTAAACTTTCGTTTCACATTATATTCATAACATCACGCCTGTAATCCCTGAAGCGTTAGGCAGGGGTGTACTTAATAGTACACACCCATATTTCGCCAGATTTGTTCAAGTCTCAGGTAATGGGACAGGCCTAATAAACGCTGGCGTGATGATTTGGAGTCGTTCCCGACTGATTAATCGGAGAAGTCTAACAAATAGAGATGGAAAGGAATGAGGGAGTCTTTTGCCCAGCAGTAGGACAGAATAGATTAAATAAAATAAAAATTGGGGGCGAGCCTATTGCCATCAACCGGCCATAAATGCAGACACAGTAACTGCTACTAATAAATTCCTCATTGAAAAATAAAATAAATCAGTTTGCCCGACCCGAGAATCGTTCCCAGGACCTGATGCTCAGCACTCGCGCTTGCGACCTCTTAACAAATTGTAAAAGTTGGTATTAAATCCAAAACAACGATATTCTACTTAATACATCATCTGCCTAGCCCTTTCCCAACTATGTTGGGTCGGCTTCCGGTCTAACCGGCTGCAGCTGAATACCAGTAGTTTACATGGAGCGACTGCCTATCTGAACTCCACAACCCAGTTAGTACTGGGTAATACGATACCCCTTGGTAAGACTGGTTGTCAGACTTTTTGGGCCACTGAGTACCTAACGACTGTCAAAGATCTACAAATGACACCCAGGTCCAACGGCTTAACGTGCTTTCCGAGGCACGGAGGAAACTCGGTATGTAATGGGTGGTCACCCATCCACAGACTAACCTATTCAAGCACGACTTAACCTAAAGATCGACCCGAGCGGCTGTTATTATTTAGCCACAAGCTCCTCCATATTCTGCTTAATAAATTACTTACTAAATCCTCTCAATTCATTAAAACTTTATTCTTCAAATCCAAATGGAAGCGAAATCATTAATGTTATTTAATGAAATGTCTGTCTTACAAACGTCTAACTTCCGTTCCATACATATTAATATCAAGTCCTTAACGTAAACATTTCCATAACAACTGTATTACATTAATTTAATGTGTCTCGACATCGTTCTGAAGAGAACGTAACCACGAACGTTACGTTAATCAGACGATTTTGCCAGGCATAACCTGAAACCGGTTTTGTGGGGAAACCGACTCTAATAATGACGATTTAAAGGACGTAATGGCGTACATGCGTAATTTCTGACGCAATTAAGAATATTGTCAGAAGCTTACGTTACTTTGTAAGTTCTTCTTTTCATGCTCTAACTCAATGTTATATTTTGTACGTTGGCTGGAATAATTTCCTCGGAAAGCAAATTAAGCCGTTCGCGTTGGTGCCAGCTGCCATTTGTAGATCTTTGACAGTCGTTACAGGTGGCCGGAAAGTCTGTCAACCAAGGGGTATCGTGTTACCCAGTACCACCTGGGTTGTGGAGGTCAGATAGGCAGTTGCTACATAGTTGGGAAAAGGCTAGGCAGATGATAATGATGAACGTTTCGATTGTAACTAGAAAAGCAAACACCACTCAAAATAAGTATACAGGGTGTAAGTAAGACCCTTAACGAAACCGAAAGGCACTTGTTCTCCCTGCCTTTGCGATATTTTTTTTCTTCTAGACCATACCTGGGAACCTTCTAGTTACGGAGATATTGGGGGTCAAAGTTCTAACTTTTCTCCAACTTTTTTTAAATACATGTTTTTAATGAAAGATTTTTACTTTAAACACCTCCTCGATCCGCGTACATTGTATTCAATCGATCCATCAGCACAATGTTTTGAGTGCGTGACATTGAGTTCTACCGTAAAACGTTTTTGCACCACAAAAAAAAGGTACTTAGTTTGACGTACATAATGCTTTGTTGACGGTTTCGTGAAGGGTTCGTTTGCACCCTGTATTGTATTTACCTCAAGTATTTACTTGTTTTTTTTTAACTGTGACATTATTTTCTACTTGAAATTATTCGCTCACTCCTGCACTTTCGTCGTCTACTTATACATTAACCGCTAACGTGATTACCGACCTCAAACCCGCACGTCACCTCAGATTCCTAAATACAAACAAAACGGGTGGTTAACACCATTATTTTGACGTTAACAGCTCCCCTGAGACGTGGGTTAGGAAATTAACTGTACGGTAATCCGTGGTTAGTTAACCGATATAATTGGAATTTGACCGCATTCTGATAGTTTACCTACACGTAAGTTTGTTTCAATGCGCGGTTTAGTTTGGGAATGGTATTTAGGATTGAGAGCTATTTGGTAATAGTTAAGGGTGATAATCGAATACTACTAATATACTCTTTGGTAAACCTAATTAAATGAAATTGTGGAAGTATTGTGACTTGATCAGTTGAAAGGACAAAGTTTGGCCGACAAGAATTGGAAAAATATTTTGGCATTGATTAAATCTGTGGCAACACATTTTTTTTTAAATTTCGTTTCTTCAGTTTATTAGAGACTATCACATCGCCAGCGACTTCGTCCGCAAAAATTGTGATAGCTCGGCTTATCTTACTACTATTATAAATGCGAAAGTTTGGATGGATGGATGTTTGTTACTCAATCACGCCAAAACTAATGAACGGATTTGGATGAAATTTGGAATACAAATAGGTCCTGGATTAACACATAGGATACTTTTTATCCCGGTAGTGTGATCCCGTGGGACAATTATCGAACGTCACGCGGGCGACGCCGCGCTCATAATCTAGTATGGTATAAATGTAATTTATAGCCTATAGCACCCACGAATAATGTAGCTTTCTGCCAGTGAAAGAATTTTTAGAATTGGATTATTAGTTCCGGAGATTACCCCGTACATACAAACAAATGTTACCTCTTTATAATATTTATTTATTTATTTATTAAAACTTTATGCACAAGAAACAAAACTGCACAATGGCGGACTAATATTAGAATAGATTTGCATTTTTTTTTTGTAAACCATCCGTTTTCCAGTAAAAGTTTTTTTTTCCGAATATTTGCCAAACTTATTAAGGAATGACAGAGCTGGGTCGTAATATTCCTGAATTTGGCATTTATATCAGAATAGGCAAAAACACGATTATGTTTTTCTTTTTCATCTCCAAAAAGGTACCAACTTTTCCAATTGGACCTTTTTAAGAATTTTCCATCTATCAAGAATTTCAACCCTTAAACAAACTAACACACTGACTCTGCCTAAAATTGATGTCCCAAAAATGGTGTAAAAGTGACACAAAATACGATAAATTCGAAGATAATTTGCAACAATTCACGCCTGGTGGAGTATAAACAAAAATCTTTATTGGAACAATGAAATACTGACAACAACAAGGGGTGTGGAGATGACACCCCCAACCTCATGCATGTAAGGGTGATACAGTACGTAGATATTTATTTTTATTGGGAAATATAATACAGGTTGTGTGACGAGAACATGTATGTGAGTCCTGAAAAGTCTTCATTTCTTTCAGATTCATCAGTCTTTCTTTTGTGACTTCTTCTTCTTCTTAGCGTGTCGATGGCAATCTAGATTGTGTCAGCCCAAAACTGAGCTACTAGTTTGGCGCTTTCGGTTTTTCCCTTTTGTGACTGATATTCAGTGAAAATGGTCAGACAAAATAAATGACTTAAGGTGAATTAACGCACACAAAACATCACACCTTTTTTCCCGAAGGGTTAGGCAGAGGTGTACCTTATAACACACCCACATTTCGACGGTTATTTTCAAGTTCCAGGTAACAGGAGGCGAGCCTATTAACATTAATCGTGCATAAATCCAAACTCCGTGGCTGCTACTCAGAAATTACTGATGGAAAACCCCAATATCGCTTTGCCCGACCTGGTAATCGAACTCAGGACCTCATGACAACCAACGTAGACCAACGAGGAATTAGAATATTTTACTCTTATAGGATTTAATTGTGATACATCACGTCGTTGAGCAAACTATGTAGTTTTTGAAACATAATGTACCATCAAATGCCTTCAGAATGTGTTACGTAATTTGGGGCTAGTCTTTTAACTTGAATATTATGACTGTTGACATTCTTTCATTATTTAATCTTCCACCCAGATCTGTGTCTGCCTCTCAAAAAGAAAATACCACCTACCTTAGACACAATCAAGATATTAATCCAAATACCACCATCACCACAAAGACAATCACACCCTTTATAAAACAATCGCGTGTTCAACTCCGACAAAAGATTCCGAACACCCTCTATAAGCAATAACGGAATTTAACGGAGATCGTTAACGTTAGCGTGTTTTTGACGGGTGTTAACGATAACGGAAATCGTTATAGCCATCAGGAGGGCTATTGTAACCGCCTTCGGGCTTTTAGTGACTGTCAATTGAATTAATAGTGTTGTAACCTCGTTGAATATAAATATATAAAGGGCGAAAAGGGGAAAGTGTCCGGGAAAAGGGGGGGGGAGTGATTAATGGGTTTCCGTAGAATTGTATGTACATTTTGTGGACAATTTTAGGTGTTAATGGCTATGTTTTTATTGGCGTGTGAATTTTATTTGTGATGTCTCCATTTGAATTGTGGTTTGTATATTCAGTGTGGCGTGATGTTTACTGGGGGCTGTTGAGCGTGAGTGATAGTGCTAATTACAACGGTTTTTAATGAATTCATCATTCTCCTGCCTTTATTCCAATTTATTTGGAGTCGGCGCAGCAAATCTTCTACTTCCATACTTCTCTATTACTCGTCATCTCAGCAGTCACCTCCTTTCTAGCCATACAGCCACACAGTCCATCCATCGTTTCTCTGGTCTTATAGTCATCCACATTCATACTCTTTTTTTTTTCTTTTTTTTTATTCTAAATAGGCTTACTCTTGACGTCAATCAAGTCCGGAGGACAGAGATGAGGTTGACGATGGAACGAGCTAACCCAAAAGAAGCCTATTAACTCGCGACTTAAATATATTGGGATTGGGTTTTTGGAGTACTCAAAACTTTCCTCACGACATTTTCCTCATTCCTCCGCAAATTAAGGTACCTACATATCGGTAACATGAATAACTTTCAACGAATAAATAGTTAACACCAACCACCATTTGGTTACCTACTAATCCACACTGGGCCACGATCATGGCTCACTCCCACACCCAGGTACAGTTTTACTTTTAGCTGGTCTAAGTTAGTAAGAAGTGGAAATACAATAAGAGGTCAACTTATACTTGATATTGTGAGTGACGTACGTCCTGCAGTACTAAGATAGTAAGAATCTTAGCATGTACTAGCTGTGCTCGCGGCTTCGCTCACGTGACCGCGTATTCTTTAGTCATTGTCAAAGATTATAAACGAAAAATATAGATGCTACTGATGATTTATCCTGGCTCCCAACGGTTAATAGCATTAAAAACAAAAAAAATCTTCTAAGTTTGCGTTTTCAACGCATTGTAGTGCATTCAATGCGGACTTATAAAGTCTCACCACTTTGGTCGCACTTTGTCTTATTTATGTTAGGTACTCAAAGTTTTGAACCTGTAAGTTGTAAACCTGTATTCACTGTGACTTTTTAGTCGTCTTACAACGGCAGGCCACTTCATGTATCCAATGACTACTAAACATTCATAAAAAAAGATTTTAATCATTTAAAAATAAAAATATTATTCAGTATTATGACGCATGACGTAGATGAAACACCCTGTTGCGAGCCATGATCTACTGGAGTCGAGCGCTGGGTAGGTATGTTCTCCCGTTTGACACGTAAACATCATTAACAGGAAGTTTCATAATTTTATTCTAAAGTATTATTTATTTTTCTTTGTACCTATTATGGTAGGTTAAAAAAAAAAACGCGCCTAGAGCTATTTTATGTCGGGTACATTGAGTGGACCACTTTTGTAAGACGACTAAAAAGTCACGGTGTATATTATAAATAGTCTAACCATGGGCTTAGCTTTCAAGAAAAAGGAATTGAAAATACTAAAACCCTTTAATTACAATCATGTTTGTTAACTTTCTAAAGTCGTAGAACATGGTAAACTGACAAATAAAACCCAGACATCAATTAGTAGTCTACTCGTTAGCGAAACATTCCCAGGAATTCTAATACACTGTGTATGTAACCTACTCTTAATTAGTAAAGTTAGTTAACTCGAAATCAGCTTGCACAGCATTCATAGGTTCAACAGATTTCATAATAAATCTATGCATAGGTAATGCTGAGTTGGTTTCGGTGTTTATTGCCAGCGTAGACGGCTAGGCATCATGGCATAACATCAATTCTGTAAGCCCTGAAAGGTAAGGTAGCTGTACCTAATACCACACCCACATTTTGCCAGTTATGTTTTTTTAAGCTCCATGTAATAGGGGGCGAGCCTATTGCCATCAACCGAGCACAAATCCAGATTCCGTGGCTTGTACTGAGAAAAACCCAATAACACTTTGCCCGACCCGGGAATCGAGCACAGGACCTCATGCTCGGCAGTCGCGCTTACGACCAATCGACCAACGAGGCGGCGAGGCGGCTACGCATCCTCATAATAAACAAAACAGTGACGATCCGCAACAAATTACATTTAAGTTAATAATGAGTTAAATATGTCACATTTTGAACCAATTTACAAAATAAGCATGATCTGCCGAGCCACTCGCTACTATGCTCAGCTCGCTACTAGTTTCAGCTTCCAGTCTAAGAGGTTGCAGCTGCATACCATTTTAAATTATTTTATTATGAGCCTGACGTGTAGGGCAAAGGCCCCCCTTCCCTCTTTCCATTTTTTTCTGTATTTGGCTATTTGGGCCCCTTTTGGTAAAAAATCCAGCTCGTCACGCCATCTCCTTCTGGGCCTACCCCGTCGACGGGTTCTGTAGTTCAGAACCCAATCTGTTGCCACTTTGGCCCAATTTTGATGTGACATGCGGCAGATGTGGCCTGCCCAGTTCATTTTAATTTGGCGGCTGTGTTGCAAATGTCTGCGATTTCTGTCTTGGAACGAAGTAGGTATACAGTTCCTTACATTATTATGATTAGAAATGTTGACTCCCGGTATATATACTTCGTTCGACCACGAGTGCAGACTTTTAAGTTAACTTCTCTTTAGGTTAAAGGTTACACCAAAGCCGAAACCAATAATAATCAATTTCAAAAGATTTATTTTCTTTTGAAATTGATTACTACCACCAAATCTTTAAAGCTTAAAAGAGCTCCAGAATCATCGTTTAAACGTATTAAACCTGCAATACCTTAAAAGTCACGTTCACGGAATGAACCCCTACGTGTCAATGAATTGCAGTCAAGTATTATATTGAGCCAAAGTTAGAAGTTCAAATTGGAACACAGCAATTAAATAGTGGTTATTGGTAGATACTACAATTATTCTTCTCTTTTACTACGACATGGTTTTGGTCATGTTTTCTCGTGCTGTAAAGGCTGTGATTACTATAAACCGAAAAATCTATACATATAATAAAATCGTAGACTATCCGTGTCTGTACATTACATATTTTTACAAAAAAATCACTGGAAGGTGCTAGAAATAAGTAGAAGAAAGTAAAAAAATATTTTTTTAAATTTTTGTCTGTTTGTCGGTTTGTCGGTTTGTCGGTTTGTCTGTTCGTTTGTGCGCGCATCACGTAAAATCCCCTCATTGTATTCAAAATTGAAATATTACAAAATAAGAAGCATTGTTCTGGGTATTATTTAGCGTTTATTTCATCAAAATCTACCAACAGACGCAAAAGATATTAATATTTAAAGTTGGTAACCTCATGCGCGATTTCTATGATAAAAATAATTTACGTAAATATGTTTTAGTTTCGCCAATTGTGAACCGATTTTGATGATTATTTTTTTGTTTGGAAGAATATTATTTCGCGATCGTCCCACTTTTTATTTGGTGAAGATCTGATGGTGATCTTCGGAGATATCAATGGAACTCTTCAATAATAGACAGCAAATCTGTCGTGATTGCTGCAATCGCTTGGATGTTTATTGTTTACACAACACCATAACATAATATCGCGCCTGTATGCTCTGAGGGGCTACGCATGTACATTTTGATAATTAGGTATGCTCAGTTCCATTTTGTTGGGGATAAGCCGATTACCATGACATGTATTGTTAACGGTTATCTAATGTTTCACCAAAACTCCTTTGACAATTTTTAACCGACTTCAAAAAAGGAGGAGGTTTTGAAAATTCTTTTTTTATTCGAAAGTCTATGCTCCTGTTGTGGTCCCATTGTCATCAAGTCAGAATCTGATGATGGGGTCCCAGGAAAATTAAGGGCAACCCTCAAATTTTATGGGCATTGATTGATACAGTATACTTCTCATGTGGTCCCATGGTCATCAGGTCAGGATCTGATGTTGGGATCCTGGAGAAATCAAGGGAATTTTCTAAATTGTATAGGCACACATACTCGCAGGCATTATGCCTGGTAATCATCATTGTGTGTAAGTTCAGCGATACCTTTGCCAATAGAGAACCTATTTCAATGATTTCTTTTTTATTAGGAAGAATATGATTCGGCGGCGCTTGCCCCGTTTAAATTTGGTGAAGATCTGATGCTGATCTTCGGAGATATAGGTACAATGGAACTCAACAAAATTAGGCAGCAAATCTGCCGTGATTGCTGCAATCGCTTAGATGTTTATTGTTTACACAATATCCTAACATAACGCCTGTATGCTCCGAGGGTGTACACAGATGTGTGCAGTATAACCAGATTTGTTTATTTTTATTGACAATATAAAATAAATGCATAGCAAATATTAATTGTATAGGATATTACAACTAAAAATGGAAAAATAAAAAACTTTTTTGCAAAAAATAAAAACCGCCTTCAAAAACACAAAAAAGTGAAAAATAACTTTAGCTTCAGAAGTCGGTGACTTTGTTTGTTTGATTCAGTTTTTGTTTCCTTTTGTCTTTACTCTTTGCACTAAAAATTTGGTACTGAAAGAGAGGTTTAATTAAGAGAAATCTATCTAAATATATGAAAGCGAAAGGTCGAAAACCGCTTGACGTATAAAGATGAAATTTGGCAGGCAGGTAGTTTATAGTTAGTAGACGTCCGCTAAGAATGCATTTTACGACAGGGCCGGATTAAGGAGGTCTAAGGGCTCTCGCAAGTTTGTGTGAAAGTCCTTCATTTTGTGTACTATAAACTTGAAATTTGGCAGGGAGGTAGTTAATAGTTAGTAGACGTTCGCGAAGAACGGGTTTTGCAACAGGGCCGGATTAAGGAGATCTAAGGGTTCTCGCAAGTTAGTATGAAAGTCCGTCATTTTTTGTGCTACAAACTTGAAATTTGGCAGGCAAGTACTTTATAGTTAGTAGACGTTCGCTTAGAACGGATTTTGCGACAGCGCCGGGTTAAAGAGGACTAAGGGCTCTCGCAAGTTTGGATGAAAGTCCTTAACTTTTTGTGCTCCAAACTTGATATTTGTCAGTGAGGTAGTTTATAGTTAGTAGACGTTCGCTAAGAACGGATTTTGCGACAGGGCCGAATTAAAGAGGTCTAAGGGCTCTCGCAAAAAGTCATTTAATGTTGTATACAGAACGGTATTAGAATAAAAAGCGCTAAACAAGGTTCACTTTGAAAAAAAGTTGTATAGTGCCAAAATACACCGATTTTTGAAGACATATCGTCGCCTCAACGCCATTTAATTTTGTTTCGGACCTCTGCCATCCAGAATTACAGCACCCAAAAGGACGCCTTTTGTAGTCATCAGTACATTATCACCTTTTGATCTGGCAGTCAGTTCTCACACATAACATAACGTCACGCCTTAAAGCCCCGAAGGTTTGGGCAGACGATTACCTAATCGTACACACACATTTCGCCAGTTATATTGAAGTCCCATGTAGTAGGGGGTGAGCCTATTGCCGGAGGGGATCGCGGCACGTAATTAATGGATGCCCCCTATAACAAGCATCTCCTTGCTTAAAAGGTGATCTTCCAAATCATGTGTGTGATAACTTTATGTAATTGAAATAAACATTTTTTTTAACACTGCCCGACCCGGGAATCGGTCCCCACGCTTAGTAGTCGCGCTTGCGACCACTAGACCAACGTGGCAGTCTCACACATGCACACCAAAATTTCCACGTGAACGAAGTCGCGGGCAACAGCTAGTCTACATAATATTATTCAATATTTTCGATTCTGGGCAGCGTTCGGGAAGCTGCGTGGTATCTTCTCGTCCAACTTACCGCAGTGTCTCAAGACGAAAGTCTATGACCAGTGTGTGTTGCCAGTGATTACATACGGGACCGAAACGTGATCGCTCACAATGGGCCTCATCAGAAGGCTTAAAGTCACCCAAAGGGCAATGGAGAGGGCTATGCTCGGTGTTTCCTTGCGTGATCAAATCAGAAATGAGGAGATCCGCAAGAGAACCAAGGTTACCGACGTAGCCCGAAGAATAGCCAAACTTAAGTGGCAGTGGGCAGGGCACATTGCTCGCAGAACGGACGCTGCGTTGGAAGGCCTCCCACTAGGTGGACCGATGACCTTGTAAAGGTTGCAGGGATCCGCTGGATGCGAGACGCACGGGACCGGTCAATGTGGCGACACTTGGGGGAGGCCTAGGTCCAGCAGTGGACGTCTTTCGGCTGAAATGATGATGATGATGATGATGATTTTCGATTACTCAAACATCTGCTTAGCAGGGTAATTCCGAAATGTAAAATTATCCGAAAATAAATAGAGTTAACGACTTAGAGAGCGTAAGCAAGTTGAAGAGGCTGGCTGGTTTCAAAGGACCGATGGCTGATGGAACAAAGTCCTGGAGCGGAGACTTGACAGCAGGATTTAATCACAGAATCATTATTAAAATTCATATATTTGACTGCCTCGTTGGTCGAGTGGTCGCTAACGCGACTGCTGAGCAGGAGGTAGGGTTCCCAGGTCGGGCAAAGTGCTTTCCATCAGGAATTTCTCAGTAGCAGCCACGGAGGTAGGATCAAGTGTTCATAATTATAAAACTGGCAAACAGCTACGATAAGATTTATCAGCAAGTAATCACAGAATAATTATTACAAGTTAATAATTTTATTTGTTCATCCTCCCCAAATCCTACAATAATTTACTTTTGATATTCTAAGCAATTTACATTCAAATCAAATCGGATAGCTTTATTTGTGATCAATGTAAGCGATTTCGGTTTCTGCGTAAACAAACGTCTTAAATCTGTTTGTCTGACTAGTTATTTGGGTCTATTGATTAATTTTATGCAAATCTCGATAGATTGAATATGTTCAAATAGATTATTTGGTAGCAAGTCTAAGTATTTGCCTTTTAGGAGAGGCTAGTAATCTGATTTGAGAATATTTTCTTCGACCTTTTCCCAACTATGTTGGGGTCGGCTTCCAGTCTAACTGGATGCAGCTGAATACCAGTAGTTTACATAGAGCGACTGCCTATCTAACCTCCACAACACAGTTAGTACTGGGTAATGCGATACCGCTTCGTAAGACTGGTTGTCAGACTTTCGGGCCACTGATTACCTATAACCTGTCAAAGATCTTCAATTGACAACCGTTACCAACGGCTTAACTTTCTTCCTGAGGCATTGAGGAAACTCGGTATGTAATGTGTGGTCACCCATCCACGGACCAACCCAGGTAAGCGCGGCTTAACCTAAAGATCGACCCGAGTGGCTGTTATTATTCAGAAACGCGACTGTTTTACAATATTACTAATTCCACGGTTACAATCATGACGGTCTTATCTCTGATAGCGATATATTCCAGACAACTAGCTATACTTCCAGACAACTATTTCGTGGCTAAATAATAACAGCCGCTCGGATCGATCTTTAGGTTAAGCCGTGCTTGCCTAGGTTGGTCTGTGGGTAGGTGACCATCCATTACATACCGAGTTTCCTCCGCGCCTCGGAAAGCACGTTATGCAGTTGGTCCTGGCTGTCATTTGTAAATCTTTGACAGACGTTACAGGTAGTCAGTGGCCCAAAAAGTCTGACAACCAGTCTTACCAAGGGGTATCGTATTACCCAGTACTAACTGGGCATCCGGTTAGACTGGAAGCCGACCTTAACATAGTTGGGACAAGGCTAGGCAGATGATGAACTAGTACCAGTATCTTGGTACCTACAAATAAAATTCTTTGACCTATACTATAGTATACCTACTTACATAGGGTGAATGTCCCTACTAATCAAAACAAACAAGTTTTACTATGGGTTCAACCTTGAAAATGATTCTTCGTCTTCTTAGATTATCGATGGCAAAAAGTTTGGATATGTTTGACCTAAAATCGAGCAACCCAAACTCCGTTCACTGACGCAGTTGTAAGATTATCATGTGCAATTTAATATATTGCAATGAGCCCGTTATAATGATTTTAATCTTAAAATAATGATGATGATGTCCCTGCCAGAATTTTTTTTTTCTTATGATGAATTTTTCATCATCATTCTTCTGATGATGATGACTTAGTCAGACTGACTGTGTCTGACCTCCAAAACTTAGTTACTGGGTAAAACGATATCCCTTGGTAAGACTGGTTGTCAGAAATTATAGCTTCTGTCCGATCTTAATGACTGTCAATGATCTCCAAACGACAAGTCACGCTTCCGATTCACGGGAGAGCCTCGATGTGTAATGAATGCTAACCCATCCACGGACCGACCTCGGCAAGAGTAGCTTAACTATAGATCTAGTATTATTTAGCCACGAGCCCCCGAGTCTTAAATATTCAGTTGTTAGCCTTTTTAGTTAAGGTTTTATCCAAAGAGTTTCTCGTTGTCCTAATATTTCAGACTATTCGGTCCCAGACGGCACGTTTTCAGCACCAAGTCCTAAACTAGTTCGATAGATGTAGTTTGTCTTAGAGACAGTCCTTTAACAAAGGTATGCCTTGTAATTTAGTAGTATTTTATGCTAAAATGTGCTAATTTCTAGCTACATTCGATAGCTACACGAGTTTCTGAAATGGAACTCTAAGCATTAGTTTAAATAAAACATTTCTTGTTATTATTGAATTGTCTTCAACTCAGTCAGTTTAAGATAATTTAAAAGAAGCCCGTTCTGTAGTCTTAGTATCATTATTATTTATCTGTTACAGATACTCGTTCACGTTACAATATCAAGATGGATATACATACATACATAATTCATACATTGTTTTAAGCTATCACGGTTTACAACTAAACTTATACTGTCACTTACGGGATATCTTCCGTGATTGTGCATTATTTTGAGCTCCCGATATTTCGGCGCTGTTACAAGCGCCATGATCGCGGGTTGACACGGAAGACACGGAAGATATCCAGTAAGTGACAGTATAAGTTTTGGATTTCCATAGTGATGAGCTTCATTCCATAGTCCCTACCCTTATTACTATGAAAGTTACTCTATCTGCTTGTCTGTTATAAAATTCGGCACACACGTAAACTATAACGTGAGTTAGAAAAAAAAATATTTTATAAAATGTATACAGGGTGTTTGGTGCATCGTTTTCCAAATTGACGGACTGAATGAAAGGGTCATTTCCTGTCATTTCAGCCCCAATAACTCATCCTTGGCCCCATTATGTTTTTAAATTTATTTTTTTTACATTTATTTAAAAAAAAACCGCAAAGTTTAATATTTTGCGATGACTATCGACTTATGATCCCTTATGATGAATCTGGCAAATTTAAGTAGAAGGATCTTTCAACGTTTCATGAAAACCTTATATTTCAAAACTCACTCACAAATAAATCACAAAAATCAACGACCTTGACTCATCTTTACCCTCTCAGAAAATACGCAATCTACTTTCAGGACACTTCGACACCGAAGTTGATTTCTCAATAGAGTATAACGAATGGGTATACCCTAGGGTGATGGCCCGGGAAACTACCACTAATACAATCATAATATCGAAGCGTATCCAAAACCATAAAAGATATTGTTATTCGCGGTTTTGAGAGCCATTGAGGTGTGAAGATCGCTTGAGAGTGAAGTTCTAAAATAAAGTGAAGTTCTAAAATATACTGAAGAGGCTTTGTTTAAATTCATACGAGAGGCTGTGGTGGAAAGTCGTTTCGATAGTAGGTTTCTATTAAAATTTCAAGGAACGTGTATACATAATTTGAATGTAACTAGCGGGCTGTTTTCATAAAAATATATAGAAAAACACAAACACCAGGTTTCTGAATTGAAAACTTGATATCAAACTCTATTTTATAAACTTAAGGGGATACTAAGCGACTACTGAGCAGTCTTGAGTTCGATTCCCGGGTCGGGCAAAGTGTCATTGGGTTTTCCCATCAGGTATTTCTCGGTAGCAGTCACGAAGTGTAGATCTGTGCCCGGTTGATGGCAATAGGCTCGCCCACTATTACATGGAACTTTAACATAACTGCCAAAATGTGGATGTACTATTAGGTACAGCTCTGCCTAACTCTTCGGGGATTACAGGCGAGATGTTATGTTATGTTAAGAATATTATTATTTTTGTACAAAAAAAGTATAGCTTTTTGAATATCCACTGCTATTTTTAGTTCATGGAACTTTCAAAAATATCATAGATATCGTATCATTTCAAAAACAAAAAAAAAAACACACTGTTGCTTCTAATAGACGAAAATTAAGCACAATCTCCCATCCCAAATCAAATAAAAAGCCTTTTACATTCCCAAATAGCACAATGAACACCCCAACCTACTATAGAACTATCAAAATGTCATTACAAACTATATTCTTACTTCCCCTCCTAGAATCAGGCAATTAAAGTCATTCCCCACGTTCGGGGTCAATTTGACCCCGACAGTAATGTGAATTGTTCTAGTTCCCTATCGTTTAGGTCTGAACTTTATCCTGAATCAGATCAATATTGAACCGTTTGGATCGCGATAGCTTTTTAGTGATGTAGATTTTGAAGCTAGGCCTAGAGTAAAATCTAGATGAAAGTAGCGAGAGTTTAATAGCATTTAATATGTAAATTAGTAATTACGAATCCTATGCGAAAGTCTCAATCTGTCAACCAAAACACTATTTCTTTTATATTATATTATTTATTGAATACTGTTGACGTGTGTTGTCGGTCTGTAAAGATACAGATTTGTAATTTATTTTTAATAGAAGACAGTAAAATATACTAGACACTATTAGGTAGGTACCAATTAGTATTAATATCGATTCGACCTAGTTTGATTCGGGTTCTGGGAGAGTATCCTTAGAAGGTAAAAATATGACACGCAAGTCGATCCCCTGAAATTATCTGAACAAACATAAGGTTCTACACAATATACAGTTCTGGGTTCTAGTTGAGAATTATCTATATTTACTATTAATACTAACGGGATATTTACCATGTTTACTGTTTGTTATGAGTTCCCGACATTTCGGCGCTGTTGCAAGCACCATGATCACGGATAAACCCGTACCCGGAACCCGTTAGTATTAATAGTAATGTTAGTGACCATGATAGTTTAAAATCTTATATCTATATTTAATACAAAATTGTAACTATGTTCTTATTACTACTAACGTCTCCTAAGATATCAGCGTAAAAATCACTCAAAATCTCTTTATCGCATTTCAATAGTCGAAGTACCACCATTCAAGTTTTATCGATGACACGTTGATTGACGTCGCAAAACCGAATCCGATATTTTGAGTTTCGAAATTCTACGAATGGCCGGCCGGCGGCAACGGCAGTCAGTCATATTCCTTTTTATGAGTACAGTGAGTGACAATATTGCTAGTTCATATCTCAATGTCTGTTTCTAATTGTATGACTTACCTGATCATTGTTTCTGCTTTTAATCTTGCTGTGGGCAGACCGATTACTTATAAAAGAGCTGTGTAAATTAAAGTATCCATCTAAAATCAGACCGCAGGCTGTATTCATCACATTTTTCTCAACAATGTCGGGATCGGCTTCCAGTCTGACCTGATGCAGCTGAATAACAGTATTTTACAAGAAGCGATTGCCTATCTGACCTCCACAACTCAGTACTGGGTAATAAAATACTCCTTGGCAAGACTGGTTTTCAGACTTTCGCACCACTGACCGATCACCATGTTACTTGCGGTCGGCGCAACACGTTTTTTTCTGCCATTCTCCTCTGTCAACCGTCACGCTATCATATACTCCGTTTTCTTTAATATCATTCCTCACACAATCCATGCACCGTTTCCTTGGTCTTCCTCTCCCTCTTCATCCATCAACATTTATATTCATCACTCTTTTATTCACAAGCGATTCGTCCCTCCTTGTAAGGTCCTGTAGTAGTTGACACTTTACACTTGCTGTGTAAGTACGAAGTGGCAAGTAGGTAAGTTCTTGGAGTTAGGTGAGTTGACGTAAACACACACAGATTTGGTAACACTAACAGTTTATTAGAGTACCGATCACACCTAAGTAAGAGTAGGTTGGATGCTAATCCGCGGTGTTCGCGTAAGTATGTAATGTGTCAACTAACTTAAAATATAATGTGACGTGGTTTTCTAAGAATCGTTCAGAGCAGACAATTGTCAATATAAGTTCAACATAGTTGAGTATTTACTAAGTCGTTTGCTAGCTCATAAACTTTAAAGTTATGCTCAATTTTGTTATCTTTTTAAGGTCCTTTATGTTAGAAAAAAATATGGCGCACAACGAGCTTGTTACACCGCCTCCGAGTAAGTTCAAGTCAAATTATTTGCTAAATATTCGTTTTGCGCAATTTTTTTTTTTGTTTTTAACAATATTTTAATTTATTTACATTATATACAGACTACAAATAGAACTAACCTAATGAAAAAAAATTAAAATTATATTAAACATTGTTTTAAATACGAAAGAGAAAAGTAGGTTGGCGCGTTTGCAGCTTGACGGTGTGTACGTAAACCGTGCACTCCTCATCAAATGCCCAATCTCGAAACATTATTTAAACTTTCTGAATTCTCTTTAAAACTGCAGACGGGGCTAAACATACAGTCACTTTTCTGAGGTTCGAAGTGAGCTACAGAATACTTAGACCCAGTACTGGTATGCTTATAACCTAACTAGCCTCAGCAAGTGGTGATACTTATGCACGCCCGGCGGGCGCTCTCCTGGGAGCGAGCCTCACTGCCACCTTACAGATATGCTGAAGTAAGCCATATTATATTAAGTTACGTCTCACAATATTTTTTTCTTAATCCGCCGTTACTGTTTTTTTGTTCTGATCAATTTCGTTGCGGGATCCAAGACAGTTAAAAAGTTTCTTCAGGACTCGTCGAGCTTCTTTGTATCGGCACGACTGTTGATTCTGGTCTTCAGGAGTTGGAGTAGGTGGGGATATGCGCACGGGCGTGTCCCATGACAAAGTCCACTTGATAAAATCTTAAATTCATCCATTCACAGACGGACAACGCATGGGTGAAACTGCTGGTTCTTGAGGTATGAAGAGTATTGCAAAACATAACATCACGCCTGTAATCCCCGAAGGGTTATGCAGAGGTGTACCTAACAGTGCACCCACATTTCGCCAGTTATGTTTAAGTCCTATGTAATAGGGGGCGAGCCTATTGCCATCAATAAGGCGCTAATCCAGACTCCGTGGCTGCTACTGAGAAATACCTGATGGAAAAAGAGCCAGTCAAGTTTTGCAAAATAGTTCATACAATCAAGGTGACTTAAGCTAAGAAGGGCATTTTTTTTAAATTAATCCCGTAAAGCGTTCTATATTGGGTGAAAGTTTGAATGGAAGCTTGACATTTTTGAAGATAGAAACATGGACTTCTGTTTACAAGTTAACGATTTTTAGAAACAGATGTTTCAAGGCTACAGAAAAACTGACAAATTATTCCCTCACCGCGCACATTTACTTATGCTTTAGGGAAATCAAAAACTTAATCTCTACAGGCAAAGTCGCAGGATAGAAGCACATTCCTAGTTTACCTAACTTTCAGTAGCATGTCAAGCAAGAACTCTGAAGCCACAACTTGAAGTCTTGAACTCATTGTGTGTTATCTAATTTCGTCCCTTACTTTAGCTTAGCTTAGACTCAACTTGGGAACCTTGTTGCTTTTCTTATAAATTCTCTCTAAGTCAATTTAAGTTTCTTACGACACCAGAAAAGGTTCTTGGGAGACATTACGGAGTCTATGTACTTTAGTGTGTAGCTGTGTGGTACCTACTTTATTTGAACAAGAAGTGTGGGTAGTACTTTAGTCGTTGGTAGATAAAGTACCTCCTTTTTAACCTCTGAGAGGTTGTTTTGAAGGACTATTGTGCAAAAAAGAAACTGAAGATAAGATTGATTACATCGTCTAAGATGAAATTAGAATTTTGCCTTTTGGTGCTAGTAATTTCAAGCCTGTATTTTATCTAGCATGTGAATGAAATAAAACCCAGAATTACTTCGTTCTCTTCGAGACAAAGGCGTATTACTTCTAAGCCTGTTGTGTAAACAAAGATCGAGTTGTTTACGAAAAAGAAATATAAGAACTGAGTCGGTGATCTGGAGACAAATGGCGAGATATAAAAAGTTACAAATTCTACTTCCTAGTGTCTCTAGTTTTATTCGACTTTCGTGTATTGATTTGTACGTATTTACTACTCATTTCTATTTAGCCAAAACATCAAGAAACTTGTGACTATGTGTCCTTGTGATTAGAGTCGTTTTTCATTCGTTTTTGGCATCCGCCAGAGCTTCCAGTGGCAAGTGACAATTGGTTCGTATTTCTGCAACGATTTTAAATAGGATTGAAATAAATCTAAGGGTCACACCAATCGATCGATGGTAGAAGGGATTAGTCGACGTCGATCGATAGTTTCTCTCTTTCGACTAATCCATTTTACCATCGATCGATCGATTGGTGTGGTAACACCCTTATATCAATCCGATATATTTTAGACTTTTCTACCATCGTTTTCGCTAATAGAATGTCACTTTATCTAGGACCTCTGTATAGCTAAAACTTAAAAAAACTTTGTCAAAATCGATTCATCCGTTCAGGAGCTATGATGCTACAGACAGACGCTTACACACGTCGAACTTATAACACCCTTCTAAGATCCTCAAATGACAGCCGCGACCAACAGTTTAACGTGCTTTACTTTATCCAAATGTAGTACAATCTTTAATTTACTTATGTAGTTAACAAACAAAAAAAAAAAAAAAAACTGCTTTTAACAGTCATGCAGTAAGCTGATGACTTTATTAATCAAAACTTATACTGTCACTTACAGGATATTTTACGCGATTGTTCATTATTTTGAGCTCCCGATATTTCGACGCTGTTGCAAGCGCCATGGTTGTTCTTTCAGCGACGAAATATCGGGAGCTCAAAATAATGAACAATCACGGAAGATATCCCGTAAGTGACACTATAAGTTTAGTTGTAAACCGTGACTTTATTAATGGCGTAAAGGTTCAAGTCACATGCTTCATTCATCCATTAAGTTCCCGCAGCCTCCACAAGGGCAGAGTTATTTGTAAAAGTACTTCCACAACTAATAAAGACAATCGCATAAAAAGACATTGAACAGAAAAGAGGATCCCCAAATTTATTAATGCAATCCTACTTTTATCTTCTACTACCATACTGAGAAAGGCAATATCCAGCGACCGCCTTTCAGGCCTATATCGGGATGATACTCCAAAACCGTTAATCCACTGCATACATTTTAGATAAGCTTCCAAAGATCTTCGCCTTGACTTTGACCTTATTTGGGATCATAATTGTATCTACAGGGCGTTATAAATAAGTCTCACTAATTTTAGGCACGTCATTCAATGCTGAGGAGCTCGTGGCTAAATAATAACAGCTGTACAGGTTGATCTTCAAGGTTAAGCCGCAATTGCTTATATCAGTTTATGGATGGGTGACCATCATAACATACCGGGTTTCCTCCATGCCATGCAGTCGTTAGGTAGTCAGTGGCCCAAAAAGTCTGACAACCACTCTTACCAAGAAGTATTGTATTACCCAGTACTAACTGGGTTGTGGAGGTCTGATAGGCTGTCGCTCTATGTAAAATACTGGTGTTCAGCTGCATCCGGTTAGACTGTAAGCCGACCCCAATATAGTTGGGAAAAGGCTAGGCAGATGATGATCACCAATAGAAGAGAATATTTTGGAAGCCACACGTTTTCGCACGTCCTGAAGACACGAAACTACACAAATTGTAACACCCTGTATCCGTAGGTATATCATGGAGGGTTCAATCCCTTTCATAGAGCTGAGTGCGGACTGATATTAACATTGACCCTTCAAAGTACGTATCATAATGGTTCTAACCTTACGCTGAAGTACTTACAGACCGGGGTCTTAGTAATACAAGCATGTTTTTTTAATACTATTCGGGAAGGCTACAGCGTAAAGTGCTGGGAATGGTTGCTTCTATGTCCGTTAGATGGAAATAGGCTTTCTGTGTTATTTTTAAGGTTCCGTGCCTCAGTCGGCAAAAATGTAACCCTAATAGGATCACTTTGTTGTCCGTCTGTCTGTTCGTATGTCAAGACCCTTTTTCTCAGGAACGCGTGGAGGTATCAAGGTGCAATTGATGTCAAATACTTAAGTCTGATACCCCTTGATACAGTGAAAAAATTAAACTTATAAGTTTTTTTTTTACTCTTGACCTCAATCTAGTCCCGAGGACTGAGATGAGGTCGACCATGGAACGAGCTAACCCAAAAGAAGCCTATTAACTCGCGACAGTGCGAGTTAGCGCGATCAAAAGATTTATGACCGTTTATGTCGCATATTTCGCGATTTCACAAGGGAATCAAAACCTGTAAGGTACTTCCCGTTGACCTAGACTCATGAAATTTGGCAAAAAGCAATGTCTCACAGCACATGTAAAGGAAAAAACCCGTAAAATATGTAGTTTAATAACAAATAACCTACAAGTTTACACGGAACCCTCGGTGCGCGAGTCCAACTCGCACTTGGCCGGTTTTTTGTATCTAATCAACAAAAATTCGAAGTTGTATGACATCTACAAATTCGCACTGGCCTGTGTAGTGTATCACGTGCCCCTGTCAATTTTATCATAGAGAAGTGGCTTCGGCTCTAGTGAGAAAATGATAGGCTCATAGGCTGATCATGAATATAAAAACCATGTATAAGAAAAAAATGTTTGCCAAAAACGAAAGGTTTCAGCAAAATACTTCGGTAGACTGAAGTAAAACATGTACAGTATAGTAGGTACCGTACTTTAGGCCTCATGCATGTAGTAATAAGACCAAAGTACCAGAAGAAGTACCAGAGTATGCTGACCTCGCATTATACTAAAACACCGTACTACGCCAGGCCAGCTCAAAGACGAAGATTTGCCACCGACATGAGGTATACTGTACTGTCGAACTTCCGTGAAAATGTGCTAGGCAATATTTCGCACGAGCAAAAATATTTTTGGGATATTTCGTCTCTTTATGACTGACATAGATGACCGCTTTGTGATCGCACGTGCAATCGCAATCATACGTTTTATATCGAGCCATTCCATCAAAAATTTCGGGCATCGCTCGATCAAAAACATTTGACTATTGGTACCTCAAAAGGCACTATCGTATATGAAATAAAACAATTGCAAATCAGTATCTACAGGTTTTAAACGAGTTATTGCCCGCCCACATGTCACTGTTCTCACTACGAGTGATTCATTCGTAAAAACAAAAGATCACGATTCGAAAATGCTTTACAATTTTTTTTTTCATTCCAGCTCATACCATAACATAACGCCTGTCATCCCCGAAGGGTTAGTCAAAGGTGTAACTAATAGTACACCCACATTTCGATAGTTAGTTTTTAGTCCCATGTAATAGGGGGCGAGCCTATTGCCATCAATTGGGCACAAATTCAGACTCCGTGGTTGTTACTGAGAAATTCCTGATGGAAAAACCCAATACCACTTTGCCCGACCCCGGAATCAAACCCAGGACCTCATGCCCAGCAGTCGCGCTTGCGCGCACTCGTCCAACTCTACATCTGTTATTTATTATAATAAAATGTTTTGCAAAATACAAAAACCAACTTTGGACTATCACAGATTTGAACACACGTGTCTTTTGTAACTACTTAATGGAGGTGTGTGTACCTTTTTTTTTATTTATTTTACGTTGCATTAAAAATCAAGTACAAGTTGGAAAAACTCAACACTTTTTATCTTTGTTGCAATCACTTCAAAAAACTCTTAAGTACCCACCCATTACAAATTCAATCCCTGTTTGTCCTTCGTTACGAGTTAAAGTTATCAGCGAACCATTTGTAGCTCTCAATCTTACTTCATCAGGATGTAACCTCACTAAAGCCGCCCATCTATTGCCGCGGAGCGAGTAAGCGGTGAAAATAGACAAGAGGCTCTGAATAAAATTTGTAATCGCTTTCAAAGTGTAATTATAGAACTTCTTTTAAATGTACCTAAGCTTTTGGGTAACATTCTAACTTTTCCATGATCGTGATCATGATGATAGCCTAGCGGTGTGTGACCGTCGGACTGCCAAGTCATAGGTCTCGAGTTCGAACACAAGACACGCACCTCTGTTTAATTATCACTTGCTTCGGTGAAGGAAAATAACGTGATGAAACCAGCATGCCTGAGAGATATTTCTTGACGGCATGTTAAGCCAAATCAGAGGCCCACGGGCGCCATAAAAACTCTAACACCAGGTTAGGCACTAACCACACGATAAAGAAAGAAGACTCATACAATGTCAACAGAGTCCTATAGCATATGTTCCGTAGTTGAAATGTATAAAGGTAGTCCTGGGTAAAGTATATATATAACGAGGTCAAGAGCTGGGGCATTTTGTAAAAAAAAGGTATATTTTAATTAAATCGTCGAAACTAAACCGTCTAACAGTTTCATCAATGTGCATGCATCCAGCACGCGTAGCATGACCACCGTAGAAACGGGTTTTCTCGACGGAAGAATCCACAAAATGACAGATCAACAAAAGAAATCTGCCATTTTGTCGATTCTTCCGTCGACAAAACCCGTTTGTACGGTGGTCATGCTGTGCGTGCAGATTACATACAAATACTAAATGACCTTTTCTTTTTTTCTGTCTTTACGGGAATTTCATCAGAATATTGTGGATTTGCATTTATCCATGTTTTCATTGCGCTACAGTTCCCATCTAAACAGTCGCTAGCTATATGCATTGAAGTGCAACAACACCGGGAGATACATTTGGTGAAATTCTATCTGTTAATGGCTACTCTGCACATCTCCGCTCCGCTCCGCTCCAATGGCAGCAGCCTAACTATCACTCAGTCAGTAAATTCTAGCCTCAGCTCGTTAGTATAATGGCACACTGAGTCGGCGAATGTTTACAATCTAAATGTTTAACACGGACGGGCTAATTCGTGTCTCGGGGTTTGGAGAAGATTTTCTTTCTGTATTTGTAAATGTCTGAGAAGCTTAGCTGGGCCTGTTTTTTGTCGGAGATGTGGTTAGGTGGTATCCTAGTTTAAGGGAAGTTTGTCTCTCTAGGCAAAAGTTGAAGTGTTGGATTATGCTGATGAGGTTTGGTGATAGTGAGTGGGAGGTAAAAGGCTTAAGCTTGATGATTGTGGCACTGTCGAGGTACTTAAAGAAAATTTCTCAAATTCTACTGACAGACAACGCACAACGCCACAACGTAAATAGCCTAGAAACATGACATTTTGCAAAGCAGTTCCTGACCAAAGTGGGCTATAGGAAGGATTTCTGTAAGTTCACCCTCAAAAGGGGTTAAATGAATACAAAAATCCGTCGGACGCATGGCTTGTTTTAAAAGAATTTTCACTAACAAATCGACCTTAAATTATATCAAAATTTTACTATCGACATTTTTATCAATGAGACATCTTTATTCGAAGATAACTTTAGTGAGAAAATCTCTTTGATTTTGATTAAAGTAGCTTCTGACTACTTCTCTTTAATGTTGATGTTAACTGAAGTCAATGATATTTTCAAGGAAAGGTCCTTACGATACACGTGAAAAATTTTTATCCAAAAAAAAATACTCTCTAATGTACTTTTATTTTTCTTAAGTTAACTAGACTTAGTAACCATGATCGTATTGTTAGCCAAGCTTGAAACACCAATCAATACCTACAAATATAATTGCGCTAAAATTAATTAAAGACATGATTCTGCCTATTGCATCGAGGTCCTTTTGATACTGAAATATTGATAAAACAAGATGGCGGTGTCAGTACCAAATATTTTCACGCGCTAGAAAAAACCATACGCCTTGAAGCATTTTACAAAAGATTGACAGATATAGAAGGATGTTTTAAATTAGTTTATCTTATAGTGTGTATGAGTGTGTGTGTATGTATGTGTTTTTTGTATTTTATTATACGCATGTTAGTCTGTAAGGTATATTATCTACTAGCTTATGCCCGCGGCTTCGCCCGCGTGGAGTTAAGGAATTGCCCACGGGGCCTTACTTCTGGGATAATAAGTAATCTATGTATCTATCTGTAATACATACATAGATTTACAGATACTTGCTTATAACTTGCATTTATTAGTTTAAAGTTATATCAATTAAATTAGATACGTGAAATATTGATACCTTGGTTTGAGATTGGACATCGGATTTACTGGATTTTATCTGAAGAGTATGTAGGTACACAAATTTTCAAATCAATCGACCCCGAGAATAAAAAGTTTCACAGAAAATTCAACACCCCATTTCACCCTCTAAGGGGTAGGAATTTCGAAAAACTGATACTTTCTCTTCACAAAGAATACACCCTCCAATTTTCATATCTCTGGGACCCGCGGTTTGGGCTGTGCGTTGGTATATCAGTAAAGCCAGTCAGGACATGGAATTTTAAATTGGGGAAGATTTTGGAAAAACTGTGATTCACGTATCTCATCATTTTAACTGAAGTATATTATTTAAACACATTTTCAAGTCAATCGACTCGGAGAATAAAAAGTTTCATAGAAAATTCAACACCCCATTTCACCCTCTTAGGGGTGGAATTTCGAAAAACCCTTTCTTAGTGGATACCTACTCTTCACAAAGAGTACATTCTCCAAATTTCATGTCTCTAGGACCAACGGTTTGGGCTGTGCTCTGATGTATCAGTCAGCCAGTCAGGACATTGAATTTTAAATTGGGGGATGATTTTTGAAAAACTGTGATACACGTACCTCATAGTTTTAATTGAAGTATACGTAGACACATTTTCAAGTCAATCGACTCAGAGAATAAAAAGTTTCATAGAAAATTCAACACCCCATTTCACCCTCTTAGGGGTGGAATTTCGAAAAACCCTTTCTTAGTGGATACCTACTCTTCACAAAGAGTACACTGTCCAAATTTCATGTCTCTAGGACCAGTAGTTTGGGCTGTGCGTTGATATATAAGTCAGTCAGTCAGTCAGTCAGGACTTTGAATTTTATATGTATAGATGGACCAAAGTGGCCTGAAAATAAATGGATGTTGTTGTTGTTGTAAATTTGTTAAAAGAGACTGCCTCGTTGGTCTAGTGGTTGCAGGCGCGACTGCGGAGCATGAGGGCCTGGGTTCGATTCTCGGGTCCGGCAAAGCGTTATTGGGTTTTCCATGAATTTCTTCGTAGCGGCCACGGAGTCTGGATTTGTGACCAGTTGATGCCAATAGGCTCGCCTCCTATTATATGGGACTTAAACATAACTGGCGAAATGTGGGTCTACTATTAGATACACCTCTGCCTTGCCCTTCGGCGCTTGCAGGCATGATGTTATGTATTAAGGGATTTCTGATGCAAACGGGCTTTTGTCTGTAAATCTAATTTTATACTGCAGCTAGAAAACATCAACTTAACTACACAAGCACACACATATCACAACTTACTAAAAGCAGGGATTCTTCATTAGCGAAACTTATAAAATCAACAAACTGGTACACGAGTTTAAAGTGTGTGTGTGTCTACTCTTGTAACGAAAATGTTGTGTAACTTACTTGTAAGAGCATCTGAGATCGTTCATGCTTAGCGAGCCTAAGATGCAAAGTCTTGCTAAGTCTTGTTACGACGAAGTTTAATAATGCTTGTAGTTATAAATTATGATCAAACACATGTTGTTAAAGCTGCTTCGCAAAATTTTTGAAAACTATTTCATGAATTATGAATAAATAAAATTGAATGTCTGTTTGTAATTTCAAAATATGTAATAGCTTTTTACTGAATGCATATAAAGTATATACGTATCAGTAGCGAAGGGTCAAGTTTTATAAGAGGTAAGCCGGAGTACATAATCTGTGATTATATTATTTGTCTATAGAATACTGACTGTGCCATTTTTCAAAGGGAAGCCGGTAGGAATCGAGTTGTATGGAACCTTCGCCACTGATACGTATATACTTTACAAAAAAACGTGGTTAATAAGTTGTTTTAGTTTTTTTAATTTTTTTTCTGAGCCCTTGAATTATCACACTGATCGTATTCAATCAATCAAATCTATATAAATAAAAAGAGAAGTCCTGACTGACTGACTGACTGACTGACTGACTGACTCATCAACGCCCAGCCCAAACCCTTGGACCTAGAAAGCTGAAATTTTGTACAGAGGTTCCCTTTATGATGTAGACAAGGAATAAGGAAGGATTTTTCGAAATTCAACCCCTAAAGGAGTTAAATAGGGGATGAAAGTTTGTATGGAAAATCGTCATTTTTGTAGTTTAAACCATAAAAATTGGTGGTGACCATCGTGGTGAAAAATTAAAAACCACGTGTTTGAGTATTTCTCGAAATTCAACCCCTAAGGGAGTTAAATAGGGGATGAAACTTTGTATCGAAAATCGTCATTTTTGTAGTTTAAACCATAAAAATTGGTGGTTACCGTCCTGGTAAAAAATTAAAAACCACGTGTTTGAGTATTTCTCGAAATTCAACCCCTAAGGGAGTTAAATAGGGAATGAAAGTTTGTATGGAAAATCGTCATTTTTGGAGTTTAAACCATAAAAATTGGTGGTTACTATTCTGGTTAAAAATCACGTTTCAGTGTTTTTCGAAATTCAACCCCTAAGGGAGTTAAATAGGGGATGAAAGTTTGTATAGAAAATCGTCATTTTTGTAGTTTAAACCATGAAAATTGGTGTCTTATCATTCTGGGGAAAAATTAAAACGTGTTGCAATGCTTTTCGAAATTCAACCCCTAAGGGTGCTAAATAGGGGATGAAAGTTTGTATGGAAAATCATCATTTTTGTAGTTTAAACCATAAAAATTGGTGGTTCACGAAATATCAAAAACCGCTTGACGTATAAACTTGAAATTTGGCAGGAAGGTAGTTAATAGTTAGTAGACGTCCGCTAAGAACGGATTTTACGACAGGGCCGGATTAAGGAGATCTAAGGGCTCTCGCAAGTTTGTATGGAAGTCCTTCATTTTTTGTGCTGCATATTTGAAATTTGGCAGGAAGGTAGTTTATAGTTAGTAGACGTTTGTTTAGAACGGATTTTGCGACAGGGTCGGATTAAGGACGCCTAAGGGCTCTCGCAAGTTTGGATGAAAGTCCTTAACTTTTTGGTCTACAAACTTAATATTTGGCAGTGAGGTAGTTTATAGTTAGTGGACGTTCGCTAAGAACGGATTTTGCGACAGGGCCAACTTATGGAGGTCTAAGGGCTCTCGCAAGAAGTCATTTAATGTTGTATACAGAATGGTATTAGACTAAAAAGCGCCCAACAAGGTTCACTTTAAAAAAAATGTTGTATAGCGCCAAAATACACCGATTTTTAAATCCATATCGTTGCCTCAACGCCATTTAATTTTGTTTCGGACCTCTGCCGCCCAGAATTACAGCACCCAAAAGGACGCCTTTTGTAGTCGTCAGTACATTATCATCTTTTGATCTGGCAGTCAGTTCTCACACAAAACATAACATCACGCCTTAAAGCCCCGAAGGGTTGGGCAGACATGTACCTAATCGTACACACATTTCGCCAGTTTTATTGAAGTCCCATGTAATAGGGGGTGAGCCTATTGCCATCAACCGGGCACAAATCCAGATTCCGTGGCTGCTACTGAGAAATTCCTGATGGGATAACCCAATAACACTATTATTCATAGTATTTTTTCATGTGCATATTTTAATGTTAAGTGGAAGAGCGGAGTCACCTAAGGGGGCGTCCATTAATTACGTGAGACGTTTAAAGGGGGGGGTCCCGCCCGTTATCACCCAATCTCACAAAACATGTTTCTCTACAAATAATTTTCTTTTAGTGAATTCAACGCAATCAAGCACAGATTACCGTATTTATACTAAACTACGCATTTTGATAAATCTCACGTGAGATTAGGAGGGAGATGAGGGGGTCAACCCAAATCTCACGACATCCCACCAAGGGGGGAGAGGGGTCGAAAAATCGCCTCACGTAATTAATGGACGCCCCCTAACAAAAGCATCTTCTTGCTTAAAAGGTGATCTCCAAATCATGTGTGTGACAACTTAATGTAATTGAAATAAACAATTTTTTTTTTAACACTTTGCCGACCCCGGGAATCGATCCCCACGCTTAGTAGTCGCGCTTGCTACCACTAGACCAACGAGGCAGTCTCACACATGCACACCAAAATTTCCACGCGAACGAAGTCGCGGGCAACAGCTAGTCATTTATAATTATGCAATGAATGAAGGTTACATTAAAATACAGGTGGAGTAGAAAGAAGTGAGCCATGTACATTCTGTCTAGAAATAGGCAGGCAAAATTTAAAAAAAAATTGTCAAGACTATCTAAAAATACAAATTACAAATTAAGATATCACAGTTAGAATGATTAATTTTATTATTATTAATTAATTAATATTGAAAACTAGTTACTCAAATTTGTCTTGAACAACTAGTAACTCTAATTTGTATTTTCAAGTTTTAAACACCGCCGTATTAAACATTTGTATTCGCCCACTGTTTGTCGCCCATATTCAGTATTTGGACACCTTTAATTTGAATTTATTTTCGCTCTTTTAAATACTATCCTTTTACAATGGAAAAGCTGTTTTGGACATAGGTTAGCCAAAAAAAAACAACTACCAAAAATATTAACAATGGCTGGGTTTTTTTTAACAACTATTTTTATTAGAAGAACACCAACAAAATAATCTAACAAGAGTACGTACCCATCGGCTTACTCCCGGCTAGTCTAAAAAAATAGTAAGTAGTAATAGTAAGTAGTAGTGTAGTAGTAAGTAGTAATAGTTGTAAGTAAGGATTAAATAAATAAATAAATAAATAAATAAATAAATAAATCCAGATTGCCGCATAAAATAAAACTACGGAATATTTTCATAGTGGACATTTTTTGACTCGCTACACCAATCAGTCGCTAAACATTCTGTTGCAACCGGTCACTTGAAGCCGACTCCAACATAGTTGGGAAAAGGCTAGGCAGATAATGATACACCAATCATCGTGTTCAACACGAAAATTGATTGGTTGACTTCTAATGGCGACTAAACACATTTTTGACTTTAGTAAAAGCTGATATACATTCTCCGCACAAAATTTACACAAAAAATACATAATATTTCCCTAACCATATTTGTTTAAAGTCTAAGTGAGCACAAGCCATGAAATTATGTAAAATAACTCAAATAATATCAAAACAGTTTACAGCTTGTATGTCTGCAAACTTTGACACTACAAAGTTTAAGTAAATCCTGTGTGTGCGATGCTAAACTAAATGTTTGTATGTTTGTAATGGCCTGTGCGTTTTATGCTGGTTATTTGTCTAGCTTAAAATATGGGAGATACCTAGTTGTAACTCGATAAATAAGGAGTTAATATAGATCTTTTAACTAATCAGTCGTCACTAGTGTATCTGTTACGGCTGACAGCCGAAGTGCGGCTACACCTAGTTTTAGCCGGCTAAACCTAGGTGCGGCCGGTTAAACCTAGATGTATCATACTTACCTTCCGTTAGAACATGCAACCAGTTTGGATGTAGCGTTTGTTCACATTTCTAAACTAATCCATTTGGTCGGTGTGTCCTAGCAATAAAAAGGATACACAACTGTTACCGGCCGCACCTAGGTTTAGCCGTCTAGAACTAGGTGTAGCCGCACTTCGGCTTTTAGCCGAAACATATCTACATATCGTCGTTGAAGTTCTAACGGAATCGGAAGACGCGTTGTTTCAGACAATCACAAAAACAAGCAACAGTTCTATCTAATTTGCAGTGAACACAAATTATAAAATGGTATTGTACCATTACATGGTATAATTTTACACAATTTTTCAGTTTTTTCACCTCCCCGTAAAGTTGTGATTTATGACTTACGTCGTGTTAGAACTTCAACGACGATATTTAGGACATGGGACTATGGCATACTTTTTTTTTCTCGTGTTATACCTTTCCTTTTAACCGAATAACGGTCAGTTCGTTCAAAATATCACAAATGGTTTTAATATTCGCACATAGAAAGCAGCATATATCATATACCTACAGTACTAAGACAGTGAAAGGGTCACATATTACCAAAACGAAAACTTGAGTAAAATCGTAAACAAAAACAAATATCGACATTTTATTGACACTTCAAGTTAACCCTAAAGTCTGACATACAAGATTTTTACGGCCGAACGGTTTATGTTTGAAACTTGACATGCGGACAGTACCTTCATAAGTTTTATGACGTTTTGTGAAAGGGGACACTCAAGTGAACGAGAAACAAACAAAAGTCAGTCTTGCATTCAAGTAGAAGTAACTTTCTGACATCATTTTGCTTTGATCTTGACGCGCATATTTTTTGTGACAAAAGGTTATGTCATTGTGATATTGTAGGGTATTTTTGGACGAAGTCTGACTGACCACAGTTTTTCACAGTTATTGTAGTTTTGATAGCAGTGACTTGTAGCGGCACTAGAAAAAAAAAAGTACTAGAGCAACATTTACAAAAAGTGTTACAGCGCCATCTATGGCACAAATGAAGAACTAACATCAAAATTCTTAAGACTACATAGAAAAACCCGACAACGACTGTCGGGCAGACTGTCAGACAGTAGCCCACCAGACAGCGCCCGTCTGGTTGGACGATCCTCCCTTTTCTATGGTGGATGAAAAACTTAACACTCTGTTCTTCATACCCCTGAAGACCTAACAACAACCTTATTATAACGGAATTAAAGACTGTGACAGACTTTTGCGTGGCAGCAAACCAACAGCTGAGCTTTTTTTTTTTCAATAAATCCAAATCAGAGGCAAAATAACGTTAAAAAGACTAAAACTAACGTTTTTTTTACGTGTGGAAATATTCAATTGATGTCCTCTAGGAGGGGTCTGTCAGACTCCTACTGACTAAAACCATATGGTGTTCCTCCTCATTATTTCTAGCTGTGGTACACAATTGCATTCTCTACAATCGCTCCAAGTCAAACCAAACCCAACCCAACCCAACCCAACCAAAAAAAACCAAACCCAACTACTAAAACTCTTGAAAGTCAGAATAATACGACTGTTTCTATCTTAATTACTACAGAAATTCAAAATGTCTTAATTCTTGTCAGCCCAATTTGCCTAGAAAAAACTGCTATTTTAATAAAATATAAATAACAAGTTTTCCAAACTTCGTAAGTCACCTCAAATTTAACTAAGCGTTAAATATTAAACATTTTTAATCTTTTAATGTATTGACAAAGTTTCTTTACATTCAACACCTCAGCCTTTCGACTTAATTAATAAACACGAAACTGAGTCGGAAAAACCCAAGTGCGAGTCGGATTTGTACACGAAGGGTTCCGTACCAACGTGCGTAAAAAACACATAATTTTTTGTTTTTCCTTTCTTGTATCCCTTTAATTTTTGACTTGGTTTTACATAAAATCACGACTGTAATCCTTGAAGGGTTAGGCAGAGGTGCGTCTCACAGTACACCCACATTTTGCCAGTTATTGTTAAGCCCCATGTAATTGGGGGCGAGCTCATTGTCATCAACCGGGCATAAATCCAGACTCCGTGGCTGCTATTGATAAATTCCTGATGACAAAACCCAATAACACTTTTACCGACATGGGAATCGAACCCATAGTAAGCAGCTACAGTAATACACACTCTGTGGGAATATGGTCTTGCCTATTAAATACACATTTTGTTTTCTAAAATGTTTAAATAATTATGTCAATTACAAAGAATAGACCATGTCATACACTGTTTTAAGCTTTCACGGTTTACAAATAAACTCAAAATAATGAACAATCACGGAAGATATCCCGTAAGTGACAGTATAAGTTTATGTCAGAGCAACATGTGTGGCATTTTGGTGACCAGTATATTACGAGACATATGATACAGCTTTGTGACAGACGGGCGGATAAACATATAGCGCGGAGCCTTAGTAACAGGGTCCCGTTGGCACCCTTTGTGTACGGAACCCTAAAAATGATTTTAAATAATTAATTTGAACAAACTCGCGCCGCGGATGGGTCTTTAAATATTTATGCTCGTAAATATTTCACTTTTCGTCGTAACTTTTTCAACTTTTCTGGTCGTAATGGGTTACTTAATAACTTCGTAGTAGCATTTGATTTAGACCTGAATTAGTATTCATGTTGTATGTTATTTTAGTTTGGGTTTTAATGGACTTTGATGTAGAGAGTGATTTTAATATGTAGTACAAATATTCACAACTATCACGATAATATTCAAATTGTTTTGATAACTAAACGGACATAGGTTCTCATATTTAATAAACATTATAAGTTAAATTAAATAACCGTTTTAAATATAAATTACTAACTTATGCCTTTACCCGCGGCATCGCCTGCGTAGGGTTCATTAATTGTACATAACAGTGGTAATTGTCCCACGGAATCCTACATTTAAATTTAGCTTATAAACTAGCTGTGTGCCGAATTTCATCTTAATCCGTTTAGTAGTTTTATGTGTAAGAGTAACAAACATCCATCCACCCATCCATCCTCACAAACATTCGTATTAATAACATTTTTAGAACAACGTTTTATTCTAAAGCACTCATACAGTTATTGATTGTACCATGCACAGGTACCCATTCGGTTCCATCAGAAAGCAACGTTAGATTATTGGGTTTCAGTTACCAATTAGAGCAACGGAAATGGTTTTAGGGCATGGTCTTCAATTAACAGATCAATGCGATTACAGTAAACTTTTTGTGTTATTTTTTTTTCATAATATGATTAAAAAAATACATAATTGTTCAAACTGGCGACATGCTCCAGTTTCGCATGTTTCTACAACTTCAAACACTGTTTTAAGCTTTCACGGTTTACAACTAAACTTATACTGTCACTTACGGGATATCTTCCGTGATTGTTCATTATTTTGAGCGCCCGATATTTCGGCGCTTTTGCAAGCGCCATGATCGCGGGTTGACTGGAGAATGCGGGTGGATGGAAAACCACAAAACCTGGTGATACTGTGAGTGTGTTTTGCCGCGACTCGAGTTCCAGTAGTGCGCGTAGCAAAAGACAAAGAAAGAGGGTAGATAGATTTGTCTGCTCTTAACGATTAATTTTCCATCCACCCGCATTCTCCAGTCAACCCGCGATCATGGCGCTTGCAACAGCGCCGAAATATCGGGAGCTCAAAATAATGAACAATCACGGAAGATATCCCGTAAGTGACAGTATAAGTTTCTACAACTTGATATAACATTAAGATTCTTTAGTTGTATCATCATCATCATTCATTGCCATTATCCCAATTCATTTGGGATCGGCGCAGCATGTCTTCTTCTTCCATACTTCTCTATTACTCGTCATCTCATCAGAAAAGTCCTTTCGTGTTATATCATCCTTCACACAGTGCCTCCAAAATCAAAAAATAAAAATCAAAATATTTTATTTCACATAGGCCTCGATGGGCACTTATAAAACGTCGACAAAAAGATGCACGGTTCGGGTTGGTCGTTTCCTATGGAGAAGAACAGGCAAGAAACTCCATGGTTACTCTTTTCAAATCATTTGGTGTTACAGTATTATTATGGATACAGCATCTGTACTTAAGTATGGGGGGACAGCGTAGGCCCGACAATAAGTCGTTGCTTACTACACAAAAAATGTAGAACAAAATAAAAAGTTAACAAAAGTTCCATCGTTATAATAATCATTATTTTGCAACTAAACTTATACTGTCACTTACGGGATATCTTCCGTGATTGTTCATTATTTTGAGCTCCCGATATTTCGGCGCTGTTGCAAGCGCCATGATCGCGGGTTGACTGGAGAATGCGGGTGGATGGAAAAATAAATAAAAATAATAAATAAATAATGATATCGGGAGCTCAAAATAATGAACAATCACGGAAGATATCCCGTAAGTGACAGTATAAGTTTAGTTGTAAACCGTGGAAGCTTGAAACAGTGTTTGATTATTTTGCAAGTTTTAATACTAATGTAGACAGAGACCACAGAACGCCACCTGCTACGATCCTTACATACTCCTTTTGTCTCGCCCACGTTCATACATCTGGTCATACACGCACGCCGGTTGCGAGTACTACTCACCTGACCTTTCTGAAGAACCTCACCAATGAGGTCAATATGGTTGAGGTCATTAATTTGTAATTAATACATATAAACCTTCTGGAATTAATTATGTATGTATGACTGTACCATGATTCAGAGAATGAACTCCAGGAGGTTATACTTGTTTTAAATTATGCAACGGATTTTGACGCTGTTTTCTGTTGTCCTAATTTAAAAAAACAACGCTCTCACACAGAATGACATGGAAACCGAATTTAAGGGTGTAAATAGACCCTTAACGAAGCCGACGGGCACTTGTTCTCCCCGTCTTTCATTTTTTTTGTTCTACACCATACCTGGGAATCTTCTAGTTAAGATATTGGGGGTCAAATTTCCAACTTTTTCACAATTTTTTTTAAATACATTTTTAATATAAGATTTTTATTTTAAACTCCTCCACGACATCCATACTATTCAATCCATCCATCAGCACAATGCTTTGAGTGCGTTCCATAGAGCCCAACCGTAAAAAGTGATTTTTCACCCAAAAAAAAAAAGTCGTTTCCCAGCAATAATTTTTGCGTAAAGTTATTTAGTTTGATGTACAGAATGCTTGGTTGACGGCTATGTGAAGGGTCTGTTTACACCCTGCATACCTTGACCGCTTGTTACACGGTTTTCAACTCAAAAATCACTTTACACGTTTAATTTACAACACCAACTTCAAAATACATTTTACAAAATAAAGTTATCTCAACATTGCATTAAAGAGAGCTCCATAAAACATTTTATACTTGTTTTGGATATAACTTTTAATGGAAGCCGTTTTCAGAAACACGTCTAACTTAGTTGTTTTGTAACGAACCTGGTTTCAACTTGAACGTGGGGAAATGTGTCGAATTTTAAGAATATAATAATGACGAAGAGAGTGTTATTCTCTTACTTATCTTGCTTGTTTGTTCTTGTCTAGCATGGGCTTAAGAATTATGTTAAGTTAATAAAGTGGTATTTGTACGCCTTACGACTATGTTAGTTATTTTTAAATTGTTGAGTATGGATGTATATGACTGTAAGAGAAGAGGAAGACCAAAGAAACGATTGATGGACTGTGTGAAGGATGATATGAGTAGAAAGGAGGTGACCGCTGAGATGGCGAGTTATAGAGAAGTACGACAGAAGAAGACAAGCTGCCGACCCCAAATAAATTGAGTTAAGGGCAGCAGCATGACGAAGAGATCTTTTTATTTTGAAGACTTCCTTTTTAGTTTGTGACTCCCTGTTCATAAACACTTCACTAGCCCTAACTATATTACAATCAGTTTCCTTTTAAACCGGATGCAGCTCAATACCAGTATTTTACATGCAGCACCTGCCTGTCTCATCTTCATGACCCAGCTAGTACTGGGAAACATGATATCCCTTGATAAGTCTGGTTGTTAGACTTTAGGCCTCTAACTACCTGTAACGACAGTCAAAGATCAACAAATGACAGTAGAGACTAACAACTTACGTGGCTTCCGAAGCACGGAGGGGTTTTGGTATGCCATGGATGGTCGCACCTATCCACGAATCAATTTCGACCAGTCTTATTTAATTTTGAAAGCTGTTATATGCAGCCGTAACTATTTTGCTCACTTAAGCAGATGATAAATTCGTATTACTAAACTAAAAAAGAGAGGACAGGGTTTGAAACATCACGCTCCGTTCCAAAACGGGCATAATGGAAGTTGGCTAGAAGAGTAGCCTTCTAGCCAACTTCAAGCTAAAATGGGGTTGGGTTACAGATCACATCAGCCGCATGCACGATGACCGCTGGGCAAAAGTCTCCGCACGATGGTTGCCGGAAGAGACGGTGCTGCTGAGGTCGGCCCAGAAAGAGGTGGTGAGAATTATTGGACGCGTACCGCGAGGGACATGGAAGGAATTGGGGGAGGCCTTTGCCCAACAGTGGGACAGTACGGGTCAATATAAAAAAATACTAAACTTACTTCCAAAGTATCCCTAAAGATGTGTATATCTAGCTTAAGCATAATATATTTTTGCCTATCCTTGAAACGCTCTCTTAATGTCACAAAAAGGAATTTTAATATAAAAAACTTGTCTCGAATCGTTCCGAACACAGTTTACCCACTTTGTTTTATGACGATTCAAAGACAAAAGAGAATTCTGCCGCTAAGTTATCTTTTATAAGTTTTAACAGTATTTTTGGCGGCGACGCGCTACTGAAATATTTTTTTACTGTTTTTTAAAAACTAAGAGCTCATTGGACAGAGTTTTATAAGTGGAGCATCTCTCGCGAATAAAAATGTTTGTTACATTTTTTGAAGAAGTGCGAAAATAATAATTTATACGCAAACGCTTGCTGCTGAGTCATCACCTGTGTAGCCTTTTCCTAATTACGTTGGGGTCGGCTTCTAGTCTAATCGGATGCAGCTGAATATCAGTATTTTATATGGAGAGTTTGTCTATCTGATCCCCATAAAGCATTTAAAAAAAAAAAAAAACTGTGCAATACTATACCCTTTGGTAAAAAAAAAATTAATGACTTACAATTTAGCGCCATAAATTCGCCATTTTGTTTTTTTTTAAAACACCTGCCTAAGGACACTTGGGTTTTTGAGACCAATCTAATGAAACCTTAATCGTCGAAATCCAACCAGCCATTTGGAACATAAGAGGTGATAAAGAAATTTACAAAAAAACAAACAAAAAACACACAAGATACGCAGGAAAAACATAACCCTTCCTTGGCAGTAGGGTAAAAATAATCCTTTAAGTCGGACCAGCAACACATCAACATGAAAAAAAAACATGCTGGTGAAATACATAACTACCTACTTTTTTAGAAGTCGATTAAAAACATTCAACGAACAGAGCAATTCAAGTGCTTCAAAGAACAAAGACAAAAATTAAAACAAAAACTGAACTGACACAAAACTATTCAGCTACACAGGATAGTGTTAAAGTCAAAGCTTTTACATAAAGATGATAGCAAGTTCCGCAGTGAAACTTCTCAACTATGTCGGGGTTACGAAGTTAGCTGGATGGTGATAGCATGCAGGGTGACGGGCAGTTCTTAGCTTTTGGGTTTATCTAAGGGAACGTAATATGAATGTACTTAAATATTTAGAGCTCGCGGCTAAATAATAACAGCCGCTCGGGTGATCTTAAGGTTAAGCCGCGCTTGCCTAGATTGGTCCGTGGATGGATGACCGCCCATTACATACCGAGTTTCCTCCGTTCCTCGGAAATCAGGTTAAGCCGTTGGTCTCGGCTGTCATTTGTGGATCACTGACAGTCGTTACAGGTAGTCAGTGGCCCGAAAGTCTGACAACCAGTCTTACCAAGGGGTATCGTATTACCCAGACTAACTGGGTTGTGGAGTTCAGATAGGAAGTCGCTCCATGTAAAATACTGGTATTCAGCTGCACCCGGTTAGACTGGAAGCGGACCCTAACATACTCAACTATGTTGGGGTCGGCTAGGCAGATGATGTCACGAGTGCGACTACTGAGCATGAGGTCCCGGGTTCGATTCCCAGGTTGAGCAAAGTGTGATAGGGTTTTTCCATTAGGAATTTCTCAGTAGCTGCCATGATGTCTCGCTTTGTGCCCGGTTGATGGCAATAGTCTCGCCCTCTATAACTAGCGAAATGTGAGTGTGCTATTAGGTACACCTCTGCCCAACCCTTCGGGGATTACAAGCGTAATGTTATGTTAATGATAATGTAAAATTGTACAGATATGGACTGGTAATACTGCCGCAATACACCAAATAATGTTAATCCTAACCAATAGCGATCAGTATGAGAACCTAGAATAACATAAATTGAACCCAAATTATGTCTCAACGTAACAAATTAAATGACATCACGCCTGTAATCCCCGAAAGGTTAGGCAGGGGTGTACCTACCTAATAGTACATCCACATTTCACCAGTGATGTTTACGTCCCATGTGATAGGGAGCGAGCCTATTGCCATCAACCGGGGACAAATGCAGACTCCGTGGCTGCTACTGAGAAATTTCTGATGGAAAAACACAATAACAACAACAACCTGGGATTTCCGGCCCTGATTCAAGCCATGGTCCGGAGCGAGAGGGAATGGGAAGCCGTCACCTCCTTCAGCAAAGCGGTCATGCTAGCGAAGGAGGTGGCGGGACGTGAGAGACAGGGGTCACGTGGTGGCTCCCGGCCACCGTAGGCGCGGGCCTGTGGACGGTGAGTAATGGGGAATAATAAAATACAAAGAAAAAAGAAGTAACATGGATGGGTTTTAGTCAGTAAAAGTCTGACACAAGTCATTTGATGATTTCGCATACGGAAAAAAAAAAGAACCAGTCGCGATTGCGACTACTAGATCAACGAGGCAGTCGATCTTAATTTCACTGTTCTAAATATTTAAGTACATTCATATTATGTTCCCTTAGATAATCCCAACAGCAAAGAACTGCCCGTCACCCTTCATGATATCACCATCTCGCTCTCGGCCAACGAGGCAGTAACGTAACAAATTATTAAGTCTTTATTAGGAAAGGTCTCCGTATATTGCCGTTTATTGATTTGTATCGCTTTCCCAATACTTTTACGGCTGAGTGGATTCCCTAGTAATAACAGGTGTGTGATGTATTGTCCATCTTAGTGAAACATTTCTTCCTTGTTCCATTTTGTTATTTGATTCTTATTTACTTAAGTATGACATAGACATGACATATTATGACATAATAAAAGACTGCTTGTTGGTCTAGTGGTTGCATGTTCTACTGCTCAGTAAGAGGTCCTGTATTCGATTCCCAAGTCGGGCAAAGTGTTATTTGGGTTTATGTCCAGTTGATGGCAATAGGCTCGCCCCTATTACACGGGACTTAAAAACGTAACTGGCGAAATGTAAAACATAACATCACGCCTGTAATCTCTAAAGGGATAGGCAGAGGTGTACCTACACTTCAGCACACATAGTTGTGGTGCTGTTCAACAAACGATGGGGCACTTAATATTGTGTCCTGCGTGTCCTGTTGTTTGTGCTTATCAGGAACTGATGGACGCTGCTAGTGGCTCAGTTCTGGGCTGACCCAAATTAGATTGCCATTGACACGCTAAGAAGATGTACAGTCACGAGCAATAATATGTAAGCACTTAATAAAATTCAAAAGCAATTTTCTAGTTAAATAACGATTTTACTTTAAGGCTATTTCATAATAATACGGCTTTCAAAATACTATATTCGCGAAAACATAAAACGTTCGGTAGGCAAAATACACTTTTAAAAGTTGCTTTGTGCATACCTATTAGTGCTCGTGACTGTACACATACATTTGGCAAGGTTTTTTAAGTCTTGTATAATAGGGTGATGATTGTTATAAGTTTTCTTTAATTTTATCTCCAGATTAACTGTCTCAATGTCTTTAAATAACCAAAAAACCACTTTAAGCTACTTAAACTAATTTAATACATAATACAAATCAGGCATTCGCAAACAATGATTTTATTTCCAGTAAATAACTCAACAATTCCAAAAAAGATTCAAAAGAAAATCGCTTTTGAATTTCGTTAAGTGATCTTTTATCTTTTTGTACGTGACTTGCTTACCTTTTTTCCTACCTTTGTATTTTATTTTTTTTTATTTTCTGTCCACGTATTTCTGTTGCCGTTTTTTGTGTAGAACACACGGTACGGCTGTGTGTACATTTGCGCAAAACGGCTTACTCGTCAGAAATGCATTACTACGCGCTAAACGAGGTACTTGTGCACGGTTGCAGCTGGTGGGATGATAGCGCTGTGTGAATACAGCTTTAATAGGATTGTTGTGACAACTCTTTATTCAGAATAGAACTAACTTGTTATTTTTGGGAGACAAGAATTTTTCTACTGTGAAAATTGTATTATTTTGGAAAGAACTTGGCAGGTGGTGCTGTCATCATAATTTAGTTTCTGTCTTTCTCGGCTCATTCCCACATTAAAGTAAAATTAACACAATACTGTTTTAAGGAGTCATGGTAGCCCCTTTTTACGTTTTTGCGAAACTTCAATTCTAAGCGGGTTCACTGCCCTGCCGGGGCTGCGGGACTGTTCGAAAGAGATACCTTGGCCCTGGAAAACAAAGGCCAAAGAAGGAATATGGATGGGTTTTAGTCAGTACAAGTCTGACACTCCCTTCCACTCCGGCCAGAGCGGGATCATTTGAAGACTTCCCATCCGAAAAAGAAAGATAAAAGCGGGTTCACTGCTCCAATTTCTTAAATAAATATTTTGTTGCTATGCATAAGTAAGCAAAATAAAATCAAGAAGCTTTATCAATGCCGTGAAGCTCTGTTATTGGCTTAAGAGATAATGGTCATCATCTCGCTGTCAATGTTCAGTGTATGCAGACTTTAAGATTCTAGTTACTTTGTCGTAACTGCATTGTGCTGTTCATTGATAGTGGGGTGAAATTTCACTTAAAATGTCATATTAATAATAAGCTGTTGAGTTTCCAATAAATAAATAAATAAATAATAAATAAGAGTGAAAATCCCAAAAACCGGTCAAGTGCGTGTCGGACCACTTCTTTGTACAGGCTCGAGTTTTTTGGCCGCTAGAATAGGTTTGTATTTTTATAATACTCCGCAAAAAACCTATGAAACGACTGACATCCACACAAAATACGGTTTTTGCCATTTGCCCTGCTAACAAAAAAAGACTAACATAGTATTCAATTTAGTAATAGATTTTGTTATTTTATCCCTCTGTGAAAAAATTATTCTATTTCATTTCGATAAAAACATTGCCGAAAATGAAAGTTACTTTATTTAATCATTTTCATATTTATTTTTTACATGTTTTCATTATCATTCTATATCGTTGTTATTTTCAGATGATCTGGCTCTATGGCCTAGTAGTCGCAAGAGCTATTTCTAAGCATGAGGTCCTGCGTTCGACTCAAAGGTTTAATTTCGTTTCTCTAGCAGGAACGTCTCAAGAACAGCCTCGGATTCTGAATTTGTGTCCGGTTGATGGCAATAGGCGTACCTCTATCTCTACCAAACGGGACTTAAACAAAACAAAACTGGCAAAATATAGGTACACTACTCCTCTGACTACCCCTTCGGGAATCACAGGCGTGATCTTATGTCATTACCATTTAAAATTGGTCATTGATCGTAGTCACGGTCTCACGGAATGTAATGTGATCGGAAACACGGCTTCAATATGTAACATATCGCATTGCAGATCAATTAAAACATGGAGCTTCAATCCGGAGTAATGTAAGTGTCAATTATAATTTCTGTCCCACTTTTTAAGCACATTTTTGGTATTCATCTGGTAAAGTTGAACTATCGTAGTAACTAATGTATTTTTTAGGGTTCCGTACCCGGATAACCAACGGGACCCTATTATTAAGCCTCCGCTGCCCATCTGTCCATCCGTCTGTCCGTCCGTCTGTCTGTCAGCGGGCTGTATCTCATGATCCGTAATAGGTAGACAGTTGAAATTTTCACAGAATCTGTATTTCTGTTGCCGCTATAACAAAAACTAATAAAAATAAAAGGGGGCTCCCCTACTACGATAGTACGGAACCCTTCATTCGCGAGTTTGCCGGTTTTTTGTCTCTATGAGATGCTTTAGAATAAGAACGTTACTTAGTACGTACGCACGACAACACCTCACATCAAGTTAAACGAAACCAGTTTATGCGGATCTCTAATTGTACGGGAAATCTATACAAAGCGAGGCCATGTGTACTTTAGCTAATCGTTTTTCTTGCTTCTGTCGCAAAACTAGCAGTCTATCAGTGCAAGATAGAAACAGGAAAATGTTTTATTCAAAGCATGTGATATGTAAAGCTTTTTAGATCTCGGTCATAGACCCACAATGGGTCAATGACTTATATGCGACTTATTCAATAAGTTATACCAAAGTAATATAATTCTATAAAATCTTAGGAATTTTTCATGAATCAATCAATCAATCAATCAATCAAACTTTATTTGTGAACATAGGTATTACAATAAAGGTCTTATGTATACAATTTAGTCGAGCTCTATGTCCTACCAATGAAATTGGTGTACAAATCTATTCATTTTTTAGTAATAAGTCTAAATTTATACAATAAAAAGTCAATTTCGAGTAAATAATGTCAATTAAATCAAAAGACGAACAATATTCCACTTTATCATATTGTAAATAATGTCAATTAATGGTACTGTTATTAGGCAATTAATCAATTATAATTTATTGTTACATGCATGTCAAAGGTAAATTGTATTAAAAGGTTAGGAATGTCATATTTTATCATTTAAAAATTCTTCTATGGAGTAGTACGTCTTATCTAATAAAAATAAATACAATTTACTTTTGAATTTGCGTACATTATCTTCACTCCTTATATACATGGCGTCATATATTTTTAACAAGCGAAGAGAAGGACCCAAAATATTATGCTCTTTCTTTTGAAAATATGTGAGCGTGTAAAATCCATGAGTTCAGTTAAATGTAACTTTCTATAAATAACCATAAAACCTCCATAAAATAAATCATTATTCTCACATGCGTAACATAACCTCAGAAACCCTAACATTTTCCATTTCATGTTACCAAGAAACATCGAACATTTATTATTTATAAAAATTTCCCGAATTTCTTCAGAACGATTACAGTCGTGGCTATAATAACTTCGCCATTACTCAAGTTACCTAACGACCCATGCTACCTTCATGCGATTGATACCGTAACTACAGTTTTATAGCCCTGTGCCACTGAACAGGGAACTGTAAGAAGGGCCATTTCGAAAAATCGGCAAAAAAGCATTCACCTAACCGTAAGCGCTTCGCGAGGAGCTCGTGGCTAAATAATAACAGCCGCTCGGGTCGATCTTTAGGTTAAGCCGTGCTTGCCTAGGTTGGTCTGTGGATGGGTGACCACCCATTACATACCGAGTTTCCTCCGTGCCTCGGAAAGCACGTTAAGCCATTGGTCCCGGGTGTCGTTTGTAGATCTTTGACAGTCGTTAGGTAGTCAGTGGCCCAAAAAGTCTGACAACCAGTCTTATCAAGGGGTATTGTATTACCCAGTACTAACTGGGTTGTGGAGGTCAGATAGGCAGTCGCTCCAAGTAATATACTAGTATTCAGCTGCATCTGTTTAGACTGGACGCCGACCCCGACATAGTTGGGATAAGGCTAGGCAGATGATGAAGAGCTTCGCGAGGGATAATCAACATGAACAGATTCTCCATCTAATAAATTGAGGTGGTCTTTCAGTCTAAACGGATGCAACTGAATACCTGTTCTCCACTGAATAGTTCACTCAATAACCCTGCAGTAGACAACTTTTGCAGATTACGTTATCATATTTTTTTTTAAATATCTACTCACTTAAGCGCGCTAGCAGAACATTGTAATTTTTTAACTATTGTGTATTGTCTGGGTCACGAAGATACGGGCTATGCCTAGTTTGGGACCCGCTGTTAAACCTGTCAGTATTCTGTTGTGTAACTTAATAATAAATGAATTTGAATTTAAAAGTTGAAGTTGTTGTTGTTGATGTTGTCGTTGTGTTGTGTGTTGTTATATGTTGTGTTGTGTTGGTGTGTTGGTGTTGTTGAAGTTGGTGTATTTCTTTTTGGAAACGAAGATATTATTTTTCATTCCATTCTATCAATTCCACTTTACCGTTCGAAACTTCAAAAGAAATTGTTTTTTTGAGGTTGACTAGTTATGTAACCTATCAAGATCTTAAGAAAGCAGGTCTTCGACTTCAATTTTCTTTTCCACCTCTAACCCAATAGCATCATTTTTTCACGTCGGCTATTAAAGACATCGTAGGAGTTGCAACTTCTGTATCTTTTTATACATGTATGTTGCCGAAACAAAAGCCATAATGGTTACCAGCGATCCGTTTTTGGATACAACGCGTTTTCGCAATAAATCTGAGACGCAATAGTTTTTGGTATTATCATCATTTTGTGAACACCTCGTTGCATCGGCTTATCCGACTGTTTGAAAAATAGTGTAATGGGATAATAGTGGTGTATTAAAGCTTTTCGTATTTATTTATTTTTGGGAGATTTTTTTGTATTTATTATACTACATTTATGTTTCTTTGGATATTTTTTTAATCACCTACTGTCACAGATAAATAATTTACCTCTGTTTTGATATTGATCTTTTTTTAAGCAAAATAAGAGTAATAAAAAGACTGTATTTTGTCTATGATACCTCAAAGTACATTACCAAAGGGAACTATGCAGAGCGCTGTTTGATATTGATAACAAATAATAGAACTCTGATGGTCATCCTCTGTATAACTTTACCTTTTGAGTCGTGCGTTAGAAGTTGTATGTTGAGTCGTATGTTAGAAATTGTATGTTGAGTCGTATGTTAGAAATTGTTACCTGTCCAGGAATTCTAATTACTGTGTTCGGACATAATAATTACTAAGTGTTGAAAGTTTGATCATTAAACAGATTCTTGATTTTTACGTAATATGGTTTCATCAGACGGCTACGCGGTAGACCTCACAGGAGATGGTGGGACGAGCTGGACAAAACTAACGACCAGTGGTCCACATTGGCCCTGGATCGGAGAATTTGGAAGTCATGGAGAGAGGCCTTTGCCCAGCAGTGGGATGCTACAGGCTAACAGTATCAGTATGGTTTCAATAGGAACTTCTGTAACTTATTTACGTAGTCCAAAAGTTCCTTTTCAAAAGTCTAGGTTCACTATCTAGATTTCGAACACAATTTTATTACTCTGAACATTGGTCATAAAGATAATGGTTACGTACGCGTGTCGAATTTGTTATAGTTATGATTTTGTACCGAGTACAGGATTATAGGCTACTTTTAGAAGTAATCGTTTATAACTAGGTTCAAATTTGAATGCACAGCTTGGTTATGAAAACCTTGACCGGATTATGACCTACGATTCAAACAGAAATGTTTTTAATAACACTTCAATGTTTTTACTACATCGTTGATCTAGTGGTCGCAAGCGCGACTGCTGAGCATGAGGTCCTGGGTTCGATTCCCGGATCAGGCAAAGTGTTATTGGGTTTTTCCATCGGGAATTCTCATAAACGGCCACGGAGTCGGGATCTGTGCGCGGTTGGTAGCAGTAGGCTCGCCTCCTATTACATACGACTTTAACATAAGGTCTGGCTAAATGTGGGTCTACTATCAGGTACACCTCTGCGGAACCCTTCGGGGATTACAGACGTGATGTTTTGTATGTACGTACAATATTATAATGCAAAAGCACACAATATTTCTTTTTCGTGTCGCTCGCACGACTGTATTTTATATCTGGTTTACTTTAAAACTTCGTCAATTGAAAAAGACGATGCGTAACGATTTTAGAGTAACTTAGAATTTAATCTACGTAGTTTAATACAAGGATAATACACACTGTTAAGCTTTCACGGTTTACAACTAAACTTATTCTGTCACTTACGGGATACAGGGGTACAGTCAACCCGCGATCATGGCGCTTGCAACAGCGTCGAAATATCGGGAGCTCAAAATAGTGAATAATCACGTAAGATATCCCGTAAGCGACAGTATCATCATCTGCCTAGCCTTTTATTTATTTATTTATTTATTAACACTTCAAGCACAAAGTGCACGGGCGGACTTAATGCCATAAGCATTTTCTACCAATCAACCTTTGGGTGATGCAGAGACAGACAGTGGTAGGTGCATAAATTTGCAAAAAAAAATAATTTTACACTAAGATAAACTACAAGTTTTCCTTGCCTTTTCCCAACTATGTTGGGGTCGGCTTCCAGTCTAACCGGATGCAGCTGAATACCAGTATTTTACATGGAACGACTGCCTATCCAACCTCCACAACACAGTTAGTACTGCGTATTGCGATACCCCTTGGTGAGACTGGTTGTCAGACTTTCGGGCCGCTGACTACCTGTAACGACTGTCAAAGATCTACAAATGACAGCCGGGACCAACGTCTTAACGTGCTTTCCGAGGCACGGAGGAAACTCGGTATGTAATGGGTGAACACCCATCCACAGACCAACCCAGGCAAGCACGGCTTAACCTAAACATCGATCCGAGCGGCTGTTATTATTTAGCCACGAGCTCCTCCCGTAAGCGACAGTATAAGTTTAAGAATAATAAATTCTAACTGGCAAAAACCTCCATCTGAGCTTTTATTTATATAGTCGATTTTTATTAAGATTAAAATTTGACAGGGTATTGTTTAATCACAGTGATATACGGACCTCAAGAGATACAACCTCTAGGTTTGGATGTAATGAGAAAAAATCTAGTTCTTGACCCACATTACATTGACACAAAACCGACCATTGTGACAAAACGTGACTGTTGGTAGTACTAACTCGGATATTATGTTAGTACCAAAAATCGTGCCTTAGAACATTTCATGTTTGACAACCATCTATAAACTGCTATGATACGATGAAATGTTTTATTTTTGGGTTCCGTGATAGATGGATAGAAACTCTTTGGATGCCAAGATTCGATTTTCCAAGTTGTATGATTGTAGTAAAAAAATATATTGTTTTTATTATAACTCGAATCTATTTGCCGGCAATTACAACGTTTAATAAATCTCTATACTTTTAATCTCTTCACTTTACGCAGACATTTTCAATTCGTCATCTGCCTAGCCTTTTCCCAACTATTTTGGGGAGTTCTCTAAATGGATGCAGCTGAATACCTGTATTTTACATGGAGCGACTGCCTATCTGACCTCCACAACACAGTACTGCGTAATGCGATACCCCTTGGTAAGACTGGTTGTCAGGGCCACTGACTATCTGTAACCTGTAACGACTGTCAAAGATCTACAAATGACACCCGGAACCAACGGCCTAACGTGCCTTCCGAGGCACACAGGAAACTCGGTATGTAATGGGTGGTCACACATCTACGGACCAACCTCGGCAAGAACGGCTTAACCTGAAGATCGACCCGAGCGGCTGGTATTATTTAGCCAAATTTTCAATTACAATGTTAAATCTGTATAAATCTGTACCATGATATCTCTTCACTTTGCGAAGAAAATATTCATATCCACAGCAAGACCACAATATATAAGTATAGATTTTATGTGTATAGAACCTTGCTATAATTTCTCTTTTATAACAGGTCACCTTATCTAACAAAATAATGTCCAAAGAAACGAAAAATAAAAATAGAAAAATCTTTAATACCTAGACTGGCTTTGCAATATCAGACCTGGGATATGGACATCCTTTCTTCCAATCAACGAACTCAGAATCTTAAACGAATTTTCCGAAGGCCCCCAGTATAATCTGGAGGGAACACTTTGTTTTTATTATTTTTCTTCGGCTCAGTAAATCTTACGACGTTTTTTAAAGGCTACTTGAGGTATTTAGGTTGACTGATAAGAAACATTTCTTCGTCTTTGCAATAATCTGTTATAACATTACGTCTGCCTCGTCGGTCTAGTGGTCGCAAGCGCGATTGCTGAGCATGAGGTCCTCGGTGCTCGATTCCCGGGTCGAGCAAAGTGTCATTGGTTTTTTTCTATCAGAAAATTTCTCAGTAGCTGCTATGGAGTCTGGATTTGTGACCGGTTGATGGCAATATACTCGACCCTATTACATGGGGCTTAAACATATCTGGAGAAATGTGGGTGTACTGTTAGGTACTCCCCTGCTTAACCCTTCGGGGAATACAGGCGTGATGTTATGATTATGAAATTTCAAGTAGATAGAGAAATTTTACATCAATTGCTGGTCTCGCTCGGCGCCAAAATTGCCATTGCAAATCATTGGCCTGTTTAGGAACACATCTGGTAATGATAATATTATTTGGGTCATTAGGAAATAATTAGAACAATAAATGCCACATTAGGCGAATGGACTCTTGAGAGATCATTAGGAGGAAAGGCTAGCGGCGTTTAGCTCCAGCAAACGTCTTCCCCTGTTTTATTCCTGAAACATAAAACTAGTTCACTGTTCTGGAGGGTAACCAAGACGTCTTAAAGCAAAACTTTAATGTGACTCCAGTGTGGTAAGGAGACGAAGCTATATTAGACGTATATTTCCATCTCTTTTCAACACTGGAATAATAACAAAATAATTCTGCCTTCAGAAATCATAATAGGCCTCCTGTAGTATGTCAGTTTCAAACATAATTGACTTCTGTAGCATCGTTATCACGACAGAACGATAGTTTGCTACTCTCTCACTCACACTCATTCAGAGGGGAATGGGTGTTTGTCTGATTGTAGGATAATCTCAGAAACCCTCTCTTCTTCTCGTTTTCATCATCATCATCATCATTTCAGCCAAAAGACGTCCACTGCTGGACATAGGCCTCCCCTAAGTGTCGCCACATTGACCGTTTTGCAAAAATAAAATTAACATTAATAAACAGAGTGTTGTACCTACTATAAGCTTTTAAACTATCATGGTCACCAACATAATCATTAGCACTAGAAACAGGATATTTATCACGTTTACTGATTGATTATCCGTGATCATGGCGCTTGCAACAGCGCCGAAATATCGGGAACTCAAATCAATCAGTTAACATGGATAATATCCCGTTTCTAGTGTTAATGATAGTGTAGTACTGGTTAAACAAACCTTCAAATCATCTAACAAACAGCACCATAGAAATCCAACTGCAAAATAGCCAGCGATTTGAACCAAGACCTACTCTCTCAGAGAAAGATAAGTAGAACATAAAACACAGCAGTTATTCAGAATAACCCACAATAAATTTGTTCCTTAGGAAAACTTGGAATGAAATATTAAACCTGTGTAAGAGTTTCTAAGACAGCGACGAATGACGCCATTTTTCACGACAGTCCTAATTAGTTCACAGCTGTATGTATGTACTAGGAATGAGAGATGGTTTTAGGAAGATATAACACCTGTTCGTCCACAAAAGTGTGGAAGTGTAAGATTTAATATCTCGAGTTAGTTTTGTGTCTCATTTTTTAACATAGCCTTGCATGTATTCATGTTGAATTGAAATTATGAAATGATATGTGTTCTGTATGTTCGAGGAGCTTATAGCTAGATAATAACAACTTTAGGGTAAGCCGCGCTTGATTAGGTTGGTCCGAGGATGTGTGACCACCCATTACATATCGAGTTTCCTCTGTGCCTCGGAAAGCACGTTTAACCGTTAGTCCCGGCTATCATTTGTAGATCTTTGACAGCCGTTACAGGTATTCAGTGGCCCGAAAGTCTGACAACCAGTCTGTGTTGTGCTAGGTTCAGAGAATGAGAGATTGTTGTAGGAAAATATAAAGAACACCTGGTAGGAACCGTCAGGAAAATTACATACACACGAATATAATTTTTTACATTTCCTAAATCTTTGGGTCAGTATCCAGGTGCCAAAATCTCTAAATCCCAAATAAATGAAGCACTAGGTGTATGCCTAATTACAAAGACCCAAAACAACGCCTACTTGAATTTAAATAGCAGGACCTAATATTATTTTTTAAAAAGAAAGCACCAATTTTTATTGAAAGATTTATATTGTCTATGGTTTAAATAAGTCAAAGTTCAACTCCATTTCTATCATTAATTAACGAAACGTCGACTCGCAACTGTGACAATCGTCCGACATCTACATTCAACCTTAAGACGTCCACAATGTAGGACACTCCAATGACTTCTACAACAACAAGTATAACACATGTATGTACAGTCTTCACTATTGATCGGTCAGTCTCAGACCACATCACAAGTAGCGTCGGCCAAGAAAGTGGTTTATCAGTTTTGACTGCCAGTCGAGTGAAATATGACGTGGTTGACCTTAACTGCAATGTTTTAAAGATTTTTTTTGCGCGTAAATGAAATTGATGTGGGAGCGTTGTTGGTAATCATTTGTGAGAGTTTCCTATGAAATGAAAAAACAAGATGGCAGATTTAGGTTCATATTGGCAACGAAGATTCATGTATAAACTAGGAATGCATGATTGCACTACCTTGATTCTAATGTTAAAGTATTACGTTTTGGCGTTCATCTTATTCTTCTGACTTCTTAATAGTTCAATTGTGCTTAGAAATGGTTTAATTGATTTATTTCGATTGCTCGGCTTGAGTTTGAGTCCTGTTTGTAAGTTAGTCCATCTTAAAAGGCAAAACCTATATTTTAACGAGTTAAAACCCAGGGTTTTTGGGATGAACTAGGAGTCCTAGAAATAGGTTGGTCAAATTTTTAGGACATTATGTATTTCAAGACAAGATTAGCTATGTGAGTCAAAGTATACCTATATTTATAATTCTGAAAAATACTTACAGCCTGTCAAAGTCATAGCAAGCGATGTTATTGTCTGTTACAACTTCCATCAGCCAATCGTAGCATGTTTGGATTAGTATGTCAGTCAGTTCGCATATTTTTCATTGATTACTCGTTCAAAAACTAGTTGCAAAAAACTGGTAATCCACTTTCGTGGCCGACAGTACGTCCCAAACCGTCTTGTACTTATGAATTATTTATTTAATTCGTGTTCCAAATAACTTGTTGAATACTTAAGCGCGCATACGTTATGTAACGTCATTATCCTTGCTTTGAGGGAGGTCTTCTTCCGTATTCCTGTTTCCTTGGCTTTTAGAAGGGTTCCGCTTGGAATTCTGTCACAATGTGTGGTTATTTATTATGGCGGTAAAATTTTACTGGAAATGAATATTTGAATGTATTGTCGCATTGGTGGTGCTCATGGTCGCTCGTGGCTAAATAATAACAGCCGCTCGGGTCGATCTTCCGGTTAAGCTGCACTTGCCTAGGTGATGGGTGACCGCCCATTACATACCGAGTTTCCTCCGTACTCCGAAAGCAGGTTAAGCCGTTGGTCCCTGCTGTCATTTGTAGCTCTTTGACAGTCGTTACAGGTAGTCAGTGGCCCGAAACTCTGACAACCAGTCTTACCAAGGGGTACCGTATTACTCAGTACTAAGTGGGATGTGCAAGTCAGATAGGCAGTCGCTCCATGTAAATAACTGGTATTCAACTGCATTCGGTTAGACTGGAAGCCAACCCCAACATAGTTGGGAAAAGGCTAGACAGATATTGATTGTCGCATTGGTATAATGCAAACTGGTTGCTGCAGTGTTGTAGTCAAACCATTTATATCTAAAAGGCAATTAAAAAACACGTTCGGTTGAGAAAAACAAGGAAAAATTCTTGATTCTGCGGAGAATTGTAGAGTTCTTGAAGATTTTGTGTGAAGCGTAATGAGCAAGAAACTAATTGACGTGTTATAACTGGTTATTTAGACACTGCTTGAAGCTTTCACGGTTTACAACCCGGTTTTTTGGTTTTTAATATCGGGAATTCAAAATAATGAACAATCACAGAAGATATCCCGTAAGTGTAGACAGTATAAGTTTGGTTATTTAGATTTCCATTAAATTTTCTATACAGGGTGGAGACGACAATGCGACAATAAATTAAACTGTATGTAATTCATGACGTTCCCAGTCTGCATACAAAAATTCAATCAAAAATCACTGGATATTTTCGATTGAATTTTGTACGCAGTTTATTCACAGGACGTTATTTTTCATTTTTAGCATTTTCTACTTATTGTAGATAATAGGCTACCACCAACAGGTTAACGAATCCCGTATCGGTATAAACGTTAAACACATGTTGCCAACTCGCTACTTCAAAAACCTTGGCCAAAATTGTCGTATTGTCGTCTCCACCTTGTATACTAGCCTCGTCCCAGGATTAATAATTTACCCCCTTTTATTGGATACCTAAAAATAGCAAGAGCAACGTAATTTACACCATATCGTACCCCATCGAATGGTTTCTTCTTGCTTTCAGTAGTTGCAGTGACGGTCTGGCGGGCTTGTCCCTAAAATTGCCCCCTCAAAATAAATGTAATCCCTGAAGGGTTAGGCAATGGTCTACCCATTAATATACCCACATTTCGCCAATTATGTTTAATAAGGGGCAAGCCTATTGCCATCAACCGGGCACAAAGCCAGACTCCGTGGATGCTACTGACAAACTCCTGATGGAAAAAACATAATAACACTTGGCCCGACCTGGGAATCGATCATGCTCAGCAGTCGCGCATGCAAACACTAGTCTAAAAAGGCAGTCTGATAATATTATGCTATGATATAATCACATGAGTACCCCTCCCATGAATAATATCCAATAATATTCCACACGCACCCTTATATCCTGTTAATATACATATCAGCTACCACGCATAAGCCAAGCGGAAACTCCGGAGTTCACATCACTTCAGTGAGCAAAGCAATCATTATAATGCTGGCTATCAAATCAAACAGGATGCTGATTCCATTCAGTTCACAGTCGAAGGCGAAATGCCACAATTAATTGTGTCTGTGTGGTGGAGAGCAAATGTTGTTGTTATTTTAGACTATTTATTTATTACAATTAGTACTGCTTTTAGACTAGCTGTGTCCTGTCCAGTGTTATATTTGTGGGGTTGTCAGGATTTACTCCGTTAGGCTTGTACATCACGTGGGCAGCAGATGGGTTTCGTGCAATGAAAACACAGGTGCGATACACCGTTTTTAGCAAAGTAACAAATTACTTGAAATTACAACTTAACACAATAATACAGGGCACAATGAATCGGATACATTTTCGTGACGTCTCAACTCCGCCGCGATCAAACACTTCCTATCGTCTTCGCTGCTAGCTCGCCCGGGTCTGTATAAGCACGCTATGTTGTGGGTAGACTGGTAAGTAGGTCGCGTGAGGTCACCACTGCACACTGGCGTACTTGCGATTCATTTTATGTCCATAGTAACGACCGGATCCAACATATGTATAAGGTTCCTGAAATACTTCTGATATTGTAGCCGCTTGGGTCGACCTTCAGGTTAAGCCGCGCTTGCCTGTGTTGGTCCGTGGATGGGTGACCACCCATTACTTACCAAAATTCCCCCGTGCCTTTGAAAGCACTTTAAGCTTTTGGTCCCGGCTGTCAATTTATTGTAGATCTTTGACAGTCGTTACAGATAGTCAGTGGCTTCGGGCCACGGCTTCGGCACACACAGGTGTAACAATTAAATGCCGAAGATCTTTTGAATTAAGAAGTGAATCAGATAATTTATACAAATAGAGATATAGATGCAGATAAATTAAGATTTTAGACATGTAATGTAAGATCGTAATTAATTAATTAATAAACCATATTTTTTTAAATAAAACAAACCTAAGAATAACACCTAGTTCAAAGAAAATAAAAGCAAAAGCAAAATTCTATTCGAAACAATAGTCTGTATTCCCAAATAAATGAGAAATGCCATAACAAGTTACTTACATTAAACAAGAAATTGCAACTACAAAATTTAACACAGAATTCATTTTCATTTCACATTAACAAAAATTCCAACGTACATCACATTGCCATACATGTATGTTACTCCATTATAACAGGCACGTTTGCATCAAAGCGCTTTGCTAATTGAATTAGCGATCATAATATAATTAAATCACGACGCGATGCGTTTCGACAGCACTACTCATTATTTCAACGTCAGAGAACTGTAATTATACATATTTTGTAGCCAAGCTTGGTCCGCTTGGTTTATTACAGAACATAATACGAGTACTTCTACATTTCTATGCGTGGTACTGATTTTATTTGCTGTATTCTAGAGGGAATATTTTATGGACTTTGTTAATTTATTTATTTATTCAATAGTACACGTACATTTTATCCATTTTGAGTTGGTGCCAACATAAACTCATTAGAGTTTTACCGTGCACCAAAATCATCGACTACACAATTAAGAGAGTAGGTACTTAGTTAAAAAGAAACTACAACCAAAAAAAAATCGGTTGTCTGTAAAGTCGGTTTACTGACGATAGTTGACCGTGACAACGTCATAAGAAAATACTGATGGAATGGTTGCATTTTTCAAAAATTGAATGTGCGTTGAGCAATTGTTTTATGGAATGCCTCAGAGCGAGGTAACGCCTCATACGTCATGTTTTATCGTGTGTGCAGCCGGCTCCATCGAATTATAAGACGTTGTCACGTCAACATTACCGCGGGTATTAGGCGAAATAATATCTAATACTCGTACTAACGAGCGAACCAAAATAAATTGAAATGTGTTTTGTAAGTGTTATATCTGTTAGGTCAGATAGGCAGTCGCTCCTTGTAAAATACTGGTGTTCAGCTGCATCCGGTAAAACTGGAAGCCGACCCCAACACATGTAGTTGGGAAAAGGCAGGCAGATGATGAAATGTGGCTTACACCATGACTGATAGATGGCTGAATAATCTACAGTTAAAAGAGAAACCATGGACTTGTTTGCGGTTCTTCTGACTTAGTAACGACCAACCTAGCTACTGATGCTTTCATAAGTGCTATTGAAGGCTTATAAGAAACAAAAAGAAAGAAACAAAAAATATTTATTTGTCACAGAGACATTTTTTTTTTTTTTTTTTTTTTTCGGATGGGAAATCATCAAATGACCCCCCCCACTCTGGGCGGAGCGGAAGGGAGTGTCAGACTTGTACTGACTAAAACCCATCCATGTTCCTTCTTTGCCCTTTGTGTTCCAGGGCCACGGTATCTCTTTCGAACAGTCCCGCAGCCCTGGCAGGCATCGGTCCTTGCAGACCCCTACATCGTTGCTGACATCTCTTTGAGGCGCGCATGGAACACGAACGCGCCATCGACACGGCCTGTCGTCAGAAGACGGCCGGACGGCGAGCTAGCCCATAGCTCGCCGTCCACAGGCCCGCGCCTACGGTGGCCGGGAGCCACCACGTGACCCCCGACGCCCAGGGAGTCTCCCGCGGCGGCTGGGACGTGAGGTTCTTTCCCTCTCACGTCCCGCCACCTCCTTCACTAGCATGACTGCTTCGCAGAAGGAGGTGACGGCTTCCCATTCCCTCTCGCTCCGGACCATGGCTTGAACCAGGGCCGGAAATCCGGTTGTTGTTGCTATTGTGTTTTTCCATCAGAAATTTCTCAGTAGCAGCCACGGAGTCTGCATTTGACACAAAATGACAAAAAATAAATAAATAAACAATAAACATACAGACATAACAAATATTTGAAAATACAACAGGACGTAACAAAAATGTTGACATCTTGCTTGTCATGACTGCGACAAGGTTACCACTCAGCATAATGCCGTGCTATAAGGGGCCCACAGCACAGCGCTAGTTTCCATATTAATAATAGAATATTTTGTACTTATATCCGGTCGATGAACCGTAGTTCCTTGGCTTTAGCTTTTGACACAACTCTCCAACCTCAAAAAAAATCACAGAAACGATTCAGAACTGCCTAGATTTTCTAGACTTTTCTTCACAAGATATATTTTACGCAGGCATTTCTCCCCTACAGGCATAAACAAAGATTGCTTACGTTTTTTTAGACTTACGGAACCCCAATCACAAGCCGTTTGGTTCCGTGTTACGAATGGGATTGCCGGATTGGTTCCCTCGAGGGTCGTGGAAGGCGACAAAGGGACAGTAACTGCAGATCCTATTGTATTCGAGATTTCCGAAATCTATTTTGCTTCACTTGTCATCTTTGACCTTTTTGGGTGACAAGTTTCACTTTGCATATCCGCTATTTCTTTTATTCTGACTCTTGTTTTCTTATTTTGCAAAGTAAGTAACCAATTTTCCCAATATCTAAGCAAAATAATGCCTGTAATAGGATTCACGAGGAATCCGTGCCTCGGAAAGCACGTTAAGCCGTTGGCCCCGGCTGTCATTTGTAGATCTTTGACAGTCGTTAGGTAGTCAGTGGCCCAAAAAGTCTGACAACCAGTCTTACCAAGGGGTATCGTATTACCCAGTACCAACTAGGTTGTGGAGGTCAGATAGGCGGTCGCTCCGTGTAAAATACTGGTATTCAGCTGCATCCGGTTAGACTGGAAGCCGACCCCAATATAGTTGGGATAAGGCTAGGCAGATGATGATAGGATTCACGAGGAAAGCGAGAGGAAATCAAGTCAACAGATCAACAGTTTACCAATATTCAGTATCACAGCTTCTTACCTAGACCGTTGGTCTACAAATTGCTGCGTCAATTTATGTCTCAAACATTCCTTTCACGTCACGCCTGTATTCCCTAAGGGTTAGCCAGAGGTGTACCAAATAGTACACCCACATTCCGCCAGTTACATTTTTAAGTCCCATGTAATAGGGGGTGAGCCTATTGCTATCAACCGGGCACAAATCCAGACTCCGTTGCAACTACTGAGAAGTTCATGATGGAAAAACCCAATAACACTTTACCCGACCGGGGAATCGAACCCAGGACCATATCGTCGGTGCGCTTGCCAAACCAAATATGTACATTTTGAACTTTTCAGGACAACATAAAAACTGTTTTTTTCGTAATGAATGAATCAATGAATTTTCTGAAAAAATAAAAATAGAACAAAAAATGGCAAAAAACATCTATTTTAGTTATAGTAAGATGTAAGATAATTAAAAAATAAAAACTTATTACATTCGTGTATGAAAGCTAAAATATTTTTTTTGTTGTGTACACACGTATCAGGTTTGGCAAGCGCACCGACCACATGCTCAACAGTCGCGCTTGCGAGACCATTAGACCAACGAGGCAGTCATCAAACTATACACGGACATAGTTCAACATTTACTGTTGCTAGAAAAGAATTTCCTGACATTCTATGATAAACATGAATGGCAGAAAAAAACAGATTAGGGTATCATAAACACTGACATGCACAAGATCAAGCTGATTGGCTGATTTCATTCATTCAGTCAAAATCAGTTGGTAAATCCCGGTTCAAAATAGTTATCCAATGCAAAGCTTTTAAGGAAATTCCATATTAAAAAAACGGACCATTGTACAATAAAAGTTGCAGCCATGTTAGTGTGAAAACGTTTAAAATATGAAACGACAACGGAACGGGTTTACTGATTGGTGAATTAATGTTAAAAAACCGGCCAAGTGAGAGGCGGACTCGCGCATGAAAGGTTCCGTACCATTATTGTAGTAGGGAAGCCCCCTTTAATTTTTAATTTATTTTTATTATTTTTTATTATAGCGGCAATAGAAATGTGTTGCCAGTGTGTGTTGTGTGTCTTGCCAGTGATTACATACGGGACCGAAACGTGGTCGCTCACAATGGGCCTCATCAGAAGGCTTAAAGTCACCCAAAGGGCAATGGAGAGGGCTATGCTCGGTGTTTCCTTGCGTGATCAAATCAGAAATGAGGACATCCGCAAGAGAACCAAGGTTACCGACGTAGCCCGAAGAATAGCCAAACTTAAGTGGCAGTGGGCAGGGCAGATTGCTCGCAGAACGGATGGCCGATGGGGCCGAAAAGTTCTGGAGTGGCGATCGCGAACCGGAAGACTTTGCTTTGGAAGGCCTCCTACTAGGTGGACCGATGACCTGGTGAAGCTTGCAGGGAACCGCTGGATGCGAGTCGCACGGGTCCAGTCAATGTGGCGACACTTGGGGGAGGCCTATGTCCAGCAGTGGACGTCTTTTGGCTGAAATGATGATGATGATGATGATGATGATGAGAAATACACATTCTGTGAAAATTTCAACTGTCTACCTATTACGGATCATGAGATACAGCCCGCTGACAGACATAGAGACTGAAGGACGGACAGCGGAGGCTTAGTAATAGGGTCCCGTTTAATATCCCTTCGGGTACGGAACCCTAAAAAACAAATAAAGGTCGTTATCCAATGGGATTTCGCCAATTTTCCGATTGTGGGTTTCCTCGCTTTAGTTCGGGATCCAATGGACGATTATTATCAGTATTCGAAATTCAAATCGGCTTGCTAAGTGATGGATGGCAGTGGTGGAACATTGGAGTGTTCTATGAATTTATTGGCGAAATGCGGAACTATGCGCGAGTCTCTGATCTGCTAATGAAATGCAATGATTGATTCGTACCTATATTTTATCAATAGGCTCTTATTTAATCTAGGAATAGTGCTAAATGGAACATAGTTATTATATCTATAGTTCTGGTTACAGGACACACAAATATCTAAACATCACGCCTTGAATCCCCGAAGGGCTAGACAAAGGTGTACTTAATAGTACACCCACATTTCGCCAGTTATGTTTAAGTCTCACGCAATAAGGGGCGAGCCTATTGCCATCAACCGGGCACAAATCCAGACTCCGGGGCTGCTATTGTGATATTCCTTATGGATAAACGCAATAACACTTTGCCCGACCCGGGAATCGAACCCAGGACCTCATGTAGCAGTCGCGCTTGAGACCACTCAACCATCGAGGCAGTCTATTAGGTACACCTCTGCTAAACTCTTCGGGGATTACAGGCGTGATGTTATGTTGTATTATGTAAATCAATTATCGAGTCTGGTTAGACTAAGAGCAGTCAGACAAATAATATAATCGACTCCTTTTTTTTTTTGAATCAACTAATAATAACAGTTTAAGAACAATTTGTAAGGTATTATGATAGAAACTTTTGAAAATCGTATATGTAATCGAAAAATTATTACATCCAATACATAGTTAAAAATGAATACCCTTATGGACAATGTATCGTATTGAGGTACATTCGATGTTTAATGCTTCTTCTTTAAGTTAATAGATTTTTATGTTTAAAAAACAACACAATGCTTTTTACCATCGTATATAAATAAATTATTTCCCTAGTGTATTCCCTAACTTTTTTATCCATAATCTAAAGTGCCATATTTTTTTTTTGTCCTAATCATCATTTGTCCGAATGACAACTTACCCGAACTTAATATCACATAACATTACATGCCATAAAATTGAAATCCCTAAATACAATATGCCCTAAATCCGTTTGTCATAAGTATTAAGAACTATGCGACGCGCGCTCGCTACGCTCGCATTTTACATTACTCACCCACTTTCAGTCGCCAATATCGTCGTCGCTCCGGAGGCCTTCGGCCTACACTCCTCACGCCAGCTAGCAAGACTTCTAGGATAATTGTTAGGAAAATTGATGATTACCCATGCGTTAAGGTAATAATACACATTATAAAATAATACAATACTTAGGACATATGACTTTATTTCATGCAGAATTAGGAGATTCAATTATTATAGTACTCGATGTTATGACAAAATAGTTTTAGAAGTATAGACAATTATGTAAAACAAAAATTAGAATTTGTGAACATTATGGTTACTGAAATTTAAAGCAAACGTATTATGGATAATGATTTTCGGACAAACAATTTTAGGAGAAGAAAGGGAGTACCGAATAAATTACATCAGGAAGTGTAAGCGTTGGGTGGGAGTCTATTTAAATGCTCAGTTTCTTAATAAAATGGCTACAATTGTAAGGTAAAACGAACTTTTAATCTCTTCCCTTCTTGAAACTTTGAAAAATAAAACCATAATTACTGCCCTAGAAATCAAATCGGTGTTCTCAGAATTGTGTAATTATTGTCTTGTAATTTAATACCAATTCTGATTTTCCTGAAAATATTAAGCAAATAAATAGAACTATTAAACTCGTATTTAAGTATAACTTGAATTCTTCGTAAAATGGCTGGTGTTCTATATATCCCGTCATCATCTGACTAGCCTTTTCCCAAACTATGTTCAGGTGGACTTGAAATCTAACCGAATGCAGCTGAATACCGGTATATTGTCGGTACGGTTGGCGCAGTGACTGAGTGATTGGCTGCCACGCTGCATGTCGCGGGTTCAATTTCCGCACAGAACAAATTTTTATATGGCCTACTGGTAGTTTTTCCGGTCCTGGCTGTTTGTGTATGTGAGTTTAAATGTTTGTAAAACGCATCCACGGTACAGGAAAAAATCCTAGTGTGAGGTAACATTTAAAAAAAATTAAGTATATGGAGCGACTGCCTATTTATTCTCCAGAATCTAGTTACTTTTGGTAACACAAAATCTTATTGTTATATTTATCCCTCAGTAGTAGAAAATAAAGAAATATTGATTGAAAAATAAAACAGAAACAGTTTGTCAATGCAGTTTAAATCCGCGCAGAGAACCAAATTCCCTAAATTCTAAAAGTTTCTCTAACTATCGTCTATTCCGGTAATAAGGTATGTCCAACTACAGTGTTAGGGTGAATTAAAGTAGCAGAATTCTGGTCAAAGCGTGCTTAACTTTAAAGAAATCATAAACCTGACGATAAAGAAAAATATAAAGGTAAAATCCAGGGTCCATGCCACACAGACAAGACACCCACGAAGAAATAAATAAAAGCGTCCAATTTCAAGCGCCTCGCTGTCAAAAATACCCTCCACGCACAAAAAAGGGTGTCACTATTTTATCAACGTATCTGTCACTCTTCAAAATAAGACAAATAAAGACACGAACATGAGCCTTTTACAAGCAACACTAGATATCTCACACTATTACATTCTTGTCCTTGATGGTACGGCAAAGGAATACTAATATCTGCAGAAAATTTCATAAAGAAAGCGTGTTCTATTGTACAGAAACACAAGAAGAAAAGTAGCTACAGTTACAGGCACAATCATTAACACTATTAACGGGATATTTACTATGTTTACTATTTATTTTGAGTTCCCGATATTTCGGCGCTGTTGCAAGCACCATGATTACGGATAAACTCAAAATAAATAGTAAATATGGTAAATAACCAGTTTTTAGTCTTAATAATAGTGTTAGTGGAACTCGTGGCTAATTAATAATAAAAGCCGCTCGGGTCGATCTTCAGGTTAAGCCACGCTTGCCTAGGCTGGTCCATGGATGGGTGACCGCCCATTACATACCGAGATTCCTCCATGCCTCGGAAAGCACGTTAAGCCGTTGGTCCCGGCTGTAATTCGTAGATTTTTGACAGTCGTGACAGGTAGCCAGTGGCCCGAAAGTCTGACAACCAGTCTTACCAAGGGGTATCGTTTTACCCAGTACTAAAAGGGTTGTGGAGGTCAGAAAGGCAGTCGCTCCATGTAAAATACTGGTATTCAGTTGCACCCGGTTAGACTGGAAGCCCCAACATGGTTGGGTCAGGCTAGGCAGGTGATGATGATGAGTGATCATGTCACGTTTAAAAACTTAAACTACTTTTAATTTTATGTGACGTTGCGCGTGTGCTTAGTCAAACCTTTTACATCACTCTCGAAAGCTTTTACGCAGACAATTTAAACTTAAGCTGCTTCTTTGGTATAGTGATCGCAAGCGCTATTGCTCAGAATTAGATACTGGGTTCAATTTCCAGTTTGGGCAGTGTTATTTGGTTCTTCCGTCCCTTTTAGTTTTACATTGTCTACATTTTAATTACATAAAAAATGGCAAGTGGAAGTGCGGAGTCTCCTATTACGAGCAATTCCTTACTTAAAAGGTGACCACCAATAATATGTATCTAAATGCCTATTTTAATTGAAATAAACATTTTTTTTTTTTTTTCCCTCTAACTTCCCAGATTTGTGAAGGGAGGCAATATGCTCACCCTCTATTATATACATGTGACTTAACATTAACGGGTAAAATAAAAGTGTACTACAGGTACACATGTGAGGTAACGATGTTAAGTGAAAGAAGACCATTTTCCCTACAAATCAAATTCTTTGTTTGACTGTACAAAGTAATGCCGTGCAAACAGTATGATATTCTTTTATAAAGAGCGCACAGAAAAGTGTATGTTGTTTTATGTAAGGGATTGTCGTCAATACGGTCCTTAGGGATGGAAGGAAGTACGGAATACAAAAAAAAAGAAAGTGATGAATCGTATTCCTTGAGAATTTTGCTGTTTGAATATGTAGCTACCTACCCTTTGATTTATTGATGTAAATATTTTACCTCTTGTGTAAATTAATTTCAACAACTGAGGAACTGAAGAGTTAGATATTACTAAGTCTATCCCCTGTGATCCCAGCCATCACTTGAGTATCCCTCTTTCTAATAAAAGGGGTGTACTATAAGGTACACCTCTGCCTAACCCTTCGGGGATTACAGGCGTGATGTTATGTTAATATGCTTCATAGGTTTGACTGATTGACGGTTTTCAAATGTCAAAATCTACAAATTTCCGCGCCACAGTAGGAAACTCGTAATGTAATGGATGGTCACCCATCTACGTAATGACCTCGACAAGCGATGCTTAAACCTGAAAATCTACCCGTGCGGCTGTTATCGTTTATCTAGAAACCCCAAATTTTAAGTACCATCAATATCTTTGTAATTTTCTAGAGTATACCAATCCTGTCCCTCAGGTAGTTATCACAATAACTCCTCAGGGATGAGTAGGAGGATATGAATAGACTGTCATCAGCGTTCCGCGGTCACAGTACTTTACTTGATAAGAATGTTTACACCCCGTCGTAGGTAATGGTGTCAAGGGAAAATATATTTTCGTCGCTTACAGAGGAAACTGTTTGTCATAAATTTTATTTTTGACGTTTTTTTTTAATTATGGTAAAACATGTTTTTTTTTATTGAAGTTTACTAATTTAAGGTTCTATCAAACGAACAGATTGCGGATTATCTGCGGCAATGGATACTGAAAGATTCTTCAGTACATTATGTGTCAGAGAACCGCGTCTGTAATTTGTCGAAACTATTACGCAAAATATGATCTTAAGTCATTTGACTGGTTGTTGTTACTTTGACTAATAAGCAACTAACAGTAATATGAGATTTGGCATCGGAATATTTTTTAAGATTTTATCTTTTTTTTTTCATTATTGTTTTTGGACTCGTTCCTGACTGATTTGCCAGGGAAGGTAAAACACCGGGACAGTTGGAAAGGTATCGCGGAAGCTTTTGCCCAGCAGTGGGACTGAACAGGCTAATAAAAAAATGTAATAGAAAATTACGGTGCCTTCTGATTTAATTAAAGCAGTTCCCAATGTAGTTTGTCTAGCTGTTGTTTTTTCGGTCAATTTAAAACTAAACTTAACATATTAAGGGCGATTTAGAGATTTGTCAGTGTTATCAATTTTACTAATCGTCGACCTAATTCTAATATGGCGTAAGTCTAAATTTGGCCAACCAACGATTTTTTTTTCAATTAAGGTGGAGTAATCCAAAATTGTTATATCTATATAACAATAGGGTAAAAACTAAAGCAAATTAAATAATATTCTTGTTAGAACATTCATTTTTTTCAAGTTTCCTAAGAACTTTACGGAATCAAAAGATTTTTTCTGCATCCTGGTCAATTATGACTTACACCATATTAGAATTAGGTCGACGTAATAAGTCTTGATTGCGATTTGGATGTACTATTCAGTTTCAACCGTGTAATATCGGCCTTTAATGGGCCAGTTGTCTGTTCAGTCTCAATAAAGCCTTGTAAGACCTGGAGTAACAAAGTAGATCTATCTATATATAAAAATCAATATCTTTTCGTATCCTATAGACTCCTGCACTACTATTACGATTTTAATGAAATTTTGTTTCAGATGGTCTACAAACGCCAAGGAAATTTTATTAAAAAAAACAACTGATTTCCAACGTACCCGGGCCTTGGGCACATTAGTAGTACTCGTAAATAAAAATATTCGTTTCATAAACTATCTGTAGGTACTCTTTCGTCACAGTCGGGCTCCCTCTCCAACCGCATTCTACTGAGAGCGATCCTCGTCTATTCTGAACGATGACCAGACACTTCACTATCCACGACCAAACATCTCCATAAAAATGACATTTACCTTACGAAATATCCCCAAGAAATTCATGCCGCCCTTAAAAATTACGCATACTTTTTGTTTCTCATAAAGATTGCCTTATATTCATGAGCCAAAACATAAATCACATTTCAGCGTTAAGATATTTCATGACCTTTTCCTGTTAAAATCTGCTCCGATTTTTGTGAAACAATTTTCGAGTTTATTAATGTTATTTTTCCGCATTATTACGAAGCAAGTACCGTATTAATCGTTTTAAAATTTAAATAATAATATTAAAGAGAGATTTGAATTTAGATATTGTATTGTTGATTTTTTAAGAAAAAAATATTTAAAGCATGAAAAGGTTACCAAAAGTCTTCACAGAAAAACCTAGGTTTCGTTTTAATTAAATTCTGAGTAACATTAATATCTACTTAGTATATTAAAATTTACATAATTTCCAGTAATCTCTAGGGCTAGGCAGCCGCCTACAGTTTTAATGAAAAAATATGGACGAAAACCGTTAAGTTTGAGTACTAAATTAAATTAAAACAATTTACATAAAGTAAAACAGCTGCGAGACGAAAAACTAAACTCTCATTTTCATTCGCAAAATCTAAGAATTTTGTTCACAGAGGAAAATAAATAGAGGCCTCAAATATTTGTTCCGATTTTACCTTCTACCAATGTCCATGGGTTCTGAGCCAATCCCGTCAGATTTATAACACATAAAAATATAAAAAATCAACTTTATTACGCATACAGTCGACCAATTCCGGTTAATGTATTCCGAAAAATTTTATAGCCCTATAAAACTTCACGAAATAACCGTAATGACGCAAAAGGTAATAAGTTTTTATGTACCGAGAAAAAAAAATTAAAACTGGCAATGGAAACTGCCCTCTCATCTCATATTAATTAAAAACACAACTAACCTGCAAAATGAAAAGGTCATCGTTTGTTGTTTCTGCAAATTGGACAGCGGTGGCCAACGATCATAATAATTATACCCAAGTGTACACTCACACTTGAAACTCTAAAATACACTTTAACACTAATTAAAATTCACTACATATTCCTATAATGTACACAGTATTCACTTAACTAGTTTAATGTATCCTAGGAAAAGTTTGACCACGTTTGAGATTAGATCGTAGCGCGCTTCATGGTTTGCTACGGCGTAGCGATCGCGACGGCCGGCGTAGCTCGACTGAAGCTACGGCTACGCGGTGCTACGACGGCGCAAGTCCGGAGTTCGGCTGAGTATACAAAAAGTTAATATTCGAAATAGGAAGAAAAAGTTACTTTATTATATTGATAATATAATCTATATGGCGTTTGTTTAAAAACCTTACATAATTTTTAAGGTTAGATGGTAGATATTATATTGTGATGAATTTTGACGCGGCATCTTATGATGTTTGCCATAGTTACGGCCGAGGAGATCCTAAGCTAACAAGGGATCCCTGTTATGTTACACGTTTAGTCCATACACTGCTGCGTATAATACTGTGTTTTGTATTATAAATTCTGGCTAAAATTAAATGAAACTTACATTTAAATGGAGTCATGTTTATGAGAATTTATAAATTCGAAAGTTGAGTAGTATATATTAATGATTTTAGATCAGTCAACTGGTTCGGACAAATTGCAGGCTGGCTGCGGACATTGACATTTAGTTCAGTACAGTATTTGTCAAAGTCCGGTAGCCGGAACCGCGTCCGCAAATTAGTCCGTACACTTTTGACAGTACATTAAGAGTCCTCTTACATTTCGGCGTTATGCTAATTTTACAATTTACCTAAAAGGTATACAACGAAAATGTATTTTATTATCATAAAAGTAAAGGATATTTTTGAGATGAAAAAAAAATGTTGAAGGTCTATATTCAATAGAATCTAAAAATTAGAGGTCCCAAATCAGATCTCCGTGAATTTTTGCCTAAACATGCATCGGGAGAATGATTACTACTATATAAATAAATACGTTATCTCAAATTCGCTTTAATGTTACTGTTTTAGAAAAAACTAACTATTTTGAACATAACAAGTAATTGTTATTTCAAGCAGCGAACGAAAAACAATATAAGATTTTAACGAAAAACATACAATTTAAACGAGGAAATTTTGTAATATACCCCTTTTACTTCATTTCTTGTTTATTTTTACCGTATTTTGAGTAACTACACTAAGCCATCATGTGTGGATGTACTGGAAATATAAATTAATAAAAGATGAGCTCGTTCTAGAAGCTAAATGAGGGAAGTATTTTCAGTTTAAAAGGAAAACAATGTTTAAGAAAGATGAAGACTATTTCAGGGACAGATACATAGTGCGGGATTACGTCATATTCGAATCAGTAATTTCATGGTACATTCGGTGCATACAAGTTTTTTTCTCGTAAATACAATTGTAAATGTTTCCAAATTTTATTCAAGCAGTGATAGCCTTGTGGTGTGACCGTCGGGCAGCCAAGTAATAGGTCTCGAGTTCGAACCCAAGACGCGAACCTCTGGTTTTTCGGATTCATGTGCGTATTGTATAACTTCACTTGCTTCGGTAAAGGAAAAACGTCGTGGGGAAAACGAGGCCCATGGGTGGCATAAAAACTTTGACATGAGATTAGGCACTAACCGTCTAATTATAGGTACGATAAAAAAAAAAACAATTACAACTGATTCATTTTTTTATTTTTGAATAAATTTTATTTTTATATTTATTTTATTTTTTATTCTAAAAGTTAAACATTTTCATGGGCTTTTATCCCCAGAAGCCTTTAGTTTATCACATCTTTTTTGCAACTCTACTAACGTTAAACGATTTAAAACGCTCATAAATCGCAGATATTTTTCGAAAACATAAAAAAAGAAAAAGTTTATCTAGTAAAAGTATGGCGTTGGAAAATTATCACACATTCTCTCAGTGAGTGCGAAGTTATGACATTTTGTTGAAAAATTTTCAACTCCACTAAAAGCATAAAAGCAGACCTTTGTGAATTTCATGGCTAATGGAAAAGTGTGCCGGCCCTTAATTGTGTAACACACTTGCAATCGCAATCAGAAAGATTTTGAAGGAAATTCCTTAACCATTGCTGCATTTGTTTGAAGAACCCGTCTGCTCATCAATGTACATAATGTAATCAGTAATGAATGGCATTGCAATTGTAAGCGTGTTACAGAATAGGGCTTTAGGATTTAATTATACATAAACTAGCTAGACACTTTCCGAATTTCATGGATTTTTTTAAAAGAGAGTTAGATAACGGAAATGTTGAGAATAAAACACTGCTTTTCATTAATATTTCATAAAGCAGGATAGAAAAGAAGTCTTTTCTGTTAAAAAGTCCAAAAATATTGCTTGCTAGTATTTGCGACGAGTATTTTCACAGTTATTTAGGCCGAATTCTACAACATTAGTTTTAGTATATGCGAAACCTGAAACACGTGCCTAGTATTTTTATGTAAAGAATCTATGTACAAAATTTCAAAACTGTATCATGAAAAATCAGAAAGTCATAAGCTTGTTCTGTTACCTAGTTGTCCGCACAAAAACGTGGTCACCACGATGCACGCCCGCGCGCGGGCCTCCAGCGTCGTCTTGAGCTCATTGATAATAATAATTTGGCAGTAGGTACCTAAATTATTGCGATAGGTACTTAGTATCGCTCGGTGTCCAACTTGTCGCCTTTTTTAAATTTTAGGGACAAAATATAACATGGTTTAAACATTATTGGAATCGATTCGGTCATTTATTCTGAACAAACTATATTCAGGTTTCGCATATACTAAAAATAATGTTGTATAAACGTTACGTAGCACGTTCTTTATATTAGACATACTCCCGTCTCCAACTTGCGTAGTAGTTTGACAGTTGTATGACAGTCACATGAATAACGCTTTGCCAAAGTATGTACCTACGTATTGTACATGCTAATAACGGTTATATATTACAGCCGCAGTATCCTTGTGTCAGAGAAATAATCAGTACTTGTTTTACTATAGCTACTCACTTAGGTATACATAAACATAACATCACGCCTGTAATACCCGAAGGGTAAGGCAGAGGTGTACCCATTTATCCACCCACATTTCACCTGTTATGTTTAAGCCCATGTAATAGAAGGCGAGCAAAATCAAAATCAAAGCATTTATTTCAAATAGGCCAGTTACAGGCACTTTTTAACTGTCGAAACAAAGATAACAATAGCTACAGTCCCAGTAACAAGGCATCAAAACTGTTTAAGTACTGTAGTTGCCCATTCCCTAACGTAGATCTCTATGGAGAAGAACGGGCAAGAAACTCCATGGACACTCTTTAGAGCCTATTAGCATCAACCGGTTACAAATTCAGACTCCGTGGCTGCTACTGAGAAATCATCATTCTCTTGCCCTTGTTCCAATTCATTTGGGGTCAGCGCAGCATGTCTTCTTCTTCCATACTTCTCTATTACTCGTCATCTCATCAGACACCTCCTTTCTTCACACTTCATCACATGAAATGACAAAAATGCCTGATGAAAAAACTCAATAACACTTTGCCCGACCTGGGAATCGAACTCAGGACCTCATGCTCAACAGTCGCGCTTGCGGTCCATAGACCAATGAGAACAGAACTTAGGTATACATTTCTCATATACGTATAGACTGCAGCAGTAAACTGATTAATGTCGTTATAATCCAGTACTGGACACTATGTTCTCAATACGATTGATCTCACCGTTATCTCCCAATCACAAGCCCAGCTGCTATTTAGAAGCCCATTGAATTGGCTTAATAGGCCGTCGCAGGTACTTCCAAAACTAAGTAGGATTGTGGAAGTATTCGCGTATATCAGTGATGATAAATTAAATTTATTTCTATAAATTAGTTAAAAAAACCTGCTGTCTTTTATGGAGCAGAATGTTGGGCCACAAAAGGGATGAATGAAAGGCATTTGCATGTGGCTGAGATATGTGGTGTTACGTGAATGGATAAAATAAGAAATGAGTATCTCACAGCAAGTGTGAAAGTAGCGCGCGTGACTGAAAAGTTGTGTGGTAATCAGTTGGCTTGGTATGGGTATGAATATGGATGGGTATCAGAGTAGAGACAGACCAAAGAAACGATGGATAGACTTTGTGAAGGATGAAATGGCAAGAAAGGAGGTGTCTGATGAGAAGACAAGTATGGAAGAAGACGACATGCTGCACCGACCCCAAATAAATTGGGATAAGGCTGCCCTAAACCCAATTTATTTGGGGTTAGATGAGAGAATTATGATAGCTAAAAACAGCTTGAGGATTTCCTATCCGACTATAAACAACGAACAAACTCAGACGTCACAGTCTCTTCTTAAGTCCAGACATAATCTTCGTCAGTCATATAAGGACCGTAATCATTAGTGATGGAGAGGACTTTTTGCGGTAAATGATGTCAAAACGATGACAAACAACTTTTGAAAGAAATTCACATGCCATAAACCAAAAAAAAATGGAAATATATGACATTCATCAACTGGCACTGGGCCCGCGTGGGCTTCTCTCTCATAAAAAGGAGGTCTGTGTCACGCAGTTGGATCATTAAAGGCTGATTTTGCTTATGATTTCAGAATAAAAATATATAATATACGATGTTTTTAAAAGTATTCTTCCAATCGTAAAGAGGTTAGGTACCAAACTACTCACACATAACTTCGTCGATTTACGCATAATCACAACTGCGTAAAAATCATAGTTTTTATTTGGGCGCTCCCCTTTTTCCCATGAATTATGTATCCAATAGTTTATGCTCAGACGCTGGGTTTGTGGGTCGCTGGTTCAAGGTTAGTTGACAAACTAGGGGGCTTAACCCGCGTAGAATTGTAATGAGAGCAGATTTGGTTGTTTTCTTCTAGTATTTTCGAATAGTTTTTGCTTATCTATACATCTACACAAATAAATAAAATTGAAGTTTCTTTTTGTAATTTCAAAGTAACACTGAATGCTTGTGAAGGTTTATAACGTACTAATAATGTTTGTCAGTCTGTTTGTTCCGGCTAATCCCCGAAACATCTGGACCGATTTTGTTTATGACTAAATGTTGGTATATTGTAAGATCATCCAAACTCCACGGAATCTGTTGGAATAGTGATATGGTATGTTACATACTTAAGTTTTATATTTAGGTTGCATATTTTCTCACTGAGAAATAATACGAATTGTAAAAAAAAACCTAGAGTGTGTACCTACACTAGATTTTTTAATACAAATTGTTTCTGAATGACTATTCAGAATAAATAATGAATAAATTAGTCTGGCCATGATTGATTGATTGTCTTGTAATGTTAACATTCATTTTAAGAAAGCATAGTCTGACAATGTTTTTGTTTGCCATTGACAGGATCGCTAAAATCGGATAATGGAGAATTGAAGTTTCTGAAAGATTCAGAGAACATTAGTTCGGTAGGGTTGAATGTTGTTTATTTTCCTGTTTCTCTTCTTCATTATTCGCGCCATTGAAGGCTGGCACAAGTATTTGTAAACAAAACTTATATCAGCTTTACTTCATACACGGATCGTTCCTCCTGGGAGAAGAAAACGCACTGTCGATGAAAAATATTGCTTGGGATCCACAGACAGGTTAATAACCTGCTTAAAAAGATGCGTAAGCGTGTAAATTAAAGTCCACAGACATAATAATATAAATAAACTGTTATTTCTGCAAAAACACTAATTTAAAACAGGCCAACGTCCACATTTATAAAGTGCTCACTTTTTCACGCCAGACTACCAGATATTGTGCCCAACGATAAATTTTCATTTTTACACATTTACAGATTGTCCTCTGTCCGCCGTGTAACCTAAATATGAACAGGCGAATTAATCCGCTCAAATCTGGTACATTTTCGCGGCCCACTCTATTACGGCCATATGAAAATCAGCTTTATTTACTTAGGACAAAAAATGTATAACCTAAAAATAATTTGTTTGGGTAGGATGAGTCTTTTGAAAACAGTACCATATACTTGTGTTTACGTAAACATTTGAAGCAGGGTAGCTTTGGGACTTAGCGTATTAGAAGAGCTCACAGTTTGATAACAATTTTTTGTCTAGCATAATAAGGATTTGTCATTAAAGCTATCTGTATGCGCCTTTGAGAATTCTTCTTATCTCTTTCTAAAACCTTTGGCCACCCAATGCTGAGTGGTCTCTTACAAATCTCTCCACTTTTGGCGGTTTTGTGTCACAGCTATTCAGTTTCTTCTGAGTACTTTAATGAGATTGTCTGTCCACCTAGTCGGTTGGTCACTTCAGCACTTTCTTCCCCCATCTTATATCCAGTCTATGGCATATATAGCCCGCCCATTTCCACTTTGTCTTTCCTTTGAAAATGTAAATGGTTTATTCATTGTCTAAAAGAGTCACACATTCTGTGAAACTTAAGTTTAGCGCTCGAAGGAACAAAACATAAATGACCACCATTGCCAACCATGTATTGATGGTTGGTGAAAAAGAACTTAGAAAAAATTTAATAAGGCTTTTAATTCGGTGCATCTTTAAACATTGATCAAGAAGTAAAATCTTTGTGGGAAATAAGGGAATTGTTTTTACTTTTGTATTTACTAAAACAATACAAAATAATTATGCGAAGATTTGATGTAGATAAATGTGAAAATATCTTTTGTATTTCTGTTTACAATTGGAGTACCACAAGGTTGAGTACTCGGCCTCTCTTGGCATAGCAATGTTATTAACATTTTTTTTAAATTTAAACAGAGATTTTCATGTAGAAACGTAACCAAACGAAAGCAATGAAAACGAATGAAAAAGAACAGATTAATTTCAACAACGGATATGATACAGTCATATAAAATTGGGCCATATTTAAAAACAAACACAAGTCTTGATGGATCACTTGCCTGAACATGTTCGTCACAATGGATTGTTGGAGTGTTTTAACTGAATCCTGACTTTTGATTGGTAACAGTTTGTATCAACAGAAATCTGAAAATGTTATTTTTGTGTACAGAGTTGTTTGTTTTTATTTTCAAGCGACAATTGGTTACAGCTTTGTTTTTTTAAAGACCGTTCTTTTGTTTATCGTTATGAAAAGCAAAAGTGGCATAATAAAGTACTTCTATAAAATCAGACATTCTGATATTTATTGTTGAAGACCACAGATTGATGAATAATTAAAGTTTAATTATAATAAGTACAATAGTAATAGTAGTTAGTAATAAGTACAATAGTAGTCCATATTATTGTTAAATGTTGTCCGAAGGCTGGAAATATGACGGCCAAAGCGTATCTTATTATCCAGTAAATGAGGGTCAGATAGGCTATCGCAACACGCGAAATACTGACATTCAGCTGCATCTGGTTAGACTGAATGCTGGCCTCAAGACGATTGAGAAAAGTTTAGGCAGATGATGAGTGTTAAGTATTAAGTAAAATTGGACTTTTCATGAAAATAACAAAATCAAAAAGGACTGTAACAAGATTTTATAAATTAAGGCAGAGCATTGCAAACACATTATGATACTACTCGCTTATGCCCGCGGCTTCACCCGCGTGGTATTCGGTAATTATTCCTCGGAATCGTACTACCGGGATAAAAACTATATTATATATTAATCCAGGTTATAAAGTATATGTGTGCAAAATTTCATCCAAATCCGCTCAGTAATTTTTGCGTGAAAGAGTAACAAATATCCATCCATCCATCCTCACAAACTTTCGCATTTATTATATTAGTAGGATAGTAGGGTTAAAATCTTCTTCTTCTTTCTCTCTTTATCGTTTGGTTAGTGCCTAGGTGACAGGGTCTAGAAAAAGAAATATCACTCAAGCATGCTGGTTTCCTCACGAAGTTCCTTCACCGAAGCAAATGATAATTATACAATACTATTACATTGATACGCAAATCTAAAAGTCTAACTAGTAGGAGGATCGTTGGAATAATAAATTGCCATGGAGGCGTAACTAACATGTCAATATTTCCTGATTCAGTGGGATCTTAAGGCTGTTACTGCATAAGCAAGACATACGACGCGTCTGTGAGTGTGACCTACTTATTATTTTGGTTTAACAAGGAGTTCAAATTCATAGAAAGGTTGTCAAAGCTTGTAATGGTATCTACTCAGTATCTTTACTAAAAAATACCAATTAATCATTTACTTTAATTCACAAGCCGACGATACATAAATTGGGTGATGAGGTTAATGATGGTGATAGGAACGCTGCCAGTCAAAATTATGACAGATTGAAAACGTTTGATTTGTTGACATGTGTTAAAATGAATATTAATCAAATCAAATTAATTGGTAATTGTTTTTAAGTGATATCTCTGTATGTTTGATTTTGTACTTCTAAGCAATGAGCCATATATTTGTTACCTTTTATTTGCCTACATTTCATCATTGACTGTCTCATTAATGTCGAGATCACGTGCTCTCATGCTGAGCAAGGTTCTTGGGTTCGATTCCTAGGATGGGCAAATTGTTATTGGGTTTTTAAATCTAGACTTTCTCAATAGCTATCTGGAGCCTTGATTTGTGCCGGGTTATTGGAGAAAAACCGCCCCTATTACATAGAACTAAAACATAACCAGCAAAATGCGAATCTGATCTATTAAAAGTACAATAGTATTAAAAGTTTATCCAAAAAGGAACACGTGTCGGCAAAAGTGCGACGAGTTCCGGACACGTGGATGTCAATTAAATTCTCTGTGGACCATCCATCACTTAGTTTTATATTATTCTTGTCACGTACTATATCATGCTTAGCCATATCATCGAATAATATAAACGAAATAAGAGTAAAACAAAACATAACATTCGCTTAGTCGCTGACCGAGTCTCAAAAGTTCCTTGCAGTTTGTCAAAAAACAATGGAACACAGCTTTTGGAGCGTAACAAGACAAGACAAAGTTCAAACAACACATTGCATGGTGTGTTTAAAACGGGCATAATGAACGTTGGCAAGAAAGCTGGCGTTTGCTAGACTGAAATGGAATTGTGCGCGTCACGTCACCCGCGATGACCGCTTGGCAAAAGTCTACATACATGGGGGCGGAAAATGGTCGGTGCCACCGAGGTCGCACCCAGTATGAAGAAACATACCGTGAGGGCTGGGTCGAGGTGACCCAGGTGAAAAGATAACAGGAAGCCTTTGCCTTTGCCTTTTTTAATTTATTCTGATTCGGTTATGTATTTTATTTTTGACTTTTTAATTTAAGGCGCTACCTCGAAAATAAATCGTAGCTCGATGGGCGTGGCTTAGCCCCCCGCGAGGGGAGCGGCGAATGCAGTGTACGCGGTGGCATTCGGGAAAACAGAGTACGCACTTCTTGGATTATTTGAAATATTAGCACATAGGAGGGATGGAGTAGAAAAATAATACAAATATTTAATTTTCAACATTTTTTTTTATTAAGTACACCATGTAATAAAAATTCATTAGGTAATGAAGGCATATAACAAATGTTTATTTACTATGAATATTTTTTATTAAATAATAAATATATTGTTTCAATTTTTCTATATTTAACCTACTTTAAAAAACTCGTCTATTTATATGTATTACTAGCTTCTGCCCGCAGCTTCGAACGCGTGGAGTTCGGGAATTGGTCACGGAATCTTACTTCTGGGATAATAAGTAATCTATGTATGTATAGTACACTGGGCCCAAGTATTTGGTTTACAGTTTATATGTGTGAGTGAAGTCATAGTTATGCACACAAACACAAAATTAAATTAACTTGACTTGCTGTACGAGCCGGTAATATTCATACAGCCGCTCATTATTATTGTGTGAGTAAACATATTGTACCCTACACGGGGTTTATTTTTTTTATCTTTACGCTTGTCGGGTAATCTAGTAAAAATAATATAAACGAGTTTACAATAAAGCCCAACATTTTATACAAACTTAACATGGTAACCATAGCCGATTGGTGTAAGCGCTTGCGTTAGCTAGTGATCTAACCTCGACGACGCGAGTTCGAACCCAACTGAGGAATTATTTTTGCTACTTTTTACTTTTTGTTTTTTAATAAATTTATTTTGTGGCCAATAAAATTACTCAAGCAAAAAGTAAAAAGTAACTAAATATAACCAATGAAATAATTTGATTTTTTATTAGATAAACATTGCTATTGTTTGCTTAGCTTATCGCTTGGGTCATTAGCAAATTATCCGTCTCGTTTATTCCAATATGTTCCTTTCTTATATTGGTTGTTTTAAGGATCAATTTGGTGGGGGCTGTATGTTAGAAAAAAAAACTTGTGTGGCCGATACAATGATTTAATACACTGTTGTTTACCGGTTTTTTTACAAATACAAAGTTTTTTATTGGTAAGGATTGACGTAAATAATTTGTATATAAATTGAATCAAAGTAAAATTAGAGGTGAAGTGAATCAACATGTTAGATAGTAAGAAATTATGACAACTTCTAATCGCATAACAATAACATCACTTCACCATACTTTCAATAATTTACGAGTTGTGGTTTAAAAAAAAAACGTTTTATACCTACCTACTTATTACTAAGTTTTGTATTTGTTCTAATTTGCTTAACAAATATGAACATTATTTGCATAAAAATAAGATTCATATTCGTCTACTAATTAAAATAAATTCGACTAATAATGAGTCGGCAATCCTTCGTTTTCTATTACTCCTTGTAACCTTCTGCTCATGAGATCTCACAGTTTGTAAGCACACTTTTATGCGGGTGGACAAGAAGGGATCAGCCTTGTGCCTTGCCACGATGTCGTAGTGTCGAGTCGATGAATTTGCCTTTGGTTTTGGCCTAAGATGTTCTACGTCTCCAAAATACGCATATCGGCGGACCCATAACTGCACGGTTCTCCCCTGTGGATAAAAACAGTATTTATAATACTTATAATAATAGCTAATATTATAATAAATAAACACTATATTTTTATACTATATATACACTATGTTTATTCAATATACTTATATATACCTAATTAATATTACTTATAATAATACAATACATAAATATAAGATAAACACTGACATTAGCAAACATTATAATCTATTTTTATTTACGTTATTCAAAGGCTTTTCTTTAATCTGTCTAAAGGCTAGATCAAGCTAATTTTAGACCAAGCTAATTTTATCATAATCATCATACGATTACAAATTAAAAAAAAGAAACTATAATAATTCAGTTATGATAATATATAACTATGGTAGGTATTGCACTTAAGTTACATTAATTATTTATTCCTAGTAAACATCCCTTTCAATGTTTACTAGGAATAAAGAGAATAGAGGAGTTAGTTAAAGTGAAGTGGGTATAATATCAACGTAATATCTAACTGTTACTCACCGATATCATTAAGCGCCTTGTAATTTCACTTCATCTCATCGATACGCTAATCGATAACAATTCAAATTGAGTCAGCCCAAAATTTGGCGACGAGTTTGGCTCTTTCAGTAGCGTCCTGTGATGCATTTCACAGGAGCAAACGACAGAACAGGCAGGACACGATATAAAGTGTCACAACGATTTCCACCTCTTTGAACATTGATAAATGTTGCATGGTTGGATCCACAGAAATAAAACCACACACATGCTCAAGAGTAGTAATCAATAAACTCAGTAATGCAAATACTCGTAGATTGACAAATAAGAATGCTCATTTTTTATAAATGAAGGTGTTTGAAAACAATATTTTTAAATTGTCGGTAGTTGTTGTCTAAACAGTCAAAATCAAATAGCCTGAGAGTTCAATGTTTGTCTCAAACGTTGGAATTGCTATAAATTCTACTTTAAGTAATGTTTTAACAAAATAATGAATACAAAAAGAAAAATAATATACTATTGCATGCATGATTTGAACTCACGACTTCTCGTTCAGTGACCAAAGACGATAGCCATTGTGCCAGGATTGCTATATTAACATCATGCAAAATATTATATCTCCTTCAGCATCATAAGTGAATGATGACTATATATTGGTATATGGTAATTGATGTGCCACACGCACACTAATAAAAACTGAGCTCGCTCGTTTTATTTTGTGTTTGTGTGCATAACTATGACTTCACCCACACATATAAACTGTAAACCAAATACTTGGGCCCAGTGTACATACATATATTTACATGTACTTGCTTATAACTTGCAAATATTTGTTTAAAGTTATATCAATTAAATTAGATACGTGAAATATTGATACCTTGGTTCGAGATTGGACATCGGATTTACTGGATTTTATCTAAAGAGTATGTACACAAATTTTCAAGTCAATTGACCCCGAGAGTAAAAAGTTTCACAGATAATTCAACACCCCATTTCACCCTCTAAGGGATAGGAATTTAGAAAAACCCTTTCTTAGTATATCCCTACTCTTCACAAAGAGTACACTGTCCAAATTTCATGTCTCTAGGACCAGTGGTTTGGGCTGTACGTTGATGTATCAGTCAGCCAGTCAGGACATTGAATTTTAAATTGGAGGATGATTTTGGAAAAACTGTGATACACATATCTCATCATTTTAACTGAAGTATATGTAGACACATTTTCAAGTCAATCGATTCAGAGAATAAAAAGTTTCATAGATAGTTCAACCCCCCATTTCACCCTATTAGGGGTGGAATTAAAAAAAAAACCGTTTCTTAGTGGATACCTACTCTTCACAAAGAGTACACTGTCCAAATTTCATGTCTCTAGGACCAGTGGTTTGGGCTGTGCGTTGATATATAAGTCAGTCAGTCAGTCAGTCAGGACTTTGAATTTTATATGTATAGATAGATATAGATAAAATATGTTAGCAATTTTCTCGTAAACTACTGAACCGATTTTGATGATTCTTTCACTGGTATAATCTAATCCCCAAGTATGGTTTTAGTGCACAACATATAAAGATGCTAATCTTATTAACAAACTTACACGTCTCTGGCATCAGATGAAATATTTAATCTGCAATGTTGCATCACATTCACGGAGCTTAATTGAAAATGTAGACAGCAACATTGTAGAGAATTTTAATGGAGTAGTTGCCAAATTAGTTGGCGGCAAAAGAGTTAACTACGCTCTTAAACGGTCTTATCAGGCAAGATGAACAGGGGCAGTAGTATCATTTAACTCCGGGAAAATATTGACTACCGTCCACAAAACTATTCACAATACGAGCCCTTTAGAAAAGTCAAGAAATATGAAGAACAAGTAGAAAATACAAGAACGTACAACCAAACGTTAAAAAAGAAAAAAAAAACGTAAATTGGTTTCTAAGAAAATAGATTTTAATAATGGCGAAAATGCCGACAGACAAAATTAACGTTTTTGAAAAATTTAGAAAAATCCGATGATGAACGCTAAGAGATGCAGGAGTGGACAATACTACAGAGTGAAAGTGGAGAGTGGCTAGAATTACAGTAGAAATCTTTTAACAGCGTCTAATTACGGGACGGTGGTAAAAAGGATAAAAACGAATAGTTGTGCTAATATGGTGAAAAACATGTTGTATAAGGCAAATATCGACGATGTGGCAACTATAAGCCAAGGGGCGAAATATGAAAAAGCTGCTATTGAGCAACTGTCTAATTTAGTACAGGTAAATATACAAAAATGTGGTCTTTTCATTGACGATAAGTACCCGTTTTTAGGGGCAACGCCGGAAAGGATTGCTGATGACATGCTTGTTGAAATCAAATGTCCTGAATTGTGACTTTGTTGCACCAGGAATGATTTAGTTTTATGTCTTAAAAATAGATACGTTTTTGTCGCTCCAATAAGTGAGAATAAAAATGGCCATAAATACGTTTGTTTGGCTGTAGCTCCAACGCACGTCAAACTCTCGTGGGCACGGGGGCATTGTCAAATGTAACTCTGTCGGCCCAAAACCCGAGTAAAAACCGCCAATAATCACAAAGGCACCTGCGCACAGTGTTTTATGAAGCTCTTTTTTCGGACATCGCATTTTTATTAAAGTGGCTAATAGATATAATCACTTTAAAGCAAAATTTCGAATCCCCATTAAGCTATCAAGTCTAGTTTCTGAGATATATTTTTTTGAAAATCATCATATTTTAAGTCGGATATTTAGAAAAAAAATCATTTCTCATAAACCAAGTACAATACGTAATAATGATGTTAAAAGCATCGATAGCGCCTCTTATGCTGCATATTTTAAAACACAAATGAACATCGTAACTTGGCTAGATCCAAATTTATATGAGATTCTTGGTTTTTAGTTTTTCTTAATTTTCGCGAGGATTCTGCCGTATTGGGAAAAGTTATTTATACCAAAATGATTCTCATTACTTCCCCAATACACCACTTAAATTTCACATCCCAATTCCGTGGAATCTAGAAACTACAACCTTTTTAAGTTTGGTCCGGATTTTATGTCGTCAGGGTTGTCATGCTCTCAGAAAAAAAATTATATCCAGATCTGATTTGTTTTGTCAAAAAAAAAAAACTAATCTGGTAGCATTTTCGTTGATATATAAATAAAGTGGTTTGGCTTATCTGGTAATGATAAAAATATTATTTGCATTCCAAGTTAGTTGAATTGGCAAAAATTTTGACTTTTGACGTAGGACTCTGAATCCAGCTAAACTATTTTGATTTAAACCCTGGTTTGAAGTACCTACGTACTACATGATTGATGATACGCAAAATACACGCTCGCAATAGTAATAACATAAGCTGGGAGTACCTCCACGCGGTGAAGGCGGTTACAGTTTTCTGGCTAAAACTCCCACTAAGTCGATTTGCGTTCTTCCGTACGCTTAGATGCCTTCGGGCTATAAAAATAGGTTTTAATCATTGATCTCGAATATAAATTGAGTTATTAATATCTAGTTAATAAGTGTGACAACCCTAACAAAAAAAGAAATTTTTGAATAACTTCTAGATTCCATGGAATTGGGATGTGAAATTTAAGTGGTGTATTGGGGAAGTAATGAAAATCATTTTGGTATAAATAACTTTTCCCAATACGGCAGAATCCTCGCGAAAATTAAGAAAAACTAAAAACCAAAAAACTCATATAAATTTGGATCTAGCCAAATTACGATGTTCATTTGTGTTTTAAAATATGCAGCATAAGAGGCGCTATCGATGCTTTTAACATCATTATTGCATATCATACTTGGTTTATGAGAAATCATTTTTTTTCTAAGTATCCGGCTTAAAATATGATGATTTTCAAAAATTTATATCTCAGAAACTAGACTTGATAGCTTAATGGGGATTTGAAATTTTGCTTTAAAATGATTTTATCTATTAGCCTCTTTAATAAAAATGCGATGTCCGAAAAAAGGGCTTCATAAAACATTGTGCTGTGTCATCAAGTAGAATTTTGAGATACTTTCGGGGATATCTTTGTGCCCCAAATGTAGGCATGGTTCAGAGACAATTTGGCAAACATAACTCGATTTTGCAGTTTAGGCTATTTGTGACTTTGTTGCATCGAAGGTGCGAATTTGTGATTTTTGCAACCAATCTTTTCGACCGTGATTTAGGTATATGGTCGAGTGTCAAGTGTCAAGTATTTTTGCATAAGAGGTACTGTCTCCATCAGCTATGTATCTTCCAAAGATAACGCCATGCATTTCTATGGACTGTTTACTGTCGGCGCTAATAGTGGATTCCATAGCTGTTGAAGATCCGCTAAGATTTTTAGAACACTCATGGTGTTTTACTTCCTCATTTCGTTTTACCGCTCTAGCACAAATACAACAGTATTTGTTTTTGACTGCCATGAAAAGAACTTGACGAAATCGTCTACCTATAATTGTCGCAGCGCCAGATAGTGCAGAATAATTAGTTCTGTATGAATGTTTAGCCCAGCAACCATCTAAGATTACATCTATTATTGGTATGCCATCTTTAGTAGCTTTCCTTCTTTCACTGCCGCTTCTTTCCCCCGTTCCCCCACTTTCCTCATTTCTTCCCATGCCGTCACTTCCCATTCGTCACATATTTCATCTTGCAAGATTTTGTATTTGTATTCCGACGCGGATGGTAAATCGACAGCAGCCGAAAACTGTTTCAGCTGAGCGTTACCACAACCAGCTGCCACCATCCCGGCCACCACCATTTTATTTTGAGTTCTGTACTTTAAACTTTGTTTTACATAATGTACAAGAAAATGTGTGTAAGGCCAGAAACTTCTGCCCTGGGATCTGGAGGCGACTGCCCTCCAGCGCGTCTATGAGGGGCGCGCGGAGGCGCAGTGCCGGGGCGAATCCCTGCTGCCTCGACAAGTCGAGGCGCGGCGGGAAGAGCTCCGGCGCGATCTCAGGGCAGTATGGAGGAGACGACTGTCGCAACCGAGGTCCGGGCACGCCGCAATCGCGGCGGTAAGACCCCTCTTTGAGGAGTGGCTGGATAGGGGTCACGGCGTCCTGACCTACCGCGTGACGCAGGCCCTCACCGGACACGGAAGTTTCGGGAGGTACCTGTGTCATATGGGGAAGGAGGAAACGCCTGGGTGTCACCACTGCGAGGACCGCCCGGAGGACACGGTGGAGCATACGGTGCAGGACTGCCCCGCTTGGGCAGAGCACCGCCGTGTCCTCACGGCGGCGATAGGCGGAGACCTCTCGCGCCCGGCATTGGTCGAGGCCATGCTGCGGGGCGAGACGGAGTGGGAAGCGGTCGCCTCCTTCTGCGAAGCACATGCTCGCGAAGGAGGAGGCGGGCCGCGTGAGGGAGAGGACAGCGTCCTCCCTCCACCCCAGCCGCAGTGGTAGACGCCCACGGCGCCGGACGTTGGCAGACGATCTCCGGCCACCGTAGGCGCGGGCATGCGGGCGGCGAGTAATGGGCGACTCGCTGTCCGACCATGGACCATGCCCGGGTCGACGGCGCGTTGTGTTCCACGCGCGCCTCAAAGAGTGTCAGCATAATGACGGGGACCCTCTAGAGGGCCAAAGCCTGCCGAGGTCGCGGGACTCATACAATTACCGTGACCCTGGAACATAAAGGGCTACTGAAGGACACCGTGGATTTTAGTCAGTACAAGTCTGACAGTCCCTCCCGCTCTGCCCTGAGTGGGAGGACTCATTTGATGACATTACCAAGCTAAAAAAAAAAAAAAAAGGCCAGAAACTTTTTCTGATTCTAATTTAATGGTTGTAAGGCCGCATTGAAACAGTGATTGGTGACTCGATAATTTAAGCAATTCAGTAAAAAAGTAATTTACATCAACAACTCTGTGGCCACTAATGTCGGCAGTTTTGGACTCCTGAAACAAAAAGTATAAGTCAACTTGGAAAAATGCTATTTATGCCTAGCTCCATACTGGAAAGTTCATAGTACATAGTAAATAAAATAAGAGGACTCACATTTCCTTCAAGTTTACCTCAATAAAGATCAAAAAAAAAATCGATTAAAAACTCACCTCTTTTCGCAATTCAAATGCGACTCCATTCCTTTTGTGATCATTGTCTGTCACACGCTGTAATCTTGACGTATTATATACATCAATGTATTGTTGACATATTTCTAACCTAAAATGAAATATAAGTACATTTTAGCCTTTTTCATAATATAAACAATTATATAAATAGAAACTAATAATTATTGTACATAACTATATACTTACTTTTTAATCTTTCTCATTTTCTGAGCCCTCACCCTCAGTCGCTCTGTGCTCTAAACGTTGTACTTTATTTAGTTTTGGTTTCATATTTTTTCCCATTAAAAACTAGTCACAAATAGAAAAACGATACGTTATAGGTACTGTTCAATCACAAGAATAGTCTTTATATACCTATTTAACACTAATTAACACAATCTACTAACTTTTAATGTATAAACAATTATTAAAATCACGAAAATTCGATAGCACCGATCTGCAAAAAAATGTCATAGGTTTGACGTCAATGAAGCCCACCGGGCGACTGATCTTGTAAGCGAGCGAAAGTGATGCAATTACTTTTGAAACGCAAAAAAAAGAGATGGCTATATTGTGCGTGCGCTCGGAATAAAACGACGTACGTGCCAAAACGAATTTACTCCTTTTTTAACATAAAAAATGAATTAAATTTAAAACTACAATGAGTAAACTTTGATATAATAATTCTCTATGTTTTAAAGTAAATCCCATTGAATAATTCTTAAGCGTTACGCCGTGATGTCGAAAAAAGTAAAAAAATAGATATAACTTTGCATTTTTTTTGTATCGAGAAAAGTTCATTGAATCGTGTATTCCTTATTTAAGTATACTAGACCAAAGAGTCAAAAAACATATACCAAAATGTTGAATCCCTATTCCACATACTTAACAAGTTATACGAAATAGAAAAACCACATTTTTTTCAATATATCACCTTAATTCAATAATGTTTCTTTTTAATGTAATGTAATTCTGTTTTTGGCTATAATTTATGTGTTTGTGTTTGTATTTTTGTCTATTTTTGGTTTTTTATATGGGTCTTGGACCTAAAATAAATGGAATTATTATTATTATTATTTTGCCCAGCGATTAAAAAAACTAAATTTTTCAAAATTATTGTTTGACTACTACAGATAAATCCTACCTTCTCGTAGTCGATTCATCCTTACAAGTGTGACTCGGTCGGCAATTTTCAGGTAGGTATTGTCGTTAACTTATAATACGTTCCAAAGCACAGTGCAAAGATATTAATGAGCACCGGTACAGTGTAGACAGAGATCTTTAGCTCGCATTTCAGTAAGTTATTTTTATGATCATCCCACTGCTGGGCAAAGGCCCCATGCCTTCCAAATCCTTTGATCTAGGGCCAATGTGGACCACTGGTCGTTGGTCCTATCCAACTCGTCCCGCCATCTCCTAAGAGGTCTACCGCGTCGCCTTCTGGCTGTATCAGGCTCCACAGAAAATTTACTAATGCAAAATTCGGCTCAATTAATTGAACCAAGAACTTCACTTGGCAGTCACACTAACGACTACTAGACCCACAAAGCATTCTAGAAAAACAAAACAATAACTTCATCAAGATTTATTTCACTTTCACCAATAAAATAATATGGCATACAAAATATATAGCAATGCCGCATCCGATACAGAAGCGACTAACGCTATAATCTGGCAACTGATACTGTTTCCGGAAAGCAATACCCATTGACCTAGTCATTAAATGGAATATCTACGCAAATATATCATGTAGCAGATAATACCAAAGGAGTTACACAAAACGTTGTCGTACATCAAAAGGAAAGCCTTGCAAACTAATAAAATTAGGCATGTTTCCAAGTTGAGTTTCTATAAAACAAACAGCAACTTACACTTTGTATGCCAATTTTTTTTAAGGGTTCCGTACCTCAGAAGGAAAAAACGGAACCTTTTAAATAATAATAATAATTCATTTACTATTAATACTAACGGGATATTTACCATGTTTACTGTTTGTTATGAGTTCCCGGATATTTCGGCGCTGTTGCAAGCACCATGATCACGGATAAACCCGGATATCCCGTTAGTATTAATAGTAATGTTAGTGACCATGATAGTTTAAAATCTAATAATTCATTTATTCAGGTAATTTACGCCCATTTCCATTCATCACAATACAATCATACTACAAACACAAAAACAAAACATTACAATTTAGTCAAAAAATAAAATAAATTACAATACAAATCGAATTGATTTATATACAATTAAAATTCAACTCAATTAAAATTCAATATAGGGTCACACGCGGCTCGCAGACGTGTAACATAAATTAATGAATTTTAAACATGGGGGCCACTTTTGTGAGGTTAAGAAATTAAAAAAAAGTTTTGTAAACTATATCGTGTTTCATATAAAATGAAAGGATTCATTGTGAGCATCTCAATTTTTTTTATAATTTTAAGATTAACATTTTTAAAGTTATTTAAGAAAATAGGCAAAAATTTACCAGTCCTTAACTCCGAAACTACAGGGCCGAAAACTTTGAAAAAAAAATACAAAAAATAGTCATAGATTACAGGAAAACCAATAACAAATTTGAGTCAGATTTGAATCAACTTACGGAATTTAGATAATTAACGTACGGAACCCTCTCCACGCGAGTCGAACTCGCACTTGTTTTTTTACTTTTATTTTTGTATTCGCTTTTGTCTTGGTTAAATAGGGCAGTTAGGAGGAATGGAGTTTTTCTTTTGCCGCACTATTATATCGTAAATATCGTTGCAGATGATGTCAGATTTTTCTTATTCAATTAAGTATGAAAAGCCTGATACAAAATATGAAAGGCAGTTGTAACCAGACAAATAGATTATTCAATCTGAATTAATATGTCTGTGGAAATTGAGTTACGAGTCAAGAAAAGAAACGCTTTTTAAATATTATTCTATTAACAATTCACAAGCATCTATTCATAGTCAAGAAACCAAATCCAATTCACAATATTCATTCCACTATCAACAAGGACAGTCGAAAGTACAATTTTAATAACGCCAGGCATTGTTCCAACTGAAGTTTCAATAAAACAAACAACTTACTATTCCGTTTGCCAAGAATTTCTGTTATTTCTTATCTTGTTGGCCTTCGTTTTGTTGCACTTCCTTCTATTTACGTTGCGAATTTGACATGATTAGTAACGTACATGGTGTAATGCTTGCCAACAGTATTTGGGATAGACTATGAATACAGCATTCAGCTATTGGAAGATTAGAAAAATTAGAAGAGCTATTGGAGTTTCTATTGTTTGGTTAACCGTGGTTTTGATTCTAAATATGTCAGCCTATGGGATACTATTTGATGTAACGAAAACATACAAATTTTTCATTCTTTCATTTTTCTAGGAATTGATTTGTAATGAAAGAAAATCTTAGAAGACTAACTTTAATTTTCTCAGTTTCTTAGCAAAATCATCAAAATCGAAACATTTTATTTCACTTAACTTGGCGTAGCTAAACAATAACAACCACTCGGGTCGATCTTTAGGTTAAGCCGTGCTTGCCTAGGTTGGTCTGTGGATGGGTGACCACCCTATTGGGTGGCAATACATACCGAGTTTCCTCCGTGCCTCGGAAAGCACGTTAAGCCGTTGGTCCTGGCTGTCATTTGTAGATCTTTGACAGTCGTTAGTCAGTCTTTTTGGGGCAGTTAGTACTGGGTAATACGATACCGCTTGGTAAGACTTTACCAAGCGGTATCGTATTACCCAGTACTAACTGGGTTGTGTTGATCAGACAGGCAGTCGCTCCATGTAAAATACTGGTATTCAGCTGCATCCGGTTGGACAGAAGCTGACCCCAACAAGGTTGGGAAAAGGCTAGGCAGAAGACGAATTGAAAATGTCTACGTAAAGTGAAGAGATAATGGTACAGATTTATAGATGATAGCTTTTGCCCGTGGCTTCGCCCGCGTGGATGTCGAAAAATATCCGATGGGAACGTACAGAACAAACATAGTTACTTACCTTCATCTCACTTTTAACCCTTAGGGGGTAGAATTATCAAAAACGCTTACGTATAAATTAATTTTCAATCGTCAGCCTAAACACAAACTTTGAAGATCCTAACTTAACTGACAGATTTTCACATAAATTTCCATCCCCTATTTTACCCCTTTAGGGGTGGAATTCCCAAAAATCCTTTCTTAGTGGATACTTACTCTTCACAAAGAACACACCCTCCAAGTTCCATGTCTCTAGGACCAGCGGTTTGGGCTGTGTTGATATATCACCCAGTCAGTCAATCAGTCAGTTTACCATTTTATATAATTATATAAGATGACTTAACGTGAACGAAGAAACATCAAAAGATAGATGCACGGTTCGGGTTGGTCGTTTCTTATGGAAAAATATCAACAAAATTTTTATTCTTAATAACTTAACGGACTTCCTTATACTCAATTGTAGTGGTGCTAATGAATCAAAATTAAGTAATCGTTGGTTAATGGTTAAGATACGGGAACCATTATTTATGGTAGCCCTTATTTCCGTTCCCCTTAACCTCATTTAACCGTGGTAACAATTTATGAAGTAGCAGCAAAAATAAACGATAATTTATGACAGCTTTTAGCATAACTACGAAAACATAATTATCTATATTCAGTGCATATAGTTACTCAAATGTCTTATTTAGTAAACAAACATTGTGCGTAAATCATAAGTTCTCCTATTAATTCATACTTTACGTTAGGGTCGAATTTTATATTCTTGTTTCTCAGTCATCACATTAGGGTGCTGACTTAAAACCAAATAAATACGAGTTGATGTAATTTAATGTGTATAATATAATGTAGTATGTATAATGTAGTACAATGTTTGACGGCACGGCTGGCGCAGTGGCTGAGCGATTGACTGCTGCGCTGCGTGTCGCGGGTTCGATTCCCGCACCTACTGGCCTACAGGTAGTTGTTCCGGGTCTGGCTGTTTGTGTGTGTGAGTTTAAATGTTTGTAAACGCACCCACGATACAGGAGAAATTCCTAGTGTGGGGCAAAGACTTAAAAAAAAAAAATGTAATTTTCAAGAATTAATCAAATTTTCATTTAATTGAATCACCATATTTCTTGCCATTAATATACATAGTTAAGTACTTACTCACTAACCCATTTGGACCTTGTTCCAAATAAAAAAGTATTTGATTTGTAAGAAAGATTTGAATTTTGAATTCAACATTTTCTTAAAAAACACTTGGATTTTGTGAATAAATCATTTTGTGAATAATCATCAGATTTTGTGAATAATCATGGGACTTAAACATAACTGGTGAAATGTGGGTGTACTATTAGGAGGATTACAGGCTTGATGTTATTTTATTTAATGGCGTAAATTGGCAAGTACTTATTTGCGATGTTTATGCACCTACCACTGTCTGTCTCTGCATCACCCAAAGGTTGACTGGTAGAAAATGCCTATGGCATTAAGTCTGCCTATGTACTTATGTGCTTGAAGTGTTAAATAAATAAATGTTTAAAAAAAACACTAAAGAAAACTTCAATATAATTTTGAGTTAATCTTCAATCATCTGTTTTCGCCAGCAAAATTAGTATCTACCTTATTGATACCGTCGACGCTGGCCCTGACCCCCGAGGACTTGTCTCAATTTACAGCAAGCTTGTCGGGGAATTTTCCGGGGTCCGAGGAGAGAAACCGTTATTAAAATTTTGTGTTTACTTACTTGTTACTTTGTGGGGTCAAGGGCGGAAGAATAGCCGTATATCTTACTAATATTAAATGCGAAAGTTTGTGGAGATGTATGGATGTCTGGATATGTGGATGTTTGTTACTCTTTCACGCAAAAACTACTGAATGTATTTGGATGAAATTTAGCACACAGATAGTTTACAACCTGGATTAACACTTAGGATACTTTTTATCCCGGTAGTATGATCCTGTAAGGGTGCGTCCATATTAATAACATAACATGTTATAAAACATGGTTATTTAACATGATTCAGTAGAGAGATCAGCAAAGTTGTTTAAATTAGACGTGTTATGTAGCAAAAGTTTTTTAAAATGTTACTTAATCTGGACGCACCTTTAGACGTGAAGCCGTGGGCATAAGTTAGTATCAAAATAAATGGACGGTCAGGAAAATTAATTGCTTACTCGATTGAGACCCTACGTCAGTTTATTGTTATCACAATTATGAATTTGATGAAAATAGATTTATCAAATTGTTCTATGCTCGAAAACTGGGGATTGATATCATCTGCCTAACCTTTGCACAACTATGTTGGGGTCGGCTTCCAGTTTAACCAAATGAGTCTGAATACCAGTATTTTATAAGGAGTAACTGCCTATCTGACCTCCACAACCCAGTAACTGGGTAATACGAAGACCCCCTGCTAAGACTGCTCGTCAGACTTTGGGGCCTCTGACTTCTTGTAACGACTGTCAAAGATCTTCGTATGACAGATGTCACTCTGTTACAAAATAAACAAAGTATGCGTTTAACTGCCATAATTGCCATGCTAGGCAAAGTATACAGGGTGTAAACAGACCCTTCACATAGCCGTCCAAGTATTCTGTACATCAAACTAAGTAACTCTACGCAAAAATTATTACTGGGAAAGGAGTTTTTTTTGGGGTAAAAAATCACATTTTACAGTAGGACTCAATGTAAGGTACTCAAAATATTGTGCTGATGGATGCAATGAACGGTCTAGAAAAAAAAAATCGCAATGTAGCAAGTAAGTTCACGCAAAAATTATTGCTGGGAATCGACTTTTTTTTTTGGGGTGAAAAATCACGTTTTACGGTAGGACTCTATGGAAAGTACTCAAAGCATTGTGCTGGTGGATGGATTATAGTACGGGGGTCGTGGAGGTGTGTAAAGTAAAAATCTTATATTAAAAACATGTATTTTAAAAAAATCTTGTGAAAAAGTTGGAACTTTGACCCCCAATATCTCCGTAACTAGAAGGTTCCCAGGTATGGTCTAGAACAAAAAAGTGATCGCAAATACGGGGAGAACAAGTGCCTTTCGGTTATGTTAAGGGTCTAATTTTACCCTCTATTATTTTCAAATGAAATAAGATATTAAATTGTAACAGTAGCATGTGCCTCTTGTTCACTAATTCTTGATTAGTCACGACATTGAAAGTCATTAACAAAAATAAATTAGCTAATTTATCATAAGAAATCATAACCAGATGATACAATTAATAAATTATTTTATATTCCAATTGAAATATTATTTATTAACTAAAACTTTAGACTTCGTGATCTTGAAATAATTAGGAGTGAAATCTTTGTTTCATTATTTAATGTGTCGCGACTAAAAATTAAGTCTTGAAATTAATAATACAGTGTGTATTTCATAATAGTAAGTTAATTGTTAAGTAATAGCAATTATATACTGTAAAGTCTGGTTTGAAAGACAACTTCTCGAATTAATTAATTAATTAGAAAAATAAATTAAACACAAGCGAAATTGTTATTTAGGCATATGTGTCGAGAGTTCTATATTATGCTCTTTATTGTATAAGCTAGTTTCATTCGATATTTTGGGTTATATAATAATATAAATATAAAAACAAACTAAATCAAATTATTAATTTATTCAGACACATATTATGTACGAAAACAATCCAACACATAATATACGTTTTTTTTACTACTATATAATTTTATGTAGATAAATAAATTAAATTATAAAATAAAAAAATAAAAATAATATTTTTATTTTTATAATAATTATAAATTAACATTACTTTATCCACAGCACATATTCGAATGAACCCTACACATGTGTCTCGAAGTTGCAGGAAGAACACCATAGTTTTAAACAAAGAAGAATTCCAACATAACCCTTTAGTCTCCCCAGACAAAAGGAGCCATCAAGACTTTCTATCTGAAAAAAGGGGACTAAATAATGTCCCAGTGACAGTAAAAAACTGTGTGAAATTAAGGTGAAAACGAAAGTAAATAATGATAAGTGACACAGACATTGTAGGCAGCTCAGCACTTGGCATGAAATATCTCCTAGATTCTGTAAACCGGTCAATTGCGTGTCGGATCACGCACCGTGAAGGGTTCCGTTGTGGCAATGATTAAAAACAAGCAAGCACGGTATTAATTATACAAACTGAAAAAAATGATTTGTATTTCTCGAAAAAATCTGTGGGAAACAAAGTCTTCATCATCAGCTGCTTAGCCTTTTACCAACTGTGTTGGGGTTGGTTTCCAGTCTAACCGGATGCAGCTGAATACTAGTACTTTACATGGAGCGACTGAGGGAAATAAAGTAATTTCTTAAATAAAAAAGCCACTCGGTGACATCTTCTATTGAATTATGAAATCTTATGATACCACACTGACGTGCATTGGTTTTTTTTCCTTAGCTTTGTTTAGAACTTGTAACCTCTAACATGTTCTTTGTGCAGTTTTCCCAATTGGCTACGGAACCCTAAAATTGGCGCCGTCCATTCTCATTATTTTTTTTTGTTCGTACATTAAATTCAACTGTCGTTCATAATATTATATCTCAGTTTTAGGGCACGCGTGAGTAGGTTACGAGAATGTGATGAGTTAAATTAAATTTTATATGGGTATTAGAAAACGTTAATGTGGCATTTAACTTTAAAAGGAGAAAAATATGACATATAACTTTGGTAAGATTTTTTTGTTGTTTAATTCTTTTGTTATGTAACTGGAATTATGGAATAATTATATTTAATTTTCAGAATTTTTTTTTTTTTACTATTCCTGGAATTTTAATATAGCCTTTTTTATTTATAATCCGATCAGTGTTGTCGACATTATCGTTTGAACGCGCGTTTCGAATAAAACACAAAAATGTTTTTAAGACAAAAATATCTTGACAAGAAAATAAAATAAAACTATTTTCTCTCTTACACCTAGCAATTGTATTTGTGCCATTTGCAGAACAATATCTAAAAAGGTAATACTATTTTGGAAACAACGACGTGAAAACTGAAACGCATATATCGAATTCACTCCCCTATTTTTATTCGGAACAAAATTTGCGAAAGACGCGAGTAGTTCCACTTTCAACAATATAATTCGTGTCCTCTACATCCATCTTTTTCCAAACATCTTCGACACGTATTGAATTCAATTCAATTCAATTCAAATATTTTATTTCAGATCTAAAATCCACAAAACAATCAGTCAAAAAAACCAAAACAAAAACAAAATCAAAACAACAATCAAAACCAAAGACTAAGAAAGACTAAGGTAGACTGGTAGAAAATGCTTACGGCATTAAGTCCGCCATTGTGCAGTTCTTGTGCATAAAGTTTTAATAAATAAATAAAACCAAAAACCAAAAACCAAAACCAAAAAAACCAAAACCAGTACCAAAACCAAAATATCCACCAACCAAAACATGTTTAACCAAAAAATTTTTTTCGGATGTGAAACTCCCAAACTAGTGTATTTTCTGTCGTGTGTGTCAAAAATCAACTGCAGTATAACTTTGTGTTTTTTTTTTGCGGTTAACCCTGACACTGCCTTCATTTACAGCCCCAATGGAATGGTTTTATTTATGTCTATTCTTGCTGTTAAATATAGGGTTGAATTGCTTACGATTTAACCCTACATCCGGCTATTACATTCTGACTGGCTCGTTGGTCGAGTGGCCGCAAGCACGACTACTGGGCATGAGGTCCTGGGTGCGATTCCAAGGTCGGGCAAGGCATTTTTGGATATTTAAATCAGGAAAGTCTCAATAGCAGCCACGGCGTCTGGATTTATGTCTAGTTGATGGCAATAGGCTTGTCCCCTATTACATGGGACTTAACTTAAACTTAACTAGCGGAATGTGAGTGTACTATTAGGTACGCCTCTGTCTAACTCTTCGGGGATTACAGGCGTGATTTTATGTTATGGCATATATAGGGTTATATTTTATATTTAAATTTTCTGATTTTACATGAAATTTCCTGTTATAATATTATTATCTTTTAATGTGGAGTGTTGAAGCAAATAAAGGATGTAAAAGGAGTATGGATCGTGATAGGTGGTGTTCTGTAGTTCTGCCTACCCCATGAGTTTGTGTGTATTGTGTATAGCCTCAGTTTTAATTTCTAAAGAAGTTTATAGTTAGCCAGTTTGAGTGTAATTTTAAGATAGTAAACATTATTGTGAAATCGTAAGCCATGTTAGAAAATTACATTAGAATTTTGTTAATGTGTTATTAGAATAGCGACATACAGGGTGTAAACAGACCCTTCACATAGCCGTCAACCAAGCATTCTGTACATAAAACTAAGTAACTTTACGCAAAAATTATTGCTGGGAATCGACTTTTTTTTTGGGGTGAAAAATCACGTTTTACGGTAGGACTCGATGGAAAGCACTCAAAGCATTGTGCTGATGGATGGATTGAATAGTACGGGGGGTCGTGGATGTGTGTAAAGTAAAAATCTAACATTAAAAACATGAGTATTTAAAAAAAACATGTGAAAAATTTGGAACGTTGACCCCCAATATCTCCGTAACTAGAAGGTCCCAGGTATGGTCTAGAACAAAAAAATGATCGCAAAGACGGGGAAAAAGCCTTTCGGCTATGTTAAGGGTCTATTTACACCCTTTATTCAATGCATGATATTGAAATTCATTTTTATCTTGGAAATTGTTATTGTATGTTATACGCAAACTTTTTTCTTTTTTCCTTTTGTCGTCTCTAGTAATTTATCCAGATAGTCTCTGCAGGCTTTTCTGTCTAGCTTACCACAGACGTAACACTGTCCAATCGACATACACATAACAGGAGAGTAGTTTCCCGTGTTCTGTCCAATCTGTCCTCGATGACAGCGAGGTGGACATTGTGGACATTGGGGCCAACAGGAAAAATCCATACGATGCCATAAGTGACAATTATTCTGACGATTTAATAATAATCTCTACAATTTAAGCCCTGACCACCGGTAGCTCGGACCCTGTTCCCGATGCCGGTGGGCTACTGTTTTTATATTTTTAAATGTTTTTTTATATTACTTTGTATAGAAATATTTAAAAATGTAAATTATATGTATAGAAAATAAATAAACGAATACAAATCTCAGATTATCATCACTTACGTTTGAATAAATTTTAGAAGGCATGACAATTGGAGTGCTTAGACACAAAAACTTGTAATAAAACACACTAACACTTCTCTGAGCAACTGTTGATATTTGTAATGAGGACCTCGTGAAAATCGTTTTCAAAGCGTTTCGTATTTCTCCGACAGGTTTTGACATACTTAAGTTTTGAGGTAGCTAATGTCAATCAAGGGAAGGGAAGAGAGGCCTTTGCCCTGCAGTGGGACACGTATGGCTGCTAAAAAATAATAATAGTGTCAATCCAAATTAGGCAACAGAATAAAATTCAAATTCAAAAATAAAATTGTATATCCGTATTTGACGTTCAAAACTACCTTTTAACCTTTTGACCGCCATTGTCAAGCAAGCGTGACAAGCAAGCGCGTGACAAGTGACAAGCAAGCGCGTGCCCTGTACACCAAAGAACACAAATATGTGACAAAATGGTAGGTTATCGTGGCTTGGCGTGGAGGGCACGCGCGTTCGTTTATGCTCTGGCGTTCAAAAGAGTGGAGTAATTGAAATACATAATTTTGATTTATTTTTGAATATTCTGCTATAGTTGTCGTGTTGTAGACACGTCACTTTGTCCTAGGCCGTTAGATGTCTTAAAAAGACTTGCCAAAATACCTTTTGTTTTGCCTTTCGCTGCCAAACTGTCAACACTTTTACAAAAAATATATTTCGGTCAATTCTAGTACAGTTTTTGTACCCATTGTTGTCACAGTTTTTTGTCTTTTGTATTTAATTCCTGGATCGGCTTCAAGACATTACATTAATTAACAAAAAAACATTTGTTCTTTGAAGAAATAAAAGGATCTTTCTTCATTAGCAGCCTGGTCTTTATTCCATTATTCTTTGTGTAACTAGTTTATATTATTAAAGTGGGAAAGTGGACGTTGATAACAGTATTTTGTTCTTGGCCAAGATTTTTTATAATAATCTTTTGAAGAAAATAATAGAAAAACAAATATTCATCGCTAATATTAATTAACACAATAGTTTTGATAGCCGTTCTATTTTCATAGCGACACAATACGTGCTAGCTTGGCACAGTTTTTCTGCCATGATGAAAACATCTAGATTTATTCTTAATTTAAGTTTTCTTTTTGTTTTTAAAACGGGGCTCCACTCTAATAACTTCTCCTGTATCGTGGATGCGTTTACAAACATTTCAACTCACAGACACAACCAGCCAGACCAGGAACAACCACCTGAGGCCTGGGCCAAACAAATATTGTACCGCGGGAATCGATCCCGTGACACGCAGCGTAGCAGGCATATTTTTTTATAAATACGTTGGCCCACACTAGGAATTTCTCCTGTATCGTGGGTGCGTTTACAATCATTTAAATTCACATACATAAACAGCCGGACCCGGAAAAACTACCTGTAAGCCATAAAAATATTTGATCCATGCGGGAATCGAACCGACGACACGCAGCGCCAATCACTCAGCCACTACGCCAAACGTGCCGTCAATTATTAAATTAATATGAATGTACACGAATCAACCTACAGGAATAAATTATCTATACCTAAATTATGATAAAACCAAATAATTATGTATTCATACTTTGGAAGAACTCAAACACACAGACCAAACGAAAAGCGACTTTGTTTCATACCATTCATAGATTCTTTACCAACAACAATCAGAAAATTATTGAAATGGTTCAAGATAGGAAAAAAGGTCTGTGGCAGCAGTCCTAATGAAACAATGATTTCTTCGCCCCCAATTTGTACGCTTTATACAAAGAGTAGCAACAAATTCCAGTGTCTGAAGGTCAAAAAAGATCCCTACAACGGTCTAGAATGACCTTCAAGTGTCAAACGCGTTCTTTGACCTAGGTTTAGTAATAATTTTCGGGTCTAGATAACTGGGTCGCGCCGGCAATCTCCTAATACGGGCGACGGAAATCTCTTGTGATTCTACTGACAATGGTGATGCGGCTTGGCGTATGGTCTAAGGCATAAGCTTAATATTAATTAATATTTTTAGCCGAGTAAAAATTGCGGGATAATCTGCTGATGTGTGCGGCGCGTAACCTATCATCATGCGGCAATGCTTGGTGAAGGGTTATGAACTAAACCACATACCTACACACGATACGACGTCGCATCGTGACTCTATGTCTTGTCTGGTACATCTTAAGGTAAAGGATATAATATTAGTGATTACAAACGACAAACGTAAACAACTAGGTCGGTTTGGGTATTTAAACAATTCATGATGAATTTCTTTAAATATTTTTGCACAACTCAACAAACTATAGATGTAGACATTGAATGAAATCGTATCCACTTGATAAGACCACCGCTTCAGTCAGTTGGATAAACATTGATTTTAATTAATTTAAGTCGGTTTGAAATTAAATACTTGTAAATTAACAAAATAATGATACTGCAGGATATGATATGTTCCAAAGTAGCTCTTATTTCATGATTCATGCCAAAACCGGCTTTATTTAAAAGATGATAAGACTAGGTGACGAATAAAAGAAAAGTATGTAAGAAAAAGTCATGCTGCACTGACCCTGAATCAATCGGAATAAGAACAAGTTATTGATGATAATTCACTGCATTTCATTTTCCTCCCTCTCATAGCTTGCACCGCTTCCCACGGAAGTGTTTCGTGGCTTTATTTCCGTCACGCCGTAAAAAAGCCAGCACCGAACGCCAGCGCTGTGTGCGAGCGGTCGCCATGCTTGTTTGGGTTCCTAAGTGTAGCGACACACCTGCTGACATTATGTCGCTGAAGTGTACGCTTTTTGTTATTATGTCGAAAGCTCCGAGTCGTACAGAGTTGGCCAAACTGGTAAAGAAGATAGACATTTCAGTACATTATCTGTCAGAGAGATTTCAACTTAACACAATAACACGGGGCACAATGAATCGGGTACAGTTCCAAGACGTCTTAACTCTGCTGCGATCAGACATTGACTGTCGCCCTCGCCTCGAGCTGGACATCAGGGCTGTGTAGAAGCACGCTGTGTTGTGGGTAGACTGGTAAGTAGGTCGTGTGATGTCACCACTGCACACAGGCGCGCTTTCCAATTCATTTTATGTCCATACTAACGATCGGTTCCGACAAGCTTATATTATCCCACTGCAGGGCAAAGGGATCTAGTGTTATTGTAGACCAATCATTTGAGAAAGAGTCCAGCTAATCCCACCATCTCCTTCTGGCCTGACATGTAGTAGTAATTTAAAAAGCATTGCAAGCCATAAGCATTTTGTAGTACTGTCGCGTACGTTCCGCAGACGTGTCCCTAAACTTACTTTGGGTTCCTTCGAAAACCGTGTCAAAGGTATTGTGTAAATAAAATGAACGACGATTGTGCGACGGTTGCATTGTCGTTGTTTGATGAAAAAAGACGAGTTGTTCGGGTTGTTGAAGATAAGTGTTGTTTATCTTGTAAACGGAAATTAAAGCTGTTGTTTTGTTGCAGTTGACAAAGTGAAGGATTGTTTTGACAATTTTGATTAAATAAAAGTAAAATTGTGTCAGCATAGTCTTGAAAAATTTGCTTTTTTTATGGTTTTGTGCTCATTTTATGTTACTTTACAATGAGATTAGGTTTTTTTATTTTGGAATTTGTTAAAACATTTATAAGTCTTCTTTTTATAAACACAATTGAATTAAAACTACGAATAGAATAGCCAGAGGGCTGGCTCTATCTTTGGCTGCCAGTCTTCTGGGCACGTTCCGGATGACAGCGATATGAAGGAGTACTTAGACGCCTAAGCTCCCTGTTGTTAATTTAGATAGTTAGTTTATTTCATATAAATTAGTCCCTTTTTTTGTAAATATTTAGTTTTAATTTATTTTAAAATTATACAATGTTTGCTCTCTGACGGACCAAATCAGAAACGAGATGATCCGACAGCGCATCAAGGTTTTCGACGCCAAGCGATAGGAGATGCCTATGTCTAGCAGTGAACTGCTGTAGGCTGATGATGAATTATGCTAATATTTCACAGTGATTATTCAGTTTAAAAAAAGGAATATAGTTCTCAGTTGCTTGACAATGATAGCCATTTAACTACATTCGACCATTCGAACCTTGCAACTGCTCAAGTTACATGATAGCTCCATCAATTTGATGGCCGACGTAAAATGAAACATGGCGAGCTTATTACGGATGTTTGTTGACGCTGCAAGATCGAACTCGATAAGATTCTATTACTTTTGTATCTCGAACACGGTGGCTTACGACATACGAGTCGCGGTAGTAAATCGTACGTAGTGGAAAACTGCAGGTTTAGAAACAGATAACACGTGTTTTGTGGGTATATAAAATAGGAATAAACCAGGGATCGTATGGTAGAAATATTGCAAGGATTCTGAATGTATCCATTCATAGTTAGGAATTTGGTGTAAAAATAAGTAAAAAATTCGAGAAATAACGATTGTAACTTGGAGATAGGATCTTTTTCATAAAAATATGAGTTCCAAAATACATGAAATTTTAATCAGAACAGTTGGAGATAATCACTTTTAAAAGTTGTTTAGTGTTTACATATTGGTGCTCGTGATTGTAAGCCTACACCAGTTATGTTTAAGATTTTTAGAATAGGGGCGAGCCTAAATCAATCAACCGACCAAAAATCCTGATTCCAGGTTACTACTGAGAATTTCTAACAAAAAAGCGAATTACACTTTGCCTGACCAAGGAAAACTCAGGACCACATGTTCATCAGCAGCGCTTGAGACCACCAGACCACCGAGGCATTTATTTTATTGACAAAATTGACAAAGAAATTCAGCCTATGCTTGTCTGGATGGTTAAAAGTTAAATAAGGGTTTTCGTGGCACAATTTTCCAGATTTTCTGATGTAAGTCGTCTAAAACTTTATATTAGTAGCCGTCATCCGCATAGCGTAAACTATGCTAGTCGAGTTTCACCTAGATTTTTGCGCTGATGCGGGTTGAATATTAAAATTCTCAGAGCGACTGCCACCTGACCTCTAGAACCAGGCTAAGGAACATCGACAGCCAGATTAAAATGGTGATCATAGTTAAACCTGGCTCATCTACAGATTTATGAATTCCCATTTAATTTCAATAATATTTTCTGACTACTATGTCAGTTAAAAGGACTCTTCTTAGGGTTTCCATCAGTGGCAATCGCTTTCTTATTTCTACAATGACATTGATCAGGATAGACATAGTTAAGCTTTTCGGTGGCCTATTGTTAATCTATACAGGGTGTAAACAAATAGATCAAACTATGTAACTCCACGCAAACATTAACATTAAAAACCTTTGTTTGACACAGTTTGTCCCCCAATATCTCCGTAACTAGACGGTTTCCATGTATGTTCTAGAACTTTAGAACAACAAAAAAAATATCGCAATGACGGGGAAAACAAGTGGCTTTCGGCTTCGTTAAGGATACTTTTACATCTGTTATAAATCTTATTACTATTATAAAATGTGCGAAAGTTTGGATGGATGGATGTTTGTTACTCAATAACGACAGAACTGCTGAACGGATCTGCAAAGCACAGAGATAGATTATGGTCTGGAATATTACATAGGCTACTTTTTTTACTAACACATACATATCAAATTTTCCACGCGAACGAAGTCGTGGGCAACAGCTAGTAAGAAAATAATGTTTGTATGTTTGTTCTCTATGCATTTCTAAACCACTGATCCGATATGATGAAACTTTGGTTGGTGCTTTTGTGTACCCTGCGAAGGTTTCTGGCCGCTTGTAGCCACAGCGCATAATGGCACAGCTAGTCTAATGTATTAGGGTTCCGTATACAAATTTAAAAAAATGGAACCCTTATTGATTCGTCATGTCTGTCTGTCTATCCGTCTGTATGTCACAACCACTTTATTCCGACACTATTAAGATTACACAGTTGAAACTTGGTAGGTAATAGATGTATTCTGTGAACCGCTTTACGATTTTAATACAAAAATAAAAATGTTAAAATATTAAGGAGGGTTCTCCATACATGGAACTGAAACTATTTTTTTTTCATCAAGCCTATACGTGCGGGGTATTTTTTTATTATATTGTTTGGTGCTACGGAATCCTGTGTGCATTTGAGTACGACTCGCACTTGACCGGTCTTTTTTACTTTTCTATCAAAGTTATCGCTGATACAGTGTCACATTATCTAGGTCCTCGGGTAACCTAAATAGATTTTACGTGAAAAAATGTAGTATAATACAAAGTAACACCTTACTGCGGTTAGATTTTACAGCATTTACGGAGTGATAAGTTCATTTTATTTTCTTTTAACTTACAAAAGTATTTTGTTTGCATTTTAAAAGTTATACTACGTGTTGTTGCAGGTTTATTGTTAAAATTTTATGTTCGCAACGTTTACAGTGTTCATTTTCTTGCTTGTTTAACGTGAATACTGGGCAAACGACTCAATGCTGGGTGAATATAATATGAAATGCCGGCACAGCGTGTAGTAGTTTAGTTTGATAGCATTTTAGTGTTAAAACTGGATTTAAACATGATATTAGAAGAAGCAAAAGGAGAATTAAAGCTTTGTAGCGAGTTATTTTACCTCTGATATCAGCTACCAGTGGCGAAGGTTCCATACAAATCGATTCCTACCGGATTCCCTTTGAAAAATGACAGTCAGAATTCTATAGACAAATAATATAATCAGACTAAACAATTATGTCCTCCAGCTTACCTCTTACAAAAATTGACCCTTCACTATTGTCAGCTACCCAATATAATGACAGTAGTTACAGGTAGTCAGTGTCCCAAAAGTCTGACCAATAGTCTTACCAAGGGGTGTCGTATTACCCAGTACTAACTGGGTTGTGGACGTCAGATTGGCAGGTGCACTATGTAAAATACTGGTATTCAGCTGCATCCGTTTAGACTGGAAGCAGACCCCAACATATTTAGAAAAAGGCTAGGCAGATGATGATGATGATGATCAGCGACCCAACGAGAACCTTATTAGGACAAGAATAAATATCATTATGATTTTGACAGACTAACAAGTCTGACAAGACTACTGACAAGTAACAACAACCCAACAGCAACCTTAAGTGATGAAAATAAAGATCATTTTGATGTTGACAATGAAGCAAAATCAAAGATAACATATTTTTTAAAACGGACTGCCTCGTTGGTGCAGTGGTCGCAAGCGCGACTGCTGAGCATGAGGTCCTGGGTTCGATTCCCGGGTCGGCTAAACTGTCATTGGGTTTTTCTCTCTCTTATACACCGTGACTTTTTAGTCGTCTTACAACGGCAGCCCACTTCATGTATCCAATGACTACTAAACATTCATAAAAAAAAAAAAAGTTATTCAGTATTATGACACATGACGTAAATAAAACACCCTGTTGCGAGCAATGATCTACTGAAGTCGAGCGCTGGGTATGTTCTCCCGTTTGATACGTAAACATCATTAACAGGATGTTTCATAATTTTATTCTAATGTATAATTTATTTTTCTTTGTACCTGTTATGGTAGGTAAAAAAAAAAAATCGCGCCTGGAGCTATTTTATGTCGGGTACATTGAGTGGACCACTTTTGTAAGACGACAAAAAAGTCACGGTGTATAAGAATGATTAGCAATTGCCAAATTAGGGTGTTTTGCACTGTACTCTACAGAGAGGAACTCCTCCTTCCTCCTTACTCCCTTATTTTGAATACAGTAAGTATTTAGAAGTCCAGACGAGTAACTAATTAATTAGTGAGCTCTAATTAGTGAGCCCAAGTTGTACAGTTCACCTTCAAACTAAAATAGGAACATTACAGTAAACTAGATGAACCTAGTCTTAAGTTTTTGGAGCAACTGTTCGTCTATTTTCTTGTAATTGGCTATAGTCTAAATAATAGCATTAGTATTTAAGAAAAACTTTAAAAGGCAGATCTTCTTAGTGAGTCGAAGGCAAATTATCGTTATATTTAAATGGCCCAAAATTCAGCTATGCGAACTCCGCTCGCTGATGCAGTCATAAGATCGTAAAGTGCGCAAGTGTCAGGACATGCAGCTCAAGATGGTAGGTGGGCCAGTGTCTGTGGAGAAGAAAAGGCAAATGTAGCACAGATTATCAAAACCGACCAATAATTTCGTCATCATCACCTTCATTATTCAGCCGAAATAACAAGCGTACATTGCAGTGCGTTAGAAAATCTGGAACATCAACCTTTGAAGACGTTTACAGTTAACCAAGGTCATTCCCAAGCACTGTCACTACAATCGGTCACGTGTATCCTGCTTCAAATTTCAGTGATCTAGCTGAAGAAGAAGAATAAGAGAAGAAGCTAGTGAATAGCTTATCGATTTACCACATTCCGAACAGGTTTTTTTTTTAAGTCTGCCGATTCACATATTTTTACCGTGCACTTTTAGGAAACAGTTTTTTTTTAAATTACCGATGAATAATTCCTTTGTGGAGGGGTTCGGTATGACGTACTGCACACGTGGTAACTGCTTGTGCGCTGATGTCACTTCCATCCTCTACGTATAACATCCATAACCGATAATTCTCAAACTGGTCACTGGCGAAACCACGGGCAATAGCTAGTTTTATTTAAAAAAAAATGTTTAAAATGCGACCTCTTTAGAGACGAAAAACTGGCATAAACACACATTCTACCCGCTCAAACTTTCTGCTCAGGTACTGGCTATAAATAAACCTTTCTATCCATCTCCAGTAATATCAGTCAGACGCCACGTCAGCGGGTCTCCTACATCTGACAATATTAAAACACCTGTTCCACGACGAAGGATTATGTAACGTCAGCTCTCATGCATCGTGTCAGCGATATTTTAAAGTTATATATTAAGTTATACTGATCTCTTGACATTTTGTAAAGTTTTATAACAAGGATCTCTTGACATTTTGAGATATGTTTTTGTCAAATTCTTGCGTTGTGTTATCATACAATAATGCTTATAATCTTTATTAAATGTTCATTGGCACAATGGGCCTGACAACTGCACTACAAAAACCACCCTTACTGCTACGGTATAAAGACAGTCAATGTCAATTTATTACCACTGATGAGCGGTTGACTACTTTAATTAGACATTTGCTATTAAAACGTGCTTCCAAAATTAGACGGTCAACTTTAAAATAAGTCTCTATGGCAAAAGAAGACAAAGTATATCTTCTATCTATACATTTAAAATTCAAAGTCCTGACTGACTGATTGACTAATACATCAACGCACAGCCCAAACCGCTGATACTTTTGACGTGACAACGTAATTCGATGGAGCCGGCTGCACGCACGAAAAAATGAGGCGTTCCATAAAACAATTGCTCAACGCACATTCGTTTCTCGAAAAATGCAACCATTCCATCAGTATTTTCTTATGACGTTGTCACGTTCAACTATCGTCAGTAAACCGACTTTACAGACAACCGATTTTTTGTGAAGAGTAGGTATCCACTAAGAAAGGATTTTCCGAAATTCCACCCCTAAGAGGGTGAAATGGGGAGTTGAATTTTCTGTTTCTTCTTATTCACACACACATACGGATACAGTGGCATTGCCTGTAACCTTTTCTTCCTTTAAGTTGAACTGTTATGCTCTCCTATGATCGAGATGATGATTGCAACTAGATTATGGGAAGACATAAATGATCCGTCAACACATGAAAAGGACATGCTTTTTTATCACACGTATTTTTTTACAGCCTCGTGGTTTAGTGGTCACAAGCGAGACTGCTGAGCATGGGGTCCTGGGTTCGATTCCCGGGTCTGGCAACGTGTTATTGGGTTTTTCCATCAGGAATTTCTCAGTAACAGCTACGGAGTCTGGATTTAGGCCTGCTTGATGGCAATAGGCTCGCCCCCTATTACATAGGACATAAAAAACATAACTGGCGAAATGTAGGTGTATTATTAGGTACACCTCTACCTATCCCTTTGGGGATTACGGGTGTGACAGTGTATGATTTTTTTTCTTAAAAGATCCTAACTAGGGTGTGGTTAAAGTAATATTTTTCCCTACATATTATTTTGGAACAATTTCCGGACATCAAAAAGTAACCCGAACATGCATTTTTAGTAGCAACATTCTTTCGGAACGTGCTAACAGCTCTGGAGCGTACTAAAGTGCATCGATACAGCTTATATTGCCTGCATTTACTTACGTTGATAGCGGAGTAAATATTGAATAAAGAAATATCTGAAGACTGGGTTAAATGTTATAGACAGCACGTGCTACTTGCACAGTGAGGCTTAAGGGAGACTTTCCACAGGGATTTATTATAACAGGGGGTTTTGGTGCTAGTTTCCTATGAGAACCTGGATCCCTGGTACTTGTCTAGACTAATAGTGAGGTTTTAGTGACATTCAAATATCGATGACAAAGTGTTATTGGGTTATTCCATCAGGCACTTATCAGTAGCAGCCACGGAGTCTGGATAAAATTTGAGCCCCCTTGATGGCAATAGGAGATACTCGGGGTCAAAGATCTGACTTTTTCACAAGTTTTTAGTAGTGTTGTAGTTTTTTTAAATACATGTTTTTTTTTAATGTAAGATTTTTACTTTAACCACCTCCAAGACCCCCGTACTATTCAATGCAATCATCAGCACAATGCTTTGAGTGCTTTCCATCGAGTCCTACCGTAAAACGTGATTTCACCCCAAAAAAAAAAGTAAATTCCCAGCAATAATTTTTGCGTAAAGTTACTTAGTTTGATGTACAGAATGCTTGGTTGACGGCTATGTGAAGAGTCTATTTACGTCCTGTATGCTCATCATTTCTAACTTTATCCATTTAAGTCACTCCACACATCCATCTCGTATCGCATCGTAACATTTTAGGTAATACATAGTTACGTCTCTCGTAAATAATGTAGCATTTAATATATGGGAGTCACTTTTGACAGAATAAAGACTTAAATAGGCTTGACGTAGGATTAATACAATCAATTTTACCCTAACCAACTTCCGAACGTGCCAAAAAGTTGAGTCATTTAATAACAGTCCTTCATCGGTGACTTCTACCCCAAGTGTTTTATATAATTGTATAACTGTTTGTTTATAGTTTAAGAGTTAATAATAAGGTTTAATATGACAATGTTAAAAGCCACGATGGGGTTGACATATCTGTTTAGACAAAAACCCAAAAAAATAAAAGAGAAAAAAAAAAAAATATATTATATATTTCTTTTTAGGGCTTGATTCAGAAAGCGGTACTTCTGGACACGGCTCGTATTTTTAGGAGGTTCCTCTCTCTGGAGCCCTGACCGCCGGTAGCTTGGACCCTGTTCCCGATACCGGTGGGCTACAATTTTTTATATTTTTAAATGTTTTTTATAAGGAATATTTAAAAATGTAATTTATTTGTATAGGAATAAATAAAAGAAAATTTATATACTTTATTTATATTCATTACATTTATATATTTATATTTACTTGAAATTGAGCTCTTAAACCACTGAATTCGAACGTATTCACTCTCCGAAGTCCATTTTATTTTTACGACTTCAATTCTAAGCTGGACTAGTTCCATTCAATATCCAGGTCCAATTACAGATACCCCGCGGGCTAAATTAGTTGTTTCCAATAGTATTTGTTTGTTTCTAATTAGGTAATACATAAAATCTAGCGTTGCGAAAAGGAATTGAAAAATTTATTTACTGTTTCTGGGCATGGCTTGTATGGTACAGTGGCTGATCAATTATTGGGATCTGAGTTTTACAATTGACTCTCATATGGAATTTACTGGTATCTGTTCGATATGATGTATATTACCCAGTACTGGGTTTAGGAGGTCAGATAGGCAGTCGCTCCATGTGAAATACTGGTATTCAGCTGCATCCGGTTAGACTGGAAGCCGACCCCAACATAGTTGGGAAAAGGCTAGGCGATGACGACGATGGATTTTTAGTCTAATCAGACTCGATAATTGGTTTACATAACAAATCATAACATCACGCGTGTAATCCAAGATGGGTTACGCAAAGATGTACCTAATAGACTGCCTCGATGGTCGAGTGGTCGCAAGCGCGACTGCTGAGCATGACGTCCTGGGTTCGATTCCCGGGTCGAGCAAAGTGTTTTTTTTTATTTTTTCCATCAGGAATTTCTCAGTAGCAGCCACGGAGCCTAAAATACCGAGCAGCTAGTGCCCGACGCTGATTTTCAACTGGACCTGAGATGGTGATGTGACGGTCATAAAACAGTTTTGTTTCTAATAAGGTATGTGTAGGTCTGCATAAATAGGTACTTAAATATAACTAATCTGTGTTTAGTAATCATCATCTGCCTAGCCTTTTCCCAACTATATTGGGGTCGGCTTCCAGTCTAACCGGATGCAGCTCAATACCAGTATTTTACATGGACCGACTGCATATCTGACCTCCACAACCCAGTTAGTACTCGGTAATACGATACCCCTTGGTAAGACTGGTTGTCAGACTTTAACTAATTTGTATATAGTAATAACAAATAAAAATACGTACATTGTTGCTAAACTTATTCCAGACCCAATCAAAATCTAGAACACAGGTAGTCCAGTTCGTTATAATAGCCTTAATTACGTAAGAACCATAAACAGTAGAGTATAGGCCGTTGCCGGCAGCCCGTTATTTATTAAAGGCAAATTGTGGGTACCGTGCAATAATAGCAGGATATGACGTCACACAGCTCTGTTTCGAGCCTTTGTTGTTTTAGAAGTCTGAATGTATGTGGGTTGTATTTAGATATGGTATATGGGGATTTTGTATGATAAACTGGTTTTTTTTTGGTCCTTTGTTCGATTCCCAGGACGGACCCCACTGCTTCCCACTTTCTACCAGATTCGTTTGTACAGATAATACTATTATAATATTATACTATCTATTTATGTTGAAATTTCTTGTCTTGTTGAGTGCCCCATTAGTCTACTGGTCGCAAGCTCAACTGTTGAGCATGAAGTCCTGGGTTCGATTCCCAGGTCGGGCAAACTGTTATTGGGTTTTTCCATAAGAATTTTGTCAGTAGCAGCCACGGAGCCTGGATTTGTGCCCGGTTGATGGCAATAGGCTCGCCCCCTATAATATGGGAGTTAAACCTGGCGAAATGTGGGTGTACTATTAGGTACACCACTGCATTATACTTTGGGGATTACAGGCGTGATTTTATGATGTCTAAACTGGATTTTGACTTACAGTCTGAGAAGTCAGTGTAGAGAATACACATTTTTTATTTGCCCTAATTGTGGTGCTAATTTATTATGAACACATTAGTAAAATATCACTATATAACGAAGAACATTTTTTTTGACAGTGATATTTTGAATATCTTCTATTTACTCTGAAGATCTTTCGAAGATGTCTGTCATATTCTAAACAGTATAAAGTAAAAATTCATGCGTATAACATAACATAACATTACGCCTGTAATCCCCAAAGGTTAGGCAGAGGAGTACCTAATAGCACACCCACATTTCGCTAGTTATGGAAGCCTGCGTTTTCACCAGAGATGAGCGACGATATGCAGCGAGAGATGCGTATAAATTAAACAATCTTAGCTCAAATTTGAAAAATAAGCTTTACTATTGGTTAGTTCCGCACGCATCCCTCGCTGCGCATCGTCGCTCATCTTATGTGGAAAGCAACTTAAGTCCCATGTAATAGGAGGCGATCCTATTGCTACAAACGGCCACAAATCAAGAAACCGTGACTGCTACTGACAAATTCCTGATTGAATAACCCAATAACACTTTGCCCGACCTGGGAATCGAACCCAGGACCTCATGTCAGCAGTTATGCTTGCGACCACTGCACCAACGAGGCAGACATTAATGCTTAATTTGGATGTTATATTACAATTTATCAAATATCGCTGTCCATTTTGAACATACTCGCACATATAAATCTACCTCTGCCTTAAAAACTAACTCAACGGGACGAACTGCGAACGGGTCGATCTGCGAATGGGAGGAACTGCGAATGGGATGATTTGTGAACGCGGGACGAAGTGCGAATAGGACGGAGTGCGCATAACCCTTATAAATTATAAACCGTGTGAATTGGCAGTTGTTTCACATGCCTCCTTCTTCGTTCTTTCTTAGTTCATCCACGTTGGTGGCATCCGTTCGTGTCGGTTCTTCGTTTTAACCACGTTTGAGCCTCATTTCACCTAGAACACCGTTTTATGTAATGATATCATAGATCTTTGCCTGTTTTACGTAATAATCTCGTATTTATGAACCAATTTCAACGATGAGTTGTCTTTAAACAGGCCCCACTTACGAGCAGCGTAAAATATTTATAACATGATACAATAAAAAAGGTTAAACCTTAACACATGTGGATAATATTTTTTTTTAAATTTCGTAGTGATAACTTATTGTATTTATTTTACGTTGTTAGGTTAGGGTCAACAAGAAAATACAACGCTCGTTCAGAACATTAATATATCATCAAGATAGCAAAAATTTTAAATTTTCATTAAAAATAACGACAAGTAATGGCTAGTACAAAACTTTTTGATTGCGCCACTAATTTTAGCCCATCTCCATAGTGAATCTTAAAAGCCATCTATGAACGGGCTCACTCTTACTGTACTTATTTTAAGGTCGAAAATTCTGTGTACTTTTACTTGGCAATAGCCGGGCGGCAGCGCAATTACCGTTAAGCGACATGTATGATGTACATTCGAGATGGTCATTATTTTAATGATAACGGCCGTATATTACTTTGGAAATCCTTCAACGATACATGACCACAGTTTTTGCTATTAACAATGGAAATGGCCAGGGCTGCCTGGTGTGGTTGCCCATCACGATTGTTTTCAAAAAGCATTCATGTTTGACCTTTTGCTGTTGTCTAAGCTCAGTCTAAACTACATCAATAACTGCTGCTACGTATACTTGGTATCAAAACCACGAACTAAGCCTTTTTATTGACTTGTCAGAGCAAACTAATCACGCGACTTTCCAACGTACCGGTCTCAATAATTATTATATTTATAGAGGAATTATAGTCATTAAACCTACAAGTTTATAATAAAATCTGACGTTACAGTTAAGTCCATAATGTTCACCTATCAAGCAGATTTATCTTATACAGGGGAATGTAATTAAAACGCGAACTTTTTAGACGCCAACTTTTTTTTCAGCAGTTTTACAATTCACCCCTCAAAAATACTGGCAGCTTCTTTTTCAGAATATTTTCTGGCAACCCTATTCCAGTATTAATGTAATAATACTTTTATTACGACAATTTCCAAAGAAGGCAAGAGACAAGACAAAAGATATTCATGAATAAATTGTTTATGATAGCATAAATTAAGTGTGTCTTTCTTTTGATATAAAACAGACGGGCAACATTGAAATGAACAATGTCTTTTTTCTTTGAGGTAATTTGTCCTTAATTGTTGAGAATAAACACTTGAGGCCTTCGTGTGGACGACGGGTCTTAAATTTTAATGTGACAATCGACCGAATCAGGTACCACTGTTATAAAATATAGTCGATCCATAAAATAAATATCAACTACTCTTTGAAATGACTCGTTTAAAATCTAAAAATACTGTATTGCAATAGTAATATATTTTAATAGTATTACAATTATTATATACAATTTACAAAACAAAATCTTTTCTAAGGCGTGTTCCGCGCGTATAAGCTCGTTTTTAGAAGCGCGTGTGGCGCTTATACTCGTGTTTTTTGTTTATTGGCGCTTATTAGTTGTACAAGCATGAGTCGAGAGTGACGCCTCCACAAGCGTTCGCTCACTCACCCCAAGCAAACACGCCACCAGTATAAGCGCGTGTACGCGCATTCGATTTTTTGAAGCGCTTAAGGTGGCGCGCGTGTAAGCGTATAAGCCGGTACGAGCTTAAAAATACGCTAGTCTGTAACCGCTGTAACACCTTGGCCACAAGTTTCATACTCAACGCGACTCGCGCGTTGTGCCAGTGACTGCGAATGTGCATATGAAACAAATTGCGTTGAATATGCCAAGAGTCACCGCTATGCGACTTGCGACGCGTTCACAAGGGGCACAAGTACTGCTCGCGCGTGTCTCTCGAAGCAAGTCGCACTGCCTGAGTTCGGGAACGAGGCATAATTCATAATTCAACTTCTTAGAATCAGAAGTGTGGTTTAAAAGTAGGGTTAGGCAGAGGTGTACTTAATAGTACGCATACGCTTCGCCAGTTGTATTTAGTCCCATGTCATAAGGAGCGAGCTCATTACTATCAACCGGGTATAAATCCAGACCCCGTGACTGCTTCTGAGAAATTCCTAATAACACTTTGCCTGACCTGGGAATCGAACCCAGGACCAGCTCAGCACCACTAAGCCAACGAGGCAGTAAAGTAATCCGCCAAAGTAGTCCGTCTGTAACAAATATTATTCATAGCTGTACCGGCGTTGTTTCATTACGTGTAATCTGAAGTTTTATACATCGTAAAGACAGGTTTTGTAATTTAAGGGGTGATTTCAACCTAATAGAATTTAAAATGATTTCGTATAAATCTTTGGGAAAGTATTTCTTTGTTTATGAAGAAGAAGAGTCTACAAAATAATGGAGAAATTATTACGGATGGAGTTTATTTTCTTTAAAAGTAATTGATTAAAAATGATATAAAGTGCATTTCTTGTGATGTTGTAAAAGCTGATGATTTTTGTATGAAAGTGACATTTATCATTGTTTTATCAACCCCTATACCCCTTGCACATGGACAGCATATTAAAAATCGATTTAAAATATAAAAGGAGATACTTTTATCATAGTTTCGTGTAATTTTATTAAGCAAGGGTAAGTATATTGGCGAGGAGTAAAAAATATAGCACTATAATCGATTTATGTAGCGTATATTCCAAAGGCTCACATTGCCCAATGGTCCCATTGGGCAATGTGAGCCTTCATCTCGAGACGCAGATTCATTGAAGTCCGTATTCCACAATAGCTTACAACCATAGCGTACTGCTTCAACTAGGTAAGTTTGTCCTCGTTTCTGTTCCCCATTACACTCTTAAGATTGTCGCATACTATTTAATGAAAGACAAGTACACTGCAATTTAACTGTTTCAAACTACGAAATAGTTAAAAGAAAAATGAAAATGCTCGTAACATCTGGCGCAACGAGTTTTCAAATTACGACATTTTGCAATGTTTATGCATCAGTTGAACTTAATTAAAAATTTAACAACATGGTTTAAAATTCGTTTTTTATTTTAAAATTTAAATGCAGTTCTGAGAACTTTTTCACTGTAATATTTTTAAGCCTCTATAGTGCCACTACTATGTATTCCCGTTTCCACGTTTCGCTAGTATGTTTTTGTGAAAGTCCCATGTAATAGAGGGTACGATTACAAGACATATCCCGACTCCAGCTGCGACATAGGGAGGAGGGTTGATATGTTGATCTCTCCCTAATTTTCCTGTTCTTCTTAATTATGTGTCAATGAATTGAAATTGAGTTAGTCCAGTATATATACAGGGTGTTTTTTTAAACGTGGGCAATACTTTAGGGGCGTAATAGTACTCATGAAAATAAGCAACTTTTACTATGAGACCGATCATGAAATCGCGAAAAATATATCAGCTGATCCATACATGGCGTGACTCGAAAAAATGTAGGCAACAGCAGATTTTTTAAATCATATTTTACAGTTAGCTCAATAGTAAAAGTTGTTCATATTTATGAGTACTTTAGTCCCTTAAAGTATTGCCCACGTTTAACCAAACACCCTGTATACAACGTGTAACAGAATAAACGCAAGACCTCTCGTGTGGTGTCTCAGACCATGAAACTGAACAACTTTTGTTTTAAGAGTTCTTGAAATTCGCAAAAAAAAAATACTTTCTATAGAAACGGACGCAATCAGCTGATCCACATGTATGGTAAAAGTAAAAAAAAAGTTATGAATTTCCAAAAGTCATAGAACAAAAGTTGTTCAGTTTCATGGTCTGAGACACCACACGAGAGGTCTTGCGTTTATTCTGTTACACGTTGTATAGTCCTCCTTATAACGATTTCGATTTCGGCGACTAAATAAAGTAAAATTATTTCCTGTTGTGTGCCCGAATATGACTTGCTAGACCGAATTAGACCAGTATGTAGCCACCGGCACAGCTCTAACATTTGCTTCGATTCTTGAAAGGTATAACTGGTTGTGCATGATGGGCAGGACTGGTGTAGCATGTCCTGCTCCACACTGGCAATCTGTTTGGGATGGATCGAGGATACCACATTTGGCCAGATGATATCTACAGCGGCCAACTTGGGCTCACAATCGGTTAAGAGACTTCTTGATTGACCACTGCAGTACGTATCCGGGGGGCAGATGTTCTTCGGGGTTGATGAAATTTGGAAGGATTCGATGTTTGTTTCTCCACAGTTCGCATCTCTCGTCTGACGCACCGTCTTCTAAGGAGGTCGTATATCGTATAAAGCTTTTATGGCTCTTTAAGCGGTCTTTGATTGATCTTTCTGTTACCCATGTTATATATTCCAGTCCACGTCCCTATGCTAGTATACCATAGTTCAGACAGGTGTCTACTACTGGACATAGCCCCGCAAGCATTTCCACTATGACATCTCCTTTGCCTCCCGCATCCATCGCATTCTTGTGATTGACCAGATCATTGGTCCTCCTTGAAGAAGTTTTTCACACACAGTGTGCCTTATGCCCTACTTGAACCCATCAGCCAGCCATCGTTTCTGTGAGTAATGTGCCAGCCGCATACGGGTTTAAAATCTTGGATGTCGACCGCATAATACCCAACAGCTGTTACCAAAGCATCTATTGAATTTTAAGTCTTGATATCTCGATGTGACTTTGGAAAAAGACTCATCACACAGCCGTCATATACGCTTTCTGCCATTAATGTGAGTAACATTGAGTTAAATGTAACTGAAATAATTTTATTTTTGGGGACAAAAATTACAAACAAACGCGCATCCGGTGTTTAAAGTTAAGTTATAACCGTAACCTTTTGGTTACGGAAATATATAAGAACCTGGTTCCTGAAACCTGGTTCTTAAGCATGAAACTGAGCAAAAAAATTATGAGAAGAAATAGGTGAGTGGTTTCATGAAGTGTCTTTTTACGCGTTATGTTTAGCACCATTTCAAAAATATGCCGGTTATATCGTAAAATTCCATCATTAAACCAATAAGACTCCAACTTTATAATGCCCTAACTATTTTATTATTTGTTTGGGTGTTGCCAGTTAACGGGTCACGCGAAAAACTACATTAATGCCTTTAATATTTATAGTCTGTCAACGTTTCTGGCTTAACTGTCGGCCTTGGATTATTTGACGGGTTGTTAGAAGTTAATGATTCGTTATGTTAAGTGGAACGAACGAGAAATATTTTCTTATGGCCGTTATTTTGAATGCCGTCAATGTATCGATGGCCTTGTGTTACAGGAAATGGGTTAACATATCATTTGTTTTGTTCTTATGTTTCGTGACTTTCAAGGCTATATTTTGTCGTAGTATAGTGGTGGTCAGTTTTATCGCAGTCAAAATGATATTTATCTTAATTTTAAACATCCTCCAAAGAATTTTCCAAAAAGATATGTGCTAAATTGTACCTTGTACATTAAACAGCTAATTTACAATCTATCAAATTTCCCAATCTCTTTGACTGGATGTTGTGACATACAAAGAAAGCCTACCTTGTAAAAAGTTAGCTGAAAACCGTTATTAATGATCGCACTTAAGTACAAAATTAGGATAACTTTTAGCTGAATAAAATATAAATTAAAACCATACGTAAAAACACACACACAAAACCAAAAACGCAGCCATCATCACAACAAATTCATATATATGAAGCTGAAAGATACATAACCCACATACAAAGAATAATGAAAACTATTAGCTAAATAAAATGAAATTTAAAACCATACCCCAAAAACCAAAAACACACACAAAACCGAAAACGCAGCCATTATCTCAACAAATTCACATACATACGAAACTGAAAATCCAAAATTAAAAATACCATACGGCTCTATAAGAGATGCTAAAAACTTTTCAGCAATTAGACCGAAAGCTCTCTGCTTTAAAGTGTTATTAAAACACATCCCTCGAGACTTCGGTCCTCCTGAAAATACGAAGCAAATGAAATTATTTTTTACTCACTAAAATGTGGAATGTGAAATTGAAAATGCAATGGGTTTAATAAGCTCAAAGAATTCCTTTACTAATATGTGGTTGTTTTGTGATGGAATAGACGCTTTTTGTTATGTTTCTGTTTTGGTATTTTATTTATAAGCTTTTTTTTTAACTTGCCTTTGAGTAAGTATCGGTCAAATCCTGCAACTGACTTTCGAGCCAGTTTCCCCCAAATGATTTGACTGAAATTTTGCACACATTTTTGGTTCTTCAATTTTACGACAGACACTACTTGATCCTGCAGTCAAGATTGCCTCCTCATGAGAGAACTCCTCAACGGTTAATAGCATGGACACAAATTTTGTATAAGATAAACCTAATTTTCTTCTTTTCATTAAAATAAAAGCTTGTTTTGCGGATGTTTGGGTTGGACTTTTTTGTGTTTTTGACTAATGAGGACTTATCATATTAACCTGGAATCACCCACTGCTGGGTATAGGCCTCCCCTTTTTCTAACACATTTTTCATTTCTTCCTCACTATTATCAAAACTATGAAAAGGGAACCAATAATTATGTCCTAGAATCCAAAATTCGAACAAATATGACATCCAGCAAATTACACGGGGTCACGTGGCGTATTAAGGGTCACAGGTATGAGACCTGAGTCCTATCAGAGTGGTAAAGTTATACCCTGATTATACAATAACATGGCTAAGCCGTTCCACAATGACGGCAATGCAGTTATGGTCAAGATTCACAAAAACATGAATTATGGTAACCTTTCTACTGATTCCTCACTTCATTCCTTCCCCAATCTTAAAACGAATTCTCTTCCCATTCTTACAAAGAATAAATTACCAGGAAAAATATAATCCAGTCAACATAATCAGTTCACTTCAACTTAATGGATGAGCTCCACCCCTTACCATACTTCGACTAATTGCTAAACGAGAACGATAAAAGGTAATCATGGTCCAAAGCTACCACTTAAGACATTACTCACGGGAACTATTTCCATATATTTTTTGGGCAATCATTATAGAACACTTAGGAAAATTCGGTATGTCTCTCGGGATAAATCAGGGTACTTACTGCGATGAAATACCCAATATTTTAGGGTATATTAGGATGGTAGAATTAAGGTATTTTTTATATATTTGTCAGATATGTCAGGATTTATTCCGTTAGGCTCGTACATCATGTGGGCAGACAATGGGTATCGTGCTATGAAAACAAAACACTGGGTGCAATACACTGTTTCTAGCAAAACTAACGAATTACTTGAGATTACAACTTAACACGGGGCACAATGAATCGGATACAGTTCCAAGATGTCTTAACTCTGCCGCGATCAGACATTGACTGTCGTCCTCGCCTCGAGCTGTAAACATCAGGGCTCTTTAGAAGCCCGCTGTGGTATGGGTAGACTGGTAAACAGGTCACGTGATGTCACCACTAGCGCACTTGCAATTCATCTTATGTCCGTACTAATGACCGGATCCGACATATTTTTAAAGTAGTTAGGACTCTTTCGAGGCTAAACTTGGCAGTGGTCAGTACAAACAGCAAAAAAACCACGTATTATTGTGCTTATATGTATGTTATCAGAAAAGGTATGAAGACTGTCTGTAGACTTGATAAAAAAGTAAGAAAACGAACGGTAGGTACTTACGACGGATTACCATCAGAAAGGTATCTTCCAGTTTGGTTATTACCTCAAAAATAAGAAACGGAAACAAAATATCTAATGCGGACTAAGCTTTACATCCAAAAGATAAAAGACAAAAAAAAACACGAATCGAAATTTCCTAAACGGTAAGGGTCGTGTAGCACTCAAGCAGACCCAAAGAAAATCTGAAGACTTCACAAAACAGTAAGATTATCCTATTATCGAATTACACTTCCTCAAGGGAATATGTATACAATATATAATAATATAGTGATATAAAAAAGATGTTCCATCGCCGTTAGAATGGAAGTCATGAATAATTGAGTGGACCATGGAGGCGGTCATAAGTCTTGAATCGATGACGTGGATGTACTATTTCTGGATGAGTTGTCAAGGCTTGGGCGAAGTCTTTTCTTTGTAGTGAACGTTGGGTCTATTATTTATGTATGGACGTTGTTGTTTATATATTTGTAGGTGTACAGTTTTCTGCTTGTCATGTTCTAAGTGCGTAGTAAGAACATTATTCTAAGCATTGGGTTAAGAATATCAGCTGGAGTTATGTCGGCTATCGGGGTTTAAATAATAATAATATGGAGCCCTGACCGCCGGTAGCTTGGACCCTGCTCCCGATACCGGTGGGCTACAATTTATTTTACTTTTTTTAAATGTTGTTTATTTTAAGAAATATTTAAAATTTATAAGATTCGTATGAAAATAAATAAAGGAATAATAATATATCATTTAATTTAGGTAACAAAGACCCATAACATAATATATACCTTATAGACTATCATACATATTTATAAAAACAAGAAAAGATAAACTAATGTACAAGTGACGGCGTTGTGTTTCGCTGCAAGCACTGGCGCTGGCGCTGGCGCTGTGTTGTTTATTTATTTGTTGTTTATAATATTTTACAGTATCTTGTATAATTTTTTTCCTCCAACATTACCCGAGTCCATACTGCCATAACCTAAACTTCCATTCATCCAAATGGTGATCCAATTATAGCCTTTTTTGGTGTAACTCACATTATCTTTACCAATGACGTCAATTAAGAAACCGCCTCTTAAGATTTACTCTTTCATCGATGCCAATTCAGATGATGATATTTTGTAGTTCGGCGTCATGTGATCAGTGTGTTTCAGTGTGTCTATGTTCTTCCTCTTTCTCAAGTCCTATCATTCTTATCTTATTCTTCCCTTTGCTTGCCTCATCCACTTCCTAACTACGTCCACGTCCGCTGTCCATCCTATTTGTATTCGGATTGCGGCCCGCATGTTCCTCACTGCGGCCCAAGATTGGTTATGCGTACTTAGGATATTATGTCGGCGTTTGTGTCAGCCGGGAGTCTGTGATGTTGGCTACATTGTTTATTTATGCTACGTATTGTGTGGCTGAGAGTACTGTGGACTATTAAGAAGGAATTTTATTAAGAAAAATGTAAATTAAAAATCAATATTGCGAAACATTTTTTATGAAAGAAAGACTGAGCTAATATGAAAGCTATCACTAACCTAGATTTACCATGCATGCTGGCTGCTGGTTGGCGATTGCATGCTATAATTGCAACTCGATTTTTACTCACTTTTGATCTTTTTTACACGACAAGCGTGATTTTTCAGTAGTCGGGTTTTTTTAGTTGTAGCATACCACACAAATTCTTGTTTAAAAAATCTATTGCCGTCAACTGAGTATAAATCCAAACTCCATTGCTGCTACTGAGGAATTTCTAAAGAAAAAACAATTCAACTGCCCGACCCGGGTACAAAACCCAGAACTTCTTACGATTAGACCATTAGACCAAAAGTCAGTTACACTTTTGTCTGTCAACCTGGTGACCCACCATGACGTCTTAAAGCAGGAGTTATCCCAGTGTGGGAAAGACATGGCGCTAGACGACCTGTATAGCTCTGTCTCTTTCCCACACTGAAATTACACCTGCTTTAGGACCTCATAGTAACCCTCCTGGAATTTTACTACGAATAAGGCGTCTGGTTTTGCCAGACGCGTTTATTCCAAGTTTTTGTGTCCATAAAGAATACAGGAAAATTCTTATTGCAATTCTTAGGATGAAACCTAGTGCAGTTTGCTTTTGAAGTTTCAGTTCTTATTTCAAGCGCAGTCAAAATAAAAAGGAAGAAATTGTACAAACTACAAAGTTCTCTGAAGTCATGAACTCGAAACTTGGTTATTTTTTCATGATGTACAAACAATGTAGTAATGTAGATAATGTTGCAAAGTTAAAACGTGTTTATCCTTCAGATTTATCAAAAAAAAAACAACGATTTTAGTTTTGTATAACTTTAATCCATGTTTATTACCAAGGACATCATCATTACTTGCTGAGTACAATAAAGATTGTTAACTCATATAACAGCACGCCTGTAATTCACAAATAATTAGGTAGAGCTGTACCTAATAGTACACCCGCATTTCGCCAGTAATGTTTAAGTCCCATGTAATAGAGGGCGAACCTATTGCCAACGACCGAGCACAAATTCAGACGCCGTGGCCTGATACTGAGATTTTTTTTTTTCTTTTTTTTTATGGAAAAACTCAATATCACTTTGCCCGACCCGCGAATCGAACCTAGGACCAACGAGGCAGCTACTTAAATGTTTTTTTTAATAGAACTGACATATTTATATCTAACCTAAGACTAGATACGTACTCTTCGTATTACGATGCAGTTTTCTCACGATGTTATTCTTCAAAAGTCAGTAGAATCTGAAATGAATAAATGACGAAGCAATAAAATCTTGACAGTGACAGTCCACAAAAATCTGATATTCTCATAAATAAAACTATCAAGACGGCAATGACTATCCTACTCCATGTTATTATGTCCAAGAGTTGTGTGTTTTCCCCTCCACGGCAGTATATTGGAACTAAATAAGATACCCCTGGAGATATTTGCTTAGCACTTCAGAACCCTCCTGTTTAAGGACATTCGGTAATATTAACCTTTTTGTATGAAAGTGTTACTGAAACTCATACAGAGTCCTCGTATGAGTTTGAGTAACACTTAAGATTGATACCCAAATATTATTACAAGGAAAATATTGGAATAATGCAATACGTTTGTTTGTAAATGTCACTTTTCGAGGAGATAGCTAACAAAGTTTAATGCTATACGAATCTTATTATATTAAAAAAAAAAATGTAAAAGATATAAGAATATTGAAATAAAGATAAAAAAATATTGTTATACAGAAAAAAAAAGTTTATCTAAAAAAGTAATTGACAAAAAGACAACTTTGACCCCGACGTGATTTGAACACGCAACCTTCTGATCTGGAGTCAGACGCGCTACCGTTGCGCCACGGAGTCGCTTGGCAGATGCTCAAAATAGGGGAACGCTTTCCATAGAGACAAAACATTGGTATTATCGTTTTGAAAATTGGTATTTTATTTTACAACGAACGGTGAGAAGTCGGTGGAGTTAGAATAGTCAAAGATCCAAGGCCTCTAGACGTTACTTATTTTCTGGGTAACAAAATAATTATGTGGGATGTAACGTATAGATTGGGCCAATGTATTTTTGCATCATCTTTATCTATCTATTTACGTCTATGATTAAGATTTACAATTTCGTTTTTTTTCTTATTTTCTTTCTCTGCCTAACCCCTCTGGTATTACAGGCGTGATGTTATGCAATGCTATTTATGGGTGAATCAATATTTTGACGGTCTATTTACCAGTGGCGAAGGTTCCATACAACTCTATTCCTACCGGCTTCCCTTTGAAAACTGGCAGTCAGTATTTTATAGACAAACAATAAAATCACATTAAAGACTCCGCGGCTTACCTCTTACAAAAATTGACCCTTCGCTACTGCTATTTAAAGGTAAACGGTGCTAAAGAATTTTTTTTAAATATTACTTGAGGGTTTTGATTGGTGTTTCTTTAGTGGGCGCAGACGCGGATATTACCCGTGAGTAAACAATAGGTACTCGTACGTGGTTGGTTAAAAACCGGCAATAAGTTTGTCCCCAATTAAACGTAACTAGCGAAGAGATTAATATACACCCCAACCAAACTACATTAGCTTACACAAACTTAATATTATGTTATGTCAAAACCGCTTACTTACAAAGCTGCACACATGCATACATACAACACACACACGCGTACACACACACACGCGCGCGCGCACTCACACACACACAATGAAAATAACAAACAGAAACTAAGTCAGTTATCACAACAGGCAGGTGCGGTTTATACATACTCGTGTCATATCGAACAAGACAATTCATAATAGTATATGGAAATCAGCTTACCATGCCTTGCCTTCCTCTTGTACACGTTCGTGAACAGTTCTGAATAGGTTATTATGAGCAGATGCGTCGGGGCTGTACTCGTTGTGTATGAAAGAAATTGTTAGTTGAGCGATTGAGCGGGAAGTATCGGATGAGTCATTTTGAGTTCGAAAATTAAATTTGGAAGCGAAAATAGAGATTTAATTTCCTAAATATAAAAATAATTTAAAAACAATAACAAAGTTAATAACAATATGTACGTACAGACGACAGCACATCAAGAATCAAATTCATCAATCACACAATCTGTCAAATTTCTTTAATAGATTTTCGACTTTATCGCAAAAGCATTAGGTTCAAGGTTGATTGGGAAAAATTGACAGTTTCGGGTAACTTGATGTGTTGGTTGGTGTCTGTAGATGTAAAAAGGGGAAAAAAACATTCATTGACGTCAAAAATTCTTCCGCATCGCTGTCAACGGGAATAGTGGCCAGAAGGCCGGCAGCATTGCCACGTTGGATGGCAATGCTGATTTTTTAATTTGAAACTGTTTTGTAAGTAAAGAAAAAAACATTCATTGACGTCAAAAATTCTTCCGCATCGCTGTCAACGGGAATAGTGGCCAGAAGGCCGGCAGCATTGCCACGTTGGATGGCAATGCTGATTTTTTAATTTGAAACTGTTTTGTAAGTGAATAAGGTTAAGTTTTGGATTGTTTTACATTATGTAGCCTCTGTGAAAAGTTACAACACTCAATGACAGATTTTGTAAACGTTGCTCATAAGGGCAATTAACATTAATTTGGTTGTGGATAATGTACTAGATGAAAACGTATTATATTCGCCGAAAAATGTCGCAACCAGATATGGAGCCCTCAGAACTTTGATATAACAACTTATGTTGAGTCGACTATCGGCTTTATACGAGTTTTACCACAATTCAGTTTTCTAGAAGATGTAGTCATTTATTGCTAACAACTAAGGAAATATTATGACTTTGCTGGACCTCATAGTCATAGCCATCTGTTGATATGTTGTTAATTCATATAAACGAGAAATAAATAAAGAGGTTGACCTGATTGTTATTGCAATTAACAACCTTGATAATAGTTACATAACTAGGCAAAATAATAATGTTGTTGATGATAACAAAGATACCAATCCAAGACAAAGAGAATAAGTTGCTATCACCAAAGTTAAATAACGTTAATGTACAAAATCCATCCCATATTAATCTTCAAATAACATTCCGTAATGACATTCTGTCTCCGCCATCTTTCGCCACTTCGGAAGCGGACCGAGGTCATGGTTTATTAAACAAACGAAATATTTAAACACTTCTCACTAAACACGGTTGTTCGCGTAAAAATAAGGACGAAACTTTTCTAATTTTGTGCCCGACAACCTTTGGCCACAGAGCAAGAAAAATGTCTTGGCGACCACTGCTAGGCTTCGGGTGATGTAACTTGCGTCACGCGTCACTGGTTCCCCTAATGTGAGGACCGTCGTATCACGGACTCGCGGTGACTATCATGGGACGCTCTACTAAGCAAGTTCTTTCATTAAAGTTTTTTATCTGTAGCGACTGTCTCAAAACGCTTGTCGCTTGAGCGTTTAGCTAGTGTCAAAGAGGTTATATAGAGCCACTTCTAGCCGCTGTGTCTTTCATCAATACATCTTATATCACATCATCTGCCTAGCCTTTTCCCAACCATATTGGGATCGGCTTCCAGACTTACCGGATGCAGCTGAATACCAGTATTTTGCATGGAGCGACTGCCCATCTGACCTCCACAACCCAGTTAGCACTTGGTAATACAATGGCCCTTGGTAATTCTGGCTGTCAGACTTTCCGTCCACTGACTACCTGTAATGTAACGACCGTCAGAACTCTTCAAATTACAGCCGAGACCAACGGCTTAACGTGCTTTCCGAGGCACGGAGAACACTAGGTATGTAATATATGATCACCCATATACAGAACGACCTTGGCAAGCGCGGCCTAACCTCGAAGATAGACCCGGTGTTTTTATTTAGCCACGAGTCCCTCAGCCACTGCATCTTACATTGTCAACATCTTATTGAAACCAAGCGGCAGCGTTTACTCAACGACACAAATGATGTATAAAAACTAACGGTTTTGAAGGCACAGAAGTTGTGCACTCAACGTACTTTCCACGCCAAGAATTTGATAAATACTGACGTCTCTAGACGTGTCTATGCTCTGTGCCTCCGCCCATCGGCTGATTAAATAAACAAAAAGAAGGTTTTTTATGTGCCTGTAATCTTTGCAATGAAACTCTTTGGAACTACTTAAATATTTTAGCACCTTTGACCACATTATTAAGGTGTAAATGGGTTTATGAGGTGAAGTTAACGATGATTTGTTAGACGTAGTTTTTTTAGTGAAGTTATTTTTTAATGTTAGGTGAAAGGTGCTTATACTTACCGTACCATCTCAACATGAATGATGTAACCAAGGGTGTGTAAAAGTATTCTGATTTAAAAGAGTGTCCATGGAGTTTCTTGCCCGTTCTTCTCCATAGAGATCTACGTTAGGGAATGGTCAACTACAGTACTTTCACAGTTTTTATGCCTTGTGACTGGGACTGTAGCTATCGTTGTCTTTGTTTCGACAATTCAAACTGTCCAAACAGACCTGTAACTGGCCTACTTGAAATAAATGCTTTGATTTTGATTCTGACTTAACGTGTGGCCGCGAGTTTTCTTTCTCTTTCTTGTTTCAAGTACGTTAAAAATGGTTTTGAATTTTGAATTAAAGCAGGGTTGTTCTCATAACTGTCTACATACCCTATTCACTGAGCCCAATTTTCTTAAAAGTGGACGACAGCAATAACCTAAACCAGCAAGATGTAGGTAGTTTTTATTCAACTTTAATGATTTTTGCGAATTTGTCCAACAACAAAAATATGTAGGCTCATTTTGCTGTTGACTGTATTACTGGTTTGCTCCACTCGACAAAACGCTTGGCGATAATGTCACCATCTCCGAAAGCGATTTCATATAGTGATGTGATATGATGTTACCCAGTTACTTGGCTGTGGGTAAGCAGCCGCTCCATGTAATATACTGGTTTTTAGCTACACTCGTTTAATCTAGAACTCTGCCTTAACGTAGTTGGGTATAGGCTACATGGCGGGTTATCAGTAAAAGCGTCGTGGAGTGAGCTTTCCCCATATACCGACTCTTAAACTCACCCAATCCTTATCGCTCAAAACTGTTGTAACCTACCTTCTTCTGATTTGTTTATTTTGTACTTGTTATGCTTAAACGATGTATGTTAAGTCGAAGTATTATTGTAAATGTTAGTATAAAGGGTGTACATAGCCGAAAGGCACTTGTTCTCCCCGTCTTTGCGATCATTTTCTTGTTCTAGACCATACTTGGGAACCTTCTAGTTACGGAGATATTGGGGGTCAAAGTTCCAATTTTTTCTCAAGTTATTTTTTTTAAATACATGTTTTTAATGTAAGATTTTTACTTTACACACCTCCACGACCCCCGTACTATATTGTTTTTGTTTTTATCCATGCTTACTGGCAGATAACGGTGTTCTGAACTTATTTATGTTTTCTCTATATATGTGAATTTGTACCTAATTCTTTTGAGAAATAAATATCTTCAACCGTTAGTAGGGATATAATGCCGACATCTGTACCACAACATAAAAACTACGCAACACACCTACCGTTACGCAAATTGTGTATCGCGCAAGAGCTCACAAGACACAGCACCGAATGGTCCCGACGTTATCCCTTTTCAAAAGAGTATGAAGAACTTCCCCCATTCAATTCTCATAAAATATTTATTTGCTAGAGTGCTTATATTCTCACGTATCTACGTGAAAAATTGAGCTTTCTAAAAACACGTCATGCTCGATTCCATTGCGTCTCCTATAGCATCCAGATATAACAAAGTTTCAATCGAGTCACAATACATCAATTCATTCGCATGTAGATTTCCCTCGACGCCGGGGTTACTGCGATTCTGTCACTCAATTCTGCAATACAATACTTTTGTTTTCTCAAAATTGAGTTTCAAGTGATGTCATGGAATCTCATTGCATGTATTTTGACAACATATAAGTTTACAAAGTTGCACAAGAAGCGGTTATAAAAAAGTCTGAGACGAAAGGTTCTTTGACGGTCGACCACTTTTCAATCTTATTACTTAGAGCTTAAGGATGAAAAATGGCCGACCTTCAGTGAACTCCGTAGTATATAGACTAGTATTATCAGCTTGTGATGTTCTAACTGCTGAGACACAAGCCTCTTCTGTGAGAGGGAGAGGGTTTTGAATCCATCATGCGGGCTAAGTTCGGATGGGTGCTATTGGTATTTTCTTCCCTGGTAGCTCATAAACGGCACAAATATGTGGATGTCTCTAACTATTCTCAAATTTTTTCTCTACTTTCGAATCAGATTTTACAGTAATTTTCAAATCATTTATATCTTTTGCTCAAAATAGTTACAGCACTGATAACAGTATTTGTGTCACTTGTTTAATTTAGTACTTTACAATATTCTCTTACCTTTGTATAGATTCTTTTTATCGATTTTTTGTGAATGTGTGGACATTGTAGGCTTTGTAGATTCCCAGCTGCTTGTTAACTTTTGTTAACTTTTTATTTTGTTCTACATTTTTTGTGTAGTAAGCAACGACTTATTGTCGGGCCTACGCTGTCCCCCCATACTTAAGTACAGATGCTGTATCCATAATACTGTAACACCAAATGATTTGAAAAGAGTAACCATGGAGTTTCTTGCCGGTTCTTCTCCATAGAAAACGACCAACCCGAACCGTGCACCTTTTTGTCGACGTTTTATAAGTACCCATCGAGGTCTATGTGAAATAAAATATTTTGATTTTGATTTTTGATTTTGATCAGTCCCAGTAAGCTTGGAATCGGTGTTGTACTTCGAAGCACAACCATGAACGCATTCATTAAAACTTTAGGTGGTAATAAAATCCTTTTAATTTATACTATTTTATACCACTAATTAGAAATTTTATTCCTCTCAATTATCGTAGATACACAGGTCATGCTGGGAAGATTCCTTCCCAGCACGACCACGCTAAAATTCTAGATGGCATAAAAGTTGGTGAAAAAAATGTTGGTGAGTAAAAATTTTTAGGCATGCTCCCGTTTCACCAACTTCTTCTTTTTTCTTATTAGTGGTATAAAATAGTATAAATTAAAAGGATTTTATTACCATCTAATGTTTTAATGAATGCGTTCACGGTCGTGCTACGAAGTACAACACTGGAATCGAGATTAGCTCATGGTTAGAAGCAAAATACTCACCTTCTACTACGAAGATTATTTCTAACTTCTATGACATTCTGAAAACGGTATAGAAAAAGGTATCGTGAGGAAACTGACATATCTTAGAACGAAAACTTCGAAGACATATCATCATCTGCCAAGCCTTTTCCAATCACCCAACTATTGTCGGCTTCCAGTCTAACCGGACGCGGCTGAATACCAGTATTTTACATGGAGCGACTGCCTATCTAATCTCCACAATCCAATTAGTACTGGGTAATACGATACCCCTTGGTAAGACTGGTTAACAGACTTTCGGGCACCTGACTGTCTGTAACGACTGTCAAAGATTTACAAATGACACACCCTTGGAGACAGTAGGCGTCCCAACAGTGGAAATGTTAAGCCAGCATAGAATTTAAACATAGTTATGTTTAACTGCCAGAACTTGGCTTCACCTTCGAAGAATACACGGCACGGTTGGCGCAGTGGCTGAGTGATTGACTGCTGCGCTTCGTGTCGTGGGTTCGATTCCCGCACGGAACAAATATTTGTATGGCCTACAGGTAGTTGTTCCGGGTCTGGCTGTTTGTGTATGTGAATTTCAATGTTTGTAAACGCACTCACGATACAGGAGAAATTCCTAGTGTGGGGCAAGGTTTTCTCTAAAAAAAAAAAAAAATACAGGCATGATGTTAGATATTATGTTAGGGCAGGGGCTCCCAAAGTGCGCCGCTGCGGGCGCCCTGGTGCACCGTAGAGACTAAAGAGTGGCGCCGTAAGGCGTTCCTATTTGCTATTCTCCGGAAACTAAACTTAGGCGTTTGCGTTGCAAATGCGACGACAATCCTTTTAGTTTACAAATCTAAAGAGCCACCAGAATTCACTTCTCAATAAGAAGAGAGTCTCACTGAACACTCTTGCGACAGCAGCCTTAAATTTTAAATTCACATTCTGGTTTGATTTGATTATTCATGAGTGTTAATATAATTACAAAAACTCAGCTTCATATTTTGGGGTACAAATTTCGACTAGCCAGGGCGCCGAGACAAAATACTGAACTTTTAAGTGCGCTGTGAACCGAAAAATTTGGGAATCGTAACGCAGGGGCTTACTTACGGTTAAGACGTGCAGCCTTCATTCAGTATATTCCTTCACCGCGGCGTCTTCAGAAAGTTCTAGATTTCAGTTATGAACTTATCGAAACTATGGCTACAATCAGTCGACTCTCAAGCCCTCAACAATTACCGCCTTATTAACAAACTTGTAAACTATCCAATAGCGAGTCGAATGCAAGTTGTTGGAACAACTTAACTTGTGTATTACGCAAGTTACTGCAAGTTTGTCGCCAACGTGCTATGCACTTGCACAAGTAAGTTTGGTGTAATACTTGTAAGTTTTGTTAAGTGTAAAGCTTTTGTACGTATTTATGATATTGTGGGATGTTAAAGATTTTGTACTTGTTTTGCAAGATGGGAACTTATAGGAAGCAAGTTTTGTAAGGAGATTTCTTTTGGCTTATGTACAGGCGTACCGCTTAACTGGTACGCTGCCTGCCTATAGTTGCGCAACACGGGATTGTGACGGCGTGTTGCAAGAGATCAGAGGCGATCAAGAGCGCGCGGTGTAAATGTAATGTAAATAGGAGTGATTTTAAAGTTGAAAATACTTGTTCCACATACAATTTACAGATATATTTTTTCTGTATGGTAAACATTGTTATTTTTTCTAATTTCTGTGTTAACACTTAGTTATACATATGTGCATGCTGTGGTCTCTGGTAATTAAAGGAATATATTTAAAATAACCTTTTGTTTATTACTATGGCCGATACTAATTGTACTTTTCGCAAAAAAATTAACCAAAATACTATAGGACAGTAAGTAATTTCGCTTGTGCTAGTACCTCTGTCAATCGCCCGCTGACTGGTGTCAACACGCCTTCTGCACCATGCAGCAGCTACCTCAGGCACTATCTGAGTTACCAATAGGCCTGTAGTTATTATTACCGTTTCCTAGGAAAGGTATATGCTTATTGGGGATTTGTATTGAACGGCGAGTTCAATTATCACATAAGGAATTAGGCAATGGAAGACTGATTAAAATCACAAGTGATTTTCACTGCGATAATTGTCCTCTATGTAGAAAAGCGACTTATCATTTCCCAAGAAAATGGTAAAATGATTCAATCAATGCCAGTCTGTCTAATATTTTTCTTGTTAGCCTGTCATTTGTCCCACTGCAGGGCAAAGGCCTCTTGTTTCTCCTTCCAAACCTCTCTATCTTGTGCGATGTCTAATCATTTTTCCCCCGAAAACAAGGTCAGATCATCACACCACCGTCAGCCGTGCAATGAGTGACAATCGTTGCCCAACTCTCCGGGTGCATTCACGCTACATGGCCAGGCCACTCCCACTTAAGCCTGGCTGTTTTCTCTCCTATACCTGCAAACTGAGCTAGAGAACGCAGGGTGGTGTTTCTAACACGATCTGTACGCTTCACACCCACACCACCCACCACCCACCCACTATTATGCTGCACTCCATGGCCCGCTGGCAAATCTCAATTTTTTTAGCTTTTTATTATTGTTCATTTTCCTGACCTTGTACTAAACTATTTGGGTTCGGCGCAGCACGTCTTCTTCTTCCATACTTCTCTATTACTCGTTATCTCGGCAGTCACCTCCTTTCTAGTACAACATACATATACATAACATCAAGCCTGAAATCCCTGAAGGGTAAGGCAGAGGTGTACCTAATAGTACACCCACATTTCGCCAGTTATGTTTTATGCCTCATGTAATAGGGAGCGAGCTTATTGCCATCAACCGGGTACAAATCCAGGCTCCGTGGCTGCTACTGACAAAATCCTGATGGAAACACCCAATAACACTTTTCCCGATCTGGGAATCGAATCCAGGACCTCATGCTCAGCAGCCGCGCTTGCGACCACTAGACGAGGCAGTACATCAAAATGTATTTATCCAAAGAACGTTATCATAAATACTCAATTTAATTCCTGAAGCCCCCAACATCTTCACCCATCCGTTTTAACATAAGTGTTCAAATATAAGCCTCTTATCCTCAAATCTAGAGGAGTATTTGACGATTGCCAGATTACGAACGCGAATGAGCCTCGACATCGTAAGCCGTGTAAGTGTTTGTGATTTTTCTTATTTTTAAGAGCGAATTTGTATGTGCGAAGATGTACTTGAATGGCAGGTTATTACGTTTTCTGCGGGACTGTACAAAAGAGATACCGCGGCCCTGGAATACAAAGAGCAAAAAGGAACATGGATGGGTTTTAGTCAGTACAAGTCTGACACTCCCTTCTGCTCCGCCCAAAGCAGGGGGGGTCATTTGATGATTTCCCATCCTAAAACAAAAAGATTATTACGTTTTATAAGATTAGCAGATGTTTGGTATAAAGTACCGGGTAACAATTAATTGATAGTGAAGCAAAGGAGGAAAAATATCATAGTGTTGATCTAGTGGTCGCAAGCGCGCATGCTGAGCATGAGGTCCTGGGTTCGATTCCCAGGTCGGGCAAACTGTTATTGGGTTTTTCTATCAGGAATTTTTCAGTAGCAGCCACGGAGTCTTCGCGCCACGTTGATGGCAATATGCTAGCTCCCTGTTACGGGACTTAAACATAACTGGCGAAATGAGGGTGAACCATTAGATACACCTCTGCCTAACCCTATGGGGATTACACGCGTGATGTTATGTTATGTTAAATTAATAGATTGGTTAAATGGGCAACAACTAAGCAACTGTGCATTATGTATAGTTTACTATTTTTAATGACTAGGCAGCTGTCACAGTATTGAAGTTATTTCATCATCTGCCTAGCTTTTTTCCCAACTATGTTGGGGTCGGCTTCCAGTCTAACCGGATGCAGTATTTTACATGAAGCGACTGCATATCTGACCTCCGTAACCTAGTTAGTACTGGGTAATACGATACCCCTTGGTAAGACTGTTTGTCAGACTTTCGGGCCACTGACTGCCTGTAACGGCTGTCAAAGATCTACATGTGACAGCCGGGACCAACGGCTTAACGTGCTTTCCGAGACACAGAGGAAACTGTATGTAATGGGTGGACACCCATCCATAGACCAGCCTAGGCAAGCGCGGCTTAACCTGAAGATTGATCCGAGCGGCTGTTATTGTTTAGCCACGAGCTCCTCTATTGATAAAGTTATTTCTTTGATGAAAAGTCATCGCATCCACCTGACCTTTTATCAACTACGTTGGGGACAGCTTCCAGTCTTATATTGGAATCACCTGAGTACCTGTATTTAAATGGAGCGACTGCCCATGTGACCATCTCATAATATATCACAATACATTATAATCGATCTGGTCTTTAAAAATGTAAGTACATGATTCATAAATAATGTAAATGTTTGTTTACCAAATGGTAAAATCTGGCAAAGCTTTTATATTGTGTATCCTAACTTCCTAACTAATATTATAAATGCGAAAGTAAGTTTGTTTTTTGTTTGTTACCTTTTCACGCCTAAACAACCGCACCGATCATTCTGAAATTTTGCATATACGTTGTCAAGTGTACAGAAACGGACATAGGGTACCTTTCAAAACTGCTGTTCCCGAGGAAAACAACAATAACGTTCTTATGATAATAGATGGCGCCACATCACCACGTGTCTTTTCAAATCATGATTAAATTATGTTATTACAAGCAGAGTACAACCCGAATTGATTGTCAAATTCTAAATTAACGCGAGCGAAGCCGCGGGCAAAAGCTAGTTACCCATTTTTGCAAAATAAAATTCTACTCTACTCTAGTCAGTCCAGTCCAACTAAATAAAAACGTCAAAATCCTGTTTACCCCATGTAAACAGGATTTTGACGTTTTTATTTAGTTTAAAAATAGAATCTTGAAAAAAAACGACGAATTTCCTTTTAAAACTTTTATTATCTCGATACAGCTCCTATTATAAAACCAAACCGTTAAAAATAACTCTCAGAGACGCTAAATTATGTTAAATCAAACACCAAACAGTAAAGACGTTATGAAGCGACGTTAAGAGGCTTTCAGCTCAAGATAGAGCCTCTAACGTCAGATTTAGGACTAGTGACGTCACAGGTTGTCCCGAGTCGGATTATCTCCTAACTGTTTTAGTGTAACACTCTGCTTGAGTCAGTTACTTGGATTTCATGTGAGCAGTTCAAGGTCTAATTTGTTTTTTTTTGTAAAAACAGTGTACTCAGGGTTTACATAGCTCCAAATTGCAATTTACATAAGGAGAAAAACACGTGCTTTAAAAATATGATTTATTTATTTTATTTATTTAAAATTATGTAAATAACACCTAACAGCTATAACGCCAATGCGATGTTACTACCACCTAGATATAGATAACTCTAACTTACATAAGCTAACAAAAATTAAAAACACAATTACAATACGTATAAAAAAGAAAACCTACAATTAAAATACCTACACTTAGAAACACCTCTAAAAAGAATGTTGGTATAAAGGTAAAAGCTAATGAGATGTTTTTTTTTTTTTTGTTTATATAAACTAGCTTGTACTGTACTGTGCAAATTTCAATCTACAATTATAGCATCATCATTCTCTTGCCCTTGTCCCCATTCATTTGGGGTCGGCGCAACATGTCTTCTTCATCCATACTTCTCTATTACTCATCATCTCATCAAACATCTCCTTTCGGGCCATATCACCCTTCACACAGTCCATCCATCGTTTATTTTGTCTTCCTCTACTCTTATACCCATCCAAAGTGGATAGGTACTCAAAATTTTCATTTATCTCATTCTTCCGCAAATTTGAAAAAAAAAAAAAACGACAACCGATACCGCACAACTTTGTAGTCATCGGCGCCACTATCAAACTTCCTCTTATGTACGCATTTCTTTTTTTATCCATTCACGTAACCCCACACACTCCCCTTAGCATTCTCATCAAACACATGCAAATGTATTTTATTCTTCCCTTTTCTAATCTGCAATTATAGCATATAGTTAATAATTTAAGAATTTATAAGAAGACAATTAATAACGATTAGCTTATGAAATAAAACTACAACCCTCTTAAAACAACTAAACTCCTAGCTACGAAGCCTCTACGAAGCTACGAGATTGCTACGAATCACTACGAAGCTACGAGATTGCTAAGAAGCGCTACGAAATGACTGCGAAAGCTGGTATCCCTAAGTATGCCATATAAAACGTCGTATCCTCTTGATTTGTCGTACAATATGCAGTTAATATAAACAGCCTAAGTTTTCCCATCCCTCGCCCCTCTTACCCCCCCCCTTCTACGCTGAAAGCAATCGCGGAACTTGTGGTACATGTTTGAAATTTTTCATCATAAGTGCTTATCCACTAAAGTTGGTATTATGTTAGTGAGTATGTGTATTTGTTTGTTTTGCTGCTTATATGAGATCAGTGGGGATTTTCGTAGTTTATGGTTTAACAGTAAAGGGTGAGCATTTTTAAGTACAATTTATGTTTTTGATATTCGCATTTAGTTGTTAAAGTGTAGCTGTTTGGATTGTCTTTCATATTTACCAAAAAACGTTGAAACCTCTGTAATATGTAGGTTTATTTCAAATATACAGTTCGAATGAAAATAGTAAAGCAAAAAATAACAAAAGAATTTTGACAAATAGAATGAGAAAATTCATACTTACATAAAAATTATAAATGTTCTTGTAATTATTAAGGTTGACTGGTAGATAATGCCTTGTGGCATTAGGCCCGCCTATAAAGGGTGTAAATAGACCCTTAACACATCCGAAAGGCACTTGTTCTCCCCGTGTTTGCGATAATTTTTTTGTTCTAGACCATACCAAAGTTCCAAGTTTTTCACAAGTTTTTTTAAATACACGTTTTTAATGTAAGATTTTTACTTTACACACCTCCACGACCCCCGTACTATTCAATCCATCCATCAGCACAATGCTTTGAGTGCTTTCCATCGAGTCCTACCTTAAAACGGGATTTTTCACCCCAAAAAAGAAAGTCGATTCCCTGCAACAATTTTTGCGTAAAGTTACTTAGTTAGATGTACAGAATGCTTGGTTGACGGCTATGTGAAGGGTCTGTTTACACTCTGTATAGTTATCACTATTGTATATGAAGTTTAAATAAATAATTGGCTTTATTTGAATCTGCCTACAAAGATTTTAATAATTATTTACAGGCTCTATCTAGATCTAAGAATTCTGTAAGTTTTTTTAAAGCCATTTTTTTTTTAGTTTATTGCTAGTTTAATTACTTTAGTTTATTTTATCGTTTTGGTTTGTAATCTGCAGGTAAACTATCTAAATACATAATTAATTAAAAACTATTAAATAACCTAAAATAAGAAAACTAACAACAAACTATAAAAGGGCATCAAAAAACTCTTCCTCAACGCTGTCAGCTGGTAATGTGCCCAAAAGACTGGCGGCGTTGCCACGTTGTATGGTAACACTTAGCCTCTGGCCAAAGTAAAAGCCAGCCCTTGGGTCACGGGAAGGGTCAACTAGGCGTTTCGAAATTTCCTTAAACAGGCTATGAGCACTCGGACCCCACGACCCCAGAGTTTCAACCCCAAACGGCTCGAAAATATAGTTACCACAAAGGTTTCTATATTTACGCCGCTTGAGGTTCTCTGTTCTTTCTTCAATAAATAATTAAATGTGAAAGTAATTATTGCCTGTCTATTAACTTCCCATGCCTTATTATTATAATGCCAAGCAAGTCTAATACATTCAAGAATATCTTTCCAATTATTTTCAACACGTTTGATTACACACCCCACAGCATATACAAATAAAATCACAAAGATATTTCTTTACAGAAGACCGGAATCCCCACCCAAGGCAAATCCCATTCAAAAGCGTTTAAAAACCTTATCAAAGCTACGTAAGGTTTGAAAGAGCGACTTATAAAATGCAGATATTTTTCCCTTTAAAAGTTTTTAAGGCTTTGTTCACATGCACAGATGAAGGCACATCAAGATTCTACAATCTCTCAAATTTATTTAATAGATTTTCAACTTTATCGCTGTAGCATTAGGTTCAAGGTTGATTTGGAAAATTTGACAGTTTCGGGTAGCTTGATGTGCTGGCGTCTGTAGTACTTGGAAACCAAATCGGAACTACATAAAAATAATGATGCTGCCAGTCTCGGTGGTCTAGACATGGTGTTGTTATAGGGGTAAGAAGACCAGGGTTTAAAGTTCTTCATCCTCTATAGAAAAGGGAGGATCTTCAGACCAGACGGGTGTTGTGTCTGGTGGGCTACTGTCCGATAGTTGGTGGTGGGGGTCTACATGGTATTAAGTCGCGGATAACTTTAATAGTGTGATTTAGAATTTTGATGGATATTATCATCATCATTTATGTCATAGATGGCGCTGTAGTACTTTGCTGCTTTCGTACTTTTATAGCACCGCTATATAATCAATTCTCCGATCAGAGCAAGTGGTACTGGGTTCTGTCCAGAAATTTCTAAATGGCTGCTCGAAATCTTACTTGTGCGCGACGATGCCATGCCATCTACCGTGCATAAATACAAAATACGGGCAGACACTGAGTAATTTCAGATTTAACAGCCCAACAAAATACTACCGAACTAGTTGTAAAATCTTTGCCTGCGGCTCGGTTTTGAATTCCGCCTCGAATGCAATAACAAAGTTTCCTCACTTTTATCAAAATGTACTCGTCGATAGTTGCGACAACCTTACCATAGCACAGCGACTTCTCCGTGGTTCTTATGCAGTTGGATAATCGTGCGTGTGCAACTAGCCTTAGTCGACGCCAAGCGAGGTTAACGCCCGGAAATATTATAGTAACGAGATAAACGATATTAAAGTGGAGGACGGCGGATACCGGAATACCAATGAGTATTCATATTTTAACGCCAGGAATTGTCACCGTAATGGGTGCAGGTCGCAAAAGGACTGAACCTGTTTTTAGAAAATGTGCTGATAAAAATTCAGGCGCCATATTTGAGATTAATTTTGGTTAAATTAGGTGTGAAGTGATTTTGGTGTTGAGGAGGATATTTCGATGAAACAATATGTTTTGTTTTGATTTTCATTTTGGTAAGTGAGCCTGTAACGTTCAGTACTGCGGCACAGAAGGGCGCTCTGTGAGAGGAAGTGGGCTGCCCCCATCCCATCACGCTTGCTCAATGCAGACAGTTCTAGTACATACTGATTTTCTCATGATGTCTTGGTTCCCAGTTTTGAGACCAGTCCTGAGTTAAGCAGCAGTCAAATATGTAAGAAGTCCTTCGGTTAGGCAGAGGTGTATTTAATAGTACACCCACATTTCGCCAGTTATATTTAAGTCCCATGTAATAGGGAGCGACTCTATTGCCATCAACCGGGCACAAATCCAGTGTCAGTGGCTGTTACTAAAAAAATCCTGATAGAAAACCCCAATAACACTTTGCCCGACCCGGGAATCGAACCCAGGACCTCACGCTCAGCAGTCGCGATTGCGACCACTAGATCAACGAGGCAAATATGAGTGTATATCGAGATTGTTATGCCGCACTGAAAATCTTCCAAGATAATAGTTTAAAAAAACTAAACAATCATTTTAATCAGCATCAAACAAAATAAAAGTACATACACAATACATTTACTTAGCAAAATAACTCATTGCCTATTTCGTTTCAACATAATGGTGCTGAACCGCTATAAAAACAAATGAACGACGTTCTATTCAATTTAGGTTGCGGCCATGCGATTCTCTAATCAACTAGAAAAAGATACAAAAACCCTTGGGATTTTTCCTTTTACCGATTATTAAAAAATACAAAGCAGCTTGATATTGGAACTGAAATACCTGTTGAAAGGACATTTTAATTATTACAAAAATAGCTTTTGTAATAGTAGGAAAGGACTGTTATTTTCGTTTTTTTTTTAAGTTTAAAATTGCACAATATCTTGCTTGATATTATTAAGTGTTGGTTAGTTAGATTTGATTTATTTTTTCTTAATCTAAGCTGGGTGTTCAAGACTACCAATCTAATAGGTAGATTATTACACATTAAATACGGTAACCAAAGTTTGTAAAATTGTCTGTGATCAATACCACAGACAATTTTATCGTCTACATTTCTTTTTATCTCCTCCATTTGCGGGTCTACTGGCAGAAATTTCTTATGAAATAAGCAGTACCTTTGTACTCATATATATTATAATGTTATTTTCCTGTGTTGTCTTCTGTGTGTACATCGTGTACAGTACAATACAATACAATTATTGTATTGTATAACGGGCTGGTGTCCGCACCTCAACGTCCAAGCGCGTATTTTGTGTGCGGTAGTCTGTAGTAATAGAAATAAAAAAAAAAAAAAAAAAAAATTGTCTATGGTAATAGAATTAAAAACAAAAAACAAGATGACGACTTTAGTTTCGGTCACGCGCCAGTACAAAACTTTTCTAATGCAAAATAATAATATACTGTATTCGTGCTCTTTCTCTAAAAAAATGTTTATAATTGATGTTCATTTTTGAACGATTTATAGAGAATTAATTTATTACAGTTACATAATTTTGTAAGTAATCATTTACTGCTCCTTTCTGACACAGACATTCTGTTCTTAATTCTAGGAATAGGTAATTGGTTTAATCGAGATTGTAATAGGTAATTGTACTGATTACGTAAAGTTGCCTAAACTACTTTTGTTTGCGTTTTCGTACAAAATTGTTCATGACAGTATTGTAAAAGGAACCTCTCCTTACAATGTGAAATCGTAATTAATGGGTACCTTGGAGTTATTGTAGTCATAATTGTGTAACACTTTTGTTATTGGGTCAAACCTAAAATTGCGAAAAATAATTTAATTTATGGGGTTTACAGAAACAGTAATGTTAACAAATGTGCAGCTCACATTGCAAGTACAATTTCATGTACATACATAATTTTAAACAAACTTTTACCATAATTTATCTTCCCAAAAAAACCTTGAAAACGATAATAAATCTATCCGAAAAATTTTAATAGAATAAAAAGAGAGAAATGTTTGAAAAGTCACCATTATTTTTATACTAGGTATGTGATATGGCAGCGTTCCCGGCATGCATTCGCAGAAACTGTAATTTATGTATGAGCATTGTCCAGGAGTCCGTTATCTCTGGAAGTACGCCAATGCTCGATATTGTATAGAACTTTACAGTGGTATGTTAGTTTTTTGAATTATTTGACCTGATTTGCCATGGTGACGATATGTAGAAGTTGTTCAAGGGGATCAAGGCAACCAATTAATTAAAACACGTTTTGAAAGCATACAGGGTGTAAATAGACCCTTCACGAAGCCGTCAACCAAGTATTATGTACATCAATCTAAAGAACTTTGTGCAAAATTTATTGCTGGGCAACGATTTTTTTTAGGGGTGAAAAAACACGTTTTACGGTATGACTCAATGTAACGAACTCAAAACATTGTGCTGATGGATAAATTAAATAGTACGGGGGTCGTGGAGGTGTTAAAAGTTAAAAAAAAACATTAAAAACATGTATTAAAAAAAAATACTTGTGAAAAAATTGCAACTTTGACCCCCAATATTTCTGTAATTAGAAGGTATGGTCTAGAACAAAAAAATGATCACAATGACGGCGAGTATAAGTGCCTTTCGGCTTCGTTGCGGGTTTTTTATACCCTTTTTAATTATCTACGTCTTTTTGAAAAGAAATCAAGCCCAAAGCACTGGACCTAATAGGAGTAAAAATACCGTAAACGAAGCCGAAAGGTATTTCGTCTCCCCGGCGTCATTGCGATTTTTTTGTTCTAGACCATTCAATGCATCCATCAGCACAATGTTTTGAGTGCGTTACATTGAGTCCTACTGTAAAATGTGTTTTTTTACCCCAAAAAAAACTCCTTTCCCAGCAATAATTTTTGCGTAGAGTTACTTAGTTAGATGTACAGAATGCTTGGTTGACGGGTTCGTGAAGGGTCCATTTACACCTTGTATATTTCAAATTTTGTGTTCGCAACACGCACTCAGTTATCAAGTTTTCGTAATGACTATGGTTGCTGGACAACCCCTTCCATACATTCAGTTATTTCATGATTTGTTATTGTATGAAATCTATCAGTTCTATATCATAATTCATACACTAAATCATCGTTCACGAATATGTGCATTTGCAAGTTCAGACATATTTAACACGCGATATCCGGAGTTGAATACACAGAGCTCTGTGACATCTGGCAATCGGCCATAGGTCATGTGTTTAGCGCCAAACGGATGCGAATATCGAGCGTCTGCGCAGTTTCCGATGCAGAATATGTAGAGTTTTGTAAATATCTTATGTGGTGCAGTTTGTAAGTAAGAAAAAAGTTTGATTTATGAAACTCTTTTCTGTAGCTTTCACTCATTTTGAGGTTATAAAAGATAAATGCATTAAGTAGGCTCATTTAGTATGTCCACCTTATAAAGGTCCCACTATTGGGACACAGGCCTCCTCTCAGAGAGAGGCATTGGGCCATAGTCCTGAATGAGGGACGAAAGCAATGGAGCCGGTAATAATTTTACAAATTAAAGTACCTGCCTAAGTTCGAACCCACGTCCTACAGCTTGTTAGACGGAGACGTTATTAAATACAATATGTATATGTAATTTGACGGCACGGTTGCCGTAGTGGCTGACTGACTGGCTGCTGTGCTGAGTGTCGAAGGTTCGATCCCCGCACGGAACAAATATTTGTATGCCCTACAGGTAGTTGCTCCGAGCCTGGCTATTTGTGTATGTGAGTTCAAATATTTGTTAAAGCCTCACGATACAGGATAAATTCGTAATGGGGGCAATGAACTAATAAAAAAAATAAAAAAATGGATACATCATAATTATTATTATTCAAATAGGCAGATCACGTCATTATTGTTCTTTCGAACCTCTCTCAGATCCCGCCATCCATATCGCCTACAAAAGCAATTGAAAAGAGATCTAATAACATTGAAGACATAACTACCATGTGTATCTACAAACCAAAGACAGGCAACAGCATTTACTAACTGAGAGCCGTATGTATAGAACGGCCAAATCCTTTGACGAAACGGTCGAATAGCTAGACGAAACACCTTCCAATAGACTGAATGAGAACATTCTCGGTGTGCTACACACTGGTTCAGGTCCAGAACAAATATTATACCAAAATCAACATTTTTTGGCGAACTACATTTTTTTCATGAAAATGGATAAATTAAGTAGCCTGCCATATAGCAACAGAACATTGAGATAGCTAATCAGCACGCACGGTCGGTAAAAGCGATGAATATAGGAGTTTAGCCATACATGTTGGTTGATTTGACATTGTATTTATTTATTGACATATTTTAAATGAATTGACTCTTAAACTGGACATTTCACTCACTTTTAATAGGCTTTTAAATGTTGTGTCTGCATGTGATAATTTTATTTAATATGTAATGTTTAACACAATATAAATTGTTAATGAGTAAAAAAATGAAATGAAAGATATTTAAAATAGTTTTTAGTTTCTCCTGTAAAAAGCGTATTTACAAGGTCCTGCACTGACGCGGAACCAAAACTGTCGGGCGGTAGTCCACCAGACACAGCACCCGTCTGGTCGTAGAATCCTTCCTTTTCAATAGGGGGTGAAGAACTTGACACCCTATTCCTCACACCCTAAAGCCTGATTTGGTACAGCCAGTCAACAAAACTATACATTTGATTTTGCCGCTCGGCCTTTGCCGACACGACGTGTGTAGCACCTCTTACTTAATACAGCTACGAATGTCTCGGCCTTCAGGTAGCCCAATTTGTCGTCTCCTTCTATGTTATTATGTTTTCATTATTATTTTGACATTTATTTAATTCAATAATACTATTTTAATTGGATTATCTGTTTAATGATTGCATGATTACTATCAATAATTAATTTAAATAAAAATTAAATAATGTGTGACCTTATTTTATATTTGCAACCCAAAAATGAAAAGCAGAATAAGAGGACAATTTTGTACATTTGACCAAACTTCTGAACCTTATTTACGCAATAAATGATTTTGATTTTGAAAGCAATTCTATGTATGCCTGACGGATAAGACCGGCTAATCCACTGAATATAGGAATATGGAAGGGTTGTTACGAGCTAGATATTATTGACACTTCTCGTGCTAGAAATGAAGAACTTAATTTAAGATATTACAGGGCCTCGTGTGGGCGCAATTACTTCCATTGGGGGTATTCCTACAAAAACCTTTTGGCCTTTTGACCTCGTACAGGACCAATTTCATTAGTTTTATCTTTTTCTTATGTTTACTTTTATATAATTTTGTTTTATTGTAGCCTTTATAAGGCAAAGGGAATATTTTTCCCACCATGTTTTTCAACTCATTCATTAAATAACGTGTTTCTGGTAGGTATTCTATTGTTGCACAAGTTATTTAAAGACTTATCAATCACCTATTAAATAAACTTATACTGTCACTTACGGGATATCTTCCGTGATTGTTCATTATTTTGAGCTCCCGATATTTCGACGCTGTTGCAAGCGCCATGATCGCGGGTAAAAATCGGGAATCGGGTTTTCGGGGCGGAAATATCGGGAGCTCATAATAATGAACAATCACGGAAGATATCCCGTAAGTGACAGTATACGTTTAGTTGTAAACCGTGAAAGCTTAAACCAGTGTTCACCTATTAAAATTTAAAAGAACAAAAAAAAATGGAATTTATTTTCTACCTATAATACCTATGCTTATAAGGCATCATTTTCCGATTCCCAGATCGTTATGCCTGTTAAAGGGTTAATTTAACCATTTATTTTTTTCGTTCTGTGCGAGACTAATAAATACTTTTTTTTTCTTTCAAAATGGAAGGCTACAGTATTTCTACACAGGGGCTTTTAATGGGCTTGACAAACGATTTTCGATAGCTAATGTCAAATCCATACGCTGACTTTTCCATAAGCGTTGTAATGTCAGTTTAATAGAGCAGACAGTTCACACTAAACTTATAAAGACTCAAACTGTGATAAGAAACAATTGACAGTCTAGTCTAAACAGTGAATTGTCTCGACAAAACAAAAGAAAAAATTGAAATTGAGACATAAAAGCATACGGCACCATATTTCGATACAACCGAAGTTACTCAACTCAGCGATCCCTAACATGTCTATATACAAGATATTAAGTCTTCCGAAGATAGTTTTTTTTTCTGCAAAATCACTCGAAAACTATGCCAAATGTATAAAGAAGCTAAGATGGCGATTTTCCACGCACTTACCCACCAAGGTCACGCATTTACTAGTCTATTCTGTTACAAAATTACCATTTCATCCATATAGCTCCTATCACAAGAACATAAAGATTAGTTTCAAATGGATGGAGTTTAAAATAAGTTGGTGTTCCGTAACATTGGGTTGAAACATCGAGTAAACTCGAAATCAGCGGATGTATTGAAAATAATGTATCAAGTTATTTTCCCCGTTTCACGATGAAGTGACGAAATACAGATAGATTTGTTGGTGGAGAAAATAAGCTAGTATCGTTTTTTATAAGGCTTTTTAGAAGCACGTTTGAGTTAGGGCTGAAACATAGTGATGATTTTATTGGGAGACAGTTTAAGCGAAGAAATCACAAAAGAGGTTTCAGAAAGATAGAAATTCAGAAACTGCACCTGCGAATCTGGACTAGTGTCAATTGCTTACAAAGCATCTCGTATTTCCAAAACGGTTTTCCACAGGATCGACATAATGTGAGTTTCTCAGTAGCAAATTCTTCCCACTACTGGGGATATGCCTCTTCCATTTATTTATTTATTTAATTTAATTACAACGGTTTAAAACCAATTACAGTAACTAAAGCACAAAAACTACTAAACATAAACAAAAATGGACAAAAATGGTAAACAGAAAACAGATATATTAAAAAAAAAAAAAATAGCCTTCCAGGTACTTTTTTCGTGCTCCAGCTCACCCATCGCAGTGCGCGTCCAGGTCTCTGGGCCTGCCCCGGCAGCGACGTCCATCCTCAAGCACTCATTGCGTGGAAAATTTTGCCCAACGATCGTTATACATATTACGGCTTTCCATTTTAAGCCTGGCAGCCTTTTTGCCAATATCAATAATTGAGGTTTTGGAGCGCAGCGTGGTGTTCCGTATTCTGTCTGATCTTTTTACACCCAGAATTCTGCTCTCCGTTGCTCTCTGGCACACTCCAAGGCGGACAGGCAAGATAAATGTATTTCGATGAGTTTGCGCTTCAGGGATATCCCTTTACTAGCGTCTTCATGGACCATTCGGCGATTACTGTAACTGGCACAAGTAGATGTTCGCATTGACATTGTGTATTTCCGGCCCATCTACCTCGACCGTACGTTTAGTGCTACTAATCATCGCTTTAGTTTTAAACCGATTTACATATTCATTTATTTTTCCATCATCATTATAGCTGAAGTAATGTCAGTTTGTCTCATGGGCCCTCTGTTCGTAAAATAACCATAGATTAAAAAAATGCGTTGCAATTTTGTTTGAATTAAGTTTGCCTAACTGAAAGGCTAAAATCTCTGTGCGGATCATCTATCACTATTATGCACTGATCCAACTCACAACGATAGAAAGGAAAATATTTAAGAGCGAACAAAACGTTACCCAAAACTCCTAACACCATAAGGTAAAAGCCACTAATATATTACTTAGTGGACGCGCGGCTGAACATAGCCAAAAGAGCAGTAAATCATTCAGTGACCTCTGTCGAAGTTATAACGAGTACATATCGAGAACGTAATGAGTTATAGTTAAGACGTGACTAGCGAGTGAGCCCTGATACTGACGTGAAGGTTGCAGGAATCATTTTTGGAATATATTTCTTAATGTATTAATGCACTAGCGACCTGCCCTGGCTTCGCACGGATAGTAGAGCATATTATGCCTAAGTGTTTTGTCTGTCGTAGGGTCGCATCAGCTTGGTGCGTCGAATATAATGTCTACAAATAATGTCTACTCATGTGATGCCTCTCATGTCTACTACGATTGCATCATCGAGTCCCGTTATGGGTGTGAAAAACGCGCTTGAATTTATTTTCGCGCGCGTTAACGTTTTGTGTTTAGTGAAATCGACAAATCTTTTTTATGCCCTTCGACTCTGTTTTATGTGAGGAGCTCGTGGCTAAATAATAACAGCCACTCTCATCGATCTTTAGGGTAAGCCGTGCTTGCCTAGGTTGGTCTGTGGATGGGTGACCACCCATTACATACCGAGTTTCCTCCGTGCCTCGGAAAGCACGTTAAACCGTTGGTCCCGGCTGTAATTAGTAGATCTTTGACAGTCGTTACAGGTAGTCAGTGGCCCAAAAAGTCTGAAAACTACAAAGTCTTACCAAGGGGTATCGTATTACCCAGTACTAACTGTGTTGTGGAGGTCAGATAGGCAGTCGCTCCATGTAAAATACTGGTATTCAGCTGCATCCGGTTAGACTGCAAGCCGACCCCAACATAGTTTTGAAAAGGCTAGGCAGATGATGATGACTGTGTTTAATGTGAAGGACATTTAATGTATGGGAACAAAAAAAACGGAGCAGTGTGCTGTGGACGTAAATCTGCTATCCTTCGCTTGTGGAAAAGTTTCAAACCGTTTAATTATTCTAAAACCAAAAACCGTGAGCACTTTCCATCAGATTCTATTTGAGACCGGTCAACAGAACCGGATAAAGTGTCGTTCAATGCCCGGATAATTTGATGCGGCCTGAACGACCCATTTACATTGGTTCCTGATAAAAACAAGCGGTTTTGTGAGGTAATACTGTAAAATGTGTCATTTGTCGCTTAACTCCGTTACTTTATACAGGATGAATTATTTTTCAAATACTCAAAGGAGTCTCAAGCCCGATTTTACCAAAAACTAAAACTGCATTATAGGATTTTTTTAAAATAAACATTCCTGGTCAGGAATTGAACCCATTCATCATCATCTTCCTACCCTTGTCCCATGTTACTTGGGGTCGGCGCAACACGTTTTCTTCCATTCTCCTCTGTCAACCGTCACGCTATCATTTACTCCTTTATCTTTCATATCATTCCTCACACAATCCATTCATCGTGTCTTTGGTCTTCCTCTCCATCCATCAACATTTATATTCATCGCTCTTTTGGTGACATGCGATTCATCCCTCCTCATCACATCGAACCCATTGATTTTGGAAAAAAAACATACACTGTATTATTACACCATTTGATGGTGTCGCTAATAAGGATCAAATTTTGGGAAGTAATGTCATACGTAAGGAGGGTAGGTAGAAGTTTATAAGTACATCTGCATATAATTAGAATTTTATATTTCAACTAGCTTTTGCCCGCGACTTCGCCCGCGCGTTTGTGGTCTTCGGGGATAGAGTTATCAAAAACGCCACGTATAAATTAATTTTCAATCGTCAGCCTAAACACAAAATTTGAAGATCCTAACTTCAAAACTGACGGACTTTCACATAAAATTCCATCCAATATTTTACCCCTTTAGGGGTGGAATTCCCAAAAATCCTTTCTTAGTGGATACTTACCTTTCACAAAGAACACACCCTCCAAGTTTCATGTATCTTGGACCAGCGATTTGGGCTGTGTGTTGATATATCACCCAGTCAGTCAGTCAGTCAGTCAGTTTACCATTTTATATATGTAATATTATAGATTTGCTTTCACTAGACTAATGTGGCGATAAATATGGGTACTTTTTCAAGAACAGCTGCTGTCACTAAGAATTCCTGGTATCATTTTTCAGATTGGACAAAATGTTATTGGGCAACATCTGAAAAAATTTTTTTGCATACTCGTGCCTAAATAATAACAGCCGCTCGGGTCGATCGTGAGGTTAAGCCGCGCTTGTCGAGGTTGGTCCGTGGATGGGTGCTCATAGCTCATAGTTCATTTTTCATTTAGCTCATTTCTCGCTTAGCTTGAGTTCATACCTCACCCTAACACTAGTGCATTAAAATTTCAGATAGTGGGTTTGAAATGAACTGAAATGGAAAATGGATTTTTTACGCGTTATGCTTTCATGCGTAGCCAGTTCTTTTTTTTCATGTTCGGTATTCAAATTTGGAACAGATTGATTTATGGCCAGTAAGAGTTAAAGTACTGTACTCGGACTACATCAGATTTAAAAAGAGACTGTTATACTAGAATTATTCTTCTGTTTTAGCATCGATGGTACGACTTATCATTTTTTTCGGGACCAGCAGGTAGCCACGTTAATGGAACGATGGATGAACCGTATAAAGGATGATATGGCAAGAAAGGAGGTGTCTGATGAGATGACGAGTAATAGAGAAGTAGGGAAAAAGAAGACAATGCTGCGCCGACCCCAAATGAATTATGATAAGGGCAAGAGAATGATGATGATGATGATGGCAGGTGGCCACGATAATCGCAGTGTTTATTTCCAGTCTTATTCGTTGCAGGTGTAGGCACACATTGGATATTCCAGAAAGTCGTTCATGGTTTTGTCAAGAGCACCGCTTTCACACTGTACGTCGAAATCATCAAATAACCCCCCCCCCCCCCCCACTCTTGGCGGAACGGAAGGGAGTGTCAGACTTGTACTGACTAAAACCCATCCATGTTCCTTCTTTGCCCTTTGTGTTTTTTTCGAACTGTCCCGCAGCCCTGGCAGGGAAGGACCTTAAATCCTTCATTTCACCGAAGTCTACTTGTGTGTGCAATCGATTGAGTCATTTTCATACAGGCCACAGATCATCGCTAGAATTTGGTGTGACTGGACTGTGATGATGTTGTAGTCGGGTTGATTGGCAAACTGACCATCTTCGCAAGTTGTCTAGTAGAAGCCAGATGAGAGTGGCTGAAGATCGAGATTGTTTAGAGAGGTATTTGCCCAGCAGTCGACTTCTAGGAATGATGGTCGATTTGGTACTTATGGTGGTATTGTGCTCTATTTTTAGAACGCGGTAAAAATGCCGACTTTTTTCGTACCTTAAATAAAATAGAATTCTATATAATGATCTCATTGTCAGGTTTTATTGATATTTTACGTATCTAACAATGTAGCAGACGAAAGGTTTTAATTTATTTAATGCGATTCTTTTCTATTTACTTTTATTTTGTACTTTTGAGCTACGTATTTCTTTATATTATTGACTGTGTATTAGTTAAAGTATAACTGTGAATCTGATTTTGTTAACAGTTTCAAGGGTTATTATTTTTTTTCACCAAACCCTAATTACTTTTCTAAAATAAAAATAGCCTATGTTAAACCTTATAACACCAGCTATCTGCCAGTCAAAGTCCTGTCAAAATCGGTCCAACCTTTTCGGAGATTAGCTGGAACAAACAGACAGACAGCCAGACAAAAATTGAAAAAAATATGTTTTTGTTATTAGTGCCGTATGTACTATCATTTGCATTCAGTAAAAAGTTGGACATCAGACACTTCAATTTTATTTATTTGTATAGATGTATAGACACATTTTGTCATCGAATTAACACGGGTGTGAATCGGAATAACTTAGCAGTAAATAACTTGATGTTGCACGAATATCCAAGCATAGTTAGTAATGCCATATACTTACAAATAACATAAATACGAAAGTAACTGTCTGTATGTTTGTAACCTCTTAAATCACAAAATGAATGCTGCAATAATATTAAAACGAGAGCCATTCATTTTTAACAATTTGGGGTTTTTCTGCCCTTAATGGATTTTAATGAAATTTGAAATACAGGTAAACCATTAGTTATGTTAGAAGATGGGATACTTACTGTCTCAGTACTACGTCCCTGTGAGGTTTCCTACCTTCTTGCAGGAGACTCGCGTCCAACAACGCCAAAAATATACGTTCAGGTATGACTTTGCAAGATATATATAACATCACGCCTGTAATCTCCGAACGCAGAGATGTACCTAATAGTACCGACATTTTGCCAGTTATGTTTACGTCCCATTTAATAGGAGGCGAGCCTATTGAAATCAACCGGGCACAAATCCAGACTCTAGGGCTGCTGCTTAGAAATTCTTAATGGAAAAACTCAATAACACTTAGCCCGACCCGGGAATCGAACAGGGATCCCATCAGCAGTCGCGATTGTGACCACTGGACCAACGAGGTCGAGTCAACATTTTAGAGATACAATTAACAACAATTATAAGCTCCAGCTTTCAACTTCCATCTACAAACACTAAATAATTGCTCAAAGCGCTGCTGATCGCTTCATTACTCTGCATGAGCGAATTCTTGAAGCTTCCGTAAGTGCTTCAATTAAATCAATAATAACTTCAAGAAGTGCTTCATATGAATATTGAACTGAATAATTGTCTAATTGCTTGAATAAGACTTTGTGAATTTAGGCACCAGACGAGTTCCTTGGTATATCCTCACTAACCGACCCACTTACGAGCCGAATTTGCTTAACCCAGTACGTTCATCAGCCGATCGCGATTGTCAACGACGCATCATCATCATCATCATCTGCCTAGCGGTTTCCCAACTATGTATGTTAAGGTCGGCTTTCAGTCTAACCGGATGCAGCTGAATACCAGTATTTTATTGGAGCGGCTGCCTATCTGACCTCACCATCCCAGTTAGTACTGGATAATACAATCCCTTTGTAAACTGAAGACTCAGACTTCCGTCCGAGCCACTGACTACCTGTAACGACTGTCAAAGATCTACAATTGACAGCCGGGACCAACGGTTTAAAGTGCTTTCCGAAGCACGGAGGAAACCGGAACGGTGTAATGGTTCGTCACTCATCCTCGGACCAACCTAGGTAAGTGCGGCTTTACCTGAAGATCGACCCAAGCGGCTGTGTTATTTAGCCATGAGCTTCTCCAATTGTCAAAGACTATCTATCGCCACAAATGTCGTTGCTGGGGAGTTTGTTCAGCCACTTCTTCCCAACAACACTACGAAGTGGCGAAGATCGAGCGCTGCACAAAAGCGCTGCGCAAGAGCGCATTGCATATTTTAGTATTTTTTTGTTATAAAACGTTGCCCCATACTAAAAATTTCTCCTATATCGTGTGTTTAGAAACATTTAAACTCACAAACAGCCAAACCCGAAACAACTACCTATAAGCTATACAAATATTTTTGTTCCGTGAGGATATCGACCCGCAACACGCAGCGCAGTAGACAATCGCTCAGCCACTGTGCCAAACGTGCCGTCAAAATAAAACCAAATAGAAAAACAGGCCATACCATTGTAGTACGGGAGTCCCCTTTAATTTTTAATTTTATTTTTATTATTTGTTATACTGGCAACATAAACACCTATTACGGATCATGAGATACAGCCCGCTGACAGACGGACGGACATGGACAGCGGAGGCTTTGTAATAGGGTCCCGTCGTTGGTTACCCTGCGGATACGAAACCGTGAAAAATAAATGTATTTTTTTTATTTTGGGCGACAAGTCGCTCGTCTGTGCAACCCGTACCTAAGAGTTATAAAGGATAATAATATTTCTCAGTCCGGCTTCTGAGAAAACTTATTTCGGATATAAAATTACAAAAACAAAGAGTTTTCATTACGAGAGTCGAGTGTTGAATTACGACGCAATCCTTTCCCTTTCATAATATTTAATAACTCGGCCAATGCCTGTTTTGTTGTTTTAGAAGATTTTTCAATTTACCTACGAAACGAGAATGGAGTTTAGAAAAATGTTTTTTTTTTTGTTATTTCAGTTTTCCAAAGGTTGAGACAGGTTCAGCTGTCAAAAAATATATTTGGAAGCTGTTTGTGAGTTGTTGATAAATAAATCGAATAGTCGAATTCGTTGACGGTTCATTGAAATTGAAAAATCAAATTGAGCAAGAACCTTGTCAGGACTAACAAGAAAAATGGTGCTTATAAACTGTTCATAACGACTAATGGGGTCAAAAAAAAAATCAAAGTATTTTATTTCACATAGGCCTTGATATATTTATAGGGCACTTGTAAAACGTAGACAAAAAGGTGCACGGTTCGGGTTGGTCGTTTCCTATGGAGAAGAACCGGCAAGAAACTCCGTGGTTACTCTTTTCATTGGTTATTCGTGTTAAGTCATATGTAGGGGTAGTTCTTAATTATTATAAGTGATTAACGAGTTAATAAAGTTGATTTCTTACTGGGTGCCTTGAGGAGTCTTTATGGGGGCTTACTATTAGTGTTACTGTTAGCCTGTAGCATCCCACTGCTGGGCAAAGGTTCTCCCCATGACTTCCAAATTCTTCGATCCAGGGCCAATGTTGGCCACTGGGCGTTGGTTTTTTCCAGCTCGTCCCGCCACCTCGCATCTCTTCAGTAGAAATGTTAATCAGGAGGCCGAAATCCGTAATATACCCGCATGCATACATGTAGTATTAGCAGCAGTTGTAACCTATTGGTGTGACCGTCAAGCTGTCAAGTCATAGGTTACGAGTACGAACCCAAGACCGCACCTCTGCTTTATCGGATTCATGTGCGGATTATACTCGTATGATTATCTCTATCGCTTCGGTGAAGGAAAACATCGTGAGAAAACCAAACATGCCTGAGAGATATCTCTCGATACGTAAAGCCAAGTCAGATATATTGTATGTTTATAAGTCCCATGTAATAGGGGCGAGCCTGTTTCCATCAACCGGGCACAAATCCAGATTCTGTGGCAGCTACTGAGAAATTTCTGATGGAAAAACCGAACAGCACTTTGACCGACCCGGGAATCGAAGACAGGACCTCATGCTCAACTGTGGCGCTTGCGACCACTAGACCAACGAGGTGGTAGAATGGGAAACTCCATTAATACTTTTCCGACCTGGGAATCGAACCCAGGGCCATCAGGACAGGCGGTTCTGTCTACGTAATTTTACGAACGATCGATACACACGAACGTTAATTTTGATCAAGTTGAGCTCGAGTAATAGTTCAACGTTACAAACTAACATACATTATGTACATGTATATTTATTAGTTGACACAGGTGTGTCGAAGCTGCTCATATTAACTTCCGTGATATTGTGAATATGTTTCTATGTTAATGAAATGGCGAAGTTTTGGATTTAATTAATTGGAATATGGAGTTCAAATAGAAGTTGTTAGATGAAATGGAAGAAGTTTTGAAGGTATACCTACCTGAATGAGCCTTCTAAGTGAAATAACAAAACACTTCTCTATTATTTAGATAGATCTATGACTATACAACACTATTTTTAGATGCGAAACCTGAATATAGTTTGTTCAGAACAAGTAACTGAATCGATCCCAATAATTTTTAAACCATGTTATGTTTTGTCCCAAAAATATTTAAAAAAGTTACAAGTTGGACACCGAGCGACATTAAGTACTTATTGCAATCATTTAGGTACCTACTGCCAAATTATTATTATCAATGAGCTCAAGAAGACGCGGGAGGCGCGCGCGCAGCGGCGCTGCGTGGTTGCCACGTTTTTGTGCGGACAACCAGGTAACAGAACAAGCTTAAAACTTTGTGATTTTTCGTGATACAGTTTTTAAATTTTGTACATAGATTCCTTACATCAAAATACTAGACACGTGTTTCAGGTTTCGTATATACTAAAACTAATATAGTATATCGCTACAGGTATCTTTTACCGCGTTAGTCAAATTCGGAACACCAATTTTCCCATGCATAATTAATTAGCACTTTGTCCGCGACTTCGTCCGCAAAAATTGTGATAGCTCGGCTAATGTGCATGATATAAATATAATTTATAGCCTTTAGCACCTACAAAATATAATGTAGCTTTCTACCAATAAAAAAAAATTGAATTGGATAATTAGTTCCGGATATAACCCCCTACATGCAAACTTATAAACCTCTAATATATCTTTTTATAATATTAGATATTAGAATAATAGATAAAAAAACAAACATTTATTAAAATGAAAAGAACAAAAAATAGGTTTATCTATCAACATTAAACGCGTACACAAAGTTTCGTGTCCGTGCTAGTAACCGCTGAGGAGTTCTCTCCTGAGGAGGCGATCCTGGTTACAGGATCAAGTCATGTCTGTCATAAAAATGTCACCAGAACTAAAGGTGTGTACAACATTTCAACTCAATCGGTTAGGGGGAACTGGTTTGAATTCAGTTGCAAGATTTGACCAATAAATACTAACTAACTAACAAGGCAAGCTAAGTAAAACCTTTATAATAAAAACGGTGCCTCACCATCTCCGTCTATGTCATTTGAGCCTATGTTTAGGTCCGATATAATAAGGGACGACTCTCATGCTATAAATTGTTCATAAATCGAGACTAAACTGCTGCTACTGATAAATTCTTGAAAGAAAATTCTAATAACATTTTTCCTGCCCTCGGAATCAAACCCAGGACCTCATGCTCAGCAGTACCGCCTATGACCACTACATCAACGCGCCAATTCTTTGTCTATGTAATAGTTTAACATCATTCATCAAATCGACTACATTACTTGGCAAAAACAATATCATTAGAAACTAGGACGTCTGAATTCAGAATAAAAATGGCGACGTTGCTATAGCAATAAATCATTTGATATTCGTCCGGGAAGATTAAATTTCTGGACAATTTCTTTTTAGGGCGTAGCAGTAGGAGAATACGGTCAAAGTGTGACAGTATTTTATTATTAAATAATGTCAGCGGGGACTGTAAATCAAAATTTTGGTTTTATCAATTTGAAATATGGTCAAACACTGTTTTAAGCTTTCACGGTTTACAACTAAACTTATACTTTCACTTACGGGATATCTTCCGTGATTGGCCGATCATGGCGCTTGCAACAGCGTCGTAATATCGGGAGCTCAAAAAAATAAACAATATCCCGTAAGTGACAGTATAAGTTTTGAAATATGGTCAATCGCATGACAATACTAACACTGAAATTCAAAAACTTTACTGGCTACAAGGTACGTGTGCTGTCTCAGTCAAAAGCACTGTGAGCGTGCAAAAGTTGAACGTGTCTACATTTCTTTAAAACACCTAGGAGTTTTAAAAAGCTCTATGCATTAAAAAAAAAAAAATTCAAAGAAAAAAAAACTTTATCCCTCCTATAGGCTTCGCCGCAGTCGTTTTCAAAGACTCTTCTATGCAGGTAGCCTTGAATATAATTGAAAAATGTCTCTTAAAAAAATAGCAATTGTATCGGTTGAGACAATTGCTATTTTTTGAAGAGAAAATCACGGGAAAAAATATACAAAAGAACCTTTACAAATACATACCATGTATTAATTTCCATGTATTTCAGAAATGGGGAGATGCAAACCTCATTTAGAAGAACGCGATCTTTTTCAAATTATCCGCATAAGCCCTTAGGATGCCCATTTTACTCAAATTCTTTCCTTTATGTTTTTTTGTGTTTCATCGTATTTTTATACATGATTGTTCTGAAATCTCGCTAGGTAAGGGTGTGGTCACATACTGGCAATATCTTAGGATTACTTTGAGCTGAAGTTTTAAGTTTAGCTCAGTAAGGACGGTGAACACAGGACTCTTTACTGTCTATTTTAAAAGTTAACTGGTTATGTTATTTTTTTAATTTGAGTTGACTTCTTTCATTAAATGATTTAGCTGCATCCGATTAGACTGAAAGCAGACCCTAACATAGTTGGTAAAAGGCAGGCAGATGATGATTGTATGAAACATTTATGGTTAGAAAGAAGGAAGAATGCTGTTATGTCAGCTGTCCCTTCTGTAAGCATATGGCAGAGAAAAACACGGTTCTTGAAAATTTTTTGTTCAAAACTTCCAAATTCATGTAGTGTTTTCAGGTCGTTTCTTACCTACCTACCGTAGCACAAAAAAAAAACGTTGAAATTCTTTCCGTTGTACCGTCCCATCGTTAGAGATCATTGTTCTGAATTTTTGCCCCGTAAGGGTTTTGTAGGGCTCTAAAAGCGGCCGAAAGTAAAGCCCGCGTGTGTCAAAAATGTTGAGAATGTATCCCTAATTTGGCGGCTCCTATCTTACTTGGAAGGACTAACCTTTCAATTTTAAAACCCTTTTTGTCTTTATTTTCTACAAAAATCCCCGTTGGTCCATTGATAGCAATTGCGACTGCTGAGCATAAGGTCCTGGGTTCGATTCACGAGTCGGGCAAATTGTTATTGGGTTTTTCCACCAGAAATTTATCTGTAGAAGCCACGGATTTGTGCCCGTTTGATGACAATAGGCCTGCCCCCTATTACATGGGACTTAAACTTAACTGTGGGTGTACTTGTTAGGTACACCTCTGCCTTACCCTTCCAGGATTACCGGCGTGATGTTATATTAATAATAAATATGCCAGACACGACTAAGTCGATGGGTTAAAAAATAATTTAAATACTTAACCCGACTGCGTCATAGGTTTAGTGATCGGCGATCAGAAACCGAAATACTAAGCTGGTGGATCCTGGGATCAGTTACCAGATTATGCAAAACGTTATTGGATTTTTATCTATTAATTTGGATATTTTCAGTACCAAGTAGCCTGGATTAATGCCTGATTGATGGCGTTAGACTCGAACCATATTACCTGCACGGTACTTAAACATTATTGGTGTAATGTGAAGGTGGGTTCAATGACGGTTCAAAATCAAAATCAAAATATTTTATTTTATATTTTATAGGCCTAGACGGGTATTTATAAAATGTCGACAAAAAAGTGCACGGTTTGGGTTGGTCGTTTCCTATGGAGAAGAATCGGCAAGGAACTCCATGGTTCTTTTCAAATCATTTGGTATTACAATATTATCATGTTTGACATTTTTGAATTATCATGGTTGCATACAAATGTTAGACGAGACTAGGCGAACAAAATCGCAATCTACTTCCAATAGCCATCTGGTTGCTGTCGGTACGAGTGCATGATAAATTGCGCAGTTATCTCGTTTTGCTATAAGGTTTGACGAGATATGTTGTAATAAGTTATAATAATTCCACAGAATGGTTTAATTGCCGAGAGCCTCGACCATACTATTACCTGAGGAGGCTCTCGTTAGGCAGCTAAATCAGCAGCAGGCAGCTGGCAGCTGGCTTGATTCATAAAATGGTACTCCTGGACACGACTCTGGCTTGCACCCCGTTCCCGATACTGGTGGTACTATTTATTATTTATTGTTTTTTTATAGGAATATTTAAAAAGTAACAATTAAGTTAGAAAAATGAATAAAACGACTTAACATTAAGTTTATTAATCTAAATGATCAGTCAGTTGTGTCCTAATTGTTAGGCCACAAACTAAGCGTCGCTTGTATCTTGTGGCTCATGATAATGGGGTTTTCTAATGCATTTCTTCTATGTAGCCTCTCTTTAGGATCTTAAGTCTCACGCAAAAATAATCCAAATGCATATAATATTCTAATTTTGCTAGCAAAGTTGCATCAGAAACCATCAATCTAAATGATTAATGACCGTCCGTTAGGTTCTAAATGGTCAAGAATTGATATCTAAACAATTAGTGTCATAGACAATTAAGTTTGGACCCTTCTCAAAATACAAGATTAATTATATCAACGGTCACAATACGGTGACGGTCCACTTAGCTAAAAGCTGTTTGTAGATGAGACATTGTTTGTAGATCGGTTTACGGTTTATTAATTTAAAATGGCTGCGTCGTTTATCTAGTGGTGGTCCTGAGTATAGGAGAAAAAAAGGAGAGGACTCCTCTCAGGAGTGGGGCATTTAATCCAACAAAAAAAAGCTACACATACAGTCATCATCATCATCATCATCATTTCAGCCGAAAGACGTCCACTGCTGGACATAGGCCTCCCCCAAGTGTCGCCACATTGACCGGTCCCGTGCGTCTCGCATCCAGCGGATCCCTGCAACCTTTACGAGGTCATCGGTCCACCTAGTGGGAGGCCTTCCAACGCAGCGTCTTCCGGTTCGCGGTCGCCACTCCAGAACTTTTCGGCCCCATCGGCCATCCGTTCTGCGAGCAATGTGCCCTGCCCACTGCCGCTTAAGTTTGGCTATTCTTCGGGCTACGTCGGTAACACATACAGTGTTTGCACAATTACATGAAAGGTTTCTAAATATAATCGTCCCCGTTAGTAACCCATCGTCGACCCTTAGTAATATACTGCAATATCATTGACACTTGATCGAGCAACACTCTTCGTCACCAACGCTGGCACCGAACGAAGCTCCATTGATCAGCACCAATTGTAAAACTCAAATTTAGATTCCAATCAATGACTATCTTAAAACTATAAAGTGGCAAGGTCACTCGACCGTCTGCTATCAAACATATGGGCATAAAACCCGCATTTCAACCTCAAGTGTATACCTTTCAGAAAACCCTTTTTAACCTTCCTAACATTGAATTTTACCGAAGAACGTAGGATATTGTGTGAGGTATAATAGACCCAATCTGCTGCCCGAGCCCGCTGGTCGGCCCACACGTGATGAATACAAATTTGTGGTAGCAGTCGCAGGGTTAAAGGCCAATTTTTGATGGAAAATATACCTGTATGAACCGATTGTGTCGAATACAATAAATGGGAGGGGTCAAAGCGGTGTGGTGTGATTTTTTCGCTGTAAAAGGCGGTAAAATGCTTTTGAAAAGACGCACAGGCTGCGTTTCATTGTTGTGTTTTTTACATGAGTACGTAGCTATACAGGGTGTTAACAGACCCTTCACATAGCCGTCAATCAAGCATTCTGTACATCAAACTAACTAACTTAACGCAAAAATTATTGCTGGGAATCGACTTTTTTTTTTGGGGTGAAAAATCACGTTTTACGATAGGACTCGATGGAACGCACTCAAAGCATTGTGCTGACGAATGGATTGAATAGTACGGGAGTCATGGAGGTGTGTAAAGTAAAAATCTTACATTAAAAACAAGTATTAAAAAAAACACTTGTGAAAAAGTTGGAACTTTGACCCCCAATATCTCCGTAACTAGAAGGTTCCCAGGTATGGTCCAGAACAAAAAAATGATCGCAAAGACGGGGAGAATAAGTGCCTTTCGACTATGTTAAGGTCCTATTTACACAATATTATCTTCGACACAACAGTTTTATCGGCAAAAATCGTCACACATGAACATGTCTACACAGAACTAGTGCGGCATAGCTTAAAATGAATGAATGCAGGCGTTAACAGATTGAAGAATCTATGTGTGAACTCACGAGTTGTATAGCAACTGTTGTACTAGTTTTTTTCTTTCGATTATTGATTGTATAATCAATGAACCTTCACCACATAGTATAAAACAAAGCCGCTTCCCGCTGTCTGTCCCTATGTATGCTTAGATCTTTAAAACTTCGCAACGGATTTAGATGCGGTTTTTTTAATAGATAAAGTGATTCAAGAGGAAGGTTATAATTATGTGTGTGTGTGTGTATCTACATTGTACCCGTGCGATGCCGGGGCGGGGCGCTAGTTAATGATAAATTTATCAAAAGAAATCTCCGAGCCTTTAAAAACTATGGATAGATGTTATCATGCTTTTGTCTTGACAATAAGTCTCTGCAGGTCAGAGAGGAGCTCGCTAATACGTGTACAGAAATTCAGCTACATCCGGTTAGACTGGAACCCAGCTCCATCATCTTTGGGTAAAAAGCTTATTATTTCCTTTATTTATTTCTATACAAATAAATTACATTTTTAAATATTCCTTAAAAAAAAAAAACAATATAAAAAACATTTAAAAATATAAAAAATTGTAGCCCACCGGTATCGGGAACAGGGTCCAAGCTACCGGCGGTGAAAAGAGAAAGCTTATTATTATGGGTTTTGTGTGAACTGAAATAAATCTATGTCCAGCAGTGGACGTCTTTCGGCTGAAATGTTGATGATGATGATGAAATAAATAATCAAATCAAATAATTATTTATTTCGAACAACAAGGTCCATATGGACCTTGTGGGTGGGTTACTGAATAAGTACTTATGAACTATGTTATTGGCAAGGGTGATTTGGTTAAATTAATTTTAAATTTATTCTTCTAATAATATTTCATAACATTACATAATTTTTTTTTTTTCTAAAGTTGTTTTTCATTTTTTTTTTTTAAATTTATATTTAAAAATGTAATTAATTTGTAAAAATATAAATAAGGGAAATTACATACATTTTATGTTATATTGATTTTAGTCTGCACCCTGATGTAATAACTTAGAATAGGGCAGTCAAATTTGTACGCAATAACCGCCAGAAATAATGATGAAAATCTAAAAATGAGTATGTAGTAAATGAGAAATGTTTCCGAAAATCAAGAGTGAGATTACACACACACAAAAGCCTTGTGAGCATTGTAACACAGCTCATCCATAGCTATAAAACCACGATCACGTCCGCAACTAGACAAACAATACCTCGCTAAACCACTTACAATCTGAGCGCAAAGGAGGGTAGTCGTAATAAAACATTGTTTAGTGCCCCTGGCAGCTATAAAGTGCACATTGACATCGATTACATTGCGTATGTTTGTACCTGTGGTTTCTTTCTATCTGTTATTAATATCTCTGTTGTCTTCCAAATAAGGCATAATACATTGACTGTAATTGTAGGTCAGGTAGGCAGTCGCTCCATGGATAATACTGGTATTCAGCTGCATCCGGTTAGACTGGAAGCCGACCCCAACATAGTTGGGAATAGGCTAGGCAGATGATGATGTAATTCCCGAAGGGTTAAGCAGAGATGAGGGCAATGGTGGCCCACCGGCATCATCACCGACTTAAGAGTTGCAGGTCATGGGTGCGAACCTAAGCAGGCTCTTCACGTGAACTATTTCATCATCGCTGTTCTTAAAACGGTACAGGAAAATGTACTTGAACATCATGTTCAAGAACCACAACATTGATGACAGGTGGCATCCACCAACCTAGCACTGGACCCGAGTGGTAGATTACGACCCAATCGGTCTCTCCGAGAAAATGCCTGTAAAAAAGCACTGGGAAGGCTGATTATACTGGGCACAAATCCAGACTACGGGCTGTGGCGGAGGGATTCTTGGAGGAAAAATTTTTACCCGACTGCCAAGGAAGGCGAATGTTTTTCGCGCGTATTTTGTATTTTCGTAAATTTCTTTATAACCTCGTATGTTCAAAATGGCTGGATGGATTTATGTATTTCGACGATTAAGGTACCTATCCTTAGATTCGTCTCAAAAACCCAAGTGTGGTAAGAAGGCTGTTTAAAAAAAATGGCGGATTTTCGGCGCTGAACTGGAAATCTTTACTATTTTTTTTTCAACCAAACCTATCGATTAGGGTATCAGAATGAAGGAAATTAAAAGGTGATTAAATAATCATGGATAATTAGATATATTTATAGGTACATAATACAATTTAGTCTCGTCTTTAAATTAACTAATGTCAAGTAATGTAACTAATGTCTTTAAATAGACTCCGGACCCAGGTTGGTCGCAAGAAGGAAATCTGCTCAGGTGGAGATTCATTAGTGACTGCCCTGGAGTAAGTATGTGGTGCTGTTCCACAAACGCGCATAATTTTGTGTCTTGCGCGTCCTGTTGTTTGTTTACTGCAGACTTAGCGCTTTCGGTAGCGTCACTCAGCTACCGAAAGTGCTAAACTAGTAGCTCACTTCTGGACCGACACAATTTAGATTGCCATCGACACGCTAAGAAGAAGATACTCGTACAATGCAAAACGCCCGCCTCGGTTCGAACCTCAATTCTTTGATCTTGTTCACGTTAATTTACATTACAAAATTCCCGTTTATTGAATCCACAAATAAATAGGCAACATAAACAAAGTTCCACCGCGCAGTCAGTCGGGATTGTATCGAATGTCCCCAGTTTCAATCTGACCGAATTCTGGCTGGTGTCCAGCGACCGAACTACAAACTCTAACAAATTTCCCTGTTTTGAATAGTTCTGATTTCCAAGGATTGAATCGTTTTAAATAAATGTTCGCCTTGATTATTTATTTTGGTCTAACGTGTATTTTTTGCACAACTTGAGGAGTTTACTTACAGCATCTCAGAGCTTTCAGCAGCCTTTAGTAGAACAGCAAAAATCACGATCCAAGAAAAATATTTTAAACTAGCTGTTGCCCACATCTTCGTCCGCTTGAAATCATTATAAAAATACTACTTCCCTATTTGAATCAGATTTTGTTATCAATTTCAGGAGTTTTAATTTTGGTGCACGGATCCCTAATCCTTTTTCTAAAATAAAAGTAGCCTTACTCGTCATAACATTAGCTAACTGCCAGTAAAAGTCACATTAAAATCGATCCAGCCGTTTTGGAGATTAGCCGGAACAAACAGACAGACAGGCAGGCAAAAAACTTAAAAATGTTTTTTTTTTGTTATAAGTACCGTATATACTTTCATATGCATTCAGTAAAAAGTAGTTATATATATCTAAACAAATTGTGAGGCATGCACAATTTGCGATCCGTATCGGGGTAAACAGAGTTACTTACAAGTGCCAAGAATGTCTTGAAACCACACTTGGCACATAATAGTGTAGGCATTACAATTTAGAATGGCACGGCGTACTTTTTCAACGACGTTTTACATTTCTGTGGCAGTGGGGCATTTCTTAAGAGCGTTTTTTTTTACCATTATTTAATAAAATAGGTACAAAAAAAAATAAGGACCGCGATCGCAACAGCACAGATAAAACAGGGTGTTTCTAACTACGTCACGCGTCATAATAATGAATAATATTTAGATATTTTTTGAATTATTGAAATCTCATAAATACTTATCATTTTTTTATGAGTGCTTAGTACTCTTCGGAAAAAAGAAGTGGGCTGCCGTTGTTAGACGACAAAAAAGTTACTGTGTATTTGTAGTTTACATTCGTTATAACAACAAGCACCGACCACACGATCCATTACAAACAATTATCTCACTTGGCTTTAACATCTCGAATGACAAACACGTGCCAAATAACTTGTACACCATATTCGCGTCTAATCTCTTGTGATTAATTCGCTGCGGTTTTCAGACTGTCTTGTGAGTCCCTAAGGATACCCGAGCTTAAGTGTTGGGAGGCTTTCGGGTCCTGGTAATAAACTGGTTACAGACGTTTGCTTGATTCAGTGAAAATACAGTGAAAAATTACATGTATTTGTACACAAAGTAGGTAAAACAACTAAAAAAATAAACGCAATGAGGTATGCCGTCAGAAAATCCAATGTCTGGAACATTTTATCTATGTAATTTATTAGTACTAACCTACAACAGAGAATAATAATTAAAAAAACATTGTTTAAAATATAGTTTTTAGGGTTCCGTACCCGAAGGGTAACCCTATTACAAAGCTTCCGCTGTCCATGTCTGTCTGTCTGTCAGCGGGCTGTATATCTTGACCCGTAATAAGTAGATAGTTGAAACTTTGACAGAATGTGCATTTGTGTTGCCGCTATAACAATAATTAAAAATTGAAGGGGGCTCCCACTACTACGATGGTACGGAACCCTTCATGCTCGAGTCCGACTCGCTCTTGGCCGGTTTTTTTTGTTAACTATACAAACAACATAATTTTTTAGGGTTCCGTAGCCGAATCGCAAAAAAACGGAACGCTTATAGAGTCGTCACGTCTGTCTGTGTGTCCGTCTGTATGCAGCCACTTTATTCCGAAACTGTTAGGACTACACAGTAGAAACTTAGTAGATAGATGTACTCTGTTAAACACTTTACGATTTTTATACAAAAATTTAAAAAATAAAAGATTTAGGGGGGCTACCCATACAAAGAACTGAAATTAATTTATTTTTTCATCAAACCTATGCGTGCGGGGTGTTAATAGATAGGTCTTTAAAAATTATTTTGAGGTTTCTACTACCATTTTTTTTAAAGTCAATCGTTTGGAAGATAGACACATTCAAAGTGGCGGTTTTTTTTTCTTGTTTACTTTTTTGTATAATTTTTGTTTTATTGTGAATTCAACGTTTTTTTTTTTGTTTTGTCCTGAGCTTGATTAATACTTTTTCTTTCTTACTTTCTTTCAAATGTGTGTGTGTGTGTCCCTCTAATTTCTAAAGTAAGAGGAGGAAAATTCTGAAAAAATGTGGGTTTTTAGAACGTAAAAGAAATTTCTCATGAAATAAGCAGTACCTTTGTGCTCTTCTATTTTAATGTAATCTCTTATTAAGTATTTTGTGTGTACATAAATAAATAAATAAAAAAACTTTCAACGAAAATTGGTTTGAATAAGATTTGATGTTTAGTTTTTGAGGGACGGAACTTTTCATCAAACTGCAGCAGTAACTTTGTTTTTTATTAACATACTATGAAAAACAAACTTAGTTTTGCTGTTGAATGTAATACAATACAACATAATATGAATGAGCCTTCAAAATATTTTTATTAAATTGCTTGGTGCACTTGGCCGGTTTTTTGTTTTAAAAATATGAAGATGAAAATTAAATCGCCCAAAACATGAATGCTTAGGTTAGGAAACTGAATGAGACTTCAAATCTTATATTTATAACGAACAGATAGACGAAACCCGGCCAAAACTTTGTCTCACCAAGACTTCTGGATCACATCCAAATTCCGTATTAGACTTTCGAGAAAGCGTTTCGAACGCTACGAATTCGAAATTGGAATGTTTAACAAGTTTTTGAAATAAAAAAAAATAAAAGTTTAAAAAAGGATTGTGTTTCTTGAAATGTAACATGTAAAAGTTCGGTATAAGAGGGCTGATGCCGGATACGCTCCGTGCATGGCTCGCGACGGTGTTGGTCGGCGACGGAACGGTCTAATGGGCACAGTCTCAAACTTCCTCACAACACCATATCAACACGGTCATGGTATGATACGGTGTATTGGGCAGACTCCTTACCCGGGGTAGACAAATTCTGAACGCAGCGTCAGACCTTGGTCTCTAACAGATAATGTTAATATCTGTCTCCGGTGACTACAGCCGTGCCACAATCTATCTGTACCGCTCTGGCCAATATAGTTAGGTCCGTCCCTATCTTTCTTTCATGGAACTTGGAGATCAATATTAAAACTCATAAATGTTATCACATCCCATAACATCACGCCTGTAATCCCCGAAGGGTTAGGCAAATGTTTACCTAAAAGTACACCCACATTTTACTAGTTATGTTAAAGTCCCATGTAATAGGGAGCGAGCCTATTGCCAGACTCGGTGGCTGCTACTGAGAAATTCCTGATGGAAAAATCCAATAACTTTGCCCGACCCGGGAATCGAACCCAGGACATCTTGCCCAGCAGTCGCGCTTGCGAGCATGAGACCAACGAGGCAGCCATAGTTATCATCACAGCTGTAAAGGAGCATAGGAGTATAAATATAGAGTGATTGGTAATTAGTGACCAATACTTAAACACGTGATTGTACTCATGATAACAAACAATTTTCCCAAAGAAACATTTTTTTTTAAAAGGCTTGCAACTGATACGTCAAAGGCGCGCGCGTTCGTATTTCATACGGCTGTTGTGTTATTGTAATAAAAGTTTGTGTATAAAAAAAATTTCTTTGGGAAAGTTGTTTGTTATCATGAGTACAATCACGTGTTTAAGTATCGGTCACTAATTACCAGTCACCCTATACAACATTATTTTTAGTATATGCGAAACCTAAATATAGTTTGTTCAGAATAAGTAACTGAATCGATTCCAATAATTTTTAAACCATGTTATATTTTGTCCCAAAAATATTTAAAAAAGGTTACAAGTTGGACACCGAGCGACACTAAGTACCTATCGCAATCATTTATGTACCTACTGCCAAATTATTATTTTCAATGAGCTCAAGACGACGCTGGAGGCACCCGCGCGGCGGCGCCTCGTGATGGCAACGTTTTTGCGCGGACAACCAGGTAACAGAACAAGCTTATAACTTTGTGATTTTTCATGATACAGTTTTGAAATGTTGTACATAGATTCTTTACATAAAAATACTAGACACGTGTTTCAGGTTTCGCATAATATACTAAAACTAATGTTGTATAAAGTCCCGTGTAACAGGCAGAAACTTCACAGACATAATTTGGTATCGATATCTAAGCCAAAAAAACTGAAAGTGAATATTGATAATTTTAAACCCCGAAGGGAATGTGACCCTCCCCTATTTAACGAAAGAAATTAGAGAACTTTTATTCAAAAAGGTCAGCGGTATATTTTAGGAATAATTTTCCTGTTTAACAAAAGTACTGTTCTTTTTCTCTAATTTTTTATTATAGTATGCGGTTAGGTTTTATATTGTAGCGGTACTTACTACTCTGCATACTTTAATATAAAACCTAACTTTCTTTTTACCCCTACCACATCATATTATGTAATCCAAAGTATTTATATACAGTACTTGTATGGAAATATGGTACCTATAGCTATACGTCCAGGGTGTAAGGGACAGCATAAGCTAGTATCTCATAAAACAATGAAACGCATGACTAGTAGTGGAAAATAGAAAAGTGATGCACCAATCACAAGTAACTAAGGAAATGGGTACGAAGTTGATGATTCTCCGTTTTTAATTCGAACCATGATTCTTTCCATAAACTCGAATAAATACAATTTTTTGCCTATAATTAAGACTTATAATTAAACTTATACTGTCACTTAGGGGATATCTTCCGTGATTGTTCATTATTATTTTTCGTTCGTCGGTCGTTTCGTTTTTTCGTTTTTGTTATTTTTCGTTTTTCGTTATTTTTTGTTTTTTTTTTTTCGTTTTAAGCCGTGAAAGCTTAAAACAGTGTTTGACTTATAATTAGCTTTTTACTGACTTAACCATTAAAAATGTCATAAAATGAAATAAAAAAATAAAAAAAAATATAATAAAAAATATATAAATATTTATATTATAATAAATGTCATGTAATTAAAAGATCAATTTTCCGCTAAACAAATGTAAAACTCGGAAAGTATTGAAGCAAATTAAGTGAATACGTTTGAGAGTCTTGTTTTATGATTTCGTATCAAGTTGGTAGGTACTGTGGTTTTTTATGTGTACTGCTTATATTTTTATATTCGTCCGTTGTACCATTGGCTATTGGCATAACGTGTAGGGTGAAATGAACAATTGTGGACTTCCTCTTAAAAAAAGTTACATTCCAAGTACATGTTAGACCGGTGTGAGGTGATCGGTCGGAGAACCCAAACTACCAACATAGCCAGCTAGAGTGGTTACATTTTAGTAATAGTTCAAAAATAATGTCAGTAGAAAATTTAAAGGTACCGTGTTGGACAAAATTGATGTGATCTATATCTAACCTCGCATTTTTAGCCCATTTATGCTATGACAGTAATAGGCAACGTCACCCTAATATAAAGACATTGCTAGGCCCAGTAACATGGAGCGAGTAATCGTTTCGCCTCGATCGATAGAGTAAGCATCCAGAATACGAATGACTCGATAACGCAATGTAATATATTACTCTATAAAATATGTTTTACTAAGCTGTACGTCGAGACTTGTAAGAGAGAATTAAGGATATGGAATATTGCAGCTTTTTGTGGAGTTATTAGAAAAATACCGAGTTTGGTCTCGTGCTCGCAAATGGCAGACTGAGCATGAAGTCTTGGGTTCGATTCCCAGGTCGGACAAAAGGTTATCGGGTTTTTCCATCAAGAATTTCTAAGTAGCGGTCTGGGGTCTGAGTTATTACATGGTTGGTGGCATAGGTGGGTACTGGTTACCATGGGGCTTAAACATATACCTGGCGAAATGTGGGTGTTCTACATATAGGTACACCTCTGATTAACCCTTTTTTTTTATATCGTGGTAAAATCATCAAATGAGTCCTCTTACCCAGGGCAGAGCGGGAGGGACTGTCAGACTTGTACTGACTAAAATCCACGGTGTCCTTCCATAGCCCTTTATGTTCCAAGGTCACGGTAATTCTATAAGTCCCGCGACCACCTCTGGTTAACCCTTCGGAGATTATTGTCATGATGTTATTTTATGTTATAAAAAATTAAGTCTGAATACAATACGTGCTTGCGTCGGCTAAGGACGCAAATAGATGTGGTGTCCGGTACTACGCCAAAGAGTTATACCCTTCCATTCTTACGTGGCTCGTGATGACCAATGCGAGTTTGAGCATCTGCACCAAGCGTTTGTTACCCAATTTCACATTCCGTGGTATTCCTCAAAGCGCAACTATTTTTAAGCGCAATCAACTAAGCGCAACTAAATTATTCCTAAAAGCGCAACCATTAGTTTCAACCATGGTTGCGCTTTGAGAAATAAACATATAATATTTTTAATTTGAATTTGTGAGTGCAACTAATGGTTGCGCTTCGAGGAATAATTTAGTTGCGCTTAGTTTGTTGCGCTTCAAATAGTTGCGCTTTGAGGAACACCCCACAACCTATCAAGAATCTCCACGTAAATCATTTTTAAAATCGACTACTGAAAGCAGAGCTTCGTAAAAGCAGATAAAAATATTCAGACATCGCTTAAAGCTCGTAAGGCCGCTGTCCGATAAATTGCCGGAATATTCGGCTTTTCCTTCTGCAATCTTATTATAAAATATTTTTCTTACATTTTATGTTTCTTGAATATTCTCCACTGGGAATTTGAGGAATACGGAGTGCTAGTTAATTACGATCTGTGTTCGAAACGTAGATTCATTTTTATGAAAAAAAAAAGCTGTTCCCAAACAACACGTCAAGACACGTCACGTCCCTGCGACAAATAAATATTTAAACTTATACTGTTACTTACAGGATATCTTCCGTTTTGCGTTTTTGTGAATATCGGGAGAATCTCTTTATGTTATGGGCGGTCACCCATCCACAGACCAACCTAGGCAAGCACGACTTAACCTAAAGGTCGACCCGAGCTGCTGTTATTATTTAACCACGAGCTTCTTGCACCATAAAATAAAACCACAAATTTCTGATACACGCTGTATATCATGGCAACACATGGCTTTAGTATAGAAATGTATAACGTTTTCCATTTTATCATAGCTTCAAAGAGCTTTCAATGGTCTTTGTAAGGTAAATATAATAATAAAAAAAATCTTTTTATTTTCACCTTTGGTAAAAGGTTTTTGTTTAGAAATGTCAGTTACACAAAACAACTTTGGTGACATTTTAACAGTATATGAATATTTAATTCAAACAGGACTGGCATGGAAGTCCTGTCGCTTTTTAAATTATAAAAAAAATAGACGGCCTAAATGCTACCGTGTTCCTTCTTGTTTGTTGTGGAAACGGGATTTAAAATAAACATTTATAGGAAAAATTAAGAGCAATGGTAGCCCAGTGGTATCGGCTCCGACTTATGAGTTGTAGGACATGGGTTCGAAGTTAAGCAGCCACAAAACTATGAAGGAAAACATCGTAAGGTTACCGCCATGTCTTAGAACCAAAAAAAAATCTCCTGGCAGTGTCCCTTCGACTGTTGACCGTTGGGGCAGACGTGTTCTTGAGTGGAGACCGCGAATCGGCAAACGTAAGGTGGGACGCCCTCAGGCTCGGTGGAATGACAGTCTTCTCAGCGTGGCTGTACTGCTGTAGGCTGATGCTGATGATGAGTGTCGACACTGCAGTTACTGTTTCGTGAATTCGCATATAAAAGAGAATTTCTTGTATCTAGACGCTGCTAGGCCCACACCTATTCTGTCTGGGCTCATATGCCTAATACAATGGTACAACTCCCGTCCCGCCATATATTATACGTTTCGAGTTATAAAGCTCGCAAAGTACAATCAAATTGCCTTAATCGCATTTCTGACATGCACCCCCAGTTCACTGCGAATAGAGTTCATACAAATTCACGTCAACTATTGAAGACATGTAGATTGAACATGTAGAGGCCGACTCTCTCTCACAGAGAGGAAGCAGTTGTCCCATGCAATAAGGTGCAAGCCTATTGCCATCAACCGGGCACAAAGCCAGACTCAGTGGCTGCTACTGAGAAATTCCTGATAGAATAATCCAATAACACTTTGCGCGACCCGGGAATCGAACCCAGGACTTCATGCTCAGCAGTCGTAACTGCGACCACTAGGCCAACGTAGCTGTCAATAATGGCAACTGTCACACGTAAAATATAGATGTATCATGTTGTTAAATCGATATGAAACTGGAAAAATTCATGAAATGTATATTACGTTATATGAGTATCAGATTCAATTTATGTCTACGTCAAGTTGTGATAGGCATAATAAATTGGCAAAGTGATAGAGCGACTGTTATCCGATGAACAGTACGGATTTTTGTGGATTATGTATTCAGGTTTTAGAACTGAGGCCCTAGCACGAGCGCGCGGTGTAAATGTAAGTTAAATCGAGAATCGTAATCGTTTGTATCGTATCGTATCGTAATCGTTCGTATCGTATCGTATCGTATCGTATCGTAATCGTAATCGTTCGTATCGTATCGTAATCGTTCGTATGGTATCGTAATCGTTCGTATCGTATCGTGATCGTTCGTATCGTATCGTAATCGTTCGTATCGTATCGTAATCGTTTGTCTTCGTGTCGTCGTTGTAAAACGAGTATTTCTAATTTGAAAATAATTAAAAATACTCGTTTTACAATTAATAATAATATTCAGAATTTATTCTTACCCATGGATGATACTCGCATGGATTGTGCTTGGTGCAAAAAAAATATACTAAAACGCTATAATTGTATTTTCGATTCAAAAATCGACGTATTTACGTTATGTTTACACCGTGCGCTTGTGCTAAAGCCTCTGATAGCACTACAAATCACTTGATACTTGAATTGTTTCTGTCAATTGTTTAAAGATGACAGGGACGGAATGATGTCATAAATTTTATTGCTAAGAGCTTTTAAATATTAAGGTGCGAGCGTGCCTTGGTTTTAATATATTCTTGTATTCCAAATTTTGCTTTGACACAAAATGTTTTATTTTTGTCCCAAATGAAATAAATAATTTCAAACAATACCATGTTTTGATCAAAATTCAAATTAAATAAGTTTTCGCCATTTTTCATACCAAGTTGGTTTTAAAACGGAACTTTTGTGTAATAAAACCAATTTATTAATGCTAGGTAAAACGTTAACAATACCAGCAGTAAAAAATATTAAAGGTTAATAAAATTTTAAACATGAATGCAATTAAGGGTGAGTAGAAATAGCAACTGCATTCCAATTGCCCATTGCATTTTATGCCCTCGTTGGTTTGGTGGTCCCAAGCACGACTGCTGAGCATGAGGTCATGGGTTCGATTCCCGGGTCGGAAAAAGTGTTATTGGGTTTTTCCATCAGAAATTTCTTAGTAGCAGCCACGAAGAATTTTTGGCCAGTTGCTGGCAATAGGCTCGCCCCCTATTACATGGGACTTAAAACAGAAAGTCTGGCGAAATGTGAGTGTACTTTAAGTTACATAAATCTTGCAAAGTCATGCCTAAACATACGTTTGCCCGCGGTTTCTTCTACAGGAAGGTAGGAAACCTCACAGGGACGTAGTACTGCGATAGAAAGTATCCCATCTTCTAAGATAACTAATGGTTTACCAGTATTCCAATCTAGGTACATCTCTGCCTAACCGTTCAGGGATTACAAGGCGTGATATTACGTTATGTAAAAATCCCGGCTAATCCTATAACCACAATGCAGATAACCAAGGACCTCAAACCATTCGTTTCAATCATTGGTTATATGGAAAGCGATAAATTAATCCAAGAAAAGAGATTAGACAAGAAAAACGTGTATACGATCATTTGACAATTGAAGAGGTCGTTGCTACTTCAGCTTGTTTATTCTATAAACCTTATGGCTTTGTACTTAAGGGTTATTTACCTACGCACACCAACTGACCCAGGGGAGCCATTAGAGATAATTGAATGAACTTCGATGTCATAACATTTCAATGTCGAATTGTTTGTGTTATGAGAAATAATAAGTTTTAAGTAAACGCCTTAGGCACCCGCCCCAAAGCCAGCGATAAACGAGAAGCGGGTAGAGCATAATCTGCTTAGCCTTTTCCCAGCACGGTTCAGTCCAACCAGATGCAGCTAAATCCTACAATATTATAAATGCGAAAGTTTGTAAGGATGGATGGATGTTTGTTACTCTTTCACGCGAAAACTACTCAACGGATTTGGATGAAATTTTGCACACAGATAGTTTATAGCCTGGATTAACATATAGGATATTTACCAAATACATCCAAATATACAAACTTTCCGTCTTTAATCTTACTACTATTATAAATTCGAAAATTTGGATGGATGGATGGATGTTTGTTACTCAATCACGCCAAAAGTAATGAACGGATTTGGATGAAATTTCGAACACAAATAGGTTGTAACCTGGATTAATACATAGAATACTTTTTATCCCGGTAGTATGATCCCGTGGGATAACTATCGATGTTCACGCGGGCGAAGCCGCGGGCATAAGCTAGTACCTACCAGTACACATATACCAATATAATTGTCCCACGGGATCACACTACCGGGATAAAAAGTATTCTATGTATTAATCCAGGTTCCAACCTATTTGTGTTCCAAATTTCATCCAAATCCGTTCATTAGTTTTGGCGTGATTGAGTAACAACCATCCATCCATCCATTCAAACTTTCGCATTTATAATAGTAGTAAGATTAAAAACGGAAGGTTTGTATATTTGGATGTATTTGGTAAATTTCGGAAATTACTTATCCGATTCCGAAATGAAGAATGTTACTAGGTATGCCAAATCGCTTGAAATTTTGTCTCAGTAAAGCCTGTATGTATACAAATACACGTTGTAGTTAGAAATACCTAGTAGTTTTGATTTTATAGGCGTTCAAAGTTTCGAAAAATATCGAGTCCCGCTAAGTCACGTGACCGCTTGTGACGTCATATCACAACGCGCCGCGCAATTGGTAGTTGTATTTTTTTACATTTAGGCACAACACATGACTTCCTAGTATTTGGATTGGACATTTTTAAAAGTATTTAGGTATAATTTCGAAAGCACGGGCGCGCGACCGCGAGCGTTCTGAATGAGCCAGACTGAGGCCCGGTATCCACCAAAGCGGAGAGGAGAGGAGACGAGAGGAGATGTGTTTGAATAAACCAATCCGATTTCGTTATTTCCACATCTCTTCTCCGCTTAGCTTTGGTGGAAATGGGTCAAGCGGAGAGGAGAGGAGATGTCTCATTTTTCTATAGAATTTTGTGCAGCGAGCGAGCAAGCGGCGCGGCAGAGCGGAGAAGTGTCTAGTCGGGCGGCCGGGCGGCGCACGCGCTCGCGCACCCCTCACCCCGCTGCCTTCTCCGCGCGCCACGCACGTCCCGAAAGCGTCATTCGATTGACTGGCTTTGAATGCAAGCGTGTGTCGTCCATATTTTTATATTTTCAATTCTTCTTCCTCAAGCAAATTCAGATATAACTTTTGTAACGACATGACGTCTTCCTTTCGTAGACAGCACTTGACTGTTTTCGATCTCTCACAGCTCACATCTCTGCTACACACAGCTCACATCTCCTCTCCGCAACGCATCTCCTCTCCGCTTTGGCGGAAATAACCTGCCAGCTTCGCGGCACATCTCCTCTCGTCTCCTCTCCTCTCCGCTTTGGTGGATACCGGGCCTGAGTGTGTTGTGCGATGACGTCACACCGTCACCGGCAGCCCGCGTCGTGCGGTTACAACTTGTTTTACTTCTAAATTGGAAACTAATTGACGTATCAAAGCAATTCTTTCACTAGTATTTTTTATTTTTGACAGAGAATATGGAGTGCTAATTAATAGTCAAAATTAGTTAACATTCTTCATTCTGACTAACGGGAAGCCACATTATCCCCGAGTGTTATAGGCTATATTATTTCCTCTGATTTTTCGGATTCATGTGCGTATTGTATAATTATCACTTGATTCGGTAAAGGAAAACATTGTGAGGAAACCGGCAAGCATGCCGAAGAGATCAAAGACATTATAAGCCAAGAAAGAGGTCTATGGGTGGCATAAAACCCTGACACTAGGTTAGGCACTAACCACGCCAAAGAAAAACCCACGATAAAGAAGTGGGTTGGGTTTTTCCATCCTCTGCCTAACCCTTCGGGGATTACAGGCGTGATGTTTTTGTGTGTGTCTCTCTTTTACGGACACGGGACCAATCAATCACAATATTTTGTACGTTTCTTGAGTAAGAATATATTCGAGAGCTTCTCGTCCTTGTCGGTGGGACAGGCGCCTTAAGTCCAGCGGTCGATACGAAGGTGTTGACGTATTTAGTTTGATACCTGGGTGGGGTAGAAATAAAAGTGATTTTATTTTTTGAAGTAAGTAATATTATTGCCCAACGTTAAACTAGGAAATTAATTGATAAGCAAATTGACTACAAACAGAAATGATCTGATGAATGAATGACTTCGACAAATTTTACTTATTAACTGGTGGAGATTGGTTATTATAGCCCGACCTATTTAATGAGTCCTCCGCCTTGCGTCACACGTAATCGTCCACAAAGTCCACAGACACGGACAATATACCACAGGATACTTGCTTTAAAATAACCATAATCCACGTAGGTATCACCGATGCCGATACCGATGAAATGCGCGACCGTACAACTCAGCAATTTTGTGATAGACCTCTTAAGCTCTATTTAAACAAACCTAAGCATATCAGTTCAATGAATTCCACATAGCTACCCAGTGTTTCCTAAAGCTCATTACACACTGTGCAGTAGTACGGAGAATCTCTATGCAATTAGAGGAAACGGTTAAAAGCCTGCAGTTTCAACGGAGGATTTCCGCGTTGCTTATCATTAGAGCTAATACGATGTACGGTATTAAATACGTGTGTATTAGCGCAAGGAAGAAAATAAACAGTATGGTAGATTCAACTCGAAACTAGGCGACCAACGCCGAAATATGAAATTAAAAAGTTGTTTAATCCATTTAAAATTCAAATTCATTTATGTTGTGAACATAAGTAAACAGTGGGTGGTATAATATATTTAAAAAAAATGTTGCCTTTAATGTATAACATAATATAACGCCTGTAATCCCCGAAGGGTTAGGCAGAGGTGTACCTAATAGTACACCCACATTTCGCCAGTTCTGTTTAAGTCCCATGTAATAGGGGGCGAGCCTCTTGCCAGCAACCGGCCAAAAATCCTTCGTGGCTGCTACTGAGAAATTCCTGTTGGAAAAACCCAATAAAAATTTGCCTGACACGGGAATCGAACCTAAGACCTCATGCTCAGCAGTCGCGATTGCGATCACTAGACGGATTAAACAAAAAACGTAAAAAATTCAATAAAATGATGGGTGATAGTCTGCAGCTACACTGTTATTATACAGTACACTTGGCGAACAATTTTTGTTTGTCCTTACATAGTAGTCAGAATAAAGACACAAGCACGCCTTAGAAACTTATTCAATTTTCAAATGAAAATCCTCTATTTTTAAGAAAGTCCGTTATTCTATCCTCTAGTTGACATTGTATTACATAGTAGTTTTAGTTCTATATACTACAATGTTCAGGTAGGTACGTTATTTAAACAATTTTGCATTTTCATGTTATTCCATTGATTTTGTTTTAGTTTTCTAACATTGAAATGGTCAATGTTAGAAGTTGGAGTTTGAGGGACAAAACAATCCGTTTCTTTTAACTGATAAATAACAAAAATATACTAGCTGATTTTATTTCTTCTTAATTACCGTATGTTTCGCCACCCACTTACATATATGTGTCGAATCCGGTCGTTAGTATGGACATAAAATGAATCGCAATTGCGCCGGTGGTGACATCACGCGACCTACTTACAAGTCTACCCACACCACAGCATGCTTCTACAGAGCCCGAGGTGAGGGCGACATTCAATGTCTGATCGCGGCTGAGTTGAGCCGTCTTGAAACTGTACCCGATTCATTGTGGCCCGTGTTATTGTGTTAAGTTGAAATCTCAAGTAATTCGTTAGTTTTGCTGGCAACTGTAACAGTGTATCGCGCCCAGTGTTTTTTTCACAGCACGAAATCCATCGTCTACCCATATGATGTACGAGCCTAACGGAATAAATGCTGACATATCCGACATAATTAATATACCAACAGCAGCTTAGTAAGACTGGTCAAACTTTCGAACTTCTGACTAAACGACTATGTCTATGGCTATCGAAGATCTAAAAATGATAGCCGGACCAACAAGTCAGTGTGTAAAAGACTGTCACCCATCCAGGGACCCACCTCTGCAAATGTTGCTTAACCTCGAAGCTTATGACTTAACGAGGACTTACGATGAACGACTGTCAAAGATTTGCAATTAACAGCTGGGACCAACGGCTTAACGTGCTTTCCGAGGCACCTCTGCAAGGAAACTCATATGTAATGGGTGTTCACCCATCCAGGGACCTACTTCTGCTAGTGTTGCTTAACCTTGAAGATTAAACAAGTACGGCTATTATTATTTAGTCACGAGCTCCCCTCATTAGTGTGATATTACACACACTAAAGCTAAATACAACGTCATAATGAAGGTGTCAAAGCTCATTGCGTTTTACGATCAGCTTTCTGCGCAGTATTACTGCGATCTCATTCCGTTGTGGATTAAAACAGTATGTTCTGATCTTAGTGGAGATTATGTATAAGTAAGAACTCCTTTAGATATTTGTACATTTGATGTTTTGTGTATACATTTGTAGATTTGGATTATTTATTGGATTTTCCCATAAAGAATTTCTCAGTAACGGCCACGGATTGGATTGGATTCATGTCCGATTGATGGCAATAGGCTCGCCCCCTATTTCATGGGACTTAAATATAACTGGCAAAATGTGGGTTTACTATTAAGTGCTTAACCCTACGGGGATTGCAGGCGTGATGTTATGTTATTGTTTGTTTTTTTTTAAAGCACACACATACACTCACGCCTTTGCCCCATTGGGGTAGGAAAAACTACAGAAAACTATCCTGCCACCTTCTACTTCTTGTAAAAAAAGCTGGGGTCGGGTGTTAATCGTACTAAAGGCAAAGTCCTATTCCCAGCCGTGGATGTCTTTATACACAGTAATAATGAACGTAAAGTTGAATCCAATATTAATCTATGCCCTCGTTACTGAAAACACTATTTTATTTTATTATTCATCCATTTGTTTCAGGTAACACAGACCCATAGAAAAATACGTTAACCTAAATATACGCACTAATAACATTTTTGTTAGTTTAAGCAACTTAAAACTATGTTAGTAACACTTCACTTGCACGATGTTTTGTGCGTTCTTGTGGACTATACCTAATGGAAATTACTTCTACATTAAAGTGACTATGTTTTCAGTTAACATTGCCGACAGCTTACCCACTCCGAAGCAAAAATACCAACAAAATATTCTTCCACAATGAAACCCAGATATTTCAATAAGTATTCTACATTTCTACTTAATCTACACAATGCGGAATCCCAGATACTTGTCATAGTATTTTTATCAACAGAGCTTTGAATAGCCCCGACGTGCCCCCAGATTAACATGGGATTGCCAGCACAATGAGATTCTTACCGAGAAATTCTTGTTGAAGTATTTTAACATCAAAAAGATTATTAGGAACTTTTGAAGAGAATGTTTGTTAAGATCTACAGGATTTGTTTATTGGTCGATTTGTTTTTAGCTGTTTATTGGGTGAATACCAGGAATTATGAATAACTAGCTGACCCGCGCAACTTCGTCTGCGTCACATAAGAGAGAGAGACGGTTCGAGAGAGTGGGTCGTAGGCACCTATAATACAATTCTCAAGGAGCACATCACACAAATCTTTCCATATAATGAAAATGCACGCACGGTACTTGATCATTATTTCGCTGCGGAGTTATTTTAAAACTGTGAACATCATGAAATATAAGAGTAGAGGAAGACCAAAGAAACGATGGATGAACTGTGTGAAGGATGATATGGCTAGAAAGGATATGACTGCTGAGATGACGGGCAATAGAGAAGTATGGAAGAGGAAGATATGCTGCGCCGACCCCAAATAAATTGGGACAATGGGGAATAGTGATCAGGAATTATGAGCGCTAATTCTAATTTGTAAGGTTAGTGAAGTCTTACAACCTGTCTCACCTAGTTACTTAATTGTTCAAGTCAGATAGGAAATCGCTCCATTTAAAATACTTGTTTTCGGCTGCATTCGGTGAGACTGCAAGACGACCCCAAAATAGTTGCGGAAAAGCACAGATGATTGATTCTATTAAGGCAGTATTGCACAGTTCAATCAAATTGATTCATTTTGACTGCAGGCGTAGAAATTAAGAGATAACGACTACAATGATGTATGATTCACTTTAAAAACGTGAAGATTATTGCCGGATCTTTGTAGGTAAAGACCAAATGCTTAGGCTTACTGGCTTCCATAGGTCTATGTAAATTATTTTAAACTCAAAATTTTTGAATTTGATTACATTTGGTTAGCATTATTTCAAATTTGGAGTCTAAATTGAATCGCGCACACATTGATAATTTTAATGTGTAAAACTGAGATGTAAAATGATATGTCCTTATTCTATAAAGAAAATAGTCTAGTTTAGCTCAAAGGACTCTTTGCACATGGCAAGTCAAGGCATGTCTAGCGCGGAAACACTTAATTTAGTAGAAACGATATACAGAAGAGAAAACGTTTCGTTCTACGTACTTTTATTGTTATGTGTTCTGCAAATGTGCTGCCTCTTCCAGTTTATTCGGATAGTAATACAGAGGAAAACCACGTTGCTTGACATAGAAAATTACTGTGCCGCATTCTAATGTATTTCGGTCGTTCAAGCACACCTACTATCAATGTACCTCAAGTAAATTTGCTCATTCGATTTTGAACTTAAACATCAACACTTTATAGTTTATAATGATTTGGAGAAATTTGACAGTTTGTGGTAACTTGATGCGCTAGCGACTGTACATTCACTGTATGAGATTGGGGCTTGAATTTGAACTTTTTTTTAACTTAAAGAGTTGGCTTTCCGTTTTCCATTATCCTATTGAAACAAATAATTAATAGCTAGCCAACTTGGTGGTAAAGTGGTCCCGGACGTGTAAGGACATCTCCAAAACCAAAAGCGTAACAGATGCGTAGCCACGTCAAAGACGAACCTAAAATGTGTTATGCATTAGGTGTCTATAATCTTACTGACAGCCTTACTCTTCAAGATGGAACTCAGAAGAACTCACTTGGTGTATTTTTGCATATCGTCATCTGCCTAGCCTTTTCCAAACTATGTTAGGGTCGGCTACCAATATAGTCAAATTCAGCTGAAAACCCAGTATTTTTCATGGAGCAAATTCCCATCTGTGTATGTTTGCATGTGTTTTAATAAAATTATCCTGAAAATCAGTACAAATACCCCTGCAACATAATGGACCCAACCCATTATCCGATTAACTGTAAATCAATCAGCGCGTCTCATCAACAAATCGGTTGATCAACAAACAATTGGTCGGAAGTCGGGTGTGCACACATCGCAATCCGCGGTTAATGTGATGCGACTAATTACTGAGTGATTTGGTATTGATTACGGTATACGCATTATAATTTGGGATTTTTTATCAATTATTTATTTATTTATTTATTAAAACTTTATGCACAAGTAACAAGACTGCACAAAGGCGGACTTAATGCCATAGGCTTTTTGAAGTAAATGATAAATTCAGGTTTCAGAACAACTGGAAAGCTGCCAGTCTTCTTCTGAAAATCAGGAATTATGAATAGTAGTATAGTAGAGGAAGACCAAAGAAACGATGGATGGACTGTGTGAAGGATGATATGGCTAGAAAGGAAGTGACTGCTGAGATGACGACTAATAGAGAAGCATGGAAGAAGAAGACATTCTGCGCTGACCCCAAGAGGATAAAGGCAGGAGAATGACGATGAATGGTCTTACCTAAACTATCACTCAAACGTCCGTAAATTTAAAATCTACTGATTTGAACTAAAACTCAAAGCCATCAAAAGAGCTGGTATGTACATCAAAAAAATATAGACCAGATTAACAGCGATGTGAACGAGCAGAGTTGACAAAAGATATTTTCTGGGCCACTGAACTAAAACGTTAGCTGCCAACGCCCCACATAATTTGCTTAAAAGCTGCGAGTACACGCGATGATCGCTGAATTTCAGGAGTAATGTCTTGATGTATGTCACTCAAGTATTCTGTAATTTGTTCGGAGCACATTAGGGTTGTATGGAAGCATTTTTGGCAAATTACTTTTGTAGGAAGGCGGGTTTTGCGGAGGGTTTCAGAGACTTGTTTTTTTTTTTGGAATTGGGAATTTCAGTTTTTTTAATCTTTACCACACGGGCTTGAGCTACATTGTATTGCGACTTGCGACAGTGACTATGCTGCAAATAAATGTTTTTATATTTTTAAGCTTTCATTTTTTTGTTCTTGCCGGAACGCCCATGGATACCGATCTGTTCCAATTTGCGGTACCTCGGGTCGCTTGTTCGAAGGGATGGCGAAATAGACCGAGACGTAACGCACCGGATCAACTCAAGATGGATGAAATGGCGACAGGTCACACACACAGGTCAGGTCAGGGTTGTGTGAGGAATGATATGAAAGAAAACGGAGTATATGATAGCGTGACGGTTGACAGAGGAGAATGGAAGAAAAAAACGTGTTGCGCCGACCCCAAGTGACATGGGACAAGGGCAGGAAGATGATGACAAGCTTTTATTTAAGTTGCAATGTTTGTTTGTTTGTACAGGTCAAATCTTGGAACTGAATTTTAAAACAGTTATCCCCAACCGATTGCGCTGAACTTTTGCATACACGTTTACTTTGGATGACAATGCATGGTTAGTTAAGTGACGTCAGTCTAAATCCAAGATGGCGGACTAGTATTTTTTATGTATCCCCATGATATGGACACCAATTAAAAGAGTTTGCTGAGAAGAATACGAAAAAAATTACGTCATACATATTTTTAAAAGATTGTTTTAAAAAAAAAATACTATAAGCTTGTTTTTTAAAGCATGACAGTAGGAGTCACCGGTACGCGACTTGCGACGCGACGGTGCTCACGCGAAGGAAACAAGTGAGCAAAGCGTCACAAGTATCATAGCCTGAGGTCGCAACCGGGGCGTCACTGTTGCAGTATTTTCTGAGAGAGTTTTTATTTATCTCACTCTCTACAGGCAATCTTCTTACTCCATTGTTTTATGTTATAGGTACTTATGAACAACCTTTGATGAAGGCGAATAAAACTAATTACTAATGAAAGTGGTAAAAATAATTAATGAGCCAGCCATTCTAGCTAGAGGACAAGCTATTCCGTAAACAGATTGATTCTTAATATCCTACTTCCTACTAATATTATAAATGCGAAGGTTTGTGAGGATAGATGGATGGATGGATGCATGGATGGATGGATGGATGGATGGATGGATGGATGGATGGATGTTTGTTACTCTTTCACGCAAAAACCAATGAACGGATTTGGATGAAATTTCGAAGGATCATTACGTAGGATGCTTTTTATCCCGGTAGTATGATCCCGTGGGAAAGTTATCGAACTTCACGCGGTCGAAGCCGCGGGCATAAGCTAGTATCTAGATAATTATCTACCACCCACAATAATGTTCATAACTTCGTATACCATAGTCCTTTCCTACCAAAGCATACAGGTAACTCGTTAATAAGGGACAAATCCCTTGTTAGTAAGTTAGCTGTTCCTAGACTCAAATTATGTGTCATGTCCTGAGTATAATATTATTTAACTAGCTTTAGACGGGTTTGTGTTTGAGTCTGTGATATACAGCCCTTAAAAGTAAGTTTAACTCTAAAATAAGTCATTTTTATCTTTATTTAGAGGCTATTACCTAAAATAAGTCTTAAGAGCGTTAACGACTTACGGCATTTCATACAAACTTTCAAGTCCTTTTTTTTCGAAATGACAGAACCGATTCGGATGTTAAGTTTGGGCCCACCACTGCTCTCAGAATGTATCAGAACTGAAATAATAATCATTAATATTTTTATTAATTTATATTTATTTATTTTTATCATTTATATTTATTTATATTTTTCTTACGTTACTAGTTTCACTTCGGACTCCTAGATAAGCACCTGCACATCCTGCTGCCTGAGAATAACCTGGTTAAAAAAATTATAACTTCAAAGTACAGAAATGTAGAATGAATAAGCAGTCTTATCGCTCGTTCAGAGGTTTAGTATTCCAAGGTCAGATGGCACAAAGTTGGTAATAAAACGCTAATTGATATTCAGCCACATCTGTTGCGGTCTGAAAATGGTGATGATCTAGAATTCTAGACGGGCTGAAAGTTAACCCTAAAATAATTAGGCCTTACCCAATTCCAGAGATTCATTCTTCATTTCTACAACAGTTTTACATTATTAAACCACTTTATAGTAAGGGATGAAGTAACAATTTCTAGTTTAAAATAACAAAAGCAATATTGACTTTCCATTTCTATTAACTTATAACGCCTATAAAATACACAGTCTTGTGAACTAAGCCGCGGGCACAACTAGTCTATAAATGATGAACAAAAAAACAATAATGTAAATGTTGAATGTGGTCTATAAATGTTGTTGTTTTTGTTTTTCTAAATGTTTGTTATGCGTTGTATGTTTATTGTTTACTAGCACTTCGCCCGCGACTTCCTCAGCGAAAAGTTTTATAGCTCGGCTAATATGCATGACATTAATATAATTTATAGCATATAGCACCCACGAATAATGTAACTTTGCAAGTGAAACACTTTTTTTAAATTGGATCTTTAGTTCCGGAGATTACACCCTACATACAAACAAATTTTACCAATTTATAATATTAGTATCTATAGATTTATTTTTTTCTAATTTTGTATACACGTCATGTCCCTGCAACAATAAATATTTTTTCTTTCTTTCTTCTACGTAATACATATACAAATAAATTAAATTAAAGTGTCTGTTTGTAATATCAAAATAACAGCTTTTTACGGAATGCATATGAAAATATAAAAAAATATTTACTTACGGCACTTACATAAAAAAAAAAGTTTTATTTTTATTTTTGTCTGTCAGTTTGTCGGTCTGTCTGTCTGTTTCTTCCAGCTAATCTCCGAAATGGCTGGACCGATTTTGACTAGATTTTTACTGGCAGATAGCTGATGTTATAAGGTCTAACTTAGGCTACATTTATTTTAGAAAAATAATTAGGAATCCGTGAAAAAAAATGAAAACCCTTGAAATGGTTAACAAAACCCGATTTAAAATAGGGATGTTACATTTAATAATTTCACCCGAACGAAGGTCGCGGGCAACAGCTAGTTTTAAATATAAATCTTCGCAGGGTTATCAAACAACAGCATTTAATAGTTTTTCTACCCACATTATGATAACGAGGGTCTCAGAACAAAATAACTTTAAATGGATTTTTTATGATGCCAAACTTTTGGGTCCCAGTACTGTATTTATTGGGAGATTGTGCCGTTGGCATTATGGGGGTTACAGGGCCTTGGGAACGTTGCAATAATATTGACTATTATATTGACTTATTTTCATGGCTTGTATTTTGTATTGCGATGTTAATTTTTATCTAAGGGACAAGTTGGAAGTTCATATAATACTCAAGGGTTTTTTTTTTTTTTAACGTGTTAAAATCATCAAATGAGTCCTCCCACCCAGGGCAGAGCGGGAGGGACTGTCAGACTTGTACTGACTAAAATCTACGGTGTCCTTCAATAGCCCTTTATGTTCCAGGGTCACGGTAATTCTATGAGTCCCGCGACCCAATACTCAAGGGTTTTATTGAATTTCAGAACAATAACGCCGGTTATGTTTTAAGTGCCATGTAATAGGGGGTGAGCCTAATGCCATCAACCGGACACAAATACAGGCTCCGTGGCTGCTACTGAGAAATTCCTGTTGGAAAAACCCAATATCAATTTGCCGACCCTGGAATCGAACGCAGACCTCATGCCCAACAGTCGCGCTTGCGACCACTCGAACAACGAGACAGTCATAATATACATTTAACTAAAAATAGAAAAGGTGTCTTTTGAGTTCTATCTGTATTTGTCGTACATTTGAAAAAAGAATACCTTTACCAATATGGACACCAGAGAGACTTATCAAACGCAAAACCGCTAAAAAGAAACTGGCAAAAGGCCAACATAAAAAACAAATAGGCCGAAAAAGAACAGTTGATTTTTTCACGCTTTTTCATACAACGTAGCCGCCACATCTATACCTATACAAAGATAACAGAACAATAAAAAAGGTGAATTTGAATAAACTTTTTACAGTACAGCTGTCGTTTACGGGCATCGTAAAACATCGGACGGACTCGCACGAATATGTTCAGTGTTACGAGCTTTACCATTTTAACGTACCTGGCCTTCGGAAAAATTTAAAAAGTATTCTTTTTTTAGATGTAGTGTTTTTTTTTTGTAATGTCAGCCAGTAATGTTGCTAACTGAAAGTTGTTGATAGGCCTTTTTTGTGTTGAAAAGGTCAACGGTTTTTGTTTTGCGATACTCGAATAAATTCTACTTGGTATTTTATTTTTTTATCTATTCCAGTTAAAAAAATACTCTGTTTGGTTTTGGCAATTTACGCTTGTAAATTAGGTAAACAGGGGATGAGTCATTAGATAACGACTCATACACCCATATTCCAGAACGCCGACTTAGTCCATTTTTGAACTTAAGTCGACATTTGTTGTCATGGCAACAGGTGAGGAACGCCCACCACGGTATCAGCAACACCCACTCAATGATGTTCAAAAGGTGAGGACAGACTAGCTAGAGCTTGCATTTGCAACAAGACATCGAGCCGCTTGACACTTTGTTAAAACTTGATTTGCTAAGAAACAAGCAACTTGTGTAACATTTCATCGAGCAAAAACACGAGCGCGGGCAAATCGTGCAACATGGAAAGAGGTGCGTGGACTTTGCTGGTCGTTACTTCTCCTAATTCGCTCAGTGTTTTTTTTTTAAATATTAAATTAAATTGCAGCACACGCGACTTTCAAATCCAACATATCAACGAAGAGTACCTAAATGCCACACAGTAAGAACAGTCACTAAAGAACCCCACCGGCTTACTCCTTTTGCTTCGATCACGTTCATACATCTGGTCATACACGCACGCAGGTCGCGAGCACTGCCACCTGACCTTTTTTAAGAACAATACCAATAATTTTTCTCCTTTTAAGGTGTTCTCTTTCGGGTTTTGTTAGTCGCCTTTTACTCGTCCTCTCAACAAGACCATCATCCAAACATATTCTTTTAATTTTTTGTCTCTACATCTCCTTTTCAACCGCAACCTTGCAGTATTATATCATTCCTCAATTTATCAACCAATGTTACAATACGTTTAATTGCTCAGATGAGTACTCACCTTAATCTACCTCCAAAACATGCTGTCCATTTCAAACCCAAAATAAGTATGTTGCATGAAGGTTGCAAGCTGCTTTGTATGCTAAAAATGTTATATTAAAATACGTCCCAATGCTAGAGATGTCTTCAATTGATGTTCTACCGAATGCTCTTGGTTGACATCATTTGTCAAAGAACTTAAACGGAATTACTTGAAAATAAATATTTATTTTTTCGTGGTTCATTTATAAGATTTTCACTTAAAATAATGGCATCAAGAATTTTCTTTTCGGATGGTGAAAAGTCAGGACAGGAACTTGTCTGCAAGTACAAGCTTCTTCAAAATACGACGTTGCCGGGCAGCTCATGAGCGACAAAATGTGCTGTGGGCTCGCCTAACCCAAGAGTATAACTCAGTATTTAACTCGCGCGTAAGTACCAAATAACATGTATGCTGTTTAATTAATACCTGGTCTATGTTTGATGATCGTAATGAACGGCAATCTTTTCTTTTTATAGAGAACCGAATCTCAGTTAAACAGGTGCTGGTCCAATATTAAGGCCACCCTTAATTTAGAAAAAAAGAAAGAATGAGGACTGGGGGTGGCCCCTATCCTGGCCCCGCGTCCTCAGATCTCGAAGGAGTGAAAGATGCGCTGCCGGCCTGCACCGATTTGTAATTGAGGTTCGCAATGGACTGTGACACTATGCCAAGTGAAACTCCTGCTGACGATACACCTATAGTCTAGTAATTTTATTGATTCTATTCTTTGTGTTAACGAATATATGATTAGATTATTAAAAATATTTACTTTCTTTTTTCAGTTCTGGAATTTCGTCCGGTAGACGAGGTACCGGTACCGGTGGCTCAAGGGCCACCTGAAAATAACTCGACTGACTTGGCGTCAGCAAACTCGCAGTTTATTGGTAGGGTTGATCAAATGATTTTCAGTTCATCTCTACACGTTACCGTACATCAGAAAGTTAAATTATCTGTGTATGGCACCAATACAGAATTTGAAATAACATCAATCTATTTGTATTCATTCGAAGCATTTTATGTTTTATATTCTCATTAGTGTTTTTTGAAGGTGCTTGTGGTTAGCAAATTAATACTAATATATGTTCGCGCCCAAGTTATAATAAAGGAGGTACGGGCGAAAAATTTAAAACGGAATGAGGAACGAGAGGAGGAGTAACATCTGCTGAAAATGGAGAAGCAGAAGTGGTGGTGAAGGCAGCAGAAGAAGCGTACCAAAAGGCAAAACTCGAACGTTTGAGTGCCGCCCAGCTACTTCGATTCAGTGATGTTACAAGGGACGAGGCCGAAAAAATAAATTAAATTATTATTGTACAAGCCAACTGGTTTTTATTTTATTTAAAAGTAGTATCACGTATAAAAAATATCTAAATTACACATTTATAGACATAGAAAAACAAAGGAAATTTTTCATTTTCATTCACGTAGGACTACGTAAGACTGGATCCAATCTCTAGGTTAGTAAAACCCAACAACACTGCATGCATGGGGATCGAACCCATAACCTCACACCGTGCAATTGCGCTTATGACTATTTGACCAACGAGAGAACAAAAATACAAATATGATCATCACACAATTATAAACATACTAGCTGTTGCCCGCGACCTTCGTCCGCGACTTTTATATTTAAAAAAACCCGTTTTCGCAACATTTTTTAATGCTCCGCTCCTATTCCTCAACAAAAGGGTTATCCAACACTAAAAGATTTTTTCAATTGGAACCAGCAATTCCTGAGATTAGAAGGTTCCGGTCGTCCAGAGTTGAGGGAAGAATTCAGTTGGACGATGGACCGAGTAGCCTTGAATTTCTTTGGATTCGTTATCGCTTATTCTCTCATCATTACTCTGCAGAATGAGTTTGTGCGCATGACATGGTTGTGGTCACCCAACATAATGGTGGGTTTCATATCGGCCCTTCTCTTCCTCCGTTTAGCAGTAGCAAGCCGCCTGCTACTCATGTTTAGCTTACACCTGTCCTTTCCCGTATCATATGAAAACAAACCTAAGATAAGCCGGCTAAACCACTAAACGCAACGGCGAATAAGAATTCGATTTGATTGTTTTATTATTGCAATATAACAGAAACTGGCCACAACAGCGGCTGACGAGCGCTACATCCAAGTTGGTTGCATCAAATTTGTATTTTTTTCTTTCTCCTTCTATTTACAATCTATATACTACTGCGATAGTACCGCAAAGGCAATGGGATTACCCGTATTACTACAGGTAGAAAGATCTATGTGCTATACCAGACTATAATATATCTCTGTACCAAGTTTCATCCAGATCTGTTCAGCCGTTCTGGCGATTGAGTAACAAACATCTATTCATCCAAACTTTCGCATTTATAATAGTTATGTAAGATTTATGTGTAAGCTTTTACTTTTAAAGTTGAATAGGTAATAAATAATAGTTTGTGTAAGTATTTCATTTTATTTGAGCAATACAGACACACTCGCGTTTTTCTTACATGTACTTACTTATAACTTGTTCATTTTCATATCAATTACATTACATTTATGTGAAATATTGATAACTTGGTTCGAGATTGGACACCGGTGGCGACAATCAAATGATTCATTAGGAATCTATATAGACATAATACTTTTACATAATATTTAATATCAGTGTCGCGTATCACGAGTCAATATGGCGACAGTTGGGGGAGGCCTATGTCCAGCAGTGGACGTCTTTCGGCTGAAATGATGATGATGATGATGATGTTGTATCACGAGCCAACGCGAAAATCGGGTTTTCACATATATTTACAGACACGACTACCTCAGAAATATTCTACCTACTTACTAATAGGTAAATGCGCCCTGCACGCCTTGCGTAAAACTGCGCGCCATGGCCCGTCTACGTGAGTTTCGAAGGCCTATTTGACTCTTGATGATGTTTTTAAGTATAGATAGATGATGAGAGCGACTTTGTGGTATCGTAGGTATAAACAAAACAACACGAGTATGGGCAAGCTCGCTCATAAGCACCATTCGCACCATTTTGTCTGAGATTCAAAATGGTTCGTTAGTTTTCTCATGCTTTAGAAATATCACGTGAATTAAGCTTGTATTCATCTTTTATGTGTACGGTACTCCATATTACGACTATTTGTCACTAATATAATTATTTACGCGATCTTGATTGCTAATTCATACAATCCCACGATAATGAACACCTACCGATACCAATACCTACCGATTTGAAAAAGAAACCGTGCTTTATATATATTTACCACGGATATTTGCAAGTGCTCGCAATATTAATAATCATTGATTATTAATATTGACTACATACTAGCTGGCTTGGAAATTAAAGGCGACGGAAAATAGTTTTTATCAACAAGGGCCGTCCACGGGCTGTAGGTCAAAATTTCCAGAACGAAAACGTTGGAACCAAAAACGAACCGCGTTTTCTTTTACAGTAACTTCCCTATTTTATTTTATATCAGCCCTCTATGTCCTACTGCTGGGCAAAGACCTCTCGCATGGCTTTCCAATTTTTGTACGGTTTCCTTCTAAAATCGAAAGTGTCTTTGGAACTGTATATTGATGTCACATTCTAACGGGTTGTCGGCATCGGGTCGCGATAAATAATTGTATGGCATATCGTATCCTATATAACCGACATACTCCTCAAAATTCATCTTGCTTTGGCTATAACAAGAAAACAATTTTACACACGTCGATTCACTTGGATTTCAGTAGGTACATATGTCACCCACAAGGTAGGTTTCAAGGATCTGATGGCGCGGGCAAACGTCGGAACTAACGCAGCTATCTCTTTCTTTTCTCAATATTTTTTACAAAACAATTAACAAAAGGTTTACCAACAGCGCCCCCCTGTCAGCTTCATTCGAGCGCCAAAACATTCTTGTACTACAAAACCCTTGAAAAGTGGGCGTTTATGTCAAATTATAAACAAACTGTAGCTGTCAATATGACTTATGGGGTGAAAAGTAGGCGTGTCTAGTCCGACTTAAGTTCAATCCACGACTTAAACTACGGGTGATAGAGTTGTATTAGTCCTCATAAGTCGTTACAGGGCGTCAGTGGCTGGAAAGTCTAACAACGTGTTTCGTTTTACAGTACGATAGTAACACACTAATTGGGTTTTGGAGGTCAGATAGGTAGTTGCTCCATGTAAAATACTGGTATTCAGGTTAGTCTGGAAGCCGACCCCAACATAGTTAAGAAACAGCTAGGTAGTCGATAATGGTAGATGAGTTTTTCTTATAATTGTATGATAAAGGTCTACAATAGTACTTTTCCTTTTTATTATCTACTTTTTGCCACAAGATTCACTCTAAAAAGCAGTGGACTGATAAATTAGTCAACTTAATCAAATAATTAACCCATTACCCAAAACCGTTAGTACAAACATAACATCGCAACTCCAATTACCAATTTGTGGCCTTATGGCGCACAGTATAAGCCCCACGTTAACCGCAGCACTTGACTTTTACAACACAAATTCGGGGTACAGTTTATTCACAATTTTTTTACTGTGACATTCTGCATCACTGTCAAACTACAGTGATCTTTACATACCTTCAAATAAGGTCGATGTTGGGGTGCTGCCAGAGACCCAGCTATTAAAATTATACTGTTCTTTATTCTAGTTACAATAAGGTTGTGGTTCGTTTGCTGTTGAGAGGTGAAATGACTGGAAAAGAACTGTATAACTGTAAACGCGACCGCAACGCGATTGCTCTGAGGTCGTATTACAATCCGTTTTACGAGTACACCTAGACGTGGTATGTAAATCTCGGAAATTAAAGGTGTCTTCAGTGTTCAGATTTTGTAGGCTGACATGCTGTAATACTGGAATATAGAAATACCCGAGGGAGACTTGTAATAAAAACATTGGCAGATGATGTTGTAAAATTCTAGTGAGTGTTTTCAACCGAAAGCTTTTTTTTATTTTTACATCTTACAGAACTGAGAGGAGCTCGTGGCTAAATAATAACAGCCGCTCGGGTCGATCTTTAGGTTAAGCGGTGCTTGCCTAGGTTGGTCTGTGGATGGGTAACCGCCCATTACATACCGAGTTTCCTCCGTGCCTCTCTCCCTCTTTATTTTTGCGGAAGTATAATCATCAAATGACGTACCCCCCCCCCCACTCTAGGCGGAGCGGATGGGAGTGTCAGACTTGTACTGACTAAAACCCATCCATATTCCTTCTTTGCCCTTTGTGTTCCAGGGCCACCGTATCTCTTTCGAACAGTCCCGCAGCCCTGGCAGGCATCGGCCCTTGCAGACCCCTACATCGTTGCTGACATCTCTTTGAGGCGCGCGTGGAACCTGAACGCGCCGACACGGCCTGTCATCATAAGACCGCCGGACGGCGAGCTAGCCCATAGCTCGCCGTCCACAGGCCCGCGCCTACGGTGGCCGGGAGCCACCACGTGACCCCCGACGCCCAGGGCTTCTCCCACGGCGGCTGGGACGTGAGGTTCTTTCCCTCTCAAGTCCCGCAAAGCATTAATACCTGCAGTAGAAACATTAAATACTGATCCAAGACGAAGACAAGCTGCGCAAACCCCCAATAAATTGGAATAAGGGTCGGGACACGATGATGATTCACTCAAGTAGTACCAACAGAAAAAAAATGTCGTTGGCCTTTGTGAAGCCATTGTCTACAATCAATAGGTAGGTTCTCAGTGATCACACGCCCTCATCATGTTCCTCAGTAAACAGAATGAGGCCTTGAATTGGGCGGCCATGTTAACTAAGGCTATAATTGCTTGAATAGGCCATTTAAATAGGCCATTATTCAGAACTGTAGGTCGAAGGTGCAAAAGGAAACTTAATTTACTGAAACTAAAATCTTTAATTTACATGACATCACATAATACGAGAAACATCATCCGTGTAATCCCCGAACGGTTAGGCAGAGGTGTATATCTACCAGTGGCGAAGGTTCCATATAACCCGATTCCTACCGGCTTCCCTTTGAAAAATGGCACAGTCAGTATTCTATAGACAAATAATATAATCACATTAAACATATGTACTCCGGCTAACCTCTTACAAAAATTGACCCTTCGCTACTGGTATCTGCCTATTATAAAACACTCACATTTCACTACCTATGTTTAAGATTCATGTAGTTCTTTTTAATTATTTTATATTGAATTGAAAAAACCTGACCTCTGAAACCGTTTTTTTATTATTTTGTTTAGCTTATTCTATCCACAGCTGGGCCAAGGCCTCCCCCATTCATTTTCACCTCTTTCGGTGTTTAGCCTTCTCTGGCCGATCAGTTAGGAACGAGTCCAAATCGTCACGCCAGCGTTTCTTAGGTCTGCATCGGTGATGGCGACCGTCTTCACGCACCCACTATGTGACGACTCTGGCCCGTCTGTCCTGGCCCATCCTAGAAATATGATTTTTACCAACTAATAAAAGTACTACTATAGTATACTATGAAAGTTTCATAAATTATGAAAAAACAACTGACTTTAAAACGGCCTCTTCAATCCATAATAACTATTCAAAACTTCGATTTCTAAACAACTCCAAAAAGTTCTGACTTATATTGTTCATCTCTCCAAACGTTTCGCTAGCCTCGAGGCCTCAGAGGCTAAGGCTAACATTAATTAAGCTAATGTCAGCCTCAGCCTACAACCGGCCTGATTAAATTTTAGTAAGGCCTTAATTAAAAAGATATGGCCATGTACCACGGAGTTTCATTAACGGTATGACACGACTTCTGTTTACAGATAACTGATACAGTTTTGCTGTTAGCGACATTTTAGTTAGTTTTTTAAGGTACCGTATGTACCTCAGTCGGCAAAAACTGAACTCCTATAGGATCACTTTGTTGTCCGTCTGTCAAGACCCTTTTTCTCAGGAACGCCAGGTATCAAGCTGAAATTAATGTAAATACTCAAATCAGCTACCCTTTAGAGCAGTGAAAAATTCAAACTCGTAAGTCAACGCGATCAAAAGATTTGACTGTTTATGACGTATTAATATGTAGTTTTATAACAAAATACCTTCAACTTTATACGGAACCCTCGGTGCACGAGTCCAACTCGCACTTGGCCGGTTTTATTTTCTTCCCAGAACTCACTCTTGAGTTCAGAGAAAATCTGGAGAAAATAACATCAACTTTTACCAAGAAACCCGTTACTGAGCACTTCATTAAATCCCCACCCCAGGCCTTCTGACTGGATCCTCAAAAGCATATTTATTTAAATTAAATCACTTATTTCTAACTCCGAAATTGAGAGAGGACAACAAAGAATAGAATTATTCACTGTTCACCAAAACATAAAATTATAAACATTATTCCTTCAAAGTTTGTAATGAAGAGACTGGTAGGCATCCTTCAAAGTTTTCATTAGGGAAACGACTCGGCCAATAAGGAACGAAGTGGGTGACAAGTTATTATTAATGCAACGAAGAGGACACAGAGTAACGAAGTTCAGTTGATTAATATTTGATGGAATTAGGACTAAGAAAAAAGCAGTACTTATTTTCTACTCCAAAACTAGAATCACTGATGTAGGCAACAAGACTGATTGATGTGGGATTGGCCGGGCCATGTATGTAGAATACATCAGGACCGATGAGCCAGAGTCGTCACGCAGGGGGCGCCAAAAGACGGGCGTCGTCGTCGCCGAGGGAGGCCTATAATAAATGCATAGAAAATGATGACGTGACGAATTAAGGCGTTTATAATGAGAGATGAGTATGAGGATGAGGTGGAAGGTTATACGGGAGACCCTAGCCCAGCAGTTGGACAATATTAATAGGTTAAAAGTCATAATACAACATTATTTTTAGTATATGCGAAACCTGAATATAGTTTGTTCAGAATAAGCAACTGAATCGATTCCAATAATTTTTAAACCATGTTATATTCCTTCCCAAAAATATTTTAAAAAGTTAAAAGTTGGACACCGAGCGACTTAAAGTACCTATCGCAATAATTTAGGTACCTACTGCCAAATTATTATTATCAATCAGCTCAAGACAACGCTGGAGGCGCGCGCTGCGTGGTGACCACGTTTTTATGCGGACAAATTGGTTACAGAACAAGCTTATAACTTTATGATTTTTCATGATACAGTTTTGAAATTTTGTACATAGATTATTTACATAAAAATACTAGACACGTGTTTCAGGTTTCGCATATAATAAAACGAATGTTCTAAATGTAAAGAAAGTTATAAGCATGTAGATAGGTGAGTGGAAATCTAAAGGAGGATATTAACGATGCATGAATACAGAACACAGTTACTGTGAATACAGATGTGGTTAGAAACACAATGCTTACAAAATGAAGGTGAATAAATGTGTAAGAAAAAACATGTAGCGTTGACCAAAAATAAATTGGAAAAGCGGAACGGGACATGACAAATACTAAAAGATATTAAGAAAAATGGCGAAAGATTAATTTGTATTAAAAACATGATACCTGATGAGTTGGATAAGGATATATCAGAGGTATTTACGGTAGGCCACGAAGGAGATGGTGGGACGAACTAGATAGGTTCCTTGATAGTTCCTTTCGCGGGTACGTGAGAAGTGGAACAAGTGAAGGGAGACCTTGGTGGGTGATCTTGGTGAAGGCAGGGTAGTAAGAATACCTTGAAGTAAGATAGACTGAAAAAGGTGCCTGGCACTGACTGAATACGCAAGGTGGTGGACAGCGTGTTGTGACTGAGCTTGACAGACGCCTCTGTCCAGCAGTCGACTGCAACAGGTTGTGTGATATACAGGGTGGAATGGAAACTGACGCAAAAACGGTTACTACGTATTCAGTACATCATTCTAAACAACCGAACAAAGAAATTTTTCATCGGTTATTAAAAAAAAATACAGCTGTTTCCTACAAAAGTGCAATACTTACACGGCCAAAATGAATGGAACAACTTGTTTCCTTTTTTAAATTACAGGTAAAAAAAAACTATGTGGGGGTTCAGAATGCTGTACTGAATACGTGGTAACCGTTTTTGTGTCGCACCCTGTATATGTAAGTTGTTGTATATATTTGTGTCTTAGGGTGCTTACATAAACAAACAAGTTTTCCGGCACGGGTGGTTCGGTACCGATCGGTGCAGGTATTAATTTCTATATTATCTTATGCGCTCACTTATAAAGAAACTGGTTTCTATATGCAAGTTAACCCTGCACCGATCGGTACCGACCCGCACAGATTTGTCTGTATGTACCGGAAACCTGCTTCTTTATGTAAGTACCCTAAGTCAGGCTGCTTTCCCTACTCTGTGTCCTTAATCAGTAGATTTAATTAGTGCCTCTTGAGACCAACTAATAATAATTATTTTTTTCTCAACGTCTTGTCCCGCAAGTTTATGAGTGCTTAGTTGAAAAGTGATAAAAAATAAGTATGAGAATCACATTATTTCTAATGTTCGACAATTTCCTCCTATTATTATGCTAATTTTGATTTTAAAGCTGAATACAAGAGATAAGGGGTTTATTTTTTTGTGGTAAAAATTAATTAGTAGAAGAATTACAATAAGATTTCCACATCAAAAATTATAAAATATGCCACATGCATGTTCATACATGTTGTTGTCAATTAGTAAATAATTCATTTATTCAGGTAAGTTACACCCATTGTCATTTATCACAATACAATCAGACTATAATCACACTACAAACACAAAAAAAAAATACAATTTAGTAAAAAAAAAAATTACAATAAAAATAGAATTCAATAGAATAAAATTCAACTGAACTTAATTAAAATTCAATTAAAATTAAAATGCAATACACAATTAAATTAAACTTATCCATTAATAATACATTAAGGGTCAAAAATAATTACAATTTTCTAACCGGCACTGGAACAGCAACATGCTTGCCACAACAATGCCGGACACAAGGGCAGTCCAGCCGGTTTGCGATCATTGCCAGGATACAATTAGACTTACGTCCGCTTAACCTTTCACCAAAACACCAAAGTCGCATTTAACAATTTGTCAAACGATTTTTGACGGCTCTCCTTGGGGAAACACTTATTTGTTTCTTTGTTTTTTTTTTTTTTTTTTTATCAACAAAAATTCAAATTTAATTTTTATTTATCAAGGTTTTATCAAAGCTTAGTTACATGACTTCATAATATAAAGGAATCAAACTAAACAACCGTACAGGCAGCCCAAAGTGTATTAAAACACCCATTTAAACTATTCACGCAATTCTGAATCCTAGTTTAAAGTCTTAAGATCTGAAATTGTGTGATAATAAAGTGTTGTGCTATAAATTGAAAATGTACAACTCAATAAAGTTGCAACATCACTATCTGCCTTGTTATAAGTTTGTGCTTTGTTTCCAAAGTGGTATTCCTTTCTAAGCATTAGTCCGAAATTCAACTGGAATATGAACTTTATTCCTTTGAGTCAAGGATGGTTTTAGTTCTTTTGGGGAAAATTTAAATAATTCGATCAAATAAATTCTTAGACAATTTATTTGCTACTATAATTTTTTGCCATAACTTTTGTTTTTATTAGCAATTTACTCACTGATAGACAACGTACGGACTAAGATACAAGGTCTAGAAGCACAAAATCTTTCACTAGAGTTCCGTTTATATTTTATAGACGACAATACGACAATTTTGGCCAAGGTTTTTGAAGTAGCGAGTTGGCAACATGTGTTTAACGTTTATACCGATGCGGGATTCGTTAACCTGTTAGTGGTAGCCTATTATCCACACTGTGTAGAAAATGCTAAAAGTGAAAAATAACGTCCTGTGAATAAACTGCATACAAAATTGAATCGAAAATATTATCTAGTAATTTTCGATTGAATTTTTGTATGCAGACTGGGAACGTCATGAGTTACATACAGTTTAATTTATTGTCGCATTGTCGTCTCCACCCTGTATATCGAAAGTGAGAACTAAACAAGAACTTTTGAAAATTCAAAAAACGGATTAAAAGGCGATGAAAGTTAATACAGAATAACGTCGTTTTAATATTAAATGGGAGGATACATTTTAAAGGAGTGCAGTACTCATGAAAATTATCAACTTTTACAGGACCAGCTCTGAAATAAGAAAAGAAGTGGTTTCATACATGTTGTCAAGTAAGCCAATCATAAATGTATCGAGACGCGGATTACTTTTTCCAACTTGACGGCACGGTTGGCGCAGTGGCTGAGCGATCGGCTGCTGCGCTGCGTGTCGCGGGTTCGATCCCCGCGAACAAATAGGTAGTTGTTCCGGGTCTGGCTGTTTTTGTATGTGAGTTTAAATGTTTGTAAACGCACCCACGATACAGGAGAAATTCCTAGAGTGGGGCAATGTTTTTAAAAAAAAAAAAAAAAACTTCAGAGCTGGTACCTTGGTGAAAGTTGATCATTTTCATGAGTACTACAAGGTGTAACAGAATAAGTGCAAATCTCTTAGGTGGTGATTCAGGTCATCAAACTGAACAACTTTCCCTAAGAAACGGGACGAAAAAACAAGAAACTGGACTCTTCATTCACTGCCGGCTGTTGTTTCCCGATTATTATAATCTAGATCTCTCCAAAGTTCGATTGAATAGGTTTCTTTTAGGCAAGCGTGCTCCACGCTATGCCACGTCATCGCTTCACACCAGGTGAGTTGCAGCCAACCGCAAGCCTAATTAGTATTTAAAAAAAACTGCATCAGCCGATGCGATATTTCCTTCAGGTCTGAATCACCCAGCACCTAAGTGGTATTGAGCCTATTCTGTTACACCTCTTAAAGTAAACCGCTTTTTTTTTCGGATGGTAAATCATCAAATGACCCCCCCCCTCCCACTCTGGGCGGAGCGGAAGGAAGTGTCAGACTAGTACTGACTAAAACCCATCCATGTTCCTTCTTTGCCCTTTGTATTCCAGGGCCACGGTATCTCTTTCGAACAGTCCCGCAGCCCTGGCAGGCATCGGCCCATGCGGACCCCTACGAAATTATACCGCTCACTTAACCAATCATACTGTATAATTATGTATACCAACATCATTTACGTCTATTATCTTGATAACTGAAACATCAAACAATCACAGCCGCAAATTATGCGTCTAATTAATTCAAGCAGTCGCTGTATAATTGTTGCATCTTGCACTAAGTGAGCTTGGAACACTATGTCATGTTTGGCTAGCGACTCAAAGCTGACGGAGTGATAATTAGGTGAGTGCTGTTACAAGCTGTCGCTGCTTTCAGTTAGATGTACTGTACAGCTTCATATCTTCCCACTCCGAAGTGATATTAAATTGCTTGCTCTGCAAATGATTTTGATAATATTCAAGGAGCTGAAACAATTAAAACTGACTATCAAGCGGGATGATAATATTGTAATACCAAATGATTTGACAAGAGTAACCATGGAGTTTCTTGCCGGTTCGTCTCCATAGGAAACGACCTACCCGAACCGTGCACCTTTTTGTCGACGTTTTAGAAGTGCCCATCTAGGCCTATTTTAATTTTTTATTATATAATATAATTAATTTTTTGATTTTTGATTTTGATGATCGTTTATTCTGTGTAAGAAAAATAACTTATGGAATTCTAGCTTATGTCTGCGGTTTCACCCGCGCCGCCGGGTTCAATAATTATTATCCCACGGGATCGTACTACCGGAATAAAAAGTATTCTATATGTGTCATCCAGGTTATAAAGTAGCTTTTTTTGCGTGAAAGAGGAACAAACATCCAGACATCCTCATTTTTTGGATTTATAATAGTAGTAAGATTAACCGATTCAAATCATGTGAGGTGATCACAATCCATCAATATAATTGCTTAGGAGAAGAAAGGCATTCTTTCCTACATTTGGAAATAACCGCCTGTAAAATTGAGACTGTTTCTAAGAAAAAGTAGAATTTGCTTAAATTTTTATTTGCTTTTTTCTGAAAGACATACATAATGCTGTTTCTCGTGCACTGTATCTCACGCAGCAGTCTAGTACGGTAAAGTAATATCTTTTAGACACAACACAATTCCTTTTCCTGCTCCGTTCAAAGGGAATTAAAGAAAATCCTTCAATTCGAGAAAATGGTCGCCAACTGAAAGAAAATACTGGAAATAGAAGTGAGCGGGGTACGCTTGTGTGTTTGTGGTTCCGTGGCACGGAATTAAAAGGAAACATTGTTGTACCACAATTGTTGTGAAATGGTTAAGGTCCTGTTACTTTTTAAGCATAATATAAAATGTTCTGCAATTCATTGCAACGTTAGTTTCTTTTTTTCACTCTTTGTAAAATTTTTTTTTTAAGCATTAGCAATGCATTGTTGTTGAACCACATATAGTGCATGTGGTGTTAACCTGTAATTAATTGTTGCACTTATAAATGTAGCAGTAAATATTGTCTTATGAATGTATTGTGCAAACAATTGTTGGTTAACCAAATAAATAAACAAATATCTTCTCAAGAGACGTAATACCACATTATTCAGTATTGCTTTGTTCCCGTTCGAAGAGTCGATGTGACAAGAACCCAGAGAAAAATATATTTTGAATCCATAAGCAACGAAAGAAGCCTTATGTCTAAAGAAGTCCAAGCTTAAGAAAGGCCTGCGGTCAATGGAGCGCAGTATATTAGAATTAAGAGAACAGATCCCGTAAGAAAACACCACCCGGAGCTCCATAACTGAAGTGGCAGACGTTGAAGAAAAATCAACCAGGCTTAAGTGGAGTTAGATTGGCCACGTAGCACGAATGCACCCAGAGAGGTGGGCGATCATCGTCACTCAAAGCCATCAGTAGGACATCATCTTCGAGTTTGACCACGGCGAAGGTCGTGTGACGATTTGATCATGTTTGCGAGTCAAACATGGCCAGAGATCGCAAAAGATATGAAAGTTTAACAAAGACTGACCATTCCCAATACATGAGGAGCACGAATAACAGCCGCTCGAGTTGATCCTTAGGTTAAGGCGTGCTTACTTAGGTTGGTCAGTGAATGGGTGACCACTGACCATCCGTCACATACCGAGTTGCCTCCGTGCCTCGGAACGGCTGTAATTTATAGATAAGTTGCCCGAAAGTCTGACAATCAGTCATACAAGGGGTTTGATAGGTATTATCCAGTACTAACTGGATTGTGGAGATCAGATAGGCAGTAGTTTCATGTAAATTACTGGTACTCAGCTGAATCCGGTTAGACTGGAAGGCAACCCCAACATAGTTGGGAAAAGACTAGGCAGATGATGACCATTCCAATTCCCAATACATTTTTGACTTTTCATCGTTATCGCTAGAATAGAATATCACTTTATGTGAGCCCTCTCGATAAATTCACAGTACCTTATTGCACAGGATCTGGACAGTTTATTGGCCATATGCTAATAAGACAGTAGATCCAAACTGTGAAACCAGATTTACAAGGCTTCAACTGAGAACGCCGTATATCCGGCAACTGCGTCATTGAATAATTCAATGGATGTATTACAGAACAGTAGGGTTTGGTCGTAGGAGCGGCGGAAGGTATAGCGGATAATTTAGTAGCAGTTAGTTTAAGGCCTCGAAATATGCGATTTGTGTCAAGCCAGACGCACGCTCTGTACTTGTTGTATGTGAGTTTTGGCCAACGGGTAAAATTCTAGTTCCTACTAAAATTATAATTGCAAAAGTTTGTGAGGGTGGATAGATGTTTGTTACTCTTTCACGCAAAAACCACTGAACGGATTTGGATGAAATTTTGCAAACAAATAGTTTATAACCTGGATTAACACATAAGATACTTTTTATCCCGGTAGTATGATCCCGTGGGATAACTATCGAACTCCACGCGGGCGAAGCCGCGGTCAAAGCTAGTTGTAGATAAAATCTTTCGGCAACATTTTAATAAAAATGAAAATTCCCTATTTCCATAGCACGTGGATGGTCCTGAAAACTGCACCGTCTGCTAAATACACCGGTTTTAGTCAACTATTAGTTGACATCCCAAGATATTTCCAAAATAGAAAGCTTGCTTTAACGTGTCGCGTTTTACCAAAACAGAATCAGAATCATTTATTCATAAACATAGGTAGTAATTACAAACAAGATCTTAAAAATTTGGTTGTGCGCTATGTTTTGCCAATTGACATACAAATAGTTAAACAAAGAAAAAAAAACGATTACACAAATGGGTACCTAAAAATACAGGCAGTAAACATGTTAAATATCCCGTTTCTAGTGGTAATACAATACAACATACAATACAATATCTTTATTTTCTCTCGTCACAAAGGTTCACATAGTCATAAATATAATTGTAAGAATAATATTTTAACAAAATGCATAACATATGTTCCTTTGTGAGAGACTGGCGTCCATACTAGGATACCCTGTGTGACGGATCCCCAGGCTCTCACCTCGAATTAAATGTATTTTAATACAATAACAATTACAATAGCTAACGTAACTCGGTAATGATAAGTGGAACCTACTATTAAATTAAAATAAGAATTTATCACAAACGTAAGTTAGATTTTACAAAACGCTACCGCTCTTACACTGCATTGCTGCCTAACCATTCGACGTCAAGACATCGGCTCGAGAATCCCTTTCCTGTATACTTACGAGGCCCCATCGGTTTCACCACCGGAGCCTTGGTCCGATACGGCCATTATTTACCCATTTCTTACGATACACGCCATAAGATTGGGTGTTAGGGTGAATTCTCCCATGGCAGCACTCGATTTTATGATACAACTGTGATAGAGAAAGGGATATGAATTCGGTTTGGTATCTAGAGCGTTTTTCGTAAACGAAGTGTTGGTTTTTCTTTTGAAGGAAATTAGGTTTGCTTATATCATTATGATTGTTTACAGTGATTACTGTAAACCAATCAGAATCGCTAATTTATTAGAAAACCGTTACGTCATATTCATATTCATTTATTTTGCATTCCATATTGTAAAAAAGATGTTCCAAAGGGCTTAAAGCTAGGTACATAAATATTGACCCTGTAAGGGCACAGCAAGGTAGGAGAGAGGAAGAGGGCTTTAATTTTACTATTAATTAGTTGGTATACAAAAGTAACAATACTGAATCATAATTATTAATTTAAAATTTGTCATTTAGATATTCACGTCATTGCGTAACACACTTATTGTTTTTTATTGCATTGCTATATTAATCTAACAACATTGATTGCGTTATTTACATTGTTGTGCAGGTTCAATTTCAAACAAATAAAGCAATGGATATGAAATTTACTTCAAATAATTCTGATTGCCGAACAGCGGTGGCCCAGTGGTGGCAGTCCCGACTTACTTGCAGTAAGTCGTGGGTTCGAACCCAGGCTGGCGCATTACTTTGTGTAATTTATTTCATCACCACTGCTCTCAAAACGGTGAGGAAATTATGTTGAGGAAACCGGCATGTCCTAGAATCAAAAAATCGAAAACATGTGACATCTACCAACCCGCACTGGGCCCGCGTTGTCGATTATAGCCCATTCCTTCTCATTGAGAGGAGGCCTGTGTCCCAGCTGTGGGAACATTATAGGCTGAATGCTTATGCTTATGCAGTTTGCCATAGAACGTGTGTTACAATGTAATTACACAAAGAAAGAAAGAGGAATTCTTTGTTAAAAAATATTCTCTCCCATGTTTTTGTTTCAACTTGAACAAAAATTCTTTGGTGAAAATAAATATTACGATACCGAATAACGGTTTCAGCTAAGTGCAAAGAGATTTATTTTTATTGTTCAAACGACCGCCGATTTCTAGCAATGCCGCACACTTAGCGTTAATGACGAGCATTTAGCACCAAACTGCGAAAAATAATAGAAAATAATACTCCTAATTTTATAAGCCATAACTATGCTCAACAAAACCATATAGACAAAATGGCCGCTGCGTTAATACAGATGATTTATTGGACTTTTAGCGTTAATGGAACCCAAAGAGAAAACTATTGTAGTATCTGGACAGAACCCAGCCAAGTGAAATAATTTTTGGAAGAGGTTTCGGAAGGAAGATTAAACAATCTTAGGCGAACCCTACACTCACAAAAATATTGTGCAATATCACAACTTGCGCAATGTATTCAAAATTGGGAAATATCAGGCAAAAATTCGAGCGATTATCTCGAAATGGTGCATTGAAAAAAATGTACAATAGTAATATTGTACATTTTTTTCAATGCACCGTTTTCAACTCAGGCTAGATTGTTGGGTCATGTCGATAGGAAGAATGCAATGCGATTTACTAAAACTATTAGTCGGCTATAACTTGTGAGGCAGAGAGTACGACTTACATAACATTATCACGCCAGGGATCCCCGAAGGGTTAGGCAGAGGTGTACCTAATAGTACACCCACATTTCGCCAGTTACTTTAAGTCCCATGTAAAAGGGGGCGAGCTTATTGCCATCAATCGGGCACAAATTCAGACTTCGTGGGTGCTGCTGAGAAATTCCTGATGGAAAAACCCAAAAACACTGCCCGACCTGGGAATCGAACCTAGGACCTCATGCTTAGCAGTCGCGCTTGCGACCACTAGACCAACGAGGCAGTCCAAGGATGTGTTGAGAACAGTGTGAAGGTCTCGAAGATGGTGGAGATAAATGAGTGGACTTTTGCTGGTACAGCTGAATTTAATGCAAGAAATCGTACACATGTGTACTAAGCGGTGGCCCAAGGAGAAGTCTGGTGCGCTTGAAGAGCGAGTCCCTGAGGTCCGTCGTCCGCGCCGTCCGTCGCCCGCGCACCACACCGCGGTCGCCCGGCTGCGCCGCCTGGCTCAGCGGCTCACACGCGCTGCGCCTGCCGCACCCAAAGATGTCGAGGTTCGGTTCCCGACAGATGTAAACTGACCTTAATAATGGTCTTCTGAAGAGTCTGGTGTGAAGTGGTCGCGACCGATGTGTTTGCATGACCAGATGTATGAACGTGGATGTGGACGAAGAAAGACAGTATGTAAGGATCGTAGCAGGTTGTGTTCTGGATCTCACTGATGCAGTAAGCAGATCATCAAGTGCGCAGGTGATAGGGCTGCGGTGCAAGATGGAAGGCGGGCCATTGTCTGTGGGGAGACGCCGCATACGCACTTGAGGTCTGAGCCATCCATGAACCCCCATCTGCAGAGATTGTCTTTGGTCTGGCCGACTTGGGTTCGAAGTCTGTTTAAGGATTTCCAACATGACAATATTGTACCATTGGAATGCAAGCAGTGATTCTGGTGAATTACGCAATAAAATATTGCGCAAACTTATTGCAGGTGTAGGGACCGCCTTACAGTTGATGTGGGTCTCCCTCCAAAAAAGGCCGCTAAAGGAAAAGTGTTCAATTTAAAAGTAAAAGGTCCCGGAAAATAATAAAGTTCGCTTTTTATATGGGATGACAGTAAGGGCGCATAATCTGGAGAGGATCAAGGATATACTTATGTTTCTTTGGATAGGACAAAACGCATTATGAAGCCAGTTGTTTGGTTTAGCCTGGCGGTCAAGTTTCAAGGTCACCCCGGTTTTACGATATATTATTATATTATAAGCCTATATCGTCCCATTGCAGGGCAAAGGCCTCCCTTCCCTCCTTCCACATTGCGCGGTCTAGTGCGATTATGGGCCAATCCTTTGCGAAAGAGTCCAGCTCATCCCGCCATCTCCATCATGTTATACAGAGTGTAAAATGACCCTTAACGAAGCCGAAAGGCAATTGTTCTCCCCGTTATTGCGATCATTTTTTGTTCTAGACCATACCTGGGAACCTTCTAGTTACGGAGATATTGGAGGTGAAAGTGCCATTTTTTTCACAAGTTTTTTTTTTAAATACTACTTCCTTTTTAAGATTTTAACTTTACTTTAACATCATCAGCACCAAGTTTTGAGTATGTTACATTGGGTTTTACCATAAACGTAATTTTTCACCCCAAAAAAAAGTCGTTTCCCAGCAATAATTTTTGCGTAGGGTGACTTAGTTGATGTACATAATGCTTGGTTGGCATTTTGCATAACATTTACAGCCTAGAGTCTGCATCCATTCCTGGATGGTGGCAATAGGCTCGCTATTACATGGGACCCAAACAATAACCATACATAATACGTACACATTTGCCTTACTCTTCGGAGAAAACCAGCTATGCTTATGCTGTGGGTTGAAAGATCTATTAGACTGCCTCGTTGGTCTAGTGGTCGCAAGCGCCACTGCTGAGCATGAGGTCCTGGGTTCGATTCCCAGGTTGGGAAAAGTGTTATTGGGTTTTTCCATCAGGAATGTCTCAGTAGCAACCACGGAGTCTGGATTTGTGCCCGGTTAATGGCAATAGACTCACCCTATATTACATGGGACTTAAAGGCAGAGGTGTACCCATTAGTACACCCACATTTCACCAGTTATATTGCACCAGTTATATTTCACCGGTTACATTTCACCAGTTACATTTCACCAGTTACATTTCACCAGTTACACTTCGCCAGTTACATTTCATCAGTTACTACTAATGGGTACACCTCTGCCAAACCCATCGGGGATTACAGGAGTGACGTTATGTGACGTAGATCATTCTGAAAACAATACTTTTAGCGGGGCTGACAACATACAATACGCCGGACATTCTAAAATATCATCCTTCGTGAAGGCTTCCTCAACGATTCTATGAAAATATGTTACACTAAAAACACTATTAAAACTTTAATATTTCTTGTCCCTATTATCCCATTTCTTTTATAACAGCCATAACGCAGGCTTCTTGACAAATAACCGCTATTTTATTAGTATTTTTTACCCTGTGCGCCCCAAAAATGCCATTGTTAGCCAAATGTTTAGAAATCTTATATTTCGGAGATTTAGAAGTAGCGCGTTGACCCTGAATATATTTCACTTATGATACCAAGTATACTATGTATTGGCTAAGGAAAATCGCCAGAGCTTAGAGTGCTGAACACTGGAAATGTAATGTAAAGAAGTGGAACATCTTCATTACCTAAGCTTATTTTGTCTTAATTTTTAGGGTCCGTACATCAAAAGGAAAAAGGAACCCGTATAGGATCACTTCTGTGTGTTTGTCAAGATCCTTTTTCTCAGGAACGCGTAGTCATCGAACTCTTTCAACTGTGAAAAAATCAAACTTGTAAGTCAATGCGATCAAAATTGATTGATCAAAGTCAATGCGATTTTAAAAGAGAATTAGGGTTCTCCCGGTCCCGTTGACATAGAATCTTGAAATTTGGAAAGAACCAATGTCTTACAGCACATATAATGGAAAAACTATAACATAAAATAATAAAAACCGTAAATTTGTAGTTTAATAACAAAAAAAAAGCGAATTTAATATTACAAACTTATTATTTGCGGTTAGTTATTCCTCGTTTCGTTATAGAAACAAACTATACCTCAACCTGGGAATACAATACTCTGTGATCTGACTTTGAAACTGTAAGCATTTAAATTTTTATACATAGAGTTGTATGATTGATCGAAAATCTTTAAGGACTAATAATTTATTTTGGATTAGTTTTTAAATCTAATCATTTAATACTTTGCGAAACGAAAGAAGAACTTTGCACAAAATTGAAATTCATGTAATACCAGTTACATATCATAACATCACACCAGTAATTCCCGAGGGTTAGGCAGAGGTGTACCCACATTTTGCCAATTATGTTTAAGTCCCATGTAATAGAAGAAAAGAAAGAAAGAAAATACATTTATTTGGCACATGCCACAAGCGCAGACAATATAAAACAAAAATAATACAAAAAAACAGAAAAAAGAAAAACTTTAAACAAAAAATGTAGGTAGCACTGTGTGCCTCATAGCTGCGCCAAATAGGACCAGTTCAGCAAAATGCCGAACAACTAGTGCCTGACGCTGGTTTTCAACTGGACCTGGATTTATTTATTATATATTATAGAGGGTGAACCTATTGCTTTAAATCGGGCACAAATCCAGACTCCATGACTGTTACTGAGGAATTCCTTATGGAATAACCCAATTATACTTTTCGCGACCTAGGATCAAACCCAGGACCATACAGGGTGTAAATAGATCCTTAACGATGCCGAAAGGTACTTGTTCTCCCCGTCTTTGCGATCATTTTTATGTTCTAGACCATACCGGGTACCTTCTAGTTACGGAGATATTGGGGGTCAAGTTCCAACTTTTTCAAAAGTTTTTTTAAATACATGCTTTTAATGTAAGATTTTTACTTTAAATACCTCCATGACCACGGGTACTATTCAATCCATCCATCAGCACAATGCTTAGAGTGCGTTCCAGCGAGTCCTACCGTAAAACGTGATTTTTCAAAAAAAAAAACTCGTTTCCCAGTATTAATTTTTGCGCAAAGTTACTTAGTTTGATGTACAGAATGCTTGGTTGACGGCTTCGTGAAGGGTCTGCTTACACCCTGCATATTGAGCAGTCACGCTTCTGACGCTAGACCAACGAGGCAGTCCATCAGCCAATACCAGTTAATCTCTATTATGTTACACTGAATGTCCAAGGACATCCAAACGTATCCTGCTCTGTATAGTCTAAGTCACTACGGCCATTTTACTGCCAAAAAAAGGCATCGAGTACATGGCAAGGTCCCCATCCATATACAAACAATTACATTAAGTGTTTGGCTTCCTGCCAACCCCACTATTAATGTTACAGATTTATATTACGATAATCTTACTGGTTAATTACTGAAGGATACTTAAGATTCATTGAGGAAGACTGCTATTTTCTATCTTAATGAGTCTTTGGATTTTGTTCAAGTCCAAAAATCTTTGGCGCTTTCGAAAGTTTTTGGAATAGTGTTGCATAGTAAACTATGGTGGGGTTGCTACTAGTAGCGAAGGGACAATTTTTGTAAGAGGTAAATGTGATTATATTATTTGTAGAATACTGACTGTGCCATTTTTCAAAGGGAAGCCAGTAAGAATCGAGTTGTATGGAACCTTCGCCACTGGTTGCTACCTATATTTTTAATAACTCACTCGCCTCTTTGGTCTAGTGGCGGTAATTGCGACTGTTCAGTATCAGGTCCTGGGTTCGATTCCCGGGTCGGTCAAATTGTTATTGGGTTTTTCCATCAGGTATTTCTCAGTAGCAGCCACAGAGTCTGGATTAGTGCCCGGTTGATGTCATTAGGCTCGCCCCTTATTACATGGGACTTAAACATAACTGGCGAAATATGGGTGCACTATTAGGTACACCGCTGCCTAACTTTCGGTGATTACAAGCGTGATGCTGCTCGGGTCGATCTTTAGGTTAAGCTGCGCTTGCCTAGGTTAATCCGTGGATGGGTGACCACCCATTACATACCGAGTTTCCTCTGTGCCTCGAAAAATACGTTAAGCCGTTCGTTGGTCCCGTCTGTCATTAGTAGATTTTTGACAGTCGTTACAGGTAGTCAGTAGCCCGAAAGTCTGACAACCAGTCTTACCAAAGGGTATCTTATTACCCAGAACTAACTGGGTTGTGGAGGTCAGATAGGCTCTACGTAAAATACTAGTATTCAGCTGCATCCAGTTAAACTGGAAGCCGACCCCAAAATAGTTGGGAAAAGGCTAGGCAGATGATGATGTCTGAATAGTTAAAGTACTTATTAGCAAATTGATGATTAAAAACCACCAACCTAAATATACCGCGTGTATGTGTGTGTGTGTATTATGTGTGTGTGTGTGTGTATGTTAGAACCTAAATGTTCAAATTCTAGTCACCAGAATAGAACGCTAAAAACCAGGGCTTACTTAGACAAATTCTAGGTTTCGATAAAATCGCAGACTTGCCGCAAGACCAATGAATAGCGGTTCAAGCGCGACAGAGATTGATCATAAGTCGTTAGTAATTGCGTTAGTCGCGGAGATGTATGAATATTTTATTGATGGGACTTGCGGTTCTCGCTGAATAGCAAATTGATGAATCGCGGCGGTGTTGGATTGTAAACTCTCACCTCTGCATCGAAAGTTGAGAATCTATTAAACGCGATTTTCATTTAGGTAATCGTTTAGGTGGCGGCTAGCATAAGGATAGCATAATCAGCCTATAATGTTCCCACTGCTGGGACACAGGCCTCCTCTCTATGAGAGGGAATGGGTTATAATAATCCACCACGCGAGCCCAGTGCGGGTTGGTAGATGTCACATGTCTTCGAATTTTCGGTTCTAGGACATGCCGGTTAGTGTAAACAAACCCTTCAAGAAGCCGAAAATAAAGCATTCTGTACATCAAACTAAGTAACACTGCGGAATCGTAAAATACAGCGATTTAGTTGAGCGTATTCCATATTTAGTCCCTTCAAAACCTCGCAGATCCCATCACCAGACTGTGTCATATTCATTTCTGCAAATTAAACCTTGGTCGAGACCAAAGTTTAGTTGATGTCGTCATCATCATCATTTCAGCCGAAAGACGTCCACTGCTGGACATAGGCCTCCCCCAAGTGTCGCCACATTTATGTATCATAAACTAATAAGTGCCAAGAAGTAATTACAGGTACTCGATTAGCAATCGTTTAATCGAATAATAAGTACAACTAGTCACTTGATTTCCATACCTACACATTTTTAGATTTTTATCGGCCAATTCAATCTCGATAACTAAGTATTTAATTGATTATTTTGTTTACCACTGTAATGCTTCTTTTCTCGGTTTCTACGTTGCAAAATGCTGTTGCATTTTTTTATTTCTTTGATACAGTCGCCTGCAAATCAAGTTACTAAAAACTGACAACTGTCAAATTTCTCCAAATGATTTTAAACCATGAAACGTTGAGGGTTAAATTCAAAATCGAATGAAAAATTTTGACAGTTTTTGGTAACTTGATCTTTCTTCTTGATATTTCAACTAGTGATCAGGCGGCCTACTGTGACGTCTTAAAGCAGGAGTAATACTAGTGTGGGAAAGAGATGGCGCTAGTCGATCTGTATAGCTCTGTCTCTTTCCCACACTGGAATTACTCCTGCTTTAAGACGTTGTAGTAGGGGTTACTACCAGTGGGCCCAGAAAGACCATTCTCCTTTGGAACTTCGACCTTCAATATCTCCGTAACTAAAAGGTTCCCAGGTATGGTGTGGAACAAAAAAATATCGCAATGACGGCGAGAACAAGTGTCTCTAGCCTTCGTTAAGGGTGTCTTTGCACCCTTTATGTAAGGTTACTGACGTGCAAAATTTTTTTATCGTTTTACACGAACGTTAAAAGCAAAAATTGTAGACATTGCTTTATCTTTGCAAAGCAAAGTAAGCTGTTTATACGATTATGCACCTTATAAATATAAACATTATGTTCACATACCTACGGGGAAGCTCGAATTAGCGTTTCTTGGTAATACGGATGTTGGATATTAAAGAAGAGTCATATGGATATTCGACTTACTCCGCCCACCTTCGAGAAATTCAGGCGTGATGTTAAAGTAGTAAGAAATTTAAACAATGTTTTTTTTCGTGCAAGACCTAAGTATGTTTTAACAACAGATACTACTGTCAAATCAAATACCGATCTACTATTGCCGTGAAAACTGACCGCTCCTAGTTTTGCAACCCGTTCTTATACATTAAATAAAATCAAATAGAGCATTGACCTTGCTTCTGCCGCCGCCGGGTAATGCGGAACCTCCGCCTCCGCGTCCCTGTACCCGTCTCCGCATAAAACGAGTTCACAACGGAAGTTGGTTGACATCTGCATGCGACGCGACGCCACTATCGTGAGTGAGACGGAGCGAGTATGCGGTGGGGAGCGCGGGCAGCGGGCGGGAGGGGATATGACCTTGTTGCTGGCAGTGGGCTCGCTCCATGCTTGCTGTTGTAGACGCGTAGTAAGTTATTTGCGTAAATTGTTTAAATATTATCGCACAATGAAGCCTAAAACAAGTGACATATGGCAGTATTTTGTAGAAATTGGTAAAGATTTTGCAAGATGCAAAGTCTGCGACAGAAACTATTCAAGAAAAGGCCGGACTACAACATCGTTGAAAAGTCATTTGAAATCAATGCACAAAGAACAATATGCAGAGTTCTGTAAAATAGAAGAACAACGTGAAATAGAAAAAGTGAATCAGTTAGCATCAACAGTACCACCGTTACAGCAAGCAAAAAATCAAACGAGGGATTCATCACATGCTAAAGCTAAAACAATGGACAATTTAATTGGAGAAATGATTGCACTACAGAATCTGCCTTTAAATTTTGTTGAAAGCATCGGTTTTCGTCGCTTAATGCAAACGGCATGCCCAAACTATGAGTTAGGAGATAGTAATTTTTTTACTGACCTCATATGTGGCGAAATGTATTGGAAGATGACAGTAAAAGTCAGACAGATGCTGAAACAATTTCCTAAGCTATCATTGACAACTGACATTTGGTCGGAGCCATGTGCAAATTCATCGTATTTGAGTTTATCGGCACACGGAATTACAGAACACTTCACTCGAATTAAGATGATTCTAGAATGTTGCTCACGTTATGACCGCCATATTGGCGCTGATATTCGGGAACATTTCAAAATGATGCTACTTGCGTGGTTCATCCTGGATAACCAAATACACTGTTTTATTCATAATTGTGGTTCAAGCAGAGCTACGGACTTGGCCAGTACAAATTGCACCGTCCACCAACTACAAGCATGTGTTCGTTCAGCTCTAGAAAACAGTGAAATAAAAGATTTAATTGCAAAATCCAAGATGGTATCTGGGCATTTTTTTCACTCTCAAATAGCCCATGATGAGCTGATTGAAATTCAAAAGGAGCAACTTCATCGACCTGCAATACGCGTGATTCAGGACTGCGGTACCAAGTATGTTTTTTTTTATTTTAGAAACATTTTGTTTACATATTTTTTATTTATATGTGGATTACTTCAGAATGTCCACAAAAGAGACGTATGAAAGGCATGTGGCTGAGATGCGAATGCTAAGGGGAATGTGTGGTGTAAAGCGAATGTATAAAATAAGGAATGAGTAGGTACATAAGAGGAAATCTGAAAGTGGCACCGGTGACTGAAAAGTTGTGTGGTAATCGGTTATCGTGGTATAAACATGTGATGAAGAGGAATAAAAAAATTAATTATTTGACACTTAAAAATACATGTTACAAGCCAGTCACAATAAGAAAGCACACGAGTGTATTGCCACAGATCTGATCCTTACCCCTAAACTAAGCCTGGACCTGTATTTTAGGGGTGTGGTCTTCTTCTTCTTTTAAAGTATTAAAGTAGAGGAAGACCAAAGATATGATGGATGTACTGTGTGAAAGATGATATGGTTAAAAAGGGGGTGACTCATGAAATGATGACTAGCAGAAAAGTGGTAGTCAGTTGTCTTAGAATGTACGTGTGATGTGGAAAAATTTCGAATGTGATGTTGGTGGCAATAAGAGTAGAAGAAGGCCAAAGAAACGATGTATGGACTGTGTGACGGATGATATGGCTAGAAAAGACGTGTCTGGCAAGGTGACGAGTAAACGAGAAGAATGAAAGAAAAAGACATGCTGCGCCGACCCCAAAAAAATTGAGATAAGGGCAAGAGAACGATTAATTTAATTTTTTGTTTGATTTTAGATGGAACAGCACTTTCCTCATGCTCGAGCGGCTGTTGGAAATCCAAGAATCTGTTAACATATATGCCTGCAATCATAACATGCCACAAATTACCCCAGAAGAATGTTTGTCTCTTCGTAAATTAGTGGCAATACTGAATCCTTTCGAAGAAATAATGAGGAATCTAAGCGATACAAAAACTTGCATATCATCAGTGATCCCGTTGATACACGCACTGAAGTATACCTTGCTGAGTGAAAAAGATAAAGACACAAAACTGAATTTAAACAACTTGATTATGAAAATAATCGAAGACATAAATGCGAGATTCTGTGACCTTGAAAACAATACCCTGTATTCGCTTGCCACATATCTGGACCCAAGGTATAAGCTGAAGTTTTTTAATGATATTACTAAAGAACAGGTTTTGTTCGAACTACTACGCTTACTAACAAAGTTTGACTCGAAACTTGCAAGTAAAGCTGATGAAGCTTCTGCTTCCAAAAGATCTAAAACTGAATCGAATTCGATGGACGATAAACCAGGGACAAGCTTCCAAACTTTACCACCAACTCAAACTGTAAATTCAAAACTGATTGAGCTGTTAAAAGATAGCAGTGACGAAGAAGAGGTAAGTGGAGATGACACCTCTGCTACCAATAGCAGCATCATGAAATGGAAGTCATTAATAAGTGAATATAATAAAGAAAAACGACTTCAACTCAACGAAGACCCTTTAATGTGGTGGAAAAATAACACAAGATTTCATGATTTTGCTCCTATTGTTCGCGCTTATTTGTCACCACCAGCAGGTTCTATATCAAGTGAGGATCTATATATTGGAGCAGATTTAAATCAAGAATCTCGTAGAGATAGCCTTGATTCTGAGAAAGCCGCAAAACTGTTGTTTGTAAAACATAATTTGCCCCTCATAAGGGATTTCCAATAGGTAGATAGTGTTTTTTAACTGAAATAAATGTTGAAGTAATCTTTTTTTTTTTTTCTCCGCTTCTGCCTTCCTTTACCGTTCACACAGTCAACTGACCGGTTGGAGGTAAACAGAGCACAGAAATTTCGATTTGGTATCACTCACATCATCGAAAGTAAATTTCTCCTATTCGAACAAAAGTTTTGTATCTTGAATTAATGATAGGAAGATCTAGTCACATTAATGAAAAATAATTATTAGTTATATGGTGTTCCGTTACCATAACGAAACGAATTACAAAGAGTCTCGACTCTTTGTAATTCACGTACGTCTGTGCACATAGCAGTAACGAGACGCCGATTTTTCCGGTTGTTGCTGTCTGCGGTCTCCCCAGGGTAGCAGGAAGCCATCACACCTATTTCGGCTGATGCGCATGCTACATTGTGTTTGGTGCCGAAACCAGGGACCTTCCATTGTTCTAATCGTAAACGTGAGTGTACTTTCGTACTCCAAGTCGGACAGACGTGTGACGCATTGCGCTGTGACTTTTGTATCGTGTGTGACTTTCTGTGCTGTGGTTGGCTGTGGTTCTTATTTTCGATTCCTTGTCGCTCCTTTTGTGTTTGTACCTATGGCCTACACCCATTGGGCGGAGCTAGAGAGGGATAGAAGATTTCTGTGAGCTCGCACTTCGTACTAAGAATTAAAAATTGACTTTGAAAACTTTTAAAAAATTTTGTGTTTGCCGAGGCTCGAACCAGCGACTCGTCGTTTAAAGGTGCCTGTGGCAGTGTCAGTGCGCACTGGACCAAACAACCATAGGAGCTGTGCACTGAAATAGCTTACCCTTATAAACTACCTAACTGTCTTACTGTTTTGCCCTGCTTTTTGCTGTTTTCGGAATTCAAATTGCCTCAAATTGCTAGCCATGCCTCGCACGATTCGGTCTCCCCCCAAGAGTTCTCCAAATACCTGTGTTTTACCGCAGACGAGGTCAGAACCCGATCTTTCTCCTGTTACCTCGGTTTCCGATAGTAACCTTTTTGGTTCAGTTAATGTTACTACAAGGCCGAGCAATAAACGTTTTCGGGGTGATGACAGCAGCACGGAGGCGGATGGCGGATTCGAGGAACTGAAGAACATGCTGAGTTCCTGGAAGGCTGATCAAGATAAAATTCTTAATAAGTTAGTGGCTGACGTTTCTGAATTGAGGCAGCAGAATATCTCCATTCAAAATTCCAACTCTGAGATTGAAAAATCTCTTAAATTCTTCAACGCGGAATATGAGGTTATGAGGACTCGCTTGGATGCCGTGGAAGCCGAACACAGGGAATACGCGAAGCGCTTTCATGAAATTGCCAGCAATAGTAGCGAACAAAGGGTGGCCATACTGGAGGCGAAGCTAGACTCCATGGAACAGCAAGCACGCCAGTTCAACATAGAGGTCTGTAATCTGCCAGAAAAACGCAATGAAAACCTTGTGACAATCATGGAGTCCATATGTAGTGCCATCAATTCACCGGTGTCGCATAATGACATAATATCTATTCATAGAGTCCCACACGCGCGCCAGCAGGATACGAAACCCAAGAATTTAATTGTCAAGCTCAGGTCGCGGATCGTTCGTGACAACATACTAAGCGCCTACCGTAATGTGAAGAGTCTCAAGTCTGATCAGGTAGGAATATCAGGCGCTACTACTGTTCCTATCTATTTAAATGAACATCTTACCCTAAAAAATAAGGCTTTATTTCGTGAGGCCAAAACACTTGCAAATAAAAATGGATTTAAATATGTTTGGGTCAGGAATGCGACAATACTTGTGCGTGAGCGAGACAATGACAAATCATTTGCGATTCGCTCCGCTGAAGACCTCAAAAGGATCGTTACTAGCGATAAAACCGGTACAGGTGGCACAAATCAACGAATTTAAAGGTACCGCTGCCATTATCTTATCTTTTGGCTTACTGCTTCCATGTGATGTTTTGTATGTTCAAACCTACATTTTCCCAGTGCTGTGCATGTATTGCTGTTATTTTTCAATTTCCTCTTATGGCTTGTCTGGAATCTATTTCCTATTGAATAATATTCCAATCCCATGTCTTCTTCAGTTTGATGGGTATGTTTCATGTGTGTTGTTCCTTACTTGTAAACAACTAAAATTATGTTTTAAAAAAATTGTTACCTTCATAATTTTACCGGGTAATTGTGGACTGGGCTGCAGGCTTAGGGTTGCTGTTTCAATTGTGTGCTCAGAATATTCTTGTATTATTTCTAATTGTTGCAAACTTTTCAATCAACAACGGCTTCTAACAACGTTATGATTTATTACCAGAACTGTAGAGGGATTCGTACGAAGTTACATACTCTTTGTATGAATATAATGGCTAACTCCTATGATGTCATCATACTGACTGAAACCTGGCTCGTACCCAGCATCCAAGATAGCGAATTTATTGACGATCGGTATATAGTCTTCAGATGCGATCGCGATCGCTCTGCGACTAAAAAACACGACGGCGGGGGAGTTTTAGTGGCCGTGCTTCGTGAGTTACGTCCTACTAAGTTGACAACATGTTTTGTCAACCCGGAAGTCGAACACGTCGTGGTCCAACTGCCTGCTTCCCAGCACAATAAACGCCATATTATCAGTGCTACATACATGCCACCACGAACGCGTGAAGAACTATACGCACAATACTTTAGCATGTTGGAAGGCTTAGTTAACGCTCCTGCCACTGACTCATACTTTGTTGTTGGTGATTTTAACCTACCAGACATCGCCTGGTTGGACCAAGGGAACCATGCAATTGCGCAGGTTTCAAACACAATGGGACGAATATTGATAAATTTTATGAATATAATCAATGGCCTACAATTTAATGTCACTAAAAATCAATTAGGTCGTATACTTGATTTACTTATATCTAATGTAGAATGTCGGGCGGTATCATGCAATGCTTTACTTGATCCTGATAGCCATCACCCAGCTATTTCTGCTTTGACTTGCTTGACTACGCAATACAGTCCCCTGAAATGCCGCACGGTTCATAGACATAACTTTTATAAAGCCAATTACGATGCTATAAACGATGAACTAGGTAAAATTGACTGGGGCACTGCAATCTCTCACCTCGGGTCTGAGCAAGCTGTTAACGTCTTCTATGAGGCACTATACGGTATTATCAAATTGCATGTTCCGTTAACTAAAACCAAAAATACTAGCTTTCCAGTCTGGTTTTCGCCATCTCTCATACGAATCTTTAAAACTAAAGAACGCGCCTGGATTAAATGGAAGACATACAAAAATCAATCGGATTACTTAAATTTTTCTAACTACCGGAAACTTTTCCACGGAGAGTCTATCAAATGCTATAAGAAATACATTGAAGCGGTCGAAAACAGCATTCCTAAGAACATAAAGCATTTCTGGACTTACATCTCATCTAGAAAGGGAAAAGCTAATTATCCGGCCAGTATGTACTTCAATAATATTTCTTCTGACGACCCCACGGACATATGTAACCTGTTTTCATCTTTCTTTTCTTCTGTCTACGAACCCTCTACTTTTGACCCTGAAAAATTTCAGCCTTCTGTTAGCTTTGCAGAGAACTCGTCTTGCATATCCGAAATTTACTTATCTGTGGAGGCTATACGATTGAAGTTAAAATCTTTGGATCCTTCTAAAGGGGCGGGACCTGACGGCTTGCCACCCAACTTCTTCATAAAAACATGTGACGCCTTGTCTAATGCTTTGCATATCATTTTTAACAAATGTTTGCGTGAGGGTGTTTTTCCCACAATTTGGAAACGTGCATTTATTACTCCTGTTCACAAGGCTGGTGATAAGAATAATGTAGAGAATTACCGTCCCATCTCAATCCTTTCCACCTTGTCTAAGGTATTTGAGAGTCTTGTCCACAGCGCCTTGTATCCCCATATTCATCCACTTATTATACCAGAACAACATGGTTTTGTCAAACGTCGTTCCACCGCAACAAATCTGTTAGTGTTTACGAACTACCTCTTTGAAAAAATGGATCAACGAGTTCAAGTAGAAGCTGTCTATACAGACTTTCAGAAGGCTTTTGACAAGGTGGATCATTCACTGCTTTTGGAAAAAATTGCTTACAATGGTATTCGTGGCAATTTGCTGAGATGGTTCGCTTCATATATTTTTAATAGGACCCAAAGAACGGTAGTTAATGGATATGAGTCTGAGCCTGTTGTTGTTAGGTCTGGGGTTCCACAGGGATCCATTTTAGGTCCCCTTCTTTTTATCATATTCATTAACGACATTAAAAACTGCTTCAAAAATTCAAAATTTTTAATGTATGCAGATGACATGAAGGTTTATAGATCATGTAAAAATACAGATGACTGCGTACTCTTACAGGATGACCTAGACAGGCTTTATGCGTACTGTATTAAAAATAAACTTTTTCTCAGTCTTCCAAAATGTCATACCGTTTCATTTACTAAAAACAAGAAAACAATACATTACAATTATTATATTAATAGCGCACGCTTGGACAGTGTTGCGAACGTCCGGGACTTGGGTATCACATTGGATTCACGTCTACACTTTGACATACATGTTGATAACATAATAAACAAGGCATCTCGTATGTACGGATTCGTCATGCGATCATCTGGTGACTTTGTGCGGCCCTCTACGTTCTTACTATTATACAAAACTCTGATTCGCTCCCAGTTGGAATACGCCATCCAGATCTGGAACCCTCTCTACGACAAATACTGCTCTAGATTGGAAATGGTACAGAAAAAGTTCTTGCGGTCTATGAACTATAAATGTTTTAACTCCAAGGTTCCATACGTGCAGTTACTGGAGCGATACGGCGTTCTGAGTTTGGAGTCCAGGAGATTGCTTCTGGGTGCAATGACACTACATGGCTTATGTAACAATAAATTCGACTGTATTGGACTCACTAATCAGTTATGCTATAGAGTACCCAGAACTGTTGTCCAGCGGGGGGTGCGCGTACCCCAACTGTTCCATACAGACTTGTGCAAAACTAACGCTGGAGTGCGTGCACCTGTTCGTCGCCTTGTTGAGACGTTCAACACTCACTTTATGGAGCTTGACATTTTTGTTCTCTCCAACCAGACGTTTAAAAAAAAAACCATAGATATTTTGTCAAAAAAGCAGTAAAGAGAAGGTGATAATTTAATTGAATTACTTTGTATTTTATTTTGAATTTATTATTTTGTATTGAATTATATTGAACTGAATTGTATTATACTGAACTGAATTGAATTATTTCTATTTCAAATATATTGAACTCAATTTTACTGAACTGAATTGAATCGAATCAATAATTTAATAGAATTGGAATTGTAATCATTTGTAATTTATAATTTGCATTTAATCAAACGAAATTAAAATAAGTTTAACTGAATTATGTTGGACTAGATTAATTTAATTAATTTGTAATACATCGAATACAGCTGTCACAAAACACTCTGTATTCTGTAAAATCTACCACAGTCTGTTACTCTTTTGTTAAGACGTGGATATTGGCGTGGGTTACGTGTTTGTGATCTTTAGCTTTTAAGGATTTTTTGTATTTTCCGCAGCATGTAACTGTTTTATGTCCCTAATAAATAAAATAAAAATAAAATAAAAAAATAAAACCTACATTCCGCACTTGTGGTATTTCCGATTATTCAAATCGATACTTAGAATATCATCAAACCCATCGTTTTAGCTAAAAACCGTAGTTATTTACCGCATTCTAAGTTATTTCATCGAATCGTCAGATATACGTACAAGTCGTATCACTTTATTTTAATCAACGTTCACGAGTTATCACCATCGAACAAAGGGTTTTATTACCTCCATATTACTTTTCTAAATCTGATAATGTTAAGGGGCTGCGCAGACGACGGACTTTTTGTCCGCCGGATAGAAATGACCGTTCCTGTTCATTGGTTGTTGTGTTGTCAGTCATCTATTGGTTGACTTCCATTGGTTGTTGCAAATTGTTCGCGGACAATTTACCAGCGTCTGCGCAGGCCTTAAAGGTTTAATTGTTGTGAGAACCGTAAAACTGCAATCTCGGTGCACAATATTACGTCGGCTCGCAACAATAAATTATTAATATATATTAATATTGTCTACTTTCAACATTGTTCCTATCCTTTACAATCCGGAAAATAATTACCGTTAAAATCTACTAATAGCTAATATTATAATAAATACACACTATACTTTTATACTATATATACACTATGTTTATTCAATATATTTATATATACCTAATTAATATTACTTATAATAATACAATACATAAATATAAGATAAACACTGACATTAGCAAACATTATAATCTATTTTTATTTACGTTATTCAAAGGCTTTTCTTTAATCTGTCTAAAGGCTAGATCAAGCTAATTTTAGACCAAGCTAATTTTATCATAATCATCATACGATTACAATTAAAAAAAAGAAACTATAATAATTCAGTTATGATAATATATTATTATAACTATGGTAGGTATTGCACTTAAGTTACATTAATTATTTATTCCTAGTAAACATCCCTTTCAATGTTTACTATGAATAAAGAGAATAGAGGAGTTAGTTAAAGTGAAGTAGGTATAATATCAACGTAATATCTAACTGTTACTCACCGATATCATTAAGCGCCTTGTAATTTCACTTCATCTCATCGATACGCTAATCGATAACAATTCAAATTGAGTCAGCCCAAAATTTGGCGACGAGTTTGGCTCTTTCAGTAGCGTCCTGTGATGCATTTCACAGGAGCAAACAACAGAACAGGCAGGACACGATATAAAGTGTCCCATCGTTTGTTAGGCAGCACCACATTTACACTCACTTCACATAATATAGATACGTTTTGCTCATCCAAAACAACGATTTCCACCTCTTTGAACATTGATAAATGTTGCATGGTTGGATCCACAGAAATAAAACCACACACATGCTCAAGAGTAGTAATCAATAAACTCAGTAATGCAAATACTCGTAGATTGACAAGTAAGAATGCTCATTTTTTATAAATGAAGGTGTTTGAAAACAATATTTTTAAATTGTCGGTAGTTGTTGTCTAAACAGTCAAAATCAAATAGCCTGAGAGTTCAATGTTTGTCTCAAACGTTGGAATTGTTATAAATTCTACTTTAAGTAATGTTTTAACAAAATAATAAATACAAAAAGAAAAATAATATACTATTGCATGCATGATTTGAACTTACGAATTCTCGTTCAGTGACCAAAGACGATAGCCATTGTGCCAGGATTGCTATATTAACATCATGCAAAATATTATATCTCCTTCAGCATCATAAGTGAATGATGACTATATATTGGTATATGGTAATTGATGTGCCACACGCACACTAATAAAAACTGAGCTCGCTCGTTTTATTTTGTGTTTGTGTGCATAACTATGACTTCACCCACACATATAAACTGTAAACCAAATACTTGGGCCCAGTGTACATTAGACCTTTACTTTAATTACCCACGGAACGTATTATATCTTGCGCAAAACCATTAACGAGTGCAGGTCGCAGTCTAAGGTACGCACGCTGCACATATCTTTACTGCTGTCTGTCTGTCTGTATTGTGAACATCATCTTAACGTATTTCGTAAGACCCTCAACGGTCTCCCCAGGGTAGCAGGAAGCCATCACCTATTTCGGCTGATGCGCATGCTGGTTAATCAATAATTATGCTCCCCTCATATTACTTTACTTATTTCATACAGACATGTCGGACGGTACTACGGATCATAACTTCATAAAAATTAATGGAGGGACAGCCTCGCTGAATGACAAATACAGGGTGTAAACAGACCCTTCACATATCCGTCATCCAAGCATTCTGTACATCAAACTAAGTAACTTTACGCAAAAAATATTGCTGGGAATCGACTTTTTTTTTGGGGTGAAAAATCACGTTTGAAGGTAGGACTCGATGGAAAGTACTCAAAGCATTGTTCTGATGGATGGATTGAATAGTACCCGGGGTTAGTAAAAATCTTACATTAAAAACATGTATTTAAAAAAAAAACTTGTGAAAAAGTTGGAACTTTGACCCCCATTATCTCCGTAACTAGAAGGTTCCCAGGTATGGTCTAGAACAAAAAAATGATCGCAAAGACGGGGAGAACAAGTGCCTTTCTTTTATGTTAAGAGTCTATTTACACCCTTTATAGATATGATGTTCACAAAAAATATGAAAGTGGAGCGGATATTTGGTAATGTTCCAATTAAAGAAAATTCAAATGTTTCGTGTCGATCACTGTATAAGTAAGTGTTATTCAATTTGTTCTCTTGAAACCTTTTTACAAAACAACACAATTCTTGATTGTTCATTATTTTGAGCTCTCGATATTTCGGCGCTGTTGCAAGTGCCATGATCGCGGGTTGACTGGAGAATGCGGGTGGATGGAAAACAAATTGTTAAGAGTAGACAAAAAAGAAAATGAAGATATCCCGTGGGTGACAGTATAAGTTTAGTTGTAACACAATTCTTGTTTCATTGCAATAATAATCGGCCAAAATGAATTCATTATACTTGATCAGAACAAGTACACTCGGTGGTACCTACTCCTTAGTAAACATGGGAATATAATTCATTTGGGAGAATTGGTGGTATTTCCGAGATGGGAACGTGCAGAGAGGAGATAATTTAGTTAGGCACCCACCACGTCACTTAAGTTTCTGAATATGCTTGCCTAGTATTCGTCGGATGCATTCGTTGTTGTATATATTGTATTTTCCTTGGACTTGTGCCAGTATATGGCAGATATAACATTAAATAAGGTCTCAGGCAACGAATAGAACCTCCTAACCTACAGTCATGTCAGTTATAAATTCAGCATCAGTTATAAATTCAGCGTCAGTTATAATACGGGGTTAACAAAAAATAACTGTAAATACTACTATGAGTACATCATTTCAGCTCGGAATCATCCTCTGCTAGGAAAATTCTTCTTCTTCCTTCTAGGTCTTCTTCCTCGGTTCTGTGTGGCTTTCATACAAACGTTTCCTGCGACTCTGACGGTATTGTCAATCAAATGCGCTTTTGGTTGGATCTGGTATTTTTGGCCGAACGTAGTCGACCATTGGGTCAAAATTTCATTCCATCGGTCATCTCCGCGTCTAGCCAGATGTCCTTTCCAACTCCACTTCAGGCGTATCGCCCACTCCCCGACGTCGTAGACTATTGTCCGACGACGTATTCCGGTGTTGTGCACTGGCCCTAGTCGGGTTATGCCGATCATGGCTCGTTCCATGGCCCTTTGTGCAACTCAACAGAAATTCAACTCAACAGATCTTCAAATCTTCTACATCACTAACCATAGACAAATTTGAGCAGCCATTGTTGTTTACATTTTTGGTTTTGAAAACGTCAAAGAGCACGTTGTGTCAAAATACGTCAATCCACTTGTGTGGTAACCAAACTAACGGATTTATAGAAAATCAACAAAAATGCTGAAATATAGCAACATGGATAAATTGACAACATAAATTAAGATGAAGATAAATACGTAACTTAGAAGCCAACCAGTCTTTACACAACAAAACAAAATTATGAAAGATAATTTAAGCAAAGCTTTAAAAACCCCATTTGAAAAAAACGCACAAGAAAGTCTATTTCTACCCCATTCTCATTACAAAAGCCCGGATAGGACACTCATAATACTTCCCAATAGACCGTTTTGGCTATCTAAATAGCTATTTAAAACTTTTTACGAAGGCATAGTATACAATGCCTCTGAGGTCTAAACGACCAACATAGTTATATTCAAATAACAAGGGTATCTCGATGACAGGCCATCCGGAGGGTTGCTATTGAAGGTTTTGGGTCAAAGAGACCGTTCGCAGGTGGCAGGGTTGGCTGTGAAAAATGGCGTCTTTGTGGGACGTGAAAGGGGCCAATTTTTAGCCCTTATCCGTGTAATAACGGGAAAATAGATTGAAAAATTTGGAATTTAAGTTCTATGCTGATGGTAGGAAGGTAAGGTTAAAATAAATAAAGTATAATATTACATGAATGAAAAAAATATCCGGTATTAATTGTCCGGTAACTGGCAACACATTCGCTCACTATGACAGACAAAATGTCGGTGGTCAATACTATAGTACGACCACTTCAATTGTGCTATTCAAGGTGGCGTTACTTGTCAAATAAATTTGCATCGAAATGTCAAACTTGGTACATTTATTTTAGTTCTGTGTTTTCCCGCCTGCACAGATAAGTTGGTTGAAGACTATCTGCCTATCTCGTCTGGATATACCGGCATTTTTTTTTTAATAATCTGGCAAACTTAAAGGATAGAGACATTAATTCTTGTTTATTACAATGGTATAATTTCGGTAATAACCGCAACTGCAAACCACAACTGCAAACCGCAACGTCAAAGCCGACCGCAGCGACACAACGGGGTTTTTAGAATTATAGAGAAATATGTCGTGGTCGGATGCGGTCGACTTCTGAAAAACAACTTATTTTATCTTGTTACACCTGTCACATTAGACTGTCACAACCATCTCAAAGAATCACCAAGATTTCTTTTAAAATCCCACCTCAAGAAAAGAACAGCAGTAACAATAATTAAAAACAAAAAGGATCAAGTACCGCAGGGACATAAATGGGCTCTAATGACGTCATTCATCGCTGACGTCATGGCTATGACGTAAGAGGTGCATCGTCCAAGTTTTCATTGCCCCGGTCTAGACTGTAGCCACTAATTGCGAGGAATTTCGCGGAAAGTTCTAGAACCTAGAGTGCTGCTTGATTTTTATTTTGAAGAAGTTTTGGTGCGCTGTACCTGAGTTTAGGCTACAATCTTGCGTGATTTATAGTTAGTGCAGATAATAAATATTTTTAAAGTTGTATTAGATTTTGATAAGTTTCTTGTACACTAAAAACGGGATATTTGTCATGATTACGGATAAGCGGGTCTATCCGTGATCATGGCGCTTGCAACAGCGCCGAAATATCGAGAACTCGTAAAAAACATCCCGTTTTTTGTATTAGCAGTAGTGTTAGTGACCATATTGACCATCATTGTTTGCCTCGCCTTCTTCTTCATAGCGTCTCGATGGCAATAATTTCAAATGTTATGTTTAGCCTAAAACTCAGCCACGCGAACCCCGCTCACTGATGCAGTAAGCAGATCATCAAGTGCGCAGGTGATAGGGCATGCGGTGCAAGATGGAAGGTGGGCCATTGTCTGTGGGGAGACGCCGCATACGCACTTGAGCCGGGCATGAACCCTATCATCATCTGCCTGGCCTTTTCCCAACTACATTTGTTTGGTTCGGCGTCCAGTCTAACCGGATGCAGCTTTATACCAGTATTTTACATGGAGTGATTGCCTATCTGACCTCTACAACCCAGTTAGTACTGGGTAATAATATGATACCCGTTGATAAGACTGGTTGTCGGACTTTCATCATGAATCAGAAATATCTTTTTAGTCATCTATGTATAATCTATGTAGAACAACTGTGCAAAATTTCATCAAAATCGGTTCAGTAGTTTACTCCTAAACTACCGAAACGATTTTGATGAAATTTTCTATAGGGTAAGATTTTTATGAAAATAGGTTTTAAAGTCACTTTCAATTTTGATAAGTTTCCTATATCTACAAATTCTTTAGGTATTTTCAAAGTGCTTCGGTTTTAGTAAATACTCAGCTACGAAATTTGAATTTGTTGATACGGAATCTACAGTCAAAGGAAACTCGTTCAGAAAGACTAAGTAATTACCTAAAAATAACTAAAAACTATAGTATTCCTTCTAAAAGTGTCGTTATTAAGGCTAAAAGCTTTTTCAAGCAGTAAATACAATCTTGTTATTCTTTCAGTACGTTAAAAGGGTTATAAAATTATGACGCACTTTTGGAATAATGAGCGTGGCAGAAAAGGCAAAGTTCAACAACCTGCTTTTACACCATAGTGATTATACAGGGTGTAAACAGACCCTTCACGAAGCCGTCAACCAAGCATTATAATTATGTACATCAAACTAGGTAACTTTTTTTTTTTTTATCGTGGTAGAATCATTTATTTATTTATTTATTTAGTTATTTATTTATTTATTTATATAATTAAAACGGTTTAAAACCAATTACAGTAACTAAACTACTAAACATAAACATAAACATAAATCATTCATATATCATAATCATCAAATGAAATGAGTCCTCCCACCCAGGGCAGAGCGGGAGGGACTGTCAGACTTGTACTGACTAAAATCCACGGTGTCCTTCACTAGCCCTTTATGTTCCAGGATCACGGTAATTCTATAAGTCCCACGACCCCGGCAGGCTTTGGCCCTCTAGAGGGGGGCCCCGTCATTATGCTGACACTCTTTGAGGCGTGCGTGGAACACAACGCGCCGTCGACCCGGGCGTGGTCCATGGTCGGACAGCGAGTCGCCCATTACTCGCCGCCCGCATGCCCGCGCCTACGGTGGCCGGAGATCGTCTGCCGACGTCCGGCGCCGTGGTCGTCTACCACTGCGGCTGTGGTGGAGAGAGGACGCTGTCCTCTCCCTCACGCGGCCCGCCTCCTCCTTCGCGTAAAAAACTAAAACTAAGTAATATTACACAAAAATTATATTATTGCTGGGAAACGACTTTTTTTTGGGGTGCAAATTCATGTTTTACGGTAGGACTTAATGTAACGCACTCAATACATTGTGCTGATGAATGAATTGAATAGTACGGGGGTCGTGGAGTTGTTTGAAGTAAAGTTCTTACCGACATTAAAAACATGTATTTAAAAAAAACTTGTGAAAAATGCAATGTCTTTATTTTACCACTTTGTCGGTGTAACTAATCAATCAATCAATCCATCATTTATTTTGTGAAACATAGGTATGGTTACAGATAGTATATTATTGTCTAAAATATGTTCACTATGTTTTGCCAATATATGGCGTACAAATGGTGGATAAAATGAACATAAACATGCAATTACAATTAAGGTGGCATGTCAATAGGTTACAATAATAAAAATTCAAATTACAATACATATGTCAGTTAGATTAACATGTCATTACAATAATTTTTGATAAATAGAAACATTAATCTGTATATTCATTTCAAATAACAACTTTGTACTACATACTAAGAGTATTTGAGCCTTGCTGCGTACAGACGGACGGACATGGCGAAACTATAAAGATTCCTTGTTAACTATGGAACCCTGAAAAACTACGTAAATGTGGAGACGGTGAGTGAAAGGCGACTAACAAAAGGTCTTTACAAGGCTGATGTGAGTGGCAACGCCGGGAGGGGACGCCCTAGAAGGACATACACTGACCTTATTGGCGAGGGTCATCAGAAAGGTCAGGTGCATAGTACTCACAACCGGCGTGCGTGTATGACCTGATGTATGAACGTGGATGAGACAAAAAGGAGTATGTAAGGATCTTAGCAGGTGGCGTTCTGTGGTTTGTGTCTACCCCCATGGGAAAAGCCGTGAATTTATGTATACATGAAAGGAATCGTCTGTTTTCATTTTCAGGCATTTTAACTCTGAAACATAGGCTGTAAGTATATAAATGTCCCTCCAGAGAACTATTTCAGAAGTAGGTCTAAAATACCGGTTTATCACAGTTAAGGAAGTATTACCATATTCATTCCCTTGAAGCGGATGGAGTTTTAATCAACTAAAACATCAAGTTAGTAATATTATACTTTTCCTAGATACTGATACTTAGACATCTAACTGAAAAAAAATATACCGGGTGTAAACAGACCCTTCACGAAGCGGTCAACCAAGCATTTTGTACAGATCAAACCAAGTAACTTTAAGGTGCTCCCTCACCGCGAGCATTCGCCTGTAATGTAACAGTTCAGATTCACTTGTTTCCATACAAAATCGAATCTTGGACTGTTACATTACAGGCGAATGCTCGCGGTGAGGGAGCACCATTACGCAAAAATTATTGCTGGGAAATGACTTTTTTTGGGTGATAATTACGTTTTACGGTAGGACTCAATGTAACGCACTCAAAACATTGTACTGGTGGATGGATTGAATAGTAAGGGGGTCGTTGAGGTGTTTAAAGTAAAAATCTTGCATTAAAAGAAAGTATATAAAAAAAAAAATGAAAAAGTTGGAACTTTGAGCCCCAATATCTCCGTAACTAGAAGGTTCCCAGGTATGGTCTAGGACCAATAATGATCGCAGTGACAGGGAGAACACGTGCCGTTCAGCTTCGTTTATGATCTTGTTACACCCTTTATACTTCTCACAAGATCATGATCTGCCTAGCCTTTTCCCAACTATGTTAGGGTCGGCTTCCAGTCTAACCGGATGCAGCTGAATACCAGTATTTTATATGGGGCAACTGGCTATCTGACCTCCACAACCCAGTTAGTACTAGGTAATACGATACCCCTTGGTAAGACTGGTTGTCAGACTTTTTGGGCTAGTGACTACCTATAACGACTGTCAAAGATCTACAAATGACAGCCGGGACCAACGGCTTAACGTGCTTTCCGAGGCACGGAGGAAACTCGGTATGTAATGGGTGGTCACCCGTCCACAGACCAACCTTGGCAAGCACGGCTTAAACTAAAGATCGACCCGAGCGGCTGTTATTATTTAGCCACGAGCTCCTCTTATACTTCTCACATGAAGACACCCGCTAAATATAAGAGACACTTTTTCTATGAAGGTTAAACTTACCCCTTCTTATCTCAGACACTCATTGTTTCGCGTCCACCCCATCCCTTTAGTGCTTTTCTACAAAAAAGTATATTTTATTCAAACCACTGTAAATCCACCCTAGAGAACTGTTAGATAAAAGGGGGTTGAAATAGGGTCGCCTGACATAGTAAGTCATCACAGTAAAAAGATAACCAGTAAATCAACTTGGCCCTTTTTGTGAAATCAAACGCGGGTGTTCGGGTTCTCTACGAAACTTTTTGTCATGTTGCATTCATCTGCCTAGCCTTTTTCAACTATGTTAGGGTCGGCTTCCAATCTAATCGGATATAGCTGAATACCAGTATTTTACATGGAGCGACTGCCTATCTGACCTCCACAACCCCTTCGGTAAGACTGGTTGTCAGACTTTGAGACCACTAACTAAAAATAACGACTGTCAAAGATCTACAAATGACAGCCGAGACCAATGGCTTTACGTGCTTTCCCAGACACGGAGGAAACTCGGTAATGGGTCTTTACCCATCCACGGACCAACCTAGGCTATCGTGACTTAACCTAAAGATCGATCCGAGCGGCTGTTTTTATTTAGCCACGAGCGGAGTTCGTCATGTTGCACTAGACGCATAAAACCACTTGTCTTGATGCGACACCTTTTTCTTTTTCGATGTGGAATCCTCAATGGATGTCTTCTGCCCTGGAGAGAGCAGAGGGGTCTATCAGACTCGTACTGACTAAATCCACATCGATATTCCCTCGTACACTTGCGTCGGGGGGCAGCAGGATGTACTACGACCTCCACTGCCCCGGACTAGTGCCGGCCCGCTTGACCTGCGGGCCTCGTGAGGTGAAAAACTTCAGGCAGCGCGTAGTGACGTGCCGCCTTATCCGAGTCTACTGTAATGGGGGCCCAAAATTCTGGATTTACTCACAAGTAACCTGTTACCTAAATCATGCTTACAATTTGTGTGAACGTTTTGCATTTGTGTGTGAACCGAGTCCGACCATTTGTTCCTATTTGAAATTATCATCTGCTTGCAATAAGTTGGGGTCAGCTTCCAGTCAAACCGTTTGCAGCTGAATACCACTATTTTACATGACGCGACTGCCTATCTTACTTCCTTCTCACACTGTTGCTGGATATGAGTTGAAATACTGTATGTTAATACTAAAATGCTACTGTGGTAATATGTTCAAGATTTGTAAATCATGGCGCCGAAATTCCCGGAATGTGACTAAAATTCCTTTTGTTTTATTTGTTGGAGTGCTTCCCTTTGCGTTTCTTCTTTAGGATTTTGATTTATAGGCGGCCATTTTGGGGTATAAGGTTTTTTTGTAGGTTTTTAGGCGATAGGAAAATAAATGCTGCTTTCTAGCGTTGAACGGAAGAGTAAGTAAGTTTAGGTGTCTAAACTGAATGCCGCTTTAACAGCTGAACAAAATTGGGTACACAGTTCGATCATTACATTGATTATTATGATTGAAAACATTTTTTTGGCTATAAGAGTAGAGGAAGACCAAAAAAACGATGGATGGACTGTGTAAAGGATGATATGGCTGAAAAGGAGGTGACTGCTGTGATGACGAGTAATAGAAAAAATGCGCCGACCCCAAATAAGTTGGAATAAGGGCAACACAAAGATGATGATGATCAATACCTTTTTTACGGTTACACAAACATTATAGTTTTCTTAGACAAGAGAAAACGGAGGAAACAAATTGATTTTAAAAAGTTAATAGTTCATTTAAAAACATCCAGCCATCACGATGTTGCGAGGGTATTATGAATCTCATACGGTAACAAAGTTACTTAGACGCATAATAGGTACTCGCGAAAAACATAACCCTGTCTTTACTGTCGTACAACAGTGGGGTAAAATTATTAACGAATGTGTTTTCAAAGAGTCCTGTACAATGTCATTAAAGTCATCATGATCTGCCTAGCCTTTTCCCAAATATGTTGGGGTAGGCTTTTAGGCTAACCGAATGTTAATACCAGTATTTTGCATGGAGCGACTGCTTATCTGACGTCTATAAACCAGTTAGTACTTGGTAATACGTACCCTTTGGTACGCCAGGAAGTCAGACTTGCAGACCACTGATTGCCTGTAACGATTGTCAAAGATCTACAAATGACAGCCGGGACCAGCGCCTTAACGTGCTTTCCGATACACTGAGAAAGGCGTATGCAATGTGTGGTCACCAATCCACGAACCAACCTAGGCAAGCGCGGCTTAACCTAAAGATCGATCCGGGCGGCTATTATTAATTAGCCACGAGCTCCACCCAGTGTCATTAAAGTATTAAACCGAAAAAAAAACAATCAACTAAATCTTTTGGCCCCCAATACACCCCCCAAAAGGAACTACCAACAACCCTCTTGCATCACAAAGAAACAAAAGACATCCTATTTTTAGCCACGCAGAATCTGCTCACTACGGCCTCAACATAATTAATCACCCTTCAACCCTGGGGGTGCAAAAAGTCGGCCGTGTCAAAGGTATGACGAAGCTAATTAAACGCTTTGTGAATAGTAAGCCTCTGTCTTTGGGAAGGTAAGGCGAACTGATTAATTACTAGTACCTACGGAACCGAGATGAGCTGAATGACAGTTTTTAATATTAGATTGATGAAACGTTTTTGGATAAACGGGGGGTTATCGAGGGGTTGAAGGTGGTTATTAGAGTGTAGTTGTTAAGGGTTGTTGTTTTTAAACATTGTATAGGTATCTTTTTAACTAAAGATACATTTTAATTGTCTATTATTTCAAGAAAAAAGAATAGGAAGATATCACGTATTTTCCTATTCTTTTTTCCTGAAATGGAACATATAACATCACGCCTGTAATCCCCGAAGGGTGTACAGAGGTGTACCTAATAGAACACCCACTTTTCGCCAGCTATGTAATAGCGGGCGACCCAATTGCCATCAATCAGGCACAAATCCAGATTCCGTGACTGTTACTGAGAAACCCCTGATGGAAAAAACCACTTTGGGACCTCATGCTCAGCAGTGGCGCTTTCAACCACTCCAGCGACGAGGCAGTTCGGATATAGCCTGACATGCAATTTGGAACTAAAATTGATAACCAATCGCAAAATGAGATGACAATTTCAACAAGAAACTTAAAATTATGAAACTTTCCACATTTATCAACGGAATTTCAGAGACACAACTGATAAGGAAATAATTAAGTAGGTAGTACTTCACACTCAAAACAGGAAAAGTACTGATATTAATATGTCAAATATTGGGTAATATCTATCGGCTTATTTCGTAATATTTATAATTAAAAAAGTATCTCATAGATACTTATATCTTATCTTTGGTACTAAAATAAACAATTAGGTATACCCCATTCGAAATATGGATTCTCCCAATCACAATTTTTTAATTTTAATCGTATTTCCTTATTTACAACCAATGCAGTTCTCACTATACAAATAAAATGTTAGATGTTTCAATGTTTGTTACTCAATTGTGCAAAAATGGCTGTAAGGAATTTGGCAAAATTAGGCGTATAGTTCGACCATATCCTGAAAATGTCAACTAGAATATTGACTTTAATTCTGGTACTTAAAACTCCCTACTAACCAACATTTGGTGATGCCAAATGAAACCCCTAATAAATGTTTTTAGGGAGTGATATAAAGATTCGAATGACGTTATTGCGACGCACGCTATTTCGAAAAAAATTAAGAGTGGTACGCCAGTTCGAAAACACATTCAAGTCGAAAACCGCTATATCGAATGACGTTGTCGCGAACACGCTGATTCGAAAAACTGTTTGAATGGAACGCTAGGACGAAAGTCTTGGCATTGAAATCCACTGTTGCGAATAGCATATTCCAATCTGAATTTGCCTGGGGATCGAATTCGCGACCCCGATAAACGTCATTCGAATCTTCATATCACTCCCATGTTGTTAGTTAGTGTAGGGACTTGAAATTCTCAGTGCAATAATATCTAGGTATGCATTTAGATGTCACTCTGTGGTGGGAAGAACGCGCTTTAGTTCACCCCTGACCCAAGTGAAACCGCAGGTAACAATTTGTATGTTACCTAATAAACATCATCACTATACTATTAATACTAATAACGGGATATTTACCATGTTTACTGTTTTCTATGAGTTCCCGATATTTCGCCGCTGTTGCAAGCACCATGATCACGGATAAACAGTAAACATGGTAAATATCCCGTTATTAGTATTAATAGTAATGTAGTAAAAAAAGAAAAGAAAAGTAATGTTAGTGACCATGATAGTTTAAAATCTTATATCATCACTATCATAACATCATAACGATTAGAATGCCAACATATTAACATTAGGTGTCGGCCTATTTCATAATAAATTAAAAACCATTAATTAATCCAAAAAAACGTGTAGATAAGAGGAAAAAGATACCTATTCTTATCACAACATTAGTTAGTTATGATTCAAAATACTGAAATCACACGATCACATCTGATAAGCACAATAATTTATTTGCGAATGAACTGTAATCACACGAAGAGTTAAATGTTTGTCTGTTTGTAAAGGCTTATCTATAAAACTGCTCAGCTGACATTGAAACGGGACTTTTTAACGTCTCTTTTAAGTACCTAGGTACGTTTTAACGTACCTGGGTACTTAAATAAAAACAAAGACTTATTTCATAGTTTCACGTCTCTAACACAGATAGATTGTTCTTGATTATATGATTCATTGGCTCCCTTTGAGCTTATTTTCTGATTAAGTTTGGACATAGTTCTAACGTTCTTACTTAACTAGCCTATAATGCTTTTATCCTTCTGTGAGGGAACGCGGGCCCTCTGCGGTTTGGCAGGTGGCCCTCTACGAAGGTGGCCGCCAACCAAGCAAGAATGCTTGGTACAGAAGTACATCAAGCATCATTTGGGGTGAAAAATCACGGTTGACGATAGGACTCAATGTAACGCACTCAAAACTTCCAATGTCTCCATAACTAGATTTTTTTAAATGATCGCAATTCCAATTATTGCAAGTGCCTTTCAGCTTCGTGAAAGGTCTTTTTACACCCATAATAAAGGTTGAAAATAGACCCTTAATATATCCAAAAGGCACTTGTTCTCCCCGTCTTTTCGATCATTTTTTTGTTCTAGACCATAACTGGGAACCTTCTAGTTACGGAGATATGGGGGGTCAAAGTTCCAACTTTTTCACAAGTTATTTTTTAAATACATGTTTTTAATGTAACATTTTTACTTTACACACCTCCACGACCCCCGTACTGTTCAATCCATCCATCAGCACAATGAGTCCTACCATCGAGTCCACCGAGTCCTACCGTGAAACGTGATTCATCATCCCAAAAAAAAAAGTCGATTCCCAGCAAGAATTTTTGCGTAAAGTTCCTTAGTTTAATGTACAGAATGCTTGGTTGACGTCTATGTGAAGGGTCTGTTTACACCCTGTATATGAAGTATAACCGCTGCTCATGCCGTGGTTTACACTAAATAACTAGCAAGTCAGTCTTAGTCTTGAAAGATTTGTGCCTAGCATTGCCTACAGATTTTGTTGTTAAAATAATGGCTCCAACCTAAAGAAAGAAAACTATAATAATTCATCATCATCTGCCTAGCCTAGCCTTCCAAGCTAGGTTGGGGTCGGCTTCCAGGTTAACCGGATGCAGCTGAATACCAGTATTTTACATGGTGCGACTGCCTATCTGACCTCCACAACCCAGTTAGTACTGGGTAAAACGATACCCCTTGGTAATACTGGTTGTCAGACTTACGGGCCACTGACTACCTGTAACTAACTTGTAATAATTATGTTGCATAAAAGATGTTTAAAAATTAACAGATCATGTACGAAACACTACGCTGCGCTCCAAAACACAAATCGTTGACGTGGCCCAAAAGGCTGCCCAACTTAAATGGGACTGGGCAGGACATGTCTGTCGCATGCCGAACAAACTGTGGGCCCGTAAGCTCAGGATTGGTGCCCTGAAACTGTGACACGGGGTCGCGTCAGACCACGAAGGAGATGGCGGGACGAACTGGATGTCTTCCTTGAGAATTGGAAAGAAGTAGCACGGAAGCGTGACCTTTGGGAGGAGTGGAGGGAGGCCTTTGCCCAGCAGTGGGACAATGTGGTCTAGCTATAATATAATATAAGATGTTTTGTTCTTTTTTAAACGATTTTGTATACACTTCATTAAACTGATGGTTCTTTCTTCGATGCAGAAACGATGTTTTGTTTCATAAATTTTCGGCAGACCATTGAATAAGCTTATTTATGAAGATATTAAACAAATCTCTGAATTGTGCCATAAGGAAGCAATCTGCACGAAGCGAGGCGCTTTTCTAAACGATTATAGCAATGGCTTTTAGGAGATTGTGGATAGGACAATTTTAATGTTTGCAGATGAGACCATTGCGGATGCAATAGGTTTCAATTAAATACAATAGCTCTTCAAAATGCAATGTTATTGTACGAAGCTATCAAACTCTTCTTCGCCATCAATAAAACTTTGATATACAGGGTGGAGACGACAATGCGACAATAAATTAAACTGTATGTAACTCATGACGTTCCCAGTCTGCATACAAAAATTCAATCGAAAATTACTGGATATTTTCGATTAAATTTTGTATGCAATTTATTCACAGGACGTTATTTTTCATTTTTAGCATTTTCTACATAGTGTAGATAATAGGCTACCACCAACAGGTTAACGAATCCCGCATCGGTATAAACGTTAAACACATGTTGCCAACTCGCTACTTCAAAAACCTTGGCCAAAATTGTCGTATTGTCGTCTCCACCTTGTATTCTAAAAACGTGACGCGTTAGATTTTTTTCTTACAATTAGGCCTCGTTGGTCTAGTGGTCGCAAGCGCGACTGGCATAAGGCAGGACCTCAATAGTTCGATTCGGTTCGTTTCCCAGGTCAGTCAAAGTGTTACTGGGTTTATCCAGCAGGAATTTATCAGTAGCAGTGACGGAGCCTGGATTTGTGCCCAGTTGATGGCAAAAAGCTCGCCCACGTATGTTTAAGTCCCAAGTACATGGGACTTAAACATAACTTTCGAGTTGTGGGTGTACTATTAGGGACACCTCGGCCTAACCCTTCGGGGATTACAGGCGCGACGTTATGTATGTCTCCCCCCCAATGCGGTCTACTTCGTTTGACTTCAAGAAATCTCAACTACACTAAATACCGTTTCTGTAAATCAGCTGCATGTGTGTCCGCCCGATTCTTCAACTGCCTCACTACTGCCAGTCATCATCATTTTTCTGCCCTTATTCTATGTTACTTGGGGTCGGCGCAATATGTTTTTTTCTTCCAATCTTCCCTGTCAGCCATCACACTATCATCTACTCTTTTTTCTTTCATAAACACAAATCCATCCATCTTTCATTGCTTCCTCTGCCTTATGGCTGAAAATCGAGGGCTAGTACTCCCACATTTCTATCGTCACTTCAAAGTGCGCAGCCACTTTAAATATAAAGGGTCTATTTAAAGTGGCTGCGCCCTATTGCTCTTTTTGAAATATCGTCCTCGAATCGACCTATGAATCCTGTTACTTGAAACCCAAGTAAACCCGAAGGGGGCGTCCATACTGTGAGCATCCATTGGTGAGCATTTATTTTCATTCATATAAATGAAATTACCACATACCACATAATTATGTGGTTGTGAAAATTTAATCAGGAGCCATTGGAACTATTACGGTAAAAGTAAATACCCGTGCTGAAATCATTAATTTTTTTTTAACCGACTTCCAAAAAGAGGAGGTTATCAATTCGACTGAATTTTTTTTTTTTTTTTCTGATAATTCATTTTCTTCTGTACCTAATGAGAATAATTTAGAGACTGCAACAGTTTTGGTAATTGCTCCTCTACAATTTTCACCTAAGTAGACAGTGAAAAGCGGCCCAGCCTATGGAAATCCACTGCTGGATATAGCCGTTCCCAAGTTGAGGTGCAACACCATCTCATCCATTTTGTACCAATAAAATTAATGTAACCGAATTCTCTTTACGCGCAAATTATTGCTGTGTAAACGCACCTCTCGCCACTAATCTATATCACAGCCTGATAAGCGACCAATCACTACAAGTACAAAATAGCCTGTCTTAGGGATAACGACTCCATAATAGCCTGCCAATAATCAAGAACGATGCGTTTTAGTAAATTAATGATATGTTTATTTGTGCTCTTCCATTCTTCTTACAGTAAGAGTGTGGAAAATTCGCCAGCGTATGGGTATCATATGAATATCGGGGTGCCGCAAGCCCAAAGGATATTGAGGACAGAGTCGCTGAGGTCTTCAAGGATAGTTGGAGGAAACCCGGTCCCTGCTCTTACTGCTGTTCCGCATCAGGTAAGCACTATCTCTTACATTCCTTATTGTTTTACTTCATCTTCATCTCAATTTATTTGAGGTCGGGCCAGCATGTCTTCTTCTTCTATACTTCTCTATAACTCGTCATCTTATGGGTGCACCCCCTTTCTTGCCTTTCTTTAATGTACTTAGTTTATTTTTTGGAAGATACCCAGGTAGATATATTTATTGCATTAAACTCCTGCCATTGTAATCTCATGACTGTTCTGTCAACCAATGCCTTTTACGAACAGCATCTTTGATCAACTCTTTTATATACGTACTGTCGGCTCTCTGAAAGATATCGCAGATAGCGCTAAGGCGGCACTTTATATCTTTGTCTAAAATTAGCATATATTTTCTTGTTCCCGTATGTTGATGTGTGGTAAAGTAAATCAATAAATAAACAAATGTTATAGATAAAACATAAATTTAAAAATAACATAACTCTGCCCTTCTATTTATTACCCGTTGTTTAAAGAATGATTTGTTACTGAATTTCACAATATTTTGTCAGTAATTACATATCATACGTCATGCAACTACAACTATATTTCTGGCACCCCAAACCCTTCACGTATCGATGGCAATCTAAATAGAATTGTCCCAGAGTATGGTTAGGAGTTTGGCAGCTTCAGTAGCGTCCATCAGTTTCTGTACCGTGCAGATGACCTGGACACGCTAATAAGCGTGAGCATGAGCAGCGGTGGCGGCCCCGACTTACGATTAGTAAGTCGTGGGTTTGATCCCATGCAGGCGCATTACTTAATATAATTTATTTCATCACCACTGTTCTCAACACGGTGAAGGAAAACATCGTGAGGAAACCCGCATGTCCTAGAACCAACCCGCACTGGGCTCGCGTGGTCGATTATAGCCCACTCCCTCTCATAGACAGGAGAGGTCTGTGTCCCAGCAGTGGGAACATTATAGGCTGATTATGCTCTGCTAATAAGTGTCCCAACGTTAGTGGTATACTTCTAAACCCTTAATACTTTGACTGTTACTGTCCAGCTGTTTGTGCAACTCCACCTGCACTTTTAAGGACCTGTCTGAAGCCACTACCAGCGCAGTCTTTGCGTCAGAGTTCTGGTTCCTAATCATCATCGGTACGACGCTAACAAAGAAAAATACCTACCTTGACATCGATAGGAACTCAAAACTTACACCTGACTTATTTTCACCCCACAGGCTGGAATCCTAACCAGGCTAACTGGAGGCCAATCCTCAGTATGTGGAGGCAGCTTGATCTCAACAACCAGGGTCGTCACTGCGGCTCACTGCTGGTTCGACGGACAGAGCCAAGCCACGCAGTTCACCATCGTCCTCGGCTCTCTCACCATATTCTCAGGAGGAACAAGGATCACAACATCTGATGTGACGATGCATCCTTCATGGAATTACTTGCTGAATGACATTGCTATGGTGAAGATAACTGCCGTTAAATTGAGTAGTGAGTATTTCTTTTTTTGTTTTAATTATTATTCACTATCCTGAGGAGCTCGTGGCTAAATAACAACAGCTGCTCGGGTCGATCTTTAGGTTAAGCCGTGCTTGCCTAGGTTGGTCTGTGGATGGGTGACCGCCCATTACATACCAAGTTTCCTCCGTGCCTCGGAAAGCACGTTAAGCTGTTGGTCCCGGCTGTCATTTGTAGATCTTTGACAGTCGTTAGGCAGTCAGTGGCCCAAAAGGTCTGACAACCAGTCTTACCAAGGGGTATCGTATTGCCCAGTACTAACTGGGTTGTGGAGGTCAGATAGGCAGTCGCTCCATGTAAAATACTGGTATTCAGCTGCATCCGGTTAGACTGGGAGCCGACCCCAATATAGTTGGGAAAAGGCTAGGCAGATGATGATGATATTATTCACTAGCCTGTACCCGCAACTCGGCTTGCGTGTGATAAAAAAAGTATTGTATGTTTCAATCCAGGTTATAAATTATCTTTGTACTAAATTTGAGAGAAGAGTGCTAAAAATTTTCTGGTATATAATCACACCTGAAATTGCAATAGACACATTTTGGATGAAATACATAAAATTATATATATCTCTCTCTTCTACAAGCCGTTTCTATCCAACTGTTGAGTATGTGCGCTAGCAATATCTATGTGTGCGTGGCTGCGCCCGCGCAATGTGTCTAAAGAGTGAATAGATCAGTATGTCACTAGTGCCCTGTGTTTCACTTGTCTTCCGTATTAAGTACCCAACACCAACGCTTAGTGTAGGGCGGGTCTATTGCACGCCAACATATGTATATTATATACTAAACGATAATTTGCATAGTTGCACTGAAAATCGTACCATCAATTGGTGACACAGCTACACATACTGACGTAAAACATCAAACACTTTAGTGAAGTGCTACATTCATCAACAAACAGATAAAAGTTTCTCAAGATACTAAGTAAATGAATGACAAGTCAGTTGAGTACGTTGGGGACATCACCTGGCAATGCACGTGTGATAATGAACGATAAGGCTGGAGAAAAAATTCATACTCAAATTCAAATAATTTATTGTGGATCATAAAATTTGATTAATTAATCACAATCAATTAAATTCAGGTAATTCTGCTATGTCCTGCCACTGACGCATACAAAATTCATAAATTAGTTCGGTACATACAGGGTGTAAACAGACCCTTCACATCACATGAGTAGGAAAACGGAACATAGGTTAAGCTTCATACAACCGCGCAAATCGGTTGCACTACTACAAGCACGCGGGGCATGTGTGAGTGACCACTGGCCGCTTGTCACGTACGCGGCGAGACTGGAAAAAACCGGTTTACGCTGGCACAGCCAGTGGACAATCTCAGGGTCAGCACGGCACGGTGCCATGGCAACCAAGGGGCACGTTGTTTGTTTTGTCAGTTGCAAGATTGGTTGCAAGTTTGAATATTAAAATTAAAATGTTTGTTTATTGTACTGTGTGTATGAATAATAGTAGAAAAAACAAAAATTTATAATACTTTAGCTATCCCAAGGAGTACAATAGGTAAGTAAATATTTGACTATTACTTTTTCAAGTAAGTACCTATATTTTATTGTATGATCCTTTTTTTTAATAAGAAGAGGATACTACTCGGTGTGTTTTTACCCGACTGCGGCGAAGCCCAAAAGGAGGGTTATGTGTTTGACCTGTATGTATGTAATGTCTGTTTCTATGTTCCCTCGTAACTAAGGAGTTAAGGAGCCCGGTAAGCCGAAGATTATCGAGTTACGACAAGGACAGAAAAAGAAAGTATGTATGGGAGAACAAGATAGAATGAGTAATGGTCTATATCGTATTTGGTACCAACTAGTTTTTTTTATTTTGTTGACTTATTTACATTTTTTTATTATACTCCCCTGCATTTTATGCTTCACTTTATTTTCGGCTTTCTTGTCATGGGTGTCATTTTCGTGGTTTTTGGGGTCGCTGATAACTAAAATTAGGTCAAAATGAAAATTCAAGATGGCGTCGACGAAAATTTTCGGTTTTTTCTTCATGGGTGTCATTTTCATGGTTTTTGGGGTCGCTGATAACTAAAATTAGGTCAAAATGAAAATCCAAGATGGCGCCGACGAAAATTTTCGGTTTTTTCTTCATGGGTGTCATTTTCATGGTTTTTGGGGTCGCTGATAACTAAAATTAGGTCAAAATGAAAATCCAAGATGGCGCCGACGAAAATTTTCGGTTTCGTGTCATAGGTGTCATTTTCGTGGTTTTTGGGGTCGCTTATAACGAAACTGAGGTCAAAATGAAAATCCAAGATGGCGCCGACGAAAATTTTCGGTTTTGTCGTCATGGGTGTCATTTTCGTGGTTTTCGGGGTCGCTGTTAACAAAAATGAGGTCAAAATGAAAATTCGATGGCAACAACATTTTTTATTTTGTTTTTTCATCATGGGTATCATTTTCATGGTTTTCGGGGTCACTGATAACGAAAATAAGGTCAAAGTAAACAGAGATAAAAAATAAAAAAAAAAGGTAATTCTCATTTTTTTTCTTCGGGTTCCCCTGACTGAGTTTTCACCCTTCGCCACTGGACTGTATCATACTCAATAATAAAACTATATAACAAATGTTTTGTTTAATTTGTCTTAACATATTGTGACAACCCTACCAAAATAGGTAACAATTTTGAACGTTCTTTAGAAGCTTTAACTCTGTTCCGTTTACTTACTCATGTGCTTCACATAGCCGTCAACCAAGCATTCTGTACATCAAACTAAGTAACTTTACGCAAAAATTATTGCTGGGAATTGACTTTTTTTTTTGGAGTGAAAATTAACGTTTTACGGTAGGACTCGATGGAAAACACTCAAAGCATTGTGCTGATGGATGGATTGAATGGTATGGAGGTGTGTAAAGTAAAAATCTTACATTAAAAACATAATATATTTAAAAAAAAACTTGTGAAAATGTTGGAACTTTGACTCCCAATATCTCCGTAACTAGAAGGTTCCCAGGTATGGTCTAGAACAAAAAAATGATCGGAAAGACGAGGAGAACAAGTGCTTTTCATAAATGTTAAGCCGCTTCGAAAGAGAAATTTGAGTACCGTGTGTTAAAATAGATATTTTAACATATATATTTTATGGGAGTGATATGAAGATTCGAATGACGTTATTGCGACGCACGCTATTTCGAAAAAAAATAAGAGTGGTACGCCAGTTCGAAAACACGTTAAGTCGAAAACCGCTATTTCGAATGACGTGTCTTGGCTTTATCGGGGTCGCGAATTCGATCCCCAATTCGCAACAGTGGATTTCAATGCCAAGACTTTCGTACTAGCGTTCCATTCAAACAGTTTCAACACATTTCGAATCAGCGTGTTCGCGACAACGTCATTCGAAATAGCGGTTTTCGACTTAACGTGTTTTCGAACTGGCGTACCACTCTTAATTTTTTTCGAAATAGCGTGCGTCGCAATAACGTCATTCGAATCTTCATATCACTCCCATATTTTATATGTTAAAGTATCTATTTTAACACACGGTTCATCATCAAGTCATAGACTATGCTTTAATTTAAACTAATAATTCATTTGTTCTTGTTAACGGCTACTACAAAAAGGATGTAGCGATAAAAGTATTTTTTTGGTGCAAATTGTAATGTCTTGCACGTACTCACAAACAGCGGGACAGGGTTTTTATGGCATTTTATTGCTTAAATATTAAATAATTAGGTTTTTATCACTGAAATAAGTTATGATGTACCGTGATCGGTTTGTTAAGTTTCGAAGAGCCTTTTCCCAACTATATTGGGGTCAGCTTCCAGTCTAACCAGGTGCAGCTGAATACCAGTATTTTACATGGAGCGACTGCCTATCGGACCTCCACAACCCAGTTAGTACTGGGTAATACGATACCCCTTGGTAAGACTGGTTGTCAGACTTTTTGGGCCACTGACTGCCTAACGACTGTCAGAGATCTACAAATAACAGCCGGGACCAACGGCTTAACGTACTTTCACTTTTTTCTTTGACACGGGGGAAACTCGGTATGTAATGAGCGGTCACCCATCCACAGACCAACCTAGGCAAGCACGGCTTAACCTAAAGATCGACCCGAGCGGCTGTTATTGTTTAGCCACGAGCTCCTCAAGAGAAAGAAAGATAATAATGATTAATTCTTGTCTCAAATCATTTTGTTTGGCATTTTATCAGAAGCTCCCTTGTAATGTAATAGTTATTCTTTTCGTTTTGTCTACCTGTAGTAATATTGACCCCCATTTGTCCCGATTCTTAAATATACCAAAATTTTCATAACGACTAATGATCCAGTATTCATCAATATTAGGGCCGTGACTATTTTAAGATGCCGATTTTCTGTTTTAAAGTACCTACAGCTTCAAATGTACCACGTACATGTACGGTAGGTAACCATCAAAAACCGTTTAAAGAAGGTTTCTCCTAGGTAGTCTTTCCGTTGGACTCAAAACATCCTGTGTCAAATAGGAATGGAGCCTCACAGGAAGACATCACCAAAGTTTTTGCGCAACAGCTTTAACAAAATTTTCATCATCATTATTTCAGCTGAAAGACGTCCACTGCTGGACATAGGCCTCCCCCAAGTGTCGCCATATTGACCGGTCCCGTGCGTCTCGCATCCAGCGGATCCCTGCAACCTTTACCAGGTCATCTTTACAAAATTTTCATGTCATTATATATTTGTTTTGTTTACAGATACGATCGCATTGATCCCGCTGCCAACGACAGCTGACGTGAACCAGAACTTCGCAGGATCGACCGGGACTATCTCTGGATTTGGCAAAAACACCGATGGTACGTACTGCTAACTCTTTTTATTTTTAATTTGACGAAAAAGCCGTTCACAGTTTCTCACTAGTTAAGTGATGATGCACTCAACCATTGTTCCCGATGATATAGTATCGAAAAAAAAGTAAATTAACCGTAAAAGTTGAAAACAAATGAAAAATGCAGAGTATGTAGTTTTGTTTTGATTCCGCGAAAAAGATCCAGGCCCGGATGCAGAACCGTCTTCCCGCCCGCAAAAATATGCACATACAGGAAAAGCAATAATAATTAGCATGTTATGCACCCAAACCTATACTCGACACGTGTTTCGCTCCTCCACGAGGCATCCTCAGGAGTTGTCGACTCGACGACCGCTCGGGCGCGAATGACAAAAGACGAATGACAATGGTAAAACTTGAGATAATCAGTGTTTTCTTGGCGTGTCAAATGCAATCTATGGGTATCGAGTCGGCCCGAAACTTAACAACACCACCCCGACCCTTGCTCGAGCCAGCTCACGATGCTGAGCGAGTAGTTTAAATCAGCCCCTAAATAATATTATATGATCTCACTCAGATCCAGCCTGTCCCTTTGAAGCCCACCCCAGCGACGCCCTAAACCGAGGCTCATACCCCCCAGGGGGGCCACCCTTAGCGCGCTGTCGCTTAGTTTTTTTTTTTTCGCTCCTGGCTTTAGGCCTTACACTCAAGGCACCCATAGGATAGTCCAGTTCAGCAGAAGCCAACCTCAAAGGTTAACCTGCGAAATGCCATTAAAAAAAAAACTTAGCAACAAGTTATGGCGCTATCGATCGGAACCATCGGTTTCTATAACGTTCTGCACGCAGGAAAGGATATCGAGTGTTCCATTATAACAACAGCATATTTCCATTCTGGAATCGTCTATAAATCTCAACTGGAGCAGGTTTTTCTTGTCAACCAACCTGTATTTGGAAAAAAAACAATGTTCCATGATTGATCGACATTACCTGCATCGAGCAGCGATTTATTTGTCCAATCACTAATATATCAGCTATATTACTAAGATCTATATGATATACCTACTTAGATCTTTAATCTTATCTTGTGATTAATATCCGTGTTTGTTTAATATATTAGGTTTTTCCGATGCAGATTAAAGTATGCAAAACAATGATTTCATCGGCTTAATTTGTAAAGATTTCGTAATATTTGAAAGTGCATAACAACCGATATCAGAGTGTTTTTCAATTTTTCATCATCCACAGCCAGACTTCGCCCATTACTGGGTATAGGCCTCTCTTTGTTTGTCAAGCTCCTCGTTCCTGTCCCAGCCTCATATACAGGGTGTTTTTTTAAACGTGGGCAATACTTTAGGGGAGTGTAGTACTCATGAAAATAAGCAACTTTTACTATGGGACCGACAGTGAAATCGCGAAAAAATATATACCATACATTATTGATCGCATAACTCGAAAAAATGTTGGCAACAGCAGATTTTTTAAATCATATTTCATAGCTAGACTCATTGTAAGAGTTGCTCATTTTTATGAGTACTTTAGTCCCTTAAAGTATTGCCCACGTTTAACAAAACACCCTGTATATTTTTATCCCGATAAAAACAATATTGTCTACCCATCTTGCCAAAATAACGACCAACACTTAATTTCCAGTTCCCGATTTTTTTATATATTGCTACAAGAATTACACAAATAAAAAAAAAAAAATAAAAAAAAAAATCTAAAAAAAGTAAAGTAAGTGTAATAATAGTGATCATACAAATAATTTCAAATGTTTGCATGCAGATTGGTAAAATGTGGCTGAGCTAAATGTAATGTTAAGAAATGTATTACACATATTTGCAAAATAAAATTCTATTCTATTCTATTCTAACAAAAATAGGGATTCATGATTCGATTAATATTTTCCCGAAAATCCCAGGATTTCGACCTATTGAAAATAACTTTTAACATTTCCCCGCTAAATGCGAAAACAGTGTACCTTCCCTAGGGTTATTCTGGTCCGAACAAATGGCGCTCGTGTAAAGGGCCGGGAACGGCTCGAACAAGTCCCTTTGTGAGCCAAACATGTACCAAAAGAGCCAAAACAAAGGGAAATTAACGCCCCCAAGCAAAATTCACGATTTCCAATTAATTTCATAATTTGTATAGACTAAAAATGTTGGCAGAGGATCCCACTGGTAGGTTACGTTATCGTATTAAATGATTATTTTGAATAATTATCCTGGAAGCCTTGCCTTTATTTTTTTGGGTAATAAGGCTGTTTTCTTTTAAAAATGAATGTGGATTTTTTCTGAAGGATGTACGATTTAATTAAGGAAATGTTCCTTAATTTTCGTGTATTACAGGATCTTCCTTAAAATGGATTATCCTTCATTATTTTTCCGTTTTGTTTTGCTTTCAAAACGGTGAAGCAAAACATCGTGAGTTAGCCGGCACGATTGGCTGCTGCGCTGCGTGTTACGAGTTCGATTCAAGTACAGAGAAGACGTTTGAGACAAATAGATTTGTGGGATAACAGCAAATTCAAAGCTGCAGATTTACAAAATCCCTTGTTCATAAATTATGTTAAGAATGAGATGTCGAGTAGCGCTTTTCATAAATTATATGGACGGCACGGTTGGCTCAGATCGACTGGCTACTGCGCTGCGTGTCCAAAGTTCGATCCCCGCACGGAACAAATATTTGTATGGCCTACAGGTAGTTGTTCTAGGTCTGGCCATTTCTGTAGATACACATTTAGTTGCGTTAGCTGCCACGAGTTAGTTTGATTAGCAAACCATACCCTTCAAACAAAAAAATAACACTATGCTTCTTTCCTCATTCCAGCTCAAAGTACTTTCCCCACCACGACAGCCTTACACCAGACCACGGTACCGATCATCACGAACGCGGTCTGCCAGAACAGCTTCAAGGTCACCATAGCGGCCAGCCATGTGTGTACCGGCGGGACGGGCGGCAAGGGGACCTGTGGCGGAGACTCCGGTGGACCTCTGACGGTTTTGCATCAGAATAAGAGGATTTTGGTAAATTTTATTGTAATATCTAGAAATATTCAGAGACAGCCTCGTTGGTCTAGTGGTCGCAAGCGCGACTACTGAGCATGAGGTCCTGGGTTCGATTCCCGGGTCGAGCAAAGTGTTATTAGGTTTTTGCATCAGGAATTTCTCAGTAGTAGCCACGGAGTCTGAATTTGTGCCCGGTTGATGGCAATGGGCTCGCTCCTACTGCATTGGACTTAATTATAACCAGCGAAATATGGGTGTACTATTAGGTACACCTCTCCTTAACCCTTCGGGGATTACAGGCGTGTTTTTATGTATGTTATATGATATTGAGAGTGATGTCCATAACTGTCGCTTGTAGACTTTGAACGGAATTTCAAAGATTTTAGTGCATCCAGCGTTTCGCCAGTTAATGTTATCAGACTACACTGTGGGATTCTAGTAGTTGTGCTGAAGATGCCATCAGTGAATGGACTTTTACTTTGATAGCTCATATCTCGGAAACGTGACACTTTAGAACATTTTGTCTCATACAAAACTTGATTGTATTGATATTAACTATCGATTAATAAAGGTTTAATGCGTGGCAGCAACTTTGGAAAAAAAAAAAATGACGGAAGTTAGGACATAAATTCAAACCCCTTTGACATTTTAAAGTGCCTTTTAATCCCCTAAAATAAATGGTTTGGCTTTCTAAGCTCTTAAATTTATTCAATTTTATTGTACTGTTATTTTTATCCATTAGTTTTTCATAGCTGGACTTAGATCTCCTGTAGTGTTCTACACTTCCGTATGCGCGTGCCTTTACTAACCAATCCGTCCGTACTTTCAGGTTGGTGTGGTCTCCTTCGGGCCCAGCGAAGGTTGTCAGGCAGGCTCACCTTCTGTCTTCACTCGAGTGACAGCTTTCCTCCCCTGGATAAACTCTCATCTATAAACAGACTCTCATTTACAAAAAATAAACATGATCTTATTTACTGCATAACCTTTGTTTTTTTTTTAGAAAATAGTCAGTTTTGGTTAGAAAGTAAGGCGATTTGAACACAGACTTAAGTAATTATAGCATTGCTACGAATAATTGGTAAAGTAAAATTATTATACTTTGTGAATGTGTCTTTTTACCCGACTGCCAAGGAGGATTATGTTTTTCGGGCGTATGTTGTAATTGTTTTTTTTTTTTTTTTAATTTCTTTATTACCTCGTATGTTCCAAATGGCTGGATGGTTTTCGACGATTAAGGTCTCATTAGATTTGTCTCAAAAGCCTAAGTGTCCTTAGCTAGGTGTTTAAATTTTAAAAAAAATGGGGGATTTTTTCGCTAAATTGTAAGTCATTCATTATTTATTTTCAACAAATCTATCAAGTAGGGTATCAAAATGAAGGAAATTAAAAGGAGAAAATATATATATAGGTACATAATACAATTTGCAGTCGGGTTTTTTGATACTTTTAATTAAATGTTATGTACTTGTTACAAGCTTTTGTTTTAAAACTATGTCACGTTGATTGGTCCCGTACCCAACGACTACCAACGTGATTACTAAGGTAAGGTATCTTTCGAAGCGTAATAAGGTGACTCTTGAATTTTTTCCACAAAGTATGAGTATTATCGCCGCTATAACAACAAATAAAAAAAATAAAAAAATAATTTCCAACCCAGTGTTTTGCCTTCTCTAGTCAATCAGTCAGGAACGACTACAAATCGTCACGCCAGCGTTTCTTGGGCCTGCCTCGATGACGACGACCGTCTCCAGGCACGTTGGAAAGGAAAGGGAGAGGCCTTTGCATAGCAGTGGGACAGAATAGGCTTATTTAAAACTATTTTTTTTTTTTATGTAGGATGGCCCTGAGCAAGAACCTTTTTTTTCGAACCCTTAGTGTGCGAGTCTGACTCGCACTTGGTCGGTAGTTAGTTAAACTCGCATAGGTACTGCAGGTCTTCGAGTTACATTGCCATCGGCTCTCGTCTTCCATCAAAGTAACGAGTTTTCTCATTCTAAACGTTACATTTTCCATTAACTTTTTAACCCTACGTAAAAGCAACACCTATCAAAAGGTGTCCCCTACAACCACAATTAGCAGCGACTAGACTGCGTAGTTAATTGGTTAATAAATCATGAGGCGTCTAGTCGAGCGGGCGATGCATACCGCTACTGTGTAATGATGACCGAGTGTCAACGCAAATCATCGCTATTATTGAATGGGTAGGACGAAAAGTGAGTTTTGAAATTGCATAAGCATTAGCATAATCAGCCCATAATGTTCCCACTTCTGGGACACAGGCCTCCCACGCGAGCCCAGTGCGGGTTTGTAGATGTTACATGTCTTCGAATTTTTGGTTTTAGGACTTGCCGTTTCCTCACGATGTTTTCCTTCAAAGTTTTGGGAGCAATGGTGAAGAAATATATTTCACAAAAAAATGCGCCTGATTGGGTTCGAACCCACGACTTACTGCTCGTAAGCCGGGGCCGCCAACACTGGGCCACCCCTCCTCTCTGCGCTTTTGAAACTGAATATAAGTATTAATTGAAGATGAAAGTACCTGGATACCTATTTGAACGGGCTATATCTAGGTTCAGGAGAGGAAAAATGAATAGTTAAAATATAAGGTCTATCTTTTCATACACGAAATATTTTAAGAGTAACTTCTATAAGTCGTAAAGTCGCCATAGCAACGAAAAAAAAAAATATCTTAGTGTTTTTTTTTACGAAATTATTATAATTCAAAAATTTTTTGAGACTTTTTGCATAAAACCTTTACTCCCATATTCTAACAATGACAGTAGGTAAATACGACGTAGTAAACTAATGTAATGGATGTTCAAAAATAAGGAGCTAGTATTTATTTTGTGGGTCAAGTAATTTTAAATTATTTATTTTTCATAAAAATATACTCAGATAAAAAAAATATACAAATAAAATATATAAATATACGCACGGGACCGGTCAATGTGGCGACACTTGGGGGAGGCCTATGTCCAGCAGTGGACGTCTTTCGGCTGAAATGATGATGATGATGATGATGATACTCAGATAAAAAAAATCCCTTGAAATGGCTTCGTTATAGCCGTTAGATGATTCCCTAAAAATATTTCGTGTATGAATAGTTAGACCTTATATAAATAGCCCACTCCCTCTGACAGAGGGGGGCCCTATGTCCCAGCTGTGATATTATAGGCTAATTTTGTAATAAGTCGCAGCGTCTCCCTTTTAGCTTGTTACTAAACCGCTCGCAAAGCGTAATGATAGTTTGACTGCTCGTTCATTCGAAAACAAAAAGACAGAAGGGATCACGATCAGAAAACATAAAATACATTCTTTCCAAAAAAAGGAATAGGTATTTTAATTTAAAGTTTTACAGCCATATGATTAAAAACGTCGTGGTCATCATCATCATCATCATTTCACCCGAATGACGTCCACTGCTGGACATAGGCCTCCCCCAAGTGTCGCCACATTGACCGGTCCCGTGCGTCTCGCATCCAGCGGTAGTAAATTATTTTTAAGTATTATTTAGTGATACTTTAAACCCACCTACCTTCCACCTTCTAGTTACAGAGTATTGGGGTCAAAGTTCCAACTTTTTCACAAGTTTTTTTTTAAATACATGTTTTTAATGTAAGATTTTTACTTTACACAACTCTACGAACCCCGTACTATTCAATCCATCCATCAGCACAATGCTTTGAGTGTTTTCCATAGAGTGCTACCGTAAAACGTTATTTTACAACCCAAAAGAAAAAGTCCATTCCCAGCAATATTTTTTGCGTAAAGTTACTTAGTTCGATGTACAGAATGCTTGGTTGACGGCTATGCGAAGGGTCTGTTTACACCCTGTATACAGAGCTGGGCTTAATGGGCATTTTCTACCACTAACTTTGGGTGATACCGAGAAAAAACGAGTAAAGAGAGAGAATCTCTCACCGTACCGCACTCCGTCGCGTAGCGCGGAAAATTTATTGTTCGCCGACGCGTGCCGATGCGTTTTCAGTGTGTTGTCCTAGGCGTGTTTTCTATACAAATTCAGATACTATGCGACGGAACGCGGTGCAGTGGGAGAATCACCTCTCATGGATTTACAACCACGGAGTATTTTTTGCACCATTCAGTCTTAGCATTATTTCAGCATACAAAACACGACACCCGTAACTAAGGCAAAACATTCTATTACCAATCCTACCCACAGTTTTCAACCCCTGCCGCTCATTAAGACCGCGTTGCACCGGCCACTAATTTTCACGTCCGCGCCCCTGCATCCATAATTAGGTGATAAATTATTGAGGTTACTCACCACTGGCTAATGGTGAGTGTAATGTACGAGTATCTAATGTTAGAAATAGTGACATAGTCTAATGACTGGGTCTGAGAGAGAACAATCTGCTTTTAGACTAGGTGAGTTATGACTGATTATGTTCGGTTTTTGATCAACTTTTTTAATAAAATATTTAACAGCGGATTGTGAACCTAACAATGTTGGAAGTAGAGTATTTGTGGTTGGAAATCCTTCGTGCCTATATCCTAGAAGGCAATTGAACACCAGCAACCTTGTCTCATCTCCCAGGTCAGAGCTGCAGCATGCACGACACGTTAGGCAGTCTAGGTATATTCTGGGTTCAAAGGTCCTTGAAGATCGCACACCACATGGTAGTGATTTCACAAACACTATAGATGCAAGAAAGTCTAGCTTGGAGACATGATCACAAAAAGCGATGAAGAAACGTTCATCCAGCTCAGGGCGTAAGATCGTACTACGCGTCACGAATATAATGGCCGCCTCGTAGGTCGAGAGCAAGTTCAGTGATGATTTACCAACTACCCTCAATTCGATAATAAGCATCGAACAGATTATACAGGGTGTAAACAGACCCTTCACATACCCGTCAACCAAGCATTCTGTACATCACACTAAGTAACTTTACGCAAAAATTATTGCTGGGAATCGACTTTTTTTTTGAGGTTATAAATCACGTTTTAAGGTAGGACTCGGTGGAAAGCACTTAAAGCATTGTGCTGATGGATGGATCGAACAGTACGGGGGTCGTGGAGGTGTGTACAGTAAAAATCTTACATTAAAAAATGTATTTAAAAAAGTTGGAACTTTGACCCCCAATATCTCCGTAACTAGAAGGTTCCCAGGAATGGTCTAGAACAAAAAAATTATCGCAAAGACGGGGAGAACAAGTGCCTTTCGTTTATGTTAAGGGTCTATTTACACCCTTTATAGAGGTATGAGGAACTAGGTGGAAGTCGTTTGTCTTGGTATGGACATGTAATGAGGAGGGATGAAACGCATGTGACTAAAAGTGTGATGGACATGAATGTTGATGGATGGCTAGGGAGAGGAAGGCCAAAGAAAAGATGGATGGATTGTGTGAGGAATGAAATGAAAGAGAAAGGAGTAAATGACGCTGTGACGTCTGACAGGGGAGAATGGAAGAAGAAAACGTGTTGCGCCGACCCCAAATACAATGGGACAAGGGTATGAAGATGATGAATAGGAACTAGGTGGTACGTTCTTCATCTTCTATCGAAAAGAACGGACATTCCGGTCAGATGGGTGTTGTGTCAGGTAGACTACTTCGCGACAGTTGTTGTCTAGTCTGTTTGTATTTTAATCGTATATATATCTGCTTCTTTCATTTTATGTGACTTCAGCTATGACATGTGGTTCGTATGTGGTGTTGATACCACGAGCCCTTACGTCCTTCATACACAAACGGTATGAGAATCTTGTTCAAGATATTAGCCAGTTGGCAAGGTAGCATTAGACAGCCAAGACTGCGTTCATGAGTTGTAATTCCGCTCGAAGAGAGGTGCTAACTTAAATCGCATCTTATTAAAATATGGTCACGCAGAAAAACTCAAAGGTTTATTGAATCTACAATTAAATCTTGACTAAGATGTTATAATTAAAATAATTCTTCCTTGATTCACCCAAACCCAAGTGGAAAAAAGTAAGGCACATTATTAGAATAATGTATAAGATTTTAAACTATCATGGTCACTAACATTACTATTAATACTAACGGGATATTTACCATGTTTACTGTTTTCTATGAGTTCCCGATATTTATTTATTATTGAACTGAACTCAGTTCAGTTTATCCGTGATCATGGTGCTTGCAACAGCGCCGAAATATTGGAAACTCATAGAAAATAGTAAACATGGTAAATATCCCGTTAGTATTAATAGAATAATGTAGTCATTCAATTAATTTAATACTAAGATTGCGCTATAGATTAGTTTAAAATCTGACAATTATCAATCGAAATTCACGTTTAATCATAGCCAAAGTGTACACAAGTACTTAACCAAAACAATGTCAGATAGTCACAAGTTATTCTAAGTAGTAACACCGCGATCCGGCAACTTGAACCGTCGAACTTAGTTTGACGTCTTAACTAATCCGTTAAACGTTATAGTTTCGACAATCTGTTGGGGGCGCTAAAATGCTGCGTTATGACGAAATGGCTGTCAAAAATTGTACCTACAATTAAATTTATTAATTTATTTATTGCAACTTAACATCATCATTGTGCAATGATGCATGGTGCCTCTTTATAAAAACCACAAATATCAACCAAGGAGCTGCATTTTGTTCCTATGGTTTGATTGTTAAGATAAACTACTTAAAGGGGTCATTTTCATTTGGTGATTTTATTCGGTGCGGTGAGATATATTTTCCATCATCAATAGTAATATTAAAAAAAAATCTAAATAAAAAAGTTAGTTAAACGCATTTTCCCACTTCTATTTACCTACACTTAAATAAATAATAACTACATACGTAAATAATTAAACAAAAGCAAAAAGACAATAAGGCGTCAAAGCAAAATAATATTTAATAACCTGCTAGCCTTCTTTTCAAGCCAGTGCGCAAAGTTCCTTTGAAAAGGAGACGTGCCCGCACATTATATTTCACAATTAGTCTAAATCAGATCCATCAAATATTCCTCAAAGCACCATCTTAGCAGCCTTCTCGCCTCGTCTGAGTTGACACACGATATTAATTAGATCTCAGCGCAATAACCCCACAATACTCGTGATAAATTGATCAACGTGGAGCACTCGGATTAAATTCCTATCTTTGTTAACTACGGGATTTTGTGAGGTGATTAGAAGATGGATGACCTTTTAGGTTACACTTTGACCTTACTGAATTAATGACAACGCATGATAAGCGCTGCACGGGATCAATATTGCGACACCTTGAGCCGTTCACTTTTCTTTCTATGAAACTTCATAAACACATACATAAATTAAGGCTTTTTATGCCTACGGTTTCTGCCTACCACCTGCGCCACCTGCTATGATTCTTATGCTGGGTACACATTGGTGAAACGTAACATGTAATGTAACACACGCTGAAACAAATTCGCCTGTTGTTGGGTTACATTTCATGTTGCATTGCATAAGTCTGGACGGCTCATTCATGTTACATTTCACGTTACGTTACACCAATGTGTACCATATTGGTATTACATATTCCTTTTGTCTCGTCCACGTTCATACATCTGGTCATACGCACGCCGGTAGCGAGTACTAGGCACCTGACCTTTCTGAAGAACCTCACCAATAAGGTCAGTGTATGTCCTTCTAAGGCGTCCCGGCGTTGCCACTTACATCAGCCTTGAAAATACCTTTTGTTAGTCGCCTTTCACTCATCCTCTCCACAAGACCAGAACCATTTAGACAAACTCTTTTCAATTTTTTCCACTACATTTCTTCTTTTACTTCATAAAGCTAGAAACTGTGATTTAGAAGTTGATGAAGAGGAAAAAATCATCAGTAATTAAGCCTAGTCTAAATTGCTAACCTTCACTGGACAAGCTTGGTGATTATTTCACGTAACTCCTCATTGTAAATAACTAACCCTTCAACGCGACAGTCCTCGGGGTACTCGTAGTTCGTACGTGCGTGTAAGACCTATTGTCACTTGCAACTGATTCTTTCAGTTATAGATTAGATTTTTTTTCAATCCAACTGCTGTGATGCCCAAAATGTTTATTAAATATAAACATTTTGGGCATCACAGCAGTGACACAGCTCACACAGCTAGTGACAATATGTTTGTAATTTGATAGCGAATTGTTTAAACAATTCCATACTACACCTCCATATTTTCCTCAGGCCAACATAACAAGCCTGCTACAATAACAAAGCATAACAATTGCTATGGAGCGTCATTAATCTCATAAACTTTATTACACACTGCAGCTCTAATGGATTTCCTTTTGTTTGTTGAGTAGATGCGGTTCTATTCTTTTCTTTAGTCTGAGAGGATAAGTACAATAGTAGGTTACTTAGTAGGTTACTCCTATAATAAGCTAGTAAATAGCACTTTGTCATTGCGCTATTGTTTTTAGATTTATGGTTTTTATGTTTTTTTTTTTTTTAGACTAGATTTCCCCGCGGCGTTACTAGGGTTATGGTCAGAAAATATCCCGAGTGGAGCGTTATATCCTATGATCCCCATACTTAATTACAAATGCTGTATCCATGATAATATTGTAATACCAAATGATTTTAAGAGTAACCATGGAGTTTCTTGCCGGTTCTTCTCCATAGGAAACGACCAACCCGAAACGTGCACCTTTTTGTCGACGTTTTATAAATGCCCATCGAGGCCTATGTGAAATAAAATATTTTGATTTTAATTTTGATGACACTCGAGAATAACTAGCCACCAATTAGTGAAATAATTTTCGGAATCGGAAAAGTAGTTACGAAATTACCCTCCGTTTGGCTAGGCCTAGACGTAACTAACCCTAGTCAAGTGGGTCCCTGATACAACCAATACAACATTTGGGTAAATACAAAATGTCACGTGACAATTATTCCTAGATAATAAATTGACGTAATTTTTTGTTATCTTGCCTACGTGTCTAAAATTAACAGACAGATTCGGCTTTTTTGTAAACAAAATTAAATGATAAGGTAATCTAAAAATAATAAATGGTGTCATTCATTGTATTTATCGTTATGATTGGCCATTTGTTACGATGTTTATGAACGTTTTCGGATGCACTCACGACTTCATGAGTAATTTTTGTATGGGGCATCCACGTCTGAAAACTTAAGACCCTGTTCACGGCTGCTTACTTAGTTGGTTAGTTAGTTAGGATGTATTGGTCAAATCTTGCAACTGAATTTCAAACCAGGTCCTGGGGGACCGATTCACACACGCCTTTAGTTCTGGTGACAATCCATTTTTATGACAGACATGACTTGATCCTGCAGCTAGGATCGCCTCTTGACGAGGGAACTCCTTAACACGAAATTTTCTATACGCGTTCAATGTTGATACGTAAACCTTATTTTTTTCTGTTCATTTTAATAAAAGGCTGTTTTTTATTTAGTTTAGTTTCTTTTTTCTGCAGTCGCTTTCACAAGACTCGTATTGCTATTATTTAATACAGCCAAAAATTTAAACATCATTCAAGAAGAAAAATACTAAAAGATAAAACCTAGTACAACATATCAAAACTGGCTTATTTTATTACCTAGAAACCTCCATCAAGAAACTTTAAATACGTTTACCTTAGATATAACACAAGTTGCATGCTCTGAAGTCGCGAAGCAACTTTCTCTTCACAACGCGAAAGGCCTGAACTTCTTACCTACGTGTTTGGGAGCTAGGAAGGCAATCTGATATGATAGAACGAAATACTTTTGCTAATAAAAAATATGATGATTATTTCGGGGTAGTATTGAAAGTATATATACCAAAATGTGAAATTAAAATTAGCAGTAGAATTCACTTAAAAAAATAATTGAATCTTACCTGCAGTAACGCGACGCTAATATCGGTAGTATCCGTACAATTATAGATGGAAATGCTTAATTTGATAATTACGGACTATTTTGTAAAACTTGCAAACTTCCAGAAACATTGTTTGTTTAAAATAAAGTTTTTTTTTTTAAAAGACTTATTATTTATTTAAATAAAAATAGGAAATGTCTCGCCGACTGGTCGACACTTCGCGTGACCAGAGGGCTTTGGCCAAAGAATTAGCATTGCTATTCAATGCTGCCAGTCTTCTGGGCACGTTTCCTGATGGCAGCGATGCGGAGGAGTACTTTGACGCCTAAGTGTCCTATTGTCGTCGTTTTTTAGATGTTTATATTTTCTTACTTCTAGTCTTATTGTCTCATTAGTTTAGTTCTATTTGTAGTCTGTATATAATGTAAATAAATAAAGATTATATTTTCACAGCTAAGGTTTAATGGCAATAAGAAGGCATTTGTTTGCAAGATCCTGTGAAAAGAGCCTAATTTTCATCTTCACTGTCATCATCTATTAAAAAGGCATTTGCATGTGGCTGAGACGAGAATTGTGGTTGTGTGGTGTTACGCAAATGGATAAAATAAGAAATGAGTACATAAGAGGAAATCTGAAAGTGGCCCGGGGACTGAAAAGTTGTGTGGTAATCGGTTGTCGTGGTATGGGCATGTGGTGCGGAGGAATGCGGAAAATGTCGTGAGGAAAGTTTTGAGTATGGATGTGGATGGGTATATGAGTAGAGGAAGACCAAAGAAGCGGTGGATGGACTGTGTAAAGAATGATATGGCAAGAAAGGAGGTGTCTGGTGAGATGACAAGTAATAGAGAAGGATGGAAGAAGAAGACATGCTGCGCCGACCCCAAATGAATTGGGATAAGGGCAAGGGAATGATGACTGTCATTATCTGTTATCCCAGCATAATTCAGGCAGATGGGTATGGGATGAATGCCACATCCATCTACCTTCTCTTACTACACCATACTTCAGAAGACACCAACAAACTTGAAGAGTACGTAACAAAATGTGAGTGAGCAGCTTTGATTGCGTTTCTCTTGGTATTCACAAGACGCTGCCTCTGTTTGTCTCTCAGTCGCAGATGCTGGCTAAACGGTTTTGGCAAGACTAAGATTTGTTGTGTGTAGGTTTTGAATAAAAGTAAGATAAATCATAGAGCTAACGTGTGACAAATGGATTCATGGTCAAAAACGTGCTTGGATAAGTCAGAGGATGAGATAGTTGAGAATTATATTCTAGGATTTTGAATTCGCTTGGGCTTAAAGGTGGTGGACCCTTGGAAGATCCAAAAGGTGGAGCGATGACTTAGTGAACACCGCGGGAATCAGAGGCCCTAGCACGAGATTTGGGTGTCGATTTTTGAATCGGAAATACAATTATCCTATAGAAATTTTGTTAAATTGTTTGCAAGAAGCACAAACAGTAACATCCATAGTTATAAGTATATTCGTAAAACTATAAAAATCTCTAAAAAAATCTTCCGTGATTGTTCGTTATTTTGAGCTTCCGATAAACGTCCGCACCCGCTTCCGGTGCTTCTGCAATCACGGAAGATAACCTTTAAGTGACAGCATAAATTTAGTTTTAAACCGTAAAAAATTAAAACTGTGTATGAAAATATTTTCTGTGAAAAAGGTATTTTATAATTTAAAACGACGTATTTATGTTACGTTTACACCGCGTGCTCGTGGTAATCCCTCTGTTTGATGCGAAAAGCACAAGATCAAGTAGTGTGGCTTGTGGATATATGCCCAACATTGGACGTCGTTTGGTTGACATAATTTTGATCATTACGAACTCAAAGACATGGATAAGACTGACCAGAGTATGTCCGGCTGTCGACATCGCCCCTTGGTGAGTTTTAATTACTTGAATTTCTGTAGGACTTAATCACAGCTCCGTTAGGCAAATAGTCATTACCATGAATTAAGGTAAACTCGAAAACTAATCGGAAAATGTCGATTTATACGTTAACAAAATCGTTGACATCCACAAATCCAAACAAGTCTGAAAATCACACCGTCAGAATTTCTCTAAGATATTTTAGTATTGCTGAAATACCATCGTGATTTACAAAATCACTTACTAGAAATCTTCTATGATTATCAATTATTCTGAGCTCCCTATATTTCGAGGCTGTTGCAAGCCTCATGATCGCGGGATCATCGGTCGGTTTAGGGTCATCCCGCGATCATGGCGCTTACAACAGCGTCGAAATATCGGGAGCTCAGAATACCATCGTAATTTTGCAAAGTCGACAAAAGTAACGAAAACATACAGCTGAATAATTGGAAATGGGTACATTCCCTTTATTTTTAAACGAAAGCTGCGGTTGAAAGTCCTTAATGGGCTGAAACTTTTAGAACCCATAAAAAGTTTTCTTTTATAGGGTTTAAAAAGTTCCCTCGAATGGGTTTACACAGTTCTGTATTTGTTCAGGGGTGAATGACATCGAAATAAAGTTTAAACGAATTATAAGTTGTTATACCGTCTGGGGAATAGTGTGTAAGAAATATTTTTATTAGAATGGTTTTAAAGAAAGTGGAGTTATTAGTACAATAATAAATACTATTTAAAACATTTACATAAAGATATAGTTCTGTTTTAAGCTTTCACGGTTTACAACTAAACTTATACTGTCACTTACACACACACTCACTACTGACACTGTACTGTCATTTGTGACAGTATAAGTAATGATAATAGTTAACATAAAGAGGTTTAAAGTTTTTGAATAGTTTCGTTATAAGTACTTAGGTCCAGTTAAGATTTTTTTTATAATATGTGGCAGTTCAATCTGAAACACAGGTTTAAATAAACCTAGATTCAAGACTTATCTTCTGAATTTTTTTTTTTGCAACTTTTATCATTTGTAACGCATACCTTAGTTTTTATCCAGTTAATTATTAAATTATGAGACTGGAATTAACATAATATACTACTGAACTATGTTTTGTACTGTTTTTTTTAAATGAGGGCTAGGAATATTCCACACATTTTTTTACCATGTTTGTTCCTTTCTGGGAATGTACGTATTATCAAAAATCCTTAATTTCATCCTTAATTAATCATCATCTCCTTTTCCCAACCGTGTTGGGGTCGGTTTCCAGTCTAACCGGATGCAGCTGAATACCAGTATTTAACATGGAGCAACTGCCTATCTGACCTCCACAACACAGTTAGTACTGGGTGGTTTTTTTATTTTTTTTTTAAATTGTTATTTAATTTTTTATTTTGTATCTTTTTTATTATGTGTGCTTGATGAACTGAGAGTTTTTAAGCCACTGACTACCTGTAACGGCTGTCAAAGTTCTACAAATGACAGCCGGGACTAACGGCTTAACGTGCTTTCCGAGGCACTTAGGAAATCATTTGGGAGAATACTGACCTCTCATTTTTGCTTTATAAAAAGTAAAAATAAAAAAGAGAAAGTAGCAATGCCGAAATGCACTTGTTCTCCCGTTATTGCGACATTTTTTTTTGTTCTAAACCATACCGGAAAGCTTCTAGTTAAGGAGATGTGGAGGGTCAAAGTTCAAAATTTTTTGCAAGTTTATTTTTAAAACAATTTTTTAATGTTATAAATTTATTCTAAATACCTCTACGACCCTCGTACTATTGCATCCATCAGCACAATGTTTTGAGTGCGTTACAGTGAGTCGCACCGTACAACATGAATTTTCACCTCAAAAAAAAGTCGTTTCCCAGCAATAATGTTTGCGTAGAGTTAAGTTTGATGTACAGAATGATTGGTTGACGGCTTCGTGAAGGATTTACAACCTGTATAAGTATGGTTTAATACCAGTTATTATTGAATAATGTGTACAACCTAACACACACAATTCTATGTACACTGTACACTGTACATTCATGGAAACTATCGAACAAACACTTCATTTAATGCACTGGTTCACAATAAACTATTGGAATCACAGCTTCATTCTGTGTACAAATATTTGTTCGTTTTGTTTGGTACTTACTGTGATATGCTGGTTTGTAGTGAGGGTGTGATTTGGGTAAATTATTAACACGAATTGCGACACGATTGCGGGTAGATATTCTGCCAAATATGCCTTTTACATTTTTAACTAACTTAAAAAAATGGAGGATCGATTCCTCAGGTATTACTGGTCCGATTAACGTGATTCCGATTTTCGAGAGAGGAAGCTCGCGCGGTTGTCCCATATTTAAGATCTATCTTTTCATGCACGAAATATTTTAAGGGTAACTTCTATAAGTCGTAAACTCGCCATAGCAATGAAAAAAAAAAATATCTGAGTGTTTTTTTTTACGAAATTATTAGATATACTTAATTCTAAATTTTTTTGAGACTTTTTGCATAAAACCTTTACTCCCATATTCTAACAATGACAGTAGGTAAATACGACGTAGTAAACTAGCGTAATGGATGTTCAAAAATAAGGAGCTAGTATTTATTTTGTGGGTCAAGTAATTTTAAATTATTTATTTTTATAAAAATATACTCAGAAAAAAAAATAATCCTTTGAAATGGCTTCGTTATAGCCGAATGATTCCCTGAAAATATTTCGTGTACGAATAGTTAGACTTTATAATTATTGACATTGCGTAGTTTATGGGTTATCTTCTTTAATACATATTTTTATCCTATATCCTGTATTTCTGATAGAAAAAACCAATTTCACTTTGCCTGACCTGAAAATCAAACACAGGCCCTCATACCTCAATCGTATCTTTAAAATAAACATTAATAAATCATTCCTCAATAGAGTACGACTTCACAACATTTTCTTCATAATATCCTACTACATACATATTGTATTATAAACGCGAATGTTCGTGAGGATGGATCGATGGATGTTTGTTACTCTTTCACGCAAAAACTACTGAACCGATTTAGATGTAACTTAGCAGACAGCTAGTTTATAACGTGGATTAATACATAGGATAGTTTTTATTCCGGTAGCATGAGCTCGATGCGGGTGAAGCCGCGGGCATAAGCTAGCTCTTCATATTATTATCTCTAACCCATAAAAAACAACATGAAAACATTTCCTAATTATTTATAAAGGCACAAGAAACAACAATATCTTTGTTATGTATATATAGGTAACATTAACAAGGTTTTGCTCCATATAATTAGAGAACGCCTCAGGCTTCCATATTATGTTCTACGTCGGTATGTGTACGTTCAAAGTTCAAGAATATGACCATCAAGTATATAATCATGTTATTGATCTAAATTAAGCCGTATTACCTCAGAATTTAGAGTAGAACTTTGTTTTGCCTGAATTTCATGAATTTAACAACATAGTGAAACAGTTTGTTATAGAAGAACTTGGGGAATACGAAAGCAGTCATAATACCACACCATCGCATTAGGTTAATCCTGTTATGATAGTTGTAAAGGTAATTATAAATAAATAAATAAATATATAAATAATAAATAAATAAAAAGTATGGCATAACACATAATCATCATGCCTGTAATCCCCGAAGTGTTAAGCAGAGGTGTACCTAACAGTACACCCACATTTCGCCAGTTATGTTTAAGTCTCCTGTAATAAGGGGCGAGTCTATTGCCATCAACCGGGTACAAATCCAGATTCCGTGAATGCTACTGAGAAATTCCTAATGTATAACCCAATAACACCTTGCCCGACCCAGAAATCGAACCCAGGACCTCATGCTCAGCAGTCGGTCTTTTACACTCGTCAGTCACAGTCGGTCTTTCAGACCGATTGAGCTGAAATTTTGCATACATGGTTTAATTTGGATGTCATTGCATGGTTAGCTAAGTGACGTCATTCTAAATCCAATAGAGCGGACTCCCAAAGATGGCAGACTAGTTATTTTTTATACAACCCCATGATATGGGTATCAATTAAAAGGGTTTGCTGAAAAGAAAGAAAAGCTAAACAAAAAATTAACAGTAAAAAAAAAACATTTTTGCAAGCAAGCATTTATTCAAATAAAAGCTAAAAAGAAGAAAATAAAATAGATCAGGATCAGCTGCTGCTTTGCTGCACTTGATCACGATATTGCGAAACTATCTGACATAAAACATTGTATTTTCCACATTTAGGTAACTTTAAGTTTAGCATTTTGGAGAAATCATATTTCGCTCTCACGACAGCCAAAGTGTGACCTATTTCCAAGCCGAATACATAAACTAACGTGCATACATACATACAACTCCTTTTACTGGCACAATATCTGATGACCGCGTGGAATGTCGCAGCATTTATCTTAGTGATTGTACACCCAAACGACCCCCAAGATGTCGGGGAATTTAAATAAACCACTATTTCTTGGGTGTTCCAGCAGACAGATTATTGAAGGAAGGTGTACTATTTAACAATTTATGTACACACTAAACTATGTTTACTATGTTTTAACACTCTTGCAAGCGTCTCCATCTTAGTACTTTGTTCTAAATATGTTTCTTAAAACGGGTTCTAAACGGGAGAAGACGTCGTTTCGTTTTCCAAAATGCAAAAAAAAAATCCTTTTGAATTTTGGAAAACGAAACGGCTTACTGGAATTAACAGTATATAATACATCAACACAAATAAATAAAATTGAAGTGTCCGTCTGTAATTTCAAAATAACAGCTTTTCACTGAATGGATAATATGAAAGAATATACGGTACTTAAAACAAAACAAATTTTTCTTTAATTTTTGTCTGTTTGTTCTGGCTAATCTCTGAAACGGCTGGACCGATTTTGTTGAGACTTATACTGGCAGATAACTAATGTTATGAGGAATAAAATGGGACTAAAACTTTATTTATTAAAAAAATAAAAAGCAATAAAATTGATAACAAAATCCGATTCAAATGGGGAAAAAATATTTTAATAAAAATTTCACGCCGACGGATGTCGCGGACAAAAGCGGTCGCGGTCGTGATCTTCGCCTTAATTGAGTGCCGCTGGCATCAAAATTGAGTCGGCCTAGAATTCGGCTAAGTGTTTGTCTTCAGTAGCGTCCACCAGCTTCTATAACGTAGAGACAACAGCACACGCAGGACACGATATTTTACAAAAATGTTCTTTCTTCAATTCAAATGAATCTTCTAGAATATCCCTGTACTTTGTCCCCGCGAATAGTCACAGCTACGAAAGGACGTAGATTTATACGCTTTACCCCGTGATTGTCATGGGGGGATGCCAAATGGGCGTGTTTATTATCATCCATAGAACAGCCCTGCGACTCTAATTTATATGCGATGTTGTGCGAGATGTCGTAAAGATATTCACCAATGTTAATACATATTTATATTAATATTTAATGCAATTGGTCGGGTTGAGTAGGAACTGCTGTATGATCAAAAATGTGCAGTACCTTTACAGCACTCTGCATTGAGTCCTGGACTGCCTCGTTCGTCTCGTGGTGGCAAGTGCGACTGCTGAACGTGAGGACTTGGGTTTGATTCCCAAGCCGGGCAAAGTGATATTGGGTATTTTCATAAGGACTTTATCAGGTAGTGGCCCGGAGTTTAGAAGATTTGGAAAGCACGTAATGCCGTTGGTCGAGTGCCTGATCGCTGACCCATGGGTCTACGAAAATGAGATAATAGTGTTTACCTGTGTTTGAGCTGAGATTGGCCTCCTTGACAGAAAACAATTAGGAGGACTATTATTTAGTCCCGAGAAAGACTACTTGTCTTAACAACAATATAATTGTGTAAACCTCTACAACTCAGACTACAGAATAATATTAAATAAACAATACGATTGCTCCGTTATTATTCAGAACCGCTTTCTGTTCGTCAATGCAACTGATACGAATTGTATTGTATACAGGGAACTGAAGGCACCCGGAACTAATTCTATTAATGGCCGTTTGCCATTCAACAATGGCACCCTTTTCACATCAGTTTCTGAGATATTATTTTGCTAATAAAAGCTGGGTATACTCGTATTAAGTGTTATTGATATTAATATTGATTGTGAAGACGCCATTAATGAGAAGCGGCCACGCGCGCCTCAAAGATATGTCAGCAACGATGTAGGAGTCTGCAAGGGCCGATTCCTGCCATTGCTGCGGGACTGTTCGAAAGAGATACTGTGGCCCTGGAACACAAAGGGCAAAGAAGGAATATGGATGGGTTTTAGTCAGTACAAATCTGACACTCCCTTCCGCTCCGCCCAGAGTGGGGGGGATCATTTGATGATTTCCTATCCGGAAAAAAAAAAAAATTATAAGAAGCGGCCAAATGTACTGTATAGCCTAAGCAAAGAAATCTTCATATTATTATACAGCATGCAGCCAAATTCTCTGCGCTGCCACTAACGACGCAGTGGAAGTGGCGAAGTTTTAGGTTCACAATATAAAATACTGTGTGGATCAAAATGTTGGGCCGCAAAAGGGATGAATGAAATGCAGGCTGAGATGAGAATTCTAAGGAGAAAGTGTGGTGTAACGCGAATGGATAAAACAAGAAATGAGTACATAAGACGAAGTCTGAAAGTGGCGACGGTGACGAAAAAGTTGAGTGGTAATCGGTTATCACGGTATGGGCATGTGATGCGGAGGAATGATGATAATGTCGTGAGCAAAGTTTTAAGTTTGAATGTGGGCTATAAGAGTAGAGGAAGACCAAAGAAACGATGGATGGACTGTGTGAAGGATGATATGGCTAGAAATGAGGTGACTGCTGAGATGGCGAGGAATAGAGAAGTATGTAAGAAGAAGACATGCTGCACCGACCCCAAATCAATTGGCAGTGAGGCAGGAGAATGATGAAATATAAAATACTGTCGTGACAGCAACACGCTTCCCACTTTGGTACACAGGCCTTTTTTGTGGGAAGGGGTGGGCCATTATCCATCATGCAGTTTGGTTATCATATTTTAGATTTTTTTGGCCTTTGGCATCTTACGAAGCTTATTTAGTCGTCATCACATTGAGCTTTAATTGCTTGTGAAAGTCGAATCTTTCAGAAATAAGGTCATCTCTCAATTCCATAATGTTCAAATCTCGACACATGGCATTATACTTCAGCCTTCAGCGCCAATTGTTCGTTATACATTCATGAGGACTCTTTGTTTTTTTACCAATCAGACGTAATCTAATATTCTACACAAATATTCTTGCGTGTACCGCACTTGATTGCAAGGATTGGTGGAGAAATTTTATGGGTTCAGAAACTAGAACAAGAGCTTTATTTAGATATCAAATTGAAATTACTTTCGGAGTTAGGTGCTTGGTACCTCTCAAGAATCAAGTTTTTTAATTCATATTTTTCTTTTGTAAATAAAGCTAAATAATGCTTTATATTTATAAATCCGTCGTTCATGCTCTCGTCCGTCCGTTCGTCCACGACTTGGGCGTGTACGCACGACGGCTAATCAAGCTATACAATACCAGTTTATGCAGATCTCACATTGTATAGGAAATTTATACATAACGAGGCCAAGTTATACTGGAAATTAATAGCTTTATGTGCCGCCGTCTGTACGTGTGTGAGACGACGTGTGATCCTCTTTCCCAACCGACCGCGCGGACGAGCGGTGCCGTGTGCTAATCGCCTAATTCACGACGACAACTGCCGCCGCCGGTCACTTAAAGTTACATAGAAACTAAAAATAAGCAAATCCAGGAAAAGCTGGCATGCTAATTAAGATTGCTTTTGCAAATATTTTTATTGCTTTTAATGTTATGCAAAATATTTGAAAGCAATGTCATGGATCTCCGGCCACCGTAGGCCCGGGTCGACGGCGCGTTGTGTTCCACGCGCGCCTCAAAGAGTGTCAGCGTAATGACGGGGCCCCCCTCTAGAGGGCCAAAGCCTGCCGGGGTCGCGGGACTCATAGAATTACCGTGACCCTGGAACATAAAGGGCTACTGAAGGACACCGTGGATTTTAGTCAGTACAAGTCTGACAGTCCCTCCCGCTCTGCCCTGGGTGGGAGGACTCATTTGATGATTTTACCACGTTAAAAAAAAAAAAAAGCAATGTCATGGATTTCCGCAAAGAAACGCCTGATTCTATATCTTATCATTGCGAATTCACTGTCTATTCTATTGTAAAAGCTTCTATACCACTCTGCCATTCATGCAGAAATGCCTGCATTAATTAAAATGTATCGTCTTCAGTTAAGTCTAGACACAAATTTGTGTAGACAGCTAATCTGAAGCTGATAGAACATGTTTCACGGATTGATTTAGTGGTGTAGCGTTTTGGCATTTAGCTTGGCACGAGATGCCGTATGTAATTACTGTTTCATATATTATAGAATAGGTATACATCATATTGACGATGGAGAAAAGTCGTAAGGGATATTTGGACGTGTTGTTGGATTAGCAATGTTAGCCTCAACGCCTAAAGTTGAAAATTCAACAGCGCAATCCTTGGCTGTTATGGCTTTCTATCGTCGATATTGTAGGTGTATGACTATTCGGTATTGATAGAAAATTATAAGTCAATTTTCCTTTGAAAATATTGTGTCTTGATCTGTTTTTCATGCTCGTGAAATAACATACGACAGTTTTGAAATCAATGCTAGAACATTGATTGTTTCTATTTCTATTGTTTTTTAATTGTGGTTCACCATGATAACCACTGGTGGAATAAACCTTCAGAGAGAGCAGCGGTGACCTAGTGGTGGTGGCCCTGACTTACGACCAGTAGGTCGTGGGTGCGAACCCAGGCAGGCGCATTACTTTGTGCAAATTATTTCATCACTACTGCTCTCAAAACGGTGAAGGAAAACATCGTGAAGAAAACGACAAGTCCTTGAACCAAAAATTTGAAGACATGTGACATCTACCAACCAAATGGACCCGCGTGTTGGGTTATTCCCTCTCATAGAGAGGCAGTGGGAACATTATAGACTGATTATGCTAAACCTTCAGAATAATTTCCTAAGTATACAGGGTATAAACAGACCCTTCACATAGCCGTCAACCAAGCATTCTGTACATCAAACTAAGTAAGTTTACGCAAAAATTATTGCTGGGAATCGATTATTTTTTTTTGGGGTGAAAAATCACGTTTTACGGTAGGACTCGATGAAAAGCACTCAAAGTATTGTGCTGATAGATGGATTGAATAGTACGGGGGTCGTGGAGGTGTGTAAAGTAAAAAAATCTTACATTAAAAATATGTATTTAAAAAAAAACTTGTGAAAAAGTTGGAACTTTGACCCCCAATATCTCCGTAACTAGAAGGTTCCCAGGCATGGTCTAGAACAAAAAAAATCGGTTGTCTGTAAAGTCGGTTTACTGACGATAGTTGAACGTGACAACGTCATAAGAAAATACTGATGGAATGGTTGCATTTTTCAAAAAATGAATGTGTGTTGAGCAATTGTTTTATGGAACGCCTCAGAGCGAGGTAACGCCGCATACGTCATGTTTTTTCGTGCGTGCAGCCGGCTCCATCGAATTATAAGACGTTGTCACGTCAAAAAATGATCGCAAAAACCGGGAGAACAATGGCCTTTCGGATATGTTAAGAGTCTATTTACACCCTGTATAATGAACAAAACACACCTCATTTCCAACATAAGTACTTTATTTGAGCAAAACGGACTTTTGTAACGAGAAAAGAAATGCTCTTCTCAATTCATATGAAACCTATTTATTATCACAGACATTAATATACAAGTATTTATTATCCTAACAAAATGCTTTCGGCAATCATCTCCCTTTTTATGTGACAGCCTCATCCTGTTTTCCGAAAATAATATAATGTAATGTTGCCAGAAACGGCACAATTATTTAGTTTGGCAACTATTTTTGTGGTATTACGTCTTAATATTTTTAATGTTTTATGAGTACCTATTACGGTTGTTATTTATTTTTGTTTATAGACAAAATAAATGTTATTTTGTTGTATTTGTATTTTCCGGACCTGAAATGTTCGACATTACGCCCCGTTCACAACCTCAGTCGATGCGATTTGTGTCCTTCGTATGAGTCGCGTTGACTCGTGGCGTGCACTACACAATTTATTTCATTTTCATTTTGATGTCTCCGCAGTCGCTTGTTGCCACATGCGTGTCGCTTAAGCGTGTAGTTCGTGGTCAAGCAGTTAGGCTGCGTTCACATTAGCAAACGCACGGCAGACGTGTTTATTCACGCGAGAATCGAAGCTCCAAATACACGTGACAGTCAATTCAATGGCTGTGTTGTGTGCCTTTGGTGGGTCGCGTTAGTCGCGCGTTTACAAATTTACGTGTACCTAATGTACTTGGACTACTACAAACGTTACGCAACTTTTCGGGTATCTAACTAACTTACCTACATGTATTAAGTTCTATAAATATGTAAAACAATACAGTGAGTTGAGTATGAACCGATTGAAATTATTCGAATTTACTTTACGTTTACTTTGCGCGTTTGTGCTAGGTCCATATTATGTGAAATTTTGGTAAGCAACAGATTTGAAAGAGTGTTTATTTGGGAAATATATTAATTATGTATGTCGGATATGTCAGGATTTATTACGTTAGGCTCTTACATCATGTGGGCAGACGATGGGTTTCGTGCTATGAATTACAATTAACACAATATCACGGGGCACAATGAATCGGGTACAGTTCCAAGACGTCTCAACTCCGAGCTTAACATCAGGGCTCTGCAGAAGCACGCTGCGTTGTGACTGGTAAGAACGTCGCGTCATGTCACCACTGCACATAGGCGCGCTCATATACTAAGTCCATGGCCGCGCTTTCCAATTCATTTTGTGTCCGTACTAACGACCGGATCCGACATATATATATATATATTGATCAAAACTTGTAACCTTTTCAGTTGTAAAATAACTTCACAAGCCCTTGGATTCTCCAGTAGGTATCGCTAACATTGAATAGATATGGAAATTCTACGATTGCCATACTATATTCCATTCTATTTTAATCAATGTATTTTAAGAAATAACTTATACAACTGTACATCAAACACTACTACTTATTCATCGAGTTTATTAGGATCATAATATTTCAAAAATCCCAGTGCATACTTATCCCAAAAATAAGTAAAAAAGAAAGCTTTTTCTTTAAGAATTTAACCAATATCTCCAAGATTAGTTTCCACAGAATTAAAAAGGCCTCAGGCGTATTTTCCAATTTGTTCGCCGAAGTCTAACTGAAGAGTTAAATAATGAAGATATTCCATCTAATAATGAAAAATGTTCTAGAATTTTCCACAATGCTCTTTCAGATTGGATTGCATCGCTTGATGGGTCTAATCATAGTTGTGAAAGGACTTTTCTGTTGGATATTTTCTTTTCGTGTAAGGGTTGCCTAGTTTCAAATAAAGGGTGTAAATATACCCTTACGTATACCTTAATATACCTATACTGGAACCTTCTAGTTACGGAGAAATTGTGGGTCAAAGTTCCAACTTTTTCACAAGTTTTTTTTAAAATACATATTTTTAATGTAATATTTTTACTTTACACACCTTCATGATCCCCGTACTATTCAATCCATCCATCAGCACAATGCTTTGAGTGCTTTCCATCGAGTCCTACCGCAATCCGTGATTTTTCACCCCAAAAAAAAGTCGATTCCCAGCAAAAATTTTTGCGTAAAGTTACTTAGTTTGATGTACAGAATGCTTGGTTGACGGCTGTGTGAAGGGTCTGTTTACACCCTGCATGAGTAGTTTAAATTCTCTTCTTCGTATCGATGATTCTCATAGTTATTAAATTAAACATGGAGTTTCTTGCCCATTCTTCTCCATAGAGATCTACGCTTTGGAATGTGCAACTACAGTACTTTCTCAAGTTATTATGCCTTGTGACTGTGACTGTAGCTTCGCTTCTTTTTTGTTTTTTTTTTTTTTGACATTCAATGGTGCCTGTGACGGTCTAATTGAAATAAATGCTTTGAGTTTGAGTTTGGGTTTAAATTTGTGTCAACCAGAACTCAGCCCCATCGATGGCGTTGGTAGTGGCTTCTGACAGGTCCTTTAAAGTGCAGGTGGAGTTGCACAAAGAGACAGTCAGTAGGTAGGCCATGGTTTGGGATGAGTCTCCACAGTCGCACTCTTCTTCATCGGTATACCCCCACCGCAGCAAGTTGTACGTGCCTATCTGGCTTCGAAGTCGACTTAGAGTCTTCTAGGAGGGACATGGCAGTTGCTGACCCGCTGGGAGCTTTTCTACAGGCTCAACATAGTGAGCAGTCGCACTCTTCTTCATCGGTATACCCCCACCGGAGCAAGTTGTACGTGCCTATCTGGCTTCGAAGTCGGTTTAGAGTCTTCTAGGAGGGACATGGCAGTTGCTGACCCGCTGGGAGCTTTTCTACAGGCTCAACATAGTGAGCAGTCGCACTCTTCTTCATCGGTATACCCCCACCGGAGCAAGTTGTACGTGCCTATCTGGCTTCGAAGTCGGTTTAGAGTCTTCTAGGAGGGACATGGCAGTTGCTGACCCGCTGGGAGCTTTTCTACAGGCTCAACATAGTGAGCAGTCGCACTCTTCTTCATCGGTATACCCCCACCGGAGCAAGTTGTACGTGCCTATCTGGCTTCGAAGTCGGTTTAGAGTATTCCAGGAGGGACATGGCAGTTGCTGACCCGCTGGGAGCTTTTCTGCAGGGTCAACATAGTGAGCAAAACCTAAAAAAGTACTGAAACTCAAACATGCACTTTGCAAGTGTAACCAGCACTCAATTATCCTCTGCATGAGAATAACCCTAGCCTTGCAGTGGAGCAAATTACTCGCTGACACTAATTGACTACCGATCTACCAATTAATCACAGCAAAAAGCTAATTAAAAATCAAATTATCACAGGAATAAATTGCTTATTACGAGTAAAGTATACGTTCAATAAATCAGCGTCTCTCTCTCTACTGACTTATAATTAAAATGTCTGAACGTAGACGCCACTATCCTTGTCATTCGATATCCTATCTATTACTAATGAACTATCAGTAATAGAGTGTAGGAAAAAGGACGGTAAACTCAATACGACATTTATTTTTCCATGCAAAGTTTCATTGGGATTTTTTAAACAATGTTGATGCCATTAAGCTCATTAAGCTCAGGTTTTCAGCTGCACTCAGTTAGACTAGAAGTCGACTCCAAGTCCTTTAAAATAATAAAATGTCAAGAAAACATTTGAGTAACATTACACGGACCGCCCGCATCTGACTCTTGAGCTTCTGACAAGTTTGCTACAGAATGAAAAAGTTTATTTGCAGTACTAGTGTGGTATGAAGCCGATTGCAAAAATAGCAACTTTAATATGTACCTACGTAGGTACATAATTACAACAAAATACTTGTATGGAAGAACAGCTTACTTATTTCTAGCTTATGCCAGCGCTTCACCCGCGTGGAGTTCTCATGAGATCGTTCTACCGACATTAAAAGTATCTTTTGTCCTATCCAGTTTATAAACTATCTGTGTGCCAAATTTCATCTAAATCCGTTTAGTTATTTTTGCGTGAAAGAGAAACAAACATCCATCCATACATCCTCACAAACTTTCGAATTTATAATATTAAAGTAAGATAGTAGTAAGAAGATAAGATTTAAAACTAGCCTTTGACCGCGGCCTCGCCCTCGTTGAAGTCGGAAACTATCACAAAGTGACGTAGGACTGAAGGAGAGACTTCCTGCGTCATCATCGTCATCATCATTTCAGCCAAAAGACGTCCACTGCTGGACATAGGCCTCCCCCAAGTGTCGCCACATTGACCGGTCCCGTGCGACTCGCATCCAGCGGATCCCTGCAACCTTCACCAGGTCATCGGTTCACTTAGTGGGAGGCCTTGTAAAATACTTTAAAAAAAATACTTAAATACTTCCTGCGTATCTCGTCTAAATCCAAGCGAGAATGCGAGTGTACAGGGTGTTTTTTTAAACGTGGGCAATACTTTAGGGGCGTGTAGTGCTCATGAAAATAAGCAACTTTTACTATGAAACCGACCATGAATTCGCGAAAAAAATATCAGCTGCTCCACACATTATTGGTCGCGTAACTCGAAAAAATTAAGGCAACAGCAGATTTTTAAATAATATATCATAGTTAGCCTCATAGTAAGAGTTGCTCATATTTATGAGTACTTCACTCCTTTAAAGTATTGCCCACGGTTAACCAAACACCCTGTATATGATCATTGAGATTCAATTACCAAAATACAACAAAATCAGAATTAATTTCAAACCAAAACTAGTCTTTGGGCGAGTTATATTGTAGCAACTTAAAAATAAAGGTGCGAAAAATAACTTCGCCATTCATGACGACGCTGCTTTCAACTTAAAATTAGCTACATTCGGATTTCCATTTCTGCATCTGTTTGAATAAAATAACAGCAATCTAGACTGTCCAGTATATTTTGGTATACGACGAAAATGGTCCGATGTTGGTATTTTCAACATTGGTTATAATAATATGTGTCGGATTTTGTCAGGATTTTTCTGTTAGGCTCGTACATCATGTGGGCAGTCCATGGGTTTCGTGCAATGAAAATACACTAGGTGCGATACACTGTTTATAATAAACTAACAAATTACTTGACATTACAATTTAACACAATTACACGGGGCACAATGAATCGGGTACAGTTCCAAGACGTCTGAACTCCTTTGCGATCAGACCTTCAATGTCCTCCTCGCCTCCGAGTTGTAACATCAGGGCTCTGTAGAAGCCACGCTGTGGTGGGGGTAGACTTGCAAGTAGGTCTCGTGACATCACCACCAGTGGACTTGTGATCCATTTCATGTCCGTACTAATGACCCGTTCCGACATATTTATTTTATTTCAGATCAAATTACAAGATCCATATGTTGTTAGTAAAAGTCTTAAGCTAATGTTAGTAAAAAACACACTGTATATAAAAGTGTAACGACTGACACCTACGTATTGCAGAGTTACCTCTGCATTCTAGCCTTTTTAGTAAAACCTCAACGCCAAATATCTTTTCTTTTAAATTGTCAACTCTTTATTCAAAATTAAATATTTTTGACACATTGTGGGAGCGCAGATTTTTTCTTCAATTGGTGCTTTGACTTTCATAGAAATAGACTATCTGTCGATATATTACACTCAAATTTACAATATACATAATAACAATAAGTTAACAGATTTTCTGTGTAATGGCCATGGTGTCCATAATTTATGTTTAAGTGAACATTTTTCCTGGCATCAAACCAGTGAGTTAAGGTCGGGTTTTTGACCTTCTCCGTTTACCCCATACATTTTGAAGAGCTTTGCTTCGGAGGACTTTTCATCTAACGGTTCAGCAATTCAACCCGTCGGGACACCGAGAACCGAACGGAGTTGATCTGCTCAGCGGAATATATACCTACTTTGGATACACGACGTGAAATTTTGTCCTTATTAACCTTTTTCTTTCTTCCTAAACGTTGACGTGATTTTTTTTATATTATTGGCCCAGACGAGAAACTCAAGAAATAATCTAATTTTATTTATTTAAATTACATATAAATAGCAAAATTTTTATGTAAATATAATATTTCCTTTCCATTCTATTCAATTATAAAAGATTTTTTTATCTTCGGGAAGCTTCTCCAAGTAAATAATCTTACCTTTTTTTTCTCTCTTTTTAACAACCTATTTTTATCATGAGCACTGATTTTTTTGTCTACAAGTTTCCTTTTTATAATATTCTATAATCATTTTATTTAATCTTTATTTTATTAAATTGTTATTTCAAAAAGTGAAGTTTTGGATCCTGTTTTATTTCCATTACTCCACAGTATGCAGCCGTATCCAGTGAGCCAGAGCATGGGGCTGTCCCACCTGTCACACGATACATTCAGAATGCTGTGGGAGCTAGCACGTACTCTACCGAGAATAGAAGCGCACCGTTTCCGCATAATGGCATGAAAATTATCAACCTTGGCTTCGGTGAACATCCCGGAAGCGCTACAATAGCGTGGTAGACCCAACAGCATCCTGAATACATTGTTATACTGGACACGCAAGGAGTTGTATGCCCTCAGCGTATACCTGATCCACAGACTGCACGTGTAAAAAGACTGGCTCTAAAAAGGGTTATTTTGACTTCCGTCGTACAACTTGCAAATTTGCGGATCAGCATATTACCTCGGACAGCCATCGCTCTGCGTTCCCTTTCTATGTCCAGGTCATCATTCAGGTCACGAGTGACCCAGTGACCCAGGTACTTAAATTTTGTTACTCTAGATAACGGAGTATTATTTATTTATGATGGTCTTTTAATGACAACTATTTCAAACTCAAACCATTTATTTCAAATAGACGCGCGACAGGCACTTTTGCTTAGTCAAAAATGCCATTCCAAAAATTGAGATCTCATGGAGTAGAATAGGCAAAACACTCAATGGACAGTCTTTTCTCTTGTCTCAAAATGTATGTTAATAGTACAAGCTACATAATCGATTTCAGGTCCAACAAACGTACTGTGCTGGACTATACAGACCTGCCCAAAGTATCGCCATAGCAACCTATCCCGCGATTCCTCCTTTTATCTGTTCTTCACATAATGTGACCCGCCCACTGCCAACCCTTGGGCTTGGGTATTATACCTTGATTTTCCTGCAAACTTCATTGTCTGATTCGGCTACACATAAAAATTCCGAGCACGGATCAACGTAAATACATCCATTAGCAGCTACCGTAATACTTCATTTTTTTACTCGACTACGGCGAAGCAAAAAGGAGTGTTATGATTTTTCAACGCCAATAATGAACATCAAAACATTCATCATCTGCCTAGCCTTTTCCCAACTATGTTGGGATCGGCTTCCAATCTAACTGGATGCAGCTGAATATCAGTATTTTACATGGAGCGACTGTCTATCTGACCTACACAACCCAGTTAGAACTGGGTGATACGATACCCCTTGGTAAGACTGGTTGTCAGACTTTCGGGCCACTGACTACCCGTAAAGACTGTCAAAGATCTACAAATGGCAGCCGGGACCAACGGCTTAACGTGCTTTCCCAAGCACGAAGGAAACTCGGTATATAACGGGTGGTCACCCATTCTTAGACCAACCTAGGCAAGCGCGGCTTATCCTGAAGATTGATCTGCGCGGCTGTTATTTTGGCACGAGCTCCTCAATTAACATTAAAACATTAACTAATCTAACTCCACAGTATCAAAGTAAAGCCTTAATACCGAACTAGAGTAATTAGCCTATCAATGAAAGCAACTTGGGAAGATAAACTTTATTGAAACCAATATAAAGTGGACTCCTCCGCAGCGACCGGCTGCCGAGTAATTAATCAATTTCATGCAATAACGTTTTATGCCGAGAGTTCCAGTAGTGTAGTTTAAAAAGAATATTAGTTGGGAATTAATTATCTTGAGGATGTTGATTAAATTATGACTGAGATGTCGAATATATTTTTATTTATGTATTGGCTTCTTTGTATTGGCAAATGTTGCAGAGGAAAATTAAGGGCGAATTTCATCAATGGAACTAAACGCGAAGAGCTGTTCGTGTCAATATTCCACAGCAATGATGATTCTGATAGCACTTTTTTTTTTTTTTTTTTTTAACGTGGTAAAATCATCAAATAAGTCCTCCCACCCAGGGCAGAGCGTATTAAAAAAATACCGAGCGTATTAAAGACGCTATTGAGCGGAATAAAGGCTCCAAGGTTTTTTCAAGAGATCTGGCTATTGGGCAGAGCCAGCTCACGAAACTGAAGACCGACGATGGCAGGATCGTATCCGCCAAACCGGAGCTGCTGAGGGAGATCGAGAGTTTTTATGGGCAGTTGTACACTTCAACCAGTAAACCCGTTGCAAATCTAGCTAACGACCCAAGAGCTAGACTGACCCGACACTATACCGAAGACATTCCGGATGTCAGCCTGTACGAGATTAGGATGGCTCTGAAACAGCTTAAAAACAACAAGGCACCGGGTGAGGACGGAATTACGGCCGAACTCCTGAAGGCAGGTGGAAAACCGGTACTTAAGACCCTTCAGAAGCTGTTTGATTCCGTCATACTCGAGGGGAAAACGCCGCAGGCATGGTGCAGGGGTGTGGTGGTACTCTTCTTCAAAAAGGGCGACAATGCCCGGCTGAAGAACTATAGGCCCATCTCACTTCTAAGCCATGTCTACAAGCTGTTTTCAAGAGTCATCACGAATCGTCTCGCGCGCAGGTTTGACGATTTTCAGCCTCCCGAACAAGCCGGATTCCGAAAAGGCTTTAGCACCGTAGACCACATACATACGCTGCGCCAGGTTATACAGAAGACCGAAGAGTATAACCTGCCTCTCTGCTTGGCGTTTGTGGACTACGAGAAAGCCTTCGATTCGATCGAGACTTGGGCTGTACTGCAGTCTCTCCAACGGTGCCAAATCGACTATCGGTACATCGAGGTGCTGAAGAGTTTGTACAAAAACGCCACCATGTCAGTCCGACTTCAGGACCAGACCTCGGAACCTATCCTTCTGCAGCGAGGTGTAAGACAGGGAGACGTCATATCTCCGAAACTGTTCACCGCTGCACTGGAGGATGTCTTCAAGGTTCTGGACTGGAGAGGGCTAGGCATCAACGTCAATGGCGAGTACATCTCTCACCTTCGATTTGCCGACGATATAGTGGTCATGGCTGAGACCATGGAGGACCTCAGTACAATGCTCGATGACCTCAGTAGAGCTTCCGAAAGAGTGGGTCTTAAAATGAACATGGACAAAACCAAAGTCATGTTGAATGCCCATGTAACACCCACTCCTATCAAGATCGGAGACTCTACACTCGAAGTTGTAGACGATTATGTCTACCTGGGACAAACGGTCCAGTTAGGTAGGTCTAACTTCGAGAAAGAGGTCAATCGTCGAATCCGACTCGGCTGGGCAGCGTTCGGGAAGTTGCGTGGTATCTTCTCGTCCAACTTACCGCAGTGTCTCAAGACGAAAGTCTATGACCAGTGTGTGTTGCCAGTGATTACATACGGGACCGAAACGTGGTCGCTCACAATGGGCCTCATCAGAAGGCTGAAAGTCACCCAAAGGGCAATGGAGAGGGCTATGCTCGGAGTTTCCTTGCGTGATCAAATCAGAAATGAGGAGATCCGCAAGAGAACCAGAGTTACCGACGTAGCCCGAAGAATAGCCAAACTTAAGTGGCAGTGGGCAGGGCACATTGCTCGCAGAACGGATGGCCGATGGGGCCGAAAAGTTCTGGAGTGGCGACCGCGAACCGGAAGACGCTGCGTTGGAAGGCCTCCCACTAGGTGGACCGATGACCTCGTAAAGGTTGCAGGGATCCGCTGGATGCGAGACGCACGGGACCGGTCAATGTGGCGACACTTGGGGGAGGCCTATGTCCAGCAGTGGACGTCTTTCGGCTGAAATGATGATGATGATGACCCAGGGCAGAGCGGGAGGGACTGTCAGACTTGTACTGACTAAAATCCACGGTGTCCTTCAGTAGCCCTTTATGTTCCAGGGTCACGGTAATTCTATGAGTCCCGCGACCCCGGCAGGCTTTGGCCCTGTAGAGGGGGGCCCCGTCATTATGCTGACACTCTTTGAGGCGCGCGTGGAACACAACGCGCCGTCGACCCGGGCATGGTCCATGGTCGGACAGCGAGTCGCCCATTACTCGCCGCCCGTTTCTGACAGCACTTGAACGCAAAAGTATTTAGAAGTAGAAGGTCGGCCTTAGCACATAGATTTATTAGTATCACGAAACCAAACCAAAAATTATATGAGAAACCTAAAAATCAATGATACCCCCCACCTAACATAGTTCGTCGACTTAATTTTTGTTATTTTTCACAAAATGGCGTCTGTTTGTCGCCATATTGAATTTTGATTACGGTCATGTCTTTGGTGACACTCGCCAAATTACGACAAATCGATTGATGACCAAAACTGACCAAAACCTGGCTGGTTTTGGTCAGTTTTGGTCAGCACCACAAAGGAACAAACATACATATATAGGCTGATAAACACATAACACTCTTCAGTCGGGTAATAAAAAGAAGCAGTATTACGGCTATGTTTCAAACCATTCACACTCTTTTAAACCTTGTGATCAGACCTACGTAGTCTACATCAACATCAACTTAAAAGATCACAGACTAAGAGCAGACAGTTTCATAAGAATTAAAAAGAATATATTCATATAAAGACAGAAATCCAGTATGTTTTAAAAGCTCGGAAGTAGCCACAATACACTCGTGGATGAACGAGCTAAGCCTGCAAGAGCACTTGCTTTGAGCACACGTTGAGTACATGTAAAAGCATCGGAAGGATTCGTGAAAATTCAACTCAAAATAGTTCTGTAAATCCTCAGAATTGCTTTTGTAGTTTATGCCAGGTCACAGGCTGTACAGTAGAATATTTAAATGTACCCTAATTCTTTTGGAGCATTTTTTTATTCACAAAAAGAATAATTTACAAAAAATATTTTGTGAATGAATCGTATGAAACTGCAGCGGCACTACAAAAAGTACCACAGCAACATAGTACAAAATGTAACACAGCGCCATCTATGACACAAATGAATAACTAACATAATCAAAATCAAAGCATTTATTTCAAATAGGCCAGTTACAGGCACTTTTGAACTGTCGAAACAAAGGCAACAATAGCTACAGTCCCAGTCACAAAGCATAAAAACTGTGAAAGTACTGTAGTTGCCCATTCCCTAACGTAGATCTCTATGGAGAAGAACGGGCAAGAAACTCCATGGATACTCTTTTAATCAGAATACTTTTACAAACTCTTGGTTGCATCATTCATGTTGAGATGGTACATTATGTGAGAACTATGTAGCAAGATGTGTACGTTAAAAGTGTCCATAGAAAACAATTCAAATAAGCCGTGGCAATCAAGAGATGACCACATAAAAATAATAATTCTAAATCGCGCAGTTAAAGTAAAAGACTGTATAGAAAAACCCGACAACAACTGTCGGGCTGTAGCCCACCAGACACAACACCCATCTAGTCGGGAGATCCTCCCTTTTCTATGGGGATGAAGTTCTTTATACCCTGTTCTTCGTACACCGAAACGTTTCACACGATTCAATAAAAAAAAATATTATAAATATATAACATTTATAATTCCTATAGCGGCACACCGTGCGCTGCAGCCGCACGTTGTAATGTCGTCATCCACAGAAACGTTTTCACACCTACCTAGATATAAAACCAGCACCATTGCGGTTGAGCGGCTCTGCGGTCGTATTTCTTTGTTTCGCTAATAAACAAAAACAATGCAAGAAACAGACTAAAAAAAGTTAAACGCTCAACTGCTAATGATATAGCAACAAGTCGACAAATCAAAATTCAGAAAACAAATCAAATCCACTTCAAAAAGAATCAAATGTATATCAACATTAACCGAATAAGTCTAAAAGAATCCATTAAATACCTCGTTAGCATTTCAGACAAAAAATAAAAAGTTTTGCTGAGCCGTGTTAAATGTCTACAGCCGCGTCCTAACCAAGGACAGAATAAAAACGCGACCATCGCGTATTTGCACGACTGATAGTCTTCAATGTCATTATGATGTTCAGTTTCATAAATTAGTTTGTACAAAAACTTTTACCCGTTTACTTTTTTATTTAAATAGATAAAGTCGTGTTACTTTCAGAAGAAACACCAAAACAAACTCAAAGTCTCTTTCAAAGTCCAGACATTGTCTTGGTCAGGTTTATTTTGTACGCTTTTGTCGCGTTCATATACATATCTCACACTCTCTCAATCTCAACTTATATTGTCACTTACGGGATATCTTCCGTGATAGTTCATTATTTTGAGCTCTCTCAATCTCACTCATTAATTTCACAAATCGGATGGCTTTCTGCGTCTGTCGCCTCTCTGTGACTGCCGGCGCGACCACGCGTTCGGGTTCGCCGAACAAGATGAAGACGACAGTCCAGTGTTCGCGCAGTGTTCGCTTTCCTTAGGACACGGGGTTATTTCACGATTAGGTGTGAATTGATTTAGAAATGTATCTCGTTGTTTTTTATTTGGTAGAATAAATACATCGTAAAAATATTATGTGAGTGTCCCCATTCTAGATTTGGCTATTGGAAATAGGTACTTAATATTATTGACCCACTTCTGCAAAATTACAACGATCTAGTTCCCAAGATGGTAATAAACTTATGCATGAGGAGACAAACAAAAACAATATTGTGCTACTTAGGAGTGTAAGTTCACTTTCATAAAACCTTTTATTTTTACTGACCAAACCATCTCAACAAAGTCTCTAACAAATCTTCAAGATTTATGTAAAGGAAATTGTTGAAATTGAAGACAATGTATGCAAATAATAATTATCTGATGCGTTACGAAGGTTGGGACTCAAAATGAAATTTTAAAGGTAGATAAGAGATTTTTTAGGTGATAAGTGGAAGTGCGGAGTCTCCTAATACAAGCAATTCCTTGCTTAAAAGGTCCAATAATATGTAACTAAAATGCCTATCGTAATTGAAATAAACATTTTTATTTTATTTTTATTATTTTATTAAAGAGCAGAGAATCAAATTTTTCTTACGTTTGACCACGTTCCTGAAAAAATTCAAAATATTCAGGCTGCATGTTAAACAAAATATGATTCGCGACCGTAAAAAATATGTCTTTACAGAATTGTAATCATTTAAATCATCAATACAAACGTCTTAACTTCATTTACATCCATTGAATGACTTTTTCATGAAATAGTCGTAGTACAGGGCTGTTTGTGTATGTGAGTTTAAATGTGCCCACGATACAGGAGAAATTCCTAGTGTGGGGCAACGTGTTAAAAAATAAATAAAAACATACAGCCTGACTGAATTGAAAATTGCAAAAAACCTAACAAAATTTAAATTTCGCGGGCTACCCTGGCGTTTCCCTCTTAAAATATTCTTCCCCTCTGACTGCTTGACCAGTGCCAAGATTTTCGCAAAACAAACAGCACTTAAAAATTGTTGTCAATACTCTAAACTCCAGAAAACATGACGAGATAGGTAAACAAGTTTATCATAAAAACGTAAAAAATTAAATTCGAATCACATCAAAATACGGGAAACAAAATAAAACATTCTCCGCTGAACCCTGGCAAAGTTTGCAGCCACTTGGCAACAGAAAGCGACGAGAACGAATGTGGTGTAAGTCATGAGAATTCGAGGGGAAATCTTTTATTGAGCTGTACTGATTTTTTGTAAGAAAAAATTAAAAGAAGTTTGAAGGCAAGACCAAATAAGTGAAAACATTTTGAGACTCCCAAATTACACCCAAATAAAAAAAAAAAAGCTGGCTAAAAGCAATCTAGTAACATACAACTATGTATAATTAAAGATCACAGTAAAAAGCTTGTCCAGGAAAGCAATACTACCATACTCATAAACATGTCGGATCCGGTCGTTAGTATAGACATAAAATGCAATCGCAAGTGCGCCGGTGGTGACATCACGCGACCTACTTACAAGTCTACCCACACCACAGCGTGCTTCTACAGAGCCCTGATGGTCAGCTCGAGGCGAGTGCGACAGTCAATGTCTGATCGCGGCGGAATTGAGAGGTCTTGTAACTGTACCCGGTTCATTGTGCCCCGTGTTATTGTGTAAGCTGTAATCTCAAGTAATTTATTAGTTTGCTAGAAACAGTGTATCGCACCCATTGTGTTTTCATAGCGCGAAACCCATCGTCTGCCCACATAATGTACGAGCCTAACGGAATAAATCTTGACATCTCCGACAAACATATCTCTTAAACGGCGTATAAGCAAATTCTAAAACAGTTCTAATGTTTGAGTTGCACAAAAATTACGTGCCACCATTTTTGTCCAAACACAAAGAAATGCTCATGTCTTTGTCTGTAAACGAAGGACAGTTCTTTTATACCTTAAAATTGATACCACTATAAGACTTCCTGAAAGCTAGTCATTAAAATACACCTGGCTTCAAAAAACCGCTGCCATTCTTGACTTAGACCACTCCATCCCCGACCATGTCCCGCTTGGAGTAGTTCCAGCATTGACCGATTATAAAATCCATAAAACGTGTCCAAGTTTGTTTTGAGCGGTCTAACCGTACGATTTGGAACCGCCCGTACGATTTTATTCCGCAATATTGTTAACGAAACAGAAACGTTCGTGATCGAGGGTCGAAGGTGCTTGCCAAAATGTCTTGAGGATGCTTGGGATTTGCTTAAGTGGCTCCGGTGCCGAAGTGTCTGATGGTAAGATGTTTTTTGGTCCGGATGGCTGATTTTTATGTGCTTCGGATCTGGCTGGATTTATTTAGTGGAAGTGCATTGTGCTGTGGACTGTGAAAGAGGATTAATGAGATCTGAGTGGGTCAAGAAATTTGCGGTAAATTCTTTGCTCGTTTTTAACGAAGATGTAATGGTAGTTCTTCAAAATCATGCAGTGGTTTCTGATGCCTGTTTATGTTCTTATACCACCTTACTTATTGTTACTGAATTAAGTTAAATGTCTATAATAAATGAGACCTCTATAATTAACTTGTACACTTTTCCATTGTCTTTAAAATCTTTGCCAAGTTGCATGACTTGTTTACGGATTTTTCACCATTTTATTAAATCCTTATAGAGTTTTCCATGTATCTATTTCACAAAAACTCCCCAACTGACATTGTCACCAGCGAACCATTAATCTTTGAAAAATTCCTTCAAAAGGTACATGTAAGGAGGCTGCATGTAACCTTGCGCAGACGTCTTAATTTCCGCCCGCACGGTTTCCTAAGGAAATTCACCCCTTTCCGAGGCAAGGTGACTTTGTACGTGCGTGCCTCCGAAATATGCTTTACTATTGGGGCTTATTGAGATTGTGGCAACGTTGGAATTTAGAGTATTTCAGTTGAATTTTGGTGAATATTCTGTAGGTGGGTTATTGGTAGAGAAACGTTTATTAATTTTGTAGTTTGTGAGGAAATGGAATCTAGGTTGGTAGATTTTTGGTTGTCAGTCTATCGTGCGATTTTGACGTCTAATCTTGTTTTTGGACAGGTATAAAGTAAAATATGTCGGATCCGGTCATTGGTATGGACATAAAATGAATCGCAAGTACGCCAGTGACATCACGCGACCAGCTTGTACAGCTCGCGGCGAGGACGACATTCGAGGTCTGATCGCAAAGGAGTTAAGACGTCCTAGAACTGTACCTAATTCATTGTGCCCCATGTTATTGTGTTAAGTTGTGATTTCAAGTAATTTGTTAGTTTGTTAAACATCGCTTGTCGCACCTAGTCTGTTTTCATTGCACGAAACCCATCGTCTGCCCACATGATGTACGAGCCTAACGGAATAAATCCTGATAATCCAACAAATACATAAGATTTTTTTCCTTCAATTACTTCTGAAACAGTTAAGTTACAAAAAAATAAACAAGTAGACTCAGGAAATAACACATATCACGCTATAGGACAATTAACTTGATTGTTGCACTTTGTTGCACCCATAATAATTAAGTTTACGTACTTAACCTGTAATTAAACTCATTCTCACGTTCTCCATAATCAAGAAGTTAGCTCAACAGTTTAATGTTAAGCAATCAAATCTTAATTCCTCGAAAACGTGTGACCCTTACCTTTGGCACATTAATCTACAATTCATTGAACCTGCTCAATTTGAATCCTATGTTAGAGAAAAGAAGGTTAATTTAAAACAAACACTAAAATAAGTCACAGGAAAAATTTAATTCGGCACGTTACTGAGCTAGCTAAGATCTGAGATGACCACGTAAGTGCCTCGTTGGTCTAGTGGTCGTAAGCGCGACTACTGAGCATGAGGTCCTGGGTTCAATTCCCAGGTTGAGCAAAATGTTATTGGGTTTTTCTATCAAGAATTTCTCAGTAGCAGCCACGGAGTCTGGATTTATGCCCAGTTGATGGTAATAGGCTCGCTCCTGATTAAATGGAATTTAAACATAGTGGGGAAATGTGAGTGAATTATTAAGACACCTCTGACCCAACCCTTCGGGGGTTACAGGCGTGATGTTATGTTATAACAACTCAAAGCTTGTCAAAACACTATATTAGATGCGCATGAGTGAACTAGTATCCTTCGACCCTCTCAATTTACAGCAGTGGTGAGAATGGTAGTGAATCTGTAAAGGTATGATTTATTGCTTCGTGCCCTCCCCCCCCTCCCCCCGTATTAAAAAACGGGTAGACCTTTTGCCTACAGACTTTATTATGACTTTTACATACAATAAAGTTCTATTTGGGTCAAATCAGCGACAATGCCTGAGGGCGTTGCGTCGATTCCCGCCTTCAACAGAGTTCAACACAGTCTGTTAGGGCGAGTTCGCCCTTTGACACTTTTGTCAGCAAAAACTGACAGTCGCAGCTGAACTTTTGTAAAACTTCCCGCCTTTTGTGGAACAGCAGATTTTGCTTGCATTTTCCTTCTATGTGTTCATTTATCTACACCAAGATAGTTACTAGCTCACATCAGAGTTGGCAAAATAATTAAAAACTAATAACTAGGAGTACTCTATTGCCTTGGGGCCAAAAAAAAAAACATATTTTTTTTAAAACTTACAGATTTCATTTATAACTGAACTTTAACTTTAGAGAACCATGGTTACCGACGTAGCCCAAAGAATTGCCAAGCACGGCACATTGCTCGCAGAACGGATGGCTGATGGGGCCGAAAAGTGCTGTAGTGGCGACCGCGGACCGGAAGACGTTGCGTTGGAAGGCCTCCCACTAGATAGACCGATGACCTGGTGATGGTTGCGGGGATCCGCTGGATGAGAGACGCACGGAACCGGTCATACTTGGGGCAAGCCTATGTCCAGCAGTGGATTTTTTTTTTTTTTAACGTGGTAAAATCATCAAATGAGTTCTCCCACCCAGGGCAGAGCGGGAGGGACTGTCAGACTTGTACTGACTAAAATCCACGGTGTCCTTCAATAGCCCTTTATGTTCCAGGGTCACGGTAATTCTATGAGTCCCGCGACCAGCAGTGGAAGTCTTTCGGCTGAAATGATAATGATGATGAACCACTATCTTTATTCGGTAAGCCAGATTGGTCGCAATGCGACCAATTAAACATACAAACACACACACACACACACTCACACGCACACTCGTACAAATCAGCGACATATTCTCAGGCACAAACTTCCAATTTTAACAGTTTTAACAGCATCGTCAAGTAAATTCTCTATTAAGTTTACCATCACATTGTAAGCCTCTCGTCCCAGCTCCCATGTGCTCCCAGAGCTAAGTAATAAGCTATATAACGCACAACTCCAGCTTTTAATGGGAAAAGTTAAACAATTTTGCACTCGTGAAGTATATTAATGGTTTTGACGTTTTAATTTCCACAGCCAGCGAAATATGCTGTACTTTCTGGGGTACCTAACTAGGATTTTTGGACGGAGTTGTTTCTGTCCTTTTCACCTTTTGTAAGTGTGAAAGAGATGCTTGTGGTCAGGCGTAAATTATGCATTTTTTGTAGGAGAATAGTGTGGTTGGAAGTCACTTTATTTAAGAGTCTTTTCGATCTGCAAAAAGCCTAAGTACCTACATATATCTTACTTACCAGAGTGATATAGACAGAAAGGGATAGCATCATTTAATTTTATCAATGTAAGAGAAGAAGCTCTGTTCACACCAACCCACTTGGTTGTTATCGTTAAGGTTGCAATCAGCAACACATATATTTCATATTGGCTACTGTGACAGCGACTATCGTCGTACTTGCTCAGTAGCAATACACAATATGCCTGGACATATTTCTCAACACCATAAATAGGGACTAGTTTTACATCTACTTGAGCCAGTTAGTTTCTTTCGAAAACAGGCAGGAAAAGGAAATCGATTGACGAATGCGCAACGCCTGGAAAAGCTACTAGTCCATGAACACGCTAATGAAGGGAGATCTGCCGATCTTCTCAAAGCGCAAACTCATCGAAGTGTATCCCGCCCGTCCTAACTGACGGTGCTCAGACCTAGTTCACACATCGAATCGCAAACGTTCCACCTTGGAGTCTGTCTAAGAGCAATGGAGCGCAGCATTCTGGGTGTAAAGAGAGCTGATAAAATACGGAACTATACTGAGCTCAAAATCAGGAATTACAGACGTAAATGGGATTAGGCAGGTCAGGTGAGCCGTATGCATAACGACCGCTGGACAAGGGTCTCACGCGATGGGTGCCTGAGGATGAACGGTGCCTCCGAGGCCGGCCTAGATAGAGGTGACGAGGAGATCTGGACGCGTATCATAAAGGCTGGTTCGTGGTGGCGCAAGAGAAAAGTACTTACTACTGTACAGAAAGTACGTACTACTTTTCTCTTGCTGGGCAAACCCAGCAGTAGGTTAAACAAGGCTACTAAAAAAGAAGTTGTATTCAAGATAAAGTTTCAAAAACAAAGTTACACGATTCGTAAATTTACACACAATAAGCATTTTCAAATAGCTGCAAAAGAAAAGAAATTAACAATTCATCAACTAAAATACAACATAATTACGTTCCACGAAAATTACCGCATAATATTACACGCACATTACCCTCAGTAGCACTAGTTAGGAAATATGAACGGAACGGGTTTAATAACACGATTCGCCGCGATACCGTACGATACCGCGCGATCAAATTCCGTGCGAATAATTATCGTGCGGTATGTGTATCAGTAATGAGGTATCGTTATCATTTCAGGCGGTTATCATGTACTTGATTGGTACTTGATTTCAATTAATTTGTATGTAATGTGACCTATATTATTAGCTTGTATTTTATATGCCATTTCAGGCTCAAAATAAGCTTGTTTTCTTACTTAAGTTATGGATCGGTGTCCCAAAGAAAGTGAACTTATTGTTAAATGATAGATGAGAAAACTACAAAAAAAAGTTAGAATTCATACTTTGAGTCGCTTTTTGTTGATCTCAAGATCACCATTACTGATCACCCCTATATTTCTTAAAGTGATAATATATAAGACGAGCTTTTGCCCGCGGTTTCGCTCGTATTAATTTAGAATTTGACAATCAATTCGGGTTGTACTCTGCTTGTGGCGCCATCTGTTATCATAAGAACGTTATTGTTGTTTTCCTCGGGAACAGTACTTTTTTTCGGGATGAAAGATACCCTATGTCCGTTTCTGTACACCTGACAACGTATGTGCAAAATTTAAGGATGATCGGTTCAGTGGTTTAGGCGTGTAAAGGTAACAAACAAACAAACTTATTTTCACATTTATAACATTACAGTAAGTATAGCATAGTATGGATAAGGTCGAGTACAATTTTAATCCATCGAGCCTCTCGTCTATTTTCGGACACAAAATTCCGTTAAAAAAAAGATTGTATCTAATCTCACAACAAATTCCAGACACGATTTACTTAGCCAGCTTACAACCACCTTAAAGGGAATTAAATCCTCTTTTCCCTCTCCGAATGCCCTTAAACTTTGCAGCACCACTAAAGCTACACCAAACCCTCAAGTAAGCCATCAAACATAGTTTACTTTTAAAACACTAGAGGAACACCCGCTCGTAAACTAAAGATTGGTTACATTCAATTTGTAACCGACACCAGCTCTCCCTAAGGTACAGATTCCATGTTTTACGTCTGACAGCCGCAGTATATATCGATAAGTTACTGCAGAAGGTCGGAAATGTGACGAAAATGTTTATTAATGTTGTGCTTAGATGAAGAATGATTTATGGAGTGTTAGTTGGGGATCAATTGCTGGACTGGACTTTTTTGTTGAAGGCAATAAACAAAGATTTTCCCCGTAGCCGAGACCCTAGAAACGCTGCCGTGACGATCTGGACTCATTCTTAACGGATGGGGCGAAGAAGGCAAATTGTAAACGAAATTGGAAAACAATGGGAGCGGCCTTTGCCCAGCAGTGGGACAGATTAGGCTAACAGAAATTAGGGAAATAGGAGAATGCTTAATGACTTTGAAGATATTTATGCTCATATTTACACTTTAACCTTTTCACCGCCAACGTAGACAAAACGCGATGCCTCGCCAGCGCCAAGCTATAAATGTTTTTGCCGATTTTAAGACAAATAAGGGCTACTTTTGTGTGGAAAAGTAAAAAACAGGGTATTAGACCGTGTTATATTAAATAACTAGCTCCTGCCCGCGGCTTCGCCCGCGTGGAGTTCGGGAATTGCCCACGGAATGTTACTTCTGGGATAATAAGTAATCTATGTATGTGTAAGTACATACATAGATTTAAGTGTACTTGCTATTGTAAATATTTGTTCATAGTAATATCAATTAAATTACATATGTGAAATATCTTGGTTTGAGATTGGACACCGGGACACCAATCAAATGATTTATTAGGAATCTATTTATAGATATAATACTTTGACATAATATTTAATATCAATGTCCCGTATCGCGAGCCAACGCGAAAATCGGTGGAATAAACCATATTCACAGACACTTCTCTACCTCAGAAAAATCCTACCTACTTAGTAATAGGTAAATGCTCCCGCGCCCCGCACGCCCCACGCAACGCTGCGCGGCATGCGCCCTTCTACGTGAGCTTCGAAGCCCTATTTAACTATATTGGGGGATGATTTTGGAAAAACTGATACATATGTCTTATAATTTTAATTGAAGAGTGTGAACATCAATTTTCGAGTCAACCGACCCAGTAAATATTAAGTTTCACAGAAAATTCAACACCCCATTTTACCCTCTTAGGGGTAGAATTTCAAAAAACCCTTTCTTAGTGGATACCTACTCTTCACAAACAATTCACCGTTCAAATTTTATGTCTCTGGGACCAGTGGTTTGGGCTGGGGGTTGATATATCAATCAACCAGACAGGACATTGAATTTTAAATTGGGGGATGATTTTTAGAAAACTTTGATACATGTATCTCATGATTTTAACTGAAGAGTATGAATACAAATTTTCAAGTCAATCGGCTCCGTGGATAAAAAGTTTCACATAAAATTCAACACCCCATTTCACCCTCTTAGGGGTAGAATTTTGAAAAACCCTTTCTTAGTGGATATCTACTCTTCACAAACAATTCACCGTCCAAATTTCATGTCTCTAGGATCACTGGTTTGGGCTGGAGGTTGATATATCAGTCAGCCAGTCAGGACGTTTAATTTAAAATTGGGGATGATTTTGGAAAAACTGTGATACACGTATCTCATCATTTTAACTGAAGAGTAAATACACAAATTTTCAAGTCAATCGACTCAGGGAATAAAAAGTTTCACAGAAAATTAAACACCCCATTTCACCCTCTTAGGGGTAGAATTTTGAAAAACCCTTTCTTAGTGGATACTTACTCGTCACAAAGAGTACACTGTCCAAATTTCATGTTTTTAGGACCAGCGGTTTGGGCTGTGCGTTGATATATAAGTCAGTCAGTCAGTCAGTCAGTCAGTCAGTCAGTCAGTCAGTCAGTCAGTCAGGACTTTGAATTTTATATGTATAGATAAAATAAAACGAAGCTTTTAAATACAGTACTTTTATGTTTTTTTATAGGTAGTTAAAAATTAAGAGCTTCTAATGAAGTTGTGGGCGCTGGTGGCACGGAAATCTGGAACTTCTATTGAAGTCAGTGGCGGTGGAAAGGTTAAGACTTAAATTTTCAAGCCAATTAAATACAGTCATACATTTTCCATAAAGCTTTAATAAACCAAAGATTTATAGCCGAACATAATGCGTTTATTGACCATCGATCCGTTGAGACCGCTCATAAAATATGTGATTTTCGAGATATTGTCTAGACTACGATTCATTGCCTGAGTCTGAAACTATTCATCGGTAATTAAGTGAGTGATGAATTAGTTTAGTTTCTTTATTATGATGTAATTAGTTTGAAAACAAAAGTATGTATATGAGTGTTTTAATTGTTGGATTAGCTAAGTTTTGTAATCAAAACAATTATGTATCAAATCGCCCATGTTATTTTGATGGATGGTAAAGCCTCAAATGGGTGTAAAAAGGCCCTTAACGAAGCCCAAAGGCGCTTGTTGTCCCCGTCACTGCGATATTTTTTTTGTTTTGGACTATACGTGCATACCTGGGAACCTTTTTTTTTTTTTTTTTTTTTATCGTGGTAAAATCATCAAATGAGTCCTCCCACCCAGGGCAGAGTGGGAGGAACTGTCAGACTTGTACTGACTAAAATCCACGGTGTCCTTCAATAGCCCTTTATGATCCAGGGTCACGGTAATTCTATAAGTCCCGCGACCCCGGCAGGCTTTCGCCCTCTAGAGGGGGGCCCCGTCATAATGCTGACACTCTTTGAGGCGCGCGTGGAACACAACGCGCCGTCGACCCGGGCATGGTCCATGGTCGGACAGCGAGTCGCCCATTACTCGCTGCCCGCAAGCCCGCGCCTACGGTGGCCGGAGATCGTCTGCCGACGTCCGGCGCCGTGGGCGTCTACCACTGCGGCTGGGGTGGAGGGAGGACGCTGTCCTCTCCCTCACGCGGCCCGCCTCCTCCTTCGCGAGCATGACTGCTTCGCAGAAGGAGGCGACCGCTTCCCACTCCGTCTCGCCCCGCAGCATGGCCTCGACCAATGCCGGGCGCGAGAGGTCTCCGCCTATCGCCGCCGTGAGGACACGGCGGTGCCCTGCCCAAGCGGGGCAGTCCTGCACCGTATGCTCCACCGTGTCCTCCGGGCGGTCCTCGCAGTGGTGACACCCAGGCGTTTCCTCCTTCCCCATCAGACACAGGTACCTCCCGAAGCTTCCGTGTCCGGTGAGGACCTGCGTCATGCGGTAGGTTAGGACGCCGTGACGCCTATCCAGCCACTCCTCAAAGAGGGGTCTTACCGCCGCGATTGCGGCGTGCCCGGACCTCGGTTGCGACAGTCGTTCCCTCCATACTGCCCTGAGATCGCGCCGGAGCTCTTCCCACTGCGCCTCGACTTGTCGAGGCAGCAGCGATTCGCCCCGGCGCTGCGCCTCCACGCGCCACTCATAGACGCGCTGGAGGGCAGTTGCCTCCAGATCCCAGGGCAGCAATCCGGCAAGGAGGTTGGCCGATTCGCCGGCAATTGTGCGGTATCCTCGGATCATCCGGATAGCCATGGCCCTCTGGCATGCGACCAGCTTCAGTGGTCGCGTCCGAATGCTCAGGGCCCACACGGGGGCCCCGTAGAGGGCCATGGACCGCACGACACCGGCGTACAGCCTCCGGCAGGAGGCGTTTGGCCCGCTGAGATTGGGCAGGAGTCGCCTGAGGGCGGCTGCTGCCCGGTTCAGCTTTGGGGCCAAACGCAGGAAATGCTCCTTGAAGTTCCACCGGCTGTCGAGGACGAGTCCCAGGTACTTCATCGTCCTCCCGACGCCGATGCGAACCCCTCCCACCGTTATGTAGGACTCAGACCGTGGCGCGTTCAGACGGCCATGAAAACACATGGCCTCTGTTTTGTGCAGCGCCACTTCGAGTCCCAACTGCCGGATCCTTCCAACGACTGTCGCAACCGCTTGCGTCGCCAGGTCGGCCGCCGCCTGGTGCGACTCTCCCTCCGCCAGGACTAGCGTGTCGTCGGCGTAACATATTACGCCGGCGCCGTCAGGGAGGTCGCCGCGCAGCACCCAGTCGTAACCGATGTTCCACAGGAGCGGCCCCAAGACCGATCCCTGTGGAACACCGCACGACATCTCTCGCCGGTTCCATTCTCCCCGGTGACCGGGGTAGATGACGGCTCTGTCCGTCAGGTAGTCCTCGACCGTGCGACGGAGGTAGGTCGGCACCCGGTGATACCGGAGTGCCTCCCCGATGCAACTCCAGGGCAGGGTGTTAAAGGCATTGGTGATGTCCAAAGACACCGCCAAGACGACCCTGCCCCGGGATACCGCAGCCCCCGTCGTGAGGGCTCTCACGCGCATGATGGCGTCCACCGTCGAGCGCCCCCTGCGGAAGCCAAACTGGCTCTCCGCAAGGTCCGGACCCATCCGATTCAGGTGCCCGACGAGGCGGTCTGCAATGACTCTTTCAAAGAGCTTGCCCACCTCGTCGAGCAGCACGATGGGCCGGAATGCGGACGGAGAGTCCGCAGGGCGCCCGGGCTTCTGGATGAGGACCAGTTTCCCCGTCTTCCAATGAAGCGGGAACCGGCCCCTCTCCAAGCACGCGCTAAAGAGCCCCCCCAGTCGAGGCCCGAGAGTCCCCGAGGCCAGGACCCAGGCTTTCCCTGGCAGGCCGTCGGGTCCTGGGGCGGTATTTTTGGCTTTGAGCCGCTGTACCGCCACTCTCAGGTCTACCTCGGTCACCTCTGGAGCGTCGTAGACGTCGTCGTCGCTGTGGTCCGCGTTTGCGCCAGCTTCGCCGCCAGGCACCGTCGAAGGCGGGGCCGTAGGCGGGGGTGTACCTGTCTCCCCTCGCGATGGGAACAGGGCGCTCACCACGTCCTCCACGAACTGAGGCCGGAGACTCTGCGTCAACGGGGGAGCCCAGGGGCGGAACTTTTCTCGCACCCACTTATAGGGGCGGCCCCATGGGTCCCCGTCCAGAGTCCCCAGCATCTCCTTGCGGGCCAATTCCTTGGCCCGCCAGATCTCGTCGCGGAGGACGGTCTTCGCTGCCCTGTAGCCCTCGTACAGCTCCGCCTCTACAGTCGCCGCATCCGGAGGTCGGGTGCGGCGCCTGCGGAACCTGGAGTACCGGCGTCGCGCGGCAACGCACGCCTCGCGCAGCGCTGCTAGCTCGCGCGACCACCAGTACAGCTGACGCCGGGCACGTCCTTGCCGGACCCGGGGCATGGCCACGTCACAGATCTCCGACATGGCCTCCCGGAACCACTCCGCCTCGTCGTTGATGTCGGCAGGCCTGTCCGGTGGTGACACCCAGGCCTGCACGATCGAGGCTTCCAGGAATAGCTCCCGGTCCAGCTGCTTTAGCGCCCATCGCGGACCACTTGGGATCCGTCGGACCGGCGTGTCTGGGGTCTGGGCGGAGACGTCGAACCGGATATACCGGTGATCGGAATAGGTCTCCACCTCCTCCACAACGCGCCAGTCGGTGACGCGCGGCGACAGGCCAGAGGTGGCGAACGTAACGTCCACCACCGACTCGCCATTCCACCGCACGCACGTGGGGACGGAACCCCGGTTCTCAATTACCAGGCCCTGCGCCAGGGCCCAGTTTTCAAGCATCCTGCCCCGCATATGGTCCGTGTACCGGGAACCCCAAGCCACATTCTTGGCGTTGAAGTCCCCGAGGACGAGCACGGGGAGGGAACCGAAATCGACGACGACGTCTCCCAGCTCCGATAAGGAGTCCTGGAACTCGGCGAGAGTTCGGCTCGGGGAGAAATAAACGCCTACCACGGCAATCTCCCCGAACCGTGCCGCGACGATCCCGTGCCCTCTCTTGACGAGATCGAGGGGTGGGGTACCGGCGGCGGCCGACGAGATGAGGGTCACCGAGCCGTCCAGGTCCGCCACCCAGTCATTTCTGGGCACGACAAAGTACGGCTCGGCGACCACGGCGACGTTGATCAACCACTGCGCCATGCTCTGGAGCAAGAGATCCTGAGCAGCGGCGCAGTGGTTGACATTCGCCTGGAGGAAGCGCAATGGGGCCATTAATCGGAGTCCATTGCAGCCTCCTCCAGAGCCCCTCGCGGGGGTACAGCCACGGCGGCGGCGGCGGCGGCAGTGGCGACGGCGGCAGCGGGAGTAGCGGCGACGGCAGAGGGCCTACCTCTGCGCCTATTTTTGGCGGGTGGGGCGCAGGACCTGCCCCCGGCCCGGTGATCGGCCGGCTTTCCAGCCGCCGCACATGCGAAGCAGTGCGGCGGGGCAGTGCACGAGCCGGCCTTGTGACCGGGCTGACCGCAGCGGAAGCACCTATCGCTGCGGTCCACCTCCGAGGTGCAATTGCATGCCGCGTGGTTGCCCACTTGGCAGCGGAAACACCTCAGGGGTCTGGGCTCCAGGACTTTCACCTGCGCAGACACCCACCCAACCAGGAGCCTTCGGCCCTCCTGTATCCTTTTGGCCGCCGACACGGGGCAGCCGACCGTGATGGTCTGCAGCCCCGCGAAGCCAGGACGCAGGGCGCCCGCCCTCACCTGGTCGGGAGGGCACCCCCCAGTCCTGGCAACGGCGGCCACCACATCCTCGACCGTCACGGAGTCATCCAGACCCAGTATGCGCACGTCTGCGCGCTTGGTGGGTCTGGAGACTCGGGCCTCCTCCGCGTTTAAGGACGCTCTGAGCCGTTCGGCCAGAGCGTCAGCGGTAGGGCCACTGGCCGCGCCGGGAACCTCCAGCATCCGAGCCCCCGTTGCAGTGACCCGGTAACGGAGGCCCCCAACGACGCCGAGCTCCGTGAGGTCTACCGCCTCCCGCGCCTTCGCGAGCACGTCGCGGTACGACACGCCCCTCTTGACCGCGTCCGGCTGCAGTGTTATCACTACAGCCGCGGTCTTGGGGGTGCGCAATCGCGCCGCGGCGTCTTGCTCCCTACGCCGCCGCCGTCTCTCCCTTCGCCTCGAGGACCTGGCCGCGCCGGCAGCCTTCCTCTTCTCCCCGGCCACTTGCCAATCGGCGCCAGCCGGAGGAGTCTTTGGAGGAGGCCGCCGGGACAGCTGGTTCCCGGCCTGGACCTTCTTCATTTTTTTGGCCGCCTGTTTCGGCCCCGCAGGTGTCAGGGTCGGAGGCGGCTTTGATGGGCCCGGTTTCGCCTGACTAGGCCTCGTCGTCGGGGGAGGCTTGGGCGCGGCCACAGCCGCGTACGAAGGCGCCGCCAACGGGGGTCGCAGCACACGGCTCTCCAATACGGAGAACCGCTGCTGAAAGGCGGCCAGCTCCTGTCGCACCAGGTTGAGAACAGAGTTCTCCACTGGTGTGGGCCGGCCTTTCTCCCCTTGGCCCCGCGGCGGCGCATCACGCTGGCCGCCTCCCCGGATTCCGGCCAGGTCCGCCTTGAGGGCGGCGTTCTCCCTCTGGAGAGCCTCCATGGCGGCAGTTATGCGGGCAACCTCCGTTCGCAGCTCGGACACTTCGTCCCCCGCAGACGAAGGCCTGCCGCAACTGAGCGCGGCCGCCACGATGGAGGCCGTGGCCTCGCCGATCGCCTTCCCTCTCGTCTCCTTCATCCTCTTACGGGTGACGGAGAGGATGGCGGCTGTCACGACCTCTGTCAGTCTGGCCTCGTCTGAAGCCAGACTGTTTTTGGGCTCTCCAGAGGGGGGGAGCCCCCTCCCCGAAGTCTTGCCTCGGCCCTTACCCCGCGCACTAGTTGGGATCTTCCGGGCCGAGGCAAGGCCCTCCTCCGAGGACGAAACGTCCTCCTTCGATAGGGGGCGCTTGAGGAAGTCCTTCTTCCTCTCTGCAGCCCCCAACTCTACGCTTCCAGAGGCTATGCTCTGGAAGCTAATGGCGTCTGATGCCGAGTCGGACTCCGACCCGAGCACCAGCGCCCTCTCCATGCGCGGAGCGGCACTCTGTGCCCGCTCGTTTGATACCGGTGACGTGGACGTGCTGGGCCGATCCAGCGACTCCACGTCACGGGTACGTGAGCCCCCCTGGCATACCTGGGAACCTTTGATTTACCCGAGATTTTGGAGATCAAAGTTCCAATTTTTCACAAGTTTTTAAAGAAATACTAGTTTTTAAAGGTATAACTTCACTGTACATATCTCCATGACCCGTTCACTATTCAATGTATCCTCCAGCACAATGTTAAGAGTGCGTTACATTGAGTTTTACCGTAAAACGCGATTTTTCATTTAAAAAAAGTCGTTTCCCAACAAAAACTGTTGCGTAGAGTTACTTAGTTGGTGTCACTTGTTGAATTTAGTATTTTACAATATTTTTTTACCTTTGTATAGATTCTTTTTTACCGATTGTGAATGTGTGAACATTGTAGGTTTTGAACATTCCCAGCTGTTTGTTAACTTTTATCTTGTTTTACATCTTTTGTTTAGTAAGCAACGATTTATTGTCGGCCCTACGCTGTCGCTGTAACATGATAATATTGTAATACCCAATGATTTGAAAAGAGTAACCATGAAGTTTCTTGCCTGTTCTTCTCCATAGGAAACGACCAACCCGAACCGTGCACCTTTTTGTCTTTTTTTTAAAGTGCCCATCTAGGCCTACGTGAAATAAAATATTTTGATTTTGATACAGAATGCTTGGTGAAGGGTCCGTTTACACCATGTAAGCATGGTTTTGTGGAATAGAGATGTTGAAAGAACTTGGAAATAGAACAGTTTATATCCAACGAAGTGTCTTACAGTGATTAATCGTTACAGTTTGATGGTGGAGGTCAGCTGGCATTGGACAGGAAGAAAAAATAAATCATCTCGTTGAACCATGAGGGTTGAATCGTCTTTCAAGGATTTTCCTCGTCCGAATTGGGCATCCATTTCAGGTCAAATTCGACTAAATATTTATTTCTTTTTGAAAACCTAGTTCCATTCCTAAAACTTAAGGATCTAGGTAGAGTAATATTTCATCAGTGAAAACAATGATGAAAAGTTAAAAATATATTGAATGAACACTAACACCCGTATCTATAAACAAGTCAAAGTGATAACTTGAGTAAAAGTAATTTAAGATACGATTTTTATTCTGTAGTTCATTAATTGCTTGAAGTTAGAACCGTCAAACGTTAGAATTCTTACTTCGTTAAAATTCTTGTTTATTGCATAAACATAGTTATGTAAGGAATTCGTTAACTCAAATAATTACTTATTTGACTATAGCTACAAGCGTTAGATCTAGATGGTCTAAGGTTTGATATACACAACCGAAAATTTTATATGTTCGGGCGCTGTCATTTGGGACTGCGGTCATCTCTCAGCTGCCAGGGTTATTTTAATTACTTTATTTTTTCATTGTTGATTTAATCTTTTGCTCTGGACGCTCTTAATGTGCACGTCTTTGTACATCGTTCTCACATTATGTATAATCAAAACATGAATAATGTAACCAAGATTTTCTAACAATATTTTGATTTAAAAGAGTGTCCATGGAGTTTCTTGCCCATTCTTCTCCATAGATACCTTCGCTTTGGAATGTGTGTGTGTGTGTTTGTTTGTGTGTGTGTTTCTCAAGTTATTATGCCTTGTGACTGTGACTGTAGCTTTGCTTTTTTTTGTTTTTTGACAATCAAAAGTGCCTGTAATGGTCTAATTGAAATAAATGCTTTGAGTTTGAGTATCAATCTAGTTTTAAATCGTTTTAGAAATACGGAAGAGTACGCAACGCTTATAACAAATAGTAACATACGTGTGTCTTGTCTTGAAGCTGCGATAAATATAAAAACTTCGACCTACTATAACCTGCCTTCCTGCTATAACTGTAGTTTCAACCTGTACAACATACAGGCATTTGAAACTACAGGGAGTAATAATTTCTCGAAACTTCCGAATGGAGTTGTACAACATTGAAAAATATAAGCGAACAGTAATACAAATGTCATTTCATTTGTTCCTAAGAAATTCTCGGTAGATATATTGCTGCAATACGTTTGTTTCGAACCAAACGATTTGGTAGTTTGTCCAGATAAGCGTAGCGACGTATCTGGCAACATTAGATGACGGAATTAGGGCTTGCAACATTCCCAATGCTGGGGTCATAAGCCTCTCTGTGTGAAAGAGTGGGTTGTTATCCATCAAGCGGGCCCAGTGCGTGTTGGTGGATAAAATGAAAATTATGTGACGTCATTTTGAAGTAATAAAAGCGTTTATATTTTTATTTTGTTTTTTTTTTTAATTTTTTATTAAAATAAATAAAATAGAAAATGAAAAACAAAATAATGTTTATTTCAGTTACATAATGCTTTAACATACATGTTTTGGACATCACCTTTTTATGATCAGCGAGGAAATGCTTCCAAAAAGAAATAATCTTCTGACTTTGAATAATCTTCAGTTATTATAAAGTACCTTATTTCGACAGTTTCCCGATTGCAGTAAATTATCAAATGCTAGATAAATTCCAACAAGAATTAGCATCAAAATGGACGCTGTCGCATTGCTACAAATGGAAAAGTACACACGACAAAGCGTACCATTTATACCACTCATATGATACTCGCTACTATTACGAGAAAAATGTCAGAAGGCTCATTTCAATCGAGATCTTAAGGTGTATCCTTCCTAACATTACAAACACAAATATATAACAAAATAAATCATCATTGTATAATTATCACTTGCTTCAATTCAATTCAATTCATTTATTTGCAAAAACATGTGTAGATAATATACATGGTATGATGCTTATTATAGGTGTTACAATATACTCTTTGGCTCAACATGTTTGACCATGGCCGGTGTACAAATTAGGTCGAAAAAACCATACATTTCAAAAAATAAATAAAAATACAAAGAATAATAATCAGAAAAACAATTAACATTAATATTAAATTTTAAAAAAAGTTAAATAGTCATGCGATTAAATAAATAAAATAGATTCAATTCGTATAATTTAAGAGCGATTTGTCATTTAAAAATTCATTGACATTATAGTAGGCTTTTCCTATCAATATTCTTCGGTGAAGGAAAACATCGTGAGTAAACCATCATGCCTGAGAGATATTTCTTGCCAGCAAATAAAATATAAATATCTTTATATTTCATGTAAAGCCATGTCAGAGGCCTATGGGCGGCTTAAAATTTTGACACACCCGCCTGGTTAGGCACTATCCACACGATAATGAAGAGAAGATTACAAACAACAAAATGTGACGATCATGTGTACGTGTGTGTGTATTTCATGTCCCTGCGACAATTTTTTTTCTTTTTTTTAAACACCACTACACTGTTGGACGAGAAAATATACCTATCACTACTATTATAAATCCGAAAGTATGTGAAGATGAATGGATGGGTATATGGATGTTCGTTAGTCTTTACGCAAAACCTACTGAACAGATTTGGATGTAATTTGACACACATATAGTTTATAGGCTGGATACTTTTTATCCCGGTAGTACGATCACGTGGAACAGCTACCAAATAACCAAAAAAACCAGCCAACTAGCTTATGTGCGCGGGCGAAGCCGAGAGCATAAGCTAGTTGGCTGTACTGGCAAAGCAAGTCAGCAAAGCTGCTGGATAATACATAACACGCCTGTAATCCCCGAAGGGTTAGGCAATGATGTACCTAATAGTCCACCCACATTTCGCCAGTTATGTTTAAGTTCCATGTCGGGGGAGAGCCTATTGCCATCAACCGGGCAAAAAACCAAACTCGTTGACTGCTACTGAGAAATTCCTAATGTAAAATCGTCCGACCCGGGTATCGAACCCAGGACCTCATGCTGAGCAGTCGCGCTTGCAACCACATGACCAACGAGGAGGTGAATCTTTTGCATTTATCTATATCTTGGTCTTACGTACGGCTGTGAGAAATTGATGCCATATATCAGTACGGTCCTTTGGAAAATATAAATAGTGGGATCATGTCCCTTACTTCCTTATGAGGCTGGGACTGAATGGAACAACCTGAATGGTAGCATGGAATGTTATATTTTCAACTCCATGAAAAAGAAAATATTTAAGACATATTTTTGCAACCTACGCCTGTAAATCTATAAATATAAAATGGTAAACTGACTGACTGACTGGGTGATATATCAACACACAGCCCAAACCGTTGGTCCTAGAGTCATGAAACTTGGAGGGTGTGTTCTTTGTGAAGAGTAAATATCCACTAAGAAAGGATTTTTGGGAATTCCACCCTTAAGGGGGTTTAATAGGGGATAGAAGTTTATATAAAAGTCCGTCAGTTTTGAAGTTAGGATCTTAAAATTTTGTGTTTAGGCTGACGATTGAAAATTAATTTATACGTGTCTCAGAGTTTTTGATAATTCTACCCCTGGCTTAAAAAGGGAGATGAAGGTAAGTAATCGGATATTTATAGTTATCAACGCGGGCGAAGCCGCGGGCAAAAGCTAGTAAATATATAAAGGGCTACGTTTTATAAAACTAGTAAATTCATACCGTTTTAAAAACTCTTATCTCTCTTTCTGCCTCGCTAGTCTAGTGGTCGCAATTGCGACTGCTGAGCATGTGGCCCTGGGCTCGATTCCCAGGTCGGGTGAATTTTTATTGCGTTTTTCAGTCAAGATATTCTCAGTAGCAGCCGCGGAGTCTGGATTTGTGCCAGTTGATGGCAATAGGCTCGCCCCCTATTACATGAGACTTAAAAACTGGCGAAATATGGCTGTACTATTAGGTATACGGCTGCCTAACCCTGCGGGTATTACAGGCGTGATGTTATATTATGTTAAAAATATCTCTTTTATACCTCATTTTTGTTAACAAAAAGATTTTATTCATTTCAAAATTATATCAGAAAAATCTGCTATCAAACATGGATCTCGTTATTTCTAATGAACCTCAAAACTATTCAGGCCATTATTTCAAACTAACCGAAAGCTTTATCTTGCAAGATAACACAAACCTTGTTAGAGCTTTAAATTGGACCAAAATATCTATTATACCTGAAATCTATAATGGGTGTAAACGTACCTTTAACGAAGCCGAAAGGCGCTTGTTGTCCCCGTAATTGCGATATTTTGTTTGTTATTGACCATACCTAATAACCTTCTAGTTACGGAGATATTGGGGGTCCAAGTTCCAACTTTTTCACAAGTTTTTTTTTTTAATACAAGGGTTTAATGTTATAACTTTACTTTTAATACCTCCACGTCCTCCTCGACGTTTTTATTCGTTTTTGCAATGGATCCATCAGCACATTGTTTTGAGTGCATTACAGTCCTACCGTAAAACTTGATTTTTGAGCCAAAAAAAAGTCGTTTCCCAGCAATAATTTTTCCGAAGGGTTACTTTGATGTTCGTGGTAGTTTGATGTACAGAATGCTTGGTTGACAGCTTCGTGGAGGGTTCGTTTACACCATGTATAATATTTCTACTAAGAACCCGTAACCGTACCCGTTTTTATTTAATTTGACCCACACTATCAATATTCTTCTATATTACTATGGGTACACTTAATGTAACAAAATATTTATGTCTCATACAAAGACAGTTAGATGTCACATAGAAAAAATACAATGTCATACAATGTTAGTACACAGCAAGAATCAGACTCGTGACACTGAGACCAAGATTTGTAAACGTCACTTAGCATGTTTTGGCTTAGAAATGTTCCCGTCTCAAATCCTTTACTTGTTATTGGCTAGCTGTGCGACAGTGATGGGAATAACGCTTTGTCAAAGAACATTGTGAGTAACTTTTCTAGATTTCCGCCTTAGAACAGTCGCTAATCGCCCACTTACAATTACCACCAACAACCAACCAACAATTATTTTGGCTACCTTGTGCCCTATTTTGTAAAAGGACCTTCAAGTTAATCCATAAATGATATGCATTTTGATGTTCACTTACACAGTGTTCATGACAACAATTTGGGTAAATGCCCGAAATCGACTTTTTGTACACATTTTAGTAACTTTTGGCTACTTTTGTGCACTTTTACAATGCCCTATCAGAGTAAATGCGTGCTTTTGATATTTTATAAAATATATGAGGGTCGTTTTCATTGAAATATTCTGCGAATATAAATGGAGTTTCTAATAATTTGTTCGCGATTGTTCGCCTGTGGGTTTTATAGCCGAAATTATTTTTGATAAAGCGTTGTTTTTTAGTTGTTTTATGTGGAGGCTCATTGAGATTATTTGAAATTGTAATGTTTAATTATTGCTATATGCGAGGTTTATCAGCACAACTTACCAAATTAGATTATTGTTGATAATTATTTGCTTAATTTGGGCCCTTTGCGACATACTTGTAATACACGGGAAAGTGTGGTTTTTGACTTGGAAAATAGATATTTTACTGTGTGTATACTGCCTCGTTGGTCGAGTGGTCGCAACCACGACTGCTGAGCATGTGGTCCTGGGTTTTATTCCCAGGTCGAGCAAAGTGTTATTGGGATTTTCTGTAAGGAATTTCTCAGTAGCAGCCATAGAGTCTGGATTTGTGCCCGGTTGGCGGCAATAGGCTCGCCCCCTATTACATGGAACTTAAAAACATAACTGGCGAAATGTGAGTTTACTGGCTAAATAGTTAAGGTCGCACGGGTCGGTCGTCAACGTTGCCAAAGTTTGCTGAGTTTGGTCTGTGAATGGGTGACCATAACTAACATACCGAGACGTCTTCGTGCCTCAGAAACCACGTCAAGTCGTTGATACTGGCTGTCGTTAGTAGATGATGATGTTACTATATATTCAGTTGTAAAAAAATCATCATTTAAAAACACACAAACCGGTTTTATTCGTCTCACAAAACCTACACGAGAAAATCCCATTGGCAGCCAACAAAAGAAACATACGAATGAGTCAGAAATCCCATTAGCTCGCGTTTTCCATTAAAACTGTGAACAAAAAACGTGTTGTAAAGTAAACAGAGCAACTAAATTATTGCGCGAGTTTGTTCAACACTCGACGAGTGTTCGCACTAACTACTGTTCCGATTTATTTGTAGGGAGACGAGCTTGCTCTTTAGGAAATATTCTAATTATCATCATCATTTCAGCCGAAAGACGTCCACCGCTGGACATAGGCCTCCCCCAAGTATCGCGACATTGACCAGTCCCGTGCGACTCGCATCCAGCGGATCCTTGCAACCTTCACCAGGTCAGCGGTCTACCTAGTGTGAGGCTTTCCAACGCAGCGTCTTCCGGTTCTAATTATACATAATCATATTATTACTATAGCTTTTGCCCGCGGCTTTGCTCGCATTATTGTCGGAATATCAAGAGGACATTTAAGCATAGCCCATGACACTCTGGGATACTACCTTCCCATTAGTGAAAGAATTTTGGAATCGGATCAGTAGTTCCGAAGATACCCGAAGAGACCCTACATATAAACTTATTAACATACTCGTACAAACTTGACTTCTTTATAAAATTTATAAAGATATTTAGCAGAAAATATATAAGGTCTAACTATTCAGACAGGAAATATTTTCAGAGAATCATCTAACGGCTGTAACGAAGCCATTTCAAGGGATTTTTTTTTATCGAAGTATATTTAAAAAAAAATTAAAATTACTTGACCCACAAAATAAATACTGGCTCCCTATGTTTCAACATCCATTACGGTAGATTACTACGTCGTATTTACCTACTGTCTTTGTTAGAATTGGGAGTAAAGGTTTTATGCAAAAAGTCTCAAGTAATTTTAGAATTATAATAATTTTGTAAAAACAAAAAAACAGATAAAATTTTTTTTTACGTTGCGATGGCCTCTTTACTACTTATAGAAGCTACTCTTAAAATATTTCATGTATGAAAAAATAGACCTTATACAAGGTGTTGCTTTGCATCCTCGTCAAAATTCAGGAGGTTGTCTTAAAAGACGTAAATAATCAATATAAATTACGGAACCTGGTCAATAATAATAAACGCTGTTTTTTTTTGTTGTTTAAATTTGACACTAATTCAGAATGAAGCTCTTCGCAAAAGAGGAGAATCACCCGTCGCCTTTCATGGCGCGAGGCACCGCCCACTTACAACTACGGCACACAAACATGCGGATAGCACGTGCGCGCTTTATACCTACAGTGACCGAATGGCGATGATTTATCCTAGTTCGAACTCGAAAATCGCTTTCGTTATTGTCATAAATTTCGCTTAATAATTAATTCATTTTTAAGTATCATAAGAATGCGGAAATCTTACTAATAAAAGTAGTACTAGTGCCCCAAAGAAAAGTTCACTGACCTACTGTAAGTACGGTGGTTATCAGCTGATTAACAAAATGTTAGTTTTGTTATGGCGTTTTATTGCAATTCTGCTGAATGAACAATCCTAAAATTGGTAATCTTAGATTTTAATAATAAAAACATGTAACAATCCTACTACCTACCGGTAAGATTTAGGTAAGTATAACCTGAGGCGCACAGCTGTTTGTTGCATAGATAAGCGCGCGCGCTCGTATTTACCTAAATGCGCCGAGTACGCATTGTAGGTAAACACAGCCCAAGGTTTTCGTACCGTTATGATTTTGTTTTTAGTTGTGGATTGAATTTGGAAATTGAAATTGGTTGATTTTAAATTTTCCTTCGTACTTAACGGGCTTAGGACCGGCAAAAACACCTTAGACCGATCTACTAAATCTAAAATGTGCTAGTTATGTAGGCATGTGGCGGTAATTTTGTTTGATAGGTATTATTGGCGTAGTTAAAAATTTGAAATCAACTTGTTTACACTAATAAAATTGATTTAGCAAACGTATTTACAAATGATTGTCTATGTACAAATAAATAAATTACCTACTTAGGTTACCTGGAGGTATTGTTCAAAGTTTCCACCACCACACTCTAGGCACAGTCTAGCACGACGTCGCTGATTATCTTTCAGTTTACGCAACACTAACACATTCGTTTTTAAAGTGTCGAAAGCACTGATCACTCTTGCACGTAATTCTGTTACACTTGTGACTTCCTCCGTGTACACTAACCTTTTAACGTCTCCCCACAAATAAAAGTCCAGGGGCGTCAGGTCCGGAGAACGCGGTGGCCAGGCCACAGGTCCACCGCGGCCGATCCACTGGTTGCCAAACCTTTCATTCAAGTACTCGCGTACTTGCCGAAGGCGACAGGCAGGGCTTCGCTGCCGCGAGCTTGAGCATGCCTTGGAACGTCAAACTGCCGATGATCTCGCAGTCTCTGCGTAGCAGCCAGCATAAGGCTCTGTGATGGGGGTTCCCGATTGGGAAACAGTTCCGCGAACAGCTGGATGGCTCGACGTAGGCTGTCTCCGCTGATGGCATACAAGCGGACCATTTCCACCAACTCAACATTGGAGTAATTGTCCGTCATCTTGCACTACATACGAGTACACGGGGAGCGTAATTTGCATGCACATGCACACGGCTCGCCGGTTTTTATTGCACTGACCGCGGGGCCGAGGTGCGGTTGGGCGGAGTTTAGGGAATACGAAATTATTGAATGAACGTTTGCGTTTGTTTGTGTGTGAGAATTGGCGGTTTAGGGCTAGTATTAGACAGGTCGCGTTTTAATACGGGTGGTGTTACACTTACTATTTCCGATAATAAGAAAAAAAATACCTACTCATTTTATTATTGATTCGGGTCGAGAATCATTAGTATAGTGACCTCCTTGAATTTGACGAGGATGCAAAGCAACACCTTGTATAATTGAAAAATATTCGTTTCTACAAATGTAAAAGTACACACGACAAAGCATACTGCTCATAATATAAGCCCTAAAGAACCCTGGCGAGATTCCATGTATTTTGGGACCCAGTCTTAGAGGTAGCATTCATTATGGCAACTTATACATACTTGTAAAACGACTAAAGACTAACAAAAAAGCAAATGGAAAGTAAGACGAACAAGTTGGGAGAAAAGAGATAAACGTCTTTAGACAAGACAACCTAAAAATCTTACGGTTAAGGTTTTTAACTGTGAATGTCTGCCTATTTATTTAAAATGAATCAAAAAATAATAATGTTTAGGATGAATCATAAAGGAAGATTCGAATAAACTACTCTTAGATAATTCCCTTTCCAACCTACCCGGTCCGAGTAAAAGGGTATAAAAGGCGTGGCGCGTTGTACACGGCCTCTTTGGATGATGCTCTGTGCTTTTTGGTTCTCTTTGGTTTTTGGTAGTAGGCAACTGACAGGTGCCAGTGGAGGTAATAATTTTGGTACGGGTCGTGTTACATTATTCTGATGTACTTATTATTTACTTGTCTTAAGCCAAACCCGAATTTTTTGCCTGTACCTAATTAATGAATCATAAAACTACCAGACTGCGTCTAGAGACTATACTGATTACTAACCTAGTAATTAGTTCAATCACTATTAAAACTATGTTGTTACGACGTTGATCTATAAGCGAATTATGGTCAAGTAGAACGATTCTTACTACGCTGAATGAAGATATACTTTTACATAAATTATAACAGCCAGAGCTCACTAGCTATGCATGTACGAGTATAGCAATTCAAAGGCAGGGTTTGTTGATTAAAAAATGTGTAATGTGACGTAATAAATCTCGTTTATTGGTTTTTTTACATGTTTTATTTTAATATTTTTCAACAGTGTTATAGAAAAAAATATTATCTTATTAAAAGATTATCTAAAAAGGAAGATGGTGCAGCGATATAGCTCTGGTGTCTGGCAGACCCCATATACCATAATATGCTCATAACATGAGAGCAACAACCCGCTGTCCGTGTCCCAACAGGACAGTGACAACAATAGCCTAATACACCACTTCGCCCCTGTAGCCTTCTATCTACTACGATATACGTTTAATAGGACTTGCTTACTATGTGCATAGATTTAATTCTGGCACGTAAAATAAATGGGTGGTTGCCATGAAATATTGGATAGGTAATAGGTACAGGATGTATTTCTACTGAACTTGGGGAGTGTGTAAAATCAGCAGAACTTCTGTAAGCACTATCCACCATTTGCTCTCTGTTCAGAAGGTACAGGGTGTGTACTTTCCTCTGTACTTGTTGTGGGTACAACATTAGGGGAACTGCTCTGAGCGCGTTGAAAAACACTGGAATAGATCATCACAAATCTTACAGTGACAGTAGTGACGGGACTCAATTGATCACCATTGATAACGTTCCTTTATAAGATATACTACGAAATCACCATTGTTTCATTTTTATTACATGAATTTGCCTTGTTAATTGGCGTTTTAATATAAAGTTTACATGTTGTTTATAAATATTGTACATTATAGAATGTATAAAAACGAAGAGAAAGAGCCATTTATAGTAAGAAAACCCTTGAGCAAAAACACATGTCATTAGATTGGAACGTAATCGGAAAAAAAGTTGCGTTTTGTAATTGCACGATTACTTAATTTTGAATAAATTAAAATATTTATAACTTTTGATTCCCGTGTCCTAAAAATTCAATATTTTTTAAATAAATATCTCATATAATTGTAGTTATAATTATTTTATATTTACACTTGCATGGAGCTTCGTTAATTTTTAGATTCTTTGGGTCCACATTCGCCACCCTTCTTTCGATCAAATGTTACATACCATGTATTCGCCCTTAACACCTTCCACGACCTAGTTTACACACAAATCCGATTTACCAAGACAGATGACTATAAAAGCCATGTAAATCAAAATCCCCCTACTAACAATTCTTTTTACTCCATAAAAGACAAAAGTGGCACAAGACCCAATAAATTATCTCAAAGTCGGAAATTTTCAATATATCCTGTTTCCATACTCATAGGGAAATGTGGGAAAACTGACAAATCATCTAAAATGGGGACACTCAGAATGTCCTTCAATTCGAAGTCGCCTTGTCACATTATTCATCCCATATATTGTTGGTCAGCGGCTTTTTAGGGGTCCGTACCTCAGTCGGTAAAAACGGAACCCTTATAGGATCGCTTTGTTGACCGTCTGACTGTCTGTCCGTCTTTCAAGATGCTTTTTCTCAGGAACACGTGGAGATATCAAGCTAAAATTAATATCAAATACTCAAGTCTGCTACCCCTTGGAGCAGTAAAAAAATCAACCTTGTACTTCAACATAATTAAAAGATATGAACGTTTATGTCGCATATTTTGCGATTTTACAAGGGAATCAAAACCTATAGGGTACTTCCTGTAGACCTACAATCGTGAAAATTGGCAAGAAGCAATGACTTACAGCACATGCACATGCACAAATCAGAAAAAAAAGTAAATTATGTAGTTCAATACCAAAATACCTACAAGTTTATGCGGAACCCCCAACGCGCGAATACAACTCGCACTTGGCCCGTTTTTTGTTTAAACGAAACCGTATTTAATAACTGTTCAAACAGTTTTAATAACGTTGATTTGTGTTGTGGTTCAAAATTTTCGGATTTATGAAACAAGTTGGTAATAAATTGTTCGGTACAAATACGTGTTTGGTTTCCGAAGGGATGGTTTAGCTGTTCCGGGTCAAGGGTCGGGCGGATTGATGAGTTTTAAACATCATATATTACGGGATGTTTTATATACTTATCTGCCATGAACTTCATCAGGCAGGTAACTTTTAGAGTGCTCTATACCTTAGAATAAGGAAGTTTATTTTACAAAACCTTTAATATAATCTTTATTTGACGAAAAAATTATGAAAAAACATATAGCAGAAATTAATGGGCTTCGTTTAAACCCTCTGATGACTGATCCTGTATGTCGGTAAGCAGCATCGATCTTCGATCATCGCTGTCCACCATTTGAGTTAGGCTTTTCGCAAATTATTAGGTAATCCAGTGGATAGATGTGGAGATGATGTGTGAGATGTGGAGTTATATTTGCAAAACTCGTGTACTTTACCAAATTAGTACAATTTCGTAAGTACACGAGTTCTGCAAATACAACTCCTTCATTTACAGTAATACCGTACTATGAACTTAGACGTAGTTTACATAAACCATCTGAATCTCAGTACGAAGCTAAAATCTCCAGTAGCAACGAACGGTCAGTAAAAAAAGCCAATAAAATATGATAAACCTATCAAACGCAAAGCTCTTGTACGGACAAAATATTCCTCAACATTCTTCTCCAACGTCCCCGGTTTTGATATCAAACGATATAGCCAACGGCGCCAAACGTCGCGACACAAATTCCTTTTTTTTTTTGTATCCCCGAATTTCATCCTTCTTGTATACTAGTGTTGTGCTTTGTTGTCGACAGGAATTTAAGGTTGTCATCGACTCAAAATAAAAATAATTTAGTCAATTTAATGTTTTTTTTAAAGCAAAGCTTTTCTTTCTGTAACACTATATAGAGTGCTGGCGTACTAATGACAACTTTTGTATCAACCTAACCTAATCTAACTGATAAAGATGACAACCAATATATAAATAAATAATACCAAACAAATACCAAACAAATACCAACCAAACTTTAAAGTCATCTTCAACAATACGATGTATTTGTGCATATTTTTTATCCGGCAAAATCTAAATTATTTTACTAATTTTGTCGATGTTTAAAGTGACATCACTAAACAGGCAACCGCTGTTCTTTTTATCAGACAACGCAGAGTGATTCACGACCACGTTTAGCCAAAATTTTACGTTCCAACACTATCCTGTTATCCCGATAACTAAGAAACGATTCTCTTTCAAATTCCACCGGTAAAGAACCGCTGTGAAAACCCATCTTAGATACAAACTACACGCTCAAGCGACGCGCTGCTTAGCATAGAGACTTGGGAGAAAACAAATGAAAGAAATTCATCGTTTCGCCGCGATGCAATGGTGCTCACGCAATCGAAAACAAGGGACACGCATACCTGTCGATGTCTTTGACGCAAGTCGCATCGCCCGAGGTGCATGAGTGAGGGTCGGTGCCTATTGGTGGTGATGTACCGAAAAATTCAAGGATAAACCAATATCCATCTTGTTCTGTCGTACTAAAATATTTTTTAACTAGCAGACCCGCGCAACTTCGTCTGCGTCACATAAGAGAGAGAGGGTTAGAGAGAGTGGGTCGTAGCACCTATAGTACAATTCAAACATATCACACACATCATTCCGCATAATGAAAATGCGCGCGCGGTACCTGATCATTATTTTGCTGCGGAGTTTTTAAAAACTGTATCTCATAGGATATTCATTGAAATCAAATGATGTAAAAGCAATTTCGTTCAAAATTAAATACTTGTATTTTTTAATAAGACAGAGAACGGACGTATGCTGGTTATAAAATTGGAAAGTTCTTTTTTAAGATTAAGTTTTTAATATGGCTAAAACATATTTTATAGATAATACAAAGATTAACTTTGTAGGTACATGTTTGATATTTTACCTTTAGCTTGTTATTGTCTGTAACAGAGCAAAATGTATGTTTATGAAACTCACTGACAATTTATTTTTAATCTTGCGATGGTCCTAATAAGTACATAATCATCACAACTCAGCCATTGTCTCTTCCTGGTCATATTTCCCCATTTCTCATTCATTACCACAACGACCGGTCCTTAGCTTCCTACATCGATTGAATTCCCACAAAATCCTTAAAAAAAAATCCGTGACCTAAACGATTAATTACCACAGATTTATGAAAGAAAAAACGAAAATGCCTCTAATTAGTAACTGCCCAACAATTGTGTAACAAAATGAATACGATCGTCTCTCTCAACGGCCCTCATATTATAATGAGAACCGCAATTGTTTCCATTCATTCCTTTTTTATCTGTGGGTAAAGAAATAAAGTCATTATATCATTCATACGAAGGTTTCATTCATTCACACGTGTGTGAAACTGCTGATTCTATGACTGGGAGTTCAGCGACGTATAAACGTTACTTACTTCGTGCTTTGACTTAGACATGTGCTCGTCTCTAGTTAGACAGCTGTGTGTAGTAAGTGCAGTTGTGGGGGGTGTGTGAGTATATGAGTGACGTAACGTTTATGGATCGCAGCTTTAGACCGGAAACATTTAATCATTAGAAGGACTATCAAGCAATGATAGCCTAGTGGTGTGACCGTCGGACTGCCAAGTCATAGGTCTCAAGTTTGAACCCAAGACACCTCTGATTTTTCGGATTGAAATATCGGTAATCAGTGAAGGAAAATATCGTGAAGAAACCAGCTTGCTTGAGAGATATTTCTCCACGGTATATAAAGCCAAGTCAGACGCCCATGGGCGGCATAAAAACTGACACCAGATTAGGCACTAACCACACGATAAAGAAGATTAGAAGGGCTACGACTTCAAACAACCAATGATTTTTTTATTTCAGCAAAAATTTGCACCTCTGGAAGACCTTCTGTTCCCTAAAAGAGCACATGAAGGGAAGTCTTCCAATAAAATTAAAAAGAAAACTCATCGACATGTGCATCCTGCCCGTCCTAACCTACGGTGCGCAAAGTTGGTCACTTACTGAACAACAAAAGGCCAAGCTCAAGATTTGCCAGCGAGCGATGGAGCGCAGTATAATAGGTGCCAAGTGATCAGATCGCGTCAGGAACACCACCCTGCGCTCCATAACTCAAGTAGCTGATGTTGGAGTTAAAACAGCCAAGCTAAAGTGGCACTCCCACTTTAGCTTGGCTGTTTTAACTCCAACATCAGCTGGCCATGTCTGACGGATGCACCCGGAGAAGTGGGCAAGGATCATCTCTCACTGGACGCCTGAGGGTGGGCAGCGCCGACGAGTTCGACCGCGGCGAAGGTGGTGTGACGATCTGACCACGTTCGTGGGGCAAACATTGCCAGAAATTGCACAGAACAGAGAGGTTTGGAGGGAGAAAGGGGAGGCCTTTGCCCAGCAGTGGGACACAATGTAGGTTATCAACAAAAAAAAAAATATATTTGCACGCGCAAGAATACCCAAGATTTCATGCTCAGTAGTCGCGCTTGCGAAGGAAAGCTGCAAGATATGGAGCGCAGCGTTCAACGAATAATTCACAAGAAAATCTATCTTCTAAAATTCACCCACAAGCTATGTAACAGCCTTTATTCCTGCTCACAACCCACATACTATCAACATTGCCCGTCCATTGGGTCCACAACTTTATTCCTTCATATTTCGCTCACCAGACGCCATTTTAAAAAGAATTTGTTGCGGACCATTCCTATATTTTTTACTCTTCTACTTTCTGTGGTACCGTTTTATTTTACGTTGCTCCAAGGAAATATTTCTGTGCGGAGTTTAAAGCGACATTTTGTTCGTAAAGCTGGTCTTGTTCTGGGTAATGGAGCGGCTAATTTGTAATTAAATTTTGTGTGTGTGTCGTGTAATATGTGTGTTGGCTTAATTTGAGTCTCGCTTTTGTAATGTGCTTTATTTACGGGATGGGTATGACTATCTTCTGAAACATAATAATGTAGTTACTTTAATTTCAAGTTGCGAGTATTCAAATACGATACCTGTATTCCAATTTAGTAAAAAACTTTAAGTCGCAAGTTGAAGTATTATGTAGACATTTTTCAATCCATTGTTCCATAATGGCGTCTATAAAAATAACGAAAAAAAAAACATTTAAGTAACGCAACGAATAATGATGAATTGGTAAATAAAAGAGATTTGCAATGACTCAGTGTCATTGAGAAGAATTCTAAGATTCTCTGAGATTAGTGAAACTACATCCGGGATAGCCTGTTCTTATCGCTGGCACACTAATTACCTACAGAACGATAAGATAGAACCAACCAACGCAGCAGTGGCGAAGGTTCCAAACAACTCGATTCCTACCGGCTTCCCTTTGAAAAATGGCACAGTCAGTATTCTATAGACGAATAATCACATTAAAGATGTGTACTCCGGCTTACCTCTTACAAAAATTTAAGCTTCACTACTGCAACGCAGCATGAACGTAGTAGGTACTAATCAATTGAAATATTTTTAGGAGCTATCAAAACGCGATTTTTCCGTAGACCGTATACCATATTTGCCGTGACTTGTTCGCTAACTCAATGACTTTACTTTGTATTGATTTCAAAGTAACAAAAAATCTAATTATACAGGTAATTGAAAATTAGTCAGGTTTTCAGGCCAAAATTAAAGTGTTTTTTTGAGGAATAATTGTATCTTTGACTTTTTGGTTTACTTCAACTAACTTATCTATACAGGCGGGACACAGAACTAAAATAAATGGACCAAGTTTGACAAATCTTATGTACACAAATCTCGTGTCACGGTGTTTGTGGTCGCACTCCTCCGAAACGGCTCGACCGTTTTTTTATGTTTTTTTTTATTTATATTTGGTAGGTATGAAAATAGGTCGTAAAGTATATTTCAAACCGCTAGGTTGTCAAAAACTCAATTCACGCGAGCGAAGCCGCAAGCAAAAGCTAGTAGAAGTATATTTTCCTGACATGCATCGCAACCTTGAACTGCACACTTAAAGTGGTCATACTATATGTTGTCAACATCCCAAGTCTAGTGCAATTTCTGACGACACAAGACTAGAAACAAAAGACACTCAAATATAAACAAAAAGACATCTACTGGACGACCTACATTCCCTCCCTGAGACATCCGCAGATTTTCTCGTCTGATTGTCCTGATTATGGTATCAAAGAGAGCACGAAACCGAACAAGCCCTTAATAACTCATAAATTGAATTGTTTTACAAAGAAAATACTTACTTGCATCCCCAAATGACACCGATAAATAATTTATGAAGCAAATTAGGTAAATATTTTCGCCTTTTCGGGATTCCAATTCGATCGCTATTTGGAAGGGGAGACAGAAAACCAATAAGATGTGGGTTTATGAATTATGAAGGCGTCAAACGTTGTTGTTTTTTTTAAAGCCTGTTCTGTTCCACTGCTGGCAAAGACCCCCCCCCCCCCAATTCCTTCCATGAGCACTTTTCCTGTACCTCCTCGAACCAGCCAGATCGTCTCGCCACCACTTTCTGGACCAGCCTCGTCGGAGCCGTCCGTTTTCCGGCAAATATTGAGTGGAGACTTTTGCCGAGCGGTCATCGTGCATGCGACTCACGTGTCCCACGGCCCGCCCAGTCCAACTTTAGCCTAGATTATATAGTAAAAATTATTTGCTCTAGTTTTTTTCCTGGGAGCAAACAGGGGAATACGTTTGTATGGGCTAAACGCCAATAGCCTTTCCTAATTCTCTTTACTACGTAATTCAAAGTTAAACTTCTGCCTTACCTTGCTTTGGTATAAAATCAGAAGTAACACTCGCGATGATTAAAGGGCCGTCCTTTGAGATATCTTCCTTGAATATATAACTAAGTAATTTATTTGACGAGAAAAAATACAGAGGAGTACCGTCTGGAATATCTGCTTTATTTTCTTCTTCAATCTGACGTTTTTAGGCGCAGAGAAAGTTCTTTAAATAATTTTCATGTTTGTATTTTGAATTGGTAAACAGGCTCTTATTTTAAGAAGATTTTAATCATTTGGGGGTTTTCTGTTTTTCGATTGATTTAACTACGAAAGTAAAAATATCTCTCTAAAAGCAAATACATGGATCTCGCCCAACTATGACAGAGCAACTCGAATTCTTCTTTTATTACCAAAACTATCAAGATTTTTGAAAAACTATGCCATCTGTGATGATTTACTAAATTACTTCATGTAAATAAACAAAAAACATCTACAAAAGTAAGAAGAACATCAACATCGTTAAGATCATCTTATTACATGAATAAATAGCTATAAACGTCACAGTCGTCATCAGTAATAAATCCTACTTTTTACTAATATGATAAATGCAAAACTTTGTGAGGATAAATGATGTATGGATGGATGTGGATTTGTATGAAATTTTACACACAGTTTATAACCTGGATTAAAATAAAGTATACTTTTTATCCCGGTACTACGATCCCATGGGACAGTACCGAACATCACGCGGTCGAAACCACAGGCATAAGCAAGTATCATACATAGTAATAAATACCAAAAGTAGTAAATAAAGAGCATCAATTAAACAACAAATTAAAACAACTCAAAACTCCGTGACCCTCAATTCCCTTCCCCCGGCTTTCAAAACGATGCAAATCTCCCCAGCTAATCCATCTCAGCCTTGCACCGACAAATTGAGAGGGTTACACCACTTAACCTACCAAATTGCGAGATTATCCTCAACGGAAGATATTATTTAAATTGCCTTGTAAAGGAAGATAATGCTCGATGTAAAATGTGGATTTTGGGACTCAATATCGGCGAGTTTGGGTTGGGATCTTAAAATTTTACGGTGGACACAACTGTTGGGAGCATTCGAAGTGGAATTATAGGCCTTAGTTGATTATTTCGTCTGGATAGTGGATAGGTATTGAAACTTTTTGGATGTAGTAGGCTTTTCTTTATACCAGTAAATATTATAGATAGCTAACGTTTCATTGATCATGCTTCTTGTTTATGTGTACCTCCTTGCGACTGCACCTGCCATGTTTTTGGATATTGTTAATAGGTACAGTGCATGAGTGCTGTTGTTGATTGATGATGATGATAATGATGAAGGGTGAATGATGAAGGGTCAGTTGAGTGCACTGATGGTCTACTACTTTTTTTTCACCACATGCAACACATAGTACACTCAAACATGAACACACGCTCATAAAACAGCACTCATACACTGTCACACAATCACACACTCGTTTACTCTTCTACTCCACCTTAAATAAGTAATATTACAATACGTTTGCCTATCTGGTTTAAAAATTCTGATCCGTATCTATCGCAATCTTTGGCACCACTTTTGCTATATTTCCTAATAGTGGGGACCTGGTGTCCTAAAATACACGCCTCGGCTTAGTTTAATCGCCATTCTCTCACAAATAAAATACTTTTTCATATATATGTTACAACATAAGTACTGATGTTCTTTATATGTGAGAAAGAAATAACATTCTCATGCCCATATCCCATTTATTTGGGGTCGGCGCAGCACATGTTCTTCTTCCATACTTCTCTGTTACTCGTCATCTCAGCAGTCAGCTTCTTTCTAGCCATATCATCCTTCGCACAGTCCATCCATACCACTTTTCATCCGTATGCTCTAAATTATAAGGTTGAAAAGTGGTCGACCGTCAGTGAACCTCGGAATTACATTATCAGCATCAGTAGGTATTCAGCTGCATCCAGTTAGGCTGGAAGCCGACTCCGAACATAGTTGAGAAAAGGTGTGGCAGATGATGTTGTTTTTGGATATTGAAGGTTGTGTATGTGTTGTGCAGGAAATCAAGATGGCAACCAATCGCTTTTCTTTTAAAATTAAAGTTCGCGAGTACATTCGGAAGAAGCTGGCAGTTCCGTCACAACGGTAATGTTTTCCCCATTGTTTGTGTTTTTATTTTAGTATATTCGTGTAAATGTCTATTTACATTAATCTAAATTTTGATATATAATCCTCAGTTAGTTAGCTAGTTTCTTTTTGTTGTTCTTGTAGCTGTTGTGTCTTGTATTAATTAAAATTATTTTCAGATATACACCTACCACTGCTTGTCTCTGCATCACCCAAAGGTTGAGTGGTAGAAAATGCCTATGGCATTAAGTCCGCCAATGTGCTTTTGTGCTTGAAGTGTTAAATAAATAAATAAATATACGACGTGGTCTTGAAAATCATCCTGTCGATTTTCAAGCCTGAGTCAGTTTTTATCTACTCTTCGAAGTACAGCAAAGACCGAGTAAATAATTGCTATATTTCACTATTCCCTTGGTGTTGGTGTGTGTGTTGTTACTTTGGCTGATATTCACCATATTACTCGTTTCGTGGCCTCATAATCGTGTGTAACCTTTTCCCAACTATGTTAGGGCCGACTTCCAGTCTAACCGGATGCAGCTGAATACCAGTATTTTACATCGAGCGACTGCCTATCTGACCCCCACAGCCCAGTTAGTACTGGGTAATACGATACCCCTTGGTAAGACTAGTTGTCAGACTTTCGAGTTACAGTAGTCATTACTACTGTAACGACTGTCAAAGATCTACAAATGACAGCCGGGACTCGGTTGAATGGGTCACCCATTCAAGGACCAACCTAGGCAATCGCGGCTTAACCTAAAGATCGACCCGAGACCCGGCGGCTGTTATTATTTAGCCACGAGCTCTTCGTGGCCTATTGATAGGAAAACAAAAACACATCTTTAATTCCTAACATGATCAATCTTATTATACCTCCACCTACACATACACTACGCTGTGACATTTGGTAAAGGATTACAATTTTTAGGATCTTATCGTGATTCTGTTAGAATATAAAATGAGGCAAATTGGCTTTACGTCAGGTGGTAGGCGTAGGAAGACTGTAGGCGTAGTAGACTCAGAAAAGAGGTTTATGTCTAAACTTAGCCACTTATAATGGTGAGTGGGAGTGAATGGCTTCGTGCAGCTGGTGAAGTCACTTGAGTTAAATACAGGGTGTAAACAGACCCTTCACATAGCCGTCAACCAAGCATTCTGTACATCAAACTAAGTAACTTGACGCCAAAATTATTGTTGGGAATCGACTTTTTTTTGGGGTGAAAAATCACGTTTTACGGTAGGACTCGATGGAAAGCACTCAAAGCATTGTGCTGATGGATGGATTGAATAGTACGGGGTTCGTGGAGGTGTGTAAAGTAAAAATCTTACATTAAAAACATGTATTTAAAAAAAAAACTTGTGAAAAAGTTGGAACTTTGACCCCTAATATCTCCGTAACTAGAAGGTTCCCAGGTATGGTCCAGAACAAAAAAATGATCGCAAAGACGGGGAGGACAAGTGCCTTTCGGATATGTTAAGGATTTATTTACACCCTTTATGTCTGGCCGAAATCGTTTTTTTTGGCGGTAAGACAGAGAACTTATTTTGAAGGTTTTTTTTAATGAGTCTTTAGTCTATTCTGTCCCACTGCTGGGCAAAGGCCTCCCCCATTCCTTTCTAACTCACTCGTTATTTTGCCTTCCTTTTGAAGGAATGATGTCTCTTTTATAACTGGTTTTGCAATAGAGTATTACTTGATTAATAGATTAGTTCGTCATGAACCCAGTATATTGCAGACCACTGCTAAACTTAGGCTTGTACCAAAAGGGTCTTGTTACGAACACAGCTCTCCTCCTTTCTGATCTAGTCTGTCCAAGTCGCGCCTATAGCCGTCAACCGGGCACAAGTCCAGACTCCGTGGCTGCTACTAAGAAATTCCAGACGGAAAAACCTAATAATATTTTGCCCGATCTGGGAGTCGAATCCAGGACCTCACGCACAGCTGTTGCGCTTGCAACCACTAAACCAACGAGGCAGTCAAACCCTATCAACATTAACAGTATCCATCCAGCGTTCGACTTAACCCTCCCATCTTCTTTAACGTGTAGAAATAAATATGTTTTCTTTCTTTCTTAGAAAACATTTAAATCTTATTCCAACAATATCTATCCATAATTTTATCCTAATATCAAGTTTGAGCCGTCTCCGAGCTCTGAAGGACACTATACTACTCCAATTAGCGCCAAAACTTAATTGTGCCGCTGAAACTTCGGCTGCACTGCGGAACTGGGTCAATTGTAACAATAGCCTTCGTGCACCATTCATTATCTTATTTCACTCCTTATATTTAAGGTTTTCTCGTTTATTGATCAGTAATTCTTTACATTACTTGAGGAAAAGTTGTTAAGTTCCTCAGAATGTTAAAAAATAAGGTTTTGGCGCGTGAAATGGAGGTCAGGTCAGGTCTGCCAGAAAACGTATGCACACTACCTACTTACGTCGTTTGGGAAAAAACCTTGTCCTTAGTGTTGGTCCAAAGATTGTCTGGAAGATATCTCTATCAGCGATAACACCGCCATTGTTACCATAGAATTAAAAATTTCACCAGTTATGTTGAAGTCCCATGTAATGGGGGCTAGCCTATTGCTATCAATCGGGCACAAATCCAGACTCCGTAGCTGTTACTGAGAAATTCCTGATGGAATAACCAAACAATACTTTACCCAAACCGGGAATTGAACACGCATACAAAACAAAATTTCCACGCGAATGAAGTCGCGGGCAACAGCTAGTTAAGAATAATGTAAAACAGTTGTGTTTAAATTTTAGTGTACAATCTTTACATACTGTTTCAAGCTTTCACGGTTTACACATATACTGTCACTTACGGGATATCTTCCGTGATTGTTCATTTTTTTTTGAGCTCCCGATATCGCAGTTGCGGCAGTTCATACATCGGCCAAACGAAGCGAACTGTCTCATGCCGCATCAAAGAGCACATAAAGGCTGTGAAAAACAACGATGAGCAAAAATCTGCCATAGCTGAACACCTACTGCAGTCAGGGCCCAATCACTGGATCGAATTTCACAAGCCGCAGATTTTGTCAACGGATAGACATTACGTACCAAGGCTGACAAGAGAAGCAATTGAAATAAGAAAACACAAAAATTTCAATCGAGAGGATGGCTTCAAATTGTCAAGTACGTGGAATCCAGTTTTGAGTAAGCTCAAGAGTAGCAGCCGGTGTCGTAATAAGGACTCCACAAAACCTGGTGATATTGTGAGTGTGTTTTGCCGTGACTTACACCCGTAGTTTAAGTCGTGGATTGAACTTAAGTCGGACTAGACACGCCTACTTTTCACCCCATAAGTCATATTGACAGCTACAGTTTGTTTATAATTTGACATAAACGCCCACTTTTCAAGGGTTTTGTAGTACAAGAATGTTTTGGCGCTCGAATGAAGCTGACAGGGGGGCGCTGTTGGTAAACCTTTTGTTAATTGTTTTGTAAAAAATATTGAGAAAAGAAAGAGATAGCTGCATTAGTTCCGATGTTTGCCCGCGCCATCAGATCCTTGAAACCTACCTTGTGGGTGACATATGTACCTACTGAAATCCAAGTGAATCGACGTGTGTAAAATTGTTTTCTTGTTATAGCCAAAGCAAGATGAATTTTGAGGAGTATGTCGGTTATGTAGGATACGATATGCCATACAATTATTTATCGCGACCCGATGCCGACAACCCGTTAGAATGTGACATCAATATACAGTTCCAAAGACACTTTCGATTTTAGAAGGAAACCGTACAAAAATTGGAAAGCCATGCGAGAGGTCTTTGCCCAGCAGTAGGACATAGAGGGCTGATATAAATAAAATAGGGAAGCTACTGTAAAAGAAAACGCGGTTCGTTTTTGGTTCCAACGTTTTCGTTCTGGAAATTTTGACCTACAGCCCGTGGACGGCCCTTGTTGATAAAAACTATTTTCCGTCGCCTTTAATTTCCAAGCCAGCTAGTATGTAGTCGGGATTATTAATCAATGATTATTAATATTGCGAGCACTTGCAAATATCCGTGGTAAATATATATAAAGCACGGTTTCTTTTTCAAATCGGTAGGTATTGGTATCGGTAGGTGTTCATTATCATGGGATTGTATGAATTAGCAATCAAGATCGCGTAAATAATTATATTAGTGACAAATAGTCGTAATATGGAGTACCGTACACATAAAAGATGAATACAAACTTAATTCACGTGATATTTCTAAAGCATGAGAAAACTAACGAACCATGGTGAACCAACGAATGGTGCTTATGAGCGAGCTTGCCCATACTCGTGTTGTTTTGTTTATACCTACGATACCACAAAGTCGCTCTCATCATCTATCTATACTTAAAAACATCATCAAGAGTCAAATAGGCCTTCGAAACTCACGTAGACGGGGCATGGCGCGCAGTTTTACGCAGGGCGTGCAGGGCGCATTTACCTATTAGTAAGTAGGTAGAATATTTCTGAGGTAGTCGTGTCTGTAAATATATGTGAAAACCCGATTTTCGCGTTGGCTCGTGATACAACATCATCATCATCATCATTTCAGCCGAAAGACGTCCACTGCTGGACATAGGCCTCCCCCAACTGTCGCCATATTGACTCGTGATACGCGACACTGATATTAAATATTATGTAAAAGTATTATGTCTATATAGATTCCTAATGAATCATTTGATTGTCGCCACCGGTGTCCAATCTCGAACCAAGTTATCAATATTTCACATAAATGTAATGTAATTGATATGAAAATGAACAAGTTATAAGTAAGTACATGTAAGAAAAACGCGAGTGTGTCTGTATTGCTCAAATAAAATGAAATACTTACACTAACTATTATTTATTACCTATTCAACTTTAAAAGTAAAAGCTTACACATAAATCTTACATAACTATTATAAATGCGAAAGTTTGGATGAATAGATGTTTGTTACTCAATCGCCAGAACGGCTGAACAGATCTGGATGAAACTTGGTACAGAGATATATTATAGTCTGGTATAGCACATAGATCTTTCTACCTGTAGTAATACGGGTAATCCCATTGCCTTTGCGGTACTATCGCAGTAGTATATAGATTGTAAATAGAAGGAGAAAGAAAAAAATACAAATTTGATGCAACCAACTTGGATGTAGCGCTCGTCAGCCGCTGTTGTGGCCAGTTTCTGTTATATTGCAATAATAAAACAATCAAATCGAATTCTTATTCGCCGTTGCGTTTAGTGGTTTAGCCGGCTTATCTTAGGTTTGTTTTCATATGATACGGGAAAGGACAGGTGTAAGCTAAACATGAGTAGCAGGCGGCTTGCTACTGCTAAACGGAGGAAGAGAAGGGCCGATATATGAAACCCACCATTATGTTGGGTGACCACAACCATGTCATGCGCACAAACTCATTCTGCAGAGTAATGATGAGAGAATAAGCGATAACGAATCCAAAGAAATTCAAGGCTACTCGGTCCATCGTCCAACTGAATTCTTCCCTCAACTCTGGACGACCGGAACCTTCTAATCTCAGGAATTGCTGGTTCCAATTGAAAAAATCTTTTAGTGTTGGATAACCCTTTTGTTGAGGAATAGGAGCGGAGCATTAAAAAAATGTTGCGAAAACGGGTTTTTTTTAAATATAAAAATCGCGGACGAAGGTCGCGGGCAACAGCTAGTATGTTTATAATTGTGTGATGATCATATTTGTATTTTTGTTCTCTCGTTGGTCAAATAGTCATAAGCGCAATTGCACGGTGTAAGGTTCGATCCCCATGCATGCAGTGTTGTTGGGTTTTACTAACCTAGAGATTGGATCCAGTCTTACGTAGTCCTACGTGAATGAAAATGAAAAATTTCCTTTGTTTTTCTATGTCTATAAATGTGTAATTTAGATATTTTTTATACGTGATACTACTTTTAAATAAAATAAAAACCAGTTGGCTTGTACAATAATAATTTAATTTATTTTTTCGGCCTCGTCCCTTGTAACATTACTGAATCGAAGTAGCTGGGCGGCACTCAAACGTTCGAGTTTTGCCTTTTGGTACGCTTCTTCTGCTGCCTTCACCACCACTTCTGCTTCTCCATTTTCAGCAGATGTTACTCCTCCTCTCGTTCCTCATTCTGTTTTAAATTTTTCGCCCGTACCTCCTTTATTATAACTTGGGCGCGAACATATATTAGTATTAATTTGCTAACCACAAGCACCTTCAAAAAACACTAATGAGAATATAAAAAATAAAATGCTTCGAGTGAATACAAATAGATTGATGAAATTCTGTATTGGTGCCATACACAGATAATTTAACTTTCTGATGTACGGTAACGTGTAGAGATGAACTGAAAATCATTTGATCAACCCTACCAATAAACTGCGAGTTTGCTGACGCCAAGTCAGTCGAGTTATTTTCAGGTGGCCCTTGAGCCACCGGTACCGGTACCTCGTCTACTGGACGAAATTCCAGAACTGAAAAAAGAAAGTAAATATTTTTAATAATCTAATCATATATTCGTTAACACAAAGAATAGAATCAATAAAATTACTAGACTATAGGTGTATCGTCAGCAGGAGTTTCACTTGGCATAGTGTCACAGTCCATTGCGAACCTCAATTTCAAATCGGTGCGTGAGATCTGAGGACGCGGGGCCAGGATAGGGGCCACACCCAGTCCTCATTCTTTCTTTTTTTTCTAAATTAAGGGTGGCCTTAATATTGGACCAGCACCTGTTTAACTGAGATTCGGTTCTCTATAAAAAGAAAAGATTGCCGTTCATTACGATCATCAAACATAGACCAGGTATTAATTAAACAGCATACATGTTATTTGGTACTTACGCGCGAGTTAAATACTGAGTTATACTCTTGGGTTAGGCGAGCCCACAGCACATTTTGTCGCTCATGAGCTGCCCGGCAACGTCGTATTTTGAAGAAGCTTGTACTTGCAGACAAGTTCCTGTCCTGACTTTTCACCATCCGAAAAGAAAATTCTTGATGCCATTATTTTAAGTGAAAATCTTATAAATGAACCACGAAAAAATAAATATTTATTTTCAAGTAATTCCGTTTAAGTTCTTTGACAAATGATGCCAACCAAGAGCATTCGGTAGAACATCAATTGAAGACATCTCTAGCATTGGGACGTATTTTAATATAACATTTTTAGCATACAAAGCAGCTTGCAACCTTCATGCAACATACTTATTTTGGGTTTGAAATGGACAGCATGTTTTGGAGGTAGATTAAGGTGAGTACTCATCTGAGCAATTAAACGTATTGTAACATTGGTTGATAAATTGAGGAATGATATAATACTGCAAGGTTGCGGTTGAAAAGGAGATGTAGAGACAAACAATTAAAAGAATATGTTTGGATGATGGTCTTGTTGAGAGGACGAGTAAAAGGCGACTAACAAAACCCGAAAGAGAACACCTTAGAAGGACAAAAATTATTGGTATTGTTCTTAAAAAAGGTCAGGTGGCAGTGCTCGCGACCTGCGTGCGTGTATGACCAGATGTATGAACGTGAACGAAGCAAAAGGAGTAAGCCGGTGGGGTTCTTTAGTGACTGTTCTTACTGTGTGGCATTTAGGTACTCTTCGTTGATATGTTGGATTTGCAAGTCGCGTGTGCTGCAATTTAATTTAATATTAAAAAAAAAAACACTGAGCGAATTAGGAGAAGTAACGACCAGCAAAGTCCACGCACCTCTTTCCATGTTGCACGATTTGCCCGCGCTCGTGTTTTTGCTCGATGAAATGTTACACAAGTTGCTTGTTTCTTAGCAAAATCAAGTTTTAACAAAGTGTCAAGCGGCTCGATGTCTTGTTGCAAATGCAAGCTCTAGCTAGTCTGTCCTCACCTTTTGAACATCATTGAGTGGGTGTTGCTGATACCGTGGTGGGCGTTCCTCACCTGTTGCCATGACAACAAATGTCGACTTAAGTTCAAAAATGAACTAAGTCGGCGTTCTGGAATATGGGTGTAACACCCATATTCCAGAACGCGTTCCAATAGTGCGCGTAGCAAAAGACAAAGAAAGAGGGTAGATAGATTTGTCTGCTCTTAACAATTTATTTTTCCATCCACCCGCATTCTCCAGTCAACCCGCGATCATGGCGCTTGCAACAGCGCCGAAATATCGGGAGCTCAAAAAATGAACAATCACGGAAGATATCCCGTAAGTGACAGTAATCTTTACATAGTATAAAACAAAGTCGCTCCCGCTGTTTGTACGCTTAGATCTTTTAAACTACGCAACGGATTTTAATGCAGTTTTCAGCTATAGATAGAGTGATTCAAGAGGAAGGACATATAAACATATGTATATATTCCCGTGCGAAGCCGGGGTGTGTCGCTAGTAAAGTATATTTTACTGTATTCTCCCACCCTCTATAAGGCGACTTCGAAAAATTACAAGGCTTTGAAAATTAATGTAGTTTTCTGTAGTAGCTGTATGTATTTTTAGTGGGGAGAAACAATTAAATTAACCATTTTAGTTGTTTTACGAGCGAGAGGACCTGTATCATACTGTTAAACACTTTCGAATGAAAGAAAATTCACCAAAACCGTATCTTTATTAACATTAAGTTGGTCTGGTGTGCACTGTATGGTGTCGGACGTAAAGAATAGCACTGTCCCATATCTTCGTGGGTGTCGTAATAGGCGACTAAGGGACTTACCAGAGAATGGGCAGCAGCGTTCTCTGTGCTTTTAAACAACCGTACTGCGATCGCCAGCCAGCCTGCCAAGCGTGGCGATTATGGCAAAACCCCCCTTTGGGGGAGGCCTATGTCCAGCAGTGGACGTCTTTCGGCTGAAATAATGACGGTGATTATGATGATGGTGTTACCCCAGCCTCAAATTAATTTCTTATGTTTGAAAACATTTCAAAGGGATTCGTACTTTTTAGTGGGAGACGAACCCACTAATATTGTCCGATTATACAGGGTGTAAACAGACCCTTCACATATCCATCAACCAAGCATACTGTACATCAAACTAAGTAACTTTATGCAAAAACTATTGCTGGGAATCGACTTATTTTTTTGGGGTGAAAAATCACGTTTAAAGGTAGGACTCGATGGAAAGTAAAAATCTTACATTAAAACATGTATTTAAAAAAAAACTTGTGAAAAAGTTGGAACTTTGACCCCCAATATCTCCGTAACTAGAAGGTCCCAGGTATGGTCTAGAACAAAATAATGATCACAAAGACGGGGAGAACAAATGCCTTTCGGATGTGTTAAGGGTCTATTTACACCCTTTATATACCGTGAAAATTCACAAATAAACCGATGATTAAATTCCTTTACTTCCAATAAAGAAGTTCGTTGAACTAAAACTAAGTAACGTAGCTCGGGAGACGACGTGCACGGCGGAGGTAATATCCGCCGTCTGGTAAACATTGTGCACAGGTGACACAATATCATGTTGGTAGTTGGAACACACTTACCTAGACAACTTGATACTTTCAATGGTATTGCTCTTTAGACACCTTGATACTTTCAGTAGGTTGTGTATTGTTGTTTTAAAAGAATACGAAGTATAAATAAGCAGAAAACAATCAAAGTCTTTAACCCCACTAGATAGAAAGTACTTTGCTATTAACTTACTATGCAAATACGATATTTTACATAACTTGGCGCATGTTTTCTTCATGTCTGTTTTCTTTTTGTGGTTTTTGTTAATTTTTCAAAGCCCACAACATAATGCTGGCCTGGGAATCGAACCCAGGATCTCTCCCACGTTCAGCAGTTAATTGAATTATTCAGACGTAATTGTGTATATATGGCTCCACTTATCTTTAACTCTCTATCAAAATTTATCACTGATCTTCCGTACAAAAAATTCTGCAAAGTTCTGAAAAAATGGCTTATTTCACATAGCTTTTATTCCATAGCGGAATTTCTCAAAAAATCTAATTGTCACTCATATCACTACCGAATTGCATTGTAAAGAATTACCTACATTATATGATGTTGTGTTTGTATATTTTAACAATTTTATTACGCTAAGAATTTGTTGTATGTTTAAAATACTTTAATATGTTAACATTATTCGTTTTTAGTATTTAACAGTCTAACTAACCTGTTCTACATAAATAAATACTTTATTTAGTTAGTTACCTACCTAATTTAATATTTGTGTTTAATAATATTTGCATGCTATTTTTATGGCGAAATGTGTTATTGCACTTCATGTCATTTTTACCATCTTTTGTAGGTACCACATTTACAGCAAATAAATAATTTTGACTTTGACTTTGACTTTACGACTTTTGTGATGTTTTTACTTTACTTTTACTAGCGATTCAAATCGCATCAAAAATTGACTGTTTAACTCAAACTCAAAGCATTTATTTCAATTAGACCATCACAGGCACTTTTGAATGTCAAACAAAAAAAGCGAAGCTACAATCACAGTCACAAGACATAATAACTTGAGAAAGTGCTGTAGTTGCGCATTCCAAAGCGTTAAGTTGGTGATCAATTTTCTTTCCTTGACTTTTCTAATTTTTCTTCTTTTTTTAATCGAAAAAGGTTATTAAAACATAATTGCAAAAATCTTGGCACAAGCAAGCCACAGTTCTTCAACTTCTTATGGAACTAACTGAATGCTGAGACCAGAAAGCAATTCGATTGACATGGAACCTGTCCAATTCTGCTGATATAAATTTAACATTGCTTTAACTTAGTATCTGATTATGTTCCGCAAAGTTTTTGAGGAGCGTGCCAGAGGAAATTGGCGTTCGTTTAAGATTATTGGGGACAGTCATAGATATCAATTTTGCTCGACCTACAGTGGTAACACTTTGACCTTGAACTGACCTACTGCAGTGCGGAGTATAGGTACATTGGGAGAAGGACATATACTGATGTTGTTACCACTAACATCCGTTCGACTATGGCCCAGCGCACACCGCTGAAGGCGCGGCGGAGCGCATTTCCTTGAAACGCGCGGGCGGATTCCGCGGGCCCCAAGCGGCGCCAAGAGCCCTTGAGAGCCCTGGAGCGGAGAGACGCGCGGCGGCGTGCAGCTACTCCGAGCGCGCCCATGTCATTTAGTGCTGATCGATACTTTGTACACACAACTCGCTCACTAGTTAAAACTCTCCAGGCATCTGACCGCCAGCCAGCCGGGCGCGGGGTAGTGCAGCGGAGCGCAGAGCAGCACGGCGGCGACTGGAGCAGTCGCGCTCATGCTCTTGTAGTAGCTTGAGGGCGCTCCGAGTACCGCATGCGAATTTATTCTTATATTGACCGTATGTCAAGTTTGTTAAGGTTTATATTAAATTGTTGTCTTCAATTGCTCTCTGCCGCGCCTAAAGCGGTATGCGCTGGGCCTATATCTACATCTTTATCCCTATTCACACGAGGAGGGAACAAGAAATACGCAGCAATTTCTATGTATATCTGGGCTCTATTGCTTCCAACAAACCTTACAAAAACAGTCCAGGCAGGTCCACTTTGTGAAAGCCCTTCCACACACGCTGCGCCTTTTGGCACTCGGTTGCCACTCCAGAACCTTTTTATCGAATCATCAGTTTTGCGTGGATGTCTAGTCGTCGTCGTACTCGTATTCTAGTGGTCGCAAGCTTGACTACTGAGCATGGGGTTCCGGGTTCGATTCCCAGGTCGGGCAAAGTGTTTTTAGGTTTTTCCATCAAGAATTTCTCAGTGGCAGCCACGGAGTCTGGATTTGTGCCCGGTTGATGTCAATAAGCTCGCTCGTATTTTCCCGTATCAGCTCGTTTTATTTTCGGGGATTAAAGGCGTGACGTTATGCTATTTGCCCTTTCCACTGCCACTCAAGTAATGTCGGTTACCTTAGTTCTCCTGGTCATTCTTGTCTGATTCCATGCTTTGTATCTAAATACTTTTATTGTAATATTTATACAGGGTAGAAGGGATATCGACGCACAAACTGTTACCACGTATTCAGTAGAAATCTCATTCCGAACCCCCACATATATTCTTTTTATCGGTAATTAAAAAAAAAAAGCTGTTCCATACATTTTGAACGTGTAGGTATTGCACTTTTGTAGGAAACAGCAGATTGTTTTTTTCCCGGGGGGATTCGGAATAATGTACTGAAAACATTGTAATCGTCTGCGCGTCGATGACCCTTCCACCCTGTATGTTTAAGTGTAATTGTTAATTACACTAGTGATGTTATTCGCTTATTTAGTCACACATGTGCACTCAAAATCTGTCTTTCTCTCATACACACACACAAAACACACACGCGCGCACTTACATATACAATTGATCGTATTTCTTTTTTCTCTTTCTGTTATTTACCTATTTGTAGGTTTAGAATGCAAGGGAAGAGCGGAGCCTTCAACTACAGGCATTGTCTATTCATAAATGAACGTTCCTCGACATGCAATGTAACTGAAAATAATAATAATAATTCCATTTATTTCAGGTCCAAGACCCATATAAAAACCAAAAATAGACAAAAATACAAATACAAACACATAAATTGTAGCTAGAACCTAAATATCAGAATTACGTTACAATAAAAAGGAACAAAAAAAAAATGATACGAATAAAAAAAAATGAATGAAAATGATACGATTTAATTTAGTACTAGTTTCTATTAGTCTCTTTCTTTAAACACAACTACAAAACCAACATTCCCATACAAATAAACACACACCAAACGTCTTGCATCTTGTCGAAATATCGTGAGACAAGAGAAAGAGCAATCACTTAGCGAAATGACTGGCGCTCAACGAAGTGAATTGGAGGGTAAGTACACACTTTATGTTAGCGAGGACTTTTGGCCGAATTTGGAGAAACAAATGGTTCATGTGTACTGTTTGAAGTTGTAATTGAATGTGTTTTTAGGGTTTTTAATGATGATGGAGCATTTTATTGTGAATTTTATTCTTCTTTCGTGTCTTTGGTACATCATCATTCTCTTGCCCTTATCCCAATTCATTTGTGGTCGGCGCAGCATGTCTTCTTCTTCCATACTTCTCTATTACTCGTCATCTCATCAGACACCTCTTTTCTTGCCATATCATTCTTAACACAGTCCATCCGTCGTTTCTTTGGTCTTCCTCTACTCATATACCCATTCACATTCATACTCAAACTATTCCGTGTCGTTGGTACGTCTTTTCATATTACTTTGGCCCAATAGGTCTACACCTGTTAGTGACGTATTTAATTACTAATGTAATTGTAAGTAAGACACTTTATAGACAGCTAGCTGATGCCCGCGGCTTCGCCCGCATATAGTTCGGTAATTGTCCCACGGGATCGTACTAAAGGGAGACTAGAAGCTAACCCCAATTGATATCGATTAAATTCTGAGTTTTTATCATGTTTGGTCGTGGTTCTAATTCACTATTAAGGCTTCCTGGAAATGCCCGGCTTGTTGCAACGTTACTAGACGTGCTAGGTCAAACATAAATACGCCTGTGCGCAGCTACACTGAGCTCCCAGCTGATGACCTCTCTATGGATATGTCATGTGATAACTTAGACCACAGTTATCTTAGCTCATCCACAAGCTTGGGCAATAAAACAATGACCACGGACAAGTCGTTGAAGCCTAACACCAATGCAGACTTTGAATCGTTCACTGCTAATCTGCAATCAACCCTAAGTCAATGGCGTAGTGACATGAGTACAGACATGCGTCAGTTGCGTGACGATATTAGGTCCACCCTATCAGATATTCAGAAGGAAATGCAGACATTGCGTACAGAGCAAATCCTCTTAAAACAGCGAGTCTCTGATCTCCGTGATGACGTCATAACACTTCAAACTAGTGCCCAGAGCCAGTCGCTGGAACACGGCATCCTACAGAAGCGTGTAGACGAACTGACCAGTTCACACGCACCAGCTGTGTCGGAGCTGTTAATCAGTAACTTGGAAGCTAAGATCGACGTATTGGAACAGCAGGCTCGACAGTGTAATGTGGAAATATGTAATGTACCCGAGAGGCGCAATGAAAACTTATCAGTAATTGTCCAGGCTGTAGGAAGTGCACTTAAGTCTCCAGTCTTACTGAATGACATTGTTTCGGTGCACAGGGTGCCCCACGCGCACCAACAAAGCACACGACCAAAAAACATCATTCTCAAATTCGCTACCCGCCTACAGAGGGACAACATGCTTAGCGCATTCCGTAAAGCTATTTCATTGAAGTCTGACCAAATCGGTATCTCTGGCATATCCACATCTGTTTACGTTAACGAGCACTTAACTTTGCGAAAGAAACAGTTATTTCGTAAAACCCGTGAAGTCGCTAACAATCATAATCACAAATTTGTATGGATCAGAAATGGTACCATTCTGGTTCGCGAACGCGAGGGTGAAAATGCATTCGCAATACGTGGAGAAAGCGATCTCAATAAAATTAAAACCAAAACTAAACCAACTGAATAACTGTTTCTTCCGTACAATAATCCATTGCACTACAACTATTTATTTTCGAAGTTTTTCACCTAAGTTAAGTAATATTATTTTTTCTATGTTGCATGTGTTGTTAATCTTAATTATCTTATTATCACTAATTTCATTATTTTTAATTTTAGAAATCTTAATTGTTTTAAAAATCATTTCATTTTCCAATTGTTTATACTCAATTTTAATTACTGACATTTATTGGGACTCTATGTTTATTTTTATGTTGCATCTTATTTCAACACAATATTTATGCGAACTGAGAATATTGACTGTCTTTTGTGAGTACGACTTAGCCGATTATTATTTTTATCTAACTGCGATGTTGGCCATTCTCGATCCTATCTCATGTGGGCTCGTGTTACCAGGCTTTTCAGCCATCATTTGGCTATTACTTGCGTGCACAACATTTGTTGTTCTATATGAATTCATGGTAGGGTACTGCGTTTATGGATAGTAACGACCAAATATCAATATACTACCAAAATTGTAGAGGTGTACGAACCAAACTGCACACCTTGTTTGTAAACATTTTATCGTTTTCATATGACGTCATAATTCTAACTGAAACATGGCTTGTACCCGATATTGCTAGCGTTGAGCTCGTGGATCCTCGATATGTTGTTTATAGATGCGACCGAGATCGTAACACAACAAAAAAACGAGATGGCGGCGGGGTCCTCATCGCAGTGTTGCGGGAACTTCGTTCGTGTTTGCTTAATGTTTCTAATCGCTTGCATAATGACTCCCCCACCTGCATTGAGCATCTCATGGTTGGATTTCCATGTAAAAATAACAGTTCTAAAATGCACGTTATTAGTGCAGTATACATGCCACCTTGGGTGACCGCTGATATCTATAGCTCTCACTTTGACACACTGCAGGACTTATTAAATGAACCTGACGTTATGGGTGTATTCATTGTTGGAGATTATAATCTTCCGGATGTTACGTGGCAGGATGCCCTGACCGGTAGTCAGCAACAAATCACTGGCATGACTTGCATAGGGCCTTCCCCTATAAGTCAAAATCAAAAAAATCAAAATATTTTATTTCACATAGGCCTAGATGGGCACTTATAAAACGTCGACAAAAAGGTGCACGGTCCGGGTTGGTCGTTTCCTATGGAGAAGAACCGGCAAGAAACAAGTTCTGAACTCCTTCAGCTAATGTCAGCCCTGGATGCCTACCAATATAACAGGATATCCAATCGAAATGGTAAAATTCTCGATTTGTTCATTTCTAATATAATTTGTACTTTGAGCCCTTCAATAGACCCCTTATTACCTATAGACCCACACCACCCTCCGTTTGTTGCAATAGCCCCCATAGGTATATCAATGCAAACCATAAAAAGAAAACCCATGAAAAAATACGATTTTCGCAAGGCCAATTATGATGTTATCAATAGACAAATCGATGAAGTCGAATGGGCGGTCCTGTTGGACCATCTTTCTTCCGAGGAAGCGGTGAAAATATTTTATGATGTGTTAGACGACATTGTTTCACCTAACGCTCCTCTAGTAAAGTCTCGGGCACTTGACTTTCCTGTTTGGTTTTCTCCTCACTTGATTAAGACTTTCAAAAAGAAACAGCGCCTCTGGATAAAGTGGAAGAAGTTTAAAAACATCAAAGACTACAATATGTTTGCCGAATACCGAACAACTTTTAAAGGACTCTGTAAAAATTGCTATTCTGCCTACATTAAATCCGTTGAGGACAATCTCACCTCCAATATTAAATGCTTTTGGACTTATATATCAAATCGCAAAGATAAATCAGGCATTCCATCTACGATGCAATACCAAAATCATAAGTCGAGTGCTCCAGACTTGGTTTGCAATATGTTATCCGATTACTTCCTGTCAGTATTCGAACCTGCATCGCCTACGTTGTCGACGTGGACCCCGCCAGCTCACTGTAACGCTACATCTTAATCGACAACCTATGTATCGAGGAATCTAAATTACTTCAGGAGTTAAAAAACCTCGACCCATCCAAAGGGGCGGGCCCTGATGGATACCCAGCTCTGTTTTTTAAGGCTACCGCTAATAGCATCTATAGACCGCTTCATATTATTTACAATAAATGCCTGTGTGAAGGGGTGTTTCCTGAAATATGGAAACGGGCCAATATAACGCCCGTACACAAGGGTGGCTCGAAACATGATATTGAGCAATATCGACCCATTTCAATTCTATCGACCTTGTCAAAGCTGTTTGAAAGACTCGTGCATAACGAAATCTACCCAATCCTGCACAACGTATTAATTCCTGAACAGCATGGTTTTGTTAAACACCGATCCACTATTTCTAATTTATTAATCTTCACCAACTATCTTTTTGAAAACATGGATAGACGTTCGCAGGTGGACGCTGTTTACACAGATTTCAAAAAGGCCTTTGACAAGGTCGATCATGAAATTTTACTTAATAAAATTGCATTTAATGGGATACGAGGAAACTTGCTCCGGTGGTTTTCATCCTACATTCAAAATAGAACACAGAAGGTTGTTGTGAGTGGCCATCAGTCTGATACAGTGTCTATAACCTCTGGTGTTCCACAGGGCTCAATTCTGGGACCACTCCTTTTTAACATGTATATAAATGACATTGGGAGATGCTTCTTAAGTACTAAATTTCTTATGTATGCCGATGATTTGAAAGCTTTTAAAATTATAACTACAATTGAAGACTGCTTCAAGAAGACTTAGACAGACTCTCAGCATACTGTCTTGACAACAAATTACACTTGAGCATCTCCAAATGTCAATTTATAAATTTCACAAAAAACAAATATGTCACAAATTTTAAGTATAGGCTAAATAACGCCTTTCTGAGTAACACATCTATTGTAAGAGATCTTGGTGTTCTACTGGACAATAAGTTATCACTTAATCAACACGTAGATAGAATTGTTAATAATTCGTTTAAGATGTATGGCTTTGTCATGAGATCATCTACTGAGTTTAAACGGCCCTCCACCTATCTTTACTTATATAAGACGCTTATACGCTCTCAGCTCGAATATGCGGTCCCAATTTGGAACCCGTTTTACAAGAAATATATAGATATGATCGAGAAAGTCCAGCGTAAATTTCTTCGCGCCATGTACTATAGGTGTCATAAAAGGTGTTTGTCATATTCGCAATTACTAAGTAAATATAATATGTTAACATTAGAAGCTAGACGTAAGTTCCTAGAAGCCAACGTACTACATGGTATTGTTCATAATCACTTCGATTCCACTGATCTCACAGGTAAGTTATGCTATGTAGTCCCCCGCACTGTAAACAAGCGTAGTGTCCGTGCAGGTACATTGTTCGCTGTAAATACCTGTCGGACTAATTCAGGATTGCGTTGCCCTGTTCGTCGTATGGTGGAGTCCTATAATCGCAACTTCATTGATATTGATATCTTTTTATGTTCCAAATCTAAATTTAAATCCAATGTTTTTAAAATCTTATCCAATGACAATGATAGTAAGAAATAGTGCGAGTCCTTTTATTTTTAATTTAATTTATTTAGACTTCTTTAATTGTTTACCATTAATTGTATGAATTTTATTTTAGTGTCAATTTCCTTTTTTATAATCTTAATTATTATTTTATCCATTTTTTTTTTATATTTTGTTGTTTTTGTCCTTTTTAATAATTATTTAATTGTATTATGTTGTACCTATTTTAATAATCAATTATTGTATTTTAATTATCTGAGTAACGATAACCTAGTGGCATCCTTTTTTGTTTTTATTCAAATTTTGTTAACATGCGGATAATGTAGTGGGCTTCAATATTGTTAATACTACATAAACGTATATTGCTGTGATTGTAAACATTATGTATTGTAGCTGTTTATTGTTCTATAATAAATAAAAATAAAATAAAACTATTATTTTATTTGATTTTAAGCTCATTATAATTGGTGGTTGTTAGGTGTTTATTTAACTTTTTTTTTTTTTATGGGAAATCATCAAATGTCTCCTTCCACTCTGGGCGGAGTGGAAGGGAGTGTCAGACTTTTACTGACTAATACCCCATCCATGTTCCTTCTTTACCCTTTGTGTTCCAGAGCCGCGGTATCTCTTTCGAACAGTCCCGCAAAGTTTATTAAACTTAAACATTAAATAAACCATCAGCACATAGATTATTTTCATTTATTCTTTCGTCTATTCAAAATGAAATATAGCCTGGCTTTAAGAATCAACAAAAAAGTAAAGGAGGATAAATAAATATAGAACTTTTTATTTCTCCTCCCACGGGCTCAATGACCAGATAAATATATTTAGCTGAATAAACTCAAATCTACGTATATTTCAAAGAAATGACCCTCGCTAATGATATTATGATTCGTTTCAAAAAGTGAAAGCAAAAGATACAACTATAAGGTCTATCTTTTCATTCACGAAATATTTTAAAATAGGAAGTATATCCTTTCACATAAAAGAAAAAAAATTCAAATCGTTTAAGAAATGACGGAGTGATGAAGTAACAAACATAAAAAAAATACAATCTAATTGAGAACCTCCTCCTTTTTGAAGAAAGTCGGTTAAAAATGCTATTGGGATAATTTTATTTTCGATTCGAAAATCGACGTATTTACGTGACGTTTACACTGCGTGCGCTTGTGCTAGGGCTTCGGGTAGGTACAGAGGCTTTCGGATTTATTGGATCTATCTTAATAAAGTCCCTATGAATATTTAAAACACGAATGACACACTACAAAAACATATAAAAGAGAAATTATTAAGTTGTATCATTAGTTCACAAATGTTGTATTTGCTCATACGATTGGCAAACATACAATTATTTAACAAACTTTAAACATAGCCTCATGCTACCCCTAAGCGATACATGTTTACAATTTAAATAAAACAACTTTTATAATGAAACTCGCAAAAGGTTTACATGCGAAAGAACATGCAACTCATTACAATACACAATCAAAATGAATTACATACTTTAGCTTCCTGGATTATACAAACTAGGATAAGTAACAATTTGTAGCCACAAAATTTATTTTAAGCGTGTTAAACAATTGACCTTGTCCGTGTCGGTTTCGTCGTTGTATATCTTGTATTTCAGCTTGAGTTATGTGACTTTTATGAGTAGTACATATTAAGGTTTAAATTACAATGACTCGTGGCAAAATAATAACAGCCGCTCAGGTCGCAGGCGCAGGTCGATCTTTAGGTTAAGCGGCGCTTGCCTAGGTTGGTCCGTGGATGGGTGACCACTCATCACATACCGAGTTTTCTCCGTGCCTCGGAAAGCACGTTAAGCCGTTGGTCCTGGCTGTCATTTGTAGATCTTTGACAGTGGCCCGAACATCTGAGAACCAGTCTTACCAAGACTACCGTATTACCCAGTTCTAACTGGGTTGTGGAGGTCAGGTAGGCAGTCGCTCCATGTAAAGTATTGGTATTTAGCTGCATCTGGTAAGACTGGAAGCCGACCCTAATGATAATGACTGATACCCGCTCGTGGGATGCAGTAAGTATATCATGTCCTCTTTATGTAAACGCAACTGATAAAACAACCTAGAGGGCGTAGTTGATAGGATGCATCTGTAAATTCGAAATTATTCGACGTATTCAGTCATGAAATCGGTGAATGGCATGACTGAATCCGCGACCACTATGACTGTATCCCATCAGCATAATTAGCCGAATAAACTGGTGTTCATTTGCCGCGTACATTACACCATTAAAGCGGAGGACATTGTGGAGTACGTGCGCCAAAAGACGAGGGTGCAGTTACTAGAGTCACGCCACAATATCTATTTCCAGGCGTTCGTGGTGCCAGTACCGCATCTGCCTCTCGTGATGGAAGAAGACTTTTGGGCCGCAGGACGTGGTGTACCATCGCTTCCGCGGGCAAGTGCCACCCAGCGCAAGTGAAGTCTGAACAAGTGAAGTGCCACTAAGTTTTGTATTGACTTAATATAATTGTTGTTTTATAAGGTATATATCAATGGGCTATTGTAGCCTGAAATATGATGTTATGGAATTTGTATATAATTGAGTAACACCGTACATCCATTGTGGTAGGGGGGATCCCAGAGACTCCGGGAAGATCCAAGAGACCAGAGAGAATTTTACACCTGTTCTCCATACCCCCAAAGGGTTATTATAATATCCAGCACGAAAACTTGATAGCTAAGTAGGTGAAGCTTGCGGGCAGGGCCACTTTCAGATTTTTAAAAATGGACAAAAATGAACGGAATATTTGGCATGGTTCATTTTCATCTCATCGTATGAGGCCTGATGCAAAATGATTTAAACAGTCAAATCTGACCGTTGCATTAATTGTTTAAAAAATATATGCACAGTCGACAGTGGAAATGTGGTTGAACTGCCAAAATGACAAGAGGACATTTCCCACGTTTGGGCATATACTGGTATAGCAGTGGCGAAGGTTCCATACAACTCGATTCCTACTGGTTTCCCTTTGAAAAATGGCACAGTCAGTTTTATATAGACAAATAATAAAATTACATTAAAGATATGTACTCCGGCTTACCTCTTACAAAAATTAACCCTTCGCTACTGTGGTATAGTTACAAAAATATTCATATTCCTATCAAAATTTTTACAATCTAAGCACAAAACATTATCCCTTTTGTAATCGCAATAATTTAGCGCGACAGTTTCGGTCACCTTTAGTCTTTTAGGTCTTTGCCCGGTTTAAGGCTAAGTTTTGTGTTGACACTCCGCTTGCGTAAGGTAAAGCTTATAATAATTTAAGGTTATAAGAATGGCTTAGAGGATTTCGCTTAAAGCTGCAGATTTTGCATTTATTTCTGGGTATTTTTGTTGAAAGCATTTTCTGGAAAAGCTAGCTAAAACTACCCCTTAGGGTAGTTTTCAGACACCTACGTCTGAATAATAACATAACATCACGCCTGTATCTCCCGAAGGGTTAGGCAGCGGTGTACCTAATGGTACACCCACATTTTCCCAGTTTTGTTTTAAGAGCCTATTGCTATCGACCGGGCACAGATCCAGATTTCGTGGCTGCCACTGTATATTCTCGATAGAAAAACACAATATCACTTTTCCCAACGCGGTAATCGAACCCACGACCTCATGCTCAGCTGTCGCGGTTGCAACCGCTCGACGAACGAAGCACTCTGAACGAAGCAGTGTGTACTTAATTTTTTTATTATTATGAAAGGAAGTGTCTGATGACATGACGAGTAATAGACAAGTATGGAAGAAGAAGACATGCTGCGCCGACCACAAATGAATTGGGATAAAGGCATGATCATATTAACCAACATGAATTAATACTTCATATTGTAAATAATTAATAGGCTCACATTTGGCTTAGGTTACGTACTCCAAATACCTACCAAATACAAAAGATATCTTATTCAAAAATAGGACCCCAACTATTATTATAATAAGCCTATATTGTCCCACTGCAGGGCAAAGGCCTCCCTTCCCTCCTTCCACATTCCGCGGTCTAGTGCGATTGTAGGCCAATCCTTTGCGAAAGAGTCCAGCTCATCCCACCATCTCCTTCTGGGCCTGCGACGTTGTCGTTTCCTGCTGTTTGGTATCCACTGAGTGGTAATTTTTGCCCATTTGACTGGAACTAACTCACAAAATATCTAGTCCAGCAATGTCAGGTCTAGTTATCCTTTAAAAAGCCTCGTGCAGCATAAATAAAGGATTACCTCCACTGTCTTCCCGTTCCTGAAAAATAAAATATTACAGAACTGAGTAGGACAAAGTGGCGAAATAAATTATTTAATAGCCAACTTGTTCAAAGACAAGATTTTAAACCACTTAAAACAAGAATGACATTAAAACTTGATTTCACAACTACCCACATACATTTTTACGTTCTCTGAGAATCACAGCAGTGGGGCGTTTCATGAATTTTAAATAGTTTGTTTCATTGTGCGCAATTCTTTGAAAGCTTTTGTCAGGAAATTTTATAATTTCCTACCTAACCATTTTTAGTATGTACCTAAATTATAAATGTAAATTGAAATGAAAATAAATGAGCCTTGAAAACGGTGAAGGAAACCTAGAATTTAAAATCTAGGATATGTAATATTCACCCTCCCACATGGCCGGTATAGGTACTGGCTCCTCTCACTACCTCTCACAGACAGGAGGCCACGGTCCCAGCAGTGGGAACAATATAGGCTGATTATGTTATGCGTACCTTTTTTAACACACTTTTATTAGCTTCACCTGTTACAAACCATGTAAAAATCTTAGAAGTTAGGTTTGATCCACTTCCTGGTTTCCGATTGAGCTGAAATTTTGTATACATGTTTAGTTTAGATGACATTGCATGATTAGCTAAGTGACGTCAATCTAAATCTTATAGTGGACTCCCAAAGATGGCGAGCTAGTTATTTTTTATTTTTATGCATTTCAATGATATGGGGATCAAATGAAAGGGTTTGCTGAGAAGAATCTGAGAATCGTGTTTGTTCTTATTTGGGTTCATCTGCTAAATAAGTCCCCTTTATTATGACGTACTAAAATATAATAGTGGAGTAATGCCTATCGTTTCATGTTCAATAACTCCGTAGCAACTACGCTACGGCGGCGTTGAGTTAAGCTACGCCGTAGCAGTTGCGTAGTCAGTATTTTATTTACAGCTCTAGCGTAGCTTGTTTGCAAAAGTCTAAGCATTCAACATAATATATAACAACATATATAACTTACCGAGCACAAATCCAAACTCTGTGGCTGTAACTCAGAAGGTCCTGATGTTAACCCAAAAGCACTTAGTCCGACCTGGGAATCGAACCCAAGACCTCATGACCAAAATAAAAAAAAATGAGGACGTCCTCAAGACCTCTCAGCAGTCACGCGACCACTAGACCAACAAAGCAGACAATAATAACTTACACAAATGATAAAACAACACTTCTGTAGAACAAACTTTCAAACGAAATCATCAAACTATAACAAAGTCAACAAACACACTTTAAAAGGGAAAATAACGGAATGTTTTAATCAAGTACTACAATGGTAGCATGTAAATGAACGAACATTAAATTTAACCTCCGTAGTACAGTTTTAAAGTTCTCGCGAAACAAAGAATGCTTTTAGTGAATGGCTTGAAAAATGGCTTAACATGGACATCGTTGATGTAAAATATTGCTGGAAAGGAACACTGCTTTATTTGTTCTGTTAACGTTTTTGCTAGTGCTATTCCTCTTGCCTGGTATCTGTATCAAAAAGGAAAGCGCAGTAAAAATAAGCAACGCGTGTGAGGCAAGTTGCGTCACCTGAATCCACCTCATAACCAAAGCGATCGTCACGAGAACACGCGATAGTCGCGTCGCATTCATTTTTTTCGGTGAAGCACGCAGAATCCAATCAAACTGTGTGGAAAAGACCATCTCAGACACTAATCTGCATAGTAGGTGTGTGTGAGTTGACCAAGATTATGTCAGGACCTTAAAAGAGACTATGACCTCTGAGTTTTTTTCGGCTGTTTCTTCTCAGAGTAGTCAGGTAATAAACACCAGAACCATATTTAAAAAAATACATGTCCAAGTGTTTGTAAAAACCTATTTGCAAAATAAACATCATTATCAGAGTTGCGCCGATGGAAAACAAATTCTCTGTTTTTCAAAAAAAAATCAGTGACAAATGAAAGTAGCGATCTCATTATCGCGACGATCGCGATCGCTGTGATTAGGACGCGGGGTGAGGACCTGAACGGGGAATTATTTATATATTCTGCCCAAACTCTTTATTTCTTTGAATTCATTTCTAGTACAACTAAACCTTTGTTTGACAGTTTTTAATAACGCGATTTTATGAAAGAAGACAGGATGACTGGCCGCATTTGTTTCACAAAGGATTTCTGAACGAATATGATAAATATGATAATCACACCCGTTCACGAACCGTGCGTGATGAATTACCACTGTTAAGAGATGTAAGTGTGATGGAAGTATGATGGAAGTGTCACTGTGTTTAAAAAAAACTGAGTAGTTTTATAAATAACTATCTTTCTTTTGCCCGACTTTCAGCCGCTGGGAGGTTAAAATTTAATCAACGGGATAAAAGTACCCTATGTGATACGTTCCATATGATCAACTCATGTGCTTAATTTTATTGGTTATCGTTTAGTCGTTAGTGCGTGAAAAGTAAAAAAAAAAAAATTAAAAAAAATTGTTATCACCGAGAAAAAGAACAAAAATATCGAAATATTATCCCTTTACGTTTTATATAAGTAGAATATTTTAATCCAAGCGTCGTTGCCTCGGGGGACCGTTAAAATTTTATCATCATCATCATCATTTCAGCCGAAAGACGTCCACTGCTGGACATAGGCCTCCCCAAGTGTCACCACATTGACCGGTCCCTCGCGACTCGCATCCCGCGGATACCTGCAACCTTCACCAAGTCATCGGTCCACCTAATGGAAGGCCTTCCAACGCAACGTCTTCCGGTCCGCGGTCGCCACTCCAGAACTTTTCGGCCCCATTGGCCATCCGTTCTACAAGCAACAGTAATTTTTTTTATTTTCTACTATTTTATGTACTTCACACGCCTCTGCCTATCGCTTCGGGGATTACAAGCGTAATTTTACGTTTACAAAAGTCTAGATAAGCTATTTTAGATGCATTTTCACTGACTTAATACTAAAGAGCGAACACCAAGTAAAACGTTCGTAACAACAAAGTTTTAAAAACAGTTTTTAAAGAACAAGCTCCGTCACTTTTCAAGCTGCATCGCAGATCCAAGCCACAACCCTTTCATATATCACGTTGTATCCAGCTTTAACCGACTTTGGTGAGGGAATAAATGAGTTTAGATGATATGCACTTTGCTTACATTTTTGTGTATATATCTGGACTTTTAAAATGTTGATGGATGGTTAAAACTGCGGGGATATTATACGCATAGTTATTAGTGCTTGACAAAAAAAAAAGTCAAAAGTCTGACAACCAGTCTTACCAAGGGGTATCGTATTACCCAGTACTAACTGGGTTGTGGAGGTCAGATAGACGGTCGCTCCATGTAAAATACTGGTATTCAGCTGCATCCGGTTAGACTGGAAGCCGACCCCAATATAGTTGGGAAAAGGTTAGGCAGATGATGAGTTATTAAGTGCTTGGTCAGTTTTTCGTCTTAGTGGCGGATTTGTAGGAGTTGGAGTATACGCTTAGGGGCACTATGAGCAGCAAAGAATACAAAAAAAAATTTTGGGACTTTTTTTTTAATTTTTAGTTTTAGTTCGTTTTAGAAAGCCCTTACTTCGGAAACGGTGCGTCAGACGCCCATGCATCCGAGAACTTAAATGGTTTCTATGGTCAACCCTATAGGGCTTGTACATAAAACTGCGATACGACGTCGCATCGTGCTACGACGCGGCAAAGACAAACAAACACTAAAGGATAATCCGCGTCGTAGCACGATGCGACGTCGCATCGCAGTTTTATGTACAAGCCCATACTGCAATAAAATTGTGAAATTACGGAAAAAAAAAAAAACATTTTCTAAGTCCGAAATTTTGTCCAAGTCCTCGCTCCATAGCGCCCCTAAGGCTACACTCCATCCTAGTGCCTAACAACTGTATTTTTTTTAGAAAATTATACAATATTTTAAATGCGGCTACTAACTTGCCAAACAAATCGATCCGCGGGTCGACTCCAGCAGCCTATCCACCTTTTCTTGGGTGTGTTTCGTTAGCCACACATCAAGAATAATTAACGCAAGGAGGTAAAGTGACGTCACTTTACCTCATTGCAAGCGCAACTTCAAAGTCTCATTACTTTTTCATTTCTAGAGATATTTAATGATTTTTCACATTATTTTTACATAAAACTTAATTCAAAAAAACATGGAAACTTCTCAATTTGGGTAGCAGTCATACCATCATCCATGACCAGCCTACAGTAGTCCACTGCTGGACATACGCCTCTTCAATCGCACGCCATTCAACTCAATTCACGGCAACTCGCATCCAGATGCTACCAGCTATCCTACGATGATCACCACTCCACTGAACCTGAGGACGTCCCACCTTGCGCTTGCCGATTCCCGGTCTCCACTCGAAAACACGTCATACATGCGACTATAACGACTCAAGGCAGCAACCCCATTTTATTAAAAAGTAAAATCAATTTAATATGTATACACCCTCTTATCTACAGCTGTATTTCTCGATTAACGACACTATCACACTACACTGTACCGTTTTATAATAAAGAACCGTTCAGACGCATCCGGTGCAGACAGTCAATGATCTTTTTTGGAAAGATTGCAATTTTATTTAAGCGTTAAAGTATTTTCACACTGTGTTCCCCTGAGGGTAGAAAATAATCAATGGATGTGAGAAAGGTCTTCTAGATTTATTTAAGATACATTGTGCTGCCCACGTTCCGTCAAATTAATAAATCTTTTAATATTGAGAACTAATCTGCTTTTAAATATTTAGAAAAATGATGTGTATCGCCGCCCGTGTTATCCAGATACCAGGGAAGTAAAATACTTTTTATGTCCTCCCACCCAGGGCAGAGCGGGAGGGACTGTCAGACTTGTACTGACTAAAATCCACAGTGTCCTTCAATAGCCCTTTATGTTCCAGGGTCACGGTAATTCTATGAGTACCGCGACCCCGGCAGGCTTTGGCCCTCTAGTTACTCATAGACTTTCGTCAAGTTAAGGCAATAGTAAAAAATCTTGATATAGGGTTACATAGTTTACATTTCCCCAGCCACAGATACACTCGTGTAGTTTTTAATTGCCACGAAAAGAAACCTGTCAGGGGAATTTATTAGTTACCAAGTACTGAAAGCTAGGTGACTTAGTACCAACACTACTTTTACAGCAATTTAATGTCTGCCTGTTCTGTTGCTTGCACATCACAGAAGGTGAACGCTACTGAAAGTGCCAAACTCGTCTCCAAATTTGGGGCTGACTCAATTTAAATTGTCATCGATACGCTAAGAAGAAGAAGCCCTTATCTTTATCCTAGTATAATCATCAAATGAGTCCTCCCACCCAGGGCAGAGCGGGAGGGACTGTCAGACTTGTACTGACTAAAATCCACGGTGTCCTTCAATAGCCCTATATGTTCCAGGGTCACGGTAGTTCTGTAAGTCCCGCGACTCCGGCAGGCTTTGGCCCTCTAAGCCCTTTGAAAAATTGTATCAATTCACATAAATGTGTGATAATTCAATATATCTATATTTCGGTGCTTGTTTCTATACTTGCATCCGGAGCAGACAGTCAACGATCTTGTAACTATTCGCGTTGAGATGACATTGTGGGCCACGAAGTATGCGAGCGTGAAATACCGCCGGGCAAATTAATTGCTGGGCTAATCGACACACTGATGTGTTTTACAAATTTCATACAACGGTCAAAGAATTACATTTGTGATTGGAACATCAATGTGGGTGGAATATTTTAGTTGCTAGTCAGTAATTTCAATTAGTTTACATGTTTATTGAATGTTTGTGTTTTTGAAATAATGTCTGATTATTTTTTTCAATTTTAAAACCATTACTTGAATCTAGGTTCGTGTATTCTTCGACCAACCACAATATCACATTCAGAAACCAGTACGCCCAAAAGTAATGTTTGTTCTAATAATTTCGCCTTCTTGTACCTAACTTTATATACTTCCACTGACTGCACCAAATGTTAAAATTTTCTGCTATTCATCTTCACTTGACTGCGAAATAAAATGATGTAAGCTATGAAACGAAAACACAATTCCCTTCAAGGCCTCCACGCGTATAACTGTTGCAACACTTCAACCAACGCGAACTACAAATATCATTTGTTTCATGGCCACACAGTATTCATGATATGCATAACAGAACCGGTCAATACGATAACTTCAGATCGAAAGCTCAGTTTACGACTAATATCCTATACTTTATAGCAAGGACTTGGATTATGTATAAATATATGGAAACTAGATAAATAAGATATAGAAAGTTATAGTTTGTGAGTTCAGTGTGATCAAAGTGTTGTCTGAACCGTTTCAGTCGAGGGTTTAAGAAATGGAAAGGGTTTTACTGAACTCATAACGCTACACGAGAAAAGTATTGGAAATAGTTTTATTTAATGTCTGAAAACTAGTAGCTGATGGTGTTATTTATCTGCAACTATATATACAACTTTCTTTCAATCATAGGTCTCAAGTTCAAACAAAAGACACGCACCTCTGATTTTTCGGATTCATGTGCGTATTGTATAATTATCACTTACTTCGGTGAAGGAAAACATCGTGAGGAAACCAGCATGCCTGAAATATTTCTCGACGGCATGTAAAGCCAAGACAGAGGCCCATGGGCGGCATAAAAACTCTGACACCAGGTTAGGCACTAACCACACGATAAAGAAGAATGACGCCTGTAATCCCCGAAGGGTTAGGCAGAGGTGTACCTAATAGTACACCCACATGTTGCCAGTTACTTTTAAGTACCATGTAATAGGGGGCGAGCATATTATATCTGTTTTCAAATCATAGGAGCCAAATAGTTCATTTATCAATTAATCAAAATCATTTATTTCAATCCATTAAGGATCATATGATGCATACATTTGAGACAAAATGTTACAATTATAATCAATTAAATAATATAAATTAAAATTGAAATTCTGTAACACATTTGTCTCATTCTGTGACACTGATAGATTAAAAAACACTTTTCAATCTGTTTTTACTCTATTCATAAATACTTAATATCCTTTTCTATGATCTAAAATAAGCTACCAATCTACGGTGATACAAGTTATAATACAATCATATATTGACGTTATTTTTGATATTCTGCTCTGAGAAAATATCGTAGAAACTTCTAGAAAAATATCAGTTTTAGAGGATATAAGGTTAGTGTTAGCTCAAGCAACAACGGTAATCTATACTAATATTATAAAGCTGAAGAGTTTGTTTGTTTGGTTGAACGCGCTAATCTCAGGAACTACTGGTTCGAATTGAAATATTCTTTTAGTGTTGGATAGTCCATTTATCGAGAAAGGCTATAGGCTATATAACATAACGCTACGACCAAAAGAAGCCGAGCAAAAATAAAACAAGTCAGAAGCGGCGGGTGAAACCGCGGGGCACAGCTAGTTGTTATATATGTGGAAAGAGTGCTGGGGTGGAGTAAGAAGCTGTGCATATAGGATACGGGCCGGTGCAATTCGGATGGGCTATGGATAGGCAGTGCCCCACCTAGCCTCACACTGCACTTTCGGTTCTTTTCATCTTTCTTTCGAAGTGAAACGTCTGAACACAAAAAGAAACAAAAAAGAACATTCACTCGAGTGAAGCGTCTGCTATCAGCTTAACAAAAGGGATCGGTCGAACGTCGGTCGTCGTGTTCATATGTCACTCACTTGTTCGGACAACTAAAAGGCAACCCCTGTCCGTGCGTGACCAAGCGTTCGGGTTCGACGATCACGATGAACGCGACGGCTGTAATTTTGACAGACTTGCTAATGACAGCAACTCAATAGCAACTAGAGTAAAAAGGTAATAAAATAAAAAAAACTGTCTGCTGTAAAAATTTTTAGTTGTAATATCATAGACAAATGTTTGCTATGCATTTATTTTACATTGTTAACAATACAAGTCATGGTAAAGTATGCCCAATAAAATGGAACTTGACATACCTAACTGTCGAAATGCGGGTGTACTGTACACATTTGCGTACCCCCTCAGAGCATACAGGCGTGATATTATGTTATGTGTAAACAGTAAATATCCAAGCGATGGCAGCAATCACGACAGATTTGCTGTCTATTATTTAAGAGTTCCATTGTATATCTGCAAAGATCAGCATCAGATCTTCACCAAATTTAAACGGGGGCTGGAAAGTATATTCTTTCAAACAAAAAAATAATTTTCCAAATTGGTCCAGGCGTCTTCGAGTAATCGGGGAACATACACATAAAACAAAAAAATCCGACGAATTGAGAACCTCCTCCTTTTTTGAAGTCGGTCAATAACTATGAAAAGGACTGCTATAGACCATCTAAAACTACGGCAGGAACTCAATAGTCATTCCGCACCGCAGGAACCCCGGTTATATCAACATTTATTCCCGAGAGTCGACGTACCAGCACAGAGTTATTGCCATAGGAACATATGACAAATGCATTTGATTTGTATTCCATGCAGTGTTGCCAACCGACAAACGGAGGCTGGAGCTAACACACTTTCCTATTCCAGGATAGAGCTAGTATGGGTGGGTACAGTCTAGAACACAGATATGTATAATACATGGCCTAGCTAAACGAATACGAAAAATAAAAAAATAGCATGCGACTGGTGGCGGGGACTGGACACTGCTTACTGAACAAACAATTCCACACCCTTGAATGTATGAAGTCGAACCCACAGGATTACGCAATATGATCTTATCTCAAATTCGCAGTTGCATTTCAATAAAAAAGTCGTCGTTGCATTTTTGAGTTTATACATATTTATGGTCGTGATTGTACATACTACTTTCTTATCCAAGACGTATACGTGCCCATATTTTTATTCTAAACGATGAAAAGTTAATATTATTTTATTTCTGGGGTTCCTAGCGTATTTCTTGATAGAAACTAATGTTAAAGGATTTATATGGGTATTCTGCCATAGACCAAGTCTGTATCACTTTTACTTCGTGCAGCATTATAATAATATAATATTAATCTTTTTAATACAATTTATTTTTATTTAAAAAAATTACTCTTGTTTTTTGTATTATTAACTTTTTTTTTTTTAATTGAAGGCGAGTTATTATCATTTTGAATTTGTTGTTTCATATATATTTTCTTTGACATTTTTCAATTGTAATGTTATAATGTACTTTTTTTTCTTTTTTAAATTTAATTTTACAAAATTTCAACACAATTGTTTAGTGTTCAGAAATAAATGACTTATGACTTAGCTATTCTTCAATTATGTTGGTGTACATACACGATGGATGGACTGTGGACTGTTTGAATGATGATATGGCTACAAAAGAGGTGACTGCTGAAATGACGAGTAATAGGGAGGTATGGAAAAAGAAGACATGCTGCGACGACCTCAAAGAATTGGGATAAAGGCAGGAGAAAGATGATGATGATGGTGGTGGTGGCTTCTAGTCTAATCAGAAACAGCTGTTGAATTTGTAAAAATGTGTGTAATGCTCAACTATAGAACTAGGGTTGAGACTCATATACAACATTAGCTTTAGTATATGCGAAACCTGAAACACGTGTCTAGTATTTTTATGTAAAGAATCTATCTACAAAATTTCATAACTGCATCATGAAAAATCGCTAAGTTATAAGCTTGTTCTGTTACCTGGTTGTCCACACAAAAACGTGGTCACCACGGGCCGCACCCACGCGTGCGCTTCTTGCGTCGTCTTGAGCTCATTGATAATAATAATGTGGCAGTAGGGACCTAAATGATTGCGATAGGTACTTAATGTCGCTCGGTGTCCAACTTGTAACTTTTTTTTAATATTTTTGGGACAAAATATAACATGGTTTAAAAATTATTGGATTCGATTCAGTTATTTATTCTGAACAAACTATATTCAGGTTTCGCATATACTAAAAATAATGTTGTATAAAGGCCTATTTTTTAAGCTCGTAACCAAACATACGAATTCGTTTGTAAGCTAATGCAGCAACATAACATTGTGACTCTTTCCGGAATTTCCAGAGATGGTTTCGCCAATAATGTTCATAATTATGTCCCATCACGCCTGTAATCCCCGAAAGGTTAGGCAGAGGTGTACATAATAGTACATCCACAGTTCGCCAGTTATGTACAAGGAGGCGAGCCTATTACCATCAACCGGGCGCAAATCCTTCTAACGCAAAAGCTAACCCGAAACCAATATAATTATTTTAATTCAGAAAGAAGAAGGAGCACGGTTCATACAAAATTAACCCACGTCCTACAGCAACGAGAAGTATCTCAAAAAATTGATAAAAATATGTATAAAAAGATGGCATACTTCCAAACTCCATCCTTACAGTCTAACATTAAAAAAATTGCTAAGAAAATTAGTTCAGGGGCAGTAATTTCTTCAATGAATGTACTACAATATTGAGAAATACTTGGCTATCTTGACTTGACTTCAATTATTGAGTTCCATCATCGAGCACCAGAGGTTTTTTCACTTATTCGACCACCGAACATCGATCTAGTGAGAATTATAACTTGATTGTTTGATCATTAGCATTGTTAAATAGAATAGAGTAGACTAAGATAGAGTAGGGTAGACTATGTTACAACTATAGATACTGTTTTTTTTTTTTTCATGGTATCAGATACCGTTTACATTTTTAAATATTCGGATAATAATATAGGAATCTATAAACTATATAAAAAAACTAAACATAACATAACACCACGCCTGTAATCCGCGAAGGGTTAGGTAGAGATGTACCTAATAGTACACCCACATAAAAAAAAAACATTAAAATATAAAAAAAGTAGCCCACCAGCTTCGGGAACAGGTTTAGAGCTACCGGTTGTTAGGACTCTTGAGAGAGGAACCTCCTAACAATACGCGCTGTGTCCAGAAGTTTGCTTTTTGAATCAAGCCCTTGATCCAACTGCCAACCTAGAACCTCCTCAGATCAACCAGCAACTCAGCGGAACTGTTATGTCAACAATCATTGCGCTACGCTCCAATCGATCTGTTACCACAATGTCAGGCTTATTGGCAACAGCAGTCATGTAAGAAACGATAAGTCGATCCCCATACAGCGTGATATTACCATTATCTAGAACGGGGTCGGGCGCATATAAAATATTTTACACAACTTTTATTCAATTTCCATATCTCTTAATACACTATTTAAGAATTTTGCCGGATGGTTCATAGGTTCTGGATTATTTCTCATCCAACCTAAGTAATATATGATCGTCTTATTATGGGCGCATACTCCCAGTGTCCTGCGCCCATGTATGCATGAACAACAATATTCAATTATTGCATTTCTCCCTTCAAGTTCGGTGTTGTAAAGCGTATAGGCAAAGTACTCTCTTCTTCGAATGTGTCGTGATTGGATCCAGCACCTTATGAGGACATTATTTTCAAACCCTTCACGATAGGTCAACAAAATAGGTTATTTATTATTATTAACAACTACGTAATGAAAAATATGAAAACCTACTATTATTATAACCTATTATTTTTTAAGCAATTATTCAGAATTTATAATTAGAATATTTGAACACCATTGACGGTAAAACATAGCGCTCATTTTATTAATATTGACGTCTGTTCTTTTGTTTACCTATGTTCTACAAATAAAATTATTTGAATACGCATTATTATTTTAAAAAATCTTAACATCTTACAATTATAAAGTAATAGGTTCCTCTTAAACCTTCTACGGTCAATAGAGCTTTATCACAAGTCAGGATAGTTGGCTAACACTAAACTTTTAACGAACCAAAAGAAAAAAAAAACAATAATAGTATTGAAAATGGGATTACCATATCGATTATTATGTGGAATTTATCATAGTCTACCCTACTCTAACTTAGTCTACTCTATTCTATTCAATAATGCCAATGATCAAACAATCAAGTTATAATTCTCACTAGTTCGATGTTCGGTGGTCGAATAAGTGAAAAAACCTTTGTTGTTCGATGATGGATAATTGAATAATTGGAGTCAAATCAAGATAGCCAAGTATTTCTCAAATAATAATCATGTAGTATAGTAGTACATTCATTGTCGATATTCCCCTGAACGAATTTTCATAGCAATTTTTTTATATGTTAGACTGTAAGGATGGAGTTTGGAAATATGCCATCTTTTTATATACATTTTTATCTTTTTTTTGAGATACTTCTTGTCGCTGTAGGACGTGGGTGAATTTTGATCCTTCTTCTTTGATGGACGTTTCTGAGAAATAAATTTGTGGTCCAAATTGTCGTGTAACTGGAAACTTGAAATTATATTTAATTGAACCTTAAAGGGTTTTCTTCATTAAAGAGGTCCAGTGCAGCCAAAAGTATCGTTTTCAGTTAATGGGGGAATCAATTAAAATAGACTCATTGGTGTGCGGGGCTATAAATAAGTATTTGTTAGCTTTATTTTAAATGTATCATATCATCATCGCCTGGACCTAGAGGTCCAAATACCTACTCATGGGCTGCGGGACTGTTCGAAAGAGATACCGTGGCCCTGGAACACAAAGGGCAAAGAAGGAACATGGATGGGTTTTAGTCAGTACGAGTCTGACACTCCCCTTCGCTCCGCCCAGAGTGGGGGGGGGGGTCATTTGATGATTTCACACAGGAAAAAAAAAAGAAAAAACGGTACCTACTCATATAATCGTTCACATTTCGTCAGTTACGTTTTAAGCCCCATGTAACAAGGGGCGAGCCTATTGCCATCAAGCGGGTACGAATTCAGACCCCTATTGTGATATTCCGGATGAAGAAATCCTTATCCTTACTAATATTATAAATGCGAAAGTAAGTTTGTTTGTTTGTTTATTACCTTTTCACGCCTAAACCACTAAACAGATCATACTGAAATTTTGCATATACGTTGTCAGGTGTACAGACACGGACAAAGGGTACTTTTCATCCCGAAAAAATGTACTTTTCCCGAGGAATACTACGATAACGCTCTTATGATAATAGATGGCGCCACGTGTCTTTCGAATCATGATTGAATTAGTTTATTACAAGCAGAGTACAACCCGAATTTATTGTTGAATTCTAAATTAATGCAAATGGTGAAGAACAGTACAAACATTTTAAGCTCTTCCTAAGAATCAGCTACATTTCTTCAACTTACAGCCATACTTCCACAATTCCCGATCCCTGTATAATTCAGGAAGCTCCATAAATATTACATGAGCTGTGAAATCACAAGAAATGAAATTAGCCTACCTGCTACAGAGTTTTTATGTTTCAAACTTTTTTTATAACCGTGTTTCCATCGAATCGTAATTTATGTTTTACAACTCCCCCCGCCCCCCTCTTGCAGCTAAGCGGAGTTAGCTTTGTGTTGCCCCCTTTCTATCATTTTATATGAATTTTGCTGGTCATTTATTTTATATGTAAGTAACTTTCTTGCTGGAGATTATCATCACACACAGGAGTAAATCTATTGGGGATACTTTTGCCCAGCTGTGGAGTAATGGGACAATAAATGTTGATTAAAAAAATCCTTCTATGTGATGTATTTTTTGTAAAAGCCAATTTAGGTTTGAGTATATTTTCTTGCTTATGTTAAAAACTTGGATTGATTTTGTTAACAGACAAAATCGTATATACAACGTGTAACAGAATAAACGCAAGACCTCTCGTGTGGTGTCTCAGACCATGAAACTGAACAACTTTTGTTCTATGACTTTTGGAAATTCATAACTTTTTTTTAGTTTTACCATACATGTGGATCAGCTGATTGCGTCCGTTCCTATAGAAAGTATTTTTTTTTTTTGCGTATTTCAAGAACTCGTAGAACAAAAGATGTTTAGTTCTATGGTGCGAGAGACCACACGGGAGGTCTTGCGTTTATTCTGTTACGCGTTGTATATGTAGGTATATCATAAGCGAATATATCCAGTCTCAATCGTAACATCTAGTACTAACGGGGCTGTGAAGGTCAGATAGGCAGTCGGTCCATGTAAAATATTGGTATTCAGCTACATCCGATAAGACTGGAAGTCGACCCCAACATAGTTGGGAAAAGGCTAAGCAGATGATGATAATAACTTAAGAGAATTTCTTACTCTCAGATTGAAACGGAGAAACTTGATAGTTCAAAAGATTAGTGAACAATTTCCTTGAGAATTTTCAACAAGCGACTTAAATCGAAATCCTTCTATTTCTAAAGCGTATCAATCACATTCGATTTCACACATACCTACCTAAAAAACACGAGGTATCTATTTTTCAAATCTTCCTTTCTCTCAAGGGAAGACAAAGGGAAGACACCCTTTCTCCAGCAGACAATTGTTGTCAATCACTCATACGCCTATATCCTGACGGCTGTACCTTACTGTCACTTAAAGAAAATATATTAAGATGTAAAAGGGTGTTTCAACAAAAGACGTCCGTCCATCATCGCTTCGCCGAAGCGGGGTAGCTGCACTGATTAATGTCGACGCATTTATTCTCAGAACTCGTGAAGAAAATTTTGTATTTACGCAGAGAATCTTGGAGTGGGGGAGTTAAAGTAGCGAGTAAGGTTTTTATCTTTAGAGCTAATTAATTTGGTCCCAGGATATTTCATTTACTTGATTGCAGTTGATGGAAACTTATAGGAAATAGAAATTTCTACACTACTAAAATACAATTTACACAAATGCAAATAATGAAATAGTAAAAGAATTTTTATTATGAGATGTGAAACCCAATTATCACTACATAACGAAGTGGAGAAGCTGGTAGATTCTTTAATGATTCTGCTGTGGAGTATAAATGTGGTGCTGTTCCACAAACGATGGGGCACTTAATATCGTGTCCTGCGTCTCCTGTTTTTTGTTCGCCACAGGAATTGATGGCAAAAGCGCCAAACTAGTAGCTCAGTTCTGGGCCGACACAATTTATATTTATTTATTTTTTTATTATTTATTTTTTACACGCTAAGAAGAAGACGAAGTTTTGTAAAGGGTGTAACAAGACCGTTAACGAAGCCGAAAGGCACTTGTTCTCCCAGTCATTGCGATCATATGTTACCATACCTGGGAACTTTCTAGTTACGGAGATATTGGGGGTCAAAGTTCCAACTTTTTCACAAGTTTAAATATATGTTTTAATGTGAGATTTTTACTTTAAACACTTCCACTACCCCCGTATTATTCAATCCATCCATCAGCACATTGAGTCCTATCGTAAAAAGTAATTTTTCATCCCAAAAAAAAAAAGTCGATTCCCAGCAATAATTTTTGCCTAAATCTACATAATCCTTGGTTGACGGCTTCGTGACGGTTTCGTTTACACCCTGTATTTTAATAACTTCAATTATTACCTTTTGCTGTACCTATTTTAACCAATAGTAAAAATTCTAACCATAAAAAAAATACGCACAGCCAATCCGAGTAGAACACCATTATCTCCGCAGTCTCTATGGCCTCATCTTAACCACCGGCTTAGCTCCCTATTGATCCCTACGAACAGGAAGGATTGCAGCATTTATCTTGATTACGTCACCCATGAGATGATGACGGCAGACACCGACTTAACTGCTCAAATTGTTGGTGACATCCAAATATTGGAACTTGGTAATTGCTTGTCAGTCACGAGGTTGTCAGGAGATGGGGTGCCGTGATTGTGATGGTTAAATAATTGTTTGGGACGTATCAGATATTGTTGGGGTTTAAGGAATGGATACTAGCTGTAAATGGGCCAGTTATCCATAATAATATCACAAAGTAAAAAAAAAAAAAAAAAAAAAATATATTTAATTTTTTAAATATAATTGTTTTGTATAGAAATAAATAAAGAAAATTTAATTTCATAATTCCTAGTGTGGAGCAAAGTTCATTAAAAAAAAAAGCGGTATTTGTTTGTAAGTTTGTATGTAGAAGGTAATCTTCGAAACTACTGGTCGGATTCCGAAAATTCTTTCGCTTACGGGAAGCTGCATCATCCCCGAGTGTCATACATTTAAAACGTTCCCGTGGGTTAATTTTTGTAAATAACGGGAGCGATGCCGCAAGAAAAAACTAGTAATGGAAGGCATAATTGTTTTTCTTGTTATTTTGAAAAGTTAATTTTGTTTTACTTTGGAGTTTCGTGAAAATCTGCACCTGGGTACATTTTTCTTGGCGTTCCTTGCAAAGGAACTGAATAGTGTACATAATGCTAAGTACTCATTGGTGAAACGTAACATGAAATGTAACACACGCTGTTGCATGTCGCATGTTGCATTGCATTAGTCTGCACGGCCCATACCTGTTACATTTCACGTTACGTTATACCAACGTGTACTTGGTATAAGATAACCACTCTGTTCCACTTTTCTACAAGATTTCTGCTGCTGATTTCTGTTTTTTTTTTTTCTTTCTTTTTTTTTCTTTTTTTTCTGATTGCTGGTTTATGTAATTATATTAAGTTTCGTCGTACTGCACAGCAAAATGTCTTATAAGCACCAATGCAACAAAGGCCAATCCTCCTCACACATGCTCCAGAATACAGATGTTACTTTAGTTCTTTTTCATGTAAAACTAGCTCGGAATCTATTTACAGATTGCAGCCAGGAGCGTGTTATCTGTGATTGGAACACGCCGAGCCACTCATGAATGTGTAACGAGACGGTGGCAAGGCGAGAATGTAACTGTCACGGTTTAGATAAGGGAAATAGTTAAGAAAAGCATATATTATTAAGTACTTTTGCACCTAAGCGACATCGAACAATGACATAACATTGTTGCGTCGTTTGGAAGAAATATATTGTTTGGTATTGTTATTATAACATTGCATCACGCCGGTAATCCCCGAAAGGTGTACCGCCTACATTTCAGCAGTTATATTTAAGTTCCATGTGGTAGGGGGTGAGCCTATTGCCATCAACCGGGTGCTCCAGACTGCCGGAAAAACCCAATAACACTTTGGCCGACCTAGGAATCGAGCCTGGTACCTCTTGCTTAGCAGTAGCGCTTGCGACGGGACCAACGAGGCAGTTGATTGTTGAAATTATGTCATACTTTGCTGATGAGCTCATGATTTTTCCAAGTATCCAGTATATCTAACCACCACCTCTAAAACAGGTGGTGGATGACGGTGGCCTTATTCTAACTTGCACAATTAGTAGTAGAACAAATTATTTCCTATTTGCTTATGTCCGCGTGGAGTTCGTAAATGTCCCACGGGATCGTACTACCGAGATAAAAAGTATCCTATGTGTTAATGCAGGTTATTAACTATCTGTGTGCCAAATTTCATCCAAATCCGTTCAGTAGTTTTTGCGAGAAAGAGTAACAAATATACATCTATTCACACAACTTTCGCATTTGTTATAACAGTAAGATTTCTTCCCGTACTCCGTTACGTTCTCAACCAAGTATCAGCTCTAAGTACGTTCACAAAAACTTGTGCAAGTCAGCGCAAGCCGTTCGCGAGCTCTCGCCGACTACGCGACGACTACCCGACGACTACGCGTCGACGGCGCGACGTGACAAACTTCCTTACACTTGAGTAACTTTTATCTTTACACTTTTGTATTGTGTGGGGGAAGAGTTTGAACTGCATTGTGATATTAGGATGAATGGAAATCAGGAAAGAGGAAAACCTTCATATTAAAATCTTTGCTAATTTATCTCTTTAATCACATATATACAAAACACAGTATAACTATCCATGGTATAATAATATATTTCGCCTGGTATTCTCTTCCTACGATGCCGATGGCTCAAGACTACGTCACGATAAGTGTTACCATTGATTGTCCTTTTCTGTAAATTTAGGGACTTTCTCATTTAGTGAATGAAAATAAAATAACTTACTAACTAGCTTAACTATTTAGTAACTCGTGTCAATTTATTAAATTAATTTACATATTGAATTATTAGTTCATAATTGCTTTGTAAAGTTAAAAATTGCATTTTGCTCGGGTAATTCAATCACACACCGTGGCAACACATCGACCGATGCCATCGCAACTGATGACGTAGTCTTTGGCCAATCACGTGACCCCGCTGTCACGGGAAGAGAATACGAGGCGATGTGTAACAGGTGTAAATAGACCCTTAACACATCCGAAAGGCACTTATTTTCCCCGTCTTTGTGATCATTTTTTTGTTCTAGACCATACCTGGGAACTTTCTAGGTACGGAGATATTGGGGGTCAAAGTTCCAACTTTTTCACAAGTTTTTTTTTAAATACATGTTTTTAATATAAGATTTTTACTTTACACACCTCCACGACCCCCGTACTATTCAATCCATCCATCAGCACAATTCTTTGAGTGGTTTCCATCGAGTCCTACCTTAAAACGTGATTTTTCACCCAGAAAAAAAAAATCGATTCCCAGCAATAATTTTTTCGTAAAGTTACTTAGTTTGATGTACTTCTGTGCATGCTTGGTTGACGGCTATGTGAAGGGTCTGTTTACACCCTGTATTATTATACCATGTAACTATCTATCTCAGATGAGAAGGAAGCCTTTTTGAGTACTGGTGGCCTACCATGACCCAGGAGTAATTCTAGTTTGGGAAAGAGATGGTACTAGACGACCCGTATAGCTCTGTCCCTTTCCCACACTGGAATTACTCCTTCTTTAAGACGTCATAGAAACATCTCTGGTGACAGTACAAAATAGAAAACATGCGACCTAATTTAAAGACAAATAAAGTACATTACTTACAAACTAAGGCTCCTATAATTAACTCACTGAAAAGAGAATTTACGAAAAAAAGTTTTCTTTTGCGTCGAAAAAATCCAATTACTCCAATTCTTAGGGAAAAAGTAAAAAATACGCGGTTTTTTGTGAATTTTCGAAAGCTGAACAGAATACACGCTGCTTTTAACATCATTAAGTAATTGACTTTTGTAAATAGAATTTTAAAAAAAAACCCACATCACTTATGTAAGAATTCTTGAAATAAACACCATCACTGCAAAATTATTCACAAAATACATATTGGTGTTGACCAAAAATACGATAATGCGCATTTTTTGCATTTCGCCATTTCTGGTGACCCTAGCTTACGCCCCGTCCACGACCTTAGGCGATGCAACAAGTAAAACGCGCGTGCGTCACTTGTTTCCTTCGTGTTGCAATTCGCGCCACATTGACTCGTGGCATGCTTTAAGCAAATTATTTCATTTGTTGTCTCTGTAGTTGCTGTCGAAACATGCGTGTCATTTAAGGTTGTAGCTCTTGGTCAACAAGTTAGATGTTTACCCAGATGTGCTTGCGCAGTTAGATAAGAACTTTAGAAGAGAAATCGCGAAATTCTCTTGTGTCGCAATAGAAAGACATGGCCTCACCTTAAATAAAATGCCAATTAATATAATCTGATGTAGTAACTAGTACGTGTTAAATTACATTAGTAAAACTAACGCCAACAGCCAACGTGGCTATTACAAAAGTGGTCACAACCGCTTTTTGTATTCGGCAAACTGTCTCGTAATTGCAGCTTGATGTCTGAATAAAAAAATAAAATAATTTAATTAAGTTCGTGTGGTGCAAATCACAAGCGAGAGCGATATTTTACGGATAAATAAACCTAAAAATTTATGAAACTGAGAATTTTGAATTAATCAATACTGCTGTCTGTAGCGTTGCCCTCCTGTTCAGTTTCCAAACTTACATTTATAACCATTCAATCTTTTTACTATTGCTTGGATTTTATTTTTAAATCGCACCCTTACGTGATAATCAGTTGAAGTACTGCGAAGAAAATCGTTATAGCAGTTCTATTGGTGTTTTTAATAAAAGAAAATCAGTTGGGTTTAATAACTTTTTAACTCAAGACACGTGTAATTTGTGCATTAGCACATGGAACCTCTAACCCGCGAGAACCCTTACACACTCAAGCGACTTACGACAGCAACTACGAAAAAAAAAGAAGTTCTAAGGAGCAAATAACGAATCACTACGATTCAACTTGCAAGCCGACAAAAAAGTGAAGCGCGTGCACGTCACTTGCCGCGTCGCATCACCTCAGGTCGTGTTAGGGGCATAACATAAAACCGCTGCCACTCCCTCCTCCAACTTACACCACTACCTCAAACAACAGCTCTCATCATAAAGCAAGGCGTTTAAATTAAATAAAGCTGGTCTCCATGATTTAAGGTTGCTTAAAGTCTTACCTAACGAAATAAAGTTTACCAAGAAATACTCGAGCGACCGAACGCGATGATTTAGTATGTACCCGCCACAATTTAAATTGTATGAGATGTTCATTTTCATAATGTTAATTTGCTTTATGTTTTTAGATGGAGGAATTAAGTTTATTAGGATTTTAGAGAGGGAAAAGGTTATGTTATCATTCGCCTAGGAATTATTATAATTTCGTGCTAGCTACTCAACAGAAGATTTTAATTATCATCTTATTTTTGCAGGTACAATAATCCAAGGATAAATTATGGGGAGTACAGAATCTGCTAGGACTAAACTGAAAGTTTGCAAAGAGGTGTGAATCAATTTATTTTGCTACGCTTGCTGTGAAATTCGCTACGCTTGCTACGAAAATAGCTTCGCTTGCTACGGAAGTTCGCTACGCTTGCTACGAAAATAGCTTCGCCTGCTACGGAAATTCGCTACGCTTGCTACGAATGTGATATTGCTACACCAACGGCAAGGGTCCTACCACCTTGTATATAATTATTATAACCCGACTACGACGAAGCCCAAAGAGTGCTGTACAATTAAAACTCCTTGTTTGTCATTGTAAGATGTACCTTATTGGTGACGTTCTTCACAAAAGTCAGGAGCGTAGTACTCGTAGCCGGCGTGCGTGTATGACCAGATGTATGAACGTCGACGAGGCAAAAGAAGTACGTATGAAACGTAAGAACCGTCTACCCCTAAGGTGGTGAGGGTGTTAATATATCCTTCACGAAGCCGAAAGGTAGTTGTTCTTCCCGTCATTACGATCATTTTTTGTTGGGAATCTTCTAGATACGGAGATAACGAATTATTTACAAGTTTATTTTTAATACCACTTTTAAATGTTATAACTTTACTTTAAATACCCCCGTACTATTCAACGCATCCATCAGTACAGTGTTTTGAGTGCGTAACGTTGAGTCCCACCGTAAAACGTGATTCTTCACCCCAAAAAAAAAACTAATTTCCCTGCAACGTAAAGTTACTTAGTTTAATTTACAGAATGCTTCATTAGCGGCTTCGTGAAGGGTCTTTTTACACCTTGTATATTATTATGTTTTTTATTGTTTTCAGGACCGTAAAGATTAACCTACACGATTTCATCTTCAAATCAAGACTAAAAATAGACAACAAGACTAAATCCTGAAATAAAGTAAAAACACAGTTGAAGAGAAGTATAATCACAGTCCGTATTTTCTCAGGTGTCCACACACAGTGGGAACCACTTGGTAAAGTTTGACCAGCTGACGGCGAGCGTCCAAGTTAACCTCATGTTTTACTTAGACGGTTCAAGTTGAACAAATAAATTGGATCGAACCGCTGACGTTAGTGTGCGCTGTAAGATTTTGGATGTTGGAGAAAAGGTAATATTTTTGTAGAAAAGGATAAGTTGTAAAATAAGTTCAATTCAATAACTTCGTTAGATTCAGCATCGTTTTCTGATATACTTTTTCCATTATTTCAGATTTGAACGTATTTCCTATTTTTGAGAAACAGAAAGTCTCTTTGAAACCTTTTTGAGTGCAGACTTCACTTTTAAGAACAACAATTATAGAAATATCTGGAATGGCGCTTCAAAGAAAACGAAATACGTATTCAGATACTGTTTTTAAATCTACTTCTACAACTCTGACGGAAAATCAACAACGGCTGCTGCGGTAACCCGTACATGACCAATTAACCAGCGTCATCTCAACATGACGTCATTAAATCACAGCTAAACATTGTCTAGTATAATCGCTGCATATCAAGTACAACTCAAACAAGTACAGATAGAAGTAGAAACAGTATAAATATTCTTCTCGCTATATCAGATGTTATTACAGCTCTAACTTTGTGTAAAGCAAGTTATTATCAGCAGTGCGTTGCATACTGAACAGTTATGGTGCGGCCATATTATTACCGCTGTGGAATGTAGGAAGAAGAAAGAAGACGCTGCGTTGGAAGGCCTCCCACTAGGTGGACCGATGAGCTCGTAAAGGTTGCAGGGATCCGCTGGATGCGAGTCGCACGGGACCGGTCAATGTGGCGACGCTTGGGGGAGGCCTATGTCCAGCAGTGGACGTCTTTTGGCTGAAATGATGATGATGATGATGTAGGAACACTGACTCTGCCACTTTATATAAAGTAATCTTCATCACCATTCTCCTCCCCTTATCGCAATTTATTTGGGGTTGACGCAGCATGTCTTCGTCTTACATACTTTTCTATTACTGGTCATCTCATCCGTCACCTCCTTTCTAGCCATATCATTCTTTCATTTCATTCATTCATTCATATACAACATTATTTTTAGTATATTCGAAACCTGAATAAAGTTTGTTCAGAATAAGTAACTGAATCGATTCCAATAGTTTTTAACCCATGTTATATTTTCTCAAAAAAAATATTTTTAAAAAGTTACAAGTTGGATACCGAGCTACATTAAGTACCTATCGCAATCATTTAGGTACCTACTGCCAAATTATTATTATCAATTAGCTCAAGACGACGCTGGAGGCGCGTGCGCGTGCGCGCTGCGTGGTGACCACGTTTTTGAGCGGACAACCAGGTAACAGAACAAGCTTATAACTTTGTGATTTTTCATGATACAGTTTTGAAATTTTGTATGTAGATTCTTTATTCTTTTTTTTAACACGTGTTTCAGTTTTCGCATATACTAAAACTAATGTTGTATATTGTTTAATGCAACGCAAGTTACCTGCCTATATACCCATCTCTTTGTTCCTCCTTACTTGTTATCTGAGCACTTCTATCGCAAGTATAAAGAAACTCCGCAAAGGAAAATAATCCTCCTCTCTTTTCCTATTTTAAAGGAAGGAAGCAAGTGTCATAAACACCGCACTTTGCCAAAAAGATGGACGGTGCAAAGGGAGAATGGCGTAAAATAAATATTTTATTTTATTTGTTATGTATAGCGTGTCTTGGATTAGGAGAGTAGGTTAGATAATTACATTTTTTATGGTGTATCCCTAAAAATCAAAACCGTCGTTTCGTTGGCTCCACTACCCTGTCCCACTACCTCGAGATCAGAAAAATGAAGGAATGAAACAAACAAACCTTAATGATGTCAGTGGGAATTAATAGACATTCCGATCCATACAGTACGAGAGCATGATCACGGTCTTGTATATTTTCCCTGGCGACAAATATGTTATGAATTAATTATGTTATTATATGACACATATGTTCCCCAAAAAGTACCAGGCTGGCATGAGCTCAAGGTGGTATGCATTTTAGTAATTCTGGGTATAGGTACGGTCTTCTAGTAATAAATACCTTCTTGGATTCATGCCAGCCTAGTACTGTTCGTTAGGTTACTGCCCATAACTACCACAACTGTACTAACACTACTCGATCCCATGTAATGTTTTCGAATAATTATTTTTTTACTCAAAATACGGCGGGACGAACGGGAACAATTTTTAATTATTTTAACCAATTCCCGCTGGCCCCACCAGTGGGGCCACAGGCGGTAGGGTCAACGGAAAAACACTATTTTTATTCATTATCTCTCCATCGTAGTTACAGTTTTTACTTCTGGTTTTAATTGTCTACTATAACTACTAACTATTCCTTTATTAACATTTTTCAATGTTACGCTATCATTTACGTCTTAAAAAAACAGTGATAGCCTAGTGGTGTGACTGTCGGACAGTTCATAGGTCGAGACCTATGAACAGTCCGACGGTCACATCACTAAGTTCGAGGTTGAACCCAAGATGCACCTCTGATTTTTCGGAGTCATGTGAGTATTGTATAACTATCACTTGCTTCGGTGAAGGAAAGTGTTTTAGTGATATTTTCGAGAGAGCGACTTAAAAACTCTGACACCAGATTAGGCACTAACCACACGATAAAGAATCCATTCATCTTTTCTTTCTTCTTCTTCTATATTTTTCTAAGAATCATTCGGTTATTCCCAGTCGCATCACTGCACTGGTGCGGCTGAACCTAGTTGACGAGACCAGATGAATGTTTAAGTGCAATTCGTTGTAGAATGCTCGCTTGTTTATTGTTCAAACTCGTCTCTGATAAGGGAACTCTAGCTAATGTCTAGCAAAACATTTATGGGATAAATAAACTGCTAAAGCGAGTACGACTAGTATATTAAATTAGTTAAACAAGCTTCAAGAATTCTATAGAGTCCTGTGACAAACGACTGGTTGTTGTTGGTACAGTCCTTCACAGCTATTTTTTTTCTTTTCCCCGCTCTAGTAATTTCTCCTGTATCATGGGTACGTTTACAAACTCATATATATGTCTGATCCGGTCATAAGTACGGACTTGGAATGAACCGCAAGCGCACCAGCGGTGACATCACGTGACCTACTTACAAGTCTACCCACACCACAGCGTGCTTCTACAGAGCCGTGATGTTTACAGCTCGAGGCGAAGACGACATTGAGTATCTAATCGCAGTGGAAATGAGACGTCCTGGAACTGTACCCGATTCATTGTGCCCCGTGTCATTGTGTTAAATTGTAATGTCAAGTGATTTGTTAGTTTATAATAAACAGTGTATCGCACCCAGGGTATTTTCAGTGCACGAAACCCATCTTCTGCCCACATGATATACGAGCCTAACGGAATAAATCCTGACAATCCGACATATACATAAGCAGCCAGACGCGGAACAAGTATCTGCAGGCTATACAAAAATTTGTTCTGTGCGGGAATCGAACCCGCGACCCGCAGCGCAGCAGACAATCGCTTGGCCACTGCGCAAACCGTATCGTCTCAGTTACCTATTTTACCTCCGATAGCTGCAACCCAATAGCTACCTTATAACAACGGCTAAAAAGACCACTGACAGTGATGCTAAGACAGAGATATAATAACTGTACACGTGTAACGTATCAAACTTGGAGCGGACTGGAGAGCGGACCGGACTACATCAGATTTTGGCAGATAAAATGTACTGAAATATCAGTCCAGTGTCCGCAATCAGGCCGGCGGTGTCCGGTGTTATTCCGGTGTCCGTAATCAGTCTAGTGTCCGCAATCAGTCGAATGTTTCCAATCACACCGATGTCCCTAATCAGTCTGCAATCAGTCCAATGTCCCCAATCAGTCCGGTGTCCCCAATCAGTCCGGTGTCCCCAATCAGTCCGGTGTCCCCAATCAGTGCGGTGTCCGCAATCAGTCCGGTGTCCACAATCAGTCCGGTGTTCACAATCAGTCCGGTGTCCCCAATCAGTCCGGTGTCCGCAATCAGTACGCTGCCCGGTCCACTCACTCCGCTAACGTGCATCACATTTTGTCTATGACCTTTCTTCTGACAGCCTCTCTTTATCGAATCTTAAATCCCTTAAAATCTATCCAAACATTTCAATTTCAAAACATCTTCTAACAACAAAGAAACTATCTCGACATAACACACAAACTTGTTAGATCTATACACTAGCTTCAAGCTCCAACTGATGCTACGATACTCCACAGATGTTCGCGTCTAACTTGGTTTAACTTTGACCTTATGTTGATAATTATCCTTTATATCTACAGTACCTAACTACCTACATAGTTTACAGAGCTATGTAACTTTTGATGAAGCATTTTAGAAATCATAAAATGAAAACTGATATAAATAAGTAGGTACCTTAATATAGATCAAAGAACATTTTTCATTTTTTTTTTACCTCAAATACACAGTAGTTTTTCAAATAAACAAATAAATCATCAAAAATTCGCAAATGTCAAGGCCTTAGGCCCTATTCACAACCGGTAGCAACACGACTGCGACGGTGACAAGCGCGTTAAGCAACACGCGCGTTTAGCCCTGTTTCCTGGAGCAGGTACTGTAGCGTCGCAAGTCGCGTCGCAGTGCATTGTGGTAAGTTGGACAATTTATTTCATACGTTTCTCAACAGTAGCTGTCGTAACACGCGTGTTGTTAGAGCGCAGCCAAGCGGTTAAGCGATAAGCTACAGAGCATCGGAGTTACTACTAAAAATCCAATTTTAATATTTTTCTACGCCATTTTTCTTTGTTTTTTTTTATTTGTGCCTATGTAGCCAATGACACTCGCGCCACCAAGACAAATCTAACGACATATAATTTATTCAAATCGGTTCCTCCGTTTAGGAGTTACGAGGTGACAATGGAGCGGACATTTATACATACCCACATACATAACACATGTAACATACGCGCGAAAAACATTGCCCTCCTTCTGGGTCAGTCGGGTAATAAACGCTTACTTTTGATAAAAACCAAAAACCGAAAAATATAATTAAATACCTTGCCTAATTTAAATATTAGGAAAAGACTGTCTGAAAACCTTATTATCTTACGAGTTATAAGATTTTAAACTATCATGGTCACTAACATTACTATTAATACTAATAACGGGATAACGGGAAATATCGGGAACTCATAGAAAACAGTAAACATGGTAAATATCCCGTTATTAGTATTAATAGTAATCTTAGAGTTATTTAAAAACTTTAAAAAAAAACTTTTATTTACAACACGCTTAACCCAAAACTATCTGCTTCTGAAGAAACTATCCTTTCCACGAAAAGATGAGCCAAATTATGTCCGTCCCACAAAGACGAAGTTCGCGCGTTGATTGCACACTTCACAACTTGAGCCCACAAAGTTCTGGCAGACGATGCTATTATGGCGTCGTTTGCGTTCATTCGTTGCTTGCTACTCTTTTGCGGATTATGGCGAAGTTTTAGGCAAGTGAATGCTTTTCTGTGTGGATGCCTTCAAAGGGTAGTTCCTTGGAGCTATGTGTGTCCTAAAAGACGACGACGAAAAGAAGCCCCCGCGAAAAGTAGCTCCTGGCCTAGCTCTTAAGCTAAATGTAAATAATATGAGAAACAAAAATGATAAAATGAAGTATGAACTTATGAAGTCATTTCGAGCGAGAACAATCTTAATATTTATAAATATATATTTTATATCAGAGTACTCTGTCCCACTGCCGGACAAAGGCCTCCCCCATGGCTTTCCAATCCTGTTTACAATTTGGTCTCTATTTTTATTTTATTTACCTCTTCATATTTAGCGACAAAAAAATCTCAAAAATATGATAGTTAATCCTATTTCCAGAATTCATTAAAAAAGCACCTTTATTTTCATTTAATTAAATTGTGTGAAGTTGGTACACACACTTCATAATGCTTCATTTTTGTGACTGATATTTAATAAGATATATTTACTTACCTACTGTTATTTTTTTCTTTCATTTTCTTTCACTTTTTAGTTATTTATTTCATACTTTATACTTGTAGTACGTTAATTAAAACAATCTAGAAGCAATTACCCGTTGCTCATGCAATCATCACGCACAATTTCCATTGAATTGTCCATAATGGCGGGACCTGTAACCGCGATCTACTATACATATACCTACATTAATCCCATTACGAATCAATTACATTATAGACTCCAATAGTTAGGCTGCTTTCCACCAGAGCTCAACTTATATAGGTAGCGAGGGATGAACTGTCTATACCTAGAATATCGAAGTATGTATATCTATACTTATATTATAAAGAGGTAAATATTTTTTGTAAGTTTGTATGTAAGGGGCAATCTTCGGAACTAATGATCTAATTCAAAAATTCTTTCACTGGCTGAAAGTTACATTATTCGTGGGTGCTATACGCTATACATTATATCTGTATCATGCATATTAGCTGAGCTATCACTATTTTTGCGGACGAAGTTGCGGGCGAAGTGCTAATAACTAATTAGATCGTTATGGACCTATAGAACGACCTGATGCCAATTGGCGAGGCAATATTTTAGGTTCAACCCAAAAAGAAAGCATTCATCATTCATTTTCACAGCTAAGGTTGGCTTAGCTCTGGTTTTAACGGGTAAAACGAAGGTATGTTTTATAAATAATCCTCTTGTTTGTTTTTCGATCACGGAGGCCAATCTCAAATTTCAAACCAGAGAGATCAGGGTTGTATACATAGTGGTTGAAACGAAGGGTGGTAACTAGGTATGCGAGCTGAGGATGCGACCTAACGATGCCGACTAGGTGCGAGTAGTATAGCTACATAAAATACGCCACAAAGCTGAGTAGATGACGTAGGCACCAACTACAGTGACAGGATTTTCGGCGTTCGAATTTCGTTCACAAAACGAGCGCTGTTGTTGAACTTGTGAAATTGTTTACGGAATTAGCCCGCGTTGCTCACCCTCAAACTCATCTTCACATCGCATCTTACCCTATTATACCACTTAGGTTTATTAGAAACTGACACATAGTTCCGCAGCTTAGCTTCCACCACGCTCACGGCATACCCATCTCAGGTGTAAACCCATCCCAATGGCGGTCAGTACACAGTGACATCGCATCAGTAAACAATAATGTCACCACGTCAATAAGTAAATTGCTTCACGTAATGAACCTGTTGATGTTGTTGCAGATACAATCTGTTGTTTGTTGTTGTTGTTGTCGATGCGATTTAGGGTTGTTTCAATAAATAGGTGTCAGGTGTAGCGGTGTAATTTAATTGGGTGGGAAATTGTTATGTTTTATTGTAATTTTTGGACATTTTCGAATAAATATTAACGTTCGAAGTTTAAATTGGCAACTAGCTAACGTAACTTTTTTGACGATAAAGTTATCCTTAATTGAATCACAGAAATGTAATTTAATGTAAGTCTATAATCGATCGGATGGTAGTGTTTTATTTTATTTCTACATTTCAGTCACATTATCTTTCATTATTATATTTCTCATGAAATAAGCAGTACCTTTGTGCTCTTCTATCTTAATGTAATGTCTTGTTAAGTGTTTTGTGTGTGCATAATAAATAAATAAATAAATTATCACGGAAACTAAAGCAATTAAAAAAAAACATTCTATTACATTTAAAACCATGAAAACAGTAATAAAAAGTAATTACACACGCCAGCAACCAAAAAAGATCGCAAATAAAAAACCCATCAACCAAAAAAATCTCAAGAGTCGTTAAAATCTAATTGAGATATCCATCAAAACTCCCCAAACATCTTCATTCATTCATTCACTCGCTCACTCATTCAATCTGATTGTGAATCCGGGACTCCTACCGGTATAATTACATTCCGCATAATGCAAGGATTGTAATGAAAGCCTGTTCAAATGTTTGGACCAAGGTCTGCCCATTCAGGGAGATTCATTGTCTGGTCGGTAAATTGTGAGGTAATGTGTTTGTCGATTATCACTTGAAAGTAGAGGATGTTTATTTTGGAATATAATATTTAAATACAGTACATTTAGGGGGTGCATTAACGACACATCGTTTATTTTCGAAGCGTTACGGCTATGGAGTGCATTGTCCGTGTCAGTACATCATAGACATTTTTCATCGGTTATTTTTTTTTTTATCAGCCGTTTTCTACAAAAGCGTTATACTAACACACCCTGCAAAAAACCTGCTATTTCGTACATTTTGGACGTGTAGGTATTGAACTTTTTTTTAATAATCGACGAAAAAATTCTACAGGTTGTAAACAGACCCTTCACATAGCCGTCGAGCAAGCATTCTGTACATCAAACTAAGTAACTTTACGCAAAAATTATTGCTGGGAATCGATTTTTTTTTGGGGTGAAATATCACGTTTTATGGTAGGACTCGATGGAAAGCACTCTAAGCATTGTGCTGATGGATGGATTGAATAGTACGGGGGTCGTGGAGGTGTGTAAAAATCTTACATTAAAAGCATGTATTTTAAAAAAAAACTTCTGAAAAGGTTGGAACTATGACCCCCAATATCTCCGTAACTTGAAGGTTCCCAGGTATGGTCTAGAACAAAAAAATATCGCAAAGACGCGGAGAACAAGTGCCTTTCGGATATGTTGAGGGTCTATTTACACTCTTTATGTGGGGGGTTCAGATTTTCAGAATGATGTACTGAATACGTTGTAACCGTTTGTGCGTCGGTGTCCTTTCCACCCTGTATGTCAAACCATCACATCATAACAAACAAACCAAACATCCCTGCGTGTTCTGTGCATCATACCAAACCCCCCCAGGTTTGATATGATGAACTGAACACATGGTTACCGTAAGTACGTCTAAATCTTAACTCAAACAACTTTCAATTCTGTGGAAACTCGTTGTAGAAATACGAAACTTGAAATTCGAATTCGAATTTTAATCGTTTGCCACTTTTCTGGGCCCTCAGACCTTTCTAATGTGCTGATATTTTTACGATGATATCATTCTGAAATTCTTCATCATTCTGGTGGCGCCGACACAACACAGGAAAATCATTTAGTTGTGTCTGTAAATATTAATAAAAGACAAAACATAATTTTAATACTGTAGTATACAAATACTAGATACAAATATCAAACGAATGTAATCGAAATTGTAGACAAGAATACATCTAAAATTTTCCTCTAGTTTTTATCAACAAAATATTTGTGCGTAGCAAATTAAATAATATCGTATTTTATCTCGAACAAAATGAACAACGGAGATCTCGAAATTATTATTCCAATTCGAGATATAATTGTAATTGTGTAAATATTAATAGTCTTTCTTGGATATTTATTCGGATGCCTATTATACAGATTTAATGACGTTTCTGAAGGAATAGCTAAGGGATCGAATAACAGATATTTTGAACGCTCTTTCATTTTATTTTGCTGTCCGAGACGAAAGCAAAAATACTGAGCGATGAATGAAATCATTGAGTTAAAAAAGGAGGACTGTCCTTAACTGTTATTTTTCAATGGAAAAGTAGGTCACCTCGTTAAGTGGGGCTACCTTCCCGGAACAACAGTGAGGTATGGGTGTGGAGCAGTGCCACAAAACTATGTTCCACCTACCCTTTGTGCCCCAAAACATGCAGCCACACTGAGCCCTACGCTGCCACAGACGACGCAGTTGAGGTGGCGAAGTTACAATGCCAGCGACACGAAGGGCAAGTAGGTATGTGAACTTATTAAATAACCAATATCATCACCAATCCCATCCGTATAGATTTTAACTACTTCATTCTTCCTTTGGTAACAACAGGAACGCTTCGGGAACGCTTTGAGTATCTTGTGCCTAGAGGTAAACCTTGTCGCTCATCATCATCTCTTCTCCTTCGTTTCCCTCCCCACTCCTCAAGTCGGTATGATGGAACATTCACTGTTCGTGCTGTGCGCCTTTGGAATTCACTTCCACACTCCATGCGGGATAGCCCTTCGTTAGAGGTGTTCAAGAAAGGAATAAGGGAACATTTCCTGTCAACATGATCAATATGTATGTGTGTATATTATATAGGATTTTATAGGTTGTATATATATATGTACTATATGTATTACGTATATTATATTGTATGCATGTAGTTTAGTTTTTAACATTAATTAATTTAAGTAAGACGATGTAATGTTAATGCACTTAAGTATATCCTTTTCTGCAAATCTCACTGTCAAAATTTGGTTTGCTGTAAGAAAACCCAATTCTGGGTTAAGCTCGCCATTGTACATAAGCTATATTATTGTTTTTGTATGTATATTTGTGTTTTGTGTACAATCTCTTCTCTACATATAATAAAATAATAAAATCGTTAAAATTCGGTCCGATGTTCCGACCTGGCGCAAAAACTACTCCATAGATCCTGTTCAAATTTTGCACAAATATCTGTAATAGGCTTCTTCAAATGTTAGAATATATATTATCACGCTACTTGCTGAAGGGGATGAGCAATATTGCATTATGTCAGTATTATGCAATTGTTTATTTTTTCAGTCATGATATGCGTAACAACGTCTATTTCAAAGTATATATCAGCGAAGCAAATAGAGAAACGGTTTCATGACCGCTTTACGTGCATCACGTCGCAAGTTCGATCCCCACTAAAATTATAATTTTTGTATGTGGTTGTATTTTTTTTGATAGAGATTATTATTATTTATTTTCTCTTTTTTATGTATAATATAATAAATTCTTATGAATAAAGTTAAATCATTGGTTAAATCTCTTTCCTCATGTTTGAATCTGGCCGTTCGATGGTGTTCTGAACTGACAACGTCGTTGTGTGCTGTCCACAGGTGCTGTCAGACTCGATGTTTTCAATTTCACCTATCGCTCCCAATGAAAATAATAGCAGTTATTGAAATTAATTTGAAACTATTTTGTTGTGTCGTTGTTCTTAGTTTTGCACAACTATTATTTACGGTTAGGTCTATTATTGTTAGGTCCCAAAAATAAATTCGTCTTTGTTGTCTTTGTTGGAGGGTGGATGATTGTAGTGTATGATTTCTGATGCGTCTTGATTGTTAAAAAAAGCACGTAATTCGTTACTTGAAAAATATTTAGGTATCTTTATCATATCTGTCTTTTGTATCTTACTACTATTATAAATGCGAAAATTTGGATGGATGTTTCTTACTCAATCACGCCAGAACGGCTGAACGGATGTAGATGAAATTTGGCACAGAGATAGATTATCGTGCTAATAATTATGTCCAATTCCGCAACTGGTTGCCAACGGGCAACTGTCATATAATGCATTTGAAAAGAACGGCTACTTTAGCCCATTTGTCATCGAAGCGAAGCGAGGTAGGCTGACGGTTCACAGACCTCCCTGCAAACCAGGTTTTGCAATTTCGAGTCGCAGCCAGTCTCCACTTTTTGTGATAATTTATTCCAAAAATAATAATGTTTTATGATTTTAAATCATTATAAAGTAGATTAATATGCTTTTGGTCTTTTTTAACCATTCAAGGACAGTTAGGTAATCATAAATTAACAAATATTAATTGACCAATTTTCACTGGCCGAAAAAAATCTCTAAAAACTTTAAAATAAAAACAAAAAATAAAATTAGATAAAACCAACGACGTAGTAAATTTGTTCCGTGCGGGAATCGAACTCGCGACACGCAGCACTACAGTCCATCGCTCAGCCACTGCGCCAACTGTGCCGTCACATTTCATTTGAGCTGAATCTTCTGCTGGCCCAACTCCTCAAGGACCGCTATATACAGCTTTAAAGTTTTTTTTAACCTTGCCCCAGTCCAGGCCCACACCTGGAATTTCTCCTGTATCGTGGGTGTGTTTACAGACAGTTAAACTCACAAACAGCCAGACCCGGCACCACTACCTGTAGGCCATACAAAAATGTAATCCGTGAGGGAATCGAACCCGATACACGCAGCGCAGCACCCATTCGCTCAGCCACTGCGCCAGCCGTGCGGTCACATAGCTGTGGCTGTGGCGCCCTCGGACATTGCTGCAACTTTGCTTAACGGTGGCCGGACTGCACATTCCGTTTTCATATTGCCGCTGAATCTTGCAAGTGAAGATACCTCAATATGCAACATCACCAAAAACAACGGCCGGGGAGTCCTTTTGCAGCAGTGCAAGTTTAAAGTGCATAAGAGGCGTTGAACCGCAGCTTGCAGGACATTCGCGGCAACCAGGCGCTGATGGGTGGCGTTGTCGTTTTGCTCGCAGGCAACTTTAGACAGATACTGCAAGTTATTGAGAGGGGCACACCGGCGGATGAAATAAACGCCTCAATAAATGTCTCAAGGCGTCGCCACTGTTGTCTGGGATCGAAAAGATCCATCTTACTTGCAACATGTGCGTCCAACTGTCAACACACTGTCAACAAACACCTGCTTCGTGGTCGTTGTACAGTTGGACGCACCCAACTGTACAACGACCACGAAGCAGGTGTTTTTGCGAATATGCTGCTGCAAATCGGGCGCAGATGGGAAAATTCTATTTTCCGAACAATTTTCCCATCCAGTGGATGCACGCACATCCACATCATCACATCATGCACGTTTTTCCAAATTTGGGGGTTAATATAAAAAAATGAAGGGTGGTTGTGTGAGGGGTAGTGCTGTCGCCAAAGAACGAGTGTGTCAATCAAATAAATAAAAATGATATGATCGTCGGCGTCGACATTCATATATCCTGTGGTTGGCCCGTGGCTAATGATGATAGTACTGCCGACCCCGTTGAATTTCTCAACTCCCTGGGGTTAACTCCCAGACTGTGCAATGGAACCAGACTTCGTATCACAGAGCTGGGCTGTAATATTATAACAGTCACCATTATTACAGGAGTGGCTAAAGGAGAGAGCGGTTTAATTCCCCGCATACCCTTTATTCCAAATAACTAGCTATTTCAATTTAAGAAGTTGCAATTTCCCTTAAAATTGGCTTTTACAATGACGGTCAACAAATTACAAGGAAAAACCTTAAAAGTGGCAGGCATTCTTTTGGGTGCTTCATGCTTCTCACACACACGGTCATTAAACAATTCTTTTAATGTTGTATACAAAACGGTATTGGAATAAATAAAGAAATAGCGCCCAACAAGGCGTTTGATTGTTCACTTTGAAAAAAAAGCCGTATGGCACCATAATGTTCCAGTTTTTAAGCCATATAGTCGCCTCAACGCCGTTCACACATCTGCCGCTCAGAATTACAGCCCCAAAAACACGCCTTTTGTAGTTATCACCCACATTATCACATTTTGATCAGGCCTTCAGTTCTCACACACATCCCGCCTGTAATCCCCGAAGGGTTAGGCACAGATGTCTACCTAATCGTACACCCACATTACACCAGTTATGTTGAAGTCCCATGTAATAGGGGGCGAGCCTATTGCCATCAATCGGGCACAAATCCAGACTCCTTAGCTGCTACTGATAATTCCTGATGGAATAACCAAACAACACTTTACTCAACCCGGGAATCGAACACGCATACACAACAAAATTTCCACGCGAACGAAGTCGCGGGCAACAGCTAGTAAAGAATAAGAATAACACATTATACAGGGTGGACAGGACACCGACGTTAAAACGGTTACCTCGTATTCAGTACATCATTCTGAACTCGCACACCGCACGCCACAAAACTGCAATACCCGGTCCAAATTTATGACAAATTTCTATGTCGGGCGGTTCAGAATTATTTACTGAATACGAGTGGTAACAGGTACAGCGTCGGTGTCCCATTCCACCCAGCATATCGTCTGATCTCTACTAAATTCAGTCTGTTAAAAACCTAAAAAGTCGAGTCCTATTCGAACTTTTATCGTACAATACTACTATTCACGGCACGACACGTTCCAAAATCCGACTCCTGTATGTTCATACCTTCGGGGCAGATGAAAACGTTTAAAAATGTTCAGTATTCGTGCGACGCCGACGTAAGTACATTTTTGTCTCTTCCGAGCACCCCGGAAGTCGGACAGTAGTACCACCTAGCGGAAATTTCATGCAGACTTTATGTGCATAAAGAGTAGGGCGACATCCTAAATATTTGGGACGGGTTCCGTAGTAATATACGTGTAGTATCATTTTAGTCGTAACACAAAACCGCCTAAAATGGATAGAAGTAGACCAGACCTACATTCTGCATTGGGTGACCAAAGGTTGAAGAAGAGTAGAGAGAAGAGAATTTCATTTGATTTCAATAGCACACACTATAATAAATACGTTATTTTTTCAATCATGAAATCATTTTACAAAGCGAATTCTTGATACCATGAAAACTGACGGTTCCAAAACAATTGGAACCGTCAGTTTTCATGGTATCAAGAATTCGCTTTGTAAAATGACAGTATATTTTAATTCAAAACTAGCGTGTGTAGATAAAACGTGTACTCCATGTCAACCAATCTATATATTTAAAGAAAGAAACTAACTGACTGACTGAATCACTGACTGATCGATCAACACATAGCTGGAACCGCTGGGTCCAGAAGCTTGAAATTACGTAAGTGTGCACTAAGAAGGTATTTTTGGAAATTCTTCCCCTAATGGTGCTCCCTCACCGCGAGCATTCGCCTGTAATGTAACAGTCCAAGATTCGATTTTGTATGGAAACAAGTGAATCTGAACTGTTACGTTACAGGCGAATGCTCCCGGTGAGGGAGCACTTTAAGGGGTTAAAACGAGGTTTGAAAGTTTGTATGAATATATTAAGTCAATTTTGCGAACGAAGTCGTGGGCAACAGCTAGTATTATATAAACAAAGCTAGCAGATAAGCAGCTATACTACAATGGCACACAGTAATGTTCAAACTAAAAATAAAATTGAATAAAACATTTTCGCAGCAACAAAAGTGCTGCCATGAAAGGTTACCCAGAATTACCTCTTTAGAACACCCACGTCACCAGTGTAGTTAGAAAAACTGTCAATGAATGAACGAAAGAACGAGTGAATGAATGAACGAATGTCAGCACCCACTCACCCGTCTGGAATGTTTTTGTTCGAATATTTATTTTTATGTTTGAATTTGTTTATTTCATTAATCTCAATTTTGAACGAACTCAATTTGCGAGTCACCATTTTTGTAGTTACACGATATAATAAAAAGTTTTATTTGTTTTTGTACCCACAGTTTTATACTTGGTAGTGAATCTTCATTATTTTCTCTTACAGAACCCTAAAATCTTCTTTAGCAACGGTAAAAATGCAAATGCAGTCGTTCGCACCCGAGCTAAAGGTACCTGTGTTTGCAATAAACACATATTAACACACCTAGATGTTGACTCCAGTCTCTTTTATATTACAACTTCGTAACAAAACGTGAATGTTTTCAGTTACGTGATTTTGTTCTGTTAAAAATATTAGTTTTTAAATGGGTTTGAAAATTTATTTTAAGGAGTTACTGTGCATTTTTAAAATATTCTAACAACTGTCTTGACGTATTTATGTTCATTCTTTAAATTGTTATTCTAAAGTTGTCACAATATCGAATTGGTTCCGGGAATATGTTGCTAGACCATTTAAAACTAGACACCGTCAAAGTGACGTAGCAAAAGGCTCTTACGCCTACCTCAATCTCTGAAACCGTTGAAGACCACCTGCATTTGTCCACGGCCTCTTCAAACTCAAACTCAAGGCATTTCAATCAAACTACACAGACACTTGAATTGTTAAAAAGTATATCAGGAAGTTGTATTCCATAGCGTAACTTAGGTTCCTTAAATGGAGAAATCAAGCAAGAAACTCCACGGACACTCATTTAATCCGAAATATTCATGAATATAAATATACATATTTCATGACGCGTGGTACCTAAGCCCCTCAAACACTACAGACCTACATACATGCAAAATTAGAAAGGAGTAAAGGACACATTCTAAACTTCAACAGTCGGCGTAAATGAGACAGCTGATTATTTTTTCGCGGATGTTGTTGTTGCGGGAAACAGCTGGATGAGGGACGGACGGGACCGGGAAGTGTGTCAGAAAAATGGGGAGGTCTATAGGTACCTAGCAGTGGGTGATTATGGGCTGACATCATGATGATGATGTTGGTCACATGGAGAAAGTTATTCAGTTTGATGGTCTCTATGGAGGAGCTCGTGGCTAAATAATTACAGCCGCCCGCAGGTTAAGCCGCGCTTGCCTAGGTTGGTCGCGGATGGGTGGCCACCCATTACATACCGAGTTTCCTCCGTGCAAGCACGTTAAGCGCGCGTTATGTGCGTGAAAGCACGTTAAACCGTTGGTCCCGGCTGTCATTTGTAGATCTATAATAGTCGTTACAGGTCCATGGCGCGAAAGTCTGACAACCAGTCTTACAAAAGACTAGGCAGATGATGATGGTCTCTATCATACCCTTATATGACTCCACCTCTATAATACACGCTGTATCCAGGGTATTATATAGAAGAATGAAAGCAGAGCATAACATGATGCGGCAGAGTACTGCACATTCACAATCAATGTTTCAGTGTTTGCTTTGACAATGGCACGGACGGGGGAGGGCCAGGTCTTAGTGATAGCGGGCGAAAAGCTTGTGACGACAAAACAAAGTTAGTGGGGGCATGGAAAAGACCTATGTCAGTGGGACGTCCAGATGTTTAGGCGTAACCCCGCTCCTGTTCTGGTGCGATGCAACGCTTCTTGCGTCAAGCGACACGCGCGTACCTTTCTTGTTTCCTTTGCGTGAAAACCGTCAGGGAAACTGCAGGTTGCAAATCGCGTCGCTTGTCTAGTAGGATTGCTCTAATGGATAATCAGAAGCGCTTTGTAGTGTTTATCGCTTCCTAATCAACGGAAAATAAAAAAGTATCCAAGATGAATCGCCCATAACTTTTGGTGTGACCAAAGCCTTATGCACTTGTACGAATTTTCATACAGCCATTTATACGAGCTTTACATGTATGCAGTTTGTGTGCATCAAGTTTGATGCACACAAACTACTAAGTTAGCTTCAGAGTATTTCAAGATTTATCAGCCAATGCGTCAGTTGAGTTGAGTTGAGTCGAGGAACCACGATAAATATTATTTTCACAATTAACTCATATTATTTGCTAAGTACATAATTATTTTGTTAAAATTAATTCACGGCAAAATCATTTCTTACGTCAATCAGTTGGTCACGTCCTCAGGCGAAGCAACTTGCGTCGCGGTTCGCGTGACTCGCTCGTGTTTCTTTAATTTCTATTTTTCTGCAGTCGCTACTGTTACAACACCCGTGTAACTTGTGGCTAAGCTGTTAGTCTACCGGAGGCGAACTGGCAGCGTGAAGAAGATAAACAGTCATATATCCGTCTATTTTTCATCCGACATGAAACATACCTAGACAAGTACTCCACCGGAACTTCAAACCACAAATATACGAGAGTCCGTCATTTCCAGCGACTGCCACAATAATCCCCGTGACCGCAACTAACAAGCACTTTCAACCAGAAGCGCTGGACGGATCACGCTGCACAAAGCGCTGCGCTGGATACGTCACGCTGTACAGTCTGCCGCACGTTATGATTACTATTTCATATTGACAGCGCCTTTATGCCCGTAGCAGCATTGTTTTGCGTGCATTTGCGTGCCTGGCAAAGGTGGTGGCGATGATGATAACTGCAAGTTTGACATTGAATTGAGTTGAATGAGTGATGTTTGAGTTTGAATTAAATTATTGTCCTATCTGACATATAAAATCAAGTCAGATAGAATAATTACTGTTGAACACTCACTACCTCCAGCTCTTTCTGAACGACGCATAAGGCCCGGACTCCAGCGAAGCGGAGACGAGACGAGAGGGGAAGAAATGTGTTGCAAGCCAGCAATAGAACTCAAAATCAAAATTCACTTAGCTTTCGTGGAAACGTTTAAGCAGAGACTTGAGGAGATGTCTTTCCACATTCGGCAGCAACGCATAGCGGAGACGAGAAGATGTGTGAGCGGCTTGCGGTGAGTGATGCGCGGCGGTCGCTAAAGTGGGTCGCTCAAAATGTATATTAGTCGTATAAGAATAAATAAAGGAATATAGAATAACGATTGACTTAATCTCAACCAAGTCGACACCGGTCACCCGCAGTCTAATTTCACCTTAAGGGGCGGTTTTCCTTCTTCAACAGTAACAACCGCCGTACGTTTGACTGTACACCGCTAGTCTTTGGTACTATATACAAACACGACGACTCATTATCTCGTCGACACGCTCGCGAGTCGTGACACGTCGGTATTAAAAACTGTCAGCGTGTTAGTGACGGGTAGACGAGACGGGTTGAAGCGCGGGCGTTTGTCGGCTTGAAGACGTGAGTTTCCGAAATCGTCTTTTAATAGCTGGTTGAACTGCTAAAAATGTACACTAGTTATCATCAATTTTTTTCCTGTGAATTTATAGAGGCTGTGTCAAACATGAGATACATCTAGTTAGACTTTGAGTACAAAAAAATGTGACAATTTTTTTTTTGCTACATTACTGCGTTTTTTATAAAGATCTAACACATCCACACGCCGAAAAAATTAGCGAAATGGAATTGAGTGTCCAATATGTCTACTTATGTCCTTAAATATAGGAACGGAATCCTGTTATGTGTATATAGGCTTTGTGTTGTGTGTTGAGGACAAAATCAGTGCTGCAGTAAATGACTCAACTCAACTGACGCAAATGACGATGTGTACTAGAAATGTTCATTACCTTGTTAGTATCTTCAGGCTTAACAAGTATTTTTACGAATCTACAGCGTGACGCTAATTTATACTGCGCTCATAGCGTATCGTCTACCGTCGCTCTTACCTCAACCGTCATTGTTTTTGTTTCGATGTTTATTTGAACTTCGTTCGCTTCAAAGTTGTTTTACATTGCAATGTTTTTGTGAGCTTACCTGTACTGTTTGTTAACCAGTACAGCTACACACGGATAAGCGTCACAGATACTGATTAAAACCTTCATGAGTGACGATGCAGCTTACTAGGCAAGCGGTTACGGGTAGTAACAATGCTTCCTAATATTTTATTTGGTGTTGCTACGCTACTTTATGTACATTTTCTCTAATAACATGAGTGAAATTAGTTTTACTGAATGTGTGTGTGTGTGTTTTATTGTTTTTGCGTCATCATCATACTACTTACTTCTCACTGGTCAGAAGTCTTGCAGAAAGATAGCCACGATAACCAGACAGTATTCAGCATTTATCCTATGTTTGTGTAACATGCCTACCATATTACCCAGTACGCACCATGACCAATCAACCTACGCAAAACCAAATTGAGCTGATCTCTCATCGTACGGGAAGCTCATACAAAGCGAGGTTAGGTTATACTGGTTATGTATAGCTTGATCTGTCGCGCCGTGTGTACTAAGTTTTGGAGATCACGTAGGTATACGAATTTCGGGCCACTGACGATCTGTAACGACTGTCAAAGATCTACAAATGACAGCACGTGCTTTCCGAAGCACGGAGGAAACTCGGTATGTAATGGGTGGTAGCCCATCCACGTACCAACCTAGGCAAGCGCGGCTTAACCTGAAGATCGAACCAAGCGGCTCTTATTATTTAGCCACGAGCTTCTCGACCACCTCCACGAGTTCTACTTGCATTATTTACATGAAATTTGAAAGTACAATTCGTTTGAAAGTTATCAACTCCGTTCCTCGTTTACGAATTTGTAAACCGTTTTTCAAATCTATACTAATATTATAAAGAGTTAAAATTTGTTTCTATGTAGGGGGTAATCTCCGGAAGTAATCAGTAACCAGTTTTAAAAATTGTTTCACTGGTAGAAAGCTACATTATTCGTGAGTGCTACAGGCTATAAATTATAAAGATATCATGCATATTAGCCGAGCTATCACAATTTTCGCGGACGAAGTCGCGGGCGTAGTGCTAGTAAGTAATAAATACAAAGTAGTTACGAACTGTTTCAAGTATTTAGTTATTTTTCATTTAAATGAAGTTTGAAGTTGTTTTGAAATTAGGTAGGTGTAGTAAATAAGTTTTTTTACGCAACTAGACAGCTTCATGTTTTAAACAAAGTGTTATTGATTTTATCCTGGAGGAGCTCGTGGCTAAATATTAACAGCCGCTTGGGTTGATCTTCAGGTTAAGCCGCACTTACCTGGATTGGTGCATGGATGGGTGACCACCCATTGCATACGCATGAGTTTCCTCCGTGCCTCGGAAAGCAAGTTACGCCGTTGTTCCCGGCTATTAGTTTTTTGACAGCAGTTACAGGTAGTCAGTGGCCCGAAAGTGTGACAACCAGTCTTCTCTCTAACAGGGTTATGGAAGTCACTGGTATTCAGCTGCATCCGGTTAGACTGGAAGTCGACCCCAACATAGTTGAGAAAACGCTTCGCAGGTGGTGGTTTTATCCAGCGGGAATGTTTCAGCAGCTCAGAGGATTAATATCCAGTTGTTCAATACGCTTGGAAGTTAATCATACACATTGAAATGTGTTCTATAGATCTGCCGTACGCTTTCAGGAAGCAGGTGTGATGTGTCTTTTTACATTTTTGTGATTCTAAGTGCAGCAGTCCCAACTCCCAGGAAAAGATTTTTTTTTTTTTTTGAAACGTTGCGCACTAGGAATTTCTCCTGTATCGTGGGTGCGTTTACAAACATTTAAGCTGGCATACACAAACAGCCAGACCCGGAACAACTACCTGTAGGTCATACAAATATTTGTTCCGTGCGGGAATCGAACCCGCGACACGAATACCAGCAGTCAATCGCTCAGCCATTGCGCCAACCGTGCCGTCAAAATATTGGTGCGAACATCAAGTTAGCTCAAGATAGACGGAATCAAAAAGGAGAAAGGCAGGCTTTGGCCCTTCAGTGGGACAGTCATACAAGCTCATTGGCTCAAATAATTGTTAATCCGACCTTCACGCCTCACTAATCCGATAAGCAAATACTAACCCTTGTATTTTCATTTAATTTCCTCTGACCGGAAACTAAAGCGCCAATACACGCACAAACTGACACGCAATCTATTTCCTTATTGTAATTAATACATGCTTTACAGAAATTAGTTTAACACGCCACGTGTTAACGGTTAAAACTCATTGTTTGGATTGCGTTCTATCCTATCCTACTAATATTATAAACTAGCTGTGCCCCGCAGTTTCACCCGCCGCTTCTGACTTGTTGTTTTTTGCTCGGCTCCTATTGGTCATAGAGTGATGTTATATAGCCTATAGCCTTCCTCGATAATTTGACTATCCAACACTAAAAGAATTTTTCAATTCGAACCACTAGTTCCTGAGATTAGCGCGTTCAACCAAACAAACAATCTCTTCAGCTTTATAATATTAAGTATAGATTCGAAAGTTTGTGAGGATGGATGGATGGATGTTTGTTACTCTTTCACGCAAAAACTATTAACACATAGGATACTTTTTATCCTGTGGGACAATTACCGACGTCGACGTCGCGGGCGAAGCCGCGGGTATAAGCTAGTAATTCATAAATTGAAACATAATTTACACAAACATACGTAACGAACTAAGGTCTGCAAAAAAATGTGGACTCACCATTTATCAAATCATACTTTTTCAAAATTAGAATAAAATCACGTGGGGTCATTGACCATCCCATAATACCACCGAATCATGTCCTTTTTATGGTTTTACTATGTTCGGATATCGAAACCCGCTATGTCTACGGAGTTTGACAAACTGCAATCACTCATTGCTGACATGCAAAAGCACCGCCTGCTCACCAAGCTAATTTGCATCTACAGGCTGATGATTATTCAGTATCAACACGCTGTATCAGCCAACGCTTACAAATCGAACCTCACTTCAACTCCTCATACAGCCAAACACAATATTGATTCAGACAGATCCACTGCGGAGCCCATTTACGCCTGCAAACAACCGGCCGGTATTAGGCTATCGTGTTACAGAAACAACATCCTGTAATTTATTTATGCGGTTGTTTTACTGGAACAACAATATACTGTAGTGGTTTGGTCACAGTTGTCTATGTACAGAGGATTCCTCTGTGTTCAGTACTTGGTAAAACCCTGGTATGATTATTGTGCCAAACTTTCTGACTAAAAATAGGTTCAATATAAGTATCTAGGGAGTATCTACTGAAATGACAGCCAATATAGTTAGTATCAATAAAGTATATTAATAATAAAAAAAAATTTAAAAAAAAATAGAAAAGTAGCTATCGAAGAAGATGACATGTTGGGCCAACCCCAATCAAATTGGGATAAGGGCAGGAACGTAACGATGGTGATGATGGCTAGATGATGGAATACTGCTGAGCTGGTGTTGATTGCAGAGAATTAAACTTTGTAAAAAGTCTCTGAAATAAAATGTTCAAATTCAAATTTAGATACCACGGTTCGTGATCGCATATTCTTGTGTTACGAGTGTCCTAAGTTTGTGTATTGCCTTGATTTTGTCCTGATGCATTTAAATATCTTAAAAAAAGACAAAAATCAAAATACATACAATTTCACATAGGCCTACATAGGCACTTATAAAAGTACTGCCAACTGCACACAGCAGCAGCAGACGATATGACGTTGCGACATGTCGGACCGACACGTCGCAGTGTCATACCGTTGTAGTCATGATTCCGAACCCAACCGCAGATGGCTGCAGCAGACGGCAGCGCCATATTCCAGTTAGTTCTGAATGTGACTTGTTTTTATTATACAAGTATAGAGAGAAAAAACGACAAGCCACACGTCCAATGCTGAAATGCATCGTGCGTTTGCGTTTATCAATTTTTCTTCCTCGGAATCGGAAAACTATTTTTTTTAGAAAAATTTAACGTGTTGTCGCTCCAACGTCGGTGGCACTACTGATCTGCAGTTGGGCGACTAGTCGTCTGCGGTCGTGAGACGTGTAGTCGGGCGACGTGTCGCTAGCTGCGGAAGGTATTTGTTAGAAATACATAGAAACCAGTGGTGTCGCAGTGACACATCGTCTGCTGCTGCTGCTGCTGCTGTCTGCAGTCGGCTACGAACTCGTAGGTACCTTAAAACGTCGAGAAAAGGTGCATGGTTCGGGTTGTTCGTTTCCTATGGAGAAGAACCGGCAAGAAACTCCATGTTTACTCTTTTAAAATTACTTGATTTTCAAATAATAATATTCACACACACACACACACACACACACACACACACACACACACACACACACACACACACACTCACACTGTAATATAATAATATATTACAGTGTGAGTACTTAAGTAAGGGAGGACACCGTAGACCAGACAATAAGTCGTTATTACTTCACAAAAACATAAAATAAGATAAAAGTTAACAAACATCTAGGAACCTAAAAGACCTGACGTTAAACACCATACCCAGGTGTCCATGCAAATGTATCCTTTTGCACATTCACCTTCTATATCTGCTCTACGAATAGTACCCAACCATATCTGGTTGCACAAAGCGTCAGCCCCTTGCCTCAGACTCGACTTCAAAACTTTATGACACGTCTTCCAAAATACACTGCAGTTATATCCTTCCAAGTTTAAGTCTGCTTTGGTAACAGAATGCCCTAAGAGCCTTCTATCACATCCACGCGAAGTTTGAATTCTCTCCAGGCATCAATAAGACTAATTCTTGGAGTTCGGGAAGCTGCTATGTCTTGGGGGAGACTCGTATCATATTAGCACTTGGAGTTAGTAGTTAGACTTAATATTACTTTGAGAGGGACCAACGTATTCACATGGGGTGGCAATTGGCTTTTGATTACTATAACTTCTCTTGTAATCAGAATGTTAGGCCACAAAAGGGATGAATGAAAAGCATTTGCATGTGGTTAAGATGAGAATGCTGAGGTGAATGTGTGGTGCAACGCGAATGGATAAAATAAGAAATGAGTACATAAGAGGAAGTCTGAAAGTGGCGCCGGTGACTGAAAAGTTATGTGGTAATCGGTTATCGTGGTATGGATATATGATGCGGAGGAATGAGGAAAATTTTGAGGACGTTTGAAGATGGCTATAAGAGTAGAGGAAGACCAAAGCAACGATGGATGGACTGTGTGAAGGATGATATGGCTAAAAAGCAGATGACTGCTGAGATGACTAGTAATGCAGAAGTATGAAAGAAGAAGACATGCTGCGCCGACCCCAAATCAATTGGGATAAGGGCAGGAGAATGATGCTGAACTCTTGTAAAAGCCTATCCATTCAGTGGTAATTTGGTTAGTCTCGAAGCCGACCTGGAACGTATTTGAGCAAAGGCTTAGAACATGAAAATACGGTAATACATTCTCAATTTCACGAGTTTTAGATCATTTATTGGCATACCTAAAAAACAATATTTGTTACTGGTTCTAACACCCGTATCTATAAATAAGTCAAAGTGATTACTTGAGTAAACGCTTGAAGTTAGAACTATCAAAAGTTAGAACTCTTAGCTTTGCTTTTTTTGACGGCTCTTTAAAAGTTAAGTATCAAAAGTGCAATAATACTTAGGGAGTCGTACAGGTGTCGCTTATTGTTAGTGAAAACGGGTATTATCAAACACATGTAAATACTGAAACAATAGAAAAAGGACGCTCAAAATCCAAGTCGAAAATCAGCGAAATAAATCTATTTTACCGACAAAATCCGAACGAGTGCCAAATCTGCATTGCTAGTCGTAAACTGTAAATAGACTAGAAAATTTGCGGTACAACAGCGGCGACGTTGCGGGTTGCGGTCACGCGGCGGGGACCGGACGTTCGCGGTGCGGCGCGGATTTGTGCTACTGAATGGGTAAATCACTTTATTATGTTACGACTCTGAGTTATGTTGGGTGGAGAAATGGAGGCTTCGGGACTTATGCTCTGGTATGAGCATAAGTATGGTGGATTACCATCACCATTCACCTACCATTGTCCCAATATCCCAACGAGCCACACTGACGAATTTATTTGGGGCGGCGGCGCAGCTCTTCTTTGATTTGTGGTCGAGTATTATGCGAGTCGCACGGGACCGGTCAATGTGGCGACACTTGGGGGAGGCCTTTGTCCAGCAGTGGACGTCTTTTGGCTGAAATGATGATGATGATGATTATGCGTCACTCCGTTTCCAGTCACATATCATCTTTCACGGTCCATGCATCGTTTTTTGCCCTTCCTCTATAATTATAGTCATTCATCCTCAAAACATCACATCCCCATAGCATGACAACCGATTACCACACAACTTCACTACTATAGAACAGAATAGAATAGAATAGAATAGAAAAAAAAATCAGAGCGGAGTCCATAGGGTTAGTAACAATTTTACTTAACTTCTAGTGTTGTTAGTAGTACAGACACAGCGTGGAGCCGCATCTACCTCCGCAGCATCGGGGATTCCCATTGCTCTGCAAATACACTGAGAATACTGTACTGTACTGTGTACTATACTGCATTTATACTCATTTCATCACGTCTAGCAGATTAAATTAAATACATACTTAGCACAAAATTCTTTTATTATTTTTATAGTGCCCTCAACTGAGACTAGTAACCCAGAAAGAAAATAAACACCCCCGACCAAAACACAACGAAACGGTCGTATTTCATAACAAAACTTTCAGTGGGCGAGTAAAACTTTAAAACCCACTGTTTTTCATTTAATGTTTTATTTAAATTGCTGGCCATCGCCGGCCGCGGTATTGTAGATAGACATAGTGTTAACATACAGTATTTCAACTAGGTACAAGTTTCAGACTTACGCCCGTACACGCGCGCCACATTACGCGCTTTAAAAATTGGAACGCGCGTACTCGGGCTTATTCCGTTGCTTGATTAAAATGACAGCTGTCAGCAAAAGTGACGACTTATGTTGTGCTTGTACGAGCTTATACGTGCGTCAACGCTCGTTCCGGGTGTGGCAAAAGGCAGTCGAATACGCGCCTACAACCTCCACTCACGTCCAAAAACAAGCGAATATGTGCCGAAAATAGGCTAATCTGAAACTACCCTAAGTTATGGTGCTTGCTTAAAGACACAGGTTACCCGACCCGATTGCTACTGCTCCGTACCAAGTACTGCGTACTGGAAACGGGAAAAGTGCGATTTCACAAAAAGAGCCTAATTGGTTTACTGGCTATCTTTATACTGCGGCCGTGAGCTCACAATTGAGATAAGGACACTTTATAGGCCGTGCTGTGGTGGAAAATATTCACATTTCCCAGTTTCCGAGTATTTTATTTATGAAAACACATCGAACAATCAGTTATTTACACGCAGATTTCGTTTCAACAAATAATTTATCTGCATGAATTGAAAGTATTGAATCGGAAAATCTGTTCCCGATTTAATTTTTATTGCCTTATTTATGTCGATTTTCGACACTCTGCCAGTGGGGCGTGGTCTCGAAACTGTCCTTTATGCTGGGATTTAATATTTTGATAAATGGTACTGTACAATGGTTTTAATACGGATTAAAATTGACATGGTGGTTGTGAAAGTAACAACAGCATGTTTTGTACGACAAGATGGATTTTAGTTCAGGACACCCGTCCTGTAAACTACAAAAGCCATAAAATCCAAAAAATATTGTTACAAACATACTGCAGTACATTACAATATTCCTACCTCAATAAATTCTTAGCTCACTACCAAACTGTGAGCAGTAAATTCTGTCCGATAAGTTCCTTACACTTTTAGCAGCTGTCCCCGATCGTGGCACACGCCTGGCCACCGCCGATTCGTTGGAGCCCCGCCTATTGAAGACATATGGGACGATTCCTTCATTTACCGCCGAGAAAATGGTTACACGATTGCTTCGTGCTGGGGAATCTTGTAGTTGTTAAATGGCTGAAAGTTTGTGTTATATTGATGAGTTTTATGTTATGTGGTTGTGTTGTTTTTTCCTTACTACTTAACATCGCTGCTTGAGGAGCTCGTGGCTAAATGTGTGCTAAAGTGTATTTCTATCTACAGCCACTGTCTTCTATTTTGTTAAAAATAAGACACTCCTCAAGTTTAGTACACAATAGGAATGCCATGCTTACCACTTGGGACAATACACTTCTTTTTTTTTAACGTGTGGTGTCAGAGTTTTTATGCCGCACATGGGCCTCTGACTTGGCTTTACATGCCGTCAAGAAATATCTCTCAGGGATGCCGGTTTCCTCACGATGTTTTTCATCACTGAAGCAAGTGATAATTATACAATACGCGCATGAAACCGAAAAATCTGAGCTGCGTGTCTTGGTTTCGAACTTGAGACCTATGACTTGGCAGTCTGACGGTCTCACCACTAGGCTATCACTGCTATGCGCGCGTCACTGCTCTGCTTCAAGTTATGTATGTACATATTACTTCTGACGTAAACCATAAGTACATAACATTTGGTCGCTGTACCAAATACATCATTTTGGACGTGAGACATAGTGCACGACGTCCATATTAAATCGTGGCAAGTAAGATGCATCTCATCGTTGATAGATGGCGTGCTGCACTGGACGCGTGACGTGCATTACTGAGAGGTTCTGTGAGGATAAGATGAACCTGACGTAGAATGTAAATAAATGTGTTTCAAGGAAAGAATTCTCATCTCAATTCAAATTGCAAGCAAACCAAGGGCTCGCTTCATAAGCACCGGGTTATGAATTTCAAATCTGAGAACTTTCCAAAACAGTCTCGACCCGGCAGTAAAATACTAACATTTCACCCTGAAAAACACCAACAACAGAAGGAACTAAAAGAAATCCTCCACCAATTTGCATTTGAGAAATATACAAAGAAGTGCTAAAAGAAACGCCTCTATATAACTTTTATAGAGTAACAAATGACATTAGTTTCACCCCACGGAGCTATGCAGCGCTCACAGTGCTTACCATATAAAAATATATAGCGTTATGTGTTTGCAGCTTAAGTGTGAAAATGTTACGTTTTGCATGCAAGGAGGATGTAGTTTTTATTAAATGGGTACTGCTTGTGAACTGAGAAGGCAATGGTTTTGGTAACCTAGCAGTGGCGAAGGTTCCACACAACTCGATTCCTACCGGCTTCCCTTTGAAAAATGGCACAGTCAGTATTCTATAGACAAATAATAAAATCACATTAAAGATATGTACTCCGGCTTACCTCTTACAAAAATTGACCCTTCGCTACTGTAACCTAGATAGTTTTGTATGGAACTATGCAAGATTCAAGATTCAAGATTCTTTATTTTGCATGAAATATGGTACATTATGGTCTTATAAAATAAAAGGTTTCACACATTTCGCTGACTTCCTTCAGCATGCAAACTTAAAATTAAAATACCTGACACAATGTACAATGCAAGATGATTCCAGTAATATTTTAACTGAGAAACTTTGGAGGAACCTCGAAATAAGGTAACAGCTTAAAAATTAAGTTGTTTGGTAAACTATTCAGTGATGTGATTCATGATTTTCAATGATTTTTGTTTTTTTTTATTTTTTGTGTTTTTGTAGTTTTTTTCTGAGCTTAAGCTTGGAACAATTATAGTAGAATTAAATAAAAGATTATTTCTTTGCTTAAAAACATGACACACAAAGGAAGACCTGACCTGAAAATAATCAATTGATATCGCCTACACCAAGCAGACTAAAGCAAGCTTGGTGATTATTGAGCGTTCATTTGCAATGAGGCAGTTAATTACGAACAAGTATAATTATAAAATTAAGGTCGAAGTGTAAAAAAGACCCTATACTTAAAATTTTGCAGCATAAAATATGCGTCTACAAAAAAGGCAAAACATGCATTGAGTCTCATGAGATTGAACATTTAGTTCAAATACCTTGCACAATAAAGGCAATTTTTAAAATAAATTGGAATTACAATTGAAAATTACCAATATTTCATGCAAGACTTGCTGCATTTTATTAATCTATTTACAAAAAATACAATCTACTTTTAAAATTGAATATTAATAAGAAAGGTTTCAAAATAGATTATCCATTTGCCTCTAGTTTAAATTCAATTGAATTACAAAGAGTTTATTAACTAAACATTACAGATACCAATTGAATTCTGTGGCATACGATCAAAAGGGTCTGTGCTAACTAAGTTGTACCAAAGTTTGAAGTCAAATAATACACCCTCGAATAGATAACTACATAACTATCAATTCTCACGGGACCTGTGTGGTTGTCAATGTCGTTGTCATTTTAAAGTTGTACTTTAAAAGCTTATAGAAACTTGCAAAAGAAGATATTCATGCATTGGACATCACTTTTAAAAGTTTTAAAAGACTGTTTGATATTGTAATCATTGAACCCGCTGAAATCACACACTTTAAAAGCCAAGGGAACCTTAAGGGCAGATCCCGTATTCCCGTATAACAGTTTCAATCATCAAAAATTATAATGAGATTTTTGTTATTAGTTGAGATGAGGTTGCACTAATTTGGCACTTTTTTTTTCAGCGGTCTTCGTGCATGCAGCTGTGACGACCCGCCCAATTCCATTTTAGCCTAGCAGCCTTCTTGCCAGCGTCCACTACGTCCGTTTTGGAACGCAGGTGGTGTCACGAACCCTGTATTGTCTTTTGACAATTGACACCTAGAATGCTGCGTTCAATTGCCCTTTGGCAAACTCCAAGGCGGAACTTCCGAGACTCGGCGAGTCACCAGGTCTGAGCACCGTAGGTTAGGATGTTTTTTTACGAGAATTGGTGTAGGTACTGAAAATGCCAGAAATTATTTTAAGTTCACAAAAGGATCACAATATCTAAGATGTATATGTAGAATATATTTACGTCCATATATCTTCACGGATAAACACACCTTACAATAAAGCATATTCTCTTCTTAGCGACCCAGAACACAACATATCGTTACACCCCAATCCCAAGCAACCTTTACCAGCGTCAAAAGGCCCTCACCCTCACAAGGTCAATGCCTCTTGTCAGACACACTGTGCCCTTGAACCTCCGCCATTAATTACAGACATCTATTAATCTTACACAACGCGGATAAAACATGCTTGTAACTGTGGCGTTATTAACAAAAAACGTTGTTACATGAAATTATGAGCAAATTGTTTTTGAGTCGCAAATAGTTTGTTTGGCCAACGTCATGGACACTGGGCTTTGTTTTAGGATGAATACTTTGTTTGGTAAGTTATAAGAATGAATAGTTGACGGCACTTTTGCTTGTTCTTCATATTATGTTAAGTACTTAGAAATTGTAGATATTTAGACAAGTCTCTCATTTTTTAGTTAGAGTAATACTCATGGTGTACCCTAATGGTCTCGTGATCACGACTCCTAGTGGAACCGCGCTCGGACCAATCTTTGAAGGAATGCGACACTGACGTGTGCACTCCGCACTCACAACCTCATAGCGAGTGAGACGGACATACTGTTGTTCTCCGAGTGATATATGTATGTTATGTTAATTAAGTATGTTATAGATATTAGTATCAATTAAGTTAGGGTTAATTAAGGCGCATTTATCGCATTGGGTTATCCTATAATGGTAGATGTAAGTAGATAAATAAATAAAAATTAAAAATGATTAAGCACATAAGCACAATAAGCACTTCTGTTGAGCATGAGGCAATAGGATTTACTTTTGTGAGGACACGAATCATAACTTGGCTTCCGCTGGGGGTATAACCATTACCATTATTAGATTGCGCTTCGAGGAAAATTTAGTTACGCTTAGTTGATTGCGCTTAAAAATAGTTGCGCTTAGAGGAATACCCCTTTCGCTGTCTGCAAATGATCATAGATTGTTTGCTGAATAGGTACGGAACAATATTTAAAAGCATAGCTAAGTCGAAATCTAAGTTCAATCGAAGATTGTGATTGACTTAATTTATTGATGGAGCATGACTTTACTAAAAATCAGAATGGTACGTCTTACGCTGGAAGCGCCAGCATAGCCCGCGACACTTTTTTACGTTTATTTTCTTACGTTTTTTGCAATTTCCAGGTAAATTTCAGGTTGTATGATGATTAAAATATGGCTCGCGATCGTAACAAATATGGCTTTACAGAGTTATAATCATTAAAATCATCAATACAACCCTCTAAGTTCATTTAATCCTATTCAATGACTATTGCATGAAAAAGTGCAAATACAGGGTGTAAACAGACCCTTCACACAGCCGTCAACCAAGCATTCTGTACATCAAACTAAGTAACTTGACGCAAAAATTATTGCTCGGAATCGAGTTTTTTTTTGGGTGAAAAATCACGTTTTACGGTAGGACTCGATGGAAAACACTCAAAGCATTGTGCTGATGGATGGATTGAATAGTACGGGGGTCGTGGAGGTGTGTAAAGTAAAAACCTTACATTATAGACATGTATTTAAAAAAAAACTTGTGAAAAAGTTGGAACTTTGACCCCAATATCTCCGTAACTAGAAGGTTCCCAGGTATGGTCTAGAACAAAAACATGATTACAAAGACGGGGAGAACAAGTGCCTTTCGGATATGTTAAGGGTCTATTTACACCCTTTATGTAAGAAAATTTGAATTTCGCGTTCCCTGGCGCTTCCACCGTAATAGAGAAGATTCGATTCGAAGTTTTTCCCACTGTGAAAAAGCAAGGCCATAGCCACAAAGTGCATAAGTAATTAATTTAACGGACAAACATGATCCGTTATTCAGGAAGAAGGAAGAGAAACTATACAAATCTTGGAGAAACTCCGTATTGTAATGGACTTAGTAACTGAGTCAGTGGTGCTCAACCTTGTTGCCAGCTCGAAAAAAGGTTAATTAATTGGTTAGTGGGTCACGGGAGCCCAGTGTGGTGTGCAGGTTGATGACACGTCACAAGTCTTCGAATTTTTGGTTACAGAACACGCCATTTTTTTATACCAAATAAAGGGTGTTAGACCCTTAATATATCCGAAAGGCACTTGTTTTACCTGTCTTTGCGATCATTTTTTTGTTCTAGACCATACCTGGGAATCTTCTAGTTACGGAGATATTGGGGGTCAAAGTTCCAACTTTTTCAAAAGTTTTTTTTTAAATACATGTTTTTAATTAAGATTTTTACTTTACACACCTCCACGACCCCCGTACTATTCAATCCACCCATCAGCACAATGCTTGTGAGTGCTTTCCATCGAGTCCTACCGTAAAACGTGATTTTTCACCCCAAAAAAAAAGTCGATTCCCAGCAATAATTTTTGCGTAAAGTTACTTAGTTTGATGTACAGAATGTTTGGTTGACGGATATGTGAAGGGTCTGTTTACACCCTGTATGTAGATTTGCGTTTAGCCGCAACTCGCCTGATGTGAACCGATGATGCTGCCTAGGGTGAAGCACGCTTGCCTAGAAGAAACCGATTCACTCGAACTTTGAATAGATCCAGATTATAATGATCAGGGAACAGAGAAGCTGGCAGTGATTTCAACAGACTGGCGGTTCGCACTATATTTATTTATTTATTAACACTTCAAGCACAAAGTGCACGGGCGGACTTAATGCCATAGGCATTTTCTACCAGTCAACCTTTGGGTGATGCAGAGACGGACAGTGGTAGGTGCATAAATTTGCAAAAAAAATTAATTTAACACTAAGATAAACTACAAGGATATATAAAATACTATAACTATATATCAAAATACTATAAATATATACCAATATAAATATAAGTAAATAGAAATTTACCTGGATTTACTAAAATAAAAATACAAACAATGAAGAAAACATTAACGTTGTGACGAAACTGCCAGCTTTTTCTGTATGTGCTCACTATATCTTCAGAATGTTTTCCATCACCGTCTTGAGAGAGCGTCTTGCATCTTCCTGCCCTTGCCCCATGCTACTTGGGGTCGGCGCTACAGCTTTTTTTCTTCCATTCTCCTCTGTCAACCTCCACGCTACCATTTATTCCTTTTTCTTCCATATCATTTTTCACATAATCCATCCATCGTGCATCATTTCCATCTTGAGAGAGCAGTGGTGATTAAATTATTTATCCAAAGTTATGTTTTTGCGAGTTTTTCCTCGAGGGCGCCACTGCTCCTCATCAAAGACCCAATCATTATAAAAATAAACAATATATTTCCTAATAATATTTTATCCAACAAACATTGACCATCCCTGACCAATCTCAAACAAAGAAAAGTGCGTGAAACACCTAGGCATTAACTTCGGGACTTCGGGAGTACATCCAGAGGGTCGAAATAAGTTAACCAGCACATCGGCGGCCGTAACACTTAACTAACTTACTGATTGTTCCCATCTTGTTAAACGTGCGGAAATGATCAGGCTATGGACGGCTACCTTATTTTATTGGGGGACTATTTGTAGGCTATCGTCTTAATTGTTTTATTTTGGGTACTAGGTCAATTGTTCTTCTTTTGTTTTTGGATTTTTTGGAATGTGTCTCTTCCTTCAGACACTTAGTACTACACGGATCTTGTGGAGCTCGAAGTTGAATAAAAATTTTGATAGTTTAAAAAAAAGTAAATAGTCATTTTATTTCTCGTATTTCTCAGCAAACCATTCCATTTTTTCCATTTTTTTCCATTTGATACCCATATCATGGGAATATTGGGAATGCATAAAAATTACTAGTTCGCAATCTTAGGGAGTCCGCCAGATTGGATTTAGAATGACGTTACTTAACTAACCATACATTGTCATCCAAACTAAACATGTATGCAAAATTTCAGCTCAATCGGAAACCGGGAAGTGGGTCAAGTTTAACTTCTAAGATTTTCTTACATAGTTACAGGTGAAGCTAACAAAATCGTATTAAAAAAGGCACAGTTTGTAAACTTTTGCAAAAATGTGTCGTTGCGGCCACGCAACAAAAGATCCTTGTACCCGTATAAGTGCCCGTTTACTTCTACAGTCACATGATTTCGTACAAATTCTGAAAAAAATATCCGGTTGATGGTCTCTTTACGGAGTCCACGAAATAAATCTTTAAGTGTTCGTAATTTTTTACTTTGACACCGTTTTTACGGTTCGGTACCTGAAGGGTAACAAGTATCTCATGATCCGTAATAGTTAGACAGTTGAAATTTTCACAGATTTTTGTGATTTTCTGTTGCCGCTATTACAAAAAATAATTAAAAACTAAACCATTCATGCGCGAGTCCGAATCGCACTTTGTCCAGTTTTATAAATTAGCTTTTTCTTCCGTCCGCCAATCAATATTTTATCTTCTACTAGCTTTCGCCCGCGGCTTCGTCCGCGTGGATGTCGTAAATATCCGATTACTTATCTTCACCCCCCTTTTTAACCCTTCGGGGGTAGAATTATCAAAAACGCCGAGACACGTATAAATTAATTTTCAATCTTCAGCCTAAACACAAAATTTGAAGATCCTAACTTCAAAACTAACAGACTTTCATACAAACTTCCATCCCCTATTCTACCCCTTTAGGGGTGAAATTCCCAAAAATCCTTTCTTAGTGGAGACCTTCTCTTCACAAAGAACACACCCTCCAAATTTCATGTCTCTAGGACCAGCGGTTTGGGCTGTGTGTTGATATATCACCCAGTCAGTCAGTCAGTCAGTCAGTTTACTATTTTATATATCTTCTATTCTATAAGAGATAGGGAAACTTCAAATAAGTCCAAAAACAAAACATTGCAATAAAATAAACGTTTCTTTCACCAACTCGTATAACCCCGGTGTCCTTCCAGGTAAGCCTATGTTGACTCTTATATTCTGAAGGTAAGCTGAAACATAAACAATAGTAGAGCTAAAACCAACAAAGCTGTGTTTTCTTTGATTCCCAGAACAAGCTGGAAGTCGGCGGGAAATGCGCAAGAATATTACTATTGTTTGTATGAAGTCGCAGTTTGTTTTATTCTAGAATAAGCTAGATATTTGTTACGGTTAAAAGACTTCTGGAAATGCAGTAAGGGCGCGTTCCATGTCGTGACGACAGGTTATCGTGTCGTTTAAAACGTCGTGGCTTGTGTATTTAAATGGAGGTGTTCACATATAGGACGACACGATTCACCGTCGTCCACGACTTTTTCATATATTATCCAACGATAAATTAATCATCACGACTAAGTGAGAACGCGCCCTAAGACTGCAATATTCATCGAACATTTTAATGTTTTTGCGGACCTTTTCACAAATGGTTATGCAACTTGAAAGGCCCAACGGTAGATTGTTACTATTAAGAAGCTATTGAGAACATTTTGTTTATTTTCTATAGCGTGTTTAACGATGCCTAAAAATATGAATAAAGATAATAAAATAACATACCAATTCTATTAGCTTCACTTATTTAATAAATATATTTTATAATTTTGCATGCTAGTTTTAGCGAATTTTTGGAGGAGCTGTATTAAAACTATACCATAGACCATCTATAATGTACCTACTACAATTCTAGCAAATAAAATGTCATTTCATTTCGCAACAAGACAGACATAAATTATTTCTCATTTATAATATTAAGTACAGATTCTGCCTCTTACAATATTCCCACATTATTTCAAAACTCGATATATCTCCGATAGAATTACCAGCGTATGGACTCCATGTTATAAACTTCGTGTAACTTCGACATCTGCTTCCCTTCCGAGTTACCGACGAGGCGCGATTGTTTCATATTGAAGGCCTTTGTAGCAGCTTACATGACTGGCGCTAGCAGTAATCGATATGAAAAACGTCAGTATCGATTTGCTGTGTTGACATTATTAAAATGTTGCTATTAAAATTGTGGCATTTGGGTAATAACTGAAGCTACAACAAACCTTTTTTGGCCAAAACGTCTAAAGAAAAAATCCGAGCAAGTATTCGTCGTGTCGCATTGCTATTTTAATTTGGCAGGCGCATTAAAATAACGAACAAAAAACCGGCCAAGTGCGAGTTGGCCGCGCGCATGATGTGTTCCATACCATCGTAGTAGGGGGACCCCGCTTTAATTTTTTTTTTTTTTTATAATTTGTTGTTACAACGGCAACAGAAATACACACATTCTGTGAAAATTTCAACTGTCTACCTATTACGGATCATGAGATACAGCCCGCTAATAGACAGATGGACGGACGGACGGCAGCGGAGGCTTAGTAATAGGGTCCCGTTGGTTACCCTTCGGGTACGGAACCCTAAAATGGTATGAAAATAAGTATTAGTACATAGACAATGACCCACCTTCCATATTGCGCCGCATGCCCTGATACTTGCGCACTTCATGAACTTATGGCTGCATCAGTAAGCGAAGTTTGCCGAGCTGCATTTTGGGCTAAACACATATGAACTTTTTTACCATTGACACGCTAAGAAGAAGTGCATAATTATTACTACATATAACAGATTCTTTTAAACTAAATCTATGTATAACTCAATCTACATAAGTAAACTACAATGTTCCCCTACGTTCGTTAACACGGGCTAACGTATTTGATATCAAACGGTTTCCAAGACGCTTTGTGTTTGGATCCACAAGAGGTTCCTCGTCTTAGAATGTTGGTTTCACTAGTACTTAGGAATGTGCTGCGTTTATTATAGTTTGGTAATGAAAACTAGAGTAATACATACATCACATACACTCACGCTTTTTCCCATGGGGTAGGCAGAAACCAAACAACGCCACCAGAACGATCCTTAGAACTAAAGTGATTTTAATTCCATTTCATTTTAAAGCAAAATTGCTACAGCTTTAGCATACTGCCTGCAACTCAAAAATCTACTTCCTACTTTCTAATCCTAACTAATCCTACTATCCTACCAATCCTACTTAATATTCTATGTGCGAAAGTTTGTGAGGATGGATGGATGGATGTTTGTTACTCTGTCACGCAAAAACTACTGAACGAATTTAGATGAAATTTAGCATACACATAGCTTATAACCTGGATTAACACATAGGATACTTTTTATCCCGGTAGTATGATCCCGTGGGACAATTATCGAACTCCACGCGGGTGGAGCCGTGGGCATAAGCTGGTACTCTTATATCGCTGAGACAACGTTATGCCACTTTGTTAGCCAACAAAAATGGAGCTTCAAGTATTCTGAATCAAAAACTCTTTTTACGACCTCTAAAATATTAACAACCTCAAAAAACTAGCGAGACTCACATTGATGTTTCTAAAATCTACTAAAACATAGAATAAACTACACCAACACTTTAAATCCTAGCAACACTCACCGTATGTTGGCAACACTTGCAGGCGTACATCCCCAGCTTATTGTGATACGCGAGGCTCAAGCCACAGGTGTGCCGATACCAGCAAATTTATGGCGAGAAGTTCTTCCGTGCTTCAAATTTTTGTTTGGAAGCAGGTTCTCTTCGTGTTTATAGTTTAGAGTTATTGCTTGAATGAGAAGAATGAGGATGAATTATTTCGCAAGTAGATTTAAACTTCGTAAGTAGGTACTTCCTGAAATTACTTATAATATAATAATTACTTATATTGCTGAAAAGTTGTGTGGTAATCGGTTATCGTGGTGCGGACATGTGATGAGGAGGAATGAGGAAAATGTAGTGAGGGAAATGTTGAGCATGAATTTAGATGTCTATAAGAGTAGAGGAAGACCAAAGAAACGATGGATGGACTGTGTGAAGGATGATATGGCTAGGAAGGAGGTGACTGCTGAGATGACGAGTAATAGAGAAGTATGGAAGAAAGACATGGTGCGCCGATACCAAATAAATTGGTGTTATAGCACAAAACCAGCTCAGACCGAACTAAACTAAAAATGTAAAACCAATACAAATTCGCATACATTTTCCAGCTAGCTTGAGGTACCCGCATTACCTATATCGGAACAAACATTCATCTTTAGTCTACGGAGCAAGGATACCGAGTCTGTATCATTTGTGTATGTTACGGCCCCAGCTCACGGGGTCGATGGTACAAATATCGGATTTGTATTTGATACAAAATATTCATGTTGAGAGAGGATTTGCAGTTCGGATAGAATACATTGGATCTAAAGTTCGGTTTTGGTTTTAACTGATCAAACACTGTTTTAAGCTTTCACGGTTTACAACTAAACTTATACTGTCACTTACGGGATATCTTCCGTGTTCTTCCGTGTTATCGGGAGCTCAAAATAATGAACAATCACGGAAGATATCCCGTAAGTGACAGTATAAGTTTAACTGATCAAGTTATTTTTTTTTTTTTTTATATATAGCCAAAATGTTATTATTAATGTCAAAAGCGAATGTTTTTCTCATGGAACCTTTTTTGTTACATACTTAAGGTTCGCTCACATTATTTCGGGCCGCAGCGGGTCGGGTTGCAGCGCAAAAATCCGCTCAAATCGCTCGAATGTATTTTATATGCACACTATGCCGGGGCGCAGCCCGTCACTAATGTGCTAAGTAAGCATTTTGCGCTGCGCTGCGGCCCGCTCCGCCCCGCTGCGGCCCGACATAATGTGCGCGAACCTTACGCCTGCAATGGATTTGCAAAATCATTTTCATTAACATCAGTCATCAACTCATCACGCTTCCCCTAATAAATAAATAATAAGAAACGGAAATAAATGGCACGCTGCTAAATAGACGTGAGCACCTCACATTTTTAGCTAAATAAATGGTTTTTCTTTCACTTATTTACCTAATATAAGGACATCATCATCATCTTCCTGCTCTTGTCCCTTTCTATTTGGGGTCGGCGCATCATGTTTACTTCTTCCATTCTCCCCTGTCAGACGTCACGGCATCATTTACTCCTTCCTCTTTCATATCATTCCCCACACAATTCATCCATCTTTTCTTTGAATTTCCTCTCCTTATCCCAATTTATTTGGAATCAGCCATCTATTTTTAAGTCGATACAAACACAGTATCGTGAACTCGGGTCTTAACAGAAGACGCAGTGGATGCTGGATGAGTTCCAAGTGGGGCATCCTGTCGCCAAATATCTACTGAATTTGATATAGAAACGCTAAAGTGTTGTAAATTGATTCGACGTTAAAGAAAAAGAAACTCCTAAAGGTGCTGATTTGAAAGAGGAAAAACCGATTTTCAATTTATTTTATTTTTCTATGGCCGAGTGAACTGACTGCAATGTAAATGAAATGCTGGCAGGTGGAGTCGAGTCCTAATGGATTGGTTGACGAGAGCTGGTCGTAGGAGCGTTGGCAAACTAACAGCCAGATGGATGGACAAGCTATAGAAAAAGACCGCAAGGAAGGCATGGATGAGAGTCACACAGACCAGGGAATCATGACACAAAAGAAGGAGGGCTCTACTCATCAGTGGCTGGAACTAGGTTACCCATGATGAGGATGACGAGTGGAATGGCTTATTATATCCTTAGACCTACAGGCCACGACAGCATCAATTGCCAAAAAAGTTCAAAGACAAAGTTTGAAACACGAAAATATTCAGTTGTTTATAAAGGGTGTAAATAGACCCTTAACATAAAAGAAAGGCACTTGTTTTTTGCGTCTTTTCGATCATTTTTTTGTTCTAAACCATACCTGGGAACCTTCTAGTTACGGAGATATTGGGGGTCAAAGTTACAACTTTTTCACAAGTTTTTTTTTTTAAATACATGTTTTTAATGTAAGATTTTTACTTTACACACCTCCACGAGTCACGACCCCCGTACTATTCAATCCATCCTTAAGGCCCGGACTCCACCAAGGCGGAGATGGGCGGAGCGGAGAGGAGATGTGTAAGATTCGACCAATCACAGAACAGACGAGAGACGTAATGTAGATTTCAACCAATTTGATTGGTCGGTTTTCGCACGTCTCCTCTCCTCTCCGCTCGTCTCTGCTTTGGTGGGGTATGGGCCTTAAACGTGATTTTGAACGTAATTTTTCCGTAAAGTTACTTAGTTTGATGTACAGAATGCTTGGTTGACGGATATGTGAAGGGTCTGTTTACACCCTGTATAATAGACGATATTGAATACCGGTAGTTTGTAAAGCATGACCACTTTAAGTTTGCAGTTCAAGGTTGCGCTGCTTGTCAAGAAATGCATCGATAGGTATGTCAAACTTGGTACATTTATTTTAGTTGTGTTTTCCCGCCTGCATAGATAAGTTGGCTGAATTAGCGTACATATCAATTCAATGACGTCTATTAAATAAGTTTAAATACCCATAATATATTTTAATGTATTTAATACATATTCATAGTTTTGACGTACACATCTTGCTACATCGTTCTCACATAATGTACCTTCTCAACATGAATGATGTAACCAAGGGTTTGTAAAAGTATTCTAAAAGTAGTAGTAGTAGTAGTTTTGTAAGTATTTAAAAGAGTGTCCATGTAGTTTCTTGCCCGTTCTTCTCCATTAAGATCTACGTTAGGAACGACTACAGTACTTTCACAGTTTTTATGCCTTGTGACTGGGACTGTAGCTACTTTTCATTGTTGTCTTTGTTTCGACAATTCAAAAGTGCCTGTAACTGGCCTACTTGAAATAAATGCTTTGATTTTGATTTTAGTGATGTTCAGAGGATAGCCGTGGTCATATACCACTTTGCCCTAAAGCTTATGATCGTTAACTACTGTTAGAATGGATTGTTTCGTTACCAGTTTGCATACAACCCGACAACCAGCGGACGATCTAGACGCTTCCAACGATACCTCAATTATCAAATTATAAAAAGTAGTTTAGAAGTATGAGGGACCAGATGAACATACATACATACATTTCAAAATCATAACCCTCCTTTTTGCTTCGCCGTAGTCGGATAAAAAGATCTAAATGTTCTATAATTTTCGCCACACTCATATTTTCAAACTCTTTGGAAATTGGAACAAGTGCTTGGCAGAAGAAATTGGTGTAAGTAGTGAAGTAGGTAAGTACTTTACCAGACGAAGTAAGGTAAGTAAGAGTAAGGAACTTTTAAGCTATTTTAGTTCCTTTCTTAACCATAAAATATTTTCAACGCTTTTGATATTGAAAGAAATTGTTCCATCTACACTAATATTATAAAACAAATGCGAAAGTTTGTGAGGATGCATGGATGTTTGTTACTCTTTTACGCAAAAACTACTGGACGGATTTGGATATAATTCGGCACATTGATAGTTTATAACCTGGATGACTACATAAGAAACTTCTAATCCCGGTAGTACGATCCCATGAGCCAATTACCGAACTCCACGCGGGCGAAACCGCGGGCATAAGCTAGTATTATAACAAATAAAGTTGTAAGTTTAGATGAAGGCAGTAATCTCCGAAAGTCCTGATCCCATTTCAAGATTTACGGATCCTTTAGGTTTGAGTTAGACTGGACAACATATTTTTTCATTTTGATATGTTTTTACGTCCATGCAGACAAAGCCGCGGGTAAAAAGCTAGTAAACTAAACAACGAAGATTTAAATACCTACCTCTTTTCAATAACAGATTTCCACTTCTAATTTTCGAACGAATTACTTTGCGCCTTCGTCCCCGGTCTATTAAAATTAAAATATCGTCGCAGATGGGCGAAACACGAAACAAAAGGATTTTCGTGAAATTAATAATGACGGAGATAGCTGTAAGCAGCTTACGGAGGCTCGAGATTTGTTTAATATTGTCTTTGGTTATTATTTTAAAAGAGAGGTCTCTTTTAGCGGCCGTTTTTTGGTGTCTATTAAGGTTTAGGTCATTTTTTTCAGGTCACTCGTAATACGGTTTATTTTGAAAATGTTTTGAAATAATGTAATTGGTACGCAGTCAGTAGGCGGGGCACATTGCTCTCAGAACGGATGGCCGATGAGGCCGAACATTGCGTTGGAAGGCCTCGCACTAAGTGGACCGATGACCTTTTGAAGGTTGCAGGGATCCGCTGGATGCGAGTCGCACGGGACCGGTCAATGTGGCGACACTTGGGGGAGGCCTGTGTCCAGCAGTGGACGTCTATCGGCTGAAATGATGATGGTGATGTTGAATTGGTACCTACATAAGAACCCTAACCTGTATATTTATTGTTGAGTGTAAAATGTATGCACTGTTGGCGTTCCTATTTTAAATAGGTCTACATTATATACATTTTATACTATTGTTGTCTAATAGTCTTAAATTGCAGTAAAATATTATAAATTGGTTGTCAGTTTCATGCATACTTATTACAAAAATACATAAATCAAATACGATATTATGAACAAAAGATATATTTTTCTTTTTAAACTACATAATAACTACACAAAGTAAGCATTCGATATTAATCATTTACGTTCACCCAAATTCTACACTGTGCACTGGCAATCAGACAACAAGTTGGATTGCGTTTTCTAATACATTACAGCAAAGAAAGAGTATGATGACCGGAGTACCTGAAAAGGAGAAAATATAGAAATAGCATAAATCATCTGCCTGTAAATAACCTGGAAAAGGAGCTTTTAATATTCCAATTAAGAGTACGATTCCGAAAATAACCATGATTGACCCCAAGTGCACACCGCAGCAACAAAGTCACCCAATTCAATTGCTATGATGAAAACACTTCCTTACCAGCTGTGTCACGTCATAACGTCAAGCCTGTAAAGCAAGGAGAAGAGCGGAGCGGAGAGATGTGCAAGATGTGACCAATCACAGGAGAGACGAGAGACGCGATGTAGGTTTCAACCAATGCGATTGGTTGGTTTCCGCACGTCTCCTCTCCGCTCCGCTCGTCTCCGCTTTGGTGGAGTCCGGGCCTGAGGCAAAGTTGTACCTATAGTACACACTTCGCTGTTTTTATAGAGTTACTTCTTACATCCTAACCTACGGTGCTCAGACCTGGTTACTCACCGAAACTCAGAAGTTCTGCCTTGGAGTTTGCCAAAGGGCAAAAGAACGCAGCATTCTGGGCAAACTGCGCATAGTGGACGTCGTTGGCAAGAAAGCTGCTAGGCTAAAATGGGATTGGGCTGGTCACGTCGCTAGCACGATGAGCGTTGGGCAAAAGTCTCCACACGATGGTTGCCGGAAGCCGGACGGCGCCGCCCGGGGCCGGCCCAGAAAGATGTGGCGAGACGATATGGACGCGTACCGCGAGGGCTGGTTCGAGGAGGCACGAGAAAAGAGCACATGGAAGGAATTGGGGGAGACTTTTGCCCAGCAGTGGGACAGTATAGGCTACTATAAAAAACTGCTTACATTGAAACCAAGCGTAGGTATCGCCCGGGGTCTGTCATTGTGATTGGTTTGGCGTCGTAGATGCCTTCGGAATTATACTTTAAAGGAACTTTAAAACAATACCAATATGTTAAGGCTAGAATTCAACTCTAAAGGACTAGACTTCTATAATGTCGCATAGTCCTTTCTTTTAATACTCACCGATATAAAGTTAGTATGTGACAAGGTGATGACTCCGAAGGCCGTCATGTATACAGGCACCTGACTCATCTGCAGGGCTAACACAGCCAGAGCCCGGAAATCAGGCCCCGGGTGGCACTCTTCCCAACCGCTGTGGAATATCGCCGTGCCGACTAGAGAAGCCTGAGAAAAGAGAATGAAATTGTCTCATTGCAGGACAAGGACTTCATTTATACAGAGTGAGAATGATCATCAACTTGCTTGATTACTGGTCGAGACTATTCTCCTAACAATATTTTATTTCACTGTGAATCATTGGTTTCATGAACTGTTGATGGCCACGTTAAGCTGTTGTGTACTGCGATTGATCTCTCTCCTTAATATCGGGCGTCGTTGCTTTGACTGCTAGTCTTCGCTGAGATTGCCTCCCGTGATCAAAAACGGTCAGGAGGTCTGTTATGTTAACTTAGTGCTTGGTAACCGGACCGGCTATGCTAGCTATCATGGTTGTAGCCGCCTTAGGCGCGGGGTACCTTAGGAGAATAACTTCTAAATCACTTTTAAATGCTTCTCTATAAAGTATTCTGTGCATTGCATGTGAAACAGTCATTGCCAGTTAGACCATCGCAGAACAAGAAGTTGTGTACAAAGGGTGTAAAGCTGAAAGGCACTTATTTGCCCCGTCATTGCGATATTTTTTTTGTTGTAGACCATACCTGGGAACCTTCTAGTTACGGAGATATTGAGGGTCAAATTTCCAACATTTTCACAAGTTTTTTTTTAATATATGTTTTTAAAAAAAAAGTCGTTTCCCAGCAATTGTTTTTGCTTAAAGTAACTTAGATTGATGTACATAATGCTTGGTTGATGACTTCGTGAAGGGTCCGTTTACACCCTGTATACAAGGTGCGCAAAGGGACGCAAATAAAAATGTTAAATACCTCATGCGTGACGTCTCCGGCGGCCATCATGTAGGAACCAGTCAGTATTATGAGACAGATGATGAATGTGAGGGTTGCTAACAGATAGGTGATATTACGCTCTGCCACCTGCAATTAGATATAAAATACAATTAATAGGATTAAGGGGTGGTTGGGGGGTTGTTAGGGGGTTGGGGGGCCTGTGGGTCAACTTCACTCAGCGGACAAACAGCGATTTACGGGTTCAATATAATAATGCACTGAGAGTACTGCTACGGCTGCCGTGGCGTTGTAGTGCGTCGGGGATGTTCGCAGATAATAATATTGATGGTTTTGCCGCCAGATGTGCATCCCTGATGACTCGTGTTCGCGGCGGCACCAACAGTATTCTCAGTGTGTTTGCTGATCGATGGGGTTCCCCGATGCTGCGGAGGTGGATGCAGCTCCACGCTGAATTATAATTGTATGTGTCTGTAACCTACTAACACTAGAAGTTAAGTAAAATTGTTACTAACCCTATGGACTCCGGTCTGAAATAAAAAAAATCTATTCTATTCTATTGGTAGCAGCTGGAAGAGTGATGCTTATCAACGTTAAGCAGTAGACTGCTGTAGGCTAATGGTGATGATGAATCACAAATTAAGGTTTAAAACGAAATAAGGCGCAGCGTAAGTAGACATCCCCAAGTTTACTGATGACCTGGTTTAAAGATCGCAAGAATTCTCTGGCTGAGCATCGACTGATCGATGTTTGCTTGGAGGAGGCCTATGCCAGCAGTGGAGTATATCGAATTGGACAAGACGTCTGTAATGATGTGATAATTGGTGGCAAATAAATAAATAAATATATTGGCTGAATAATGATGTCGTTGAAGATGAAACGCAATAATACAATGAATTTACTTGTATATGTACTTACAACTAGTTTTATAAGGCACATGACGAGCAGGGCGACACTCTCCAAAACTTGGATACTGTATAGAGGACCCATGGACTCCTGTACATTTCGGGCACACCTGCAATACCAAGAACGATGAGCCGGAAATAATTATTTGCATGTTGAGACTACAGTTCCCATTAAATTGAAAGTTCACTAAGATTGAAATTATTTGCCTTATAGATACATTAAATAGAAAGCCAATTAATAACATGTAAGTGAGACTCAAACTTCTGGTGATCACGAAATTTTGAGATCAACTGTATTTTTCGTTCATCAAAAATTTTCAGTCTTGTGAGAACGACTTTCAAAATTTCACACATTCATTAATTTTGTACCTTCAGTGCCGGGAACCCACCTGGTGGGTTCAATCAAGTCGCACTTGCGATGCCGGGTAACCTGGAGGGTCCACTACTCCACTTGATGGTGGGATGGCACATGTGCTCTATGAAACGGCACCCCCGTTTGACTCGAATGTGTTAGTAACTTACCACAAAGCGTCTGAATGCAACTGGATCCCAATCACGAAATCTTTCTTAAACTCTTCTGCAAGCTCCTTCCTGGTCTTCTTCCCTTTGTTCGCCATAGTCCTGATCCTTAGTTCTCGGAAATACAACCCTAGTACCCTGAACTTATGGCCTACAGTGAGTAGTGAACATAGGGCAAGGCAGTCCATAGTAGCCATCATAGCTACGATGTAGTACCAGTGGAACTCGGTGAAGAAACGGAGAACGTTGATGAAGAAACCGGTCTTTGATGAACTAGGAAAATACACTACTTCAGTGCGAACCGGGATGCCTGGAAAAAAGGTTGAATGAGGCAAGTCAAGGAAGAAAATGATGTGGTTGGCAAACAACGACATAAAACTAACAAAACGAATCAACTTACCCTCTGTAAAATGAAGCCTCACTGCTTCAATGGAAGCTGAGCACAACGTCACAAAAGAGACAGCAGTCAACGTAAAGCAATGCCTAGCAAACTGCTTGACAGACATTCTCTCCAGCTCTAAAGAATTGAAAATAGTGTTGCTGCCTTCCAGCAAGCGTTCCATCACAACCTTGATGCGGGCCTTCCAGATGTAAAGCGTTAATACCTTGCAGTAAATCAAGGGATGCGCAAAAGTGAACTGCACCAAGTCGTTCTTCTCCCTGTCTGTCAAATCAGTCCTGGCATGAGCCATGAGCTCGTCAAACAGGACGACGATGACGTACCCATTCGCCAACACCATCCAAGCACTATAAATCTTCTGTCTGAAGTAGGAAACTTCGGTTTTCTCATACCACAGATCCCCCATCCCCAAGTAAAACATGAATTTACATAGTGCTTTGAAATAATACTTCTGAGGATGGGTTTCCTTCAACGACGGGACGTCCATACCGATTATTTTTTCAAATAGAATTGCTACAAACTTTGAATTGGTCAACGAGTTTGGGCATGATTTATCGAAATTGGAGTTTTTGGTTTTAAAATCCAATTACACAAATTGGTTAATTCGATAAATGGTATAGTTTCGTCTGATTAATGTTCCGATAGTTATGAATCAATTTATTAGTTTGCCAGTGTAGAAATTGACTATGGAACAAAGTTTTTAGGGACCATTTCTCAATTTCCCTACAGGCCAGATATAATATTTATTTTACGGACCAGATGTTGGGTTGAGAGAATTTTACTTCGAGGACATAAGTCAGATACTTATGCAACAAACATATGAAATGGTACGAAAGATGTGTCTGATAAGATGACGAGTAATAGAGAAGTATGGAAGAAGAAGAGATGCTGCGCCGACCCCAATTGAATTGGGACAAGGGCAAGAGAATGAAGATGATGACGAAACAATGTTTAAAAAAAAATTGATAATGGCAAAGGTTTCTTTAAACTTAGTATTAGGCACAATACAACTTTCTACCTTCTTACAACGAATACTTTTTTTCAACAAATTCTCAAATTATAACAACGATGTCGCGTTGTGTCTAGAAGAAAATACAGTATCATAAAGCGATTTAGTAGCTAAAAGAAAATAACGTTCCTTCATACCTAATTGAAAAAAAAATTCATGTCTCGACCCCGGACCAAGTTTTCCTGCCACCTTGTAAATGTTAATGCGTCGTCCCGGCTCCACTTGTTAAATCAAAAACTTGTCGTGACTTATAGCAATGAAATCTCAAGCGCTTTCCTTTTAAGTTTATTTATAAATGTATGGCTCGAGAGCTTATTGGCTATGAAACTGCAATAAATGGTGTAAATAGACCCTTAACATAAAAAAGGCCCTTGTTCTCCAAGTCTTTGTAAATATTTTTATGTTCTAGACCATACCTGGAAACCTAGTTACGCAGATATTGGGGGTCAAAGTTCCAACTTTTTCACAAGTTTTTTTTTTAAATACATGTTTTTAATGTAAGATTTTTACTTTACACACCTCCACGACCCCCGTACAATCCATCCATCAACACAATGCTTTGAGTGCTTTCCATCGAGTCCTACCTTAAAACGTGATTTATCACCCCAAAAGAAAAGTCGATTCCCAGCAATAATTTTTGCGTAAAGTTACTTAGTTTGATGTACAGAATGCTTGGTTGACGGATATGTGAAGGGTCTGTTTGCACCCTGTATACTCAACGACTTTCTTCAACATCCACATAGAAAATTAAACAGAATCACAAATTGTGGTAGAATTTCATTAACCTGAAATATTTAGAAGATAGTAAATATTTCTAGGACCAGGTATTCTCCGGATTGCTTGCACAACATTTTAAATCTTAACATAGCATCACGCCTGTAATCCCCGAAGAGTTAGGTCTGAGGTGTACCTATAGTACACATACTTTTTCCAGTTATGTTTAAGTCCCATGTAATAGGGGGCGAGCCTATTGCCAGCAACCGGCCACAGATCCAGACTCCGTGGCTACTACTTGATGTGGTTAGCACGTTGCGCGACCCGCGCTTGCGACCACTTGACTAACGATGCAGTCCCAGTATTTTAAATTTTGTGGCCCCTAAACTTCGCCACTTCCACTGCGTCTTTGGCCACAGAGGACTGGCTAAATAAAGCTGAAGTTATGAGCCTGTAAAAATGATGATCTTTTTTTTATACAACATTAGTTTTAGTATATGCGAAACCTGAAACACGTGTCTAGTATTATGTACAAAATTTCATAACTGTATCATGAAAAATCACAAAGTTATAAGCTTGTTCTGTTACCTGGTTGTCCGCACAAACACGTGGTCACCACGCAGCGTCGTCTTGAGCTCATTGATGATATATATAATAATTTGGCAGTAGGTACCTATATTATTGCGATAGGTACTTAATGTCGCTCGTTGCCAACTTGTAATTTTTTTAAATATTTTTTTTGTTTTTTTTTGACCATGTAAGACTTATGTATGTACCTGACTATAATATTATTAATTGACTTCACTTTAATTTCTATTTTGTTTTGTTGACATTATTTTGTTTGTATTAATATTTTAACTTATGTAATAATTTGCACGCCGTAAGGTAGACTGTAGCCGATCTCATTAATTTATGTACAACACCTAATCTGTACCTACTTTCATAGCAAATAAATTCTGATTCTGATTCTGATTCTGGGACAAAATATAACATGGTATAAAAATTATTGGAATCGATTCAGTTACTTATTCTGAACAAACTATATTCAGGTTTCGCATATACTAAAAATAATGTTGTATAATACGTTGCCCCATACTAGGAATTTCTCATGTATCGTGGGTGCGTTTACAAACAGTTAAACTCACATACACAAACAGCCAGACTCGGAATTGATATGAAGCAGGTACCCCAATTTCCGGGTCCTCATTAAAGCCTATTTTTCCTTTCACAGATCAAAGTGACTTTGCGAAATAAATGATAATTCTGTAGGAGACGTGTACCAAGACCACAACAATCATTGACCATTTTCAAAGTCAAGAAAAGTTCTTTTAAAGCACCGCTGTTATCAAATAATTAAAAGAACCATTGTCTAACAACAAACGGAGGTGGATAGCATTCCGATAAGATGTTCCATGAAAATCCCGTGTTTAAATTATTTTATCACTAGTTGTGTCCCGCAGTTTCACCGGCCTTTTGCTAGCTTCTTAAGGGTCGCAGCTCAGTTCCTCAAGAATTGGGCTAACAAATGCAAAATCATTTTTCAAATCAGACTGAGACCAGAGATTAGAGCGTTGAGACAAACTAGCAACACTCTACAGCTTTATCATATCTTACTACTATTATAAATGCGAAAGTTTGGATGGATGGATGAATGTTTGTTACTCAATTACGGCAGAACGGCTGAACGGATCTGGATGAAATTTGACACAGAGATATATTTTAGTTTGGAATAGCACATACGATTTTTTTTTTCTCTCACAATCACATCAAAATTTCCACGCGAACAAAGTCGCAGGCAACAAGCAAGTATAATTTTATACCTCATAGATTAGATAAGAGATCCTCGGTTTTAAGAAAAGAGCCAACTCGTGTTTAGATTCCGTTTCATTAAAATTATAATTTCGATTAAGTTTGTTTCTTAGCCCACAAATTCGTTCGCTTAATAAGGTAATAAAAATTTAAAAGTCTCAGGGGTCCGCGATGGTTATAATTTAGTGCCAAAAATTGGATCTATAATAAAGACGGTTGTTCTATTCTGAAATGGAAGTGAATAATACAGCTAATTATCTGACAAAAGATCAAATGTTATTTATGATGAAGGCTTGATCAATTTAGGGAAAGGCGAAAATGCACCGTCTTCCTTTGGTACTTCACGAATGACGGGTAACGCATACCCTTTGGTAAGACTGGTTGTCAAACTTTAAGGGTTTTGGAATTCGAAAGTGACATTTGAGTATCAAGTCAATCTGCCAACCAATAGGTGAATTGGTTGCAGCGGCGATAAAGACTTTATATTTTACATTTGAGATACTTGTCATAAGAGAGTGGTCCGGTGATAGAAGACAAGGATGTAAATCTGGAATGTTAAGTCGGGGTCGGGGTCACCTTTTGTCGCAAGCAAACCGTCACTGCTGGGGTGATTGTGGAGAATGCAACCAGCCAGTGGTGACGAGGAACATCCGCCAACGTTGTGTGGTTTTAGTCAGTAGGAGTGTCACACCTCTCCGCCGTCCCCGCCGCCGAGGACATCCATTGAGGATTTCCAATGGTAAAAAAGGGGCTACATCTTTTACAACTTTTAACTATGGCTAATGATTAAACTGACGACTACTACTGACTTGACTGATGACTATTTAACTCCAAATACAACGGAATTACAGAGTGACTTTACGAGTGATTAGTGGAATCTAAACAAAATATAAAAGTCCTCATTATTAGTTTATTTGAAACGGTTGTCTGACCCTGGTAAAACCTATCATTAGTGATTTCTCGCGACCTACTTACCAGTCTACCTACACCTACAGCGTGCTTCTACAGGGTCGTGATGTTTTGAGCCTGCGGCGAGGACAACAGGCAGTGTCTGATCGCAGCAGAGTTGAGACTTCTCGGAACGGTACCCGATTCATTGTGCCCCATTGTATTAAATTGTAATTTCAAGTGATTTGTTCGTTTAATAAATCCTGACTATCCAAAATGATTATAATACAAGATCTCAGCGTCAAATTTTATATTTTTACTGCTCGAAGGAATCCATTTTATTATTATCTTTTACATCGAGTTACTGTTCCATATTTCTCGCGGCTCTTGCTCGTCGGATCTGATGCAAATTGAAGTGTCTAAGAATTTAAATCCCTATGAATTTTAAAATATACACAGCACTCCGGTTCGGAAGTGAAATAAAATGAAATTATTTAGCTATGGAAATGTGACATTAGTTTTGTGTATAAACTGAGTAACAAGAATCAGTTTCTGAAGATTTGTGAAAAATTAAAGGTTCTTTACGAATGAGACTTGTGCCTAAGTCTTCTCAAATTGGACATGATGCCCTTGAGGTTTTTGCTGAGCAGACCACAACTGACCACCTAAAATAAGTCTCTTTTGTACCAGAAATCCGGATAATGCTAAAGATATTTAAAACATCGTTCTGACTCTTTCAGTCGCCTGAAGATAACAGAGACGGAATGTTTTGAATATGTTTAACGTGAAATGCATCTAGGGTCCTATGGTGCGAGCGGGTCTTAAAAGATAAACTAGGTAATTAACGAAGATGCCAAACAACTGACAAACAACTTTTTTGAGCTCTAAGCACAGCACCGCGAACAAAAACAGCTCTGTAAACAAGTTACACTATCATCTCGTCCTACTTTAATAAACATATGAATATCCAAGAACTCACCACGCAAGCAAGCCAGCCATATGTCATAGTGTGGCTCGTAACTCATTCCAACTTACGCGAATCCCGGTGGAAAATGCAGCCTTGCTCTAACGACTGCCACTACTGCCAGTCATCGCACAAATGTTGGCACTGTGTTACCGCACTGCGTCAGCATTTTACAACAAACTACCTACCTACGTACTTACGTTACAAATGCGATGCCTATCGCTGTTTACGGAAATACATTCCCTACATCTATACAAATAAATATAATTTAAGTGTTTGTTTGTAATTTCAAATTAACCCCTTTTTACTGAAAACAAAAAAAAAACTTTTTTTTTAAATTTTTGTCTATCTGTTTGTTCCAGTCAATCTCCGAAACGGCCGATTCCCTTTTGAAAGCCCAATTCTCGAGGAACGACCCTTAGGAGCCGAGCAAAAGAGATACGGTGTGTGAAACCGCGGGGAAAAACTAGTGTAATAAATGCCAAGTAATTCTCCCTGACTGTCTGTTACCTTTCACGCCTTATTCTCTTCAAGGATTTGTACAAACCTTGACACCATCTTAGAACATACCCTGGGTAAGGACATAGGATACTTTTTGTCCCGGTATTTCTACCCTCTACGCGGGAGAAGACGCGGACAAAAGCCAGTATACAGGTTATAAATCATTCAGGTTGCTTTTTGGTCCCTGTGTAAACAAACATCGGGTGGCGAACAAGAAGATAGCTTTATAATGGAATCTTAGATTGAGATTTTTCTCTCGAGTTTCTTAGATTTTTACTTGGAATACGACCCAACAGTGAGGACTTCTAATTGAACCCAATCAGTACCATTTTTAATCGTATGGCGTTACAATACAATACAAATTAACCTGACTGAGTGGTATGTTACCTTACTTTAGCACACTCCGAGCGTTTCATCATCATCATCATTTCAGCCGAAAGACGTCCACTGCTGGACATAGGCCTCCCCCAAGTGTCGCCACATTGACCGGTCCCGTGCGTCTCGCATCCAGCGGATCCCTGCAACCTTTACGAGGTCATCGGTCCACCTAGTTGGAGGCCTTCCAACGCAGCGTCTTCCGGTTCGCGGTCGCCACTCCAGAACTGGTGTTACCTTACTATAGCACACTCCGAGCGTTTATGTAAACTTAATTCCCGTTTCTTGTTAGTGAAAATACAGTCAAACCAACGCAGCCTGGAATAACACTGAAATCGTCATTAGTTCTAAAAGTAAACTAAAGTTGAAACCGTCAACGACTGCAAATCTAGCACTTACCATTGCTAATTAGTCAGATAACGGGCTAAAAAAGCCAAACTTCCGTCCATAATTCAAGTCGGATCCTTCCAGTGCGGATCTAATTCCGCGAAGGAGGCTGTAATCCAGAGATTTATTACAACAAGACGCCGTGAGCTGCGTTAGATAGATTAATTGTCGCCGCAGCCACAATGCAGATGTTTCGCTAAATAATGTTAAGGCTACGCAATTTTTTGACAGGTTGACTTTTTAAAGGCATTCTTTGACAGTTTTTTATTTATTTTTGTTCTTTTTAAAGCAAGATTGCGCGCGCACCTGCACACAATGGCTGATGTTAGGATTTCAAAGTATTTCTATTGTTTTGACTTTCAGGCTGAATTTCGTTTGTACCCCAAAAGATAAATACGCGTAAACCAAATTTAATAAAGATATCTTAGATCATAAATAGAAAAAGAAAACAGAATGGTCTGATACTTTCGTTATCACATTGCAGGGACAAACACGGGTCAATAGGTATTTTTGAACAACTCTGTCCATTCGTAAAAACAAAGCCAATAATTATATTTAAACTATTTATTTCTTACGAATAGTTTTCAACAAATAACAAAAACAAATTTTACATTAGGAACAATGTACCGTTAACTTCGAAGCATAAAACTTACATCAATAAGTACTTAACGTAAAAAAAAAACGTAACTTATTCAACTTGCGGCTTGCACATACGAGCGCCAAGTGCAAAGATCCACACTTAACTAGAGAAGCGTCACCATGACAGTTACTGTCTTTGTCAAACTTTTGACGTCGTCTCAACATGACTGTCAAACGCCGTTCTGGATTTGATGTACTACATTCCAGTGTATTTTAGCCCTTGGCGCAAACATAAGCAAGCAAGTAAATGAACACTTAAACCGAATTTAACATTATTGAGGACAACAGCTGCTGAAAGCAGTGCCACCGAAGTATGAAAATATACTGGTCAGGTCTTCAAACGTATACTTAATAATAGTCCTTAAAAGAGTTATTTTACTTTTTACAGAAGCACCCAAAATCAACCTTATTACAACGAAAACAAAGATCAGTATGATTTCAACAAACATGTCAGTAGTAACAACCTACCTTATTGTGAAAAGACTATCTTCTTAAACAATTGACAAAATACAACAAAAAAAAAACAAGATTCTTTTGACACTGACATTGACAGAAGATGCAACCGTCAAGTTTTATTCACATCTTTTCCACCAGAGGGTGCATCTTGCCCAAAGAAACATGAGCTTTGCGTTTTAGTGAATAGGTTTTTGTACTAGATTGCGACATTTGCTTTGATTGCTTGAAGTAATGTTTTTTACAAAGCTTAGTTTTACTCAACATTATGAACCACTTTTACTATGAAACGAAACCTGAAATCGTCTATTTTTAAATTTTAAAAAAATCTGCTTTTCCAGGGTCGGTCCCGTAGTAAAAGTTGTGTAGGAAACAAATGTCCTATGACACCTGTCTCTAGAGAGACCACTAGAAGTCGCGCGACTACGCCCGATTTCGCACGGTATGTCATGCCGCGACAATAGCTATGAAAAACGTCGTGCGTGTTGTGTGAGACAAGATGTCGTAACATCGGGTGACATTGCGTGATTTCGGGCGATGTGTCTAGATACACGAACCGGAGACATTATATTTAGTTATCGCCTTTCAGTTGTTTTACTTGTTTCGGCACCCGCCGCCTACTTAGGGCGCGTTTTAATGACACGAATTATTTCGCGCCTTCACTGTAACGCTGCGCAGTCGTCGCCTGGTGACCACGCAGCGAATCTGCTGTTTTAGTAAAACAAGCGTTCCAGCAACTATGTAAAGTTGATTTTTCAAAGAATCCCGTTCACGCGACCACTGCGACCCCGATTCATTTCAACAGTTGCTCTTGGAAGTTCACATTTGTTCGTTATGCGCAATTTGACAAAAAGCAGAAAATTGTGATTGCATATTACTTGTACTTACAATGCAAAAAAGAAGAAAAAAAATTGAAGTGACTGATTGAGGGAAAGGAGAATGCGGGGACGCGGGCGCGGGGCGTACATCGAGAACACGAGCGAGATCGACCGCCTGCCGACCATGTCGAAATCGTGCGGCCGCCGCGTGGTCGACTTCAAATTACAAAGAATTTCAATGTTGTGTCTTAGTTAATAAAACATAAATTGCTATGACTGAACACAGCACGGGGCCACCGTACGGCCGCTGCGCGGTGGCCGCAAGAAAGTTTTCGCGCCGTCTAACTGCGACCTTACACGAATGCAAAGTTCATGTTTTCTTTTGGCTTTTTAACAAAAATAACTTCAAATTGTCACAAAATAAAAAGTCAATGACCAAAATAGGTGCCTTTTTTTGTCGGTCATTAATCTTATGATACTCTCAGACAGTAGTCTGAGAGTATCATAAGAGTACAGACTACTACTACAAATGTTTTGTGTCAATTCAAAGGAAATGGCAAATCTTTTTAATTTTTCGGAATTTAAAACAAAATGAAAATGCTTGCCTTTGAAAGGACACAATGTCCTTGAATAAAAACGCACTTCTCCCATTTTGGGCATTGACTTAGTATGGACACTTGGAAACGACGACAATAACTTTGAGTAGTACTACAAAATAAAGAGTATCATTACACGAGTCAAAAAATTATAAATTGCCAGACAACAGTTCACATAACATAAAACATATAATAAATCATAAAACTACCGTACTGTCCGAGTCATATCCAAGATCGGTTTCTGTGCTATAGTCAACGTTTTTCCTATTCTTTAATTTTTCCTTAAATATGTTTTTATTATTTTCAGATTTACTGTCATTTTTCATTAATCTATTTTTATATTCTTCTAAAGAAATCTTTTTAGCTTCTTCGTTTCTTTTACTGTCTTCGTCATTATTCCATCCATTATTAAATTTTCTTTTACAACATTTAACGAAATCTCTTAACCTCATTGGTTTAGTTTCGGTTTTTGAATTAGCTCTGGGATCTCCAGGTCGGGGATCAATCTTAGGTCTTGCATTTTTGGTTAGCGGATTTACATTCACTCGACCTAAGACTTTTTGATACGTTGGTATGGGTAAAATTGGCGGCGAATATCCTTTTACTGGTGTTTGCACAAGTTTGTCCTTAGAGTTCATTGTTAATTTTAAAGTTTCAAACCTACCAGGCTTTTTTGACATAATTGCTACATCTAATGTGTTTTCTTTTTTATTCTCATTAATAATACTAGCAGGGTACATTTCTTTAAAACTATTTCCGTCAACAAAAGATAATTTGTCCAATTCTTTTAACATTTCCTTCTTAGTAGCTACTACTTCTGTATCTTCAACCGGGCTCATAATTTGAGGATCCTTAACTTGTTCTACTTTACTAGACTCCTTATTGTTATTAACATTATTTTGAACAGGCATGGCGGCTATGTTAATTTTTTTTACTAAACCATCGTTATTAATTCCTATTATAGAACTATTATTCGCCTGTAGGGTATTAACTGTGTTTTGTAGGGAACCACTTTGTGGATTTTGTACTACTGACGCTGGCGGACGATTTAAATTAGAATACTCATTGGATTGATTCATAGCCTGACCATTTCTTGGGGGAACGTAAGGTGGAGGAATAAGGGGTGGGGGTGGTGGGGGAGGTACTACATTTTGCGGCAACCAACATTCCCTGTAAAAGTCCTGCATTAGATTACTAGATTGTTGACTTATATGACCTTGAGGAGAATGGAAGTGATTTAGAACAGAATTGACTGAACTTGGATAGTAACGTTGATGAGTTATGGAAGGACCAGGTGGGTAAAATATAGGATAGTGTGGTGGGGGGTCTCTGCTCTTAATGGAATCTGAAATGCTCAGGAAAGTCATGGGTCTTTGAGGAGCCACGCTTTGCACAGGGGGTTCGCAGTACTTCTCGAGTGGAATGTTAGTGTGATTATTTGACTTTAAAATTATAGCCGATGCGTAACGATTCTGTACGGGCACATTGACATGTTTGCGAGGAATACTAGTGTTACTCATTTTATTATGCACTGCATTATGAATGGGAAAATGAGGCCCATGAGAGATGGGGAAGTTGGAATATTGAATAAAAGGAACGGACTCTGACCCACTTGCAGGCGCAGCCGCAGTAGTCGTTGGGACATTACTATTACAGACTGTTGGTTTGTTATTTTTAATTGGCGCTTTAGGAGTAGGATTTGTGACTGCGGCAGTATTTTTTGTCCGCTTATTCTCATTGTTCTGGTGAGTCTCACGTAATACATTTTGTTCATTCAAAGCTTTATTTTGACTTAAAGACATAATCTGAGAATTTTGGAAGTTGTTAGCTTTGAAATCTGGCTTTTTAACATCATTACAATTCTTAGGAAGCTTGTCAGATACATTTAAAGATTTGGCATTAATGTTTCTGGATTGACTTTTGGTTTTATCTGGAATCCCATTTGACTCCGCCCATATAGTTTGTTTTTTATGAACATAAAAACGCTTTGGCGCAACTCTAGGAAAAATGATTGGTTTTTGTCGATTAGTATCTTGCACTAAATTACAACTCTTTAAATTAGTAAGTTTATCAACCATTTTCGTTAGTTTGCTTAGCTCTTTTGACAAGTTAGAATTTGTATCCAATTTGTTGCATTTAAGAGGCATTTCGTATTTAGGTTTCTTTGGCATAGTACTGCAATGTAGAATCGGCGACTTTAGTTCAGGTTTCTGGTTTTCTATCTTTTTACGAGGTTTCTTAACACATTTTATGCTTTGTGTACCATCTCTGTGTCTTTTTTGTTTCTTGCATTTCATTTCTTTAATATCTTCTTTACTTTTATTTGTTACTAATAATCCGACCAGGGAACTGTGATCAGAAATACTATTCATTGTGTATTGATATTTTTTATATTTATTAGTGTTTTTCACATTCTTCACGTGTGCTGTAACTTTAGTTGATAAATTTTCCATTTTTTCTGGTATAGTTACTTTGGAAGTCAATTCTTTTTCATTCTCAGTTTCTATTATATTTTCTGGATTTTTTAAAAGACTTTTATTGAATTGACTAATAACTTTGGCGTCAGACAACTGATCATTTATTTTCTTTGTCTTTAAATCATCGATTAGTTTTTCAGATATTTTGCTAATGTCAAATTGTACGGTAATATTTTGGGAACTAGGAGATTTGACAAAGGTCGGTTTTTCGACTAAATCATTTTCTTCATTGGTAATTGTAAATTGGCAAATAGAATTGCTCTCTTTTTCTTCAATTATTGGTATTAGTTGCGTGCCGATATGGCTAAGTGTTTTGTCAGCAGCACTTACATACTTTTCTTTAACGATAATAGATTGTTCCTTTGTTTCTGCTTTTTCAACCACATTTTCTCTGTCCGCTTCAATGTCCAGCATTTCATTTGTTTCTACTTTCTGTACAATTTTCATGCCTATAAGTCCTTGATTACGCTTTAAATCTACTTGAACCAAATGCTTTACCCTTAATGCTCTTTGTAGCTCCCTATCGTCTTTGAGACGTTTTATAATTTCAAGAGTTCCATTTAACTTATTTTTATGTATTTTAGGTTTAGGTCCTGGAGTGAGTGTTTTTATGCATAATTGATCGTTTCTTATTATTTTATTTGTAACATCTTGTAGGTCTTCTATGATAAAACAATCGTCTGAATCGTCTACTACTTCTACATCTATGACTTCGTCACTATCACTATGTTCATTTAAATTTATTTTATGCATTATTTGTTGTGTATACTTTCTAAAGTACCAAGGAAATTTTCCGCAATCCACTAATTTAACACATAATGGAGTAATATCACACTCACTGATAGTGCCGCTCTGTATTTTTTCTACTTGATCGCCATCGGGATTTCCAAGTGTAGAATTTTGTCTTGGATGACAAAATTCAACATTTCCTATGGCTTCCAGTCTCCACCGGCTTTCTGTGTCTCTGCAGGTGCCTATAAAAAAATGGAATAATGTTATTTAATCTGTCATCAAATCAATCACGAGTTGTGTCAATACGGGTTTGATGTAGTGGTTTGTATGTTTGGACCTATTTGGCGCGGCCGTGAGATATAATAGTCTTTTTTTTTGTTTACATTTAAGGGTCTTCGTTTTTTTTCCGTGCTATGTTGTGTGCACTTGTGCATGTATAAAATAAACATGTTTTCTTTCTTTCTAGTCAAAATAATAGATATCTTATCTCACGAAACTGGTGTGGTGATATGTGAAAGAAATAAATATTTGTAAAATGGGACATTTCCGCTTTTAAAATCATTTTCTGTAAATATTGCAAAAAAATACCTCCATTATTTAAGTACATTACACTATTTAATACAAACTTTATTAACCTTTCACCCTGTCCAGATCTAACGAAAAAAATACGTTAAATTGTAAGCAGTAAGTTACGGTTCACAATCTTTCGACAGTTTACAATCTCGCGAGATAGATTATAATCTAACGGTATTTACAATTTTACGGTGACATAATTATATAAACCATAAGGAAAGTTTAAACTTACTATGTCCAAGAGGTTTACTGCCAAAGTAGACCGCTCTTACGTCATTGTCAAACAGTCTGATGGGGTCATCGCAGTTCTCATCGTCCGTTTCTTCAACCAAATGAGAATTCATTCTGATGTAACCTGATAACAACGACACATTACTTTTATCTTCAAGCTAAATTAAGGAATTCACAATTCGAACTTCTAATTTTGGAATTTTCTTCGGAAATTAAAATTAAGTATCATTTTTTTGTGAAACTATCGCCTAGTTAAACTATGACGACACCGCTGATTAGTCTGTTTTGGCGACACTTATACAATTGTTACCTATAAACACTAGTTGTACTAGTCAGAACGAATAGTATATTCGGCCTCAGGCCGACTATCCGGCAAGTTATGTAGCTGAGTAGCCGAATAGTCGGACAAACTATGCACGTTCGAAAATTGTGTGAAGAAGCTCTCTGGCTGGCTTGCTATCACATTAGGCTTTGCCAACTCGCGTTAATGCTTAGATGCTCCGTTAATGCTTGATAGTATTATGTTTTTAAGGTATTCAGGTTATAACATGCTTAGCTACAAGATTTTAACTAATATTTTTAGTTGTTTTATTTGCAATAAAACTTTTCAAATATTTGTGACTGCAAACAGTATGATGAGTAAAAAAACGTTCAGTTTGGATTTACTTTAATGAAAATAACGAAAATACGTGTAATGTACAGTACAAAGTATATCACTATAAATAAAAATCAATCGCCGTTATATATGACGGAGTATGGAGTATACTTGTGGAAGGCTCAACAGAGCCAGGTTTTTTTTTTTGTTTGTGTCAGTAATTATCAGGACAAGTTTGTATCTCATTTTCTTCATTACAAAATTATACCCGTGCGAAGCCGGGGCGGGTTGCTAGTATGATATACAAAAATCTCGTGCGGGTGCGGTAAATAGCTTTAATGACAAACTTTCACTGTTTGTTTTTTTTTTTCTTGTGTTTACGTATTCGGTATTCTGCCGAATTTCAAAGAAATTGTTAAAAACGCCGAATACCGAATACTAAGCGAATATTCGGTCAGTGGAATGTCTTAGGTGCGTGGGTAGGTCGAATTATTCCCGTAGAGACACTTTTGAAAAAATCTCGCTTCTGTTCCGTATAGATTCACTTTCGTTTAGTACAGCAAAACAGAAAATAGTCTTAGGTACAACTCTAAAGTAATTAACGCATGCGTTGTGTTTCCTTACTTGGTAACACAATTTTATAATATTGGCAACACATGTATAGATTATAAACTATTTATTTTATACGTCTGAGTCATTTCAAGCGTACCTTTTAGTCGTTTATCACCAATCAGCTAGAAAGTTGGTTCAAAAATGTACCTATTTTTAATAGCTTCAGGTTTCCTTGCAAAGTATCACTTCACACTTCTATACTCCTGGTCATAATACACTCACACACATTTTCACCGGCACTTATTGACACTTTAATAGTAATTCACTTTGTCTAAAATATACTACTACTAACTTGAACTTAGTTCAACTAGTTAAATTCTATCGGTATATCAAAATCACTTTGGTATGTCCCCAATTTTAACTTAGGCTAGGCCCTTCCCAACATCTGCCTTGCCTTTTCCCAACTATGTTAGGGTCGGCTTCCAGTCTAACCGGATGCAGCTGAATACCAGTATTTTACATGGAGCGATGGCCTATCTGACCTCCACAACCCAGTTAGTACTAGGTAAAACGATACCCCTTGGTAAGACTGGTTGTCAGACTTTTTGGGCCAATGACTACCTGTAACGACTGTCAAAAATATACAAATGACAGCCGGGACCAACAACGGCTTAACGTGCTAGAGGAAACTCGGTATGTAATGGGTAGTCACCCATCCACAGACCAACCTAAGCAAGCACGGCTTAACCTAAAGATTGATCCGAGCAGCTGCTATTATTTTACCACGAGCTTATTTAGTCACGCTATGACCGTTCCCAATCAAGGTATAAAACAAAGTGTTCGTTCCTCGTCTCCCAAATATTTCACATCAGCTTGGGTCAAGCCATGTTCCCATAGTTTTGCACAAAAGATTGATTTATTTATTGTTTTTTTTTTAAAACGCTCAATTGTTTTGGGATCGCTTTTAACTTAAAATATGTTTACCAGATGTGGGCACTTAAATAGTCGCTAGTTCGGAGTAACAGTCTGTTTTAGAATAAGTTTTTTGAATATTATATCAATAACTAAATGTTACATTGAATATGAAGAATACACTTCTATTAAAACTAACGGGATATTTACCATGTTTACTGTTTGTTATGAGTTCCCGATATTTCGGCGCTGTTGCAAGCACCATGATCACGGATAAACAAACAATAAATAATGAAAGAAAAATGAATGATGATGTTTGATGAATGGATAATGTTAGTGACCATGATAGTTTAAAATCTTATATGAAGAATACAGTTTAAATTGTCGTCATTTATTAAGTGTCACAACCTCTTATTCAAATTCCTTTCTGTTGGGATATGAACCTGTGAATGTATTCACCAACAATATTGAATTTGTTATTGGAAATCACATAGTAATACAGAAAATAAGTTTTCAAAGGACCCTGGGCATTTTTCTATGATCTCTAAGCGAATTGAAATCTATCTCAAATAGTAGCTTATAATCAGGACTTTATTCTAGCACAACAAATATCCAAGTCGCCAACAGAACAGAAATAGAACCACTTGAAATATAGTGTGTTGTTGTCGTTCTGCCGTCTGTATTTTGCCATATTAATCGGATTAATAATGAACTTTGTTTAACAAGGTGGTCTGATTCCGTAACACAGCTTATACAGTCCTTCCTTAGTCGATTCTAGAACCGACCTCCCTCGTGTATATGTCTTTTGTAGGTACCAGCTACCAAGTCGAAAATATTCGCGTATTTGAAAATAAATAAATTTTAATAGAAACATTCTGAAGCATGAGACTACGTCGCTGACCTAGACAAAACGAAAATTTTGTATTGCTGTAAAAATTCAACAAAAGTTTGCATTTTTATAAAGGGTGTAACGAGAGCCCTAACAAAACCAAAAGGCATTTGTCATTGTAACCTTTTTTTTGTTCTAGAGTTTCAAGAAAGTTCCAACTTTTTCACAAGTTTTTTTTAAATACATGTTTTTAATAATAATGTAAGAAGTTTACTTTAAACATCTCCACGACTCCCGTACTATTCAATCCATCCATCAGCACAATGTTTTGAGTGCGTTACATTAAGTTTACACCCTGTATGGGTGCACTGTAAGGAACATCTCGGCCTAACCTTTCGGGGATTACAGGCATGCTGTTATATTTTAAAAGTGTGCACACTGTAAAACATTCAAAAGTCTCGAAAAAGTGTTTTTTCGATTAGAGCGAAAATTAAACAGGTTATCTATTTGTGGGTAGGAACCTATAAGTATTAAAGTGGTATATTTGTAAGTTTGATGAAGGGAGGGGCTGATCTTCGAAACTACCGATCCGATTCCGAAATTTAATGCACTAATGGGAAGCTACATTATCCCCGAGTTTCATATGCCATAGTATTTACATTCCCGTGGGATAATTCCTATAAGGTGAGCGAAACCGCGGGCAAAAATTAGGTACAAATATTCCTAGTTCTAGGAATCTATTCTCTCAAATTCCTGCGTCCCTGTTATCATTGTTCGTAACTAGACGTGTTATCAGGACGTGTGTGGCTGCGGGCGAGGGTCTCAAACGAGCGTATCTGATCAGTTGGGAGTTTCACTTGATAGGGGATGAACTAGGCCAAAATAGAACTTGTGAAAAGTACCACTTTGTTTATGCTCTCAAAACGGTGAAGGAAAACATCGTGAGGAAACCGGCATGTCGTAGAACCAAATATTCGAAGGTATGTGACACCTACCAATGTGCACTGGGCTAGCGTGGGCCTATGTGTCCTAGCTCTGGGAAGGGGAACATTATAGAGCGGTGAGTTTGACATCTGTCATTTTAATCAAGCTATATTTTATGAACTTCAGAGTGGCTATTCGGGCAAAGGTAATTATCACTCAGCTTGACTTGTCATTTTTGACAGTTGTGCGACAGTGACAGCAATAATAGACCAAGATCCCAGATCAAACCTACGTCATTTTATAAAAGCTGAAACTTTTTCTGTGGAAGTACTCTGGGCTTTGGCAGATATCAGGAAACAAAGTCGTGCGTAATAGCTATAAGTTAGGTAATAAGCGTGAATTTTTTATATTTGTATAAGGGCTTGTATGACGATTCACCTCTTCCACTGCCAGACACTTTGTGTGGTGGAAAACCACCGCCAGACACCTTTAAAGTATGTTAAATTGTAAGTGAATTTACGTCATTTTATTAAACCTGAATTGTTTATATGTTACTGTGTATTATGTGGCCAACTATTTGAAACGGTTTCCCAAGCCACCAGACCGTTTTGGGACTGGTGGCAGAAATTACGTAACCATTCGATGTTTTCATATGGCAAACTTAGATAATTTCAAAAGCGACGCCATTCGAAACGAACTTTTTATAAAACAGATCCAAAGGGAAGTACACTAGTTTTTAATAGATATTGATTTCATATTAATTGTTTTATTTCATTTTAACATATTTATCTATATTATAATTTCCTTTACCTTTCCTTACCAACAAATAAAAAATGTTCATTCCGCCAGTTCAAATATGGATTCAAAATTTCATCGAAATTGAAAAAGACAGAAACGAGGAACTTCTCGGCAAAGTATAAAGATGGCCCGACTCAAATTATATTTTTTTCGTGGAGTAAATTTCTCCCTATTTTAATGGGGGTTTTTAGAAACTGGTCACATTACACACGCAAACTACATACAGTAGAATGACGTTTCGCGACTGTCAAATGTAGCTGTCACACTCACCAGGATAACAAAGATGGCTCGTTTGCTTTAGTACTTTTGTAATGCTACAACACTATCTAGACAAAATAATCTAAGGTTATCTATCGTTAATTTTCCACTACCGTTGTTGCAGGTATGGCCAATAAATTGTGATGTAACCTGTGCGTGCATAGCTGTAAACTAAAATAAACATTTATGATAGAACATGGCGCGCGAGCAGGCGGCCAAATACTAAAATATCTGTCAAAGTCTGGGTTCTGCAGCTTTAATCGCACCTTTAGAGTGCTAAGAATAGTAACGGTGGTCAATTAAAAAATATATCTGGCAAGCTCCAGCGGCATCCTGACCATTGCTGTATGGTTAATTTGCTGAACAATCGAAATATTTCGATTTTATGTTGCGTTTTATGATCCTTTGTTGATTGAAATAAATTATTCTATTCTATTATAAAACGTTTTCTACATAGTTATGTTCAAGTTATAGGTAGTTGGTATCTCTTACCTGCGGTGTCACGAGCTCTGGAACAAATATTTTATCTTTATTTAAATCTACACCTCCATAGTAAAATAAGAATATGTCCGATTATTTCCGCATTCAAGAAATATTTTTGATTTTACAAACTTTATTTTACAATAGGTTTCAATACAAGGCATTTGATGACAGTCATCTCAAAAAACATGTCAAGTAATGAACAAAATAAGCCAATTGTTTTATTTCAAATTCGTTCAGTGTTCTTAAATCAAATAAAAAAAGTTAATTCGCTATTTAGTTTTGAAATAGATAGAATATCTCTTTGTTATGTAACTGTAAATAACAACAACAAAAAATATTTTTAAAACCACTTTATGCTACATTTAAACAGAGCACAATTTTGTTTGAACATGAAATAATATTATCTGTCATAATTTTTGGAATGTCATCCCAATATCTACGGTCAGCTACTGCCAGTACGTTTGCAGAAAAAGTCAAACAAAAAATAATATTGGGAAATAAAAACTCCATGGTGACTTGGCGACCAGACAAAACAAATGACATTTGTACAACCGAATACACAATGGCCTACAATGGCCGAGAAAATTAGCGTCGTTTGCTATCTGAATAGATGAGGTTTGCTTACAACGCATCCCGGCGTTGTATTTCAAACCCGCATCAGCCTACACTTCAACTGGACTAGGTTTCTGCATAATTTGATGATCATGCAGTTAAAAATGCAATCATTTTGCAGTACAATTCTTTAGCTACGCAAATGATAGCACTGCCAAACAAAATGTGTGCAACTGTCTATATTTTAATGAGTTACCTTCAATACGAAAAGCATTTTATACGGTAGGTACCCGCAGTTTTGTTAACTGCTAAAATGAAATAAAAACAGTAAATAACTGAAGCATAAGCAAGTAATAAAATAAAAAGAATAGGCCACTCACCTAATTCCCTTGTCATAAAGCAACTGTTTTTAAAAACTGTCACTTTTTATAATAAGAAAAAATAATCTAAATACAGAACGCATCCACTTTTAAATAAAACTTTGATACAACTGAAACGATCAGCTACTCAAAACTAAATAAGAATTCATTTAAGATACCTACTAATTTATTTAAAATGTGTATGGTATGGTTATAGAATTACGCTTACCAATGGTAGATACTTGATCTGATTTGCATTAAATGCTGACGCGCAGTGCACCTACTTAAAATCGTATGAAATGGCAGTTCACGGAACTAATATTTTGTGTAGTACAGTTGTGTACTACTACTAGCTCTAATGTTCAAGTGTTCGGAAGGGCTCTATGATGAATGAAAAAGCAACGATAAAAACAACAACTTTTAATGTTCTATGTGTGGGACTCAAGATGGTACTCGCTCGATTCGAATCGGACAGTACCATCGTTACCTAATGAGATGACAACAGTCATCATCTGCCAAGCCTATTTTCAACTATGTTGTTGTCGGCTCCCAGTCGTAACGGATCCAGCTGAATACCAGTATTTTACAAAGGGCGACTTCCTATCTGACCTCCTCAACCCAGTTAGTATTGGGTGACACGATACCCCTTGATAAGACTGGTTGTCAACTTTTGGGGTCACTGATTATCTGTTACGACTGTCAAAGATCTACAAATGAAATCCGGGACCAACGGCTGAACAGGCTTTCCGAGGCATAGAAGAAACTCGATGTGTAATGGATGGTCACCCACGGACTAACCTAGGGAAGGACTGCTTAACGTGTAGCTGTTATTATTTAGCCACGTGGACTTTAATGAGACGAAAACAGTAAACAATTGATTAGATATAGTAGCTAACATAACAGGATGTTTTGACGTACGTACTAGATGTGTGTACAGACGCCAGCACAGAAACGCGCCGAAACTGTAAAGTTTTGCCAATCAACCTTGAACCTAATGCTTTAGCGATAAAGTTGAAAATCTATTAAAGAAAGACAGACTGTAGTTAGTAGCTTGATAGCGTTTGTACATTACAAAGATATACACGAGTCCTATGCCACGTGGCCATAATGAGAACTAACTTTGTCATCTTTTTTATATTACACTTGTTTTGCCCGCGGCTTCGCGCCCGTTGTGGTTGGAAATTATCCCACGAGAACGTTTTGAATAATGCTATTACACTCGGGGATTATATAGTTACTATTAGTTGAATAATTTTCGAAATCGCATCAGTAGCTTCGGCGATTAAATCCAAACTTACAAACTTTATAACATTAGTAGAGATTTTGCAAAACAATTTCATTTTTTTTTTACTAACAGCGCCCCCTGGTCTACGTCCCCAGAGCGGCTAAATATCCATGCAGCACTTTAAAGCTTTTTTAAGTAAATTATTGCACCATGCCATAAATGACCCAAGCCCTGCTTCGACCGACATCTGTAAGTAATTTATCGAACGAGCAAAAAATATGGGTTTTGTTTCGAAAAGAAAGACGTGCTGAGGGCGGTGGTCCCTACACTTCACAATGGCGTCTCCGGACTATGACTACTGTCTGATTTTTCGCCAGTTCAAAGTTTTTTGACCGTGTTAACGCTGAGACTTTTAGCTGAATAAGTAGTCCTAATTTGCCCAATGAATGAACGTTTTTAACTGGATTAACAAAAGATTGAGGGTTTCAATATTATAAATAGCTGAATAGATGGTGGTTATTAGCGCCAGTTTCCTTCGTCCATCTCCGCCTTTATACCAAACGTTTACAACTTGATTAGTAAACTTGAAAGCGCGGCAAAAGCGGCCTTGTTCTAGGCGATAACAAGTAAGAAATAAACATAACGCTATCTTAAACCGTCAATAACTTTAGTATGACGGACTCGTAAAGATAAGCAAGCGCCGTCTACTCGAAAAGCTAGTGCCTCCAAAAATCTAGAATATACTACAGAAGCGCAGAAATCAAGGTCAGAAAAAAGGTTTGTTACTTTTCTCCGCCTCATTACAGGATAATGCGCCATATTGTGTCTATGTCTAAAGATGAGCGAGCGAAACAGAAGGTTCTTTTATCCTTTTATCTGTCTACACGCCATTCACGGTGTCAGATCGCAATTACGATAGGAAATGTACGGCAAGTGACGTGAAAGGGACCATTCAAAGAACGTTAACTATAAAAACCCTACGTCGTTTTTGTTTTTTAAACGTCCTCCTTTAGGGATGACGAGGGAAAAGACCCAAGCAGCCTTATTTTTTTTAATTGCTTCTGAATTGGAACAGTGGTTAATCCTTAATGTTCTAAGTTCAAAATTACGTGTGTGTCGTTGATGTCTTCATGACAATGCAGTAATGTAACACTACCACTGCAGAATTATCAGAATTAAATCATTTTTACCATACGTATTTTAAATCATTATATGTACAGTACACAAACACAGTGGACAAACGGTGCAGTTAGGTAGGTCTAACTTCGAGAAAGAGGTCAATCGTCGAATCCGACTCGGCTGGGCAGCGTTCGGGAAGTTGCGTGGTATCTTCTCGTCCAACTTACCGCAGTGTCTCAAGACGAAAGTCTATGACCAGTGTGTGTTGCCAGTGATTACATACGGGACCGAAACGTGGTCGCTCACAATGGGCCTCATCAGAAGGCTGAAAGTCACCCAAAGGGCAATGGAGAGGGCTATGCTCGGAGTTTCCTTGCGTGATCAAATCAGAAATGAGGAGATCCGCAAGAGAACCAAGGTTACCGACGTAGCCCGAAGAATAGCCAAACTTAAGTGGCAGTGGGCAGGGCACATTGCTCGCAGAACGGATGGCCGATGGGGCCGAAAAGTTCTGGATTGGCGACCGCGAACCGGAAGACGCTGCGTTGGAAGGCCTCCCACTAGGTGGACCGATGACCTTGTAAAGGTTGCAGGGATCCACTGGATGCGAGATGCACGGGACCGGACAATGTGGCGACACTTGGGGGAGGCCTATGTCCAGCAGTGGACGTCTTTCGGCTGAAATGATGATGATGATGATGATGATATGTACAGTAGATTATTTACGCAAATACGCACCATTTTTAGCTTTTTTGATCTGAAGCATTAGCTAGTACTTAAATTTTATCGCAACAGCAATTTTATTATGTAAACATAAGTTACATAATTATAAACATGTAATTTAAACACAATTGAAGATTGGCTCATAGTGTGACTGTGTTGTACACGGACTGCAGTTCAAATTGCGTACAGTTGCCATGCTCATCATTAGACTTTCGTGGAAGCAGATCGATTTCCAATCATTTCGACGATATGATTGGACACAGTGAACCACTGAAGGTTCACTGATCTGCTTATTACCGTAATAGAGGATGTATATTAATACGGCTAGAAGCTTTGATAAATTGGATTACTTAAAACATAAATTACTATTTATTTCCTCATCTTTTTATTACAACAAGGTTTTGTATTATTGCAGCATCAGTAGAAACAAGCAGATAAACGCTACTACTGTTAAAAACGCCTATTATAATTGACTGCCGCGTTGGTCGAGAGGTCGCAAACGCGCTTGCCGAGCATGAGGTCATGGGGTTACGGAGCCTGGATTTTTGCCTGGTTGATCGCAACAGGCTCGCCGCCTATTACATGGGACTTAAACATAACTACTATTAGGTACCTACACCTCTGCCTAACCGTACGGGGATTACAGGCGTGGTGTTATATAATGTTATTGTAACAAGACTGGTTGTGAAGATGGATGGTAGGATGTTTGTTCCTCTTTCACTTAAAAACGACTGAACGTATTTAAGATACATTGTACAGTAATATAGTTTTTACGTAATAATAACACAATGATAAAGAGATGTACGATGATGATGTGATACAGGGTGGGTAAAAAATCGTGGATCAAACGAAACGGGGCGAAAGTTTTTTTTTTTATTTAGCGTTGCCCCACTCTAGGAATTTCTCCTGTATCGTGGGTGCGTTTACAAACATTTAAACTCACATACACAAACAGCCAGACCCGGAACAACTACCTGTAGATCATACAAATATTTGTTCCGTGCGGGGACCGAACCCGCGACACGCAGCGCAGCAGCCGATCGCTCAGCCACTGCGCCAACCGTGCCGTCAACTTGGGGTTATTTGCAGTAAAAAATATCTCTGTGGCAGAGTCTTATCTTGATCTCCTTGAAAGTTATGACTACTTGAGTGTTTTTAAGAAAATACCAACATTTTTATTTAATAGAATGCAATTAGAGTAAAATGGCTTTCTTCTAGGAAATGTATCATCACTACAAAAGTGCTTTTATAACAGTATAATGTACCATGATTTATGAGTATTGGCACTTTTTTCAATATCTTTTAAGTCTCACGAAAGATTATTTGTAACTTCAGAACCTTACTGTAAAAAAATGTACTACCAAAAATGTCTCTGATAGCCTTAACTATCGCCCTGTTTCGTTTGATCCACGATTTTTCACCCACCCTGTATAGCAAATATAAAAACTGAATTTCAACTGAATAATAATTTAACTGACGCAAATCAACTAAAAAAGGAACAACCTTCATATTGTATGGCGGCCTTGGGCGGGATTTTGAAGAAAACTTTTCAAATTATTTTTCACAAATCACAAATGTTCCCTAATTATTATTATTGTTTTTGTACAAAACACTTAAAGTATTATGCAACAAGATATCATGGTTCAAATGATTATGAAAACCATTACTCCCAACCTTATAAAGGCAAGATGTTCCAGACGAAAGATGCAATGTCTTGAGAAAAGCTTATAGGATTTTAGACTTTACTGTATTGCAATAAGAGCTGTTTATACATTGTGATTGTTTCAGAATACTGCATAGTTTTTTGTGATCGCTTTGTTTATTAGTTCGAAAGCTTACACCAAGAAGGTACTTTGGTACTCGTGTTTCAGAGATATGCAGTACCACGATGTATCTGTCATCTACGGTTGCAGGTGAGTGAGGTTAAAACACTGGGTCGACTTAATTTAATAGGCTTCTTTTGGGTTAGCTCGTTCCATCGCCGACCTCACCTCTGTCCTCGGGACTAGATTGAGGTCAAGAGTAAGCCCATTTAGCATAAAAAATAAAAAATAAATTTTAGTAGTTTGTCCCACTGCTGGGCAATAGCCTCCCCCAATTCCTTCCATGCTTCCTCGGGCCAGCCCTCGCGATACGCGTCCAGATCGACTCGCCACCTCTTTCTGGGCCGGCCTCGGCGGCGCCATCCGTCTTTCGGCAACCATCGTGTGGAGACTTTTGCCCAGAGGTCATCATGCATGCGGCTGACGTGACCCGCCCAATCCCATTTTAGCCTAGCAGCCTTCTTGCCAACGTCCACTAGGCCCGTTTTGTAACGCAGCGTGGTGTTTCGAAACCTTGTCTTGCCAGAATGCTGCGTTCCATTGCCCTTTGGCAAACTCCAAGGCGGAACTTCTGAGTAAATTGAAGTGTCTGGTTGTAATTTCAAAACTTAAGAAAATAAAAAGTCATTCTTCACCACCTAGGCTTATGCTCGTTTTCACTAATACTATGTGAGACCTACATAAATTGTAGCCTAAATATTTTCGCACTGTTGGAAATTCAACCTTTGACGCTGAGCCGAGCATGTTTTGATTTAAAGACCGACCGCTTTAATGAGTCCTCCGCCTTGCCCCATCAAAGGCACATTAAGCGTCCACAAAGACTTAACAATATCCCACAGGTTATTTGCTTTAAAATAACCATAATCCACGTAGGTATTACGATACTAATTGAACCAATACGTGATCAACCTTCAGAATATTCCATTTAAATTGATACCTTCGCGAGGCGGGTCTATAGGCGTCTATAATCTGTTTTTTTAATCTCGGAGACTAAATTGACAAGTGAAAATGTCAAAAATGACTTTTAATGCTATTGAAATCTATGTCAGTTTGCCATTTGTGCTTTTCAATTTAGTCTCCGAGATTAAAAAAACAAACTTTAGTGTTAGCTAAGTCGGGCATTAGTATTTTTCTTAAGGTGCTCCCTCACCGGAAGCATTCGCCTGTAATGTAACAGTTCAGATTCACTTGTTTCCATACAAAATCGAATCTTGGACTGTTACATTACAGGCGAATGCTCGCGGTGAGGGAGCACCATTAGATTTATGTTAAGATTTAGAGGAATTGAAACTATTGAATTGTTTGAGTCTGGGCGAAGGCATTGATATGCAGGTTAGCCTAAGTTCTAGAATGGTATTTGCTTGCTGTGCCTAGTTTATTTTTAACCGACTTCAAAAAAAGGATAAGGTTCTCAATTCGGCTGCATTTTTTTTCTTATGTTTGTTTCTTCATAGCTCCGTCACTTATGAACCGATTTGAAAAAAACTTTTTCCATGTGAAAGGCTTAGATATACTTTCCGATGGGTCCCATAGAAATTTCATCAAAACCGGTTCAGTAGATTGGTTTTCTTTGTCTTGACCTATGTTGGCATGACGGTCTTTCTAGTTATGATAAGATAAAATTGATGCAGGACAGAATTTGTGAGTCTACAACTAAAAAGGGTAAAATATATTTACAGCAGATAGATATTTTGATTATTTTCTGATTGAAGAATCAATGAAACTATTTATTTTATACAAATAAAGCAGTTTATTTACAGAAATGTCAAGAACGAAATAATAAAAAAAATATTACTTGTTAATAATCTTATTTCTTATCCTAAAATGCCGTATAATCACTGGCTAAGAACGCTTCCCCTAAATGCCATATTTAGGCACCTTTACTTTTAAAATAATCTTTTTTTAAAGTCCAAAAGTATACGGTCAACTTTGGCTACTACCCAGCTCTTTCATTATTATTTTATTAATATTACAATCTTAAGACAAACCTAATTTACACATAATAATTTGTTGATATCTCATAAACTAGGTGACATACAAACATTCACGTCTATTAGTAGTGCTGTAGTCTTTTGGCGCGTGAACGACATTGTCAGGAGGGCGCTGTTGGTAAAGATCTGTGCAATTGTCTATAAAAATTGTATTGCAAATACAAGATGACGACGTTAGTTCCAACAATGGCCACGTGCCAAAAGAACCATGCAGCACTATAGTGAATTTGTAACATAAATCAATCTCAAATTCCAATAGTTTTCTCACTTAAAAAGTTCGTCATAAAACGCTGAGTGTGACCATGGAGTCGAGGGGGTGAAGCGTGAGCGGGGAACGGGGGTCCGCGGTGAACGGTTCGACGCGCGGCTCGACGAACTGCTTGCCGAGCGAATCGGTGCGGGGCGCTGGCGATATCCTTATGTGCTGCAGTAGTCGAAGGAGACAGCATTTCATTTGGATCAGAGCGAATCTTTTACCTGCAGAAAAGAAAAGAAAAGTTAATATAGGTGACTTCATTTGAGGAATTCATTGCCGTGATGGCCTGGTAGATAGATTCAAGATTCAAGAATCTTTATTTTGCATGAAATATGGTACATGATGGTCTTATAAAATAAAAGGTTTCACACATTTCGCTGACTTCCTTCAGCATGCAAACTTAAAATTAAAATACCTGACAATGTACTCTTAGTTTAGGTACTAGTATTAGTTAAAAATTTAAATGTAATAAAATTAGAAAAAAAAAAAAAATAACAAATTAATAAAATAGGAACAAAAGCTACTTAACCAAATGGGTTTATAAGCGGTCCGATTCGAGTTCAGATCTAAGATCTGTTTAGCCTACAGAGGGCTCAGTGTCAGTGTTGCTACCTATTTCATCCCGTTAACGTTATGGCGCTCCCTCGCCGGCAGCATTCGCCTGTAATGTAACAGTTCAGATTCGAGCATTACATCAGTGAGTGAGGAGAACCGAACATTACCTGCAGTGCACATCCTGTAATGCTACAATTTGTCACAACGACTTGTTACCATACAAATCGAATCTTGAATTGTTTTCAATACAGGCAATTACGTCTATTGGTAAAGTAATGCTCAAAATCGAATCTTGGACTGTTACTCCAGGCGAATGCTCCGGTAGGAAGCGCCTTAAACTTTACCTAGATATCGAAAATGTTTTGACGCTAGGATCATGTTTCATAACATCACGCCTGTAATCCCCGGAGGGTTAGGCAGAAGTGTACCTAATAGTACACCAACATTTCGCCAGTTATATTTAACCTTTCGTGTGCCGGAACATAGATCTACGCGAAACTAAATTACTTTTTAATTGTGTCTGGATACTCGGTAGTGGTTAAGTCCTATGCAATAAGGGGCGAGTCTATTGCCATCAACCGGGCACAGTTTCAGGCTCCGTAGCTACTTCTGAAAAAATCCTAATGAAAAAACCTAGTACTGCCCGACCCGGGAATCGAACCCAGGACCTCTTGCTCAGCAGTTGCGCTTGCGACATAGACCGACGAGGTAGAGCTGTCATGATACAGAGATGAGACAGATCATGCTTCCTGTCTGATATTTAATCAAATAGTGTAATCTGATGACCAAATGAAACCGTACTGCCTACACCTCACGTGACACACCATAAAGGATAATATACGATTTACACATTCCTTTACCAAAATAATAAGTATCCTGTTTCTACTTCAGCCGCTTACACAAGCGGTCGAGTGAAATAGCTAGCGTCGGCAAAAAATATGCAATTCGACACTCAACGCCACTGCTCAACGAGGTAACGCAATATGGTGTTTATTTTTTTTTTGCTGACACTGCATCGATAAATTATGTGTTCTTAGAAATTGGGGCCTGAGAACAGAATCTTGTAACTTACTTTTACCCGACTACGGCGAAGCAAAAAATATGTATCACGTTGTGTTGTGTCTAAAAGAGGTACGGCAGGAATTTCATATGATAAATCGATGCAATGTTGTTATTTTTGTGCAGGAGTTAATTTAATGAACATACAAGTAATATTATTATACGTGTAAGTCTTCATGGCTAAGCGAAACCTGAATGAATCCTTAAATATTATTAATAGCCAAGAAGGTTTTTAGCGAGCATATTCAGCACGTGAACTGGATAGCTGAGTAGGTGGGGTGAAATGAGAGACTATACGGGGTGGAAGGGACACCGATGCGAAAACGGTTACCACGTATTCAGTACATCATTCAGAGCCCCCCAACATAGAAATTCTCGGCTCTGCGTCAAGCGTTAAAAATTCGACAGAACTGAAAACACGCGACAGACTCCGAACAGTAACTTATCTAAAATTGACCAGTCACTATTTTAAAGGATCTTGGTCAAAATGGCGTAAATCCTACAGAATTAAAATATATCTCTTTGAAGGGAGTAAATAGGCCCTTACAATAAATTAAAGGCACTTGTTCTCCCCGTCTTTGCGATCATTTTTTTGTTCTAAACCATACCTCGGAACCTTCTAGTTACGGAGATATTGGGGGTCAAAGTTCCAACTTATTCACAAGTTTTTTTTTTTTTAATACATGTTTTGAATGTAAGATTTTTACTTTACACACCTCCACGACCCCCGAACTATTCAATCCATCCATCAGCACAATGCTTTTAGTGCTTTCCATCGAGTCCTACCGTATCACGTGATTTTTCACCCCGAAAAAAAAAGTCGATTCCCAGCAATAATTTTTGCGTAAAGTTACTTAGTTTGATGTACAGAATGCTTGGTTGACGGATATGTGAAGGGTCTGTTTACACCCTGTATGATATGCTATGCTCATAATAAATTCTCCAATTCAGGAAAACATGGTAACAGGTAAAATATTTCAAGTGTCTCTGTTCTGTTCTCCGGCGACTTAGGTACTTGTTGCTTTAGAATGAGGTGAAGTTCTTATTTTAAGTTACCACTTAAGTTATATTTTAATCCTGTTAGTCTTACTCTTAGAGTTCATAGAAAAATCCCCATGATCCTTTGTAGTCTTACAGACATTATACCAATCTCCAAGCTTCTTCAAAAAGTCCGCGTCTCAAAATAGTACGTCATATAAATAAGGGCTATAAAAATCATACTATACCCACCTATACAATACCGAGGTCCATCCCCGAAAGGCATGTAGACTCCTGGAGGCGGCTGTGGTGCATCCTCAGACCAGCGCTCCGGAATGAAGGCTGAGGCGTTCTCGAAGTACTAAAATAGAAAATTTATACTAATAAGACGCTTGTAATCCCCTAACACTTAGGTAGAGGTGTACCTTTTTTTACAATCGGGCTCAAATCCAGACTCACACAGTGATAATATTAAAAACACTCTTCAACCTCTAAAGAAATGGTCTGAAGTGTTGCCGCGGGAAACTTAATCGCCATCCTGTATAGTGCTGCATTATTCTTTTGCCATTGTATGAAGTTGTCACGAGGGCGCTGTTGTAACTCCGACTAAGGCCACGGGCCAAGGGGAACATGTAGATAGCACTATAATTTTACGATTACATCAAATAAAGTCTCCTTAGTTCAGTAGATTGAAGGGGCTTACGAATAACATTCTTAATCAGACGTATCATTGTAGTAGACATCGTCTGCCTAGCCTTTTCCCCAACTATGTTGGGGTCGGCTTCCAGTCTAACCGGATGCAACTGAATACCAGTATTTTACATGGAGCGACAGCCTATCTGACCTCCACAACCCAGTTAGTACTGGGTAATACGAGAGACCTTGGTAAGACTAGTTGTCAGACTTTCGGGGCCACTGACTACTTATAACGACTGTCAAAGATCTACAATTAACAGCTGGGACCAACGGCTTAACGTGCTTTGCGAGGCACGGATGAAACTCGTTATGTAATGGGTGGTCACCCATCCACGGACCAACCTAGGCTAGCGCGGCTTAACCTTAAGATGTGTGTGGCGGTAATTATTTACCCACGAGCTACTCTTGTAATATACATTGATTAGTAACCTTTGACCCTTACTAAAGCAAATTGACGAAAATGGTTAAGATAAAGAATATTTCTTCAATTAAGTACCTATATTGTACTAGCTGTTGCCCGCGACTTCGTTCACGTGGATATTTTGATGTGTATGTGTGAGAAAAAAACGATAACCTATATCATTCCTCAGGATATAATCTATCTCCTTGCCTGTCATTACGATCCAATCAGCTGTTTAGTCATGAAAACGTAACAAACAAACAGAGTTACGTTCGCATTTATAATATTAAAATGGATTATTTTGTAGAGGATATTAGGATTATGTAACAAGTTCCAATGTTATGTTCCCTAATAATGCCAAAAGAATACGTGCTCACGTGAGCGAAGCCGCGGGCACAGCTAGTCCCCAATAAAATGGAACTTAGCATACCTAACTACCAAAATGTGGATGCACTGGTACACATCTGCGTACCCCCTCAAAGCATACAGGCGTGATGTTATGTTATGGTGTTGTGTAAACAATAAACATCCAAGTGATTGCAGCAATCACGACAGATTTGCTGTCTATTATTGAAGAGTTCCATTGTTATCTCCGAAGATCAGCATCAAAAAAGAATCATCAAAATCGGTTCACAATTGGCGAAGATATCGCTGACCATACACACAAAAAAAAAAAAATCAGTCGACTTGATAACCTCCTCCTTTTGGAAGTCGGTTAAAAATCGGTTCACAATTGGCGAAGAAAACGCCGAACAAACAAACAAAAAATAAAAAAAATCCCCCTCCTTTTGGAAGTCGGTTAAAATCATCTTTATCTATCCGTAAACAAAGTTTCGTGACCGTGCTACTAACCGTTGAAGAGTTCTCTCTTGAGGAGACGATCCTGGATGCAGGATTAAGGAATGTCTGTCATAAAAATGTGTTGTCACCAGAACCAAAGGTGTGTGCAAAATTTCAGCTCAATCGGTTGTACAAAATTGAGTTGCATTCCACCCGAACAAACATAATACCTTCACCCCCCTTTTTAACCCTTCGGGGGTAGAATTATCAAAAACGCCGAGACACGTATAAATTAATTTTCAATCGTCAGCCTAAACACAAAATTTGAAGATCCTAACTTCAAAACTGACAGACTTTCATACAAACTTCCATCCCCTATTTTACCACTTTAGGGGTGGAATTCCCAAAAATCCTTTCTTAGTGGAAACCTTCTCTTCACAAAGAACACACCCTCCAAGTTTCATGTCTCTAGGACCAGCGGTTTGGGCTGTGTGTTGATATATCACCCAATCAGTCAGTCAGTCAGTCAGTCAGTCAGTCATTCAGTTTACTATTTTATATATATAGATAAACATAAGCAAATAGGTTCTGATTGGAACACCTTTGACCCCACTTAGGAAACAGAACTTTAGATCGAAAAACGATATTGGTCCTAGGTTATATTTCGAAAGTCGGGTGAAGTGATATTGAATTGAGTTATTTTTTCTGGATTTATGCCCGATTTATGGCAATAGACTTATTACATGAGACTTTAACAAAACTGATAAAATGTGGGAGTACTATTAGGTACACCTCTGCCTACCTCTTTTCCCACCTGCGATTACAGGCGTGATGTTTGTTTTCTTATTTTGCTATCATTTCCCTTTTTTTATAAAAAGTCAAAAGTATTTTTCTACCCTTGAACTTGAAATATAAAAGGCAAAGGTTGCCTTTCCACTTAACCCCTCATCGCCCACTTACCTTTACAACCCTCTTTTAAAATTTAATTTATCTGAGATAACTCAATAACTCAGAGATGATTGGCATCGATCAAATTAACTTAATATTCTTCAACGTGAAGCTAAAAATAAAGGGGCGAGTTTCTGTGTGAAAATTATAGCAAATTGTTTTGGCTGAAGTTTTTGAAAAATGTTATCTTGCAACGTGCTGAGCATTGTGAATGGGTTTGGAGCAAACAACTTTAATTCATATTGATTTTTAATGCCGCTGGAATATTTTTGCATTTTCTAATTCGTATGCCATAACAATTAACATAACAATTACAAGTACATGCTAGTTAGGTAATGGTTCTGATGATTTAAATACCATTATGCAAGGTTCCTACATAATGAGTCCGCGTATTATTTTGCTTGAAGAATTGTTTTGAAACTTTCGAATCGAGGAATCTTACAAACACTAGATACTGTCGAATTTACGTAACTGCCTATCAACAGAACTGACTCACTTAACTGGCAAAATAAATCATCTGTTGAGTGAGGAAAATGCGGGCTCCTTCTATAATATACCTACCTAAAGGTGCAATCAAACCGAGCTTGCTGAGTGGCTGCGGACACCGGGCTTGGAAAAATATTTCAGTACTTTCAAAGTACGCTGTCCGCACCGAACCGTACGGTCTAGAGACCAGTCAAACTCATTTTGCCCCAACACAAAAGAAAGAACAGCCTCTTTTGGTATTAAATACGGCAAATAATATTATTTTTAAACTTGTGCGAGGAAGCTACGATACATAAGTAAGGTCAAACGACGAGTTCTCCATATCCTGTCATTGGCAACTTTGCCAATTCATTCATGTATTGCAAAGACTGCAAGTATTGGGAGTATATTCTTAGCATGTAGGGAGTGGAAGCGAGTTAGTTGCTTATCTGCAAGTTTTATGCAAGTATCGGCTCTGACACTTGTTCCCAACTTTTATTTCGTATAAGATATCCGCTCTAAGTTGGCCCGTACGCGAGCGTGCAAGTACTACTATTTTGTACCCTATTTTAAGCGAAGTCGATACGTTCTGCTAAGTCTTAAAGAATCAAGGTTTTACTAGTTTTGAAAATGATTTTGGATAATTCAAAGTCTTTTTCCGATAAGACCTCGTTTCCGCACTCGGGTGATACGAACTGCATCATTGATTTGCGTCAAGTGATGCCCGCTCTTCTCTTGTTTTCATGGGTACCATCGCGTGGCAAGCCACGTGGCGTGCTCTAAACAACTGACGGCACGGTTGGCGCAGAGGTTGAGCGATTGGCTGCTGCTCTGCGTGTCGCAGGATTGATTCCTACACGGAACGAATATTTGTATACCCACAGGTAGTTGTTCTGGGTTTGTCTTTTTGTGTATGTGATTTTAAATGTTGGTAAACGCAACTACGATACAGAAGAAATTCCTAGTGAGGGGAAACGCTTTCTAAAGAAAAAAAATATATAAATATGTCGGAACCGGTCATTAGTACGGACATAAAATAAATCGCAAGTCCGCTGGTGGTGACGTCACGCGACCTACTTACAAGTCTACCCCAACAACATTGTGGCTTCTACAGAGCCCTGATGTTACAGATCGGAGGCGAGGAGGACATTGAATGTCTGATCGCAAAGGAGTTGAGACCAGGGATCGAAAAGGTTCCCGAAATACCGGTAAAATACCGGTATTTAGTGGTTCCGTTACTTAGAACCCGAACCAGAACCGGAACCAAAATTGGAACCTTTAAGAACCTTTATTGTACCGGTTCTTCTTCAAAGCGAGTCTATGTATTAATTAACAGTAATTTTATTACTCTAGATTATTCAAACCACTATCTAATAATATTTGCTGACACTGTACGCACGCCAGGCACGCGTCAAACATAGTACCCCTTCTTTCTTGGAGAACCTTTAAATCGGATGATACGGAACCGGTATATTGGAACTTTCATTTGGAACCTGTACTTTGGAACCAGAACCGAACCGGAACCTGAACCAGAACCGTACCGAAAAGAAGAACCTTTTTAAGAACCGAAATGAGGAACCGGAACCCAAATTCGTACCGGTTTTCAATCCCTGGTTGAGACGTCTTGGAACTGTACCCGATTCATTGTGCCCCGTGTTATTGTGTTAAATTGTAATGTCAAGTAATTTGTTAGTTTATTATAAACAGTGTATCGCACCTAGTGTAATTTCATTGCACGAAACCCATCGTCTGCCCACATGATGTACTAGCCTAACGGAAAAATTCTGACAAATCCGTCAAATATATTTCATATCTTTTCGCCCCTTCCTCTCTTCTTCCCTACCTCTCTTCTCCTGTCTCTCTTAGACTCTTAATTATATTAGGCTTACCTGTTCGTCTCTCTGTATGCCCAGCGTCGGGAACAATACGATGGTGCCTCTCTCCACCACAGTGTTGGTGTCAGGTATCGTGTACTCTTTGGTGCAGATGCGTTGGATGCTCGGGAATGGCGGGTAGAGGCGAAGAGTTTCTGAAACGAGTTGTAATTCATCAAGATTTGAGAAAGCATTAGCCACTTTATAAAATAAGTAGCGGCCTGTCCCGGCTTCGCACGGGTGGGCATTTTTTTTGATAATGTAGCATTCTAACGGTGAAAGAATTTTTGAAATCGGTTCAGTAGGTTTTGAGTTTATTCGTTTCAAACAAGTTTTTGACTGGGCAGGACATGTCTGTCGCATGCCGAACGAGCTGAAGGCCCGGAAAGCTCAGGATTAGTGCCCAGAAACAGTGGTGACACGAGGTCGCGGCAGACCACGAAGGAGACGGTGGGACGAACTGGAGTTTTCCTTGAGAATTGGAAAGAAGTAGCACAGATTCGTGACCGTTGGAAGGAATGGAGGGAGTGCTTCGCCCGGCTAGGGCTAGGTATAACAAAAAAGGATTCTTTAAGGGCCATCTGGTAAAAGGGGTAGGAGGGATCAAGTCATTTCAGCAGCCAGCACAACCTATAGGTAGAAATCTATCTACTTCGTTGGTAAGACAGTGATTTTGTTGTGTCACTTACAAAGGGACAAACATTCTCTGCATTTGCATATCGTTGTGGTGCTGCTCAACCACTAAATGCAAAACTATTCCGGTTATCTTTATCAAAAGGACGACAAAATCCTGATCAACTCATAATCATGAAACCTATTCCAAGCACATATTTATTCCACTTGCTCATAAGTACTTCTTACTAACCTTACTACTATTATAAATGCGAAAGTTTTTAAGGATGGATGGATGTTAATTAATCTTTCACGCAAAACGGGATTTAGATGAAATTTGGCACACAGATAGTTTATAACCTTTTTATCCCGGGCATAAGCTAGCTAAAAATAAACACGCTCCAACGTGTTAACTGGTCTCCTGAAACTATACAGTTTCAGCGACTGTAACGGACGCAGTCCTTTAATCCGAACCAGTCAGTATTCCTCAAGGGAAAGTAAAAACTCATTAAAAGAAACTTTTCCGGTTACAAGTAACAAACCAATTGGGGTGACTGTGCTGAGTGTGGTGTGGTGTTGAAACTAATTATGTACTTACAAACGAGCATTCGGAACATACGGAGCACATAGGTACATTATTGATCATGGAAATATTTACTGAAATGACAATTTTATCAGGTTCAAATGGCAAATGAAACAGTCGAGGCATATAAGCTTTTGGAAAAGGAGGTTATCGTATTTTGCTTGGTTCAGTTGACCTACCATGACGTCTTAAAGCAGTAGTCATTCCAGTGTGGGAAAGAGATGGTGCTAGACGACCTGCATAGCTCTGTCTCTTTCCCACACTGGAATTGCTGCTTTAAGACGTCATAGCAACCCCCCAGACCGCTTTTGTTGAACCGATCTACTAGGAATTCAGGGGGCTTTCAACTATTTAAACATCAACAACATAGTATTCAACCATATAAGATTTTAAACTATCATGGTCACTTACATTATTATTAATACTATAGCCAACAGTAAATATGGTAAATATCCCGTTTCTAGTATTAATAATAACAGTATACAACCGTTTCAATTTCAAAGTATCATGTCCCTTATTTGGTATATCATCGAGTTTAGTCTTAGGCTTTTACTCCCGTCTTAAACAAGACCTTGAACTTCTACTTAGACCTCAAATGCCCGTTTTCTCTAACACGCTATAACACCTAGATGAATCCCTAAATAAAAGCATTGCGTTGGATTTTCAACGCTAGCTGCAGCGGCTTAAGTTTAAAATCCGATTTCGCCTTGTGCTAGTGGAAACCACGAAGGTACAGGCATAAAGAGGGCCAAGAAAGCACCTGTATCTAGTTAAAAAAACTATTAAACAACAACATACCCTGGATCACCATCTCCATATACACCAGTTCCTGTAGAAGCTCATAGGTGATCTTCCCATCGTGTCGGTCCAGTACCTCCAGGATCTCGCTCCTCATCTTCTCCTGGACCTGCTGGTTGGCTGCGAGCTCCAGGAACAGGAACGCGAGGGTTGATGAGGTGGTCTCGAAACCTCCCAGGAAGATGATGAAAGCGTTTGCTGAGATTACCATGTCCGCTGTAGAAAGAAGGTGGGATTGTAAGTTTTCAGTGTTTCCGCTATAGTTAGTCTTATTACAAAGTAACTAGGTTTTGGTGGGAAGTAAGGCAGTTGATCCATATAAAACACTGGTATTAAATACCAGGAACCCAGCTTATCATCATCGAAAAAAAGCTAGACAGACGATGAGTGTATAAGCTAAAAATGCTCTTGCTCGACTTTTTACAGGCTTGAATAAAAATTGCTCCCAAAAATCAGGGGTTAGCAAACATGACTCCATTGCCTGATTTCTCTTATGTACATTGGGCAGGCCGTCTTTTAAAACCTGCCCTTTTAATTATAAACGAGATAAACTAGCTCATACTATGTTACTTCTTACATAATATTTTGATCAAGTAGGTCAGTTAGAAGAAAGAAAAAAATTGTTTAATTTGCTCTAAATCTCATGAATTATTCTGAGTTAAAGTACTGTTGAAAACTAAACAGATCGATAATTATTCGAAAACTTAAAATTACGAACCGAATTAAGCAAAAGTTAAGGAGTTAAGCAATATTGGAGTCGCCGTAATGTCAAAAGTTAATGCGCCCACATTAATTACGTTATCTTAAACTTAACCGTTACAGATAAAACTTGTAATGAGTTCGTGCTTAACTGTGGCCGCCATTTTTCTTTGAACTTTTCTTTTTGGAATGATTAAAAACATAACGAAATGTTGTCAAATGTGTCATATATATTTTCTTCCGTTTGAGTATGACTGTATGTACATTGTACAAGCGCCTGATGAAAATCGTGGAAATTGCTGAATTGTTTCTTTCTTAAATTAGTTTTTTCAGTATACAACACTACTTGAAACATGTGTTGTGCTTATTTTTATGAATAATAGATATGATGTACAAACTTAAGATAATAATCTAAATATGTACTTATAGAACAAGCATTAAAGGGCGTCAATACATTCGTCCACATCGCTGTCAACAGGAATAGTGCCCAGAAAGCTGGCAGCATTGCCACGTTGGATGGCAATGCTGGTTGGTCACGGGAAGATTCGACCAACCTGTTGGAGGTGTCCCGAAAGACTAAATGGGCACTCGGACCCCATGGCCATAGTGTTTCAACCCCAAACGGCTCAAACACATAACCAATGAGATTATTATATTTGCGCCGTTTGAGGTTTTCAGCACCAGCAGCCGCCCCAACACGATGGGGTGGTGCAAGCTGAATTGAATAACTAAATTGGATTAGGTGTTTATTATCATTTTGTACACCTCCATGACGATTTCACCTACGTGAAATCGTTTTTTTTATCTTAATGTTTGCCGATGGTTTATGTAGTAGCAATAAGGTACATGACGTTAAAATAAATAAATAATGCTTAACACTTACTGATCTCAACATCTTCGAGGTCCTTCTTACAGTTGTTGTTGCTCTCATCATTTCTCAGCGCCATCATCATGTCGATGAAATCTCCGCGCTTTTCCTGAACGCCTGAAAATTTTGAATGAGCAAGTAATCAGTTGTGCGTCACGTAAGAGCTACATCCTTTAAAGGTAAGTCCAGGGGTTAACTATGACGTCTTAAAGCAGGAGTAATTCCGGTGTGGGAAAGAGACAGAGCTATACAGGTGGTCTAGCGCCATCTCTTTCCCACACTGGAATTTTAACTGCTTTAAGACGTCATGGTAGGCCACCTGGTGGATTTGTCAGCACCGGTTTTATAAAAAGAGAGACCCCTTGTCTTTTCTCGCTTGTTTTTGCAATAAAATATAACACATAACATCACACCAGTATTTTCCGCGAAGCTTTAGGTAGGCTGGTAGCTCTAGTACACCCACATTTCCCCAGTTAGGTTTACACCCCATGAAATAGGAGGCTAGTCTATTTCCATCAACAGGACCATCTATATACATGAACAAATATTACCTCAGGAATAAAAGGGTTTTAGTGGCAATCATTTTTATTTTTTATCTTCGCGAAAATGGACACAGCTCGGTAACCATCCAGTTTTGAGCTTAACTAAGGCTGAACTTAATTTGTTGCTGACGACCTCTCAGAGGCGGCGCTAGGCGTAGGCGACGTGGGCCACCGCCTACGGCCTCGCGGTACGAGGGCCTCGCACCTCAAAAACCCATTGACAAAATTGGGACCGGAACAAAAACTCTAAACTGTACATGGCCAATTTTCGCCAATATATATTTTTTGTTGACAGTGCACTTTTTTTTTTTTTTTTTTCTAACCCAGCGACATCCTTCGGTCTTGTACTGGCAGAAAGCCATTGTAGTTTCTGATATTTTAAGCTAGATGGCGTTGTTTCGTATAGGATTACTAAAAATGTTTTCCGCGATTGGATTTCAAGTGAATTATTTGCAGTTTATTTTTTCTGTGGCTGAAGTGAGAGTTTTATTTGGTAATTAATATTATGTACCATTTTGTTCCTGAAATTATGGCCTTTCGAATGATACATGTGAATTCCGAGTCGATGCCGATTCTGGGCCTCGCTAAATGTTCCTTGCCCACATAAAATTGTGGTCTTGCCCCGCCACTGCGACCTCTAATATAACCCCTTTCAAGGAATAGATCGAGTTTCCCTTGTCACCATATATGACAAGAAACAAGGCTATGGCCTTCTTGCTACTCCTGATGGAGGATCCCAATAACACTTTGCCTAACCCGAGAATCGAATCCAGGTCCCTGAGCAAAGCAACAAGGTAGACATATTTTTGCGATATCTAAGTCTTCAAACAGCGTTCAAAAAGTTTTGTTTAAAAAACATATATAATAACCACGTCTGGTAAACAGACAGGTAGATCAATACCTATCTTGATTCGATACCCCAGTGTGTTCTTCTGACTGAATCTATCAATAACTCAAAATAATACCAAAACTCTCGAAACCAACTTTTAGGTTTTACCAACTATTTGTCGTTCCATCTCCCTTCCCCTTAGGGAAATCAATCGAAAATCAACAAACATCGAGTAAGTACAGTTAATCCAGAAAATGTATGCTCTTCGATAATCTACGTGTTCCCGAATAAGTATGAACGTCGCGGAACAGAGTAACCACAGAGGTAAAATTTTACTGCCGCGATTTGTAGTAGCTCTTTTATCATTGCGCGTTTGAATAAAGTTTCTGTCGATCTGTCCACTTACCTAGGCTAACATGACGTTGTAAAGCAGTTATAATTCTTCTAATTAAAGAGAAAGCGTTAGACGACCTGTATAGCTCTGTCTCTTTCCCACGCTGGAATTACATCTGCTTTAAGACGTCATATTAACCCCCCTGATCGCACTTCGTAGTCCGAATCCGTCATTAAAAAGCTTTTGGGAAATGGGAAATGCATAGAGATTGTAATCTTTCTAACCATGGGACATGGTAATATAAAATAGGCAAGAGCTTCAATGGATGTAACAGTTCTATATTACAGCTAATCATTGCGTGGTTATATTTCCGATGAAATATGACGATTACCGAAGCGCATACTTTTCCTGGGACATCTGTACATAAACAGAGTAGTTATAACAAGTCAAGTTACCATTCTCTCTTGCTCTAAGCACACTGGTTACGATGTTGTAGAAGAAATCGTGCGTCTTCTTAGGTATGATTCTCATTCTGAAGAATAATACAAAAGCCGGCCAGAATTGACGCATCGTCCTGAAAAAAGATAATAACGTTGTTAATATAAGATTTTAAACTGACATGATCACTAACATTTTCAAAAACACAAAAAAAAAAAAAAACAATTTGAATTTCAATTTGTTTTGTAAAGAACATTTTCATTAACACTGAAAAGGGGAATTAAAACAGTAACATGGTAAATATCCAGTTTTAAGTTAATTTATGTACAGAAAGTAAATATAGGAGATAATGTTACTGTCGTTCATCTGTTACAGAGAAGAGTTAAATATGAAACAATATTTCCGTCGTCAATTATATGCCAATTTGGATTTGCAGATTTCAGAAATTTCATAATTGTCATGTCATCAAGAAAATACACACGGTGTTTTAAAACCAGTTAATAATTTTATTGACATTCGTGTACGAATTGTACAGTCGCTAGTCGCCACAGTCGCCAGCACGTCAAGTTACCACAAACTGTCAAATTTCTCCAAATGATTTTAAACCATAAAATGTTGTTGGTTAAGATCAAAATCGAATGAGAAAATTTGACAGTTAGTGGTAACTTGAAGCGCTGGCGACTGTACGCAATGATTCAATAACCTTACCATTACAAAATTATTTGAATTGATGAATGAGAGAGAGAGACAGTAAGTATGAAACACATATCTACTATTATGTAGATATGAGTGAAACGCTAGTTAAAACTAGCGTTTTTTATTAAACCTATGAATACACAAACATGTTTCACAGGTTTAAAGGCCCAAACCCACTGCGGCGCACGGATAGGCTACGCACGTGTGTTAAGCTTCGCTTTGCAAGAACATGTATGTGATTGTGTCCACTGCAAACCACGGAAACGCTATGCATCAAATGACGTCATTACTGCATGCGTGGCTTACTCGATAGGCGCTCACATAGCTCAACGCTGTCAACGCCCTGCACGCTGGGCACGCGGTTCACGCTATACAACTATGCCGCGGTAGGCCACGCACGCTGCAGTTGTACGTAGTTGTGGGTGCGTAGCGTGTACTGCTGTGGAAACGTAGACCCACGTTGTCAAACAAATGAATCCACGCAGCTAAAATGCGCCGCGTGCACCGCGGTGGGTTTGCGCCTTAATTTAAACTAGCTTTTTGCTCATCACATCTGACACACCAAATTGCTCATCAATAATTTACAGTTGAACTTTGGCTCCAAACCCAATTCAATTAACAAAACTTAAACAGATAGATATTACAGACTATAATAAATTCAAGCCAAATTAGAACAAATTATGCCCTAAGTTCTTTCAAGCAACTTTTTAATACTTACAAAGTAATTTTCGGATTAAGTTAAAAAAGTTTTCGTCTAAGCAATTGGATAGAGTAAATAATCGTGATTGGCTGACCTCAAACTATGAAAGTCGGGAATCAATTTCTTATTTATTATTGGTTGTTTGTAAGTCTTGTTATAGACTGGGGGACGTGTGCTGAATAAATTGTTTGATTGTTGTCGAGTTTACTGCTTCACCGAGTTGTTAGGTAGACAGCGTCAATTAAATATGTACTTAAGTTAGACTAAACAGCTTTGAATTACGTGGCATTTATTGTATCATTGAAGCACTCGCAGATAATTATAATGAATTGGAATTAGAAAAGTTATCATCCACATTTTTGGGAATGTTAGTGAAAAAAACCGGCCAAGTGCGAGTCGGACTCGCGCATGAAGGTTTCCGTACCATTGTAGTAGGGAAGCCCCCCTTTAATTTTTTTTTTTTAATTTTTAATTTATTTCAATTTTTCTTGCGTTGTTTTTAATTAATTTTTTATTTTTTTTCTTTCGTTGATATAGCGACCAGGGGCGTGCCGTCCATAGAGGCAATTAGGCAAAGCCTACCCTACCATTCCTACCAACAACGCTAAGTGCATTTATTTTAACTATGTAATAAAATAAACAAAATATTAAAAAAAAAGTTAAAACTCCTGTTAGAACACTTATAGCAACTTGTCGCGAACGGTAACGTAACTCAAACTTACAAGTAAGTTCGTGGCTATCAATTGTCAATTCTGTTAGGCACGAAGTGATCGTGCCTACATCTCATTCAAAAACTTACGCACACTGTTGCATATTTTTGTGTGTATGAACGCCATGAACGGCACACATGTATAGATTATGGGCGTAAACTCCGTCCACTGTAGACGATCACAACGTGCTATGATTGGCTAATCGCGAAATAGATTTATGAATGATTATGACATTAGAGCAGTGTTCCCAATTTGAGGACATTTCCCCGAAATGCGGGGAATTCGAGAAACAAAGACAGACATGATAGTTTCCTTAATGACTACTCGATACAATTAAAAAAACATGGTCTTATTGTCGAATTTAGACCTTCCACAAAAATGATAAATTGTATTTGTAAGATTTGCAAAAACCCCTATAAAAATAATTAATAACTACATGAATTTTATTTTTCGCTCTGATTTTTGGGGTGTTTGGAAATTAAGTAATGACAACACCACCGTTACTGTCGTCTGTCAGTATTATTATCCGGCAAAATTTTGTTATGCGCCTTTATAAATGATTACGGTATGACAATGATGCATTTTATTTGGTAGTGTTTTTTTTAAAACAGATTGCGAAATATTTTTTTCTTGAGTAGCCATATTGTTTATTTGTTTCATGTGACAAGCAATTTATATGCGATCTTGAATGTTTTTATATCTTACTAAGTTATAACTTATAAGTAATTGGTTTTGATACGTACATTAATGTAAATATTATTTGTTAAGTACATTTACACTTAAAGATGATTTTCTGTTGTGAAGTGTGTAGTGATAATGTGTTTGTTAGAAGTTAAAAACAATAAGTTTTCGCAATTATCGTTTAATGATAAGATTCAAGTGGTGTCTAAAGGTATACCAATTGCGAGAATTAATCCAAAAATATAATAATTCACCTCGTACTCGTCATTTCAATCCTCAAAATTATGCAACATTTAGCTGGCTGTGTGGGTGTTAACACACAAATAAATTGTATTATTTTCCGTGCATTTTGTTTAATACTTCCAGTAAGTGGAGTGAGGGATATATTGATTTGGATAATTTTCATTACTCGTCAAAAAAGCATGACATATCAATAGAATAACATCTAATAAAATTTAAATACATTTGGTAAATCACGTATTGAAACTAGTTTGCATCGTCAGAAAATCGTGATTTGAACCTTCAGAACCTTGAATAACGTGGTGAGTTCTTGTATTTATAACTTTTATTTTTACAGGCTTATTTTCAATGTTTTTTTTTTCAAATTTTTACATCATTTTTTTTTGGTTAGGTTTAGGTTTCCTCAGAGGTGCCCTCCGGCTAGCCTAACCTCTGAGGAAACCTACCGCACGCCACTGATAGCGGCAACAGAAATACACATTCTGTGCAAATTTCAACTATCTTCATACAAATACAGCCCAGACAGACGGACGGACGGACAGCGGAGGCTTAGTAATAGGGTGGTTACCTTTCGGGTACGGAAGCCTACCTTCCCTGAATGAGTTAATTAAAAGGAAAATAATTTCTGTTATTATAATGAAGGTAAACAAACAAATGAATCAGTTGCCCAGAGCACTTTTGCTTCTAGTAAAATATAACTACCTACCTAGTTTGCAATACACAGAGAACAAGAATATTATGTTTTTTCCTACTACCGATCTCAGCAACATACTCAAGTTTCTGTCATCTTTATGGGCCCCAAATTATTGAAAGACTCATTGTCACAAGCGCTTACAGACAACATTGAAGATTTCTTTAAAAAAAAAAACTATTTTTTTCACTACGTAAGATGACACGGCCTTCTTCTCTGCCAAATTATCAAATGAACCATGTCAATATATTTAATATTCGTTTTCATTAATTTAATTGTTCAACTTACTTCTCGAAAATATTGTACAGCGACATTTCGTAGAAAGCATGCAACGCCACGGCGAAGGGATCATCCTCATTGTCCATGACACTACTCTTCAGACCAAACGCACACGGCACTATGGCATCAGCAGTATAGCCTCCCACCAGCTTCTCTGAATTCACCACAGAAGAACTGGATCCAACATCATTTGATAGCCCATCTGGTTTTATGTTCCCATTTCCGTTTGCTAAGTCTTTAGGCTGTGACAGCAAGTCTTGGACTCTGGTGACGAACTCGCCTGCTGTGTTTTCTATGAGGGGAAACATTCCTCTTAGTTTATTTGGCCTGAAAACGATGAAATGGTTGTGTGAGAATGTCTAACTGTACATATAAAATAGGGTAAACCAGTAAACCAGAATGCAATGTAGTGCAAAAGAAGCTGTGGAAGGCACATGCTTCAAGAATATAAGAAGCAAGGTTGCTGACGCTGCGAGAGCGGGCAGGACTCATGCAGCGCCACCCATTTCATGTCCTCCACGAACAGGATAGATGCATAGAAGTAATTTTTTTCGTCCTTTAATATAAGGCGATCCAGAGCAAGGATACATAAAAAATATAATAGAACTCACGAAAAAATCGGCGATATCTTCGCCCTGAGCTTCTTCCACTCATTTCCTCTCAAGAACAGCACAGAGCCTGCCAGTGGATCAACGTCCTTATTGAAGAAGAACCCTCGGTCCGTAAAGTGCTGAAAGTCGTTGACGCATACTCTTCGGATCAGCTCAGGGTCCCGGACTACTAGGGTGCGCTGGTAAAACTGGTGGCAGCCTGGAATTACAGTATGAACACGATTATAAGTAATATGGGGTATCTCGCATCTTTAAGGCCCGGAGCCCATTGGCGGCACGGCATGGCAAAGTATTTTTAAGCGACGAATAAAAATATAACTTATGATATGGAAATAAAGTTGAAGTTTCAATGTTAACGGTCGTAAGTACAAAACAATACCGTGGTATGTACTGGCGACCGTTAACATTGAAACTTCAACTTTATTTCCATATGTCATAAGTTATATTTTTATTCGTTGCCTAAAAATACCTTGCCATGCCGTGCCGCCAATGGGCGCCGGGCCTAATACATAGTTGTGGTTGTGAATGGAGCCCGTCAGGCGTGAAAAGAGAAAAAAAGTGAATTACTTGCGCTGTTTATAATATTACCTACAATTAACTCATACATCACGTCTATTCCCAGAAGTAGTGATAGCCTAGTGGTTTGACCGTCGGACTCCCAAGTCATAGGTCTCAAGTTCGAACCCAACACACGCACCTCTGAATTTTCGGATTCATGTGCGTATTGTATAATTATCACTTGCTTCGGTGAAGCAAGCAAGCGTACTCAGCGCTTCTCATCCACTTTTATAATGCGCACAGCAAAAGTGTGGAACTCTCTGCCGGCATCTGTGTTCCCTCCCACATTTAACCCGTCAGCCTTCAAAGCAAGAGTGAACAGGCATCTTCTGAGCACGCTCGTCCCATCATAGACCTCATCTATCGCTTTCAATCAGGCGTGATTGAGGTCAAGAGCGGGCCCATTTCGTAATAAAAAAAAGAAAAAAAAAAAAGGAAAACGTCGTCAGGAAACCAGCATGCCTGAGAGATATTTCTCGACGGCATGTAAACCCAAGTTAGGGCCCATGGGCGGCATAAAAAGTCTGACACCAGGTTAGGCACTAACCACACGATAAAGAAAGACTTCCGCAAAGGGTTACTCAGAAGTTGTACCAGTAGTACACCCACACTTCGCCAGGTATGTTTAAGTTCTATGTAATAGAGGGCGAGCCTATTGCCATCATGTCCAGAACCCAAACTGCTACTGAGCCCAAACACATTGCCCGACCAGGGAATCAAACCTAATACCTGATGCTCTGCAGTATCGCTTGTGATCACTACACCAACGGCACAGTCAATCTAATGTTCATTGATCGATTTTTGTATGAGGGCAATCAACATCGTATGGTCTACTTCGGCCGCCGAACATTCCACGCCCCAAAACATAAATTAAAATAAAAACGAATCAATAGTCATCAATTTCGTAATTCGTGAATTGACCCAAGAAAATTCATGCAGTACCTCATTCCAATATTTACGTGTGTTCTATGCGATTTCCACACGTTCGGCACGCAGGGAAGCCGGTCCCGGGAAAATAAAACGTGTAAACAATATAACGTCACATAACATCACTCCTGTATTGAGTGAAAGGGTAGACAGACTTGAATAGTACACTATCTCGCTCACTATCTATATATTTGACAGAGACATCTATACTTAGTATAAATCTCAAATTCAATAATTCATCAAAGCACGCCTAATCGCTTTTTACGCCGCGAAGCATGAAGACATTGAAGCCTACAGCATGTGGCTTTATATAATTTCTCCGGAATTAATCAAACTCGGAACCCCACGGACAACGGTCGCGCGTTTCTTGTTCGTCTAGTGGTTCTAAACCACTAGACGAACAAGAAAAGACAATAAAATAAACCAATTTAATCCATGCATTATGTATTATTATGTAAAGGCCAATGATTGATTGAATAATTGCTCACGGCCTAGTTACCGCGACTCGCTCGTTCATCCATGAGATCACATGGTTCTAGTTTAGCCAGGTTTTGGTAAAACCGGCACTTCTTGGGACCGGCGACTGGCATTCGACCACTGTTGGTCGGTCACATTTTAGCTACATGTTATCAATGTGCACGTGAATTGCATGCGTCCATAATCGTTGTTTTACCGACAAATTGGAGAATGATCAACTAGGGTTTATATTACTGTGTTAGGACACAGTACTTAGTTTAGGACTTAGGCGCCCCTAAGACGTTCTACTGACACAGTATTTCCTTCACGAAGCCGTCAACCAAGCATTCTGTACTAACTAACTCGATGCAAAAATTATTTCTGAGAAATGTTTTTTTTTTAGGATGAAAAATCACGTTGTACGGTTAAAGTCAAAGTTACGCACTCAAAACATTGTGCTGATGATTGCATTGAATAGTAAAGGGGTCATGGAGGTATTTAAAGTAAAGATACAATATTAACCTCCAGTATCTCCATAACTAGAAGGTTCCCATGTATGGTCCATAACAAAAAAATGACCGCAATGACGGGGAAAACAAGTGCCTTTCGGCTTCGTTAAGGCACACCCATTATAATAAATGTAACATTTGCTGGCAATCATCTAGATCATATTTAAGCTCGTTACTCTATCGCTACACACGTAGTGACGCACTATTTTAGAACATACCTGTGTTCTAAAATGGTGGTAAAACAAACTACCCTACATTCAATGAGGTTTTAGTTTGTAATTTTAAATTCAATTAATTTTCGTTCAATTCTTTTAGACGTTCTTTTACAACTACGACCCGTTATTTCAAATCTGCAATTCTATTGCTTCTACCACTTTCATGGTCATACACGCACATTAAACTTAAAAATAGAAAATTCACTCACCTAAAAATCTCTTATCCTTGTACGTATCATAGATCCTTTTGAAGCACATGCCTCCTTGCTCCTTGAACATCACGACTGACAGGATATGGCCCACGATGGGCCATCCTGCAGGCGAGAACACCCCCCTCGACGTCCAATAGTCATGGTCGTAAGTCGTAACGGCCAAGACAACGGCCAAACTCAGTCCAGCAGCGAAAATACACCATAATACTATCGAATCGAAGGTGTAATATCGAAGAAGCCAAGCCAGCAGGACTACGAGTCGCACCGATGAACGTTTGAACCCAAACATTTTGGTGTTTATGTTTGTGACATTATTTGGTCAACTGATCTGATCTGGAATGTTAATTTTTATTGTATTTTATAAGTATGTAAAATGGAGAGGAAAGACTTTTGCCTTACACTGGAATAATACAGACTATATAACTTTAATACTATTAATCAAAGCCCATATTTATTGCGATAGTTTTTCAAATATCAAGTTCTGACTTGAATCCAACTTGTATTTTTTAATTCAATTGACTTTATCATTTTATTCAAAGGACTTTTGAAAAATTTTCAGCAGTCAATGAATATTTTAAACAAAACAGAAAATCATCCCTTTCAGAACATAAATAAATAATAACATGTGTCCATAAACTTTTAAGCACTTTTAGAACTCCATTTTATATTTATGTCACTCACACAATTTATTTCAAAACTGCAATCCTTTTACACTCACGCAGGGGCGCACTTGTGCATTTTTAATTTATTTTATTTTTTATTAAAATTATTTAAAAATGGTTCAGTTCGCGGTAAATAGCGCTCGCGGCCAGCGCCCGCGCACAATGTGGCCAAATGAGTTAACAAGAATCATGCGCAATCTGTGATGCTGTAAGAGAGAAAGTTGAAACAGGGCCGCATTCGGCACCTGTCTATGCGACACGTTCATTCATGATACGTTGAGATGATTTCGTACAAATGTTTATTTCCCTGCAACCTTAATGACGGAAGGCGGACACAACGGGTACATCATACTAGTAGTCACACTAGTAGTAACAATTGGACAAGCTACGGTGTTACTTACTCAAAAAGCGATTACCATCTATTAAAGAATTGTCCTTACCATACAATGAATGAATGAGATTTGGAATACAAATATAAAGCAGACAAATACAATAAAACCGTCAATCCAAATAAAAGCAAGGAAAAATGACTAAAGCCGATAATCCTGGAATTAAATCTGTGTTCAGCAAGGTTTTACCACCAACATTCTTATAGTAAACTCAAGTTGTTAAGTAAATTCTTAACTCAACAAGGAACCTTGTAATATCCATGCAAATAAGTCAACTTTAGTTGCTCGTAAAATCTTTGTTGTTGATTACCATTTTTTTATTACGATACAAAAAATATTACAGTGAGATTTTTCGTCAATTTGTCGTATTTATTCGTGGTAGTAAAACGTTTTTCATGTGTGTGTGTGTAACTGTGTAATGTTTTTATTGGCGAGTTCGGCCCTGTAGTGTTTTAGGTTTATTACATCACTGTCCTCTAAGGTCCGGTCGGCGGCATCTTAACCCACATTTAGTATTTAATCTACTTATGCCTGTCCAGTCTTCTTTGAGTTGAGATGATCTGCGATTTGTATGAGCTTGAGTTTGGAAGGTCGCCGAACTGTAAGTGGGGCTGACATTGCCGCACTGTGCCACGGAAATGTATTGCAGCTAAGTGACAGGTGTACAGGCACTTTTGCTTGTCTCATCTGTAGTCTGTTCTTGGAATTTATTCGTGTTGCAAAGAGGATGGCTATATTCGGGACACGAGCAGAATAAGGAACTAGAAATGCACAGCGCCTGATATTTACATGACGGGAGTAGTTGGGGTGCAAAATAAAGTGTAGTTTAGTTAGCATAGCAGAGTCTATACTCTAGTCTCGTTGAGTCGTCTTCTCTCTTCAGATAACCTGGTGATAACCGTACATCCGACTTTACTAAGTCACAATAGATTCATCTCAAATTACGGTGTATGGCCATTCCATGCAGCATTCAATATGGCGACGTGCCAAAACCCACGTTCGGAAGACATAAACGCACTCCTCCCCAAAAATAAGCGATTGCTAGAAGACACGAAGTTTCTCAACTTATTTCCAACCCGAGGTCACGTGAACACATAGGTTTAAAACTAGCAAATCTTATGAAACCGTAGTAACGGACGGCAATTTAGTTCCATAATTGTCTAGTGCAATATCTTAATACCGCTTTTATCAACTCGGTCAAGGTCGAGTTACGTGAAAGAAAGTTTGAGGTCCATATGTTAATTGAGTGCTGATTTAATGGGCTGTGTATTTATAGTGGTTTTGTGTTTCCAAACTGGGTTACTACTTATTATCATTTGTAATCTTGTTGCATTTAGTTCAAGAAGAGTCATACACGCGGGTAGATGTGGTCATGTAGGCCCCAAACCATTGTGTTAGATTCGACGGACAGTGGTACCCTGCTCAAACTGTCGAGAGCATTCAACTCCAATGGGCTCGTCTTCTAAAAACACAAACATAATTATGTACTTAAATACTAAGGCCTCCTGGTAGGTGCTCTGGTGGGCATCTCCTTTTGACCGTTTTTAAAAGAGGTAGCTAGCTAGAGATAATCTGTTTCTCGAGTTTAAATAAAAATAATGAACAAATAAAGGAGATGGCGGGACGACCTAAGTATCGAACAATTATTTTTGAAGATTGGAAAGAAGTACCGCAGAATTGTGACCGATGGAAGTACATAAATACATATAAGTGTTGGACGATGCTCGCAGTGTAAGGAAATACTCGCTAATCTTTGACGTAACAATCTCGGAAAGGTAAATATCACATCACAGACGGAAACACCTCTACACGTAACGAAGTCGATCAAAGAAAGGATAGGCAGAGATGTAGGTTTAACTACGTTCATAGGCGCGACCACAGACTGAATAATGACGAAATAAGGTAGCATTTGGTTACTGAACATTGTATTTAATTCCATAGTGTGGTCTACCACAAAGGTTTCAAACTGTGACTAAGAATCTATGCAAGCCTACATTACGGCCTGACTAAAGAGTACGACAACTGAAACATTAACAATAAGGGAGACATCTGAAGTTAATTTAGTTCTAATCGGTGTGAGACACCGTAAATCAAACACTGTTTAAGCTTTCACGGTTTACAACCAAACTTAAACTGTCACTTACGGGATATCTTCCGTGATTGTTCATTGTTTTGTTTTGGTTTGTTTTTACCGTAAATCAGTCAACATGGTGGACAATATAAAAATTCCTGGTCTCGAATAGGGCTTGCCGTGGTAAAATATAAGCCAGTCAACAAAATTGGCAACGAGGCGGACTGCTAAAGAGATGCATACCTAGTATACCTACTCAAGTACAGTTAAGTGGCAAGTTATGCTTCTAACAGGGCTAACAGTAGGTACTGTTTTAAGCTATCACGGTTTACAACTAAAACTTATACTGTCGCTTACGGGATATCTTCCGTGATTGTTCATTACCGAACAATCCGATCCGATCCGAAATCCGATCCTGTTGTTAGATATCCCGTAAGTGACAGTATAAGTTTAACAGTAGGTAATTGTATGACGATAGTCACACCTAGATAATAGTGTCTTCCAAAACAAGTTTATTAGGGTCAATTCACACCGAGACGCGACGCGACGCGACGCGGCTTGCGCTGTCAAGCCATTTTGTACTTTATCTTCATTAGAAAATGCATAGTATCGTTTGAAAGACTCGGGCCGCGTGACGTCTCGCGGCGCCGCTAGCGGCCGCGCGTCTTTCAATCGATACTTTGCATTTCTTAATGGAGATAAAGCATAAAATGGCTCGACTGTGCGCGCAGCGTCGCGTCCGGTCCCGTCGTATCTCGGTGTGAGCTGACCCTTAATGTTAATAAGTTATGGAAGAGTGGAGTCTCCTAACACAGGCTTTAGACGCCTAAAACGAAACTCCAATCACTAGTTTTTAAGAACAACTTGGCAAAAACAATAATTCATTTTTCATTTTCATCAACCACGGGAAAAATCTACAAACTTATAGGCATAGCTATAAAACTTTCCTTAGAGAAAAACCCAATAGCGTTTTTCCTCGACGCAATTGCAGCAACTAAATCAATAACTTGCATTAAAGGAAACAAACTCACAATAAAAGTATATCATTTGTGCCTACGTGAGTAAAAGTGCAGCACAATAAGGAAATCGATGGCTTCCAGCGATCTTACCATAATAGCTGAGCGATTTATATCGAGACGCTAGTGGCATACTTCAAAGCAAATAGTCGCGAATGAGCGGTCGGGTCGCACTGTGAGCGGAAAACGTGAGGCTGAGCGGAGCGATTGTGGAACATGCCCAGTGTGACAATTCCAATAAATTGGTTAGATTTAAATAGAATTTCCAGATCTTTTTCAAATACCTACTTAACCGTAGTGCCACAGATATCACTTTTTTAGGGTCCCGTAGTCAACAAGGAAAGGAACCCTTATAGTTTCGCCATGTCCGTCGGTCTGTCCGCAGCTTAGGTCAAAGACTCTTAGTACTAGAAAGCTGTAATTTGGTTTTGGTATGAATATACAGATTAGTTACGCCGACAAAGTGGTGAAATAAAATCTTAAAAAGTAATTATTTTAGGATATCTCCTGTACCTACACGTAAAGTGGGCATGTTTTTTTCTCGCGTACCCCATAGTGTGGTATGTCGTTGGATAGGTTTTTAAACAATATTGCAAGTTTGATTAAATCATTTTTTTCGTGAAATTGGCACGAACTCGGAGGTCTTTCACTACTAGAGATATGCGTACAGAAAGATCGCACGTTTGATCATCATCATCATCATCATTTCAGCCGAAAGACGTCCACTGCTGGACATAGGCCTCCCCCAAGTGTCGCCACATTGACCGGTCCCGTGCGTCTCGCATCCAGCGGATCCCTGCAACCTTTACAAGGTCATCGGTCCACCTAGTGGGAGGCCTTCCAACGCAGCGTCTTCCGGTTTGATAGGTAAAGGTATTTACGTAGTAAGACAATTTGCTGACGTTTTCGATAGATAAACGTAATTTGGTAAATTGTTCTACTTACAGTGGCTGCCAGTGTGGGCAAAATAGCCACACTTGAAATAACAATAAATAATGTGCCAAATACTATTGCTCAACCCATTTTCACACCTCGTAATCACAACTAGGTTTGATGAAAAAAAAGCAATTTCGCTTCTTTTTTAATAGCCTAAAGTATAATTAAAACAATCGTCGCGATGGTACTCCCTTTCTTCTCCTAAAATTGTTTGTCCGAAAATCATTATCCATAACACGTATGCTATAAACTTCAGTAACCATAATGTTCAAAATCCCGAAATATTGTTTAACATAATTTTCTTTAGTTCTAAAAGTATTCTGTCATAATATCGAGTACTATAATAATTGAATCTCCTAATTTTACATGACCTAAAGTCATATGTCTTAAGTATTGTGTTAAATAATGTGTATTATTCCGAATGTTCATTTATAATAATTTTTTTAGTCTAAAACATTTGCTCAAAATTAGGTTTTAGTGACAGAAACGAATCGCTGTAAATCCGACTCCACGCAGTCTTGTCTGCTCTACCCCTAGAGTGTAATTTAAAATCGCGTAGGCGCGGAGGGGCGAGGCGGCCCGCGAGTTGAGGAGCAGGTGGTTGTAACACTCGCCGCCGCGGCTGAGGCTGGCCGGCGAAGCCGACCAGCAAGCCGAAGCTGCGGTGGTGAGCGTTAAACCCATCTGCGACGATAAACTCGCGTGGGACCGCCGGAGCCCCGCAGCGCCGGAGCCGTGACAGAAACCATGCCTGCTGCATGTTGCATGCTTGCTTGCATGCTGCATGCTTGCTTGTATGCTGTGTGCTTGCTTGCATGCTGCATGGTGCGTGCTTGCATGCATGCTGCATGCTTGCTTGCTTGCTTCATGCTTGCTTGCATGCTGCAAGCTTGCTTGCTTACAAAAACCACATATTCACAATCAACTGCTTTATTGAGTACATGTATAATATATTTATTTATGTATAATAAAAAATTATAAGAGAGAGAAGTTCATAGCAAAAGCTTTGTTATACAAATTTGTTCTAAGAATATTATTATTATAAATAAACATTATGTAATTTGAATTTAGGACTCATAACTTTTATTGAAAACGGTTTTATGTCTTTTGTGTGTTATTAATTGTAATATTAATGACAAACGGATTTAGGACATATTATATTTAGGGATTTAAATTTTATGGCATGTGATATTATGTGATATTAAGTTCGGGTAAGTTATCATTCGGACAAATGATGATTAGGACAAAAAAAGTTATGGCACTTTAAATTATGGATAAAAAAGTTAGGTGACACAATAGAGAACCCGTCGCGATATATTAAAGTTATCAATTTATTGCGTTTCTTTTCACGTTTACGTGATTGAATATTACTAAAAAATATTTATTTCCACGAAATTCCCAATATGGAGGTGATCGCAGAACTTTATAGTTTTTTATTATCCTCAAACTGTACAACAACATAGCGAATCTCCCTTTTTAGCCTTTCTCCCTATTCTTATATTATAGTAGGCATTATCTGCCTAGCCTTTTCCCAACTGTGTGGGGGTCGGCTGGGTTCCATATTTTCGTAGTCCTTAATAAAAAATGTTCGTTGGTGCCGTTTTCTACCCGCCATTCGCCGACGGTGAGACCTTGTCCTAACCTCATTTTTTTTGGTCACGGTATCGACGAACCGTTACGGAGGCTTATAATTCACTCATAAAACAGCATTATATAATATGGCTTATGTACACACATATATATCATGTCCCAGCCCATTTTTGATGAGCAAATGTTTGTAGCCTAAGAATTAATTTAGAAAATGATTCGGATTTTTATACTATTATTTTACTAGCTGTGCCCCGCGACCTTCGTCCGCGTGAAATTAGCAGTGTGAAATAAATACTTTACGACCTATTCCAATACCTACCAAATATAGATAAAAACTTTCATAAAAACGGTCAAGCCGTTTCGGAGGAGTTCGACCACAAACACTGTGATACGAGATTTTTATATACAGAGTGTAACAAGACCCTTTACGAAGCCGTCAACCAAGCATTATGTACATCAAAATAAGTAACTTTACGCAAAAATTATTGCTGGCAAACGATTTTTTTTTTTGGGCTGAGATATTAAGTTTTACGGTAGGACGCCATGTAACGCACTCAAAACATTGTGCTGATGGACGGATTGAATAGTACGGGGGTCGTGGAGACGTTTAAAGTAAAAAACTTACATTAAAAACAAGTATATAAAAAAACGTTGGAACTTGACTCCCAAATACCACCGTAACTAGAAGGTTGTAACTGGAAGGTATGGTCTAGAACAAAAAAATGATCGAAATGACAGGGAGAACACCTGCCTTTTGGCTTCGTTAAGGGTCTTGCACACCCTATATAAAATTTCTTGTTATATTTTCGAGGCTAAAATATGTCACGCCACCCGCGTAAATAAAACAACTTGTCTTACAAATAAAACAAACACAATATAATTAGTAAAATTATTTATTGCAATAATTAACACACGGCTCGGAAAATGATTTACAGTCCATTTATTTTGAACACAGACTTAAGACCGTTGGAAATTTAAAGACTCGATTTTCCCGTTACAGTACTTTGGGATCTTGGCAAGTAGTTCTGAAAAGGGGTTAAGAACTACATCAAAGTGTTACCCAAGTTGGGCTAAAAGACCAGCTTTGGACCAAAAGGCCAAGTCCAAGACTAGTCCTAACAGTTTTGGACTCAAGGACCAAGTTTAAGATCAAATTTGGACCGCAGGACCAATTTTAGGAGTTAAGTTTCGAGCCGTAAAGGTGTGATGTGACTTATTGGACAAAACTGACGGCTTCGGGGGCGACATCGGAGCTGAAGGAGACTCCGGTTTCCTGCTCGATCCAATCCTTCAACGGAGCGGTGGCCTGGAATTCTGGAAAAAGATCACGAATTTAGAAATGGGCTCAAGACTTCAAGAGCAGACACATCCTGACTATCTATCTACTACTGTATATCTATATGCCCAGCGAGGCGATTAACGTAAGCCTGTGGACAAGGCACTTAATGATGACCCCGACCGCTCTGACAAGAGTGTTACGAAGTAGGAGATCTACCCAGCCAACTAAGATGGGGTCGGCTTACAGACTAACCGGATGCAGCTGAATACCAGTACTTTACATGGAGCGACTACCAATCTGTATAATAAATAGGCCAGTTTTTTCTGCACTGAAATGTATAAGTAAATAAAATTGCAAGTCATTCTAAGTTGCTCATTATGGCTTTAACTATATTATATATGTTGTAAGAATGTTGTCAGATAACCCGCTTAGTAAGACATTAGGCTTTTATAAGCCTGTCGTACTTTCTAGAAACTTTTTGAGAACATAAAAGATTACATCTACATAATCATCATTATTATTTTAGCCACTGCTTGGTATCAGCCTTCTCTTTCTTCCGGCAAACTTCCCAGATCCGTTCTTCCCAAATCCAGGTGTAGATATCATCAACCCAATACGTTCTTTGTAGGCCCTGGTTTCTTAAATCCAGAAGTATAGAGGCACACTTCTACAACAAAAACAACAAAGCTTGGTACTCACGACTGACTCCGTCTTCGATATTAACGAGGACACCGACCTGGGCACCGTCGCTGACCAGAGGTGCACCGATGTCGAACTGAAACAGAACATATAACATCAAGCCTGTAATTCCTGAAGGGTTTAGTAGAGATACCTTAGGACACCCACATGAAACAGAACGTTACATGTTCATCTGCTTTCCATTGGGAACATGCTGATGAATCCCATCATAGATCAATATCTATGATGGGATTCTTCAGCATGTTTTCGTGTTACAAACAAACCATTACCTATGTGCCAACTACTTCAGCAATATTGCTACAAAATGAAATAACAACTTCCAGATCACAAATAATTCTGCGACTTAAAAAATCATTTTATAAAGTTAGTTTTCTTGTTCGACCGAAGCTTCGGCTTCGGCCAAAAAAAAATTACCTTTGACCAAACCTTCGGCTTCGCCCAAAATGGGCCGAAGTTTTGGCCAAACCTTCGGCTTCGCCCAAAATGTGCCGAAGTTTTGGACAAACCTTCGGCTTCGCCCAAAATGGGCCGAAGTTTTGGCCGAAGTCGAAGGTTTCCGGCAAATGCCGAAATTGATTGATGGAAGAGTCGACGCGCGGGGGGCAGGGGTCACACATTTCGATGTATTATAAGTTTTGACAAGTTGCAAGGTAATTTTAATCATTTTGTTAAGTTCTATAGTCAGTCAGCATAATTTGTAACTTAAAAGTTTTAAAAATCATTATAAATCCCTAATGGTTTTTTTTAACATTATGTTTTTCCCAGTTTTGAACTGATTTTTATTGTGGCGAGTGCCGATTAATCGGCTTCGGCTACTAGAAATCGGCTTTCGGTCGGACACTTGTGACTTTTCGTGTGTGTCTGTGTGTAACTTTATAAGTGTATAAAACATTATTAAACTTATGCGTAACAAAGAAATCTGAATGTGAATGAAACCGGTCAAATCGAAGAAGGGCGGGTCGCTAGTTTGTTATAAATAATTGATTTTCTGTCATTATTATTCAAAAAATTAAACAAGGAACCTAGATAATTTGATCCATATTACAACAGCATAATGATTAGAATTAAAATAATGATTACGTAAAAACGTCTATCATGTGAATTTGCGAAAGCCTGACGCACTAGAAACTAATAGAATAAAATTTTGCAATATGAAATATAATAAGTAGGTTCGTCGACCTACTAACCTTAATTACAAGATAGCGACTTTTAAAACATACGAGGTAGTGAAAATGTAAATATGTATACAGGGTGTAACAAGACCCTTAACGAAGCCGTCAACCAAGCATTATGTACATCAAACTAAGTAACTTTACGCAAAAAATATTGCTGGGAAACTACTTTTTTTTTTGGGCTGGAAAATCACGTTTTACGGTAGGAATCAATTTAACGCACTCAAAATATTGTGCTGGTGGATGGATTGAATAGTACGGGGGTCCTGGAGGTGTTTACAGTAAAAATCTTACGTTAAAAACATGTTTTGAAAAAAAAACTTATGAAAAAGTTGGAACTTTGACCCCCAATATCTCCGTAACTGGAAGGCTCCCAGGTATGGTCGAGAACAAAAAAAAAATGATCGCAAAGACGGGGAGAACAAGTGCCTATCGGCTTCTTTAAGGGTCTATTTACACCCATTAGATATTTAGGACGAAGAAGAAGCTAATCTGGCTGAATAAATTCGGAGAAGTGCACGAGACATATAGACTGTGGTACACTGTGGTACAGACTACAGTCTGTGCCTGACTTCTTTTACCTCTTCTTCTTTATAATAACATCTAGGTTTTGCACGCTTCTTCGCTTGCGTCATGGTCGGAAGTTATCTGACGGGAACGCTTTAAATATAGTGACTCTCGGGGATAACGTTGCTTTCCATTAATGAAATCGATTTCGGTTTTCGGATTTCGGATTTCGGTTCCGGAGATTACACCCAACATACTTTACAAACTTACAAACAAATACTTCTTTTAATATTAGTATATAAAATTGAATTTGGATTGAGAAATCCATAATTTGTTAGTGATGACTTAATACCTAAACCCGTATGCACACTGTTCCAGTAAATCAACTTACTCTGCTGGCCTGGGCCTCGTCATTGGAGACGGTGAGAGAACCATCATCACCCACGTCAACACTGACATCGTTGCAGTTCAGCACCTCACCGGGAGCTGGAAGAATAACACGGTAAATGCAGGCCGATGTGGATGCAACTTTGTTACTTACGGCTAAGATCTCAATTTACATTGGGTATTTTTGTGTATTCCTGATTTAGTCTTTACCCGCCGAAAGGGGAATGCCGATTTTAGGCCCAAGAATTTTTTTTTATTAAAAAATCTTATGTAAATTTTACGTATTTAACTCTGCTATTCACGACTCGATAGAAGTTGGAATCATATTTGAAAAAATAAAAAATTGTTCAAGCATTCGGTCTTACACAGGGCCTAAATCACTATGGTGGCCTGGCATTCCCCTTTTTATATAAGTGTTTAAACTGGCATGGTCATTAACATTAACACTGAAAACGGGACATTTACCATGTTTGCTGTTTCTTTTGAGTTCCCGATATTTCGGCGCTGTTGCAAGCACCATGATCACGGATAAGCTATACGGACACGACGGCTCACACGGTAGGTCCGTATGACCCGTCGTGTTTATCCGTGTAAACATGGTAAATATCCCGCATTCAGTGTTAATGATAATGAAGATTTTTAAACCTATTCAAGTTAAATTATTTTCTACCAAAACTCTGCCACATGACATTTGGTAGTGGCTTCGAGCCATTTCCTTCTTCCAAAGTGCAGGTAAAGGCAAACAAGCATAGAGTGTGTTTTTTTAAGCAGGTAGGAAATTGATATACACCGCAGTAGCGAAGGGTCAATTTTTGTAAGAGATAAGCCGGAGTACATTTCTTTACTGTATAGAATATTATTGGCTATAGAATACTGACTGTGCCATTTTTTAAAGGGAAGCCGGAACGAATCGGGTTCTATGGAAGCTTCGCCACTGATACACCGTAAGTCGAAGGCTATACCATAAAGGCATCGGTCCACAGCAGTAATCGTCCAAAGCAACCCACGCCACGGCCACACTACACACGAATGAGTAGCAGGCAAACAAATGAACAGCGAAACTGACGTGGCTAATGTCCCCTTCGTAATAGTACGGTCTTCTTAAGGTGGTTGTACACTCTCGACCGAGAGATCTCTTTACGTCTCTCCCGAGATATCTCGCAAAAAACCGATACGGGACGAAGAGCAAGCGAGGAACACCTAGGCTAGACGAAAGCTACTTTGTAGTACACACGTTCTGCCTCGGAGTGTCTCGGCAGTGTAGAGCCACCATTAAAGGTTCGATCAAACCGGCACGGACAAATTACGGACGCTGCTCCGGACACCGGTCTATGACTGAAGTATCTGTCAGCGTTCGTACACAACCAGTCCTTAAACTGTCCAAAGACCAGACCAGTTTGACCGAATAGCAATAGATGTGATTACAGAGGTACTCACCACCATCATTAACATTCTGACCGTAACCGCAGAATTTAGCGGAATCGCCGACTGCGCCGACGGGAGAGATGGGAGCGATGTTGTCTGTTAACAATAAATAGTCGTTAGTTATGCAATAAATTAATAATACATTAAATAACACATTATTAAAAAAACTAATTGTTAAGCTATTCATTCCTTAAGCAACGAACGGAACAGAGTTAAGGCTGGGTCCGTTTTATGACATTCTCATAGACATACGTTAATCAATTTAACAAGCCAAGGCGTTAAGTTTATAAAACAAATTCGATAAAACCAAAAAGTATCCGACGACAAAACTTAACATTTGCCTCCAATCCTCCAATCCTAACCTAAAAACAAGTAATAACAAAATCGCCTCGTTAGCCGAAATTCCGCAAAAAGCAACGTAGGAACAGTAACTACATCATCAGAAAACGGGCCCGCCAGTCGGGAAACCTTAATTAAAATGTAAGAACAGAGTCCGGTCCGACACGGGAACGGACCGCGGGTGGCGCGCAACTTACAACACGCCTTTATTAATCGAACGATTGCTTTCGGCGAAACGTTTAATTGGACAAAGAGAGGACTAGACGCCGCTTTGATGTCTTTATTGGATACTAGGTTTTGCCCGTAGCTTTGGTCACTCACTCGAGAAGGTAAATAGTCTCTTTTGTTCTAATCCAGGCTATGGCCCATCTGTGCGACAACATCGAAATCCAACATATTAATTTTGGTATTTATAATATGAGTATGGATTGTTAATTTAAATGATCTTCTTGTAAGATTTGCTAACCACTATTTTCCAGCCGGCGGGCGGTGCCCGTATGCGTCGCAAAAATTTCGCCCTGGCGCCTGTAGTGCTAAAACCGGCACTGATTACCCCCTCCCGCATTAAGATACTACCTCACTCACAAGTCAAGTACGTCGAAAATTGATAAGTCAGGTTCCGCCCGCCGACTTCCGCCCTAACTGTAACCGCCGCTGTCCTACCTTAAATTCAACTCTTCTACGGCCAAACCGATCAGTCGCACGAAAATAATCATAATAATAAAAATCTTTATTTATACAAAACCTTCAACATTGCTTAAAGACTAGGTCACGTGAATTTAGTGGTCATACAGATAGAGTAAGCCCTGACTCCCAAACTAGAAGATCCTGTGACATAGGAGCCAGTGTTCTGCTGGCACTAAGAAAGAAATAAATATGCGATCACAATTATATTTATCTCTACTAAAATAATTAAAGCAGTAAATGAGGATATATGCCATCACCTTAGTCACATTCTGAACTTGTCGATATCTACTGGAATATTTCCACAAGATCTTAAACTATCAGTTATAAAACCCTTATTCAAAAAAGAATCCAAACAGTTAATGGCGAATTATAGGCCTATTGCACTACTATCAATATTTTCAAAAATTTTCGAAAAATATCTTTATGGCGAACTTAATTCATATCTGGAAAAAAATGAAATTTTGTGCACTGAACAAAAGGGATTTCGACAGAATAAAACCACAAACATGGCCATTTATGAATTCATTCAAAATGTTATCGGCCACCTTGACAAAACAGTTCCAGTTTGTGCTATTTATTGCGATATGTCACAGGCTTTTGATTATGTAGATCATAATATACTAATCAGTAAACTTGACGCATACGGCATAAGAGGCAATATTTTAGATTTAATTAGATCCTATTTAACGAATCGACAACAGAAAACAGTAATAACTAAAGTGAATGCTAAAACAAAAAAAGAAGAAACATTTAGCTCCGTGAGAAAAAATGTCACATACGGTGTTCCTCAAGGTAGTGTGCTAGGGCCACCGCTGTTTATTATCTATATCAACGACTTGCCAAAGGCAACGACTCAACCTATGACATTATTTGCTGATGACAGTACAGTTTCAATTGCATGTAAGGACATTAATAATTATAAATCTCACATTAATAATTCACTGACATCTATAATTTCTTGGCTTGATAACAATAATTTAAAAATAAATTTATCCAAAACAAATATAATGCACTTTGGACAAAGATTGCATAATCCATTAAATATAAATTTGATTCATGATAATTACACAATAAATGAAGTATCTAATGCTCGTTTTCTCGGCTTAATTATAGACAGTAAACTAAATTGGAAAGAACACATTGATGCACTATGTAAAAAAATTAGTAGTCAGGCATATGCTTTGTACCAGCTTGCTCCATCTATCAACACTGATGTGTTGCTCTCGGCGTATTATGGACTTGTTGAATCTGTCCTCAGATATGGCATTATCTTTTGGGGCAACTCATCTAATAAAGATATGACATTTAAAATGCAAAAGCGATGCATACGTGCTATGTTCGGTATCCATAGCACTGAGAGCTGTAAGCCACTTTTTACACAGCATAAAATCCTCACACTGCCGTCACTTTATATTTTGGAAATCTCCTTATTTGTTAGAAATAACCCTCATTTGTTTCCTCGAATATCGGACATTGTAATACGTAATCGCCGGGATAATAGTAAACTTCGTGTTCAACCAGCAAAGACAGCTCTACTGCATAAAAGCGTTGTATGCAGAGCGCCGATAATTTATAATAATATCCCTAAATGTGTGAAAATACTAAATACAGATCAGTTTAAGAAAACATTAAAAAAAATATTGATAGGAAAAGCCTACTATAATGTCAATGAATTTTTAAATGACAAATCGCTCTTAAATTATACGAATTGAATCTATTTTATTTATTTAATCGCATGACTATTTAACTTCTTTTTTTTTTTTTTTAATTTAATATTAATTTTAATTGTTTTTTCTGATTATTATTCTTTGTATTTTAATTTTTATTTTTTTTGAAGTGTGTGGTTTTTTTTGACCTAATTTGTACACCAGTCATGGTCAAACATGTTGAGCCAAAGATTATATTGTAACACCTATAATAAGCATCATACCATGTATATTATCTACACATGTTTTTGCAAATAAATGAATTGAATTGAATTGAATTGAATTATTGTTTTCTGAAAACCAAAACACGCGGTCTTTTGGCACGATCGTGTCTACAATGATCACTTTGGTTAGGTCGCGGCCTTACTGTCGTACGAGTATATTTCATTACAATGCAATTCTAAAATGGTTGTCATTTTACGAAAAAGAGATGTCTTCTAGAACACTTACCGGTCGAATGTACGTCTCTGTTGGTGTTAATGAGACCGAGGGGGCCGTTAGGCTGCAGGCGGACGATGGAGTTCTCGGTCACCAGAGATGGGTTGATCACGTTGACGGCGCCGTAACGGACCCAGATGAAACGAGCACTAAGGGGAAACGGATCTATTAGTATACACCGTGACTTTTTAGTCGTCTTACAACAGCAGCCCACTTCATGTATACAACGACTACTAAACATTCATTAAAAAAAAATGGTATTTGTGAGATTTTAATAATTTAAAAGTAAAAATATTATTCAGTATTATGACGCATGGCGTAGATAAAACACCCTGTTGCGAGCGATGATCTACTGGAGTCGAACGCTGGGTAGGTATGTTCTCCCGTTTGACACGTAAACATCATTAACAGGAAGTTTCATAATTTTATTCTAGTGTATTAATTAGTTTTCTTTGTACCTATTATGGTAGGTAAAAAAAAAATCGCGCCTAGAGATATTTATGTCAGGTACATTGAGTGGACCACTTTTGTAAGACGACTAAAAAAGTCACGATGTATATTTTTTTTGTAAAAATGTAATGTGTAAGGCCTCGCCTCTTATGTACGAGGTTGTGGTTCGAATCCGCACAAATACCAATGCGACTTTTTAATTCATATCTAAGTAGTTTTGGACATCACTGACATCGGTGAAGGAAAACATTTTGAGAAAACCTGGACTTATTATAAACTAGCTTCCGCCAGCGGCTTCGCCCGCGTGGATGTCGAAAAATATCCACCCGAACAAACATAGTTACTTACCTTCATCCGCTGAGACACGTATAAATTAATTTTCAATTGTCAGCCTAAACACAAAACTTGAATATCCTAACTTCAAAACTGACGGACTTTCATATAAACTTCCATCCCCTATTTTACCCCTTTATGGGTGGAATTCCCAAAAATCCTTTCTTAGTGGATACTTACTCTTCACAAAGAACACACCCTCCAAGTTTCATGTCTCTAAGACCAGCGGTTTGGGCTGTGTGTTGATATCACCCAGTCAGTCAGTCAGTTTACCATTTTATTTTATAGATGGTAATGTAATACAAAAATCAGCATCACTTAAAGTGAATCCGAAGATATCATTATAAACTTTTATTAAGATAAGAATAACAATAAGTTTAACCGATGTGCTCTTTCCTCTGCCGATTCTTGAGAACGCCTATTTCTCATTCTCTTAGCTTCTCTCGAATTTCGAGATAAAGATAATCGTTTTTTAGGTGGCATTGATGCAGGCAAATAAAAATAAAGCTAAAACGTAAATGAAAATAAAACTAATAGGTATAAAAAAAGTGAACGTAAATTAGCCAAAACTTACCTATCAGTATCTAAAAATCTATGCGTACCTACTACTACTTCACCTAAAAAGAAATAAAATGTAAACTATTAATAATTGTAATTTGAAGAATATTTAAACACTACCAAAATAACTAAAACCTATTTTATAAATTAACAACAAAAGGAATCTAAAAATAAATTATCAAAGACTAAAAGTCGCGCTAATAAGCACGGTTTGTTAATATCTCGGACGCCTCGCCTTTTTATACCTTCGGCCGCGAGACGCGTCGAGCGCGGCGACCGATTCTCGGACCTTATCTATATCTATACTTATAATAAATCTGTAGAGAGGTCAATTCTGTACATGAAATATATTTCCAAAATAACTATCAGGGGGTGATTAGGGATCGATACTGATGCCAAAAATGCAATCAGTAAAATTTTTTTCTGTCTGTCTGTCTGTCTGTCTCTCTGTCTGTCTGTCTGTCTGTCTGTATAACCGTTATAGAAACAAAAACTACTCGACGGATTTTAACGAAACTTGGTACAATTATTTTTCATACTCCTGAGTTGGTTATAGTATACTTTTCATCACGCTACAATCAATAGGAGCAGAGCAGTGAAGGGAAATGTTGGGAAAACGGGAGAAGTTACTCCATTTTTTAAGCTTCCGTCGCGTGTGCAACCTTAATGGTTAAAGCTACACAGAAATCATGTATGACGGAAATGTTCTCCTAAGAATTATATAAAAAATATCCCACGACAGCATATGTCTATCTTTTATGGTTGACTCACAATATCACGTTTTGTTGGAGAGTATATGAAAAACATTGGATGTGCCTATAAAATTTGAGGGTTGCCCTCGATTTCCCTGGGATCCCATCATCAGACGCTGAGTTGGTGACAATGGGACTACCTCAGGAGTATAGGCTTTCGAATAAAAAAAGAATTATGAAAATTGGTCTACAATTGGCGGAGAAATCAGTGAACATAGGTACAAAAAAAAAATACATACAATCGAACATAGAAACTACTCCTTTTTTAAGTCGGTTAAAAATTGTCAAAGGAGTTTTGGTGAAAAATTTGTGAACCGTTTACAATACGTCATGGTAATAGGCTTATCTTCAATAAATGGAACTTAACATACCTAAAAATATTTTGTACATTAAGAAATACTGTGAAGGAAGGTATTTAGGTAGATACCGGTCCTTTACAGTAGGTAGGATTTCTCAAATATCACACGTAGTGCAGGACAATTAGCCATGAACAAAGCTCAATATTGTTATTGTGATAATAATTCACAATTATCTAGAAAAAAAGAATTTAAATTTCGAAATCAAACCTTACATTGAATATTCGAGTCTAATGGCGAAAATATAGTTTTTAGAATTTTGATCAGTTTGTTTGGATTTATGTTCCGGTTTGCACAAATACGGCTTAACGGATTTGGATAATATTTGGCACACAGATCGTTTATAACCTGGGTTAACCTATAGCACAGATAATATAATACTCCTATAGGTTACTTTTTAATCCCGGTAGTACGTTCCCGTCGGATATTTTTCGACATTCACGCGGGCGAAGCCGCGGGCAAAAGCTAGTACAAAAATAATCCTTAAAGCATGATTCAGTATTCACGCGCGATGGCTTATTATTAGCGTATTTCATGTATAACTTTGGTGTTTCTATACCGATTTCGATGATTCTTTTTATGGAATAGTTAATAATGTTAACTTTTTTAATTAGGGATGACTGAGAGTGTTATAAACGTAAGAGTAGACAAATATAATCAGAAAGCTTCGAACTGCTAAGCTATCGGGAGTTACACGTGATATTGTGAGTCAACCATAAAAGATAGACATATGCTGTCGTGGGATATTTTTTATATAATTTTAAAAAAAATTGGATGGCCTGGAAATCCCGTATTATAAGTTAAAATAACATACTCGGAGATGCAGCTAGCGCTGGTGAGCACCCATCTGTTGTCGATGAGGGAGCCGACGCAGGTTTCTAGCAGCCCGCTGGTGGACACGGCGATGCGGAGGTGCACCACCCAGGGGTTCTCACCCAGAGCCGCGGCGGAGCGGGTGCCTGCAGGAGGAGGAAGGGTAAGTAACTCTAGAATTGTAAAGTTTTAACGCCTTCGAATAACTAACTAGTCTGTTTTGCCCCATTGCTGGGTAAAGGCTTCTCCCTTTATGACACAGTTGTCTTTTACTAGAGTGGGCCCTAATCGCTAGGATCGTCATAGGAGGCTAGATCGTTTCGGTAGGAGTCAAACTCGGCCCGCCATCTTCGAAATGTCTACCGTTTTCTGGTTGATAATTTGAGACAAATTCTGCGTGGGGCGGAATCGATAAAGAAATCTATCACCTTCGGAATATACATGTTTTTTTTACATATTTTAAAAATAATTAATTATACTGTTTAGAGTGTTTACTTACTCTGGAGGCCATGGTAGCGGCCCTGAAAAATAAAAAGAACATTGTTATTAATTGTTGAATATTGTCCGAAGAAAATATCGGAATGAGAAAGAGGGCAATGACGGAAAAGGGTTAATTAAAATTACCTAAACCAATCTACCGACGAATTTTAATTTTAACCACCTCTAATTTATTTTTAAACAGTGTAGTTGGCATCCAAACGTCGGATCAAACGTACAATTTTATTCATATAATAAGAACATTAGTATAAAAAGGCCTAATTGTAAAAATACCTACCCAAGTGGAAAAATCTATCGCCAAAAACAAGTTTAAAAGATAACGTTAATCTAGGAATTAAGTATTATTAACATGATGTATTAAAATATAGATTAAATTAATTACAAAATCTAATCAGATAACATTTTATTGATAAGGGGCCAGGTTTTTACCAAATCGTTTTTAAAATTGCAAAGTTGCCGCTAGTTACCTATAACAGATAATAATGTATTTTGATCTATTATAATCAGGCATTGTTACTGAAACATTAATATATTTTGACTATAATCTGATCAATCTCACTAACGGCAGACTTTAATTATTTATTGATAAGAATAGACATAATCGAGAATTAAATCTTGTAGGTAGCCTAAAAGTTTACTTAGGCCTTGAAATAGGAAGTGCACGAATTATCATTCAAAATTAATATTTTACCAACTAGAAATAAGAATAATATACCTATAGATAAAGAAAATTAAGGAAGTAAAATGTCACAGAAAGATAAAACATAACCCATAGAAAATATAATAAATGGGTAGGAATTAAGAAGAAGACTATAAATGCCTAAATTCAAAAATCTATCTCCAAAAAAAATTTCTTGCCTAACCGGTACTAGCAATGTCATGTGACGTGGATCTAAAAAGTTGCGTCTTGGGGTTTCCCGTGTAAGATATCACACCAAAAGACAAACCTCACAATCTTTTGGCGCTTGGATTACTGTGAGGGGCGTAGACGACTTGTCGGTAATTATTTTTTTGAGATTTTTTTGTGAAAAACTGGAAATGAATTAAAAAACCAAGATGGTGTTATTAGTTCGGCTTTTCACCACCCGCCAAAAGATCGTCGTCGATCGTCGTCGACTTGCTTTTTTGACCCAACATATTTGACTAAAATCTTTTAAAAACGTCGCTTATGGTAACTAGGTAGATGCACTAAAATATCTAAGATGTATGTATGTATTTACCTGGACGGCGGCAAGCGCGCACAACAAAACAAAAGCGAAAGCCTTCATGTTCCAACGGTCAAGTCACTAACTATAATGAATTAATTACCGACTTACTACATATACTAATTAGCCTCCCTTATCAATGATAACAGGGGCGTCATTATATCATAATCTTTTGATACAAATACCGATTAATTTTGTGTTCCATGGCTCTTTATTAACTAATCCAGTGATAAAATTGCGTATTTAAAAAAAAAGTCAACGGATGTTGGATTAGATTCATTGACGTGTAGCTAATAGGGTTTTTTTTTACTTTGATAACGTTGGTATATTTTTGTTGTGCTGGTTTTGGATTTCACGTCTAGGTAGATAAACAGATAGCCCCTGTAATTACCTTGACTGACTAGTCTAGTGGTTGATGGAAGCGCAACTGCTGAATGTCGGGTCGTGAATTTATTCGCAGTGTACCCTCCTAGTAATTAAATTCTTTGTAGCAGTTCGGAATCTGAATGTACACAGTAAAATGTAAATGTCAAAAGGCTTGCACCCTGTCCTGTACAGGTCATACCTACCCACCAGCAAATCTGTAAAAGAATGAACGGCTGTGGCGGTGCCTCCGTGACTACATGGTTTTGTGGCCGCAACTCGCCGCAGTCGCTTCTATGTAGATTTCCATCGATACGCTTAGAAAAATAATGTTCAATGAAGATTCGTTTTCGTTTTCTTTAATTTCGATAGTAGGTATTTTATTGTATAACGGGCTGGTGTCCGCAATGCCTTCTCTACGTCCGAAGCGCATATTTTGTGTAGCTATAGCTAAGTACTTCAACTTCGGTATAGCGATACATTTTAGTCCAGATCTCTGTTTTCTAGACTACCCAGATTTAAAGGGTTATGGGACATCTCGCCCACGCAAAAACTGGCCTGCGGGCCAGATGTCCACTTTTTAAAATGTGCATGGGTAGATTCGCCCGGACCAGTTTAGTAGAACGGGCAAGATGTCTCCTAATAAAAACTAAAGGGATATTTCGGCAAAATCGTATATCATTTAATTAAATATCTGATAAATCAGTAAATTATAGCATCAAATGGCAATTATTTTAACAAAAAAATACAGAGTAAAATGACCGTCATAATATATCAAACTTTAAGTACATAATTAGCTAGTTTCAAACAGTTTCTTGGTACAAATATTAATGATGTGACTCCGCCCCCACATAGAAATTTTTCATCGGTTTTTAAAATGAAATCAACTGTTCCATATTTTGAACGACAACACTTACACCTACACAAAAATGCAATACCTACAACATCATCATTCATCATCATCATTTTTGTAGGAAACAGCAGATTCTTTTTTTTCAAAATCAATTTTTCTCAGAATGATGTACTGAGTACGTGATAAACGTTTTTGCGTCGGTGTCCCTTCCACCCCGTCTAATACATTAGTTTACAAATTACATAGTTTTTCAATGCAGTGTTAGGACAGAAAGTTTTTTTACGTTCTACAATCCTACATTTTTTCAGCATTTCCCTCCTTTTTCTTTAGAAATTAGAGTGTCTATCTTTCAAACGATTGATTTTGAGAAGAAATGGTTTTAGGAACCTCAATGTAATTTTTAAAGAGCTATCAATATATAAACACCTCGCACGTATAGGTTTGATGAAAAAAAAATAGTTTCAGTTCCACGTATGGGGAGACCCCTTACTCTTTTTTTTAATTTTTGTATAAAAATCGTAAAGCGGTTCACAGAATACATCTATCTACCAAGTTTCAACTGTGTAGTCCGAATAGTTTCGGAATAAAGTGGCTGTGACATACACGGACAGACTGACAGACATAACGAATTCATAAGGGTTCCATTTTTTCCCATTCAGCTACGAAACCATAAAAAATTAAATTGTCTGAAACTAGCTAATTATGTACTTATAAGTTTGATATATTATGATGGTTATTTTATTCTGTATTTTTTTGTTAAAATAATTGCCATTTGATGCTATGATTTATCAGATATTTAATTAAAAATATACGATTTTGCCGAAATATCCCTTTAGTTTTTAATAGGAGACATCTTGCCCGTTCTACTAAACTGGTCCGGGCGAATCTACCCATGCACATTTTAAAAAGTGGACATCTGGCCCGCAGGCCAGTTTTTGCGTGGGCGAGATGTCCCATAACCCGATTTAAAATAATGAAGATGAGACAATAAACAGCCTAGCCTTACTAAAATTAATTCCCAAGCAGGAATTGAAGTCGCAACCGATAGCGCAGAAAGCAAAACACTTACCGTGGCGAGATTAAAATGTTCTGGCTCATTACCTAAAGATTTCTACGTAATTAATAACGAAGACACGGCACATTAGCGTTGAGAATCATTAATCGTATTACCTTGACTCAGATACCTAACTTATAGGTACCTACCTGGCTACCCAAAGCTTTATTTATTTAGAAGACCTTGATTACAGGTCAAGGCTACTTCACATCAGTGGATGGGTTACGGTGAGGAGTTCGTAGCTAAGCAATAACCGCACGGGTATACCTAATGAGATCAGTCCGCGAATGGGTTATACCTAATTTAACGGGATTTTTAGAAAGTACGTTTAACCATTGGTCCCAGCTGTCATTTTTAGATTTTGACATACGTTATGGAAGCACAAACCCGAAATTCTGACAACCAGTCTTCCCAGGGGGCTGGTATAGTTTCCCAGTAGCTGGATTGTGGAGTTCAGAGAGGTATACGTTCCATATTCAGCTGCATCCGGTGTGACTGGAAGCCAGAAGCAAAAGCGTAGGCAGATCTGTGATGGGTTACATTTCCAAAAGCAAGTAACTTTTTGGCTGACATAGGTACAACACGCTAAGAAGTAGTATTACAACATATCCGTCCGTTCCTTCATTATAATTTTCCTGCCCTTGTCCCATGTCACTTGGGGTCGGCGCAACACGTTTTTTTCTTCCAACCTCCTCGTCAACCGTCACGCTATCATTTACTCCTTTAACTTATCATTCCTCACACAATCATCCATCGTTTCTTTGGTCTTCCTCTCCTTCTCCATCCATCAACGTTTATATTCATCCTTGCGTGTACAAAATAAGCTAACGACTTCCGTCTTTATATCGGTATGGTCCAGCGACATTGGAAACGGTGTTAAATAGAATTAAGGAATCCATGAATACTTCCACACGAAATAAAAGCTTATAAAAAGGAAACAGTGTGTTGTGTGCCAGTCTTTTACGAGGGTTTAAAAGATTAGCTACAGCCGATAACATTATGAAATCAGTATAATCCTTAAGTAAGGTATCTACCTAAAATAATTATTTGCCAACTCATATTTTTTTTAGTTTTTAACTTTTTGAAAAGCATCTCGCTGTACCTACAGCAAGTTCATTTAGTTAGACTGGAAGCCGACCCCAACATAGTTGTATGTTGGATGTGCTTCCATTCGAACCGGATGCAGCTGAATATCAGTATTTTACATAGAGCGACTGCCTATCTGACCTCCACAACCCAGTTAGTACTGGTTAATACGACACTCCTTGGTAAGACTGGTTTCAGACCACTGACTAACTCTTACGTATGACTGTCAAAGATCTACAAATGACAGCCGGAAACCAACGGTTTAAGGTAGAACGCCAGGGTAGCCCGCGAAATGTAAATTTTCTTACGTTTTTGCAATTTGCCGGTCAGTGTCAGGCTGAATATTGAAAAAAATATGATTTGTGGTCGTAACAAATATGGCTTTGCAGTTATACAGTCATTCAATGGCATTAAATGAACTAAGAGGGTTGTATTGATGATTTTAATGTTTATAAATCTGTAAATACATACGTATGTATGTGAGCCTGACACTGACCGGCAAATTGAAAGAAAAAAAAATATTTGAATTTCGCGGGCTACCCCCTGGCGCATGCTTTCCGAAGCACGGAGGAAACTCGGTATATAATGGTTACCTATCAACCAACCTAGGCAAGCACGGCTTAACCTAAAGATCGACCCGAGCGGCTGTTATTATTTAGCCACGAGATCCTCCACATTTTTAAAAAGCGTTGCGTTAAGTAGCCTCCGTGGCACGTGAGCTTATAAAACGATGAATGGTGAAAATAACACACTGGAAAAAATATTCTTACGTCATTATCTATTTATCAGAATCAATCCGTATTAACGAAGTGATTATAATAATTACATTTACCTACTTACTAAATCGCGTGTCAAAGATTACGATTAGCCATAAGACACTCAATAATATTTGTGAAAAAGTAGTGCATAAACAATTTTAATTGCAGAATATGTAGGTCGAAAAATGTATCGGAATTAACGAGGAACTGCCTGCCTCGTTGGTCTAGTGCAGGCCCGTCCAACATACGGCCCCCGGGCCACCCAGCGGCCCGCATAGGTCTTGCATCCGGCCCGCGAGCTATTTAAAACTCTTTAAGAAATCAATAAATATTACGCGAAGATTGTTTCAAAAATGTCCTTAAGTCAGTTATTCCCGCGCCATATACAGGGTGGAGACGACAATGCGACAATAAATTAAACTGTATGTAACTCATGACGTTCCCAGTCTGCATACAAAAATTCAATCGAAAATGACTAGACATTTTCGATTGAATTTTGTATGCAGTTTATTCACAGGACGTTATTTTTCATTTTTAGCATTTTCTACATAGTGTAGATAATAGGCTACCACCAACAGGTTAACGAATTCCGCAATGTTATAAACGTTAAACACATGTTGCCAACTCGCTACTTCAAAAACCTTGGCCAAAATTGTCGTATTGTCGTCTCCACCTTGTATACCCAACCGGCCCACCTCACCTACCCACGAATGCAGATGGCATCATCGCTGTCTAGTCCGGTGAAGCTTGTTTTATTTTTTAGAGGTCACTTTACTCACTTTGCATTTCTTTTGGCCCACTGCGGTTCCAAAAATACTAGGCCCTCCATAAAATTGTTGGACATCCCTGGTCTAGTGCTTGAAAGCCCTACCGCTGAACATGAATTCCTGGGTTCGTTTGGCAGGTCAAACAGTTTTGGTGAATTTTTAGTCGAAGCACGAATTTGTACACAGTAAATTGCAATAAAACGCATCATAATCTTAAATAACATTTACTTATAAAATAATAAATACAATATATTCTCTATTCATTCTTATCCTTAGGACTGTGGGCCGCGTCCTCTCTGCCGTGACCTTCCTTTGTCAGCGACGAACTGCGGGAACGCCTTGTCTTGTTCTGCCTGGGTGACAAAACCTTGATGCTAGTGTCTCCGCGGTCGCTAGCTCTGGGCACACTGGGCGAGCGGCGCGAGCGTGAGTGGTGCGACTTGGAGCGGGAGCGGCGCGAGCGAGAGCGGCGGTGCGAGCGGGAGCGGCTGCGTGAGTGGTACGATCTGGAAGGTAGTTTAAAGTTTTATTCAAATCATAGTTTCGTATTGATGTTACCTATACTAATATTATACAAAATTAGTAGGAAAAGTTGTCGAAATGTTTTGCACTACAACTTCAAAAATTATTGGGATGACATGGGTTTACATGTTATTTTTTAAGTAAGTACGCAAATTAGTAATCCCTAGATATTGGCTTTAAACAATGTGACTTTTGTCAGGAATAATCTGTCCCACCATTGGGATGAAGTCATGGTGAGTCACTGTGAATTACTTACAAAAATAACCAAAATCATATTGCATTTTCACTTGTTTGTTGATTAACACTTGAGCTTTACTTACTCAAATTAAACCATTTGAATAGTCAAAAACCAGATGAAGCTACAGCCCAGCCACAGGCATAATAATCGTGAAAAGACTATAGTTGCCCAGAGAAGAATGGGCAAGAAACTCCATGTAAACTCTACTGAATTTCAAAAACTATATCATACCTGGATCTTCTACTTCTAGACCTGGACCTTCGACTTCTGCTCCTGCGACTGCGACTCCGTGAGCGCCTGCTCCTAGACCGCGAGCGTGTGTACGAGCGTCGCCGCGAGCGCGAGCGCGAATGTTCGCGGCGTCGCGAACGGGAACGCGAGCGCGAGCGCCCGCGCGTTCGGTCCTCGTGCTCGCTGTGCGGGGTTTGCTCTGTTAGCTTCTTGAAGTATCTGCAAATAATGAAATAAGAAATTGAAATATATAATTTTTAAAACATGGAATCGGTCCCACCTGCTTGCGTGGCTTGTTTTGTGCTTTTCAGTCGGGTTTTTAGTTTTTATAAATACTTTCTTTATTTCCAGTTTTTTTGTTTTATAATGTGAAAGATTGCACACACGATTTAACTTTTAGAGATAAGTCATTTCGAATAACCAACTTTAAATCTTTATAAATCCTAAATGGACATTCGAAATGAAAAATGTTTTGAGAAACCTATTTAAATACCTATTCAATGATACCGCACTTAACATAGTTCGTCGACTTTCATTATTAAAATTTTCACAATATGGCGCCTAGTTGTCGCCATATTGAATTTTGATTGCTATCATGTCTTTAGTGACACTCGCAAGATTAAGACAAATCGATTGACGGGTGGGCCGATTTTGATGATTCTTAAATCATCAAAATCGGCCCACGCGTCTAGTCACAGTGCCACAAAGGAACAAACATACACATATAGGCTGATAAACTCATTATCCTCAGTCGTGTAAAAAGGATTTTTTGGGACTCGCACAGACTGTTAATATAATGTAGAGAAAAAAAACAACCAGCCAGTATTAAAATGTTGATTTGACAAAAAAAAAAAGATTATAAAGCCTTCTAATGTAGTTTATCTCAAAAACTTTAAGGGTCAGTTACTCAGGATTCCCACTAGATTTGGGTTTGTTTTTTCTTGTGGTAGGTGAAGTGTACAAGTATACCATAAGCCAAAAAGAATATCCTAATACGGAAAGAACTTGAACTAAAAATATAAAACAATTTTCATAAAATTTCTAAATATATCTTTTTCCATTTAATGTATGTTCAGTGTGTGAACAAACTTCTAGTATACTGCCTTGAAATCATGACAACAAAATCAACAAAAAAAGTAATATTTAGGTCATTGTCTACATTTTTAGTTTTTCATCAATCATTTTAGAACTAGCGTTACGCTGAAATCGACCATATTTGACACACGGGTGTTTTACAATTAAAACAGTTAACAGTATCGAAACGTCATCTGCCTAACCTTTTCCCAATTATGTTAGGGTCGGCTTCCAGTCTAACCGGATGCAGCTTTGAGCTTAATACCAGTATTTCACATGGAGTGGCTGCCTATCTGACCTCCACAACCCAGTTAGTACTAGGTGATACGGTACCCCTTGATAAGTCTGGTTGTCAGACTTTTTGGGCCACTGGCTACCTGTAACGACTGTCAAAGATAAACAAATGACAACGAGACCAACGGCTTAACGTGTTTTCCGAGGCACGGAGGAAGCTCGGTATGTAATGGGTGGTCACCCATCCACAGACCAACCTAGGCAAGCACGGCTTAACCTAAATCGATCTGAGCGGCTGCTTCAGCCACGAGCTCCTACAGTATCGAATAATGAAATAAAAACTAGATCACCGTGTTTTCGGACTAAAAATATACTGTCCAGTATAAAGTGTGTGACAGTATTTTGTATTTTTGTTTACAGGCACTATAAACAGCTCACTGACCTGTAATACTGCTGGTTGGCGTCAGGCCCGTCGAAGTACGGCATCCGCCCCCCCCGGCCCCTCCCGCGGCCCCCCCACCCGCGCCCGCGCCGCATGTACTCTCCGGGCGGCGCGTAGTACTGCCCGCGCACCGGGTAGTACATCGATGCTGTCACATAAAATTGTTTGTCCGTCAAGAAAGAATAAAGCTAGAACTAAGGAACAATAGTAGTTAGACAATAATAGTTTCTTTATTCAAGCGCAGCCCGGCCAAGTGCGAGTAAGACTCGCGCATGAAGAGTTCCGTACCATCGTAGTAAGGGAGCCCCCTTTAATTTTTAAATTATTTTTATTATTTGTTATTATAGCCGGCGGCAACAGAAATACACATTCTGTGGAAATTTCAACTGTCTACCTATTACGGATCATGAGATACAGCCCGCTGACAGACAGACGGACCGACGGACAGCGGAGGCTTTGTAATAGGGTCCCGTTGGTTACCCTTCGGTTACGTAACCCTAAAAAAGAATGATTATGCGAATAATATGAGTCACATCAACACTAAATGGCCATTGCTCAGCGTAATGCTGTGTCACTATGCGAGCCAGTGACACAGGACTACTTTTTAGCGACAGCTGGCGTTGGCGTAATAGTTGCGAATATTTGCCTCCCGCTCTCGGAGTGTGTGTTAGAGCTAGAGGTGAATAGCAAGATTGAAATAAAGTACGACATGAGTGTCTGTAACTGTGCCACTGTGGAAAAAAAGAGAACTAGGATGAAAACACAATGATGAAAAGAAAAGAAAAAAAGATGTCAAAAACACAATTGCAGTCCTTTCAGTTGTTTTATCTCTGTTTTGGCATCAACAAGCCCCTTATTTTCCTTGCCATAAGGTTTATAGTAGCTGCTACTGACAAGTCCATCAATATCACGGTGATATTTATGGCTGGGTTATGGCTGCCAGTGGTACCCGTGAAACGACTGAACATTTAATGTTGTCTTTTTTAACACGTTCATGGAGACTTGTCGGACTTAACATAATATTTGGGCTACAGGAAGGTTATGAAAAACTTACGTATACATTCTCAAGGATGCTATGAGAATAGATAATCCTAACATTTTTTTTTTTGGAATTTGGTAATGAGAACAGCCCCCGTAGCATGACCACCGTAGACAAGGATTTCTTTGACGGAAGAATTGACAAAATGACAGATTGTGTCGACACAATGACAGATTTCTTTGCACTATCTGTCATTTTGTCGATTCTTCCGTCAAAGAAATCCTTGTCTACGGTGGTCATGCTACGGGGGCAGGTTAGTACCAATGGCCCTCTCACTCTTCCATGTCTCTTTTTGGTTGAATAAAGCAAATAGGCCCGTGTTAATAAGCCGCATGTGCCTACTTATTACGTCTTTCATTTAAAACCCAACAGTCCAAGATGACAATGACATGTTCAAAATGGTGAGATTACGATTATAATGGAGTGAGCCTTAAATTAAACGTAATGTTGACGCTGGTTTATTAATACGGGCCTTAAAAATAATGAACACAATAGTGAGAAAACCATTGACTTTTTCAAGTAGAATGAAAATATTGGTATACTAAGGGTCACACCGCACTTTCAATTGGCCGGCGTCGTTATGAGTAACCTAAAATGTAGCTACTTTATGCATAATAAAAAAACCCTTATTGTACCAACCAGTCGTTTCAAGGTTGTAAATATTGGCATAAAGCATTTAGGGGTGTGAAATATAAGGTGTAAACGGACTTTTCACGAAGACGTCAACCAAGCATTCTGTACATCAAACTAAGTACTGTAAACAAACATTATTGCTAGGAAACGACTTTTTTTGGGGGTGAAAATCATGAATGCATTTAATAGTAAACGGGTCATGGAGGTAATACAAGTAAGCTTAAAAACTAATATTTATCAAAAAAAACTTGTCAAAAAGTTGGAACTTTGACCCTCAATATCTCGGTAGCTAGAAGGTATGCTCCAGAACAAAAAAAATGATCGTTATGACGGGGAGAAAAAGTGTCTTTCGGTTTCGTTAAAGCTCCATTTACACCCTTTACATACATTTGATTTTGCCGCTCGGCTTGTACCGAATCGGACCGCCCCGAAAAAGTGTCCATCATGCCTTTCTTTGCATTAGCGCAGGACAAACGTCAGTGCAATATAACCCTTATCTACAAAAAAAATACTGTAAAGAAAAATATAAGATGTGTAAGATACTCATACTTTGCGGCGGGTAGGCGTAGCCGGGTGGGCAGAACGGGTAGCTGAAACCGTAAGGCATGCTCGCGTACAACCCCGCTGTAACAAAAATAAAACATATTTATAACATACACACGTAAAACTTAATCAATAACTGTGATGGCTAACGGCAAAAGTAACTATTTCGCAACGCAAAAGAGTCAGAAACAAGCAGGTATACGATTTGAGAGGACAGTATCTGTTATACCAGAGGCAACTCAGATTTTTTTCAAAAGCTATATAAGAATATATTCAAACCTGTTAATGAAACTAAACATTGATGTTTTTCCAAATTATGCCATCAATTTTCTCAATTTTTAAAGCAAGTAACATTTTTCAACCTCGTACTTCGTCTTGGTGTTGCAAATGATCTCACCTTATGTTTGCCGCTTCGTGGCTTCCACTCATGAACAAGTTTATCTACACAACGTTTATCGGTTCTATAGCTAATGTAGCCGGTCCATTGCCACTTTAGCTTGCTTATTCGGCCGGCCTATTGTCACAAGGAACCAGTGACCACAAACAAAAACACGGTGGATGTTCAAAAGCCTTAAAGCCAAACTTGTAAACCAACCTGTAGACTTATTATACTCCAACTCTCGTTCAGGCGTGGTGAGCCTCTCAGTCTTGATCCTCTTGTGGGCGTCCCGACTGTCACGGGCGTCCCGACTGTCCCGACTATCCCGGCCGTTCCGCCTGCGCCCGTCTGATGACTCTGAGCTGAGGGAACAGTCGCGATTGGGCTTCTTCGTTTCAAGCGCCGAGCGAATTAGTATACGACCTGCGGCAGAAGAGAAATTTACGATTTTTATTCTCTGTGAATAATAACAGCCGCTCGGATCGATCTTTAGGTTAAGCCGTGCTTGCCTAGGTTGGTCTGTGGATGGGTGACCGCCCATTACATACTGAGTTTCCTTCGTGCCTCAGAAAGCACGTTAAGCCGTTGGTCCCGGCTGTCATTTGTAAATCTTTGACAGTCGTTACAGGTAGTCAGTGGCCCAAAAAGTCTGACAACCAGTCTTACCAAGGGGTATCGTATTACCCAGTACTAACTGGATTGTGGAGGTCAGATAGGCAGTCGCTCCATGTAAAATACTGGTATTCAGCTGCATCCGGTTAGACTGGAAGCCGACCTCAACATAGTTAGGAAAAAGCTAGGCAGATGATTTGAATGGTAAAACAGGCACCTATGCAACGCTTACTAACTCGTTACTTACAAAGGTTTGATCAGGTTGATATGATGGTTGAATACAGGTTAACAGAGTGCCCACTCTGTGCTCATAACAACTTGATCAAAGCTACAGATCAACCACGACATCGACTGAGTCAGAACGATCTTCGACTCCTTGCAATAATAGCGAAAAATACGTCACTCGACTCGTTTAGGTTCGGACGACGTGACTCAACACCGCGTTGGATTATCGCTTTTGTTAGTAATTAAGGTTTTTCTTGCTCAAGCAGATTCTGGGCTGTTAAGAGCCATTTTACAAAATTTTAACGCTCGAGTTTAGGTAAAAGACCGCAGCATTGTGCATGTGTGCGTAGCTATCCACACGTACACAACGCAAACAGTGCAGCGCGACTGTCGAGACGGACTAAACAATCTTGAGCCGTTATAATCGTAATGCACCTTGGTTTGAGATTCATGCAAAAAGAAAATTTATTTGTTCAGTCTATTAATCTGTGAAGCATTCTAGACTAATAAAAAAAACACACACACACAACATGTTGTGTGAAGTATATAATAGAAATAACACAAACAGGGAAACAATTACTTATTATTCTCAAATAATAATATGTGTATTCAAATCCTTAAGATTGTAATTACGGTTATATAGTCCATGTCGATATATACTTAAGGAAAGAGAATTTGCATGTAAGTGTCAGGCTGTATGTTGGACAAAATATGATTCGCGATCCTAACAAATATGGCTTTACAGAGTTTTAATCATTAAATCGTCAATACAACCCTCTAAACTCATTTAATCCCAATGATTAACTTTTTCACGAAATAGTCATTAAATGGGGTAAGGCGGGTAACGCCACCCATTACAAGATTTGAATTTCGCGGGCTACCCTGGTGCTTCCACCTAAGTGATCGATAACTGTATATGAATTGCAAATAAAAATAATATCTACGTGGCTTCTGTTGCTTTCTTTAAGGCTGCAGAATTTGAATTTTTCCATTTTTTGACACAATGGTATACACAACCCTTACGCCCCATTGCTAAAACTAATAAAACAGAAATATAATAATGATTCTACAAACTACTAAAATAATACTTTACTGATAAACGAATATACAAAATAATAAACGAACTTCATACCTTATGAATAAAAATACAAAGAGGATCAAAATATTGTAGTCGTAGTATAAAAATGCGTTCACGATAGATGCGCTCGAAAATCAGACGCGGGAAAAATTGACACAGGTCCTTCGTCGATGGGCGCTCATGCCGTACTAATCGGTGCCCGTTTATGCATCGTAATTTATTTTAATTTAGAGTGCTATTAAAAATTATATTATGTCTGATTAAATGAATTAATTTTGATAAAACTTTGGAATTAGTTTAGTAAAAGAACATAGTTTATTTTGACATGATTTTTTTAATGTAATTACGCTTTATTCAAACCAAAAAATCGTGATAAAGTAGCGATATAAAACGCAAAAATTGACCTAAGACTTTGCTTTTTTACTAATTAATGTTATTAATTATTGATATTCTAGTAAATTATGTGTCGACAAAATTATATGTCTGATACTATATGTATTTTTTTCAGTGAAATTTATAGATATTAATGATAGATATAGGAGTCTGAAATTGACTCTGCGATGATTTTTTAGTAAACTAGTTGTGGGAGATTAATCACTACATAGTGAAAAAACAAGTTTTTGTAAATGTGTTTAATGAAGTGTCAATACGAAAGACTAATCTTTTTTTTAAATGTATTCAACAATGCCAGAGTGTTACCTAAGATGGTAAGTTAGGCGACTAAAGTCTTAGATGTTTGCGCGAAAACGTGAAATGGCTCTTAAGTGTGGTTATTCCCTAAGCTCACAGTTTTGGAGCCTGTCGGGCTCCAGGCTGTCCTCCTCCCTCGCCTGCTATCCTTGGAATAGCCATCATAATATATTGTGTAAGTGACTCATTAGTATTTAACCCTTTCAACAATCACTTTAACAATCAGCTATTGCTAAGCTGTTGGGTCTTGTTTCGCAGACTGAAAGTGTTAAAGAAGAGACAGAATGTGTATCATAGATATTCTAGAGAGGCCTGCCTAGCCAGTGGCGGATTTGCAGTCTTGACCGCTCTAGGCCCCGGGCCATATGCCGCCCCTTTCTCAGCACCTATCATTGACTAGGTACATACTGAATTTACTTTTATCGAAATCGGTTCAGAAATTTAGTTAACTATAAGTGCTATGTCTTACAAAAATGAACAGTGGACTGAAATGGGACGCCTTTACGCCGTCGCGGGTGATAACCTGAGCGAGGCTCGTAGGATGTATGCAGAGGTTAGATTCTCGAGTGGGAATCCTACGAAAACGAGCGGAGGCATGTGTGGCCGTAAATTAATCTCATTTGAACAGTTGTTGAGATTAATGTAGGTAAGTGTAGATAGAAGACCATAATGTGCGCGAGAATTTAAAATATTTAGATACTTTGCATTTGAGTTATTTCTTATCATCAGTGAATTTTTTGTCACGATTTGCCGCCCCTAATATCTGGCCGCCCTAGGCCCGGGCCTATTGGGCCTTAGGGCAAATCCGCCACTGTGCCTAGCAGAACATTATAGGAGTCAAGAAATTTCTCAAACATAACTGTTAACTTACCATTCAGAGCATTGTTGTAGTTGTTCCTCTGTTCCTCTAGTAACTGTTGTTGATCTTGCTTGAACTTGTCTATGATGCGCGCCCGTGCGCTTCTCTCGCCCGGCATATAGTACCGGTCCCCTCGGGCGCCATCATGCTGCTGTAGTTCTGGTCGCAACTAGAAACAGGAGGTAATAAAATGAATAACAGTTCAATGCAAAGCTCCAGTATCTGATCAATTCCTCATCTCTTTTCAAAAGTTATATTATTCTGTTTCAAGCTTTCACCAATTGATCGATCGTCGTCATTCTACCATCGATCGATAGGTGATCGGCGATTGATCAAAAGTAATTTTCTACTGACATGAAAAACGAATTACAAAAATTCGTTTTTGGAAGATTTTGAAGAAATAATACAACTATACTGTCACTTACGGGATATCTATATTTATCTTCTTCTTCTTCTTTTCTTTTTTTTTTTCCATCCACCCGCATTCTCCAGTCAACCCGCGATCATGGCGCTTGCAACAGCGCCGAAATATCGGGAGCTCAAAATAATGAACAATCACGGAAGATATCCCGTAAGTGACAGTATAGTTATATTATTTCTTCAAAATCTTCCAAAAACGAATTTTTGTAATTCGTTTTTCATGTCAGTAGAAAATTACTTTTGATCAATCGCCGATCACCTATCGATCGATGGTAGAATGACGACGATCGATCAATTGGTGTAGTAGAAACTGTTGATCGACGTCGACTTATCCATGGCCAAGATCGATCAATTGGTGTGGTAACACCCTTAGATAGATGGTACATAAGAAATGAACTCTTGGCTTTTTTTCTTCGATTAAAAGAAAGGGTTCTTTGACTGACATATGTGATTGAAATATGAGGTTAATAAAACTGCCTTGTTTGTAAGAAGACTCACTTACCTCTATCCTCTTAAACAGCTCCTCAATTAATCTTATAGCCTGCAGCTTCTTCTGAGCCTTCATGAGTTTCTTCTGCTCCTCTGCCACTTTACTGTTCAAGTCCAAGTTATCACTCTGCATCAGTTTAGCTAGTTGTTTCTTCTTACGTCTCTCTTCTCTTTCTCTCATCTTTTCTAGCTTTTCTCTTTCAGTGCGCTCATATTTTTGTCTGAAAAGAATTTTGTGGCTGTTATAATAACTTCTAGAATGTCTGATGAGGATAGAACACATGGTAGTTGAACAGAGAATGGTTCTTGATAAGTGAGTTTGATTAGTATGTATTAAACAGTGGCAATACCAATCAAGACACATACCTTTCTTTAGCCTCTCTCTGCTTCAGTATGAGTTTCTCTTCTTTCTCCACATCTTCTTTCACTTGCTGACGTGACATCAGCCTTTCCCGAACAATAGACCTCCGCTTCACAGCAGCATCAGTCATGTGCTTAGTTGTATCAAAGTTAACCTTTATGCCACACCACTCAGCAATGTCACCGCGCTTCCGCAGCAGTTTACAGCCTCTCAGAGCATCCATGCAGCGCACAAACCCAACATATTCACTAAACTGAACATAAACCTCAAAGTAAAGACCAGTATCCTGTGGAGGAGTTGTTATGCCTCTCATTGTTGTTTTCATTTGCATCCTGTACGGATCTGAAGCCGGAATATCGACTTGGCGGACAGCACCGAACTTCTCAAAAATTTTCTTTACCAAGCTTTCCGATGGAAGTGCATCCTCATCTTCATCTCTGGTAGGGATAAACCATCTGATGGGCAAATTGGTTATGTGAATGGTGTCAGGACGCTCTCCGGGCTTCATTTCATCCATCTCAGTGGTGTCACGGAAGAATGAATCCCAATCATGGCGGCTCGGGAAATCAGACTTAGCTTCACAGACCTTGACCTTCAGTTGGTCTGGGTAGTCCTTGAGCTGCACCAAGCGGTCGTCAAGCCGCACCAACACTCGCTCAATGTGCTCACGACCCTCCAGTTCCGCGTCAAACCTTATCACTTCCGCAGTATGCTTCGACACTTTTAACACAGAGAAACTATCAGGGTGGATCATCTTTCGCAACTTCTCCATGAGTTCCCAGTTTGATAACGACTTGCCGTGTACCTTGTGGGGGAGCTGGACAGAAATGTTAAGCTTTGCAAAGGATTTAAGATACAAACGCTGCGGCAAGTAAAGCGCCGCAGCGTCTGACGGATCTCTGCATACTTGTATGTTCATCATGGAAGTCTGACCAACCTAACCCTTACAACTAACAACGAAGTATGAACGACAATAACAATGAAAAAAAACGAAATGAATTATAATGGAATGACAAAAGAAGTCGCTATTTTCTAAACTAACAAAAATACAAATGTTACAACTATAGAAGTAGAACCCTATGCACTTAAGAACTAGATCAAATTTAATGACAAATGACCAAAATTTTGTCCAGCCAAAGCCCCCATCATCACAGCTCCTATAAATTTTGTAACTAGAGTCACAAATTTAACAATTTTCTCAATGGTTTATTTTAATTTTCACTTGTAAAGACAACAATTTCCCAAATTGTTAGGTTTTCCTCCATTTTGCCTGACTGTTGACAGTGTTGACATTTCTTGTTTTTTTTTTCTTGTCTTTGGTGGCCTATGTTGCCAACATAGATATAAAATAAAAAATATATCCCCATTCATACACTAGCTAGGTCTATACTACCCGTTATATTACTTTACTCTGTGGTCTATGCTAAAACTCACGGAACAGAAAAAACTGTTTGTTCCGTGATAAAACTGATAAACTGAACGTTCGCTGGCAGCACTGTTGACTACGACTTTTATCGAATTATTTCTCCTGTATCGTGGGTGTGTTCACAAACATTTAAACTCACGTACACAAACAGCCAGACCCGTAACAACTATCTGTAGGTCATACAAATATTAGTTGTGTGATTTTCATGAAGATTTCAATGGTGAGGATTGTGTGGTGAAGGACACCAAATGATTTGGGATAAGGGCGAGAGAATGATGATAACATTTCTGTTTAATTAATTCACAGAGGTATATAATTAAATATATTGAGTGTTATTTATTTCTTCAGATAAATTCATGTGCTGGAGGTTCCTCAGTACAGACATGAATTAGTTGAGGGATCTAGATATACCTGATGACGTAGTTTATATTTCATTGGATATACCGCCATAAATCTGTAATGTCATCTTATTCTACAAATTTGGGAATTTTTTAAATGTTTAAGAAAAACTTAACTAAATTCTTAAATAAAAATGACAAAACACTGTTCTAAGCTTTCACGGTTTACAACTAAACTTATACTGTCACTTACGGGATATCTTCCATGATTGTTCATTATTTTGAGCTCCCGATATTTCGACGCTGTTGCAAACGCCATGATCGCGGGTTGACTGGGGAAAGCGGGTGGACGGAAATAAATTGTTAAGAGCAGACAAATCTGTCTACCCTCTTTCTTTGTCTTTTGCTACGCGCACTACTGGAGCTCGACTCTAGTCACGGCAAAACACACTCGCAGTATCATCAGGTTTTGTGGAGTCCTTATTACGATGACGGCTGCTACTTTTGAGCATACTCAAAACGGGATTCCACGTACTTGACAATTTGAAGCCAACCTCTCGATTGTAATTTTTTAGAGGAGTAACGGACAAGATAGGTCGTTTACTGGGTAAATACCGTAATACCGTCGATAAAGGCAGTGTTTACTCCTCATAAGAAAATTGCACAAAATCTGCATTCCTCGAAGGACAAGATTCCGTATGAACATCCTGGGGTGTATAAAATTAACTGCAGTTGCGGCAGTTTATACATTGCATCAAAGAGCACATAAAAGCTGTGAAAAGTAAAAATCTGCCATAGCTGATCACCTACTGCAGTCAGGCCGCAATCACTGGATCGAATTTTACGTATTTTGTCAACGGACAAACATTACTTACCAAGGCTGACAAGAGAAGCAATTGAAATAAGAAAAAACACAAAAATTTCAATCGAGAGAATGGCTTCAAATTGTCAAGTACGTGGAATCCAATTTTGAGCACGCTCAAAAGTAGCAGCCGACATCGTAATTAGGACTCCACAAACAAAACCTGATGATATACTGTGTGTTTTGCCGTGACTTAGTGTCGAGTTCCAGTAGTGCGCGTAGCAAAAGACAAAGAAAGAGGGTAGACAGATTTGTCTGCTCTTAACAATTTATATTTTCCAACCACCCGCATTCTCGAGTCAACCCGAGATCATGGCGTTTGCAACAGCGTCGAACTATCGGGAGCCCAAAATAATGAACAATCACAGAAGATATCCCGTAAGTGACAGTATAAGTTCAGAGATAGTACTTTTTGAGATTTAGGCTGTGCCACTTTACGCACGCATCTGGATTTGAGGGCCCAAGTTATTTGATCATAACAGTTTTAACTCACGTTTAAGAAATTCATGTCCCTTTGCTTTAAGTTTTTACTATTTTTAACTAATTTCCCTATAAGTCTTATTTCGTTTCTTGCGGCCGCGTAGCTTAAAGCTAGGCAATCAAAAATTCTCAGCCAAGCTACTGGTAATAATAACTCAACCTGCCCCCGTAGCATGGCGACCGTAGACAAGGATTTCTTTGTCGGAAGAATCGACAAAATGACAGATTGTGTCGACACAATGACAAATTTCTTTGCACTATCCGTCATTTTGTCGATTCTTCCGTCCAAGAAATCCTTGTCTACGGTGGTCATGCTACGAGGGCTGGAGGTTTCTAATAAAAAACAAAACATCATTATAAAGTATCTTTTATTTTGTTTATTACAGGATCACCACAAACGCTTGTATAGCGACGAGCTACCGTGGTCCGCATACAACTGATATATCAAATAGACCACTTCTTACAACTATTCATAAATAATTTAGCATAAAATTTACACAGCTCTGCGTTTACATTATACTAGGTATTTAAAAAAGGTTACTACACTAGCTTCCCTTCACAACTACCAAGGCCTAAGTATTCTCTTTTACTGTTTGCTTGAAACTTGATATTGTATTTTAATATAAAAATAACATCAGCATTACAAGTTTACATAACGCTTGTTTTGAAATCGCGAGCTCCTGATATTGTCATGTATGTTGATATTATACTAACTTGTCATAATGAAATGCAAAAATGTAAAATAGAAAATGGGTCAAAAAAACACGCTTTTGCTTATTACGAAATAAGCCTAGGCACGTAGATATTCAAAATTGAAAGCATAAATAGTCACTATTTATTAATATTCCAATAAAAAGTGGAGCTGCTGATTTCAATGTATAAATGCATAAACAGGTTACAACGTAGGAATACATACAATATCAAGTCTCATGTGAACCAGTTACCATCACACTGAAATAATAAGTACATATAGATTATTATGGAAGTTTCGTGTGGGATTTCATTAGCTTCTGCATTGCAAATTATAAATAAAACATATTTTATAAGTAGGTAGGGCATTTTTAAGCTTGTATATTTTGTAACTATTGCAAAACTGGAAAGTTGTTTTAACACTTCAGGCATAACAGCTAAAAATGTCAATGTAATAAGTTAAATTTATCTATACATAAAAAATTCAAAGTCCTGACTGACTTGACTGATATATAGACGCATAGCCCAAACCGCCTGGTCCTAGAGACGTGAAATTTGGAGGGTATCTTCTTTGTGAAGAGTAGGTATCCACTAAGAGTTTTTCGAAATTCCATCTCTAAGGCGTGGGAGTATTACCTATTAGTAAGTAGGTAGGATTTTTCTGAAGTAGACGTGTCTGTAAATAGATGTGAAATCCTGATTTTCACATATCAGACAGTCAGTCAGGACTTTGAATTTTATATGTATAGATAGATGCGAAAGTTTGTGAAGATGGATGTTTGTTCGTCTCTCACGCAAAAACTACTTAATGTATTTGGATGAAATTTAGCACACAGATAGTTTATAACCTGGATTAACACATAGGACACATAGTTTTTTTTATCTCGGTACTATAATCCCATGGGAAAATTATCGAACTCCACGCGGGCGAAGCCGAGGGCATAAGCTAGTTAGCAATATAACTTATTACAGATATGTAGTGGTGTCAGAAAAGTTAAATAGTAGTATAGCAATCCATAATAAATAATAATATAACATCACGCCTTGTAATCTCCGAAGGGTTAGGCAGAGGTGTACCAACGAGGCAGTCTAATCAATATATAATTATAGTAATAACAAATAATTCAATCGAATCAATCCGTCACATTATCTCAGAGTGTTCTCGTCTGGTTAACGGAGAGTACTAGCATAGACACAATCTTGTAGCCAGGATTATTCATCAGCAACTTGCTCTAAAATACAACCTTGTGGAATCGGAAGTGCCGTACTATAAGTATGTGCCCGACCCAGTAAAAAAAAAATGGCAATATCACATTGTACTGGGATCAATACATCATCACTGACAGGACTATTGTAGCCAATAAGCCTGATATAGTGGTGGTGGTACGATCAGAGCGGCGCGCAATGATTATTGGCATAACGGTACCGCATGATGAGAACCTCGTGAAAGCCGAGAAAGATAAGCAAATCAAGTTTCTTGACTTGGCCCGCGAGGTTGTCGAAAAGTGGGATGTGGACTCAGCGATCATTGTGCCGATAGCCGTATCAGCCCGTGGCTTAATTGCCAAGAGCTTCGACCAATACCTGAGGAGGCTCTCGTTAGGCAGCTGGATCAAGGGCTTGATTCAGTGCGCGGTACTCCTGGACAGGGCTCGTATTGTTAGGAGGTTCCTCTCTCTGGAGCCATGAACCCCGCGCCAGTAGGTTGGACCCTGTTCCCGATACCGGTGGTTTTAAATGTTTTTTATATTGTTTTCATTTTAAGGAATATTTAAGAATAAATTAGATTTGTATAGAAATAAATAAAGGAAATAATCCACACATATAATAAAGGTTTTAAAATTGCAAGTAAAAGCTAAAATGAAATCCCAATAGTCACATGAAATAGAGGTCTCACTACATTATACGGAAATCATCCATCTTGCTTCAAATCAACTGCAGCATTTGTACAAATAAATGAATGGTAAATCCATATTGTAAAACCCGCAATTTAACTTCAAACAAAACAGAAAATCGTTTCTCGCATCATGAGCCTCATCTATAGGAACAGCATTAATTATCATTTCCTGATGGAAACATTGTTTTAAACATTATATGGAATTAAGCTATGCCAATAATCACTGGTAAAGCCAGGAACATACTGACCTAAACATTATAATAGTTATTGGGCAACAAATGAATGACGAAAGGGATCCAATTATTGCAACCAAATCCAGCTGACCTGGAGTTAAATATCTTACTGTCTACCTTATAATATTTATTGCATATAGGGCATATAAATACTTACTTAAAAATACATAAATATCAACCTTTTAACTGCTAAGCATGAGCTTTTCCCCCTCGACTGCTACAATTAATCATCTTGCAGGGACAGTCACCATTGCGTTGCAGGTGAACTAAGTATTATGATTAACAAAACACATGACTGGATGTGTTCGCACAATCAACCCCTTTCGTCTTTAAGCTACTTAAAAATTAGTTGTTAAGATTTGTGCATTCAACAAGGCATTTATAATTTTGTTCCTGGCTGGCTAGATATTGCCATTTTCTTACAGAAAATTTCGAGGCATGGCCCTAAATAGCTATGAATTTCTCCTAATATATTTTGCCACCTATCGTTATTATCTTACATAATCTTGTCATGCCTTTCTTAAATACTATTTTTGTTTTTTTGTTGGCATCAGCACATTATTTGATATAAAATGTGACCGAATTTGTGAAGTTACTTTATAAATTGTGATGATAATTTAATAGGCATCTTATTATGCATTTTAAGCAATACTTTTCATAAATTCAAATAATGCTTACTTTTTCAGTGTTACACTAAAATTTCAAGTATTATTTTAGCAAATATATGAAAACTAAATATATTGCTGAAATGACATTAACTGCATAAATGCAGGTATATTTACAGTTCGTATACATAAACTCAACATACAAATTAACTTAAAAATCATACCAAATCACTCTTCAGAAAAGTTTGATTTAAAACTAAACGTTCACAACATGTCTATAGCTTTTGTTATAGGAAATTATTAAAAAATAAAATTCTCAGTCTTCTCTATTGAATAGTACAAATAGATCGCTATAAATTAGATCTTTCGATTTACAATATAGTATCATACAGTTTGTACAAGCTATGGAAAAATTGACACGTCCTTTACACAGCTAGCGTCCATGATACATGTACAGTATGTAACTTAGTCACTGGCTGAGACCCACAACCGGCTGGCAGCCTATTTTACAATCACGTTTATTGTCACCGCACTATTTCATTACTAGTTGCACACAAATTATCGAACTAAAAACTGTCTCACATCATTACTTACTAAATGTTCCATGTTTAATCTCATGTCTTGCACCACAAATCAGTCAGTATATCTGCACACCTGTTGTAAGCACACTAAGGTGTTCGCATTAACATGTGCTTATTGCTTGATCGCGCTTAAAATTACACTGTTCTAAATAATATGTTCAGACACACACAGGCTTCTAAATTCTCAAGTCCTGCTAAAAATGTGTGGGTGTTTCAAATTGCAAGAGATGTACTCTTGACAGCAGATTATTACTGGCGTTCAGCTAAGGTCGCTACGCATTCAACCTTTGTAGAACAGCATTAGGCATTTGTGGCTGAATAAATCAAGGATTACTGTGCTTCAGTAGCGAAGGGTCAATTTTTGTATGTGGTAAGCCGGAGTACATATCTTTAATGTTATTATATTATTTTTCTATAGAATTCTGACTGTGCCATTTTTCAAAGGGAAGTGGGTAGGAGTTGTATGGAACCTTCGCCACAGCTGTGCTTTCATTTTGGCGTATATTCTGAGAAGGCATGGCATTCTTATGTAATCTGGCCGTGTTATTATTTATCAATCCATCGTGCCGTTTTCCAAAGGATTCCCTAAAATGGTATATCTGTAGTCTGAAAGCTGAACAAGATTGCCTTGCGGAATTATTGATGTTGGAAGTGCTCCTGACGTTCAAGAAAGTCGGCTCTCTGATGGGCCCATTCGTGATCGGGTAGGACGTTCCTCAGCACCGTCGGCAGGGGCTCGGTGCGCGCGCACTCGGCTGGCGCGTCAGGCTCGTGGCTGGGCGTGCCGGCGCGTCAGTTGGCGCGCGCGCGCTTGGCGGGCGGCGGCGGCGCGTGCGCGGGCCGCGGCTGCGCGTGCGGCGACTCGTCGGCCGCCAGCCCGGACCGCAGCATGTACTTGAACTGCAGCATGTGCTGCATGACGTCACGGATCTGTACCAGCGCCAGCCCGTTCTCGCCCGCCGCCGCCGACTTACACTTGCCGGAGTTGCGGAGTACTTGAAGTTGTGTTCTGGATGAAAGGTACGTGAAGATTAGATGACGCTAAAGCAATCCAGTGTAAGAGCATTTCTAATACGCGTGCCGAGATATAGGACTTGAGACTAATCAATCTCAAGTACTCTACTTGTGTTTTTCGAAGAGTTCTGTTAAGTGAACTATACAAAGAATGAGTAGCTAGCCCGACTTTCAAGATAAAAGGGCTCTAATGATGGGCAAGTCCTAGAATAAGAACCGGGTGGTGGATTACAGCCCACTTCTTCTCTTGGTCAGGAGACCCGTGTCCCAAAAGTAGAAATATTGGCTAGTGATGATGGTATTGCTGATACTCACGAGTTAGGTCTATAGAGCGTGATGCCAAGCGCGTCCAGCATGGCGCGGCACGTGGTGAGCGACACGCGCGGGAAGAAGTGGCTGGCCAGGTCGGGCAGCGTCATCAGCAGCTCTGTGTACTGGTACGGCTTGGCGTTGATGCACGGAACCATTGTGTTCTCCACCAACGCTTTTTGTACCTGCACAAGAGGGATTAAGAGACATTAAAGACCTGATAAATGGTGTGAAAGGGCTCACCAAGGGCTCAAAGGCATCAAAGACTGGCCTCATAGTAAAGACTAGTGACATATTACAATAAATAGCCACAAGTAGAAAGAAGAAAAGGATAACTATGCCCTGCAGTAGGATGCAATAAATTAAATTGTTTAGGCAGAATATGATCTGGCTGAGTAAACATCATACAAATGGCCAGAATCAATTTTTAAAGTTTCACTTGTAATACCCAATACATCTATACAACATTATTTTTAGTACATGCGAATCCTGAATATAGTTTGTTTAGAATAAGTAACAGAATCAATTCCAATAATTTTTAAACCATGTTAGTTTTGTCCCAAAAATATTTAAAAAAGTTTGCAAGTTGGACACCGAGCGACACTAAGTACCTATCCGCAAGCACACGGCGCGGGCGCGGGTGTAAGTGTAACACTACCCCTCCAGTCGGCCGCATGCTACACGATAATGCGCACGTGTCACGCGTGCGGAAATTTGCGAGGATGGATGTTTGTTAGTCTTTCACGCAAAAACTGTTGACCGGATTTGGATGAAATTTGGCACACAGTTTATAACCTGGATTAACACAGGATACTATTTATCCCGGTAGCATAATCTCGTGGGACAATTACCGAACTCTACGCGGGCGAAGCCGCGGGCATAAGCTAATCCTATATAGTTTGATAGCTAAACACCTTTTAATTACTTTCAATAGCATAGCAAATGAAACAAACATTGAAGTCCTTACCTTATACGGCGTATGGTTGCCAGTGATATTGATGTCGGGGATTGGGGTAAGCCTTTTGCGACTGTCCACGGAGTGAGAGGTTGAGTGGCCATTCATTGTGCCAGTCACTTGTGGGGGTACACTGTAATGTAAACGATCCGTTAGTTCCGTAGTACCTAACTTCATTTAAGTCTGACTTGGATATGCATAGATTGGCTTGCTTAGTGTTTGAAACTTACGCTTTCTGCAGACGTGGAGAAGGACATAATATGGCAAAAATCCTTGCTCACAGGGCATTTACAGATTGCAACTAGTTTGAAATAAATCATGGGGTGCAGAGACTTTTGAGCCGCCATAAGTTCGTTTGCTGCAAGCGTAAAAACCGTCAAGCCCAGCCCAAATATATTTTACCCTTTTAACACGAAACGTCCAAGACAAAAAGGATGCAAGCAGGAGCAGTTTTCAACGGACGTAAGACTTCGTCTCGAACCTAATTCATGAAAACTAAATTTCACTTTTACGTGCATCTTAACGGTTCAAGACGCCAAGCAAGCCATCGATGCAGACATAAATTATGCTGGCAAAATACCGCGTGTGTTGAAAGAAAATAGTAATTTTGTTTGAAGTACTTGAGTGGTGCCTATGAAGCTGATCTAAAAGGGGAGTGACCTAGCAAAAGCCTTTTTTAAGCGTTTTTCTACTGATATTGCAATAATATAGTTTCCATATTACGAACTCGACTCTCGTGGAAATTAAAGACTTATCAAAAGCCTATTTAAATTATCGAATATCGGATTTTCTAACAGTAGCAAAAGCCCAGCCTGCCCCTAAGAAAAATCATTATGTAACAATAACTCTAATAATCCATGCGGTATTTTGAGCATTTATGGGAAACAGGTAGTCTTAATTTAAGATTATAGTGAAAAAAAGCGTATACTATAAATATTAATATGGCTTTGTGGGACAGTGTCAAGACAATGGCGAATGGAAAATACACACACATGTAAGAACAGCCCTTTTTACCCGACTGCGACCGATCGCAAAACTGGCAATGGTTTAAAAAATATATAATTATTATACTAAGCGCCGATTCTGTTGTGCACCGACCAGACTAAGCTAAAAAAATTGCTATCTTTTTCTTTTTTATCATGTGGTTAGTGCCTAACCCAGCATAGCTATTCACAAACCTTTAGCCAAGCCTTTATCTGGCATTACGAAAGCGGGCTAGATAGACATACGACTTTCCGAATCGAAATCGAATCGAAGCATTTGTAGATAGCTATGCTGGTGAGAGTTTTTATGCCGCCCAAAGGCCTCTGACTTGGCTTTACATGCCCTCAAGAAATATCTCTCAGGCATGCTGGTTTCCTTCACCTGTTAAAAAAGATGTCGGCTTTTTCTAACAGGTATAGAAAGAATTTAACTGGTCTATTTTTACCCCTCGTAAAGATAGACCAGTAAAATTAGATCAACAGGAAGCAATTTATTTTAAAGTCATCAAAACCAATTGCGAAGTTATTTTGGCCTAATTTTTTGTTCCTGTATAAAGTGAAGGATAGCAATACTTTTAGTTTAGTTCAGTTAGGGACAGGATCGTCGCCATTTTGTATATTCCCGTCAAACTATATTCAAACTGAATAGAATGTATTACCAGTCCAAATAATAACGTTTACTGGATGATTGGTCGATTGGTGAACATGCAATGAAAGGTGAGCAATGAATGAAAACAAAAAAGCATCGTGCTCTCGATATGATAATGATGACAAGTAGGAAACGTTACTTTTTGGACGTCACGATTAACGGTAAAAACTAAAACTCTAACATGAAATTTAGTAACTTGAACTATATTGAAATAAAATAAAATTAATAAGGGAATACAAAATACAGTAAGAAGGTAAGTAATACAAAAGTAGGGAACACAATACAACGGTGAGTCTAAGTTCTACATGATAACGGGCTGTTCTTACAAAATCCACAAAAAATGATGAAAATTTCCTCACTTCATGGTTGATGTGTTTGCCGAGCTCCTCACGAGAGGTGGAGGGGGGGGTTGCTGACCCATCGCCATTGTAATTGCACTGTTCGGAAACTGAAATAAACGATAAAAACAAACATTTTTCACGCGGCTCTAGAACAAAAGGCGAGCGCCTGGAAAATTACTGTGGGAGAGTATGATAGACTAAATATTATAATATGTACATAATTTATAGAAATATTTTTAATGGATCTGCACAAAGCGATTTTTACAGGATTCGATACTGAATTGATTTAGCAAAGCTCATTTTAGTTATACTTGTGTAAAAACCAACTAACTGGCCCTATAACCCTATTTAAAGTCTATAATGATTGCGTAGCGTGTTGCTGTAACACGTTCGTGATAATTACCGTGACATTGCGCTGGTGTTGCGACCGGTGTTGCGGCAAGCCTGCCGCTGCGGCCGCGATGGCTGCGTTGTTGTACCGCGCCGCCACGTGCGCTTGCGCCACTTGTGCCTGAGGAACGGAACATTCACGTTTTATATTAAAAAAAAAAACATACCCAATGGGGCTGTTCTTAAAGAACATGTTAGGTTTTTGTATGGAGGCTGGGTTTTTATTTGAAACTACGGAGAACAAGGAAGAGATCATATTTTTATAAAAGTATATAAATTAAGGAGACTTTCTATATTTTTTAAAGCACCCTTAATTATTGTAAATAATTATAATTTAAAAAATAAATTGCAACCCATAGTAATTATTGATTTTGGCAACACTTTTAGGTTGGATTTCATTGGTTAAAAGTGTAAACGTCAATCAATCAAGTATCAAATTCAATTCGTTGCGTCTGTGGTTTGCGTTATAACGGAACGGACACAAGTGATTTGAATTTGTTTGTATTTTTGTTGTTATTTTTGTTCAAGTTTCTTGTTTTAAGTTATCTTTATTTGACCTGGCTTTTAATTCGGTTTCTTTGATACTGCACACGATTTGGACACCGCCCGGCGATACTGACGACCCTGATCTCTCGCTCGGACTTGGATTTTGCACAGAGTTTATACATCCATTTATCGTAGCTGTTTGAGGTTAGTACCTATTTTTTATACGATGGGATTCTAACAAACGATCGAGTTAAATCGCACGGCCTACAATACCCCATAGTCTTGTGGATATATAAAAAGTACTTCATAAGTTCTGTTGCATTCAGATTTGCTTTATAACACAATGAATTGATTACCATAGACTGATGCTTCACAGGCTCTGAAACATCACTTTCTATCTTTCAGGCAATCCTCACCATCATACCTCGCTGCATTAATTGCTGAATGGCTATTCCAATTACACATAAATATTGGTACAATGCAACACATATGGATCTTGAGATTATCTCATGAATGGATTGCCAGACAGGTATATAGCTAAAAATCTGCATATCCATAATTACAACTATACACTATGTTAAACACTTTATTTGCCATTTATAGTGTATTACTATTTACTATTAATCTTTCCTTTGTGCAAGGTGACAAGTGAAAATCGATTGTATTCTGCTCAGGCTCATGTAAACGTTGAGTTACCTTATTTTTATAAATTATATTTATAAATTACCAAATCTGGTACAGATTAAAATATGATATTTTTCTTGTTTTAGGTAATCGATGAAGACTACCTATGTCAAGAATGTGTTAGCCTATTGATTCTTGAATCAAATAACAGGAATGTAGGCAATATAGGTGACCGTCAATTTGACCATGATTCAGTTTGTGTATGTTGTGGCATATCCATCACCAGAAGAACTGGGAGATGATCTCATCAACTAAATTACGGTGATGCTGAATGGATTTATTCTGCCAATAAAATCAGCCCTCTTGAAGTAACCTGATTGTTGTACAGATTATTCCAGCTAAAATAACTTTAAATTAGTTAAAAATCTGTATGCCTTAATAATATAAAGTTAGTTCAGCAGCAACTCAAGCTTAACTTAGTGATCTACTCACTTTTTCTGTTAGTATAATAATTATTTACCCACATTAGAATTACTAAAAATAATTGTGTCTTCAATTGCAGTTGTCTTTGAATGCCCACGCATGTAATGCTTGTTGGGAAGCGAACTGTCCGAAGCTGTGCTCATGTAATGACGATCATATGGTATCTTGGGTGGGCTCGGCATCAAAACAACATATTAGCGCCTGCGCATTTTCTTTATAATATAAAGGTAAGGGAAGATGTTGAAAATGAATAGGTAGAATAAATACAGACAAATATAGGCAAATACATTACTTTTATTTCTCTATATAATATAATGTTCACCTATTCCGACCTGCTGGAGAGACTATTTACAAAAGGTTAGTACCGAGTTCATGATGATAAAGGCCCAAATTGTAGGAGAAAATAAGGATCTTTGGTACATATAAATTCACCTTTATCATGAGCAATTTATTCTTATTGACACAGCCCAGGTAATGTTTCATAGATTCCATTAGGAGGCAAAGGAATCAATACCATACATACAAATCATGGAGATAATTCGTTGGTTTTATTTTAAAGCCAACTAATATAGTTTTAAAATATTTTAATAATATAATTTTTTTCTTTGTTTTCAATGAGCAAAAATAATAATACGATACAAAAAATATCTGGATTTAAAATATTTATTTTTATATATATTTCTTTTTTGTTATTTTTTTCGCTTTATTTATTTTCTTTACATATAATTTACATTTTGAAATATTTCTATACAAAGTTATATAAAAAAACATTTAAAAATATAAAAATAGTAACCCACCGGCATCGGGAACAGGGTTCGAACTACCGGTGGTAAGGGGCTCTCGAGAGAGGAACCTCCTAACGATACGCGCCGTGTCCAGAAGTACTGCTTTCTGAATCAAGCCCTTGATCCAGCTGCCAAGCGAGAGCCTCCTCAGATGTTGCTCGAGGCTATTGGCTTTTAAACCATTGGCCGACACGACAATGACTGCTGTACTCACGTCCCACATGTCGACAGCCTCGCGAGCCAGATCAAGATATTATTATTTGAATTGTTTATCTTGCTCTGCTTTCACAAGGAACTGCTTTCTCGTCATGCGGAACCGTTATATCAAGAATCATTGCGCGACGCTCCAATCGATCTATCACCACAATGTCAGGCTTATTGGCAACAATAGTCCTGTCAGTGACGATAGATCGATCCCAATAAAACGTTATATTACCATTATCGAGAACTGGGTCGGGGGCATACTTATAGTATGCCATACTATAAGTATGATTCCACTAGGTTGTACTTCAAAGCAAGTTGCTGGTGGATAATCCTGGCAACGAGGTTGTGTCTATGCAAGTACTCTCCGTTAGCCAGACGAGAACACCCAGAAATAATGTGTCTGATCGATTCTTTCATTATTACACAGTCAAAACTTTCGGTTTCCCCGAATAGGTCACCGAAGCGCAGCCAAGATACGGACGCTAAGAAGTCTACATCGGGTCCATGTAGGGCTCTGTAAAAGCGTCCGTGAAGCTCCTTGCCCTACCATACCTCCTTGCGATCATTAGTGTCTAGTACTCTAGGCTTACGCCAGTTTTCGTTAGCCAGAGAGAGCGGGGTTAGGCCCTTATCCACTGAGACCACATCTCGGTGCATCCCTACGTAGACTTCTAGGATGTATTCCCTGAGGCTACATACCTCACGGTTGTGCAGGGTCTTAGCATTTAAGAAGCCACGACCCTTCCGAGGGAATACAGTCTCATCACCGACGACCGTGGGTGATGCATTCGATTTGCGGTCTGCAGTGCGCGGACCCTCCTATCCAGGGCATCAAGTTCCGTCTGAGCCCATTTGGTCAAAACCGGCATGACCCAACCATTGAAGGCGCGCACCTTGCTTCTGCCTGACAAAAGACTGCTTAGTACTTTATTCAGGCGGCCAAAGAAGCGGTCCCTCAACGATTGTTTCATGTCGGCAATATTGATACCTAATGCTTCCGACATACCCAAATACTTCAAATTCAAATTAATTTATTTTGTGAACATAAGTAAAACAGTAGGTGGTATGATATATAAAATTCAGAAACTATCTATGTCCCGCCGTTAGGCATACAAAATGTTTCCACACAATGGTCACAATGGTACATACAATTAAATTGTTCAAAAAATAATAAAAAAGTCAATAAATAACAATGCAATTTGGTTCATTAAATAATTAAAATCATCAAACAACACAACATAAAACAACAAAACGATAACATTTTTTTCACAACTTTATGTCATCTATGTCAATATTAAAATTACAAATAATAAAATTACAACCATCAATTGTCAGAGTTATGTCAATATAAGTATTAATGTAATAAATAAAATGTCAACATTATACTAAATAAAATGTCAAAATTACAAGCATCAATTGTCAGAGTTATGTCAATATAAGTATTAATGTAATAAATAAAATATCAACATTATAACAGTTTGTCATTTAGAAATTCGCTAACAGAGTAATATACTTTTTCTATCCATAATTGTGAAAGTCTGTTTTTAAATTCATACTTGTAGGTTTCTGTTGAGGAGAGGGATCTAAGGTGTATGGAATCCGAGAGTTGAGTTCCCACGGATTCCATAATCTCCCCTCGCTTCACATGCATGACTGCACATTTGTCCACACCAAATTCCAACCTGATGGCGCTAAGTTTCCGTTACCTTCAGTAGCTTCATCAATTGCAAATTGTTGGGGGCAAAGAGTTTCAGATCATGCATGTGAAGAAGGTGAGATATGACCTGACCATTTCTCCTCAACCGATAGCCTAGACCTGAACCCTCCAACAGTGTGCTGAGAGGGTTCAAGGCTAGACAAAATCACAATGGACTCAGACTATCACCCTGGAATATACCGCGCTCGATCTTTATCGGTTCGCTGTTCCCCTGGATCTGTCGACATCCTGGATAGCGAAGGATCCTTCTCCATTGCCCCATACATGACATCAGGAAGGTACGCAGAGTCGCATCAACTATATACAACTCCAGCACCTTCATGAGCCATGTATGAGGCACAGAATCATAGGCCTTCTTGTAATCTATCCAACATGTAGACAGATCCTTTCGGGGGCGGCGAACCTGTTGGCTAATGGCCATATCAATAAGGAGCAGCTCCTTAGTACCGCGGGACCCGTTCCAACATCCATTCTAAGAGGCAGACATTATAGAATTACTATCAATATGATGGTTGATTTTTGCTCTCAAAATGGATGTAAGAACTTTATAGACCAAAACAAGTGATTGGTCTGTAATTCTTAGGCTCCGCAGTACTACCTGATTTATGCAGCAGATGGGTAATTCCTGTCGTCAAGAACTGGGGCAGAACCGAATCTAAGGCTGATTGAAACTGGGATGCCAAGCGAACGTGCGATCTCTGAAACCATTTGATCCAGAAGTTGCAGTCCATCCGGCCCTGGAGATTTCCAGTTAGACAACGGACGGACTGCACGAGCTACGTCTTGAGGGCTGATGATGATTGCCCCCATTTCAGGTATCGGATCACACGCTCGTTCAACCTCCCGAGTCCAATCACCCTCAGTGTGACTGACAGGCACCGACCAGATGCTGCGCCAGAACGAACACATGGCGTCATCATCCGGTAGACGCGTGTCAGTCACACCTTGGTCCGGTCGTTCCCAAGCCCTATATACCCACCTTTCATCGCTTTGGAATGTGCGATTCTGAGTGTATCGCTCCACTCGCCGCTTGTACCGACGAATACGGCTTGCCCATGCACAGATCTTCTGCTTCAGGAAGTCGATACGCTCTGTGACGCGGGCCAAGTAGTCTCAAAAACTAACATCAGTTCACAAGAACGCCAGCCTCGCAAAGCGCATCACTCTAGGTCAAGTATTGCCCTCCTTGAAGCAGATAACTTGCCGATGAGTGCTCTAGCCTCACCGATACGCCGCGCCACCTGCACTGCTAAGCTGCAACAGCAAATTTTGGTCGTGTAGCTCCGTCGTTGTTGGGAAATTTGACGTGAGCTACACGACACGCCGCTACAGCTCCACAGTACAATATTGAGTGAGTATCGGCGAAGTCTTTCCTACTGTCAAAGCAGTTTAACAGCTGCGAATCTAGAGCACACAACAGCGCCTTGTTTTTCTTGTGCATAGGCAAATGAGGTAGACGTGGCCTAAGTTCAGGCGGTGTGGAACGGTACTCTCGGAATGCACCCTCTAAAGCTCCTCAATTGTGCGTTGCACTGGGTACTCACGGATATAACTTCGTCATCATCCTCTTCACCATCGTGGTCGGATCGCGGCGGAGCACTGGATGCATTTTGGAGCTGCACCGCGATCATTGGCGAAGCAGGCGTAACTAGGTTTCTCCGTGAATCGAAGCGTAGTCGATCAAGTACGGTGTCATCTAACATAATTATGATTACGCTGGATGACCCGCACCTGTTCCGACAGTCGTTGCGCCGACATGCTGACATCTGGCTCAAGCACCTGAAGTGAAGGACAAGAGTGCATCGCATGCGCGACACATTTCCACCGGCAACGGGAAACCTGTTCGGGGCCTGTTGGCCTCGAGGTCCCAAGCCCGCTGGTGGCCGTCCTCTCCTCGTCGTCGTGGTGGTGACGGAGTCGATGGCGGAGAGAAAAACTCGTCGTTAGAGCACGACGCAACTGCAGCGACCGGAGACACAGCACTCACATACCTTGTTTTTTTTTTTTATTCTTTTTTTTTTTTTTTTTGTTTTTTTCTTTCTTTGATACTGCTTTTTTCATTATTCTTTTTTTAACTTTAATTATTTTTTTTCACATTTCATATCGATAGTCATTAAAAGGCAGAATTATCATCACAGAAATATAGTTAGAATCATCTTTTGGCATACATTTCACATCATCTCTAGTTTAGCGTAAATTGTCTATATATTTTGTTTAATTCATTATTCATGTTTATTTTTGTTATTTTTGTTTTTGTTTTTGTATATTTTTATTTATGTTTTTATCTTTCTTTATGCGTATCACTCAATAAATTAGTGATAATAGATGGTTGTGAACATAATGTGATTTTTATTTCCCAGTAAGAAGCAAGTAAGCATGCATCATGCAAGCAAGCATGCATCATGCAAGCAAGCATGCAGCATGCAAGCTAGCATGCAGCATGCAAGCTAGCATGCAACACGCAGCAAGCATGGTTTCTGTCACAGCTCCGGCGCTCCGGGACTACGCGGGCTTAAATTGCACTCTAGGGGTAGGGCAGACAAGACTACGTGGAGTCGGTTTTGCAGCGATTCGTTTCTGCCACTAACTTTTGTAGCACAACATATTGACTTTTTAAGACAATATTTTTTTAATTTAAGGTTAAAATGCTATTTTGTAGAAATGGCAATATGCCTAATAAATTAATTCCAAAAGAAATTCAGCAATTTTCATAGTAAGAGCCAAGGGTGTTATGCCAAATAAATTTCGGAGCATCAAGATTCTGCCAGATAGAGGGAACCCTTTCATAACATGTCCATTAAATTTATAAAGTCTCAATATTGTAAACTACCAATTGAAGGTAGAAGCGAGACAACCCCAACACAAGTATTATTAATTACTTACTGGGGCTGTTTACACATACATTTGTAAATGTAACCTTTTGAGACAGCAAATTTTTATTTTTCTTTTTTGTTTTTTCCACATTCGTAATCATCATCATTATTCATCATTCTCCATGCCCTTATCCCAATTTATTTGGAGTCGGCGCAGCATGCTTTATTTCATATTTCCCTAATAATCGTCATATGAGTCATTTTAAATACAAATTAAATTGAACAGGGATTTCTATTTTAAATATTGTGTTGTTTCCATTATGGAAAATGTAGCCATAAAAAGAAATAAGGAAAATATAATCTGTCGCTGGATGGCCGACGTCCGTCACGTAGAAGAGACATTGACAAAACTAGTACAATCATTACAAAGTTTGATAACGGCAATTCTATATGGACTAATGTAGAGGGTCAATTCCAGCAACGGAAGTATTCAGACTTCAATGAGGAAAATCTTAGATTACTAAGATTGTAGTACAAAAAGTACCGATACCTAGTAACGAATCTATTTAACGGCCAAATGAATCAATTAATTTCGTAGAAATAATGAATAAACAATGACTGACGTCACAATTAGGGCCGTTTCCATCAGCTGTTGGATAACAATGCGTTTCCTTTTGTGTGTAAGCAATTGTTTCAATAAACGAATGACTGAGGGGGAAAGAATGCTAAGGAATTCCTTTTTAAAGCTAGATGGAATCAAATTGGATTCCTATACATATAGCACTGAATAGAGACTTGGCAACGCGACGGTCGTTGGTCGGCTGCAAAATCAATTTCTAGCATGCATGCAGCATCAGGCAGCGAATAATTGCTTGCTAAGCTAGTAATTATCTTGCTAGCGATAAGACAACGAAAGAAATAGAAGTTTTGAAATAATTCCCAATGGCGAAACATTCGCATAAAACATTAAACTCTCTACGTCTCTCTTCTCTTAATTGAAATCGACTATCGTGTAAGACAATATTTTGCCAATGACAAAGTAATAACAAGTGATGAACCGTACCTGTGCGAGCCGAAGCACTTGCTGCGTTTGCGCTTGTGTCAGCGCTCCGGGCAGGCTCCAACCATTCGCCAGCGCTTGCACAGCGGCTGCCGAAAGCCCTCCATGGGACATCTGCTGCATCTGCGCGGCCGGTGAATGCCTCTGCGTGGTCGCCCGCCGGCCCCGCGTTGATTGGCTGGACACGTTGTTAAGGGCCACGGCATTGGAACCCACCCCCACGCCGCCAACCACGCCTGGTGGGGGCGCGGGAGGCGCTCGCGTCCATTGACCACCTCCTGATACGGAGCCTGTAAACAAAGATGGAAAGTTTGTGAGGATGGTGCTTGTAAACATTTAACAGCAGTTATTGGAAATAAGTAAAAGAGGAATCTTGCAAAAAGTTTTTGCAAGACTAAATCCTATTAGCAGCCAAAGGCTTCGTTTAGTTAGATGACAGAATTTTGTTTGAAGATCGAATGGCCCTAATGTAATTATCAGGTCAAGTGCTAGAGAGGAAGAAAATAAAATATTTAAGCATCAATCAAAACGTAACATTTATGGTCTCTGGTGTCAAAACATTATTTTTCTCAGAGTTCAGTTCAGAAATGTTGCGTCATTCATTTTATCTGTTGGTAGGTACATATACGATGAAAAACAACGGGTCATTCTGATTAGGCCCTACAGTGCGATAAAAATTGCGCATCGTAGCAGTGTCCAGAAAATGCTGGTTCCATCCGGGCCATATAAATAGAGGATAATAAAACATATAAAGCGAGATTTTACGAGTTAACGCGGTAATGGGCAGTACTGCATATTGTTAAACATGAAATCTATGGTAACCTGGCTCTCCCATACTTGGTTCACACCAGAAGCTAAAATGTGTTAGAAATCGTTAAAATTTTTCAAATGCCGAAGAGTCTAAAACTGCATCTGGAATTGTGGGTCAAACATGCCGAAAATAAATCTTGCTTCGCCTTGAATATCGTGAGGGGCGTTCGGTTAAATATTGGGTTCCATTGAGAACACTACGATATTGGATATTTCTGACGCAAGATTGTTTTCTGAGACATAATATCTACCGATAAGTTATTATTTAGACCCTATTATGGGCTGTTCAGTTAGTTTGAGAAAAACGCGAACTGTCCTTATCTGACCATAAACTATAATCTTATCATTCGCAGAAAAGTAATTGAACTTATGGAAACAGAACAGGTGACTAACTACGATACCCGTGAACGATAAGTTAGTTGGAAACCTGTCAAAACTTTGACGATCTAATCAAGCGACTGCGTTATTTAAACGGCACCAATACACTTCATTTTGATACCGACCGTGCAAGGAAAAGACCATGAGAATCACGTAAATTGAATACTTGGATTAGGCAGGTTTCGCAATCAACTCAGTACTTACAATCGGTAATTACCTAGGCACCAAAGGCAGGGAAAATATCAATTGAAATAATAGACAATGGATGCCCTTGAAATTAGAAGAGTATGCACTAAAAAGGTCAAATTATAACAGGCTAGATGGCTGACAATTGTGGCTGACGTCATATGCCATGTTCTCGACCTGGTAAGCGGGTATATTACATTTGAAGGTCCTTCTGTACCAGTAGCGAAGGGTCAATTTTTGTAAGAGGTAAGCTGGAGTACATATGGTTATTGTAGAACAACCCTCTGGGGGTTGTTCTGCAGCTGAGTTTGCTCAAGATTTTGTTCATCACCAAGTTAAGATTTTTCTAGAATCTCGTAACTCTAGTCACGTGAGCTGTCAGTTTTTCTTACATCAAGCAAAAAACCATTGACTTTTAGTATTTTTTCCTGTTTATTTCAACGTCTAATGACGTTATAGCATTGAACTGTGAAATCTTACGAAACGTCGAATTAAACCCCAACTGCGCCGTTTGATCCGAGATAAATCCGTAGTTTCGTACCAACAACATCGCGTAACGGGAATCAAGAGAAAGCCTCAAGACTTAAGATGTCAAGATTTCTTTCGCCAAACAGCAGATTGTTGGTAAACGACCCGTTATCTTTTAACCGTTATAAAAATACTAATCTGCTTTGTAGGGCATTGATTAACATGTTATTTTTACGATTTTTTGCTGACCAATCCAATTACCCAATCTGTTTTGCGTTTTCCAAGCTATAAATAATACTTAAAAACCAAAGGACAGCAAGAAATTCTTAAAATACGTAACTTTTTTTCATCCTTTATCGCGAACATAAACGGGTCTTTCAGATATTTAACAATGGAAACAAGTCGGGATAAGCCGGGCTTATCCATGGCCCCTATGTCTGCGTATTTCTTTTTTTATTAACACGTTTTTTATGAAGAAAAAAGAAACCGGTTCGTGAAAAGGGGAGGCACACAAAAAGAACGTGATTGTGAAAGAAACGAAGGTTTTTCATACACGCAATGAGTTGTTGGTTACCGCCTCAGTGTCCAGATTTTTTTCTTTTTAGTAGAAGCGGCTGGGAATTATATTATATTAGGGTATTCTTCTTTCTCCCTTAAGAATACCCTGCTTATAATTTAAACCAAATTAATCAAGCTCTCTGTTACATGGCATTTCGAATTACATGTTACTGGTGCCGTAGTTATTTGTTGAAGCATTCTTACAAGGAATGAGGTAACGGTATATGTCGCCGAAGGGAATTTCAATGAAGAACTAGGTAAACAAATAACTGAGGAAAACTACATGTTTTTCCGTGTTTTTGCTAATTCATAGAACGAACGATAATTCAAAACAACGAGGACGACCAAACCGAATGTACTCCAGTTGTTTTCCTGGAGAACGGCGTTTTGCCAGGACTTGGGACTAGAGCTATACATAGCTCCTCTTAGCCCTGCTTTACTTTAAATCAATCAGTACTGCGCAGGCCAACGCAGCATTCGTATCGTGATATTTGGGTGGTTGTTATGATCATTACTAATATGACATTAATAAAAACTCTTTTCTCATAAAAGGGCTTTAAATAGCCCTTTTAATATATTTATTGATGCGAAACACCGTCTGCTTGAAATAAGACCTACCTCGAATTGCATGTGTGTCGTCAGGGCAACGGAGGGGTAATTTTGCTTCTTCGAGGGGATTCATCATCCAAACTGGCCGGGGCTGCTTTTAAGTGGCTCTTGACCAACCTGAGAGGACCTAACGCCTCCTGCCGGAGGCTCTACGCGCGGGTCGTGCGGTTCATGGCCCTTTACGGGCCCCCGGTATGGGGCACGTTTCTTGATGTGGCGAGCCACCCATACCTGAACGCGCCCCAAAAGGTGGTAGCCGTAAGGCTAGTCCGGGGGTACCGCACGATCTCCGGCGAGGCGGCGAGCCTCCTTGCTGGATTGCCGCCATGGGATCTGGAGACGCTAGCCCTCGCGCACCAAGACGAGTGGCGCGCGGAGGCACTACGCCGGGAGGAAATTCCGCTGCCGCGACAAATCGCCGCTCAGCGGACAGTCCTCCGGCGCGATCTCATGACGACATGGAGAGCGACTGTCGCAAAAGCGTGCAGAGCACGCCACAATACTGGGCATAAGTCCCCTCTGAGGAGTGGCTGGAAAGGCGCCACGGCGCCCTCACCTTCCGCCTGACACAGGACCTCACCGGACACGGTTGTTTCGGGAGGTACCTGCACCGAATCAGGCGGGAGGAAACGCACGGGTGTTACCACTGCGAGGATCGCCCGGAGGACACGGTTGAGCACATCGTGGAGGTCTGCTCGTGGCAGCTGCAACCTCTCGCGCCCGGGCCTGGTTCAATCCAAAGTCCGGAGCGAGAGGGAGTGGGAAGCAGCCACTTCCTGCGAAGCAGTCATGCTAGCGAAGGAGGTGGCGGAACGTAAGAGGGAGAGAACCTCACGTCCCAGCCGCTGCAGGAGACGCTCTGAGAGTCGGGGGCCACGTGGTGGCGCCACGGGGTGGTGGTGTTAAGCTTGGAACACAAAGGGCTAAGAACGAACATTCAGGGTTTTAGTCAGTACAAGTCTGACACTCCCATCCGCTCCACCCAGAGCGGGAGGGGTAATTTGATGATGGGACCCCCTCTTTTTTCAGCACCCAACTTATAGATTTCTACGTATACCGTTGGCATTATAGCAAGCGGCTCTTTTAACAAAGAGGTCTAACTCTACGTCCTTCGCTTCGACCTCTTTCCAATGAAGGATGACGTAATACTCCGCCTTCGCCTTTTTAAAGACCTAAAAATTCGATGGCGCCAATCTCCAAACCAGTAAAGTGAGCATGCATCTGACTAGTTTGAAATGCTAATTAGTATTAGAACTTGGCATTTTTTTACTACTTGCAGTAATTATGTACATAATAGGGGACAAAAATATGAATTCTTGTTTGTTCACTGATAAAGGAGATATTATTCTACAGTAATCATGCAAATTATTTTTACATGTCAAGGTTTCTTGTTGAAGGTTTAAAACCTTCGCATTTTTTTAAGAAACTGCACGTTCATGATTGTATTATTGTTAAATAGCTTTTTTTGAGATTATTAACTTGTTAACTTTTAATTGAATTCGATGTCAGGAAAATGAGGCTTATTAATTAACTAGTTAATTTGCCGATATTACTCTAGACCCCGTGTTGATTAACAGATGATATTCTATTATATAGGTCGAAACACTACTGCTGTTGAGCTCCCCTGCATTGTAACATGATAATTAATTTCTAAAGGGGATAGGGGAAACATAAGGAATAAAATGGGTCATCGCCATTTTGTGAATCGAGATGTCGAGTCTGGCACTCACTGACCAAGCTTTGAAGCAGCAAAATGTTCTTTCTTGGTACCTATAACCATGCCACGATTTTTTTTCCCGAGTAACCACTATAAAATCATGGTTAGATCGGACACGAATCACAGAATCGATTTATGAATAAGATATATGTATATCGCATTTTTTGCGGAAATACATAAACGAAAACGAAACGTCATTGATTACATCATTAATTTATTCTACGAATTTAATATACAGGACTGGTTGAGAAACCGCATAAAATTCGTAATAATTTGTGGAGAAAAAAAAAACACAAAAGGTGAGTAAATAATTGAGGTAGGTAAAGCATCTCGAGAAGCCAGAAAAGACCCCCCCGCCCTGAGAAAACGAAAAACTAACGAGAAAACATAAACGCAGACGCAAGAACTTTTAGGACCAGTATCAGGGTTCCTTGTGCAAAAATGTTTTACATCGCCGAAGTGAAAAGAAAATACTACGAAACGTAAGCAAAACAGAGCGTATTGTTTAGTATTATCCCCTCCTCAAGATCGTTCACTTGTAGCATCAATGGCTACGGCCTGTTATGTCATTGTTTTGTAAATAATGGGTTGCGACGTGTAACGTAGGCTGCCCTCTGAATATCTGCGAAGGAAGCCGATCTAGCATTAGAATATGGCCATTTCTAACCAATTAGAAGTTTTTCATATGATTTCTTTGAATACTTCACATTATAAGAAGTCTACATTTAAACCTGCTGAGTAGCTACCTTTAAGCCAGCATTTACTTTTATTGTGAAGTTCAAGCCGAAACGATAGTTGGTTCGATTAGGCTGACTGGAACTATCCACGGGTCTGGAGGCAGTTGTTTTTACCCAATTTCGAATTATAGGAAAAAGTGGCAAAGCATGGTAATTTTTAACCCCAATACAGCATTATAGGGGTATACGGTCATACGAGTGCGACGACGACATCGTCAAAGTGGCGGATCGAGGGACCCAGACACGGACGGAATCATGGTATCATTCCATATGATCGTGATGATCATATGGAAATGCGGGCGTTGCTGTTAAGTATTCGATACTTTTTGCGAGGAATTATAGTACCTATTTACACCGTGAATACTGGCTGAAACGGAGATAAACTAATCTTATCTGTTAAGCTTGGAAAAATTGGAAACTCTATAACAGACCATGTGATTAGAGGAACCACGGATATCTCCGGCAGAAAAATAAGTGTAAATACGATATCCTTGGTTCGTCTGTCTGGCAAAACTTAAGTCTATAATACTGGTTTCTTCCTGCATAGGTAGTGCAGCGCGGTTGCCTCAACTTAGGCCGGAAAAAAACTACTACTGGTTTAAACAAATTCATGCAAATAAGGATATTAATAATGTTTCATGAATGGACCAATAACCGAGTAATTTTGTTTTAAACGACATACGGGACCCTCGCGTCGCTACAAAACTCAAACGTAATGGGTTTTTATTTTTAACGTGCTATTATTAGCTTGAGTTGTATGTTTGAAACGCAAGACTTAATTTCAACTTACTTCCTGTTGTCTTATTGGTTTTTTTACTTCTTGGGATACTTGGAAACTGTTCATTTGAAGTGGTTACGTAAAATGACATTCTGGCAATTAATGCAAGATTTTGCAAAATCTTCTATCTTTTCGGCCTGCTATGGTGCTCTATTGTTTCTACCCTTTTTAGCCTAATTGCTGATGTTTTTGAATTTGTTGGTTACCTAAACAAGCCAAACAAAGTAGCCTACAGAAATTATTGCAGTCACATGAATCTTCTGCTGTTGGTTTAAAATTTTGCATTATTCTTCAGTAATGTGTAAATTCTTAATTAAGCTCGGGCGTTTTTCTAACGCGACGTTTTTTTATTGTGCACTGGAATTTCAACCCTTGGCGTTGACTCGTACGTTGGATTTCAAAAGAGAGCAATGAAAAAATCTCAAACGCGTTAGTACATGGATTTTCAGCTGCATGCTATAGGCCGAGAGTACAAATACCATTGCGCGGGAAATCTTCGCGTTTAAAAAGCGCTCAAGCTTAGAAGCGCCAAGTAGGTACCTATTACCCCAAAGATTGTGATGACTGAAATAAAATAATAATAAAATCATTATTTTCCTCAGCCAGTCTTCAAATCTTGTGACCTTGTTTTTTTTCTTTGCAAGTAAACTGTGAATGTCAAACAAGAACAACATTGCACAAATATATTTTTTTATCTCTTTTTCAAAGAAGCCTCTAATGATGTCATTTGAGTAGAAAAAAAGAAGACAAAAGCATTGTGTTTAGGATTGTCTTAAGACTTGTAAACATTGAACTGATCAACTACCTGCTAGTCTTCTTTTCAGAATAACAATAACAAGAAAAAATTTAGTACCCAGCAATAAAGCAATTTGCAATGAAAGGGTTTTGAGAACAGTAGCTTCTCAAAACCCTTTCATTGCATAAGCATTAAAGGAGGGAAGATAACATGAATTTGATTAATATTTTGTTGGGATATTTTTTTAGATAAACATGCAATTTAAGAGCACAGGCTTGTGTACCTTACCTATTTATTTGTGATAAATAAAAAGCTTGTATTCAATAGATTATGGATCATTGAGTACTGCACTTCATAATATTATTATTTGAAGTGTACTGTCAACATAAATAGTAAGTTTTAAGAGTTTTCAGCTGTTTTACTTGACCAACTAGATGTGATACAATTTAAATTCTAGGTAATTCAGAAATACTTGATCACTTACTGCTGCTGACTGTACTTAAGTGCATGGCAAGTAGTTGAAACAAGTGATATCCTTCAACTTCTAAGTGTTTAGTAGTATACTGCTGGATATACGCCTTCACCAACTAAGATGACCCCCTGACCAAGTAGCACACCAACGATGACATACATTTACCACTTACAAACAATTCTTAAGCTAATTATCTCACCTTTTGCTGATATAAGTAGCTGCGAGTCAACAACTTTGTTCGGCCAGTACTCCTCGAATTCCGTCCCCGGTGGGAAATAGCTTTTAATGTCTGATAAACTTATCACAGAACACGTCTCACTAGCAAATAGTTCATTCCGAATACCCTGCACTTTACAACAGAACTTCAAGTACGATAGGTCCCAGCCTTTTAACTGGTCTGCCTTTAATTTCAAATTGTCTGTTTCACCTTCAAAATAAAATAGAGGAACAAATTTCTGGTTGTCCCGCACTGTATATGGTACAACAGATTCCTTGTTTATCCTAATGAAACCACACTTGTCTTTAGTATTCGTAGTACCTCTTAATAACTTATTATAACAAACGTCTAGGAAGTTATAGAACTCATATGCATCTGACAACCGCACTACTAAGTCCTTCTGTGAGAATGGTTCCCGACCAAACTGTCCGTCACAATGCCTGTTGTTGATCTCGTTCAGCAGCCGAGCTTCTATCTCTGAGATGTAGTAACTTCTAATACAAGTACATGAGTATATGTCTGCATGGAGATAGTTGAGATATTTGTTGAGGAGCTTGATCTCCACCATCCTGACAGCCACATACTTCTCGGTGGACCGGTATATGTAAGGTATGTGACATTTGCCAAGCATGTCCCAGCCGAAATGACCTTTCCAACTGGCCTCGTCTGGGGCCGAGGTCTTCTTGTCACCGTCGATCACGGGCCGCATCTCGCCCGTGTTGTTGAGGGCGGGTTTTCTTGCCAGAAAGTTGAGTATGCCCATCTGTCCACCGGAGCCCGGCGGCGCCACGCCGACGAGCGAGCCCGGCTGGGGCCGCGCTGCCGCCACCGAAGCCGCTAACGCCTTGGCCTTATTTGCCTCCACCATTTTGGCGGCTAGCTCCCTGATCTCCGCCTCATCAGGCCGTTCAGTCTTTACCTTGACCATGGTTGCCATGGTTGGTGTGGTGGTCGTAGAGTCCGACATGTTTACGATCACTGCTCACTCCTCGTGAAATAAGAACACAGTTTTTAATATTCCACACGTCACTTCAATCCAGGGCTACATTCTGCAGCGTCGCTGTGGCAAGTTTCAGTCAAAAATTAGTAAACAATCGTTTTGCACGGTGCGCATCGTCCACTTATCACTTCACTATTTTGACAGATCGCCGAAGCATACGAATGCGTTTTCGAATATTTAATTCACTATCATTCACATATTCCACGACAAGTTTCCACCGTTGATCCGTGTTCACTGTTCATAGTCCATCCATGTGAGGGTCGACAGAACTAAGAAAATATAAGTTCCGCACTATTTTGCCGACGTCAACTTTTGAATATTTGTTTTCGCGGCATATTCATAATTATAGAATTTATCTCTGTAACCCTTTAAAACTTAACTAATTGGAAAAATATTTTCTTGTTAACCACGCTGTGGTAGGTAAGGAACATGAAACCCAAATTTTGTGTTCAGGGAAATGCCCAATACCGTTGTGTAGTCTCGTGGGGAGTGCAATTCATGTACATTTTTCACCTTTTGGTGACTCAGCAGCTAACAAAATGGCCGCCGACAAGGCTTTGTTGGCCAATCAGGTCACTGCTAGCGACCATACATATCTACAAAAGTCCCGTCAATGACGTCGATGCACTCCCCACGAGACTAGTTCTCAAGGACTTTTCATTTTGTTCTATTTTCGACCAATTTAATTTTGGAAATACTACTTAAAAGCTTCAGAAGACCATTCTGAAAAATATTTGATTTTTTGAGAATTTTAGAACCCCGATAAGTGCCTTAAATCAGCCTTTATTCAATACCTAAAATATAATTTATGAATGTACTCTTTACAAAGTAGTACTATCTGTAGTCTCGCTACAACTGCCTTGATGTCGCTTGGACGTTCCAATACAAACAGCGGTGCGAAACTCGACCTTAAGTCTGTGACATAGAGATTGCACGTGTTGGTCGGGTTAATAATCTAGATCTTACCAACAGTGTGTAGCGAGACTAGCCGACGCGCGCATTCCCCGAACAATAATCTCCTGCATGAGTGAGCGGGACAGCAACAAGTAAAAAGTAGATGTCAAATGTTTAGGTATTTTACTATGAACGTAAAGAGAACGTAGGTAGGTATATAATGCAATTACAAGCTTACGTAAGTATTTTAACCTACTTGGTAACGAAGTAGGTAGGTGCACATAGCGGGATTTTGGTTGATTTTGTTTTTATTTTCCTTTTTTATACCGATATTGTACCCTCTTTGGTTAGTTAGCATTGCTAGAAAAAGTAGATAAGTTGGTTTGAAACCTTATGGCAGGTGCCTCCATACATATTAATGAAGGTGTTATCAGTCATCAAATAACTGATAAGAACATTGTTCAGCGTTAATCTAATCAATAAAGAAAGTTAAAAAAAAAACTCTTTTTGTAATAAATTAACTTCTCATAATGTCAATTGCTTTTACGAAGAAAGTCAGAGGAAAATGAAGAAGTATTGTTGTCATGTGTATCAGGAACCTGCACATGATATTGGTTGACAGTGTCCATAGATTTTTACCTAGAAGGGTAGAACCTAGATCAGTAGGTAACTAATCAATATGTCTGGGCCTGATGAAAGTTCGGCCACTGGGTAGGTAGCGTGTCTGCGTGCCCCGCGTCTAATAAACTATTCATTCATTATGTAGGTAGGTATACAGCATGCTTATCGATCGCCTGATAGGTAGTTAACGTATCGATGTTACGGCCTTACGGGTTACCACGCTGTCTGTTATCTAATAAGAAAACACGTGGTAAGTAATTAAGTTATTAGTAGGAAGGGGTTAAGTGATTGCTCAAAGTATAGCCAAGAAGCAAGAAAGCCACAGACCTAATCTTTTTCTGAATCTATTTTTATTCCCTAAAATTATCTGTGTTCTCTATCTCGTCATACCTACCTACTTAAGGACAAGAGTATTTCGTGGAATGACGCCACTAAACGACCTACAGACTACGAAAAAAAGGCTTATCTGAAGTGTGGTTTGCCGTTTGTCATATTGAGTTTTCTGTGAAACTACTATAAAGGGGATGGGGAACACAGCACACCACTTTTCACCGAAACCACAGAATAATTTAGCTATTATTATACTTTGATGCAATGAAGGCTTCCCGGAAACGCCGGAGGTTTATTGATCCAGGTTGATTAACAATTCAGATTTTTGTATGTATGGATGCATTTTCGAAGATCAACCTTTCTGAGAAGTCTAGATAAAAATTTAATGCTTAAGCCAGCGGAACTCTACGTGTAGGGGAATGTAGATCTGGTGACCACTACCCCAAAATGAACGATAAAAAAAAAAATCATGGCCCCATCCTACAATAGCAACTAATTTTAGATCCACAGATTTCAGTTGCTCAACGTCGCGATGCTTGATTTGGGAGTCGAACCTTGGACTTCAAGGTCCTATACTACGCAGGCCGCAGAAAAGAGGCGACCTAAAACATTTGGTGGAATGTTCTTGACCCCGTTATCAACAAGCAACCACTTTTCAAAATCTGCACGAGCAAAGCCGAGCGTATCACGGGTAAAACGTTTATTCAAGTTTTTTTTATTTTAAAACGTGATTACGTGGCTCTTCTTGGGGAACCTGCAGCTACTTACTATTTCCTAATACTTATGTATTTGAAATAGCATCTTTTAGTATTACTAGTTTCAACTCTCTGCTGAAGAATTGACCACTACATATTGAACCCTCTTTCTCAATTCCCTGGAGGAGGATTCTATACTTATTGCTTTTGAATGGATCTACTAGCTTAATTACAGCTGGATTAGTTAGACCTTAGACCTGTCCAACAGCACAGTGGTTAGGTTCAATAGGTTCTCAGGAGCCTTTGAAAATTATTTTAGCAATAGGATGGGCACTCACCAAATCGCTCAGGGAAAAACTTGCCAAGTGTCAAAGACGAATGGAGAAAGCATGGTAGGCTCAAGCTCAAAGAGACAGGTCACAGGATAGAAAAAGAAACATAGATCTCCGGTCCAAAACAAAACACCGATATTCTAACAAGAATAGACCAACAAAAGCGGAGGTGGATAAGCCACATGATGCGAGACACTAAAGGAAAGTGGAGCAAGGTAGTGACAGAATGGTATCCAAGGGATGGCAAAAGAATTTGGGAAAGGCAGCCTCGGCCTACCCAATGGGAGGAAGTAATGAAGCAGTCCAAACGACAATAGAAATTGTTAGAGGAGGCCTATGTAAATGTTACTGTCTAGTTTCAGAATAAAAGGCTGTGTTATTGATAAGTTGGGCAACCGTGTCTTCCCGTGTCTTACATTTTTAAAAAAAGTTACACAATTTAAATTGTGTTTATTTATCTTGAACATTAACTTTTAATTAGGCAGGCTAAGGGACCTAAAACCATTTTGTGGTCTTGTGTCCTAAGGAAGGTGAGGTCAACAGCCCCCAACCAACTAAACACTGACTTTAGCCAGAAAAACCACACTGAAGATGATTCATCCGTTTCCGAGTAAAATCAATAACGAACAGAATATGGTCGAGTCTGTGACAAGGTGGTGGTTCGTCACTTCATCCGTCATACTCACGAAGTTCAAACTTGTCTTAAACTTGCAGGCATTCTAGGCATTCTAGGATCTTGTTTTAGTGCTCCAAGTTAAAGCACGATCCATCACTCTTGCCAATGGGAAATCCCAACCTCTAACCCACGTACCTATTAAATATAGGTACAGATTAACTTTGTGCATCGTAATATGGATAAACCAAAATAAATAAAAGCAAAACACTGGGTTTTTAGTTACATAATAGGAAAAACCAAATGCAACATTTCTCGCTAACAATAGAAAACTGTAGAATAGGTCATAACGTGGTAAAAATATATTAGCCAGTCGACCGGATGGTCTAAATGGGGGGGGGGGGGGGAATGAGGCAAAGGGCCGCTAGTTGAGGCTATTTTGAAGCACCCCTAATACTTTGCCATCGTAAACGTAGAACGCTGACTATGAAATAGATATATTTGGTATGAGCACTAGAATTCGAGTTTTTCCAGAACACTAAGCTCAAAATTTAGTCAAAGCATGTAGGTAGTCTTGCTTCTGGGCAGTCTATCATCCCAGAACCGAAATTCAAGATAAAACTGGTTCTTGCATAAGTATGCCAGCAGTAGTTATACAAAGTTGCTTCTCCCTAAGGACCTAGCTGCATAGATTCACGATTAATGATAACCAGGGCCGTAGCTAGGATTGGTTTTGGAAAGGGGGGGACCTATATTAAATACTACTCTCCAGGGAGAAATAGCTGAACAACTGTCTCTGAATTCACCTCAACATCACAACCATTGAGCAGGATTATTTCCAGGGGGGTACGTTTGCAGCTTCATGAAAAGAGCTTGCACCTACTCCACAACGGATGTGTAAGGTTATCGTTTGTTGGTGTCGCTGTCGAATCATACAAGGAGTAAGTCTGAGTAACTTTCTCGACTTATACAGAAAAGCAAGCAAGCAATATTATTTATTTAAAATAAATATTGCTTGCCAAAAGCCTAGCCTTTGAGAAAAGTCAGCGCAGCGAACTCGAAAAGTTTAGCACACATCTAGAATTTATTTTGTCAAAACTACAGAAGTTTTGTTATTTTATAAAGAAAAGCGTTTGAATACAGAAAATCAGAGCGAGCAAAGCGTGCTCGAAGTTAGTACTATCTCGGGTAGGTTAGATTTTTTTTGACCATTCTTTGTCGACAAATGCAGAAAAAAAAACTTATACTGTCACTTACGGGATTTCTTCCGTGGTCTGTGATTACCAATTATTTTGAGCTATGGCGCAGGCGCTCTAAGACAAGATGTTGCCGTAGTGTTACGGACTTACGGCGTGCTAAACCTCCTAACAGCAACATCACGCCTGATGAACGCTCTGCATTGCATGAACTCCGTAGAGACCTGGACATCCTTGTTTTGAGGGCGGACAAAAGTAATGCGACGGTTGGGTTGAATGTTTCTGAGCATGACGAGAAGTTAAGATATCTGCTCAGTGACAACAATACGTACAAACCAGAAAATACAACCCAACGGCGAGGGTCTCACGACGTACGTATCCAGGTTATTAAAGAGTGCCACGATGTCTTCTCTGATGAAGTTATAAACAAGTTCCTTGGGCCCAAGGTATAGCAGCCACCAAAGATTTATGGATTACCTAAAAATCTTAAGAAGAATGTCCCTTTGCGCCCAATAGTTAGTCAGATTGATTCGCCATCTAGACTCACAGTCTATACAAAATTCAGAAGGTATAGGATATAATTATTAGCGAGCGAGAAAATTTTAACATTCTGCCTCAGATGCGTTGGTTTCTATAGGTGCTCAAGATTTCGGAGGGGGATATGAAGCCCCCCGCTTCTCCTTTGACCCTGATGTTAACACCATCAGTAGTCTACCTATATCTAGCTGTATAACTAGAGTGCTCAGCCATTCAGTCTGACGATGGGGTCATTCTCATGGTAGACAGAGGCGTGTCTACTGAATACGCTCTAACTGTAACGCAATGAATGTTGTTGAACTGTCAAAATGAAAGGCATTGCCATTGATGGTGTGATACGCAATTACCCGTTTTTCAAACAGTTATGCAACTTACACAGGGTGCAAGGGACATACGATAACGGACGCACAAACGATAACCACGTATTCAGTACATCTTTCCGTACCGCCCCACATAGAAATATTTCACCAGTAATTTAAAAAAAACTGCTATATTTTTGAAGAAGATGTGTTACAATTTTTTATGTGTGTTTGAGGTGTTAAAAGGGCTTTCCCGGGTCCAAATCTTATGCTCAATACGCACCTGAATCTACTTTATTTTTTAATTAGTCGAATCTAGATACATAACATATACCTACACAGTCATATAATGACTTTGTATTACGTTACTTCCGTCTACGTGCTATTACCTTGATATTTCACAATATTTTGTTATCATAGCATGTCATGCCCATTCATGGTTTTGGTGTGGAACGGTAAATACGTTTCTCTGTTTATCTATCCAATCTTATCTGTCTTATTTTATACAAATGTATTCTTCAGGCGCATTTTTCACGCATTTTCAGGAAATGTCTGGAATTAGATAGAACTTATATTCTAGAGATGTACCTTGTACTTAACTGCTCGGCTTGCGACTGGACTGGTTCTCCGCGAAATTCTGAAGTCCCGAAGGGTTAGTTAAGGTTATGTGCATTACACATACCTACCTACATTTCACCAGGTGTGGGACCAGACACCAATCTATACAATAATTTTATTGTCATCAACTGATCAACCGCGTACTAATCTACTAATCCTGGCAGCTGAATCCAGGATGTCAGTGCTGTTAGTGAGAAAATCCTGATGGAACATCAATTGGTCGGCCTGCTGGGAAGCTCGAATCCAGGATTCCGCATTCTCAGCAGTCACAAGCACAGCATAGGACCCACTGGGCTACGAGCCCAGTGACGATACAGTCAAACATACAAGGCGGAAACAAGACGGAATGCTTTAAAAAAAAAGTGTCTTCACAGATGGATGATGGAAAAGGAGATAAATGTATGTGGTTGTCTTGTTGCTGTTACTACGGCTACTGATACAGACAGACTTACAGAGGTACAAGTCATCAAAATCAGCCGATACCTCTATCGTCTCGTATGAACCTCAATGCAGCTCTATTATATCTACCTACTTCTGTTTCACCGTTGCAATTATAAATAAAATATTATGCAATATCCAATCAAGTATTTTTAATAATAAATAGTCTCTGTTTTAGCAGGTATCTTATCTCCAAAATTATCTGGCCGTGGCAGCGTGGCTACGATGTATGGTACCGAGCGGGTACGGCATGGCTGCAAGTTGCAAGAACGACTACAGCCCGTAAGTGTCCCGAGTTCGATACTTCGGTAGACTAATACATGAAATTATTTTTTTCTCGAAACTGGGTAATCACAAGTAACAGTACGTTCCTACTTCGAATACGAATAGCCAGAAGAAGATCTAAGCTTTCTACACTCGCTCTCACTCACGTATTATTGTTTTATTTTTGTAAAAATCACCGCTAAATCACTACTAAGACTTGCGGAAGCAATCATTTTTATTTTTTTTTGTAAAATTGCGGGTGGCAAACTATACTGGCCTGGGGCGCCAAACCTAAAATACGCCACTTAAATACGAGCTAGAAAAAAAATTCTTAGGGCTTTACATACATGATTAACATTTAAAAGAGTGTTGTGAATGTTATCATGTTACTATAAGTTGTGAATTTCTTATTTTCAGTGCTTGAGGCTGCATCATCATCATCCACAACCCAACTTCGCCCTCTGCTGGGTGTAGGCCTCTCTTAGTTTGTGCCAAGCTCCATGCTCTTGTGCCAGCCTCATCCAGGATATTCCTGTGGCAACAATGTCGTCTGCCCATCTCGCCGCCGGACCACCAAAACGTTCTCTTTCCATTCTAGGTGTCCAGCCCAACTCTATTTGAGTTCCATAACGCGATTTCCAATATCGAAGATCTTCGTACGTACGAGGCTGCAGTGAGTGTGTATGGTCACCTCTGCATGAATCAGGGAGGAAATAGAGACGCAGGAGTGAATCGAGATAAAATTTTGAAAGGGATTTTAACGTTAAATTAATATGATAATTATGTTACCAGCAGGTATTCGCTTTTATTTGCTTACTTAGTTAAAGATCTTGTTGGCAACATAGGTACCATATTAATTCAACGTTAAAATCCCCTTCAACGTTTGGCCTCAATTCACCAGTTTTACGGTAACGGTAACCATGTTTCACGGGATGAAAAATATTCCTAAACCGCCATTCTAAGAATCTAGTCCGAATTTAGGTTACGCATGTTACTAGACACCATTATGACGTTTAAAGACTTATGGTTAATGGCTACTGCGCCGTGCGCAGATCGATGAATATGCGCGGCTTAGTGCCGGGTGGCTCCTATGTACCTAAGGAGATAGGTACATATGTACATATACACACTTTTGTATGTAGGTAGATATTGGGTTGGTCCACCTTGAATACCGTCAGTCTTTGCTGCGTAAATAAAATAAGCCAGAAAATATAAAGGCTTTTAATAGGACGTGACACACGTGCGGTTGATTGTACTAAATTGATCTTTGTTTATGACTAAATGTAACTTTAGAGAACCCAGTATCCTAGCTTCCCTAATACACACCACAAACTATATCCCACCCTCCTGATCGCTGCATAACAAGACGCAAATTGATACCTATTTGTTCCTGTCAAACGAGTACTAAGCTATAGTCCTATACTACCTATTATACCTAGATCTACCTACTTACCGCCTCCGGCTTGATTCATGGGTTCCTTCCTCTACCATTAATCATCTATCAATAACCACAAGTCCACGACTCAGACAAATAAATAAGTAGGCAATCTATTAATAAGTTACAAGTAAGTACATACTTAGTTATAATATAACATGTTCATAAATAGTATGGTATGCCTGTTTCAAAACCAGTTTGGTCGAGATCCGGTTTCATCATTCTATGCCTACGTATCTATTTATCTATGCAGTACAATAGATACCTACTATACCTACGTTAGTCAGCCTTTTTGTTCAGCTCAGGGCTGCAGGGTTCAAATTATAGTGGTCTTTATCATTTTTACTGACTGACCTGATTATTATCATCCCCACACTTATGAATTTATTAGAATTTGATATGAATGAGTCAATATGTTGCCCCTTTGTCTGTTTATGTTGAAATTAATATAAAAATATTACTTTGTAAATTACAAGTTTTACGTTTCTTAATTACAAATGAATTTACTTTATCTGACTGAATAGAATCGGGAGGTATTATATTTTTTTGAAAAATTATATTAATTCTGCGGTATCCAAACCCAAAGATTTAAATCGTCATTACCGAAGAAACTCTAGTTTAATAATACGGAAACACCTTCTTCAGCGTGAATAATCCTCTAAAATCAAAATCAAAATATTTTATATCACATAGGCCTCGATGGGCACTTATAAAACGTCGACAAAAAGGTGCACGGTTCGGGTTGGACGTTTCCTATGGAGAAGAACCGGCAAGAAACTCCATGGTTACTCTTTTCAAATCATTTGGTGTTACAGTATTATGGATACAGCATCTGTACTTAAGTATGGGGAGACAGCGTAGGCCCGACAATAAGTCGTTGCTTACTACACAAAAAATGTAGAACAAAATAAAAAGTTAACAAGCAGCTGGGAATCTACAAAGCCTACAATGTCCACACATTCACAAAAAATCGATAAAAAGAATCTATACAAAGGTAAGAGAATAAAAGTACTAAATTAAACAAGTGACACAAATACTGTTATCAGTGCTGTAACAATTCGAGCAAAAGATATAAATGATTTGAAAATTACTGTAAAATCTGATTCGAAAGAAGAGAAAAAATTTGAGAATAGTTAGAGACATCCACATATTTGTGCCGTTTATGAGCTACCAGGGAAGCCGCAAGCGCAGAAGTTACTAAGGCCAAACTTCTTTATCTTCAACGTAGTCCTTGATTTTGTAATATGCTTTTTTAATAAGGACACGTTTGATGTGGTTTTTGAACTTTACTAACTCTGTCCGCCTATCCTTTCCGATGTAACAGGCGTAACGTTAAAAGCAGTTGGGAAACCATTTTTAAACAAAACGCATATTTTATTACGTTTTGTTTCATATTGATTTTGATGGCATCTAACACAAGTAAATCATGCCCCCAACTATTATGTATAAAATATTCATAAATGTACTTCAATTTTTCTATCACTGCATTAATTTAATTATTTTATAATAAAAATAGTGAACAACAAAACGTTTTCTGTGTTAATCAAACTGACGTCGCAGTGCATATGCTTGACAGGAGGAGAGGAAAAGGATTTAGTTTTGACTTTGACGTTTCTTTCTATTATTTGTTGTTTGTATTTTTACGTCTGTTGTAGATCGAGAATTTATTATTTTATAATTTATGAATAAATATCATGTGTTTTCGTTGTGTATATTAATTGTATGATAAATAAACCGACATTTATATTATTTTAACAAAAAGCCATGGAGTTGATGGTCGTTCTATAAACTCTTCATAAAACTATGATGCTTTAGATAAAAAGCTCGGTGAAGCGCCGCAAATTATTTATTTTTAAGCTCAGTTTATCTAAAGGTAATAAGAAACTACCATGGGAGACGTTCAAGTGTGTCGTATTTGTTTAAACATGGATGTAAAAATGCAGGACCTGTCTGCATATCCTTTAGAAACTTATTTTGCATCATTGATGATAGAAAGTAAGGTAAGTTTGTACAAGATTCTGTAATTGAATACCCATTTAAAGGGTATTCAATTACAGAATCTTGTAATTATTATTTAGTTACTTTATTGAATGCTGATAATGTTTTCTAGCAAGCCTGCTTGGCCCCCTGCTTTTCCTCATAAAGCAGTACATATTATTTAAATCTTACTTCAGTATGGGAAAAGAAATGGAGCTAGACCTTATATATATCTCCAACTCTATTCCACACGGAAGTAAAATAGACAAGGTGGTGGTAGATTATTATCCAAACCCAAAGATTTTTATTAGTAAAGATTATTTAGGTTGCCATTGTACCCTTAATTTTGATTGTACCAAGTTATTCTACTCATAAATAAAGCATAATATATTCTAACTATATATTCACAATATATATTCTATAAATATGAATCAACCTTTTGTTTCCAGCCGCTGTACACCAACTTGCCACCATATGCCTGTTATCAATGTACAGCGCTTGTGAAGAAGTTTTATTTATTCAGAGAAAAGTGCCTCCAGAACCAGGGTCTGCTGTGTAGAATAATTGATGAATGTGGGAAGGTACAGCTCTGTGTATATAAACAGTAGTAAAAGTTTTTAAATTCCACCTGATGTACATCATTGATTTAAAGTGTAAAAACTCAAATAAATTTAAAGTTAAAGGCACTGATAAAAGCATATCTACTTATCTCATAAGGTATTTTTTTTGTTAAGTTGTGTCCAGGCTGTGACTAGTACCTGTGATGCACTTAGATGTGTTTCTCACAACACAACTGATTCTCCTTCTTCAACCTATAGCCACTGAGCTGAGTGTCGGTCTCTTCCAAATGTATCCATCTTTGGCGGTTTTGTGTCATGGCTATCCAGTTTCTTCCGGCCACTTTAATGAGATTGTCTGTCCACATAGTGGGTTCCCACATTCCTGCATCCCATCCGTGATCTCCACTCCACTTTCCTCCTCCATCTTCCATCCAGTCTATATCTGATTATTAGAATTTAACTCTTTCTAACTTAATTTCGAATTATTACACTTTACAGTTAACACACGCAGCAATAAAATCAATACCCAGAAAAAATCTCCTCACAGTTACAAATGTCACCAATGTAAGTATAGAAGATGATAGCACAACTGACTGCATCAGTCTAGAAAGACCTGAATTTGTGGTAGAAGTTATCAAAAAAGAGGATCATGATGATATTGACATTCCTGATCATGTCAGTCCAGATAATAGTTCCAGTGATGATGATGACGAATGTGAGAAGAATGACAAGAAGAAAATTCATGAAGTGGAGAAGGTGGAGATTTCTGTGAAGATAGACATTGAAGAAGAGTCTGTTGATCTTGAAGTAAGTTTGTAGGTTGAGGATGTTTTTTGATTTCTCTAAGACAAACTCCTTTGACTTTAAAGAACGGAATGACACACTGTACATCACTATGATATAAATTAAAGAGTGTGCTTGGCCCTTTCCTCTAGACATATTTTTATGGCATCCATCCTGCCCTGAGCCTGTCGAAGTTAAGAAGATGAAGTTCAACTGTTTTTAAATGTGTATTATAGACTACCCCCTTGGTCGCAAGCGCGGCTGCAGGTGCTGAGCGGTAGGCTTAAGTTTGATTCCCGAGTCATACAACCTTAACCGGTTTCTCCATTACGCATATTCATCATAACTCTGTAGTTGGTGGTGTGACAACCCCATACCTCAGAAAGGACGTAAAACAGTTGGTCCTGATCTCTCCCGCCTCGTGTTGAATTGCTCCCATCGGAGAGTTAAGTAGCAGAGAGTGCACCTGTTGGTTAGTTGTGCACTATAATATCTCCTGCATACTTGGCTTATCACCGTTGCCATTGGCCGCTGTGGCCGATATTCGATCGGAACGGGAGGATATTAACATTATGTCTTTGACATTTAAACCGTTTACTCCACAGCTTCCCGAAACAACAGTTGATGGACCAAAATTGCCTATAAGAAAATCACGGTCAGTCCAGTCCAAGAAGGGAATAAGGCCAAAGAGGACTCGCGCTACGGTTGCTAAGAAGAAGGTGAAGAAAGACGACACACAATGCGACGACCGACGACGAACGAATGACGATTTGATTAATGTTATTACTCTATCGGTACGTGTGAGTCATTACTGAAGGGGGCCTAGGGTCACACGTGCATCGTTATATTTTATTAATGCGTTTCCTCGCAAGACGCATGTGGCTTGAGCTCGCATAGCCACGAGGTTAAGCAAACAATCACTCTGGGTTCCAGTGGCGAAGGTTCCATACAACTCGATTCCTACCGGCTTCCCTTTGAAAAATGGCACAGTCAGTATTCTATAGACAAATAATATAGTCACATTAAAGACATGTACTACGGCCTACCTACCTCTTACAAAAATTGACCCTTCGCTACTGTGGGTTCACTGGTAGAGAATGCCTAAGGAATTAAGCTCGCCGTTGTACCTTTTTTGTGTGATCGTGAATCGTGAGTTGTATTTATGTGAACTTTACTTACATAATATAACTCACGATTGATCGCTAGTCCGCGCCCTTATTTCTTGTGCTTATTTTGATCAAACTCTCTGGTACGATGAACGAAAAGGCCTAAAGGCTTAAGTCCGCCTCTGTACATTGAACTGTCGACTTACCCCCAGCTTGAAGACCAGTTAGAAGAGATGAACAAACGCAAGCAATCATCCAACTACCTCGAGTGTCCGTACAAATGCCACCAGTGTTACAGGGGGTTCAACAACACGCACGCCTGGAAACATCACCTCACCAAACACTCTCCGGTAAGATATACCTAACCTACCAGGCCCGAAGGCACGTAAGAAGCCGATTCCTACCCGCTTTCCTTCGAGAACAAGGCACTCTGCGTAGTGTCTAGGAGTCTACTCAATACCTACCTAACATTATATCACGCTTGTAATCTCCAAATGGTTAGGAACACCGCAGACGTGAACCAATATCGATTACACGAACATTTTACCAGTTATGATTCACTCCCATGGGCCATGCAACGAACTTATTGCAATCAACCAAGCAGATATGTATGTAGATACCGGGCTACTACTGAAAAATTTCTGATGGAAAAACCCAATAACACTTTCGGGTAAAGTGTTATTGGGTTTTTCCATCAGAATTTTTTTTTTTGCTTGGGAGTCGAACCCAGGACCTCCTCATGCTTAACAGTAGCACTCATATTTAGTCAGCATGGGTCTTTGCAATTTAAACCTTCACGCCGCGTATCATAGACAGCTTCTCTTTGTTCGCAGAATCTCGGCGACATAGAGTGCAAAATATGCAAGTACAGGTTTAAAACGAAACGAAATCTTCAGAGGCATGCCCTTAACCACGGAAAGAGATATGTCTGCAATTTATGTCCATACAACTCTAGTAATATGTAAGTATAAACCCCAGGTTTTTCATGTTGTAAACAACATTATGATGAGCAACATCATGTTGTAAACATAATGTTGCTCATCTTTTTAAAAACAATGGACATCTGTTGTGTTACGATTCCTTTCTGTAATTCATGATTTGTTGAAAAATAACAACATCACGCCTGTAATCCCAGAAGGGTTAGGCAGCGGTGTACCTAACAGTACACCCTCATTTCGCCAGATATGTTTAATTCCCATGTAATAGGGGGCGAGCATGTTTCCTTCAAGCGGCACAAATCCAGACTCCGTGGCTGCTACTGAGTAATTGCTGATGGAAAACCCCTATAACACTTTGCCCGACCTGGGAATCGAACCCAGTCACGCTTGCGACCACAAGGAGGCAGTATAGCTGAAACTATGTTGTGTAACTTTTTTTCTAAAATATTTCAACCACACATTAATTTAGAAACAAAATGGTGGGCAAATGGTTGAGTGAACAAGCCTTTTTTTGAAGTGTCTGTGAATTGACAGAAAGTTCATATTTCAGAACTACTGTGAAGCAGCATCAAGGGTCACATAAGGGCGTCACGCACAAGTGTAAATTCTGTGATGAAGTTTTCAAGTAAGGAATATTTTCTTAAGCCAATGAACAAGCTTTAGTTAACTTTAGCCTAGATTAATATCATGTTATAGAATAACAAACTCAATTATATGATAACGTTCAAATACTAATGAAATCAATATTTATTTAAACACTGTTTTAAGCTTTCACGGTTTACAACTAAACTTATACTGTCACTTACGGGATATCTTCCGTGATTGAAACACAACAATTTAAATCGAGAGGATGGCTTCAAATTGTCAAGTACGTGGAATCCAGTTTTGAGTAAGCTCAAAAGTAGCAGCCGGCTTGGTAATAAGGACTCCACAAAACCTGGTGATACTGTGAGTGTGTTTTGCCGTGACTTAGTGTCGAGTTCCAGTAGTGCGCGTAGCAAAAGACAAAGAAAGAGGGTAGATAGATTTGTCTGCTCCTAACAATTTATTTTCCATTTACCCGCATTCTCCAGTCAACCCGCGATCATGACGCTTGCAACAGCGCCGAAATATCGGGAGCTCAAAATAATGAACAATCACGGAAGATATCCCGTAAGTGACAGTATAAGTTTAATATTTATTTAGACAGGCAAACAATGCATGGATAGTATAGTTCTGTTCAAACATTATGACGGCTCAGAAGTTAACTGCAAGTCCCCCCCGAGCCTTGCTCGAGCTAACCCGCGATGCTAAGCCAGTAGTAGTAAATCAGCCCCTAAATAATATGACTCAGATCCAGCCTGTCCCTTTGCTGCCCTCCCCAGCGGCGCCGCTCGGCTTAGCCGAGGCTCGCACCCCACAGGGGTCGCTGTCGCTTAGCTTATAAGGTTTTTGCCCCTGGCTGGATGCCTTACACTCAAAGCACCCACAGGATAGTCCGGTTAAGCAGAAGCCAGTCTCATAGATTGACATGAGAGAAGCCATTTAAAAAAAAAAATACTGCAAGTCTGCACATGATGCACGAAGAAGCGTCTTCTGCGCCCCGCTAAAATTGTGTTCTCCGCAGCTTTACGTTAGATGTTCCGAGCAGCCATAAAGTTTAAACCGTTATACCTGCGCAGACCGTCACTCGCAGCTAACTTCTGAGCCGCCATAAAGTTTGAACCGAGAAACTTGCGCAAACCGTCACTCGCAGCTAACTTCCGAGCCGCCATAAAGTTTGAACAGATCTATAGTAGTGGTTAGCACCCAGATTTATTGTTTTGTAGCTTTCTCTCATAACATAACACACACACAGCTCCATGGATTATATTTAAAAATAAACTGTTTTTGTTCACCACAGTGTAAGAACAACATATGTCAGTCACATGCGAATAAAACATCCATCGGAGAATATTTGTGGTTTCTGTGGGTACTCGTTCTATAGCAAGCAAGGACTCGTCGTACATAAGAATATGATGCACAAGGAACTTGAAGTGAGTACAGTGGAATTTGAACCTTAGAGTCACACGTCGCGAAGTCGTGCTAACATAGGGTGCTTTCATAATTTAAAGACACAGGTTCCCAGTACTAGTACCGACAAGCCGGAACGAAACGGAACCGATCATTCTACGATACAGGACAAAATTGGGTCGAAAAACCTGTATCTTTTATGCAAGCCCCCCAACAAAAAGTTTATAATTTGAAGGTTAGAATACTAGAACGTAATATCCCGAATTCATTTAAAGCTCTTACTGCACTGGAATTCCGCGCGGGATGCGGACAGGACTGCGCGCATTTATTGTTTGAATATTTCATTAGAAACCCACGCGAATATTCGCGCCAGTTTGAACAACTCCATACAGATTAGTTGACACATTCGACTCGAGCAAATTTCGTTACGCATCCTGCGTGCGATTCGTTACAGCTTGGCCGCAGCTCAATAATAATAATTATTGAAACTTTTGTCTCTTGTGATCTTCGTATTCGTAACTGCGGTGACCCCAAACTAAGCGGCGCGTTATCTTAGGGACCAGTTTAAATAACTCTTTTTGTATGTTTAGGCAAAACAAGAAGATAACACAGAAGATGGTCCATACTGCGAGGATTGTGACGTCAAGTTCATATCAACGGAGGCGTACAAGAGACATTTGGTCATGTCAGTCAAGCACACCAGGAGTACAGTCTCTATGTGAGTTGACATGGAGTTCAGTTTCATTTAATTGTTTGTTAAATATTCAGCACGAGTCGATATTAATGTTTACGTATAAGAGACACTTGTTGATGTCAGTCAAGCACACCCGGAGTACAGATTTTATGTTGTTGATATAAGGTTCAGTTTCCTTTGTCAACAGGAACGGGTGTCGTGTTTGCGGCGAGATCTTTACAGACCCTGAGGAGTTACGTCTGCACAATCGTGAGGAGCATCCGAAGAAACAACCGAAGCATTACAATTATAATCGGAAGAGTCAAGTTCGGACGAAATGGCCTGCCAAGTGTCAACATGTTGGTATTTAAATACAATGAGAATCTTCTACTTCTTCTTAACTAGAAATTATTCATTCAATTTAGAATCCTGATGTAGCAAGAGCAAAAAGGTCGAAATACCTAATAATTACGAACTTCCATACAAGCTTAATACAACCCCTCTAGGAGATGAGTCTTCAAAAGTTATTTTTAGTGCTCACCTTACTTATATAAGGAAATCTTGTGCAAAAGCGGTTTGATAATTTTGGCCTAACCTACTGTCCGCTGTTTGAAAAAAATAAAAGGGCGGACCAGGCTCCATACAAAGATATTGAAACCTTACACGCTTAGAACCAGCGTACTAGGTTGTATGTCAGTTAAAGAATGAACGTATTTGCAGTTTACTAAAACGTAGATTTTATCTTCAGTGTCCAGAAGAGTTTGCCACCCCTCGTGCATACTGGAACCATTACCGACTCAAGCACCCTGACAAGTACGAGCCGGTGCGGAAGAATTGCGTCTGCGATATATGCGGCAAGAGATACGCGGTGAGTGGACAAAGATAGGTTTACAGCACAGATGACCTCCACTGTGGTTTGCAGATATCTAGCTAAAGAGTGTAGTATCAACATCATCATCTGCCTAGCCTTTTCCCAATGATGTTAGGGTCGGCTTCCAGTCTAACCGGATGCAGCTGAATACCAGTATTTTACATGGAGCGACTGCCTAAAGAGTGGAGTATATTGTCCTAATTTATATATTCGTTTATTCTCGTCCTAGAACGCCACATCAGATATAGTAATTACACATATGAAGCACAAGAACTGACTGCCTCGTTGGTCTAGTGGTCGCGAGCGCGACTGCTGAGCATGAGGTCCTGGGTTCGATTCTCACGTCAGGCAATTTGTTATTGGGTTTTTCCATCAGGAATTTCTCAGTAGCAGCCACGGAGTGTGGATTAGTGCCCAGTTGATGGTAATATGCTCGCACCCCTATAACAGGACTTAAACATAACCGGCGAAATGTGGATGCGCTATTAGGTACAACTCTGCCTAACCCTTCGGGAATTCAGGAATGCGGAACATAAACACGATGTCAGCAACACTGTAGCCATGCCCCGTAGCCAATTACATTGATTCCCTTCGTCGTATTTTGTATAAACCTGCATCAGACACAGAAAGTTAAGCCCTTATTTGTGTACTACTGTTGAAATTATTAGTTGAAAATACTTGTGTGTGAGTGAACAAACCAAGGTTCCATTGAGTAATGTCACATAAGTTAGTGTAAAAATGACTTGTGTTAAATGAATGCCAGGCTTTTATGATCCCTAGAAATTTCAGTTAAAACGTTTTTTTAACTTTCCGGCTGTAAATCTTTATCTTTTACGGTTTCTATAACTATGATGAAAGTAAACCTATTTGCATCCTTGATCCTCAGTGCAACGCCGTCCTAGAGCTGCACAAGCGCACGCACTTCGGGGAGCGTCCCTACAAGTGCTCCCAATGCGACAAGGCGTGCTTCTCCGCGCACGACCTGCGCGTACACCAGCAGAAACACTCCGACACCAGACCCTTCCCTTGTAGCGTGTGCTCGCAGGCTTTCAAACGGAAAGAAGCGCTCGAAAGGCATTTGAAAGTAAGTTGTTTGTGTAAAAGGTCTACCTTGAAATTCAGCACTTGTAAAATGGAAATAAAAGGTCCTAATGGGTGACCATATAAATACTCATGAAAAGAGCGTATTTTGTTTTCCACTTTTTTTTTGAGGTGGTGCTATCTACAGAACAATATTTAGCTGACCTGATATCAATATCGCACGCATATTTTCTCTTTGCAAGCTTTGAAATAAAATCATAGAAAAAATAAATAAATGATAACATATGCGAGGGTGTTGGTTACTCTTTTGAAAAACTCCTGAACGCGGGTCATGCTGCGGGCTTAAGCTAGTAATAACTAAATGTACACTCAAAGAAAAAAAAGATGGGCAGAAAACTTGAGATGATAGGAAAGTATTCAGTTCTATATTGTGTTTTACTTTATTTCCAGATCCATTCCGGCGACAATCCATATAAGTGTGAGATATGCGGCGTAGCGTTCGCCAAGTCCTGCACGAGAACGCTCCACGTTCGCACAGTACACACTAAGGAACCTCCACCGCCGCGCAAACGACGGAACAAGGTGACCAAATAATATAGTTTTCCAGACAAAATTCCGGCTATGGCGGCCAGTTTCAGTGGAGACAAGCCATCGATGCGGAGATAAAATAGTGCACAAGTGTGTGCGCAAACGCAGGTGCACTCACTGTTCCCTTACTGTCACAGTGCGATGGGAGGGCGATCCGACGCGTCCGGAGATCAGGCGCAGAAACAACACAGACACGTGCGCTTGCGACCGTGAGACCCATGAGACAGGAGGAAAAGATTCTCCTTGAATAAAGCCCGAAGAATTGCCACACTTAAGTGACAGTAGGCAGGGCACTTTTTCGCAGAACGGATATCCGATGGACGCAAAAGGTTCTAGAGTGACAACTGTTACGGGAAGGCACAACATTGTTAAACCTCCCACAAAATGAACCGATGGTCTGGTAAAGGCCGCGAAAATCCGGTGAATGCGAGAAGCACAGAAGCCCTCGATGTGGCGACTTCTGGCGTATTTCCAACAGTGTTTCGGCTGGAATGATGGTGAACAGTTATGATTTTACATCTGAATCAGATGGGATGAGAAATATCGGTGCAATTGTTCGACATTCGTCTATTTGTAGACCTTTTGCTCGCGGAAAAGTTGTGGGAGTGCACAATAACAGCAAAACAAAGACGAGATTGATTCGCTCGCGTGATAAATCATAATATTTTTCAAGCTGATAGAACATTGCTTTACGAGCTAGCAACGCTATATAAATGAGAGTCAATACTCAATCACAATATGACTTGATGTTTGAACAAATAAACTAAAATAAATCAAACGATAACAAGTGTTTTATTGCAAACATTCAGGCGAAATCCCAAAATAATGGTATCAACAAAAATAGACAATCAAAAACATTGGTATTGCATCAATGTGTTTGACTGTCGATGATATTTATAAATCTAGTTAAATAGTTTAGCAGTGAATAGTGTTTTATTTATGTAGAGTATTTAATCGCTAAATCTATTATTTAATTCAAATCCCCATAGGTGTGTCCAGCAAATCAAACCAGAGACGTCGTTTCGTTGGACTGGTACCAAAAATGTTATTCCTAAACTATAATGGTAGACTTTCGAAGTATAGTTAATTGAAATCAATTTTCAACCTACTCATAGTTCGATTTGCTGTGGAAAGGAACTCTTAGAGGGTTTGAGCTATATCCTAAGATTATTCAAGTCTTGATTAAATAGGGCACTTCTAGGCAATCTTACATCAGCTGAGGTCTAAGGCGAGATAAAATTAAGAAAGAAAACAAATTAGCCCGGTTCATTCCTCTTTATTTTATTATTGAAGTGAATTATCAAAAGGTATTATATTAATGTTTATCCCACCCCTGAACTCTGGAGATAAGATAAAACAGTCGCAGTACTGCAATAATAAAGGCGTTAATAAGGTGCATCTTGATACCATTTCAATCTAGGCATTATGCTTTGGTGTTTCGAAGCATTTGGATCTAGAAGTCCTAAGTTTTTGTCAAAATGGTGAAAATTACCGTGGTAGGTGCAGGGGTGAACGGACTAGCATGTGCAGTTAAGATAAAGGAAAAATTTAAGGATTATGATGTGAGTACAACATTATTATTTTTTAATTTAAAGATTAGTACCACTTTGCCCCATTTATGTGGTAGCATTATTTAAAAATTTTCTTAATCCGACACTGCCAACTCTAGCACAATATATCTATTAGTGGACACAAACAATTTCAACTGGAATAATCGTTTCTGGGGAGTCCAGAAAAAAATGTTTTTTTTTTTTTTTAATATTTCACATTTATTCCATTTTTTTTTTTTTTTTTATCGTGGTAAAATCATCAAATGAGTCCTCCCACCCAGGGCAGAGTGGGAGGAACTGTCAGACTTGTACTGACTAAAATCCACGGTGTCCTTCAATAGCCCTTTATGATCCAGGGTCACGGTAATTCTATAAGTCCCGCGACCCTGGCAGGCTTTGGCCCTCTAGAGGGGGGCACCGTCATAATGCTGACACTCTTTGAGGCGCGCGTGGGACACAACGCGCCGTCGACCCGGGCATGGTCCATGGTCGGACAGCGAGTCGCCCATTACTCGCCGCCCGCAAGCCCGCGCCTACGGTGGCCGGAGATCGTCTGCCGACGTCCGGCGCCGTGGGCGTCTACCACTGCGGCTGGGGTGGAGGGAGGACGCTGTCCTCTCCCTCTCGCGGCCCGCCTCCTCCTTCGCGAGCATGACTGCTTCGCAGAAGGAGGCGACCGCTTCCCACTCCGTCTCGGCCCGCAGCATGGCCTCGACCAATGCCGGGCGCGAGAGGTCTCCGCCTATCGCCGCCGTGAGGACACGGCGGTGCTCTGCCCAAGCGGGGCAGTCCTGCACCGTATGCTCCACCGTGTCCTCCGGGCGGTCCTCGCAGTGGTGACACCCAGGCGTTTCCTCCTTCCCCATCAGACACAGGTACCTCCCGAAGCTTCCGTGTCCGGTGAGGACCTGTGTCATGCGGTAGGTCAGGATGCCGTGACGCCTATCCAGCCACTCCTCAAAGAGGGGTCTTACCGCAGCGATTGCGGCGTGCCCGGACCTCGGTTGCGACAGTCGTTCCCTCCATACTGCCCTGAGATCGCGCCGGAGCTTTTCCCGGTGCGCCTCGACTGTCGAGGCAGCAGGGATTCGCCCCGGCGCTGCGCCTCCACGCGCCACTCATAGACGCGCTGGAGGGCAGTCGCCTCCAGATCCCAGGGCAGCGATCCGGCAAGGAGGTTGGCCGATTCGCCGGCGATCGTGCGGTATCCTCGGATCATCCGGATAGCCATGACCCTCTGGCATGCGACCAGCTTCAGTGGTCGCGTCCGAATGCTCAGGGCCCACACGGGGGCCCCATAGAGGGCCATGGACCGCACGACACCGGCGTACAGCCTCCGGCAGGAGGCGTTTGGCCCGCTGAGATTGGGCAGGAGTCGCCTGAGGGCGGCTGCTGCCCGGTTCAGCTTTGGGGCCAAACGCAGGAAATGCTCCTTGAAGTTCCACCGGCTGTCGAGGACGAGTCCCAGGTACTTCATCGTCCTCCCGACGCAGATGCGAACCCCTCCCACCGTTATGTGGGACTCAGACCGTGGCGCGTTCAGACGGCCATGAAAACACATGGCCTCTGTTTTGTGCAGCGCCACTTCGAGTCCCAACTGCCGGATCCTTCCAACGACTGTCGCAACCGCTTGCGTCGCCAGGTCGGTCAATTAACAGTTGGATCATACAGTAGCATTAGGTACATTAAATAAAAATTATTAGATAAATTATTTAGAATGTTTTGGTCGGACCCGACTTGGGGAAGCAGACTGGCAGTGAGATGCTAAAACCCCAATTCTCAAACACGTTCAGATAGATTTCTTAAACTAACCGCCACTGATGTTTTTTAGCATCCGGCCGCAAATAGTCTCATAGTGGTTATTGTAAATTCCGTCCTTCCCATGGTTTTAATTTCAGGTAGTGCTGATTTCAAGCGAATTCTCTCCGAACACAACCGGCGATGGCTCAGGCGGATTGTGGTACCCGTACTTGTGCGGAGACACTCCCGACGATCTGATAGAGTATGTACCTACCCTAGATGATTTTATACAAAGTGTAATTGAAAATAACTGAAAACTTTTTAGGGGTCAACACAACTTTTACAGTATTCCATGTAGATCTTTGGGGACCATACCTGTATTCCCGAAAGGGTTCTCATGACTTGATAAAATGTAGGGAACAATTGATTTTTTGTTGCGATCTCATGGTTGTAGTGATGAGTACAACGAGCTCTTCAGATTTTCAATCACAACTTGAATAATTTTAAGAATTTGACGACCATGATCACGGCCCCTTTAGTATTGATCCATCGCTGAAAAAAATTCTGATCAGATCCTAATCTAAGGACATCATTGATAAGATTATTATAGTGGGATACTTTTGTTAATAGTGATTAGTGAACACCAAAAAAGTCGCAATTGTTGACTTGTTAAAATGAATCGAGTTTAAGCTCTTATCGCTAAAAGCAATGCTAAGAGATCCAATTATGTAATAGAGGACGAGTCTATTGTGTCGAAAATAAGGCTCGAATCTTGACAATGGGCTACTTTATTTCATAACACGATCAACAGTTGACCTTGTTACCTCACTATAAAGAGGCTCAAATCAAAATAAAGTCATTTATTCAAATAAGACTGAGAAATAGCACTTTTTGTCAGGTTAACCATATAGGGGTTTTAATCGGGCTTTTATGGGGTTAGGTGAAAACCCATAGAATGAAGGTTAACCCGTATTACAGGGTTAATCAGCCTTTAATAACCTGTTCACGCACAGAGTTTATTTTTTGTGTATCCACGCTCGGTACTTTGTCAATATTTAAATGGTTTACCCATATATTAGAAGGATTAACCCGTGTAATGGTTCATCAAACATTGAGTTATTATACAGGGTGTAACAGAAAGAGTATAGTCATATGAAAGGATCTGCTGCAGACTATCAAACTGAACTTCCTCCATGGGTCCAATATCGTAAATGCGAAAAAAATATCGGCTGTCCCACACATTTAGGTCGAGTAGGTATTGAAATTTAGTATGGGACAGCTGATATTTTGTCACATTTACGATATTGGACCCATGGAGGAAGTTGTTAGTTTGATGGACTGCAGCATATCCTTTCATATGACTATACCCTTTCTGTTACACCCAATGTAGGTATAATCGATTAACCTTTTAACCCGATTAATCAGTCCCCGAAACGCTCGCCCTTTGCCGTTGTAGCAAAAAACCTTTTTATATTAATTTCAGGAAATGGGGTGGTGAAACATATAAACTCCTCCACGAACAATGGAAAGCTGGTGGCTATGGCATATGTATGATGCCTATATACAACTTATTTAAGACTAAGGAGAAGTTCTGCAAGCCGCCGTGGGCTAATTTGGTGTTTGGCTATCATGTGCTAAGTAGTAAAGAACTGGAAGATTATAATAAACTCTTTTCTGGGAAATATACGTAAGTAACTCCTACGAAAACAAACAACAAAAAAGTTTAAACCTTACTGGCGAAATGTGGGTGTGCTATATATCACCTCTGCTGCACCCTCCGAGGAACACGGGAGTCAGGTTATGAATGAGTTATTTCTAATGTATATCTTTTCACTGCTAGTAAGGAGTTTGCAGTTTCTAATATGCTATTGTCAGGAAATCTATGAAAAGGATATAATAAAAGTTTTGTTGTGCAATGTTATTTTTACCCAAGAGAGTCATAAAATGCAAGACCGAGATCACACGAGCCTCGGTTTCACTCACGCGTTTTATGTCTGCAACTGCTGCGATCCCAGTTGGCGTTTAAAAAAGTTGAAAAATAAATAAATAACCATCTTAGAATCGTCGCTTAAAACCCTATTAATATCAAGACCAACCCTAGAATCTTTTGTTTTCCAGTGCCGGTCAAACTTTCACAACATTCACCTGCTCACCACCGCTCTTGCTAGCCTACCTACTACAGCGATTCAGACAAGCTAACGGCAAGGTCCTACAAGCGAAGCTGACATCCCTTCAGGACTCTCTTTTGGAGCCCTATGATGTGGTGGTGAACTGTACTGGGATAGGAGCCAGGTTCCTCGTGCCTGATGATAGGGTCGTGCCGATTAGGGGGCAGGTTATTAGAGTGAGTATCCAACAGCGAACAGATGTGTCGTGTGTGCTGCGCAGTTTGATAAATCTTAAAAGCAATTCTAAAGGAATACATCGTGAGGAATCCTATACCAGAACCAACATTTTAAATTCTAAATGTCATCCACCAACCTTCAGTAGATCATAGACCAGGGGGCCTACCATGACGTCTTACAGCAGGAGTAATTCCAGTGTGGTAAAGAGATGGCGCTAGAAAACCTGTATAATATTAAATAAATATATCATTTATTTCAGGTAACAAAGACAGCATAGCAGACAGCAGCAGCAATATAGCTCTGTCTCTTTCCTACACTGAAATTACTCCTGCTTTAAGACGTCATAGTAACCCCCTAGGTGGTAATAGCTTTATAGGCTAAATAAATGGACATACGACGTTGTTGCATAAGCTTTATGGCCCGCAAGATTGCTGAAGATCTTATGAGACTGATAAATTGTTTTTGACAGGTAAAAGCGCCTTGGATCAATCAAGTTGTTATTGATGAGGAGAGTGGAAACTACATTATTCCGAAGTAAGTTTGTTATCGACACTTTTTGGGTACAAAGTCCAAAGGCGACTGCAACCACAAATTGCTGCAGAATAGCCGCCTAATCGCTGTGACATACCGGAGCGACACGACTGGTTTCTATGACTGCCTCGTTGGACTAGACGACTGCTGAGCATGATGTTCCGGGTTCAATACCCAGGTCGGACAAAGTGTTATTGGGTTTTTCCATCAGGAAATTCTCAGTAGCAGCAACAAAGTCTGGGTTTGTGCTAAGTTGATGGCAATAGGCTTGCCCCCTAGTGCATGGGGCTTTAACATAACTGGCGAAATGTGGGTGTAGGTACTGGTACACCTCTGACTCTTCGGGGATAACAGGCGTGATGTTATTTGAAAATGATTCCGTAACTGGCGACACGCAACCTGACGCAGCGGATGGTGGCAACTTGCAATTGCGGTCGTCTTTGGAATAGCACCTTTAAAATACCTACGTGCTAACAGCTAAGTAACCTCTGTAGATCTCGACCTACTTAATACTTGATATTTTCAGCGAACAAACAGTTGTGCTAGGAGGGACGCATCAAAACGACTTCAGCACCGAAATAGACCCTAAAGACACCGACTTCATATTAAACGGATGCAAGAAAATGATGCCTGGCCTTGAAGTAAGAGATGTATTATATAATACATATTTTTAATTCCTAAAATAAATAAATATTAATGATTGTATTTTTGGCTTAGCTTAACATAGCATTGCTTTTTTGGTTTAGAAGTCAAGTGCGACTGCGGCCTGCGTCGGAGTTCGAATGTGTGCTGTTTATTGCAATAGTTTCGACCAGCGACCGAAAAGGTTACCCGTCTATGGGTTTTAATCGGGTTATTCTCTGTTAGATGAAAAAACCTAAAGGTTAACCCGTATTATAGGGCTAATCAGTCTGTAATAACCGGTTTACGCACTGAGTTCATTTTTGTACATAAAAAAATCAAGAAAGTGACGGAGTTAGCCCACGCTCGCTGCTTTGTCCCTTTCATTCTGATTAATCAGCAATACTTAAATGGTTAACCCATATGTTAAAAGGGTTAACCCGTATAAATAAAAATATGGGCTAAAGGTCTAACCTGTTAACCTTTTAACCCGATTAATCGGTCCGTGGTTTCGACACTTAAAGGAGGGTGTACTAGAGGAGAGGTAGCTACACCTCTTCCTACCCTTGCAGCCGGAAGGTAGGCGGTAAATTATCTAATTGACTATTTTAATAATAATTGATTCCAGCGCGCGGAAATAGTGAAGCATTGGGCTGGGTTGAGACCATCACGAGATGTGTTAAGATTGGAATCAGAGGAAAAGAACGGAAAACTGTACATACACAACTATGGACACGGTAAACTATCGCCATTTTTATTTTATTTTGTACAGTAACAAGAGACTTAAGCTGCAACCTTTAGAACGAATTTTCGACTTCTCTCAAGCTATAACTACAGTAGCGTTCTATACGAAAATTAACCTTATTCATGTAAAGTTCGGTCCATATTCGCATGAAACGCTAGACCACAGTCACCTGTTAGAATATGCACATTTACTTCAAACGAATAAAGTTCATTATCGAATGAGACATTACTGTACTGTACTTATTTTCATCTGGAAACTAAAGAAATGATGATAAATTAATCATTCCCTTTTTTGTACTATATTGGCTTGCCCTTTTGAATGAATTAGTTTCGAAATATTGTAGATGTATAAGCTTATGTAAGGTCTATCTTTTCATTCACGAAATATTTTAAGAGTAACTTCTATAAGTCGTAAAGTAGCCATAGCAACGAAAAAAAAATTATCTGAGTGTTTTTTTTTACGAAATTATTATAATTCTAAATTTTTTTGAGAGTTTTTGCATAAAACCTTTACTCCCATATTCTAACAATGACAGTAGGTAAATACGACGTAGTAAACTAGCGTAATGGATGTTCAAAAATAAGGAGCTAGTATTTATTTTGTGGGTCAAGTAATTATAAATTTTTCATAAAAATATACTCAGATAAAAAAAAATAACCCCTTGAAATGGCTTCGTTATAGCCGTTAGATGATTCCCTGAAAATATTTCGTGTATGAATAAAATAAAATATTTTTACAGGTGGCAGCGGATTTACACTCTTCTGGGGTTGTGGCAGCGAAGTTGTACAATTATTACAAACATACCTGAATAAAAATCACAAATTATACAGAAATTCAAAACTTTAATAAAACACGACATTACAATAAAATACAAAATAGTAACAATCATATAAATAAATGTAGGTACATGTTATAAAACAATATATTTTTATTAAATTGTACTGTTCCCTTCTTATTTCTACTGCATCTAATGCATTTTATCTTAGGCCATTTCCCAATGGTGTGAGTTTTTCTCGATACTAAATAAATACGTTTTTCATAAATGCTCATCTATGGAATTTATCATTTAAATAAACAGATGTTATGATAAAATTATCATATGATTAATTTCCCTATTACATAAAAGTATATTTATACATTAAGTTGTCAGATAAATTCAGTAATAAAAAAAAAATGTAATGGAATTTTCCCATCGTGTATTCCACTATTAAATTAAAAATTATTACTATTTAAATGAGTCTGGCAGTTTTTTGTTATATCCCTAAGCCCCAACTTCAAATTGAAAGCCCCAGTTCCATATTACACTTATGCCTTGTTTTACGAAGTCTAGCTAAAAGTAAACTTTGGCATTATGAGTAGTGTTGGCTGATAGTGTCATAAATATCAGTTCTTCTCTGACTTCTCACTGGAATTTGACTCCGAACTTCTTCTACCATTCTCAGATCTAGAAACAAATATTATTTCTTTTAAAAAGAAAAAAAAATAAGTAGTGATCATTTTATGGGTGTATCTCTGAACTCCCTTGGCAACTGTAATCTAAAAAGTCGGAAAATACATTAGGAATTTATTTGTGGATATCGAAGACTTTTTTGTCATAAATAGCCAATGAATGCAGTCAATGCGAGCGATTTCAGTCAATGAATAAATATCGGGACAGCGGTTTCAGCCTAGCGTATTTTTCAGCTAGCGCGTTAAGCTCGTAACGGCTTACGCGCTTACACGCGCGCCACATTTTACACTTCAAAAAACCGGACACGCGCTTATTCCGGTGAGGGGCATATTCGAGCTTATAAGCGCGTCAACGATCCGCGCTCATATGAGTTGCGCGTGAGACAGAAGTTGGCGCACCTACATGAGCTTCCAAAAACGAGCTTAAACAAGGTGAAAACACGCTAATCTGAAACCGCCCATAGGCTAAATACAGCAATGATTTTAATGTGAAACAAAAGGCGGTCAACCGCTTGTTGGTTAAATTGGCGACAAGATAAATGTTTCTTTTCGATACGGTTACATAATATTTTAATAATTTTAAATAGGTTGGCCCAAGTAGGTGGCCACGCCAATTGCGGCATCAATGGCGTTTTTAGGACCTTGGAAGAAAATAAATGTAAACAAAAGAAGTTATTTAGTAGCTCCCATTCACATCACAAAGATCACTTACCAATATCAGCACACAACTGGCCAGGCTTCTCATCCAACTCTTTAACAACGGCTCCCCAAGGGTCGATCAGCATGGTGTGTCCCCACGCCACATAGTCAGCCGATTTGTCCCGGGCTGGACTGACCAGCGCTACCCATAGCTGCAGGTCGTTGGCCCTAGCTCGACCGAGGAGCTCCCAGTGACGAGGGCCGGTTGTCATGTTGAAGGCACCGGGGTAGATCAGGACGGAACAGCCTGGAATAGCGAAGGGTAGTTTTAGTCATCTAAATCGGTTGGTCGAGGATGGATAAAGTAAGGAATGATGGTTATTAGAACCAGTTCGAAAGTGGTGTCTGTAGCAGAAAAGTTGAAAGGCAGTCGTCTGCCTTGGTATGGACTTGAGATGAGGAGGAATGAAACGCATGTGACTTAAAGTTGAAGTAAAAGACTCATCATCTGCCTAGCATTTTCTCAACTTTGTTGGGGTCGGCTTCCAGTCTTGCCGGATGAAGCTGAATACCAGTATTTTACTAGCAGCGACTGCTTATCTGATCTCCACATACCCCTTGGTAAGACAGGTTGTTAGACTTTCGTGCCAATACTAACTACCTGTAACAACTGTCAAAGATTTACAATTGACAGCTGGGACCAACGGGTTAAAAAGCTTTCCGAGGCACAGATGATACTCGGTATGTGATGGGTGGTCACCCATCCACGGACCAACCTAGAAAAGCGCGGTTTAACCTGAAGATCGACCCGAGCGGCTGTTATTATTTAGCCACGAGAATATTGATGGAAGGAGAGAAAGACCAACGATTTTAATTTGACAAGAGTAGGAAGGTGATGACATCGTTTGGTCGAGGGTTCTCTAGATCACTCTCGAGTATTTAACAGACAAGAAATGTCGTTTGCGGTAGTTTACAAGGTACGCTGGTAGCAGTGAAACTTTCGGGTAACTGAAGAAAAGTAACGAAAATAATGGTAAAGACCACCGACTGGGCGACAGCTTCAAAAAACACTGACAAAATCAGCTCATTCCGAAGTAATTATAATTATTCTGTAACTGATCGCAAAAAAATATTGAAAATTATTCTTAAACAGCCAGCCCAGTGGTGGCGGCCCCGACTTACGGACAGTAAGTCGTGGGTTCGAACCCAGGCAGGCGCATTACTTTGTGTAATTCATTTCATCACCATTGCTCTCAAAAACGGTGAAGGAAAACATCGTGAGGAAACCGGCATGTCCCAGAACCAAAAAACAAGGATATGTGACATCTACCAACCCGCAGTGGGCCCTCATGGTGGATTATAGCCCATTCCCACTCATAGAGAGGTCGCCATGTGTCACAGCAGTGGGAACATTTTAGGCTGATTATGTTATTATTATGCTTATTCTTTAACAATATTTTGTTTCTTACCTTCTTTAGACATTATCTGCGCCATCTCAAAGAACCGCAGATCGTAACAGATCCCAAGGCCTATCTTCACGCCGAGATACTCAAAGGTCGTGATGTGATCTCCAGCTGATAACACGTCCGACTCCTTGAATGTAATCTTACCGGGAATGTCTATGTCGAATAAGTGTACCTGGAACCAATGGTATTGCCGTAAATTATTTATTATTGATTATTAAGTATAAATTTAGTAAACTAATTACTTATTTATTTATTTATTTGTTTAGGATCTCCAACAAAGGATGTACACAAACACGAAATAAATAATCGACGAAAAAGTATCACGTAGGTGTACTCCTTCACTTACAGGAGACCATAGCATGCTTAATAAAATGTATAACTAAGCTAACAAAGATATAGTAGCATTTAAAAAATAAAATCAAAACTTATTAAGGTAATAACATTAAATTGGAAAAATAAAATTAAAAATAACAAAGTCATAGTAGCAATTAACTTACATGCTAGATGACTAATTAATTATAATCAGTTAGTGTGACGATTGATTAGTCATAGTGTTAATCAAATAATCATTATTGATTATTGAAATATTATACTAACAGCTAAATAAAACATTAAGTTCACTTCAGTCGTCACATATTCTGCTAAATTAATCGAAGTTATAATACGTAATGTTTAAATCTTCTCTAGGGTGGGTTTACGAGGATTAACTACGAAAAATTACAGATTTACTTATCAAAATCAGTCTGTATCTGTATTGTTCTTATTTGGGTATGCTTGTGCGGTGCGCGCCAACTGCAGGTGCTTTTTCTACACGGGACCCCGTGCCTTTCATTAATTCATTTCATTCATTCAAGAAGCATTTAATCATCAAGTCATGGTTGATGACTAACGACTTTAGTCAAAATAATTCAATTATGATAAAATTAGTCATGATTACATTAGTCATAAATTGTTTTAAAAATTAAATTAGTTGATTCGCACAACACTGCTACGCAGTATTGCAGTTTCGGTGCCGATAAATTGCAGGCACGAACATGTTAATTTTGCCACTTAGGTGGCACCTACGTGGTTAACGTGGTTATCGCATTCCGGTAGGATACCAGTCTGCCTGTTTTTGTCAGCATGAGCGATATATCTCCAAAGCCATGTCTCCAATAAAACTGCGTTGAAGTGCGTTGTGATGCGAAGTCAGCGTTATAGTCAAAACATTCTGTTTCTTAATCAGAGAAAGACATTTTATGGTGCTCCCACACTGCTGTTAAAAATGTTTACAATATGAGTAAACATTTTCCAAAAAAACATTTTGATCACAATGTTAAGAGAATATTTTCATGTTAGGTAATGTTAGCTAAACAAATTTGTTAGTTAACATTTATTTATTTTAACTTCATGTACAAGAGTGGTACATAGGCGGACTTAATGCCACAAGGCATTCTCTACCAGTCAATCTTTGGATCAAATAGGACAGCATTGTGATAGAGTACAAAAAAAAAAAAAGTAAAATACCATTTTGTTAACATAGATCACACACACACACACACACCTGGATCACATTTATCCAGGCGACAGCAGGGTAGGTTTAGTGTGTGGCCCGTTCTAGTGTACGCCACGCCGTGCCATGCCGTCATGTTTTCAAATGTAATAAATGTTTGTAAACACTTTCCATCAGTGTAGCACTCAAAACATCTAACAATTCCTAACATTTGTTAGTAAATTTATTAAGTGTTAGAAAATGTTTTTAAACGTTTTTAACAGCAGTCTGGGAGCACTTTTATAGAGAAATATTTATATTTATAGCAGTGATAGCCTAGTGGTGTGACCGTCGGACGGCCAAGTTCGAACCCAAGGCGCGTGCCTTGATTTTTCGGATTCATGTGCGTATTATATAATTGTCACTTGCTTCGGTGAAGGAAAACATCGTGAGGAAACCAGGATGCCGGAGAGATATTTCTTGACGGTATGTAAAGCCAAGTCAGAGACCCATGGGCGGCATAAAAACCCTGACCACAGGTTAGGCACTAACCACATGATAGAGAAATATTCTGGTTTCAATGAAAATTCCCTGCGCTAAAGCCTGCTAGTGTTAAGCTGAGGGATAGTTAGGCTGACCATAGCCATGGGCATTCACTAAGCTATTTATGTTGAGGTTAAGTCAAGCAAGCTCTTTTTTAGTATTTATACCTTTCTATGCTGCGCGATAAGATTCCCGCAGTGGTCCCAGACGGTGCACGTGTTGTACAGATCGTCGCCGCTGCGCTCGGGCAGGGTACCGCCTACCACACACACGCCGGCGTCCATGGCCGCGCGCTGCAGTGCCCTAGATGACTCGCCGTCAGGCACGCACTCTGCGTACTCCTTGAAGTATTCTGCAATATTGGTAGTTGTTGTATTATGTTTTACATCTTTTTACTCACACATTTTGATAGCCCATAGTGTTCCCACTGCTGGACAGGCCTCCAATCTTAATTTTTTTTTTCTATCACTTTGGTTTCTTACCCTCAGTTCTTTAAAAGTTAAGAGATTATAAAATCAAAGAAATAGTGTGTCAACGACTCAACTTTTCTCTAATACAAGCACAGTTTACTGTATGGCACAAGTCAATTGTAGTATAGTTATAGGAAGTTCCACTTCCGGATGGTGTCCAGAGATCTATTCAGCACACCAAGACATAATTATGAAACCATCAAATTACAAGCGCAGAGTCAACTTTACTTACAAGCCAACAGTAGATTAAGCCAGAACATGAGAAGAGAACCTGAAAAAAATCCTACAACCAAAGTTGAAAATAGTTATAAAGAAATATTCATAGTCGATTGCCAACCTTCAGTAACGAGAGAGCCACCAAAAGAAGTTGTAGATAATTTCTAGGACTTGTACTTACTGGTGCCATAGGGCGCATTAAAGAATTCCGGCAGGGCCACTAGTTGGGCGCCATCACTTTTAGCCTTATGTATTTGTTGTACTGCATTGGCTAAATTTTTCTTCTTGTCCATGCCCACTGCCAGCTGGACCAGGGCAATCCTTAACCCTGGAAAATAAAATATTGTGGAACTCTTAACATAGTTTATTAATCTATTTATAAAAAAGACTTATTTGTAATTAAATTACTATACATATGAAAAGACAATTTCTAATGGTTTAATAAATAAAGTAATGACCATACTAATAGTAATAGTTTGTAATGGATATGGAAGCTATTCAAATACTTATATTATTTATGAATTGAATCTGCAGGACCACAGGGTGATCTCAATCCTGTAAGATTTTTTTGAGTAGCAGTAAGTGACAATTGAGAATTTATTTCCATATTTTTCAAGCTCAATTTGACATCACAAAATGCTGCATATATTTCAGATCTTTCGTACATCGTAATATCACACCTAGTTAGGTAGGGTAGGTAGACAGAAAAACTCAATAAATAATACAAAATAAATTCACTAAAAAAGTATAATATATAAGAAATGAATTACTTCTTTGTCCACAACAACACTGCCCTGAATAGTTTTGGGTTAAAGTCTTTAATAGATTATGTTTAGCTGGGGAAATCAAAGAGAGTAGAACTGAAACAAGATATTAATGAAAATTAAAATGTTCATTAATAAAGCAAAAACAATGCCTGTTTAGAGAAGAAAAAAAAATGTTTGTCTTCTCTCAACTTATCCATTTAGTACCAATTTTTGAAGTGTCTTGATAACTTATCTTAATTGCTTTGATAAATTATGTATTGTGTACTTCACAACTGCTCTCTTATAATATTGGTACTTAGAGATAAAATACTCGCTTCAATACAAACCAACCTTTATCACAATGCATTAAAGTTTTATGTATTTTGACTTTAAATTCTGAGGTTAACATATACAAAAAGATAATGTAATGATGTAAATGTGCAACTCTAAAAAATTTAATGAATTCTGCGTAACATTCTCACACAAATCTGAGGGGGTAACCACAATCGGCTAATTTATTAAAATCAGGAACTTTAAGTATTCACCGCCAACACTGGTTGTTTAATCTAACTTTGTGTGAAGAAATGTGTTAGTAGAAGCTTGTAGAATAACAATAAACTAGGAAAGAAGTTAAAAAACCAACTGTAATACTGTACCACCAAGATTTAGAATGGGTTTCTGTAAAAATCGCGGATGCGCTGCATCGGGACTCGACATTTTGCACTCACGGTTAGACTGTAACTACGCTATCGGTTGTTTACCTCTTTTGAACATGCCTCGTATCGATTATGATATTATTTTGAATTTTGCTGTGTTCTCAGATAATATCAAAGTATAACACGGTGTAATGCAAAGAGTAGAATATAGCTATACTAAAAGAGTAAGAGTGTAATACAAAATATGTCACATTAAAAACATGACAGCTGTTATAAAGATTGCCGTTGGTGACAATCAGCTGATTACGATGCATTCAAAACTTAGGCTTTTGATAATAAAGTCGTAAATTGGAACGCATTTTTATTTATATCATTTCCTGTAAAAGCAAGCGGATGATGATTCTAGACTGTGCTAGACCGTGGACGAAGCACGGATCCAAAAATTCACCAACATGTTTTAGAGATCCAAGTAGAAAGTGCCTGTGTAGTAGTAGTACCTGCCTCCTTTAGGCGTACCTGCCTCATTTTAGGCGTCCCTAGTACCTGCCTCCTTTTAGGCGTCTTGAGGAGGTTGTTGATAACGACCGGAAGTGAAAGTCCAGCAGTTGAACGCAAAGTTATGGATCGGTTATTAACACATATACAGCTTGGCAAAAATGTCCTGAAACGGAACTAAAAAATTTCATCGTTGGCAACTTCTCCTACTGTCACGTCTAGTCAGTACATGTAATGTCATTTCATGATATCGGTGGCTGTTTTTCGTGTATTTTTTGTTATTGTGTTTGAATTGGTGACTCAAAGGGTTCAAAATGAACAGAAAAACCATCCGCAGCTCCGCTAGAGAGATAATTTATAAAGTGTATGCGAGATGTTTGGTGGAACTTGAAGCTGGACAAATTTTATCGGATATCAACGATGTTTATAAAAGAACTGCTGAAATGACAGGTAATATGTTCTTTTATCTAAGTAATCGGATGTAATATGTGTGTTCAAACTTGCAATAGATAGTATAAACCATTATATAACTTTTATTTACATTGAAAAATACATCGATGAATTTTGAGGTTATGTTTATTTACAAAGAAGCACGCTCCTATAGTTTTGATACTTTTTGTGTTACTTCCAGAATAAAAATAACTAAGTATATTATTTTTCTAGGTAAATCCGTAAGTACCATACGGCGAATTGCTAAAGAAGGGCAAACAAACAAAGGCATTTTCTCCACTCCAGGGAAACATAGAGCGGGGCGACCTAAAAAAGAATTGGATGATTTTGACTTGTGCGCGATCAGACAAAAAGTTCAGTTCTGTTATACTGTCAAAAAGATTGTAAGTCGAATTTTTAACCATTTATGAGATATAATAAGATGCAACTGATTTTCTATTGTTATACGTGTGTTAAAGTGTTTTTATATTTTTCTATCAAGGATATGCCGAGAGCTAACCTTAACTATAATTTTTAGGCACCAACTCTACGAAACCTTCTACCTGTGGTCAGAGAAGACATTGGATTTGACGGGAGCCGTGAACACCTACGGAAAGTACTAAAAGCCCTGGGCTTTCGATATAAAAAGTGCCAATCAGACAGGCAAGCTTTGATGGAAAGGCAGAATATTGCTGCAAAGCGTGAAACCTACTTGGACATTATTATTAAAAACAGAAACTTACCTGATGATCTGAGAAAGGATATTATTTATCTAGATGAAAGCTATATTCATGCCTCCTACAAATTAAAAAAATGCTGGCAATCCCTTGAAGTTAGTGGAATAAAAGAAAATGTGTCTAAAGGCAAAAGGTAGGTTGTTGCTGAGGCATACATAGGTAATTAGGTACTAATAAATCATATCACTACCCATTTTGTTTTAATCATTTTGTTTTCTTTTTAGGTACATAATTGTACACGCAGGGAATGAAAATGGCTTTGTGCCGAACGCATTATTAATATTTAGTGGAAAAAATAAAAATGAAGACTACCACTCGGAGATGAATAAGACAAATTTCACAAAATGGGTAATGGAGAAATTAATACCTAATTTGTCTAAACCTGCAATAATTGTAATGGATAACGCTCCCTACCACTCAGTGATTCGCAATAAGGCACCTACCTCTTCATCAAAAGTTAGTGAAATAAAGCTATGGTTGTCCGAGAACAATGTGCCATTTGAAGACTCATTAAGGAAGCCAAACCTGCTCATGCTTGTTAAACAACACAAACCTAAGCCAGTCTATGAAATAGATGAAGTTCTAAGTGAGCATGGTCACACAGTGGTAAGGCTCCCACCTTATCACTGTGACCTAAACCCTATCGAACTGATCTGGGGCATTGCAAAACATAAAATTGCCTCACATAATGTTGGATCAGTCGATATCAAGGTATTTTAAAATAGCTACTTTCATTCTATATTCTTAAAAATAAGTATTTGCAAAAGTTTAATTGTCTTTATTTTTTACTGTTGTAGGCCGTGGCTGAACAAGTGTTTGCAAGCATCTCTGTCGATGACTGGAAAAATTCATGTGAACATGTTATGAAAATAGAAAGGGAGTATTATCAAAGGGGACAAACTCTGTATTGTGATATAGACAAAATAGTCATAAATCTGCAAGATGACAGCAGCAGTACAGAGACAGACATGGATGAAGAGCTTTCGGGTGTGGAATATTTAGACGAAGACATGTTAGATTCTGATTGAAGATAAAGAAGTTTGGCCTTAGTTCCTTCTGCGCTTGCGGCCTCCCTGGTAGCTCATAAACGGCACAAATATGTGGATGTCTCTAACTATTCTCAATTTTTTTCTCTTCTTTCGAATCAGATTTTACAGTAATTTTCAAATCATTTATATCTTTTCCTCAAAATAGTTACAGCACTGATAACAGTATTTGTGTCACTTGTTTAATTTAGTATTTTACAATATTTTCTTACCTTTGTATAGATTCTTTTTATCGATTGTTTGTGAATGTGTGGACATTGTAGGCTTTGTAGATTCCCAGCTGCTTGTTAACTTTTGTTAACTTTTTATTTTGTTCTACATTTTTTGTGTAGTAAGCAACGACTTATTGTCGGGCCTACGCTGTCCCCCCATACTTAAGTACAAATGCTGTATCCATAATACTGTAACACCAAATGATTTGAAAAGAGTAACCATGGAGTTTCTTGCCGGTTCTTCTCCATAGGAAACGACCAACCCGAACCGTGCACCTTTTTGTCGACGTTTTATAAGTGCCCATCGAGGCCTATGTAAAATAAAATATTTTGATATTGATTTTGATTTTGATTGAAACATCTGTAAAAATCTAGCTAAAAAGCTAGTATAATATACTTTCTTATTAATAAAAATAATAAAAAAACACTTAAAAGAATAATTGATTTTATTTTCCTCATATTGTAAATCAATATACACACGTTTTTGCGCATTATCATACAAAAGCGTGAGTATGTAACGAGTAGAGAAATTTATGTTTATTTCAAGTTTAAGTAATGTAAAACCCGTCAAAGTCATCATCATCTGCCTAGCCTTTTCCCAACTAATTTTGGGGTCGGCTTCCAGTCTAACCGGATGCAGCGTGGATATCAGTATTTTACATGGAGCGACTGCCTATCTATTTATTTTTTATTTAGCCCCGAGCTCCTCTAAAACCCATCAAAGTACACATTGAATAAAAATTCAATTAATATTTGAAAAAAAACCAAAGGATCAAACCGTTATTGTCGTACTATATAGGGTTACAATATGTACGATAGTCGCGCCACCATTATTTTCACGACTTTTTTGCCAAGCTGTAACTAATTTAAAACTATACGACTGAAGTAATAGCAAAAAACAAATAAAAATTAATAAACAGATGCGTGTCTCGCGACAGTCGACAAGTAAGAGAGGAACGATATGGGAAGCACCCGGGACCGAAGCTTGACGTTGCCACTCACTAAAAATATAGCGGGTTACGCGGAGATTACGTGGAGTCCGTGGATATACCTACACACATGTATACATAGACTCCACGTAATCTAAGTGCGTTCATACCGCACATTACGTGACGCCAAAATTTTATATGAATTAGTTCTTTTTAGGAGTATGTAAAGATCGTAGCAGGCGTTCTGTGGTTTCTGTCCATGTGAAAAAGGCGTGAGTTTATGTATGTATACCGTGTGGTATCAGTGTCCCGTACGAGTATTGGTCCCCACAAATCGAGCAGACACGGACACGGATCGGCCCGTCTTCATTTCATTTCGACTTTAGATTCACAGATGACGGACTTTCAAGCCTCCCCCTTTTTTCAGATATCCCAATCCCAATCCCGTCACGTCACTTCAATTATTTTTTTTTGAAATTTTCCGACTTCCACTTCGCCTATTACAAACGTATACTATGTGGCCTACCTGATCTACCATACTACAACCGTATTAGGGCCTAAAGGTCAATTTTGACGAGTTTTGTGTTATCTGGGTTCATACATGCTTTTGTATGCGGCAGACAATTAATATCCTACCTAGTCTCACTAGGCAGTCTTGAGGGTTGAACCTCATTTGGCGGCACAGAATCGCACTTTTCCAAGCTCCTATCCTTTTCTGTCGATTAGCTAGAGCGAAAAACAGCGTGCACAACGCTTACAGTAAGCAGCTCCTCATTTCATAATGTGGATCTTATCAGACAAATAAGCTTATGAGCATAAAGGAAAATAATGAAACGATAAGCTAAATTGGTATATTAATCATTTATTTCCTATAAAGCACATAACATGAATACGTTTACTCACATTCACAACTTAATTGCACTAGAGCTACAACATAAGATCACTGATACTTAAAACAAAGATAATATGTAATACTTGAGAAAATAAATATAGTTTTCTCACTTCTATGTATAAAACTACATATTTCATTATTATGCAAAATTACCGATTAAAAAACTATTAAATAGTGGCTGTACCTTAAAAACAATGTTTCAACTAACAGCTTAGAAAATATTCATTTCATCGTGATTTACTGGTATATGTATAATAATGACTACTGGTTGTGGGCCCTATTTATGCACTGGAATAAACAAAATCTTCAATCTATTACAAAATGGAAGTTCTTCAGCGTTTGCCATAAAATCATTATTGTTCAAGTTTCAGTAAGGCTCCGCGCAAACCGAGAAGCGCAGTTTTGCACTTTATCCTGGGCACCATACAGTGTAAAGTTGTACGGACATCTACAAAGACATCAATAGGCTAAAAGTCTTTTTGTGGGATTGTTTGCAGTTGACGCGCTGTTAAGGTTTATTTATCTCCAAAATCTCTGGCGTTTTATTTTCGAAAGTTCTTTTTGTGACAAGTTTCTTGGTAAGCTTTTTTTTTACCTATTGTAAACATAAATTGCTACACAACAAATCTATTGATTGTGTTAAATAAAGTTAAGAATACTCTCAGACTCGATGCGAGCCATATTCAGGAGTAAGCCTAGTTTTAATACTAAATCTTATTTATAATATTCAAGTTCATAAATTGTATAAAAATATGAAAACTACGCAATGCCAGCTTAATTTCCGTAACATATAAAATTCGTTGCCTCATATATCGTCGAAAATAAAATAATAATACTACACGCACAGAACCTTTCAGTCTTCTTTAACTGATAAATAAGATCATTCTCTATGGTATAAATAATAACATTGTAAAGGAAAAATTTTGTAAAAATAATTATTGTTTTCCGACTAAACATAATAAGACCATGCTACAGTCAAATGGCCTTTTCACACGCTCAGGCTGCGAGGTAGCCAAGCCACAGTGACTTATGTGCGGACAGATTTCACTGCAAGGACAAGGTCTTCGTGTTGCTGGCACGACAGCATTACAGATTTTGTTGGCCCATAACTTCAGCAGAGCAGATATCACTTTGTCTGCATGTTATGGGACGCAGAAGCGATACAGTTTCAGTTCCATATCCACACCCTGCTGCCATCCATTGAGGCAAGGCAAAGTACTTTCATCTCTTTATCTTTCTCGGCTTTCGCTAGATTTATTATTAACACTCGAAACGGGATATCGAAGCGGAAAAGTGCCGAAAAAAGTTCGCGAGCGGACACAGTGAGTTTCGTGTTTCGGGAGCAGAATCGAGTTGCGAGTGACAGTGGTAGCGGTACTGAGTGCAAAAAACGAACAAGAAAGAGGGTAGACCGATTTGTCTGCTCATAAACACCCACCCGCAATAACTTCAGTTTATCCGGGATCAAGGTGCTTGCAACAGCGCCGAAATATCGGGAACTCATAAGGAACAGTAAACATGGTAATTATCCCGTTTTGAGTATTAATAATAAAGTTAGTGACCATGCTAGTTTAAAATCTTATTTCGCTAGATTCATCAAGTGTTGATTGCATGTTCAGCCTTCACTTGCGCCACATGGGTGGTGGATGTCTTCGAATCCTAAGACTTGCCGGTTTCCTCATGATGTTTTCTTCATCTTCTATTTTTCTCTTCAGTATATAAATTGCTGTGCCGGCGGTTCCTTAGGCCCTTGCTTCCGTCTCTCAAGCCTGTTGCGACTGACATAGGGCGCTGGTTGCTTCAGATGTACGGTCCGAACGTGTAGTTTCCTACTGTTTGACTGCGAGAACGCTTTGCCGCATACTTCACACTCGTAGGGCTTTTGACCTGTATGGCTCTGTAACAAGCGAGAGAGGGACTAGTGTAAATGAGTAAACAATAGTTATTAGCGATATTGAACACCATTCATTGGATAGTTTTGTAAGAACAGTAGATTTGCATTTGAACCGACTTTAAGTGTTCGAAAGTGACGTCATCGCGCGCCGCATAACCATCGCAATTTCCACATTTTACGCAAGAGGTTCCTTTTTGATCATTTTAATGAGTATTTTATTAAATAATCAAATAACATATAAATGAATTAACTAGCAAAACTTCCCAAACCTGACGCTTATCGATATCTAATTGTAACTAATATTATAAATGTGAAAGATAGTTTGTCTGTCTGTTTTTGAGGCCTTAACGGTTGAACAGATTCCCATGAAATTTGGTAGACAAGTAGACAATGGGATAGGATAGGACATATAATACTTTTTACCGTGACGCGAATTCACGAAGACATAATAATTATAATGCAAACTAATATGGCAAAAGAAGCTGTGTGTAATAACTATTTAAAATACTCACTAAAAAGTGTCTATCTAGCGCTCCTTTAAACTTGAACGTTTTGTCACAGACAGAACAAGGGTGTGGCCTGACTTCCGAGTAAACTTCCTCATGAACCTGCCGGCAATGATACTATATCAACATAGCTAGATACGACTTAAACTTGTATCGGATTTCACTAATATAATATCATTGCCTTTTGGTTGGTGCATTATTTAGTTTATTACACATCTAGGGAAACAGTTGTACCTCGACAAGCGCCCACGCTCTTATTACGAAGCAATAAGAGCGGTTTTACTACCGCACTGGGCCCACGTGATATCCACAACAACGGCCCTCTCCGACCGGCCGAGGGCGATAGGCTGCTTAGGTTACGGATTGTTTTCGTTATTCAATTGTTACCAATGACGTGCTGCATAAATATAAATAATCATTGAAATACTTACTCTAAAATGTCTATTGAGCGCTCCTTTCCCCTTGAAAGCTTTGAAGCAAACCGAGCAAGGATAAGGCCGGTTGTCGGAGTGCGTTTTCTCGTGAACGTTCAAGTTCGTTCTGTTGTAGAACGCCTTGTCGCACTGCGAACATTTGTACGCGCGCTCTTCGAAGTGCGTGCGTTTGTGGTATATTAGGAAGGCGTTACCCTGTTAATTGGAAAGTTAAATTAATGATACAGATTACTTTTTTCGTCCAAGCATGAACAATGGCCTGTTACTACTTTACAGAAAAATGTGTTGATTTCAATTTCCGGGAGCACAAGGAACTGGTTATTTTCGACGTTCAAAAAGTGTACAAAATAACCATTTTATTGTTGATTGATAAACATTTTATGGATTTGAGTCTAATTTCAAATCTGTTGTGTTATTCTATTGGCTGATGTTCATCCAGTAAACAATAATGTACCGTTTCTATATGAGATTGGACAGCAGTCACAGCATAATATAACATCACACCAGTTTTCCGCACAGGGTTACGAGGTGTACTGCAGTAAATCCACATTTTTCCAGTTACGTACGTAAAAGTCCTATTGGACGGCACTCAAGAGAATTAAATATCTATCAATGACATTGTGTTTTGTTATATAAGCAAATAACTAATTTTATGAAAGTGAGTGAAGTTACCCTGAAACCCTTGCCACATATATCACATATGTGGTTCTTCTGTATGGGGTACTTCTTGTCAGGGTGTGCTCGGCGGAAATGTGTCCAGTACTCGCGAGCGTTCGGGATCTCTTCCGGACACTGCAACAAATCATGTTTCTCTAAGTGAACATAATAGTTAAAGACAAGTTACTAAACATTGACACTTTAGGACCGGAGCTTACTGACGGCACGGCATAGCACAGGATTTTTAAGGGACGAATAAGAATATAAGTAATGGTCGTAGGTACAAAAACAATGCAGTGGTAAGCTTCATCATCCATCATCATCTACAACCTGAATTCACCCACTGCTGGTTATAGGCATCTCTTTTCTTGTGCCAATCTCCAAAGTCCTGTGCCAGCCTCATCTAGGGTATGCCCCCTATGGCAACTATGTCGTCTGCCCATCTCGCCGCCACACACCCACATTTCTTTTCCCCGTTTTTGGACGCCATTCGGTGACAGCCTTAGTCCACCTGTCATCACTGTGCCTTGCTAGGTGTCCTGCCCAACTCCATTTGCTGTAAGCGTAGTCATGACGTATCGACAGCCTTCCAAAGGCGTCGGCCTGTAAAAGCTGACAAACATTTAGGCGAGCCGCACTGCAACGAGAATCGTTCGACATTTTGTATGTACCATCGCACACTAGAGACAGCCCGCACTTTATTGTACTTGAATGCGAAGCGGTATGGTATGTGCGCTTGCTATTGAGTAATGTATTTAGTTTGAGCTGCTAGAAAAGCTTCAAGTTATGAAAACAAAATTAGAAAACAGGACATTTTACATGTAACTAGCTTATACCCGCGGCTTTGCCCGCGCCGAGTGCGGTAATTATCCTACGGGATCGTACTACCGGGATAAAAAGTACCCTTTATGTGAATCCAGGTTGTAAAAGTTTCACCAAAATTTCACCCAAATCCGTTCAACCGTTTTTGCGTGAAAGAGGAACAAACATGCTCACAAACTTTTGCATTTATAATAGTAGTAAGAAGTAAGATTTTCACAAAGAAAGCCTAGAAAGAACAAGAAATTGTAGGAAAATGTTTATTGTGATCTTACTATCACAATAAGTTGATACATACGTGTTCACATTTAGCAGGCCAGCTGTGTTTAGAAGGTTTCTTCCCGTAGTTCTTGGGTCTCTTCCGCGTGTGTTCTTTACGATGATGGAGCCGCAACTCTTCAGAGTTCTCGAACGTCGCGCCGCAAGTCCGACAGCCTTTACTGTTGAACAACAAACGAATATGAACCGTATGTCAACACGTTTAGAGACTGTATTTCCCGTGTGCTTGAGTGACCTCTTGTACGTGAACATTAATATCAACTAGTACTGAATAACAAATGAAAATGAACTGTATGTCAACTAACATAGAGTCTGTAGTCTGTGTGTGCTTGGTGGACATGACCGTGTGCCTCTTGTACGCCTCGGTCGATATGAACTTGACGTCACACTCTTCGCAATATGGACCTTCTTCTGAATTTTCTTCTGCTTTCTCCTAAACATAGAGAAAACTGGATTAGCCGTCAGGGACTCTTCTATGAAACTCTATACTGCAACGCACAATTATAAGCAGCTTAATGGCATTGCCTCGAATCGAGATTAGCTAGAAAAAAACCGGCAAAATGCGAGTTGGGCTCGCGCACCGAAGGTTCCGTATAAATTTGTAGGTATTTTGTTATTAAATTAGATATTTGCGGTTTTCAGACTTTTTCCTCTACGTGTGCTGTAAGACATTGCTTCTTGCCAAATTTCATGATTCTAGGTCAACGGGAAGTACCCTACAGGTTTTGATTCCCTTGTAAAATCGCAAAATATGCGACATAAACGGTGATATCTTTAATCGCGTTGACTTATAAATTTTTTTCACTGCTCCAAGGTAGCAGACCTAAGTATTTGATATTACTTTCAGCTTGTCAGACGGACAGATGGACAACAACAAAAAAGGTGTTGACAGACGGACAGATGCACAACAAAGTGATTAGGATCACTAAGGGTTCCGCTTTTGCCAACTGAGGTACGGAACCCTAAAAATGAGGTTGGGCAATTCAACAACATTTATTACATTTTCTACGTTGTTGTTGTCAGGCAGACGTTTTTTCCAAACATAGGAAGCAATGTATTATGAATTTCTTTTAAATCCATCGAAATGCGATTGTAAAGTGTGTTACGCAATGAGAGTAGTTTACATTTTTTTTTGCAATTTGCACTTTAGCATCAGGTCTTCGAACATTGCTTCATTACTACATTCTTGATTTGCGACCGTATAAAATAACAGACTTCCGACCTAATTGAATTACCGACCCTAAATACATATTTATTACGGTCGCAAATCAATCATTAACATACAACCTGATACTGAACCGCAACTTGCAAAAACTAAATTAGAATAGGAAGAAAATTTGAATTTTGCGGGGTATAATTGATCTGTCGCTTTAACGTAGGAGGGGTAAGGTAGGGATACAGACTTGTATATCCTTGTGCATCATAGTCTTGTGCATGGCGAGGCCCAGCTTGCTGATGAACGAGTACCCGCAGAAGCCGCATATGAACTCTGACGGATGTTTGATACGCACGTGACTCATGTACGACGTCCAAATACTGGTGAGGAAAAAGTTTTATAAAAATTGAAAAAAAAACACAGCTTCTCCATACATTTTAACCGCGCAGGTATTGCAGTTTTGTAGGAAACAGCTGTTTTTTTTAAATATAATCGAGGAAAAATCTCTATGTCGGCGTTGAATCAGATAAAATTTCACTTGATGAAAATATATCTGTACTAATATTATAAAGAGGTAAAATTTGTTTGTATGTAGGGGGTAATCTCCGGAACTATTGATCCGATTCTGAAAATTCTTTCACTAATGGAAAGTTACGTTATCCCTGAGTGACATAGGCTATATTTATTTCTAGGAAAAATTAGGGGGGGGGGGAATTAGGGGAAAATAAATGTCCACCCGTGCGAAGCCGGGACGGGCCGCTAGTTACTTATAAAGGGTGTAAAAACACCCTTAAAGAAGCCGAGTCGGATTCTTCCCGTCATTATCAGGAGCTTCCAAGAATACCCCTACGTACAAACTCACAAACAAATTTTACCTCTTTTTATAACATTAGTACAGATTTAATAATTAGAATATTCATCACTTACGTAAATATTTCATCGCAATGTTTGCACTTGAATGTAATCCCTTTATGCCATCCTTGATGCTGCTTTGCTTGAGTCCTGGACAAACAAAAAAATGTCAAACTATTGACTAGCATTTTTTCTTAAAGCATACAGTTACGCTTGGAATATGTTGACTTATAATCAAACTAAATACTTTCGGCCATTGACTTGACTGAAGCTTTTGATAATGTGCACTAATTCTCTGTCCACAGATTTTCTTATGAAAAAACTGGATGTCTAGATTGATTATTATTTGTCACAATTAAATAAATTATTAAGATCTAGATGGAAAAAAAAATGAAGTTATAGCCAAATCTTAGGGGAGTTCAAAGGTCTACCACAAGGAAGCGCATTAGGTCCACTACTTTTTATACCTTTTAATCTGCTAGTGTAAATAGTTTTACTTACGTGTTGGTAGATATGTAAGGACACGATTTACAGGCGTATTTCTTCTCGTGGTTGGACGCATGTTTTTGATAGGCGCGCTTCGTTTTGAACCTAAACTTACAGACTTGACACTCTATGCTACCTGCGGTCTGAGAACAAAGAACTTACCTTTTATAATGTGAACGAGATTGTGATGTTTGAATTAATGATAAGTTAGTAGTTCAGATTAGCTATCAAGTTTTGCAAATGTCTGACTGTTAGAGAAGGACATTTGAATATTCCAGAAGTACATGGGAAAGCTGATTATTTTTTCGCAATTACGATGTTGTTCCATGGAGAAAGATGCTCAGTTTGATGGTCTGTACTACACTCTTATACAGAGTGGAAGGGACAAGCAGTTACCACGTATTCAATACGTCTATTATATTCAATACTTCTACGTATGACGTACTAAATACGTTCATATGTACATAGAATGTTTTCATCGGTCATTAAAAAAAAATTGCTGTTTCCTACAAAAGTGCAATACCTACACATTCAAAATGTTTGGAACAGCAGATTCTTGGTGGTACGTAGTAATCGTCGTCGGTCTCCCTTCCACCTTTCTGGTACACACTGTATAATTGTTATACAAACAATGATTTTTCGTAATTCAATAATTGATATATGAGATATAATACAAAAGCTTACCACAGCATGTTTGCTGACATGATGATTCCAGGCATCATTGTCAATGAAGCCTTTATAGCACAGATTGCACTGGAATGGAGAGTTCAAGTAGTTTGATGACTCCTTCCTCTTCTGAATCTCTTCTTTCTGCTCTTCCAACTGGAAAGGACAAAGAACACAAAGCAAAAATTATTTTTTTGTGAGAAGTAAAAGGTATCAGAAGTCCTATACTTTGACAGGAATCCACAAAGATACTCTTCTACCGACAAGAGCCCTAAAAAAATGATACCATAAGAAAAACCATTTTGAAATGACCTCTTCAAACAAAAAAATTGTTCCGTATTAAAAAATCTGATTCAATCCCACATACCGTCAAAGTAATAACATTGATGTACTGCGCAAAATCATTCCATTTACCATCACCGGCAACTCTTGAGTTTAATAACTCTTTTTTACGCTTAATAGTTCCTGTTTTTAACCGGCGTTTCTTTTTCCTTTCTGTCACTTTAGGTACTTCAATTGAATATCCCGAGTCTTCTGTGCCTACAGCAAACTGCAAAAAAATAAAGCATAATATTATGCTTCCTTTGTTATTATTTGATAAGGAGAAGATAAGAAAAAAAATATATAAGACAATAACTATAAATTAACTGATTTGTGTTTCAAATAACTTCTTGTAGCTGTTCAGTGCATAGCAACATTTTCTGGGAACTTTGTTCTATGCTGTTACAATCAGCTAACTGCTTCAGTGTTCCATACAGAACTCAATTTTGTAATTAGAATATTAAAAAAAAACTTTGTCAAAAGAAAATCTTACTTCAAGGCCTTCACACTCTTCTTTCAAGTTCACCTTCCCATCATCTGATTCATTATTTTGGCTTTTCTTCTCCTTATGAAGTGATAGTGGTTCGTCATCATCATCGCTGGAGAGACAGGGATCCATTGAATTGAAGGAAGCATAATTGTGATCAATTTTATACTTATCATCTTCATCATCACTGCCTGGTTCAAGCTTTACTTCTACATTTACTTTGGTATTTTGCAGAAGACCTATCTCTATATTTGGTAAGGTGACAATTTTGAGGTTTGATGCTATGTGGATACCTTTTCGGTCTATGGATTTTACCTTTTTAGGTTTTATCTGAAACATGAATAATTTAGTAATATTATAACTAGGTTCTCTGTCAACCAAAATTCTATAACAATATTTTCAACAGGCACTTAAGGAATTGAAATTCTAATTTATATTTATATTTACATTTCCTAAAGAATCTGTAGCACCATGGAGGACTGCCTGGCTACGTAGACATTTCTGTCTAAAGAAATAAAACTTCCTCACAAGTGCGGTACACTCATAGCAGGCATATGGTGGCAAGTTGGCGTACTGGGGCTGGAACAGAACATTAATACAACATCAATTTAACAATAGAATATTATTGGTGGTCATAAGTGCAGAAATCTCATAACCAGTTTAAGCAAGAAGTCTAGTGTTACTCAATAACTGAGTTGTGGAGGTAAGATAGACAATTCATTTACTCCATGAAAAATACTAGTATTCAGAGAGAACCCACTTTGCTAAAACATTTCAGAGTTGTCAATTATTTTTTTGAATACTCCTCATACCTACACAATATTATTTTTATTTTTGTCCATTACCTATATTTAAAATAAAAAACTTATCTTTGTTAGAAAATAATTATTTAATTAATATTATTTCTTCTTAACATAAAGATGTAGAAATTAATAAAAATAAGTTTATAAAATAAATAAACAAAGGGTCAACTTACATTGGTTCCAATTACAGACTCATAATAAGATTCTAATGGGTATGATCGTAAGTCGTGTAATTTCACGTCCATTATTGAACAAATACGACATACTTTTACGACTTCAGGTTCCATTTTGCAGTATTATTCATTTAATTCAGTAAAACATCTCAAATCACAAATTGAGTTTCATAGATTCGCGGCGAATATGGTACGATAGAGTTATAAAATATTAGAACTTCTACACGATCAAGACACTATCTTCGCTATTAGAAACGTCACGAGAGTTTATCAAGAAAACATCATGCCTGCACGAAATGTATAAAATGTTGCTTATTTTACATAATCAATATTACGGGACCACGCATTATCTGTAATTGAAAAACAAAACACTCATAGAATGTCTAATTCTATGAAAGACGCCAACTGGGCAGCCATTTTTGTTGTTGACAATTTGACAGACGCAACGTTTTATTTCTACTCTGCTGTTGTTTAAATAATAACAATAATATTACAACAATACATAACCCCGTCTTTGCTGTCGCCTAGTCGAGTAAACAGTATAGAAGCTGCATAAATGCTATATTTTCACAGAAAACAAAAACTGTATCAGTGAATATTAAGGGGCAAAATGTAATTTTCTTTTAATTAGCGGGACAAAAAACGATTATAATTCGTTACTGTTTTCGTAAAAGCATCACGCACGTCAAATAAAATTATTCATTGTCTTTTGATGAGTTTTTGTCAATGTCACTGTCAAAGTTTGGGTTTCGGACTTTCGGACAAGTTTGAACGAGAAGCCGAATCCTCGTCGTTTTGAAATTGAAATAAATAACTAAGTTAATCTTATTTCGAACATGAAGTGCGTAAATAAAATTTATATTACTGAAATGATAATAGTATTACAATTTATGTTACCGTTAATGTTGTATCGTGTGTATTTTGTTTTTATTTACAGGCTCACTGTGGACGGTCTTCTTGTTTATTTCCCTTACGATTACATATACCCAGAGCAATACGCGTATATGTTGGAGTTAAAACGAGCTCTAGACGCAAAAGTAATGTATTATTTACAAACATTATATATATTCGTAAAATCGGCGATACTACGCGCCTTCGCGGTTTCTGCAAATCGTGAATGTTTAGTTCTCCAGCATTACATACCATTGCTTTCCCTTAAAATGCCGATCAACGTTTTATTGAAGAACCCTGTAGTACTCCAATAATATAGACATTCATTGTATATCATTTTGAAAACCATTTTAGGTTATGTATCGAAACATGAAACACAAACAAGCAATAAGAATTAATTTCAGGTAATGTAAAGCATTTTTTATTTTTCAGGGCCATGGATTATTGGAGATGCCTTCAGGAACTGGCAAAACAATATCACTTCTCTCATTGATTGTAGCATACATGATCCATAACCCTCATCATGTCAGGTATCATCTTTTTATTGGCAGTTAAAATAATAATACAATATTTCTTTAAAAAACTGTTTGTTTTGTCAAGATGATACACACTCAACCTAGAGTAGGTTGAGTCTATATTATCTTGACAAAACATTGTTTTTGGCATTAACTCAAAGTCTCAGAAATGACAACAGTACTGGCCCTGTTGAAATGGCTGTAACTTACCAGTTGTATTTTTGAACCCAGGCAAGCACTTCACTTTGTGTAAATTATTACAATACCACTAGTCCCACAACAGTGAAGTGGATTAGTGCCTGCTCCCTCCCACAGAGTGCAAATGAATGAATGTCCTAGCAATGGGAACATTAATCATGCTTCATTATCCATGTGAATGAGAATCCTCTTTCACATTGAGACTTTGCATTTGAGTCATGGTAAAAATGTTTGTCAAGCAAAGAGTGAATCTTCATTAACAGACTGGCTTCTAGGGGCCATATTGCCATGATGATTTATTCCCATTTCAGAAAACTCATCTACTGTTCTCGTACAGTGCCAGAAATAGAGAAAGTACTAGAAGAGTTAAAGAACCTGATGAAGTACTATGAGAAGTGCCAAGGAGAGAAGCCAAGTCTGGTTGGTGTAGTGTTGACCTCCAGGAAGAACCTCTGCATTCATCCAGACGTGAGAACTTTTGTTTTCTTTTAAACAAGTACTCCTCATACATTCACTGATAGCTAAGATCCTGTAAAGCCTATGCTAGACTAGGCATAGCCAATTTCTGCTCTGACCTAATTTACATTGCTGTCTGCAGCATAGGAGTTTCTATGAAAATGTCTTGGCATACTTGAACTGGCTGTCATATCTTTCGAAATTAACGTCTCAATAATATGTCCATGTTAGCATTTCTACTCTCAGTGCTATCCTGCACCATGCTGTTGATGTTACCTAGTGTATTGAAAAAAATGGTAAAATGTTGCTGTTTGCCCTAGGTTTCCAGAGAGAGGGAGGGCAAACTGGTGGATGGTAAATGTCACTCACTGACAGCCAGCTATATCAGGGACAAACATGAAGCTGATGACTCTATACCTATTTGTAAGTTTTATGTGCGATTTTTTTTGCAGACAATCGGTGCACAAGCCTTTGTTACGCAGTAAACATATTTTTTTTTTGTTTTCGTGTTTGGATTCAAATACTCACCAAACTATTTATTGCTATGCATTTCATTTTTCTATGTATAACAAAAGCTTGCACACAAAGTTCTTTTGAAGTTTTTCTTGAATTCTTATTTTAAGCACTCAATACTCAGGAATTTCTAAACTATAATGAAAAATGCTATAACAACAAATACAATATCTTCATACTCTTAATCTTGTAAACTTTCTCAGGTCAGTTCTATGAGGGTTTCAACCGAGAAGGCAAAGAGTCAATGTTGCCATATGGAGTGTACACTATCGATGACATGAAACAGTACGGCGCCGACAGGAATTGGTGTCCCTACTTCCTTTCCAGATTTGCTGTAAGTTCAAGTCAAAGTTTTCGCCTCACCTATCATCACGGAATCGCAGTTTTACATGCTCCTTTCCTTTACTGTAGTTCAGAACCGTCATTAGCTTGAGCGTGAAACAGAGCGGGAATGCTATTGCACGCGGCAGCATCGACGATACGCCCAGCAGATTCCGGCTATTCCATGCGGATAGATGATGCTTAATCCTTAGACTTCATTCTTGTGTACTGTTTCCTCAGAAAAACTTAGCGTCAAGTTTAATTTATCACCATATCATATTCACAGGTAACGTGTACTTTTTCATCAGATAATCCACGCTGAGATCGTAGTCTATTCGTACCACTACCTCCTCGACCCGAAGATAGCCGAAGTGGTGTCGAAGGAGATGAACAAGGAAGCCGTAGTTGTGTTCGACGAAGCGCACAACATTGACAACGTATGCATAGACTCGCTCAGTGTGAAGGTGACCAGACGGACTATAGATAGGAGCACGTTGGCGTTGCAACAGCTTGAGAAGACGGTAGCTCAGTAAGTTACTTGTTTATATTATTTATTTTGCGGGTAGCTCGATATAGACTGCGTCATTGACAACGTATGCATAGATTCGCTCAGTATTAAGATGACTAGACGGACTATAGATATGAGCATGTTCGCGTTGCAACAGCTTGACAATACTGCGGCTCAGTAAGTTTACATGCTTTTGTTTTTATGTTAGCCAGTTCTGTTAAACTGCAAAGGCCCATACTTCCCAAAACGGCATATGTTATGCCTTCTTTCGGCCAATTAGTTAGGAACGAGTCCAAATGTTCGCGCCAGTGTTTCGTGGTCTTCCCTCGGCTACGACGCCCGTCATCAGACGGCCACTCGGTGTATTTATTGTCGCCCATCCATCCTGATCCGTCCTAGAAGTGTGATCTGCCCATTGTCCATCCTCGTTGTTTTTATCCACTATTTATTAAATTTTTGTGGGTAGTCCAAAATAGCCTACGTAAAACGCATAGACAATAAAAGCTCACCAGTGCCGCTTCAATGTGAAGGATTATTTCATTTTTTAAGTGATTGAAATACAAATCTTTCTAACGTTTTCTATCTAGAATTCGAGAGGCAGACGCGGCTCGTCTGACGGTGGAATACGAGCAGATGGTCGAAGGATTACGTCAAGCCGCCATGCTGAGAGAAACTGACGCTATATTGGGCAACCCTATCTTACCCGATGACGTACTCAATGGTAAGAAAAAAACTGTTTTAGTTAGAGGTTTACCTAATAGTACACCCACATTTCGCCAGTTATGTTTTAAGTACCATTTAATAGGAGGCGAGCCTATTGCTATCAACTGGGCACAAATCCAGACTCCGTGGCGGCTACTGGGAAATTGCTGATGGAGAATTCCAGTAACACTATCCCGATTTGGGAATCGAACACAGGACCCCATGTTCAGACTGGAACTGTGTACTTATAATGCAAATGAGAAACCTTCAGGTGTCATAATAAGTGTATTAATTAGCATTATTTTACAGAGGTGGTTCCCGGCAACATCAGGAATGCGGAGCATTTCCTGAGTTTCCTGAAGAGGTTTATAGAATACATTAAAACTAGGCTAAGGATACAACATGTAGTACAAGAATCTCCTGCAGGTAATATTTTATTTACATTTGAAATTAATAACTAGTTCAGTTAATATTGTTTTAAAAGACTTTTTGCAAGTTGCCGACTACAATTATTTACAAACAATTCCAATGGGGATGAAATCTGACAAACTAGTTCTACTTAGATGCCACTAAGTGTTTGCTACTTTCATTTCGCTGTCATGGAGTCCTTTGCTGAAAACTTTACCGCGAGATGGTGCTAAGTGTTTTTTCTGGTCGCCAATTTTTGCGACACCTAGCGCCCTCTCGCGGCGAAGCTTCCAGCAAACTTTCCTTTATAGAACTAAGAAAATAGTCAACCTAAAATATACATAATAACATCATCAATTATAAAGCAGCCTTGTTCCACCCATTCCGTCCCTCTCTCATCTATTTTTACTCGACTGCGCGACGCAAAGGAGGGTAATGTAATAGCCTATGTATGTATGGTCCAGAGACCAAACGCGTGGGCCGATTTTGATGATTCTTACGTCAATCGATTTGTATTTATCTTACGAGTGCCACTAAAGACATGACAACACTCAAAATTAAATACGCCATTTTTTTGCATTATAGTCGAGGTTTTTTCGTTTTTTTTAATTAATTTTATTTATGTTAAGCGTCCCTGGTCTATGCTAGTCTCAGCCAGGATTTCAAGATCGAATTATAACTTACTTTTCAGGTTTCCTGAAAGACGTGCAAGCGCGCGTTTGTATAGAACGGAAACCGCTACGTTTCTGCGCCACCCGTCTGTCTTCCCTCATGAAGACGTTAGAAATACCGGATCCATCGAACTTTGCCTCGCTCACTCTCATCACACACTTGGCTACTTTAGTATCCACTTATACGAAAGGATTCACCATTATTATCGAGCCGTTTGATGATAAGACCCCTACGGTCTCGAACCCTATTCTACATTTTTCGTAAGTATAATTTATTTTCTTAATTTTTTGTCCAGTTTCTTAATAAAGCAAAGAGCACAGAGTCGCCTTGGGAGCTCTGCTTCGGTGATTGTCGACACTTTCAGTGCAAACTGGTGTTCACTAGAAACACTAGTTAGGGTTTAGAATAAAACAACCAAATTATCAGTAAGTGGAACTACTTAAAGGGTACGTGCACTCGCTGCCCAGGATATGTGAGGACTAGTCGATACGGTACGGTATCTTAAAGCTCACGCTACGTTTATTAGTATATCACCCGATCCAAACGAGTCACTCTTAGTATTACTTTGTACATCGGCTTTTGGGGTCCGAAACTTCGCCTCCATAGCGCGTAAATAGCGTGTCAGCCTTTACTCGCACTACGACATTAATAACGTAAATAAACTGATGATTTAGAAGGCAAGGGATTCCGTGCTCTGTGTTTGTGCTGATAAAGTTTCTATTCAGTTAATCTGCTGTTATAGATGTTGTTTTAAATTCCTTTATTCGAATCGTCTCTATATATCGATAACTTTTGTTCCAGATGCATGGACTCTTCAATAGCCATGCGGCCAGTATTCGCTAGGTTTCAATCAGTCATCATCACCTCGGGTAAGTTCAAAAAAAAATCTATTAAAAACATTGTTAATCACGAGTCTGTGTCATTTGAAATGCAGTTTAATGGTCATTGACATAAGGTTTAAATTACAACGACAGATGAACTCTTGTGAAATTCGACATTCGTGTTTATGAATAACTAGCTTATGCCCGCGGCTTCGCCCGCGTGGAGTTAGGGAATTGCCCACGGGATCTTACTTCTGGAATAATAAGTAATCTATGTATCTATCTATAATACATACATAGATTTACATGTACTTGCTTATAACTTGCAATTATTATTATAAAGTTATATCAATTAAATTAGATACGTGAAATATTGACACCTTGGTTTGAGATTGGACATCGGATTTACTGGATTTTATCTGAAGAGTATGTAAACAAATTTTCAAGTCAATCGACCCCGAGAGTAAAAAGTTTCACAGAAAATTCAACACCCCATTTCACCCTCTAAGGGGTAGGAATTTCGAAAAACTGATACTAACTCTTCACAAAGAATACACCCTCCAATTTTCATATCTCTGGGACCCGCGGTTTGGGCTGTGCGTTGGTATATCAGTCAGCCAGTCAGGACATGGAATTTTAAATTGGGGGATGATTTTGTGATACACGTATCTCATCATTTTAACTGAAGTATATGTAGACACATTTTCAAGTCAATCGACCCCGAGAGAGTTTCACAGAAAATTCAACACCCCATTTCACCCTCTTAGGGGTGGAATTTCAAAAACCCTTTCTTAGTGGATACCTACTCTCCACAAAGAGTACATTCTCCAAATTTCATGTCTCTAGAACCAGCGGTTTGGGCTGTGCGTTGATATATCAGTCAGCCAGTCAGGACATTGAATTTTAAATTGGGGGGTGATTTTGGAAAAACTGTGATACACGTATCTCATGATTTTAACTGAAGTATATGTAGACACAATTTCAAGACAATCGACTCAGAGAATAGAAAGTTTCATAGAAAATTCAACACCCCATTTCACCCTCTTAGGGATGAAATTTCGAAAAACCCTTTCTTAGTGGATACCTACTCTTCACAAAGAGTTCATTGTCCAAATTTCATGTCTCTAGGACCAGTGGTTTGGGCTGTGCGTTGATGTATCAGTCAGCCAGTCAGGACATTGAATTTTAAATTAGGGGATGATTTTGGAAAAACTGTGATACACGTATCTCAAGATTTTAACTAAAGTATATGTAAACACAATTTCAAGTCAATCGACTCAGAGAACAAAAAGTTTCATAGAAAATTCAACACCCCATTTCACCCTCTTAGGGCTGAAATTTCGAAAAACCCTTTCTTAGTGGATACTTACTCTTCACAAAGAGTTCATTGTCTAAATTTCATGTTTCTAGGACCAGTGGTTTGGGCTGTGCGTTGATGTATCAGTCAGCCAGTCAGGACATTGAATTTTAAATTGGGGGATGATTTTGGAAAAACTGTGATACACGTATCTCATCATTTTAACTGAAGTATATGTAGACACAATTTCAAGTCAATCGACTCAGAGAATAAAAAGTTTCATAGAAAATTCAACACCCCATTTCACCCTCTTAGGGGTGAAATTTCGAAAAACCCTTTCTTAATGGATACCTACTCTTTACAAAGAGTACACTGTCCAAATTTCATGTTTCTAGGACCAGTGGTTTGGGCTGTGCGTTGATGTATCAGTCAGCCAGTCAGGACATTGAATTTTAAATTGGGGGATGATTTTGGAAAAACTGTGATACACGTATCTCATGATTTTAACTGAAGTATATGAAGACACAATTTCAAGTCAATCGACTCAGAGAATAAAAAGTTACATAGAAAATTCAACACCCCATTTCACCCTCTTAGGGGTGGAATTTCGAAAAACCCTTTCTTAGTGGATACCTACTCTTTACAAAGAGTACACTGTCCAAATTTCATGTCTCTAGGACCAGTGGTTTGGGCTGTGCGTTGATATATAAGTCAGTCAGTCAGTCAGTCAGTCAGTCAGTCAGGACTTTGAATTTTATATGTATAGATTAATTGATTGACAAGTAGTATAGTAATCATGTCTTTCTCTGCAGGAACATTATCACCTTTAGACATGTATCCAAAGATCTTAGACTTCAACCCTGTCATAATGAGCTCGTTCACCATGACGCTCGCCAGGCCTTGTATATTGCCTATGGTAAGTTTACTACGGTATCTTCTATATTTTTTATCAAAAAGTAAAGATCATAAAATCGACGGTGAAATATTGGTTTGAAATATCGTAAGGGACATTGAACGTGCTAACGGAATTTTAACTTTCAACGCTGAGCCGAACTTTGCATTCATCTAAAATCGCGTTCGATGTCCCTTTCGGAATTTTAAATTTCCATCGTCAAGAATCTATTGAATTATTAGAATAAAATTACGTTAACTCGTGACCTGAAGCATGTTTATTCCTATCAGCAAATTGATATTGTATTAAATGAGAATAGAGAGCTCGTGACTAAATCGATCGATTGATATAAGCGATCTTTAGGTTAAGCCGTACCCCAGTACTAACTGAGCTGTGGAGTTCAGATAGGCAGTCGCTCTATGTAAAATAATGGTATTTAGCTGCATCCGGTTAGACTGGAAGCCGACCCCAACATAGATGGGGAAATGGCTAGGCAGATGATGAGTAAAATATGAGAATGTTTTCAGATAGTATCAAAAGGTAGCGATCAAGTGGCGATATCGTCTAAATATGAAACGAGAGAAGATGTAGCAGTCATCCGAAACTATGGACAGTTACTTGTAGAGGTAAATCAAAATATCTACTCTAGTTTTCTTCCGGCGTAACTGGAAACACTAACTCCTTCTTTCTGTTTCGTGCCTAACCTGGTGTCAGAGTTTTTATGCCGCCCATGGGCCTCTGACTTGGCTTTATATGCCGTCGAGAAATATCTCTCAGGCGAGCTGGTGACACAGTAACTTAATTTGCTATTTAACTGTGTTTACAATAACGACGCGACGGCCAATTTTTTATTGTTCGACTATTGGATACCGTTTTGGATATGGAATATGAATTAATAATGTGTTGTTTTCTTGTAGATTTCGGCGTCTGTACCAGACGGCGTAGTGTGTTTCTTCACGTCTTATTTATATTTAGAAAGCGTTGTTGGTGCTTGGTATGACCAAGGTAAGTAATTAATAGATAGAATATACAGGGTGGCGATTTGGTCACCTGAATCCGTCAAGGGGTGGTTCAACCCGGAATTTCAATGTGGGTGAGTCGAAACAAATTTAATTTGATAACTATGGGAATCATCGAAACGAAGAAGATCCGGAATTTTAACGATTTTCAAGGCAAAAGTTGTTAAGGGACGTAGAATGACCCCCTTGACCGTCAGATCAGGATCACCACCCAGTATTAGCTACTTTTGAGTTGCCCATCATTTCATAATATTAACGTTATAATTATTGCGCAGGTGTGGTGGCGAGCTTACAGCGACATAAACTATTGTTCATCGAGACTCAAGATTCTGCTGAAACGAGTTTCGCCCTCATCAATTACATAAAGGTAGGCTTCATTTATATTCAAAACATAACATGATTCAATACATCACGAAAGTCAAAGAGTCTTTTCGCTTTCCATTACCCCTTTTTTTTTTTTTTTTTTTTTCTTATCGGAAATCACAAATGACCCCCCCGCACTCTGGGCGGAGCGGAAGGGAGTTTCAGACTTGTACTGACTAAAACCCATCCATGTTCCTTCTTTGCCCTTTGTGTTCCAGGGCCACGGTATCTCTGTCGAACTGTCCCGCAGCCCTTTCCATTACCCCTCAAGATTCAACAGAAAATAATATTTCAATTTATGTATTTTTTGACATTTTAAACATTTTATATGTTTAAAATGTTGACTTCTGCTTTGCACTTTAGGACTGGTAGTGTTGGATTTAAGTTAATTCATAATACGCCGATTCCCTCCCCAGGCATGTGAAAGCGGTCGCGGCGCAGTCCTACTATCGGTAGCTCGCGGCAAGGTATCCGAAGGTGTGGACTTCGACCATCACTTGGGCCGCGCCGTGCTTATGTTCGGCATTCCCTACGTCTTCACGCAGAGCCGCATACTCAAAGCCCGGCTTGACTATCTTAGGGACCAGTTTCAGGTTAGTACCAGTAAAAGGTACAGATATGAGCTCGGCACTGAATCAACACCACCGTCCCCACTCAAACCGCAGCATTCTTCATCAGCATTCTTGCTATGAATGAAACTTCATATTGAAATGCATATTAATCAGGAATGTAATAGCATCACCCGTGTATTTTGTGATGGATGAGTCAAGTAGCATAGCATACTTAAAGGCGCACGCGCCGGCGCAGATTGCGAGTACTACTCATCTGACCTTCCTAAAGAATATTACCAATGCAGCCAGCGTATGTTCTTCTAGGCGTCTCCTCCCAACGTTTCCATTAGCACAACACTCTTGATCGTAATATCTGTTTTCCTGGCAGATTCGTGAAAACGACTTCCTAACATTTGACGCGATGCGTCACGCTGCCCAGTGCGTCGGAAGAGTGCTGCGAGGCAAGACAGACTACGGTATAATGATATTCGCGGACAAGCGGTTCAGTCGCGCGGACAAGCGCACCAAGCTGCCGCGCTGGATACAGGAACATCTCAAGGACTCGCTGTGTAACCTCAGCACTGAGGAGGCCGTACAGGTTTGTTGGAAAAATTTTCGCTTACCCCAATCTCCACGGTGCAAGCCTCATCCAGGTTGCGGCCTTATTGCCACATCCAATTGCCATTTTGCAAAATTCTATCTTTTCCACGCAGACAAAGATCTATGAGATCCTTTTAGCCTATTATATTAAGCCCTGGGTTCAAGCCAACATAAAACTCGAACCCTCTACTGTCGTGACCACAGATATAGATAGGTCGTGACACAACCAACCCCCGTAGCATGACCGCCGTAGACAAGGATTTCTTTGACGGAAGAATCGACAAAATGACAGATTGTGTCGACACAATGACAGACTTCTTTGCACTATCTGTCATTTTGTCGATTCTTCCGTCAAAGAAATCCTTGTCTACGGGGGCAAGAGCACTTACTGTACGTTTCCACTAGGAACAACCAACATAAATATAACAAAATAAACATAATTTAGTCTGATGAGATAAACGATTTCAACTAAGAGGAAAGAGAAAAAGATTTCAACATAAAAAAGTAGAAACGCAGTTTTAATCATGATAATTTATAATTCCTCAAAACATTCACAGATCTGCAAACGCTGGCTCCGTCAAATGGCACAACCATTCACTCGAGAGGATCAACTAGGAGTATCCCTGCTTACCCTACAACAACTACAGTCTGAAGAACAACAAGAGAAGATTGAAAAGCAAGTCATACAGAAATGAAGCGAACACATGTGTTGCCAGATATGTGTAGAACGTAATAGTAAAGGGGCGTCTAAACGGGCTATATTTTACGACAATTTGTGGCTGCAATTATTGACAAACATTGCCCAGCCATCAAAAAAACTTTTTAGTGCATTTTATGGCTGAGCAATCAATTGCAAGCAACATGTTGCAATATGGCTGCAATAGTATGGCTATGGCTATATAATGTACCTTTTCAGAGTGTCCGCTTATTCAATTTCAACTATTGTCCCAGAGGTTTGTGAAGCCTTAATAGAAGGCTTAAAGGAATACATTAAGCAGAATATCGCCACACCACAGATTTATACACGATGGACGTCGCAGCACTCGCAGCACACTTCACGTCACGCAGAAAGTGAAACGCAAAGTACTTCACGTCGCAGGGAGAAAGGGACGCGCATATACAGTAAAACAGAACAACAATATAGATGGCCCAGATATATTGCAGTATTTTCGATTGCGAGGCGATCGTTCGGCCACACGCCGGCTACACATAAAAACATTTTGACATACCAAAAAATATGTGGCTATAATGCCGGGCCATCCTTAAAATATTGCATAGTGTGGCTGGTATTGCTAGCAATGTTGCCGGCCACAGTATTGCAGCCACAAATTGTCGTAAAATGTAGCCCGTTTAGACGCCCCTTTAGACTACTGTTGGAACAACAGTTGAGAAAACAGGCTAAAATCATAAAGAAACTGGCTGTAAAAGTCAATTAATATGGATAAAATAGGAACCAGAAGCTACTGTCTCGAATTTTTTTTAAAGGAAATTGGGGCATTTTACTTAGACTATATATTATTTTAAATGCTCCATCACATTTGCCATCACTATGGTTGAATCTTTTCGGGTTTATGCAAGGCCTACCCTAAGTGGCTTGAATAAATGCAAGCTCAATTTTACAGAGGGGGTAAGCAGGTCTTACCCGTAATACAGATTCAAGTATTGTTCTCCAGTATTCAAAAGCTCCCGAGAAGTCGTAGCCGTTGTGACTTTGTAAATAATATTTTGTGCTAAATTTGTGTTTTCGAAAATAAAAACATATTTTTGAAATCGTTTGGTCTTCTTTATCTGTCCGTGCAATCTAGTTGACAATTTAAAATATATTGAGCAGCGCGGGCACACCAAAAATGCGTCGTCTCACAATTATTATTATGAAATTGCATAATCGGGTGAGTTTTAGGCCTTGTCCAGAAATGGCGATCTTACCGCTAATTTCTCGCGCGTGATACGCGCCTACGTTGTGTCCAGAAGGAGCGTACAACGGGCTCAAAATGTTGCCGTCCCCTCTTCCCTTGATACGTGCACTCGCTCTGAAGTTCGCGTGTAAACTGGGCAACCAAAAAGTCTAGTAGTCTTTCATCAGACTCACGACTACACTTCTTAGGGCTTGTACATAAAATTGCGATACGACGTCGCATCGTGCTACGACGCGGCAAAGACAAACAAACATTAAAGAACAAGCCCCTACACGTGATTTGTTTGTAGAAGCGATGTAATGGCGCGCAGTACCTTGCCAACGCACGTGTGAATTCGCGCGATACGATTTGCGGTGAATTCGTCCGTTTTGAATAAGACGCAGAATACGAAATGGCCGCGCCGCCGGCAGCATCTAGACGCGGCTGTTCTATTATTGGTGACGCCGAAAGAGCATTGAGTGCACAACTTCATTCAACAACTTTCTTGCAACTATAACCAGTGGTGGTTAATATAACGTATAGCGCCAAGAAATAGCACGCTACTGCCTGGGAAACACGAGGCTAGTTTTTCAAGGTAGGATAGCAAGCTTGTGATAATAAGCTAAGTAACTCTGGCTTCGTGTATACAGAACTAGCTACATTTCTAGGCAAGTAAGCTAGCGTCTCAAGCTGATTTTACTATCCTGGCTTAGGTACTAGCTTCATGTGGCCGGCGGAGCTAGTATTCGATTGGCTAACAGTCACCACGCATTAGGTTTTTCTGGCTGCAACTGCGATTTTGAAAAGGATACAATCATTACAGTTTGTACAATTGTACCGTGAGGAGGAATGTCTGTGGAAGGCCACCATTCCATCTTATAAAGATAAGTCTATGCTTGAGTCAGCACTACAAAAAATATGTAGCGAATTATAGCGCGGTTGCGCCCGCGCCGTCCGTAGCGCGTCGGCTGAACTCGGACGGCAGTCGGCTCGCGTCGTGATTTTTGTTATTATAACCCGTGCGTTTTAAGTAGGCACTTAGCGCAATGCGAATCTTCTTCCAGCGAGGTGTCTAGTTAATTCGGTCGGGTTGAACCTAAGCTCCGCGTTGTTTGTTTGTCAACAGTAACTACCAGTATGATGCTCTGTGACAGTAACATTCGCTCCGCGCTCGCGAATCTTTTTGAATAATTTTTCGAATATTAAGTCATTTTGTGATTGTGAACCGCAATGTTATTGTTGTGAAATATATCTTCTTGTAAATATAATAATTTTCATGGTCGTCGTGCTGTCGTAAACTGTAAGTAATGTGTCAGTTTTTAAGACCTGTGAATAGTAGAGAGGTACTTTGTGACAGAGTGACAGTGTGATTAGGTAGTTAAGCTATAAGGACTTTTGTGCAGTTATCTATCAAATAGTTAAAAAAGAAAATGGCTCGCGGTGCTGATCTACCCATTCGGAACTTTTTTAAGAAGTCCTGTGAAGGCAGTAAAACAGCCGTGTGCAGCTATTGTCGCTGAGAATTGTCTTATATATCGACGATAACTTTAAAATACGCCTATAGTAAATAATAATTGTCTCACAATACGGTACTAATAACATTTAATCAATTGGTAAGTATGAAGGAAAGTTCATTAATTTAAGAGCGTTTGTACAGAAAGTGGGCAACGTCGCAAATAGCTGTCAAATATTTCGCTGTTTTGATTAATTTAGCAATATTACTGTATGGAAGTAAGAAATATGGCTAACTAGTGAACTAAAGTATTGATTATGAAATGCAATAATTAATATTGTAACTCCGAATATTTAGTTTCCGATGTAGAAAAAGTATTTGAAAACTTTCCAATTGCCTTTTTTACACCTAAAACGGTTACAACATCAAATTCAGTGTTTTAATTGCAATTCATTATTAATATTCTAGTTCACTAGTTAGCCATAATTCTTATTTCCTTACAATAATATTGTCAAATTAATTAAAACAGGTAAATATTTGACAGCTATTTGCGACGTTGCCAACTTTTTGGATGAGCGCTCTTAAAACGCTTCATGAGATATTATTATATTATTTCATGAACAGTGCGTTACGAGATAGCATTCACTGCGCATCGTTGCGCCCGTTTAGCGTGTTGTCGAATAAAATGATAACGTCTCCGCGTTCAGATTGCTGCCGAGTTTTGTTATAACGTGTTATAATGATAGCGTATAAAATAGCGCGCTATAAAATATATTCAATAGTCTATAACGCGTCTATAGTTTATAGCGGAATTGAACATCACCAACTATAACCCGCACTAGGGTAAACGTTGATACGCTTAGTTTGAAAGTAGCACCGAGGCGTCTCCGCGCTCTAAGTAGAGTATCAAGTGAGTTCCAAATAAAACAACAACAAATCTGCTTTGTAACTATAATTACAAATAATGTCAAAATCGAAGAGTAGGAAGTCACGTGATCTACGAATTAGAGCCAAATTTCAACATTCTTACTCTCAGGTAAGGCAATCGAGGATGGCCCGTCTGTCAAACTTGAAGTTAGCCCAAGACGGAGCCACGAAGTTAAAGAATACATTCTCATCTGGCGATTCTTTTTTAGGACTAGCTTCTTTCTGAACGGGAGAAAAGCTGTTGTTAGGATTCGGGTGAGTATTCTGCGGCGTAAACAACTGTCGCTTAGCCACCTTCCTGTCCTTTCTAGAGCCACTTGGGTTTGGAGTATTTTTGGCGCCACTGCCATGGCTATTGCCATGGCTGTTGCTGTGGCTATTGCTATTGCTGTGGCTGTTGCCATGGCTATTGGCGTGGACGTTGCTGTTGCCATGGCTATTAGGGTGGTTGTTGCTGTTACCATGGCTATTAGCGTGGACATTGCTATTTCCTTGGCCATTACCATGTATGATTTGACCATTACCATAGACATTCCCATTTCCATTGCCGTTACCATTTCCATTTTTATAAGGCTTTGGCACAGAGTTACAGTTTAAGTTCAGCTGTTGAAATTCCTGTATTTCATTCTGCAGACCCTGAGAGATCGCTTTGGCCTTAGCTTTAGTAGTAGAAGTAGCTTCTATATCTCCCATAGATTTGTGACGCGTTCTTCTAGTATTTGTGAACACTTTGGAGTTCCTTTCTGCGACCCAGCGCCGCATTCGTTTAACGAATGGAAGCACCATAAAAAAAGCGTTTGGGCTCACTCCCATTTTGAGCTTAGGCGTCATATCTTTCTTATTGGCCGGTAGATCAGCCAATGGGAACCACTCACACGCCTTAATCTCATTTCTTGTTCTTGGCTGGAATTTGGTGTCTCTAGGAATGTTACCAATAATGTATAGGCGGACAATTTGTTCATGTATTATAGCTTCTATGTAGTCGTTTTTATTTATCAGCTTACTGATGTCGAAGCCTGTTTCTTCAAGAACCTGGAACAGAACAAAATTATTGCTATGAACATATTCCTAGCAGATTCTCTTATATTCCCTTTTTTGGCAATGTCGCCATTGTTTTCATTGAGTTATACAGAAACTTTGTTTCGCTACGATCCATCAGAGCGATTCGACAATTTTGCTATTGCAGTTGGCCTTACCAGTAGCTTCCAGGATTGCTAGGGAATAATTATTGATTTTATAGCTAAAGAAATTTACTGTAAAATTAATGGTGTACACCCGTATGCTAATAAGCACATCATTGTTGACCAGTCACTCTCTTTTACTCGTATTCTCATTTTATATATTTAAAAAAACGCTGTAGCTTCTTTACCTCCCTGGCAGCACACTTATACGGCTCCTCATCCTCATTGACCTTCCCTTTAGGGAAGCCCCAAGATGCCTTCGTCCAGTAGGACTGGACCAGCAACACGTGCGTTAGGTCCGTGTCCAACAAGATGGCGCCGTATGTCGGCACGGTCTGTTTGTACTCGCGCCAGTTGTCTAACACCTCGTCTAGGCTGCTGACGTGTTCGCGGAGTTGCGGGACGTGCTGAAAATGTCGTTGGAAAAGTAGCTTTAATTCTACTGCAGTTTAATTTCTACTGCAACTTTTTTAAAAGTAGTCATTTTCATAAACTGGACATGTACTGTAACAAGACATTTTAGGTAGGTAAGTCAAGTGCACACTGAGAACTTACTACACACTTGTAAACTTACTAACTGCTTCCCAAAGGCTTGATGCAGATGATGACAGAGCAAGGTTGAATGATGTTTAGGACAAGAAAGACAGAAGTTGTTGACTAGTCTTGTTAGCATGTAATGCACAAAGACCAAGTTGCCCCACTAGTGGAACAAACTGGTCATTCTAATTTTAAATATTCCAACAGGTGGAACTAGCTACTTACTTGAAAAATATGTGCCGCAAACTCCCTAATACCACAGGGGTTAAGCCTGGTGGTCTCATCGGTACAATAATAATCTAAGTAGAACCAGTGTGCCAACTCTATTTGGAAACATATTCGCACCAGATTCCCGCGGTCTTCTGGTGGTAAGTTAATTATGAAGCGGCTGAAAGGAAGAGAATGTCATAAGTATAGGAACTGAAGGTATAACCTCACGCCTGTAGTTCTGAAGGGGCAGGTATAGTTGTACACTGTGTATAGTAAACTCACATTTTATCAGTTATGTTTAAAGCTCTTGTACTAGAGAAACACAAATACTGACTATGAGTTGCTACTGAGAAATTCCAGATAGAATAACCCACAACACACAACGATAATTTGCTCAGCCTTGAAAATGAACTCAATGCTCAACAGTAGCACTTGCAACCTCCAACGCCCAATGAGGCAGTGTTGGTTGGTAACCGTGCAGGAACTAGGCCATCCCATAATAGTATAAGAAATAGACAAAATTATCTAGGTGTTCAGGGATCTTTATAGAGTGTGAAGGAACTTTGAACAGTTGTAATGTCTAAAGTAGTCATTTCAGCTTATCACTGTTCATTTCTGGATCTATGTGGGTATTTCAAGATGACCTCAATACAGTTTGTCCAATTGGAATTTTTGGCAGAGTGTATTTGTTGCACATAATATCAAGTTCTTTTTAGAGGAAGTGAATAATTCAATAATAAAAAATTAACTTGAGAAAGTTTTTCTTCAAAGTTGCAGTATGTCTAATAAGTGTCTAATCTTATTGCAGTGAATCCACAAACATATTTTCATTAATTTCATGAAAAAAATGTATTCTAAACTTAGATAATGAACTGTAATGGTAAATAAAACATAATATTTACCAAATTTTATGGACTGTTGACCAAAACCACATTATTTTGATCGTAAAAAGAAAACAACCTACCTGCACAGGTCATCTAAAATATCGATAGGTATAGAATGTTGGCTTTTATGTCCATTACCAGCAGTTGATCCCATCTTATTTGTTTATCTTTAACGATTTTTTACCGTATTTTTAGTAAAAAACAATGGAAAATTTTGTATTTTACTGCTTTTCTTTTGTATTGTAAAATAAATCCACAGATAATCAAATTTTAGACCAATACAAAAATCAAAAACAACTTCGCGGCCACGTTCCAGATACCTAAAATAGGTTAGGTTTGAAACATAAACGTTTCAAAAATCAATGATTCTCTCGTATCCGAACGGAAAAACAAATGTCAGATGTCATCTAAAAATTATCAATACAACACAGCTGTGAACGTGTAAGTAAAATATACAGAACATTGGGATATATTAAATATTTTGATTTCTCCATCCATTCTATGTTAACTAGATACCAAAATGGATATAACGCCGTTGTTCAGAGCGTACATAAAGACGGTGAAAACGCGGAACAAAGCTTTCGGTATTCAAAGCCCCACTAGCGATGATAAACAACGCATACTTCGAACCAAGCCAAAAACCGCTTTCATGATTACTGCGAAGGATATAACTTCACAAATAACAAGACTGCGGGACTTTTTGCTGGAGCACCGCGAGAAATACTTGAGCTTCTACGATAATGTCGTCGAGGACCAGATGACCGACGCAGAGAGAGACCAAATAGACACAGGAGCGCAAAGGATAATCAATACTTGTTCGCATTTGTTAAAAGAGTTTAGGAATGACAATCGCAAGGTAACGGCGGCTCCTCAGATGAAAGAATACATGGAAGCAGTGGCCGACCTAATAGACATGTACTTGAAAGCAGTTTGTAAGATACACAGTGAACTTAAAGCTCTGCGGGTGAAACGCACTCTAGTCATGCGGAAACTGTCGCGCTTGGAGCTGCCACAGACAAAGTCAAACATTCCAAACCCTTTTCTTGTTAAAATAGCAGAGAATACTGACAAAGTTTTAGATAAAGATATTGAAGAATTGGAGGAACCAGATACAGTAAAGAAGATGGATTTGTGTGAGAATGAGGTTGCTGTGTTAGCTGATGAGGAACTCAGCGCTGAGGAGTTGCAGATGTTTGAGTCGGAGAATGTGCAGCTCCTGAATGAGCTGAACAGCATGACGGAGGAAGTGAAAGCTATTGAAAGCAAAGTGCTTCATATTGCAGAGCTACAGGAAATATTTACTGAAAAGGTGATAAAGGACTTCTACTTTTCCCTTTCTCAAAGAATATGTTGATTGTCATCTGGTTGAACTTAAGGTTTTAAATAAACAAACTGACCCATTTTCTCATTAGGGTAGTAAAAAATGACTAACTGTGCATCCATCTTTGTATATTCCTTTTACTTAGGCCATGTTTGTTATTAATTATTAATAATTGTATGTTTCCAGGTGTTACAGCAAGAGCAAGACATAGACAGGATATCCAACACTGTGGTGGGGTCCACTGAAAATGTTAAGGATGCCAATGAACAAATAAAGCAGGCTATTCAACGGAATGCAGGGCTTAGGGTTTATGTACTTTTCTTCTTGTTAGTCATGTCATTCAGCTTACTATTCTTAGATTGGTATAATGATTAAATGGTATGCATAATGGAGTATCTTTGTTTTCAATATAACCTAATATCCAAATCTGAAAGAGATTCAATACTAGATAAGTTTTGTAGCACAATATTCTTTTGATGCCATTGTGATTGCATTGTATGTAAAGTAATGCATGACAAAGGCATAGAGAACAATATTGAATACCAATCACTTAGCTAATTGTTCTGGTATCCAAGTAATAGCAGTAAATTAATGTGAGTTTGACCATTTGCTTAGTACTAGTGGGATACTTTTCACGATCGTTTGGTCATTTTTTGGCAAATTAATAGGGTTCGCTAAGGCTAGACTAATGTAATGGGTATTACCTAGTAAAATCAATTCTATCCCCGTATGAAAGTATTTTTAATGTTCAATAGTAGGCAGTATGTATAAAGTTCTAGTCAAAGATCCTAAATAAGACAAATTTTCGTTCAGAAAAATTCCACTTCCGAATGTGGATAAAAACAACAAAATTCTGCATTTGCTGGTCTTTTACAGTCCAATAGAAATTTATTTAATCACTATTTCAGTTGAGATGCAAAATTAGTAAAATATCCTAAAAAATTAATTTGGAAAACTTAAGTCGCCCACGTGAATAAAACAATGAACATTTCTGAACTAAGATAAAACGTCAAAATAGTGAGACACTTCCCCATTTGAAATAATTTTGTTTGTTTTTAAAATTGTGTTTTATCAATTAAATACATTATATCTGCATTGTTATTCTTAACCTTGGTGGTTTTACGTCCTGAGTTTCTTCTGCGCTTTTATTTTATATTCCGCTCCATGTCACTCAAATTTTTACGTAAAGTCAGAGTTTTCTTCTCATCAAGTGTTTCGCCGAAACAAAATTGGTCACAAACTTCCGGTCGTGGTTATTGTGCTACAGGTGCTACGGATTCGGAAAAGATGGACGCTGTGAAAACAATGAAGGACTTGGGATACACCTTCAACACTGGTAAATCAACTTTTTTATCTACTGATTTTCAAGTTCAAGAGGTTAAAGAGATGGGAATAAACTTTACAAAAATAAGATACCTTTTTCAGTATTTATCTGAATACCTACATAATTACCAATATAACTTTTAAGTTTTTATGCCTGGGCGAGAAAAAGTAGTTCTGTATTATATTTTAAAAATGTAGGTTTAAAAATGTATCATGAACAACACTTTATGCTTAAATCCACATTATCTTTCTACTTTTTTACAGAAGGGCAGTTGCGTAAGGTAGATGCTGATGGCCAACCAACTAAAGAACCATTCCAATTCAATGTCAGTAACCAACACCAGGAATGTCAGGCACATTACGAGGAACTCGGGAATGCGGTCACAGAATATGTGTACCATTTGATGGAACAAAACTTGACAAGGTTGCCGGTTCCCAAAGATTCCAATAAAGGAACTTTCATCTTTGTGTCTAAGGATTATGAACTGAAGGATGTGTTGGTGATTTTAATTCATGGATCTGGGGCTGTTCGGGCTGGGCAGTGGGCTAGATCGTAAGTAGAAACTTGAAAACACTACATAATGCCTTGTGCTATGATCCTTACTACTTTGCTGTTGCAAATATAATGTAACGTTTTTCAGACTCATAATCAATGATAACCTAGACATGGGCACACAACTACCATACATCAAGAAAGCCCTAGCAAAAGGATACGGAGTTATGGTACTAAATCCCAACGATAACTGTCTACCCAATGGCAAGAAAATACCTAACAGTAGTTCAGGAGAAGAACATACAAACTATGTGTGGAAAACTTATGTTAAAAATACAAAAGCTACTTCGATAGCAATTGTTGCTCACAGTTACGGAGGAGTCTTGACTGTTACGTTAGCTGATCAGCTGAAGGATGAGTTTGAGAAGAGGGTGAAAGCAATAGCGTTCACGGATTCTGTGCATGTGTATTCTAATATACAGATTACGAAGTATATGAAAGATGTAAGTTGCATTTATATTTTTTAAAAAGAAAATGAGGTTTTTATCCAGGACAAATGTATGTAAATATTGTGTATGGTTTTGCAGGCAGCTAGAAACTGGATATCAAGTCAAGCACCGCTGGATACACCAATGACTACTCCAGAATTTGATATACCAAGAGTTTCAGCAGGTAAAATCAAATTTACTCTATACACACAGACACATCACACACACACAGACACGTCACACACACACACACAGACACATCACACACACATATACACACATATAAAAAAATCCTTGGGGGACTGAGTTCGAAAGTGTATATTATTATATCTTATCATTTATCACCTTTTTTATTTTCGCAGGTCATCAAAAACATGAAATGACATCATATTCATGTATGGAATCAGTGTTCAAGTTTATTGATGAAAAAGTGTCAAAATAGTATTCATATCGCACAAACTGTATACAATTGTTGTTATTTGTATAGGTGGACATTCAAACAATGTATCATTAAAATAAGAATAAACTATATTTTACTATATTAGTTTTTATTTCCTATATATTTACAAAATCTGGCTCATAAATTGAGGGCCCATTAGAAAAGTTTAAAACTGTTCTACTTCTTCTTTCCCTTGCAGGCATTTTTCATCCAGTATTTAATGTCCTGCTTATTAGCTCTTACACCTAACACAGCAGATTTAGAATTAACATCTCTCACGGCAAATGGTGAAAATCCTGCAGTGTAATCAGGGTCCATAGCATTGGTTTTGCCTCGCGCTATCTTTGTGGCAAATCTCTTGTGGATGTGTTGGTCTTCAGAAAGTATTGGGTATTGGAAGTGTTGACCTCCTTTAGGCGTGGGTAGACTGAACTTCTTGCCCCGAGCTGTCAGAGGTTTCCGTCCATTTATGTGAATGTGCTGAACACCATCATCATCAATGCTCACACCAACTTTTTTCAGAGTTGAGTGACCACATTTGGGACAAAACAATTTGGTCATCACACTTGTTGTTTTGAAGCAAGTAGTGCAACGGAAGATGAAGGTACGGAGTTGTCTGATGATCCTACCATCTATTGAGGTTGCATTGAGTCCTATTTGCTTGAGGACATTCTGCATGGCAAAGTCTGAAGTGATACAAGCTACTTCTACACATTTTTCTTCAAATTCTCCCAGTTCCATTTCTTTCCTCTTCTCTGCAACATTGCCAGGTGTGATCCACTCTCCACCATCACTGTCTGATGAATCCTGATCACTTTCAGGCTCCTGTTCAACTTCAGAAACTTTCACCATGATGTCATCAATGTTTGGTTCTTGAATGTCCATATTTTTTATTTGTTCAGAAATTTCTTCTGCATCTTCTTCATTGTGATTATCATTTATTTTGCAGTTTTTATTTGCAACATTTATAGTGATTGATCCTGTGTTAGAGATAGGTTTGTCCACGATTTTTATTTTAGCTTCACCAGTTTCTTCATCAGTGCTTTCTGTTGGTTCACCAGTTTCCTGGTTGACATTTTCTGGTTTCACTTCCGAGTTTCCATTTGGGATTGTGTTGTAGTTGGCTAATCCAGTTACTTTGACAATCTTCTGTGTGGTTGGATCAGTTTTCAGATGTTCGGTGCCTATTTTTTCTTTTTCCAGTTGGTATGTAAGCGCCATTACTTTGATGTCAGTGGCAGAGAGACTGCGGTAGTCGCCGGTCTTTTTGGAGAACTCGGTGATGAATTTAATGTTCTCGGTGAAAACATCCTTCACTTTAAGATCGTATGGGAGCACTACAAGCTTTCTGCGCTGTCTATCGTTCGTGATTTCATCAATAACCTCTTGCACTGTGTATACGTTCTCAGCGATGTCTTGTAAACTAGCTGCCTTTATGAAGGCGGTTGTGTCGACCACTAAATGCTTAATATTTTTCGGCATTTTGATAAATTACATTAGGAATTCAACGAAAACAATTTTTGATCTAATCTCACACCATTGACGATAGCTTCACGTGTTGAATTATTTTGACAAGTGACATCAACACAGTCAAAAAGTAAAATACCAAAAGAGTGACATGCCAAATTATTTTTTTTTTTCAACTTGCGTTTGGATATTATCACAAAAAAAAACAATCTGAGAGTAATTTGGCATTAATCATTGTCCATCCTATGATCAATCTATCTACCTAGATTGAAAAAAAAAAAACAAAATTAAAATGATGCATCGATCAAACAGTAGTCAAGGATCAAACAGTAGTAGAAGCATGTTACAAATGTGCCGAAATAAGTTAATTACTTGGAACGCCGCAATGCTTCTCAAGATGACATTTGTGGCCTCGATAGCGAAGAAGGTCTTTGTTTGTTTCCTCAATCGACTTATGGAATATCAGAAAGTCCCGAAAATGTTACTAAAGGTGATTCCTACATTGGAATTCGCCTATTTCATGCACTGCAGTATTGTTTGGAAGTAAGTCATTAGGACATGAATTCTCACTGAAATAATGCTAACTGGCACCGAAAGCCTGAACTAATAATTTAATAAATCGACTAAAGTTTTCGTATCAAATTAGTACGTAACCTCTTCTCCCTAGCATCAAGAATATGGAATCGTATTCGTTTCATTTTTCTTTCATTCATCTAAATAGTTCTTAGGTCTTGATAAAATTTTGCTTATGTAAACAATATCTTAACTATAGTATATGTGTAGGAATTTATGGATAGCATAGCATAAGAGTTATAATGAGTTCTAAAAAGGGAAAACGTCATGGGAACAAGCATTTCCCCATAGCTGAATCTGTGAGCATAGCACTGAAGATCCAGTTGGATAAGTTCATTACTGATGAGAATGAGACTGAACTCAAGTTCCCGACGTTCCTGTCGGCTCAGGAGCGTGGATTCATCCACGAGACAGTTGCTAAGCTCGGTTTGAAGTCAAAATCGCGCGGGAAAGGTATGTTGTTGATACGTTTGATCATACATGCATTTTAACTAAATTACCCTTTTCATTTACCTTACTATACTGATTGTTTTGTTTACGTCTAACCATATGGATAAATTGCACATTAGTTGTAATTATTATTTCCCAATTTACCACTAGTTGTGAAATAGATGACACAAATGTGTTAAAAAAATATTACTACTGTAACACTTTTTTCTAATCAGAAGTACCTCTTGAAATCTAGTTTGAAGTATATTTAAGATAGTTACTACAATATATATCTAAATATTGCATTTTATCACATAACATAAAGTACATAATGACCCACATACTTTGCTATCTCTTTTATATAAACACAATGTGTAGAACATAAGAAAACACAAATTTATTGATAAATTATAAGTTCTATCACACCTTTATTGGTGTCAACAACAGATAATCCAATTTACATTTTTTTTGTAATTAATATTTTGCAATCATAGTATTCAAGTAAAGTATTGAAGTATTGTGCTGGTGGCTACATACTGGTCTAACACAATATGAGTTCATCAACACGTAAAGAAGAAGAAGATTGAAGTAGATTCTTTTATTTTTTTGCATTTGGTGTTCATTTAAAATGTAAATACATTTAAGTACTTACATAAAATACAACTAATTTATGTAAAATTAACTCAGGTGTTGTTTACAATTTATTGTGCAACAACACCTGTTAGGTGGAAACAAAAGTCCAGTAGACCTAATCTAATCAACTGTATTGTATAAGCCATATTGTGCAAATTGACATTTATTTTGGAATGTATGAATAAACTACAAACTACTTATTCTATTGGGAGAATGCAGTAATATTAAAGATTCCCTATTGCTTAAGTATCTTTAAATAAAGGCCACATTATGGTTTCCACATAATTTTTATCACTTAAATCAAAATGATGTTATCCAAGAAAAAATTTTGTTTACAGTAATAATAAAAAACCCCTTTTTCTGGCTAATAACATTTTAATACCATCACTGAAACCAAGTTGTTGAACTTCCAAGACACAATATAATTTTAGAATTCACTTAAACTTTTTACAGGAGTCAACCGCTACCTCACAATATACAAACGCATTGGTTCAACAATAATTCAGAATGATGCCAAGCTCATCCTGGACTCAAACATGCGATGCGGTATTGCGGAGCTCTGCAATGCCTTCCCCATCACGAGCAAAGAGAAGGATGACCTTAGCAGCTGTCCTGAGAAGGAGAGAAGCCCACAACTCACACACAAGACTATGGGGCAGCTGAATAATGGGGTTGCACAGGTATTGAGAAATTAATTAAAAAAAAGAAACAATTGAAACATTCACTATTCTTAAAAAAAAAATAATCTTTAAGCTGACAAGATTGCCACTTTCTCTTAATGAGTGTGAATGTTGATGAGTTGGCAACATAAAAAAAATCAAGAGCAATGTAAAAAAAAAATCGTAACTATTTTAAACAAACATTGGTGTATTTTATACTACCTTTTGTTTCATATCCTTATTCTAATGACTAGTTCTTACAATTTAAGTGATATTATTTTGACAGTCAGTCAGTTTGCATTATCCCCTAACCGGAATTGGCACTCATGATGAATTTTCGCCCTCTCTCCCTCTCTCACAGAGAATAGGCCTCTTTCTCAGCAGTGGGTGGCTGATTATGTTTTTATGCGCCAACTCTAGATCATGTGTAAAATTGACCTTTTGCTTCAGGTTCCCAACACACAGTACAATCCAGATCTCCTGAAGTTCAGAGAGAAGTTGCCAGTGTACGAACAGCGACAAGACCTTATCAATGCTGTTCTACATAATCAGGTGAGACTAAAACTAATAAGACATTGCGTTTATGACTTCTAGATTTACTGAAAATCAAAGTCTTGGGGCATGGTTGAGATGATGGCGAATGCAACGTAATCAAGCAAATAGTGTCAAGGGACTTCCCCGACATAAACTAGGGCGCACACAAATGTAGTGCAATGCTTTGTTTTTCAATAAGACATACCGGCGGAGCGTTCCCCTGTCAGTGCGCAGGTAAACGGTCAGCGTTTTTTTACGTGCCGGGACCTATACACAGTTCGGGTATAGCCTGAAATGTAAACTCACGACTTGATGTATATTATAATATACATCAAGTTATAAATAGGGTAGGCACCGAGAAGGCACCCAATTTATGTCACCAGTAAGAATATCAAAATAATTATGTTGAGTGATTGAAACTGCATCAATGCCCAAACAGTTTTTGTAGGACACTTTCGAACTAGGCAGAGAATTTGCACTTTTTGAATGTTGAAACATAACGAGTACAGTCCCTCGAAACGCCCGCCATTCACCAGTAGCAGTGGCAGAGTAAACTCCCCAAAACATCGTCTGTGTTCACTATTTAATTGATACAATACAGAAAAGTGCTTTATTACTTCTGTATAGGGAAAGTCGCGAAGTTTCAATTTCTCTCAAATATTTATGTATTTCTACTTATTGATGTATTCCAAATTACGATTAATCTGACTTAGTTTACTTACGCATTTTGATCAGGTGTTACTTCGGCCTACTAACTTAAAACGACTAATTCAATTTCATTAAACATTATTCTCAGGTGATAATAGTAGCCGGCGCCACCGGCTGCGGCAAGACGACGCAGCTACCTCAGTTGCTGCTCGACTACTGCCAGGAACACAAGCAAGCTGCGCGCATGTACTGCACGCAACCTAGGAGGATATCTGCAGTAGCTGTGGCTGAGAGAGTAAGTCACCAAGAAGTTTTACATATTTATAAAAATGTGGGGTAACAGGTGTACGACAGGTCTACGACTATATTTTTTTTTCGCGGGATTCGACAAATAACAAATCTTAGGAATTTTCACTAAAACTAATCTAACTTAAATCATGTATTAGAATTATCCTTAAACTGACTGTTTAAGGATCGTAAATATAATTCGAATACATGAATTAAAGTTAGATTATTTATTTCGGGATTTTACGTGAAAATCCTGAAAATTTGGTAATTGCAAGTTTAGTTAAAAATAGCCTTTAAACATCTTAAATAAAGCTTATTTTCAACTTATTGAAGATTTTTCCCGAATCCCGGGAAAAAAAAAAGTCGTAAGGAAGTCTCCACTTTCTGTGTCTGTTCTCCGAAGTTTAGGCAAATATAGTCAGCCTATTCCGATCACTGGTGATCATAAAGTCTAATGGATATCTCCATTTACGCACTTGGCTAACATCCAGGCTAAGGAAGGCTTTGAGACCATTTTTCGGTCAAATATCTGAAACCTCTTTAGGTCAGTTCTATGCTTGATATTTTCCTCTCTAAAGCTTTGATTCACTTAAATTTTACATTTCGTTACGTATAAAGCTGATGATGAGGTCCAGTCACACGTTTTCTATTTTTAATCCCTGTAACTCTCGTATCTTCTGTTTCAGGTGGCCTACGAGCGCATGGAGAAGATAGGCCAGTCGATAGGCTACCAGATCCGCCTGGAGTCCCGTGTCAGTCCACGCACTGTGCTCACGTACTGTACCAACGGAGTATTGCTCAGGACTCTCATGGCGGGAGATACTTCGCTGAATGGTAAGTCTTGATCGTCGTCATTCAGCTGAAAGCCGCTGGTGGACGCGCGTCTCGCCACATCGACAGGTCTTGATTTCTCCTATGCAGCACACATTAAGCTTTCATTCATAATTTTTGGAAAAATGGAACACATTGTCTCATTTCACATGGATAGGACACTTTGGTTGTATCGACGTAGTAGATGTGACAGACGTAATCGTGCACGCACTGCTCACGGGAGTGTGGTCGCTCCGGCAGGTACTGCCACTAGCGCAGCGGACATGTACAGGTACACGCCGCGCCGGCGCAGGGCTCCGTGCGGGGGTAGGTGGTTTATTGTTGTCAGTGTTAGACGATTACTTTACTGTGCTAAGCGTGTATATTTATTTGCTAAATTGTATTTATATATTTCTAGGATAGTAAAGATATTTGCTTTGTGATTTGGTATCGAGTAACCAACTTTCCAGGGTTGATACAAGTCAGGATTTAAAAAAAAAAAAAAAATCGGATTAATTTACACATTCTAATCTTTTTTTCATTTGGAAGTCGGTTATTATATAAAAAAAAAAAAAAAATTTAATACATATTATAAAATAAGAAAGAATCAATGTTGCAGTTCTTCTAAAATTATCAATATTACCTAGTCACATTCAAACAAAAATTAAACAATGCCATGTTAAGAACTACTCAAAATTGACAAAAACTATTTGGCTCTCTTATTTTCTTTGTCCAGCCATTTTGTTGTATCACGCTTTCACTAATCAATCATGAATGCCACATCAAGTGAAAACACATCAAGCCGAGATATTTCCGGGAATACCTGACCTGTAGATAAACATAGCATTGCACGTATGTATATGCCGTAGTTTATGTCGGGGAAGTCCCTTGCCACTTTTTGATTGATTTTGTTGCATTAAAAAGTTATAATCGTGGTTTAAATCACTGATTAAAATCCGATGATTTATATCATCTCAACGCTGCTACATTCTTACGACTTTTTTTTACGGATTTGGATTTGCTCACACGATTGATGATCGATTGATTGTTTGATTTAGGCGCTTTCATAGAAATAAAGTGTCCTGCTAGCGCAATAAACTTTACACCGACTGAAACATATAGATTCAAAAAAATTCAAAACAAAAGTCATATAATCAAACTAGGATGAAGATCAGCAACATTTTGAACGTCAATTACACAAGGCAGAAAGCAGTCCCCCAAAACAAAAATTAAAAAGAAACCATAATTATTTTTACCAAATACAAGGATAGCTCCAATTAAGAAACCGCAATGAATACTGTAATTTTATCGAAGAATTTGGAAAAGGACGAATTCTGGAATTCTAACGTATTAAAATTAAAAGTATGTTATTTCAAACTAGCGACCCGCCCCGGCTTCGCTTTCGGCTTTGTTAAGGGTCTTATTAAGCCCTACTACACGCGTACGGCAGCGCACCGAGTCCTGCGCACTCCGGCGATACTCAAACAGAGATAGCAATATTCCATCTGCTTTTTGCACTCACCACGAAGTTCCAAAGTTATATGTTGATTACTTTGCTTGCGCTATAACGGAATTTAGTGTATCTGTTGCGTCATAGATGTCGCTACGATTATAAGTGAGATGTATAGCTCCATCTATTACTAAAATCACTATTCATCCGCAGGTGTGACCCACATATTCGTGGACGAGGTGCACGAGCGCGACAAGTTCAGCGACTTCCTCCTGATCGCTCTGCGCGACGCACTGCCCAGGTTTAAAGAGCTCAAGTTGGTGCTCATGTCCGCTACCATGGATACGCAGATATTCTCCAGGTAATACGAATTTAAATGTAATAGCAATCAGTTCAGGGTGTGCACTAATAGGTTGACTCTACCTAACGAGACGTGATGTACAACTTTAGGAGTTTAAACATACAGTCAAATAACATTCATGGTAAAAGTTTAACATTGGCAGTGCCTATGTTGTATAGCAGTCAAGATATTTTTCGTAGTTCAGTTATTACTCCTGACAACATGTTTAAAACACCGCAACCATCTTACTTATTTTATTGTCAGCTTCTGTCATATTTCTGCGGGGCAAAGAACTGTCCCAGTAACTCTGATGCCCCTTTGGGTCTATTTCTGAACTTATACTGTCACTTTCGGGATATCTTCCGTGATTGTTCATTATTTTGAGCTCCCGATATTCCGCTCCCTATTTCTGTCTTAAAAATGATTGACAAAGACAGCGACACTTGAAACTGACATCCTAAATCCGTAATTTGTCGTTTCGTTGTGGACAAAGTTAAAGCAAATCCCACTCTAGAAACAGGAAACCGTACATTTTTTTCTCCAGCAGCTTTATCACAATGGTATTTTGGAGACTAGATTATGTGCAACTTGAAATCGTCGAAACATGCAACGATTTACGTTATAACGCTAAGCGTCCGTCCGTCCGTCTGTCTGTCAGTGGGCTCTACCTCATGATCCGTAATAGGTAGACAGTTGATATTTTCACAGAATGTGTATTTCTGTTGCCGCTATAATAACAAATAATAAATGATTAATTAAAGGCTCCCCTACTAAGATGGTACGGAACCCTTCATGCACGAGTCCGACTCGCACTTGGCCGGTTTTTTTTGCCATTTACTACGTTTTCGTCATTTTTTTCCTTGAAAACCGAGTACTATTCCAAATTATGCACGTTATGTTATAGATAGATGTTAGCTAAAATATGCATTGTCTTAAAAAAACAGCCATTATATGCAAATGCTTGTGCATTCGCATATAATGCGGTCTCTAGGTATTTCCTTTCCCCCAGATACTTCAATAACTGCCCAGTGATTACAATCCCTGGGCGCCTGCACGAGGTGCAGCGCTACTACCTAGAAGACGTGCTGAAGATGTCGCAGTACCGCACGTCCAAGATGAGCCAGGTCGAGAAGGAGCTCAAGAATAAACTTAAGAGCGGGAACAGCTACTGGTCGCAGCTTGAAGGTATGATAACCTAACCAAAATCTACAAAGCTACTTTATTTGAAGTCGTCATTTATAGCTGTCAGTGTCATTAAAGCAATGATTAACTGACAGCCCGTGACCTGGTTCAATGCCTTTAGTGAAATTCGCCCAAATCGGAAAAAATATTTCATTACGACAGTATGAATCTATATCAAATATAAGTTCTGTATGAAAATATTCATTCATTTGCTCAAAGGTAAAAAAAATGCAGATTTGGTAAAGAAGGCAAAAGTATTTTTTTTTTTACAACTATGAAAATATTTTATTTAGGACTTTGACATATAAAAAAACATAGTTCTTGGTTATATCATCAATTTATTCTGCTTTCAGGTCATAAGCAGGACGACGCGGGCAGCAGTACTAATAGCAAGGAATTTAAAGAAGAGAAAGAGAGTGTGATGGAGCCATCGCTACAGGCTGACATGGACGAGTTCCTGGACGAATGCTTTAATGAAGGCACCCTGGTTAGTAACACGGCAGCCGATCGATCGTCCGATCGTCATTTTCACCTGCCTATCTTGTGCAATATTGACGATCAGCACTTCGCCCGCGACTTCGTCCGCAAAAAATGTGATAACTCGGCTAATATGCGTGATATAAATATAATTTATAGCTTTCTGCCAGTGAAAGAATTATTAGAATTGTATGATTAGTTCCAGAGATTACCTACCCCACCTACATACAAACTTACAAACAAAATTTACCTCTTTAAAATATTAGTATACATTATTTTTACTAACACATGGTTTTTCTTCCAGGACTCATTCACACAAATACTGTACATGTACATATCGGAAGGAGTCCCAATATCTTGCGGACACTCGCAGACCAAACGCACCGGACTCATGGCCGCAGGGGCCCGGGGACTCACTGAGACCATCGCGCAGATGTTGCAGATCGGTAAGTGTTACTAAAACCTGTGTCGTAAAGATAACAACTGTTCGGGGTTGGGGTGAGTTCGAGATAAACTAAGATTGAAGATTATAAAGATAACTATATTTCAGTAATGCAGGATAACGATTAAAACTAATGAGGTGAACGAGATGAGATAGAGTCGCGCCCGATATGCTGTCCGAGACGTAATGACTCTTTTACTTATAGGTAATACATAAAATATACAAGGCATAGAGCGCGGAGCGCAATTATGCTGACATGTTGATTATTGTTCGGTGATTAGATGAGGTTAGTAAGGAGTTATAGTAAAATGGGTACTGAAATTAATATTAACAAGGTGAAATCAATGTTCAACTAATACTAAATAGTAATGTAGGGTTAGTTATGTTAAAAAATGAGATAAAAGTAACGTTACGAATTAAACAGAATCGCTACAGTGTAAATCAGGAAGAGAAAACACGCGAAAGATCGGTGAAGAACCTCTATCTTCCTTTTTTTGTAAGCACTCACTAGATAGCGCTAGTCGCTTAGGATCACTTTTCACTGATTTACTACTAGATTGCCCATGTTCCCTAATTTCACTACACTCAATCACAACACTTTCTGTAACCGTGCGTGGAGGTGGCAACGCAGTCGCCGCCGATGCTGTCGTCGACCGCTCTGCTGTAGAGGTGGGACGATTTCCTTTACGTTGCCTTTGCCACCAACATTTTAAACAGTAAGCTGCCACCAATAGCAATATTCCCGATATGATGAGATATATAGCAGTATACTGGTGGATGTCGTGGTAGGAGATATTGGTGCTCAAAGGTTCACTCTGCTTCATGATCTCAAGACTTCTCTTAATAGCTTCAAATTGCCTGAGGTTTTCTGAGTTATTGGGATTAAGCTCGTACGAGATTTCTGGCATAGTGATATTTATTATGTGATTTATTGGTGATAGTTCTGGCGAGATAATCTTTGTCGTCGTGCTAATTTTACTAGACAATCTTTTGCTAGAATACACCATAAAATCTTCTGTTTTTACTAAACAGCCTTCCCCAACACGCAACAGACCAGCACCTGATAGCTTAACTGCCTTAACTTGATTTTCACACAGAAGTTTGACGTTACATTCATTGCAGCATAAATAGTAATATTTGTTTTCTGATGTTAACTCTCTCCAGTCATTTTTGCACGAGGTAGTTTTAGTTTTGCAAGTTCTTGTGCCTGGGATCGTCTCACAAAGGCTATGATCATCTTTCATGTGGTGAATAGGCCTTCTAATATGACACAGAATAGTCACAGGGTTTTGTAATAAGCATGACTGCAGATCCGTGCCTGTGATAGTTAAAAACGAATCCTTTCTCATGTTGATGGCTGCTAATTCAGAGATAGTTTGAACCTTCATCATCATGTTATCTTTCACAATGCGTGGGACCGGGATAAGATTGAATACCTCGTAAAGATCCCTTTCAATCAGGGGTATATTTATTTCTATAATTAGGTATTTGCCGGAGTATTTGGCTCTTACTTTGAGCAAGCCGTAAAGATCTTTAAGATTAAAGTTGTCGACAGGAACTACCAAATCTCCAGATATTTGTGCTGATATTATGCTTAGCTCTGTTCTAAGTTGCTTCGGGGATATCAGATGAAAATCTAATTTTCCACCATAAATATCAGTTACTGTATCTAAAATTGAGTCCTGCATTCGTCGAAGGGTATAGATCAAGTTGTTGGCAGTGAAAGCCAAGGTTATGAAGTCTGTGACGAGAGTTATATTTTGCACTTGCAGAGAAAGATTTTTATAAGAATTTTGGAGATAATTAAGCTTCTGATTTATTATTTTGTGGTGTTTGTTTATAGTATACTCCATCCTTTTCATGAGATTAAATTCAGCTTCTACGACCGAAGTTTGGTTTTTCCAGAGGCTGTATAAATGGTTTTCATTTTGCTTTAAAAGGTCAATATCCTTCTCATATTTTTCTGCAAATCGTTGGTCCAACACTCCAAATAAACTATTTGCAACGTAGCCTACTCCGTCTAGCAAGCCGCGTCGCCGACGTTTCTTATTAGTCATAAAAGAGTCACTTATCATAACAATATTATCATAATGCTTAATTTCTTCGAACTCGTGCTCGAGTTGTAACATGACGCCGTCGCAAGGTGTTTGTGTTCTAATCGTAGAGCATAAGGTTTCGAGATACTTGATATACTTTAATAATGCCGCCGTTCCTTCTTGATAAGGATTTGTGTCATAATAAACTATTAAATGCCAATCATCTCTAATTAAATGCATGTTAGATATTTTGTCGAAGTAGACACTATTGTTTGTCAGCAGGGTGGAGTTGTAGGATGCTTGAGCGGTATTTATTAGTGCCAGCAAAAATAGTGTCAACGATAAAACCATAGCTGGGAAAGAGATGGGACGTTTTTTCTTCGCCGCTGGCAATTTGTTGTCAGCTTTTGGGGCACTTGGATCATTTTTATTTGTTGGCAGTAAGGACAGTTTTACAACTGGGCGTTTTAAGAGCCCGTTTTTGGTTTTAAGTGTGACGACCCTTACGTGTCCGTCACTTCCAGGATGCAGCTCTACTACGCGACCTAGGCTCCATTTTCCTGGTGGAAGGTTGTCGTCCTTTATAATAACGATGTCGTTAAGATCGAGATCTTTTTGATGTTGTCGCCATTTGGACCTCGTGGAAAGCTGCGAGAGGTAGTCAGTCTTCCACTTATCCCATATATCTTGATAGATTTTTTGCGTCAAGTGCCACCGTGTTCTGAGGTCATGCTCTGTTTCAAAAATCGTAAGGTTGGGGCCGCTTGCTAAAAAGTGAGCCGGGGTCAAAAAGTCCAGATCCTCAGGATCTTCTGTCAGAGGGCACAGTGGCCTGGAGTTCAAACAAGCCTCGAGTTGTGATAGTAGGGTAATATATTCTTCGTAGGTTAATTTTTGCTCTCCCACGACACGCTTCAAATGATGTTTTAGGCTCTTCACTGCAGCTTCCCAGAGTCCGCCAGCAGATGGCCATGATGGGGCGTTAAAGTGCCACTCAATATTCATTTCAGAGATTGTCGCGGTTACTTCTTGACCAGACAAGATGTTGGAGATTTCTGCAAACTCTTGTTTTAAAATATTGTTGGATCCTATGAAATTAGTTCCCTGATCACTATATATGTGCCCAGGAACTCCTCTTCTTGCCGACATTCGTCGAAGCGCGGCAATAAATGCTGACGCTGTGAGATCTGAGACGATTTCTAAGTGTATGGCTTTAGTTACCATACAAAAAAAGACTGCGACATATCCTTTGCAGGTTTTAATGCCACGACCTTTGTTTGCCTTCATAAGGATATGTCCGGTATAGTCTATTCCAGTATGGTAAAAAGGTCGGTTAGGAATCAATCGTGCTGGAGGTAGGTCACCCATGATTTGATGTTGTGGTAAGGGATTATTTCTTTTACATTTGACACACATTCTTAATCGTTTCTTTGTGACTCTGTTTCCTCCAAGAATCCAGTATTTGTGTCTTATGAATCCATTAGTCATTTTTACTCCACCGTGGAATACAAGTTCGTGAGATTCATCTATGATAAGGTCTGCCAATTTCGATTGATTCGGGATTATGATAGGATGCTTCATTTCGGGATCAAGATTTGAATGTTTAAGTCTGCCACCGACACGGAGCATGTGATTAGTGTCTAGTAAGGGATTGAGATTAAGAATTTGGGTTTTCTTATTTAGTGGTTCATTATTTTTAAGCCGCGATATTTCTGTGTCGAAATATTCGTTTTGGACGTGCTTAATTAACATTTCTCTTGCTGTCTTTATATTTTGCAGAGTAAGAAAACTTGTGCATTTTTTCTTGTAAACAACAATGTCGATGAACTTGTTAATGTAGGCTAATACTCGAGTAACCTTTCTTAAAGTGCTATATTTTGCCAATAGTTGATTAATTATACAATTTTCGGGATTAACAATGACCGTATTTACTTCCTTGTTATTTCTGAGTTCTTCAGTAGTAATGCTCGTATAAATCGGCATCTTATGAGATTCTTGAGGCTTATATTGTGGTAACCAGTCGGGCCCTTGCCACCACAGCGAGAAATTGGCTAATTGAGCAGCAGGTAAACTGCGACTTGCGCAATCTGCAGGGTTTTCTTTGGATTTTACGTAACTCCATTTATCTTTCGGAATTATTTCAGTAATAATCCTCACTCGATTCGCAACAAAGGGTTTCCATTTCTCCGGTTCGCCACTTAACCAACCTAGAACAGCCATTGAATCAATCCAACCATAAACATGCACCTTGTTGCTCGACAGGGATAAGATGATTTTTCGCATTAGTTTTGATAATAAAAGGGCGCCGCTAAGTTCCAACCGCGGGATCGATTGTGGATTTTTCAGCGGTATTACTTTTGATTTTCCTGCAATAAGGGTCACGTGGGTTTCATTTTCTCTCTGTATTTTGCAATACACGACGCAAGCGTATGCTTTTGTGCTAGCGTCGCAAAAGCCATGGAGTTCGATGATATCATTTTCCTGGGTTTGAATCCAACGTGGTATTTTGAATCGAGATATATGAGATAGATCGGCTTTAGTAGTATTCCACTCTAACGCGATTTCTTGAGGGACAGGGTGATCCCAACCCAGGTCTGACTTCCATAATTCTTGGAACAAGATCTTAAGTTTTATTGTAACCGGAGCTAGCCAGCCCAAAGGGTCAAAAATTTTAGATATTTGTGATAAGAATTGTCTTTTTGTAAGGATGTCTTGAGAGATAAATTCTATGGGACGGAAGATGAATTGATCATTCTTTGGCTCCCATCGCAGACCTAAAGTTTTGGTTGACTCCGGTTGCTTAAAGTCGAAGTCTTCCTTTTGAAGTGTATCAGAACTGTCTATTAGTTCCGGCAAGTTTGATCGCCATTTTCTGAGATTGAACCCGCCAGATTTGAGGAGGTTGATCATCTCTGCTTTGAGTTGTTTTGCTGCTCTCGCTGAGTGTTCTCCATGCATGAGATCATCCATGTAGAACGAGTGTTCTAAGATGTCAGGAGCGCAACTTTGTGGATAGTTTGGCCTTTCATCGATGGCCAGTTGCTTCAGTGTCATCATGGCCAAAAAGGGTGCGGCTTTTGTGCCATACGTAACTGTTGCTAGCTGGTATTCTTTCATAGGTTGAGACTGATGGTTCCGCCAGATAATTTTCTGATATTTCTGATCATCGGGATGTAGCCAGATTTTGCGAAACATTTTTTCTATATCTGCTGTAAAAGCGTATCTAAATTGTCTCCATTTTAAGATAAGGCTCTGAAGGTCTTGTTGTAAATTGGGTCCTCGGCACATAAGTTCATTGAGGCTGTATCCACTCGAGGTTTTTGCCGAGGCATTAAAGACAACTCGCAATTTGGTAGTTGATGACTCAGATCGCTGGACGCAATGGTGCGATAAGTAGCAGTCCGGCTGTACGTGTGACGCAACGGGTGTCATATGTCCGAGCTCTAGGTATTCAGAAATAAACGTTTTATAGTCACGTGCCAGTGCTGGATGCTTACTTAATTTCCGTTCTATTTGGAAAAATTGAGCAATCGACTTTGTTTTCGACTCGCCTATGTTTTTCTCAAAATTTTCTTTAAATGGTATTTTAACGACGTAGCTTCCGTCTTGCCGTCTAGAGGTCGAAGATTGGTAAAATTCGATGCATTTTTGATCTTCATCTGATATCGCTGGAGATTCCTGAATGTCCTCCACTTCCCAAAATTGCTGAATCTCTTCGATATTATTTAGGATCACATTGCAATGGTAGGTTTTGTAGTTGCCACTTAAGATCCATCCTAACTGGGTTTGTTGGGCAATAGGCAACATACCTTCTGACCGACAGACACCGTCCATAAGGATAGTGGAATAGATATCTGCCCCAAATAAGATATCAATAGGCCTACTTTTGTAAAATTCGGGATCTGCTAGAGTTATTTGGTTAAGAGTAGGCCAGTCTGGCTTAGGTAAGGTACAGCTGGGCAAGTTATTTATAAGTCTATTCATTATATACACGTCCGTTTCAAAGGTGAAATCGCTAAGCAACGACGAACATTTGATGGTAATCATGCCCTTACAGTTGTTTTCCTTGTTTCCTATTCCAGAAATATAACCGTTACATTTTCGTCGCGGTAGTCTTAACAACTGAGCTGCGCTTTCCCTAATAATGGATGTCTGTGACCCTTGATCTAAAAGAACTCTCATGTTTTGGTAAGATCCATCCGCTGCTTGTAGGTTAATTATTGCTGTCGCAAGCAATATTTCTGAGGGTTCTTTAAGAAGCGATGCAACTGTGTTATTTTCTTGCCGCTGAGATGGCGATTTCATAATCGTGGCTGCATTTGACTCAGATCGATGTGACGTAAAAGATTCATGCAAAATGGTATTGTGGTCTTTATTGCATTCTTTGCACCTTATTTCGGAAAGGCATTTTTTGCCTTCGTGATAATGTAAACAGTTGATACAAAGGTTCAAATTAGCAATAGCATTTTTACGTTCATTTGGTCGCAATTCCAATAATTTTTGACATGCGTGAATTCGATGATCGTTTGAGTTGCAAATAGGACATTGCTTGCGATGGCTGTTTTTGTGTTTGGACTTTGACGATTGCGAAACTTGGTTCGTTGAGTAATTCGTTTTAGGATTGTTATAATTTCGTTTGTAATTGGAACCCTTTGAAAATGATGGTTTGTTATTGTTGTTGGATTGAGATTGGGATGTTTTCTGCGTGGAATTTTCAAGCTTCTTACGTGAAGTTTCCAGCATCATAAACTTGGTTTCCAAAAAATTAAGGAAATCTTCCAAGACGGGTAGCTCTCGCGGGGATTTTAAGGCTTGTAGATAATCCTCGTATGTATCGGAGTCCAATTTTTGAGACAATATACATACCAGGAAAGGGTCCCAGGAGGACACTTCGACTCCCAGATTTTTGATGGCATTCACGCTCTCGTACGTAGTGTCGTGAATGCGTTTTATATGATTTGATGATTGTTGCTGGTTTGCAGGGATATTCATGAGATTGTTAAGATAAGAAGTGAAGATCAGTCGTTTATTATTATAACGATGATTTAGGATATTCCAACATACAGGATAATTGTCGGAGCTTATTTGGAGATGTTGGATCAATTTTTCGGGCTCACCCTTGATCTTACTCTTGAGAAACTGCATCTTTTGCGCATTCGATAAAGAGGGGTTGTTGTGCACTGCTTCGGTAAAAAGATCCTTGAACGAAATCCACTTATTGTAGTTTCCCTCAAAGGTGACTATCTCCATTTTAGGAGTAGATTTTTCAATATGCGCGACGGACCACATTTTCTTATTAATGTCTTTCTTGATTTTGTTATAATATTTCTCATAATGAGTAAATTGCTCTTCATACTCGGGGTTTGATCCGCCATACTCGTTGTCCAGCTCCCAATGCAGCGAGTCAATAGCCGCCCATCGAGATTGTATAGTCTTCAGGATGTCTTCAAACTCCCATTTTTCCGTGATGAGATCGAGGTCGATATTGGAAGATGTTCTCAAGAAAGCCTTAAAGTTGGTAGCTTGCTTTTTGAAGAGACCTTCGGATTTACCCTCTTCAGGTGCAGGGGTTTTAGAAGTTGCTGGAGATACGAGGTTCGAGGTTTGAGATTCCGCAGTAGGTTGGAACGTAGGAGGTTTCAATACAGGGGTTTGCGGTCTGTTTGCGAGAGGGTTATAGGTTTGAATAGTAGTTTTAATGTTGTTATATTTTTCCTTCATTTGATCGTACTGATTAGTACTGAAATATGTATGAGATTGATCACCAAAAGATATCAACGTCATATGATTATTATGGAACTCTGTAAAGTATTGTTCCAAGGTAGCTAATCGACGACGTAAGTAGTCTGAGGTCTTGCGCTCTGCACCATCCTTCTTGAAATTGATGAAGAGCCTATCTACGGCTTCGATTAGTTGTTGTTGAGTTGCTAGAATGTCATCCATTTTCGACATTATAAAGGTAAAAAAGAGACCTTACTTGCACTGAAGGCTTCTTAGGGGATCAAATGTCCTTGCGATGGCTGCAAGAACGAACCTGGAGGAAGGGCGCGATGAGATGACGCGATGCTTTCGTTGAAACCAGGTTCAATCAGGATCAGCAGGTTAGCTGTTTGCCAGGGTCTGGTTATAAGTTCCAAGCGAGACACTCACACAGGTAGTCACACGCGTAATGGTCCCGCTCCGATAGCTCGAAGGACCAATGTTCGGGGTTGGGGTGAGTTCGAGATAAACTAAGATTGAAGATTATAAAGATAACTATATTTCAGTAATGCAGGATAACGATTAAAACTAATGAGGTGAACGAGATGAGATAGAGTCGCGCCCGATATGCTGTCCGAGACGTAATGACTCTTTTACTTATAGGTAATACATAAAATATACAAGGCATAGAGCGCGGAGCGCAATTATGCTGACATGTTGATAATTGTTCGGTGATTGACCCGAACATGAATACGTCTTTTTATCAATTTGTACTGTCCTACTGCTGGATCAAGATCTTCTCCATAGTTTTCACTCATTCTTATGTGTTAATGTGTTGTTAGGCCAATTTCCCATAAACGCTTTTAATACAATACAAATAGGTCGTTTTTTTATTTATATTTCGCTCTTCTTTTTGCGCACACATGCAAACACAGTGGACAAGCAAGGAGGTACGTGTATGCCAATAACTTACAGAAATAGCAAGAAAAAATGCAGTGGAGAGGCACTGTTTTAAATTAAAGTATGCCATCGTAAGAGGGATCCTTCTAATTATAGATGTATATCTGTGCTTCCAGCATTGAGTAAAATCTATGAAAAAATCATGCTGGACCAGATGTTGTCTATCTTCAACTCAATTGGGATTCTGCATAGTCAACAGTTTGGTTTCACGAAGAGTAGGTCGACAACGGACGCTGGAGTAAAACTCATCAGTCACATTTTGGAATCCTGGGAGAAGTCCCAGGATGCCATTGGCATTTTTTGTGATCTCTCAAAAGCGTTCGACTGCGTCGACCACAACACACTAATCTGTAAATTACACCACTTCTGAATTCGTGGACGAGCTGCTGATCTTGTTCTTTCCTATTTATCAAACAGGCAGCAAAAAGCAAATGTAAATGGGGCGACGTCCTCTGGGTCTCTAATCAAGATAGGCGTGCCCCAAGGTTCAATTCTCGTGCCTTTCCTATTTCTTGTTTACATTAATGATCTTCCTTATATAATGGCCAAATTATCGGATATAATTCTATTTGCTGATGGCACTTCGCTAATTTTTAAAATAGATAGAAAAGATACGAATGTAAGACATTCATGTCAACGAAAGTCTAACTGTTCTCTCGAAATGGTTCGCAGCTAACAATCTTTTACGGAATGCGAACAAAACAAAATGTATGAAGTTCTCTTCACCAAATGTACCAACAACGGGATCTAAATTTAAATCTTGACGGCAAAAAACTTGATGTTATAACGGAAACTGTATTCTTAGGGATTACTATCGATTCAAAATTGCAGCGCACATTAGAACTCTTTCGGGTAGGTTAAGCTCAGCTGCATATGCAGTAAGAAAAATAAGGCAGTTAACTGATGTAGCCACAGCTAGGTTAGTATACTATGCTTATTTCCACAGTATTATGTCCTACGGCATTCTGCTGTGAGGATCAGCAGCAGACGTGAGACGTTGACTCAATTTTCATTCTACAAAAGAGGGCAGTCCGCGTGATCTATAAAATGGGTCCTCGCGCGTCCCTCAGAGAAAAATTTAAAGAGATCGATATATTGACTCTGCCTTCATTTTATATCTTAGAATTTTGCGGACATATCATCCGCAAAAATCGAGGGCTTTTCAAAATAAGAAGCGACTTCCATAATATAAATACACGCAGTTAACACGATATTGTAATAGCTAAATTCAGATTAACAAAAACTAGCAAGTCTTTTCTTATAACAGTGCTGTAACTATTCTGAGCAAAAGATGTATAAATGATTTGAAAACTATTGTAAAAAAATCTGATTAGAATGAAGAGAAAAAATGAGGTTGAGAAAAGTGACATCCACATATTTGTGCCAAACTTCTTTATCTTCAACATAGTCCTTGATTTTGTAATATGCTTTTTAATAAGGACATGTTTGTTGTAGTTTTTGAAATTTCCGTCGGTCAGTTCTATAATTGACTGGCAACTTGTTATAAAAGCACTGTATAACAATATTTGTGTCACTTATTTAATTTAGTCTTATACAATATTTTATTACCTTTGTATAGATCCTTTTTACCGATTGTGAATGTGTGAACATTGTAGGCTTAGTAGATTCCCAGCTGCTTGTTAACTTTTGCTAACTTTTTATTTTGTTTTACATCTTTTGAGTAGTAAGCTACGACTATGAAAATGAAAATGAAATCTTTATTTGTAGACATAGGTTGTACAGGGATGTTACAGATAAATATAATGTTATTGTTTTATTGTTTCGCTGTCCTCCCGTACTTAAGTCAAATGCTGTAACATGATAATATTGCAATACCCAATGATTTGAAAAGAATAACCAGGTAGTTTCTTGCCGGTTCTCCTCCATAGGAAACGACCAACCCGAACCTTGCACCTTTTGGCGAAGTTTTATAAGTCCCCATCTATGCCTATGTGAAATAAAATATGATGATTTTGATATGATTTTGTTGTGTTTAAATTTTGGTGTACAATAAAGTAAATTCTATTTTAATCTATTCTTGTTCAAGGCGCCGACCCATCTGTAAAAGACAACGACGGCAAAACAGCGTACGATTACGCCGTAGAAAACAACCACCCAGAATGCGCCAAACTCCTCTCCAGTTTCAACACAAATGAGGAACCTAAGGAGAACGCAGAAGATGACAGCGCCGCAGAAAACTTCCTTCTAGATGTATACCATCACACGTTTTCAGAAGAATTGATTGACCATGACCTAATGCTTGCCTTAATCAAGCATATACATGTAAACTTACCTAAAGGAAGCATCCTAATCTTCTTGCCAGGATATGATGACATAGTGACTTTAAGAGACATGATACAATCTTGCACAGACATGAATGTATTAAAGTACCAGATTTTTACTCTACACAGTAATATGCAGACTTTGGACCAGAAGAAAGTGTTTAATCCTCTACCTAACGCAAGAAAGATTATAATATCGACGAATATAGCTGAGACTTCGATTACTATTGACGATGTCGTGTATGTGGTCGATTCTTGTAAGGTTAAAGAGAAGTACTATGAGTCTAACGGAGGTGTTTGCTCGTTACAATGTGTTTGGACGTCGAGAGCTTGTTGCCAACAAAGAGCAGGGCGAGCTGGTAGGACAAAACCAGGCCATTGTTTCCACATGTGCTCAAAACGACGATTTAACACCCTACCTTTGAACTCCGTACCTGAAATTTTAAGGGTACCTTTGCAAGAATTATGTCTCCATACTAAGTTGCTTGCTACAGGAAATACTCCTATAGCAGATTTTCTATCGAAAGCTCTGGAACCTCCTTCGTTTTTGGCTGTGAGAAACGCTGTTGCATTACTCAAGACTATCGGCGCATTAACTCCTATGGAAGATCTGACAGAGATCGGACAACATCTGCTGGATCTGACTGTAGAACCAAAGTTGGGTAAAATGTTGCTTTACGCGTGTGTCATGAAGTGCCTCGACCCGATTTTGACGATAGTGTGTAGTTTGGCGAATAAGGAACCATTCCAGATATCAATGAATCCGGAGAATAGGAAGAAAGGAAGTCTGGCACGCAAAGAGTTTGCAGCAGACAGTTATTCGGACCATATGGCGTTGTTGCGAGCTTTCCAAGCGTGGCAGACTGCCCGAGCGAACGGGACCGAACGAGCGTTCTGTGCTAAGAACCTCATATGTGGCGCTACAATGGAAATGATTGTCGGTTATCGGTCACAGTTACTTGCCCAGCTAAGAGCTTTATGTCTCGTCAAAGCCAGAGGCTCAGGAGATATAAAAGACGTAAATTTGAACTCTGAAAAGTGGCATGTTGTGAAAGCTGTTTTAGTAGCCGGGCTGTATCCTTCAATAGCTCGAGTCGACAGAGACTCATCGTCTCTAAGGACGTCTAAAGAAGTAAAAGTAGGTTTTCACCCAAGTTCCACATTACACCAAGGAGGTGGGTTGACAGGGTCCCAGAAATCCGTGCACAGCTTACCTACAGACTGGGTCGTGTTTGAAGAGATATCCAGAGCTGGGAGGTTCTGTTTTATACGGTGTAACACGTTAGTTACGCCTTTAACTGTTGCGCTGTTCGGTGGACCGTTGAGATTGCCAATAGGAGCACTGACTCAACGCGCAAACCCTCCAGGACTGTCAAGTGATTCTGACAGTGAAGCAGATGAGAATAATGCTTCTCCTGACACGGCTGTGATAACCTTAGATGAATGGATGGCTTTCACGGCTGACGCCTCAGATGCTATTAGCGTATTCTACCTCAGACAGAAACTATGCGCATTAGTTATCCGTCGCATGTCGAACCCAGCTAAACCAATGACGCCGTTAGACGAACAGATTCTAAGCACAGTGGTCCACATAATGGGCTCCGAAGAAAAGAATGTTGGTCTCAACCAGCCGAGCGGTATAGGGCAGAGACCGAAACCGTTAACTGTGGACTCACCGAACTGGCGATCACGGCTTGAGAACAACGAACAATACGGTCATGAAAACAAGCAACAGTACTATCCTCAGTACAATCCAAATCCGCAAAATGATGTCGGATTTCCAGGGGGCAACTTTTATAATAACGCTTATGGAGGAGGATATAGGAACGGCCAAGGTCGCCCTGGTGGGTGGAGAAACGATGTTCCGCAACCCTTCTCCCCTCAATCGTATACCGGTCCCAAGAGTCCTATGTCTCCGAATGGAAAGACTTTATTAGCTAATATAGAGAAGTACGGCGATAATGGAGAGGGGAATGTGAGGTACTTCATTGCGAAGGCAGATGATGCTCATAGTGTTGAAGTAGCTCAGAGCACTGGGACGTACCCCTTTACGCAAGGCACGGCGAAGAAATTGCAAAAGGTTAAACAGGTGAGCTTTTCAACAAGTTTTATAAAAATTTTGGGGCTCTTGTTAAAATAGAAAGTGAGGTTACATTTTTTAAATAGCTTTTATTAACGAACTTTAGGTGTTCAGGCGTCCGTCTTGCTCGATTCGTATCACCAATGTCAGGCCACATAGTGAACGAGTGCAAGGGTGGGAATGTATGGACTGTCATGTGGCGGACGATAGGAATAGCTTACAAGTCTATTTTCTCAGATTTTATTCAATAGACATCCTCGTTGATCTAGTGGTCGCAAGTACTACTGCTGAGCTTGAAGTCCTGAAATCGATTCCCAGGTCGAGCAAAGTGTTATTAGATTTTTTAATCAGGAATTTCTTAGTAGCAGCCACGGAGTCAGGATTTGTGGCCGTGTGATGACAATAGGCTGGCTCCCTATTCCATGGGACTTGAACGTCACAGTCAGAGTAGGTGTACTATTAAATACACCCTGTCGTACCCTTCGGGAATTACAGGCGTGATGTTATGTTACTCAATAGAATATTTTAAAATGTGTATGTTTGTGATGCAGGATGGGGCCCGGGTGATCGTATTCTTCTCATGCGCGAGTGCGTTCAAGTTCGTGGGCTGCGCTACGCTGATGGACGTGAATGGAACGTTAGACTGGCTGTCCACACAACACGTGCCTTTCCACATGGTCCGGTGAGTTATTGCAGAAACTATCTTTTGTTCCCAGTTTGTATAAGTCTTTTGTTTGTAATCATTTGTTTATGTATAGATTACATAAAAAGTGTAGGAATTTTTGTTACGTTTTTTACGAACAGTACACATTTGACTACAGTAGGCACTACGTAGAGTGGTTGTTCTCGAAGGGAAGCCGGTAGGAACCTTTTTCTTAGGTACCTTCGGCTCTGTCACTGCTAGTGCTGAATATAAATCAACAAAATGCTTGGCTACTGTCTGTTATGCTGTTATGCAGTTGTTATCAGCTACTATGTGATGGTTTTACTTTATCTAGTCTGATACAATCAGGCGCGGTCCCGGGGGGAGGGGGGGGGGCACAGGGGTCATGACACCCCCCGCAAAAACACGCCAAATTGATAAACCCTAAAATTGCTTTTTTCGGATATAAATGATTACCTAATTTCCTGTTTAATCGTTCAACAAGAGAAACTAACGTATTTCGAGGCAGAATTCTCAAATTTTAGAGAGGGTTGCTTCAATTTTGAGCTCTCTTCTCTCGCTCTTGCATTCTATTAGTATAAAGAGCGGATCCGGAAGGGAGGGTCATGGGCCGGGCGTCATGACCACCCCGCCTGGGTTGGGCCTAAGTCCACCGTGATTTGTACTCATTGATTTAAATAAAATAAATAGAGGTCCGGCTCGCTTTGCTCGCTCTTGCGTTCTCTTCATCCTAAAACTTGAAAAATCTAACGAATGAACAAAAAAAACTTAATTTATCCGAGGAAGGGTGCAAAAATTTTCGAGCTCGCTTCGCTCACTCTTTCGTCTGAGTACCTACACAACTCCTGTATGAATGGTCAAAAGAAAATCTAACCTACCCGATGTAGTGGTAAAATTTTCGAGCTCGCTTTGCTCGCTCTGACATTCTACGTTCTTTTCAGTATATCTTTATAAACTGACACAATTTCTGAAAGCTAAATATGTTTCCCCCGGAAATAAATCTTAGGCGCCCTTGATTGTTTTGTTTATTTAAATCCAGCGATGGTTGATATAATTTCGTTTTTCAAAAGTTGTTGATGATAGTTTAACCTCCCCCCGATCTCTCCCCAACCAAATTCCTGGCTATGGCCCCTTGTGACCCCCCCAAAGACTTAGGCTGGGACCGCGCCTGGATATAATATTTAATTCTTCTCGAATTTGAAGAATAAGAGAGAAGAAATTGAGATGTAAAGTATGAAATGTAAGGTGACGGTTGAAATAAATTGAGTTTTGATTGAGGTTTACGTATCTACATTTTGTACTGATAATAAAGGGTTTTCTATAAACTTTTTTAACTTCCTCTTCCCTCCATTTCACTTTATACATAACAGTTTGACTCTTGTACCGTTACCTTATTACTATACCACATAGCATAGCATAACTAACCTATAATGTTCCCACTGTTGGGATACAGGATTACTATAGCACACCCTTCACAATGTTTCACCCCGCAGTCACATCGGCAACACGCTAGCCGGCGGGGCCCGCGTGTGCGCGGCGCGGGACGGCGCCGAGCTGTGCGGCAGCTCTGCGCGCGCGCTGCTGGCCGCGCAGCACCGGCGCCGCCCGCACCACCACCCGCGCGCCATACAGAAGCACGCTGCCGACATGTGAGCACTATGTGTGCGCACTGCCGAGCTGTGCGGCAGCTCTGCGCGCGCGCTGCTGGCCGCGCAGCACCGGCGCCGCCCGCACCACCACCCGCGCGCCATACAGAAGCACGCTGCCGACATGTGAGCACTATGTGTGCGCACTGCCGAGCTGTGCGGCAGCTCTGCGCGCGCGCTGCTGGCCGCGCAGCACCGGCGCCGCCCGCACCACCACCCGCGCGCCATACAGAAGCACGCTGCCGACATGTGAGCACTATGTGTGCGCACTGCCGAGCTGTGCGGCAGCTCTGCGCGCGCGCTGCTGGCCGCGCAGCACCGGCGCCGCCCGCACCACCACCCGCGCGCCATACAGAAGCACGCTGCCGACATGTGAGCACTATGTGTGCGCACTGCCGAGCTGTGCGGCAGCTCTGCGCGCGCGCTGCTGGCCGCGCAGCACCGGCGCCGCCCGCACCACCACCCGCGCGCCATACAGAAGCACGCTGCCGACATGTGAGCACTATGTGTGCGCACTGCCGAGCTGTGCGGCAGCTCTGCGCGCGCGCTGCTGGCCGCGCAGCACCGGCGCCGCCCGCACCACCACCCGCGCGCCATACAGAAGCACGCTGCCGACATGTGAGCACTATGTGTGCGCACTGCCGAGCTGTGCGGCAGCTCTGCGCGCGCGCTGCTGGCCGCGCAGCACCGGCGCCGCCCGCACCACCACCCGCGCGCCATACAGAAGCACGCTGCCGACATGTGAGGTGCGAACTGTCGCGCGCTATACAGAAGCACGCTGCCGACAAGTGAAGTGCGGACTGTCGCGCGACACCATGTCACACTAGACGCGTAATGTGTGTAAAGGCGCTCCCTCGCCGCGACCGTTCGCCTGTAATGTAACGTTCACATTCACTTGTTTCTGTACTAAATGGAATCTTGGATTGCTGCATTACAGACGAATGATCGCGGTGATGAAGCACCGTTAAGGGAGTGATAAGTGTGATAACACATACGATATGTATCGGAAATGTGTTGCAATATTTAAGGATATGATATAGATTGTCAAACTGAATAAGGTGACATGAAGACACGGGACCAACATCAACACATCAAACATGAGAACAACAGCAAAAAAAACACCGTACATTTGGGTCGAGTAACTATTAAAATTTTGTATGGGACAGTTAAATATTTCTACTATTAAAATGAAAAGAAAGTCTCATAAAAAAAATATTCAATTTGATAGTCCGTACCTCAATCTTAAATATGTCTACACTTTTATGAAACCTTACTAAGACGCAAAATCAGCTAAAGCTGCCCACAATTTTTTTTTAAATCCATGCAATAATAGCGAAAAAAAAACACACACAAAGTATTGGCTTTAGTTTTATTGACATATTTCGAACTGGCTCAAGCCAATGAAATCGATGTGTAGTCGCATCCTATTAGCAACTATATCACTTTTGAAGCTGGCCCGCACTGCGAAAACTGTCGAAGGAATTTTAGTGTGCAAAGTTTACGTGCTATGAAACTATGTGTTAACGAATGATAATCAGTACACGTATTTCTATACTCGGATTATAAAGCAGAACAAAATTCGCACTGGATAGAATTCGCAGTGCGAGCTAACATAGCTGAAAGTGGTATAGTCATTTATACTACAAACTAATAAAAACGATCGTCGCACGATGACGCGCTGATTGTTCGCGAGCCCATACAATGATCGTTTTCAATTAGATTAGCGCATTATGTTTCTGTAGAATGACAACCTTAAGGGACTAACCGCACTTATTCAGCTCTGTTCAGCTTTTGTCCATAGAAAACAACGATTTCATGTGGAGATGCGTACGCATCCGTTCAGCTTTCCGCGTCTTTTCAGATGCGAACGCATCTCCATACAAAATCGTTCGTTTCTATGGAAAAAAGCTGACCAGAGCTGAATAAGTGTGGTTAGTCCCTTAATCTACCCACACATACCCGAATAATAGAATGTCTAGAAGAAAAAAGATAATATCTTGCATATTTTTGTGTAAAAACAAATGCTAGTATTTTCTTAGTTATTATTTTTTAGGGAATTTTATAGAAACATAGACAGCCAAGGTTATGTGATGAAGTTCATTTCGTCATATGCCATGGCCGCCTAGTATTAAGGAAAGCCTTGTGAGCTTTGTGAATAAAGCTATAAAGAGCTAATGACGTCACTGATTATACTTTAAATGTGCGCATCGCAATAATGAAATTGAGGACCGGAATAAAATGTGCCTGATATGAAATGATTGTTAGAATCGACGCACAATTTATGGAATCGATCGGGATTGACTCGAAAGTCAAATGATTCCTTTTGTACTGAAGCTGGGTGAATAGACTCGTTTGGAACGTTATAATAAAACAAGTGGACTGTATTAAGATAGGCGTAATACCATAATTAACATTGATGTAATCTGAAGACCGTACAAAGAAATGGCCGGAGTGGTCCGCGTCTGTGAGCGGAGTGAGTAGAAGGGCGCGCAGGCTCGGGAGCGCTCGGCCAGCCTGCGCGTGTGTGTGTGTGAAGCGCCGACATTAAGCATTAGTTCAAAAGGAATCGGAATATGGTTGAAATTGTCATAAAGTTACTCCTTCATTGATTTTGAGAAAAAAAACACTAGAAACCACAATAAATTCAAAGAAGATTGCTTTGCTTGATAGAAAGTGTTACTGACTTTTTACGTTTTCCCAAAGTCTTAGAGACTGTTAAATGTAAAAGACTTTTAAAAAAAAAAATATTGGCCTATTCTGTCCCTCTGCTGGGACAACTCCAACTCTCCCGGTGTTTTGCCTTCTCTGGCCATCAGTCAGGAACGAGTCCAAATCGTCACATCAGCGTTTCTTGAGCCTGCCTCGGTGAACGGTGAATTATTACATCATATTATTACAACTACCAAAATGATGTCACTTTTCTTCTTAGGGTCAGTTTCCACCAAGCATAAAAATGACTAATATTATTACTTTTAAGTATAAAATTCGACGCAGACATTAAGATTTTCATAGCGCGTACTCGTGGATGCGCGAGCGCCCGTTTTTATACTTAAACGATTCCCTTTTAGTTTTGCGCATCCTTGATGCCTCTGAATAAAGAACTGGATGTATCAGTGCGTAAAACGCGAGCATTTTTCGGGTTGGTGGAAACTGACCCTGAAGAGCTACAGTCCTGTTACCTCGTGACATTTATGTCTTACGCCTTCATCATCTTCCTGTCCTTGTCCCATTCTACTTGGGGTCGGCGCCATACGTTTTCTTCTTGCATTCTCCCCTGTCCGATGTCATCATTTACTCCTTTCTCTTTCGTATCATTCCTCACATAATCTATCCATGTTTTCTTTGGCCTTCCTCTCCCTCTCCATCCATCAACATTCACATACATCACTCTTTTAGTCACATGCGTTTCATCCCTCCTCGTTGCATGTCCATACCAAGACAAACGACTTTCTTTCAATGTTCCTGTAACAGGCGCCACTTTCAAACTTCTCTAATATACTCGTTCCTTACTTTATCCATTCTTGTCTTACTTGGAAATCAGAGGTCAAATAACAGCGGAAATACAGTAAGTTCTTGTGATCTTGTCGACCTTCTTGTTCTTGCTTTGTTCATAGATATTTTCTTTTTTCGACAACTTGCTGGCTACGAATATGGCCGGATACTCGGCTTTCCCGACTAGCCGATAACTTATAGTCGGTACATCTTCGGTGAGTGTGCCAAAGAGCTCCACGAGCTCATTCCACCATCTCCCTTCTTCCATCGGGTGTCCAGACGTACTGCAGGTTATCACCCATAGCTTGTCGATGTTCCACACATTCGCACGAAGCGCTTTGCTACATCTTTTATAATGCGCACAGCCAAGAAGTGGAATTCCCTGCCTGCATAGGTGTTCCCAAGTTCATATGACCCCAATTTATTTAAGCCGCGAGGCTTCTTTCGGGTTAGCTCGTTCCAACGTTGACCTCATCTCTGTCCTCAGGACAAGATTGAAGTCAAGAGTAGGCCCATTAAATATAAAAATAATAATAAACATATACAAAATATACATTCGATTTTGCCGCCCAGGCTGACCCCAACATGTGACTAGCACTCCCAATTACTTAAGATTCCTTCACAAAAGAGATCTATTGTACGTAACTGTCTTCCATATAATTTATTCGGAAAACTTGTTTACTTCTATCGGTCAGCAGCATCGACGAAAGAGTTCCTAAATGTAGCAATATCCTACCGCGCTTATGTGCCTGCACATAGCAATAATAAACAAGTACACCAATTTTATCCAAATCTAAATGTTATTTAAAACGTAACCGCATAAATCCGTACCTATTTATATAAAGAAACGAAAAAAAAGAAGAAAAAAAAAAATGTTTTAAATAACTGATGTAAGTTTGTGAAAATGTGATCCTGTGAATTGTATGATGATTGTTTTAAACGAGAGGATTAATCGTTAATCTTTCGGTCGCCCGATTCAGAACCTCACTTTTCGATTTGACAACGAACTCTTTTTTTAATCCGCATCAGTGTTGATTGTTCCATCTTCGACCTCATCTCTGTCCCGGGGACTAGATAAGATTGAGGTCAAGAGTAAGCCCATTTAGAATAATAAAAAAATAAAAAATATTGTCTGATGAGGTTGCCAATCCCGACTGGATTACAGATTATTGCCTTGGTTCAATACTGTCTATGAAAAGAATTCGTAATCGATGCGCTTTAATTTCGACACGAGGCCGTGTTATGACGTTTTGAACATGCAGTGTTTAAAAAAGATGAAGCTACAAAGGTACACAGTAAGGATAACATAATACCTCTCTTTTTTTCTCAATAATTTATAAAACACCCCAGGTCTAATCGGGCGGCAGGAGGTTTAATGTTTCTAATTATTGTGAACCTTTTTGTTACGGTGCCAATGATCGTCTGCAATAAATTGTTGCTTCGTAAGTAGAGGGTCACAATACGACCGCAAAGTACAGAAAGATAAGTGCAATCGTTCCAAAATTAAAGTCGGCAGTTCTAATTGCGTAAAAGATTTCGCAAAAACTGCAGCTATTTTCTTAACTCTTGTACAGTCCACCACACTTGTAATCATTAAACTTTGGCAGGACCTTTATTTCGTGCGTAATATCCGTAAGAGCGAATTTCGTAGTTCAAGTGTTAACTGTACTTTGCGGCCGTTGATTTTTATCAGAGATATATTAAGTCGTGTTACTGATTTTAACCTGTTTTTAAGTGTGGCTTATAGCTGAGCTAACACACCATGTTTGGATCTCTCCTAAGGATGTGATATATCTATATTTTAACAATATCTCCCAAATGCATGGGAGAAAAATGTGGAGTCTGTTGTTCCTGTCTACCCTTATGGGAAGAAGGCGTGATGTTATGTATGTTTGTACGTTAATCTCTTGTAGCTAAAGTTAATAAAATCAAATAATAATTTTATTTAGGTATTTTTGTACCCATAGCAAATTGTTTTAACATTTTAGATGCATAACATTTGAGACTCGTTACCACGATCTTGTAGTATATTCTATTGTCGTTTGTATGAACCAAAGTCTTGATGATAGATGTACTTGTTAGGACCAACTGTAAGCGCCTGATAGATTGATAGGCAGCATAATTTGAATAAACGAATTTGATTGAAAAAAATACATTTAATTTTCTTGTAAAATTGTAACTGTAGAGATAATAGCAGCTATTTAGTAAAAGTACCGTTAATTAATTTCGAGCTGTTCCGAATAATGTTGTATTGTTGTATTGGATCATTCACTTATACTAAAAAGCAATAAAAATCTAAGATATTTTTTCTTTATCTCCTAAGGCTTTGGATTCCCCATGTTGTCCCACTTAAAAGAATAGGGATGTTTAGTGAAAAAATCTTATTAGTCCGTCAGATAGATTTCCAAAAAATATTGGACACGTATTTTTTCTTTTTTCACGAAAACTAAAAGTGAAGACTATACAGTGCGTCGAAAACTCGTGTGACATATTCAGTACACTTTTTACCGAAAAGTGACGTCACAGGCCCCCACTCATGATCTTTGATGCGTTTTATCTTCGTCAGTTTTTATTGATTTGATAAAACAAAAAATACGTATCCAATATTTTTCGATAATCTAACTGACGGACTAAATAGAATCTTATTTTTTTACACAGGAAACATCCCTATTACACTGTACAGTGTTGCTTCGAAATGTTCACATCAATCAATATTTTAACTCACTAGTTAGCCGTATTTATTATTTCCATACAGTAATATTGCCAAATAATCAAAACACCGAAATATTTGACAGCTATTTGCGACGTTGTCCACTTTCTGTATAAATGCTCTTAAGGCACATATTCCACTATCGGCGAGGGTCTCTTTTGTAGATGCTCTTGGTAATCTCTGGTGGTAGTACAACGCTTCGTACCCTGCAAGCTTTAACTAATACCGGATCTGGATTAACACTACAAACATTTACAGTATTTTGGAACAGCTCGAATATGATATACATGTGTTATGTTTTGTAGAGAATCTGTATGTGTTCTTTGTTCTGATGCCGAGACTGACTGTGCATAGATATTAATGTTACTGACGCGTGTATACGACTCCGGCGTGGTCTGATGTCAAAATTGTTTTTCGCCTTTTGATCTTACTAGGAAAAATAGATATTCTTAAAATAGTTCAATTATAAGAATTTTTAAGGCATACCGATGTGTGTCAATCTCCTCTATAAATGCCGATGCTGTTTGTGCAAGGGACGATGGCACTTCTGTTCTCATCTGTCCTTATAAATGTATGTATAGAGACGGATGGGAACAAGACCCTACCTTGTTCGAACTAGCATTTCATTTAGTTAGCTCCCCTTTTTAGAAAATCTCCCATCCCCTAAAAACTAGACTTGTTTCATTTCAAAACTTTGCAGGCTATATTTTATTCTTCTAGTGTGGTGTGCTATGTTTTTTTCCAATATGATTGTTACTTTTGCATGCATCTCAGTTAGGTTTAGATATTTATAATCGTCTATTGAGACCACCAGTATTAATATTATACAGTACAATAATGTGTGAATCTTTTGTTGCTAAGTCTACTTATAATAAGGTTTAGGGCGACCGCTAAAACTCGCGCGGGTGCACGGAGCCGGTGCCCGTTGTCAAACTGTCCTTAGAAAACTCGTCACACGCGCCCCGCCCCTTGCACCTTCTATTTTTGAATACAGACACGCGTGCGTTCACCCGCGCGTGTTAGCGGGCGCCCTTAGTAAAACGTACATTTGACCACGCTGAGTAAAAGCCAGTAGGGCGTCGTTTATGTTACGTATATTTCGATTTTAAGTACAAATTATTAATTGCAACTAAAACCCCAATACTGGTGCTCCTTCCGAGGTCACCTCGGGCTAAGCTCGTGCCTCGACCAGTGACATGGCTCGGTTGCCTCAACTTGAGCATTTTTGTATTCATAAAGGTGTAACTAGAATGCTGTCGAGATCGACCGATGACATCAACGTTTAAGATTGTATCTGTGTGTTCCTCGCATGTAGATCAATAATATCAACTGGTCGGTGTCGACCGATCATGTGGCCTACCATGACGTCTTAAAGCAGGAGTAATTTCATTGTGGGAAAGAGATGGCGCTAGACAACCTGTATATCTGTGTCTCTTTCCCACACTAAAATTCGATTAGACGTCACAGTAACCCTCCTGAGGGGTTATTATGACGTATTAAAGGAGGAGTAAGTCCAGTGCGGGAAAGAGACAGCTTTACAGGTCATCTAGCGCCATCTCTTTCCCGCAATGGAATGACTCCTGCTTTAAAACGTCATGGTAGGCCACCTGTCCAGTTGCACCTTAAGTCATGTGTAAGCCTAGTTTTATATAATTTATGAATTCAGTAAGCTTCTTCTTCTTCAGCTTGGACTTGTGAAAGATTCCTATTGGTTTGTGTACATATTTTTGTGATAACTGTTTCGTTTTTCTTTTCCTAAATTAAATTATCTTAAGTTTATAGTTGTTTCATTTAACATACCTTACCTTGTTCAGATAAATATCTACCATAAGGTGGAAGCGTCAGTGTAGCCCGCGAAATTCAAATAATCTCGCGTTTTTGCACTTTGCAGGTCAGTGGCAGGTTGTATGTTGATGAAAAATGAATCGCGCTAGTAACACGTATGTAGTTACAGAATTATAAGCATTAAAATCATCTATACAACCCTCAAGTTCATTAAACACCATTGAATGACTTTTTCATGAAAGAGTTATTACTCATTTTTATCAACATACAACCCGACACTGATCTGCAAATTGCAAAAAAATTTAAAATTTGAATTTTGTGGGCCACCCTGACGCTTCCAACTTAATCTGGAAAGTCCGGGAACATTAAAATCATTTGTAGTACTGACACTTATAAAACAGCACTTTCATCAAAAAACAATAGCCAAGAGCCTCGATGACCATCTTTCGAAGCTCTCCTTAGGCGGTTGGATCAAGGTCCTGATTCAGAAGGCAGTACTCCTCGATACGGCTCGCATTGTGAGTAGGTTCCTGTCTCTGGAGCCCTAACCACCGGTAGCTTGGACCCTGCTCCCGATACCGGCGGACCACTATTTTTTATATTGTTTTATATTAGAATATTTAAAAATGTATTTCATATGTATAAAAATAAATAAAGGAAATAATCATCTTCATTATGAAGCGAACAGACTTCCCTGAAGTATGCCGACGAAATAATCAGCGTGTATGATAATTATGTCACTCCCTGCATTCCACGATTACCTTCCATTCTACTTTCATTCCTAGCTTCATAGCAATAAGGGTGTGTTTATTCTGCAAGCAATGATAATGAATGGGGTAGATTTATGTGTCTAGTGGTTCACTGCGTAGTGGCTCGTGCTGCAGGTTATCTCGGGTTAATTAACGTCTGGTATTGCGTATTTAGTTTAAGTAGGAAATTTCAAAAAGCTGATAGATCGGTGCATTTCCAGTGCTGAATAAAGAGTATTACAAAAGCACCCAATCCAGGTTTCATGGTAGGAGGTGGATTAGCAAAATTATCGGCCTTTACTTGTTATCGAGGATACATAATTATATCTTCGATGACAAGTAGAGGCCGGCTAATAATAAAATGCTAACTATGAATATATTTAAAAAAATAAATTAATAGCGTTTATGTTATCTTAAAAGGTGATTTTAATTATAAATGTTGAGAGCATGAGAGGCCGTCAGGGTTATCAAACAAGATAATTACCAGGTAATTAATAATTTTTTATTGATGTTTTACTTTCGTTGTTCAGTATAATGTTCTTATCTTTATGTTAGAATTTGAATCGTTTATTAAATTTGTATGCATTCTATGAACTTGACAGTGAAAGTGATGGGACAAATAAACTCAGATTAAGGAGTTGCACTTCAAACAAATAAAAACATCTATTTCAATACTAGTACATTTATTTTATTACACATAATTATACCTATAAAAAACAAGTAGACATAATCAAAATTAATATCACATCAGAAAATACAAAGCTAACGATTAAGCCTACAAAATAATTTACAAAAACATTCAAAATTCGTTTAGAAAAATAAATGACGCCACGTAACACCTTTGGCAAAGCCATTTTCCATCCCTTTCCATTAACAAAGAACATGGCGAGTTATGCTCCTTGTTTTCACTAACTCCCTTATAAATAAGCCTGATGTAAAGTTCTGCCATTTGGTTAATCTGAAGTTACTATTGTTTGTAAATTGAGCATGATCAGATTATAATGTTCCCACTGCTTGAACATGGGCCTCCTAGATATAAAAGGCAGCGGGCCGTATACAACAAATCAGGACTAGTGCAAATTGGTGGAAGTCACGTGTTTTCGGTTTTCTTTGTAGTTTTTGGGTCTAGGACATGTTCGTTTCCTGACGATGTTTGCCTTCAACGTTTTGAGAGCAGTGGTGGTGGAATAATTTACAAAAAGAAAAGTGCCTGGCTGGGTTCGAACACACGACTTACAATTCCTAAGTGCACTGAGTCACCATTGAACCTGGGGGAAACTTTTCTCCGCGTATATTAATAAGGGGATAGGAATTTGTCATAGATAATGTTTTCTTCATTATAATATACTAGCTTCTGCCCGCGGCTTCGCCCGCGTGGAGTTCGGGAATTGCCCACGGAATCTTACTTCTGGGATAATAAGTAATCTATGTATGTATAGTACATACATAGATTTACGTGTACTTGCTATTGTAAATATTTGTTCATAGTAATAGCAATTAAATTACATATGTGAAATATCTTGGTTTGAGATTGGACACCGGGACACCAATCAAATGATTTATTAGGAATCTATTTATAGACATAATACTTTGACATAATATTTAATATCAATGTCCCGTATCGCGAGCCAACGCGAAAATCGGTGGAATAAACTATATTCAGAGACACTTCTACCTCAGAAAAATCCTACCTACTTAGTAATAGGTAAATACTCCCACGCCCCGCACGCCCCACGCAACGCTGCGCGGCATGCGTCCTTCTACGTGAGCTTCGAAGCCCTATTTAACTATATTGAGGGATGATTTTGGAAAAACTGATACATATGTCTTATAATTTTAATTGAAGAGTGTGAACATCAATTTTCGAGTCAATCGACCCAGTAAATATTAAGTTTCACAGAAAATTCAACACAACATTTTACCCTCTTAGGGGTAAAATTTCAAAAAACCCTTTCTTAGTGGATACCTACTCTTCACAAAGAATACACCGTCCAAATTTCATTTCTCTCGGACCAGCGGTTTGGGCTGTGCATTGATATATCAGTCAGCCAGACAGGACATTAAATTTTAAATTGGGGAATGATTTTGGAAAAACTGTGATAAACGTATCTCATAAATTTAACTAAAGAGTATGTACACAAATTTTCAAGTCAATCGCCTCCGAGAATAAAAAGTTTCACAGGAAATTCAACACCCCATTTCACCCTCTTGGGGGTGGAATTTCGAAAAACCCTTCCTTAGTGGATACTTACTCTTCACAAACAATTCACCGTTCAAATTTTATGTCTCTGGGACCAGTGGTTTGGGCTGGGGGTTGATATATCAATCAACCAGACAGGACATTGAATTTTAAATTGGGGGATGATTTTTAGAAAACTGTGATACACATATCTCATGATTTTAACTGAAGAGTATGAATACAAATTTTCAAGTCAATCGGCTTCGTGGATAAAAAGTTTCACATAAAATTCAACACCCCATTTCACCCTCTTAGGGGTAGAATTTTGAAAAACCCTTTCTTAGTAGATACTTACTCTTCACAAAGAATACACCGTCCAAATTTCATGTCTCTCGGACCAGCGGTCTGGGCTGTGCGTTGATATATCAGTCAGCCAGACAGGACATTAAATATAAAATTTGGGGATGATTTTGGAAAAACTGTGATACACGTATCTCATAATTTTAACTAAAGAGTATGTATACATATTTTCAAGTCAATCGACTCCGAGAATAAAAAGTTCCACATATAATTCAACACCCCATTTCACCCTCTTAGGGGTGAAATTTTGAAAAACCCTTTCTTAGTGGATACTTACTCTTCACAAACAATTCACCGTCCAAATTTCATGTCTCTAGGATCAGTGGTTTGGGCTGGGGGTTGATATATCAGTCAGCCAGTCAGGACGTTTAATTTAATATTGGGGATGATTTTGGAAAAACTGTGATACATGTATCTTATAATTTTAACTGAAGAGTAAATACACAAATTTTCAAGTCAATCGACTCAGGGAATAAAAAGTTTCACAGAAAATTAAACACCCCATTTCACCCTCTTAGGGGTAGAATTTTGAAAAACCCTTTCTTAGTGGATACTTACTTGTCACAAAGAGTACACTGTCCAAATTTCATGTTTCTAGGACCAGCGGTTTGGGCTGTGCGTTGATATATAAGTCAGTCAGTCAGTCAGTCAGTCAGTCAATCAGTCAGTCAGTCAGGACTTTGAATTTTATATGTATAGATTCATCTCAACAAGTCATAGAATATGTTTAAGTCAGAATGTCACATAGTACCCGTTCTCATGTCTTATTTCAAAGACAATATTATGCTGTCAATAGTATTGCGTTGTAACTAAATGTATAAAAAATTTAGAATTTAAATTTTACCCACTTCCCGGTTTCCGATTGAGCTGTATTTTTCATACCCACATGTTTAGTTTTGATGATAATGCATGGTAAGCTAATTGACGTCATTCTAAATCCAATATGGCGGACTCCCAAAGTTGGCAGACTAGTTATTTTTTACGCATTCGCATGTTATGGGTATCCAATGAAAGGGATTGCCGAGAAGAATACGTGAAATAAAATGACGTCACTCCAAAGCGTGTTTTTTTTTCGTTTTTTTTAAACTATAATATTTTATTATAGAATAACAAAATGCACTGACAATTAAAAAAGCTAAAAAGAATTCAATTTAAAGAATTCATAAATGAAAACAATTCTGTTTAAAAAGCCGAAAAATAACCAGAAAGCAAAACCGACATCTTAAATCTAATCCAATAATTTTAACATGTTGCTTAAAATACTGTAACATCACAATAATAGTTTTTTTTGGGAACATTATAAAATATGTGGTTTTAATTTTTAACGTCGAGACACTTAGAATTTTCAAATTTTATAATATTCTGCGTATTAAAAAAAACTATCTTACTAACAAGAATAAGTTTTAAAATAAAAACTTAGCTTTGTAGTTCAGCGGCGCAATCAATTATGGTAACATGTTGAGCAATCAGAGTGAGGTGCGCGTCATACTTTTACTTCATTGAAAACTTGTCTTGGTGTACAACACTCTACTTTAACCTTTTGATCGCAGAGCATAAACGCACGCGCGTGCCCTCCACGCCAAGCCACAATTTCACCTACTACTTTATCGTATATTTGTGTCGTTTGGCGTACAGGGCACACGCTTGCTTGTCACGTATATGTGACAATGGCGTTCAAAGGTTAACTAATATCATTCAGTAATATTTCTATGAAAATGCACTGTTAAGAAAAGCCACATTAAAAACTACACCAACAATTTTTTTTAAGATCTTACTTTTCTTTCTATACAGGTACATACAATTATAAGTAAGTATAACGTTGCATAATTTGTTACATTTTTAAGGAACTAATACGACGTTGTTCTAAATAATAGTTACACGCTCGTAAGTCAATAACGACAACATGTTGAGCTTACCCGTGCAACGTGTTACATAACAAAGATTTAATTTAACCAAATGGGTTGCATGTTGCACGAACCTAAGATTGGGTCGAATCGGTACGGACCGGCTGCGGACTCTGAACAACGGACTCTAACAGATACTGTTGAGATACTTCAGTATTTATTATATGTGAAAGTTTGTTGTCCGGAGCCGCGTCTGTCCGCAATTTTTCCGCACCGATGTGACCGAACTGTATACGGGTGGAAGGGACATCAACGCTAAAACGGTAACCACGTATTCAGTACCGTCACGAGCACCAATATGTAAACACAACTTTTAAAAGTGTTTTTCTCCTACCGCTCTGATTAAAATGTCATGTTGTTACGAACATAGTATTTTGGAACTCATCTTTTTATAAAAAAAGATCCTATCTTCAAGTTACAATCGTTATTTCTCGCGAAAATTGTTTTTAAATTTAGGAAAGTGTTTACATATTTGTGCTCGTGACTGTACATCATTCTGAATATACATCCCCCAACAGCTGTTTACTACAAAACTCCAATACCTATACCAGTGGCGAAGGGTCAGTTTTTGTAAGAGAAAAGCCGGAGTACATATCTTTACTGTATAGAATATTATTGGCTACAGAACACTGACTGTGCCATTTTTCAAAGGGAAGCCGGTAGGAATCGGAGTGTATAACCTTCGCCACTCACCTACACGGTCAAAATGTATGGAACAACTGTTTTTTTTTTTAAATACCGATGAAAAAATGTCTATTCTGGCCCCTCGTTCAGAATGATGTACTGAATACGTGCTAACCGTTTTAGGGACGGTGTCCCCTCCACCTTGTATATCATCATCGTCCACAGCCTGAATTCACCCACTGCTGAGCATGGGCCTCTACTTTCTTGTGCCAATCTCCGCGGTTCCGTGCCAACGTTTTTCAAACGCTTATATTATACTCATAACTAAATTGTTCTATTTACTCTAGATATAGTTTTTAAAGGGTGTAACAAGACCCTTAACGAAGCCGAAAGACACTTGTTCTCACCGTCATTGCGAACATTTTTCTGGTCCAGACCATACCTGGGAACCTTCTGGTTACGGAGATATTGGGGTCAAAGTTCCAACTTATTTTAGTGCATGTTTTTAATGTAAGATTTTTATTTTAAACACCATCCATCCATCAGCACAATGTTTTGAGTGCATTACATTGAGTCCCTACCGTAAAACGTGATATTTCACCCCAAAAAAAAATCGTTTCCCAGCAATAATTTTTGCGTCAAGTTACTTAGTTTCACGTACATAATGCTTGGTTGACGGCTTCGTGAAGCGTCCTGTTACACCCTGTATTTTCTGCAGCTAACAATGTCATATGAATCTCTGATTATTATATATTTACGTCCTAAAAAGATTATTTTGTCAAGAAAGAAAGAATATGTTTTATAATAGTCTACATTAAATTTTTTGATTTTTCCATAAAAGCTGTATGACAATTTGAGAATTAATTTCATTTTAAAAACAAAATTTTATCAAATAATGTTAGTTATTTTAACTTAATTAACGATTACTTTTCGACTAAGTCGCGGCCGTATAAGATTTGACTGTAGATATTTATCTAAGAATTATACAAAAATAAATTATGACTACATAACATGCTAACTATAGATTGTTAGCATCTAAAATCATGTGCTAACCCCTGGTGCCCGTAAACCTGATTTAAATGTCCATCATGATTATATGACTGTAATAAAGCAACGATTGGAGAACAGAACTAAACGAAAAATATATAACCCTAGCTGAATAACGTAGGTCAATTGCTTTTATAAGTTCTCCGCCAAAATCACAAAATAATAATGTACAAAACTATTCCTGTAGGATATTTATGATTCATTCAAACATTTCTAATACTTTGTAGTTCTATTCTAAGCTAAACACATCTAGATGCTGTTTTAAATTTTCACGGTTTACAACTAAACTTATACTGTCACTTACGGGATATCTTCAGTGATTCTTCATTATTTTGAGCTCCCGATATTTCGGCGCTGTTGCAAGCGCCATGATCGCAGGTTGACTGATTCAACCCGCGATCATGGCGCTTGCAATCACGGAAGATATCCCGTAAGTGACAGTATAAGTTTACATATAGATGATCTAGGCAATTAGATATTTAAATTGGTCACTACTAGAATATGAGCCTGTCTTTTTAATTGTCGGGTACATTCATGACAGAATTTAGCACAAAAATCCATTACTTACTTATTTTAAGGTCGAATTTCACCGATAAAATTGAACGCGATCAGCTGTCATTGTAATTTTTTTATAGCAATGATGTGCTGATCGCATTCGCATTGGTGAAAAGCGACCTAAGTCAAGTCCTTCATTTACTAAACATCACATTGTTACACACCCTGAACGAAAAGCGACTACGCCATCAAAATAATCATTTTTTTACGCGCTCACCCTTATCATTATAAAACATACATTAATCAGTATTACGATCATGTGCAAAAAGATGACCACCAGATATATTAAGGCCCGTTTGCACAAAAACTCACTGCGTTTAACACTAAAGATATTTAAAAAAAAAAAATAAAAAAAATCGTTCGTTCGATCGTTTAAAATATCATAAGATTTAATGTTTGGAATACTATTAGTGATAAAACATATTTACTGCTCTGTGGTTCAAGCGAAATTCAAAAAACATCTTCTTCTTGAACAGTACGTAGTGACCTAGACAGCTCTGTCGTTTGCTTCATTCAAGACTTGAAGGGTGCAGTTAGTTGTCCATGGCGGGCATTTCAACAATGATTTTGTTTTAAAGTATTGCATGTCTTTAGATCGAAATTCCAGCTGAGAATATAACTGTGTGTAGCTTTTTGCACATGACGGTATCAAATGATATGTAGACCAATATAATTGAGAATGCAATTCGTCAGATCAAACCCTTCCTGCTTATTCACTATCAGTGAACCTCGCAGGCGGGTTACTCCTCTGCTTACACCTGCGGACCAGTACATACGTGATGCCTGATAGCGCGAGTATCACGGGGACGCCAAGACCGATGGATATGATGATGATGACGAAGAGCGAGAAGTTTTCCACCGGCGGCACTCCGTAGCCTATTGTAAACGACCTGAAGGTAAAGAAAAAATCGGTTGTCTGTAAAGTCGGTTTACTGACGATAGTTGAACGTGACAACGTCATAAGAAAATACTGATGGAATGGTTGCATTTTTCAAAAAATGAATGTGCGTTGAGCAATTGTTTTATGGAACGCCTCAGAGCGAGGTAACGCCTCATTTTGTCGTGCGTGCAGCCGGCTCCATAGAATTATAAGACGTTGTCACGTCAAAAAAAAGTCATATTTTAATACGAGATTTTTAAATACAAAATAACTGTGTTTTTCATACAATGCTAAATAGAAAGATCGCTAGTCGACGCTACGAGTATAAGAGACTAAGGGTGAATTCTATTAATGAAAATAAACAAGATCAGCACATGTAAAGTGCGTTCAAGTCATCGTCATCATTGCTGTTAAATATAAATCAAATCAAATTCAAAGCATTTATTTCAAATAGGCCAATTACAGGCACTTTTGAATTGTCGAAACAAAGACAACAATAGCTACAGTCCCAGTCACAAGGCATAAAAACTGTGATAGTACTGTAGTTGCCCATTCCCTAACGTAGATCTCTATGGAGAAGAACGGGCAAGAAACTCCATGGACACTCTTTTAAATCAGAATACTTTTACAAACTCTTGGTTACATCATTAATGTTAAGATGGTACATTATGTGAGAACGATGTAGCAAGATGAAACCTCAACACTGAAACCTCTTGAACGCCGTTTAGATGTGCTGATCGCGTCCAGTATTATAGGTGAAACTCGTCCATAGATAGCCAAGTTCTTTAAGAATTTCAGAAGAGAAGCTTCAATTCACTTTTTTTTCAATATTCAGTAAAAACCTATACTGCACCAGATTCGAACTGAACTGCTTTAAATGATCCCAGAATACTTGCCATTGCAAAATATAATATTGTCGTTACTTACCAAGAAGTATAGTTGTGTTGCTTATAGAATCCATCGCCCGGCAAACCGAACGATATGAACATACCCTGAACAAGCAGGTTATCACTGTCATAGTCGCGGAAAAAGTTGTGCAGAGTACCAAAATCTGGTATCTCTGATCTGTGGACAACAAAACATAGGTAGTAAAATATTAGTATCGCATCCACGGACTGACTTCGACAAACGTTGCTTAACCTTTTGACTGCCAGAGCATAAAAGCACGCGCGTGCCCTCCACGCCAAGCCACAATTTCACCTACCATTTTGTCACATATTTGTGTCGTTTAGCGAACAGGGCAGGCGCTTGCTTGTCACGTATACGTGACTATGGCGGTCAAAAGGTAAACTTCAATATTGGCGTGTGGCTATTATTACTTAACGAGCCCTTCAATTACTACTCAAATATCGAGAACAAAAATCACGTTTTTGTATGCTCATGAGGTACGGCTCTTTCCGTTGTAATTGAAGATAGATCTCTATTATAAAATTATGCGCTTCGGTAATCATCGTCTATCTTCGGAAATACGTACACGTGATGCCGAGATCTAATATAGAATTATAGAGGTGTTACAACCAGTTTCCTCGAGGCGCGCCGTTTGTGCAAATTCAGAATTACGCGAAAATTACCGAAGCTCATGCCTTGTCTGGTTTAATTGTACTAAGAACAACTGTTCACAATAATTACTCGGTAAAGTTGGTGATATAGGCGTTGGTGGAGGAGGACACACTGCGCTCTGGCTCCGTGTAGCACACCGGACGGAACTGTATGAACCCGCCATCGTCGGTCTGACTGGACTTGGGCGTCTTGATTTCAAATATCTGGTAAAAAAAAAACATACAATTTTAACATAATATACGAGTATCTAAGAAGCGTAGGGGTAGGAACCTTGAAAAACATTATCGTAGAATCTCATCGACATTGGGTAATGGGTAGTCTTGCAGAAACATTTACGATCAATTTCTTCCAAGTCTACAAAATCTAATTGAAAAATTAAAGAATATCATTTTAATGACTTTCGCCATTTGCCAGCTGAGCAATATCTTTTCAATACTTTAGTAAAACTTTCCTTCAAAATGAATTTGAATTCATAATATCATTTATTGCATCTGTTTCAATATTTATTTTGAAGTATCAAAAACTAAAGAACCATTAATAAGTAAAACGTAAATCTATACATATAAAATTCAAAGTCCTGACTGACTGACTGACTGACTGACTGACTGACTGACTTATATATCAACGCACAGCCCAAACCACTGGTCCTAGAGACATGAAATTTGGACAGTGTACTCTTTGTGAAGAGTAAGTATTCACTAAGAAAGGGTTTTTCGAAATTCCACCCCTAAGAGGGTGAAATGGGGTGTTGAATTTTCTATGAAACTTTTTATTCTCTGAGTCGATTGACTTGAAATTGTGTCTACATATACTTCAGTTAAAATGATGAGATACGTGTATCACAGTTTTTCCAAAATCATCCCCCAATTTAAAATTCAATGTCCTAACTGGCTGACTGATACATCAACGCACAGCCCAAACCACTGGTCCTAGAGACATGAAATTTGGACAGTGTACTCTTTGCAAAGAGTAGGTATCCACTAAGAAAGGCTTTTTCGAAATTTCACCCCTAAGAGGGTGAAATAGGGTGTTAAATTTTCTATGAAACTTTTTATTCTCTGAGTCGATTGACTTGAAATTGTGTCTTCATATACTTCAGTTAAAATGATGAGATACGTGTATCACAGTTTTTCCAAAATCATCCCTCAATTTAAAATTCAATGTCCTGACTGGCTGACTGATATATCAACGCACAGCCCAAACCACTGGTCCTAGTGACATGAAATTTGGACAGTGTACTCTTTGTGAAGAGTAGGTATCCACTAAGAAAGGTTTTTTCGAAATTTTACCCCTAAGAGGGTGAAATGGGGTGTTGAATTTTCTATGAAACTTTTCATTCTCTGAGTCGATTGACTTGAAATTGTGTCTTCATATACTTCAGTTAAAATGATGAGATACGTGTATCACAGTTTTTCCAAAATCATCCCCCAATTTAAAATTCAATGTCCTGACTGGCTGACTGATACATCAACGCACAGCCCAAACCACTGATCCTAGAGACATGAAATTTGGACAGTGTACTCTTTGTGAAGAGTAAGTATCCACTAAGAAAGGCTTTTTCGAAATTTCACCCCTAAGAGGGTGAAATGGGGTGTTGAATTTTCTATGAAACATTTTATTCTCTGAGTCGATGACTTGAAATTGTGTCTACATATACTTCAGTTAAAATGATGAGATACGTGTATCACAGTTTTTCCAAAATCATCCCCCAATTTAAAATTCAATGTCCTGACTGACTGACTGATATATCAACGCACAGCCCAAACCGCTGGTTCTATAGACATGACATTTGGAGAATGTACTCTTTGTGGAGAGTAGGTATCCACTAAGAAAGGGTTTTTGAAATTCCACCCCTAAGAGGGTGAAATGGGGTGTTGAATTTTCTATGAAACTTTTTATTCTCTGAGTCGATGACTTGAAATTGTGTCTACATATACTTCAGTTAAAATGATGAGATACGTGTATCACAAAATCATCCCCCAATTTAAAATTCCATGTCCTGACTGGCTGACTGATATACCAACGCACAGCCCAAACCGCGGGTCCCAGAGATATGAAAATTGGAGGGTGTATTCTTTGTGAAGAGTTAAGCGCAGGCCACACCGCCAGCTGGCGGGCGGGCTGAGCGGGCGAACGAGGCATCGTTTCACTTGTTTTCATACTTTGGTTCACACCGCGAACTATCGAAAGAGCCGAACGAAGTATGAAAAGGGCGTCGTTCGCCCGCTCCGCCCGCCCGCCAGCTGGCGGTGTGGCCTGCGCTTGAGTATCAGTTTTTCGAAATTCCTACCCCTTAGAGGGTGAAATGGGGTGTTGAATTTTCTGAGAAACTTTTTACTCTCGGGGTCGATTGACTTGAAAATTTGTTTACATACTCTTCAGATAAAATCCAGTAAATCCGATGTCCAATCTCAAACCAAGGTATCAATATTTCACGTATCTAATTTAATTGATATAACTTTATAATAATAATTGCAAGTTATAAGCAAGTACATGTAAATCTATGTATATATTATAGATAGATACATAGATTACTTATTATTCCAGAAGTAAGATCCCGTGGGCAATTCCCTAACTCCACGCGGGCGAAGCCGCGGGCAGAAGCTAGTTTTAATATAAAAATTCCCGGACTTAACGTACCTATAATATACAGTATGCACTTTTTTACTAGTTACATGACTTCCCAAATATTTATTCTCACCTCAAAAACTCCGGGGGTATGCTCATCATCCAGGCTCTTCCTCATGCTATAAGCCATGGTATCGGTTCGTGGGTCCGAGCTGACCAAGGTGAAGTGAATCGCGAAACGTGACGAGTTGAAGTCACTTGCCGTTGTCAGGTTTATGAGGCTGACGTCGACGAGGGTAGAGTTCGCTGTGTGGATGAGGTGAGGGAGGTCTACCGCGTAGTCTCTGAAGGGCAGGAGGTCCAGCTGTTGGGTTGAAAGGTTGTGTCAGATTTAAAAATTATTTAGTATCAACAAGTAGGAGGATCTCGTGGCTAAATAATAACAGCCGCAAGAGTCGATCTTCAAGGTTAAACCGCACTTGCCAAGGTCGGTCTGTGGATGGGTGACCATTCATTGCATACCGAGTTATCTCCATGCCACGGAAAGCACGTTAAGCCGTTGGTCCCGGCTGTTATTTGCAGATCTTTGACAGTCGTTACAGGTAGTCAGTGGCCCGAAAGTCTGACAATCAGTCTTTCCAAGGTCCACGTATTACCCAGTACTAACTGGGTTGTGGAGGTCAGATAGGCAGCGCTCCATGAAAAATACTGGTTTTAAGCAGCATCCGGTTACACTGGAGGCCGACCCCAACATAGTTGGGAAAAGGCTAGGCAGATGACGACAAGTATGCGACCGACCGATTCTGTGTTGATAAGTGTGGTGACTTCCCCTGATTCCCGCCCCATTCAAGGGTATTTTAATCCGGAGTTCACTCGATAGTGCTGTTGGTTTTATTATCTTGACACACTGCGTTTTTAAATATTCAGTTGTGGAACACTTTTGCTTCTAAATATGCGTTTCCACTGGCGAAACATTACATAAAACCATGCTTGTTGTCTGTTGAGATAGTTTTCTACGAAGCAACACTACTAAGAGAAGTCAGAGGAAGATGGTGGAAGCGCCAGGGTAGCGCGCAAAATTCAAATTTTGCTTACGTTTTCTTGCAATTTGCAGATCAGTGTCAGGCTGTATGTTAAGGCGCTACCTCGAAAATAAATCGTAGCTCGATGGGCGTGGCTTAACCCCCCGCGCGGGGAGCGGCGAATGCAGTGTACGCGGTGGCATCTGGAAAACCGAGTACGCACTTCTTGGATTTTTTGAAATATTAGCACATAGGAGGTATGGAGTAGACAAATAATACAAATATTTAATTGTCAACCATTTTTTTTTTTATTAAGTACACCATGTAATAAAAATTAATTAGGTAATGAAGGCATATAACAAATGTTTATTTACTAAGAATATTTTTTATTAAATAATTAATATATTGTTTTAATTTTTCTATATTTAACCTACTTTAAAAAACTCGTCTATTTATATTATGTATTATAAAATATGTTCGCAATTTTCTCGTAAACTACTGAACCGATTTTGATGATTCTTTCACTGGTATAATCCCCAAGTATGGTTTTATGTACAACATATAAACAAAGTTACACGTCTCTGGCATCAGATGAAATATTTAATCTGCAATGTTGCATCACATTCACGGAGTTTAATTGAAAATGTAGGCAGCAACATTGTAGAGAGTTTTAATGGAGTAGTTGCCAAATTAGTTGGTGGCAAAAGAGTCAACTACGCTCTTAAACGGTCTTATCAAGCAAGATGCACAGGGGCAGTAGTATCATTTAACTCCGGGAAAATATTGACTACCATCCACAAAACTATTCACAATACGAGCCCTTTAGCAAAAGTCAAGAAATATGAAGAACAAGTAGAAAATACAAGAACGTACAACCAAACGTTAAAAAGAAAAAAAAAACATAAATTGGTTTCTAAGAAAATAGATTTTAATTATGGCGACCGACCCGATGTGGATTCTGATACATACAACCTCACAAAATTAACGTTTTTGAAAAATTTAGAAAAATTCGATGAAGAACGCTAAGAGATACAGGAGAGGACAATACTACAGAGTGAAAGTGGAGAGTGGCTAGAATTTTTTTGCCGCCAACTAATTTGGCACACACACGTATTTCCTGGAACAAGTTTATGAAATTTTCGTTCAATGTTATCGCGTTAGGCGGTATGAGGTGCGCGGGAGACGATTCGTACGGGGTCGGGGCCCTATGAGACGGGAGAATTGAAAAAAATTGCCACTGTGACTCTGGATGAAACAACAACCTTTTCGACCATGTTTTCGTTGACCATAGATGGACCGGGAAGAGCCCTCTTAAGCTCTTTGAATGTGATGCAACATTGCAGATTAAATATTTCATCTGATGCTAGAGACGTGTGTTACAAATATTCTTTGATTCGCCATTTGAATTTTCACTACATAAATTTTTATTACAAGAATCATGGTGCTCAAATGCATGATAAATGCATTCGTAATATCTTGGTGCAGATTTTTTATGTTGTCTGATTGCTGCAGATTTTGTAAGCCATGATATTTTATGGCGTTACATAATATGTATTTTCGTATCTTTAAAATCTTATTTGTAGTTAATATATTCCTTTTTGTTATAGCATATTTTTTATCCGTTTTTAAGTTTAGCAATTTGTTACAATTTGTTAATTATTTGTGATTTTTGCAACCAATCTTTTCGACCGTGATTAAGGGATATGGTCGAGTGTCAAGTATTTTTGCATAAGAGATACTGTCTCCATCAGCTATGTATCTTCCATAGATAACGCCATGCATTTCTATGGACTGTTTACTGTCGGCGATAATAGTGGATTCCATAGCTGTTGAAGATCCACTATAATTTTTTAAAACACTCATGGTGTTTTACTACCTCATTTCGTTTTACCGCTCTAGCACAAATACACTAGTATTTGTTTTTGACTGCTATGAAAAGAACTTGACGAAATCGACTACCTATAATATTCGCAGCGCCAGATAGTGCAGAATAATTAGTTCTGTATGAACGTTTAGCCCAGCAACCATCTAAGATTACATCTATTATTGGTATGTCATCTTTAGTAGCTTTTCCTTCTTTCACTGCCGCTTCTTTCCCCCGTTCCCCCGCTTTCCTCATTTCTTCCCATGCCGTCACTTCCCATTCGTCACATATTTCATCTTGCAAGATTTTGTATTTGTATTCCGACATGGATGGTAAATCGACAGCAGCCGAAAACTGTTTCAGTTAAGCGTTACCACAACCAGCTGTCACCATCCCGGCCACCACCATTTTATTTTGAGTTCTGTACTTTAAACTTTGTTTTACATAATGTACAAGAAAATGTGTGTAAGGCCAGAATTTTTTTCTGATTCTAATTTAATGGTTGTAAGGCCGCATTGAAACATTGATTGGTGACTCGATATTTTAAGCAATTTGTGCAGGAACGTGAGGCAGTTGCTTTTCAATAATCGTTTTATTGAATTTTTGTTATAATATTTTAATTCGTCTTTTTACAAGCAGGGTGCATCAGGTAATAATTTTTAAACAGATTGAACCTTTACAAAGAATTGAATGAGAACAACGCGTGCTGTGATTGGTCACCGACGTTTGCGTGCCCTCATTCGTAGATAAAAAATATGATGTCCCGGTGCGTCGATAGATGGCATTAAAAAAGTAATTTACATCAACAACTCTGTGGCCACTAATGTCGGCAGTTTTGGACTCCTGAAACAAAAAGTATAAGTCAACTTGGAAAAATACTATTTATGGCAAGCTCTATACTGGAAAATTCATAGTACACAGTTAATAAAATAAGAGAACTCACATTTCCTTCAAGTTTATACCTCAATAAAGATCAAAAAAAAATTCGATTAAAAACTCACCTCTTTTTGCAATTCAAATGCGACTCCATTCCTTTTTGTGCTCTTAGTCTGTCACACGCGGTAACAGAACTTGACGTATACATCAATGTATTGTTGACATATTTCTAACCTAAAATGAAATATAAGTACATTTTAGCCTTTTTCATAATATAAACAATTTTATAAATAGAAACTAATAATTATTGTACATAACTATATACTTACTTTTTACTCTTTCTCATTTTCTGAGCCCTCACCCTCAGTCGCTCTGTGCTCTAAACGTTGTACTTTATTTAGTTTTGGTTTCATATTTTTTCCATTAAAAACTAGTCACAAATAGAAAAACGATACGTTATAGGTACTGTTCAATCACAAGAATAGTCTTTATATACCTATTTAACACTAATTAACACAATCTACTAACTTTTACTATATAAACAATTATTAAAATCACGAAAATCCGATAGCACCGATCTGCAAAAAAATGTCATAGGTTTGACGTCAATGAAGCCCACCGGGCGACTGATCTTGTAAGCGAGCGAAAGTGATGCAATTACTTTTGAAACGCAAAAAAAGAGATGGCTATATTGTGCGTGCGCTCGGAATAAAACGACGTACGTGCCAAAACGAATTTACTCCTTTTTTAACATAAAAAATGAATTAAATTTAAAACTACAATGAGTAAACTTTGAAATAATAATTCTTTATGTTTTAAAGTAAATCCCATTGAATAATTCTTAAGCGTTACGCAGTGATGTCGAAAAAAGTAAAAAAATAGATATAACTTTGCATTTTTTTTGTATCGGGGAAAGTTCATTGAATCGTGTATTCCTTATTTAAGTATACTAGACCAAAGAGTCAAAAAACATATACCAAAATGTTGAATCCCTATTCCACATACTTAACAAGTTATACGAAATAGAAAAACCACATTTTTTTCAATATATCACCTTAAACAAAATATGATTCGTGACCGTAACACGTATGTATTTACAGATTTAAAATAATCAATACAACCCTCACGTTCATTTAATCCCATTGTATGACTTTTTCATGAAATAGTCATTCAATGCAATGGATGGAATAGATGCAATGAAATAGTCATCCAATGCAATGCATTGGGATGAAATGATCTTAATGATGAACTGCGTAATGTTTAGCCAGTGGCACGCACAGTAAGTCATTGAACTTTTATGCCACACAATTTACCTTCATCTCAACAGCGCCATCCTGGTCCCACAGACCTTTGAAGGTTCCTCGCATGTGCAGCATGGCTTCCTTGTCAGTTAGCGAGCTGTCGCTACGTCTCCATGTGATGTAGCGCAACGGTAGCGCCTTTTGGGGGCACTTGTTATCGAAGTGGCCGTTGTTCTCGATATCATTGTATTCTTGGATCTGGAACAACGGGGGTTTACGTTATTTTAAATAATTTATCAATTTTTTTTACATTTTTATGAGGAAACCATTTCGTGCCTGACTGGGAGAAGAACATGCAGGGCAGGCCACTAAAGAAAAAACTGTGAAGAAGGTACTAAGTGCCAAGAACGTGTAAAGGTTCTGTTTCTGCTAGAAATTCTTTTACAAATATTTTCGCCTTGTCAAAGCGTATTGAAATAAAAAACATTACACTCCTTTTTTGGGCAGTCGTGTAAAAATACATCACATGGGTGATGGGACTTAAAATTACAGGCGTATTTAATATAATAACGTCAACTGGTAACGTGGTAAATTCGGAAATCGACTTTATTTAAGACGGATGAAATTCACCAATGAAAGCAAATAGGTATATTATGAATTGCCATATACCAGTAAAACACAATATTGTACTTCTCTGGTTACCATCTCCCTAAAACATTAGTCTTACTGACGATGATCGCTCAGTTACTATTCGGCGAACGTCACCGTAATAGTAAGTACTGTAGGTAGTAACAAATTCAACACCAGCTGAGCTAATAAGAGTTTTGTTTATCTAGTTACATCCAATATTTTGTTACAGGAAAATAAATGTTCATAAAAATAAAAGTTATATCTATGTAAGTGAGCATATTCAGCCTATAATGTTCCCCCAGTGGGGCACAGGCCACCTCTCTATGAGATGGAACGGGACGTAACGCTCGTGTGAATGTACACATCTTCGATTTTTTGGTTATATGCTAGCTTTCGCACATGAAAGAAAAATGAGTGAATGAAAGAGTTACGGATGACGCGGGGGAGGAGAAAATAAATGATAATTAAAAAAAACACGCTTCTGTAACTAGCTTAAATTATTGTATTGTCATCGGTACTTGATAAATGTGCGAAGTTTCAATTAAATCCGGCGTTTTGAAGTGAAAATCACGTTCAAAGACTCCGTTACGTAGTTACATAGGTACCAAGCTAATAAAAGCTTGTTGAAAAACGTGTTGCGCGGACCCTTAGTAACATGGGACAAGTTCAGGAAGATGATGATGCTGGTTTCTCCACTATTTTGAGAGCAATTGTGATGAAATTAATTAATGTAGGCCTGCTTGATTTCGGACCCACGAAATACAATTTGTGAGTCGGGGCCGACACCACCGAGCTACCAGTGCTCTGTTATGTTGTGATTTATGGGGGAAAATGGCTTCATGGTGATGGGGTCCCGGATTAGGTCTTCAGCTTGATTCGAGGTTGAAGTAAAATGTGATTGTTATTTCAAAAGCAAACCCAACCTTGTCACCCAACTGCACCGAAGCCCAGAAGGAATGTTATGTGTTTGAACTGTATGTATGTAGTGTATGTCCGTTTCTTTGTTCCCTTGTAACTCCTAAACGGATGAACGGATTTGGATAAATGATACATGTATAAGTACGTCGCGTCGTTAGATTCGTCTTAGTGGCGCGAGTCTCACTGTCTACATTAAAATTACACAAGTTGGAAGCAGGCGGGGCCCATTCCATTTTCGTAATTTTATATTCAAATGGGCCTCGCTTGCTTCCAACTTTTGTTTAATTTAAAAAGTCCTTATTTTTTGATTTTCAGTTTTTTCAGTCGGGTTTTTTGTTTTTAGTTGACGTTTTTGTGGTAGATCACTATCAATTTCGCATTGCAAATGTTGAGAACATTTGCATTTTAATGACTCTGCTCCAAAAACACAAGTTTATTCAACTTTCAACATTATTCTTACATCACTAAATACGTGAATTGAGTGTGTTTGGCACGTAGGGCTAAGTCACGAGACACATTGCTATCTAATACAATGCAGATGGAATGGGAACGCAACCTATGACTCACGAGTATCGGTTGTTAGGCTAAAATACTAAATGCATATTCCTAATTTGTTTGTTTAATGTTTTAAATTACTGCTTTCTTGGTCTAATATCGCAAGCACGATTGCTAAGCGTGGTTACTGGGTTGAATTTTTGAGTCTGAAAAAGTGTAGCTTAGCGTAGCCCAAATGTTCGTCCCGATTTAACATAGGTAACAGGCAAAATGTGTTTGTGGATGGCCCCTATCTGGCTCTCCCGGGAATAAAAGCATTGTGTTATCTATAATTCTATACTAACATAAAGAGGATATTCATCATCATTTTCCTGTCCTTGTCCCATGTCACTTGGGGTCGGCGCAACACGTTTTTATATATAAAGAAAAAAAAAATAGATATATTATAAAGAAGTAAAATTTGTTTGTATGTAGGGGGTAATCTTCGGAACTACTGATCCGATTCCGAAAATTCTTTCATTAATGGGAAATTATCTGCGAGTGTTATAGGCTAGATTCATTTAAAATATTCCCGTGAATACATTGCGTATACATAACGGGAGCGAAGCCGCTAGCAAAAGACAGTTTGAAATTATGAAAAGAAAATAACGCAAGCTTTACCAGATATGGTCTGGGACGACGGAAACGCATGCATAAAAAGGATGTTCTTAATTTGATTCAGTCCATTGATTGATTACCCCCCTTTCAAACATGAAAGTAAATAATTGAATTAATTCTAACACAATACAAATTTTCCCATCCTATGCGTATGGACCTGGACCGACCTAATATAATCAACAGATGCATGTTATTGTAGCCAATGCGGGTCGGTTTACGAATGACGTCACTTATTGATAAATATTAGTTTGAATTTCCGACAAATAGGATAATATAACATTCCACAAACGGCTGATTGGGCAACTTGTGCGACAATAAACCCGTGATGTAACCCGGGTTTTTTTTTTCTTATTATCATTTCTATCAGTAATGTGGGCGCAAGCAAATAATTACCAGGAAAAAACAATACCACTTCCCATGGAGGTACAGTTTCCAGGTATTATGCAAAAATTGCAATTTTACAAAACAAGTTTTTTGACAAAAAACTTCAATTAAAGTGATTTTTTTCTCAGAAAAACTTGGACCAAGCTTATCCTTAAATGACGAATTAATTTGGAACTACTATTATTTAAAATTGCAAAGTACGTCTTTTGATTTTAACTAACCTAAGATCTGTATTTATTGATAAATGATTGATTGATTGACAAGCTATGAATCAGAAATCATTTATACAATTTCGACTCAAACCCAGCACTCTTTGAATATCATAATTATAAGATAGTCCCCTGCAACGCCCGCCCCTCACAACTTTGTAGTGTTTTAGCTGGGATGATGAAGGGACAGAACCAACTACCTTGCAAATGTACTAAAACAAAACTTACCTTATCAATAACTGCTGCAAAGCTGTACAGCGGTTTTTCCATCAACGTAAAATCAACAGGTGTTTGAGCCCTCCAGGTAATGTTTAACGAAGAGTTGTCGTTCGTGATCGCATAGATGATGGTAGGTACACTTCTTGTGAAGTCCCATATCTGGTGGACCGTATCATGCCTGCCATCCGCTTTGATATAAACAAGGGTTTCTTTTGTACAAGTTTTACATCCTGGGTTCAGTTTTGCAGTAATCTGTCAAGTAATAAATAAGTAGTAAATATAACTGTCTCATTACCTTAATGGTCGCAACCGCGACTGCTAGGCATGGGGTCCTAGTTCGATTCCCAGGTCGGGCAAATCGTTATTGGTTTTCCATCAGGAATTTCTCAGTAGCACCCATGGATTACATGGGACTTAAACTTAGCTGGCGAAATGCGGATGTCCTATTAGGTACACATCCGCCTAACTCCTTGGGGATTACATGAATGATGTAATTGTATGAAATATAGCCTATTACAAGGGGCAATGGTGAAATATGGATGACTTGTAGGTCATCCTACCTTGGGTAAGATCAAAGTGATATTATGTTACATATTAATTAATAATAAACAAACATTAAAATTTTTATTTCTGCATAATTAAATATATTTTTGAACAAAGACAAAAGGGATGTTTCCTGAAAAAATCTAATTAGTCCGTCAGATAGATTTCTTAAAAATATTGGACACATATTTTTTCTTTTTTCACGAAAACTAAAAATGAAGATGATACAGTGCGTCGAAAACTCGTGTGACGTCCTACTTCAGTACACATTTTAACGCTCATGATCTTTGATACGTTTTATCTTTGTCAATTTTTATTGATTTGATAAAACAAAAAACATGTATCCAATATTTTTCGATAATCTAACTGACGGACTAAATAAATTCATATTTTTTTACAGCCTATTTTACTATTGAATTTTGTTTATGTATAGGTAATTAAGTATTTGTTATTGGTCCAAGATAATTATAAATTAACTACCATCTTTTGGGTTATTTATTATCTTTCTCGTCCACATCACTGTTAACAGGGAAAGTAACCTCTGGTCACGAGAAGTCTCTAAAACTATTTCCTAACATTTGCCATAGTTGGATCTGTAAGGAAAATTCTAGTGAATCCATTTACTTTATGATGTACAAATAAACTAAATTGTTATAGTAATGTAGGTCACATACAATTAGATAAGGTCAGAATAACATAAACATTAGATAATTAGGTTTAGTGGGAGGATAACACCAGAGAAACAGACCAAGGCTAAACAATGAAGAGGCCATAATTAACATAATTATTTGGTATTGAACCTCTTTTGAAGAAAGCTCTTCTATATATGAATTCCTAGGCCAGGAAAGTGAATTTGTAGTAAAAATATACAATGACGGATGAACTAACAATGACCCATTATCACTGATCACTACTGACCTTCGTCTTCTAAACACAAAGAGATAAAGCGAAACAAAAAAAAGGGGTGTCAACATCACTGAGTCTGGCTTAGCCTAAATAATTTATTAAAACAAAAAAAAAGTCACTTGAAAAAAACCTACCTGTCTGTCTTGTCCACACGCGAAAGGAAGTAAAACTCCAATTAATAAAAGTAAAATCTGTGAATGCATTCTTATCATTATAGGAAACGAATTTTTCACACAAAACAATATTATTGTTAATATATCAGCGCCTCGGTGTCACAGTACAATAAACAAATGATAATGATATCGGCACGTGTACTCGCTACGACGACGACAAATTATTCCCTACACGACACTACACGATATGTACAATCAATAAATAATTTATAGCTTTCCCTCTGTATTTTTTGTCCGTTCACCTCACATTTGGTGCATTTACGTCATACTGACACCCGGCAAATTTTAATATACTGTTTTGAAAATTGGGTGGCGCTCGTGCTGCGGTAATTTTCAACGGGAATCAAAACACTACATCGTCACACTGTGCCATCTAATTTGGTCGGGTTATAGCTGCATAGGCGTGGGTTGTCACTTTCGTTGAGAAATATAGCTGTCACGCTGTCATTACAATTGACAGCTCGTTCGGATGAAAACTCGATCAAATACTATTTTACTATTTATAAAATAAATATCTGATCTATTCGTACCAGAGACTCCACTACTGAACCGGTTTTGATGAAATTTTGCACAGTTGTTCTACATACGCCAGGGTAGGCTTCTAAAAAAAGGGCAGTATACGCATGACGGGATAAACCTTGCGCAATCTTATCAAGAAAAGTGCAGCTTCATAAATTATATTCATAAGGCTTCATAACTAGTTCCAAATACATATTTTAAAGTAAAAAGTTGTAAGTAAACTGTATAACATACTTTGTTATTCAGAATACCAAAATTGCCAATATTGTGAACAAAACAATCAGTTAATTCTAAATAGGTATTTATTTCACGGCGGTTATAAAAATATCTCGCTTCATTGAATACCACACAAGCTCGCTCTTACAATTTTCAGGACGGGTGAATACATCTTAGAGTTTTTAAGATTATAAAATTTATTATAGACCATTAGTAACTATAGAGTCTACTATACATCTATCTATACTATAGACATTTAGGGTCGTCAGAAGGTTAAAGATAAACTCCGTTTTTGATGGATGTGAATCTGAATGAATGATTTATTTTCCAATAGGTTGCCTTAAATACTATTTTACAAATTAACACTAACCAATTAAAACATGTACATTAAATTAGAATAAAATTTACAAAATAAAAATCCAATAACATTAGCACAATTTCCACCAATCGCGTTATAGCACTGTTGCCGTGTTAATTCCACGGGGGGCGCTTGTGTGTTCACGGAGGCGCGCGGCGTCTCAGCGCGCGCGCAGATGGCATAAATATAGGCGATCCATAGTTGGTGAGCCAGTGTCAGGCGGCCACCGTCGAGTGATGTTGTGTTACGGATCGAGTTGACGGAAGATGGAAGACACGCGAAGCGAAGAGTAGAAGAGTGGCCTCACAGCTCCTGACACTCCTATTTCTTTACAGAACGTCTAAAACGTTAAAATAGTTCTTTTCAGAACTGTTTCTGATCAGGGCGTCAAAACGTGGTCCCAGTTCTTGTCAGAACTGTGTGCTTCCATATTTCTTGTCAGAGCGTCAAACGTGGTAATGTGCTGTGGTCAGCGGTGGCTACAGTACTCCCCCTCAAGCGAAGCGTACCGGCAGCTTGACGACACGGCCTGAGCGCGTTGATCTGTTGATGGCGGGCTGTGACGTCACGTTGGCCGTAGGTACTTTTGCTTGTTGCTTGGTAACGGTTGGTGTGGTACTGGTTTTCTTGGTAAAGGTTGGTGTGGTAACAGCTTGTGTTTTCTTGGTGATGGTAATCTTGCTTGGCGGTAAGGTAATGGTATGCTCTGAGATGACATATGCAGGCTTAAGTCGATCGATTGAAATGCTGGCTTGCCGATTCGGTAACTGTATTGAGTACACTTTATCTGTTCGGCTTATAACTCGATATGGGCCTTCATATGGAGCTTGGAGTGGTTTCTTGACTGCGTCGGTTCTAATAAACACGTGGCTGCACTTGAGTAAATCTTGATGCACGAATACGCGTTTGTTATTGCTGTGATGCTCGGTGACGGTTTGCGGTTTGTTTGCTTGAATGACGTCACGAAGTTTTTCGACGTAAGTATAGTCCATTGTAGGTGTGTAGGTATTTGTCGTGAAGAAATCGCCTGGTAGGCGTAAGTTGTAACCGTAGGTAAGTTCGGCTGCGCTGACACCGGTGTCGGTGCGTAGTGCGGCTCGTAGTCCAAGTAACACCGTAGGTAACTCGTCGATCCATGTACTCGTGTCGGATAGTTTCGCGCGTAACGCAGTTTTGAGCGAACGATGCCACCGTTCGACCATCCCGTTGCTTTGAGGATGATACGGTGTTGTGCGATTTTTCTTAATTCCCATTTGTTTCATTAGATTCTGAAACAGCTGACTCTCGAACTGGCGACCTTGGTCGCTTGTAAGTGTAGTCGGGCATCCAAATCTTGATATCCAATGTTGGTAGACGATGTTGGCTATTCGATCAGCTGATATTTCGTCAGTAGGGATTGCTTCAGGCCATTTCGTGACTCTATCGATCATTGTTACTAAGTAGCGATGACCTTGAGCTGTTGTAGGTAGTGGTCCCACGATGTCAACGTGTAGGTGTTGAAAGCGATCACTTGGCGGGAAAGATGAGATGTTCGAGAATGTGTGACGTTGTATCTTGCTTTTCTGACAATGTATACAAGTTCGTGTCCAACGGCTGATGTCGGTGTTCATTGATGGCCAGAAATATTTTTGAGTTATAAGTTTGCGAGTCGTGCGCGTACCAGGATGACTGATGTTGTGCACGCTGTTGAAAACTTCTTGTCTGTGTTCCTCTGGTATATAAGGGCGTACATAAGACGTAGACGTTTCGCAGTATAACTCGACGTCAGAGTTAGGTATTACTACTTTCTTGAGAGAGATGTTTGTTTCTTGCAGTAATCGTTCAATGTTGCTGTCCTTTTCTTGCGCGCTGACTATTTCCTTGAAGTTTATTGTAGTTGGGCATGAGATAGTTTCGATGCGGCTGAGTGTGTCGGCGACAATATTCTGTTTACCGCTCACATGACGTATGTCGGTGGTGAATTCGCTGATAAACAAAAGTTGTCTCGTTCGCCTCGGTGTTTCAGTACTCGATTGCGTTTTTGACATGACGTATGTTAGCGGCTTGTGGTCGGTGAATATGATCAGGTGACGTCCTTCGAATGTCTTGCGGAAGTGCTTGACTGCCATGTAGATTGCGAGTAGCTCTCGATCGTAGGTAGAATACTTCTTTTGCGCGTCGTTGAATTTCTTGGAATAATATCCGAGCGGTTGCCATGTTTCGTTTAGGTATTGTTGTAGGACGGCGCCAGCTGAGTTGTCGGATGCGTCGCAGAATAAGGCGAGTGTGGCATGATGTGATGGGTGGGCGAGTAAAGCTGCGTTTATGATGCTAGCTTTACATTGCTGGAACGCTTGAGTTGCTTCGTCGGACAACGTGATTGGAGTTTTGTCTCGCTTCTTTACGTTATGTAGGTACGAATTCAGCGGGGCTTGCAGAGCTGCGGCGTTAGGTACATGATCGCGATAAAAGTTGATCATTCCGAGAAATCTTCTTAATTCTTCGATTGTCTTCGGTTGTGGGTAATCGGTGATTGCTTGAATTTTATATTGCGGAGGTTTGATGCCTTCCTTTGATACGGTGTAGCCTAAGAACTGGGCTTCTGACTTGCCTAGATTGCATTTGGCGGGGTTGATAGTGATGCCATTATCTTCCAATCTCTTTAGTACGATTTGGAGGTGTTCTCTGTGTTGTTCTTCGTTTTCTGATGCCAATAACAAATCGTCTATGAATGGGAAGACGAAATCCAATCCTCGTAGTACTTCATGGATGTAGCGTTGAAATGTTTGTCCCGCGTTCTTCAAACCTGGGCACATACGTGGGAATTCAAATAATCCCATCGGGGTGATGATGGCTGTCTTCTCGATGTCTTCTTCTCTCACGCTCAGTTGTTGGTAGGCGCGGTTGAGATCTATTGTTGAGAAGATAGTTTTTCCGGATAGGTGATGTGTGAAGTCTTTGATGCGTGGAACGGGGTAGCGATCTGGTATGGTGATGGAGTTGAGTCGGCGATAGTCACCACAAACTCTTATATCGCCATTCTTCTTGGGAACGATGTGTAGAGGTGACGACCATGGGCTTTTGCTAGGTCGGCACAGTCCTTGTTCAATCATGTTCTCAAATTCTTTCTTCACTGTTTCGAAGCGATGTGGTGGTATCGGTCGGGCTCGGCTGTGTATCGGTGGTCCTCGTGTTTCGATGAAATGTTGCACGTGGATATCGGTGTTTAATTTCATCGATGTTAGTCTTGTTATGCCGGGATACTGAGCCAAAATGTCGTGGTATGATTGCGACATGTCGATGCTGCGTACTGTAGGCACGTTCGATACTCGTACCGGGGCATTGACTTTTAAGCTGGTAACTCCGTCGATTAATCTTCGGTTTTTCAGGTCGACGATGAGTTGATGATGCTTGAGGAAGTCGGCTCCGAGTATAGGTTTTGAGACGTCAGCTACGATGAATTTCCACAAGTACGGACGGCGTAGATTGAGATCAAGGGATAATGTTTTCTCGCCGTACGTAGCTATAGTTGTGTTGTTTGCTGCGTATAGCTGGAATGGTAGCGGTGTTGGTACTTGTCCCTTACTTCTCGGTAGCACGGATATGTTGGCTCCAGTATCGACTAGGAATGCTAATTTGGAGTTTCTGTCGGTGATGTATAGGCGGTGGGACTTTTCTTGAACGCCGGTGTCCGCCACTGCCAACGTTCCGTCTAGTTTTCCGTGTTATGTTTCTGTTGCTTGCTGAATGAGCAAGGTGATGTGCAGCGTCTGGCTTGCTCCTTAAAACGGCGGTGATAGTAGCAGAATGGTGATGGAGAAACATCGTGGCTGCGTTGACGTGATGTGCTGCGGTGACGAGATGAGTGACGGCTGCGACGATAGTTGTTGTTGTTTTGATAGCGAGTTTTTAGCTCCGCTATCTCTAGCGATAGTTTCCTTATTTCGCTAATAAGGAACTGCGTATCTGCTTGCGGTGCGGATAGTGTAGGTGGTGCGGGTGCATGCACGGCTGCGACTTCTGTTGGTGCTGTCTGCTCCATAATTTTGTCAGCGAGTAGCGCGAGTTCATCGAGTGCTGTCTTGGTGCTGAAAGTTTCACTGACTGCGAGGACTGAGCGCACGTGTGATGGGAGGTGATTCGTCCACATAAGTCGCAGGGTGGAGTCGGGAACCTTGTCTCTGGCGAGGTTTCGCATGCGGCGGAGTAGTTGCGTCGGCTTCTGGTCTCCGAGTTCCATATCGGACAGTAATTTTTGGAATTGGCGGCTGTCGGATTCCTCGTAGGCAGAGATGAGCCTGTCTTTGATGGCCTTGTACTGCTCCGTCTCTGGTGGGTTGTATAGTAGGTCCATGATCTGCTCGATATCTTGTCGCTCGAGCTGTGCGATAACCATCTGGGCGAGCTGAGCTTGGCCTTTCTTGAGGTCATTCGTTGCTGCTTCGAAACTGATGAACCAGAGCCGTGGTCGATCGCGCCAGAATGGTGGGATGCGCATGGTTAGAGATATTCCAGCTGCTTCGGCCTTTTGGACTGGATGTGATGTTGAGCTGGATTGTTCTTCAGTTTGACAGGGATTCGACATCTTGATTTGTGTTGATTCACAAACTGGCAGAGCTTCGATCTTGGTTCTTCACTGTGTTCAGGTACAGGGGTCACCACTTTAGGGTCGTCAGAAGGTTAAAGATAAACTCCGTTTTTGATGGATGTGAATCTGAATGAATGATTTATTTTCCAATAGGTTGCCTTAAATACTATTTTACAAATTAACACTAACCAATTAAAACATGTACATTAAATTAGAATAAAATTTACAAAATAAAAATCCAATAACATTAGCACAATTTCCACCAATCGCGTTATAGCACTGTTGCCGTGTTAATTCCACGGGGGGCGCTTGTGTGTTCACGGAGGCGCGCGGCGTCTCAGCGCGCGCGCAGATGGCATAAATATAGGCGATCCATAGTTGGTGAGCCAGTGTCAGGCGGCCACCGTCGAGTGATGTTGTGTTACGGATCGAGTTGACGGAAGATGGAAGACACGCGAAGCGAAGAGTAGAAGAGTGGCCTCACAGCTCCTGACACTCCTATTTCTTTACAGAACGTCTAAAACGTTAAAATAGTTCTTTTCAGAACTGTTTCTGATCAGGGCGTCAAAACGTGGTCCCAGTTCTTGTCAGAACTGTGTGCTTCCATATTTCTTGTCAGAGCGTCAAACGTGGTAATGTGCTGTGGTCAGCGGTGGCTACAGACACATACTTTTCCTTTTCAAGTGTCGTATCTGAAATTTGCTTACTTTCAAGCGCGGGATCCAGGGGGGGGGGGTCATGACCCCCCTCTGGACTGGGAAAAATTATAATTTTAATATTTTATATTTTTTAATATATTATTAAGTATAATTTTTCTATTCTTATTCATAACTAGCTGTTGCCCGCGACTTCATTCGCGTGGAAATTTTGTCGTGTATGCGTGTTCGATTCCCGGGTTGGGTAAAGTGTTGTTTGGTTATTCCATCAGGAATTATCAGTAGCAGCTACGGAGTCTGGATTTGTGCCCGATTGATGGCAATAGGCTCGCCCCCTATTACATGGGACTTCAACATAACTGGTGTAATGTGGGTGTACGATTAGGTACACATCTGTGCCTAACCCTTCGGGGATTACAGGCGGGATGTGTGTGAGAACTGAAGGCCTAATCAAAATGTGATAATGTGGGTGATGACTACAAAAGGCGTGTTTTTGGGCGCTGTAATTCTGGGCAGAGGTCTGAACGGCGTTGAGGCGACGATATGGCTTAAAAACTGGAACATTATGGTGCCATACGACTTTTTTTTCAAAGTGAACAATCAAACGCCTTGTTGTGCGCTATTTCTTTATTTATTCTAATACCGTTTTGTATACAACATTAAATGAATTGTTTAATGACCGTGTGAGAAGCATGAAGCACCCAAAAGAATGCCTGCCACTTTTAAGGTTTTTCCTTGGAATTTGGTGACCGTCATTGTAAAAGCCAATTTTAAGAGAAATTGCAACTTCTTAAATTGAAATGGCTAGTTATTTGGAATAAAGGGTATGCGGGGAATTAAACCGCTCTCTCCTTTAGCCACTCCTGTAATAATGGTGACTGTTATAATATTACTACCTAGCTCTGTGATACGAAGCCTGGTTCCATTGCATAGTCTGGGAGTTAACCCCAGGGAGTTGAGAAATTCAACGGGGTAGGCAGTACTATCATCATTAGCCATCACAGGGTCTATGAATGTCGACGCCGACGATCATTTATCATTTTTTTTATTTGATTGACACACTCGTTCTTTGGCGACAGCACTACCCCTCACACAACCACCCTTCATTTTTTATATTAACAAATTTGGAAAAACGTGCATGATGTGATGATGTGGATGTGCGTGCATCCTCTGTAGCCACTGGATGGGAAAATTCTTCAGAAAATAGAATTTTCCCATCTGCGCCCGATTCTAGACGACCCACTCCCATTTGCAGCAGCATATTCGCAAAGACACCTGCTTCGTGGTCGTTGTACAGCTGGATGCACATGTTGCAAGTAAGATGGATCTTTTCGATCCCAGACAACAGTGGCGACGCCTTGAGACATGCGTTTATTTCATCCGCCGGTGTGCCCCTCTCAATAACTTGCAGTATCTGTCTAAAGTCGCCTGCGAGCAAAACGACAACGCCACCCATTAGCGCCTGGTTGCCGCGAATGTCCTGCATGCTGCGGTTCAACGCCTCTTATGCACTTTAAACTTGCACTGCTGCAAAAGGACTCCCCGGCAGCTGTAATGTTGCATGTTGAGGTATCTTCACTTGCAAGATTCAGCGGCAATATGAAAACGGAATGTGCAGTCCGGCCACTGATAAAAGTTGCAGCAATGTCCGAGGGAGCCACAGCCACAGCTGTGTGACCGCACGGTTGGCGCAGTGGCTGAGCGAATGGCTGCTGCGCTGTGTGTATCGGGTTCGATTCCCTCACGGATCACATTTTTGTATGGCCTACAGGGGCTACAGGTAGTGGTTCCGGGTCTGGCTGTTTGTGAGTTTAACTGTCTGTAAATACACCCACGATACAGGAGAAATTCCAAGTGTGGGCCTGGACTGGGGCAAAGTAAAAAAAAAACTTTAAAGCTGTATATAGCGGTCCTTGAGGAGTTGGGCCAGCAGAAGATTCAGCACAAATGCAATGTGACGGCACAGTTGGCGCAGCGGCTTAGCGATTGACTGCAGTGCTGCGTGTCGCGGGTTCGATTCCCGCACGGAACAAATTTACAACGTCGTTGGTTTTATCTAATTTTATTTTTTGTTTTTATTTTTAAGTTTTTGGAGATTTTTTTTCGGCCACTGAAAATTGGTCAATTAATATTTGTTAATTTATGATTATCTAACTGTCTTTGAATGGTTAAAAAAAACCAAAAGCATATTAATCTACTTTAAAATGATTTGAAAATCATAAAGCATTAGAAAAAAACATTCGAAATTGCGAAACCTGGTTTGCAGGGAGGTCTGTGAACCGTCAGCCTACCTCGCTTCGCTTCGATGACAAATGGGCTAAAATAGCCGTTCTTTTCTAATGCATTGTTTGACAGTTGCCAGTTGGCAACCAGTTGCGGAATATGGACATAATTATTAGCACGATAATCTATCTCTGTGCCAAATATCATCTACATCCGTTCAGCCGTTCTGGCGTGATTGAGTAACAAACATCCATCCATCCATCCAAACTTTCGCATTTATAATAGAAGTAAGATACAAAAGACAGATATGATAAAGATACCTAAATATTTTTCAAGTAACGAATTACGTGTTTTTTTAACAATCAAGACGCATCAGAAATCATACATTACAATCATCCATCCTCCAACAAAGACAACAAAGACGAATTTATTTTTGGGCTCTAACAATAATAGACCTAACCGTAAATAATAGTTGTGCAAAACTAAGAACAACGACACAACAAAATAGTTTCAAATTAATTTCAATAACTGCTATTGTTTTTATTGGGAGCGATAGGTGAAATTGAAAAAATCGAGTCTGACAGCACACAACGACGTTGTCAGTTTAGAACACCATCGAACGGCCAGATTCAAACATGAGGAAAGAGATTTCACCAATGATTTAACTTTATTCATAAGAATTTATTATATTATACATAAAAAAGAGAAAATAAATAATAATAATCTCTATCACAAAAAAATACAAACAATTACAAAAAGTATAATAACTTTACTGGGGATCGAACTTGCGACGTGATGCACGTAAAGCGGTCATGAAACCGTTTCTCTATTTGCTTCGCTGACATATACTTTGAAATAGACGTTCTTACGCATATCATGACTGAAACGATAAACAATTGAATAATACTGACATAATGCAGTATTGCTCATCCCCTTCAGCAAATAGCGCAATAATATATAGCCTAACATTTGAAGAAGCCTATTACAGACATTTTTGCAAAATTTGAACAGGATCTATGCAGTAGTTTATGCGCCAGGTCGGAACATCGGACCGGATTTTAACGATTTTATTATATGTAGAGAAGAGATAACACAATTATTATTAATAAGAATAATATTTTTAAAAGTTTTTTTTTATATTAGAATATTTAAAAATGTATTTAATATGTGTAAAAATAAATAAAGGAAATACAATTAATACTTTGTGTGATGGCAAATACATTTGCGAACGAACGCATAATACAACCACATACGAGTCATACGACTATGTTCCGTTAGTATAATTGTACGTGCTTATATAATAAACATTAAGCTCAGTAATCGACGTTAAAAAAGGCTATAAATGCAAAGCATGATGTAGTTCTGCATTTTTAATATGTTGTATAGATTAATTAGGGTATTGTGAATCCAAATTTGCAACTTCGAAAAATTTGTGCTCGCTGCACACCACACGATATACTGCGAAATTTTGGGACATTTTTCACTTTTTGCTCTAAAACTCAAAAACTATGAATTCTCGACAGAGAACAGTCAGTATTTATATAAAGACATAGATATACATTTGCAACAACTTAAGCCCAACCGCAGCTATATAAACCTTATAGGGACCAAGCTATGGTATGGATGGTTTTTTACCGATAATTGATTGATAGAGCATTGATTCCCTCGCTGTCGTTGATTCAATTTTGTGAACCTGATTTCTTCGTGACTTGGGAAGTTTCTTTTGGGGCTGGGGAAACTCGTCAGTGATTTCCTCCGTACAAAGGAAACAAATGCTCCCGAGATTCATAGGGCCCATGTTCTTGAGGTCCACAAAAGCATACCCATTCAAGTAGTCCTCTACTTGAATGGGTATGCTTTTGTGCAGTTCAGTAGAGGAAGTCATATCTCGTTTTGGGAGAAGACATAAGAGAAAACTTGATTTTGTTATTTAATTAAGTAAATATATTTTGACGTATAGCAATACAACTTTTGCACTAAGAAGGCTTAGAAAATTGTCAAGTTTTAAAACTGCCATGACTGCGTACCATGGGTACGTTGGCTCAATACTCAGATACGGTCTGCTTGTATGGGGTAACTCTACCTTCGTAAAAAAAAGTATTTATAACCCAAAAGAAATGTATCAGAGCCATTTACGCCGTTGGACCTCTCGATTCATGTAGACCTCTATTCAAAAAGTTGGGCTTACTTACTCTTACTAGCTTATACATTTTAGAAGTAGGGATGATTGTTAAAAAACACCCAAATCTGTTCTCTAAAGTAATGGAAAATAAAAAGTTTATCTCTAGAGATCCCACCAAAGTGGCCATAACATGTAGAAGCACTCTCTTTCAAAACAATTGCTTTAGCATGTCGGTCAAAATCTTCAATAAAATACACACAACTTCAAGTGATGGGCTGTGTGTGCCCACAACCTCATTCTACCCGAGTGACAAGCCAAACATGAGTTTCAATATCTTCAGAGAATAATTAAATATGTATAAATAAAACAACAAAATAGAGTATACAAAATATTTATTTACTCAGCAGTTTCACTGCCTGTATTCATTTTCTTCCTCTCCTCGTCATCGCTTAGCGAGTGTTGCCGTTTTTCATTCTTATCTTTAGAGTGTTTGTTTTGATTCCTTAGCGCTTTTGAAATCTTCTCTTCTCCCACACTGTGATAAAAAGACACGCTAGGTTAGCACACACATAAATAAATAATTTTAGGATTGGGTTAATGAACAAATAATAGTGAATTTTTAGTTTAAATGTTATGCAACTGGCCACATTTTTATGAATGCAGAAACATAGCTTCAATAATGTTGTGCTACTTTTCTTCTTCTCGTCTTATACATATTCATCTGAATATAGCTTTCCAGTCTTACCGGATGCATCTAAACACCAGTATGTTGGGTGGAGCGACTGTCAGATAGTACAAAGAAATCTGTCATTGTGTCGACCACAGATATAGATAGACCTAGATAACGCAAGTATCACGATCTGTATGAAAACCAAGCGTGCCATTTTTTGACTACCTACTATGACGTCACAAGCACTATTTAGTGATGGGAAAATCAAATCGATTCAAAGACGCCGCCGCCGCGTACGGCGCCCCCCTCGTCCCACCCCGTGAGAGGTTGCGTGCTCGAGCGCTTGCGTTCCGACGACGTGCTAGTTTTTGGATACCTTTGCCATAATTTCAAGTAAGTTTACCATTATAAACACGTTAATATTCGATCAAAACACGTGTTTTGATCGAATTCTTTTAGTTCTAGTGTTTACAAGAAGCAACGGGATTCTACCCTTTTTCATTTCTTTCTATTACTTAAAGATTTGCTGGGTGAAAAGTCAATTTTGAATAAAGTTCGCCTTTGTATATACCATTTCTCAATTACTATACGAATACTATTTATTGAGTAATTGTGTACAGTACCTAAAGCATTATTAAGAATCGTTCAAATCGATTTATGGATCGATTTTATGACAGAGTAATGAGATAGACAGAGTAATGAGATATACAGAGGAATGAGATAAACAGAAAAACGAATGACATAAAATAAAATTCCTGATCTGCTTATAAGGCAGTTAGGAATATAATTTTTTTACAAAATTGTTAGTATTTCCCTAATTATTTCTTGTAAATTGTTGTAGACTATCAAAATGTCGGAAACAAAGAAAAAATCTAGAGAAGAAATTTTAGAAGCAAAACGAAAAGCAAGTAAAATACGTTATAATAAAATTAAAATAGATCCAAAATTACATGAGCTACGAAAACAAAAAGATAAAGAAAATTACTTGAAGAAAAAGCAAAACAAGAGTGTTATAAGTATAAAGGACAAGAGCATAGATGAACAGCAAAAACAGCGAGATCAATGGCGTAAAAATTCGAGAGCATATTACAGACGTAGGCAGAAGCAGAAAAAACGCTCCACATGAATGTCAATGAAAACGATCAGAACGTCGCCTTTCCATTTCCCGTCGCCTCAATCCATTTTTGTTTCAAATTGGGTTCATGTGGAAAACTAAAAAAAATCACGAAACGTTACGATTATTTATTAAAATTGTCTACATAATAAGTACTTATATAATACAAAATCATTCCTCTGTTTCCGAAATCGATTCTTGAGAATCGATTTGTGTTGCATATGATGAACAGCACTAATCGCTAAAATTGACAGAAAAATGATAAAAGTCCCTGTACTACAAAATCGAAACGATATACGATAGTATCGCTTGTTTCGATATTCATTACTTGTTAAAACAAAACGTCTCATCGACCGCTCCAAGTAAAAGCTACGTTGTAATAGGAATGTTTTGTTTTTCTCAAATTTGGTATTACCAGGTATACAGAGGGTATTAGATTAAAAATAATTGTTTTTTAAATTAATTACGCATAATATTAATCATAAAATGACTTACCGATGGATGGAAACGTTTACTTTATTTTTTCTCCTCGCATTTGTACAGTTTTTACAATTTATAACAGCACAATTAACCATTTTAATATTTTTAACTGACGTCCGACTAGCGCTATGCTCCGATGCAGACTGAGCGCGAAATTGGCCACTTACGATTTTTGTACGTAAGCTAGGCACGCGAAGTAGTTGCTCTCGCGTTATCTAGGTCTATCTATATCTGTGGTGTCGACACAATCTGTCATTTTGTCGATTCTTCCGTCAAAGAAATCCTTGTCTACGGTGGTCATGCTACGGGGGCAGATCTGCCTATCTCCACAACCCAGTTTAGGGGTCCTGATCGGGTTACTATGACGTCTTAAAGCAGGAGTAATTCCAGTGTGGGAAAGAGACAGAGCTATACAGGTCGTCTAGCGCCATCTCTTTCCCACACTAGAATTACTCCTGCTTTAAGACGTCGTGGTAGACCACCAGATCAGGTAAGATCTGACTCTATCTGGTGCATTTTAACTGATTCAGACATTGCAAGGAGTAATTTTCTTTTGTTAAAAGCTCGATTTCTCCAAAACAATTCAGTTTGGACCCCAACTTATTGGGGTCAAAATTGTTGCAAATTAGATCTAGTATCAATTACCAATCGCCCCGTATATTTTAGTCTAAAAGCTCGTGTTAGGTTTTACTAATATATCACAGGATTTACCAATACAATAAAAAAACCATACAATACAAAATCTCACGCCTTTTTTACGTTTTCGTAAAGAAAAATACGTACTTAACAGCCGCCCTAGAGCCGGGTCCCCAGTGGGGGGTAGGGTTGTACTGGAAGCGCAGCCTGCCGTCGCGCCGGCTGGTGGGGTTGGCGTCGCCTCGGGGACTGAGGTCTATGTCTTGCGTCTTGATGTCTTGGGTCAGGATAAACCGGGCAACCGCATCTGCTGCTAGTCTAAATAAATAAAAACAGCTTCATAAACTTCTTGTCATTTTATGGATCATTTATTTATTTATTTAACAGTTTATGTACACACTAAAATACAGAAAAGAAGAAAAGAACAGAAAATAGTACAAAGGTGATGCTTATTTCTAAAGAAATCTCTTCCAGCATACCTGCGAAAGGAGATACTAAAAAAAAAGAGATGTAGACAGTGTGTAAAAGAAGAAGAGAAAATAGAATACATAAAACGTAAAACAGAACTATTAAAACATAATAATATAAGAATATACATACATACTTATAAATACAAACACAAAACATAACAATACTGTAGATACAATAAAATAAGTAACTATGACGAAAACAAGAACAAGTAACTATGATGATTTATGTCACTGGTAGACGAAACGATGGATTGATCATTACAGTGAACTTTTTATGGCACCATAAAAAAAACATAAGTACAAAAATCAATTTGATAAAATCTTATTTCAAGGTGTTTCTTCGCCAAATCGATCAATCTCGTTTGGTTCGTCTGATCGTTAAAAAACGTGATGATAATGTTACGTATTTCGAGCGTTCCCCCTTTCGCTGGTGGTTACCCAGGCCAATTAAAGCCTATCAATTTGTTGGAGAAACGACCCTTAATGCAAATTAGCAAGAACCAAATTTCATTGCTGAAAAAAATTATTATTACTATGTACATACTTGGCAGGTTTGGCGGGATGCGTCTTCTCCCACGTCCGGATGATGTCCCACACCACTTGAGAAGGCGCGGCTGTCTTTATCGACATTCGTGACGCGTGCGAGTACGACACTTTGTACCCTGAGTTCAGGAGCGCTGACCTGCGAATATTTGTCAAGTCAATAAGCTAAGCAATAGATATGCTGCTTCGACCCCAAATAAACTGGGGTGAGAGCAGGAAAATGATGAGTAAGCTAAGTTGACACCAAGGACTCAAATGCTGGATATTGGACTGGCAAACTTAGATCTTTTCTTGACTTGCAGAGAATGTTATGTTCGGATTCATTCGGTTTTTAAGGCGGTTGCAACCATTCACTCAAAAGCTTGATAACTAATCTGATTGGAAATTTTTAATACATGGATATACGGCGACTTTATCTGAAATTCTAGCACCTTTACAAAACGCACTACGCACAACATTCAATGAAAAATCCTAAACTCACCTCATAACCAACATAGGCATAGTCTCCAAATGCACTCTCCCAAACAGTCTATCCATGGTATAGTACAGCGGCACGTCCTGCAACTCTTCCCTCACCATGGCCAGCACTCCGGTCAGACGCTTGGCAGTGCCGAACAGCTCTGTGTTACCTTCCACGTGGGTGAGGACTCGGGTCACGAAGTTCTCGTCGTGGATAGGTGCTGACCAGATTGGGCCCCCTAGCTGATGGGGAAATAAAAATATTTTATCATCATTTCCTTACTTGGGAATTTATTTGGTTCGCTGACTCGGCGCAGCATGTCTCTGCTAGATATCTATGGGTAAGTGGTTCAATTGGCGGATAGTTCAAACCAGATACTTAGAGACGAAAAACCAGTTGAGACTTAGCAATATAAAAATTGCAGGGCAGAAAAAGTTTGTCTAAATACTCGGTTACGGCGAAGCCCGTGTATGTATGTCCATAAGTTCCCGCATAACGTCGAAACTACTTATCAAAATTCGACAAATGAGATGTCGTTAGAAGAGTCTCGGTCTCCGGTCGTCCGATAGTTATTTAGCGATGGTTTGTCACACTAATTTCAATATGGCGCCCTCTAGAGCACATAAGGTCATAAATTGGAGAAAAAAATGTTTGAAAGGTGCCGTGTTAGGTATCAAATTAAAGGGCTTAATTAGCACATTTCACATCTGGTGGCCCATGAATATGTTTAAACTTATTGTTAAATTGATACACTTTGTTCATACTTTTGATAGAGTGATATTTACGTAGTCTATTTACTTACATGATGCCTCTGGTTACAATTCACACAGTGCTCTCCAACAGGTGGCGCTGTAGGTAAGTAGGCCTTCATTTGGGCCGGGTTCTTCTCTGAAGGGTTTGGTTTGAAGCCGCCCAGCGGTTGTAGGGTTATGTTGTCGCAACCAGTGCACTGGTACACCATGGCTAACTTGCTGGAAAATTTAATCTGTATTTAAGTAGGTCAACAATAGGAGAAAACCACACATCATGATTATTGTGTCTATGGTGTTTTATGTATCAGTGTTTTCATGGAATGAATAAACAGCTCCGTTTGAGTTCGAAACTCATCTCATGGCCACAAGCACGACTGCTGAGCATGGGCCTCTGGGCTCGATTTCCAGGTCGGGTAAAACGTTATTTGGTTTTTTTCAACAGGAATATCTCGATAGCGGCCCAGAGCTTGTCAGTTGGTAGTGTGGCACCACCGTGCCTCGCAAAGCACGTTAACCCGTCGGTCCTACGCCTGATCTCTCTCCGGTCGCATCAGATCGCTGTCCCACCAGAGTACACACGTTAGCTAGCACACTTGTAGGTACATTATAATAACTCCACACCAGACAGTTAAAATTACCCGCCGTAACAGAAATTTAATTATGAGGACATTGTCTTATTGTTAGCACTACTATGTGCTTACCTAGTAGTGTTCTTACAGTGAATAGCACCGGTGAAGACCCTCACAAACACGCGGATGTAGAAGTCCGCAGATACACTGATCAGCGGGACTATGTAGCGACCGTAGCGGTTGGCGTGCGATTCTATGCATTGTAACATTATTCTTAGAGCCTGAAAGAAAAAAATAGGGTATTTAATAAAAAAAATCGGTAGCCGCCCGCAGTCGGAGTTCGTAAGACAGAAACAGAAAATCTTCAGTTATATATGAATTTAAATTTGTTCGGTATAAATCTTTGCAGGCTCACAGAAGAGACATATAGTATAATAGTCTTCAAGTCTTCAATGTGTCTTCAAAGTATGTCCCACTGCGGGGCAAAGGCCTCCTCCAAATTCTTCCAGGTACTCTTCTCCTGCGCACGCTTGAACCAGCCTTCGTGATGCGCGTCTAGATCATCTCGTCACCTATTTCAGGGCCGGCCTCGGCGCGGTGGCAGCGCGTTCGTTATATTAAATTCATTCATTCACTGGCAACATACATAAGAGTGCATCTAGGAATAGATGAGGATGTGAACACTAACAAAGGATTTATGAAAATTTCATCCTTCATTCATTCAGAGATTAGGATGCGTATTCATTCTTCACTGATGGGAAATCCCACTGGGCACACAACTCGTATAGGAATAAGTTTCTACTACGTGATTGTATCATTATTCAAATATTCACTCACCAATTCATGGCAGCACTTAGTCTTCAAACTAATAGCTCCATATTTAACATAACACGTTTCAGGCGTGTTTCCAGCCAGCACTGCCATGTCTGTAGCAGTGACCAGCAGTAGACCTCCTTCCTGCACACTTTGCACTGCTGCATCAAGGAATACGGAGGGGCACCCGTAAGGGTCAAGGTCTATGGCAACAAACCGCTTCAAGTACTGTTTATGTTTGTACATTAGCATGCTGAAAAGAAGAAGTATAAATTAAATTGAGTTTCTATCTTGGTAAACTAATACATAGTCTGATGTTGAGCCAGATACATATGGTATGGCTTCAAAGCATATTCTGAATAATATGTATTTTTGTATCTTAACTACATACACAAGAATTTGTATAGTATACTACAACTAAAAAAACCCAACTACTGAATAAAATGTAGCCTATGTTACCCGGGCCATAATAACAAATCGATTGACACCTTATTCATTAAAATCGGAAAAATAGTTTAGGCACTACAGAGGAACTTACGAAAATACAAACATAAATACATACATAGACTGCTAAAATTATAACCCTTTCTTTTGGCTTTGCCACAGTCAGGTAAAAATATTCTCAATGCGGACAAGTTTAGCATAGCATGCATCCACTTAAGGCAGAACCCTTTTCAATCCAAAATTTGATCGGATTTTCTAAGTCCAGATTCCTCGGGATCAATGTAGTCTATCAATATCTTCTAACTTTTAAGCAGGTATTATGGTAGTTTTACATAAAATCTTACCAGGCGTCATCCTGGCTGGTCTCGATCAAATCCTTCACATCATTATGAACAATATTCTCTTTGATAGTCTCCACTGCTTGCGGTGATAAGTCATTGGCTACTATCTTAGTGATATTTGGCACTTCTTTCGCATACCGGATGCTTCTCAGTCCAGTTGCTGATAGGGCTTCTAGTATTGTTATGTCTACCTGAAAAAGTATTAAAATTAGTAGTCTGTTTAAGTTAATAGTCCCTCATGACAACCCGCGAACCCTTTTGAGGGATTGATGACTTTGCTGCGATAATGCTATCGACAAAGATGGAATATTAAGCACTTTTTTTTTTTTAGTTTATCATTCATTTATTATCCAGTATTTTGTATTATGGGGCTTAGTATTTAGCCTTCACAGGTGATACTTATATTTATATTGATAGACACTTACAGATCTTGTTGTCATTAAAAGTAAATAAAAATAAACAAACCTCAGTATCAGCTTTTTCTTTATATTTACTGTTTTCAGCGTTCTTTTGGTTTTTAACAAGTTGCTCAGCTTTATAGTCATTGGTAAATATTGTCAACACAGCTATACTTAGATCTCTGTTGAATTCTTGCACTGGATTATAAAAAACTTGATCAGTTTTGAGGATTATTTCAGCTTTTCCTTCTTTTATTGACGTGTGCTTTGGAGCAGCATCCATTTTCATAATCCTCTGTAATTATATCAAAAGGTATGGTTTTTTTCTTTGAGGTTAGGTATGTTTACAAAACGTAAAGGCTAAAATTAAATAAGTTTGACTTGTAAAATAAAATTAGAAACCTGGGAAAGGACTATCGCTATTCTGCGAAATCTAGTTACGTTCATAAAGTTTACAAAATATGTACATTTATCGTTGCATCTTACACTACCAATGATGACTTATTATTGAATGAAACGTCAATGTCAAATGCATTGCATCCTTGCATTGCATTCTCCTAGAGTATATATGTTCCTTGATTGCATTGCATTGAACTCCGTTCCTTAAACCAGACTTAGTTTCCGAACGAATGCTGAAAAAACCCATAGTGCATGTATATTACTTTTGATCACGTTTCCGTAACCAGCTTATGAAAAGGATATTCTTTTTTTTTTTTTTTTTTTTTCCTTTCGGCGTTGCACTATTCGTGCTTATTGCCACTGACAATATTTTATTTGATATAACAAAACGTGAGAATCAATTACTCGCGAAATGGTAAAATATTACAACGGGAAATTAGGAAATGGAAAGGAGATTAGGTGTTATTAAATAAAAATTATAACAATTTAACAGAAAAGGGAGAATAATATAATACAATAGAAAACTGTAACAAATTAACGCCACTAGGTGGTCCAATAAAAAAAGGGCGAGTCAGTGCGTCTCTCTATACTAAACTAAAAACTACATCATAAATTATGTGTACTTATATAATACATTAAAATAATTACTCGTACTTTATACACTTACGTTTAAATAGCTATATCATTATTTACAAGGAAAAGTGCTATTGTTTTATAAATATCTACATTAAAATTAAATAAAATACATGAGATAGAAGTGGGAAAAGGGACTCGGAGGGAAATTAGGCTATGGAAAAGTGAGGAGTGATCATAAAGAGGGCAGGCAAAAATAAGGTGGTTCAGATCTCCCACCTCAGCGCCACAATCACACACAGGGTTCTGCACAATGCCAAGCCTGGCAAGATGAGCAGGAGTGCACACATGACCCAATCGCATACGTATGAATATTGTTGTAATCTTTTTGCTTAGCTTGTACTTGCTAAACCAGGGTTTAACAAAAATGGATGGCTGAATAGAACGATAAAATTTTCCTTTCACTGATTGCTCCGACCAAAGCTGACCCCAGGATTCCTGTAGATAAACCTTGGGCAGAGCAGCCAGATCTTGGGAATTATTTTTGTACGGAAAAACGTCTCCACACGATACGGCATCATTAGCTAACTGGTCTGCTCTCTCGTTACCTAAAATGCCACAATGCGAGGGTATCCACGCAAAACGTACTGAATACCCCATAATAGAGCACCTGTGAAGGAGTTCACGAGTTTCAAATATAGTATGAGAATTATGAGAATAGAAAGGAAATCTGGCCAAAGATTGTAAGGCACTCTTTGCATCAGTTAAAATAAGTGAATTCCGTAAGCCCATAAGAAGTATATATTCGACAGCTTTGAATAGACCGTAACATTCTCCCGTAAATACAGATGATTCGGGCGGGAGCTTTATTTTTTGAACGATATTATATTGGGAGTGGTATACACCTACTCCCACACATGAGTCTCTTCCATGCTTCGAAGCATCGGTAAACAACAGCTGACAGCCCTTCCAGTCTCTATCCATAGTGAAGTTGAAGTTAAGGTTATGACATACGTCATCTCGGTAAATGTTAAGGTTATAATGTATATTTGGAAAAAAAAAAAAAGCGCGGGAATCATCGAATTTGGCGGTCGTGATTTTTCTTTTGGTTTTTTTAAATAATTCAAAACTATTGTGATTTGAGATTAGTTGTGTAGATTTATATAAATATTCTTTAGATTAGTTAATTTCATTGTTTGTATATATTAATTCTTCATATTTAGGGTAAGTTTTTTATATTATTTCTTTATTGTCCTATGGACAATGAACCGCCTGATCCGGGGGGCACAGTCCCCCCGGTCGGGCAAAATATTACCATTTGTGAATCTAGTATGGATACAGACTCGTCCATAACCAGATCGGACCGGAAAAGGGCCAGAGCTCCACGTAAAATGTGCAAACATTGCAATAAAAGAAGGCGAAATGGTCACTCGATTACAGGCAAGAATAAAGATACGCATTGCCATTGCGATAATGACACGGACACTCCAAACATAGCATCAAAATCAGTTTTAATTTTGCATGAAGCCACTCCACGTTCTGTGGATGGTCCCCTGACTGAACTCCCTTCGAAATCAGATCTTCCCCAGAAGGCGCCACAGGTTGCTAGGGCTTTGTACGATGCCACAGACTTGTCGCCATATATTGTACACATCCAAAAAATATTTGAAACAGGAAATTCGGCTCAAACATTGCACCCAATTACTTTAGGACACTTCCTAAAAAAACGTAGGTACAGCAATATCATCAACGGGTCACTAAAACGAATTGGTCGAAATAAAATATCAATAAGCTTTTCTCGTTATCTGGATGCAAACCTTTTTATAAATGACCCTTGTTTGGCCAAAGAGAAATTGAAGGCATTTGTACCATCTTTTAATGTATGTCGCATAGGTATTATTAAAGGTGTACCTACTGAATGGTCTCCTGAAGAAATTATCGAAAATATATCTGTTCCCACAGGATGCGGAAAAGTTATCAAGGCAAGGCGTCTTAATTATAAAGTGCACGAACCGACCCCTGTTTGGAAACCATCTCAGACAGTCGTGCTCACCTTTGATGGACAAATTTTACCAAAACGTGTGTTTTGTTGCTACAATTCTATGCAAGTAGAATTGTACACATTCCCAACCATTCAATGTTTTAATTGTTGTCGTTTTGGCCATACAAAGGTACTATGTAGGTCGAACCCTCAATGCTTCAAGTGTGGGGAGAAACATTCTGCCGACACTTGTAGCATTGAAGACGAAAGTCATTCTAAATGCTGCCATTGCGGTGGCATTCATTACGCCATCAACAAAAAATGCCCAGAGTTTACGAGACAGCAAGCAATTAAACATTATATGGCCCATAGTTGCGTGTCGTATTCTGAAGCGTCGCAGTTACATCCGCCAATCTCCAAATTATATGCGGATGTGGTAACATCTGCTCCATCACATACCACTAAAAATTCTTTTTTCTCACAATCTCCGCCCCAATCACCTAACACACCAATTTTCACAGCTCAAAGAAAAACGGTTTTTCTAAAACCTCGGGATCTCCCAAGAACATCTAAGGGGTATGACCGGGCAGCTCATCAAGCATTAATTAATAATGAAGTTTCTTTGTCAGGTAATGGTGTTGCATTGCAAAATAAAGTAACAAATAATAATGAGAGTCAAATTTTAAATATAATTATCATGCTAATTAATACTTTATCTAAAAATAATAATATTGAACCGTCCAACGTTGCCACTGTAATTGATACTCTGTCTAACTTATTTAACCTTAATTATAATGGATCCAAATCTACCCAAGATTGTCCAGTGGAACAGTCGCAGCATTGTGAATAAAAAATCAGATCTATCCTTTATATTGAATAAAAACGATCCCTTTGCAGTCGCTCTGTGTGAGACATGGCTTAAACCGGGATTCTCTTTTAGAATTCCTGGCTATGCGTGTCTAAGAACAGACAGAAGCGATGGGTATGGCGGTGTTGCCATACTTATTAAAAATAACTTGTTTTTTCAACCTTTTCCTCTTCCAAGCCTCAGTGATGATATATCTGCTGTTGCTGCTATTGTAAATAAAATCTGTTTAGTATGTATATATTATTCTCGTCCCACTGTAAATATTCTTTCTGAAATAAGTAATCTTCTTTCAGTTTTACCTAAACCATTTTTGGTAATGGGCGACTTTAATACACAACATCAGTCCTGGGGAAGTTCTACTTCCACTTACTATGGGGAAAAGTTGTTAGAAATTCTAGACTCTAATAATTTGTGTGTTTTAAACACATGTCTCCCAACACGCCAAACAAATCCAGATGAGGGAATAAGTGCTCCTGACCTCTCAATCTGCACACCTGAGTTAGCATCAACATTATCCTGGTCTCCTTTACCGTCTGCTTATGGTAGTGATCATTACCCTTTAATCATTTCATTTCCACATAAAAAACCAGCTGCTTGCAATCCAACACCACGATTAAAGTATAGACTTCAAAATGCAGATTGGGATAAATACAAAAATTGTGTAGAAGAAAAAATTCATGCTTTATCTAATTCCTTAAAGCTACATGATCCTCAGTTATTATCTAATCAAATCACAAGAATTTTAATAGAGGTGGCAGATAATACTTTCCCTATTAAGAATGGTGCTACAGGCAAAATTCCTTCACCACCTTGGTGGGATGCTGAATGCACTCAGGCCGTTAAAAAAAGAAAAGAAGCAGAAAAAATTTATTGTCATACTATGACTCGTCACAATTTTGATATATATCTAGAAGCTGCCCGTGCAACTCGTAAGCTCCTTAGGAAAAAGAAATTTGAAGGTTGGCAAAGATTTTGTGCATCTATCTCACCAGAAGTTAATGCATCTCTAGTATGGCAAAATATAAGGCGATTCAGGTCAGCATTCAGCGACACAACAGCCTCAAAACTGCCATTAGAATTAGCCAATGAGTTTATGGATCATTTAGCTCCTCCTTCAGTCCCAGAACAGAGATCTTTAATGCATTTTCCCTATGTTCCTATTTCTGATTTTGAGTTGAATTCTCTCTTCACACTTAGTGAGTTGAAAGGAGTCCTTTCTCATGTTAAGGATTCAGCTCCTGGCGAAGATGGTATACCATATTCATTCATAGCTAATCTGTCTGACTCTGTTCTTTTAATATATTTAAATCTCATCAACACAGCTTTGATATCTGGCACCATTCCATCAAGTTGGAAGTCTCAAACAATTATTCCCATTCTGAAACCAAACAAACCTTATTCTAAGGTTACTTCTTATCGTCCAATTGCACTTTCAACAGTTCTTGCTAAAATTGTTGAACATCTCATTAAGAATCGTTTGGAGTGGTTTTTAGAAAGCAAAAACTTGCTAGCTACATCGCAGTTTGGTTTTAGGAAGGGTAAAAGTACGATTGACAGCCTTAGCGTGTTCACAACTGATATTCGCTTAGCCTTCTCTTCCAATAACTCTGTAATTGCTGCCTTCCTGGATATTAGCTCAGCTTACGATAATGTCCTGGTATCAGTCCTGGAACAAAAGATGAATTCATTACAAATTCCAAAAATGCTGTCTAATTTCATAATTAACATGCTTTCACAGAGATCTTTAAATCTACATATTGAAGGATGTACATTTACCCGTTTAGTATGGAAAGGTCTCCCTCAAGGTTCGGTACTTAGTCCAATTCTTTATAATATTTACACTTCTGATTTAGAATCCTCCATAAATGAGTCAGTGCAAGTCCTTCAATATGCAGATGATTTACTTCTTTATTTATCTGGTCATTCTGTTGCGAATATTTGTACTTCCTTAACCTCTTCTTTATGCTTACTGAAGACTTGGTTGGAAACCAATGGTCTACACCTGTCAATTGATAAAAGCAACATTGTCTTGTTTACTAGAATGCGTAAGCCTCCTGTAGTTACAGTAATGTATAATAATATCCCTATGCCTGTTAAAAACCAGGTAAAATTTTTAGGCCTTATTTTGGATACACATCTTACTGGTTTACCACACTGTGATTATATAGCTGCTAAATGTGAACGAAATACCAACATAATTAGATGTCTTGCTGGTGTTTGGTGGGGAGCACACCCCTTTTCATTAAAACTACTGTATAACACTTTGATTAGAAGTGTATTGGACTATGGGACTTTTTTGCTAGAACCTGCTAATGTTGCTGGTCTTAAGAAACTAGAGAGTGTTCAGTCCAAAGCACTTAGAGTAGTATCAGGTGCAATGAAAAGCAGTCCTATTAATTGTCTTCAGGTGGAATGTGGAGACCCTCCACTTCATTTGCGACGTCAATTTTTAGCTGATAGATTTATGGCTCGGTGTTTGCAATTTACATGTCATCCTTTGCGAAATAAACTTTCCATTCTCTCTGAAGAAATAACTTTATCCACATACTGGAGGCACAAAGCTACTCCGTGTTTAGTTAAAAGCTTTAGAAAATACAATTTAATTGAAGCTCCCTGCCACCAATCTGAATTTCTTCCTATATTCCACTGTAATTACAGTTCATTAATTATGACACCAAATATACATTATAACCTTAACATTTACCGAGATGACGTATGTCATAACCTTAACTTCAACTTCACTATGGATAGAGACTGGAAGGGCTGTCAGCTGTTGTTTACCGATGCTTCGAAGCATGGAAGAGACTCATGTGTGGGAGTAGGTGTATACCACTCCCAATATAATATCGTTCAAAAAATAAAGCTCCCGCCCGAATCATCTGTATTTACGGGAGAATGTTACGGTCTATTCAAAGCTGTCGAATATATACTTCTTATGGGCTTACGGAATTCACTTATTTTAACTGATGCAAAGAGTGCCTTACAATCTTTGGCCAGATTTCCTTTCTATTCTCATAATTCTCATACTATATTTGAAACTCGTGAACTCCTTCACAGGTGCTCTATTATGGGGTATTCAGTGCGTTTTGCGTGGATACCCTCGCATTGTGGCATTTTAGGTAACGAGAGAGCAGACCAGTTAGCTAATGATGCCGTATCGTGTGGAGACGTTTTTCCGTACAAAAATAATTCCCAAGATCTGGCTGCTCTGCCAAAGGTTTATCTACAGGAATCCTGGGGTCAGCTTTGGTCGGAGCAATCAGTGAAAGGAAAATTTTATCGTTCTATTCAGCCATCCATTTTTGTTAAACCCTGGTTTAGCAAGTACAAGCTAAGCAAAAAGATTACAACAATATTCATACGTATGCGATTGGGTCATGTGTGCACTCCTGCTCATCTTGCCAGGCTTGGCATTGTGCAGAACCCTGTGTGTGATTGTGGCGCTGAGGTGGGAGATCTGAACCACCTTATTTTTGCCTGCCCTCTTTATGACCACTCCTCACTTTTCCATAGCCTAATTTCCCTCCGAGTCCCTTTTCCCACTTCTATCTCATGTATTTTATTTAATTTTAATGTAGATATTTATAAAACAATAGCACTTTTCCTTGTAAATAATGATATAGCTATTTAAACGTAAGTGTATAAAGTACGAGTAATTATTTTAATGTATTATATAAGTACACATAATTTATGATGTAGTTTTTAGTTTAGTATAGAGAGACGCACTGACTCGCCCTTTTTTTATTGGACCACCTAGTGGCGTTAATTTGTTACAGTTTTCTATTGTATTATATTATTCTCCCTTTTCTGTTAAATTGTTATAATTTTTATTTAATAACACCTAATCTCCTTTCCATTTCCTAATTTCCCGTTGTAATATTTTACCATTTCGCGAGTAATTGATTCTCACGTTTTGTTATATCAAATAAAATATTGTCAGTGGCAATAAGCACGAATAGTGCAACGCCAAAAGGAAAAAAAAAAAAAAAAAAAAAAAATGTATATTTGGTGTCATAATTAATGAACTGTAATTACAGTGGAATATAGGAAGAAATTCAGATTGGTGGCAGGGAGCTTCAATTAAATTGTATTTTCTAAAGCTTTTAACTAAACACGGAGTAGCTTTGTGCCTCCAGTATGTGGATAAAGTTATTTCTTCAGAGAGAATGGAAAGTTTATTTCGCAAAGGATGACATGTAAATTGCAAACACCGAGCCATAAATCTATCAGCTAAAAATTGACGTCGCAAATGAAGTGGAGGGTCTCCACATTCCACCTGAAGACAATTAATAGGACTGCTTTTCATTGCACCTGATACTACTCTAAGTGCTTTGGACTGAACACTCTCTAGTTTCTTAAGACCAGCAACATTAGCAGGTTCTAGCAAAAAAGTCCCATAGTCCAATACACTTCTAATCAAAGTGTTATACAGTAGTTTTAATGAAAAGGGGTGTGCTCCCCACCAAACACCAGCAAGACATCTAATTATGTTGGTATTTCGTTCACATTTAGCAGCTATATAATCACAGTGTGGTAAACCAGTAAGATGTGTATCCAAAATAAGGCCTAAAAATTTTACCTGGTTTTTAACAGGCATAGGGATATTATTATACATTACTGTAACTACAGGAGGCTTACGCATTCTAGTAAACAAGACAATGTTGCTTTTATCAATTGACAGGTGTAGACCATTGGTTTCCAACCAAGTCTTCAGTAAGCATAAAGAAGAGGTTAAGGAAGTATAAATATTCGCAACAGAATGACCAGATAAATAAAGAAGTAAATCATCTGCATATTGAAGGACTTGTACTGACTCATTTATGGAGGATTCTAAATCAGAAGTGTAAATATTATAAAGAATTGGACTAAGTACCGAACCTTGAGGGAGACCTTTCCATACTAAACGGGTAAATGTACATCCTTCAATATGTAGATTTAAAGATCTCTGTGAAAGCATGTTAATTATGAAATTAGACAGCATTTTTGGAATTTGTAATGAATTCATCTTTTGTTCCAGGACTGATACCAGGACATTATCGTAAGCTGAGCTAATATCCAGGAAGGCAGCAATTACAGAGTTATTGGAAGAGAAGGCTAAGCGAATATCAGTTGTGAACACGCTAAGGCTGTCAATCGTACTTTTACCCTTCCTAAAACCAAACTGCGATGTAGCTAGCAAGTTTTTGCTTTCTAAAAACCACTCCAAACGATTCTTAATGAGATGTTCAACAATTTTAGCAAGAACTGTTGAAAGTGCAATTGGACGATAAGAAGTAACCTTAGAATAAGGTTTGTTTGGTTTCAGAATGGGAATAATTGTTTGAGACTTCCAACTTGATGGAATGGTGCCAGATATCAAAGCTGTGTTGATGAGATTTAAATATATTAAAAGAACAGAGTCAGACAGATTAGCTATGAATGAATATGGTATACCATCTTCGCCAGGAGCTGAATCCTTAACATGAGAAAGGACTCCTTTCAACTCACTAAGTGTGAAGAGAGAATTCAACTCAAAATCAGAAATAGGAACATAGGGAAAATGCATTAAAGATCTCTGTTCTGGGACTGAAGGAGGAGCTAAATGATCCATAAACTCATTGGCTAATTCTAATGGCAGTTTTGAGGCTGTTGTGTCGCTGAATGCTGACCTGAATCGCCTTATATTTTGCCATACTAGAGATGCATTAACTTCTGGTGAGATAGATGCACAAAATCTTTGCCAACCTTCAAATTTCTTTTTCCTAAGGAGCTTACGAGTTGCACGGGCAGCTTCTAGATATATATCAAAATTGTGACGAGTCATAGTATGACAATAAATTTTTTCTGCTTCTTTTCTTTTTTTAACGGCCTGAGTGCATTCAGCATCCCACCAAGGTGGTGAAGGAATTTTGCCTGTAGCACCATTCTTAATAGGGAAAGTATTATCTGCCACCTCTATTAAAATTCTTGTGATTTGATTAGATAATAACTGAGGATCATGTAGCTTTAAGGAATTAGATAAAGCATGAATTTTTTCTTCTACACAATTTTTGTATTTATCCCAATCTGCATTTTGAAGTCTATACTTTAATCGTGGTGTTGGATTGCAAGCAGCTGGTTTTTTATGTGGAAATGAAATGATTAAAGGGTAATGATCACTACCATAAGCAGACGGTAAAGGAGACCAGGATAATGTTGATGCTAACTCAGGTGTGCAGATTGAGAGGTCAGGAGCACTTATTCCCTCATCTGGATTTGTTTGGCGTGTTGGGAGACATGTGTTTAAAACACACAAATTATTAGAGTCTAGAATTTCTAACAACTTTTCCCCATAGTAAGTGGAAGTAGAACTTCCCCAGGACTGATGTTGTGTATTAAAGTCGCCCATTACCAAAAATGGTTTAGGTAAAACTGAAAGAAGATTACTTATTTCAGAAAGAATATTTACAGTGGGACGAGAATAATATATACATACTAAACAGATTTTATTTACAATAGCAGCAACAGCAGATATATCATCACTGAGGCTTGGAAGAGGAAAAGGTTGAAAAAACAAGTTATTTTTAATAAGTATGGCAACACCGCCATACCCATCGCTTCTGTCTGTTCTTAGACACGCATAGCCAGGAATTCTAAAAGAGAATCCCGGTTTAAGCCATGTCTCACACAGAGCGACTGCAAAGGGATCGTATTTATTCAATATAAAGGATAGATCTGATTTTTTATTCACAATGCTGCGACTGTTCCACTGGACAATCTTGGGTAGATTTGGATCCATTATAATTAAGGTTAAATAAGTTAGACAGAGTATCAATTACAGTGGCAACGTTGGACGGTTCAATATTATTATTTTTAGATAAAGTATTAATTAGCATGATAATTATATTTAAAATTTGACTCTCATTATTATTTGTTACTTTATTTTGCAATGCAACACCATTACCTGACAAAGAAACTTCATTATTAATTAATGCTTGATGAGCTGCCCGGTCATACCCCTTAGATGTTCTTGGGGGATCCCGAGGTTTTAGAAAAACCGTTTTTCTTTGAGCTGTGAAAATTGGTGTGTTAGGTGATTCGGGCGGAGATTGTGAGGAAAAAGAATTTTTAGTGGTATGTGATGGAGCAGATGTTACCACATCCGCATATAATTTGGAGATTGGCGGATGTAACTGCGACGCTTCAGAATACGACACGCAACTATGGGCCATATAATGTTTAATTGCTTGCTGTCTCGTAAACTCTGGGCATTTTTTGTTGATGGCGTAATGAATGCCACCGCAATGGCAGCATTTAGAATGACTTTCGTCTTCAATGCTACAAGTGTCGGCAGAATGTTTCTCCCCACACTTGAAGCATTGAGGGTTCGACCTACATAGTACCTTTGTATGGCCAAAACGACAACAATTAAAACATTGAATGGTTGGGAATGTGTACAATTCTACTTGCATAGAATTGTAGCAACAAAACACACGTTTTGGTAAAATTTGTCCATCAAAGGTGAGCACGACTGTCTGAGATGGTTTCCAAACAGGGGTCGGTTCGTGCACTTTATAATTAAGACGCCTTGCCTTGATAACTTTTCCGCATCCTGTGGGAACAGATATATTTTCGATAATTTCTTCAGGAGACCATTCAGTAGGTACACCTTTAATAATACCTATGCGACATACATTAAAAGATGGTACAAATGCCTTCAATTTTTCTTTGGCCAAACAAGGGTCATTTATAAAAAAGTTTGCATCCAGATAACGAGAAAAGCTTATTGATATTTTATTTCGACCAATGCGTTTTAGTGACCCGTTGATGATATTGCTGTACCTACGTTTTTTTAGGAAGTGTCCTAAAGTAATTGGGTGCAATGTTTGAGCCGAATTTCCTGTTTCAAATATTTTTTGGATGTGTACAATATATGGCGACAAGTCTGTGGCATCGTACAAAGCCCTAGCAACCTGTGGCGCCTTCTGGGGAAGATCTGATTTCGAAGGGAGTTCAGTCAGGGGACCATCCACAGAACGTGGAGTGGCTTCCTGCAAAATTAAAACTGATTTTGATGCTATGTTTGGAGTGTCCGTGTCATTATCGCAATGGCAATGCGTATCTTTATTCTTGCCTGTAATCGAGTGACCATTTCGCCTTCTTTTATTGCAATGTTTGCACATTTTACGTGGAGCTCTGGCCCTTTTCCGGTCTGATCTGGTTATGGACGAGTCTGTATCCATACTAGATTCACAAATGGTTATATTTTGCCCGACCGGGGGGACTGTGCCCCCCGGATCAGGCGGTTCATTGTCCATAGGACAATAAAGAAATAATATAAAAAACTTACCCTAAATATGAAGAATTAATATATACAAACAATGAAATTAACTAATCTAAAGAATATTTACATAAATCTACACAACTTATCTCAAATCACAATAGTTTTGAATTATTTAAAAAAACCGAAAGAAAAATCACGACCGCCAAATTCGATGATTCCCGCGCTTTTCAGGATATTCTTATGTATTTGTTTGAAATTTTCTCTTACGAAATATATTTTCTTTCATTGATTGCTGCCTGCTCTGTGCGCTGTATCCGCCCATAGATAGTAAAATAAATGAAGTTCATAAAAAAAATCTTATGTCATGCATTAATGCCATTCCTTGACGTTTCCTAATCTCGCAATTTTTGAAGAATCTGGAAAAATAACCTTCTTATTTGCCGAATTAGTATATTTTAAATGGAACAGAGCATATAAAACCTGCAGAACGGTTACAAGACTATAAAAATGCATACAGCCAGTAGTTTGTTGCGGAACAGTATCCTCAGTCCGAACTTGAAGTCATCTGTGGTTCGCAATGTAGCAAAAGTTGCATCACATAGTAAACCGGTGCAAAGGTTGTGTTATTCTGGGGTTGCTGGTGCTAGGGGTGCGCGGATATGTAGTTATAGTGGTAGTTATTTGAGTTTGAGTAAGCAGGTTGGATTTGGGAGGTATTTCTCGACGAACAAGAGTGATCCTCCCGAAGAGGACCCTGAGCATAAGGATGAGACGCCGCTGTTCAGTAGCCAGCTGCCGGCGACTGTGGCCGTTCCTGAGGTGTGGCCACAGGTGCCCGTCATCGCTATCAACAGGAACCCTGTCTTCCCGCGTTTTATCAAACTTATTGAGGTTAGTTCTTCAACATTTATTAAAGTTTACTATGAATAAATAGTATCCTCGTAAAACTCAGTTATGTTCAAGTTACATAGTATACACTTAAGTACCTTACAGGCCATTTTTATAAACTGTTTTATTTACTCTGCCTTAACTCTTTTCATGACCAGGAGGCTGGCCTATTTCTTGGCCAAGTATCAGCTTTGCCATCTAACGTGTTAATGCTGCTAGCTTTCTGGGCTCTTCCCCCGCAGCAATGCCAGCAATGCAGACGATTGTTTTTGGCACCCTTTAATTCTTTTCTGCTTTTGAAACATACATATTTTTATTATTATTTTAGCAATACTATTATTAATTAATGAAACAATTATTAATTTTGTAACCTTTCTACAGATATCAAACCCAGCTTTAATAGATTTAATAAGACGTAAAGTGAAACTAAACCAGCCTTACGTTGGTATATTTCTTCGTAAGAAAGAGGATGACAAGTCCGATGTTGTATCAAGCTTGGATGATCTGCATCAAGTGGGGGTGTTTGCTCAGATTCATGAGATGCAAGATATGGACTATAAATTGAGGCTTGTTGTGATGGCTCACAGACGGATTAGGATTACTGGACAGTTTGTTGAAGATGAGATTGAAAGTGGGCCAGCTGGTGAGTTATACTGACATTTTGAAGGGTTTGGTTTAGTCCTTAGTCATCATCATTCTTCTACCCTTATCTCAATTTATTTGAAGTTGGCGCATCATGTCCTCTTCTTAGTGATGTAGAATTGTTTTATATTTCCATGTCTCAATTCTTTTGAGAATCTTTTTTCATTGAGTGGTTTATCAGTTGAACTTGCTGGATTTTAAAGATCTTTTGAATAAACTTACAAAACATATCTTTTTTATGAGCTGTGTTCCACTTTTTCATATCTTGAATACTATTAAATTTATTAACACAATATCGCCTGTAATCCCCAAGGCTGAGGTGTATCTAATAGTACACTTACATTTCGCCATTTATTTTTAAAGAGCGAGCCTATTGCCATCAACCGGGCACAAATCCAGACTCCGTGGCTGCTACTAAGAAATTCCTGATGCAAAAACTAATAACAGTTTGCCCAACCTGGGAATTGAACCCAAGACCTTATGCTCAGCAGTCGCGCTTGCAACCACTAGACGAACGAGATTATTGCCCCCCCAGGATTAATTTTCCTTTCGTATTTGTAATTCGTTTGTCTCCCAAAATCACGACACCCTCACACCAACTTCATTTCTGAAATGCCAAAATCATTTCAGAAATGAAGTTGAAGTTTCCGCTATTTAACGTGGAGCTTAACGTTGCCCGCGAAGAGTCTGATGCGGAGCGGCGTCGGCGCAAGTACCGGAACACGAGGAAGCAGCCCTCCAAGGAACCGGAGACCCCTGAACAGCCTGCTGCCAAGGAGAAACCAGCTCCCAATCAGGTGATGATGGCCAAAGTGGAGAATATGGTGCATGAGAAGTTCCAGCAGACAGAGGAAGTGAAGGCGTTGACACAGGAAATTATTAAGACCATCAGGGATATTATTAACATGAATCCGTTATACAGGTTTGTTTTGTATGATTTTTTTACTGGTTTATTTCCTCTAATTTTAACATGTTCTAGGTAAAGGTTTAATCACTTGGACTAATAAATACAAAATCAGCCTATAACCTTCCTCCAGCTGGGCCACCAGTCATGCGTGGTCAGTGGATGAGGAGTGGAGTGGGTGGAGGTCACATATCTCTGTTTACCTTCAACTTTTTAGGAGCAGAGGCTGTTTTTCCTTTGTTTATCTGAAATCAGCAGTAGCTATGTGCAGGCATGTTGTAAATTGTGGCAGTTCGAGTGTGTCCTCCAGTGAGGTCATCTCATCAGTCGACCATAGTAGTGGATTATATGGTCAAAACGTCTTTCTGCTTTAGCCGTGTTTTGTAGCTCCAAGTTGTCAGCTTAGCAGCCAATTTTCTATTTTATTTTTCGACAAATGTGGTGATACATGATCGGCTCAAGTTAGCCGCGTCCGGTAAGCGTGGTTTCTCCCTTAATCAATCTAGTGTCTTATTCAAGCATGTTTAGAGTTTCGAGTCTTCAGTAGCGTCCATCAGTTCCACTTATCTATGGTAATTCATTCTAACTCTTGTTTCACAGGGAATCCTTACACCATATGTTGGCGCAAGGTCAGCGAGTAGTCGACAACCCGGTGTACCTGTCAGACTTGGGCGCCGCACTCACTGGCTCGGATCCCGCGGAACTGCAGGCTGTTCTTGAGGAGATGGATGTGAGTGATCTTACATAATAACGATGATTTAGACCAGCCCGCGCTGGGGCTTGTTCTTAAATCACCTGCCTAACCTTTTCCCAACTAAGTGGGGATCGACCATTCTAACCGGATGCAGCTGAATACCAGTATTGGGGCTTGTTCTTAAATAAATAAAAAATATTTGGGATATGTACGGGAAAAACAGTAAAGGTAACAAATTGAAGGAAAACGACAGGTCCAAGGCCAAACAGGCTCCTATCTCAGCATGAACAAGAAAGTGTTGTTTAGCAAGGGCAACTGTAGAATCACTTACAGGCCGTACAGCTCGAAGATTCTGAGTATAAGGTATGTGCTTCAAAACTCAAAAAAAATGGTTCCTGTCTGTGATATTCTACAAGGCTACAGAAATAATCCTACTAATATTATTTAGAAAGCGAAAGTTTGTGACGATGTATGGATGTCTGGATGTTTGTTACTCTTTCACGCAAAAGCTACTGACTGGATTTGGATGAAATTTGGCACACAGATAGTTTGTAGCCTGGATTAACACATTGGATACTTTTTATCCTGGTAGTACGATTCCGTGGGACAATTACTGAACTACACGCGAGCGGGCCGCGGGCATAAGCTTGTCTTGTATAAAGTTAGAAAGAAGCTTCCTTTTACTTTTCCTAAGACTACCGTCCCTTCACTGACTGCCTAATAAATCCCTAAACAAGACTTACATGTTCTCCACCAGATACCAAAGAGGCTGATGATGTCCCTCTCGCTCTTGAAGAAGGAGTACGAACTGTCCAAGCTGCAGCAGAAGATCGGCAAGGAAGTGGAGGAGAAAGTCAAGCAGCAGCATCGGAAGTATATCCTGCATGAACAACTTAAGGTTAGTGCAAGGGGCGATCTTTCAAAACGCGTCATAGCCGTCGTGGCTAATTGTATTTTGGTCTTTTTGTTTGGATCTGAAACTTGTGTCTTCAACACACAGTAATTAGTGACGGTACCTGCGCACAAGCTCTAAAACTTGGCTTGCTCTTGTAACCTACTACCCTGCATATTTAAAGAATATCCGGACAGACGACTTACCCTAGCTTGCCGTAATGTTTACCCTAGGCACTCCGCTGACTCAGAAATTTGTGTCAAAATTAAAAATATGTAATTCCCAACATTAAATTCAAAATCCTAATTTCTAGGCACAGAACATTAGCTGCTACGATCCTTACAAACTTTGCTTTGTCCACGTTCATACATCTGGTCGTCGGGTAACTATGCCGTCTTAAAGCAGGAGTAATTCCAGTGTGGGAAAGAGACACAGCTATACAGGTCGCCTAGCTCCATTTCTTTCCCTCACTAGAATGACTCCTGCTTTAAGAAACGCATGCTGGTTGCTAGTAAGACCAGCCCCCGTAGCATGACCACCGTAGACATGGATTTCTTTGACGGAAGAATCGACAAAATAACAGATTGTGTCGACACAATGACAGATTTCTTTGCACTATCTGTCATTTTGTCGAACCCTTGTCTACGGTGGCCATGCTACGGGGGCTGGTCTTACTAGCAACCAGCATGCGTTTATGATATCTCTGGTATAACATCGACAGACTGTTTCCTTTGTTCCTTTTCCCCCCCTCAATTTGAAATCTTCAAGTTATTACATTAAATAATTGACATTTACAATATCTTCGAATTCTTTTACAGGTGATCAAAAAAGAGTTAGGTCTAGAGAAAGACGACAAGGACGCGATAGGCGATAAGTTTAAGGAACGTTTAGCTGATAAGAAGGTGCCGCAAGCAATACAGACTGTCATCGACGAGGAACTCAACAAGCTCAACTTCTTGGAGAGCCATAGCTCCGAGTTCAAGTAAGTGCTAAATCAAATCTATAGTTGACCTTATTTTGTCATTGTTCAACGTGAACTAGAACAATGAATACGTCGTTTATATTTACACCAGCTGTTGCCCGCGACTTCGTTCTCGTGGAAAATATACATAAAATAGATAAAATAAATAACAATAATCTCTATCAAAAAAAAATTACAACCAAGTACAAAAAGTATAATTTTACTGGGGATCGAATTTGCGACGTGATGCACGTAAAGCGGTCATGAAACCGTTTCTCTATTTGCTTCGCTGACATGTACTTTGAAATAGACGTTGTTACGCATATCATGGCTGAAACGATAAACAATTGAATAATACTAACATAATGCAATATTGCTCATCCCCTTAAGCAAGTAGCGTGATAATATATAGCCTAACATTTGAAGAAGCCTATTACAGATATTTCTGCAAAATTTGAACAGGATCTATGCAGTAGTTTTTGCGCCAAGTCGGAACATCGGACCGGATTTTAACGAGTTTATTATATGTAGAGATAAAGTGCCCTCGATTGACGACTGATTCATTCGTTGAGAAACCCTCCTTGGTCTTAGTCTCTATAGACCGACCGCTTTAATGAGTCCTCGCGAAGGTATCAATTTAAATAGAATATTCTGACGATTGATCACGTGTGGGCTCAATTAGTATTGTAATACCTATGTGGATTATGTTTATTTTAAAGCAAAAAACCTGTGGGATATTGTTAGGACTTTGTGGACGCTTAATGTGCCTTTGATGGGGCAAGGCGGAGGACTCATTAAAACGGTCGGTCTATAGTCGATGCAAAAGTTGCCGCAGATTCAATTTCAAGTAGAAGCAGTGTTACAATTTTATTGTTTCCTTCAGAAATTTCACATTGGCAGCCCTGAGTCTAAATTAGTAGTTAGTACCCAGTTAAAGAAGGCTTGCCTCCTATTGGAAGTAATTGGAACACATGTTTGGAAATATTACATGGAAATTGCAAAATTGGCAATATGTGCCTGTACATGTCAAACTGTTCGTAGAATGAAGAAGGCCTAATCTGACCAATGAAGTCGAGCTATGTTGAAATCATACTTCCTACTATCCTATCCTACTAATAATAAAATTGAGGATGTCTGGATGTTTGTTAGTCTTTGTCGCAAAAACTACTGACGGGATTTGGATGAAGGCACACAGATGGTTTATAACCTGGATATACACATAACACATAGGATACTGTTTATCCCGGTAGTACGATCCCGTGGGACAATTACCGAACGCCTCGCGGGCGAAGCCGCGGGCATAAGCTAGTATAAAATAAAATTAACAGATTTTTAGCAAATGACGATGTTTGGCAGTAGCTACAACGCCGTTAGTTTCACAGGTATTCAATTTAGTTAGTTCACTTTAGTTTAATTTAGAACTGCTCTACCTTTCTCCAGCGTCACCCGCTGCTACCTGGACTGGCTAACCTCCCTGCCCTGGGGAGTCACCTCCGAAGAGAACCTCAAGCTAGCGGAAGCGCAGATTATACTGGACCAAGACCACTACGGCATGGACGATATTAAGAAGAGGATCTTGGAGTTCATCGCCGTGTCGCAGCTGAAGGGCTCTACGCAAGGAAAGATTCTATGCTTCCATGGACCGCCCGGGGTGGGAAAGACTAGTATAGGTGAGTTTTAATAATTAATTTATGACTATTATAGGATTGAAAAAGTCTTCTACAATGTTAATTTTGGTTATTCAAGATGGTTTTATGATGGTAATCTAGAAAGTTGGTTAAATGAGATAATTTCCATACTATAATTTGGTATTTAGTCTCTTTAGAGCTTCATACTTGAACATCGTTATAAAATACGAGTCTTAAAGTTTCGTAAACATTTACCACCATGAGAAAGGCGCTGATGCTTTCATAACTACATATTTTAATATGTTTCAGCACACCTCACACTATGTGTAACTTGACCTATGTTCACAAATAAAGCTTTCTGATTCTGATTCATATAAAAAAATTAAGTCCAATTCAATCTACACCACCTAAACATACGTTCTATTCCAGCTCGTTCAATCGCCCGCGCGCTCAATCGCCAGTACTTCAGGTTCTCAGTGGGCGGCATGACAGACGTCGCGGAGATCAAGGGACACAGACGGACATACGTGGGCGCCATGCCGGGCAAGCTGGTGCAGTGCCTCAAGAAGACGGGTACGGAGAACCCTCTGGTGTTGATCGATGAGGTGGATAAGATTGGCAAGTGAGTATCAAATGCTTGAATTTTACAGGAGTTTGATGATCAGAAGAAAAAAAAACAACAAGGCTACACGTCGTGTAACGCGGCCTAGTCTTCCGTGGCCAATTTTAACTTGAGATTGTGGGTGTCTCGCTCTTGAGCGTGTAATGTACACTCACGTGCGGTCCAGTTCCACTACATTCACGTTTCGCCACGCAGAAAAATAAAAAAGTCGTTTCTTCATTCCCAGGGGTGTGCACGGCGACCCATCATCAGCCCTCCTGGAACTGCTAGACCCAGAACAGAACGCGAACTTCCTGGACCACTACTTGGATGTACCAGTGGACCTGTCCAAAGTGCTGTTCATCTGTACCGCCAACGTTGTGGAGCATATACCTGAACCGTTGAGGGACAGGATGGAACTTATAGATATGTCTGGTGAGTTGTGTAGATTGAAGAATATTTGACTTAAATCGTGAGGTATAGGTATTTCTGCGATAGGTGGAAATTAATTGAGAGTTATGGAGATTTTCGTGGGTGCGGTTAGTAAAGGTAGGGCTAAAAGACTTGGTGATGCAATTGTAGTCTTAATAAATAATCATTGTATTTTTCGGGGCGAAAAAAAAACCAGTATTTTTTTTTATCTTTGGCGCGGTACTCTGGAAATATCGACACTTGAATCTTTTCATCTTAGGTTGGCAACGCATCGGAAATATTTTCGGTGCTGGTCTTTTTCAACAAGGTAGATCGTCACTTTCCTTTTTTTATTGCCCATAAAAAAAAACAGGTTTCCATTTACCCTTTAAACCAGCTAATCTCCCATTTTCATTCCAGGATACGTAGCCGAAGAGAAACTCGCGATAGCCCAACAGTACCTGGTCCCGACTGCCCGCAAGAACTGCGGCCTTAGCGACACACAGCTAGACTTGACGGTCGAGTCGCTACACACGCTCATCAGGTCCTACTGCCGGGAGAGTGGCGTCAGGAATCTGCAGAAACATATTGAAAAGGTATATTTATTTTTATACACCTTTACGTTTCATTACAGCCGTCTTACTCCGTAACTCAGTCGCAGGTTCTTGCAGTGGAGTGCCCAAGGATCAAAATTATGTCAGATTAGGGCAAGCCTATAGAGGGTGTCAACGGACTCTCTAACACGACTAAGTAACTTTACGCAGAAATTATTGCTGGGAATCGACTTTTTGTTTTTTTGGTGAAAAATCACTTTTGACGGTAGGACTCAATGTAACGCACTCAAAACATTGTGCTGATGGATGGATTGAATAGTAGGGGTCGAGGAGGTGTTTTAAGTAAAATTCTTACATTAAAAACATGTAATTAAAATAAAACTTGTGAAAAAGTTGGAACTTTGACCCCCAATATCTCCGTAACTAGAACGTTCCCAGGTATAGTCTAGAACAAAAAAAATATCGCAATGATGGGGAGAACATCTGTTTTTCGTCTTCGTTAAGGGGTCTTGTTACTACACCCTTTATAGCAAGAAGATTATCCAAAAGCCTTTAAATTAGGAAGAGTCGTAGGTTATTAGGGCAAGCTAAGCTTTACGGCTTGTATGAAGGTTTTCCCACTAACTACTTGAATTATTTGACAGTTCATCTACGCACATTACTTAAACTGGCCACCTTCAACACGGACCTCGAATGTGTACTGGGAATTGTAAAATACCGCCTCAGAAAGCATAAAGAACTATCTGCAAATCCATTTCATTTAAAAAGCAAAAAAAACATTGTATAGTAAAAAAAAACAATTTACAAAAACTTTTAAAAAATTCTCGCAACTAGCTTTCCCTTTTGCATTTAGCACGGCAGTATGGTCCTGCTTTTACAGATCATTCCAAGAGTCAAAACTGTTTCCTTCCTCAGATTTGCCGCAAAGTAGCATACAAGATAGTGAAGCAAGAGACAGAGTCGCTAACAGTGACGGACACGAATCTATCCGACCTGGTCGGCAAGCCGACGTTCAAGCACGATCGTATGTACGACATTACGCCGCCGGGAGTCGTCATGGGTCTAGCGTGGACTGCTATGGGTGAGTGTATCTTGTAGATAGATTGCTCCCAACAGAGTATCAGCAAGGATGGGGTCCATATTTCAGTGGCGAAGGTGCCCTACAACTCGATTCCTACCGGTTTCCCTTTGAAAAATAGTATTGCCAGTATTCTATCTATATATATATACTTATAATAAATCTGTAGAGAGGTCAATTCTGTACATGGAATATATTTCCAAAATAACTATCAGGGGGTGATTAGGGATCGATACTGATGCCAAAAATGCAATCAGTAAAAAATTTGTCTGTCTGTCTGTCTGTATAACCGTTATAGAAACAAAAACTACTCGACGGATTTTAACGAAACTTGGTACAATTATTTTTCATACTCCTGAGTTGGTTATAGTATACTTTTCATCACGCTACAATCAATAGGAGCAGAGCAGTGAAGGGAAATATTGGGAAAACGGGAGAAGTTACTCCATTTTTTATGTTTCCGTCGCGTGTGCAACCTTAATGGTTAAAGCTACACAGAAATCATGTATGACGGAAATGTTCTCCTTAAAATTATATAAAAAATATCCCACGACAGCATATGTCTATCTTTTATGGTTGACTCACAATATCACGTGTAACTCCCGATAGCTTAGCAGTTCGAAGCTTTCTGATTATATTTGTCTAGGGGTAAAATAGGGGATGGAAGTTTATATGAAAGTCCGTCAGTTTTGAAGTTAGTATCTTCAAATTTTGTGTTTAGGCTGACAATTAAAAATTAATTTATACGTGTCTCAGCGGATGAAGGTAAGTAACTATGTTTGTTCGGGTGGGATATTTTTCGACATCCACGCGGGCGAAGCCGCTGGCAGAAGCTAGTAGCCAATAATATTCTATACAGTAAAGATATGTACTCCGGCTTACCTCTTACAAAAATTCACCCTTCGCTACTGCCATGTATAGTTTATTTCACCCGATGTGACGATTATTTAATTGCATGCAATGACCCTTTTTAAAACTGCTCTCTTCATGAGACAAGTCAATCGAATTGTAGCGTATGGGCGTACAGGCTTTAGGGCCTTATAAAAAGGCGAAAGCGAGACACCGCGGCGAACTAAAAGCGACAAATCAGATGATACGTGATCAGCTCAACTCACTTCCGGTCACTCAGGTCACTCCCTTAAACGCCATAAGCTAGTATCGGTTTTCTTTTCATAGTAAATGTATTTTCTTTCTCTACTCTGTAGGAGGCAGCACGCTGTTCATAGAAACCGCGCTCCGCAACGCAGCCACAGACGACAAGGCGCCGTTCGGGTCGCTGGAGCTGACGGGACACCTCGGTGACGTCATGAAGGAGTCCGCGCGCATCGCGCTCACGGTCGCCAGGAACTACATGGCGCAGCACTACCCGGACAACAGGTTCTTAAATATTAGGTGAGAGTCTAGTAGCTTTTTTTATCTTTGATTTTTTACGACTCAGAAGCCGGAAAGTCTGACAACCAGTCTTGCCAAACGTGGGCTGTGGAGGTTCGACAGGCTATTCGTTCATGGAAAATACTGGTATTCAGTAATGAAGTGCCTAGGAACCAACATTACAGCAAGCGGACCCTCCAGAAACCTATAAGTGTGGAGTACTGTGTTACAAAAGCAAGCCGAGTTTTACCTTTATGGAGGTAAAGCCACTGGATAAGTTGACCTTGTGTTATATTTGTTCACTTTAGTAATTAATCATATTTTAAGAGCCTTGTAATGGCAACTCTGGAACCTATTTTGGGGTATGGCAATAATTTTTCATACTCCCCTTTTTTTTTTCTTCCTCTCGTCTTGCGCAACCGCGTGGGCCACATTCCGTACTACGATAGGTCTGCTCAAGGTCAGAGTGTTACCATACACACACACACCTATCTATTATGTGCTTTACTTCTCAAAAAAATCATTTTCATAAACAATACAGAATCTAACACTGTTTTAAACTTTTACGGTTTACAAGTAAACTTATACTGTCACTTGTTCATTATTTTGAGCTTCTGTATAATAAACAATCACGGAAGATATCCCTTAAGTTTAGTTGTAAACCGTAATATACAATCTATTGTCTCGGAATTTGGATTTGTGCCCACTTGTTGGCAAAAGGCTCGCCCCTTGTTACATGTGATTTAAACATGACTAGTGAAATGAGGATGTACTGTAGGGATACTTAAATCCTGCCTTCAGGGATTACAGGCGTGAAGTACGTATATTCACAATATCTATTATTTCCCAGCCACATCCACTTGCACGTGCCTGAAGGCGCGACTCCTAAGGACGGTCCGTCAGCCGGCGCGACCATCGCCACAGCACTGACGTCGCTGGCTCTCAAGCGGAACGTTAGGAACGACCTCGCCATGACGGGAGAGATCTCGCTGACTGGACGAGTGCTACCCGTCGGAGGGATTAAGGAGAAGATTATAGCGGTAAGTTATCATTAACTTATTAATTGTAAGAGAAAAATAACTGCAGAAATAGGCCCAAAATGAATATGGACTTTTTCATTTTCAAAAACCAGTCCTGCATAGCTATTCACAAACGCTTCGATTCGATTTCGTTTCGGAAAGTTGTACGTCTATCTCGCTCGCTTTTGGTAATGCCAAAAAAAGATAGACTTAAGACTTGTCGAATCGAAATAGAATCGAAGCGTTTTTGAATAGCTATGCTGGGGGACTAAAATGGCGCAACAGACGCAGATTTTAAGAATTTTAACATGATTCATTTATTATTATCCTATTATAATGCTGCTAAAGCGGCCATTTGAGGCTCTCTGTTCTTATCGGATGACATAAGGTTTCGAATGAACAAGTACATTATGTTGACTCCAAAATAAGTTCTTTTTTCATTTATATGATATTTTGTATTGGAAAGCAGAATAATGTTGGTCTTACAAACTGTAAACCAAACCTTGCAAACCAAGCAAACCTTGTGATACTCCGAACAATGAAATTTCAAATTTTATTTCATGCTAATTCTCCAGGCCAAACGCGCCGGCGTGAGCTGCGTGATCCTCCCGGAAGACAACCGTCGCGACTACGACGACCTCCCGGACTTCATCCGCGAGAAAGTCGACATCCACTTTGTCAGTGAAATACATGACGTCCTGAAAATCGCCTTCGAACAAAAACAGGTTTAACGATTATAGACTGTAGTGCTATGGATTTAAGGTTTAGTCGTTGAGAGACGTACAGTCGAACAAGGTATTTGGTGAACAGGTAACTTGCAACTACTTAAAGATGTGAGTGTGTTGAGCAGTTCATTCTTTTACATCACTCTGCCATAAGAATAAAAAAAATACGCAAACAAAAGGAATATTGGCAGTGTAGTTGAAAGATGATTATTTTGCCTGTATACTTAATAGCTTGTTTGATGTACTTCGTGTAGAAGCGAAAGTAGGCGTATCAAAAGAAATGGTGCGATTTTGAACGTGTTCGGACAGATACCATAACATACGGGGTGGAAGGGAAACTGACGCACAAATGATTTCCACGTATTCAGTACATAATTCTGAACCTCCTAACATTGATTGGTAATTTAAAAAAAAAAACTGCTGTTTCCTACAAAAGTACAATACCTACACCTGCATGGTTAAAATGTATGGAAAAGCTGTTTTTTTTTAAATTACCTTTGTAATAATTCTATATAATTGTACCAATCTTGATTGATTGGGTATACTAAACGCCTGAAAAGTAAAACAACGAGACCATTTTCTGATTGCGATAAGACCTCTTTGTAAAATTGATTGGTTTTTCCATTTGGTGTTCAGTAAAGAGTGCTATACAAGTATTTTGGACGTGTTCAGAACAGTCCTCCACGGATCAGTTAAAACACTACCTTCGCTTCTGTACGAAGTAGCTAGTATGCCTTTTTCTAGTTTAGTTTGACAATAGACAGTCGTTTAAAAATACATATTATTCAAATAGGCTTTAATAGATATTGGAACATTGAATTGGTGGAATATTAACATGATATTTTTAATGAATCTGGTAAAATGGCATTATAGAAGACCATATTTTATGTGTATAAATGTTTAATTAATTATTTTTAAGTGGAAAGTGTCAATTTAGTAAACATGGCAGCAAATGAATCCTACCTGAACATTAATAATAACCAGTATTTTCCATCAATTCTGCAATTTGTAGCACAGTATAGCTACACTCCATACAGTGGCTTATCGAAAATTTACATGAAAAAAAAACAAAGTAAGGGGTGCTAACCCTGTCCGGGTCGATACGATTAGGCACAGCCGGGTGGCAGAAACGAATATACAGGGTGGAAGGGAGACCAACGCTAAAACAGCACATCATACGGAACCCCCCACATAGTGATATGTCCCTTCCACCTTTTATTAGGAAATAAGCGCTCGGCTCAGCCCCAATTGAAGCTAGATGGCATACGCAGTTTGCTGATCGGCAAGAGTTGTTATTGCTTCAGCCCTGCTTTGTACTGCTGAATCGAATGTGCCGACCCGGTCATGTGCCGAGAACTCTTGAGAGCCTTCGAAAAGATGACTTACTGTATGGAGTTCGATTCGTAGATGACTGTGGTAGATCGTCCAAAGATTTAATTGCAATCTTTTCTCAATTTGTTTACCTCTGATCTTGGGTCGCCGTGATCTTTAACCTTTTGAACGTCATTGTCACATATACGTGAGAAGCAAGCGCGTGCCTTGTACGCCAAACGACACAAATATGAGGCAAAATGGTAATGGTGAAATTGTGGCGTGGAGGGCGCGCGTGCACTTATACTCTGGCGTTCAAAAGGTTAAACATGTTACAGTAAAGATGCTTTGGCTGTCAGGGGTCAAATGAAGGCCAGCACATACAGGGGACGACAGTGCAGAGCATTTTATATTCACACAACGTAAATTCATGCGTAGCTAGTGGTAACAAGGTACAGATTTCTATGTTTAGAGATCGACCCCGAGGCATCAAAGGAGATTTCCCTTCGCGGCATTGAACAGTGGAATCTGTATCTTGTTACCAATAGCTATGTATGAATTTACGTTGGGTATAAAGGATAAAATACTCTGCCATGCCTGCCCCGGTGTGCGCTGGCCATAACTTTGGAAGGATTGTATCTATCACTTAGTATGTGTTCACCTGTCCAATTTATTCAATAAGTCTACGCATTTGTTCATCATAAGTACCTAAAGTATATAGTTGTATGTAGTAGCAATGTAGTGCGAGCATGATGATGGTTGTTGAATAGATAGTTGTCTAAGAATGTTGTTGAATTTAAATAAATATTTTCTTTTTTAAATTTTTAGTTTGTTTCTCGAAGTTTTGATAAGAGTTCCTTCCACGATTACAAAGAAGATCCATACTTATTAAATTAAATTTTACGTAAGTAAATGTGTAGGTAGCCAACGCTTAGTATTGGTACTTAGCCTCAGGCTGCTTCCACACGCACGTTTATTCGCCGTGTGTAGACTCGGTCGTTAGTGTATGGATCACTACTGAAGCTTCCTGACAGACACGGTCCAAGCGAAAAAACGTGTTGTGTGGAAGCAGTCTTATTTTGCACATTTTTCATTTGCAACATCTAGTTTTTTTCATTTGAATCTACGAATAATAATATGAGAAAAAAAAAATATCTCCGTTCAAAATAGTCCCACAAAAATGTTTACTTACCTTTATTTTATGCGTGTGGAAATCCTCATGGATGTCCTACGCCCTGGAGTATGCGAAGGTCTCTCAGACTCGTACTGACTAAAACCACACGGTGTTCTTCGACTGCCTTGGGCCGGTGTTTGAGTACTTGCGCAGTTCGTCACGCTCCCCCGGGCAGCTCTTGGCCCACATAAACATGCGGAACCCGTCGCCGTCTGCGGCCGCAGTTCCTTGTGAGCCGCCCTCTCGGGCCTGTGGGTGTTCAGGTGACAGACTCCCCAAACCTGTCACCAGCAGGCCACACCCTATGGCGGACGATAATGTGTACCTGTAAGTCCATGCGCACGTCTGGCGAGGCGCGGTTGTCACTGCCGCACAAATATCCACATTGCGTTACTAAAAATAAAATCGAAAGTAAATAATTGTGCTGTGTGCTCCGATGCGTTCGTTAATTCGTTTCTACTAGCGCAAGGTCGATATTTGTTTGGTAGTGACGACGGCCGCGGCGCCTCGACAGCTGTGCCCGCGCCGCCATGACGTCACACGACCAATCAAAAAGTAAGTGTTGTGTTATGTCGGTCAATGGGTCCTTAAATTGGGGCAGTAATTGAGACCCACTTTTTAACCTCTGACGAAACAGAAGGGTGTCATAAATTTAACCGGGGTGTCACAATTTTCTTCACATAATATTATTCGTTATTCGTATTATCGAGCTGAGTGACCTTTTATCAATATCTCAGAATTGAATCGAAAAATAAAAAGTGTCACATTGAGACTTGTTTGAATAAATCGTTTTGATTCTAGCTCAATTTCCCCTGTAATTTTCTTGACCTGTTTTCGTAAATTTATTCACGAGTATGGCTTGCTTCCTAGATGTTTAAATCCTACTCCTCCTTCTTTAGCAGAAAGTTGAAGAAAGAAATAATTAATTTCCAGCGACAGATCGAAGTGGGCAACATCAGGATCTACTTGTAGCAGATGTACGCCAAAGAAGACACTATTTTGTTTTAAACGAGTTTATTTTCAATAAATAACGTTAAGTTTTATATAATTGTTTTAATTTATTCTAAAGAAATATTGGGTTAAACAGAAATTTATAAATTTAAATAAATAATATAACATTGAAATAAAATGTGGGATGCCTTATTTAATTAAATAGTAATTACATACTAGCTGGCGAGTTTTAAAAGCCCTTTTATATACCAAGGGCAGGTGGTAATACTGTCTACTTCTTCAAAGACTTCCTTCCATCCTCCAGTAACTGTACCAGCACAGGATACACCTCGTCATACGTCGCGATCTGGTTCTGTCGCACATGGTTCTGATATCTTTGCAAGGCTCCCGCCACAAACTCCAGCCTATCCCTCTCATTCCTGTGCGAGTCCAGCCATTGCATCAACTTCTGGACATTCCACCCAGCACAAGTATGGGGAGCCAACAGCTGATGGCCACCATGAGAGAACAAGAACATCATAACCAAGGAGTAAGGTAAGCAAGCACCTTCAGTCTGACTCTTGGCTATTTCTTGAGGAGTCTTTTCCAGCACAAGGTGCAGAGCCTTAAGCTGTCTGTAGTGGTCCCCTAACTCTGTCATATCGTTTACTAAAGGTGATAAAGCAATCTCCAGATGTTTACAATCTATCTGCAGCTTCGCTCTACCAAACTTACTCAGTGGTCTCACATTACAGATGTGCTGTGTGAATCTCTCAATGCAGGCTCGGGCTATGTTGAGACAGCATTCATTGAGAGCAGATTTCTCACTGAACATTGACAAGTAAATGTCTTTACATCTGGACACAAACTGCTGAAGTTCCTTCATGTAAGGAGAACATGACAAAGATTTCCCAGCTGGATCATCAGCCCTGATCAGATCAGGTTCATCATGCATGGTCATCAGAATAATGTATAGTGAGTTCTTGATTGATTCAGCAAACAACTGAAGTATTGGCATGCTAGAAATGTCTTTCAAGCTATTCTGAACAATTTGTATACTTTCATGAGGCAACATAGAGTTCATATTTATGAGGACTCTCTTGATTTGTGACGAGAAGTAGTACAAGGAGTTGCAGAGGTCAGCGTTCTTCTGCTGTGAGCTTGTTGGTGATTCTATGATCTGTGCTACATCACTGTCCATTGATAACCTCTGTTCAGCCTCTACAGTCATCTGCTTGATAGACTTGGCCACACTGTTGGCCAAACTGATGCTCAACTGTTTGTCGCCAAGTGAGATACTCAGTGCTTCAGCAATGACTCTGATAGCATTATCTATTTGATCCATGTTTGGAACTTGAGACAAGTGCCACATACTCCTAACAGGCTCTAGAAGCTTTCCCAAAGATTTTGATAAAAAGGAATTTTCCCATTTTGTAAGACATGAGCGGTTCATCTCCAGATCCTTACATTTTAGTCTAGAGAGTAAATCATTGAAGCTTTTTAGTAACCTTGGGAAGTCAATTTCCACAGATTGGTTTACTGTCAGAGGGCTCTTTTCAAGTTCACTGCTGAAGACAAGGGACAAGTCGGCCCAGAAGTTCTTGGCTATATTCCTGAAGTTTCCAATAGCATGTAATTCATTGACTACATTCTGCAGCATTATGACTTTAGTGCAGCTGTTGTAGATGTCGACTTTGAAGAGCTTCTCAATGTTGTCCCAAAGTTTTATTTTGAAGTCTTGAGCATTCATGATGTTTGCTTTCCCTGGTGCAATTCTTCCGGAACTTGATTTCTTTACTTCAATTGAAACCATTTGGACATTAAGTGCTGTTGTGATTTCCTTCTTCAAATCACTCAGTATGCTGTTGACAGATTTTTTTATCTGTTCCTCTGTACATTGCAGGTTGTGGAATACTTTGAAGCATTGTAAAAGTTTCACTTTGTCTCCACTCAATAGGCTTGATTGCAAAAGTTCAGTTGAATTAGTTAATAACTCAGTTCTCCTACGTTGTACAGCTTTCAGAACCTCGTCAAGTAGATCTATCCCTTCAAAATCGTAGTCACTAATCAACTCATTCAGCTCAAAGAGTATGATGGCCTCTTTGGATGGGTTATCTTTGATGCTTTGCAGTTTATTCCATAAGTTTAAGATTTTAGAGGAGTGTCTTAGTAAATTGCACGTAGTTTGAACTCTTTCGAGCATCATAGTCTGGTTCTCTAGGGCAAAATACGGTGTATGTACTCGATCTTTCATTTTTTCGGCGCCGCGTAGTAAACTCTGTACTTGAGATTGGACCGATTCTAAAGTCATTTCTAAGTCGGAAATATGACTTGCTTGTGTAAGTAGATCATTGTGTTTGGCCAAAACTTGTTTCTCCAAGCTTTTGCTTAGTTTTTCAATGCCCTGAGCGAGTTTATTCACTTGATCAGTCACCGACAGGTGTTCATTGATTACGGGCTTTATCGATTCATCTAAGAACTTGCTGTAAAACTCATCGTTCTCAATTTCGACACACACGTCTTTCGCATCCATCGTCTTGAATTTTTTCTTATTTATTGCCTCGAAAATACTCGAAATACAATTAAAACAAACTTATTTTGCGTGTTTACAAGTTTTTTGATGACATCAATTTTAACGACACCTGTCACACTTGACACTGACAGTAGTTGATTAACAGGAATTTGGGTGACCAAGTAGAAAAATCATAGTAAAGACGGCCCACGTTGCGCAGCGCGCAGTTAACGAGTATTTTATGAAAAACGTCTATTTAGATTCGTTACCAACAAAAACACCTACAAGGTTTTTTTCACACCGATCGCTAGGGTGAACCTTTTCCGTTTTGGATTTGTATCGCATCATACGTGGCGTGTATGGAAATGGTCTCCCATCTTCGTTTGAGTATTTTTGCCCTGTTTTTTTCAGGCCCAGCATTAATTAATTAAACACAGGAAGTGGACATAACCTCATAGGTTATATTCTGTAAATGTCCTTGGTATAGATGTAAGCCTCTTGTAGAAGGTGGCTTATCGTAGTAAGTTACCTCTCTTTTTAAAAATTAGGGTAAGGGGCGGGCAGGTTGTGCTGCAGCAACCCGCGGCGTTCCGTGGCATCTTGCTGAAAGCCCAGCCACTCTGGCAACAATCAGTTTTGTCCGCGCGGATTCGACGTTTGAACCTTGCTTAGCAATCATAATTCCTCGACACAAAGTGACCTATATGTCTCGCGGGATGCAATGGCGCGCCGCCGTGGCAACACGTGGAATGAAACGTCATGCCGCAGCATTCCGCGGCATCCTGGTATCGAAATAAAGTAACATGAATTCTAAATCATTGAATTAAGATTCAAAATAACTTGATTAGTAATAAAATCTTTTACCATGATACGCCGTGCCGTGCCGGCAGTGAGCGCCGGCCCTAATTCATTTGATTTATATTTTTTACAAAAAAGTTACGTGTTTTATCTTATCTGGGAAATGGGAATTAAACCTCCGAAGTTAGAGATTTGATTCAGGAGGGCCAGTAATTAATTTAAACTAATTTAATAAATAAAACACTTTGCCTCGTCAATTTTATTTATTTCAATTAGCACACAGTCTTGTGCTACATTGTTACAGAATTAATTAGTTATAAAATATCAACTATTTCCAACAAAATTGTGCACTAGCTTTGAAATTTATATTTAAGTAATATAATAAAAAATATTACATACTACAGCCCTCACTCGTAAACGTTTTCAAATATTAGATTCTTTTTCAGGACATAAAAATTAAAACTACTTAAGAAAAAAGAAGAAAATCATTTGAACAACGTTTACAAGCAAGTTAATTAATATACAGCATTACATAGATTTTTATACTGTAAATGTTTATTGCAAAGCTATAAAAATATTTTCGTTAGGTAAATACAAAATTATGGCTACGAAATGGGTGTAGGTATACATAATTCATGGCAAAAATGATTCTGGCTGATGACGATTTTCATGGCAGCTTGGATTTTCGTTCGTATTAAAAATTATACAATATTCGTAAAAATATACCAAGTACTTATAAGTTTGGCACCTAATTAAAAACGTGTACGCCCTACACAGCTGAATTACATGAGCAAACGCACTGACTTGCTTCAGTAAGTTACAAATAAAAACACAATTGAGCGACTTACTTTTTATTAGTAGGTATGAACTGCTTGATGCATGGCTAGACCATAATTTAACAAGTCATTACAATGATGGTCTGTTTTTTACTACTACTCAACAATCATACAAGCTGTGCAAAAACAAAATGTTGCAAGTACCTGGTGTATTTTTAGACTATAATTAAACTAACAACTAATCATTACAATAAACTTAAAATACTAAAAAACGCTGTCAAAATAATAAAATTTATGATTGTTGATATTTGATTTAAAAAATTCGTTTGAATAATTCATTGTACATGCTGAGTAAAATATAATATAAAGAAATATTGAATAATATAATTTGCGGATTTTGAACACAAAAACCATTAAAAAAGTTGCATTTCCTAAGAAGTTAGTTCCTCGAGGGCGATTTGTGAGCAATCATAAACGTAACAAGGATTAGTAGAATTTGTCCCTTATCAATTATAATGGCGGCCAAAATATTTGGGACATTCTTTAATTTGACAACGGGAAATTATACAAATCCTATAATCACGTTTATTAGGCATGCCACCAACAAGCATTAGTCGTAAAGTAGTTACAAACTTCACTATAGCTTGCAAATTTGCTTCTAGCTAAAGTAGAAAACATTTAACAATGTTTCTAATATTATGCTACAATAACGATTGTATATGATATCGGCTGCGCCTATTCGCAGCAGCCATTTTTATCAAAGATAAGTCTAGTAAAACAGGAATTACATAGTAAAAAGATCTTTATAACTGAAAATATGGTAATTATTATACAATAGATGAACGATTTTTTAGATAGGATTTTTGAGCTATACAGTAAAGGTTTTACCCACTTATTAAGTTATAAAGAGACATGGGGGTAATACAAGTCAGTTGTGTCTACCCAATAATTGTGCACTATTTGTACTAAACAGTTTACAACCAATCTAAAATTGTACTTAAATAATGCACAACCATTATATTACGCGAAAATGATTAGAATTTACCCTTTAAATCGGATAAATAATTATCAGGGTAAAATGAAGATTGGGTAAAGGCAAAGTTAGGATAATTTGACATAATTTTCATAAGTACAGCTGTATTTATTTGTTTAATGTATGTAATGTTATTTTAATTCACACTTATAAGTTTTTTTCTAATCGACAGACACGGCCTTCGCTACAAGTATACTATGCTTCAAATAGCACCTTGAGAACTTAACGCCAGCGCCTGCCAGTTGAGTATTTGACTTGATAAGAGTGATAAAATATTCTGGATTAAAATAGGGAAAAACTGAAGTTTCCGAAATACGTGTGCTTAGTAAAAACTACCCTCATGGTCAGAAACACATCCTTTCCTCACAGAAATTAATCTTAAATTACCTAATTTGGGTTTAATACTTAAAAATAAATAATTAGAATCCTTTGTCTATCCTTCATCAGTCTTCAGACTGAGGTCTAGGTTAACATATTGGGGCAGCAATGATAAACCCCACTAACTTAGTAGATATCTTCAATGAGAGATGTGTGACCGTTTTCACTAATACAAGGCGACACCTAAACCAATGCCCATATAAAAGTGCTCCGTTAGGTTTTGACGGTGTAATATTATTTAGGCATTACCTTAGGTACTCGTAGTGCTACTGAAAACAGGCAGTATTCTAAATTGATATTATTATAATAAATTGTAGTTTCAGTTATGACCCTCACAAAAGACAAACTGAATGTCCACACATACCTCATACATATAAGCACAAAGTAGTTCTGAAATATTTTCACTGTACAAAAAGTTATTTTTACTCAGCCACAGAAGAATGCCTTAGATTTCATAACTGCCTCATTTCTACATTATACATTTAATATTTATGGATATTTCTCACAGAGATTAGCTAATTATAATTAATATTATACAAGGATTACATGCTATGTAGTTTTTTTTATATAAATGGTAAGAAATAAGTCAAAAGCGCGATGTAAATGTAGCAGGATCTATTATTTTGTAAACTCGTGGAGAGTGGAGTACACGGGTGCGATATTGTATCGATAAATACTATTATCGAAATTACTTGTGCATAGTTCTGTCAAAACATACCAACCCACATCTAAATCTCCCAATTTCTGAAGAAATTATTATGATTTTGGACAGTAAAGGCTGATTAATTTTAAATATGCTCTAAGCACACGTTTTGAATGTATATGAGACAGATTTAAATACACCACTTATGTACAGAATGTTGGATTTGTTTGGGTTGGCTCCTTATGACAGAACTACGTTTACTTGTCTACAACTATTTTATTTATATTGGTATATTGTGTATCATATTACACAGTATGGCTGAATAGTCAAGACCTTCGATCAATAATAATAATAGTATTAAGTGTCAAGAATCGATTTTAATTGAACGTATTTCAAATATTCGTATTATAAATTCATATTATGGCTAATAAGTATTTAATTTTATACCATTAGCGTTTTTCCCTAAACTTAGCTACACTATGGACATGGGAATTGAACCTTAAGACAGATAGTAATAAGATTCAATTTACATGACTAAGCTGTGTAGTCAATAAGCTAGTCTACTGGCACGAAGTCAATATTATTGTTAACAAAAAGCTATTCAGTGTAGTCTAACAAATAGATAGAAAAAAAACAACTAAGTTAAAACCGATAGTAATTTATTTTATCGATTAACTTTTGAACGTTAGGAAGTGTCAGTGTCTCTACAAAAAGCACGAGATAAAAAGTTTCCAGCACTAAACAAGCGGTGTTTGTCGACAATAAAATTGACTTACCAACTCGTCGCCATCAGATAATATCCACAAATATTATCACTAAATTATATACCGTATTACAGAAACGTGCATCTGAACTTCCGGCCGGGTCCTATGGTTCGTCCTCGCCTATTCCTTTTGACTCGACTCGCCTTGTCCTTGCGGATCTCTCGTACTAGGGTGTAAAAGGCGTCATCGACGCCCATGCGGGTCTTAGCTGACGTCTCCACGAAGGGAACACCGTAACTCCGCGCCACCTGGAAAAGCAGTAATTGAACTCAATTAGATAACTACATTTTGTTGTTTTGACAGGTTTATTAACAGATGTCACGAAAGAACATTGATAGTAGTGCAATATTGTGGTAGAGATGGGTGAATATTGTGCTAGAGTAATCCCCAGATCGTCTCGAGGCTTTTTGACTCCAATACAATACTTTTTTGATGAAACAACAAAATTTGAACGTCAAAATGTTGTTTTACTACCGCTTATTAATTCTCCCACAAAGACGCAAACCGCGGCTCACACTTGAGGGGAAATAAAGAGTCTAGACAATCGGCCTGCATTTCGACAAGCCGTATCGGTGGAACCACCTGCATAGGGGCTGTTCCCTCTGTTGTATTCCAATACGATGAACACGAGAAAACAGTACTATGTTAGCCAACATTAATAAAATTGAACCAAACTAACGGCATTGCGTTGACATTTACAGCGTAAAGGTCACGTTTCCTAGAAAAGTAAGCTTTAATATCAGTGTTGGTACAATCTGTGAATCCAAGCTTAGGTTATTTTGCAGACTTAGGAAGATCTGATATTCATGAACCATTTCTGGTTCATAATCATATAAAATAGCATTAGCTGCAGAGCTTAGGCAAAGTACTTTCAAAACTGCGTTCTTATAAATTATTTTAGTATCACTTACGCAAGGTAATGTAAACATTTTTAAATACAATCAGATACATCAAATTGACAAAGACGAGACACTACAATCAATACATATACAATAACATCTCTCTATGACGAGATGACGTAAATGAACCGACAATGACGTCAATCAGGAAAGGCTAAAAAGAGTCTGTGACGGCAGGCAAAAATGTTAATCGCATAAATTTAATATTTTAAGAGGGACGAACACAGAGACTAGTTGCGTTATCTAGGTCAGACAACGATCGTTACATTTTAAAGTTCGTAGGTTAAGGTCGGCCCTAATGGATGACATTATGTAAGCCTAGATGCTAATCGGAGCGGCAACAATGGCAAGCAAAAGGCTTTTCTTGTAGACCTGAGCCTTTATTTAATTTGTTAGTAACATCGTCAGCTAAGCAAACACAGAAGCGATAAGACTGAACGTCAAACCAATAAATAAAACATTTCAAGACCTTAAACATAACAAACAACTATAAATTATTATATTAATATGTCAGCTTTACCAGAACAGTCTATCCATATAAAGACATTATATCTACAGACTAGAAGAGTAGAAGGCTGTTGACATGTTTGTTTTGCTCGAGGAGACAAGCGAAATGAAATAAATGAAAACAAAAACGTGGTTGATGGGTCTCAACTCAATAGTCCCAAACCACAAAAAGGTGAATATTTGGAATTTGTAATCTCCCATCTCTCGTCTCGAGAACAATGATCACAAAGAGATTTGAGCTAAAGTTTGTGACAATAGTTCCAGTTTGTGTTGAACTTTACAAACTTTGTCTTCTAAGTACGCTTTTACGAGCACTTGAAAGGTCAAACGCAAGTTGCCAGATAAAACCAACTATTTGGAACCCCCGATGAGCTTGCAAGTGGGGAGACATTAACAAGACGTGTTCAATAAAAAATTGGCGAATATCCAAATATTTGCTAGGACCTTAAATTTTGAGGAAAATTTTGAGTATGAATGTGGATCATGTGGATAAGATTAGGGGTAGGGGAAGACCAAAGAAACGAAGGATGGACTGTGTGAAAGACCCATGAGATGACGACTATTAGAGCAGTATGGAAGAAGACATGCTGCGCCGGCTCCAAATAAATTGGGATAAAAGCAGGGCCGTAGTAGGAATGATGATGACTCAGCAAGAAAATAAGTAGATAGGACGAAACACATTGGTTGAAAAGTTTATCATTTTATACAATTCTGCCAGATTAGTGGAGCAAATAAGTATATTCTGGACCACGATTTACACAAGGAAGTTACTCATGCATGTACGATTATTTAAACGACAATACCTATAGCTTCTGAGTTCATGTTAGGTAGGTACATTTTAAGCTCATCAAAACATTATCACAATGACTAATGTGTATAACAGTTCTCCATTTATTGCATGTTATGTATTTGTGTATCACCAGGAACAGCATTACTCAGACGATTATAATTATTTTTAGTTCGGATCTCGTATTTTGAAATATTTCCTATATATGTACAGGATAATGATGAATTAGGCAATTATAAAGTGGTTTTAATTGGATATTAATTTATTTTCTTGGTGTTTACCGTCCTGAAAACATATTTTTCCGCAAATAAGGTAAAATCGGGGGTCTAGACTCTGGGCAACGGTCAATCAATCAATACTTAATTAATTAAAATAGGCCTTCGTGATAACACGTTTGATTCCAAAACGTAGGTACGCCAGTTTCAAAAGTTTGTTCCAGTCCAGAGGGAAATTGGTGCATTGGTACTCTTGTCCAGTTGGTAGGACGGACCTGTGGTCAGTAGACAGGTCGGCTTAACGTAATGCCGTTAGGTTAGGTCAGATAACTTCTAATCAGTGGACCTAAGTCCACTGATTAGAAGTTACCTAAATCCAGCCATCAAGCATATTCATCACGAACTTACAGTTCCTTTTCAGAATGCAGTAGGGCTTCCCATGGTCACCATGCAAGCCTTCGTTGATTAACAGTGTTTTTTTCTTTTAAATGTGTTGCGCACCTACAATACAGAGAAAATTCCAAGAGTGGGGCTCTTAGAATTTTTCCCGTTTCGTGGGGTGCGTTTACAAACATTTAAATTCACAAACACAAACAGCCAGACCCGGAACAACCTGTAGGCTATACAAATATTTGTCCCGTGTGGGAATCGTACCCACGACACGCAGCGCAGCAGCCACAGCGCCAACCGTGCCGTCAAGAGCAGAAACCAAGCCCGTGAGCGGACGCGCAAGCCATTACGCTTTATGAAGATGCATCTGTGTTGTTTGGCTTTACAGAAACAAACGTTCTGAACTTATGATACACCAATACACCACGTATTGTTTTGTTTGGGTAGTGTCTGGTTAAATAAGCGACTGTCTGACCTCCCATTTGTTGCTATTAAGGGCCAGGGTAAACAAATAATGATTCTAAACGTAGCTGTTTGTCGATAAATAAATATTCAGAATGTAATACGGCCTCTTCAGTTACATGTAGGAAGGACCACCCATTGAATTTCGGTAGGTTTTTTTTTGGTCCAAAACTTTGGCACTTTCACGGCCCCATCGGTGGCAGTAGCAGGTGTCAATTTGACTGTATTTTGTGGGGCACAGAAGAGCAGGAGGAACATAGGGGTCTAAAGACCCTAGAGGAGGCGCGGTATGTCGTTTGATGCATACTCGCCGTCGCGACATCACAAAAATTACCAAGAATTATAAGCATTGAAATATCGCCGCGATTTCGGGGAACCTTGATTTTCTTCGTGAGGTAATTTGAGTATCCTTCACCATAGGAAGGCAAGTGGTACTCTGCTAAAACACACTAAACCAAAGCTAAAAAAGTTGCCATTCGCAGAACTTTTGAGACTATTAGAGAGAAGAATTTGTAACGTCTACGGGAGCAGAAATGGAAGGTATCGCTATCGGTGCCATTATAATCTGAAATTACGTTACAGGCGAATGCGGGGATGAGGGATTTCCTTTAGGATTAGGATAACTTTATATCCGTTATTGTATTATTATATGGACGGTGTAAATAATAAAAATACCTCTTAGCTATCTACCTACTACATTATTGCATTATAAATAAACAAGATAATATGCTCGACCCTTTTGTTTGGATTAGGTGCTTCCCCTAGCATATTTGTAACGACATTGGGATGTTTTAATTACACATAATACCTATCAGATAATTTATTACATTTATCTTAGATTATCGTAGTTTCATACCTAAAAAGCCTGATTTTTAAGGATAGATATCAGGATGTTTCAATTACACATAATTAATTACATTTATCTTAGATCTACAAGTTACCAAGTTCTTAATATTGTAATTTTATTATTAAGCCTGATTTTGCTATGGATAAGGTCACATAGTAGCCATGTATATAAATAGTACCTAAACTAAAACAAGAACACAATATTTGTAGCCTGTTTTCCTTGTTTTTCAAACTTAAGTTACATTTATAAACCTTATTTATTTATAAAGCAAGCAATGAAAATAGTAATGCTCGTTTTTACTTACAAGCAACACCTAAATAGATGCCTAAATATATGATTGCACTGTTGGAATGTCAATTCTCGGCTAAGCACCGAACATACATAATTGAACACCATGATGTTAGTCAGGCATTAATTTAGGTTGCGCTTAGTTTTTGTGAAAACGGGCATGAGTCTGTTCATGTTAATGGAATGCATAAAATGAAGACAAAGTATTTCATAAACATTGAATAATTTTTTGTATTCCTGCAATAGTAATCAATGTAGTGAGGAAAATGTTGAGTATGAATGTAGATGGCTATAAGAGTAGAGGAAGACCAAAGAAGTGATGGATGGACTGTGTGAAGAATGATATGGCTAGAAAGAAGGTGACTGCTGAGGTAACGAGTAATAGAGAAGTATGGAAGAAGACATGCTGAGCTGACCGAAAAAAAATTGTCATAAGGGCAGGAGAATGATGATTCATGCAATAGTATAATGAAATTAGAATGCCTGTGTTTTACGCCTGCTTGCACCACAACTTATTAAAGGTTATGAGCCGTAATCATATTTAAATAAAGGTGATGCCCGCGACCTTCGTTCGCTTGAAATTATTACATTACTACTCTTTTTTTAATCGGATTTTGTTAACAATTTGAAGGGTTTTAATTTTTTTGCACGGATCCCTAATTATTTTTCTAAAATAAAAGTAGCTAAAAGTCCCGTCAAAATCGGCCCAGCCGTTTCGGAGATTCACCAGAACAAACAGACAGACGGACAAAAATTGAAAAAAGCTGTTATTTGGATATTACAAACAGACACTTAAATTTTATTTATTTGTATAGATTGTACAGATTTTGTTCCATTTCTGTCAATAGTTTGAAGTTTACAGAGACAGATTGTTGCTTTAAATAAGTGTTCCTTACAATTAAAAGCTTATATGATTAAGTTAGTTGACAACATAAATCAAGCAACTTAAGCATATGCCTAGCAGCATGTATAAAAATTGTGTAAACATGTTTATCCTTTCTGGTCTAATAAATATTATTAACAACTTTCACAAGGAATATTACACAGAGACAACAATCTGAGTTTCTCATTAATTAGGTACCAGACTGAAATGATTAAGGCAAGTGTCTGAAAGTGCCAACATTATTTAAAAGTGCTTTCATTGAGCTGAAGTGGCACATTGAACAATGTACAGACGCCACATGAGTCACTTTATGAGAAGTACACTTAATTACTTTTAATTGCCGTCTTGTGTTATTTTCTTTTGCCTTGTCTGAGAATACCGAAGTTACACACAGGTCATACTGTCAGAAACAAAGTATTCCAAAATAATTTAATGTTTGATTTTAAATCAACCCAAGTTGGAAGTCATTTAAAGCCATAAGTGACTTTATTTAATTACTTATATGGCCATGGTGATAATGTTTACTAAAAATGAGCATTACGAATTTACGAGCGATGGTAGATCCAGGCTGTATGGAAATGAAATAATTATAATTCCTCAACCCACATATTTTGTTGATTGGCTACCAGAGACAAAGGACTTCTGGTCAAAGCTCATGCAATTTGGAAACATAGATAGAACCAAGAAGAAGAAATCCTGAATGGGGGACAAAGGTGAAGGGTCAACTGGACATTAAGGAGTTTAAAGATACACAAAGAGTTCTGTGTTGATTAGATCCTTAAAATATGTCCAATTATTGTGGTTTTATTATTCATATCAGTATGGGCATGATAAGAATGGTTCAAGTCATGGTAGAAACACTAGTCTACACTAGGCTAAATGACCAGGAAATGGGTATTTTCAAATACAGCCACTTTTAGAGGCTAATTTAATACACAATTTACTGTGGCATAACTTGGGAAAGTCTTCAGTATTAGTACTAAGACGGTGCTCAAGATAAGGCAATCAATAAATCACTATACTGATTATTGTTATAGGCTGCTACGCTTGTAGGTGAATTATTTGATTAGTTTGTTTGCATTGGAATGTAAAGTATTCTTATTCTTTATTGCACACAAAAACAAAATATACATATAAATTGCAACAATATAGCTTATGTACAATGGCGAGCTTAACCCAGAATTGGGTTTTCTTACAGCAAACCAAATTTTTACAGTGAGATTTGCAATAAAGGATAAACTTAAGTGCTTAACACATTGTGTTACTTAAATTAATTAATGTTCTAAACTAAATACATACAATATAACATACGTAATACATATAGTACATATATATATACATATCTATAAAATCCTATATAATATACATACATACATATTCATCATGTTGACAGGAAATGTTCCCTTATTCCTTTCTTGAACACCTCTAACGAAGGGCTATCCCGCAAGGAGTGTGGAAGCGAATTCCAAAGGCGCACAGCGCGAACAGTAAATGAACCATCATACCGACTTGAGGAGTGGGGAGGGAAACGAAGGAGAAGAGATGATGATGAGCGACAAGGTTTACCTCTAGGTACAAGATACTCGAAGCGTTCCTGAAGATACGAAGGAGCTTTAGGGTTATGGAGAACAGAAAAGAGAAAAGAGAGAGTGTGTAAATCTCGACGCCGCCGAATAGGTAGCCACTTCAGTTGCTTCCGAAATTCCGACACATGGTCGTACTTACGAAGCCAGAAAATGAAGCGGATGCACAAATTCTGCAGACGTTCGAGCTTATCAAGAAGTTCTTCAGTCGCGTCAAGAAAACAGACATCGGCATAGTCTAGAAGAGGAAGAAGAAGAGACTGAGCAAGAGTAATTTTAGTCTGAAACGGCAGGAACTTCTGAAGACGCTTAAGTGACCGATACGAACAAAACACCCTCCTGCTTACCTCAGCAATGTGAACATTCCAAGATAGGTTACAGTCCAAGAGTACACCTAAGTTTTTAACTTTCTTGGAGTAGGCTATAGCGACTCCATCGTACACAACAGGCGGGAGGGCCCGATGACTCAATAAATTGACGAAGTATCTGCCACCAATAATGAGAGCTTGTGATTTAGTTGGGTTGACTAGTAGTCCAAAATTTTTAGCCCACAGACTGATGTTTTGAAGATCATTATTGATGGCATCGATGGCTCCTGAAAGCTCTTCGATTTTAAAATGGCGATAAAGCTGCAAGTCGTCTGCATAGAGATGATAATGACAAGTTAATATCTTAGTGATAGCGTTAATGAAAACGGAGAAAAGAAGAGGAGAAAGGACGCCACCCTGAGGAACACCCGCAGAAAGATCACACCAATGAGAGCAAGCCTCATTCAAGTGTACCGACTGCGAGCGACCCCGAAGGTACGAATCAAACCAAGCAGTCACAGGAGGAGATATGTTTAGAGAGGAAAGGATACCTAAGAGGATGTCAAAATCAACTGAATTAAAAGCACTGCTGAAGTCCAATAAAACCAACACCGTAAGGAGCCGGTTCTCCATGGCCAATCGGATGTCGTCGGTTATTTTAAGCAAAGCTGAAACAGTGCTATGGCCAGGACGAAATCCGGACTGGTAAGGACTAAGCAGGCTATTAGAGAAAAGGTAATGAGATAGTTGATTGTTAACAACACTCTCAAGGACTTTAGACAGGATTGGAAGTATGGAAATTGGACGAAACTGGGATACTGAAGAGGGATTTGAAACTTTGGGAAGAGGCAAAACATAGGCCTTCTTCCAAGCAGAAGGAAAGGAGCCAGTAAAAAGGGAATAATTAACAATGTGTAAAATTACAGGAGTAAGGTCATCAAGGATAGGATGAAGCATCTGAAGTTGGAGACCATCATCACCCACCGCCTTTGTGGAAATAGATGTAATGGCTCGCTTAATATCCCCTTCTGTAACTGGGTGAAAAGAGAATGAGGTACATATTGGCCGAGGAAGATTAGAGAGATCGTTAAGAGTGTAGGATTTAGTACTGTTATCCAGAGTCACTGCTGATTTAGAGAAGTGTAAATTAATTTCGTCCAAGTCAATGTCAGGCGAGCTGTCATTCGCAATGTACAAAAAGTACTTGTGAACTTCTTATTGTTTTCATTAAAACTATCCTTTGTTGCATATCCACAACAGTTGTTTTTCTATTTTAAATGTTGACAGTTTTTACAAAGGAAAACAATAACAATTTTTATAAATAACATTCTACAATGCCTTATGTTACAATACTGCCTGCATGGATTTAGGAAATTTTCACAAAATACAAAATACCAGGATAAAATGTATTAAACCAGGTCATGGTATACCTGAATACCAATTTCAGCTAGGTACATCATTTCGGTCATTGAAGCATAAAAAGGTATCCGACAGACAGTGTTACTTTTGTATTTAAAACAGTAATTTGGATAGTTACACATGAATTTAGTAATTAAATCTAAATATGAGGTTAATGTGATACTGTTATAAGCTCTGTTTGCGCAAGTATTAGATGGTGTTGCTAAATTGTTCAAACATGGCTGTTACGTTATGTTTACTGTAGCCTAGTAGCGGATTACATGCATGATAGTAAGCATTTTTTAGAAGTAGATAAAATTGATGGCAGTATACAGGGATCCAGGGACATTGATGCACAAACAGTTACCACATGCTCAGCACATCATTCTGAATCTCTCCACATTAAATGTTTTGTCTGTAATTTAAAAACAAAACGGCTGTTCAATATATTTTGGCCGTGTAGGTATTGCACTTTTGTAGGAAACAGCTGTTTTTTTGTTTTAATTACTGATGAAAAATTTATATTTAAGGTGTTGGTAATGTGTGAGTGTGGCAACATCCCGGCCAACCTGTATAGGAGACAATTTATGTAATTTCTCTGGCATAGAAATATAGGACTATGAAATGACAGAATTGTGTGGAGAAGAGAGAGGAAGGCCTTTGCCCTGCAGTAGGACCATACTAACAAGTATTGTTAGTTAGAAATACAGAAGAAAACATGGATTCATGAAATTGACTGCCACCAGCCATTGGTATAATAATCAACCTTATTTATAAGGATTATACAACAAACAACAGAGATTCAGTATTTTAATTTCTTTGTGACCAGAGTCAAAGATTTTCTTCTACATAGGTTGCAATAGGAGGAATATGAATTACTAAACATTAGGTAAAATGATTAAACAACAACTCGTAAAATAGCATTAGTTTATGTCTATCACAGAATTATGCTGTAGTTGGTTACATCATCTATCCTTTTTAATAACTATAACAGCGCTTATAGAATACTCCAAGGTAGGTAAATATGATCAGCTCATAGTGTAGCTATCTGACTTCTAGATCAAAATTTCTTGACAGACATTATATGATGCTTTATTTATTAAAATGTGACATCATTTCTTTTAATACACAGTGATTGAATTAATTTTAATCTTTATCCTTAACTGTATGCAAAAGTAACTATAGTTTTTGTGTAAATATTGAGGTCAACTAGCCTTATTCTAGCCTGCCATCTTTAAGAGAATTTATAATAATATCTTCACACCAGTAATACCCAAAGGGTAATGCAGAGGAATATCGATAGTATAGTACACTAGTCTTGTTTAAGTATTGTGTAATAGGGGGCGACCTTGTTGCCATCAACAGGGCACAAATTCAGACTATCAGGGCTGCTACTAAGAAATTCTTAATAACCCAATAACACTTTGCCCTACCTGAGATTCGAACCCAGGACCTCATGCTCAGCAGTAGCGCAGTCAAGAGAATGAGGTTTAATAACTAAAAGTATGGATGTACACAAACAAAGAGTCTTACATTTAAGATGATTACAGCTGCTTCACATAAGCTATTTCATAAAAAATGGGAGTTAATTAATCAATTAAGTGTAATTTTGATTAGATGCTTGACTTGTGAATTAACAGTTCCTTGATTCTTTGTCATGCACACACACAAACAAGAGTAATCAATGTTCATCTAGTGTGGCGAGTAGATAAAGTCACAGACACTATAAATATGTTTATATTGGAAATTTTCTCTTACAGATTGTTATTAGAAAGAGTATTTTGAAACAGGTCTTATCTCAAAGTTGTAATTGTTATTCTATGACAAAAACTCTTTCGAATTAGGGTATTGGTATACATAATAGTAGTCATGAGTGTAGTGTGGTGCAGTATTATGTAAACAGTCTCACCTCGCGCGCTTGCGCCATGTCCACGGCCCACGCCTGCAGGTCGCACTTGTTCCCCACCAGCACCATGGGCACCTCCTCCGCGTCCTTCACCCGCTTGATCTGCTCGCGGTACGAACCAATGTCTTCGAAACTTTTAGCACTGTTCACTGCGAACACCAGCAGGAACCCCTCGCCCGTCCGCATGTACTGGTCCCGCATCGCGGAGTACTCCTCCTGACCCGCCGTGTCAAGAATATCCAACAAACACGTCTCACCATCGATAACTACTTGTTTCCGATACGAGTCCTCGATCGTAGGATCGTATTCGTCCACAAAGTGATTCTGTATCAGCTGTATAGTCAATGCGGATTTACCGACGCCTCCGGCGCCTACCACCACCAATTTGTACTCGGTCATCTTGCGACGAGTTAGGAAGAATATTTTTTCACACCACTAATGTCACTAGATCAGAAACTACGCCCCTTGTCGTGCCACACCTTTTAAATTACTCACATTGGCATGGCTGTCGCGACCTATGTTATTGCACTCGCTGTGTCCGTAAAACGGCTAATTAATGTATTATTAGAGGCAAATGCAATAAATAACAATGAGGCGGTTCACTCACCCTTTTACCGGAGTGGGAGTGCGTTCGAAAATGTTATATGTTGATGAGTCATCGCTATCTCAATGTAAAGTAAATTACTATTTTATTTTTATTTTAAAGCGACTAATTGTTTATTATCTGAACAAATTAATAAATGACCATGTTTTATAAGAAATATTTGATTCATGTTATTTATGAAACCAAAATGCATCCGAGACTAGAAAAAAAAACTTCAGAACGCACGCCATCATGATTTTGTCAGCTTGTATTAATTTCAACGAATAACCATAGATGGTGTTGCTCACAGATGCAGATAGGTGTTGCTGCTTTCCTTTTTTTTTTCAATATATTACACAGCTGCACAAAAAATGTTTATTAAATAATTACACTTTTAACGTATACCAAATCATAACATCAACATGTGATTTATGTTCAAAACAATATTATATTAATATAGCAGTTACCAGTCTGGGTAATGTTTCATGTGGATAATACTCCAATTGAAATCAAACAAATTCAAGAAAAAAATTGACGTTGAATTGACTGAATTGACGTCTACTTTTGTTTTACTATTTACTTGGTTATTTATTTAGCTTGCTTAAAAAGGCTTGAAATCATAACTTATATTGATTTTTTCGACCAGCATAATGTCTGGAGATAATAACGACGAAGGAGCTGCAGGGGAGACTTTGGAAGACGCAGGAGCACTAGAAGCAGATGTTGGAGCTAAATTGTAATCATTTTGTATTGTGTGTCTTTTTTTTCTATACAAGGTGTAGGTTACTAAATAAGTTTGGAGCATTAGTGAGGTTCGGAGTCCACGATAATTATTATGCTTAGAAGCTTTAGGCTATTTTGAGGCAGTGGTACCCAAGTGGTAACATAGGTATATGGTAGTGGCATCTAGCGTAGTTGATAGGTAGAATGTTAAATCGGCTGTGGTTGCTGTTGATGTTTTTTTGAATTTTTTATACAAATTTATTTTGAATAGTTTTAATAGGTGCCTATTTGACAATGCAAATATAAAGTTCTTATATTTTGCGTTCCAAATAAGCAGAAATAATAATTGGTGTAACATAATTTGGTTCGATAAGCACTAATAACTTTATTATTTAATTAGCTATAAAAACGAATGAAATATTTTAAAATTTTTGCTGCTTCAGAGAACAAAATATTAAATACCTAAACCTTCGAATTAAAATAATTGAACCTTGGAAGAAACCAATGTAGTTACAAAATTCAACACACATTTACGCCACCTGTGTTCGGTTAGTGTAAGAAAGAAACAACTAGGTTTAGTTCAGGAAGTATAGGTGGCGTTACTAGTTGTTACAAAACAAACAGCACGCATTGTTCTCCAAAGGAACTCTCTCGAGCCAACCCGCAATGCTGAGCCAGTAGTTTTGAATCAGCCCCTAAATAATGATATCATTAAGATGTAGCCTGCTGCCCTCCCCCAGCAACGCCCTAAGTCGAGGCTCGTACCCCTCAAAGGGTGCCCTAAGCGCGTTGTAGCTTAGTTTATAAGTTATTTGCTCCTGGCGGAGGGCGGAGGCCTTACACTCAAGGCACCCGGATAGTCTGGGTAAACAGAAGCCAGCCTCATAGGTGAACCTGCGAGAGGCCATTAGAAAACTCCAAAGGAACCATTAATGAGGCAGGATAATTATGAGAGGTCTAAGTAAAGTTTAGGTAACTGAAGTCTTTTTTTATTTACATTTTTCAGTGACCAACAGCTTGCGGCCATCGACCCCAAGCTGCAAATCTCCATGGATCCCTTCGCTCACCGGGACCTGCGACCCGAAATGATGTTCATCCGCGAAGAGTTGCGGCAAGCGAAGTGGCAAACATTGGCTGTTAGTTTATTATTGTTTATTTTAGTTAGACATGTTTCTTGTACATTTCCGTCTCTCCCGCCATTTAATTTAACTTTGGAACCGCAAACAACTGTCAAGTTCGGGGTGCTTAATGAATTTATTCAGTTAGGAGTAACTCAACCAGTTGTTAGATGTGACAAAGTTGGCCTCTTCTATTATTAATTCTGCATGCGTACCATGACCACCGTAGAAACGGATTTTGTCGTCGGAAGAATCGACAAAATGACATTTCTTTTGTTGATCTATCATTTTGTCGATTCTTCCGTCGATAAAACCCGTTTCTACGGTGGCCATGCTACGCGTGCTGGATACGCTACTTATAACTAGGCACCTTCATTGCATAAAATAATAAACAAGATGTGGCTCCTACCAAACCCTACTTAATTAAGTTTACGTTATGTTTAATAGACAAACAGGGCCTACTTCCTTAATATTATCCTTAAGCACAAGGCCATCGTATCTACTGTAGTTACCTACCTACTAAATTGGCAGATGTATGTCTACAGTACCGGATATAATCAGTTATAATGCTACCTACACTTATCCGACATCTGCTCAGGGCATCACTTGCGGATTGTGGTCGCTTCTCAAAGTCACGTCGGTTCCTTGACATCAATAGTCTTCACAGATAGGTAGGTGCTTATTAAACGACGAGACTTGTATTTGAACAGGCAAGCGTTTATAATGTAGCGTCTCAGTAGTTTTTTCTCAGACTCCGACTACAACACTCCATTGATTAAGTTTTTGCAGACATGAATTAGGAATTCATTATATAGGTACTTCATGCATCTTTTTCTGAGCGTCGGTTTGAACCCCTGCTCCCGTAGCATGACCACCGTAGACAAGGATTTCTTTGACGGAAGAATCGACAAAATGACAGATTGTGTCGACACAATGACAGATTTCTTTGCACTATCTGTCATTTTGTCGATTCTTCCGTCAAAGAAATCCTTGTCTACGGTGGTCATGCTACGGCCACGGTTCCTAACCTGGGGGTAATTACCCCTGCGGGGGTAAAACTGGTATTCTGCGGGGGTAATAAGCTGGTAATATATAAAGATAAATTAATAATGGTAATGTTTAAACAGAGTTTATGAGCTTTGTGAAGAAATAGGATTGTTTTTGGAAAACCAGAGAACCCAAAAAGAATCAGAGTTTTACTCAAAAGTCAAAGACAAAACATTTATCCAGATGCTCTACGTAGACAGTCAATTTGTATTTATGTGTGTTGTTTTGTTTTGTGTTCATTGGTAACATGAGGGAGAGCGGGCGGGGTAAATCAGATTCTCTAGCTAAGTCTTGGGGTGACAAGATCGAAAAGGTTAGGAACCACTGTGCTACGGGGGCAGGTCAGGCAAAGTTTCACTGAGTTTTCCGTCAAGAATTTATCAGTAGCGTCCCAGAGTTTGGTATGATACCCTCGCCGGGCCTCGGTACTTAAGTTAAGTCGTTGGCCTTACGCATGATCTCTGTCCGGCCGGTCGTGGCGAATTGCCCTTACATCGAAGTACCAGAATGAGTGAACCTGTGTTTGTGCACACACTTGTGCGCTATAATATTTCCTGTGTCGATGGATTGGGCACCATAACCGCGTCCATATTAATTTCCAATTTAAAAACTTGTACTTATTTTTAAAAAAACTTGGAACTGTGACGTCTACTAGAAGGTTCCCAGACATGATCCAGAAAAAAAAAATCATATCACGGTGACCTGTGCCTTTCGGCTTTGCTAAGGGTCTTCTTACACCCATAATAAAGACAGGCAATAATGGGTGATGCAGCATTCACTGTACCTATAAAATCAAGATACCAACCAAGTGTTTTGTAACATTGTTTTTATTATGCTAGTTTCCTTAAGTACTCACTTAGGTACTTCATACGGAATGTATAATTCATACAGAAAAGGCGACGCATGTTTGATCTTTGTTACACAGAATGTACCTAGATTTACCCATTGTACGATAAGCCGAGGTCAAATTCAACATCTTGTATTAAATCAAACTTATTCCAAAATTCTCTAAAATATAATTTTCATCTTGCAATTTAGATTATTTTGGTTGGTTTTAGATTTTCGTAAATCATTGTATTGTATTGTTTTATTCATCTCGAATATCTTTAGCTTAATACGAAAATAATGACTATGTTTTGTACCTACCGTACAAAATACGCAAATGGTAAGACAGGTTATTCACACATAATTGCTCAACCTGTCTGCGACTGCAGGTTATTCGCTTACACGCTGAAAAGGGAATCGACGCACAAATGGTTACGACATGTTCGGTATACCATTCCGAACCTACAATAATAATAAACTCACACATACAAATTTTTCATCTATACAAATAAATAAAATTGAAGTATCTGTTTTAACATCTTTTTACTGAATGCATATGAAAATATATACGGCACTTATAACAAAAACACATTTTTTTCAATTTTTCTCTCTCTGTCTGTCTGTTTGTTCCGGCTAATCTCCAAAACGGCTGGACCGATTTTGACGGGACTTTTACTGGCAGATAGCTAAGTCTACTTGCATTTTTCAAATAATAATTAAAACTTTTAACAAAATTCGATTAAAAAGAGAAGTAATATTTTTAATAATAATTTCCCGCGAACGAGGGTCAAGGGCAACAGCTAGCATGTAATAAGGAAAACGCCCAACACGAAAAATAAGAAAGCCACCTTTTAAAAACCTAGGTATACAAGTTGTAAACAGACCCTTCACAAAGCCGTCAACCAAGCATTCTGTACATCCAGCTAAGTAACTATACGCAAAAATTATTGCTGGGAAACGAATTTTTTTTGGGGTGAAAAATCACGTTTTACGGTAAAACTCAAAGTAACGCCCTCAAAACATTATGCTGGTGGATGCATTGAATAGTACGGGGGTCGTGGAGGTATTTAAAGTAAAGTTACAACTTTAAAACCTAGTATTTAAAAAAAAAAAATGTGAAAAAGTTGGAACTTTGACCCCCAATATCTTTTAAATAATTCGTTAAGGGTCTTATTACACCCTTTTTTGGCGACCGCCTCGTTGAAGTAGTGGTCGCAAGCTTTAGGTACTGCTGAACATGTGGTAATGGGTTCTCAAATCGGGAAAGTTTCATCGGTTTTCCTTCAGGAATTTCTTAGTAGGAATCCGAAATTTTGATTTGTGCCCGATTGTTGATAATAGGCTTGGACCCTATTACAGTAGGCTTACACATACAAACTACATAAATACATACTTGACGTTATAGTTGTAATTATTAAAATATTTTTGTTAAAAACTCCATTTTATCAAGAGAAAAAAAAACAAAAACCCTTACAAAAAAACTTATTAAAACCTAACTAAAACCTACCTCAAATTTTCCTCCGCCTTGTACACCTTATTTATTTATACTAAAAAAGTTTTGAAACATAAAAACAAATAATAAAAGCTTATAAAAAAGACACCCTTAAGTTTGTGAGGTTCGAATTAATCATCCATAATTTCCATTTCGACAAAAATGTAATTTACTCTATAAAATGCTATTTGAATATTTGCTGTATACTAAATGGTTAAAAATAATCATTTTATGTTAATAAAACAAAGCATCTATTTTACTTGTACGAGTTGAAATGTCAGCTCTGATCTAAGCTCATTAATTTACATAAACTAACTTGGTAGTGGGTCGTACCGCGCCGCCACTTGATTTAGTTAACATAGTTGCCTACTCAAGGCATAACTTTACTAAGCTAGCCCTTTCCAAAGATTTATACCGATAGATTATCCGGCCCCGATTCAGGCGCAGCCTAGGTTGGGGACCACTGTTTTCTAAACTAGCTGTTAGCCGCGACGCGCGCTTCGTTCGCGTGAAATTATTATAAAAAATATTACTTCCCTTTTGGAATTGGATTTTGTTTACAGATTCAGGGGTTTTAATTTTTTTGCACGGAACCCTAAATATTTTTCTAAAATAGCAGTAGACTAAGACTTTATAACATCAACTATCTACCTGTGAAAGTCCCAACAAAATCGGTCTAGCCTTTTCGGAGATTAGCCGGAACAAACAAAAGACAGGTAGACAGACCGACAGACAGACAAAAATTGAAAAAAATGTGTGGTTGTTTATAAGTGCCGTATACATTTTCATATGCATTCAGTAAAAAGCTGTTATTTTGACATTACAAACTTTATTTGTATAGATATACACATATATATAACTTGTTACTTATATTAGTAAGTAATTTGTAGCAATGGTTTAGTAAATTTATTCTTATTCCAATTCTAGATTCGCCAAATCGTGTCAAAGTGTTTTGCCCCGCTTATTACAGGAAGTTTAAAAGTTGCGCCAGTTACAGAAAAGTTAAAATTGAATCGTCTGTCTATAGACGGCGTGGATGTGGAGGGATGAATCGCATCGCATGTGACTAAAAATAATATACCTATAGTGATGGATATTTAATATTCTCGGCTGGAGAGCGAAGGAGAGGGTTAACAAAGAAAAGAGAGATAGATTGTGTGAAAGAATTGGAGGTAAAGGACAGTGTGACGATTGACAGAGAAAAATGGAAGAAAAAAATCGTAATACACAGATGAGTACAGTCACGGACACTAACATGTACACACGAAGGAACTTTTGAAAGTGATTTTCCCCCCACTGTATTGATAAACGTTTTCTGTTATCTCCAACGAAGTATTTTTGAAGCCATACTATTACGAAATAGTAAATATCTCAAAGTATAATTTCACGAGAAAATCTCTTTCATAAGTTTTTACAAATTAGTGCTCGTGAAATCGTGACTGCACATCTAACGATTTAAAACTTTGAGTCCATCCTACAAGGCCGAAGTTAACCCGACTTGGGTTAACTTTTAACACCAACTTGACTAAGTAAACTTATGGTCTATTAGCTCGTGATCTTTTGGTAACTTTCTTTCTCTTGTCCTTTATTTATTCAGTGAGTAGAGATTTTTCATTGTTTTTGAGAATATTTGGATATTTCATCAGACATTGTATAAAATAAATAGCCATATTTTTGGATGAAAACCTGGCGTAGGCAGTTTTTATCCAATTAATTTTCAAAGCAATTGAATGAAAATAATGTTTTACAGCAATGGTGTAAGCGGCGAACACGGCGAATGATATTTCTTTTGTTTGAAGTAAATATTTTACTGTGGAACTGGTTTTCCATGATCACATTGTTTTAGGCTGCGTTTCCATCAGAAATGTGGCGAAATGTCGCGTTGCGAGGGATGTGTTTGTTACCTAGGAACCAATAGAATCACTTTATTTACCTAGCCTCGCTCAGCGCAGCTCTAGTGGAAACGGCTCAGCAGAGCAAGGTTTTCGTACATTCAAAACAAGGGAAAGATGTGTGCGAGGGATGTGAGCGAGGACCGCCCCTAAGGCGACCCCCTGACCGGAATGTGTTGCGAGGGATGTCTTAGAGGGATGTGTGCTAGGGTAAGGACGGACGCGAGCGAAAAAATAGCAGTCACTAGATGGTGTGGATACCGCTCGCACCTGAAACGAGCCCGCTACACATCCTCGCAACGCTCATCTGCGCACCGTTTAACAGCGTCACTTTGCATGCTCGCACCGCTCAGCGGCCTAGCACATCTATGGTAGAAATGCAGCCTAAAGGTTGAAAAGCCCACGTGCGAACCTTATTTCATATCATTATATATATATCATTTATCCATTGATAATCTTGGACACAATGCGAGTGTGGAGCCACAACACAGGTTATCACATGCCTTGTCTCCTGCCCGTCGAGGACAACTAAGTAATCGCACCGTCCAGGACATAAACGACAGGGCTGTCCAGGTCGCTACGTACTGGTCGGACAAAATCTGAGTCAACGATCCGAGAAGAAGAAGAATGAACAATTTAAAATGAGCTGTAAATTGCCTGTGCTACCAACTTTTCCACGGAAATTAAAAATACTCAAGTGCCAAACACGTCGTCTTAAAATAACAAACACTTAGCATTTTATATAAAAGTTAGGGATTATGAGAACAGCTGCGTAGTGAATAATAAAAAAGGTGAGGAAAAGATGTTTCTTTCTGATGTGTTGTTTTGTAGGCGTTTCGTTACGAAAAAAGGTTGCGAAGCTAAGATATATGTACATTTCATAAAAACATCTTTTTTTTTTGCTCAGTCAGTTAAAAACTCGTAGAAATGATAATACATGAATCCATAATCTAGATCTATTCAAAGTTCGAGTGTATCGGTTTCTTTTAGGCAAGCATGCTCCGCCCTAGGCCGCGGCATGGCTTCGTCTGAGTTGCGGCCAAACGCAAGGCTATTTAGTACATAAAAAAATCCACACGCCAAACATAGAAATGAGATAGGTGTGGGTGATGTTTTGGTAAAGTTGAAACGGAGTCATGGATCATTTAAATTATCACACATTTATATCTACCTACCAACTTGTTGTGCTGTTTTGGAAACCTGCAGTTGCATACTTTTTTAGTGGTAAATGATGATCACAAATCATCAGTTGAGTTGTAACGGCGTCGTTGACCATTTAAGTATCTCTATGGCAAAACAATAAAACTAGGCAACTCTGAAATTCGGCAACGACCCAAACACAATGACTAAATGAGTCTAGATTCCAGTTAGAGAATCACGTACCTTTTTTTTGTAGGCAGAGTGCTTGTGCTTTAACATCTACTTTATGTGAAAATGATGGAATTAGTCTTGTGGATTATTACTCTTTTAACTTTAAGAGTATTTACTGCTCCTCGTTTTTATTACCACTAGATGACATCTAGATGAATGCCTCTATAAAGGCTGCGTTTCCACCAATCACATAGCTAGAATACCTCAAGCTGTGAAAAAGCAGCGATATTATTGGTTAGTTCCACACACATCCCTCGCTACGCATCCTCGCTCATCTCTGGTGAAAATGCAGACTAAGGCCCGGACTCCACCAAAGCGGAGAGGAGATGTGCACAGCTCATCGCACGCCGCTCACGTCTCCGCTGTGCGCCGACTGCGGAGACTGGCCTAAACAATTGCGAGACATCTCCTCTCCTCTCTGCTCAACCGTTTCCACTAGAGCTAAGCGGAGACGAGAAGTGTAAATAACGAAATTCTATTGGTGGTCCAACATCACTCTCCTCTCGTCTCGTCTCCGCTTCTGTGGAGTCCGGTCCTAAGCCTCTGACCCTATCCTCAGCGGCCAAAGTTGAAATTCCAACAGTGTATTATTATTTTAGACATCCATTTAGATATCGCTTAGTTTTAATGAACCTAAATACCCTTTTATTAGATTCTCAAAAGCGAAGTCTGATCCCAGTTTTGAAGATATTCTTAACCGGAGTTTAACTACATATTTGGTACTAACTGTTGCCCGCGACCTTCGTCCGCGTGAAATTATTATAAAAAAAATATTAATTCCCTTTCTGAATCGGATTTTGTATGGCACCAAAAAAAAAACCTTTATATAAATGGCTGAATGAAAATAATTTCTATAGTATTAAGGATTTTTTTGAACATAAATTATAATGTTTATTCAATTCAAATTTTGTTTATTCGTGTAAGTTTGCATGCTTTAATTTTAAGCAAAACATGTATGATCTCATAGGCCATGGCATACCTCTGTATACCATGTTTTAGCTGTTTTATCTTATCTTAACCCTAACTATTTTATATATTTGTATAGATTGGGTTTGGATGCTCTCAAATAACCCCTATTATTTGAGAGCCTCCTAAAGCATGTAAGGTCTAAGATATAAATTATTTTAAAAAATATCGGGAGGCTGTATCGGTGTATCTAAATAATTAGGTTATCGCTGCCAGGTGTCGTCCTCGGTTCACGTATAAAATAATGATATTAAAATAGACTTACTTGGTCGATATTTATAAAGTTAGAAATAAAGAAAATATAAAGAAAAGGCGCATAAAGTATTAAGAGCGGCCAACCCGTTATACTTTTCATACAACCGCTCTTACGTGATTATGCCGTGGTAACACATCTATCTTTGATTTTTTTTTACTGATAGGTATCTTATGCACTATATATAGGTTTCTATCAAAGCAAAAAGTAAAAATTTGGAATAAAAAATTCAGTATAAGCCTCTAAAAATCTGCTATTTTGCACATATTTACCTTAACTTTGGCCGTTCATATTGTACTCATAAATTGTAAAAGTAAAGAAAACATTGTGATAGAGACCTTGCAAATGTAATGGAGATTTTAAATGACAAATATTAATTTCACAAACTTGTAAGCCTTATTCAAAAACACTATTTTTCGTTCAATGTTGTCGCATTATTCGGTATGAGGTGCGCGAGAGACGATTCGTGCGGGGTCGGGGCTCTCTGAGACGGGGGAATTGAAAAAACATCGCCGCTGTGGCTCTGGATGATACAACAAGCTTTTCGACCATGCTCGCGATGACGATAGACGGACTGGGAAGGGCCCTCTTAACTCTCGAAACTAGGTTAGCTGGAAGAAAACTCAATCAGTAATTGTACATAAGCTATATTATTGCAATTTGTATGTATATTTTTTATTTTGTGTGCAATAAAGAAAACGAATATGAACTAAGTTTATCTTCAGGTGAGCCAAACGAAATTAAGGTATCAGTAACTGTTGTCCCCATGTAGGTTCCAGTGTCTACTTCATGCCCTGAGGGGATACTGATACTGTTGGCCTGCGTCATCCCACAGCTGGGCAAAGGGATCTCCCCATGATTTCCAGTTGTTTCGATCCAAGTTAATGTGGGCCACTGGTCGTTGGTTTTGTCCAGCTCGTTCTGCCGTGTTCTACGAGGTCTGCCAGCTCTAGAAAGTGGTTATTTTGTCCACAGCTCATTGGGCATGCGGCATATGTAGGGGACCTTACGACCTTAGGGGATATTTTCAAAATTCTTCCTTCCTTAGTGCTTAAGTTCGTTGAATAAAGAACTCGTTTGCTTTGATCATTTCATGCATTTAGACCCAACGATTTAAGCTGTGTTCTCCGTCAGTGAATGAATTCATTTAAGATTTAACCAAGTGAATTTCAAGGTTTGCCTGTATGAAACCCACACCACCTTTGCATGATTTTTTTTTTTTTTTTTTTTAACTTTGTAAAATCATCAAATGGGTCCTCCCACCCAGGGCAGAGCGGGAGGGACTGTCAGACTTGTACTGACTAAAATCCACGGTGTCCTTCAATAGCCCTTTATGTTCCAGGGTCACGGTAATTCTATGAGTCCTGCGACCACCTTTGCATGCTTCATTCTTAATGCTAATACTTTAATCTAAGCAAATATATTCAAATTTAATCAACAGGTTCGCCGTACGGCGCTGAAGAAACTTCTCCTTAAGGATTCCATGCTGGAGGACTGCGAGCTTCGAAATATGGGCCTTGCGTACTCGCCCCCGGACCCGTGAACGAATGTTATAAAGATGAAAGCGCTGGGATAGCCCGGAAAATTCAATTTTCCCCCCATTTTTTGCAATTTACAGATCAGTTTCAGGATTTTTAGGATGGTTGATTGAAAATTGATTGGTTGGTTTTGTTGATGGTGTATTGGAATTATAATCAGTAGAATCATTTTTATATCAAGTAAGTATCTATAAAGCTTTGCCATTCAATCAATAAAATATTTGTATGGCCTACAGGTAGTTGTTCCGGGTCTGGCTGTTTGTGTATGTGAATATAAATGTTTGTAAACGCACCCACGATACAGGAGAAATTCCTAGTGTGGGGCAACGTTTTTTCAAAAGAAGAATGAAGAAGAATTAAAAGCCAGTGTTACCCAAGGAACTTAAAGTAGAATTAAACTCCTTTTTGTCATGAAATCCCTCCACAAAGTTAATGAATTGTATTGATGATTCTAAGGATTATAATTCTGTGAATACATATTTTTATGGACAGACACCAATAATTCATCAACATAGAACCAGATACTATCCTAGGTGGACGGGACCCCGACGCTAAAACGGTTAGCCACGTATTTTGCACATCATTCTGACCAACCCACATAATTTTTTTTCATTATTGCTAATTAAAAAAAAAATAGCTGTTCCATACATTTCTGTTCGCTACATAACGCTGCTATTCCATACATTTAATACATGGTAAGCGTTTTATTGTTGGTGTCCCTTCCACCATGTATGTAAATTTAATAAAAAGTTAGAAAATTATAATTTCCCGAGCCACTTAAGCGCTTCTCAGTTAACTTTTACCAACTTCAGCCTGCTTGTTAAGTACGATGGAATAAAACTTCATAAATCATAACTTGTTTTTATCACTTGTAAACTACGAACAAAGTCGAGACAAATTTAATTTCGGATCGTTGGAAGTTGGAAATTGTATTCATTGATGTGTGTAATGGAACCGTGTTATTAGAAACTAGCTTATGCCCACGGCTTCGCCCGCGTGGAGTTCGTAACAAGTATCCTATATGTTAATCCAGGTTATAAGCTATCTGTATGCCAAATTTCATCCAAATCCGGTCAGTAGTTTTTGCGTGAAATAGTAACAAATATCCATCCATCCTCACAAACTTTCGCGTTTATAATATTAGTAGGATAGGATTGGAGGCTTCTTTTACACCGAAGTGGGTATGTTACCGTAGATATAATAATTGTGATGACTGCCTCGTTGGTCGAGTGGTTGCAAGCGCGGCTGCTGAGCATGAGGTACTGGGTTCGATTCTTAGATAGGGAAAAGTGGTTTTGGATTTTTCCATTAGGAACTTTTCAGCAACCACGGAGTCCGAATTTGTGCCCGGTCGATTGCAATAGGTGCGCCCCCTTCGGGCGTTACAGGCGTGTTGTTTATGTTATGGCTGTGACAAGGTACTCCCTTTCTTCTCCTAAAATTGTTTGTCCTAAAATCATTATCCATAACACGTATGCTATAAACTTCAGTAGCCATAATGATCAAAATCCCGAAATTTTGTTTAACATAATTATCTTTAGTTCTAAAAGTATTCTGTCATAATATCGAGTACTATAATAATTGAATCTCCTAATTTTACATGACCTAAAGTCATATGTCCTAAGTATTGTGTTAAATAATGTGTATTATTCCGAATGTTCATTTATAATATTTTTTTTAGTCTAAAACATTTGCTAAAAATTAGGTTTTAGTGACAGAAACGAATCGCTGTAAATCCGACTCCACGCAGTCTTGTCTGCTCTACCCCTAGAGTGTAATTTAAAATCGCGTAGGCGCGGAGGGGCGAGGCGGCCCGCGAGTTGAGGAGCAGGTGGTTGTAACACTCGCCGCCGCGGCTGAGGCTGGCCGGCGAAGTCGGCCAGCAAGCCGAAGCTGCGGAGGTGAGCGTTAAACCCATCTGCGACGATAAACTCGCGTGGGACCGCCGGAGCCCCGCAGCACCGGAGCCCCGCAGCGCCGGAGCCGTGACAGAAACCATGCCTGCTGCATGTTGCATGCTTGCTTGCATGCTGCATGCTTGCTTGCATGCTGTATGCTTGCTTGTATGCTGTGTGCTTGCTTGCATGCTGCGTGCTTGCTTGCATGCTGCATGCTTGCTTGCTTTCAAAAACCACATGTTCACAATCAACTGCTTTATTGAGTACATGTATAATATATGTATTTATGTATAATAAAAAAATATAAGAGAGAGAAGTTCATAGCAAAAGCTTTGTTATAAAAATTTGCTCTAAGAATATTATTATTATAAATAAACATTATGTAATTTGAATTTAGGACTTATAACTTTTATTGAAAACGGTTTTATGTCTTTTGTATGTTATTGATTGTAATATTTATGACAAACGGATTTAGGACATATTATATTTAGGGATTTCAATTTTATGGCATGTGATATTATGTGTTAGTAAGTTCGGGTAAGTTATCATTCCGACAAATGATGATTAGGACAAAAAAAAGTTATGGCACTTTAAATTAGGGATTAAAAAGTTAGGTGACACAATAGAGAACCCTGTGACAAACCTATTGCATTTTGTTTTAACCGTATGAACTGCCAGATGATGACTTGTTTACGCATCTTGATCCCAACTCTACTCGCTGTGCGTGAACGAGGTCTCTAACTCTACGTAGAGTTATATCGTAGCGATTCAGTAAGAATTCTGATAAGAGTACCCGAGGGGCAAACCTATCTCTTAATAGATTTGCAACGATTTAAGGATGGCGTGCGAATGATCTATACTAATATTATAAAGAGGTAAAATTTGTTTGTAAGTTTGTATGTAGGGAGTAATCTCCAGAACGAATGATCCAATTTTAAAAATTCTTTCACTGCCTACATTATTCGTGAGTGCCATAGTCTATAAATTTTGTTTTCATATCATGCAAATTAGCCGAGCTATCACAATTTTTGCGGGCGAAGTCGAGGGCGAAGTGCTAGCCTGTCTGATAATTCTTCCAAATATCTGATACTAGTCATGTATCAGATATTTGGAAGAATTATCAGACAGGCCCGTATGCAATTATCGTAGCGACTGAGTAAGAATTCCGATAAAGCAACCGAGAGGCAAAATCTATCTCTTAATAAATTCGCAACGGTTTAAGGATGACGTACAACTAACTATACTAATGTTATAAAGAGAAGATTTGTTTGTAACTTCGTATGTAGGGACTAATTTCCAATGATTCAATTCTAAAAATTCTTTCACGGGCAGAAACCTACTTTATTCGTGGGTGCTATAGGCTATACATTATATTTATATCATGCAAATTAGCCGAGCTATCACAATTTTTGCGGATGAAGTCGCGGGCAAACTGCTACTGTGCTAGTATCAGATATTTGGAAGATTTATCACATCAGACAGCCCGTATGCAATTTAGAGATAGCTGGTAAGCAGTGGACTGTGGCAATATTTCTGAAGAAGATGAATAGTTTTATACAGGGGTGTAGGGGTGAATTCAGTATATCATACTGACCGGTACAAGAAATTATTTTAGGAATGTTATGGGAATCCAATAAATTTGATTTATTTTATTTCCTCATACGCAATGATGGTACATTGCGTATGAGGTACCGTGGCCAAACGCACGTAGCGAACGGCAAGCGCGGCGACAAGTTCGATGAACTCTGTAGCTAGCCAGGAAGTGAATAGCTGATTTCTAATTTATAGTTTATTGTTTATTTTTCTGTAAGCAAGCCTATTGCCATCGACCGGACACAAATCCAGACTCCGTGGCTGCTACTGAGAAATTTCGGGTGGAAAAACCCAATAACACAGCAAGCAGTCGCGCTGGCGACCACTAGACCAACGAGGCAGTCGAACCATCGTTTTTTTCGTTTATTCTCTCATTGGAACGCCACAACATAGCCATTGCACCATACCTAATATTATCCACGCAATGACGCCTTAATCAAAGTAACTGGCGTGGACCTCGAGGTCAAGAGTTCGTTCGTCTGCTCAATATGGCAGTTTTATAATGAATCGGGTTACCAAGACGGCGTAGGCTGTTATGATTATATAAGGAGAAGCTTGTGGAATCTGTAAAAAGTACCTATGGCTATTTAAAATAATGTCTTAAATTCCCGTACTTTTTCTTCTCGAATCGATGACTCGTATACCCTTACTGAAAGACAAGATAAAGTACAGACAAAACCGGGAGGTCTTGAAGCATTTTGCACAACGGCTCCTCAAAAAAAGTTAGCTGTAGGGGAGGATTTTTAAAATTCAATCAATCATTTATTTTTGTTAAACATAGGTATTTATTTATTTATTTATTTATTTATTTACACTTCAAGCACAAAAGTACAATGGCGGACTTAATGCCATAGGCATTTTCTACCAGTCAACCTTTGGGTGATGCAGAGACAAACAGTGGTAGGTGTATCTGAAAATAGTTATAATTTATACTAAGATTAGCTACAAGTATATATAAAATACTATAAATATATATCAAATACTATAAATATATATCAAATACTATAAATATATATCAAATACTATTTATTTATTTTATTTATTTAACAGTTTATGTACACACTAAAATACAGAAAAGAAGAAAAGAACAGAAAATAGTACAAAGGTGATGCTTATTTCTAAAGAAATCTCTTCCAGCATACCTGCGAAAGGAGATACTAAAAAAAAGAGATAAATATATATCAAAATTTAGATAAATGAAAATAGACATTTACACGAATAAACTAAAATAATATAATAACAAACAATGGGGAAAACATCACCGTCGTGACGAAACTGCCAGCGAAACTGCAGGTATGGTTACAGTTAGTACATTGTCTAAAATATGTGCACTATGTTTTGCCAATTTATGGCGTACAAAATTAACATAAACAAGTAATTACAATTAAAGTGGCATGTCAATAGATTACATAAAGAAAAATAAAAATTCAATTCAAAATACTTAACGCCAGTTAGGTAAACACGTCATTACAATTTTAGTTAAACAAACATATCCATACTAAGTCAATAAATAAAATCATAAGTGTTTAATTGGCAAGTCGGAATCGTCATACCTCTGTTTATCAGTAGCAAATTCAGTGATGGAGTAGTAACATCTCTCTAAAAGGAATTTAAACAAAGACCTCTTAAGGGATCCCAGACACGTTACTCTCAAATCATCCCCTATAGGATTGTATGGAGGTGTCATTGTTGCGGAAGGGAAGTCTCATTTGTCACATGACTTGTCTACGCTATTGTAATATTATAATTATAATGTCTATAAATGGGTTGATGAGCCACTTCCGACTTTAAAAGGAAGCTCATACCCATATTTAGTAGAAAAACAGCTGATTTTATATAACATCACGCAGCAGTGGCAGCTACTGAGAAATTCCTGATGGAAAAACCCAATAACACTTTGCCCGACCCGATAATCGAACCTCATCGAGCTCATGCTGAACGCTTGCGACCACTAGACCAACGAGACGTGGGTCAAACTCTGGAATTTGTAGTAACATAGGTGCTTAGGTTTATCAATGTAATAGTGGCTCCTCAATTCTCAATCTAAGTGTGAAACTAGCTCTGTCTGTCCTCCGTCACGTCCGTACACGCCTCCAAACCACTAGACGATACGGGCAACAGTCGGTCTTAAATATATTAAAAAACGAATACTACAGGGTGTTTTTTTAAACGTGGGCAATACTTTAGGAGCGTGTAGTACTCATGAAAATAAGCAACTTTTACTATGGGACCGACCACGAAATCGCGAAAAAAATATCAGCTGCTCCATTGGTCGCGTAACTCGAAAAAATAAAGGCAACAGCAGATTTTTTAAATTATGTTTCATAGTTAGCCCCATAGTAAGAGTAGCTCATATTTATGAGTACGTCACTACCTTAAAGTAATGCCCACATTTAACCAAACATCCTGTATAAAATCATAACATTAAAGTCTGCTACCTTTTTTTTGTGACAACTCAATTTAGATGATTGACGAACAAATATATAGGGCCTTGGACTTGACGTGTAGTGGTTAGGAGGGCTCAGGCGCAAAACGTCTCTTTCGCAAAATGTCTACTGGTAGATGACTGGTAGTAAAATGTCTCTTTCTCAAAATGTCGCTTTCTCATAATGTCGCTTTCGCAGAATGAGTCCTTCTCAAAAGGTCGCTTTCTCACAATGCCTCATTCGCAGAATATCTCTTTCGCAAAATGTCGCGATAATAACTTAGAAAGAATTTAATTTAGCCAGGTTTAAAAAGGTTGTTCTTTTTTCCAATTTCTTATTCTTGGTTGGTTCTGTTCTGTTCTTTGTTAATATTGTATGGCAACGTTGTAAAATCGATTTTTCGAGTGAAATCAAAAATAAAAATACTTTTATTATGAGTTCTTTACAAAATCTGGTATAGTGGTATAGTACGTTAAACATTTAAATAATAAAATAACATATTTTGTTAAAGTAATATATTGTAAAAAAGGAAACAAATCATAAACGTCTTCAATTACAAACAAAAAAAGGAAACAAATCATATACGTCTTCACTTTGGTAAGTAGGTACTGTAATCTACTTAACTCTTTTTGTGTAAAGCAAAGAGATTATATGTATACCTACTTTTTTGCCAGTGATCATAGTGTTGCAAACAAATAGATTGTCTCGGTTTGAAGAATAATTGTCTCCCAGTATTTCTTAACCAATATACTGTGTTTATTAAAGACCTGATACATATATATATACACTACAATATAGATATAAATACTTGAGCCGTAGTGACAAAAACAACTTCCATAAACCTTTATAACTTTTGTCTAAGACTGCTGAACAGTAAGCACCTTTTTTATTTTTGTTGTAGAAGATATTTACTATTAAAATGACATAGATAGGCTCATACAATTTTTGGCTATCTCCTTTGGCATGTCATCATCATCATTTCATCCGAAAGACGCCTACTACTGGACATAGGCTTCCCCAAGTGACGCCACATTGACTGATCCCGTGCGTCTCGCATCCAGCGAATCCCCGCCACAATCTTCACCAGGTCATCGGTCCACCTACCGGAAGGCCTTCCAACGCAACGTGTTTCGGTTCGTGATCGCCACTCCAAAAATTTCGGCCCCATCGTGCATCGGCCATCCGTTCTGAGATTGATCATTTCTGATTCGATCACGCAAGGAAACTCCAAGCATAGCCTCTCCATTGCCCTTTGGGTGACTTTAAGCCTTCTGATGAAGCACATTGTGAGCGACCACGTTTCGGTCTCGTATGTAATCATTGTATTTTACTAACACTTAGTTTTTAAGGATTATGTTACTAACCCTATATGAGCCTCCGCTCGAATTAAAGTTTTTGAATTTGAATTTGAATTAGCAACACAAACTGGTCATAGACTTTCGCCTTGAGACACTGCGTTGTGTTGGACGAGAAGATACCGCGCAACTTCCCGAACGCTGCCCAGCCGAGTCAGATTCGACGATTGAATATGTTGTAAAACTTGTAAATATTATTAATAAGAAGTTGGAAAAAGAGAACAACCTTTTTTAAACCTGGCTAAATTAAATTCTTTCTAAGTTATTATCGCGACATTTTGCGAAAGAGATATTCTGCGAAAGAGGCATTGTGAGAAAGCGACCTTTTGAGAAGGAGTCATTCTGCGAAAACGACATTATGAGAAAGCGACATTTTGAGAAAGAGACATTTTACTACCAGTCATCTACCAGTAGACATTTTGCGAAAGAGACGTTTTGCGCCTGAGCCGTTAGGAGGTGCTTAGTCATCAATGTCATCATCGGCGACGGACAAATTGTGATGCCAGACAGGAGTTAATTAATGATTGAGGTAATTACACATGGCGTTCGGGACGCATAGGTACTTAAAATATGAGTTACTTTTTATTTAACATTCGTAGTATAACACCACGCCTGTAATCTCCGAAGTGTTAGGCAGAGATGTACCTAATAGTAGGTACACTCACATTTGGCCAGTTACTTATAAGTCCCATGTAATAGGGGCGAGCCTATTGCCATCAACCGGGCCCAAATCCAGACTCAGTGACTGCTACCGAAAAATTCTTGATGGATAAACCCAATAACACTTTGCCCGACCTGGGAATCGAGCCCAGGACCTCAAGATCAGCAGTCGCACTTGCGACTACCAGACATGCTTTCGTAAATTAACGTTTAACTCTGTAAGTAGGGAACTCTGTAAGTAGAACTTCCTCATAACCACTATTTCCTCAACTAGCCAACTTGAGTCACAACACAAAATGAACTGTATTCACCTACAAATAAAACACCATAGTCATTATTTTTGCAACTTCTGTGTAATTTTCGTCAGATTCAGGCCGTACTCAAACGGGATCCAGGTAGATGGCGAAAATCAAACTACACATGTATATTAGCGTTTATCAATCCGTTTTCAACTCAGTTGAGGAGCGTACACGCACTCAGGCGCACGCTTTCGAGAATCGAATTCCCAATCCGCGAATTGAAGTATCTTGTGTTAAGTGTATATAGTGCTAAATTCAATTTACGACTTCAATGATCGACTTCTCCGACTTTAATTGAAGTAAGTGGGTGTTTTCGTGTCATGCAAATTATTTTAGAATTCTATAATAGTGTTATTTGATGCTTGTCTAGCTGTTTAAACGAGGAGTGAATTTATTTTAATTTTACGAAAGCCTTTTTGACTTGCTCATGCTTGCGACTTCGTTTGTGCCAAAACCATAACCAATGGCACTCGGTAATTGTTTTAGCTAGTACGCACGACGGCCAATCAAGCCATACAAAACCAGTTTATGCGGATCCCTCATTGTATAGGAAATATATATATGTCACAGTCAAAACTGTTAATCAGTCAAAACTACTTTTGACCGGTGAAAACTATTTTAACAATAACTAACATTTACTTAGAAACTTATTAGGTTTTTTTTTGTGACCCTTAGCAAAACATTATGTTGTAGTAATTCTACGACTAGGTAATTACAACGTTCTGAAACAACATATTTTAAATGGAGAAAACGCATTTTAACATACTAAGGATTTTGACTGACACCAGTCAATTGGGTTTTGACCGATTAACAGATTTGACTGTAACATATACAAAGCGAGGCCAAGTTATACTGGAAATGTACAGCTTCATAGGCCCCCGTGTGTACACTGTACAGCAGTATCACTAACAGAGATCGAAATAGGTATAGTTTATTTTCCTAAACGCCAAGGGTGTAAGTAAAATATGGATTTTAATATCTCCCTATAAAATCCCGGTGTGATTTTTAAGCAACGAAGTAAAGATATTAAATGGAGAATTACTTAAATGAAAAATTAAATAAGTGAAAGAATTTGTAAAATCGGATAATTAGTTTCGATGGTATCATTACCTGTTAAAACAAATGTATGCGTTAATTAATAAAATAAATCAAAATTACTCCCGTTCTACAACGTGTAACATAATAAACGCAAGACCTCTCGTGTGGTGTCTCAGACCATGAAACTGAATAACTTTAGTTCTATGACTTTTGGAAATTCATAACTTTTTTTTTAGTTTTACCATACATGTGGATCGGCTGATTGCGTCAGTTCCTATATATTTTTTTGCGAATTTCAAGAACTCGTAGAACAAAAGATGTTTAGTTTCATGGTGCGAGAGACCACACGGGAGGTCTTGCGTTTATTATGTTACACGTTGTATAACAACAACAAATCTCTTTGAGATTACTACAGTTGAAGTCATTATTTAAAATACGACTTGTTCTGTAGTTTATTAATTGCTTGAAATTAGAACTGTCAAAAGTTAGAATTCTTAGCTTTGCTTTCTTTGGCGGTTATTACTTCGTTTAAATTCTTGTCTATAGCATTAAAATGTTTGCATAGGTAAACAATTATTTATTTTCAAGGTACGGGTGTTAGGGTTTGGTGTAATCTTGATACTCGTATTCACTCAGGTTTATTAGAGCTTGTCTTTGCTTTTGAATTTAGAACCTGTTTATCTGGTTGAACCGAAACATGTCTGCACCAACATGTACAAAAAAAAAAAAATACGAATAACATAAGATTACAAGATTTGCCGCTTATTGAATCATTTACTTCTATGCTTTAGGAATTGGCGTTGTGAGAATATTTATTGAAATCTTTGACAATTCAAATAAATAGGTACTTTCGAGTTTGAATTTCACTCGTCGAGAGTATGAATCAAAATTCTATTACTTTTTTTTATGATTCAATAAATAGTAACAGGATTGTATGGTATCTTGTGATTTATTAGCAATCTTCTTCTGCAATACGCTTGCGTGCTCAATCAAACATTCAAAAGAAATCACATTTGAGCGTTTTAACGAAAAACATCTTGTAATTTAGTACTTGAATAATCTATGAACTTTCAATACTACGTATACAAAGTCAACAAGATGTTTCAAGGGTTTCTCACCTTTGTACAATTGTACATATACTCGAGTATACACGGTGGAAGGAACATCGACGCGAAAACGGTTACCACGTATTCACTACATCATTCTGAGCATAACATAGAAATTTTTCATCGGTTATTTAAAAAAAAAACAGCTGTTCTATACTTTTGTAGGAAACAGCAGATGTTTTTTAAATATTCGATAACATAACATCATTATCGATAACATAACATAAGACGATAACATAACATCACGCCTGTTAACCTTGAAGTACACATGCGTTTCACCAGTTATGTTTAAATTCCTTGTAGGAAATAGGGGGCGAGCCTATTTCTATCAGCCGGGCACATATCTACTGAGAAATCCCTGGTCAACAAACAGAAGATACCAAAAATATTAGAAACATACATCTCGCGGCGCAAGTTTCTCGCTTGATTGTTCACACTTATGTCTCGAGTGTCGAGTTCTCGACCAGATTCAACAGACTATTATTATTGAATATCACGGTTGAGCGGTCTGAAGGCCAAATCAATTTGACCAACCACATAAACATTATTGGTGAAATAATTGTAGTACAGCTTGTAGTAATGAAGATTAATGTTTGGCGCGCTACTTCATCGCGTGATGATCTTTTAACTAAGAGCTGTCTGGCACTAGTGTAATTTGTATAGAATAATAAGTTGTAATATCATCATAACATCACGCCTGAGGGGTTAGACAGAAGTGTACCTGAGTGTACCTAATAAATAAATAAATTTATTTCAGATATTACAAAATCCATATAGGTACATTCTCGTTCACAATCTAATATACAGAACTTACTTATCTACGTTAGTATTTAAACTTCAATGTAGGTTGCAGTGGCGAAGGTTCCATTCAACTCGATTCCTACCGGCTTCCTTTTTAAAAATGGCACAGTCAGTATTTTATTAACAAATGATATAATCACATTAAAGATATGCACTCTGGCTTACCTCTTACAAAAATTGACCCTTCGCTACTGGTAGGTCACTCCAATTATTAATCGTAGTCCCATATTTCGCCCGTTATTTAAGTCTTTATAAAGTCTAAGTCTTTTTGCCATCCATCGGGCACAAATCCATACTCCGTGGCTGCTACTGAGAAATACCTGATGGAAACACCCAATAACACTTTGCCCAACCTGGGAATCGAACCCAGGCCCTTACGCTCAGCAGTCGGCTCGGTAGTCACTTGTGGTCATACAGAAAATTCAATCCGCTAATGAAATCTAATTCGACTCTAAATCAAACATTTTCAATGTTCCATTTGTTGACTAATTGACAAATTAAAATAGCTTTCGTTCTATTATGAATGAATAATTGAATGAGAATGTAATAGATGGAATTTTTGGAGCGTAATGCCGGGGAAATTGTTGTTTCTACTGAAACAAAATGTATGTTTCTAAAAATATTCTTTGAATTATGAGGGCATTTTTGAAGCTTAACTGAGGAGAAAAGTATTGTAGTTTCTTTGTTCGCCTTTTAAATTAAGCAAGTGTTTTATTTTGGCCACAGATAAACTATAAGCAATGTAAGTCCAACGTGGTTCAATTATTTATATACCCGGGGTTTTTTTTTTTAATGTCAGCAAAGAGTCGCATGTAGCTTAAGGCCAACATATTTAAATTGTGTTTTTTAATAGATTATGACAAATAAACATTTTTAGTTATAAAATGATTTGCTTTCATCAACAAATGAACATTAATTTGTGTTTTAAATTCAAAAATATTTGATTTCTTTAATTAGGCGGTTTTGCAGTGCTTATCTTCGCCTTACATAGCGGATAACTGATAACGTCATTTTCAGAATGATGTGTCTATATCAGAATGTGTTTGAATGAGATATATATTTGTTAAAGATGTTATGTCATCTGTAGATAAAAAGAAATACAAATATTGTGACTGGTTTTACGTCGTTTAAAATGCCCAAAAGAGACATTTTTTAAAGGGCATTTTTTTTTCTTTTTTTTTTAATAGTGTTGGTTTGGCAGGTAAATAGGTACCGGATCATTAGATTTTTTGGTTGAAATATCACTTAACGTATTTGACCCGAAGACCTAATGAAGGGTAAAACGTTTTTATCTTTGTATTTTGATATTTTTTAGTTTTTTGCGTTTATAAAAAAAATATTTTGCTTTATCATGCTATCCCACCATAATTAAGGTTTCAGTTTTATTTTAATAATAATCTGTACTTTGTGGAACTTCGAATTTTTTCATTGTTTGTCTGAAATCATCAAACAATTTAGCCTTATCATGTAATCCATCCCACATGATTAGGATAAATTGTTTTAAATGATTTCGGACAAATAATGAAAAAAATCTGACGATGTTTGATGAAGTTCGTCTTTCGTCTTGTTAACGATGATTGAACCAAGATTTATCGATACCTACCGATTAGAGATGGTGAATAATAGGTTTATTTTCAGAAGCATTTTCTTTATGCGCTCGTAAAACGTACTACTGCGCTTACTGACGGTCAACCACTTTTCACCCTTATACCATGAATTATAAGGTTGAAAATGGTCGTCTGCCAGTTAGCGCAGTAGTAGCTAAGGCTATTATTTTATGAGATAAGCCAAACGTTATAGATAGCCGAGTTACAAATAAGACTTCTAGACTTTCAATGACTTCATTGTAATAAGGTAATGATTAATTTGGTGTCTCCTAGTGTTAGAGAAAACGGGTATTACAAACACTTTCTTAATCCTCGAAGGGTAAGGCAGAGGCGTGGGCTGTGGGCGTAGGTACATACCTAATAGTACACCCACATTTCGCCCGTTATGTTTAAGTCCCATGTAATAGGGGGCGCGCCTATTGCCATAAACCGGGCACAAATCCAGACTCCGTGCCTGCTACTGAAAAACTCCTGGCGGAAAACCCCAATAACACACTATCCGACCTGGGAATCAAACCCAGGACCTCATGTTCAGCAGTTGCGTTTGCGACTACTAGACCAGCGAGGCAGTATTATATGATATCTATCATCGTCTTCCTAACCTTGTCCCATGTTGCTTTTGGCTGCGCAACGTTTTTTTTCATACAAATTATTCCTCATACAATCCATACATCAATATTTTCTTTTACCGAAATACCGCATTGAACTGTGTCACATATGCCAACCACTTCGCGCCACCCACTAGAGTTTCTATGGAAATTGTTCACTTTAATTCATTCATTCATTTACGGTTCGAACAATGAGTCGTCGATTAGCTACTTGTAAATACAAATGTTTAATTAACATACTAATAAATAAATTAGTTTGTGAGTTATGACACAAGAGTGTATTGTGGTTTTCATAATATTGTAAGTAGAAAATTATAATTTAAATATTGTCATAGTTATGAGCATGAGATGCAGAGGAATGAGGGATATGCCATGAGGAAAGTTTAAATTAAGTTTATATATACAGGGTGTAAATAGACCCTTAACATAACCGAAAGGCACTTGTTCTCCCCGTCTTTGCGAACATTTTTTTGTTCTAGACCATACCTGGGAACCTTCTAGTTGCGGAGATATTGGGGGTCAAAGTTCCAACTTTTTCACAAGTTTTTTTTAAATGCATGTTTTTAATGTAAGATTTTTACTTAACACACCTCCACGACCCCCGTACTATTCAATCCATCCATCAGCACAATGCTTTGAGTGCTTTCCATCCAGTCCTACCTTAAAACGTGATTTTTCACCCAAAAAAAAAAAGTCGATTCCCAGCAATAATTTTTGCGTAAAGTTACTTAGTTTGATGTACAGAATGCTTGGTTGACGGCTATGTGAAGGGTCTGTTGACACCCTGTATAAATAGATATATCTTGGCAGCATGTAAAGGCAAGTCAGAGGCCCATGAGCGGCATAAAAACTGTGAAAATCAAGTTTAAACTACATAACGTACAAACAGCGGGAACACTTTGTTTTGTACTGTGTAAAGATGTATTGTAAACATTATAAGTAAAATAAATTGAAAAAAGCAAAAACAACCATTATAAGTAAAATATATGTTTTGTATGTAGGCATCAATGATAATAGGAACCATCCATACGTTAGTAGTCTGTATCAGTTAAATATTGTCATGGAACAGAGTATGTAGATAGCACGTTATCATAACAACACCAGTGGACAATCAATTCAAGGTTATCAGTACCGTCAATATCGAAAACTTCAAAAAAAGTAAGTAGGTAGACCACGGAAGGTCAAGTTCAACAGCTATGATTTTTTTGGGTATAATCTTAGCCTTACCAAACCAGTTTATTCTTATTCAATATTTTTGGTCAAAAACACATTCAGTTATTATCGTTATTTTTGATTGACGTAGGTGTGATGTCAATTATTTAAAATCTTGTATCGAAGCATTATTAACGTTGGTTACGGACATTTTTTTAAAATCAAAAATTAAGATAACATTGCATTTTTAACCACGTTGAGTTGCAAGTGGAGTATAGCTTAGGTAGCTATTCTTTATTCTTATCGAAAGCGCTTAAAATACCTGTAGATAACTCATTCCTTATTTCGTTTCTTCATTCGTTTGTTTGTTTGAATTCTAAGCTAATCTAAACAAAATGTAAGGTGTACCGTAAATCGCGGGCCTGTGGACGGTGAGTAATGGGCTAGCTCGCCGTCCGTCCGTGTCGTCTCATAGAGGTGTCAGCAAACAGGAAGGGCCCGGAGGGGGCAGCGGGACTGTTCGAAAGAGATACCGCGGCCCTGGAACACAAAGGGATAAGAAGGAACATGGATGGGTTTTAGTCAGTACAAGTCTGACACTCCCTTCCGCTCCGCCCAGAGCGCGAGAGGTCATTTGATGATTTCTTATTCGTAAAAAAAAGGTGTAGGTACTGTAAATCCCTGTTATATAATAAGCGTGACGTTGTCTCACATATATACCTAATATAACAAAACATCGCGCCTGTAGTTCTCGAAGGGTTAGGTAGATGTGTACGTAATAGCACACCTACATTTCGCCAGTTATGTGTAAATCCCATATCATAAAGGGCGAGCTTATTGCCATCACATATTATCATACCAAACAATATGTCTGATAAGCTTCTAACCTCAGGCAGGCAACAGTCTGTCAATCTATAGTTCGCGAGCAATATTCGTATGATCTATTCTAGTGATTATTAGTAACTGTAGCCCTAGCACGAAGCCACGACGTAAACAAAGCATAAATTCGATCTTTATTGTGAGACAGTGGTTACAGAGTTGTTATTGAATTATGTTGGTGTGCGTATTACTGTGTATGCGCTGCTCCACCATGTTATGCGTACAATATTTTGAACAAATTCTTGTTTTAGACCTAAGCTTATGTGATATCGAACGTACAGTCGTTGGAATCGTAAACGCAACTATTCTTCTATTTGTATAACATTTTGGTTATTTTTTACAAGCTTTTACTTAACTAGCAATGTTTGTTTGTTTGTTTAGGTCAAATCTTGCAACTGAATTTTAAAACAGTTATCTCCAACCGATTGAGCTGAAATTCCATACAAGTTTAGTTTGGCTAAAAATGCATGGTTAGCTAAGTGACGTCATTTTAAATTCAATGTGAGATAGAAAGCAGGCCTTGCCCAGGAGTGGAATGATGCCGACGTTTACGTCGCGCCCTCGTGCTAGGCCCATTATAGTTATTATTACTGTTAGAATATGTGTGCGAGTTAGCTGTATCCGATTAGTTCCAGATTACCCAATTAGCTTTGACCATATTACCAGCTTTCACATGCAGACACATCATTATTATAGTTTGATGACATCAAGTTAATTTACGACATTGGGTGATTATTGTTTGATTTAATACATCAAATCTCATTCAAACTAATTTTCGTTGAAGTTTTTTTACGTTCTACAATTCTATATATTTTTTTTCAGTTTCATCCATGTATGAGCCCCCCGTTAATCTTTTTGTATAACAATCGTAAAGCGGTTGATAGAATGCATCTACCTACCAAGTTTCAACTGTGTATTCCTAATAGTTTCGGAATAAAGTGACTGACATACGGACAGACAGACAGACATGACGAATCTATAAGGGTTCCGCTTTTTGCCATTCGGCTACGGAAGGTAAAGTTTTTATGTTTGGATGTGGGGGTAATCCTCGGAAATACTGAGCCGATTCCGAAATTTCTTTCACTAATAGGAAGCTAAATAATCCCTAAGCATTATAGGTTATTTCTAAAACGTACTTGTGGGATTTTTTTCGGCCATAACCCGAACAAAGCCTCGGGAAAGAACTTGTCAACAATAATAATTCATAATATTGATGACATGGGAGGCTCTACACAAATACCCCTTGTCGCATGAATTTTTGCGATAAAAGGATTGAAAGTAAACAAATATTAAACGATCAAAGAAGCTTATATCGGCTTCATAAAGTATCTCTCAAACATGATTATGTATCGCTCCGAAGGGTAGGCGTTTTGGGGGACTGTGCCTTGTTTTTGACGTTCAAAAAAAGTACTGATTATACTATCAGCCTGATTTGAATAAATGATATTTGATCATTTTTCTGCTGTTTGTAAAAAAAGAAAATCGGATTCCGATTTTAGACAGGTCTCCTACTCCTCGTAGATCGAATCAGTTGGTAACTGTGCCGGCTTAGGCACGAGCTTATACGCGCTAAAACGTATATATTTACAGACTATTTATATTGTCCACAGGTGTTCTTCAGTAAACCAACATGTTGTTTGAAATACTAATAGTGGGGACCGTGGCCCTGGTGATATGGCTGCTATTCTTCAGGGAAGATGAGAATCCTCTGGACCGACTTCCTGGACCCCCTCGGAAACCTATCATAGGAAACTCCTGGGAACTGTTTCAGTCGCCACCTGGTAAGCACTGTTTTCTTTAAAGTACCGTATAACATAACACCACGCCTGTAATCCCCGAGGGGATAGGCTAAGGGGTACCTGACTGTACACCCACATTTCGCCAGTTTGGTTTGAGTCTCAAGTTATAGGGGGCCAGCCTATTGCCACTACTGCCCCACTGGGCACAGACTCCGTGGCTGCTACTGAGAAATTCCTAATGGAAAAACCCAATAACTATTTGCCTGACCTGGTAATCGAACCCAGGACCTCATGCTCAGCAGTCACGCTCGCAACCGCTAGACCAACGAGGCAGTCAGCTTTCCTTAAAGTCTCGAAATTTTAATCCTGTTCTGTAACTATTAACTATTTAAAATATGAGTTTGATTTTTTAAAGTACAACCCGGCCACATTATCTCGAGACCTCGCTGGAATGCGAACCTCCCGCCCCGTTCTCCTTTCATTAAATTAATTAACACAATATTTGTTTTGTTGGAAATCTTATTGTTTATAATAATATCCTTCTAGAGGATGCTTGGTTTGCGCACCATATCAGAGCGCCACGCGACGTGACGTCATCGACGCCAGGTCTCGAGATAATGTGACCGGGTTGTAATTTTATCCGAGGACATTATGCCCAAAGGAAATCTTGAAAAGATCGCTTTTACCGTCAAGATCGCCCATTGTGTCACCCTATTTATAAGTTCTGTATTGTGCCTGTTTGTATTGTGTACATAATAAAGAGTATTTTATCCATCTATCTTTTATGTTCTTACTTTTAAATATTTTGACACAGTCGGATCTTCTTGTGCGGCACTAGCTAATACAGAAAGCCCAAATTTAATTATATCTAAATTTTTAAAATTTAAATTTTATTACTATGTAAATATAACTTTGTTAGCTTAGTTATACATTTTATTATGCACGCTGTGGTATCTGTAAGAGAAGGAACTCTCCTACGTGATACTTTTGTCGTTGATTTATTTATTTTGTGTGTTTGTGTACATCCTTTGTTGGCGATCCTAAACAAATAAATGAATAAATCGAATTCTAAAAATTTCTTTATTAATATTAGTTTAATAGGTCATAGGTTAAAGTAACTGAATTAAGTAAACAGCCTAGAACCTAGAATCTAGATCAAACAATTTGCTAGTTTTCTCACAAAGTTAGGTTTTCTTAGAATTATAATTCGTAAATTAATGCAAGGCTAGGCGCGGTGGAACAAAGTGTTGTTCGGAGCTCAAAGGATTAGTTATCAGAAACTTTATAATGCAAACAGATTGTGATGAAAGAAAATGTTGCTGTTTCGTTAGTTTATATTATTTATGGTTGTTTCTTACCTTTTTGTTTTACCGTTGAATCTGATTAAAAAACATTTTGATAGCGTTGACGACGGACCCTTTATTTATTCATGAACTAGCACTTCGCCCGCGACTTCGTCCGTAAAAATTGTGATAGCTCGGCTAATTTGCATGTTATAAATATAATTTATAGCCCTAAATAGCACCCACGAATAAAGTAGCTTTCTGCCAGTGAAAGATTTTTTAGTATTGGATCATTGGTTCCGGAGTCATTCATCATCCTACATACAAATGTACAAAAAAAAATACCTCTTTATAATATTAGTATTAATAACCTAGTGTTTTTTTAACTGTTGTTTTGTCCCACTGCTATACCATTGATGTAAATGTGAATAACTCTGTCTATCTCTCTGTATGTTTGTCTGTTATCCTGCTGAATAGATATCGATGAAAATTGGCATATAGGTAGACCATGACCTGCATAAGGACATATAATACTTTTTATACCGGTAATACTTTCCCATGAATAATAAATACTTTCAAAAAACCAGGTAAAATCGTGGAAAAAATGATAAAATGCTAGCTTATGCCCGCGGCTTCGCGCGCGTAGTCTTCGCTATGGGATCGTTCTACCGGGATAAAACAATCCTGTGTTAATTCAAGTTATAAACTGTCTGTGTGCGAAATTTAATCCAAATCCATTCAATAGTTTTTGCGTGATAGAGTAACAAACATCCATCCATCCGTCCTCATAAACTTTCGCAATAATAATATAAGATAGGATGACCTCTATTGATTAATTACACATTAACTTCCTCTTTCAGACAAGCTTCTGGACGTCCTAGTAGACTACACACACAAATATGGCGACCGCTACGTGTTCAAAGTGATGAGTCATAGAGTCCTGCACATTTCTGGACCCGCTGATATCGAGGTGCGTAGAATCATCGTCATCGTATGCCCAGCCTTTTCTCAACTATGTTGGGGTCGGCTTCTAGTCTTACCGGATGCAGCGGAATACCAGTATTTTACTTGGAGCGACTGCCTATCTGATCTCCACAATCTAATTACAGTAAAAATCCACAACTTGACGTGCTTTCCGAGGCATGGAGGAAACACAGTATATAACGGATGGTCACTCATCCACGGCTTTTTTAATTTTTTGTCTGTGTGTCTGGTTTTTTCCGGCTAATCTCCGAAACGACTGTACAGATTTTGACGGGACTTTTACTGGAAGATAGCTGATGTTATAAGGAGTAACTTAGGCTACTTTTATTTATTAAGTATTTTAGAATAACAATTAGGGTTCTCTGCAAAACAATTAAAACCCTTGAAATTTTTAACAAAATCCGTTTCACATATGGAAGTAATATTTTAAAATAATACTTTTACGCGGACGAAGGTCTCGGGGCACAGCTAGTAAAAACTAAATACCTAAACATTTATGGTGACTTCGAAATCGTTTGATCAGAATTTATAGATTTCTAATTTCGTGTACCACTCGGTTCAGGTAAATCCCACGTTTTCATTAAATGCACCTAAATTCTCGTGAAACGTAAATTAAGCTATATTGAAACGTTGAGTCGTTGATAGAAGCCCTATCCTTCGTTGAGACTGACAGACTAAGCTTACATAGGCATTGAGTAAATCTAAAATGCCGCAAAAGCCATTTAGAGCGCAGTTCCATTTGCAATGTTTAATGAAGCACGTAAGGTTGATGTTACAATAGCACGCCCAACGTCCCTTACGGTATTTTGGCGAAATATTGTATCGAAGTTACGCCAGTTTATTATAACAGACAGTTTAATCTAACGCGTGTTTGTAAGTCAAGAAATAACAGGGTAGGTACACACGGCGGCACATGAAGCTATACATTTCCAGTATAACTTGGCCTCGTTTTGTATAGATTTTCTATTCAATGAGAGATCCGCACAAACTGGTTTTGTATAGCTTGATTGGCCGTCGTGCGTACGAGTCGACCAAGGTAATTGGAAAACTGTCAGTTTTGACGTCTTTCGCAGATATTTGATGGGTATGCAGTATGAACGGTTGAAAGCCGAATGTTACGGCGGGTGGGTCATTTGGGTCTCTCAGTTGTCTTATTGCAGCAGTCCGTTCTGATTCTGGATTTGTGCCCGATTTATGGTAATGAGATTCGCCCGCTATTTTTATTTAAGCTTTTATTTAACTTGCCTTTGTTAGTTAGTTGGTTGGTTCGGTTCCATCGGCCATCCGTTCTGCGGGCAATGTGCCCTGCCCACTGCCACTTAAGTTTGGATATTCTTCGGGCTACGTTGGTAACCTTGGTTCTCTTGCAGATCTCCTCATTTCTGCTTAATTTTAATCACGCAAGGAAACTCCGAGCATAGCCCTCTCCATTGCCCTTTGAGTGACTTTAAGCCTTGTCAATTGCCAATGTCGATAGGTAAACCTATTTTTTTAATTTTAATAAAGTTTTTTTTTTAAACAAAGCTTTTGTGGGTGTTCCATAGATACACCTCTGCCTAACCCTTCGGGGAATACAGGCGAGATGTTATGCTGTGATGTTTCGGTTACCAACTTAAACTGAAGATTAATTTATTAACTTATATCTAAGTTAATAAATTAATCTATATAATATGATACGTGATCAGACATAGGTACGTTGTGAATTATGTATTTGCTAAAGGCTAAAGTTTTATTTAACTAGCGATCTGTCCGCTCTGTAAAGTTGCAATTTACTGCTGTGACGACTTGTCCAAACATTGTGCTCTCTGTAATGTTAATGTTTTATACATGACGTTCCTCCTCCCGTTTCCCCACACCCTCCGTTCCCATCCGTCCTTTTTACCTTCCAGAATTATTGTTGTTAGTGATGGTGAAACCAGCATCAAAATCCACTTAGTTTATAAGAGCCAAGTTGCCGCACACACAGACATGTGACGACATATATTGTCACAATGTCACAAGTCCTTATAACTTCATCCTACGGATAATGAGAAAACGGGGTCAAAATTATCTCGGAACTCATTCCAAGCAGTCGGGCATTAAAATTAGGCTTCATAAAACCATTTAAAATGTCACTATCGATCGGGTACGGGGAAATTCACAAATTGTGCTTCAATACTTTTTAATTCACTCACTCCTTTGATTGAATGAAATGAGCATTTCATAAAATAAGTCAGTAAGTAAATAGTGGAAATGCACGACGCATTTGTACAAATACGTCATATTATCATATTACACGTTTATGTTTATTTTTGTTTCATTCGTTCAAATTTTTTTTTATTTGTCCTATTTGACCACCACTTGGCACCACATTTGACACCACATCACTTGGCCCTATTAGAATATCAGCGCTATGACATTTTTAAATGTTACAGCACCTATACTTGCTAAAGCTACAGTTTTGTTGCAGGTGGTACTGACCCATTCAAAGAACATAAAGAAGAGTGTTCCATACCAGTTCCTGAAGGACTGGCTGGGCAATGGACTGCTACTCAGCACAGGTTGGTATCTTAGCCATATGTATAAGGGAACCACACGTATCAACGCCGAAGAGTACGACTGATGCCGAGTCACATCGTCCATACCGAAACAAGGCGAAGAACGTCGTTTTCCATTTATTGCGTGGCCTTCTTTGCCAACTTTCAGAATGCACCCTTCCTCCGGTACAAGCCGATTCTGCGTCGATAAATAAAGTCACTCCGTAGATATCACAAATACCAGAAGAAATTTTTAAATGGGTAATAAATTATTATCAATGAGATTGTAGCTCGTTTTACACTTTTGTTTTTCAGTATTTTGTATGAAACAGGTATTTTTTTCAAGCAACGTTCATAAAATCAGGTATGTTGTGCGACCTCCATCATGGTAATTGTACATACTTCAACAGGAAGCAGATAATTTAGTTTTTCTATGATGTTTTGCCATTAGATTACTGAATAGTCACTGCGTTACACGCCACTTAATATTCAACCCTATGTAAAACCAACTAAATGGTTCATTTTTGTTTTTATTCACCTACCAGGTGGTCTACCATGACGTCTCTTTCCCACACTGGAATTACTCCTGCTTTAAGACGTCATAGAACACCCCTGTACGTACTTTTGGCAGGTGTTTATCCCATATTTCTCAGGACAAAACTAACTAGTACAAATACTAAGTTAGCGAACCTTGCCAAAGACTCAATTACAGACCCGAAAATTCAGTTCCCCAATCCCAAAAAATTAATAGGACAAGCTTAATTTTCGGCTGTACGTCCGCTAGCTCAATGATATAATTGATATAGTCAAAAGAGTTAACTCTTTTGACTCTTCTACTTCTACTGCCTCTTCAATCTACATTATACTTTTATTATAAAGTACTACTTTGGTTGAACGCGCTTATCTCAGGAACTGCTGGTTCGTATTGAAAAAATATTTTAGTGTTGGATAGCCCCTTTATCGAGGAATTCTTTAGGCTACATAACATCACGCTACGACCAACAGGAGCAGAGTATCAATGACTACTACTAAATCCTACAATTTCAATTTTGCGAGTGTGGTCCCTCAGTTCACACGTACATGAAAAATGTTGCAAAAAAGGAAAATTAGTATTTTTATAATTATCTCAATATTTCACGCGGACGAAGCTCGCAGGCAACAGCTAGTTGTTAATAATTTTCGAGGTGGAACAGTTTAGCAGAACTCTTAAGTACTCGCGAAGTTTTCTCAACTAAAACCTTTCTTCACGGTGCGGTGTGTCCATATTAGTAATCATATCTTCTTCCCCTCCAGGTGCTGATTGGCATAAGCGCCGCAAGATTCTCACCCCAACCTTTCACTTCAACATCCTGAAAAACTTCGCGCTGGTCATCGAGGAGAAGACCCAGGCCATGGTGAAGATGCTCAAGGAGAAGAAGGGAGAAGAAGTGAGCCTGATGCCCATGATCAGCGACTTCACGCTGTTTACTATCTGTGGTAAGTTCTTGAAAAATGAGACGTGTTTTATGACCACTGAAAAATACAAAAATCTTTTAAATTTTGTCACTACAAATATCGTTATACAAAACACAATAAGCCTATTATGTTCCCACTGCTGGGACACAGGCCTCCTTCCTGTGAGAGGGAGTGGGCCGTAATCCATCACGTGGGCCCAGTTCGGGTTAGTAGTACATGTCTTCGAACTTTTGGTTCTAGGACTGTTTTCGTCGCGTTGTTTTCCATGACCGTATTGAGAGCAGTGGTGATGAATAAATAAATTATACAGAGTTTTGGGTACGAACCCATAACTGACGTAGATTTGAGTCGATCACCGACCACTCCAGTGGTATCGACTCAAATCTACGTCCTGCTTTTGGTGCCATGAACCGATTTGAAAAAAGCGGAAGACAAAGATCTTTTTGATGAAATAATATAACACAACAAAAATCATTCAACGGTGGCCATATTCGAATTTTGACGACGAAAGTCCCCTTCATCTGTCAACCTCGTAATTGTTTTACCACTTTAAGGCTGTATGTCACTGGACAGTTTCAGAAACGCAAAGTATAGTATGACCATTTAAGGCGTGAAGGCACATGAGTAGGAAAACGGAACAGAGGTTAAGCTTCATACAACCGCGCGAATCGGTTGCACTTCTACAAGCACGCGGGGCATGTGTGCGTGACCACTGGCCGCTTGTCGCGTACGCGGCGAGACTGGAAAAAACCGGTTTACGCTGGCACAGCCAGTGGACAATCTCAGGGTTAGCACGGCACGGTGCCATGGCAACCAAGGGGCACGTTGTTTGTTTTGTCAGTTGCAAGATTGGTTGCAAGTTTGAATATTAAAATTAAAATGGTTGTTTATTGTACTGTGTGTATGAATAATAGTAGAAAAAACAAAAATATATCATACTTTAACTATCCCAAGGAGTACAATAGGTAAGTAAATATTTGACTATTACTTTTTCAAGTAAGTACCTATATTTTATTGTATGATCCTATTTTTAAATAAGAAGAGGATACTACTCGGTGTGTTTTTACCCGACTGCGGCGAAGCCCAAAAGGAGGGTTATGTTTTTGACCTGTATGTATGTAAAGTCTGTTTCTATGTTCCCTCGTAACTAAGGAGTTAAGGAGCCCGGTAAGCCGAAGATTATCGAGTTACGACAAGGACAGAAAAAGAAAGTATGTATGGGAGAACAAGATAGAATGAGTAATGGTCTATATCGTATTTGGTACCAACTAGTTTTTTTATTTTGTTGACTTATTTACATTTTTTTATTATACTCCCCCTGCATTTTATGCTTCACTTTATTTTCGGCTTTCTTGTCATGGGTGTCATTTTCGTGGTTTTTGGGGTCGCTGATAACTAAAATTAGGTCAAAATGAAAATCCAAGATGGCGCCGACTAAAATTTTCGGTTTCGTGTCATAGGTGTCATTTTCGTGGTTTTTGGGGTCGCTTATAACGAAACTGAGGTCAAAATGAAAATCCAAGATGGCGCCGACGGAAATTTTCGGTTTTGTCGTCATGGGTGTCATTTTCGTGGTTTTCGGGGTCGCTGATAACAAAAATGAGGTCAAAATGAAAATTCGAGGGCACCAACATTTTTTTTTGTTTTTTTCGTCATGGGTATCATTTTCATGGTTTTCGGGGTCACTGATAACGAAAATAAGGTCAAAATAAACAGAGATAAAAACTAAAAAAAATGTAATTCTCATTTTTTTTCTTCGGGTTCCCCTGACTGAATTTTCACCCTTCGCCACTGGACTGTATCATACTCAATAATAAAACTGTATAACAAATGTTTTGTTTAATTTGTCTTAACATATTGTGACAACCCTACCAAAATAGGTAACAATTTTGAACGTTCTTTAGAAGCTTTAACTCTGTTCCGTTTACTTACTCAAAATAAACAGAGATAAAAACTAAAAAAAATGTAATTCTCATTTTTTTTCTTCGGGTTCCCCTGACTGAATTTTCACCCTTCGCCACTGGACTGTATCATACTCAATAATAAAACTGTATAACAAATGTTTTGTTTAATTTGTCTTAACATATTGTGACAACCCTACCAAAATAGGTAACAATTTTGAACGTTCTTTAGAAGCTTTAACTCTGTTCCGTTTACTTACTCATGTGGTGAAGGTATGAGGTCAAGGTGGCGCTGGTTGTCAAGCAAAAATCGATATGTCAAACTGGGTACATTTATATTTATTTTCGGTTTTCTCGCCTGCACACATAAGTTGGTTAAAGTGTACCGAGTTCTTTCAACCTTGCACTACCTACAACTGTTTGCAAAAGTAGACCAACCATTTAAACATTTAAAAGTGAACGTGGACGGACATAAAAAGGAAATATTCATGTTTCCGCAAAGTGACTCTTATATTTTACATTTAGTAATGTCACGTACAAGATGCCATGACTTGATTGTTAAATTGTACGTTAATTAAGTTCACGGCTAAGGTCGGGAGAATACTGACGTAAACATAATACGCTTTGAGAACTAAAGTGCCTTGAAAGACTCCGTTTCTTGTGAAAGTACTTCGTTTGTCTTCCAGTTACAAAGAGGAACATATGTACTATTAGGTACTATGATACGACATTAGAGAGAGAACATTCAACAAATGAATTATTTTGTTAGTTTTTCATCTACGGAAACATTACATGTATTTATTAAATAACAATTTACATGCGAACCTCTGGTTTCGTGGTCAGTAATATGCACTTTTAGCTCTTGATTGACATTGTCAGTAGAGTTTCGTTTCTGACAGTAAAAATGTGTGAAACTATATGCGTAACAACATCTTTAATAAAAACGGGACGTTTACCATGTTTAACATAACATAACGCCTGTTATCCCCGAAGGGTTAGGCAGAGGTGTACCTAATATAGTACACCCACATTTCACCAGTTGTGTTTAAGTCGCATGTAATAGGGGCGAGCCAATTCCCATCAACTGGGCACAAATCCAGACTCCGTGGCGGCAACTGAGAAATTCCTGATAGAAAAACCCAATAACACTTTGCCCGACCTGGGAATCGAACCCAGGATCTCGCATTCGCGACCACTAGACCAACGAGGCAGTCTACTTAGTGCAGTGTATTTACCATGTTTACTAGGTAGTTATTTTGAGTTCCCGATAGTTCGGCGCTGTTGCAAGCACCATGATCACAGATAAACTGCAGTTATTGCGGGTGGGTGTTTATGAGCAGACAAATCGATTTACCCTATTCCTAGTACGTTTTAACGAGCTCGGTACCGCTACCACTGTCACTCACAATTCGATTCTGTTCCCGACACACGAAACCAACTGTGTCCGCTCACGAAGTTTATTTCTTCATCGTAACAGTTAGTGACCATTTCAGTTAAAACACTTATAACTGTATAAATTTTATTGCCAAAACAATATGGCGGCGTTGGTTCCTATTAAACAACGCGCCCAAAAGAACCATACGGCGCTATAGCAACTTTAAGGCTGAAGCCGAACGAGCGTAATTTTTTGAGCTGTGAGTCGCGTAAAATGAGTCGCGGAATTGACGCTGCATTCGGTTTTATACTAAAGTCCTGTTTGTACCACACGGCGACGCAACTTTAGTATGAAATCGAATGCAGCGTTAATTACGCGACTCACAGCTCAAAAAATTACGCTCGTTTGGCCTCAGCCTTAATAGAGATAGTCACCTATTTTATTTTGGAAATACATCGCTCGAATCAGTCGAAGTTACAATTGTTATTCTACGAGAAAATCGTTTTGAATCTAGCCTATACATATTAGTGCTGTACGAGGTTATTGGAAAGTATTCAGTCTCAGACCTTAGTCTATGTCAGAATGATCTTTCCGCTACGACGTAGAGATCAATTGTTCATATTTTTTATACAGCATTGTGTGATACCATTCATTGTACAAATTACGCCAATCGACGCGACCGCTTCCCTTGGACTCTAATATACATATAATCGCTGAAGTGATGTCATCAGTCCCTATAATTACGTCTTATTTGCAGCAAAACTGTGTAAGGGTATATTTTTTGCATTTTATGAGCGTGCCTCAATCATTGTAATTTATACCTTATGTCAATGACATAAAAGTCAGTAATTTGCAACTGCAGTATCTGCTTGTCATCTGATGGACATGATTGCAGGCTGGAGTCAGGTAGTTCGTATCTGAGATCGTGAGGTTGTGTTTTGCATTCAAAATAATGTAAGGTTGATGACTTTAAAACTCGTAACGATTAAAATTCAAAAACTGCAAGGATAAAAGCTTGAAATAAAATATCAAAAACATATTTTTATTTTAATCTGTATGTTGATGATGAAGACGTTGAAATTATCACTAGCGATCCGCTTTCGGTTACTTATTTAAACGACTTGACAAAACATTGTGATTTCGTTACTTCATGTTAGTTTAATATTAATTTATTAGACATCGAAAACTTGCGGAACACATCCTCCAAAATAATGAGGAAATACGCGTTGAAATCCGTTGAGTGGTTTAGTAGAACAAGTCAGTCACAAATGTATAGGTTATTATGTCTACGATTAAACTGAAGTAGCGAAATAAAAACCATTCTTAGAGAAACACTGTTTTAAGCTTTCACGGTTTACAACTAAACTTATACTGACACTTACGGGATATCTTCCATCTTCTTCTTAATATCGGGAGCTCAAAATAATGTTCAATCACGGAAGATATCCCATAAGTGACAGTATAAGTTCATTCTTAGAGACACTGAAATCAGCAACGCTTTTTGTTTCCTATCGTTGGAACGACTTATTTTTTCTTGAGCCTAGTATGTAGCCACGATAATCCATTTAATTGCAGCGTCTGTGGCGATTTTAGGTTCTTTAAAGTACAGAACACCAGTAGCGAAGGGTAAATTTTTGTAAGAGGTAAGCCGGAGTAGATATCTTTAATGTGATTATATTATTTGTCTATAGAATACTGACTGTGCCATTTTTCAAGGGAATCCGGTGGGAATCGAGTTGTATGGAACCTTCGCCACTGCAGAACACTGAAAGCACTAAAGCTGAAAGCTCTTAAAAAATCTTCTTGCATACTTCTATCGTGGTTGGCAATGTTACTTCTTCTTTCTTAACTTAGTTACCGTAAGGTTGGTAACAGATACAGGAGCGAATCGACATAAAAGTTTGAAAGGCATTTTAACGTTAAATTAACATAGTATGTGGTCAACAAGGTCTTTAAATAATGCGACTTTTTGGTAACATTACATTTTTGTCTCTATTCTCGTCTGTGTCCGTCTCTTTAGCCCGTTTTACCTTTTAATGGATATGCAAGTAAACTTGATATTAGTACCTATAAGGTCCTGCATGTTATTAATCTTAGCTCAGCTATTATCTCATATTATGTCAATAAACTCAAGGTTCTGCAGTTGCACTTGACACAAATATACTTGTCTTATAAGTGCTAGGTAGCGTTCTCATATCTCCATAATCGGTTATGGAGCATTTAGTCTGGTTCGTCAATATAGTCAGTTATCACTGCATAGGTCAAAGCGTCCATTAGAGTATAATTATTTATACGGGGTGGAAGGGAAACCGATGCGAAAACGGTTACCACATATTTAGTTCATCATTCTGAGGGGGAGTCAAAAATTTTCTATGTGGGGGGCCACATAGAAAATTTTTGATCGGTAATTAAAAAAATAAATAATCAGCTGTTTACAAACACGGGCAAAATGCATTTGCATCTGCTGTCCATGGTATCGCCAATAATTGAAAAGCAAATTTAGAAAACTGAACGACTGGCACACACGTTACGATTATCGACACAGTTTCTTCCGATTCCGATTTATCTATCCAAAATTTCATACTGCTCCGTTCAACTGTACAGTTTGATAACATCGGACAAACTGTACAGTTTTTCTCATACACACATGTAGATATATCGTTGCTGTTTGAACTGTACCGTCCAATCGTAAAGATTTTTCGTAACGTGTGTAGCAGCCATTACCCTTTAGCGATGCCATTTTGCATCGATTTATCAAAATATAATGCAGTTCCTTGCAAAATTTCAGTATCCTCACGGTTCAAAGTATGAAATAGTTTTTTTTGGGTCTCCATTGTATACGGCCACTTTGCACCATATATCTATCTTTTTCTAAATCCATAAAACAGAAATAATGGCAAATATACCGTTGTATTCCATTCGAACGAATGCAATAAAATATATTTCGATTTCAATTACTTCCAATTGCTGAAGATCTACCGTCTCGCATTCCTTGTATTTATTTATCTGAATGAGTTTCCTCGAAAACAATCTCACTATCAAAGTTTATTTTCTCAACGTCTGAGTTATTTTTAATGTCAGGCTATTTGCTGATGAATTGATAGCTTAATATAGCAAACATTACTTGTACTATGTGTTTTTATTAAAGTAGCTACAAGGATGAAGGATCATCGCTAATAAAAACTGCTGTTTCGTACGAAAATTTTAGACAAATATTTAAACTATGAAAACGTATGGAACAGCTATTTAAAATTGATGGAAAGTATATCTTCAGTTTATACTACAAGTCATTGCAAAGGCAATTAGTAAAAGTTTTAGATCCCAAAATTTGGATCCCTTTAAAACAGAGTCGAATTTACCTGCCCTTATTACGCAAATCGATTCAGCAGCAACTTGAAAAAAGTAATTAGGGTCCTTGTTCCGTGAAGGTATCCCTTTCAAAGTGGAGGACAGCCTCACACAAACTCGTTAACTTAACCTTTCCATGCATACTTAAATAATATTCCTTTTCATAACCAGAGACTGCAATGGGGACTAAGCTGGATAATGACCAAACATCAGCTAGCCTTGACTATAAGAACGCTATCCTGACCATGGGGATTCAGATGTTGAGACGGATCACGAGAATTTGGATGCACAGCGATCTGATATTCAAAAACTCCCCTCAAGGGAAAGAGTTCGCCAACACCCTGTCTGTAGCTCGGTCGTTTGCTGATGATGTTATCATGGATAGAAAAGCTCAAAGAGTTCAGAATAAGGGAACTGAGGAAGCTGAGGTGTCTGATGGCTTTGGAACTAAGAGGAGGATGGCTATGCTGGACCTGTTGCTGGAGGCAGAGGAGAAAGGGCAGATTGATATGGAAGGCATCCGGGATGAGGTCAATACGTTTATGTTTGAGGTAAGTCACCATAATCCTCCAGGGCGAATGTAATTAACGAAACTGATTCCATTAGTACATTCAAATTGCGTTTAAGAGCTGTCAGTGTTATCATTGCTATGGAAAATTGACACTGGCAGCTCTTGATTGCGGTTTACTCGCGCTGATTGAGGGCTGTTCATTACTCAATTCGCCCTCAGAGTGCTAACTAATAATATTGTCGTAAATGAATTAGTTGAAAATCACACCGATTTATTTATGAGCAAGGTAAATTATTATCTACCATTCCCGACGTCAAAAACAGGAAAACAAGTTTACCAAATAACGAGTAACTTAACTCAAATCATTCAAAGATATTGGAGTATTTTGACCTTGCAGATTATTTTATTCTACACAATAACTATTGTCCTCAGAAACAATGAAAGAAATAAGTGATGTTTATTTGTAAGGGACTTTAGAACTTTCTGTATAACAATATATTAAGGGATCTGTGAAGCCGATATCCAGCTTACAGAAAAGTTTCTTTCCCAAGTGGTTCAGAAAAAACTACACCTTACGGACGAAGAGACGAAACGAAGAAATAGCTATCAATCTTCGAGCTACGGCTAGAAGATTGATAACTCTTTTACTATCAAACAAAATGAGCGATGAAACAGACTTTTTACTCGCTAGCTCTTGTTAGAAAATCTCCGAATATAATGAACATCGATATGTGAATACGACAAAAGAAAAATAATATTGATAAAATGTTTTTTTCTTGGGTCAACGACCGCAGGATCGCGTATAACTACTTGATACAGGAGTTTAGAAAATCCGTTTTTGTTTTTTCGTGTTTAGACTTTAGATAGTGGTTATAGTCCAAGCTCATAGCTAAATAATGACAGCCTCTCTGGTTGATCTTCGGGTTAAACCGCGCTTGCCTAGGTTGGTACGTGGATGGGTTACATACCAATCACCCATTACATACCAAGTTTCCTCCACGGCTGTCATTTGTAGATCTTTGACAGTCGTTATTGTAGGTAGTCAGTGGCCCGAAAGTCTGACAACCAGTTATAGCAAGGGGAGGATATTACCCAGAACTAACTGGGTTGTGGAGGTCAGTTCGGCAGTTGCTCCATGTAAAATACTGGTATTCAGCTAATTCCGGTAAGACTGGAAGCTGACCCCCACATGGTGGGCAGATGATGACTAGTTGAACTTTACTCAAAATTAACTGATATTTTAAGTAGGTCGTTGAACCAATCGAAATTGAATTTTTTGAATTTTATTTATCACGATTGTTTATCGATACCCATCACCTTACCGCTGGATGCGAGACGCACGGGACCGGTCAATGTGGCGACACTTGGGGGAGGCCTATGTCCAGCAGTGGACGTCTTTCGGCTGAAATGATGATGATGATGACCAACCACCTCTGCAGAGCTTCACTAGCTAAGTTAATTTGACCCTGCAGTTGCAGAAATAAAGAGTGTTTTGTTTTCAGGGTCACGACACGACGGCTATAGCTATCACTTTCGGTCTGATGCTGCTGGCTGATCACGAAGATGTTCAGGTAAATTCTTTAATCTATTTTTCTCGTTCACGATCTCGGGCGATGCAACTTGCGGCGAGCGAAACGCACTGGTTCACTTTTTTCCTTCGTTTTGACTCATGGCGTGCAGTTTGTTTTCTCCGTAGTGGCTGTCGCAAAAGGCGTGTCGTTATGAGCGGTCACTATGGCCAGACCTTTACATCCTAAATGGTTAGAGGCTATCATATAAAACAAACCTCATTCGAGGTTGCTCTTGCGACTTCTATGATGAATTGCATTCCTACGGGATATGAATTTCGCTTTTATATTTATTTTAATTTCCCTTGTGCAAATTGGAACAAGTGGCGCAAATAAAATTCAATCATAGACTTCCGAGTTGTGCTTTTAATGAAACCTTGCTGGAAACAGAAATGAAATCCCGTTTGTCCTCTCTCAAAGAAAATGCAAAAAATATTCAGTTTTCTCTAACAACGAAATAACTGATATTGCGAGTATTTTGTACATTTGTAGATTGTTATTAAGAAAGACGCAATAAATTCGTTATAAATTCGCGTTATTTGAATATAATTCCTTGACAAGATTTTTAAACTGGTAACTTTAGAGTCAAAGAATTTCAATGCGGATTAGAACGCCATTGTCACATATACGTGACAAGCAAGCGCGTGCCCCGTTCGCCAAACGACACACACATATGTGACAAAATGGTAGGTGAAATTGTGGCTTGGCGTGCCCACGCGCGTGTGTTTATGCTCAGGCGTTCAAAACGTTAAACTATAAGTTCCTGAGACCCGAGAGTTCAGATTTATCCCTTAGTTTCCTTTAAGCTATTTGAGAAATATTGTGACAAAAAAAAGAGACAATATCCAATAGACAGGTTCCAGTTTTTAGTTTAGAGTCGCAACCTTAATTACCGGTTCCCCTTATTCATTTCCATCCTTTCCCAGGACCGCATCTGCGAGGAGGTTGAGAACATCCTGAATGGCGCTGAGCACGTGACCATGTCTGACCTGGCTGACATGAAGTACCTGGAGGCTGTCATCAAGGAGATCCTGAGGCTGTATCCTAGTGTGCCGTTCATCGGGAGAGAAATTGTTGAAGATTTCAAACTAGGTAAGACGGATGCTACAGTCCTATCTGTGTCAGCAGTGGGAGACGTTAGAGGAGGACTATGCCAGGAGGCACACTGAACTGAGAGGCATTCTTTAAGTACCACCATAATGTAAATAACATACAATAGAAATAAAGAACCTCATGCTCAGCAGTCGCGCTTGTGACCATTAGACTAACGAGGCAACGAGAAAAAGTATTCTTTGCGTTATAAACTATCTGTGCGCCATGTTTCATCCAAAACCGTAGAGTATTAAAAATCCATCCATTCATCCTCACAAACTTTTGCATTTATTACATAGTAGTAAGACAGTTTCCCAGGAACCGGTTTTTCACTACTTCTCAGCATTTTACCTGGACGAATAAACTCCCAAATTCATAGCCTAGCTCCCTTTGATCACAGAGGCCGTTGATATTACAATTTTTTTCTAGGATATTCTCTAATAAATTCATCATCTTCCCGCCCTTGTCCCAACACGACGTGTCGATGCAACACGTTTTTTTCTTCCATTCTACCCTGTCAATCGTCACGCTATCATTTACTCCTTTTTCCTTCATATGATTCTTCACACTAATGCTCTCACAGGATATTCTCTAGTAAATTGTGATTTTGCTGGCATCCTTACTCCTCAGTAGAGTTAACTGGCACTTACCGGCACGTCGCGCGTCGTTGCGTCGTGTTGCATGTCATCGTATCAAATATTAAGTATTTCGCGCTGAAGGAGTCTTGAAATGTAATTTGCTTCTACGTATGTGTAGGGTGAATTTAGTAAGAAGAGGTGTTATTTTTAGTAGGGAAATAATTGTTATTCTGTTCATTTCTTGTTGAAAAGGTCAAATAAAATTGCGTAGCAAAACTCTGCAGACGTTGTGGGTACTGTATCGATCTCATATCTAGATAGAACAAAAGTCTATAACTCAGAAACTATTCTAATTTCTTTGATAACATTAAAATGAGGTACAGTTTGTATGTTTGTATATCTTCGGAACTTATGATTCGATTCTGAAATTTCTTTCAGTAATAGGAAACTACATTATCCAAAGTGTCATAAGCTATATTTAAAACGTTCCCGTGGGGTAATATCCGACTATAAAGCGAGTGAAAGCGCGGGCAAACGCTAGTAATGCATAATTCTATGTCGTCTTGGCGTCGGACATCTTTTGCCTAAAATAATGTCTATATACCTATAAAGGGTGTAAATAGACCCTTAACATATCCAAAAGGCACTTGTTCTCCCCGTCTTTGCGATCATTTTTTATTCTAGACCATTCCTGGGTACCTTCAAGTTACGGAGATATTGGGGTCAAAGTTCCAACTTTTTCACAAGTTTTTTTTTAAATACATGTTTTTAATGTAAGATTTTTTTTTTTTTACTTTACACACCTCCACGACCCCCGTACTATTCAATCCATCCATCAGCACAATGCTTTAAGTGTTTTTCATCGAGTCCTACCATGTAACGTGATTTTTCACTCCAAAAAAAAAGTCGATTCCCAGCAATAATTTTTGCGTAAAGTTACTTAGTTTGATGTACAGAACGCTGGTATTGGTTGACGGCTTCGTGAAGGGTCTGTTTACACCCTGTAAATGCTAACATCACTAAACCTCCCCCAGGTGACATACTAGTGAAGACAGGAACGACAGTCGACGTCCATATCTACGAACTCCATCGTCGCGAGGACCTGTTCCCCGAGGCAGAGAAGTTCAAACCTGAGCGGTTCCTGACCAACGAGACGAGGCACCCCTACGCCTATGTGCCGTTCAGCGCCGGTCCCAGGAACTGTATTGGTTAGTAGATGGTTGTACATAGGGAAATCAGCAACTTGGGCAACATGGGAAGTTATGTGGATGTGGTCAAAATTGGCTATATTCATGCACAGGGCTCGTATTTTGGGTTTGGTCAAAAGTTTACAAAATAAAAAATGGTAACAACACAAAGTGATGTTTACTAAACCTGTTTTCACCGAAGGAGGCCGTACACATCGAAAGGAGGCTTGTGTCCCAGAAGTGGAAACTTTACAGGCTGATTATGCATTATAGGTAACCTAACTAAACCTGCGGGCTCACCCATATTGCGCCAAAGCAAAATGGTGGTCGCAGCAAAAAAATAATCTAAAAGCATCTACCAAATATGAATGAATACCAAAACAAACCGGCCGGTCGGTGAATTCAACTTACAAAACACTTGATGGTAAACTGGTAGGTAGAATTTAACTAATAGCCTGTACCTTTTTTACCCGACTACGACGAAGCCAAAAAGAAGTTTTATGATTTTAGCAGTCATATATAGACTGCTAAAGTCATAACCCTTCCTTTATATATGTATGTTTGTATGTTCCTCCGTAGCGCCTAAACTATTCATCCGGTTTTGATGAATAAGGTGTCTATCGATTCGTTATTATGGGCCGTGTATCATTGGCTACATTTTAACCAACTTCAACAAGACGAGTCGATTTGACCTTGTAAATCCCGAATTTAATTAGAGCGTGATTTGTCAGTAGTCGGGTTTTTTAGTTGTAGTATATACCACAGTCACACAAACTCTTGTTCTTAAATATTTTGTTGGATGCACACTGGTGTTACTGAAGTCCAAAAGTGACGGTTACCATTAGGGTTGATCCTTATCATCGGGCAGTACGGAAGCGCACGTTTCCATGCTCCTATTGCGAGAAATAGACCGTGCTGCCGAGCGCGCCGTCGTCGGCATCCATGCTTCCGCATGCGATAGCATTCCCGCTGGCTGCTCTGTTCCTCGCTCTAGCAAACGACGGTTCTAAGCGAAAAAAAAAGAATAGGCATGGAAAAGTGCGATTCTTTGCTATCAGATGAGGTTCAACCCTTAGGTTTTCTTATCAAGGAAACACAAAGCAACTGTCGTTCTTTATGTCTAACCCCATAGGACCAAAGTCTGATTTATCTGACTGTTGAAGATCCTTTTCTTGCCAACAGGCCAACGTTTCGCAATGCAAGAAATGAAGACCGCCCTGGCTGAGGTCTGTCGCAACTTCAAGCTCGTGCCCAAGGTGAAGGGAGCCAGACCCAGGGTCATGGCTGACCTGGTGTTGAGGCCCGTTGACCCCATCTACGTCAAGTTTATCCCACGTAAAGTTAATGCATAGGGAACCTAATGAAGAAGTGATGACCTATCTACTACTTCCTGGATCAAGAAACATATGAAAAACTAACAGACCCGCACCAGCTTCACCCACTGACGAATTTTTATACATACTTAATTTATTTTTATGCAAAATAAATGAATATGAATATGAATACTTTCAAGCCCTATTTCATCCGCTTAGGGGTTGAATTTTCCAAAATCCTTTCTTAGCAGATGTCTACGTCATAATAGCTATCTGTGTGCTAAATCCACCGATCCGTCCAGTGGTATGAGCTATGCGTTGATGGTTATAGACGAGTATGAGTCCTCGCAAAGATATAAATATTTGAATTTAAATGGAATGTTCTGAAGGTTGATCACGTATTGGTTCAATTAGTATCGTAATACCTACGGGGATTATGGTTATTGTTAGGACTTTGTGGACGCTTAATGTACCTTTGATGGGGCAAGGCGGAGGACTCATTAAAGCGTTCAGTCTATAGTCACAGTCAAGATTAGCAATTTTAAAAGTAGAAATTGTAGGCCCCGTGTCGGTTAACGAGATACAATATAATATTAACAGGTTGATCGCTGTCTGTGCCCATCGCTGGCAAGAACGTTGTCACGTAAACAACTCGTGTTTAGTTTCTATGTCTACTCGCTTGTCGCTAATCGCTGGCTGTAAGACATCAGCTTGCACCACCAATCAAAACATTTGGAATTAAACTAATTTAAATTTTAAAACAACGTTCTATCTCTGACAGCTTTATGATGAAAACAGAACGATGTTTTAAATTCGTTTAGCGATTAATGTATTTAGTGATTAATAGTGCAAGTGGGCCTTAGAATTGTAAGTGCTTGTATGGTTGAATTTTTGCATTAATCTTATAAGTAATTTTAACGATTGATGCAAAGGACCAATATTAGAATTTTTAATCGCTAGAAAGCAGCAAAATAATTGAAATTGTTAAATATTTATAGTTAAAGTATTTCGGCTAGTGAGGAAATCATCAAAAATTTTTATCTTAAGTTTAACTCTAAGACTTTTGGATCGTAAGATGTTCTACTAATATGTAAGTTAAGCGTTGTAATAAGTTTTAGCATTTACTGGGCAAGTTTAACTTAGTTCAATTCTGTTAACTTTTAAGTACATTTCAATTTATCTGATAAGGCTTAGCTGGAAGTATTGCTTGCATAATGTAAGTACATATTTTTTTAAAATAAAAGTATAAAAGAAACTATGTTTTTTTATTATTGACCTTGGAGGTATTTTATATAATATCCGGCTCGAAGGACCAAAATATGTCGGGGGTCGAAGCGAGGTGTCGGGTGTTAAAAAGAAATCAATGTTTATGTTAACTACTATTTATTGTCTCACTCTCAAACTGTTTTTAATTCTTGTTTGAATACACCCGACTAAAGCACAGACAAAAGTGCACTGAATATAAAATACTAAGTAATAAAATTAGGTTAACGCGTCACGCCGATAATGCAAACTATTAACTAAGGTGTTCGGTGAAAACACCGAACGTGATTGTGGTGATTCATATTCACTGCCTCCTATAATCATACCAGAGGCACCCGGTATTATGTCTAGTAGTTATCCGTATGTAAGTTGCATTTAAACGTCGGGAAAAAAATACATTTACAAGGTCTATCGCTTCATACACGAAATATTTTAAGAGTAACTTCTATAAGTCGTTGAGTCACCAAAGCAACGAAAAAAAAAAAATTATCTCCGTGTTTTTGTTTTTACGAAATTATTATATTTTTATAAAAATTTGAGAGTTTTTGATAACAGTAGGTAAATATGACGTAGTAAACTAGCGACATGGATGTTCAAAAATAAGGAGCCAGTATTTATTTTGTGGGTCAAGTAATTTTAAGTTATTTATTTTTTATAAAAATATACTTAGATAAAAAAATCCCTTGAAAAGGATTTGTTATAGACGTTAGATGATTCACTGAAAATATTACGTGTATGAATAGTTAGACCTTATATTGTCGAGTAATGCAAACGTGTACAGTCACGAGCACCAATATGTAAACACTTTAAAAGTGTTTTCTCCTAGGTACTGTTCTGATTAAAATTTCATGTTGATACGAACATAGTATTCTGGAACTGATATTTTTATGAAAAGTACTATATCTTCAAGTTACAATCGTTTTTTCCCTCGAAAATTGCTTATAAAGGGAAATGCCCATTTGGTGAAGAGGTTTTGGCCAAGTGACGCCCATGAAAGAAACCAACGATAGACATTAGGGTTGACATCACAGATAAAGAAAACAAACACTAATTGTACATAGAACTCGGTTGGAACTCGGTTGAACTTACTTGTAGTGGTGCAATCCATTGTTGAATGATAGATCGAACTTCCACATTGCTTAGGGTAAATCTCTTAAGTCTTCGTGTATCCACGCCACAGTTGACACAGAGATGGCTCCGTGTTAAGCTGGTAAGTACATCTAAATCAGGTTCCATAGTCGTGTCGGGTCCTTCGTGAGAAACAGGTACGGTATCCATTGGCAAGCCGGTGTCGTCGTGGGAAGCGGGTACGGAATCCAAGGCAAAGCTGAGGTCGTCATCGGGAGCGGTTACAGAGTCCATAATCGTAAGCAAAGTCGTCGGAAAATCAAATAGAAAAACGCAGGAGAAAAAATCACGAGTCGCAAGAGAACAGCAAACAACAACAAACAAAATGTGAAATGTCAAAGTCAATCAGTTGTCAAAATGTCAAATACGATTATTATTGATCTAGGGATGTCGAAATGAGATCGATTTTTAGAAGAATCGATATTTAAAATAATACGGAATAAAATGGAAACAAGGCATCAGTTCATGGGTCGCGGGACTCATAGAATTACCGTGACCCTGGAACATAAAGGGCTACTGAAGGACACCGTGGATTTTAGTCAGTACAAGTCTGACAGTCCCTCCCGCTCTGCCCTGGGTGGGAGGACTCATTTGATGATTTTACCACGTTAAAAAAAAAAAAAAAAAAGGCATCAGTTCATTATGTCGTAGCCCAAAAATGGCCAAGCTTTTTTTGTTTGTAATGAAAATAACAAAAGCGAAACAACTACATTAGAAAAAAATATTTTCTAAAAATCGATTTTTGGAAAACAGGTTGCAGTTAATCGATTTTTTTCAGTAAAAGGTGCCATCCCTATTTCGACAGGATTTAAATCGACCGGAAGTGTTAGATAGGGTAATAAACGATTGAGCTTCTTGATTAATTCGGCTTTTAATTCCTGAGGTTTCATAACAAATAAGTAATAGTAATATTTTAGTTATTTTATAGGTATTTTTTTTGTATTTGACACATTGGTGGGCAAAACATGGCCAAGAATGGGCGTTTCCCTTTAGGAAAGTGTATACATATTGGTGCTCGTGACTGTATGGAGCACCAGATTTATTTCGCGGTGAAGCTGCTTTTGTGTTTCGATCTTTTTGAGGTTTTGTTCTGTAATAAAAGATTTTCATAATGACAAATACAATGACATCTTGAGAGGTTTTCAGTTAGCTCAATTACACCTTGTATGCCTGACTGCTTATGTCAACGAACTAAAGCTGTACTTAATGAATTCTTTGAAAGAACTCATTGATGTGACCAATACCTTTAAGCGCGTCTTAAGTATGATAGAAATATGAAAACGGTTCGAATTTTTCTTTCAAGTTCGTTCAATACATTAAAAGTCATTCTGAGTATCATTAATGCATAGCAAATGGGCAATCCTCTCCATATAACTTGTATTTACCTATTACTAAGCCGTAAGTTAATGGGATCAATATTATGATTTAAAATAGTGTCCATGGAGTTTCTTGCGCATTCTTCTCCATAGACTCTACTCTTTGACAAATTATTATGCCTTGTGACTGGAACTGGGGACTGAGTATCTTCGCTTTTTTGATTTTTTGGCATTCATAAGAGCCTGTCTAATTGCAATAAATGCCTTTAGTTTGAGTTTGAGTTTGGGATTGGTCCAAAACACCCAAATTCAGCCGAATAAGGAAACAACAAGCGAAAAACCCTTCCCATAAATTTTATCATCTCCTGAATAATTTACGAAATCGTGTTCTAGCATAATATGAACAAAACGATTTTTGCAGTTACCACTTACCAATTTACATGGTTTATTTTTACTTGGCCCGAAAATGCTGTAACCATGTTTTGAATCAGGAAATTATGCTAACCTCTCGGACACGACCACGAGCTACGCGCTCAAACGTCACGTGCGTTTCGAAAACGATTGCAGAGAAACAAATGAAATCACTTTTACTTCTTCTTCATGCTTACGGAGCAACGGTATGTACTTTAACTGTCGGTTCAGACAGAATGGAAAAAATCCTTTCGCAATTTATTGGCTGCATTGAAAATAGACGAAGTAGAAATTTGTATGATTAACGCTGCGGACTTCTAGCGTCGCCTCGCGCACGCTCTCGACTCGATCGGCTTGAAACAATGGCAATACGGTCCTGTTTTCATTGCAGTAATTTATAAAATAATTAGTTCGCGTTTTTTCCGTTCTGCTCTGAATTGACCCTTACAGCCTGGCCACGGGAAATTCACAAAATTTTGCGGACTGACGGAGAGTCTAGCTACTGAAAAAAAAGGTAAAGAAATGTACAAATGGCCTATGGCCAGCAGGACATATGGACTGCTGTAGGTAGGCTGATGATGATTATGACGCACGTGAAGCAAACAAGGGACGTGTGCTCGTGTCGTTTGACGCCAGTCGTATAACCCGAGGCTGTGGCCATGGTCTTTAGTGAGGAGAAATTATTTCCGGAACTAAAATGTACAGCAACGTCGATGTATTTCGGGAACACCAAACTGTTTACCGATTTGATGTAGGAAGATTGTTCCCAAAGTTGATATTGGGTTATCGGATTTTGAAAAGTGTCGAGTGTCGACAAGTCGTTAGTTGGTGTCGGATAAAAATTCTTGCTCAACTTATAAGACACAGAGTTATAAGTTTTAAAAACACGGTTCTATCTTCTTAGATAATAAAACTTTATAATAATCTTGTTGCCGTTCTGTTCATCCAGCAGTCACCAACGCTGAGGTCCTGGTCCTGGATTCGATTCACAGGTCAGGCTAAATGTTTAATGCCAATGACCTCCTCACTTTTATACAATAATAATAAAAATAAACATCCATCCTTGTCCACTGAGACCACATCTAAAAAAAAAGAAAAAGAATATACCTATATAAAACCTTTATTTTCAGCTTTCAATTCCAATGTCACTACATGCTTAAACAATATATTATTTAAGTGTAAGTTGAGAATTGTATGTACTTAACACAGATTTATAATACACCTCTGACACCCAAGCTAAGATTGAACTTGTGTTATGGGTGTCAGGGCTCTCTAAGTTCACTAGGACAGTAAATACATAAAGTTCGGAGTTTGGTAGACGTTATTACATGAGACTTAAACATAATTAGCGAAATGTGTGTACGTACTGTAGGTTGAACACCTTTGCCTAACCCTTCGGGGGCAACAGGCGTGATGTTATAATATAATAAAGCATAAGCTCCGAAACATAACACGAGCTTGTATTCCCGAGGAGGTAGGTATGTTAGAGATGATAGTATCGCAAACTCGTATTTCGCCAGCATATACACTTGGGTGCAAAAAAATCGACCCACCCCGTGCTCTTTCATTTGGAACAAGATAAGTCAAAAAAAAAAAAAAAAACTTTTAATACCGCTTGGTAGATGAAAGGTACGGTATCAATAACCATGTAGCTCAAATTTTTAATCGCCGATTAAAAAAATAATAAAATCATTTCATGTGAACAAACTTGTTTCAAGCCCCCTTGCCTTAATTGTAGCTTCCGTACGGTTTTTCATCGATCTTATCAATTTTACGAAGAATTCCTGAGGGGTACCGTCCCACCACACCTCTTAGATAGGATCTTTGAGCTCCTGGAGATAAGTGTTCTATGGTATTAAGATCAGGGCTGCTGGCCACTCCATAACAGGAATTTCGACCTCGCGTAGATACTGGCGAACTGATGCGGCAACATGTAGTCGGGTATTATCCTGCATGAGCATAAATCCAACGCCTACAAAACCAGCGTATGGTATAACATACTAGTTTATGCCCGCGGCTTCGCCCGCGTGGAGTTAGGGAATTACTTCTGGAATAATAAGTAATCTATGTATCTATCTATAATACATAATTATATAGATTTACATGTACTTGCTTATAACTTGCAATTATTATTATAAAGTTATATCAATTAAATTAGATACGTGAAATATTGACACCTTGGTTTGAGATTGGACATCGGATTTACTGGATTTTATCTGAAGAGTATGTAAACCAATTTTCAAGTCAATCGACCCCGAGAGTAAAAAGTTTCACAGAAAATTCAACACCCCGTTTCACCCTCTAAGGGGTAGGAATTTCGAAAAACTGATACTAACTCTTCACAAAGAATACACCCTCCAATTTTCATATCTCTGGGACCCGCGGTTTGGGCTGTGCGTTGGTATATCAGTCAGCCAGTCAGGACATGGAATTTTAAATAGGGGGATGATTTTGTGATACACGTATCTCATCATTTTGACTGAAGTATATGTAGACACATTTTCAAGTCAATCGACCCCGAGAGAGTTTCACAGAAAATTCAACACCCCATTTCACCCTCTTAGGGGTGGAATTTCAAAAACCCTTTCTTAGTGGATACCTACTCTCCACAAAGAGTACATTCTCCAAATTTCATGTCTCTAGAACCAGTGGTTTGGGCTGTGCGTTGATGTATCAGTCAGCCAGTCAGGACATTGAATTTTAAATTGGGGGATGATTTTGGAAAAACTGTGATACACGTATCTCATCATTTTAACTGAAGTATATGTAGACACAATTTCAAGTCAATCGACTCAGAGAATAAAAAGTTACATAGAAAATTCAACACCCCATTTCACCCTCTTAGGGGTGGAATTTCGAAAAACCCTTTCTTAGTGGATACTTACTCTTTACAAAGAGTACACTGTCCAAATTTCATGTTTCTAGGATCAGTGGTTTGGGTTGTGCGTTGATGTATCAGTCAGCCAGTCAGGACATTGAATTTTAAATTGGGGGATGATTTTGGAAAAACTGTGATACACGTATCTCATGATTTTAACTGAAGTATATGTAGACCAATTTCAAGTCAATCGACTCAGAGAATAAAAAGTTTCATAGAAAATTCAACACCCCATTTCACCCTCTTAGGGATGAAATTTCGAAAAACCCTTTCTTACTGGATACCTACTCTTCACAAAGAGTACACTGTCCAAATTTCATGTCTCTAGGACCAGTGGTTTGGGCTGTGCGTTGATATATCAGTCAGCCAGTCAGGACATTGAATTTTAAATTGGGGGATGATTTTGGAAAAACTGTGATACACGTATCTCATCATTTTAACTGAAGTATATGTAGACACAATTTCAAGTCAATCGATTCAGAGAATAAAAAGTTACATAGAAAATTCAACACCCCATTTCACCCTCTTAGGGGTGGAATTTCGAAAAACCCTTTCTTAGTGGATACCTACTCTTTACAAAGAGTACACTGTCCAAATTTCATGTTTCTAGGATCAGTAGTTTGGGCTGTGCGTTGATGTATCAGTCAGCCAGTCAGGACATTGAATTTTAAATTGGGGGATGATTTCGGAAAAACTGTGATACATGTATCTCATGATTTTAACTGAAGTATATGTAGACACAATTTCAAGTCAATCGACTCAGAGAATAAAAAGTTACATAGAAAATTCAACACCCCATTTCACCCTCTTAGGGGTGGAATTTCGAAAAACCCTTTCTTAGTGGATACCTACTCTTTACAAAGAGTACACTGTCCAAATTTCATGTCTCTAGAACCAGTGGTTTGGGCTGTGCGTTGATATATAAGTCAGTCAGTCAGTCAGTCAGTCAGTCAGTCAGTCAGGACTTTGAATTTTTATGGTATAACATATTGTTCCAGCACCTCCTGGATGTAGCGATAGGCAGTCAAAGTGCCAAGACGAGGCTCGCTTACGAACTCAAGATTGATTTTCCATCCAAGAAGATGCCGCCCCAAACAGTCCATGAACCTCCTCCAAATGCTACTCTTTCCTAAATGCTAGCTTACGCAAATCGCTCTCCCTCTCTACGGGACACTTTCTGTACACCTTCACATACTATAAAATAATAAATTAAAGGTTTGAGACATTGTCTCTGTAATAGAAAATAAAGGGGTGGGTCTATTTTTTTGCACGCAAGTGTATGTGATTATTATCACATGTATGCTGGTGAAATACGAGTTTGCAATAGTGAAGTAGGGGATTGCAGTTGCTCGCCGATTGCTCTAATCCGAACATAAATGTTCAGGATTTATGTTCGGTCTGCTACAGAGAATTTCCAATAAAATTTACTCGACCCGACATCGATATTAACACTTTTAAAATCCTACTAATACTATAATGCGAAAGTTTTTGAGGATCGATTGTTACTTTTTACGAAAAAACTACTGAACGGATTTGGATGAAATCTAGCACACAGATAGTTTATAACCTAGATTAACACATAGGATACTTTTTATCCCGGTAGTATGATTCCGTGGTACAATTATCGAACTTCACGCGGGCGAAGCCGCGGGCTAAGCTAGCTTACACTGCCATCTTGATTTTTGAACCAAGGTAGAACCTTGTGGTACTATATCACTGATAGAGTGTGTCTCTGCCTAGGCCGTCAGGAACATGGTCATCCAGTAGTCGCCCTAGAGACCACTAGACCAACGCGACAGTCTATACTAGGTGGAAGGGACATCAACGCGCATGTTCAGTACATCATTTCCAATTTCCACATAGAAATTTTGCATCGTTCATTTTTTTTAATAGCTTACTAATCCCGGAGACTGGAATTGTATACAATTTATGGCAATAGACTCGCCCCCTATTAACCTACGAAACTATGGGTGTATTGGGCATTTGTTACGGATCTGCCCATTTGTGACATTATTCAAATTAATGGCCACGAAGAAAATGTTGTTTTCATGTTTACAACACAACTTCAACCATTTTGTGTTTTGATTACTTGATGGCAAAAAGTTAGGATTTATTGTTCACTGGTCTCGTAATAAGCCCCGGAGTTGGCAAAAAAGACGTCGTTCTCAAATAATTTGGCTTCGTTGGCTTTTAGTACTTCACTTGTGAGAGCTGTCGTAAAATCTGCAGTGCAAATAAGTGCAAAGCTGTAAAATCCTCGACAAAATTAAGTAAAGTTGTTAAACAAAGTGCTGCTGCGTTCGTTCCTGTATTTTTTTTTTATTATTGCTTAAAGGTCGTAAGTGGAATGAAAGTGCATCAACGAGAATGTGGACGTAGCTTACCGATTAAACTGAAGTGAAAAACTTATCCTTTTTACATTTATGAAAAGTGAGCCTCGATCGTCTAGTGGTCGCAAGTGAGTGCTGAGCTGCTGAGTATAAAGTATTGGGTTCGATGCCGAGGTCAGGTAGTCTCTTTTTCCCGCCAGGTTTTCTCAGCGGTAGCCTGGGGTTTGGGTTTGTGCTCGGTTATTAGCAATAGGCTCCGCATCTATTAAATAAAACTGAAACGTTACTGGCGAATTCTGGATGCATGATGTTATGTATGTGTATGAGAGTCAGATTTTCTTTATAATTATAAATGTAAGTATGACTCGAACTTGCTGGTATCTGAGGCAAGTCCGGTTGTTAGGTGACTACTGTAGATCTGATTGATCGAAAAGGCAATGATCAAAACTAAATGTTCGTAATTCATAGCTGTTCCCAGAAATTTAAGCTATAGGTTTACTAACCCTGAACTTACCTTAACTTAACCCTGACTTAATAGATCTTGGGAGGTTTCTGTCAGTTCAACGCAAACAGAAGCCTTATTATTACTTTGATTAATTGTATCCATAGAATATTAGGCGGCATTATACGTGCCCCCCCCCCCAGCACCCTCTACAAATCGATTGGTTTTTTATCCATACAAGCATATGACTTTGTGTAATTTATTTCATCACCACTGCTCTCAAAATGGCGAAAAAAAACAATGTCAGGAAATCGGCATGTCGCAGAACCAAAATTCCAAAAATTCGTAGTCATGGTGACATCGACCAGCCCGCACGACGCACGACGCCGTGTGAATTACAGCTCACTCTCTCTAGTAGAGAGGTGGTCTTCTCCCTGCAGTGGGGTCATTATCAGGCAACCTAATCTTATGTATCTTATTTGTCTAGTCCGCCATTTTTGGGCGTCCGCCTTAATGGATTTAGAATGACGTCACTCCGCTTACCATGCATTGTCATGCAAACTAAACAAGCATGCAAAGTTTCAGCTCAATCGGAAACCGGGAAGTGGGTCAAATTTAACTTCTAACATTTTATTAAATAGTAACTAATACAGGTGAAGCTAATAAAAGTGTGTACAGAATAAAAATCGGTAGTCGTTCAAAAGCCGAAACAAGAACACATCGGCAACATAGACGAGATTCACTCGTGTGTGACGAAAAAGGAAAGTTACATCGTACAGGATAGCAACTTCAGTTTCTCGACTCACGATGACTTGCAACTCTTTAGCTAGCAAGTTAATGGCCTGGTTACATGTATATACCCGAGGTAAGTACGTTTGTACACTCGTAAGTGTGCGTCCACAGTCAATGCGCGGCGACTAGGGCCTGTTGCGGGGGCGACGACTAGGGTGTGCGGTGGCCACAGTGGCGAGCGAGCTGTTGTAGTACTTGAGACGAATTTCAGGTTTCAGGTGTTGCAAACCATGGACGAGGATTTAGTATTTTTACTAGATAGTCCGATTCCGAGATGCGAGGTAATGAACATAAGAGAAACGTGCACGAAATAAATAAAAACAGAGAATTAAATGGTGATTTTTTTACTTTGTATGAAGAATTGAGATTGTACCCTAGAAAATTGAAGAATGGATAAATAAATAAAAACAGAAATAAACACTTCAGTATTTATCGCCATTACGCCGAGCGACAAGACCGAATTGTTTTGATACCCCCGCCACCCACGCATTGGGTCGGTTGCTGGTAGTGTGGCCATAACGCGCGGATAGGAACGTTTGAAAACTGCGCGCGCTTACTCGCTCATGCCCGTCGCGCGTATCTACACTATGGACGTAAACGGCGGTTTCATATGTTTGGTACATCGCGCCCGTCGTCGCGGGTTAAGGGACATCTCGCCAACGCAAAAACTGGCCTGCGGGCCAGATGTCAATTTTTTAAAATGTGCATGGGTAGTCGCAACCGTGCTAGGCTCGCACTATGGACGCACCCTAATGGTAAAACCACTTACCTATTCCGTAAGGCTAAGACTGCATGTAAGCCTACTTACATAATTAAACTGGGCTTCGAAAATTTCCGACATAACATTACATCTGAATTTCGCCTAAGGGTTGGGTAGAGGTGTATGAACCTGTAATAGGCACACCCACACTTTTCCAGTTATGGGCAACCCCCATGTAAAAGGACCAAGCCTGTTGCCAACCGGGTACAAATCCAGACTCCAGGCTTCGATGTTGGGTGGTAAAAATAGAAGGAATTTTTCAGAAGAAGCCACGGAGTGTATATTTGTGCCCCCTATTACATGGTAATTAAACATAACTGGCGAAATGTGGGTGTAGGTATTATTAGGTACACCTCTGTCTAACCGTTCGGGTGTTACAGGCGTGATTTATAGGCGCGGTTTATGTTATCATGTAATATTTTGTGTAATTGCACTCAGATAAAGCGAGGTGTAGAAGAAAAATGATAATCCGAAAAATAACAATTTGCATGAATTAACTTAACACTATAAAATATAAAATCAAGTTAATATACCTAACCCTGTTTTCTTTTCTTTTTTCATTCGTAATCAGCGCCTATAAGCATGTAGGTACCTAATGTATAGTAATTTCGCAAACCCCAATCAGTGTACACTAAGCCCTACAGCTGCATCCAGTTTTCCTTGTACTATCGCATCGCCACAATGACTTGCAACTAGCAACTTACGAGTATCAAGGAGAATGCATGCACCAAAGGATTTATTCTTTATTTCTCAAATTGAACGATGATAATAATAATATAATGGTGCTCCTTCACCGCGAGCATTCGCCTGTAATGTAACAGTCCAAGATTCGATTTTGTAGGGAAACAAGTGAATCTGAACTGTTACATTACAGGCGAATGCTCCCGGTGATGCACCTTTATGGGATTTAATTCTGACAAGAGTTCGATTCAATTGTCGAACAACGTATTAATTGATTAAATAATAGATTTAACTAGAACAAAGGAAATAACTATTATTATAATAACTAACTTGACTTAACTCGCGAGGTCGTCGACATGTGGGATGACTCAGGCATCATTGTGTCGATAGTCGTATCAGCCCATGGCTTAATTGCCAATAGCCTCGACCAACAACTGAGGAGTCTCTCGCTTGGCAGTTGGATCAAGGGCTTGATTCAGAAAGCAGTACTTCTGGACACGGCGCTTATCGTTAGGAGGTTCCTCTTTCAAGAGCCCTGAACACCGGTAGCCCGGATCCTGTTCCTGATGCCGGTGGTCTACTATTTTTATATTTTTAAATGTTTTATTTATATTAGAATATTTAAAAATGTATTTAAAATGTGTAAAAATAAATAAACGAATAATAACTATTATATTAATACACTAGCTGTTGCCCGCGACTTCGTTCGTGTGTAAATTTTGTTGTGTATGCGTGTTCGATTCCCGGGTTGAGTAAAGTGTTGTTTGGTTATTCCATCAGGAATTATCAGTAGCAGCTAAGGAGTCTGGATTTGTGCCCGATTGATGGCAAGAGGCTCGCCCCCTATTACATGGGACTTCAACATAACTGGTGTAATGTGGGTGTACGATTAGGTACACATCTGTGCCTAACCCTTCGGGGTTTATAGGCGGGATGTGTGTGAGAACTGAAGGCCTGATCAAAATGTGATAATGTGGGTGATGACTACAAAAGGCGTGTTTTTGGGCGCTGTAATTCTGGGCCGAAGAGGTCTGAACGGCGTTGAGGCGACGATATGGCTTAAAAACTGGAACATTATGGTGCCATACGACTTTTTTTTCAAAGTGAACAATCAAACGCCTTGTTGGGCGCTATTTCTTTATTTATTCTAATACCGTTTTGTATACAACATTAAATGAATTGTTTAATGACCGTGTGAGAAGCATGAAGCACCCAAAAGAATGCCTGCCACTTTTAAGACACTTTTCTTTTTTATAACTGAAGTTAGCAACATTAACATAGTTACCAAACACGAAGACATTATAAGGTCTCGAGAACGTAAAATCTCATACGGTGTACCACAAGGAACCATGATAGGCCCGTTTTTGTTTATAACATATGTTAATGATATGCCCATGTCCCTTGAATATCCTATAACTATGTTTGCAGATGATAGCACTATAACAATCCCATGTAAAAGTACAAATACATATGAAAATGACATAAATAATTCTCTTGACGCACTAATTATATGGCTAGACGAAAATAATTTAAAAATTAATTTAGGTAAGACAAAAATAATGCACTTCAGACAACGTACTCCCGGCGGAACTAATCTCAACATCCATTACAAAAATGACAAAATTGAGGAAGCAGAGGATACTAAATTTTTAGGGTTGCAAATAGATTGCAACTTAAATTGGAAAGCACATATAGACAGTTTGTGTTAAAAATTGAGTTCCTCCGCATATGTGTTATACAGATTATCCTCCATAGTAGATGTCAAAACACTTCTTACGGCTTACTACGGAATAGTTGAATCGCACCTGCGCTACGGTATTATTTTCTGGGGGAACTCAACTGATCGAGATATAGCTTTTAAGGCCCAGAAAAGATGTCTCCGATCATTGTTAAAACTTAAATCGACAGACAGTTGCGCGCCTTATTTTAAGTTACATAAAATTTTGACACTTCCCTGTATCTACATTTTCGAAGTAGCTATGTTTGTCAAGCAAAATCCATCTCGTTTTGAGCGCCTGGCTGTTGTATTCCCAAGGAATAGGCGTGACAACAGCAAATTGTGTCAAGTATCATGTCGAACCACTTTAATGCGTAAGAGCGTTTCTTGCATGGCCCCCATTATCTACAATAAATTACCGAGTAGTTGGAAAGCTTTAAATACAGCACAATTTAAAAGTAGATTGCGTAAAACGTACTACAGTGTAGCTGAGTTCCTATCGGAGAAAAATATTTGTTAATTAGTGACATCTTGATTTTTGAAATTTTGATTTATGACATTTTGATTTTTGACATTCTGATCTTTTACATTTTGATTTCTGACATTTTGATTTTTGACATTCTGATCTTTGACATTTTGATTTCTGACATTTTGATTTTGGAATTGTAACAATAATGATATTTGTAATAGTAATGACATGTTAAATGATGTAATGATAATGGTATAATATTTGTAATAGTAATGACATGATATTTAATCTTATGATACTAATTTATATTTTCCTTTTAATACAAACATATATTTTAATTAAGTTGATGATTTCAGAATTTTATAATAGTAATTTATAAATTGATCTAAATAAGTGTAATAATAGTGATCATACAAATAATTTCAAATGTTTGCATGCCGATTGGTAAAATGTGGCTGAGCTAAATGTAATCTTAAGAACTATTATGTATTACCCATATTTGCAAAATAAAATTCTATTCTATTCTATTCTATTCTATTCTATTCTAAGGATTTTCCTTGGAATTTGTTGACCGTCATTGTAAAAGCCAATTTTAAGGGAAATTGCAACTTCTTAAATTGAAATGGCTAGTTATTTAAAGCTATTTAAGCGGGGAATTAAACCGCTCTCTCCTTTAGCCACTCCTGTAATAATGGTGACTGTTATAATATTACTGCCCAGCTCTGTGATACGAAGCATGGTTCCATTGCATAGTCTGGGAGTTAACCCCAGGGAGTTGAGAAATTCAACGGGGTAGGCAGTACTATCATCATTAGCCATCACAGGGTCTATGAATGTCGATGCCGACGATCATATCATTTTTTTTTATTTGATTGACACACTCGTTCTTTGGCGACAGCACTACCCCTCACACAACCACCCTTCATTTTTTATATTAACAAATTTGGAAAAACGTGCATGATGTGATGATGTGGATGTGCGTGCATCCTCTGTAGCCACTGGATGGGAAAATTCTTCGGAAAATAGAATTTTCCCATCTGCGCCCGATTCTAGACGACCCACTCCCATTTGCAGCAGCATATTCGCAAAGACACCTGCTTCATGGTCGTTTTACAGCTGGACGCACATGTTGCAAGTAAGATGGATCTTTTCGATCCCAGACAACAGTGGCGACGCCTTGAGACATTTATTGAGGCGTTTATTTCATCCGCCGCTGTGCCCCTCTCAATAACTTGCAGTATCTGTCTAAAGTCGCCTGCCAGCAAAACGACAACGCCACCCATCAGCGCCTGGTTGCCGCGAATGTCCTGCAAGCTGCGGTTCAACGCCTCTTATGCACTTTAAACTTGCACTGCTGCAAAAAGACTCCCCGGCCGCTGTAATGTTGCATGTTGAGGTATCTTCACTTGCAAGATTCAGCGGCAATATGAAAACGGAATGTGCAGTCCGGCCACCGATAAAAGTTGCAGCAATGTCCGAGGGAGCCACAGCCACAGCTATGTGACCGCACGGTTGGCGCAGTGGCTGAGCGAATGGCTGCTGCGCTGCGTGTATCGGGTTCGATTCCCTCACGGATCACATTTTTGTATGGCCTACAGGGGCTACAGGTAGTGGTTCCGGGTCTGGCTGTTTGTGAGTTTAACTGTCTGTAAATACACCCACGATACAGGAGAAATTCCAAGTGTGGGCCTGGACTGGGGCAAAGTTAAAAAAAAACTTTAAAGCTGTATATAGCGGTCTTTGAGGAGTTGGGCCAGCAGAAGATTCAGCACAAATGTAATGTGACGGCACAGTTGGCGCAGTGGCTGAGCGATTGACTGCAGTGCTGCGTGTCGCGGGTTCGATTCCCGCACGGAACAAATTTACAACGTCGTTGGTTTTATCTAATTTTATTGTTTGTTTTTATTTTAAAGTTTTTAGAGATTTTTTTTCGGCCACTGAAAATTGGTCAATTAATATTTGTTAATTTATGATTACCTAACTGTCTTTGAATGGTTAAAAAAACCAAAAGCATTTTAATCTACTTTATAATGATTTGAAAATCATAAAGCATTAGAAAAAAACATTCGAAATTGCGAAACCTGGTTTACAGGGAGGTCTGTGATCCGTCAGCCTACCTCGCTTCGCTTCGATGACAAATGGGCTAAAATAGCCGTTCTTTTCTAATGCATCGTTTGACAGTTGCCAGTTGGCAACCAGTTGCGGAATATGGACATAATTATTAGCACGATAATCTCTCTGTGCCAAATATCATCTACATCCGTTCAGCCGTTCTGGCGTGATTGAATAACAAACATCCATCCATCCATCCAAATTTTCGAATTTATAATAGAAGTAAGATACAAAAGACAGATATGATAAAGATACCTAAATATTTTTCAAGTAACGAATTACGTGCTTTTTTTAACAATCAAGACGCATCAGAAATCATACATTACAATCATCCACCCTCCAACAAAGACAACAAAGACGAATTTATTTTTGGGACCTAACAATAATAGACCTAACCGTAAATAATAGTTGTGCAAAACTAAGAACAACGACACAACAAAATAGTTTCAAATTAATTTCAATAACTGCTATTATTGTTATTGGGAGCGATAGGTGAAATTGAAAACATCGAGTCTGACAACACCTGTGGACAGCACACAACGACGTTGTCAGTTCAGAACACCATCGAATGGCCAGATTCAAACATGAGGAAAGAGATTTCACCAATGATTTAACTTTTATTCAGAAGAATTTATTATATTATACATAAAAAAGAGAAAATAAATAATAATAATCTCTATCAAAAAAAATACAAACATTTACAAAAAGTATAATAATTTTACTGGGGATCGAACTTGCGACGTGATGCACGTAAAGCGGTCATGAAACCGTTTCTCTATTTGCTTCGCTGACATATGCTTTGAAATAGACGTTGTTACGCATATCATGACTGAAACGATAAACAATTGAATAATACTGACATAATGCAGTATTGCTCATCCCCTTCAGCAAATAGCGTGATAATATTTAGCCTAACATTTGAAAAAGCCTATTACAGACATTTGTGCAAATTTTGAACAGGATCTATGCAGTAGTTTTTGCGCCAGGTCGGAACATCGGACCGGATTTTAACGATTTTATTATATGTAGAGAAGAGAAGAAGAGATAGAGATATTTACTAAATTGAATACTAAAATATTGTATTCATTGTTGCATACTAGATAGGATTTTATAAAAATATCCACATCTTGGCTAAAATACACACTTTGTGCACTTGGCCTACTATCGCCCACAACTTAGCATGGAATGCGGTATATTTGCAATTTACCGGGTTGATTTGTTTTATCCTGTTCTACTGAGATATATCGTATGAAACAACCATATCTACTACTTACATAAGTAAGTTTAAGTTTTTGATCGTATATATATATTTTTATAATCCTAATTTTATTCTTTTTATTTTAATAATTTTTTTCGTTTTGTTTTTGTTCCGCTGTAGGTCTATTTAAAATAATATATTTTATCAGCTGTCTGTATGATATCAGTATATTACCTATCAATGACACGTATGGTAACAATTTCCCGTTTTATAATACATGGTAAAAACGTTCAGGAAGTTGCTTTGATGGTAACCACATATGACGGTAATGAAAATTTACCATCGTGTAAAACTTTATAGCTTAGCTTTTAAAGCTACATAAAATGAATTGCTGGTATATTGTTGGAACCAAAATCCCGTCTGTAACATAATTGCTTAACATTAAATAGCAGCGATAGCCTAGTTATGTGACCTTCGGACTGCCAATAGGTCTCGAGTTCGAACCCAAATCACGCACCTCTGATTTTCGGATTCATGTGCGTATTGTATAATTATCACTTGCTTCGGTGAAGAAAGCACCGTGAGGAAACCCCAGCATGCCTTTTTTTTTTTTTTTTTTTTTCCTGATGGGAAATCATCAAATGACCCCCCCCACTCTGGGCGGAGCGGAAGGGAGTGTCAGACTTGTACTGACTAAAACCCATCCATGTTCGTTCTTTGCCCTTTGTGTTCCAGGGCCACGGTATCTCTTTCGAACAATCCCGCAGCCCTGGTAGGACCCCAGCATGCCTTAGAGATATTTCTCGACGGCATATAAAGCCAAGTCAGAGCGCCATGTGCGGCATCTCTGACACCAGGCTAACCACACGAAAAAGAAAGAATTACATTAAATAACATTACGGCTGTCTTTTCCGAAGGGTAGACAGAAGGGTACTCTGTAAGGGTAGGCAGAGGCCTAAGCAGAGGTGTACCTTCAGGCAGGTACACCCACCTTTCACCAGTTAAAAAGACCCAAGTAATGGTGGGCAAGCCTATTGCAATCAAGCAGGCTACTTACTGTATTTACAGTTTAATACAAATAACACTTTATAATTACCTACTCTACCTGTATCTATTAGATAACTTTAATAATAGGCTATCCTTAGACATTTTGAAAACAGCCTTCAAAGTTCAATGTTGTAACTTTTTCTAATTTAAGAATTTTAAAGAGCTTATAGTTGAAAAAGAAGATGATTGGACCTTCAATGCAAAGCTTAACTGGACCCAAATATTGCCGAATATACGAGAATAACAGCCAATTATGAGTCGGACTCGAGTACTTACTAACCTCCAATACCCCTCTCCAATACCAACCAACCGGTACCTCCAATACCTCTCTTCAAATAGACGCGAATTCTACTAACAAATATATTTCAGATTAACTGTATATCCTTCAAGGATTTAAGTTAGACAAGGGTTTCGTTCCTCCAAAACTATTTTTAAGTAGGGCCGTTCTTTTGGCATTTGTCGTAGAACACGGTAGAAAGAACCACCCATAGCTGGCAAAGGATATAGCCCTGGGCCTGACAGACCGACTAACAGGACAGATGACAAAAGAACCGCGGCTTCGTAAGTTTAAAGGAGATGTTTCAAATTGGGCCCAGTATGTGTACAGTACCTCGAAAAATCGAGAAAAATCCGTGGAATTCGGGAAAAATACAGATAAATAGCTTAAATGCATACTTTTCTTGTAATCATTTCATATTTTTAACAATTATTTTTATCGACTTTCAACATGGCGTCTCACCAATTTAGGTACTCTATGGTTAAAAAACATTGACAGTAAACCACCAGTAACTATAGATCGATTATTGATCATAGATCGTGAACTGTCTACTGTCACTGCAGTTGCTTTCGTTGTCGATCGTGTTTTAATGTTCGGTTTGTTTGAATTTCTTGAGTTATTTTTAACAATCTCGCTTTAGTTTTTTTTTATTTAACTTAAATGACTAACGTTGTGATTCTCTTTTACAATGTAATATGACAGAAATAAACATGTCAAACGTCAATAATCAATCAACATGACAGCTTACCGCCATGACATTTGTTGTGTGTTGCAATTTCAAGTGTATGTTCTTGTGCTTTACTACCAAACAAAGGCAACTTAAAGTAACTGGATAGTTGAAAACTGTTTTATGTGTGTTTCCCCATTTTTGAGTATAGTGTACAAAGACCTGGCCGGGGCTCCATACAATTTGAAACATCTCCTTTTAAAGTTCCGTTGATATTTTTAGTTCCCTAAAAATAAACAGTCCCCGGTCGGTTAAATAAATAATTATAGGAATAGCCGTTGTCAAATAGCTAGGTTTCTGTGTAAAGAACAAGTTTTGCAAATCTTATTTATTGGACTTTGATCAGATTGTGGTTGAAACAGGACATTTTTAGAGTCAGTTTCGCTTGGACCTTGAGCTGTCTAAGTATTTATCGGACTCGTCATCCACTTAATTTGTTGTGTGTTGTCGAGGGATTTATCTAGATTACACAAATCCCTCGACGATAACAACAAATTTGAATATTCGAACATTGTGGGTGAGTGTTCTTGAAAATTTAACAAAGCTCAGTTTGAGGCTAGTAGCCTCAAACTGAGCTTTGTTCAATTTGGTTGGGTTTTGTGACGGTATCATCAAGACAGATTCGGGATAAGTTATAAAATAAAAAGGAGACAATAGTTTACCGAAGTTATTTTTAATGTATCTATTTATAAGCAACGTTGATAAGACACGAGTACTTGTAAATAAATACGGAGAGTCGACAATGTGCAAGCAAATATCAAACAAGCGGCAACACCGGCTAAAGCTTTTCAAAGACTATCGTCTCGCGGGCCTATGGACATTGAGTGATGGGCTAGCTCGCCGTCCGGCTGTCTTATGACGACAGGCCGTGTCGACGGCGCGTTCGTGTTCCACGCGCGCCTCAAGGAGATGTCAACAACCAGGAAGGGGTCCACAAGGGCTGATGCCTGCCAGGGCTGCGGGACTGTTCGAAAGAGATACCGCGGCCCTGGAACACAAAGGGCAAAGAAGGAACATGGATGGGTTTTATTCAGTAGAAGTTTGACACTTCCTTCTACTCCGCCCAGAGCGGGAGGGGTAATTTGATGATTACCCTTCTGAAAAAAAAAAGACTATCATCTAGGTGTGACATTATCTGCCGTCTTTCACAGGCAGAAGGCTTTCGTGAGAGTTTGCACAAGTAGGTAAATTTACTAAGGGTTCAATAATAATATAATTATCCTCGTTATCGTCTTCTTCTTCGTGAGACAGCCGGCAAGTCTTAAAACCAAAAATTCGAAAACTTGTGGCCTCTACCAAACCACATTGGATTCACATTGTGGATTACCACCCCCTCCCTCTAACAAGGTCTGTGTCCCAGCAGTGGGAACGTTGCAGGCTGATTATGTATGTCATTAACGATTTACTTATGATAAATCTATAACAGCCAGCTATACCGGTGTCATTTTCAAAATGGCCACAGTTTATCAGTCACTCATTAATCACAATAATTTGGAGATATTCACAGTAATTTGGAGCTTCGGAGCTTCGCATTCCAATTTAGGATTACTGAAATTAGGAATTGTAATTACATTTTCGATTGCCATTTCAAAAGCTAATAGGTACTACATGCGTTACACAGTTGGTAATGGCGTTTTGGTGTCCATTAAACTACATTGGAACATATCGGTAGTTTCTACCTATCTGGACGTTAATGTGACAAATCGTTAGTGGGAACCCTAGTTATGAATTATATAGACGACTCTCGACAAATCTGCGGGCCCAGTGCGAGTTTTTGCCACTGACGAAACCAACTCGAATCAAATTCTTCAGTACGTATGGAATTCAATTTAATTGTGTATTGATGCGAGACGAGAAATTCGAACTTATTCAATCTAAACTAGAAAAGAGCGAGTGTTCGAATTTCGAATACTAGCTCTTTGCTCTCAGTTGCACACGATTTGATGGGTCCACAATACGGATCCAAAATATGTTGCAGGATCTGCAGGCCATAGAATTACGCTTGAACCCGCTGGATTGTAGAATTCTTTGTCTCTTTTAATGTTAAGATATAACCTTTTTCATGTGGCTTGACTGGGCGGCACACAACTAGTCTACTGAATATAATAACCAAGTATATTATATTCATGTGCTACTGCTGACCACAAGGCCCTGGGTTCGATTCCAAGGCCAGGCAAATTATCTTCACCAGTCATTTCTCAGTAGGAGCCTCGAGTGTGAATTCTGGGTGTACTTACACTCTTACAGGTACAGCTCTGCCTTCGGGAAAAACAGGCATGACTTCGAAGAAGGAAATATATTGTATTCTAATCAAATAATTCCTGGATTTAACTGAATATTGTGTCTTGTTCAATTAACAGCTATATACAATATCTAAGTGGCTACGAATCTTTGATACAATGAGCACAATGGGTTCAGTCAGGGACAGTAGAAAATTATTTTAAAAAAGTAAGAGTTAAAAAGAAAACTTTACTATTTTAGATCGAAATTCATGCTTGAACAAGTATGAATTCAGATTTGTATCTATATTATAGAATACTTTTATCTGTATGAAATCTATTTTCAATTAAGATTTAAGCTTCAACTTTTTTGAAAAGGTTATGCACGGACCGAGATCCTAATTCAATTAATTTTCGTTTTTGTAACAAAAGTTATTTATCAACGCTCATTATTAGAAAATCTATAGCTTCATCGTGCTTTAAAACTTCAAATTAATTACTTTTCGAGCTTCTACTCTTTTCAAAGATCTTATAATGTCTTGAAGTCAAAGATTGATTGCATTTCATTCCATTACCTAAGTACTATAGTTTTTGTTTTAAGAGCTACTTTAATGACCTGAGGTCCATGGGTCTAACCAATAAGCACAAAGTAAACGCAACCTTTTTTTAAATTGAGATTGCACGTTTAAAAGAAACTCATATGACATCCTTATATTATATGGGTAATACTAATTGTTTGACAACCAGTCTTACCAAGGAGTATCGTAATACCCAGTACCAACTGGGCTGTGGAAGTCAGTGCAGTCGCTCCATATAAAATACTGGTATTCAGCTGCATCCGGTTAGACTGGTAGCCGACCCTAACATAGTTGGGAAAAGGCTAGGCAGATGATGGGTGATACTTATCGTGTTTGTCACAATAAACATAATAACAAAATGATAGTTGTATTTCCGATTATAAAATCATGCGTTGATACGCAACATTTACGTCGTGCGTTCTTGCTGTCCTAACACGAACGCGCGATATAAATACATAGATACTTTTAAATCAGTTCAGAAAAGACTGAACCAAAATAATTGTGAGTGCACTATTAAGTACACCTCTGCCTAACCCTTCGGGGATTATAGGCGTTATGTTATGTTATCATTAATATTCCCGATGATCTTAAAAAGGTCAGTCTGGTTGCGGAAAGCAGAGGACTGGATGTTGAGGAACAGCTTGGGAGAAGCCTACGTCTAACAGAAGACAATATTCTTCACGTGAAGTAATTTTTTGCTGATATGTTACCAGTTTTATAAACTGTTTCGTTTTCTCAACGCTAGAATGTGAATTGAATGTTAACCAAAGAAAGATACCAGCTATTAATTATTATCTGGTATCTTTCTTTTGTTACCTGTGTCAATGACTCGTCGGTATTTTTATTTCGGTAAGAAAGTAACAAAGTAATTGGTACTTACTTCCAGTATTCCCAAGGGTGCCGTGTCGTGAGGTGCGTGCCAGGATAAAAGGCTGTAACGTTTAGTTCTATGTTAAGAACTAGGTTGCTTGATTCCATTTCAGTAGAATAGAATACTTCGTATCATACCTTGTCGTACTACTATTTTAAATGTGAAATTTGCGAGGATCGATGGATCGTGGTCCAATTACCAAATTCTACGCTGGCGAAGCTGAGGGAATAAGCTAGTAGTATATATATATTTTTTTTGCTTTGCAAGTGTGCATGTTTGGTAACCGAGAGCTTTACCACACACCTTACTGGCTGGTTGATCTTTGCTCCACAAAATAATAATTCAGAATGAAGTTATTCTTTTGATTCACGGAACCCTAGAAATCGAGATTAATAAACTTTTACAGACAGAAATCTGTGAGATTATTAACTTTTAAATAAGTAATATGAAACAAAATCTGCTCTGATGATTTTTTTTTTAATTTCAGTTTTAATTTCTTTTAAATTCAATTAGATATTTAAATTATCTTCTGACTGATTGTTTTTTTAGAAGTAGTCAAATACCTAATTGTTTCGAGTATTAAAATTAATTTATCGTAATTTTGTAAGTGCCATTATACAGACGTATGTAAGGTTTCAATTTTATTTCATCTCCAACCAATTTACCCCAAACAATAGATAATAATGAAACCTGCACAAGCTGGCTATTTCGGTCCCATACCGATAATTGTTTCATTTTGATATCGCGGGGGCTTTCACAAATACCATTTACAAGAGAACTTTGTTATTTAGACCCCGAAGGGCTCGTGAATCGACCCCCGAAGGCATTTCAATATTTTAATGGAATTATGACCACAATTCAACATTTCTTTGTGATTTAAATAGGGACATAACCTACTTTATTAGTTTCATAGCTAGGTTATTTAAAGAAATAAGTATTTACGATTGTTTTCGCGGCTGTCTCGTGCGATTCGTAAGATTTGGTTTGGTGAAATGGTTAGTCAAAAGTCAAAGTTAAAATTATTTATTTGCAGTAAATGTAGTACAAAAGATGGGAATAATAATATGTAGTACAATGACACTTTTCGCCATAAAATTGACCTGCAAACATTAATGAATAAGATGCTAATTTCAAGACACAATGCCTATGTGAATGTTTTCAATGTTTTCGTAAAACAGCTAATCAGCTATGGTTTATATTAATCGGGTTTGACTTTTGTATCTTTAGGTAACTGAATACATCATATTACCTAAGCAGAGATACTATTTCTTAAAAATAAACGGCAACCATTTGCTCCACAGCGACTGATTGCTATAACTTTTGCAATGGCACAAAAGTAGTCGTCGCCTAACTACAATTACAGACATTATATTTGTTTTTTTTTAATAGGAATTTTTATTAGCATGTGGATGGCTCTCTAAATAAGGGTCAGCCCAGCACTTAGTTACAAGTTTAGCGCTATTACAAGCATCCATAAATTCCTGTAACGTGCAGGCATCAGGGCATGCAGGGCACGATATTAGATGTCCCATGATTTGTGGAACACGACGTATTAGCAGACCACTTTTTTGTCTCCAGCCTGCAATCTACACTAGTATTATAAAGAGGACACCTTGAAAGTTTGGATGTAGGAGGTTGCCTCCGAAATTTTTGATGCATCATCTGCCTAGCCTTTTCCCAACTATGTTAGGGTCGGCTTCCAGTCTAACTGGATGCAGCTGAATACCAGTATTTTACATGGAGCGACTGCTTATCTGACCTCCACAACCCAGTTAGTACTAGGTAATACCCCTTGGTAAGACTGGTTGTGACTACCTATAACGACTGTCAAAGATCTACAAATGACAGCCGGGACCAACGGCTTAACGTGCTTTCTGAGGCACGGAGGAAACTTGGTATGTAATGGGTGGTCAGCCATCCACAGACCAACCTAGGCAAGCACGGCTTAACCTAAAGGTCGACCCGAGCGGCTGTTATTATTTAGCCACGAGCTCCTCCGAAATTTTTGATCCGATTTGTAAAAAATCACTAAGCATAGCAAGTTACACTATTTTCGAGTGACGTAAGATAAACCAGAAACTTCATACGGAGAAAGTTGCAGACAGAAGGTAGTTCCAGGAGCTAAAAAAAAAAAAAAATATATATTATATTTGTGATAATTTTTTTTTTTTTTTTCAATTTCACCTTATAGATCATGTTATTTGAATTAAATGAATTTTATTTTTATTTTTTTTAAACTAGTTTAGCAGTATGAAGAACAGGGTGTAAAACTCCGCATACTCCGTTGGTAAGGGAGGATCCTCCGTGCAGACGGGGGTTTAGTCTGGAGGGGCTTCTGCCCAACAGTGGTTGTCGGTTTCTAGCATAAAGGGCGTAAATAGACCCTTAACGAAGCCGAAAGGCACTTGTTCTCCCCGTCTTCGCGATATTTTTTTTGTTCTAGACCATACCTGGAAACCTTCTAGTTACGGAGATATTGGGGGTCAAAGTTCCAACTTTTTTTTTAAATACATGTTTTTAATGTTAGATTTTTACTTTAAACACCTCCACGACCCCGTACTATTCAATCTATCCATCAGCACAATGCTTTGAGTGCGTTCTATCGAGTCCTACCGTAAAACGTGATTTTTCACCCAAAAAAAAAGTCGTTTCCCAGCAATAATTTCTGCGTAAAGTTACTTAGTTTGATGTACAGAATGCTTGGTTGACGGCTTCGTGAAGGGTCTTACACCCTGTATATTCTTCACTTCCAGACAATTATTGTCGCGATGCAGGATTTTTAGTTCTTCATTTTCGTCGCAGATGGCGCTAGCGATCTTTTTGTATACATGTGACTGTTCCTAAATCATTAAAGGTTGATAAAATTGTCGTTTTTCCTAAATCATATTAATATTAGTATAAAGGTTAGTTTTCCCCTTTATTTCGTCGCTACATGACAACATATAGGTATTATTATAAATTGACAGTCTGCGATATCACAAAGTTGTTGCTATTACACTTCCGTAGGAGTTCACAACACGCCGAGCTTCGCCAGACGGAGAAACACGAAATTTTTGATCTAATTAGCAAACATTTAAACAGCTTGCTTACTGTGACTGTTCACTGTTCAGTTCTCATTACTAAAGGAGTGCTAATTATAAGTGAGCTCGTTTTGAACCAGCAGCGTGTTTGCAATGTGGGACTGAAGTTAGCAAATAGTTTGATTGCTTACTACGTGTTTGAAGTAGATAGTCGGTATGATGTAGATGTGTAATATAGCGTATAATAATCTTAATTTGTGTATAAAGGACCGCATTATTGGTAACTAAGACAGAGGACCGTATTATTGGTAACTAATCCTAATATTAGTTCACATTTTCATAAAATATGAGCTAATAGGTACCAAGATTATTGTGAAAATCTATCTTAGCTTGATTGCAAACAACAAACATTAGTATGAACGATACATTGCAAATCTGAACGTTATACACTGACGGTTGCGCCGATTGGTTAACAGATTTGATCTGGTAAAGGACAAAAATCCTAGGATTTTCGTAAAAAGAAAACAATTATCCGGCGACATAGGTAGCCAATCGCAAATATACAATGATTTGAATGACTTTTCTTAAATATTATATACATTTACAAATTAAAATAACCTATTTTATCTAACTTAAAAATAAACGTAAAAATGGCGTCAAAAAACTCCTCCTCAACGCTGTCAACTGGTAATGTACCCAAAAGACTGACGGCGTTGTCACGTTGTATGGCAACGCTAAGCCTTTGGCCAAGTTAAAAGCCAGCCCTTGGGTCACGGGAAGAGTCAAATAAGCGTTTAGAAATGTCTTTGCAGAGGCTGTGAGCACTCGGACTCCACGGACCTAGAGTTTCAACCCCAAACGGCTCGAACATATAGTTACCAATAAGGTTACTATATTTACGCCACTTGAGGTTTTCTGCAGCCGCAGCGGCAGCCCCAGCACAGGACGATGAGCTAGGAAGATGGGATTTGTTCAATTAACAGTGCCATTTATCATTGTTCAATTGGGTACATCTAAGCAACTGAATCTGTAAACAGGTGGTATTGGTATCCAAGCGTGTTTACAAGTCCCAGTTCCTCTTCCGACCTACCTACAAACGACTTCGAAATAAAGACATGCATAGAATATAGACAAGCTCAGTTTACCGAACCCCACCTTAAATTGCATTCAAGTGTACGTGACTTCAATGCGTCTCGTGATAATATACTTATATTCTTATTGCTTTATTGTGAGCTGCCATTATTATCTTGTACCGTCCACACCTTGGCACAGGTTATTTGTGTTTTATTGCACATAACATACGGATGTTAGTTTAAAAACTCATATTGATTTTTCTCGAGATGCATTTGTGGACTCTGTGTTATAGATACGCCAAATACAAGATGGGCGACTGATTTATCGCCAAGGCTTTAAACAGTTCAATACTTAAGCTCTTTTTGTAAAATCACACAGAAAATGTAACCTCTATCAAAAACAAAATCAAAATATTTTATTTCACATAGGCCTCGATGGGCATTTATAAAACGTCGACAAAAAGGTGCACGGTTCAGGTTGGTCGTTTCCTATGGAGAAGAACCGGCAAGAAACTCCATCCAAGTCAGGGTGCTCCAATTTACTAGCTCGCATCACTCACTCTTGCGTTTTTTGGTAAGGTTACAAAGACAGCAGGATGCAATTTCATTTGTTTTGTAAAAAAACAATTTTAAGCAATTTTGATACGGGGCATTAGGACTAGCTAAGTAAGCCACTGCTATAAGGTGCATATTAAATTCCCGGCGAGCAGTCGAGTAAGCTTGCCGGGAATTTAATATACGTAGTTGCCAAATACAGACCGCCTCGTTAGTTTGGTGGTTGCGTACACCCGGCGACAAATCAAGCTATACATTTTCAGTATAACATAGCCTCGCTTTGTATAGTCAAAGATCAATATGTAGCTTCTTCGCGGAATGACTATTTTATCCTAGGTTTGACGGGCAAACGCGTTCCTTTTGACAAACCTAAAAATAGATTCCAATTTCTGTCTTTGACTTAGCAAACCTAGAAGTACACTACTTTTTAGAAATTAGCTGCCAGCGCCGTTTATTAAAATTGCTGCCGGCGCCGAATTTGTAAACAAAGCGGAAGACGGTGTTGGCAATTTGGCATACGGAGTAGATAATTAATAAAACAAGAAAAACTTAAAATGAAAGAGCGAGCGAGGTTAGTTCGCTCACTAGACCCCGCCATCCCCTTCGAACCTAACCTGTCTGAGTCGGGGTGGCCCAAGTCCTGAACTCGCTTCGGGCGCTCTTCCATCGTCTATTTAACTCCTGACCGCAACCTCATTGTCAAAATCTTAAACCTCATTGTAAGTAGAATAAAGATAAAGTCGGAGTTAATATAACTGTAGGAGGACTAGCAGTAAGAATTATGTTATTAGACTGACTATATTGTCCTGTTATCCTGTAGCAGTACCTGGAAAATATCTTAGTAACAGATCTTTGCTAACTGTACGTAGACCAAAGTTCAATGCAGCCAAGCGTCAAATTACAGTTAATATGTACTAGGTTATGTATCAACATCAGCTTTATCGAGATAATTGGAAACTGCGTGTGAGTAGCGCGAGCCAAGGACTAACAACGCCATCTATCGAATTATACATGTACAATCATTGTACAGATCTATACTTGGAGATTAACACGAATTAATGTCAATAAAACTCTTTATAAAGATACAAAGGTTTTATCATAATTTACAACGTTATAAAACAAGTCTTTTTACCAGTTCTAATGAATAGAAACATCAATAATTATTATGCGGCAAAAAAATCATATGAGAAGCCGGCAACTAACCTTGACTGGACTTAGACTTGTTACTTCGCGTTGTGTTTATACATTGCCACTTGTGTCCTATGTAGTGTTTGTTTTAATCTCGTTCCGCCATCAATGGACGTGCGTCAATGTTTTATAAACTTTGCTTTACTACGTGTGATTGGTTTAATATCTTCGATGAAAAATTATGTTCTCAGTGTGTTGTAACTCGCGGGTGTCTGCGTTCAAACGAAGTGTTAGTTTATTATTATTTATTGATATTTAAATATTTTGCTTTTCGCATCTGTGTGACCTCATTGTTCTTATAAGGTTCTCCACAGTTTTTGATGCAGTTTTTGTCACCATATAGAGATTAATTCCGACACCAAAAAGGTTTTTTTGGTGTCGTGACGACCGTGCGAAGCAAGGGGTGGTTGACTTGTTTAATAATAAATAAGTGAAATGTGACGTGTGTTGCTAAGTGTTAAGTAGTGATGAACAAATAATAAATAAGTAGTGTGTGTCAGACTCAGTAAGTGGCGTATCAACGTATGTGTGGTTTGTTATTGTTGTTCTTATCACTCCGTGATAACGCGCTGAGACAACAGTCGATAAAGATGTGAGTAGATGACCTAGTTATTAATAGTACCTAATTATTACCTTTTTTAAGTTTCAATGTTGTTATATAAAACCTACATATCGTAATGAGTTTTGGTTATAGCTTATTTTCATAGTTTTAATGCACAACAGTTGGTTCTATGCGGGAGTCCGTCCATATGTCACTAAAATTATCGAGTCAACCGAAAACATTACGATACACGTATTTATAGGTAATATTTTACAATAAACAGTTTGTGAATCTGTCTTTATGTGATATTTCAAACTTTTTATTTAGCTATAGAAAAGACTCAGCAAATAGAAAAGCCGGCCAAGTGCGAGTCGGACTCACGCATGCAGTATGCCGTACCATCGTAGTAGAGAAGCCCCCTTTATTTTTGTTTCTTTTTTTTTTTAACTTCAATTCGTTCGTTGTTCGAGCTCCAACTCACCATCTGCAGACCTTCTTGAAAGAGGACTTTTGGCCGAAAGGTGTTGTATACCGACGATTCCGAGGACGGATACGCTACACCACGCAGCAAAACACGGCGCCGCGCCGTCAACGATTCGTGTCTAATTTTAGTTAAACAAGGATTTTTATATGTATTAGTTTATTATTTTACAAGATTACTTTGTGTATACTGTCACTTACGGGATATCTTCCGTGATTGTTCATTATTTTGAGCTCCCGATATTTCGGCGCTGTTGCAAGCGCCAAAAAAATAAAATAAAAAACAAAAAATAAACAATCACGGAAATAATATATATCACGGAATAATAATGAACAATCACGGAAGATATCCCGTAAGTGACAGTATATTTGTAAACCGTAAAAGCTTGAAACAGTGTTTACTTGTGTATTTTTATCTATGGGCCTCAGTTGACTGACAATAAAATGATTGATTGATTATTTGTTGTTATAGCTGGAAAAGATATACACATTCTGTGAAAATTTCAACTGTCTACCTATTACGGATCATGAGATACAGCCCGCTGATAGACGGACGGAAGGATAGCGGAGGCTTAGTAATAGGGTCCCGTTGGTTACCCTCCGGACGAACGAATTGTCAACGCTTTTTACGGAAGCCTAAAAAGCGTTGACAATTTTCGCCAGAGGTTCTTATCGTTGCAGTTGTAGAAAAAGTGTTTAAATTGCTGTTTATACGGTATTTTTGGTGCGTGGCCTTAATCGGAATTAAAGCTGCCAAATGGATTATTTCAATGCAATTTCCATATAATTATATGTAATTCCATAAATGGTAACTAATAGCATCCTAGTGTCAATGTCAATAAAGCGCCAAAATAAACATGTAGCACTACCACCAAAGTGTAATTGCTAAACAGTGTTGCTCACAGTAATTTTCTTTACGTGTACAATGCTAAAAATGTGTGTCTGTAAAGGCTGAAATACATCTCATTGTTTGCTTTCAATTAAGAGTGAAGAGTGTGGGTGTAACATACACTAAAATGGGATCACAGAAGCAATGTTTCCTAGCGGCATAAATAGATTTTATGGAAGTTAAGATTCTGTGGAGCTGCTCGATACAGAGTGCTGTTTATTAGGGGGGATATCTGATTAAGCCTAGACAAATCCAATCTTTGTACAGTTAAACCAGAAAATACGTACGCTTCGGTAACTTTCAGATTTCCATTTTTTTTTAAATGGGCCTGCTCTTGACCTCAATCTAGTCCTGAGGACAGAGTAATGGAACGAGCTAACCCAAAAGAAGCCTATTAACTCGCGACTTAAATAGATAGGGGTCATATGAACTTGGGAACACCGACGCAGTATATAACGAATAAATACGAACGTAACCGTCTGATGGCTGATAAAACCACTAACTCGTGTTTTCTTGTTACTTGCTCTCTGCAGACTATCTACTCCCGACTATAAAACCGGATGTTTTAATTAGTTTAATGTGACTTTCGCGCACCGCAGTGGAAGTCGACGCTATTGTGTGCCTCATACAAAACATGCGTGTGTAACATGATACAGTATTGCTGCACACTTGTCGCTGGTTGTAGGCTAGTTCTTGTCCGTGTGTTGGTCCGGGTGGATACTTTTAACTATCAGATGGCGATCTACCTTTACAAATAAATAAAATTGAAGTTGTTGTGTTTTTCCAATGTCCATGAATAATAACAACAGTTCAATGTAATAGAAATGTAGCTTTAATACGTAACACAAAGAATAGTGACTGAGCATGAGAGTACACAGTGGCTTCTTTAGAGGTGACATAACTCAATCGATTAGTTCACACAGAATCCCGTAGAGGCGCTGTCGAACTAGACGTTCTGAAACTCTCGTACGATAGGGCCTAACAAAAATGTGTGTTTGTTTGAACCTGACATTTACGGAAGTGAGTAACATACCAACCTTAAAACCTTAATAGGCCCTTTTATGAGTTGTAAAATTACCCTTAACCATGCCGAAAAGCACGGGTTCTTCCCGTCATTGCGATATTTTTGCGTGACACTGACTTTTGCGATCATGATTTCAATGGGGCGGTGGCTTTAAAGTAATCGGTAAAAAGTTTTGCTTTAAGGTGTCTGCCCACTACACCGTACCATAATATGACCGTGGTATGAACGTATGAGGCTTGGAAATAAACATGACACGGACTACTATGCCTACTAGAACGTATCAACTGCTTATCATACTCCTGATAACTGGTTTAGAACCGTTATCATACGCGATTATAACCCAATATTCTTTGTTTTGAAAAGATTTATCCGACAACTAACACAAAAATACTCTCGCCGACAAATTGTTGATGCTCCGTGCATGGCACGCTACGGTGTTGGTCAGTGACGGAACGGTCTAGTGGCCATAGTCAACTGGCAACTGGCTGGGTGGTAATTTTGAATTAAAAAGAAAATTTTTGACTAACACGTTCCTAGCGTAGTGGGCAGATTCCTTTAAGCGGGTTTTACCGGCTTCGTTCACACCTTATGTAGGTACACAGCGAACGGGTCAAAGTCAATTAGTTGTTCGTAAAGCGGCCAGTGTACTTTGGACTTTGGTCTTGCACTTTATACACCTAAGTATGTTAAACATTTTCGAAAGTGGACTTTGGACAGGCTGGGTTTTATCTAGCGTTGTATCGCATACACCGTATAATTTATAACGGTGAAAGTCCAGTTTATATCCTAAAATTGCGGTCAGAGAACATTGACCACTTGTGGACTTTGGTCTCTATGATAAAAAGTTGGTAAAGCTACGATACAATATTGTGGAGAAAATGATACTTTGGTCAGTCTCCTCGTGACCACGATCTATGGAACACGATCTTGGGTGCAAAGTTGAGGTTAGTCCAGTTTCTATTTTGATTAAAATGTTTGTGCGAGAAAATGCTTGCTTAATACTGATACCAATAGTTTTATCATAATGAATTTTCGTAAAAGTTTAATAACTGCTAACAAATAAATGTTTTAACCGACGGTTACGTGAAGGATATAATAGTACATTCCGTTTGTATTCCCCGAGTGGGTGAACAGAGGTGTATCTTACATTACGTCGGTCGCGTCATTCAAATTAATTAGTGATTGTCAACTATGTAATTAACGTTAATTGACTCGCAACTATGTATTTAGAAACAATTTCAGTATGTATGGGAATGTTAGGAATAGTCGGCATCGCATCAAGTTACATACTGTCAAATTCTCTTATTCGATTTTCAACTTAACCATCAGCAATTTATGGTTTAAAATCATTTGGAATAATTTGACAGTTTGTGGTAACTTGTGCTGGCGACTGTACTTAGTATTTTCTTTTTTTTTGTCTCTCAAACTGAATGAGAGGGAAAATATTTCATAGTTCCGTTAGGTAGAAATACCCATATTTTATTATTATAACCTACTTAATTTTGTTTTCGGTCTTCGGCAATTTTCGGCATAAATATCCATGTCCGCTCGAACTTCGGTTGTTATCTTTGTAACATTATACATTATCGTTATAACAGTAAGAAGTCAAACCGATTACATACACTAGATACACCAATAGTTACCATTGTTTTTTTGACGCGAAAACTATATTTAGAACGAAATGAAGTGTGGCCTATGTCCAGCAGTGGACGTCTTTCGGCTGAAATGATGATGATGATGATGAAGTGTAATATGACCACCTTAAGTGTGCAGTGCTACGTGGCGTTGCTTGTCAAGAAAATTGGAATCGATATGTCGCACGTTAAAAGATTCAGTCTATTTCGGATGAATGAGTTTCAATTTCGCATTCAAATACTAGATAATGAATAATTTTAAAGCTGACACAATTCGAGTTACATCTCAAAATGTTAATAAACATTAGTAACTTATGCTTCGACCCAAATTGTTGTTACTACGTATATTTATAATATTAACTTGACATAATGTAAATAATTTAATGGATGTTCGCGCAATTATTTATTTGAGTACTTAGATCTTTTGTCAAGTAGTTTATTTATGTAAAGGGAATAATTAGTTAATTAATGGTTATTAAGTATAAGCTTCATTATGTGAGTTTTATGGTTTTTCCGCGACTTTGATTGCGTAATTTATGATATTTTATGAGTATGTTGTCTGATTGACAGTTGTCTGAACATCAGTTAATCATTCACGGAAATGTTGTGTACGTGTGAATGTAAATGTTTTTAAAGTGTGTGGATAATGCAGGAAGGCGCTGTTGGTAAACATAAATTGTGAAAGTGTTTCATGCTGTTGTATTGAAAAAACATGGCCGTAGAGTTAGTTCCGATTTTTGTCACGCGCCAAAAGATTCATGTACAGTCGCCATCACATCAAATTATCACAAACTGACTCTGAAAAGTTTTTAACATAAAATAAATTGATAGGAATCCAGACATACTCATCCTTACAATTTAAAGGTCATAAATAATTGCATTGGCTCAGTTTTCGTGGAGAAAAAAGGGGAATACGAAACGTTGATCTCATCAAAATTTGTGCGATATAATCGGTCTGAGCAGGAGCTTTCCCTATCGCACTCTCTGGGGCATTCTAGACGCAGCGCGCCGGCAATAGTTTCTAGAAATACCTATTTTTCAAATTCCTCGCAGGTCCTGTTCCCTCTTAAATAGAAAATCGTTGTAAAAGAAGATGATGTATGGAAGTGAACAATGCAAATTATTTAATCATTCAATTTTAATTAAGTTCCTATATCTTGTTTTATAACGTGAATTGTTTGTGAAGGTGAACAACAAACATTTAAATAGTATCTAATCTATTCATAAATCAATTTATTAGAATTTGTCTAGTATTTATTTAACCTTGCCAATGCCAAATATAATCTAGTATTTATTCTCAAGGTAACAATTTCCTGCCCTGGGATCTGGAGGCAACTGCCCTCCAGCGCGTCTATGAGTGGCGCGTGGAGGCGCAGCGCCGGGGCGAATCGCTGCTGCCTCGACAAGTCGAGGCGCAGCGGGAAGAGCTCCGGCGCGATCTCAGGGCAGTATGGAGGGAACGACTGTCGCAACCGAGGTCCGGGCACGCCGCAATCGCGGCGGTAAGACCCCTCTTTGAGGAGTGGCTGGATAGGCGTCACGGCGTCCTGACCTACCGCATGACGCAGGTCCTCACCGGACACGGAAGCTTCGGGAGGTACCTGTGTCTGATGGGGAAGGAGGAAACGCCTGGGTGTCACCACTGCGAGGACCGCCCGGAGGACACGGTGGAGCATACGGTGCAGGACTGCCCCGCTTGGGCAGGGCACCGCCGTGTCCTCACGGCGGCGATAGGCGGAGACCTCTCGCGCCCGGCATTGGTCGAGGCCATGCTGCGGGACGAGACGGAGTGGGAAGCGGTCGCCTCCTTCTGCGAAGCAGTCATGCTCGCGAAGGAGGAGGCGGGCCGCGTGAGGGAGAGGACAGCGTCCTCCCTCCACCCCAGCCGCAGTGGTAGACGCCCACGGCGCCGGACGTCGGCAGACGATCTCCGGCCACCGTAGGCGCGGGCTTGCGGGCGGCGAGTAATGGGCGTCTCGCTGTCCGACCATGGACCATGCCCGGGTCGACGGCGCGTTGTGTTCCACGCGCGCCTCAAAGAGTGTCAGCATTATGACGGGGCCCCCCTCTAGAGGGCGAAAGCCTGCCGGGGTCGCGGGACTTATAGAATTACCGTGACCCTGGATCATAAAGGGCTATTGAAGGACACCGTGGATTTTAGTCAGTACAAGTCTGACAGTTCCTCCCACTCTGCCCTGGGTGGGAGGACTCATTTGATGATTTTACCACGATAAAAAAAAAAAAAAAAAAGGTAACAATTTCAACAGACTTCAATATTTATATCTAAAAATAAAATTATCTAATTGTTTATTACTTAATAAGACTTGTTTTTTACTGCCATAATGAGTTAAGCCCGGCGCACACTGGCAGCACGGCACGACATAACATAATATAACGCCTGTAATCCCCGAAGGGTTGTGCAGAAGTGTACTTAATAGTACACCCACATTTCGCTAGTTATGTTTAAGTCCTATGTAATAGGGGGGGAGCCTATTGCCATCAACCGCATGGGGTTCGATAATTGTCCCACGGGATCATACATCCGAGGTAAAAAGAATCCTATGTGTTAATCCAGGTTAGAAACTATCTGTGTTCTAAATTTCAACCAAATCCGTTCAGTGGTTTTTGCGTGAAAGAGTAACAAACATCCATCCATCCATCCATACTCACAAACTTTCGCATTTATAATATTAGTAGGAAGAAGGACAGGATGTAGGAAGTAGGATTAGTAGGATAGGAATTAGGAAGTGGGATGGTACATGTGTGTGCGCTGACCTTTTTGGAAGGATAACACCAACATGGCGCGTGTTTGGATTAAACACCTAACTAAATACTAAAGACTCATCTAGTCTTCATGAATAAAATATCTATAATAATGTTCTCTACGTTCCGTTTAATTAAATAATCATTTTGGGAAGTTGAGACGTCTTCTGTTAGCAATTCAATCAATGGCGTTCAATACTAACACATAATATGTAGTTGAGAAGGTTAGCTCCAAACACAATCTTCATGCGCTTGTCCCATGTTACTTGGGGTCGGCGCAACACGTGTTTTTCTCCCATCCTCCCCTCTCCAACGTCAAGATATCATTTACTCGTTAGAAGGTTAGCTTCAAGCAACGAGTGAAAACAGGCGCATACGGAAAAGGTTAAATTAACCAGCGAGACTCCGCAGTCGTCGGCAGCACTATCAAAATACGTCAAAACAAAAAAAGATTTCCCCACCTAATATATTCAAGTAACACACACTACACCGAGGTCGTTACCCCAATAATAAATAATGTTTTTTTTTTGCTTTATCGCGTTATCGGTGTTTCGCAAGCTAATTTAATTCGACCTTGGGGATGCTTCCGTACTGCGATCTCTAATAAACTTAATCGGACTCTAACGAACCAAGTGCAAGTACGATTGCACTCGCTGTTCATTATGCATGTTTTTTCTTAAAATATAGGCGTTGCCAGATCTACAAAATAATAGTGGTTTAGGCACAAACCATATTTAGGGCTTTCAAATATATAAATACCTAATACGTTTTAAGTTAAATAATTACAAATAATGTTCTTAAGCTAATTTAAAATTAAATAATCATAAAAAATAATAGATACCTTAAAATATTTTACTTACTAACTTTATGGCTTCGTCCTAATAATAAAGAGCGATCGTCACGCGAATACGCGATCGTCGCGTTCATACGTCTAATTTTTGTTTGGTGAACCGGAACGCGTGGTCGTGCCGCCAGAGGGCGCCTTCCGGTTTTCCGAACAAAAAGTGACGTAGGAACGCGACTATTAAATATAGAATTATACATTTTATTATAGATTAAATTCTTATTTATTTATTTAACACTTCTAGCACAAAAGTACAGAGGCGGACTTAATGCTATAGGCATCGCAAGTATAAGGTGTACTGTAGTTACTATATTTTGTGGCAAATAGGCTGTCCTTATATTCCGGCAGTAAATTACATCAAGCACCTATCTAATTGTTATTCCTTTGTCCATTATTCTCAGACGAATCTTCGAAGCCTCCGCAATACCTACACAATCAACTCGAAGGGTACACCAAGGGTATTGAACTGCTAACAAGATGCTGCTAACATTGGGACTGCTGGGTCTCATCACCCTTGTGTTATGGAGACTTCTAGCTGATGAAGAGAATACTTTGGACAAGTTGCCTGGGCCGCCGCGGCGTCCGATCATTGGATGTGCTTTAGAATTCTTGAAGATAACTCCACGTAAGTACCGTAAAACCGACCATGGACCATGCCCGGGTCGACGGCGCGTTGTGTTCCACGCGCGCCTAAAAGAGTGTCAGCATAATGACGGGGCCCCCCTCTAGAGGGCCAAAGCCTGCCGGGGTCGCGGGACTCATAGAATTACCGTGACCCTGGAACATAAAGGGCTACTGAAGGACACCGTGGATTTTAGTCAGTACAAGTCTGACAGTCCCTCCCGCTCTGCCCTGGGTGGGAGGACTCATTTGATGAGTGAACCACGTTAAAAAAAAAAAAAAAAAGTACCGTAAAACGGGGTGAATAGGAAAGGCAAGGGTGAAAAGAGACAAAACTTTGAAAGGGATTTTAACGTTGAATTAATATGTTATGTTGCCAACAAGGTCTCTAAATAATTAAGTATAATTAAGTTAATAAAATAGAGTAGTTTTTTTTTTTTATTTATTATTTATTATATTAGGTCTACCAACAATTGTTCACACTGGATACAGCGACATAAATCATTATAAAAATTTAATTACAGCGCAACAATTACTTAAAGGTAAACACCACATGCACAAAACAATAAATTCGGAAAATAAGCTAAGCTTAGTAAGTACTAAGCGCTAATATTCAATTATGAAATTAAAACTGTAAATAATGAATAAAACAGAATTATGACAAAATCGATTAAAAATAAGATTGATAAATTCATTACAATGGTAACATTGGTAAATAGATAAAAATTAAAATTATATTACATTGGTAAATTGCTAAAATTGATAAATTATAAATAAAATGGACATAAAATTAAAATTCATTGAATAAAATAAATAAATTGGTGAATTATTAAACATAAAAGAGAAAAAAATAAATTAAATTAATAACAGTTGTAAAATTGACACAATGAAATAATTAATTATTGTAAAATTGACGATATAATATGAAATAACTGATTATGATTAGAGGTTGCCTGGTAAACGATTAAGGATGTTTTTAGTTTTTGGTAACATATCATATTAATTCAACGTTAAAATCCCTTTCGAAGTTTTGCCTCTATTCCCCTTGCCTTTCCTATTCACCCCGTTTTACCCGGTACATACTTTTCTATATCTTCTAATGTTTTAAAAGGTTCGGTGTGAGCAGCGGTCAGTGAAAATCGTCCGTTTCCGCGTTACCTACAACATTTTTGGTCTACATCTTTTACTAAACATAACATAATACCACGTCGACAATCCCCGAAGGGTTAGGCAGAAGTGTACCTAATAGTATAGTATGAGTAATAGTAATATTATAGAACTGAACTTGAGGTATTAGGTTCGATTTCTTTCTCAGTAGCAGCTCGGGGCAGGTCGTTGGCAATAGGTTCACCCTCCTATTTACATGGGACCATAAACCATAACTGGCGAAATTATTGTGTACTTGAGGTGCACATTTGCCTATCCCTTCGGGGATTACAGGAGTGGTGTTATGTAGTTATTTTCTGTGTAAAAAAATAGGTGAAATAAGACGTTTTTAATTTGGAAATATGATAACTGAGAGGTACGACGATATGTTTTAAAAACGAAAGAAAAGATGAGTTAGTTAGAGTTATTCGTGAGAAGTTTTAGCGAAAGAAAGCGGCCTCCTTACTACTGCGCCTGCACGGTAGTGACAACAGCATTTTGAAGATGATTGCTGTCAGACCGGACTGCCCCTTCCAGAGACACTGTGGACACGGTGGGGACAGTCATAAGTCTAAATAATTAAGTTAGTTGTAAACACTAACAACCCTCACCTAATTACTTAAGCACCATTATTACTAACACTAAAATACTAACAAAACTATGGACTGTAGTCTGAAAATAAAGTTTTATTTATTTAGGTATTTTATTTAATTATGTGAATGGATAAACATGAAATAAATCCCACTAAGACACTGCGAAGCGTAGCTTAAAAGCTACGAGCTACGTTCGTAGCGCAGCTTAAAAGCTGCGAGCTACGTCGTAGCACGCTACGAGAGTAAAGTGCTACGACAATGATTACTTCGGGGATTACAATGCTGGTTTCAGTAGTATGTCACACTTGCATATTTAGCTAGTTTTTGCTATGTATCGTGTATTTTGCCATAACTTTTTTGGATTTATGCTTCGAAGACAGCTAGCGTTCAAAGTTCGAAATGGGGACCGTACTGTAATGGATAAATAATCTAAATTAACCGTAGAGTGTGAGTCTTTACTATACAGGGTGTAACAGAAAGGTTATAGTCATATGAAAGGATATGCTGCAAACCATCAAACTGAACAACTTCCTCCTTGGGTCCAAAATCGTAAATGCGAAAAAAATTATCAGCTGCCCCATACTAAATTTCAATACCTACTAGACCCATACAGGGTGTAAACAGACCCATCACGTAGCCGTCAATCAAGCATTCTGTATATCAAACTAAGTAACTTTACGCAAAAATTATTGCTGGGAATCGACTTTTTTTTTTGGGGTGAAAACGTTTACACGTTTTACGGTAGGATTTGATGGAAAACACTCAAAGCATTGTGCTGATGGATGGATTGAATAGTACGGGGGTCGTGGAGGTGTGTAAAGTAAAAATCTTACATTAAAAACATGTATTTAAAAAAAAACTTGTGAAAAAGTTGGAACTTTGACCCCCACTATCTCCGTAACTAGAAGGTTCCCAGTTATGGTCTAGAACAAAAAAATGATCGCAAAGACGGGGAGAACAAGTGCCTTTCGGATGTGTTAAGGGTCTATTTACACCCTTTATGTATGGGACAGCTGATATTTTTTCGCATTTATATCCTTTCTGTTACACACTGACTTGAATACAGGTATTCAAGTCAGGTAACGCCTTTACCGTAATTTTTTTTTCCTAGCTTGCTCTGTCCCACTCCTGGGCAAAGGCCTCCCTCCACTCTTTCCACTTCACTCGTCCTCCTTCCAGTTCAGATGGAACTTGTCCAGTTTGTCCCGCCATCTCCTTCGTGGCCTGCCGCGACCCTGCCTCATAGTGTCAGGGCACCAGTTTTCCGCTATTTTGGCCCACCGTTTCTCCGGCCTACGGCAGATATGTCCTGCCCAGTCCCATTTGAGTTGGGCAGCCTTTTGAGCCGCGTCAGCTATTGTTTTGGAGCGCAGTAATATTGTGTTTCGAACACTGCGCTGCATTGCTCGTTGTATTTCATAATTACCGTTTAGTCCACTCTCGACCCCTCGACCCCTAAAAAAAGATTTGTTTATTTGTATCCTCTCAACCCCTAAACATAGTTCACACTCGACCCCCAGGGGGTGAGTTTGAATTTTCATACAAAAGACAGGCTACCTCGTCCACTTTCAACCCCTAGTTTGTAAGTACCTGAAATTAATATTTAGGTACAGTAAGGTACAGACTAAAGGCAAAATAAGATAAAGTAAGATCCAGTGGGCAAATCCCGAACTCCACGCGGGCGAAGCCGCGGGAATAAACATGATTATAAACAAATATTTAGTTTTATGAACAAATCACCATTTATTTGTGTTCTTAATTCAAAGATATCTGAATTTTCTATTTTTCATATTAAGCTGTTTAGCGGCATCATACCTTTGCTTCTTCTTCAACCTGGCGAAACCAAGGAACTTATATACTAACTGGAATGAGTACGAATAAAATTTTGATATCAAAAAACCGTTAGATAATGACCTTTATGTCAAACACATAGAGTTCATATTACTTTAATTAATTCAAAGGGGGAAGAAAACTTCAGAGCGTGAAAACGACCAGAGTGGATTGTGTCCTTGTCTAACAATTGCCAGTAAACCAATTTTTTTTTTTTTTTTTTAATATAGTAATCGGAAATCACGTTGATAGCTAAACTAGCACGTAAATCGTAACGGGATTAATTTAATATTCAAATACTATATATTAAAATAATAATTTCTTGCGAAATAAAGTGGGCTTAATTTAAATTAAGTTATTTCTGAATGGCAACATAGATGACACTCATATAAACAAACAATATGGCCGATAACAGAACAGAACTACTACAGAACATGTATAAATCACTTGATAACTACTATAATACAGGTTCAGAAATATTCAACTATCGAGGATTACTTTTGAAAAGACAGATTTATTTTAATTAACCCTCAGCCACCTGACGTGTTTTTCAGTTACACTACCACCTGACGTCGGTCCTGGAGACCGCTTGCGCATTTTCCATGTTTAGTAACCTTTATTTAAAATATTACATTAAATAAAAGTCACATCTGAATTTTCATTATATTTTTATTAATTATACGTTTTTAAACTGTGCAAAAGTATGCATTTACTGATCAAAAATCAACACTTAACATAAAAAATAAAGGGTTTTTTTTTCTGGTATGATTTGATTTTTCAATTTCATGGAAACATTTAGAAAAAACATTGACTTCATTAACATAGACGATTTCCTTAAATTTGCGAATGAATTCAAACAAATTCAACTCATGAAAATGGTTTTCTTGAATATGTTTACGTCCAGTTATCTGTGAAAACGCATCAGTTACCAATTTCAAAATAAATGTTAGTTTTAAAATTAGATATTTTATAAATAATTGAAAAAATATGAAATTTTCAAAATATAATTGAAATATGTATTACATCGACAACAATGAACAAAGAAACAGACCAAATTGGCGTTTAATGGATGCACGCAAGTCACACTTTTATGCCACAATTAGAATTCGTCGAATTTGAAGTTTTTCATTTACGAAATAAAAACTATTCCAAAGGATATAAAAAAAAAATCGCGAGCACTATATACTTCGTTCCACCTTATTGTCTAATTGCACTCGACTATAAGTAAGTATTATAAAAATATATTGAGGGTATTTCAGTTAAAAAGTATGCAACTATATGATAGACTGATGATTTATCATCGTAGGTAACTGTACTTCGGGGGTCGAGAGGAAACTAAAACTTGGCTGGAAAATAAAATCCACTCTTGACCCCCAGGGGTCCAGAAGAAACTATAGTTAGGGGTCGAGTGGACACATTATTTTTTGGGGGTCGAGGGGCCGAGAGTGGACTAAACGATAATTACCTTACTTTATTTAAAACCTGTGAAAGAATGAAATTGCCCTCGGCTATACCGTAATAACTCTTTATTGAATATAGCAACTACAACCGAACCTTCAACAATTCTCGACTTTCAAACGTAACTTTGTAACTCGCAAACATTTCTTTATGAGTTCTAATTAAAACACGTTTTACGCAGCATTTTATTTTCAATTTGCGAGTAAACTCGTTCTAAACGAGTTACAATTATTAATTTTTCTATCGTTTAAATGGGGGCAATTTTAATTTTTTACCTATCTATATTTTTTGATTTGTGGGGTTTCCTCTTAAATCCTGGAATCCACAAAATCTCTATCTTACAAATCTTTTCATTAAATATCCAAAACTTTTTACTGACAGAATCCTCTCAAAGTCGTCCACTAACATTTAATTGAGTGATCACTTTAACATTCATTTTCCTGGGAAGTGCCTAATCTGATCAAGCGTTTGGACGAATTTTGTTCGGATTTTCATTCATTTCATGATTTCGCTGTAAACGTTTTACTGTTCAAGGGATTTAATGGATAAATTTTCAATTTAACAAAAAATACACACTCTGAAATGAAAATTTGAGCAACTAATTGGTTTATCTCTGTAGTTGAACTACGTTCAACTAGACAAGAGGTACCTACTTGTTAGTTGATGGTAGATCCACCAAAGTTATTTAAATTCTAATTTTATTATATTCAGAAAAAAATGTTTTTTGATGCCCCAATTTCTTTCTGCGATCTATTTAGACGCAACTAAATACGCTAGTCCTACACCGATCTTAATGTTAACATTATTTATGTTAAAGGCCAAGCTCAAATGCCTACTAAACTAGTTTGTCGTAGCCCAAACTAGGGCCCATCAAGGACGATTATAGAACACCCCGTCTAAATTTAAGGTTAGGTAAGAACTGAACCAACCACGCGCGAGCCGAGCGAGCGTAACGGACGGCGCCGCGGCCGGCGAGCGCCACATCCAAGTTGGGCTCATTGTAATTGCTTTGATGTGGGTTAGTGTATCCAGACACGATAAACTAGTAAACCGGTTTGGCCTAGGACAAACTAGTTTGACCTGACATCGGGCTTGGCCGGTAATATGTACATCATCTTCAATCTATCATTTCGTTTGTTTCAGGCAAGCTATTCCTGAAAATGCGGCAGTACCAGAAGGAGTATGGCGATCGCTATGTCATAAAGATGATGAAGAGACGGATCCTGCACGTATCTAACGTGAAGGACGTTGAGGTATGTACTGCAGATCATCATGGTATACAACGTGATTCTGTGAAGGGGTTGGTAAGTGCAAAAAAAAAAAGTAAAATCATCCGTAACATAATAATATCACAACATTTACTTAAAATATAGTGACGACATGACATAATGTACGATATCTTATGGTTGGGTACAGACATTTTTTTGCGTCAGTAAATAACTGAAATTAATGTACACGTTGTGTTACACGATTTATTTATTTTAGAAGCTGGCCTTTAAATGAGACCTTGGTCTCTGAAACCAACTTAGGGGTCAACACTCCTTTTTGTTTCGCTATTATTTCACAGAGGTAGTGGATAGAAAATGTCGATTCTACCAAAACCTTATGATTAAAAATATATATAATTTACCTGGTTATTGCCATTTTATCTAGATCCACGAACATGTATTCACGTCAATATTTATTCATCGATTGGTTTGTGGGTAGTTAAGCCGCAGGATTATTCAGTAGAATAAACCGCAAGCTTCCCAGTAATAAATGATCTGTTAACATCATCATCATCATTTCAGCCGAAAGACGTCCACTGCTGGACATAGGCCATATCTGTTGACCGACATAATTGTCGGAATGATCATAATTCCCAAAGCTATTATCATAATTTCATGAATTTAACTTTAATAACATTTAATTCAGAATGTCAATAATACACAAAACAGAAAACACATAACAAACACATTTCCAGGTCGCATTTCATAGAAATTGTTACAAATATAAATAAATAGTTTATTTATTGTACCGCACTTTTTTGTTTCACAATTTCTCGACCAACCCGAACCTTGCACCTTTTCTCTATGTTTCATAAGTACCCTTGTAGGTGTGTGTGAAATAAAATATTTTGGGCGGAGCGGAAGGTGTCAGACTTGTACTGACTAAAACCCATCCATGTTCCTTCTTTGCTCTTTTTGTTCCAGGGCCGCGGTATCTCTTTCGAACAGTCCCGCAACCCATTGGTCAGCTTTGATCTTGTAATTCGAATTACTATACATATCGGCAAACTTCGTTCGGTATTTACCATCGCTGAAGTTGGGTCGGGTGTGCTAAACCCGATGACCAGCTTTTTCCGTCCCCATTTGGGGTCGGTACAGTACAGCATGTCTTCTTCTTCCGTACTTCTCTATTCTAATGTAGTTGTAATATTCGGCTTATTCCACAAATCCCCCCTGAAAGTCCCCCTTAGGGGTGAAAAGTGGAATCTAAAAAAAAAGTCTAGTATTCACCCCTGATAATCCCCCTTAGGGGGAAAAACTGGACACGGTAAAAAAAAGTCAAAAATTCCCCCTTCTGATCCCCTAGGGGGGAAAACTGGAATCTTAAAAAAACAACGTCCTGAAATCCCCGCTTAAATCCTTAAAATTTAAGGAGTGCCTCTGCCCGCGGCGCTAGGTGCCGATTTGTTTAATTTAATTTGTTTTACAGAGTTTTAATTTTCACGTTATTGAAATGAAGTTGTAATGTCCATTTGGATATTCATTTTTATTCAAAAATATCAGCTGTTGCCCTCGATTTCGTCGACGATCCAGAATGATAAGTAGTCAATTTCCTGTCTTAGGTCCTGGCACGGTCCTGGTGTAAATGTCACGTAAAAACGTCGATTTTAAAATAAAAATTTTAAGAAAATTTGTATCTATGGATGATACTGATTGCGCTTGTTGCAATCGATGTAACTAAAATGCTATAGGGTCATTGTATGTCGATTCAATAATCGGCATATTTACGATATGTTTACACCGAGCGTGCTAGGGCGTCTGGTTACATATCTATCAAATATCATGACGATCGCTTCAGTAGTTTAGACGTGAAAACGTAGCAGACAAACAGACAGATTTACTTTTGCATTTTTTTTTAAAATAAGTTTTGATGGATAACTTTAAATAAATTTACATGCAGCAGGCTGAGTACAATTTAATTGAATGTCTACGTAAGATATTCATTGGGTACATCATTTTGTTGTACAATTTGCCAGACGGGTCTATTCTATTTTGCATATAATCTATTCAATTTGTGTAATGTTACGAGTATCTAAATGCAAATATTGCACACCACTACTTATTGTACTCTAAAAATACATTTCACATGTTTCAAGTACTCCAATTAAATAAGAAAGTTGTGTTTCCATTATTTTAGGGAATTAAGTAAAACAAAAATAAAAATAGCGCGGCAAAGTTCGTAAGGCGCTCGAAAGACGTTGACAGAGGGGCGGTGCTGTCATCTGTGGAAATTGTATTGAAAAAACAAGATGGCGGCGCTAGTTCTAGCTATCGCCACGCGGTAAAAGAACTAAGCTGCACTATGTCTCAGGTGATGCAAGAATCTTTTGGCGCTCGAATGACGTTGAGAGATGGGTGATATTGGAAAACACCAATGTTTTTGTTTTTTTGTGAAAACCTAACATCACGCCCGTAATCCTCAAGGGTAAGGCAGAGATGTACCTAGTACATCCAAATTTCGCCAGTTATGTTTAAGTCCCATGCAAAGGGTTGCCATCAACCGCGCACAAATCCTGACACCGTGACTCCTACTGAGAAATTCTTGATGTAAAATCCCAATAACACTTTACCAGGCCTAGGAATTGAACTCACCTCATGCTCAGCAGTCGTGCTTGTTACCACTAGGCCAATGAGGCGTCTTTTTAATGAAAAGTTTTGAAAAAACAAGAATACGCGTTAGTTCCGATTTTGGCCACGTGCCTATCCACACTCCTATTACTCGCGACCGGGTTAGGATTTCGGGTCAGGTTCGGAATAATCCTTCTTGGTATAGCTGTATTCACTATTCACCCAATTTAGAACTTTAACCATCAGATTTTTATAGAATTCAGTAAACCATTAATTCCTTTAAAAAAAAAACATTTCATTTATAAGAGCTACATGACTTACGTTAGGGCATGGAACTGAAACTGACAGATAGATAAAGCAAATAGTAATAGTTGGATAGTGTATTTGTCACAACGCTGTACCTATATTTACTTACGAGTAGTCATGTAAACAGTCCATTTACTAGCGTCCTAGATATATAAATTTAAATTTACAAGTGTAGTGTAGTAGCTACCTCCATTAACCAGCGAAGCAAATAAAATCACGACAATCGACGATCGAGTTGACCCTGATATAGCGAGTTAGAAGGTAACGCGGTTTGAGTTAAAAATAGCCCGGAAAGTATCCTTAGGCCTGGACTCCACCAAAGCGGAGACGTGCGGAGATGTGCGGAGAGGAGATGTTTAAGAGCTAGGATGTATCCACCGAAGCTGTGCGGAGAGGCGTATTGGCTAGCAGAGATGTGTGAACAGCTACTCACGCCCAGTTTAGTGACTGCCGCACACCGCTCACCGCACGATGATCACGGCTCTTTTCGTGCTGCTGCCGTGTTTAGAGACTGGCCTAAACAAATATGAGACATATCCTCTCATCTCTGCTGAACTGTTTTACAAAAGCTAAGCGGAGACGAGAAGTGTAAATAACTAAATTCTATTCGTGGTTTACAACACATCTCCCCTCCTCTCGTGTCGTCTCCGCTTCGGTAGAATCCGGGCTTTACGGTTGGCTAGAGTTAATGGGGTTTGTACAGACTCTTGCCTTTTCCGCTAAGCTACGAGCTTCGCGCTCAAGCGCCACGCGTCATACAACTGTGCGAAAAACAAATTAAACAAGTTGTTTGGGGAACGGCACGAGACGGTATTGGAGCGTTCGTGTTGCATCGACCGAGGTCATGGACACGGGCTGGGGTTTTGCAGTTTCTTGCTTTTTAGAACATTATAAATAACCGACCGCAAACGTCGATTGTGGTTCCCAATAATGAGCGACGTCACAACTTCGACGGAAACAGCATTTCTCTTCACCAGTTACAGGAAAGTTATTTGTCAAACGAAAAGCCGTCTTGTCAATCTGTTAGTGACAGCCAGCGACGACAGTACTGGCATGCGGGCGCCGCTCGACCGCAGCGTCAGGCGGCACTGTCACGGACTATGGAAGCGTTTTCATTGGTTTTCATAGTTTCATAAAAACCTGCCTGCCTTAGGAACTGTAAATGAAGGCCAGCGCACACCGGAGACGGCAGGGCAGAGCATTTTATATTTACCCAATCTAAATGAATGCGTAGCTAGTACTAACAAGATACAGATTCCAATGTTTAGTGATGGACCCCAAGGCATCAAAGGGGATTTCCATTCGCGGTATTGAACATTGCATGCTCTGCTTGCCGGTGTGCGCTAGCCATTAGTGTTCGCATGCAGGTAACACTTGTTTGTATGTCATTATTTTGTTCCCAGGTCGTTTTATCTCACTCCCGAAACATAAAGAAGAGCAAACCGTACACCTTCCTCGAAGCTTGGCTCGGCACAGGACTGCTACTGAGTTCTGGTAAGACAAGATTTGAATTACTTGAAGTACGCCAGGACATTGATGCCATTTGATGACATTTTAAACCAGTTTACTGGTGGCTTTTTAACGGTAGGCACATAAAAAAAAAAAAAAAATTGTAACAAGCCTCTTAAAACTTTTGTTCAACTTTATTTATAGTCCGTGTTCTGCGAAGGGGTAGTTTTAGCAAGTCTAAAAGGGGGAGTCTTACGAAGGGGTGGCGTGTTACCCAATACTAACTGGGCAGTGGAGGTTAGATAGGCAGTCGCTCCATGTAAAATAATGGTATTCGGCTACCGCTGGTTAGACTGGAAGGTGACACCAAAATATATTGGGAAAAGCTAATCAGATGTTGATGAGTCTACGAAGGGGTAGTCAGAGGTGTACCTAACTGTTGACATAGTGCGAGTTTTTGTCTCTGAAATGAAATAAACGCGATATACCTATTCGAGGTATAAGAACTCGCACAAAGCACTCAGTATACCCACATTTTGTAAGCGATGTCCCAAGTAGGAGGCGAGTCAAAATTGTGTTATTAAAACATTTACGTAACATTCTTTTGTCGCCCCTAGCGACACAGTTTCATAGGGTACACAGTTGGCACATCTAACTACAACCTATCGTTATAAGGTTCTATACACTGGCTTATTTCAGAAGCCACTGATTATCCCTGATGGAATTTACGCGTCACTGGCTCTCATGTATTTTACGCGATTTTCTATCTAGATTCGCTCAGTATAAAGTATGCTTTACCTGAATTTGAATTTAGATGAACTAAATTTAGAGAAATTATATTATAGTGGTTTGCAGACCTAGCTAAGCCAACTTAGTTTAGCTTAGCTTGCATAGTTGAGGGATTTTTTGTATTTGTGTGCAGATCACAAACCTATGAGCTAGGACAAGGGACAAAAATTACCCAACTATAAGAGCTAAAGTAACTTTTGCTTTTAGCTTTGGGTATGCTACGGGTTCAATTCCCGAACAGAAGTTTGTATTGCCGCCTGTAGAATGTTATTCCGGGTGTGGCCGAGACTATTTTGTTTTGTTTACTCATTCATGAAACAAGATTTTACTTGAGGTCCATTTATAACGGACCTCAAGTAAAATCTAAATCGGTAAAGTGAGAGAAATTAATCGTTTAGCAAATTGACTACTAACATAAATTGCCCGTATGCTCAAATCACGACTCTCAATAATTATAACTGAACAATATGAGGTAGGGTGTCAATTTATTTCCGTCATATGATCTGTTAAACCCTTTACAAAAATACAAGCATGATGTTCGTAAGTACATTTTAATCCGCACACGTAAAACCGCAACTTATAAAACTAATTACTGCGCGGTCATATTGTCTGAAATGTGCGTTAAATTAAAATCAGAGTAGAATCCACGAGTGGTGATACCCTGCCACGATACCACAGATGTTCCTGACATTAGTTGGTATTATTAAAACAAACTCAGATATTATGAAGCTCATGAGAGGTGAGCGATTGATTCTCACACGAGAATCGATTAAGACAGATGGTCTTAATCGATTCTCACCGCTCGTCCGTGCGGTCGGGTGGTGTACGTGTGTTAGGCATCAACGGATTTCATACAAACCGATGTGACATGAGAACCGCTTCATCACCCGAATCGCGCGGACTAGCCGTTTCGTGTGATAACCGCCTCTGTTTTCGAATCTTGTATTTACGTCAGCCAGGCATCATTCTTAAAAATCTGCGCCACGATTTACAAAAAATACAGAGAACTAGATGCAACAATTAGTTAGTGTTTCTTTCAATTTAAAAATTGCCATTTCTCCCCCAGGTGCAAAATGGCACAGACGTCGCAAGATCCTGACTCCGACCTTCCACTTCAACATCCTGAAGAGTTTCACCGTGGTGATGAAGGAAAGAAGTCGAGGTCTGGTGGAGAAGCTCAAGGGCCTCGAAGGTTCGGAGGTGAACCTGCTGCCAGTCATCAGTGACTATACGCTGTACACTATTTGTGGTAAGAATTGGTTTAGTATGGGGTAATCTACAAGAACTGAAGACCGAGTGTCGTGGCGACTCACTCCTTCGCTGTACAACCGCGACTACCACGAACGTTGAACCTTAAGTATTTGAATATGAAACCCTCCGGATACTTTTTAAGAACCTATCAAGACATTATTCGGCTAACCGCTCAGGAGATAATCATAAATCTTTTAAACATGCCTCTCAGAATCGGTAGACTTTCTTAAGCCACGTTATCCGGGCAAAACATTGCGGGGGCTTGAGTTAAGCCGGTTATATCCCTGGTATATGAAGGTCGACAGACAAACATCTCGATTTTCTCAGAATTGTGGCGATCAGTGGATACTTCGTTTAGATCGAAGTAAACAGGAAAAACGTGGTTTCTTTTTAGACAAGGCAAAGAAGCGACAAGCGTCATAGGTTCCAGGATTTGATATCCGTCTTCTTAAAATAAAGATACATTCAACACCTTAAACGATTTGCTATCTGGCAAGGTTTTGGCTAGAGTGAATGCAGACAAGACTCTTTAAGAAGCCACACTTTTAGACGCGGAATGAGCTTAGTCCAGTCAGAAAGAGGTTAATGTCCATGCAACAGAAGCGAATAGTCTGACGCGGTGTCCAGTCACGTCGTCAAAACCGGAACGAGGCAAATGACGCTTAATACACCCAAAATAATGTGCATAATAATATCGTAAATCTTTCCAGAAACCGCCATGGGAACCCAACTCGACGCTGACAAGTCCTCAAAAACTTTGGAATACAAATCCGCCATTTTAGAAATCGGAAACCTCCTGCTAGGCCGCCTAACTAGAGTATGGCTTCACAACGAATACCTGTTTCGAAAGTTTCCAATCGGTAGAAGGTTCGAGAATTGTCTAGAAAAAGTCCATTCCTTCGCTGATGACGTCATAATGGAGAGGAAGAAGAATTGGAAACCTGGACAGAGTGATTTCACTGAAGATGATATTTCAGTAGGTGGTAAAAAGAGATATGCTATGCTTGATCTTTTGCTCGAAGCAGAGAATAAAGGAGAAATAGATTTAGAAGGAATAAGAGAAGAAGTTAATACGTTTATGTTTGAGGTAAGTTTTCATATCTTCTATACAGGATCTAATTACTTTATCAATTTTTACTATATGTATACAAGTTGAATGACACCCGGGACGGGTGGGTCACCGACGCGAAAACGTTTACCACTCACTACATAATTCTGAACCCCGCACATCGATATTTTTCGTCGGAAATTAAAAAAAAATCAGCTGTTTCGTACAAAAGTACAATACCTACCTACACGGTCAAAATGTATGGGACGGCTGATTTTTTTATAAAATCATCGATGAAACATTTCGATGTGGGGGGGTTTAGAATGATGTACTGAATACGTGGTAACCGTTTTCGGGACGGTGTCCCTGCCACCCTGTATATGACATGTATAGTAAAAATTGATAAAGTAGTTGTATTAATAGACCTCCAGTAGAAAAAAATCGCAAGAGCCTTCATTTGAGGCTTACATTTTTCCAGTATCGAATGTTTTTGAACAATTGATTTGCAATGTTATCTCTTTTTTATTTTAATCACGAAATCAAAATATATATATTTTTATAAGCCATTATATGAAAGCTGTATAATTTGTGAAATTCCAGTTACCACGAAATATATTTTTGAATGAGTTCTTTTTTATACTATTCTAGGATACGAGCTATAACAATAAAACCATCAAAGCGTAAAGCGGGTTTCCAGCAACTTGATGTTTTTCTAGAATAAATTTATTTATTTATTTATTTAACACTTCAAGCACAAAGTGCAGAGAAACAATAACAATAGCAATTCAATAACAATTCGTGAACAAAGTTCAACTAATTTTGGAGTTCTGTTGAACTAGTCTGAAATCATCATCTGCCTAGCCTTTTCCCAACTATATTGGGGTCGGCTTCCAGTCTAACCGGATGCAGCTGAATACCAGTATTTTTCATGGAGCGACTGCCTATCTGACCTCCACAACCCAGTTAGTCCTGGGTAATACGATACCCCTTGGTAAGACTGGTTGTCAGACTTTTTGGGCCACTGACTGCCTGTAACGACTGTCAAAGATCTACAAATGACAGCCGGGACCAACGGCTTAACGTGCTTTCCGAGGCACGGAGGAAACTCGGTATGTAATGGGCGGTCACCCATCCACAGACCAACCTAGGCAAGCACGGCTTAACCTAAAGATCGACCCGAGCGGCTGTTATTATTTAGCCACGAGCTACTAGAACTAGTCTGAAATAATGCATATTTATGTCCGATTCGCTGAAGATCTTAACTTATTTGCAAAGGTTCCGTAAATTCGATTTTAGCTTTCAAAGAAATTGGAAGCGTACAAAATTATTAACAGGAATTTGGTTGAAATATATTATTTTTTTATTTTATGTTTGTTTTAGGGCCACGATACCACGGCAATGGCTATTGTTCTTGGACTGATGTTAATAGCAGATCACGAGGAGGTCCAGGTACTTAAATAATTTTATTTTATTAACAGGACTGGCACGCGACGATGCCAAAAGACCGGATGGCATGTCTTTGTTTCCTTCGAAGATGGGCTCTTGCGCCATCACATCTTCCAAGCTCATCGTGCTGTGCTGGCGCTGCCGGTGCGGCTGCAGGGAACCTCAAGCGGCGTAAATATAGTAGAGTGTCGTTTGGGGTTAAAACTCTGTCATGGGTTATGGGGTCCGAGTGCTTCCCGTGAAAGGCTGGCTTTTACCTTGGCCTGAGGCTAATTGTTGCCATACAACGTGGCAACGCCGACAGTCTCTTGGGCATCTCTTGGGCTTGGGCACACCATCGCTAAATCACGTTCAGGTCGGCTCGGTATAATCTGAGTAATTTTTTCTCGAGCATGTGTGTAGCTCCCCTGACTTTCTCGGAAAGTAAATTGATTGCAATATAAGTTGTTGTCACTAACCCTCGCGTAGGAAGCTCGCATTACGTGTCTTAACTTGTCTTAATTAAACACTAGTTAAGCCCATTTGACACATCGTTTGGTAGCGTACGTCCTAACAAGTTTGCCGCCACGGTTTCATGATGTGGGTACCTAAATAAATAGGTCTTTAGTATATTATGTATGTGACTTTTAATTTAATATATTTTGCCTGTTCACTTTTGGTTCATGGTGAATATTGTTCTGAATTGAATTACTTCTCTAAGAATACCTAAAGGGGTCATTGATAGGTGACAAATAAATAGCTTTTTAGACTTTTGATGGAGGATAGAATTATGTAATTCCATAGGCATTTTTATTTAATCTGCTAGATTTTGGGCTGCTGGTTTGTTTACCCACGAATATATTACTAATTAAATCGCGTAGTTTTATGAAATATGACATAAACGTGCGTTAAATGTAAATGAATGAATAGGGCATCATGTGCTTAGCCAACTATGTAACTGCGTGCAACTATGTTGGGGTCGGCTTCCAGTCTAACCGGATGCACCTGTATTTTACATGAAGTGATGATACGACTACGCCAGCTGTAGGAATAATATATTGGGCATGAAAAGTGGTTAGTCGTAATAACGGTTGGTAACCCTGAAATGCGGCCACCGGTAACATCAGTCAAAAAGCTCTATTACGCTTAAATACCCCTGAATAAGTAGTACGCTGTCTGTTAATCCAAGCTTACCAGGAGAGCACAAGTTAAGACGAGATTAAAATCTTGCAAAGGAAAAGTTTCGTGGTTTTTCTTTCAACGACTTTTTTTTTTACTTGAACTTAAAGCTTCACTGTAAGGGCTTTGTAAATCTAATCTTGTGGAACGTTTGGGTTGCCTCTCGCTTTATTGCCGTCGTACATTTTAGTGATACGCTAAGGAAAAAACTTTAGGCTTTTTCGAGGAATTTATCGTGTTTTTTATGGAATGGCGCCTCTTACTGTGTTTCGGTTAGATCTTAACAAATTTGCCGTGGATTTATATGGCCATACTATTAGTCGTTTTCTGAGAGAATAACTTGATTTCAGAATTACTGATTGGAAAAGTAAAAAAAATGTGGGAACTTGTAGCGCAAACATAACTTTTATGTCAGGGTTCCAAAGTTGTTTTACGAAAGTATTTATTTTCAAATTTCAGTTTTCAAATCGTTTATTGCTGTATCCATAATGATAATATATAACCTATAGCCTTCCTCGATAAATGGGCTATCTAACCCAAAAGAATTTTTCAAATCGAACCAGTAGTTCCTGAGTTTAGCGCGTTCAACCAAACAAACAAACAAATTCTTCAGCTTTATAATATTAAAGTATAGATGTACACTTACAGGTGGTAAATAAAAAAAATAGAAACAGTTATGGACCCTGTCAGACACAGCAAATTTTTTAAACAAGTAGAGAGGTTTTATTAAGTTTGGAAACTTCATTGCAAATACAGGATAAGGTATCGGGGCTGTGGGTCGCAAATAGCAGTGTATATTTTTGTCATTAAACGTGCTTAGCTTATTCACAGGTATGTTGTCTTACCTAAACCACTACAGAAAGAAAACACCACTTCGAACACGATTTCATATTTATAACTAGCTTTTGCCCGCGGCTTCGCTCGCGATAATTTAGAATTTGACAATCAATTCGGGTTGTACTCTGCTTGTAATAATATAATTCAATCATGAAAAGGTTGATTTTTTCATTGACACATTCGAAAGACACGTGGCGCCATCTATTATCATAAGAACGTTATTGTCGTTTTCCTCGGGAACAGTAGTTTTTTTCGGGATGAGAGGTACCTTATGTCCGTTTCTGTACACCTGACAACGTATATGCAAAATTTCAGGATGATCGCTTTAGTGGTTTAGGCGTGAAAAGGTAACAAACAAACTTACCTTCGCATTATTTATATTAGTAAGGATTTTTTGTTTCGTAACAGGATAGAATATACGAAGAATGTCAGAAAATCTTGGGTGATTCTGACCGTACCCCGACCATGTCTGACCTGGCTGACATGAAGTACCTGGAGGCTGTCATCAAGGAGACCCTGAGGCTGTACCCTAGCGTGCCGTTCATAGCTCGGGAGATCACTGAAGACTTTACGCTAGGTAAGAATGTATTTATTTATCACTACTAACTCTAACTAAGACGGTCGGCGCCGTCGAGGCCGGCCCAGAAAGAGGTGACGAGACCATCTGGACGCGTGCCGCGAGGGCTGGTTCGAGGAGGCACGGGAAAAGAGCTCATGGAAGGAATTGGTAATTCCCACTTTTGGGCAAAGACCTCCCTTTGCCCAAAAGTGGGACAGTAGAGGCTATTAAAAAAACTCGCAACTAGTTTTAATATTAGTAGGAGTGATTTGTTGTTCAAGGAGGAGCTCGTGGCTAAATAATAACAGCCGCTCGGGTCGATCTTTAGGTTAAGCCGTGCTTGCCTAGCTTGGTCTGTGGATGGGTGACCGCCCATTACATACCTTTCCTCCGTGCCTCGGAAAGCACGTTGGTCCCGGCTGTCATTTGTAGATCTTTGACAGTCGTTAGGTAGTCAGTGGCCCAAAAGTCTGACAACCAGTCTTACCAAGGGGTATCGTATTACCCAGTACTAACTGGGTTGTGTAGGTCAGATAGGCAGTCGCTCCATGTAAAATACTAGTATTCAGCTGTATCCGGTTAGACTGGAAGCCGACCCCAATATAGTTGGAAAAAGGCTAGGCAGATGATGATTTGTTGTTCAAGGTGTGACTTGATGTATGAAAGTGGACGCAGAAACAGGAGTATGTAAGGATCGGATATTTACTGTGTGTTCTGTAGTTATGCCTTTTCCAATGGGGGTCCGTGATGATGGCAAATAACATAAACATCACCCCCGTAATCCACGAAGGGTTAGGCAGAGGTGTACCTAATAGTACATCCACGTTTTGCCGGTTATGTTACTATGTAATAGGGGGCGGGCCTATTACCATCAACCGGGCATAAATCCAGACTCCGTAGCTACAACTGAGAAATTCCTGATGGAAAAACTCGATTACAATTTGCCCGACCCGGGAATCGAACCCAGGACCTCAAGCTCAGCAGTTGCGATTGCTACCACTGCATGTCCTAGAAACAAAAATTTTAAGACATAACTGAGACATCCAGCATATTTAGTCCGCGTGATTATAGTCCAGCCCGTGTTACGGGGACTAGGCATGAGTCCCAGCAGAGGGAATTTTATAAGCCAGGTTATTCTGAATTTTATAAGTTTTTGACAGGGGCCATATTCTGGATTGTTCACAGAGCAAGGGATGTTTTTTTTTGTAATTTTCATCTTTGTACTAAGGTCCGAGTTTGCAAATTAATTCATGTATTTATACGAAAACTTTGATTGTTTTTAACTAAAATACTTCTAGGTACTCTGTATCATTTTGATTTGGATCATTTTCTTTTTGTAATTTGCATTTTTGCAATAACTTGTGAATTCAACAAATGAAACCTGCCTTGATTGGGCTTTACTTTATAAATTAGTTATTTTTAATTTGCAATTAATCCTGGTTTATTTATTCAGCTTCTCCTCTCTTTTGAGTAAAAAAAAACCTAAAACTAATCGTTGGAAGGCCTCTCACTAGGTGGACCGATGACCTGATGAAGGTCGCAGGGATCCGCTGGATGCGAGTCGCACGGTCAATGTGGCGACACTTGGGGGAGGCCTATGTCCAGCAGTGGACGTCTTTCGGCAGACATGATGATGATGATGAATCGGATCAGCTTTATTTTCAATTTACTACCAACTAAACTTCAAATTATTCATCAATCAATTGTATATTTACGGGTTCAACTATTTCCAAGTAACTCTAACTTGAGTTAACTTGACCCATTTTCGTATCAACATAATGTCTTTGCAAAAGGTCAAGAAAGTTTATCGATGTAACTTAATATTAGGTCGAAAATGTCCAAGATATTTTAACGAAACGTGACCAATGAATGGAGGGACAACGTGATCGGCGAAATATGATATTTATGTAATCCTTCGAAATCCAACGTAAATGATCGTGCTTGAGACGGGTTTTTTCCTCCATTCCTTACGCTACGTAATCATAACAATATGTGAACACTTATACAGGGTGGAAGGGAAACCAACGCCTAAACTCTTACCACGTATTCAGTAGATCAATCTGGACCCGAAATAAATCTGCGTAAAAATAAAATCTATACACATAGATATTTTTATCGGTAATTAAAAAAAAAAATGCTGATCCATACATTTTGTAGCATGCGCATCCTGCTTCCCTGGGGAGACCCTTGAGATTCTTACGAAATACGTTAAGATGAGGTTCACAATAGTTCTGTGCAGACTGCAGTAAAGATATGTGCAGCGTACGTACGTTAGACTGCGACCTGCACTCGCTGACCTTCCAGCTGCCGTTCCTGATGATGATGACGACGGTGTTGGATGACGATGAATCTAATGGCTTAATCAAACTTCACTCGACGTGCGCGTTGGTCGGAGGTAGGACACGAAGTGTAGATTGCAGTTTTGTAAAAAACAGCTGTTTTTTTTAAATAACCGTCGAAAAATTTCTTTGTGGCGGGGTTCAGAATGATATACTGAATACGTGGTAAGCGTTTGTGTGTTGGTGTCCCATCCAACCAGTACAGTAATGTGAGTTAGTTACCTTCGTTTCCCTTGTTGGCAACACTTGAGGGATTAGACATAGTGACATTGTCAAAGCTATAAGGATGATGGAAAAGTCAAACATGTATTGGGATCGGCATGAGCCTGGCTTGAGCAAGGCCTGGCTTTTCCAATCAAACAATTCGGCAGGAACGTCATCATCTGCCTAGCCTTTTCCCAACTTGATTAGGGGGGGCTTCCAGTCTAACCTGATGCAGCTTAATACCAGTACTTTACATAGAGCGCCTGCCTACGTGACCTCCACAACCCAGTCAGACTGGGTAATACGGTACCCCTTGGTAAGATTGGTTGTCAGACTTTTGTGCCACTGACTACCTGTAACGACTGTCAAAGATCTGCAAATGACAGCCGGGACCAACGGCATAACGTACTTTCCGAGGCACGGAGGAAACTCGGTATGTAATGATAGTCACCCATCCACAGACCGACCTTGCCAAACGCAGCTTACCTTGAAGATCGACCCGTGCGGCTGTTATAATTAATTTTTCGGCTAGTACATCCCTCATATTTCTGGTGAACAGGTGGTACAATGCCGAAGCCAATCGCAACCGCAACCGACAGCAATATGACCGCCCGATTGATTTCTGTAGATTGCGACATGGCCAGCTCTAACAGTTTCCATTGTGTTACAAAGAAACCAGTCGTGTTGCTACGGGTTGTGCTTGAGTACACGTTCCGAAATATGCTTAATCTGGTTTTCCTTCTGAGTTTGATAAGCTTATAATTTGATGCCCCATTACATTATTAATTTGACAACCTCTTAGAAACAACCCTGACCTAATGTTTCTTTTACCTTTTAAAAAAGTAATCACATACTCGAGAAACAGACATGTGAATGTGACATGTTATTTAACGACATACATACGAGAAAAAAAATACCTAATATTTCCATTATGCAAATCCCTCTTGATGAGCCAAAACATGATAAATTGAGTACGGTACATATTCTATTTACATACGAGTACGTATGTATATTAAGTAAGAAACCACACAATATAATAAAGCCCCGTTCACGCCGTACACGGCCCAACGCGATCCGTATGCTTAGTGCGAGTTTCATATTAAAATTCGATTAACGTGTCGATTGCGTAAATCGAGTTTACGTCAAACGTATTGATTATCGTTAACTTGCGAGTGTGAGATACTAATACTTGCAATCATTCGGTGCGCGTTAGCTCACCGTAAGAAGTGACGGAACGTGAACGAACGAAACGAAAAACTGAACCAAAAATCGTAACCGACCAAAATAAATTGACATTCGTATTTGTGTGTGTTCTTAAAGAAGCGACTGCCTATTCAAATAGTGGTGGTTATACTATACAATGAAGTTGATGTCCTTGATGTTTATTTTGTGTTTACATATACGATTTGCATAGTTTTTAATATTATTGTTAAAAATGAAGACTATATGGTCATATATGGAGCAGTAAGTGTAATTTATATAATTTGGTGTGTAGTGAACTTGATCCAATCTGTGAACTTTGTAAAACTAAGTTTGTTACTTTTTAGGTTAGGAGATCTCAGCAAATTATCTACTAATGCCCAAGGTAGGATTACGAGCATACGGAATTGGGAGGAATTGACTGCATTATTGAACAGTGATGCTGCTGGTGACACTAAAACCACTGAGAAATGGAAGAAGGTTAGTTAAAAGGTTTATTGCTAACCCATTTTCGTTTAAACTGGATGTGGTGGTGGAGAATAAAGTGTTGGTTTCTTTGTATGGTTTAAGGCTTGGAGTGACTTCAAAATTAATACCAAAAAAAAGCTGCACATTTGCATCGAGTAGCTACTGATACTGGTGGTGGGCCTAGCAGAGAGTTCTAAATCTGATGAAGGATTGGATGGGTTTAAAAGTTGCTACAGGCTTGGCAGAAGGGGCTGGTTTGTCACAGGTATATTTTAAATTCTTATACCTATATTACATTATGACTATTACATTGCGGTACTTGCATTGGTGTCTTATAAATTGTATTCTCTTACAGGAAGTTCACAATCAGCCCAGTGACACAGAATCAGCAGAATCGCGCTTATCTTGCATATTCTACGGGCAATAACAAAAACGATAAGTGTTTCCAATGTTTGTTTCTTATGAGAGGGGTACAAGAAACATTTACATTTAGTCCAAGAGGGCAATTCATCAAATCGCTATGGACAAATTTTTTTTTTTTGTGGAATTGTGTCACTTGAGTGATTTCTGATTTTATTCCACTTGATGCAATTTACATTCTAGTGATTGAAGTGTTTTCCTTGAATACTGTTTATGTTACTTTAAATGCTGAAACCATGATGAAGTCCGAACTCCTCTGTGAATTGTCATGATCGTAATTTCAGACTTATACTGGCATTTACTCATCTTATGTTTTCCTTACACACATGGTAAATGTTGTAAAATAGTATGTCATGTAAGTTAAATAGTAATATTAAAAAAAAATATATTAAAATCAAATAACTGATTATATCATGCTTAACTGAAGCAGGTGTTATGTGTGTGAAGATTGTATTTGTGTTTCTCATGTCTGGAACTATTAACTTGTTATTATTAATTATGTTGTGTAAATAGTTGTCTAACATTTGAAGTGCTGTAAAAAAATATCTAAATAATGTTCCTGGTTTGAACCATAATTTCAAGAAAGAATGATGTTAATAAAAGTTTTGTATCCTTATCATTTGGTGTTTTAATACTTTTCCTCTATTATATATTAAAGGAGCTTCATTTTACAATGAGCTTGCTAGGTATTTAATCTTACAAATTCTAAACTTAGCAATGTTTAGTATTATTAATTTAACTTCGTATGCAAAGTGTAATTACATAGGCCACTGCTCCATATAAAAGTACCATAGGTACAACAACTTAGATTGGGAGCCCAACCCATAGTTGGGCAAGCCTTAGGGTCTGATTTTGGTTAGGAAAACAAGATTATTTGTTATACAAATGTTTCATAATTTATTCTAGACCAATCAGTCACTATTACAATGCCTTAACTTATATAGAAATCTAATTTAAGAAACTAAATAAGAGTAAAAAGATCTCAACCATTTTAGGGATCCGAAGGATCCAATATTGTGTTGCCACCATCAGCAAGATACAAATACATATCTAACAAAACCTAGAGCATGGTACTTATTCACACATGTGCTATACAATTATATAATTAACGTGTGTACAAAAAAAACTAAACTAATATGTAAGTACAACAACATTGTGCTTAATTTCATAAACATGATTATTAGGTGGTTTAAAATTAAATGTGTTCAAGTCTTCTAACTAATTGTTCCCTTAGAACCCTTTTTCTCTTGCACGACCAATGCACGTTAAATTAAGTTCATCGTGTGCTCTCGCGGTCACAAACATTCTTCAAGCTACGAGATGCCATTGTAACATTATATTTTATTTTATTTGACCACTCTCACGGCGCTCTCACCACAAAATCTTAAGTGACAACTTTACACGCTCGCAAGTGACTCCGTTTCTTATTCGAGCTGTCAAAACTGTCAAAATTGTAACTCACACTCGCGTTTTACGTGCAAACGTCATCGATGTGCTCGAAACGGTCTTCACTTTCGAGAACCACTCGATTGTCACTATCGATGACGTAAATTTTAAAACTAACACTCACAAAATTTAGTTCTCACGTATGCCGCTAGGTGGCGCTTACCCAGCGCCATACTAATTTGCGTAAACGTTAACGCGCTCGATACGTAAAAAAAACTCGCACTAAGCATACAGACTTCACTTGGCGATGTGTCTCAAGCGACATGCGAGTGAGACGTTTGTTTCCTCCGCGTCGCAAGTCGCGTCGGCCCGTCACAATTTCTAATATTACTGACGGCGGCAGCGCGCAATTTTTGCACGTTTTTTGTACCGAATGAATATCATTTCTAGTATATTCACTGATCATCCAAATAAAAGTCCCCCCCCCCCCCCGCCTCCCCTAAAAAAAAATTGATTTTTGATACCTCGCGAAAACTTTATAGAACGATCTTTTGGATCATCTTGAACCTAAAAAGTCAGTTGCCTGAAAGTGAGGAGAATATACGTCTCATACGTCAATGAACATGTATTTTTTTTCTTGAAATAAAGTCATTATATACATTATGAGCTTTATCTAGGTGAATCATCACACATAAAATCACGCCTGTAACCCCAAAAGGGTTAGGCAGAGGTGTAACTAATAGTTTCCCACAATACGCCAGTTGTGTTTAAATCCTATGTAATAGGAGGCGAGCCTATTGCCATCAACTGGGTTCAATTCCAGGCTCCGTGGCTGCTACTGAGAAATTCCTGATGAAAAAACAAAATAACCTGGCCTGGGAATAGAACCTCGTGCTCAGCGGTCGCGCTTGCGACCACTAGACCATCGAGGCAATGATTTATTTATTTATGGGCCCATCTACAAGTGTCTTTTTACTCTAATAATACAAGCAAAAAACACACCAAGTGTACAATATGATGCGATAGACACAGCATGCATTATCATACCCTTCTAGTAATAAAACCCGAAGTCAGCTGCATATCTAAATGAGGAAACGCTGGCCGCTAGCGTCTTAAACACATAAACATGCTACATGATTAGAGAATCTTAGGTCAGTGATGACGCGCCGATAAAAATATCGTTTCACTTTAGTATATAAACAGTAATTATGGAAGCTAAGATGATCTCAAAAATGCCCATTTCTACTAAGTCCACTCATAATTAAGACATACTTCATTAAGGAAAAATTACTATCTACTTTATTAAACGACGAAAATAAAAGGAACGCTTTTCAGTTCGTGTTTTCGTCGGCTTAATTTTTTGTTAAAACGTTTTAATTTGCGCCGTGTGTCGTTCGATTACGTCCTATTTCCAGGTCGTCTGTTGATCATGCAACGCCTAAGTTTAGGTGCCAATTAAGACAGGGCCAGGAGTGTATTTAAAATGGTATTGTGATACCATTTACATCGTAAACTCAACGTAATGGAACGTGATAACGGTTCCAATCACCTGATCCCGCGAGAGGGGATGCTCTGATATCTAAAGGTGTAGCACTCCCTGAACAGCTTGGCTATCATCTAGCTGATTGGTTTAATTTTTTTTACCACGAAATGAGCTTTACGGCGATCGATTAAAAAAACGAGATCGACTGAGGAATAAAAATAAATAATTACAAAAAGTCGGTTAGTTTTTTTGCATTGGCGAACGTTATACAGCAGTATTTATTTACTATGCATTGTGAAAATCACACCACTCTCTAGCTCCAGGGAATTCGTATGTAATAATTCGTTTCGATACATGCGTGATTGGACGATAAAAAATAAATCGTTTGTGAATTTAGTTGCTACGTCGTGCGTAATCGACAGTCGACGGCGCGGCGTTAATCGCTTTGAAACAAAATAATGGGTACACCTGAATTTTGAAACTGTTCGCTGGTCCCTTCCCAATTAAAATTAATGCAGCGTGAAATTTGGGATTAAAAAAAAAAACAAAAATTCTAACGAACTCAAAAATATTAGGTGGCTTAAATTGTTGCATTTTAATCCTACTATGATGTCCTGCTAGGAATACCTCAAGTTAACAGTAACCCTGTTTAAGTTCTCAGTTTTTCACTGACCAGAATTGCGTGGCCGAATTATAAAAACGCCTATTACAAACTTCTGGAAGTGATTAATTAACATGAGGTCGAACCAGCCTAACGTTGTAATGTAAATAATTTCATGGAATTAACTTTGTGATTAAATAATTTGTGCTGACAATTCTATTTATTCATCAACCTTTAATTTAAAATTCGGATCACGTTTTCTGTAAAATAAATTTCTAACTAGAATTTTGTGGAATTTTCTCTTTCACTGTGATAAGTATTTTAAAATACAATTCCTTGAATGTGCAAATAAAACTAATTAGCAGTCGCGAAGGTACCATACAACTCGATTCCTACCGGCTTCCCTTTGGAAAGTGGCACAGTCAGTATTCTATAGACCAATAATATATCACATTAAAGATTATGTGCTCCGGCTTACCTCTTACAAAAATTGGCCCTTCGCTACTGCTAATTAGTGCAGGTCAGGTCAGGGGTAGGCCACATAAAAATACTAGGATCCCTAACGCGGAGTTCCTGGAAACTTGCTTCAAGTCGCTTTCCAAAATTGTCCATAGCAACTCTCCGAATATATAATTCTAGAGAAATAAAAATCTTTTACATTTGCCTCGCTAGGTAAAATTATTTACTTTGTCTCCGAGATAGTATTTTTTTTCTCGATGTGGAAATCCTCAATGGATGTCCACCGCTCGGGGGAGAGCGGAGGGGTCTGTCGGACTCGTACTGACTTAAACCACACCGGTGTTCCCTCGCACACTTGCGTCGGGGTGCAGCGGGATCTGACGCGACTTCGACTGCCCCGGACTAATGCGGCCCGCTTGACCTACGGGCCTCGTTCCGGGGGTCTCCAACATACCATTAGATTAACATCACGTCTGAAATCCCCGAAAGGGAAGGCAGAAATCTGCTCTATATTTAACCCACATATTGCCAGTTATGTTTAAGTCCCATGTAATGAGGTGGTCCTGTCCTGCAAACGATGGTGTCCTGCATGTCCTGTGGTTTTTTTTAATAAAGGAACTGATGGACGATACAAAAGGCGCCAAACTCGTGGTTCAGTTCTGGGCCGACATAATTTAGGTTGCCATCGACACACTAAGAAAAAGAGGGGTATGTCTATGGTCATTCTGAGATATTTCTTTTTCCTTCAAACTTTTTTATTAATTTCAGAGGATCTATCAGTGAAGAAGGGCTCGGAAGTGTCGATCCATATCTACGACCTACATCGTCGACCGGATCTCTTTCCCGATCCGGATGCTTTCAAACCGGACCGGTTCTTCAGCGGGGCGCCCATGCATCCGTACGCCTTCGTACCGTTCAGCGCCGGACCCAGGAATTGTATAGGTAAGGTTCTTTGTCTTGCTTATCTGTTAACATTCAAACCAGAGAAGGTATGCGCTTCGGTAAGTTTCGTGTTGCCAAACTAGTAACACATAATATGGAGTTTCTTGCCCGTTCTTCTCCATAGAGATCTACGTAAGGGAATGGGCATGGAACTACAGTACTTTCACAGTTTTTATGCCTTGTGACTGGGACTGTAGCTATTGTTGTCTTTGTTTCGACAATTCAAAAGTGCCTGTAACTGGCCTATTTGAAATAAATGCTTTGATTTTGATTTTTGTATTAATATGAACGGCGCACCACAGAGTAAGCGCATACGCACCAGTAGCATATAAATATCATTTAAAATAATTCAAAAGTTTTTTGGATTTGCGGAGAGTTGTTAATCATTAATTTTGTAATCACGGCTGCTCAGCTCTTTTTTAATTTCACCTCATCGTGCCTTCGTACTAATGAAGATAGACGAAGATTGCCGAAGCGCGTACTTTAGCTGTGTCTATCCGTAACTTCTAATAATTTCCAAATTGGGGTGTTTTTCAGACGTTTTGATTGTTACATGTGAAAGTTCTTATTTATCGAGTTTTCTGAAACATTTTACACATAAGACAAGAAAACGCTTTCAATCTCCAATTTAATCAAATCGCCTTCTATAAAATCTGTCTATTTTTCTACAATTTTTTTTTTTTTTTTAAATGTTGGCCATACGATTTTTTTTTAAATTTTGTCATCGTTATAAATTGTTTTATAACTTGTGAACGTTTATAAATTGTGAGGCTCGTAAGATTTTACAGAAGAATAAGGGTTCGAAAACCTTAGCCCGTTGTTTTCGGCAACGGCTGAGAACCACGTGATGTCACGTCTCATTTTATGTTGGCATTAAAATAGTGAAACAATAAAATAAATGTTTTTAATAAACTACAATGTGTGTTACGTGCCCCATTGTTATTGGCGATTATTATAGTTTTTTTTCTTTTTAAGAAACCAAGCTTTTATTTAGCCTACAAATTAGTTTATTTTCAAACATAAGAATCTTTAATCCGAATAATGTTTAAGGTTTAACTAAAATGATTTACAAAAGAGTTTTAATTAATTAAATTTAAAGCTTATCTTAAAGGTTAAAGATTTTCTGATTGTTACTTCAGTGAGTATTTGAAATGATTTTTATATAATAAAACTAGCCAATTTGTTTAGTTAAAAACATTTCCATTCTTTATTTAAAATAGCAATAATTTGGAGAATTTTGTAATTGTAAAAGTGTAACAATTAAATCTATTAAAAGTCTTTTCTTACCAATTGTGTAAAATTACAATAGTTTCGTTAATAAAAGCTAAATATTGTTGTTCGGTATTGAGAATATTCGTATAATTTTACATATCAATTATTTTTACTCGAAGTTACTTTGAACATATTGATTTTTTACGTAATTTTATGGAATAGATATAAAGTATTGCTTTTCTTCTCTTTTTGCGTCCAATTTTTATGCGGACGGCCATAATAAGAAAAAACCACAATTGAAAAAATAACACTGACGCAATTCCTAACTTTATATTTTTTGAGTCGGTCTTATGTTAATTTTACAGTGAATTGTTAAAAAATACAGAAACCTACACAGTTGAAAGTTAAATCAATTATTACTGTCTAGGCCCCTTTTGCTGGGTTTTAAATTAAATAGGCAGTAGACAGAATTGTCATCATTTTAGACAATTTTGAAAAACAAATGAAGCACTTTTTTTACTGTCTAGACATAATATCCTACACGTTTTGTAGACATAGGTAGCCTACTCGACTTACGTAGGTGTGTAATACCTTATGTGAGTAATAAATTTACGTAGGTAGAGGTACTTGTGTTTTGTCTTTGTTTGTTATAAATAAAGATAATATACCACGTGTAACAGAATAAACGCAAGGCCTCTCGTGTGGTGTCTCAGACCATGAAACTGAACAACTTTTGTTCTATGACTTTTGGAAATTCATAACTTTTTTTTTGTTTTCTCATACATGTGGATCAGCTGATTGCGTCCGTTCCTATAGAAAGTATTTTATTTTTTTTGCGAATTTCAAGAACTCGTAGAACAAAAGATGTTTAGTTTCATGGTGCGAGAGACCACACGGGAGGTCTTGCGTTTATTATGTTACACGTTGTATAATATAAGGTATAGATTGGCGACACTCTACAAAATTTTCGTTACAAATACTTCAAATATGTAGCTACCCACGTGACAATAAAACTGTTGAGAGGCCGCTTATCCATCTAGTCACTAGATGGAGTCGCTCTTACGACCACTCGACACTAGATTCTAGTGTCTAGTGGTCGTAAGAGCGACTGCTGAACATGAGATCCTGAGTTCGATTCCCAGGTCGGGCAAAGTGTTATTGGGTTTTCCGTTAGGAATTTCTCAATGGCAGGCAAGGACTCTGGATTTGTGCCCGGTTGATGGCAATAGGGTCGCCCTCTATAACTTTATTAGGTACGTCTCTGCCTAACCCTTCGAGGATTACAGGCATGGTGGTATTTTATGTTATACATCATGTATCAGAAACGTATGGTCATATTTAAGGATGCGGGGCAGAACTTCAAACTGAACAACTTTTTGTATAGGGTCAACATCATAATCGCGAAAAAATTATCATCTGTATGGCATTCCCAAATGTATGGGACAGCTGAATGTTTTTAAGCCTCGTGTCGTTCTTCTCGGGGTATGACACTAACTACAACAAAATCCTATTGTCCACAGGTCAACGGTTCGCAATGCTAGAGATGAAATGCGTGCTAAGTGCAATATGCCGTAACTTCAGATTGGCGCCGAAAGTTAAAGGCTTTCGACCACCACTTATTGCAGACATGCTGATACGACCTGAAGAACCCATTTATGTTAAGTTTAGTCGCCGGTAGATTATGAGGTTATACGAATCTGATAAGCTGAAGTTCGTGATAGGTGAGGTCATAAAATGTGGGAGTGAGACGACACTTGCAAGGGCCGAAAAAGTTTTTGGTATAGAGGTTTTAATCGGGTTATTTTTAGGGTTAGATGAAAATCCCCAGAGGAAAGGTAAACCCGTATAGTAAGGTATCAGCCTATAATAACCGGTTCACACACAGACTTCATTTTTGTACATAAAAATAAGCAAGAAAGTGACGGAGTTACCTCGCGTTTGGAGCTTTGTCTCTTTCAGCCTGGTTAATCAGTATTTTTTTAAATGGTTAACCTATATATTATTAGGGTTAACTCGTATAATGGTTGATCAAAAATAATCGGTTATAGGTCCAACCGGTTAACTTTCTAACCCGATTAAACACGTGATACAACATGGAGTATTTATTCCCAAATCAATAACTCGCACATTTTATGACCACAACTGCCACGAGTCTTGATGTTTAAGAATAGTTAGTTAAGATTTGTTAAAGATTTATAAGTTAAGTTAAAGATTATAAGTAAGTTAAAGATTTGTAAGAAAGTGGTTGTTCTTATAGACTATACAAGGTGTAAATGGACCCTTTACAAGGCCGCCAACCATGCGTTCTGTACATCAAACTAACTCTACGCCAAAATTATTGCTGGGTAACGACTTTTTTTTGGAGTGTAAAATCACAGTTTATGGTAGAACTCTATGTAACGCACTCAAAACATTGCCCTGGGGGATGTTATGAATAGGACACATTACGAACTTGAATGAAAAAAACAAAAACTTGCGAAAATGTTGGAACTTTGACCTCCAATATGTAACTAGATGGTTCCCAGAGATGGAGATGTGTACAGAACAAAAACTAAAATCGCAATGACGTCGGGGAGAACAAATGCCACTCGGCTTCGTTAAGGGACTTTTTACATCCATTATAGGACGACGATATTATGTTACAAGGTTATTTTTTTTTTTTTTTAAAAAACGTTGCCCCACACTAGGAATTTCTCCTGTATCGTGGGTGCGTTTACAAACATTTAAATTCACATACACAAACAGCCAGACCCGGAACAACTACCTGTAGGCCATACAAATATTTGTTCCGTGCGGGAATCGAACCCGCGACACGAAGCGCAGCAGTCAATCGCTCAGCCACTGCGCCAACCGTGCCGTATTTGAAATGTATTTGGCATCATCATCTGCCTAGCAGTGGCGAAGGTTCCATATAACTCGATTCCTACCGGCTTCCCTTTGAAAAATGGCACAGTTAGTATTCTATAGGCAAATTACATAATCACATTAAAAATTATGTGCTCCGGCTTACCTCTTACAAAAATTGACCCTTCGCTACTGCTGCCTAGCCTTTCTAAACTATATTGGGGTCGCTTTACAAAGTATTAGAGTGTAATTAAGAAACTCTGTAAACCTCTTAAGGGGTCATTGTATTCATCATTATCAAAAACTACACTATACGATAGGAACTACCACGAAATCGGAAAAAAAAACGCAGCTCCATACATTTATGTTCCCGTAACTTGCCAAAATTGCCGTAGTAGTAAAGGTTCCCAGATGTTTCAATTACTTGTGTCTCTATGACAACGACCTTAGTAAGTACATATGTCGAGGTGGGCCGTCGTATACAGGAGACACAACTATTCTATGTAAGGGGAGCTATAAAGGGTGTAACAAGACCCTTAACGAAGCCTTAGGCATTTGTTTTCCCCGTCATTGCGATCATATGTTTGTTCTAGACAATACCTGGGAACCTTATAGTTACGAAGATATTCAAAAGGGTCAAAGTTCCAACTTTTTCACAAGTTGTTTTAAAAATAAATATTTATAATGTAGGATTTTTACTTTAACATCTCCACGACCCCCGTACTATTCAATTCATCCATCAGCACAATGTTTTGAGTGCGTTGCATTGAGTCCTACCGTAAAACGACGTGATTTTTCACCCCAAGAAAAAAAATCGTATCCCAGCAATAATTTTTGCGTTTTGATGTACATAACGCTTAGTTGACGGCTTCGTGAAGGGTCTGTTTACACCCTGTATACTTGTTCGAGCCAGTACATTCGGTTCGGCACTCATTGTTGAACATTAAAACGATACCAGTGAGCTATAATAATAATAAACAGTGATGAACTAGGCTTAGTGGCCGTCAGAATGCCAAGTCATAGGTCTCGAGCTCACCCAAGACAAGCTTTGATTTTTGGATTCATGTGCGTATTGTATAATTATCACTTGCTTCGGTGAAAGAAAACACTGTGAGAAATTAAACCAGCATGCCTGAGGGATATTTCTTGACGGCATGTACAGCCAAGTCAGAGGCCATTGACGGCATGTAAACTCTGACTCCACTAAGCACACGAAAAAGAAAGATCAGAGAGATCCCAAAGCAACTACTGCACATAATATTCGAATTTCATTCATCAAGTGGCTCATGAGAGAGGTATAGAGAAGTAAGGAACGAAAAGATATGCTGCACCGACCCCAAATAAATTGGTCTCATGATTCGGCTTTCATTCGGCTCGAACCGATCAACAAACTCCGTTCGGCATCGACTATTGCTGATTCGTGTTTGTTCCACACACGAGTGGTTTTTTCCGCTCAAACATTTGTGTATCAGTCTTAATAAATATACGTTAGTAAATAAGTATGCTTTGTAAATAAAGATAAATAATTAAATAGTTAGTTTTGATCTCTAATCCAGATTACGTAAATATACAGATTTTTTGTTTGTGTTGCATATTGTGATGTTAGATTACTTTCGTGTATTGAATTTTTTATTAAACCGCTGAATCAGTTTTATGAAAACGTGTTTTAGTTTCGTTTATTTATTCAAACGGTTTGGTCCCATTTGATGGATGTTTTAAGCGTGAAAAGCTTGCTGTGGGGTGGTTGTACTAAATAAACCTCCTTTTGGGCTGCGACGCAGTCGGGTAAAAATAGAAAGCAAATGATTATTTTTTTATTATTATTTTAGGTTTGTTAACCTCAACAGATTTTACCTACACAAGTATTTTTTATTTAGTTTGTTGAATAGTGAATAACTTTCAAAAGCTAAGGAGACCTTAAATTTACTTTTTATGAAGTCAAGATTATTGTTATTCAAGATTATAGCCACTTATTAGTTTCAAAACTCAAACACCAACTTTAAATATTGTAACTTTTCTAATAATGTTAATGTCAAAGAAATAATGATATTAGCCTTATTGTATTTTGATTCAATATTGATTTTAACAAATGCAGTTCTAAAGTAAATATTAATGTGTTTAAAACAATTTTAATGTTGAAGTCTGTTGAGCATTTTATTTTTAGCCTAAGCCGATAACTTCTTTGGAAACTAATAAAGAAAAATTTATCTATTACTGAGCATAAGGTCCTGGGTTCGATTCCCGAGTTGGGCAGTGTCATTATGTTTTCCATCAGGAATTTCTCAGTAGCAGCCACGGAGTCGGATTTGTGCCCGGTGATGGCATTAGGCTCGCCCCCATCACATGGGACTTAAACATAACAGGCGAAATGTGGGTGTACATTAGGTAGGTACCTCTGCCTAATTCTGCCTGGCTTACGGCGTTATCTACTAAGTACTTAATTTTGTATTGAACTAAAAACTATTGTATCCTTTGATTTTGCACAACTCTGAACTCAGCTACATTATCAACGAAACTGCACTCAGCTGTATTATGACGGCACGGTTGGCGCAGTGGCTGAGCGATTGACTGCTGCGCTTCGAATCGCGGGTTCGATTCCCGCACGGAAAAAATATTAGTATGGCCTACAGGTAGTTGTTCCGGGTCTGGCTGTTTGTGTATATAAAAAGCCGGGGGTCCGAGTGCTCACAACCTTTTTAAGGAAATTTTTAAACACCTAGTTGACGCTTCCCGTGTGTGACCCAAAGGCTGGCTTTTACCTTGGCCAGACGCTAAGCGTTGCCATACAACGTGGCAACGCCGCCAATCTCTTGGGCGAGGAGTTTTTTGATGGCTTTTTATAGTTTGTTAGTAGTAGCAGTGAAATAATGTGAATAGTGAGTTTTATTACAATTAAAATGATTGACCATTATCAATCAGTAGGTAAATGCTGTCTTTATTATTGTAAGCAGAATTTAATGCTTGTTCACGCCATTTATATTCTAATAAAGTATGGCCTTTCGATATTTTTTCTAATGTATAAAACGACAAAGTTCATATAAAAATATGGAGCTTTCTGGTCTAAAGAGCAATTAAACAAAAAAAAATACACCCACATATTATTATATGAGTTCTCAATATTCGAATAACAACATTTTAATAAAAACGAATGGTACATAATGCGGAATAAATAGCATTGTAATTTTTGGATTTAATCATTCGAAAATCCAAGTAGTTCTTAGAATTTATGTATTTTTCTGGCACATTTATTTTGTTAAAATGTATTCAGAGAATTTAAATTCGCATAGCTAGCTAAAAGCCAAAAGCCCCTGGGCTTTCCTTTTCAAAGGTAGGATTGCAGATATACTTTGAAGTATATCAGTAAGCTAGATTTTGCCTGCGACTTCGCTCGCGTTAATTTAGAATTTGACAATCAATTCAGGTTGTACTCTGCTTGTAATAGTATAATTCAAACATGATTCGAAAGACACGTGGCGCTATCTATTATCATAAAAACTTTATTGTTATTTTCCTCGGGAACAGTACTTTTTTTCGAGATGAAAGGTACCCTATGTCCGTTTCTGTATATCTGAGTACGTATATGCAAAATTTCAGGATGATCGCTTTATTAGTTTAGGCGTGCAAAGGTAACAAACAAATATACAAACTTACTTTCGCATTTATAATATTAGTTAGGTTAGGATAGGAAGTTAGGATTCTGTATATTATTGCTAACCTTTTCTTAGTAGTCTAGCCGATTAACATTTACATTGGTCTAATAAGACAAGATACATACTTACTTATCTGTAGTATATAAGTAATATGTATTCAAGCGCTGAAAGCTTCTCTTTTGCCATTAGTTTTTCTTAATAGGAGTCGTTAATTGGGGCCTAATTAAACATTATATACTTAGTACCTAGATAATTATGAGTACCTGAACTACTATCCGAGGTCTAAGTTCAAAATTAAATTTTTCTTCTTTTTTTTTTTTTTAAAAATCCCTACACTACGAATGTCTCTGGGTGTGTTTACAAACATTTAAACTCACATATACAAACACACAGATCCTACCAGGCAACATACAACTACCAGGGGGGTTATTATGACGCGTACCATGACCACCGTGGAAACGGGTTTCGTCGAAGGATGAATCGACAAAATGACAGATTACTTTGGTTGGTCTGTGCTGGAGTAATTCCAGTGTGAGAAAGAGACAGACTTTCTCACCCTGCTAATTACTCCTGCTTTGAGACGTTATGGTAGGCCACCTGTAGGGAGAACAGGTAGTTGTGCCGTGCGGGAATCGAACCCGCGACACACAGCGCCGCAGTCAATCGTTTGTTACTCTCGAACGGATTTGGATGAAATATGCTATACAGATAGTTTATAGCCTGGATTATCACATAGAATACTTTTTATCCCGGTAGTACAATTCCTGGGACATTTACCGAACTCCACGCGGGCGAAGCCGTGGGCGTAACCTAGTAGAAAATAAACTGTTCGAAGTTTGTTATTATCAGCACACAAGACACTAGTGTCCATTCGCTTTTCACAAGTAACTAGGTAATGAAATTGTCACTCAAATCTAGTTCCAAACGGAACCACAAAGCGAATTCAAATTGGTTTCGTAGTCAAGCGATGTCGATATATTGGAGATTAACCTCTATTCAGTTTCGATGTCTTACCGCTGAATTACGTGCTGAGCTTAACTGAGCTGCTAAAGCGATACTCGTCTTGCGACAGCGACTGTGAACGATGTATCCTGCATTCTATTCTATAACAAAAGGAGAAAAACCTCGTAGTGATCAACTGGTTTCAGTACTAAAAAAATGAGAAATTGCAAAAAACTTTTCTCGTACATTTCGACTATAGTGAAAACTCAACTTACTTTTTTATGATGTAAAGTCTAGCCGCTCCAACAAATACTGACCGAAACTTAAGAAGTAAAAAAAATAAAATTCGAATTTCGATGTTTCGAACGAGTCTTTTTAATTTTGCTTTGAAACAAAATCTAGATAGTGTGTAATGTTGTTTCTGATTTCTTAATCAACATAAATAACTTCAAACAATTTAAAACCTTTAGATGTTTAGACAAGATAAACTATCTTTACCAAAATACCAACGCATATTTAAGGTCCTGCAAAGGTGAGATACATTAATGAAATTAACAAAACAAATCTTTACATAGTATAAAACAAAGTCGCTCCCGCTGTTTGTACGCTTAGATCTTTTAAACTACGCAACGGATTTTAACGCAGTTTTAGATAGAGTGATTCAAGAGGTTTATATGCATATATGTATCTACATTGCACCCGTGCGAAGCTGTTCCGGGTCGCTAGTATAAAATAACTTACAACTTAACAAGCTTACCTACATCAAACTTATTACTATAATAGAACATCGATACACATCTATCACCATTATCAGAGCCGCCTATATACGTTGGCGTCGAGTTTCTCATAATAAATCATTCGTAAAGTTCAGCTGAATATTTAATAACAAAATAAGATACATTGTTGATTACAAAATTCCTTCGTACGTCCTACTCAAGTTCTTTATGTAATTGGACAGATAAGTGATACGGTACATACACAGAAAGTGCTTTGAGAAAAACATTCCTGCATTACTTGCTTTCGTCTGTGGTTTCGCCTGCGCTGAGGTCGAAAATTGTCCCACAGGAAGGACATACCTAATTAGCCTATAATGTTTCAAATGCTGGTTCATAGGCCGCCTTTCTTGAGGGATTGTGCTGGGAGCCACAAGGCGGGCCTAGAACGGGTTGGTAGATGTCATACATTATCTTCGAATTCTTGGTTCTGGAACATGTCTAAAGATGTGAACTGATAATGATGTTGATGTTTTCCATCACCGTTTAGAACATACATGTACGGGAAAGTACTATCGGGATAAAAAGTATCCTATCCTAACCAAGGGGTAGCGGTGTGCGAGAGCCTGAAAAGATACCAGACATACCCACAGACGGAGTTACTTTCGCATCTATATTGTGATTATGGATATGTATTTTCGGAATGACTGTGAGGCTTGATATTTCACTCCTTTGCTCAGAATTCTTGGATATCGTGACGGTTGACAGAGGACGTGTTGCGCCGACCGCAAGTAACATGGGGCATGGGCAGGAAGATTATGATGCTCAGAATTCTTGGATAATTAATAAAAGTTGTAAGTGTCAAGACTTAGGACTCAGTCTAGGACTTGGTCAAGTGAAGATCTATTTATGGAGTTTGATGTTCTTCCTGTAGGTCAGTGTGGGCGAAGTCTGGTTAAATGTGGCTTAACTTTTCTTGGTGGGACAGGACTTATCTCTTATCTATATATATAAAATGATAAACTGACTGACTGACTGACCGACTGACTGACTGGGTGATATATCAACGCACAGCCCAAACCGATGGTCCTAGAGACATGAAACTTGGAGGGTGTGTTCTTTGTGAAGAGAAGGTTTCCACTAAGAAAGGATTTTTGGGAATTCCATCCCTAAAGGGGTAAAATAGGGGATGGAAGTTTGTATGAAAGTCCGTCAGTTTTGAAGTTAGGATCTTCAAATTTTGAGTTTAGGCTGACGATTGTAAATTAATTTATACGTGTCTCGGCGTTTTCGATAATTCTACCCCCGAAGAGTTAAAAAGGGGGGTGAAGGTACTATGTTTGTTCGGGTGAAATGCAACTCAATTTTGTACAACCGATTGAGCTGAAATTTTGCACACACCTTTGGTTCTGGTGACAACACATTTTTATGACAGACATTCCTTAATCCTGCATCCAGGATCGTCTCCTTAAGAGAGAACTCTTCAACGGGTAGTAGCACGGTTTTGAAACTTTGTTTACGCGTTCAAGTTTGATAAATAAAGATGATTTTTAAGCGACTTCCAAAAGGAGGAGTATTTTTTTTTTTTGTGTTTCTGTTCAGCGATTTCTTCGCCAATTGTGAACCGATTTTGATGATTCTTTTTTTGTTTGGACAAATATTATTCCGCGGTGGTCCCGTTTATATGGTTTGGTGAAGATCTGATGCTGATCTTCGGAGATATCAATGGAACTATTCAATATTAGACAGTAAATCTGTAGTGATTGCTGCAATCGCTTGGATGTTTATAGTTTACACAACACCATAACATAACATCACGCCTGTATGCTTTGTACCAGTGCACCCACATTTTGATAATTAGGTATTCTAAGTTCCATTTTATTGGGGACTAGCTGTACCCGCGGCTTCGCTCACGTGAGCGCGTATTCTTTTGGCATTATTAGGGAACATTACATCGGAACGTGAAGTCGTAGTATATTCATAATATCCTCTACAAAATAATCCATTTTAATATTATAAATGCGAAAGTAACTCTGTTTGTTTGTTACGTTTTCATGACTAAACAGCTGATTGGATCGTAATGAAAGGCAAGGAGATAGTTTATATCCTGAGGAATGATATAGGTTATCGTTTTTTTCTCACACATATACATCAAAATTTCCACGCGAACGAAGTCGCGGGCAACAGCTAGTATTGTATAAACCTTATTTATGAATGTGGACTCCACACTAAATCTACATTTCTTCCATTCGGTCCATTATGCGAGACTGGATCTGGCTAACAGGCAGCCTAGCTCTGTCCTGAAGGACAGAAGCTTCCTGGGAGCTCCACATACTTTGAGGTGAGATTTCAGTGTTCTGAGATTTTGAGAAAGACAAATTTATTTTTTTAGACTGCCTCTTTGGTCTAGTGGTCACAGTCGCGACTGCTGAGCATGAGGGGGCTTCGATTCCCGGGTCGGCCAAATTATTTTTGGGTTTTTCTATGAGCAATTTCTCAGTAGCAGCCATGGAGTCTGGATTTGTGCCTGGTTATTAGCAATAGGCTCGCCCCCTATTACATGGGACTTAAACATAACTGGTGAAATGTGGGTGTACTAATAGGTGCACCTCTGCCTAACGCTTCGGGGATTACAGGCGTGATGTTATGTTATGTTTATTCTGAACCTAATAGTAGTGCGATAAGGGTCTGTTTTCAAGGAAATGCTCCAAAGACCTCGATTGGTTTCTAAGCATTTAAGGAAACAGACTTCACATATGGCTTGTATCATATCCAGGGAACCCACAGCGCATCCAAATTTAGTAAATCTGCTGTATTTAGACAATTTTATTTACGAGAAATAACGATGGAATTAACGTTGTTGGATAAAATCATGTCGGTATGCAGGGCAGGGTAATAAATTCTATCACTAATCGATCGATGGACGTCTGTCTTGGATGTGGAATATTCCCCCACAAATTGCAATAGTAGGTAGAGAGAAAATCGTATATCAAGCGAGACATAATGTGCGTGGGCAAAAGTAATTATCGCGCTTCCTAGCACACCGCCACAATAAGCTCTTGTTAGACAAGTGCTGGTGCTATTTGCTCGGACAGGACACAGGAAATAGGAGCTAGCTCGTGGCTAAAGAATAAACAGCCCCTCCGGTCAATTTTCAGGCTAAGCCGTGCTTGCCTAGATGCCTTGGATGGGTGATCACCCATTACATACCAAGTTTTCTCCGTGCCTCGTTAAGCACGTTAAGCCATTGGTCCAAGCTGTCATTTGTAGATCTCTGACAGTCGTGACATGTAGTCAGTGGCCCGAAAATCTGTTATCGATAAAGATGTTGGAATATTTTTTTTTTGTCGGTATTTGTGTTGTAGATGTGGCTTGGCGTGGGACCGCCGATACGTTTACGCTCTGGCGTTGAAAAGGTTAACTCGTATTCAATTGTGCTTAGTAAAGACAGGTCCATCTTTAAATGTCCATTTGTATTTATGAGCTTCGTGCTTAAGCAGACGTGATACTAACTCGTAATTTATTTGAGATAAAGGGTATGCGGGGAATTAAACCGCTCTCTCCTTTAGCCACTCCTGTAATAATGGTGACTGTTATAATTTTACTGCCCAGCTCTGTGATACGAAGCCTGGTTCCATTGCATAGTCTGGGAGTTAACCCCAGGGAGTTGAGAAATTCAACGGGGTAGGCAGTACTATCATCATTAGCCATCACAGGGTCTATGAATGTCGACGCCGACGATCATATAATTTTTTTTTATTTGATTGACTCACTCGTTCTTTGGCGACAGCACTACCCCTCACACAACCACCCTTCATTTTTTATATTAACAAATTTGGAAAAACGTGCATGATGTGATGATGTGGATGTGCGTGCATCCTCTGTAGCCACTGGATGGGAAAATTCTTCGGAAAATAGAACTTTCCCGTCTGCGCCCGATTCTAGACGACCCACTCCCATTTGCAGCAGCATATTCGCAAAGACACCTGCTTCGTGGTCGTTGTACAGCTGGACGCACATGTTGCAAGTAAGATGGATCTTTTCGATCCCAGACAACAGTGGCGACGCCTTGAGACATTTATTGAGGCGTTTATTTCATCCGCCGCTGTGCCCCTCTCAATAACTTGCAGTATCTGTCTAAAGTCGCCTGCGAGCAAAACGACAACGCCAGCCATCAGCGCCTGGTTGCCGCGAATGTCCTGCAAGCTGCGGTTCAACGCCTCTTATGCACTTTAAACTTGCACTGCTGCAAAATGACTCTCCGGCCGGCGTATTTCCCTTTCCGTGTCCAACTGGAGACAACGGTCTCGCGAAATCCACACGCCTTTGTATTACTCCACAATTCAACCAACCCGGCTTGCGTCAAATGAGCACGTTTTTGCGATCAAGCAACGTTAAAAGAGGTTTTACAAAACAGTGTGCAATGGAACTAAAGGCGGTTTTTTAATTGGTCTGTTCAAAACAAATCCTGATGATTTAGCGCGTTCGTAAATATTCGGAACAAATCGTGCGGCCCGAGCAGGCGGGGAGCCAATAATAATTCCACAGAGCCTTCAATTCAAGAAAATTATACGATTAGGTACTGGGTATTGAGTCAGAGTTTATGAGAATAATCAAAGTACTTAAAGAAGAACCAAATAGGTTATTTTAGGTTAGAACTGTAACCAAATAAGCGCGAGCCGAGCGAGCGGAGCGAGCGCTGCCGCGGCAGCGGCCGGCGAGCGCTACGTAGTAGTTGGTCACAGTTCTAACCTAACCTTACCTATTTGGTCGGAGTAAAAAAAGTGTTCAGTTCAACTCCACTTGATCACAAAGGCGTGCCCAGTTGACGCGAATTGAACACGGGCTAGTAGAATTCCATAGTAATACAAAAGCGTGCGGATTTCGCGAGACCGGTGTCGCCAGTTGTACACGGAAAGGGAAATACGCCTCCGGCCGCTGTAATATTGCATGTTGAGGTATCTTCACTTGCAAGATTCAGCGGCAATATGAAAACGGAATGTGCAGTCCGGCCACCGATAAAAGTTGCAACAATGTCCGAGGGAGCCACAGCCACAGCTATGTGACCGCACGGTTGGCGCAGTGGCTGAGCGAATGGCTGCTGCGCTGCGTGTATCGGGTTCGATTCCCTCACGGATCACATTTTTGTATGGCCTACAGGGGCTACAGGTAGTGGTTCCGGGTCTGGCTGTTTGTGAGTTTAACTGTCTGTAAACACACCCACGATACAGGAGAAATTCCAAGTGTGGGCCTGGACTGGGGCAAAGTTAAAAAAAAAATTAAAGCTGTATATAGCGGTCCTTGAGGAGTTGGGCCAGCAGAAGATTCAGCACAAATGCAATGTGACGGCACAGTTGGCGCAGCGGCTGAGCGATTGACTGCAGTGCTGCGTGTCGCAGGTTCGATTCCCGCACGGAACAAATTTACAACGTCGTTGGTTTTATCTAATTTTATTTTTGTTTTTATTTTAAAGTTTTTAGAGATTTTTTTTCGGCCACTGAAAATTGGTCAATTAATATTTGTTAATTTATGATTACCTAACTGTCTTTGAATGGTTAAAAAAAACCAAAAGCATATTAATCTACTTTATAATGATTTGAAAATCATAAAACACAAAACAAAAACATTCGAAATTGCGAAACCTGGTTTACAGGGAGGTCTGTGAACCGTCAGCCTACCTCGCTTTGCTTCGATGACAAATGGGCTAAAATAGCCGTTCTTTTCTAATGCATTGTTTGACAGTTGCCAGTTGGCAACCAGTTGCGGAATATGGACATAATTATTAGCACGATAATCTATCTCTGTGCCAAATATCATCTACATCCGTTCAGCCGTTCTGGCGTGATTGAGTAACAAACATCCATCCATCCATCCAAACTTTCGCATTTATAATAGAAGTAAGATACAAAAGACAGATATGATAAAGATACCTAAATATTTTTCAAGTAACGAATTACGTGTTTTTTTAACAATCAAGACGCATCAGAAATCATACATTACAATCATCCACCCTTCAACAAAGACAACAAAGACGAATTTATTTTTGGGACCTAACAATAATAGACCTAACCGTAAATAATAGTTGTGCAAAACTAAGAACAACGACACAACAAAATAGTTTCAAATTAATTTCAATAACTGCTATTATTTTTATTGGGAGCGATAGGTGAAATTGAAAACATCGAGTCTGACAACACCTGTGGACAGCACACAACGACGTTGTCAGTTTAGAACACCATCGAACGGCCAGATTCAAACATGAGGAAATAGATTTCACCAATGATTTAACTTTATTCATAAGAATTTATTATATTATACAAAAAAAAGAGAAAATAAATAATAATAATCTCTATCAAAAAAAATACAAACAATTACAAAAAGTATAATAATTTTACTGGGGATCGAACTTGCGACGTGATGCACGTAAAGCGGTCATGAAACCGTTTCTCAATTTGCTTCGCTGACATATACTTTGAAATAGACGTTGTTACGCATATCATGACTGAAACGATAAACAATTGAATAATACTGACATAATGCAGTATTGCTCATCCCCTTCAGCAAATAGCGTGATAATATATAGCCTAACATTTGAAGAAGCCTATTACAGACATTTGTGCAAAATTTTAACAGGATCTATGCAGTAGTTTTTGCGCCAGGTCGGAACATCGGACCGGATTTTAACGATTTTATTATATGTAGAGAAGAGAAGATAGAGATATGTAGAGATTACAAATAAATTTCGAGTGTATCAAGGACAAATAGATAAACTAGTGTACTTCAAGCGCAACACACTACAGATAGCTATCTCTTTCTGTATCATACTTTCCGTATTATCTATCGCAGTCGTAGTTGAAATTACTATACACCTATAAGTAACTACATACAGGGTGTAAACAGACCCTTCACTTATCCGTCAACCGAGCATTCTGTACATCAAACTAAGTAACTTTACGCAAAAATTATTGCTGGGAATCGACTTTTTTTTGGGGTGAAAAATAACGTTTTAAGGTAGGACTCGATGGAAAGCACTCAAAGCATTGTGCTGATGGATGGATTGAATAGTACGGGGGTCGTGGAGGTGTGTAAAGTAAAAATCTTACATTAAAAACATGCATTTAAAAAAAAAACTTGTGAAAAAGTTCGAACTTTGACCCCCAATATCTCCGTAACTTGAAGGTTCCCAGGAATGGTCTCAAACAAAAAAACGATCGCAAAGACGGGGAGAACAAGTGCCTTTCTTTTATGTTAAGGGTCTATCTACACCCTTTATGTAATAACAACGCAACGATATTTGAACGCCGCTCAGTATGCATGTAGAGTAACTTTCTTAATAATATCATTGATTGCAAATCGCACATCCAACAACTTGAGTTAACAACTAAAACGTACCTTTTCGATAAAATCCTCTCGCTCACGACTTTTCAAGCGAACTAGTAATGAGTTCCCGAAGTTTTGGAGCACTGCAAACGTAAACGAATGTTGGGAAAAGTTCCCAACGACAGCGCTTCAAGATTTGAACTTGAATAGAAATGCTTGCACTTCTGCTTTTATAGGGTATAAAATATGGAAGTAGATTTACTCACTTGAATGTTCGAGTTGAGAGTTAAAATTTCTTCGTATCTTGAGAGAATTTGTAGATAAAATATCGTTGGAGTCTCTGTTCGAAGATGGTAGGTAGCAGTAGCGAAGGGTCAATTTTTGTAAGAGGTAAGCCGGAGTACATATATTTAATGTGATTATATTATTTGTATATAGAATACTGACGTGCGATTCTTCAAACGGAATCCGGTAGGAATCGAGTTGTATGGAACCTTCGCCACTGGTAGGTAGGGTAGGTACTTACATGGAGTTGTTGTGCCTGAGTGTATGGAGAACTAATACTTCAAATGCTTTTTTGACAGCTTATAACTTATAAGGTCTTATGTACCAAATAAATACGTATTCCCCTGGTGAAATAACACCTCATCTTCTTGCCCTTGTCCCATTCTATTTGGGGTCGGCGCAACACGTTTTCTTGTTCCATTCTCCACTGTCAGACGTCACGGCTTCATTTACTCCTTTCTCTTTCATATCATTCGTCACACAATCCATTCAACTTCTTTTTGGCCTTCCTCTCCCTCTCCATTCATTAACATTCATATCCATCACTCTTTTAGTCACATGCGTTTCATCCATCCTCATTACATGTCTATACCAAGACAAGTGATGTCGGGATTTCATTCTTGATGCAGGAAATCATAGAACCTACCTACAAGAGGAGAGTAAGACAAGAAGAGGGTAGCACTGATGTTCGAAATAATATAAATTTTCTCGCGAATACTGCCATAATGTGTGGACATTATCGCATTAGTGTCTACAGAAGGTATAAAAAACTTGCTTCGCCGTGGACGGAAATTATTCCCTGGGAAAACTTTTATCCCGGAAATACACGGATAGCATCTATTCTATCCGTGTGATAATTCGTTCAGCGGTTAAAGCTTAAAATGGTAACAGACAAACAGACAGACTTAACTTTCACACTTATAGTAAAACTAATCTACGCCCGCGGTTTCGTCCGCGTGGAGTTCGGTAATTGTCCTAAGGGATCATACTACCGGGATAAAACGTATCCTATGTGCTAATCCAGGTTGTAAACTATCTGTGTTCTAAATTTCAATCAAATCCGTTCAGCGGTTTTTGCGTGGAACTTTCGCATTTATAATATTAGTAGGAATTAAGATATGGATGGTGGTGGATGACTATTACAGGAGACACTTACTGCTGGTCTCTTTTAACGTTCCACTTTTCAGCATCAGCCTGCACCAGTCCACTGTAAACCTCTGGCCACTACTTATCCAGCCGCTACCAGCCACCCTGGAAAGACCCTGCCTGACAAGCTTTTAAAAGTAGGGTACTATTTCAGCAATCAAAAAGTTTTGTTCGATAGTTTTCAAGAGGGCCCGCTGCAGTCGGATGGACCTCCGCGGAGGTAGATAGGAGTCTAAATAAAACTAAAAAGTATCAGATATGACGTCAACTTTATTTCCATATTTCTTCTGAGATTGAGTAACAAGATGTACAACATTGAACATGTATTTTCGGCTCGATTGCATGCAACAAACTGACATTTAAGAATTAAATAAACAATTTTATACATCTCAGTAAAAAACTCCTTAGTAAACATTTAATAATCAAACAATTTAAGGCCCACTTGCACCAAAAAAAACTACTAAATACGTTTAGCTCTATAAACATCAATCTGTCATTGCTATCTTCAAACAATGAGGGCTATCGTTTTTGAGCTCACCAGAAGGCGCCACTGTCGACTAAGGTCCTGTCAATAATTCTACTAATAGATAATAATAACATAATAAAAAGTTTATTTTACTACGTATAACAACATAATATACACTTCAGATACATATTTACAAAATTCTCCCTAAAATTAGCAAACATGAAATATTTAAAAATAATTCTACCTCCAAGTACTAACAAATAGTATCCTAAGTTGCTACTTAAAATCTTCAAGTCATAATTAATCAGGCATGGCTCATTCTAGACCACAAACGTGAAAATTTATAAAAATAAGTGATGAAAAGTGCGCAACGCGCGAACACGAAGACCTTACTCTACACGAGCGCCTCTAGCGGCGAATTCATGCGCGATAGCCTCCATTGACAGAAAGGGAACAGTGTTTTTTAGTTTAGCGCTAAAAGTTTTAAGTGCAAACGGGTCTTAAGTTAGAAAACCTTAACTAATAATATAAAACACTTATTAATTACAAATAATTTACACCACATTCAGTTTCAATGCTTCTGTTATAATTAATACTTTTAGAAATTATTAATTAATTAATCAATCATTGACTTAGGTTTCTGTATAAAAAGAACCCTTACTTCACACATTTTACGATATAATCATTAATTAGGGTTCTGTTTATTTCGGATTAAACCTCAAGAATAAAAACCATACAATTTTGCAACATCGCCTCGCCCGCTCACTCGCTAGCTGGTGGCGGTGTGGCCTGCGCTTAAGCATGCGAGATGCATTTGTGCTGATTTGTTGCGTTTTTCAGATGACTATAATTTCAGTAACTTATCATCATAACTATATGCCTGTATACCCCGAAGGGTTAAGCAGAGACTTCGTCATTTGTGTCCACCGCAAGCTGAAGTCCCTCGTCTGCTCAGGGATAATTTGCGAATCATTCATCATAACATCACACCTGTATTCCCCGAAGGGATAGGCTGAGGTGTATCTAATAGTACACCCACATTTCACCAGTTATGTTTTTTTAAGTCCCATGTAATAGGGGGCGAGCCTATTGATGAACCGGGTACAAATCTACATACCGAGGCTGTTACTGTGAAATTTCTGATGGAAAAACCCAATAACATTTTGCCCGACCCGGGAATCGAACCAAGGACCTCATGCTCAGCAGTCGCGCTTGCGACCACTCGACCAACGAGGCAGTCATAATACACATAATTTAATAATTACAAGTTATTTATATTAAGTATCTACTTCTCGGAACCATCATTATTCAGTCTTTTTCATTAAATTTACCTTTTAATTGATCGTTCACTTCCACGTTCCCTTGAATAGTATTTTTTAAAGAATCCGTAAAATAAAAACGCTAATACTATAAAATACAATTAAAACATTATGTAGTTTTACTAAATTTACACCAGAAAATGTTAATTCAACAAAAAAATCAAAATAAAAAAAAAATACAGACAAAAAAAAAAAAAAACGGTCGAAATTTTCAAATGTAGTTGTTAAGTTAGGTACCTAACTGTTGTAGGTAAAATAACATCGAACAAGCTATGATAGTAAAACTATGCTGTGGTATTCTGCAATGTTGTTTATTGAATCGTAATAAAATACAATTTAATATTCTTTAGCTGAAGCAATATATTTTCGTAGAATCCAATCATACAACAAGTATCATGTTTACCGTCAGGGAAATGATTTGTTAAGCAAATTGACATCCTACGTCAATATTATGTCATCAACTGTCAGTCGTATCAATAATATAAGGCCTGATTCAGAAGGCAATACTCCTTGATTCGACCCACATTCAGAGGAGGATTTAATTTTTAAGTTTAATTAATTTTATGTTCAGATGTAATCGGGACTAGTACGGGTTATAGATATGACGACACATAATAAATTAACAAAAGTGAAGCATTTGACATCAGCTTTATTAACACAGCCTCCTAATTCGAAACCTTCCTATAACATCTAGATTTCATGAGTTCAAAAATAATGTAATTCACTATAGCTAAGCACAAGAATAACAATTATTATTTTCTTCATTGTCGTTCTTCTGTTACTACATTTCACATTTCGTATAAAAATCCTATAATGTACAGAATATACTGCATTAATCCGCTCGTTGAATCAACACGAATTCACTCGCTGTTTCAACTTATACCTCTGCTTTAGGCTAAGTAATTTCACATTTAAAGCTTTATCTGTGACTTAATATAATCCCAGTAATGGCCGCCGCACGCACACGTAAATATGGCATAACAAATTTTGTTAAGCTTAGGGCGAATTACACCAATGAAATTGAAAGCGATCAAGCTATATTAAACCAGTTTATGTGAATCTCTCATTGTACGGGAAATCTATACAAACCGAGGCCATGCTATACTGGAAATGTATAGCTTGATGTGTCGCCGTGTGTACGTCTAAACACGTTCAAGAGTTGTCACTGTCATCATCATACCGACAAAAATAATATTGTTTTGGTTTTAGAATCATGTGCTGAATTCATGGCAACAGTTTTTGGGTCGGTGACGGTCTCTGAATGGATGACCGTAATTTTTAGACATTGGCCGGTTGTCACACGACACCTTTCGTCCGCGTGGACGGGTGGTGAAGCGGAATTCACGTCGCAATGACTTGTATGAAAATCGCGCTATCCGCGCGGCGGACGCCCACAAAATCTTCGCCGCCTCAGCCAACCGCACGGATGAGCTATGTCGTGTGGGTTGCATTAGATAACGAACTACTTTCTTAGAAAACCTAAGCTTAACTACGAGTATAATCTCTTTACTTAAACTGTGGCGATCTTATCGCTGTAATACTCGTGCAGCACTCGACAGCGCTCGTGCTCAGCGCAGCGGAGGCGGGGGGGTGGGTGTCAGGCGGGACCCCTCACCACCTTCGGGACCTCCAGGCGAGATGGCACAGCCGTTAGTGAGGTCTCGGCGAAGCGCACCCCCAGCCGAGTCCGGACTTTGTTGTTCTGTGGACAAATGGTACGGTTAGGTTTTGTCTCACAAAAGTGAGTCGTCTGTCTTGGTATGGGCATGCGATGAGGAGTGATGAAACGCTTGTGACTAAAAGAGTAGAATATGAATAATAGTGATAATGCAAAAGTGCCTGAAAGGGTTTCAGGCACTTTTGCATTATCAAAACAAAAAGGTGACGCTACAGTCCCAGTCACAAGGTGTAGACCTCGGTGGAGAAGAATGGTTAGAAAACTCCATGAGCAGTCTTCTAAATTCAAAAATATTGTTAAAAAAACTTGGTTACATCCTTACATCATTCATGTTGAGGTCATGCATACTTGTGAGAACGATGTAGACAGTACAGAGACGCGCACGAGTAAAAAGATAAAGTCAACAATTCAAATATTGAAAAGCTACATTAAAAGGCTTCAATTCTTGAAGAGGAAAAAACGTGTTGCGCCGACCAACATGTAACATGGAATAAATAAATGCAGGAAGATGTGGATGACCCGCCTCTGTAGACTACTACAGTGAGCTCTCAAAACGATGAAGGTAAACATAGCCAGGAAACTGAGATATCCTAGCTAGAACCACAAATTCATTACTCTACTGTGAGTAATGAATTTGTGGTTCACAAACCGCAAGCGGTTACCGCTTTATATATAAGTCCTCGCGAAGGTATCAATTTAAATGGAATATTCTGAATGTTGATCACGTATTGGTTCAATTAGTTTCGTAATACCTACGTGAATTATGTTTATTATAAACCAAATAACATGTGGTATATTGTTAGGACTATGTGGACGCTTTTGTTGGGGCAAGACGGAGAACACATTAAAGCGGTCGGTCTATAGATACATTTTTGAACGCAATTAAAAGATTCGGATGTCATGGCATGTGCTGGAACCAAAAAATTCGAAGATATGTGACATCGACCAAACGCGGGACCTCGTGGTGGATTACGTCCCGCTTTCTTACACATAGAGGAGGCGCGTGTCCTAGCAGTGGGAACCTTTTTGATGATTCAACTAAAGTAACAGGTCTAAACAAATCTAATATATAAATAAGAGATACCGTCGTCATAAAATACTATAGGCCGTAGGGATTTTATTCTTCAAAACTAGACTGACGGATGGACGATAAATACTAGTACTTACTAGTATTTATCGTCCATCCGTTACTCATCAGTTACTAAGATACTCTGTGAGAAAAACCTTTAAAAGTCACGTCTGGCATTGGATAATTCAAGACAGAGGAATCGGTATGCGGGAGTAAACGTTCCTTCTACAGGACGGTTTCATTACTGGCACGAATGGTGACATTCCTACGTGTAGGGGCTACTGATTGCATGAAGCTGTGTCATAGCTATGAGATTTTTTTGGTGGCAAAAAAGCGGGCGGGATACATTAGTTAACTAGCTTCTGCCCGCGGCTAATTATTTTAATTACTTTATTTTTCATTATTGATTTAATCTTTTACTCTGGACGCTCTTAATGTGCACGTCTTTCTACATCGTTCTCACATATATGTATAATCTCAACATGAATGATGTAACCAAGATTTTGTAATAATATTTTGATTTAAAAGAGTGTCCATGGAATTTCTTGCCCATTCTTCTCCATAGAGATCTACGCTTTGGAATGTGCAACCACGGTACTTTCTCAAGTTATTATGCCTTGTGACTGTGACTGTAGCTTCGCTTTTTTTTGTTTAAATAAATGGTTTGAGTTTGGTATGGTTGGAAGTTATCCCAAGGGAACGTTTTAAGTAGCCTATGACTCTTGGGGAAAATGTAGCTTCGCATTAGAGATAGATTTCGAAAATTCTTTCACTAATGGAAGCTGAAATGATGTACAGACGCCAGCACACCAAGCTAATACAATCTGCCAAATTTCTTTAAAAGATTTTCAACTTTATCGCTGAAGCATTAGGTTCAAGGATGATTGGGAAAATTTGACATTTTGGGTACCTTGATGTGCTGGTGTACGGCGTGTGTAACCGTTTGTGCATCGACGCCCCTTCAACCCTGTAAGTTTGTATTTTTTTCTAGCCGTATTGAAAAAAGACTACGACAGCGTCGTTTGAATGATCACCTCTGTTTTATGGTACCAAGAAGGGTAACCAACGGACCCTATTACTAAGCCTCTGCTGTCCGTCCGTTCATCCATTTGTCCGTCAGCGAGCTGTATCTCATGATCCCTAATAGGTAGGACAGTTGAAATTTTCACAGAATGTGTACTTCTGTTGCTGCTATAACAGCAAATACAAATATTTAAAAATTAAAGGGGGTTTCCCTACTACGATGCTACGGAATCCTTCATGCACGAGTCCAACTCGCTCTTGATCGGTTTTTTGTCTGCGGTTGAAAGATAGAAAGAAAGAAAGAAAATACATTTATTTGGCACATGCCACAAGTGCACACAATATAAAAAATAACAAATTAAAAAATTAAACATCTTAAATCTAAACAGAAAAATAAAATAGTGTGACACCGTGTGCCTCACGGCTGCGCCAAATAGGCCCAGTTCAGCAAACTGCCGGACAACTAGTGCCCGACGCTGGTTTTCAACTGGACCTGAAATTAGTGAGTTTACGGATGTGAAGCAGTTTTATATTTTGGGTCAATGGTGGTGGTGAATAGGTACTTAAATATGAGAAATAGATCTGCATACAAGTTGACTCGGACAAGTTGACTCGGAAAGCTCCCAAGATTGACGGCTTGAGCACCCCCAATCTAGACTAACCTTCGTAAAGTCTATCTAGATTGATCCTAGAGATTTATCTAAATTAACATTTACCTAGGTTAATAGTTTCGTCTGAAGTCTAATGTCCAATTCATGAAGGGCCTGTTCCCAAGGATAACAAATATATTTGTTCGTAATTAATGTAGATTGTGAGAGGCATATGAGCGACTTCTGTTCGTAGGTGTTACTTGGTAATCGAAGAATAACATATTATGTTGGAAATGTTTCTTGTTGGTCTATCAACATATGTGGGTGTGAGTTGTTGGTCTATCAAGTTGTGTAGGTGCGCTATGATCAGTTAGTAAACAGGCGGAATAGAGATAATGGATCGTTATTGCTGTAGATTCTTTGTAGTGTAGGCTCACTCGTGCCTACTGGGTTTGCCACGGGAGCTACTGCGGCACGTCATGTATTTTAACCTTGCCACGGACTTCAATAGAAGTTCTAGATTGCCGTGCCACCAGCGCAGCGCCACGACTTCATCAGAAATTCTTAATTTTTAACTACCTATCAAACATAAAGTACTGTATTTAAAGCGTGTAAATCTCATTAATCGATATGACGATACCCTCATCAGTACTGTTTATTGTATACTTCGTTATACAATTATAGCTTGGCGCTGGCGAGGCATCGCGTTCTATGTACGTTGGCGGTGAAAAGGTTAATAAAACTGTGTGATCACCGTGGTAATCTTATTTTATTCCCGAAATATCCCAATTTGAACACACATACATGGATCGGTCAGTGTGCAGTACCTGGCGATCGCTCTATACACACATATCTTTCACACTACAAACCGTTGCCCCATTACATTCATACTTACATTGTCCCTAGAGTAGGTACACTTTGGTTGGTTTATTAGTATTTGTTATGATAAGGGTTGAACGTCATCTATCAGCACAGAATCGCATTGTTCCATGCTCCTATCCTTTTCTGTCACTCAGAACCGGCCATTTGCTAGATCGAGAAGCAGCGCGGGAGTGCTACTGCGCGCGGCAGCACGCTGATAGATGTGGTGGAACCCTAAGGATTTATTATATTTAGATTTGTTGTAAGGTTCAAGCCCCATGCACATTGAGATTTGAGCATACCCCAATGGCATTTTCTGTCCCTTCTCTCTTTCAATTTTGGTAAATGATTCGACAGCGCTTTCCTCGTCAAAGTGGATTCGAACGCATTTTTACAGAATATCATTTTTTGTATCCTTTTTATTTGTTGCCTGCTTAAATAACGTGTTTGACGGTTTAATCAAATTAAATTCTATCAATTTTAACGGGGAGACAATGTAGGTATCTATAATTTAGACAGCTTTCAATACCACCAGTACATCCTCATCATCATTTCAGCCGAAAGACGTCCGCTGCTGGACATAGCCCCCCCCAAGTACGTGTGAAAGTTATTATAAAAGTTATGTTTACATCGCCATTTCGTTGAAAAAGCACTTTTCTGGTAATTCCAGAAGTAATCTACTTCTTCAGATAACCTGTATTAGAAGTTTGCAAATCTATATTAAAAGTTGAAAAACATCGGACCGGAACACTCGTCTTAAAAGTCGATTTCGATTAAAAAGTTGGTTGGTTCACACCGAGATCTCGGTTCAAGTATTGACATTAAAATATAACACCAAACTTGCTGGATAGGATTGCTGTAATTATACCAGAGTGTTTATCTCATAAAAGCCAAGTGCTGTTGTAAAACTGAAAAGTTTTTAAAATTTCCATTTTAACTTTTTTAGACCACAATTATTTTGTTTGTGTGAAACATAAGTTACTAGCTGTTGCCCGCGAGCTTCGTCCTCGTGAAATTATCATAAAAATACTTATAATTTCCTATTTGAATCGAATTTTGTTAACATTTATATTTTTTTTTTTGCACCGAACCCTATGCCTTTTTCTAAAATCAAAGTAGGCTGCCAGGCCTGTAGCCTGTGCCTTAAAACATCAAGCTATCTGCCAGTAAAAGTCCAGTCCAGCTGTTTCGGAGATTAGACAAAACAGATAATTAAAACATGTTTTTTTTTGTTATAAGTACCATATACACGGTGGAATTTTTCAAAGCCACCTGGAGAGAAAGTACTCAAGTACTGTGTGTGTGTGTGTGTGTGAAGTACTGTACTCTAAATACTGGAGATAGAAAATTTTACTCAAAAGAAATATTCTTTTTAAAAAGAAATAAATCTGCATTCAAAGATTTTCGAAATTTCGCTTGCCACACTCGGGAATTGAACCGTCTAAATTCCAAAAAAATAACACCCTGTACTTTTATGGCATCAATCGATAGGGTCAATCATAAGGATCAAATCTCTCTAACAACCATAATATATTAAATGAAAGGAAAACCATGAAACTTATTTTGATAGATCGTCTAATATTTAATACTTGTGATTTTGTTTTCAAAATATTATTGTGACGCATTAACACTGACTTGGCATATATTTTTCAGTTAGTTTAAAATTAATCATGGTCCTCCCCGGTGTCGCTTGAGTGATCAAAATCTATTTATATCTTAACGAATACACAGACAATAGAAGACGACTTTGGTGTCTATTTTTGTGTCGTAATATACAGACTTGTAATTAAAGATAACTGAAAGACGAAATAAGACAAAAGTCCCCTTAGAGACCGAGAGACCTTGTATATCTCTTGCTTCTTACTGTACAGTTACAAAAGCCGTTGAAAGTCTTCAGTTAAAAGTTTTCTAATTCGTCTGTATCAAATATAGATTTTTGCTCAAGAGGAGGTCGGGGTCGAATCTTAATGAGAGTTTCGTGTCGTTCAAGGAATTTGCTACGATTTAATAAAGGTGATTCTTTTTCTTGTCAAGAAAATAACTTTTTTTGCTATTTATTATTTCTTTTATTGGCTAGATGAGTAGTAGAGCAAGATCCCAGGGCCGCCAGATGTTACTTATTTTCTGATTAACAAAATGTGTGGCACCAAATAGTATTGGTATAAACTTATACTGTCACTTACGGGATATCTTCCGTGATTGTTCATTATTTTGAGCAGACAAGCAGTATAAGCAGCAGCAGTATAAGTTTATTTGTAAACCGTGAAAGCTTAAAACAGTTAGTTAGTATTGGTATGTACTGTGAACGTATGCATACCTGCTAACTTGTGCCAACGGCTAATTTATAGATATCAGGTGCTAAATTTGCGTAAAAATAAAACCAACTAGCTTTTACCCGCGGCTTCTCTTGCGTTATTTTAGAATTTGACAATCAATTTGGGTTGTACTCTGCTTGTAATAATATAATTCAATCATGATTCGAAAGACACGTGGCGCACACTATTAGCATAAGAACGTGATTGTTGTTTTCCTCGGGAACAGTACTTTTTTTCAGGATGAAAGGTACCCTATGTCCGTTTTATGTACACCTGAAAACATATACGCAAAATTTCAAGATGTTCGGTTCAGTGGTTTAGGCGTGAAAAGGTAACAAACAAACTTACTTTCGCATTTATAATATTAGTTAGGATTAGGATAGGATAATATTAGTTAGGAAGTTATAATTAGGATTATTCTTAAAGTCCGAGTGCTGATTTAACACAACAACTTAATTATTAACACTGCCAGGTGCTTCCCGTCGACCGAAATTTCTGCCAGGCTCTCTATAGCACTACCGAGAGGACGACTAATACAGAAGTATGGAGGAAGAAGACAAGCTGCATAATTAGCCTGTAATATTCCCACTACTGGGACACAGGCCTCCTCTCTGTGAGAGGGAATGGGCTATAATCCACCACGCGGGCCCAGTGCGGTTTGGTAGATATCACATGTCTTAGAATTTTTGGTTCTAGGACATGCCGGTTTCCTCACGATGTTTTTCTTCACCGTTTTGAGAGCAGTGGTGATGAAATAAATTGCACAAAGTAAGGCGCCTGGTTGGGTTCGGACCCACGAGCTACAAGTCGAAAGTCCGGGCTGTTATAACTGCGCCACCAGTGCTTCCAGACAAGCTACACCGATTTAAAATAAATTGTGATGAGAGCAGGAGAATTATGGCTATTGTTTCTGTCATTGACGAATATCATCATCTGTCTAGCCTTATCCTATGTTGGGGTCGGCTTCCTGTCCAACCAGATGGAGCCGAATACCAGTACTTTACATAGAGCGACTGCCTATCTGACCTCCACAACCCAGATAGTACTGCGTACTACGATATCCCTTGGTAATACTGGTTGTCACACATTCGGGCCATTGAATACCTGTGACGACTGTCAAAGATCTGCAAATGACCTGTAACATCATTGACGAACAATAGGATGTATTTCCTTCTTGTCAAACATGATTACTGTCCCTTTGTATACAAAGTATTCCAATAATGAGACTTCTTCCTCATTCGGGTCTGATATTGAATATCGCATGTTAGTGTGGTTGACATATGATATTCGTTGCGAGGATAAATAATATTGTGTGTGTTAGTTAATGTTTATTTTCGATCAGTAATACTATTTACTAACACTTCGCCCGCGACTTCAACCGCTAAAATTGTGATAGCTTGGCTCATATGCATGATATAATTATAATGCATATAGCCTATCATCATCTGCCTAGCCTTTTCCCAACTGTGTTAGGGTCGGCTTCCAGTCTAACCGGATGCAGCTGAATACCAGTATTTTACATGGAGCGACTGCCTATCTGACCTCCACAACCTAGTTAGTACTGGGTAATACGATACCCCTTGGTAAGACTGGTTGTCAGACTTTTTGGGCCATTGACTACCTGTAACGACTGTCAAAGATCTACAAATGACAGCAGGGACCAAAGGCTTAACGTGCTTTCCGAGGCACGGAGGAAACTCGGTATGTAATGGGCGGTCACCCATCCACAGACCAACCTAGGCAAGCACGGCTTAACCTAAAGATCGACCCGAGCGGCTGTTATTATTTAGCCACGAGCTCCTCATATGTTTAATGTGTATGTATAATGTATATAGCCTATAGCACTCACAAATAATGTAGCTTTCTGCCAGTAAAAGAAGTTTTAGAATTGGATCATTAGTTCCGGAGATTACCCCCTACATACACACTTACAAACTTTAGCCTCTTTATAATATTAGTATAGACTAGCGACCCGCCCTTGCTTCGCACAGTGCCACCTATCGGGTCCAGAACTATATCTAATGTAGCCTTTATTTTAAGTTAAGCATCTAGCAGTAGAGTGGTGAAAACTGCGTTCAAATCCATGCAGGAGTTTTTGCGTGATGCGTGTACAAACATACAGACAGACAAAAATTCTAAAAACTGTTGTTTTGGCTTCTGTTGCTCTAATAAAGATCCCCATATTTTTTTTTCAAAATCTTCAATGTACGGTACATCGGCCTGTTACAATTTTATTATATGTATAGATGACAGAGGGAAACATGAAGCCGTCGGCTTTATAAAAAGATCTGAATCGAATCCGACATTATTTACTTAACTACGTAACGGAGTCGTAATTACAGTGTTTTCATTTTGATATTCCAAAAATAAACATTTTGCCATCTTTTTGTAGACCTCGTTTGGTTATGTGATAACCTTTTCCTATAAATGTTTCCTATTAATATTTTTGTACAGGAGCTCGTGGCTAAATAATAACAGCTACTTGGGTCGATCTTTAGGTTAAGCCACGCTTGCACACGTTGATCCGTGGATGGGTGACCACCCATACCATTACATATCGAGTTTCCTCCGTTCTCCGAACGACTAACAACCAGACTTATCAAAGAGTATCGTATTACCCAGTACTAACTGGGTTGTGGAGGTCAGATAGGCAGTCGCTCCATGTAAAATACTGGTATTGAGATGCATCCGATTAGACTGGAAAATGACCTCAACATAGTTGGAAAATGGCTAGGGAGATGATGGATATTTTTGTGTTGTTTAAATATAAGGGATTTATGAAGCATGTGATGTAAAATTATTTTCTTTAAAATAACACAATTAGGCAGAGGTCTCATGTAATAAGAGGTGATTCTATTGCAGTCAACTGGACACGAATTCAGATTGTTACTGAGTATCTGATGGAAAAACCCAATAATACTGTTCGACCGGGGAATTGAATCCAAGGCCTTGTGCTCCGTGGGAGCGCTTGCTACCAATAGACCAACGATGCAGCCTCAGCAAGATCTGTTCTTCTTCTTAGAGAAGAAGAAGCAAGATCTATGAATTTTTGGAAAATAATTAATAGATAATTTTATACTAGGTGTAAAGATGTCCTTCGCACCGCTCTGGTTTTATAAAATCATCTTTCTTTGTCCAGGCGGTTTTCCTTTGGAATGCGCTCCCACAGAGTATCAGGACGGTGACCAGTCAGTTCACTTTCAAAGTGAAAGCTCGGGAACATATGCGCAAGAAGTTGGCAGATTCGTCTCAGAACTGAGTTGTTGGAGTTTTTCTTGTTTATCTCTCTTAACTTTATAAAGTTTATTATATGTATGTATATAAGTATATATTCCTATATGTTTTAAATAGAAATATTTTCTAGTCTTTTTTCTGTTATTGCACCTACTGTGTATTGTCTCTGCATCACCCTAAGGTAGACTGGTAGAATATGCCTACGGCATTAAGTCCGCCGTTGTGCAGTCTCGTAACTTGTGCATAAAGTTTTAATAAATAAATAAATAAATAAACAGACCCTTCACGAAGCCGTTAACTAATAATTCTGTACATAAAACTATAATTCAACAATAAATGATTGCTGGGAAACGACTTTTTTTGGGATGACAAGTTTCGGTTTACGGTTGGACATAATGTAACACGCTCAAAATATTGTACTGATAGATTCATTGAATAGTATAAAGGTCATGGAGCTATTTAAAGTAACCTTATAACATTTGAAATAGTTGGAACTTTGACCTTCAATATCTCCGTAACTAGAAGGTTCCCAAGTATGGTTTGCAACAAAAAAATGATCGCAATGACGGGAAAAACGAGTGCCCTCGACTTCGTTAAGGTTGTTTTTATACCCTTTATAATTAATATTTACCTTAACGGATTTCATGAGCGGCGTCTCCAAGTTAATGTTTCTGTTCTTCATGGAACTCGATCCGGAGCCGTCGATACCTGTGCAGAGAATAATAAGTATTTAATAACACATCGTGTAGTTGACACGCAATGCAATGCAACCGATCATTGCTGACCACGAAGAGAATTAATAATTCGGGTTGTACTCTGCTTGTAATAATAATAATTCAATTATTATTCGAAATACACGTGGCGCCATCTGTTATCATAAGAACGTTATTGTTGTTTTCCACGGGAACAGTCATTTTTGTCGCGTTGAAAGGTACCCTATGTCCGTTTCTGTACACCAGACAACGTACATGCAAAATTTCAGGATGATCGGTTGAGTGGTTTAGGCGTGAAAAGGTAACAAACAAACGTACTTTCGCATTTATAATATTATTTTGAATTTTGATAAGTTAGGAAGGATTTCATTGCTCGTGACAGTCTTCACAGCTATTTTAACTCTGACGACAGCAACCAGAGAATAAAGCCCACCGTGATTTTGACAGTTATACAGATATCAGAGGTTCCATCATCATCTTCCTGCCCTTGTCCCATTCTACTTGTGGTCGGCGCAACACGTTTTTTTCTTCTATTCTCCCCTGTCCGATGTCACGGCATCATTTACTTCTTACTCTTTCATATCATTCCTCACACAATCGATCCATCTTTTCTTTGGCTTTCCTCTCCCTCTCCATCCATCAACGTTCATGCGCAACACTCTTTTAGTCATATGCGTTTCATTCCTCCTCATTTATACATGTCCATACCAAGACAAACGACTTCCTTTCAATTTTCACCAAAGTATTGGTCGACTGTGAATACATTCTTGGGACAAGACTATTGCTACGGCGTAGCTTTCGCTACGAGGTGTCTACGGTCACTAGCTACGAGTCGTAGCAAACAGTAAATCCCACGCGTCCATTCATGGTACCCTTGAGCTTCGCCGTCGGACAAATATTTGAGCTCTATCGGTTTACAGAATTATTTGGCTTGATTGTTTACACTACGGGAATTGAACCTGGCGCCAAATTACAGTTGCTGCAAAGAGCTCTCTTTCTTCTTTTTTTGACCTCTCATAAAAAGTTTTCATGAGAGGTCAAAACAACTTTACGTCGCTAAGACGTTTATCGTATTAATAATAAACATATCCTCAAAGGTTAGGTTGAGGTGTACGTAGTAGTACACATGAAAAATCCCAATAACACTTTATCCGACCTGGGAATCGAACCCAGGACCTCTTGCTCAGCAGTCTCGTTTAAAACTACTAACGCTTCACACTAAAAACTATTTTCGATGAACTAAGTAAGAGTAGTGTAGATTAGGTAACATTATATAGGTATATTGTTAGTGTTGCTATGCTTTCCAGAATTTTATCCTTATTAGCGACACTATCGAACGGTGTTATAATACAGTGAGTTTATTTTCCCGGAATCAATGTGTTCGATTCCTGGTTAAGAAAATTGATTTTTCAAAAATCTAGTGATGCAGTAATAGTTTTCATCAAAATCGAGCTCGAGACTCCTTTGAGTATTTTTCGCTATTCCTCATAGTTTCGAATTTGGCCATCCACGCCCACTTGGAAAATTCACCCTGTATATTATTGGATTTAACATGATAGTTTAACGGGGATTACCTAGTTTTAATCCCCGTTAAACTATCATGTTAAATCCTCGACTATTTAGTTTAGTAAACAACACGAATACGGATTACTCATCATGTTAAGTTCTCGTTAGTCGAAAACGATTATTAAGCATTTAATCACGGCAAGGTTGTAATCTATACTAATTAATATTATAAAGTGGTAAAATTAGTTTGTAAGTTTGTATGTAGGGGTAATCTCCGGAACTAATGTGCTAAAAATTCTTTCACTGACAGACAGCTACATTATTCGTGGGTGCTATAGTGTATAATAATTATATAAAGATTAAAGTATGAAATTGCCGATTTGTATGCACGATTTCGTGAAAAGTGATATTTCCATACTAACATTTTTTTATTTTTCTTGGAAACGTCTGAATGGATTATGTATGATGCAATTGCAAACTCATCATCTGCCTACCCTTTTTCCAACTACGTTGGGGTCAGCTTCCAGTCTAACCGGATGCAGCTGAATACCAGTATTTTACATGGAGCGACTGCCTATCTGACCTCCACAACCCAGTTAGTACCGGGTAATACGATACCCCTTGGTAAGACTGGTTGTCAGACTTTTTGGGCTACTGACTGCCTAACGACTGTCAAAGATCTACAAATGACAGCCGGGACCAACGGCTTAACGTGCTTTCCGAGGCACGGAAGGAACTCGGTATGTAATGGGCGGTCACCCATCCACAGACCAACCTAGGCAAGCACGGCTTAACTTAAAGATCGACCCGAGTGGCTGTTATTATTTAGCCACGAGCTCCTCCTCATGCAATTTCAAACTATAGTGTAAACAAGCTGCGCTGCACTGCGTATCTTAAATTCTCAAAACACAGTCGTGAAACCGACGGCACATTGAAATAGGTGTTTTGACACACTACCCTATGAGGTAATATGCAACAACTAGTACGGTTTTTAAACTCCAAAAGGTGCGTAATTTAACAATTAATCCAATAAAAATGGCATTAGGAAAACATAACTAACTATACGTCAAAGTTACAAACGGAACAAAATGTGAGAAAAAACGGCAATTTCATAGTTAAAGACCCATTATTTATATCATGCATTTTAGCCGAGCTATCACAATATTTGCAGACGAAGTCGCGGGCAGCCCCGGATCTTGAATTATTTCGAGGCGGGGCAAAAACTGAAAAATGCCGCCCCCGCCTTACAATATTTTTACCTTTATCATCATCATTATTTCAGCCATAACTCGCGAGAAATCGCGGTCTATGCTTAAGCGCCCCACGGAGAATAATTAATTGTCTATTATATTATTATTATTTTCCTTTATTAATTTCCTTACAAATAAATTACATTTTTAAATATTCCTTAAAAAACAATATAAAAAACATTTAAAAATATAAAAAATTGTAGCCCACCGGTATCGGGAACAGGGTCCAAGCTACCGGCGGTCAGGGCTCCAGAGAGAGAAACCTCCTAACAATACGAGCCGTGTCCAGAAGTACCGCTTTCTGAATCAAGCCCTTGATCCAGCTGCCTAACGAGAGCCTCCTCAGATATTGGTCGAGGCTCTTGGCAATTAAGCCATGGGCTGATACAACTATCGGCACAATGATCGCTGAGTCCACATCCCACATGTCGACAACCTCGTGAGCCAAGTCAAGATACTTGATTTGCTTATCTTTCTCGGCTTTCACGAGGTTCTCATCATGCGGGACCGTTATATCAACAATCATTGCGCGCCGCTCTGATCGATCCACCACCACTATATCAGGCTTATTGGCTACAATAGTCCTGTCAGTGATGATGGATCGATCCCAGTACAATGTGATACTGCCATTTTCGAGAACTGGGTCGGGCACATACTTATAGTACGGCACTTCCGATTCCATAAGGTTGTATTTTAGAGCAAGTTGCTGATGGATAATCCGATAATCATAATAATATTATTATTGTTATTGTCTATACTGCCCGTTAGTAATCGCAAACTTACGATAATGCTGAGTAGTGTATTCGTCTACCAAGCTTGAATTTGCCGCCCTCTAAATTAGCCGCCCGGGGCACGGGCCCCAGCTTGCCCCCCCCTAGATCCGGGGCTGGTCGCGGGCGATGTGCTAGTATTCGATAATTTGAACTATAATATTGGGATAACACGGTATTTAAACATCAAGTGTTTTTGTGCATGTGGATTCCATTTTCCGCACCTACATCCCCAATTAGTCCGTTATCCCGGCTAATCATACGTTTGATCTAATACTGAAAACGTTCCAATTGTTTTACGAGCGTTTATACAGAAAGTGGTAACGTCGCAAATAGCTGTCAAATATTTCGCTGTTTTGATTAATTTGTGAATATTACTGTATGGAAATTAGAAATATGGCTAACTAGTGAACTTAAATATTGATTACGAAATGCACTAATTAACATCGTAACACCGAATATTTAGTTTTAGATGTATACACAGTATTTGGAAACTTTCCAAATGCCTTTATTTACACCTACAACGGTTACAACATCAAATATAGTGTTTTAATTGCAATCCATTATTAATATTCTAGTTAACTCACTCACTCACACACACACACACTCACTCAGACACTCCACGCCCCACCCCTCCACTCCACTCTCTTCACTCTTATTCTAAAGACGGAATCGTCCCCTGATACGGCCAAGGTACGCACGAATGCGTCTGGCAAACAAAAGACCATTCACATCCTAAGTAGCAATGGACTTGATACGTCCTAAATTGGAACGAGATCCAAAAAAACTACTATCCTGTTCGTATACACTTCGGTTTCCATTTTTGTGAAACACAATAAGTAGGTATGACTCATAAACATGAATTAAGTCTTTAAAACATTAAGTGAATAATAAAATATTATCAACAGTTTCGCCAAACACTACCCTAACATCGCTTCCGAGAAACTGTACCTATTTTAATTAGGAGGAGCCTAAGCGCTAATTGGTTAAGGCAAAATACTCTGAAGTGCTGTACTTAATTGCAATTCAAATACGTTTATTTGATTTAGATGTGTTCTTTGCTAGATAGTTAGAAATTCTAGTTCGGAATCGTGTTACGATTTATCACTAAGCCGTCTGCGTAAGCAAATTATACAACGTGTAACAGAATAAACGCAAGACCTCTCGTGTGGTGTCTCAGACCATGAAACTGAACAACTTTTGTTCTATGACTTTTGGAAATTCATAACTTTTTTTTAGTTTTACCATACATGTGGATCTGATTGCGTCCGTTCCTATAGAAAGTTTTTTTTTGCGAATTTCATGAACTCGTAGAACAAAAGATGTGTGTGATGTGTTTCATGGTGCGAGAGACCACACGGGAGGTCTTGCGTTTATTATGTTACACGTTGTATAAAGTGGGTGGAGTATTTTGTGAATAAAAACTTGCTTATAATAGAATAGAGTATTTATATTTACATTTTCCTACGTAATATTTTACTACTTACTTAGTATTTTGTACATGCGAAAGTTTGTGAGGATGTATAGGTGTTTGTTCCTCTTTCACGCAAAAAGGGTTGAACGGATTTGGGTGAAATTTGGCACACAGATACTTTATAACCTGGATCAACATATAGAATACTTTTTATCCCGGTAGTACGAACACGTGGGATAATTATCGAACACGGCGCGGGCAAAGCCGCTGGCATAAGCTAGTGGTCCATATTTAGATCATCAGGTCACGCCAGAATAAAATTAACTTAGAGGCATAGGTGCAGATAGTACACCTGTTTCACTAGTTTTGTTTGAGACGCTATTAACCATACACCTGGTCGATCATCGTGCATTTTTTCCACCGGTCCGGTGCCGAACGACCTGACCATAAATCAGTGATAGTAAATGCCGAACAAAGTGTGCCGATCGGCACGAGCCGAAAATAAACCGGATATTAGAGGTAATTATTTCGGGACGGCTTTGTTGTTTAACAAATACTGCCGAAGCGATCCGAACTAATGTTTAACACCCCCAACTATTAAAATATCTGTGCTCTAAAAACGTCTGCTTACCCCTTCGGCCAACACAGGCATTTTTCTTGTCACTGTACAATTGAACTTATATGGTGCTAATCCTTCTTTACAAACTGGTAAAGACAATATTTATATCTCGACAAACTTTTTGATTATCTGTAGAAAATCCCGCAAATCTATCATCGTAATAAATTCGCTTTGGAGCGATATACACAAAACAGATCATGGTTTCATCGAATTGCTTTGAAATAAAATTGTATTACATTTCATCATGATTTCAATCTGAAATGGAATTTGAATAGCTTTTTTATAGCAAAGCTGCTGTAGGCTTTTTTTTTTAGCAAATTTAAGATGTTTGTTTATTTTGAAATCAAGATTTGCGTTTTCATTGTATTACATTTTCTTTATTAGAAGGGGCGAACAGAGTATTACATCTGGTAACGTCAGACCAATATTCTCAACAGAAGTCACATGTCATTTTCGAAGCGACCATACTAATTAACGCGGAATCGGCTTCGTCCGATCAGCAATAGCTTAATGCCCAAAAAGTAAAAGCAAATAGTCGCCATTTGCCTCGTTTCGGTTGCGACAGAACTCGTCACCACGGCGAACTAAATGTGACGAATGTCACATGATCAAGTTAGGCCAATTTCGCATCACTAAGTACGGTGTTTGTATTTCCATTAGTTTCATTATATGAAATCATTGCTTAAGACCATTAAAAATCAGCTTGCCTGCCAGCTTGTCTGTTCCCTGATCTTTATAATCTGGATGTCTTCAAGGTCCGAGTGAATTGGTTTCTTCCAGGCAAGCCTGCTCCACCCTAGATCGCATCATCGCTTCACATCAGGCAAGTTGCGGCCATACGCAAGCCTATTACGTGTAAAAAAAAGGTATTGTTTACCTATCGTATCAGAAGCAGCTGAGGAGTGACAGCAAGTCTTCTTCAGTAGCCTCCGCAGCAGACCCTTGATGTCCAGGGTATAGGAGCCGTACACCAGAGGGTTCATGCAGGAGTTGGAGACTGCCATCACGAAGAGTAGGTCTTGGACCCTCGGCGACACTCGAGCTGCTGATTCTCGGTCTACCATGTACCTGAAAAGTTCTATATTGATAAAACTGTCTGAAGTTACAGTGCTTGCATAAAGATAAACAAAAGATAAAGATGCATTTATTTGTATAAAAATGTGTGACATGATTCAGAGATATGCACATATGGATGGAAACGAGTTTAAGATTGCTGGTTCAACATGTTTTACCATATTCCGCGTACAAAAAAGCTTATAATGCTTAATTCCAAATTAAAATTTGAGAACTTATTAAATTTGTTACATAATATAGTCAAAATTTAATAAATTCAAATACATTATTACAGTCAATTCAAAAATTTACTCAAAAAAGAAAGAAGAAACAGAAAAAAAAGAAAGGAAAAAGATAGAAAAAAGAAAAAAAAGAAAAAAAAAGATTAAAGATGCTAGTTTTCCGGTTCCGAAAGACCTGGACATTTTTACTGTTTCAGCCACCTGCTTCTTTATGTGCGGTCGCATACAGAAACTGTCTACTGGGAACCTGCTGGCCTACCATGACGTCTTAAAGCAGGAGTAATTCCAGTGTGGGAAAGAGATGGCGACCTTTATAGCTCTGTCTCTTTCCCACACAGGAATAACTCCTGCTTTAAGACGTCATAGTAACGCCCCTGTATCTTTACGCAACCACCCTTACGTGGTAAATAGGCTAAAAATGTATATAACTGAAAAACAATCGTCCTACAATGGCTACTATATGAGTTGAGGTATTTTTGCGGTTATCACCTCTGACAAATTTCGATTGTTCCAGTTAAAATGCCGATTTTAAATAAAATATGCATTATCTTAAAAAAACAGCCATAATATGGAAATCCGATCTCTACTTTACAGTTGCTTTACCTTTGATTTGGCATCACTTTTAAAATCACAATGATTTTTACTCTCTGTACAATAAGGTTGCTCACATATACTGACCACATGGTGATGGTTGCGTATGGCAGCCAGCAGAGCGCGAACACGGCGACGATAGTCACGGTCATGCGCAGCGTGCGACGTCGCGCTCGCTCAAGCACACGTCGATCCGATCGGCGCAGGCGCACGTGACCCACAGTACTGCGATTTTCGCGTTTTTCTAGGGAAGAAAAGAATGAGTTATGACAAACACACATAGCTAGTCAATTACTGTGGCTATTATATGGGGACAAACCCAATTTATACATGACGCCTGTAATCCCCGAAGGGTTAGGCAGAGGTGTACCTAATAATATACCCACATTTCACCAGTTATGTTTCAGTCCCATGTAATAGGGGGCGAGCCTTTGCCATCAACCGGGCACAGATCCAAATTCCGTGGCAGCTACCGAGATATCCCTGATGGAAAAACCCAATAACACTTTGCCCGACCCGGGTATTGAACCCAGAACCTCTTGCTCAGCAGTCGCGCTAACGACCACTAGAAGTCCAGCAAATTGGTAAATTTTACTTATTTGTATTGAACAATTCACACTTGATCAAAAAAATTACTATGTCAATTGTTTTCATGAAAAAAATAAATGATTAATAGTTTTAAATAAAGTAAATAGTTTCTCAGTACTTATGAATTCAGATTTCTACATACTGTCCCAGTAAAGAAAAACAATCTGTATATTTACGTGGTTCAAAATAGATTTCTGTAAACAGTTCAGAGCTAAGCCCAAAACTGTCCGTGCAAAAACTGAATTAAAATACACGCGAAACTGCCGCTAAAAATATAGTTCTAAGGAACACCCACGTGTAAATATACTTTCAGCTATTTTATAGATAACATCTAAATGATGATGGAATGGCCTTAATTACGGCTATAAGGCTATAACGTAGAACTTGTACGTGTAAGTGGTCAGTGAGTGAAATAGCTTGTAACTTGGCTGTATGTATAGTTCGATCCCGATATTCGAGAAGCCTATTCGATATTTATAGCCGGGTAGCTTGGTTTTATTATGAACTGCCCGAGTATACGCAAAACATGTTCAAGAATTGGTAATATCCACTTCATAACATTTGAATTTTTAACCAGCCACGATGACCGAATTTAGTTCATGATTCTAGATGTTGAAATTATTCATCGGTTAGTAAAAAAATCCTGCTGTTCCATACATTTTGATGGATTACCTAGATATTGCATGACTGTTTGAAATATTTTTTTATACCTGAGGATCTTTTTTTACGCCGAGCTCTCGGCTAAATAATAACAGCCGCTCGGGTCGACCTTCAGGTTAAGCCGCGCTTGTCTAGGTTGGTCTGTGGATGGGTGATCACCCACATATTCTGAGTTTCGTGCCTCGAAAAGCACGTTAAGCCGTTGGTCCAGGCTGTCATTTGTAGATCTTTGACAGTCGTTACAGATAGTCAGTGTCGCGAAAGTCTGACAACCATTCTTACCAAGGGGTATCGTATTAAAAAAAAATATTTCAATTACAATAGGAATTTAGAAACATATTATTGGAAGTCACCTTTTAAGCAAGGCATTGCTTGTATTATGAGAAAGTACCACCCAGTACCCAGTACCCAACGTTACCCAGTACTAACTCGCTTGTGGAGGTCAGATAGGCAGTCGCTCCATGTGAAATACTGGTATTCAGCTGCATCCGGTTAGACTGGAAGCCGAACCGAACATAGTTGGTAAAAGGCTAGGCAGATGATGATGATTTTTTTACGCCGGAGGTCTTGAAATACGTTTTAAATTCATTTGTGGTTAAATTCATAACACGGTCCCTCATACTATTGATGGTAGAATAGTGAAGGACTGTCCTGTAAAATGGATGGTTGAAATAACTGGTGATGGTGGCAGGAATGCAATTGACAGTGTTGATTGAGTGAACGAAAGATTGAGTGACAGATTTAATAGACCGTGTTGTGGCGTATTGCGTTCAACGTAATGGGTGTGAGCCTACTTAGTTATAGCTAGGTATATATCAAATGGAAATATTTAGTAAAACGAATAAACCAGTCGCTCAATACAATACGCTTGTAGTCAAACACACGTCTTTTCATTTAAAAATCCCATACAAAGAAAAGTGAACCTTATTACATTCAACAGACCGTCTTCGTTTTCTAATTCTTAATGTCTATGGATTGATTTGTAGAGTAATCCAATTGATTAAAATAGAAAAGTTGAATTACGTCATTAAAATAAATAACGACATGTACTTAGTAAAATATAAGAGATTTCTTAAAAATAACCGATTTTTTAGCAATAAAATACGAAGGCCATTCCCCAAAAAGTATTAGAGCCTAAGCCAGAAAATATAAATTAAATTAGGCATTTAACGCCCGTACTTACAATATACATCATATTTTATGAATCTTTTCAAATTAAATTAGAAGCAGATTAATGTAGGCAAACTAATTTTTTACATTTTCGAGGAAATTTTTTGTATTTTTGGTAACAGAGAGACAGATATACTTTCTATGCGAGGGAAAGAGATGCAAATAGACAAACGCAGAAATTTTATTTGCGCTTGGCGGCACAGGAATTGTGGTTTTGTTGGCAAACGTAATCAATTTTAATGCCTCTGTTCCGAAGTTGAGTATAAAAGAAGTTATAAATGTGTAATACTTGCCAAATGGTAAAACAGTTTAAAATAATAGCCCCGTGAAAGTATTATTTACTTTCTTGAACAAATTATACTACGACAATTTTTAAACCCCAATTTCCAAACCCGCAAAATTTTAATACATGTTGGTGATCTTTATTGGTTTGGATTATTTATTTACGGGCCGTATAAACAGAAGTAAAATAGCAACTGATAAAGTTTTGAAAGTTATTCTCGATGGAAACACACATTCAGTGAGAGTGGTAAAATGTTAGTAGATACCAAAAACGGGCAAAGACAAATAACATTCTACACAAGCTAAATTTAAAGTTATTGTCTCTTACCATCCATTTCCTTACTGCTTCTGTGTGTCTCACAGAAGACACACACGACATAATAATACAATCAGGGGTAAGAAGTACACCGCGCAGAGACAGAAGAGATTGTATACTAACTAAAGTATTGTCTCTTACCATCCAGCTCCTTACTGCTTCTGTGTATCTCACAGAAGATACACACGTAACACACAGTGATGACAACCAGCGGTAAGAAGTACATCGCGCAGAGACAGAAGATATTGTAGACCACTTCTTGTTGCTCCGAGTAGAAGGCGCCAAAAGACACGCATTGCTCGAAGCCGGCCACTTGTGGGTGACGCTTGACACGGAATACTATGCTCTGTGGATAAAGAAAAGGTAGAATTAGCAAATGATTTGTTGTTACTAAGGTATTCACTTTGTTTATAACTGTCGAAATCTTATAAAAAAAAACAGAAAAGAAGGTAAGGAATTAAATTAAATTAAAAACTATCAGAATCAAAATCAGAATTTATTTGCTATGAAAGTAGGTACAGATTAGGTGTAAATTAATGAGATCGGCTACAGTCTACCTTACGGCGTGCAAATTATTACATAAGTTAAAATATTAATACAAACAAAATAATGTCAACAAAACAAAATAGAAATTAAAGACCCCCGACACAAAAATCTTATATCAAAGAAAAATTCAATCTAAATTAATATCTAAATATTGTCCGTTTACGTTTAATATATAGAATATTTGAATCTAAGCTTCCTTAGTCGAGTGACTAAGATTTTATATTTTCAACTATTTTATGTACCTATTTAGCGGTCCCCCGACGCAACGACGGCGACAAAAATATCGTTACTCTTAATTCAGGTCATAAACTATGTATCTGTGTGCCAAACCGTTCCGCCGTTTTTGCGTGATTGAGTAACAAACATCCTGGTATGAACACCTACAAACTTTCACATTCACAATTTTAGCAGGATTAAATCAATAAACCCATTTCTGACCATAACTTAAAATTATGTAACAACTTAACATTTCACAGTGCACAAGTAAAAGCTGATTGCAAATACAGATTACATTAAAACAAAAATCAGTCCAGATTAATTCTCTTTTATTTCACATTTGCATTCTGCGGATTCATGAATAAATATTAAGCCGTCAATGGTCTTAATTTATACTGTTTACACGTGTTATAATTTATTCATTTTAAGTTACTATAGTGAGGAGTTCGTGGCTACATAATAACAGCCGCTCGAGTTGATCTTCAGGTTCCGCCGCGCTTGCTTAGGTTAGTCCGTGGATGGGTGACCACCCATTACATACAGAGTTTCCTACGTCTCGGTAAAGAACGTTAAGCTGTTGTTCTTGGCTGTCAATTGTTGATCTTTGACAGACAGTCTTTGGGCCGAAAGTCTGACAACCAGTCTTACCAAGGGGGATCGTATTACCCACCCAGCATTAACTGGGTCCGGTGGTTTGGGTGTCTGGGTTCTGGAGGTCAGTTATGCTGCATTTGGTTATATTTCAGTCTAACCGAATTCCGACCCCAACATAGTTGGGAAAAGGCAGGCAGATGATGGCTTTAAGTCACGTATGGGCGTATGGGTCTCCCGAGTTCGATCTCCAGGCCGCGTATTCGGATTTCCGTGTTCTGTTCATCACTCCGGGAGAGAGGAACATGCTAACCTTTACTAACCAACTAAACAATGAGGATATGGTTTTATCCCTTTTTAAATAAGTAGACGCACAGAATATAGTTATCCAGCTGTTTAGACGCCTAGAATAGCGTAGCGCTTAAAGAATATGGTAAGAGGAAAATGCACACCCTGGCCTGGCAGCGTTGTCGGGCTTTTTAATAAGAGGGTGCACATGTACTATTAGGCATCCTCACCTCTGCCCAATCCTTCAGGGGTTAAGGGCTTAATGTTATATTATGTTCGTGCATAATATTTACCTTTCGAATAAAAGTAAACTTCAAAAAAGAGCAAACAATGGATTCCACTGAAAATTGATATGATTTTTTGCTACAGTGATTTCAACATGGTTGTACGTGCTCAATTCTGTGAAGTAATTATTATCAGAAATATTGCCGAATATCTATGAAATTTTATAAAGAATCCTGAAATTTGATAGATCCTAGCAAAAGGAATGATTATTATTTCATGGAAAAAATAACTAACTAATGCCATTAATTGCTTGTTTTAGAATTAAATGCTTTGATATTTAAGTTACTTTGACTTTGAGAGTTCATTGCGCTTGATATAACTTTTGCTTGCGAATTCGCTCCAGTTATATACGGAAATTAACCCACGGGAACGTTTTAAATTTAACCTATGACACTCAGGAATAATGTAGCTCCCTGATAGTGAAAAACATTTCGGAATCGGATCAGTAGTTCCGAAGATTACTCCTTACATACAAACTTACTAACAAATTTTAACACTTGATAATATTAGTATAGATTCAACTTGTTATTAAGTTATAGTAGGTCATACTTACTACTCGTTTCAAGGTTTCATGTTTTTAAAGACACATAAACGACAATCTTACTACTAATGAATGCGAAAGTTTGTGAGGATGGATGTTTGATACTCTTTCACGCAAAAACTACTGAACGGATTTGGATGAAATATGGCACACAGATAGTTTGTAACTTTGATTAACACATAGGATTACTTTTTGTCTCCGTAGTTCGACCCCGCGGGACAATACCGAACTCAACGCGGACGAAGTCGCTGGCATGACCTAGTGCAAAATAGTTATAGCTGTATCGCTAAGAATTTATTACATTTAACCCCCACAGCATCTCAAAGCACTACGCACGTATACCTTTGCGTTGTATGACAATGTTGGCGGGATTTTCCACTGCGACAGCGCTACGGTACTAGCAGTGGACTTGATTCGCTTCCGGGGTTCGATTCCCGGGTCGGGCGAAGTGTTATTGGGTTTTCCATCAGGATTATCTCAGTAGCACTCATAGGATGTGTGCCCGGTTGATGGCAATATGCATAGGATTTAAAACAACTGGCGAAATGTGGGTGTATCTACCGACACCTCTGCCTTAAATTACCCTTTGGGAATTACAGGCGTGATGTTATGTGTATGTATCTGTGTATGTACCCCCAAAAGTCGTTGGGTAAAGGTCATAAGTCTATAAAGATGCTTTTCCGGAGCCTAAGGCCCCGTTGATTCAACTATAGGGCGGGTGTACGGAATAGTGGATGGAAATATTATTTATGAAAGGATTCCTTTTGTGAAGAAGTTGAACTTGTGAAGTGAAAAGTCTTCCAGTCATTAGCACTGTAGCCGCCTACGCTACATTTGCTTGGAAATGGTATTTGGTATCCTATAGACTTTTAGAAATCATTCAGACACCAAAATAAGGACAATGGTAAAAAAATAAGAAAAACGCATTAGATACTTACAAGAAAAAAAACCAGCTATCGAAAATACGCTAAAAATATTGGTTACCCAATGATTTTAGGTCAAAATAAAAACACTTTTCTCTGTTTTTTTTTTTGTTTGGATATCTTTGGTTGTACGTACTGAACGCTGTATTTAAATTTGTCCATCTATTTTTATGGAACCTTATATACAGCAAACAAACTTTTTTTTGGTTCACCTACTAGAGTCTAGTAGGTGAACCAAAAAGTAATAAAAGGGAAGGGGGAAAACTAGCTAGAGGCACTAGTACCACGAAATATAAATATTTAAAATTAGTACAACCGCGCGACGTATACGTAAAATAATTTCCGTACTTTCTCTTATTTTTAAAGAAAAATACCACTATCAATTAATAATGATAGATTCCATTACCGGATCAATTAATTAATAATTATAGTATGGCGCACTAACTAGAGAGACACTCTATAAATTGCTAGCTCGCGCATCTTGGACTTCACCTGGCACTACTTTTCCCCTAACCAAAACGCCTGGCAACGATATAATTGAATGGAATACATAATTAGCTATAATTATACCACACCAAATCCAGAACTCTCAGTGCGTAAATTTCTTAAAGAATTTATGTCTACCAAATCGTATGAATACGCGCAACCACTTAAAGTGGTCATTCTGTAACTAGGTCCTCAAGACCAACGGGTTTACGTGATCTCTAAAGGTTTGATCTTTTAATACCCATCTAGGTACAGACTGATTAACTTCTTAGGCCGATCGATTGTAATTTTAGCGAGCCCCCGATTAAGGTCTTTCATTAATTCAGCAATATCCCTGGTCCGTACCTGAGATGAATATTAAAGGTGTGCGCAGACGAGCGACTTGTCGGTCTAAAGTGTGCGGGATGCATGTGTGAGGATATATTGCGTTATGTACGTGTTTTGCAGATGATTATTACTGAATTAAAATTACCTAATATAACATAACATCACGCCTGGAAACCCCGAAGGGTAAAGCACAGCTGTACCTAATAGTAAAGCCACATTTCACCAGTTATACTTCGGGGCTTTTTGTCCTTTGCAGACAAAAGTATCTCGACGCCACAGGCCTGCAATGCGGAAAACTTACGCGAACTCTGATATTTTCTTAAGTGGTACCCTCGAGCACGATATTATTTCGTGGGATTGCAGTTTTGCAATTTCATTTCAAAAGTCGCTGCTGGTCCTAATCCTAATATTATAAAGAGGTAGTTTGTATGTTGGTAATCATCAGAACTAATGATCTAATTCTAAAATTTTTTTTTACTTATAGAAAGAAACATTATTCTCGGCTACAGGCTATAAATTATGTAGGGCTGCGGGACTATTTGATAGAGATACCGTGGCCCTAGAACACAAAGGGCAAAGAAGGAACATGGATGGGTTTTAGTCAGTACAAGTCTGACACTCCCTTCCGCTCCGCCCAGAGTAGGGGCCCCGGTCGTTTGGTGATTTCCCAAACCAAAAAAAAGGCTTTAAATTATATTTTTGTAATCATGCACATTAGCCGAACTATCACAATTTTTGCGGACGGAGTCGCGGGGGAAGTGCTAGTCAAAAAATAATCCATCAGGATTGGCATTATGATTGCAGCACAACACTCGCCGCAGCATTTTTGAAAATTTATTATTTAATTTATTTTTCTATAGCAGAAGTTCTTACTGAACTGAATCGTTTTGCCGAAGTTGCTGCCGATCTATGTTGTTCTTTATTCACTTTTTAAATGAAACTCGCTATTCTTGTTCTACAAGAAGTAGAACATTCGGTTTCGAAATAGAATGTTACACTTTATCGTAATCGGCTTGATGTTCATATTGTCCATGTAATAAAAGCTTCAGATTTATTAACCTCATTTCAGCGACACCTTGCCGAACCAAATGCGACAAATGTGGTGATACGTGATCGGTTCAAACTTATGAAGGAGAACGTAAATGGAATGACTACAAGTTTTAGTCATTCCATTTACGTTCTGTAGACACTGCAAGGAACCATTTTTTTTTTGGTTAGTAAATCATCTAATGACTCTTCTCGCTCTGGGCGGAGAGCGGAAGGAAGTGTCAGACTTGTACTGACTAAAACTCATTCATGTTCCTTCTTAGCCCTTTGTGTTCCAGGGCCGCGGCATCTCTTTCGAACAGTCCCGCAGCCACGGCAGGAATCGGGCCTTGCGGACCCCTTCCGATTTGCTGACATGTCTTTGAGGCGCGCGTGGAACACGAACGCGCTGCAAGGAACCTTGTAACGTAAGTTTATTTACGTTGCTGCGTCACGATCAGGAATCGTATTCCAGTCGTTTATCTTCCTACATGTAAATGATGAGTCATCTATCCCTGTCTGCCTCGACCTAAGGTAGAACAGCATCGTGTGGGCGTAGCTCTTGTGATCAGGTACGTCATTTATCTAGACTCTAAACTTAGACTGTTGTATTAAAAAGGTGTTAGATACCTTAAAGAAACTGATTTATTTTCATGATAATTACATTATTTACAAACTACAAATCTATAATAGTAATAAAAATATGTGCAAGTATCAAAATGGTTACCTCCTACAGGGCGCAAAAAAATTCGTCCACATTGCTGTCAATAGGAAAAGCGCCCAGGAGGCTAGCAGCATTGCTACGTTGGATGGCAATGCTGATTCTTTGGGCAAAAAATAGGCCCGCCCTCTGGTCACGTGAAGAGTCGACCAACCGCTTTGCGATTTCCCGAAATACTAGGTGGCCACTCGCACCCCATGATCCTAGTGTTTCAACGCCAAACGGCCCAAACGCAGATAAAGATAAAAAAAAAAAAGCGACCTTGACCACAGACGCCGCGATTAACGTGCCCACATACTGGGTTCAAGAAATTCATACAAACAAGTCATACAATCGACACAAAAGGAGAAGAAGAAGCGACCTAAGTGTTCCTATTTTAACCGACTTCTAAAAAGGAGTAGGTTATGTACTCTACAAGCATCTTTTTCATGTTTTTCTTTCTTCATTTGGTAGAAGAAGCTTGCGAGGTGGACCCATATACATTTTATTAAGTTTTCTTCGTCTATGTGGATGACGTTCTTATAGCTTCTAGTTACAATGTAAAATTGATACTTGGCAAGGATTTGTGTGAGATAACACTACTAAATAGGGTAAATATAAACTTTGAGCAAAAAAAAAACACTAAAAAGTGGAAAATAACTTTGCTTTCGGAAGTCGGTGGCTAAAAAGACAATGAAACAAACAAAAGTCACCGACTTCCGAAAGTAAAGTAACTACAGTTAAAAGTCCTTATTGGTAACTACAGTTTTGAGCCGTTTGGGGTCGAAGCGCTTTGAAGGGTCACGGGGCCCGAGTGCTCGTCTCCTTTTTAGGGACATCTCTAGCCGACTGGTCGACACTTCGCGTGACCCAACGGCTGGCTTTTGCCTTCGCCAGAGGCTTAGCATTGCTATACAACGTGGTAACACTGCTAGTCTCTTGGGGATATTACCAGTTGACAGCGTCGAGGAGGAGTTTTTGACACCGTTTTTTAGTTTCTTGTTAAGTTAGTTACTTTAAATACTACTATGTTTTTAAATCTATCTTATGTCCCAGTGCTTGGCAAACCTCTGTGTCATCAAGACACAAGTTGACATTAAAAAGTATGAGTTCACAAAGAGGAAGATTCCTTCAAAAATATTACAAGAACATTCTACAACTGTGTAAAATGAGACGTAGTAAAGGCAGTATTAATAATTTCTGTGAATATCAGTGATGAAACACATACGGACGAATAGTAAAGTGAATCGAAATGCAAAAGGTTTTATTACTTGAATCTCAGATTGATACAGCCACTATGACCGGATTCGTCAAATTGGAAACGAAATTAAAAATCTGTCAGCTACCTTGGAGCTTGAAGTCTTTGAGAATTTGAATTAAAAAAAGCAAACAGGACGGGGCTATAACAATTTTTGTAAGCTGTGTTTTTTTGTTTTATGGACGAACTACCAGTGATTTTTCTAGTCGTTTGTCAGAAGTAAAACGAACGCGTTTCGACGGTGCTGTTTACATTGAACCTTTGTAAGTCAACAAGCAGTAGTATTTTGCCGCAGTTCCCAATACAAATAAAGAAATACCAATGACAACGCAACTGAGTTTCACGGTTTTACCTCTAATTTCACATCATTGTAAAAACTTATTACTGACACAACAGGCAATAACAAAGTCGCTGTCACACAGATTGAAATATAAAAGACCTAAAAGCCTACAAGCAGTGACTTGTAACAAACAATATAGGACCACAGCCCACAGCACATACGGTATAATGTCTACCTACCGTTTTAGGCTGCCTGTCCATTGAAGCGGAGAGTAGCTGCGGAGCGAATGCCTATCTGACCTGCACAACCCAGTTAGTTATTATACAATACGCACATACGAATTTGAAAAATCATAAGTGCGTGTCTTGGGCTCTAACTCGAGACCTGCTTATCTCGTAAAATTGCAAGACATGTGGAATCCACCAACCCACACTGGGCTCGTATGATGGATAACTGCCCACTCTCCCTCACAGGGAGGAGGCCTGGGCCCCAGCAGTAATAACGTTATAGGCTATGTGGCCTCTGCTTTCACTATCAAACAAATATCAGCTTTGAAACTGCTGAAATAAAAACCAAAATAAATTAAATAAACCCGCGAGTTATCCGCTTGGACGCTCTGCGGAATAGTGTTACATAGAGATAGGTAAATAAAAATTTAAATTCAATTTAAAATGGCGTCCAATATCGCTAGTTTCAAAGCCCCGCGTCAATTCTGCTCTGTACTTTATTCTCTTCAATGCAATTCAATAGGAATGAGATTTACTCGATTATTCAGCTTTGCTCATTGTTTGAAATTGATACTTTGCCGGTTTCATTTCGTTGTCGTTAGAGGTAATGGTTTGAAAGAAGTTTGTTTATGTCTGTTTCGATTCTTGTTAAAGGCATGTTTTTTTATAGCCGGCGCTCTAACCAAAGCGATTGGTCGCTGGAATCTATTAATGTATATAATAAAATTGTAACAAGCGATGTCTCTAAATTGAAGAAATTGAACAAATAAATTATATGAGGGTCTTTGTTAGAACAACAGAAACCACAACACAACAGTTTTTAGATTTTTGATTTGATTTTTTAGATGTACCCCTCTCCGTACTTTGGTTGTGCTTAAAATAGTTAACACTGAGTCTTTCATAAAATCTACGTTACTAAGGTACACTAAAACCTGTAACAAAATAAATAGTAAGACCAAACTAGTAAAAAGCACTCTCCTCCCGCCGCCGTAACAAGTGACACTCAGGGAATGAATAGTAACATTTAAGCACTTTAATATTTTCTGCTGCTTTTGCACGAAACTGACTTACTATTGCGAACTTTTCTCTGCTTGAGAATGGATTAAGTGAATCACTTTGGTACCATAATACCCAGGACCTAACGACTAGAATAGAAGGTTAATTATACTTCTACTATAACTTATGCGTATTTGTTTTTCAACTAAGACGAGAATGTATACACTGAAGATGTAGTTTTGACATTAAATAGACAGATTTGTCTTCAACAACTGGCGTAATGTGGGTTCATTATAGGCTTTACTTCTGCCTTAACCCCCGAAGATAACAGGCGTGCTATGTGGTAGACAGAACAAGAGTAGAAAAATAAATACCATTTCTTGGCTCCAAGGTGAGACTGAATGATCGACGAACGTAATGAAATCTTGGAATTCGATTTTAACCAATTTCTAATTGTCTTATCGAAATGAAACTTAGTACGTATATGTTGTTTGGAAGACAATACTATTATTTGGTATCCTAGAGCTGATCTGATGATGGAGCCAGGAGGTGAAGTTGGAATTCTTCGGTACTAGTAAACTCTTCGAGTTTGGGCTCATACGATTCAATTTGTTTTGACGAGTCCATTAGATTGGGCTTGGTTACGAGCTACTGATGATGGAGCCAGGAAGTGTATTTTTTTCTCGTTAATATAAATAAGTTGAAATGTGAATTTTTATAATATTTAACCGATCAACTTAGCGAACAACTTTATTAATACCGAAATACTGAAAGAACCGGGAAATTTATTGCCGGTGCCGGTATTAAACCGGTGCTAAGCTCGTTGTAAAATACTTAGGAGACCGGAATTTCCCTTGAGTAGACCTTGAAGGAAACCGTACCCGGTAAAGGCCACGCGAATGGCGGGATGCCGCTAGATGCGAGAATCACAGCACTGAGAGACTTGGCGACGCTGTCTGTCGGTGACTTACATACAAAGGAGCATGTTTTCCAAATGATATAAAGATAATGATTATACAACTCAAACTTGCTCAGAATGGCGATACTATACTAGATAGTGTCGCCATTCTGAGCGCGTAGAAATGCATTTGGAGCAGGAGTTTCGCTTCTATTACATCATCGTGTAGCTTTATAGTTTACTATGTAAACACACATCTGCATAAATCCCACGACCGTACCCATCCTTTGTCTAGGCTGCCTTTATGAACACGCAAGGGACGAGAGCAAACCACAAACGTCTATGGACTGTCGTTTTGCGTTGCCGTCGTATCAGGCTTTGTGTGCATCGAACTTTACAGGCCATAAGGAACTTGAATTGATAATTAAAGCGAGAATCTAAAACTCGTTGAGTATTAAAACGCTGTTGGTTTTAAATGACTAGTTAAATTTTTAAAATTAAGATCTCTATGATTACAATTTATGATGATTATTGATTAATGTATTAAGTGTTAAATATTCTAATCAAATTCAAATAAAAAGTAACGAAAAATTCAATTGAAAGTAGCCGTAAAGAACCCTGGCGAGATCCCATGTATTTTGGGACCCAGTCTTAGAGGTAGCATTCATTATGGCAACTTATACATACTTGTAAAACGACTAAAGACTAACAAAAAAGCAAATGGAAAGTAAGACGAACAAGTTGGGAGAAAAGAGATAAACGTCTTTATACAAGACAACCTAAAAATCTTACGGTTAAGGTTTTTAACTGTGAATGTCTGCTTATTTATTTAAAATGAATCAAAAAATAATAATGTTTAGGATGAATCATAAAGGAAGATTCGAATAAACTACTCTTAGATAATTCCCTTTCCAACCTACCCGGTCCGAGTAAAAGGGTATAAAAGGCGTGGCGCGTTGTACACGGCCTCTTTGGATGATGCTCTGTGCTTTTTGGTTCTCTTTGGTTTTTGGTGGTAGGCAACTGACAGGTGCCAGTGGAGGTAATAATTTTGGTACGGGTCGTGTTACATTATTCTGATGTACTTATTATTTACTTGTCTGCCAAAACAAGAATTTTTTGCCTGTACCTAATTAATGAATCATAAAACTACCAGACTGCGTCTAGAGACTATACTGATTACTAACCTAGTAATTAGTTCAATCACTATTAAAACTATGTTGTTACGACTTTGATCTATAAGCGAATTATGGTCAAGTAGAACGATTCTTACTACGCTGAATGAAGATATACTTTTACATAAATTATAACAGCCAGAGCTCACTAGCTATGCATGTACGAGTATAGCAATTCAAAGGCAGGGTTTGTTGATTAAAAAATGTGTAATGTGACGTAATAAATCTCGTTTATTGGTTTTTTTACATGTTTTATTTTAATATTTTTCAACAGTGTTATAGAAAAAAATATTATCTTATTAAAAGATTATCTTAAAAGGAAGCTGGTGCAGCGATATAGCTCTGGTGTCTGGCAGAGCCCATATACCATAATATGCTCATAACATGAGAGCAACAACCCGCTGTCCGTGTCCCAACAGGACAGTGACAACAATAGCCTAATACACCACTTCGCCCCTGTAGCCTTCTATCTACTACGATATACGTTTAATAGGACTTGCTTCCTATGTGCATAGATTTAATTCTGGCACGTAAAATAAATGGGTGGTTGCCATGAAATATTGGATAGGTAATAGGTACAGGATGTATTTCTACTGAACTTGGGGAGTGTGTAAAATCAGCAGAACTTTGTTAGCACTATCCACCATTTCAATATCCACAATTTGCTCTCTGTTCAGAAGGTACAGGGTGTGTACTTTCCTCTGTACTTGTTGTGGGTACAACATTAGGGGAACTCCTCTGAGCGCGTTGAAAAACACTGGAATAGATCATCACAAATCTTACAGTGACAGTAGTGACGGGACTCAATTGATCACCATTGATAACGTTCCTTTATAAGATATACTACGAAATCACCATTGTTTCATTTTTATTACATGATTTTGCCTTGTTAATTGGCGTTTTAATATAAAGTTTACATGTTGTTTATAAATATTGTACATTATAGAATGTATAAAAACGAAGAGAAAGAGCCATTTATAGTAAGAAAACCCTTGAGCAAAAACACATGTCATTAGATTGGAACGTAATCGGAAAAAAAGTTGCGTTTTGTAATTGCACGATTACTTAATTTTGAATAAATTAAAATATTTATAACTTTTGATTCCCGTGTCCCAAAAATTCAATATTTTTTAAATAAATATCTTATATAATTGTAGTTATAATTATTTTATATTTACACTTGCATGGAGCTTCGTTAATTTTTAGATTCTTTGGGTCCACTTTCGCCACCCTTCTTTAGGACGTTTTTTTTCATAATTTTTGCCAATCCAATTTTATTTTCAGTCAAGTTTGTTGAACTGAATTGTGTTCTCATGGTTTCTACACATTACGCTAAAAAAAACTTCTTTGTTCTATAAATTGAATATAATATTCTGAATCATCTCTGAAAAGGCTTTTGTTACTAGTAATGAAACATGGTCATTGAAACCATGTTTCATTATTGGTCACAAAAGAATGTTTTGATTACAAATCCGTACAAACGGATTTTCGATTGGCGTCGAATTTTATTTGTAACACAAAATACGAGTTTTAACTAATGTTCTGAATAGACTGTGGCGCTGACAATGTGACATCGTATTTTGCTTTTGATTAAAGGAAAGAACAATTATGCAAGAGATACGTTTGCTAATGATGTTAAAACTTTTTATAAGCCTCTCATAATCCAGGGCTGCGGGACTGTTCGAAAGAGATACCGTGGCCCTGGAACACAAAGGGCAAAGAAGGAACATGGATGGGTTTCAGTCAGTACAAGTCTGACACTCCCTTCCGCTCCGCCCACAGTGGGGGGGGTCATTTGATGATTTCCCATCCAAAAAAAAAGCCTCTCATAATATGGGGGAGCTTTCATTAAGGCACCTAGTTGCTACAGAGAATTTTTATATGATAAAGATTCCAACAAAGAAACAATACGTGATAAAAACCATACTGATATTGTTATTAATGCGAAAGTAATTCTGTCTGTATTTCACTTTTTCACGCCTTAACAGCTGAACAGATTTGAATGAAATTTGTCACACAGACAGATTGACCATGTCTTGTGTTAAGACGCTTACCTAGGTTGGTCTATGGATGGAAAAGCGCCCATTACATACGAGTTTTCTCCGTGTCTCGGAAAGCACGTTAAGCCGTTGGTCCCGGCTGTCATTTGTAGATTTTTAGCAGCCGTTACAGATAGGCAGCGGCCCTATAGTTTGACAACCAGTCTTACTAAGGGGTACCGTATTACCCAGTACTAACTTGGTTGTGGAGGTCAGATAGGCAGTCGCTCCATATAAAATACTGGTATTCAGCTGCATCCGGTTAGACTTGAAGCCGACCTCAACATAGTTGGGAAAAGGATAGTGAGATGATGATAACATAACGAATTAAAGATTTCATGACAATATTAGTTTAGATATTGTGTACAGTTATAGGCGTGATTGCTGTTCCAATATTCTATTTATGACATTCAACAAACTTCTTAGATCGCATTTTTTAGATTAATTTACCTACCCACCTAACTACGTAATCCTTTCCATTGGTCCACGTTGTTAGGGCGACTGTGCACTACAAGGAATTTGACTGTCCGGCAGTCCGATTTTTTACGGTTCGATGTAGCATGAAAAAAACGGGTGATTGGCTTGAGCACTTGTCCGTTTTTACTCAGATCAGTCCGGCCCAGTTTTGGGTAGCTCTCTTTGAAACTACGCGCCATGGACACGTAATTACGCTAGGGACGCTTGCTTGCTTTATTATTCTACGTAAGAAGACGTAGAAGACAAAAAGAATTTTGGGTCATTTTACGTAAACCACAATAAATTGAGGCAGGACGAAAGAATTCATTTTAACTACTATCGGATGTCCACAGCTACTTATGATTTTTTTAAAACGGGTCGGAATGGGAAAAAGTAAAATGTCGGATGGTAAAATTACGTATAGTGCACAAACTAGTATATACATTTATGGCGCGCCATATCGGACCGTAAAAATCGGACTGCCAGACAGTAAAATTCCTTGTAGTGCACAAACGCCCTTACACGAATAGACCTTGGTGAATGTCATGAGATGGCCTTTCTTAGATTTCTCCAAGGATTATAGTTTCAGACGATGGTAAACTGGTTTTTTAATTAAACTAATTTCGTATTGGATAACATTTACATATTGAAAAGGTAATCATAAAAAGCAATATCGTCGTGGTATTGACTGTGGGAAACTAGTTTTCTCTTTAAGTCCCTAACCAGGGTTTCATAATACAGGCACAAATGCTATGATTAGGTACCTACACGTACCAAAGGTCTTTTGTGAAAAAAAACCAAGTATTAAGGAGTCGGCCCACTACATCGTACTGTACAGACCTTAACCTTTGTGGTTATTTAAGAATTAACTCTGGCACGTTGTAAAAAAAGGAAATAAATAGTAAGTTCGAAATTAGAACAAGAAAAGTTTAGACAGCTTAGGCGTCCGTCTAAGCTTGTCAATTACATTTATGATTTCTATTTAAATAATTATTCAAGTTTAATCATTGTCGAATACAGCCCCCATGTTGATATGCTACAATACCATACCATGAGCTTGCTATGAACGTAGCAGACACGGGAAGAAACATGACACGGATTATACCCACTAGAACGTATCAACAGCACATCATATTTAGAACGGTCATCTTACGCGGTTATAATCCAATATTCTTTGTATTGAAAAGTATGAGACTATGTCCACTAGGCCGTTCCATCACCATCCAACACCGTCGCGTATCATGCACGGAACGTGTCGCCTCCGGAAAAATATTCTCGCCGATAAATTGTTGACGCTCGGTTTAATGGGAACAGTCTTATACTTTTCATTACAAAGAATTTTTTTTTTTTGCCTTTGTACCTAGCATGATACAGTGCAGTGGGCAGACTCCTTTATGATTATGAATTGTGTTGAACAAAAGAACAACGGGAGCCCACTTGGGCGAACAATTTAGGAAAGTATATTCCTTTGGCAGAATTACAATGGCCAGCACTCTTATTATTTTCAACAAATATTTAGAAAACTGAATTCAGGATTATTATTAATTTAATCTGCGCCTGCGCGCTTGTTACTTGGAAACCACTACTGAGATGAGTTATTCATGGGAAACAAAAGATTTAGAACATGGTGAATATGACTTCGTCACCCAAACTTTAACCACGGATTCAGCACGTACTTACATAACTCTAGACCCCAAGGCATTGCTTCTCGTCGTTATTAAAAATTTAAAAAAGCTGTTCCCTACATTTTGACACTTTAGGCACTTTTATACAAGGTGTAAACGGACTCTTCACGAAGCCGTCAACCAAGCAGTCTGTTCATGGTTCGTCATGTCCCTGTGACAAATAAATATTTTTCCTTTCTTTCCGTCCTTTCTTTACATCAAACTAAGTAACTATATTATACTAGGAACGTATACGTAACGAACTCCAGAATCGTTTCGAGTGCCTAGGAAGCTCAGTGGACGAATGCAACGATGGGTTCGTGGAAACTGTCCATACGACTGGGTCTAAGTTCTTCAAGACACGTCGTGCACAGAAGAACAAAAGACTCTCTGATCATACTCTCGAGCTCATGAAGGAGCGGCGCGAGATGATCCTGCAGTCTTCAGACGAGGCGTGGAAGTACCGGCAGCTCAATAGACGGATCTCTAAATCCTTGAAACGCGACCTCCGCCGCTTTAATACCGAGCGTATTAAAGACGCTATTGAGCGGAACAAAGGCTCCAAGGTTTTTTCAAGAGATCTGGCTATTGGGCAGAGCCAGCTCACGAAACTGAAGACCGACGATGGCAGGATCGTATCCGCCAAACCGGAGCTGCTGAGGGAGATCGAGAGTTTTTATGGGCAGTTGTACACTTCAACCAGTAAACCCGTTGCAAATCTAGCTAACGACCCAAGAGCTAGACTGACCCGACACTATACCGAAGACATTCCGGATGTCAGCCTGTACGAGATTAGGATGGCTCTGAAACAGCTTAAAAACAACAAGGCACCGGGTGAGGATGGAATTACGGCCGAACTCCTGAAGGCAAGTGGAAAACCGGTACTTAAGACCCTTCAGAAGCTGTTTGATTCCGTCATATTCGAGGGGAAAACGCCGCAGGCATGGTGCAGGGGTGTGGTGGTACTCTTCTTCAAAAAGGGCGACAATGCCCGGCTGAAGAACTATAGGCCCATCTCACTTCTAAGCCATGTCTACAAGCTGTTTTCAAGAGTCATCACGAATCGTCTCGCGCGCAGGTTTGACGATTTTCAGCCTCCCGAACAAGCCGGATTCCGAAAAGGCTTTAGCACCGTAGACCACATACATACGCTGCGCCAGGTTATACAGAAGACCGAAGAGTATAACCTGCCTCTCTGCTTGGCGTTTGTGGACTACGAGAAAGCCTTCGATTCGATCGAGACTTGGGCTGTACTGCAGTCTCTCCAACGGTGCCAAATCGACTATCGGTACATCGAGGTGCTGAAGAGTTTGTACAAAAACGCCACCATGTCAGTCCGACTTCAGGACCAGACCTCGGAACCTATCCTTCTGCAGCGAGGTGTAAGACAGGGAGACGTCATATCTCCGAAACTGTTCACCGCTGCACTGGAGGATGTCTTCAAGGTTCTGGACTGGAGAGGGCTAGGCATCAACGTCAATGGCGAGTACATCTCTCACCTTCGGTTTGCCGACGATATAGTGGTCATGGCTGAGACCATGGAGGACCTCAGTACAATGCTCGATGACCTCAGTAGAGCTTCCGAAAGAGTGGGTCTTAAAATGAACATGGACAAAACCAAAGTCATGTTGAATGCCCATGTAACACCCACTCCTATCAAGATCGGAGACTCTACACTCGAAGTTGTAGACGATTATGTCTACCTGGGACAAACGGTCCAGTTAGGTAGGTCTAACTTCGAGAAAGAGGTCAATCGTCGAATCCGACTCGGCTGGGCAGCGTTCGGGAAGTTGCGTGGTATCTTCTCGTCCAACTTACCGCAGTGTCTCAAGACGAAAGTCTATGACCAGTGTGTGTTGCCAGTGATTACATACGGGACCGAAACGTGGTCGCTCACAATGGGCCTCATCAGAAGGCTGAAAGTCACCCAAAGGGCAATGGAGAGGGCTATGCTCGGAGTTTCCTTGCGTGATCAAATCAGAAATGAGGAGATCCGCAAGAGAACCAGAGTTACCGACGTAGCCCGAAGAATAGCCAAACTTAAGTGGCAGTGGGCAGGGCACATTGCTCGCAGAACGGATGGCCGATGGGGCCGAAAAGTTCTGGAGTGGCGACCGCGAACCGGAAGACGCTGCGTTGGAAGGCCTCCCACTAGGTGGACCGATGACCTCGTAAAGGTTGCAGGGATCCGCTGGATGCGAGACGCACGGGACCGGTCAATGTGGCGACACTTGGGGGAGGCCTATGTCCAGCAGTGGACGTCTTTCGGCTGAAATGATGATGATGATGATGTATACGTAAAAAATATTATACTAGGAAACGACTTTTTTTTGGAGTGAATAATCATGTGTTACGGTAAAACTCAATGTAACGCATTCAAAACATTGTGCTGATGGATGGATTAACGAGTTGTACGGGAGTCGTGGAGGTATTTTAAGTAAAGTTACAAAAACTTAAAAACTAGTATTTAGAAAAAAAAACCTGTGAAAAAGTTGGAACTTTGACCCCCAATATCTCCGTAACTAGAAGGTTCCCAGGTATGGTCTAGAACTAAAAAAAAATCACAATGACGGAGAGAACAAGTGGGTTAATCAAGTGGGTTGGTCATTTAAGGGTATTTCCATATTCTATGACTAGTCATAGTCATAGAATATGGAAATACCCTTAAATTATCTTGCCTTAATTATTAATTAATTATTGTACATTATCATTCATATCAAACATTCAAATTTTAACAAGCGATAGACGGGACAAGACGCAGGAAATCGTAATCCAATACTTGTTACTGCTTAGTAACAGATCGTCCTGTCAAGTGTCATATGCCCGCTTGTCAGGTAGCATTCGTGTGTCAAAATTTAAATTTTAGAATAGAATAGAATAGAATAGAATTATAACATTTTAAACTATCATGGTCACTAACATTTCTATTAAAACTAACGGGATATTTACCATGTTTACTATATCGGGAACTCATAACAAACAGTAAACATGGTAAATATCCCGTTAGTTTTAAAAGAAAAAAAAAAAAGAATAGAATTAGTATAAAAATATTCCCAATGTCCGCTCTATAAGTCTTTAAAATCTCTATGGTTTCGGTAAATACACCTCACGAGAGGAACGCTAGTCAAATAAAATACCTTTCCATGGCACGCACGACGACCGATCAAGCTATGCAAATACAATTATAAGCGGATCTCTCATTGTACGGGAATCGATACAAAGTGAGACCACGTTATACTGGAAATGTATAAAGCGCAGGCCACACCGCCAGCTGGCGGGCGGGCGAGCGACGTGAACGACGCCCTTTTCATACTTCGTTCGGCTCTTTCGATAGCTCGCGGTGTGAACCAAAGTATGAAAAGAGGTGAAACGATGCGTCGTTCGCCCGCTCCGCCCGCCCGCCAGCTGGCGGTGTGGCCTGCGCTTAACTTCGTTTGTCGCCGTGTGTAAATACTTTCACAAGATGAAAAATATAAACCCTCTGTGGCCCAGCGGAAGATTAATGTGTCCGCACACAATATATGAACGTATAAATCTTACGGCTAAATTACATGTGGGTGTAAAAAATATTGCTGTTGATATTAAGGGGCCCACGGCTCCGAGCATGCATCAGAAAAAAATTACCAATTTTACCCGCGGAGTGGTTATTCATGCCTATCTGAACAAAAAAAAACTAGTTTTTTTTTTAATAACTCTTGAAATTTTAATGAACGTACAAACCACTGGTGGCCTACCATGACGTCATAAAGCAGGAGTAATACCAGTGTGAGAAAGAGATGGCGCTAGACGACTTGTATAGCTCTGTCTCTTTCCCACAATGGAATTACTCCTGCTTTAAGATGTCATAGTAACCCCCCTGGGTGTAAACCTCTGTCTAACTCCTTGGGGATTAAAGGTGTGATGTTATGTCATGGTAAGAAAGTTCGAAAGTGAATGTTACATTGGGGAAAAATATTTAAGTTTGACCTAGGGAAAATACAGCATTAGGAACGATTTAACCATGTATGTAAGTGTTGTGTTCGAGTTGACTTTTGAATGCCGTAATATTTTATACTCTATACTACCCGGTTAAAAGAGACATGCCCCGGGGATTCATCGTCATCATCATCATCATTTCAGCCAAAAGACGTCCACTGCTGGACATAGGCCTCCCCCAAGTGTCGCCACATTGACCGGTCCCGTGCGACTCGCATCCAGCGGATCCCTGCAACCTTCACCAGGTCATCGGTCCACCTAGTGGGAGGCCTTCCAAGGCAACTTCCCCGGGGATTAGGACGTAGAAAAGATATTTCTTACTTAAATAAAATCGTCTTGTAATCTCTGAAGTATAAATGTACCAACGGACATACACGTGTAAGAACTTCTACAAAAATATCGAATACTATGTATTTGCTAACGAAAAGGTTACAAAACAACAAACTAACGAACGACCCGCCTCCGCTTTGCACGAATCGATATTCCTTTATATTTAAGCTAAATATTATATTAAGTAGGTACACACAGACCTCATAAAATAAATTAAATGCTGGTGAAAATCATCAAAATCCGTTGTGAAGCTAAGAAGAACAACTCGGTTACACAGAGAGACACAAAAAGGGGACATTGTTTTGTTTTTAATATTTGTATAGAAGTTATTTACTAGCTTCTGTGCGCCGGTTCGCTTGTGTGGTACCCGGATAAAAGTAGCCTATTTCCATCCAGAATAATGTACCTTTCAAATGGTGAAAGAATTTTTCAAATAAGTGCCGTGGCTTCGGAGTTTATCCTCCGCATACATAGAAATTCACAAAATTCACACTTTCACTAAGGTTTTACCAACACACACATGTTAGGTTGGTAACGTTGGTGCAAGTGGATGTATGTGCTTGTAGCAACAGTGGGTTTTTAGTCGGTAATGCCGGGTACACATTGGTGTAACGCAACGTGTAATGTAACACGAATGAGCCGTCCAGACTTATGCAATGCAACCTGAAATGTAACCCAACAACAAGGCGAAGTTGTTACAGCGTGTGTTTCATGTTACGTTTCACCAATGTGTACCCAGCAGAAGAGTCCGACATAACTCCGCTCGCCCCGACGGGGGATTAAAAAAGAAAAAAACAAATGGGAACATTAACTGGTCTAAAGGACTTTGGCTGAATCAAAATTTTGTGAAATAAAATGTTTTATAAAGTGTTTGTTTTTTAATACATTATTTAGTTCGTACTCAACTAATATGAAAATTTTGATTAGTTTCTGCGATGGGTAAGTAAAAGTGGACTTTCTGTAAGTCTGTTTAGAGTTACATACAAAATTCTAGAAAACACGTGCATAATGCTATTTGTGACACACAGACCCTTGGGGCAATCTCGGTTGCTCACAGTGTGTTTAAGCTTTGCACACAAGTTGCTACAGAATTAAATACGTTACGAAATAACTAGGTATAATGGTTTATTTCTGACATGAAGCTTTATGTATTAAAAAAAGAAAAAATAGTAACTTTAATTACTTTGGTTCCTCTCTCTGGAGCCCTGACCACCGGCAGCCTGGACCTTGTTCCTGATGCCGATGGGCTATTTTTTATATTTTTAAATGTTTTGTTAACTTTTGTTTTTGAAAATATTTAAAAATGTATTAGATAAGAGAAAGAATGAATAAAGGACTTTAATTCTAACATCACGTCTGTAGTTCCCAAAAGTGTAAGCAGAGATGTACCTTACAGCACACCCACATTTCGCCAGTTATGTTCCTCATGTAATAAGGGGTGAGCCAATTGCCATCAAATGGGTCCAAATTCAGACGCCGTGGCTGATACTGAGAAATACGTGATGGAAAAACCCAATAACACTTAGCCCGACCTGGGACTCGAACTTGCTGGGGAGTTTGTTCCTTCACTTATTTCCAGCTGAAACAACAGGAAGTGGCGCAGGGGGGGGCGCTGTGGGGGACTGTCTTACGTATCTAGTTGGCGTTCAAAAAGTCCCTTTTTGACTATTGAATGTTAGCAGTCAGCCCCTCTAGCTCGCCGTCCAGCCGTCTTATAACGACAGGCCGGCCGTGTCGACGGCGCGCTCGTGTTCCACGCGCGCCTCAAAGAGATGTCAGAAAATCGGAAGGAGTCGCAAGGGCCGATGCCTGCCGGCGGGGCTGCGCGACTGTTCGAAAGAGATGCCGCGGCCCTGGAACACAAAGGGCAAAGAAGGAATATGGATGGTTTTAGTCAGTACAAGTCTGACACTCCCTTCCACTCCGCCCAGAGCAGGAGGGGTCATTTGATGACTTCCCATCCTAAAAAAAAAAGCAGTCAGCCCCTTTGGTACCGCAATCTATTTGACTTTTACGACAGCCATAGAAAAGGCGAGTAAACATGATGTTAAGATAACGTTACAAGTCGTTGATAAGATGTCGCCGTAACATATAGTAATATCAATAAAACCTTACGATCTTGACGCATGAGACCTTACGTGTATCGTCTTTCGATTCGGTACGGTTTCGGTCATAGAATTGTATAATAATAGTGTTACGATTATCGAGTAGTGTAACTGGTAGAAAGTGGCTAATTTTATTAAGACTAACTACATATTATGTTGGATTGTCACGATTTAAAACGTTAGATTCGTACATCATATGGACAGAACATGGATTTCTTGCAACGAAAACAGACAAGGTGCGTTACACTGTTTTTTTACTTCAACTCTGTATAACTGTCCCAATGTAGGGCAAAGCCTTATCATGCTGAGACGGAACAAGCTTTAATCACCGAGCTAGTACAGTGCAGCTGCATAATTATGCTGTAGAAATGATTTATACCCGAGCTCGTGACGTTCTAGCATAAATCATCCTTTGTTAACACAGCAGATAGTTTTTTGATTCACTGCAAAACGAATTGCATTTTTCACGAACATTATTAACAAAATCTTCTCTTCTCTTCTCTACATATAATAAAATCGTTAAAATTCGGTCCGATGTTCCGACCTGGCGCGAAAACTACTGCATAGATCCTGTTCAAATATTGCACAAATGTCTGTAATAGGCTTCTTCAAATGTTAGGCTATATTATATTATAGGCATATATTATCACGCTATTTGCTGAAGGGCATGAGCAATACTGCATTTTGTCAGTATTATTCAATTGTTTATCGTTTCAGTCATGATATGCGTAACAACGTCTATTTCAAAGTATATGTCAGCGAAGCAAATAGAGGAACATTTTCATGACCGCTTTACGTGCATCACGTCGCAAGTTTGATCCCAGTAAAATTATTATACTTTTTGTAATTGTTTTTTTTTTTTTTTATAGAGATTATTATTATTTATTTTCTCTTTTTTATGTATAATATAATAAATTCTTATGAATAAAGTTAAATCATTGGTGAAATCTCTTTCCTCATGTTTGAATCTGGCCGTTCGATGGTGTTCTGAACTGACAACGTCGTTGTGTGCTGTCCACAGGTGCTGTCAGACTCGATGTTTTCAATTTCACCTATCGCTCCCAATAAAAATAATAGCAGTTATTGAAATTAATTTGAAACTATTTTGTTGTGTCGTTGTTCTTAGTTTTGCACAACTATTATTTTTACGGTTAGGTCTATTATTGTTAGGTCACAAAAATAAATTCGTCTTTGTTGTCTTTTTTGGAGGGTGGATGATTGTAATGTATGATTTCTGATGCGTCTTGATTGTTAAAAAAACACGTAATTCGTTACGTGAAAAATATTTAGGTATCTTTATCATATCTGTCTTTTGTAGCTTACTTCTATTATAAATGCGAAAGTTTGGATTGATGGATGGATGTTTGTTACTCAATCACGCCACAACGGCTGAACGGATGTAGATGATATTTGGCACAGAGATAGATTATCGTGCTAATAATTATGTCCATATTCCGCAACTGGTTGCCAACTGGCAACTGTCAAACAATGCATTAGAAAAGAACGGCTATTTTAGCCCATTTGTCATCGAAGCGAAGCAAGGTAGGCTGACGGTTCACAGACCTCCCTGTAAACCAGGTTTCGCAATTTCGAATGTTTTTTTCTAATGCTTTATGATTTTCAAATCATTATAAAGTAGATTAAATGCTTTTGGTTTTTTTTAACCATTCAAAGACAGTTAGGTAATCATAAATTAACAAATATTAATTGACCAATTTTCAGTGGCCGAAAAAAAATCTCTAAAAACTTTAAAATAAAAACAAAAAATAAAATTAGATAAAACCAACGACGTTGTAAATTTGTTCCGTGCGGGAATCGAACCCGCGACACGCAGCACTGCAGTCAATCGCTCAGCCGCTGCGCCAACTGTGCCGTCACATTGCATTTGTGCTGAATCTTCTGCTGGCCCAACTCCTCAAGGACCGCTACATACAGCTTTAAAGTTTTTTTTTAAGTTTGCCCCAGTCCAGGCCCACACTTGGAATTTCTCCTGTATCGTGGGTCTGTTTACAGACAGTTAAACTCACAAACAGCCAGACCCGGAACCACTACCTGTAGCCCCTGTAGGCCATTCAAAAATGTGATCCGTGAGGGAATCGAACCCGATACACGCAGTGCAGCAGCCATTCGCTCAGCCACTGCGCCAACCGTGCGGTCACATAGCTGTGGCTGTGGCTCCCTCGGACATTGCTGCAACTTTTATCGGTGGCCGGACTGCACATTCCGTTTTCATATTGCCGCTGAATCTTGCAAGTGAAGATACCTCAACATGCAACATTAAAGCGGCCGGAGAGTCCTTTTGCAGCAGTGCAAGTTTAAAGTGCATAAGAGGCGTTGAACCGCAGCTTGCAGGACATTCGCGGCAACCAGGCGCTGATGGGTGGCGTTGTCGTTTTGCTCGCAGGCGACTTTAGACAGATACTGCAAGTTATTGAGAGGGGCACAGCGGCGGATGAAAGAAACGCCTCAATAAATGTCTCAAGGCGTCGCCACTGTTGTCTGGGATCGAAAAGATCCATCTTACTTGCAACATGTGCGTCCAGCTGTACAACGACCACGAAGCAGGTGTCTTTGCGAATATGCTGCTGCAAATGGGAGTGGGTCGTCTAGAATAGGGCGCAGATGGGAAAATTCTATTTTCCGAAGAATTTTCCCATCCAGTGGCTACAGAGGATGCACGCACATCCACATCATCACATCATGCACGTTTTTCCAAATTTGTTAATATAAAAAATGAAGGGTGGTTGTGTGAGGGGTAGTGCTGTCGCCAAAGAACGAGTGTGTCAATCAAATAAAAAAAAATGATATGATCGTCGGCGTCGACATTCATAGACCCTGTGATGGCTAATGATGATAGTACTGCCTACCCCGTTGAATTTCTCAATTCCCTGGGGTTAACTCCCAGACTATGCAATGGAACCAGTGGAGGCTTCGTATCACAGAGCTGGGCAGTAATATTATAACAGTCACCACTATTACAGGAGTGGCTAAAGGAGAGAGCGGTTTCATTCCCCGCATACCCTTTATTCCAAATAATTAGCCATTTCAATTTAAGAAGTTGCAATTTCCCTTAAAATTGGCTTTTACAATGACGGTCAACAAATTCCAAGGAAAAACCTTAAAAGTGGCAGGCATTCTTTTGGGTGCTTCTTGCTTCTCACACGGTCATTAAACAATTAATTTAATGTTGTATACAAAACGGTATTAGAATAAATAAAGAAATAGCGCCCAACAAGGCGTTTGATTGTTCACTTTGAAAAAAAAGTCGTATGGCACCATAATGTTCCAGTTTTTAAGCCATATCGTCGCCTCAACGCCGTTCAGACCTCTGCGGCCCAGAATTACAGCGCTCAAAAACACGCCTTTTGTAGTCATCACCCACATTATCACATTTTGATCAGGCCTTCAGTTCTCACACACATCCCGCCTGTAATCCCCGAAGGGTTAGGCACAGATGTGTACCTAATCGTACACCCACATTACACCAGTTATGTTGAAGTCCCATGTAATAGGGGGCGAGCCTATTGCCATCAATCGGGCACAAATCCAGACTCCGTAGCTGCTACTGATAATTCCTGATGGAATAACCAAACAACACTTTACCCAACCCGGGAATCGAACACGCATACACAATAAAGTTTCCACGCGAACGAAGTCGCGGGCAACAGCTAGTCTAAGAATAATTTCGCCCCAATTATACTTAGATTCTCTTTCCGAGTAAAGTAAGAATACCCAAGATGGTCAAGTGAACTTTGCCTCCTGTAATATACAACTATGGTTGAGTTTAGAAGGTGAGTCACCCTGCGAAGATCGTTGCTCCACCGAGCCTGAGGCTGTCCCACCTTTACCCATACCGAGTCGCAGTCAAGAACACGTCTACCCCAACGGTCATCTGTTCCATGTCTAATATGCCCGGCCCATTGCCCTTCGGCTTACTTATTCACAACAATGCGTCAAAATGAACTTAAAACTTTAAACTTACCTACTACTGTTGTAACAATTTTATAATTAACATGACATTAATATTCACTACGACTGTTTATTCATGAATATTTACGAGGACGTCCGAATTATAATAATGTACTCAACAATTGTTTTATAAATGCGAATTTTCAGGCTTAATTTTTAGGTGGCGGGGTGGCGTTAATGCATTTTCAGGTTACTTATTTATTTTATTACAATGCAACTAAAGTTGTATAATGTTACTGCAAAGTACCCCAGTAGTAACTGGGTTGTGGAGGTAAGATAGGCAGTCGCTCCGTGTCAAATACTGGTATTCCGCTGTATCCGGTTAGACTGGAAGCCGACCCCAACATATCGGGGGAAACTGACATTAATACTAATTTTTACATGATTTAGGAAAAACGAAAATTTCATCAGCCTAGGGTAATTTAGGAACAGTCACATAGTTGAGAAAAGGCTAGGCTGATGTAGGTAACCCAACAGCAACCTTACTGAGATAATAATAAAGGTCACTGTGGTGTTGGCAGTGAAGTAACATCAGAGGTAAACTTTGAAGCACTGTAAGGCTGCGTTTCCACCAGAGTTTCACACACATCCCTCGCTACGCATCCTCGGTCATCTCTGGTGGAAAAGCAGCCTTAGGCTCGGTTTACATTGGTGAAGGACAGTGGCAATTAAGTACAAGTGCAGTGGCGAGTGAGGAAACCGGCATGTCTTAGAACAAAAAATTCGAAGACATGTGACATCTACCAACCCGCACTGGGCCCGCGTGGTGGATTATAGCCCATTCACTCTCATAGAGAGGAGGCCGTTGTCCCAGCAGTGGGAACATTATAGGCTGATTATGCTATGCTTATGCTACAGTGGCGAGTGACGTAACCGAGACAGTTGACTCGCTATTATGCGATCGGTTTACACCAATGTCCTTATTTATTTACTTATTATATCATTTATGTACACACAAGAGAGAATATAAGGAAACATCATAACTTAAAATACTTAAATTTTTATGGCAGGCCTGCGAAATGACAATGCAGACAGTTATGTGTGAGAACATGAAGAGAATAACATGTATAGTATGAACGTCTTAACCTAAATCTTAAATTTAAGTACACATACATATGTACTCGTATAAGTACATAATAATATAAAGCAAGGCCCACTGTACTTATCTAAAGGGTGTAACAAGACCCTTAACGAAGCCGAAAGGCATTTGTTCTTCCCGTCATTGCGATCATTATTTTATTTTAGACGGATACTACCTGGGAACCTTCTAGTTACGGAGATATCGGAGATATAAGTTACAACTTTTTCACAAATTTTCAGTACATGTGTGTAATGTAAGATTTTCACTTAAAACACCTCCACGACCCCCGTACTATTCAATCCATCCATCAGCACCATGTTTTGAGTGTGTTACATTGACTTCTACCGTAAAACGTGATTTTTAACCCCAAAAAAAAAATCGTTTCCCAGCAATAATTTTTGCGTAAAGTTACTTACTTTGATGTACATAATGCTAGGTTGACGACTTCGTGAAGAGTCCGTTTACACCCTGTCTTTCGTACTATAGCTTAGGGTACCTTACCTGTGGTAAACTACAAGCGAGCGCAAATGCCCAGGCGCAGAGGAGCATCTGTTTACTGCGTCGCCTCGCCACCGGCAGACGAAGCGGGTATATCACAGCGAAGAACCTGCAAATATACACTTTATTACGTTATTTATAAGGGTGAATGTTTGTGAGAAATATCTGTGACACGTTGTTTACGAATTAATACACAGTACACGTGTATTGGCTTAGTGGTTTCCAGTTATTAGCTCCGTAATAAACAGAGAAACCGAACTAAGTTACGATCTACCTACGCATCAAAATGAAAGAAAAGTAGGAATAGCACCCACCTAAAAACGTCATATGGTTAGTAGTGATTCTCCTATATGTTGACTTTCTGCGTGGTTTTGATCAAAGTAAACTAAAAAAATAACATGAATATAATCACGCCTGTAATCTCCGAAGAGTTAGGCAAATGTTTACATATTAATACACACACATTTCGTTAGTTATGTTTAAGTCAAAATCCAATAACTCCACGAGGCAGTAGGTACTTCAGTGCAGTAGGTAAATATCCCCTCTTTTTAGGACTTCGTCTGTACTTTAATAACCAAAGCTATATACACCATAAGAACTATTTATACAATTTATTATAGTTCGCCTCTTTTAACTGGAACAGACAGTTCCTTTATATAGGCCGATTATGAATTCTAATTATCGAAAAAAATTTAACCCTGTGACGTAGGACCATCGTAGGTTTGCCGTAAGCCCTGCGTAGGCGTGCTACGTTACGCAACTACAGTTTTATGAGATTTGAAACAAAGACAATTCAACGAAACCACAGCGAATAATGTTGGTATAGTGGAGCTCACAAGTCGTTTACTAATTTTGTAACACTATTCACAATTAATTGTAATATTACTAAGTCTGAAACTCTCAGAGTATGGTATAGTATAATGGTATAAAATAATCAGCCTAAATCGTTCCCACTGCTGGGACACAAGGCTACTCTCTATGAGAGGGAATTGGCTATAAATGGCTATAATCCACCACGCGGGTCCAGTGCGGGTTGCTAGATTAAACATTATTCTCATTATTCTTTTTTTCTTTGTTACTCTAAAGTAACACAGAGAAATAGTCCTTATAGCACAAAGTGACATTTATCAGTGATGACGGCGCTGAAAAAAGGAAAAAATGTATTGACAAAAGCTACCGAAAAACTAACCGGAAATCTTTATAAATATCAAACCTCTTGAAAGTTGTAAAAATACAAAACTTTGTATGACGTGCAAGTTACATTCAACATTGAAATGGTCAAGCAAATCGATAACTATAAAAGTACACTACACAATAAGCCAAATTCGGAACAACAATCAATTCTCAATTGATTGGTCAAAGTTCAGGAAAATTGCATCCTTAACCAAGTGTCCAGGAATGTCGAATTTCGAGGAATAATTATTGATCAATTGTCCTCAAAGTTCAAGCAAATTGCAACCTTAACCGAGTGCTCAGAAATGTATCGTGTCGTCACAAGTAATCACCGCAAATAACGTTCAATTTCTAGGAATTATCTGAATTTCTCTTTGTCTAAAGCTAACTCAAGGTTCCGTCTGGAAGTCTGGATATCTATTTATTAGGAAGGAATGACAACCACAGAGTTCCATATATTGTATTGAATAGTAGTACAGTTGTCAACAATTGTGAGTTTATAGTAATCAGATTAAGAAGACATATTATTTCAATGGAAACTTGCCGATTGTCATTTGTTTGTCTCGCTCGCAGACAGAAGACTTGAGTTTCAATCGTGGTAAGTTTATAGGATGGTTATGTTATGTTATGTTATTTCATGGCTTGTTCACACACATATCACATACACACATCGTCCACGTAGGTATTACGATACTAATTAAACCAATACGTGATCAACCTAACGAATAAGGAATAGGAATAAGGGAACATTTCCTGTCAACATGATCAATATGTATGTTTGTATATTATATAGGATTTTATAGATATGTATATATATATATGTACTATATGTATTACGTATATTATATTGTATGTATTTAGTTTAGTTTATAACATTAATTAATTTAAGTAACACAATGTGTTAATGCACTTAAGTTTATCCTTTACTGCAAATCTCACTGTCAAAATTTGGTTTGCTGTAAGAAAACCCAATTCTGGGTTAAGCTCGCCATTGTACATAAGCTATATTGTTGCAATTTTTATGTATATTTTGTTTTTGTGTGCAATAAAGAATAAAGAACCTTCAGAATATTCCATTTAAATTGATACCTTCGCGAGGACTCAATCAAAGCGGTCGGTCTATAGTTAGGTATGACAATGCTCGCACGTGTAACCTAACAATGATTGGTTCTATTGTACTTCTTCTCAGGGAAACGTTGGTTGAATGCATTGTGCTAACATCTGAAAGCAACGTTAAGCCATAGTACTGTGAAATAGTTTTCAATACACTGCCTCGATAACTGGCTGTTACCTCACTACGATTAGGTTCAATATGCAGTGAATTTTACACTCGTTGATTTTTATCATTTATCTCTACTAGTGAGGAAATTAAAAACCACTGGTTTCTATAAACTAAGTCCAAGTTCAATTCCTATAGCCGGCGGGTGATTGCTTTTGTAATCTCAAAAAGTGCCTTTATAGGCCAAAAATGTTTTATGAATATTTAAGTTGTGTTTAAAAATAGAATATCATAAATAAACATTATTGATTGTACAATTATTTGATTTTATAAAGAAACTAACATTTATAAAAATGTGTTCTAAATTAATAATAATAAAAAAATAATAATATTAGGCTGTTTACTTTTCCTTCAAAATGCAAATGAAAGCAAAGCGCGGAAAAAAGTAAATTAAATCATATCAATCAAAATACTTTTCGGTCCATTATTTTATTTCTTCGAAAGTGTATTGCGCGTTTGATAGACGTAGGCATTTGTTACTGCTCGGCAGCATAACACTCTCGCCTTGCTCGGGCGTGAATTCCGCCTCGGCTGCAGGGACGAAGTTTCCCCCGTTCAATCAAAATGTACCATTTCTGATCCGTACAAATATGTATCGCCCAAAAGAATTAATTTGAAACAGTTGTTCTTTTTATATATTTCTGACTTAGTACGACATCAAGAACTATTTCTACATATTTATGAGAATAGGTAATATCGCTAGAAAGGGGTCACTCGTGAATTGACAACTAATAGAAAAGTATGGAAGAAGAAGACATGCTGTGCTCCAAATAAATTGAGATAGGAGGAGGATAGGGATGCTGTTTCTATTCATAAGTGTCAACTCTTAAAATGTGACAGTAATCGATGACATGTTACATAACGCAACGTCTCTTTGGCTGTCTGTTCGTTAGTGACCTTACACTCGAAAATCAAATATTCGTGTTTGTTTCCTCCGCTGTTGCTTCGTCGTATAAAACATAGCTAGATTTGCTAACAAATTGGAAATAACAGATAAAGGGATTATTTTAGTTTCCCAAATATCTATCTGGAGCTAGTTAATCCAGATGTGGCGGAATTTTAATGAACTTTACCGAGAAACAGCCATCTGGCGCCAACTAACCTAACCTAGATAGTGATACCTACTGAGCAACATCAATATGCAAATCTAGCTTAGGCGTCTGATTCTGTTCATAGTATGCCTCAAAGGATCAGGCTGCGTTGTATGTAGTAGTATTACAACGTCATTAATTATTTATTTAGACACAAAATAACTTAACACATGTTATTCAAATAATATAATATCTTAACAAATAATATACTTTTAAATAAAATTCTAGAATATTCAGCCAAAAAAATTAAAGCAAGTCCCCCACTTCTATACTCAATATTAAATCTTGAAACTAACTCACTCTCACCTTCTGCAGAATCAAAGGGAGTACGACCATAAGATAGAAGAGCACAAAGCTACTCTGTTTCAGTTACGAGACAGTTATCCCGCGATCATGGTGCTTGCAACAGCGTCGAAATATCGGGGGCTCAAAATAATCAATAATCAAGGAATATCCTGTAAGTGACAGTATAAGTCCATAAATTTTGCAGAGAGGCTGGATGGGCCTACAATGGGGAGGTTTACCAAGCTACATGTTGGCAACAAAGTTTTTTAAACCGTCCTGTGACTGTGATTTTCTTTATATTTTTTATTTTTAATGTCTGCATGTTACTAATATAGTTTTTAAGTAAGATGTAATACTAACGCCCTATGGGCCTTGATGCCTGACAATAAAATATTTTTATTTATTTTTTATTTATAAAGCTACTGTTTTTTTTCATGAGAAATTTCTTCTAGTAAACTTGAGACATGCCATAACATAACATAACACCATGCCTGTATTCCCTGAAGAGTTAGGCAGACACGGCCTATAGTACATTCACATCTTATCATCATATCTCATCTTCTAGATATACGAGTAGGCGGCACGCATGTTGTTAACTGGGCACAAAGCCAGATTTCCAACTGCTACTGAGAAAAATAAAATTAATTTATTTCAGGTAACAAGACTCGTATACAAACAAAAGGAAAAAAAGAAAAAAGAAACAAAAAATAAAATACAAACAGGATAACAAGCACTGACAAAAACGAACACTCACAAGGTAACAATATGTCTGCTGCAGCATTGCCGGATATAAGGGCAATCCAGTCTGTTGGCGATCATCACCAGAACAGAAAGAAAAAGAATAGAAAATCCCAGTAACACTTTACCTACCACTGACCGACCTAGGAATCGGGATAAGGGCCTCACGCTCAGCTATAGGCTCACTTTGATATAATAGGCCTATCGTCATGAACTGGACACAAATCCAGGCTCAAGGCCTGATGTAACCGAAGAAATAATAAGTCAGTAAAGTTAGCAATAGCGTATTTAATGCATCGCCTTTAGTAGTTGGCCAAATATCCAAATATTTGGCAAACTACTAAAGGCCCAAAGTGTTCAAATACACGACTATCTACCTACAACATACATAACGAAATGGAACATTTTTATGGAACTGAAATTGCCATTCGTTTTTCACTTACACGTGGAGACTCTGTCAATAAACTCATATTTACGAATTCGCAGAACTAAATCAAAATACGGAGGTATCTGAGGGAAAAATGTGAGCTAAAAATATTGGCAAAACTATATCTTCATGTAAAATGTAAAACTTCATTCAAATCTGTTTTTACTGTAACTACATATCTCGATAGAACTTTGTTTTTTTTATTCGTCACACCGTTCGTTCCAGCCGGTTCGTTCGGTCCGTTCGTTTCGTTCCTGAAATCAGAATTTTGACATGGAAAAACAAAAACATGTGTCCGTCGAAATAACGAAGTAGATGAATATTACACGATTACTTTTAACAGACTTATTTACTGGTTCAATTTTGCTCACTTTTTTAACGTTATTGCCTTATGAACAGCCTCAGTGATATTAGTTACATTATTATATATACAGGGTGATTGGAAGCTGGGTGCAAAGCTTTAAGGCGAAGATAGTACAGACAATTTTGAACCATTTAAGCCATGGTTGTCTTATTCGAAGATTCATTTTTTTTAGGAGAAAATGTAATTTGAACATGCTCTTATTTGTTGTTAAATTGGATTTTTTTTTTCGTTAATTTTTTAAATTCATTATAACGCTGGTTAATTAGAATTAGTCGGCCACAGATCGCTAGAGATTAATTTGTTTTTCGGAACCATTATTATTTCCCGTGAACAAATACGGTGTCAGTAATCGGAACCATTCTGGAACGATTTCAAAGGCAGACTTGGTCTCCAGACAGGTTATGATGTGATCACAAGTTTGTATGAGGTTCTTCAACTTACTAACCCACTAAATCAAGGTCCCTCTGCAGCATCGAAACCATAACTTGACAGTTAGTAGATGTCTATGTTTTAAAGTAACATTATATAGAGGTAAATTTGTTTAAGTGTATATTTGTAAGTTTGGATCTAGATTGATCCGATTCCATAGGCTATATTTTAAGTTGGCTGTACAATCCTGCACTAATAAAACTCGGCAGGTTACGTATAATTTTTATGTTTATGTGATATACAGGGTGATTGGAAGCTGGGTGCAAAGCTTTAAGGCGAAGATAGTACAGTCAATTTTGAACCATCTAAGCCATGGTTGTCTTAGACGAAGTCTTACCATTATTTTTAACCTAATGTAATTGTTCACTATCACTAACACTAAGAATAAACACCGTTTATCTGTGATCATGGGACTTGCAACAGTGCCGAAATATCGGGAACTCAAAATAAAACATGGTAAATATCCCGTTTTTATTGTTAATCATAGTGTTAGTGACCATGTCAGTTAATAAACTAATACCGTAATTGATCATTTTGTCAGTTTTGTAAATCTCATAATTGACAGACGTCATTTTGATGTTCCGATGGCGTGATACCGCCATGTCAGTGGTTCAGCTGGGGCCACTGATTACAGGTAGGCATGATTTTGTTCGATAATTTCCTGTTAATCTGATAATTTCTTTTGACCACTACACGCCATAGTGCATGTGCAATTATGGCTTTTTTTTCAAGTTTAAACTTGCCTATTAGCCTTGTTTTTTTTTCACAGTTCGCAATGGCGTTGTCATGGTATGGTTGACAAAACAATTCATTGTTATAGCTTACTTGGACCCTGATTTTTTCTCAAATTCTGTCAAGGCTGGCTTTCAGTAACTGGTAGCAGCTAAATACCAGTATTTTACATGGAGCGATTGTCTATCTGACCTCCACAACAAATATATTGAGTAGCACGATAACTCCTTGGTATAAAACTTGTTTACATCGATCGTATTAAAGTTTATTGCATACTTATAAGCACGGCACCAAATCAGTGTCACCTGCCCCGATTTTTACAAGCTAGGTTAAGATGATTCTTCTTTTTTTATATGTGTCGATTACGCTCATTTTTTCTGACCAGTATGTAGCCATCTGTGCGGTTGTAGTATCGAGTTAAATGGAGAGAATCCTGAATGGCTCGAGTTGCGGTGATACTGAACCCTTGCCTTGCATAAAGAGTCTGTAATGTACCCACTGTTGGGACACAGGCCTCCTCTCTATGAGAGAGAGTGGGCTGTAATCCACCACGCGGGCCCAGTGTGGGTTTTGGTAGATGTCACATGTCTTCGAATTTTCGGTTCGGGTTCCTCACGATGTTTTGCGGTGATGTAATAAATTATTCAAAGTAATACGTTTGCCTGGGTTTGAACTCACGTGCTACAGTTCGTAAGTCAAGGCTGTAACCACCCGAAGCTGCGGGACTGTTGGAAAGAGATACTGCGGCCCTGGAACACAAAGGGCTAAGAAGGAACATGGTTGGGTTTTAGTCAGTACAAGTCTAACACTCCCTTCCGCTCGGAAGGAATCATTTGATTATTTCCCATCCGGAAACAAAGCCCACCAAGCCACCACCGTTCTCTCAGTGCCTTGGCCTACACCTTACCAGTGCATCACACAAAAGGCTCTCTCCTTTTGTAAGTGAAATGTAATGCAATAACTGGCCGCGATTGGCTGGAAACCTTTCTATACATTGCTTTGTGAGGCCGATATGCCATTGAAGCACAGTGTGGGCTATGATTGTGCTCTTTGTCGGCGGCTTTTGTAATCATTATTTAATGGAAAAGAAGAATATAATGTGGTTGTGATAGAGTGGTCGTCGTGGGTGTTAAGCTCTTGAAGTTCAGTGATGTCGAGATAGGTATTAAATTGCACATCGCAGTCAACACTATTTTTAAGTTCAATAAAACCCGTACGGACAAATTTTGGATATCAGACACCAGTAAGTTGTACTTATCTATGGAACAGAGCTTTTTTAACCGACTTCTAAAAAGGAGGAGCATAATTTTTTCATGTATGTACATTACGAGTACTCCGTGATTACAGAGCCGATTTACGGGATTCTTATTCATTTGGTAGAGGAAGCCAGCGCGGTGGCACCATACAAATTTTATTTACTTCACTTGAATATTTTATGAGTTAGCTCCCTATAATACGTATTTTTTCTTCTTGACCTATGTGGATGACATGATGGCCCCTTAATAACTTCTAGTTACAATGTAAAATTAATTCGTGGCAAGAATTTGTGTGGATTACTAGAACTAAAAAGGGTCAAATAACAAAATCTTTCTTGCAGAACAAACCGACTTCCAAAACAAACACAAAGGAAGTCGGTGACTTTTTTGCCACCGACATCTGCCGGTTTATTTTTGTTTACATTTTTCTAAGAAAAAAAACAATGGAGGGTCCAGAATCATGATACTGAATCAATGTCGCATGATGTACATTATACCGTGTTTTATTGTTAGGTAAAAAATTGCGGGCGAAAATTCTTTATTTTATTTTTCTAGTAAGAGCACTTTAGCGAAAAAATAACAGAAACCTTATCGGAGTTTGTTCAGTATTGTATTCCCAAGGCTATTAGATACTATCTTACACAATTTGGGCTGTCTTGGAAACACTAATATTCAGCTAGCGGACATTTTTGTGGGCCACAAGATGTTACAAGATGGTATAGTTCTTAGTTTTACCGAAAATACAACACTTACTGAACTTCTCATAACCCCCAAAGTACACACATACCTAAACTAATTTAGGACATATTTCCCACAGTATTATTTATTAGTCTAGCACCAAAAAAAGAATATCTCACGGCCAAACAGCCTATAGTATCATTTTTCATAACAAACCTTCATCATATAGTACAATGCGAGCCCTCAGGCCCGATGGAGTGACGATCTTTGCAGGGTGGCGAGTAGCAACTGGATGAGAGTTGCTGAGAATCGAGTTAAGTGGCGTGCGATTGAAGAGGCCTATCGCCAGAGCAGTGGACTGTTTGTAGGCTGATGATGAAGTCGCGCAAAGTTTAGGTATTATTTAACATCTTACTTTAACCTCTGCCTAATCCCTCGAGAGAAAGAAGCGTGATGTTATAAATGTAATTTATTTATATTTAATTCACAAGTAACATGACTCACAATGTTAGTAACAATATTTCCTTACAACTATGTTAGTAAAACTTAACCTACTCACTTAACCTAACACTGCCTTAGAGATTTATGAGAATCCCTGCTACAAGCTCAACACCGATGTAGAAAGCTTGCAGCAACGAATAATGAGGTTAAAAGTAATCGATGAAAATTGATCACATGGCTATAGTTGAGCACCAAATTCCGAAACTTGACGATGATTGAACACATTTTCACGCTATGCATGAGTGCGCCACACGTGTTCACAACAAAATATATTCAAAAGGGATTGGATATCATTCTAAGTGAAGATATGTCGTACACCTGCAGATTTCGAATGTATAAGAAAGAGAGCAATCTGCTTAGTCTTTGTTCTCAACTATGTTGGAATCGGCTTCTAGTCCAACTGGATACAGAAATACCTACTAGTGTTGGTACTTTCATACAAGTCTGAAAGCTTGGCTTACCCTTATAACCTACTACTCTTCATGATGAACAGTCTGCTTGGCTTATGGGTTTGCCGTATTATGAGCCTAGGCGCGCCACTGCTGAAGACCAGTATTTTACATCGACCGACTGCAAATCTAACCCAAGTAACTGGGTATACAACAGAACTAACCTTTACAATTGGGGTATTCCTCAAACCGCAACTATTTTGAGGCGCAACCAACTAAGCGCAACTAAATTATTCCTCGAAGCGCAACCATTAGTTACAACGTTAGTTATTAGTTAAAATTACTGAACGTTACACAACGTTATTTATTAATATAACCTTCTCATAGGTAACAGAGATTACTTGTTTTTATCCACCATATTTTAAGATCATACGGATTAGACCATCCTCTTAATTTTTGTTTTTTTAAACTTTGCCCCTCACTAGGAATTTCTCCTGTATCGTGGTTGCGTTTACAAACGTTTAAACTCACATACATAAACAGCCTCTAATAATAATCTCTAATATATTAGTTATAAGGGTGTAAAACAGCATAACTTTATGACCTAGATAGGAATGCGCAAATAGCTTCGCAGCTTAACACTGTGTATGTAGAAACTATTTCCATTTCCATATTGGTTTGTGGTCGGAATCGAACTACCGTGTAGATTCAATTCAATTCTATATCAGTTGTGTTCATATGATTTGTGTTACGGCTCAACAAACATGATCTCCCTACCCACACGTGTAGACACTCCTAGGAAAATAATGCGCTTCGGCAATCATCATTTATTTTCGGAAAAATAAACGAGCTTCCTTGTATTCATGATTCGAAAATTATAGATAAACAACTCTATGAAATTTTAAAAAACTTTTGAGACCTTTTAGGTGACAAAAAACGAGGTGCGACAGGATTGAGAAACTTGGCAGACAGACTTCATACACGCGCGATTATAGTGTTACAGTAATAACTCAGAAGCTTCGCTTCTGTGGGGAGTCACTCTGTGGCACGATATCCGGGATTTGTCTCCACCGATCACGTTATCATATTATTATTGAATCAGCCACGGATCACGGCGAGTTGTATCCACTGATACCATTATCAGTTTCCCTTAAAATTGATATGTTTTTACCCACTGATCACGGTTTCCGGAGCTACTAGAAAAAAAAAACATAACTGATGACGATGACGATGTACAGAGACAAGAAATAAATTATAATATTTTTCGAAATTGATTTTCTTTTTATCTAATTTCCCAAACAAACAAACAAACAAACAAATAAAATGATGTAAGCCAGTAATGAATCAAGAAGTTATAAGCTTAGGAACGCTGCATCTAGTACTATAACACAGCTGTTACCCGCGACCTTTTGGCAATGTTTTTTTTAAATTATAACTGTTTTTTGTTTGGGAAACTAGTTATAAAGAAAATGAAATTCGAAAAATATAATACTTTATTTCTTGCAACAGGTACCTACTAGGCACCTGTTTTCGTTTCGTCTGTTTACGTTTTCATGAAATACTTTTGGTACTGAATATAACATTTTTGCTGTATATTATATTTGATTTGTGGTGTACCTCGTAGACTCGTACCAAAATACTCTGTATTATTTTGCAGGCGTAGTGTATTTACGTGCGTAGGAGACGGATTAATTATAATCCGACGATTTTCCCACGAACCGAACAGGTTGGCAGAACGTGCAGATTACCTACTTTAGCTACCTACATCATTTGGTACGTACGATTCTATTATGATATTTTAACTCCCTCATTCGTAATCAAGTCATACCTGTGTGTCAGTTACCAATTGTTCTCAATATTATCAAGTAGCTTATGCCCGTGGCGTTCGTTTCCCAGCAATATTTTTTGCGTAGAGTTACTTAGATTAATGTACAGAATGCTTGGTTGATGACTTTATGCCGTTTACAACTTGTATAAACCATCTATAGCAGTTAACACGTACTAAATATTTCTATAGATGTCATACTTATTACCACATTGTTATATATATATTCCACTCCTTTCTGGTACATACATGCTGTGTAGATAACAGGTTATCCAAATGCATGAGATATCTAGAGCCGCAGGACGTCACTCACCTATCGACAGAGATGCAGACGAGTACGTTTGAAGACAGGTACAGTCCGAATGCTCGCAGCACCAGTAACAGCTTACACATCAGGTTGCCCACCAACCACGCGTTTGTATACTTCCAACCGATCTGTGGACAAAATAACAACAACTTTGTATTTTCTGTTCAGTGGGCATAAACAAATGACATCAATATCGATGATGGAAACGTTAAAATGTATTGATAATTATGATAAACATACAAACACAATAAAATAAGGCAATCAATTCGGTAATGACGGCACGGTTGACGCAGTGGCTGAGCGATTGGATGCTTGCGGGTTCGATTCCCGCACGGATAATAACTACCGGGTATCACTTTACTTGGTTTAGTGTTTTTAGGTGGGTAATCAATCATTTATTTTGTTAAACATAGGTAAACTCGGTAAATAGGTGGACTCGTGGCTAAATAATAACAGCCCCGTAGATGGGTGTCCGCCCATTACATACCGAGTTTCCTCCGTGCCTCGGACAGCACGTTAAGCCCTTGATCCCGGCTATCATTTAAAGATCTTTGACAGATACAGGTATTCAGTGGCCGTAAAGTCTGACAACCAGTCTTACCAAAGGGTATCGTATTACCCAGTACTAACTAGGTTGTGGAGGTCAGATTGGCAGTCGCTCCATGTAAAATACTGGTACTTAGCTGCATCCGGTTAGACTGGAAGCCGACCCCAACATAGTTGGGAAAATGCTAGGCAGAAGATGATAGGTATGGTTGCAGATAGTATATAGTCCACTATGTTTTGCCAAGTAAGTAGTTATTACTCTAGTACAATTCATATTTTAATTCGACACAGCCAGTACATCTTCGAATAAGTATAGGGTTACCAAATAGGTACTAACAACTCCAATACGCATAATAAAGTAACGAGGCAGAACTGTTATAAAGTATGTTATATTCTCTGATCTAGTTTCTGCTACCAAGTATTTCAAGAATAGTCCTTACCATTCATGAAGATAGAACGCATGATTAAATCCGCAAGTTGCCTTGAATTCTTCAATACGAAGTTCTAAGAAAGTTGTCGTTCTAAACGAAGCCGGTTCAGTACATGTTAGACATCCTATGGAGTAGAGATTTTAGGGTTCTGGACTTCAAAAGGAAAAACGAAAGTTTCATGTTCTCGCATCGGTCACAAAGGTATTTCTCGAGAACTATGAAACACAGGCAATGGAATAATGTAGCTCTTCTTAAAAACAGATCGTCAACTTTTTGATACATTTGGGAGGGTAAGTTTATTACTGCAGTTCGCTCTAAAAACAGTTATTTTCAGCATCTCTGTAATGATACGAATCATTACAGAGATGTAATTTTTGACCTTTAAAAATATTTTTAAAAAATCGCAGATTTTTCGCACGTTATTTCCTATTTGTTTCTATACAAATCAATACATATTTTATTAACACTATATTAAACATTTAAAATATATAAAAAAAATTAGCCCACCGGTATCGGGAGCAGGATCCAAACTACCGGCAGTCAGGGCGTCAGAGAGAGGAACCTCCTAACAATACTAGCCGTGTCCAGGAGTACCACTTTCTGAATCAAGCCCTTGATCCAGCTGCCTAACAAGAGCCTCCCTCAGGTATCGAGCTTCTTGGCAATTAAGCCATGGGCTGATATTTAATATTTCGCATGTTTATGTTTATAACTACGTGCAATACAGTAATTACGGCAGACTATTACCGTTCTACAGACTGCTCAGTGCAGTTTGGTTCGGAACCTTAACAAGAGCGAGTCGGGCCCACACGGCCCGACTCGCTCCTAGCTGGTTTTATTTATAAGCTCCAGCTTATAAAGTGACTCGCGCCGGCTTCGCGAGAAATATGTTGACTTCTTTTTCTCACTATTAAATTAATGTGTAAAGAGTTTTATTATATATGTCGAATATGTTAGGATTTACTCCGTTAGGTTGTACATCATGTGGGCAGACGATGGGTTTCGTGCTATGAAAACACACTGGGTGCGGTACACTGTTTATAGCAAAACTAACGAATTACTTGAGATTACAACTTAACACAATAACACGGGGCACAATGAATCAGGTACAGTTCCAAGACTCCAAGTCTCAACTCCGCCGCGATCAGGCATTGACTGTCGCCCTCGCCTCGAACTGAACATCAGGGCTCTGTAGAAACACGCTGTAATGTGGGTAGACTGGTAAGATCCCGTCTTGTCACCAGTACCCACTGGCGCGTTTGCCGATTCATTTTATGTCCGTACTAACGACCGGATCCGACATGTAGAATTTATCTCCATTTACCTATACGCATCTTTATAATTGACCTTAGATTTTGACAAATAGGAATAGAACTGAACATAGACATTTAGGTCACAAACGCTTTAACGCAGCATTAGGCATAGTATTATTGGGTGCAATTTTTCAGAAGCGGACTGTAGTCTAGAATTGTGCGCGTTTGATAGTGAAAGACTCGCCCCTATTAATGTTACATGGGATGTGGCTTTAGTTTGGTTATACACCTTTGCTTTACTATTTGAGGAAAAAGGTGTGATTTTCTGTTAGAAAAAGAAATAATTAAATATTTTTATTTTAGTCGAAACTTTTTAAAAGCGATGTAACAAATTCTGAAAAAGATAACTATCCATTTTTACAAGTCATTAAGAAAATAGACATATTTTTTTTTCGGTAAAACCACAAGAGACACACAGCACTTGATCCCATACGTGACTCAGCACATGATAAAATCTAATTCTACTAACTGATCACATTTACAGCTACAGCAACTATAGTCTTTAATCCAAAAGGGTAAGGGATATATTACTGTACATTCATGTTAGTAAGAACTTCCCACGCCGACCTTAAGGGGTTGTAGGGCACACGTGTTGATTGAGACTTAACCTTTATAAGCCTACTTAAAGAGGGATTTGAGAGAAGGAATGTGGCTGGCGTTCCTTGCCGGATTTTATCTGTAGGACCTATTATTACAAGTACAGAGATTTGATATTAAATATGTCGGATCCGGTCATTGGTACGGACCCAAAATGAATCGCAAGTACGCCGGTGGTGTACCCACACCACAGCGTGCGAGACAGAGTCGTGATGTTTTGAACTCGCAGCGAGGAGGACATTGAAGGTTTGATCATAGCGTAGTTGAAACATCCTTGAACTATACCCAATTCATTGTGTCCCGTGTTATTGTGTTAAATTGTAATCCCACCAAAAGCATTTTCATGTAAAATGTTGCCAAGACGAGACCATATGGTTTGCACTCTCAAAAAGTTATCAGATATCATGTAGAGCCAAGCTTCTAACCCTACACGACCTAACTCTAAATTCAGCCCTAACTCTACAAGCCCTAACTTCACAAACTCTACATCTTAGTCAAAATATGCGGCTTGGATGTTTCGTTACTACAAGAACAGTAATGAACAGTGAATAAATTTATCACCTTACGCCCATGTGACGGTATACAAGGTGGAGACGACAATACGACAATTTTGGCCAAGGTTTTTGAAGTAGCGAGTTGGCAACATGTGTTTGACGTTTATACCGATGCGGGATACGTTAACCTGTTGGTGGTAGCCTATTATCTACACTATGTAGAAAATGCTAAAAATGAAAAATAACGTCCTGTGAATAAACTGCATACAAAATTCAATCGAAAATATCCACAAATTTTCGATTGAATTTTTGTATGCAGACTGGGAACGTCATGAGTTACATACAGTTTAATTTATTGTCGCATTGTCGTCTCCACCCTGTATATCAACCTTACATTTTTACAAACACGAAAAAGAACCTGAGTAAAGGGATTTTCTCAGAAACGGAACATCTAAAGATACACATAATTTTCTTTTGATTTTCTTGTGTGAGATAAAAAGTTACCATTTTGTTTTCCTTTTATATTCCGAGTAAATATGGAAATAATTGAAAACGTGTTCGAGCAATCATGTTTGCGTTGGCTAAAGTTAAATGAAAACATTAAATAAATATTATGTACGCACAAAAACTCGTGTTTGAAACATAATGTGAATAGGACCTTTTTCAATAAATATTTGAACAGAAACGATTGGAAATTTTAAGTTATTAAAACGTTTTATGACGACGATGCCGATGGTTTAAAATATTAGTATTTTGTAAGAAATGGAAGTTTTACTCATCGGAAAAATAACTGGGAGATATATCGGAAAACTGCAAAATGACTTTCGAGAGAGGTATTTTTATGAAAGATTGCTTACGCTACACTTCTTGCACCTGGTGTTCGAGATTTTATTTCTTAACTTACTTCCAATATAAGTGCGAAAGTTCATTCACAGGAAAACTTTGTCCTTTAAGGGCTCAATTAATATAGTAACCTCGTGTTATAATATAATTTTCTACGAACGAGAAATCTCGTGGTCGAAAATGCGGTCAAAAACAATATACTAGTCCAATAGAACTATAGCAATCAACCGTCCCAAAATACATAGTAATCAAACTTCAGGATCGTTTAGTTTCAAAAGTTCAATCGGAACACAGCGCAAGCAATTTTCAGCTTTATTTGCAGAGATATAAATCAGGAGCTTCCTAGGACACAGATTAACGAGAAAAACAATTGAAAAGCGCTGAGAAATCGAGACAGGAGCACTCGATACAGTAAGTGATTAGTGGGAAGATTTTCAAAACACGTACTTTCTGAAGAAGCAGAAACGTAGAAGAGGAAATGGGTTTTTTCCATTATTGATTGTTGGTTTAAATTCTTACGAAAATAATATAAAAAGGAACCTCATCTTTGCTGTCGCGCTTATAATATTCCCATGGCTGTGGCATAAGCTTCCTCTTATGAGAGGGATTTATAACACAATATCACATATATTTTCCCCGAAAGGTGAGAGAGAGAGATAGATATCCTTATGGTAGGCACGGTTGTACTACACCCACATTTCACCAGTCATATATGTTAAAGTCTCACTTAGTACACATACATTTGTTTTGTATTTCATTTTACTAAAATATTATTTTCTATGTTATTTTAAGTTATGGATACCAGTAATGGGTACTATAGTATTAATGATTTTTTTATTTGAGGAGCTCGTGGCTAAATAATAACAGCCACTCGGGTCGATCTTTAGGTTAAGCCGTGCTTGCTAGGTTGGTCTGTGGATGGGTGACCGCCCATTATATACCGAGTTTCCTCCGTGCCTCGGAAAGCACGTTAAGCCGTTGGTCCCGGCTGTCATTTGTAGATCTTTGACAGTCGTTACAGGTAGTCAGTGGCCCAAAAAGTCTGACAACCAGTCTACCAAGGGGTATAGTATTACCCAGTACTAACTGGGTTGTGGAGGTCAGATAGGCAGTCGCTCCATGTAAAATACTGGTATTCAGCTGCATCCGGTTAGACTTGAAGCCGACCCCAATGTAGTTGGGAAAAGGCTAGGCAGATGATGTTTTTTTTTATTTCTCTTCCACATCGACACTACATCGGATAAATCCTTTGTGGTAGACTGGTATCTGCACTAGGAAAAAAAAAGTCACACAAAGTCACACAAAACAGTGTTTGAGTAATTAATCTTAAGTTAATGATAACAAGTTATTTTAACCTTTTGTAGAAGAACGAGTACTTAAACAAAAATAAAGGTGAAAAAAAAAAACTGAAATTAAATTATTATTGAGAATGTACTTTGTGAAGTATGTTATGTTAAGGTGTGGTGCGGTGTGGTGCGGTGTGGTGTGGTGTGGTGTGGCGAAGTGTGGTGAAGTGTGATGTGCTGTAGTGTGTAACATTCATGTACCATCTAGCCACCCATTATATGGGAATATAGTTTTCATTTAATTTTGATTTTAAATAGCCGAAATAATACTATGAATTATTTAATAGTTTTTAATTAATTATGTATTTAGTTAGTTTAATGCTTAATAAATTTAGTATTTTACGAAAAATAAAAAATATTTTACCTTTATTAAAGCTTGAAAAATACTATGTTCATGGTCATAAATTGAACACTAGTTATAATAATACTAGCGTACCCTATATTTTCTTGGAAAACAGGCGGAACAAATTAAATAAAAGAAAATGAGAATGGAAGGCAGCACTCGATTTATGAACACTGCAAAGCTTTCGGATTTGGAAACGGATTTGCCACACAAGTATTGAATCTACATAGGTTCCTAAGCGCTGTAAGTGACAGTGTAAGTCTATTCTAGTATTATAAAGAGGTAATTTTTTTTTATAAGTTTGTATGTAGGGGGTAATCTCCGGAACTAATGATCCAATTTTAAATATTCTTTCACTGGCAGAAAGCTACATTATTCGTGGTCGCGGGACTCATAGAATTACCGTGACCCTGGAACATAAAGGGCTATTGAAAGACACCGTGGATTTTAGTCAGTACAAGTCTGACAGTCCCTCCCGCTCTGCCCTGGGTGGGAGGACTCATTTGATGACTTTACCACGCAAAAAAAAAAAAAAGCTACATTATTCGTAGGTGCTATGGGCTATAAATTATATTTATATCATGCATATTAGCCGAACTATCACAATTTTTGCTTAAGAAGTCGAGGGCGAAATGTCAGTTTGTTCACAAAGCGTGAAAGCCTAAAACAGTATTATTCCCCAGAAAGGTCAGCGTAGTTCTAGCAACCACTGTGCGAAAGGAGTAACTAAAGAACGTAAAAGGTGGCATTCTGTAGTTCCTACCTACACCTTTGTTAAAGTTATAACGAAGTCGGTTATAAAAAATCCATGAAAATCCCAAATAAAAAAGCTGTTCTTAACGCTCAAGTTCCCTTCTTATCTTGAGCTTGGCATTGAGCAAACCTATTTATATTTATCAGGCAATTTGAACCCACACTTGTTCAAGGGTTCAATTTTCCTGGCAGAAAAATCTAATAAAAGTTGGCCTGACTAGCGAATCTAATTCTGGATGTAATTGAGACTGGTTGCACACAGAATCCATTTTTTATTGTTTTACGCGCGATGAAAATTGGATAATACAGGCATATTTGCTATAGTTGTTCCATTTCACTAGCGCGTGTCTATTTCTGCAATTTAAACCTTATGTCAATGATGTAAAAGTAATTTGAGGCGCAGTCGTGGTTTGCTACGAGTGTATTGCTAAAATGCTACGGGAGTGCTACGGCGTAGCAAGCGTAGCTGCTACAGTAACGCTATCGAAATATTTATTTTTTCAAGTTGTAAATGCAACGTAACTTGCGTCGACACCCTTGCGCCATCCCGTCTTCCTAGCACAGTGGGCTGCGCTGGGGTGGCTGGTGCAGGTGCTGAAAACCCCAAACAGCGCAAATACAATAACTTAATGACTTAATGAAACGGCTCAAACACATAACTTGGTAGTTATTTGTTTGAGCGTTTGGGGGTTGAAACATTAGGGCCATGGGGTTCGAGTGCCCACCTAGTATTTCAAGAAATCGCGAAGCGGTTGGTCGACTCTTCGAGTGACCAGAGGGCGGACCTATTTTTTGGATTGCCATCCAACGTGGCAATGCTGGCAGCCTTCCGGGCACTTTTCCTATTGACAGCGATGTGGAGAATTTGTTGACGCCTTGTACATGTTTTCATTACTAGTAGAAAGAGATTCAAATAAAAAACCGCTTAAGTAATATGTAGTTGTAAATTGGGCTTGTTTTATTACAGAAATTGTATTATTATTTGAAGTAGTAATTAACAGCGTCATTAAGTGCGAACCCTTCAAGCTTTAAAATGTTAAAGCTTGAGGGTATAGAACTTACTGACGCTGTGTGTACGTAAAATGTGTGTATTATTGAGATAAAGTGACAAAGACAAATTGAAGAGAAAAACATATTGTATCGACGGTTACCTATGAGAAGTTCGAAAAATATTTGACCGAATTTCATTTCACCTAAAACTTTTCAACTATTATCGTTTAGTTTTTTTTTTTACTTCATCGAAGTCACATCTGCTACTGTATCAGTTGACCTATTTTATCAATTAGATTGTTTTCGTTACTCCGACGTTTCATTTAGACGAAAAACTTTTTACAGAAGTTACACTTAGACATAATAACATTTTTTCGAAGTATTTATTATTTTATGTTTTTTATATTCATTATGATACTTCGATGATCTAAAAATATGTCAAATAATGCATAAAGCAAAAAAGACGTCGGTTAATAGTTTTCGGTATAGTGAAATTCGAACAAAAAAAAATCGGAATAGTGATCGGTTCCCGTATCGACTTTAAACACACAGGATAGGAATAGATAACCTACTGCCCATATTATTTTAAGCCCTTGTATTTCTTTTAAACATTTCACGTTTATTTCTGTTCGTGTACTACCACTAAAACCCAAAAAAAACACCCGTGGTCCAAACAAATATTTATACTGCGTGGCTATCAAACCTACGTCCAATATCGTTGCCGATGTGTCATTTGAACCGTAATAAAGGCGATAGATTGGCTGTTTCGTCTATGTATTCACTGTCGCACGTATAGTTTGATTGCATGGGCCACTAAAGACCACTATAAGCCACGACGGTTGCTTACCATGTAAGTCGCCCCACTATGTTTAAGAACACGACATCGACAAGGCCATCAAGTTTTTCCAACTAGAAAATATTATTATATAACAAGATACATTTTGATTATCTCTAGACATAAATACGTACATGTCTTGTATATTAAACAAGGCCATTAAAATATTTCGTCGCTAGGCTGTCAATTGCTAATGAATACAAATATTTTTCTTCCCAAATTCAGCAAAAAACCTACCATTCGGGCTTTGTCTCTAAAAAAAGTAATATATGTCATGCCGACATAATAACACGTATATTATTAAAACAACGGATTCTAAGAAATTCTACTTATACATGAAATATTAAGAGATTCTAGTTAATATGTCCCTACCACAATGACAAATAATATAGTGACAACGAGAATATTACATCACGTCTGTAATCAGGCAGAGGTGTAACTAATAATAATACATTTCGCCAGTTATGTCTACGTCCCATGTAATAGGGGCGAGTCCATTACCTTCAAGTGGGCACTAGGTGGTCTCCGGGAAATTCCTGATGAAAAAACACAATAACACTTTACCCTACCTGGGAATCGAACCCAAGACCAATCAGCAGTAGAGCTTGCGATCACAAGACTAACGAGGCACACTTAATATTCAATACACACTTTTTTTTGGGGTAAAAGTCACATTTTACGGTAGAACTCAATGTAACGCACTACAAACATTGTGCTGATGGATCCAACGGAGGTCGTGGATTTTTTTGTAAATTTTATATTAAAAACATGCATTTAAAAAAAACTGGTGAAGAAGTTGGAACATGGATGCCCAATATCTCCGTAACTAGCAGGTTCCCAGGTATGGTCTGGAATAAAAAAAATGCTCGCAATGACTGGGAAAACCAGTGCCTTTCGGCTTCGTTAAGGGTCTTGTTACACCCATTATACTTCTTTATCTTCTTTACATAGTATAAAACATTGTCGCTCCTGCTATTTGTACGCTTAGATCTTTTAAACTAAGAAACTGATTTTAATGCAGTTTTCAGCAATACATAGAGTGATTCAAGACGAAGGTTTATAATATGTATATTGTGGGTCGCTAGTAATATAATGAGAACAGTCGTTTGTTGGTTTGAACGCGCTAATCTCTGGAACCACCAGCCGGAATTGAAAATTTCTTTTTGCGTTTGATTGCCCAATTTTTGAGGAAGGTTAGCTATTGAATATTACGCGACTACTACTTTTAGGAGCCGACCAAAACGATGGTGGTTAAAACCGCGGTGCGCAGCTTGTTAATATAATAATATAGCAATAGTATGTCGCGCTACAATAATAACTTTGTCAAAGTTCTGATATTGGTTGTTGTTCGAAAGTGTAACAGATAGCTAAATTTATGAGCTTTTGAAACATAATTATAATTATGAATAGGTAGACAACGAGGGTTCAAGGCATAACATCCTTTGATATTTAATATTGTGATAAAATTATAAATATGAACTGTTTCTTTTTCCCTAAAATATCACGGAATATGTTCCACCGTTGCTTCAAATTAAATGTTGTAAATTATGGTCTATTATTACATTATTTAATAGGCTTAAAATGTATTAGGTGCGTATAAAATAATATTCGCTAGGAGAAAATTCATGAAATGGAAAATCCAAGAAGCACTTGTAACGCGTGAATGAAAAGATCGAAAAGGCTTTAGAAAGACATATTCAATAGACCAATTATAAATACTTACTCAATACCTGATAGGATACGGTACTGAGCGAATTTGGAACATAATTTCACAATATAAGATTTTAAACTATCATGGTCACTAACTTTATTATTAATACTCGAAACGGGATATTTACCATGTTTACTGTTTCTTATGAGTTCCCGATATTCGTGATCATGGTGCTTGCAACAGCGCCGAAATATCGGGAACTCATAACAAACAGTAAACATGGTAATTTCATAATATTTAATCTTGATTATTAAAAAACGAAGAGGCAAGCTAATGTGGTTATTATGTGGGTATAAAGTAATTGATAATGAAGAGAGTGAGGAAATATTTCCATTATATCCCAAAGAGGAATATTATACTAGCTTATGCCAGCACAAAACAAGGCCAATAGGCACAAAGGAACGTTTACAACTGGGATAAACCCAGTTTCGTTGCAAGATCCAAGACAGTTAAATTGTCTCTCTGGGAGTTCGTCGAGCTTCATAGTCTCGGCGCTTTTCTGGTGGGCGCCACTGTTGATTCTGGCTTTCAGGAGTTGCAGTGGTTTGGGAATAGTGTGGCGAGCTTGTGTAGCTTATACCATCAGCTTCGTCCGTGTGGAGTCCGGTTATTGTCCCACGGAATAGGACGTAACCTATGTGTTAAACTGGGTTATAAACTATTCGTGTGCCAAATCTGTTCCTAATTCGTTTAGCAGTTTTTGCGTGAAAGAGTAACAAACATCCATAACTCACATCCTCACAAACTTTCGCAATTATGTTAGAACGATTAAAACGTTTTGATTGAAAACTCAATGCGTATCGATCTTGTATGAGACGTAAGCAGCGTTTCCCGCTTGGTTTCCCTGGCGTTTAAATAAGCACCATGTCTCAGCCAGACACCGCACATCACATAAAAGAGCAACACACCAAAGCTCTCATCAACTACTCTATAAATCCATGGAAGCTGTCGCTATGACGAAATCGGTTTGGTTTCAAAACACACCTCAATTTAGGAGGAACAGGTCAATGTCCAATCAGGAGCAGATACATCTTGATATAGCAAAGCGTATAATAAAAATAAAACTGAAAATGTATTTAAATATTAAAAGTTAGTTAAAAAAACTTCAAGAACAAAATGTTAATTTAAAACATTTATTCCTCAAAACATTGTAATTTCGTTCAGCATGTCAACTAACTACCAAGGTTTTCCTGCTTCCTACAATTCTGTTTATGTTTCCGTTTTAAAATTATAATTACGAAGTATATACAGTATAATAACCGTATTTATTAAAGAGTGCTTATAAAATAAATTAGTTAGCTAATAACTTTCTCCGTTGTATTTGCTAGTTTAGTTTCCACCATCTTCAGTAAGTACCAAGGTTATAATGAGCAAACGTTAATATTATTTAAGGATTTTTGATGTTAAGGTTTAATCTTTTATAAGGATAGTATTTAAAGGAGCAAAATAAATTTAAATTAAAGGTGTCAAAAAAAAACTAAAATACTAAGTGGGCGACAAACAATGGGCAACATGACAATGGCGAATAAAAATGTATAAAACGGCGACTTGAAAATACAAATTTGAGTTACTAGTTAATCAATACGATCAGTGTGATAATTCAAGGAGTCAGAAAAACACTAGAATAAGCTTATTAACCACTAAATTGTAGATAAGCCGTAGTCGATGTAGCCCTATTTCTTTTTGCAGGGTTTAAAGTAACCTATCACGAAGAGGATGCCGGGGTCGATGTCGGGGTAGTTCGCGCGCTTCGAACCTCGATATCGACCCCCTAACTCGTTTTTAACAAGCAAAAGTGAACTTACATTAAATTCCGTCCCTTCGACACTTAGAAATATGACTTTAATTCTTCGATATTAACTACAATTCAATTACGATGTTATGTCACATTTAAGAATCTAAGTAGGTGTAAATGGTGACTGAAGATCCAATTTATTTAAATTGATGTCTAAAATTGGGCGTGAAATTATAGAAACGCGTCGACTAAAACAATTGCATTTATAACGCTGCTGCGGAATACTCAGTTTGCAATTACGACAAATCTGAATTTGGATTAATTAAACTCAATGTTTACTCGGGGATTTAAATAGTGATTTACATTACATTGGCAAATAGAACAAATAAACTATGGATAGATTGTGTGAAAATTGGATTGGTTAGAAAGGAAAATTGAAATAGCCAGAAGAGAAAATACGAAGGCCAGAAGAAAATAAGGGAATTATAAATATGTACTGAAAACTAAGACGTTGCGTTGCCCCCAGAAAATGAAGGACAAGTGCAGTAGAATGATGATTTTATTGCTCTCTACCCTAAGAATGGTATTAGCTTTGTTAGAACATGTCAATCAGAGCAGTGAAATTACAAGACTTTTATGATATTGTAATATTCATATAGAATTCCAAAAGGAATTCGACGCAGAGCTTTCTCTGCTGAAATGGAATTTGATCGAGTTGGAAACAATATTCTTCCTTATGTAATGTCTGGGATATCTGCGACATTTCTGCCACATGGCTAAAACTTTTCCCAGTGTTGAGTAAGAATAAAATTATGGATTACACCCTATTTAACCGACTGCGGCTAAGCCCAAAAGGAGGGTCATGTATTTGACCTGTATGTATGTAGGTTTATTTGTTTCCTCATTTCTCTTATACGGGTGATTCGATTTAAATAAATTATACGTCGTTAGATTCGTCTCAGTGGCGCGAGTGTCACTGGCTGCATTAAGTTGCGGATTTTGGGTGTCATATTGTTGGGTTTGTCGTTTTTGTTTCAAATCACGGGGGACATTTTTGTGTTCTTCGAAATGAAGTGTTTTAAATGGCGATTACAAAAATATACAACTAACATGTTTAAAAGTAATTCCAAATGTCAAGTCTGTGAAATCTTTCACATTACTAAGTTAAAAGTTAGAAATAAAAAACAAGTAATTAAAAAAACTAAAAACCCAGTTGAGCTTTATAATTTAAAATATGCTTGTTTCTTGCTTTTTTAGTTTTTTCGTTGTCGGTTTTTTGTTTTTTAATTACTTTTTTTTATTTTATCCGGTATTTCACATGGGGACCAAGACAAGTGATAATCGCTTTTAAAGCGTTTTGTAATTTTACAAAGTTTGAAACGACTTTCAATCAGCAATTTTTACTTCTCCACGTTTATAGAAAGTAACTTTGTCAGCCTTCAAAATGAAATGGCTATGGCATGACAAGTGGACGTGGTGTATCAGTTTGATAAAAAAAAAAACAATTTTCCTGATTGTACGTAAGCCTATATTTATTTAATTTAAACTTCATTTACAATTAAGTGGTACATAGGCGGACATAATACCACAAGGCATTCTCTACCAGTCAACCTTTGGGTTAAATAGGACCATATTGTGATAGGGTACAAAAAATAGTATCTAAAAAACTACTACTTCTTTTAGAAAAATATAATTCATATTTAGATTCTCTTAAAGGTAATATGCAAATAAAATATACTAACAAATATTTAACAAATACCAAAATGAAAAACCAGAAACCTAATAAGAATTACTATCACGACTAATCTTCTAATTAAGAGTTATTGAGTAGTTACGAAGTTTATTAATGTATCATCAGTGCAAAGTTCACACAAACAGCTCCTCAAAAACAATAAGTTATTTCAACATGGCCGGCGTCACCGACTTAGTTCTCAAGTACGTCAGGTGCAAGGCTACAACTTACTTGAAATTAACTTTAGTGGTTAACGGCAACTTCAAAGCATTCACTTTTAAAACTAGGTTAGTCTCTGGATTGCAATTTCCTTTTCAATTCCATAGTATGATTTGATTTTAAATATACCAATTCAGAATTAGCTCAGAATTTTAAATTGCTTTTTTTTCAGGTAAACATTCATCACCTACTTAGCTTAGAACGTTAGACGTCGAAAAGATTATAGACCGACCGCTTTAATGAGTCCTCCGCCTTTCCCCATCAAAAGCACATTAAGCGTCCTCAAAGTCGTAACAATATCCAGGTTATTTGCTTTAAAGTAACCATAATCCATGTAGGTATTACGATACTAATCGAACCAATACGTGATCAATGAGAATATTTCATTTAACAAATACCTTCGCGAGGACTCATTAATGCGGTCGGTTTATAATAGAAATGTGTTTTCATAATAACAGCATCCCTGGTGCGAAGAATTTAGGGGAGCACGGGAGGGGGGGGGGGGAATTTGGGTGATTTTAAAGGTGATAGTGGATAAGCCCGATTGCCCGTTCCTGGGACACTAGGCCCGTATGCATAGATGCAGGTCTGGTGCAGCAGGCTTTTTTTAATGGCATCTTGCAAGTCACCCTGTGAAGGACTGGGGGACTATCCTGTGGGGGCCTTGAGTGCACAGCCTCCAGCCAGGAGCAAAAAACTTATGAACTAAGCGAACAGCGCGCTAAGGGCACCCCTTGTGGAGTACGAGCCTCAGCTTAGGGAGTCGCTGGGGGAGGGTAGCGCTGGAACTGAGTGAGGTGCAGCGGGAAATGGACATTATTTATAGTTATACGTTTATGAATTAGTTTTATTTTAATAAGAAATGTTACCAACATAGTTTTATATGTGTAACAAACAACAATGTGAATCAAGTGTTCGCCGACTGGTCGACACTTCGCGTGACCAGAGGGCTGGCTCTTTCTTTGGCCAAAGAATTAGCATTGCCATTCAGCGTGGCAAGGCTGCCAGTCTTCTGGGCACGTTTCCAGATGACAGCGATGCGGAGGAGTACTTTGACGCCTAAGTGTCCTATTGTCGTCGTTTTTTAGATGTTCATATTTTCTTACTTTTAATCTTATTTTTATCATTAGTTTAGTTCTAGTGATCGAATTAAATAACACTTAATAATTAAAAGTGCAAAGTAAAAAGCTAAACAAAATTAAGCAAAAGCTAAATCCTTTTTGTAAATTCTTTACATTCAACGGTTCCTTTATCGCCGTGGGACATTCCAGCAAAACTCGGCTTATACAAAATTTTGCTAATTTAATTTCATAATGCGGAATTTATGGAATACCGATAACGCTCAGCGCCTTTTTTGCTGAATTTTTACTGGTGTAATTATTATAAGCTGGGGTGGTCCTTTTACCCAAAATACTTTAATATTGCGTTGGTCGCTAGCTCGACTGCTGATTATGAGGGCATTGGTTCGATGCTCAGGTCGGGAAAAGTGTTATTGGGTTTTTCTATCAAGAGTTTCTTAGTAGCAGTCACGGAGTCTGGATTTGTGGCTGGTTATACATAGTATTCGGTTGACAGGGGGGAATAGATTAAAAACGTATTGCACCGACCATTAGTAACATGGGACAAGGGCAAGAAGATGATGATTGTGAATTTTCTAAAAATAAAAAACTATTAAATATTACTCTACAGGGTGTAAACAGACCCTTCACGAAGCCGTCAACCAAGCATTATGTACTAGTACAGACGGCAGCACATCAAGCTACTACAATCTGTCAAATTTCTTTAATAGATTTTCAACTTCATCGTTATATCATTAAGTTCAAGGTTGATTGGAAAAACTTGACAGTTTCGGGTAGCTTGGTGTGCTGGCGTCTGTACATCAAATTAAGTAACTTTACGCAAAAAATATTGCTAGGAAACGACTTTTTATTGGAGTGAAAAATTACGTTTTACGGTAGGACTCAATGTAACGCACTCAAAACATTTTGCTGGTGGATGCATTGAATAGTACGGGGGTCGTGGAGGTGTTTAAAAATCTTGCATTAAAAACATGTATTAAAAATAAAACTTTTGAATAAATTGGAACTTTGACCCCCAATATCTCCGTAACTGGAAGGTTCCCAGGTATGGTCTAGAACAAAAAAATGATCGCAATGACGGGGAGAACAACTGCCTTTCGGCTTCGTTAAGGGTCTTGTTACACCCTTTATACTTTTATCTGTTAATCCGCGTTTCTTGTAAACTTGTAATCTTGTAAACTATGTAACTGATTTTCAGCCAATTCTGCCATAATTTAGAGATTCTATTCTGATAGGTTAAAGTAGTGTCGGATCCTATCTTACTAATATTATAAATGCGAAAGTTTGTAACATATGATGTATGGATTTTTGTTACTCTTTCACGCAAAAACGACTGAACGGATTTGGATGAAATTTAGCACACAGATAGTTTATAACCTGGATTGACACATAAGATACTTTTTATCCCAGTAGTATGATCCCGTGGGAAAATTAAAGAACTCCACGCGGGCGGATCCGCGGGCATAGGCTAGTATACTAGTAAATTAAACTTATATTAAATAAATCTCAGTGTTCTAACATGCCGTAAAACTCTTGAGCAGATAGGTCGATAGTTTAAATAAAACTCTAAGCTTAAGCTTAACTTACATAAAAGGAATTTCAAACATTAAATAATATTTAATGCTCTAAATATTTAATTTGAAATGGAAAGGCTTTTCAGCTTTTAAAGGAGCGCTAGTATTTTAGGGTGTTTAAACATAAAATGTTTCTAACTGAATTTACTGAAGAGAAATTCAGTATTTGAATTAAGCTTCATAATACTTTGAAGACCTAAAATTAGTGTTAGTTTGCATATTACTAAATTATAACTTTTGTAAATTAAATTTATTGTTACTTGCTTAAACAGTTTTTGTTAATAGTTTCAAATAGAAAAACATAACCCATATTATTTAGGAGATGAACACTATTAAAATCTTTCAACTTGCTACCAATATTATACAGAGTGTAAGTAATACCGACACACAATGAATTCAGCAAAACTCATACTCAAAGCATTTACTTCAATCAGACCATCACAGGCACTTTTGGATGTCAGAAAACCTAAAAAAAATCGAAGCTACAGTCACAGTCACAAGGCATAATAACTTGTGAAAGTATTGTAGTGGCCCATTCCAACGTAGATCTCTATCTATGGAGAAGAATGGGCAAGAAACTCCATGGACACTCTTTGTAATCATAAAAAATCTTGGTCTTCTTATCTTTTTCTACATCATTCATATTAAAATGATACATAAATATGTGAAAACGATGTAGAAAGATGTGCAAGTTAAGAGCGTCCAGAGTAAAAGGATATGTACAATACTGAACTGAGACTCCTCAACACTGCTTCTCGATACCTGGAGTCCATTGCTACTCCCAGTACTATCTCCTCGGGGTAAACAAATTATATCCTAATAAAAATAAAAATATATATGTATATACAGTTTTATGATACCACGAGTTTTGTTCATTTTTATTGTTATTTCATTGTGCTTATTCTGTCTACTAAAAATGTTTTGTTTATTCTTCGCGTCTACCATATTGTTTACTTTATAATTGTATTACTATTTTTTATTTTTTATTCAGATTTTTATGTTCAACCAATAACTTGTATGTTTGGTGTAAACTGTAAGTATAAGTTGGTTATAAATAAATAAATAAATAAAAAAACAATTCAAAAATAAAATAAAGCAAGGCAGCTAAGAGATGATCAGTCCCTACTGGCAAAAGTTCAATTCATCAATGGTTATAAAAAAAAAACAGCTGTTCCATACATTTTGACCGTGTAGGTATTGCACGTACATTATAGGAAATGGCAGATTGTTTTCTAGGTGGGGTCTAGAATTATGTGTATATAATCTCTACATGAATGATGTAACCAAGACTTTGTAACAATATTTTGATTTAAAAGAGTGTCCATGGAGTTTCTTGCCCATTCTTCTCCATAGAGATCTACGCTTTAGAATGTGCAACTACAGTACTTTCTCAAGTTATTATGCCTTATGACTGTGACTGTAGCTTCGCGTTTTTTTGTTTTTTTGACATTCAAAAGTGCCTGTGAAGGTCTAATTGAAATAAATGCTTTGAGTTTGAGTTTGAGTTTCAGTTTGTGCTGAATGCATGGTAACACACTGTCACTTACGCCTTGTATATGCAAAAGCCTTTATGTTAAGATATCCATGAAGTTGGACGATTGATAAAATCAATCTCAATTATATGGGGTGGAAACCCCCCACCGACGCGAAAACGGTTACCACGTATTCAGTACATCATTCTGAGCCCCCCACTTAGGAATTTTTCCGGAGGCCTTTGTCCAGCAGTGCACGTCTTTCGGCTGAAATTATGATGATGATGATAACTTTTTAATGGATTCCCATCACAGAACTAATGAAGTACAGAATTAAAGAAGTGATATTACGGGAAACATTGCTTACCCCACCAGAGAATAAAAGGCGTGACATTTACTTATAAAAATTAGTGTTAACAAAACACTTTGACGCTTCATAACAAACGAGTAGAATAATAAAGGGTAGGTGCCTAATTAAATAAAATTAAAAATTAATTCTAAAGTTAAGTGGGTATAAAAAGCTCCTTCGTTTTTAATGAAAAAGAAACAGGTTTCACTTTCTTTTAATATACTCTTTATATTTGGGGCTGAACCCTAATTATTTAGGGCTGCGTAATGAATAAAAGAGAGCTTAGAGAGCGTAGAGCTTCCGAAAGAGTAGGTCTTAAAATGAACATGGACAAAACCAAAGTCATGTTGAATGCCCATGTAACACCCACTCCTATCAAGATCGGAGACTCTACACTCGAAGTTGTAGACGATTATGTCTACCTGGGACAAACGGTCCAGTTAGGTAGGTCCAACTTCGAGAAAGAGGTCAATCGTCGAATCCGACTCGGCTGGGCAGCGTTCGGGAAGTTGCGTGGTATCTTCTCGTCCAACTTACCGCAGTGTCTCAAGACGAAAGTCTATGACCAGTGTGTGTTGCCAGTGATAACATACGGGACCGAAACGTGGTCGCTCACAATGGGCCTCATCAGAAGGCTTAAAGTCACCCAAAGGGCAATGGAGAGGGCTATGCTCGGTGTTTCGTTGCGTGATCAAATCAGAAATGAGGAGATCCGCAAGAGAACCAAGGTTACCGACGTTGCCCGAAGAATAGCCAAACTTAAGTGGCAGTGGGCAGGGCACATTGCTCGCAGAACGGATGGCCGATGGGGCCGAAAAGTTCTGGAGTGGCGACCGCGAACCGGAAGACGCTGCGTTGGAAGGCCTCCCACTAGGTGGACCGATGACCTTGTAAAGGTTACAGGGATCCGCTGGATGCGAGACGCACGGGACCGGTCAATGTGGCGACACTTGGGGGAGGCCTATGTCCAGCAGTGGACGTCTTTTGGCTGAAATGATGATGATGATGAATGAATAAAAAGAACTTGGTTTAGTTTTTGCTAAAACGATTTTTGTGGTCGCAAGCGCAACTGCTGAATGAGCATGAGGTCCTGGGTTCGATTCTCTGGTTAGGCAAAGAAGTATTGGGTTTTTCCTTCAAGATTTTTTAGTAACAGCTGCTCTACGGAGTCTGGTTCTGTGCCCGGTTGATGGCAATAGGCTCACTCTTTATTACATGGGACAAACATAACTTGACAAATGTGGGTGTACTATTAGGTACACCTCTGCCTAACACTTCACAGGTTGATTAGATAGGCGTGATGTTATGAAAACCACAACAATATACACGTAGTCGTTGGCATCCTTCCAGGGTACTTATGAATAAAAAATACGTTTACTTCTGACCGAGTCTCTGACTATCAACATGATATTCTGCTGATTCAAACAATATATCAAAAATATGAAACAAACGTTATTTTCACCGATATTTTATGGATGATTCATCCTTAGAAGAGTTGTTCATATTTTGTGAGTGTATACTTCACCTTTTTGGGTCATCATCATCGAATTAGCCTTTTTCCAACTATGTTGATATCGGCTTCTAGCCCAACCGGATGCAGCTGAATACCAGTATTTTATATTGAGCGACTACCTATCTAAAATCAAAATCAAAATATTTTATTTCACATAGGCCTAGATAGGCACTTATAAAACGTCGACAAAAAGGTTCACGGTTCGGGTTGGTCGTTTCCTATGGAGAAGAACCGGCAAGAAACTCTATCTGACCCCTACAACCCAGTTAGTACTGGGTATTACAATACCCCTTGGTAAGACTGGTTTTCAGATTTTTGGGACACTGACAACTACTTAAAATAATTCATATGCTACCCAGCATATGAATTAAACTAACATTTAATATTGAAATTTCGGTGTTGTACTATGCCGTCAAACTCGTGAGAAGGTGGACCGCCAGTTGACCACCACTGACTACGTGTAATGACTGTCAAAGATCCACAAATGACAGCCGGGACCAACGGCTTAGCGTGCTGTCCGAGGAAAGGAGGAGACTCATTACGTAATGGGTGGTCACCCATCCACGGACCAACTTAGTCAAGAGTGGCTTAACCTAAAGATCAACCCGAGCAGCTGATATTATTTAGCTACAAGCTATTTTTCTTTAGAAGTATTCAAATAAAAAAGGGTGTAAATAAACCCTTAACATAGCCGAAAGACACTTGTTCTCCCCGTCCTTGCGATCATTTTTTTGTTCTAGACCATACCTGGGAACGTTCTAGTTACGGATATATTAGGGGTCAAAGTGCCAACTTTTTTACAAGTTGTTTTTTTTAATACATGTTTTAATGTAAGATTTTTACTTTACACACCTCCACGACCCCGGTACTATTCAATCCATACATCAGCACAATGCTTTGAGTGCTTTCCGTCGAGTCCTACCGCAAAAAGTAATTTTTCACCCCAAAAAAAAACAGTCGATTCCCAGCAATAATTTTTGCGTAACGTTATTTAGTTTGACGTACAGAATGCTTGGTTGACAGCTTCGTGAAGGGTCTGTTTACACCCTGTATACAAAGTTAAAAACAGACAATATTTGTATACCTAGTATTTTCTAAGGTCTTCAGTGACTCAACCTTTTAACAGAGTAATTGTGTATCCAGTATACATTTTCTTCTAACAAGCACTCGAGAGGTAGGTAAACTGTTTTACCTAAACATTTTACCTATTAAGAGCATTTATACAGAAAGTGGGCAACGTCGCAAATAGCTTTCAAATATTTACCTGTTTTAATTAATTTGGCAATATTACGGTACAGAAGTAAGAAATGGCTAACTAGTGAACTAAAATAATGATTATCTTAGAAATTTGACTTTTTCACAGCTGCATGGGACTGTACATTTGAGTATTTGGTTTTAATTTCAACTCGATACCCCACACGTTCCCTAGACAAACGGTCTTCACAGAGAGACGGACAGACAGATAGACAGACGGACAACAAAGTGATCATAAAGGGTTCCGTTTTTTCCTTTTGAGCTACGGAACCCTAAAAACAGTGTTAGAGATTTATTGCGAACCCTTTCCGTATGGTTCTCGCACAGAATATTTTATTAGTACAGAGTTTGGCCGTCCAGGGTCACTATGCCCACACGCCATTCTGTAACTCCGTTAGATGTTACATAGTTCATCCTCGCATTCTTTACCTAAACCGACATTATGGTATCTCCGGGTTCTACGTAATATAAAAATTTGATATTACTTTACAAGACAAAAGATGATAGTAGGTACCTGAGGAACAATTTCCGTATTTTTAAGAATATTTGCATTCTTATATCTGTTTCAATCCGTCAAAAATGTAGAGGTTTTCTGATATTTATTGCAGCTGAGACGAGATTAAGGAAAATAATGTTTAAATCAGTTTCCACATACCATCACGCCTGTAATCCTCGAAGGGTTAGGCAGAGATGTACCTAATATTACACCCACATTTCGCCAGTTATGTTTTAAGTTCCACGTAATAAGGGGCGGGGCGGGGCCGGTCAATTCGGCGACACTTGGGGGAGGCCTATGTCCAGCAGTGGACGTCTTTCGGCTGAAATGATGATGATGAATAAGGAGCGAGCCTATTGCCATCAGTCGGGCTCAAATTCAGACTCCATGGATGCTACTGAGAAATGCCTGATAGAAAACGCAATACCGCTTTGCCCGATCTGGGAATTGGACCTAGGACCTCATGCTCAACAGTTGCTCTTCCGAGGAAACCAGCATGCTTGAGAGATATTTCTCGACGGCATGTAAAGCTAAGTGAGAGGCTTGTAGGCTTCATAAAAACTCTGACTCCAGGTTAGCCACTAACCGCACTATAAAGATTGTTGTTTACTAACACTTTAGGCTAAGAACATTGTTACTAACTACTTTGGATTGTATCGTTTTGACTAACACTAGGTTAAGAGCATTGTTACTAACTAATTTATGGACAAAGTCTGAATTAAATATATTATTATTATTATTATTAAAGAACAAGAAAGAATTTCATCACAGACCAGTAGAGCCAGAAATCACAGCCAAAACATTCTTAAAACACGAATTAGGTCCCGGGTACTCCACATAATGAATGAACCCTAATTCATTTACTGCAGATCATCGTTAAGGCAGTGAGGCGACTAATTACAAAACAATTGAAAGTCAGCTTACCCAGTAACTTTAGGTACTTCTGACTACGGTTGAAATTGGTTTGAGGACACAAAAACGTTTGGAATGGTTTTAGTGACTGACTGTGGAACCCTTATACCCACCTGATTCGCTTTTATAGCGGGCTTACGACTGTTGAGTCTAAGTTCAACTGTAAAATATATAAACGCAGGTAAATATCACAGAGCTAACTATGTGGCACAATGAATCGGGTACAGTTCCGAGACGTCTAAACTCCGCTGCGATCATATACTCAAAGTCGTCCGCGCCGCGAGCTATAAACATCACGACTCTGTAGAAGCCCGCTGTGGTGTGGGTAGACTGGTAAGTAGGTCGCGTGATGTCACCACCGGCGCGCTTACGATCCATTTTATGTCCGGAAAAATGACCGGATCCGACATTTATATTTCCAATACAATGAGAGCTCCGCATAAACTGATTTTATACAGTTTGGTTGGACGCCCGTTATGCGTACACCACCCGGTCGCGCGGATTAGCGGCGCCCACCGCCTCTCCAAGAAAAAATCTTCAACGGCTCTGCCCGAACGGGCGGACGAGCGGTGTCGTGTGAGAATTGCCCCAGGGGCCTACAACCATTGACCCATGCGATCTCTTAATAAACAGTATTTAAACCAGCTATTTTAAACAAAAAATCTTGTTTTTCTATTTTAATATCTCCTCGGTAAACAACAAGTGATTTTATAATGCTTTGTTTTTTTCTTCCTTTCTGTGATTTCTTTTGAGAAAGCTTGAAAGGTTAATTCCCAAACCATTTCGCAGACAAAATAATAACGAAGGTTTATTAAAAACCTGCCAAGTGCGAGTCGGACTCGCAAAAAGGGTTCCGTACCGTCGTAGTACCGGAGCCCCCTTTAATTTTTAATATATTTTTATTATTTGTTGTTATAACGACAACAGAAATACACATTCTGTGAAAATTTCAACTGTCTACCTATTACCGATCATGAGACAGCTCGCTGACAGACAAACGGACGGATGGGCGGACGGTTCGTAGTGGAGGCTTAGTAATAGGGTCCCGTTGGTAACCTTCGGATACGGAACCCTAAAAACAGTTTAAAATAAAGAAAACACAAAGATAAGAGAACAGCAACGCTAGGACTTTGTACTCTCAAGGGAAATATTTCCCTAGAAAATTTATCTGATCGCCTTCGAAGAAATTGGAGTAATTTTACTTTTTTAAATTATTATCCACCCTTAGTGTATCTAACTATCTAGTCACTGAAAAATTTGAAACTTATTTAAATCTGCTTGCAGCCTGTAGGCTCAAATGTGTTGGTATCAAGATCCAGAATAGGATTTGGTTTGGACGTGACTTTTCATATAATTCAGAATTTTCTTTTTTTTTACATTGTTATAGTAATTCTTATCATCATCATCATCATTTCAGCCAGAAGACGTCCACTGCTGGACATAGGCCTCCCCCAAGTGTCGCCATATGATAAATGTGGAAGTTTCTGTTTCATAATCTGTTACAATTTCACGCCTTTTACAGTTGAACGGATTTGGATGAAATTCGGCAAATGGACAGTCACTTGTGTTAAGTCATAGGATACTTTTTATCTCAGTAATTTCCAATATCCCAATCGCGGATGAAAGCGCATGCCAAAGCTAGTTGAATATAAAGGAAAATGTATTTTCTTTTGGATCCTTATCGACTGGATATCCAGCGATAGCGTGACAAACTTCTCTTTCAGAATCCAAAGGATTTTGAATACATAACATAACGCATGTTAATTCCCGAAGGGTTAGGCAGAGATGCACCTAATAGTCCACCCACATTACGCCAATTACGTTTAAATCCCATGTAACAGGAGGCGAGCCTATTGCCCTCAATCGGGCACAAATCAATGTGGCCACACTTGGGGGAGGCCTATGTCCAGCAGTGGACGTCTGTCGGCTGAAATGAAGACGATGATGATGGCCACAAATCTAGACTCCATAGCCGCTACCGAAAAATTCCTAATGGAATAACCCAATAACACTTTTCCCGACCTGGGAACCGAACCCAGGACCTAATGCTCAGCAGTCGCGCTTGCTACCACTAGACCATACCACCTTGTCATAATGAATGGACCACCAACGGATAACCAGTGTAAAACGAAATTATTCCGCAGCATCCTAAAACACAATTAAATACATACATCAGTAAGAATAAGCCTATTATTAACATCCTAATTGCCAAAATCACAATCACAGGCCATGATATTACCTATGCAGCAAAGCACTATAGATCATAGCAATGAGCTAGCGCAATTAGCACAGGAATTTAATCAATGAGCTACTGGCATCCAATAACAAAGCTCCATTCCACGAACGAATTACCTACTACGACAATAGCCGCGTACTGGCTGAACGAGCAGCCTCGCGAGACGGCCTTGGACGTTTGCCGCGCAACGTTTGCCTCGCTGAGCCAAAATAGAGCGCTCAATTTAACGAAGTCGAACAAAGACCAAACAATTCCGTCATCGTTCGTCGAACAAGCGAGGCAAAACCCAACCGTCTTGAGTGCATGCGGCAAACCTACTCAGGCGCTTTTGTGCATCGACAAAAATCGACAACGCTCAGCTCGGGCCGAGGCATGCTCGGGCGACGCAGCGCTTGCATTTGCCTCGGGCGAGGCATGTCCTGACCGACCGACGCACGGCTGCCTCGCAAGGCTGCTCGCTCAGTCAGTACGCGGCTAATGAGTACAAATAGTCTTATTGTGGGCTATACAAACTCCGAACTGCCCTAGACCAGATCTTCGACATGTTTGTTGTGGAGACTCCGCTTTGGTGGAGTCCGGGCCTAGCACGAGTTCCACGATTCAACACACTCAAGCGAGACGCGTCTTGCGGAAAAAGAAAACAAATGAATGGAGATGAAGTGATTTCGAGCATGCTTTGAGTTATCGCGACGTGACTTGCGGAGCGATGGTACTCTCGCATGAGGATACAAGTAATGCCGGGCGTTTCTTGCCTGCGTTGAACACATGTTTCACGAGCTACCCCTGTTCACGACCTCGAAGAATGGCCCGGGGTCATACAATAATACTTTAAAGAGACCGAATTGGTATAAAACTTGCACAACAATTAAATTCGTGAACGCGATCATCGTTCCTTTATTATGTTAAAATTAATTGTAGATAAACTTTCAAAGTGGAAAAGCAACACGAATTTTCCAAACATACATAATTGTACGTTGCGCTTAATTTAACACAAAGCACTTTAAGACAAACTCACTGCTTTTCCGTGAATCTTCGATTTTGAGTATGAAACCTAGAAGCACGGGAATTTCAGCCAAGTTCGCAAAACAACAGAGTAAACTTCACAATAATAATGAGAAAATGTATGTACGAATTTAAATTATAATTAACTAACTTCTGCGCGGCTTCGCTCGCGTTAATTTAGATTTTGATACTCAATTCAGGTTGTACTCTGCTTGTTGTTGATGAACGTTATTGTTGTTTTCCTCGGGAACAGTACTTTTTTCCGGGATGAAAGGTACCCTATATCCGTTTCTGTACACCTGCCAACGTATATAGGGTGACTGGTAATTACTGACCGATACTTAAACGGAGCGAGCTAGCGAGGCGCGCGGGTGCTCTGTCTACCCACTGTTATACAGTACGATAGTAATGAGACAGAACGGCGTGACGCGGCTAACAGCTGATAGATCAAAGGCGCGCTCGCACGAATTTCATACAGCTGTTGTGTTATTGTGATAAAAGTGAATGAGTATAAAAAAAATTCATTGGGAAACTTGTACAATCACGTGCTTAAGTATCGGTCACTAATTATACCAGTCACACTATATGCAAAATTTCAGAATGATTGGTTCGGTGGTTTAGGCCTGAAAAGGTAACAAACAAACTTACATACGTATTTATAATATTATATAGCTAATATTAGGAGGCAAAACTTCTTACGTATACTAACTACTCGGCACATCTTGTTATTTGTAAGTTTTACTGTATTTTTAAGAAGATGATATGTATGGTTTGGTTGTACCTAATGTATGTGTAATATAATGTAGTATTTTCTGGTGAGGATTTCATTTTGCTATGTTACTTGTAAAAGGAAGTTTGAAATTAAAAGCAGTTTAATTTCCAAAAAGGGCTCAAATAACACATTAATTCAATATAAACTCGATTTAAAAGAAACATAATAATTAAAATTTAACTGTAATAATAACGTGATTTCGTTCGTAAACAACAAATATTATTTATTTATCTAAGTCCGGCAAGAACTTTACCGAAATTCATTAATAAAATTACCATAATGTATACAGATAAAGATGGCAACAAAAACATGTGGAATTTATGGTTAAGGCTCTCCTTAATGGGTACCACAATGACCTTTGGTAAAGAGGAAAAACTCAAGAGTAATATTAATGAGATGACTTAATTAGGGGTCCCTGCCATTATCCCTGTCATTAGAACATTATGTACGTATGTCACTGGGGACTGAAACAGATGAATTCAAGGGACATGTTAATTGTGGTTTATTATTCGTTTAATTCGTGTTTTTTTTGTTCGAAACTGTGTGAATCGGCTCACTCATGTTTCAACACAACTCCTTTGACAGTTTTTCACTTTATAACTAACGTTTCGTTATTGCCGTTTTCACTTGAATTGGAAATGGCTTGTTTGGTGAAAGGGGAATTGTTGCTTTTTGATGTTAAATTTACCAAGTGTGGCATAATAATTCCTGGACACCCACGTCTCCACGCTGGTTGTCCCACGAGCTCGTACTAACGGTATAAACAGATCTTATGTGTTAATCCCGAATTATTAAATATCTGCGTGCCAGTCCATTCGGTAGTATTTAAGCGAAATAGTCCATCCTCACAAACTTTCGCATGTATAATAAAAAATAATATTCATGTAATGACTTATGTTATATGTCCACCGAACCATGTGCACCGAATATCGTTTATGCCAAAATAATAATAAATTTTTAATCTGAACAAAATTCTCAATTAAATCCAAAAAACCACGGATCATAAGCGATTAATCACTAAAATGTCAGCGAAATAATTAATTTATTCTGAATAATCTGCCAAAGACATGAGGAAACACGATCCTACGCCTAATGAATACGGGAAGAACGAAAAAAACATTTTGAAAATAAATTCGTGTGTTTACTTTACTGAAATGTTTTCATGTTTTATCACGTTTACCGTCAAGCGTAGTTGACCAAGTAACACATTTTTTATTGCTATGTTTTATGGTATTAAGGAACAAAATATGATTTTACAGAATTATAATCATTAAAATCATCAATACTAGCTTCCAAGTTGATTTAATCCCATTTAATGACGTTGTCATGAAGATCTTAAAAAAATGCCCTTTGCCAAGGAACAGAGCAGGCTACCAGCCCCCCCCCCCTTTGTAGGGGTAGTTGGGTGGTATTAAGCTGGCCTCTTATTCTATTCTTATTTAGTCCGATGTAGTCATGAAAGGACTCGAGGCTTTTAAACCTTTATAGTTAAGACTAGACTTTAAAAATACGACTTGCTCTTGCTACTAATGTGAAAGAGTACTAGTCATTAGAAAAGACTTGAATCAATAAAAGGACTCGAGTTCTTTCGTAAGAGGTTCAAAGCTTAGTCGCGAGTCTTTTAAGTTAAAAACTCGAGTCGTTTAACAAAGCGAGTCGTTTATTATGAGACCATAATTACATATTTATTACAGATCAGTAGGTACTTAAGGTGATATATTGAAAAATATTTGGTTTTTCCATTTCGTGTAACTTGTTAAGTATGTGGAATAGGGATTTAACATTTTGGTAAATGTTTTTTGACTCTTTGGTCTAGTATCATGTAAAAGGAATACACGATTCAATGATTTATTCTCGATACAAAAAAATTGCAAAGTTATATCTATTTTTTTACTTTTTTCTACATCACGGCGTAACACTTAAGAGCGTTAACGTCTTATGGCATTTCTTACAAGTGATTTTGTTTCGAAATGACTGAACAGATTTTAATGAAACTTCTTACACATAAACAGGATACATAAGTCTAAAGATTTGACATAGAACTTTTCAAAAAATAGTGTTACAGCTAAATTAGACCGATTTTAGATTTTCCATAGAAACATTTCCAATTATCTTTTTAAAAAAGACTAAGATTGGAACTGGACATTGGGCATTTAGCCAGGAGCTCCTCCGTCTGCAACCTAATCTAAGAAAGAAAGGACTGCCCTATATGTGAATTCCTATTACCCAGTCAATTACAAGCGCCATAAGGCCCTTTAAAGACAGCTTTAAACCTGTCGTCTAACTGTCCAAATTCCCATAGCATAAAATACGAGCCAAATTGAAAAACTTATTCGATTATTCATCAAAGTACTTGAGAACAAATAGGTGGCGGACCCGACCTTTGTCGATTGTTCAAACGCCATTGAAACAAGAGTAAGTTTAAGTTTGTCTTTGTAACAAAATCCTGTGGATTTACGGATTGTAATCGCTTGCCGAACGCTATACGCTCATGCTATAAGCGTCTTGTAAAAAATATAAATATGGATACTACCCCTATTTGTATCCGTCTGTTTGTGGCGGGAATGGTAGGCATCGACACGTTTGAATTGAAATGTAAGTGTGCCTATTTGACGCACTACTATCTACGACTTAATAAAAAACGCGCGGCTCGGGCGGTCGCGGGCCTGTGCCTCGCGAGGCCTGTTCGCTGCTACCGATGTGCGTACCGAAACTGCTCGATATGTTCTTACAATCCAGGGGATGAATCTGCTAATCGCCCTGATTGCTCCGTTTATGAGAAGCAGTAAAAATGTAGCAGTAGATGATGTTAAGTAAAGCTATGCTTAATTATGGCATAAAGTTATATAGTTAATGTTATTTTGTTGGTTGTTAATCTTCGAAACTATTGATCCGATTCCAAAATTTCCTTAACTTATCGATAGCTATATTAACCCTATAATATAATTGTCACACTTCATAGTTTAAAACGTTCTTATGCATATTCGCGGGGAAAACTTTAAAAATATCTGAAGTAGATAATCTCTCACAGTCTCACACCAAGCAATGTGGAAGTTTCTCCTTCAAACACCGTCATGTAATCAGCTTATCGGTTTCGGAACAATAATTTAACAAAGCGACACAAAAAAAAAGACAAAACAAAATTTTTCACGTCAAAATGAGCAGTTTCCTTTATTTATTCATTTATTTGTCATTTTTCTTGCTACCTATAAAGGGTGTAAATAGACCCTTAACATAAACGGAAGGCACTTTTTCTCCCCGTCTTTTCGATTTTTTTTTTGTTCTAGACCATACCTGGGAACCTTCTAGTTACGGAGATATTGGGGGTCAAAGTACCAACTTTTTCACAAGTTTTTTTTAAAAACATGTTTTTAATGTAATATTCTTACTTTACACACATCCACGACCCTCGTACTATTCAATCCATCCGCACAACGCTTTGAGTGCTTTCCATCGAGTCCTACCGTAAAACGTGATTTTTCACCCCAAAAAAAAAAGTCGATTCCCTGCAATAATTTTTGCGTATAGTTACTTAGTTTGATGTACAGAATGCTTCGTTGACGGCTTCGTGAAGGGTCTGTTTACACCCTGTATACTACCGTATTCAACTCCCCGTCATTAATTAAAATACAATCAAGATTGAATTTCCTTTACATTTAAGTAGGTACGTGTTTATTATTTTCAAAGCAACTTCCAAAGTCTTTATACCGGTTAGACCTACTGATTCAGAGGATAATCGCCCTTAAGGTTACGGTAGGCCAAGTTCAAACAAGATTCATAATATTATGTCAGATGGCTAGACTAGTAGTAGGGGAGCCTAAGCGAGGATTTCGGGATTTACTAAAGCGCGGCAGATTAATATACAGGGGGATACCTTGTACCCGGTTAAGTACCTCCACCAAACATGAGCCCCATATATAAGGCCGCCCGTGAAGGATACAGGATCAGATTAGTAAAAAAAAATTGACCATCAGAAAATATTCTCGAGCGCGTCAGATTAAGGTAGTGTGAGTTAATTACATCCTAAAAAGTGTATAGAAGGCTAAGATAAGACACTTTGTTAGTTAGTTTTGTTAGTGTAATGGATCAAAACTTAGCCTTTTAATGCAGCTAATTCCTAAGACCCTATTCGCAGAAACCTAAACATGAAAGCCAGGAATTAATTGTCAAAACATAAAATACATACAAATAGCTTTTCGCTAAATAATAACAGCTGCTTGGGTCGATCTCCAGGTTAAGCCCTGCTTGCCTAGGTTGGTCTGTGGATGGATGACAACCCATTACTTTCCCTTTCCATGTTTCCTCCGTGCCTCGCAAAGCACGTTAAACCTTTGTCCCGGCTGTTATTTGCAGATCTTTGACAGTCGTTACAGGTAGTCAGTGGTCCGAAAATCTGACTATCAGTCTTACCGAGGGGTGTCGTATTACCGAGTACTAACTGGATTGTGGAGGTCAGATAGGCAGTCTCTGCATGTAAAATACTGGTATTCAGCGGCATCCGGTTAGACTGGAAGCCGACCCCAACATAGTTGGAAAAAGGCTAGGCTGATGATAATGACATTAAATACATAAATATTTTTTAGTAAACGGGCTGAATTGAACTCAACACAATTAATCCATTGCGAATATGTAGTAGTACTCATTAATAACGCCCGACACACGTAATTACATTCATAGTCGCACTTGTTAACGATACTGCGTTGATAAGCCAATGACATTAGTCGACACGACACGTAAATCAGTATCTACCATTCGTGGATGTGATGTCTTTATGGCTTTAACAGGCATAACGATCTGGGAATCGGAAAATAATGCCAAATAGCCAAAGGTATTGTTGGTAGAAAATAAATTCCACTTTTAAAAATTATGTTCTTTGAACATTTAATGAGTGATTGATAAGTCTTTAAATAATCTTTGTACAACAATGGAATACCTACCAGGAAATCATTATTTCATTAATGAGCTGAAAAATACGGTGGGAAAAATATTCCCTTTGCTTTATAAAGGTTTTGATCGAACGGAACAAAAATTTTAAGTTTCTTTATTTAAAATTTTATCTTTTCGAGCAAGGCGCGTGTTGTCCTTGATAGTTACTATAGATACAGTTTCAAAATTATTATTATTATAAGCCTATATTGTCCCACTGCAGGGCAAACGCCTCCCTCCCTTCAGTTTCAAAATGGTGTTCATAATTCATCTTAATCTATTTTTACTCATAAATGATAACAAAAATCATCAAAAATCAAAATCAAAATATTTTATTTCACTTATGCCTCGATGGGCACTTATAAAACGTCGACAAAAAGTTGCACGGTTCGGGTTGGTCGTTTCCTATGGAGAAGAACCGGCAAGAAACTCCATGGTTACTAAAAAGAGTAACATTATTTGAAGAAAAAAGTAAAAAACTGAACAAAGATAAAACAGTTTCATTGAATAAAATATCTCTCAAAAGGCGCTGACGTTTCCTGCCAAAATAGAAGAAAGATAAGATACTGTTTTCCCACTTTAAAGGAATATATATAAGGTTTCTTTCATCATGTTTGTGTAAAGGCATCTCACCCTTTTCTTAAAACTTTCACTTTTGGACATCTGTCCATTCATCTTACATTTTACAGCCCGAAGTTTATAAATCTTGACATTTTGGACGTTTCTTAAGTTCAATCAATTTTATTCCGGAGGTGTAATAAGATGTAGTACTATACAATACCTACATCGTATAGCATGCATTTCAGTAGGCGATTCACTGACAGCAATGTTACCTACTTAAAAGGTTTTGGGTAAATGCATGACGCGGAAAATGGCTGGTAAGTGGATGAGTGAAATAAATCTTTTTTAACAGGTTTTTTTTTGTTTGGCCGCTAAGCCAATATTATAGTAAGTGCTTGCAAAGCTTTGAAATTTCAATAACGCGACGTAATTTTAATTATGCTGAAATTTTGTCTTATGGTAGGTGTGTTGCTACGCCTAGTGGTGATACGGCTCAAGATCTCTTCATGCCTCGGAGATTCTGCTGAACTTTAGAAGGCAGGCTTAAGTCGTCGTGGTTGTTGTTTGTGTTTTGTTTAGTTACAACTTGTAACTAAACTATAACAGAAACTGTTAGACTATTCCCAAAAGTTTTGCTTTGAAAAATCAGAGTCAGCTTATTAAACAGACCACAGAGTCTCTGTGTGTGTGTGTTTTACGGTTGTTTGTATGTTAGTTTGACTACTTACGTAGCAATTTACTTTTGCTTTCGTAATCGCAAAGATTAGTAAAGAGGTGCTAAGCTACTTGTTACAAAATTCAAAATGCTCTATTAAATAAAGTTTGCTCAAATCCTAATAGTTTGAACTCGAACATGTTTGTTTCGCATTGCAAAAATTCTACCTGCACTTCACTTAGTTTTGTCATGTCATACTGGGCTTCTGCCAAAACACATAAAAGGTTGTTTATATTTGTCGTAAACCTGATCTATGTAACGTTATATTAGGAAACTAATCCTTTCAGTTGTTTCAGAGGATTGGCTTAGTATAAGTAGGGACAGAATCTATACATATAATACAATTGTAATAGGTCGATGTCTGTACATTGAAGACATTAAAAAAAAAAATTAAATGGGTGGTCTTTATTAGAGCAACCAAAACAACACGTTTTTAGATTTTTTTTTCTGTCTTTCTGTATGTTTGTACGCGCATTTTCACCGCTCTACTGCTAGATGCTTTTTTTTTTTTTTACCGTGGTAAAATCGTCAAATAAGTCCTCCCACCCAGGGCAGAGCGGGAGGGACTGTCAGACTTGTACTGACTAAAATCCACGGTGTCCTTCAGTAGCCCTTTATGTTCCAGGGTCACGGTAATTCTATGAGTCCCGCGACCCCGGCAGGCTTTGGCCCTCTAGAGGGGGGCTCCGTCATTATGCTGACACTCTTTGATACTGCTAGATGCTTAACTTAAAATAAAGGCTACATTAAATGTAGATTTGTATCCGATAGGAGGCGCTGTGCGAAGCAAGGGCGGGTCGCTAGTTTCTAAATAAATGAACCATTTCTCAGATTTTCTCCAGGGATAAATAAACTAGTTTGAGTCATGTATCCAAGGGTTAACGGTCAGATAGCTATCATGTAGATCGAATTACGAAAAGATACGTGGTTTGGGTTACGTAAAATCACGTCTGTATCGCCGAAGTGATAGGCAGTGGAGATAGATAAGTGTGGCTGGCTACATTTCTTTTATAAAGATACCAGCCTAACCGTTTCACTGCAGGGATAAGGCCTCTTCTTTAACAGAGAAGGCATGTGAGTTGACTACTGTGCCTGCTCAAGTTGGATTGACGATGTGAACGCACAGCCAGCCTCGAGTATGAGAGACCACTGAGCCATCACAAACTTATTCGATCCAAGTTATTATGATTAGATAATAATTATTTAAATCCGACAAGTCTATGTCGTTTCACCAAGTAATTGAAGCGTTATATTAAAAAAAAACAACAAAACTAAGAAGAAAGATAAGATAAGATAAGATATATTAATTTGCTCAAACATGTGTTCACATACAATAATAAAAAAGTGCATGTAGGTTGACATAAACCACCAAAGCAAAGCATACCATAGACACCACCATGCATACCATTTAGCAAAGTTTTGTTTTTCAAATTGCAATAAAGCGAAAAACTGATTTCCCACGAACACTAAATTAAAAGAGCTGAAGAATAAAAGTCACGCCATGACCTCGATATTTTTATTAGTTTTTCTTTTCTTCCTATTTCTTACTAGCAACACTACCTTTTCAAAGGACTTCAAAGTCTTGGCGTAAGACGAAGTTACCCTACGTTAGAAAGTTAATATTGGTAAGAAAACCTCTAAGTTATCTCTTTTCTGATAAAAACTTGATTATAAAATGTGAAAGTAACTCTGCTTGTCTATTCACTTTTTCACACCTTGTCGAACACCTTTTACGGCTCCGTGAGGGGCTTTTTATTTTTCCGATAAAAAGTAATATTTTGCCAGTTTCTAGGAATATTTTACTTCAGCATTGAGTTTATATAGAACCTTGAAACCTCTCTTATTTCTTAAAGTTGTTAGTACATAATAATTGGGTAGAAATTTTATTATCCCTTATTTTCCCAGTACCTAATCAGTTTTAAGTAGGACTAAGTGCGTGACCTTTTGGTTACTAAGATACCACGACCTTGCATCCGGCTCGAAGGACAAAAGTGAAAGATTATTGTTTGTTGTTATTTGTTCTGCATGTAAATAGTTCGATGTTAATTGAAATAAATGTATTGTTTACTTGCAGAAAAACTAATCTTTTTCCACTATTTATCTGTGAAACATACATATTGTATGATCATTTTGGTAAAAAAAACATTGAAGTGTTCAACTAAACTCACTTAAACACATTCGAACAGAATATTATCTTAGACTGCCACTGACAAATAATAGTGTTATAGCAACACAATTTAAATTAAACTAGTCTTTATCTATGTATGTATACTTGGCATAACATATTATGTAAGATGACGTATGCGTAGGTTGAGGACGTAATTTCCTCTATAAATTGGTACATTCGAGTACCAAATAATCTGACGAAACAAAACAAGTTCTAAGAATATGTCATGTGGAGATAATATTTTTTTAAACATCCTTCTTTCTACTAAAAAAACCTGTGCCTACTCCGTTGCTAAAAAAGTAACTACACGCGTCAAGTGACACGCGCGTGTGATATTTCGTTCTTTCGCGTAAATACCACAACTCGCGGTGACTCGTGGCTCTAAGCAATTTCTTTTATCTGCTTTCTCTGCACTGGCTGTCAAAAAACACGTGTCTCTAATGCGCGTGCCTCGTGGCCAAGCAGTAAATCTATACCTATAAGTATAATGTAATCTTTAACAATTTCCTTTGTTGTCATTCCACGGCACATTAATCCGATATTTTCTCCAGTAACATATCAAGACGAAATCGAAGGAGAATACCCATCCATCTCTTTGCGTAACGACATTTGATTTCTAGCAAGAATGTTTATTTCCATGAGGTTTTATATGTTACCAGACGATATTATAATGTTGAACAAGGAAGCGGTCAAAGGTTTTCCCAAGGCGTAGGAGTTTGTGTGGGTTGTCTCGTACTGTTCATGTTCCATAATTAATTTGTGATTTAAATTTATTTTATACAATAAACCATTGTCATAAAATATCTGGTTTATTTTATAACAATGCTTATGGCAAGCGTTTGTATAAATAAACCAGATATTTCAATGTAAAAACATTTTTGAATTGTATAGAATTTATTTTCTTTCTGACACAAAAAGATCCATAGTAACCTAATATTAAATAACTTATTATCTAGTGTTAGTACCCTCTGTACAAGAAAAAATACTATTGCTGAGCTACATATAGCTCGCTACTACAGTTCTCAGGACGCTGTTGCGACTGTCCCTCACTCTCCTAAGTAGCGAAGCACTTTTTTGCGAACAATGTCGCGAAACCCGTCGGTACGCGCAAACATTCCCGACGCACTGCAGTAGCGAGGCAGTCTCAACAACATCCTGAAGGCATTATTATACTGGACGTGCAGGACATCTAGCGATATTTTTGTGTAATTGACCCATACATTATTACCCGTGTCTAGACTCTGGCAGTAGACATACCTACACTTTACAAATACCTAATAAATGACCTGTCTAAAAATAAACGTAAAAACCGAAGGTAACCTAACGACCCGTCCACAATTTTTTATTTGTTTCAAACAATATAGATTATAATCCTGTCATTATGTGGGTGTAATAAATTACATGTTATTATTATTTTAGATCTATTTGTAGTATGCAAACAATGTACGTAGCAGTATCGAAGGGTCAATTTTGTAAGAGGTAAGCCGGAGTACATATCTTTAAGAGGGCCCTTCCCAGTCCGTCTATCGTCATCGCGAGCATGGTCGAAAAGCTTGCTGTTTCATCCAGAGCCACAGCGGCGATGTTTTTTCAGCTCCCCCGTCTCAGAGGGCCCCGAACTTGCACGAATCGTCTCTCGCGCACCTCATACCGCCTAATGTGACAACATTGAACGAAAAATAGTATTCGAAAATTTCATAAACTTGTTCCAGGAGATACGTGTTTTTGAATAAGGCTTATGAGTTTGTGAAATTAATATTTGTCATTTAAAATCTCCATTACATTTGCAAGGTTTCTATCACAATGTTTTCTTTACTTTTACAATTTATGAGTACAATATGAACGGCCAAAGTTTAGGTAAATATGTGCAAAATAGCAGATTTTTGGAGGCTTATACTGAATTTGTTTCTCCAAATTTTTACTTTTTGTTTTGATAGAAACCTAGATATAGTGCACAAGATCTATCAGTAAAAATAAAACAAAAATAGATGTGTTACCACGGCATTATCACGTAAGAGCGTTTGTATGAAAAGTATGACGGGTTGGCCGCTCTTAATGTGAGGAAACCGGTAGGAATCGAGTTGTATGAAACCTTCGCCACTAGTACATAGTAACGAATGAAAAGTTTATTTTTTATAACATAACTGGCCTGTATTTGCCCGAAAGGTGAGGTATAGAGCAGAGGTGTAGTTAATAGTACGCCCTACAATTTGTCAGTTATGTTTAAGTCCCATGTAATAAGGGGCGGCCTATTGCCATCATCCGGGTACAAATTCACATTCCGTAGCTAGTACCAACAAAATCCTGATGCAAAACGCAATAATACATAGGTCTACATGGTAACCGAACCCCTCATGCTGCTGTGGCGCTTGCGTCCACTACACCAACGAGGCTGTGCTAGCAGCTGTCGATGTAAAGGTTTAAATAACTAGCTTATGTCGGCGGTTTCGCCCGCATGGAGTTCGGTTAATGTCCCACTGGATCGTACTACCGGGATAAAATAAAAAATAAAAGTTTTTTATTGTTTCTCAAACAATTGTTCTACAGCACAAAATTGAGACAGCCCCGGTAAAGAATAAAAGTATTTTATATGTTAATCCAGGTTATAAACTATCTATGTGCCAAATTTCATCCAAATTCGGTCAGCAGTTTTTGCGTAAAAGAGTAACAAACATCCATCCATCCATCGCATCTTTCGCATTTATAATAGTGACTGAAAGTTCCTTTGTATAATTTGATTAAAACTCCAAAGAACTACTCTAAAGTTAATAAAACCCAATAAGAAACTTAAATTGCATTATGCTGTATCCAGACCTTTACCAGACCTTTAGAACATGTTACACGGTCCAATCCATGTCTCAAGTGTTGTTCACACTCAGAAAAATGAGAAAATGGAGTAATTGGCACTTCTGAACGTGCTTGTCCGGAGAGTGCTCTATAACACACTGTCTTGGAATACCTCGAAAGTTTCAACTCGGATAATTCTTGTGTAGAAATCATATTTTTTCTTTTCTTATTCTTATTTCAAAGCTCGTGTTTATTTCCTTTTTTATTTATAACGTGATGGCATAGGTGTTGGTCTATACATTTACACAGTACCTACCTAACTTATTCGATGTTGATAATTGAGTTCATTTTTGTTGGTTATTATATTATTTGGCTGCCCTTTTTTAACCCTGAATTTGGTAATAATTTCTAAAATATCACTGTGACAAGCCCTGTGCCTAATAAGATATCCTATCGACAAATTTTAAGGAAATTGATGTATTTTCGGCGATTTTCAGAGTTTTTTTAGATCAGTGAGTTTCAGATTTTTTTATCACATTTGGAAAGCAATACCAACTCACCCAAATTCCGTATGCTGTATTTGATACTCGTAAGCTATCTGCCGATAATGGATCTGCCATTAACAGCTAAGCACACTGAGCTTTCATTGCAATAATTAACACGCTTGGTAGGCGGATTATATTCGGTGTACATAACATATAGTGCTTCAGACATAACCACAACCAACGATTATGTAAACATTCCATATTTAGAACAAGATTATGCCCCAGTTTCTGATTTCAAATAGTAGTTGTTCATTATTTCGAGCTCCCGATATTACGCTGTTGCAAGCGCCATGATCGCGGGTTGACTTACAATGCGGGTGGAAGGAAAATAAATGATTAAGAGCAGACAAATCTGTCTACTCTCTTTCTTTTTCTTTTGCTACGCGCACTACTAGAACTCGACACTACGTCACGGCAAAACACACAGTATCACCAGGTTTTGTGGAGCGTCGAAATATCGGGAGCTCAAAATAATGAAGAATCACGAAAGATATCCCGAGAGTGACAGTATAAGTTTAGTAGTTGAGAATTTGTCAAGCTTCGGTCTTCGGTATGATTACCTAAAGTAATTCCTTCAATGTAGCCCGAAAAATTCAAAATTAATTCTTCTTTTTTTTTGTGTGGTTAGTGCCTAACCTGGTGTCAGAGTTTTTATGCTGCCCATGGGCCTCTGACTTGGCTTTACATGTCATCGAAAAATATCTCTCAGGCATGCTGGTTTGGTTTCCTCACGATGTTTTCCTTCACCGAAGCAAGTGATAGTTATACAATAAGCAAATGAATTCGAAAATTCAGAGGTGCTAGGCTATTACTGCTGCTATTAATTCTTAAGCCCGCCATGGACGATAGGTTATGCATGCGAAGTTTCGCCTGTACAGTCAAACTGTGCAGGCACGCATGAACGTATGTATAAAGGAGATAACTGTACAGCTACCCTCGGAATGGTCTTGCATGCTAGCGTGTAGCCATACACGCTCTAAAACACTACACTCACTACACTCACTACACTCTAAAACAACTCTAACTCTCTTTATCTAGTGTTTGTCAAGTACACAATTTCCAGTTCTCAATTCAAAACAGAGACTTGTTCATCTGTTTTATGTGCATTCAAAACGTGACTGGCTGAAAAGAATCAATAACCATGAAAACCTGTGATAAAAACACTAAATTAGGAATTCTCTACCGAAATAATTATTGAGTACTTCACTACAATCAAATAAGAAACCTGTTGTGGCTATTGTAACTGTAATAATACTCAGGTATTTTTATTGATAACCTTTGTGACGATAAACTTCCATTCATCATTGAAGTCAAACATACTTCACTCAATACAATTGATGACGAGAAAATATATTTATATTGAGTGATGTATTGTTGGATGTTTTTTTATTTTTTTTGTTTTTTGTACGGGAGGTACTGTTAATCTGTGGAAGTCTTTTTAGAAATATAAATAAATAAACATTTATTTCAGAATCACTTCCATATTTGTTAGTAACAATGAAAACGTATACACCAGTGTTAGCAAAATTTATTCTAAGCTGCGTAAGGCACACCGATCCTGGGGAATGTCTACTTGACTGCGTGCAGCCGTATCCACCGCCCCAAGATCGGAGAATCTATCTACAGCCTATCCACCTATCAGCGAACGTTCTAAGAATGGTGTTGGGGCTGGCGGGAAAACGGCGTAGCAAAGATACGCATCTCTTGCGCATGATGGCCGAAAAACTATCAACGTCCACGTCGGCAAAAATGCCGGACGCGCTGCAAAAACACGGCATCCCCATCAACAGCCGGAGCCTGTTGTTAAATTGTTTATGAAGGTTGAATATCAAACAATAGTTTAACGAAGTGAACAATCCAAAGTTAATTAAGTCAGGTAGTCAGTTAGGTTTAAGGTGACCCTAATATCCGTCCTATACGTTTTTGGCACGGAATATTTTTTTAATATATTTTTCTTTTATAAATTTGACTATCTTTAACTTTGGTTTGGACCAATACATACTAACTAACAAGGCAAGTCAAATAATAGCTTACAACAAAAAATAAAAGAATTTTCTCAGAGCATGCCACAATGAAAGCAGTGCGCCCACGCGATGGAAACTTAAGTGATCACGCGCGTCTTTCTTGGAGCGATGACGTGATGTCGTGAACGGATAGTAAATCGTCAATGTAGCCGGCATTATGAAAGCTTTCATACACTTCGCCACCGCCTTAGGTAGGTACTTGACGCCAACTCTTCGCTACCGGATTATCTAGGTACTTGGCACCAACTACCGCTTAGCTGAAGCGTGTGAAAAGGGGTTTCTACTGAGAAACCTATTTTGAGGCAGAATATTTTCCACCTCTTTGGTCTGCTTTGTTGGTATAGTGGTCGCAAGCATTACTGCCTCCCCAAGTCGAGCAAAGACTTATTGATTTTTTCCATCAGGCATATCATAGTAGCAATTGGGAGCCTGGTTTTGTGAAACCAGTTTCTAATCGATTCAATTTCTTTAATATTTGCTCGGTTTATCAAAAGAGCATTAAAGTTTACTTTGATTAATTAAATATTTGTCAACAAAATTCATTTAATTTTGACTTTTGTAAACAAATTATAAATCAATGAACTCACTTCGCAGCTGGAAAGCAATTTTTACTAGAAAATTTATAAACTTATTTGCATAATTTGGAATTTAGAATAGTTAAGTAAGTATAATGTACTCGTACTAAAAAAATATGTGCTGCTTGAAATAAAAAAAAAACAATTGCTGTAAAACGTATGTGACTGACGCGACTACTGAGCATGACATCCTAGGTTCGATTTCCGGATCGGGTAAAGTGTTTTTTCATCAGGAATTTCTCAGTAGCAGCCACGGAGCCTGGATTTATACCCGGTTGATGGCAATAGGCTCGCCCCGTATAACGTGGGACTTAAAACATAACTGGCGAAATGTGGGTATATTATTACACCTTTGCATAACCCTTTGGGGACAAACGTGATTTTATGTTATATTTCAAGTTTTTAATACGAGTCTTCTACGCCAGTTCTTTGTGTGTTCATGTTTTAAGTTACGACAAAATGAGTTTTCAGCGCCGACATGTCAATTGTCATATCGCTTAAAAATAAATAAAAAGAAAACATTATCAAAGAGCGTTTTTCAACTGCAGACGTCTGCACCGTGATTAAATACTAACAGACGTTGCATCTTGCATCAAAAGGCTTTGCTTTGACAACTCGCGGTCACAAGCTCTCACGAGATTCATCTAGTATTCCATGTTTGAATATTTCATCAAATACAATTTTTCCATTTGATTATGCGAGCAGGGTAAAAATGGGTAGAAAAAAAAACGGACTTTTATTTTTGTAACGTCGGTCGGCGCACGTGCCTGGTGAAAAGTGATTATTGCGAGCTATAGGCACTAACAGCACCTATGGAATAGCTTGTGATCTAGCCAAGCTGAGGCGCAGGATAATAAATTTCGGGTAGGTATTTTTTCGACACGCTGCTTGGTGAAAAAAGGGGTATAGCGGTACACTGGATAAAATTTTCAACTAACTATAGCATACGATTATGCCTTTGCTTTCCCCAAAAGGTTAAGCAGAGTTGTACTATTACATATTCTACTTATTAACATTCTTATAAACCGTTTTTAATATTTATATAAACCTCGTCCCGCACTAGGAAGTTCTCCTAAATTATGGGTGTGTACAAACATTTCATACACAAACAGCCAGACCCAGAACAACTATCTATAAGCCATACAAAAAAAAAAGCAGTGCAGCAGTCAATCGCTCAGTCACTGCGCCAAAAATGCCGTCAATTTATGATTAAGGGTTGGACCTCATCTGGCAGCACGGAATCGCGTTTGTTCCGCCTGTGCTACCACGTGCTGCAGTATGCTGCCGCATGCGAACGCGCGCTGTCGCATTCCGCAGACAAAAAAGGCGATCGCACGCGTCAGCATGCTGCAGCATGGGTGGCATACTGCCACGTTCTTTCATGATCAGTTTAGTTTCAAGCGCGAGATGGATAGGACCACGGAAGAGAGAGCAGTGATTCTAGCGTGTATTTTGCAAGAAATGCAAAATCAAAATAATAAAAAGAAACGCATTCGCAAAATAAAACGGAGATACTAGGTTCATCCTTCGTCAGTCATTGTTATTTCCATCCGTACGGAATGAATGAACAGGCTGCACTGAGCTGACGAGCGGCCGCGTGCGCCATTGTACGATAGAGTGAGACAGCATGCGATAGCAAGTGATCGGCGGTGAAAGGATGCGATAGCATGCTATGCGCGCTTCAGCGTTCCGGAGTCTCCCTGCCGACCATTGCATTTTGTCCGTGATGCCGATCGCCTCGAGGATTCCGCCGCGTCCTATCGCATTATGCTTTCTGTCTCGGTCTAGCAAATGGCAGTTCTAAGCGACAGAAAGAGAAAGGGCGACGGAAAAAGGCGATTCCGTGCTGCCAGATGAGGTCCAACCCTAAGGGCGCCTTCAAATTAGAGGCGAGAAGAAGCGCTGCAGTGGCGGTACTGCAGGACCTGTTTATTATGATACGCGTGCGATATGATACTCAGCGACAGTTAATATGGGTAGCGATAGCTATCGTTTAAAATTGCGAGTTTTTTCGTACAAGTGCACATTCCCTTGTTTTGCCTAGTTAAAGCGATTTGACAAAGACTGCAGAACTTCTCGCCTCTAATTTGAAGGCGCCCATAAAGACCCACTCGAGCCGCAAAACACTATTAAATTATTAGCGCTTAAAATTACTAGCGCTTAAATTATTAGCGCATAAGTATTTAAAACATTAATCTGCCTGTGTACTCTTCACATGAATGCCAACATCTGTGCAATGGTTTAAATTCGTTTAGCGCTCATATTTAATCGATTTGTGGCGCAAGGTCAAAATCCTTTTAAACAAAGGGTAATTCAATTGTCCACTTTAAATTGTACCCGAATCCTTTATGCGATGTGCAGCGAACACTAGGACCTCAAAATTTGATTAGATTCAAAGTAATTAATCCATTTTAATCAATAACCATTTGCGCAATTAAAAACGAATCATTGTTGTTTGTTTACTGCACTGATTAAAACATTCAGACAAATCTTTCGTTAAAAAATACATATTTCGGTTCGTACAATCACACTGCGTAAAATAAAATTGTTACCTAAGTACAATACAGACTTCGAATTGAATATTGTGTGTATCCATATTCTCTACACAACACAATGTTTTTTCATATAACTTTAACAATCACAATGGCTGCCATAAGGGAATCAGTCGTTATTTCACCTACTGAATCGAAAAATTGTTATGAAAAGTTTTGATTTTTTTTTAAATAAAAAATAAGCATACCAATAGTGGCTATTATAGCGCAAAATAGGTAAAAGGTTTCGTCTCAATTATATACAACACTTTGTAGCATGTATTTTATTTTTAGTAAGATTAGTTTCTTACTAATATTATAAAAGCGAAAGTTTGTGACGATGGATGGATGGATGTTTGTTACTCCTTCACGCGAAAACTACTGAACGGATTTGGATGAAATTTGGCACATAGATAGTTTATAACCTGGATTAACATATACGGTACTTTTTATCCCGGTAGCATGATCCCGTGGCACAGTTACTGAACTTCTCGCGGGTGAAGCCGTGGGCATTAGCTAGTCAAAAATAAATCCACAAAGCCCACTTACACATTTAGACGTGATAGTAAAAAGTTGTTATGCACGTCAAATTCTTACCTAAACGACAAAACACAATAACATTATGTTTATTAGTTTTGTATTATTAAACAATGACTAAACGTAATTTGGTCTCACTGAGTATAATTAAACTGTCACTGTGTTTCTGTCAATTATAAAATGATGGACAGATATATGAAAATGTTTATACCCATCGATAAATGTGTTAAGCTCACTCACGGGATATCTTCCGTGATTGTTCATTATTTTGAGCTACCGATTTTTTTTTTTTTTTGTCTCTGTTGATATCCGTTTAGTGACAGTATAAGTTTAGTTATAAACCGTGAAAGCTTAAAACAGTGTTTAATAAATGTGTTGTCATTTATGTTAATACTAGCGACCCGCCCCGGCTTCGCACGGGTGCAATGTAGATACACATATTCATATAAACCTTCCTCTTGAATCACTCTACCTGTTGCTGAAAACTGCATTAAATCCGTTGCGTAGTTTAAAAGATCTAAGCGTACAAACAGCGGGAGGCTACTTTTTTTTAATACTATGTAAAGCTTTTACGCACCTTAATAAATAAACTTTTGCTACTAAACTTTTTTATCTCAATAGTTATTATGATTATCTACCCCCCCCCCCTAAGACGACCCATTAAACAAAACATTACCTAAAATAAAAAAAACATCACGCCTGTAATCCTAAAGGGTTAAGTAGAAGTGTAAGTTTATGTTTAACTCATCCTCATTCTCTTGCCTGTCCCAATTCATTTGGTGTCGGCGCAGCATGTCTTCTACTTCCATAGTTCTCTATTACTCGTCATCTCATAAGACACCTCCTTTCGTGCCATATCATTCTTCACACAGTCCATCTATCGTTTCTTTGGTCTTCCTCTACTCTTATACCCACAGTCATACTCAAAACTTTCCTCACGACAAGTCCCATGTAATAAGGAATCTTATGAAAAAGCTGGCTACATTTTAAAATCTCGTTATAAGATTCCTATCTCAGGTGCTAAATGAAGCACAGTTTGTTATCATATCACCTTACAATTGGAATTCTGTGTGAAAACATTTTCTTACGCAACAATCATCCGTCTCCATTTATTATTTATTCCCGTTACAAACAGGCGGGTGTAATTTTGCTTCGTTCGACTTAATGATACGTTGCTTATAAATGGCCGTATTTTAAAGATTCGTTTTATACTACTTTTTTCTCGTGTCTTTGTTTGGCGGTACTGAATATGCCACCATTTTTAAAAGCTAATATCCAGGCCTAAGAAATGTTGACGTGCCTTATTAGACTCGTTCCTGACTAAATGGTCGCGAAAGATATAAAGCACAAACAGAAGATTGGAAGGCTCTGTAGAGACTTTTGCAGCAGTGGGACAGAACAGGTTACATCGAAAAGAATAAAAAATTGTCTAACATGAAAAGTAGCCTATGTCCTCGTCCAGGGCCCCAGGCCACCTAGGCTAGCTGTCCAATTACATTAGCATCAGTTCAGTGATAAGGCGTCACAAAATAGCAGACAGATAGAGTTATTTTCGTGTAAGGGTATAATGGGCTGTGGGACTATTGTAAGAGATACCGTGGCCCTGGAACACAAAGGGCAAAGAAGGAACATGGATGGGTTTTAGTCAGTACAAGTCTGACACTCCCTTCCGCTCCCAGAGTGGGCCCACCCACTCTGAGCAGAGCGGTCATTCTCATCCAAAAAAAAAAACGGTATAATATGAGTACCTATGGATTTTCAAACACTACAGTGTCATTATTATTAATACTCGAAACGGGATATTTGCCATGTTTACTGTTTTTTATGAGTTCCCGATATTCAGCAAAAACAGTAAACATGGCAAATGTCCCGTTTCGAATATTAATAATAAAACGATAGTTTAAAATCTTATACTATTGTATCATGCTTGGCAGACGAAAGATTGCACTCTCTGATTCATCTGTTATGGCTAAATACTCTCGACCGAGAGCCCTCTTTATGTCTTCTCCAAAAATCCGACACAGGCTTCTAGAGCAAGTCTTAGTGAGGAAAACAATCGCCTCGCCTCAGCTAGTTAACGACGAGCCTATGAGCAATGCGTTGACCTTATGTCAATCAGACCTCTTCCTACACAGTTAATGTATTCCCCTATAGGCTACTTTACGGCAAAAGTGTTCGGTAACACGATACCATCTGGACTTAATGTAAGTGGGCGTGGAAGCAAAAGTGACGCGAAGGTTCTCGGATTTTTTCTGGTGTAAGTAATAGTAAACAGTCTGACCTTCAAAGCAGAGAAATATACCTGATGAAAAGTGGCTACCATCGCGAAAGTGACTTTGTATGTCAGTCTGTTATTCATCATCTGCCTAGCCTTTTCCCAACTATGTTAGTGTCGGCTTCCAGGCTAACCGGACTCAGCTGAATACCAGTATTTTACGTGGAGCGACTGTCTATCTAATCTCCACAATTCAGTTAGTACTGGGCAATACGATACCGCTTGGAAGACTGCTTGTCAGAATTTCGGGTTCTGTCTCACCAGATGCAGCTGAATACCAGTATTACACAAAGACTCCTTGCCTATCTAACTTAACAATTCAGTCGACCAGTAAACTTCGTAAAGAGTAAAATGTTCTGCAAACTTTGTGAACAATGGAATGGCAGGTTGAGTCGATAATCAAACCAATTATAAGTTTGATAACAGTAATAGAACTTGACTTGCTACTGAACCACTCGACTAACTAACAGATGCCGATGGAGAACTTTACACAATGGCTGTGAGGGGTACTATTGTGGAGCTGCAAGACATACAATATATTGGTTTGACATAAGCTCCCGAAAATCTAATATCCTTTTGAAAGTTGATATAGAAACACGAAACTCTTCAAACAGAAAGAATTTCTGAGATGGTCCTCGCTCATGTGATGAAAAATACCGGCGAGCCAAGCTGCACTGTACTCAAACAAAAATGCGACACAAAAAAATGAAAACTAAACACAATTTTTGAAAAGAAGCTTTTAAATAGATATACAAACCCTTTTAATTGAGACACATCTCATGGTGGTGCATAAAATAAATAGTCCGCAATGTTTTGGGAGTCCGCCATATTGGATTTAGAACGACGTCACTTAGCAAGCCATACCTTATCATCCAAACTAAACGTGTATGCAAAATTTCCGCTCAATCGGTTGGGAATAACTGTTTAAAAATTCAGTTTCAAGATTTGGTCTAACCAAACATACAACCATACATACATTGCAATTTAATAAAAGCTTGTAAAAAATATCGTATTTTAAAGTTTTAAACTAAAAACAAAGCCTTTTTTATAATGAGCATTTTTAAACGGTTCACTCAAGTGGCTAGAATATATAACTTGACTTGGCCATTATTTGTCCCTTTGATATTTAGATTTCTCCCAGAAAAACACCTTTTACCTTTCAAGTCCGCAACCGAAAAAATTGGACCTCCAAAATGAAGTAAAAACAATGTTAAACAATCTTATCTTTACGTAAAAATGCTTTTTGTACGTGATAAGGTTTAAAACGTTATTTTGGAAGAAAAATCTAATATTATGTTAAGGAAGTATTTCTCTTTTGTTACGTTTGTGGTGGGTAGTATATATAAATTAAATAAAATGGTGCGGAGCCTTAAACATTTACTTAGAAATTCTTGAGGAAAGTTAATTGTACTTGTTCATACATAATGTGTTTTCAGAAACATTTAACGAATTAACATTATTAATTACTTTGCGATATGAAACGTGATTGTTTTGTCTGCCGTTCTTTTATACTTTAGGTCCGGACTCCACCAAAGCGGAGACGAGCGGAGATGTGCTTAGCGGAGAGGAGAGGAGATGCGTAAGAGCTAGGGTATATCCATCGAAGCTGTGCGGAGATGTGCAAAGCGGCGAGGAGAGGACATGTGTAGAAGCTAGGGTATACACCGCACGCCGCACACAGCACACCGCTCACTGCACGCCGTTCACCTCTCTTCTCGTCTCCGCTGGCCTGAACAGTTACGAGACATCTCCGCTCCTCTCTGCTAACCGTTTCCTCTAAAGCTAAGCGGACACGGAAAGTGTAAATACTCTCTTCTCGTCCAGCCCTTAGGCACCCGTCACGGCCACCGACGATGCAACTTGTTACAAGAAATACGAACGTCATTTGTTTTCTTTGATTGGTTGCTGTGATTTGAGGCATGTTCTATGACTACGTTCATTTGTTTTCCCCGCGGTCGTGACGCGAAGAGTGTCCCTTGAGCGGGGAGCTTCTGGAAAAAGAAGGATCCCTTACAAGACACGTTTGATTGACAAAAATAATGCGAGATTATTGGGACAAATTCATTCTCTTGTCATCTTCGTAGACTATATTTTTACTTGGGCTTCTAGCCCAAGTGAAACATTTATTAATTCTTGATCTTTAACAAGCAGACTTGCATATTAAAGAATTTTCTCTGAATAAAAAAATAGCTTTGTTTAAGAAAATATTTGCCTTCATATTTAATAGATTCATCTTGCAGATATGCTGGAAGATATTTCTTATGAAATTAGCGGTATCTTTGTGCTACTATCTTAATGTTATTTCCTGTTAAGTATTTTGTGTGTACATAAAAAAATTTATATAATCTTATTTAGAATTAGTATTGTAAACAGTTCTTAATAAATCATTGGTATTATGAGTCCATTCAACATTGGCCGGTTTTGTTTGTAATCGCCAATTAGCCTATGTACCAATTATTGGGGAATTTGTTTGCAGGTTCCCAGGGCTCGTATTACCCATTCATCTTGAGACTTCAGCATAAAGCCTTGAGGCATCGTAAACGATTTGATAGGTTTCGAGTTTAAAACGGAAACAATGAAAGAAAAAGGTACAAAAAATCGCAGGCGCAGGCGAAGAAGGAGATATGTTTTTTAAATAGATTGAATTGTTTTTCTAGAAAATTACATTCAGAAGTGCCTTTTTTTATCTTGGTAAAATCATCAAATGAGTCCTCCCACTCAGGGCAGAGCGGGAGGTACTGTCAGACTTGTACTGACAAAAATCCACGGTGTCCTTCAATAGCCCTTTATGTTCCAGGGTCACGGTAATTCTTTAAGTCCCGCGACCAATTCAGAAGTGCCTTTCGTTGGTCTTGACTTTAACTCAACTAACGGCTTGGCACTTGGCACGCAGTGTGGGACGCAACATGTGTCGATTCTTTTGCGCCATCAGATCTTGCAAGCTCATCGTGCTGGGCTGGCGCTGCCGCCACGGCTACGGAGAACGTCAAACTGCACGGCGTAAATATACATTTTAGAGGACCTAAAAGACGCCACAGACGCTGCGATCGACGTGGCCACATACTAGACCCAAGAGAAATAAGCAATGTAAACAAGCCGTACCATCCACACGAAAGAAGAAGAAAGGTGAAAGACTGAAATGTAAATAAACAAGCCAATTTATAGTAACCTTTAGTACGCACTGACGGATGGATTGCTTTGTGTGTGTGTGTGTGTGTGTGTGTGTGAGTGAGTGACTCGTTAGCAAGGAACATATATACTCTAGGAACTCGCTAGGCTCTAGGCGCTGAGCAAGCCACCCGTCACTGCATACTACAGGTTATTATAAACTGGCTTGCATGTTTACATTTCAGTCTTTCACCGTAATGAGTAGTGTTAATATGGTTTACAAGCGTGTTTGTTGTTTATTTGTGTACTCAACTTTACGATGCCCACAGACAAACACGCACAGCTCTAGAACTTTAATGAAAATGTACCGTCTCTCGTAAATCTATGTCATGTAATAAAAGTTTTTTCGGTGCGACCTTTTTGGACAAAGGAAACCCTTAGTGTAGTAGTGGACACTTCCGTATCTGGATACGGAAGTGTCCACTATTATTCTTAGGGATGCTATACCCTTGTTTGTAGATCGGTACATTTAATTGGGCAGTATTTGTTGAGCAACAAAGTTGACTTGAACCAATTACGATAAAAATAAGTAATGTCTGAAGCTACTCCTTTTAACCGACGTCATAAAAAGGAGGAGGTTCTCAATTCAGTTGTATTTTTTTATGTTTGTTACCTCATAACTTCGTCATTTATGAACGAGAACCGATTCGAAAAAAAAAAAATTTTGTGAAAGTAACCCCCTACTCTTTTCAGTTGTAGTATTCACACACAAATTTTTGTCAAGAATTATTTTTTGCTTTGTAACCAGGAGTTATTAACGGATCAACATTTGACATTAACATGGTCCAAAAAGAAAAAAATACGTAAAGGAAAAAAAACAAATTACTGAACCGATTTTGATTCCGCCATGTTCGGAACGGCCATACCGGCGCGGCGTGTGTAGCATCCATTACACTAACAAGTAGGCAAGAAAAGAGGTCTAATTTCCACCTTGTAGTTTGTAGAAACGTTCTAGTAACAGGAAGAACAGACCTTGAACTTTGTACGATGCTTCTAACACCCGCTTACACTACGGCTTGCTGGGCTTCTTTTAATTAAAGTAAGCTTAATTAAGGCCAAACATAAATATCTACTTTATTTAAAGCGACAGGCGGGTTTGGTGCGACACTTTGGGATTAGGAGGCGCTTATCTTTTAAGTATATGGGATGATACTTGAAAGCTAAGCGTTTAAGCATTGCGACTCATTGAATTAAATAAAAGCGATTATTCTAGAGCGTTGATGTCTTTAGATTGACCAAATCGAATGAAAATATTTTTTACGTGAAGTACCTACATAGATGTTTGGTATATAAAAAAACTAAGTATCAAAGTGATGCCATTACGTTATTTTAAAGTAACTTTTCACTTAAGCGTTTGAAGTAAATTTTAATTGTGAATTCTTAAGAAAGATCATAGGATAAACAGAACGAAATAAATTAAGTTGTTTCACAACATTTTTATAAACAAGCAATCTTATATCACAGAATGTGTACCTACCTAATTATTTTGAGAACAAATGAAATTACTTTTAATAAAAGAACCTCTTGTATCTAGCTGGTAACAAGTATATATTTATTCTTTTCTGTACATTTATTCGAGAAGAAAGTAATTCCCACACAAGCGTTTTTATCCTTTTTGGCCTCGAGGAAAAATAAAAAGTATTTATTTGTCTGAACTCTTTGTGCCTAGAAAAAGACTAAGAAATAAAACAATACTAGGTTGATATCCGAATCTTATGTACCGTGTAATAATGGTGCTGGTAAACTATATTGCTCCCTCTTTAACTTTTTTTGTATGTATAAAAAGAAAATCTACTGCCGAGTAGCAGCGTTTGGCTTTGATATTCTTATGCAAAGCGTATAGGACGGTTAGTACCATAATATCTTAGAAGATTGAAAGGGAAGTTTTATTAAACTTTTTGAATTACAACATTCAAATTATTATTTTTCTCGTAACCTAGATATTTATCTTGGTTTTTGTTTACCCACTCAGCATACTGTATATTTTCTTTATTTAATAACCCAAGAAAATTTGGGAAACACTAGATTAATAGATGGTATTATAACCATAGTTTATGAAGTTTACGAAAAAAACCGTTTTCGCGTCGGTGTCCCTTCCACCCTGTATAGTTATATACAAGGTGTAACGTAATAAACGCAAGACCTCCCGTGTGGTCTCTCGCACCAAGAAACTAAACATCTTTTGTGCTACGAGTTCTTGAAATTTCGCAAAAAATAAAACTTTCTATAGGAACGGACGCAATCAGCTGATCCACATCTAAGATAAAACTAAAAAAAAAGTTATGAATTTCCAAAAGTCATAGAACAAAAGTTGTTCAGTTTCATGGTCTGAGACACCACACGAGAGGTCTTGCGTTTATTATGTTACACGTTGTATTTATACCCACGAAAAAATCATCATTTTATCACGTTATTATTATTTTATCTTCGAAAGGGAAATATGACTTCATTTACTGTTTTGTGATAGAAGCTCTTGAAGAAGAATTAACATAAACACGCGGAACTGAAAAGATTAGGTTCAACACCATTGAAAGAAACGTGGTATGATCAAGAACAGTGCATTTTTTCAGTCGTCTGTCGAAGAAAAATGAGAACCAAACGACATGAAACGCAATGTAGGTAAGTAGACAATTCGGGGGAAACTGGCCTTAGAACTAATACTAACGTGATTTAAGATAAATGAAAATTTTATCAGACTTGGGTAATTTAGGAACAGTCACATGGTATTGAATGACGAAGTCCTTGTACATGATTCTATTGACACTACACCAATAGGGATGTTTCCTGTAAAAATATAATTAGTCCGTCACATAGATTTCCAAAAAGTATTGGACACGTATTTTTCCTTTTTTCGCGAATACTAAAAATGAAGACGATACAGTCCGTCGAAAACTCGTGTGACGTCATACTTGTAAGGAAAGTGTACTGACTTTTTACCGAAAAGTGACGTCACAGGCCCCCACTCATGATCTTTAATGCGTTTTATCTTCGTCAATTTTTATTGATTTGATAAAACAAAAAATACGTATCCAATATTTTTCGATAATCTAACTGACGGACTAAATAGAATCATATATTTTTTACACAGGAAACATCCCTATTATGAAAACATCTACATCATCATCATCATTGTCTTGCCCTTATCCCAATTCATTTGGGGTCGTCGCAGCATGTTTTCTTCTTTCACTTTTCTATGAAAACATTCACGTAAAACTTTATTAGCCATGTTTGTAAATACATGGAGAAGGAGTCTCCTGAGACCATGTTCGTGTAGCTGCAACGGTTAAGGTAGTTCCCCTTACCGCCCCGCTGAAAGTTTCCAACCTGTATAATATGTAAATATTCTACAGGTTGGAGAACAAAATTGATTGAAAGCACATTGGTTTTGACCGTGCCAATTAATAAAAAATACATTAAGTACAAATACAGCGTGTAAAAATACCCATCAGCTGTCGTCTACGAGTAAATAAGTAACATTTACTTAAAATTATTGTTGGGAAACGACTTATATTTCTGGTGCGAAAACACTGTTTTCGGTAGCAATAATATAGAGGTCCCTCGGAATTTAAGGTAACGTCACATTATAAATTAGTTTTAGTTAGATTATTTTCATTAGTTTTAGTTAAAAAGTTCACAAAAATTTGAACTTACTGATCTTCAATATCTCCTTAACAATAAAGTTTTCAATTAACTCCACTTCACTCCACTAAGTAACACCAACTTCCAGTACTTTAAAAAAAAAGTACAACGACAAAAAAAATTACAGTTGACTTTGCAAAATCCATCATTAAAAACTTACCTCTAGCGGTATAACTCCACAAGTAACACAGACATCAGCAATCGCCAGATGGGTCATCATCAGGTCGACCCTGGACTTCCTCCTCCTCGATCTGGCCAGGCTGACCAGCACAGCCACATTGCCTACTCCTCCCACAGCCAGTAAGATGCCGTAGATCACTAGCACCGGACCCTGATCACGGAGAACAGTCTCCGTGATGTTCGAACTGGCTGTGGTAGCTCCATCGAAGTAGTCCCAGAATTTCTTATCAATTTCCGAGGTCGTGAGTAGAGGAAGTTCTTCCTCATAATCGTAGTTGTGTATCATTTTCGGCATTTTTGCTCACATGTTAGTTTTAGAGCACGTGGAAAAATTTTGTTTAGTTGAAAACTTTTTTGTTTGAAGTTTGAAGATACACTTTGCACACACGCAGAACTATTTGCTAATTATTTTTGTAAGAGAAGAAAGTTTTAACTATATCAAAGTTCATTTAAACTTTAAGACCAAAACTATTTCACACAAAGTTTAGTTTTAATCAAACACTCATGAAATAATTCTAAACTTTTATCAAAACCACACCACAGTGTTCTTAATGAACTAAAGTAAACCACATGATTAAAAAACTGAATTATCTTGAACACGAAAAGTTTGAAACACTTCGCGCAGTTTCGGAACGTGCGAGAACGCGTCTGGCCTACGCGGCTACGCTGCTACGACTGCCGCTACGGAGCTACGGCGTAACCCCGCTGAAGTTTTGATAACGCTTGCTATGTTTGTGTTTGTATTTGATAAGGTTTGAACGTCAACCTCAGAGAGTTGTTTTGATATTGTTTATTTTCTGGTTTCTTCTTACAGTATATTGATATCACACTCAGAATTTTAACTGACTGTCAATGACTTGCTTTATTAAGAACTTTGTTATCAAATGTTTCCATCATGAATCAGTTTATAAATCCAGAACATAACATTTGTACCGTAACTGTAAAAAAAATTAATAATAATAAGCCGTACGTCGTTCTGCTAATTTATAATTTTAAATTATAAATCCCAAAACGAAAGACTTTAACAGTTACAAACACAGTTTGCAGACAAACAAACAGAGCGACCTCCCTGTCTGCTGAGATGTCGAGTAGGTGATAAAGAAGTATGGAAGACACAGACACACACACACACACATCAGCTTGCACATCAGGTTTAGTGTTGGTAATTGGCACAAACATCAGAAAACGTTACCTATATTTTATGAAACCTTTTATAAGGGTTCAAATTACAGAACTTTTAGTTATATGTTTATTTATTTATTTATTAAAACTTTATGCACAAGTTACAAGACTGCACAACTGCGGACGTAATGCCATAGGCATTTTCTACCAGTCTACCTTAGGGTGATGCAGAGACAATAAACAGTAGGTGCAATAACAGAAAAAAAGACTAGAAAATATTTTTATTTAAAACATATAGGAATATATACATATATACATACATATAATAAACTTTATAAAGTTAAGAGAGATAAACAAGAAAAACTACAACAACTCAGTTCTGAGACGAATCTGCCAACTTCTTGCGTATATGTTCCCGAGCTTTCACTTTGAAAGTGAACTGACTGGTCACCGTCCTGATACTCTGAGGGAGCGCATTCCAAAGGAAAACCGCCTGGACAAAGAAAGATGATTTTATAAAACCAGAGCGGTGCGAAGGACATCGTAAAAGACAATTATTAGCGGAATATGTTCTGTGGTTGAAATCTCCAGATTCTAAGGCAACCTTGCTGGGCTATTGATTACTAGCGTAGAGTTCGGTAATTGTCCCACGGGATAGTACTACCGAGACAAAAAGTATTCTATCTGTAACCCAGGTTATAAACTATATGTGTGCAAAATTTCATCTAAATTCGTTCAGTAGTTTTTGCGTGGAAGAGTAACAAACATCCATCCATCCGCACAAACTTTCACATTTGTAAGTAGTAAGGAGAAAAATAGGAAATAGTGAGATCAGTAAGATAAATCGATCATCGATGCTTCTTTCGTTCTTTGCAGCGTGCCTGCCCAGTACTTTGACAAAAGATGGCAGACATTACGATAATGGCTATACTTTAGGTTCTCATAGACCGAGAGCATTCAACTGTAAACTGATAGCGCACTAACAGATAATTTCCGTAAGAAAAAAATATGTATTTTGTTACAAGTCAGAAAAGAAACAATGGAGATACAAAATAGGGAAAACAATGGTATACTCCCAACGGCCACCACTAAAACAGGCACCAGTGGTGGCCGTTAGATCAGTGCATTATTAGACTTCATGTCTACCTTTTGACTTAATGTCTACCTTTTGACTTAATGTCTACCTTTTGACTTAATGTCTACCTTTTGACTTAATGTCTACCTTTTGACTTAATTTCTACCTTTTGACTTAATGTCTACCTTTTGACTTAATGTCTACCTTTTGACTTAATGTCTACCTTTTGACTTAATGTCTACTTTTTGACTTAATGTCTACCTTTTGACTTAATGTCTACCTTTTGACTTAATGTCTACCTTTTGACTTAATGTCTACCTTTTGACTTAATGTCTACCTTTTGACTTAATGTCTACCTTGTCTTCTGATCTGACAGATTCATCGTGTTAGGTAACAACGCGGATCTAGATACTTAATATGTTACTTTTCTTTTGGTCGCGCCTTAGTCAACGTGATCGTCAGAATCTATTCTATGGGAACGTACTAAACGTACCTACCTCATCTAGTCTAGCTTTTTCCCAACTTTTTTGGGGTCGGCTTCCAGTCTAACCGGATGCAGATGAATACCAGTATTTTACTTGGAGTGACTGCCTATCTGACCTCCACAACCCAGTTAGTACTGGGTAATACGATACCCCTTAGTAAGACTGGTTGTCAGACTATCGGGCCACCTGTAACGACTGTCAAAGATCTTAAAATGACAGCCGGGATAAACGGCTTAACGTACTTTCCGAGGCACGGAAGAAACTCAGTATGTAATGGGTGGTCACCCATCCACGGACTAATCTAGGCAAGCGCGGCTTAACCTTGAAGATTGACCCATACAGCTGTTATTATTTAATCACGAGCCTACCTATGGGATGGAGAATATCCCATGTTCTATTCGAGTGCCTATCAATCAAATCCGTTCAATCGTTCAAGCATCAATAGGCAGTGACAGGCCAACTCAGATACCTACCTACCGACATGCAGACAGAGTTACTCTCGCATTCTTAGTATTAACTACACTCCTTGCCCCACATTACTCAAAGATACGAACCTATTTAGACTTGAAATAAATTAACAAACACTTTATTCCATTTAAAGGAAAAAAGGGTTTTTCTGCGTGGTCTATTCGTCACATCAAATGAGCAATAGTACAAAAGCTTTTATTTCAATTTCACACTAATTAAATGTAATAATCCCTTTTCAATGAATGTAAGCTGATTAAATTGTACAATTCCTTTATTTATAGGAGACCTATTCCATGAATAAATTAAACATTATAGAAATAATCCTAATTGAAATAGAAATTAGTAGGTTTACTATTTATTAATTTGCAACTCGTTGTTTTTTATTTTACTTTGGATTGAAATGGAAATTATAACGACAAATCTTCGCAGAAATAAGTTTCAGAAGTGTCGTATCCTCTCTCCAGTTTTAATGGAATCAGATACGTCTGATTAATGCCTGCCTCTAGGCTACGGCCTAGAGGCAGGTAATGACCCCGACTTGCGTGGTACAGGAGCGAAGCCCTAGCCGCCCAATAAAAGATCGGTTGTCTGTAAAGTCGGTTTACTGACGATAGTTGAACGTGACAACGTCATAAGAAAATATTGATGGAATGGTTGCATTATTCAAAAAATGAATGTGCGTTGAGCAATTGTTTTATGGAACGCCTCAGAGCGAGGTAACGCATGTTTTTTCGTGCGTGCAGCCGGCTCCATCGAATTATAAGACGTTGTCACGTCAATAAATCATAATAATACCAACCTATTACTGTCCCACTGCCGGGCAAAGAGCTCTTCTCATACAGAGAAGACTCATTGAGCATTATTCGACTTATAATTATAAGTCCAGGTTTCCTCACAACGTTTTCCTTCACCGATGTCAGTGAGGTCCGAGATAAACTTAGAAAATACGTACGAACTGAAAAAGTCACATTGGCAATTTTTTTTTTTTTTTTTAACTTGGTAAAATCATCAAATGAGTCCTCCCACCCAGGGCAGAGCGGGAGGGACTGTCAGACTTGTACTGACTAAAATCCACGGTGTCCTTCAGTAGCCCTTTATGTTCCAGGGTCACGGTAATTCTGTGAGTCCCGCGACCCCGGCAGGCTTTGGCCCTCTAGAGGGGGGCCCCGTCATTATGCTGACACTCTTTGAGTCGCGCGTCGCACGTCGCGCCGTCGACCCGGGCATGGTCCATGGTCGGACAGCGAGTCGCCCATTACTCGCCGCCCGCATACCCGCGCCTACGGTGGCCGGAGATCGTCTGCCGACGTCCGGCGCCGTGGGCGTCTACCACTGCAGCTGGTGTGGAGGGAGGACGCTGTCCTCTCCCTCACGCGGCCCGCCTCCTCCTTCGCGAGCATGACTGTTTCGCAGAAGGAGGCGACCGCTTCCCACTCCGTCTCGCCCCGCAGCATGGCCTCGACCAATGCCGGGCGCGAGAGGTCTCCGCCTATCGCCGCCGTGAGGACACGGCGGTGCTCTGCCCAAGCGGGGCAGTCCTGCACCGTATGCTCCACCGTGTCCTCCGGGCGGTCCTCGCAGTGGTGACACCCAGAAGTCACATTGGCACTTGCCTAGATTTGAAATCGAAACCTCGCTAGGCGTTTTATTTTGTGTAATTTATGTTATCACCACAGCTCTCAAAATTGTGAAGGAAATTATCGGTAGGAAAACGGCATGTTCAAGACTCGACAATTCGAAGACACATGTCATGTTTGTGACACCCAACAAACCGCAATGAGGCTGCGTGTTGGAGTATGGCCCTCTCCTTCTAACAGAGAGGAGGACTCGGCTGTGTCCTCAGTGGGAATGTTACAGGCTGATTAATTATATGGTATGGTAAAGATATGTGGGCGAAAGTGCCTAGCCGTGTAGGCAGATGTCCCACCTCTTCAGTTCTTCAGGGAACACAGCCTACCTGCCTATGACGCTATTTTATAAAAAAATAACCGAGTTACTGCTGTTTTTAAACATCTGCGTCATCCAGGGAATTGTGAACCTACCCGATATTTTCTGTTTTTCCGTAATACTAATTGACAATTCATTACATGCCTATTTGTATACGTAGGTATCTGTCTCATGGGAACAACTCTAATAATTGGACTGCCCCGTTGTATTTTAGTAACACAGACTACACATTAACACTAGGTAGAATATCGAAGGTCAGCGATTGGAAAGTATCAGTAATAATGTTCTTAACGGTTTTGTTGTACTACCTATCTACTATAGACCGACCGCTTTAATGAGTCCTCCGCCTTGCCCCATCAAAGGCACATTAAGCGTCCATAAAGTTCTAACAATACCCCACAGGTTTATTTGCTTTAAAATAACCATAATCCACGTAGGTATTACGACACTGATTGAACCAATACGTGATCAACCTTGAGAATATTTCATTTAAATTAATACCTTCCAGAGGAGTCATTAAAGCGGTCGGTCTATAGCTGCAATTTTCCTGTCAGGGTAATTATTATCATGAAATACAAGTAGGTAATGTAGTACCTACAGTACCAACTTGTGTTTAGGTACCTACAAAGTTTCATCAATGTCACTACTACTTCAAGGGTTTTAAATATACCCAAATAGGAATGCTTTTACCTGCGTGTTTTAAACATTTGAATAAACAAAACTACCACGTACAATAGGCTGAACAAATTGCAGCTTTTTTGTGTTAAATAACAACTTTGATTGAAACAAACAATGCCACGCCTGACTATTCACAAACATTTCTCATCATTTCGTTGCAAACAAGCTGCATTCTTGCTATTCATTTGTTTTCAAACAGCTCATTCAGGCAGTTTTGATGTAGGTACTCAGAAATGTCTGAATACTTTGTTGAGTGGGAATATCCTCATGGATACCTACGAAAAGGTTATATACTCTATGGATACCTACCCTCCGTCTGGGGCAAGCAGAGGGTTATGTCGTACTCTTACCGACTAAAAAAAACACTGTTTTTTTCTACCACCATCTGCCCCCGTAGCATGACCACTGTAGACAAGGATTTCTTTGACGGAAGAATCGACAAAATGACAGATTCTGTCGACACAATAACACATTTCTTTGCACTATTGTGTCATTTTGTCGATTCTACCGTCAAAGAAATCCTTGTCTACAGTGGTCATGCTACGGGGGCAGATGGTGGTAGAAAAAAAAACAGTGTTTTTTTTACAAACACCAGCACATCAAGCTACCGAAAATACTGAAATTGACAAATTTTCTCAATCAACCTCGAACCTAATGTTTTAGCGATAAAGTTGGAAATCTATTAATATAAGAATTTTTGACAGATTGTAGTAGCTTGATTTTGTGCTGGCGTGTATACCATGGCTGCTCTTCTGATGCGGGTAGAGTGAGACGCATGCACCCTCTCACAACAGAATACACAGTCAAATATTTACTTTGAAATTATAGAGCATTGGTAAATTAAACTAGGAAAGTATTATCTATAGGTAGGTGGGTACTGTAAAGATGTAGGTAACCTCTGTGTGTAAAAAATAAAATAGTTTCGCTTGCAGCAGTTAGTGTTACCTATGTTAAAACACTTGAGTACTAAGTGTCTGTTTGTAATTAAAAAATAACAGCTGTTTACTGAATGCGTGCCGTAAGTACAGTACTTATAACAAAACCATTTTTTTTTTGCCTGGCTCTTCCGGCTAATCTCCGAAACGACGGGACCGATTTTACGGGACTTTCACTAGCTGATAGCTGATGTTATAGGTAAGGAGTAACATACTACTTTTGTTTTAGAAAAGGATTAGGAGATTGAAATTGTTAACAAAATATGGAACTAATATTTTCATAACAATTTCACGCGGGCGAGGGTTGCGGGTAACAGCTAATTTCATAATAAAAAAAAGACAAACAATACAGACGTAGGCGGCCATAATGTAAAAAAAATCTTTTTACATCAAGACCGCCTCACTCTCCATCGACCCCAACATAGTTGGGAAAAAGGTTAAGCAGATGATGACCGGCGTAGACCGTGAATTGTACCGTATGGTGTCGGACGTAAAGAATAGCACCATCCCATATCTTCCCGTGGGTGTCGTAAGAGGCGACTAAGGGACTTACCAGAGAATGGGCAGCAGCGTTCTCTGTGACTGTATAACAACCATACTGCGATCGCCAACCCGCCTGCCAAGCGTGGCGATTATGGCAAAACCCCCCCAATGATGAGCGCAACACAAAAATGGCCCCGAGTACCCGGCAGCCCGTCTACCCTCGACTATGGTAGCGGTCGAGGTTACGGCGTGGCAAGGGGTGCGAAGAATCTCCGGAAGGGATCAGGCTGCCTATACCGACGACTTGACCTGGCAACATACAACACGCGTACACTCCGGACCGACGAGAAGATAACGGAACTCGAAGAGGAATTGAGCAGGCTGCGATGGAGTATTGTGGGATTATCTGAAGTCCGAAGAGAGGGGGAGGATACGATAATCCTGAGATCCGGCAACCTGCTCTATTTCCGAGAGGGTGACCGGCAGTCCCAGGGTGGTGTTGGGTTTATCGTCCACAAGTCCCTCGTGAATAACGTGGTGAAGATCGAGAGTGTGTCGACCAGGGTGGCGTACCTTATACTCAGAATATCCTCAAGATATTCGCTGAAGGTCATACAGGTGTACGCCCCGACCTCGGCACACCCCGACGACGAAGTGGAGACCATGTATGAGGATATTTCTAAAGCCCTGCATGGCTTCAACACTCACTTCACTTGTCATGGGGGACTTCAACGCGAAACTGGGCAAACGAGACGGGGATGAGCTGCAGGTGGGGCAATTTGGGGTTGGACGTCGGAACCACCGGGGTCACCAACTGGCTAGTTTTATGGAGAAGGAGGGCCTCTGTATGATGAACTCCTTCTTCAGAAAGCGTGAGCACAGGAAGTGGACCTGGCAGAGTCCCGATGGTGCAACTAAAAATGAGATTGACTTCATCATGTCAACCAAGAAGCAAATGTTCAATGAAGTCTCTGTGATCAATTCGGTGAAAACCGGGAGCGATCACCGCATGGTAAGAGGCACATTGAACATCAATATAAAGCTTGAAAGGTCTCGACTGATGAAGTCTACGCTCCGTCCAGCACAAATCCAGATCCAAAACCCCGAGAGCTTTCAGCTTGAACTCCAGAATCGTTTCGAGTGCCTAGGAAGCTCAGTGGACAAATGCAACGATGGGTTCGTGGAAACTGTCCATACGACTGGGTCTAAGTTCTTCAAGACACGTCGTGCACAGAAGAACAAAAAACTCTCTGATCATACTCTCGAGCTCATGAAGGAGCGGCGCGAGATGATCCTGCAGTCTTCAGACGAGGCGTGGAAATACCGGCAGCTCAATAGACGGATCTCTAAATCCTTGAAACGCGACCTCCGCCGCTTTAATACCGAGCGTATTAAAGACGCTATTGAGCGGAATAAAGGCTCCAAGGTATTTTCAAGAGATCTGGCTATTGGGCAGAGCCAGCTCACGAAACTGAAGACCGACGATGGCAGGATCGTATCCGCCAAACCGGAGCTGCTGAGGGAGATCGAGAGTTTTTATGGGCAGTTGTACACTTCAACTAGCAAACCCGTTGCAAATCTAGCTAACGACCCAAGAGCTAGACTGACCCGACACTATACCGAAGACATTCCGGATGTCAGCCTGTACGAGATTAGGATGGCTCTGAAACAGCTTAAAAACAACAAGGCTCCGGGTGATGACGGAATTACGGCCGAACTCCTGAAGGCAGGTGGAAAACCGGTACTTAAGGCAATTCAGAAGCTGTTTAATTCCGTCATACTCGAGGGGAAAACGCCGCAGGCATGGTGCAGGGGTGTGGTGGTACTCTTCTTCAAAAAGGGCGACAATGCCCGGCTGAAGAACTATAGGCCCATCTCACTTCTAAGCCATGTCTACAAGCTGTTTTCAAGAGTCATCACGAATCGTCTCGCGCGCAGGTTTGACGATTTTCAGCCTCCCGAACAAGCCGGATTCCGAAAAGGCTTTAGCACCGTAGACCACATACATACGCTGCGCCAGGTTATACAGAAGACCGAAGAGCCTATAACCTGCCTCTCTGCTTGGCGTTTGTGGACTATGAGAAAGCCTTCGATTCGATCGAGACTTGGGCTGTACTGCAGTCTCTCCAACGGTGCCAAATCGACTATCGGTACATTGAAGTGCTGAAGAGTTTGTACAAAAACGCCACCATGTCAGTCCGACTTCAGAACCAGACCTCGGAACCTATCCTTCTGCAGCGAGGTGTGAGACAGGGAGACGTCATATCTCCGAAACTGTTCACCGCTGCACTGGAGGATGTCTTCAAGGTTCTGGACTGGAGAGGGCTAGGCATCAACGTCAATGGCGAGTACATCTCTCACCTTCGGTTTGCCGACGATATAGTGGTCATGGCTGAGACCATGGAGGACCTCAGTACAATGCTCGATGACCTTAGTAGAGCTTCCGAAAAAGTGGGTCTAAAAATGAACATGGATAAAACCAAAGTCATGTTGAATGCCCATGTAACACCCACTCCTATCAAGATCGGAGACTCTACACTCGAAGTTGTAGACGATTATGTCTACCTGGGACAAACGGTCCAGTTAGGTAGGTCTAACTTCGAGAAAGAGGTCAATCGTCGAATCCGACTCGGCTGGGCAGCGTTCGGGAAGTTGCGTGGTATCTTCTCGTCCAACTTACCGCAGTGTCTCAAGACGAAAGTCTATGACCAGTGTGTGTTGCCAGTGATTACATACGGGACCGAAACGTGGTCGCTCACAATGGGCCTCATCAGAAGGCTTAAAGTCACCCAAAGGGCAATGGAGAGGGCTATGCTCGGTGTTTCCTTGCGTGATCAAATCAGAAATGAGGAGATCCGCAAGAAAACCAAGGTTACCGACGTAGCCCGAAGAATAGCCAAACTTAAGTGGCAGTGGGCAGGGCACATTGCTCGCAGAACGGAACCGGTGATCCGGTGAACCCGACCGGTGATTTCTACGGTTGCTCGCAGAACAGATGGCCGATGGGGCCGAAAAGTTCTGGAGTGGCGACCGCGAACCGGAAGACGCTGCGTTGGAAGGCCTCCCACTAGGTGGACCGATGACCTCGTAAAGGTTGCAGGGATCCGCTGGATGCGAGACGCACGGGACCGGTCAATGTGGCGACACTTGGGGGAGGCCTATGTCCAGCAGTGGACGTCTTTCGGCTGAAATGATGATGATGATGATGATGAGATGATGACCATGTACCTACTTTTACTTAAGAAGAAACACGATTCACACGAATAAACATATTTGAATTTAGACTTATGTTCATTATCTAACTGGTCTCCGACAAAGCAGTAACGAAACGTAACTTTGACATAACGTTTGCTTGTCCAACGTCAACAAGTAAATGTCAAATTGAAGTGAAATGTTGCGATATCACTGATTAGAAAAGTTTGGACTCAAATATCTAAATAAGAATAAATATTCAGTGTAGTGTTTGTAGTGTTAATTTACCCAAAATGTCGGCTACGACATCTTATAATAATGAAAAAGTGGTGATGGGTGAAGTGGAGTACCCGGCAAACGATCCAGCTTCTGGGGCGTTTTTCCAACCAGATTACAAGAAGTAAATAAACGTTTTATGTATTATTTGCTGTATTGAAGCATCTATTGATACTTCAAACTAATATTCAAGTAATTTTTCCTTATAAATACAAATAAATATGTATTTTTACAATGACATGGTTTTCAGGAAATACACAAAATCTCGGAACATTATCAAACTTTTCATATTATTTTACAATATATACATCAAATACATACAACTATACAATGTTCCCCATCAAATTCTAACACACAAATACTGTGTAATGTAATAACACAGAACAACTTAGTTTTGAAACTATTTGTGTGATTCAGGAATGAAGACTTAAAACTGATGTTAGACGGGTCCAAGGACTCGCTCAAGCTAGAGGCTATGAAAAGGATCATTGGCATGATTGCCAAGGGAAGGGATGCTTCAGATCTGTAAGTATTACTGGTGTCACAGTTTAACAAAACATTGTTTACCTTCACTTGTAACTTCCAATGGATCAATGATTGTGGTAGAACTTTCACTATACAATTTTTTTGTATAACAACATCGTTGGCTGGCATGGTCATGTACGTAAGACCAGAACCCTTAAATAAATAAAGATAAAAAAACAACATCCTTCCTAACTATTGTTATAAAAGTGAAAGTAAGTTTGTTTGCTTATCAAACTTACTTACTTTTCACACCTGGTTCCGGCCCCATAGTAAGAAACGGGCTTTACTATGATACCGAAAGCGGGTTCTGCTTGCCCTAGTACCTATTGAGTAGAATGGGCAAGAAATTCCACTACAAAACCTCAGTTACATTGTCCCTAATTTTATTACTATCAATAAAATGATCAATTTAAAAACTTATTTCTACAGGTTTCCAGCGGTAGTGAAGAATGTTGTATCTAAGAACATTGAGGTGAAGAAGCTGGTGTATGTTTACCTAGTGAGGTATGCTGAGGAACAACAAGATTTGGCATTATTGTCCATCAGTACCTTCCAGAGGGCTTTGAAGGTAATATTATTCTTTAGAAAGTACCTAATGATGGTATGGTTAATAAAAAACACAATTTGAATTTGTCACCTTTAGAAAAATACATAAAGGGTGTAAATAGACCCTTAACATAACTGAAAGGCACTTGTTCTCCCCGTCTTTGCGATCATTCTTTTGTTCTAGACCATACCTGGGAACCTTCTAGTTATGGAGATATTGGGGGTCAAAGTTCCAACTTTTTCACAAGTTTTTTTTAAATTCATGTTTTTAATGTAAGATTTTTACTTTACACACCTCCACGACCCCCATACTATTCAATCCATCCATCAGCACAATGCTTTGAGTGCTTTCCATCGAGTCCTACCTTAAAACGTGATTTTGCACCCCAAAAAAAAAGTCGATTCCCAGCAATATTTTTTGCGTAAAGTTACTTAGTTTGATGTACAGAATGCTTGGTTGACGGGTATGTCAAGGGTCTGTTTACACCCTGTATAATATTTGATCTCAGAATCAAAGCTCAATTTCACTAAAACTATCAAAAGTAAACTATCAAGTTGGATAAAGTGAAAATATAATATAACAATCATTCGTTATAATATCATTCATAAAAAAATAAAATGTTATAATTTATTTTGGCAATACGAAATCGCTGTTTTCTGAGTTAGATTACAAAACCTGTCTCTGTACAATACAACCAACACCAACTAACACCTTATATTTAATCCCCAGGACCCCAACCAGTTGATCCGTGCAAGTGCCCTCCGTGTCCTGTCATCCATACGCGTGCCAATGATAGTGCCTATTGTGATGTTAGCCATCAGAGACTCGTCTAGTGACATGAGTCCGTATGTTAGGAAGACCGCTGCTCATGCTATACCCAAGTTGTACAGGTAAGTCTGTTTGTGTGTTCATCAGTTGTTTAAAAAGTAATCAGTTAGAATTATAATTGGATGGCACCCTATATCTTTTTCATAACAGCTAATCAGTCTATCTTTCTTTATCGTGACGTTCGTGCTAGAGTTTTTTTGCCACCCATAGCCCTCTGACTTGGCTTTACATGCCACCAAGAAATATCTCTTGGGCGTGCTGGTTTTCCTAAATAATCTATACTAATATTATAAAGAGGTAAAATTTGTTTGTATGGAGGGAGTAATCTCCGGAAGTAATGAACCAATTTTAAAAATTGTTTCACTGGTAGAAAGCTACATTATTCGTGAGTGCTATAGGCTATAAATTATAAAGATATCATGCATATTAGCCGAGTTATCACAATTTTTGCGAACGAAGTCGCAGGCGAAGTGCTAGTATTTTATACAACTACATTCGTTTGAAAGCCACGTAGAATCTAGCACGCGCACCATGATCACCAATCGTAGAAACGGAAGGTACTACTTAAGTACCTACAACTGATGTGATGGAAAAAAATACCCTAAATTTTATTAGGCGTGAATTATACAGAAACGGCGTAAGGTGAAGGCGCAGCGCAAGCGTGGAATTTATAACGAAACGAAAGAACGGCGTGCCTGCGCCGCGCTGCTTGAGTGTAATTCACGTCACGTCGCCTACGTACATTTTGTATGAAAACGTTTTGAAGCGGCATCATGCCTGCGCTGTGCCTGCGCCGCGCCTTCACCTTACGCCGTTACAATAACAAAGCATTATGAGTTTTCATTTGGGCCCTTGATTAAAAATTTCAATGGTATCGGACTCTACTAAAAACTACTTGACGACCCCTGTTCTATACGTCGTGTTACGTCGGTTGGCAGTGGCGGGGCAAGACCACAATTTTATGTGGGCAAGGTACATTTAGCGAGGCCCGGAATCGGCATCGACTCGGAATTCACATTTATCATTGGAAAGGCCATAATTTCAGGAACAAAATGGTACATAATATTACTTACCAAACAAAACTCCAACAGCTTTCACTTCAACCACAGAAAAAATAAACTGCAAATAATTCACTTGAAATGTAATCGCGGAAAACATTTTTATTAATCCTATACGAAACAACGCCATCTAGCTTAAAATATCAGAAACTAAAATGGCTTTGTGAGTACAAGACCGAAGGATGTCCCTGTTAGAAAAATTAAAAAAAAAAAACAGTGCGCTGTCAACATAAAATATATATTGGCCAAAATTGCCCATGTACAATTTAGAGTTTTCGTTCCGGTCCCAATTTTGCCAATGGGTTTTTGAGGTGCGAGGCCCTCTCGTACCGCGAGGCCGTAGGCGGTGGCCCACGTCGCCTACGCCTAGCGCCGCCTCTGTCGGTTGGTTGGTTGGTTGGTGGTAAGTGTGTACAATAAAGCAAAAGCTGAAGCGACACGACAACCAATCAAACTATGCAAACCCAAATTAAGGTCAGGTTATACTAGATATGTAGAGCTGGATTTGTCGCCGTTTGTACCAAACCCTTAATTCATGTAACACTTCTTGTGACCACTTTCTTCTTGGTTCACCATTGTGTGAACTTATTTTTCTCAAGAAAATCTTAGTATCTGTATCAATTATAATGTGATTTTCTCCCAACAGCTTGGACCCTGAACAAAAGGAGGAGCTAGTATCAATTATAGACAAGTTGTTATCAGACAAAGCGCCACTTGTAGTCGGTTCAGCGGCCATGGCTTTCTTTGAAGTGTGCGGCGAACGGATGAGCCTTATACATAGGAGTTACAGGTAAATAGTAAATTGAGTGCATTAAAGTATCTTTAATCAAATAAATGAGTTGCAGCACGCGTAGTATGGCCACCGAAGAAACAGGTCGACGGAAGAATCGACAAAATGACAGATTTCTTTTGTTGATCTGACATTTTGTCGACGCTTCCGTCGAGAAAACCCTTTACTACGGTGGTCATGCTACGCGTGCTGATTTTGTTATATAAGGAGGAAAGCATTTAAGTCTCCATTGTCGTGTCTGACAGGCTGACTGTGCGTTCACACAGGCGAAACATTCACATGAAAATGTGTTGTCTGATGAGATAGAATATGTCGATCGAGAGAAGAGAGAGGGAGAGCGAAATAGAATAGCATTTATTTGCAAATATGGGTAATACATAAGTAGGTAGTAGTAGGTATACATCAGAGTTCTGCCATATTTCACCATTCGGCATGCAAACATTTTCATTTTAAAAATTGTTAAAATAAAATTCTCATTAAAACATTAAATTGATTATTACATTCACAAAATAAAGTTATTAAAATTCAAATTGTCATTACAACATTAACTTAATTATTACATCAAATAACAAAAAATATTAACATTAATGCATACATTAAATAAAATTGATAAAAAATTAAATTGTCATTAACAGTATAAGAATAAGTAAGTAAGTCGTGGTCGTACATTAATAAACAAACAAACAGTATACAAAAACAAATAGAAATGTGTTTCACCAGTGCGAACTCACAATGGTTTTTACAGGCATATTATATCAGTTTTCACTATTCATGCATGCCAATGTATTTTCTGCACACTGTTTACCAAAGTATACTTGTAACCGGCAACATAACCAAATACTTTATTAGTGAAATTATTCCTATTTGTCCACAGGAAACTCTGCGCTCTACTAGCAGATGTTGATGAGTGGGGACAGCTGACATTGCTCAATGTGCTCACTGTTTATGCTAAGACATGCTTCGCAGATCCTAATAGTGAGGTAAGCAGAATCATTACTCTACAATAACGACCTGCAGGTCTTAGGTTATACAACGTATTGTTTAAACGACCTGAATATAATCGGCATTTGTCTCCACTGGTGTGTGGTATTAATACAGTGTGTAGCATTGTCATTTCACAGTGATGTCCTAGGCTAAAGCAGTATAAAGAGAAGGTTAGATTTTTCCTCATACTCCATAGAATATGTAGGGTCCTACAACTAGAGGGGTGTTTTCTGGTGTCTGGTGGGCTACTCTGTCCACTGTAAATGTTAATCGGGTCGAAATCTGCTTGCGCGATTTTGCGTGACGTTACCAATGATATGTACTTCATTGTTGATGCAATGCACGTTACTCCCTTTCGAATGTCCAGCATGAAATCAGGGTAGAAGAACTTCGAGATCTTTTCTTTGACATAGTACTGTTGAGGTCCCTGATCTATTCATAAAACGACCCCTTTAATATTTCTTCCCAGACCTACTCCAGCGACAGCGACACCGACAAGCCGTTCTACGAGTCATCAAGCGACGGCACAGCTCGCAAGCACTCGTCCACCTCGCCCAGCTTAGACGCCGACCATCGCTTGTTGCTGCGAGCTGCCAAGCCGCTGTTACAGAGCAGGAACTCCGGTGTTGTGCTGGCTGTGGCGCAGCTGTTCTATCATTGTGGACCTGGTAATGTTACACATACTTGTGTCATCATCATTTGTCTAGCACTCGTCCACCTCACCCAGCTTAGCCGCCGACCATCGCTCGTTCCTGCCAGCTGCCAAGTAGCCAAAACCCTCTAGACGGAATTTCTGTTTAATTATAATTTAACTAGTATGTTATTATAATTGCAGAACACGACTTGGTAATGGGGAGTGAGAACAGATGTAAATTTATAAAACTCAATGTTTTATGATAAATAAAATTCTCCCTGCTTTATAACACTAACTAATAAAAATGATGTCGTAGTAGAACTGTATGATAATTAAGTTGTTTATTAGCTATTGTAATTTCAATGTTTCTTTTTCGTAGCTCAAGAATTGCCACCGGTCGCGAAAGCCATGGTTCGTCTACTGCGCGCGCCGCTAGAAGTTCAAAGCGTTGTACTCAACTCAATTGCCTCACTTACTGTCACCAGAAGGGTAAGACACAAATCAATTTCTAAATTAAATAATTAGCAAAAAAATTTCACAGCTATTAATTTTAATGATTTTTAACATATTAACATACCTATATTGGTATATCAGGCAACTCACAACATAGTAAAGGTTGACTGGTAGAAAATGCATATGGCATTAAGTCCGCCTCTGTACTTTGTGCCTAAATGTTTTATAAATAAATAGTAATAGTTCAATTTCAGCCTGAAGTTTGTCGGGCCATTCTAAAGAACTAAAACTGTGAACAGGTTCATAAGCTTGTTACCTCCTATACTTGTTGTTTCTGCTTGTTAATCCTAACAATTTCCCATTCCTCCACAGACACTCTTCGAACCATTCCTCAAATCTTTCTTCGTACGCAACTCAGACCCGACTCACATCAAACTACTCAAACTCGAGATCCTCACGAACTTAGCAACGGAAGCCAGTGCCGGCGTCATCCTGAGAGAGTTCCAGACGTATGTGACGTGCAGTGACAAGGCCTTTGCCGGAGCTACGATACAGGCTATAGGCAGGCTCGCTGTGGCTATACATTCTGAGACTGAAACCTGCTTGAATGGGCTGTTACATTTACTTTCGAGTAAAGATGGTGAGTATTTTTACCCACAACTCCGAAATTTTGGTCCATTCCACAAGAAGCGTTAGTTTTCCGGACTATCGTTCACCAGGCCATATACTATCTCTATCCAAAACAACTGAGTCCATTGCTGAAACTTGTCTGAATGGGTTGTTACATCTGTTGTCCAGCAAGGATGGTGAGTATTTTTATAAGGTCGGTAATAAAAATTGAAGGGAAGGCCCCTTCAATTTTTAGTATGCTAAATTTCACCCACGGCTTCACTCCCTTACGGGTGATCTTTTACCATTACAATTTAATATATTTTAAAGGGGTCTGGGTTTCCACCATACAAAGTGTCTGGCAGTGGATGACATCAATCATCATACTATCTCTTAATGAATAGGACAAAATTGTACGCTTAATAGTATGGTGTTCATGAACATCTATTCAGCACACCTTAGCGACCTGTTACCTACCAAAGCCAGCACGGCTGACTTTTCTAAATAGCCAATCGTTCTTACTTGTCGTAATCTACTTCCTTAGAAAAAAAACAGCTTTTATAAAATGACGTAGGTCTCGCATTCACGTGATCTTGGACCATGTTGGTGAAGAAAGAACTTCTGAATTGGTATCTGTTTTGACGAGAAATGTTTTATTTCAAGTTGTCAATGTCTAATATAATGTTGGTCATACACAGAATGGGTGGTGTGCGAAGCTGTGGTGGTGGTGAAGCGCGTGGTGGGTGGTGGAGCTACGTCTGCGAGAGCTGCAGTGTCCAGGGCTGCTAAGCTTCTGCGATCTGACAGGTAAGACATCATCAGCCTACACCAGTTTTCTGCTAGATATTATGCCTCTGTACAGTCACGTCATTCAAATCGATTCTCCACACTTATCCACTTGCTGGAAAAGGCTACAATGTTGATGATTATACTTTTTGTCTGATTTTGGGCATGAAGAAGCTGAAGATCTGTCGTACCGGCTACGAGCCATGCATATTTACCTAAAGTTTGAGTGTTGACTGGTATGGAGCGCGCGTCAGGTCCTATTCGATATTTCAGCAGCAAAATTAGTTTTAATATTTTTTTACTTCTTATTTTCAACAAATTTCTTGCTTAACCAGGCAAGAAATTTATATAATTACATACTTTTTAGAAGAATTATTGGCATTTAAAGAAACCGCTTCCATACTTTTGTACTCTTTGTCGGGAAAAAACGTACTTTAGGTAAATATGCACTCGAATATCCGATTCCTAGTTATCAGACACTTGGTCAATTTTGGAGACCAAAGTCACTTCCCCCCTTGGCTGAAGAGTATTGACCAGTACCTACAGCATACTGACCAAAAACTGAAGTCATGTATGATGTAATTAAACTGCCTTGTTTTACGTACAGATTGGCAGGCAACGCTCGCGCGGCTGCAGTATGGTTGGTGGCAGAACATGGTGCGAGACATCCTAGAGCTGCTGCTATCCTGGCGCATATGGCCGCTAACTTCGCTGACCAGGTAAAGACGTACTGCCCCTTGACTTTGCGGCACGGATCTAATAATTACGGAACACGCAACTTATAATATTTTAAGTAATGGACAAGAAAAGTAATTAATTAGTTCTGCGTAGATGGGTTTAAGGATTTGTTACTTTAATTCAACTGGCATAGACTTCCTTGCTGAAAACTTTGCCGTAAATGCCACTAATAGTGTTTTGTATTAGTCGCTTCTCATTCAAAACAAATTTGCCACGTGCAGCGAAGCTTTCGACTTACAACCTTATTACAACAGGTATAAGAGCTCATCGGCCGTTAGTAATGGGAAAGACCGTTAAAAGCTAATTGTAGATGGCGCGACCATAGCTAGGTCTTAATATGACCAATGAGGTCAAGCTATTTTGAAATATAAAATGACATTACCATACTTTCAACCAATGACGGTGCTTGGAACCAGCTATGCTAGCGCCATTAGTTCCACAGTTACCATCCCCATTTAAAAAGTATCAAGTTAGAAGTACTATACCTTGTTTGTTTGCCCATCGCATCTTAATTCCCTGATCATTATAATCTAGATCTATTCAAAGTTTGAGTGAATCGGTTTCTTCAAGGCAAGCGTACTGCACCCTAAGCCGCATCATCGGTTCACAGGCGAATTGCCAAACGCAAGCCTATTTAGTATTAAAAAAAATAAGCTCGCCTTGTAACCTATCTGCTGTCTCAAAAAACCCGCTCAACACTTCTCTTCTCCCACAGGACGAGCTAGTAAAGCTGCAGCTACTCTCTCTCGCCGTGAAGCTATCAGTGACGCAACCAGACACTATCCCTGTCTGCCGCTACGTGGTCTCGCTCGCACGCTATGACGTCAGCTACGACGTCCGCGACCGCGCGCGCATGCTGCGTCGGTTCATGGAGCCGGCGCCGGGGAAGGTGCTGCATCACTATGTCGCTGATATATTCTTGCCGGAGAAGCCGAAGCCTGATATACACAGTAGTTTTAAAGGTGAGTTTTTTTGTTATAGTCTTGTACTTTTATAATTAACGACATTTGTTCTTATTTACATAACGTTTAAATTGCAGTAACTAACTATGTCGTGCATCACACGACTGCTGTGAAGTTCTTAGCGTCGACATTGATAAAAAAATATTATTCAAAACACTTCCTCGAAAACTGGTTCTTATCGCACTACGATTAAGTTCAACATGCAATGTATTTCCCACGCGTGGATTTTTTCATTTATCACAACGTGTACGGAAATAAAAAATTCCCCAGATACTTATACTAAGTTCTAATTGGTTAAATGAGAGTGGGTGATTGTGTTTTTTTTTTTATTTGGGCAAAGAGATCAAAGTTGTCATATCTCGGAAACATGACACGTGAGAACATTTTGCCTCGTACAAAACTTGTTTGTATTGATACCAACTATCGATCGAATAATAAAGGTGTTATGCGTGGCCGCAACTTTGAAAAAATTTCGAAATTTTGAAAGGTTTTATACACAAATCTTCCAAACCCTTTTCTATTTTGAATATTAGGCTGTTTAGTGGCTTCATACCTTTGCTTAGCAAGGCGCGAAAAAAAAAGAAAATTAAAAACATAGTTTCCTAATAATTCATGACAAAAATACTTTTCGTTCTATTATTTTGTTTCTTCGAAAGTGTGTTGAAAAACGTCGTTTGATTTACGTGAGCATTTGTTAATTTAGTTCTCGGCTCCATAACAACCTCGCCTCGGTTGTGAATTCCTCCTCGATTGCAATAACAAAATTTCCCCACTTATATCAAAATGTACTATTATTAACTTATCGCTGCCACGGTGACTATGACAACCCAGAACCAGGATAAGACCTGCCTCGTCCTCTAACGCATTGGTAACAGGTTCGAGGATATCACATCCGTCTACTTCAAACCTCTATGCACTTGATAGGGCTGGATCTCTTGTAACTCTGTATCTGGACAATGATTGTGACAGTGTCATCGTTTGGATAGAAGGCCTGTCCCTTTATATATTTCTCCCACGCTATGATGCATCTTCCCTGGCATGGCGCAGACCGCGGCACGTTCACGGTGGGGTCGCTGTCGCAGTACATCGGGCTGGCGGCGGGCGGGTACCGCGCGCTGCCCGCCTGCCCGCGCAGCACGCTGGCCGCGCACCTGCGGGAGCCCGCGCCCGCCCGGCACGACGCGCCGCCTGACAACCATGATGACACGCAGGTAATATATACTAAGAGAGTGGGTGGCATACTGAGGCGCCTTTTGTGCTTACAGAAAAAATATCATTTCTTTTAATCCATGAGGAAGCGCCCGACTCTTCCTCCTAATAGCTCACAGTGCAAGTGTGCAACCTTCTGTAGTGTGGTACTTCTACCGTTATGCACTAGTTATCTATGAATGCACACGCGTACTAAGGGTACATCCATAATTACGTCACACGTTAAAAGGGGGGACGGGGTCAACGAAATGTGACAAAGGGTAGGAGGGGTCCTAAATTTCGTGACATCTCAAATAAAAAACAAAATTTGAACTATTAACGAAAAACTCAAAAGATTTTCAACTTTATCTGTATGAACATGTAAAATTGCAAAATATACGACGTCACACAGAGGGGAGTCTCATAAATGTGACCAGCTGTGACAAGGACAGGAGGGGGAGTAAAAAAGTCCTGATATTCTTGTGACGTAATTTATGGATGGCCCCTACGATAAATTGAAATAAAAACACTGGGTCGCGTCTTCATGGACTGAACAATCTAAACGTAGTAATATCAACTGGAATATTTCCAGAAAAACAAAAGTTTCTACTCTGAACCGGAGAGCAGTGGCTCCGGGTCTGCCTCGTCTTCTTCAGAAGCCAGCAGCTCGGAAGACTCTTCCGAAGAGTAAGTGAACAAACATCATAATTTAGGGCGAATTTTCACAATTTCAAAAGTGAACGAGATCAGCGCATTTCAACTGCGTTCACGAGCTGTCAATATTCCGTAGCAATGATGACACAGCTATTGAACGCAGATTGAATGTGCTAATTGCACAATTTCATTGATTAAATTCGCCCTTAGAATTTAAATACAGATGCATTTACGTTGTAGGATGGAGGATGCAATAACGTTATCTTTATCATTTTCTTCTATTAAGGGAAGAGAGCACCACTGAAGACAAGAAGCCAGAGAAACCCGCAAAAGAAACTAATAACTACCGGTGAGCAAACTACAAGCTTTTTGTAAAATCAAAATATTTTATTTCACATAGGCCTACATGGGCACTTATAAAACGTCGAAAAAATGTGCACGGTTCGGGTTGGTCGTTTCCTATGAGAAGAAACGGCATGAAACTCCATGGTTACTCTTTTCAAATGACATGGAAAAATTTATTTTTAAGATTTGCAACAATATTTGCGTTAGTTTAGAAAAGCAGCTCTAATATGATGTATCTAAAATTTCTCACAAAAAATTATTCCTGGATAAAAAATCAACCCTGAACGAAAGAAAACATTATTCTACTCGAATTATCTATACAAATAAATACAATTGAAGTGTCTGTTTGTAATTTCAAAATGACAGTTTTTCACTGAATGCATATGAAAGTATTGTAAGCGCCGTGCTCATACAGTACTTATAATTTTTTTTTTTTGTGTCTGTCTATTTGTTCCGGCTAATCACCGAAACGGCTGGACTGATTTTGACGGGACTTTTACTGGCAGATAGCCGATGTTATAAGGAGTCACTTAGGCTACTTTTACTTTAAAATAAAATACTTATTTTATTTTAGAAAAAGGATTGGAGCTCCGTGCAAAAAAAATAAAACCCAAAAAAAATTGGTAAAAAAAATCCGATTCAAAGAAAGTTATTTTTTATAATAATTTAACGGTTTGTATCAATTTGTATTTGTTATCATGTTGTCGAAAACGGCTCTAACGATTTCGAAGGAAGTTGCAATAAGGAGTTTTACGGGGGCGAAAAATTGATCTAGCTAAGTTTAGATCTGGGAAAATTTGTTTGTTCAATTTTCATCTGAGCAGAGCTCGGTCGCTCAGGTACTTATATCATATAAATTGTATAATGTAATAAATTGATGGGTTTGATTTAATTTTAACTCTTGTGTGTTGTGAATCCATATAGTATAGTACTGAATTTTTATTTAAGAAAAAAAATAGGGTCCCGTGCAAAAAAAATAAAACCCTTGAAACAAAACAAAATCCAATTCAAATTGCCAAACAATATTTTTATAATAATTTCACGTGAACGAAGGTGGCGGGCAACAGCTACTGGGAAAATTCCATTACACAATCTATCTCTCATAGATCATCTAACTCCGCCACATCGGACAGTGATTCGGACAGCGAATCGGACAGCGCGTCCGACAGCGGGTCGGATGAGTCGGCGGACAGCAGTGAAGACGAGGCTAGTAAGAAGATTGATGTTAGTCGCGAAAAGAAGGTATGTACAGAAGATTTATTATTATAGAAGAATATGATGGTAATGTAGGATTACTGTAGACAATGTAGGGTAATTTATTTATTTGTAGATCATTTTCTCTTTGACATAATAGTGATTTTAGCTATGGTTGTGTTAGTTATGTAGATATATTATTTATGCTGTTTATGGTGTATGTTTATGTATTTTATCAATAAATATGTGAGCACTTTTTATAGCTCTTTTATTTTAATTTCTACAGCATGCTGGGTACTATACCCCTTATTTTCACTTTCCACTCCTTATCAATTATAATCAAATCAACAAGCTAGTTCATTTCATTGTCGTTATTATATTATACCTTGTGAATTAAAGTTCAATGAATTAACACATTGTCATAAAAAAGCTGTTTATTTTATGACAATATGATTAATTCATATTCCGTCCTTTGCACGTCTCGACAATACCCTTTTCACTTCATCTTTGCATTTCTCAACAATACTTTGTGAAGCATGTCACACATCACGGCTGTCATCTACAAAGGGTTGTATTATAGGATGCATAGTAAAGGTGTTCGTCCACTCTGTATAGTCCTCGTAAGATTTGACCAAGATTATGTCTGGACTATGAGAGATACTTTGATCTCTGTTTCACACCAACGAAACAAACTACTACACTGCTCTGGTAATCGGACACACTGAAAAAAAAACACTGACCTCAACTAGTATATACAGGGTGGCCGGAACATTGATTCTCAAAAAATCAGAAAAAAATTAATAACTCGAAAACTATGAAAAGTCGCGGAACATACATGGGAGTGATTCGGATACCCCACGGTACGAGAGACCTAAATTTTATTTTTGGACGTCAATGTTCCGGCCACCCTGTATATCTAAATTATTTTCTTATTTTGACGAGTAAAAGTGTTAAGTAAAAAACAATTAACAGAATAAACATTATCTAAAAATTTTCAAGCAGATCTTTACAATTTCACTCACAAATATTCTTCCAAATTGTAGCAAAACGCCCAGCAGCAACCTACTAATGAAGAACAGAAGAAGAATGAGAAGTCCAACCTAGAGCTGCTGCTGGAGCTGGACGAGGTGGCCAGCTCGCTGCCCACCATGACGCCCACGTGCGGCGGCCTGCTGTCGCCGCCCAGCCTGCCGCCGCCAGGGATTGGGGATGGTGACTATACTCACATTCGTTGAACTCATTTTAAGTTGAGAACTTGTCAAACATGTAGTCAGATGAGTCGTTCCTGTAATTTGTACGATAAGTGTCATACATTTATTTTGAGAAAACTGTTTTGAAAAACAAGGGAAGTTTCAAGAAAATTTCAGAACATGAATTTTACGGCACTTAACTTCCAGTGGTACTTTTTTGAGAAATTGAAGCTATGAGTTATTAGAAAAGTAGTATTTGGGCATCCTGAACGGCGCAAGATTTCTCATAATCAGTCGGAGGGGTGGAAAATTTCCAAAAAACCTTTAAAGTTTGATTTCTCCAAAACAACCCAGTTTGGACTCCAGGTTATCGGGCTCAAAATTGTTGCAAATTAAAGGTAGCACCCATTTCAAGGAAAGCACTCAACGAACAATCACCCTGTTTTTTTTATTGTTGATACATTGTAGTTAAAGTGCATTATCTGATAACACTTCGAGTCGAATATGCCTGGACATCTAATTGGACGGGACTAGATGGATAGGTCGAGTCGTAAATCAATTAGCTTTTGCCCGCTCGGTAGTCGAAAATATGTATTATCTATCGATAACCATACCATACCTATAATTATCTATTATACAAGCTGTTTCCGTCCCCAGCGGACAGTATAACCCCGGTGGGCCCGGCGGGCTGGGCGTGCCGCAGCACGTCGCTGGTGGGGCGCGTGTCGTGGCGCGGCGTGTGCGTGTGCGTGCGCTGGTCGCGCGCGCCGCACCTGTACTCGCACACCATGTGCGCGCTCGACCTCGTCTTCACCAACCACAGTGCTAACGATGTCACTAACATTAGGATGCATAAAAAGGTACATAAATAACACACTCATTTCTTTATTACTTTTTGACGTGACAACGTCTTATAATTCGATGGAGCCGGCTGCACGCACGAAAAAATGAGGCGTTACCTCGCTCTGAGGCGTTCCATAAAACAATTGCTCAACGTACATTCATTTTTTGAAAAATGCAACCATTCCATCAGTATTTTCTTATGACGTTGTCACGTTCAACTATCGTCAGTAAACCGACTTTACAGACAACCGATTTTTTTTACCGGGCCGTTTTTTACCGCACATGGACTCTCGACGTCGGCGTCGCGCCGTTCGTTGAGAATACAACAGAGCGCATCCGGCCCTGGTGTGTTATAAAAGTGCTCTATTGTTTTTCTTACTTCCAGCACTATGGTGAGCTTTGAAAATCTAGTTCACAGTAAAAAAATCGGCCATGCAAATGTGCGCTTACTGATGTATTTTTTTGAAAAAAATAATGGAATATATTATAATATTCGAAAAAGATGTAAAGGAATGCTGAAGATGCTGAAGCATCTTACAATAATCCTTGTCCAAAAATATTGAATTGATTTTTTTTTAAATATACAAAAATACTCATGACAAGTAATATTCTCAGTCATGCCATAATGCCAACACATTCTCTCTTCAATGAATACTTTTCTTTCGCAGACACTAACCGGATCCCGCAGCATCCACGACTTTCCGCCGGTCCCGCTGCTAGTACCGTCCGGCACAGCCACCGTGACACTGGGCGTGGACTTCGCAGATACCATACAACCTATTGAGTTTACTATTAGCGGCTCTATAGGTAAGTTACGTGTAAAATAATATCATCCCTGCTCTTATTTATAATCTGACGGGTTTTACGACACCCACGGAAATAAAGAGGCGGTTACTTCAATAATATTAACCCTTATTAGTTTAGATTTCTGATACATTGAATAGTAAACTTTATAAACAATATTATAAAGTACAAATGAAACCATTTTGTAGAGAAGCCCATTATTTCTGCCTCGATATTGCCACAACTTTGCACTTTATCTCGTTGAAGACAAAGTTTATTATTCAATGACATTGAAATTGCTTCTCGTTTCTCTCAGTCTGCAATGAGCTTCAGTCACTCCAGTCTTACTCCTTGTACACATAGTAACTTTATTATTTTCTCTTATATTTTAGGCGAAGTACCCTTATCGATAACGCCGCCGGTGGGTGAACTGATGAGATCGGTTACCATGTCCCAGGCACGGTGGGACTCCGAACACAAGAAGTTGAGAGGAATGACTGAGGTAACTAATTCACTTATAAAGGAAATCGGCTTGAGCCGATCACGTATATCACCACACTATTGTCGGTATCGATCGGGTCACATTGTCCGAGCCGAACCAGGTGAATGATGCCTTTATCGCTTGAGATAAAGGGCTTTCTAACTAGCTCAGGCCGCATGTACCATGTGTTCATTCTTTTAATAAATAGACGGCGACCGATCAGTTTGATCGCTTAAAAATATAAATATCGATTAATGAACAACCAACCATCGATCGATATTGTCTTTTCTGGGAACCACAGAATATTATTTTTACCACAGAACAGAAAAAAACAGTAGAAGTCGCATGAGGGCGGGCCGCGCGTACCCCGAGGTTTGCGCTGTTCCGCAAACTGTTTCCCCCACGCCCACGCCACGCATATCAGTCTAGATAGAAGCGTCACAGTGACAATAACTCTTATAAAACCTATTTTAATGTTAAAAAAATACTAAAATGCCTTATTGTGCTGTTCTAGAATGTAAAAACGATAGCAGAACCAAAAATGTATCAAATGGTGGTATATCATACCATCGGGAAGTCTTAATTTACTTTATTTCGATTAAATTTGAAAAACATTATTTTATTATACAAGACAAGTACAAATAGACTTTATTGTTTATTAAATAGGGTCTACTTTCTTTTAACTCAAACATATTATTCTCGAAGATTCCAACTACGCACATGTCACAGTCCGCTACTCAATTAGAGATTGACGTTATCGATAATGAGTTATCGATATTTTAAACTTCAATGTTCTATGATGTATGGGCGAAAAATTAACCTTGTGCGTTTTTTTTTATGATGAACTCTTCTACCCTTTTTTTTAATTTTCCTTATCCAGGATTGAAATAAGTTTAAAACATGGATATGGGGAATCTATTCGTAATATTCAAATTGAGAAAAGATTTATCTCACCCTATGTCATTCATAAAGTCTCGAACCTATAAAAAAATGGGTTTCGTATTATTTTATGGCTTCAGATTTCCTAAAGATCCAGATAGAAAAGAATATAATAAGTGGCCTATGTGTTAGTCTGAAACATCAAAGTTCGCTAAGGAGTTGGTCGAGCTAAAACCAGTGGCGGATTTGCAGTCTTGACCGCTCTAGGCCCCGGGCCATATGCCGCCCCTTTCTCAGCACCTATCATTGACTAGGTACATACTGAATTTACTTTTATCGAAATCGGTTCAGAAATTTAGTTAACTATAAGTGCTATGTCTTACAAAAATGAACAGTCGACCGAAATGGGACGGCTTTACGCCATCGCGGGTGATAACCTGAGCGAGGCTCGTAGGATGTATGCAGAGGTTAGATTCTCGAGTGGGATTCCTACGAAAACGAGCGGAGGCATGTGTGGCCGTAAATTAATCTCATTTGAACAGTTGTTGAGATTAATGTAGGTAAGTGTAGATAGAAGACCATAATGTGCGCGAGAATTTAAAATATTTAGATACTTTGCATTTGAGTTATTTCTTATCATCAGTGAATTTTTTGTCACGATTTGCCGCCCCTAATATCTGGCCGCCCTAGGCCCGGGCCTATTGGGCCTTAGGGCAAATCCGCCACTGGCTAAAACATACTTAAAACGAGTGTAGCTGCCGGCGAAATCGAAGGGTTCCCATGTCAATAGAAAGTAGGTACTAGGTACCCGTAGTAACAAATCGTGTAGTTTATTCTGTTACCTTTCTATCAAATAGTATAGTTTAACATGACAATATTAACATAACAATAAATTCTTAACTATTCGTTATATAAATCATAAGCATTATTATAAATTTATAACACTTGATTTCAAACATAAGTACTTAATTCATTTTTAAATTTAAAAATATTTATCGACTCTTGAATTTTGTTTGAAAATAAAACGCAATGTCGATAAAAGGGCAACGACAGTGGTACAACCCTAGAAAAGGACGAATAGCACACAAATAGTAATGAGCTCGTTACGGGAAATATTAATCTTATTCCAAAACAAATAAAGGCTTATTAAATGCATTTAGTGCAGTGACATCTAGCGACGAGTAGCAGAACTTGATCGTAAAACTATTCCGTATGAGCTAATACGTTAACAGAGTAGATAATAAACCACTCTATTGGCATGTAATTATGGTTTATATTAAAAAAAACGAAGACTAATATATTACTTTCTTTCATTAATTATTAAATTACCAATCACACCACGCTTTTCTTAGTTTTACGAAATACAATTAACCTGTTTATGTGTTAGTTTGGGGTACGCTGGTTCCGAAACTAATAAAGCTCTATGCGATTTCTACTGTTTTTTTCTGTTCTGTGATTTTTACAATAGAAAGATTATTTTTCCAGTGTGACAAGAAAACAGTCAAAGTAGAAGACGAACAAACAATATGCAAGCGCGTGTTCGAGACAGCTAACGTGGCAGCTATAACGTCGACCGGGGACTTTCTCAGGTAACAACTCGAAAATCTTCGTTTTTCCGACATAATGATGAAGATGGAGAGCCGAGCTGAACAAAACCAACGACTAGTGTTCCACATAAGCACTTTGTTGAAATAACTAGAATTCAAGGCCTATGCCTCATAGGGATGGTGCAGGCTGCAGGATCAGTCACAGTAAGACTAACTGCGAGTTGCAGAACAAGTTCTTCGACCCCTCTGTCCTATCGCACCCTTTACAAGTTAGACTGTTTTTTTTAAACATTGACAGCCTTCCAGTCCTTTTTTTAAACCTATGGGACTCATTCTGAAACAGTGAAAACCATCCGTTTAAGTGGAGACAGTATAAAGAAGTCATTGGCGTGCCCCAATGGGTGTAAAGGGTGATCTACTGAAAACAGACGATTATCATCATCATCTGCTTAGCCTTTTCCCAACTATGGTTGGATCGGCTTCCAATCTAACCGGTTGCAGCTGAATACCAGTATTTTACAAGGAGCGGCTGCCTATCTGACCTCTATAACCCAGTTAGTACTGGGTGATACAATACCCCTTGGTAAGACTGGTTGTCAGGCTTTCGCGCCACTGACTTCCTGCAGATCTACTACAAAATAAAACTAGAATAAACTTATTATAAACATAAATACCATCAATCAACTCAGCGTATGGCAGTCCACTGCTGGACTGGATAGGGTCTTGTTGGCAAAGCTTGAGCATCGTTCCAGCCACCTTTTTAGATCACACCCCCACTTACATTACTAAAATATTGAAACATCTTCCTCAACAGGTTCGCCGGGCGCCTGATGTCGTCCCGCGACCTGGTGCTGTTATCAGTGAGGAGTGAGGAGGACAGTTCGCTTGTGACGGCCAACTGCCCCAACATGGCCATCGCTTCCCTCCTCGCCAACGAGGTGGCGCAGGCGCTCGCCAGGACGTAGGCCCTCGCCAGGACGTAGGCCCTCGCCAGGACGTAGGCCCTCGCCAGAACGTAGGCCCTCGCCAGGACGTAGGCCCTCACCAGGACGTTGGCCGCTACACGATTCGGAGAGAGTTGGAACTGAATGCGATCAGCACGTCTTGAACTAAAAATCCTGCATCTCGCAATCAAAGTTATCCGCAAGGTACAACAACCGTTAACCAGGAACCTGTTACACAACGCTCGTCTGGTCCGAGGATCCCTCCTTTTCAATGAGGATGAGGAACTTTACACCCTGCTCCTCATACCCCTATAGTTCAGACCGCGTTCTAGAAGTGTCAGTGTCAATATTCCATAGCAATTAGGATACTGACAGTTTTTGAACGGCGTTTACATGTGTTTATCGCGTTCAGTTTCTTTAGTAAAAGTCCGCTCTAACTTTGATCTGCTCACCGATATTATGTTATGAAATATTTCCATAGAATATTATATTTTTTTATGTTAATTTGAATTATGAATCTTTGGAGGAAAATTAACAATCATATCGTATGATTAAGCGTCTTCATTCCAAATTAGTAAGTTTTATACTTGACCTGTAGAAGACTATAAATAAATGAAAATATATTGAATTAAAACGTAAATTGTAAGATAGGAGCCAATCACGATTGTGTAGATGATATTTAGATATATATATATCTTACATAGTCTGCAATTAAAGAGGTCTATTCTATATAAAAAATTAAGATACAAATAAAGCCTTCTTGTCTATTAACTTTAAGTATGTGTGTATAAAAATATCCAGTCTAATAAATATCTTTGTACTTAAGACTGAAGTATAATTTTACTATTATTCAAGTTATTCTAGCTCATTGCAATTATCATACAAATAGGATATACATCATTACATCAAGGTTTTGTAAGACTTTTTGCACTTTTAAATAGTAGGCCCCCCACAGAACAGAAAATCAGTATAACTGTATAATTTTTAAATGTATCATCGTTCCTGTGCCCTTATCCCAATTTATTTGGGGTCTGCTCAGCATGTGTGCTTCTCCCATACTTCTCTATTACTTGTCATCGTCATTTGAATGTATGTCAGTATACTGTTCACATGACAAAATGGAAAAACTCGTCAATAGTAATATTAGATGAAAGATGGCTGTCTGGCATGTAAGAGAATCCGATGGATTTTGCAACTATTTTAGTGTTTGTCTATTAAAAATTATAACTAATTATATTTGGTACTTATAACAAATTTTAAACGGAGAACCTTTACGCAAAGGTGTAATTGAAAAAATAAACAATGATTATTATGTACACAGCATGTATTTTTCTTTAAAGCTAATGATATACATACATAAGTCCTTTGAGATTCTTTCCAACATAACATAACGCCTATATTCCTCAATGGAGTAGGCAGTAATCACTTTACGCTGGTTATGTTTCGAATATTTTCAATCAACCACTAAATTACACTTCGTTTATACGTTCATTCTGTGATGTCTTTATTTTTTACTGAAGAAATAATTAAAAGGTATAAAATATAAGGAAAAAAAAAGGATACAGAAAGAAATTATTGTCAAATCCTGGTTCTACAATACCTAACTTCTTTCCTCTTTCACCTCCACTATGTCCACCTCGGACATGATAAAAAGTATTTATAATTTCGTAAAAAATACTACGTCATCAGTTCGTTGCCACACATTCAATATGATTACAAATCTGCACCATAAACTTATAGAAATAAACCAACGGCTGACATATGCAAGACTAAACATTTAAATCGTAGACTCGCCAATACTATTCTTCAAAAAAAAATTCACGTTTCTATGTCGTATTGCATTTTTTTCTGTCTTGCTCATTCATGCTGAATATACAAGGTGTAAACGAAACCTTCATGAAGTCGTCAACCAAGCTTTCTGTAAATCAAACTAAGTAACTCTACGCAATTTTAATGCTGGGAAACAACTTTTTATTTTGGGGCGAAAATCACGTTTTACGGTTGGACTCGAATGTAACGCACTCAAAATATTGTGCTGATGGATGCATTGAATAGTACGGGGGTCGTGGATGTATTTAAAGTAAAAGTACAACATTAAAAACTTGATCATTTACACTAGAAACGGGATATTTACCTTGTTTACTGTTGGTTTATATGGTAATTATCCCGTTTCTAGTGTTAATGATAAATTAAAAACCTGTATTTAAAACTAAACCTTTCAAAAACTTCGAACTTTGGCCCGCAATATCTCCGTAACTAGAAGGTTCCCAGGTATGGTCCAGTACAAAAAAAAATGATCGCAATGATGGGGAGAACAAGTGCCTTTCGGCTTCGTTAAGGATCTTGTTACACCCATTATAATCAATGCAATACGATCAAACGCAAAATACGAGCTTTATACTGGCGTGCAGTTGCGGACACCAGCCCGATATACAACACAATTATGCAATACAACATAATTGGTAAATGGTGTTGCTATGTGAACCCTGCTAGTGTGACCATAGTAAAAAATATATAAAATTAGCAACATCATAATCTCACTGTTACATTTCCTTTTTGAAAGCATTCACTGCGGAAAACACGTTTTGCACGGCCTAACATAACACTAAAATCAATACTTTAGTAAACTTATACCTACTGTCACTCACGGGATATCTTCCGTGATTGTTCATTATTTTGAGCTCCCGATATTTTGACGCTGTTGCAAGCGCCATGATCGCGGGTTGACTGGAGAATTCGGGTGGATGGAAAGTAAATTGTTAAGAGCAGACAAATCTGTCTACCCTCTTTCATTGTTTTTTGTTACGCGCACTACTGGAACTCGACACTAAGTCACGGCAAAATACACTCACAGTATCACCAGGTTTTGTGGAGCCCTTATTACGGTGCCCGACAGAAGCAGCAGCGGCAGTTGTGTGACAGTGTAAGTTTAGTTGCAAACCGTGAAAGCATAAAACAATACTTTAGTAGCCTCCCAAACTATGATTTACAAAATAATGTTACACAAGATACTGGAATCCTTATGTATTGGTGGCTTTGGGTCTGGTTCATAAACTTAAGCCCAAATCAAAAGCGCACAGCATATTCAGGTTTTAGATTTGGGTGTAACCCTAGTGGAAGTTAAAACGGGTCTGTCCCGATGCGGGATTTGAAGGCCCTTGGCACTGAAAGTACGCTTCATTTCCCACTCAAATTGAACATTTCATGTGTTGACCACTCTTTGCATATCGCTCGAGATTTTTTTTTATTTGGGACGTATTTTCCTCAGCCAATACTTCGAAAATACCACCCTCAGTGTTGGGGATAATGTCCCCACCCGGGAGGTACTCCTATACTATACGTAGGCGTAGTCATGGATAGGATTCGAGGCCGTTTACTCATGTCTTCATGATGCGTTTGGTGATGTATCTGCTGAGGGTGATGATGCGGTTGCTGTGGCGGTGGCGGCTGCACATGGGTCTGATGATTCTCCAATATCCTGTCCTTCTTGGACATCCGTTTCTTAGGAGGGCATTCAGGCACCACGCGACGCTCGTTCCATAGTCGCTCTACTAGTCTAGCTCTTGCTTGAATACCGTTCGCGTCTTCAACTTGCTTCCTAGGTATAGGGCCGTTAGCTACCTTCTGTTTCATGGCCTCTAATCTCTCCTCAGTTTGGGTCATAGGAACTACAGGTAATCCTCGCCGGTTACACATGTTATGCAAGACACAGCACGCTACAATCATCATGGCTACTGTAGGAGGATCAAATTGCTTATTACAATTAGCTTGAAGGCATTTAAACCTGCTTTTTAACTGTTTAATAGTTTCAACGGCAGCGCCATGTGTTTGTGCGTGTATGTTCGTGTAATACTTTTCAGGCGAAACTGGCGATTTCTTGGTTATTTTCGGGATGGGTGTCATTATGTATGGTTTTTGCGTGTATTGTGGTCCTCCTGAAAGTTAACAACACAATTTAGTAAGAAAAACGATGGTTGACGAAGAAGACGAGTTCGGCGGAGGGCCGGCGAGACCGAAACGGAGGCGAGACGAGAATAGATATGTGTTTTACACCAACAATTAATTTCGTTATTTACACTTCTCGTCTCCTTTTGTGGAAACGGTTGAGCAGAGAAGAGAGGAGATGTCTTGCAATTGTTTAGGCCAGCGTAAACGAGACGAGACGTGAGCGGCGTGCGGTGAAATGTGTGCTGTGTGCGGCGTGCGGTGAAATGTGTGCTGTAGCCATGTAGTGATATATGACGTAGATGATGATGAATCTCTTACCAATAAGCCAGCATGGTTCTCCAGAGTAGTTCAAGCTGTCCAAGTCTATCCTAACGGCGTGTCTGTTGAGGACGTTATCGTGAGAGTATGACCCACCGGCAGTCGCGTCCACGCTTATAATTGTTTGGTCACTGTCGCAAATCTGTGGGAAGATAAAAGCAGACTTGTAATGTATTGTATATCGGGCTGCTGACACGTTCCACGTCCAAACGCGTATTTTGCTTGTGGGTCGTGGAAAATGATCATTAAATCTAGAAAACAGATTGGTGATTTTTCAAACCGGTTTGAAAGTAGTAGTGGTCTTTCAAAACTAACTGGAGCCCTCGGCTTTACCCCTGTGGAAATTATTCCACGGAAACGTACTGCCGGGATACAGAATATCCTTTGTCCTAACCCAGCTCATGGTCTACCCTTGTGTCGAATTACATCAAAATCAGTTTAGCCATTATAATCATGGAAAGGTAACAGATAGACAAGAATTACTTTCACAATTTATAATATGAGCATGGATGGATACTTACAACCTGCACCTTCTTGGAATGGTAAGACTTGTTGAAGTGGCTCTTCTGGTCATCATCAGGCCGCGCCATCGGAACGTGCGTGCAGTCCACACATCCCACCACATTGGGAATGCCAAACTTCATGTAGAATCTAGAAGGGGTAAAATTCTGATAAATTGACACAACATGAAAGTGCCTTAGGTAGGTATGTATTTATGATGCTACTACACAGCAATCCATAGACAACATCTGATTTATTTTCCCATAGAGAAAGTATGAGGGTGATATTCAAGGGCCCTTTGGCATTTTCTTTAGATAATCATTCTCAAACTGACCATGGATAAATAGAATGTTATTACACATATGCACTGCTTAACACTAGGTTTTTGTTTAAAAAAATATCTGTGGAAGTTAATGGTGTGGTGTGCAAGTGTTTTATGTATTGGTTTATAATTTTTTAAATTTCCTGGATAAAATGGTCATATAGAAACTTCCAGCATGTATACAGGGCACAAGCTTGCTTGTCACGTATACAACATGTAACAGAATAAACGCAAGACCTCTCGTGTGGTGTCTCAGACCATGAAACTGAACAACTTTTGTTCTAAGAGTTCATGAAATTCGCAAAAAAAAAAAAAAACTTTCTATAGGAACGAACGCAATCAGCTGATCCACATGTCATGTATGGTAAAACTAAAAAAAAAGTTATGAATTTTCAAAAGTCATAGAACAAAAGTTGTTCAGTTTCATGGTCTGAGACACCACACGAGAGGTTTTGCGTTTATTCTGTTACACATTGTATGTGACAATGGTCAAAAGGTTAAAATACAAAAAAAACTGGCTCAAGATTTAAGCTAGACATACATTTCCTTATTTAATAATCATCTTCATTCGCTTACCTAGCTTTGATAATATCCCTCTCCTGTCTTAGATGTGGGAAGTGAATGTATTTCTTGACTATAGCTGGGTGGTTCATAGCCTCTGAGACCTGCATCACTGCTGTTGACACAAAGTACTGCGTGATGCTGGGGTCGTTTTTACCTATTATAGACTTTTGAAACTTTCCTGTAGCGTAGAATGAGAGAGCTGCCATTACCTGCAAAATAAATAAAAAAAGTTCGTTTTGGTATTATCAGTATTCCCAACGTGTATTGTATTACCCAGTTTGTGGGTTGTAGAGGTCAACTAGGCATTTGATCCATGTAAAATATTAAGATGAAAGCGCCGGGGTAGCCTTGTAACCCGTGATAAAGTTTTTTGCAATTTGGGTATTTGGTTTTTTTTTTAATTTGGTTTTTTATTTATTTATTTGTGTCCATAACATGTATGTAGTTACATAATTATAATCATTAGAATAAACAATACAACCCCTAAGTTCATTTTTAATCCCGTTCAATAACTATTTCATGAAAGTCACTGAATAGGATTAAATGAACGGCCAGTTTCTGCTCTAATGGAACAAAGTTTTTGCTTTACCTGAAGTATTAACTTTGTTCCATTAGAGATCCTATATGATATCCAGAACTGTTATTTTGGATATTGAAGCTGATTATATTAATGTTGTACTAGTAAGCAATAGCAGCTATTTACTTGATAACTCTGGGAATGTTACAAAACACGCAAGTTTAACAACTTTGTAGATAATATCAAACACTTTTTAAACTATAATTATAACAGCACTAAATAAACTATGATTTTCTGCTAGTAACTGAAATTACTTTCATTAATTAGCATTTAACTCTCACTGAACATAGTTTGTTAGCTTAGTTTTCGTGTCTTAACCCGCCCGCGGCAGGCTCTAGTATGTCATTATATTGCAACTTACTTTCTATAACAACAACAATGCACTTACTTTACTTTCAACAGAAAATTCAATTGACTTTATAGAATCGGGCATCACAGGTTTTAGTTCTTCGCACAAGTTTCGCGCCAAATCCTTAGACAATCTATATGTTTCTATAAACGAAGGCTCATTCAAATCAAAGGGATCAAGTTCAGTAGGCTTGAGAACTCTTTTCTCCGGACTCCTCGGTTTTTCTATAGGCCGAGGTGGTTGCTCTGGTTTCTGCGTATGTGATGAATCCCATTTTAGTAACTCGAAAATCTCAGGTTCTTCATCTACTACCGATATGTACCCTTCCTCCGGTGGTTTTTCAGCCATTTTTACTGTGTATAAAGTTTATTTTGAAATAAAATAAACGCAGCTAACCGCAGCTTGGATTTTTGTTTGTCAAGCGAGTTTTGACGTAGATTTATGGGTTGCCAGTAAAATAAAATTATCTTATCTTTTTCGTGCAAGATATTGTTATAAGCACGTTTTGTCACAATAATTAATTAAACGGAATGCATTTCGAAACCTCACTTTGAAAGAATAAATATATTTATCCTTTTGTAACAAGTTTTTCTTTTTTAGGCTTGATCGGGAGCGTTAAAACACTCAGCTATAAATAAAAAGAATCAACAGGCTATCAAGTTAGGCCAATGAACCCTTACTTTTTAGGCAAGTAGCTTTTAGGGTAAACTCTGTCAAATGTCCCAACATAATTATTTATTACACACTATAGGAGCCACAAATCTGGCACGTTGTAGCACTCTATTAGGGAACGGTGACGTCACTCGTCTGGCGCCAGTTCGTCGAGACTGCAGACATTGTTATCCGTGTTTTATAAAGGATTTACTTAGCTATCCATTCGCAAAGGGAATGCTATGGCCCATTACCCGAAGTATCGGGGTCATTCGACTATCAAAATTCCATGTATTATCATGAATAGTAAAGTAGTGGGTTTGGGTGATATTTAGGTGGATAATAATATGAATAATCTTCCTTAGTTTTTTTCTTCTCTATGGAGTATAACAGAAGTGTAGGTCTGTCCAATAACTGCATTATTTTCTTTCACTTATGTTCATGTCCAATTGAATAGGAGCTATTGCTATACTTTTTTTTGTGTGTCGATGGCACCTAATCTAAATTGATGCAGCCCATAGTAGGGAACGGTTCTGGCACTTTCAATAGCGTCCATCAGTTCCTGTAAAGTTTGCTATTACTGGAGTAACCATACTTTCCAAATTAATTCTATTGTGATTAGTCATCAGTCAGACACACATCCAGATTCCGGACCCTGACCGCCATTTGCTTTGTTTTTCACAACACTTTTCAGCTACGTCTATGAAGCAACACATTGGCCATCCTTAGTAAACTTTGTCGGCTTGTTGTGTTTACTACAGTTTATTTAACAAGAAGGACCGCCTACAGGGCCGTGTAGGGTCAGTTTGATCGGTACAATTAGTAGTGCCTGGCCTATTTTATTTAAGTATCAAGATAAATGAGTAATAATTAATCCCTGTCAAAAATAACTTATCAACCAAAATATTAATTGACATGGCACCGCATGGCTCATCTCGTTCCCATGATTGTGTGTTAAGTGTGTGAACAGACGAACGTAATTAATTCGTATCGCAATTTCCTATTTGATGGCGATATAAATGTCATTTATATCCTCGTGACGAATGACGAACGACGATAATATTTTCAGAATAGATTATGGAGGACATAATCTAGAGCTCTAGATGTCAAGGCAAACCTTTTACTCCTACATTGTGGAACGCAATCAGATGCATGTGAAACTGACATGCCCTAGATAGAACTAATATCTCGAGAACATGTGATTATGCGTGGACTTGTGTGGTGGATCATAATCCACCCACTCTCTCTCACAGAGAAGAGGCCTGTGTCCCCAGTAGTGGTAATGTTATAGGCTGATTATCCTAATGTAGAGAGATACCTTATAGGTTACATAACATAGGTACCTAGGTATTTCATTAGATAGGTACCCAGCATAAACATAAATAAGGAGAAAGATAATATGAACAGACGCCAGCTAATCAAGCTACCCGAAACTGTCAAATTTTCCAAATCAACCTTGAACCTAATGCTTTAAGCGATAAAGTAGAAAATCTGAAAAAGTTTACTTATACTGTATATACTGTACTGGCGTCTGTACTTACAAAAACGGGGTCGGCTGATTTGGTTTAAATTATTTGCTATTTTATTTCCCGGCGTGAGATGTACCAAACTTACCTATATGCCAATGAAGGAACGGAAAACGAAAGGATTTATTTTATCAGCACCATTAATCAGATTAATGTCGTACCATAGCAGATAGGAAAATGTGTAGGTACCCAAAACAAATTAAATAATGGGTCCCTAAATCCCCTACTTAGGGACTCATTATTTATATTGTTCGCTTGGAAGGACTTATGAAAACGGAAAAACAACTTCTGAACTCATAAGTAAGCTTATGTTGTTTGTTTGCTTGAAAATCCTTTTAGTCGCCTTCGTCGTCATCTATGTACCTATATGAAGAAATGGCCCAAGTGAAATCAATATTGTCAGTCAAACCTAGGATGCGTGGAGTGGAGAGCTTTTATACTTCTCTTTCATACGATACCTTTCGAAATTTAACAAATTATCCAATCTTGTTCCTAATTACAAAGTATTAAATGACAAATGCTGATAAGCCCAGATGCGAACGGGACAAACAATAAGAAATCGTACGGGATTCTCGACTTCGAGAATCGGACTTAATCATTGAGCCACTGCGCACAACAATTGATGGCGCATCGATTAGGGGCCGTCTCCACGAGGGAGAGAATCGCGGCGATATTATCGTCGTGTCACGTATAATTCTATACACTCTTTTAAGGGCCGTCTCCATGAGCGAGAGAATCGCGGCGATATTTTCGTATAGAAATACGTGACACGACGATAATATCGCCGCGATTCTCTCGCTCGTGGAGACGGCCCCTTAGCCGTTGTCTGATTAAATTCATATCTACAATTACATAATACAGGTCCACTGTATCATCATCATCATCATTTCAGCCGAAAGACGTCCAATGCTGGACATAGGCCTCCCCCAAGTGTCGCCACATTGACCGGTCCATTCAAATTTCAAATTTATTTATTAAATCAAAATAACAATGTTAACATTATATAGAAACATCGGTCGCCACATTGACCGGTCCATTGTATGCTTTGTTCTAATAATTTGCTCCTCGTTATCAAGTTGGCTAGACCTAAATTATGTTGCATTATGCATGCAGCCACTATCTCAAAAACAAAATAAAACGGAACCTCCGTTATCTTCATTTTTGCTACCTGCAGATCCTTCCAGTACCTGCTGTACCCAATCCTCCATAACTAAAGCGCAGGCCACACCGCCAGCTGGCGGGCAGGCGAGCGAGGCGAACGAGGCATCGTTTCACCTCTTTTCATACTTTGGTTCACACCGCGAACTATCGAAAGAGCCGCACGAAGTATGAAAAAGGCCTCGTTCGCCTTGCTCGCCCGTCCGCCAGCTGGCGGTGTGGCCTGCGCTTTACGTCCTCATTTCATCAACTGCCTAGACTTTTCCCAACTGGGGTCGACCTCCAGCCTAACCAGATGCTGAATACCAGTGCTTTACTTTATTTCGTGGAGCAATTGCCTATCTGAACTCGACAACTCAGTAACACGATTACACGAGCCAGTGGCTAGACTGATTGTCAGACTTTCGAGCATGAGTTTTGCCAGGATATTTCATCCTCTAAGATGGCGATCAAAAGAGCGATGTCTCAACAGTTCTGAGGTGACTCAACAGCTGTTATGATGGCAGCCAAGTGGCTCACCTAAGTATTTGTAATTTGCATAAAAATACATTGTGTTTGATAGTCACATTCATGAACGATCTTTTGTAAAGATTTTCAGTTAAGCAGAGCCATCACGCTAGCGATCCATGCGTGAAGGTTACTCATGATAGCCATGGGTTATATAATACATAGGTAAATAGATCATATGGTCGACCGTGTGTCCGTGTTACTTTACCAACATAAGGTTGAATGCGGAATGCCTAATAGATTTCGAAGCGTTTCGTATTTCACCGACGACTCTCAACACGACACAACACGCATTTCGGTTTCGTTAAGGGCCCGTTTACACCTTGTACGTTAATCCAACACATTTTTGACTAGCTAGGTAGGTACCTATTCCATCAACGACCGGTGAAAGAATCTCAAGTTGTTTTGATCATATTTTTCTACGTGATAGTAATAATTATACACTACTCCTTATACAGTATTCCCTACCTGCTGCTTGACAAACTGTTAACGCAATTTCGAGGTTCGTAACACCTATTTGGAAGACCTTGTGGTCGTATGACACATGTGATCTCATGAATTCACTCCAAACTATGGTTAATAATGATTTTTTTCAAAGTTATGAATTAAACCGGCATTTATGTCATTGGCCAGTAGCAAGAAGCGTGTTTTATCGTATAATTTGGCTGTAATATAAAAATTATCGCAAGTTAAACAATTATTTCATTTTGAGTAGGTACAATACCTAGTTCTCATTCATGATAGCCAAGCCATCGCGTCGCGTCACGTCAGTCTCGCGTTGACCGTGCTACCGGTATGACGTATCCTTTTTAGTTAGGTTTTGTTTATACATTATTTACAAACTACATAATACGATAAAGTTAATACTAGTTTATCTAGTAATAGTGTAAGCAGTGATATTATGTGTGAAGTTATTGGATTTTAACTCTTCTTATTGAAAACAGTAAGTTTGTTAACGTTTTTTTGGTGTTTTTTATAAATTTATGGTTAGGTGCCGGTTGCTATCAGAAAGATGAATGAAATTCGGTAGACATGTGCTTTATTTAATTTTAGGGTTCTCTGTCTTATGAATGCATAAAACACTGAAAACTATCTCGTGATAAACTGTACCTACTAAGTCGCAAATTAGAAACATGACAATTAAATCTTCAGATGTAGAAACGTGGGAGGATTCACAAAGTGTTCTTATTCATAAAACAGTTATTTGATACCCAATAAAAAATTATGGCTCGTTAAAAGCCCTGGACTCGTCTGCACATACTCGTCTTCATAAGACCTCCATATTGTTTAATTAACATTATAGATATTTGAATACTACCACTGTGTGATAATGATAAATTATTCGTAGGTTTACGATTCGCATTTGGCCGGTTTTTTATCTTTATTTGTACCTATTAGGTATTTTATAATTCTACGAACGGCATTATGAGTTATGACACAGTTTTTATCAACTTTTTTAACAAATTACTGCAGAATGTACATACCTACGGCAGAACAAAAATAAATGTTTTAACAACTGCTTATCACATTGTTACCATGTAAATAGGTTGGCCAGAATTAGCGTTGGTTTTTTTTCACATAATATCACGCCTGTAATCTCCGAACAGTAGGCAGAAGTTTAGTGTACCTTGTAGTACACCTACATTTAACCTATACCCTACCTACCTTACTATGTAACAGGGGGCATGCCTATTGCCATCAACCGGCCACAAATCCATAGTCCGCGGCTGCTACTGAGAAATTCCTGAATTTCCTGATGTAAAAACCCAATAACACTGCCAGGCCTGGGAAACGCACCCAAGACCTCATGCACAGCAGTCGCGCTTGCGACCTCTAGACTAACGCGGCAGTCATAGTCCTCGAAATCGGAAATCGGAATAATTTAATGCTATTCTTAGTAGTTATAGACCGCCCGCTTTAATGAGTCCTCCGCCTTGCCCCATCAAAGGCACATTAAGCGTCCACAAAGTCCTAACAATATCCCACTGGTTATTTGCTTTCCAATAACCATAATCCACGTAGGTATTACGATACTAATTGAACTAATACGTGATCAACCTTCAGAATATTCCATTTAAATTCATACCTTCGCGAGGACACATTAAAGCCGTCGGTCTATAACTACTAAGACTGAAACTTAAAGTAGCATTAATTTTATAGTAATCCCATACAAAATACAAGTCATAGGTATTACCAGGTTGCTATAGGTGAAAAGAGAAAGGAATCTTGTGAAAGCACCGCCCCCATACCCGATCAGACCCCGGCCCCGGGCAGGTAGCTCGTAGCCAGACAGGTTTCAAGTTCCCGACGTTGGACCGCGTGGGGAAAGTCAGACAAGGTTGTGAACCAGTGTTGCAGCCAGTACCTAACATACATAGGTACTTAGGTACCTTTAGTGAAAAGTAAAGTCTTCTAGTCAGTATACGGGATGGAAAGCGAAAACGGCTACCACGTATCCAGTACGTCATTCTGAGCCACATAGAAATTTTTCATCGGTTATTTTAAAACAATCAGCTGTTTCCTACAAGAGTGTAATACCTACGGTCAGAATGATGTAGGTATTACTGAATACGTAGTAACCGTCTTGTGACGAATTTACACATAAGTACCTACTCGTATTTTTTATGCATGTGACGAATACACTTTCAATGTACCTATGGAGTTTACAAAATGTGACGAATTTACTTTGTGGCGAATGTACCCGTCCCTTCTACCCTGTACCTTATGTCGTTGCGGTTTCTGGCCGAATGGCCAATTTGATCTCATAACATCACGCACCTAACCCTCGAAGGGTTAGGCCGAGTTGTACCTAATAGTAGACCCACATTTTTCGCCAGTTATGTTTTTAGCTCTCATGTAATAGGGGGCGGCCCTATTGCCATCAACTGGGCACAAATCCAGACTACGTGGCTGCTACTGATTCCTGATGGAAAATCTCAAATAACGCTTTGTCCGACCTGGGTATCGAAGCCAGGACCTCATGCTCAGTCACGCTTGCGACCACTAGACCAACGAGGCAGTCAGTTAGTTCCCTTTTCGATGATATTTACATGGGACTTAAACTTGACTTGAGAAATGTTGGTCCACTGGCTATTTTTGCATAGGTGCTTACCTACCTCTTTTGAAAATACATGCCTTATGTTTTAAGTTACGAAGAAATACCTACTTTGACGACCGTGGTAGACGCTAATGCTAAACCGTCAAGACTACAATATTGTCATTATTATTAATACTAGAAACGGGATATTTATCATGTTTACTGTTGTCTATGAGTTCCCGTTATTTCGGCGCTGTTGCAAAAAATGACAAAAATGAAGAAAAAGTAATGTTAATGACCATGATAGTTTAAAATTTAATATTACAATATTGTCTTCTCGTAATTGCATTGCAAAAGGAACCTACACGAGTGATGTCAATTAATATCTTATTAATTACATCTACACTTCGACGGTTAGCCCAACTACCAATCCCGCTGACTGGCCTATTATACAGGGTGGAGACGACAATGCGACAATAAATTAAACTGTATGTAACCCATGACGTTCCCAGTCTGCATACAAAAATTCAATCGAAAATTACTGGATATTTTCGATTGAATTTTGTATGCAGTTTATTCACAGGACGTTATTTTTCATTTTTAGCATTTTCTACATAGTGTAGATAATAGGCTACGACCAACAGGTTAACGAATCCCGCATCGGTATAAACGTTAAATACATGTTGCCAACTCGCTACTTCAAAAACCTTGGCCAAAATTGTCGTATTGTCGTCTCCACCTTGTATGATGATCCTGTCACCTTTTAAACTTAAAAAGTTCAAAAATAACTAGATAATAGGCTTATCTAATCTTCGTCAAGAACTACAATAAAATGCAATTCCTCAGAATGAAGAGCGAAGCAACAATAGGCGAAGGTAGGCAAGTAAGAAAGAGGTCATGCGTTCGAATCCCGTCCACTATCGATGCGAAACCACTCCTAGCGAAAACTGACTTGGACCTTTCTGGAATCCATTGAAACAAGCCCTAGAAAGGAACACACTGACCTTATTGCTGATGATCTCTAAAATGGTCAGACGCGATTGCGTAGTACTCGGAACCGGCTAGCGTGTATGATGTATTTATTTATTTATTTAACAGTTTATGTACACACTAAAATACAGAAAGGAACGAATGAACGTGGACGAAGCAAAAGAAGTATTTTTCTTTATCGCGTGGTTTGTGCATCGTGTCAGAGTTTTTATGCGCCCAATGGGCCTCTGACTTGGCTTTACATGCCGTCAAGAAATATCTCTCAGGCATGCTGGTTTCCTCACGATGTTTACCTGCACCGAAGCAATTGATAATAATTATTCAATACGCACATGAATCCCAAAAATGAGAGTTGTGTGCCATGGGTTCGAACTCGAGACCTATGACTTGGCTGTCCCACGGTCACACCACTAGGCTATCACTGCTATAAATCACCTAACGAAGTATGTACCTAAGGATCGTAGTAGTAACCGTTCTGTTTCTGCCTATTCCCGTGACAAAAGATGCATGATATAAGATTTTAAACTGTCATGGTCACTAACTTTATTATTAATACTCGAAACGGGATATTTACCATGTTTACTGTTTTTTATGAGATCCCGATATTTCGGCGCTGTTGCACGCACCATGATCACGGATAAACTGAAGTTATTGCGGGTGGCTGTTTATAGCAGACAAATCGGTCTACCCTCTTTCTTGTTCGTTTTTTGCACTCAGTACCGCTACCACTGTCACTTGCAACTGGATTCTGCTCCCGACACACGAAACTCACTGTGTCCGCTCGCGAACTTTTTTCGGCACCTTTCCGCTTTTTGCACAGCTGGACCACTGGATTCCAGGCTAAAAAAAAAAAGGCGAAAAAGGCGTGAGTTTACATATTTGTATTAAAAGAACATGAATTAGTATCACTAAGCTTGGTCATACAAAAGTTAATCTAGTGATTATCATCATTTCAATTAGGCACGTCCTATGCGTCAATTGCAAAAGTTAATGAATTTGATGTCCTCGGTTCAAAAACCTCATCTTGATTAGTCTATGACGCACACAATGTTTGTGCCCAGATGAGATCAATCGGCGTCTAGCGTTGCTATAAATACTATACCACCATTGGCTGGCTGATTGAAGATTTCATCTTGTTTTCAGTAAATAAACGAATAGAAACTTCGTGGCTAAATAATAACAGGCGCTTGGGTCGACCTTAAGGTTAAACCGCGCTTGTCATGGATGGGTGACCGTCCATTACATACAGAGTTTCCTCCGTGTCTCGGAAAGCACGTTAAGCCGCACGTTGGTCCCGGCTGTTATTTGTAGATCTTTGACAGTCGTTACAGGTAGTCAGTGACAACCAGTCTCACCAAGGGTTATCGTATTACCCAGTACGAACTGGGTTGTGGAGGTCAGATAGGCAGTCGCTCCATGTAAAATACTGGTATTCTGCTGCATCCGGTTAGACTGGAAGCCGACCCCAATATAGTTGGGAAAAGGCTAGGCAGATGATGATGAAACGAATTTTGACATTGAGTCGTAATCCCAGACTCATCTATTCCCGTCTAGGTGTGATTTCTGATTTATTTTTAGATAATTTCATCAGTTGCGCCATGGCTGTCTAGGAGAAAACGTTTTCAAAATGTGTTAAAACAATGTCTCAAAAATAACTTAATGAGTTTATGAATCAAGACCCCAGACCAAATAAAAAACCGTGACACAGTGCTGTCAACAGTGACGTGAAGCCGGTTTCGTGTGGTCTGAGACCAAGACAGTAAAAAATACTGAATTCTCTAGAATTGTAATAGCTGCTGGGACTCTGATCTCGCTCTGCTAAATGGCTAGGAACTATAAACAAGGAATAAGGAAACCATATAAGTAGGTAACTAATCAGAATAGGTCAGTATTAATTAATCATGGACAAGGTAGGCAAGAGGTGCCAATATGGTCTCATCGGGGAATTTATTAAATTGCAAAAATATGTTTTGTTTATTATTAGATTTACATTATAATTAAAAGTATTTCCATAACTTCGTTCTAGTTGTCGTATCATCTCTTTTTCCTTAATGCAGAATTAATAACTTTACAATTATATTTTTTTATAGTTACATGTTCATCCTGTACCTATCAAAACACGTATGATTATACACAAACAGGCTGGCGATTTTGTCACCAGCAATCGTCAAGGGAGTGATTCTAGCTGTCACACTTATTATCTACTTTCGCGATGGAACACATACCTCACGCGTAGCATAACCACCGTAGAAACGGGTTTTGTCGACGGAAGAATCGACAAAATGACTGATTTCTGATCTGTCATTTTCTCTATTCTTCCGTCGACAAAACCCGTTTCTTCGGTGGTCATGCTACGCTTGCTGATTTGCGAAAAAAAACTCAAAATTTTCGTCCATAAATCCAAATCTACTGTTGTAATTGTAACGGGAATTCGTATTTTTTTACGAATCGCATTTGAATTTTATGAAACTCAAATGCGATTAAAAATGGCCCCTTGACGATTGTGGGTGACTCAGTCGCTACCCTTTAGATGAGCAGCAGATTTACGCTTCTGACTTGAGTCACAATTCCATAATTAATCCGTTTGCAAACATTTCACAGACGTGGGACGATCGATCGGTTGGATGAACAAACAAACAACAATTTTATGATGTTAGTAGAGATTGGGGGAGACTCACGTAAAACATTTTATACATCACACGTCTAGTCCCGCAAGGGATAGGCAGAAAGAGGTGCACCAATGTACTTACCAGTGGCGAAGGTTCCATACAACTCGATTCCTACCGGATTCCCTTTGAAAAATATCAGTCAGTATTCTATTGACAAATAATATAATCAAAGTCAAAACTAAGTGTACAATGTGGTATTCACATTAAAGATATGTACTCCGGCTTACCTCTTACAAAAATTGACCCTTCGCTACTGGTACTTACTATAGGCATATCTGCATTTTGCCAGTTTGGTATGTTTAACCGGTTGGAAATCCAAGCTCCGCTGCTTTTGAGGAATACATGATGGAGAAACCCTCATCATCTGCCTGCCTTTTCAACAATTTTGGGGTCGCCGTCCATTCCAACCGGATGATGCTGAATACCAGCTAGTACTGGGTAATACGATACCCTTTGGTATACTGATTGTCAGACTTTCGGCACACTGACTACCTGTCTGTAACGACTGTTAAAGAGCTACAAATCTACAAATGACAGCCGGGACGCCGGCTTAACGTGCTTTCCAAAGTACGGAGGAAAGCTCCCTATGTAATGAGTTATCACCCATCCACGGAGCAACCTAGGCAAGCGCGGTGTAACCTAAAGATCGAACCGAGTGGCGAGTGGCTGTTATTATTTAGCCACGACGAGCATGATGGAAAAATACTACTTGCCCGAAATCGAACCGAGAGCCTTATACTCGGTAGGAGGGCTTGCGACCACTAGACCAATGAGACCGAAATAGGTACCTACCTACCTAGGTAATTCATTATCTTCTATGTTGCATCTTCGTGCCGCTGATGTGCACTGACTTCCGTAACAACACGTAGGAATTATCTGACGATCTCAAAAGTGTAGATCTTAAGATTAAATTGTTATAATAAATTAACACGAAGGTTAGTACCAGCGTCACTAGTACCGCACGACGGCCAATCAAGTTTTACACAACCAGTTTATGCGGATCTCTCATTGTATAGGAAATCTTTATAAAGCGAGGCCAAGTTATACTGGAAATGTACAGCTTCATTTGCCACTGTGTGTACCTAGTCACCTAGTGTATAGGTACCTATGTAACAAGTAGCGGTATCAATGTTTATATTTTAATACAAATGTGCCAAAAAGTTCTGTTTGTTGATGAATTAACCTACTTAAGTAGGTACTTAACGCGTTTGGATACGCGAGGAAGCGGAAAATTGCGTTCGGATACACGTGAAGTTTATTAATTATAGTTTTACCATTTTTATCAAGATAATTATCAACGTAGGTATCACTTCGATCCCATTTAGATACAATTTTATATTTGTACAGCAATTAAAATCAAATATTATGTTCAAGTTATTTAAATACTTTTGTGCATCTAATAAATATTAGACTAAAATCCTCGCGTAGCATGACTACCGTAGACACGGGTTTTGTCGACGGAAGAAACGACAAAATGACAAATTTCTTTTTGGTCTAATAGGTATAGTCAAAAGAAATCAAATTAGTTCACTACTTTATGAGCTACGACCGAACACGCATACATACACTTAAAACCATACTAACAAAATCAAAATATTTTATTTCACATAGGTAGGTACCTATGCCTCGATGGGCACTTATAAAACGTCGACAAAAAGGTGCACGGTTCGGGTTTGTCGTTTCCTATGGAGAAGAACCGGCAAGAAAAATGGTTACTCATTACTCTATCTATGTAGGTAGGTCCTACCTGACCGGATGAAATTCGCGCCAACAAAGTCCGACTCACACTTGACCCGGTTTTAGTCAAACTATTTACGTTCTCCCATCATTCATGATAAAAACAGATCCATGTTCAAACAACAATGAATTACGACGAAGTTAATCATAACAGGAGCATACCACGGATTATTTCTGAACTTGTTGAACTGTTGAAGATGTACACACGGTGGCACAAAAAAGGTGGTAGGAAAAATACATTTTTAAAAACAAGCTTTTAAATATGGGTGTGATGTCATTTTTTTTTTCATTTTATTTGACACTCATACCTTGGGGTTGCATAAAAATAGCTAGTCTTCTAAGATTTAGATTGAAGTCACATAGCTTTGAAATGTCAACCAAACTTAAAGTGAGTGCAAAATTTCAGCACAATCGGTTGGGGATAACTGTTTTAAAATTCAGTTGCAAGATTAGACCAAACAACAAACAAGCATTCAAACATTGCAAGTTAAATAAAAACTTGTAAAAACAAGATGGCGGCGCTAGTTCCGACTATGACCACGCGCAAAAGAACCATGCACTACTATTATATCTTTTTTAGACAGTTGTATGAAATTAGAAAAAAAATCAATTTATTTGGGATCGGCGCAGCATGTCTTCTTCTATTACTCGTCATCTCATTAGACACCTTGTTTCTTGCCATATCATCTTTCACAATGTATAAAATCTCTATAACATGTCAAGGAAACGTCGGGCGTCTATTTGCTAAGCAATTGATTTCCCCGACCGTACATCATCGTGCTAAAATGTTCAATAAACTTTGCGATTGGCCTTCAAACATGTTACGTACTTATTGCTCAGATTTAGAATTTTATGGGACTTATTGGATTCGTTTTATGGAAGAAACTTGTCCAATCTATTTGTATGGAAGCGAAGAAAGTTTGTTTTGCGCAATTTACAGGTCAGTGTTTCGCGGCCGTAACACGTACACTTGGTGGAAGGGACACAGACGCGAAAACTTTGGTTACCACATATTCAATACATCAATCATCGTGGTAACCGTTTTCGCGTCGGTGTCACTTCCAGTCGTATATTTACAGAGTTAATTTTTTTATGAAATAGTCATTAAATTAGATTAAATGAAGTTACAGGAGAATCTTGTGTTGACGATTTTAATGATTTATAACTCTGTAAAGTTATATTTGTTACGGCCGCGAATCATATTTTAATAACCAATCAAAATCAGAATCATATTATTTTATTTTTTTTTAACTTGACACTGACCTTCAAAATGAGAAAATCTTCATTTTCCTAGTTTTTAATTTGATATAATTTTGGGAATTGTGCGTTCTTTTACAAAATAAAGAGGCACACTTTTACAGCGTGTTTTACATCGCTGATTGCATGGCGATGTCGGCTTACTTGTCTAGCCACCATCTACTGCCTAGCCTTTTCCCAACTCTGTTAGGGTCGGCTGCCAGTCTAACCGGATGCAGCTGAATACCAGTATTTGACATGGAGCGACTGCCTATCTGACCTCCACAACCCAGTTAGGACTAGGTAATACTATACCCCTTGGTAAGACTGGTTGTCAGACTTTTTGGGCCACTGACTACCTGTAACGACTGTCAAAGATCTACAAATGGCAGCCGGGACTAACGGCCAAAAATACATAGTAATTTATCACAGCTACATAATAAATAACCATACTTATTTATGTTAGGAAATGAGGTCATTTTACACTGTATATTAATAATCAAGTTGAACTTATCGATCATTGTGCATATAGTAGCTTCCATTATGTGTTAAGTAACAAAAACTATTAATTATATTGGTAGGTATAACTGTGGCTTTGACTTTACTATTGATGAAAACAATTTCAGGGTTCCATAACATCACGCCTGTGTTCCCCGAAGGGGTAGGCAGAGGTGTACCTAATAGTACATACATCCACATTTCGCCAGTACTGTTTTTAAGTCCCATGTAAAACGGGGCGAGCCTATTGCCATCAACCGGGCACAAATAGTCTGGATTTGTGCCGGCCCCGGCACTGCTACTGAGAAATTCCTCTGGGAATGTCATTACAAAATATCAAAATAACTGTCGTGGGTGTATGACAGATGTATGAATATGGACGAAGCGAAAAAGTACTATATTGTATCGAATGTGGTGTTCTGTCTTACACCATGAAAAAAAGGCGTGAGTTTGTTCACGTATACAGTATTAAAAAATGGTCATAATGCTCCTTCCCTCATGTAATAAACACGCACGCTCAACAAAATCTCAAAAAAAAGTCTGCCATTAAAAAAAAAACCAAATATTTATGTATTGTACAGACAGCACATCAAGCTACCCGAAACTGACAAATTTTCCCAATCAACCTTGAACCTAATCCTTTAGCGATAAAGTTGAAAATCTATTAAAGAAATTTGACAGATTGTAGTAGCTTGATTCGCTGGCGTCTGCACCTACATAAAAGTTATCAGAAGCAAGGTCAGCCAATGTATACAATTGGTTATGTAATACCTACCTAAAGTGTAATTATTATAATTCATAGTCGCGGTCAAACGTGTTATTCAACTACATAATGTGTTTAAAAATAGCTCGCATGATGGATTTTTATATGCTATCTCTACTTTTACAACAAACTATGTCTGTCTGTTTAGGTAGTCTGGTTTGTGTCTGTATTCTTGTCTAAACATTTTCAGTGATGAATTGGATATAGTTAGAACCGAAGCCAACAACATGAGGAAAAGCTAGGCAAATAATGATAAAATGCGCCTAAGAAAAGGAATGAATAAATACAACATTAGTTTTAGTACATGTGAAACCTGAAACACGTGTCTAGTATTTTTATGTAAAGAATCTATGTACAAAATTTCAAAATTGTATCATGAAAAATCACAAAGTTATAAGCTTTTTCTGTTACCTAGTTGTCCGCACAAAAACGTGGTCACCACGCAGCGCCCGCCTCCAGCGTCGCCTTGAGTACATAAAGTCGCTCGGTGTCCAACTTGTAACTCTTAAATATTTTTGGGAAAAAATATAACATGGTTTAAAAAATATTGGAATCGATTAAGTTACTTATTCTGAACAAACTATAATAACTATATTATTTAGCCACGAAGAAAAACTACTGAACGGATGTAAATGAAATTTGGCACACAGATGGTTTAAAAAACATGGTTTTACACGGTTTTTATCCCGGTAGATGATCCCTAAACACTTACTGAACTCCACGCGGGCGAAGCCGTGGGAATAGCTAGTATTTTTTTGAAAATAGGTCGAGTTTCTAAGCCGGTAAAAATATTATTTCTAATAGGAAAACCACTATTTCTCTAATTTAATTAATTGATTGATTGATATCTAAACCAATTTTGTTTACGCAATTACATAATATATCATGAATCTAACACCTATTTTTACGATATAATAGGCGGCGCTCTAAATCCAATATGGTTACTTGATATGTTTTCCCGATTCATTTGCCAATAAGTAATTATCGGATCGTTTTCCTTAGCAACTCTTTTATAACTTATACATTTGTTCGTTATTTGCGAGAGGAGCTCGCTAAATAATGCTAAATAATAACAGCCGCTCGGGTCGATCTGCATGTTTTGCCTTAGCCGCGCTTGCCTAGGTTGTCCGAGGATGGGGGACCACCAATTACATACCGTGTTTCTTACCTGCCTCAGAAAGCACGTTAAGCCGATGGTCCCGACTGTCAATCGTAGATCTTTGACAGTCGTTGCTGGTAGTCAGTGGCCCGAAAGTCTGACAACCCGTCTTACTAAGGAGTATCGTGTTACTCAGTACGAACTGGGTTGTGGAGGTCAGATAGGCAATCGCTCCATGTAAAATACTGGTATTTAGCTGCATAAGGTTAGATTGGAAACCGAACTTAGCATAGTTGGGGAAAAGCTAGGCAGATGATGATGACATTTTGTTCGCTATTTTATGGTTACTTACAACCAGTCTTATAGGAATATAATATTACCTAGTTAGAAATACTGGATCGTTGTCTGTGGAAGTTTGGATAGGCAGTCACTCCATGTAAAACACTGGTATTTTTCAGCACCCGGCCAGACTTAAAGCCAACCATCAAAAGTAAAAGTTGGGCAGATGACGGTGGCATTTTGTATTGTGGCTGAAACATGTAGATATGACTGAGAACCAGTAGCGAAGGGTCAATTTTTGTAAGAGGTAAGCCGGAGTACTTATCTTTACTGTATGGAATATTATTAGCTATAGAATACTGACTGTGCCATTTTTCAAAGGGAAGCCGGTAGGAATCGGGTTGTATGGAACCTTCGCCACTGCTGAGAACCATGATTGTAGCTGTCTAGACGATCTTACTATTTGCACATAACCGCTTGCATTTTACATCGCCTAGGAGGCCAGAAGACAGCTTATGTTCAGCTTCATCTGTTTATATTGGAAACTGACCTTAATACATAATACATATTATATGTGTGTATAGGTACTTAGTCTACATAGTTGGGAAAATGAAAGGCAAATTATGAGTCATCATGAATGAATGAATGAATCATACAAAGTATATAAATCAACGTCAATCTTTGTATTACAGTTCTGAACCCTATTTTTAAAATAAGGTTGTTTAGAAAGAGGAATAGCATGCATACAATCAAACTCATACATAGTTACAAAGTTAATAATTAGTTTGTTAATCTCAATTAATTACTAATTTGTTTAATGTTTCCGTTATCACCATACACTATGCAGTTATGGTGCGATGACGATAGCGGTCAGTCATCGTTCTATGCTGATCAATTAAATTGGTTACCATATTAGTTAACCAGTAGATGTAACAATCACCATTACGATTAGACCTCTAATCGTAACGTAATGGACACACGCGGTAACTGAGGGATTCGGCGTATTACCTACTAAGGTTCAATATATCGGGCTACCAGGTATGGGATCTGAAACGAAGGTGGGCTGGGCACTTGGCTAGACGTGGTCCCCCTAGTGGCACTAGGTGAAGAGCTCTAATGGAATGTTTTAAGCTTTCACGGTTTACAACTAAACTTATACTGTCACTTACGGGATATCTTCCGTGATTGTACAATTTATTTTCCATCCACCCGCATTCTCCAGTCAACCCGCGATCATGGCGCTTGCAACAGCGCCGAAATATCGGGAGCTCAAAATAATGAACAATCACGGAAGATATCCCGTAAGTGACAGTATAAGTCTAATGGAATGGTTGCCTAGAGATGGTTAAAGGAACATTAACAGACCTACAGCCAGATTGGTGGAACACCTACAGAAGATCATGGGGAATCATTCTCAGCTGGATCACCAGTAAAGACATGGAAAAACCAAGGAAACTTGGCACAAAACGGAGGTGACCTACATTTAGCAGTGGCTGAACAAGTCTACCAATGATAATTTCAGCGTAGTATCTGAAAAGTTATAACGAACACTGTATCGCTGATACCCATGAGTTATAGTCATACCGTCAGAAGCACTTGTTTGCCATCCAAAAACATGATAAAACAGAAGACATAATTTGGCCGGGAGGTATTCCCAACAGCATAAAAATTTATAATATTGAATTCAGACACGAGTGCGATATCTCTAAACGTGTTTGTTTAACACATTAATTAATCGATATAATCGTTCCATTATCGCTACTATATCAGCGATAACGATAATTTTATTAACTTTCAAGTGTCAACCGTGTCATCTACACGCATAGCATGACCACCGTCGAAACGGGTTTTGTCGACGGAAGAATCGACAAAATGACAGATCAATAAAAGAAATCTGTCATTTTATCCATTCTTCCGTCGACAAAACCCGTTTCCACGGCGGTCATGCTACGTGTGCTGGTACACTAGCGCCCGTTTTCACCAATAGTATACGATGCCTAAATGAATATCGAAATATATATTGCATTATTGGAATCTTAAGTCTGGCCGCTGAATCGTGTTTGGAAACCGACAGTGCGCCTTTAGTCAAGTAATATAAATTTCTTAATGCTAGGTTTGTAAGTTGGGGAGAAGAAGCACACCATAGAGAGAAGTGGAAGGAATGGGGGAGGCCTTTGCCTAGAATGTCCATGGACTTTCTTGCCCATTCTTCTCCATAGAGATCTACGCTTTGGAATGTGCAACTACAGTACTTTCTCAAGTTATTATGCCTTGTGACTGTGACTGTAGCTTCGCTTCTTTTTTGTTTTCTTTTGACATTCAAAAGTGCCTGTGATGGTCTAATTGGAATAGATGCTTTGAGTTTTGAGTTTTGAGAAGTGGGACAATAGGAGCTAACTAAAAAATATGTAAGGTTGTGAAACGGGCATTAGACTGCAGATGATACATACGGTTGAAAGTAAAACTAAGGACACAATATGCCACACCCGTCACGCTACACTAAAAGGGGTGTTAGAATTAGAACGCACGCGCCTTATCTACATAATTATCTAACTCACTCGGACATTAGTCTCATAGTTTTAATATATATATATGTACCCTGTAAAAACTACTAATGGCGAGGTGATTATGATCGACAGATGGTCGAGTAAGAACATACAATTTACATAATATGTATTTAGTAATCGTAACAGCCGTTACCGTGGAGTGTTAGCAGACATCGATCCGAAGATTAGAGGAGTCTTCTCCAGCAAATGCTGTAAACTTCATGTTTTGTGGTCAACACTAGCTATTTTTATTAGCCTATGTGGTCCATCTGCAGAGCAATAGCTATCCTCATCCCTTTTTGCACTCTCTTTGATCTAAAGCTTTGGGCCAATCCTTTAAAAGCCTCCTCTAATAGGCCAATCCTTTAAAAACGAGTCCAGCTCATCTCGTGTTCTGGACCTGCCTGGTCTACCTGCGACTGACTGGGATGGTCACACTGCCGCATTTCAGAGGAGCAATGGGCAAAAATAAATCCGTGAATCCCAACACGAGCTATTCGATATAATGTGTACGTGTTCAACGTGGCTGACTGGCCATAGTGAGCCGGAGGACTGCTTAGCACCACTCCTCTCCATCAAAATAATAGATTAATATCTAAGAACTGGGTGTGATGTACAATGACTTCTTTCGTGAACTAAAGTTGATTCCGATGTTCCGTTTACTATACCTATGAGAGATCACAATACTACTCATCATCATCATTGTCTTGCCCTTGTCATTCATTTGGGGTCGGCACAGCATGTCTTCTTCTTCCATACTTCTCTGTAACTCGTCATCTCATCAGACACCTCCTGTCGTGCCATATCATCCTTCACACAGTCCATCCATCGTTTCTTTGGTCTTCCTCTACTCTTATACCCATCCACAGTCATACTCATAACTTTCCTCACGACATTTTCCTCCGCATCACATGCCCATACCACGACAAAACAATACTACTGTCCTGATATAATTGAATGAGGTACTGTACTAGATGAATATGAAACAGCTTCTATTCTATCTATGTACTGATGACATCACACGACAATTACTAATCTTCACAGTAAGCGCCGTAATTATGCTATCAAGGTTCACTCATTGTCGTATCCTATTCAGCATGATTTTATATAAATGTAGATGATAAAACATAATCAGACTAGGCTCCATCAAATAATTAATTGTTATTATCAAGCAGAGAATCCATTTAGGTCTAGTACGTTTTGATTTATGGCACCATAGGGATAACTATTTTTAGTAATTCATTTAATGACCGAAATAGAACAAACAATAATCTGTTATTTTCATTATATTTTCAGATCACCGGAATCAGCAAATAAAAATTAACGTTATGCTATAATAAGGAAACAATTATGGTTGAAACAAACGAAGCTGAGAAACTTAAAGAAGAATCTAACAATAGCCATGCAAACATTATTAAATACAGCAATTCAGATATCAACACAATTAATTCAATTAAATCAGAAGAAAAAGACGTAGACATAGTCGCCCATTATACTAGAGATGGATCAGAGTCACCCGTCGAAAGGGTCAAGTTCGAAGGACTAGATGATAAAGATAGTATATGCTCAGACGAAAGTGATAATGTAGCACTACCTCCTATACCAGACGGTGGATGGGGTTGGGTAGTAGTAGCCTCAGCATTTCTTGTATCAGCATGCGCTGATGGCCTGGCATTCTCCTTTGGACTCCTCCGTGAGGAATTCACTAATTATTTCGAAACTACGCAATCAAAAACATCATTGATTGGCAGTCTTTTCATCGCTACACCGTTATTAGCGGGGCCAATCATGAGTGCCTTAGTTGATAGATATGGATGCCGAATTATGACTATGATCGCTGGAGTGCTGTCTACTATTGGATTCCTATTAGCTGCTTTTAGTAACTCCGTAGAAATGTTGTGTTTGACTTTCGGTTTTATTAGTGGATTAGCTATGGGAATTCTATACGTAACTGCTGTAGTGTCAGTGGCATTTTGGTTTGATAAAAGAAGAAACTTAGCCGTATCTTTAGCTTCGTGCGGGATAGGTTTTGGTACGCTTATTTATTCACCAATGACTCATTATTTCTTAGAAATATACGATTGGAGAAATACTATTGTTTTATTAGCTGGTACGCTACTTAATATGTGCGTTTGTGGAGCATTAATGACGAACCCAGAGTGGTTAGAAATTAAACAAAAGCGAGAGCGTAAGCTCTCTAAAATTAGGTCTAGAAAATCTTCGAGTGCTGGTTCTACTGCGTCAAGATCTATTGGAGGAGAATCGGCGTACTTAGACTCTGAAGAATTAAAAACCTTATTGGAATGTGGAAAGGGCCCCGAATACATTTTAGCGACTTTAGCAACAAATATAAAGGAGGCTGAAGAGTTAGAGGCCACCACACAAGCGAACGCTGAGCAAACAAACAAGAGAATGCATTCAGCCATACATCTCCCGACGTTTGTACAGCAGAACGAAAGGGTAAGTCGCATAATTTGACAGTTTGACAACAGTGGTCATTAGTTTAAACAGTGCACAATAATATTTGTTTACTTTTTCGCAGGTTCCGGCTGAAGTCATAGACAAATTGATGAAGAACAAACGGCTCTATAATATCATACTGCAAAACTATCCAGACGTGTTAACACGGAGGCATTCTGAGGTCAACGTAACCGTTGACAATCCAGCAAATGCGCCACCACCTGCTCAGTTACCAATAGAACTGAAAGCAAAAAAGCCCAAAGACGGGACGAAGAGAGAAGCGAAAAAGAGTGAGAGCGAAGGTGTGAAAACCGAAACAGCAGTGCAGAAGACAAACACAAACGTCAACACCACGAAGCAGAAAGTTGTTGCTAAAGACTCGAAGATGTCGCACCAGCAGCAGCAACAACAACAGCAAAGCTGGTTCAGACAGATATCGACTGACCATCACTATTTGAGAGATGTTCCTTTGTATAAGACCACCATGATGCACCGAGGTGCTATGATGTCTACTATTAGGTACAAGCTTAGAGCATCATCGCTACCAGATATGTACAGGAACTCGTCTTGGTCTCTTGATTCAGAATCTGATGATGAAATGGTTTGTTCATTCTTCACAAAATGTCTATAATCTTCTATAATATCTGCCCAATAGTTTTATTGTATAATACTTCTGTCTACGTTTTGCAGAGATGGTATAACCGCTTCGGACAAACTATGAAGTCGATGTTTGATTTCAAAATGTTTACGGAGTTCCATTTCTTGATGTTCAACCTGTCTTCCCTGATTCTCTCTGTGTGGTTCATCGTGCCGTACTTCTTCCTTAACTCCTACATGAACGAGATGAAAGTGGAGGGTGGACCTATGATGATTTCTATTATTGGAGTCGCCAGCAGTATTGGAATTGTAAGAATCTAATATTTTATTAAACTTTTCATTACTGTTGAGTTAGTTTGGATACACAAACTGAAAGAATAGTCTTGCGTGTACCTATTACTCACACAATTAAAATGGATTTAGCTAGAATCGCTCCTCTTGTTTAGCTAATCCCACCCCATAAAGAAGAAGAAAACTCTTGTTCTCTCTGAAACTCATTTTTCACATTTTACTATCTATTACACTTAGGGGTATCTTGATTGATAACATAATTTCAAATGTCGCAATTTTTTTACAAGCACTACTGACTACCATGGGTTTATTACACCTCTAAGACAATTTTGCTTTTCGGTTTTTTAGGTAGCTCTCGGCTGGGCAGGCGACCAGCCCTGGTTGAACGTGATCAAGACCTACGCCATCTGCCTCATCATCTGCGGCGCCTCTGTAGCCACGTACCCCTTCTTCATCACCAACTATTGGGCCCTCGCTGTCATATCAGCAGTGTTTGGACTCTCCTTCGCCAGTTCCTATTCTTATACCCCGACGATTCTCATGGAGTTGATGCCTCTGGATAACTTTACTGTGGCGTACGGCCTGATATTGTTGAGTCAGGGGATTGGGCATTTAGTTGGACCACCCATTGGAGGTAAGAAATTTATGAACAGAATAAAAATTGGTATTTTTTCGATAGAAAGTATAATCATGAAAAAGAAATAGCTAAAGATACAATATCTACCTACCAGTGGCGAAGGTTCCATACAACTCGATTTCTACCGGCTTCCTTTTGAAAACTGGCACAGTCAGTATTTTATAGCCAAATAATAAAATCACATTAACCTTTTCACCGCCACGGACTTCAATAGAAGTTCCAGATTTCCGTGCCACCAGCGCCCACGACTTCATTAGAAACTCTTAATTTTTAACTACCTATAAAAAAACATAAAAGAACTGTATTTAAAAGCTTCGTTTCATTTTATTATTTAATATAACACGGTCTAATACTCTGTTTTTTATTTTTCCACACAAAAGTGCCCTTATTTGTCTTAAAATCGGCAAAAACATTTATAGCTTGGCGCTGGCGAGGCATCGCGTTATGTGTACGTGGGCGGTGAAAAGGTTAAAGATATCTAATCCGGCTTACCTCTTACAAAAATTTACCCTTCGCTACTGCTACCTACCAAGCTACATTAACTAAAAGTAGGTACTGGTGGGGGATTTCCTACGAAACTAACAGCTTATCTATAAACAGTACGGAAGTGCACTCCGGTTGTTGCTGCAAATCCAGGAACTGCACGCTATTTATACAGGGTGGCCACGATAATAAATTAAATTGCGTATACCTACCTCTTTACGATCCCAATCTGCATACAAAAATTCAATCAAATACATAATATCCAGTGGTTTAGTCAGAGGAGATTATTTTTCACACCGCATCGGTATAAACACTAAACACCGTACGTTGCCAACTCGCTATTTCAAAAACCTTGGCCAAATATTTCTAGATACCACAGATAATAAAATACTGCGCAGATACTAATGCCAATTACTGCAAATTATATATAAGGCTAGTGACCCAATAAATGGTGTTCTATTTCGTTTAGTTTTATGCTATTTAGGTTGTTTTTTTTATTTCGATTTGATATGAACTTGCATTACCAGTGTTTTCATTTGTTGTCGTATTGTCGTCGCCACCTACTAGAAGCCGTGACCTTGTCAATTTACCCATGAACAAAGCTGCCGAATCAGCAAAACGTTGTTTCGGCACATGTCTCGTGTCACATTTGTTTTTCCCTCAGGCGTGTGAGCTTGTAATCTACAGGGGCTTATTCCCTGAGTACCCTGATCCCCGAGGCCCCCGTCCCGGAGGACCCCGATTTATCTTTATCTTGATAAACTCAATTAAAAGTTAGTTTAGCTTAAAAGTACCGTCAGCAGGTATAAATGTTAAATAAAATTTTATTACTTACCAAAATTATAATACTTACCTTTAAAGATCAGGAAACAATAATAAAGTCTTGCTTGGTTAGGACACATCCGTGTATAACGACTTCCAATAGCTCAATAGCTCTCATTGTGACTGCTTCAAAATCCAGGATGAACTTCTTGGGGTTGAAAACCGGCAAAGATTCTCCTAGGCGGATATTGTACAAGGTGGAATTTTCTATAACTTCCAGGTATGCTGTACGATCTCACCGGGTCCTGGGACCTGACATTCTACATGGGAGGCGTCTGGCTAGTCATTTCTGGTCTGTTTGTGGGAGTCATCGCGTACACGAAGGATCTGCGTCTGTGTGGGTCCTCTCCTCTCATGAAGGAGGCGGAGGAAGCCAGAATTGAGAACGGACCCACCGATGTATGATATTGTAGCTTATGACTTCGTAATAAAGTTCGTTTTTAAGTGTTTAGATTTGTTTCAGTACCCCGTTTTAGAAGTAAGGAAGCAAACAGGGAGCGGCACGGTTGGCGCAGTGGTTGAGCGATTGGCTGCTGCGCTACGTGTCCCGTGTTCGATTCCCACACGGAACAAATATTTGTATCGCCTACAGGTAGTGGTTCCGGGTCTAGTTGTTTGTGTATGTGAGTTTAAATATTTGTAAATGCACCCACGATAAAGGGAAATTAATAGTGTGGGGCAAAGTCTCCTTTAAAGAAAAAAAAACATGACAATCACATGCTACAAAGTTGAATAGGTATGTATTCGTTTCGTATTTTCTACACCGTCTTTAAATAACATTAAACAAACTTTTCTGTACTTTATCTATCCACTACATTTTTTACTAATCCATCATCATTATCGGTCGTAATATGTCACTTTGTTTAGACCCTCCGATACAGAGATACGTATCTATAAGCAACCAGTCTTACCAAGGGGTTATCGTATTACCCAGTACTAACTAGGTAGTGGAGGTAAGATAGGCAGTCACTCCATTTAAAATACTGGTATTCAGCTGCATCCGGTTAGACTGGAAGCCGACTCAAACATAGTTGGGAAAAGGTTAGGCAGTTTATGATGATAAATCTATCTCAGGGGCTGTCTCCACGAGCGAGAGAATCGCAGCGATATTATCGCCGTGTCGCGTATTTCTATACACTCTCTTAAGGGCCGTCTCCATGATCGAGAGAATCGCGGCGATATTCTCGTAAGAAATACGTGCCATGACGATAATATCGCCGCGATTCTCTCGCTCGTGGAGACAGCCCCTCAGAATTGTGTCTCAAGACCCTCACTTAGCAAGTGCAAATAAAACTAGTTCCAGTTCCATAACATGTGCCTGACACAAGTCAATCATCTTCAGAATTTCAGTTCATTTTCAGGTCAACTCCATAAGGCATGTGCTATCTTTCATATACTCAGCACGTGTGTATCAGACGATATTATTGTATGTCACGATACCTACAGCATTAAAACTTATCAACGTCGGTAGTTAAGTAAATAAATTAAGTAAAATAAACATACCGACACGGACGTTATCAACGACAGATAAGCTCCCATGATAGCTACGTTTTTAGAGTAGCAACTAAAAGAATACATAAATACAGTAATTGCTAGACAGCGCTGCAAGTGGCGCCGCCTAGTTTTGTAACAGTACTTCATGGTGATTTTGGCACGTGGTCATAGTCTGAACAAATGCCGCCTTCATGCCGCCACGTCTTGAACTTGTCTGTACGAATTTAGACAAGTTCGCAGACCGCACACAGCAGCAGCAGACGACGTGAGGTTGCGACATGTCGCAGCGACACGTCGTAGCGTCATGTCGTCGCAGTCATGATTCCGAACCCTACCGCAGATGGAAGCTCCAACGTCGCGTCGGTGGCACTACTGATCTGCGGGCGACACGTCGTCTGCGATCGTACGACGTGTTGCTAGCTGCGGAAGGTTTTTCCTAGAAACCTGTGGTTTCGGAGCGACACGTCGTCTGCTGCTGCTGTGTGCAGTCGGCTATGAACTCGTACCTTAATGCCTACCAATAATTATCAATCCAGCGCCAAAAGAACGGCTCGGTTAAATACCGATCTTGAACAAGAGCACGTATTCCGGCACAAGCCACTAATTATTCGACGACCTCTCCTGCCAAAGGCTATCCTGCGTCGATAAATATTTTTAATGATGTTGCAGCTAGATAACACTACTCGTGTTATAATTAAGACCGGCAGTAACAATTTTGTAACATTAATCATCATTTGTTCTAATGAGTCATAGTTTCCGGCAGTTAGTTTAGATAATTTTATGAAGGACTAGCTGTTGCTCGGGACTTTCGTCCGCGTGCAATTGTTTTTCTAAAATAAAAGTTAGAACGCCGAGAAGCCTAAGTTAGACCTTATAACAGCATAGCTATCTGCCAGTAAAAGTTCCGTCAAAATCGGTCCAGCCGTTTCAGAGATTAGTCCCATTATACTATTAGTTTTAAATAGTCCGTCAATTCCCCATATTTGAACATTTCAATAAATGTTCATGTTCAATCATGCCTGTACTGTGGTTAACGTTGATGAACACATTGCATAAGCCACTCCTAACGGTTTTCTAAGCCATTAACACTTCCTGTTTGCATTAATGCATCGCACGTCGGTTGAAAACGACATGTGTTTTATTGCCTCCAGCAATGGGCATATTTTAGTCTGATTATGTGTTATATTGTGTTTTAGCTTAAGGGAAACAAGGATAAATAAATAAGACATGATAGAAACTTTACAATAACAACTTTATTGTGAAGGGAACAACAATTGAGGAAGTCAGGTCTGTTAACAATACATGTTTGAATCTACACCAAGTCAGATATATTAAATACCAACATTATTATGCTATTTATTTATTTATTTAATTACAACGGCTGTGTATACAACCAATTACAGTAATTAAAATAATAATAATTAAAGAGAGTTAAAATATACAACATAACAAAGTACAGCAAAATGAATATCATTAGCTGTGGGGTCCGAGTGCCCATGCCCACATAGTTTTCGGCCCATCACCAATCGATTGCTCGACTATTCACTTTACCAGAAGGCTGGCCTATATTTTGGCAAAACATTTGCAAAAAGTCAGCATTACACTTCTTATTTTTAAAATAAAATCATCATTATCCAACTCACGAAAGATTCAAGTTTGAAAAACACGCTTGATACTCATGTTACACCTATATTTTAGACGATAGCTGCGAGTCATTTTGACCTAAAATGACGGAGAGAGATAGGGCTATACTTCGCTCTCCTTCTCTCCTTAGCCGTAAAAGTTTTTGCTCCTAACGGAATTCCTTAGGACCACTCCTGCGCAGTCGTGGGTGATGTTAGATCATTTGTTTTATTTTTAGGTTGTTGCCAGGCGATTATAAACATAATAGAGAAAGACATAGAACTCTTTCGAGGACATGAATTATTTCAAGCATGCTTTCAATGAATTGCTCAGTAGATAGGTGTGCTCTAACAAAGAAGAACAATCGTTGGTGATAAAATGGAACAAACATTAAACAAAACACAGGAAAACTTGACGTTTACAAACATATGGCTAGACATGTAAACACATTTATATCTGGCAGAAAAGAAATACTAACGCAACGAAGAAACTAACAAAGAGTAAGTATTTATTGTACTGAAGACAATGCAAATAGCAAAGCTATACATAATACAGTACTTTTTTCTTCTTTTTTTTTCTATAGCGGACTTCATAAATGGAAGAGCACAATATAATTTTGTACCTATTCCGCGAGTATCTTTTTAACCGTCTACGGTTGTACCTACCTATTTTTCAGTTCCTTTTTTTCAGTATTTAGTGTGTACATAAACTCTTAAATAAATAAACAATTCCTCAAAAATATTCATCAGAATTTATTCTGACTTAAACCCAATATATCAGTGATTTATTAAAAGTCTACTCTTCACAGGCTTAAAAAAAATCCAATATAAAATTCTACACGCGTTTAATTTGTCCAATTTTAGATATCCGGCGCCCATGAAAGATTCTCTTGTTTTAGAGAACAAATTAAAACAAGATTGTTTTTACTCGGAATTGGCTTCAACCTGACTGACTTTTGGGTTCAAATTACGGTGACCTGTGACTGCGATTGTTATTTTTATGGCCGTGATAAAAGTGCAAAGTGCCACTAAATATACTCGACAAATTCGATTCAAGTTGGAATTTGTACCTATGAAGACAACATAATATGCTCGCTTGTAATGCTCGAAGGGTTAGGCAGAGGTGTACCTAATAGTACACCCACATTTCGACAGTTATGTTTAAGTCCAATGTAATATGGAGAGAGCCTATTTCCATCAACCGGGCACTAATCCAGACTCCGTGGCTGCTACTGAAATATTTCTGATGGAAAAAACCCCTCACAATTTGCCCGACCCGAGAATCTAACTCAGGACCTCAAGCTCAGCAGTCGACCTTGGGACCACTAGACCAATGAGGCTGTCCTATGAAGAGTTCTATTGTCTTTTTTTGTGAATGGCATCTCGCAGCTCAATCTAGGAAGGTGTCATCTGCTAAACCGGAGTACCCTTAAGTGTAAGGCATCCAGCCAGAGGCAGAGTTCTACTGATATGGTGGTTGGGTTGGTGGACCAAATATATGTACCTAGATATAAGAGTATAAGTACCGTACTATCTACCAGCCAGCTCTGGGACCACTTAGTGGATTAGGGCCCAGTCCCTCTGACAGGAGGGAAAGTCCTCTCCCTGCTGTGGGAACGTTATTCAATTCAATTCAAATATTTTATTTCAGATCAAAAATCCATATGATGTTAGTAGCAGTATGACTTAGCCTAATGTTAGTATTAAATTAAATTAACAATAATAAATAAATTCAATCAAAAAATCATCAATAATTAAATCAATAATAAATAATCAATCATTAATAATTTCATGTATCTCAGGTCTGAGACCCATATAAGAATAAAAAATAGACGAAAATAAAAACATAAATTATAGCCAAAAACCTAAATATCAGAACTACATTACATTAAATTAGAACCATTACAGAATTAAATTAAAAAGTCAAAAATAAGTCTAGGAAAAAAACGAAATTTATTAATATGGACCATATTTACGTCCACAGAATAGGGAAATGAATGTTTATAAATTTATAATGTCATATTCTACAGAATTGGGAATTTCATAAAATATTTAAGAAAATCTTAACAAAATTCTTTATGTATTTGTTTGCCTACTGCTTCTATATGCAGATTATAAAAGTTAACAAATATGAGTCAAAAAGGAAAAAAAATATTTTAGGCCCACTAATAAAAGTCAATGACCACAAAAATGAAAAAGAAATAATTAACGAAGTATTTCTCTAAGTCAATAACCCTATAAATGTTATATTCAAAATCATTGACTCGCTGTCAAGGACATATTCAACGAAAAGACGCGAGTTCATTAGCATGGCAACTCGAATCCAAACGACAGACAAACAATTGAATGCTCATACCGGATTCATGAATAACTTAAGTGTTGGACACTGATAACTTAGACCATGGCTGTTTTTGTAGCGAACATTATATGCAAAGCAAATATTGTAAGTAAGTAAGTTATGTTTCTCGAAAATCTATTTTTGTTAACTATACATTATCTACTTGATCTTTCGCCTGTTGTGTTTTTTTGTCTTCGTTAAAAACTGGTTTTGGATTCCAGTAATTCTCTTTAATTTATATTATTTTATTTCGTGTCTATTTTTACTATTATAGTCATCTTTTCATTAGAGATTATTTGATGTTAGCTAAATTAGATCTTAGTATGTTTGTTTCAATGTTGGTATCAACCAGAAACGATTCTGACATAGTTACATACAGGTCAAACACATAACCCTCTTTTTGGGCTTCGCCGCAGTCAGGTAAAAATAAATATTAAAAAAAAAAAAAACGTTTCAATACACTGACTTGGCGTAGACTTATAGAAACTACAGCATACAGAACTCAAACATAATCTGTTAATTATATTATCTGTATATCTAAACATATAATATTATGTTTACAATTTTACATGTAAATAAGAATTTGCACTTACATTTAGTTCGCCTTTATAATTCTTTTGAAGTCGCTCAGTGATAAATCTTTGGTACAAGATATTCTAAAGATATATGGATAGATATTCTAAAACGAAGGTAAACTATTTATTCCCATTTTATGTAAGGAACAAAATCCAGATGGTTTTACAGAAATCACTCAGAGACTCAGAGTCCTGTAATCAGGTTCGTAGTACTCGTAGTACTCGCAAGCGGCGAGCGTGTATGACCAGACGTATGAACGTGGGCGAGGCGAAAGGAGTAGGTTATAAGGATAGTATGTAAGGATCGGATCAGGTTTTCTACAGTTTCTGCTTACCCCCATACGAAAAAGACGTGGATTATGTACGTATGCAGTGGCGGATTTGCCCTAAGGCCCAATAGGCCCGGGCCTAGGGCGGCCAGATATTAGGGGCGGCAAATCGTGACAAAAAATTCACTGATGATAACAAGAAATAACTCAAATGCAAAGTAGGTACCTAAATATTTTATATTCTCGTGCACATTATGGTGTTCTATCTAAACTTACCTACATTAATCTCAACAACTGTTCAAATGGGATTCACTTACGGCCACACATGCCTCCGCTCGTTTTCGTAGGATTCCCACTCGAGAATCTAACCTCTGCATACAGGATGTATGCAGTATGACGAACCTCGTTCAGGTTATCACCCGCGATGGCGTAAAGCCGTACCATTTCGGTCCACTGTTAATTTTTGTAAGACATAGTACTTATAGTTAACAAAATTTCTGAACCGATTTCGATAAAAGTAAATTCAGTATGTACCTAGTCTATGATAGGTGCTAAGAAAGGGGCGGCATATGGCCCGGGGCCTAGAGCGGTTAAGACTGCAAATCCGCCACTGTACGTATGTGTTCTTATCCTGAGGTAACTTATAACAGGTGGCCTACCATGACGTCTTAAAGCAAGAGTAATTCCAGTGTAGGAAAGAGATAGCGCTAGACGACCTGTACAGCTCTGTCTCTTTCCCACGTCATATAAACCCCCCTGGGCACTATAGGCATAAAATGACATATTATTATGTCCAGCTAGGTCTAAAGACATTTTAGCAACAGACGCTGTTAGATCACCATGTCTTCTAATGTCATGGCCGTATGATGACCCCAACGTTGAAGCTGTGTCGCATTTATTTTTAGCAAGAAACACTTTCTCTTTTACACTTCAGTGTGTGCTACGTGTGGTTATAACATTTGGTTTTTAGACATAAGATTGTTTGTTTTAACTATATCGTATACTAGAGACCCGCCTATGCTTCACACAGCGCCACCTATCGGGTCCAAAACTTTATCTAATGTAGCCTATATTTTATGTTAAACATCTAGCAGTAGAGCGGTGAAAACTGCGTTCAAATCCATGCAGTAGTTTTTGCGTGATGCGCGTACAAACATACAGACAGAAAGACAGACAGACAAAAATTCTTAAAACTGTTGTTTTGGCTTCTGTTGCTCTAATAAAGATCTTCATAACATACAGCTTAGGCAGAGCCAGGGAGCCTATTGCCATCGATTGGACATAAATTAGACTACAGGCTGCTATTGAGAAATTCCCGATGGAAAAACTCAATCTCACTTTGCCTGCCAAGACTTCTCTATCCGCTTGCGACCACTACACCAGAGCAGCAGTAGTACTCACTAGTTACTGGCTGCTGATATGGCTAAACACTTATTTTTAAGACAGTGTTTTAACAGTTGATAAGTATATGACATACAACAAAGTTTTATTGCATACTACATTTTCTTAGGTATGTAAATATTTGTACTCATTGTACACCGACACTTTAATGACAAAAGTGCAAGCAGCGTTATCAGCAGATAAGGATAGAAATAAGATAGTATCTACTAAATTCAATAACATCACTAAATATACATCCTAACTAGTTTGTTTGTTTGTTACCTTTTCACGCTTAGACCACTGAACCGCTCATCCTGAACTTTTGCATATACGTTGTCAGGTGCACAGAAACGGACATAGGGTACCTATCATCCCGAAAAAATTTTTGTTCCCGAGGAAAACAACAATAACGTTCTTATGATCATAGATGGCGCCACGTGTCTTTCACGAATTGATTGTCAAATTCTTAAAATTAACGCTTGCGAAGCCGCGAGCAGAATCTAGTAATAATATATTTTCACAGAAGGGGTTAGGATAGGTGTACCTTTTACGTCCACGTCCTGCCAGGTGCCACCTATAGTAAGTAATAGAGGGTAGGGCAGAGATGTATTGCACATTAGCAACCATGTCGAGGCTACTAGATAGATTCTAGGTAAAAAGGTGTGAACCAGTTATTATTTATTGAGCACAGTTACAAACAATAGGGATGCTGCTAAGAATTGTGTGGAGTCAAAACCCCAATAGCACTAACTTACAGTAGCGAAGGGTCAATTTTTGTAAGTGGTAAGCCGGAGTACATATCTTAACTGTATAGAATATTATTGGCTATAGAATACTGACTGTGCCATTTTTCAAAGGGAAGCCGGTAGGAATCGGGTTGTATGGAACCTTCGCCACTGCTAACTTGCACATCATAACAAAACATCAAACCTGTAATTGCCGAAGGGTTAGGCAGAGGTGTACCTAATAGTACACCCACATTTCGCCAGGTAGATATGTTTAACTCCCATGTAGTAGGGGGCGAGCCTATTGCCACCAACCGGGCGAAAACCAGACACCGTGGCTGCTACTGAGAAATTCCTTATGGAAAAACCTAATAACAGTTTGCCCGAGCTGGGAATCGAACCGAGGACCCCATGCTCGGCAGACGCGCTAGTGACCACTAGACCAACGAGGCATTCTCATCTGCCAGTAGCACTAACCTGCCATGAAATGAAACCCAGGTCGCATGGATACGGGACGGTACGACCAAGGGTAGTGTTACATGAAAGACTAACTAAGTCAGCGAAATGTGTGAAACCTTTTATTTTATAAGACCATCATGTACCATATTTCATGCAAAATAAAGAATCTTGAATCTTGAATCTAGGTACCGTAAAAGTCAATTCTAGTCAGCATAGCATATTCTAAAAATAACATCGTTTAAGAGACAGGAAAATTCAATAAACATGGTGATGACATCATTGCAGTATATGAGCACATTCTTATTGATGCTAATACAAATATACTCATGTTTTACAATAAAATATATTCCATTCTATATAATTAAGTAGAGTAAACTAACTAAATACATTATTAATTAAAAACTACTAAATAACCTTTAATAAATAAACTAACAAAAAACTGTAAAAGGGCATCAAAAAACTCCTCAACGCTGTCAGCTAGTAATGTGCCCAAGAGAGTGGCGGCGTTGCCACGTTATATGGCAGCACTTAGCCTCTGGCTAAAGTAAAAGCCAGCCTTTGGGTCACGGGAAGCATCAACTATTCTATTCTATTCTAAATGAAAATATCTAATATACATATAATATATAAAAATCATCTCTGTTTGTAACGTTAATCTTCTTCTTCTTTGCGTGTCGATAGACTCAAATAATACCCGATCAGCACGCGTAGCATGACGACGGAAGAATCGACGAAATGACAGATTTCTTTTGTTGGTCCTGTCATTTTTTTATTCTTCCGTTGACAAAACCCGATCCTATGGTGGTCATGCTAAGCGTGCAGTACCTATATTGCCACCTGCACAGCTCTGACGTTGGCTTCGTTTAAATCCTGGAAGGTGCAGTTCGTTGTGCAAGATGAGCAAGAAAGGAGGTGGGGTATATCCTGCAGAGGGGCTCCACACTGACATTGTATTTGGGACGGGTCGATGATACCCCAGTATCATCGACCCGTCCCAAATAATAGTATCAGATTATTTCTACAACGGCCAACGTAACGTATACCAATATACGCTATCTTATACTGCTCTGTTGGGTTCGCAGTCGCAAGGTCGATTGCTAACCGTGGGGTTCTGGGTTCGATTCCCGGGTCGGGCAGTGTTGTTGGGTTTTTACATTAGGAATTTCTCTTTTTTCGGAAGTTGGCAGTATAACCCGTGCGTCGGAAAGCACGTTAAGCCGTTGGTCCTGCGCCTGATCTCTCTCCGAGGATTACGAGAAGGAAGAGAGAGAGTTCACCTGTGCTTGCGCACACATTTGTGCATAATATGCAAATGCATCTCCGTTGAGGTTGGACACCGTGACCGAAAACGGTCAGGAGAACATATCTTATTTTAAACCTGAAAATGGAGCCCTGACTACGAGGCTCTTATCTGAAACTTTTAAAATATTCTTTAGGTGTTTTCTAATCATGCCTCACCTACTCAGCTGTAGGCCCTGCATATACTTGCTCATAAACCTTCTGGGGTCGCCTTCTAAAAAAATTAAAATAAATCAATGCAATGGATTTCTATAATTTCCAGAAGTCGTATGACTTTTTATTTCTTAGTCTTTCGTTACATTTTATCACGGAGCGAAATCATCTATAGTTTTCTCTACAAACATAGGGTTGCCATCACCTGTATTGACACTACCGGACAAATTATTCAAAACCCCGGACATTTAGGTGAAATTCATCATTTTTCTCGGACATCCCAGAAAAATAAAATTCAATTGAAATGCGAAATATCGCTAAATGAACAGTGTCTTATGATAGTGAGTGCGTGAATCCAAACAAGAATTGATGGAGGCGGTATAGGCGTTCGATCGACGGCAATTTTTCAGCACCAGTTTGCATGCATATCTACGATTTATTACGGATGAATTTTGAACTAAGATTATTTTAATTTATGATACCATTCGTCGTTTGCATCAGGTCTCGTATAAGTTCCTTTCTTTGACGATTCATGCCAAATTATGCTTTAAAAATAGACACATGCAGTCCGGAAAGTTTAGGAGAACGTAAGAGCGAGCGAAGCGAGCTCGAAAATTCCGATGGATAAAAATTGGGTTCAGACCGTTATAAATAGTTATCTTAAAATATTTTATGCCCCCTAATCGTAGCTGCGCCACACGCAGTTTCGGCAGACCTGGATTCCCTTTGTCACAAAAAGTTAGGGTTTTCAACGGACTGTTTTAAAACTCCGCCTGGACGGCCCCCAAAATGGGACAAATCCTGGGAAACCCCGGTGGATGACAACCCTATTCATAAATCAACTATTACGGGGTCATCGGGCGATTATATTAGCTATCGAGTTTCACGATCATGTATTAAATTTTCTTACAAATGTGGTCACACTCACAGCCAAATTATAACTATTTATAATACATGTCTAATCCAGCAAATTATGGAGAAAAACTTAATAGAGAAAAAAAACACGTGTAGTGTAGGAACCTATTTAGAACTAACACAATATTATTTTAGCTTGTACGTCGGGTGCCAATTGTTTAGTTTTTGATTTCTGAATTAAGAATTTGAAGCTGACAACCTGTCAGTCTTCATTAGCAGTAAGTATAGATACTTTCTTCAATATTTTCTTCAGAGTTTGACGCCTTATCAACTTCAAATCCTGAAATCAGAAACCGTATCATTAAATTGCCTATAGATAATTACTATAGTAGGTACTTAGATATTATATTCGAAATTGCAGGTACTATTTTAATATTTAGTACGTAATAAAAGTATTAAGAATTTTAGACCCGATGACCCCGTGAGCGGTAGACAAAAAGTTTTGACGGTTAATTTAATTATCTATTTCTGCACGACAACTTACATTTATAACCAGATATTTATCTGTATTGAGTTCTTATTATATTGTCGAAATTCATAAACAAATCATTACCTAACGTTAATAACTGTATAAAATAAAAAAATATATTAGTTTTTTTTTATAATTACAAATCAGTTTAGGCAACGTAGTAAAGATAAGCGAATGGTAGAAGTAGTGGTTTTTATACAGTGCCACAAATCTGAAAAAACGTTAGAAACCGCTTCTGAACACAAAGAGGATTTTTTTCAAAGTATTTAGTTCATTCTCAGTATATAGACATCAAAGTAATCGATGAAGATACACGTTACACTAATTTTAGAATAAATATTGCTATTAACCAGCTTTCAATACAGAAAGATGCGTTATATGTTCCAGTGTTGGAAAGAGATGGCGCTAGACGCATGTCGTCTAGCGCCATCTCTTTCCAACACTCTATAGCTCTGTCTCTTTCCCATAGTAACCAGAACTACAATATGGTTCATGGGACAGGAAAAGGTTTAATAGGTAGATAAAACTGCTCCTATAATTGCTTATCTCCACTACATTGGCCAAAATGCTTTCTAGACACGCCGCAAGATCAAACTTCAAAATATATGTCAAAATCTGTCAGTTATCCGTCAATATTCGCCAGTAGCATAACAATTACTATGGCATTACAAGTGGTTGATGCAATACTCAAATTAGCCATTGGAACAACGCCAAAAATAGAATGTGCATTGTTCTACGTATTGTTGGAGTTACTTCTAAATACTACTGCGTTGCTTTCTACTTACATATTTCTTTTAAATATCGTTTCTTCGAAATGATTAATGATTATTGGCTTTTAATCAATTACGAATTTATTGAGTGATGTACATACTTGAATTAATATGTCATCATCGTACATGACGATATTTGATTAAAATGAACAGGAGTTGAGAACAAATAATTATTAATTTTCAACAAGAAGGATGTAACAACGAATTTTGTTATGAAAAGTTGATGATTAATGTTATTCAATACTAGATCAATGGTGATCACTCCTAATACCAAAATAGTAAGAGACCTTTCAGAATCTCGCGACGCATCTAATAAAAGTGACCTGAGAAGGTAAATAGGAATAAACAGAATAAATCTTAAAGTTACTTTACAATAATAGAAAAAATACAGGACTCTTTAACAAATCATAGTAATAATTACTCTGTAAGCACCTACAATGTAATAATATAAATCTAACATTGCGTAATTAAGTATATTAATAATATAAATCAGTTGGTAGAGAGTAATTTTTATTTAGTAACTTTTTTGTGGTTTCTATGTGATATGTGTTTCTTTTCCTACCAATTTAAAAAGTTACTAAGTAAATACTACTGTTAGAATATAGGTACACAAAATGTTTTACAACAAACTTTCGTATTTTTAATGATGTTTCGTAATAAAGTAAATACATTTTTTCAGATACTGAACCATAAAGTTACAACGCTTAACTATAAATATAAACTTGATATTAAATTAGATATAATTCTGTAATATTTAGAACATTTATTGAAGAGGTAGATCCGAAGATAACTTTTAAAATATATTTTTATAATTACGTATTCATTAGAAATCCTTAATGGATATTTCATAAGAGATATTAAAATCGAAGCGTAGTCGGGTGAAATTTCATAAGAAGGTACATATTTTACAACGGTTGTAATTACATTACATTGATAGTCATATTTAAATATATTGTGATGTAATTCAATCGTCTATTAAAATATTCAATCTTAGGGCTACTAATCTACTTAAATTAGGAAAAAGATACAAAAATCATAACTATTACAGGGAAGACTATTAACAACTAAACAAATGAAAAGATTCTTATCTACACAAGTAATGATTAAATTCTTACTTTAAATTAGATAAATGTGACAGCCTTTAGTGATAATACTTTTAAAAATTGTGCATATAAAGGTAAGTGGAAAATCACCAAAATATTTTTTTAATAATTTTAAAATACCTATTCAAAACAGCCAATAATTTTATAATTTATAATGATATTAACAGTACTATTAAACTTTAGATACATACTAATTACCCTAAACTTTGCCACAATCAAGCGAATACTTACGAGATTTTAAGATTATAATTCGCGATTCAACTTCTTAAAATAGCATTCTTAAAATTGTGAAGTTGACATTGCCTAAGAAAAAAGTATGCCTGTAGACGACAATGATCTCACCTCGACTACACAATACAGTACATTAAAGTCTATAATAACACTAACATTAAATGACATAGAAAAGGACGTAGAAAAGACTTACAGACAGTACTCTCACTTGAAATCACGTTTAGTTACGTCAGACATCATGAAGAAGTTTCATCATTCTTAAAACTCGAGGAAAGCACAATTATGTTAACATCAAATTAGTACCTATATGTAGATCATAATACTGTCGAAAATTAAATTAATTTACTAAAACGGTAATACTAATGAGTACTTAAACTTGATATTTCATATATATCTTTTTACACATTCAGTAAAATATTCCTTTATCTTGAATTCAATTCAAACCTCTCTTTATATTTTCCATAAATATCGAAATGATAATACTTATAAAATATAAATAATTCAATTCAATGTTTTGGATATTCCAAGGATTAATATAAAAAAGGACCTATGACAGATCCTTGTGGTACACCTAAGGTCTTAACATACATTATAACTAACAAGCACGGTAGAATAACAGGGGAAATATTTAAGACGATCGTGTAAAAGCAGTCGAAATGACAATAACAACCGTAGTAACACGTAACAACCACTTTCATACTGTTTCATATACTTTACAATATAAGACGCTTTGAATAAATCTCACATAATCACAATCCTTGATAAATTGTCTACACTTTTTAAGTAACCTTTACCCTTTCTTTGGGAATAATGTCAAGTTATGTATGTTAATAAATGGAGAGAATCTTCTGACATTGTATGCAATCTGTTGGCAGTCATTGCACCAGTATTTTTATTGAAAATGTCATGTCTCTTCACTAAAGATTGTTAAGAAGTAATAACATTTTCATTCCGTTTTTTAAACTGGTCTTGGAAGTTCAATTTAGGCCAAACCTCATACAGCATTCAAAGCAAAATAACCTTCGTTCTCGTCACTAAATTTACCATCTGTGCTTCAAATATGAGATCTTGAATGTTTCAATTAAGGGCAACAGTATATCACACTTGTGCCAAAAAAAAAAACTATAAACTTTTGTTTGTATGAGAAACTTTGATTTTACTATTTGATTAAAGGGCATTTATGATTGAATTATAAATATTGGACATCAAAAGGGAGACACCGATTTTATTATATGCTAGAGTTACTTATTTTTTCTAATTCTTCATTTAGGAAACTATTTACAAAAGCTCTCTTTTCTATATTATTGTTACTAACAATAAGTTTTGTATTATTACCGCCCACTTTATGAATAATTTATTATTCTCATTGCTTGTCATTGCAAAACCTTTCCTAGCGTTTATGTCTAGAATAAAGATTTTCATAAGTTTACCAGGCTTTTTGGCGTTCACTTTATTATTTCAGACAGTTTCTGTCCATCTTTTTTTTTAAAACCCGACAATTGCTTTACTCCCCGTGTATTTATATTGACATATTTGACACCCCGATAAAAGTTCTTCTTCCATGTACACCCTTTCATACGTATTTTAATTTTTAAATCAGTATTTCATTGAATGCATCGTACAGTGCATTAAGGTAGATGTTGTCAGTGATATGTTTTTGCTTATTATTATTACCTACCTAATTGACAAATAATGAAGATCATACAAAAATAGAGAACCATTATAGGCGACTTTTACTTCTTCCATTCAATCTCATTGATCTTAAAGCTAAGTAAGGAGGTTACCCTTCTTCAGACTAACCTTAGCCCCTATATTACTCCTTAAATAAATATATTTAAGGAATAATTAGAAAACATTAAAATACTTTGTTAGGTACTTAATATACTGTCACTTAACTTTAGAATTGGGTTTGCAAATAGTAGATCTGTTATAGTTACGTTCGATTGTATTTTAAGCGTATAGCGGAAGCGTGTATAGCTTTAGCATTATTTTAAGATATGCTCATTAAAATCATCATTACTGATAACTTCATTATTGCTATTGAAAAGGTTTTCAAACTGAAGTATTTTGTACAGAATGTAACAAGCTAACTAAACTACTCACTAAATTAAGTACATCGAATTAAAACACTATAGTATAACTAAAATTTAATTGAATAACTACATCTAAGCTACTCTGAGTTTTACCGTGTTTTGAACAATTTGTAGGATCGTTGCTTTTATTGTAGCATCCTTGTTGAATAGATTTCTAATGGTAATATTTGACGACTCGACAAAGTTGAATACGCAGGCTTTTGTGCCAGTATGTCACTGTGCTCTGTGCTGCTTTTCCACTACATACGGTTTGATAATAGAAACTCTGTGCCACTCACTCCTAAATTCTCAAACGACTGAAGACTCTTTCCGTCGTTAAGATACACCTGCAAGGAATACTGATGCCAGTAATTTGTATAAAAGTATGCAAGTAAGTTGTGTGCCATTGTATCATTCACCATTCAGAAGTTGATAAGGCACAATAACAAGCAAGTAACTTGTATACTTTTGTGCAAGTAACTGGCCTATGTATTAGTGGCAGAGCCTGAGCGACTTAAAACAGCATTAAATTTAAGTATCCAGCCGCCATTCAATCAGAATTAAACAAAACACTCGCAACACATCTTACACCAAAAGAACTTAACTACGAAAGTCAATAAGCATCTTTCTCGCAAATCACTTGAAACTAGACACATAGAAGAACTAACGTGTATGATGAGGTGGTTGCAAAGCTTGCGTGCGACTGCCCTGGTCCGCTTAGCGGTCGTTGCGCAGCGGAGCTAGCGCGGCCAGGGAGGCGCGTCGCCGCCGCTAGGAGCCCGGGGACGCGCCGGCCGGCAGCCCCGCGCCTGACCCGCGCGCCACACGCGGCTCCAGCTCCAGGGACAGCGTGTACTGACGCTCTTCGGCGATCACGAGGGAGTTGTCCAGTAGGAAGTCACATACCTGAAACATTTGACAAGTGTAACCGTAACTTTTGCTAACGTTTGTGTTGTATTGATAATGGAGTACCACAAGGATATGTTATTGTTCCGCCCCACTGTGTCGTGATAGTATTATGTACAGATTTTAGAGTTGTTCGAAAATTTAATGGTAACTATAATGAAAAAGGTAGTATGTGCTTACCTTTGGTATATGATCAATCTTATATGGGGTTTGCTGGAAATTCCTTATTTCACGGATCACGTGCGCTATCTGCAACACAATACTTCTCATGTTAATATGCTGTTTAGCATATTAGTAAAATTTTATTTCAAGAGTACGTTTAAAGATCCTCAACTAGAGTATCCTATGTAGATATTTACACTACTAATATTTCTACGGGCTTACCTTTTAATGTTCTATTCTTTATTCTTCTTTATTCTTTATTGCACACAAAAAAATATACATACAAATTGCAACAATATAGCTTATGTACAATGGCGAGCTTAACCCAGAATTGGGTTTTCTTACAGCAAACCAAATTTTTACTGTGAGATTTGCAGAAAAGGATAACCTTAAGTGCATTTACACATTGTGTTACTTAAATTAATTAATTAAAGTAACACAATGTAATGTTACAAACTAAACTAAATACATACAATATAATATACGTAATACATATTGTACATATATATATATATACATATCTATAAAATCCTATATAATATACATACATACATATTGATCATGTTGACAGGAAATGTTCCCTTATTCCTCTCGTCTCGTTCGTCTTTCTATGATAAGTTCTTCTGTAATCCCAAGCTAAGTGTTAACCTAACAAAGGAACAACTTACCATTCTCATTTTTGAGAAGTTGAGTAGACCATCAGGCGTGTAGTTGGTCGTTCCTTCTTCGATGAACGACAAATCTGACAGATACATCCCCAAGTAAGGAATGCATGGAGGATCACACCTGTGAATCAAAAGGAACAGAATCTTGAATTCTTGTATTTACAGTCCATTTTACCAAAGCTTACCAAAACATTCAACATATCACTTTGTAATGGATATTGAAGTAAAGTGATTAACTTACCTGTGCAAAGCATCCCGCAAGATTCTGAATCGGCATTCCGATGATATTATGGTCTGCATTCGTTCTATTGTTTGTTTACTCTGTAAAATGAATAATTAAATTAGCATCATCTTTCCCTATCAACGAGAAATTATCTGAAACTATGCTTACCGTCTTTGACACCTTTTCCCAAGTTTTTTTGAGTCGGTAAACTGATGTGTTCGAAAGTGCTGCACAAACTTGCAACACTCCATTAAAGTTGTGCAGGCAACGAGCTATGTCTGCCACGGCTGCCCATTTCTCTATTGCTGCTACGCGGCCTGGTGAAAAGTAAAATGTTTGAGATTTATCTTCTGAATTATTGTTACATTGACTTATATCAGATGATCTAGTTTTTGTACAAAATCCAAAATCTCAACATTATTATAAAAAAACAACATAAATACAAAAACAACATAAACATACATTTTAAATTACAACATAGTTATGAAAGTCAAGAAAAACTGAGTAAATTCAATAACAATAACAGTCAGAAGGATTCTGGTGAACACCAAGAACCGAGACAGAGAGAAACAATGTTGAAACAATCCGATATAATTAATTTATCAAAGAAAAGACTGTAAGCACTCATCCTCAAGTAGTACGTTAAGTGTAGGTCAGATGTAACCGTAAGACCAGGCTTCTTTATTTCTTATTCTATTGAAACTCCATTCTTTGCTGGAATGCAGCTCCAGGTCAAGTATTAGCGACATGACGTGCGGTCAACTTTATAAAAAATTATATATCATAAACGATTAGTTCATAATTACATACCAGCCAAAGTAAACTTCTTCAGTATCTCAGATATGACCAAGTTGGAGATGTGATTGAAATGAGAAGTCATCATGAGGATGTGAGGAGCTCTCTCAGCTTTATCTGCCTTGGTCCAAGCTTGTCCTAAGAACTCCCTTCAACATGTGAAATATATCTATTAGAGTTATTATGAACAATTTAGTAATCAAATTGATACTTTAGTAATACTTACTCGCTGTTGATCGAACTGAAGATTTGGTAATCCAAATAAGTCATTTGTTCAGCAATTTCCAAAGCTGAGAGTGTTTCGACACTTTCTTTAGTTGGCACCTGTAAAAAATAATTTATTATTGTACAACAAAATAGTCGAAATTTCAATATTTATGACTTTGCAAAAAATTCTCGTTCAGGTATATAAAGTAAAAAGGTTTCATAACAAAACAAAACAAACACGGATATTTTTAACCGTATCTATATGATACGGTTACCTATTTGGTTAGGTAGTCTAAGAGAACACTTACATGGGGAGGAATGAACAATGACTTCAAATCAACTGTTCTTTCCGGAGCTCTTTCCAGCAGACGCAGCAGCTGAGCTGCAGCCTTGTGTTCCGCTGGCAGCAACCCTGGACTACCTTCTATCTCCTTGAGGAAGTCCATTGTAAGGCCTCGAAGACGTTCCTCAGACCAGAAGTCGTGAGAGTGCTTGGAGATCCAGTGCCTATAAAATGTTATAAAAATATTTTGAAAATGTAAGTACTCAAAATGTTGTAAGTCTTCAGCACGGGGCCTAAAGCCTTTAGCAGAGTCATAATATGATAATAGTATAAATTACGTTAAAATTCTTAAAATGGTTACAGAAGCAGTTAATATTATGAATTGTCGCTTTGTAGCCATTTTACGAATTGAACGTAATTCATATTAAGGGTCTGCTAAAGCGGACATTTTACTCCCCCTGCCGCCCTGGTCACTTTTCCGGATGATAACGATGTGGAGTACTTTGATGCCTAAGCGTCCTATTGTTTATTTAGTTAACGTTATTTAGTTTAGTTTTATAATTTTTTTATTTAGTTTTAGTTTTTGTTTTGTAAATTTTTAGTACTGAAACAATTAAATGACTTTAAATGACTGATAACCTATCGCGGCGTTCACGAGGACAGGCGATGTGAAATGCAACACAACTTGCATCAAGCAACGCGCTCTTGTGACACTTGTTTCTTTCCCGTGAGACCCAAAGCATTGCAAGTCGCGTCGTGGTGACTAAGCATTAACTTTCATTTTTTCCGCAGTACAGTATTTAAAGTTCCTACCTACCTCAAAACATTAAGCACTCTCATGGTAGCAGCTGTAGATATCACCGAATCCCTTCGAGTGGCTGGTGGTGAATTAGGTGGAGGCGATCTTGGGTTGGAAGAAGCAGAAGTAGCCACTGCAAACGCCACTGCCGCAGTTGATGTGCTGCTCCTAAATCATTATTATCATTGTAAATATACAACACTTGATGTCGCTGTAACAGTCAATTTGTATTTACGACCCGACGATGTTTTGTCGATGGTTCATGGTGATTTTAAAAGTGAAACTGGAATGAAGTGGCCAAGAGTAGAATTCAATGTTGAAGAATAAGGATTGAATATAAAGGTAACATGGAATAGTATACACATGCATCTTAAACAGAAAGATAGAAAGACAGGCAGAGTGAACATGAAGGAAAGAAATTGTCAGAATTAGAAAGATAAGCTATTCCTCCCGGAATAAATGATGTCTTTTCATATTAACCGATTATTTCCGTAATAAAGCATGCAAATTTTGTCAATCTATTTAATTAAAAATTTTCGAAAAACAATAATCTAATCAAAATACCAATTTCCAATTCAAACGCTATTTCAAATGTACTTAACAAAAAATTATAGTGAAAGTGCAGTTTTTATCCTAATCAAATAACCGAGGTGAATCAAAATCTTAATTTAGGGCTAATTTTGAATAAATAAAGTCTAATTCTAATTTTTCATAAGCCAAAGATATAAAATTACAACAAAAAAAGGTTCTTTTGTGTGTCGTCTTTTTTGAAGAAGAAATAATAATTGTAGATGTTGATATGATAAGTGATGGTGAAAAGAACGTAGTAAGTAAAGACGGTGAATTGAGAATATCCACCTTAGATTAATCTGAAAAGAATCCTGACAATTGAAAAGACCTCTTCAACGCACACATTACAACCATTGTGGTTTTCAAAATACCTGAAAATAGTCACAAACAATATACAAGAAAGGTTTGGGCAACAGGCAGGTACACAGGATATACCTGGTTCGCGTAGCACTACCCATTGTGATGGTCAGTGCAGAATACCCACGGTGGTTATTGTAAGTATCGAATTCTTATATTTATGTTAGTGCTGTCAGGTATTCCATTTTGTTGGCGTCAGGGTTAGATGTTCAGCCTGAACTCCTTGTATAGTTTTGACGATATCGATAGTGTTTGCTGTAGTGTCGTGTCTACGTTTTGAATTTACAAAATTGATAAAAAAAGGGCAAGGAAACGTCAGAATGCTAGGTAAAGCGGAATTATTAAAATAACTCTTCTACGGCATCACTACTAGGTTCAGTCTCTACGTCTTTTACCTTACCAATCACTCACCATAAGAGGTCTTTTCCAAAGCTGTTAAATCAATAGTAATAGTTTCATTATCATTTTTACAGTCATCAAGTATGAAGGAACTAGGTCGAGGCAAGAAGGACACTCTCTCGATAGAATATCGTGCAAAAGCATCATAAGTTTAGTAAAATTTACAACGAATTTTAGATGGTTAAGAAAAAGGTGAGCAGCATGCCACAACATTAAGAATTGTGAGCTCCCATGTGTGATAGATGGTCAATAATCAAGTTAGTTCGCAATCCTTCAAATTACAATACATAAGTAATGTTTTGGATAAAATGAATTAGATGAGAAATAAGTTTGTGTTGATCTTACCTTCGGTGAGATTGTCTGAAAGATGTGATGACGACGCCCGCTTTTGGTTGGCTGGTCTCACGCCGATAGTTCTGAATTTAAAAGTGTGAAATTCGTTATTCATACTTATTCATTCTTGCTTTGCTTGTACTTTTGCTCTATTTCATTACTCACTTCAGATGTGCTTGTTGACTAGTGATAGTGAAAAGAGACACAAATGTCCTCATACCTGTGCATGTGAGACCTGGGAAGTAACAGAGGACCGTGGTTCAGATCCGCCCCAGTATCGACGACGCTCGCTGTTGATCGATGAATTGGTGTAGCGACGCTCACTAAAACGAATATCGAAATAAAGAAATGATGATTTTATCATACTTTAATGAACTGACATAACTGGAAGTCATGGGACACTTTTGCATAGAAGTGGAATCAAGCAACCGGGTGGTGACCAATAACAATAGTGAGTAGTAACTCACAAGGGTGTGTCGGTTCGTGAGTGTGTGAATAGTTGTACTTGATAAGGTGTTGTGAAGGGATGTGTCCGTGAGAGTACGATTTATAAGTGAACACTTAAATATTAAAAATATATCACCTGATGAGTTGCTGTGGGCTGTCTTAGCTGTGTCTTTGTAACCTAATCGGTCATTTGTCACTATGTGAGTTTTAGCAACTGTTCGTCCTCGATCTACACAATACTGTCTAATCATGGCTTTATAATATATCTCCTGTGAAAAGCTGTTCTTATCGTTCCAAAAATCATTGCAACTTGTTCAGATTTGTATCTTACCTAACAGATCTTCTAGCAGCATATCTCGTCCCAGAATCGGATGCCCGTCTGCATTCTTCAACAGCCACAAGTGCAGCTGTAGCCGCTGCTTCAGCAGTTTCTCGGGCACTATCAGACCTGCGTCTAGCTTCGGAAGTAGCCGACGATGGCTGCAGTCGACGGGGAGACTCCGACATAGTACGCACGCGCTGTTGGATAAACTGTTTAACTCGTTGTGTTTCCGTCACTTCTCTCTACTTGTAGCAATGACGCCAGCAGGTGCGGTGTACATTCATTCCCTGCCAATATAACCGCTGCCAACTGGTTATGTATGTTGGAGCCATGAAAAGCTTCGAATTTATGGTAAACCAACTTCTTTACCATAAATACGGGGCTTTAATACTAGTATTATGGCGTTTCAGCAAGCTAAATTCATTGAGCTATCCAGAAAAAGATAAATTAGTATGGTTTAGCCCTGATTCGGCAAACAATTCAGTAACTAAGACGTTTACACTTGACGATTAATGCAACAGAGCTGTTTTACAAGATGCCGTTTGCTAATATGTGTATCTTATAAGCAAGATCGTTTGAATCAAGTCTCAAAATCCCAATGATCCCCTACAGTACGACATTAACTGAAGGTGGCCCAAGAATCCCTATAGAATTAAAATAATTTACTAAGTTTACCTCTGAAAACCGTTGTGATATTTTAAAATTATTATCAGGTTTTTTCTTATTCTTTTCCTGTTCCTCTTCTTTGTACTTAACGTCTTCATCACTCTGATCCACCATCTCAATGCTCTCAACTTTCATCAGCGCAGCGGCTGCTGCATCATTGTCTTTAGCTGGTTTCTTCTTGCTGTTTGGGTCGTTGACTGGACTGACCTTCTTTGGACTTCCAACTAGAGTCACTGAACTTATTGCTCCGGGAGAAGACGGTGATGTTCCTAAATTAGAGGAAAGTGCTTAAGTAGAATATTTATTGTTCAGTGTATTTAGACAAAGGGTTTCATCAGATAGACATAGACAAGCCATTATGACCAAAACTAAATTTTCAAATGCAATAAGAGAACGAAAAGTTGGTCATTACACAATTGAGATGTTAAAAAGTACGTAGTGCATTCGAATAATAACTACTTACTTAATAAAAGGGTATGTACCTTCTTTACCTTTCAACGTCTCATTACTGGATGATGTTGCCATTATTTTTGGTATTGTTAAGTGACTGCTATCCTCCTCAGTCTTTTGGTAAGCGTGTGTACAGAATTTTGAAAAATCAGAACATATACTATTACACGATTTATTGTTACACAATGTAATGGCATAGGATAAGTACGTCTTTCAATGCAAGACCCTTTTTTTTTTTTTTTGGATGCTAAATCATCAAATGACCCCGGCCCATTGTGGGCGGAGCGGAAGGGAGTGTCAGACCTGTACTGACTAAAACCCAAAAACCCATCCATGTTCCTTCTTTGCCCTTTGTGTTCCAGGGCCACGGTATCTCTTTCGAACAGTCCCGCAGCCCTGGCAGAAGAGAAAACCCTAATAAACGCTTCTATCTTATACAGCACAGACAAGTTTAGAATTTTTAATTATCATGGTAAGGTTAGAGCGCATTTGAAATGGATGTAAATGAATGGCATACTACCTTACTAACTGTTGAGGTCCTGCGCGAAGGTGCCGTCAAGTATGGAGACAGCTTGTCTTCATCTTCGCCTAGAATTCGACAGACTTTATTACATAGAATCACGTTTCTTACTCCTTCATTCCAAAACAAACGTTTCTACAATACTAATGGGTGCATCTATAAACTTACTCTTTCGAGAGGCACGCCAGAATCTTGACTGCCAATCCCGGTCGCTGTATTCCGATCCGTAACCTGAAATTGTTTGTGCTTTTTTTCTGTCAGTTTACGTAACAACCTGCTTATAAAGGGTGTAAATAGACCCTTAACATAGCCGAAAGGCACTTGTTCTCCCCGTCTTTGCGATATTTTTTTTGTTCTAGACCATACCTGGGAACCTTCTAGTTACGGAGATATTGGGGGTCAAAGTTTCAACTTTTTCACAAGTTTTTTTTTAAATACATATTTTTAATGTAAGCTTTTTACTTCACACACCTCCATGACCCCCGTACTATTCAATCCATCCATCAGCACAATGTTTGAGTGCTTTCCACCGAGTCCTACCATAAAACGTGATTTTTCACCCCAAAAAAAAAAGTCGATCCCCATCAATAATATTTGCGTACAGTTACTTAGTTCAATGTACAGAATGCTTGGTTGACGGCTATGTGAAGGGTCTGTTTACACTCTGTATTAGATTTAAAACTATTTTTACGCTATCTTTTTTTAAAGATAGATATCTCTTGCTGTTTCTTTTACTATATAGTTCCATCTGTTTGGTACTGCAACTTCAACTTTTTCATCTGAGTTTTATGCATCTTTAGTTTTGTATCTTTACAACATACTCTTGCTTACATTGAAATTGCCTCTTCAGAATAATTTATAATTTGTAAGACACTATCAAGTCGTGCTGACCAAGTCCCAAGTAGCGCCATAAGCGGTATACCGTGCCAGTAACGAACGATGCACTGACGGGCAGCAACGTCTTCGTTGCGAAAGGGTGGACTGTGTGAACTCTACCCCTTAACCTAACTTGATTACAAGCATTAAACCTCCAAAATATTCTTTGACAGTCGTTACAGGTAGTCAGTGGCCTGAAATTCTTTCAACCAGTCTTACCAAGGGGTATCGTATTACTCAGTACTAACTGGGTTGTGGAGGTCAAATAGGCAGTCACACCACCTAAAATACTGGTATTCAGCTGCAGCCGGATAGATTGCAAGCCGACCCTAACGTAGTTGGGAAAAGGCTAGGCAGATGATGAAACCTCCCAATATTAAAGTGCCAATTTATTAGACACAATATTTATAAAAACCATTAAGTTTTCACCAGAAACCGAGCTGGCCCCACTGGCCTTCCTGGAGGGATCAGGTGGCGGTGCCAGTTCCATCTCCTGCTGCGACTGCTCGTAGAACACCTGCTTTAGTGCCTCCAGCACCGTCACGCCGTCCGTGAACACGCGGTACGTCAACAGGAATGTGTTGAGAAAGTCCACGGAGAGGAAGCGCAGGTCTGTAAGGCACAAAGGTGACTGTATAGTTTGAAGCCGAGATTTTAAAACCCATCATGAGTACTTAAAGCAGTGGTTTGATTTAGACATAATTATAATGCAATCTGTGAAGGATGGGGTTATTTATGGTTGTCGTACCATTTTTTGACACATTGTTTATTCTCAACATTACCTACGATCATGAATCGCACCAACTAAAATAAATGACAAATTACTACGATTTATAACAGTCTTATCATCAGCTACTCACCAGTCAGTCTCTGCAGCAACCGTTGTGGCGTGGCCGATCTAATCTGTGGCACCTTGCAGGAGTTCAGCGTGCGACTGAACCTGATATCCACGTCATCAGTGAACAGTGCCCGGTCTGACCGGCAAGCTGGTAGGCTGGCAGACGCTGCACCGCAGGCACCGCACGCTCGGAGCAGTTCGGTCAGAGCTGCGCTTTCCATGCATTGAGCTAGCTCACTTGTCCAGCCGGCTTTTTCTTCGACGCTGCCGGCGACTGTAATAAGTTCAATAATTAAGAAGTATTCTACGAACAGTACGTATAAAGTACGAATGCGGATGACGTTAATAAAAAAAGCACATGACAAAAAAATAAGCTATATCGTGGTGAAAATTCCTAAGCAAATAGAATAATTGGATATAACAGGGTAATTTTAGAACACAGTTTTATGCCTTCAAGAAAGGTAGCAAATATAAATTAACAAAAAGCATGAAATCTTACCTAAATGCGCACAAATCTGCTCGCCCTTAACTTCAACAAGAATCTTGAAGTCTTTGCCCTGGTAGATGTCGCCACCGGGTGATGAACAAACTGATGTTGTATCTGAAATATAATACAGCGTTACGGTTCAGATTCGAGTCCTCCATCGGTTAGTGAAGCGAATCGAGCATTAGATTGCGCAACCTATGAATGATACAATTTGTAACATTCTACTCAGCGGCAAATCCGCCTGTAATGTAACAGTATGATACAACTCGTAACATGAATCAGCACCACTTGTAGTGACCGTGCCGTGGCGCACAGACAGTGAGGCGTTTTTTGGGCGCGTCTAAGCTCGTTTTAGGAACGCGTGTAGGCGCGGATGGACATGCCTTTTTGCCACTCGCACATGATAATTGAGGAATCTAGGTATAGTGGTGAGCTAGACTCCTACTTTAAGGATGCAATTTTAAATACATAGCTTTAGTTAGACAGACAAGAGTGGAAAAACGGAACAAAATTTAATAATATTTTAAAAGTTTTTTTTTTACTACGAATATTAAACGTGTAATTTATATGGCATGTTAAATCTAATAAAGTATAGATTTATCGTAGTTTACTGTATGATTACAGATTTACAGCAAACTACAAAGATCAAAAGAAAAATGAAACAGTCAATCGCAAATAAGACACAAAGGTTTTGTACAGGCTTAATCCTTTGCTTAAATGTTTTTGAAATATTAATCATATTTTATAGAATAACTTCAGCTGCTGCTGCAGCGCAGTAGCAGTACTACATTGTTACAGCAATCTCTTTGTTTGTGCCAATTTTCACATTCCTACGTCAGACTCATTCAAGTTTGTTTATGGCAACAATGTGGTTTCGTCAGTGACAGACATTGACACTTCGGTTTACCATCTAAGTTCCGTTAAAAATACTTACCATCGTCATCATGGTTAGCCGGGTCCTCAATAAGCAGTGCATCATGCAGCGGCAGTCGTCCTGCGGGTGGCAGGTGCAGCCTCCCTCCCGCAGCACGAGTAGTTAGCAGCAGATGGTTGCTGAACAGGAACGCCTGCCGTGCCTGCAGGGTGGCGCGACGACCCTTACCTACCACTTGAGACAGAGTGCCTGAAGAAAATAATAAACAATTATATGTGACTAAAAACCATATAATTTATATTAAACTTGCTGAGGTTTCACCCGCCGCTTCTGATTTGTTTTATTTTTACGTAGCGTGATGTTATATAGCCTATAGCCTTCCTCGATAAATGGACTATCCAACACTAAAATTATTTTTCAATTCGAACCCGTAGTTCCTGAGATTAGCGCGTTCAACCAAACAAACAAACTCTTCAGCTTTATAATATTAGTATAGATAGAAAACCTTCTACTCCAATAATTCATCAGTTTTTTTTTATAGCTTTACTTAAGGTGGAAGAGCCAGGGTAGCCCGCGAAATTCAAATTTTCTTCCGTTTTTTGTAATTTGCAGCTCAGTGTCAGGTTGTATGTTGATAAAAAATGAGTCGCGCTAGTATGTATGTAGTTACAGAATTATATCATTGAAATCATTAATACAACCCACTAAGTTCATTTAACCCTATTCAATAACTATTTCATTGAAAAAAAAAATATAATTAAAAAGTAATATCCGATGCTTCCACCTTAAATAAGGCTATGATTTAAATTTCGAGCTATATATTGAGTTTTTGGTCCGCCTAAATATTTTTTTCCATAAAAAAATCAGTCAACTGAGACACTAACAGTAGCCAGCAAGAATAACAAAATGGATCAGCAAATAATGTCAAATCGGGCAGCTTTATTCTAATGTTCTCTCAACCAATTTGGCTGAAGAGCTCACGGGCTGCTGTTTTTTTACTGACACAATGTTTAATAACCTTTTATTATTTCTTTCTCCATAAATTTGATTGTAAATACTTGATAAAAACATCATACCTTGCCGTATGAAGACTTGATTTACATCCAGAAGAATGTCGCAGCCCTCGATAATCATGCGTTCGACTGCTAAGTTCTTCCTTAGATTCTCGGTTTCACTGACCTGTGCACCAAGAATTATGTATTATTAAGCACACACACACCTCTGACAAAATCAGCATATACGTATTGTGCTCACTGCTGTGACCCAGATCTCCTCCATTTGAGAGGGAATGTAGGTTGGTGGGTGTCATATGTCTTCGAATTTGCCGTTCCAGCACATACGGTGTCTACAATGTTTTTCTTAACGGTCGAGAGCACAGGTGATAAAATTTAAATTACACAAAGTAATGCGCTTGCTTGGGTTCGATAGAATCCACCAACTACGGCACTCAAGTCGGCCACTGCCCCACACGTACTCGTGCAATATTCAAAGCATAAGTAAAATCCACCTATTAAATGTTCAAGGCAAACTGCAAGAAGATTTATATTTATATAACCTACATTATAAAAAAAAGCTAAGCGTATAAAAACAGTCGTGTTTAAATAAGTCACCTCGTCATGCATCTGTCGCGAGAGCTCCTCAAGCTGCGCGCGCGCATGCTGCAAACTGCGCCGCTCCACGTGGTCGTGCGGCGTGTGCGCCAACAACTCGTGCAGCGTGATTATGTAGCGAGGGATCTGGAATTAAACAAGTCAACATAAAATATGAGCCTACAAGTAGTGTGACAAAGTAAAATTGGCAATTTACCAAGGTATAAAAAACAGGGTTTATTTTGAACCTGCTCTAGGTAAACTTAAACTTAAACCAACTAAATACAGGTTTATTACGTGAACTATACCTAACTAAAATAATAAGGCGTCCGAACAAATCCTCCGCAGCGCTGTCAAACTGCAGTGTGTCCAAGAGACTGGCGACATTGACACGTTCTATGACAATGCTTAGCACTGACCAATGTAAAACCAAGCCTTATGGTCACGGGTACTGTTAACCAATATATACCAAGATATTGGAAAAAAACGTATGGACTACAAATTGAAGGCACTTCTTTTTGCTACCAACCAAAAACAAAATTAACTACCCTGCGTCGTCGAAATGACACAAGTTGGGGTAATTAATTTCCTTCGAAATTGTTAAAAGAACGAAACGCCTTTTGAATGTTAACGACGTTTCTGTTAATTACTCCGCGCAAAAAAAGAGTTAAAGAAGTTCAATAATACGATGTGGAACCGAACTCCAGCGACATGTTTTTGTTTTTAAGTCGCTCTTTTAAATTTTTCTCTTGAGATCGCCAATCACTATCTAACACGCACGAAGGTACAGCAACTACTTACAACTTGATTCAGAACGATGACTATCTGTCATCGTTCATACCATATAAATATTTATATATCCAGAGAAGTACCTATTACGATCATATGTATGTATTTTTAGAGCCATACCGCCGTCTCTAGGATGCCGTGCTCTGCGATTCTCCTGCACGCGTAGTTGACCATGGTTGAAACGGGTTTTGTTGACGGAAGAATTGACAAAATGAAAGATCAACAAAGAAATCTGTCATTTTGTCGATTCTTCCGTGGACAACACCCGTTTGGTATAACAGATATCTATAAGCAGCGGTGACCACTATTATGTAGCCACCACTTGCTAGTTTACCACTCATCATCAAGTCCCGCCTGGGGCCATGTGAATTGTGGCCGGGGTGGTTTTTTTTACTTCTAAGACTGTCATCACGGGTAAAGAAAATTGACACTGATAGCTCTTGAACTTGGTTTAGATATGCTGATCGCGTACAGTTCGACGAAGTCGGTGAAACTGACACACTATATAAGTTTGAAAACATACCTGATGCATCGGATACGTCAGAAACGTCTCCAGCGACCGACTCTGACAAGCCGGCTTGCTCTCCAGCCGCGCCAACAGCTGCGCAAATGGCTGACTCTGCTTACACTCCGTCAGGACTTGCAGCGAGTAGTGATGGTTCCTCACGTACTCCTGGTAGATGGTCAGCATCGGGAGCAGCATATCGAATAGGTCTCCTGTATGTAGGTGCACTACTAGGTGTAATCCTTTGTTTACTTTTAAATTGGTTTAAGATTTAAGAATAAGTGGTGCAAGGCTCTCTTTGTGCAGTTTTGATACTTGGAAATTGTATCCAAGGATGAGGGTGTTGAGAGATGAGCAGTGATGATAGGAAATTAAATTAAAAATAACTCCAAAGATTATCATCAATAACACTAGAAACGGGATATTTATCATGTTTACTGTTGGTTTTGAGTTCCCGATATTTCGGCGCTGTTGCAAGCACCATGATCACGGATAAAATATAGTAAACATGGTAAATATCCCTTTTCTAGTGTTAACGATAATATTAGTGACCATGACAGTTCAAAAACTTTTAACTCCAAAGACATCAACATTATCATAATTACCAGCCAAATGACAGCCACTGCTGAACATAGGCATCCCTCAAAAGGCACGCCTTCGCCTAGTGCGCCGACGCCACATTTTCCAAAGATTGCATTGAGCAGTAGTTAAACGGAAATTAAGGTAAAAAGGAAGGTTTAAGACACTTCTTACAACTTTAAGCACTTTAAATTAAGTTAACAAGTAATTAAGTATTGCAAAATAATTAATATAAAAAATGGTTTTCCACCAAATAAAGTGTCGGTAGTGGAGGAGGTGAATTATCATACTAATGTGAAATCAAAAAATTACACTTTATAGTATGATATAACTTAGTAGCTTAGCACAACTTTCTTACCTGTTATCTGCCAAAGCAACTACGACCGACTTGTCATAATATCCAACTTTTCTTACCTATGGTAAGGTACCTCCACAGAAAAGGTTTTTATATAATATGACGTAGGTCTGGCGTTCATAGAATCTTGGTCAAATTGTATTAAATTGAAAAAACAAGATGGCGGCGTTAACGATGTTTAAAAAAATACTATTCAGCACTGTAATGTCACGTTACGCTGAATTGGTAATTAATTTTTTGAGCAACAACGTTTGATTCGTTGTGGTTAACAGCTGCTAAAATAGACATAAGGCAAGACTCATACAACACAATTCCACATCAGAAGTGAATGTTTCCATGAGCATTTCACCAAATAACAAATTCATATAACACTCACCTAAGACCAACGTGGGCCAGGACTCCATCCTCGACGTGAGGCCCTTGAAGAAGATCTGGTGGAGGAACAGCACCGTCTCGCTGTTCAGGAAGATGGAGTTCACGTCCTCGTGCGTACACGGCGGTTTCTTGGAGCTGGCCGCCATTTTGAATGGCCGGAGGAAGCAGGTAACCTTAAAAATTAAGATGTTTTATGACGGCTCAAATAATGATGGTACTTCGGTTTCCACCAGTGCAAAAAACTATTCCTCTAGCCTTCTTTCATAACACAACATTAGGTTACGCCTGTATTCCTAAAAGGAAGTGTCCAGTTACAAGCACTAAGATGCACTATACAATTAGCAAAATTCAAAAGCAATTTTGTCGTTGTAATTTTAAGATTAGACCTAATTCATTATACTCGTACAAGGTGCAATTGGACCTTCACAAAACCGTCAACCAAGCATTCTGAACATTAAACTAAGTAACCCTACGCAAAAATTATTTGACTGACTTTTTTTGGGGTAAAAGATCACGTTTTGGAACTTCGACCTTTAATAACTCCGTAACTATTGTGGTTCCCTGGTATGCTATGGAGGACAATATTTTAAGCTTTCCTTTATATTATGTGTTCCAAAATACTTTACTCGTACAACACAAAATATCATACTCGTGCAACACAAAAAAGCAAGCAACATTAGGAGAGAACCATTTTTAAAAGTGGATACGTGTAGTCGCGTATACACATAATATTAGTGCTCGTGACTGTAAAGTCGGATCATCGCTATTCATATTACAATTCACATAGACACTATAATTACAATATGTTCTACTAAATAATCCAGCAACCACAATGGAAACGGCTCTCAATCAAGGAACCATTCATGAAAATTTAAAACACACAATACATTTACATGAATCAATAGATCCAATCTAAGAGACCAATACCAATAACAGGCCAAAAACTCACCATAATTTCCATCTGCTCTAAGTATTCCTCTTCAGCCTCCACCATCTTGAAGACGAGGCTGTTCCTCTTGCGCATGCTCTCGGCGTGAGGACTCTTGATGTACTCGTCCACGATCTGCTTCCACCGGCGACGGCACAGCCAGCCGCGGAAGAAGCTCTGTGCAAATAAATTTACGTTATACCGTCATGAACAAAGTTCGAAATGATGAACCCGTGATCGCTGTACACAAATTATGAATACCTATAGCAAACAGGATCAGCCTATATATGTTCCTCTTGCAAGGTTAAGGGCCTCCTCTCTATTACAAAAGCTGCCAAACTAAAATGGGACTGGGCAGGCCATGTCTGCCGGATGCTGGCAAAGCTGTGGCCCGCACATCGCAAAACTGGAGCCCTGAGACAGCTAGACGCCTTGGATTCTTTCTCGTTAATTGGCGAGAAGAGGTGCAACACCGAGAAAAGTAGAAAGGGGGGGGCGGGGTCTTTGCCCAGGATTGGAACAGATAAGGTTAAGAAAAAAAAAAAAAGTACTGTTCGATTACCTACTTAGTTAGCTTAGCTAATCGAGACAACTTACTTGAACTTTCTTGATCTTCCTGAGCTCGGCAGGGTCTATTTCTGGCGAGTGGCTCGGTGAGGAGCTGGAGGTGGAAGCGGCGCGCGTCGCTGGCTCGTGCTCCTTCTTATACGTGCACAGCTGTCATCAAAAGCAAGACTTGAAGTATACCAATTATCCATTTATAAGTACCAAGGAATTTTTTTCTATCAATAGTAGAAGATGAAGAGAAATTATGAAATTAAAAAGCTCTCTGGGGTTTACTAAGGTAGCCCGTGAAATTCTCGCTACACATAACCTGATATTGAGCTGCAAATTGCAATAAACGTACGTAACACAAGCATTGGAATTCCCCCGGCTAACCCTGACGCTTTCATTTTAGGTCTTAATTATTTGATACTTAATACTGTAGATGCAAAACGTAGTATCATAAAGATTCGCTTCAAAATTATCATCATTCATTTCGATGAACCATAACAATTATACAGCACTAGTCGATACTAGCAAAGGCTAGGTATTTATTTTTTCTCTCCTTAATGGACTGTCGATGGAAATTTGAAAAGAGTCGACCCCCAATTCCCAATTCGGACCCGAGTTTAGTATCTTCAGCGGCTTCCATCAGTTTCTGGAACGTACAGGCAACACGACATCAATTGTCCCATCGTTTGTGAAACAACACCACACTTATTTGGTTTTATAATAGTAACATTTTGATTGCCATCCATACTATATAATACTATATTGTATTACTATATTATTTATTTATTTTTACACATATTAAATACGTTTTTTTTATATATTCTAATATAAAACAATATAAAAAAACATTTAAAAATATAAAAAAGGAAAATTATATATTTTTTATAATTATATTATTATAAATGTGAAAGTTTGTGGGAATGGATGGATGGATGTTTGTTTCTCTTTCACGCAAAAACTACTGACCGGATTTGTCTTAAACAGATAGTTTATAACCTTAATTAACCCATAGGATACTTTTAATCCCGGTAGTACGATAATGGTAATAACCGAACTCCACGCGGGTCAACCCACGGGCATAAGCTAGTATTACTATATGTATGTATATACTATATCCATAGTCCATACTAAATAATATTATATATGCGAAAATAACTCTGTTTGATTGTTACCTTTTCACGACTAAACGGTTGATTGAATCGTTATGAAATTTGCTAAGGAGATAGATTATATCCTGGGAAAGGACATAGGCCATCTTTTTTTCTCTCACACGCCACGCGGACGAAGTCACGGACAACAGCTAGTTCTTAATATCTAAAAGATTTAAAACTCACTTCAGTCCTCAGTTTCTTGACCTCACTGTTGAGTTCATCGCACTGCTGCGCGTACTGCCAGCGCGAGGTCCTCTCACTCTCCACCACTTGCAGGAGGTGTAATTGCTTCTGCTCCAACTCTTCCTTCTGCAGGAGGAGCTTGTTGAAACTGGAGACAAACAGAAAGATTAAGCTGTTGGACAAGACATATTTTTTAAATCTTATGCTAAACTCACAAAATTGGTGGCCCAAAGGTAAGTGGTGTCGAAGTGCGTGCGAGGTGCGAACCTACCAACTTAGACACCTTGTATCATATATCTTTAAGTCCTTGAGGCGAATCTGTTGCTATCAAATGGGCTCAAATCCAGACTCCGCTTCAGAGTAATTCACACATGACATAACATCACGCCTATGTTCCCCGAAGGGTTAGGCAGAGGTGTATAGTCACGAGCAGCAATATGTATACACTTTCCTTAATTTAAAAGCAATTTTCGCGAGAAATAACGATTGAACTTGGAGATAGGATCTTTTTCATAAAATATGAGTTCCAAAATACTATATATACTATGTTCGAAACAACATAAAATTTTAATCAGAACTGTAGGAGAATAACACTTTGCTCGACCCGAGAATTGAACCCAGGACCTCATGCTCAACAGTCGCGCTTGCGACCACTCGGCCAATGAGGCAGTCTGAGTATTTCCTGATGTTACAACTCAATAACACTTGTCCGAAGTGGGAATCATAACCAAAACGAAATGCTCAGCAGTAGTGCTACAACCACTAGACTTCACTAGACTCTAGCTAGACCAACGAGCCAGTAATAAAAAAAAACCGGCCAAGTGCGAACTTACTCACACGCACACAGGGTTCCGTAGCAACAAACAATATAATAAAAATATTTTGAAGGCTCATTCATATGTTTATTACAATCAACATCAAAACTTTTGTTTTTATATTATGTTACTGAAAAACAAAGTTACTGCTTCAGTTGATAAAAAAGTCCCATAACTCCAAAACAAAAACTAAGTAATCAAATTTTATTCAAACCAATTTTCGTTTTCCTACATTTTTTCACACCTTTTACTTAAGAACTTAGCGGGGAGGACACATTTTACCACTTTGGAAGTGTCGATCCGTCAAACGATTGACTTTGATCAAAAAGGTTTTAGGAACCTCTTATGTCATTTTTAAAGACCTATCTATAGACACCCCGCACCTATGCAGGTCTGATGAAAAAATATTTTTTTAGTTTCAGTTCGATGTATGGTTCAAGTACATATATTTTTTTATTTTTGTATAAAAATCATAAAAAAAAATATTTCGGACAAGCAGCATCCATAGAGGATTAGTAAAATAAAACTTATAAACTATGTTCATTACACCTTATTTCGATACAAGCTTGTTGTTCGAGAGGCACCTACGAACAATAGCCCCAATAATCGGGGAGTCGAACCTCCCTGCTATAGTCTTCAGGCAGTTTACAGAATACATCTACCTACCAAGTTTCAACTGTGTAGTCCTAATAGTTTCGGAATAAAGTGGCTGTGACATACGGACGGACAGACAGACAGACATGATGAATCTATAAGGGTTCCGTTTTTTGCCATTCGGCTACGGAACCCTTAAAAATGCTATCTCTATTTTAAAACTACATTTAAACATCTAGCTAGAAAAAGGCTGGGTTAAAATTCATTTATCTGTTATTGCCCGCTCTTCGCGTCCGGTTGCGAAACGGTTTTCTCGTAAACGGATCTCGGATGCAAAATTGAAGGAACAGCATACATAATCGGATTTTCTATCTGGGACATCGGTTTGACGTGTATTCTGGGTCATAAAATATTGATATAAACGGTGTAAATAGACCCTTAACATATCCGAAAGGCACTTGTTCTCCCCGTCTTTGCAATCATTTTTTGTTCTAGACTATACCTGGGAACCTTCTAGTTACTGAGATATTGGGGGTCAACGTTCCAACTTTTTCACAAGTATTTTTTAAATACATGTTTTTAATGTAAGATTTTTAATTTACACACCTCCAGTCCTACCGTAAATTGTGATTTTTCACCCCAAAAAAAAGTCGATTCCCAGCAATAATTTTTGCGTAAAGTTACTTAGTTTGATGTACAGAATGCTTGGTTGACGGCTATGTGAAGGGTCTGTTTACACCCTGTATATGAATTGTTTAGATAGGGATTTCAACGATTTATTATTGATGTTAAAAATGAAGTTTTTTAGGAGATTTAGATTGCTGAAATTAATGCATTATGTACATCGGCACACCGTACCCGTAATTTTTGACCCCATAAAAAAGAAGTCGTTTCCCAGCAATCATTTTTGCGTAGAGCTACTTAGTTTGATGTACAGAATGCTTGGTCGACGGTTCGCGAAGGACCGTTTACACTTTTAGATTGATGTTGACCACAAATTCTCAATTAGCGCAACCACGCATCATTCCGTGAAATGCTTTTTTAACAAAATAATGTCCACTGTAACCAAATACCCCGTTACATTTTTTTGGTTCAATTACTCGGTCATATAATAACTCGAAAGTGTCGTATCACGTTCGTAACATTAATACTACAGGCCCTGGGGACGTCGCTATGTTAGGGCTGCTACATATTGGCGCGGGTCGGCACGACTCGGCACAGCCGTTCGGCAAAGAAACCAGAGTCGTCCCAAACCGTGTTGGATAGACGATGACGATGATGGGCGGCAAAATTGGATACGTTCGGAAAAAAGGCTCGGCTTAACTTGGATTGTGTCGAACGACCCAGCGATGGTAGATGCCGAACGGAGTTTGCCGATCAGTAAGAGCAGAATTGTTTTTTTTAGAAATTGTTTCGGTTCGACTTTGTTAACTCATGATCACTCCATCCTTTAAGGAGATAGTCTACCCACATTTCGCCAGATATCTAAGTTCCATGTGATATCATCATCCACAGGCCCCTCTTTGCTTGTGCCAAGCTCCGCGTTCTTGTGCCTGCCACATCCAGGATATTCCCGCGATGGCAACAATGTCGTCTGCCCATCTCTCATGTGATATAGGGCGAGCCTATAGCCGTACTCAACCAACTTTGTTGTTCAACAAAACACTGCCGAATCAAATGTGCCGACCCGAAGAAGAGTATAACACCCCTTATTAACACACAGGACAATCACCACGACAATCTCGGTGACGGATGGCTACAAGCCATGTAGCATGCTTTCATTCAAATGACAGGCTTGTTTGCTTTCGTTTTTACGCCGTTTATTCCGTTCTGCATAGTTGAATATTTATCTGTATAAAAAATTTTTAGAATTAGTCCTTGGTTTGTGGAAATCTAATAAATGAAACGTTATTTTATTTTTATTTATTTTAATTCCGTAAAACCTGTAGGTACTGTGATTAGTAAAGGATTATCACACCTGCAAGTGCATATTTTGCGTGCGGCGTTTCATTCTGCATGCAAGATGGAATGCCAACTAACTTGACTTTTTGTTTATTGTTCTAATATTATTTTCTCTGGAGACTAAAGAACCTCATTTTGTGTTGGTACAGTACTATTGGATCAATTATAAGCCCATCATTATAATTTCACTCTTATTCCTTGTCGTTAAAACTCAAAAACGCCTTTTAAATTTAAAAAAATACTTTGACTTGGACTTGGAACGAAGCTCATTCTTGTGGAAAGTCGGATGATCCATCCGACTTTCCGCATGATTGCTACGCGGAGCACCTGTCGTTTATTTTTCAAAGTCCTCGGAGAAATCATGCTCTCGTTGTATAATTTTCTCCGTAGCTTGAAATGGCGCCTATCTTGGTGTAATTGGGTGTCTGAATAGGTAATCCCTCTTTTTAATATCTGCACAAAATATTTAAAGAATTTTTTTAGCCTTAGCAAGATGGTAGTAGCGCAGCTGACTGGCCAGCTTCAATAATGGGATTGCCCATTTTTGCAAAAAAAGAAAAGAAAAAGTAAAAATATTCGAATTGGTTTCTTAAAGTACTTTATTTTAACTAAAAAAAATATATATACTGGTTACATTTATTGTACAATGCTCATTGTGGTACATTATTACTTATTTTAAAACCGAATTATCCTATATTATATTAGTTGGGGTACATAACTAATAAATCAGAATGTGTATACTTATAAATAATATTTTACAGTGTCAGTTGAGTGGCTTTGAGTGTTCTTTATTAAAAACCCAAAAAAGTACAAACTGAAAAAGAAAACAATTATTTTCTCTAATTAAACAGTGTAATGTTATAAACCTTTTCTGACTCTTTCGTGTTCCCTTTCCGTTTATTCTTTGTTAATTTAATTCAGAAAGCTCTTGAAACAATAGACGCGGTGCGGGTTTAGTTTCAGGGGAAATTGCTCATTTTTAACAGATTGCTACGTAATTAATATGCGTTAATTAACCATAATTATGCATTTTGTATAGTAATTAGCGGTCCGTCCCGGCTTCGCATGAATGGATATTTATTTTCCCCTAATTCCCCCCCCTCACCCCCTAGTACATACACGGTACAGTAGTAGGTTTCTTGTAATAAATACAGCTTATGTTACTCTGGGATAATGTAACGTTTTAATGATGGAAGAATTTTTTAAATCGGTCCAGTAGTTTTTGAGTTTATTCGTTACAATATTAGTGGAAAATTAATATAATATTAGTGTGATGTAGAACATGTGTTGCAACACAAATTATAAACTGAAGCTGATTCCGAATTTCCAGCGAAATCAGTGATGAATAACATTTATATTGTTGTTTAACATATCTGTTATCGTGTCGAAAACTTCACGTGAAATATTTAAACTAAAATGTTGCAAACTGCCAGGCGTTAGGCACCGTGTTTATTATTGGTTACGTTTGAATTTTACCTCTAACAGAGAATTCTGTTTTGGTGAAATTGCCCAGTAAAATTTTAATTACAATTGCATAATTAATACCGTGATCACAATTATTATTGTTTGTGAAATGTTTTTTGTTATTGATTCCATTGTTTGTAAAGCATTGTGTTGTGGTGTTTGTTTTCCCAGCTTCAGTTATTTAGTTGGTAAATATTTTGGTTTACTACTTACATATGTTTTTAAGGAACAATGTTAAGTGTAACGGGTGGTAGTTACTTAAACATATAGATATTCATTAGATAACTTTTGAGTCCGTATTAACCAAACTAAGCAACCAAGCAAGTTGGATTATAATGTAAAATAGTCATCTTTGTCAAATACGATTAATGATAGTCCTGTTCCACACTGAGGGCCTAAACAAATGGCAATACCTAACGTTAGCATAGCGTTTCATTTATCTACAACGACTTCTAACAGGATCGACATAAGCATTTCGGTAATTGATGCCAATTTATTGCATTTTTAACCTTTCCAATATCTTTATATCTGATAGAATGATACTGTTTAGACCCTCTTGGTGCCCATTTTGCTCCACGTTGGGCGCCAAATCTGGCCCACGCTGGGCGCCATTAGGAACAAAATCTTTATTTATTTCTCTTTAAAACTAGGTTAACTCTTATTTGAGCTATAACTATCTTTCTTGAATACCTTCCCGCCATTATAACTCTACAACTATAATTGACCACTTAAAATAGTATTATCTGATACCATGCTTGGAGCAGATACCCAATAAAACCATGATAGGACTAGGGGTGTCATAAATAATCCTACTTGACCAATTACCGTTGTTATCACAACGTCATCATATTCCTAATTATATCAGCAACTAATTAGATCACGCCCCATCGACCATCAATAAATTTTAAAATAAAATCTCTGTCCATGTTATCAGAAATGTCAAAGTGGCCGTGACCCAGTTTCCATGGCAACCGATATCTCTAGTTACTACGCTTGCCCGCTTATGAGATGACACGACGTTACGTTTATCACATCGATAATATTATTTGAGTGCCTATGCTTTAATAAATATTACTAGATATTTCTTAACAGACAAGAAAAGGGTAGAGTAGTAACCAATTAGCTCACTATAACTATGTTGTGCTCTATGTTAACAGCTTAGGTTTGAATCATCATCATCATCATCTTCCTGCCTTTGTCCCATGTTACTTGGGGTCGGGGCAACACATTTTTTCTTCCATTCTCCTCTGTCAACCGTCACGCTATCATTTACCTACTCCTTTTTATTTCATATCATTTCCTCACACATTCCATCCATCGTTTCCTTGGTCTTCCATTCCCTATATAAATAAGTTACATATGTGTGATAAGTTCGTTATGTTCTTAATGGCGCCCAAGGTGGGACTGGTTGGGCGCCCAAGGTGGGACTGGTTGGGCGCCCAAGGTGGGACTGGTTGGGCGCCCAAGGTGGGACTGGTTGGGCGCCCAAGGTGGGACTGGTTGGGCGCCCAAGGTGGGACTGGTTGGGCCTAGACAAAGCGTTGTATTTTAACAGTCAAAAGACGCTGGAAAAGTAAAAAAATATGTACAAATCATACCTGATTTTTATCTTAAACTGAGTTTTGAACCCCAAACATAAAATAAAACTGTTCTGCAACCCAAAAGAAAACTTATTATTTAAGAACAATATTTGAACAATATTTAAGACACAGTTAGACAGAATTTGCTTATGCTTTGCGCAGTGAGTACAAAAATTTAGTATGTACTAGTTAGCAGCTTTACAGAGTCAATGGAGGTATAAAGCATAATTATATAGTTGCAATATGGCTGTAAGTTGCCTTGCACTACATTCTGGTCTTAAGGGGCTGTGGTGCCGGTGGCTTTACAGTGCATCAAATATTTAAACTTCGTCTGTAAGGTTGGCAGAGCATGACACAGAAAACCTCTTGGTCTGATACGCGCTGTATAAGAATGTATACTGAACAGGAAAATAACATAACATCACGCCTGCAATCCCCGAAGGGTTAGGTAGGAGCGTACCTAATAGTACACCCACATTTCGTCAGATTTGTTTCAATGCCCATTGCCCATGTAATAGGGGGCTAGCCTATTGCCATCGATCGGACTCAAATCCAGACTCCGTGGCTGCTACTGAGAAATCCCTAATGGAATAACCCAATAACACTTTGTCCGACCTGGAACCGAGGACCTAATGGTCAACATTCGCCGCGATCGACGAGGCAGTCAACAGGAAGTTCAAAGATCGGTTTTTAGAATAATACAGTGCGAATAACATGTTTACCAGTTCGCACCACAAGAAAGAAGATATATTGTGTGAGATATAGGCAGATTCATATAGAAAAAAAAATGGATCGAAATTGTGATACTAAAAATACTTCTCAAATGAATGTGAACAGTTTATACCTACATTACTATGAATCGATTACTGTTCGATTACTTTACGTAACAATACTACAAACTTCTAACCGTTATATGTATCTATAACTAACAGTTGATGTTAACCAAACTAACGACTATACAGTTTGACAATAAACTCTAATAGCTAACTGGTAAACTGTCATTTTTAACCGACGAAACAAAAGGAGGAGGTTCTAAATTCGACGCGTATATATTTTTATTTTCATACATTTTTTTATCCGTATGCCAGTTTTCACTACTTAAATAAGGCGAAGGCCATTGATGGATTTTTAATTTTCGGCACCGATCGGTAACAATTATTAGACAATTTAGACGTTGCTTTATGTTGAAGAGAACAGGCTTTCGTTAATAAACCACAATTTGTCCTAAATGTTTGCATATGCTACAAAGTATCAACATTGTGCCAAATAATAAAATAATATATTTATTTAAAAAAAAAATTGAATGGCCTCGAAATAAAGAATCGCTCATAAAAACATGTAACTAACCTACACATATCCATAAATATACTCGCACTAAGATACAGAAATATTTCATTCACAGGAAGTAATATACCGTGTCAATATTTTATCCGACCGGATCAAGACAAGATGACATATTAATCATTCATCTTTTTTTATCTACAAAAGCAATAGATTCAGGAGGCCTTTGACTTCTCAGCGAGTTTCAAGATGGCGAAGGGTGGTGGGCCAGTATCGCCCAAACTTACGGCATACGACTGAATAATTCAGTAGCTTTTATTATTAAAGTTACGCAGTATTATTTGGCTGCGAGGTTTGCGAGTCGATGATAAAATTAAAATTTTATGAAAAGGCCACACGGTAAATAAGCTTGTACAAACTTGGAACGCTTTAGGTGGCTGTTGTGGGGATAGGTAGAGATGTAAGATTTAGATGCTTAGATTTTTAAATTAAATTAATTGATATAGAGGTCCTAGGCAAAGTCAAAAATGTATTAAATTGACATAAGCTCAAAGTCAAAGTTTTATTTGTTACTTTGACTTTGAGCTTTGACTTCGAGCTCCCAAAAAGCTTATATCAATTTTGTTAAATATTGTTTAAGAAACTCGAAATGTTTTGAAAGCAATTGCCACTATTCTAGGTCCTCAGAGACCAAAAGGAACCTTTTATATCCTTATTGAAGAAAGAGGAAATTTGGCTGTCGATGAAACCATACTTGAACCTAACACGGTAAATTACTGTTAGTAAAACATTAGTATGTCGGAAGCGCAATCACAATTCCTGTTATTTCAAATTTTTCACGTCAATTCGAACTGAAGTTTTATAGAATATTTATTTGGAGAATCGTGTCAAATCTATGTTATTCGTATGTTTAGACCAAAATATTAAACATCTGAGGAATGGCTCAAACGCATGGTAAAAATAACTCTTATGAAGAGCTTTAAAATGTAGTCTACCTAAGCACAAACATGTATAATATGGGGTATACACCAGTGGCGAAGATTCCATACAGCTCAATTCCTACTGGGAAGCCCCTTTAAAAAATGACACAGTCAGTATTTTATTGACAAATAATATAATCACATTAAATATATGTACTCCGGCTTACCTCTTACAAAAATTGACCCTTCCCTACTGGTATACAATTCTACCTACTTACCTCATCAACCTCTGTTGCATGGTATTTATGCATGGTACACTGTGGGAGTGCTATAGCCTACACGTATGCCTAACCCTTCGGTGATTACAGGCGAGATATTAAACACAACTTTCAAAAACATCCTTAAGCCCATTTTCCGCTTTACAGAACATTCAAAGTACCTACCTATCTAAATGCACATATCTCCCACACGGGCGCACAAAATCAATAACTAATTAATACCTACCACATTTGGACAAACGGATCCTTGTCTCATGCCTCTTGCCTGTATCCAGGGTTGCCAGATCAAGGTACTGTATTTCCCCCATTTTTTTCCCCAAATTAAACGTTTTGACACTTGTTTCCCCATTAAATTTTCAAACAGGAAATTTTATAAAATGGAGAGGGATTTAACTAGGTTTATTCACAAAATGGACGGGTCACTCAGCACACTCACGCTGTATACCATCCCTACTTTTGTCTGCCTACGTTCCTAGTACGTTATTGTACTGATTTTGTAGTCTGTAAAATATATCTCTTGATTTCCTAAGTTTATATGTGGGGAAGTGTTCCCCAATTTTTTGCATAGTTTACATTTTCAGTAAGAACAATATTTTTCCCCAAAAAGGGAGAAACCTCCCCGATCTACCAACGCTGGCTGAATCTGGGTTGCTCATGCCAGTAACTGAGCCCTGTGGGTCAAGGGCGCCGATGTCGGACGTGCCCTTCACAACTGTCTTGTAGCTTCGATGTTTTCTGATTTCTGCTTATTGATTTAATTATTTTTATACTTTCATGTTGTGTTTACTTTAATGTTGGCAATATGATGCTTGTAATCGTCAAATGTTAGGCAGAAATGTTTTTTATCACACCCACACTTCGCCAGTTGCTAATAAAAATATTGCTTGTAAAAGTGTCTTCCTCCCAGGTGTCAACCAGAAGAAGAAGAAGGGAGAAGCTCGAAACGCGGTAAAATCAATAGATGATTCTCTGATCATTATTCGGTATTTACCCCGTCCAGGGAGGACGGAGTAAAAGATGACCAGGAAAATATGAAGATTCGTTTTTAAACGTGGTGTACAGAATTTAATGTTCTTTCTTATTAAAAAACAAGCCATGTGTTGGATGGAATTTTCAATCACATTGTTAGCCACACAATCGAATAAGGTTTAAGAATACCTGTAATGATAGTAAGTTGTATTAATTTTCAACGTCCGTACAAACTGCCTGACCTCTATCAGGGGTGACTTTACAATTTCTTTAGTGTTCATGTTCGTTTTAAAAAGAAATCCTGTTGTACGAGCTACGCTGTACCTTTGTGTAGTTTGTACGTCATACTCATCAATGCATCTCGATATTGTTTAGGTGTGCATTTCTTTAACCTAGCATGTAATCGTGTTATTATAATTCAGTAGCAATAAATCCATCAAGGGAATCACTCGTCTACTCATTTACATAACATAACATACCTGACAAGTCTACATAACAAAGTACATAACATTTTCACTGTTGGGCATCATAGCCCAACACCTGTGCAAAAAAAAAGTATGGTTATAAGTTACTTAATATTCCTGAATGCAGTGTACGCCTCTGCTTTGTGCTACAGGTAAGTAGGTATAGTGTGCATATTCTCGTAGGTAAATCAGGTTGTTATGTAACGCAATTTGCAATGCTCGTGCAGTTTGCATAACCTAACATTGTTCTCTCCAAGAATCTGTGGTTAGCGCAAACTGACAACTGTTGGATATTGTAGATTAATTAACTGTTGAGTACTCGTCTGTTAAGATATTGCATTGTTGCGCGATGTCATGCTGATTTATAGATTGTGTCACCGAACATTTCAACCAAAATGTTCGGTGACATGATTTATATATATATATACCGTAAAAAGCTCTAGCATAAATCGATTCTTAGTATAAAGGGTGTAAAAAGACCCTTAACGAAGCCGAAAAATTATTTTGTTCTAGACCATACCTGGGAACCATGTTCAAAGTTCCAACCTTTTTACAAGATTTTTTTAAATGCATGTTTTTAATGTTGCAACTTTACTTTAAATGTCCACGACGCGCGTAGTATACAATACATCCACATCAGCACAAATGTTTTGAATGCGTTACATTGAGTCCTACCGTAACACGCGATGTGATACTTTTTTTTTGGGGGTAAACAACCCAAAAAAAAAAGGTTTCCCAGCAATCATTTTTGCGTAGAGTTACTTAGTTTGATGTACAGAATGCTTAGTTAACGGCTTCGTGAAGGATCTGTTAACACCTTGTAAAATACGAATAGTAACGATGTTGTAGATATTTATCCTTTTTAAGTAATAGAAGTAAAAATGGGGCAATTTAATCGGGAAAGCTTTTAGTTTTCTGTTTATTTATTTTGCTGGAAATGAAACTGATACTGACTGAGATCAAACGATTCATTATTAATTATATATATACTGATGAATATTAATAACTGTTTTTTAATCAAATAACTGGAAATACTTTCATACCTATAGATATAAATAAAACACATTGAAAAAGGAAAAACAATTTGCATCCAATTTATACAATGGAAATAGAGCAATAAAACAAAACAGAGTAAAACTCTGCTCGCAGCGTTTGTCCGAGAGTACCCATAGTTTTCAGAGTAAATACTATTTAACATCTCTACGTACTTGCGATTCATTTTATGTCCATACTAACGACCGGAGCCGACCAATCTATCACACAATATACAAGTGTTTCCATACTAAGGTTTAGTAGTAGGTTTCAAGCGCTAGGTAAAGTACCTATGTACCTAAAGGGACCGTAACTGATGAAGTGTGAAAAGTTTGACATCCGATTAAACTGCTTATAGTTACCCTGTAGATACAAACAGGGTGTGTGGACAGGTGTAAATAAAAGGGGTTGTAAAGAGGGTAGTAGTTGTGTTACACTGGGGTATTTGCTTTTGCTTCCCTATCACAGGGAAGCTCATGAATAAATAAATGTTAAGGCGAAGCTTATCTTTCATGAGGACTCCTTAACGTCAGCTCAGTGCCAGGATTTGTGGCTACTTGATGGCACTAGGCTCCTAGTTAAATTTAAAAAATAAATATTACTGGCGAAATGTAGTTGTACAATTTAACTTGTAGTTGTACAGTTCCTTAATTGATTAATCTTACGTCGAAACACTTGTGTACAACATGTCTTGCGACCACACAACATGTAAAATGTTTGGCTAACATAACCAAACAACACAACACACACAACATAAGTTTCCGTGTGTCTAACATCTTGTCACTGCGGTTAGCCAGCATATTATGTAATATTCAGGCATCGCCAGCTCTCAAGCACATGCTTGGGACCGTAGTTATTATTGTGTAGCGAGGTAGTAGATATGTACACCATAGCATTACCCTACATTAGACAAATAAATGGATAAACGACGCTAATCTTACTAATATTATAAATGCGAAAGTTTGTGAGGATGGACGGATGGATGAATGGATGTCTGCTACTCTTTCACGCAAAAAATACGGAACGGATTCGGATGAAATTTGGCACATACATAGTTTATAACCTGGATTAAAATATTGGATACTTTTTATCCCGGTAATGTGATCCCGAGGGACAGTTACCGAATTTCATGCGGGTGAAGCCGCGGGCGTAAGCTAGTTTTTCATAATTTCAGCTGGGTGTCACAATTTGTGGATGGTTGATGACAGTATAGACTGGCCCTTAATATGTACAGGACTTAAATTTAACTGAAATATTAACGAAATGTGGTCCATTATTTAGCTACGCAACTGATTAAACCCTTTAGAGATAACCACGACATGATAAATTTTGTGATGTTATGTTTTGTATGTTCTTTAATTTTTACTGCATAACATGAAATAATGTTTTAATAATGTTTTAATTACACGATGTAAGTTTTTAAACTGGCATGGTCACTAAAACTATCATTAACACTTAAAACGCACACACACACACACTTAATTTTATTTAATATGTTAATGTTCAACACAATATAAATTTTTAATGAATAAATAAATGAAATGAAACGGAATATTCACTATGTTTACTATTTGTTTTGAGTTTCCGATATTTCGGAACTGTTGCAAGCGCCGGACGTAGGTAGTTTCGTGTGTCGGGAGCAGAATCGAGTTGTGAGTGACAGTGGTACCGAGCGCGTACTTCTTTTGGTTGTTCATAAACACGATCTCTAGTTTATCCGTGTGTCTAACATCGAAATATTATAATATCGTCGAAATATCAAGAACACAAAACAAAAAAGTCGCCTACAATGATAAAGAATACATTACATTATAATCAGCGTCATCATGAAGGTCCAAACACTTGTCTACACAATGTCTTGCGACTACATAACATGTGACATGTTTAGCTAACATAACCACATTAGTTTACATCTGTCTGACATCTGTCGCTGTGGTTAACCAGGGAATGTAATATTCAGGCATCGCCGGCTGTCAAGCATATGCATAGGATGTACAAGACATACAAAAGTGTAAAAGATATACAATACTGCGTTTGAGTAAGACATAACACCAAAGCGATTCTTCCACTGCACCGCGCTCCTTCGGGGCCGCAGATTTTAACATTGTACGCCGAGGACACGACGCGTTGTCGTGTCCTCGGCGTATTTTCTAAACAAATTCTGATACTTGTGTACAATGTTAAAATCTGCGGCCACGCGCTATGCGAAGGAGCGCGGCGCAGTGGGAGAATCGCCTTACGCTTGTATTTCATAAGTAGGTAAGTGCACCTTTAGTACAACCACATTTCCCCAGTCATTTCCAGTCCCATGTTGATTGAAATAACACAAAGAGCTGGTGGGGTTAAATTCCGAGGGTTGGCACTTTAAAGAGCTGTTTGCTCCACTTCTTATACTGCGCCCCAAAACATGCAGCCACAGTGATCTCTGCGCTGCTACCGACGACGCCGTTGAGGTGGCGAAGTTTTATGCCAACAAAATTTATAAATACTGTCGTGCGACACGGAGAAGAAATAGAAGAAGTCCTAATAATAGGGGCCAGTGAGTTGGACTGCCTGCCTTAAATAATTAGTTCACCATCTCAGTCTTGTATGAGTTAGAAAATAAATTACCTGATAGAAACGCGCAACATGGAAAAATGGTAATACTGATCATGGGAGCAACAACTTTCGAAATATCAACTCCGTGAATCTCATTGTTTTTGAGATAAGAAATCGTTAAACTTTCACAATGTTTGTGAAATGTTTTTTTTGGATTTAGAATATGAGTGAAGATTACGTTACTACGTACGCACGCACGTACGTACGTTCGTTTATACGTACTTACATATAAAATTAGAAGCTGAGTGAGTGGTCAGTCTAAACTTTGATTTGATGAAATTGTATTTATTTTTATATTGTCATATTTATTTATTTCGTGTTTCGTAAATGTTGATAAATAATTAATGTGATTGTGAATTTTGTTATTGTGATTGTATTATATTGTGTTGTAATTGTGATATGGGAGAACCTGAAATAAACGTTTTTTTAAACGTTTCCGGTTTTTGTGTAAAAATGCACTTGTTGTTCAACCAATTAAACCAGGTTCGTCTTTTCACGTTTATTATCATGCAGCTCCAGGTCCAGGCGGCCTCATTATATACTATACCACTACAACAACTGCATTACTTCGCGAGGCGAGCGCAGGTCACGGCCGGCGCTAATCCTTGTTTATGTAGCAAGCCTTAGTTATTATTATTGCACGGTCTGCTCTGTAAAACACCGTGCAATAATGATAATTCACGGCGCAAAACAATACGAAGGTTTCTTGACCAAGATTTAGCAATATGAACGCACATCATGATCATCTATCTAGTCTTTTACAAACAATGTTGAGGTAGATGATTACAAGTATTTTACATAGAGCGATTGCCCATGTGACCCCTCTCTTGAGTGCGCGACATTGATCGCCATCGTTCTACCGTGAAACGTGATTTTACACCCCCAAAAAAAAATTCGATTCCCCAGCAATAATTTTTGCGTAAAGTTACTTAGTTTGATGTGTTTCATATGTTGATTAGTTTGATAATGCTTGGTTGACGGCTTCGTGGAGGGTCCGAATAAACCCTGTATATGATAATTTTCACTCTCATCTCGTTAGACTGAAAGCTGACGCCAACAGCATTCGGATAGAGCAGATAAAATTACCGCGTCGTAGCTGACTACTCTTAAAACTGATAGTCCATACTCCACAGTTAATTTGAACATAAGCCAAAGCAACACGTGTAAACGAAACCTACTCTCGGACCTCCTCGGAAAACTTCGTAACTCTTCGGTCCTTAGAACTGCACTCTAATATTGAATGTCTAGTTCCATCACAACAAGGATTGTTCATTCGACGATCGGATCACAAAGAGAATGCTCAAACAATACACAGCGTCAATCGGAAAAGGCCAGTTTGTGTAAGCGCTTATTTTTGTTTGTTGTTCGTACATCGAGTTTACAAATAAAAGCGCTTTGACAGTTATTGGATACTTTTTCAAGCGCCTCTTGTGTGGAATTTGTTATGAGCAATTTGATCCGCCATTGTGACTTTTCATCTAAATATCTATCAGATTTTATGTGTTACTAGCGTCCTGCCTGCCATCACAGGGCCGGGTGCCATTAACTCCTATATATAAAAGTACTCTGTGCATTAACTACTGAAGAAAATGCGGGGTAGAAGGGACATTGACGCTAAAAACGATGACCACGTATTCAGTACAAAACAAAAACAACAAAATTTTCTTTCAAACAAATCTTGTCCTGACAATTATTACGAACACAACAAAAAAAAAACATCTTATGAGTCGCACCGTTCTCAAGTGATGATCCTACATAAGTACATACGCTAGCACATCAAGCTACCCGAAACTGTCAAATTTTCCAAATCAACCTTGAACCTAACGCCTTAGCGATAAAGTTGAAAATCTATTAAAGAAATTTTATAGATTGTAGAAGCTTGGTGTGCTGGCGTTTGTACATATGCAGCAATTGATTTTTATTTCTATAGATAGGCGCGTGGAGATCGACAACTCTCTTCCCACGGGCACATAATCGGGATAAAACGTATCTTGATTACTTATGGTAAGCGTTGCAGCCCTGGATCTAGGGGGGGGCAAGCCGGGGCCCGTGCCCCGAGCGGCAAATTTAGAGGGCGGCAAATTCAAGCTTGGTAGACGAATACACTACTCAGCAGTATCGAAACTTTGCGATTACTAACGGGCAGTATAGTAAAATAAACAATTAATTATTCTCCGCGGGGCGCGTAAGCATTGATCGCGATTTTTGGCGCGGCGGCCGGTGCAGTGTCAGTCTCAGACCAAATCTTGTCCTATCCTAATTAAAATATATATCCACACGTCGATGTATTTTAAAAATATAGGCATAACAGAGAAAGTGCAGCGCTTGTCCGGTCGTTGTGGCGTTCTTTGGAGGAGGCCTATGTCCATCAGTGAGCGTGTTATGGCTGACATGATGATGATGATGATAAAGGTAAAAATATTGTCAGGCGGGGGCGGCATTTTTCAGTTTTTGCCCCGCCTCGAAATAATTCAAGATCCGGGGCTGAAGCGTTGTAATAGATATCAGCATCTACAATGAACCACGTTGCGTAGATATTCAGCAGTTACGTCAAAGGTATACCTACTAAGCACACCTTTTATTGTGCGACCCGCCAGTTTGTTTCCCGATCAGCATAATCTGTTCGAGTGAATCGGTTTCTTCTAGGCAAGTGTGCTTGCCTGTGTGTCCTTGGGCCGCATCTTCGCTTCACTTTAGGTGAATTGCGGACAAACGCGAGCCTACTTGGTATAAAAACCCAAGGGATTCACGACCTCGAGTAATGCCACTTGCGAGACACACGCGCGCCTATTGCCACGTTGCGATCATTTGTGATATTATGCTGCTTTCGAGCACACACCTCCTTTCTAAACAATTTCTTTCATTTGTTTTGTCCGCGGTCGTTGTCACAAGACGCATGTCGCTTGAGTTTGTAGGTCGTGGCTACGGGTTTGTCGGGTATGCTAAGTATACTGGTTTGTGGAGGAACTTCGAGACAGTATGCACACAGGTCGGTAGTTCTCAGAACAAGACACGGCCATGATTAAACTGAGCGTTAGAAATTCACAGGGTTGCCAGATCTACCAGATATTAAATTGATAGGTTTGCCAGATTTATTAGATTATAAGTAAATTCCAGGAGTATATATAGTATGGAGAGCAGCGGTGGCCCAGTGGTGGCGGCTCCGACTTACAAACAGTAAGTCGTAGGTTCGAACCCAGGCAGGCGCATTACTTTGGGTACCTAATTTATTTCATCACCATTGCTCTCAAAAACGGTGAAGGAAAACATCGTGAGGAAACCGGCATGTCTTAGAACCAAAAATTCGAAGACATGTGACATCTAGCAACCCGCACTGGGCCCGCGTGGTGGTTTATAGCCCATTCCCTCTCATAGAGAGGAGGCCGGTGTCCCAGCAGTGGGAACATTATAGGCTGATTATGCTATGTTATGCTAAGTAAATTCCAGGTGTTGCATTGCTGGTTTTTATTGATAAAAATGAAGTAGTACCCTCTTTTTAATAAAAAAATTAAACCATTTATTTTCGGGTTGTACCATAAATAAAACTTAAAACTATGAAGAGAAAAATCAAGCTTCTAAACGCAATAAAAAATATGGCTATTTATGTCGCATATATTGCTCATTAGCAATTAAATCTAAACCTTAGGCAATTGACATTTAACTGACTTTGAATCATGAAATAAATAAATTCGATAAGAAGCAAGCGCAAGAAAAAAATAACCAAATATAAAAAAATGACAATTCGTAGTAATGTCAAATAAAAAAAATTGTTATGGTAAATGTACATTATTTTCATTTGCCGTTGGAGAACTGAAAGTGACGAGGTTATATCGATGAATGGGAGAGTATTCTTTTAACTGCAAAACTTAACCAATTTGTTTTTCAATCCGGCTTATCTTTTCTTAAGAGCTTCAGAGTCAACACACAAGTTTACACGGAACCCTCGATGCGCGACTCAGACTCGCACTTGTGGGATTTTTGTTACTAAATATGCACAGCTACAATAAGTACTTAATTTCCACATTTTGTATAAACTAACATTAAAATCACACCTCGTTTAATAATTTTCGACAAAACTAGATTCAGAATAATTGTAGTCACAATACTATCTAGTCTGTATGTGTTCTCTATTGTAGTTTAAGTACTAACACTAGTAATAAGTTATTTTATTGTTTACTAACACTTTTGATCATTGTTGTCCGAAAAATAAAGAATATTATAATTATTATAGGGATGTTTCCTGAAAAAATCTAATTAGTCCGTCAAATAGATTTCCAAAAAATGTTGGACACGTATTTTTTCTATTTTCACGAAAACTAAAAATGAAGACGATACAGTGCGTCGAAAACTCGTGTGACGTCATACTTGTAAGTAAAGAGTACTAAATTTTTACCGAAAAGTGCCGTCACAGTCATGATCTTTGAGGCGTTTTATCTTCGTAAATTTTTATTGATTTGATAAAACAAAAAATACGTATCCAATATTTTTCGATAATCTAACTGACGGACTAAATAGAATCATATTTTTTTTACACAGGAAACATCCCTATTATTAGACAACCCTGCAGTACTGAATAAACGTACTGAGTACTTTAACTTTCCATAGAGTACGCTTAATAAAGCTTAAGAGGGACGTGGTCTCCCCGCGTTGCGAATAGACTGACCAACAATGCTGTGGGCAGTACATGCACTTTACCCAACAGAGCATTATACTGCATTTGTGATTTAGCTTAAAAACACGTAAACAAATGTGTTGCAGAAAAAAACAACTTAAATACTAACAGCTAAAGTTCAGTTTCAAACATTCTGATGACATCACTACATATTATGAGACAAAGTCCTTGGCCGCATCTGTCTGTCAGTTTGTTCGCGATAAACTCAAAAACTGCTGAACAGATTTTCATGCGGTTTTCATCAATAGGTAGAGTGATTCACGAGGAAGGTTTAGATATATAATTTGTCAAGGTATTGTGTAATTGGTTGAAATATAACGATAATTGTTGGAAGTGTCGGAAAAAGTAAAGCCGCCTTGCTCTATTCTACCCGCGAGTCGGTAGTTTTCAATATTACCAACTAGTAATTCTGAAATGAACTTGATTTACATTACCATAGAATTGATAATAAAGTGGAAAGAACATCAATATTGGAAATAGAGCCGGAATAGCTTTGTAGGGTTTAGCTCGAGCCGCCCCGACAGGAGCCATTGTGAACACGAAATAAAGCGTCAATTAACTAGAGCAGCTTGCTCGATTCAGTACTGCAGCATACGTTGCGACAAAGAGCTCTTGATATACGAAGCTCCTTTGTCCAAGAATTGATCGTTTATTGGATATATTGAAGCTTTTGGTATATAACTGGTTATTTTGTTACATTTTCTGTGAACCAAGGTGTAAGTACGAGTAAGTATCTACATCATAACATCACGCCTGTAATGCCCGAAGGGTTAGGCAGAGGTATACCCCACATTTCGCCAGTTATGTTTGAGTGCCATGTTATAAGGGGCGAGCCTATTGCTATCAATCAATCGGGCACAGATCCAGACTCCGTGGCTGCAACCGAAAAATTCCTGATAGAAAAACACAATAATACTTTGGCCGACTCGGGAATCGAACCCAGGACCTTATGCTCAGCAGTCGCGCTTGTGACTACTAGACCAGCGTGGCAGGAGGTGCAAGTATCTAATTGTTGAAAAATGTTCTGTATGTACTATTAGCTAAGGATATGGTCGAACCAGACTCCGGCAGTGTAATGTGCTAAAGTACCTAAAGGGTTTAAAAATACCTTTAACGAAGCCGAAAGGCACTTATTCTCCTCGTCATTGCAATTTTTTTTTGTTCTGTACTATACCTAATATGCAGGGTGTTAACAGACCCTTCACATATCCGTCAACCAAGCATTCTGTACATCTAACTAAGTAACTTTACGCAAAAATTATTGCTGGGAATCGACTTTTTTTTTGGGGTGAAAAATCATGTTTTAAGGTAGGACTCGATGGAAAGCACTCAAAGCATTGTGCTGATGGTTGGATTGAATAGTACGGGGGTCGTGGAGGTGTGTAAAGTAAAAATCTTAGATGTATTTAAAAAAAACTTGTGAAAAAGTTGGAACTTTGACCCCCAATATCTCCGTAACTAGAAGGTTCCCAGGTATGGTCTAGAACAAAAAAAAATGATCGCAAAGACGGGGAGAACAAGTGCCTTTCGGATATGTTAAGGGTCTTTTTACACCCTTTATAGGTAACCTTCTAGTTACGGAGACATTGGAGGTCAAAGTTCCAACTTTTTCACATGTTTATTTTTATTTTTATAACTTTAGGTACTTTAAATACCTCCATGTCCCGTTTACGATTCAATGCAGCTACCAGCACAATGTTTTGAGTGCGTTACATTGATTTTGCCTGTAAAACGTGATTTTTCACCCCAAAAAAGAAAGTTGTTTCCCAGCAATAATTTTTGCGTAGGGTTACTTAGTTTGATGTACAGAATGCTTGGCTGACGACTTCGTGAAGAGTCCGTTTACACCCTGTATATATAAATGGCAAGTGTTGGATGTCCGCAGCCGATCCACAATCCATGCCCGTTTGATTGAACCTAGAAAGGACTTCTTTCGTTCTTGGCAGAGATACGGTATGGTAAAAGAACCATTATCACCTGCCTAGCCTTCTCCCAGCTATCTTGGGGCCGGCTTCCAGGATAGCCGTATGCAGCTGAATACCAGTATTTTACATGGAGCGACTGCCTACCAACCAGAGACGGGAAATAGCCACTTTGCACCACTTCTAAGGAAATGTAACGTCTTCTCATGACCACACACTCATAATCGTAAAGACCCTGAAAATCCTCCATGCAAGTTACTCCTAAGCTCCATTGCTTTTATAACCCTACAATGCGCTTACCAGGTATAAAAGGTGCGTTAATAAAATTGTAACAGGTAATTTAAAAATAAATTTTAACCCTCCCGGTGCCACGGTCCCCGGACCCCGGGAGTGGGTCGGGGTCACCTTGACCCTAATCCCATGGTCTCTATGGTTACTGGCAGCACTGTTTGAAGAGCCGTGTTTTTGTACTTTCAATTGAATTTTACCAATAATGGAGTTGTACCAACTGAATGGATGTATCGTGTATTCTGAATCTAATTTGGATGTTTTTGATTGAAAGACGCGTTTTCCGTTAAAATCTTGGTGGAAATGTAAAGAAAGAAAGAGAACATTTATTTAAGAAGTGGAAACAAGACTTGCAGTTATAAATATATTTGTGAAACCCACATCGGCGGGTTGTATAGGGAGGCATTTGCAAACAATAATATTAAATAAAGAAAGATACGCTACGTTCATACTGAGCGCCGTTCAAATATGGTACTGTTAGGTACATCTCTGCCTAACCCTTCGGGGATTAGAGGCGTGTTAATGATTATATTAAGTTTTATCGTGTTTCATTACTTTTGAAGGATTTTATATTCTTCTTACTACTGGATAATAAATGCAAAAGTTTGTGGAGAATGGATGGATGCTTGTAACTTTCACGCAAAAACTACTGAAGGGATTTCGATGAAGGCGCACAGCACAGCGATAGTTTATAACCTATAGAATAGTTTCTATCCCGAGTAATCCTCAGGGACAATTACGGAACTCCACGCGGGCGGAGCCGCAGGGGTAAGCTAGTATGCCTATAAATGCTTTTTCCCTCTTCCAATGTGGTAGCGGTGCTGACCCAGGGCACACAAGTTACACGTGGGGTCTATTTTAGCGCACGACCTGACGCGGGCGGCAACAAACCACGATATAGTACACATGTCATGACATAACGTACTAAAATACTTAAAATCAATTCTTTTCGCTCCAAGGCCACACATGACGGGTTGATTATCATGAATGATACAAATGATGGGTTTGCGTGCCTTGGCGTACAAAACGTTCAATATTTAGTATTTACTTTTAGTATATCTTTATACTTTATGCCTAAAAGGGTCTGATTTTAGTCTAGGTTTACTGGCACTATTAGCCTACATCATGTCAATGCTGGGCTAAGGATTCTGTAGATCAGGTCGTTGCCCTGTATTACAGACATGCTAGATATGAATATAGTAACATCATAGTAATGTTCGAAAACGCGATCAATTGCCATAGAATGTCACGACAAAGATTTCCGGAAATATTTTAAAGTATTCTTCTGCACAATTACGAGTATATTGCCTCCCAATATGAAAGGTGTAGTTAAACAACAGGCACATAAAGGTCACTATTAGAGGGCCAGAGGGCCTAGATGAGTGGCCAACGCTTCCAAAGTATATCGTATTTCTACACCAACTTATATATACCCACCACCACCGACGGTATAAGCTAAAAATGCCTACACAGTGGCATTCTATTAGCAACTAGCCGTTGCCCGCGACCTTCGCCGACCGTTGTTCGCGTGAAATTGTTATAAAAAAATATTACTTCCACTCTTTCTTACTTACTTTTTGAATCAGATTTAGTTAACAATTTTTAAGGGTTTTAATATTTTTGCACGGAACCCTAATTATTTTTCTGGAATAAAAAAAGTAGCTTAAGTTAGACCTTATAACATCTGCCAGTAAAAGTCCCGTCAAAATAGGTCCGTTTCGGAGATTAGCCGGAACAAACAGCTAGACAGACAAAAAGTGAAAAAAATGCGTTTTTGTTATAAGTGCCGTATATGTATATTTTCATATGCATTCAGTAAAAAGCTGTTATTTTGATATTACAGACACTTCAATTTTATTTATTTGTATAGATATCTAAATACGTCAAATCAATAGATTTTGATGTAAGCTACCTTTCGGTAGCTTACATCAAAATCCGGCACGTCTTTTTATTTTCCAAGCCGAAAATAAAAACAGTGTCCTAAAATAAATTTGTCCACAGTACCTGGCTTCCCTGATGGCGTCGACCCAGTGTACGCAGTCTACCTCGGAGGCCGCTCGCAGCTCGTACTGGCGCTGGCTTTCACGGCGGTACGAGATGATGAAGCAGAACTGGGAACAAAAGGGTCCAGTCAGTCAGCTTGTTGTTACCAGGTAATTGGTGAGCCAGTTTGAAAGTTTACTTGATTGTGATGCTGGCTGCTTGAGCAGCAGCACTACGGAAGCAGTACTTCTCATTTTAAACTCTAGTTTTTTGATTCTCATTCTCTCTTGCGGGACCTAAACACGTGTGGAGCGGTTTGGTTAGTTATCACACCTCCTGCATGTGCATATTGAGGTGCGCTTTCCTGGTGTAGTGATATGTATTCACCATGTCTAGTGTCTTTGTACGCTTTGATTGTCGCTATCATATGCGACAATCAAAGCGCACAAAGGTTTTGAGGCTGTCTTGTTTTGGCCGAAGGTGCTGCCGCTGCTCTCGAGCCCTCCAGCATGAGCACTCCTGTCGGACGCATGTAGTTTTCATAGTACGTCTATAAGACTTACCGAAGCGTTCCTCTCCATGGGCGCCTTGCTGAGTCGCTCGCAGTACGAGCCCTCCAGCATGAGCACGCCTGTCGGACGCGTGTTGTTCTCCGACTCATAGTAGAACAGCATGTTCTGTGTACAAACATTTTAAAATTGAAATCGGCTTTACTTGACTAAAATGTTAGAGTAATGGTCGATTACTCGAGGCGATTGTCCAGAGACATATTATGTGTTCTGTTAGTGGCAAATCTTCGCGCCCCTATAACATGGGCATAAACTAACGTTTATTAGCACTAAAACTTTGCTAAAAAAAAGTCTAGCTAGGTCTAAAGTTCTCATCAAGGTGCATGAAATGAGCCCAAACATGATACAGCTGCTGTAAACTCTAGTTCTGTCTCCATCATCAGGTAAAATCCAGATCTCTTTTATGTTGTATTTTCATCAAAACTACATGTGTGTCAAATTTTAACAAAATCGGTTCACAATTAAAAATTCAGTAGGATAAAACAAACAACCACTTTTTTTCGGGTGGTATTTATATTTCAATTTTTAAATGGGACCAACTTTGAGATACACTCTCTCCAAAAAAAAAAATCATTCAAATCGGACTTCTCTGTAAAAAGCTGCGGTCATACATGAAAAGAATATATAAACATGTCGAGTTAAGAACCTCCCCTTTTTTTTCGTGGTGTGCATTTTAATAATAATGGGTTTAGATTTTTTTTTTTTAAAGGAACGGTTTTCTAGTAATAAATACCTTCTAGGATTCATGCCCGCCTAGTACTGTTCGTAAGGTTACTGCCCATAGCTAGCACAACTGTACTAACACTACTCGATCCCATGCAATGTTTTTGAGTAATATTTTATTACTCAAAAATACGGTGGGGCCAACGGGAACAATTTTCATTTCCCGCCTCGTGTACCATGAGGCAATTTTTCAAATAACAGCTATCCGTGTTTACTCCCTCTATTTCATAAACGCGCTGAAACTTTGTGTACAGGCTCCAAGCTCATAGCAATTTGATTGGCTTTGGCTTTCAGCGCAAAAGGCGCGTGTTTGTGTAACAAGCATAACCTAGGTACGTATCAATATAAGGAATACCGAACTTTTTGTGCTTGGAATACAGGGTGTAAACGGAACCAAACATTCTATGCATCAAACTAAGCAACTCTACTCAAAAATTATTGCTGGGAAACGACTTTTACACTAGCTGTGGTCCGCGAACTTCGTCCGTGTGATATGATTATAAAAATATGACTTCCAGGCTATAGTTTTAAGTTTTTTGCATGGAAACCTAATTTTTTTTCTTAAATAAAATTAACTTTAGTTACTCCTTACAACATCAGCTATCTGCTAGTGAAACTCCCGTCAAAATCGGTCCAGCCGTTTTCGAGATTAGCCTGAACAAACAGACCGGCCGACAGGCATACAAAGTAAACTTGTTTTGTTATAAGTACCGTATGATACACTTTCATATGCATTCAGTAAAATGCTCTAATTTTGAAATTACAAACAGGCACTTCAATTTAATTTATTCGCTTAGATCTAAAACAACGCAATGAAATATTGTTGAATTGTCAAAATTACAGCATTGGGAATCCTTATGGTACACAATTACCCTGCTGGTCTGATTTACGAGCTTCCCCCTACTTACTTGAACAAAAATCACGCTGGTAATCGAAGGGTTAGGCAGAGGTGTACCAAATAGTTTACCCACATCTTGGAAATTATGGACATAAGTCCAATGTAATAGGGGGCGAGTCTATTGCCATGCACAAATCCAGACTCCGTGGCTGCTACTGAGAAATTCTTGATGGAAGATCTAAAAACACTTACATTTGACCGACCTGGGAATCTACTCCGGGATCTCTCGCTCAGTAATTAAGGTAAGGGGCTATAGACCGACCGCTTTAGTGAGTCCTCCGCCTTGCCCCATCTAAAGAACATTAAGCCACAAAGTCCTAACAACATCCTACAGATTATTTGCTTTAAAATAACCATAATCCACGTAGGTATTACGATACTAATTGAACCAATACGTGATCAATCTTCAGAATATTCCTTTTAAATTGATACTTTCGCGAGGACTCATTAAAGCGGTTAGTCTATACGCACTACTAGAGCAACAACGTAAAACATTTATTTTGCTCTCACAAAGCACAAAGCTTCTTAATTGGATGGGCTGCCACTGTGTGCTTTTCATTTTGGGCCATTAACTATAAAAGGATTCCTATCGGTTAAGTAATTGCCTGTTTAATATGTTAACAAGGTCTTATGATATAATGTGTATATTGTTGCATACAAAGGAATACCGATCGTCGTTTAATGTTGAGTGAGAACTTGTCACGCTTTTGAAACTGTGTGTCTAAATGTGGATGACAATATTCTGCTTTTTTCTGACTCCTTCCGCTCTGGGCGCAGCGGAAGGGAGTGTCAGACTTGTACTGACTAAAACCCATCCATGTTTCTTCTTTGCCCTTTGTGTTCCAGGGCCACGGTATCTCCTTCGAACAGTCCCGCAGCCCCGGCAAAAGTAAGCATTAAATGTTAGCCTCAATTTCCTTCTTCGTTCGCTTTTTCATAATAGAGGATGTCGTGGCTAAATAATAACAGCCGCTCGGGTCGGTCTTCAGGTTATGTCGCGCTTGCCTAGGTTAGTCCGTGGATGGGTGACCACCCATTACGTACCGAGGTTCCTCTGAAAATGTCTGCTTTTCATTACAGACGCAGTTAATATTATGAATTGTTACTTTGTGACCATTTTATGAATTGTAAAGCCCTACTTCCTACTACTAATATTATAAATGCGAAAGTTTGTGAGGATGGATGGATGGATGTATGAATGGATGGGTGGATTTTTGTTACTCTTTCATCCATAAACTACTGAACGGATTTGGATGACATTTTGCACACAGATAGCTTATAACTTGGATTAAAACATCGGATAATTTTAATCCCGGTAGTATGATCCCGTGGGACAATTATCGAAATTCACGCGGGCGGAGCCGCGGGCATCGAAATAAAAGCTCGCAGTTAGATATCCGCTTGCCTCAGACTTGAACACAGAGAGCAAATGTTTAGGCATTGCAAGTGAGAACAGGCACTAAACCAATCTTCTTTCTTTATCGTGTGGTTAGTGCCTAACCTGGTGTCAGAGTTTTTATGCCGCCCATGGGCTTCTGACTTGGCTTTACATGCTAGATTCCACACGATGTTTTTCCTTCACCGAAGCAAGTGATAAATTATGCACATGAATCCGAAAAATCAGAGGCCATGGGTTCGAATTCGAGACCTATGGCTTAGCAGTCCGACAGTCACATTACTAGGCTATCACTGATATAAAACACAAAAAAAAAACCAAACCAATAAAACATGCACTTATTTATTTACAAACTTTTCCACTACTGACACGATAACAAATAACAATAGTCAATAGTCGCGACCTCCCATACAAGCCCGTCCCGTCCACGTGCCGTTTCCGGCATTATGCACGTTCCATTTCCCCCGGAATGTGTTCTCGGAAGATTTCCTTTGCGTTTGAAGTTAGCGATAAAATGTACTACACGCTTATTTCGCTTTCATGCTGTAGGGGTGCGACACAATACGTTTTTGGGGCGGCTCGTTAGATTTGGTATTACCACGTCGATCCTGAAACTTGTATGGATGTATGGCCCTCAGCTGTGGGGTAGTGCTTGTAACTCCTCCATCATACCAATGCAAAGAAGAAGAAATGAAGAAGAATAGAACATAATCCTCCGAACAGTCAGTAATGTCCCCTGATATGTCACTAATGCTGAGATCCACGAACACCTGGAAATGCTCACAGTGAGTGAAGAAATTACCAACGGCAAGACTTCTATACAGGGAACGGCTAGAAGCCCACCCCAATACCCTTGCACGACAGCTCAAAAGAAAAGACATCGTATAGTGTAGATAATTACAAGTAGATGTTCTCGCTGGAGGACACACTCTGAATGAGAGAAGCATGCAACATATCTGCTAAAAGTGAATGCACCGACTGCAGATGCAACAGAAAAAAACTATCAAAGATTCATAGCCCATCATGTTTGGGTCAGCTCAGCACCAATTGAACTAAGCCGCGCGGCTTTATGCTGAACGTACATCAACAAAACCTCGCGAATGTGAATTGCGCAGCACCCCCTAAATGTGCGCGACGCTTATTTCGCTTTCAATGCTTATATGCGAAGGAATGCCTCGCCTCTTTATGTTCAAGTTTCAGCGTATTTTCTGCCAGACTTATTGCTTGTTGGAGGGTGAAATTTTAAGGCCCTTTGTAACGATTTCGAAAGAAAAGTTTACACTATCTATAGCTTTGTGTACCTAACCTTGTAAGCTAGCTAGAGTCAGAATTTTAAAGAAGAAACTTGCCCGCTTGCTCCCCAAATTACTAAAGGCGTTTAGCATATTTAAAACACCGTTCTGTTTCTGTATGATAAATTTAATATTGTGGCAAACCAAAGTTTTTGTGTTTATTGTCTATGGTTCCCACTATTATGTTTGTCGGATCCGGTCATTGGTACTTACATAAAATGAATCGCAAGCGCGCCAGTGTGACATCACGAGACCCACTGACAAGTCTACCCACACCACAGCATGCTTCTGCAGAGCCCTGATGTTTACAGCTCGAGGCGAGGATGACATTGAGGGTGGAGTTGAGACGTCCTGGAACTGTACCCGATTCATTGTGCCGTGTTATTGTGTTAAATTGTGATTTCAAGTAATTTGTTAGTTTGATAGAAACAGTGTATTTTTATGGCACGAAACCCATCGTCTGCCCACATGATGTACGAGCCTAACGGAATAAATCCTGACATATTCCACCTGTTTATTATTTATTTGTAACTGACAACACTCTTGTCTATGGCTATCTGTGACTAGACAGGGAGATAATATAAACAAAAGCAAAGTATCTTAACTTGTTACTTGTTTAATTTCACTTTTATTGTTGTATATAGTAATCTAGGTGTGCAAATGTGTGATGAAAAATACACATTTATCGTACAGCTTGGACCCGTGTTTCATCTGACAAAACGGCGTGAGCAGGCGCCTAAAATACTTATCTTTAGCGTTAAACGTGGTTAGTTAATGTGTTGCGGTGCAAGCGGACTTAAAAACGGGAACCTATTTTATTTTCATAGATTCTTGCCTTAAGAAGTACTCGCTGTGCTATAATAAAACTAAACCAAATAACAAAAACCTAGCCAAGTCCCTTAAAAATCATCTGGGAACATAATTTATTTCTATAATAGCAAACAAAAAGGGAGACAAAGACACGTTGCAGTGAACAGTAAGTATGTACGCTTACTTGTACGTAGCGTATTATTTTCTACGATCACAACTGGGGGAACTTCTGTAAGTGGAATTTACCTGTCTTGTCCCCTGGCGATATACCGAGAGTAGGAAAGGAATATTCGACGAATCAACTGGCTTGGCCAAGTTGAATTTCATCCGATTGTAAGGAGAATCCTCCTCTCTCATCGTAAGCTTTTACTATGATAACATAACACGCCTGTAAACTGTGAGAAAATCTGACTGAAATCGAAAATTTTATCGTATCGAGTTTATGCTACCAAAAATGTTATGACAATCCTGTTGACAGCCGTTGCATATAAATTCGAAACGATTGGTTAACACACTTCCAGCCAGGCCGTCTGGTATAATTAGAGGGTGAGTTTGTGCTAAAATGCATGAACCTATAACTTGAGAATCACTTATTCGATGTTTCCTTACAAAAACAATAAATGTTCTCTTAGAATACTAGGGAGTGGCGAAGGGCGAGCATTTTGGAGGACGGTCTTGTGTTATTACGACGTTCAAAAAGTGCTTTCTTCTTTATCGTGTGGTTAGGGCCTATCCTGGTGTCAGACTTTTAATGCCGCCTCTGACTTGACTTTACATGCCGTCGAGAAATATCTCTCAGGCATGCCAGTTTCCTCACAACGTTTTCCTTCACCGAAGCAAGTGATATTTGTACAATATGCACATGAATCAGAAAAGTCGTGTCTTGAATTCGAAGTTGAGACCTATGACTTGGCAGTCCGACGGTCACACCACTAGGCTATCATTGCCACTCATGCTAAATACTGCTGATTTTCAGCCTCATTTACGCATAAACGTTTATTCATAAAATCAACAATTCACAATCAAATTACATCGAATGTTCTCTGTTCCCTTCGATCCATCTTACAGTATCGCCCAATAGATCGGAAACCGTGGGACAAGCTTAACGAACGTCCCCAAGCACTCCCCCTTAAGGACCGGTCTCACTCGGCGAGGAAGCGATTAGCCGTCGACCATTTATTCACTCAAGAAACGAACTAAATCTGTAGGCCCCGTGAAAGTAGAAGAGATGATATAATCGCTGATTTTCACAACGCCGCGCTAGTAATCTTGATTATCGCTCTGACAAGAGCTATCAAAGAGAGTAGCTCAGCGAAGCTCGCTAGCAGGGCAGAACACTCGCTGAGAAACTCGTGCTGGGTACATACGCATAACAGCCCAGCGACGAAACTATCTTAGCTTTTTTTCAAGTCCAAGCTTGGATGCTTGCAGCAGATGGCGGTAGTTCGGCGCTGCATCCTGCATCCGCGCTTGAATTTACTTTTTCTACATAATTTAATACCATGTATGAAAGCACGTTAAGCCGTTGGTCCCGGCTGCCATTTGTAGATTTTTGATAGTCGTTACAAGTAGTCAGTGGCCTGAAAGTCTGACAACCAGTCTAACCAACGGATGACGTATTATCCAGTATTAACTGGGTTGTGGAGGTCAGATAGGCAGTCGCTCTATATAAAATACTGGTATTCAGCTGCGTCTGGTTAGACTGGAAGTCGACCCCAATGATGATTGATGTCATGGATTTCCACAAAGCAACGCCTGATTCCATAACTTGTAACTATCCGAGCTACACGCTCGCTGTTCGCCAACTCGTGTCCAGTGTCTCACACCACTCGCTTATCACAAATCGTCGGCGGTGAGACAGGGCCTTAGGCCCCATACTCCTTGGTCCCGTCCGCTTGAATGCACTCCGATCGAATCGTACAAGCCGTATAATCTGTAATCCCTCCATTCCTCTCGGGAGGAGAGGCTCCCAAACGGTATTAGGGAGCGTCTATAATCCACTTACCTATAGCTAAACTTCGCATCTCAAACTCAATGGTTCTTGGGCGTAAACCGCTCTTCAAATATCTTTTGAGAGATAAAGGATACCTTAGTTTAACATTATAGGATTCGACGTGCTGTCGCAATAAAAACATCTTTATAATAACTGCCATCGGCACACAACATGTAGGTCAATTTATTGGCTGAGATCAATAAAATTGAAGGACAATTATTGGATGTGATCAACAAAATATGTAGTTTGTATCACTAAATAGGTTTACAACGTTTTCTCTAGGTACATAAGTGGGTATTTATTTATTTATTTACACTTCAAGCACAAAAGCAGATTGGCGGACTTAATGCCATAGGCATTTTCTACCAGTCAACCTTTGGGTGATGCAGAGACAAACAGTGGTAGGTGTATCTGAAAATAGTTTTAATTAATAATACGATTAGCTATAAGTACCTACATATAAAATACTATAAATATATAACAAATACTATAAATACATATCAAAATTTTGATAAATGAAAATAGACATTTACACGAATATACTAAAATAAAAACACAAACCGATGCCGACGCCGATGCGTCCGCCTATGTACCACTATTGTAGATGAAGTTTAAATAAATAAATAAAAACCGGCCAAGTGCGAGTCGGATTCGCGCATAAAGGGTTCCGTACCATCGTAGTAGGGGCCTCCCCCTTTAATTTTAAATTTATTTTTATTTGTTGTTATAGCGGCAACAAAAATACATATTCTGTGAAGATTTCGACTGTCTACCTATTACGAATCATGAGATACAGCCCGCTGACAGACAGACAAGCGGACGGACGGACGGACAGCGGAGTTCCCGTTGGTTACCCTTCGGGTACGACACCATAATTAAGAAAGATAGACGAAATTGTCTTAAAAATAATGCGTAAAATTATGCTACGGCGTAGCAACGTGCTACGCCGTAACCTTTATACGTATGTACGTGTAGCACGTTGCTACGCCGTAGCCTTTATACGTATGTACGTGTAAGTAGCACGTTGCTACGCCGTAGCCTTTATACGTATGTACGTGTAACTGTACGCATAATTTTTCATTCCAGCCATTCAGGCTTATTGGTTAGATGTTTAAACAAGGACCATCGGTCATTTACTTTTACGCAGCTCTAATAGATGGGTTCAGAATAACAAGACCTGGACCAGGGTAGTTGGATGTGGTGTCCAGCACAAGGACAAATTTTGTGTGGCGACCAATGCAGAAAAACCTCTAACCCAATATCTTAACCTCATATAATTTGATTATTGATAAATCAACGCTGTTGCTATGAGACTACTTACGAACGAGCCCCTGACGCCAACTTTCTTATAAGCTATCATTCTTTAAAATGTTCAGGTCCCGTTACACGAGGAGAATATTAAAAAAAGAATAGTTTTTCAAGACTAATGAAGCGAAGGCAAAAATTATATGTTCAACTGTTTTATTACAATGGTGAATGAGGGCCTTGGATAACACATTATGCCGTTGATCCCTACGGTCGTTTGTAGATCTTTGACAGTCGTTACAGGTAGTCTTGGGCCCGAAAATTTGACAACAAGTCTCACAAAAATCATCATATTATCCAGTACTAATTGGGTTGTGGAGGTCAGATAGGCACTCGCTCCATGTAAAATACTCAAAATTCGAAGACGTGTGATATTTACCAACCCGCACTGCCGCGTGGTGAATTATAGCCCATTCCCTCTCATAGAGAGGGGCCTGTGTCCCAGCAGTGGGAACATAGGCTGATTATGATGATGACTTCAAAACGCGATTGTACTGTAATTTTTTTTCCTTGTTTTGTCCCACTGTTATAAATAAATTACTATTGTATTGTATTGTATTGCTGGGCAAAGATCTCCACATATACAGAAAACTTTTACGGTGAAAAAAACACCGAATTTGCAAAAACAAAGCTGTTTAGCTCATTTGTATTCACCTACATCGAAAAACGGTTTCGTGGGGCTGGGTTTTTTCGCTATTTCAAAAAGCTAGGTGCTTTTTGAAATAGCGAAAAAACCCAGCCCCACATATACAGAAAACTTTTACGGTGAAAAAAACACCGAATTTGCAAAAACAAAGCTGTTTAGCTCATTTGTATTCACCTACATCGAAAAACGGTTTCGTGGGGCTGGGTTTTTTCGCTATTTCAAAAAGCACCTACCCCATAATAAAAAGTGACTTGGACTTTAGGATGTCCGATGACCTTTACAATAAAAAGTTCAACCATTTTGAATCGTACTGCATTTTGTCGCGACTCAAAAGGTCAATGCCTTCCTAAGTAGCTACTGAGCTACCTTCACTTTTAGTAGGTAGGTAAATGCTGTTGAGTGCAGCCACAAACTTATGATTATGACATATACTAAGTAGATAAGTAGATATGAACGCTTCATGAAACTAGTTGTAAAAAATGGCTGTCGTTTGTAGTCCCTTTTCATGAAAATCTTAGTTTGCTTAACATGACATAACATCACGCTTGTAGTCCCGGAAGGTTTAAGCAGAGGTGTACGCCAATTGTACACGGACACATTTTGTCAGTTATGTTTTTTTATTGTATAATAACAGTTTGTTTGTAATGTGTTAATATTTAGTTTTCATTTCTCACAGATTTGAGTATTATAATTATGTCTATTAGGTTTTAATAGGCTGTAAAGCTATGTGCAGCCTGCCTTCTAAGTATTCAGGGAAAATCAATACAATATCTCTCAGGACAAAGAGAATTTCCTATTGAAAAAATATTCATTTTTTTTTTTCGTGAACCCGAACCTAGCAATTCCAAGTTACACATGTGACCAGTAGACCAACAAACACAATCAAAATCAAAGCATTTATTGCAAACAGGCCAGTTACAGGCACTTTTGAAATGTCGAAACAAAACAATGAAATGTAGCTACAGTAAGGCATAAAAACTGTGAAAGTACTGTAGTTGCCCATTCCCTAGCGTAGATCTCTATGGAGAAGAACGGGCAAGAAACTTGCCATGGACACTCTTTTAAATAAGAATAGTTTTAAAAAACCTTGGTTACATGATTCATGTTGGTACATTATGTGAGAACGATGTAGCAAGATCTCTACATTTAAAGTGAACACTTTCATGACATAACATAAATGCCGCCTGCTATTCCCTAAGGATTAGGCAGAGTTGTAGCATTTAGTAGACCCACATTGCGCCAGTTAATGTTTAAGTCCCATGTACTCGGGGACGAGCCACTAAATCAACGAAGCAGTATAAAGTACTGACTTTATGAGACGAGTTTTACTAGTGATGTTGGAACGTTTAAAATAAGAAGCTTTTATTTTCAAAAACGCTGATTATACTGAAAAAAATAATGGTTAGTAAGTCGCTTTACTTTATGTTTTACATTTCTGAATAAACCCTAACCCATAATACCTAATAGAATCATTTTTATAAATGAGAAAGTAAGTTTGTTTGTTACCTTTTCACTCCTAAACCACTGAATCGATCATCCTGAAATTTTGCATATAATATACGTTGTCGGGTGTACAGAAACGGACATAGGGTACATTTCATCCCGAAAAAAATACTATTCCCGAGTAAAACAACAATAACGTTCTTATGATAAATAGATGGCGCCACGTGTCTTTCGAATCATGATTGAATTATATTATGACAAGCAGAATACAATCCGAATTGATTGACAAATTCTAAATTAATGCGAGCGAAGCCACGGGCAAAAGCTAGTTACTAAAAAAATCATTTTTATGTCTTACCTGATAGAGGATGAACCATCGAAGCTGCCATTTGGTGTTGTCGGAGCTTCGTTTGTGCAGGTAGCCAGTCTACAAAAGAAGTATCAGTTAGTGATGGGGGACTCTTATACAATAGAGAGCTTAGGTGACCTGAGATGGCTTTCTCAAAGTAGAAATTTGAGTTACTATTAAGGGAAAAGAATATTCAATCATCTCATGAAACAGACATTGATATAGAATGTAGACGTTCCAGGAACTTATGGAATATTACTCTACAGTGTGTAAGGGACGGGCCTCCGCAGACTGATGGGGTGAATTCAGTATATCATAATAAGATAACCGGTACAAGAAATTATTTCAGGAACGTTATGGGAATCCAATAAATTTGATTTGTTTTATTTCCTCATACGCAATGTATCATCAACAGCAAGCGCGACGACGAGTTCGATGACTTCATCGAGCTACAGAGTTCTGTAGCTAGGCAGGAACTGAACAGCTGATTTTACTGGTCGGTCGTTAAAGTATATCAATATCCATAGTTGGTTTTTTTATCTTAGCCGTATTATTTACATAAATGGAGTGTTGCGTACAGAGAATGTAATTTTACATTGAAATAAAGAAATAGTAACTGAAAAAACTATAAAAGAAAGAAAATTTTCCTGAGACAAGTTCCGGAGGATTATGTATGAAAATAAGGAGCTGAATCAACCCTGTCAGTTTGCGGAGGGCTATCCCTTACACCCTGTATATCTGCCGAGTTAACCAATGATTTAAAAAGATCAAGGTCTCAACTGGCAGTATTAATAATGAAATCTGCTGCTTCATTGACATAATAGACATCAAAATCAGTTCATAGGCTCTCACTATAGACCACAAAAGTGATGGCAACGGTGTATGTCCACGGAGACCCATTCCTTGAACTTCTCATGACATCTTAGAAAACCTTTAACCCATCATTATCATCAGCCTGTGTATCGGTCTACTTCTAAATCCTTTTCCTCTCTAATTCAGCACTAACCATCGCGCGATGGTCGTCGTTCCACCTATCCTGAAGGACTTTTACACTGAATTTCACACACATCTCAAATTCGGCTATTTCATGACTTGAAAGTAGCTCATGATGTGGTGTATAGTAGATTAGCCAAAGCCAGAACACCAGACTTACAGTCACCAGGCGAGGTTTTCCACTTGAACGCTTTCTTTCATCACTGAAAAGCTTGAACTGCAGTCTACCCAGTAATATTTTTAGGTAAGCTGACGGTCTACCAACCTGCGAGTGGTCATACTGCGCCCTGTCGGAGAGGGCGAGTAGCTGGCCATCGTTCACACGGACTGACCGCGACATCTTCGGACTCAGCATCATATTGAATTCTGGAACAATAATTTTAGATTTTGTAGTTATATTTTGACATGCTTTTAAACGAAGTGGGTGTGAGATTCTAGACGTTTCTGGATGGTTCCGTAGCTGCAAATTAAGCCATAAGAAGAATTAAATGAAAAATCCTGCATTGAGGGGAGTTAAAAAGTTGATTGTTTCTTGGATGAGAACGTTTAAGCTTTTTAACCAAATGTTGACAAAAGCAGAACTTAAATGTATGTTTCTAGAAAGATAGTCATTAATATTTTATGTGACCTTTTAGCTTGAAAATGAGTACTTAGTGCCTACATAGTTAATTAGATAACAACTTTAAACGAATCTATACTGGATAAACCCTGTCCAAAATATGATTAATGTAGAGGTCTGTTTATAATTAGGTATTATATTATAGGCTACGTAAGTATTATCCTTACTTCACTGGCTACAGGCTACAGCTTCGCCTCTCGATGCCTTTAATTTATTAATACAACACCTAGCCATCTACCTACCCGTATTTATAGCATCAAGTGGGACGTATGTTTATGTTTATAATCTTACAATACCGTAATAATATTGATTCCCAACTCACCTTTACTTAATCGTCTTCATATTATAATACAATTATGTTACAGTCACTGCACGATCATACGCAGGTACCATCGAGTTCAAGATCAACAACAATGGAAACAACATTATATAAAGAACGTGAACACTTAGATCTCACACAAGTCAATAGGCGAACGGACAACACTTTATAACAATAGTAGAGAAAACGAGACAACGATTAATATTTAAACTTTAAAGAGTATTTACACTAGTCATAAGACTCAAGCACGAAACGGTTTAGCGCCTGTTGAATTTGTAAACGCAATGAGTTTTGTTGACACAACGTCTTGCTTATACTATTGGTACAGGCTGGAAAGTTATTAAATAAGCGTTTTAGTTAGTTTAGAATGATGTTTGGTTTATCAGTCTGTCAGTAGTCGGTATCGCCTTGTTTGCCTCCGGCAGCCGAGGGCTGTGAGGTGGTGCACGGCAGACGGCGGCGGCGCGACTGCCGGGCCAGCACCTGTAGCTGAATCGACCGTTGCGCGCGTGCGTGGCCTTGATGACGTACGAGAAACGCCATAGAACGGAGAAGAGGTAGTTTTGGCTTATTAAAATTAATAATAATATGCAAATTATTTGCGAGGTATTTAAAAAAGCAAGAATGGCTCCGTTTGGGTATTAATTTATCAAGAAGACATGTTAGCCTCTCCTAAGCCTAGAAAACAACGCGATATATTCCTGAATTGTAACCTGAATATTAACTAATCACGTACAGACGCCCGCACATCAAGCTACCCGAAGCTGTCATTATATTTTCCCAATGAACCTTGACTTGAACCTAATGATCTAATGCTGTAGCGATAAGGTTGAAAATCTATTAAATAAATTTGTCAGATTGTAGTAACTTGATGTGCTGGCGTCTGTACCTACCTAATGCGCTGAAATACTGGATGATTCGAATTAATAATTATTTTTATACGTTTCAAAGTCGAGTCGTGATAATTGAGCTGAACATACTATGTCGACGTACAACAGACCCTTAATAAATTAAATTAACTTTTTCTGTTGCACTGCTGGGCAAAGGCCTTCTCCATTAGTAATAACCTGGCTGATAATACAACACAAATAATTATCTTCTATGTTTCTTTTATTATACCTAGGGTAGTAATCGTTCACTCGAACGTTGTGAATGGTCCTGTCCCATTTCATATAGAATCTTAAGTTAAAGTCTTCTGATATTTCCCAGGTTTAAACGTGACACCTGAAGGTGGAACTACATTCTTCCCACTGGTGGGACACAGGCCTCCTCTCTGTAATCCATCACGCGGGCCCAGCAGTACGTATTAGTGGTCTCTTCGTATTTTTCAATTATAAGAAATCAACGTGAACCTTACGATGTTTTCCTCCACAGTTTTGAGACAGTAAAAAGTGAAAGTCGGAAAATCGGAAACACTCTCCGTTTCCTAGTCCTGTGCGTGCTCAGTGAATCGCAGTTTCCGCGGTAATAAAACTCCCGTGCCCACCATATCTTTGTGTCACACACGCCCGCAGCGTATTCCATAACAACATGCTATAAAAGTCGTGAGTGCTTATATTGCGACCCTGCCAATGTCAGACGGCTCGTGTATGTTTGGGAATCTTTTTAGAAAAATCGATTTTAAATTCGAAAGAACCCAAGCGGGTACTTTACTTTGAGTAATACAATTCATTACAATTCGCTATTGCTCTTAAAATTAAATCAAACCCATCATCTATTACATTATTCAATTCATATGAAGTTTGAAAGTTGCGCCAGTTACAGAAAAGTTGAAAGGGAATCGACTGTCTTGGTATGGACATGTGATGAGGAGGGACGAATCGCATGTGACTAAAAGAGTGATGAATATAAATGTTGATGGACGGAGAGGGAGAGGAAGACCAAGGGAATAATGGATGGATTGTGTGAGGAATGATATGAAGGAGAAAGGTGTAAATGATTGCGTGACGGTCGACAGGGGAGAATGGAAAAAAAAACGTGTTGCGCCGACCACAAGTAACATGAACCCTTCACGAAGTCGTCAACCAAGCGTTCTGTTCATTAAACTAAGTAACTCTAGACCATAAATTGATGGGAAACGCCTTTTTTTTAGTATAAAATCACGTTAGTAGGACTCAATGTAACGCAATCAAAACATTGTTCTGATGGATGCGTTGAATAGTACGGGAGACGTACAGGTATTTAAAGTAAAGTTTATGAAAAAGTTGTAACTTCCGTCCCAATATCTCCGTAACTAGAAGGTATGGTCTAGAACAAAAAAAGAGTGCAATTGCGGGGAGAACAAGTGCCTTTCGACTTCGTTAAGGGTATTTTTCATATGGTAAACTAGCTTGTGCGCGCGGCTTCGCCCGCGTGGAGTTATGGAATTGCCCACGGGATCTTACTTCTGGGGTTATAAGTAATCTATATATCTATCTATAATACATACATAGATTTACATGTACTTGCTTATAACTTGCAATTATTAGTTTAAAGTTCTATAAATTAAATTAGATACGTGAAATATTGATACCTTGGTTTGAGATTGGACATCGGATTTACTTGATTTTACCTATAGAGTATGTACACAAATTTTCAAGTCAATCGACCCCGAGAGTAAAAAGTTTCACAGAAAATTCAACACCCCATTTCACCCTCTAAGGGATAGGAATTTCGAAAAACTGATACTTACTCTTCACAAAGAATACACCCTCCAATTTTTATATCTCTGGGACCCGCGGTTTGGGCTGTGCGTTGGTATATCAGTCAGCCAGTCAGGACATGGAATTTTAAATTGGGGGATGATTTTGGAAAAACTATGATACACGTATCTCATCATTTTAACTGAAGTATATGTAGACACATTTTCAAGTCAATCGACTCCGAGAATAAAAAGTTTCACATAAAATTCAAAACCCCATTTCACCCTATTAGGGGTGGAATTTCAAAAAACCCTTTCTAAGTGGATACTTACTCTTCACAAAGAGTACACTGTCCAAATTTCATGTCTCTAGGACCAGTGATTTGGGCTGTGCGTTGATGTATCAGTCAGCCAGTCAGGACATTGAATTTTAAATTGGGGGATGATTTTGGAAAAACTGTGATACACGTATCTCATCATTTTAACTGAAATATATGTAGACACATTTTCAAGTCAATCGACTCAGGGAATAAAAAGTTTCATAGAAAATTCAACACTCCATTTCACCCTCTTAGGGGTGGTATTTCGAAAAACCCTTTCTTAGTGGATACCTACTCTTTACAAAGAGTACACAGTCCAAATTTCACGTCTCTAGGACCAGTGGTTTGGGCTGTGCGTTGATATATAAGTCAGTCAGTCAGTCAGTCAGGACTTTGAATTTTATATGTATAGATTTTAGCGAAAGATAAATAATAACAAATGTGTAAATAACTTTTTCTATTTAATTATAAAAATAACAATCGTGCTGACTTTGGTTTAACGAAAATGCAACTTACAAAACAACATAATAATTAATATGGCTCTTATAGAAAACATTTTCGTATTTAATAGTAAATAATTACTTATATTAGAAAAAATAGGACCTAAAAAAATATAATTACAACAAAAAAACACTAAAAATCTAAAATCAGTATCTGAATAAGTCTTATAAACTACACCTTACTTGAAACTTTAACAAAAATGTTATCACATTATTATCTTAAATACATACATAAACTCACGTCTTTTTTCCTTGGGGGTAGCCAGAAACCACAGAAGGCCACCTGTTACGATCCCTACATACTCCTTTTGCCTCGCCCATGTTCATACATCTGGTCATACACGCACGCCGGTTGCGATGACTTTTCTGAAGAACCAAACCGATAAGGGCAGTGTTCTAGGGCGTGCTTAAAGATGGTTTAAGGGAGTACCTACTCTTTTAAATTTTTGTCACTAAATCTTCTTTTATTAAACCGCTATGTTCTCGTATAACCTCATTCCTCAATTTATCATACAAAGTTACACACACTTGCTTCGCAAGTAACGGATATCCACAGCATTAATCTTATTTCATGCCTCGTTTACCACTCCTAAATTTACTCCCATACACAAGTGCACCTGGACAGTCAGTCGAGCCTTTTTTATTTTTTTCTTGTTTAAGAACCTTTTTCAAGTTGACTTTACGTTCCTCTTTAGAAAGGAAATCCTTGATTTCATCATTACTTTCGAAGATCACCCTTTTCTCTCCCTTAATGCGATCAAGACGACTCGCAAACTTGTCACTCACCTTAACAAAGTCTTTGACACTCACTCCCTTAATAACGCTCTCATAACCCACAAACACTCTTTCGATTGCGCTATGAACATTCTCTGGGAAAATGGTTACTAAATCGTCCTTGAATTTCTTCTTCTTCAAAACATACTCTTTAAATTGGTCCAACGTAGGAAACTTCTCGTTCTCCTTAACACAGTGCAGATACAAATTGTACGGAGACAAAATGTTACTAAATTCCAACTGAGTAATTGGCTCAAATGTCAGCACAAAAACCCCGTCAATGTTATCGACGACGACTTGTTTCGCAATTTTGTACAATTCAGTATAGAAAGATACATCTTTGTCGATCATGAAAAAGGGGCGGAATGTTTCATCGCAAATATGAACCACTGCGTCGCCACTATGATGCAGGAAGTGGACGAACTCCTCCAGATTTACTTTCTCCGTGACCACGTCGTCACTCAGCATTTCTTTGTGCTTCAACTTCAAATAATTCAGCTTTTTCACATTTGTCTGATATTTAATCTCAGCAATGAGAAAACCGTTTACCTTTTTGAAAATTTTCTCCAACAAATACAAAACTTTTTCCTTCCGCGTTGGAATTCTCTTCAGGATCATCACATGCCTCAATATATCCTTTCGCTTATTGATGGTTTCCAAGTCTAACTCGTACTTCAAATTGATCAAGATTTCGATCATGACATGTGCGACGCCGTAGTACATTCTCAAACGTTCGTGTGCAAAAAATTTAGGATCGTCTTTGAAGATTAACGTGGACAGTTCGACGCAGTACCACAGTGCACTCGGTAACGAAGCATTCACTTGAGGGTCTAATGGCAAAGATGACAGTCCTATTTTACAATTTGTAGTACCGATACGCCTCAATGCATACTTTTTGAACTGTGCAACTACGTTTTCGTCCATCCACTGTTTCTTTTCACAAATTTTCCATAAGACGAAGTAAAACAAACCGATGTTGTATTTCACTTTTTTGAAGTCGAAGTATGTGGCGGACAAAATGTAATCGTTGTATGCATCGAAGTCATCAGTATCCACTAGCACCAGGCCGCCATGGAATGGTCGCCGGGTGCGAGGCTCTACTTTTGTTTCTTGCTGTATTAACTGTTTGTAGACAGTTAACGTATAGAAGTATCCCAATGACTCATTGACCTCAGGATCCTCCAACAGAAACAAAGGACATTCCATCATGGAATTGAATTTTGAGAAAGACGCCTTGTTGTCCGAGTTTTGGAAAATAAGTTTTTCCAGCAGATTTAAATGTGTGCATAAGATCACAGGGATCCCTTTCTCTTCAGCCAAAATGATGTCAGGAAACTCGATTTCTTGGTCAGCTGTAAATTTGATGTCCTCAATCGGCTCATCGGGAACCTCATTACTGAATGTGTTCTCGAACTTTAAAGTGTCGAAGTCGTAAGACTTTTTCTCAGTGACAATGTAGTTAATTAAAGTAGTAATCGACTTCTCAATATCTACTTTCAAGTCGTATGACGGATTACTTAAATTTCTGTACCAGTATGTGTTCTTGAATTCACGTAAAAATGTATCTTTATCCTTGGTGTCTGGGAAGTTCTTTGTGGATACTTTGTTTAATCGATTCTTCAAATGTTTCAGCTTAGCGATTTCGGCGAGAGATCTTGCGTCGGTTTTTGGTGTAGTGAGGAACTTGAATTTGATGTAAGACTTCAGACTCTCTTTTTCGGTTGCAAAATTGCCGGGAGTTATACTATCGTAGTCATACTCCTTAGAAATATCAGTTTCATCGAACAGTTCATTGTTGCGGTAAATTAAACATCGGCTTTTGATAAATGACGCAGTGACGGACAAGTCGATACAGCTCAGGTTTCTACTTAGTGCATGGAAAACGACCTTTTCGTAATTCATATTTTCATTAAGTTCCATACATCTGTCGAAGCTTCCACTGTTGATCTGACCATCGGTAATTATGTAAATCAATTTGATTTTGTCATTGTCTTCCACGTTTTCCTTTATCCACTCAATAATTGTTTCGGGCAACGTATTAGTACCTCTGCCATACTGATTCATGTACGCCCCACGAGTTCTCTTTTCGTTGACCTTCTGGCACTTGTCTCCCCAATGTAAATAAACGTTTTGTGATTTTTCACCTGGCAAAGCACTTTTAATTTCGTTCGTGTCACTTTTAAACTGTTCAAGTGTAGTTAGTCCATTTTCGTGATAATATGCGACTCCGTCGGTGGAACAAGAGAAATCTTTCGCGTAAATGTAATAATTAACCATTTTGAACAGTTATTAAACTTTTGCAAACATTAGAGTGTACCACGGAACACTGTACTCTCTGGCGAGAGGAGTGAACCGCACACTCGTTAGTCAAGTACTGAAGAATATTTCGCTAACAGCGGCTTTTAAGCGGTGAGCACATTGGAATTCCGAAGGCGATTAGCTACTTGATTGTTGACAGTATTGACTGAGTTTGTTGCATCATATTTCACAGTTTTGTTGTTATGCTCTTTCACGACGATGTCATAAGTTTTGCAATTCGATGTAATACTCATTGGTTCTACATAACATTAGCATATTTATAGATCTTGGTCAAAACAATGCAAGTTTTCCTTGAATGATTGCATACCATAGCAATCTGGAAAGTTAGGTATGATCAGCAACGAAAATTTATTGACACTAAATTAGCACGAAAATATACATATCACAGCTTTTCATTTCTTCGTGTCATGTAGGATGATCGTTGTTCCACATTGTATTGTACCTATTCAAATTCAAATACTTATGTTTATTTGTGATACATATAGGTAAAAGTAAGTAGGTACATGGTGTTATCAAAAAAGTATGTGCTGCCTGCAAGTAGTACAAATAATGTTTACATAGGTTGTAGTCTTATGAGTATAAAAACTTAAACTGAAACTTAAATAAAAACTAAAACTACTGTCATTACAGTTATTATTATCTACCTAATAATATTTTTATACAATATCTGTACATAAAACAAACTTTATTTTAAACTAGCTGTTGCCCGCGACTTCGTTAGCGTGGAAATTTTGGTGTGCATGTGTGAGACTGCCTCGTTGGTCTAGTGGTCGCAAGCGCGACTGCTAAGCGTGGGGATTGATTCCCGGGTCGGGCAGTGTTAAAAAAATATGTTTATTTCAATTACATAAAGTTGTCACACACATGATTTGGAGATCACCTTTCAAGCAAGGAGATGCTTGTGTTAGGGGGCGTCCATTAATTACGAGAGGGCTGAGATTTGGCTTGATCCCCTCATCTCCCTCCTATTCTCAAGTGAGATTTATTAAAATGCGTAGTTTAGTATAAATACGGTAATTGATTGCGTTGAATTCACAAAAAAAAAAATTAATAGAGAAATATGTTTACTTAATTAAACCGATCTGACCGAACTTATATTTGCCGAGATTCTTTCCCTCGTGAGATTGGGTGATATTTGGCACTACGCCCCCCCCCCCCTTAAACGCCTCATCTAATTAATGGACGCCCCCTTAGGTGACTCCGCTCTTCCACTTAACTTTAAACAATGTATATGCAATTGAAAAAATACTATAATTAATAACCACACATAAACAGGAATTTCTCAGTAGCAGCCACGGATCTGGATTTGTGCCCGGTCGATGGCAATAGGCTCACCCCCTATTACATGGGACTTCAATATAACTGGCGAAATGTGTGTGTACGATTAGGTACACGTCTGGTCAACCCTTCGGGGCTTTAAGGCGTGCTGTTATGTTATGTGTAAGAACTGACTGCCAGATAAAAAGGTGATAATGTACCGATGACAACAAAAGGCGTCCTTTTGGGTGCTGTAATTCTGGGCGGCAGAGGTCCGAAACAAAATTAAATGGTGTTGAGGCGACGAAACGGTGTGTTTAAAAATCGGTATATTTTGGCGCTATACAACTTTTTTTCAAAGCGAACCTTGTTGGGCGCTTTTTATTATAATACCGTTCTGTATACAACATTAAATGACTTTTTGCGAGACCCTGTAGACCTCCTTAATTCGGCCCTGTCGCAAAATCCGTTCTGAGCGGACGTCTACTAACTATAAACTACCTACTATAAACCCTGCCAAATTTCATCTTTATACGTCAAGCGGTTTTCGAAATTTCGTGATGAGTGAGTGACTGACCTAGATTTCTCATATTTGAACCTCTCTTTCAGTGCCAAATTTTTAGTGCAAAGAGTAAAGACAAAAGGAAAAATAAAACAATATTAATATTCAGCCATTCCGACTATACTTTAGGTAGGAACCCATTTAGGTTGACTTCAGGCCTTCGCCCAGGAGTAGGACGACGGAGCGGGCTAGGAAAAATAAATAAAAAATGATAATGAATGACTTAATGTCATTCATATCATTTTTTGGTAGTGATGATAAGAGGCAGATATCAATGCAAAAATAAATTCTATAGGTATCAGGTGCAGAAATTATAATGAATAAAATATTGGCGACGTGCCACGGCTTCTCACTGTTTTAACAATTTGACAAAACATCAAGATTGCTTCATTAGGTACACGAAAGTATAATGTATCGCAAGCCGCATGCAAAAACTCATTATTTATTTAATTTCCCTAGTTTCCTCCAAAGCTGAATCTGTAACTAAGCAGGCGTGTCCTGGGCTCGATTCCCAGATCAACAAAGTATTATTGCGTTTTTCAATCAAGAATTTCTCAGTAGCAGCCACGGATTGTGGATTGGTGCCTGGTAGATGACAATAGCCTCGCCCTCTTTTACTTGGGAGTGGGATCTAATTGTGTCGAAATGTGGGTGTAGTATAACTCTGCCTAACCCTTCGGGGATTAGAGGTGTGATGTTATGTTTATGTTAGTTTGTCAAGTAGTTAAGTATCCAGATGATTGTAGAATTTTTTGGATGATTTCCTGCTGGATTACAGAAAATAAGAATAAACAGACTATTTTAATTAATTTAACAGTTTTATCTCAGTTTAAATCATTTGTCATCAAAACGGTGTGCGTACCGTTCATGCAGATCTGCATGAACAGTGCACACAAACATAGCATTGTAACGAATTTGCCTAAACTCTAGCGAGTGAATTTTATGCACGACCTCTTAATATACACTCTTGTGTGTTTTTAATAAATAATTATCCTTATTTAAAAACCCAATTGTGTACGAACTGAATTTTACACAATATTTAGTAACAGATAAGCTTTTTGTGAAATAAGCATTCCAAAACAAGTGACCGTTATCGGTGGAAGAAAAAACACAAGCGTCCATAAACTTTCTTGATGACCGTACCTAAGTTTCGATGTTATTATTTTATCTCAAATGGCTATATCTTTATGAGATTCCCATGGCATGCAAACATTTAAGGAAATCTTGCGATGTTTTGAACTAAAACAAAAAAAAAAAAGTCTATAAATATGTTGATCTTAAGTAAAACCAATGAGTATTACATCGAATTGCAAAACTTATGACATAGTCGTCCAAGAGCATAACAACAAAAGTGTGAAATATGATGCAACAAACTCAGGCACAACTGTCAACAATCAACTAGCATATCACGTCTGGGATTCTCATGTGCTCACCACTTAAAAGCCGCTGTTAGCGAAATATTCTTCAGTACTTGACTAACGAGTAACGAGAGTGCGGTTCACTCCTCTCGCCTGAGAGTAGAGTGTGCCGTGGTACACTCTATTGTTTGCAAAAGTTTAATAACAGTTCAAAAATGGTTAATTATTACATTTACGCGAAAGATTTCTCTTGTTCCACAGAAGGAGACGCGTATTATCACGAAAATGGACTAACTACACTTGAACAGTTTAAAAGTGACGTGAACGAAATTCGAAGTTCTTTGCCAGGTGTGAAGTCACAAATCGTTTACTTACATTGGGGAGACCAGTGCGAGAAGGTCACCGAAAAGAAAACTAGTAGAGCGTACAAGAATCGGGATGGCAGAGGTTGTGATACGTTGCCCGAAACTTTTATTGAGTGGATAAAGGAAAACATGGATGACAATGACAAAATCAAATTGATGTACATCATTACCGATGGCCAGATCAACAGCCGAAGCTTCGACAGATGTATGGTACTTAATGAAAATATGAGTTACGAAAAGGTCGTTTTCCATGCACTAAGTGAAAACCTGAGCTGTATCGACTTATCGGTCACTGCGTCATTTATCAAAAGCCGATGTTTAATTTACCGCAACAATGAACTGTTCGATGAAACTGATATTTCTAAGGAGTATGACTACGATAGTATAACTCCCGACAACTTTGCAACCGAAAAAGAGAGTCTGAAGTCTTACATCAAATTCAAGTTCCTCACTACACCAAAAACCGACGCAAGATCTCTCGCCGAAATCGCTAAGCTGAAACATTTGAAGAATCGATTAAACAAAGTTTCCACAAAGAACTTCCCAGACACCAAGCATAAAGATACATTTTTGCGTGAATTCAAGAACACATACTGGTACAAAAATTTAAGTAATCCATCATACGACTTGAAAGTAGATATTGAGAAGTCGATTACTACTTTAATTAACTACATTGTCACTGAGAAAAAGTCTTACGGCTTCGACACTTTAAAGTTTGAGAACACATTCAGTAATGAGGTTCCCGATGAGCCGATCGAGGACATCAAATTTACAGCTGACCAAGAAATCGAGTTTCCTGACATCATTTTGGCTGAAGAGAAAGGGATCCCTGTGATCTTATGCACACATTTAAATCTGCTGGAAAAACTTATTTTCCAAAACTCGGACAACCAGGCGTCTTTCTCAAAATTCAATTCCATGATGGAATGTCCTTTGTTTTTGTTGGAGGATCCTGAGGTCAATGAGTCATTGGGATACTTCTATACGTTAACTGTCTACAAACAGTTAATACAGCAAGAAACAAAAGTAGAGCCTCGCACCCGGCGACCATTCCATGGCGGCCTGGTGCTAGTGGATACTGATGACTTCGATGCATACAACGATTACATTTTGTCCGCCACATACTTCGACTTCAAAAAAGTGAAATACAACATCGGCTTGTTTTACTTCGTGTTATGGAAAATTTGTGAAAAGAAACAGTGGATGGACGAAAACGTAGTTGCACAGTTCAAAAAGTACGCATTGAGGCGTATCAGTACTACAAATTGTAAAATAGGACTGTCATCTTTGCCATTAGACCCTCAAGTGAATGCTTCGTTACCGAGTGCACTGTGGTACTGCGTCGAACTGTCCACGTTAATCTTCAAAGACGATCCTAAATTTTTTGCACACGAACGTTTGAGAATGTACTACGGCATCGCACATGCCATGATCGAAATCTTGATCAATTTGAAGTACGAGTTAGACTTGGAAACCATCAATAAGCGAACGGATATATTGAGGCATGTAATGATCCTGAAGAGATTTCCAACGCGGAAGGAAAAGGTTTTGTATTTTTTGGAGAAAATTTTCAAAAACGTAAACGGTTTTCTCATTGCTGAGATTAAATATCAGAAAAATGTGAAAAAGCTGAATTATTTGAAGTTGAAGCACAAAGAAATGCTGAGTGACGACGTGGTCACGGAGAAAGTAAATCTGGAGGAGTTCGTTCACTTCCTGCATCATAGTGGCGACGCAGTGGTTCATATCTGCGATAAAACATTCCGCCCCTTTTTCATGATCGACAAAGATGTATCTTTCTATAGCGAATTGTACAAAATTGCAAAACAAATTGTCGTCGATAACATTGACGGGGTTTTTGTGCTGACATATGAGTCAATTACTCAGTTGGAATTTAGTAACATTTTGTCTCCGTACAATTTGTATCTGCACTGTGTTAAGGAGAACGAGAAGTTCCCTACGTTGGACGAATTTAAAGAGTATGTTTTGAAGAAGAAGAAATTCAAGGACGATTTAGTAACCATTTTCCCAGAGAATGTTCATAGCGCAATCGAAAGAGTGTTTGTGGGTTATGAGAGCGTTATTAAGGGAGTGAGTGTCAAAGACTTTGTTAAGGTGAGTGACAAGTTTGCGAGTCGTCTTGATCGCATTAAGGGAGAGAAAAGGGTGATCTTCAAAAGTAATGACGAAATCAAGGATTTCCTTTCTAAAGAGGAACGTAAAGTCAACTTGAAAAAGGTTAAACAAGAAAAAATTAAAAAAGGCTCGACTGACTGTCCAGGTGTGGGGTGACAACACTTGTGTATGGGAGTAAATGTAGGAGTGGCAAACGAGGCATGAAAGTAGAATTAATGCTGTGGAAATACGTTTGTTGCGAAGTATGTGTGTGTAACTTTGTATGATAAATTGAGGAAAAAGGTTTGGTCATCTGGAGAGGCGTAGTGAAAGGCGAATAACAAGGGGTATTTACGAGGCAGATGTGAATGGCAACGCCGGTATGGGGCGCCTTAGAAGGGCGGGCATTCACTGACCTTATCGGTGAGGTCCTTTAGAAAGGTTATCGCAACCGGCGTGCGTGTATGACCAGATGTATGAACGGGGGCTGAGGAAAAAGGAGTATGTAGGGATCGTAACAGGTGTTGAAAAAAGGCGTGAGTTTATGTTTGTATTTAAGATAATAATGTGATAACATTTTTGTCAAACTTTTATCAAGTAAGTTGTAGTTTATAAGACCTCCTCTGATACTGATTTTATATTTTTAGTGTTTTGTTTGTTGTTTTTATATTTTATTAGCTAAGTATAGGTACTTAAACTAAACTATTAAATTCGAAAATGTTTTTTCTAAGAGTCATATTATTATGTTGTTTTGTAAGTTGCATTTTCGTTAAACCAAAGTCGCTAAGTTTGTAATTTTTAAAATTAAATAGAAAAAGTTAATAAGACATTTGTTATTACTTATCTTTCGAAAAACTTTACCATTATAATATAAAGGTATGGTAATGGGCTTGGATCAGCTTAGAAACAAGCTGTATTAGTTCTGAATGCATTGTGACTCCCAGTAGCATAAAATCGCACAATATAAACACTTACCTGCCGCCTATATTTATTCCCAATCTGGTTTATTATGTCCTGTACAGTCCCTACTACCAAGGTACTTATGATTTGCTACGACAATTAACAATCATATGTGCGACAGTTACATAAAGTGTGATAGAAATTGCAGGTCGTGTCATAATCATCAGTTTTTAAGTCCTTTGTAATAAGGGGCGGCTCTATTGCCATCAACCGGGCACAAATTTAGCCTCCGGTCTGGCACCGAGAAATGCCTGATGGAAAAACACAATAACAATTTGCCCGAGGCGGGAATCGAACCCAGGACTTCATACATCACGGCTTCCGGTGCTGCGGGGCTCCGGCGGTTTCACGCGAGTTTATCGTCGCAGATGGTTTTAACGCTCGCCGTCGCGGCTAAGGCCGGCCAGCAAGCCGAAGCTGCTGTGAAACTACCTGCTCCTCAGCTCACCTCCCGCCTCGCCTCCTACGTGGAGTCGGTTTTGCAGCGAATCGTTTCTGTCACTAACTTTTGTCGCACAACAACTCTACGCAAAAAATATTGTTGGGACACGAAATTTTTTTTTGGGTTGAATAATTACTTTTGACGGTAGGACTCAATGTAACGCACTAAAAACATTCTGTTTGAATAGTATGTATCGCACTAGATCGCAAAATGTGGAAGGATGGAAGGGAGGCTTTTGCTCTGCAGTGAAACAATAAAGGCAAATAAAGGCTGGGTATTCCTGGGACACGGCTCGTATTGTTAGGAGGTTCCTCTATCTGGAGCCTTGACCGCCGGTAGCTTGGACCCTGTTCCCGATACCGGTGGGCTACATTTTTTTATATTTTTAAAAGGTTTTTTTTATTTATTTTTTTTGTAGCACATCTTTAAAAATATAATTGATTTGTATAGGAATAAATAAAATAAATAATAGGTATGTATTACGATAGATGCTTTGAATATTATGCATTGGGTCATGGAGATATTTAAAGTAAAATTATAGCATGAAAATCTTGTATTTAACCCTATAAGGTCCGGAGTCCACCAAAGCGGAGAACTGCGAAGATGTGCGAAGCAGAGAGGAGAAGACATGCATAAAATCAAGGTGAACCTAACCCTTAAAAAAGACCTGACCCTATACGGGTAACCTTTTCGGTCCCTGATACTTGTGATTAAACCCTGTCTTATGATGCACAATGAATATAAAAATGCCCTTAAAGAAGCCGGAAGGCATTTATTCTCCCCGTCATTGCGATCATTTTTTTTACCAAACCTGGAAACTTTCTAGTTACGGAGATATTGGGGGGTCAAAGTTCCAACTTTTGCGTAAGTTTTTTTTTAATCAGCAATATTTAAATAGAAAACACATAATGTACTGTAAGAGTTTACCCGTGTAATGGTTAATGAAACATGTTAAGGGCTAACCGGTTAATCTTTCAACCGGTCCCTGATTCGTACTAAATAGCGTCCAAGAGATCTTGCACGAATAGAGTATTTTGCCGTTCTCCGTGCGCTGACCCTATCGAAGAATGTGTGGTTGATAAAATTAGCAGGCCATCGCAAGGGCTATTTTTGTAGTCCAAGTTGTAGATCGGTTGTTTTGTAAGATTCTAGCAAAAAACTAAATCACAAATTGCTGCAGCTTTAGTTTGCCAATAAGTCGATAGTGAATTCTCTATCTTTAATTGCCTAGGTTTTATTACTTATAATATTTTCATGTTTCTACCTCAATTACATTTATAAAAACTTTCACAAATAAGCGTTCAGTGTTAAGTAAAGAGAAATTAAGTTGCTGCTTCCTTGGTGTTCTGGTCTCAAGCGCTACTCCAGAGCGTGATGTCCTAGGCTCGATTCCCAGGTCGGTTCAAAGTGTTATAGGAATTTCCAGGAACCAGGAATTTCTCAGTACCAGGCCAGAGGCTGAATTTGTGCCCGGTTGATGACAATAGAGTCGCCCCTTATTACAAAGGACTTAAGAACTGATGATGATGATTACACATCCTGCAACTTGTATCACACTTTAAGTAATTGTTGCACTTAAGATTGTTAATTGTCGTAGCAAATCATATAAGTATCTAGGTAGTAGGCACTGTAGGGGACAAAATAAACCAGATAGGGAATGAGTATAGGCGGCAGGTAAGTGTTTATATTGTACGATTTTATGCTACTGGGAGTCACAATGCATTCAGAACTAATACAGCTTGTTTCTAAGCTGATCCAAACCCATTACAGTACCTCTATATAATTATGGCAAAGTTTGACGAAAGATAAATAATAACAAATGTCTTATTAACTTTTTCTATTTAATTATAAAAATTACAAACTTAGTGACTTTGGTCTAACGAAAATGCAACTTACAAAACAACATAATAATATGACTCTTAGCGAAAACATTTTCGTATTTAATAGTAAATAAGTACTTATATTAGGAAAATTGGAGATAAGTACCTATACTTAGGTAATAAAATACAATTACAACAAACAAACACTAAAAATATGAAATCAGTATTTTAGGAAGTCTTTTCAACTACAACTTACGTGATACAACTTTAACAAAAATGTTATCACATTATTATCTTACACATACAGCACATATATAAACTCACGGCTTTTTTCTATGTGGTTAGGCAGAAACCATAGAAAAAACAGAAGGCCACCTTTAAACCGCGATGTTCTCGTATAAACTCATTCCTCAATTTATCGTTCAAAGTTACACACAAATTCTTCTCAAGTAACAGATATCCACAGCATTTATTCTACTTTCATGCCTCGCTTAACACACCCAGCGTTCACTCCCATACACAAGTGTTGACACCCCACCCTGAATAGTCAGTCGAGGCTTTTTTAATTTCTTCTTGTTCAACCTTTTTCAAGTTGACTTTCAGTTCCTCATTAGAAAGGAACTCCTTGATTTCATCATTACTTTCGAAGATCACCCTTTTCTCTCCCTTAATGCGATCAAAACGACTCACAAACTTGTCACTCACTTTAACAAAGTCCGTCACACTTACTTCCTTAATAACGCTCTCATAACCCACAAACACTCTTTCGATTGCGCTATGAACATTCTCTGGGAAAATGGTTACTAAATCGTCCTTGAATTTCTTCTTCTTCAAAACATACTCTTTAAATTCGTCCAACGTAGGGAACTTCTCGTTCTCCTTAACATAGTGCAGATACAAATTGTACGGAGACAAAATGTTACTAAATTCCAACTGAGTAATTGGCTCATATGTCAGCACAAAAACCCCTTCAATGTTATCGACGACGACTTGTTTCGCAATTTTGTACAATTCACTATAGAAAGATACATCTTTGTCGATCATGAAAAAGGGGCGGAATGTTTTATCGCAGATATGAACCACTGCGTCTCCACTATGATGCAGGAAGTGAACGAACTCCTCCAGATTTACTTTCTCCGTGACCACGTCGTCACTCAGCATTTCTTTGTGCTTCAACTTCAAATAATTCAGCTTTTTTACATTCGTCTGAAATTCAATTTCAGCAATGAGAAAACCGTTTACTTTTTTGAAAATTTTCTCCAACAAATACAAAACCTTTTCCTTCCGTGTTGGAATTCTTTTCAGGATCATCACATGTCTCAATATATCCTTTCGCTTATTGATGGTTTCCAAGTCTAACTCGTAGTTTAAATTGATTAAGATTTCGATCATGATGTGTGCGACACCGTAGAACATTCTCAAACGTTCGTGTGCAAAAAGTTCAGGATCGTCTTTGAAGATTAACGTGGACAGTTCGACGCAGTACCACAGTGCACTCGGTAACGAAGCATTCACTTGAGGGTCTAATGGCAAAGATGACAGTCCTATTTTACACTTCGTAGTACTGATACGCCTCAACGCGTACTTTTTGAACTGTGCAACTACGTTTTCGTCCATCCACTGTTTCTTTTCACAAATTTTCCATAACACGAAGTAAAACAATCCGATGTTGTATTTCACTTTTTTGAAGTCGAAGTATGTGGCGGACAAAATATAGTCGTTGTATGCATCGAAGTCATCAGTATCCACAAGCACCAGGCCGCCATGGAATGGTCGGCGGGTGCGAGGCTCTACTTTTGTTTCTTGCTGTATTAACTGTTTGTAGACAGTTAACGTATAGAAGTATCCCAGTGACTCATTGACCTCAGGATCCTCCAACAGAAACAAAGGACATTCCATCATGGAATTGAATTTTGAGAAAGACGCCTTGTTGTCCGAGTTTTGGAAAATAAGTTTTTCCAGCAGATTTAAATGTGTGCATAAGATCACAGGGATCCCTTTCTCTTCAGCCAAAATGATGTCAGGAAACTCGATTTCTTGATCAGAAGTAAAATTGATGTCCTCGATCGGCTCATCGGGAACCTCATTACTGAATGTGTTACCGAACTTTAAAGTGTCGAAGCCGTAAGACTTTTTCTCAGTGACAATGTAGTTAATTAAAGTAGTAATCGACTTCTCAATATCTACTTTCAAGTCGTATGATGGATTACTGAAACTTTTGTACCAGTGTGTGTTCTTGAATTCACGTAAAAATGTATCTTTGTCCTTGGTGTCTGGGAAGTTCTTTGTGGATACTTTGTTTAATCGTTTCTTCAAATGTTTCAGCTTATCGATTTCAGCGAGAGATCTTGCGTCGGTTTTCCTTGTAGTGAGGAACTTGAATTTGATGTAAGACTTCAGACTCTCTTTTTCGGTTGCAAAGTTGTCGGGAGTTATACTATCGTAGTCATACTCCTTAGAAATATCAGTTTCATCGAACAGTTCATTGTTGCGGTAAATTAAACACCGGCTTTTGATAAATGACGCAGTGACCGACAAGTCGATATCGCTCAGGTTTTTACTTAGTGCATGGAAAACGACCTTTTCGTAATTCATATTTTCATTAAGTACCAAACATTTGTTGAAGCTATGACTGTCGATCTGACCATCGGTAATGATGTACATCAATTTGATTTTTCCATCGTCATCCATGTTTTCCTTTATCCACTCAATAATTGTTTCGGGCAACGTACCACCTCCGCCATTCTGATTCTTGTATGCTCTACGAGTTTTCTTTTCGTTGACCTTCTGACACTGGTGGTCCCAATGTAAATAAACGATTTTTGATTCTTCACCTGGCAAAGCACTTTGCATGTCGTTCACGTCACTTTTAAACTTTTCAAGTGTAGTTAGTCCATTTTTGTGATAATACGCGACTCCAGCGGTGGAACCAGAAGAATCTTTCGCGTAAATGTAATAATTAACCATTTTGAACTGTGATGGCGAGAGGAGTGAACCGCACACTCGCTACTCGTTAGTCAAGTACTGAAGAATATTTCGCAAACACCGGCTTTTAAGCGGTGAGCACATGCGAATTCCCAACGCGATAAGCTACACGTAAGTTGAACCAAATGGTGGTCGTCCGCGCAGGTACAATTATGGACAAAAGTGTTAGATCCGTGATCCGCGGTTGGTCGGAAAATTCAAAAATCTTAAAGGAAAAACCGTGAACTTGTCTTATTTTAATTTTTTTATGAAGTGTGAAAATGGAGTCAAGTTAAACGGAAAATCAAATTCATAAACAATATCTCGGATTTTCTTTCAAATTATCGTATTTCTCGAACAATAGTGGCGTGGGAAGTGGACGTTAGGTATTATTAAATAGAACAGTTAAAGGAATACTAATAAACATTTAATACAACAAAAGTTAATGTATGTCATGTTTAATCACTGTCACTCATTGGCATAACCCCTTCTACATAATTTACTAGTGGTACACCAGACCTTTGGCCAGGAGTTGCGATTTCATCTTCTGTCAGTTGAGGAATCCAATTCAGAATTACTGCTGTCAGAATCTCCAACTCGTATTATAAATTCTTCCGTCATTTTATCGATGACATGGTCACTTTTGACGTAAGCTTCTTCAATTATCTTGACTTTGTCTCATAGCAATCACATGGTCCTAATGTATTTACTTTTTCGTTCACTAACTATAATACGGGACACATTCTATCGTACATTTTTGCTACTAAAATAACCCTTTAGAGCTGCCCATGGCATTTCTATAGGGTTCAGATCTGGAGGGTAGGGAGGCAGGCGAAGTACGTCATGACCATGTTCTTTGTAAAACTTTTTCTTTCTTTTCTGTTCTTTGAAATGTTTCGAAGCGATCTTTGTTATTTTTTATTAATTGGTATAATTGAGGCTTCAACATGTCAGACGTAAATGTTATTGCTTTTTCTGAAAGCCAAGCCTGCCTATCAGCTTTCCTTGTGTTCGCGTTTGGTGCCAAATCATACTCCTTATTGTGGTATGAGGCATTGTCTACAATTATTATCTACAATTATTATGTAGACAATGCCTCATGGCATTGTCTACAATTATAATTGAATTTGGAGGACGATTCAGTAGCAATTGAGTTCGGATCTTCTCATATTTCTCAAAATTCATGTCGTCGTGATAGTCCCCGGACTTCATACCTGACTTGAAAGTTAACAAGGCGTTAGGCACAAAACCAGTCTCCGATGTACTATTACAACACGTTACCCTTTTGAGATGGATTTTATTTATCCCTTAGTGGACCCATCTGTTCAACCTTTCGGTGTTGTGGTAGTAGCGTGAACATATGACTCATCTGTGTATACAATGCGTCTGTTTTGTTGACGAGGCTGTCTTAGTTTTTGTAAGTAATTTGTTATTAATAATCTGATGGCTGATGTTTCTATTAAAACTTTCCTATTATTCTCGGTAGCTTTCCATTTAAATCCGAGTTCCTTAATAATGCGGCGAAGACTTTTTTCGGAACCTTCAAAATTTTATCAGAACATATTTACCAAGGGTCGGTAATTCGTTCTTAGTTATATGAAAATTGTGAATGCGTTGTTTTATTACCCCCTTGTCAACATCGCCTATGCCTGTGACTGGTTTTATTCGTTGTCGATTTTTACCAGGGGTTATAAATGTAACTATATATTCTAAACTTTTACTTTCTTTTATAATCCTTTTAACTGTGGATACAGACTTTTTCGTAGCTTCCACGGTTTATTCAGAGAACAGTTATATTATTTTCTTTAAAAAAATAATTATAAACGTCAAATACCATTCTTCTCCCTTGTCTCCTTAAAGGTGGCTGTGGTGGAGCCATTTTCTTGAAATTAAATTAAATGATCATACACTTGACAGAAATCATAAATGTGAAAGAACTGAAAACTTCGTACGCGATTGTACTCCAGGGCCGCGCGGAGTGTGCTCGGGGAGCGAGGGACGGAGTAGTATTATATATGATGCTCTGTGGGAGTGCGACTGTGTGGGGGCTAGCGTCGCCACGTTGCTATGGTTACGCGCGCCTCTCACCGCGCACATCAATAAAATTCAATTCGATTGAGACGCGAAAATCAGTCACTGCGCATTCATGGTCATAGTTCAACTAACGTGCCGCGATCTGTTTACCTGAGTTTGTTGCACCATATTTCACAGTTTTGATGTTATGCTCTTTCACGACTATGTCATGAGTTTTGCAATTCGATGTAAAACTTTTGGTTCTACTTAAGATCAGCATATTTATATAGATCTTGGTCAAAACAACGCAAGTTTTACTTGAATGATTGCATGGCATGGGAATCTTATAAGGATATCGCCATTTGAGATAAAAGAATAACATCGAAAGTTGGGTACGGTCAGCAACGAAAAATTGACACTAAATTAGCACGAAAATATAGGGTACTGGTGATTACTGACCGATACTTAAACACGTGATTGTACTCATGATAACAAACAATTTACCCAAAGAAACATTTTTTTTTATACTCATTCACTTTTATTACAATAAAACTTAAACACGTACACGAAATGTGGGTGTAGTATTAGGTATACCTCTGATTAACCCTTCGACGATTAGAGGCGTGATGTTGTTTATGTTATTTTTTCAAGTAGTTAGGTACCAACATGATTGATGAATTTTCTGGTTGATTTCCTGCTAGATTACATAAAATAAGGATAAACAGACTAAGGATTGTTACTATTTAAATTCATTTAACAGTTTTATCTCAGTTTAAACCATTTCTCATCAGAACTGAGGCAACTGGTACCTTCGATCAGCAAAGAAAGTTTAGTAACGCTTTTGTTTTTTTTCCACCGATTACCGTCACTTGTGAAATAAGTAGGTATTCCAAAGAGTTCCTACTTATTTCACAAAAAGCTTATCTGTTACTAAATATTGTGTAAAATTCAGTTCATACACGCATGGGTTTTCAAATAAGGATAATTATTTGTGTCTGATTCGGTCGTTAGGACGGACATAAAATGAATCGGCAAACACGCCAGTGGGCACTGGTGACATGGTACCACCTATTCACCAGTCTACCCACACCACAGCGTGTTTCTACAGAACCCTGATGTTCAGCTCGAGGCGAAGGCGACAGTCAATGTCTGATCGCGGCGGAGTTGAGACGTCTTGGAACTGTACCCGATTTATTCTCAAGTAATTCGTTAGTTTGCTAGAAACCGTGTATCGCACCCAGTGTGTTTTCATAGCACGAAACCCATCGTCTGCCCACATGATGTAAAAGCCTAACGGAATAAATCCTGACATATCCGACATATGGATTAACAACACACAAGAGTTTAAATTAAATAGAACCCATCAATTTATTACATTATTCAATTTACATGATAGTCGCGAGATTTATGAACCTGTGTGTACCTGCGTGCATATGAGATTTACTTGAGTGTAATCTCGCGATTAAAATAAATAAATAACACTGATGAATCACCATTGCTCTCAAAATGGTGAATGAAAGCATCGTGAGGAAACCGGCATGAGAACCACAAATCGAAGACCTATTTATCGTCGGAGACAGTGCAAATCCGCGAACCTACCATACGTAAAGTCCGCGTATCTGCACTACGTGTAGGTTTACAGGGGAAAGTAATAAGTTTATATTTTTATTTATTTCAAAGATTTTTGACCTCATTTTTACATGAATAGTAACAATTCATGTGTTCTACGTATTGTTAACAGTAGAAATCTATTTATAGAATTTAGTCGCTACGACAATGCGTAATTGAAATTCATCAAAATCAAGCACTACTCCTGAGCGTGATGTCCTAGGCTCGATTCCCAGTCCCAGTTCCCAGAATTTCTCAGTATCAGTCCGGAGTCTGAATTTGTACCCGGTTGATGGCAATGGAGTCACATCTTATTACATGGAATTATGGTGATGGAGTCACAACTTATTACTGGCGGACTGTGGGTGTCCTATTAAGTACACCTCTGCCTAACCCTTCATAGATTACAGCCGTGATGTTATGATGGAACATGTCTAGATGTTGCAAGTCCTGCAACTTGTATCACACTTTCAGTAATTGTTGCATTTATGATTGTTAACTGTCGTATCAAATCATAAGTATCTGTAGGGGACAAAATAAACCAGATAGTGAATAAATATAGGCGGCAGGTATGTGTCTATTACGTGCGATTTTATGCTACTGGGAGTTACAATGCCTTCAGAACTAATACAGCTTGTTTCTAAGCTGATCCAAGCCCATCACCGAGTCGACGATGTATGTTTGTGTTAGGTAAATTTGGTGAAAGATAAATAATACCAAATGTGTTAATAACTTTTTCTATTTAATTATAAATATTACAATCGTAGTGTCTTTGGTCTAACGAAAATGCAACTAACAAAACAACATAATTATATGACTCTTAGATATAACATTTTCGTATTTAACAGCAACTTTCGTATGTAACTTATTATATTAAATAAAAATTGGGATAAGTATCTATACATAGCTAATAAAATATAATTACAACAAACAAACACTTAAAATATAAAATCAGTATCTGAGGAGATCTTACAAACTACAACTTACTTGATAAAACTTTAACCAAAATGTTATCACATTATTATCTTTAATACGTACAATGTACATACACTCACGCCTTTTTTCTACGGGGGTAGGCATAAACCACAGAAGGCCGCCTCTTACGCTCCTTACTGCAAACTCCTTTTGCCTCGCCCACGGTTCATACATCTGGTCATAAACGCACGCCGGTTGCGATGATTTTTCTAAAGAACCTTACCGATAAGGTCAGTGAATGCACTTCTAAGGCATGACACAAGACCGAACCATCTAAGCATACTCTTTTCAATTTTTGTGAAATCTTCTTTTAAACCGCCATGTTCTCGTATAACCTCATACCTCCATTTATCATTTAGAGTTACACCACACAGTCTACGCAAGTAAGGGATATCCACAGCATTAACTCTAGTTTCATGCCTTGTTTACCACACCCAACATTCACTTCCATTCGCTAGTAGGTATCTACACTACACCCCACCCTTTCCAGACAGTTGATGCTTTTTTAATTTTTTTTACTTGTTGATCCTTTTCCAAGTTGACTTCACGTTCAACCTTTTTCAAGTTGACTTTACGTTCCTCTCTAGAAAGGAACTCTTTGATTTCATCATTACTTTCGAAGATCACCCTTTTCTCTCCGTTAATGCGATCAAGACGACTCGCAAACTTGTCACTCACCTTAACAAAGTCTTTGACACTCACTCCCTTAATAACGCTCTCGTAACCCACAAACACTCTTTCGATTGCGCTATGAACATTCTCTGGGAAAATGATTACTAAATCGTCCTTGAATTTCTTCTTCTTCAAAACATACTCTTTAAATTCGTCCAACGTAGGGAACTTCTCGTACTCCTTAACACAGTGCAGATACAAATTGTACGGAGACAAAATGTTACTAAATTCCAACTGAGTAATTGGCTCATATGTCAGCACAAAAACCCCGTCAATGTTATCGACGACGACTTGTTTCGAAATTTTGTACAATTCGCTATAGAAAGATACATCTTTGTCGATCATGAAAAAGGGGCGGAATGTTTTATCGCAGATATGAACCACTGCGTCGCCACTATGATGCAGGAAGTGAACGAACTCCTCCAGATTTACTTCCTCCGTGACCACGTTGTCACTCAGCATTTCTTTGTGCTTCAACTTCAAATAATTCAGCTTTTTCACATTCGTCTGATATTTAATTTCAGCAATGAGAAAACCGTTGACCTTTTTGAAAATTTTCTCCAACAAATACAAAACTTTTTCCTTCCGTGTTGGAATTCTCTTCAGGATCATCACATGCCTCAATATATCCTTTCGCTTATTGATGGTTTCCAAGTCTAACTCGTAGTTTAAATTGATTAAGATTTCGATCATGACGTGTGCGACGCCGTAGAACATTCTCAAACGTTCGTGTGCAAAAAGTTCAGGATCGTCTTTGAAGATTAACGTGGACAGTTCGACGCAGTACCACAGTGCACTCGGTAACGAAGCATTCACTTGAGGGTCTAATGGCAAAGATGACAGTCCTATTTTACACTTCGTAGTACTGATACGCCTCAACGCGTACGTTTTGAACTGTGCAACTACGTTTTCGTCCATCCACTGTTTCTTTTCACAAATTTTCCATAAGACGAAGTAAAACAAGCCGATGTTGTATTTCACTTTTTTGAAGTCGAAGTATGTGGCGGACAAAATGTAGTCGTTGTATGCATCGAAGTCATCAGTATCCACTAGCACCAGGCCGCCATGGAATGGTCGCCGGGTGCGAGGCTCCACTTTTGTTTCTTGCTGTATTAACTGTTTGTAGACAGTTAACGTATAGAAGTATCCCAGTGACTCATTGACCTCAGGATCTTCCAACAGAAACAAAGGACATTCCATCATGGAATTGAATTTTGAGAAAGACGCCTTGTTGTCCGAGTTTTGGAAAATAAGTTTTTCCAGCAGATTTAAATGTGTGCATAAGATCACAGGGATCCCTTTCTCTTCAGCCAAAATGATGTCAGGAAACTCGATTTCTTGGTCAGCTGTAAATTTGATGTCCTCAATCGGCTCATCGGGAACCTCATTACTGAATGTGTTCTCGAACTTTAAAGTGTCGAAGTCGTAAGACTTTTTCTCAGTGACAATGTAGTTAATTAAAGTAGTAATCGACTTCTCAATATCTACTTTCAAGTCGTATGATGGATTACTGAAACTTTTGTACCAGTGTGTGTTCATGAATTCACGTAAAAATGTATCTTTATCCTTGGTGTCTGGGAAGTTCTTTGTGGATACTTTGTTTAATCGATTCTTCAAATGTTTCAGCTTAGCGATTTCGGCGAGAGATCTTGTGTCGGTTTTCGGTGTAGTAAGGAACTTGAATTTGATGTAAGACTTCAGACTCTCTTTTTCGATTGCAAAGTTGTCGGGAGTTATACTATCGTAGTCATACTCCTTAGAAATATCAGTTTCATCAAACAGTTCATTGTTGCGGTAAATTAAACATCGGCTTTTGATAAATGACGCAGTGACGGACAAGTTGATATAGCTCAGGTTTTCACATATTGCATGGAAAACGACCTTTTCGTAATTCATATTTTCATTAAGTACCATACATCTGTCGAAGCTTCCACTGTCAATCTGACCGTCGGTAATGATGTACATCAATTTGATTTTGCCATTGCCATCCATGTTTTCCTTTATCCACTCAATAATTGTTTCGGGCGACGTACCACCTCTGCCATCCTGATCCTTGTATGTCCTACGAGTTTTCTTTTCGTTGACCTTCTGACACTGGTAGTCCCAATGTAAATAAACGAATTGTGATTCTTCACCTGGCAAAGCACTCCGAATTTCGTTCACGTCACTTTTAAACTGTTCAAGTGTAGTTAGTCCATTGTTGTGATAAAACGCGTTTCCTCTGGTGGAACCAGAGTAATCTTTCGCGTAAATGTAATAATTAACCATTTTGAACTGTGATTAAACTTTTGCAAACATTAGAGTGTACCACGGAACACTGTACTCTCTGGCGAGAGGATTGAACCGCACACTCGTTAGTCAAGTACTGAAGAATATTTCGCTAACAGCGGCTTTTAAGCGGTGAGCACATGGAAATTCCAAACGCGATAAGCTACTTGATTGTTGACAATTTTGTCTGAGTTTGTAGCATCGCACAGTTTTGATTTTGTTTTGTTTTCACAGTTTTGTTGTTGTATTCTTTCACGACTATTATCATCAGTTTTATAATTCGATGTGATATACATTGGTCCTACTTATGATCAGCATATTTATAGATCTTGGTCAAAACAATGCAAGTTTTCCTTGAATGATTGCATGGCATGGCAATCTCACAAAGATCATATGGCCATTTGAGATAAAATAATAACATCAAAAGTTAGGTACGGTCAGCAACGAAAATTGATTGACACTAAATTAGCACGAAAATATACAGATCATAGATTTCATTGGTTCGTGTCATTTAGGATGAGCGTTGTTCCACATTGTGTATGTAACTATTCAAACATATCAGGTGCAGAAATACTAGCGAACCGCTCCTGCTTTACGCGGTTTTGACGACTTGATAAAACATCCAGATTTCTTCATTAGGTACACGAAATTTTAATAAAGGGTGTAACAAGACCCTTAACGAAGCCGAAAGGTACTTGTTCTCCCTGTTCTAGACCATACCTGGAACCTTATAGTTATGGAGATATTGCGGGTCAAAGTACCAACTTTTTGCAAGTTTTTTTAAAAATACATACATTTATTTTTAATGTAAGATTTTTCTTTAAATACCTCCAAGACCCCGTACTCCATCTATCCATCAGCACAATGTTTTGAGTGTGTTACATTGAGTCCTAGCCTAAAACGTAATTTTTCACCACAAAGAAAAAAGTAGTTTCCCAGCAATACTTTTTGCGTAAAGTTACTTAGTTTGATGTACAGAATGCTTGGTTGACGGCTTCGTGAAGGGTCGGTTTACACTTTGTATATTATGTAGTAGGAGAAGACATCATCTGACGGCACGGTTGGCGCAGTGGCTGACCGATCGGCTGCTGCGCTGCGTGTCGCGGGTTCGATCCCCGCACGGAACAAATATTTGTATGATCTACAGGTAGTTGTTCCGGGTCTGGCTGTTTGTGTATGTGAGTTTAAATGTTTGTTTTTACAACGCACCCACGATACAGGAGAAATTCCTAGTGTGGGGCAACGTTTTTAAAAAAAAAAAAAAGAAAAAAAAAAAAGAAAAAAAAAAAAATCACTCAGGCTCGGTGGAGTGACGATCTTCGCAGGGTGGCTGGTAGCAACTGGATGAGAGTCGCTGAAAATCGAGTTGAATGGCGTGCGATTGAGGAGGCCTATGTCCAGCAGTGGACTGCTATAGGCTGATGATGAGGAGAAGACATAAGAAACTATGGATAGACTGGGTGAAAGATGATATTATCTAGAAAAGAGGTGCCCTCTGTGTTGACGGCTAAAAGAAGATTGATGGAAGACATTCTGCGCCAACCACAAAATTGGTTTAATGGCAGGAGCATGACGACGATTCACATAATTCTTCCAGAATACATTCTCGAAATGATGCTGAAAACCGCTCTTAAACGCTTTGCGTAGTTTAGGAGACAGATGCGGTAAAACAGACAAACACGTAAAGCTTTAATCTCGGTATACATCTATACATATAACATACTACATGCAATAGTAAAATAATGTATTTAAAATAAACAAGATTTTATTTGAATGTTCTAAAAAAAAGACAATAAACTTGAAATTAAATGAAACCCCTTATTTATTAATTATCCAATTTAAATAATATAAAAGCTTGGCGAGGCACACAGGTAAATCTTGCGACAATCGTTTCTTCTTTTTAGAGCATTCAAAAGCGGTCCCAGCAGCCCCGGGCGTCGGTGGATGTCTTTGATTTTTAGGGTTCCGGACTTCAAAAAACGGAACCTTTATGGATCCTTGTTGTCCTTCTGTCTGTCAAGAACCCTTTCTCAGGAACGCGTGGAGGTATCAAGCTAAAATAAATGTCAAATACTCAAGTCTGCCACCCCTTGGAGCAGAACAACTCAAACATGTAGGTAAGTCAACGCAATGAAAAGATATGACCTTTTATGTCGCATATTTTGCGATTTCACAAGGGAATCAAAACCTACAAGGTACTTCAATACAATTCAATTCAATTTCTTACAGGACATGTAAACGGTATCATATGAATACCGTAGATACCTAAACCGTTCCTTTATTTTTAAAAAGATTAGTTTCTTTTTAAAAATCAAGGAATGTTTCCTTTGAGTAAAATTTGCTATCTCCAGTATTTAGAGTACTTTCCCTCCAGGGGCTCCAGAATCTGGAGGGAAAGTTTCTAAAATTCCACCCTGTATATTTATTTCAATCGCGAGATTAAACACACAGGAACACATAGGTAAATCTCGCGACAAGCTTCTGTGTCATATAAATTTCATAATGTATTAAATTGATGGGTTTAATTTCATTTAAATTCTTGTGTGTTATTAATCTATATTATTATCCTTATTTAATAAACACAGATGAAAAGGTTATCGGTCTTAAAAACCCATATGGGTAAGTACTGAATATTACACAATATTTAGTAACAGATAAGCTTTTTGTGAAATGAGTATTCCAAAACAAGTGACGGTTATCGATGGAAAAAAAACAAAAGCGTTAATAATCTTTCTTCGCTGACCGTAGGTACCAGTTACATGCGTCTTGATGAGAACTGGTTGCAGCTGAGACACTCTTTTTTTAAAAAAAAATACATTGTGCCACACTAGGAATTTCTCCTGTATCGTGGGTGCATTTACAAACATTTCAATTCACATACACAAACAGCCAGACCCGGAACAACTACCTGTAGGCCATACAAATAATTGATCCGTGCGGGAATCGAACCCGCGACACGAAACGCAGCAGTCAATCGCTCAGCAACTGCGCCAACCCTGCGTCATCGTCTTCTTCTTTTTCGTGTGTTTAGTGCTTACCCGATGTCAGAGTTTTTAGGCCTCTGACTTGGCTTTACGTGCCGTCGAGAAATATCTCTCAGGCATGATGGTTTGGTTTCCTCACGATGTTTTCATTCGCCGAAGCAAGTGATTTTACAATACGCACATGATTCCTGAAATCAGAGGTGCGTGTCTTGGGTTCAACTCGAGACCTATGACTTGGCAGTCCGACGGTCCCACCACTAGGCTATCTCTGCTGCTGATAGCTGAGATAAAATTGTTAAATGAATTTAAATCAAAATCAAAATATTTTATTTCACATAGGCCTCGATGGGCACTTATAAAACGTCGACAAAAAGGTGCACGGTTAGGGTTGGTCGTTTCCTATGGAGAAAAACCGGCAAGAAACTCCATGGTTACTCTTTTCAAATCATTTGGTGTTACAGTATTATGGATACAGCATTTGTACTTAAGTATGGGGGGACAGCGTAGGCCCGACAATAAGTCGTTGCTTACTACAAAATAAATAGTTTCAATCCTTAGTCTGTTTATCCTTACTTTACGTATTCTAGCCAGAAATCAACCCAAAAACTTCAGCAATCAATTTGGTACCTACCTCCTTGAAAAACTAACATCACATGGTTAGACAGAGGTGGTGGTGGGGGTAAAACAGAGGTGGGGGTACAGTATTAGATATTACATTTTACCATTTTTAGGTCCCAATCCCATGCGATAGGGGGTGAGGCTATGGCATCAACTGGGCACAAATCCAAACGCTGTGGCTGCTACTGAGAAATTCTTGATTGATAAACCCGATAATACCTTGCTGATCTGGGAATCGAACCCGTGCCTTATCCTTGGCGCCGAGCTAGCCTCACGAGTGTGATAACAGGCTTATGTGATGACCTGTGTATGCGAATGCGAGACGTGGGTACACGGACCCCCAGCTAGGTCGTGTTGAATGTGGGTGGACTTAGAGTAGATCCACCCTGAGTAATACTTCACCGTGTAGAAACGGACTCCCCATGCTCAGCCGTCGCGCTTGTTACCACTAGACCATAGAGAAACTACCCAACAAACATTTCAGTCGTATAAATAAAAAATATGCGACTCAAAGTGTTGTAAACATCGCATTGAAGTAATTTAGCGTGTAATACGACTTAGAGTAATGTAATACATCTTATTCTTATATAACTTTTAGTCGTATATTACAGTCATATAGAAATCGTATTAACTTCTATACGACTATTTTTATGACTATTATACAGTTTTATGTAGAAACGGCGTCATTTAGTGGTAAAACCAGTGTCGTGACCTTAGTGACGTCTATATGACTTTTATCCCACCATTAATCGTATTAGAATCGCGAGAATCACCTTTAAGTGACGACCATTTAAGAGTGATAAATTGCACCCTTATACGGTTTTAAGCCAATTTTATAACTTTTATACTACCGTTAAATTACTGAGTGTTCTATTATAGTGCTTACAAACTGCAAAAAAATAACCATCAAGTTTCGCTTCTTTTACTCAAAATGAATAAAAAAACCTGGGCAAATGTAAAAAAAAGTGGTGCTTTTAAAAGGAAAGTGAAAAAGAACTATACTGCGCTTCTCTTGTCATGTTGTGTTATAACGAATATTTCTACACGTAACGACAATAATGTACAAACTGAAGTTGGTTCCGTACAAGATTTTATGAATACAAAATAATTGATTTCGATGAAGATTAGAAGTTACATTTAATATAACTGACATAAAGTGCAAGCTAGTCACTGCAGAATGTGGCCCAAATATTTATTTTGTACCACTTATTCATACTTTGAAGTAAAGGAGTAAATAAAATTTTTAAAAAATCCAAGATTTTTGTCATATTTATTAATAATAAACGTATCTTTACAATCACAGTTTTATCATTCAAAATAAACATAGTAGTAACAAAGAAATTATTTTACTTAGTTTACATTGTCTTTGGATCAAAGCTATTAAGAATATGTTAATACGAGTGTTTTTAAAATAAAATTGGTGTAGTGGGTAATGCATAGTCAGCATAGTTAGTTAGGATTGATCTCAATTATATAGAAATTCACAAACACTCCTCTTTGAAATATATATTGTCAAATGTAAGTAGTTATAGATGATCAGTTGTTTTGAAAATAATCTGTTCTAATTACAATATTCACATTCATCCTCCGGATAATCATCGTATATGACAAAAAAGGTGCAGCATGGGCACCAGAGAAAATCATAATTTATCATATGTTTAATATTTTCCTCTGACACTACAAAATGTGCAGGTTTGTTTTTGTTGTTTGTTATCATAAATCCGCAACCAAAACAACGATCTGAACGTATAAAGTGAGTAGATATCCAGGGCCATCTCAAACACCAACGTGCAAGTGTGATGAAATCAGATTTGGTTAAAAACTTATCGATGTCCATTATATCACAAATAATTTTTTATTAGATCCGAGGCCACCTATAAATAAATCACCATTTTAATTAGGTACGTAAAGAAACTTCAATTCAACTACAAAGGAACCCTATTTCAGTTAATATGGCTGACAATATTGAACAAAAAGTATGTGCACAGAATAATTAGTCGTTTTGATGTTGTAATATGGTTGTATCTTTAACTCTAAGTCGTATAGAGGTGACTGTTAGCACGTTTACTAAAAATATACTTGATTAATTCACTTAATTTAAAGAATTTGCATGGCGCGTTAATTAAATTGTCATTATTAGCTCATATTACCCGATAGAATTAATTTCCCAATAGATTAAATGGGCCCAATGAGTTTCAAAATCATAATTTTTGTACTCACCTTCAAATAGATCTGACAGAAATAAAATACTGAAGTCATGCAGGCATAATAATTTACGGCATTTATCTCACCATTTTATCACAAAATCCTGTTTAAAAATAATACTACGCTACCTATTTGCAACAAAATGCCGCAAAACAGCGGTAATAGACACCATTACTCGGCGAAAACGTGGGTTTTGCGACTACTACACAACCACTATTTGACCAAAAAGTGGTTTATACGACGGTTACGTTACTCTTTTAAGACACTGATTCGTATAAAATGGGCCTATTCTCGGTGAAGCCAACGTGATGGCGACGTATTTACGACCAGCTTATGGAACCAAATGTAGAAATCGGCACGTTGTGGCGACTTGTCAAATGTTTGTTGGGTAACACGCTGAACAGCACAATAGACAAAGTGCCGACGTCTGCATAGTTACAGCTTTGGAGGAAACAAGGAAAATTAAATAAATAATGTGTTTTTACTGATATGTATTTTTCCTAGACTGCTCCGTCGTCCCATTCCTGGGCGAAGGCCTAAAGTCAACCTAAGTGGGTAACTACCTAAAGTTATATTAACCTGCTTAGGTAGGTACAGTCAGCAACGAAAGCCTGTTATCGCTGCATTTTTTTTAACCTAACTTAAGATAGCTACATACAAAATGTGGGACAAACACGACACGAAGAAATGAAAAGCTGTGATCTGTATGTTTTCATGTTAATTTAGTGTCAATCAGTTTTCGTTGCTAACCGTAACTAACTTTCGATGTTTTTCTTTTATCTCAAATACCTGTATTTTATGAGATTCTCATGTCATGCAATCATTCAAGGAAATTTGGCATTGTTTTGACCAAGATCTATAAATATTTGTATCTTGAGTAGAACCAATGAGTATTACATCGAATTGCAAAACTTGAGACACAGTTGTGAAAGAGCACAACAACAAAATTGTGAAATATGATGCAATAAAGCTTTAAATTGCATTTACACTGTTACTGTTGTTAGTTTTACTGTTGAATGTAATACAATACAGCATAATTATGAATGAGCCCTCAAAATATTTTTATTATATTGTTTGGTTCTACGGAACCCCGTGTGCGTGTGAGTACGACTCGCACTTGGCCGGTTTTTTATCCTACAGACCCGAAGCGGCAACAAATCGAGCAGCTTTATGATTCATTCATTGATTATCGCGTTGCATAAGAAACTGACTCAGCAACAGTCAGTTTTAACTATCAGTTTCGTCTGAAATAAAACAAAACGTGACGCCTGTATTCCCCGAATGGTTAGGCAGAGGTGTAACTAAAGTACACCCACATTTCGCATTATATGTTTAAGTAATATTTAAAAGGGGGCCAGCCGATTCAAATTTAAATACTAGTATGTTGGGCTCGGCTTTCAGTCATACTGGATGCAGCTGAATACTAGTATTTAACATGGAGCGACTGCCTATCTGACCTCCACAACCCAGCTAGTAATGGGTAATACGACACCTCTTGGTTAGACTGTTGACCAAGCTGTTGGAGCTGTCGCGCACTCGCCGCATCAGTGCGTAAAAATGTAGCACGCCATTCTCCGCGAACATCCGCAAATGATGATGATGTATTTACCAAGAAGTCATTTAATTTTTTCTTAAAAAAATTATGTTTTCAATTTCTCTTAATTGCTTAGGAAGCTTATTATAATTCGAGAAGACATTCCGAAGAAACTTTTAGGTAGTAGGGCTGTTCTTGAGGGCGCATATTATTTACTATTTGTTACCAAACTTTTCCTTATTGGTTTTTTCGAATGCAGCGACGTCATAGATGTACAGGGCGGGGAGGGTTAACCTTAAACTTTTTAAAATATGGCATACATCTGTCTGGGCACGTATGCCCCAAACAGCTCTAAGACATTTGTTTTGCGCCCTAAAAGCGAGTACCCTGTCTGTAGCAATCCCCCAATAAATTAGTCCATAACATCTAAGCATAGACGTTACATAGGCATGATAGGCGGTGAGTAGTGCTGCTTGATTTACAAACTTAGATACTCTGCTTAAGCGTAGAAAAATTTATTTAGGTGACTTTGACTTTACTTTGAAAAGACGTGAGTTTATGTATCTACTGTTTATGTAAGATAACAATGTGATAACATTTTTGTTAAAGTTTTATCAAGTAAGTTGTACTTGATAAGACTTCCTCAGATACTGATTTTAGATTTTTAGTGTTTGTTTGTTGTACCTAATTATATTTTATTAGCTAAGTATAGGTGCTTATTTACTATAGAATACGAAAATGTTATGTCTAAGAGTCATATTATTATGTTATTTTATAAGTTGCATTTTCGCTAGACCGAAGTCACTACGATTGTAATTTTTATAATTAAATAGAAAAAGTTATTTACACATTTGGTATTATTTATTTATCGCCAAACTGTACCATATATAGAAGTACCGTAATGGCCTTGGATCAGCTTAGAAACAAGCTGTATTAGTTCTGAAGGCATTGTAACTCATAATAGCATAAAATCGCACAATATAAACACTTACCTGCCGCCTATATCTATTCTATTTGGTTTATTTTGTCCCTTATAGATACTTATGATTTGATACGACAATTAACAATCATAAGTGCAACACTTACTGAAATTGTGATATAAGTTGCAGGACGTGCAACATCTAGATATATTCCATCATAACATCACGGCTGTAATCCCTGAAGGGTTAGGCAGAGGTGTACTTATACACCCACTTTCCGCCAGTTATACATATAATAAATATGAAAGATCTAAAAAGCAAATTAAGGAGCATATTCTTGCCACAAACGAGTTGATAGACACTTGTACTTGTCGGAGTGAACCCAGTCTTGATGCTCTCCAGCCTGAGGCAACGGAGGACCCGTCCCAGGCTGTGAGTGCTCAGGATGGTATCATCATCAACCAAGATATAATACCTGACATTACACTTCATGTTTCACAAGTAGTACAGCCTGAGATTGGTGATTTTGTCTCACCTAATAGTAATGATAGTAATCAGTCAGTTATGTTCTCTGACAGTATAGGTAGAGGGCTAGGAAAATTAATTAGTAATAACCTAAGTTATTGTACCCAAAACAATTGTATGCCAGGGTCAACCTACAAACAAATTATGGCATCAGTAACAAAAACTGTTTGTGATCCTAATACCACCATTACTATTTGTGTTGGTAATAGTTCTAAGATTAAAAAGGAAGACATCACTATGTGTGTGTGTGTGTATCAGAGTTGTTAAAGTTTAATTGTAGTAAAATCATATTGTGTGCTTTTCCATACTTTGAAAATTTATGTAATAGAAAAAACAATTATATACACATGTTAAATAAACATGTGCATTTTTTAGTAGGTCACTATAGTGACAAACTTATATATCTTGATATCAACACTTTTGTTGATAAACTTCAATCGACTCGGGGTAAAGTGTATCTACCTGTTAGATGTAGACACAAAATAGCTCGTCTATTAGCTTTTAATATTCACTCAGACATAAGTAGTATGTCGAAGTTTAGTTATATTATTAACACTGCGTCTATTAGTAATATTACTAAGGAACAGGTGGTGACCTTAAATAAATATAGCATTAGGGTGAATATCAAATCAGCAAATTTTACGTGTCCACGTTGAGAATCGAGGTGTAAAATGATAGGATGTTTCTGATTTTTTTTTGTAGTGAACTACGTAACTTGGTTCAATTAGGGCCACATTTATTTTTTTATAAGTGTATATAAATCATCAGAGAAAAAAAAAATCGCCTTCAAATTCAAGTTTGGTGGCTTGTCCCAGTTCCATTTTTTGATGTAATTGCGTTCACCAAAGTAACAATTTGAGGTACAATAAAAAATAAACATTTTTGTTAGTTTAGTTTAGTTTAGTTTATTTATTAATAATTATCAAAATTACAGGTCCTATTTTGAAAAACGCAAAATACAAATCATAATTCATTAAAAAACAAAACAAATCATTATACATTAAAAAGAGTAAAATCGTAAAATACAAATCATAATACATTAAAAAACAAAACAAATCATTATACATTAAAAAGAGCATCGAACACACATTTCATAAATAAAAACAATAATAAAATAATAATCAATAACACACAACAAACAGAATAATAGAACCATGTATAATTAAACATAAATTTACCTAAAACCATTCTCTTAGGTCATATAATGCCTGTTCGGTTAGCCAGCCTTTCAGTTTAGTTTTAAAAACAGTGTCAGACGTCGCGCTCAAAATACAATCCGGTAGCCGGTTGTATACCGATGGACCCATAACATGAATCAACTTTCCAGACTTAGATAGTGTGTGTGGGTAGCCGGCTAATTTGTTTCTACCACGAGTACAGTAATCATGTCTATCGCCGCGTTTATTGTATTCGTCTAGATGGTGCCTAACGTAAACCGCCGCCTGCAATATCACCATAGCGGGAACAGTCAATATCTTTAGCCGTTTAAAAAGTGGTCTCGCGGTGGCATCCCATTGTGATCGCGTAATAGCTCTCACGGCACGCTTCTGCATCCTGAAGGCTCGCTCCCAATCGGCAGCTCGGCCCCAGAACTCCACGCCATACTGGAGGACCGAGTGTACTAACGCGAAATAACACCCTATCATCATTTTAGATGGGAGCGTTTGCGCTAATCGTTCCAGAGCGAAGCATGCTCGTCCGAGTTTGCCGCACATTTTATCAATATGCGGCCCCCAAGTGAGAGAACTGTCCAGCTCGAAACCGAGGAAAGTGGTGATTTGTACTTGTTCGACCTCACTGCCTCCTACCCGAAGTGACAGTGGTGTACACAATCGACCGGAAAGATTGACGTGCATGTAATGGGTCTTGGTTGTGTTAAGGATCAAGCCATTTATTTTAAACCAGTTGTTAATTTTCCCCACCACTAAGTTGAGTCTCTCTTGTAGTCTTTCCATCGACTGCGCGCACACGACCGCAGCCACGTCGTCCGCGTACATAAAGACATCAGCCTCACTTATTGCTACAGGTAGGTCATTGAGCAATAGACTGAACATGATGTTAGAGAGGGAGGAGCCTTGTGGTACACCCTTAGTTATGTTAAGGGGGTCTGACCTAACCTTTCCACCATCGCCTATCACTACCTGCGATCTGCCCTTCAAAAAGTCGAGCAGCAACTCTAACGCTTTTCCCTCTATCCCAAGGTGCCCCATCTTCAGGGCCAGTACGCCATGGTCCGCGACGTCGAAGGCTTTAGCTTTAGTTTAGTTAGTATATGCATTAGTCAAATTATCTAAAAACAATTAGACCATATTATAAAATCTTATTTAAAAGCACAGGACACTCGATCAAAGTTTGTCCAAGCAAAAATCAATTTTTTTCTGGCACTTTTTAAACTTACTATAACATGAAGTTTCGTGCGTGTGCGATCAATCGCGTTATTTATTTCGCATCTATCAGTCGTACCATTAGTGCGATTAGTGTCAGGTGTATGATTAGTGCGATGATTACCCTCCAAAAACATAAGTATCGCCTTGGGCGGAACGGGGGACAAGAATTGTTCAATTTTTGGTGGATCGATTTACTGTTGATTTTAAAGTGTTATAATGGTAAGCTACATGCTATATAGCTAATGATTTGGGTGACCCATAAATCAATGACATTAATTTTATTTTAACTTAAAACCCTTATTTTTTAAGATTTTTTTTATGCCTGGTTCCAATTTTGGTGGCTCAATTTTGGTGGTTTTGGTGGCGTTTTCACGCCACCAAAATTGAAAATGACCCACCAGATTTTAATTATGTACTATATATGTATTGTTATTACCTATATAGCTAGTTTTTACGTTGCAAGACAGTTGGATTAGCAAACAAATACATGTTATGTATTTGGCAGTTAGTAAGACCTATTATTATTAGGGTTGCATACTAATGACCAAGTTTCTTATTCATAATTATATATTTATTTTGTTGCTTTTTAGAATGCCAAAACAGACCAGCGAAGAGAGGCTGCTTAAAAGCACTACACCGTTGTCATTGGGGACTTCAACGCGAAACTAGGCAATTTGGGGTTGGACGTTGGAACCACCGGGGTCACCAACTGGCTAGTTTTAAGGAGAAGGAGGGCTCTATAGGCTCTATAGGATGAACTCCTTCTTCAGAAAGCGTGAGCACAGGAAGTGGACCTGCCAGAGCCCCGATGGTGCAACTTCAAATGAGATTGACTTCATCATGTCAACCAAGAAGCGTATTATGTTCAATGTTGTCTCTACGATCAATTCGTTGAAAACCGGAAGCGATCAAGGCATAGTAAGAGGCACATTGAACATCAATATCAAGCTTGAAAAGTCTCGACTGATGAAGTCTACGCTCTGTCCAGCACAGATCCAAATTTAAAACCCCGAGAGCTACTGCAATCTGAAAAACTTGAACTCCAGACTCGTTTCGAGTGCCTAAGAAGCTCATTGGACGAATACAACGATAAGTTCGTGGAAACTGTCCATACGGGTCTAAGTTCATCAAGACACGTCGTGCACATAAGAACAAAAAAACTCTCTGATCATACTCTCAAGCTCATGCAGGAGCGGCGTTAGATGATCCTGCAGTCTTTAGACGAGGCGTGGAAATACCGGCAGTTCAATAGACGGATCTTTAAATCCAGCATATTAAAGATGCAATTGAGCGGCTCCAAGGCATTGGCAAGAGATCTGGCTATTGGGCAGAGCCAGCTCGCGGAACTGAAGACCGACCATGGCAGGATCGTATCCGCCAAACTGGAGCTACTGAGGGAGATCGAGAGATTCTATGAGCAGTTATACACTTCAACCAGTAAACCCGTTGTATATCTAGCAAATGACCCAAGAGCTGGGACTCGAAGTGGCGCTGCACAAAACAGAGGCCATGTGTTTTCATGGCCGTCTGAACGCGCCACGGTCTGAGTCCCACATAACGGTGGGAGGGGTTCGCATCGGCGTCGGGAGAACGATGATGTACCTGGGACTCGTCCTCGACAGCCGGTGGAACTTCAAGGAGCATTTCCTGCGTTTGGCCCGATAGAGGGCCAAAGCCTGCCGGGGTCGCGGGACTCAGAATTACCGTGACCCTGGAACATAAAGGGCTACTGAAGGACACCGTGGATTTTAGTCAGTACAAGTCTGACAGTCCCTCCCGCTCTGCCCTGGGTGGGAGGACTCATTTGATGATTTTACCACGTCTAGACTGACCCGACACTATACCGAAGACAACCCGGACGAGATCTGGATGCACGATTTTGATTGCAGATTAGGATGGCTCTGGAAAAGCTTAAAAACAACAAAGTACTCTTTACTCTTTATTCTTTATTGCACACAAAAAATATACATACAAATTGCAACAATATAGCTTATGTACAATGGCGAGCTTAACCCAGAATTGGGTTTTCTTACAGCAAACCAAATTTTGACTGTCTGTTTTGCCGGATGATGACGGAATTACGGCCGAAATCCTAAAGGCGGGTGGAAAACCGGTACTTAAGGCCCTTCAGAAGCTTTTTGATTCCGTCATACCCGAGGGGAAAACTCCACAGGCATGGTGCAGGGGTGTGGTGATACTCTTCTTCAAAAAAGGCTACAATGCCCGGCTGAAGAATTATAGGCCCATCTCACTTCTAAGCTATGTCTACGAGTTGTTTTCAAGAATCATCCCGAACCAGCCGGATTCCATAATGGCTTTATTAGCACCGTACACCACATACATACGCTGCGGCAGGTTATTCAGGAGACCGAAGAGTTGCCTCTCCGTTTAGTGTTTGTGGACTACGAGAAAGCCTTCGATTCGATCGAGACTTTGGTTGTACTGCAGTCTCCCCAACAAAAACGCTACCATGTCAGTCCGACTTTAGGACCAGACCTCGGAATCTATCCTATTTTTAACAAAAGTGAGTTTTATAAACCGATAAAAGTTATTGATACTTCCCGAGAATTTGTGAGATTAATCACATTGAGCTTTATTAGTGAGATTGAGGTTTCTGACGGAGAAATCCAATTTTGGTGCTGCTGATTTTCAATTTTGGTGGGCACTTTCGATTTTGGTGGGTGATTTTCAATTTTGGTGGCCACAATAGACTTTGAACTAAAATGTCTCAAAAAGTTATGGAGATATTCTGAGCCCTCATGAAGATCCTTCAAGCTTGGACATTCTATTCTTATACCAGATCGTTATTTTTCAAGAAAACTAAAGAAAAAATTGAGCCACCAAAATTGACAAAAAATGAACTTTGTTGATATTCACCCATTAGTGCTATAAATGTTTACAAAAATTGTACTGAGGAGGATCCATATATATGTCATTGTCTCCGTGGAAAATTCTCAATTAGGGTATTTTAGTAATAGGATTTTATTGTCTGATGATGGCACGGGAGTCACGGGACTCACTCCAGATATTAATATTAATTTAAACTAGGAAGTGAGACAACAGAAGGCACCATTAACAATATTGTTAAACCAACATCAAGGTACCTTCTTGCACTCATTTAGTTAGTAAAAAAGGGCCTCAGCAGAACACCTTAAAATTATTCCACCAAAATATCCAAGGCATTTCTTCCAAATTATTAGAAATTGAATTGTTTTTAGAAAAAAGTATGTTCGACATTATTTGTTTTACTGAACATTGGCTAAAGGATTACCAAATGCTTATTAATTTTGAGAACTATACGGTGGGTAGCTGCTTTAACCGTAAATCTATGATGCGTGGAGGTTCCCTAATATTATTGAAAAATTGTGTTAAATATAAGCAACGCAATGACATAGTAGGTCTCTCGGCTGAACAGTGCGTCGAACTGTCCTGTGTTGAGCTGGATAATAAGCATGTAATTGTGTGTGTGTACAGACCCCCAAACTATCAAAACTTTTCCGTATTTGATTCAATAATGGAAGATGTCCTGGCAAGACTTGCAGCCAGTAATAAATGTATAATTATTTGTGGTGATTTCAATATCAATATTTTAGAAGAAAATTCTAATAGCAGTCGGTTATTAAATCTTTTTAAGTCATTTGACTTGACCAACATTTTTATAGAACCTACGAGAGTCACTCCATCTTCTGCTACTTGCATAGATAATGTTTTCTGCAATTGTGATTACTTAGATAAAGCCATAGTAAATTGTTTGCCGTCTGACCATAGCGGACAAACTGTAACTTTTAGGTGTAACAATCCATTGCAAAAAGTTCAGATTCAGTTTAGACCAATAACTACTAATAAATTAAATAGGTATAATATTTCCCTTCAGTATAAGTTAAGCGTTATGAGCCATCATATGGACGATATTGATATAAATCAATTGTATGATAATTTCTTTTCAATAGTTCACACTGAGTTCAACAAAACTTTTGAAAAGAAGACAAAATGTATTTGCCCTAAATTTATATTTAGTGATTGGGCAACTAGAGGTATAAGAAAAAGTAGGGAAAGACTATTTGAGCTTTATGGCCTTAAGCTTTATATACTTTGAATACTTAGCAACATACTTTTAACAAGTATGTTGCTAAGTATTCAAATATTTTTAAAAATACATGCAAGGGTGCCAAAGCCCTGCACATTAGCAACAATATCAAAACTGCAGAAAACAAAATTAAGACAGTTTGGAAAGTCATAAATAACGAGACTAACAGGAAGAAAATACGTAACACTAGCTACACATTAGATACAGCGTATGGTACTAAAAGCTCTAATCAGGAAATAGCTCATGAATTTGTTAATTTCTTTACCGATATACCGTTAAAAACTACGGAGGCTCTTAATTCCTCTCCTGAAGTCTCAATGGGTTTGTTAAAGGCGAATGTGTCTGGCTGCCTGGCTGAATTTAAATTTAAACACATAAACCCTATGATAGTTATTAAAGCTTTCCGGCAAATAAAAGTCAAACTGACCGAAGATCTTTGGGGAATGTCTATCAGAGTTTGTACATCCATAGTCGAGACTATTGCACCATACTTAGCTTTAATTTTTAATTTGTGTGTAGACCAAGGAGTTTTCCCTGATCTAATGAAATACAGTAAAGTCATACCTCTGTTCAAACCCGGAGATAGTAAAGATACTAATAATTATAGACCTGTATCCGTGTTGCCAGTTTTTAGCAAGGTTTTTGAAAAGGTAATGCTGAATCAAATGCTCAATCATTTTAACACCAACAGAATCTTACACGATCAACAGTATGGTTTCACCAAGGGACGTTGTACAACTGACGCCGGTGTAACCTTATTAAAGCACATTTTTACTGCGTGGGAAGAGTCCCAAGACGCCATAGGAACATTTTGTGACCTCTCCAAAGCATTTGATTGCGTAAATCACGACACATTACTTTTGAAACTTGAGCATTACGGACTAGGTAAACTTGCACTTAGTTTGATGAAATCTTATTTGAAGGATAGACAAGTTCAAATAAATGGTGAAAGCTAGACAAGTTCAAATAAATGTTGTTAATTCACAGGGTTTTAAAATAAAAATGGGGGTTCCGCAAGGCTCAATATTGGGTCCTTTCCTCTTTTTAGTGTATATAAACGATCTACCCTATTTATTGAAAAACCAACCTCATAATATAGTGTTATTCGCTGATGACACTTCCCTTATTTTTAAGATAAATAGACGGGCCCAAAATCTAGATGAAGTGAATAATGCCCTACTTCAGGTCCATAACTGGTTCACAGCAAACAATTTAGTGTTAAATGGAAAAAAAAACGAAATGCATAAGATATGCTTTACCAAATGTTAAAAGTAGCGATTGTGATATAGTATTGAATAAAGAGAAGCTTGAATTTGTAGATAAAACAGTTTTCCTGGGGATTACGCTTGATTCAAGGCTACAATGGGGTTCTCATTTAACATCTCTTGCGGGGCGGCTAAGTTCAGCAGCATATGCTGTTAGAAAAATCCGTCAATATACTGATGTAGATACCGCTAGACTGGTCTATTTTAGTTACTTTCATAGTATACTGTCTTATGGCATTTTACTATGGGGACGGGCTGCAGACATTGAGTCTATATTTATTCTGCAAAAAAGAGCCATCAGAGCCATATATAATCTTCGTAGGCGTGATTCTCTAAGGGAACTGTTTAAGGAAATTAACATCATGACGGTACATTCTCAATACATCTATGAAAACATAATGTATGTAAGAAAAAATCTACATCTTTTTAATAAAAGAGGTGACAGACACAATTACAGTACTACAAAATAGAGACCAATTAGTTCAGCCAGGCTTCAGACTCGCTAAAGTAGACTCATCTTTCATGGGGTACTGTTTGAGATGCTATAACAAAATTCCACAAAGTATTCTTGAACTGAATGAAACGAAATTTAAAACATGCATTAAACGCACACTGTGTAGGCAAGCATATTACAAGTTAGACGATTATATCGTTGATAAAAATGCTTGGCTCAATGCCGGTCCTGCTCCACAAGGACAGGGGCGCATAAATGAATAGCATTACATATCCCAATCACCTGCGCTCTTGATGATTTATTTACTGCATCAGTGAGCGGGGTACACGTGGCTGAGTTTTGGGCTAAGCATATTTAAACTTTTTGCAATCGAAACGCTAAGAAGAAGAAGCATTAAATAGTATGTTGGAGCTGCTGAAGATTGTACAACTATCTTTGCATTGTATAAATTCAATCTCTTTAGTATTATATAGCCGCATAGCCCATATTGTGTGAGTACTACGTAATAGAAAGCTGTCATTCGCGGGAAACCTGCGTCTTTTTTTTACTTGAATGTGCCCTGGCGGTTAGGAGTGTGTCATGCTCACTCAAATGTCTCGCTGATGGTGGCGCGTGTGTCGGATCATTTAGTTCCCTTCAAAATGGTTGAGTTGAATGGTGCTGATACATGCGTCATGTTCGTGAACGGGCGCTGTCAGTTGTGACTGGTCATCTCTTGGTTGCCACGGCTTATTTGAATTGTTTTTTTTTCTTTTTGAATTGTTTACTATGGACACTTTTAACGTACACATCTTGCTACATCGTTCTCACATAATGTACCATCTCAACATGAATGATGTAACCAAGGGTTTGTAAAAGTATTCTGATTTAAAAGAGTGTCCATAAAGTGTCTTGCCCGTTCTTCTCCATAGAGATCTACGTTAGGGAATGGGCAACTACAGTACTTTCACAGTTTTATACCTTGTGATTGGGACTGTAGCTATTGTTGTCTTTGTTTCGACAATTCAAAAGTGCCTGTAACTGGACTACTTGAAATAAATGCGTTGATTTTGATTTTGTGTGTACATCTCCGTGACTCTGTCTACCTCTTCGAGGGTTACAGGCGTGATCTTATGTTATTATTTTGAAATCGCTAATTTACTTCTATTCATCTGTTACAGTGGTTCGTGAAGCTCCATTACTCATGTTTCCCTCTAATATTCGTATGGTCACTGACAGGCATGATTGCGCGCGAACAAAAATCTGATGTCTTCAAAGTGGCCTACCTGACGCTGGACCGACCTTTCTACTGCATTATTTTGGCCTTAGCTCTATTGGGATCGTTTCATGTTAACGGTAAAGCCATTAAGGGACTCTTATTGGATTTGATTCCCGCACTTAGTCCTTCAAGTTTAGTATTTTATGCCCAAACCCATATTTTCTTTTGCAGGTCCAATAAGAAGATTCTTCAGCTGGCAGGGCTGGCGCGGCTTAGCTCGCATGTCTATGACCGTGATGATGCTACACTGGTGCATCAAAATGACAATCGGGAGCAGGCCAATGGCATACGGCACTTCTACACTTGATATCGTTAGTTTCTCTTTGTTTTTAGAGCTGTCTACTAATGGTTGGAAACATGTTACAGGCCAGGGATGTATGCTGTATACATCTGGCCTGTCGTATTTAAGGCTGTGGTCATCATTATCCACAGCCCGACTTCACCCAAGGCTGAATAAAACCACTTTTTCCGCAATATGTAGTCTCTAGTCCTGTAGGTACAGTTCACGACAGTAAATATGTTCAGTTTGATACAGACACCACACGGCACACCCTCAAAATATGTACACAATCATATTTCTGAAAATCTCGAAATAAGCACACTTTTAATCAAATTTTTGATTTATAGTGCAATTCAGAATTTTGATGCTAGTTCTTCATTTGTGTCATAGATGGCGCTGTAGTATTTTCTGTACTTTGTTGCTGTAGTGATTTTTTTTCTATAATATTATAAAAAGGAAAAGATTGTAAGTTTGGATGTCCGAGCCGGGTGGTATGTGGCCGGCCAATTACTGGTAATCGGTCAGAAATTCAAACATTGAGTGGGTACACTGGCTACTCCTATTGGTAGGAGACAATCAAATGCCAATAACGTTTTTTTTTTCGGTACAGAGGCCGTCCCTTAGAACACGAGTCCAACTGGGCAATTAGAGACCTCATAGTTTTTGCTAAGTTATTGATTAATTGGTTATTAAGTAATCGGTTTAATTGTTTCAGGTGGTGGACTGGAGTGCAACGAATTTGATTACCTACGCTGTCGCTGTACCAATCACGATTATGGTAGAATATCCTATACAGAAATTCTTTGATACATTGATTTTTACCTGATTGTTAAGTGTACTGTGAATATAAAAACGAAATAACATAAAATAATTTATTTGCCTTTTAATTTATTATTTCCTATCTCATATTTAAAAAAAAGTGTGAACACAAACCGTGGCCGTAATACCTATATGTCGGATCCGGTCAGTAGTGCAGACATAAAATGAATCGCAAGCGCGTCAGTGGTGACATCACGCGACCTGTTTACCTGTCTACCCACACCACAGCGTGCTTCTACAGAGCCTTGATGTTTACAGCTCGAGGCGAGGACTACAATCACTGTCTGATCGCAGCGGAGTTGAGACGTCTTGGAACTGTACCCGATTATGCCCCGTGTTATTGTGTTAAGTTGCAATTTCAAGTAATTTGTTAGTTTAATAAAAAATCGCAACCAGTGTGTTTTTATAGCACGAAACCCATCGTCTGCCCACATGATGTACGAGCCTAACGGAACAAATCCTGACAATATGTTCGATATACATAATAATGTAAGTAAGATCTTTGGTAAGATCTAAACTAAAATTATATGCGGAGTACAAAAAAGAATTCTTTGGCAGAGTTGTTTGCTATCATGAGTACAATCACGTGTTTAAGTATCGGTAACTCATTACGAGTCACCCTATACAGGTAGTTGGTAGATTTAACAAACTTGCAATCCAGTATACCTACTCACTGGATGCTTGTTTTGTCCAATCTATTATGTTGCCGTGCCCTAACCGGGTTTCATGTTGGAACTTACTTATATGTAACAACTAAATGTACACATGAATGCAATAAGGAGTTTTGAGTTTGAGTTAGATACCACTGACATAAACTTATACTGTCACTTACGGGATATCTTCCGTGATTGTTCATTATTTTGAGCTCCCGATATTTCGAAGAAAAATCGATTTTTTTTTGAAGATACCCCGTAAGTGACAGTATAAGTTTAGTTGTAAACCGTGAAAGCTTGAAACAGTACCACTGACATGTTTTCGAATTTATCATATTTTTACCTGAAAGTACTTTTTGACATAATAAAACGACTGTACAATTTAGAAAAATCTTTATTCCTTACTTAATATAATATATCATACAGTTAGGCGAGGTCGGGAGCCCATAGCTTGAATGTTCTGTCGTACGAACATGTCGCTATGAACTTGTTGTCGAATGAAATGTCTGCGCTCATCACCTGCGAATGACAAAAAAATATACTTGAGTTTAGTCATACAACTGTAGACCGACCGCTTTAATGACTCTATTGCCATCAAACGGGCACAAATTCAGCCTCCGGAGTGGCACTTTGAACCGACCTGGGAATCGAGCCTAGGACATCACGCTCTGCAGTAGCGCTTGAGACCAGAAGACCAGAAAGCAGCAGCTTAATTTCACTTAACTTAACACTAAGCGCTTATTTGTGAAAGTTCTTATTAGTGTAATTGAGGTAGAAACATGAAAATTTTAAAAGAAATAAAACCTAGGCGATTAAAGAACAGAAATTCACTTAAAACGATTTGACCTAAATTGGCAAACTAAAGTTGCAGCAATATGCGAATCAGTTTTTTGCTGGAATCTTACAAAACAACCGATCTACAACTTGGACTGCAAAAAACAGCCCTTGCGATGGCCTGCTAGTTTTATCAACTACACATTCTTCGACAGGGTTAGCGCACGGAGAGCGGCAAAATGGTCGAGCAATTTTCCACTTATATTAACTTAATCATAGCTCGCTATTTTGCACTCCATTAGTGCAAAACCTCTTGGGCGCTATTTATTACTAATCAGGGACCAGTTGAATGATTAACCGGTTAGCCCTTAATATGTTTGATTAACTATTACACGAGAAAACTCTTACAATAATTATAATTTAGAATTTGAGAATGTATGTACTACGGCGTCGCACATGCTCTTGATCAATTTGAAGTAATTTGAACTACGAGTTAGACTTGGTAACCATCAATAAGCGAAAGAATATTTTGAGGCATGTGATGATCCTGAAGAGAATTCCAACGCGGAACGAAAAGTTTTGGTTTTTGGCGGAGAAAATTTGCAAAAAGATAAACGGTTTTCTTATTCCTCTTTTTGGACTTCGCCACGTCTCGGATTCAAAGGAATCCCAGAACAAAATATACAGGGCGCAATTAAGACTAATTACGCCACTGATAAAAACCATGACTATCAAACATGACCCTCGATCAGAGATCTTGCAATACCTACCTTATAAAGGTCGTTGACCGCAGTATAATTTTACCGCCCGCAGTCAACTTTATAGCTCCCAATACTTCTGCCAACCCCCTCATTACTATTACGACGCTCATGGGAAACGGTCGGGTGTTTGAGTGGCTCCATTTGATACCTAACGCAAACCGCAGCAGTATGTAAATCATCGTTTATGTACGGGCGTGCAGTGTTTACGTTATGTAGATACGGAAATGGGTTTGTATTTCCTGTACCTAAGTATTCATATACGAGTACCTATTATGAACTGTCAACTGTGGTTTAATATGCATCATTATTCTGTTCCTTGCAAAGATGAAACACCTTTATCACTTTTTTTCTGTGTTGATCAATAAAGACAAAATAAGAGGATAGACTTAAGTCTTGTCTGCTATTTCCATGTCTATCAGTCTACATATATTTTAAAAAGCAAAAGAAAATTTTAGATATTCTGATAGGATAAACTTAAGGGAAATTATTAATCGGGCGAATAAAAATTTAATTGGCGACCAATATACTGATCGGGCGACTATTGTACCAAGTAAGTATCTATTTATCCGGTAATTACGGCAAGGAGAATTTATGAAGCAAGAGCGAGCGAAGGCTGAAGAGACTTGTGGCACCCCGACTCAGACAGGTTAGGTTCGAAGGGACAGCGGGGTCTAGTGAGCGAGCGAAGTGAGCGAACTAAGAAGACCCCGGAATCCCCTTCGTGTTATGTTACTTTAAACAATGCAAACAGAAATAGGAGCCCCGCGCAGCGGGGCTACGTCGACTACGCCTTATCTACAATCTAGTGTTTAATAACCTTGTTTTAGGTTTTTTTCAGAGTCCTTGAATTAACACACTGATCGTAATGAACAACTAGTAGCTCAAGTCACTGTTTTAAATATTTGTATTCGCACACTGTTTGTCGCTCACTTAGTATTTCAGCAGCCCATTTTTAATATTTTTCACACCTTTAATTTGAGTTTATTTTCGCTCGTTTAAATACTACCCTAAATTAAATAAGTTTTTTGCGTTTATTATTTTTATAGAATGCAAGACATGTATTTTTGAAAATAATAGAAAGTCTAATCTGCCCACTGATTTTATATTGAAGGGTTGCTGTATATTGACTGAAATGAATGAAATAATGTTCATTTTGTGGTTAGAATGTTAATAAATCTACTTTGACTGAAAACGCGACTTTTGGTAGAATTTTTGACGCCCAAAATGGCAATACCAAAATTTTCCTGTCACGCGTCAAAAAAATCTTTGAAACATTTCTGTGCTGTGATAAACAAAAATTGAGGCTAATTACTACAACAAATCACTTCAAATTGTGCCTCACACCCACGTTCTTGATACATACAGCCGTTTTCAAACATAAACATCGTGTTTCGAGCACGACCGGCGTTCCGTGTAATGTGTCATAGTTGAAAATCCACGCGTTATGGCATCTGGGTCTAAAAATGACATAGTTAATAGACTGCTTAACGTGAGGCTGGACGATGGGGGTGGCGGAGACGAGCTGCCGCCGCAGAACATGCTGCCGTCCAACCAGCAGGGGCGGCAACAACTCAACCAACAAGAGGAAGACAACGGACAGCCGAGCGAATCTCACGCCTCGTCTTCCGCAATAGAAAACCTCCAGCCAATTAACAACACAGGCGGCCGCTTGCACAACTGGCAGGCAACGAAAACTACTGTAAAAGAAAGGTTATCGTTCCTTTTCAACAATGAGATCTTATGCGACGTTCATTTCATCGTCGGCAAGGAAGCTAATCAGCAGGTCATACCCGCGCACAAGTTCGTGTTGTCTGTGGGCAGTGCGGTATTTGATGCCATGTTCAATGGAGTGCTAGCAACTAAATCTGATGAGGTAGAGTTACCTGATGTAGAACCTGCGGCGTTCCTACACTTACTAAAGTTTCTTTATTCAGATGAGGTACGAATTGGTCCAGAGAGTGTGATGACAACACTTTACACTGCTAAGAAGTATGCTGTGGCTGCACTAGAGGAGCATTGTGTAGATTTCTTGAAAAGTAACTTGGGTACGGACAATGCGTTTCTGTTGCTGACACAGGCACGGTTGTTTGATGAGCCGCAGCTGGCCGCACTTTGCTTGGAGATGATAGATAAGAATACTGCTGATGCGTTAAATGCTGAAGGGTTTACGGATATTGATCAGGATACACTAAATGCTGTGCTGGAAAGGTATGTCTATTTGTATTTATTATGTACATACTACATTTCAAAATGTTCTTTCATCTTGTTGTGTATTGCTTAAATTAAAACTATACTGTTACCTAATTTTATTAAATATTTTTAAGTATTGCATAAATCCACAATGACGAGAACAAGGCCTCTAAAACATTAAATCATGAGAAAAATGGTCTTGTATGTTAAAACAAAATACATTTATTCAGAAGCAACAGGATATATAAATTCATGTCATATCATTGCCTTGGAATCTAACAAGAAATTACTGCATATTTTATAGTTATTTTTTGAGGTAAATAAACAAATTAAACTAAAGTATTGGTCTACTTAATTTATTTATCAATAAGAATAAAATAAGAAAAATGTGCAGTTGTTATAAATATATAGTTATTTTGTAAATTAGTTTAAATTAACACTTTCACACATCTTTTTTAATGAAACTAAATGATAATAGTGGTTTTGGCTGAAATCAAAATCAAAGCATTTATTTCAAGTAGGCCAGTTACAGGCACTATTGAATTGTAGACACACAATTCAATAGTGACAAGACAGTCCCAGTCACGAGGCATAAAAACTGTGAAAGTACTGTATTTGCCCATCCCAAAGCATAGATCTCTATGGACAAGAACAGGCAAGAAACGCCATGGACACTCTTTTAAATCAGAATAATTTTACACAATCTTGGAAACCTAATTTGTCTGAAAAGAAACTAAAAGATTAAGAGATTTCTAATGAAATAACCAGTACCTTTGTGCTCTTCTATCATATAATGTAATGTCTTATTAAGTATTTTGTGTGTACATAAATAAATAAATAAATAAATAAAACAACAAAACAAACTCAGATATTAGACTGACCAACTGTGGTCAGTCTTTTTTAAATGTCAGGGTCTAATTGACAAATCAAATACATATAATTGACCACCTAGAAATATATCATTAACATCCCTCCAACAGATTTTCCTACAATTTTCATGTCTTGAGTATGCTCTGTACGGTAGAACTTTATTTTCCCTCTGATTTAGCAACACTGTCAAAGTTATAGGGATTTTTATTAACATTAAAATAAGAATGTTGTTAGATCCCTGCTACTGAAAAGTCTGTCAAAAATACATCTTTTTAAGGTTGCATTTGAGTTGCTGTTGTTAGGAATAAATATCTGGGATAGGACTGTAAAGTATTTTAGTGTTCCTTATAATCAATACCTCATAACCTCACATTATATGTTGACAGAAGAAGGTCATTGTCAACATGCCAACAGTTGGTAAACTGTCTGCCAATGCCAGAATACATGTTTAGTGAACTTGTTTGTTTACACTGTGGAGTTAATTAGTGCTCACTTATTACCGTAGCAACGGTTCAAGCAATTCGGTAATTTTTAATGGTGTAATGTGTTTGTGGAAATGAGTAAAAATAATAGACAAGTCAAAAGCCATTACAAACTTGAATACTTGTGGCCGCAACTGATGACGAACGAATTAAGAGTTCAAATCCTAGAGGTTTTGAGTCTGAAGATTGTGTGCTGAAGGTGGATGAAGTTTGGGATGGGCCACAATGGCATTGCAAAAAAATCCTCCTGCATTGCTTGCATACGTTTTCTATTCAGGCAGAACCTTCGCACTCTACGGCCGCACTGCATTTTTCCAGATTGAAATGTGTGTGCTTTAGTATGAAACCGAATGTAGCGTAAATTCGCGACTCGGCTCAAAAAATTACGCTCGTTTGGCCTCAGCCTTAGCATGTTCGCACCACCTGTTATCGACTTGTCGTATTTGATCGACGTTCTCTCCGCCCTACGTAGGTAAAACGACTCTTTACATGCGCCACTGTTCCATAAACACAACCTAATTACAAGTTGTCGTGAACCGTACTTGTACAAGTGCAACAGTTAGGCTCATCTTCCATGACGCTACTCAGAACTAAAGTAACGTGTTACAAACTCAAATCTCCAGTGAGTAGCCAGAATGACAGTACTAGTATTTCAATGGCGGTTCATTTACGACGCCAATTGCGATAACTGGTGGCATCGTGTTGCCGCCATTGAAATATTCACACGATCAGCAATCACGATTCGAGACGATCGTGTGGTCCTGGGTTCAATTTCCAAACTGTTATTTAGTTTTCACCCCGTGCCTCGGAAAGCATGTAAAGCCGTTGGTCCTGTCCTGCGCCAAATCTCTCCCCGGTCGTATAGGACTGCCGTCCCATCAGACTATTAAAGTAAAGGAGTAGAGAGTGCACCTGCGATGGTGCACACACTTGTGCACTATTAACATATCTTGCGTACTTGGCTAATCTTGGTTCACTCTGAACCGACGTCATATCCGTAATTCTGACGGGATGATATTATTATTTCTGTCCCCTATATATATCTCCTCGCGAGAAGTCGGACACCATCCACAACATCACACTCGCCGAGCTCCAAGAGTACAGCAACCAGTGCTGTGAACTTGTGATTCTCTGGCGCCTCATTGGTGATATGAGCTTTCTGTAACTGGTTAGTTTTGAGCAGCGTCGTAGACTCGTAGGCTCTTGGTGTAATACATAGTTTACTGTAGTAAATAGATCAGGTAGGTACTAACTGTTGCGCTTAACAGCTTGTAAGGATTGATAAGACACGTAATTTGTTTTTATATGACAGTTTATGAGTACTTGACAACTGGCTACGGTTCTTGTCGATTCTAACTTTAGGTACTACTAGTGAGCTACTTGCCTGGTCCAACTAAAACGTAGTAACTCGTCTTCATGATTCTTCCTGAAGAGAGGCTTAGCTATTATAAGAGAAATAGCTCATTCCAATACAACGCATCCAATAGTAGGTACCTACACAGTTTACTTTGTGTAGTTTATTTCAACACCGTTGCTCTTACAGCGGTAAAATGTGATTTGCCCGCGTAATGGATTACTTAAAGCCCACTGCCTCTTACCTAAAGAAGACCCGTCGCTGCAGTGGGATCATAACAGGCTGATTTTAAAATTCAGAAATTTGTGTTTGATTTCTGATAGAATAGGTACCTACCTTCAATCATTTGCCTTTCTACTTTTTTAATAAATTCATTTGGTGGTCACTTTCTCAACTTGACTGCGAATTAGAGTTCTGTTAGCGCTCTGATTAACACGTGGCTAGGTACAGTCAGTGAGTTTTATTTAGTTCACTATTGTGGCGTAATCATTTTTCGGACTATAGGCATCGATATCAGGAATTTAAGAACTCAGCTCTCATGACATTGATCAAATCTCTTTGGAACTGCCTGGATTAAACCTCTTTTGTTATACGCTTGGGCAGGAGCTACACGCTCAACGACATGAGTGCGAGAGCGACTACGGAAAAAAAAAACAAAATATGAAAGAAATTGCACTCAGGTGACGGACACAAGTGACTGACAGACGCACATATCGCTTGACGCCAGTGTCGCGTACGAGAAGTAACTTTGCACGTGGCAATAATTAACATCAACGGCGTCCGGCCGTCGCGGTCGTCTACGTTCTATCTATACTATTACTTCCACACACGGGTTGGAATATTTTTATATGAAGCCTCGCCTGTCTAACTTCCGCCATTTTATTTCATAACAGCCACGCAAGTTTTGTATGAGACCAAGTCTTCTAAAGCGTCATGTTTCCGAAATATAAGCTATCAAAGGTGACGCTGCGTAAAATTTTGTCCCACAGAACACTTTTTTGTATTGATACCAGCTATTGATTAATACAGGTTTTATACGTGGCTCCTGTTTTGAAAATAAAATAAAATGCCGGAACCTAGGCAGCACAGGCTTCATACAATAATATTCCAACCCCTTTTCAAACTCCTTTGAAGTTTTTCGATTTCCACCACATATTTTAGTAAGACTGCAGTTTACTCAATTCACTGTTGCGTAGGTAAATGGAAAACAGATGTTTGTTTGGATATAAAAGTCAGGCAGTTAGGAGTTTGCGGCATCGATCGAGACTCGTTTGGGAATCTAAATGGATGTTTGTTTATCAGTTCATACATTTTCTTCGATATTTATTGCATTTAGAAATGAGGAAAAAGTCGCGAGAAAAGTTTTTAATGCTATAAGAGTAGGGAAAGACAAAAGCAAAGATGGATAGACTGTATAATTCCTAAAATATAACACTACACCAAATATCGTTCGACGGAAGTCATGACAGTTTCTCCAGCAATAGCGAAGAAAAATATTATAGATCACGAGTTTTCATTACAGCTTATTTTGTCACTGTTGTATTAATTGTCCTAATAAAATTCACGTGACAGTATTCAGAGGTTGCCAGCGATATGATTACATTAAATATCAATTGGGTCCACCATTATACCAACGTAAATAAACTAATTTATTATCTGCTGGACTGCCTCGGTGGTCTAGTAGTCACAAGCGCGACTGCTGACCACGCGGTCCTGGGGGTGATTCGTAGATCGGGCTAAGTGTTATTGGGTTTTCCATCAGGACTTTCTAAGTAACAGACACGGAGTCTAGATTAGTAGCTGGTTGTAAGCAATAGGCTCGCCCTCTATTACATGAGATTTAAGGAGAAATGTTGGTTTATAAGGTATAACTTTACCTAAATCTTGGTGATTACCGCCGTGATCTGCTGGATGACCCATAATTTGACGGTAGTTTAAGACTTCCGTCAATTTATAGGTCATTCAGGGCCCGGGCTTCCTATTTATGTGCATTTTAAGCTAATTATGACAATTCTTATCTCTATTTCTCCAGGGACACACTCCGCATCAGGGAAGCAAAAATCTTCGCAGCAGTTCTACGCTGGTCAGAAGCAGAATGCATTCGACGACAGCTGCCCGTCACGCCAACCAACCAAAGAATGGTTCTAGGCAGAGCCTTCAACGCCATCCGATTTCCCTTAATGTCCGTAGAAGAATTCGCCATGGGCCCTGCCCAAAGCGGCCTTTTGGATGACAGAGAAATTGTTCAACTGTTCCTATATTTTACTGTTAACCCTAAACCGAATGTGGGGTTTCTCGACACCCCGAGGTGTTGCATGACTGGGAAAGAATTGACAGTGAATAGATTTCCCCAGACAGACTCCAGGTGGGGGTACAGTGGAACCACAGACAGGATCCGGTTTACGGTTGATCAGAGAATTTTTGTGGTCGGCTTTGGACTGTATGGATCGTATTTTGGGCCGACGGAGTATGAGGTCCACTTACAGGTTAGTCACTTATTTTTAAGTTAAGGAAAAAATCGTGAGGAAACCGGCTATATAACACCCCTCCAAGTATTACAGAGAAGAGGCTTGTGTCCCAGGAGTGGGAACATTCTAGGCTGATTATGCTATGCTTGTATTTAAGCTGTGGTCTGTCCAGCTACCCCACTTGCCCTGGCTGGAGGCCTTAATTTCAAGGCATCCACAGGATTTGCCCGGTTAAGCAGAAGCTAGCCTCAGAGGCTGAACTGTGAGATGCCATTATCAAAAAAAATAAAAAGCTACCCCACTTCAGCTTCAGTAATTCCTACCATATTCTACGTGACATTGCAGATAATCCACCTAGCGACGAAGAAGGTGTGTGGGTCGAACACGACCACGTTCTGCTGCGACGGAACGGACGACACCTTCCGCGCCATGTTCAAGGAACCCGTCGAGATCCTGCCCAACACCTCGTATATTGCTAGTGCTAAACTCAAGGTGGGTACATACTCGTACGTTTTCGATGCTACGACGCGAAGCTGTGATTAATATCTGTCGTTTCGTCTGTACTACGATCTAGGTTTGAGAAAGATTCTAGCACCCTTGATCCAGTCAGAAAAATATACATTCGCCTTTTTTCGTGGCTCGACTCCGTGCCTAACTGAATGCTACAAATGTGATTATACGGTATTGGCTCAAGCCTTTTTTTTTTGGCTCAAGCCTTTTTTTTTGGCTCAAGCCGATTTCCCTTTTACGAACGCCCACGCTATACATTACAATATTTAATATGTGTAATCCGTTATATTATTTTGGTGATATAAATAAAATATTATAAATTAATATTGTATTGAAATCTAAAACTGCACAACATTCTGATTCGTGCTTGCTACTAACAACAACTAATTGGGAAAAAAAGAAAAACTGTGTACCAAAAACGTTGCAAAATTAATTTCGATAGATTTTTGATAAAATTTTTATAATAGTTCCTAACTTATTTTGAAAAAGATTCATATCCACACAGCATTCGTTCTAGGATGTTACTTTTGCAACGTTAAGCCAAAAACGCTCAATTTTTGTGTGAAATCATCTTTAATAGTCAAATCTATCTGCGAATTTATTAGTAAAAGCCGAATAATATGTAAAAATCCTAAAGTCTCTTCACTTACACTAGGTGACGTCAATTTTCAACTGCGCACTTATATTCAAGTGTCACTTAGGGCATTAGTCTTCACAATACCAACGTAAAGAAACAACTGATACACAATGTTTTTCTTTAATTCCCAGATGAGTGTGAAGAAAGTTCTTGTGCCTGGCAAAAATCCACTAACATTTACTATATATAACTGCAATAAAACAGGTTCAGACCAAAGAGGTTGTTATACTTTTATCAAAGTCTCTTCGGGACGACACCTCGAAGGATCGGTTTTAAAAAAAGGCCAGTCTCTCGTGTTTGGGCCGAGATCGATCCTTTTTTAGTAAATTGTGAAGTTTTGATGAGGTGAGGGTTGTGTAGTAGAAATCTTCATTATTTTTATGGTTTTATTTAGTCCGTTTTATTTCCTTTTGCAGTAGTGTAGTTTTCAAAAAATAATTCAACTGGTAACACAACATTCTCAAACGCAAAAAGAATAAAATTAGCTAATAATTTTCAAGCAAGCACGGGAATACAACAAGTCTCTTGTAATGATAATAATTTGACAATTACAAAAAAGTATGGCAGCAAAAACTACCTTTTTGTACGGCGAATCTACCCGAGCTCAGACATACAGCCATTTCGTAGTTAAAATCAGAGATAAAATAACTGAGCAAGCTATATAAGTATTTTATCGTTTAAGTGCCACTTTCAGTTCAACAATAATGCAGCTTTGCACAATTTTCTAAATGTCACATTCACTTCGCACGATATTTCTATGTTTTTGACGTTTTGTGTGCCCTTTCCCCTCCTAAAGTCTTTAATATGGCGACTTAAGATGACGTAATTAGAATTACGTATATTGATGATGACCAAGCGGTGGCGACATATCGGCGATGGGAGTTAGGAATGCTGTAATGGACATTGAGCTCGCTCACTGACCTTTACGTTATTTCAATATCTCATCGTCGATATACTATCACTTGTGCAGCCTGTCTTCAAAAACACAAAAAGTCACTTTAAAAAGAGTAAATGTACCTCGTAACTTACAGTGACAATACGATAATAATTATGACGTCACTTAACCCCTGAAACTTCTCTTTCAGGGCACCGACTCCTACTACGGCACGAAGGGTCTTCGCCGTGCAACTGTTGACTGCAACAATGGCGAAAAGGTCGTATTCCAGTTCTCATACGCCGGTGGTAACAACAACGGTACATCAGTCGAGGACGGCCAAATACCGGCCATCATTTTCTACATATAATCCCACCTAAACGCTGGCAACATTTATAGAGCCGGTGTTTAAAATAAAATTTTGGACTGGCAACATTTGTTTGAGGCTGGTAACTTTGGCGTTTTTAAAAAGCTGTTTTGTTGTTAAAGAGTTCAAAGTGATGTGATAGAAAAGGTTTCAGTAAACTGAGTACCTGGCTGTAAATATGGCTCATTTGATATCCAAAAGAACGAAGAGAACCTAAATGAATGCCTACATAAAATCGTACTGTTGAATTTTGAACGCTCCGGTGAGCGCTAAGAGTTGAAATTCCAACAGTGCAATATGTAATATTTAGGCATTAATGTAGGTGTCGCTTTAGTGAACATTGGCATGAGTTTCTGATAAAAATGCAAGCATTGGACTATTGTTGTCTCTCTTACTCATACCTGTGTCTAGAGTTTGTTACTGTGTCATTTTCATAATGATTGTCTTAGTCAGAAGACAACGAAACAGGCCTTTGTAAAAACGCATTTTTAAATAACTAATTAACATCGAGATTTGTAGTTTGAAGCTGAATTCGTGCGTGCTTTGTCTCTATCGGCTGTCATCCTCTCATCAGTTAAAAATTAGACTCAAACTATTTAAATCAAAGTTTTTTTCGAGCTTTTTGGAAAGGAAAGCATTGTATTTAAAATAGGTCTGTAATAATAAAATCAAAAACTTCTCTAAAAATAATAGTTAAATTGCAATTCAGCAAAAAGTGATTTTATTCAAACATATCAACTTTATGCTTCAGGATGATTCTTTAAAAGATCACAAACAACTGAAAAATCCCTTAAAAGAGAAAAAAATATAAAATACTTTAAATTTTGTACAAGACATTTTAAATTACCATTGTTAGACGCTTAAAGAAAAAAAAATTGAAAAACATTCATTCGAACTTTGGTAGATTTTAGTTTCAGTATTGTTACTATAAAAAATATATTTCTTCTAAATAGAATTTAATGTCCAGTGTGATAATTGATAATGATCAAAGATTATGAATAGAAAAATAAAGAATTCTTATACAGTAACCTCACCGGACATTAAATTCTTTTCGCGATTCGCAAAAAGTCAATAGTAGTCATTGCAAGTGAAAAAGCAGTTGGTAAAAGGTTAAAATACATTTTATAGCTTTTTTCTGTAATTTCATATAAAAGATGCCCAACTATTAGTCTGATTTAGTATTTTTTGATTGGGAATTAAAGTTCCTCTGAAGTAAGTATGAATAAAAATGGCCGCAACGCAAATTACAATATGTTGTGTGGCAACATTACTTATTTATAAAAAACTGTCGCAAATCGCCTTGTGTATAAAAATGCGGAACAGCTTTCTTAAATAACTCTTTCAGAACGATCTCTTTGGTTCTAAGGGAAAGATCAACAGTTGTGTTTCATGTGAAAATGAAGCTTATTCTTATGAAGTTAATGTTTATGTACATATGTCAGTATGAAACGCTTGATCACAGTCGCATATAGGAATATTCACATTGCCGTGATAGAACTAAAGTTCATTTTCGTATGAAACTCAACTGCAATTAGTGTGACAAGTGGAAATTCGCTCTATAGATTTCAGCCTATGTATGATATGTCGGATTCGAAAAGATATGATATGTTGGATTCGATTCTAAATAAGCAAAATTATTGTAACTAATTTTTTTAGTATAGTACAGTTCTAGTAACGAAATGTGAGCTTCTTTGCCCCTCTTCTCTTTGTAGGGGGATTAAGTAAGCATGCAAGGCACTGACTTGTGCGAGTGTTGTTGTACATAGTTTCGCCTCGAACATACAATTCTGAAACGTCAATGAGTCTTATGTTACAGGCCTACCAGTTGAGTGAGAAGGTGCCTGAGGTACATGCACGGGGCGGGCGGGCGTGGCTATTTAGCCACGATATGATATGCTGCCCTCAAATCCCCCCCCCCGCACCTTGCAGCTACCTCAAGCACCGTCTCAGGAAACGCGCCTGTACTCATTCATAAGTGCAAATAATCGCCATCTTACCTGGCCCTCTAATTTACGCACTTGATGACTGGATCAGTGAGCGGAGTTCACGTAGCTGAATTTTGGGCCAAACAAATTTAAACTTTTTGCTATCGATACGTTATAGCCAAACTTCGAAGCTCCGGTGGATCGATATCGATAGAAGCCCTGAGCTCGCTTCGCTCGCTCTTGCGTCTTAATTTTTTCTTGTTACATAAATTATCTACTCCCTATGCCAAATTGCCAACACCGTTTTCCGCTTTTTTTTCCAATGTCAGCGCCGGCAGCAATTTCATCAAACGGCGCTGGCAGCTAATTTGTAAAAAGTAATGTACTTCTAGGTTGCCTAAAAATACATCCGTCAAAGATATAATCTATTTTTGGGTTTGTCAAAAGACGTTCGTCAAACCTAGGATAAACCAGTCATTCCGCGAAGAGGCTACACTAAGAAGAAAATCGCGTATGCATATTCTCGTTACAAAAATGGAGAGAAGCTGTCTCCGTATATATGGGCCTTGTACTATCGGCTCTCACTCATGCAAAAAAATCTCAAGTTTCGTTGCTTGGACTTTAAATAATATATATAAGGATAGTGAGACTTGAATGGTAAGGGAGAAGAACGATAATACCTTGACCGAATTAATGACTAGCGGTTTTTTTCAACAAGTTTATTTTGGTACTCAAAATGTTAAAAACAGGGTGTTTGGATTGTTTACCGAATTGAATGGGCCGAAAGAATTCATTTGTTGTGTCTTCAGCTCCAATAACTCATCCTTGGCCCCTGGATTTTTTTTTTTTTTTTTTCATGTTATCATTCGACTTTTAAACGTGGAGTTGAGTTTTAAGTTTAATTTTACATTAAAAAAAAACCAGAACCAGAAAACAGTAGACATCACTATTTTAATTAAATTTTGTATTTCCAAAAGTTGTTCAGTATCATGGTCTGAGTAACCACACGAAAGGTTTTGCGTAACTTTTAAATTAAATTTGATGGCTGCACTAATATCTCCGGACCAAGGATGAGTTATTGGGGCTGAAGATACAGCAAATGACCCCTTCTTTCAGCCCGTTTCATTTGGCAACCGTTGCATCAAACACCCTGTATAATATTCAAGTCTTACTCAAGGCCTGTTCACAAATCCTGAGAGCGTAGACAATTGGCAATCCGTTCCAATATCGTTTCGTGTTTCTACAACAACTGTCAACACGATTAACTATTATGTTTTCGATTATATTAGATTTTCGATTGCTAATGTCAATCAAAACCTTACCATCGTCGGTAACGCTGATATGTCACTTTGTGGCCCATTGGTAAGATTATACAGGGTGTACTAGAAAGGTGTGGCCAAAAAAATCTGCTGTCCCATACATTTGGGTCGAGTAGGTATTGAAGTTTTGTACTGAACTTCTGTTTTTTTTTTGCGATTTCGGTGGTTGTCCCATTGAGAAAATTGTTCAGATTGATGGTCTGCATCACAGCCTTAAATATGACCACACTTTTCTTTTACATCCTGTAGAATGAAGGTTGTTAGTAAATATTTCTGTCGAATAACAGCGATTAATGTTGCCAAAAAAAATATCAACATGCCATTGATATACTTTGACATAAAAATTTAAAGAATGTAAATTGTTGTGAATAGGCCTTAAAAAATCTCCCTTTTTTATAAATAAATCTGTGATAGGCTTGTGGAACGTATGGAAAGTGAAAAAGCATGGATTTATTTCTTTTATGTATGGTAGCTATATTTGTATGGGACCACATGCTTTGGTCCTTTTTCTTTAAATTACGTGTGAGAATGTTTTCCTTGAAAATGAATCTTATTAGCTTTAGTTGTAAGCTGCCTTATTTATTGTTATCATTTTGATATAATCTGTCGATGAAATTGGTTCCGCCCGGCGTCCATCATCATTCTCTTGCCCTCATCCCTTTCTATTAGGGATCGGCGCGGCATCACTTCTTCTTTCATACTTCTCTATTATTGTCATGTCATCAATCCAAGCATAAACAAAGTGTTATTGGGTTTTTCCATTATTTTGGAATATCTCAGTAGCAGCCACGGAGTCTGGATTTGTGCTCGATTGATGGCAATAGGCTCGCCCCTATTAAATGGGACTTGAACATAACTTTCTCTATTTTTTACTATAACTTTCTCTTATTACGCAATGTTGTGCTATGGAAACACATTTCTTCGACAGGTTATAAAATATTATACTATTATTATTTATAGAACTTCGTTTGAGCGAAGTGCCAAAAATATTATCTAAAACTGAAAAATTATTCTAAAAAAATATTATGATTTATTATTTTGTCTTTGTATGGGGTTCAATAAAAGACTATGTTAGCGGTGGATTTTCGAATACTCTTTAAGTTTGTTTTAAAAAAATACGCAATTACAAAATAAAACCTGTTCGACGCGTTACGCCTCTGTAAAATTTTACGCTATTTATCTATTACGTCATTATCATTTAAATAGATGCACAAGAAATATCAGGGACATAAAAATGAAAAACTTAAAAGTAAAAGCAAAGAAAAATTGTTTTATATAATGTAAAAAAATGTCTTCAAGTGTTTTCGTTTGATCTTCATAAATGTTAGAAATTTGTTTAATTTGGTACTTTTCTAGTCATATTATCGAATGAGGGTAGACGTGCGCTACTGCAAACACTCAATCCTGCCTTCAATATCCGCACTCCGGCCGAGATCTACAAACGCTACTTAACACGTACTTTGACTAAACGTTAATCCTGTCGAAACTACTAATCGCCCGGGGCTTTAAGATTTGAAACTTGCATTAAATATAAACAGCGTTTTTTTTCTAGAATCGTGTACCTACTTACCTTGTCCAAATAATAAAAAAAAAAACATTTTCCAAGACCGGATCAAGGTAAAAAAAATAAAGGCAAAATAGTATCGGATAAATATTTTTTTGTTTTACCATTTTTAGTTGTGGTATCTCACACAAATCTTTGTCAAGTATCAATTTTACGTAGTAACCACAAGTTATACTTAGCTTACTTAGCGGTATAGCACATCATTCAGATTCCACATAGACGAAGAAGAAAAAATGCATTTATAGATGATAACTCAAAAAGTACCGAAACAAAGTTACTAAAATTTATACGGGACCACCGCGCGAGCTTCTCCCGCCAAATGAAAAATAGTCACTTAAATCGGATCAGTAATCACGGAGAAATCGGTGAACATACATGAAAATAAAAGATGCGGGTGGAATACATAAAAAACGATTTTGACATTATTCTTTTCCTGTATATATTTTTGCTTGAATGTATTTCAGTCAAATTATAAGATTCCTTTAAAATAACGACTGACCTACGTGTAGTACTTATTCTAGAAATACTCCATACAAACATACCTGTTTATATTTTTTACACCAAATTAAATTCATACTAGTTGTTTTCTTAAAAAAAAAACGTACACGCGGAGGTCAATTTTTCGCGGGATTCAACTTATTATTACACGCCCTGTCAATACCTTACACATTAAATGAAAAATAACTGTTTTTAATTAATGCAAAGTTGGCCTAATACTCGGCGTAAATTCCCCGGACAACAATGCAAGCCCAAGACGAGAAAGCTTACGTTTCCATTATTTGTATTTGGGAGTCAGGATTGTGTGGCTATATTTTGATTTTCGACAGACAAGAACACTTCACTGTTTTCTTTTATGTTAAAAGCAGCAATTTCTATGTTTGTCCGTAAGTGTGAGTGAGTGCAGTAGTGCATGCCAATCCTGAAGGATTCCGTTTGATTGAAAAAAGTGCGGGAGTTGACCCACCTGGTATAGCATAAATCAACCTATAATGTTCGACTTGCTGCTCGTAAGTCGAGGCCGCCACCACTGGGGCCTCTGCTGCTCTCCCACCTGGTATGAAGCTCCCTAATTAGAATCCTACTTTGCCCGCGGTTTCGCTCGCGTTATAGTCAGAAATTACCGCAAAAGAACTTCTGTTACAAAATTCGTCCTCTTTGTCGCGTTGTACGGTGGTAAGTTATTTTGTGAAAATTTACAAACTTCACGCGAGCGAAACCACTTATCAAAAGCTAGTTATGAACATAATCCATAGAATTTACATGCGTATCTCCAATTACCCCAGCCATCCATCCATCTTCCTTCATCTAACTTCATTTAACTTTGTTTTTTAGTGTAACAACCCCTTATTATACAACCCTTAGTACCTATCTACCTCCTTACTACCTTAACTTACATAGCAAGCTGCCATTGCAAATTATGCTTTACGTTAAACGGAATCCTTAATCTTTTAGATCAAAATTGCTAAAACGACGGGTGACGATTGGTTATCCAGTATTATTTTAACATTGACGAATTGTAACAAATTTTAGACCTTATTGTGATTGTATAAAGCTTGTTTTAGACTGTGTGGAAGCGAATGCAGGAATTGAGCTGTGTTTGTAGTTGTATCAAAATGAAATAATATTTTGTATAGAGGAACTGATGTTGGTCTAGATGTCGTCAATAAATAATAACAGTGTATTATTGCCGTTTTATTCTTAGTAGTAAAACATTTATTTATTACAAAAACTGCTATAATTACAGGAAATTCCTAATGCGGTTGAGTCTTCCTTAATTAAACTATCTTATATAGGGTGACTGGTAATTAGTGACTGATACTTAAGCACGTGATTGTACTCATGATAACGAACAACTTACCCAAAGAAACATTTTTTAATAAGTACTCATTGTCTTTTATCACAATAACATAATAGCGGCCTAGCGGGCCGTATGAAACTCGCGCGCGTATCAGCTGTTAGCAGCATGACGCCGTCTCATTACTATCGTACCGTGCAGCAGTGGGTAGGCAGAGCACCCGCGCGGCTCGCAAGCCCACTCCGTAATGCTCCGCTGTTGTGTTATTGTGATAAAAGTAAATGAGTAATAAGTAAAAATTCTTTGGGAAAGTTGTTTCATATGTGTTGTGTTTTGTGTGTGTTTTCGTATGTTTTGTTGTTATCATTAGTACAATCACGTGTTTAAGTTTCGGTCACTAATTACCAGTCATCCAGTATATCGGTAACATGTGAATATAACATGATTTAGAAGAGTGGGTGAGTGGGTGCAGCATTAACTGTTTGACAATCCGAGAACCTCGTCTGGGTAGGAATAAAACACTAGAAAATCGATCAAGACAAGAATTATTTTCCAAAAAACATTGTTACATTTTTTTTCAAATAAACATGGTTATCAAATATTTCATATCAAACACAAGTCATTTTAGCCACACTTAAAGAGCCAATAAAGCTCTAATAATAAAAAAACGAGATACTGCGATTCGATAATAATTCGTTTTATTACAACCATACCATCTAATGACTTCATCACTGGTGAAAAATCTGCATTTATTTAGTAAAAGAGGTGACAGACACCTTTATAATACTTGAAACAGGGACCAACTAGTGCAGCCAGGTTTCAGGCTAGCTAAAGTAGACTCATCTTTCATGGGGTACTGTTAAAATGCTACAATAAATTTTACAACTGAATGAGACGAAATTTAAATCTTGTATAAAACGCACACTATGTAGGCAAGCATATTATAAGTTGGGGGGTTACATTGATGATAAAAATTCCTGGGCTCAATGCTGGTCCTGCTCCACAACCATAGGGGTAAACTAATTATTATTACCATGAGAAGTTATTGTGGAAGCTGCAGAAGATTGTAAAAAAATCTTTGCATTGTATTGATTCAATCTCTTTATATTTCATAATTGCATAGCACATGTGTGAGTACTATGTCCTATAAAGCTATCATTTACATTTAGTTATCTTTCATTGACTCGAATTTGCCATGGCGGTTGAGAGAATGTCATGCTCACTCAAATGTCTCGCTGATGGTGGCGGGTGTGTTGGATCATTTAGTTTCCTCCCGAATGGTTGAGCTGAATGGTGCTGATCCATGCGTCATGTTCGTGAACGGGCGCTGTCAGTAGGGACTGTTCTCTCTTAGCTGCCATGGTTTATTTAATTTTTGAATTGTTGATTATATTTTTATACTCTGGACGCTCTTAACTTGCACGTCTTTATGCATCGTTCTCATATAAAATAATAATGTATAATCTCAACATGAATGATCTAACCAAGATTTTGTAACAATATTTTGATTTAAAAATAATGTCCATTCAGTTTTTTGCACGTTCTTCTCCATATTCATGCCAATTCCAAAGCGTAGATCTTGTAAAAATATTTTTATTGAAAAGAGTGTCCATGGAGTTTCTTGCCCATTCTTCTCCATAGAAATCTACCTTTGGAATGTGCAACTACAGTACTCTCTCAAGTAATTAAGCCTCTATGGAGATAGAGATCTACGCTTTGGAATTGGCAACTACAGTACTTGCACAAGTTATTATGCGTTGTGACTGTGACAGTAGCTTCGCTTTCTTTGTTTTTCTGACATTCAAAAGTGCATGTTATGGTCTACTTAATTGAAATCAATGCTTTGAGTTTTTAGACATATGACTGATTTTACTGACGGAAAGTTCGAATGCCATAAGGGAGCTCGTTGTTGAATTTGCAACGTTCGGATCGGTGCCGAAAGTGGAAAATCGTACAGAACGCTCAATATCCCTAACGCCATTTCAAATTTCCACCGTCGATAGGTAAGTCATTACAGTGATTTATAAACTAGATAAATAAATAATTCGTACCTACTTAAAAAATCGACGACAAACCTCAAATTCCCTATATAACTAAAACTAAGAACAGCCCATCTCATTCTGCCACTCGACATGTCTTTTTGTTAGATTCTTGGAGACTGGCTTGGTCTTCCCGATGGCTGTCAGTATGTCGCTTAGGTCCAATCTGTCCTTGCGATTGGCTACGTTACCTGAAATCAGAAGATCAGTAAGGAGTTAGTGACAATGAGATGCTGGACACGTTCCACCCTTCTTAAATTCTTTGTAACATGGGTAGGGGGGAAGATACCCAGAGCATCAAATATCACCTATCAATTTTAAAAACTCCATAATTGCATGACGCCTCCCCAAGCCCAGTCTAGGCTCCAAACAGGTTCACAGATTCTTATTCTAGGGTAGGCTAGCCTGAGGTAGCGCGCGGGTGGGGTGTGGTCACGGGTTATTTCCTTGTGCTTTGCCCGCTGAAAGTGGTCGACACCCCTCCACAACGCAATTAAACGGTAAGCCTGTAGCCATCACTTTACTGTGCGTACGCATTAGCGAAATATTCACTAATAAAGTTATAAAATATGTCTTTCAACTAAAAGAAGAGAAAAAATGAGAGACTTCCACATATTTTTACTTTAATACTAACCTTTTGCACTCATTGAAGGCAGCATCTTCCTGACAGTAGACATGAGAGCCTCCTTGCAGACCAACTTGATGTCACTCCCGGAGTACCCCTCAGTCTTAGTGGCCAGCTCCTTGAAATCCTCCTTGGGGAACAGCTCCACATTCTTTGAACTTAAGTAGTTTTGGAACAACTCCTCGCGTGTCTTGGAGTCTGGGAGGGGGATGAAGATACGTTTTTCTAGTCTTCGCAACATGGCTGGGTCTATATCCCTAAAAGGGTGATGAAAGTTTTGAAATAAGCAAATGTTTAATCTTTGAGAAATTGTCAGATATGTTTATCTGACAATTTCTCCAAATTCACTCCAATTTCGCTTGCACAGCACATCCGGAGCTAAAGCCGAACAATGATCCTTTGGCGCGTGGCAAACATTTGAACAAACTTCGCCAGCTTGTTTATTCAATTATTACCAACAGCACCAAATGTATAAAAATGACCAACTAACTATTCTAAACTGGTTAACATAAAAACCAAGTATGCTAATAGATAAACAGCTCACCAAGGCATATTAGAATTGGCCAACATGAATATGATCCCGTCTCTTCTCCCGACGCCATCTATTTCAGTGAGGAGCTGTGCCTTCAGACGTCGTGACGCCTCGTGTTCGCCTGGAGAAGAGCGGTCTGATGCCAGGGTCTCTATCTCGTCCATGAAGATTATTGAGGGAGAGTAGTAGGAAGCCATCTCGAAGAGGACCTGGAAGAGGTAGTAGATATTTAGCTAGCTTATCGTACATACTGGACTTAACACTCGTAGACTTAATCACTCGTATAAAGAAGACCATATTTCCAGCCAGGTGAAAGTACTGGCAGTAAGGGACCAAGACTTGTCGCACTATCGAATACAATCTTTGACACAGAAGTCCCGAGCATGAAGAAAGTTTGGGATCACGAACAGTCGATTGTGGTAGTGCGCGAGATCCCCAAGTTGAGCATGTGCAAGAAGCAAATCACATCAACATCATGTTGATGGCTACCGATCGGTTCTGGCGTTCGTTCAGGCGTGTACATGTCACCGTTGTCTCGCTAAGACGTATACCTAATCGGAAGGGTTCCAAGATCTAAAAAAATAAGATCTACCTTCTCGCTCGCTCTCTCGATTCGCTCTTACCTTTACAATCTTCTCTGACTCTCCACGCCACTTGTTGATAATAGTGCTGCAAGACACGTTGAAGAAGGTGCAGCAGCTCTCGCCAGCAACGGCTCGCGCCAGCATCGTCTTACCGGTGCCTGGTGGACCGTGCAGCAACACCCCTCGCCAGGGCTCCAGGAGACCAGTAAACACCTCTGGATAACTGGACAAAAATGGCGGAAGATACTTAAAGGCCGTTTGAACCTAAAGTACGGTTACTGAAAGCCTGCATGATCCTACTGCCGGGAAAATGAGACTTAGATTTTTCCAGCTCGCCTGCAATCTTCTACGAGGTCTGCCGCGGTGCCTTCTAGCTGTCTCAACGCGCCACACCACATTATAGTGGCTATTTTGTCCTACACCTCATCGGGCATACGGCGAACTAGGTCAGCCCAGTCCCACTTTAGCCTACAATGCTTGTGTTTAAATTGTACAACTATTTACCTGATGAAAAAAATCGATACTTTCCGACGTTTTCGGTATCACGGAGTAGATTTTTTTATTAATGCATTTAGGTCTTAGACAAAGCATTCTACTATACGTAAACGAGATAACTCCAATACATTTTTACAGATCCAAACCAGCTCTCTTACCGTACAGGATACACAACCGACTCCATAAGCAAGCTCTTGGCAGAAGTGAGTCCCTTCACATCGTCCCACGACACCCCTGTAGGTCTGATGATGTCCTGGTACAAGAGTTCTACCAGCTGCTTCTTATCAGGAGTCGCATGGTTCAGAAAACCTGCGAGGGACTTTCTTTCGGTCGCTGGGATTGTTTGGATAGCTTGTTCATCCTGGAAAAGACAGTTCGGCACTATAATAAACATTCTGCAACATAGCCTGCCCTTGCCGGGGTCGTTTAAGCTCGAGTGATCAATTTAGAACACTCATGTAAGGAAAAACAAGAACCAATCGTGCCGCCTGCTGGGACAGGTTTCCTCAAACTGTATTTCCTCAAAAGTCCGGACGCTACCCTAGCATTTTGTTACACGATATTTTTCATATTTAATGTCTGGTCTTTAAAGCGACCATAGCCCCTGAGTTGGTTTCTCCATTCCTTTTTGGGGTAGACAGATGGAAAATTTCGACTTCACTTTCTTGTTCTGTATCGCTGGCACGACAAATTTTATATTTTGCTAGCTCAAAACTTCGCCACCTCCACCGCGTCGTCGGTGGCAGCGCAAAGGTCACTTCGGCTGCATGTTTTTGGGATAAGGGGGCAGGATAAGAGGTGGAGCACAGTTTGCGACTCCACTTGAACACTGTGAAACTTGTGCATATCAAAATTGAGAAGTATTATATAAATTGAGAGTACGGAACCTAAATCTATTAGTAGCTCATAAGTTGTAGGTACAACTACAGAAACCGACAAGGAAGATGAAGCGCCAAATAAATATTCTAAAGCCAATTTATATATTTATGTACCAACTGAATTAAATTGCTCATATTAAACCATGAAAATTGCGATGACCCTGAGATATGTCACTCCGTGACAAATTGCTGGAAGCTTGCCAGATAACAAAACAGATAATAAAACTATTTCCTTCACCTGAATTTCATGTTACCTAAATGGATATCGGAGTTATTAACTGCGCTGTTCAGTAGGTAACTGAAGTGATGTGCAAGGATTTTTACAATGTAGTGTGGCTCGGACAATTTTTACGTTACTGCTTGTTTTTAAACACTAGCGTCACTAAAAACAATGCTCATCGCACGCACGCACGTCACAATAGAGAGCTGAACTTCTAACAATATCTAGGAGGAATACACTTACGTGTCGCTTCGTGAACAAGGGCATAGGTACGTTTCATTGTTTAAAGTCTACTCTAAAGGACGAATTTCACCAATAAAATTAAACGTGATCAGCACATTTAAACGGCGTTACTGATACTGCTTGGCTTTGAACTATCAGTTTCAATATTCCGTAACAATGGTGACACTGACGGCTCTTGAACGCAGTTTAATTGTGCTAACCCTGTTCAGTTTCATTCGTGAAATGCGCACTCAGCCGAAGAATTACCTGCAACAACTTGGTAACAGTGAAAGTAGAAGGCAGATCAGCATGTTCCTTCTCACAGACACACTCTGCGCTGACCACTGGCTCTGTTCGTTCCCTCGTCTTCCTCGTCCGAGGTCTGCAAGGAGCTCGCTGTTCCTCCACCTTGCGGCAAAACTGGGGCTGCTTGTTGAATCGGATCAGATAGTAGCTGCAGTAGTCCTGCAGAAGAGTATGAGGATTTTAGATGGATAAATGCTTTTTGTGCTACGGCAAGGAAATTACCAGCGCATTATCCACAGGTTTTCAGGAATGACGTTAAGTTGATTTACTGGCTAGAAAGTTACCGGTATTTAATCGAAATTAACCGCTCTTTTTAAACCGGTGCCGAGCCCTGGATCTGATATGATAAAAAAACCATTAAAATTCGCTCAACTTGAAACTTTCGCTGGCATGCGCCAAGTGTATCACACACAGAAAGTTTTTACTGAAACACTTCCTCATCCGTTAATTAGGTAAACGTTTGTTTCATTTCATTTTTCTAGGTCATCATATTGTTGTAGTTACCGACAAAAAGTATATTTGAGCTTATACACATAGTTGTTCAAAGTTTCTAGGGTGTGTACACGTTTATAACACACGAACTGTATCCCAACTGACAAAAATAAATAGCTGTTACTATGTCCACATATCACGGCATTACAGGACCGTCCGGTTTCAAGCCTGACAAATATCCGACGTGACTACAGAGGTCCAAGAAATATCCAGTTTGAAACAAGATTAAATATCTTCGGGCCAGTCGATCTGTTAGCAAGCTGGAATTAGGTTGAGTTTCGAAAGATTTTGTCAGCCATACCTTATGTGATTGTCCCAACGTCTAGGTGATAATAATTGTTGTTTTTCTTCTGATTAGGTATCCTAACTAATATTATAAATACGAATATACCTTTTTACGCCTAAACCACTGAACCGATTATCCTGAAATTTTACTTATACGTTGTCAGGTGTACAGAAACGGACATAGGGTACCTTTAATCCCGAAAAATAGTACTGTTTCCGAGGAAAACAACAATAAAGATCTTATGATAATAGATGACTCCACGTGTCTTTCGGATTATGTTTGGATTATATTGTATTGTATATCGGGCTGGTGTCCGCAACTCCACGTCAATGCGCGTATTTTGCGTGCGGCGTGAATTATATTATTACAAGCAGAGTGCAACCCGAATTGACTGTCAAATTCTAAATTAACGAAGCCGCGGGTAAAAGCTAGTTCTTTATAAAAGTTCAGTACTAACTAGGTTGTGGAGGTCAGACAGGCAGTCGTTCCATGTAAAATACTGGTATTCAGCAGCATCCGGTTAGACAGACCCCAACATAGTTGGGAAAAGGCTAGGCAGATTTTCAGTGCACTCCTGAGAAATAAAACGTACGGAAGCCAGAACAGCGTTCATATTTAGAATAAGTACATATAAATTAAAGAACATAAATGAGACAGTAGGTTACGTAGTAGTTAGTACATTTTGTATTTAATTAACACCAGTTGCTATTTTTAGGAATTTAGGATTAAAGTCTTATTAAGGCCTGAGAGATTACCCTGAATTTAAACACCAGTCAATAAAATAAATTATTTTTCTCAATAAATTATAGAAAGTGCAAAGCGTCGGTGCAACATGGACACCCCATACATTGCCAGCAAAAGAGGGAAATGCAACCTAACTTTCAGTTACGTAACATGGCGGCCGTGACGTCAGCGGCGTCTGCGCGTCTCGCGTCGCATCGTTGCGTCTTCGCCAGGCATGAGTCCAAGTGACTAGAAGATCAGCACGTAAACACGGATGTGTATAATTTTGTTATGTAGTAAAATGTATTGTGAGATTTGTTTAGTAGTTTTAAAGTGTTGAAAAACTGTGATGAAGATTCCTGGCAAAATCTGGGTCTTTCTGGAGATTGAAAAACAGAAGCTTTTATAAGAAAAATATAGCGTTCAGTCAGTTGAAACATTGAACAACAGATGGCAATAGTAAAGCAACTTGTCGACTTGTAAAGGTACCTACTTGCGAATAATATAGCTATAATAAAAATAGAAGCACCTATTTCATTAAATTTTCTTGTGTTTCTGACTGGCCACATCCCCAAACCTAGGAGCAACGACGAAGACTAGTACTACAAGTAGGTAGGTACCTATATGAAAACGACGAAAGCGCCAGGGTAGCCCGCGAAATTCAAATATGATTCGAGGCCGTAACAAATATGGCTTTACAGATTTAAATATGTCGGATCCGGTCATTGGTACGGACTTAAAATGAATCGCAAGTACGCCAGTGGTGACATCACGCGACCTACTTACAAGTCTACCCACAACACGGCGTGCTTCTACAGAGCCGTGATGTTTACAGCTCGAGGCATGGACGACATTCAATGTCTAATCGCAGCGGAATTAAGACATCCGTCCTGGAACTATACCCGATTCATTATGCCCCGTGTCATTGTGTTAAATTGTAATTTCAAGTAATTTGTTAGTGTAATAGAAACAGTGTATCGCACCCAGTGTATTTCCACTGCAAGAAACCTATCTTCTGCCCACATGATGTAAAAACCTTACGGAATAAATCCTGACAATCCGACATAATATGTAAACATTAAAATCATCAATTTAAGTTCTTATTACATGCGATTTTTAATAATGACCGGCAAATTGGAAAAAAAAACGTAAGAAAATAAGAATTTCGCGGGCTTTTTCACCTTAAGGCTCCCTATTAACTGGCCAACCAGCTACAAGACATTCTATTGACAATTCTTTCGATATTTTCATCAAAACTATAAATACGTTAGCATAGACATCATAAACAAATGATCTTGGCTCGCTTCAATGTTTCCTCCAAATTAAAATTATTTACGACTGTGTCTCGGAAACCGTTTTATTAATATACTACGTAATTTAGAAATCGTAGTGGGAAGATCCGCAGCTAAATTATCTATTAACCGTGACTTTCGAAATATAACGACTGTTAAAAGCGTAGGTACAGTCAGCGATGAAACTTTCAAACAACACTGTAACACTGTGTTTTTAAACGGTTTCATTTAGCTTGTTTTAGTTTATTATTATATGTCATTCGTAACATTGGGGATCCGCTGGATGCCAGCCGCACAGGACCGGTCAATGTGGCGACACTTGGGGAGGACTATGTCCAGCAGTAGGCGTCTTTCGGCTGAAATGATGATACTGATGATGACTCGTAACAACCTGAAAGTCTTTCAACCAGTGTTGCTAAGGGATGTCGTGTTACCCACTGAATACGTAGTAATCGTTTGTGCGTCGATGTCCCTTCAAACCTGTATACTTTGAGAAAAGGCTGGGTAGATGATGACTTAAAGGAAGGGGGACTGCCCCACAATGCCAGAGATAACAGACGTGTATGGCAAATCGACAGGAGGGCCTTTGCCCAGCAGCACGATAACGTAACAAATTAGACATATAGATAACTAGCTTATGCCAGCGGCTTCGCCCGCGTGGAGTCCGATATTTGTCCCACGGGATCATACTATTGTGATAAATAGTATCCTATGTGGTAATCCAGGGTATAAACTATCTGTGTGCCAAATTTCATCCAAATTCGTTCAGTAGTTTTTGCGTGAAGGAGTAACAAACATCCATCCATTAAGCCTCACAAACTTTCACATTTACAATATTAGTAGGATTTACTAATTACATCTTGCAGGCTGGCTGCAAAATGATACTGGTTGGATTCGATCACTCAGGCGAATTAAAATACATAATTTTAAAATTATAGAATGTAGGTTCGACCGCGACGATGGTGTTGTGACGATCTGATCTTGTTTGCGGGGCGAACATGGCCAGATATCGCACAAGACAGAGAAGTTTGGGAGGGGAAATTGGAGGCCTTTGCCCAGCAGTGAGACACGTGACAGGCTAACAGAGAAAGAACGTAGGTATTTTGGTTGATGTGATGCAAATTTGTTTTGTTTTCGCTAAAGTAAGTACACTCAACCTGTTGAAAAAAAACCGACTTACAAAAAAAGACTAAAAACTTTACTTTCGGAAGTCGGTGACTGTTTTTTCATTGACTTTTTTGCCACCGACTTCCGAAAGTAAAGTTATTTTAGTCTATAAGATTTTTTTTTTTAAATTAATTTTAATAGTAATATTTTAGTCTTTCTTTGTGTTTTTTGGAAGTCGGTTTTTTTGTGCAGATAAAATTCAATCGTAACTTTTTATTGCCAGCTTCCATTTGTCGCAGTACCGTAAAACGGTTAACATCTTACATTAGCCACTGTGTCATTAGACCTCCAAAAAGAACCCGCTACTTAATAATTCATTCACTCCGCTCCGTGGGGTCACTTCGTCATTAAGCTACCGTCTAAGCCAAGTCTCTAAGCCGCGTCACTGACATAGCATACGAATTCTCTTTCAAGCCAGTTAATGACCTGCTCCAGTTATGTTGTGAGCGTCCAGCTTAAGCAAAGGTGCTCGTAAGTGATTTTTAGGGTTTGTGCAATTATCAGTTTGCAAAAGCGTGGTAATTAAGATACATAGGTACATAAATTAACGCCTTTTCCCATGTGGGTAGGCAGAAACTACAGAAGACCAGCACGACGGCCCCAGCACGAGCACGCGGTGTAAACGTAACGTAAATACGTCGATTTTAAAATTAAAAATACTCGTTTCACATACAATGTTTTCATAGTTTTAAGAATTTATTCATATCTGTGGATGATACTGATTGCGCTTGTTGCATACAATTCAACTAAAATGCTATAAGATAATTGTATTTTCAATTCAAAAATCGAAGTAAATTAGGCACGTTAAGCTTACACCACGAGCTCGTGCAAGAGCCCCTGGTCATATATTATATAGGGTTAATATAATTTAGGTGACGACACTCCACAGACGTGGCGGGTATATTCAAAGATTGACACAAATAACAAACACACACAAATTGAAACAAAAACTAAGGATTTGGTGATTTTTCTTAGGTTGGATGGCAGGTAGTTTCCTGAAATTATCCGTTTTTATGCAAGCTTCACAGTCGTTACGTTGAAAATGAATGAATGAACATAATTATGATTTTCTAACTTTGAACTTCTAATTGCCACACTTTGGAGTAAGTAGCTAAGCGAAAAATAAACATGGAGCCGGATCACCAAATATTGATAATGGAAGAACTTTTTTGGTCAAACTTTCGATGCTGTCGAGACCGAAGTACTTTACAATACTAAAAAACTACAGTAAAACTCTGCGAAAACCTAACTCCATGACGAAAGTGTTAAAAAATCCTAAAGCCAATCTTTATAACATGAAAGAGCCTTGAGTTTATGCAGCGGAACACACTATTATACACGTCTGAACGGCCACTCTCCGGCAGGGCTGTCGCGCGGCCGGTTTTCAATCGAAACGGTCCGATTATAAGCCTCCGTGGACGAGGTACTTTTGTTGGGGTACTTTTTTGTACGTCAAAATACAAGGTGTAAACAGACCCATCACGAAGCCGTCAACCAAGCATTCTGTACATGAAACTAAGTAACTATACGCGAAAATGATTGCTGGGAAACGCCATTTTTTTTTTAGGTTGATTATCACGTTTTGCGGTATGACTTAATGGAACGCACTCAAAACATTATGCTGATGGATGCATTGAATAGTACGGGGTCGTGAAGGTATTTATATTAAAGTACATTCAAAACTTGTATTACTTGTAAAAAAAATTGAACTTTGACCCCCAACATCTCCGTAATTAGAAGGTTCCCAGGCATGGTCTACAACAAGAAAATGATCGTAATGACGGGGACAACAAGTGCCTTTTGGCTTCGTAAGGGTACTTTTACACCTATTAGGTAGCTTACATCTGCTTCCAATAATGCATACGAGGAACCAAAAGTAAAAGTTTTGAGTGTCACCGTTGATGGCTGTGAGAGTAGAGGAAGACCAAAGAAACGATGGATCAACTGAGTGAAAGATGAAATGACTAGAATAAGTCATGAGGTGATGATTAAAAGAGGAGTATGGAAGAAGACATGCTGCGCCGACCCCAAACAAATTCGAATGAAGGACTAAAAGTACCGCAAATCAAAGTACTGTGGCGTCCTCGTAAAAATAAAACTAACATTCCAAGGCGACTCAACGCACACATTGGGTCATAGCTCGCGTTAAATGACGGATATTTTTTTTTCCAAAAATCGGGAATATTTAACCTCCGCGGACAAATTAAAGTCCCCCGTCTGCGCAAGCCTTAAGACATGATTTGTCCGTCGCGCCAGACGAGGGTGGAAATGAAACGTCCGGTCAATTCGCACTGATGCAGCTACCAATCGATGCTTCCATTTCAGAGAATTGCTTTCACTTGAAAATTACTAGTAGATAGGTACTGACTTCTACCAGATCGATTTTAAGAGGTTTGACACTTCGATTTCTATATTTATAATATTGTTTCTTTAAAAATGCCACACTTGCAGTATTTAAATTTTTAATAAAATATGTCGCTTTAAATCTTCTAGCCCTTTAATTTTCTACTGCATCTGCTTCTGCTTTATGCAATTCCGAGCAATAATCAAACTCAAAAAGGTTATTTAAATTGAACCATTTACCTCACAGGTCACAGGATTTTTTTTTTTTTTTTGTTCGGATGGGAAATCATCAAATGACCCCCCCCACTCTGGGCGGAGCGGAAGGGAGTGTCAGACTTGTACTGACTAAAACCCATCCATGTTCCTTCTTTGCCCTTTGTGTTCCAGGGCCACGGTATCTCTTTCGAACAGTCCCGCAGCCCTGGCAGGCATCGGCCCTTGCAGGCCCCAGGACCTTTGATTGTCAAGGCTTGTCGTCAGCCAGTCATAAAGTTGAAACTATAGGCCCATCAATTAACTAAAAAGTAGCCGCGAGGTTTGCAAGGGGCGACGTGTGGTGATATTGCTTAGCTCAGATCACTCCTCATCATCATTCTCTTGCTCTTATCCTGATTAATTTGAGGTCGGCGCAGCATGTCTTCTTCTTCCATACTTCTCTATTACTCGTCATCTCATCAGACACCTCCATTCTTGAGAAATCATCCTTCACACCTTCCATCCATCGTTTATTTGGTCTTCCTCTACTCCTTTATCCATCCACATTCATTCATGCTTGAAACTTTCCTCATGACATTTTCCTCATTGCTCCGCATCACATGCCCATACCAAGGCAACCGATTACCACACAACTTTTCAGTCACCGGCGCCATTATCAGACTCGGATCACTCATTCACTGTTAAATTCATAAGAAAATATACTTTTCTCCCTGCCAGCCCTGACTCCCATCCGCTCAATTTCCGAGCTGCCATAAATAAGGTCATGAACTCACAATACCTCCTCAGTCTTCTTACATTCTCACACACCATGACCACGCTTTATGCAAATGTGATAAATCGCTGTTACTTCAAGATTAGGGGTTTTTTTGTAAGCCGATGATGTGCGTACAGCCGGAAAAATTTATTGGAGTAAATAAATAACAAGTCATGTTTCCGTAAACTTACCAAAAAAGCTTACGGTCTACATATATTCTGAGGTTTTTTAGTTTATTCACAAATCTAACTTGTGTATTTTTATCAGTAAGTTGGAAAACGAGAACACAAATACAATAGGAAAATAAGCTTTAGAGCTTATGTTTTTTTTTCTATAGGCAGGGTCTGCTTTGTTCCGCCGTCGATGTTGCAAAACTTATTGGTTTTAATTTCTTCATGTAAGTTAATTGCCAAAAAAAATATTTCCAAACACTTTTAGTTAATAAAACCCTGCACACTACATAAAATATTCCATCATGGAACAAACTGTTACTAGAAACCTATAGTTCTAGTAAAATTTCCCCCAAATCAAACCGCTCTTTAAAAAAAACATTACATCACAACTTACTCCTCGCAAACGAGGTATAAAATTAATTTGGTATCCAACAAACAGAACTATGCAGGGAGTCGGAACATTTGGTTTAAATTAAAAGTTTTCAGCCGCCATTTTGTCACAAACAAGAGCTGTCGGAATGTGGAGCGTGCGTGTGAGTATGTTGATTGCTTGTACGATGACGCAAAAAGGTCCGTAGGTATACAGTAAGAAAGGTATTTTTTGTAAAATTAAGGTCTAAGTTGGAGAAATGATTTTTTACTTAGCCTGTTTTGTCCCACTCCTGGGCAAAGGCCTGCCCCCATTCCTTCCACTTCTCTTAATGGTGTTGGTTTGCTTCTTCTCGCCAGTTCGCGAGGAAGCCATCCAAGGCGTCCCGCCAACTTCTCCTCGGTTAAGATGAAATGTTAATAAAAATGTTAGTAAGTACTGGAATTCTTGATAAAAATATGCCGTAATGGTTGTGAAAAATGCGTGAGTAGAGAATATGTCGGATCCGGTCATTGGTACGGACTTAAAATGAATCGCAAGTACGCCAGTGGTGACATCAGGCGATCTATTTACAATTCTACCCGCACCACAGCGTGCTAGAGCACTGATGTTTACAGCTCGAGGGGCGACATTCAGTGTCTGATCGCAGCGGAGATGAGACGTCCTGGAACTGTACCCGATTCATTGTGCTCCATGTTATTGTATTAAATTGTTATTTCAAGTAATTTGTTAGTTTAGAATAGAAACAGTGTATCGCACCCAGTGTATTTTCATTGCACGAAACCCATCTTCTGCCCACATGATGTACGAGCCTAACGGAATAAATCCTGACAATCCGACATCTATATGAAATACTACAGTGTTAACAAGTTAACAGACTTTCGTGTCAGAGTGTTCTTATAATAGCTACACACAAAGCACGGCACGGTCCTTGTCACGCCGCCCGCCGTGCTAACGTGACCATTACGTGTCGCCACTAACAAGCGACGTGCACTGACGTCAATTACTAAGGACAAAGGCACACGAGTGAGCTGTTGTAGTAGGTACTAGGGACAGAACATGACCACTGCTGTACGTGGGTTTTAAACAAGGTGACTTGTGGAATATTAAACCACATAATATAGCAACTACCCTAAAATTTCATTATCAGGCTACGATGTCTCCACTGCTGTAATGCAGGCGCCTCTGTGAGAGCGAGTGGGCCGCAATCCACAACTGGGCGTTAAGATTTAACAAAATAGAAAGATTTGATCTTGGAAAGACATCTTGTAAATAAAACATAACATCACGCTAGTGAAATAGAAAGGTTAAGCAAAGGTACACGTGGTCATCCGGTATAGGTGCTACGAAGTATTAAAATCTACATGTACAAATAAATGAAATTCAAGTGTCTGTTTGTAATTTCAAAATAACAGCTTTTTACTGAATGCATAAGAAAGTATACACGATACCTTTAAAAACATTTTTTTAATGTTTGTACGTCTGTCTGTATGTCTGTTTGTTCCGGCTAATCTCCAAACAGTTGGACCAATTTTGACGGGACTTTCATTGGCAGATAACTGATATTATAAGGAGTAGCTTGGGCTTCTTTTATTTTATTTTAGAAAAAGGATTAGCATTCCGTGCAAAACAATAATAATATCGATTCAAACAGAGAATTCATATTTTTATAATAATGTCACGCGGACGAAGGTCGCCGGCAACAGCTAATCACAAATATAATTATAGAAAGCATAGTTTAGTAGGACGTTTCTTATTTTTATTAAAAATATTACTAGAATCATAATCTAAAACAGCATTTTTTACATTAGCTCCCTAAAATTCCGTACCCTGCATTTTTTTACAAGCTTAAAAACCTCTAACTCCATCCAAAAAATGCGACTGGCACACTTCTTGAAGCAGTAACTACAAATTACGCCCGACACAAAATTCACTGCCGACCTTGGACATCTGCTTACCCCCGAGAGGCGCTTAAGCTTGAAAAATACTTCCTTTCCGCTAACTAGGCTGGCACGAGTCCACGCCGCACTAACATAACTCAATGATAGCGAAGTGCACCTCTCCAGGGAGCCAGCCTCTAGCTTAGTAGCTATTGAACGTATCTTTGGATAGCTTTTAACGAAATTTCAGTAGGATCAATTATTTTGCCTTGTGGCAGGCAAAAAGACCAGAAACATCATCATCTGCCTAATCTTTTCCCAACTAACTTAGGGTCGGCTTCCAGTCTCACTGAAGGCAAGGCAGCTCATCATTCTCTTGCCCCAATTCATTTGGGGTCGGCGCAGCATGTCTTCTTCTGTACTTCTCTATTACTCGTCATCTCATCAGACACCTCCTTTCTTGCCATATCATCGTTTACACAGTCCATCCATCTTGTTTTTGGTCTTCCTCCACTCTCTGAAGGCAATAAATACCAGTATTTAAAATGGAGCTGTCTGTCTTCCACAACCTAGTTTCCGGGAAATACTATGCCCCTTGGCGAGACTGGTAAAAAGGCCACAAATAAGATTAGTCAATAGAACTGTACCTACCGGTGAAGGCATAATAACGATATAAATACACGAAACATGAAAAAAAACATACATAAATATGACACAGATGGGCAAAAAATTAGTTTCAGTTGTCTGTTATACCCGCTTAAACCACTAACGCGTGGGACAACCATACAAAATCTCTCCAAGTGAATAAAACTGCCATTAACAGCCGAATGAGAAGAATCATTATCCTGCCCTTTTACCATCTTCCATACTTCTCTAGTACTCGTCACCTCAGCATTCGCCTCCTTTCTAGCCATATCATCCTTCACACAGTCCATCCATCGCTTCTTTGGTCTTCCTCTACTCTTATAGCCATCTACATTCACAATCAACATTTTCCTCACTACATTTTCCTCTATCCTCCGCTCCGGATACCACATCACGATAACCGAATAATATATGCCTTGAAAGTAAAAAAAAATAATAATTTCACCTACTTTCCTTATCCCCGTTTTTCTACTTTGGCTCAAGTCCACCTTCTCGAATTCACGTCTCCCCTGGGATTGCTGACTTCCAGTGCTACATAAATTCCAATAAAACACCTCATTTGGACTTTAAATATACGAGGATATTAATTTGTCTGCTGTACTAAGAGGATTGGTTATATTTTAAGAAGAGCTGCAATGCCTAAGAAGCCGTTGCAAAGACAAAGCCTAGCCACAGAAGACTTCTATGAATTGTAAAAAAATCACGATCATATTAAGTAAAGTAATATAAAAAGGGTGCTAATTAAACAGGCTTCTATTTAATGGCATTATTCGCCTCCAAAAATTTAAGTTGACTTCTAAATTACTAAGTCAGCCACAATTAACGAGCATCTAAATAATACTATCCTAGCCACTAGTTATCGTCTATGTAAACCACTCTAAATACAACTCAGCATGATGGTTATTTTTTAGCATCTAAATTTGTAACATGCATTCTAACAGTAAACTTCTAAAATACTATTAAATGACATCAAAAAAATATATTTATTTAGCTTCTAATTTTTTAACTCAGTACGTTTAAAATGTAACTCATCCCATATTAATTGATTGTCAAAATTTTGCTAAAAATGTCATCAAATAGTATATTGGCCGGTTCACTAATGTATTACCTAAAATCCTTTCACAAATTTTTAGTTTGCAACCAACGTTTCATATACTATTTATTTCACAAACAACGTATTCCGCAGATGTTTCATTTTTTAAACAATCACTTTACACGCATTCCTTCGCTTTACAAATGTTGATATTTAATCTTTATAAATTTTTCGTTTAATACATATTTTGATTCTTTTGGCAAAATCACGTTTCACCTAAATACTACTTTATAATAAATATTCTAAACCAGTCACAAAGTATTAAGCAATTTTTTTGGGTAGTCTCGTAAGTTTTTAGTGCAGAAATTCACCTAAAGTCCAAGGTAAATAATATCAATATTTTGTAATAGGCGTAGTGGACGTAGCCCCGCGGCGCGGGGCTCCTATTTCTGTTTGCAGGGTTTAAAGTAACCTAACCTAACCTAAAGTCGGGGTGCCCCAAGTCCCGAACTCGCTTCGCTCGCTCTTGATTCCTAAGTATTTGTTGTTCCGATTTAACTAAAATTACCGTTGTGCCTATTTAATGAGTTGAATTTTTATGAGTTCTGTCGTTTCGCGTACTCGCGCCAAATCATGCAGTGGCTATTTTCACGATAAAAGAATATGATGTATTATTTTACATGCTAACTTATAATAAATGATGCTTTCTGTGGAAGCTTGAATTATATTTTTTTGAGGACATTGTGTTGAAGCTGTAAAACGTAAAATGGTGACGAGATGTAAAATCCGTGGCCGAGTTAGTAAATTAGGTGGCAATGTATAAATAAGAAGGACAAGTCACAATAATTGATGATCTTTACTTGACGCTTTCTATAGAATATTTAGATGACGTTGTAAAAAAGACGAATTAGTTTTTTAGAGTCTATGTCATTTTCCCGTTGCTTAGTTATAAAATTAGAAGTTTAATCACGTGGCCAATAAATAATTTTGTGGCGAGACTTATAATTTCCCATAAAAAAAAACTCGCAAGTGCAGAAGAACAGTTTCGTGATCGATCTAGATTTTTTTGAGAAAATCCGTCTTTTTGAACTGACGACAACTTCAAACAGTGACATTCAAATATTTACGGGCACCAGATGGGACAAGACGAAAAAAATCGTAATCTACTACTTAAATTATTGTTACTACTGAATAACAAGTTGGCCCGTGTGATACTCCCGCTTGTCAGGTAGCATTCCGCCTTCGTGTGTGAAAATCGAACAAACCGCTAGTAACGTTCAAGATCAAAAGTTTTGTATGACAACATTCCCATGACCGCTCTATAACATTTTAAAATCTCTTTCGAGCTTAAAGTAATGGATTGACTTTTGACGTAAAATGAACAATCATAATGGTAATATCTGTCAGTGTCTGCTGTCTGAAGACGCGTTGGCCTTACCGTTTTAATGCATACGTTAAATACATGTCATAAAGTATGTAGCTTTTAATAGCGTTTTCAAAACTATAGAAGGTATCACAGCCTTTCGTTCTTCTCACAATACCAAAACATTCACAAGAGATAACCGACAAAACAACCGGTTTATTAAAAAAAAAACAATTTGTTCATCAATTTTTTATTTCATTAATAATATGTTGCACGTACACACGGCCACACATCAAGCTATACATTTCCAGTATAACATGGCCTCGCTCTGTATAAAATTTCCCGTACAAAGCGAGATCTGCATAAACTGGTTTTGTACAGATTGATTGGTCGCCATGCGTACTTGACTTTAGGGTTTTGAACCAAACAAGCCAGGCATGTTATTAATCCAGGTAGACATCCAATTATCTGAGTCGCTAACGGGAAAAAATTGTCCCCAATTCGAAATATCAAACGGTGACTTGGTTGTAGTAGTGGGTGGTTTCGTAGTTGTCTTCGGATCGGCTGCTGTAGTAGTAGTTGTTTCGTCTTCATCGTCGTCTCGTTTCATTCTAAACGAAGCCGAATAAATGGAGCCGATCAGGCAGACGAAGAGAAGGGTTGTGAGGTAATTCATCTGGAACAATTAAAATTTTAAAACTAATTGGTACATACAGGTCTTTAAAAATAGATTACCACACAGAAAGGAAGAAATAGGAACATTAATACACACAGCCTCGTGGCTATTGTAGCCGGCAGGGTGGATGGCCAAATAATGTGCCACTGGATGGCGGCACATAGACCGTCATTCAGATATGTGCGGTAGTATTAAGTTTGTGTAACGTGTTTTTTAGTTAGTAAGTGCCCAGTTGTTTATTTATTTTTATTTTTAGTTGTTATGGATCTCTGGTCTGAAAATAAAGATTTATTATTATTATTTCCTTTATTTATTTTTAAACATATTAAATACATTTTTAAATATTCTAATATAAAACAATATAAAAAAACATTAAAAAATATAAAAAATAGATGACAGGTTTAAGTTTACCAACTGAACCAATCATCACCACTGAACCGATCATCCTGAAATTTTGCATATACGTTGTTAGGTGTACACAAACGGACATAGGGTACCTTTCGTCCCGAAAAAAAGTACGTAAGTAGGAGAACAACAATAACGTTCTTATGATAATAGATGGCGCCACGTTTCTTTTGAAACATAATTGAATTATATTATTACAAGCAGAGTACAACCCGAATTGATTGTAAAATCTTAAATTAACGCGAGCGAAGCCGCGGGAATAAGCTAGTACAGCATTAAGTTTATTATATAGTAAATATTAAACACTTACAGTAACTTTTCCAACATTTTTTTTTTCATTTTTTTTTCTGTAGGACCTCAAGAGTTCCGTTTTAGGCGGGGTGAGGAAAACCTGCACAGCACTGACCGTACCTAGGTACCTACACCCACACTTCACCTTATGTATGTTTGAGTCCCATGTACTAAACAAATGAGAAAAATGGAAAAAACCCAAAAACACTTTACCCGAAATGGGAATCGAACGCCAGGCCTCATGCTGAGCAGCAGTGCCAGTAGTTGCGGAATATGTGTTATTGGCTTTCGACCGCTAAACAACGAGGCACAAAAATAACTAGGTAATTACTTGACTGCGTCGTTGGCCTAATGGTTGCAAGCACGACTGCTGAGCATGAGGTCCTGGGTACGATTCCCAGGCCGGGTCTACTGTTTTTTTTTTTTCATCAGAAACTTCTCAGTAGCACAAAGCCTACATGGGACTAAAACATAATAATTGGCGAAATGTGGGTGTATATAATTAGGTACACCTCTGCTAACCCTTCGGGGATTACAGGCGTGATGTTACAATACCAATTAATATTTAAAATACTTCTTACCTTAAGAGCCATCCTGAAGACTTCTTGTAAGGAATGTTCTTCGCTTCGGAATTTATACAACACTCATATCTACTTTCATGTACATTACAATAACTTGCATCGTACCCGTTAGCGATGTAATTGACGTTTGATAACAAAATTACTTCACGTTATCGTGCGGTACAGGTTAATTTGGTGTCAGTTACCTTTTGCGTTTCCTGTTGCGTATTTGAACGTTTCTTTGTGTGTTAATTATTTTTATTGGGTGTCAATGGTTGACTTACATAACGGGTGTAAAAGTACTCTTAATGAAGCTGAAAAGCTTGTCCTCTCCGTTTTTGCGATCATTTTCTTCACCACCATTCAAAACCTTACCTGCAGAATGATATCCAGGTCGATATTATCGCAGACTTCGTACTCTCCGGTCAGCGCAGCCTCCGACGCGAGGGTCTCGGCCGTGTGGAAGAACCCCTCCTGCTTCAGGTAACCCAGCACCAAGTACTTGAGGATACGCTTCCTGGCGCGGAACAGGGCTTCTTTCTACAACAATAGAGAAACATTGATTGCTCCAATACATTTTTTTTTTAATTAGCCTATTCTGTCCCACTGCTGGGCAAAGGCCTCCCCCATTCCTTATATATTATTACCCAGTAAATGGGTTGTGGAGGTCAGGCAGTCGCTCCATGTTAAATACTAGTATACATCTGCATCCGTTTCGACTGGAAGCCAACCCCAACATAATTGGACTAGGCAGCTGATGATGAGAGTAGAGTGGGGTGCGAATTCAAAACCTTCGACACGTTAGTCAGCGCCAATACCAGTGTATAAGAGCCACGGTGACACCTCCGGCCTTCAAATCGCCATGCAACGATTTTCGACGCCAAATATAATTATGGCGGTATTACTGTCCTGGACGGCGGAGCTCTTGGCTAAATAATAACAGCCGCTCGGGTTGATCTTAAGGTTAAGCCGCGCTTGCCTAGGTTAGTCCCTGGATGGGTGACCGCCCATTACATACCGAGTTTCCTTCGTGCTTCGGAAAGCACGCTAAGCCGTTGGTCCCGGCTGTCATTTGTAGATCTTTGACAGTCGTTACAGGTAGTCAGTGGCCCGAAAGTCTGACAACCAGTCTTACCAAGGGGTATCGTATTACCCAGTAGTAACTGGGTTCATGTGGAGGTCAGATAGGCAGTCGCTCCATGAATAATACTGGTATTTAGCTGCATCCGGTTAGACTGGAAGCCGACCCCAAGATAGTTTGGAAAAGGCTAGCCAGAAGATGATTACTGTCCCGGACGAAGCTCTACCACAAATAAAACTCATGTAACACACTCAAATCGGCACAAAGACAGAAACCCCACTTTTTGTGGAACACTATAAAGTTCAGAATGATAGACCCAACCCCGAAGTAAGCATAATACAATCTTCGACCTCATATGTTATTCCTTCAATCGGCTTATTGACGAACTTCCAAACTGTTTCATATGTCAGTATACCACGTTATATATATACAGCCTGGATATTTTACTTTACTTAAGCTAGGTTTTTGAGCTGTGTACACAAAACCTTGCTTTACTAAGCACTCGAATAAGATAAACTAAGCTTAATTTATTGATGAACGTTATGGGGTCTACATACGCAAATCGCCATTGCAAAATTTAAATTTTCTAGGCCCATGGATTTGGGCAGAGCTCTCAGATTGAAGAGTCAGTCAGTCAGCTTGTGAGTGATTGATCCACGTCAGTAAGTCAGAATGGTTTTTTAATAGGCTTTAGTGAAAATATGACTATAATGGGTACCCTTAACGAAGCCGAAAGGCACTTGTTCTCCATGTCATTGATATTTGTTTGTGATATTTTTTTTGTTCTAGACCATACCTGGGAACCTTTTAGTTACGGAGACATTGGAGGTCAAAGTTCCAATTTCTTCACAAGTTTTTTTTTAAATACAAGTTTTTAATGTTATAACCACTTTAAATACCTCCAAGACCCCCGTACTATTCAATACTTTTATCAACACAATGTTTTGAGAGCGTTACATTGAGTTGAGTTCTACCGTTAAACGTGATTTTTCACCCCCAAAAAAAACCATTTCCCAGCAATATTTTGCGTAGAGTTACTCAATTTGATAATACTGTCACTTACGGGATATCTTCCGTGATTGTTCATTATTTTGAGCTCCCGATATTTCGGCGCTGTTGCAAGCGCCATGATCGCGGGTTGACTGGAGAATGCGGGTGGATGGAAAAATGAAATAAGAAAACACAAAAATTTCAATCGAGAGGATGGCTTCAAATTGTCAAGTACGTGGAATCCAGTTTTGTTGGAAGACGGGGAAACTGGTCCTCATCCAGAAGCCCGGGCGCCCTGCGGACTCTCCGTCCGCATTCCGGCCCATCGTGCTGCTCGACGAGGTGGGCAAGCTCTTTGAAAGAGTCATTGCAGACCGCCTCGTCGGGCACCTGAATCGGGTGGGTCCGGACCTTGCGGAGAGCCAGTTTGGCTTCCGCAGGGGGCGCTCGACGGTGGACGCCATCATGCGCGTGAGAGCCCTCACGACGGGAGCTGCGGTATCCCGGGGTAGGGTCGTCTTGGCGGTGTCTTTGGACATCACCAATGCCTTTAACACCCTGCCCTGGAGTTGCATCAGGGAGGCACTCCGGTATCACCGGGTGCCGACCTGCCTCCGTCGCACAGTCGAGGACTACCTGACGGACAGAGCCGTCATCTACCCCGGTCACCAGGGAGAATGGAACCGGCGAGAGATGTCGTGCGGTGTTCCACAGGGATCGGTCTTGGGGCCGCTCCTGTGGAACATCGGTTACGACTGGGTGCTGCGCGGCGACCTCCCTGACGGCGTCGGCGTAATATGTTACGCCGACGACACGCTCGTCCTGGCGGAGGGAGAGTCGCACCAGGCGGCGGCTGACCTGGCGACGCAAGCGGTTGCGACAGTCGTTGGAAGGATCCGGCAGTTGGGACTCGAAGTGGCGCTGCACAAAACAGAGGCCATGTGTTTTCATGGCCGTCTGAACGCGCCACGGTCTGAGTCCCACATAACGGTGGGAGGGGTTCGCATCGGCGTCGGGAGAACGATGAAGTACCTGGGACTCGTCCTCGACAGCCGGTGGAACTTCAAGGAGCATTTCCTGCGTTTGGCCCCAAAGCTGAACCGGGCAGCAGCCGCCCTCAGGCGACTCCTGCCCAATCTCAGCGGGCCAAACGCCTCCTGCCGGAGGCTGTACGCCGGTGTCGTGCGGTCCATGGCCCTCTACGGGGCCCCCGTGTGGGCCCTGAGCATTCGGACGCGACCACTGAAGCTGGTCGCATGCCAGAGGGTCATGGTTATCCGGATGATCCGAGGATACCGTACGATCGCTGGCGAATCGGCCAACCTCCTTGCCGGATTGCTGCCCTGGGATCTGGAGGCGACTGCCCTCCAGCGCCTCTATGAGTGGCGCGTGGAGGCGCAGCGCCGGGGCGAATCCCTGCTACCTCGACAAGTCGAGGCGCGGCGGGAAGAGCTCCGGCGCGATCTCAGGGCAGTATGGAGGGAACGACTATCGCAACCGAGGTCCGGGCACGCCGCAATCGCGGCGGTAAGACCCCTCTTTGAGGAGTGGCTGGATAGGCGTCACGGCGTCCTGACCTACCGCGTTACGCAGGTCCTCACCGGACACGGAAGTTTCGGGAGGTACCTGTGTCATATGGGGAAGGAGGAAACGCCTGGGTGTCACCACTGCGAGGACCGCCCGGAGGACACGGTGGAGCATACGGTGCAGGACTGCTCCGCTTGGGCAGAGCACCGCCGTGTCCTTACGGCGGCGATAGGCGGAGCCCTCTCGCGCCCGGCATTGGTCGAGGCCATGCTGCGGGGCGAGACGGAGTGGGAAGCGGTCGCCTCCTTCTGCGAAGCAGTCATGCTCGCGAAGGAGGAGGCGGGCCGCGTGAGGGAGAGGACAGCGTCCTCCCTCCACACCAGCCGCAGTGGTAGACGCCCACGGCGCCGGACGTCGGCAGACGATCTCCGGCCACCGTTAGCGCGGGCATGCGGGCGGCGAGTAATGGGCGACTCGCTGTCCGACCATGGACCATGCCCGGGTCGACGGCGCGTTGTGTTCCACGCGCGCCTCAAAGAGTGTCAGCATAATGACGGGGCCCCCCTCTAGAGGGCCAAAGCCTGCCGGGGTCGCGGGACTCATAGAATTACCGTGACCCTGGAACATAAAGGGCTACTGAAGGACACCGTGGATTTTAGTCAGTACAAGTCTGACAGTCCCTCCCGCTCTGCCCTGGGTGGGAGGACTCATTTGATGACTTTACCACATTAAAAAAAAAAAAAGCTCAAAAGTAGCAGCCGGTCTCGTAATAAGGACTCCACAAAACCTGGTGATATTGTGAGTGTGTTTTGCCGTGACTTAGTGTCGAGTTCCAATAGTGCGCGTAGCAAAAGACAAATAAAGAGGGTAAATAGATTTGTCTGCTCTTAACAATTTATTTTTCCATCCACCCGCATTCTCCAGTCAACCCGCGATCATGGCGCTTGCAACAGCGCCGAAATATCAGGAGCTCAAAATAATGAACAATCACGGAAGATATCCCGTAAGTGACAGTATAGTTGTAAACCGTGAAAGCTTGAAACAGTACTCAATTTGATGTACCGAATGCTTGGTTGACGGCTTCGTGAAGGGTCCGTTTCCACCTTGTATAAATCTTAAGCCTGACATTCTGACTGATATTCTGTTATCACACTTATTTCATTGCAGTTACCACTACACTTCAAAAGCGTTCCCAAGATTTATACAAAGGATATAGCCATCTCTTTCGACCCCAATAGGAGAGAAGGAGATGGCGTATTTTTCACTGGCGACCACATGGCACGAAAGCGACCTACATAGTAAAAACCCGTCGCTCTACTTGGCGCAAGGATTAGACATTTGTCTTCCAAGCTCTGGGTCACGCTTTCGATTCGAGAATCAGGACGAATGGCATGGCCTATATAATTTTGAACCTAGTATGTAGTCCTGTATGGCTGATATGTGTGTAATAGTGAATTCGATTGAACTAGAATAATTAACCGACTTTTACAAAAGAGGAGGTTATGTTTTCGGTGTGTTTCTTTTGTTTAGTTAAATGATAATGAAATATTATAATAAATTATGAAATTTATTTTCTAAATTGGTTTAAAATAACATTTATACGCGTATTTTTTTTACTTTAACTAGAAGAGGTCGGTGTGAAATTGACTACTCTGAGAAGAAACACCAAAACAAGGTCAGTGATCAAAGTGTATACAATTATATTATACAAGGTGTAAACGGAACTTTTACAAAGCCGTCAACCAAGCTTTCTGTACATCAAACTAAGTTACACTGCGCAAAAATTATCGCTGCAAAACGACTTTTTCTGGGGTGAAACACTGTAAGACTCAATGTAACGCACTCAAAACATTGTGTTGATGGATGCATTGAACAGTACAGCTGTTACGGAGGTATTTAAAGCAACACCATTTTAAACTTTAAACTTGTATTTAAAAAAATAAATATGTGGAAAAGTTGAAGCTTTGACCTTCAATATCTCCACAACTAAAAGGTTGGAAACCTTCTAGTTGGCATGGTCCAGAAGAACAAAAATGATCGCAATGACAGGGAGAACAAGTTGCTTTTCGCCTTCGTGAAGGGTCTTTTTACTCCCATAATTGTAATGAAAGAAAGAAAGAAAGAATAAAGTTTATTTGACGTCAGTTCATCAAGCACACATAATAAAAAAGATACAAAATAAAAATTAAATAACAATTTTTAAAAAATTAAAAAAATGAGTTAATGCATGTGCTGCCCATGAGGAAAATGTAGTATCTTAGGTGGTCTCTTGAGGAAAGCACCACATGCAACTTTGAGTAGACCTACCCAAACAATGCCCGCATGTGGCCGATGTCGTTTTGGGATATACACCACACATGTTCTGGCTGTGTCTCAGAACTTAAAGAGCTCAACGAACTGTTAAACCTGCTGAATGTTATGGGAATGTGACCCTGAAGTACGAGGGGTATACCATGAGGATAGTTTAGTATGAGAAAACAATATTATGGCTAGAAATTTTGTGAGTACTGAGGTAGTTATTCAGTTGCACTCGGTTTAACTGGAAGCCGACCCGAACATAGTTGGGAAAAGGCAGATGATGATTCTGACTGCTGTAGTTATGGAACCTCTGTATTCTGCAATGAATTGCTCAGAAGCTGGCCACGTGGCTGTAAGTTATGGAGACCACAGAGAATCACATGGAGTCCTCAGACATCAGAAACATAAAATAACATTATCGTATTAAAAACTATCAAAAATATACGGATGATAAATACTCACAGTTTCAAGCTTTCGCATCTGACTCATAGGTCTCGTAACTCCAGCCATTTTGCGTTCCCCTTTACGAATAAATAACTTTTGGTACTATAAATAATTATTGCAAAACTCAAAACTTGTCATTGAAATAATTCAATCGGTTGCTAGGGGGAGTAGTGTTGCTAGGCAACGGACAATAAACAACCCTTGGAGGTCAATCGTTTAATTAGTCGATTCAATATTCTACTTATTTTTGGAGTTAAGAATATTTAGTATGGTTATTTTTGGTGCCTAATGGCGGAGTCGACTGGACGCGTTTTGTGACAAGGGTCGTGGATTCGATTGTGGGACTGACATGTCTGTGCCAGAATAGCTTTTGTTAATGATAAAAAGGGATGATATTTCGGGCCCTATATGAGGGTTCTTTTAGAGTTCTTTCAGATTTCACTTGATTGAAATGACAGCTGTCAGGATATATATAATTAAGCCGATAATTTTATAAAGACTATGTTTTTATAGTTTTATTGTTCTCTGAAATGTAAACATGGCGGCGTAAGTTCCGTTGTGGTTAATGGTCACGTGCCAAAAATACTTGTTAAAGGTTTAGCTTTTTATGAACTGTGATTCCCCATATGACAAAATCGACGTTTTGTTTTCCCCTTTTTCTTCCTGAATAATGACTCTAGAGCCACGGTTCCTAACCTGGGGGTAATTACCCCTGCGGGGGTAAAACTGGTATTCTGCGGGGGTAATAAGCTGGTAATATATAAAGATAAATAAATAATGGTAATGTATAAACAGAGTTTATGAACTTTGTAAAGAAATAGGATTGTTTTTGGAAAACCAGAGAACACAAAAAGAATCAGAGTTTTACTCAAAAGTCAAAGACAAAACATTTATCCAGATGCTCTACTTAGACAGTCAATTTGTATTTATGTGTGTTGTTTTGTTTTGTGTTCATTGGTAACATGAGGGAGAGCGGGCGGGGTAAATCAGATTCTCTAGCTAAGTCTTGGGGTGACAAGATCGAAAAGGTTAGGAACCACTGCTCTAGAGTATTTTTTTTTTTCATAAAATCAATGTCTGTAGACGCGTGTCTGTCATATTTTTTTAGTAAATAATACGTAAAGAAGAAAGTTTTGTATTAAAAAATGGGGCATTAGTTTGTAAATTGACAATAATTGACAAAAAAATTCCCCATTTTTGAATACGAAACGTCGATTTCGTAAAAAAAATTGTGATATAGTCGGTCTGAGCTGCAGCTGTCCCTATCGCACTCTGCGGGGGCAGGCTTGAAGAAGCTCGACGGCAATAGTTTCTTCAAATACCTATTTTTCAAATTCCTCACAGGCCCTGTCTCCTCTTAAAGAGCAACGAGTTTTCCTCAAGACATCACCGCACCAGGCAGCTAGCCTGGTAGAAAAGAGAAAAAGAACTACCAACAAACAATAGTCCTGCATTGGTCTATTGCGCGTGACCATAGCTGGAACTATCGCCGCCATCTTGTTTATTCAATTCAATTTCCATAGACAATTTACAATACCTCTCTTCTGACAATGACCAAGCGCGAAAATAATGATTCTACACTATAATAATGTTTTAATCACCTGAAAAAATCATGTAACACGACCCAACTTATTAAAACAAAGGAGCGTAAAAAAACATCTAAGTTTAACATACCGTCGGACCAAAAAAGATCTCGTGAAAAACAAGTAAAAAGCTAAAGAAAGCGCTCGTCAGAAAGCTGCTGAAAGCGGCCTCATCCCTTTGAGCGTGTTTCATTAAGTTCAGCCGTGGAGGATTCAGCGCTGAAAAGGCTGTAATTAAAAGGTGTCATTAAAAACATTGCACAATCGAGGCTGTCGTCTTGTTGATGAGTGTGAAATGTGGATGTTTTTTGGGATAATGTTACCCGCTTTGCTGGATTAATATCTCACGGTTGAAGAAATGCCTATTTTTACGTAATAATTAAGCGGATATTCAATGGTTGCTTCATTGTTCTAGAGATCGCAAACGTGACTGCGCACGAGGTCCTCGGTTCGATTACCAAGTTTTATTGAGTTTTTCCATAACAGGAGCAGCCAGGAGTCTGAATTAGTGGCATATTGATGCTGTTGTTATGAGAACGCCACAATGACCGTCCAAAGTCAAAACCAGCAAACGGAGCATATCCCATTGCGTCGGGGGGTGAGGCAAGGAGACGTTATTTCCCCGAAATTGTTCACCAACGCACTGGAGGATGTGTTCAAGACGCTAAAATGGAAAGGACGTGGCATAAACATCAACGGCGAGTACATCTCACACTTGAGATTCGCAGATGACATCGTCATACTGGCTGAATCGCTGCACGACTTGCAGCAGATGCTGGATGGCCTAGTGGATTCTTCAATACGCATTGGTCTCAGGGTGAACTTGGACAAAACCCAGGTTATGTTCAACGAACACGTCGCCCCAGGACCTGTTGTTGTCAATGGCGGTCCTCTCGAGGTTGTTCGAGAATATGTTTACCTCGGGCAAACTCTGCAGTTTGGTAAGAACAACTTTGAGAGGGAGGCTAGCAGAAGAATCCAGCTGGGCTGGGCAGCGTTTGGGAAGCTTCGCCGGGTCTTCTCGTCGCGTATTCCACAGAGCCTAAAGACTAAGGTCTTCAACCAGTGCGTCCTGCCTGTTATGACTTACGGAGCCGAAACGTGGACACTTACAGTACGACTGGTCCATAAATTTAAGGTCGCTCAGCGAGCTATGGAAAGGGCTATGCTTGGAGTCTCTCTGAGGGATCGCATCCGAAACGATGTGATCCGACAGAAAACCAGAGTTGTCGACATAGCTCACAGAATAAGTAAGCTGAAGTGGCAATGGGCCGGTCATATTAGCCGTAGAACCGATGACCGTTGGGGTAGACGTGTTCTTGAGTGGGGACCGCGAATCGGCAAACGTAAGGTGGGACGCCCTCAGGCTCGGTGGAGTGACGATCTTCGCAGGGTGGCTGGTAGCAACTGGATGAGAGTCGCTGAAAATCGAGTTGGATGGCGTGCGATTGAGGAGGCCTATGTCCAGCAGTGGACTGCTATAGGCTGATGATGATGATGATGATGATGCTGTTGCCATCAACCGGGCACTCATCTTGCTCGCCACATACAAGATGGGCCTAAAACAACAGGTGCAATGTCGGTTTAGGTACTATTCCTCTGCTTAACCCTGCAAGGATCAAGGTTTGTCGATAATAGAACCTTATTTTATCTTGAACGGTACTTTGTAGGCTACTCATCGCTCAGGTTCGGTATTTGCATGTAACACATACTTGTATAGTCCACTTGGTCTGAGTTACATTTATGTATACGTTTGGACCGTACTAACTCAAACATTAAAAGCCTCCTAAGATACAGGAAAACGTTTAAATAAAAGGCACACAAGAGACAATGACATGGCAGTTTGTTACTGTTCGCCTGGCCTGCAATCTTCCCAAGGCTGCAAGAAAATGGTCCAGAGCTAATAAGACTACTAGTCGTTAGTTTATTTATCGACGTAGCACCCAATTTTGAAAAAATAAACTACTTTTTATCACAATAATACGTGTGTAACTTACACTAACTACCATTTCGTAGCGATTCAGATTTCTTCGTAGCTTGCTACGAGTCTACGACAATCGTAAACGCACTGAACGCGCTCTCGTAGATCGTCTACGAATTGCTACGGAAAACGCTTGTGTTGAACCACAGATTCTTAGGCCTGCTTTCTGGAACGAAAATTATTGAGGCGTCAATATTAAACCCAAGTATTTAACTTGGGTTTAATATTAATGAATTATTAACAGCCGATCGCATCATTAGACTGGCGTTTAATTTTGACGCGTCGATAATTTTCGTTCCAGAAATCGGGGGTTGAATTGTTCTTGTTGAAATTTCTAGCTGAGAAGACATTACAACCTCTCGGATATGAACCAAGACATTGTGAAATCAATTAGTGCCCGATCGAACAATGGCACCTCCAATCACAAAGCGCATCAAGATTAATGACAGAGGTTAACATGAGTGTAATAATTGTTTTCTACTTTAATAATAACTGTAAAGGTACAATATTGAATAGAGCGGAGGATATGAACGGTGTTTCATTTCAGTATTTCAGCGTTTTAAACCACTTATATCTCCATATCTCCTTAGTACTTATGTTCTTTAGTTCTTCAGCCCTTTCAGAATAATTTAACTCGGACTTAAACCTTATTACAACGACAATACAGGTCACTACAAAATCAATGCTAAAATAAATATGAAAAAAACAGTAGGTTTGTCCGTGGATGGGACCACCCGTTGCATACCAAGTTTCCTCTGTGCCTCGGAAAGCACGTTAAGCGGTAGGTCCCGGCTGTCATTTGTAGATCTTTGACAGTCGTTACAGATAGTCGGGGCGTTCCCCGAAAGTTGAACAACCAGTCTTACCAAGGGGTATCGTACTTTACCCAGTACTAACTGGGTTGTGGAGGTCAGATAGGCAGTCGCTCCATGTAAAATACTGGTATTCAGCTGCATCCGGTTAAACTGGAAGCCGACAAAAACATAGTTGGGAAAACGCTAGGCAGATGATGATGATTTTATATGTGTTTCATCTGTGTACTTGCTATGTATTACCTATACTTATTATCAATTTTCAATTATGTATATTGTATATATTGTAACACATAAATAACAAAACATCTACGCAAAAAATAACGATAATAAAAAAAAAAACTTTTTTTTTAAACTCCCATAAAGTACAGAAAATCGCGATTTAATTGCTTGCAACATTAGGTACCTAAACATCCATATTATAATAGCAATTTCCCCGATACAACCATATCGCTGGCACTTGTGAGGTGATAAGCAGTGAGTGGTAACTAGGTGCTGGCGTGAGATGAATGTGGCTGTATCACACACTAGCGGGCGAGTGTCCATTGTTTCTTATTGTAAGTTTATGTGGAGTGTTTTGATTGCAGAGGTATTGAACAAGCTTCTATAGTAGTTCGCTTTGGAAAATATTTTTGGTTTTTTCGTGAAATAGAATCAAGTCAACCCGGCTGGTTCCAGGAGGTACGGGAAAAGAGCACATGGAAGGAAATGGAGAGACCTTTGCCCAGCAAAAAAAAAATACAAAATATAATAAAGGCAAACTTTAAAAAACGAATTTTAGAGACGATTGGTTTGGAAGTTACTTGATTTATTAGGCTATTCTGTTCCACTGCTGGGCAAAGGCGGGGGAACCCGTGGGGGCCTTTGCCCAGCCTTTCCTTTTCAGCTTTCTCTGTGATTTGCCTTCTCTGGCCAATCGGACAAGAACGAGTCCAAATCATCTGCCAGCATTTCTTGGGCCAGCCTTTTTATAACGGGTTTAAAATATCATTAAAACAAGTACCTATCAATTACTTGCGTTTTGTTTGTTCTCGAAACCGAGACAATAAGGGAGGCAAACCGTTGGCCTCTTATATGTATGTATGTTTTATTTTTTAAAGATTATTCACCAAGGGGATAAAGCCGTGTCTTACCTATGCCAGGGGCGCTATATTGAATCCTGAACAAAACGAAGGATTCTAGGTCACCCAAACGCAACGAAGGAGGTCCGTGTTAACTCCTGATTTCCTGTGCCAAGTGAGGGAGTTAAGAGAAACGAGAATCTTCGAGTGCTGGGGGGATTCAAGTTCTTCCAAGAAATAGACACTTTTATCCCCGAGGTGCATACTCTACTGCGAAGTCATAAAAACCAAGCCTGACGAGCAAGTTGGTGGTGGGATTATCTGTCCAGGGAGTTCCAAAAGCTTAATACTTACCGTTAGTTTGGGAGACGTTTTCATTGCACTCCAATATTCACTATCTCGCATCCCAACTTCTTCACGCATACCGCTTGACAATGGAGTCAGTGCAGGCGTGGAGTCGTCACAGAGCGCAGTGCCGCATTCGGGGGCGCGGGGTGAGGGCAGGGGCGGGGGCGCGCCGTGCTGCGGCCGCGTGCGGCGAGCGTGCGACGCCGCTGGGGCTGCCAGCTGTAAGGAGACGTGGATGTAGTGCGGGGTTTTTGTTGTGATGTTTATCGTTGTCGAATTCTGTGAATGTTAAGTGGCCAAACTGTTTGTCAGTTAGATTAAAGAAAGGTATGAAATTGTATCGTATTCAGACACACTAGTTAAGAATAGTTTTGGATAGCTGGTCTTTCGCAGCAGCCATCATCATCAGCACAGGCAGAAAGAAATTGCAGGGACCTAACCTATAATTACAACATAGGTTCATTTAATCTGCACGTACTTCATATCATCGATAACCTATGATCTGTTTATACCGATAGATAGGTAACTATTACAACTGGGCTTGATGTTTATTTTCACGCCTTTCCGTTATCAGTATCAATCCACGTCATAAATGTAGATAACCTATGGTGTGCGCATAAGAAAGTTCTCGATTTACAATCATTATAAACAAATTAGTACAATAAAATTTTCCCATGCGGAAAATTGGCGTAGTTTTCTGCTTGGTACTGGCAACATCGCCGGCGTTTCTCCACTGCCCGGCAGTCATGCCCCGAGCCGCGCCCGCCACGGCCGCGCTCGCGACCGCTACACTCGCGGTACTCGCGGCACTCGTCGGTGAGTTCAATTCGAATTTAGTAAATCATCACGAACTGTCAACTGTCATTTGATTTTTTAAATATTTTTCTTTTAATTTAGATGTTAGTGTTTTTGTATTTTTTTCAAAGGTGGTATTCTCGTTGTGGTTGATTTTGAGAGCGGTTTGAGACAGGTTGTTTTTTTTATATTTTCAGTGGGTTATTATGAATTAAAATGTTTATTGTTTACGGATTTGATTGCGTAACAGGAAGTATACAATTTTTATTACCAATACTGTTGATCGTTTATTATGTTTTGTTCTAAACATAATGAAAATTTATAATAGATACAATAAAAACTAAATATATAATCTAACCTTACAGAAACCGGCATCTGTTTTACGGTTGAAAATTAAACGTAAAGACGTAACATTTGGTCTGAAACGTAGAAATACGTACAATACTCGTGTAGACAATAAACTCAACCTTTCGCTCTACTTACTTACGATAACGACCTCTACAAAGGATTCCAAACATAGGATTTTATGAAATTGGAACTGTAAGTAGACAATAATATCAATTGCCAGTGATAAAATTAAGTTATAAATCATATTTTCCTTCGACAAAATTTTTAAATTATCATTTTTTTGTTTCGAATAAAAATATGAAAAATTCTGTTAAAAACCAACTACCTATGCATAAAGGCAAAAAACCGAAAGATTTTCCATAACTTAGCCGGTTTTATTACTACAGTAAACAAGGCTTGATAAAAGAATAACAGCTAGGCGCAACGGAATCTATCTGCATAATAAATGCTGCATACAACTTTCACAAATTGAAACCGGGAACAAACTAAACGAGTTTGATGCAGCCCTGGCTGATTACATTAAAAACTAAACTTCATTTGAATATGGAACACTTCTACACTGAATTCGGAAGGAGGTTTTATTGTTTCTTTATTTATTTGGGTCAGACTGTTTGTAGTCTGTAGTTTGGCTACGGATACCGCAGTGGTCCAATATATTTTTTGAAGGCAAGAGTTTTCAACAAAGAAAGGATTATTATCTCTATGGGGGTTTAAAACAGGACAGACTTTGAGATTATATCAAGAAGACGGACAGCACATTGTTCATTTATTTAAGAAAACATGAAAATCTTTGACAGTTTATGAAAAATACGGGTTATAAATAGTTAAAGGTTTTCTTTACACAACCCTGAAAATGAATTCTTTCTAACATAGTCTCAGTTTATCTGACTGAAAAATCACAAAAACCTAACAACCGGTGAAATATTCACCATAGTTTACCGTAGAAACATATAGCTTGACATTTCTTCGTCCTAATCGTCCTCAAAAACTTTATTTTGTGCCAGATTTAAAAGTTACATGAAAGTCATGTTCCATTTTTGACTTTGGTATTTCAAATAGGCATGGAACTAATAAATACTTAATAGGTTATGAGTAAACCTCAGGTGGTTACGAGGTAGTGACTGCCTCGTTGGTGGAGGCGTCGCAAGCGCGATTGCTGAGCATGAGGTTCTTGGTTCGATTCTCGGGTGGGGCAAAGTGTTATTGTGTTTTTCCATTAGGAATTTCTCAGTAGTAGCCACGGACTCTAGATTTGTGCCCGGCTGATGGCAATAGGCTCATCCTCTATGACATGGGACTTAAAACATAGCGAAATGTGGGTGTACTATTAGGTACACTTCTGCCTAACCCTTCGAAGATTACAGCCGTAATATTATGTATGTTATGAGACAAAACTGCCTCCATACATTATTCAAAAGCAGATTTTTTTTTAAAAAAACAGAAACAAATTATGGCGGTTACGAAGATACAGGCTGATGTTCTACCAAAGTTTTTATCGCTCTCAACATAACTCGTCTTCCCCGAAAAGAAGCGCAGAGTAAATAATTAAGTGATTCTGATTAACGTTCCCTAGATGTAGGTCAAATTACCGAGTTGGCCTGTAGGTAAACAAACAAGCCAAAGCGGGATTTACTGTACTGCGGAACTTCTGAACATTAACCTGCTGTAGACTTTCAACTTCATCTTACCTCTAAAATTGAGGTAGGTACAGTTTTACGCGATTATTTTACCTCGGAACAGTGATGCATTGATCATTGCTAACATTAAAGTGATCCCTATTTTCGTTGCAATAAGTTTGCTGATGGGTTGCTGTCAGAGAGATAAACTAATCGTGAAAAGGCTGTATTTGACTTAAAATACTTTGGTAAATTTTATTAATTTGTTAAGTCTTAGCATTGTCTAATTCAAAATTGCGATGATTCTTGAGAAATGTAATTTAAATTAACTTAAAATAAACGTACGTACGTAATTATGTAAACCTAATCCTGCTTAAAATTTTTTCCCAACTCTAATCTCCCAAATTGAGTTATTCTTTGATTTAAAATTCTTTTGTAAATTATTATTTGGGTAAGTCTTAACGTTGTTTCGAATTATTCATTTATAATTTTCCTTGTTGTTTGTTGGTGGAAAAGGTTTGTTGATTCTTGCGAAATTTAATTTGAATTAGCTTAAAACAACCAGTATTTGCGTAAAGCATAGTTTAAGCACACTGCGGCAGAAAACATTACGAAGTCTGACGGCTTTTAAATAGGCTTCAGAAAATTTATTTTTCAAATTCAATACTAAGGATAATTTTATTGGTAACGTACCGTTAATTTTTTTATTAATCATCACCATCATCATCTGCCCGCCTTTTCCCAACTATGTCGGGGTCGGCTTCCAGTCTAACCGGATGCAGCTAAATAGCAGATATTTTACATGGAGCGACTGCCTATCCGACCTCCACACTCAGTTACTGAATAATACGATGCCCCTTGGGTAAGACTCTTATTATTGTTGTTAAGAAAATAAAAAAAATGTACAACAATCCGAAATTTCAGCGAAATTACGTAACACGTTAGTAATGCTTTTCATTTCGACAATATTCAACAAAAGGTAAGTACTCATTGTGTTATTTAACACACAACTTTTACAAAATTCTGAAGCATTTTCCTCAAAAATCATTCCATTTGTGACTACAAGGTTTATTGGGATACTTACAGATCTTGAAATCACCAATCATAAATAAAAATAAACATAAATCTCACGCAAGTCACCTTCTTGCACAAAAAAGGGACGTATCTACCTACAAAGTAATAAAATCCCTCTCGCAGTTTTTCCCTCTTATCTCCACTAATGTTATTTCACTCAATCTGTCTGTTGCGCGACAATGAAAGACAAATTAAGTGCGTCCGCAGTTTTTGTCCAACTTATGAGACATGAACTGGGTCACCGAGGCTTAGGAGTCCGCAACCCGACAGTAGTTATTTATTTATTCAATGTTCTTGGTAAATCTTTTATATGTATTGTTTGTTTTCGTCACCAGAACCACGATAAATAAAGTGGCTTAATTTTACATAACATAACATCACGCCTGTAATCCCTGAAGGGTTAGACAGAGGTGTCTAATAGTAGACCCACATTTCGCCACTTATGTTTTAAGTTCCATGTTAGCTTATCGCCACCAACCGCGCACAAATCCAGACTCCGTGGCTGCTACTGAAAAAATTCTGATAGTAAACCCAATAAAGCTTTGTCCTACCCGGGAACCGAACCCACACTAGACCAACGAGGCAGTCGAAGACGAGTTGAAGTGGCTTTTATTTACACTGTATTGCAGTTGTGACGGTTGAAACTGTTTCTGCTAATCCCCGTAGGAAACAGGCGTGAGTTTATGATTGAATGCAGATAAAATCCGGATGCAATCGTCGATCAGTCAGTCTTTACGTTTAAGATCTTCTTCTTAGCGTGTCGAGGGCAATCTAAATTGTGTCAGCCCAGAACTGAGCTACTTGTTTGGCGCTTTCGGTAGCATCCATCAGTTCCTGTAGTGAACAAACATGACAACCCTTCGATGTTGACCGAGACTACGCACAAAGCCGGCTTTATAAGTGAACTTTAGATTGCCATCGTGGTGAAAGGATTAGCCAGTCAGCAGAGGGCTCACTGACTGTCCAGGCAGCGCCGGACGTATAGTGACTCAGTAGATACGTCGCTCCTTTATTTTTTTAAGATGATTCTTTGACATATCTTAACTGCATGTTCCTTACCAACGGACGTGTTAAATTGCTATGAAAGATTTTCGATAGCAAATAACTGCCTCTTCTTTGCTCATTAAAACGCTATGCTTAGCAGAGGAAGTTCACGCAAAAGCATTTTTATAACAGCATCTGCAATACCAAAAAAACAAGGAATTAATCAAATAAGTTACATATTGAATTTAGAGTCCACCCATCCCGTGAAACAGAAAGATAGAAACTTCAAACCACTTAAAAGTTGATTCCTCTCAGTAGAAGCAGTAAACTCCTGAAGTGGAATCGTTGTTGAAACTCCGTGATGACGGCATAAAACGCGAATATATTCGTTCTGTCTGAGTTCCGTGCTTCGGTTAATTAAAATAATGCCATCGAAACATCTAGGGAGTCGTGTAATTAATTTAGATATTACTTTTCCTTGTACTTTGCTGATTTTGCGGGTCCTTTTGCCTTCTAGAGTGTAATAGATAGATAGGTACAAGTAAAAGGATCTTTGTTTAAGATTCTTCGAAGGAGATGCCCAAGGTATTTTTTGTATTCTTATTCTAGGAACTCGGGGCAGGCCTTTGCTTAGCAGCAACGGCTGATTAAAAATAAAATATAGATTCTGGAAACTTTAATAATTTGAGGTTTCAATCTAAGCACAGTGATTTATAAATTGTTTTTATTTTACCTTCTTTGAGCCTGTACTGTCCCACTGCTGGGCAAACACCTCCCCCAATACCTTTCATGAGCTCTTTTCCCGTGCCTCCTCGAACCAGCCTTCCGGTACGTGTTAGTTTTAGCAACAAAACAAAGATGGCCATGCGAAATTATGCCATCATTCTCCTGCCCTTATCCCAATTTATTTGGGGTCGGCGCAGCATGTCTTCCTCATAAACTCTCTAGTTCTGTTTAATTTAATAAAAGATCATCAACCTTCGAAAAGTGTGAAAAGATGGTGTGATGTTAGGGTAGGTTAAGTTCCAACACTATTTTGGCAAAGTTATCAAGTGTGTCATGGCCTACAAACAGGCTGGAGTAACCCATTGTCCTCATTCATGGGATGACAAACAACTTGGATGTTATTTCAGCCAAATATTATGAAAGTAGAAGTCGTAGACAGTATGGCACCGTGGCTTCGTTGGGGTGTGGTCTAAGTTATGTCGAGCTGAATTTTCAAAAATGCTGAAAGGGAATAGTTTGTTGTGAATGAAACAGGAGGAAATAGCGTGACGAATAATAATAGGGAATAGAAGAAAATTCATATTGCGCCGACCGGACCCCAGGTATGAACAGGAAGTTGATGATAAACTGTGAGGAGTGTTATAATAATAATCCATTTATTTTCAAGTAAACCCGTAGATAAATAAATACCTTAACCTAAATGAACACACTATTACGTTTGTGTTAGTATATGAAAGTTAAAACTATGTTAGTAACACTTCACTTGCACGACGTTATGAGTCCTTTGTATGCCTTAGGCTGCGTTTCCACCAGATGAGCGGGGATGCGTAGCGAGGGATGTGTGTGGAACTAACCAAACACATAGCAATATTATTGTTGAGTTTCACACACGTCCCTCGCTACGCGTTCTCGCTCATGTCTGGTGCAAACGCAGCCTTAGGCGTCGCGTTGTTGCTCCAAAAGCAACGTCCATAACGTCCAGGGATCAAAACTAGTGTTCGATTTATTTATATAGCTACGTATCTACGAGTTTCTAATCTGGGCAACATCTGTGGCAACACCTCACACATAAAAAAAGTATCGTTGCTGTTTTTTGTTCGAATACCTGTTAATGGCAGCTTTTTAAATGTAAACTATGTTTTAAGGATGAATACAACAGTTTAAGTGGAGTAGAAATATAGAGCCATTAGAAATTTTGTGTCAACAGACGACACCTAATCTCAAACCCTTTGATCCTACTAATATTATATTAACTAATATTATAAATGCGTAAGTTTGTGAGGATGGATGGACGTTTGTTACTCTTTATAGTTTATAACCTGGATTAACACATAGGATACTTTTTATCCCGGTAGTACGATCCCGTGGGACAACTCCACGTGGGCGAAGCCGTGGGCATAAGCTAGTGTTATATAAACATGAACCACTTACATCAGCAACAATCTTCTCACACAGATATAAACTTGCCCCTTACATTCAGACGTGTTTACGTTACGTTGACGTAATCACATTAAATGCTCCCGCTTTTATTTACAAGCAGTATTGCATTAGTTGGTAATTGAATTTGCTAAAGATTCTTTGTTAAATTGGATTATGGTGTAGATACGATTTACTGTGGCATCTTAGGATGAAGGCGGAGATATAGGTGTCATGGCTTCATCTACAATACTTGTGTTACGTTGTGTTCACGATTGGGGCAGTGGCTAAGCGATTAATATGTACGCCCAGTACTGCTTTATACTTGTTTTAACTATCATTAGGTAATACCTCAATATAATGCGCTAAGCACGCACTTATTTCAGCTTTCTACTACACCAAAGAAAAAAGCATTTGTCCGTTTTTTGTCAACGAATTCATCCATTTACCAATCAGCCTGTAGATGTTCTGAGTCTAGCTATTTGTAAGGTGTGTAAACGCAGTCAAGATAAAGAGAAATCCTTAACGAAAACCCGTTGCAATTATTACACTTAGTCAATGAATTGAATATAAATAACATACTGGGTTTTATGATTAAACGCGATTCAGGGCAGCGAAATTAAATTCTACTTTCACCATTCATCAAATCAAGCGTGATGATTTATACATTAACCCCTATGACCTTACAGCGGTTCTTGACGTTCGAGGTGAATGGCCGGCTGGGAAAAGGTCACCGCCATTTACGAGAATTTCTCCTTAAATCATCCAAAATGTGTTACCGTAGCCAAACGTCGAAATGATAAATTCTAATGAGCGTTTTAACGAGAATTCTTCGGGGTTGTAAATCATTAATCATTGTCAACACCTTGTGAGCGTTTATTGCGAAATTTTAGACTTTGAAGTCAACAGATTTTCGTGGTTACCACACACACACAACTTCTCCAACACACAATTCTGTACTGTATACTAAAAATATGTTTTCTTCGGTAGTTGCGAGCCATAATATGACTCCTAAGACACAGGCACATACACCTAGTTTAGGATTCAGAGTATTAACATTATTGTGTCCTAGTTTAGTAAGCCTTATATGCTCTTAGTCTGTAGATACTGTACTGTGATGGCTTTTGGTGAAATTAAGAATTTATTTTATTATTTATTTATTTTTAATATTGCTGAGGTCCTGCAATTGATTCCCAGGTCGGGCAATGTGTTATCGGGATTTCCATCAGGAATTTCTTAGCAACAGCCCACTGTCTGGGGTCGTACCCGGTTGATGGCTACCGACTCATCGGCTATTGTATGGGACTTAAACATAACTGGCGAAATGTGAGTGTACGGTACGGTATCTACACCTCTGAAAAAAAAACAAAATAAAAAAAGTCAAGGTTCAAGTTCTAAATCTTCGGTGTTTACAGGCGTGATGTTATGAAAATTTCAATATATTGCTGCCGTTTGATAGTTATTCTCCACATTTGTTCTATGTTTATATGTAACACCTCTTATAATATTTGTCTAACATTAAAGATGTTTACTATAACGCTGACGTCCATATTCCATTAGGAAATAAAAACTCCAATATATTTACGACTTGCTAACGTTTAAAATGTACGATACTACGATGAAATAAATTATTTTATAGTAGGTATCTTTGCTGCTCTCTATTTTATAGCTTGAAAGCTGTTGATTATATTACTACTTGAAGCTGTCAAATTTCCGACATCTTTGATATAATCCCATTAAATTCTTTATCTGTTTCGTTTAATTCTTTTCATTTTTATCACTAATCTTTTGTATCACCTTATACCTTCCAAACCTATATGTATGTGCTTTTGGAAAAAATCATTTAAAACCCACACATAAAGTCAAATCTGCAAAAACATTTTTATGAGTATTTCAACATTACATGACATTCTAAAACCAACAATTAACTTCATAAACACAAACATAAAATTATTTTTCTATAGTGGAAGTAATACCAATAAGGAGGAAAAATTTTAATACGAAATACCATAGACATGTAATAATGTAACTCATACAATTCCTCTCCATTGGACCAACCGGACCCGAAAGGCGGAAGCTACGTCACTGCGCTGTTTCCGACATTATTAACTGCAATAGATGTCTGCCTCTAAATTACTGCTGTAGACTTCAGCCGGCTACTAACGTGCTTAACTAAACCACCACTTGGCCACGACCTTGCCTCTTCCGACAGCGACTGCAGAGAAAACAAATGAAAGAAGTTAACTATGGAGGCTGTACACCCTCGAATGAAACAAATTCTATACCTCCAGCAACTTCCAAACTAATGAACACTTAGGAAGTGGACGATTGCACAGAACTGGTTCGTGCGAGCGTACGTTCTCGCGAGACCCTTCGACTGTTACTCGCTGAGAAACTCCGACCCAGAGCGAGCGCTCGTCTAGCCTAGGTGTTTGTCACTGTCTCTCCGTCCCACAGATATAGATAGACCCTCCGTCCCATGTCCATGCTTTTGGCGAGACATCTCGAGACATAGAGAGAGCTCTCGGTCGAGTGTACAGTCACCATTGGATCATACCACAAGTCGCATCGCCTGAGGCAGTGAGCACGGCCTTAGTTAGCTGCAATTGCTGTCTGCCCCTATATTACTGCTGTTAAGCAGGCTTCGCATATGCTAAACGAAGCTCTGGAAGGTGCCAAGTTAAGTTCAAGCTGCTTAAAGCTCAGTTTAATAACCGCAAATGAGTAGCTTTGAGATTTCGTCCGTGAAAGCATTTAATTCCTTGTAATTCTATGCGAAGTAACATTGCTATGTTTCCATTATGAGATTGTCTTCAAACTTCTTCAAGTTTCTATGTAATGTGAATACTTATTGGTGAAATTATACACCCAGCTTTTTTTTACGTTATAACGTAACATATTGGCTATCGGTTCGTCCCCTATCATATGGACTTAGTTACTGGCGTACTTTCTATTGGTACGAAATGTGGATGTACTATTAGGTATACCTCTGCCTTACCCTTCGGGAATTTTCGGCCTTGATTTTATGTCTTCAAACTTGTGTCACGTCCTTGTACACACGACGGCCAATCAAGCTATACAAAACCATTTTATGCGGATCTCTCATTGTATAGAAAATATAATACAAAGCGGCGCCAAGTTATACTGGAAATGTACATCTTCATGAGCCGCCGTGTGTACACAATCGTCTCCGACCAGTAATATCTTTGGCCAAGGCTACCTCTAAACTTTGAATAGTACACACAGACAGATCTGTTACTTAAACAAACTTATAGTAAAAACATATTTTTAAACAAGCTTTTAAATATAAGTGTGACGTTATTTATTTATTTTTTCGTATTCTTCTCTGCAAACCCTTTTAATTGATAACCATCATGGGGTGCATAAAAAATAACTAGTCCGCCATCTTTTGGAGTCCGTCATATTGGATTAAGAATGACGTCAGTTAGCTTGCCACGCATTGTCATCCAAACGAAGCGTGTATGCAAAATTTCAGCTCAATCGGTTGCGGATAACTGTTTTAAAATTCCTTTGCAACATTTGACCTAAATAAACAAACATACATAATAATGTAAACATTGCTAATTAAATCAAACCTTGTAAGAATATACTGTACCCACAGTAAACTGAACTAGACCGTACGAAAATATGCCTGAATTTAAATGAAGCAGCTAGAACATAATATCACAATTCATAAGCCCAAGTTTTGTAGCTTCTTTCTCCTATCCTGCCAAACCCCAAGAGGAAAACGCATGAATTAACTATGTAAATATTTTGATTATCCTTATACAAAAGAAAAAGGAATTTATCTAGCTAAGGAAGCGGCTGAAATGTAACGAATGTGTTAGTAGGCAGTGTGCCAGCGTCCCGTTTCTGCGGATGTGCCAATGTCAGAGCACTCTCTCAATGGATTTATTCGCTTGTTTGAATGCAAGGAAAACAGCATTATTGGCCTATGCGAAGTATCACTTTGGTCAATCCAATGGATGATCACTTGATCGGCTATCCTGACATTAGATTTTTACTTTTCCGAAACCTATACTTTCTCATAAGTATGAATATAAAAGTTGATCTGGCGGTCACCAGTGCCACTATTGAAGACGAGGTTCTGGGTTAGGTACATTCAATAAACAATTATAAATTAATTTATTCAGGTCATTTACACCCATTGCCATTTATCACAATATAATCAGACTATAAATACACTACAAACACAAAAAAAACATTACAATTTAGATAAAAAATAAAATAAATTACAACATTAAACATTCACAATCTGGTCAAGTGTCATTGGGTTTTCCCATCAGGAATTCCTCACCGGTAGCAGTCCTAAGTATGGATTTGTGCACGGTTGATGGCAAATAGCTCGTCTGCGGATATTATCTACATGGGTCTTAAATAAAACAGGCAAAATATGGCTCTGTGTAGCTGTGTATAGATATACATCTATCTCTCTCCATTACTTACCTTTTGAGGATTAAACGTTACAGCAATTGTCAAAGTACATAATATATAGTAAAAAAAGATAAACACAGGTTTCTCGTGATAATTATAAAAAAATCTACATTTCTACCATTTTTCTTCAACAAAATCAAATAAAAAATGAATAATCCACTCTTCTCCGCGTCATTTCGTTCCAAACACAATCCCCCATACATTTTGTATCGTCTGCAACTATCTACGAAGCATCGGAACGCAAGATTTATTCGGCAGAGGTCACGTGTCCCGGTCTCTCCAATACAGCACATAAGGTACTGGTCTCATCGCCGGCGATCAGCGATAACCGAGTAGAGCTAGCAACTAGAAAGGAGTCGGCGAGCAGCAAGTGTGTGATTCGGATAGTTTTGTCGCTGGGCCATGAGCGGGCGCGTGTGGCGAATCTTCGCGGCTCAGTCACTTAAGTTTGTGTATCTTAGCGAGTGTTCTTATCGCCAAGCGAGCGAGTTAATGAGTCTTTATGAGATAACTTTTGTCGTTACAACAAACAGGTGGATAAAGAGATCTCATTGGCAGTTTTAATAGTCAGAGATCAATTATACAAGGTGTAAACAGACCCTTCACGAAGCCGTCAACCAAGCATTCTGTACATCAAACTAAGTAACTCTACACAAAAATTATTGCTGGGAAAGGACTTTCCTTTTTGGGGTGCCATATCACGTTTTACGGTAGGACTCAATGTAACGCACTCAAAATATTGTACTGATGGAGGCATTGAATAGTGCGGGGGTCATGGAGATATTTAAAGTTAAAACAAAACCTGTATTAAAAAAAAAAAGTGAAAATATTGGAACCTTGACCCCCAATACCTCCGTAACTAGAAGGTTCCCAGGTATGGTCTAGAGCAAAAAAAAGATCGCAATGACGGGGAGAACAAGTGCCTTTCGGCTTCGTTAAGGGTCTTTTACACCCATTAGTTCATCTTCATCATAGTTAGGTACTACCGCGTTCTAACTCATTCTTAAAGTGACACGGGATCTCCTCGAAAGTTTTCCGTATACTCGTCGACGGTGGAGCATGTGCCGAAGATAGAAATATATTTCGTTGCAGTGCTGTATTCTTGTTTCGTTTTCCCAGCAAAAGCAACGTTGATTTATCGTGGCAATGAATTCGAGATACTGTTCTGGTTTTATGTCTTTCTTACTGATTTATGTCCGTGTGTCTTTCTGTATCAAACGACTGTATGAAATGTTTGTTTTGTTAGATTTTAAAACGGCTGCAAACGTTTACACCGACTAGCTTTCTTGTTGTTAGATTGATGCAAAACACAGCGGAAAATTTACGAGTGTTTTTTGCCACAATTTTAAATACTCTGGTTTTACGAGTCATAAACAACTTGCTGCTGCAATTTTTTTAATCCAGTTTAAAGCTCAATGCAAGGATCAGCATCACCTCAACTCGAGCCATCGTTTGCACCGAAAACCGTAATTGATCGGGATCAGATAGTTAAAATAGGGTAGGCCGATGCCAATCCGGTGCACTGCTTTTACCTTTGGATGCTACGAGCTTAATTAGGCACCGATTATTATAGGTCAATTTGACTGCAATAGACTTGCTCAATTTCAGTATAAAAACTACGAAAACCACAACACACACAAACAAACAAACAACTAAACTACAAACAACAACTAACTACTAAACTTACATGATATTCTTTTGAATATTATATATCTTTTGTTCATGTATGACTGCCTCATTGGTGTAGTAGTCGCGACTGCTGAACTTGAGGTCCTGAGTTAAACTCCCAGGTAGGTCAAAGTGTTATTGGGTTTTTCCTTCAGGAATTTCTCAGTAGCAGCCACGGAGTCTGGATTTGCGCCCGGTTGATGGCAAAAGGCCCGCCCGCTGTGACATGGGACTTAAACATAACTGGCGAAATGTGGGTGTACTATTACGTACAAGTCTACCTAACCCTTCAGGGATAACAGGCTTGATGGCTGTTATGTAAGTTCCGCACACAATACTCCTACGAAATATTATAGGTAGGTACACAATCAACCCTTTTAAATGTAACCCTACACCGCCTAACCCCTCAATGATCCTAGCAAAACATACGGAACCTTAACACAGTTTTTACGATCATGTCAGGTTAGGTACGACGCCTGATTTCTGTCCAATGTTAACATTTTATGGACGCAATATTATTGAGGGCGCGACTCGCTGTTTTCTTTAGTTTACCATGTTCTTAGCTTATGCGTGTGTAGCGTGAATATTATGGATGTATGCATGTTAATGCGGCGAGATGGGCTGACGACATTGTTGCCATCGTGGGAATATCCTGGATGAGGCTGGCACAAGAACGTGGAGCTTGGTACAAACTAAGACAGGCCTAATCCCCGGCAGTGGGCGAAGTCGGGCTGTGAATGATGATGATGCATTTTTGAACCTTATTAGAAAGAAAGGAAGAATAAAGTTTATTTGACGTCAGTTCATCAAGCACACATAATGAAAAAGATACAAAATAAAAAATTAAATAACAATTAAAAGAAAAAAATATTCTAGTACCCTTAGCTATGTAAGTATTATGTATGGTGGGTAGGTATATTTTTCATGAAATCAAATCATGACATTTCGAAAGAACCTTAAAACTATGTTTATAACACTACACTTGTGCACTATGTCACTGTGCGTTCATGTGGCTCTTGACCGTGGATGCGATGGAACACCACTCCCTGCGGCCAAAAGTTCTCCTCCAAGACGAGGTGCAGATAACACGTTGGTATTCGACTCAAGCAGCTGCACTCTCGTCACGAACAAAATAAATCAACAAAAAAGAAATCAATCAAATCAATTTTCAATTGCAGTGATGTTGGAGAAATACCCACAAACTAATACAAAACTATTACTACTACTAAAAACACTCTATCAATACGCTTTTAAATATTTTAGACACAATCAACACATTGACATAGCACACACAACGTGAATCCGTGCTGATTGTATTTCGGTATGGTACTAAGTAAGTACTTACTTCCTAAACTGCCAATGTAATTCTTACCCGGCTAAAAAGCTAATCCCTACCCTAAGGTATTGTAAAAAGCTGGCCAGCGGACAGCCAAATCCCTTTAAGAGAATAACCAAAAAACACTGAAATTGGGTCGGTATTTATTTTTGCAGTGATTGAAAATGGCATATCAACAATTTCTACCTAAGCTTTAAAAAAAGATGAGGAGCGAAGGTTACATTACGAGCTGAACCCATAAATCAAAACCGCTGAATCTAGAAGCTTGAAATATTAATTTAACAAAGTGAGCTTAAGGACTACTAAGGATTTTTGTAAATTCATCCCCTGACGGGCTTATTTAGGGGGTAAAACTTTGTAAGAAAACCCGTCATTTTTGTCGATGGCAAATTCCAACCTACAAGCCTACCAACAACAACACACGACTTGTACAGTCGCCAGCACAGCAAGTTACCACGAACTGTCAAATTTCTCCAAACGATTTTAAACCATAAAATGTTGAAGGTTAAGTTCAAAATCGAATAAGAAAATTTTACAGTTCGTAGTAACTTGATGCGCTGGCTGTACATTCATAAATCACCGATCTCACTTTATTTTTATTGCCCGATCAGCTAACAGCCTCCGCGTGAGCTATATTTTACATTTTATGATTCACATTTCAATAGTAAACTGAATCAGATATATTCCGGCACGTCAGTTGAAACAATCATGTTTCCCCGATTTAAATGCCAATGCTATTTACTGAAACACAGCTCAGTTGATTTTTTGTGCAGATTTTATCAATGTAATTTCTATTTGTGCGAAGCGGTGTTCGATGTTAAACTTTCAATAAATAAATAAAAGAGCGGCAGCCGTAACCGTTGGACCACAAGACACACTCAAACGATACGCGTCTCGCTACTGTGACTTCGAAAAAAAAACAAATAAAAAACTGGTGGCTTTGTTATTTTCATTGATTTTTTGCCACCGATTTCCGAAAATAAAGTTATTTTAGACTTTCTATGTGTAGTTTCTGCCCACCCCAATGGGAAAGCTCGTCAATTTATGCATATACACATAACATCACGCATATAATCCCCGAAGGGTTAGGCAGAGGTGTACCTAATAGTACACCCACATTTCGCCAGTTATGTTTTTTAAGTCCCATGTGATGGACGGCTAGCCTATTGCCATCAAGCGGGCACAAATCCAGACTCCACTGCTACTGAGAAATTCCGTAACACTTTGCCCGACCTGGATATCAAACCCGGGATCCCATACTCAGGCAGTCGCGCTTGCGACCACTACTCCAACGAGGCAGTCAATTTATGCATGTATGTGGGTTCTATTTTCGACTATGTACCTAAATAACAGGACATCGAAAGACACAACATATTTTGTTATAAAACTCATTAACTTTTATCGCTAGTTTTCTACACAACATTTTCTTGAACCATTTTATGATGAAGTTACATTACCGTGATAGAAAAAGATAAAAATATACAATCTGGTGAAGGAAAAGCTTATTTTAAAACTCCTAGAAATAAGTTATGTAATGTAGTCTTGTCTTGGAACTTCATACTCTGTTACACTAAGACCGATGTGAAGTTAGAATCGAGTGCGTTTACAATAAACTGAGTATGAAGAAGATAAAGTAAGTCTACCTTTGTGGTGTTATCATTTTCTTATAAAACTATAGCTTCTAATCTAATCATTCCATGTTTTGAGTCTATAATTTATTATTTGACTGCCTCGTTGGTGTAGTGGTCGCAATCGCAACTACTGAGCTTGAGGTCTTGGGTTCGATTCCAAGGTCGGGCAAAGTGTGATTGGGTTTATTCATCAGGAATATATCAGTAGCAGCCACGGATTCTAGATTTGTGCCGGTTTGATGGTAAAAGGCTCACTGCCCAGATCCCATGAGCTCATGCTTAGCAGGCACGCTTGCGACCACTCGGCCAACGAGGCAGTCGTCTAAACTAAAGCCTAAAAACACTGTTGGAATTCAAATTTTCGCTGAGCCGTACTTCAAAAACTCAACAATACCCTTTCATTTAGTCATTCATCTACAATTCGCCTAGCTTTAGTGAAAAGAGGCTGTTTTCTCCAACATATCTGAACACACAACACAATAGGTAAATAACTTATAACAAAGGAACAAAGCTTTTGCTTTCCTTGAAAACTTATATTCCACTGCGTTCATTTAGGTCCTGAAATAACAATTATGATGAATCTGTAACCCGTTTAATGAAATACATACATCAATAAATAAAACTGGGGTCTGTTTATGCCCCATTGTCCTTTAGAGACCCCCGATTGTGTAATTACAGACGAGGGCACAGTGTGAAGTTAGCCAGTAAACCAACGCGGCCCTTTTTGGGAAATCAAACGCGGAATGGCATGGCCGGACTGTTTCTTCATCTTTTGTTTTTATAGTTCATCAATAGTGCCTGTATAATATTATCTTTCTATACACAAATAAAATAAAATTGTAATTGGCCGATGTCTGTACATTGACGATATTGAAAAAAAATATATATGTGGGGTCTTTATTAGAGCAACAGAATCCAAAACAACAATTTTTGTCTGTTTGTTTTTCCGTCTGTATGTTTGTACGCGCATCACGCAAAAATTTATGCATGGATTTGAACGCAGTTTTCATCGCTCTACTGCTAGATGCTTAACTTAATATATAGGCTACATTAGATATAGTTTTTTTTTTTTTTGTTAGACTGGAAGCCGACCCCAATATAGTTGGGAAAAGGCTAGGCAGATGATGATGATTAGATATAGTTTTGGATCCGATTGGTGGCGCTGTGCGAAGCAACGGCGGGTCACTAGTTTGTAATAACTGTTTTGAGTTAGAGTTATGGAACTTTTTGTTATGTTGCGCTGCACACATAAAACGTTACCACTTGTCTCGCTGCGACAGCTCCGACTTACTCACAAAAATGTTGAAGCATGCTTAGAGTACGTATAATCGCTTTGAATGTGTGAGTGAGTCGACCAACTTTCAACATTTGTTCCAAGTTGAAATTATCATCATCTGACAAGCCCTTTCCCAGCTATGTAGGGGTTGGTTTCCAATGTAATTGGATGCAGCTAAATTTAGTATTTGAATTGCAAAACCCAGTTACTGGTAATACGAAACCCCTTGGTAAGATTATCACACTGTTAAGCCACTAACTACCCGTAACGACTGTCAAAGATCTACAAATGGCAGCTGGGACCACAAAGGGACTCAGTATGTAATAGATGGTCACCCATCTACTGACCGACCTCAGCAAGAGTTGCTTCACCTTGAAGAGCGAACCGTGCGGCTGTTATTATTTAGCGAGCATCCTAAGCATCTCTCCTACTGCCGACGTTTAGCTAAAACTGAGCAGAGCATAGTAACTAGAAACGAGTGGTTTGTTAGATGTGTAACACTAGTGGAGAGAGATGTTTGGCTGGAAGTGTGAACAGCAGTGGCGAAGGTTCAATATAACTCGATTCCTACTGGCTTCCCTTCGAAAAATGGCACAGTCAGTATTCTATAGACAAATAATATAATCACATTAAACACTGTTTAAGCTTTCACGGTTTACAACTAAACTTATACTGTCACTTACGGGATATCTTCCGTGATTGTTCATTATTTTGAGCTCCCGATATCCCGTAAGTGACAGTATAAGTTTAATCACATTAAAGATAAGAGTATGTACTCCGGCTTACCTCTTACAAAAATTGACCCTTCGCTACTGGTGAACAGTCATCATCATCTGCCTAACGTTTCCCAACTATGTTAGGGTCAGCTTCCAGTCCAAACAGATGCAGCTAAATATCAGGATTTTATAGGAGTTGAAATACTGTATTTCAATGCTAATAAATGTCTACTGGGACGCGGGCAATCAATGAATAATCTAATCATGTTTGCCTCGCTGGGGATCGGGGTCGTTATGCGACAAATTGACGGTGTGGTTGTGCCCGCTTGGAGATGTTTTATTTAATTGTTCTGGTTGACTAACGATTCTGTTGATGCAACTAGCTGTTGTCTGTGACTTGTTTAACATCTGCCCCCAGTAAGGCAAGCCTACTTCAGACCTCGGGCGATGTGTCTTGCGATGTCGCGTCTAGGTGTCTGGTGGGAAGAAACGAGTAATCGAGATTCGACCCGAGCCTCACGATCAAGCGACACGCGCCTTGTAACTGCGGGGAAAACAAATAAAAGACACTTCTTTTACCACTTTTAGACCACTATCTAGCGCATGCCACGACCCTGCGCGCATGGTAAACTTGACGCAAATCTCACCCCCCCCTGAAGTCGTGAATGGGGTTAAAACTATTTCAGACAGAAAAATAAAAAAATGTTAAACAAATTCCGAAATAACTGCGATGAAATACGCGTCATTTTTCTGAAACCGTTCCAACCAAACTGATGTATATTTGATACTTCTCTCGCAGTCATACTCTCATTAATCACATAACTTGTGCAAGAACTTCGTAATAAGTTCCGCTAGATGTCGCCACTTGCTATGTCCCGAATTCTGACAAAGAATGCGTGTTCTCCAAGTTTTTCCTTTGTTAAAGCGTACGACCAATTTTCTTTATCGTGGCACGGAATTTTTTGATTTTACTTGGGGCTGGGGTAGATCGCTTGATATTGCTTCGTATAAACTATAATTTCATGGCATAGGCACTTAGTATGTGAGAGAGGCAATTGCGTTATTCCATCAGAGATTTCCCAGTAGCAGCCACGGAGTCTGGATTTGTGACTGGTTGATGGGAATAAGCTCGCCCACATTAACATTATATGGAACGGAAACGTAACTGGCGAAATGTACCAGTGGCGAAGGTTCCATAGAAATCGATTCCTACCGGCTTCCATTTGAAAATATCACAATCAGTATTCTATAGAAAAATAGTATAATCATATTAAAGATATGTACTCCGGCTTATCTCTTACAAAAATTGACTCTTCGCTACTGGGGTGTACAAGTAGGTACACCTGTCTAGCCTGTCACTTAGACTATGATTGTAAAGGATCAGAATTACAGAGTACATCGTCACACCATCTGCCTTAACACACATTAGTAACTCCAGCTTTCAGAATTGAAACATAACATCACCATCATCTGCCTAGCCTTTTTCCCTACCATGTTAGGGTCAGCTTCCAGTCTAACTGAATGCAGCTGAATACCAGTATTTTACATGGAGTGACTGCCTATCTGACCTCCACAACCCAGTTAGTACTGGGTAATATGATACCTATTGGAAGTCTGGTGGTCTAACTTTCGGACCACTGACTACCTGTAGCGACTGCCAAAGATGTACGAACGGCAGCCGTGCTTTTCGAGAAGAAAGTCTGAATGTAATAGGTGGTCACCCATCCTCGGACTAACCTCAGTAAGCACAGCTTTACCTAAAGATCGACCTGAGCGGCTGTTATTATTTAGCCATGAGCTCCGCAAATTAACATAAAACGCAATTACCTACCACGTCTGCCATGCTTGTTTCTTAGTTTCTGTCATTTAATAAATTCATTCATGCATGCAAGCGACCCACTTGCATGTTAATGAAACGTTTTCATTAAGTAACTTGATAAGTATTATATTCTGTTTCCATAATAGAACCTTCTTCCGGGTTCAATAAACTGTAGCCATTGGTGTGAAGACTTTATTTATTGGACTTGGGAAACGTTTATTTATTTTGCCGATGATTTTAGTTAAAAAGAACACTAACATAATATCACGAAGCGTTTAGCGGAGATAATATAAGATATTCCTGCCTACTGCGTAAATATAACTACATTTCGCCAGTTATTGTCTGTAACCAGTCTTACCAAGGGGTAGCGTATTACCCAGTGCTAACTGGGTTTTGAAGGTCAAATAGGCAGTCGTTCAATGTAAAATACTGGTATCCAGCTGCATCCGGCTAGACTGGAAGCCGACCCCAACATAGTTTCGAAAAAGGCTAGATAGACACTAGGCTGATGATGATTGATTGTTTTGTTGATTGTTTGTTACCAATGACCAAACATTTTAAGTCAAATAAATAAATATGAATACTCGAAACGGGATACGCGGGCGCTGTTGTATATCCGTGATCATGGTGCTTGCAACAGCGCCGAAATATCGGGAACTCATAAGAAACAGTAAACATGGTAAATATCCCGTTTCGAGTATTAATAATAAAGTTAGTGACCATGATAGTTTAAAATCTAAATAAATAAATGTTACGAACCTCAAGTTTTTTCCAAAGCAATCCCCCCCAGTACCTAATCCTTGTAACAAATAACACTAGCTGTCCGATCACTAGATCTTCCGGCAAGCGATCAATCTTTCAGTTAAAACTGAGCGCTCCCGATGCGGTCCGTACTACCCATATTGTTTAACAAAGTGTTTCTGTGAGCGGGTGACCTATATTGCTTATTGCTAGAATAAGATTTAGAAATGTAATGGAAGTAGAAACGCAATTTTGCTGCTCGTATTTCAATGTATATGCTGTGACTGGAGATTTCCTTAAATGGACTAAAGTCTCTTGAATAGACTCGGTTGGGACTTTATAAGAAACTAGTGGACTGTATATTTATAGGTGTAATACCACAATTAACAGATAGTGCTACGTGTGAAGACCGTACAAAGAAATGCCCGTAGTGGCGCGTCTGTGAGCTCAGTGTGTGGCGCGGCGCTCGCACAGCCGGGTTCGGTACCCCGAGCCCCGCGCTCTACCCGCGGCACGCGTATGATATGAGGCAGTCGACAGTCGACAGTCTCTTCTTCTTCATTCTGCAGCACAAACAATAACGATAATAATCCATACCATTGCAATATGGTATGTTATTAGCCAGTCCAGTCCAGTCAGCGAGGAAAAAGGTGGTAGGAGGCTGTCCAAGATGACTCTGAAATAGTATTGCTGACTTGAAATTGCTTTACTACTTTGACAACACAATCAATATAATATTGACACAGCTGGGACACAGGCCTCCTCTCTGTGTGAGAGAGTGGGTTGTAATCATCATCAAAAAGTCACTTTAAAAATGTATTTATTCACACAAAGTCATCATCTGCCGAGCCTTTTCCCAACTAAGTCGGGGTCGTCTTCCAGTCTAACCGGGTGCAGTTGAATACCAGTATTTTACATGGTGCGACTGCCTATCTGACCTCTACAACCCAGTTAGTACTGGGTAATACGAAACCCACTTCTTTCACAAAGAAAAGTGGCTAATTGGAACCAAACCCACAATCTTCATCACATAATTGGAGGCCTACACCATCGGGCCTCACTGTATGAATTGCAGCCAGCTTCTTTGATGATAACCTCTAGCTCATTAAAGTTAAATCAGCCATTTTACGTTTAAACGCTCGTTTACCTACAACTACTTAAAGCAAGTTTTTTATGGATATTACCATAACATCGTTACCCTCAGCAAATTATGATGTCAAAGAAAAAAAAACCAAATGACGTCGTCCTATCTGCCTAGTAACCCATCAACGCCATCCATCTTAAGACGAAGTGCCCTCTTTTAGACGTAGTCGTTAGGGTTGGCGATAATTAATTACTATAGTGATGGATGGACAAGGCATTACGCGACACCCCTGTAATAATCACTAATTAATTATTCCTTAACGTGCTGATAACTTTGTGGCGTGGCCTGTTATCTAGTTATTCTCGTTTTTGATTAAACATTGGAAGGGATTCTAATTTGACATTTATTTCATTACAATTTTGATCTGAATAAGCACTGCACTAGGTCGGCATTACCTCACCTCATTTTGATTACTAGCTGATTCCGATCCGAAGCTATAGAATAGAATGCTTTTATTTTGACCAACAAAGGATACAATAAATGTTAAACAAATAAATAAAAATCAATAAATGAACCATACCTATAGCTATGGTTGAGGTACTGATAATATAAAACCTCTACGTTAATACCTCAGGCAGCGCCAGAGCTGGCCCGAGACCTGCGAACCAGGGATGTGCACCGTTGACGCATAGTTGGGTACAAACAGTCTACTTGCGACTCGGCGAACATCCCTACGCAACAGTATTGGGCAGCTTCATTAGCACCCTAAACACATAATTATTATGCGTTTAGGTATAAAACAAAACAACGCCCTGCGTGTGTAATATCATAATATATTTTACACGCAGGGCGTTGTCGCGCATATTTGACACCGTAGCAATGCGTTACGATGCGAAGTATGCGTTGCAGTTTGGAAATGATCATAGAAATTGTAATTTCACAGAAATAATCCTGATTGACCCTACTTGAGGTAATACTGATCGCAGACACTGCTTTTAACTGTGCGTTAACCTTTATTTTCGTTTTTGATTAACGACATCGAAGGGATTTAATTTGACATTTCATGCGTGGTTAAATCTCGTGTGTTTACGGATTTAGTCACGTTTCATTCGGATTAGCCAGCGAATGAATAAATGAATGATATCTTTATTTGCTAGAATATCATGCGAACGAAACCTCACACCCTGTTCACAATCACAGGCAACCGTGTGTGACAAGTAACACGCGTGTCTGTCATTGGTTTCCTTAGTATACGTCACTTGTTTACCGTAGTGTACCCATCGCTTTGCAATTTGCGTTGTGGTGACTCGAAGGATATTCTAACACCTTCTTTCATTTGACTCCTCTGCAGTCAGTGTTGCAACACGCGTAATCCTGTAGCTCGCAAACAGAGCGCCAGTTCCCAAAAAGATCACGCGTCAATGTCAACAACAACTATAAACCGCTCTGATTGGTTAACGATAATACCACCAACCATGTCATTGCCAACCAATCATACATTGGCATTAGGTCTGACGGAAGATGAATTGATCAGGTTTTCAGACACAGTGTTGGTTGAGTAATCGCTATGAGCGTATCTACTTCTCTGTTGTCCTAGTTTTCCCGATCGATCGAGGTGTTCTACCGTTTAAACACTTTTATAAGGATTGAGGATATAGTAATAAACTTGTAGGATTTTGTAAGTTCCTTCGTGCTTTTACCCGATTTCGGCAAAGCCAAATTATATGATTTGTTCTTGGGAATTCTAGGTTTCATCTGAAGATAAATCCATGTGTCTTGTTCATGGTATTATTTTTAAGCAAACTGTGCAAAGCTAATTTTAGATTTCTGATAACTACAAAGCTAAGCTGCCATTAAAATGCAGATAGACTCACATTTATGCAAATGCCTTTTACAGCCGCTGTAATAACCCCATTTGTAGAGTTATGGACTGCAATTGTGGGAACCATCCTTCAATTGCAGTTCAAGTAAGACCAGTCTCAAAAAAATCCTTATTACACATGAAGGTAGTCACGAGTGCCATAATACCTTTCAATATGGAAAAGCATAGTATAATCAGCTAGTAATGTTTAATAATGCCGCAACTGACCTCGCGGCATAACCATAATCAGCCTATAATGTTCCCACTGCTGGGACACAGGCCTTCTCTTTATGAGAGGGAATGGGCTATGCCATAATCCACCACGCGGGCCCAGTGCGGGTTGGTAGATGTCACATGTTTTCGAATTTTTGGTTCTAGGACATGTTGGTTTCCTCACGATTTTTTCCTTCACCGTTTCGAGAGCAGTGGTGATGAAATAAATTACACAACGTAATGCGCCTGCCTGGGTTCGCACCGACGACTTACTGCTCGTAAGTCGAGGCCGCCACCACAGGGCCACTCGCTGCTCTCCGCTGTAATTGACTTCGCATGCTCAGTGCGGATGTGACAAGTCTTTGACAATATCATAATACGAGTAAGTAGTAGCCCATATTCTCGCACACAACAAAGCTAGTTCCCACTATAGTTCTGAAAACGTTCCACAAAGAGCACTAGAAATGATTCCACTTGTCTTCAACTTCAGCCATGTTACAGAAACATGGCTGCGTTCGCTCCGCGTTTGGAAGCACTTTAATAAATTATTCATTCGATAGATTATTATTCAACGAGCCCCACTGAATCCATTATGTTCGGACAAGATGTTAAATTATGTAATCGTTTTATTTGTTTATTTTTCTATTTGTTTGTTTTATTCTTTTGTAAATTGCAAGTCTTTGGTGTGTCTTTTTCAAAGGTATTTCTTCTTTTGTCTTGACGGCAACTAAGTACAAGAATAGTTCATAACCGTGAGAATCTTAGCCGGTGAGCTAGGCGTAATAGAGAATGACTGGTCAGCACCTGAATTGCACGAACGACCCGAAGGATTTTGCCGGAAATTCCTAATCCAGTGCTGCATATATTTGAAAGAATCGTCTTCTCAACAACGCAAATGGCGCAATAAATATTGTGGTTCTGTCAAAATAAAAGACTTCACAATTACTCCACAGGGTGGATTTTTAATGCATCCGATAAGGGCGCAAAATGTGACAAAATGTTCTCATTAATAAAATAATTACCATAACTAATGAGCACACAATCGGTCCCTTCTATCAGCCAATTAATAAATGAATAATTAAATTATGCTAATAAACGATAGGGTTCGCCAAGAGTGAAGTCAACCCTGCTAATTAATTCGTATGCTATAGGAAATTAAACCAACCGTACGTGGCTTCCTAATCTAAATTAAGCGTTTTCACGGCTAAACAACTAATTCTAAGACGCTTAAGCAAAGACGTTATATAGATAATTAAAAGTACAGTCAACCTCGTAATTGCTTTACCACCCTAAGGTTACATGTCACTTGCACGTCACTTCACTACAAAACACTATGTTTTGTACAATGTATTAGGTACAACATAATAGTTTAAACCCTAATTAAGTTTTGAATGACAATTAATTGAGAATTTAAAGCAATTACGAGACAGCACCACAAGTTTTGATCTTGAAGAAAGATGTTAGTTGAATCGATGGTGCCCACATGCTGGTTAAAAGGAAATCCATGCTAATAATATTACAAATGCAAAAGGAAATCTGTCTGTAAGCTTTTCATGCCTCAATGGATGAAGAGATTCCGTTGTTTGGCACACAGGCAGACATGAACGTCATTACGACAGGATAAATATTAAAAAAAAAAAACCCGAGCACGAGGGCAAATTTTTGGCATATTCTGAAGGCGAAGCCGTGGACAAAAGCTATTTGTAATATAATTATTACGCCACCAAAAACTGACACATTAATTACCGGAAACCATACAAGCACATTACAGTTTTGCCATAAACACTGGCCCGGCGAAGCGAGATGACATAGGTATTTACTTCCTTCCTCCCTCGTCCGTAAATCATCCCTTAGTAATACCCCGCTTAAGCTATCTGTCAAGGGGCAGACCACTTACCGTGTTATGACTTGAGCAAGGAATTGTACGGTAATTAATTACACCTAGTGACTTCTCGGGATAATTTTAGGTAGGCTTTTTGCTGTTCTGATCTTCATTAATTGTGTCAACACGAAATTTTTAGTCATAACTTATGTTATGTGCGAGATATAACGCCTCCACACATTTGTAAATATTCGAATAGGCTGCAGCGATCAGAACGCACGCTCTGGAGAAAGGAAATTCCTACCTCCAAGTTATTTGCGTCTTGTCCAGTCCAGCTTGTAATTACCTACTGGGAGTTCCCATTGCTGTTGAATTTTTTTGAGATACACAATGGGCATAAATTGTCAATTTGACGCAACACACGCAAACTAATAAACAGTTTCTTGATTTCAAATAGAAGCATGCTGAGCTTCGGTTCGGAGATGAAATTGTACTGTTGTTTTTTTTTACAGGCCGCATAAACGTTTGTTTAACGTTTGACTCATAGTTCGAATTTCAAATCTGAAAACGCCCCCAGAGCGTTGCAGTTTTCGAAACATATTATGTCGTGGTAAAATTATTAGCCAAGCGACATACGCAAGATAACACCGAATTAATTGGTGATTGTCTTCAAGTAGGTCAGATGCGTAATACTAGCAACCGGTGCGCGTGTATTACCAGATCTATGAACGTAGACAAAGCGAAAGGAGTATAAGGATCGTACGTAGCAGGTGGCGGTAGTTTCTGGTGGCCAAGTGGAAAGGGCCGTGAATTACAAGATGGTAGGTCGTAGATTCGAACTTAAGGGAGGTGCTTTACTTTTTTTAATTATTTCATCACCCCTGCCACATTGTAAAGGTAAACATCGTGTATCATGGGGAAACCAGCATAGCCTAGAACCGAAATTCGGAGACATATGACATTCACCAAGCCGCTAGGCCGGCGTGGTGGATGAAGGTCCACTCCCAAGAACGCCAGTAACCCAGCAGTGAGTAGATTATATGCTGATTATGCTACGAACTGTTCAAGAATAGTTCATTACGTGTTAAAAATAATAGTAAGTCATTGAAGCAAGTCTGCACATACAAACGAAATCTTAAACAACAAATTAACAAAGGCTGCGTGTTTCTAAACTGACGTCTGTCACACAGCTAGTGAAATGAACGTGACAGCTGCCTCTTGTCACGAAGATTTAACATTTCAAGTTTAGCGTGAAGACACACGGATTAGCTTTGACAATATCATAATGTAACACGCTTCTCATATCTCAAACAAACAACCGCATTACTGTCAGTAATTTCCTCGTGTTACTTCGCATATTTTCTATCTGGAACTTGGAGATTGGTAGGGACAAGAAAAAAGAGGCCTGGTGGCCTAACATGACGTGTATAGCTCTGACTCTTTCTCACACTGGAATTACTCCTGCTTTAAGACACCATAGTAACCCCCCTGTACCCAGTAGAGGTTGAATTCAGGCTGATATGCAGGATGATATCTTTGCTAGACATGATGCATCATGATCTGATTCTGACAGGAATCATTTACGGTGATCAAGTGACCCAACTTGATTGTTTATGTTCTCATAATTTGTACACTTCTTTTTACTTAATGGGCAAAAAGCTTTAAAAACATTCGTTACGCGAAGATAGCGCAACTCACCGTATGTCAGACAATTTCAGAGAAACAAATGTTCCGCAGGTAATCCGTTTACATTTACATAGCAAATGTGCTAAACTACACACGTAAGAAAGTCTGTTTGAATTTTATTACATTTTTGTAGGGTCGGGCAAGGTCACTGGAGATTCTAATCTCAAGACTGTTCTTGTGGTATTCCTTCTTTATGTCTTTTTTTATCTTCTCTACCTTTTTAATTCGGAGATACTGGTACAAATATTTCTTCGTACAGAATAGTAGTAGTAAAATCAGTTAATAACGTTCCCACTGCTGGGACGCCGTACCCACGCAGGCCCAGCGTACTGCGCATCTGTTTTGTAGTGGCACAAAGAGTACTACAGCGCCATCTATGACACAAATGAAGAACTAACATCAGCATTCTGAAAAAGCTATCCGCGACATAAGACCATTAACAAAAACCCAACGACAACAGACTGTCAGGCAGTAGTCCACCAGATACATCACCTGCCTGGTCGGAGGATCCTGCTTTTCAATGAAGTATTGAGGAACTTTACTTCATATTCTCATAGTTTAATTTCAACCTTCACTGTGGAAGCGCTCTTTTTCTATGATACTGTGGGAGTTGGGGCTTAATTAAAACCGTAGCCATTATCATTTCACACCTTTACTTTTGTCTTAACTTGATTTTGAATAGTGACTTTTTGACTTCCAAACTTCCAATTGACATTAGTGTGTACTTAGCACAAGTTTTCTATGTGGTTAACACAATTGGTAATTTAATGATGTGTTTCTCAACCAGTATCGAAATATTTGAATGTTTGATACACAGGATATCTAGTCCATATTCTGGATTTGCACAATACGTTTTATTTCCTGGGATGCGAGCGAAGCTGCAGAAAAAGCTAGTAATTTAATAAGCAGGAAGATCAAATCCCAAATCTCTACGAGCCGCGGGGACCAAGTGATTTCTAAGACCTGAGAATCCTGTTTATTTCGCCTTAAGAGAAGATCAAAAATACAAGTTCTCTAGCTTAGCATAAAATCATTTTATCTGCACTTACTTCCGACATTTTCAACAACATAGTAAACACAATTTCCTGGCACTGCTTTCAATATTAAGTTTGTAAAGTGCATCCCTTTCAGCGATGCTGCCTTAGTACACAAGTTTATCTAAGCTTTCCCTGTGACTTGTTTAATTGCGGGCTATTCATTACTTTGAAGCCGGTGATATATTTGTTACACCTACACTAATTGCGTGACACACATTTCTATAACAAACCGACGGATTTTCTTTCATCTTAGGTACACGATTTGATATGATGGCTTCTTTTCAACTTAACAAAAAACATGTGGTGAACATAGGATCTTACCAATAGATACTATGTCATTGCGGATTTGGATGTTTGTGATAAAATACAAATAAACTAATACTGTCACTTACGGGATATCTAACCATTATTCTAAGCTCCCGATATTTCGATGCTGTTGTTGCAAGCGCCATGATCACGAGATGACTAGCAGCAGTCATCCGTCATCAGTTTAGTTATAATCTGTGAACGTTTCAAACAGTTTGAAAATACAAATAGTCCAAATCCCGGATTAACTCATAGGATACTTAAATCTCCGGAGTGAGACCAAAGCCACCGGAAAAAACTAAGTTTGTAAAGTGCATCTTTGAACGATGCTGCCTTAGTAGCAGCGAGTTTATCTAAACGTCTCATTAAATGAACTTAATTGCGACGTTTCAATTCACTGCGACTTACTAATGCAGATTTACTGTAAGTTCTATGTGTTTAATTGTGGGTCATTTATTTGAAGCCGGTGATAAATCTGTAGGTAGTTAATTGCGTAACACCCTTTTCTATCACAATCTGAATAATTTTGAATGAAATTCCTATAATCTATTGGTTCATTTAGTTAAAAATTCATCTGCTTGTCAACTTAACACAATGATTATTTTTGAATAGCAAAGAGATTGTAGCTGTGGATATTAAAGGTGTAACACAAGAACCCTCTGATAGGAGAATTGCGTGTGACTCTTAAAAATCTACTTAATTATTGTAAATTGAATTCAACATATTGGTCTGAAAGTGGCGCCAGTGACTGAAAAGTTGTGTGGTAATCGGTTGTCGTTGTATGGGCATGTGATGCGGAGCAATGAGGAAAATGTCGTGAGGAAAGTTTTGCGTATGAATGTGAATGGGTATATGAGTAGAGGAATATCAAAGAAACGATGGATGGACTGTGTGAAGGATGATGTAGCACGAAAGGAGGTGTCTGATCAGATGACGAGTAATAGAGAAGTATGGAAGAAGAAGATATGCTGCGACGACCCCAAATAAATTGGGACAAGGGCAAGAGAATGATGATGATGAATTCAACATTTCGACTAGGTGCATTTGTTCCATCCTATTTTTTTTTCCAAGAAATGGGTACTTACTTTAGTCTATAATAAATATACATGTGCATAGTCTAAGAAGCGGCTCTGAGAAATTTATATTGAAAGTTGCGCAGTTCGTGCGAGACATTAATTGAATTGTACTAAGTCTTAGCGAAAACAAGCACGCTAAAAGTCAACCTACACATTCACCTACAGTTGCGGTAAAAATGTGCCTAGTCATGAAAAAGGAGGAAAAATTATAAGGTTTTCAGCTAATAATGGATGTGAACATACGCCGTCAGGGATAATTATTGAGCAGATGCTCGTTCTCATAGAATCATGACACTGCTGATTTAACTCAACCAGGTTCAAACGATGCTTTGTTTTTTTTAATCTATCCACTAATGCCAGATCACAGCTGAAGAAAAATGGGTCTCTCACAAACTGCGCCAAAACACAGTGTCCTCCACCTTCTGTTTTCCAGGTACGTTTCTTCCTAAATTATAACATTAGCGCCATAGCCATGATTTTAATTGAACGAAATGAGGAGAAACCTCAACCTCCTTTTCAAGTATGTAGATTCAATATTCGCAGACACAATGATATTATAAAGAAAGATGCGCTACGTTCATTCAGAGCGGCGTTCAAATATCGTTGCGTTAATGTTACGACTGCGATAGATAATACGGAACGTATGATACAGAAAGAGATAGCTATTGCGCTTGAAGTACTTAAATTACGACAATTGTCTGAATTTGTCTGCAACACAAAATGTCGGTTTCCTCATTACTTTTTTGAGAGCAGAGTGGTGTTGAAATAAGTTACTCCAAGTAAGGCGTCTGCTTGGGTTCGAACCCGCAACCTCATGACAAATCAGTCCTTACACAGTTACACACGACATAAAAATACTCCCCTAATGATCTAATTAAGTAGACCTTCCTTCAACCATAGCGACACTTCAAAAAGGAGAAAAGAAGACACTTGAATTACTTGACACTTGACTACAAGAAAGAAACTTACGACCTTTTCACTACTCGAATAGTAAAGGCATACGTGCAAATATTCCACGTATGTACGTGTTGTTAAAATATGCAAAATACGAAGAAAACTACGGAAACTCCAGACATTTGGGGGTCGAGGTCACGGCGCTTACGTTAAAAATACATGGAGCAAACGTGGGGTCTCCAATAGTCTGAACTGTCTTGTGTTTGTCATTTATTCAATTGGAGATCGTCTTTTATCCAATTGAATACAATCATTGGACTGTTTGTAGATTATTCATTTAGAGTGCCTAGGTATTTCTCTTAGGTTTTGTTGAAACAATTTTAGCTGGAAGAAAACTTTTTGGTTTTGATGAAATGCTTTTTAGATACCTTTGAAATCATTCGTCATGAATCCTTCGAAAGAAATACCGTGGCCCTGGAACACGAAGGGCTACTAAGGAACATGGATGGGTTTTAGTCATACAATCTGAATCAAGTCTGACACTCCCTTCCGCTCCGCTCAGAGTGGGAGGGGTCATTTGATGGTAAACCATCCGAAAAAAAAAAGAGAATTAATGAATTATACTAGTTAAAGACCAATTTTCTGCTTTATAATATTTTCTGAAGTAATTAGCAAATATTAAATAGCCTTCTTAGACCGGACTGCCCATCGAGTTGCAGCTGGTACGAAATACACGTGTATTTCTTAATGGTATACCAGCTGCAAGACGTGTGTGATTAGAAGTAAATTAACGAGTCTTCAGTAGTTCAGAAAGTTTGTTCTTTTATGTTTTTCAAGTTATATTTTTATAGAGCCAGTTCAACCACTTTTTATATTCTGATCAGGATTTTTCCCTACTGATAATTATTGAATTTTGACGATTTAGGGATAGCGACCACCATTTATGTCTTTTTTCTCTTTTTTAGCCCGTCACGTTCCACTGTAAGGCCTCCGTCACTCTTTTCCACGCTGCTCTCTATCATTGCCGGCTACACCTTTCAGTCCAGTGAACTTCACATTGTAAGCATACACGATACATAAATTCAAATCAAATAGGTCACCCAAATTACCTAACTACATAAAACTTGAAATGATCTATTCCTGCCACAGAGGTCATTTACACAAGCAAAGACATACGGGGTGATTTTTTAAACGTTGGTAAAAGTTTAGGGGTGTGTTGTACTCATGAAAATGAACAGCTTTTATTATGGGACCAACCTTGAAATCGTGAAAAAAAAGACTTGCTTTTTTCACATTATTGGTCGCGTAACTCGAAAAAATGTAGCCAACAGCAGATTTTTTATCATACTAGCTGTTGCCGGCGTGAAGTTCAGTAACTGTCCCTCGGGATCATACTACCGGGATAAAAAGTATTATATATGTTAATCCAGGTTTTAAACTATCTATGAGCCAAATTTCACCCAAATCCGCTCAGTTGTTTTCGCCTGAAAGAGTAACAATCATCCATCCATCCTCACAAACTTTCGCGTTTATAATATTAGTAAGACAAGATGTTATAATTTAGTCACCATAGTAAAAGTTGCTCATATTCCTGAGTACTTCACTCCCTTTAAGTATATGTCCACGTTTAACTACGTAACGTTAACGTAATGTAACGTTTTCATTGACCAATCACCCTGTATAATGATCCCAGACAAAGTTAATCTTATAGATTTATTTATGACACAATATTGTCCTCAGCATACATGAACGCCTCACAATAGCACACACGTTACCGGTTGGATGAGTCCATTATATCCGACACCACGGTATAAAAATAATCAGTAAATCAACTCATCATTCGCCTAGCCTTTTCACAACTATATTGGGGTCGGCTTCCAGTCTAACTGGATGCAACTGAACACCAGTATTGTATATGGAGGCTCCATGTAAAATACTGGTATCGTGGTAGTCGCTACATGCTGGAGCGACTGCTTATGTGACCTCCATAACCCAAACACTGTTTCAAGCTTTCACGGTTTACACATATATTATTATCTGTCCATATTCTGTCTATTTATTTTTCCATCCACCCGCATTCTCCAGTCAACCCGCGATCATGGCGCTTGCAACAGCGCCGAAATATCGGGAGCTCAAAATAATGAACAATCACGGAAGATATCCCGTAAGTGACAGTACTCCATAACCCAGTTGCTAGATAATACGATAGGTACCTCGTATTACCCACGCCATTACGCCAAACTTTTTAGTTTGATGGCGCTGGCGATGGAAAACAAGCGCTTTGTTTGTATAAATGTATAAATGTCAGAATTCCTCCTCGAGTGCCTGGTGGCTGCCGGTCCCTCTCGATACGTCTGGAGGGAACAGCAGCTGCTGGGCCGGTGCACCCTGGGCGTGGGTAGTGTCCTTCCCCGAGGAATGGGAAGAGATTCTTATTCCTCGGGGAAGGTTAGTGTCCACGGCTAATATTCTGACATGGGAGGGGTCCATTGTGGACCAAGGGGGCGTTGCTCCGCGTGACCCTCTGATAAGCAGAGGGCACAGCGGAGGAGCAAGGGCGGGCTCGGTGTGCACTTACCCTGCCTCCGAGCAGACAGTGAAGGACGCAGTCATTCGCTGTCCCCGTCGATATCGTAATCCCACCGTCGAAGTGTCGTGGAACACGTCTCGCGGCTTCGATTGGGACCGAGGGTCTTGGCTTAACCGCCCGGACCACGAGGTAGAAAACCTCTATAAAAAGTTACCCCGAATCTCAAGCGGCGGCGCACCGCGAGGAGATGTATGGCTGACGGGTTCCTATGGAAAATCAGTCGCTAGTGCGAACCACTGCCGGGCCTGGCAATGGCTTATCTGGGTACAGGGGGCACTGCCCAGATGGACTTTTTATTTCCCCCATACTCGTGGGAACAGTATGGTACACAAACAAACCCAAAACACGGCCGATAACGGCAAAGGAAGGGAGGAGAGAGATGCGGGGTCGGAGTCCGGCGCCGCATCCAGCGATGTGAGCGCGGGAGGCTCAGAGAGCTCCCGGCGCGGGAGGCCCCGGGCTGCTGCGGGGAACAGGGAGTTCCTACGCAAGCGGTCCAGGCCGGTGGGCGACCGAGAGTCATCGTCGGAGGGGGAGCTGGCCTCGGCTCGCAAGATCCCCACCAACAAGCGTGGCGGAATCCGCGGCAAGGGGAGAGGCCTCCCTGCCACCGAGAGGTCGGCGCGGCTTGCCGAGGAGGGGCGCCACCCGGGGGTGGCTGCCGGTCACGGGGTGGTCCGTTCGGGCTCCTCTAGTGACGAGGCGGGCGCAGACGGCGGCTCCGATGCAGAGCGTAAGGCCGGGCTGGCGAAGGAGGTGGAGGCGGCGCTGAGGGCTGTCTCCACCAAACAAAAGGCCTCCACCAGGCAAAGGGCCATACCCGCAGCGGTCGCCTCCATCATGGCGGCAGCGGAGGCCAGATATGTGGGGCCTCCGCCAGACGACGTGGCCAAACTGCGGGCGGAGGTCGCTCGACTGACGGCCGCCACGGAGCTTCTCCAAGAGGAGAATAAGAAGCTCCGAGCAGACCTGGCCGGTCTGCGCGAGTCCGGCTCTCGCGAGGCGCCCCAAAATGGGGGCCAGCAGCGACCAAGCCAGCCCTTGCCGGTGGAGAACCAGGTCCTGAACCTGGTTCGGCAGGAGCTGGCTGCCTTCCAGGCGCGGTTCTCCGTCCTGGAGGGCATTGTCCTGCGCCCCCCCCTGGCGGCAAACAAGGCGCCCCCGGGCCCGAAGGCGGCCACGTATGCGGCTGCTGCGGCCTCGGCACCGGGGCCGTCCAGCCATCCCTCCGGCAGGATCACGTCAGCCCCCGCAAAGCCGGCTTCAGCGAAACCGGCTCCGCTTAGGATGGCGGCGGCCCTAAAGCAGGGCAAGGCGGCGGCCCAAAAGAATGGAAGGGCGGCGAACGTGCCAGCGCCAGCCGCGAGACGGCCGCCACCGCCACCCCCCCCGCCCGCAGAGCCTTCCGTGGCCGAGACCGGGTGGCAGGTGGCCGGAGAGAGGGCGAGGGAGCAAAGGGCGGCCAAAAAGGCAAGGAAGCGGGAGCGAAAGCGCCGGCAAAAGGAGCGTGGCGTTGCGGCTAGGCTCAGCGCCCCAAAGACCGCGGCTGTAGTGATCACACTACAGCCGGACGCGGTCAAGAGGGGCGTGTCGTACCGCGACGTGCTCGCGAAGCTGCGGGAGGCGGTAGACCTCACGGAGCTCGGCATCGCCGGGGGCCTCCGTTACCGGGTCACTGCAACCGGGGCTCGGATGCTGGAGGTCCCCGGCGCGGCCAGTGGCCCTACCGCTGACGCTCTAGCCGAACGGCTCAGAGCGTCCTTAAACGCGGAGGAGGCCCGAGTCTCCAGACCCACCAAGCGCGCAGACGTGCGCATACTGGGTCTGGATGACTCCGTGACGGTCGAGGACGTGGTGGCCGCCGTTGCCAGGACTGGGGGGTGCCCTCCCGACCAGGTGAGGGCGGGCGCCCTGCGTCCTGACTTCGCGGGGCTGCAGACCATCACGGTCGGCTGCCCCGTGTCGGCGGCCAAAAAGATACAGGAGGGCCGAAGGCTCCTAGTTGGGTGGGTGTCTGCGCAGGTGAAAGTCCTGGAGCCCAGACCCCTGAGGTGCTTCCGCTGCCAAGTGGGCAACCATGCGGCATGCGATTGCACCTCGGAGGTGGACCGCAGCGATAGGTGCTTCCGCTGCGGTCAGCCCGGTCACAAGGCCGGCTCGTGCACTGCCCCGCCGCACTGCTTCGCATGTGCAGCGGCTGGAAAGCCGGCCGATCACCGGGCCGGGGGCAGGTCCTGCGCCCCACCCGCCAAAAACAGGCGCAGAGGTAGGCCCTCTGCCACCACCGTCACCGCCACTCCCGCCGCCGCCGCCGCCACTGCCGCCGCCGCCGCCGCCGTGGCTGTACCCCCGCGAGGGGCCCTGGAGGAGGCTGCAATGGACTCCGATTAATGGCCCCAATGCGCTTCCTCCAGGCGAATATCAACCACTGCGCCGCTGCTCAGGATCTCTTGCTCCAGAGCGTGGCGCAGTGGTTGATCAACGTTGCCGTGGTCGCCGAGCCGTACTTTGTCGTGCCCAGAAATGACTGGGTGGCGGACCTGGACGGTTCGGTGACCCTCATCTCGTTGGCCGCCGCCGGTACCCCGCCCCTTGATCTCGTCAAGAGAGGGCGCGGGATCGTCGCGGCACGGTTCGGGGAGATTGCCGTGGTAGGCGTTTATTTCTCCCCGAGCCGAACTCTCGCCAAGTTCCAGGACTCCTTATCGGAGCTGGGAGACGTCGTCGTCGATTTCGGTTCCCTCCCCGTGCTCGTCCTCGGGGACTTCAACGCCAAGAATGTGGCTTGGGGTTCCCGGTACACGGACCATATGCGGGGCAGGATGCTCGAAAACTGGGCCCTGGCGCAGGGCCTGGTAATCGAGAACCGGGGTTCCGTCCCCACGTGCGTGCGGTGGAATGGCGAGTCGGTGGTGGACGTTACGTTCGCCACCTCTGGCCTGTCGCCGCGCGTCACTGACTGGCGCGTTGTGGAGGAGGTGGAGACCTATTCCGATCACCGGTATATCCGGTTCGACGTCTCCGCCCAGACCCCAGACGCGCCGGTCCGACGGAACCCAAGTGGTCCGCGATGGGCGCTGAAGCAGCTGGACCGGGAGCTATTCCTGGAAGCCTCGATCGTGCAGGCCTGGGTGTCACCACCGGACAGGCCTGCCGACATCAACGACGAGGCGGAGTGGCTCCGGGAGGCCATGTCGGAGATCTGTGACGTGGCCATGCCCCGGGTCCGGCAAGGACGCGCCCGGCGTCAGCTGTACTGGTGGTCGCGCGAGCTAGCAGCGCTGCGCGAGGCGTGCGTTGCCGCGCGACGCCGGTACTCCAGGTTCCGCAGGCGCCGCACCCGACCTCCGGATGCGGTGACTGTAGAGGCGGAGCTGTACGAGGGCTACAGGGCAGCGAAGACCGTCCTCCGCGACGAGATCTGGCGGGCCAAGGAACTGGCCCGCAAGGAGATGCTGGGGACTCTGGACGGGGACCCATGGGGCCGTCCCTACAAATGGGTGCGAGAAAAGTTCCGGCCCTGGGCTCCCCCGTTGACGCAGAGTCTCCGGCCTCAGTTCGTGGAGGACGTGGTGAGCGCCCTGTTCCCATCGCGAGGGGAGCATACTCCCCCGCCCATGGCTCCGCCTTCGACGGTGCCTGGCGATGAAGCTGGCGCAAACGCGGACCACAGCGACGACGACGTCTACGACGCTCCAGAGGTGACCGAGGTAGACCTGAGAGTGGCGGTACAACGGCTCAAAGCCAAAAACACCGCCCCAGGACCCGACGGCCTGCCAGAGAAAGCCTGGGTTCTGGCCTCGGGGACTCTCGGGCCTCGACTGGGGGGGCTCTTTAGCGCGTGCTTGGAGAGGGGCCGGTTCCCGCTTCGTTGGAAAACGGGGAAACTGGTCCTCATCCAGAAGCCCGGGCGCCCTGCGGACTCTCCGTCCGCATTCCGGCCCATCGTGCTGCTCGACGAGGTGGGCAAGCTCTTTGAAAGAGTCATTGCAGACCGCCTCGTCGGGCACCTGAATCGGGTGGGTCCGGACCTTGCGGAGAGCCAGTTTGGCTTCCGCAGGGGGCGCTCGACGGTTGACGCCATCATGCGCGTGAGAGCCCTCACGACGGGAGCTGCGGTATCCCGGGGTAGGGTCGTCTTGGCGGTGTCTTTGGACATCACCAATGCCTTTAACACCCTGCCCTGGAGTTGCATCAGGGAGGCACTCCGGTATCACCGGGTGCCGACCTGCCTCCGTCGCACAGTCGAGGACTACCTGACGGACAGAGCCGTCATCTACCCCGGTCACCAGGGAGAATGGAACCGGCGAGAGATGTCGTGCGGTGTTCCACAGGGATCGGTCTTGGGGCCGCTCCTGTGGAACATCGGTTACGACTGGGTGCTGCGCGGCGACCTCCCTGACGGCGTCGGCGTAATATGTTACGCCGACGACACGCTCGTCCTGGCGGAGGGAGAGTCGCACCAGGCGGCGGCTGACCTGGCGACGCAAGCGGTTGCGACAGTCGTTGCAAGGATCCGGCAGTTGGGACTCGAAGTGGCGCTGCACAAAACAGAGGCCATGTGTTTTCATGGCCGTCTGAACGCGCCACGGTCTGAGTCCCACATAACGGTGGGAGGGGTTCGCATCGGCGTCGGGAGAACGATGAAGTACCTGGGACTCGTCCTCGACAGCCGGTGGAACTTCAAGGAGCATTTCCTGCGTTTGGCCCCAAAGCTGAACCGGGCAGCAGCCGCCCTCAGGCGACTCCTGCCCAATCTCAGCGGGCCAAACGCCTCCTGCCGGAGGCTGTACGCCGGTGTCGTGCGGTCCATGGCCCTCTACGGGGCCCCCGTGTGGGCCCTGAGCATTCGGACGCGACCACTGAAGCTGGTCGCATGCCAGAGGGTCATGGCTATCCGGATGATCCGAGGATACCGTACGATCGCTGGCGAATCGGCCAACCTCCTTGCCGGATTGCTGCCCTGGGATCTGGAGGCGACTGCCCTCCAGCGCCTCTATGAGTGGCGCGTGGAGGCGCAGCGCCGGGGCGAATCCCTGCTACCTCGACAAGTCGAGGCGCGGCGGGAAGAGCTCCGGCGCGATCACAGGGCAGTATGGAGGGAACGACTGTCGCAACCGAGGTCCGGGCACGCCGCAATCGCGGCGGTAAGACCCCTCTTTGAGGAGTGGCTGGATAGGCGTCACGGCGTCCTGACCTACCGCGTGACGCAGGTCCTCACCGGACACGGAAGTTTCGGGAGGTACCTGTGTCATATGGGGAAGGAGGAAACGCCTGGGTGTCACCACTGCGAGGACCGCCCGGAGGACACGGTGGAGCATACGGTGCAGGACTGCTCCGCTTGGGCAGAGCACCGCCGTGTCCTCACGGCGGCGATAGGCGGAGCCCTCTCGCGCCCGGCATTGGTCGAGGCCATGCTGCGGGGCGAGACGGAGTGGGAAGCGGTCGCCTCCTTCTGCGAAGCAGTCATGCTCGCGAAGGAGGAGGCGGGCCGCGTGAGGGAGAGGACAGCGTCCTCCCTCCACACCAGCCGCAGTGGTAGACGCCCACGGCGCCGGACGTCGGCAGACGATCTCCGGCCACCGTAGGCGCGGGCATGCGGGCGGCGAGTAATGGGCGACTCGCTGTCCGACCATGGACCATGCCCGGGTCGACGGCGCGTTGTGTTCCACGCGCGCCTCAAAGAGTGTCAGCATAATGACGGGGCCCCCCTCTAGAGGGCCAAAGCCTGCCGGGGTCGCGGGACTCATAGAATTACCGTGACCCTGGAACATAAAGGGCTACTGAAGGACACCGTGGATTTTAGTCAGTACAAGTCTGACAGTCCCTCCCGCTCTGCCCTGGGTGGGAGGACTCATTTGATGATTTTACCACGTTAAAAAAAAAAAAAAAAAAAAAAAAAAAAAGATATCCCGTAAGTGACAGTACTCCATAACCCAGTTGCTAGATAATACGATAGGTACCTCGTATTACCCACGCCATTACGCCAAACTTTTTAGTTTGATGGCGCTGGCGATGGAAAACAAGCGCTTTGTTTGTATAAATGCCTATACAAATAATCTAGTAAACAACTGACCTTAAAACTACTAAATTACTGTTACTACTATAAGTTGTAAATTTAATTCTCGGTAACGGCTGAATCCTCGTTATGGAGAATAAACTCCTTAATCTTGATTTTAACATATTATCATACCATGTGAGCTGATTCCGACCATCTAGGCATCTGTTACCAGTTGAATTACTGCTGCCTACTGTCTACTGTGCCGCCGACTAATCCAACCTATGCGACGGATTATGAACTGTAGGTACATACGATAAAATTGTTGGCTTAGCAGGTAAGTAATGGTCATCCAATTAGTTCGACGAAGGGGATAAGGGTCATTAAAATGTTTGCGTAATTGTTATAAGAGCCGTCTGGCAAATTAATTTGGTAGGTGGTACTTTTTCAAGCTATAATTTTATGTGGGTGTTGATATTGTTGGTTGTTTTATAGCTTTTTTTTTAAGTGACATTGAATAGTCAATATCATTGCATTACCTAACGACTTCTTTAAAGATTCAAAGCTATTTCCGAAACGCACACCTTTTGCAATCCTGAGGTATGTAGAAAACTTGACCAGTATCCATGGGGTGTTATCAAACTCCGACACATCGTTTTAGGATTATTATTTGATTTAGAGCACTTTTATTTAAACAATACACCGCTGTCAGAAGTCAGGGTCGATTGTCTGCTCTTTTCTCATATTTAGTGAAACGGGATAAAAACAGTTCCAATGTACAATTAAAGTTAAACTGTCTGTCTGTCCACTTATCATCAGTTGTACCAATGTAGTGTCACTATTAGGTTTGCGTGTGAATAGTGCGATAATACTAGACGCCTCTCATCCGCTTTTCACTTTCCCGAGTACGAATTTAACTTTAGATTCTCCGCTACAGAATGCATAATATTTATTTTGAAATTCTAGAGCTGAAAATCCATTTTGCTTAAAAGGAAGTGTTAGGATTTTGTAGTGTTTATTGAATCGTTCTGTACGATAGTACGATTCATGAAACAACTTAACTAGTACCTATTCTAGAAGTTTTGCTAGTTAACTAGCATAGCGGTATTTTGGGTGTCAGTGGTCCAAAGTCTGGAAATCAGTTTTACCATTTCATCAATAACTAAGTACAATACGTACCTACAGCAGCCATTACAGGGGGTCGAGGAACATTCACTGTTCAAGCACAAATACGAGAAGGTTCGACTGTTTTACATTCAGTCGAAACCAAGTCTGGATTCTCAGCTCAGCGACGAAAGTGCAAAATCCAACAGTGCAATAATATTTGGGTGTCTCCTAATGTTAGTGAAAACAGGCTTAGCAGTAGTATTATAGTCGTACGTCGTACCCATTGTTTTATTCAGGCTCTGCCGAATGCGGACGCCTCCTTACGGTTACCTGTGTAAGAGACCGTCCACACAGATTCGATGCGGTATTTCAGAAACCTTGAGGTTCCTCTACCTCCTGATAAAAATCGATAAGTAGATGTCCAGGTAGGGTACCAACGCTCAAACAATAATTAACTAGGATCGATGATATCATGAAATAATACGAGTATGTATTAAGCTAGCTAGTGTTTTCAAACTAAGTTCAAGAGCTGTTAGTGTCAATATTCCATACCAATGATGACACTGACATCTCATGAACGCAGTTTAAATGTGCTGATCATTTGTGAAACTTGCCGTTAGTATTGATTCAGGAAATGACCCCAAAAACAAAATATAATAACAGTGCGTGTGTGAAAGACTTTAACATATTGAACTAGGACGGAGCACTTGTAAAATTAATACGGGGCTCGTATTGACCCATATTTAATAATGGCCCCAGCTATTGGAATCTACAAACGTGAGGTAAGCGATACCTTTATGTTCCAGAAGGTACCTAACTTTATGAAACATGTAGGTACTATGTGGTGGGCCAATCTATTTGGAATGAGTCTTCTTCTGATGTATGCACTTAGTTAAATCAAATCAAATCAAATCAAATCAAATAATTTATTCGCATAATATGGGTCAACATAGATGGTAAATAAATAAATGTTACATTACACAATATAACATTAAGGATCCTCATAATAACCATTTCTGGTATACGAAACATAAAATAAAGCCTTTTAATATAAAAAATTACAATAAAACGGAATGGATGACATAACTATACATTTATACTCTTTTTATTTTTGTTGGATAATAATTTAACTAGGTATTATTGCACTAGAATAGGAATATAGCCGAGTATCTATGAGATAAAAATCATTGCATTTTAGTATAGGAGACTGACTAGATGTAAAGTATTGGATTCAGCTGCATCCGGTTAGACTAGAAGCCGACCTCAACATAGAAGGGTAAGGGCTTGGCAGTTGATGATGGTGGTGATGATTCCGATAGAAATACCGTTAGTGTAGCTACCTAACATTAATACTAAATGTTACTAAAGGGATGTCATCAATATAATCATCATCATAACATCGAATCACGTCTGTAATCCCCGTAGGGTTAGGTAGAGGTGTACCTAATAGTACACCGACATTTCGCCAGTCCCATGTAATAGGGAGCGAGCCTACTGCTATCAACCGGGCACGAATCCAAACTCCAAGGCTGGTAAATCATAAATCATAAATCATATTTATTTCTGCAATTAGGTTTACCAAACTCTTTTACATGTCATGTTTTGTTTTAAAGCTAGATGGGGCCGGTGTTCGTACCTGACTACTCTGAGAAGAAACATCCGAAACAAACTCAGAGGTCACCGTCTCTTTTAAAGTCCAGACATTGCTCAAGTCATATGAGGACCATGTAGAAATAATAATAGGTCTTTTGAAGAAATAACCACACAGATTTGAGTGGACCTGTCCAGACAGTGCAAGCATTTGTCAGTGATCGTGTAGCTCAACTCATGATCCAAGGAGCTCAACGACACGACGAACAATACCAAAGAAAGGACATTTGGGTAGGCCGCATAAAGTACTCAAACTGCCAGACAATCGTGAAACTAATTAAACTAAAAAATAAAATAATAATAATAGTATGACCCACGTAGTCCTCATATTTACAGTAATAAACAAATAATTACAAAACAACACTTGAAAAAGTAAAGTAAAGTAAAGTCAAGAAAATAAAATTAATAATAATAATACCATAGGTACTTGAAAAAGTAAATAATGTCAAAAAATCTAATAGTTATTAAACTTAAATTCCCGTTGGTAAAACCCAACAGCACTTACTGCCTACTTTTTTGCCCAACCAGGGAATCGAACCCAGGACCGCAGAGGTCACTTTAATTTTAACAATTTATTTTCCCACATCGATAAACATGGAGCACGCACAACACATAAATTGTTCCTTTGTAAACTTTAGCATGAAATATTGAAATTCCTATTTAAAATATCTCACGTCAACCGCAAAATGGGACCTGCGTCAAACCTATTTTATATTGTGGAAAATAACAAGGCACGGTGTAACAAAACGTTATTTTTAAACAATACTAGCACTAGCAGTGGCCTACGACTTTCGTCCGCATGAAATTATTATAAAAGTACTATGTTCCGTTTTTGCAACATTTTTCATTGATGCTCCGCTCCTATTATTCATAGCGTGATTTTATATAGCCTAGTGCCTTCGTCAATAAATGGGCTATCGAATACTAAAAGAATTTTTCAATTCGAACCAGTAGTTCCTGAGATTAGCGCGTTCAACCAAACTAGCTCTTCAGTTTTATAATATTAGTATAGAATACGTAGAGTGTATTCAAATCCTTGTTTCCCATTTCCAATTAAATGAATCTCAAACTTTACTCTTGTATCAATAAATTCAGGTCAATTTCAGAATGACTACTTAGCACTATGATGAACACTTAAAACGGGATATTTACCATGTGTACTATTTGTTTTAAAAACTTAGGTATGCATATGACTACTTAGTACCTACTTCTGAAAAAGTTTTAACTCACAACAAAAAAAAAATTAAAATTAAAGCACAAACTAAAGTTTATGTGTTTGTTTTAAAGTTGATTGTCCAAGAATAGGTAGGTACATAAAAGAATTTACAAGTTTGGAAACTATACTCGAACGCAGTAGATACACCTACGTTATTCGTTAGGTCCACATCAGTATATCATTTTAATAGTTCTTGGCACGTAGCGAAGCACTCTTTATAATACGTATTAAAAATAAAAAGCGCTTATTTAATAGATATTTGTGACGCAATACGGAAATTATCTACAACTAATGTCGCAGTGTGACTCGCTATTTGTGAATCCACTCTTCTTCCAAAAGATATGATTGTGTTTCTTTATTTTTTTCGCTATTAAATTTTTGTTTTGAAAACAAACAGATTTAGATTTCCCAAAGTAGGTAAATGTTACAAGCATTTTTAAGTAGGTACCTACTTGATTTTAATATCTTGTTATCGATCGACTGCGCAAATTCGAAAAATGATCTAAAAAACATCTCTTTTTACTGACCTTATTCTATTTCATGGGCTAATTATCATAATTTTGTAGCTTTTGCTCTGAACAAAAAGATAATACCGCGAAAAAAAACAACTCGTAACGGTTCCATAGAATAGACTAAAATAACTTTTTAAATGATAAAGCAACACAGACGAACGTCACACTCCATTCTGCCTATAAGTTACCGTAACGACCGAAAACTAGTCGTAGGCACTTACAATGAAAATGTTTGTCGTAAACGTTGTATCAAAAGATATCGAAAGACATGACGGACAGATCGTTTGAACATCTTGGATTTAGTAGCTCTTAGCTCACACGCCGGAAAACGACAGCATTAGCTTTGATCGACGAAATAAAATGGCGTTTTGTTTTGGCGCGAAGATGAATAGTTTTCATGGTAGTGTTGATTTCTAAAAGTGTTTCTTTAATGATCAGTGAGCGAGGTTCGCGTGGCTTATTTTTGGGTTAAACACATTTGAACTTTTTGCCATCGATACGCTAAGAAGATGAATAACCAGCTGTATTTTAATAGATACAATATCATAACAACTGTGGCTATCTAGAGAGCACGCACAATTATTTTAGGAGAAGTTATAGGCATTATTACTAACACTAGTGTAAGCTCGCAATTGTACTAACAAATATGGATGTTATCGTATAATGAATCTGAAATAGATGATTTATGATTATTACCTATAATAAGCCTATATTTAACCGTTTTTTTTCCGTTGAGAATATCTGGAGCCAAACATTGTGGAATTCGCCATCAATAACATTCAACTTGCAATTAACGGAACGATCTCCATTTTCAAGCGCCCTCTGTTTCCGGGGTCTTCATTGCTAGGCAATTTTGACCTTTATAGTTATAAAAATATTAAGAACGAACGAAGAGTTTTATGCATTCAGGCGCCTGTATTTTACGCTAAGATAAAAAGTTTCACCCTAAATAATTTCCTACGTTTTAAGATACGATACCTTAGAAGCCTAGTCCTCTTATTCAGCTTGTAATTCAGGTAGTATTTTGCATGCTAGCTTTAAACGCAAGTTTCGTGCTTTGTGAATATTTCTAAGTCATAAGTCTAGCCTGCGTTCATTGTTTGTTGTTTCCTGGCTTCACACAACAAACTTCAGACTCCAGCACTCAGTTTTACCGTGCTTTTAAAACATGGTGTCAAGATAAGTAGGTAACTAGATACTTTACACGGTCAGTCAAGTTCAAGACACACTTCGCCTCGTTAGCTACTGTCCACACTTCAACCAACTTATCTGTGCAGGCATGAAAAATAAAATAAATGTACCAAGATTGTCATATCGATCCATTTTGACAGCCCCACCATGGTTATACTATACCACAGCTGTTCAGTTGGCTAACCTTGGGTTTGTGTAAAAAAATATATGTTAGACGGTAATTCACAGGTTAGCCAAATTAATAGATAGAAATAAAATAACTGTCAAAGAACGTAGCGAGTAGCCATGTTTTTTACTTGTTTTTACAACACAAATTACATGTTGTGAATCTCTCTTGGATGTCACAAACAAATGCTCGGAAAAATGCGACACAAGCCTTTCAGTCGCAAAGCAACTCGACCCTAATTGCTGCAGACAGCATTTCCGCCAAAAAGTGCTCTTAAATCTAACAATGTACACATTAGTTCAAATACCTAAATAATTTCTAAATCCTTATACGAAGAGGGAATATAATTCTTGAGCTTTGCCACTGCAATGCGGGTCTAAAATATCCAGGGATGAGGAACATTCTTAAAGAGATTATGTTAACCTCATGGTTGAGTATCCTAACAGTATCCTCATTTGTTAGGTTTATCGTCCGTTTTATCATGTCCGTCCTCTGCCCTTTAATGAGGAGTATTTCACAAAATAGAGTAATAATATGATCCTTAATGATATCATATGAAACTTCTAACAATTCCTGCTGTTCAGTATTATAGATAATTGATGAAGTTAGAGCGGTTAACTGCCCAGTAAAAACAAATAATATAACATCGCGCCTGTATCCCAAAAAAGGTTTAGACAGGGGGCGAGCCTTTTGCCACACTTAATATAAACCGAAAATCCAAGATCGGAGTCTTGCGAGAGATTTGCGGTTTATGTATAGGCTTCTATCTGGAAAACACGATAAACACTTATGGTTGTTAAGCAAAAGGTTTGTGCTTGATAAGCGTTTAATTAGGGTACAAGCTTATGACACTTGTATACAAATGACATATTCATAGACTAGAATAAGGCGGCATAATTCAGACAGCAGAATTCCTTACTACATACAAAGAACTGCCTACGATTTTTATTATTATGACTTATTCTCGTACCTACTAAGAAATTGCTGAAGAATCCATCATAATTCATCCAAAAAATACTATCGAACCAATGAAAACAGGTGTTTGGATAAACACATAGATATTTTACAAAATTACCCACGAAATATTGTCTACTCTAGATCGTAGCCGCACTGGCTGTCGTAATAACTAATACGAATTGAATATTACACGTGCCACAAACTATAATAAACTCCTACCGCAAGCAAAATCGCTACGTTATAAATTAAATTATTTTTTATTTTGAGCAGCCATTATGAAAAAAGCGCGGTAAATTAGAGCGCGAAAAACTAACGCGAAAATCACACGGGCAAAGGAAACGTCTATTCTGACGGTGAGTGTGCTCTTCATCACAGTCTAGTTACCGCACAAACATGTTGTATTGTAATGGAACCTTCTTTGATACAGTCAACAATGCCCTAACGTACTCTCCCACTTATTTCCCTAATTCCTATTTAGTCACATTTCTTTTCTGGCACACACGTTTCCGAAAACTTCCAATAACGTCCCGCGGGAGATTTAAAATACGACTTTATTGAACGACGAACACATTTATAATTCAAATTTTGAGATGAATAGGAATAGCTTATTCCGTTTTCCGACAAACTCAAGTAGATAGTATTTTCAAGCTGGTAACATTTAATGTGTTGTAAGCAATGTTTATCACAGCACAGAACAAGTCGTTTCATTTAAATGGTGCGCTGGCACGTATGCCTAGCTGTATGCCTTTGGTTCGGCATCGCTAACTTTATTTCGCGCCATAATTCCTTCTATAAAAGAAGACTTTATGGTTATGTGCAAAACAGTACGGCAACCGTTTAGTGGTTTAACGATGTTCCCGTTTTCTTTTGCCGCAGCTACATAAGGTATTAGTTTTTTGTTCTTCTTTGTTTTGCAGATTTACCTCAGGGTCTAGGTCGCATCGTTATTGTGAAAAGGCAAAGTTCAACCAAGCTTTAGCACAAATAAAAATTCGCTCGCCATCTTTGTATCTCAGAAATAGAAAACAAACGTCTGGCAAGCTCCAGACGTTCCAGTAATAGCCTTGTGGCTAGCTTCTGTTATGTAAACAGAAATAGCTGGTCTGATGGATTTTATTTGATGTTTTTATTATTGTATTTAATACTATGTCATGTATTAGCTTCGAATGATATTTATGGATTCAAAAGTTTGCAATTTGAAATTATTTCTTATTCTGATTTACCAGAAAGCGGTCTATAGCCAAACAAAAAAATAACAAAAATAATCCATAAAGCCTGCGCGGGAAAATTGACAGCTGACTTTCTTTTTCGTTCCATCATGACTTCATGAGTCAGTTCGAAAAGTTAATATGCCAGAGTAAAAAGTTTTTATTTCTTTTATTGAAGTGTTGCCCTTTACCCCAAACTGTAACTTAACTCATACGTTACGTAAATAACATCGGCTTTAGCGTAGAAATTATTTGATAATCTGGTTTTATTTGTTGAGGTCTGACGAGCGGGTCTGACCTTAATTGAAATTAGGGTCTGCTGTTTTTTAGCCCTCGGATCTACATATTTTGTTTATCTTGTGTCCTTCCTCGCTTATTGTAACGGGGGTTAGGAAAGACCATCTAGGGGAACAGTGAAGTATTTAATTTTAAAAACGGATAGAGCTTTAATTTTCCTGGTGTAAAGAAATTAGCTTAGAATTAGATTACAAAATGACAACGTTTTAAATATTGCGTTTTTATAATCTACTTATTGCAATTTGTCTTAAGTATTATTTGTAGTGGATTTACCATGTTTTAACAAACAACGTTAGTCTGACCGTAATTTCTTTATGATTCTACTTAACATTATATTTCTAAATGCGCCAAGATAATTCGAGAATTTATTAATTTGTTGTTTGTAGATTTGGCACATAATAATCAACGTAGGTAATCTATTCTCGTCTTTGGCAAAATTCATTCATTCATTATATTGTAGGTAGCGTTTCAACAAGCTGCTTGGCAAGTCCCACAACTAATTTACTATTTATGTCACTTCCATTCATTTACCGTAATTCACTACTATGGGAATTAAGAGCTATCGAATCAATTAGGTTTGTTGATAAAATCTGCGGTATGAAGAAAATTGTTGAATCTTCATCATAACGATGATGAAGAACCAAACTCCCTACCTACCTATTTTCTATCCGTATAACCTGATGCCTATTCTGGTCCAGGTAGGGCTTCAGTCTAATCACATACCGCTGAATATCAGTATTTTGGGTAGAGTGATAGATAATATACGGCTACATCACATCGCTTAAGCAATTATGAGCTATGAAAAAGCTTTTTACGAACGTGATCGTCCCAGTAAATGCTATCACTACCTATTCCAAGCAGTATTACCAGACATTCCGCCCTTAAGACTGTCAGCAAATTATAGGCATTAGACAACAGACATATTTTCAGCCTTGTATTCAAGGCGAGCGACGCATCGGCAAACGCCCTGTTATTGCAAGTGTCTCAAGCGCCTGCAGAGGCGGCGCAAGGCGTAGGCGACGTGGGCTACCGCCCACGGCCTCGCGGTACGAGGGCCTCGCACCTCAAAAACTCAATGACAAAATTGGGACCGGAACGAAATCTCCAAACTGTACATGGCCAATTTTGGTCAATTTATATTTTTTGTTGACGCGCACTCTGTTTTATTTTTTTTATTTTTCTAACACAGCGACATCCTTCGTTCTTGTACGGACAGAAAGCCATTGTAGTTTCTGATATTTTAAGCTAGATGGCGTTGTTTCGTATAGGATTACTAAAAATGTTTCTGCGATGGGATTTCAAGTGAATTATTTGCAGTTTATTTTTTCTGTGGTTGAAGTGAAAGCTGTTGGAGTTTTGTTTCGTACGTAATATTATATACCATTTTGTTCCTGAAATTATGGCCTTTCGAATGATACATGTGAATTCCGAGTCGATGCCGATTCCGGGCCTCGCTAAATGTACTTTGCCCACATAAAATTTTGGTCTTGCCCCGCCACTGAGCGCCTGTCCCACCGCCGAGGAGGAGGCGACTAACTATCAACTACCTTCTTGTTCAAGAAACGTTCACGTAGGTCCCATGTCATCCAAACATCGCGCCTGTAACCCCTGAAGGATTAGGCAGAGGTGGACCTTATAACACGCCCAAAGGAGATTGACAAAACGTGCCCCAAAGCGAACATAAATAAATATATTACAAATAATTATAATAAAAAGTTAAGAATTTTGTAAAATTATTAACGTATAGTACGTTAATAATTTTACCACTAGTGTTACACATCTAACAAACCACTCGTTTTTAGTTACTAGCTCTACTCAGTTTTCGCTAAATGTCGGCAGTAGGACAGATGCCTTAGTACTTGAGTATTGTTTGTGGTATATCTATGTCAATGTCAAATATCGCATAACTATATGTACCCTAAAGACCCATTCATGACCTAAGGTGATGCGTCTAGGGACCCGCGCGATTCTCATGTTTCCTTCGCCTGAGAACCACAAGTCACGTCGCGATGACTCGTAGTATGCTCAACTTCTGTTATTTGTTTTTTTCCGCAGTGGTTGTCGCAACTCGTGTAGCAGTCAAGCGTAAAGCTCGTGGCCAAGGGGTTATGCGGATCGTATTTGCAGCGTATTTCATGTCAATGTCGAATGTCGCAGAAACACAGCCATAGAGTTGTGCCGTGATCGATAAAAATGTAACCTTTCGTTGTTTTTAAAATCAAATACACATTAGCAATAACCTAGTTTCAGCACGTGAAGGTCAATCTACACAATGGTTATGACAAACCAATGTCAATGTAAATGCATTAGAATCGTGACTCGTACTGTAACTTGTTTACGAGTACGCTGTTTGATCGATATCAAATGAAATATGCAGCTTTTCATTTGTCTTCGGCACGATAGCATGAAACTTGATGGAGAAATTGAAAATAAATAGGAATAGATATCGAACAACAAATCAGTTATGATGCCTCCTCGTTTTAACCTTTACAACATTATTTTTAATATATGCGAAACCTGAATATAGTTTGTTCAGAATAAGTAACTGAATCGATTCCAATAATTTTTAAACATGTTATATTTTGTCCCAAAAATATTTTATAAACGTTACAAGTTGGACACCGAGCGACACTAAGTACAATCATTTAGGTACCTACTGCAAAATTATCATTATAAATGAGCTAAAGATGACGCTGGAGGCGCGCGTGCGGCGGCTCCGCGTGGTGACCACGTTTTTGTGCGGAGAACCAAATAACAGAACAAGCTTATAACTTTGTGATTTTTCATGAAACAGTTTTGAAATTTTGTACATAGATTCTTTACATAAAAATACTAGACACGTGTTCAGGTTTCGCATATACTAAAACTAATGTTGCATAGTGTATGTGCTTCGGCAACTTCGCCTGTATGACACTCGGCAATAAGAAGATTTTTTTAAACCGAGTGACCTTCGCAGATAACCTCCTACATCCAAACATAAAAACTTTATCTCTAATATTAGTGTGTTGCATGTTATAGTATGCAGTACAAATAAGTAACAAGTTACCGTTTCTCAAAATATTACAAGCTACAAAAGATTGTATTGTGCGTCCGTTCGACGCATGTTTTAAGAATAATCGGTTACGTCACCGTAGCGGCGCGGCGTAGCAATGACCTCTTCGCGTTAGCTACGCGGGCCTACGAGTCGTAGCAAACATTACTTATTTATTATACCTTATTTATTATCGGCTTATATGTTACTAGGGCGTTTGCAATTTGGAATTCTTCTTCTGCCACTTTATGTTAGTTGTGTTAGACCAGTATGCAGCCACCTGTACAGCTCCAACATTCGCTTCGTGTATATCCTGAAAGGTGCAAGTGGTTGTACAGGATGAGCAGAACAGGAGGTGAGGCATAACCTGCAAAGAGGCTCCACACTGGCATCCTGTTTGGAATCGATCGAGGATACCACATTTGGCCAGATTATATCTACAGCGGCCAACCTGGGCAGCCAATCGGTTAAGAGATTTCCAAATTGGCTATTGCAGTTTGTTTCCAGGCGACAGGTGTTCTTCCGGGTTGATGAAGCGGAGGATGGAGGGATGGTATTCTTGTTTCTCTACAGTTCTCATTTCTCGTCTGACGCACCGTGTTCTAACGGTCGTTGTGAGGGGTTAACAGGGTTAGGACATAGCATACCTATGTATACTATGTCCTAACCCTGTTAACCCCAGACCATTAGACCATTGTTGATCAGACCATTAGCGTGAATTACTTCAATCGAGGGAAGGTGGTAAAACCGACCAGGCTTCACTGCAAATGGTTCTCTATCAGCTTCGTACTTGTACTTGTTTTTATTTCCTCTATTAGCAGTAGTAGCAGTGCTATCAGCAGGGTTAGGATCTTTTTACCCCGATAGTAGGGACATGCGGATGAAGCCGCAGGCAAAAACTACATACAACATAAAATTAACTTTACTGCTAATAGAGGAAATAAAAACAAGTACAAATACAAAGCTTATAGAAAACCATTTGCAGTGAAGCCTGTTCGGTTTTACCACCTTCCCTCGATTGAAGTAATTCACGCTAATGGTCTGATCAATCCGATTTGCAGTGGGTTTCATTTTCCAGACACTAATGCTCTCCAATGCTCATAGCTAGGAAGTCAATTTTTCCAGTTGGCGGTTTATTACGTACCATTAACTATATAAAGTTAAAACTATACCTTAGTTGTTACCTTATTCGTAATATCTTCAGAAAGGTCAGGTGCGTAGTACTTACTCGCAACCAGCGTGCGTGTATGATCAGGTAGATGAACTTGGATGAAGAAAAAGGAGGATGTAAGGGTCGTAGCAGGTGGCGTTCTGTTGTTTCAGCCTCCCCCCATTGGGAGAAAGACGTCAGTAACATAAGGTTTACATGCTCAATGAAATAATTTGCAATTAAACTAATTTACCCCTTACTACAGCACCAGGAACCACATCTTAATAAAAGTTATAATGTAAGGCGCTAAACTTTGTTACGTCACAAGGTATAAAAGACCATCCACCATAGGAAGGGCGGCAACTTTGGTTCCCCTGGGAGAAACTAATTCCGTCATTCGGAGTATTTCGGCGTGCGCTCCTTCCGGAAATCCCATATCCACCGTCCCCCGAAGCCGAGCTCATGTGGTTTAAGTCTGAAGAAGTTCAACGTAACTCTCCATGTAACCTCCTTAACCACTTGACCACGAGCTGCACTTTCAAGCGACGCATGTCACGCGTCACCGAGATGTGACCTGCGACACGTGTTTCTGGACGTCAGTCGCATCCCCCGAGGTCTTGACGAGACTAAAGACGGCTTAAGAGGATTTTCACATAATAAAAGAACCAGTAATAGTCTGGGGACTTTTTCTACTTCTTCCCTACAGGTTCTTCATATCTGATAAATTCTGCATGGCCTCATCATCATAATTAGCAACCTTGTTCATTGGGTACTGCTGAATAAAGGCTTCTTCCCATTTGTGCCATGCATCTCTGTCTGTGCGAGTCTCAATCTGTCAAATTGTCCCCAGCATGCGTAGAAGAAGAATGCGTCGACTGGGAAGGGAAGTCCGTCCCCCACGGGCTGCTGTACGTGCCTGGACCAGGAGTCTGCTCGTTATGCGTCTGCTACCACTCTGAGCCCATGTGGTGCAAGGCTATTTACTGTGATCCACCTTATGTGAGTATAAGACGGCTTTGATCTACTTCCTAATTTTTTACCTCTATTGTTTTCTAAATGTGAATTCCACCAGTGTCGTGATTGTTATGGAATATTGCACTGTGTTGCTGTGTTGTTTTCAGTTTCATTGGTAAAGTTCGCTCTTATAGCCAAGTGCAAACTGAAGTCAAAGGATGAAGCGGGGAAGGTTATAAGGAAAGAAGGAGGGAAAGCTATGACTCTATGGGGGACCTTTTGTCTTTGAGTTTTTATAGCCTTCAATTTAAGGGCCAGGAGTTAACAGTAAATGTAGTCGGGAAATGGAGGAATCATGGCTTTACGTTTCTTCTAAACAGAAATAAAGTACATATTGAAGGGGTGTGACCTTGACTCAACTAAGTACCACATTATAACCGTAGTCCGACTCCTTTTTGACCAGCTTTGTAGCCGTGACAATTATTGACTATCGTGTTTATTACAATCCACACTTGTTAGTTCGAATAACTACTACCTATGAGTCATTATACGGAACAAACTTCTGTTATGTGGGCAAGTTTTAATTGACAAATGTCACGGCATATGCCAGCTAGTTGGTACATATTTCATAGATTTGATAAGCCAGCTAAGAGGGGGTTTGGTCACGAGTTCGATAAAAGAATTAGGGTAAATTTCACCAATAAAACTGAGGGCAACAGGACGTTAAACCGCGTTCAAGAGGTGATTGTCAATAGCTATAGCAATCACGAAACTGACAGCTTTGAGGGCAGATTAAATGTGCGGATTGCATTCAGTGGGGAAGTTCACCCCTAGCGAAAACATAGTCAGCCGATAACACTGCTGGGACACAGGTCACAGGCACACAAGCTTTCCCTCCGCGTGGGAGTGGGCCGTCATCTGCCCCGCCTGGCCCCGTACGGGTAGTCGGAACTCACGTCTTCGAATTCTTGATTCTAGGACATGTCAGTTTCCTCACGATGATTTCCTTCACCGTTTTCATCATAGTCTCATAGAATGTGTAATTGTGTATATTGGTACAAGCTTGAAAAATAGAATAATTTTGGACCCTATAGGTGGCGTCGTGTCAAGAATCGCTAGAAAATTAATAAATGAAGTATGTCGGATCCGGTCATTGGTACAGACATAAAAGGAATCGCAAGTACGCCAGTGGTGACATCACGCGACCTACTTACAAGTCTACCAACACCACAGCGTGCTTCTACAGACCAGTGTTTACAGCTCGAAGCGAGGACGACATTCAATGTCTGATCGCAGCTGAGTTGAGATGCCCTGGAACTGTACCCGATTCATTGTGCTTGTGCCCCGTATTATTGTGTTAAATTGTAATTTCAAGTAATTTGTTAGTTTATTAGAAACAGTGTATCGCACCCAGTGACTTTTCATTGCACGGAACCCATCTTCTGCCCTCATGATGTTCAAACCTAACAGAATAAATCCTGGCAATCCGACAAGTAGGTACTCGTACATATTAGTAGGGTTCCCGCTTGGACAAAATTCTTAACTTTATAAATGACATGACATTCAAATTCCTGTTTTATACTTCCACAGTTCTGCAAGAACTTCCGCGTGGGTTCGCGATGCTGCGAGTTCGAGTGCCTAGACCCCCCGGGTGAGGACCACCGGTACCGTGAGAGGGAGCGTCTGCGGGCCCTCATCCTCGCCGGCAACTCCTCCGCGCCCGACCAGGGCCCGTCGATGAAACTGAAAGCCGGGATATCCCTTCTAGCAGTAGCCGTCGCACGATTCGTATGAAACACGGACCGCGTAGACCATAACCAATTGATTATTGCAAATTGAGGGAATTATTTACCTGGCAACACTGGAGGGTTTTAGTTTATATTGAAAGCCAAAAATCACATTCGATGTACTTCGATTCGATCTGCCTGTACCTTAAGGATGTCCTGTTCTAATACTTGCGGGACCTTATTTCTCTAGAATTATGATTTTTCATATTCAGAGTACCTACTTCGTATTATTGTTATATTGTTTCCGTTTACAACAAAATGAATAAATTCGGACCAATTTTATGTAACCGAGTAGCGTCGTGTTGTCTTTTGTTTCTCTTAATTTCAATGTTGAATGTGAAATGTAAAAGTAGGATCCTTACGTCATAGACAATTAGACAAAATGTCACTTTGTTTTGGTAGAAAAAGAAGTTCAAACTAAAGAAAAACCTTGTCAAAACCTCATTTGTATTCTACTCATCTTTAGAACATGAACAACTTACAATAATCGTGCCATTGTAGTCGAAAATGGATAGGAAAGAAACTAGGTCGTGTCACATTAAAGATAAAATACTTGTTTCCCCGGTCCATATGTAAATTGTAAGTCCATTAATCAGTAATAATAGGCAGTACTTTAATAAAAATCTCGATACGTTCTAGTCGACTCACGCATTCTGTACGCATGCGTATTTCTTCACTTCTTAAGATACTTCACTTAGCTAGACACATTTCGAAATTGTAGCTTTAAATCTCATATCATCGGGCGTCCGATTCTGTAAATTATTTGAATACTTCAAGAATTTGCCGGCCGGATGTAATAGCGGTAATATCTTTGAAGAAAACTAGTTGGAGTAATTTTAATAAGAAATGCTTTCCAGCAAACTTCAGGTAAAAAGCAAAGTGCCTTGAGAGACTCGAGGCAAATCTTATAACACGCTTAGAGTTTATTATGAATTAAAATTAAATTTTTACACTAAGACTTTTGAATTTTTCCCATTTCTGGCGTATTTCAGAAGTCAAATGCATTTAAAATGGGTTGGGCAACAGTGAAACTTGTGGCGCTAGCATAGCTGGACCAAGCATCGTCATTGGTTGAATCTGGTAATGTCATTTTATATTTCAAAATAGTTTGAGTTCATTGGTCAGATTGCGACCTAGCTATGGTAGCGCCATCTACAATTAGGTTTTAACGGTCTTACCCATTCATTTCTTATTAAAATTATAAGGGGCACGATCCCGCCGTTTGTGCTATATAGAATATCCACAGAATCGCACTCCAGCTATCTAATATAAATAAAATAGTGCAATAATATATAATATTCTAGTAAAATGAAGACATGTAACATTACTTTGTATTCGTGAGTAGTTGAGGAGTTCACCAACGTGGGAATTGAATTAGTGTTGTACTGCGAGCAAGTTGTATGAGAGCAAACTGTGCCCTATTTAATGCAGACTAGCATGCTAACTAGTGCTTTAATTTTATTTATATATTCACTTTACTTACTTCGACTCACGCTTTACAAAAAGAAAGTTTGGTTGGGAAACATTGACATGTCTGGGTCACGTCACGCAAAGTGACTACACTAAGGAAAGCCCTTTTAAAGTCCCAAAGGCAGAAGGGGCCTTGAGTAACGGAAAGTTGGTTAAAATAAAGTGACAGGAAACTCGACAAAGTTGACCACGCTAGGCTGTATAGCCCTTCTTCCCATGCTACTGATGACCCCTAAACTTTAAAAACAAACCGCCCAAAGGCAATTAAGTTTTTATTCGATCCGTTTTCAAGGATTTAGCTTATATTTATGTTATAGTCCTTGTAGGTCGTTAAAAAAGAAGCGACACGTCTCGAATGAGGACATCCTCATCTTGTTCAAACAAGCTCTTTTATCGAGCGTTTTACATAAAGTGACAAGGGAATAAAAATGCGTCTCAGTTTTTATCTGGCTGACAGATAAAAAGGCCTGTCAGGGGATGAAAAATAGTGATCATGATTAATGTATGAAGTGGACGATTTATATCGAAAAACTTCGTCAACATAGAAATATACGTATATCAAAGTATGACGATATACGATTACCAAAGTACTATGATTGATGATATCACTATAACACTTAAAGTGATGTTCAAGCCTTGATAACTGTCCCTTTTGAATGTTTCATTTCGAAACCAAACAGTTTCGTTATTATCTCAACCTTTGTGTTTCTAATGGAGACTGCCAGTGCCTTTGCAAGACTTTATTGTCTATACGCCTATTAAAAACAATGTAGCAATGCTGCGGATTGACTACAGCCTACATTGTCACTTTAATTGACTTCCCGTGCTCATCCAAGCGGAAACAATGGTCTTATGAGATTACTTACTTTGTTCCTCAAACCTACCTAGAAACATTAATTCACCTACCTATTCAAATGTAGCCGCATAGGAATAAATTGATACTTGTTTAAGTAACCTAGGTCTACCATCTACATTTACTAAGTTTCATGCTTAGGTAATATTCCAAAATTCATTTCTGTATTATAAAAACTATAGCATTAGTGTAGTAGTGTTATAATGACCCAAAATTGCACTCAAAAATATTAGAAAAACGAATATTGCACGTCATATTCACGCTCAAAGTCATAATCAAAATATTTTTATTTCACATAGGCCATTTTTATGTCCAGCAGTGGACGTCTTTCGGCTGAAATGATGATGATGATGATGACATAGGCCTAGATGGGCACTTATAAAACGTAGAAAAAAAGGTGCACGGTCCGGGTTGGTCGTTTCCTATGGAGAAGATCCGGCAAGAAACTCCATGGTTACTCTTTTCAAATCATTTGATATTACAATATTATCATGGTATCGCTACGGTTGCTAGGGGCATCGATGGGCCGCTTAGTTCGCGCCATTGTTATGCATACGACAAACTACATGGCAATTAGCTAGCAAAGCCACATTGAAATATGAAAAATATATCATTTTTTCTGGCGAATAAAATGCAACGTGCGTTTGCACTAAAAAACAGGCGATTAAAAATCTCTTTTCAAAACCTGATCTCTACGATAAATAATCTCTTCATAAACCAAAAAGTCATCACATTATATCTAGCACATCAACACCTATGGTTTACCCTACCGCACAGAGTACTTTATTACTACTATTACATATGCCAAAAGACCTATGCACCTAAAAATATAGAACAAAATGTCGTGAAATAAAACCTGCATGACTGAGAGCTTTTTGTCCCTTGCGTGTCCGGGTTACATACACGAGAAAGTTATACCTCAATTTCTTTTGGTTTTAATACGGTACTACGTTTAATACCGAATATGACCTTGACAATAAGAACAAAATTCCCGCAACTAATTACGAATACAATTTCCACGAAGTGGGTTTCGCAGCCGTTTTATATCAAGCTCAGCTTTATCCTGCGTTAGCATAACCCCTCTATCAAAAGAATTTAGTGACGAGAGTAAAAAAAAATTACGAAGTTTATTATTTATTATATTACTGGAAGCACGGTAGTGCAGCGCCAAGTTCAATTATCTGTATAGCTGGCGATTCTTTTGATTTATTACCTGACGCATAAATTATCAAGTTAGATTAAAAATACTTTTTTTGATTGATGATTAAATCTTGGTAAAACACTCAAAACAATGACCTACATGTGTAGCTGATCAACGTCGCCCTTGTAATATAGAACCTTATAGGTTTATAATACCTTCCTAGGTACATACTTCAAGGTACTCAAATGAACGCGAAATGTTCCGCAGAGATGGCAGTATAATTTAATAATGTCCTCAAGTCGATTTAATTTAACGGAGCTAATCGGGTGCTTTTAGTAACGCTCGATTTGGTACTTATTGTTATTCCTTATCAGTTTTAACATTTTGTTAGACAATTATCTTACCTCTTCATGTTATAAATAACTGAAAATCTTATACCGGTTTTCACTAACCTTAAATAGTAGCCGACTCCCGACTGCGTCAAGAGACGGGAGATTTTTGTATGAAGACTGGCCTGACTAACTTCCACCATTTTAGTTCCCATACAATACTTATTTGTATCGATGCCAGCGATTATAAAATACAGGATTAATACGTGGCCGCTATTTTGAAAATAAAATAAAATGGCGGAAATTCATCAGGCCAAATAATGCAAACCCCTTTCATAAGTCCATTAACATTTAGAAATTCATTTAGATGTTACATAATGTGAAAACGGGTTAAACTCTTTTACTATTTATTTATGAAAAAACGTTGAGTTAAAGGTTTAAAGTGTCTGCTCTGACATCGTAGCTCCGAAACAGATGATACGATACGATGTAGTCGTTGCTTTTATTTTGTTTGAACGCTAGCAAGATAATGAAAGCGACAGCTGACTCAATATGAAATTCATTGTAAAAATAAAAGAAATTGAGATTATTTTATTACCGTTAGTCACACATTCAGTAGGTAGGTATATTATAGTTAGTACTATTATAAGTATGGGGTAGTTCATGTAAGTGCGGGATCAGAACTAGCAAACTATAGTAGAATAATAATTTATTTAGCTCATTAAAATGGGCACTGTCCTTGTACTAATCAACCCTATTAATGATTATTTAATATTTCTATTTAAAAAAAATATATTTTGTCCAACAAAGTGTAGTAATTAATAAATTGTGCATTAATTAACACGCTTATTTATCATTTCTAATATTGCTAATCATTTTAATTAATATTAGTTGAGTATAATTCTCATGTAGGTAGAAAAATCATTGAAAATGAAATATTTAATTGTAATTACTCATTTTAAAAATGGCAATGAAGTTAGGGGAACATCTTTTAGAATATTAATTAGAAACATGATGAGAATTCCCACAACTCTTCACGATCTATAAATCAATAATACCACCAATATAATTATTACTTATTTATAAAAGCTTCGGCCAAAATACAAGACTTTTACTTCTGTAAATTAAAAGCTATTTCTATTTCCTATCCCATTTCCTGAAAACTTATTCAAAACAAATTAATATTATTAGAATATTGAGCCATGTCCATATAATTAAAAATATTTGAGTCACATCTTGCTTATAATAAAGACGAAATAGAAGTGTGCCATATTAATAAAATGTATTAAAAATATTGCATGAATATTTCTGCACCATTTAAAGTTTTACACAATAAATTGTAAGTGCTGTGATTTTGGCTGACTTTTTACTAAAAAAAAAATTCAAATATTAAGCCAAATTGTATAATAAAAAAAGGTTATGATTTTTTAAAAGGAGCAAGATTTTCTCTTCTTTGCACCATCAACAACAAATTAAGATTTAAAACTATGAAAATAAAGGTATGTGATATTTTGCTGGTTGTATATTTTGCATACATAATTATTAAGAATGACAGCTTTAAAATATAGATAATAAGACCCAATTGTTTACCAAATATAATTGTTTTTTTTTTGTTGTTACATCGGCAATTTATCAAATATTAATTTATATGTTTAAATAAACTAATAAAACAGTAATGCATATTGTTATTCCTATTGAAGTCTGTGTTACCCTAATAATAAATTATCAGTTTACTTAACCTTTTTGTTAAAATTTTCAGTCAGATATTACTGTAGAACTAAATATCAATTGTAAATATTGTATGCAAATAATTTTAATTAATTAGCTTAATAAAGATACCCATAAAGTATTGAATTGTGTTTTCTTTCCAGCACACCCTATTTTAGAAATCCTGTTAATTATTAAAACATAGTTTCCTGAGGAAACCAACCTCGAATAAATTATAAGGGCAAGAGAATAATGATGAGTTTCCCGAAGAAAACATAAAATTCAGTTTGTGATAAGTATTCACAAATTGACTTTGATTTTAACTTGAATAACTTGTTGCTGCGAGCTTGTAGAACAAAACCTTCAATTATTGACATTGCCTGTCTGGGTTTACCTGTGTAAGTAAACATAAGGTCACTTCAATGAAAAGAGACAATAAAATAAACAAAATATAATTACTTATTCAAATTCTATACTTAAATATTACTAATCAGGAATGACAAAAATCACCATTTTAGCCCTTTGTCTTGCAAGTCTTGTCTAGCCTCTTTTATTTCTTCCTGTAACTCCTTGGCCGCTTCCTCGCAGTTGTTGAACGTAAATACTCGGTACAGTATCACAGTCACAGCGTACAAGCCAAACAGTAACACGAATACTATAGGTGACACAAGTAACAAATTCATGTTTTTCTCAATCCATGGGTGCTTCACGTAGCCGCCGATTAAGGAATACCATACAGCGAAGAATGCTGAAAGCACTGAAACCCATTCTAGTAACTTCGTCATCCTTCTGAAATAAAAATAATTGAAAAATGAAAGCAAAGTAAACAAAGAAGATTTGTCTGTATTTTTTGCGGCAGTGGCGTTTTGAAGACCAATGACATACCTGAATATTTATCAGCAAGCTACTAAAGATTTATTTCGTTGGCTGATATTTCAGGAATTATCGTATAACGCGAGGTATTTATTTGCAAGGGAAATTGTATCGGCAAATCTTAACCACATCACCACTCTGTGCTTGACAGCTGATTTGGAATTTGACAGGTTTGACAGTGACGTTTATAGGATTGTTGACTTGCCAGTAGTATAAATAATATCATTAAAAAACGCGTTCGAGAACCTCTGGAACACATCAAGCCATAGACATATTATTCTAAATAATATCCATGTATCTTTTGTCACAAAAGCCTTGGTGTCCAACCAGCAAAAGATAATAATTTCGTTGCATTTTTGTTGTGGCGATAATTTGACATTAATTTGACGTTACCGAAAATAAAAACAAAAATTGTTAAAAACAGTAAAATATAAAAATAAAAAAAACAGCAGTGTTAATTCCTTAATAAAATCAATATGAACGACATAGATGATAAATTTTACTATGTGTATAGTTCCTCGTTGGATCACAAAGTGGAGATAAAGATGTACGTAGGATTCCATTGTGTATTTAGTTTTGCAATATGTACTTATGTACTAATTACGTGTTTTATTACAAGCGCTTTCATTGTTTGTATTGCGAAATGGCCAGTTCCATACTTTCAAATACTAAACAGTTCAATGCACAAGCATTTGAATCTTAGAAACAGATAACTCAAATAGATTAATAATCCTACCATTATTAAGTATGTATACTTTTTATAGCATTGTCTTGATGATGACTGACCTACTGATACTTATAATTATAGAGATAACATTATCTTAAAGAATCAATAGTTAACAATATTTGTACTGTAGTCTGATGTGCAGACAATTGTTTATTGAAGTAGCAAAAGGCATTTCCTTTTGATTTTCTAATTACTACTTCAATGTATTTGATAAGGCTTCACAGAATCCCATTGCTGCCCTTGTCCCATATTTCTTGGGGTCCCTGTTTAGGTACTTAATCATAATCATTAAACACCAGGTTGAGAATTTTGAGTCAACTCAAATTACCCAGAACTTTGGATACTAACTACTAACTTTGGAACTAACCAGATCTTTTTGGAGTGTATTAAGCGCAGGCCACACCGCCAGCTGGCGGGCGGACGAGCGACGCGACCGACGCGTCGTTTCACCTCTTTTCATATTTTGGTTCACACCGCGAACTATCGAAAGATACGAACAAATTATGAAAAGGGCGTCGTTCGCGTCGCTCGCCCGCCCGCCAGCTGGCGGTGTGGCCTGAGCTTTAGAGTGATGTAGGCCAAATAAAAGAGAACTGTTCAGTTCAACGATTCATGTAATAATGCCAATAATTAGTATATGCAGTTACAAATAAAAGGTTAGGCGAGCTGCACACTACAGGGACTATAGTTATACCACCTTCTAAATGATAGCACTGGGCAATGAAGAAACCGATTGGGAATGAAATAACAGAAATGCTAGAAGGAATGTGTGTGCAAAGCTAAACAACCCCCTAACTGAGAATCAGAACTGCTTTACTAGTTTCTATTATCATTTCTACTCTTTTCAGTGGTACTTTGGAAGGCAAGCGTGCTAAACCGGAATATGACAAGCTGCTATCAGACCCCATGCTCAAGTTCTCCGGGCTCTACCAAGAAGGATGTTCAGACTTGTATGTGACCTGTCAGATACTGAGCGATGGCCAGCCTCTGGCGCTGCCAGTCACCACTTCTTACAAAGCTTTTAGTAATAGATGGAAGTAAGTTTCTTTTTTTACCAAAAGTTACTTTTCATATCAATAAACTTTATGACAAAAACCAAATCATTGCATCTGCATAAACTTTGCATGGGTAACTTAGAGCACAGCAAGCCTACATCAAAAATGGTACAAACAAACAGAATGGGTACATAAAATAATATCATCTTACTGAAATAATACATTTTTTTCAAGGCAATGTTTACATCTCACAACCTTGCTCTATGATAGATGTATTAGGTAGCTTAGACACTCGCTCAATCTCATTTGAAAGAGCTTTTTGACAGAGATGGTACAATGGAACATACTCATCCCTCTCCAATAAGCACTTGTAACAACTGTCAAAGATCTACAAATGGCAGCCGGGACCAACGGCTTAAAGTGCTTTCCGAGGCACGGAGGAAACTCAGTATGTAATGGATGGTCACCCATCCAAGGACCAATCTAGGCAAGCGCGGCTTAACCTGAAGATCAACCCGAGCAGCTGTTAATATTAAATCACAAGCTAGAGCTTAGACCATTTCTTAGTGTCGTGACTTCGCTGTTTTATCTTGATGACTTACAGCTGGGATAGCCAGTGGGCGTGATGCAAGTGTAGTGAAGCGTAAACAATCCTTTAGAACACTCAAAGAAGAACTTTTATCACACAATTTTCTCATACCTCCTCTTACCTCTCTCGTCAGTTGGAACGAATGGGTGACCCTGCCCGTGTACTTCAGCGACCTGCCCCGCAACGCCACGCTAGCGATGACGATCTACGACTGCGCTGGACCAGGCAAGGTCATGGTGGTCGGAGGGACCACTATCTCGCTGTTCGGGAAACATGGCATGTTGAGACAGGTTAGTTCAACTAATTTTTATAATGCTCAGGAAACGTAAAAGAGTTTTGGTCCCGTGTCCGTAAAAAAGATACTTATATTTATGAAGGGTGTAAATAGACCCTTAACGAAGCCGAAAGGCACTTGTTCTCCCCATCTTTGCGATATTTTTTTGTTCTAGACCATACCTGGACACGTTACTGAGATATTGGGGGTGAAAGTTCCAACTTTTTCACAAGTTTTTTTTAATACTTGTTTTTAATGTAAGACTTGTTTACTTTAAACCATCCATCAGCACAATGCTTTGAGTGCGTTCCATCGAGTCTTACCGTAAAACGTGATTTTTCACCCCAAACAAAAGAGTTATTCCCCAGCAATAATTTTTGAATAAAAGGACTTAGTTTGATGTACAGAATGCTTGGTTGACGGCTTCGTGAAGGGTCTGTTTACACCCTGTATTTAACTAGCTGTTGCCCGGGATCTTCGAGCGCTTGAAATTATTATAAAAACATATAACTTCCCTCTTCGAATCGGTTTTTGTTAACAATTTCATGGGTTTTTTTTTGCGCAGAACCCTAATCTTTTTTCTAAAATAAAAGTAATCCCAGTTACTCCTTATAACATTAACTACCAGTAAAAGTCCCATCAAAATCGGTTCTGCCGTTTCGGAGATTAGCCGGAACCTTCGATCAATAAAAGATCGATGGCCGAATGTTTTTGTTATCAGTACCGTAAATACTTTCATATGCATTCAGTAAAAAGCTGTTATTTTGAAAATACCAAAAGACACTTCAATTTTATTCATTTGTATAAAAAAACGATCGCTCACAGCTCCGGCGAGGACTCTGTCAAACAAACAGGTCGTTTTAAGTTGCTAGCTCGCTTTACTGGTGCTTCAGAGGATTGTATGAAGACATTGAATCAACACTTTATGATTATCTGCATAAAGTGTAAAGTTATGGACGACTACGAACGTTGCCACAGAAATCCGGTCTGTATTCGAGTACGGTTCAAATGCTCTGACGCTAACCCGTAGAAGTGCAATCCACTTCTTCTTAGCGTGTCGATGGCAATCTAAAGAGCTACTAGTTTCACCGATCTGTCACCCGAAGCACGGTAACGCAGTGTTTGCTGCTCCCGGCGTAAGCATATTATCCACCAAGTGTTCAAACGCGAATGATATTACACTTTAGTACCTTGAAAGTAAGATTTAACTTACAACAAGCTTTGTCTACGGATTCTGCAATATAATGCGCTTCTTATACAAAAAATCGTAAACATGTTAGTGATGTCATTGTTTATATATGGAGACCTTTCTCAATAGATAAGGGCGTGATAACACAGACTTAAAGGTCATTCTTTAATTCAATTGCAATAGGGATGTTTCGTATGTAAAAAAATATGATTATATTTAGTCTGTCAGTTAGATTATCGAAAAACATTGGATACGTATTTTTTGTTTTATCAAATCAATAAAAATTAACGAAGATAAAACGCATCACAGATCATGAGTGAAGGCCTGTGACGTCACTTTGCGGTAAAAGTCAGTACACTTTACTTACAAGTATGACGTCACACGAGTTTTCGACGCACTGTAGCTTCTTCACTGTGTCTTCATTTTTGGTTTTCGTGAAAAAAGAAAAAATACGTTTCCAATATTTTTTGGAAATCTATCTGACGGACTTTTTCAGGAAACATCATGTGCAATCTTCAGTTTGGATAGTCTTCCAGTTGACCATTCAACATTCGTCAACATTGTCTTGACCTTTTCCCATTTTTTTAATGTATGTTGCCTCATAAATCCATGATTACTGGTGTCCGATTTACTTGATCTTTTTTCATTTGGTTGAGGAAGCTCACGCGGTGTTCCCATAGTGGTGGTCTATGTCGATGATCTGCTAATAACGTTTAATAACAATGGACAATGAATACTCGACAAGAATTTGTGTGAGATACCATCATACCACAATTAAAAAGGCTAAAATAAAATAAAAACTTTTTGCAAAAAAAATAACCGACTTCCAAAAAAAAAACACAGTTCATCTTTCGTTTCTCTCGTCTTCTACTGTACCATCTCACCTAATGCTCGCAAAGTAATGTACGCAAAGGTACGTTGTCTGTTTGACTGAACCTGTTAATTGGAAAGGTTAACATTATCAGTCTATTCAATTACTTAGCTGTAATCAATTATTTTGTAATTTATGACTATTCCGCTGATTGGCAAGTATGTTGCAAGCTAATATTCGCCATTTTATTATGTCTTAGCGATAAATAAATCCAGCCTGTGGTCTTTGAAAGCTGCTTGTGATTCACCCTCCCAAAGATTTGCAAACGCGGCCGTTGAAGGATTACGTACAAAGATTGGGATCAAAATGGAATTTACATACATTTTCTTTCTTAAACTTTGCCCCATACTAGGAATTTCTCCTGTATCCTGGATGCGTTTACAAACATTTAAACTTACATACATGAACAGCCAGACCCGGAACAACTACCTGTACGCCATACAAATATTTGATCCGTGCGGGAATCGAACCCGCGACACGCAGCGCAGAATCCCCCCCCTCCCCCTTTGAAAACCTTATTCGTGATCAACCAATTTGCTGGTAAAGGTCGGCCAATATTTTACATTGCCCTAGCTTCCTAACTAGAGTAGCGGTGGGCCATTGGTGGCAGTCCCGACTTACAAGCGAACTGGGTGGGTTCGAACCCAGGCAGGCACATTACTTGGTGTAATTTATTTCATCACCACTACTCTCAAAACGGTAAAGGAAAACATCGTGAGGAAACCGGCATGTCCTAGAACCAAAAATTCGAAGACATACAATGTGACATCTACCAACCCGCACCTCTTTTGGGCCCACGTGGTGGATTATAGCCCATTCCCTCTCGTAGACAGGAGGCCCGTGTCCCAGCAGTGGGAACATTATAGGCTGATTATGCTATGCTGCTAGCTTCAATCTCTAAGGCCTTTAATTAACGTGTGCCAAACACGCACACGACCGGTTTAAAATAATTTATTAATCATATTATGGCATATATTCCCGCCTACACTAATAAAATGACATCATAATGACCTACACACACCTGCAATAAGAAAAAAGAAATGTAAAATAGCAACTAAACACAAACAGCTAAAAGGCCGAACTTGTTCTACCTTAATTATGTAAATAATTTAAATAATAACAATAAAATAATGGGCGTTACTCTGCTATGTCATATATTTTAAATGTCACTCACCTACTACTACAATTTTTTATTGCAATTTAATTCTAATAGCAATATGCATGACTACTAGACACCTGTTCCATCACCGACGAGGAAACGATTAACTACCGACTATTTTCATATTCTTATTCATTTTATTTGCGTTCCACAATGTAAGTAAAAAGTGTTACAAAAAGGCTTCAAAGTTTTTTCTTACACAAAATCAACAATTATTGATGTACATAATATATGTCCCGCGTAAGACTTTTAAATCTTTTGAACGCCAGAATATAACGCACGCGCGTGGCCTCTACGCCAAGCCACAATTTCACCTACCATTTTGTTACATATTTGTGTCGTTTGGCGTACAGGGCACGCGCTTGCTTGTCACGTATATGTGAGCGTTAAAAAGGTTAATCTAACCATTCTATAGAAGTTCGAAGTTTTTAATCAACCTTGCCTTTTTTTTTTCGGATTGGAATTCATCTAATGACCCCCCCCCCCTCCCACTCTGGGCAGAGCGGAAGGAAGTGTCAGACTTGTACTGACTAAAACCCATCCACGTTCCTTCTTTGCCCTTTGTGTTCCAGGGCCGCGGTATCTCTTTCGAACAGTCCCGCAGCCCTATCATCATGATTATCAATTTATCACCCTTCTCTTGCCCCATCCCATTTTTCTTGTAGTTGGAGTCTGAGCAGCATATCTTCTTCCATACTTCGCTATTAGCCGTCATCTCAGCACCCCTTTTGGCTAAAAGGGGGTGCTAAGTAAGATGATACTTCTATATCATCTTTCACACAGGCCATCCATCATTTCCTTAGTCTTCCCCTACTCTAATAGCACATTCATACTGAAAGTTAATATTATTGCTAACCAATGTTTTTTTTTGTTAGCCTCGACTGTCCCACTCCTGGGCAAAGGCCTCCCTCATTCCTTCCAGTTTTCTCGATGCTGCGCCTCTAGAAAGCCATCCAAGGCGTCCCGCCATCTTCTCGGCCTGTCGCTACCCCGTCTAGCTGTCAGGGCTCCAGCTTTGCGATATGCCTGCCCAGTCCCACTTTAGTTTGGCAGCTTTATGAGCTACGTCAGCGATTTGAGTTCTGGAGCGCAGTGTGGTGTTCCTTATTCGATCAGATGGTTTAACGTTACGTAGGCTGCGCTCCATTGCCCGTTAACCAATATTAAAAACTCTAATTCTTAACCAGTATCAAACCTACAAACATGAATGTGAATGAACGAAGGTTACATAATAAATATGTTTTTATACACCTTTGAATATGATTGACCCACTAACATGAGTTATGAGCAGTTTAGCCAAATTACCTTGTCGGGCCTATAACGTTTACCACGGATTTCCGGTGTGCTAAATAAATAGTAAACACCATGGTATGGTCCTGATGGCCCAGTGGTTAAGGCTTCACTTGGAACCGGGATTTAAAATTAATGTAACAGAAATGTGGTAGCGAATCGGCCTTGAGACCACTTGACCAGTGAAGTTGCAATGCAGTTGACTGCAATGGGACATTAGTAAGCTAGTAATATTAATAGGTTAGGCGCATAACCTATTAAAATTCTAATGTCTACAGAAATTACTTGTGCTGTAATTGCTTTTAGAAAGTTTCCAAACTACTTAATTTAAATGCAAACATAAAAGTATTTATTGAACACGCTTTGTTAAAAGCTTTAATCCGGTTTAAATCAAATAAAAACAACATAGCAACAATAGAATACAAATCACTTTTTTATTATGTCTACCTCTTAATTTATGCCAATATTTATATTATTGTTTCCAGTTATCCAAATTATTTACATTTTTATTGGAAGAATGCATAAGTTCATTCGGCGCCAAGCTTACCATACAGTTGTTTTTTTCACGTTATCTCAAGAATATGTTATAGGATACTTATTTATGTTTATGACCTGATATAAAAGAACATTGGCACAAACATCGATTGGCTGGAAAATACCGCAGGCGTCAGTTCAGTGTGCTTGCAACATTGACGTGGAGAGGCACGCGTTAAAAAATGACCCGCTAAAAATATTGGCATAAAATAATTTCGCGAAAAAATTGACCGCCTAGTATTTCATGTGCTAAAAATTGATTGTGATTAAAAGTGCAGTTTTTAACAATAAAAAATGAAGTGCATTGTTTTTTTAACTATTAAAAATCATAATCAAATTGTAAAATCCAACCAATCACACGTGCCGAAAATCTTTAATAGAAGAAGCAATCTTTAACAATACTTATTTGACCCTCAACCTCTTCTAAACAATCAGAGAAGACCTAAAACCGAAACATGGGCAAGTCCCACAGCACGTTACAACTCTGCAAAGACTGTTACCTCAACATTATCGAACGATTAAAAAAGTTTTTCGAATTCAAAAAGGGTATGTTCGACCTCCGAGTCTGGCCGGGCGTGGAAGGCAGTGAGAAGACCCCGGGCAAAGCTCCTGATCGGGGCAAGGAACAGATGCAGAGGCTTGCTAAACTGGCGAAGAAACATCGGAATGGACATATACCGAAGGTACTGTTTTATCATTTTTTTTATTTTTTGTTTGTACGTATCTGTGGCGCCGGTTACTGAAAACTTGTGTGGTAATCGGTTGTCGTGGTATGGGCATGTGATGCGGAGGAATAAGGAAAATGTCGTGAGGAAAGTTTTGAGTATGAATGTGGATGGGTACTTATATGAGTAGAGGAAGACCAAAGAAACGATGGATGGACTGTGTAAAGAACGATATGGCAAGAAAGGAGGTATCTGATGAGATGACGAGTAATGGAGAAGTATGGAAGAAGAAGACATGCTGTGCCGACCCCAAATGAATTGGGATAAGGGCAAGAGAATGATGAAGTATCTGTTTAAAAATAACATGCTTGTTGGTGATAAATTTATTTGCAAACACTTTAAGACAACAAAAAATATGTTGTTGAAAGTATATGAGGCCGTCGAGACCTCAAGCTGGCCCCACATAAAATCAACTACCTACTTAGAACCAACTAGGGGGCTATCCAAAAATAGACGATATTAATCCTGGCTTGCTAGTGTGTGTGGGTAGTGAAAAATACCAAGCTGTAGGTGTACCGCCCGTTTTGTAAACGCTTCCGCAACTATCGTTTTTACTATGCCACCGACAGATTTCGCCAATGTGTTTCAAATAGGCCTTAGTATTGTTACATGCAGAAATCTTTTTTAAAACTGCTGCGTGTACCTACTCTGTTATGTCACTTAGGCGAAGAATGTAAAACATAATGTTACTTGAACTTTGAGAAAACGTGATGCGATAGAATAGCGTATGTACTGTCTGATAGGTAGGGAGTATCACTGCAGCTACACAATTATTCATAAATTCTTTTTTCACTACTTGGAAATCCACGCCACTACCACGAGTATCTTATAACTAAACCAAAATACGTTTTGAACATAAATCCTGATTATGTCCAAAACATATTTTTTAGCACAATTGAAGTCATATTGCTTGTAGTTTTTATGTTTTGCTTAAGTATATTTTAATGATTGAATTCTTAAATTTTTAGAAGAGACTTATAATATTTATGAAAAGAACTTAAATCAGCAATGTGTTAATTAATATGCTGCCACTAACGAGTTGCTTTTTTATCTTATCCGAAGATCTTTAAGATGAGGCACGATATTCAATATCTTAGGTCGAAATTCTCTTATCAGATCTAAACGAGATCTTGAATATGAAATAGGTTCCTACACTCGTAATATAATACGTTCCTCCAAAAAAAACCAATTATAAAGTATTTTAAACTTGAGAAATAGTTTAAACGTTAGCAAAATACGTAATAACATGACGCCTAAATTCCCCGAATAGTTAATCAGAGGCAGTGGCGAAGGTTCCATACAACTCGATTCCTACCGGCTTCCCTTTGAAAAATGGCACGGTCAGTATTCTATAGACAAATAAAATATACCCATTAAAGATATGTACTCCGGCTTACCTCGTACAAAATTGATTCTTCGCTACTGGTCAGAGGTAAACTTATTAGCAAGACACAAGACCTCGTGATCAACAATAACGTTTGCGACCATTATAAAATTAACATTAACCTGTAGACCAACGAGGCAGTCTTAATTATGTTGCTCCATATTGCGAGAAAGTTATTAGTATATCAGTAGCGAAGTGAGTCAAATGACGTCAGAGAGGGCAAGACATAATGTTATCTCTTACTTGTGACCCCCTGCGACTTGGTTGTCATGCCAGATGCATTCCTATAATATGCTACTGATGAGCATGAAATTCCGGGTTCGATTTCCGGGTTGGGCAAACTGTTATTGGGGTTTCTCAGTCCACGGAGTCTGGATTTTGTGCCTGATTGGTGGCAATAGGCTCGCACCCTATTCCATATATGTATATAGGATATAATTGTAACTGGCAAAATGAGGATGTAGTATATTAGGTGTAATTGGTGTAAATATAGTACTACCTCTGCTTAAACGTTCGGGGATTACAGGCGTGATGTTATGTGTGTATGTAAGCTGACTCATAGCTGCATCATAAAAAGTTTGTTGACGTTTTAAAACTAAGTGTTTTCTCTGTATCAACAAGTCAAAGTTTGTACTTACATAAAAGCTTATCGTTGCGCTCGAGTGATGTTCAATTGTGGCGAACGGCATAGCTAAGGCGCAAACCCATCGCGGTGCAGGCTGTGCACGGGCACGCGGTTCCTTTTAGCTGCGTGGATTCATTTGCTTGACAACATGGGCCTACGTTTGCAGTGCAGTACACGCTACACACCCACAACTAAGTAGCCTGCATGGCCCACCGCGGCATAGTCGTAGGTTCATATTCGTGTATAGCGTGTACCGCGTGCATGGCGTCGACAGCGTTGAGCTATGTGAGCGCCTTATTCGAGCAAGCCACGCATGTATTAACGACATCATTTGATGCATAGCTTGTCCGTGGTTTGCAGTGGACACAATCACATACATTTTCTTACAAAACGAAGCTTAACATACGTGCGTACGCCACGGTTGGTTTGCGCCTTTATCGGGTATTTACAAGTAAATAGGTTAGTTATCACTTCATTATTTAGTACTTTATACCCGGTTATAAGTAGGTATATTGTTCTAGCTTGTGGATAAAATGTGTTTCCTATGTGGGGCCTATTCACATTCATGTAGTTACAAAATATGTCATCAACGGGTTAAAAAAAATTTTGACAGTAAAATTACAATTATCATTGCAATGCACATGTCGCTTTAAACTTAAATGCTTTTAAATTACTTATTGACTACGAAGTCGTTAAACATAAATGCTTAATAAATATGCAATTTGCATTATAATTATTTTTTAATATATATTATTAATGCCTAAGAACTAAAGTGTAAGTATTCGAGATCCGAAGTAGGTTTTTCAAGTCAAAGAATGCAATAAAATGTAACTTGAGTGTAAAGGTGACCAGGAACACGTTTTAAAAGATTTTAGCAACATATAATTCATTTTTGTTGTTTATTCTATGCTTGTCTTATATTATATGTCACATAATAATTGGAATATTCGTTTAACCTTGCTAAATCCCAGGTTTATTTTGCAAAAAAAAAAAAAAAAAAACTGTACTTTAGGCCAATAAGAAACTCGAATGCTGATTGCCTAATGTAATAGTCAATTCAGAACATTTTTTCTCTTTATTTTCTCCATAAGCCAGTGTTTTTAAACCTACTGTATTATAGCTAATGATACAAAATTCAAAAATGTATGAAAAATACATACACGTCATTAATGTCCTAGCGATAATAGTCTCAAGGCAAATGCTTACGTTACATCTCCACGTCATTTAATCTACGTCATGCATAGAACCTCATTAGCCTTAACAATTTCACTTGTTTAAACGCAAAATTAATAAAAAAACAATGTACAAGGCTGTACAAAAACCAACTTTATCGTTTAGAAAATATATTCCAAACTTGGTTACTTCCTAAACTGAATTATTTGACTATTCAAAAATAAACTTTATGCTGTGGCATTAAAATGTAATTTTCCTTACCAGGTGGACTGGCTAGACAGGCTGACATTCAGGGAGATCGAAATGATCAACGAGAAAGAAAAACGCAGTTCAGACTACATGTACTTGATGGTCGAGTTTCCCACAGTGCAGATTGACGGGATCATTGTAAGTATTAACATGTCTCTTGTTATTAACCTGTTGAACGCCAGAGCATAAAGCACGCGCGTGCACTCCACGCCAAGCCACAATAACACCTACAATTTTGTCACATATTTGTGTCGTTTGGCGTACAGGGCACGCGCTTGATTGTCACGTATATGTGACAGTGGCGGTCAAAAGGTTAAAGCGCTGAGCAGACTTAAGACAGACAATTTTTCCCGCTAATAATTAGCATTGATGAATTAGCAACAACCAACCAATGGATGAAAGCCGTCGCGGCATCCAATGTACAGGAGTGGTCAGCTGACAAATAGTCCGTTGTCTGCTCTGCGCTTAAGTTATCTTCCAATTCGCTTCTTCTCACTTCGCAGCTGAATACCAGTATTTTACATGAAGCGACTGCCTATCTGACCTCGACCACCCAGTTAGCACTGGGTAATACAATTCCCCTTGGTAAGACTGGTTGTCAGACTTTCGGGTCACTGACTACCTGATTAACATCTCCCAACGCTAAATCATACTCCGATTAGTTCGGCACAATTCAAGCTAAGCTGAACGAACGCCTTTTCATGGTCTTTTACCATCAATGCCGTTTTTTATCAATATTTAAATTGGTAAGGGAGGCAATTTTAATGGACTTTGAATTAAAGCATAATATTATCTTTTTGTTCAGCGTGAGACTGCTTTGCATAGTACAAAACATGAACAAAAAAACAATTTTATTTTATTAATCACGTTCACTTAAAACATCCTTGTCTGACTTGCTAGACAAGGCTGGTTCCTAATTGCTGACATGTGTGGACACGTTTTTGTCGACACTAAAAAATAACTAGTCGCCCCTATGACGTACTCTATGTGCATTGACCTTTTACAATTCCTAATAAAAAAAAGAATATTATCATATGACACCTGTCAATGATCTCTACTCGAATATTTCTTAGTCAAAGGTTAGTAGACGCGTATCATAAAAACAAGGTTTTAAGAAAGAACATGTTTTTAAAGACTTTTGTGAAAACTTTTTTTTTTGCCATACACGGTGTATAAAGGTGTAACCGTTTTAGCGTCAGTGTCCCTACACTGACGCTAAAACGGTTACCAGGTATTTAGTAAATCATTCTGAACCACCCTAGAGAAAAAAAAACGGTCAAAATGTATGTTTTTTTTTTTAATTACCGATATAAAATTTCTATGTGGGAGGAGGGGGGGGACCGTTTTAGCGTCGGTGTAACTTCCACCCACCCTGTATATTAAAAAAATGTTACAGTTGACTGCTCATTGGTTCTCTAATTTTGTCATTAACTCTTTGATAAACTGCTAACACGATGGGAGCTCCGAAAATCAGTATTACTTATCATGAATCAATCAAGTGCTTGATACCCCAAGATCATGGAAAGGCCGGAATTCACTCTACGAAGTACTAATATGTATTTGCTGGGTGAATTCCGGAGCTTTGTAGTAGCCACAAGATGTCTTCCCATCGTTTATATTATTATGAATACATTTTTCAACTTCTGTCTTGTTACAGCATGCAGTAGTGTACTATGAACAAGATGGCGATGAGATGTACCAGTTCAGAGCTCAGGCTGAGATCGTCACCGTGCCTGACTATGAGATCTTACAGGTATGTGGATCAACGCAAAGTCAACCTTATTTACATAATGAAGGGTGCCTTTGAATTACTAGTTCCTTTTTAACTCTGGTCTGATCTGGTTTAACGGGGAAGCGCCAGGGTGTATGTTGTTAACCTTTTGAACGCCATTGTCACATATACGTGACAAGCAAGCGCATGCCCTGTGCGCCAAACGACACAAATATGTGACAAAATGGTAGGTGAAATTGTGGCTTGGCGTGAAGGGCACGCGCGTGCGTTTATGCTCTGGCGTTCAAAAGGTTAAACAAGGGTTGTACTCTGCTTGTAATTCAATCATCATTCGAAAGACCCGTGGCGCCTTCTATTATTATAAGAACGTTATTGTTGTTTTCCTCGGGAATAGTATTTTTTTCAGCATGAAAGGAACCCTATGTCCGTTTCTGTACACCTGACATCGTATATGCAAAATTTCGGGATGATCGGTTCAGTGGTTTAGGCGTGAAAGGGTAACAAACAACTACTTACTTTCGCATTTATAATATTAGTTAGGAAGGAGGTTATTAGTTTGGTTAGGAGGTCATGATAATAAAAAAAATAAATAAAATCATTTTAATTCGAGCATCACTGACTCATAAAAGAAATAATTACACACACAAAGTCACATTACATACACAACACAACATTACCAATTCAATTTAATTTACATAATTTAATTCATCAGTCAATCAAAAACAATATTAAAAATAAATAATCAAAATTAAATTAACAATTTACCCATCATAAATAAGTTAATTAATAATGTTAGTGACCATGATAGTTTAAAAACTTATATATTAGTTAAGAAGTTAGGATTAGGATACAACTATTTTGATCAAAGTATTGTTGTCTTTGTTTCGACAGTTCAAAAGTGCCTGTAACTGGCCCACTTGAAATAAATTGATTTAATTTCATTTCCATAGTAGGTGGCCAGCAAAATGCCACGAAACTAGCTACAGCTGCATTGTGTTCATCAGTCTTCACTTATCTCGACTACTACCTAGTTAGCTACAATATATTCTAAAAATATAAGGTTATTTTTCCGGTAGAGCTACAATTTCATGCTCATGTTAATTTAACAAGTTTGTCTATTTGCGTCAGTTCCCGTCTGCTTCAATTCAAAGGTTGTAATCGATCATATTTTCAAATACTCCAATAAAAATGTTTTGGACTATTTCGGGTATTCATCTAGGTATGGCCCGACTAGTTTGGCTCGAGATATCACGCTGTGAGGAGCTCCTGATACCGAATCTAGTTCGACATATCCAAACATGCAAGTGAGTATAGTTCCATCGCCTATCTGACTTCCACGAACCAGTTTCTGGGGAACATATCGACTGATTATTTTTTCCCTGGGCCTTAGAACTGGCTCTTTCAAGAGATAGATATTTTGTAAATTTCAGCTTACAAGAGTTCTTCCTTAAGAGAAATTCATCCCTTATTATCATCAAAAGCGAAAACGCTCGACACCACGCTGATCCGCTTTTATTGCATAGACATAACGGTCTTTCTGATCAGCTCAAGCCGATCCCACATCGATGAGTGTGGTCATTCTTAATTGGCGGAGTCCTCTACCCAGAGCAAAGGATAGCTTTGACCTTCAATAATATAAAAACTTAACTATTTGTATCTTTTGTCCAGGAAAACCTAGTAGAAAGTAAACAGCACCGCCTCGCTCGCTCGCTCCGCTCGGGAGTTTCCGGACGCGACGCGAAGCCGACCGCGGCCGAACGGGATCAGCTGTCGGCGCTGGTAGCCGCTCCCCCCGCACGGCCGCTCACTGCCACCGACCAAGACTTACTGTGGAAATTCAGGTAAACACGTAGCCCCATGTTGAAGAGAATAGGCGCCCTATATACATGCCTATGTGTATTTATCAAAATCAGACGCAATCAATGTAGTACAGAGCTGATGAGCATCAGGTCAGGCATGGTGTAACAGAGCTCTCTCCATGACCTACTACTAAGGTCCGAATTGTAATCTTATTGAGATAATGTTGTATTTTTTTTTATAGGGGAGGTCTTTGCGGATTACAGTTAGTACAGGCTAACAAAAAAAAACGAAATAATGGAGCTTTAAAGTCTATCCCTTTCATAAAGTGTTTAAAAAATCTTTGACCCTCGACTGGCTGATCTGGCTCGACTCTTTAAAGTTAAAAAAAACTAAAATCACATTTCTCTTTCAGATTCTATTTGTCATCGCACCGCAGAGCGCTCACGAAGTTTTTAGAATGCGTCAACTGGAATAGGCCAGGTATGTTCAATTTTTTAATACATAAACACTTTCAGGTTGTGTGGCGGAAAGACTCGTTCCAAAACGACTTCTGAAAACCTGACTCGCCTGACCTTAACCTTTTGACCGCCATACTCACATATGCGTGAGCTCGTGGCTACATAATAACAGCCACTCGGATCGATCTTTAGGTTAAGCAGTGCTTGCCTAGGTTGCCACCCATTACATCCTCATTATTAGGCCTCGGAAAGCACGTTAAGCCGTTGGTCCCGGCTGTCATTTGTAGATCTTTGACAGTCGTTACAGGTAGTCAGTGACCCAAAAAGTCCGACAACCAGTCTTACCAAGGGGTTACATATTACCTAGTACTAACAGGGTTGTGGAGGTGGGAGGCTTCATCCGGTTAGACTGGAAGCTGATCCTAACATAGTTGGGAAAAGGCTAGGCAGATGATGATGAGTCACATATACGTGACAAGCAAGCGCGTTCCCTGTACACCAAATATGTGACAAAATGGTAGTTGAAATTGTGGCTAAGCGTTAAGGGCACTCGTGTGCGTTTGTTTATGCTCTGGCGGTCAAAAGGTTAATAAGATGTAAGTAAATACAACTCAAATACAAAATCACGCTTTTAAAAATATTAAGAAGAAAAAATATAAACAATACAAAAACAAGAATATTAATGGACCTGGGTCTAGGATCAGGTACCCGCATATTCATGCTATTAATTACTATGCAGTCCACTATTATTATTGAACAGTTTTTCCTTATCGAAGGATTTTCCCTTATCGAGTTAATCTTCCTCGACGTATTTGTCTTTCGTAGCGTAACTTATATTGGTGTGGTTGAGCTGTGCTTCTCTTTGCCGTCAAGTTCCAACATTAAAGGTAAACACACACTTTTCCACGCCGAACGAAACCTATCATACACAAGAAAAGAGTAACCATGTAGTTTCTTGCCGGTTCTTCTCCATAGGAAACGACCAACCCGAACCGTGCACCTTTTTGTCGACGTTTTATAAGTGCCCATCAAGGCCTATGTGAAATAAAATGTTTGATTTTGATTTTGATACGTTATCTATTCCTCCGCTCCGGCGCGGATGTGTGCGAGGTTTCATAGGATTTCAATTTTAAAATTTGATACTATCGGCTCCTTCGCTTCCGGCTCTTTCGGCTCTCATATGTGCGCGTTTACCTTTAGGTGTCGCTTAGTGTTCGTGGAAATGGTCATAAGATTGACAGTTTTTTTTTTTTTAAGTAGCCTTTACTGTCCGACTGCTGGGCAAAGGCCTCCCCCAATTCCTTCCATGTGCTATTTTCCCGTGTACGAGTACCGCGAAGGCTGGTTCTAGGAGGCACGGGAAAAGAGTACATGACAGTATTTATCAGCTTCTAATTATTTTTTACTACATCATTCCAAATAAACTACCTCTGTGATGTAACGTTTTTTTTATGAGATGATGTTCTCGTTATCCAACATCCGCTGCTCTTTAATAAGATGTCAACATTTTTCTAATCTATTTTTTTTACAACATAAAGAAACCGACTTAAGTTATACGAAGTTTGACTTTCTTTTTCAATTAAATATGATGTCAAATGCTGGCCCCAAACATACTTGAAAGAAATCCCCTTTATGAATACTGATAAGTTTTTAAATTGCTTTGTAAAGTTTTTTAGAGGCATTTAAAAAGTCCCTAAATGATTAGAAATACGTAAATGAGTGAGAGTAAATTAAATAAATGTATGGCGCATTGGTTGAGTGTTAATCTTTCTACAACAACTCACCAATTCGATCCCGATTTTAAACAAATATGTGTGTGGTGCAATAAAAAAAAAACCGGCCAAGAACGAGTTGGACTCGGGTTCCGTATAAACTTGTAGGTATTTTGTTATTAAACTACATAATTACAGATTTCTCCTTTACATGTGCTGTAAGACATTGCTTCTTGCCAAATATTTTAGGTCAACGGGAAGTATAATAGATTTTGATTCCCATGTTAAATCGCAAAATATGCGACATAAACGGTCATATCTTTGAATCGCGTTGCTTTACAAGTTTAATTTTTTCACTGCTCCAAGGTGTAGCAGACCTGACGTACTTGATATTAATTGTAGCTTGATACCTCCACGCGTTCCTGAGAAATATGGTCTAGACAGACGGATAGACAGACAGACGAACAACAAAGTGATCCTATAAGATTTCCGTTTTTGCCGACTGAGGCACGGAACCCTAAAACACCCAAAACGAAGGAAAGTCAGTACTTAAAACAACTTTAAAAAATAAAATTAACACCTTTATTAATAAAATGCATTCTTCAAAATACTCTTTCTATAGGCACACTCCATTTTCTTCTACCAAACGAAAAGGTATTCCTTACTTAAAACAAAACACATCTTACCCACAATCAATAAAGTCCTAATCACCTTGTACAGTCATCGAACTGTGGTAACAAAACCATTAACTGCAAGAATTAATTAACATATTTTGTTCGATATAACAACTTTAACTAATTTACCTTCGAAATAACTTAACTACGTGTGGTATTTACGCAACGAGTTTGTGAATAAACTCGTTGAGTATCTTAGTTAAGTTAGTTGTGGTAAAATGGCATCGGGGATACACGTACTTTGTAGTAAGAAGTTTTTAACCGACTTCAAAAAAAAGGAAGAGGTTCTGAATTCATGAGATTTTTTGTGACATTGTGTTCCGTTTGTGAATAAGTTTTGTGAAATATTGTGTTGGGTCGAAATCATCATCATCATTTTCCCGCTGTTATCCCTTATTGGTTCGAAATGAAGGAACAAATTGAGACTGAACTGAGGATATTACCGAAATATGTTTGTGAGTATCTTAGCCCACATGATCTTGTTTTTACTTTACTGCCGTTAAAAACTTAAAACTCACCTAACTTAACAACCTTAACTTTTAATACTTAAAATGAATTTCTGATACTCACAGCTTATCGGCCACCGACTATGCCATAGTGTGAAGATTGCACGGTGACCATGTTTTTTTGTAACTTTCTGACAAGTCTCTCATTTGAAAACATGGTTTTTAAGAACAGACAATCTCAGAAGTCCTCTCGTTTTCCATGTGAAAAGAGAAGTAGGCGTTGTTCCCGTATCGTAAAAATATGTTTGGCCAACTAATATTTATTCCGGGTCACTCACTTTGTAGAAATACTATCATTAATGTTTCGTTCTTATAAAAATAAACTCTTATCAATTCAATACTCGTATTCATACAACTGCTGATACCAATTCAAATAATGATATTTATTTAAATGCCTTAAACTATCATTAAATTTTTTAAATCTAATGCAATAGCCAAGTCACACACACAATAGACGCGAAAACGCCTACCATGTATTCGGTACATAATTTTGAAACATATCACATAAAAAAAGCCATCGGAAATTAAAAAAAAACAAATACTGCCTCGTTAATCTAGTGGTCGCAAGTGCGACTACCGATCAAGAAGTTCCTGGGTTCGATTCCCAGGTCGGGCACAGCTTCATTAGGTTATTTCCATCAGGAATTTCTAAGTAGTAGCTTGTAGTCAGGATTTGTGTCCAGCTGATGGCTACAGGCTTGCTCCCTATTACATGGGACTTGACTGGCGATGCGTGAACTGAAATGTAGGTGTACTAACAATACACCTCTGCCTAACCCTTCCTGGAATACAGGCGAGAGTTTATGTATGTTCGTATATTCTATATTTCACTAATTACGCATAAAAAGTTACTTTACTTTCGTCACAGTAACGGTCAGTTTAGATACGACTGTTGCGCTCAACTCAAGGTTACTTGATATTATCATTTATTAGTATTAACTATATCAGTTGCGAGTTAAGACGGTGGACTAAACACTGAATGTTTATTCATAAATAATAAATAGGTGAAGTGATATAAAAATGTGTACGATCGCTATCAGTAAACATACAAGAATGATGCGGTTTAAAGGATGTAAAGGTATGGCTCTCACGAGTTTGTGTCTTTGGAAGGAGAATCTTGGACTTAGGCTATAAACGGTTTCAAAAGAAAAGAAAGAAACATATTTATTTGGCACATGCCACAAGTGCACACAACAAACAAATAAAAATAAACAAAAAACTTTAATTTACACAATAAAAAATTTAAAACTAAACAGAAAAATACAGTTAATATTGTGTGTCTCACGGCTGCGCCAAATAGGCCCAAAAACAATTATTATCATGTAAGAATTACGTATAAACACGTATGCAAGCAAAGACAACATATTGATGTGTGGCAAACATTTAAGTATGATGTTAGTAGTTTTTCTTGTTTACGTGTCGATGAACTCAAATTGCGTTAGATCAGCGTTTGGTAATAAGAAAGAAAAAATATTAATTTGTCGCAGGGACATGACGTGCATACAAAAACAATTACTTAACAATAATCAAACAACGCATTCCAAATATTATAAATACAAAAGGACAGAAAAAAAAAAAAAATACAAGTTAACAGCTTGCACGTCGTGACTGCGACAAGCAGGTTACCACTCAGCATGATGCTGTGCTAATAACGTTATCTTGATAAAATCCTAACAACTCAGCCTATTGCAAACCGCTGGGCAGAGGTCTCTCCCGAGCTGAACCACAACACCCCGATACCTGCCGTCCAGCCGCCTTTTATAGATCCTCAGTCCACCTAGGTAGCGCTTCCTCCGTGCCTCGGAAAGCACGTTAGGCCGTTGGTCCCGACTGTCATTTGTAGATCTTTGATAGTCGTTACAGATAGTCAGTGCCCCGAAACTCTGACAACCAGTCTTACCAAGTGTTATCGTATTACCCAGCACTAACTGGATTGGGGAGGTCAGATAGGCAGTCGCTCCATATAAAATATCGGTATTCAGCTGGCGGTCAGACTGGAAGCCGACCCCTACATAGTTGGGAAAAGGCTAGGCTGATGATGAGTCCATTTAGCGCTTGATGATACGCGGACTCCACTCCAGGACTCTTTTGCTCCATTAGCCATCGGTCCTTCGATATACATTGCCAGCCCGCAACCGCTTCAGTTTAAGATATCTTAGTGATTTTTCAACCTTTACGATTGACGATGGCCTATTTGCAGGCAATCTTAAATTCAAAAGGACTTTAACTTTAATGAATTTAGTATAATTTAGCTTATATATCAAGAATACGCTTACTTATTAGTAGGTATTAATGAATCATTTATTTACTCAGGTGGCAGCATTCATTGATAATTAATTGAAACTATTCATACACCTGAAACAAACCAATGAACGCAAATTAACTTAGTAGTTCTTTGTTGGATATGTTTTTATTTGTATTCATGCAAGTGTTAAATTATGCACCTAGTAAAAATAGTGTTCGGCCTACAACAATGTGGAATGACCCTAGTTAACCATGGTTCAAGTTACAGAATTAAAAAATTGTTCGAGTTCCAGCTAGACCTTCCCAAATGGTACCTAAACAATAAACCGTAGCACGCGGCGTAGTATATATTCTGTCTGGCCCCCGGGGGAACAGGCGTGAGTATTTAGTATTTTAATAATATTGTATTGTTCTCCGTTCCAGGCGAGGTGCGTCAAGCCCTGTCTATGATGAAGCAATGGGCGCCGATGGACGTAGAAGATGCGCTCGAGCTGTTGACGCCCAAATTCACACATCCCGCTGTGAGAAAGTACGTATGATTTCTATAAGACATCTGTTCTTTTACAACTTCTGTAAGTTTGTGCTTACTTTTACTTTGACTCGGCGGCGCAATACTTTTTTTCTTTATTTTTCTGTCTTCTTCCATATTTCTTCACATTATGCATCACCAACCGCCTTTACTTTGATTTCTCTCCCACCCTTCGATTTGATGTTTTTTTTTTGTCTATATATCATTAGGAACAATACATCTATTAATACCAATAAACATGTTCCACGACAACTTAACAGCTTTTAAACTATCATGGTCACTAACATTACTATTAATACTAACGGATAAACTGAAAAAACGAACAAGAAAGAGGGTAGACCGATTTGTCTGCTCATAAACAGCCACCCGCAATAACTTCAGTTTATCCGTGATCATGGTGCTTGCAACAGCGCCGAAATATCGGGAACTCGTAAAAAACAGTAAACATGGTAAATATCCCGTTAGTATTAATAGTAACTTAACAGCTTTTATCACATAAATAATTGTAACGTGTAGTAATTTAAACAAATATGAACTTTTCCAGGTACGCGATCTCCCGTCTGAAGCAGGCTCCTGATGATGATTTGTTGTTGTACCTTCTGCAATTAGTTCAAGCACTCAAGTATGAAGATTTTATGGAGATACATGACGGTAAGATTTTATGAACTCAATACCACACGGTTTACTTTCTGTCCATGTTTGTTTTTTACTCGAGGTGAATTGTCTGAATCAAAATGCATCAAATGAATGTGGGGTGAAACAAACATTCTGATAGTCAAACGGTCTGATATCGGTTTAAAATGCAGATTTAAAGATGTTCGTGTAAAGGCAATTTGCTTCAAACATATGCAACTTTGGTACCGATAGAAAAGGTGGAAGATTTTTAAATTTTTTTTAGTTATTCCATATTGTCCCACTCCTGAAAGGCCTCCCCCCATTCCTTCTTCTTCTTGCCAATTCGCGAGGAAGCGATCCAAGACGACCCGCCATCTTCTCCTTGGTCTGCGCGACCCCGTCCAGCTGTCTCAGGGCTCCATTCTTGCGATATTCGGGCCCACAGCTGTGCCGGCAAACATGGCCTGCCCAGTCCCATTTTAGTCTCGCAGCTTTATAAGCTATGTCGGCAATTTTCGTTCTGGAGCGCAAGAAATAATAAAAAGGAATAATAAGAAGAAATTCTAGTCTCAATTTATTTTAATTGTTTACAGAATACGCTCGCGTGTGTGGTAAGGACCCCAGTACTGCTGAGTTGGAGTCTCGTGAAAGTCGCCTCATGCAAAGTGGACATAGAGGCAGCCAAGCTAGCCTGCTATCGGCGTCCGGTAAGAATAATTAATAAAGTTGTACATTGCAGTAGCGAAGGGCCAATTTTTGTAAGAGGAAAGCTGGAGTATTTTTAATGTGGTTACATTATTCGTCTATAGAATACTGACGTTTGCCATTTTTGAAAGCGAAGCCGGTAGGAATCGAGTTCCATGCAACCTTCGCCACTGGTACATTGACCTCATGGCGCATCAACATTAGGGACTTTATTGGCTGATTTTATAATACTTTTGTTTCTTTCTTCCAGTTCTCACAGCAAGTGAAATGACATCATCTATGACAAGTCGTCGCTCTACCGACGCGACAGTAGAGGAAGCTCCCGCCGCCTTAGAGAACAGCGTCAGTGTCAACAACAACAACAGTAACGCTGACAACAACAACCCCTTCAGGTAACAACACTTGACAACAAGACATTATTGACGTTGTTTGGCTGAATCTTCAAAAGTCCTACTAGAGCAGTGATAGCTTAGTGGGGTGATGGTCGGACTGCCAAGTCATGGGTCTTAAGTTCGATCCCAAGACACGCACCTCTGATTTCTCGGATTCATGTGCGTATTGTATAATTTATCACTACGGCATGTAAAGCCAAGTCAGAGGCCTTTTGGCCGACATAAAAACTACACCAGGTTAGTCACTAACCCACGATAAAGAAGAAGACTACAAATACGCGTGCGCTATGTTGTAAACCTCATCTTTACTAAACAAACCGTAACGCTCCGTTCACGACCTCAGGGGGTTACCATGACGTCTGTCACTCCAGTATGGGAAAGAATCGACGCTATAGAAGACGTCTAGCGCCATCTCTTTCCCTCTCTGGGATAAGATTACAACAATACTGCTTTAAGACGTTATGGTAGGCCAGCAAGCTATGAAACGTGCGACACGATGCGCGTGCGGCACTTGTTTCTTACTCCTTCAACTGTTTTCCTCAGTAGCTGTCACAACACGCGTGTCACTTGAGCGTATGCTCTTGGTCCAGCGGTAAAACATGTTACTCTCGTATTCAATATTCATCTCTCTTTCTCTGTTCCCGCAGCGAAACCTCCGAGCCAACAGAAGAGCGCCTCTCCCTAGCTTCGTTCCTCATCTCCCGCGCGTGCAACAACAGCGTGGTAGCCAACTACCTGTACTGGTACCTGCTCATCGAGTGCGAGGACCAGGAGGGAGGCCGCGACCATGCGGCCAGGGGCATGTACCTCGCCGTCATGAGGACCTTCAGCCATCGCCTGGCCAAGGGTATGTAGCTACTCACCTGCAACTTACTGCTTCATATGGGAACTGAGACAGCAGATGGCGCCACCTAAACAAAGCTAACATTCAAAGGAAATCTCACAAAACCTACATAGATTTACATGAAGTGTGCATTACCCCAGCAAGAAAATGTCATGCAAGGAATTGAGTTTTACCAATATTTAGTGACTACTGAGCTGTAAATGTGAGCCAAATATAAAATTAGTGTGTGCTGTCGTTTCGGAAAAAAAAACGAAAAAACGATTCCTGCTGGGGTAAGGTTTTCCAAGCAGGAAAATTCGAAACGAATGACCGGAGCTAGAAATAAAGTATATGGGCATGTAGCTTATATAATATACCCATGTGCATAAATGAGAGCCGAAAATAAAGTCTGAATCCAATGATTGTGGGCCCGTAGAAAAAACGCAAATTAGTAGTAGCTCTTAGTTTGTGCGTATTTATTCAATCAAAATACTGGTTTTCAATAATGTCTACCGTTTCCAAGTAATCATACATTTATGAAAAACCGAAAAAAAATCCAAGCGCTTAAATGAACCAACGCATAAACCTACTGAAAACTGTGTTCTTCTTGTTGTTCTTAACACCCATTAAAAGTTGAAAATCAAAGTATACACACGTTTTTGTGTAATATCACTTCTAAAAAAATTAAAAAGGCATAGCTTTGACGCCAAAATGTAAGAAACATAATCAACCTAAGATGTTTGTTTATAGACTGAAGCTATGAGTGCTTATTATATCCTGAAAATTTCAGCTTAAATATCTCGTATTTTAGCAGATATTAACCGATAACCAAAACTACATCTACATTACTGGTAGTCCGACCAAATTCGAATGACCACAAAAAAGCGACGGTTTCAATCATGTAAAAAATAAATGCTGCTGCAGTAGGTGTTGACGTGCCTGATACATCAGGCACGTCAACACCTACTTGAAAAATCATGTAATTTATGGACGCCCCCTCGTCTAATAAAACTTTTTTCCCGTCAGGCAACACCGACCACCAGCGCACGCGCTCGTTCCTGGCGCGGCAGCAGGTGTTCATCGACAAGCTGGTGAAGCTGGTGAAGACGGTCACACGAGAGAGCGGCAACAGGAACAAGAAGGCAGAGCGACTGCAGCAGCTGCTGGCTGATCCCGACGTCTTCAAGTTTAACTTTACCAACTTCGAGCCGATGCCCTTCCCATTGGACCCTAATGTTACTATTAAAGGTATGAGTTTTGTTTTAGTTTCACGACTTGCAAATTCAACAATTTGGATGCCATAGAGTCGGAAATAAGCGGGCGTTCCACTTATGTTTGCCTTGTTAGTATATGACTGCTAAGCATAGAATCATTTGGGCAAAGCTTAGTAACACCTCAGAGCACCTGCTTCCGGCCTTATTTATTATAGAATATAACAGGCGAAATGCAGCCAATACACATTTGCCGACTCTTTCAGAGAAAGCTGTGAAATTACGTTACTAACTTAGAAATGTTAGAAAGTTCCCAAAACCTGGGGATTACTACGACGTCTTAAACCAGGAGTAATTCCAGTGTGGGAAAGAAACAGAGCTATACATGTCGTCTAGCGCCATCTCTTTCCCACACTGGAATTACTTTAAGATATCATGGTAGGCCACCTGGTGTCTGCTCTAAACGTTTTCCTCTTGATCTCTTTCAGGAATCGTCGCCAAAAAAGCATCTTTATTCAAATCAGCGTTAATGCCTTCAAAACTGACTTTCCTGACAACCGAAGGAATGGAATACGAAGCGATATTCAAACATGGAGACGATTTACGCCAAGACCAGCTTATCCTACAAATGATAACTTTAATGGACAAATTATTAAGAAGAGAAAACTTAGATTTAAAATTGACCCCGTACAAGGTGCTAGCAACAAGTTCGAAACATGGCTTCCTACAGTTTATAGATTCTGTGACGGTAGCAGAAGCGTTGGCTACGGAGGGTAGTATACAGAATTTCTTCCGCAAGTATAATCCTTGTGAGGGCGCCCCCTATGGAATTAAGCCAGAAACTATGGATACGTATATTAGGAGCTGTGCTGGGTATTGTGTTATTACTTATTTACTTGGTGAGTACGACTTTGTTTTTGTTTTTCTTTAATTTTGCGTATAATACAAGGTTCGACGGCACGGTTGGCGCAGTGGCTGAGCGATTGACTGCTGCACTTCGTGTCACGGGTTCGATTCCCGCACGGAACAAATATTAGTATGGCTTACAGGTAGTTGTTCCGGGTCTGGCTGTTTGTGTATGTGAATTTAAATGTTTGTAAACGCACCCACGATACAGGAGATATTCCTAGTGCAGGGCAAGGTTTAAAAAAAAAAAACAAAGGTGTAAACGAATCCGTCAACCAAGCATTCTGAACATCAAACTAACTCTACGCAAAAACTATTGCTGCAGCAGTGGGAACATTATATGCTGATTATGGTATGCTAATGTATTGAAATAACTAGATTAAAGATAATTTCGACTACGGCTAAAACGTCGGTAAAAGTGAATCTTATCTATCACTATGAAATACACTGATTTTGACATATCAAAGCGTAATTTTACGCCAAGTTTCATATCAGTATTTTATCAGGCGAAAGGCACATATTATGTCTTTTTTTTCTATCTATTCATACAAAGGTGTTCCTTTCGCTCGTTTATAATTGCCATTTCAAAGCCATTGTAGACCAAGAACTAAGCTAAGTTCGTTTAGCTTAGCTCGCAATGCTGAAGTAATGTATCATAGTTATGTGCAGTGCAGACCACAATCTATAGTATACCGGAGTTATATACGCCCTTGGTCTGCAACCGGCTTAGGTTTTTAGGTGTTTAGGTGTCAAATCTTGATAGCCCAGCAGAAGGTCAGACATGTTAAGTCTTCTCGAACAAGAATAGGGACCTTCCTCTTGTATGTTTTTTATTTAGGTTTCAATTTTCTATTTATTATGTATTGTTCTGGTAAAGTACATCTCTAAGAAGGCTCCTTGTCTTTCCAGGCGTCGGCGACCGTCATCTAGACAATCTCCTCCTGACTCAGGCCGGCGCACTGTTCCACATCGACTTCGGCTACATCCTGGGCCGCGACCCCAAGCCTCTCCCTCCCCCCATGAAGCTCAGCAAGGAGATGGTGGAGGCCATGGGCGGCGTGCACTCGGAACTGTACCATGAGTTCCGCAAGCAGTGCTATACCGCCTTCCTACATTTGAGGAGGTATGTTATACTAATCGCTCGAGGTTAATCGTAGGTTGGGCTCGTGGCTAAATAATTTATAGCCACACGGGTCGATCACCAAGGTTAAGCAACTCTCGCCAAGGTCGGTCCGTAGATGGGTGACTATCCATTACATACCGAGACCAAAGCAAAATAATCCCGTTAAGAAATTGATGCCGGCTGCCATTTGTAGATCTTTGACAGTCTTTACGTATAGCCAAAAGCCCATAAATCTGTCAACCAGTCTTACCAAGTGGTACACAGCGACTGGGTTGTGGAGGGCTGATACAGCTGCATCCAGTCTGACTTAAAATCAACACGATTGTTGAACTCTGTCTGTTTGTGCTATACATATATGACTTTCTCTCTCACACAAATCTTTATCTATTTACAGACACGCAAACTTGATGCTGAACCTGTTCTCGCTGATGGTGGACGCTTCAGTCCCCGACATCGCGCTAGAACCCGACAAGGCTGTCAAGAAAGTGCAAGACAAGTTGAGGTATGTAGACACTACATGGAATCTACTTTGGAATGCCAATTATTGTTGCGATTCACTCGTGTAGTTCTGACTTGGGCTCAAGGATGTAGCAGTATCCTGAACATTCTGCGGAATTCATTCACATCTTTACACTTGAACTACGAAAACTGACCGACTGACGATAATTGACTGAAGAAGTTTCAAATATAAGGCGAAATAAAAAGCTCGATAATCGACAGCCACAACCCACACCCCCCTTAGCGGGCCATCCATAAATTACGTCACACGTTAACGGGGGGGGGAGGGGGGTCGCCGAAGTGTGACAAGGTGTGGAAGGGCTCCTAAATTTAGTGACGTCACATTTCAAAATTTAACTTTATGTAAGTATTAAAACACGAAATTTGAACTTTAAACGAAAAACTTAAAAATATTTCCAACTTCATCTGTATGAACATGTAAAATATGGGATGTCACACTGGGGTCAAACATGTGACCAGCTGTGATAAGGGGAGGGGGGGGGTCAAATCTCATTAAATTCGTGTGGCGTCATTTATGGATGGCCCCTTAACTTATATTACAAAATATAATCCTGTTTTGAGTAATACCATCTATCTTCTTCCAGACTGGACCTAGGCGACGAGGAAGCAGTGCACTACCTGCAGAATCTCTTAGACATGTCGGTGACAGCAGTCATGGCGGTGCTGGTCGAGCAGTTCCACAAATTCGCGCAGTACTGGAGGAAATAGGCCGCACTCGTTCGACGCCGCTATTATAGTAGTTAGCGGAGTTAGGGACTAAACTCGTAGGGAAAATGAACTGCAATGACACTTGTATTATAGTATACTTTTACCAAGGAGCTTAAATGCATTTGGAGTACTTTCTTTCAAATTCAATAATAGAAAGAAACTTTAGACATTGGACGTAAAGTTTATTTTTCATTACTTGGAAGGGAGAATAAAAGATAGTAGTGTATCCTTCTCGCACAACATGGCACTGTTTATTAATTTACTGAATTAGTAAGAACATGCAGTTATTTGTGTAGGAACGGAAGTACTTTTCGATGCTTGTTAGCATTCCAGTTTAGTACATAATATGGGGTCCTAAGATTCACATTAAGTATCTACAGTTCAACAAGCTGTCTTGTGGAGTGCGTTAGTTGGAATAATGCGGTGTGGATCGAGATTTTAGTCTGTAAAAGTGTGACCATAGTTTTTCGTGTTATCCAGATCTCATAGGTATCCTTGAGGGTTTCTCCACATCAAAATGAGTTTAGTCCCTGTAGTCAAGGCGTGTCTCTGGTTGTTATAGACTAATTGGCTTATTAGCCTTTTTTTAAAGAAATTATTCAATTTTGTATCAATATTTTAAAATGTTTAATCATTCTTTGTATTGGAGAAGTTGCTTAAGTATTAAAGATTTAAAAAACTTTTCTTGCCAAAACATAAAAATACTACATATAAAAAAAAAGCTCTCGCGTTTATCATATTTATTGACGAAATATTATGTTTGGACTACTTAATCTAGCAAATATTTCCATTTTCAAGTTTTTTTTTACATAAAATTGGTTCGCACTATGGAAATGGACGAACAATATTCTGTGATAAAATAGGTATTATAAGTGTTCATGAAATACAATAAAAAAGCTATTTTAATAATTAATGAGATTTTCATTTCCTTATATTTAATTACTAACAACAATATTATGTATGACATTTTATTGGGCTACCACTAGGCAATGCCTAAGAATTAGCCCATTTTGGCTAGTGTTACTTAAAGGGCGAAAATAAAAACTATGGATTACATAAATAACTTCGCTTGCAAATCAAAGCTGCCACAGATCGAAATCTCCTTTGAGGGAGAGTAATATAATTTGTATGGAAAAAGATGGAAATAGTAATTAACATCTGCTACGTTAATCAATATAGCAGATTCATCATCTTTCTGTGCTTGTTTGTCCCATGTAACTTGGGGCTGCGCAATTAATTAGATTATTTACATTATAGTTGGAATTATATATTTTTTATAAAGCTAAAACAGTATTTAAAAAGATTGTCTGCCAATGATGAAATGACACAGGTCTGTCGGTTTGAAACAACAGCCCAATAAACTCGTATCCTTTAACCAATTAATTTCCAGATTTCATATTCCTTATCTCAAGTATTAGCAGCCATCAAATCGGCCCCACTAGATAAACAGTCACTAGCCACATATATTTTACTCCCAGTATTAGTCTGAACAACATCACAAGCTGCGACCTCTGCATAGTTCACACCTCCAACCACATACACCAGCACAGTCTTAGGTTTCAGAGGAAAGCAACCTCCTTTGTTTGGTTCACTCTTCAAAACTTTAGCCAAACTCCTTACGTCTTTACATCCAAATTCTAAGTCACTCTGGCCTTTTAAATTGGATAGCTTCACATTCAAAGTTTCCATTCCATCTTTAAATCTATCCAGAATAGTACCACCTACTCTCAAATCGGTGATAGCAGATAGTTTGGACAGAGCATCAGCAAAAGTGTCCGATGTTAGTAAAGCATTGCAAACTACTGCAACTAAAGGTACATAGCCACCATGAAACACATAACTGGGTGATGTCTTACCAACCTTGTCAGGTTGTGACGGGAGCTGTTTCAACTTATTTGCAGTACTCTGAAACTCATTCTGCCATTTTGGCAGCCTGTCACTGAGATTCCCAAGATTTGAGATGTTTAGAGATAGTTTTAGACTTGACGGCTGGACGAGCAACCCAGCATTGCACAGGTTGTTGAAAACATACAAATATTTGTAACCAAAGGCAAGTAAATATTTGCTGACTAAAGCATTGTATTCTTCATAAGTTAATGACTGAGTTAAGCTCAATAAACACATGAGACGCAAACTGTTATAAATATGGATGTCCGTTCCAAAGTTTTCATCAACAAATGCGAAGTTTGACTTCTTGTTCCTATTGTTCAACATCTCTGTTTCTGCTAATTTCAAGTTTTCAAACTTGTTGCTCATTTCTGATATGATAGTCTCACACGCAAGCACATGGTTGACTAGATTCTGTTTGAACAGAGACACTTGTTGCAACTTGGTTGCCACAAAGTGCTTAATTTCTTGTATACCTAATGCTTTGATATCCTCATTCTTCAAAAGCTTTGCTTTAGAACTTAACACACTTAAGACTTCAGAGAAATGTCTATGTTTAATTTCTCCATATAAAGTATCTATTGAACTATCTAATGTCATGGTAGTGTTTTTGGAAACCGCACCTTCCTCCTGAACACCAAAGTTCAGTTTGCCTTTCTTGACTTTTGTCTCTTTTACATTCAAGTCTAGGTGTCCACAGTTTATATTGAACAGTTCACTAAGTAGGCCACTGTAAGTTGCAGGGGTAAGCAAACTTGATGCATAGTCTTGGTTCCTGTCTATAACAATCAAAGCTCCAATTTCTTTAGAACTCTGTGAGTCAAGAAAATCCCTGGCATATGTTTCATTGTAGATCTCTAACATGTCCAGTACACTAGCTGACAGTTTTCCGACAGAGAAAATTATTTTGGGCCTTCCAGTAACATGGAACAGACTCCACAAAGACATGGATATACTTGACAGTAATGAATGGTTTTGTTCCACAAATAGTTGCTTGAAGAGAAATGGTAGTTCTAAACTGAGGAGCTGCTCATCCAAAGCCATGAGCTCCCATGAAAATGTATGGAGCTTCACTATGCCATATAATCCCTTACTTTCGAGCATTGAGTTGTATGTTGTTAATACTTTTGGTACTATGATGATGTGGAAGCATTTCAGATCTGCCAGGGAAGGGTTCTGGCTGAGTACTGATGCAATCTGGTCTAGGACACATTTGTATTTCAAAATGCAGGCTGGTATGAAGTATACTCGATTTGTGTTGGCTGTGCTCCCAAGTTGCGGGTCCATTTTGTATATTTTGTCAATGCCATGTTGTCTGGAAAATTGAATCGAAAGATAATATTAGAATTGAACCGAATTAAATTTTTTGAAAACAAGTTAGTGAAAATGCAAATTGTAGTAATAAGAAATCGTGAACATACCGTAGCCAGTTTACACCGCAAATCCTCTCCAATGGTTTGATTAGTGAGGGATCTATAATGAGATCTTTTTTATCACCGCACACCAGTAGGATTTCTTTTAATTTGCTTTGAGATATAAGGCCCATTGAAGCCAACTTCATTGAAAGGGGTTGATCCATTTTAGCGACCTACTTTCACACCTATCAACTAATGATTACAATATTTATATCAGACGTATCAAAAAGAAAACCACCACATTTTCATACAATTACGCTTTCTGTTTGATTCAGTTTCATTCGAAAAAATAATAATCACTCACAATAATATTGACAAGTCAACATTGGAATGTCAAACGATCCGAAAGAGACAACAGCACTAGAGATGGTCGATTTTGTTTATTTTTTACAAACAGGAATATTTAAAAATGTAATTAATTTGTATAGAAATAAATAAAGGAAACTATAAATTAATGCGAAAGTTTGTAATTCTTTCTCGAAAAATTATTGATTACCGAACTTCACACAGGCGAAGACGCAGGCATAAGCTTCTACATTAAAACTTGAAAACGAAGAATTAAAAAGACCTTTGTTTACTGCATCTTTTCTGATTAATGCGGAATTGGTCAGCTCAGTAAGTTCGAATTCCAAAATCGATTAAAATAAAAAAATTGACATCCCTAAAAAACTTTTGCTAACCATATTTTGATGCAGTGCCTTTTAGACTTTGACATAAGGAATTAAGTGCTGCCATAATTAGATACTTCCTGTTTAAATATTTCAATGCTGCGTAGAAAACTACCTGGTACAAAAACGAGTTTTAGGTGCTTTTTGGACATTCTGATCCCACTGCTTACGTAGCCTGCTGTAAACTTCAAAATAATGACATTTTTAAACAAATTAACTAAGATGTGGAATCAATGTTGCCACACTAATTTCAATCCATTAAACTTATTTTCTTAATTTTTTTTTAATTTCATATCAGATTATTTAATATAAATAGTATTTATTGGCCTATTTGTTATTATTGCACATTAAAAAGAAAGATAACAATTCAATATATTAAATTAAATTGTCGTGAGACGTTTGCAATGTCCTTGATAGCTGTTTCCGGTCATGCGTAGTTACTAGTTACCGCGCTGCAACTTCCTCCCCCTCCGCCCTTCACCGCGGAGTTATCACTTGTCGAATTTGCAAAAATTAGGGAAATGGCAGCAAGAATTATCAGGAAAATTGTAAGTTTATAGAGGTGTTACATAATAACTAACGTAAAGTCCTTATGCATGGACCCTCTTAACATAAAGCTAAGTGGTTTGCTGTGTTACAATTCTCTTCATCCAAAAATAGACGTAGTAATATAGTTATGTCGAAGAATTACATAAAAGTGCTTTTGGAACCTTTTCGTGAGAGTAAAGTATTGGGTTCGCTGCTGACATGGTTGGTGCCGGGTGCGAGCAATGGTACTGGGGTGAATAGGGGAGGGAAAGATGAGGTTACATATATTTTTTTTGTGATTAGTTTTTGTGATGTTTGAGGTTATGTGACTGGTATTTGCTGGTGGTGTTCAGGTGCCTGTGAGCCGGAGCGGGGCTGCGCAGTACAGCTCGGGAGTGCGCAAGGTGACGCTGATCCCCGGCCACGGCATCGGTCCTGAGATCACGGTCGCTGTGCAGAAGATCTTCGAGGCCGCGAAAGTCCCCATCGAGTGGGATGAGGTCGACGTCACTGCTGTTCGGGTAAGCCCCGTCTATGTATTAGAGTTAATTAGATTTAAGTATATTGGCATGTTGATAGTGTATTAAAAAGTATGACATTCTGCAATATGAGGATTCTTCAAAACTACATAAACAATGTTACATATTTTTACCATTGTAAACAATGTATAATTCTGTAACGTCTCGGAGACAGCAGCGATAAATCATTACAGGTTTTACTAAAATAAATTTATTAATATTAAATAAATACAATGTTCTTTATTGTTTTGTCTGGGCTGTGATCTAAAGAGGAATTGTTTATTTCATATTCTTAATGCCAGTCATATTTAAACATATTCTATCATTTTACCAATTATGAAACATGTCCAAAATTATTTGTAGTTTTATAACTCATATGGTTTCTTTTTAGGTTTGTAAGTTTGTTAAAACAAAAACATCGTCATAGCCAACACTTCACAGCTTCTTATAAAAATCAAACTATTTTTCAGTACATGAACTAACTGAACAATTCTATTCTAGGGCCCAGACGGCAAGATGGGTATCCCACAGAAAGCCATTGACTCAGTTAATGCTAACAAGATTGGTCTTAAGGGTCCCTTGATGACCCCGATCGGCAAGGGCTACCGGTCCCTCAACTTGGCTCTGCGTAAGGAGTTCGACTTGTATGCTAACGTCAGGCCCTGCAAAAGTATGGAAGGGTATGTATTTTTCTTTATTTTATTTCACATTCATACTAACTTTATAGATACGAAAGTTCCTCTGTCTGCTACCTTTTTACACCTTAAAGGCTTGGATGAAATTTAACCCAGAAATAGACTGCGTAAGCCATAGGATTTTAGACTGTATCCCAGTATTATGTTTGCGTGTGAGATAAATAAGAAGAATCCGGGGGAAAATCCAGTTTCAATATAAAATGTCAAGCAAGAGTAATTCATGGAAATGACTGAGTTAATTCAGTCACTGTCTCTTAACATTTACTGAATGACTGGGACAGGATAATTTGTGACAAAACTGTAGACAATACTGCATTTGTTGTTTTGTGCAATGGTTATATTTAGCTTTTTGACAAACCTTAAAAGATAATAGGTACGAGGAAAAACTGTAAAGGATTAAAATACAGGTAGTATTCTTGATCTGCATTCCCAGGATCAAAAAGGCCATTCAAGAACCATTTACCTTAAAGGAAAATTATGTTGCAATCATATAACTAATATTACATAATATGCACAGCACATAGTGTACCTAATACAAATTAAATAAACATCACTTTACTTGATAACATGAGAATAGAAGTTAATTTAAATTGAATACATTATTTAAGAATATTGTGTAGCAGGGGTGGTGATGGGGAATGGCTGCTATGTACCGAGTTGTAGGTCTAAGGCCAAGAGTCCGCCAAAGCAGAGACATGGAAAATGGAGAGGAGAGGAGATGCTTACGCCCAGTTTAGTGACCGCAGCGCAGCGCTTACGTCTCTTCTCGGCACCGCTTGACGTTGAACAAATCAGATCTCCTCTTCTCTCTGGAAACGAATGAGCCGTTTCCACTAAAGTTAAGCGGAAACGAGAAGTGGAAGTAACGAAATTCTATTGGTGGGTAACAAAACATTTCCTCTTCTCTCGTCTCCGCTTCGGTGGGGTCCGGCCTTTAGACTCGAAACGAGGCAGGTACTTTGTGTAAATTATTCTCTGTATTCACCACTACTCTTAAAGCGGTTAAGGAAAATATCATGAGGAAATCGCCATGTCCTAGACCCGCAAGATCGAAGCCATGTGGCACCCATTAATTAACCTGCACCGTGGACCAGATGACAGCCCACTCGTTCTCATAGAGAGGTAGCATCTGTTCATGGAAACAGCTTATTATGCTTATTCATATAATTTTTGTTTTGCATTTAATCTGTTATTAATAGTTTTCCGGGATCACAGAAGTGCAGTAAACCAAAATACAAGTAACTTCTCACGTGTGTTAAACCTGACACTGTGGGTCAATGATAATGGCCGGTGATAACAAGTCTAGACGATGTGTCAAGGTCCATGATAGGGGGAATCGGTTTACATGTGCAGTTGCTGCAATTAATATTTATAGTTTATGTCAATTAGCTAAGCCACAGCCATACTAATTTTGAAGGTTGTGTTTGCAATTATGCTTAGCCACGTTTTACACAAGATTCCCATATTGCATTTTTCTGCACTGTAGTGCCCAGTACATTGACAATATTCAAAACCAAAGTCATTAATTCAAATTAGGCTGAATAATCGGCACTTTTTGTAGTCAAAAATTACGTAAGACAGTCCCTAAACCGGCCGACCTTTACCACTTCCTAGTGGTTTATTATATTGTTTGGTATGTAATATTACGGTAGGCCCAGAAGGAGATGGCGTGACGAGCTGGACTCTTATCAAAAAGATTAGGCCCAAATAGCCAAAAACAGAGATACATGGAAAGAGGGAAGGGAGACCTTTGCCCTGCAGTGGGACACAATCAGGCTCATAATAAAATGTAATATTAATTGGTATCTACTCTTCACACAAGCGCAAGTTTATGCGCTATTTATGTCGCTTCGCGTATCAATCACATTCTGCGTTTACTTAAAAAATGTTAGTAGGTGTCACATCATCATCTGCCTAGCCTTTTCCCAACTATGTTGGGGTCGGCTTCCAGTCTAACCGGATGCAACTGAATACCAGTATTTTACATGGAGCGACTGCCTATCTGACCTCCACAACCCAGTCAGTACTAGGTAATACGATACCCATTGGTAAGACTGGTTGTCAGAGTTTTTGGGCCACTGACTACCTATAACGACTGTCAAAGATCTACAAATGACAGCCGGGACCAACGGCTTAACGTGCTTTCCGAGGCACGGAGGAAACTCGGTATGTAATGGGCGGTCACCCATCCACAGACCAACCTAGGCAAGCACGACTTAACCTAAAGATCGACCCGAGCGGCTGTTATTATTTAGCCACGAGCTCCTCGTTAGTAGGTGTCACATATGGATAGAAATAATAAAGTTATTAAATAACCAATTTGCGTTGTGCCTGTGTAGGGAACCCTTAATTGGAGACGTACACAAGTACATCTATCAAACCATGCTGATGTGTCAATTGATGGGTAATCCTTTGTGTGAAGATGGTAGTCAAAATTCAAGATCACTAGGCAAATTCAATAGCAAACTTAGGCGGAGAACCAGCACTTGTAAACTTCAATAAATACAAGGGGTACAGTCCCCGAAAACGCCAACCCGAGTGTCCCTTTAGTTGTAGATATTCGTAGGACTCTGCTAACTTACCATTTGTATAATGTGGCATCCTGCCAAGACAAGCCCTAGGACGTTCACCTCGATCGAACGGCGCTATGACTCGTCACTGTACATTCTTCACACTCTTTGTTACCACCAGCCTATTGAAAGAATCTAATCGATTTTAAATCGATTCTTAATAGTGCTGCTTTGCATACGCCGATCTGAAAGTGATGTCGATAACATCAGTATCAAATTAAAAAAGAAATAGAGATAGAAAGAAAGAAGAATTAAGAGCCCGTCTCAGACGACCCTCTGAACAAAACCCTAGTAACATAATAACGTTCTAGGGATCAACCATGAAGGCCCCGTTCTTGACAGTCGCGCTTGCAACCTTAAGATCAACGAGAAAAACATAATGCACATGCATAAATATTTAATGGTACGGTTATACGGTATCCGCCTATAGAATATTCTTTATTATGTACCCGAAGAATAGCCAAACTTAAGTGGCAGTGGGCAGGGCACATTGCTCGCAGAACGGATGGCCGATGGGGCCGAAAAGTTCTGGTGTGGCGACCGCGAACCGGAAGACGTTGCGTTGGAAGGCCTCCCACTAGGTGGACCGATGACCTGGTGAAGGTTGCAGGGATCCGTTGGATGCGAGTCGCACGGGACCGGTCAATGTGGCGACACTTGGCGGAGGCCTATGTCCAGTAGTGGACGTCTTTTGGCTGAAATGATGATGATGATGTACACTATACGAGTAACATCCATACAAGAAAACATTTCACATAGGGTGACACAATGCAAAATACGACCATCGCACTTTGAAATAAAGTTAAACGCCCGAAAGTCGCGGTTACCCGCTCAAGCTGCCACTATCAAACCTTAATCAAATTACCCAATTGTGAAACAATATGATCCAAAGATAAGCCGATAAGTGCGAAATAATCTGAAAAACTATTAAATGGGACCTGGTTTTTGTAGTAATTCAAGATAACTGATTAGCATCGATTAATCAATACTAGTTTCCGTCGTTGATTCGCCCGCGCTGTCATCGAAAATTTTCGATAGGAACATACTACCGGAATTTAAAATTTCCTATGTCCCAAACCAGGTCTCATCGTCTACCTGAGTGCCAAATGACATGGAAATTTATTCAGCCGTTAAAGCGTGAAAAGGTGACAGAAAGAGATACTTTTTAATAAATTCCGACTATTACGAATTCAGTCTGTGTTCAAATCTTATCTACGTGTTACAAATTGGTTTCAATCACATGAGTTGTTTTTCGATAAAATGTCGACAATTTATAACTGGTGTGGTTTATTGACATAGGTGGTTTGAATTGATTTATGGAGCGCCCATTTATCTGTTGTTGATAAGGGAAATTTGCCGAATCCAGTATATTTAGTGTCAGCTATAATTTCACCTCCTATCAGGACATACTGGTCTTTCTATTGTAACAGGGTAACACTAACAGTAACTTATTTCCTAATCCTTTGCTTTTTATTACGGGTGAAGTCAGGAAGCCCGAAAGCCCCAGTAGCTGGGTCAGATAGGCAGTCGCGTCATGTTTCCGATAGGCAGCCGTTCCATAGAAAACATTGGTATTCAGCTGCGTTCGGAAATCCGGATGCAGACCCCAATGCACTTGAGAAAAGGCTAAGCAGGTGATGTATCTCGTTTTAATTCTATTGAGATATACATAAATGACAACGACGTGTTGTTTTTTCAACACGTAATTTACCTATCAGTAACTGCAATCTAACGGAGGTCAGATGGCACCTCAATCATTACTATTATCGTTAAATGAAGTACTATCATCTACTGATATCTTAAGTATCTAGGTAGTCTCGTATGATTGTCATCAACTTGACATGATTATTATGTTGTACACAATCTTATAAAAACTGGAATTCGTGTACGCTTTACGCTCAATGTCTCAATGTTGATAGGACTACTTACAGGCATGCTATTTAACTGAGGTGCCTAGAGGTCCAATCTCCAAGAACGAAACCCGAAGTAATGCGCCTTTCCTACTCCGTATCACCTACCGACCTAGCAGTGTGACCGTCGGACTGCCGTAGGTCTCGAGTTCGATCCCAAGACTCCTCTGATTTTTCGGATGCATGTGCGTATTGTATAATTTTCACTTGCTTCGGTAAAGGAAACCAGCATGCCTGAGAGATATTTCTTGACTGCATGTAAAGCCAAGTAAATAACTAACTCGTGAATCCGAAAATAATAGGCAGTAAGGTTCAGTTAGAGGTTTCGAGCTACTTTCAGACGGGCTCGGATCTTCGTTGACGGGCTTAGAGAGAAGACCCCTGAGGTAGCTGCGCGGTGCAGGGGAGAAGGGGGGGGGACTGTGCGACACACCACCACACCCCACCTGCACCGCGCAGCCTTTGCCGCCGCCTCAAGCTGTAGACTAACACAAAACTTCCACTGAAACAAATCAAAACGAACTTTTTATTACAATTTCTTAAGCTGTTACAGTTTCCTGTGTAACTATTAGCTGTTAGATGATAATTTGCTATGTTAACATTAAAGAGGCGCGAAAATATTTGTTTAAAACCAATAGGCTCTATGACAACATAATAAGGTGCTAAATGATAATGTTTGCATAGTCAGCCAAGCGACGTCTATTAAAACCATTAGAATCAACATAAAACTGGTTTTATGGCCAATCAATTTACTGCTAAGCAGAAATCAATCCATGTTGTAAAGATAATTTTCTGTTTTTCTTAAAATCTATTGTCTTATTATATTCTAGGTCAATTTAAAATTGGGACATTAGCAAAGTCTATTGAAATTTTTGGTTTTTTTTTTTTTTACGTGGTGAAATCATCAAATGAGTCCTCCCACCCAGGGCAGAGCGGGAGGGACTGTCAGACTTGTACTGACTAAAATCCACGGTGTCCTTCAGTAGCCCTTTATGTTCCAGGGTCACGGTAATTTTATGAGTCCCGCGACCCACGTATACTAGCTTTATGTTGATTTAAATAAAGTTGATTTCGGACTGACTAAAATGTCTAGCATAAACTGGACATAAAGTTGTCTTTCCACGATTACTTATGTTTTTTTTTTACATGTTTGAAAACTACATAACAAACACAATAGAGGCAATAAATAATATGCCAGGAAAGTTAATCAGAACTTATCCTACGGTAGTAGAAATGGGCCGTAACCACAACACAACTTGCTACCAAATTAGTATGACCCACTGCAAAAACACAAGGGTCATAATTCAGTGATTTAAATCAAAAGGTTAATAGCTTATTGATAAAACATTTAGCACGTGTTGATAACAAAGAAGCCGGAATATTCTGGTTGTGTTATATTTGAATGTAATTGTTTTGATACGGTTTTTAAATGCAATCAGGTTTTTATTGCAATCTGCGTGTTGATTACGTCTAGATTGGGTGCTATTGCATGTTTGTACTTTTTAGATTATGATCAATTAGGTAGGTATGTGATTTATGTGTTGTTACAGTTCGTCTGAATAAATGTAGGGCAAGTCTACTGTCGCCCTTCGTAATTTTAATCAGAAATATGACCACCCAATAATAATCGAGCGTAAGCTTGCGAAATTTAAAAATTCTGGCATTGATGTACGTTGATTAAAAATTACTGTACTACTATAAATAGCTCACGATAATATCATAACTAGAAATAAATACTAATTCGACAAAATATGGCGATTTCCAGCAAGTACAATTTCGAGAGCTTTATGGCTCCAGTCCCTAGAAACCAAGGTCAGAAAACCAAGTAACCCAATTCTGGGTTAAGCTGTCCTTTGTACATAAGCCATATGTTGTAATTATGTATTTCTCTTATTTTTGTGTGCAATATAGAATTAAGAATTAAGAAATAATCCGTCTCCTATATCAGATGGTGCACCAACCAAAGAATCGAGGAGGTGTGGCGTGGAGGTGTGGTACTACTGATACTTCCAATGAGTTTCGTCAAACGCCCGCTCACAAGTCTCAGATTTAGCCTGGTGGAAAGCAAGAGAAGATATCTACAGTGAAACAAGCGTACTCAGAAACTACCATTTCACCTTAATTTTGCTTTGAAGGTTGACAGACATATCGTAAAGATAAAGAACGTTTCACCACAGGGTTCACTTAGCACGTACCGATAAGAGTATTTCGATGTAATCAGACAATGTCAATGGCTTTCATGCGTGAATTCGTGTTCAAGGTTCAGAGCTCGAGACCGATAACTGTTGTAAGATTGTCTAAAACGTTTTTGCTAATGATTTTTTGATGCGGTCAATGACTTATTGAAATGTGGGAACGAAATAAAAAGCACTTCTTTATTTTCGAACGATAGTTGCAAGAATAGAGAGGCTACAGACAGAGTAACTATCGTATGAAACTATGATTTTTGTCTAGACGTTAGTTTTTAAACGACTTTCCCTCTATATCCAAAAACAGGTATCATTTTCCTCATTGGAAGATTAGCCTCACTCACTAAATACAATAGATAAGGTTGTCTACCACGTAGTCATATAATTGGCTTTAACAAAATTACTGTCATTTTCTGTGCTAGTTGGTACCTAATTATCACATGTATAATTTTCTCATTGTTAATGAAACAGACATCTACAAGGACGTCTGCATAACTATTGAGTTAAGAAAGGAAAATATTCGTAAAGATTTTTGTTTGAATAACATATTCAGGTATTTATATTAAGGCGCCTACAGATTTACTCCCGTATTTGATGATCGCCACTGTAGTTAATTTTTGTAAATCAATCAATTTTAAACTTCAGGCCACAGAACGATAGATAAAATCAGCAATATGACTCTTATCAAAAGGATTGGGCCCAAATAGCCAAAGACAGAGATAAATGGAAAGAGGGAAGAGAGGCCTTTGCTCTGCAGTGGGACACATCAGGCTCATAATAATAATCTGTAAAAAACTGATAGTGGCGTATGGAGCAATATTGAGCGACAATAACGGTCGTCAGAACCGAGCAAATGTATAGGCGCCTTTAAATGCGCGCTACATCTATACTAATACTCGTATTATAAAGATGTAAAATTTGTTTTTATGTAGGGGGTAATCGCCAAAACGAATGATCTAATTCTAAAAATTCTTTCACTGGCAGAAAGCTACATTATTCGTGGGTGCAATAAGCTATAAATTATATTTGGTCTAATTTGCATCGCCATATTTGTTTAGGCTTTCCACTACGTCACTCGTCGAATTTTCTCCTTTGGCACCCATTTCGATGTTATTGTGCACGTGCAGTCTAAAAAGTTTATTTCATTTGTCATCATGGGTGCGTTACAACGTCTGGCCTTCTGCCAAGGTACGCATAACTCGGGTACCGAATACGTATTTTGTTTTGACAAAAGGATGCTAGCAACAATTTATCTGCAGGGTTAGCTTAAAACTTTAATTATTCTTAGGACTATTAATTGCAATCATCTGTTGGTTATATCCCTTTTAAAGAATTGGTGAGTCATGAGCATTGCAATCTTAAATATTTTCGACACGATGCAAAATCGGCAAACCTTAACCTCATCATCCGCCTTTAGCAGTCCACTGTTGGACATAGGCCTCTTCAATTGCACGCCACTCAGCTCGAGTATCGGCAACTCGCATCCAGCTGCGGAGATCGTCGCTCCACCGAGCCTGTGGGCGTGTCATCTTACGCTTTAACTACACCTGTTCTCCATTTATCCCTTCGGCTATCCTTAGCCCTTCTTCAATATAGAAAACAACGATACTCTGAGACAAAAAAGTAAACACTTCCTTTTTGTTGCAGCATCAAAACTCTATACGACAACGTAGACGTAGTGACAGTCCGAGAGAACACCGAGGGCGAGTACTCCGGCATCGAGCACGAGATCGTTGACGGCGTGGTGCAGTCCATCAAGCTGATCACGGAGGAGGCCTCCATGAGAGTCGCAGAGTTCGCCTTCGTGTTCGCCAAGGAGAACAAGAGGAAGAAGGTCACGGCTGTACATAAGGCTAATATTATGTGAGTATTGGAGGCTAATCGAAGTTAAAAGTATGTTAATAGCTAATGTAACGTAATCTAGCACTCCATTAAAGGAATTTTCAAGTGCCATAATGTAACACTCGGCGGTATGTCACGTGAAGGTAACGAAACGGTGTCAATTTACTTTTCACACAGTGTATTTAATTGTTTTAAATGTTCTCGTAGTTCCGTGAATGATGTTTCGTTGCGAGATATAGATAAATAGAATATGCAGGGTACAGAGGTGTTCTACATTTGATAAGTTTTTGACATTAATTACCGCTGAGATGAAATAGCGTCAAGATTAAAAAAAATATATATATTTAATATCGGAATTAGATTTCTGATTTAAAGGCGACGTGTGTTATAAGATCTCCTATGATAATTCCAGGCGTATGTCCGACGGTTTGTTCCTGCGGTGTTGCCGCGACGTGGCCAACAAATACCCCGACATCAAGTTCGAGGAGCGCTACCTCGACACCGTGTGCCTCAACATGGTACAGGATCCCGCCCTCTTCGACGTGCTGGTAAGTTCGATTGGAGACAGAAGAAAAGAGTTGCACAGAGTACATTTGAGCACTTGGCGCGATAACATGGTTCATAACATAAAAACCACAAAAACGAGAAGTAATGGAAAAATGTGTTAGCGTCGAAAAGCGTGTAACAGATAGGGTATAGTCATATGAAAGGATATGCTGCAGACCATTAAACTGAACAACTTCCTGGATGGGTCCAATATAGTAAATGCGAAAAAAATATCAGCTGTCTCATACAAAATTTTAATACCTACTCGACCCAAATGTATAGGAGGTGTAAAGATGACCTCCTGTGACTCAACATGCGGCACGACCACGACTTGTGGCATGCCCGGCTGCTATCTTGAAGAAAACTGGTCCCTGGACGCCTTGTTGTGCGACCAAGTTTCATCCTAGTCGAAGTTTCTGCGGCCAAAAGTCGCTCGTGCCCGCGTAGGACGCGAGTTCCCTTAGACCTAGATCGAAAGAACTGGAAGTCATGGACGAGAGAGACAGTATGCACAAGTAAAAAATACGTGACCAAAAATTTAACGTGCTTTGCGAGGCATTAAGGGTCTCGGGAATGTTCGGGCTGGTCGGCCTGTGCAAGCCCACCCCAATATAATAATGTTGGGGTCGGCTTGCAGAGTAACCAGATGCAGCTGGATACCAGTCATTTGTACGGAGCGACTGTCTATCTGACCTCCACAACCCGGTAACTAGTAACACTATACTCCCTAGAAAGAGTGGTTGTCAGACTTTCGGGTTTCTGACATGATTCTCACATTTATGTATTATGTCAACATGAATGATGTAACCAAGACCTTGTAAAAATATTTTGATTGAAAAGAGTGTCCATGGAGTTTCTTGCCCATTCTTCTCCATAGAGATCTACGCTTTGGAATGGGCAACTACAGTACTTCCACAAGTTATTATGCCTTGTGTCTGGGACTGTAGCTTCGACTTCTTTGTTTTTTTGACATTCAAAAGTGCCTATTATGGTCTAATTGAAATAAATGCTTTGAATTTGACTTCCCGACATATTTTTTTACATGTATTCGTGTTCCTTCCAGGTGATGCCCAATTTGTACGGTGACATTATGTCCGATTTGTGTTCGGGTCTGGTCGGAGGCCTGGGTCTCACGCCTTCGGGCAACATCGGCAAGAACGGCGCGCTTTTCGAATCCGTGAGTATTTTGTTAAAATGCTGAGCTAATTAAAGAAAGACTGGAGACAAGATACGGTCTAACGATAGAAGGGAGATTGAAAATGTTTCGGGGATTATTCCCTTGAAGCTTCAAGAACCCAGTTTTTGTAAAACAATTGATAATTCATGAGTTTGTTGGTCAAGTGTTTTTGTTGCTTAAGATCTTTATTTACATCACCGATTTACACCTATATTTATATCTAAAAGCACGATTTTTATTAAGTAACGCGCGACGGCCAATCAAGCTATACAAAACCAGTTTATGCGGATCTCTCATTGTAAAGGAAATCTATACAAAGCGAGGCCAAGTTATACTGGAAATGTACAGCTTCATGTGTCGCCGTGTGTACCTGTTCATTTTAAATTAGTGTTTTCAAAACAGGCATTTAATGTCTTTCTTTGAACAAAACTTAAGCTATGGAAGTAAATTGCAGAAATGTACTTTATTCTGCTCCATATCGTCTTACTATTAATACTAATAACGGGATATTTACCATGTTTACTGTGTTCTATGAGTTCCCGTTATTGTTAGTTTAAAATCTCATATCGTCTTAGCAACAAAAAAGCTTTCCAATCTTACAAAAAGGATAGACGAACAAAATCAGTGTCGCAGCCGAAAGGCAAGTTTTCTATTTACGCCTTGGGTCGATAACCCTCAAAATCGATTACCGTGTTGATAAAAGGAAAAGCGAAAATAAAATAAACTGTCGAAATTGAGTTCATACAACATTTTACTCGATAAAGCAAATATACTGTTTTTATGTTTGCAAAGCAAATAACTGTAGCTGATCAAACAATCAGTGGAATTGTTTAAAATATTACCGTGATTTGTAGTGAAGTGAAACCAAAGACATAGTATCTCGTATAAAATCTCTGTCCGACATAAATAAGGCATCTCTACTTCGTCTGGAAACGTAAAATTTTGCAAAAATGAAGTTTCGCAGATACCGAAACTGAACACAAAGGATTTTTTTTTTTAATTCATCCCCTAAGGAAGTTATTAAATAGGGGATGAAACTTTGTAACTATTGCTGTTTTCGGGCACACGGCTTTTGTTCCAATACTACACTAAACAATGCGGTATCATTGCGCCGTGTGGTCGATTTGTCACGCGTAGATTAGTAGCGTCGCAATCCTGCGGAGGCTCACTTCAGCGAACAATACCAACTATTGTGCGAAGATACGCTTTTGAATATTTTTATTTGTTTTCATAGAAAATAACCTTGGTGCATCAGACACGGATTTTATGTAAAAGTTCATTCTATGAAAATCAAAATGATTTAAAAAAAAAAAAATACTTGGAAAGATAAGTTGTTTCAAATTATTGAGTTTGAACTAACTGGTGTGGGTTCCATGTTCTAAAAGTATTGTCCTTGGTCCGTCATTAACCGCATGGCGATTTAAAAAATAAACCGTAACTCGTAAATGTTTTTTTTAACCTAATAAAAATTATATGTGAACTAATAAAATATGAATGTCTAAAATACACAATGTTTTGCTCTCACTAATTGTGAATGTTTACTTTAAGCTGGCATTGTTGCATGTGTGCCTGATATTTATTAATACATACAAGGTATAAACGATCCCTTCACGAAGCCGTCAACCAAGCGTTCTGTACATCAAAATAAGTAACTCGACGCAAAAATTATTGCTGGGAAACGACTTGACAGGTGAAACATCACGTCTTACGGTAGGACTCAATGTAACGCACTCAAAACATTGTGCTGATGGTGATGAATGCTGATGGGTGTATGGGGGTCGTGGAGATATTTGAAGTAAAGTTATAACATTAAAAGCTTGGAATAAAAAAAATAATAAAAATAAAAATAATAAAAATCGTGAAAAATTTGGAACTTTGACCGCCAATATCTCCATCAGTAGAAGTCTAGAACAAAAAAAATGATGCGATCATTTTTTTTGTTCTAGACTTCTACTATAACGGGGAGAACAAGTTTCTTTCGGCTTCGTTAACGTTACTTTTACACCTATTATATGTATGAAAAGTTTAAATAAAATGCAAGCTCTTTCACAAATATCAAGGTCTAACACACTTGCTCGCATTAGCAGTATTGTTTAACAGTATTTGTGGAACGATAAGCGGGCGCATTGACTACACATTCTGAATCACGTTCGGGTCGGTTCGGTTCGGCACTGTTCGTGCTAAGCCAAGCGGCTTCTTACCTAACGTGTACGTACATAAATTCGTTTTGCCGCCCGGCTTTGCTCGAATCATGCTGACCCGTATATGTGTGTAGCACCCCTTATAGTTTGTACAATATTGTACTACTACACAAAATTGTAACTTGCAAAGAGCTTTCAAAATATTTCTTAATAATGCCATAATTTTTACGCAGAGAATGCCACTACAGTGTATACTATGTACTCATAATTATTTTTTTCTGTAATCACGATTAATTAATTTTTTCTACATTTCATTCATGATTGATGCATGGTATTGCTAGTGGTGACATGTTTGCAAAATTACTAAAATTCTGTCCACACATTTCTTGGTCTCGATATTTTTTCAGAGTTTTAAGATTCTGACTTTGAAATGTCTGGATAGACCTTTGTTTTGTGAAACCAGAAAATATAATGCGCTTGAGTAATCTTCGTGTTATCACTGTATGTACTCTAGTGACTAATTAGTACACAAACGTCGCGCCACAGAGTAATACCTCCTTCGTACTTTATTAAATCTCATAGAGCGTTCGTATTTCCGGAGATGAACGGTGATTGCCGAAGCGCATACTTCTGCTGGGAAATCTGTATGTTTGATAACTATAAAAAAGTTGAATTATGGAGAAAGACTGGAATTCTGTATTCAAATTGTTACACGAACTGTTTCAAATTCGTTGCCCGTTTTCACCAACACTAGGCAACACTTAAATGTGTGCCTGAATAAAAATCGCACAATTTCAACTCCAGCACTGAACTGAAGCGTTGAAAATCCAATAGCATCTTTTTGGGTGTTTCTTAGTTTTAATGAAAATGAGCATTAGTGATATTGAATCCTGGCTGTTCCATTAACTGAATGCGCTACGCAAGAACGCCTTCTTTCTCCCATTGAAAAACATCCCTTACTAACATTATAATAACTTATGTTTTCTAATAACGCATCTCCATGGAACTAATACCGATTTTGGTGCAACTAGATTGCGATCGGTCGATGACAACTGTCGTTCTGATCGATTCAATGCATTACGGTGGACTTACGGAAACCTTATTAGTACATTTCGAAGGCGACCCAACCGTTATTGCAACCACAAATACCAGTGGCGAAGCTGCGTCAATCGCAAGAACGAGCTGTACCGATATGACTGGCTTTTCTGTTCTTTTGTTGCTGCAGTCTTGCATGACGATTGACGATCTTTGCTTTCGGAGTTATACTTTTACCATACTTAGCACTGTCATATACGATGCAAACGGCAACGACAAAATGTGACTTTTACATGACAAATATCAAGTTAATAAAAGTTTCTGTAAGGTCATCGCGACGTTCATCATCGACTATCAATGTTTTGCCTTGATCGTTATCCATCGACCGCAATCCAGTTACAAGTTTATATCGCTCTCAACGCCATAATAACCTCCCATATGTCGTAGGTGCACGGCACAGCGCCCAGCATCGCCGGCAAGGACCTGGCCAACCCGACCGCCCTGCTGCTGTCCGCGGTCATGATGCTGCGCTACTTGAAGCTGGAGAAGTACGCCAACAAAATAGAGTCGGCCTGCTTCAAGGTACTCCAGGAGAGCAAGGTTTTAACCCAAGACCTAGGAGGGAAAAGCAAATGTTCGGAATATACCGCGGAGATTATTAAGAATTTAGACAAGCCTTGAATGAAGGTGCAGGAATTATCATGTTTTGTTTAGGACTAGTAACCGTCAGGGAAATTAATGTTTGAGCAAATTGACATCCAACTGAGCGCATGTAACACGGCAAGTTGACGTAGTGTATCTATTTTTTTTTATATGCTGCGCCTCTTCTCGCCAAAAAAGCCACCCAAGGCGTCCCGCCATCTTCTCCTCGGTCTGCCGCGATTCCGTCTGTCTCAGGGCTCCAGTTTTGTATCTATTAGCTTACAAAATAATTTCCTCGACTGTACAATGTAGATTCGACTTATCAGGTCCTGTATATGTACTTTTACACTTTTTTGTTTACACTTTTTTGTTTATGTATTTTTCTTTTAATGGAAAGAAAGTTTTATCTGTATGAGTTTTTTTTTTATCAGCATTTACAAACTAGTCCTGTATCAAAATTATGATCAAAACTACAGTTGTGGATGGGAGTTAGTTCAATTATTAGATCAAATTGTTGACCTACTTATTAGTAAGCGTCGAGTTGGTTGACTAAGATAGTGGCAAAATGTATTCTTAGACCCGATTTTATTTTGGTTCAAGAAACTTACTATACGTCACTCTAACTAAATAAAAGTACCTACACAGCTTCATTGGACAAATAAGCGAACTAATGACGGTAAGCGGTTCTTGGGCTTAAAATAAGCTTAACATCTGCTGAATCTTTAAAATGAATTAAGTACAAGCATATAAAACAACGGAATGTGTTTTTTTATATGCTTTTACTTATTTTACTCATTTCTTGTTACTTAGTTCATCACTAGTGGGAGAAATTAGAGTAATCCTAATTTTATTTACTATCTCAGTCAGCTAACTCACAAACCGGTGTACTCCGCGCACTTGCTCACACTCCCGACAGGATCGTGTGAGTGAGCAAGTGCGACGGGCGACTATGTGGTACTGATATTGCTCGACACGTGTGTACCGTGCACCCGTTAATGTCCGACACGAGAATTACATCAGTGGCCTTGGCGAATTAAACAAGATGGACGCCATACAATTTAATTTTTGAATCCACCACTGTTGCTCGCACCACCGACAAGGATGCGAATACACTACGTTCTCGTTTAATACACGTGCAAAAGTTTGTAGGTCTCGTACCAGTTTGTGGCCCACGCTCATGTACGTGCTCGGCTCGTGAGGACCAATGCAAGTGTAAACATATGCGGCGGGCGCAACTGCCAAAGAACTATGTAGTTAATTAAACATTGTAATTTATTTCACTATTTATGAACATTCCGTTTGGTAGAATATAGATCTGCTCGTTTATTTTATTTCTAAGGTACAATTCTGAGGACAACCAACCGCTAGCCGCAGCGGCAAGTGAAAAAAAAAAACCTTCACGCACTTTTTGATGTCATTGAATAAAGGACTGTATCAGTATTGCTTTTAAGTATAAAATTCACCGCGATCACAAAGCGTTTCCTCGCGCGTGTTCGATGATGTGTGAGCGCCAATCCTTTTTCAGTGACATCAAAAAAGTGCACGAGGATTTTTTTTCACAGACCGTAGAAACGCGACTGGTTTTTATATAATTCTATGAAAACGCTTCCGTAGACGGCTGGCTGCGTTACCACATGTTCTCTATTCCATAGAGTTGTAGCTACCGCCTTCTTAGTTGTACCATTAATGATGATTTTTGCGAATATGAATCGTACAAAGATGAGATCTTGCTGGGAAATGTATTTCGATGTCATCTACAAATTCTTATGAACGAAGGACCGAGAAAGATTGAATTTTTCGCTTGTTCGCGTACTTATAAAACTTTAAGGCCATAACCACTTAGATTGTGTTAGATAATTTTATGAACTTTATGTTACCACTGCAGTTTTTTTTTGTAGGAAGTTTTTACGCTTCAATAAATGTGCAAATATCGCATTCTTTACACTGTTAGAAGCGTGTGAATCATTTTTAAACTTTATTTTTTTAGCATTTTATTGAAAATAGTGTTAAGACAATATATTTGTGGTAGTTAGATTGTTAAAGCAACAAGAACGTAGGTAGTTGTGATATAATCGGCTGTTTTATTTTCAGTATTTTAGTTCAATTTACAATTTGATACAGTGAGATTGAGATACATGGGTTATTCTAGGTGTTTTGTGATAAGGCCTAGCTGGTCTAAGTTCAAAGTATTGCTAGTTTAAAGCTATTTATTCCCCATGTTATGTAAGATTCCCAGTTAAATAAAAATAATCCAAGGCAGTTCCTTGCTTTGCCATAATTATTAGGTTAGAGAGTAGGACATTTATTTTGTGTGTCGCGATTTAAAATAATTTATCTTACAACTAGGTCGGATCTAATCTGACGATAAAGGAGTAACCACACTTATGGCATGGACACAAAGCTGTTTCTGATCGGCTCAAGCTAATTCCACGTTAGTGTGTGTTTACTCCCTAAAGTGTACAACATTACTAACGATTTTAATAAAGTAATTAGATGAAAATTTAATGAATAAAATAACAAAATTGTAGATGACAATGTTAACAGTTTGTGTGCTCTTCTTAAGTTCGTGGGAAATTATATTTAGATAAGATTTTTGCGTGATATTTCAACTATTTCAGCTAATTTTAAGCGCTAGACAATATACTTATGGATTGTTACATAAGGATTTAATAAGTTACTTAAACATAACGCTAAATACTTATGTGTACTCAATAATACAATTTTCACTGCCATATCTTAACAGATCTGTAGCCTCGTGAGCTTCCCATGGAACATTAACTTGTATTATTAATAAGTAGGATTTCTACCATATATTACAAATACTAAGCTAGTGATTTGTTTTAAACTAAGTACACACAATGCTGTGAGAATTTTGTTTAATCATTGTATTATTTTAAGCTTAGCTGTTTACTTAATTTATATAAATAAGTAGCCGAATAAATAAATGCATTAACAAACATAAGTGGTCATTTATTGCCTTAGTTTTAATAAAACATGTATACTAACATAAGTCGTCTAGGTCCAGGAGGACGAATTCTACAAAATTCTGGATTCTGTTGAGTGGAAGGCATATCGATACACCAACGATTACCACGGTTCGGAATGATGTACTGAACATGTGGTAACCATTTGTGAGTTGATGTCCCTTCCACCCTGTACGACCTTGATGTTTATAGTTGTGTCTTCTCTCATTTGGTGTCGCTACGATGATTACATTCGAGTCCACCCCGGTTCATGTCGCTCATGTGCCATCCCACCACATATTACAAGTGGAGAGTGGACCCTCCAGGTGGGATCCCGGCATCGCAAGTGCGACTTGAGGGAACCCACCAGGTGGGTTCCCGGCAGTGGAGCTGTAAGAAAGACCACACTTATCGACGAGGAATCGGTTTGACTCGATCACGTATCACCACATTTGTCGCATTCGAGGCGAATGAAGTGTTTTTTTGTTGCTTTTATTTTATTTCACAGATATAAAAGTTCTTTCTGATCGGCTCTCCCAGATCCTGCTTCGATAAGAGTGATTTTAAACTCGACAGATTTTCAACTTGACGAATTTGAAACTCGACATACTGTCGAGATATTGTCACAAAAAAACAATGGAGAAGAAATGTCATAAAAAGGTTAAAATTGTATTAATCTAAAGCATTACATAGTGTATCTAACATTTTATCTACATTGCTGTTGTTCTTCAATCCATCTGCTATAATTCGGTATATTTTAACGGTTTTTTCTGTTTTCGGTTTTCTTCGTTTTCTCGTAGGATTGTGGTACTCGCTGTTATTCGGTTTCTTGTCTTGGTGAAATGCCTCTTTTTTAATAATGTTATAAAATGCAACATGGATGGGTTTTTGGGATTTCTATTATTTATTCGTCTGTGCCAGCCTTCTACATACATAATTAGTTTAGTCTCGTATTATTGTTCTAAATGACTCTTCTTAGCAACTAAGCGGCAAAAGTCAAGGCGTGGTGATATTTTTGCCTTCATTATCAGCGGTTAAACCTGTTTAGATTTTTTCCATACGGCTTTGATTGTTCATCCAAAAAGTTGGCAACGTCGCAAATAGCTGTCAAATATTTACCTTGTTTTAATTAATTTGGTAATATTAATGTATAGAAATAAGAAATATGGCTAACTAGTGAACTAGAATATTAATAATGAATTGCAATTAAAACATTGAATTTGATGTTGTAACCGTTTTAGGTGCAAATAAGGCTTTTGGAAAGTTTTTTTATACATCTATAACTCTTAAATATTGGGTGTTACGATATTAATTATTGCCAAATTAATCAAAACTGCGAAATATTTGACAGCTATTTGCGACGTTGCGATGCCCACTTTCTGTATAAATGCTAACATAGCGGTAGTAACAACCTTTACTGCTTTTACCGCATTAATGGCGGGTGTTTGTGGCTAGTTTGAAATTACATTTAAAGTAACTTATATGCAGGGAAAATCTGTCTCTAGCGTTGTATATACGTCTTGAGTTTTGTTAGGTAACAAAGCATATAAAGTTAGTATCTTCGTCACTATCACCCCCATATTTGTATGTAGGGAATAAAGTTGATAAAATGGTTATGGTTTATTGTTATATTTTTGTCTTCGAACATCACAAATTCGAAAAAAAAGAATCTGGTAACTTCTTTTACGCTTTTAAATTTACTTTTTTTTTAAATTGAAGAGACTTGTATCTGGTTCTGTACAGCGTAGACTGCTTAGAAGAAAATTTTGGTATGTTTGGATCCAACTGGGTATCTTGTTGATTTAATTCAGTAAAATGTTTTTCGACGATTTTAGGAATTGGTTCCATGTTCGTTTGCACTTCGGCTTTACAGTCATCAAATATTTTGTCGTAATGTGTTAGTCTTATCCCGAGAACAGTCGTGTAAGGGTTGCTTCAATATCTTACCGCCGCGTATTGTTACAGATTCACTAAAAATAGTTCGCTTAACGCAGCGAAATATTTGTAGTAGTACAAATTAGTAACAATTAGTCTCAGACCAATAAAAGATTATGATTATATTTTTTTAATATTAATACTGAATCATACCATACTCAACAATGTCTTACTTATACAATATTATCCTACCCATATAATATTATTCCCCAAATTATAGGGAAAAACTTTAACAAATGGCAACCCTTCGACACACACATAGATAAAAAGGTGGCTTCACTTTTGATTTTCGCGGGGCGCCGTTTTCCTTTTTTTGTTGGTCTGAGCTGAGATTAGTACTGCCAGACTTGTTCTTTAAAGCAAAATTATACTTATACCCATCGCATAGTAATATGTTTCGACACCTCTGGTTAGCGACAAACACTAATTCCCTATTCATTTTAAAGAAATTAAACGTAAGCCACGCAGAATATAAAAAGAATAGAAAATCACACCGAATAATTATGACAGACAATATATTATTTTTAAATAACGAAGCTATGTCAATATTTTTCAGCAAAAAGTTTACATGAGAATTCATAACATGCAGGTTTCCAACTCTGAGGTTTATTTACGATTGTTAAAATGTGAACTTCCTCGTAGGTCGTATCTATTATATTTTTTGAAGAAAAGTATAAGAAAATGTGTAATCAACTGTACATTTAACGACGACTTGAAAATCTGACGACTTAAAATCTATCGAGTTGCAAATCTGACGAGTTGAAAATCTGTCAAATTGGAAATGAGGGTTCGATAAGTGTGGTCAATCCTTTACTGTTGTTACACGCATTATTTTTTGCTTAAAACGGTGATTACCTTACTAACATAGTTGTAAGTATTGTTTAACCTTTTCTAACTTAGACTTCGTATTGTTTACTTCGCGAATTTATGTTAAGCCTCTATTTTAATAAAAGTCCTTCAACGGCTACAGGTGCACGGCACAGCCCCCGACATCGCGGGAAAGGACCTCGCCAACCCCACGGCGCTGCTGCTGTCCGCCATCATGATGTTACGTCACCTGAAGCTGGAGGAGCAGGCCGAGCGCATCCAAAGCGCTGTGTACGAGGTGCTGCGCGAGGGGAAGCACCTCACCGGGGACCTCGGGGGCAACGGGAAGTGCAGCGATTTCACCAACGCCATCATCTCTAAATTCAACTAGGCTGTACAAACATAGTTCCTTAACCATCTTAAAAAAGTGCCGCAAAAATAGGGCCTAGATACAATCTAATTGTGTTTTGTACATTAACAGGAGCGCCACCAAAGCTTACTGTATCTTTAGATAAGTAGTCGATTTCAGCAAATAGTTTTACATACAGTATTGCTATGCAATCATAGTATTTATTTCGTTATAATTGAGAGCAATGTTACCAAACTTATAGGTATTGTAAATATTATTTTTTATTATTATGAATGTATCCAGCCAATTCAACTTGCAGGATACCTTAGAGTAGATGCCAACACGACATTAACATATTTATATTGACGATTTATATCTGGTTAATTTCGTCTGTCATCTCTAATCTCATCAAAAGGTAAAAAACACCGAAAACCACTTTAAAAAATTAAATCTTTGAATTTTTGTTCAATGGTTTTATTTACCAACACACCCCCTTTAAATTTCGGTTGCTTCACGTCTCCGAGCTTGTACGTATGGATCCAAGTACAACTCTGTCGCTTGTAACTATTCCTCTTAGCGTAAGTAATTACAGCGAGTAGGCCGAGTAGGTAGTAAAATAAGTGATGACCTTGAATGCCAGTACACACCGGGGACGGCAGGACAGGAGATTTTTCCACCGGCTATGGCACACTGATGATTTCAGCGGCCTATTAGATACCGTGGCATGCCGGCAGCTTCCGAGACATACCGCGGCATGCCGAGGACCAGCGTACACCAGTAACGGCACGGCAGGGTATTTTACCACGGCACAGCCACCGAGACTCTCCCCGCGATCGTATGTTAGCGGACTCCAGTGCATACCTTGGCGTCCCTCAGCTTGCGTCGCATTCCTTTACGACTCTAAGCATGCTCTTGCAACGTGCCGTTACCTCTCCTCGCAAGCCATCGCATCCTGTCGCGGGATCCTCTAGCGCACTCTTCAATGCCGCGAAGGGATATACCCTTTGACCTCGGGGTCGATCTCTGAATATTGGAATCTGTATCTTGGTACCACTACCTACGTATGAATTTACGTTGGAAACAGGAGTTTGAAAAGGCCCCTTCGTTACATCTGGATAGACAAGTAGGGGCTTTTGAAAGAAAGGTATGCGATACTATAATAGTTCTAAAACTAATTCAAGGGAATTAGTTTTAGTTAGAACTAATTCAAGGGAATTAGTTTTAGAACTATTTCTGTTGCTCCCATTTCCGCCCATTGTGATTGGTAGTGTATCAACCGACCCGCCCGAAACGGTGTCATGTCATTGTTTATACCTTTTTCCCCTGGAAGTTTTTGAGGAGTTTGCACGTCCTCGTGTAAATAATAACAGCCGCTCGGGTTGATCTTTAGGTTAAGCCGTGCTTGCCTAGGTTGGTCTGTGGATGGGTGACCACCCATTACATACCGAGTTTCCTCCGTGCCTCGGAAAGCACGTTAAGCCGTTGGTCCCGGGTGTCATTTGTAGATCTTTGACAGTCGTTAGGTAGTCAGTGGCCCAAAAAGTCTGACACCAGTCTTACCAAGAGGTATCGTATTACCCAGTACTAACTGGGTTGTGGAGGTCAGATAGGCAATCGCTCCATGTAAAATACTGGTATTCAGTGCATCCGGTTAGGCTGGAAGCCGACCCCAAAATAGTTGGGAAAAGGCTAGGCAGATGATGATGATGATGCACGTCCTCGTGTACTTCCACGTTCGGGCCGCGAGCCTCTGTTTTGAAATGAACTTCTAGTATTGAAGTGATCACCTTGATTACTCGAGGAGTTACCTCTGGCAGAGTAATGTGTATGTTGGCACTGACCATGATATTCACCCCGCGAGGCGAGGGTGGGTTATGACAGGTATGCATATGCGATCCTGGTTCGTTAAATTGAGTTCCACGCGATGGAACTGTCGGTTTTCGTGCGCCTTGCCCCCGGGAGGGGCGGCTACTAGGTTGGTATGGCTTTTGTGACGACCTTTCAGTTTTTGGGGGCCAAAAAGATTTACGGATCCCGCTAGCTTTCTCTAAAGTAGAGGTAAAGGAATCGGCATTAAATATGTAAGTACTTGAAGGAGGTATTTTATTCAGGAATGCTTTCACTAGTGGATCTCTAACTTGACTCGTTATAGTTTCCTACGCATTTCAATACATTCGGCTCTATGGCCGCAAGCTAATTGCAAAAGGTGGATATTTTATGAAAGTCGCCCTTTTGAAATAATTCGTCAATCTTCCCATTTAAATTATCAAAATTATACATTCTGTATTTTTTGCCCATGAAAGGAGATTACGAATATCAAAGTTTAGGTATACGGCGCCGCGCAGTTGAGCTTGGGCACTCTCTCGTAACCAGGTAGGCTGACTGCCCTCCTAGAGTATTATGTTCCTTGCGACTGCCGCTCCGAAGTGCCGACGGGCGACGCGAGCGGCGCGCGGCAGCGGGGTGCGGGGGCGCTCGAGCGGGCATGGACGAAGTAAGTTTGGAGCGGTGGTGCGCGTACGCGATATTGCGTTGTTACACTTGTATGAATTAGCTTTCTACCAAACGATGTAAGTTAACAGTTATGTTTGGTACTTGGTACACATGGCGACATAATATCAAGGGATTCATTCATTTCCAGTATAAACATGGCCTCTCTCTTTATTGATTTCCCGTACAACGAGAGATCCGCTAAACCCGTTTTGCATTTTAGCTTGACCGGCGACTAATCGCCGTGCGTAGTATGATTTTCACCAAGGGCAAATACAAAAGAGACCTGCAGTTTTAAGGGTCGAGCATTGCGATTAAAATAAAAATCTTAAAATATGTCGAGGGTGAATTACTTGAAACGGATCGTGACTGTCAAATCTGGCGAGTGGCACTGTCAATGTCAATGCCTAAATTGAGTTTGGTTTGGCAGTTTCAGTTTGGTAGAACTGCAGAAGGCAACAGCAAGTTCCGCACGTTGTATATAATTTTCTAACCTCTTCCATAACAATAATTTTGTTTTTTTTCTATGTATTGTAAGTGAATTATCGAATATGGTGAAGCGGGTAAGTTACTTAAATATAATTTCCTCCAATTAACCCCACAGATTCTAGTATTTTTGGTACATTTTGAAAAAAATTGTGTGTCAGTGCAAATTGGTATAAGTTTCGCCTGTTTTTTGACCAACACTGTATTATTAATTGTGATATACCGTTTTAGGACGCAAAACCAACTATTTCTGAAGAGGATGGAGATATTCAAGCTATCAATGAAAATGGAAAACGCCCGGCCGAAGGCGAAAATAAAGATGGTCCAAAACGCGTAAGAACCAGAAGTTTATACCGTCAGCCAACGGTTAACGAATTAAACAGACTTCAGGAGACAGAAACCTTGTTCAACTCTAATCTGTTCCGTTTACAAGTGGATGAAATAATCGAAGAAGTGAAATTGAAAGAGAAAACTGAGAAAAGGTTCCTTCAGTTTTTCAAAGAATTAAAAGCACACTTACTGTCTATTCCCGAAGATGATACGGAATACGATTTATCTGAACAAACTCTTTCGAAAAAACTCAAAGTAAAATTACCCGTGAGTGAACAGCTAAGTAAAACAAAGTGTGTTTTTAAGTTTCACAAATTCTCTGATGTTGAAATTGTTGGCTCATATGCGTTGGGGTGTGCAATCAACTCGAAACTGAGAGTAGACTTACAAATAACAGTTCCAAGTGAAACATACACTAAGAATGACTCTGTAAACTACAGATATCATAAGAAAAGGGCAGCATATTTAGCTTATATTGCAGCACATTTGTCTAAATATGAATCAGTTGAAGAATTACATTATTCATACACTAATGGCTCTGAAACTAAACCTGTTCTAGACTTCAAGCCTACAGACAAACTTGGCAACCACTTATCAGTCCGTATAAACTTGGTATGCGAAACTGATGCATACAAGCTACACCGCTTTAGTCCTGAACGCAACAACCTGAGAGAAGCATGGTTGTTCAATGAAAACACAGAAAACAATACCGAGGTTGGTCCCCCAACACCTTACTACAACAGCAGTGTCTTATCAGACTTAACTGCATCTGTGAATCAAGAATTTCTGAAGGAAACATTACAAAACAGTGAGAATTTGAAGCAAGCAGTTACATTATTAAAGATCTGGTTACGACAAAGGAATCTGAAAGTGTCTGGACATGTTGTTGCTCTGTTGGTTGCATATTATGTGCAGACAAAGAGAGTTAACAATATTATGAGCAGTTATCAAATTGTGAGGAATATTTGGATAGCACTGAGTAAGTAGATTCTTATCTAAGGTAAAAGCACCAGGGTAGCTGGTGAAATTCAAAATTTCTTATGTTTTTGCAATTAAGAGGTTAAATTAATGATTTTAATTCTGTAACTGTGTGTTACAGTCACTAATAATATTTAGTTTGGGTAAACTTGTAATGTGTGTGTGATGTGTAGTAGTCAAGCCCTTAGCATTTTTACTTTTATTCCATTCAGTGACCGTTTGGAAAAGACTCTTATTATAAACAAGATAGTATCTTCTGATAAATCCACCCATTGCCTTGCCTTTGAAGTCAAATATGTGGTACAAATTGGAGAAACATAACGAGAATTGTTGTACCAGAAGTTACATATGTACATTTCAAGTTGTGTGTTACATTCCATTTCAAGTTTCTTTTTCTTTCAATTTATACCCAGCATAGTACCAAGTGCTTAATCAATTCTTGCAATTTCCAGAAACATCAGACCTAGACAAGCAAGGCATATCTCTACATAAAGGCACAGATACATCACCATCTCTGGAAGCCTTCCACAAACATTTCCCGATAGTCTTCATAGACAAGACTGGCTACTACAACATTTGCTGGCAGATGTGTAGAGGCACTTACAATGCTTTGAAGAGGGAATGTGAATTGGCTGTTGATATGTTGGACAATGGAAAGATTAATAGCTTTTTGCCTCTGTTTATGGTACCAGTGAAGCCTTTGATGCAATTTGATCATATTTTGAGGTATGTTGATTGTCTTAATTACTAAATTTGATTAATAGTCATTTTCCTGCCCTTATCCCATGGTCCTTGTGGACGTTTTTTTCTTCCATTCTCCTCTGTCAACCGTCACGCTATCATTTACTCCTTTTTCATTCATATCATTCCACACACAATCCATCTATCGTTTCCTTGGTCTTCCTCTCCCTTTCCATCCATCAACATTGATCAAACCCTTTTATTTTGTTGTTCAAACAGGTCCAAAACTTATTTTTTGGCAAAATGTCTTTCCAGTAATTACAAAAGTAGGGTTGACTAAAAATACAATGATTGTAATTATTCTGTGCTTCAATGTTTGTTTACTATTCATGGGCCTGAAACACCAGATTCAAAATCAAATGTTTATCTTGACTCTTCTTAGTAATGTAATGCCATAACATCACGCCTGTAATCGCAGTAGAGTCAGGCACAGGTGTACCTAATAGTACACCCACACCCTCACCCTCTGCTTAGTATTTTCTATGTATAAACATATTCTATGGATGTTCATTTTCTATATATGTCCACCATATAAAGGGGCGATAAAAATTAATCCGTGGTGCCAAACTCTAGAATAAATAGTTACATAGGTTTCAGAGTACTTAATTATATATATCTTTCCAGATTCAAAAACCTCAAACAGGTCAAAGAGTTAGTGCTCTCTAAAACGCCGAAGGAGTCGCAAGTAAACCACGGCATAGAACAACTGTCACTTATCACTGACGTCTTACTCACCCTTTTAACTAAAGCGTTGGGGAACAGAGTTGATCTGATCCAGCAGTTGGTGGAGAATGACTTCTCCTGGCCGGTCAAGAAGACTTTGGTTAAGGCTAGGAGTGGGTGAGTGAAAAGTTCTACATATTGGCAAATAATAAAACAAGTAAAATAGACAAGATATAAAAAAGTAATATAGTAATGCCTCTTGTAACAGCAAAACTTCTGCTCTGAATGGACGTTAGGGGCGTATAATACGCCTGATCGATTTTTTGTGAATGTGTGGACATTGTAGGCTTTGTAGATTCCCAGCTGCTTGTTAACTTTTTATTTTGTTCTACCGTTTTTGTGTAGTAAGCAACAACTTATTGTCGGGCCTACGCTGTCCACCCATACTTAAGTACAAATGCTGTATCCATAATAATACTGTAACACCAAATGATTTGAAAAGAGTAACCATGGAGTTTCTTGCCGGTTCTTTTCCATAGGAAACGACCAACCCGAACCGTGCACCTTTTTGTCGACGTTTTATAAGTGCCCATCGAGGCCTATGTGAAATAAAATATTTTGATTGATTGATTGATTGATACGTAGTATTCTTCTGCCCTCCTAACCAAGACAACCATAATTATGTTAGGAATATGATTGGAGTTACGGTTGTCTTAGTTGGGAGGGTAGTGTTGCTTTGGCAATGGCCAATACTAAGTGTACCAATACATTGCAGGTCTGAAGAAAAATTATCCTTTGGATTTGTATTGAACCCAGAAAATTCAATAAATGTAGTAGAAAAGGGACCCCCTGCCAATTTTCCAGAAGCAGAAGAATTTAGGTAAGTTCTTTTTAAACCAGTTCTTCTTATACCCTTTTTTTCTAGGCCACATTGCAAAGACCTCGTCAGGAAAGGGCGAATTTCGCGCTTGTCAATTCATTCGGCGAAACAAGGTGCTACCGAGGTCACTGAGGGTCTGCCACTTTTCACCCTTATGCTCTAACTAATAAGGTTGAAAAGTGGTCGACCGTCAGTGAATTCGGTAGTACGAGCGCTAATTATCACCTGAGCCTGGGGTCGTCCCTTGCGGAAAAGGGAAGTCATTATATCCGTCGTGTTCCTTTCTCGCTTGACGCTTAGCAAAGTAATCTTTCTTTATAGAGCCTTCTGGGGTGACAAGTCAGAGCTCCGTCGGTTCCAGGACGGGTCTATAACGGAGACGTGCGTGTGGGAGGGAGAGAGCATGACTGAAAGACGTACTGTTACAAAGCAGATCATAGACTATCTCATGAAGTTGAAGTTTGGTAAGAGAACAAGTTTTTTTGTTGTCTGCTTGTTTGAGTACCTACTGTGTTAAAGGTTAATGTTTGTGGTAGGCATTGTCATAAAACTGGGCTCCAACAATAAAGTCAAACCAAAATACCGTTGACACGACAGAATTAGAAGACAAATTCCGTAAATAAGTGTCTGTTTTTCTAACCGTTTATTTGTTTATTTTTCCTGTTTGTTTCTGTTTATTTTGTTTTCTTGATTACTTTTGTACAAAAATTCAGTTTTGCTGAAAGACTAAGTCACCAGTTTTTTCACACAAAAACCCCATCTTTCACAGATATAAACCCATCCGACCTATTCCACATATCGGACCAACTGGACAGCGTACTCGCCCGCAAGCAGTGGGCGAGTGAGCGCGTACTCTACTCAGACGAGAGTTCACTGACCGCGCTGCAAGCGTTCGACGCACTGCGACGCGACTTGAGGCAGCTGGTACAACTGCCGCTCGACATTAGTGCAGTGTATGGTGAGTAGCAGTCGATCTTCTAGGTTATGCAATGTTTGCCTAGGTCGGTCTGTGGATTGGTGACCAACCATTACATACAAAGAACCCTTCTGGCCTGGGAAAGCTCGTTAAATCATTTGCTATTTCGGCACTCTTTACGGGTAGTAAGAAACCCGAAAGTCGGACAACCAATCGATAATACCAAGGGGAATGTGGTATCCAGCAACTATGGGTTGTGGAGGTAGATAGGCAGTCGCAGTTGGATGAGAAGGCGACCCTAACGTAGTTGGAAAAAGGCTAGACAGATGATGATATTATAACTTTTAAAACTATTTGGCGAAACTTTCCGGGTGTCGATATCTAACACAAAATATATGTTCGTTCCCAGGCGTGTCCCCTATGTTCAGCTACTGCGCCCCGCTCCCCGCGCTGCCCCGCGCGGCCGCACACAACCCGTGGCAGCGCGGCAGCACGTGCCTCGTGAAGGACATGCAGAGAGACGGGCTGGCCTCGCTGCCCGACTATACACCGGTGTGCAAAGCTATATTGGAGCTTGGTGAGTTTCTGACTTGTTTCATTTCATCATCATCATCATTTCAGCCGAAAGACGTCCACTGCTGGACATAGGCCTCCCCCAAGTGTCGCCACATTGACCGGTCCCGTGCGTCTCGCATCCAGCGGATCCCTGCAACATTTACGAGGTCATCGGTCCACCTAGTGGGAGGCCTTCCAAGTCTTCCAACACAGCGTCTTCCGGTTCGCGGTCGCCACTCCAGAACTTTTCGGCCCCATCGGCCATCCGTTGTTTCATTTACTTAGGAAGTTTAACCAAACCTCAAAAAACGGTGTGATTAAGTGATTTCCGTGATACCAAGGAACACAGCCGGTCGCAGTCTGATGTTAGATATCAAGCTTGTTACCCACTATGATATAATAATAACTATTGATTTTTAAATAGTCCTTGCTTACCACCGGTCTTAACTAAGGCGCAAATTATACAGAAACGGCGTAAGGTGAAGGCGCGGCGCAGGCGCAGCACAGGCGTGGAACTTATAACCAAACGAAAGAACGGCGTGCCTGCGCCGCGCCGCTTGAGTGTAATTCACGACACATCGCCTACGTACATTTTGTATGAAAACATTTTGAAGTGACACCATGCTAGCGCTGCGCTTGCGCCGCGCCTTCACCTTACGCCGTTTCTTTATATTTCGCGCCTAAGGCTTGCACCTCATCTATCGCATTCTTTCATGCTTTTCGTCGCTCAGAACCGTCATTAGTTAGAGCGAGAAACATAACGGGAGTGCTATCGCACGCAGCAGCGTCAACGATGCGCTCGGCAGCACTCTCGGACCATAGAAAAATGCCGTGCTGCTAGATGAGGCGCAACTGGTAAACTTAAGTCCGAAGTAATGCCATTTCCCCGAATAAAGACGTTTTTTTTTAAATATTATTGCTGCTGTATTCTTGGATGTATTCTTAGGATAAATATTGATCGCAAAATAGTTGAAAAAACGACATAAGGGAGTGGACTCTTATCGATGCAGACCGACTTGAACTGATCACGTTTCACCACATTTGTCACATTCAGTTCGATGCGGTGTCCAGTCGGGTAGTCCGCACTGAAACGAGGCGAATGACGTCTTTCAGCTTTTATTGCATCGACATTATAGCTCTTTTGTCTAGCTCAAGCCGATAAACGTGATCACTTCCCAAAGCGATGTGTTCAGAATTAAAAATTTCATACAAATACCTTTCAGGATACAGCGGCAAATGGCCAGGCGACATCCACGCCTTCAGATGTCTTAAGGCCGCCTTCCACCTTCAGATAGCAGAACGTTTAACAAAGCAATACTCCATACCGACCCAAGTCTACGCTACCCACATCGACGTACTGAAGAACGGTCTAGTGTTTCGGCTAGAGATCGCACATCCGAAAGAGATAACGCTACTGAAGAGGGAGATAGAGAGAGGCGTTGTGAAGTATAGGGAGAGTGAAGAGAGTGTTCGTTTGCAGTGTGATACTGTGCTACTGCCGCGGCTGAGGGGGGCGCTGCATGGGTGAGTTATATATATTGTACACCAGTACCGTTTGTGATGTGTGAGCACAAGCAGCGGTCAGTGCGTCGTCTTAGGGGCGGATTTGTAGGAGTTTTTGACTAATGTCAAAAGGCTATTTGAGTTTAACAAACACAAATAGTTTTTGACATTATCTTAAAATATTTTTTTTCTAATTTAAAAAAATCATAATATTAGTTTCGCTAATATTTTTTTTAGAATTCGTCCCCTGTGAATTAAAGTTAGACAGCGCGGTTGGCACGGTGGCTGAGCGATTGACTGCTGCGCTGCTTGTCGCGGGTTCGATTCTCGTACGGAACAAATATTTGTATAGCCTCAGGTAGTTGTTCTGGGTCTGGCTGTTTGTGTATGTGGGTTTAAATGTTTGTAAACGCACCCACGATACAGGAGAAATTCATAGTGTGGGGCAATGTCTTTTTATACAAAAAAATAAAGTTTGTAAGGGAGATCGTCATTCTGCCAAAGCGAAATCTCTTCTGGGTTCTTATCTCATAACGTTCTATTTTCTTCCACAGCCTGCACCAAAGGTATCCAGCCTTCGGTCCCACAGTCTGTCTCTTCAAGCGCTGGCTATCTGCCCACCTCCTGTCCCCCCCTCACTTCCCCGACACTGTCGCAGAGTTAATGGTGGCCACTGTGTACATGCACTCCGAGCCAACGCAACCGCCAGCATCGCCCACTATCGGGTTTGTGAGGGTGTTGAAGTTGTTAGTGGAATTTGACTGGACAAGGGACATGATTGTGCTGGATTTCAATGAGGATATGTCGCGTGAGTGTTTTGTGTTATTGTTTTGAAGTTAAATGATTTTTTTTTTCGTAAACTTGTTGGTGCCACTGCCGGTGAAACTAGTCTCGACTAGACCGAAACTGGGTGGACCCTAGTTGACAACTCCGAAACTAGTCGACCCTAGTCATGACTACTCTGAAACTAGTCGACCCTAGTCATGTCTACTCCAAAACTCGTCCCTAGTCATGACTACTCCGAAACTAGTCGCCCCAGTCATTACTACACCGAAACTAGTCGGGATTAGTCGAGGATAGTCCAAAACTTGTAGTGTTTAAAACTCACGGCTAGCATCACAACACACAAAATCTAAAAACTGTTTTACTCTCATTTCAGACGAAGAAATTACCAAACTGGAGCAAAAGTTCGCAGCCGACCCAGAGTCTGCGCCTTGCGTGCGCATAGTGACTGCGTACGACGGTCCCATGCCCTCCGTGTGGAGCAGCACTAGCCCGTCCACTCGCGTGCTAGCGCGCGCGCGAGTACTGGCGGACAGTGCGCTCAAGTACGCGGGGGACGCTCTCTTAGTGGGACACAAGGAGAATATACTGGTAAGGGCTGAAATCACTAAAACACATACTTCTAAATTTAAATGGAAGTTTATTTCACGCCGTTACTGCTGCGCTGTGCTCTACTATAGTGATAGAGCGCTCTTCGTCAGGTGGGCAGCATGTGTATGATAGACACCAAGGTTGCGGAAGCTGGAGACACGGTTGCGGTCTCGTAACTTGGGAGATGTTTTAAGCCCAGCAGTGACTGTGATAGGCTTACTTGATTAAGGATCGAGTTCAATAGCGTTCGGCTGAAAAGCCCTATGTCCTATGTCTAAAACTATTATATAGATTATTGCTATAATTGGGGTCAGACAATAAGGTTTTACTATGATCTTCGTGTTTAACCGTAAGTTGTGTCTCTTCGTATCTTCCTCTTTTTCCAGACTACTAATTCTAGTAAGACCCTCATACAAATGCAATATCTCTATTCATTTTAACTCATCCACTATTTCCAGGGCATGTTCATCCCGTCCTACGCAGGCTACAACGTCCTCATCCACCTGCAGGCCGCACTAGTGCCGCACTGGTGCGAGCGGGTGGACAGTGCACCCAAGCTGCAGCGCTTGCCGGACAAGCTGAGCGAGGACATTATACCCGTGGTGGAGTTCCACCCGGTTGTCAAGTACTTGGACGAGTTGAGGGTGAGTAGAGGCTTTATGAAGGTTTTAGAGATGTGCCGGGTTATTGGTTTACCGTTGTGGACCGCAATTCGAACCTAACCTGAACCATGTAGTACCCATTTTATCGTTGAGCACTACGATCATCATCATTCTCTTGCCCCAATTCATTTGTGGTCGGCACAGCATGTCTTCTTCTTCCATACTTTTCTATAACTCGCCATCTCATCAGACTCCTCCTTTCGTGGCATATCATCTTTCACACAGCTGTGCCCAGTTCGGTTACCACGTCTTCAGTACATCATTCTGAGCACCACACATAGAAATTTATCATTGGTTATTAAATAAAAAACAGCTATTTCCTACAAAAGTGCAACACCTACACGGTCAAAATGTATGGAACAGCTGATTTTATTTCTCCAAATAATGTACTGAATACGGTATCCCTTTCACCCCGTATTTTGTGATGACCACTGGTAACTTTGGCCTGGGACAAACTACTTTGGGCCGACATCGGGTGTGGCTGGTAACATATACTACAGCCCGACAACAACCGCTGGGCAGTAGCCTACCAGACAGCGCACCCTTCTGGTCGGAGGATTCTCCCTTTTATATGGATGAGGAACTTTCGACCCGGTCTCTTTCTACAACTAAATTGGTTTTATATACAGGATGTAAATATACCCTTAACACATCCGAAAGGCACTTGTTCTCCCCGTCTTTGCGATCATTTTTTTGTTCTAGACCATACCTGGGAACCTTCTAGTTACGGAGATATTGGGGGTCAAAGTTCCAAAGTTTTAAATACATGTTTTTAATGTAAGATTTTTAGTTTACACACCTCCATGACCCCGTACTATTCAATCCATCTATCAGCACATTGCTTTGAGTGCTTTCCATCGAGTCTTACCTTAAAACGTGATTTTTCACCCCAAAAAAAAAAGTCGATTCCCAGCAATGAAGCGTTTTTTTGCGTAAAGTTACTTAGTTTGATGTACAGAATGCTTGGTTGACGGCTATGTGAAGGGTCTGTTTACAGCCTGTATATTATATATTTTTTCATTGTGATTTCAGAGTGCTTACGGCGAGTTCGCCCTGTTCTTCCATGATCTATACGGCGGAGAAGTGATCGCTGTACTGTGGAAACCAGATATCAAAGACGACAGAGAGTTTCAGGTATGTCGTAGTCATCAGTAGATAGACTAGATCAATTGTTTAGTTTCACTCGTGGGCCAAAATCTTTATTTCGTCAATATGCTGAACTTTAATTACGTGGAAGTTGATTTTAGAATGCAATTTTAAATGGAAACTGAACTTAGTTTTTAATACTTTAAGGATTGTAATCGCAAAACATGTTAATTTTGTGTTTTGTGTGTGTTTTTCACTATCAAGTTGCGGGTTCAAAACCTGGCAAGTAGAGAATTGTTTTTTTTTGTTTGTTTTCATAATGATGTGGTATCGTAGTATAACTTATTTTTTCTTTTTTTACGTGCGGAAACTTGAATTTAGGGTCTTAAATCTTAATTATAAAAAAATATAAAGTATTGACTGGTTCGTTGGTGGAGTATGCAGTCTTAGTTGAATTCCCGGTTTGGGAAAAGTGTTATTGAATTTTTCCATCAGAAATTTTCTCAATAGCAGCCACGGGAGTCTGGACTTCTGCCCGGTTGTTGGCAATAGGCTCGCCCCCTATTTCATGGGAATTAAACACAACTGGTGAAATGTGGGTGTACTAAGGGTGTACACGTCTGCCTAACCCTTCGGGGATTACAGGCGTGATGTTATGTCGATCAATATAAACGGCTTAACCGATGTAGATGAAATATGTCACATAAATAGGCTATGCCCTGAGAGTACCCGCAACCGCGACCAACAACTAGCATTCATACAATGTCTTTGATTTTTTCATTATTTTTCAGTTGATAAGCGCGAACGCACTCAAGCCATACACTTCAAAGGGTGAAACGAAATACAAAGTGAACATCGAAGCATTAGTGGAAGACTTCAGAATATTAGGCGAAGGACTTGTTAGAGATATTACTGTTAATTGAAATTATGTCTTAAGTATAAGAAATAAAGATTTATTTTAAGTAAAATAAGGATGGTTTTTCAATTATTAATAGTCCTTCACAATTAACCGCTTTCATGGAGTGCAAAGCTGACCATTTTATGATGATGATTATTATAATAGATGAAGATTATTATAAAAATATTATTTTCCTTTTTGAATCGGATTTTCTTAACAATTTCAAGGGTTTTATTTTTTTTCACGGATGCCATTATCCTTTTCTAAAACAAAAGCCTAACTTACTCCATATATCATCAGCTATGTGCCGCCTCGCACATCATTCTTCATAATAAAACTGCGCACGGTACTTGATCATTATTTTGCTGCGGAGTTATTTTTAAAACTGTTTCCTAAGATATTCATTGAAATCAAATGATTTAGGGGCAATTTTGTTCAAAATTAAATACTTGTGATGAATAACGTATTTATTTGGATAAGGATATACCTACATATAGATTCCATGTTTATAATAATGCATTATTTTAGAACAAATTAGATTATCATACCAAAATCAAAAGAGAGAGAGACATTCAAAGATCTTTTAAGGTTGACTCACTATAACCTTTTTTAAAAAGTGCTAAAAAAAAAGTCCGTGATAGCAAAGAAAAAAAAATTGACTGTGTGAAAGATGAGATGGCGACAACAAACAACAAAGATGGGGTGACGACTAATAGATAAACATGGCTGAAGATATGCTACGCCGGCCACAAATAAATACGGGAAAAGAGTAGGAGAATGATGATGATGATCTCAACCACCAAAGTATCGTATATCGTATTGGATCTTTTTTGAACATTTAATAAATCAATTTTCTCTTTGGTATCGGCACACGTCAAAGTTAGCCAAAGAGCAGAGACTTTCAAGATGAAATTGAATAATACTCTTTAATCGAATGTCGAATCGAATAAATGTTTAAAAATACAGCAAAACGGTTCCACGAACAACGGTAATTTTAGTAGATTATATACAAGGGCCATAAAATTAAGTGTAGTTAAGGAAAAAATAAGTTGAAACCGATTAATGGGTTAAGCAATGAAACAAGAATAAATAACACTATGTTTGTATTCAGGCTAAAAAAACTATTTACTAGGTATAATTATAATATTCTTCTTTGTACTGTGTTGCTGTGGACTACGAAAACATTAAATAATTGAAATACTGTGTGAGATATGGTGCGTACTTCTATTCATGTAATTAATTTACATTCCATAGCCATTTATTCAACTATCTATAGCTTAGCTCTATGTTTATAAGTTGATTTTTAGATACACAAAGAACTAATTCTATGCTGCAATGGAATTTGAACCTTGTTATATAAGACATTGAATTTGTTATTACAATTTTCAGATTCTGAATTAAAGTATAAGTTACAAAGATCTTTTGGTGAACAGTCTTGTAACTGTATTGAAAAATAAGCTGGCGGTGATTAGTCCCGATTAGGGCCTCACGCCAAAGGATGCTTACAATTATTATAATTGGATAAAACACACTAACAGCTAAACAAAGGTGACGCGTTTGTTTGAAATAGCCTGTAGAACTTGAATGATTAAACTTAAATAAAATAATGCAACCCTGTAAAACTGAACTGTCATTTACGGTATTAAGTAAGACGTTCCAAAAATCATCAGATTCTGAATTCAAGTAAAGAATATTACGTTGCGTTCAAAAACGTAGACAGGAAGGCGGTATTGGTAAACAGTCGTGAAATTGTATTGAAAATAAAGATGGCCTCGTTCGACTTCAGAATTATTGAACTTTAACAAAATAAGGCAGAGTGTCGAGCGGCGCGGGGTAGTTCCGTATCCAGTCCCCGCCGCGCACCGGGCGCGCCGGGTCCCCCTGCTGCAGCCAGCTGCCCGCCGGCAGGTACACGTCCCGCTCGCGAGCGCCGCGCTCTATCACCGGGGCCACTAGGATGTTCTCGCCGAGGAGGTATTCTGGGGATGGAAAAGCAACATTTACATAACACAAATCATAAATAACAATTAAATTTTGATGTGAAACATCTATTGGGTGCGCCTTGGGGGTAAGGCCAACCCGCATGCCGTGACAGCAAATGATATGTAGTATCACCTGTGTGTGTACACTTGTCGGGTGTCCCGTGACCACCACATTTAAAAAAAAAAGTAATTTGTACTCCGTAAATGATGAGATGCCATAGAACGAATAATGGAAGGAAAAAAAAAGAAAAAATACGTACGAATGTATTTGTTTTAACTTAAACACCTGTGCCTCGACTACATATCATGGGTTTGTAGGTATGTATTTCAGTATTGGAAGCTATTTTTGGCGATGGGGTTGGAAACTCCGAGTCGTTCGTCTCATTAAAAACGTCACAAACAAAACGATAATTGTAAAAAATAAGCTAGTTATCGCAATTACTTTACTTATGAACCCCAGATCTATTATGGTTGATAATAATAATTCCTTACAAAGCCGCGACGGTTCATTGTACCGGTAATTTTAAGCTACACTACCATAAGGATAGGTACAGTGAAAGAGGAAGAAATGCTGGACCCCAAATAAAAGGGTGTAAGGACAGAAGACTGATGATGATGACATTGGAATCGTTAATTTTTCTTTGAGAATCCTTCACAAATGTTGTCCGCATTAGGGGCCGTCTCCACGAGCGCGAGAATCGCGGCGATATGATCGTCGTGATACGTATTTCTATACGATAATTTTGCCGCGATTCTCACGCTCGTGCAGACGGCCCTAAGAGGGTGTAAAGAAATACGTGGCAGGACGATAATATCGCCGCGATTCTCTCGTTCGTGGAGACGGCCCCTTAGATTCCTATTAGCCAACCAAGATTAACGGATAAGAACTTACGAATGCTGGACCTGAGAGTCTAAGCAGGCTGTCTGTGCATTTTCGACCTAATTGTGTAACATTCTCTTGAAAGCTAAGCCCTTCCACTTATTTTATAAATTATAAAAAACAAATTCGACTTACCATCAGAAATATCATGCGCCTCAGTATCATTGGGCGCTATCCACCAGACGGGCGGGTTGACCGGCGCTCCGTCAGTGACCGCACGCTTGCACGCCGCGATGATAGCCGGCGCGTACTGCGCGTGCAGGTCGACGTACTTCCTGCATATATTCACCGTCTGTTGACGGGGAGAATGGTTTAGTCAATGTTGAAAAAGTTCGTTCTGGTTTCAGAACCTCTTCAAAATATATACAACTAGGTTTCGCCAGTGGCTTCGCTCGCTTTATAGTCCTGCATAAAACCTGTGACATAAAAGGATAATGTAGCTTCCCATAAGTGGAACTATTTTCCCAGTAGGTTCCCAGATATGGTCCAGAACAAAAAATAATCGCAATTACGGGAAGAACAAGTGCCTTTCGAGTTCGAGTCTTTTTATACCCAGTTGAGCAGAAAATAGATAGACTTACTTCATTATCAAACTCCCAAGGCACATAAGAGAACTGCATGCTCGGCATGAAAGTGTTTGCCTGGAGCCACCTTATGAACAACTCCTTAGTCGGGGGCTCATTGTACCCGTTGCCCCCGATCATGTCGGGCAGCACCAACGGGTATCCGTTCATGTTCATCTGCAGCAACGTCGTGATGAGGGTCGGAAGACCGTTCTCGAAGGTCCAGTAGGTGTCCTTATCTATCATGCGGATGAAGACGGGCAGGTCTTGGGTTCTGGAGACAAAATTACTGTGTGATTAGCTGGTTCTTGGACTGAACAAGAGGATAATTTTGTTCAATATTTGCGATGGCTATTTATGGCCATTTGTGGATGGTTATAAGAGTACTACTGGGCGGCCAGCCACCATTGCTGCTGTGGAAGTAGCAGCGTTTCTTTAAAACATACATAACATCACGGCTGTTATCCCCGAAGGGTTAGGCAGAGGTGTACCTAATAATTCACCCACATTTCACCAGTTATGTTTAAGTCCCATGTAATAGGGGGCGAGCCTATTGCTATCAACCAGGTACAAAATCCAAACTCCATGGCTGTTGCTGAGAAATTCCTGATGGAAAAACTCAATAACTCTTTGCCCGACATGGCAACCGAACCCAGGACCTCATGCTCAGCAGTCGCGCTTGCGACCTCTAGACTGACATACATATTTATACAGGCTCCATATCATGTGACATTACTATAACTGCCATCGCACTTTGGGCTTCAGCTTTGCAACCTAGCTGACTGGCAAATATTTTTACCATCACAAAATGATCTCAATTCTACTACACACCGCTGCACCGTTCGAGTTGTTGAGAAAAGAAGTAACTTCGGCAATCATACCTGTATCCAACCCTGACTTCCACGAGGGGTCCGAATTGCGCGACAGTCCTCACATAGTCAGCTGATATCACTCCCGGCTGATCTCTGATGTCTCCTATTAAGACTGGGATCTACAACATTAAATAGCATAAGACGAGGCGAGATGACAGCTTCGGGATCAATACTTGTATTGGGATCAGAAACTTAAGTAGCTACAAGTAGTGCAGCACCTCGAGAAAACGTTAAGTATATCAACTCAAAAATCGGGATTAAGGTTAAACAAAATTTGATGCCTGTAATCCCCGAAGGGTAAGCGTATTGCAATCAACCGAGCACACATCTAGACTCCGGGCTACTAATGTGAACTTGGTTTCATAATGCAAAAAATCAACAACCCTTTGAAATGCAACTCAAGACCTCGTGCACCAGCTCCACCTCATCACCAGTGCTTAAGGGCACTAGACCGACGAGGCAGCAAAGCTATTGCTTCCAAAAATAATAAAATGTAACCCTCACTTGTGGCGACCAGCTGGACTCTCCGCCATCGAACTTAAAACTGTCGACTCCTGAGGTGTTCTTGAGGAGATATAGTCTGTCCAGGTACCACTGCCTCGCAGCAGGCTTGGTGAAGTCGATGTAAGATGTGGTCGTCTCGTTGTCGTTCCACCAGCTAGTCTCCACTGAGCCGTATTCTGAGGCTACCAGGTAGCTAGAAAGGAAAAAGAGCTACACTTGTAAAAAATTGTAGAAGGTAGACTTTGACAGAAACTTTTAGGGATCAGTGAAACTGGTACTGTCAATAGCGAATCAGTATTTAGTATTCGCTGTCGATGTCTGAAGCCGCATTCGCAATTTTTCCGTACTGGTTTGACCGATCCTTTAGGCTGCGTTCGCATCAAACCGTATAGTTGGCTGGCGACTGTAAAATGTATTGGCGGGTAGAACTTGTAGTGAATATGTATTTTATTTCAAACTTACCCTCTGGCTTTAGCTTCGGAGTACCAAGGCTCGCATCCTTTATTAATAAACGGATGTGTCCACAACGTCACTCTGTAACCTTTGGCCCTCAAAATATCCATCGTGTTTCTGATGTTCGGGAACCTTCCGACATCCACCGTCTGTGAACCGTAGCAGGTCTCCCAAAGGTCGTCTATCTCGAGCTGACTGTTAGGGAACCCGTGACTGGTGATTTCATCAGCAAATTGCAGTACTGTGTTATGGTTCACATCTCTCTTATACCTCGCCCAAGTCGACCAAACCGGGTATGTAATCATTCTCTCATCTGGAATCCCTGTCGGCTTATCCAAGTACTTTTCAACAGCATACTCATGGGCCTTTCTTACATCGTCGAAGATTCCTATCGCGTAAATCAGGTCAGTTTTGGCTCTTTTGCTGGAGTATGGGGATTTTATCTGTGCTATGAAGCATGCTGCGTTCTTTTCTAAGTCGTTCTGGTCTACGAACAAGGGGACTTTTTTGTCGAAGTAGTAGAAGATGCCTTCGGAGTTGAGCCAGTAGGGCTCTGCCACGCCGCAGTTGTCGGCCTCTTTGGTAACGTAGGAGTAGTTCGGGAGGACCAGACGTTCTATTGGCCAGTACTGACGCTTCTGTTGTGGCCCGCCGTACCAGTGGTTTGAACCTACAAGAAGACGTTTATATAGTTATAAAACTAAACCATTGATTTATGGCTATTGCAAATTATTTTAAAGACTAATGATTCTTTGATTTGTAGACGTTCTTGACTTCCTTATTTTTCCTTTACTTATCTACACATTACCTAATTGTGGTATATTTGGTATATAATATTTGTATAATAACATGGGATAAGGCAGGAAGATGATCATTATGATGATAAAGAATTACATAATTAATTAGATTTTAACCCTTTGTAACTGCCATAAATCGTTGGCAACTGCCTTGGTTTCAAAGGTATCGTTTCTAGTTAAAATTAAAAATCCAAAAATATATCCTGGCTTCCTTACCAAGATTGACACAGTCCTCCAGCCCGACCCCCTTAGGCGCTTCCCAAGTAAACGTGATGAGGTACCCGTTCCGGTCGCCCACGATCTCCTCGCTGCTGATCCTGACAGTAGTGTCGTTGGCGAACTGGATCACCACGTCACCATCTTGTACCACGTCCTTGATGGCACCGGTGCGGCGGCCCACCACGGCTATCACTTCAGTTAGGCCCTCTAGAGAAAAGAATAATGTTGAATTGGTATGTAACTCTGAAGATATGGTAATGACGAGGTAAGGGCAAACACAGGATTGGCTGGGCAATGGTTCTTATGCCCAAACTCAAGTTATTATCAATCATTTATTCTCTCTATGTCTAAGCTGTATTCCACGTTTGTAAAAGACTGGTGCCTTTTAGGAAAAACCTGTGTTACAGGTCACCAGTGGATAAATCATAAGATTTTGTTTTTGTCACGTGAAGTGCATTGAAACCTTACACCCAATTTCTATTTATAGATCCTTACTACCAAAAGTGGTGCTGATTTGCTTTTCCATACGTCTTCTATTGGACTTCGCCGCAGTCAGGTAACAACCAAAAAAACATTAAATAATGCAAAGAGATGGATATATAATGAGCTTAGGGTGTGTAAACTAGGGCTAGGGAGAGCGTTAAATAATTCGGGATAGCTTTCCCGAATGATTTAATTTTCTCTTTACCGATAATAAATATTAGTCACACTTGAAAGCTTGGAACCTGGTGTTCTGAGGAACTGGACAGGTTCCGTCAGAACCGGAAGGAGTAGAGGGAGGTCTTTGCCCAGGAGTGGGATAGAGGAGGGCAAGAAAAAAATTGTGACACTTACTTCTGTCCAAAATAACATTGAATCCTCCCAAGGGGTTGTTCTCAATCTCTACCTTAACGTTGGGTGAGTCCAGGATGCAGATGTCGATGGCGTGCGCACACGCAAGCAGCGCGACGAATACAACTGTGAGTAGTCGTGAAATTGTATCAAAATATTGTCGTGTGGGTTCAGTACTCCGCAAACAATAAAAGGGGAAGTGGTGTGGGAACAGGGGTCTGGTAAAGCCCTGCACTTAATTTCACACCTTCCCTAACCGATGGGCCAGGGAAGGTGTGAAATTGGCGATTGTGTCTGAATAGCGAAAACTGAAACTGATAGAGATGCAAAATAAAGTGTGTCTGTGTGTTGCATGTTATGTTCTCAATTTAAAACTACCGGATCGATTTTGACAAAAGAAAGAGTTACATCCACATGTCTCAGATAACAGGTACATTCATTTTGTGAACCTACAGATGCAGACGTGTGGACAGCTAAAGTAATTTTCATGCTAAAAAACAACATCAATGCCACGTGGTGGTGACGCTAGTCATTAAAACAATTATTCTGTTTCTTAGTCATTTCTATAGGAAAAGTATTTTTAAAATAATAAGAAACATGTCAAACATGTTTATCCATCGATTTTAATAATATGTTTGCAGTATAAGAGTATAGTTGCGTGAGGCGATCTTGTAGTGAACTCATTTTTTGCGCCATTGTCAACTTGTAATTGTTGTGACAATATAATTATGTTTTTCCATGTAGGTACTATAATGGAGCGGTTAAGCTTTATGTCATTAAAGTAATACGCTTGCCTCTTGGAACTAAATCGTTTTGTTTTCATAGACACGGATTTGGAAATTGTAGGGTGTACGAGGTGTTACACGGTTATCGTCTTGTAGCGACCCAACCTTTTTATGACGAGAATTGGTTAATTCTCGTTACAAACGACCTAAAACAGAAAAGGTTACCCGCATAGGGGTATTACCTAATCGGGTTATTTTTTAAAGTTAGGTGAAAAACCCTAGAGTGAAGAGTAACCCGTATTATAGGATTAACCAGCCTATAATAACCGGCACGCACAGAGTTAATTTTTTAAAGTGACGGAGTTAGCCTGCGCTTGGAGCTTTGTCTCTTTCGTTCTGGTTAATCAGCAATATTTTAAAATAATAGAATAAAATACAATAGTTAACCTGTATGACTGTATATTTAAGATAAATAGACGGGCCCAAAATCTAGATGACGTGAATAATGCCCTACTTCAGGTCCATAACTGGTTCACAGCAAACAATTTAGTGTTAAATGGAAAAAAAACGAAATGCATGAGATTTGCTTTACCAAATGTTAAAAGTAGCGATTGTGATATAGTATTGAATAAAGAGAAGCTTGAATTTGTAGATAAAACAGTTTTCCTGGGGATTACGCTTGATTCAAGGCTACAATGGGGTTCTCATTTAACATCTCTTGCGGGGTGGCTAAGTTCAGCAGCATATGCTATTAGAAAAACCCGTCAATATACTGATGTAGATACCGCTAGACTGATCTATTTTAGTTACTTTCATAGTATACTGTCTTATGGCATTTTACTATGGGGACGGGCTGCAGACATTGAGTCTATATTTATTTTGCAAAAAAGAGCCATCAGTGCCATATATAATCTTCGTAGGCGTGATTCTCTAAGGGAACTGTTTAAGGAAATTAACATCATGACGGTACATTCTCAATACATCTACGAAAACATAATGTATGTAAGAAAAAATCTACATCTTTTTAATAAAAGAGGTGACAGACACAATTACAGTACTAGAAATAGAGACCAATTAGTTCAGTCAGGCTTCAGACTCGCTAAAGTAGACTCATCTTTCATGGGGTACTGTTTGAGATGCTATAACAAAATTCCACAAAGTATTCTTGAACTGAATGAAACGAAATTTAAAACATGCATTAAACGCACACTGTGTAGGCAAGCATATTACAAGTTAGACGATTATATCGTTGATAAAAATGCTTGGCTCAATGCCGGTCCTGCTCCACAAGGACAGGGGCGCATAAATGAATAGCATTACATATCCCAATCACCTGCGCTCTTGATGATTTATTTACTGCATCAGTGAGCGGGGTACACGTGGCTGAGTTTTGGGCTAAGCATATTTAAACTTTTTGCCATCGAAACGCTAAGAAGAAGAAGCATTAAATAGTATGTTGGAGCTTGTACAACTATCTTTGCATTGTATAAATTCAATCTCTTTAGTATTATATAGCCGCATAGCCCATATTGTGTGAGTACTATGTAATAGAAAGCTGTCATTCGCGGGAAACCTACGTCTTTTCTTGACTTGAATGTGCCCTGGCGGTTAGGAGTGTGTCATGCTCACTCAAATGTCTCGCTGATGGTGGCGCGTGTGTCGGATCAATTAGTTCCCTTCAAAATGGTTGAGTTGAATGGTGCTGATACATGCGTCATGTTCGTGAACGGGCGCTGTCAGTTGTGACTGGTCATCTCTTGGTTGCCACGGCTTATTTGAATTGATTATTTTATTTTTGAATTGTTTACTATGGACACTTTTAACGTACACATCTTGCTACATCGTTCTCACATAATGTACCATCTGAACATGAATGATGTAACCAAGAGTTTGTAAAAGTATTCTGATTTAAAAGACTGTCCATGGAGTTTCTTGCCCGTTCTTCTCCATAGAGATCTACGTTAGGGAATGGGCAACTACAGTTCTTTCACAGTTTTTATGCCTTGTGACTGGGACTGTAGCTATTGTTGTCTTTGTTTCGACAATTCAAAAGTGCCTGTAACTGGCCTATTTGAAATAAATGCTTTGATTTTGATTTTTGATTTTGAATGGTTAATCAACAGCAAACATATAATAGGTAATAAGTTTAACCGGTTAACCATTTAACCCGATTAAACGGTCCCTGGTATAAACATCACTGTGATTTTAACTATAACGTTAAATCACAGGTAAAATAAACAGGTCAGGTTTAAGAACTGTTGGCAGCTGTTAGGTACCTAATGACGAAAAAAAACCTAATGGACTAGAGAGACAGCTTACGCACATGGCACCTTCTCAATTTTCAATCAGTAACGATTGGGCCGGGTTTTATGAACTCAATTAACTCCAAATCAAAATCATAGCATTTATTTCAATTACGCCAGTCACAGGCACTTTTGAATTGTCGAAACAATTCAAAAGCTCAAAAGCAACAGTCCCAGTCAAAAGGCATAAAAACTGTGAAAGTACTGTAGTTGCCCATTCCAAAGCGAAGATGTGTATGGAGAAGAACGGGCAAGAAACTCCATGGACATTCTTTTCAAACAGATGAGAGAGAAATAGAAAGATGAGAAATATGAGGTTGACTGGAATAACATTAGTATTTCAGTAGGTTTTGCTTAAACCTATGCAAGATTTCTAGTTTTTATTGCGTCGGGATCCTATCTTTACGTCTCCTAGAAGAAATGCCGAAACAAATTCAAAGGGTAAGGTTTCTTACAGCAATAATTTACGATCCAAGTAATCATTTGTTTGTTTGAACTTGATTTCACGCGAGCGTTGGTATTTTGTAAAACGTCTTCTTGCTATAAAGTTGAAACTTAAATCATCATTACAGGCGGGAACACCGACGGTTACTGAATCGTTTTCTTGAAATTATAGTAAGTAAAATGACATTGAGTGGCAAAAGGAAGTCACAAAAATAAAATGAAGACACTTTAAACAACAGCTGTAATGTGGTGGTACTGTTTTACTATTTAAAGTTGATTCACAGCTGATTGATATATCCTGAGCAATTGCAATTTAGGTTCCAAACACATAAACAAATAAGTAAGTACCTACCTACGTACCTTTTTAAGAAAAATATTGTTAATGCTCAAATATAAAGTTTAGTTTGCCAAATAATGTAAAGAAAAACTTAAATTTTTATGACTTTTTCATATCAAAATAGTCACTATAAAATGCATTGATATTTCTTTAAGTGAAATTAAAACCATTAGGAAACGGAATGGAACATATGTACTTACAGCACAAGTAGACGCCCATCTCGCCGGCAGGACACAGGTCGACTGGTCCAGTGAGACGAGCAGTCGGTTATTAAGGCACACATCACTGTCGCACTGTCCACACGGCTATTATCGCCCAACAATGACAATCAGTAATCTCTGCTCATTTCCATCGCATTTGCATGTTTCTAAGTTTTCTCGATCTGATAGCTTCGGAGATCCGTTTAAGATCATGTTTAGATAAGGGTCCTTGGGTTGTGGATCCTGGTTTGGCGAGGATACTTGGTTATATAACATCAGGCCTGTAGTGCTCGAAGAAGTAAGTATAGGAGTACTAATAGTTCTCACTACTTACGTCTGAGTCTCATGGGAGCGAGGGCGAGCCTTTTGCCATTTACCGAGTATTTCTCAGTAGTAGCTCGGAGTCTGGTACTTTGGGTGGTCTTCGTGTTGTAAGTGTCAGTCTTGGGCATCGAACCTAGGACCCCACACGCAGCTGTCGTGCATCATGTGGCTACTAGACTAACAAGCTAGTAGGGGTTTCTGGATATACTGGGGAGTTTGTTTCTCCAGTTCTTCTCCCCAGCTTAAACACAGGGAAGTGCCGAAGGATGGGCGTTTTGGGGGACTATCTCACTTACTCCTCGTCTTATAGACTGCCTCGTTGGTCAAGTGGTCGCAAGCGCGATTGCTAAGCATATATGGGGTCCTACGTTCGATTACCGGGTGAGGCAAAATGTCATTGGATTTTTCTATTAGGAATTTCTCAGTAGCAGTCATGGAGTCTGGATTTTTGCCCGGTTGATGGCAATAGGCTCGCCCCTTATTACATGGGACTTAAACATAACTGGCGAAATGTAAGTGTACTATATTATGTACATCTCTGCCTAATCCTTCGGGGATTACATTATGTTATGTCTTATGTAATTTCGTTAAATAATGCTGACTTGAAGCCTAACTTGATTAAATAACTTTTGATTTGAGTCTTGACTTATATTTTGACTCGTGTCTTGAACATACTGCATGTTGCGCAACTTTTTCGAATCGTGAATAAACACAGTGTAAACATATTAATATATCTAAGATAACACACCATCCTCCTCATAACTAAATACAACAATTACCTCCCTCTATAAGTGTCTGATGAACGATAAATTAACAGTTAAACGCTGTAGAATTATCATAAAATGCACAGATGTATCTCGACGGAAACCGTTAAATTGTTCTTTGACACATTGAAAACGTTTAACGAGCAAAAACTTAACATCTGATATGAGAATTATGAATGCTGTATCTCTGTAAAGCCATAGAACAGTTACGTCTTCTTTCGCGTCAGCAAAGCCTGCTCTAGCATAAGTGTAATCAGCCTATAACGGTTCCCACTGCTGGGACATAGGCTGGCCTCCACTCTGTGATTGGGATTGGCCATAATACTTCTTTTAGAGGTTTTTAAATGTTCGAGGCTCGCCCTAAGTTAAAGAGACAATTGAAAAATACAATGAATTCGAATATTAAAGTTTTATTAATAAGTCAAATGATTCTTAACTTAAGACACCTTAAATTGAAATGCTTATTTACTTTATTATTTACAACATATTTAAGTATTACAAATTTATTGCTGTGCCAAAACCTATTAAATTGTTAATCGTTCAGGACGATAATGATGATGACATTACAAATGAATTAGTTACTATTTCTGCTTTTTAGCGCTTAGGCTCCTAATGGAACTGCCAGTAGCAGCCATATGGCCTCTAATGAAGAATATTAACAATAACTGCCGCAAGTACTAGTATAGCAGAAGACACAGGAGCATAACTGCTATTAACGAAGAATGGCAGCACGTTAAGTGGTGCAGGGTAGTTGGTTAGCGTGGTGGGACCTACGACGACCTTGCTGGAGTCACCCTGTTCCCACCAGGTGCCCTTCGGAAGGTAGATGTCGCGACTCCTGGCGCCCTCTGTCACCACAGGAGCTACCAGGATCGTCTCGCCGAGGAGGTACTCTGGAAGAACGGAATCTTTATGACACTCAAGTTTTAAATACATTAGATGCTCAGGTATGCAAATCTTGAATCTAACGGATAGAATAAGGGTTGGACCTCATCTGGCAGCACGGAATCGCCTTTTTCCGTCGCCCTTTCTCTTTCTGTCGTTTAGAACTGCCATTTGCTAGACCGAGACAGAAAGCATAATGCGATAGGACGCGGCGGAATCCTCGTGGCGATCGGCATCACGGACAAAATGCAATGGTCGGCAGGGAGACTCCGGAACGCTGAAGCGCGCATAGCATGCTATCGCATCCTTTCACCGCCGATCACTTGCTATCGCATGCTGTCTCACTCTATCGTACAATGGCGCACGCGGCCGCTCGTCAGCTCGGTGCAGCCTGTTCATTCATTCCGTACGGATGGAAATAACAATGACTGACGAAGGATGAACCTAGTATCTCCGTTTTATTTTGCGAATGCGTTTCTTTTTATTATTTTGATTTTGCATTTCTTGCAAAATACACGCTAGAATCACTGCTCTCTCTTCCGTGGTCCTATCCATCTCGCGCTTGAAACTAAACTGATCATGAAAGAACGCGGCAGTATGCCACCCATGCTGCAGCATGCTGACGCGTGCGATCGCCTTTTTTGTCTGCGGAATGCGACAGCGCGCGTTCGCATGCGGCAGCATACTGCAGCACGTGGTAGCACAGGCGGAACAAATGCGATTCCGTGCTGCCAGATGAGGTCCAACCCTAAAGTCAAATTGATTTTTCGTAGAATGGGGGGTAGATATATGCACAATTTTTTTTTTTTAAATTAATCAATTCTGACCCTAGATCCATAAAGTCTTCTAGTATATTCTTAACCTATAGTTAGTAAATAACAAAATTACAATAAATAAACAATACATTAAATTGGCGACAAGCACGCCTGCGCACATGTCTACCCGCTCAGTGCTTGCTAAACGGTCCATCAATTATATCTGCCAGTGTAGCTAGAATATTGTTAGTTCTGCCCCTGAATCGCCCCAGCATAGTTGCACATCGCTTGCGCATGACGGCATAAAAGTCGTCCAGTCTCGCTTCAGCAAACATGCCTGATGCGCTGCTAAACCGAGGAAACCCCAACAACATCCTCGGTGCATTATTATACTGAACGCGCAGAGCATTGTAAGCCTCCTGCGTATACCTCACCCACAGGCTGCACCCAAATCTAAGCTCAATATCTTTAGGCGCATGGCCAAAATCGAAACTAACGCTGTCGTCTTGTTTTATACATTTCATTAAACAATGATTGCCGACAGCGACCCTATTACAACGTCTTTCAGGGGCAAAAAGATCCTTGTAGAATATAGATGACTTACCATCCCAAATGCCATGAGCCGTGGTATCGTTGGGTGAGATCCACCAGATGGGCATGTTGACTGGAGACCCGTCAGCGACAGCCTTCTTGCAGGCTGCGATGATTTGAGGAGTATACGTCTCGTGGAGAGTTACGAACGTCTTGCTTATAGCGATGGTCTGTCAAATACAAGAACGGGAAGCTAATCAATAATCCACAAGGACACTAGGGCCAAGGCAAACTAATAGGCTAGGAGCAAGGTAATATATACATTGTGAAAAACAAAATAAACCACAACAAAAAAAGGTGTGAAGATGTGTGGTGTTATTTATAATTATATTGTTAGCACGAACTTTGTTAAGTTGCAATCTCAATATTGAACTTGACAGTTGTAGCGAGTAACCGGTAGCACCGTTTACTCGCTTGAACCGGTTTGTAGTGCTTTGTGGTTTTGAGTATTGAAACTGTCCATCAGCCTAAGGATTTACTTCGCACGGACGCAGGTGACAAAGTAGATTATTAAAATATAGATACAAAGCAATACTCACGTCATTGTCATAATCCCAAGGTACATAAGAGAACTGCAGGCTGGGCATGAAGACATTAGCTTGGAGCCACCTGATGAACAGCTCGGAACTTGGAGCTCCATCGTATCCGTTCCCTCCGATCATGTCGGGCAGTACCAGCGGGTATCCGTTGATGTTCATTTGGAACATCGTCGTGATGAGAGTTGGGAGACCGTTCTCGAAGTTCCAGAAGGAGTCCTTGTCGATCATGCGGACGAAGATCGGGAGGTCTTGGGTTCTGCAGAATATACATTATACATACGATGGTTTTTAGATATTTTTGGTTCATCGAGTGAATTCTGGCTTTATTTACCATGAAATGAATGCCGTAAATGCAGGAAGTTCTAGTTTCGTCTTGGAATGAATGGCCCAAGCCACAGCCAATGTCAAGTTTGACCACATTGCGCCAGACTTACTGAAATGCAGTCATTCGTGGAGTTTCTTTCGATGCCGTTTATCTAGTTGTCAATGTGAATCGACCTATTATATTAAATACCTATACCCAGCATTCAATAGTCTGATAAAAATGTAAAGATTGACTTACCCAAATCCTACTCTAACTTCAACAAGGTTGCCAAACGCTGCAACAGTTCTGACATAGTCTGATGTAATGACGTTCGGCTTCTCGTATATGTCCCCTTGTAGAACAGGAATCTGAAGAACAAGGTTGGGTTTTGCATCATAAAATGAAGGCGAAAGGTGGACTGGACACGTATGATTATTTCAGAAATTGTTTGATTTAATATGGAGATGAGACATTGCCTTTTAGGTTATCCTCCATTCGCATCTATAGTACGTCTTATCGAATTACTTATGCCAAGTAGATGTCCAGATTGAACGCGGTATCAGCGGCTTTTTTTATGTATGTCCTCAAAAGTGCAGGTGCCGTGGTCTGATCGAGAGCTGATCGATTGCTGCCGCCTACACAGGTAGGCCAAATAGGCCAAATAGGTTACAATTCTAGCCAAATATCAATTGTGAACACAGGTTCAATAACTTACCGAAGGCGACCAACTAGTCTCTCCGCCGTCAAATTTGTATGCATCGACACCAGTTTCGCTCTGCAATCTGATCAGCCTTGTCATGTACCACCTCCTAACCACTTCCTTGGTAAAGTCGATGTATGCGGTGGTAGTGCCGTTGTCGTTCCACCAATGGGACTCCACATTACCGTCCTCAGCAGATACTACGTAGCTGATATCAGAGAAAATTGGATTATTATTGAAAGTAAAGTGAGTCAAGGATTTCGACATAGTACTTTGCTTATTTGAAAAAAAACTTGTCGACAAGACTTACCCTAGTGCCTTAGCGTTTGAATACCAAGGCTCGCATCCTTTATTCAAGAACGGATGAGCCCACATCGTCGTCCGGAAGCCCTTCTCTCTCAAAGTGGCAATTGTGTTCTTCATACTTGGGAACCTGGTTGTGTTCACTGTCAGAGAGCCGTAACATACCTCCCACAAATCATCCAGCTCAAATTGACTGTTCGGGAAACCGTGATTAGTGATTTCGTCAGCAAATTTCAACACCACTTCATGATTCACGTCTCTCTTATATCTGGCCCAAGTTGACCAAATTGGGGATTTAATCATGAGTTCATCTGGGTATCCTGAAGGTCTGCCCAAGTACTTTTCTATGGCATACTCGTGAGCTTTTCTGACGTCTTCCAAAATTACAATGTCGTAAGAGAGACTGTTTACTGCTCTCTCGCTTGAATAAGGTGCTGCGACTTTTGCGATGAAGCAAGCAGCGTTACTGACGATGTGCCCTGCATCTACGAAGAGGGGGACCCTTTTGCCGAAGAAATAGAAGACTCCGGCGGAGTTTAGCCAGTATCGTTCAGCGACGCCGCAGTTGTCTGCTTCCTTTGTCACGTACGAATATTCAGTAAAGTTCAACTTTTGGATCGGCCAGTACTGTTGTTTCTGCTGAGGACCACCGTACCAGTTGTGTGAGCCTGTGGAAGGGTAGATTTATACAAATTCGTTTCGGGAAACACTATGTGAAAATAAATAAATGGCAGGTGTACTGTTAGCTGCAAAAATAGGTAAAACTATCGAAAAAAGAAATGTAGATACTGTTCAGTATATTCGGACAATGTACGTACGTCACAATATATTTCCACCTTTGACATGAAAATTCATCAATGTATCGTCTCACCATAATGAACACAGTCCATAAGCTGGATTTCTCTCGGTGCGTCCCAGGCTAAGCTGATAACTTGCCCATTACTGACTCCGACGGCAGCTGCACTGCTGATAGTCAGAGTGGTGTTCAAGCTGGAGAACTGGAGGACGGTCGTACCGCCTGTTGTTGTAGAAGATGATGGAGCTGGCAGTGTTTTACCAATCCAGGCGATGATCTCTGCTGTATTGGTTCCTGCAAACACGAAATAAATTTTACTGGGCGTTCATACTGATTCACATAAAACATTGTTTTAAGCTTTCACGGTTTTAAACTAAACTTATACTGTCACTTACGGGATATTTTCCGTGACTGTAGTCTGCTCCTAACACTTTATTTCCCATACACCCGCATTCTCCAGTCAACCCGCGATCATGGCGCTTGCAATAGCGTCGAGAAATATCGGGAGCTCTAAATAATTAACAATCACGGAAGATATCCCGTAAGTGACAGCAAAGTGGAGTGGCTGTTTAATTTCAAAGTCAATCTAGATTTAGTTATAGGTTATTTTATATTCACATCTACTTTAACTTTCAGGTGTAATTGTAAAGTATGCACACTACATAACATAACATTACGCCTGTAATTCCCGAAGGGTTAGGCAGGGGTGCACCTAATAGTACATCCATTTTTCGTCAAAAGTCCCTTATAAGGGCGAGTCTATTGCCATCAACCGGGCAGAAATCCAGGCTAAGTGGCTGCTACTGAAAAATTCCTGATGGCAAAACCTAATAACACTTTTCCCGACTTGGGAATCGAACCCAGGACCTCATGCTCAGAAGTCGCGCTTGCGACCACTTGACCAACGAGGCAGTCGGTAATAGTCGGAATGTATCAGTTCAGTATGCACACAAATTTACTAAAATGATAAATGCGAAAACATCATTCTGAACATGGAAATTATTCATCGGCAATTTAAAAAAAAATCAGCAGTTCTGCACATTTTGACCGTAGGAATAAGCTGTTTTTTTTTAAATAACCGAATAAACATTTGTGTGGGGGGGAGGGACGATGTACTGATACGTGGTAACCGTTTTAGTGTCCATCCTATATATTCATGTGGGATAAGTTTCGCCCTCCACGAAGGCGAAACCGCGGGAAAATACTAGTGTATAAAAAAATAATAACAGTAATTATGAAGTTAAAAAAAACATATTGAAACTTGCCTCTTTGTAATACAATGTTAAATCCAGCACCATTGGGGTTGTCCACCAATCGCGCGTTTGAGCCGCCAATGTTGAGGATGGTCACGTCGATGGCTCGCGAGCACGCCACAACCGCGGCAAATACCACTGTTTAAGTATAACTTAGTTAACCTTGACCTGGACTGAAAGAAGCCGTCTTGGTACAAGATGGTCAGGCTTGAATCACTTCTATCAGCACCAATTTTCATTTTATCTATTGACAAATGTTTAAGAACTAAACCCCGACTAAGTATATAAAAATCACGCTCTGAAAATCTTTATTTTTTTCAATTTATGTCTGTGTCCTCAAGATGGCTTATGTTAATGGCTTATGATGGCTCGTCGAGTCGCATTATTATAAGAAATTTTAAAGTTCTGCGGGAACAGATGAACATATATACCGGTTGAAATCTATACCTACGGCATAGTCGGGTAAAAATAGAAATTTTTTTAAAGGTGCGTTCGCGTTTATTGACATTTCTGATGCATATTATATATAGGCAGTAACAGCGACCAGTCTAAATTCTAAAAGGAGGAACCCCAGTAAATATCTAGATTATCAGGCAATCGCGCTCTGACGGACAGGACGACCGAAAGAATAATGTAATTTTTTAGCAAAGTCACGTTATTCATCAATGATCAATAAATTCAACAAATTATTTCCCTTCTAAAATAGCGCATTTCTTGGGGTTATAAATTTTTTATATACCAGACTTTACCTACCTTATAATAAATGGACAAATTAAAAATAAAGTGACTTACAGAACCGTGTGGCCATCATGGCGGCAGTTCAAACTCCACTGTCTCTCACAACCAAGGCTCCTGAATATTAATGGAGAAACATATACATATCGGCACCACTCCAGGGCGTGAAGCAGGCCCTTCACAGACCACTCGTGTTTATCTAATAAAAACAACATGGCTATAGGTAGACGGTGTATTTCCATTAGTTAATGCATGCTTTTAACATTAACAGTTCTGTAAAGATCAGCTCTTCACGTGATGCAAGTCATGTGAATAGATGGTCTGTGGTTGGTATCTTTTCGGATTAGCACTGTTTTTTGGCAATGCTGTTTTTTGGGATCGTCTCCAGTAGAAAAGGTTGTGGATGTACTTCTTGATTACTTTTGTATTTGGTCTAATATAAAAATAGTAGGTAAGTAACACATCTAGGCAACCGAAAGGGTTTGTTTTGTTCAATACTTACACTTTGGATATATAGGCGTATGTGTGTAATTGAGTGCTTAAATAAGGAATTTCTGGTAAAATCCGCCTCGTCGGAACCGCTGCTGAGCATGTGGTCCTGAGTCCGATTTCCCGGTCGGGCAAAGTGCTATAGGGTTTTTCCATCAGGAATTTCTCAGTAGTAGCCACGGACTCTGGATTCGTACCCGGTTGATGGCAATAGGCTCGCCCTATATTACATGAGACTTAAACGTAACTGGCGAAATGTGGGTGTAGTTTTAAGTACACCTCTGCTTAACCCGTTATGTTTTTTGGTAAAATCCCAAGTAAGAAACGCCGCTCAAATACCCTTCCAGAGCATCCAGTGATAGGAACTGAAATCACGCTCCTGATCCCTTTCGTGTGACTAGAGGTAAGTGAAGACAATGAAACGAATTCGAGAATTATTTGATTTTCTCGTTAAAAACCCGAGGTTAATACTCCTCCAGTCGCATGATAAGATTTGTTTTTCCTTAAATCAAGCCTAGGTCTCACATTGCACCATCATTGCACCATCGCTGATTGCACCACTTGTCCAAATAATGTAATCTGTGTTTGTATGATAAAAATCACTTAAAGAGAGATTGAGTATCACAAACAAAGTCAATTGGTTGGTAGTCACACCATGATAACCGTTTACCACAAAACTTTTCAATTACCGACGCCACTTTCAGACTTCCTCTTATATACTCATTCCTTATATTATCCATTAGCGTTACACCACACACTCCCCTTAGCATTCTCATCTCAGCCTCATGCAATTGCCTTTCATTCATCCCTATTCTGGCCCAACATTCGGATCCATATACAAGACAGCATTTTATAAATCTTCCCCTTTAGTATATGAGGGATGCTGGAGTCGCATTGTTCCCGTGACCCACCGCCATTTCAACTATCCCGTGTCAATTATGTGCTTAACACTCCGATTTATTTCGCCATCGCTTTGCACGAGTGAACCGAGATACCGAAAGTCGGAGCAGGCTGGGAGGAGCGAGCCATCTATCGCTATGGCTCCAGAACTGGAGAAGTCGCCAAAATCGCAGAACATGCAGCACATGACACACAGTACATGCAGTTTTAGTTCTGCTGATGCTGATTGAATTGAATATGATTTCAAGCCAAAATTCTTCAGCTTCTTTTGCTATTTCTCCAATCTGCTCTGGATCTCAGGTCCATCTTCACCGACAAGAACAATGTCGACGGCAAACAGCATGCACCAGGGTTCCTTTTCCTGTATGTCCAACGTCATAGCGAAAAACAAAGAAGAATAACTTGAAAATTTTATTCAATTTAGTGGTTGAAGTGCGACATCTGTCTGAGGTTTGATCCCCTAGTTAAATAAGTTTTAATGGAATTTTCCAACGGGAATACCTCAGTTGCTTCCGAATACAGTATTCGACTGAATAGGCTGATGAAAATGAGTGTATTGGCTTGTAATGTGGTTGCTATGGTTGTGGGCCTCGTGTAACATTCGAAGGGTACTCAATAGTAATCAGCAGTAAGGTAACTCTGTTAGATTTCAATAACATGTTTTTGACACATGATAATAAATAACAAAAACATCCAAATACAATGAAAACATTTATTTATTTACACTTAAAACAACAAAACTTATAACACTCTAATAACATTAGCGATCAAGCCTAAAAGTACTAGGATGACAGAAGTGTAAAGGGATACACTTGAAGCTGCCGTCTTCGTTTTGTCTAGCACGAAGTACGGCAGCACGTTTATGGGTGCCGGGTAGTTCCTGAGCCAGACGGGACCCTCGACGACCCTGTCTTCATCCCCTTCCTCGTACCAGGTACCGACAGGAAGGTAGATATCGCGGGACCTAGCACCTTCTGTGAGTACTGGGGCTACTAGTACGGTTTCGGCAAGGAGGTATTCTGAAAAAAAATTGGAAATTAAGCATCATAAAACATTATTAAAATGTGGCAAAGTACACCCATAGCAAATACATTTTACTATAGACGACATTTATACCATACTACAAAAAGTGAGAATTGGTGCGGACCTAAGATCAAACCTTGTGGTACTCCCTTTTTAAACTCGAATTCGATTTTGATCTTGATATTACAATTTTTGCTAATTAATCATTTGATCGCCAATGTCGTCATATACGTGACAAGCAAGCACATGCCTGTACGCCAAGCGACACAAATATGTGACAAAATGGTAGGTGAAACTTTGACTAGGCGTGGAGGGCACGCGCGTGCCTTTATGCTCTGGTGGTCAAAAAGTTAATCATAATTAATTACATCGCTTGTAACGATCGTAATTTCAAAAGCTATAACTGTGAATGTCCTTTGAATTACCACACGTGGAGAACATACAATTCTGCTTAGCTATGATAGATTTTTGTCTTACCGTCCCAAATCTCGAGAGCCTCTTCGTCGGTAGGATCTATCCACCAGAGCGGGGTGTTGACCGGAGTGCCATCGGCGACTGCCTTCTCCATCGCTTCGAAGATCACGTCTGCGTAGTCGGCGTGGAGGTCCGTGTACGTCTTGCTTATGTTTACTGTCTGGGAAATTAGGCAGGTTGCGTTTAGTATTTTTGTTCTGTTAGTTTTTAAGGGTTTCGGAGCAAATGGGATACAGTTATTTTTTTTCTATTTTGTTATTTGAAAGAGTATTTTTATAAGCGTTAAATTGCAACGGGTGATAGGTTCGAACCGTCAAAATTATTTATTATTTATTATCAGCCATTTGTGTCCCACTGCAGGGCAAAGGCCTCCCTTCCCTCTTTCCACTTATCCCTAGCCAGTGCTGTTATTTGCCAATCTTTTTGAAAAGAGTCGAGTTCGTCCCGTTCTGGCCCTGCCGCGTTGCCGTTTACTGCTGTTTGGGACCCATTGTGTTATTACTTTAAGCCCATAGCTCCTCCGGTATGCGACAGATGTGGCCAGCCCAGTTCCATTTAAGCTTGGCAGCCGTGTGACCTACATCGGCAATTTGAGTTTTGGAACGCAGTATCGAGTTCCTTATACGATCTGTAAGTTTAACTCCAAGGATACTACGCTCCATTGCTCGCTGACAGACCCTCTTTTATTCGTCAACCCAAAATTTATGACTATCAAAAGTCTTCAAAGTTATCTCAACTTAAATATTTTTTTGCAAACTTTCGTTTAATATTTAATATTTCTGCTGTTCAAACATACGAGTTAACCGACTACTGTTGCTTACTATACTTTTATACTTTCCTTCTTTGTAACAATCTTACAACCATTTCCCATTCATTTGTTCTGATTTAATGAAGTGATAAATCATATAAAACAGACAGTTCTAATCACATGACAGTTTATAAACAGATAGTTGTGAAACTTGATCCTGCGATATCTTCGTGCGGATAATTCATTATGATTGGCTGCGACACAGGCTATCAACGTAATATCATAATGATACCGACGCAGGTTCAATTCTATTGTTAATCATCGTATGTAAAATTGCAAATAGTTTAATTAGAAGTCGGTTACTTGTTGAATTCTTGGTAGGGCAAAATTCCGATATCAGTCAGTCTTACCATGTGGTATCCTGTAACGTTACCCAGTAACTGGGTTATGTGGGACATAAAATACAGGTATTTAGCTGTATCTGGTTAAACTGGAAACCCACCCATTAGTACGAACAGGATAGGCAGATGATGAGTTGCAACAGGCACTGCTTTTTGCTGGTGCAAATGAACTCCAATGGATTCACGGACAAGTCATCACATTAGCCTTCCTAATTAATGACTTGACCACCTCTTTGGTCTTGCGACCCCAAGCGCTACTGGTGAGCGTGAGGTCTGAGGTGATTTTCCAGGTCTTGCTAAATGTTATTAGTTTTTTTTCATCAGGATGGTTCCAGGTAGCAGACTGGAGTCTGATTTGTGCACTATTTATGGCAATAGGCTTGCCTCCTTCATGCCTGACAAAATTTGGTTGAAGTAAAGATAAACGCTCTGCATAATAATATACCTTCGTGGAATACAGGCATGATGTTATGGTAAAGTGCTTACCTCTTCATCAAAGTTCCAAGGCGCGAAAGAATACTGCATGACCGGCAAGAATGTATTAGCTTGCACCCATCGAATGAACAGCTCCTTAGTGGGCAGGTCAGCCTGCTCATGGTCAAGATTGTAGCCGTTACCCCCGATCATATCGGGCAGCACGAACGGATAGCCGTTCAGGTTCATCTGGAAGGTCGTCGTGATGATGGTGGCTAGCCCGTTGTTGAGGCCCCAGATTGAGTCGCGGTCTACCATGCGCACGTAGATGGGGAGGTCTTGGGTTCTGAAAAATTATATAGGCTTAAGCTTGATCAGGTTCCCACTGCTGGTACACAGGCCTCCTCGCTATGGAAAGCAGTGCCTAGTCTGGATTGGTAACATATCTTCGAATTTTTGGTTCGGGATCATGCTGGTTTTTCAAAAATAAAATAATGATACAGCATTAACTGCCACACTCAGAGATGTCACTTTATGAAAAGCGCTAGTTGTCTGATGGCGGAGGGCGGGCATTTTGGGGGACTGTCTCTTGTAAATTTTGACGTTCAAAAAATGCTCAGTTCTCAGCCTTATTTGAATAACTGACTGTTGCATTTGACTTACGAATTTTGACTTCAATTTTTGAATTCTCTTCGTCAAAAATATGACTTATCAATTAAAATCGATTGAATATAGTTATTAAGTGAAATCTCTCAGTACTAAGGTTAATGTGTGTGTTCTAGAAGCGATGAGTAGGTCTCAGTAAACGGTATCGTTGACAACTGGCGAAGTGTGTATTGTTCGAGCTATAAACGTGTGAAAAAAGAGTGCAACTATACATTCCCGGTAGCGCGTCTATTACAGTGTGGGCGTGACCTAGTTGTGTGTTAACAGCAGATGATGGCGCCTATTTATTGAATGGAACATCATAAAGAAACGATAGTGGTTGTATAGTTGTCAATTAAAAATTCTCTAAAGGTCAACAGAAAGCCAATTAAAGATTCTCAAAGGGTCAACGCATAGTTATAAAAACAAGCACAACAAAGGATCAACCGCTGTAATGGCATTGTCGATCAGTTATTAAAAATGAGGTGAGGTGATGCCGACCTGGTGCAGTGCTTATAAGTGTGCTTTGAGCTTTAGTGTCATGTTACCTGAAACCAGCCCTGACTTCGACCATGTCTCCGAATTCAGCGCAAACTCTAGCGTACTGTTGTACAAGATGGTGGGGCTGAAGCTCAATGTCACCTGTTTGAATGGCAATCTGAAATAAAATGTATAATAATAAATTAAGCTCATAGACCACTAAAATATTAATAAAAAAATATTGGAAGGCATCAAGGCCCATAGGGTTGTTAGTATTATTAAATCTTACTTAAAAACTTTAGTAACATGCAGGAACACTAAAAAGAAAAAGAAAATCACAATCAGAGAAAGGTTTAACAAGCTTTGTTGCCCCAACATAAAGCTTGGTAAATTTCTCAATTGTGGGCCCATCCAGCCTCTCTGCAAACACCAGAATGCTGTTGCTGCTTCCCAGCCCCGGATCTTGAATTATTTCGAGGCGGGGCAAAAACTGAAAAATGCCGCCCCCGCCTGACAATATTTTTACCTTTATCATCATCATCATTTCAGCCATAACTCGCTCACTGATGGACATAGGTCTCCTCCAAAGAACGCCACAACGACAGGTCAAGCGCTGCTCTTTCTCTGTTAAGCCTATATTTTTAAAATACATGGACGTGTACTCGTATATTTTAATTCGGATAGGACAAGATATGGTCTCAGACTGACATTGCACCGGCCGCCGCGCGAGAAATCGTCTATGCTTACGCGCCCCGCAAAGAATAATTATTTGTTTATTTTATTATTTTACTATACTGCCCGTTAGTAATCGCAAAGTTGCGATAATGCTGAGTAGTGTATTCATCAACCAAGCTTAAATTTGCCGCCCGGGGCACGGGCCCCGGCTTGCCCCTCCCTAGATCCGGGGCTGCTGCTTCCCCTCACTCGGGATATAGAATAGAATAGAATAGAAAATTTTTATTTCAGACCGGAGTCCATAGGGTTAGTAACAATTTTACTTAACTTCTAGTGTTAGTAGGTTACAGACATTACTGAGGCTACTTCCTTCCGCATTATCGCAAAGTTATCGTCAGCGTGCGCATCAGCGAACATACCTGACGCACTACACTAAGGTGGAAGCCTTAACAGTGCCCTGAAAGCATTGTTGTATTGACTGCGCAGGGCATTGTATGCTTTTAGGATATGGTTATCCCAAAGGCTGCTGGTGTAAAATGTTTGGCAGTAGGCCTTAAAAAGCTTTTTCATGAGAATAATTCATTGAAGATATTAAATCAGCTGAGCTGATGATGAATTGCGTAACATTGCGTATCTACTGTACCTACAAACATATTGTCCACTTGTATCGGCACACGAATACGCAAGAAGGCTCTTAGGAACGTGATTACAAGTAGCAATTCGTGATACGCACTCGTATTCATTATCGTCTCGAGTTGTTTACCTTATTTCGATTCAGGAGCTTATAGAATGTGATTAAAGGAATTGAATGATAAATGTTCAAGGACAGTGGTCACAGTATGGGCATGTGGTGCAGAGGAATGAGAAAACTGTCGTGTGGAAAATTTTGGGTGTGAATGTGGAGGGCTCTAAGAGTAGGGGTAGAACAAACAACTATAGGCAGGATGTGTGAAACATAATAATGGGTGTATTCATATTCTCCCCGTCATTGCGCTATTTTTGTGTTCTGGACCATACCTGAGAACCTTTAGTTACGGAAGTATTAGAGGTCAAAGATCCAACTTTTTCACAAGTTTAAAAAAAAATACAAGTTTATAATGTTATTTTTCTTTAAATACCTCCATGACCCCAGTACTATTCAATGCATCCTTAGCACAATTTTCCAAGTGCACATGAGTCCTACCGTAAACCGTGATTTTTCACCCCAAATAAAAAGTGATGTCCCAGCAATATTTTTTGCGTAGACTTACCTAGTTTGATGTACAGAATGATTGGTTGACGTTTTCGTGAAGGGTCCGTTTACACCTTGTATAGCTAGATAGGGGTGACTACGGATAACGGCTGATACAGAAGTATAGAAGAAGATGACATATATGCTGGGCCGACCCCAAATAAATTGGGATAAGAGCAGGAGAATTATGATTTGAAGACCTTTAAACCCTCACCTCAGGTGCGAAGCTAGCCTCTCCCGCATCAAACTTCACGCTACCAATGCCATAGGCGTCGAGCACAGCTCTCAGTCGGTTGGCGTACCAGTTGGCGGCCCTAGGATTGGTGAAGTCGATGTACCCTGCAACCGTCCCATTGTTGTTCCACCATGAGGTGGTGCTGTTGTAATCCTGGTCCACTACGAAGTACCTGGAGAAGAAGTATCTGTCGTTATGTAATCTTTTTTTAAGAAAATATTTAAAGAATCCTTTGCTAAGTAGTGAAACAAGAAAAAAAGAGTTTTATGGACCTCGCGCTCTACCACGACTTTTGGCCGCAGAAGATTCGACCAGGAAGACAGTTTGGTCGCAAGACCGGGTGTCCGACTAGCATAGCTATTCAGAAACCTTCGATTCGATTTCGATTCGATAAGTCGTATGTCAAGGTCAACCTTTTTTGGCATTACGAAAGCGAGCGAGATAGACATACGACTTTCCGAATCGAAATCGAATCAAAGCGTTTGTGAATGCTATGCAGTTCTGTTCCAGATAGCGGCCGGTCATGCGACCAGTCATCAAGGTTCAGGTTTCAGGTCAATTCAAAAATAACAATCGAATCATTTCTTTTTACAAACGCCCTGTGATACGGTTTACTAACCCATTTTCTAGTGCCTCTGAATACCAAGGTTCACAGTTCCTATTAATGAACGGATGCGTCCAAATCGTGACACGGTATCCCATCGCCTTCAGATCCTGCACAGTTTGGTTGAAATCTGGTAACTTCTCTTCATTCACTACTAGAGAGCCATAGCACGTCTCCCATTGATCATCTATCTCAAACTGAGAATTGTTAAAGCCATGGTCCCTGATTTGCTCAGCGAAATCAAGAAGCTTTGTCGTGTTAATTTCTCTGGAATACTGTGCCCATGTAGACCAGATTGGGTGCTTAACCATTAGGTAGTCTGGAGTTCCTGATGGTTTGCCGAGATAGTTCGCTACAGCATGCTGGTGGGCTTCTTTCACATTTGGCAGGAACCAGAGATCGTAAGCTAGGAGCGTGCGGGGTCTGCTCGCGGTGTAAGGATCTGCCAACTGCGCCCCAAAGCACAGATGATTGTTTAGAATATTCTTGTAATCAACAAAGAGGGGGACTTTGTCGTGCACGATGACGTATCCTCCGCCTGAGTTTAGCCAGTATCTCTCCATGATCGCGCCATTGTCAGCTTCTTGGATGTAGCTGGGTCTGTAGACTTGTGTAGCTGTTTCTATCGGGTACAGTTGGTCTACTTGCATGGGGCCCGCGTACCAGTGTTTGGAACCTTGAACAAGAATGACAATTTCGTTACGTAAGATCGTAAGCACCTATGAGTATGAGCTGACGTTTCCAGAATGTAATTTAGGATGACTCATTGTATTTGTTTGCATAATATTGAGAGATAAAGTTGTCAGCAACACGAATAATCAGATAAGTTGTGTCACTGTGTCAAGATTTAACATGTTGACACACAATCAATCATGTTATACCTATTCAAATCACCTACTAAAATCTAGAACTTACCAAAATCGATGCAGTCCTCCAACCTGGTGTTCTGGTCAGCTTCCCAACTGAACTTGATGCCTCTGGCCTGAGTGCTCGTATCATACAGGGTGTGAATGGTCAGGTTGACGTTCCCGACCCTCACCAAAAGCCCTCCTTCTATATCGTCAGTTGTGAAGGGGGAGACCAGTGTGCGGCCAATCTGGCCGAGGACTTCGCGCTCATTATCTGGAAAAGGAATTAAGGTTAAGAAGGTCTCGATAATACGTAGTTTCACAACATACTATAAGGCTCTGGCAGAGATATTTAGTTATTAACATTTCGAACAGTGGTTTTATGAGTATTGTCACTATCCTGGTTCATAACTCAGACTAAAGGCTACTAGTAAAACCCAATAACACTATCATTGCATCGCAGGCAGGCTCTCACGCACCTTGTAATGTTTTCTGGTCGAAAGGAGTTCCGTCATGGTTTCGACCGGTTTCTCCAGATACATAGGAAGTATTTGTAAGTTTAGTCTAAATAATATCAGTTGCTAAAGTTAGTTAGGCAGAAATCTAAGGTCGTATAGCAAGATTGTCTAAATGTACAGTGATTTTCCAGGTCCAACGGATCTTATAAATAAAACTATTAATTGCTATCATGATAGCCACAGACAATGTGTCGTTACTGTAAGGATGAGAGTAATAAATTGTATTTAGCACCACGTCTTGTTCTTATCCGTCTAGTATAGTCCTGTAATTTGCGTAAATTAGAATATATTTTGTTGTTTATAGCCTTGGCTGATTAAATTGGTAGCTATACTGCGTGGTATGTTGGAAAAAAACCCGTGACATGGACGTTTTGCGTTGCAATTTCACCATAGGACCTCTTATGTGGTAGTAGTAAATAAAGTGTTTTAATATTTCGTTATTCGCAAGGGAGGACACATCGAGCGTGATGTTGGGAGCAACTTTTGACTCTGAGCAGAATGTGGCCGATTCAATGGCATACTCAATTTCCACCCTCGATTTGCGCTACACATAAAGTGGATCGTATGGGGAGTACTACACCATGTACGCCCATTTATGGAGGCCAAGTAGGGTTGCAAAGTTCTCGTTTGAAGGGTATGTGGACCTTGTGTAAGTAATAAGGAAAAGGCAAATTACAAATGACCCTGCTCTTTCTATCCAATGAAAGACCTGACCGCCTAGACATAGTGATTCTATTAACGAGAATAATAATGGGAAAGACAAAAATGTATTGGTTTAACTAAGCTTATATGTACATCAATCCGTTGAAGGTCCGCGTAAAATCGGAAATGATTGTCATTTGTTCTTGCCTTCTGAGCGATGCACTGCTGCTGTTGCACTTACCTTCAACAATCACAAGTTGGAACCCTCCAGTGAGAATGGGCACTAGAGTGAGTGTGACGTCATCGGCGCGTACGCTCGGTGTCTCCGTCACAGCCGCCGTGTGCGCCCGCGCACCGAGGGCTAGCAACACTGGAAAAGGGAAATTTGCTTTTAATGTTTACTGCTATTTTAAACCAGTCACGGAGAATGGACAAATAGGCGGTAGGCAGGGGCACAGCTAAGCTTATAGCCCTTTAAGATCTACAGCATCCCTGGGGAATTTCCAAAGTGATAGCTAAGATAGGTACAAGATGAGAAAACAGGATCATATCTGCCGAAATGTGGTTGTAAGCAGAATGCTGAGTGTGTCCATACTTCACAAGTTATGTTCCAGTTTTATGTAATAGGTAACGAGCCGTTTCGGGTACTAATTCAAATTCTGAGTAGCTACCGAAATTAATAGAAAAGCTGCAATCATGTTGGCCCACCAGGGTATCAAACCCGGGACTCCGGGCTCAGTACCTCTGATCACTAGACGTCTAGAACAACACGCCAGACAATTGTTTACGTTTTTGCATAATTAAGCGACAGAGTAGGTACCGACACTTATGACGTCAGTGTTATCTTCCCTCTCCTACCCATATTTTTAAGAACGTACTTGATTGCATATCTTTTACTTTCATCCAAGTGTTATGCTCGTTCATAATAACTAAATAAATCGCAGTGTTGGATTTTCAATGCTCGGCCCAGCAATGGGAGTTGAAATTCGAACTGCCAGATTATTTTGGCGTTTATTAAGCGCAGGCCACACCGCCAGCTGGCGGGCGGACTGGGCTTGCGACGCGAACGACGCGTCGTTTCACCTCTTTTCATACCTTGGTTCACACCGCGAACTATCGAAATATACGAACAAAGTATGAAAAGGGCGTCGTTCGCGTCGCTCGCCCGCCCGCCAGCTGGCGGTGTGGCCTGCGCTTTAAGGTGTCACTAGTGTTTTGAGTGTAATGGGAATTAGTTACCTTAGATACATATTTATTATTTTTCAAGTTTGAATGGGAAAGTGAAAAGTGAGGAAGAGTAGAATGCATGGGACATTCTATAATGCATTGTCATATCTCTCCATACATATAATATTCTTTGGGTGTCTGTATTTTTATTAGGACAACACGGTTCTGTGGTTAGATAACTGCATAATTAAATTACTTTATCGATTATATAAGATTTTTAAACTTACTTAAACACGCCTTCAGAGCCGCCATCGCCGTGCACCAATAGCTATCGACTGTCGGTTTTCCTGACATTATCTACATCGATATCTTGATATCTTCACATCTTACAACACTATCGCTTGCTCTTGGCGAGCTCAAATCATCTCTCAGATTAAACAAGATGATTTTTGTATTTTTATCGTCTTGTTTTAAAAAGTAAACTTTTTTTTTTATTCCCGTAGCCCAAGTTTTTTCTTTGTGTGTTCGAAACATTGTCAATTTTATTTTTATCGATGTTGATTAGGTTGGTTGATTTAAATCTAAGGCAATTAATCAAGGTGAGGTATCCTATAGCTGATTATCTAGTAGGTACCTATGAAGAGACAACACATACATGCGTCATGTTCGTGAACGGGCGATGTCAGTTGGTCATCTCTTGGTTGCCACGGCTTATTTGAATTGATTATTTTATTTTTGAATTGTTTACTATGGACACTTTTAACGTACACATCTTGCTACATCGTTCTCACATAATGTTCCATCTCAACATGAATGATGTAACCAAGAGTTTGTAAAAGTATTCTGATTTAAAAGAGTGTCCATGGAGTTTCTTGCCCGTTCTTCTCCATAGAGATCGACGTTAGGGAATGGGCAACTACAGTACTTTCACAGTTTTTATGCCTTGTGACTGGGACTGTAGCTATTGTTTTCTTTGTTTCGACAATTCAAAAGTGCCTGTAACTGGCCTATTTGAAATAAATGCTTTGATTTGATTTGATTTGACAACAACCAAAGGTGGCAAACCGTAATGAAAAGACTATGTATAAGTTTGATGGACGAAAACCTGATAGGTTTGTTGCTTGATAATTTTAAATGGCACACCGCACACGCCATTTAAAATTATCATTGACTGCCTCGTTGGTCGCAAGTGCTTGTGCTACTGCTGAGCATGAGGCCTTGCGTTCGATTCCCAGGTCGCGCAAAGTGATATTGGGTGTTTCCAACTGGAATTTCCTCAGCTTCTTTCTCTTAGTTCGGAGTCTGGATATGTACCTGGTTGATGGCTAATGACAAAAAGCTTGGCTCCCATTACATAACATGTTATTGGTGAAATTTACGCTCTGCACCTCTATCTAACCTTCCGGGAACTATAGGCGTGATGTTTAGTTGACACAAATAGCTGTAGCTGCAATGTAGCTGGTGCTATATTGCCATTGCCATCGTAAGGATGAGATATAGATTTTACATAAGCTTCCTGATTTGTGCCAATCTTTTATCGAGATTAGGTGTTATAGTTTGTTTTAGATATCATCATTCATTGCCGCCATCTGTTCTTATTCGCCGTGTTTCTTATCAATTTTATCTTATTTCAAGTTCTGTCCTAATCTTAGTCGCTGGGTTTTTTGTAGTTTGGACATGGTCACCGCGTGAGAGTGAACTTAGGTATCACTTTATCGGTTCAAGCAATAAGCAATGTCTTCTACAACGTGTAACAGAATAAACGCAAGACCTCTCGTGTGGTGTCTCAGACCATGAAACTGAACAACTTTTATGCATAAATTTTTTTTTTGTTTTACCAAACATGTGGATCAGCTGATTGCGCCCTTTCCTATTGAAGGTATTTTTTTTTGCGAATTTCGAGAACTCGTAGAACAAAAGATGTTTAGTTTCATGGTGCGAGAGACCACACGGGAGGTCTTGCGTTTATTATGTTACACCTTGTATATATGAGGTAATGATAAAGAATTTTATGACTGTTTCGTTAAGAGGCATTTTTAAAGATTTTCGGTTTTAGCTGGCCCGCGCTACCGTTTCTTGCCTGATGATCTCAGAAGAAATAGATACCAAAGCGAACTTTGAGGTCAGTCTCTTTTAATAGTCCTGTCATGGAAGAACCATAAGAGAGAGAACATGTACAGCAAATTTTGGAATTACCTTTCGAAAAAATGATTTCCGGGTTCGATTCTCGGGTCGAGTAATATATTATAAAATTTTTCCATCAGGAATTTCTCAGTAGCAGCACGAAATCAGGACTGGCACTTTGTTGATGGCAATAAGCTCATCCCCCTACTCAATGGGACTAAATTACAACTGGCGAAATGTGGGTGAATGATTGGTACACTTCTGCATAACTCTTTGGAGGTTACTTTGGAGGTTTTATGGCTTGAATAGCATTATCAATTTGACAGGAGTGCTGTTTTGGTAAACATTGTGGTCACAGTAGTTTGTGGAAATTTCATTGAAAAAAACAAGATGGTGACGCAACGCGCCAAAAGAATCATATAGTTTTAAACAGCACTATAAATCTGGATCCAAATTTGAGTCTCTAAGGCGCTCCATCTATGAATCATGGGAGAAAACTTCTTCCCCAGCTTGCTTCGTTATTTTCAACTACTGTAAGCTAGAATGGACAATAGGAACCTGAAAAGCGCTGAGATACTGAAGCCCAGGGAGACCAAACGAAATTACCCGACTGTCTTGGAACGCGTGACGCTGGTCCTGAACGGTCGTAAGATCTATGTAAGCTTCGCAACTTAGAACTAGATCCGTGGTTTAGCTTTAGTATGGTCAGCGATGCAGAAAAATATTTTGTGTTCTTTAAATGTTTTTCCAGATTCAGAACTCGTCATCTTTCATTTTTGGTTGCGAAATTCTTAGGCACCCGAGGACAAACTTCAAGAGTTTTTCGATCATTATGATATTTTGGGTAATAAACAAAAAACACTGGTTAAAATTCAATAAAACTTAACAATAATAATTTATTAAGACAACATATGAGTATTACACAAACAAAATTTAAATGAGTTGACGAATGAAGTATGGCAACACGTCGAGCGGCGCGGGGTAGTCCTTCAGCCACACTGGGCCCACAATGAGGTTGCCAGTGTTGCCATCTTTCCAGGTGCCTCGGGGGAGGTATACGTCGCGGGAGACTGCGCCCGGCTTCACCACTGGTGCGGCTAGGATGTTCTCACCGAGGAGGAATTCTGAAAGAAGAGAACACATAATAAGCCTATAATGTAGCCACTGTTAGACACAGGCGTTTTACGTAAGAGAAGGTTTTCAAAATCTACGATGCGGGCCTAGTCTGGCTAGGTGGGATGCCAAATGTCTGCGAACTTTGGTTGTTGGACATGAAGGTTTCCTCACGAGTAATTATCACCACAGCTCTCAGGGTATTCCCTTCGCCGTAAGAGCCTGCCTAGGTTTGAAACCACGACCGACTTTACGAAAATCGCTAGGCTGTCCTTTGATAGCAGGATTCATATTGCAGGCAAACTAAGATTTAGGGAAAAATATCTTCTGCATATTTTTACAAGATTTCATAAAGTTGAAATGTCGTACTTTTTTAAGAAGGCAATATCTTTCGAAGAGGTTTCCGAGCCTCCGCCTCTTTACGCAATAAGACCTTCTGATCCTTAGACCGGTCTATTTATCATGTGTAAAGAAGATATTGAAATTATTTTGCTTGGCTTTATAGGAGCAAATGAATCCTTAATCTTACCGTCAGCGATAGCGAACGCGTCCTGGTCGTAAGGGTCGAGCCACCAGATGGGCGGGTTGACGGGCGCGCCGTACTCCACCGACTTCTTCATAGCATCCACGATCTCGTCCGCGTAGTCGGCGTGCAGGTTGGTGTATTTACGGCTGATCTCTACGGTCTGGAAGAAACAGTGAAATGTTAAAAACGACACACGCAAAATGCACATTTTATGTTCAACCTTATTACTTAGGGGATAAGGGTCTTCTTCATCGTGTGGTTAGTGCCTAACCTGGTGTCAGAGTTCATGGGCCTCTAACTTGGCTTAACATGGGGATAAGGGTGAAAAGTGGTAGACCGTCAGTGAACTCGGTAGTACACCGATCTCCCCTACCCTAGGCAGAAACAACAAAACGCCACCCTGTCATTCAAAAGGCTTTCGAAGTTGAAAGAAATGCCTACTTCACATTTTCATTCAAAATTGCGAACCGATTGTCGCTGTTTTCTTTTGTCAGAGTACGAGCACATACTCGTCATCATATCACTCTGATCCAAGTCTGTATTTTATTCACAGTATTTTAATCTAAGATCTCCAGATGACGGGTGATCATCCTATTTCAAATTCAAAGCTACGAGATACCTAGATAATATTATGATCATTTAGATCTTTAAATCATATTCCCTCACTACACATTACCTATCTATAGATCATTTCAATATACAAGATCTTGAATCTTGCTATTTTGAAACACCTACCTCATCATCATGATCCCAAGGTACGAAGGAGTACTGGAGCGCCGGCATGAACACGTTAGCTTGGAGCCACCTGATGAATAGCTCCTTGCTAGGCTTCTCATTGTATCCGTTGCCTCCAATCATGTCAGGCAGCACCAGGGTGTACCCGTTCAGGTTCATTGACAGGAGGGTGGTGATCAAAGTCTCCAAGCCGTTGTCGTAGTCCCAGAGAGTGTCCTTGTCTACCATGCGGATAAAGACGGGAAGGTCTTGGGTCCTGGAAGTGTTGGTGGTTACTGTGGTTAGACGAGTGACAGGAACAAAAGCAGGTTTTGAAATCTACGGGGTGGAAGGGACACCGACGCGAAAACGCTTACCACGTATTCAGTACATCATTCTGAGAAATTTTTCATTGGTTATTAAAAAAAAAATCAGCTGTTCCATACATTTTAACCGTGTAGGTATTGCACTTTTCTAGGAAACAGCAGATTTTATTTAATAACCGATGAAAAATTTATTTGCTCAGCATGATGTACTGAATACGTGGTAACCATTTTCGCGTCGGTGTCCCTTTCACCCCGCATTGGTTTGGATGAAGGAGATAATTATCGGAATTACTGATCCGATTCCGCAAATTCTTTCACTAACACGAAGCTACATTATCCCCGAATGTGCTACGTGGAATAATTTTCGACCGTAACGCAAGCGAATCCGCGCGTAAAATACTATCATATCTTCGTCGGTACCAAAGCGGACCTAGTTAATATTCTTCTTCTTAGCGACTCGATGGCAATCTATAAGAGTCGGCCTAGAACGTAGCTACGAGATTAGTGCTATCACCAGCGACAATTCCTGTAGTGTGCAGTCATCAAAGCTCGCAGGATATGATAACATGTGTCCCATAGTTTGTGAAATAGCAACACAACAGTTTTCATTTGATTACTTGGAAGGGCAATAGACGTACCCATCAGTTACCCGTTTTTGCATTTATGGTGCGATTCTGAAAGAGACGAAAGTTCTCACCTCATTCCGGATCTGACTTCAATGGAGGGTCCGAACTTGGCAACGGTGCGCACGTAAGATTCCACGATGTGTCCGGGGTGTAGGTTGATGTCTAGGCCTTTCTGCACTGGGATCTGTAGAAGAAGGAATGGTTATCTCTTTGGGAGAAGGTGCTTAATACAGGTAGGCGATATACCTGCATCCTTCAAGGAGGTGAGTGATACTTAACAACTTTCCCAAAGAAAGTCATATCCGATTCAAGAAAATAAAATGAATTTTGTATGCATTGCATCGAAATTGGTGTTGTACAGAATCTTTGGGAAAGTTGTTTATATAACGGGGTTGACTCCCCTCCTTGAACGATGCAGGTAACTAAATCGCCACCTTGTATACCCAGAGGGATTAATAAAGTTAGGAGCCTACCACTACCGCTTATAGCAGTTTTGTTGGAATAATTACTTCAGTGTGCCCACTGAATTAATTATTATTAAGATAGAGTTATGCGTCCTGTATACGTGTACCACACTGAAGTTATATTGACACTGATTACGGTAGGAGACATCGAGACTGTTAGCACTTGATATAAAATTACCTATTAGATATTCTGAACCATTGGGCACCATAACCAAGCTGCTTAATCTTCATCACTACATTGTCAGTTTAGTTTAGTGATTAGAAGGAAAACGTAAAAAAATAGAAAGAAACACTGCATGTATGAAACGAGCATGTTGATTTATCTTTCAGAAATAGAAAGGAACTTCATCAAATTACCTGAGGAGACCAGCTAGACTCTCCAGCATCAAACTTGATGGTGTCAATGTCGTAAGTGTCAATGATGTTTTGGACTCTCTCGGAGAACCAGTTGGCTGCGTCAGGGTTGGTGAAGTCGATGTAGCCGGGCACGGAGCCGTTGTTGTTCCACCAGCTCGTGTCGGGGCTGCCCTGTTCGTTCAGGACCAGGTAGCTAGAGAGGAAAGGGGTAAGACGAAAATAATCAATCAAGTAAATTTTGTTTTAGTTCTTATGAGAGGCCTAGTATGAATGAGGACGGTTCTAAAAGTAGAGGAAGACCAAAGCAATGATGGAACGTGGTAGGTGTGAAAAATGATATAGCTAGAAAATAAAGGTAACTGATATGTCGACGAATAGAGAAGTATGTAAAAAGAAGACAAGCTGCACCGATCCTATATGAATTGGGGTAAGGACAGGAACATGATGAACAGGGCTTGCTGGATATAAATATATTTAAAACATAAACAAAAAATTTTAAGTTTTTCAACTCACCCCTTTCCAAGAGCTTCAGAGTACCAGGGCTCACAGTCCTTGTTGATGAAGGGATGCACCCAAATGGCGACCCTGAAGCCAAGACCCTTGATGTCTTGAACCAACTGCCTCAAGTCAGGAAGCTTCCTCACGTCCACAAACAGTGAACCGTAACAGACTTCCCAAAGATCGTCGATTTCAAACTGAGCGTTGGGGAAACCACTGTCGTTAATCTCATTGGCGAAGGCCCAGAGCGAGTCTTGGTCGATTTCTCTCGAGTACCGGGCCCAGGTGGACCAGATAGGGTACTGGATCATTCTGTATTCAGGGATGCCAGAGGGTTTGCCGAGATACGTCTCAACGGCATGTTGGTGAGCGACCTTAGGGTTGTCAAAGAACCACAGCTCGTATTTAAGGATGTTTTCTTTGCGCTGTGTGCTGTAAGGGTCGGCGACCTCAGCGATCAGACAGAGATGGTTGTCCAAAATATTGTGGTAATCGACGAAGAGTGGTACTTCGGGAGCCACGTAGAGGTACATGCCATCGGAGTTCAGCCAGTAGCGCTCGCTGACGGCCGCGTTGTCTTCTTCTTTTGACACGATGGAGTACTTCTGGAGTTTAGAATTTTGGATGGGCCAGTATTGTTCTTTCTGTTCGGGGCCGGCGAACCATTGGCTAGCACCTGGCAAAGAGTACTATTGTTAGTAAATTTAGACATATCGAGTAACAACTGGTAACTGTACTGGTCAAAATTTTATTTTATAACTCTCTTATTGAACTACCAATTCACTTCGATGAGATTCTGTTGATAACAAACATTGACAGGTACTTCGCATTCAAGCATGTTTATCAACTGTGATAAGCTTTTATGATGGTTGATTCTATAGAATATTTCTAGATAAGTACAAGAGTATAGTAGCTCGCGAAAGATACCGATACTCAAGTACTTCGAAAAAAGTGGTATTGGGGAGTGCAAAAAATATTCTTGCAAAATAAGAGTTAGCTACACAACGCTTTTTCATTCTTTGCCTTTTTTAAATTAACATCACACCTGTAATCCTCGAAGGTTTATGCAGAGGTGTAGGGTGGACCTTTCGCCAGTTTTGTTTAAGTAATGCTGAGCAGTACCACTTAAACTTTGGTAGTTTTAAAACTTCACCAAATGATCTGAATAGTTAAGGCCGCTTACCAAAATCGATGCAGTCCTGGAACACCACATCGCTGGGTCCAGACCAGGAGATGCTGACCTTGTAGCCGCCTCTCCAGACCTCGCCGGTGGCCTCCATGTTGAAATTCACCCGGCTGTCTTGGCCGGCCGCATTACGGCCGATGTGGCCCAAGTAATGGGAACCGGTAGCTGTTGGCATGCAAAGTTGGATTATACATTTTGAAAGGCGAAATGAATAGGTCCTGTAAGATGGAAATTTTGATGAGCTTGACTCTACGCAAAATTCTAAATATAGAAAATTACTTCTGAATTATTTTAAAGTTAAATGTTTCATGTTCACTATTTTCATTGAAATATGAGATGTATCCAGATGAGAATGTACTCATTAAGGTGCATCCACACCGAAATGAAGTGCTTTTTTGAGGAGAAATATTTACAAGTGAAAATTTTGCTCTACTTATAGCAACATCAGTCTGGATGCGACCAACTACAAATCGAAAAACAAGTTACCTACTATGTTAAGCGTATAGTAAGAATCGCAAAAAAAACCTCAAGATTATCTAGCCCGCTTCGATCTAAAAACCTTCTTATTTCGGATCCCACTTTAAACAAGAATTTGTGTGGTATACTACAACTATACAACCCTACTAGGTACTACTGAAAAATCACGGTCTAATTAATTTCGGGGTTTATAAGGTAAAATCGACTATTGTTGAAGTTATGTCACGCGGGCTATAATAACGACTCGATTGACACCGTATTCATCGATATCGGATGACTCGTTTAGGCGCCACGGAGGAACATACGTAAATACAAACATACAAATACTGCTAAGTCGTAACCTGTCTTCCTTTTGGCTTCGCCACCGTAGTCGGGTAAAAATACGAAGAATAACTTACGTCCTTCATTGGTGAGGAAGAAGCTGCCGTCGTCATTCTTATGAGCGCGGAGATTGCGTGCCTGCTGGGTTTTGGGCACAGCGCAAAGCGCCACCGTCACTCCTGTAAACGAACATAAGCTCATAAATTGGGTAATACTTAAATGCACCTCTAAACTTAAATCCGGCAGACCAACTGTCACGAATAGTAGTGGCCAATATGGAAATCTATGAAAATAGTCGCCATACTTATTATATCGTCGATACATTATTCTTCTTAGCGTATGGCAAAAAGTTCAAATAACGCTGTTTGTCTCAAAATTCAGTTACCCGAACTCCGCTCACTGACGCACTCCTAAGGTCATCAAGTGCACAGGTGACACAGCATGCGACACAAGATGGAAAGTGGACCATTAATTGTGGGGGACGTGCACGTGCCTGAATGTTTAACAATAACTCATATTTCGTATGTCAATTCACAGAGAGCGCGAGACACACCCGTGTGCTAGTCTGCAGAGGGAACATTTAACATAGCGGAGCTTATTATTATGTTAGGTACACGTTGATATGGCTCCGTGTTAAGGCCGCTCCTTTCATGCACTAGGTTGATGATTCTGGGCAAGTACCATACCATTGTGTCTTTATCAGTGCAATTGAGCTTTCTAAGTTTATCTTGGACATCACTGGTGGAAAATATGGTAAAGAATAGAATAGAATATTCTTTATTATGTACACCATAGAAATAACGTTCATTAAATAAAACTGTTCACATAGGGTGACACAACATGGTGAAGAAACAAAGACTTCTAATTCTTTGTCTGAAATGGGCCATCCGCCTTTATAAAAGAGGCTTTTGACCTGTTGTGGGACAATTATAACCTACAGCTACTGGCTGGTATTTATTATTATTAGGACTAACCAACAAAAAAACCTACCTGCCAACAGGAGTATCACCTTCATCTTGTTATGTGGTACTAACGAAAATCTGTTACAGTAAAATATATTTATTAGCCTGATCAAGCTGTATCTAGGGGCATTATCTGTACGGATCGAAAGACTTGTCAGATAAACGATGAGATCAAATCCCCTGTACCTATAGTTTACACAGCATGCTTTTGTGATAAAGCGTGTTGCTAAATGTTTTGATGAACAATATTGGTTGAAAGGTACTTACATACACTTGTATGTTTGTTCCTAAAATAATGTTCACACACATTTTAATGTTGGTTGATAGGTACCTACATACACTTAGAATAAAGGCAAAGGTAAGGGATACCTCCTTCCATTTTTCGCGATTTAATGCGATTGTAGGCCAATCCTTTAAAGAGTTCACCTCATAGTAACCATAAGGGAAACATAATTACAGGGCGTCAAAAAATTCATCCGCATCGCTGTGAACGGGAAAAGTGCCCAGAAACCTAGCAGCATTGCCACGTTAGATGGCAATGCTGATTATTTGGTAAAAAAAAGGTCAAGTGAAGAGTCGATCAACCGCCTGGCGATGTCCCGAAACACTTGGTGGGCATGCCCCATGACCCTAGTGTTTCAACCCCAAACGGCACAAACTCGTAACTACCAAATAAATTATTGTAGGTATTCGCACCGTTATTGTATTTGAGGTTTGCATCCCACGCCAAAGGCCTACCCATCAACAGTGGGTGAATACGGGTTGAACTGATGATGATCAATTTATTGTTTGAAGTAAACATTTCCCGGGCTGCGGTACTGTTGGGCTGCGGGACTGTTCGAAAGAGATACCGTGGCCCTGGAACACAAAGGGCAAAGAAGGAACATGGATGGGTTTTAGTCAGTACAAGTCTGACACTCCCTTCCGCTCCGCCCAGAGTGGGGGGGGTCATTTGATGAATTCCGATCCGAAAAAAAAAAAAAGTAAACATTTCCCTATTATTATTCTTCGCCCTCTATAAACCGTGACTTTTTAGTCGTCTTACAAAGGTGGTCCACTCAATGAACTCGACATAAAATAGCTCTAGGCGCATTTTTTTGCATACCATAATAGGTACAAAGAAAAAGAAATAATACATTAGAATAAAATTATGAAACATTCTGTTAATGATGTTTACGTTTCAAACGGGAGAATGTAATTATTACCTACCCAGCGCTCGAGTCCAGTAGATCATTGCTCGCAACAGGGTGTTTTAACTACGTCATGCATTTTGAAATTATTAAAATCTGATAAATACCTATTTTTTATGAATGTTTAATAGTCATTGGATATATGAAGTGCAAGCATGAAGTGCTGCCGTTGCAAGACGCCGCGTCAAAAAGTAACGGTGTATAATTTTCAAAATGTTTATATTTTTCATAGGTTTTTAGTTCAACCTGTACCCATTTTCTTTTATTTAAACTGATACACATTTTGTTTTCCCTTCGAATTAGATATCAAGGTCGCAAGTCATCCTCACTGACAAAATCTTATCGCAGATTTTGTGATAAGAAGACAAAGTGTAACATCACTCAAGTGTCTTGTTTGTAGGTAATATTTATGTAATGTATTTTATTTCATATATTATATTATTGTGTATTCAAGGTTCAATGAACCAGGCGCGGATACAGGATCTCGTTTGGGGGGGGGGGGCAATTTTTAGGTACATACCTATCTTAAAGAAAATTCAGTTTAAACAAAAAAATATATAAACTTTCAATAATTAATGAAATCAGGCGTTACTTTGCAGAAATCCCTATGCAATGCAACTAGAATATATTTAGCTTTAATGCCGCCAAACTCGATGGTTATAATGAAACATATTTGGTCGGTTTCAGAAGGGGGCGGGGGCAATTACACCCATTATACCACCCATTTATCTCTCGGGCACGCTGCTTTGGTTGCCTGACGATGTTTTCCTAACAATAAGCACATGAATCTGAAAAATCAGAGGTCTTGGGTATCTTGGTTATTCAAAAACTCCTTCAAATCAACCAACCGTTTCAGCGTGATAAATAGAAATAGTTCTGAGTTGACAAAATATAAATACTGTCGACACTGTTGTGCCAGCGACACGTGGAAGAAGCGTGATGAAATTACAAAAATATGTAGGTACAAGTAGCACATACAAACTTTTGCGTTTTCCTACTGCAGGAAACTTCTTTTTCTTGAACAACATGAAATGTCTACAGGCAAATATTTCATGATGTTGTAGATTGTAACAATTATTTCGTTGGAACTACTTGGAACGCACCCTTTCATTGCCAAGTTCATGCGCAATGAAAACGAGTTGCCTTCACGCAGCTGTCATTTGAGTTTGACACAAAAAAAACAATAGGCGAGCTTTGAACATGGCAGATCCCAGAATTCGTCAAATAAAAATAAAGACGGGCGTTGTGAAACGCATAGCCAAGGAGAAAGTTGTGTACGAAAAGGAAGCAGAGCAGCAGAAGAATAGAGTACAGAGGCTGAAGGACGAGGGTCAGGACGAGCATGATATCCGAAAGCAAGAGGAAGTCTTGCAGGAATCGCTGATGATGGTCCCAGATTGTCAAAGACGGTGAGTTGAGCTCTAAAATTACTGCTGACACCTAGAACTCCTCATACATTGGTATTCCGATTACTTTTTCGGCGTAGTTCCATCGCATTTTTTATGTAAAACCACAGGTGTGCATGGAGGTTAGGATCCGTTGCGCGCGACATCTGTTCATTGTTGGCGTCCTTACTCATTGAAGCGTGATGATTCATGTTTATGATCTTTTGTTACATGCATCACTAGATACTACTTAAATCGTTGTAATTTTTTACCTTCAAGTGAGTCATTTTTAAATCTGCTTGCCTTGTCATTATTTCTGAGATTTTTTTATAAGTTCTTTTACTGTTTTACCTGAATTGTGATAAGTATAATAATGATATTATAATTATGTGACCCATATTAACAGACACTTGTATGTTTGTTTCTAAAATAATGTTCACACACATTTTAATACGTAACATGTCTTTTCTTGTGTGTCCATGGATTGCAAAAAAGACCATAAATTACGTTTTTTACCTTTTCTTTTCCACAGACTGGTGAAGGCATACGGTGATCTCAAATCGACATTAGAAACTGAACAAGATCTCAAAGAGCACGGAGATTACGTTGCTGCAGTTCAAGTACTTAAAGAGGCTGAGAGTCAGCTCCCCGAAACCACTGTAGCTTTATAATTTAATACACTCTTTTTCTATTAATTTTAAAATAACATCAATCATGTCTTACAATCCTAATTTTTATAATAATTTACGTGGAAATAATTCTACATTCCAATGTTTGCCTAAATATTTAGTACGGCCCGCACCACCTCATCTGCCTCCTCCACATTGTATGTCATCGCCAGAACAGCCTCCACATTATTTTTCCCTCCCACCACCTTTTGGACCACAGCTTCACCAATCGGGTGAACAGTTAACTCCCCATCACTTTGTCCCACCCCCACCACAGCCTCCCCCATTCTTCATTCCTTCCGCTACCCCAGCAGCTAAAAGAGAAAAGGTAGATCAAGACTTCCTTTCAACCTTTGACAGTAAAATACCTGTGAAAGAACTTACACAGATCAATGTCAAACGTCCAACAATATCAGGAATCCGTGAAGAAATATATAATATGGTTTTACTTTTCACTGAATTGTATGATAAAGAGAAGCACTTAACAGAAAACATAAATACACTAACTGAAGAAGAATGGAGTTCCCACATGAAGCAAGTGGAAGAAAAGAAAGCTCTCATAAGTAAAGCACTATCTCTTATCAGTGGTCCACTCATGGACATGCAGCGGAAGCTATTAGCGAAAAGGTCAGCAAAGAGGTTGCGTTTAAAAAGACTTCGCTTGGAGAAGAAAAGAGAGAAAGAGGAGAGAATTAAAGAGTTGAAGGAGAGATCTAGGACGATTGATGAGAACTTGCAGAAAATAAAAGATGATATTTATAAAGCAAAACAGGTAAATATAACTTTAACTTTAAAACTATCCTTTACAAGTACAAAATTAAGACTGGTGGAAAGGATAAAAATATCCTTTTGTGTTGATAACATTTTGATGTAAGTTTAACTTTAATTTATTTCACGTTAATTTACTTCTCATAGATGATAAATTATGAATATCAACTATTATTAACTGATCTTTTAAATATTCCAGGAAGCTGAAGAAAAGCTTCAAGCTGATGTGGTGCTGAAAGAAGTTCTCCGCAAGAAAAGTGATGCAAAGAAATGTCTAATAAAACTGGATGCAGTGATGAAACTGCGCAAAGCTCGACAGAACACAGCCACGGGCCGAGGAGAGTGTGTTTCTGACACAGAAGCTACTGCTTTTAATTCGCATATCGGTAAGAACCTTAGTTGAATCTTTACAGAGAACATCATGAACCAATTGAAAATAAATTGGCATAAGGCTCCAGACTCCACCAACGCAGCAGAAAGATGTGCAAGATTCAACCAATCTCCACTGAGATGAGTGACAAGATGTATATTTCAACCAATGCCATTGGTTGGTTTCCACACATCTGTAGAGATGGTCTACTTTGGTGGAGTCCGAGCCTAAACACCGCTTCACAGATGAATTACTGTGTTAGTATTAGGATGCTGTTACTATTTCAACCATAATAAATTCTTTATCAGTTTTCAAATATGCCAGGAGATTTTAGTTGGTTTTAAATGAGTTGCCAAATAAATTTTTTTTTAAGTTGTTTTGGTGGATTTGCTTATTTGTTGTTTACTATGCCATTAACAATAGTACCTCTATCCTATCTTTCCACTTTTTAGACAAACTTAAATCCCTGTGGGCACGGAAACTAATTATCTACGAGAAGGAAGAAGGCGAACTTCGAGCCCAACTAAAGGAGGACTGGCAGCTGAACACACTGCAAGCTCAGACGGAGCAAAACGTAGCTTCCAACTTGGCCATGTGGCGCGAAACACTTTTCGGCGGACAACTGCCGCAAGTTGACTTTGAAGGCGATGTCGCTAGATTTATTGGTGTCAGGTAAGTAATCAGCTCAACATCACTGGTGATGATGCGTACGTAAAGACCGATGAACCCATCGCAAAGTTTTTCAGTGTCGCTGAATAAGCTACATACCCAATTCAATCATTACGCGATAAATTGTAAATTGTGTGAGGTTCTATAAGGTAATAAAAAAAGTTGCGGAAACAACTTCATTATGTATTGCCACCTACGCACACGGCGTGTTTTAAGATTATTTTGCATAATACCTACCTGCCCCCGTAGACAAGGATTTCTTTGACGGAAGAATCGACAAAATGACAGATTGTGTCGACATAATGACAGATTTCTTTGCACTGTCATTTTGTCGATTCTTCCGTTAAAGAAATCCTTGTCTGCGGTGGTCATGCTACGGGGGCTGGGCCCAGTAATCGTCAAAAAGCACTAAAGTTTTAAACAAGACTAACAACCAAGTTTTACTAACTTTTTTTTTGTTCTTTCTAGATCACAGTGGGACTGCTACATAAGCAGTGAAGGAACTGGCATGCCTATAGGATGGGTCCCTCCAGCCCCAAGGACTGACGATCCTGAAGAACCTGCTTGAATGAATGTGCTTTTTAAAAAAACCAGTATTGGGAATATATATAAACGTAATCTAATATTTATTTGCATTTTGTGTATGAGGCATTAATGCCTGCATGCTTTTTTATAAATAAAAGATGCATTTACGAAGAACGTTGGTATTATTTCCTTTATTCATTTTACAGACATTTTTAATTATTTCTTTGTGGTCCGTCGGGGTCCGGAGCAGGGTCTAAGGTGCCGGTGGTTACGGCTCCAGAGACAGGAACTTCACAATGCGAGCCGTATCGAGAAGTACTGCCTTTTGAATCAGACCTTTGACCCAACCTCCAAGCGAGAACCTCGATAGATATTCGTCGAGGCTATCAGGTCATTGGTCGTAACGACTATCGGCACAATGATAGCAGAGTTCACATTCCACATGTCGACAACGTTGCGTGCCAAGTCGAACGTTGTTTATTATTATCCACATTTAAAAAAATTAAGTCTCTTTCAACGTGTTCGTGTGGCTGGGTGGTTCTAGGCTACACCACGGCTTTTGATGCGGTTTGGCTTGAAGGCTTATGTATGTTAACATACAAATAGTAATGAAGTCTCGATGTTGTGCTAAGTGGTATTATATTTTTTTTAGACCGGGAAGTATAGATTCAATAAAAACACAATAATCAGCATACTCAAGTCTTTTACTCGTCACAGTTTCCACTGTAATGGATTATTTAGTAAGAAATTATAGTATGTAAAAACACACGGACACACAGTCCATCAATTATACACTAATGTTGGATATTGTGTAACTATCATATTAGTAATTATCTAATTATTCTATGCCCAGTAATTAGGTCTTTAGGCCCCATAAAATTGCGACAGTAAAAAATTATGCGGTTGGACAATTGAGCGCGATCTTGGATTTGCAACGTTAGGTTTAACGCCGAAAGCTGGAAATCTAAGCAGCTCAATGTTCCACTCGGCATTTCGGATTTCCACCACATCGATTGGACTATAACGCCGTCTTTTCTTTTTTCAAGAAATAAGTGCGGCAGTGTGGGGCCCATTCTAAGACATACTTACTATGAATAGTTTGTAACTATGTATCCGTGAAAACGGGACGACTTACTTAACATAAATAAAGCCCTTACAGCATACTGAAACATTGAAGTTAAAATGTAAAGACATATATATAAAGCAACAACTTTACTATATAAACATATATAGTAAAGTTGTTCAGACTAAAAACGAATTTGCAATTTTTATGAAAATTATGTATTAATGAATGAAATAATAGTACAATAAAAGTAAATATCTAAATTATATACAGTTTTAGACATAAGCGTCCCGTTTCGTCTACAACATTACTGAGGTAAATGCGGTATTGAATCGCGAAGTGACAACATTATTATAGTAGGCTCTTTTTGTTTGAAGATAAGATTACAAGGCATTACCAGAACCGAGTCGAACCTAGACCAATCTACAAACGATTCTGTTTTGTAGCCAAGAAAATAAACAATGAACTTGTTTTTTGAATGGAATACTTTAGCCCATTTTCGCTTACAAGAGGGGGATTGAAGTATCATAACATGAATGCCTACTTATAAGGACACGGTTGGATTTTCTTGCAATAATATTTAGACATTTATTTAGGTGTCGCTTCCTGTTAATTAAAACGGGCATTATAGGTACCATTTGTATTGGCGTACTCTTAGTTTCGTTATTTCTGTTTATTATTTATTTTCTTGGCAACAAAATCAATCACTGTATGAAATTATATCCAGCCGTTAGATTTACCACGGTAAATTACTTTTAATCCATTCACTTTTTAAACATATTACACATTCCTTTTTTTGTGACGAACAATTTGAGAATTTTTAAACTATTTACCGCGGCAAATCTTTTTCATTTAGCGCCAATTTCACCACTGAAACTGAACGCAATTAGCTAATAAACTGCTATCTAATCACCATACCATTGCAATAATGTATGGTGATTAGCTGTGCTAATCACGTTCAGTTTATTTGGTGAAATTCGCCCGTAATCGTAGCAGGGATCTCAAATAGATCTACATATTTTACAGAGCGTTTATAAAGAATTATGTAATTTTGAATGATCTGTCCTGCATATTTAATTTTTACTAATTTTACCGTTATCGGGCGGGACACAAATTGTGCAAGTATGGACATCTTTTTAAACCCTCTGTAATCTTTATAGTTGATCTTTTCTATTGCACTCTAGAACCCGTCAGTATATACAAATCTTATGAGTTTGCATTTTCCTCTCTCTTATTATTGCTATGTCAATCACACAATTCCGTACACTTTTATACGAAAAAACATTTTATTAAATTTTACTATAAATACTAAGCTAGCCTGAAGATTTTTTCACTAATAGTTACTAACCCAACCAAGTGGGTTACGCGACTGGACAGCATTTGACCGCATTCGACCCAGTTGCCTAACCATCTTGGTTGATTTATAAAGCATTAAATTTACATGGGAACTCAGGTTTCCTCGAAGACTACTAAAATCAACTGTCTTGAGGAACATTACATCAAACTTCTTTAAATTTACCACAGATAACTATAATAATAAACCGCGTGTCAATTTATTAACCAAGTTTTTACTCGGCCCTAGATTGGTAACCATTTTCTGTCCGTCTTCATGTAAACATAACATCACGCTAGTTCTCCTGAAAGGTTTGGCAGAGTTGTTTATCTTACTCGCATTTCGCCAGTTATTTGTGTGTCCAGACACGATATAACCCGAAAATATTGTAGACTAAAGTAGAAAAATAACAAAGTATCTTTATTATTGTTATTATTGATACAAATGATCACGAATTATTATTTTAGCTGTTGATACCAAAATAATTTCACTACGTATCACGTCATGTTAAAACCTCTTTAAAGCATCCAAGTGGATCATTCTATGTTCGGGCTTTCTACCGAGAAAATGATTGTAACCAAGTTATAATCAATGTCTTATTCGAGTATTCTGTATCTTTTACCAGCACTTTTCATGACTAAGTCCGCGTCCTAGGCTGAGCGAACGTCGCGCGATACACAATCTACCTTCACTTTGTTCGGCGAATCCGCATGCACGGGCGCACTGACAGAGGGCGCTTGCCTGTTTTCCGTACAAATGAGTACCATAAATGCGACGATCGCTTATATTAGGGCTCAGGATAAAGCTAGCCAAACATTTTTGGCGAATGGTAGCATTGCTACTAGGGCAGTTTTTTTTTTTTAATAATTGCCGATGACATTTAAGTTCTCGAAATAACTGTTGGTAGTATTATTTCCCCATTTAATTGCAGCCAGTAAGGCAGTATAATGAGTCTTTCAGCTCGTTGAACCCGTTGGTTCAACCTTAAAAAGGCTTTGGACTGAGTTATACAGAGTTAATGAGTACCAAACAATGATCCACATCTATGAATCCAGAAATGACCCCTTTTAGCCCTTCATTGACTACTGCCACAGGCCAATTCATTTTTAGCCCCCTGGTGATATTGATGACGTTTCCTGGATGTCTGGCTATTGCCATAGACCGGCGTAGTTCCCTATAAGCGGAGCGGGCAGCGGGCCGCCGGCTGTGAAGATCCGCGTCCCGCTGTCGTCGTAGCAGTGGGTGTATATCGCAGGGACGTGCTTCACTTGGTTGAAGCCGTCGGCTTCTTCGTCGGGGAACTGGAAAGGAAAGAAGGTTAATTGAAATTAGAAGAAAATAGATCAGAGGACGGTTGTGCAAATTGCCTATTAACTTAAATCACACTAATATTATAAAGGCGAAAGTTTGTATGTGTTTTATGTTTGTTACTCCTTCACGCTCAAACGGCTTAACGGATTTGGATGATATTTGTTATCTAGATAGCTTATATCCTGGATTAACACATGGGCTACTTTTGATCCCGGAAAAATGCGATGTTCTCGTGGCATGATCAAATAACTCAAATAGTATTTTCCCGAATTTTGATTAAAATCGTCTTTTTGGCCACCAAAAGTACTAGGTCAGCATAAATTCAAGGTGTTGTTTATTCAAACGAGGTAGGTAAGTTTAAAAAGTTGATGTAATGTTTCCATCTGTTGTCCTTGACTGTGCATCGTGCAAATTCTACTAAAAGCACGATAATCATTATCATCATTGCCTTTATTCTTATTTATTTGGGATCAGCGCAGCATGTGCACCACACTCCTCCGCATCACACAACAACCGATTACCACAGAACTTTTTAGTCACTGGTGCGACTACAAAAGAACAATCAGATTCTTTTAAATACTGAAAGTATAATTATTGATAAGATGATAATTATAAAAAAAGAACCTTGTTGAACTCACCACATAGCCTCTGGAAGCCTTGAGTGTGACCGTTTTGGTAGAATGAATATTACTCTCTAAGTATTTGCCCGCGCGCAGGTCGTAGAACATTAGTAGACCTGGCCAAGAAAGAAAAAAAAACATGTTAAAATTGCGCATCTTTATTCCTAAATCAAATTGGGTGATAGTAGGAACTTGGTCCATCAGATAATAGGAATGAGGGACAACGCGAAAAGTTCCATATCCTCCATTGAAACGGGAGAATCCCCAACTACATTGATGTTGTGTGTGGTGAGCCCGACGGATGTTGTTGCATGAATAATTCTGCTTGCAGGATGTAGAATTTCTGTGACGTCAGTTGTAGTTCATATGTGGCGGTATAGATGTCACCACAAGAAAGTAAATATTCCTGCAAGCTTGTATTTACCCAGGGTCCCATGCCAGCAAGAAAAGTGGATGCCACAGCCGTTGTACCGCGATGTGATCTTATAAAAACAGTCTAGTATACTTGTCACTGTGACCAACTTACCCAGGCCAGTGCCGATGGTGAGCATGTTGCCTCTAAAGCTGGCAGAACGGATGCCGCAGCCGTTGTACCGCGAAGTGATCTTCTTGACCGACTGCAGCGTGCGACAGTCTAGCAGGAGGGTGTAGGACTTGCAGCCTATTGCGTACACGCCGCTTTCCTGATCAAACATTTATAGGTTTGTGAGTATTTGGATAAACAGGTGAAAGACAAAAGTGTGTTTCGTGTACACGAGACCCAAGTATTTGGTTTACAGTTTATATGTGTGGGTGAAGTCATAGTTATGCACACAAACACAAAATAAAACGAGCGAGCTCAGTTTTTATTAGTGTGCGTGTGGCACATCAATTACCATATACCAATATATAGTCATCATTCACTTATGATGCTGAAGGAGATATAATATTTTGCATGATGTTACTATAGCAATCTTGGCACAATGGCTATCGTCTTTGGTCACTGAACGAGAAGTCGTAAGTTCAAATCATGCATGCAATAGTATACTCTTTTTCTTTTTGTATTCATTATTTTGTTAAAACATTACTTAAAGTAGAATTTATACCGATTCCAACGTTTGAGACAAACATTGAACACTCAGGCTATTTGATTTTGACTGTTTAGACAACAACTACCGACAATTTAAAAATATTGTTTTCAAACACCTTCATTTATAAAAAATGGGCATTCTTAGTTGTCAATCTACGAGTATTTGCATTACTGAGTTTATTGATTACTACTCTAGAGCATGTGTGTGGTTTTATTTCTGTGGATCCAACCATGCAACATTTATCAATGTTCAAAGAGGTGGAAATCGTTGTTTTGGATGAGCAAAACGTATCTATATTATGTGAAATTGTGAGTGTAAATGTGGTGCTGCCTAACAAACGATGGGACACTTTATATCGTGTCCTGCCTGTTCTGTTGTTTGCTCCTGTGAAATGCATCACAGGACGCTACTGAAAGAGCCAAACTCATCGCCAAATTTTTTGCTGACTCAATTTGAATTGTTATCGATTAGCGTATCGATGAGAAGAAGTAAAATTACAAGGCGCTTAATGATATCGGTGAGTAACAGTTAGATATTACGTTGATATTATACCTACTTCACTTTAACTAACTCCTCTATTCTCTTTATTCCTAGTAAACATTGCAAGGGATGTTTACTAGGAATAAATAATTAATGTAACTTAAGTGCAATACCTACCATAGTTATAATAATATATTATCATAACTGAATTATTATAGTTTCTTTTTTTTAATTTGTAATCGTATGATGATTATGATAAAATTAGCTTGGTCTAAAATTAGCTTGATCTAGCCTTTAGACAGATTAAAGAAAAGCCTTTGAATAACGTAAATAAAAATAGATTATAATGTTTGCTAATGTCAGTGTATATCTTATATTTATGTATTGTATTATTATAAGTAATATTAATTAGGTATATATAAGTATATTGAATAAACATAGTGTATATATTGTTAGCTGCGTCTCCAATAGCTGCGTCTCCAACCTACACCCCACCAGGAAGCCCGGGACATATGACCGAGCCTATTTAAGTCAACGCGTAGCGTGGCTAAGGGCTCATTCCCTTATTTCGGCGGCGCGCTCTAACTATTCCCCTTGATTTTGTTAACTCGACCAATTTTGTAATTTGTTACTTAAAATTATAACTTTTGTGTTTTAACTGTTAATCTTTGTGCTTTGATATATTACATTTGTTGTCCTGATAGTTATTTCATTTCAATTTCCTAAAATCAGAAGTGAGATCGTCTCTCGTTTTCCCACTAAATTTTAATTTAAAACAAAAAAATGCCGAATAATACTGGCCCCAGAAAGAGACGTAGCCGACGCTGTCGCCCTCGCCTTCTACTTCGGCTGCAGGGGACGTCGCAGAGCGCCTCATCGATGCGCTAAGGAGCTTAAACCCGGTGAGATCAAACCATTATTACGTCTCTGACTTCGACCCTAATGTTCATGACGTCATAGCATGGTGTGAAGAAGTTGACCGCGCTAAAACACAAAATAGGTAGGACGACAAAGAGTGTCTTGCCCGTATCGGTTTGTGTTTGAAGGGTGAATCTCGCTCTTGGTTACGCGATTGGACCGAAACGGATCGTACTTGGTCTACCTTTAAATCACAGTTAAAATCACTTTGTCCACAACGAGTCGATGTCGCTAATATCCTGTATGACGTCATGTGCACTGAGTCAGATAAATATTCCACATACGCGGAATACGCGCGCAAATCCTTGTTACGTTTGCGTATCGTTAAAGGACTAAGTAATGATCTTTTGTGTGCAATCATTGTGCGCGGTATTAAGGATCCGCAGATTCGTGCTGCAGCTATGAATGCAAAATGTACCACCGAAACCATTGTGGAATTTTTATCAATTTATGTTAAGCCAGGTAAAACCGCTAATACGAACAAAAACAGTGTTGACGCCCATTATAACAACAACCGAAATTATAGCTGTCGCGATAACGGTAGTAATAGGAACCGTAGTGCTAGACAATACAGTACAGTGTCGGATAAAAAAAGTTTGAAGTGTTTTTCGTGCGGCACTCCTGGCCACACCAGTAGAAGCAACGCTTGTCCCAAGCGATTTAAAAATAGTTATAGTAGTTCAAACTCTAGCAGAGCCGTTAGTGATAGTCAGAACACTGTTTCTAATTCAATTTCCGCGAACATGAGAAACCATAAATGTAACTTTTGTAAAAAACCGGGGCATAGGGAAGAAGAGTGTTTCATTAAACAGCGATCGGAGTCGCGCAATAAATCAAACGTAAATTTTTGTCTTGAGATTAAGGGTGATACGGTGAACCGTGACGTGACACCCGCGGTGCTGTGTGGTGTACCTACGGACGTCTTAATTGACAGCGGCTCGTCTGTATCCCTCATATCGAACGAACTTCTAAAACATTTTTCTTGCCGCCTAAACCCTAATGCTCAGATGTTGCGCGGAATAGGTGGTCATGAGTTAAGATCGAATAGCTACGTCACTTTGCCAATCGAGTTCGATAATATAACTTTAGAAGTAGACTTCCATGTAGTACCCCGAGGTTGTTTGAGTACACCAGTGATAATTGGTACCGATGTTTTGAATCGCAGTGGTATTGCCTACATCCGTACCGGCAATTGCCAGCGCATCTGCGCCGACCATGCGCGTGTAAATAATATTACGGTGACAAGTACCAAAGAAGTTTACAGTTTTGAAAATATTAATACGCCCTTACAGTGTGATGATAAACAGCGTCTCGGAACTGTTCTAAAAAAGTATTCCGAATCTTTTCTAAGCGGTACCGCCGCAAGTACTGTAAATACCGGCGAAATGAAAATTCGCTTAACAACAGAGACTCCTGTTAATTATCGCCCTTACAAGTTGTCTCACAACGAAAAGTTGTGTGTACGCGCAATCATTAATGATCTCAAGGACAAAGGCGTAATACGCAATTCAGAATCTTCTTACGCAAGCCCAATTCTTCTAGTTAAGAAGAAAGACGGCACTAATAGGATGGTCGTTGATTACCGTGGCTTAAACAGTGTTACAGTAAAGGAACGGTACCCGTTGCCTCTTATAGAGGATCACATAGATAGATTGGGGAAATGTAAATACTTTACAGCTCTTGATATGTTAACAGGCTTCCACCAAATTAAAATTAGTGACGATTCTATTGACAAAACAGCCTTCGTTACCCCAGAGGGTCACTTTGAATATCTTAAAATGCCTTTTGGACTTGCGAATGCACCCGTAGTGTATCAACGCATTATTTCCGAAACTCTAAAATCATTCATCGAGTCAGGAAAAGTGCTTGTTTACATAGATGACGTGTTATTATTAAGTGATAATGTTGAAGAGGCACTAACCTTGCTCGATTCGGTATTAAAAACGTTAACGAAATCCGGTTTTTCAATTAATTTGCGGAAATGCTTTTTCCTGACAACAGAAGTAGAGTACCTTGGGAGAACCATAAGCAATGGTCAGGTTAGGCCGAGCGCTCATAAAATAGAAGCCTTAACTAAATCTCCGACGCCAAAGACGATTAAACAAGTGCGTCAATTACTCGGCTTTCCGGTTATTTTAGACGGTACATCCCGCAGTATGCCACTTTGACGGCACCTATCGCTGCCCTAACACGTAAAGACGTTAAGTTTGTTTGGGGTATAGAACAGGAAATGGCAAGGCAGGACATTATCAAACACTTAACGAGCGAAACCGTACTAGCTATATTCGATCACGAGTTAGAAACCGAAGTACATACCGATGCAAGTTCGCGACGTTACGGCGCAGTCCTTTTACAAACACATCGCGACGGACGTAAACGTTGACGATGTATTTCAGCAAAGTAACTGTAGGTGCTGCATCAAGGTATCACAACTACGAGTTAGAAACTCTCGCGATCGTCAAGGCCTTACAACACTTACACCAGTATTTAATTGGCAAAAGTTTTAAAATTGTAACAGATTGTAACGCTTTGAAAATGACACAGCGTAAAATACATGCTGCCATGGCATGGAGAATGGACACCTGAGTGCTGCGCTGCATTCTTCGAATGTAAGTTTTAATATTCTCAAATAAAACTGTTCATGTGCTGATCTTTTCATCCACTTTTGTCGTGAATACGACGTTTAGCCACATTGTTGACATTCATTTAAGTTCACATAAACATTCACTGATTATATTATCGTTGCATTTATGCTTATCTGACTTGTGTTGGATTGAATTGTTATGTGAGTGGCACCGCTTATAGCGTTAGACGACGACGCATAAGTGCACGGCACTTATCGCTATGCGACAAGCGTCAAAATGTACTTGAGTCTAAAGTATGCTGTTCATAAATTCACAATTAATGAACTAAACAAACCTCACCCTTGTGAAACTTTTGTTAAGTTTGTGAACCGATTTATTGTTATTGGTACTTGGTCCAAGATAACGTTTTAAGGAATGTGCTGGAGTGCTTGAGTGTAAGATTTTTGTTATTGTTTCTGGGACGTGAATTAAATCGCCTAAATAACGGGTTCTTTGTGAGCTTTAACCTATGCCTGTAGCTTTGCTCCTACCAGTAGGTATCAGTCGTGACCCAGGAAGTACCCGTGTCTGAGGGACATCGGGGCGTGAATGGCAAAGTACTGTGTAAAGCCCGAGGACAAGCTTTGTCATATATACCATGTAAGCCCATTGCAACTGCGCAATTGCATAAGGTTTAGGTTGGGTGGTAGTGTGGCACGTGAGCTCATTGAAGGCCTTTATGAGGTTTTGAGTTCATGTGGCTATGGTTTATGTTATCATGGTGAAATTGGTATTACCTAAATAAGTATTAAGAAGCAATTCATGTCTCATTAACATTTGATCGATTAAACTCTTTCATCCAGCACATGAATGAAAAACAAAAAAAAAAGAAGAAATGATCTGCTATCACATTTAACATTTTGATGGTCACTCTTGGTTTATGATGTGCAGGATCCGATGATGAGGAGAATGAAACAGATCAACAGCCGAGTACCTCGTCGGCGACACCCAAACATGCCGAGTCGGCGGTAGCTCCCGCTGACGACGCTCCGGTGGTTGCTGAGGCCTGCGAGGACGCCGGCACGTCAGGAGAGGCCGTGTTAGCTGCGTCTCCAATAGCTGCGTCTCCAACCTACACCCCACCAGGAAGCCCGGGACATATGACCGAGCCTATTTAAGTCAACGCGTAGCGTGGCTAAGGGCTCATTCCCTTATTTCGGCGGCGCGCTCTAACTATTCCCCTTGATTTTGTTAACTCGACCAATTTTGTAATTTGTTACTTAAAATTATAACTTTTGTGTTTTAACTGTTAATCTTTGTGCTTTGATATATTACATTTGTTGTCCTGATAGTTATTTCATTTCAATTTCCTAAAAATATAGTATAAAAATATAGTGTTTATTTATTATAATATTAGCTATTATTATAAGTATTATAAATACTGTTTTTATCCACAGGGGAGAACAGTGCAGTTATGGGTCCGCCGATATGCATATTTTGGAGACGTAGAACATCTTAGGCCAAAACATCGACTCGACACTACGACATCGTGGCAAGGCTCAAAGCTGATCCCTTCTTGTCCACCCGCATAAATGTGTGCTTACAAACTGTGAGATCTCATGAGCAGAAGGTTACAAGGAGTAATAGAAAACGAAGGATTGCCGACCCATTATTAGTCGAATTTATTTTAATTAGTAGACGAATATGAATCTTATTTTTAAGGAAATAATGTTCATATTTGTTAAGCAAATTAGAACAAATACAAAACTTAGTAATAAGTAGGTAGGTATAAAACTTTTTTTTAAAACCACAACTCGTAAATTATTGAAAGTATGGTGAAGTGATATTATTGTTATGCGATTAGAAGTTGTCATAATTTCTTACTATCTAACATGTTGATTCACTTCACCTCTAATTTTACTTTGATTCAATTTATATACCTACCTACTTTCACAAATTATTTACGTCAATCCTTACCAATAAAAAACTTTGTCTTTGTCAAAAAACAGGTAAACAACAGTGTATTAAATCATTGTATCGGCCACACAAGTTTTTTTTTCTAACATACAGCCCCCACCAAATTGAACCTTAAAACAACCAATAAAACTAACATATTGGAAGAAACGAGACGGATAATTTGCTAATGACCCAAGCGATAAGCTAAGCAAACAATACCAATGTTTATCTAATAAAAAAATCAAATTATTTCATTGGTTATATTTAATTACTTTTTACTTTTTGCTTGAGTAATTTTATTGGCCACAAAATAAATTTATTAAAAACAAAAAGTAAAAAGTAGCAAAAATAATTCCTCAGTTGGGTTCGAACTCGCGTCTTCGAGGTTAGATCACTAGCTAACGCAAGCGCTTACACCAATCGGCTATGGTTACCATGTTAAGTTAGTATAAAATGTTGGGCTTAATTTTAAACCCGTTTATATTATTTTTACCAGTTTACCCGACAAGCGTAAAGATAAAAAAAATAAACCCCGTGTAGGGTACAATATGTTTACTCACACAATAATAATGAGCGGCTGTATGAATATTACCGGCTCGTACAGCAAGCCAAGTTAATTTAATTTTGTGTTTGTGTGCATAACTATGACTTCACCCACACATATAAACTGTAAACCAAATACTTGGGTCCTGTGTACATACAAGGGAACAGTAATGGTCGAAAAGCTCAACAATAGGCTCAAAAGCAACGGTGCTGTTTAAGGTTGGTCAGATTTTAACAAAGGTATGCATTTGCATGCATAAAAATGATAAACAGATGCCGAGATGCGGCTGAAGTTGGTAACCCAACCGACAGATAACTGCATACTAACGCTCAATATTAAGGAGCATTATTATACAGTACACAAGTACCAAACTGTTCTTTTCCGTTGGTGGGGGAACTACTCGGTGGCGACATTCGTGCTAATTAAAAAACACGATGATTTCCCAAGCGCAAACTCTTTCTAGTGTAACTGTACGCACCTGGGTAGCTAAACACACGAGGTCCTGGCATGAGGGCAGCTTCCGGGAGAGCGTCTGGCGGAAGGTCTCCGCGTTGAACACGTGGATGTAGCCGTTCAGTGTGAGCGCGGCTATCTCGCGCCAGCGCTGGTTAAATGTCAGCGCGCGGACTTTTTGACCTGAGTACACGTTTTTGAAAATCGTTAATACCATCGAAGATCTTTTTATTTTTTAAGACTAAAAAGTACAGTGATGAATTTAACCTTGTTTTGCATTCTTAGGATACTGTATATGTTTAGATACTAAAATGCTAAAGATTTATTTATTAAATACTACACAAAATTTATTAAAATAATGAAACGAACTCTGAATTAGTGCTATTACTTATTTATCTTATGGTTTCTTATATAGATAACTTTGCAGATAGAAAATTGATATAGCAGAGAAAAAGAGTAGGACCCAGTATACTGCCCTGCGGCACCCCAAAATCAAACGTAAGGTCAAAACTAATGTGTTCTCTAGTTTTTACAGATTGTTGTGTGTTTTTTAGGTAATCAGTCAGTAGTGCTAGTGGAACCCCTTTAATATAAGGGTCTTCAAGTTTTTGCTCAAGGCGGAGAACTGGGACAGTGTCAAAGGCTTTTAGATGATAAAGAGATACAGTCAAACACTTGTTTTTACTATCCATTTATTAGCTTAAATGTGATTAAGCTCTGTGTTATTTGTAACACGGCCTGCTCTAAAACCATGTAGCGTTAGCCTGTTGTTGATCAGAGTTCTTCGATTACGTTGTAAACGTCGCGACTGGCCTAAAGTTGCTGTATTTTGTTGTGCAGTGTTTTTTTTCTTCTTGTTTATCACGGTTTAAAGCTACGTAATACCCACCAGAGCGGCACTCCTTGACGCAGACGGGCGACACGTAGTGGTGCATGGTCTGCGTGGGCGGCGCGGCCGGAGCCCTCCACAGCGCCAGCTTGGAGTCGCGCGACCCGGTCACCACGAACTCGTCGTCTAGCCAGCACATGTCCAGGATCTGGGCCACAAAACTATTATTGAAGGATTGGATGGAGTGTACCTTCTAAACTAATAAACTTGAAATCCAGTTGAAAACCAGAGCGTCGTCTACTAGTTGCCTGGCAATTTTTCGCTAATAACCGATTTTCACAAGACGAAATGAATTTGTATGAATTAAGAAAGCGAATGTTCTAGATGATAATAGGGTTCTTGCACCACAAATCACTATAAGTACACACGATATGTTAATTATTTAAAAAAAACCATTGTGATTTTGAAAGCAGCGAGAGAATGATGTTTTAAATATGTTTAGTGCTGATTGCTTGTGTTTAGAGATTCGTGGAGCAGTAGGAAAGTAAAGTTCTCACCCAGTCTTTATGCGCCTCACCCACACAGACGGGGTCTAAGGTAGGTAGACTGTATATCGCCAACTCGCACGAGTTACGAGCACCAGTCGCTAGTAATGTTCTGCAACAAAAATACGACACTTGGTCATAAAAGTCTTTATTATCTAGCACCACGAAAAAGACATAGTTTGAAATCCTAATCAAATTCTTATGTTATCAAAGTAACATCAGATTAATTAAATGTAAGGTCAAATTAAATTAACTGACGAAACTCAATGCACGTGATATTTATTATGTTTTTTTTTTTAATATTTGGACACTCAAAATGTTTCAAGAAAAAAGAGAAAGCGAATATTTATCAATCGTACCTAGAAGGATTGATCTGCAGCGCATGTATCCCGGTCTGATGGTCGGCGCCGGCCCAGGGAGCGCGCGGCCGCAGCGTCGGGATCGCGTCCAGCGTGCGCCGCCGGACGTCGTACACCATCAACTGCGACAACAAACTATATTATAGTGCCTTAATGAAACGAATTGGAGTTGAATAGTCCTCCAGACAGAATTAATTTTTTCGCTGTCATCAAGCATGTCAACATGGAACAGAAATTGCAGAAAATTATCTGCTCCCTAAGTTGAGAGGTGGGAAAACAGGAGAACAACAGCTTTTATGCCACCAAGGCTGGTTGAAAAGCAATGTTGCAGGGCTCAGAAGAATTGAATTTAATTACAAAATTATTTTATTAATATCATTTGCAATTGATTAAGTTAGTTGACAAGATCTTCTAGTCGTCCTCTGTATGTCGCATTTTACCACACTCAAGTATTGAAAATGGGGTCATTTAGTTAACTAGGTTCTTAGTCTCATACCTTGTTACACTTAGTGCCGAACACGACCTGTCTGTCCGAGAGCCACTGAGAGCAGAACACTTTGTTCATGTTGCCCAGGTTGATGGGGGTCTCCCGGAACATGTCGTGGGTGAGCATGTGTCGCGTGGCGTACGATGGTTCCACTGAGCGAGGCTGGAAAAAATTGGAAGATTTATCATAAGATTATCCTGGACAGAATAGATGATAAAGGATAGGAAAAGAAAAAAATATGTTTATATTAATTTTATAATGATTAGATGTTTTTAAATTCCTCAACACTGTGCAAGAAATATTTCATCTAGTAAACACTGGCCGCATGATCAAAAGTTGATTCCCTAAGGATGGTGATGAATGGACAGTGTCAAGGAAAAATTTAAAGACAAAAAGCAAGCTATTATTTTATGTACGATCCCCTGGGGTATTTGCAACTGCTTGGATAACTTACAATATGTTTTACAATTTCAATTCCATTAATTTGTTGTATTTCAATTTCATTTTAAATACTAAACAGGAACGATTGCCTAAAATAATATGTGAGTTATAAAGCGTGTCATAGGTTTTCCTGAAAGGAGTTTTAAATGCTGATTTATGGAGTGTTGTTTTGCCTCCACTTAATTGTTAATAGACAGCCTAGAAGGAAATTCTAAGTACTGATTTACTGACTTATTTTTGCTTCCATTTTTTTTATATTTTAGAGACTACCATAAGCACATAAATGCTTTAAAATCCAGTATAATCTTGGTATATTAAAACCAGGTACCTACAAAGAGTCAAGGGCATCTGAGCCAAATGCAGCAAGATAAGATAAAAGCATACTAGTTTTTGCCTGCAGCTTCGCCTGCATATTTGTCAGAACATACAACCGGGCATATTTGTTAGAACATACAACCAGGATTAAGAGTATCCTATGTTCTAACCTAGCTCATGGTCTACCCGTGTGCCAAATTTCATTCAAATCCGTTCAGCCGATAAGGCGAGAAAAGATAATATGGACGACAGAGTTACTGTCGCATTTAAAATATGAGTATGTATGGATGATACAAATGTTTTGACACTGTCATCATTACAAGTTAAGTAAACATACCAATGTTGCAACCATTGAGGAAGGACCTTTATCATTCTTGTTTTACTTGAAATGTACTTCATTTAACTCAATTACAGCTTCCATTGGATTAATCCATGCTTATACAAGGTAGAAGATACAGGCTGTTCCATACATTCTGACTGTATAGGTAGGTATTGCAGTTTTGTAGGAAATAGCAGATTTTTTTTAAATTACTGATGGAAAATGTCTATGGTAACCCGTATGATTTAGTTCCACCCAGTATTTTCTTGTTGCGATGTTGGTGCATGTGGCTGGGTACTTCATGGTATATTCAATGCTGTCTCTACTATATTAGATATTATGCTGACAGTAGCTATACACAGATACGCTCAGCATATTGGTAGTTCTTTCTTTTTCACCCATGGGCTTCTGACTTGGCTTTACATGCCAGCGAGAAATGTCTCTCAGGCAAGCTGGTTTCATATAGATAGTGAATTTAATACTTATTTCAGTCCAGATTTCAATGGTATTAATGGTATCTAGTAATGTGCATTATCAGGGCACTCATGGAAAGGTTGTTAAATGACTCATTGTTTCTGGACATTATGTCATTATGAAATATTGACTAGCAGAGAATACTGTGTTAAAGCATACAGCATCCATGATATGAATCAAAACTTAAAAATTTTGGAGTGTAGATAATACTAATTAACATGTGAGCCAATTATCTTTATATATAAAAATCTTGTGTCACGGTGTTTGTGGTCGCACTCCTCCGAAACGGCTCAACCGATTTTTATGGTATATTTGGTAGCTATGAGAATAGGTTGTAAAGTATGTTTTACATCTCTAGGTGTTTAGGTAGGTAGGGTTAAGGGTAGGCTAGGGTAAAAAAAGGTGCATTGCAACGCATGCCGAGCACAGCTAGTATTATTATAGATCCCACAACACAGGGAATTCAAGTGTGACACCTAAACCACTTGATAAGTTAGCCCATACACTAGAATTTATTTAAATTAATCTTTTGCTGTAATTTTTTTTGATACTGATGTTTATCATACAACTGGCAAAATGTAATGTTCTATTACACCTCTGCCTAATCCTTAGGGGATTACTGGCATTATAATATGGTGGATGATTATCACTTTAAATAGAAGAGGTATAATTAAATTGTTTTGTTTAACCCTATACATTTAAAAGTCTAATATTATACACAAACATAAAAAAAAACTTGAAATGAATACCTCAGCGGTCTGCATTTCCCTTGACCGTACATAGTCAACAAAGTTGTAAGAGGTTGACAATATCTTATGCTGTTGCGTAGGTGTTTCTTCCTCACTATCACTGTCCGAGTAGCACACAAAATCTTCTGGCTTGTCCGGCTTTCTTTGCTGCTCTAACCTGAAAACACAATAGCAAAATAGGTCAAGAAATGCGGTTAATGTTGGTGTTGGTGATAAAATTATTTGGTATATACTAAAAAATAGAGTAACTATACATTTCTATTTCAGACATGTATGTTTTTCAATGATGAGATTGAAAGATTATGATCATACAATTAAGAGGTAATATTCAAAGTTAAATACTCAATTCCCACACTAGATTACATCCAGCCATTATAAAAAAAAAACAATAAAGAAATAACGATCAATAACACAACCATCAAAGTTTCACAGTGCACTGTGTCAGACCAATTAATTAATTCCCCACTGTGATCTTGAATGTTTACTTTGCTATCCTCGCAAAATCGATTAAAAATAACACGAAAACAAAAAAGCAAGGCACCTGGCGTGGCTGCGTAGTGCCAATGCCCTTAGAAAAGCAATATTTACCTTAATGCTCTAGCTTTTGCTCTCCTCTCTTTTATCCTGCTGGGGATGTAGCAGGACGGGTATCTCCCCTCAATCGCTCGTCTCACCGTCTGCGCCATTTTTATGCCAGCCGAATATTTCAATAAGCACCGTTTTACACACGGTCAACTAGTCACTTTCGTTTTGTTCGACTGTACACACACCAATAATAAGACATCTTTCATTGTAGTATGGAGTTCGAACATTCACATCCACTTTTATTGACACGTTAACGCTTTGTACACTAACTAAACATATTATTTATGGTTTTAATATAAAAATACACTATGTATAAACTCTAAAAATAAAATAATAACTATTTATTTTCGATAAGTTTTAGAAAATAATACTATACTACGCTGACGGAAAGCTGGCTGTCATTGGTGTTGCCAGCTTTTATCACAAGTTAAACATCAACATTTTTGGTAGGTTTTATCGGTTTTTGAAAAACCGGTAATTAAGTTTTTACGTTAAAATAAAATTATGAATGAAGCTAATGTTTAAAAATTCCATATTTTATTCCTATTTCAAAACATAGCGGTTTAGTTTTATGGGAATTACATACACACACAAACTTTCGCGTTAATGCTCTTTATGAAATACTAGCTTTTGCCCGCGGTTTGCTTGCGTTAATTTAGAGTTTGACAATCAATTCGGCTTGTACTCTGCTTGTAATAATATAACTCGATCATGATTCGAAAGACACTTGGCGCCATCTATTATCATAAGAACGTTATTGTTGTTTTTCTCGGGAACAATATTGTTTTTCGGGATGAAAGGTACCCTATGTCCGTTTTTCTACACCTGACAACGTACATGCAAAATTTCAGGATAATTGGTTCAGTGGTTTAGGCGTGAAAGGTAGCGAACAAACAAACTTACTTTCGCATTTATAATATTAATTAGGATTAGGAAGTTAGGATTCCCCATTTCATAATTATGTATTATTGATAATTATTTTAATCAAGACAAATGCAATCCATTACTATAAAATTGCTGAAAATGGCAGAAATGTAGGTACCTACTTACACCAATTCACAACGTACTAAAAAGTTATACCGAATTCCTTTCAATGACATGTTAATGCATAGATCGTGGTTGATCCGAATTAGCGTCATCATAAATTAATTAGGTATCTGCAGTGTAAATGTGGTGCGGTTCCACAAACCTGCCCTACGTGTGTTGTTTGTTCACTACAGGAACTGAGGGACACTACCGAAAGCGAACTAGTAGCTCAGTTCTAGGCCGACACAACTTTAGATTGCCATCGACACGCTAGGAAGAAGAAGAATTAGGTACCTATACATAGCTCATTAATATATAGCTCATTTATTTCGATGTAGGTTTCTTTGTATATTTTAGCGATTTCTCCCTCTTTGCAGCATTAATTTACAGCAAAGGAATAAATTCGTATTTCTGGAGGAAAATTAGATAGAGATAGATACCTACGTATCTACCTACCGATACGATAGATTACCTACTGACGTAGAGTCACGTCACATTTTTGTGATAGCAATGTTACACTAGAAGTATTCTTTATAGTAGAACGTATTCTTGTCTCTAGTTTGGACAAAATAGCAACGGAAATAAACTGTTTCCTAAAATATCTACTAATAATTTTACAGTTTTATTAAAATCTGTGCAAGTTATTTTGTCGTGACCAGAGACCTCACGCTCACGGCACCACAACAAAAAAATAAAATATCTCCGTTTAAATCAGTTCATTTTAGTTGAATGCTAACTTTACTGAAATACTGGAGTAAATAAATATTCAGCAGTATTATTGTGGAACTGCTCACAAAATCAGAATATAATGTTATCATGAGAATGCATTTCGCTATGTCGCCATTTACATAATCTGACATTCGAGAAGTGAACGCGCAATCTTGACGTTCCAAGGAAGGCTTCTTAGCATAAGTGGTGGGTTTGTATCTGGCGTCGGCGTCAGGCTTCCACTATCTATAAATCAGGATGCATTAATACCTATGATAATATAGTTAATGGTTATTGTTTCGGGTTTTTGAAAAATGGGTTTTTCAGAAACTTAAATCGGTTTGTAAACAACCGTGATGGCTGACTGTGTTAACGGCTAATCAAATCTATAAAGAGAGAGGACCATTTTTGTGAGTTTGAGCGTATCTGGAAGTCTTGCATCTTGAGAGATTCCATGGCGTGCGCTGCGTAAATAGTTATAATTTTGTTCATACGGAGTTTGTCGGAAATAGAGTCATATATGCATGAGTGAGTTTATTTACGGTATTAAGGACGCAGCCCAGCTAGCTGGACTGATGACCCTAAAAACAAGGCTGGGCAGACTAGATCCGGAAGCCGGGGGGATTGGGTGTAGTGGTGCAGGTTGGGAGAGGCATATATCCAGCAGTGGACTGCGGTAGGCGAGTTGATCGATTGTTGAAAATAACAAGACTGCGTCTGCAATGTCATGCGAAACAATAATTGAAACTGATAGCTTTAGGAATTTCTACGTAGTGATTCTGGAGTAGAAAACAGCACTTGTAAAATAGTATAGTCCATTACAGGCCCTCACAAACGTTCTTATTCAGGGGAGTTTTTCAGTTTAGCTATCAACATTGCTAATAGCAGCTCCGACTCTCCAAGAACAGTGTACTTAGGGTTATCATTCCAAAATTGAAAAGTCTTGAATAAATCGGACATTTTTCGAAAAGAGTAAGTAAGTACAGATATTTTACTTTTCAATCTTTATTTTCCCTTTAATATCCCCTTCATTCGAAAAGTACGGACAAATCACTGACTGCAGACATCAAGCGGACTGGGGACAGCGGACTTTGACAGATACTGAAATATCTGTCAAAATCCGGTCTGCTCTCCAGTCCACTTGGCTTGACCGCACCTCGCGACGATGCCAGAAAAGTCCGGACAGGAAGCCAAAAAGCCAGACAAGTCCAGACAAATCCGGACGCAGGGCAGCCCTAAATGCACTTAATGTAATGACCACTTAAACTGTTGTCATCCCACTCCTAGAGGAAACTACAGAGTATCGGGAGAAATCTTCAAACCAATTGTTCAGTAAGAACTTTAGCGTCGAGCTCTAAGTGTAAGCCGGCACAGTTACACCACGGCCGGCTCAGGTGCAACAATCTTTTATACGTGATGCAGCAAATACGTATTGCGAAGGGAATAAGAGAAATGGCAAACTTTGTTTCAGGCTACACATATTACGATTTCAAAAACTGGGTGATTTTGACTAGATACTGTTAATTTTTTGGAGAAGGAAGGCAACGGCTACTTTTAATTGTTATTTTGTTTTTATTTTTAAAAACAACTTTTATTTAAATGAAAAGAAGAAAATTAGGTTTATCTATCAATATTTAACGCGTATAAAAAGCTTCGTGTACGTGCTATTAACTGTTGAAGAGTTCTTACAAGAGGAGGCGATCCTGGATGCAAGATCAAGCCATGTCTATCATAAAATCTATTGTCACCAGAACCAAAGGTGTGTGCAAAATTTCAGCTCAATCGATTGGGGGAACTGGTTTGAAATTCAGTTGTAAGATTTGATTTGAAACACTAACTAACAAGGCAAGTTAAATAAAAACGGGAAAGACTACATGCAGTGAGGAAACTCAAGCTCATGACCACTTAGTTCTATTCCACGGGGTTCGTGCCCTGAAACAAGAACCTATCGACTGCTAACTATTAATTCGATTGTTTGCCTGTCATTTCCAGTTAGGTACTGACTATTGCAGTAAATAAGGAAACAACCATTAATAGTATTGTTTAAATTGCAAAGGGGTTATTGTCATAACCATGTCATTTCTATTACGCAATGAGTTCAGCTGTATTACTTTATTTATATATTACATGACTACTTATTTTACTGTTAAAGGGGAAGCGTCCGGGTAGAAAAATCGCTTAGTGTTGTAAAAAAAAGTCTTGATTGCATGAAATCATTCAATAGGTAGGTGAATACTTAAAACTTAGTTCGCAAATCAAAAGTTGGTTAGGTAATAGGTATACAACCATAAAATATACTGATTTGCATATTGCAAAAAAACGTAGGTACAGATATTAGAATTCTGACCTGGCACTTTTGCTTGAAATAACACTGCATTATTGAAAGTGATGCTCGATAATTGCTAGGTATAATAGTTGCTAGGTATTATTTGTCGGTAATGCGGTAGAACAATAAATTTTATTGCAACTGCATGCCGCCCACCATAATGTAGGTATTTTCATGAGGTCATTGGCTTACTGCTATGCGGTTGGTAACCGCTGTACCCAACAAAACCAACTAGTTCCTCGAATAAAATGTTTTATCGCGAAATATGGAGGCATTCTATGCCACCTATGCAGAGCGCGCGAAAGAATTAAAATATTTAAATGTAGAACAGTGAATAACTTCTCATTGCTCTAATTGATTCAGAAAAAGCTTAATACCGTTTGGCGCGTGACCCTGATTGAAATTTATGTCGCCATCTTGTTTTTCCAAGGAGAATTCAAAAATGTTTAGCAACATCCTCCTGTCAATGTCATTCAAGCGCCAAAACAACTATGCGACACTATAAAACGATGCACTTTGCTATACTGCTGTTTCTAAGCATAACTCTAAAGAGAATGCTTAATTTGACTACCCATTAGTACTGAATAGTTTTTATGTTTGACATACTGCACTATGCCAGGACAGGTTGCCAGAAGTTTATTGCTATCTTTTCGTTCAATCAACTTTTACGAGAAAATAAAACTTGGTTGCCAAGCAGCTGATATTTTATGACTTATTCTGCATTTAAATTTGGGATATTGCATTATTAATTATTTCAGATCAAATCCTGCCTTTAGCATTGAAAACTCCTAGCTTTTATTTGAGGAAGAGTAAACTGGATCTGAGAACTAGACTATCAGCATCTTAGTAACCAAATTAGCATATTATATTTTCTCAAATACATATTTATTGTCGGCTTTGCAATTGCCCACTTAATGAAGCATAAGCTTCCACCTAAATAAATTGAATTAGGATCCTACATACTGGACCAAACTGCCCCATTACCTACGCAGTTTCAGCCGAAGTGCTACCAAAACTTTCCTCTTAATTAGAGATCTAAAAATAGTAGTGAGTGATGAACTAGAGATGGTTCGCCACCTGACTGAACACTAATGTGGCTTTAAGACCTGCGCACTGCGAACATTCAATACCTACTTCTTTTTTTGTGGATATGTATTCGACTTGATACAATGTTAACAAATGGAAAACTTTTGCGGCAGTCATAAAATTGTATTGATTGCTTTTGAGCACTCTAGTCTAGCGGGAGGCCATTTTTTTCTGTGAGGGGATTTAATTTTTTTTATTTGTAAAGGTCGCCGAAGGACGCCTAGAAAACGCTGGTGTGACGACTTAGAGGCGTTTGTTGCGAGAGGTTGGCCGGAGAAAACCGATAACCAAATCGGATATGGGGGAGGCCTTTGCCCAGGAGTGAACCAAATATAGGCTAAGCAAAAAGAGAAAAGCAAGCAACGTGCATCTCGATGGTAGTAGGTAGATAGATATCTACCAATATAGATAGATAGTTTTTTAGTAAAACAATTTTTGTATAACCTTTAACGATTTTATCATGAAATTATTATGTAAAGAGTACCTATTTTCCTGTTCAATTTTATTTCCACTGTTTTGTTTTATACCTAAAGGTAGTTATTGCATATTAAGTGACTTGCTGAGTTACTAAAAAAAAAAATTATAGTAGGTAATGCTCTAAATTGCCCCAAAAGTTTTACAAAACAGTAAAATTGCCCCACATAACAAAGTAAACAGTGCAACTTCAGCGTTGATTCATAGATGGCGTTACTGATATGAATTTGTGTCGGCATTCCAAGTTCTTGGAAACTGACTGATTAGTTTTTAATTGCAGCGAAAGTTGGAATCTTCGTTAATACTGATTGTTTGGCGCTAATGGCACGTCTGCTTTAATTTTGCAAAATATGGCACATCATTAGGTGTTATTTGGATTCTTTCGTATTAATGAAATACTTGAGTCTACTTTTAGGGGGTAATGGTAATTGCTATCAAGACTCTCGTATTGTAGTGCTGAACGCATGCTTATGATATTTTTGAAGAGGTTCGCTCATAGTACCGTCAATGCCATGCTTAACCTGACCCATCATACAAACCAGAAGAGAGGAAGATGGGTCAAGAAATGCAGGGTTCTGACTGTAGGTATATACTCGTACCTAAAAAGGTTATTCAGTCTAGCGAGCGCCATCAGAACCATTTCTCAGAGCCAGTTAATGCCTGTTACTGCTTCTTGTCCAACATTCTTGTTAACATGTGGAATAATTTTTCAATATGCGTCTTTCAATAAACCTTCGTCACTCAAGCGGTTGGAGCGATTGGTTAGCTAAGGGCAGTAACTCCCTTGTACTTCCTCCAAAAATGAAACGCGATTATTCAAACAATTAGCTTTGGTAAACTGACCTTCCACTGGTCACGCAACTAATGTGTGCTTATGGCAACTTTGGTGGACTAAAACCACCAGTAAAAGTCAGTTACAAGAGTTATTATTTAATACCTATTTAGATAAAACTCAAGGTGAGCCTGATTGTGATCTCCGACCTAAAATAATAAATTATAGCTAGAAATTCTTTTCGCTGGCAAAAATGTAGTACAACTTCACGTTGACCTCTTCCACTTTAATTTTAAAGTATATCTCGTAGGCGCTCAAAATATTGGCTACATCCCTCTAGCCGCCAGCTCTTGTCATTGGAAGCTAGCCAGACCATCGCGAAAAGTATATAATTTGCTGACTCAACCTAAGGTTTCAACTTGCCTACATTTTGTTCGACCAGTATTATTTTATCGGTCAATATCGGTTTTTTATCTGTTGCTTTAATTTTATTTTGGATCACAAGTTTGGTAATGCTGGCAACATTTATTTAACTTTTCTTGCGTGTTTTTATGCACACATAATTTTACCTGGTATATGTATTCTACTCTTTGATTTTACCTGTTAATTGTTATGCCTGCTATGTCATGTATTTTTACCTGCCCTAGAAGGAAGTTACATAGCAAGAACAAATAAAAATCCTATCCAATTATATTTTTAAAGGCATACTTACTTTAAATTTTTGAAAGCCTTAGTTGTGTTATTAAACCATAATTTATTCTGTCCCATTATCATTAGTCTGAAGTACTTTCATGAAATTATTAATCATACCGACAGTGACGAGACTGATCAATAATAATAATTGTTATTAAAACAGAATTAAAAGATTTCAATACCATATTATTCTACTATTTCACTAAAAACGAGTCCGATGCTTGTACATGTACAACTATGAAGTGCAGCATTTTAAGTATCCCTTCTTTCAAACAAGTTTCATACATAAACATTTGTTCAGCGCGCCGATTATAACTTAATTCTGCCCAGTTTCTGTGTGTTTTGTATTATAATCGGGATCGGGACACAGCGGCGTCAGTGCTTTGGCGATGCTCCAAAAAGGACATTCGTTTCGGATGCTAAATGAAAACGTATGAAAGTTATAATAGAGAATACAGTTGAGCAGTAAAGTTTGGCCTTTTGTGTGATTGGACAAAGGAAATCACTTTAATTATGTTTAAGTTAGATATTGATGTAGGTTTTATGTTAAGTGGACCTGCCTGAAGTCTCATAATGAAAGAATTATTCAAATTATTTCCAGGACCGCCAATACATAATTAGAATATTTCAACGGGAATATTTCATGGAAATTGTACCTAACTGAAATAGGCATTTACCAAAGTTTCAGTGTGGGTAAGGCATCAGTTTATAATTACCAATTTCTTGAAGTTTTCTTAGTAAAACTTGAAGTGTGCTTTGCAGCTTTGCTGGGTTCAGACTAGATAGTAATGTGGTATAGAGGATAATTCCGACTCTCAATTTCTACCTTTTTGGATTCGTACCTGCTGTAAGAGCTCCGACGACACTGGACAATTCGATTAGCATAATGTGGAAGTTGTGGAACTTTCTTTTTAACCATTCCGACTGCAAAGAGGTTCTCTTCAGACTTTATTGCTTCCAATTTGACCTGCTCTGGCACCTGACAGACCTTCGCCAGTCAGTTGGCAACGTTTCAAGTGTTCGCAAACGATACTCATCCGTCTTAGCTTAGGTCTGTCTCTTCAGGTGGGTATGTCACGAATACTTGAAAAAATGTAAGTCAGTAAACCTAAGTAGGTACAGTCGCCAGCACATCAAGTTACCACAAACTGTAAAATTTCTCCAAATGATTTTAAACCATAAAATGTTGACGGTTAAATTCAAAATCGAATGAGAAAATTTGACAGTTTGCCATAACTTGATGCGCTGGCGACTGTACCTATGTGTTTTGGTTTGGGTCTATGTTTAAGATGAAAAATTAAGTAAAACCAGGCAATATGATCAGTGATCACAGGTTTCTCACGTAAGTACCTAGGTACCTATACGTTTCAGCTTTTTCCAGGATAATAAAATATATACCGAAAAAAATAACGAAACGGGTCATCATCATCATCATCATTTCAGCCGAAAGACGTCCACTGCTGGACATAGGCCTCCCCCAAGTGTCGCCACATTGACCGGTCCCGTGCGTCTCGCATCCAGCGGATCCCTGCAACCTTTACCAGGTCATCGGTCCACCTAGTGGGAGGCCTTCCAACGCAGCGTCTTCCGGTTCGCGGTCGCCACTCCAGAACTTTTCGGCCCCATCGGCCATCCGTTCTGCGAGCAATGTGCCCTGCCCACTGCCACTTAAGTTTGGCTATTCTTCGGGCTACGTCGGTAACTCTGGTTCTCTTGCGGATCTCCTCATTTCTGATTTGATCACGCAAGGAAACTCCGAGCATAGCCCTCTCCATTGCCCTTTGGGTGACTTTCAGCCTTCTGATGAGGCCCATTGTGAGCGACCACGAAACGGGTAGGTGTCTTGAAACAATTAATATTGTATTTTTTTTCCGACTAACTTAAGCATGATTTTATTTTAACGTAAATAAAACATAACAAGTCTTTGAACTAGAAACATATCTCAGCTATACAAATGTCATGAAATCTTTACGGTTGACTTCAAACCATAGAGTATAGAAACGACGCGCCAACAGCAACTAAAGGCGGCAGTACACATTTAATAATAATTCGTGGCGTCGAACTACACTGAACGTACAACTCATTTCATGGACCATTTTCAAAACCGTCAGTTTCTTTGCGATATTTGTGCCCTAGTGCGATTGGAAGGACCCAGCTTGGTTTTTGTATGGAAAATATTAACAATGCCTCTAACTATAGCGTACACACGGCAACACATCAAGCTATACATTTCCAGTATAACATGGCCTCGCTTTGTATAGATTTCCCGAGAGATCAGCATAAATAGGTTTTGTATAGCTTGATTGGTCGTCGTGCGTACAATGATATTTTGCCGTTTAAATGATACTGTCAGAAGTTCGCTGTTGGTTGGCAACATTAGTGATGTTGTCTCTGGAAATTGTATTCAGGAGTAATATAGATCGTCGATCGTAGTAAGTGGCGGTTTGTGGTTTCTGCCTACGTCCATGGGCAAAAACGTGAGTTTATGTATGTATGTCAGATGGCAGTTTTGGTTCCGACTGTGGCCACGGAGAAAAATAACCATGTAGCACTTTAGCAGCAGTCGCCGTTGTGTCTCCGTGCTCTATGACTCCAAACAGCCTTGCCATATTTATATTATGAAAGAAGAAATAAATTCATGTTTCGTTTATCGAGAAACCAGGTCCGTACGAATAATAATGTGTCCTTGTGCCTAAGCAAATAGACAGATTCTGATAGTAAATATAAATACATATTATGTATTGTCGAAATACAACATGTATCTTTTGAGATTATATGTTTTTCTTTTGATTGAAAGATTTTTGATACAAAGGGTTATAGTCTCGAAACGTCATTGGACGCGGCTATAGCAGTTCTATAGCAAATTCCTCTTAAGTACTAGGCGACATTTAAATGCCTACATTATTATGTTGGCATTTATGTGTGTGCTATTGCATACTGTTAGATCCCCAAAAATAATATTATATTTATATTTTATTTAAATCCAATAGTAAAATAATAATTGGGCATTCATAATTAGGTCACGCTTAGTGTTAGTGAAAGCGGTAATAGGCTTTTAGCAAGTGAGCTTCTACTAATAAGCCTCATCAACATATTTATTATTACTTAGTCATCATGATGATGATGAACATAATTATTACTTAGTCAGTCTATACTTTATGGTAAACATGACCGTGTATATTAGTAGTAAGAGGTAACTTATCTACTGACTAAGTAATAATTATGTTCATCATCATGATGATGATGATGAACATAATTATTACTTAGTCAGTCTATACTTTATGGTAAACACGACCGTGTATATTAGTAGTAAGAGGTAACTTATCTAGTTACCCTAACCTGCCAGTATCATGCCAGTGTGCAGCCCCTTCAAAGGTCCTGTTTCATCCATACCCATTATGCAGAAACACTTGCAAATTTCAGAATTTAAACGAGACAAATGACTGAGTGATAATCAATAGACACGGAGAGAAGAAAAACATGAAAACTTATGGGCAGCCCCCTTTATCGCTAGGTTAAAAATGAAATCAGATATTTTTCCCAACTGAAAAAAAGTTGGACTGCTGAAGAGGTCACTGATCAAATTGCAAAATCTAATTTTAGTATTGTAAATTAAATCATAACATCGTACGGTGCCCTGCGGTAATTAATCTACAAAGTGATTCCAGTGCTATATTGCTACACCCACATTACTTCTATTTTAGGCTATACATGGAACTGGCCGATTTCCCTTTATTATTATACTGCTCTATTTCGGTCTTGAAAATGTATTACTAAATATTTTTTTAATGTACCTCCTGCGGCTCCTGCTCTAATTAAGATTGTCACGAGCTACGTTAAGGTACACTTCTGAAAGCAACGAGCCAACGGCAGAGTGCAAACGTTAGCGCCGCTGTGGTAAGACCAATTAGGTCAAACAAACCCAAAGACCAAACTTTGAAATGATTTTTCCGAATTTTCCAAACCCAAAAATACGTAGGTTCATTTTGCCAGTGGCAGAACCAGTGGTTTGCTCCACTCGACAAAACGCCTGGCAACAAAGTCACCGTCTCCGAAAGCGTTTTCATATACTTCCATGGGAAGCAGTCGAGTCACTGACTGTCATAGCGATTGGGGCGGTTTTGTTGCTGCTGTTTGCTGTTGCGGTAGCCAACGATCGTCGTTCAGAAGTATCAATTGCACAAAAGACGTACGTCAGGAATTCGGCATGACTCGGTTTTAGATGTTTCAGTAAGCGACTTATCTAATCTTCGACTAGAAAACACTCGGACCAAAACATCCCTAACAATTCTGATAGAAAAATAATGGTTTACTTAAACACACAGATAAAATTCGGTTCCGAACAAGCTCTACCGCGGTATTTGTATTCTGTAGGAAACAATAAAAAAGGAATAGGTACGTACGTGGCTCGCCAGCTTTCCGTTCAGAATCAGATATAAAATAAACTCGTTGAAGCTTGCCACCGTTCAAATATCTACATTGTATATTGTAGCTTGAACCGCTGGGGATTGTGACGTTTTATGTGTAAAGACTTGCGGTACTAACCCTGACTTCTGTTGTGTGGTGTAGAATCTGAGAGAAGTTTCCCTACCATTTCTTTGCGCTACGCTCAAAGAGCTTACCTTTTAAGCCTCGATCAGAACGCCTCGCCAAAACGACGCGACTTGCGTCAAGCGTCAAGAGACACGCCCGTGTTTGAGGTGTCCTTAGTTTCTGTCGTGTGTGTACCGTCATGTTGCGGTGACTTATGGCATGCTCTAAGCAAAGAGGAAGGCCGGTAAAAGCTTATTGGACAATGAGGTCAAGCTATTTTGAAGTATAAAATGACATTAACAGATTTGCAACCAATGACGATTCTTCCTACTAGATGCTAGCGCTGTCAGTTTCACAGTTACCTAACTCAATGTTTTATCCACAGTCGCTGTCGCAAGATGCGTGTAGCTTGTGGCTAAGCGGTTATGGCATCAGTTTCATTAAACAGTCCAAAATAGAGCTGCTTTGTCCAAGTTTGAAAGACATGGTTGCAAGGGAAATCTCCGACACATGCTGCTTCCCAACTAAGGTCAGCAACGTATTGGCCATATCTTACGGGTTGCAGGTGGTCATAGGTACCGGAAACGAGTTCAGAGTATCGCAACATTTTAATAAAAACCTGTGGAGGTATGAGGAACAGGAAAGTTCCTCATCCTTCATAGACAAGGGAGGATCCTCTGAACAGAGGAGTATTGTTAGGTTTCTGTTTATCTGTTAATCTCGCACTTGTTTTAATTATTTATTTTCTTAAGGAATGTTACATTTATTATCTATGACCTGGAATTTTACTGTTTGTTTTTTATTAATGTACGACCACGACTTTTATTCTTATACTGTTAAGGACAATTTATGTGTTAATGTTAAAAAAAATTGTTATTTAATGTAATAATTAAGTTAATGTTTTAATGACAATTTGAATTTTAATAATTTTATTTTTTGAATGTAATAATAAATTTAATGTTTTAATGAGAATTTTAATTTTAACAATTTTGTAAAATGAAAATGTTTGCATGCCGAATGGTGAAATATGGCAGAACTCTGATATATACTTACTACTACTTAATTATGTTTTACCCATATTTGCAAATAAATGCTATTCTATTCTATTCTATGCACGGTGCAGGATTTCGCGTCAGGTATATTGCGTAGTTCGTATGTGGCTTTATACTAGATACCGTCACAATTCAAACTCGTAAATTGTGTGATACATTGACCAAAGAATTTGTTGGCAAAATGTACACAAACTTTTTACCCAGGCAATACATAATCACAGAATAAGTATTCATTGTGTCCCGAACATTATCGTAAAGTTTTATGCGTATTTTCAGGAATATTAAACAGCATCCCACCTGAGATGGCGTAAGAAAACAACATAAACTTGAGTATTGGAGGCAAGTACAGTTATGTAAGCGCTTTTGTCGTAAAAATATAAGTGTGGATAAGTATTTTTGTGCCTAAGTTAGCCATCTTTCTGACACGAGGACCCTTTTATCATAATTTTTTCTTGGTCAAAAGATCTGAGAGATATCCTCATTAACTCCAGCTAAACATGGACTTTGGCATTACGGTTCAAAGTAAAAAGTTCAATTATATAGTTGTCACTTTTTCGCCGTCTTAAATCTCACTCTAGCCAAGGTATCAATCAATTAAAATAGTTATGATTATGATATACATCTCAGAAAGTCAACACCACAACACTGTCTCCTCATTTAGAATACTTCTAATTCCATTCAACTACAGACCCAATGCTTAAAGATAAAAGCCGGAAAATCCTAAAAAGAGTTTTATTATCTATCCTTTTCCTTTCAAACGATTTGCAGAAGAATCGTGACAGTGAGACGTATAATGATAAGCAGTTAGAAACTTAGAGTTTTCTTTACAGTTCACTACCCACCGAGTTACAAGTTTCAATTAAAATTTTTTAAGAGTAGAGTTGCATTATCTATATTATCATTCTTCTTATACTTTGTGAAGTTTTTATAATATCTAACAGTTTATTTTCAGTAAAGTTTGGACAAGCCTTGAGGGAGTTATTTCATTGTATCCTAACAAAGACTGTCTTAAATTTTCCACAAGACAGACGCAATTTCCGTTTAGTTAGCACCAAAAGGAAACCTGTTTGATGATTTACATAATTTTATTTTCTAATATTTTTATTTCGGGTGTAAATTCAGGTATTTTGAAGAATACTAGAACTTATGTAGTTTTGCCTGAAGTAGAGATTGATACATAGGATCCACAGAAATAAAACCACACACATGCTCAAGAGTAGTAATCAATAAACTCAGTAATGCAAATACTCGTAGATTGACAACTAAGAATGCTCATTTTTATAAATGAAGGTTAGAGAATATTTATTTATTAGAATATTTTTAAATTGTCGGTAGTTGTTGTGGAAACAGTCAAAATCAAATAGCCTGAGAGTTCAATGTTTGTCTCAAACGTTGGAATCGTTATAAATTCTACTTTAAGTAATGTTTTAACAAAATAATGAATACAAAAAGAAAAAGAATATATTGTTGCATGCATGATTTGAACTTACGACTTCTCGTTCAGTGACCAACGACGATAGCCATTGTGCCAGGATTGCTATATTAACATCATGCAAAATATTATATCTCCTTCAGCATCATAAGTGAATGATGACTATATATTGGTATATGGTAATTGATGTGCCACACGCACACTAATAAAAACTGAGCTCGCTCGTTTTATTTTGTGTTTGTGTGCATAACTATGACTTCACCCACACATATAAACTGTAAACCAAATACTTGGGCCCAGTGTACATACTTAAATTTTATTTAAAATTCCGCATAAATATCTAATTTTAGTAGATTTACACGCAGGGTCAGCTACACTAAACACAACAAAACAAAGAAGCGAGTCATTACAATACAACCTAATAGCGCCAAGCCCCGAACATTAGATAAATGTTATTCGTTAATACTAGCAACACTGGAATACAAACCGTTTGGTTGCGCACTAAAGAGTAAAGAACGGTTTTTATCGGAATTTTACGGTTATCGGAACGTTATTGCTTGTTTGTTTGTCGTTGGGCCGGGTTCGAATGAATTGTCACGATTCGCGGATAAAGTTTAAATTAGGAAGGATTTTCGTCCATATTTGTTTCAGTGGATTGTTATTTTTTTTTTATTATTTGTCCTATCCAAATATTTTGAGCTCGACACATGTCCATGATTTTCGAAACCCCAATCAAACACGTTTTCAAAACGATTAAATAACAGAGGGTCGATAACTTCGTAGGTACGTTATCTACAATACCTAAATCATTATTACAGCCATGTTAAAGTCCCTACTTTTAAACCAGACTAATCTAGAAAATACAAAAATGACACATCATTAGCCGAGTTAACTTGATCACTCATGGGAAATATCCATTTACCACTCACATTTCCAAAATGGGCACCCCCACTTACATGACAAATTATTTCGATCTAGAACATTCCGCTTGGCAGCACCTATTATTAGACTACCTTCAAAATCAGACCAACTATTACATAACCTCCATTATAGTATTATAATTCCACCATTTTTTATCACCATTCCAAATCTACGAAGGTGTTGTAGGTACCTATATAGGTAGGTATAGTTCTTTAATAGTTTGCTAGGTACTGAGTTTGCATCATTGTCAAAATGACAGTAAGTTTCTGCTGTCAGAGGTAAATAATAGTGCAATAAATAATAAATAATAAATAATAAATAATAAATAATAAATAATAAATAATAAATAATAAATAATAAATAATAAATAATAAATAATAAATAATAAATAATAAATAATAAATAATAAATAATAAATAATAAATAATAAATAATAAATAATAAATAATAAATAATAAATAATAAATAATAAATAATAAATAATAAATAATAAATAATAAATAATAAATAATAAATAATAAATAATAAATAATAAATAATAAATAATAAATAATAAATAATAAATAATAAATAATAAATAATAAATAATAAATAATAAATAATAAATAATAAATAATAAATAATAAATAATAAATAATAAATAATAAATAATAAATAATAAATCGAAACGAGCACCGCCATCTTGTTTTTTTCTTTTCTCCAAAACCACGGACAATTTCACAACTGTATACTTTCAGCGCCCTCCTGATAAAGTCATATCAAGCTGCATTAGTTGCTGCCTCTGTCAAGTCTGTCAAAATAGCACTAAAAAAAGTTGAGAGCATCCATAAGAATTTGGTACAAAAGATACAGCAATGAATGATCTTTATTCTTATAACAATAAAGTTGCTGTTGACTTGCTATTTTCAGTGGTGAAATTACCGTAAAAGGTCTGTATAACTAGGTAGCACATGAAGGGTGGCGGCATGCCGTCATCGATCAGCTGGCGACCTTGCGGGGTCAACGGCCGCTGAACTGGGTCGTAGGGTAGAGGTGGTAAAGGGCACGGACGTAAGGCAACCTTTCCTTCGTGAAGGAAGTGCAGGGATTTTGTTTTGGTATGACCTCTGAAAGGGGGTCAATTGTCTGTATTTCTTATGGTAAACTAAAAGCCCTGTTTTGTGTTGCTTATTTCTGCTGTTTGTGTAAGGTAGGTTTTATTATTATAACGCCTTGCGAGAATGACTGAAGCATTGTTTTAAATGTAATTTGTGGAAATAAATACATAAATATTAATTACATCAGTTTCAATAAGCAATGATAGGTTAAGTGTACTCACTTTTAAAAAAAAAAATTCTAGCAATGTGTTATCACCTACAAGTAAATAGCGTTTTCTGATTTTCGGAGGAGGCTGTCTATATTTTTGTTTTAATTATTTTTTTAATTATCTTTCTTCACCCTCCAATCCTCACTCAGAATTCCACTACCCCAAAACATATAACGTCCTTTTAATATGACGTAAATCATTGCACAATATTACACCAATTTATTTAAAAACCTACCTCTATTTATATCTATTTGTCTCACGAATGTTATTCAACCCCAGGCTGAAGGTTGGAACTATACAAACCACCACAGCCGCACCCGCACCATGGCGTAGTACCGTCGGTAACACAACTCACTTTAACTTTTAAAACATATTGTGTAGGTTTAAAACTGGACATTATTAAAAGGTAAAGTTCCACTATAGTAGGTAAATCTATTTCATATGACGCTCCATACGTATAATAGGCATGCAATATAAATCATATTTAATATTAATAACATAACAGTGCTTCATGATAATAATATTAACATTATTCACAAACTACAACAGTAATTAAAATATGTACAAGTATCAAAATGGTTACAGGGCGTCAAAAATTCGTCCACATCGCTGTCTACAGGAAAAGTGCCAAGAAGGCTGGCAGCATTGCCACGTTGGATGGCAATGCTGATTCTTTGGCCAAAAAATAGGCCCGCTTCATGATTGTATAACGATTAAATAGGCTACTAATGTGGCAATAGTTATCAGCATCGTTTTCGCGAAATAATTCAATGATATTGATAACATAAGTACCCACACGTATTGGAAAAAAGCTAGACAGATGATGACGTACCAGAAGCACTTAAGTATTCAACAAATTAACAAGTTTATTCCTTAGGACAATAAAAAGAAGAAAATATAAACTGACAAAGTAACTTTAGGGAAACTTACACGGAACATTAGATCCAACACTGTTTCCTAGAATGTATTTCAGACTTCTGTCACCACCAGTACAAAGAATCGATGTCTTTTGTTTCTCCCCCCTCCCCCCATGGCGGCTGACCTTTCAGGGATAATAGATAACACGTGTGTCGGCACCGGACCCCTTTGTCAAGGTGTCGGCTTGCGGATTTACCGGACCTCGGTTCATTAGAGAGAAAAACGATATGGCGATGTCGATTTAATGTGTGTCGACGAAAGTGTTTTGAATGGAAAGATACAGAGTCATACAACGTGTAACATAATAAACGCAAGACCTCTCGTGTAGTGTCTCAGACCATGAAACTGAACAACTTTTGTTCTATGACTTTTGGAAATTCATAACTTTTTTTTTAGTTTTACCATACATGTGGATCAGCTGTTTGAGTCCGTTCCTATAGAAAGTATTTTTTTTTTTGTGAATTTCAAGATCTCGTAGAACAAAAGATGTTTAGTTTCATGGTGCGAGAGACCACACGGGAGGTCTTGTGTTTATTACGTTACACCTTGTATAATATAACGCTTGTAAACTCCGAAGAGAGGTCACAGGCCTTTCAACATTTATCCTTAAGTTACATGTAATAGGGGGCAAGCTTACAACCAGTCTTACCAAGGGGTATCGTATTACCCAGTACTAACTGGGTTGTGGAGGTCAGATAGGCAGTCGCTCTATTTAAAAAACTGGTATTCAGCTGTATCTGGTTAGACTGGAAACTGACCACGAAATAGTTGGGAAAAAGGCTAGGCAGCCCCTATTACATCATCTGCCTAGCCTTTTCCCGCTTATATCAGCTGCGCACGAACTCAGGCTCCGGGATGCTTCTGTAAAATTCCAGATGGAAAACCAAGATCACTTTGACTGATCTGGGAATTGAACCTCATGCCTCATGCTCAGCAGTACGGGCCTGCAGCAAAATATACAGAGTTTTAGCAGTAAAAGCTTAACTTCTGAAAAGGGCTTCTAAAATCTGTTCTTGTTATTTTCATGTCAATTAGGTGAATGCTTGAGTCACTAAATATAATTTTAAAATGTTTAACATTTATAAATTAAATTAGCTTTTGCGCACGGCTTCGCCCGCGTGGAGTTCGATAACTGTCCCACGGGATCATACTACCGGGATAAAAACTATCCTATGTGTTAATCCAGATTATAAGCTATCTGTGTGGCATGAAAGAGTAACAAACATCCATCCATCCATCCTTACAAACTTTCGCATTTATAATATAAGTAGGAAGTAGGATGCTATATTCTTCAAACTGAAACAAATTTGAATTTTATTAGCCAAACAAAACTATTAGCAACTACAATCAGTAAATAATCATACATAATAGGAGTAACAATTACTTCTTCTTTCATTTAAGCGATCAATATGTACACAAACATACCAAAAAACCCGATAGTGAACCTTTTACATTTCTTAATGAGTTTTTGAAGTCAAAACTTGTAAGGCATCGTATGAGACGTTCCGCAATCGTTCTATGGGTACGAACTAGGAACTATTCTGAAGATTTATGTGAAAAACTTACATGTGCATGAGATCCCGACTTTGATCAAAATGGAGGTAAACTTCTGCGTACAACTTAATTTACGAAACTTGCGATTTATTCGACATTCTTCATTCGCCGAAAATATGTTACTTGTAGGGTTTTGACTTCTTACACATCTGCATAGAGGAGCTCATGGCTAACACACTCGCACACTCGGGTCGATCTTCAGGTTAAGCCGAGCTTGCCTAGGTTGGTCCGTGGATGAGTGACTCATTACATATCGAGTTTCCTCCGTGCCTCGGAAAGCAACCAGCTGTTATTTTAGACAGTCATTCCAGTTGGCCCAAAAGTCTGACAACCAGTCTTACCAAGGGGTATTGTATTACCCAGTGCTAACTGGGTTGTGGAGGTCAGATAGGCAGTCACTCCATGTAAAATACTGGTATTTAGCTGCATCCGGTTAGACTGGAAGCCAAATTCAAAATAGTTGGGAAAAGGCTAAGCAGATGTATTTTACTAGGAGTCCTATTGCAAATCGATTGCGATTGGCGATTGCGCCGTCCGCACTTTGTCTGTAGCGGTTTTATCCTCTGATTACGTAGGCTGGAATCTGCGCGCCGCCCGTAGCGCCCGTAGCCCGTAGCGTACAGGTCGCTGTGCTACGTATCGTGCTACGGTGTGTCTACGGCGTAGCACTATTTAGATGACGTAGTCAAATAAAATTTCCTTTCAGAACTTTGAAAAAGATCAAGCCTGTCTTCTATTTATCCAATTGCGTCAAAAGGCATATAAACCCGAAAAAAGCTGTTCCTTACATTTTGATCGTGTAGGTATTGCTCATTTGTAAGAAACAGCTGTTTTTTATGGTATGGGTCAGGACATTATAGAAAAAAAGATACATACCTTGTAATATATTTTTTCCCCGGTAACTGGTAACTAGTATGTTTCCGTGAAATAATTTCAGACAGGCTACGCGCGGGCGAAGCCACTGGTAATAGCGGAATCTAATATTATTGTTAACCTGCAGATGTCTCACAGCTCCAAGACACAATTCGCATCCAATCGAAAAGGATATAAGCGAGCACATATCGACAATACACGTCCGTAGTGCTCTGAGTCACGTTACACCAGTGTACTTGCAGTCACTACTTCATTACTTCGCAAGTAATGGCCTGGAAGCGCTCTCACTGCTATCACAGTTACTGCTGAGGTTTACAGCTGGATGGGATTAGAAATGTTGCTCTTGATAGTTTTAGAGCTTTAAGTTTGGTCGGGAGTCAGTTCTTGTTTAAGGGGGAAGCGTCAGGGTAGCCCGCGAAATTCAAATTTTCTTACTTTTTATGCAATTAGCAGGCCAGTGTCAGGTTGCATGTTGATTAAAATATGATTCGCAACCGTAAAAAATATGGCTATTCTGAGTTATAATCATTAAAATCATCAATACACCCGCTTTAAGTTAATTTAATCCTTGTGATTAACTTAAAAGTCACTTCCTCCACTGCCAGACACTTTGTGTGGTGGAAAACCCCCGCCAAACGCCTTTAAAGTATATATATGTTAATTGTAAGTGAACTTACGTAAATTTATAAAATTTGAATTTTGTATAATGTTACTTGGGCAACTATTGTAAACGGTTTTCCAAGCTGCCAGAAAGTTTTGATGACGTATACATTTCCCTCAGCTTTCGCTCGCACCTACAGGTAATGTCTAGAAGTGGGGAAGAACCATCAAAACTATCTGTCGGTATGACCTTTGTATTCTCTGGTCTTATATTACCCATATTATTAACATATTTTTTACAAATTCTACACTTGAGTGGAAATTACGTGTGCACTTGCCTCTGAGAAAATATGACATTGCATTCTCAGAATATAACATTAATTAGACGCAGACTCATCGTTTTCTAAGAATCGACTTCTAGATTTTCTGGAATCTCTTCTTCGTTTTAATTACTCTACAACTACTTGATTAGCAATTAATTAATTCATATGTTTTCTAGTAATAATCTTGTGTGATTGACTTATTTCCTGAAATTATTTGATGTTGTTTGTGGAGCTAGTACTTGAATAATAATTACGTTTTCTAGGTAATGCCACTAAGAAATGTGCCTGGTGTTGGCATGTAGGTATTCTTATAAAACGCGGCAAGTGCTGTATTTTCTATTTTATTGTTGAAGCGATATAATGCACATTTTATGTATGCAAAATATGATACCTAAAAGTCAATTTGGTATACCTTAATGTGACTTTCTTAATGCAAAGTCATACTACCAACCCCTGTTTTTGCAAAATTACCTTGACACTACTCCGATACCCAGTTGTTATCTCAACCATAGTTAACGTTTTGAACCCTCAATTACCTGACACTTAAAAGTTGCAGAAGTGACATTTAAGAAAGTTAACTTTGAACTTGTTCCAGAAAGCAAGCTTCACTGAATAATATTGTAATGTATCTTCCTGTATTTACTCAGTAATATTTCTGGGAATGTAAGCCGAGCTCTCGCCAGCTCTCTTGAGATGTCCCATCAAGTATTCAGCAGGTTTCCACTACCTGCTCTCGCTTTGTGCACTTTCATAGTTTTATTTCATAGATCTGGGAGTACCAGGCGTTCATAAATGTAAGGGTTGTGTAGTTTAAGTCAGTTTTTAGATATAAAGTTTTTGAAACTAAGATTTTAAGCATTATCGGCGCTTGATCTTTCTTTCTTTTCGTGTAGTTAGTGCGTAACCTGGTATCAGAGTTTTTATGACGCTCATGGGCCTCTGACTTGGCTTTTATCCCGTCGAGAAATATCTCTCAGGCATGCTGGTTTCCTCACGATTTTTTCCTTCACCGAAGCAAGTGAATTTACAATACGTACATGAATCCGAAAAATCAGAGGTGCTTCCGTGCTTGTCTTTGGTTCGAACCTGACCTATGACTTGGCAGTCCGACGGACACACCACTAGCCTATCACTTGATAATATGCATTTATACAAGTTTTAGTTTACGTAATAATAAGTGGCGCCCCTGCGTTACCGCATTTACTTGTGGGCTATAATATATTTTGCGGCGATGGCTACTGTCTAGTTACCGCAGAGATAGACCGACATGACCGAAATTCAGCCAGGAGGGTGTATGTGGTCACTGCCACCTAAGCCATCTGCGATACCTGTCGGAGGCACCGCAGGTGCGTTGCCACCCCGGAGACGAAGTAGAAATGTGTGAATGTAATTATATCGGCATTATGCTATTGCGATCAGACAATAATACAGAAACGCTACCTGGTAACAGACATAGGTAGAATTACTTTTCTTCAACATTAGATGTATGTACGTAGACATTATTTGTCTTTCAATTTCTTTATCAATATTATATGACAAGGTCACGTTACTAATATTTTGACGTCAAAGTTGAGCTCATAATAAACTTGTCGGCCGTACTTCAGTGTTCTACTTACAGATATTTGCCTAATAACGAGCGGGCAGGAGTTTCATGCTGGTATGCTCATAATTTATCATTTACATGGAGTCTCAAGGTACATTTTACAGAGAAGTAGAAAACGGTTATAAACAGTAGTTTTTTGGTTGCTTAAGCCTTGTCCCACTGTTGGACAAATTAATTAAAAGGGAGGGCTCCCTTTATAACCTGTTAGGACTTTGTGAACGCTTAATGTGCCTTTGATGGGTCAAGGCGGAGGACTCATTAAAGCGGTCGGACTATAGTTTCAATAAAAATCTGAAGGAAATACCGAGTTTATTAACGGTTGATCACTTTTCCTCCTTATGCCCTGAGTTTTAAGGTTGAAAAGTGGTCCACCGTCGCGTCGGTGAGCGCGGTAGTACCTACAAAACTTCTGAATTTCTCCAAGACCTTTTCAATAAGCTAGAAAACAATTCAAAAGTTAGACAGCGCAATATTAAGTTTTTTTTTCTTCTAAATAACAACAACAATTGTTGTCAACAGATGGCCTTTACAACTTGGGCGAGAAAGGACCCGTACAAAATGAAATAAACCGGGCTTTGGGTCGTAAATCATAGAAATAAGACGCGACTTACAATGTGTGTGTAATTTGTAGTTTATTGTCAAAATTATAAATGATGCAGAAGGTTCAAGCTATTTATAGGTATGTAACTATGTGGAATAGGGTTCGCTATGTAAAATTAGTTCGGTGAGAATTCAGAGATTATTTTCTTTCGCATTTGCCGTTTAGGAGGTATTGGCCAAAGGTGTTGGTGATTCTCTAGCCGTTATTTCAAATCATTTATGGACGGTGCGTTTTTGTCGCAATAAGATAGTTATAGCCGTGATATAGCTATACCCCGGAAGATAAGATTTATAACTATCTAACTAAACTAATCTAGAAAAATAAATATAAGTACTATATTTGATGCAAGAGCGAGCGAAGCACGCTCGGAACTTGGGGCACCCCGACACGGACAGGTTAGATTCGAAGTAACCTAACAAGAAGGCTGGCGGGGTCTTAGTTCGCTCGCTTCGCCCGCTCTCTAGTTACATACTTAAACCCAGCAGACAGAAATAGAAGCCGACGACGCATTAGTTTGGAGTCATTGGCTTTAATAAGATAGCAAAATGTAAATTTTTTTGGTTATAAAACACATTAAAATGTTTTTATACTTACTTCACTAGATTAGTCTATTAAGATATTTGTAAATCCTATCTTCAGGGATATAGCTATATCCTTAAGAATAGAACTATACCACGGCTATAACTTTTCTTAAAATATCTAGTACGAAATTTAAATTGAATAGTGCAGGAGCTAATTAATAGATAAGGAAGAGCTGCAGCTCCTGCAGCATCTATCACTGAAAAAAAAACCTTATTACCTAACTGTGTGACAGCAAAGATAGGCTTATGTTTTAACTAGACGAATCAACAGCTATTCAAAAGTTTAATAACAAGATCCGTCGATCCCGATGAACAACACTTTGTTAACAAAATTTCAACCCTCTCTTCTCTTGATACAGAAAATAAACTCGATAGGAGTTAACAATAGCGATATTTAAAGGCGTTAAATATTTAACAAGTGAGAAGTAGGTCGCCATCGTTAAGCCTCTCAAATTAACTGTGGACTTTGTATTCAGGAACAGAATTGATACTGTTAAGAGTTTGGAGTATGTTTGATCTATAACTTTATCATTTACTGGTTGTTGGCCGCGACTTTCGTCCGCGTGAAATGATTATAAATATAATTATTACTTCACTATTTGAATCGGATTTTGTTAACAATTGCAAAGGTTTTCATTTTTTTGCACGGATCCCTAAACCTTTTTCTAAAATAAACTAAGCCTAAGCTGCTCTTTATAACATCGTCTATCTGCCAGTAAAAGTCCCATCAAAATCGGTCCAGTCGAGATTAATCGGAACAAACAAACAAACAGAAAGACAGCAAACAGTTTTTTTTTGTTATAAGTACCGTATATACTTTCATATGCATTCAGTAAAAAACTGTTATTTTGAAATTCCAAACAGACAATTCAATTTTATTTATTTGTATGTATGTACAGATTTTAGAGGAAGGGTAGTATTTGGCTAGAGATTGAAAGTGCGACTGTGCAGAGTAAGTTGCTCGTATCTTCATGTCTGTAAAAGTCAGATTCAGAACCTGACTGTATGAATATCTAGCTTGAGAAAGAGACCAGTAACTGGTAGTCATAGATACAAAGCTAAGCATACTAATTCTGTCCTGCCGGAGGCTGTACGCCGGTGTCGTGCGGTCCATGGCCCTCTACGGGGCCCCCGTGTGCCCTGAGCATTCGGACGCGACCACTGAAGCTGGTCGCATGCCAGAGGGTCATGGCTATCCGGATGATCCGAGGATACCGCACGATCGCCGGTGAATCGGCCAACCTGCTTGCCGGATTGCTGCCCTGGGATCTGGAGGCGACTGCCCTCCAGCGCGTCTATGAGTGGCGCGTGGAGGCGCAGCGCCGGGGCGAATCCCTGCTGCCTCGACAAGTCGAGGCGCGGCGGGAAGAGCTCCGGCGCGATCTCAGGGCAGTATGGAGGGAACGACTGTCGCAACCGAGGTCCGGGCACGCCGCAATCGCGGCGGTAAGACCCCTCTTTGAGGAGTGGCTGGATAGGTGTCACGGCGTCCTGACCTACCGCGTGACGCAGGTCCTCACCGGACACGGAAGTTTCGGGAGGTACCTGTGTCATATGGGGAAGGAGGAAACGCCTGGGTGTCACCACTGCGAGGACCGCCCGGAGGACACGGTGGAGCATACGGTGCAGGACTGCCCCGCTTGGGCAGAGCACCGCCGTGTCCTCACGGCGGCGATAGGCGGAGACCTCTCGCGCCCGGCATTGGTCGAGGCCATGCTGCGGGGCGAGACGGAGTGGGAAGCGGTCGCCTCCTTCTGCGAAGCAGTCATGCTCGCGAAGGAGGAGGCGGGCCGCGTAAGGGAGAGGACAGCGTCCTCCCTCCACCCCAGCCGCAGTGGTAGAAGCCTACGGCGCCGGACGTCGGCAGACGATCTCCGGCCACCGTAGGCGCGGGCATGCGGGCGGCGAGTAATGGGCGACTCGCTGTCCGACCATGGACCATGCCCGGGTCGACGGCGCGTTGTGTTCCACGCGCGCCTCAAAGAGTGTCAGCATAATGACGGGGCCCCCCTCTAGAGGGCCAAAGCCTGCCGGGGTCGCGGGACTCATAGAATTACCGTGACCCTGGAACATAAAGGGCTATTGAAGGATACCGTGGATTTTAGTCAGTACAAGTCTGACAGCCCTGGGTGGGAGGACTCATTTGATGATTTTACCACGTTAAAAAAAAAAAAAAAGCATACTAATTCAAAAAGCATTTTGAGCGTGTCATGTTATGATATGATGTGATTTGATACGTGTTGTCCAATTTTAGGACACAGGCCTCTTTTGCCAGAGGGAGTGGGCTGTAAATGCTGTTATTCACCACGCGTGTCCAAAACATTACTTTTTTCAAACAAAGAATCTTTTCTTGGTTGCAGTTACACAAGTTCAATGTCAGGGTCTATAAATCCCCGGCCTAAAAAGTGACTGTAAATGAAGCATAGTCCAAGGTGGCTTTGTCTCAGTCATCTATAAAATAACCCCCATTATCCCCAACTTTCTTTATGGCCCTGCCAAACCGCTTTAATATTAATTAATCACCGAAAAAACTTGTATCCCAAATCCTAAAATCGCGATTAAGAAAATTAATGGTTTGCGAAAAAATGGCGGATCGGCGAACGGCTATAACTCATTATATGACGCTTGTGGATTGCTAATGGGCGGGAATCGATATCGGGGACAGAAATGGTTTTCCAATATTTTGTTGTTACTAGAACGTTTACTGAATACATTGAAAGATTGTTATGAGATTTTGAGTGTTGACGTTTTGTGTTGATTTTTTAGGATTACACACGCACAGAACGTCACCTGCTACGATCCTTTTGCCTCGTCTACGCAGATTACGAACTCAAATTGCGCAGTAACGTATTGAGAAATTCATGTGGGAAAAACACAATAACACTTTGCCCAAACTGGGAATCAAAGCCAAGACTTTATGCTTAGTAGTAGTGGATAGCGACTAACCAACGAGGCAGTTCAGACGCCGTACTCGTAACAATTAAATAATGGTTCAGTTTCTGTAATGACAACACCAGAAAGAAGCAAGACTTCTTGATAGAAGCATACCAACGAATGCTCGTTCTTCGTTTTCATTAATGTAGTATCTATTGTTCAAAAAGTACCTACTTTCTCTGCGGTGAGAAAATAAGAGGCAAATATTATATTTAATGCTGTCGGTTTCACAAATATAAAATGCACTCAAGGTGAAGAAAACCTCATTTCTCCAGCAAATATATCTTCCAGCTCATTTTAAATGCCTTTCCTGTCGTATTGTGGGTAATAAAACTTTTATAAACACCCTTTTTAAAGCCTCTGGCAACCCCAGACTTCACCGCACTGTGTTCATTGAAATAATAACGACTTTAATGGATTAACTTTTCTTTGTACAAGTCTTAAATAAGATATTAAAGTAAATATTATAGAGTTTTGTTAAAAGGTGTCCTATTGTTTATTAAAATTGGTTTTGTAAGTTTGTTTTTCTTTGAATTTCCGTGTTAATACTGAGAAAGGTGTAGTTTAGTTAATTCATCATCTGCCTAGCCTTTTTTAACTACTGTCAAAGATCTACAAATGACAGCCGGGACCAACGGCGTAACGTGCTTTCCGAGGCACGGGGGAAACTCGTTATGTAATGGGTGGTCACCCATCCACTGACCAACCTAGGCAAGCACGGCATAACCTGAAGATCTACCCGAGCGGCTGTTATTATTTAACCACGAGCTCCTCTATAGAGTATATTAATATTAAATGAAATATCTATACAATGCAGTAGATCTAATCGCAGCGTGCTATTGGACTAGGCTACTAATCTGCGGGACAATACCTGCACTACATATTCAGCCTGCTAGTTTGACTGGCGTTTTAAACCACCATAAGTAATATACTTCCATCGCTTCCATGCTTAGCAAATATATTGGTAAAGAAAAAAATATTTTGAAGGATATTTTATGGACATCCTGGTTACTGGCCACTGTTAGCCTGCGTCATTCCACCACTGGACAAAGGTTTCTCCATTCCAGTTCTTCCAATTAAATGCTAATGTGAACCACTGGTCGTTGATTTTGTTGTTGGTCGGTACATGCCCCTGAAATAATTTTTGCCTCCAGACTGTGAGACCAGCTTCTGTATATAAGCAGTGATGTGACCATCGGACTGCCAAGTCGTAGATCTTCAGTTCGAACCCAAGACTTCTGATTTTGACGCACTTCTGATTTTTCAGATTCATGTGCGTATTGTATAATTATCACTTGCTCCGGTGAAGGAGAACATCGTAAGGAAACCAAACCAGCATGCCTGAGAGATATTTCTCGACAGCATGTAAAGCCAAGTAAGAGGCCCATGGGCGGCATAAAAACTCTGATACCAGGTTAAGCACTAACCACACAAAAAAAAGAAAGAGCTTCTGTGAACAAGAAACTACACTTATTATTTCACGAAACGTCAGGAACTTCACGCAGTAAGACATTGATCGAGTGCCCTACACAAAAATAACCCAAAAAAGTAAAGTAAATTACACGTTTTGAGTAACAAATCGATGTGATTACGTAATTCATTATAACTGGGGTGGATGTGGCGAATACTGGCAGGTTGCGGCCATAAGGTTAGAGTTCATGGTGACGGACGCTGCTGGTCGTATTGCTAGTGGACGCTAGAGTGTGGGGCTCCGAAGTCAGAAGTTAATACATAAATAGTTGCTAAGTAAAAGATGTTTTGCTTTCTAATGGTAGGCAGAAAATAGTGTAAAACCAAGCAAAATATTTAGCGTCAGCATGCTTAATTAATACTCAATAGTTTTATTGAATCAGCTATAATGATGTGCACTTTCAAACGCTTCTTTTTGCTCCTTTTTAAAGTCTTACGGGAACAGATCATTATACCAGTAAAATTTAAAATAATAAGCATGAAAGGTAGTGATAACTGGCAGCTTAACGTCAGCTGCCAAGCTAAAACTTGTGACTACTATTCCGAGAGTTTCTTTTGAATCAACTTGAAGAAAACAGAAAACAGCACGCAAGCTCAGTGAGGGGCATGAACGGTTTTTACTCGACTACGCCGAAGCCAAAAGGAAGGGTATTTAGAGGTCTATGTATGTATGTTTGTATTTGCGTAAGTTCCTTTGTAGCGCCTAAACTATTCATCCGATTTTGATGAATAAGGTGTCAATCGATTCGTTATTATGGCCCGGGTAACAAAGGCCCCATATTAACCGACTTCAACAATACGAGGAGTCAATTGTACCTTGTCAACCCCGAATTTAAATAGAGCGTGATTTTATAGTAGTCTAGGTTTTTAGTTGTATGCCACACACATTCTTTTTGCAATAAAAGTTCCATATGGTACAATCCCTTATTTGTTTTGAACTAATTTGTTAATGCATATGTCCACCTTTACAGCTCTTCTCCTAGCCACACAACAGTATTTGATTTGATATGGCGTCGTATCACGCGAGCGCCGTATAAAGCCAGCGCCACACCGCTCGCCTGGGACACAATATTTAGGTTATTAGGTGTCAGACAAGCCTGCTGTTTGAACTGTTCATCTATTTCACCATAATTGTCACCTGGGTTCACGCTCCGTCTCAAATAGGTTTGTATAATGTTTGAAGATAAACGTGACAGGTGTTCCCAGGGCAGACGCACCTACATTTGTGTAAAATAATTATTAATAACATTGGCCACAGCCTGTGTTGTCCCACTGCGGGTCTAGGCCTTCCTTTATTAATTTCACACAACTCGATCCCGAGACGTATTGAGAAGTCAATCTGAATTAAAATAATTACAATTTAAAATAGTAACGATTTTAAAACAGCTGTGGGTTTTCCAAATAAAATAAATATCTATAAGTAACACACGGTGTACCATGTACACCAAGTTGTTGGGCAATAGCCAATACGGGTTAAACATTTTCGAGCTTCTAACTTATTTTGAAAAGAACTTGGACAATCGGGACCTGAGGAAAGAAGCGTTACATTGGACACTTTAAAGTAATCTGAAAGATAAGCGAATTGCTTTATCCCTTCAGTGCAATTTGAACCACATTTTGAACGCTCAAAAATCGAATCGACGAACATGAACACTCAAAAGCATAAAGCCTATAATGGTCCCACTTGTGGGACACAGGCCTCTTCTCCGTGAGAGGAAGTGGGCCGTAATCCACCACGCGAGCCCACTGTGGGTATGCGCAAAAGTCATAAACGTCATGCACACAGCGTCGAAATATCGAGAGCTTACAATAGTTGAAAAACACGGAAGATATTGCGTAAGTGAACTGTGTTTAAAGTCATAAAAGTTAATGTTTTAAAGCAATGTAGTAAGAAACAACCTCAATAAGTTGATCGACACTACAAAGTTACAGCTGTAAAAAACATTAATACATTACCCCACCGACAAAGTTTCGTTCTACATAGTATGTGGAATACTGCGGCATAGTTTCAGTTCTACCTTTTGGCACCGACGTAGTTTACTTAACGCTAAATGAAGCGGCGACATGGATGCCACATTGCCAACCTGCCAAGCGATGCCACGACGAGTTTCAGCTGAAACTTTAGCTTATGCAGCTAAAGAATTTCGGTAATGGAAAGGTTCATCTCTGGGGGCATTAGCCTTCAAGAGTTTCGATACTATAGTCTTGATGCAGAACGCCCGATTGACAAAACGTTATGTTGAAATAAAAAGTCAAATTTTTGCAGAATGTTTGACAGATTGGACGTCCATCTTTCTGACTTTCCAACATCTTTTATGTAGATATTTTGCATCGTGTTATGCGTCATAACCGATTAAATACATGTCCGGCGCTCCTTCGTCAGTCTCCGCTACCTCTTGCTGACTCACAAATATTTTGACTACGGCCTGGGCAATTCGGAGTGCAATGGTTCTAAGTAACAGTGAAAATCTTTGATCTTAACTAAGTCCATTTTTAAGGTAATGTTCGTTGTTGTCATTAAGATATGTAAGATGTAAAAATCTCATCCCAGATTCTTAGCTTGTAATCATTGTATAGAATTTATATCCTCATAATTTCTTCTAACTCCGTCATGCTTTTAAGCAAGCACAAATTTGCCCATCAGCTTTCTTTTTGCAATTCACAAACTAACAACCAAAATCACAAAACTTCCTACTTTACCGCAGTCGCGTAAAACTAAGTAATCACGAAAAATAAACTTGTTTAAGAAAACAGCCAACTTTTTCTAGAACTACCGACCATTTATGAGTGTATGACAGAGATATACAATCCAGGATTTGTTCAGTATTTTCTGCTGCACGTTAAAATGTAGTAGTCAGGTAATCTAGCGAGGAACGTAAGTTTCCAACTCTGATTAATATTCGGACGTCGTAGAATTGCTTATTTTCTTTTTACGGAAAATTTACTTTATGCGACGATGTTGTGTGTCTTTTGTATTATTTAAATTATAATAGCTTACTTTACTTGTAGATTTCTGCACGAAGATTTGCAGTAGAAAATTAACATATTTTGTGGTGTTCATGTGGCGAAATGTGGGTGAACAATAGTACACTTCTGCTTAACCTTTCCTTCTAGAATTACAGGCTTCGTGTTATTTTTGTATGAGTTGCTGCATTTTCTACGGTCAGATCATAAAAGCGTGACTATTAAACACGTGAACACCAAAACCAATGAAACGGTATTTCTGAAAAACAATTACATAAGCCATAAGCCAGAAAATCAGTCCAATCCCAAAACCGAACATTTTTAGAATATTATTAACGTGGTCCGTTAGCGAAATAGCAAACGCTGACGTAGCATACGATAGTCGCTCCAATAAAAATCTAATCAGCTACTTCTAATTAGATTAATATCAGAAAAACAGACGATCAAATGGGACTGACCTAGAATATTTTATTACTTGTCACTCTGAATCAGACAGTGTCCTAATATGGACCTTTAACTTGTAAGCGACCATCCCTCAAATACGCTTTTATTTTATTCGACGAATAAGAACGCGAACAAATGATCGCGAGGATCGCTAATTCAGAACTATTTTTTCGTTCCATTTAGAACACAGGGTCAAGTTCTTAAATCCAATCACGCCTACAATTAAATCAATACATTTAACAATACACACAGTTAACCATCTGTAGTTGTTTATATTTCATTACTGACTAGCAAGCTAGCCAACGCCCCGTTCGCGACCTCAGGTTTTACGATTTACGGCAAGAGACACGCGCGTGTGGCACTTGTTTTCCCCTGTGTCAACCTTTGCGATGACTCATGGCATGCTGTACGCAACTTTTTTCATTTGTTTTCTCCGCAGACGCTGTGGCTACACGCTTGTCGCTTGAGCGAGTAGGTAGTGGCCAAGCGATAAGCGCGGCACTGCCCCGATCGTGACCAGCGCGTTGCGGACAGCATTATCTAGGGCTAAGATGCGAATTTGTATGGACTAGGCTTATCTGGGCTGGGAGATTAGAGTGTAATGAAGCTTGTTGCTTAATTGGGTACGTAGAATTGTGTTGCTATGACATTTTTATTGCAACAACTGGTCTATCATTTTATATGAATAGAGGTTGCCATATTTCGTGCTATGATTCTTCGTTGATCTAATTTATCTACTTTTAATTGTCTTTTGCCATAGGTTTGTCAAGGTTGGGTATAGGAACATCTACTTTTATAATAATATCTAACACAAATTTGTATCGAAATCCAAATCCTTTTTTGATAAGACCGCTTTTTTTGATAAGGTCCAAACTGCAACGTTGAAACTATACAACAAAGCGGCAATAAAGCATTATTTACAACAAAGATTTTACGCATCATTTACCTTATGAACTCTATTTGTCGCCATCAAATATCTATAGTAAGTATTTGACAAGCCCGCCACAATATTCCCAAACCACTGCAGCTCCTGAAAGCCTGAATTTGATTCAGGCTTTCAGGAGCTGCAGTGGCGACAACCAAAAAAGCGCCGAGACAATGAAGCTCGACGAGTCCCAAAGAAGTCCCAGAGAAACAATTTAATTGTCTTGGATCAGCAAATAAATTAATCAGAAAATAATAGCGGAGGAGTAGGAAATGCATAATTTCCACTTCCCTCCATATCAGCAGGAGTCCGAACAAAACAAGGTCAATAAGCACAAAGGGACGTTTACAACTGGGATACCTCCAGTACATAGCACCACGGATAAATATTATCATTCATATTAAGGTCCTTAGCTGTGAGCACATATTTTTGATTCAAATACCACGAATAATACAATATTCCATCGTAAGTAAGCAACCAAACTAATCTCTGTTCTGTAGACTTTACAAAACCGAAGTTTAGAACTCACCTACCTCGTTTAAAATTTTCTTAGCTCTTTTGTCATACGCAACAAAACGAATGACTCGGGAAAAATGATATCACTTGACTGCAACCAAGACAAAGACCCGTTAGAACCCAGTTATACTCTCCCAGTTGAATTTAACGAAGCGGTAACAATTTGTAAATGTTCCCGGAGTATAGTTGACCGAATAATTTGTTGCTTTACTTGACAGTGGATGCAGTTACTGTCACACGTTACCGCACTGTTTGTTGTGTTGGATATTGTTATAGTGTAGCTGTTTTGGTTGTGCATTGACATAAGTAAACAAAAATATAACGTAAGGGAGAAACTCCACGCCCAGGTCTGTGTTTTTGATAGCAATAACATGGGAATATTCAAGTCCTGAGGGAATAGGTTACACAGTATTGAGGGCCCTCGCAAATGTTTGCAGCGAAGTGCAGTATCGACGACTATTGCTTGACATGACGTGAGGTGGTGGTTATCATAACATCATAACACCAGCCTGTAATCTCCGAAGGATTAGGCAGAGGTGTACCTGATCGTACACTCACATTTCGCCAGTTATGCTTGCCCTATGTAATAGGGGGCCATCAACATTGCAAAAATCCAGACTGTGGCTGCTACTGAGAAATTCCTAGTGAAAAAACCCAATAACATTTTGCCCGACCTTGGAATCGAACCCAGGACCATCAGGAAATTCATGAAAAAATCTAAATATTTGACAGCTTTTCTTGACGTTGCCAACTTATAGACTACGCTAGCAGTAACCGAAAACAGCTCCAACTCTAAATATTGCAAGTGCTATGTTTGTAAAGTCGTCATGTATGCATTGTCGAATTTAAACACCTAGTCATCAGGTACCGAAGCTTTAGACATCCTAAGACAATCCAACACGGCATGAAAACTAACAACTTGTTCTTTTCCAGTCGCACGCTAATAGTTCCCCCATATATGACGTAAGCAAACCGCAAGGCGGTGCTTTGAACCCACACACTAGGAATATGTTAGTGGTGTGTAGTTCACTGCAGTGACCGTGGCTTGAACCGAACCGCCATCTTTACTAATTCATTACAGTTGGAACAGCTGGTTGATTGTGGACTAATGGATATGTTATTCAATCACTGCTTTAAACTTACACGGTTTAAACTAAACTTATATTGTCACTTACGGGATATCTTCCGTGATTATTAATTATTGTGAGCTTCCGATATTTCGGCGCTCGTAATAACGCGCTCTCGTTGGTTACCCTTCGAGTACGGAACCCTAAGAACGGACTCTGGACTTAGATTGACATAAGCAAGGAATCGCATCGCTTAGAAAAAAAAGGTTATCGTTAAAAATTCTTATGTAGTTGTTGTCAATTGCCAACAACCAATAGAACATTACTATAATTATAGTGTTATTTTATAGGTTTTAATCTTGATTCTACGCTCCTAAAACTTTTATTTTTGTTTTCGAGGAATATGTCGTGTTTGTATAAACAAGCATAAGTTCAGTATACTCATACATAATACCAAGCTTCTATTGACCCTATTTCATGTTAAGTCGAAGCTTCTGCCAACTGGTGTAGGTTCTAATCTATAAATTTTTGTGTTGTTCGATGTTCTTTTTATTGGAATCCGAAGAGAATGCCAAGTGGCCTCTGGCTGGTGTCCCTAACTTTCAAAGTAACTAGATTGCTACAGGATTGTGTAGTTTGATTAGTTTAAGTGATAAGTTTAGTAGAAACACCATTATTTACTCTATCCGGGTCGAAGGACCTTGGTTTTAAAATCTAGTTACGACTGGACAAACGGATATTTTTTCTTTCTCTCCTATATAAAAACAGTGTATTTAGTTATTCGTTTTTTTGCAGATATTGATGTCGACACTATCTTTTCTATGCTCACTTAGCCTTGCTTCGTGATTATTCTGAAATCCGCGTTTAAGAAAGGCCGGGAATGATGATTTTAAAAAAAATCGTAACGCTTGTTTTGTTTCAGTAATTTGTTTTGACTTAAATGGTGTAAGGTTCATTTGTAATACGGTTTATTGTATGTAGCACAGGACTTATCACGTGTGGCGACGCTTGGGGGACGCCTATCTCCAGCAGCGAACGTTTGCGATTGATGTGATGATGGTGATTATTAATTTGTCAATTGCTGCTTTTGGCATACTAGTTTTACATAGATTAGCCGTGGAGTGGAGTTGAGTTTCCACCATAATTTATTGCAAAGAGGTAAAGTTTGTAAGTTTGCGTGTAGAAGGTAATCTCCGAAACTACTTATTCAATTTCGAAAATTCATTCACTGAAGGAAAGCTACACTATTGCAGAGTGCCATAGTGGATAAATAACAAGCAAGCAAGACTTTGGCCGATGTATTAACCAATAACGTTTGTCTACCACAGCCTACGTATCTTTAGCCGTCACACTTTGCCCACCAAACACCCTTTTCCTAATACGCACACACACATAGGTCCTCATTTAGTGTAAATATTTTCATGCAGGAAGAGTTGCACAAGAGACGCATAGACGTCGTTCCGGCTAGACTCCGTGGCGCGGCAGAGAGCCAACTTCACCCCATGTTGTGAAGAGATGACGGTTTTAGGTAATGTGGCATGTGACTAGGAGACAGTTGTGTTTATAATATAACAAAAAAAACTGTGCGTCATTTCCCGACAGGTTAAGAAGTTTTATGCTCATGCAATCAATGCGAAAAAGACTTCATTTGCCTCTTCTCGGATGAGGCAATTCGACGCTGAGCAGAACTTAATTCGATGAATGTTCTGATACGTGATCGACTCAAGCCAATGCAATGGTGTGCAGTCACTCCACTTACAGTGCGGCCACACACCGGCCACAATACCAAGGAGCGTAGCCTAGCTGTGATTTCAGTATAGCACTGTGCTATGAATGAGCTAGTCTTTTTTTTTGTACTTGTTTGATATGGATTTACGAGTACCTATTCTGAGTTTAGTCTTTGTAAGTTTAACTACATTTGATTAGGCTCCTTTTAAAGATATCTAAAAAAATAAAAATGATGACTTAACACCTGCAGTCAGTCTGTACCTACTTCTGATCCATATTAATAGTATGAATGATTATATTTTCATGGAATACTGAGTCACAATTAGATACAGCTTTTCGTCAAAAAGATCCTGTAAGAACCGCACGTATTGATTGAACTAACTTCAACTCGACTGTGCTGCCTGGAAAACAGCCAAGTTCGTCGCAACACAGTATGAAAAAGTAATCTAGTGTTTTTACAAAACCCTAAACTTTTAATTGCACGGCAACACGAGATTTACACATTTCTGCAGAACTAACAAAAAACCAACAAAAAAAGTTTACGTTTAAAACTCTATGCCTGGATAGTTTCTTTTTTTATTTCAACATTGGAACATAGCTTCAGATAGTTTTCAATTTGGAACTAGATTTTCTTTATGGTCTATATATTTTGATTTTGGTAATATAAACTTCTTCGTAAGAGAGTTTTCTGTCGATAAAAGCTTGTTTATTGCTTGAATGATCATTGAATTTTGTTTCCGATGAATTATCTAGTCGATGTTTAAAAAAAATGAGTTTCGAAAGAAAATTATTGATCAAATAACAAACTGGTGTCGTAGTTGATTTTACGATTAAGAATTCTCTAAATCATCATCATCGTCATCAGCCAACAACATACCACTGCTAGACATAGGCGTCCTCAATCGCACGGCAGTCAACCCGATTCTCAGCAACTCTCAACCAGTTGCTACCGGCCACCCTGTGAAGATCGTCACTCCACCGAGCCTGAGGGCGTCCCTTAACGTTTAACCTTACGTTTGCCGATAAGCGGTCTAATTCTCTAAATATAATCTCTAAAATATTTGGCATATTTCATAGAAATCGCCATAAAGTAAAGGGATAATCTGTTGTCATCGTGCCATAACAGAGAACCTAGACAAATTAGCACTCGAGAGCGACAAATATGACGGAAAAGATTAAAAATGTGTAGATTGACATAAGCTAACGAAAAGTTTAATTCAATCTTGTTTACGAACAATACGAAATTCAACGAAAACGACTGTCACTTGTTCATGCTCTCTGGTCATTTTTGGCCAGCACCTAGGTATTTCAGATTTTCTTAGAAAATTAGACCAATATTTGAGCACTTCAGCCAGACGTAACGACGGTCGTAAGCACCTTCGTGTTACCTATCTCCGGCCACTCGGAAGGGTTGCCATAAATCTGCCGGCGCCATGATAGACGCCCAATAATGGCACACGAAGGAATTCTCGCAAACCAACAGTTTTGCGTCGTGGCCACGCATATATCGGAGAATTATGGATTGAGGATGATGTTATATCGATCACGATGTGTTTATGGTCTTTGTTTAGCTGGTTAAGACCATTTCGATGATATAGGGATCATTTTGCCCGCCTGCATAAACAGCCTATAATGTCCCCACTGCTGGGACACACGGCTTCCTTTAAAGAGGGGGAATGGGCTATAATCCATCACGCGGGCCCAGTGCGGTTTGCTAGATATCACATGTTTACGAATTTTTGGGCCTAGGACATGTCGGTTTCCTCACAATGTTTTCCTTCACCGTTTTGAGAGCAGTGGTGATGTAATAAATTACACAAAGTAATGCGCCTGCCTGGGTTCGAACGCACGACTTACTGTGAGTACTCGGGCCGCCACCATTGGGCCACCGCTGCTCTCACTGGGCCACCGCTGCTCTCACGCCCGCCTTACCTCTGCCATTTTTTTATTAAAAAAAAATCCATGCATATCAAAGTTATAATCTTAGTGATCAGTACAACTTTGAAAGCTTATATTTATAAACCTATACCTACAAATACAGAATATTATAACACTATAATTCTAACAACTTTAATCTGCTAACTGCTGCGGATTCGACCAACTTCAGTAGCAGTGTTATTCTGCGATTAAATCCTTTTTTATTAAAGAGTAAAAAGTATTTTTGTTTTGTCTAATGTACCCTCAGTCTCTTACAGTACCGATGGGAGTTGTCTTCATAAGCTATAACAACGCAAATATGGTAAAGTTTAAACTTTATTACGCTACTCGTAACATAATATTGCCTTTAAACAAACTTCTTACAAGTTTCCAAGGATAACGGAGTTCTGAAAAAAAAAACAAAAAAAAAACCTGCCAAGTGCGAGTCGTACTCGCGCATGAAGGGTTCCGTAACATCGTAGTAGGGGAGCCTCCTTTAATTTTAATTTATTTTTGTTATATTTGTTGTTATAGCGGCAGATAGGCAGTCGCTCCATGTAAAATACTGGTATACAGCTGCATCCGGTTAGACTGGAAGCCGACCCCAATATAGTTGGGAAAAGGCTAGGCAGATGATGATGTTGTTATAGCGGCAACAGTAATATACATTCTGTGAAAGTTCAACTGTCTACTATTACGGATCATGAGATACAGCCCGCTGACAAACAGACGGATGGACGGACGTAGTAATAGGGTCCCGTTGGTTACCCTTCGGCTATGGAACTCTGAAAACAAGAATATTTTTAAATAAAAAATCGGGCTAGTAGTACTTCTCCATACTCAGTAGGCCCATGCAGTTTAATAAGATCCTTTGCCAGTCGCTTAACTTTATACTACAATCTTTCAATGTTTGTTAGGTTAGGTAAGGTCCCAGACGTACGTGAAGCAAAAATCAAAGCTTATAATATTACGCGAGAGCTTCACGAAGTAAGGGCCCTGTCAGACGTGGGAGCCGGCAGCCGGCGACACCCGACTACGGCAAACACATTAGAGACACTCCGCACTGACGGAACAAGTGTACCGGTGTAGCCGGCTTAGTACAAGTATGATATTTCAAGGACGAAATGTTGAGGCTGGTTTGGTAAGGAATACCGGTTTCAATAGAGAGATTATTTTTCTTCAGAAATTGAACAGTGGCGAAAGTAACTCAATCTGCCTATTTGTCTGTCCTTATGTGTGCTTGTCGGTCTGCCAGTCTGTCTGTCTGCCTGTCTATCTGCCTGTCTGTCATTCTGTCTGCTTGCCTGTCTGTCTGTCTGCTTGCCTGTCTGTCTGTCTGTTACTTTTTCACGAGTGAACAGATTAAAATTTTTGGCGTATAGTTATCCGACGGCCAGTATTAGGACGAAAGATACTTTTTATTCCGACCTACGTTTACGTGGGATACTGTCCCACTTCGAGTATGTTTGTGTTAAAGCTTGTTTGTATACAAGGTGTAACATAATAAGCGCTGGACCTCCCGGTCTCTCGGACCATGGAACTCAATAACTTTTGCACTTCGAGTTCTTGAAATTAGAAAAAAAGGACTTTGTATAGGAACTGATGCAATCAGCTGATCAACATATATGCTAACACTAAGGAAAAAGTTATGAATTTCCAAAAGTCGACCACACGTGAGATGACTTGTGTTTATTACGTTACACCCTGTATACAATACTAGTTTTAGTATATGCGGAACCTGAAACACGTGTATTTTATGAAAAATCACAAAGTTATAAGCTTGTTCTGTTACCTGGTTGTCCGCTCAAAAACGTGGTTACCACGCTGTGCCGCCGCGCGCGCGCCTCTATCGACGTTTTGAGCTCATTGATAATAACAATTTGGCAGTAGGTACCTATATGATTGCTGTAGGTACTTAGTGTCGCTCGGTGTCCAACTTGTAGCCATTATTAAATATTTTTGGGATAAAATATAATATGGTTTGAAAATTATTGGAATCGATTCAGTTACTTATTCTGAAAAACCATATTCAGGTTTCGCATATACTAAAAATAATGTTGTATATGGTAACACTAAGGAAAAAATTATGAATTTATTATGTTACACCCTGTATATAAGCTTTATACTTATCTAACGCCAATACTAGGAAGTACTCTTGACCATTTCGCACTTATCGGAATTCAATTAATAGTAAGTAGTCCTTGATAAAGAGAGGTTTATTCAATCAAGCATTACTTAGAGGAATCCATTGTTCAAATTATTTGGTCAAGGGATCTTACACTTAAGTAAGAAGTTACCCAACTCAACGATTGATTGATTAATTGGTGGTATAAAGAAAATTTTCGAACGGTTAAAAGCTAACATAACATAACATCACGCCTGTAATCCCCGAAGGCTTAAGCAAAGGTGTACCTAATAGTACACCCACATACGCGACACCCGACTACGGCAAACACATTAGAGACACGCCACACTGACGGAACAAGTGTACCGGTGTAGCCGGCGTAGTACAAGTATGATATTTCAAGGACGAAATGTTGAGGCTGGTTTGGTAAGGAATACCGGTTTTAATAGAGAGATTGTTTTTCTTCAGAAATTGAACAGTGGCGAAAGTAACTCAGTTTGCCTATTTGTCTGTCCGTATGTCTGTCTGTCCTTATGTGTGCTTGTCGGTCTGCCAGTCTGTCTGCCTGTCTGTCATTCTGTCTGCTTGCCTGTCTGTCTGTCTGCTTGCCTGTCTGTCTGTCTGTTACTTTTTCACAAGCGAACAAATTTTTGGCGTATAGTTATCCGACGGCCAGTATTAGGACGAAAGATACTTTTTATTCCGGCATTACCTACCTACGTTTTCGTGGAATAATGTCCCACTTCGAGTATGTTTGTGTTAAAGCTTGTTTGTTTACAAGGTGTAACATAATAAAAAGCGCTGGACCTCCCGGTCTCTCGGACCATGGAACTCAATAACTTTTGCACTTCGAGTTCTTGAAATTAGAAAAAAAGGACTTTGTATAGGAACTGATGCAATCAGCTGATCAACATATATGCTAACACTAAGGAAAAAGTTATGAATTTCCAAAAGTCGACCACACGTGAGATGACTTGTGTTTATTATGTTACACCCTGTATACAATATTAGTTTTAGTATATGCGGAACTTGAAACACGTGTATTTTATGTAAAGAATCTATATACAGAATTTCAAAACTGTATCATGAAAAATCACAGAGTTATAAGCTTGTTCTGTTACCTGGTTGTCCGCTCAAAAACGTGGTTACCACGCTGTGCCGCCGTGAGCTCATTGATAATAACATTTTGGCAGTAGGTACCTAAATGATTGCGATAGGTACTTAGTGTCACTCGGTGTCCAACTTGTAGCTTTTATTAAATATTTTTGGGATAAAATATAATATGGTTTAAAAATTATTGGAATCGATTCAGTTACTTATTCTGAAAAACCATATTCAGGTTTCGCATATACTAAAAATAATGTTGTATATGGTAACACTATGGAAAAAATTATGAATTTATTATGTTACACCCTGTATATAAGCTTTATACTTATCTAACGCCAATACTAGGAAGTACTCTTGACCATTTCGCACTTATCGGAATTCAATTAATAGTAAGTAGTCCTTGATAAAGAGAGGTTTATTCAATCAAGTATTACTTAGAGGAATCCATTGTTCAAATTATTTGGTCAAGGGATCTTACACTTAAGTAAGAAGTTACCCAACTCAACGATTGATTGATTAATTGGTGGTATAAAGAAAATTTTCGAACGGTTAAAAGCTAACATAACATAACATCACGCCTGTAATCCCCGAAGGGTTAAGCAAAGGTGTACCTAATAGTACACCCACATATCGCCAGTTATGTTTTGAAGTCTTATGTAATAGGGGGCGAGCCTATTGCCGTCAACCGGGCACAAATCAAGACTGTGGCTGCTGCTTAGAAATTCCCGATGGAAAACCCAATAACACATTACCCGACCTGGGAATCGAACTCAGGATCTCATGCTCAGCAGTTGCGCGTGCGACCGCTAGACAAATGAGGCAGTCCTAGTAATAATATAAATTGTTACAAAGCAACACATTTTAAACGCTATAAACGTTTCTGATTCTTCTTCAAATACAAATATTTTCCATATAAACTCGACAGTAGACGTCAAAGGGAACACAGTCCACTGGCTTGCACAACCTCTCGCCAATACTCCCAGTATTTCATTGTGAAACCATTCAAGTTTGCAAACTTGAAAGCTGAATAAAACGTAATAAAATTTGTATGGTTGTTTGAAGTAGGAAAGGCGAATTGTGTATTTTGGTTCTGATGTTGACTCGTCTTGCGGGCTTTTTTGAAGTTATTTTCAATCAGTAATAGACGGTCGTGTGAAAAGGCTTTCTGATTGCCTGTTAGAAAGAAAACTGTCAACTTTGCAATGCTTTTTAGGCTTGCTTTTCTGATGTTTGGAGTACGACAGTAGTTTTATGTAAAAATACTGACATCAACTAAGTAGGTACTAGAAGCATTAACAAATAGAGACACGGTGGTGGTATTTGTCACTAAAACAACTGTTCTTGCTAACATTTGGTCTAAAATATATTTTTTTAACTTATATTATATCTTAAAAATCTGCTACTAAAATTAATATCTTCAAAACTATTTATATTGCATACACCAGTAAAGGTACACTTTCATATAATCTCATAATAACGCAATAGCTCGTAATTATTCCTAGAGAGTGCTACGCTAACCTCGTAGCGCGTAGCTCCGCTACGCCGTAGCTCGTAGCGGGCTCAGGTTGCTACAGCCTTCATACGTCACAGCTAGCAGGTAAGCACTAGAATAATATGAGGATTATGTACATGGTTTATATGCAGGAATAGTGTTAGTTTCAGTATAATGGGCTGGATATACCGGGACGTGGGTTATCGTTTAGCATGCGATTATGAACTGTACGAGTAGTAGTTCAACTACGTTATACTATAGAGGTTACATCCATTATCATTAGTGAATATACAGAATGGGCACCTCTTTTACTTAAAACTCTGAAACAAAACAAATATATTTGAAATCTGCCACTAATGTATATATAAACACATGCTACTCAACATATAATTTTCACAATAAACTGTCTATGACCGTCATACGTGAATTTCAAAATGAAATCCATTTATACCACAGACCATTTTGATGTAACAGTGCCTAACACAAGCCATTACGTAGGTTAGGACCTGTTACGTGGGATAATATTCACAGGAGAACAATGAAACCACAGCAGGTACGCTAGTACTGCAATTTACAGGTCCCAAACGACACATTCTGGCCAAAAGGAATAAAAGCAAAGGGGAATGTAGAAACATTGACTTCTGGAGAATACATTGTCATAACTACTTCAATCAGAATACAAATATGGGTATTTTGTTTTCACGTGTACAGTAGTCTATGTACACTATAATGGCTTTTACCCGATTTGATGGTGCTGTTTACTAACTACTTTATCTTCGCAGAGTGGTTGGTAGGAGCTGAATGATTTGTTCAAAATCCAGTTGAACGGCGTGCAATTGACCAGGACTATGTGCAGGACTCTCTCTAGGCTGACGAATTATTACTAGACTTAATGAAGTAGGTATCTGACAGGGGAGCTACCCGAAACTAATCAGGAGGAACTACCAAATATTATTAATATATTATGTTCTTAATATGATGTAGTCGATAGAAATTATGGGCACAAGGCTGGGTAATAATCCGAGTTTTAATGTCTGGTTGTTTATCGTGTTTCCTTTGTAATCCTGTCAAGTGTCCCACTGCTGGGCAAAGACCTTTCTTTCCTCCTTTCTTTTCGATATCTGGCCATGTTCGTTCCGCAAACAAGATCAGATCGTCACAACAGCATCGCCGCCACCTCGGCGGTGATTTTATCCATCTGGTGTCCCGTGAATGACGATCGGTGCCTAGTTGCCCACCTCGTTCAGAAAAGTTATTAAAATCAGCGATTTATTTTACTTCCCATGACTTCTTTTATCTCACCAAAAGATTCCCCTATCCGGTTGACCAACGATGCGGTTAAACTGCCTCTACTTATTTGTAAGCATCTCTGTACAATAAGTAAAGCACGTCTTTGGATAATAAACTCATTGGTATGCAATAAGGAGGCGCGGGAGGAATCCGTAATGGTAAAGCGGTTAACCGCAGTACTGACCGGGTTTGTGGCTGGGCCGGTTATTTACTTCAGGTGAGGTTAGGGTGGGGACACGGAGGTGAAATATCCGCCGGTTAAAGTGAGTGTGGTTGTACTGGTGACAAGATAAACTGACGAGCTGGTGTAGGCCGGGGGAATCCGTTGAATGCATCGCGATAAGCACAGGACTAGTCGTTTTAATATAATAATTTTAATGATAAAGTTGGTCATCATTTTGAAATTTGTTTCAACGAGACAGTTGAGCAGCATCCTAACCAAAGCGATCATCGCATAAACACGTGATCTTAATGTGACACTTTTTAACACAATTCAATATGATACATTTTTTATTATTATGAAACTCGCTATGCGCGTCTAGATCATCTCACCACCTCTTTCTATGCCGGCCTCGGCGGCGCCATCCATCCTCAGGCACCCATCGTGTGGAGACCTTTACCCAGCGGTTCTTAAACATGCGGCTCACGTTACCTGCCCATTCCCTTTAGAGCCTGGCAGCCTTATTGGCGCAGGAGAATAGTACCTAGAAGGATATGGCCGAGGCCTTTACCCAGCAGTAGGACATACAAGGATATAAAAAAAATAACCGATCGAGTTAATTTAATTAATAATTAAATTAACTCGAATTTTTATTATTTTTTAATTTTTTGCTTCGGTTAGGACGCGTCGTAATGAACAAACTGAGTTGAAAGGAACTTCAGCTAACCATATTCAACGATGCGACGGTAAGAACGCTTTTTAGCCACATTTTTACAACGTTCGTTTCTGAAGAATATTAATACAGTTTTAAAACCGTACAAACCGAGTAAAGTTTCATAAACGTTCTATAAAAAGGTCAAAGAAAAATTAATTTAATAAAGTGTACGGCAAAAAAAGTACAGTTTACATAACAAATGTTGATATTTACTTCAACGGTACCGTCAGCAGACAAATGTTAAGCTAACAAAGAGTATGGATAGTAAAAAACATCGTCCTGTAATTTATTTGTTGCTTGTTGGAAAGGATAAAAGGGTTTATTTAGGGAAATTATATATAACACAAGGGACTTCCCCTGTTTGACGTTTTAAGTGGAAACATGGATCCTGATGCTGTCCTTGATGATGCTTGATTCAATCTATACGTATCTAATCTATTTGTAATTTCAAAATAACGCTTTTTTACTGAAAGCATATACGGTACTTATAAATACCTTCTTAAAATTGTGTCTGTGTGTTTGTTCCTGCTAATCTCCGAAACGGCTTGACTGATTTTGGCGGGACTTTTATTGGCAGATAACTGATGTTGTAAGGAGTAACTTAGGCTTCTATTTTAGATAAAGGATTAGGCTTCCGTGCAAAAACAAATAAAACCCTTGGAACTGTTAACAGAATCCAAAGAATCAATTTTATGAATATTTACGCGGGCGACGGTCGCGGGTAACAGCTAGTATTATAATACTGTAAAATCTCATACAGTTATAAATAGAAAAGCAACTCTGTAGGTGAAAAGTGAAGGGTCTTAAGTCACATTTTATAAAGCATTCAGTAGAGGTCTTTAACCTTTTGAACGCGAGAGCATAAACGCACGCGTGTGCCGTCCACGCTAAACTAGAATTTCACCTACCATTTTGTCACATATTTGTGTCGTTTGGCGTATAGGGCACGCGCTTGCATGTGACACATGCGCGTATATGTGTCAGTGGTGGTCAAAAGGTTAAAGATGTCCATACCTAATTCTGAATTAGAATCATTAAAAATATAAAAATGTCAAAAAATGGACTTAAGGTCATATAGCTTTCACATACAGAACTCAGCAGGCTGCACAGCGGACATGCGTAAGTACATATCGTCACTGAAACTAATAATAAATAATAATGATGTCAAATCATTTTCCCTATAACTTCCTCTGACCTACTTATCAAGGGATGTGCGCAGCTACCGCACAACCGCAAATTAATCACATTAGTCGCTAAACCTAGAATATTACGACATAAACTGTTGAACTTAACATGTCGGGTATTAAGTTAGAGTTATCTTGATTTAGTTTGTAGGTTACGAGTTCTCGATTAAGTTTCAGTTGAATTTGGGTGAGAATTTGAAGTGGATTTAAAAGGTGAAGTGATTGGAAAGTTGGATAATATGTATTTTGTCCCGTTTATCTGGGCCTACTCTTCATCATCATCTGCCTAGCTTTTCCCCAACTATGTTGGAGAATACCAGTATTTTACCTCTGACCTCCACAAACCATTTAGTACTGGGTAATACGATACCCGTTGGTAAGACTGGTTGTCAGACTTTCGGGCCACTGACTACCCGTAACGTTAGTCAAAGATCTACAATTGAGAGCCGAGACCAACGGCTTAACGTGCTTTCTAAGGCACAGATGAAACTCGGTATGTAATGGGTGATCACCCATCCACGGACCAACCTAGGTTAGCATGGCTTAACCTAAAGATCGACCCGAGTCGCTGTTATTATTTAGCCACGAGATCCTCTTTATCTGGGCCTACTTTTTGTCCACGACGCTACTCAAAAGTAACGTGTAACGAATGGTCAGCATGTCTCAGGAGTAGCATTTTAATGGAGTTCCGTATACGATGCCACTTCTTAACTTGATACTAACGTTTTACTAACGTATTACTAACGTGTTACTAACGTGTTACTAACGTATTACTAACGTGCTACTAACGTGTTACTAACATCTTACTAAAGTGTTACTAACTAGTTCGTAATTGGTTACTACTTTGATTTTTCCTTTTGAGTAGCATCGTGGACAGATATTTAGACCGATCGATAGATAGATCTATGAGCTTCCAAACCTACTCTGTCTGAAAAAAACATTTAATTCTTCATAAAATAGGTCCCCACCTACAGGTGGACCTAATTTTATAAGATGCGATATGTCATAATTAGATTTTTATTTTATAAATTAAGAACTAGAGATCGTTAGACACATTGCTGAGCAAATAGATTGAAAGTTGCAGTATGACGTAAATTAGAACACAATTTCAAGCAAGAACAAAATCAGCATGAAAACGTTTTACTCAAAGAAATATCTCAAAAATCAGAAGATTATGTAATTAGCATAATCTTTCTACCTTTCAGAGTTTCAGAAATCTTTTCTTAGATTTAGAAACCACGCCCTCAAGCGATACCTAATTCATTAGACCAGACAACTCCTAATTGAGGGAGTGACACAGTTACATGATAATTTTACTGTCTGTGTACACTGGGCCCAAGTATTTGGTTTACAGTTTATATGTGTGGGTGAAGTCATAGTTATGCACACAAATACAAAATAAAACGAGCGAGCTCAGTTTTTATTAGTGTGCGTGTGGCACATCAATTACCATATACCAATATATAGTCATCATTCACTTATGATGCTGAAGGAGATATAATATTTTGCATGATGTTAATATAGCAATCGTGGCACAATGGCTATCGTCTTTGGTCACTGAACGAGAAGTCGTAAGTTCAAATCATGCATGCAAAATAGTATATTATTTTTCTTTTTGTATTCATTATTTTGTTAAAACATTACTTAAAGTAGAATTTATAACAATTCCAACGTTTGAGACAAACATTGAACTCTCAGGCTATTTGATTTTGACTGTTTAGACAACAACTACCGACAATTTAAAAATATTGTTTTCAAACACCTTCATTTATAAAAAATGAGCATTCTTACTTGTCAATCTACGAGTATTTGCATTACTGAGTTTATTGATTACTACTCTTGAGCATGTGTGTGGTTTTATTTCTGTGGATCCAACCATGCAACATTTATCAATGTTCAAAGAGGTGGAAATCGTTGTTTTGGATGAGCAAAACGTATCTATATTATGTGAAATTGTGAGTGTAAATGTGGTGCTGCCTAACAAACGATGGGACACTTTATATCGTGTCCTGCCTGTTCTGTTGTTTGCTCCTGTGAAATGCATCACAGGACGCTACTGAAAGAGCAAAACTCGTCGCCAAATTTTGGGCTGACTCAATTTGAATTGTTATCGATTAGCGTATCGATGAGATGAAGTGAAATTATAAGGCGCTTAATGATATCGGTGAGTAACAGTTAGATATTACGTTGATATTATACCTACTTCACTTTAACTAACTCCTCTATTCTCTTTATTCCTAGTAAACATTGAAAGGGATGTTTACTAGGAATAAATAATGAATGTAACTTAAGTGCAATACCTACCATAGTTATAATAATATATTATCATAACTGAATTATTATAGTTTCTTTTTTTTAATTTGTAATCGAATGATGATTATGATAAAATTAGCTTGGTCTAAAATTAGCTTGATCTAGCCTTTAGACAGATTAAAGAAAAACCTTTGAATAACGTAAATAAAAATAGATTATAATGTTTGCTAATGTCAGTGTTTATCTTATATTTATGTATTTCCTTTATTTCTTTCCTATACATATTCATTATTATGTATTTTATTATTATAAGTAATATTAATTAGGTATATATAAGTATATTGAATAAACATAGTGTTATAGTGTATATATAGTATACAAATATAGTGTTTATTTATTATAATATTAGCTATTATTATAAGTATTATAAATACTGTTTTTATCCACAGGGGAGAACCGTGCAGTTATGGGTCCGCCGATATGCGTATTTTGGAGACGTAGAACATCTTAGGCCAAAACCAAAGGCAAATTCATCGACTCGACACTACGACATCGTGGCAAGGCACAAGGCTGATCCCTTCTTGTCCACCCGCATAAAAGTGTGCTTACAAACTGTGAGATCTCATGAGCAGAAGGTTACAAGGAGTAATAGAAAACGAAGGATTGCCGACTCATTATTAGTCGAATTTATTTTAATTAGTAGACGAATATGAATCTTATTTTTATGCCAATAATGTTCATATTTGTTAAGCAAATTAGAACAAAAACAAAACTTAGTAATAAGTACCTACTTATTACTAAAAAAAAAACGTTTTATACCTACCTAGGTATAAAACGTTTTTTTTTTAAAACCACAACTCGTAAATTATTGAAAGTATGGTGAAGTGATGTTATTGTTATGCGATTAGAAGTTGTCATAATTTCTTACTATCTAACATGTTGATTCACTTCACCTCTAATTTTACTTTGATTCAATTTATATGCCTACCTACTTTGACAAATTATTTACGTCAATCCTTACCAATAAAAAACTTTGTATTTGTCAAAAAAACAGGTAAACAACAGTGTATTAAATCATTGTATCGCCACACAAGTTTTTTTTTCTAACATACAGCCCCCACCAAATTGAACCATAAAACAACCAATATAAGAAAGACGGATAATTTGCTAATGACCCAAGCGATAAGCTAAGCAAACAATATCAATGTTTATCTAATAAAAAAATCAAATTATTTCATTGGTTATATTTAGTTACTTTTTACTTTTTGCTTGAGTAATTTTATTGGCCACAAAATAAATTTATTAAAAAACAAAAAGTAAAAAGTAGCAAAAATAATCCCTCAGTTGGGTTCGAACTCGCGTCGTCGAGGTTAGATCACTAGCTAACGCAAGCGCTTACACCAATCGGCTATGGTTACCATGTTAAGTTAGTATAAAATGTTGGGCTTTATTGTAAACTCGTTTATATTATTTTTACTAGATTACCCGACAAGCGTAAAGATAAAAAAAATAAACCTCGTGTAGGGTACAATATGTTTACTCACACAATAATAATGAGCGGCTGTATGAATATTACCGGCTCGTACAGCAAGTCAAGTTAATTTAATTTTGTGTTTGTGTGCATAACTATGACTTCACTCACACATATAAACTGTAAACCAAATACTTGGGCCCAGTGTACATGTAAGTTTGGTGTGGGCTGTTATTAGGGCTTGTTCGTTTTTCTGTCTGTCCTTTTCATGTTGGCGTCTACTTTTTTATGAGATGTATCCTGTGTGACGTAACTGTGGTGTTTATTTGTATCTTATTTAATCGCAATTGGATTTTTTATTTTACTTCCTGCTCGTTTATTCTTATTGACATTGCTTGATTCATACTTTAGCATAAGTTATTAACTGATATGTTTAGTACATTTTCAGAAAAGAATGGCACTTCTCGCAAATTAAAGTGTACCGCGTGTTAGATACTGTGTTTACCGGAGGCCTAGCTATATGTATGCAAATTCAAAAACCCATGCATGTTCCTTCTTTGCCCTTTGTGTTCTAGGGCCGCGGTATCTCTTTCGAACAGTCCCGGAGTCCTGGCAGAGATAATTTAAACCTTGAATGGTCGTTGGCGAACCAACATATTCATAGTCACTTTCCTTCTAAGACATGAATATCTAAAGGTATACGAAATTGGCATAAATAGGAAAGGAATCCTTCTTTTCTCTTTTTTTCGAAGTCAGCTGAAGAACCTATGAGATTAATCTCTCCTTTTTCCCACAAAGACCAATCAACTCACAAGGACTGATTAAGTAGAAAAATCTGCATAGCTACAAGTCCCTGATGCAATCTTGCAGCAAGCGCGCCGTCGCTATTCATCGCTTAACTTAGATTAACCTACTTAGTACTTAGAGCTGAGAACTTTGCTTACACTTGTATATAGCTTAGATTAGAATATCAATAGCTTAAGAGAACGCAGGGCGATGGCTGTCCGAGGAAATATGCTGATCCGCAGATTTGCACGTTGCACGACGCAAGTCAAAATAACCCTTTTCAGAGCATACTGCCAGTCTTTTTACACGTGCAGCCTGTGGGTCAGGTATACGCTGAGGGCATACAACGCCTTCCGTGTCCAGTTTAACAATAATCTTATACTGTCACTTACGGGATATCTTCCGTGATTGATTGTCTTCCGGAAGATATCCCGTCAGTGACAGTATAAGTTTAGTTGTAAACCGTGAAAGCTTAAAACAGTGGTAGTTTAACAATGTATTCAGGATGCTGTTGGGTCTACCATGCTTATTTTGTAGCGCTTCCGGGATGTTCACCGAGGCCAGGGTTGATGGTTTTCATGCCATTATGCGGAAACGGTGCGTTTCTATTCTCGGTAGGTATGTGCTAGCTCCCACAGCATTCTGAATGTATTGTGTGATAGGTGGGACAGCCCGATGTTGGATCACTGGATACGGCAGCACACGTAGGTGTCAGTCGTTACAATTTTTTTTATGGAGTGTGTTTTTTACTAACATTAGGTTAAGACTTTTACTATCAACATTATGGAGTGCAGAGTGCAGGGTGCAGAGTAGAGTGCAGAGTTCATTTATTTGTCAGAAACATGCAGATAAGGATCACAGTCATGTTTTACCTTAACGGCGTAAAAATATGTATTATATTAACATTTGATCAATTATAAAATTATTTGTAACTATTAATTATTAAACATATTAAAAAGAAAAAAGAAAAATACAATTAATTGAAATTCATTTGTCAACGATTGTAATGGATCTTGTAATTTTGGTCTGAAATAAAATAAATATTATTATTAATATACAATGGAATATATCTAACAACTTTATCTTTAGGAAGACCAAAGAAACGATGGATGGACTGTGTGGAAGCTGATATGATAGACATGGGACTTAAACTTAACTGGCGAAATGTGGGAGTACTATTGGGTACACTTCTGCCTACCACTTTGGGGATTTATTACAGGCGTGATGATATGTAATGGGTATCATCGAAACGATGAATAGACCATTCTGATCATTGCCAGCCTTAGAAACTGCTGTACTGCCTAAGTCGACTGACACAAATGGCTCAATAATATACCTCCTAAATGGCTTTAAAGCCTTTTACACAAGGTCAGTAAAGTTCTAACATTTGGGAACGTTATGAGCTATATTGAGGTTACATTATGACCCTGTAAGGCGTGAGACTGGCCGCCATTTTGTATTCAAGTTAATTAATGCCGCTGATAAGATCTGAAGACCCTAGGATCTAAACGTGCCTAGGTTACAGTTTGGTCTAGACTTTAACGTAATTTTCAAGTTCTATTTTGTAACATATGAATGTGGTCGAAATATATTATGTATTCTTTGTTAGTTGGCTAAACATACATTTTTGATGTAAAGTTTTGTACGACGGTTTTGGATCGACGGTAAAGTCTAAGTTGTTAGATTGTTTTTCAATAAGAAGTTATAAGCGAAAACGCTAATAGCATAATGTGGCAGTAATAGGGATGGCAACTGTGAAACTAATGGCGCCCGCGTAGCTGGTTGCAAGCGTCGCGTCGTCATTGGTAGAAAATCTGTTAATGTCATTTTAAATTTCAAATAGCTTGACCTCATTGGTCAGATTGAGGCCTAGCTATGGTCGCGCCATCTACAATTAGTTTTTAACGGTCTTCCCCAATCTATAAAAATACTTAATCAATTATGATGTAAGTTGTTTTTTTTTACAAATCGGAATTTGGTTATATTAAGATGTCAAGAACCTAACTTGTTTATGTAGCTTTAAAAAGTGTAGTTTAAACTTAAGCAGGTCGCAATTTTAGCAAAATGTAGCTTATTTTGGTAAACCGACTTTTTTCGTGAGTCGACCTAAGTCCTGGGGTAACGTAAGGAGGCCCATTATCTATAGATCGAACATGATGACCTCCTTCAAAATGCAAACAAGCATAAATATTCCAATTTATCTTTGTTCATCCACCATGAAATAACTCTCCATGTTATATTCTCTATAAAAACAAGCCTATCTTATATATTAACGTAAATATTGACGAGTTGTAAGTACTTATCCCAACCGATTTCGGACGAGCTCGTAAAACAAGCGGGGTTAAAAGTTTAGCGGACCCTCGACAGCCGGCAGCCTGTTTTACAAGCTGTATCAAGGGATACCAAATTGTTGGGATATTACGCTGTAAACTAATGAAATGAAGTGTAAATTAGGTCCATCCTTAGGCACCGCTTTATGCATGAATATTTTAAGCGTGAAAAAAGGTGGGAGGGATCAGTTTGCTGCTCGTTATTTCGTCTAAATTGAAGAAGTGAACTACCTCGAGAACCCTTAAAGGTTTAAAAAAGGTAACGGTATAGAATCTACTAAGATTTACAAGTCAATGCATTTCAATTGGAATTGAACCTTATAATAAATTACACCGTGAAATATTGACTACGTAATTAAGCTGGACACGAGTTGCCATGGCTGACCTAGAAGTCTTTAAATAGACTCCGGACACAGGTTGGCCGAAGCAAGAAAAACCTGTTCAGGTGGAGATTCATAGATGACTCTGCCCTGGCGTGTAAATGTGGTGTTGCCCCACAAACGATGGGGCACTTGATATAGTGTCCTGCCGGTCCGGTTGTTTGCACACCACAGGAGCTGATGAACGCTACTGTAAGTGCCAAACTCATCGCTAAATTTTAGGCTGACTCAATTAGAATTGTCATCGACAAGCCAAGAAGAAGAAGAGTATACCTCAGACATCAATTGACAGAAAAGGTCAGTATATAGGGGTAATGGAACTTTCAAATGACTGCCTAGAAATATAGCGGCATTATTACCCTTAGAACAGTATATAGACCAATAAATAACATTTTATTACAGAACTGCCAAACTACTTAAAATAATCTCCTCAAATCCACATACTCCAACGAACATACTGAATTAAAATTGGCCCGTTACTCGGAGAAAAATAAGCAGTACTTTTGAAAGTTTTCTGGTGAGCAGTTCAAGATTGAAGCACAGTATAAAGTCATAACATGTTGGCTAGGCTAGGTTTGTGTAAGGTATCTGAAAATGGTTCTATTAATATTTAATATGATAATGTTCTGCTTGCCTGCCGTACATACGCTCTCCAGTCTTCTAGAGTGCTAAATTTTCCTCGGGCTAAGTGTCGTGGTCCGTTTCAAAAGCGTAAGATCATGTTCCAACTTTTTAAGGGTAAGCTGTGATTAAATAAGCAGTTTCTAATATCCTTATGTATGAGTACTTTGATGAGCAGAGCTCGTGTCTAAATAATCTAAATAATGATCTTCGGAATAAGCCATGCTTGCTTAGGTTGATCCGTGGATGGGTGGCCACTCATTACATTCCGAGTTTCCTCCGTTTGTTGCGATTTTGCTCTATTTCAACGCTGCGTTCAGAAATTGAAGATTATTTATTTTTCATTAAGCTACAAGGACATACAGGAAGGTCAGGTGCGTACTGCTCGCAACTGTCAAGTGTTTATGACCGTCGATGAGGCAAAAGGATGTGAAAAGGATCGTAGCATATGGTGTTTGGTAGATTCTGCTGACCCCAATGGGCAAAAGGCGTCAATTTATTTTGTATGGCTTCTTAAAAGCGACAATATGAAGTACCACTGCTTATCAAAAAAATACATCTCTAGCCTATGAAGTATCGGTGTACAGTCAGGTTTGAATTGTGATTTAAATTACCTATTGCATTTGGTTTCGGAAATGTAAAACAATTGTCATCCGAATGCGGCTTGCCGAGTGCAGCAATCTGCAAACAGCAGTGACCTCGGTGAAATTATTAAACGTAATCCCTATGTATTCTAGCTATGATAGTTGATTGTATTGTATTATTTCATTTCTATCAGATCGATAACCCTAACTAGACCAGGGATGGCAAGGTTAGTAATTAACCCTGGACATTTTCAAGGTCAAAGTATTTTATTTGTTGAACATAGGTAATATAGTACATGGTATAAAATTTGTGTTGTATCACTATGTTTTGCCTTGCAAGACGTACAAATTAGGCGTAAAAAACTACAAACTACTAACTGTTTCAAACAAATAACGTCGTAAACAAGATAGAATAACAAGTGGATCTGACATTTTTTATTTTATGCTTTTATCTTCTAAAAACTCATTGCTAGAGTAGTAAGCCTTTTCAATAAAAAAAATCTTAAGTGGCGATTTAAAATGGTTTATGTTGGTCATGCTTTTTAAAGTTTTTGGTAGTTTATTGTAAATCTTTGGACCCATGCCGAGACAACTCTTTGAGAACAGTGCAGTATTGTGTTTTTTTTATTTTAAGGTAACAATCTGACACAAACAGATCGTATTACGTATGAGTGTCTTACCTAGTATTTGAATAAGGGATAAAAGTTCCAATTCAGTGATCAAAATGGAGGTGGAAAGCCAATTTTGGACTACTATTATTTAAAGGACTGTAGGTGACGATTATAGGTCTTAAGCATGACCTACCTTTTCAGTTATTTCGAAAATAAGATCGGTGTCCTTGAAACCAATTTATACTAGAAGTTTTATAATTAATGATATGGTCCCCCTGACCGTCCGCCGTTCCAGGACATGCCTGTATCCTCACAATGTATTCCTTCACCGTGTTTCATACTAGTGCAATATTTTCATTACATTTTAAGTACCACACATCAACGATTTTAAGCTCATTATTAGAAGAAAGCCCGTTGCTCACGCTACGAAGCTCAATGGAGGGAGACGGCTGGCTAATGGTGCGTACGTATCGAGTTAGCAGCGTTTAGCTCATCGTTCATTTTACTTTAGAACTTTCGGCTTTTAGGTAAATTGGCGTAAGAAATTTGATAACGTGATAATGATGGCTAAGGCAATGCACGTGGCTAAATAATAATAGTTGCACGGGTCTATCTTCGAGGTTAAGCAAAGCTAGCAGAGTCCTGTCCGCGGATTGGGTGACCATTCATTACATACCGAGACCCTCTGTGCTCGTCGTTGAAAACTCTGTAAACCATTAGTCCCGGCTGTTATACAGTAGAGAAACAGTCGTTACGGATTGTCAGAAGCCTGAAAGTCTGATAATTAATCAGTCTTACAAAGAGGTATCGTATTACTCAGTAACTAAAGTGATAATACCTATGTTCAAAAATCCGGACGGTAATATGGCTGCTGTTTAAAATCTCGAAGATTTATATTGCCGGGTGCTTCAAGATTCCATGTTTTAATTTCAACAAATTCTCGTCCCGATATCATAAATGGTTCAGTAGTTCCGCCGAAATAGGGTTTTAATTAACATGTACTTTTATTGATGCTGGGAACACAAAAAGCCAGTTGCGTTTTTCAGGACCGACAGAATGCTGATTATGCTTAAGCTACCGAAACGTGGTCCATAATCAAGGACACCACATTAGTTCCAAAAGCTCTTACTTCTAGATTTACGTGAAAATGTGTAAAGTCAAAGTCGTGTAAATAATCCTTAATGTTCCATACACTTACTGTCGTCGTTAAGTTGAATAGGAAGCGTTATCATTTATTCTGAGGGACTTTGCCTGCGGGGATAAAAAGTGGCGCGTTTGTGTGAAGTAGGTAGGTCTCTAGTGGGTGATGTCATTAGGGTTTTAGGGTTAGGTTCCCCTGGATAGGGGTTCGAACCGAAGCAGTTATTGGTAAAATATAGGAGTGTTTGTCTGCTGAACTCAACGGGCTATTGATGTCACAAAATAATCCATACTTCTATACTAATATTATAAAGAGGAAAGATTTTTTTGTGTGTTTGTACTGAATAAGCTCCGAAACTATTAGACTGATTTTAACCATTTTTCACTAATAGAAAGCTAAATTATCAGGAAGTAACATAAGCTATAAATTATACTTATATCATACAAATTCGCCGAGCTATCACAATTTTGCAGACGAAGTCGCTGGCGAAATGTTAGTTTTCAGATATAAACAAAACTACAGCAAACTGTTTTTTTTGTAGTAAATAATCTTCTGATCAATGTTTGGAATTTTAGTGATACTCATAACATTACGCCTGTAATCCCCGAAGGGTAGCAGTGTACCTAATAGTACACCCACACTTCGCCAGTTATGTTTAATCCCTACGTAATAGGGGGCGAGCCTTTTGTCATCAACCAGAAACGAATCCAGACTCTGTATGGTGCATGAAAAAACCTGTAAGGGGGTATCGTATCATCGAGTTATGGTTGTGGAGGTCATATAGGTAATCACTGCACGTAATACTGATATTCAGCAACCGATGTAGTTGGGAAATACTAGGGAGATGATGATGGTGAACAGCTGTGTTCTGCTTTAGAAAGAAGAATTAGAGAAAGAAAGAAAACATATTTATTTGGCACATGCCACAAGTGCACACAACAAAAAATAAAAAAACGCAAATCTACACAATAAAAAACTAAAATCTAAAGAGAAAAAAAGATATAATATTGTGTATCTCACGGCTGCGCTAAATAGGCCCAGTTCTGCAAACTACCGAGCAGCTAGTGCCCGACGCTGGTTTTCAACTGCACCTGAGATGGTGATGTGACGGACATAAAACAGTTTTGTACTTTCTGTTTCTAATTAGGTATGTGTATATATAAATAGGTACCTACTTTAGTGTGTATGTTAGCTGGTAGGACATGCAATACATTTTTTGCTCCAATACCTTTGTTACTGTAAGAGCCAACATCAGTAAGTTTTCCAGTCTACTTACCACAAAAGTACTACTTCCACAAAAAAATACCAACTATAAATTAACGAGACCCATTAACCTTTTCACGCCATTGATTGCATTAACTCTCACGACATTACCTGCTACGCACTACATCTGGGTTTGAGCTGAAAAAGTTATAGGCTTCTAATGTAGGAGACAGATTTACCTCGTGGTAAATTAGAGTTAGAATTTTCCGTGATGATGTGGAATGTTATCAATCAATCAATAATTTTATTGTCATGCAAAATAATTTTAAACAATAATAAACTATTACACATTAAAAACCATATTCGTCGCCATTTCTACCATCGATCGATGGTAGAATGGATAAGTCGAAGTCGACGGACAGTTTCTACTACACCATTTGATCGATCGTCGTCATTTCTACCATCAATCGATTGGTGATCGGCGATCGATCGATTGGTGTAGTAACACCGTAACGTTGTCGGCGACGTGTTTTGCTGCGTGGTGTCGCATGTCATAGACAAGAGGGCATAGACAAGAGACTATCGTTTTCAAAGAGGATCGTATTTCTAAATGACTTTCAATACTTCCATACATTTTTACGTTCTTGATTCTTCCATCATAAGTAATAGCATCATTATCTGAGATCAAAATTATTTTGAGTTTTTTTGCCTAAACTTGAAGGAAGTAAGTGACATGTCATCATATACTTCTCATTTAACAGCTTTACTTTGGAACTTAGTAATCATTCCGGGATTTTAGTGGGAGATAATATTCATATGTTAATGATTTTCTTGAAGTTTAGGCAAATAAACTCTTACTATTTCGATATCTGGTCATCATAGCCAGCGTTGATAAAATGTCATTTTTCCCAGACAACCTCAGACCCTCTGGTCAAATGTAGATGTATTAGTAGAGATTTTAATAAGTAGATGTCTCATAATAAAAGTTATCATCTCCGTCCCAGCCTATTATGTAAGTCCACAGTTCACCAGCTGCTTCCCGTAATCTTCAAAAGTTCGTTGGTCAACGGTTGCACCTTCTTGTACCTACGCATTTGCTAGTTTGGGCCCCTTTTCAGGATTTTATGAAGATTGAGCCATCTTTTCTGGGTCCACCTTGTGCCCAGCAGTGGGAACATTATGGAGTGATACTAAGAAGAATGTGTCTGTGTTAATCTATTTAGCTTATTTTGTACAGATACCTCTACACATATCTGCAGATATTTAATTCAAGGAAAAATGACACTGCAAACCGGGTCAATAAAACGATGTATAATGATGAAGAATGTTCCTGTCCATGATTAGTGTGACTAAAAACACACGTGAAACAGAATTCTAGTGTACAAATGAAAGTGTTTGTAGAGGGAAAATTGTGAGCGACGCATTGAAATAAAACCACGTTGAAAAACACATTTCATTTCTTTAGAATTCCGTTGCAAGCGAGTTTTGATGAAAAACTCATTTTCACTCTTTTCATCTATTTTTAAATCGCAGTTAACAGTATGAACGAAGGCTTTTTCAAATGCATTATACCTGTCAGAATTGTATACATAGTTTGAACAACTTACATAACATCACGCCTGTAATTCCCGAAGGGTTAGGCAGAGGTGTACCTAATAGTAAACCCACATTTCGCCATTTATGTTGTCCCATATGATAGGGGGCGAGCCTATTGCCAACCGGGCACTTATCCAGACTCCGTGGCTGCTACAGAGAAATTCCTGAAGGATTAACCCAATAACACTGGGAATCGAACTCAGGACCACATGTTCAGCAGTCGCGCTAGCGACCACTAGACCAACGAGTCAGTCCTGGTCAGTTTGGACAACTTATTTTTATTTTATTGGTTAGGGGTGGAAGCAGCTATAGTTTTGTAAACATTTTTATACCTAAGTGTTCTGTAGATTCAGTAAAATTAAATGGGCAACAGAATTTACTAAGTGCAAGCATTCATCTGCCTTAGCGCGTTTAGTTGGTCACCGAGCTTGCCAAGATATTATAATATGTAGCAAACAGCGTTAGGAAAAAGCCACTTATAGTTATAATTGGTGGTTGTACTTAATAGTACTTATTAGTTCCATGATCAAAGGTGTGGTCAAACCGTGGACAGCGGACTGGCTTTGGACTTTGACCGATATTTTAGTAAATTATCCGTAAAAGTCCGGTTTCCGCAGGCCGGTGTCCGCAGTCCGGTATGTACTACTAGTACTCTCCATGATAAAATGAGATTCGTCAAAAAAAAGTTGAATTCTAAAATCGAACACGACAAATCCGCGCGGTGAAAAATTTAAAAAAGAACACACCACAAATTGCATTATAATGGCGGTGGGCCATAAGCCGGCCAATGAGCGTGTTTGGAAATCAGCTGTTGAGGAAATCGCGTGTTGCCGCACTGCGACGGGCGATCGATCGCGACCGCGGCCGCTAGCACGCACTGCCCATTACGGCCGGAGGAATACGGCTACCTTCGTAAATCGGTCGGGTTATGTGTCTTAGATAAGGAACTGAAGAGATCTGACGGATCTTTGATTTTTGTAGATGAAAATTGGTTAGTTTTCGTGATGGTTATTTTTTTTTTGGTCTTGTTTTCATTGCGTATTATCAACTGATGGTAATTTTTTAGATTTAAATTATAAATGAAAACTATTACTACTATTATAAATGAACAATTTATTTGCATTTTATGATACTCAAAAGCCTGTGCTCGTAACATATATACCAAAACCTTTTGTAGCAAACAACAAACATATTATTTCGCCACCGAAAAATGCCAGAAATTGCTTCCATAGCATCGCACACTCGCATATTCGAGCCCATAGTTGTTTCCGCTTTCCGATGTCACCCGAAGTTCTTCCTGTATGTAACAGCCAAACAACCGGTTTTATCATACAGTCCATTCACTTTAATTTTACCTCAGAATTTGCATCTGTCAAAATCATAGTGTCTTTATTCTCGTTGTAATAAAGTTGCGGTTTGTAATGCTGTCACTGTACTCAGAGATCTTTATTTCTGTACAGTCTTTTCAAAGTTTATTTATCTCTAGCTCTTAAGTTGCCTTACCCGAAATTTGTTCAAAAAATATGTTCAGGGGAACGTATAAACCTCAGGTTGGACAGCTAGATACCGGTAAATAATCTGTGAAAGGACTATCTGTTTTATTTTATAATCTATGGTTCATACAAATTCAAATTTGGAAGGTGCTCGGAATGGCGACTTGGCGCGGTAGAAGTTAATTGGGCTCTTTATATGGGAACGATTGTTTCTAGTTTGTTTTCGGATGTAATTTATATTTCTCTTACTGTTTTGGGTTTGTTTCTTATTTCAGAGGTCGGTAGAGGTCGGAGTTATTATGTCAGAGAAATTAAGATTTTCTGAAGTTAATAAAAGTAATGTTAGTGGCTTTCATTTTGCGTTTTGATTGTTAAGCACGTTTACATTTACCGATGTTTAATATAGAAGTGACATTTTATATATTTACGGTACCTACGTCGGATCACTCAACGCACAGTTTGGTTTTGTTTTTATCTTTTTAATGCGAAGGTAACACTGTCTGTCCTTTTCACGTTCGGCACACAAGTACACCATGACCTAGGTAACATAGAATACCTTTTTACCCCGATAAAACCTTCCCATTTCAATTTCCGACGGACAAATCCGCGGGCGAAACCTATTTTCCTATTACGTTGTAAGAACACCAGGCAGGGACGGTCCTTTATTAAATGCCTTCTTCAAAAGGGACCGTTTTCTATTTGTTTTTGGTCGACACTTCGGCAGGTAGTTTTTGTCAGCAATTTTACGGTCTGCGGTGTTGTCTTACCTTGAACCGTGGTGTCACAGCGATGGCTACGTAAGAAACGGCAATTGAATGATCGGTTGATAACTTAAGTTTCGTGGGTTTTGTATGAAATACGATGTTTAAGAAAGGTTTAAATATAAGTACAAGGTGGAAAGGACTCCGACGCTAAAACGGTTACCACGTGTTCAGTACACCATCCCCCCCCCCCCCTCATATACATTTAAATTTTTCATCGGATTTTTGTTTTAAATCACCTTTTCCATATAATTTGACCGTGTAGGTATTGCAGCTTTAGGTAAACGGGAATAACCTGGAGTCCCGTAAAACTTGGTCAAAATACTCGTAATCAGCACAAAAATTAATAATTAATTTCATGACTGTGGGAAATATTCTAGAATCAAAAATTCGAAAACATGAACGTCCGCCAACCCGCACTGAGACCGTGTAGTGGATTACAGAACAGGTCACACCCTCGCATAGGTAGGCGTGTATCCCAGCAGTGGAAACGTTATGGGCTGATTAAGATAGACAAAGACAACTGCGGCGGCAAAGTTTGCCACGTCTTAACACCATAATGTGGCTAACTTTGCGAAGTTCGAAGAGAAACAACACTGCTCATAAACGGTACATGGAAACACGATACCTAACATACTCTTTTACTAAAAGAACAACTAAAAAGTGACTGATGATTGACCTTTAACCTGCAAAATGTCACTGTAACCCTTCGCTTCACAAAACGAAGTACTCTTTACACGATGAATGCACTCCCCGAGGAAATAAACTCAACAAAGTAGGTACTAAAAATGTAAAAAAGTAAAATGTATGAAATTGTTTAACTTCAAGAGGGTTATGCAACTCTGGTACACAAATGCTGCATTTGTATTACTTGGAGCGACGCAACGTATTTTAGGTAGATCCAAATTGATGTAGGTAGAACTGCGGCAATGGTTTGTCAATTTTTCAGTGCTTTTAGGAGAAAATTTTGGATTATTGCGTCTCCTAGCTAGACAGTTGTGTTGTTCTGATATGCAAGGGTTCTACGTTCTTTCTTTTTCGCGTGGTTATTGCCTAACCTGTTGTCAGAGTTTTTATGCCACTCATGGGCCTCTGACTGTTGGTTTCCTCACGATGTTTCCTTCACCGAAGCAAGTGATAATTATACAATACGCACATGAATCCGAAAAATCAGAGGTCTTAGGTTCGAACTTGAGGCTGACTTGACAGTCCGACGGTCACACGACTAGGCTATCGCTGCTGTAAGCAAGAGTTGATATGCATTAACCTACTTCTGTCTTAAACACAGCTTCTTTGACAGCCTAGTTTATAAAATTTAAAACAAAACTATTAGGATGAAAGAACAAATCACTGCTTAGAAGGCCGACAAGAGGCAATTTCTTTCAAAGTCTTTCGTGTTTCTGCAACGACAGGATTGACGTAATTATACTTTTTTACACCAATACCCGTAAGTTGTGTGGTAATCGGTTAACGAGGAGATCGAGGAAAATGTAGTGAGGAAAATTTTGAATTTGAATGTAGATGGCTCGAAGAGTAGAGGAAGATCTAAGAAATGATGGATGGATTGTGTGAAGGACGATTTGTCTAGAAAGGAGGTGACTGCTGAGATGAAGAGTAACAGAGAAGTATGGAAGAAGAAGACACGCTGTGCCGAGCACTAATAAATTGGGGTGAGAGCAGGAGAATTATGATGACCCTTAAGTTTGTTTATTGTGTGGTATGAACTTATAAAATGCATTAAAATAATGCTGTAGTTACCATGTTCTTCAAAAAAAACTTCTTTTTAAGAAACGAAAAACAAAACACTATCAAAACAAACACATCAGCGACAAAATATATATTCTCACCCCAATAAAGCGTTCAAATCGATAATAATTAATTCATATCCAATGGGAGAGGCGTGAATTTTCAAATGAGTATTCGAGTATAATATTATACATATCGAATTGAGCTCGCAAACCGTGGATGATGAGGCAAAATCAAATGGATGCAGTAATTTGATTGTTGTATGTTTACGGATGAGTGTGGTTTGTATGGATGTGTATGAATGTGTATTGGATGGTCAGTGGCTACATCATTTAGGAATTGGGCACATATTTGGTATAATCATGCTTGTTGATTGGTTGTTGCAGAATATTTACGCTATAAGTGGTATCTTTATTTTTTCGCTTTCGGTGAATGACTAAAAGCATGCAAATACATTCATAAGGTGAGATACTTTTATGAGATGAAAGCACGATTTTATATACAACTTGTATAAATTAGTGAAGAAATAATAAAATAGAGCGGAAATGCAAAATCAAAATATTTTGATTTTACATTTCCGCTCTATTACTATATATTTTATCATTATATTTATTTACGATATTTTCCTTTCCTCGCGGCTTCACCAGAGTTGAGGACAAACCTATCACAACCTATCACGTACTACCGAAACAAAAAGTATCACCAAACAACAAAAAGGTCACCATTGACTCAAAATATATAACTGCTTAATGTTTGTAACCACATTAATCCAGGTCTAGTTGAAAACCAGCGTTGGGCAGTAGTTGCCCAATTTTGCTGAGCTGGGCCTATGTGGCGTAGCAGTGGAGCAAACAGGGACAATTTTTTTTTTGATTAATTTTTTTTTTTGTTTTTTTTTTTTTATAACTGTGTGCACTTGTGGCCTGTTCCAAATAAATGTATTTTCTTTCTTTCTTCTTCTTTCGTAGGATACTTTTCTATCTACCTAATTACCAACATTTTGACTGAAATCTGTTCGGCCGACAACGTGGTAAAAGCTAACAGAAAGAAAGAGCTACTTTGTGGTACTTTCACTAAGATATTTTCTCCCACGTAAAACTAGCAACAAAATAACAATAATCCGCAACACGCCATTTGATGATATTCAGCTGATAGCATACTCTATTCATTTTCTAAAAAACTTCAGCTTGCATACGTAAGTATAACGCATCCTTCACACGACTATAAGGCAGCAAATGTGGAACTGGGAAAAATAATTGTATTTCCCATCAGTGGAATAGCAAATCCCTTGGTTACTGGAAACAAGTGGAAACACTGGTTCGGTGAGTGCGCCCAAGAGCTCCGCGTGCTCATTCCACCATCTCCCTTCTTCCATCGGGAGTCCAGACGCACTGCAGGTTATCACCCATACCATGTCGATGTTCCACACATTCGCACGAAGCGCTTTGCTACATCGTTTATTATGCGCACAGCCAGGTGTTCCCAAGTTCATATGACCCGAATCTATTTAAGTCGTGAGCTAATAGGCTTCTTTTGGGTTAGCTCGTTCCATCGTCGACCTCATCTCTGTCCTGACGTCTAGATTGAGGTCAAGAGTAGGCCCATTCGATATAAAAAAAGAAAACAATTTTAACTTCAAAATGTGTCTTCGCCCGTCTTATAAAGCCCACTCGGATGGAACGGACCTTTTCTTTCCAGAAAAAACGGTGAACGGTAAAAAGGAAATCAATTTCCCCCCTCTAACCCAACCCTACCGACAGAGGGCCTACCGCAATACCAACCTCGTTAGGCAAACTTGTAGAGGCACCATTACACTCACTGGCGCAGATTTCCATATTCGCGTCGCTCGCTCAGCCGTAACGCGTGTTTAATTATCTGTGGCACCACAGATTATAAAGAAAAATAGTTGAGCCGTAGATTGACGATGCTATAGATTCGCTGTTAGCGTATACTCTATAAATAAAGGAGATACAGTGCTGCATGATTCTTTTAGAGCTTGAATGGCGCTGTTGGTAAATATTTATTTGTGAAATTATTTGCGGACACCAGACGGTGACAGATACTTCAGTACATTCTCAAGACAGACTGCATCGTTGGTCTAGTGATCGCAATCGCGACTGCTGAGCACGAGGTCCTGGGTTCGATTCCCGGGGCGACCAAATTGTGATTGGGTTTTTTCATCAAAGATTTCTCAGCAGCAGCCACGAAGTATGAATTTGTGCCCAGCTGATGACAATAGGCTCGCCCTGTATTCGGACTTAAACATAATAACTGGCGAACTGTGGGTGTACAATTAGGTACACCTCTGCCTAACCTACGGGGATTACAGGCGTGATGTTATGTCACGTATGTGTTTAGTATATTATCTGCCATAATCAGATGTCCGGAGTTCGGTCCGGGCGGTTTGACCGCACCTGTGTGTGCTTGTCTCATTGTTATTAATTTTAGTGCCTTGTCTATTACCATTATCTGTCTGCAAGTAAAGCCGATGAAAATATGCGATCTGCTATCTATGGTCGTTTATTATTCGGATGACAGCGCGGGAGTATTATCAAACAGATTTAAATTGAATTTTTCCAATATTTAAATTAATTGTGATCAGAAATGCAGTTGGGTGTTGATTGGACGTGAATGGAAATGGGTCAGTTATTTTCTGCAGGTGTGCGTGAAGTGTTCGCACTGCATATTTTATATTTTAAAATCTGCGTTGGTAAAATTGTAAAATCAGGGAGTTTCGTCTGGTTGTAAGTATTCACTACATTCTGTGCGCTATGATGTTTGGTTTGACGCACAAAAATGGCAGTTCATCTTTTATCGTATTTTTTAAACTATCAAATAATCGTACCATCAACTCTCACAGAATACCAATTAGAATGTTCAAATAACCTCATAAATCCGAAGGATCTTTCTTGAAAAATCGAATCACTTATTTGCATAAAGGGTGGTCAGCATAGCTATTCACAATCGATTCGATTCGAATTCAATTCGGAAAGCCGTATGTCTATCTCGCTCGCTTTCGTAATGACAAAAAAAGATAGACATACGACTTGTCAAATCGAATTCGAATCGAACCGTTTGTGAACAGCTATGCTGGTCAGTTAGGGTAATAGACGAAGTGACACGTAATCTAGAACATAAGTTCTTGAAACGAAATTCAACTTTATCAGGTGTAGAAATATCCATTAGGGATAATAAGAATATTTACTTTTTCCATTATATTAATTTCTAACAAACTTAAACTTCACCAACTACTACATTATATACTTTAACTAGGGCACCTCCCCACATTTTAATAACTGCCTACCTAGTTTCTAGTTTTCAGTGACATTAATAAGATTCAAGACGTCTTCGTCTCGGCGGCATTGTGACAAGTACTTGTAAATTTTCACAAGTCGCTGCCACAGCGGGATGCTGGAGTAACGAGAACTGACAAGAATTTTAATCTACTTTGGTAAAGTTAAAAGATAGACTTATCTGATGGATAATGGAAATAGTGAAAGTCGGCATGATTTTATGTTAAAAATGAGATGTTTTCTAACTTCTTGAATTGTCTTTGGTTGGGTTGCACTACCTTAGCTTTTCTGTAAGAAAGTTATAAAGAGAGAGAAAATACTTTGCAATCGCAATTGTTTGCAATCGTTAGTATGTTGTGTGTTGTTGCGACCATGCTTGTTTTTCACTATTTGAGAAGAGCTCTGCCGAGCTATAATGGGTGTAAAAATATCCTTAACGAAACCGAAAGGCACTTGTTCGTCATTGTGATCATTTTTTGTACCTGGGAACCTTCTAGTTACGGAGATATTGGGGGTCAAAGTTCCAACTTTTTCACATGTTTCTTTTTTTAAATACATGTTTTTATTGTCACATAACTTTACTCCATGCCCTCGATCCATCAGCACAATGTTATATGAGTGCATTACATTATGTCCTCCAGTAAAACGGGATTTTTCACCCCTAAAAAAAGTCGTTTCTCACCAATAATTTTTGTGTACAGTTACTTAGTTTAATGTACAAAATGCCTGGTTGACGGTTCCGTGAAAGGTCCGATTATACCTTGTGGATAGCATGTATTACAATTAACTAGTGCATACAGACCTACACAGTGCATCTTAATTATATAATATGAACACTACACAATAGATCACTCCTAAGCTCATATTATTGAACGATGCTCAGTAATAAACTAATAAATCTCAATATGGAATTGACCCTGTTACATGGGACTTAAATATATTTGAAAAAAATTTGAGTATTCCAGAAGTAAAACGCCTCTGCTAGACCCCTCGGGGAAGTACAAGCGTGATGTTATGTCATAGAATTGACAGATTTTGATACTAATTTTGCTGAGTGCCACATTCCTACTCATCTTCGTTCTCAAAACAAGGCAAAATACATTCTCGGTTATCGAATACAATACCCATAGTTTCCAATTAAATGATAGTTTATAGTTATTTCAGTTAACATTAATAGTTAGAAGTCAATGTACTCGGTATTCGCGACACGCTAGATCGAAATAGCTAGGTGGTACAGTCAGTAAAAGAGATTAGTGGACTAACAAACTAAAAAACAACACGTCTACTTGAGTTTGTGACATCGAGTTATACAACTTTAATACAGTCATCATCTAGCCTTTACCAATCATGCTAACAATCTTCTTCCAGTTTAACCAATTACCAAATAAACTTACATCAAAAGCTTATTTGAGCCCCACGACCGAGTTGTTGAGTGAAAATACTCTTTGGCAAGACTGGAGGTCTGAGAAAAAGATAAGAAAGGCGCAAATTATGTTTAGTTTTTTTTAATTTTTTTTTGCTGAGATTTTCCATTAGGACTTTCTCTATAACATGGGACTTAATCATAACTAGAGAATTGTTGTGCTGTAAGTATATCTCTGCCAAATCCTTCAGGGAATACAGGCGTGTGTTTTTGCACAGCAGAATCGACACCACTGGTAGCTCATTATTATTGCCTGTATACCAAACTATTTTGCTGGTTGTACATCGAGCGGTGACCTGGAAGTGTCTGTTTGTGCCTATGTGCTACTATTAGCGCTAAACTCGGAGCTAGGTCGATTGGTTCCGATTGAATTAGGAGCGGCTTGCATTAGAAGCCCTACTTCAAGCTTGAGCGCCTAATTCATGATATTTTATGGATAAGCTAGGTTTTGGCTTCGGCATCGTTTGTTTTTGCGGGTACTTTGCATTTTGTAGTGTGTTTTAGTCAGTTTTTTTTTTTCTGTTTTCCAGAAAAATATATTTTAAAAGTAACATCCTAATGTCAGCCGAGAAACGCCCACTGCTTAACATTGCCCTGCCCCAAGCGTCGCTTCATCACCCGGTCATGTGCTTGTTACGTCATTTTGAAAACATTGTTTAGATCCACAAATCAGACCACCTTTCCTCATACAATAAATTACCGAATGTCAATTTGCAATATTATAAACAACCCCTTCCTGCAAAGTTTATACTAACTGCCATCTTTTTAGTATAAAGAAAATACATATAAAGTTATGATTTTAAAGATTCAGGCTTCATTAAAACAGGAAAGTACCTAGATTTCTACCCCTTGAACCTATAGTAATGTCTCTGAGGCTGCACGCATGGCTGGTTAATGTACTAGGCGCCCGTCTTTATAACTTGGGGCTTCTTGTGAAGTATATGAGTTTACCTATATGGACGGCGAGTACGCCTACCCTTTCTTACTTCATTGGTCAATTAATTTATAACATTACTAGCTTATGCCCGCGGCTTCGCTCGCGTGGAGTTAGGGAATTGCCCACGGGATCTTACTTCTGGGATAATAAGTAATCTATGTATCTATCTATAATACATACATTGATTTTACATGTACTTGCTTATAACTTGCAATTATTACTTTAAAGTTATATCAATTAAATTAGGTACGTGAAATATTGATACCTTGGTTTGAGATTGGACATCGGATTTACTGGATTTTATCTGAAGAGTATGTACACAAACTTTCAAGTCAATCTACCCCGAGAATAAAAACTTTCACAGAAAATTCAACACCCCATTTCACCCTCTAAGTGGTAGGAATTTCAAAATACTGATACTTACTCATCACAAATAATACACCCTCCAATTTCTGGTTTAGGCTGTGCGTTGGTATATCAGTCAACCAGTCAGGACATGGAATTTTAAATTGGGGGATGATTTTGGAAAAACTGTGATACACGTATCTCATCATTTTAACTGAAGTATATGTAGACACATTTTCAAGTCAATCGATTCCGAGAGAGTTTCACAAAAAATTCAACACCCCATTTCACCCTCTTAGGGGTAGAATTTCGAAAAACCCTTTCTTAGTGGATACCTACTCTCCACAAAGAGTACATTCTCCAAATTTCATGTCTCTAGGGCCAGCGGTTTGGGCTGTGCGTTGATGTATCAGTCAGCCAGTCAGGACATTGAATTTTAAATTGGGGGGTGATTTTGGAAAAACTGTGATACACGTATCTCAACATTTTAACTGAAGTATATGTAGACACATTTTCAAGTCAATCGATTCCGAGAGAGTTTCACAGAAAATTCAACACCCCATTTCACCCTCTTAGGGGTGGAATTTCAAAAAACTCTTTCTTAGTGGATACCTACTCTCCACAAAGAGTACATTCTCCAAATTTCATGTCTCTAGGGCCAGCGGTTTGGGCTGTGCGTTGATGTATCAGTCAGCCAGTCAGGACATTGAATTTTAAATTGGGGGATGATTTTGGAAAAACTGTGATACATGTATCTCATCATTTTAACTGAAGTATATGTAGAAATATTTTCAAGTCAATCGACTCGGAGAATAAAAAGTTTTATAGAAAATTCAACACCCCATTTCACCCTCTTAGGGGTAGAATTTCGAAAAACCCTTTCTTAGTGGATACCTACTCTTCACAAAGAGTACACTGTCCAAATTTCTTGTCTCTAGGACCAGTGGTATGGGCTGTGCGTTGATATATAAGTCAGTCAGTCAGTCAGTCAGTCAGTCAGTCAGGACTTTGAATTTTATATGTATAGATGGGTTAGCGATTTTGGTTAGACTTGGTAAAGGTTCGACTCATACTTCAGTGCAGTATCTATCAGTGTCCGGTATACGGCGCAGTATTCGCAAGGTGTCCGTATCGATTTGACAGAACCGTACCAACTTAAGGTTCGGTCCAGCCGATAAGGACAGGTGTACCTTGATCGTGAAATTATTCGTCCTTGGATCTAAATTAGAATAACACATTAGAGACTATTTGTTTTATTTTTTTTTGTTATAATCTACCCGGTGGTTGAATGATGTGAAAGTGGTGATTTAATACTTTTACACCGCTAGTACATTCCCGTGGGATAATTTCCGACCTTCATGCGGGCGAAGCCGTGTGCAAAAGCTACACATAATATCAAACATTATTTCCGTGAAAAAATTAAATCAGAACAATTCCAAAATGATTGAGATTGTCGGGCGAGCGTGTTGCGCATTTTCTGGTCTAAAGTACAGCAACAGCCAATCTGATACCAACTTATTCGAGATTTTCTCAAAATTTTCAACAAAATATACTTTTCGAAGTCGCTTCTGTGTCCATCTCACGGCCTCCCAAACTCATAGTGCTACCCTATCAAGTGTTTGCGACCTTAATAGTTGTGCTGCTAGATATTTTTTGCCGACATGTCACAGACAGGATTAGAGGCGTCGACGGTGGTCTCCAAGTGTCACACGACCGTGTAATAGAAGCCAAGTTTTTGCGACCAAACCGCGTTAATGGTCGTGCCCGTATTTACGCCCTTTTTGTGACGCTAAGTGATATTAAAGTTGGTATCAGTGAGGTTTGAGGTTTCTGTTAGGTAAAAAGGTCGTATTTATCATGCTGTCGCTTTCAGTTGCTCAGTGATAGGGTTTTGTAGGAAATGTTTGTAAGGGGTGTAAAAGACACATTCTGTTGTGTTTACATGGGTTAAAAAGTGAAATAAAAGTACATAATCACCGCCAAATAAAATCACTCGTGTGACTCGACAGAGGATGTAATAATAGTTCTTAGGGTCTAGATAAAGCGTTTTTATCAGCAATGATGGAGAAGTAATAAATGTGGCTACCGAAAAACTAATTAAAAAACTAAGTACTGAAAAGTTTTGTAGGAATACGAAACACTTTTAAAGCAAGTAACGCAGGCCTAGGTCATCTTCATTTACCTAAATAAAGAATCACCATAGTAAACAGTTGCAACTACTTTTTAATTTCTAATTAAGTAGTAGTGGTGGTGGTGTAATTAGGTACTTCTGGTGATCATTTCGCTGGATGTACTTTCAAATCCTTCCATCAGTAGGTACCTATTACTTTATTACAAGCTACCTTGTACGTGTGTACCGCAGCTTAACCCGCACTAATCTTCTGATCGTTTATTTTAGCGCCTATGGACAGATCTAATAGTAAAAGATTATCGGCTTCATCGACGCAGCGGCTCGTGATTGGCTTCCTGGGGTTGGGCACGAGTCGACGACGCTCTGAATCTTACGGAAAGTCCATAATTGGCAGGGTCTGAGTTTTCATAACACCACGGCTGTTATCCCCGAAGGGTTAGGCAGAGGTGTACCTAATAGTACACAATATGTAATAGGGGATGAGTCTATTGCCATCAACCGGGCAGAAATCCAGACTCCATGGCTGCTACTGAGAAATTCCTGATGGAAAAACCCAATAACACATTGCCCTACCCTGGAATCGAACCCAGGACCTCATGCTCAGCAGTCGCGCTGGTAGTGGTTGCCAGCGCGACTAGCCAGAAAAACGGGGCAGTTTGACTTTTCGTGTCTTCAAATTAAGTAAAAAGCAGGAAAATTCCTAGGATATGCAGGATCACCCCGACTCATACTCTCGCATTGATGTGTTATCTAATTAATACGGAACTCTGTCATGATCATCCTAACTATCAGCCTAGCATTATTATTATTCTATGTTGGAGACAGGTTCCAAACTGTTCAAAACAGGCAAGTTGCTGATCGACTGCGCACTCTGAACTCTGACTGATACGTCGGCAATGTACGTATCTGTCGAAATTCGATGTTAGCAATTTGTCTGTGCCTTATTAGAAGCTACTTTGGAAGCCATTTTGTTTACAACTAAACTATGTTAATAAACAAAAACTATTAAGTAGTGAATGAACTTCATCAGAATTATTACTGCCTCAACCTTTATTTCTAATAACTATTAATTAGGATACTTATCATCACAATCCCATAAACGGTCAACAACATCATAAAAAAACCTATATAATCACATAACATAACATGTTTTCAAATCATATCTTCAGACAAGAACACAATTAAACTTCCATTCTACTTCAACGACAGAATCTTGACCCGGCCAACTAAAAAGTCATCGAACTGGAGATGACTTACCAAAACACTGGCTGTACAGAACTGTTTATAGGTCAGCACAACAGATGAACTGGCGTCCAGCCAACAATCCTGGAGGTTCAGCAAGTTATGGGCAGATAAGTAAGCGTTCAATAAATAGTCTGATATAACTCGGTGGTGAATTGGCAGGAGATCGGTTATCTGGTTTGGACAATGGTGGATGATGATGAATGGCTTACAAAAGTGCAAAAAGGAGAAAAGGTTGTGAATGGCGTTGATGGCGAGGAAGAAAGTAGCGTCCCTGTCTGCTAAACACAATTGACGATCACCAATAATTTCGCTAGGAGTGGTGATTACGTTCGTTAATATTATTATTTCGTTTATAACACTCTTTTATTAGCTTCACCTGTAACTTACTATGTAAAAAATCTTAGATGTTAAATTTGACCCCACTTCCCGGTTTCTGATCGAGCTGGGTATAGTTTAGATTACAATGCATGGTTAGCTAAGCGACGTCATTCTTAATTCAATATGGCGGACCTCCAAATATAGCGGGCTAGTTATTTTTTATGCATTCGCTTTATATGTGTATCGAATGAAAGGTTTTGCTGAGAAGACACAAAAAATAAAATGACGTCACTCTAAAGCGTGTTTTTTAGTTTTTTTAAACTACAATATTTTTTAGTAATTTAAATGCTTTACCTGCTGATGCAAATCAAAATCTCACCGGGAGTGTCTATTTGTAACGAAATGCACAAATCGAATCATGGATTTGTTACATTACAGGTGAATGCTCCCCTTACTGAGAGAGTCTATTTGTAACGGAATGCTCGAATCATGAATTGTTACATTACAGGTGAATGCTCGGTTGAGGGTGGGTCTTTAGGTGTTGCGTTGTGTTAGTGAAGACGAGGATTGGGAACTGATACAGGTTCTGCGATTGTCTTTGATCAGCCTAGTCTGATATTGATCGGTCTGGACTTCCTTTAATCTAGCTTAAACTAATTTTGGGTGCGATACGGGTCGCGGCTATTGGCCTTATATTATGATCCATTGACATAATTCGATTGAGAGATACTAAAAAAATTGATCAATGCCTTTGTAATTTTCTTTCAAATGCTGCTTATTTTCCTCAAAATGATAGTATGAACATAGCTAAAAAGGTGACTTTTACTGCGGTATATAAATAGGAGTGTACCTACATGACGTCACGTACTCTCGGAGATTACCATAATGTTATCAAGTGTACTTAATGATGCACTCGCGAATTACAACGACACTGATAAGTAGTGTGGCCCGAATTATAAGTGCTGCTTTGGATAGTGTACATAAAACATAATATCAAGCTTGTACTTCCCCGACAGGTTAGGTAGAGGTGTACCTATAATTTTATTGTTCCACATTCACCAGTTCCATGCAGGGGAGAGCTAATTACCATCAAGTGTCTAGTTCTCACTTGATGGCTATAGGCTCAGCACAAAACTAGACTTCATTCTGTTATTGAGAAATTCTGATGGAAATACCCAATATTTCAATATTGCATTTTTCCCGACCTGGCCGAATCGTACTTAAGCGCTCATGCTTACTAGAAGCGCTGATGACCACTTGAAAAAGGAGGCAGTAATAGTTGGCCCATATGGTTTGCTGGTTATTTGAGACAGTTATTCAAGATTGGTTTTTTCCATTAAATGGTGTAAATTGTGTTATGATTCAACTTTAGTTGTAAGTAACAAAATATAAAGATACTTTCATATTTTAATTGAATGTTATTGCTTTCAAGTTAGTGGAAATAGTGCAATTGATTGCTATGCAACGCCTATTTTTTTGTAAACTATAACTTAATTTGTGTGCGCTCAATACATGGCAACCAATGTTTACTCATTCTTCTTAGAATAAAACACTACAACACATCCATGTATTTTAACCGTAAAAAGACAACGTCCCAACATGTTATACTTTTCCTAAAGACACGTCCGGACACGCACGGCCTGGGCTGTGACTGAAGACGCATAATAATGCGATGTAGTACTGTCATACGTACGTCAACAGAGCTACAAGAACCGTCCTTACTGCTTCAACATAAGACTGTGTCAAAGTCTAGGTGTTACTAAGAACGTGTTGTTGTTTCTACGGACCTAAACACATTGGAGTAGTAAAATGAATTGTTTATGCGTTTTATTTTACTACGAATTATTTGTAATTATAATGTTACTTTTTATGTCGAGGTGGTTCGCGGCGAAGGTGGCGTGACGATCTGATCTTGTTTGCGGTGAACATGGCCAGATATTAGGACACTTGACAGGCTAACAAAAAACAAGTTACTAGGTTTTACCCGTGGCTTTGTCTGCGATCCAGAATATAAAATAGCAAAATATGTACTTCTTCCGCCTTCCTCTGTCCGCGAAGTAATGGAACAGGACGGACTCATGCCCGTTTTCACCGACATCCCCTTAGTTTATGGGATCCCCTAAGCATGGATAGGGGGCCGATAGGGGATGGTTTCTGTTTCACCAGCATTTAGGGGTCAGTTAAACGTTAAAAGGTCCCCTATATTTAGGTGGTCGAAATTTGGGCCTATAAACCGGCACATACGTAAGTGATCTCACAAAAAACGAAGATGGATTCTGATTTCAATGAACTTTTTGAAAATTTAGAAACTGTTTCTACAATATTCAACGCTATAAACGTAAATAACAGCCGTAGACCAAAAATATATCGGAAACGACCAAATTACATTGATATTTTTGATGAAACTGATTTTTATCGGAGATATAGGTTAAGTAAATCTTCAGTGTTATATTTGTTGGAAAATATTAAACACGCCTTAGAATTTACTGAAAATAGGTGAGTACTTATTACATTAAAGTTTTTATAAGTCCCTTGCCATTAAAATAAATTCAACAAAAATTTATTAAAAAAATAAAATATAATTATATAACCCTTTTTTTATTTTTTATTTAATTTAATTAATTAATCCTCTAAAAAAACGCGACGCTGAACTCTCACAACAAACAATTTCAAACCTTTCGAAATACGAATGACGTAAGTGTCAAAAACAAAATAATATGACCACAGATAATACGCAAGGTTTCGTAATGTACGCACAGAGTAAATTTGCAAGAAAATATGAAATTAATTAAAAATGTGAATGAAATCATATTTGATACTGCTATCAGAACATAATTTGTTAATAACTGTATCCATTTAGGTTTAAATTTAAGAGAAATTGATAAAAAACTGTCAAGTTTCAAAGTATCGATAAGTTTAAAAACGAATCAGTTACTATTTTCAAAAACAAAACGTCACATAGTTATGTGTCCCTAGCTAAATGATAGAAATGATGGTGAAACGAAATTTTATTTAGGGGTTAGTTTAGGGGAGCTTTTAAGCTAAAGGTCCCATACGTAGGTGGTAGTATAGGGGATGTCGGTGAAAACGGGCATCAGTCTCTCGTTTCAAATACTACCTTACCCCGCAGCATCGCTCGCTCGTCCTATTCCACCTACGTACCAAATTTCAACGAAATCAATGGATTTCGTGTAAAGTTTGAGCCTTTATTGTGTGAAATAGTTACAAACAGACAAGTACATTTCGTATTTATAATATAAGTATTTATGTTTACTGTAGCTTGGGTTAGTAATCTCGAAAGGATTAACCGTTTCGAGATTGTAGAATTTGGTCCTAATGCGTAACTGGTCCTTTGGTTATGTAAATTGTGTTGAGGTTGTTTTTCGGATAAGCAGCCCAAAAGATGAATGGGTCTGCTATGCTAACGAATATTATGGTCTTTAATATAGAAAATGTACGAAATAGTAGTTTTTGTTTACTAATATTACCAAATGATTAGGATTCGTGTTGCTCAATATATTAGAGGCTTAGTTCATATATTGTTGAAATAGGTAATCGTAGGTAATGCACATAGAACACATCAGTGTTGGAGTTGGCTTTCAGTCTCACTGGAGGCAGCTGAATACCAGTATATTATATGGAGCGACTGCCTATCTGTTCTCCACAACCCAGTTAGTACTGAGTAATACGATACCCCTTGGTAAGACTGATTGTCAGAATTTCGGACTGACTACTTGTGGTGGCTGTCAAATATCTACCAATGACAACCGGGACCAACGATTTAATGTGCTTTCCGAAGAACGGAGGAAACTCTTTATGTAATGGGTGGACTCCCTATCACGAAACAACCTAGGTAAGCGTAGCTTAACCTGAACAATAAGATCGACCCGAGCAGCTGTTATTATTTGTCCATGAGCTCTATTTTTTGAAAACTGCGTTGTTAAAATTTCAAAGTGCGGGAGTTTCGTCTGGTTGAAAATATTCACGATATAGGGTGTTAGGGACAGCCCTCCACAAACTGCTGGGGTGAATTCAGTTTAACTTACTAAGATGCCCGGTACAAGAAATTATTTCAGGAATCTTATGGGAAGCCAATAAATTTAATTTGTTTTATTTCCTCATACGCAATGTATCGTTACGGTGGCAAAACGCACGTAGCGAACGGCAAGCGCGACGACGAACTCTGTAGCTAGGCAGGAAGTGAACAGCTGATTTCACGCGTCGTTCGTTAGATTATTTCACATCCACTGTTAATTTTTTATTTTAGCCGTATTATTTACATAAATGGAGTCCTGCGTACAGGGAAAGTAATTTTACATTGAAATAAAGGGATAGTAACTAAAAAAAGAATGAAAAATTCCGGTGGAATATGATTCAAAATAAGGAGCTGAATGCACCCTGTCAGTTTGTGGAGGGCTGTCTCTTACACCCTGTATTCTGTGCCTATCCGACACATACAAACCAGGTAAAACAATACCTTTTATAATACTGGTTGTCAGACTTTCAGACTTCTGACTACTTCTAATGAATGTATCATAACCGTATTAAGGCATATTACTATATTAATTTAAATTAAAGTGCTAACAAGTAGAGTACCTACTTATAATCCAATCACTTAGCATCGAATACTCGAGAGCCTGCTGAATTTCAGTGACGGTAATTTCACGAAAAAAATAAAAGATGATAGGTACTATATAAATTTCTCCCTGGTATGTTTTTGCAGTAATTAGTTACTTAATCGAATGAAAATGACTAGTTTTTGGACAGACTAGCTTTTTAAGTGACTTTAGGTATGGGTACCTTACAGTAGCGAAGGGTCAATTTTTGTAAGAGGTAAGCCGGAGTACATATTTTTAATGTGGTTATATTATTTGTCTATAGAATACTAACTGTGCCATTTTTCAAAGGGAAGCCGGTAGGAATCGAGTTATATGGAACCTTTGCCATTGGTACCTTAAGTTACTTAAAAAGCTAGCCTGTCCTACAAAATGGGCAATTTGTAGAACAAATTATAAAACTTTCAAGTAATTAAAATTAAATAACTTTTTTAGTTACCTAGAGCAAGACAGTTAGTTAGTTGATCAAGAATTTACAAACTTACTTAATTGAATTACTTTACAATTAGATATGATTAAAATAATCAATATTGATTAAATATCTGAAATAATACTATAGAAGCATGAAAAACGTTGGATGTACTTAGATCAGAACCGTTGAATATATTATTCGGTTTTTTAAAAGACGCCAAAATTAATGCGACACCCGCAAACAGCTTTGGTCAATATATTTCTAAAATTAACATCACGCCTATAATCCCCGAAGAGTTAGGCAGACGTATACCTTATAGTACAGCCACATTTCGCCAGTTATGTTAAAGTCCCATGTAATAGGGGGCGAGCCTATTGCCATCAACGGGAACAGATCCAGACTCCGTGGCTACTGAGAAATTCCTGATGGAAAAATCCAATAACACTTTGCCCGACCTGGTAATCGACCCCAGGACCTTTGCTCACAACGAGGCAGTCCAGTTAGTAGTTTTATAAAATTATCAAGTTCAAATGCAGAAATATCGTCAAGCCGTACTACGTAAAGGGTTGCCACATTATGTGGAACGACAGCATCTCAGGCTGTATCATTAATCATTTCAGCTCGTAACTGTCCACTGTTGAACATGGGTCCCCGCTTGAACCGTAATAACAAACGATATAACTAGGACACAGACCAATCATTATAAATAACATTATCATTTACTTGCTTTCACGAAGGAATGGGTGGTCTTTTCGTAGCTAAGGACCAGAATGTATTAAACCATGATAGAAAAATATGACAGCAGTTATTTTAAATAGAATCTCTCTGTTTTTGACAAGACTCTCTAACCGGGTGAAAAATAAACCTCTGTTCTTTTTTATATTTCATTTTTTTGTCCCTGTCGAAATTGAGCAAAATATTTTTTTTTTTTTTTTTTTTTTTTTAACGTGGTAAAATCATCAAATGATTCCTCCCACCCAGGGCAGAGCGGGAGGGACTGTCAGACTTGTACTGACTAAAATCCACGGTGTCCTTCAGTAGCCCTTTATGTTCCAGGGTCACGGTAATTCTATGAGTCCCGCGACCCCGGCAGGCTTTGGCCCTCTAGAGGGGGGCCCCGTCATTATGCTGACACTCTTTGAGGCGCGCGTGGAACACAACGCGCCGTCGACCCGGGCATGGTCCATGGTCGGACAGCGAGTCGCCCATTACTCGCCGCCCGCATGCCCGCGCCTACGGTGGCCGGAGATCGTCTGCCGACGTCCGGCGCCGTGGGCGTCTACCACTGCGGCTGGTGTGGAGGGAGGACGCTGTCCTCTCCCTCACGCGGCCCGCCTCCTCCTTCGCGAGCATGACTGCTTCGCAGAAGGAGGCGACCGCTTCTCACTCCGTCTCGCCCCGCAGCATGGCCTCGACCAATGCCGGGCGCGAGAGGGCTCCGCCTATCGCCGCCGTGAGGACACGGCGGTGCTCTGCCCAAGCGGAGCAGTCCTGCACCGTATGCTCCACCGTGTCCTCCGGGCGGTCCTCGCAGTGGTGACACCCAGGCGTTTCCTCCTTCCCCATATGACACAGGTACCTCCCGAAACTTCCGTGTCCGGTGAGGACCTGCGTCACGCGGTAGGTCAGGACGCCGTGACGCCTATCCAGCCACTCCTCAAAGAGGGGTCTTACCGCCGCGATTGCGGCGTGCCCGGAGCAAAATATATTCAGTAGGTTTACCCAAAACTAACCTACAACTAGAGGGAATTAGTTGTACATTCGTGTGCCTTATAAAACATACACACCAGAGGTGTATCACCACACACACACACAACATATAAACACACCCACACCCACACACACCCACACACACAACCCACCCAAATACACATGACACACACACCCCCGTGTTTGTCACATGTACACCGCTTGTCTTGAATTTCCTCCAGTAAGGTCTTACTGCTGTTTATTAAGGCCTGTCAAAGTCAAATGATGAAACAAAGGTTCGGTTAAGCCGGTATGGTCAAATTAAGGACACGGCTTCGGACACTGACCACTCCATATAAATACTACCGAAGTATTTCACAGTGTCAACATTTCGTAGACTAATCCTTTAGTGTGTAGAGCACTGACAAGTTATCGTGGTGGTTGGGTGTTGGGTGACAGGTCTGCTTAAACTACTGCACCACCACTTGGAACTACGCAAAATAGTGACCCAAATTCATTTTCTTTATTCTTTATTGCATACAAAAGAAATATACATACAAATTGCAACAATATAGCTTATGTACAATGACGAGCTTAACCCAGAATTGGGTTTTCTTACAGCAAAACCAAAATTTTGACTGTGAGATTTGCAGAAAAGGATATACTTAAGTGTGACTTAAATTAATTAATGAACATTTTAAGATACTCTTTTCATACAGTATTCACTGCAATTCAATGCTGTCCTATTTGACCCAAGGGTTGACTGGTAGAGAATGCCTTGTGGCATTAAGTCCGCCTATGTACCACTCTTGTACATGAAGTTTAAAGAAGGAGGTCAGATAGGCAGTCGCTTCATTTAAAATACTGCATCCGGTTAGACTAGAAGCCGACCCCAACATAGTTCGGAAAAGGCTAGGCAGGCGATGACTTGGTAACCATTACCATTCAAGGTAAACAAAACCCGTGCCGTTCACAGATAACTACGCTGATTAACAACAGAGCATTTTCTCCGTATGTAGGCAATCAGAGCAGTCGGAACAATACGGTGATGATTCAATGCGCCGGCGCCGATAGTGAAAGTATGAGTCAAGATATTTATGTTGCAGCTTCTGAATAGTGCCGGCTTGAAGCGGTGTTTAGTGATGGCTCTCATTGATGAACTTATTTGCAAAGCGTGTTGTTTATTTATATGAATGCATACGTTTATTACACCAATGTCTTAGTAAAGGAGGAGTAACGGAGGTATCTGGAGTCTTGATTTGCGTCCGGTTGAAGGCAATAAAACACTCATGAATAAACATAACTGGCAGAATTCCGGTGTGGTACTTTAATCAGCTTTTCAATACGTTATTTCTATTTAGGTTAAAACCAATGATAAGTAAAGTATCGGTCACTACTGCCAGGGCTGCGGGACTGTTCGAAAGAGATACCGTGGCCCTGGAATACAAAGGGCAAAGAAGGAACATGGATGGGTTTTAGTCAGTACAAGTCTGACACTCCCTTCCGCTCCGCTTAGATGATGTCAAATCCGAAAAAGAAAAAAAAAATGTCGGTCACTAATTAACAGTCACCATCCAGGACACCTCTGCTTACCCTTCTGGGATTACAGTTATCTGTTACTGGTGCGTCCTTTATTATGTTATCTGTTTATTTATAATACAGGCAGCAAATGATGGCTTCTGAATCTCAATAAATATTAAAGAAAAGAAAACAAAACACGTAATATTATTATTTACAGCGGCAGAATTTAAACCTGTACTAAAAAACTGTAGCTATCACAACTCTAGGCAAATGTATCATTAATTTAATTACAAAAGTACCTAAGGACCAATTTCAAATTAGGTTATTTCTGTTAAAAGTAAGTTACCTAGAAACTTGTAAAATGGCTACTCTTAAACTTAAGTAAAAATTAGGTCTGATTAATTAATTTAGGCACGCATAAGTTACTATCAAAGGACCAATTTATATGAAAATTCTATATCAATGTATATTATTTCCAAAAGGTAACTTATAGTAATATTAATGTATAAAATAAACAAATACTATCGTCTAATTTAATACCCTAATAAAATTTTACACACGTAAAAGTAATAAATTATAATAGAATAGAGAATTAGATATCTGAAACGGTATATATTTTTTTAAAATAAATTACATAAAAATGACCCCACTCAAAAACAAGCCTTAAATAAAAGTCAGAAGGCGGAAAACATCCTAATTTTCATAAGAATCCGAACCAGCAAAAGACTAATGCGGAAAACGAAAAAATAATTTAAAAATTAACAACCCTGCTAGTCCGCTAACAATCAAGCTGGTTGTAGGAAAGTGATAAATGTCAGGAAAACAAATGGGGCATGTCACTGCAGTCCTGCGGAGACATATTGCAGAAGCCCCAGAGCCTTAGAGCCGAGCCTCCACTACCGGCTAATAATAGAGCCTTCTTTAAAATAAACTGACCAAACGCCATAACGTCAAGTCATTCCGATTATATCATTATCGATTGTAACAACCATGGCATTCTGTTGAACAGCTGAGCCACCGGTCCGAGGTTATTTAGCCGGGTTGTTTAGACGCAATGCAGATCACGTGTGCGCTGAAAAACCTCCAGCGGCTTCTGTATACGCCCTACGACATATTCCATCTCTATCTTTCACATAAAAGAAATGTTAAGTTAGAACGAAAAGACGGTTTTGGGGTTGAGTCGAGTCGCCGACGCGTCTGCGTGCCGCGCACATCCCGCGGTCGATGCCAGAGCGTTGCGCGCGCCGGTGTCTACCTCGCAGGCCGTTCCAATCCATTCCGATCGGAGTTCTCGTGCCGAGCGGTCGATTCATACGCTAGCCCTGGGCGAACCGTCGGCAGTCGCGCCGGCGCCGCCGTCGGCGATGGACCACGACGAGGACAGGTCCTTGTCTCTGGGGACGGAGGTTTCCGCCTCTGTGCCCCCACCGAGCCCTCTCACGGGATGTTATTTGCTCGCGGTGATCGGGGAGCCCCACACTCACGAGCACAAGGAGATTATTCTGCAGCGGCTTGTTAAAGGTAAGCTGAACAATTTGTCGTCTTTGCTCACGAAAAAATTGAAACTGTCAACGTGACAGCTGTCAAATTGGGAGAAAATTCAATTTGCCGGCAAGCGTCTATTGTGGAATTAGAAACGTTATTTTTTTAGCATCACAACACGCACTTTCTCCATTGATTCTTTCCGATGAAAAATTATAGTTCCGATGTTTTCCATGTGTTTGTTTTTTGCGTAAACAACGTGGTTACTTTGTGTCTTTTTTGGGATATCGCGGGGCGGGTGAAAAGTAATGTTGGTGTAAAATTTGGAGAAATGTGATGTAATGCGGTAATTATGTAGATGAAGGTTTCGTTTACCGGCGTTGTCCGTTTTTCCTGTTACGTCACCGGTGACGTAGTTTGTGCTACGAACTATTAGGTCGGTAAATAATTAAATGAAAAGACTGCGGCAAACAGACCGCAGGACATTATTTATATTACGTAATACTTTTACTTTATTTTCTCTGATGTATGAGCTAAGTCTATAATAAAACTAAAGTAGCAATTACTCCAATATAAAACGAGCTTGATTTATTATTATCGAAGAAATGCCGGTTGTTGCAATTTTATTTAAGTTATAAATTAACAGAAAAAAGCATGATTACTTAATCTGAAACTATTTCAAGTTATAATTACTGAATAGTTTAAATGAGACTAATGTTATCGGTAAAAGGTTTAAATACAATAACGCAATATGCGGTAAAACAAAAACAACTTAAACGTTGCTTTCTGCTTAGAGCCGGCTCTAATCAATACTATTGAGTCGATCATTCTCCAGAAAGATTTGTAACTAAGAACTTCTTTAACATTGCAAAATCCTATGTTACGCATTTTACAAAATTGTACTACAAGATACCGGCGGCCGATAAGGCGAAGGTAATCTTGAAACATATGATTCAAAACATTCAATTTCGCGGAAATAAAAAAACGATCAAGAATCGGAATGCTGAAACATTTTTTTGGTCACAAAATGACAAATATTTTTTTGCTATTTTCGATTAATAAGGACTTATGTCAGTACATTGACGTAAAACCTTATTTCTTCTGTTCTATATTTGAACAGGTGACAATCTTAGCCGCAATTTTCTGCCTGATCTTAAGTAAAAAGAAAAATAGTCTATCAGCTGTTTTTTGCCGGCGGAAGCTGGGCAGCTGTTTTTTGCCGACGGAAAGGTCAATGCAATGCGCTTAGGTTTGCAGAGGTCAACCAGCTGTCATCCGGATCCAATAGGGAGCTAAGGAAGCCATCTTAAAGTTAATAAAGGATCAAAGGACCAGTTTTTTTGTGAAATAGTCTGAAGAATAGATATAGTCGCAGGGCGACGGTACTTAGGTCTTAGGTTATACATAGGGGAAGTAAGAGCGTCAAGCCATTTCAAAACTTTATGGTGTTTTTATAAATACGTTTTTGTAGCAGCTTTATTGATTTTGCAGTATTCAAACAATTTATTTTTCATACTTTACAGAAAACGGCAATTTAGGTTGTGGAGGTCAGATAGGTAGTCAATCCATGTAAAATACTGGTATTCAGCTGCATCCGGTTAGACTGGAAGCCGACCCTAACATGGTTAGGAAAAGGCTAGGCAGATGATGATTACTTTACTGAAAACGGCAATTTATCATAGGGCATGATTAATGATTAGTTAGATCCTTGACTAAAGATTTCGAAAATATCAAACTAAAGAATCAACCATGTTACGCAAAAGATAACAAAAAGATGCAGGGTAGATAAAATTCGCATATCAACATTATCACAAAAATAAATAAACAATTTCTGATTGCGCAAAATAATCTCAATGTTATCGGAGTTTTGACTTAAAATTACAAACAATTTATAAGGCCTAAACTGCACTTGCGGTTTCTACAAACGATTTTTCTTCCGCATTTGTGACATAATGCATAATTCACGCTAAACGTGCACTGTGGCGTTTTTCCGCATGAAATATTAACTGACTTTGGTTTAAGTAAATTGACACATCTAATTTATAAGTCGTCAGAGTAACAGTTTTATCTATTTGGACAAAAAAATCAATACCGTACAAAGTAAGTGTATTTAGTTAACTGGTAATGAGGTCAACTTCCGGACAAGTAATACCTATTTATAATAAGTCGGTTTTTGACTGAAAATTACAGAGGCTAGCTAACCATGTTTTACAAACAACCTAAGTGATAGGCTCCCATTTTTGGAGCATGCGCGGAAACGTATGCGCTCTTTCGTAACCTACCTCAATAGCTTAAATAAGTTGAGACTGTACTAAGAAAGATACAAGCGTAAGACACTTTGTCTGTCTCTTACCTCCTCCTGGCTTAACGGGTTTCGATGAAATCTGACTATGGTTAAGTCATAGGATACTTTTTATCCCAGTAGTTTACTTTCGTCGGATAATTTCCGACCTCTATAGAAGCAAAGCTGTCGTCAAAAGTTGGTACTTTATAAAATAGTCTGAGCACAATCGGTACCAACATAGTTTATGATCAAATACAACAATATTACCTAAAGTATTATTGTTAGGTTTCCGTTATTATGAAATAATAGCATTCTCTTTTGTATCACAAAGCATGTCTTAAATCTTGATGTTATTATAAACATTGAAATGTATGTGTTTATGTAATTCCGGGATTATTAGACATTTATGATACATTCATGATTTTATGAGAATGAATATGTTTAGTTTAGGAAACTTTGGCTATAACTTATCTCCAACAATGATTGCTTACTCATAGTTCTTGTAGAAACACTCAAAACATTTTCATAAATAAGTAACAACGCTATGTATTAAGGCCAAAAAGGTTTTGTGTCTTTTTGGAATCGACAACAGTCATGAATTAGGACCATTTGTATAAAACGTAATGGTACAAAGGACCAAACATTATTAAAGATTATCAGAACTATGAAACATTGTAATCTTTAGAAAAATAATAAAATGATTTCTTGCTACTGAAACGCTTTATTATAAATAGTTGACTTGTTAATAATTGGAATAACATCTACTGATTTTGATTGAAGCAGTTGTGGAGTGTACTCAAGAACCTACTTTATTGAAATCATGACTAATTATGAAGTTATGTTTCCTTCTTTTACTGAGAGACACGTGTGTTAGCTACACATTGGTTCTTTTTACTTAGCCGGCGACATTACCAGTTACTTAATAGTTTTTTCTGGAATGAAAAAGCTATCCTTTTTATTTACTACAATTTTATCGGGCAAACATTTCGCCGATGAAACTTGCTAAGTATCAAAAACATAACAACATAATTTATTTTCCAAATTCCGTATTGCATGACCTTCCTTTACCTTTGCGAAACCCTTGTATTCTCTCTGATTTTATGACTTAGCTAACGTTAACCGCAACGGATCCAAAGGGTGGCTAATAATCCCTTCCGAGGCTTGGAGACGCATGATATTAACCAAGGGATTACAAAGGGTTTGAAAGGAAACGACACTGATTATGTCAACTTAACAAGAGAATTTTCGACAAAAGAAAACTGTTCGGAAAATGCCGTTTTACATTTCTCTAGAAATAGACTATGAAATAGAAAAGAAATCTTCATCTTTCGTGTCGATAGTACGACTTGTTTAAATTTCTTGGGCCCAGTATATGTAGCCACGCGTCTTTTAGGTCCTCGAAAGTGCAAGTGTTGGGAACTTCGGACACTCCAGCAAGTGGGATATCGTCTGGTCAGGAGCACCGCATTCCCACTGTGTTTCAGAAGGATCTTTAATTCCCCATTTTGCTAAGTTGTGTTTACAGTGGCTTGCGGGTGTGCAATCAGTTAAGTGCTTCCCAAACAGGCCAATGCATATTATGTCCCGGAGGCAAATGTACCCGAGGAAAAAAGATGATGGAACTAGTATTTCATAGATACGGGATGGTCTTGATGTTAACACGAAAGAGTGATGGCCAGACCCGTATATTATTATGACGAGATAAGAGAAACTGTTTCGAAAGAGGGTTTCTGTTATATGGCGATATTCTATTAAGATAACACAAAATAAATATTGGATGGACACAGTTGCAAAAACTATTTCAGATTTAGCAAAAAAAGTTATCGCACGGTATTTAAGACTTGACAAAACAACGAGATTTCTTTGGGATATCTAAGTTTAATACTCAAGGGTTATACAACTAATCTTCCAGAATAAATTCTGTAAATGCTGGTGCAAACCGTATCAAAATACATTCCGAAGATTAGAAGGCTAACTCGGTCACTTAGACACACGAAAGGCGTCTCTATATCTATAGATATAGCTTTGTGCAATTGTGCAAGTCATAATCTGAAAATCTCAAGGCCGTCCAAACGAATTCGCACGAGAAAGTAGAGAATTTAGCACAGATATACCACGGTGTTATCTCGCATGACATAATGATAACGAGTGATAACACAGCTTGTGATAATTCGGTGACACAATGCAAGTCTAAGTCTCCTACATGTTTTCATTCATAATATGATAATCAAACAGAGGAGTCGGAAAACAGTCTTAGAGGTCTTATGGAGGTCAAATAGGCAGCTCCTCAATATAAAATACTGGTATTTACTGCTAAGGTTAGGAGCCGACCCCAACATAATTAGGAAAAGGCTAAGCAGATGATGAGTGAAAAATAATTAAAAGAAAACTGGGTATTTATCATAAATGTATTTGGCTTTGTTTTTTAAAGTTGGATTATAAATAAATAATTTAATCAATAAAGTAGTAAGAATAGATGCGTTTCGATGTAAAACAATTGCATTAACATCAGAAATCGATAATATATAATAAATATAAGTCCCGGTTAACTCTTGTAGTTATCGAAACATTTTTTATTTTTAATAGCCTTGTATGTCCCACAGCTGGGCAAATGCCTCTCCATATCCTTCCAGGTACTCTTCTCCTGCGCCACCTCGAACCAGCCTTCGTGATGCGCGTCTAAATCATCTCGCCACCGTTTTCTGGGCCGGCCTCGGCGGCGCTGTCCATCCTCAGGATAGGATAATTCTCCTCCTCTATCTAAACATTAAATTATTATTTTATTTACTTAGCTGTTCCCTTGTAAGATGATCTGACTGAAAGGAAAGTAAGTACCGAGATCTGATGAACACATACGAACAAAAGATATACCCAACAGTTATTAAAAATTACTACAGTCATCACATTTATAATTGCTTAGTCAACTTGTTCAAGAATACATCCACAGCAATATTTTCGGACTTGCATGAACCAGATAGATATAATACAAGGAATGAAACACTGCAAATTAAACAAAAAAATGCGACGCAAGCTGAATAACAGTATTTCACAGTTTTTTAGCTACACAAGATTTTAGCTGAATAATCAAACAGACAGACGGTGAAACAGTAGAACGTCGTAACCTACAAATAAATTACAACAGCTCCATTTCTGTACAGTTTTAGTGGGCAAAAAGATGATCTGTTATTGACAATGACGATGGCAGAGTCTGAAATGTATTGAATTGACAAAGATGTGATGGAAAACTCAGACATGTGTTGGAGGGACATAAGCTTCTTTGAAGCCTTTGTCAATCACGTTGAAAATAATTGTAGGAACACGAAACGCTTCGAAATTGTTTGCCCATTACCCAGGCCCTCTACAGGAAAAAACAATGAAGGTATACCAGCATAAAATAAACGAAGAATATCATTTACCAAGTTCTCAATTTCGGAGATTTTGATACGTGGATACAACGCCGGCGTATAACCGAAGCCTCTCAAGTAAGGCCGAGGGATGGGCGCCATATTATGAGATTACGCCTTACGCCACGCTCTGTGAAAATAATCCAAGAGCGGACGCTCGAATTCACTATATTATTACATTATCCTACGTTTTATCGTGTTCTTACTTGTGCCGTTTTAGTTTTAGGAGTTGCGCCGTTTTAGTGACGTTTCTGTTTTCTTTGATGTTCAATAGTTTGGCTTTTGTTTGAAACTAAATGAGTTAGATAGTTTTATTTGGCGGGTTTATTGTTGTATTATTACGGAAACGGGTAATGATAGTTTTATTTTAAATATTCAACGATTTAGCGTTCACTTCATATCGGTATAACTAGGGTGTAATGAAGGAAAGCACTTGTAAACCAGAAACTGTCTAAATCACATAGCATAGATGATAAAACTGGGCAAGCAAATGTGCGTGAATGGTAACGTGACATCAGTTAAGCACATATGAATGATCAAAGAACTATCATTTAGTTTAAGAAATATCCTAAATAACGACAATCATGTTAAAAGGCAACGAAATACCTTCAATGCTTTGTGAAAATAAATAGTAAAAATAAGAGAACAAGCGGACGTACAGATGACATTGAACACTAACTTAGTAATCACAGGTTTCACCTCATACCTAGAATCTATTCACTATTTTCGTAAAAATTCAACAAAACAATAGAGATATTAAATTAGAAACACAAATAACAGCCAAAAATAAATCCGGTTTAATAGACAAGCATTGTCGTATGATGCAAGCGATTGTTTAACTCCGAAACCAGTAGAATAACTTCAAAAAACTCATCATTTTTCACTTATACAACGATCAATAATTACTCACACATACCTCCTATTCGTGACGTAATTACTTAAAAATACTTGATTGGTTTATTTTGGCACGAGTACGATAATGTAGTAAACGAATTTGTGTGACAATCGTTACGGATTGTTCGATGCCTTAAGGCGTTAAAACCAGCGTTCGCGCTTACCAACAGGTCCGTGATTCCTAGAAATTGGGTTGAAGAGGTCAGGCCGTAGCTTCATGTAAAATATTGGTATTCAACTGCATTCGGTTAGACTGGAAGCCGAATTTAACAAAGTTGGAAAAAGGCTAAACTGATGATGAAGAGCGTACGGTACACGGACAGTTAGCCCCGCAAGAATCAACCTAGCTGACCGCTTAGATAATCTTTTACTCTGGCGCCCACCCTCGCGACGTGCCATGAGCGAAAGGCTTTATTAGGTTTTAAATTTAATAGTTAGTTCTCATAAATGACTACCTACTTCGATTGTAACAATTACAACTTTAAAAATCTGTAAGATGATTTCATCAGCCATTTTATTCTAACTAGGTATCCATCTACTATAACGATGTCGGCAAGACCTAGGTGGTCAAATCGCGTGTGCGTCGGACACAGTCGTGCGACTTCATGATCTCAATATATTACGGCTTGACGTATCGGATCAACATCAAATTATTGGCTTAGTTAATTATTTTGACATTGTTCATAACAGGTTCCTTACCCACCTGTGAAGATTAGAATCTTATGTGATTAAAGTTGTTACTAATCTTAATAAAATGAATGTAATATCCTTCACACATTTGAATATACTACTAGGTACATTCAATGAAGGATATTACATTAATTAATTTAATCATTTTATATTCATTTGCATTTACTAAGTCCAGAATTTGTTCTCAATATATGTACATACTTAGAAATGCGAACAAATGAGGAAAATGTGGTGAGGAAAATGTTGAGTATGAATGTAGATGGCTATAAGAGTAGAGAAAGACCAAAGCAACGATGAATGGACTGTGTGAAGGAAGATATGGCTAAAAATAAGGAGACTGTTGAGATGACGATTAATAGACAAGTATGGAGGAAGAAGACATGCTGCGCCGACCCCAAATAAATTGGAGTAAGGGCAGGAGAATGATGATTATGATACATACTTAGAAAGCAGATGACGACTCAAAAAAAGTAGAAGTATGGAGAAAGAAAACATGCTGCATTGACCCAAGACCCAAGAGATGACATTGAGAAAGTAGATTCGAAGATGGTCTGTTAAATTGCTAGCCGGGCAGTACTTTCAAACAAAGGCCTATACGAAACATAAATGGAAAACGATCTTTCGAATTTGGAACTGAATGTACAAACTCATCGTTAAAAGTAACAAAGGTACAGATATTACTTTCACCATTGCCCGTATGCCAAGTGGATATTCCACGACATGATCAAAGATTTCTACAGAATTCCTATCAGGTTAACTTGAATTGCCGACTAAGTCATGGCAAAGACCTGAAAATATCTGTCTTTCTGTCAAACAGAATCAAATATTACATCTACCAATTGAAACAGCATGTACCAAACATATTCAAACTCATCTCTCGAACCGTTTACACAAAGCCATCTGTCTGCAAGTCCTAAGCGAGCGATGCAAAAAGAAAGCATGCAAGTAAGACTATAATTATGTCCGTCACATACCACGGCTATCGGCGCGCGCGTCTCCGTTTTGTAACGATTCTAGATCTGTTATCGACTAGAGTATTCGAGATAGTTTCATTATTTTCAGTTGTTTTTCTAGTATCATCTATGGATACTTAAGAATTGTGGTGAGACTGTTATTTTCGTCTTGATTCTTTTAGGACTCTCCTTAACTGCATACGATAGGATCATCCATCATCATTGGCAGCCTTGTTTAACCCACTGCTGAGTATGAGGTTATCTCCTTTTTGAGCTATGCTTCCCTGGTCAGCGCGAGACTAAATGCTTTACCTCTTCTACGATTTTCTCAATGTACATCTTTCTTCCTGTTGTTCTGCACTACTGCAACACTTCTTCTAGTGTCTCTCGGCTATATCAGATCATTACGTTCACTGAATATGTTTTAGTATCATATAAAAGAGGGCTATATTAGATTTTGAATAAAACTGCACCCTAGGATAAGGAGTGAAGTATTGCGAAGATAGTTTTACCCTTGTCTGTAGTTTTGCAAGAATAATTAATTCAAAGAATGCATGTTAGCATTTAATTTTGTGTCTATTAAGGTTCTGTCGTCTTTAAAGCGTTTATTTTCGTTTAGAATTGTCAAGCAAGATTATTAGCAAATAAAATTGCTATTCGTCTAGTAATATTATTCTAGTCTAGTGTTTGAATCATCCCAAGCCCCAGTACAGTACAGTAGTACATTTCATTTTCATGACTCTTCTATCTAAAACTAATCATGTGCTAGAAATGAGTGTCATAGCTAGTTAGAATCACATTTCTGCCTTTTAAATTCTTGAAGATATGATTCATATAGATCTTAATACAAAAATTAAAATATTCTAGAGGGCTAAGACCAAATGACATTCTGTCAGTGACATCGATGATGGCAAAAGTCAAGAATATATTGGATTGAAATCAGCTACCGGAACCCATATGTAAAAACCTTTCAGCAAGATTGATCCTACTGATAGTCGTTGTAAAAATACGGTCTACCGGACCCTTAGGCCTTTATAAAGACAAAAAAACCTTAGCCCAATATAATACAGTCTAAATAGCAAAACATGCGTGTCTTCCACATTTATGTAAAAACTCTAGGGACCAACTAAATAAGCGAAAACATTAATTATACCCAAACAAGTAACCGCTGTTATTTTGTCATCAACACATCAAATTAAAATTTTCCAATTAAGTACAAATAATACGAAAACGTGTTATTTTCTGTGTAAATTAAATTAATATTCACTTCAATTTGCTTGAATCATCAAAAGCTTGAACTAAGTCGGGTCGGGATTGAACGCTGAGCTTTAGAACATCGTTAATTTTAGCTGACTGAGCATGTTTGTAGAAACATTGAACCTTTGAACGAATTCTGAACAATTTAATTTAGCATTCGAAGACGAACAGTTCATAGGAAAAGAAGGGAAAGATATAGATAATAGAAATCAGAATAAGATTTATGAAATAGTGAAAGAACCTATGAAACAGAAGTTATATTAGAACAAGTCACCTTAATTCAATGAAAACTACAAAGTAAACAAAGACACAGTCTATCTAGAGCTATTCTATTAAAACGTTGGTGAAAAAGTCTTGTCAATTCTGTTGGATCAAGTCGTTGTAGGAATACAAACGCTTTGAAAGCAGTTGATACTTTTGTAAAGGCCTCTGAACAGAAAATACCATTTAATTAGCAAAATATGACACCTAGAAGCAGACCTCTTTGGAAACAGTAACATTTCAGATAAAAACATAATCCTTCAGAAATAACTTTAAATAAACTTAAACTGTCACTTACGGGATATCTTCCGTGATTGTTCATTATTTTGAGCTCCCGATATTTCGACGCTGTTGCAAGCGCTATGATCGCGGGTTGACTGGAGATCACGGAAGATATCCCGTAAGTGACGGTATAAGTTTAGTTGTAAACCGTGAAAGCTTAAAACAGTGTTTAACTTTAAATATATTCCATTTTTGTATTACCCGCACCCCAGACATGAATCCCAGGATTGCCCCAACCATTATCAATTACATAACCACATGGCTTGAAATTAAAATTAAACCGGATTATGAAGAAAGTAATAAGGTCAAGGTCACAACCGAAGGTACAAAGTTAAGGTTAAATACCGTCGCAGTAATTCTCGAATACCGGATGAGAGAAACAAATGGGAACATTACCGTACCGGTAAATATGATTTACCATTACAATACCGGATTCTACGATGTAGAAATTAGAGAATAGGATAATAGTCGTTTGAACACAATTGAAGAGGTAGAATAGATACTAAGCCTGATAATATTTATGACCGGGATACGGAATTTTAAATGGCTGTTGTTAGGAAATTGTGATACAGAATTGGAATTTATGGTCGTTTATTCTGTTTTAATGATATAATCGCATTGATAGTGAATTATTCAAAGGGTCGCAGAATATTTACAGAGGTCTTCCTGAATCCTGAATTTAGTTTTGTATTTGTTTATAGAGAGATGAAGTCTTGTAAATAGAAATGACTCAAATGTCAGTACTATTTCTGTTTTTAGCACTTATTTGTTTTTCTTCTTTATTATTCGTACAAAGTAACTCTTTGTAACTTATTAGTTAGTTGCCTTAGCCAGTCATTTATTACAAACCCGAGCCATTTACAGCCAGCCATAAACGTATTTCAACATAAAGAATTATGATTCCAGGCACTATTACAGCCATTCTGTATTTCTGTACAATGAAGTTTTGCTGAAAATATACCTTAAACTCTTCTAAGTATTGTCCCATTCGACCTTCCAAGCGCAAACTCATTTTTACAATTTTCGCAGTTGGCAACATTAACCATAAATCTTTAGTGAGGTAACACTAACACGCGATGCTTGCGTGTCAAAGTTAAACTACAGTTGAAATATACTAACACTAGCGAGTAACTGCAAGTTTTTTAGATTAATAACATTAAAATAGGCTTTACAAAAAGTCGTTTATTTAATGACCTAGTTATACGACCTAGCTTTATGTTTTTATCACTAAACACTGCTATTTTAATTACACGGGGAACCTTTTCTTTAAAGTTTAAAAAATCATCCATAAAACAGACACAACGTCGTAAGATTCATCACATAATTATCATGGACAATAAAATAGCAAATCCGTCTATATTGCTATCCCATAAAAACTAATTAAATAAAGAATGAATAATAAAATAAAACAGAAGAAACTCCCAGAAACTCCGTTACAGCAATAAGAAGTAATATCGGAAACGTAGTTCCCGACGCTAAAATGGATTCTGAAACGACGATAAAATCTTAAGAGCCCATAATAAATATTACTGTTACGAATATCGACACGGGATGTTAATGCTTACCATTTATTTGTCATTTTCTGGATAATTTCAATTTATAGCTATGAAAACCTGGTTTTCTTAAGCGGAAATTAGACGTTGGAAACATGTTGCGGCAAGTCTCCGTAATGGTTTAAATTGTGAAAGATGCCAATTTCAGTTACTGAATTTGTTACATCATCTTTAATAAGCGTTTCACTGTTTTGTTTCTGACGCTCTTTTATCTCCGATCACATTTTTTTGATCCATCGTAGAAGTCTCCCCAATTATGTTAACATTCCTAATTCTTGGTTCGGTTCCTACAGTATATCAACCATTTGCTTTCAAGGTTGATCATCATTAGCAGCAAATACTGTAAAACTCGATTCTTCTATACTTTCCTTATACAAATAACTATGTGATGACAATCACACGTGGCTAACACATTGATGATTAAGCAAAGCAAATTCAAACATCCTTAATACCATCATCTTCATCTTCATCTTCGTGTCCTTGCCCCATGTCACTTGTGGTCGGCGCAACACGTTTATTCTTCCATTCTCCCCTGTCAACCGTCACGCAATCATTTACAACAATTATTTTAGCTTTGCTTTTGGGGTCCTCAAATGAACTCTGAATAGCTATTAATTCAGCAAATACAGTCATGACATTCAGATCAGCAATACAATATGTCAAGATCTCAAACCAATATTACTATCGAACAGACAAACTAAAGAATATCCCAGAAAGCTGCAAGAGGCGCCGACATTCGAAACCACTTGTTACCAACCTGTGGCTTGTTGGGTCTACAGCTGACAACAATGCATAATGTGGTGTTGCTCGCGCATTGTCGGAGACAACCTACTTCCCATCGCCGTTTGTACGATGATGTACGACTGTAATACTGGATTTTGATTTGTTTCTAGATTAGATAAAATATTTTTAATGTCTAGACTTAAGATACATTTAGACACATTAAATGTATCCAAAAAATAGAAGAAGAGGTCAAAGCTGTTATGCTACGGTTCATTTTACAAACACCCGATGTAAAAATTAAATAAGTGGTATTTTTTGCACGATGGTGATGATTATCCCCATGCTTCTGCCTTTTCTTTATTTATTAGGGTCCGGCGCAGCATGTTCTAACTGTCTTGCTCTTCCATCAATCTCTTACATTTGAATTTGACCATCTCGAAAATCATCCCCTTTTCTAGCCAGCGATCAACTGCATATTTATGCTGTTCTGTTGACATCGTACAAACTATCAAGTAATTTTATTAATATTGCAACATCGTCTGCACAGCTCCTCTTGCCAGATTTCAAAATCATGACTTAACGTTCTAGATTGCATCGTCGTAGATAGCACACATTATTGTCATACAACTTGAACCAATCTTAAACCAATATCTTCAAATGCTCTAACGGCCTTTGCAGCTAACCTACTAGGTCAATAAGCCAAGAAATCTTTAAAAAATAAACAGTTACCTCACATCTATTTCTGTGCTAAGTTAATATTTATCTAAGTGCGAATAGACACGTGCGATTAGTCACGTCTGATTTCTATGTACTGTCACATTAGTTTACATAGTTGTTAATGTAGAAATAAAAATAATGATTGTTTTACCGTTGAAATATGTAGAAACTGAAGATCATGATGGTGCCGGCACAACTATGACCAGATACTGTGGTCAGCAGAACTATGAAGAGACTGCAGTTTCTGCAGATATAAGCTCTGTTGAAGATGATGAAGTAGTAGTAAGAAGTGACGGTTTAGACGGTTTGTAAAAGATTAAAAAGGGAAATTATTGGGCGAATAAAAATTTAATTGGCGACCAATATACTGAGTGGGCGACTATTGTACCAAGTAAGCAACTATTTATCCGGTCATTGCGGCAAGGAGAATATAGGTAGCAAGAGCGAGCGAAGGCTGAGAGAGACTTGTGGCACCCCGACTCGGGGTTAGGTTACTTTAAACCCTGCAAACAGAAATAGGAGCCCCGCGCAGCGGGGTTACGTCGACTACGCTTTATCTACAATCTAGCGATTGATAACCTTGTTTTAGGTTTTTTCAGAGTCCTTGAATTATCTCACTGCTTACCTCAAATTTGTATTTTCAAGTCGCTGTTTTAAACATTTGGATTCGCCCACTGTTTGTCGCTCACTTAGTATTTCACTAGCCCATTTTCAATATTATTGACACCTTTAATTTGAATTTAGTTTCGCTCGTTTAAATACTATCCGATTAAAAAGAACTCCAAAAAACATATAATTATGAATTATAAGATGGGACATACTAATCTGCTGATATATTGACTGGTATAACTAAAAGAGATGAGAATTATGATTTAAAAAATGGGAAAAGTCAAGTTTTAAAACTTCGACTGCTGTTATCATTACAGCAAATTCGATCTAGTTCAACTAAAGTTTTTACTTACTCAAGATAGTAAACACAGTTTTATATTCACTATTATGATTTAAAAATATTATACACAGGTGTTATTTAGCTTTATGACACACATTTGGCGAATCCATGCGTTGCATATTAACACTAAGTTTGAATAAACCGGAAATGTCTCGACAATGACCTTCCAAAATTGTAAACATTACATCACGATAAGAAGTCTGTTCTGCAATCTGCAATTTATCACATCGCTGTCATAATAAAAGTGATGTCATTTTATAATTATAATTTGAAGGATAGCTAATTAGCTATCCAAGGGCTGGCTTTTACTTTGGCCAGAGGCTAAGTGTTGCCATACAACGTGGCAACGCCGCGCCGCCAGTCTCTTGGGCACATTACCAGCTGAGAGCAGCTTTGAGGAGGAGTTTTTTGATGCCCTTTTATAGTTTATTGTTAGGTCACTTATTTTAGGTTATTTAATAATTTTTAATTAATAATGTATTTAGTTAGTTTAATGCCTAATATACATATTAGCTATTATTTAATTTTTGGGTGCATTAAAAATCAAAATAGCTTTCAGAGACAGACGTTATCTTCCTACCCATGGTCACATTTTACTTGGGGTCGGCGGGTGCAACGTGCAACACGTTTTCTTCTTCCATTCTCCCCTTTCAGATTTCTAATTTTGGCTCATAATGTGCAATTCTGCTTCATTTAAACTTGTTGTTGCTCATTCATGATGACCCACATTTTCAGTGAATGATACAACTTTATGTTTACTTATCATCAGTGTGATAGCATATCGTTTAGTTAGTAATCTCTCTGAGATACGATTTGTGCTGTCTTTTAAGCGCCGATATCGAATAATGACCGTTATCTAATTACATAATAATTGCATTAATAGAACCTCTACTTACGTCATACTGGGAGTCCTTCTGACTGAAAACAAACATTGAATACAAACAGTTCCACTATACCCTCAACATTGACCTCCAAACTGTCTCAGTCTACCATCACTCACAGTCACACTAGTATGAATCACGCTGCGCGCGCGCCGGAAGCAGCGCCCGCTTCCTTATATAACTTATAGGGGGCAATTAGGTCCGAACCCGCGGTTTTCATTGGTTCGGTTGCCGTTATGTGAAGTCGTCACGTGATTAGTATTGTTTCTGCGTTAATAAGGTTTTGTTTTGTAATCAATAGAAGTAAAGGGGCTTGACAGCGATGTTGAGACTTTATTTTTGAACAGTTATGGTAGTTTATTTTTTATTAATATTCTTCATCCATGTTTGACATTTTCACAGTAGTTAGCCTCCAAATATAAATACGAAATGATTTTGATTTGGTTTTTACCATATTTTAGAGCCGGATAGTTTACCAGCATATTAGTATTTAACTTAACTTGCACAAATCTCGGTGTATATAAAAAAATGCTGCCAGTGCACCCGTGCGAGGCAGGGGTGGGTCACAAAATGTTCTTAAAAGTTATACCAAAATCGCCACGCGGCTCCTAAATTTTGAAACTACCATGAGGTTGTTTTAAAATTTAAAGCATGAGCTCTTCCTCTTGTGCTTAAACAGTTAAGAATCCCGGAATAATTATCAACAAGGCATATAAATATTCGATTGAGGGCATTAATTTTACCTGCGACCCATAACATACCAATAACTATAAGCAGATACCTACCTAAGAAGAATTCTATTGAAATCCATATGTGTGAAGCTTCTTATTGATCATAGAAATAATTATAAACTAGATCACTTATTTATTTCTATAATAGACTAATTCCAATCAATTATATTACTACAAATTAATAATATAATTATTGTCTGAAACCCGTTTTGAATTGAATGAGGTTATATTGATGCAATCATTTCTATTGACGCATAACTTTATAATTGTGGCTTCTTTATTAATAGAACTTGGACTATTTATGTAGGTTTTTATTAATTTTAAAGTAATTTTTAATACTAGCTTATGCCCGCGACTTTGCCAAAGCAACTTACGCATTTATAATGCTAGTACATATTGATACCGAACACATTATGCAAATTACCAATTATAACATTAACCTACATAACCCGAGAATCGAACCTAACACCGCGATTACTCAAACTATTACCCATTAAGGTCTATGACCATAAATTATGATGTCATACAGGATCGGTGACCGCAAGCTAAATTGGGAGCAAGGAAGAACGTATTACTTGAGTTTAACGCCATCTAGTGGGACGGTTGTAAACTTAGCGGTTTGATTTATAGGTCGTCTGCGAATTTCATGGGTTTTTGATTTTCCTTTCCTTTAGTTAAGATCTAAGATGGGTATACAATGATAATTTAAACAATTTTGAAGAGTCGTAAAAGCATTTACTTTTATGCTATGTGGCCGGAGACCCAGAAAATGACTTATTTATTTTTATAGTTCTGAAAAATAGTTGTTCCTTTTAAAAATTGAACTTCGATTCGTACTGGTGTCAATAATTTATCTAGACTAGTTTTATGAGTGTCTAATATTAATATCTCAGGTACGTAAATTTTATGAATGTCTAATATTGATACGTAAATACGGTAAAACAATTAATTACTATTTGTGTTTGTTTCAGTCAACAATTACTGCGAATACCTAATAGAAAATTATAGCTCGATGTGCTCACCGTAAAATAGATCAATTAATCTGTTGGTTTCATATAGATATAAATCTATTTTCTTGATTGATGCACCATTTATATATTTATGAAGCCGTTTTTTAGTTAGTTTTTCCACATATTTTCCTTAATGTCGGTGCGGCGTTTACACTTTTTTAGCTTTATGGGTATTGAAGAACTTAAATAAGTGGTGGGCTGCCTTTATTATTAGTAAGGGTACAAGAAAATGTTTTATTCATTAATAATCATCAGTCGACTGTGAAACTTGGACTTCGTGTTGTTTTCACACACCCTGGACAGTCAGGACCCAGTTGATAACAGGCCAATATTTTTTACCACGACATAATATACCTAGTTTACACCGAAACTAGATAAACTTAGCAATATATTGCTTTCTTTTACTCTTTACTCATGAACCCACAAAGAGGAAGAGACGGCACACACCTGCTTCTACTAGTCTATGCATATAATCCAGCTATAGTGTCGATCCACTTAGCTAATACAATGTAACCACATCAAATACAATTACTATGCAGCAGTAATCGTCCATGAATACCTGTGTCCGGTATGGATGAGTAGACGCTACATCTCAGCTCCCTTGTGCCGTACGATAGGCAGGGACAGAAGATACAGTTAATTTGAAGTCCACGACAAAAGGACATGACTTTAGGAAGTTAATTATTATATTGGTGCCACACACGTGTTACTTCGAAATTCGTTCAAACGTTAAGGCGTGAAACGGTGACAGGCACACCTGACAGACAGACAGCATTATCTACTTTCTATTTATGTATTAAGTCATCATTCTCCTGCACTTAAAATGCCCTAAATTAATTGGGATACCAATTTATTTGGGGTCGGCGCAGCATGTCTTCTTCTTCCATACTTCTCTATTACTCGTCATCTCATCAGACACCTCCTTTCTTGCCATATCATGCCTCACACAGTCCATCTACGTTTCTTTGGTCTTTCTCTACTCTTATACCCATCCAAATTCATACTCATAACTTTCCTCACGACATTACGCATATTTATTAGCAGGGTAATATAACAGAACGGAAAGGCCATTCTTTCTTCTCCCTCTTTCTTTAATTTTAGGCTCGATTTTCAGTTGTTTTCCAAGTGAGCATGTCAATCGTGAGTTTTGTTACGAGTGGAGCTTCTGTTCTGTGCCATGCCTCTTGTTTGATGACTGGATTACCGTTACGCATTCATGCTTCTTATCCGTTGGGGCGTAAGTAGGGATGGTCAAACAAGTTTCCGGATTTGCATTTAATTTGAAATTAAATTGATATCGCAAAAAGTGCAGTTTAATAGTAACATACAACCGTTTTGTGTGGCTTTGAATAAAAATATCTACGCTCTACTGTTTCTGTTGAGGCTGTAATGTGACACAATTGAACATAGCACGCATTTTTTTAACACCAGTTATATCTTCATATTAAACCTGCCACCGTTTAAAAATTAAAATCGAAGCATTTATTTCAAGTAGGTTATAACAATGGAATGTAGCTACAGTCCCAGTCTCAAGGCATAAAAACTGTGAAAGTACTGTAGTAGCCCAAAAAATTAAAATAGAAACTCTTGACGAGACACAACACAATACCCACTAAAATCGACCACGTCTGACCTAAAAACAGACCCCTTAAATCCCCATAATAATTACACACAAACACCATTGTTAGTCCCCATTGTCTGAATACCATATAGACCTCGACACCCGATGTAGCGATAGCAAACAAAAACCTAATTAAGGCCTGCTACTCACTCGTGTCCGCTACACTTAGGGTTCCCAGATCCCAGATAAATAAGATTTCCGGAAAAAAATCCGGACATCTGTTGAACATTCCGTAATTTTGTAATTTAATTTTTTTCTACGTTTATTTTTTCCAACTATTATATTAAAAATAGAGAAAGGCTTATTTCCAAACATTGCCGGGTGCTTGAAATATAAATAATAAACACTAATGTCAATATAAAGGGTGTAAATAGACCCCTAACGAAGCCGAAAGGCATTGAGATCATTTTTTTCTTCTGGAAAATACCTGGCAACCTAGTTACGGAGTTACGGAGATATTGAGGGTCAAAGTTACAACTTTTTCACAAGTTCTTAAAATTCAAATACTAGTTTTTAAGGTACTATTCAACGTATCCATCGGCACAATGTTTTGAGTGAAAAGCAAAAAAAAAGTCGTTTCCCAGCAATAATTTTTGCGTAGGGTTACTTAGTCTGATGTACGTAATGCTTGGTTCACGGCTTCGTGAAGGGTACGGGGGTCACGTGGTGGCTCCCGGCCACCGTAGGCGCGGGCCTGTGGACGGCGAGCTATGGGCTAGCTCGCCGTCCGGCCGTCTTCTGACGACAGGCCGTGTCGATGGCGCGTTCGTGTTCCACGCGCGCCTCAAAGAGATGCCAGCAACGATGTAGGGGTCTGCAAGGACCGATGCCTGCCAGGGCTGCGGGACTGTTCGAAAGAGATACCGTGGCCCTGGAACACAAAGGGCAAAGAAGGAACATGAATGGGTTTTAGTCAGTACAAGTCTGACACTCCCTTCCGCTCCGCCCAGAGTGGGGGGGGGTCATTCGATGATTTCCCATCAGAAAAAAAAAAAAAAAAAAAGGGTACGTTTACACCCTGTATGTACCTATATAAGTGATAGTGATGATTTCTGAGTTGATGTCATTAATAATATTTTTATTTTATCATAAACTGTTTCGCATTCCGGACACTGAGCAAAAAATCCGACCGTATGGCAACCCTAGCTACACTTGATCGTTAATAATATTAGCTTACAAAGTATTCATAAGAGTGCATAATTTTTTCAGGCCCATCTGATAAAGTTGTGTTAGGTTTTTGTCGTGTTTAGCTGTATGGTTAGCGGTAGAAGAAAGATCGGATTTTTCTAATTAAAAACTGATGCATGTGGCGGTTATTCCTTTTTTTTTCACAATTTATAGCGTAAGCGCTTCAATGGGAAAATTACCGCTTATTTTGCCACGTACATGCTTATCTACCTTTCAGCGTTGTTTCAAAGATGAACAATGATCGAAATACGCATAGAGTCTGCTATTCTTATCCATACTAATGTGTGCCAGTATGTCTATCAGCTACACGAAAAGATAGCACGACACATACTATGAAGAATGAAGAAAGGATAGGTAGAAGCTACGCGGTGAAACTGGCGCTCGATGCATTTTTCCTTGATCAAAACGACGTATTAAACAGATATGAGGCACCATGTCTGCTCACACCAAAAAGACAGCGGCCTCGCACTATTACTTTCATCTACTTTCAGACAACAATGCGCTAGTTTTCGATTTCTATTACATTTCTATTACACGTGGCACTGAATGGAAGCTATCTGTGTTATTGATCGGAAAGCCGTCATTATTTGAAATTAGCTTACAAACTGAGCTGTATCAATTTGAGAGGCAGTGCTTTTGGTCTTATAACATACTTTGTTCTAGAACTTTTATTACTGCAGTAAGAGGCAGGAGGTCAAATATAAACCGAGGTGAAATAGTAGCCATTGAACTACATAAGTTGTACATCTTGAGACTCGCCTTAATGTCATCGTTGGGATGGCTCTCTAAAAGCATTATACTGTACGAAAATGTTTGCATGTTTAGCACTAAATAGCTAAAGGCTCAAGACAAAGGGCAAAATCTAAGAGACTCATCATGCCTTGACAGTTTGTTAGTGTAAAGAAATTGATCTGAGGAAAACAAAAGCCGACTAGTTAACAAAGGTTTCGTGACCATAACCGCAAAATATCTCAGACGAAAATAGCAATATAAAAAATCACAATCAGAATTAAAATCTTCTTTAACACACTATCATTTTAATTAAATCTACAAATAAGCGGCTAGATTGCTCAAGTTATAAGTCTTGAGGAATTAACGAACCATCCAGATAATAACTTTGATCGAACCGCCGTCGACGCGTCACTCTCGCTAAAGAAAGCGAATTTTTGAAGAGATTCCTTTACTATTTTTATTTGGTAGTAAGTGGGAAACGAGATCATAAGAATCTTATTCTCTTATTCTTGATATCTCATTCTTAAGATCTTATATTAAAATCTGTCAGTCGATTAAATCAAGGTGCGGATTAGGGGGCGGGCCTGACAGCGTTTGGCAGATAATGTATTGAAATATCTGTCAAAGTATCTCTGCAGCCACGCCGCAGTCCGGTTTGCTCAGTTTAACCACACATTTACTAGGATCGTAAGCGCCAACGGCGAGCTTTTGTCACTAAAAGACAACGTTGAAGCATTCATGTGATTGTATACACTAATACCCTTCTTTCTGTAATCTATATTGTCTTACTGCTCGGCAAAGATCTTCCCTATATTCCGTCAGTCCCCTCTTTGTTTCGCTCTCTTCGGCTGATCCGACAAGAACGACTCCAGGTCGTCAAGCCAGCGTATACAACTACCTTTTTTATTATTGATAGGCTCGCGTTCGAACACTATCTCACCTTTTAGTAAGCCATGACGTGGTCTACGATAGAGCACCATTGCCTTAACCTCTTCACCAGCTAGGACAGAGCAATGCGACTTAATCACAAAAATCGGTAAGGTGATAAGATTTCTTTAGCAAAGTTTTTAACAAGGAACTCGACTCCCTTTCTTATGCAAAATGTCACAGACAAAGCCACTTTCTACAAATTCGCAATGCCAACGAACCCGTCAAACGAAACACAGTTGTGACATTTGCCTACCACATAACCTTTCCATTAAATGTCAAAATACATACATTGTTGATTCGATCATAGCGTCTGATTGCACAAAGTGATGGTTTAATTAAATTACTACTATTATTTTTAAATTAATTTAATTTTGACAACTGTAATATTGCTGACATTGTATTTTGTGAGATTTTGTAATTGTACCAGTGACACTATTTTGTATGCCTTTCGGCGGAACATAGGATGAACCAACATGAATTTGAATTTGATTTAGTATGTTTAAGTAAACAGTAAAAACACCACAACCTATTCTGCCATGTATTTATGTGAGAATTTAAAAGCTAAGAATTAAACATCTCATCAGCTGCAGCTATCGTCTGTTTTCTTTCGTTTATTTCCATGTACTTTCAACTATCAGAAAATATAAGTTTTTAAACTGTCATGGTCACTAACATTATCATTAACACTAGAAACGGGATATTTACCATGTGAAATATCGAAACGATTATGTTATGTGACATATCGGGATATAACAAACAGTAAATATCCCGTTTCTAGTGTTATTGATAAAAAGAAAATAGGTGTCATTTTATGTGATGCCTGACAAAGAGCACACCTTGTCCCGCAATCATGAATGTCATATGCGCTAAACAGGGGTCGTCAATATTAAGACTGCCATCCACAACCTTTTTGAACTCAAGAAGTTTCCAATTTTTAGTAGCATCGTCTTGGCTGCCAATAACAATAGCGAAAGGGCCAAGTGACGATAGATGAACCATGATGAGAAGATGACCATAATTTTGATGTAACCATTCAAAACTGTAAATCTTTTCGTCGGTTTTAAAGTCTGACAAGGTGACTTAAGGTTAGAGACCTATAAATTGGCCTCTAGACCGGCTATCCTATAATTTTTAGATCAGCTTAGTGTTACAACATTGATCAAAAGGTAAAGCCTCAAGCCAATTAGGCCAGTCGTGTGGCTTCGGGTAAATTCGTGTTTCGTGGATATTCGTCAATTAAAAAAGATTATTCCGTACAATGAAGCCTGGCAAACTTGAGTTTCATAGGGGGTTAAGTGCTTCTTTATTTAAATAGTTGTCACCGAGCTAAGACTTCTTTTGTTTTATGGTGTGAGATGATGACGATGATATTATTTGAAAATAGAAGAAGTTGGAATGAAGTTGAGGCTATTGTAATACATTTCAGAAAATGTCCAAGTGTCCAATGTGTGTGTGTGTGATTTGTGAAATGTATTGATAAAATAAATATAATTTAATATATTGTACAGTATACTTGATGTTGACAGGATATTCTTAGCGACTATTTTGCACGAATACGGGAATATTATCATGGTTTATTTAGGATATCAATAATTGTATATGGTTTTGAGATATCTTATGAATGGTTATTACAAAAAAAAAAAACCAAAATAATCATATTTATTTAATAAATATGTTACAACTTTATTTTATTAAATAAAATATAGAGAATAAAAACTTTCCAAACTGTCAAATAAACAGTCATTTTACTGTTAATAATCCTACCTATAATCTCTCCTAACTTAACAGATCTTATAATATAGATAACTGATTCGTAATTTACAGGAAATTAGCAAACCCTGCTACATAAATCGAACGGACACTATAACACTGAATTCTTAATAACGTGATTTCATTTAAGGTAGATTATGTATAAAATAAATTGACCAGTTTATTATAGTATCGTGTACATTTTATAATATTAGTTAAATCAAGATTAGATTCGCCTGCATTGCAGTGGTGGGTAAAGCAGAATTTTATTATTGATGTTTAGCTTCTAAATGCATGCCGTGGATCGACTGGCGCAATTTGAATTTTGATTTGAATATTAAACTGTATTGCAGTTTTGACTTGGTAGATATTTTAGTTTTACAGTGAATTTAGACTGCATTTAACATGGGTTCAATAAAGTGATCCCCTTACCTAAAGAGGAGGCTGATGTCCCAGCTGCGGGAATAATTTGGGCTGATTTATACTATGTTTATGCAATAAAGTGCATTTTTGATCAATACAATTTGATCACACGATTACCTAACATTTTCAGAGACTACATTTGGATACATTGTTGTTTCAGTATTAACTTTTCTGTAATTTCTAATTACGGTGATTCATTTTATTATGTTTAAACTTACACGAATTAATAAAAAACCGCGTTAAATGAGTAGGGACCTACTACTACTACGTTTGAATCTAAGCTGAAATACAAATTTGTTCACAATCTGCCTGCCTTTTCTCACCTATGTTGGGGTCGGCTTCCAGTCTAACCGGATGCAGCTGAATACCAGTATTTTAAATGGAGCGTCTGCCTGTCAGACCTCCACAACTTAGTTAGTGGGTATTGGGTAACAAGAAACATTCATCGATTTATAGGCCTTTTCTGCAAAACCCGTCACCATGGCAACCAATCAACAACAATATTTTTTGTTACTCTCGCGCAATGTATCTTGTCATTTCCGGCGAAATGTATTAAAATAGCTCCGTGGTGATTCAATCTTGATTCTTTGGCCTGTCTGCAAACATTGGCACTCGTCCAACGAAATCCTTCGAGGATTCTGACAATGACGTCATTGCACTAAATTGGTGATAATCCTGGAATTTTGGTGTATCTTTTGATAATTCAGTCTTCGAGATAATTATGCGATGTTGTGTTAATGTTTTAGCTTTCTTAGGAGATGTTTAAATGAGTGAATAATTGTGATGTTTTTTTGTAAATCGGTACATTTTTTTTGTGGTTTGATCATTTCTCCGAATGCTAATACTTTGCAGGTTCTGGAAATAAGAACGATGTGTTCAAAATTGAATCCCTGTTTTCACTAAAAACAAGAGCATTATTGAATTTCAACTTTAAGCGCTAACCTAAGCATTGAAAATTCAACAGCGGGCTTTTATTTAGGCATACATTTAAGTTTTAGTAATAATAGGCAAAAGTCACTCGAAATGTAATTAAACATGATTTTTATAAAGTTGGTCATCAACCAAGGCACAAAATTATTTGCTTTAAAAAAAGAACGTTCAGTTTAATTGAGAACCTCCTCTTTTTTGAAGTCGGTTAAAAAGTTTTTCATATTTACATAGTACTCAATAACTTGGCCCTATTAGCACCATCTAAGCATATATTCACCCATACATCTTAAAGCTACATACATAAATACGAAACCAGCTGAAGCACTTTTACTCGCCCGCTTCAAGGCCAGCACTGGTCTTATCTCGCTGGCCTATATGTGAAGTGATTGACGACAGCGCACTGTAGTCGTGTGCAGACGACCTTAGGTCGTAGCTTTTTAAGCTCTTTTGTTTTGTATGATGATCTGTTGTGAAATGTGGTATCGAATATTGATTATGATCTTTATGAAGCTTCAAATATCGGTAAGCTTTTAATACATTAACAGATTTCTCATGTAAATCCTTTTCGGTATCGTGTTATGCAGTCCCTAAATTGGTCGTAGTAGTCAGACAGGCAAGCGCTCCATATGCAGCACGGGCTGCACCCGGTGAAACTGGAAGCCGACCTTAACACAGTTGGCAAAAAGCTAGACTGACACCCGTATCTATAAACAAGTCAAATTGATTACTTGTGTAAAATTATTTTTTAAAGATCCTCGAAGTTAGAACTGTCAAAAGTTATAATTCTTAGCTTTGCTTTCTTTGGCGGGTCTTACTACTCAAATTCTTGTCTCATGCATAAAAATGGTTGCTTATGTAATTACTTAAAATCAAGTAATTACTTTAACTTGACTATAGATACAAATTTTAGAGCTATGTGCTGTTTTTTCTTTAATCAAGCAAGATTAAGTTGCGCCAGTTACAGAAAAGTTGAAAGGGAATCGACTGTCTTGGTATGGACTTGTGATGAGAAGGGATGAATCGCATGTGACTAAAAGAGGGATGAATATAAATGTTGATGGACGGAGAGGGAGAGGAACACCAAGGGAATAATGGATGGATTGTGTGAGGAATGAGATGAAGGAGAAAGGTGTAAATGATTGCGTGACGGTTGACAGGGGAGAATGGAAGAAAAAAACGTGTTGCGCCGACCACAAGTAACATGGGACAAGGGCAGGAAGGCGGTGTATCAAGCAAGATATTCTCACTTTAGAAGTCGGGAACGACTTTTTTCACAGACAGTTGAATAGGCTCTTTTCAAAGTAATATCAGCAGACATTCTACTTCAAAATACAATCCAATCAATCATTACCTAATCGTGTACCGTTAAAGACTTTCAGTTTTATTGTTTAAAACGGGACAATTATTATAAATTCGGCGCACGATCATACCGCGATCAATCGCATAGCCTGTACGATGCCGCGGTGTAGCCGTGTAGGTAGGGTTACCGTGCGTCCAGATTTGTCCGGACATGTCCGGCTTTTTGGCCCTTCGTCTGAAGTTTGATTGGCCTTGTTACTGGAGAAAGAATCGAAAAACATGTGCTTGCGCTAAACATGACGCATAAAATTAATAAGAGCACTAAAATATAAGTATGCTACTCAATGAGATAAAAACAAAGTTAAATGTCTAAAAGATTAAAAAGTAAAATGTTCGGCTTTTGTCAGGACTTTTCCTTTATTTTCGAAGGTAACCCTACGTGCAGGCAATAATTTCGCACATAGCAATAACACCGCGCATCAGATTCACCATGAAATTACTCGATTGATGTATTCAACTGTTCATTGCCTTGTTTGGCATGATGTATCATGATGTATTTTTGATGGCTGATTGGTCAGTTGTTCAGTCAACTAAATAAGAAAGAGAAAAACATAACTTTGCTTTTCACTTCGGCCGCAGTCGGTAACTAGTAGAAAAGAAACTTAATTAGGCTCATAGTCTACGAAGTGATGCTAGTCAGTAGAATAAACAACATGTCACAGCACTAGTATTTCAATAGATGGCCGTACGTACATGATGCATCTTACTAACGCATTTTCAACAGGTTGGTGATTGGATACTTCTGAGTAGCATTTTCTAAAGAGAGTGCGTATAATAAATAAATTCCGAGGTTTTGTAAAGTCGTAAAAGCAGAGTGAAGCATCAAGTAGAGTCGGGTCGACAGTTGGTTATAAAACAACAAAATCCTAACAAATTTTCAATTTGTTGCCTTGGGGGTCGAGGAAAGGGTTGAATGACGTCACTATGGCAGTATCTCAGCTTACCCCTCGGTTAAAACATTTTGAATAATTTATGTGTAAAGGGGACTTGCGGTTGACGATACCTGTCGGCGCTGCGATTACTAATGCTTGTCTAAACCGCAAACAACTAGTTTAACATTATTTAACTAGCTAGTTTATAATGTTTTTTACTTTGATGTTTTTGTTGAAAGATTATTTTAAATAATATTGTGGTCGACAGGCTTAGGCGGAGAGGGCATAATGAGCTAGAGTCCTTCAACAATAACTGGTACTTAGAAGCTTTAAATAGGGCGAATAGGAAAGACCTTAATAGTTAAATAATACTGCATAAATGTGTGATAAGGAATCACAGATTTTTTAAAGTTTGTCTCACTTTTAGGGATGAATTATTGCTTTTGTCGAAAGTTATCGACTTATTTAAAAGGCTCAAGATATACCTCCATATCTTGATGAAAAGCCGTAATTATCAAATAACAAACTTGTATTTAACAAGCAAACATGTATGTAATAATTCATAAGGCATTACAAACAACCTTCGAATATAGGTAGGCCTATTATGTATATCTAAAACGGCCTCATTTTACATAGAAAATGACACGGAGGCTTTACATGTTCCTGTAAGACAAATGGATAGCAGGCGTTACTTCTCACGAATTTCATCCCTCGATGACTTGCAAGTTTATGTATTCGTCCTTATGTAGATATGAGGGTGGTTTCTACTGAAACAAAGGATAGGGTTAGCGTCGCATTATTGTAATGTGACAAAAGGTATAATACAGAATTGTGTACTGTAAATAACCAAAAAAAAAAACCCCTGCTGAAACAAAACAATTTTCACAATACACGACCTAAATATTTGATGTTTTATTGACGATAAATAAAAAAGAAAAAGTAAATCATAAAAGTGTTACGGCACCCTCTACAAGTGTATCTGAGAATCAGTCATCTTCGCGCATTGTCTTTTCGTGGAAATGTTTTTCGCACAAGTGCACCGGACTTTTTTTCTTATAATAATAATTAATAATTCCATTTATTTCAGGTCCAAGACCCATATAAAAACCAAAAATAGACTAAAATACAAACACAAACACATAAATTATAGATGCATCTTATGCATCACATAATTACAGTTGTTCAAACAGTAATTCTGTCCCATAATCACGATACCTGTCAGTAGGCATAATCTAAGTAGCTATTCGAAGGTTCCAAACTATAGCTAGCAAAAACCACAAGGTTATAGAGCAATGACCGCCTCACGAAGTTACAACCGAACTCGTTGTAACAATGATTAGTTTTGCCGAAGTTGCAGCGAAGTGACTCGGTCATTTGACGAATTGAACTGTTCGGAGTTTGCTGGAGCTGTATTTGCCTAGGTTTTAATGATTTGAGTTGATTGAATTGGGTATAGTTTCGGTCTGTTGTATGTGGCGCTAAAGTGACTCCTGAATTTGCACTAAGTCAAGTTCTACGTCTCCGTTTTTAACCGACTCCAAGAAAAGGAGGAGGTTCTCTTGTATTTTCTTGTAATTCGGTTGTATGTTTCGTTTTTTTTTCTTTTTTGCAGAAAGATTTTTTCTATACAATGTCTCTAGGATGCCAAAGAAAAATCAGTATATTCAGGTATTTTTTATTACACCTAAAAATATGTGTGCTTAGTTGTTTCCGAAGAAATCGGTAAAGTTGACCTTGTTCTGTGAAAACACACTGTGACTTTCACAATACACAGTAATCAATATAATTACTAAATGCACTACAATCATATAACTACAAGTAACTCGGTCTTCCATTACTCAAGTACGTAACCCAAGTAGGACGTCGCTTGTAAACCTCAAACTTTGAGGTAACCCCTTTTATGCGTGAAGTTACACAGCGTACGACTTTGCAGCTCTGTTCGACGCGGCATAAATACGTGGCCAGCAGTGCCGGCAATCCATTTAAATGATTAGTTTTACTCGCAGTCAGCCAGTGGCAACTCTGTGGTTGCTTTCAAGACGTTTTATGAGATTAGAGAGCAACGGATTGAAATTACGTTTGAGCTCCAGACAGAACGCGTAGATGACTGAAATGAGTGCTGATGCAAATCTGGTGAATATTAGAAAGTTTGTGATGAAGGAATCCAACAAGGACCATGACGGCTTTTAATGCCGTCAGTAATCAAGGTTCCGTTGTCAGTGCAAAAATTGGCCAAGTCGTATAAATCATAATAATTACGTTAAAAAATCCGCGAATTGTCGATATTAGGGGTTGAACAGCAGGATCATTTTTTTTCTTATGTATGTGAGCTTAACTTAGCAGTCATCAATACGTCTATCATTTTGATGATCATATTGACCTAAGCAGAGGTATTCATACCAATTGGCGAAATATGACTAAGACATTTACGCCTTATGATGTCTAATCGATACAGTTTAATGCCCAAACAATATTCTGATGTAATGATGACCAGTTTCAATGCCTATAAACCCATTCCAAAAGCAGTAACGATGTGTAGTTCAGTTAAATATTAAGCACTCGTAACCCATCCTGGTTTCATTCAGTAATATGCAGCTTGATAGCCAATCGAAGAAAGGAAAGAGCTGTTTAGTAGCATAAGGTCAGAGGGCCTTAATATGATGGAAAAGTAAAAATATTGGATTGACAAACAATTAAGCCAAGTCAGAGGCCCATGGGCGGCATAAAAACTCTGACACCAGGTTAGGGACTAATCATACGATAAAGAAGAAGACAAACAATGCCGAAAAATTTATGTTTCAATTGGTAGGGGGGGACTGCGACAAGGTTGACCCAAATATTAAGTATATGGCCCCGATATACCCTATGTGATGTCATAAATTGTCATAAAACCTTTAAAACAAAACTTTCCCCAAAAAACGAATAAAAATGGATGATCAGTTCCACTTTTCATATGCCGATGAGCGCAGTTAACTGGCGTTATGTCTTAACTCATAAAAGTGGTTACGACCCAGTCTGGCATGCTTATCGTTGGCGGGATGCCAACCGGCGTGTTCCGGGTTCACTTCTCGGCTGTGGCAAATGGTGCTTTGTTCGCGTTTTCGATCATTTCCGTCCATTATTGGTTGTGGTGATTTAGTGTTCTGAAAGCGAAATAAACCGAGTTTGAGGATGCGCCAGAAATATTTTGTTTTAGGACCGCACCTCACTAAAACGCCAAATTGGCGCAAGCTGGCCATGCTGCCAATATAGGATAAGAAATCGGAAAAAGTACTGTTAGCTACGGTTAGCTTGCTATTATATCTATAACTTGTTTGTAATTTAACGCTTATAACAAAACTGTTCTCATTTCTTAGGAAAAACTGTATTTCAAAGTTCAAAGAAATCAAGGTATTATGCACTACCAATGAAGACAATTATAACACTAAGGTGTTACGTTTGCTATTGTAAGTGACGATTACCTAGTTCACACAGATAAATAATTACTGTATCATGGAGCAAATTATTCAAAACAATGACTCACTTTCATTCTTTAAGAGAAGAGAAAAATGTAATTCCTGGCGGACTCGGAGCCGCTGACGAGTTGGCCGCCTGCCCACTCGATCTTCTGCTCGTGTCAAGGCATTGGTAGATAGAAGCATCTTAATCAAGTGAGACTGACGAGTAGGACTAACTTAAGGGTATTGTAATGTAAAATTTATATGAGTATTGCTTAGAAATTGCATCATGAAGGTCAAATGGTCAGTTGTCAGCCCCAGTACCTAATATTCAGGCTTATGTTGTTCTATCAACAAGAGGATGGAGGAGAAGGCAATCGCTTCATGTAAAATATTGGTATTCAGCTGCATCCGGTTAGATTGGAAGCCGACCCGACCGGAAGACGCTAGGCAGATGATGATGTAGTTCTTTCAACAGCTGATTCAAACATAGCACGAATTGTACGTTTTAAAAGATGTTTCACTGAAAGATTCCTCTCAGAATGAAATGAATATTATTTATTGAGATAGGTCATTACACGTGTATCATAATAAAAATATAAAACAGCATCCTTAACGGTACATTACATGGAAATCCGCGGCCAGACATAAACATCACTGTTTACATAACGATTACGACTCGATACTCGATCGATTTAGCTGGAATCGAATCGATTGATGATGCATTCGAATCGAATGTGTGCCGATTGAGGTTGGTGTGACTAGCTGTTTGTTTGACTGTTAAATAAATAGACATTATTGAACACATACCTTTTCTAATTAAGGTTTCTTGAGTATGCAGCCTCGATTAAGGGTTTTCATTTCCCTGGTTATCTTTCTGGCCTTGTTCAATTTTACTTATCGTAATCGCAGCATGTTTTATTTTCATCCACTCAATTAATCGTCAATCGTTGCGCTATAATTTACTTCTTTTTCTTTCCGAATATTCTTTGGTTTTCCTCTCACTGTGCTTTTAAAATCACAACCATCTACCAAAAGGCGAAAAAACAAACTATCACAGGCAGCCTATTAAAAAAAGTAACAATTCTTTTTTTAAACATTCGCAACACTGCGTCAACTGACAAATGGTAGGCGGCCATTTTGAAAAATCCAGACGCAATAAGTCTTTTGAGCTTTTAACTTTCACTGTTGTTAGTCAATTTCTCTTTATGTAAACGAATGGACAGACTAATCGTGTGTTTGTAAGTAGTTGTAAAATTAACTACGTAGTGATTTCGTAAACATTTTTGTTTCGTGACCGTTTTATAACAACTGAGATGACATTTTACTGTCTTTATCCATTCCACAACACAAGTTTACTCCAACCAAATAAAGTTTGAATTAACCCAGCATAAAATTGTGAAAAAAAATAACATCTTAAAAACTGCATAGTAAACACTGTCACCTATTGCAATGGCCTTATTCTCTGCAAACAAACATCGGATGAGTTACCAAGGTCGGCCGGTTACGTGCGAAACGAAAACAATACGAAAATATCGCGGAGATAAAAACTTGTAAGTCGTGAGGAAAGATACTGGAAACTGGAATAATACGCTTGTGTTCTAGGTTTTACGGTTTTCCAGAACTGAGGCCCGCTTGCACCACAAATCACTAAACGCGTTTAGCGCTGAACAGTATTTAAAACATCCTACCTTTAAACGATTGACAGAGACAGACGGTTGTCTGTGTTTTTGGTAACGTACAAATTTTATGTAATTTCATATTGGGTGTCAGGGGAGTATCTTCACGTTTAACGTTGAGAACGTGTCAGAATTTAAGATCTCTTGATTGTCGCAGTACCATATTTTTGAGTGACTGGTTTCACAATCATTGTTGAACACTACTACTAGCATTGAAAAACGTAGGTAGTACTAGCTGTTATCAAAACTATGGTAAATAAAAAAATAATAACCATCTAAAATTCGCAACACGCTTTTCCGTCACGCGTTTTCCAGAAACTAAGTTTCCTTTCACTTACAGGTTTAGGTTTATGAGCTAGAACTTTACAGGTTCTGAATGATGATAATAGTGATGATGATGATGATATAATAACTAAGTAAGTAATATAAAACCATACAAGTAGACGATGATAACTCGTTACCCGACCACCAACGACTACCAACTAATTCATACAAAAATCGATCAGTCACACTCTTTTTACCTAAAAAGTGCCATTATAAAATATACTATAAAACATTTAAGTATTATAACAGTACTCTGCGAACACCATTTAACTATGGAGCGGCCTTGGAGCGGACTAAGTGCTTAAATTCGGCGTGATTCATATCTCCGCGCGTTTCGTGGCTGAATTTACGAGCGATTAGCGGTTTTGTTCGATTTTATGACTTAGTTTTATACTCTCAAGGTTGAGGATTATACGGGCAATAAATTATTTTGGAGGAACTTTTATTTGCTTTCTTGAAACACGGGCCATCCGGGTAAAACTGCGACTGATACGTCTAAGGACATAAAATATTTGTTTAATCGCCGAAAATCTTACAAAGTCAGGCTACCTTCTCTAATTCCTTAAATCCAATGTTCCCTTTAAAAGGTTCTAGTCTAACACGATGGGTTGGACTTTCTTGACAAAGATATTGCGTGCCACAACTTGTTGTTATTAAGCTATAATGTCAATTTCCCTACATCGTCAATTTCTCTTGTCTGTAGGCATTTTTACAATTATGAATTAAATTAATTTGTAGGTGAAAAATGAAAATGAAAGCATGAAAACATTTATTTGTGACAGGTTCATTCAGTAATAATTCAATTGCCAGTGGAGTACACACACAATTTTCTTGTGACTTTTACCCTTCAGTTATTTACAATCGCTATCTGCATATAACTTGTCCCATAGTTAACAGCTATCCAGCCCGCTAAAGTGACGCAAGAGTCGATTTTTGCACATTTTTACGAGCACAGACAATTCGTCAGTCTCCATTGCAGACTATTTTACATTTTATTATTTTAATGCATTCAGATGCATATGGCGTCCGCTTCATAGATAACTTTGCTGCAATAAATTCATTTTTATGGTCTTCTGTCTAGATCAAAAACAGGTTTCGTTTTTGCTGTCTTTTAAATAGATGTTTGTGGTTTAAATCTTGTTGAAGGGTATGTGGAGGAGAACTGTAATTTTCTGCTTTATTCTATGTTCATTTACTGGAAAAAATGATTTTTATACATGTAAGTCAACGAAGGTTGTTCAAACATACACAACAACAACATTTTTTGAACCAGGCGAGGTCGGTGTGTCCTATTTGATATCTCTGAGAATAAACAGCAAAACCGTCTATTCCTTGCTTGACCCAAAGATTGCGAAAAGGTTTTCGAAAAGAGTTCCAATATTTTTGTTGCCGCTATCCAATAAAATAATTGCATGATCATTTCTATATAATTTATCGCGCACTTATTTTCCCATAGCCCTCACATTTTATTGGAAGAAAGAAACAGCTTGCTTCGTTAACCAATAACGTACGATGTTTATTAGATATTAATATTACGGAATCCTGGAAAGGGGTCAATTCCGGTTGCAAGTTATTACGGGAAGTTCTGTACTACTTAGCGAATATTCTCATTAGCTTTACATTGTGTAGTTTCAAGTAATAGGCGTCCTAATTACCTAGCTAGTGCTAATTCCTGTAATATATTTCAAAACTTTAGGGTTGTCGGCCATTCATACCAACCTCAAGTCGGATTGTTTTATTCGATGTTGCTATAGGCAACACCCTTTATTTTTGAAAGTAATTACCAGGAAACCTTCTGTATTCATAAGTAAATGTAGGACTTTTACCGATACCTAATTTTGAATAGTGGGTGTCCGATAAAAAGCTTTTATTTCAACGAATTTCTAGATAAGATAGGATAAAACTCATTATTGCACACCGCAGAAAAAATAGAATAGAGTGTTTACAATGGCGGTGCTATCTTTTTGATTACAAATAACATCAGCGAAAATTGCTCTCAGTCAGAACTTTCGGCTTATTGTCCTGGAACCAAAAAATCTTAAACATGTGACATCCAGCAATCTGCATTGAGCCCGTGCGACGGATGACATGTGACATCCACCGATCCGCATTGAGCTCGCGCGATGGGTGACACTCAATTTTCTCTCACGGAGAGGAGGCTATGCTTACTGAAGCAGTGGAAACATAATAGGCTGATTATGGGAATGCTAACATAAATATCAGTTCCACAAACGTTCAAAAATCCCAACAAAACCTCCCAGATCTGTAATAATCTGTAAATCTGAACATACAGTCGTAATAGCCCATGTAACGACTGCTTCACGGGCGGCACAGCCCCAAATAGCCCATCGGCTATTGTTTATAGCCTGTTTGCAGACTTATGGCCCGTAATCCGAAGGGCGTTATGTGACGTGCCCAAAAAACTTTCTTCAGCTATAATTACGCACATTTTTGATGAAACTGTTGACCTTATTTGGGCTTCACTGCTAGTACTAACGTAAAACGCGTTTGAAAATCATTTTTTTGTTGTTTTGTTTCAATTATTGGGTACTCATGAATCCGGCACGAAGTTGGATGCATAATATGTTTTTGCTTTTACAAGCGTTGCTTCAAGCGTTTTACAAATTAATTTCATAGTCTGATACCTTTGATGGATGGAGTGGGAGAGGAATGATATGAATGATAAAGGAGTAAATGAAAGTGTGACGATTCACAGAGGAGAATGGAAGAAAAAAACGTGTTGCGCCGACCACAAGTAACATGGGACAAGGGCGGGAAGATGATGATGGGTCTGATACCTTTGCATTCAGGAAAATTTGCTGTTCAAAGAGGAGAATATAGACATGACTGTTTTCTGTGAAAAATATCTGGAGACGTAATTTCGGTCCCTTTCTTTTAATTTTACTTACCATTAACTAATATTAACTAATTGTAGTGCATTGTCAAGTCCAAATCAAGCAAGCCTCTGTCCTAAATTCAATATAAATCTACTCATACATTCATACCTACAACAGACCAGGAACAGCACAGTGCACTAACATTACAGACAGACTAGCCACGCTATCAGCGGATCGATCGCCGACGACGCCGCCAGCCGTCTGAGATCGCAGGCCGACGCATCTATCTATCCGTTTTATGTCAGACGACGACGTGCGTATGTCGAGCGACTTGTGAAATGTATGAACTGAGTCACTATGACACATGATTCTAGGGTGAAGTTGGCTGATGAGACGAGATCTAATAAAATTAGGAGTTACTGGACGTCGTTTGGGACCTTTTCAAGGGCATTGGTGATATTGAAAGGGTTTTTTTGGGATTGCTGTAAGCCTATTAGCTTTTGCCCGCGACTTCGCTCGCGTTATTGGTGAAATTCCAGTCAGGCAGCCATATCTTATTGATTGGATATTACGTCCGGCTAGGTACTAGTTCAACCAAGATCTGAGTGTTAAACAAATGAAGAGTACAAACGTACGTCGTTCTTTTGTCCCGAATTTGTAATACATGGCATTCATTACACTGTTTAATTTGACATGGAGATTATACATTTATTAAGGTGAGACCACAGTCACTGCTTGCTTTGGGTCATCATTATTTGTACAAGTTAAATCAGAACAAATCATACTTAATAGGTACTTATTCTTCTTCAACCTTTGCCCACCCAGCACGCGTAGCATGGAGATGATGATGATGGTAGATTTCTAACGAAAACATTTGAAACGGGTTTTGTTGACGGAAGAATCGACAAATTGACAGATTTCTTTTGTTGATCTATCATTTTATCGATTCTTCCGTCGACAAAACCCGTTTCTACGGTGGTCATGCTACGCTTGCACTACTGAGTATCCTCCAAATCTCTCCATTGTTGGCGTTTGTGTCATGGCTATCCAGTTTCTTCCAGCGACTGTGTACTGGCGATGGCTGAATATCAATTAAAGTTAAATTACCTACCTACAACAGCACATACAGGCTGGAATCCCCATTGACGTACAATCGGTTGGCTCGTGTTCAGTACATCACACCAAACACGTGGGTGTGTTACACACACAGAAATTTTTCATCGGTATTTTTTTTTAATCTGCAATATTCATCCTACAAAAGAGCCATACCTACATGGTAAAAATGTATGGAACAACTATTTTTTATTAAATTACCGATGAAAAATTTCTATGTGGGTGTATTTGGTATGATGTTCTGAACGCGTGGTAAGCGTTTGTGCGCCGATGTGGATTCCACTCCGTATAATGGAAGATATTGATCACATTGATGAAGGTACTTAATATTCTATCCGCGTTTTCTAATCAAACTTTTTCTTGGATACAATATGAGCTTATTCTGATGAAGAATGGATTTATTAAAATGTATTCATATTTCATAATTTTCTTTTTCACGAGAAGTGAACATTTTATAAAAGTAAATACTATGTCTTAGGCCCATAAGATGACGCCTAATAGGTAATAAATTTGTATGGAATACCAATAAATTAATATATTGAATGAATCTGAATTTTAATTTGAAAAAAACGGATAAATTGGGATAACGACAGGAGAATGATGATGACGATGAGACTCTTAGATTTTTGGAGGTTAGGGTTACCTCCAAACATCTTTCAAAATAGGTTGTAAAATGTGAATATCAATTTTAATATTGTGTTCTAAATATATCTTAACAATGATTATCTTTAGAATAACTTTTATTTTAGATGTGAATGCAAACATTTTCTTTAACTTTCATGTCGCGAATAAAGATGAAAGTTTTGTATTATTCATTAATATTTTACGCGACTGAATCGTTATTAGATATTGAGGGTAATATATTTAAAAGTGTGGGCTATTACACACTTCAGTTATCTTGTCTTATATTACAGTACTTAGTTTCCACATTAGTTGAATGGTTGTAAGCATTAACGAGCGTAGCGTTCTCCTCTCAATTCCGGTTATCAAGTCTGGTATTAATGTTTTTGTAGTTAGGCATTATATAGTTTCTAGATACCCGTTTCTCACGGCCTCGTTGGTCCAGTCGTCACAAGCGCGACTGCTGAGCATGAGGTCGTGGGTTCGATTCCCGGGTCGGGCAAATTGTTATTGGGTTTTTCCATCAGGAATTTCTCAGTATTACATGGGAGTTAAACATAACTGGCGAACTGTGGGTATACTTTTAGGTACACCTCAGCCTAACCCTTCGGGGATTACAGGCGTGATGTTATGTTATGTAACTATCCGTTTTTATGTACTCTTAAAATCTAATAATTAAGTTTCTAAGAGACAAACCCAAAAACGTTTGTAAAACAAATTAGAACAATTTTTATTGGATCAAATGAACCGTCAAATAAACGATTGATTGAATTGAAATAAAACATTTGTCAATTCTCTATTTAAAATGTATGAAAGCGTTCCATTCTGTCATGTCGTGTGTCGCAACTGTCAACGTTCCATTTTACTCGGCCAAGGTCTTCAGTTATTGTTCCTTTTTATTTTTAAATACGCTGCCTTTTTTGGACATGTGATGCGTGGAATGAAACAGGTTCTGAATATCTGTGCTTTTAATTGGGTTGTGCAACTTTTGTGATTATTTTGTAGTGGAATCGAGTATTTTAATTTCTGTGTAGCGTAGGATTCTAGGTTATAATAATATTAACTTTTAAAAGATTGCCGAGATTTTTAATAAAAATTACATTAATAAAACACATGATAAGCGAACATAGTACGTACCTACTTATGTACATATTTATTGACCGTTTCTTGTTCAACATTTTAGCTTAAATACACCATTACGGCACAAATCGAAAACAAAAGTTGCATAACAATCAGATAAGCCATTTTCGCGCAAGAACTCATCATTCAGTTCATTCATTCACAACTCTTTTGTTCATTTTCGCATTGTCTTAAAACAAGCGCCGTCTGGCGAATCTAAACAAAAAATAGTTGAGTTGTGTTAAGCTACTATTTTATCTGAATGAGAAAATATATTTATGATCTCATAATATTCCCAAGGAGAGTTTATTGTGTGGAGTTAATGAATAGTAATTCAATACATAAAATGTAGATACTTTCTCTATGGTATTGTTATGTTTTTCATCAAAAATGGTTATCAAGTTTCATCCAATATGATCCCATCTTCAAAACAAAGCAGCTACTTTATATCTTTGCCATATACCTCTTTATTGCAAAACCGGTTCAGTAGTAAACTGCAAATTGTTTTCACACTTAAACACACAATTCAATCAATGTGCATTCAGGCCTTTAAATATTGCATCTTACACAATATACTTCGACTTTCGAGTATTGCTCAAAATTCTCAAAAGTCTGCACTCCCAATTGTTGTCAATTAGCACTACTATACAACTTAGCCTTAGTTTCTGCTGTACCTAAGTTTTTTAGTCTTTCCAATGTATTATTTTCTCTTTCCTAACGCGTTGCAGTTGTTTTGCGCAACGGCTACTGGTTGTAAAACAGTAGCAATTAGGTTTATGTGGTGTGGCTGCTAATGTGGCAATGAATCATGTTTGAAAGGGGTTAGGTTCAGAATTAGTTGGGTATGCTAATGAAGTTTGTCCTTAGTCACTTACTTGTGACTTCAACCGTGAAAATAGAATGGTTTTGATTTCATAGCAATTTGTTGTAGTGTCAAATAGAATGTACGAAGATCAAAATGAATAAATTAGGATAATTGTTGTTCAATAATTAAGATTGATTGCTGACATACAACGAAACATTGTGAGGTAATCCGCATGGCAAAAAATCTCAGATTTGTGTGACACTTACTACACACAGTCAAGAAGCCACTGCTGAGCAGTGGGCAGTATAAGCAAAATTATTTTAGAAAACATGTCAACATAAGCATGACATGTTTTCTATAATAATTTTGGGTTTGACGCGAATGTAATTTATAAAAGCTGTCGGTTCTCCATTAACGTTATTAGGTGCTTGATGAAAAGAATTTTCTATTAGCCACGGTTAGCTCTACCACATCCGGCCAATCATTTAAGTAGTCAAACCTAAGTAAAAATCGAGACATGACTTGCCACGTTTATAATTCCAGTATAAAAGTACTTACCTACGTACATATGTAAAACAAAATGTAACGAGCATAACATTACCTACATACTACCGTCCCTCAGTGCGAATGATGTCATAGTTAGGGCGTGAATATACGTCTAATTGGTAGTAATTATACTGATATAAACATTCTACCGAGTATCTAGTCACCTCGCAGGCGACACGTTCTATTATTGCCAGTAAAAGAGAATAATTGCCTTCGTGTTGAGACGTTTTTAAGAATACTGGCTTCTGCATGTGTAGGAAATGTAATGCTTATAACGGTTTTTCTAGTACCAATTATATTGGACATTGTCAACAACGGAAATGTGGCACCTGTTTTTAATAGAGTGATAAATATGAGTTTGTAAACATAACTTTTAGCAACTTGTTTGTAAAGAATAATGGCTACATTACAAAGTAGCAATGACAGCAAAGAGTTTACGTAAATACACTTTGCCGCGTTACGTTTTCGTCAAGAGTACTAAAAATCGAAACAAAAACATTTAAATTAAAGATTAAAAATAGAAAACCGAATCCATTCAAAACCAAGCTGCTGAAAATCCAACTTTACCTATAAATAAAACTTCAACAATCGGAACTCAAAACAAACTAAAACTAGTTTAAGTAGAAGGAAAACTTACAACTTCTCAAAATCGATCGCAGCCAATTTCAATACAGGAATGCCCCAAACTTAAGCGCTGGCGCTCTGACTCAACGCTGAGTCATAAAAACGACCAGCATATTCAGACACTCCTTCCCCCCTGGTATCAAAACATCGTCCATATAAACAAGAAGCAATCAATTGAATCGTAGGGCTCTGCATCAAATGGTCGTGTCTCACGCACGTCTCAGCTCCGTGACCTTCGTTCTATAATGATGTTTGTTGTCTTCGATACTTGATGTCTCGTGGTGATAAAATTTGACATTCGAAGTGCAATTTGGTGAAAGGCGGACGCCATATCCATTATAGCGTTGTCGCGAATGTTGATGTTAGAACTTAATACGACATAATTAGTTTATTGCCAATGAAATAACGTCCTTTTGATCTCACTATTAATGTTAGTGATAACTGCAATGATAGTTTTATGTATGAATGTCAAGGGATAAGGAAAATTGGTGAAGAATAATATTGATTCTGTGGTCATATAAACATTTATCTAGGTTAAAAGGTCATCTGAAGTAAGGGAACCGTAAGAAACTTCACTAGTTTTTCTTCTGATTACAAAAATACAAGCAAAAACCACACATAATCTAACAGTCCGGTCAGAGCTACCACAAAAAAAAACAATACACACATTTTTCGCCACGCATTGGTCACTATGGTCCAATTTCACCAATTAGTTGGGTCTCTGTATTCTAACCAACTCTGAAACTGGACCCTTTGTACAAATTATGTCCAATTACTCCACTTCAGTTTGGCGTTCGAAATATTTCAGTTGAACAGTCAGGGTTCAAATAATTATACGTCAAAAGTAATGTTTGGTGGTACAATGAAAAGTGGAGGTTATTTTTTTACTAGAAATTTGAAATAGATTGCTCTTTTTGACTTAAGACAATATTAATCTTGATAAAGACTGAATAATCCTCTAAGCTGTCTACATTTTAGTGCATTTCATCACTTTATGTAGGTGTATAAAACCAAACAAAGAAAAAACGAAACTAATGCGTTTTGCATTTCATATTATTCTCCATCGACGAAATTCAGTTCAGAAAGCAATCAATCTTTCTTTTCCTCCCCTGAAAGCATTCCAATATAAGCCATACGTCTCTTTACAACTAGGTATTGCTCATACTCCAATTTAATTTGGGACATCAATATCTGTATGTCGAACGCCACGGTTACGACCAGTATAATGCCAAGTTTCCGATGACCACTCGAAGCCGGGATAGGCAATAAGCACAACTTTTCCAATTGGAATTCGCTCGACATAGTCCCGGGATATTGAATCCCGGACAAGTTCCCGGGATGCACGCAACTTAGTTGCTACATGTGTAACTTTTTGCAACTGCGTCTTCGACCTCGGTTCCATTTATAAAGTTTGGTTGAACGAGCTTTTTTATTTTTTTATTTGTGTTTTCCTGTGCATTTGCTTGTGGCTCGAATAGAATTAAAATTAATTAGAATTAGAATAATTTTATTTATATCCAATAATTGTGGGAACATAAATAAGTAGCTAGTTATTTTTACTCATTGTAAGTCCTGGCCTGACCTAAAGGTGAGTATAGACTAGAGCATTTACTTGTAACAGAACAACGAGCCGCTCTATGATATGTTCTAGTGTATCACCCTTCACCTTTCCCTTCACCCTTTGGAAACTGAGCTTTTACCTGTATTGTACCATTCGTAAGAACGTTACATTACACAGAAATGTTCGAGAAAATGTTCGAGAAAATGCTCTAGTCTATACTCACCTTAAGGTTGAATATAACTGCCAAACTAATACAATTTCTATGTCCCTTATTACATTGGTATAATGGAATGTAATTCTAGATTCATCAATTGAAATCTTAATATCCTCAACGTGTTTCACTACGAGTGAGCCATAAGAAATTCTCGACGTCATCCGAATGACCTCGTAAAGATGAAATAACTGCCGTAATAAAATTCGCAGTCATAAACATTAAACTCGTGAACTTATTATGTGCGCATTATCTCATTGACCCATCCAATTATGGCCTGCGACCAATAAAATCATTATTCCTACCACGTGTGTGTTTCGGTACTGTTATTGAATGGTTTTCTATTCTATTGTAATGTGTGGCTTCGAATATATTGCAATTTATGGTTTAAGAATTGCCGCCTTATTAAGTCACTTTAGTATCAATCCATTGGCTGAAAACGAGTCGTTGCTGTGCAATGCAATATTTTTGTTACATCAAATTGTTTTCTAAACAATATCTCCTCTGTAGCTATCTAAACAAATACGAAAGAGATGCCAGTTTTTGCATATTAGTAAAATGATTCATTTATTTGCATTGGTTAACCACATAATCTTTCAAAACGTGATCTAAGCAAGCTATAGTTAATGTAATCTTGTCGACTTGTTAGCAGGTAACTTGCTAGAAGCTTCATTTTGTAATGTTGTTCTATAATAGAATCATTTTTTTTCATTAATTACATTTGTGTGTGTATTTGAGAGTCAGTCTTCGTATGGTAGACAGGATGACCTTATAAATCTATTAAACGATTTGCTAACAAATTGGGTGACCGTGTTCTAAACGATTGATGTGTGGTGTCTGAAACTTTGGCACACGCGATTCGTCTATTAGGTGCAAATATTATGTACCATCACGACATCTTCTTATAAGGTGAAATAGTTGTGCCAGTTTGTGGATGGCACTAAGGTAATATAACTAGTTAGGAACTTTGGTTGGAAGGAGGATGACACTGAAAGAGGTGGGTCGAAAATAGGAAAAGAGTTTGATAAAAAAAACTTCTAAAAAACACTACCAACATCTAAAGGTTTTGCTTTTACACAGACCAGACTTTACACAGCAATATAATAAAAACCCAGTGACTTATATTTACATTCTTAAATCTGGGTTTAATTACGAAACATATGACACATCACACTCTTTTGGAGTGCGCTTGGTATCAGATTTAGGCCTAAGTGCTCTTTATTCATCACGATGTTGATGATATCATATATCTTAAACTATAAAGGAAAACAATACACAATTAACCGTTTTAGCAGACTAAAATTGGCCACAAACCTAATATTGCAGTGTGACATACATTGCTCTAACCCCAATTTAAGACGAAATGTTGAATGAAATCAAGCGGAATGCAGAAAAACATCTAAAAATTAGCCATTTCCGAATTCCATAAATTAATCACAAAGATAAAAATTGCTGTTTTCAGTATCCGCCAGCGGAAATAAAAGAGATTTTTTGTTCTTCAATGCTTAAAGTATACAGTCATCTCGGTACATAAGATGGTCAAGGCCAATTCAAGTCTCAGTTATTTCTGTACCAAACTGTCTTATGAATGTTGTACAGGTTTTTTCGCGAGTGTCTTTTTGTGGTTGTACGATGTACGGCTGATTTTAAGAGGAGTGATTTTTGTTCCATGTTTCACTATTATTTTTGTTTCTGTGTTCTGCGTCTGTTAGACTACAATTTTAAAATTACACTAAGCTAATTCGGAAATCACACATTTTAAACAATTCACGGAGTAACAATATATACGGATTGCAACCTTCTTTTTTTTAACAAATTTTAATAAAATTCCAAATTTTTTGTGGATACCAAATAGCAGGAAACGACAACGTGGCAGGCCCAGAAGAAGATGGCGGGATGAGCTGGACTATTTCGCAAAGGATTGGCCTACAATCGCACTAGACCGCGAAATGTGGAAGGAGGGAAGGGAGGCCTTTGCCCTGCAGTGGGACAATATAGGCTTATAATATAATATTAATTAAATTCGCTCAGACTCCCAACAGCAAATCAAACAAAATATATCAAACCAAAAATCCAGACAAGGCTAAAATTTTAGCTCTAAAATAACAACCCTAGCCATCCCTCTTTGCAACATGACTCATGCAAAGGGGTTGCAATTTTCAAGGGGTTTCGCCCAGCTGGTCAGTTTAAATCGCCCTAACGACTGGTCAAGTCTTGTTAACATAATTGACGAGTGCAGAAACAAGAGGGGAGGTGAACCTTAAAGGGTTTATGGGATTATTAATGCTAACAAAAGGTGCATGCATGCCTAGCTTCCTCATTTGGAACGCTCTGTTACTGACAATAATAATTACGTGTCCTTTCAGTCGTGTTCGAATATATCTGATTTGCAATCTATTTAGAGTTCTAAATACATAAAAGGTTTATTGTGTGTCCCCTTGATGAGGGGTGGTTCTGACAATTCTAGTTGTATTTTTGTTGAACCGTGAGCGGAATGTTTCTTATTGCTTTGTTATTAAAAATGTAATGAGATACGTTCGATTTGATGTTTTTGGTTAGTGATGTGTGTAAAAGTTTTGAAGAAAGCATGAGTGAGATGGAAAGTCAACTTAAAAATCCGGACACTTATTCGAGAAACTTTATTTGGCTCTTTTTGTAAGCTAGACCATGATAAAAATCCTTGCCAAATCAAGATATACATCTTGTATAAGTCATAGGTCGCTTTAACCCCAAAACGCCAGCATAATGCCAATAGATTTGCCACATTGCTTGGCATTCAAATCAGTTTTGTCTCCATACATGGATACTCGCATAAAAGGCAAATGTCAAAACCGGAGCCAATCCCAAAATTCATACAAGTTTCAAATTGTTGTACATTTGCGAAACGTATGGGAACATCACGCCTGTTATCCCCGAAGGGTTAGGCAGTGTTGAACCTTACTAGTAGACCTACAATTTGCCAGTTATGTTTAAGTCATAAGTAATAAGGGGCGAGCCTAATGCCATAATATGAGCATAACACTCCCCTCCTCTCTTGTCTCCGGGGTTGTTACTGAAAAATTCCTGAGGCAAAAACCCAATAACATTTTGGCCGACCTAAAAATCAAACCCAGGCCCTCGTACTCAGCAGTCGCGTTTGCGACCATTAGACCAACGAGACGTAGCTGGCGTCAAATTGTCGCAAATCTAATTTTGAGCTGTCAGTCGGTAGACTGCGCCATTTTGTGACGCGGGGGACGCCATGATGGCGCAGATTCGGGACACGGCTGAGATTTAACAGAAATGGGTCGGGATTGATACTAAATATAGATGTGATACGCGTGTTTAAGGATGAAATCATTACGTGGAAGATGGATGGGTCTTTCCATCTAACATGATGCTACATTACAAAAATTTTAGTGGTTCTTAGAGAATGATAGGTTGGTATATGATAATTGCGTGGAAAAGCCAACCCAATACTGATCCGACTGAGACAGCTGTTGGTAGATAAATTATCACTAGCATTATCATTAACACTAGAAACGGGATATTTACCATGTTGACTGATGATTGTTTTTATCCGTGATCATGGTGCTTGCAACAGCGCCGAAATATCGGGAACTCAAAACTATCAGTAAACATGGTAAATATCCCGTTTCTAGTGTTAATGATAATGTCAGTGACCATGATAGATTAAAAACTTAAATTGGCATTATTTTCTTCTGCTGATGACTAAGATGCTGATTGGCATGATAATATAATAATCTTAGAATGTCATTTTATGGCCCTAAGAAAAGTTAACTGATCAGACTAAATGTAGAAGAATAAAACTGGTATGAAATCTATTTCGAAATGTTGGAGGTCAAGAGTGTCCTTATATCAATCAGGGCCTATTAATCAAATCAAGCGAATCCTGACAAATTCTTAGTACCTATTATTTAGTTCCTAGATGACTTTTCTACTTAAAATAAATGTATGTAAATACTGCCCTGATTCAAAGTTTTGCTCACCAAGAAACACAATATCCAAGATATTCTCCAATTGAAGAAATGGCGTTATAAACTTAATTCCTTCAACACGATGAGGTAATGGTACAGTTTCTGCGAATGTAGTGAAGTCACCAGTTTTATGTAGGATTCGGGAACCGGAGAGAATAAACAGATTTGTCTTGTTATGTTGGTAGTAATGAATACAGCTGGTAGGAATGAGTGGGGTTTATGATTTATTAGAGATAAATAAAATGTCTTAGTTATGTTTAGCTCTCGGTGGTGCTTAAGAATAGCTGAAATAAATTAATACGATAACTCAGTAAGGAAGAAAAATGTGGAAGCTTTTTTATCTTAGAAGTGTCTGACACAATACTCAAAAACAAATCACGAGATTAAGAATTAATTTGCCTTGGTATGGACATGTAATGAGGAGGATGAAGCCGATGTCACTAAAAGAGTGATGGACATGAATGTTGCTGGATGGAGAGGGAGAGGAAGGCCAAAGAAAAGATGGATGGATTGTGCGAGGAATGATATGATAGAGAAAGGAGTAAATGATGCCGTGACGTCTGACAGGGGAGAATGGAAGAAGAAAATGGGTTGCGCCGACCCCAAGTAGAATGTGGCAAGGGCAGGAAGAAGATAATTATGAAATGAAAACTCTTTTGTAATCGATTCGAAATATAAGTAATATCTTTGAAACGTCATCATAACAACCGGTAGGATTACCGGTCAGTTATATTAAGAACCAGCTCAAAGATGTTCTTAATATTTAAAGTTCAACAAATCCACGGCGAATAGTCTCATTTGCACAAATAAACTAGAAAAGCGCAGTCTCCTTCACCCGAACAATAGCACCATTGTCGGAGCTGATGAAGTAATTAACACTATTTATAGCGACAAGTCTTCTATTAACCTTTTTCACGACAACACGCACAGCAGTAGTAAGTGATTGTGATTCTTCGATGACTCATTTATCAACTAGTCTTAGTTTATCTGTAATTAAAACATTTCAAGTTTGAGATTTGTAATGTAGGTAAACTGTTTGTGAAGATGATAAAATGACGGCATGATGCGAATATGTTTATGTGCGTGAATGAATAAATAAACGTACGTAGTTTTTCTTTGAAGTATTTGGAAAAACGCTTAGGTATAATACTAAACTGCCAATTACATCATATACGACTGTACAACAATCTGTTTAAATTAAAATCCTCTTCTCTATCTTTATCGTGTGGTTAGTGCCTAACCTGGTGTCAGAGTTTTATGCCGTCCATGGGCTCTGCCTTGGCTTTACATGCCATCGAGAAATATCTCTCAGGCATGCTGGTTTCCTCACTATGATTTCCTTCACCGAAACAAGTGAAAAAAACAGAAATAAAATGTCTATTTCAAGGTTTTTGAATCAACCAATTAAACTAAATCAACATGTCTTGAATATAAAAGTTTTGCATTATGAAAAAGGAGGCAATATTCCAATTCAGCTCCGTAATTCGTTGTAAAACCAAAAATCCCTGGTGTCCTGCATAAGTCATCAATCGTGGTCATAATACTCGTCGAATGGCATGTTTGTTTGACATAAAGTGACCATATTTGGCTGTGTGTCGAGACTGATTGCGAGGTCACTGTGGACCAGTCAATTTGCAAATTACTGACTCAAACTGCACGCTCAATTCATGTACATTTTTGGGACAATATGTCAGATGGTCTGATTTGACGCCGTTGCTGAATATTTTGGAGTATTTTAAACCATAGTTTTAAATTCATAATGCAAAGCAAGGTCTTTTAAACATTTTTAATTCTTATTATCAAAAGCTTATTTATTTATATAAATAATTTCTTTATTTTCTCTTCTTTCTGCTGTTATTATAGTACTTACCTAAAGATTACATTCAGACAATATCATTCAATTATCTGTTATTAAGAAAAATGAGCTTTCACGATGCTCGATCTTATGAACTTGATAAGACTAATTAAATCTGTAGGGGCATTTAGTAATAGCATTATTGTGTGTTATTTTACAAACTTTAGTGCTAACTATAGTGTTCCCACTGTTGGACATGCCTTATCTCTGTGAGAGGGCCACTTGCCCCCCCCACTTCTGGTTGTTTTTTCCATTCTCATTCTTCTGGCATTATCTCAATTTATTTGTGGTCAGCAGTATGTCATCTTCTTTCATACTTCTCTGTTCGTCGTCATCTCCTTATTCACACACGATTTACACAGTTCATCAATCATCTCTTACTTTCCATATTTCATAGGTTTCCTTAACTGTTTCCTCATCGTCTTAAAGCCATAGTTACAATCTATTACATATGAAACAAAACCAATTCCGTCTGGAACCCCACTTCAACACGTTTTACTACTTGACTTTGAAACAGACTTCGAGAGAATTCCAAGTACTAACGTTTACTTAATACAATCGCGAAAGGTTCGACTACGAGCCTTTACGGCCCAATTATTGCATACTTACAGCCTTAAGTGCCAGAATTTACTTAAGGATTCTGTGTAAAGGCGTTCTTGTTTGAAAAGTTCTGGTAATTTCCTTAGTGAGAACATAAGGTTTCACTGTGGATAATTATTGGGTACTTGGGCGCCTTATTACGCTCGTCATTGGTCTTTTTAGCTCTGGTAAGAGAGGCTAAGAGCTAAGAACATTATATTTGTGTCATCCGCCTCTACCATTTTATCATTGCTGTCATTAGGAGTCCTGTGATCAGCAGATGACATCATCTGTCTGATACAGTAATGATGATGGTCCATGTCTTCATTGAATGCATCTATCTCTTCTGTGTAATCTTTTTCTTATTAATCTTTGACAGCAGTCTGTCATTCAATCCTTCAAATTTACGTTTCTTTATCATCTGTAGTATTATCTACACCAATAAGTTTATTTTTTGCCGTTACGTCATTAATTACTAAAAAGCTTACGTCTAATATTTTTCCTGAAAAAACTAAGTCATTCGTGAACGATAAATCCCAGATTACATTACTGAACGCAGCAGATTTCGTGAAAATTATTGAATCAGAAGGGCTTATCTCTTTTCATTTGAGTTACGAATATTACTTCTACTTCTAACTTAACATTACCTAATGTTCCTGGAATCTTGCAAGATAAGACGGTCCCAAGTACTTGTTTCATGATTATGCTTTTGTTGTTAATGAGGTTGCAGATAAAAGAGAATTTGCTTTTATTCTGGTGGCGTCTTTGCTTATATATGAAACGAGAAAAGTTATTCTTTGTCTTTATTTTGCACAAGGAGGATGTAAAATTGGGTTTAATGTTTAACGTTTTTGTTTGATTTAACATTATCCAAGTCGAATTAGATAAATTCCAAGATTGCAACAAGTGGAAAATTTAATTTGCTTTTTTCCAAGACCGAGTGCAGGTCAAAAACCTACTAAAAAATTTCAATCAGTGTCAATAAAAAAAATAGGATGCTATAATAAACTGAATATCAAAGATGACAATTAAGAGTAGCTATCTACCCTTAATTCTAAAATGACCAAAAAAGACAAATACAAAAGCAAACAAAAATAAACAGATCCTTAAATAAAACCTCCTCTTCAAAATCGATACTTAAATCCAGCCAGATACAACGAACAGAATACTACACGGTAATAATCCTGTACTCTTGAATACAGACCGTAGAATATCGCCCACCACCTAGCGCCTTTGAGCTGGTAAATCCAAGCGAACTAAAGAAAGGAGAGTCTTTGAGAAGTATTCGTTTCACAGAAATATATTACACTTTGTGGGTACGTTTATAGATTTCTTTTAGTATTGCAGTTTCTTCGGAAATGTTAAAAGTGTTGATAGAAGATGTTAGTTTTGTTTCAAGTTTACTATTCTCGAGTTTTTGATCTACGACTTTCTCATTATTAATATTTTGCAGCAAATATTTGTTATTTTCTGACCCCTATTTTATTAATGTACATTTTCTTCTAACCTCACTAACAAGAGTTTCTTGAAACGTGTTTTTTTGATTTGATTTCGTGTGTTTTTTGACTGTGTGGCAAAGCTTAAACACGGATTGGACTTTCACAAAGTGACCAATTCAGACACAAGCCTACTTCTTTTTTCATTTTGGCACTATTGAAGAAATTGCTCATGCTGTGGTATGTCAGTCATCAATTTACTTGCGGGATGGACTACTCAAATATCACAGTGTGTAGATTGTCCCTTGAAACCTTTTTAAAGCAGCCTTTCTAACACATTCATAAGGCCTATTCCCCACTGTCAATAACACACAACTCCCTGGTCTTTATAAATAGCTATGTTGTTGCGAATGATGTGAGTCAGTGTAGCTATTTCCTAGCTATTGTCTATGCGCTGTTGTTTCTCCTCGGAAGCAAACGTCGCGATCGTATCGCTATTGTCGTCTGCGTGAAATGGACCGTTTGTTGGCCGCTGGTATCTATTGTGGGAGCGAACTAGGTAAGGATGTGGGGGAGGGTATGGAAGATGTTGTACTGAGAGTTTTTTTTAAAGAAGATTGTTCAGCACAACTGGCTGAATGTGGATGCCACTACCTAACTCTTTAGGAATTACTAGTGTGATCGTTATATTATGATAGTTTGTCCATTGCTGAGGCGGTAACTCTTTCTTATTTCGTTTAGCCACATTGCCAAAATAAGCACATATTAGTACTACTAACATGCATTAGTGTCTCTTTCCCACAGAGGGAACACCTGTGCTCCAGCAATGGGGAAATACAGGGGGATGTAGTTGCCATATCTACTGGTGATACTAATAATGGGGAATAGTTTTCTGTTTTATTGAGTAGGTACACACAAAATGCTACTGGCCTGGTTTGCGGAAAAAATGAGAAATCTAATGATAAAACCGCCAAATTACCAAAGATAACCCAAGGCCAGGCAAAAATAGCAAAAACCTGCATCATCAATTTGAACTTTATAAAACTGCCAAAAACAATACCAAAGCCAGACAGTAGCCGTCAGGAGTTGAACACGAACATAAACGTATAAAACCAGCTTAAAAATACGTTACTTTTTCACCTAATGAGTTTCAGGGATTTCTTGCTTTCCAACACTGCGTTGAAAATTTATCCCCGGGACCGATCCCCAACAAAATATAACTTTTAATTCAATTATGAAAAGTTCTGATGTTCTGACAGGTGTTCAGAATTTTGTCAGACTCTCAAATGGAATATTATACTGTGGATAGCAAATTATGTGCGAGTACACTGTGTTTAAACTGACGAGAATTTTTGGACAAAATTGTGTCTACGGAATTTATATTTTAACTTGCGCACAATCTTTTATAATTTCTTCTTCATGCGTTAGTGGGACGACCAACAGAAAGGCTTTTTATTAAAAGTAAATAGGTATTCAGAAAAACCCACAAAAAACAAGATGCTTTCAATCACTATTGAGTTGAACTAAGCGGCAAATAAACTAGTTCAAAAACCTCATTCACAAAATCTATCACGGAAAAAAAACGAAAAACTGTCTTATGTAGATACAAAACGCCATTTAAAATCAATTCCTTCCCTCACGCTTCTGTCACGAAGTTCTCCGATAGTTTCCGATCGTGTCGCGATAAAGCGAGATGATTTGTGCCAGTTGTTGTTATCTCGCTCGATCTAGAAGTTGGAAGCTCTATTGAGATTGTTTTACTTCAAGCGCCTCGTTTTGTGGTGGGCAGTTAGCTTTAGTGATTTACTGAGAGAATTTGCGGATAGAATATTGTGCATTGGCGTGATTTGAATTAGGTTTAATGCTAGTTTGCAGATGTGCACATTAAATCAACATTCATTGGTATTTTTTCTTAACATTAAAACAAAGTATGTACAAGTACTTACATAAAGTACCTTACCGTTTGACTGTCGAATGACTACTAGTTAATGAAAAATAGTTTCTCATTTTTCTGGTTACTGGACGTAATATCAAAATCTAATAACTTATCCAAAACTAATTTTCCAGTAGGAAAAGTAAATCACAATTCTTTGCAATTTTCAATAACAAATCACCGTCCAATAAAAGCGAAAAATTAAATTCCTCTGAAAGTGGATCGATGATTGATATAACTGGGTTAGTGTGATTCAAGTTCGTCATCGATTGACGCAACACAGAACTGGATTAAAAAAGAAATTAGTCGCCACGTTACAATGATTATATCGTGTAAAATAGACATTTTACCGTTTGTTACACTTCATTAACTAGCCTATCTGATTGATTGCTTTATAATTGGAGTTCTCTAAGATACAATTGGATAGAAAAACCGTTTTATTGCATCTTCCAAATATCAACAAAAACAAAAAATTTTAACTAAAATTTAATTTATTTATAAAAAAAATGCACAGTGTTACGCTCTATTAAAACAAGAACAAAAATTGGTAACAAACTTTTGCACAATATTTATATTTTCGAGCGAAAAATATGTTATATTTTGACTTTTAGCCGAAAAACTGTCTCCAACGATAGACACAGGCACGCCCGGTATTTCCATTGATCCACGTATTGGCGAATATTTTGTAGTTAAAAAAAATTGATAATAAAAGTTCGACAGGTATGCTTTTTGCAACGTAACACGAAATTTTTAGCAGGAAAACACGAAATAAGTTTATAATCGATTCTAAAACTGAGTAATACTCAGGTATGGAAATTTGAGTTACACATGTTTGGACCCAATCGTTTTAGCAGTTTTTAGTTTCTTTGTCTATAATTAGGGCATTACTTAATGAAAGCGGAAGTAGGATGAGTTAAGAAAACTACAGTTAAAACTGAAATTCAACATTCTTTTACACACGTAAAAAACATACGTAACCTTCATTTACCAACCTAACCTGTAAGTAAGCAACCGTTCACAGTTCGCTTGTTCACGACAATTTTGACAGCGCATGCAACAATCGATTCGATCTCGATTCTCGTGCATGTGCATAATTATTGCGTTATATTGATTTTTATTCAACCAGTCGTGCTAATGATAGCGTTTTGTTTCGTTACAGGTACGTTGGCTAATGCTAAGCTATTGGGAAAGGTGAGAGTTGGAGTGAAGGTGATTTTGCTGATAACGTAAGTACTATAAATAGTTTTGGTTTGAGAATTGGCGAAATTATTGAATCAAACGATCGAATCAGCCTCTATAAGAACTCATTAAATAGAAAGAAAAACAAAATGGCTACAAAATATTATTTCTTTAATATTTAAAGCTTTGATAACTCCCAATAAAAGATTATCTAAAGGATTATATCAACATCACGGTCTTCAACTTCCTGTGCCATGCGTCACCTATTGCAATACATATATCACAGGATACTTAATCCTGTATGCCAATTCTGTCTAAACTACACCGATTCCATTAAGTTCTTTCATAGCAATCCCGTCATTCTGGCAGTGGCCAGTCTACAAAAAAAAGTTTTCCACCTCTCAGTTTTACACACTTAGAGCTCATCATCACCGGCCATGGCCAGCTATCTAGACTACGCTAGCTATTCTTAATTGTGCCCGTGTTTGTAATCAATAATAAGATGAGTTACTATCACTCGTAAAGTCTCACATACTGCATACATTACTTCATCATCCAGCTTGCTTGATCAACGATATGAACATTTAGATCCATCATCACTAACCATGACAATTCTGAAATGGACAAATTGCTAATTATGTCGTTTACTCTTAATTCAGAATGATTTGTTTGCTATTTCGATTGTAATAACTTTTCCTGCTCTCTTTAAAAGATGTTAGTAGTGTCTGGTTTTTTCAGAATTGTCTTTAATAAAAATAATGAGTCTTCTTTCATTTCTTTTCAAACAATATTTGTCATTGATATGCTAAGAAGAAGAATGAGACTATTGTTTATTAGCACCTGAAAACAAAACACCAAACCCAATACCTCGAAGTTAGAAGTGTCTTCAGTTGTGATAAGATCTCATTCTTACCTACTTATGAACTGATACAATAAAACATTTCTTACATACAATTATGTCGTACATACGAAGCAAACAAGAATAATTAAAGTAATTTGAATTGAAACACAAATGTAATTACATTCCGCATCTTTTGAAACGTTTCATCTGCCATGTCTTACTTACTTCGCATAAATGGTGACGTCTTCTAAATTGTAATAGGTTTTCTTGTTGCGGGGTTCCTCTAAGAATAAATTATATGATTTCACATTAGACATTGTGGCCAAATTGTTTATTGTTTTTGAATTTGTGGGTTTTTGTTTAATTCATATTGAGCAATTATTTCAAGATGCATGTCTTTCTGTTTATTTATTTATTCAACTTAATTTCAGTTGAATATTTAATACACTTCGATCAATTTAGAGGTTTAGTATCAACAAAAACTTTGTCCACCATTAAGCGCACAGTGTTTGTTTATAAAACGCTTGCAAATAATTTTTGTAATAATATTGTAAAAAATATGACGTTCCAGCGTTGTTGCTGCTTTCTGAAACCCAATTAGAACACACGCTAAGTTTTTGCGAAGCGATGAGGCGGTACACTGTGCAGTTAATATTTTATATTTTGTTTAGCATGACGAGTAGTTAGTGCATAAATCTTCCCTTTGCCTCTAATTACTGGATTATTGGCTTATACTTTAACGATTGTTGATTAGCGTTTGATATGTGGATTAATTTATTTAATTGGCTTTGTGGTTCGTGGCTTTGGTTAATTAGGTAGTTTAAGTTTTGTATTGGTAGCGTCAATTGCTAATTGCAATCACACAACATTAAATATTTTCATGAGTTCGAACACATTGATTTCACAAAATACTTCTAAAGAAAATTAAAAACCGAAAACAGGGTTTATTTGAATATAAAAAAGAACCGAAAATGTCGACCACTTAGCCCTAGTCTTATCTCTGAAACCTACTTTAGATTTATGGTTTACTGCAAAAAAACCCTAACTTGGATAACTCATATCTAAAATAGGTTACGACTATTTTTGGGAAAAGTAATAAAGAGTTTTGACCAAGCGATACCAACTCGACCCACAGTGTTTTACGTTGCATAGTAAAAGTACATTCATAACAAGTTTGGGACTTTTTGTGAAAATATTCTCTAACACGCAAGGCAACGAAGAAAATAACCAATTACAGCTAAATTCTTCGGTTGGAATTTCAACTGACTTTACTACACCCGGCTTCAAAAAACCTGATCAACTCCCCAACTAGTAATCCTTTACAGAAAAAATTAATAGAAGCACGTTAAAAGTTAGTTATTTAAATAGCTGAAGGCTGGTACTCGTAGATGAAGGTTTCAGGAAAGAGTTCCTGAACTGTCATCTACGAGTACCTGGAAGGAACCTCTTTTCCTTCTTCATTTTTCAGCATTAAAGGGAAATTAAAAACTTAAATCACTGCAATAAAATAGAATAGTAAGGTATAATTGTAAAATACTTAATTATGTCAGTAATTTTCTTCACAAAAACTATTGATCTTCAGATAAAATGTTAAGTACATAACTATGTGGTATATTTTTAATATTTTTGGGAAACAAAAACCACAATACATTAAGTACATATAATTTATTTAGTTTATGTAATTTATGATTATAATGTATTGTGGTTACGCCATATGAACATACAAGTTCTCGCGTCTAGATCCATGTTCAGGATAATCTCCAAAATTGTTACGTGATGAATTAGTTTCAACTTGAGCAGACGAAGTTTTGGTGTATTATATAAGTTTATTCACGAAGCAGCTTAGGAAGCAATTTAAACTTAGTACTTAGAGTTTAAAAAGTTTCGTTTAGGTCCTCTATGCCTACAATTTAGATAATTTTATTAAGTAACTTTTAAATATTTCCAACAGACGTTTTGGCCCTTTCCTAGCATTATTACTAGTCTGAGAAGTTTAGTTATAATTTACCCATTGAGTGAAGATTTCACGAACTTGAGATAGAGAGATACATTGGTTACAGCTAACTAGACATGCATTGACTATTACATACTAGGATTCCTTTGATATCTCTAACTTATAATCACACCACACAAGGTATGTCACCTTCGTATGTATGTATGTATATAGGTATGTCAGGTGTAATCTAGGGAAGCATGCATCGAATTGTCTCTTCGGAGAAACAGACGCAGAATCCCGTAGCATATTAATTGTCAACCCACCAGGAGCTTGCCTTCCACAATGAGATTATCACAGAGGATTCGAGATAGTTTAATTCCAGGCTTCGAATTCATGATATAAAGGGAATTCAACTTTATGTAAATTTTTAGTTAGTTCATTTTAGGATGACTAGTGCTAAGTTGTTGTATGCGCAAATCGAACACTATATTTGGACTTTAAAGTTGATTTTTCAAAACCACATAATATTTGTACCCGACCAAGTTAAGTTGTCAACGGTATTGAGCTGTACATTCGTGCACATAAATATAATTATGGATGTCGGAATATACGTTTGGGAACTAAACGGCAAACGCAGTATAGAACGTGTGTGTTGGTTTTGGTAGTCGCTGGAATATGTTGGTAGCTTCTGGAACGTGTTGGTAGTTCAAAGTAAGCTTAGTTTAACTCGAAGGCTTGCGAAGGGGATTGCAATCAGCTTTGATTTGACACGATATTCTGTATCAATGTTGTTAGGTATAGTGCGAAGTTACTTGTGTGGAAACAGGAGGCTGTTTGAGTATTGTCTATATGTTAATATTTGTTGGTTGAAGCGATACACCGGCACAGCCCGGGGGAACAAATCAAATGTACGTTCTGACGGCTGGGAGAATCGAATAGTGGCGAATCAGGTCGACCTGAGCTTGATCCTGTGTGTACCACGCCTGATGCTTTTTACCCGACTGACCCAGAAGAAGGGTAATGTTTTTTTTGTTAATGCTGTGTAAACAAAGTATAATGATTATATATGACAGACATTATTCCTTAGGAATTCTATCTTAGCATGTCTAATATTCAGAAGTCATTTAGTAGCTACTTATATCAAAAATGACTTAAGGATCAAGCACTGTTCTTAGTTTTAAAACGTGCAGTCACTTATTTACATTGGCACAGGCTCGGTGCTTTAAACCCATCTCAGTTCAGAAGCCCTTCACGAAAAAGACGCGTTATAAATATTCTTAGTACACATCTAAGTTCAATCCCCAACCCGCGTATAGTCACATCCACTACCAACATTAGAAACAGCAAGCGCCTAAGTTTCGCGTACGGATCTAGACGATCTAAATGCGTGCGCCGACGCAGTTAATTTTGGCGTGGAGTGCAACGTTCTCGCCGAGTATCAATGTCAACGACCATCGCAGGGACACGTAGGGCTTGTTTAGAATAGTGTACTAATTAGTCATTCATTTGCTAACTTTAATAATTGGTATAGTCGCACTTTGCTAGCAAACTCAAGCTTGAAACATTTATTTAACATAGACCAGTCAAAAGCATTGTGAATTCTCAAAATCAAAAAGATGATGCTACAGTTCAGTCACAAGGCATAAAAATTGTGAATGAACTGTAGTTGCCCATTCCAAAGAAGAATAGGCAAGAAACTCTGTGGACACTCTTTGAAATCAAAGCCGCGATGTTTTCCCCCTAACCCCTATTTCCAAAAATCCACCCCATTTCTTTTCTACATCATAGAGAGATGAGGATGATTTGTGTAAAATAATCTTCTTAGGTTCAAGAGTTTAGGCTGGGCGTTGATGAGTCAGTAAGTGCGTGAGTCAGGACTTTTTTTTAAGTTAGCGCGTGTTAATGAAGACTTTGTTATAAAGCAAAAATGTCGACCATCAACAATACAGTGAAAGGTATCTTTGAATAACAATAGGCGTAATCGTTAAATGATAACAATTTGATTGAGTGAAAGGAAAACTTGAATGAATTTATACGGAACAGAGGCAAAACATGCGTTGTACTATGTTTTTATCAACAACTGACTGTGACACAGTTCTTGAGGATGCTTTGTCATTTGTATGAGTTGGCATACGTTTACGTTATACGTACGTTTTTATTGTGAAAGCTGAACAGCTTTACTAAAAATATTTTCGAGAAATTTCAACTTATTTCAAGTTCGAAAGAAGATTTGGCAGTTACCGAACTCCAGATTAAAAACAACAGTTACAGTAGAGTTATTTTTGACAAAAATTGCAAAAAAATTACCTGAAATACATATTATGTACAGACAAATATTTTAACCTATAAAACGGTGCCACTACAGTCTACGGTTTTATAACAAAGGTTACATTAACCATATAATATTATTTGCTCGCTGCGAGTGACGCGCAATCCAATTTCCAGTCCATCAGAGTATGCAACACACCTCAGTGTTACTATGTTCATATATATGAACACAGTAACACGTAGGTACATATATATGTAGGTAGGTAGGTACTGGTGTATGTATGTTGTTACGAGTCGAGGTAAATTCTGTTGATACCTGTGTGACCTTAGGGGTGGAATTTCAAAAAACACTGAAACACGTCGTTTTTAATTTCTTAACCAGAATTGTAATCAGCAGTTTTCATGGTTTAAACTACAAAAATGACGATTTTCCATACAAACTTTCATCCCCTATTTAACTCCCTTAGGGGTTGAATTTCAAAATATCCTTCCTTATTCCTTGTCTACATTATAAATCAAATCTCTGTGCAAAATTTCAGCTTTCTAGGTCCAAGGGTTTGGGCTGGGCGTTGATGAGTCAGTCAGTCAGTCAGTCAGTCAGGACTTCTCTTTTTATTTATATAGAAGAAGTAGGAAGGGTATCGTCGTTTATCGTTGTTGGTTATCGTCGTAATTATACCCAAACAAACCTAATAATCTATTATTTATATATTCAAAATTACACACCCAATTAAATTTATAATTTCTAATAATTTCTAATAATATTATTTAATTGTTGCTTAGCCCTCTTCCTCTCTCCTAATGTTGCTGTGCCCGACAGGGTCCATATTGACCTTTACCTTTGTACACCATCTTGTAATACATATGGAATGCAATAAAAAATTGAGTATTGAGTATTGAGTATCGTCGTAACCCAAAAATGGCTGTGAAAAAAAGACTTTGTGCAGACCTTCTAGTTATCAAGTTACCAGTCACCGCAATGCTGGTTGATTTAAAAAAAAAAAGAAAAATGTTTTATAAAAGGTAATTCTTATTAAAAATGCACTAGTTTGAGAGAAAAGAACATTTCATAGAAAATTCTCGTCAAAATTACCCGTGAAGCTTATGAAAATATTTAAAAAAAAGAACTCTTCTTATTTCTTTATAAGATTGCTAAGAAAACTGTTCGCATTTTATTTTTAAACGTAAAATAAAATATAATATATTTTAAAACGTCAGAGATCGAAGAATTTCTTTAATATCTCTCATTCATAAATCCTTATGAAAGGCTACATGAATCTTGAAGCTATCCTTTGACCCGAGTCTAGGAAATATGATTTCCATATGAATTTGCAGTCAATATATTTTTGAATAGACGGATTTATACGCTCGCGTGAATTGAGAATGTTTTGTAGTGCAAGTCAAAGGCGTAATGCATTAGATGCTTGCTTTCTATCATCTATGCCTGCGTTTTCTTCTTACGTCATTTTGCGCCTTCTTCAGCTCTCTTGATCTTGTACATAATATTGTAAGTTTACGCGAAAAAAAATCATTTTGCATTACCAAAACTCCTCCATTGGTAGAATTATGTTTTGTTTAAAAAAGTCTTTAATAATTCCAGTAACTTAGTAATTGAAGCACGTGAGCAGAAATTTTGTCGGCAACTATGGATTGCAAAATTGATTCCCTTTATTCAATCTCGATTGAGCATTGAGCCATCATCGTATTTGATCGTTACCTTGAAGATAAAACACGGCAATACTTATCACTCTTTTATTTTACTTTACTTTTATATTTTTCCATCGCCCGCTAAAGCTTATCACTGGGGTTGCTAAAAATCGTATGCAGATTTCATTTTGAACTCATCGCGAGCGAGAGGCGATACCGAAATGAAAATTTTCTGCCTTTCACGTGCAGTTATTGAAAATATTACTTTATTTTATTTTGTAGCGGAGTATATGCGGAACCCTAGTTATCGGCTCTACGTGATGTAAAATCGAATTACTTGCTGTTCGACTGTAGGTTTTAAAAGCCCTTCTAAATAAAAGTGGAGCTTTTGTTCAAAAGAAAATTCAACACGGCTTGAGGAGGCCGATCTTGATAGAGTCACCAATTAGACTGGTAATAATGAATGTTTAAATATTTAACACAGTACAATTTCACGATATAACATAGGAAATCGGAAACAATAACTTACAAAGATACGAATATTTTGTATTTATCAGAAAAATGAATCCTAAAAATAAATAAGATTACTTGGGCTACCAGACATTATAAGACATTCAAAACTGAAAATATATAGCAACATACAAGATTCAGAGCACCTACAATTTGTAATATAGTTAAATCAAGTTCCCTACCTCTATCTCATTCATCAGCAGCACTCAAAGCACATTCTAATATCTTCATACCCTAACGGATTAAATAATCTTTTTAATTGTAAAACTTTCACCCCATCCCCTTCCCTGAGGGTAGGCGGGGATGACCAGAGAACTGATTGCAGCCCTTACTGGATTAACTTGGAGTGAACGTCGAGATTTGAAAGGATTGCGTCTGATTGATAGTGCCAGATGAACAGAGGGTTCTGCGTCCCGAATCCCGGGTTCCGGGACGCAGGTCCCGGGGTATAGAGGCTTATGTGGTGATAATTAGTGAAATTGAATGTGTTTTACTGAGAGATGGTTTTTTGATAGGATTATTGAGGTGATTCGGTGGTTATGGCTACATTTGCATTTTTTTAATTTTATTAAGGTAATTAGAGAGCGCTGAAAGGCCAAAGCCAAGATTGATTTTTGTTATTAATGATAATTATTTAAGAAGGAGTCTATGATAGCATGGCGGTTGTCAGGCGAGCATAGAACGAAAACAAAATATGTTGAGTCGTCCCCAACTCATTTGGAACAAGGACAGCGATATGATGATTAACTTAACTGCAGATTAAACAGGCCTCCCTGCTTAGTCTGCAGTCATGGCGACAAATATCAGAGTTCGTCCCTCTAATTGCATTAACACACAATGTTATTAAAGTTCAACCTTCATAAACTCTTACGTTCATATATTTCAGCACGAAAAATTATTACCAAAATTAACATCAATAAAACGCAACACGCCCAAGTTTCATTTCACCCCCACAACAGCTGTACACACATAAACCACCCCCATATAAACATAGTCACTTTCCATTGAAATGTAGCTTTTAGTCAAAACATCAATATGAAGCAGAATCCTAAAAGCACTCGAAAGTTGAATTTTCAGCTGTATTTCATGTTAACGAATCTATATTGCCTAGGTTTCAGCCCCTCCCTAAATGGGGTGGGGTAGGGCGGGCTCAGCATTTGGGGGACCTAGATTGAACTTTGTACCTTTACGTTGAGGGGGGGGGGGGATTTAGAGTAATAAGTTATGGGGGCTTTAGAGTAATATTTGAATGTATGATGCTGAAGTTTTCATGTTTGATGTTTCAGGGCTCCGTGTTTATAGTTTGTATGGTTTGTGTGGTTAAACAAACAATATTGTTTGCTTTATGTAAGTGGGTGTGTCTACACCTTTTAATCCAAGTAATGATTGTTTAATTTGAAATCAAAATATTTTATTTCACATAGGCCTACATGGGCACTTATAAAACGTCGAGAAAAGGTGCACGGTTCTTGTTGGTGGTTTCCTATGGAAAAGAACCGGCATGAAACTCCATGGTTGGTGATTGCATTATCCCACTGGTGGGCAAAGGGTTCCCTCCATGACTTCTGTTTATTTAAATGCAGAACTTATTTTAGAGATATAAATTCTTGTTCGGCTTTGTTAAAGAGACGTCGAAATATAATGAGACCACAATGGTAATGTACAGACGCCATTTTTTTCGTACGAAAACCGTATCCAACTTTTAAATTATTTTCTTCACGAATTTCCCTGCTCGCGCAAACATTTATTCGACTCCATTATTAAGATTTCAATATGATATAATTTGCATATCGATCCCTGCGTACAGCGTGCGATTGCTTCATTTGTATTCACGAAAACTCAATAAAGGGCAGAATGTAATTGTATGGGAACGACATTCTTTGACATACAGACACGCGATTACCGGAATATTAATTGTGTTATTGGAAAAGGGATGTTATAACTGCGTACCATATCGGGTTTGACAACAGGCAATAAATAATGGTATGGATTTGCGAATAACATAACATTCATTTATTTTCTGGCATCTTTGACCCATAGATATATTACAGACTGACATACACATGATAAAATACAAATTGTTAGTAAATAGAACCTTAAGACAACCTATGTTAGTAACACTTTACTTGTACACTACACTTTAGTTACACATAAGGTAAATAAAGTCAGCAGGAAGTATGGACAGAAGCCATTTTAATATTAAAAATGTCTATTGCTAATTAGTTTTCTACAAGTGGTGCGTATACTAATGGGCAATATTTTCATGAAAACAAGATTATTTTAAGAGATTTTCAGGCCTACAGAAAGCTCAATTTCATGATGTGTGATGATCATCTATCTTCAAACTGTCGTCAAGTTTTTTAATAAACATTCTAGGGTGAATCTAGTCCCATTCCAATAACCCATAAAATATTTCTCTTTAAATGCACAAGTCACCTAGTCTTAGTATTCCACATAATAATGCAGTCTGACGGATGTTTCCCGGAGATCGTAAAATGGCCGACTGAGTGTTTCCGCTTACTGAACGTACGGTAGGCTCCTCGTATGGAAGATTGCACTGAAATTACTGCTTTTATACTGAAACTCTTCCTTGGGGTTTCTATAATGGTCTGTGCATTGTGCATGGCTGTTTTGTATTGCAAGTTAACGTTCAAGATTTAGGAGATCTTAAAATTATTATTTGGTTTGAAAATAAGTTCGTCTGTAAATAATAATCTCTTCTCTTCTCTATATATAATAAAATCGTTAAAATCCGGTCCGATGTTCCGACCTGGCGCATAAACTACTGCATAGATCCTGTTCAAATTTTGCACAAATGTCTGTAATAGGCTTCTTCAAATGTTAGGCTATATATTATTGCGCTATTTGCTGAAGGGGATGAGCAATACTGCATTATGTCAGTATTATTCAATTGTTTATCGTTTCAGTCATGATATGCGTAACAACGTCTATTTCAAAGAATATGTCAGCGAAGCAAATAGAGAAACGGTTTCATGACCGCTTTACGTGCATCACGTCGCAAGTTCGATCCCCAGCAAAGTTATTATACTTTTTGTAATTGTTTGTATTTTTTTGTGATAGAGATTATTATTATTTATTTTCTCTTTTTATGTATAATATAATAAATTCTTATGAATAAAGTTAAATCATTGGTGAAATCTCTTTCCTCATGTTTGAATCTGGCCGTTCGATGGTGTTCTAAACTGACAACGTCGTTGTGTGCTGTCCACAGGTGCTGTCAGACTCGATTTTTTCAATTTCACCTATCGCTCCCAATAAAAACAATAGCAATTATTGAAATTAATTTGAAACTATTTTGTTGTGTCGTTGTTCTTAGTTTTGCACAACTATTATTTACGGTTAGGTCTATTATTGTTAGAGCCCAAAAATAAATTCGTCTTTGTTGTCTTTGTTGGAGGATGGATGATTGTAATGTATGATTTCTGATGCGTCTTGATTGTTAAAAAAACACTTAATTCGTTACTTGAAAAATATTTAGGTATCTTTATCATATCTGTCTTTTGTATCTTACTTCTATTATAAATGCGAAAGTTTGGATGGATGGATGGATGTTTGTTACTCAATCACGCCAGATCGGCTGAACGGATGTAGATGATATTTGGCACAGAGATAGATTATCGTGCTAATAATTATGTCCATATTCCGCAACAGGTTGCCAACTGGCAACTGTCAAACAATGCATTAGAAAAGAACGGCTATTTTAGCCCATTTGTCATCGAACCGAAGCGAGGTAGGCTGACGGTTCACAGACCTCCCTGCAAACCAGGTTTCGCAATTTCGAATGTTTTTTTCTAATGCTTTATGATTTTCAAATCATTATAAAGTAGATTAATATGCTTTTGGTTTTTTTAAACCATTCAAAGACAGTTAGGTAATCATAAATTAACAAATATTAATTGACCAATTTTCAGTGGCCGAAAAAAATCTCCAAAAACTTAAAAATAAAAACAAAAAATAAAATTAGATAAAACCAACGACGTTGTAAATTTGTTCCGTGCGGGAATCGAACCCGCGACACGCAGCACTGCAGTCAATCGCTAAGCCGCTGCGCCAACTGTGCCGTCACATTGCATTTGTGCTGAATCTTCTGCTGGCCCAACTCCTCAAGGACCGCTATATACAGCTTTAAAGTTTTTTTTTAACTTTGCCCCAGTCCAGGCCCACACTTGGAATTTCTCCTGTATCGTGGGTGTATTTACAGACAGTTAAACTCAAAAACAGCCAGACCCGGAACCACTACCTGTAGCCCCTGTAGGCCATACAAAAATGTGATCCGTGAGGGAATCGAACCCGATACACACAGCGCAGCAGCCATTCGCTCAGCCACTGCGCCAACCGTGCGGTCACACAGCTGTGGCTGTGGCTCCCTCGGACATTGCTGCAACTTTTATCAGTGGCCGGACTGCACATTCCGTTTTCATATTGCCGCTGAATCTTGCAAGTGAAGATACCTCAACATGCAACATTACAGCTGCCGGGGAGTCCTTTTGCAGCAGTGCAAGTTTAAAGTGCATAAGAGGCGTTGAACCGCAGCTTGCAGGACATTCGCGGCAACCAGGCGCTAATGGGTGGCGTTGTCGTTTTGCTCGCAGGCGACTTTAGACAGATACTGCAAGTTATTGAGAGGGGCACACCGGCGGATGAAATAAACGCATGTCTCAAGGCGTCGCCACTGTTGTCTGGGATCGAAAAGATCCATCTTACTTGCAACATGTGCATCCAGCTGTACAACGACCACGAAGCAGGTGTCTTTGCGAATATGCTGCTGCAAATGGGAGTGGGTCGTCTAGAATCGGGCGCAGATGGGAAAATTCTATTTTCTGAAGAATTTTCCCATCCAGTTGCTACAGAGGATGCACGCACATCCACATCATCACATCATGCACGTTTTTCCAAATTTGTTAATATAAAAAATGAAGGGTGGTTGTGTGAGGGGTAGTGCTGTCGCCAAAGAACGAGTGTGTCAATCAAATAAAAAAAATGATATGATCGTCGGCGTCGACATTCATAGACCCTGTGATGGCTAATGATGATAGTACTGCCTACCCCGTTGAATTTCTCAACTCCCTGGGGTTAACTCCCAGACTATGCAATGGAACCAGGCTTCGTATCACAGAGCTAGGTAGTAATATTATAACAGTCACCATTATTACAGGAGTGGCTAAAGGAGAGAGCGGTTTAATTCCCCGCATACCCTTTATTCCAAATAACTAGCCATTTCAATTTAAGAAGTTGCAATTTCTCTTAAAATTGGCTTTTACAATGACGGTCACCAAATTCCAAGGAAAAACCTTAAAAGTGGCAGGCATTCTTTTGGGTGCTTCATGCTTCTCACACGGTCATTAAACAATTCATTTAATGTTGTATACAAAACGGTATTAGAATAAATAAAGAAATAGCGCCCAACAAAGCGTTTGATTGTTCACTTTGAAAAAAAAGTCGTATGGCACCATAATGTTCCAGTTTTTAAGCCATATCGTCGCCTCAACGCCGTTCAGACCTCTGCGGCCCAGAATTACAGCGCCCAAAAACACGCCTTTTGTAGTCATCACCCACATTATCACATTTTGATTAGGCCTTCAGTTCTCACACACATCCCGCCTGTAATCCCCGAAGGGTTAGGCACAGATGTGTACCTAATCGTACACCCACATTACACCAGTTATGTTGAAGTCCCATGTAATAGGGGGCGAGCCTATTGCCATCAATCGGGCACAAATCCGTAGCTGCTACTGATAATTCCTGATGGAATAACCAAACAACACTTTACCCAACCCGGGAATCGAACACGCATACACGACAAAATTTCCACGCGAACGAAGTCGCGGGCAACAGCTAGTAACCAAATAAAACCTTTATTCGAGTTGTCTAGCAATAAATTATCCCGACTTTGCTTATTACCCCATTTTTGTGTCAAAAAGGAGGAGGTTATCTGTTAATAGATGATTAGATCGATTTAGATACTGAGTTAAATATTATAGTTGACAAAAATTCTTATATAAGGTTAGTACTTTTTCTCATATATACAATGCACGATTTTTGTATTAAAAATAATCAACCGACCTTTTTCGCAAAAAGGACCAAGAAAACACCAACTTTAATTAACTCTAGCTACTTCAAAATAGTGAGCGAACGTCTAATAACATTGGTCGGTACAAATAAACTGTCAGTGGCAATAAATAGTCCAGCGGCTTTAATGGGCACAGCTCTCGGTTTAGTTGTAAAAGGGTTACATTCGGTATGGTAGGGTTAAAGTGCTTTTGTTTAGAAGGTAAATAGGATTTTTCGTTTTTTTTGGGATAACGACGTTATTTTAAAAGCTTATGTTTGTCTGGCGAGGGAGAAGCCTGAATAGTATCAGACTACAAAACCATAATGGTATTTGAAAGCCTTTTGCTTTGTAATTTCGTTATAGGTGTCCTAGAAAACAAAAGGATCCTTTGTCCTTTATTACCTGCGGGTGTATATTTAAAAACGTGTCTTGTAATTTTCCATTTAAATGAATATGGTGTTTAAACCTAGTCTGGAGTTTAAGTCTTATGTAGTCTTATTCATATCCATACATTATAAATGTTAAAGTAACTGTGTCTGTCTGACAGATGCTTTATCACTGAACCAGTCGTTATGAGACAGATGAGAGACTGGGGCCATCCTGGTTCCTGGACAGGGACATAGGCTACTTCTCATCCTAGATCTACATAGCGATCCTATTTTTCAAAGACTTTGTTTCAATACCAAACATTATTCACAACAGCTTTTGCTTTTAAAATCGAAAACATATTTTTCTCCAAAACAAACAGGCGATGCAATAACGTTTCGTCTAGAAATAGAGACAGACAGTCTATGTAAACATTCGCTCAGAAAATAGTCCACAACTAGCTAGTAATATCTAGACATTTTGTTCAGGATGGTAAAACCTTTGAGCTCTTGTGAGCTCCGAACGGCCTAGAGTCTAGACAAATATTTTATGTAGAAAGAAGGGATCAGTTGTTACTGGGCTGCCATCGATTTGCAGATATTGTGTTTAGGAGTGTTTGCTATCTGCATTCATGTAGGCGTTCATCTCAAATCGCTCCGGCTAATTTTAGTTACAATAAAGTCATTTCGTGTAATTATTCATTTGACCGAATAATTAATTGGTAGATTTTTATTTAGCATATTTATTTCTTTGAAATAATGTCATTTGACCGAATTTTCAAATGCACTAATTTTATTTAAACTAATGTTTCACTAGACTAATGATGATTTAGTCGAAAGATCGTATCGAATGTTATAAAAAAAAATGTTTTCTTTTCTGCATTACATTATACCAAAATAATATTCGATAAAATACATGTTATACCACCTGAACATTACATCAAATGAACATTTTACCTTTTGATCAATAGGGCAAATGTTGTTATCGCAAATAAATATTCGATGAAATGAAAATTAGGTTAATCGATATTATACAAATTGATTATTTTCTTAAACGTTGTTCGAATTAGTAACATTACATCAAAAGTTTGTTATACCAAACATGGGTGAACCGTTCATCTTTACATAGTACAAAACAAAGTCGCTCCCGCTGTTTGTACGCTTAGATCTTTTAAACTACGCAACGGATTTTAATGCAGATGTCAGCAATAGATAGAGTGATTGTATATTGAACCCGTGCGAAGCCGGGGCGGGTCGCTAGTTCCAAATAACATTATTTCGGGGGAAAGGATTCGTATTATAAGGTTCGTATTATAACCTGAAAAGGTTGAAAATTAAATACACATGTAAATCAACACGTAAAGAAATCACAATATACATAGGTATCGGCACTACAAAGTTTTCCTCATAATTAAATGTTACCCAGTATCGTGCTGTAACTTAAATTAATTTAAAATTATCTCGACTAATAAATCTTAGGAAACCTGCTACCGTAAACCAATTAAAATCAATATTCATACCTCGCTTGCACAAAGTACAGGGAAGTCTAGCAAGCGCCTGACAAATTGCACGAGCAACGAGACGCAGGAGCGATATCGACCCAGTTTATCTTGCAGGCGCACGTCATCCTTGGAGAAAACGCCTTTATCCATTCAGTATTATATTATTTGCGTCCATACTTATTAAAAAGGCCTGTCTGGCTGTTAGCATTCCGGCCTAAACCATGGAACTGTTCGTCGTGAAATCTATCAGATGGTAGCCTGAGACATGCAGAAAAACATATTATGGTAGTACTTTTCAATCTAGGTCGCAGATAAAGTCCCGGGCCAGACCTATTCTGAAAATAAACAATTTTGTATACCCTTTAAATACCATTTAACATCTATACTGTACCTAGAATTTCGGTTTAAAATTAGGTACTTTATATAGGGGTCGGTTTTTGCGTCGTTTTACAATACGTCAGGGAGATTGTGTCAGACAGTCGCCCTTCTGACGTCATCAGTAAAGCTCCCGAGCCCTTTTGTTTGTAACAGAGTGCCTCGAACGTTGTCTCACCTTTATATAAATGACGTCAGGGGCTGATGGCATTAGTGATATTGCAGTGTGTAGACTCTTTATACAGAGTTGTAGGTGGGTATATATAATTATAAACTGTGTCTGCTTTCCTCGTATCGCAGCTTAGTATATTCAGCCTGTAATGTTTCAACTGCTGAGCATGAGGTGCTGGGTTCGATTCCTGGGTCGGACAAAGTGTTAATGGGATTTTTCGTTCAGTCAGTTCAGGAATTTCTCAGTAGCACCCACGGAGTTTGGATTTGTGCCCGGTGGATGACAATAGCCTCACCCTTTTTTACATGGGACTTAGAAAATAACTGGTCAAAATGTGGGTGTACTATAGGTACACACCTCTGGCCTCCTCTCTATGAAATGGAGTGGGCCCAGCACCGAATCCAGCACATGACCCTAGCGTGTGTTGCTAAATATAACATGCGTTCGCTTTTTGTTTCCTGTACGGTTTTGAGACCAACCAGTCTTACCAAGGGGTATCGTATTACCCAGCACTTGCATCCGGCTATTCAACTGCATCCGGTTAGACTGAAGGCCGACCCCAACATAGTTGGGAAAAGGCAGATGATGATGACGGTTTTGAGAGCATTGGTGATGAAATATGCTGGGTTCAAACCCAAGGCTGGGTAACCACTGCTCTATCGTTGCCTATGCCATTGTAAGTATTTGCCTATCATCAAGCATGGTGCTATTGGGTATAACTTTTAAGCTGATGATTATGGCAATTCTTACCTTTACTTATATGGCAGTGGGCATGGCACATTGCTCGCAAAACGCATGGCCGATGGGGCTGAAAAGTTTTGGAGTAGCGATCGCGAACCGGAAGGCCTCCCACTAGGTGGACCGATGACCTGGTGAAAGTTGCGGGGATCCGCTGGATGCGAGACGCATGGGACCGGTTAATGTGCCGACACTTGGGGGAGGCCTATGTCCAGCGGTAAACGTCTTTCGGCTGAAATGATGATGATGATTATGCTACCAGCTGTAGATTTTTTTGTAGGTTATTTTATATTTAATACAACTAAAATGTAATTAACATACTCAATCAACTCAAATTAATATTGAAAATGCATGTACATTCCTGTATTTAATCTAATTACTTATTTTTGCTTTCCAAACTAACGCTGAATCAACTAAACTGCGAAATTCAGAGGTTTGTGTGTTTGTTCAATTTTGTGTATTTGCTCGCTACCTAGTCCTCACGTGTTTACCTCTATAATATTAGCAACAATTTCGTTACCTTCCTAACGATAATACTATTACGTGTAAAGCCGATAAAATGGTAATTTTCCCGATTTGCCCGAGCGAGTTTACTAGACTGAAGTAATTTCAGGATTTTCCCCCTCTCTTTTTATTTTAATCACTATATGGAAGCGGTAAGGTGAGTTTTCTTTAGGTATATCTGAAGCAGTAGCGTTACTAGGCAGGTCTTATTACACATATTGCTTTGGGGCGTAGTTACATATAGTGTACTAGCTTATGCCCGCGGCTTCGCCCGCGTGGAGTTAGGGAATTGCCCACAGGATCTTACTTCTGGGATAATAAGTAATCTATGTATCTATCTATAATACATACATAGTTTTTTTATTTTATTTTTTAAAGTTATATCAATTAAATTAGATACATGAAATATTGATACCTTGGTTTGAGATTGGACATCAGATTTACTGGATTTTATCTGAAGAGTATGTACACAAATTTTCAAGTCAACCGACCCTGAGAATAAAAAGTTTCACAGACAATTCAACACCCCATTTCACCCTCTAAGAGGTAGGAATTTAGAAAAACTGATACTTACTCTCCACAAAGAGTACAATCTCCAAATTTCATGTCTCTAGGACGAGGTTTGGGCTGTGCGTTGATGTATCAGTCAGCCAGTCAGGACATTGAATTTTAAATTGGGGGATGATTTTGGAAAAACTGTGATACACGTATCTCATCATTTTAACTGAAGTATATGTAGACACATTTTCAAGTCAATCGATCCCGAGAGAGTTTCACAGAAAATTCAACATCCCATTTCACCCACTTAGGGGTGGAATTTCAAAAAACCCTTTTTTAGTGGATATTTACTCTCCACAAAGAGTACAATCTCCAAATTTCATGTCTCTAGGACCAGCGGCTTGGGCTGTGCGTTGATGTATCAGTCAGCCAGTCAGGACATGGAATTTTAAATTGGTGGATGATTTTGGAAAAACTGTGATACACGTATCTCATCATTTTAACTGAAGTATATGTAGACACATTTTCAAGTCAATCGACTCAGAGAATAAAAAGTTTCATAGAAAATTCAACACCCCATTTCACCCTCTTAGGGGTGGAATTTCGAAAAACCCTTTCTTAGTGGATACTTACTCTTCACAAAGAGTACACTGTCCAAATTTCATGTCTCTAGGACCAGTGGTTTAGGCTGTGCGTTGATATATAAGTCAGTCAGTCAGTCAGTCAGGACTTTGAATTTTATATGTATAGATTGATATAATATCATGTTCAGATCGATACTCATCACATGTGCAAAGTTTCCCTAGCTAATTAAATTTTAGCCTGTGTATCATATACTCAATAAGACATACTTATAATGAATAGTAAAAGGATAAGTATAATAATATCATTTATTTAAAAAGTATTACAAAAGTGTGCGTAGTGTGTAACACTAAAACTCGCTTAAGTAAATATGTACAATAATTAAGTACGAGAGGATAACATCATCAAACCATAACTTCAAGAGGTTTTTCTGGGTTTTAATGGGTGTAAATGTACCTTTAACCAAGCCGAAAGGCACTTGTTCTACCTGATATTGCGATCATTTTTTTTTGTTCTAGATCATACCTGGGAACCGTCTAGTTACGGAGATATTAGGGGTAAAAGTTACAATTCTTTTTACGACTTTTTTTAAAATTCTATAACTGGACTTAATACGACCCCCTTACTATTCAATGCATCCATCAACACAATGCTTTGAGTGCGTTACATTGAGTTCTACCGAAAAACTTAATTTTTCACCCCTAAAAAAAAGTCGTTTCCCAACAATAATTTTTGTGTAGGGTTTGATGTACAGAATGATTGGTTGACGGCTTCGTGAAGGGCCCGTTTGTACACTGTAGGTAATTATACTTATCTGCGATTTATTAGAGTCTACGCTAGAGTTTTGGGTTACAAAATAAATTAGGACCAAAAAACGTCACTACGAGTATATCTACATAAAGTTTCATATAGATATTTGTGCAATGCACAGACTGCACAGTGCACATTGCACAAAATCCTCTTCAAACCAAAAAGGGAAAGTTTCTTTTCAATTAAAATTTCATCGTTGAAGGGCGGGCTCTAAACCCACCATTGATAGTCGGATCAGCAGACAAAGGGGCTGCATATGGGGCTTAACTTTTAGAAGCTATTGTCTGATGGTTATTAGTGTATAGCTACGTTTGAAGGCTTATTGTCAGTGTTCCGCTTGTTACGTGTAAGGTTAAATTTTCGATAGTACAGTCTGAGCTGTTTTTTTGTATTGTCTAGATATTTCAGGACCAGACTGGATAGTTTTTCACTTTTTCTGCGTTTAAGTTGTTTCAGTTAGTTTTTATAGTTGACTTATAGTTAACTTAATTCATCTACATGAGTGTATCATACGTGGCTAAATAATAACAGCCATTTGGGCCGATCTTGCCTAGGTTGGTCCGTGGATGGGTACCACCCATTACATACCGAGTTTCCTCCGTGCCTCGGAAAGCACGTCAAGCCGTTGGTCCTGGCTGTTATTTGTAGATCTTTGACAGTCGTTACAGGTAGTCAGTGGCGGAAAGTCTGACAACCAGTCTTCAAAATAAAAATCAAAATATTTTATTTCACATAGGCCTCGATGGGCACTTATAAAACGTCGACAAAAAGGTGCACGGTTCGGGTTGTTCGTTTCCTATGGAGAAGAACCGGCAAGAAACTCCATGGTTACTCTTACCAACGGGTATCGTATTACCCAGTACTAACTTGGTTGTCGATACTGGTATTCAGCTGCAAAGGCTGAAGGCTGGGAGCCGACCCCAAAATAGTTGACAAAAAGGCTAGGCAGATAATGATGAGTATATCATACGAAACACAATAATGATAGTTCCATTGTTTAATTGACCACACTTTTATAAATGAATACCCCACCCTGTCTTCTGTATTATTTCTGCAATTCACATTATTTTTCTTATAATAAAATTATAACAGGGGTTGAACAACAAGCAATTGACACGCAATAATTTCTTTAATAGCTTTAATAATAGTAAAGAAAGTTGGTAATAACATGTCATAGCCATCAATTGATCAGTAAAGTATAGTTATTGTACTACCCATTAACAGTCGACATTCTGTCACATAACTGCCATAAGTACCAAAGTATGACACTTTATATTAAGGGGAAAAAAGAAAATATTTTCTTTTTATAAATAAGACAATAATACGAGTCTATTAGTGTCCAACTGCAGAGCAATGACCTTTTCCTATACAAAGGAGGCTTGCGCATTGATCACCACGCTTGCTCTATTTGAACACTTTGTTTATAATACTGATGAATAGGTATTTTAGGATCCAGTGATATGCGTAGAATGTAGATCAATTATACAAGGTGTATAGAGACCCTTCACGAAGTCGTCAACCGAGCATTCTGTACCTCAAACTAAGCAGGTAAGTCTACTCGAAAAATATTGCTGAGAAATTCCTTTTTTTTGCATGAAAAATCACGGTAGAAGTCGATGTAACGTCAATACATTGGATGCATAGAATAGCATATACAGGGGTCATGTAGGTATTTAATATAAAGTTACATGAAACTAGTATTTCAAAAAAACTTATGAAAAATTTGGAACTTTGACCTCCAATATCTCCGTAACTAGAAGGTTCCCAGGTATGGTCCACAACAAACAAAAAAGCCGCAATGCGCGATGGCGAGGAGAACAAGTGACTTTCGTCTTTTTATACGTATTACATCTAAAAATACGTAAGTTAGAGTTACTTAAAATCCTATAAACTTCTCTGAAACATTCAATATAATGTTCTAGTCTGGATCTGATACTAGGCCGTATTTTAGGCCTAAAATAATAATCCTATCCTAGGCCTATTCAAACAATAAAACCGCACTAAAATCAGAACTTCAGGACTTATACAAGACTTTCATAGAAACAGATAAAATCGTTACAACTCTTCAATATACCTCCGGTACTAAATCGGTACCGATCGAAATGGCGCTGTAACACGTTGACATAAAGTTTGTATTGCTGTGGCAGGTGGACAGTAAAGCCGGCAGTAAAAACAGTCGGTCCTGAACTGCTGTTAGTCGTAAAGTTTATGATATTCGAGACGTGCAAATGGAAAGTGGAAAGCGGGAGGTACTTTTTATTTTGTATTGAATTTTGTTGATTTTCAATACTTCAGGTGCCTTACGCTTACCTGAGTCAAAAATAGATTAACAGCTTAGTCAATGTCAGAGAAAGCAACGTTCCGGTTCAGTCGCGATGCAAAAGCGATTCAGCATCGATACAGCGCGTAGTCATCGATGCAGTAGCGAAACTGACGCGCGTCTTCATCGCTTCTGGGGCGCGTTGCAAATGCGAATGACGCGTGGGCGAAGGGCCTAAGAGATGAAATTTGCAATTCAACCAGTTTACGTATTCATCATTTTTCAAACTAGGCATATTATCATTTTGTGATTAAATTAAATATATCTAGGAGCCGTGTTCCCTTTGGGAGGCGGATACGACTCCTTAATATTTTGTAGTGGGGTCTCGCTGAAATAAGTGACTAAAGCTCGGTTTCATGACATTTATTTAAGACCAACGACTAATTGATCCATTTACATGCATGCAAAACTATTAAAAATTACTACTGTAGCAACGACTGAAAATGAATTCTAATAACGGTAACACAAACGGAACATTCCTTAAACATTACCGCTTTACAAAATCCCATCTGCCACTCCTTAAGGCTTAAAGTATTCCCCTTATCTCCAAGAAAATAAAGTAAAAACCTATTCCTCTGTGAAGCAATAAGCCGGGGCTACATAACAAATTGATATTAATTGTCTTCTGGCTGGAACAATTACTTGGGAGGCGTCGATCCGTGCTAATCAATTGAGTGTCGTGTCTTACCTACGCAAGTTTTGTTTAGTCTTTGTCCTATTTTTGTTGTGTATATTGGTTCACAACGTAACTAATTATCTGGGTTATTATTACTCCAATTACTTAGGATCTAGGGCGAGATTGATAAAATTAACTTCGAGCATGCTTTCAATCAATCAACTCTGCCTACCGCCGTCCACTGCAGGCTGGACATAGGCTTATTTATTTATTTAAACTTCATGTACAAGAGTGGTACATACGCGGACGTAATGCCACGAGGCATTCTCTACCAGTCAACCTTTCGGTCAAATAGGACAGTATTGTGATAGAGTACAAAAAAATAAATAAGAAAAATACCATCCCAAGCTGCGCCGCAACAGCCTGTCCTCCACCGCATCCAGTATGTCTCAGCCAATTTTGGCTCAGCATAATCAAAATCAAAATCAAAGCATTTATTTCAAGTAGGCCAGTTACAGGCACTTTTGAATTGTCGAAACAAAGACATCAAAAGCTACAGTCCCTGTCACAAGGCATAAAAACTGTGAAAGTACTGTAGTTGCCCATTCCCTAACGTCTCTACGGAGAAGAACGGACAATAAACTCCATGGATACTCTTATAAATCAGAATTACTTTTACAAACCCTTTGGTTACATCATTCATGTTGAGATGGTACATTATGTGAGAACGATGTAGCAAGATGTGTACGTTAAAAGTATAAGTTCTGCCACTGTCAAACTACAAGTATAAGATGGAAACGGGAACGTATCTAAAGAAAAGTGGTAGTAACGAAGAGTGACAGATATTTTTAGCGGGGTTTCCAACTGATATGTTATTTATTAATCACAAAGGAATTGAAAGCGCTACTCTTGAGTATACTTGTTTTTGAATAAACCTCTCCCTTTTTTACGTCAGTTAAAGAAGAGCGAAGAGAGCTAATTCAGCTCAATAAATTTCAAAGATAAAAATATTACCCATTTTCATGACTATGACAAATCCGCTATCTAGATGGAGTACCTCAATAAAGTTTGCATGCCACTTGCGCGCCCACAATTTTCGCCGCACAGACAAAAATTCACCAAACCGTCGCACAAAACGATTTGCCATCTATAACAACGACGTATACCACCCTCTTACTTCTTTATCTTACAAGAAATATGACAAGTCGGTCTTACAGCCTCACAAATTGCAAAAACTGCGGTTATACGAACCTCCTTGAACGATTCTCGATGGAGATACTGAAAGCAATAAAGCAGATCAATTGTGGTTCTGTAAAAGGGGAAAGGAATTGGGAAGGAAGTTTATTGTTCTTAAAAGATATGTGAAGCGGTCCCCTAGGAGCATGTGAGCTTGTTTCCCGAGAGTGTTCTGAAGAATAATTATTGTGGTATGGTTTTTGGTGGGTAAACCTGAAGCAACATTTCCTTCTACATAAATTATTAAGTTTCGTAATTGAGACTTCAACTGAATCACTCAGAATTCTTCTACTGAAGCCGCATTTTTATCATAAAATTATATGATATAGGATGTAAGGGACAGCCCTCCCCAGACTGATGGGGTGAATTCAGTATATCATACCAAGATGACCGGTACAAGAAATTATTTCAGGAACGTTATGGGAATCCAATAAATTTGATTTGTTTTATTCCATCATACAATGTATCGTTACCGTGGCAAAGTACACGACGCAAACAGCAATCGCGACGACGAGTTAGATGAACTCTGTAGCTAGGCGGGAAGTGAACAGCTCATTTTACGCGTCGTTCATTAGAATATTTCAACATCCATTGTTGGTTTTTTTATTTTAGCCGTATTGTTTACATAAATGGAGTACTGCGTATGAGAATGAGATAATGAAATTTTACATTGAAATAAAGAATAAATAATAAATAATTTTTATTTTATAAATAAATTTGTACTTAACTGAAAAAAAAACGATTAAAAAAATGAAAAATTTACTGAGAAAAAAAATTCTGGTGGAATATGATTCAAAATAAGGAGCTGAATACACCCTATCAGTTTGGTGGGCTGTCCCTTACTCCCTGTATAGGTAAGTGGTAACAATGCAACTGTCGTATAAAAATGAACCAATTAGTAAGATCTCTGATACAGCTACCTGCTTCTTGGGAACTGCCAGATGGAAATTAGAATATTGAGAAATCTTTTCTCGATCGAGTTTACACCAACAAACCACCTAGGTAACGTACAATTAAAAATCGTAACCTTATTCCCTACAACCCAACCACACCATATTTTATTCAGAAACCCTAAAACACATATTATAAACGTATCAATTTCTAAGCCATTTTTAACGTTAAATCGTTTAACAAATCTGGGACAAGAAGCCCCTTCACCCTCCTGTTGAAAGACGTTAATACTTAATAGTCTTATGGGCAATATGAGGGTGGATATGATACCCGACACCGTTACCGGTATTACAACGGTTCATAGAAATTTGAGGGGCCTGGCTCACCGTTTTGTCATTTTGTCCTTCTTCCTTGGTAACAACGTGATTATAGGGAGAATTTTATAAGTAACTTCGAATTCAAATCTATAAGTTAAGGTCAGATTACTTAGGCACTCAGGCGCTTTTTACTGAACACTTGGATCTAAAACCAAAGGCGAAATAACTAGAGAAAGTCTTACCGTAAGTTAACTTGCAGATATCACACCATGTGATCCCATAAGTCAATTTCAAAACGTAAACGACAACAGCATGTTCCGTCAACCTTACTCCAATTTGACTCTCCTGCAAACGTAAAATTGCGCCAATTCCTCTCAATCAACTCAACCTACCAGTACGTACATTCCCCGCAAAATACACGCTTTGCCGCCCTAACATCTTTAAATCAATCCACGTACCAAAGATATGTCGACACTAGGGCGATATGCGCTGCGCCCGCACCTTATCACGGGTGACCCGGTTTCTAGTAACGAGGCGACGTCTGTCGTATAATTGTGACAACTCCACTTGAGGCCGACCGCCGTGAAAGAGAATTGCTGCATGCTTTTAAAAATGTGTGCTCTTTTGAGATGGGCTTTCTGGATTTTTTTAACTTTAATTTCAGCATGGAAATGGTGCTCAACTTGGAATTAATATCCAAGTTAAAAATAAGTGACTGAATAAAAAATAAAAAAGGGACACTCGCATAAAATCTGTTGCTGATCCGAAGTTCACAATAACAAAATTCGTACAAAGAGAACTGAAAACCCACAAAATCTAGAGAAAAGGTTCACAAGGTCAAACGTATCAAACGCTTCTCAAAGGTCGATACTCCTCGAAGTACCGCAAAACCTTAAACCCGAGTTACTTCTTTTCACTTTCCTTTCAAAAATATTTTCAGCCACTCTTGGATTTATTCAGACGTTGTCCCACGAATTATGGGAAGCCTGGAACGTACACACGCAATTCTTAAAGCCTTTTAAAAAAATATGTAGCAACTTTGCCTCGGGGTTGTTTAAAAGGATAAGCTCATACATTTTTATGTCAGTAAAATCTTTTCGTAACTTTGTTATTATTTAAAAGTCAAGCTAAAAGTGAGGTCATACTTAAGACTGGAGCTATGTGAATTATTTTAATGTTATCGCCTTTGTTTAAATACAGGATTATCTGTATTTTCTTTGGCTTATCTATAGGCGTGCTCATTAAAAGGATTCTAATTTCTAGTTTTATTTAGACTCTCATCAATATCCTCGTCATAACTGTTTATTTAAACCATTCCGGATATTTTACCAAATTACACTTACCGGGAAAGGAATATTAGGAATGTGGGTACATCCATTACATGTTTCGTATTGCATAATATGGTCCATATTTTTTGTCTTTGGTCTGTAAGTGGTCATTACATTGAATGCCGCAGATTCACTTGGTGTAAGAAGCACAGGATCGGTTGAAGTGATAACATTTGGAGGACGTCTATGACCAGCAGTGAACGTCTTTCAGCTGATATTATTATGACACTTACAAACTTCAATTTATTAATATATGTCTGTACGAGTATAAGCAAATAAGTACTGTATTGCTCACATATCTCGGTATGTACACCAAAATAGTGTACATGAAATACTTAAAAAAAGCCACAAAAAAATCCAACTTCTTAACAAATTCAATCAACACATCCAACATCTCTTTTCACTACAGCCTTTCTATAGAACGTACAATTTCGCAGTATCATCCCGGAGCGATTGCCTCGCGATACAATCAACGTTTCAATTTGAGCGAGAATTGCTTCACATGGCGCACCTATCTGTCCCTAGGGCTTCGATACAAATGACAGATCGATATCGGGTCTTATTACTATCGGTACATGTTTTTTATAGGCATCTAAACTTATAGCATCATTGGGATATGGTTTTGATTCGACTCCTGCTTTGAGATTATTATTATCGTCTATTATCCTTCCTGCTTTTTATTTCATATTGGTATTAACAACTTGTTATTTAAATGAATCCAGGTGGCTTAAACAAGTGGCTTTTTTTTTTAATTTATTTATTTCTTCTAAATTTCACCACCTATCTAGTTCAGTCGTTCTTATTTTTCATGATACTATCATAGTTACTATACTAAAGTGGATATTAGTTTCAGTTGTGGATACTGATTTTGTGATCAACAGCATTTAAAACAACTCATAATAATCCAGTACCACTTGATTCTCTACTTGAATGAATACTGACAGTGTATCGATATCAACGATACTTGAATCGAATAAATATTTATTTTCACTTGATTCTAACCTACCTATGACTACTCTAATGAACATCAATGAAGGACAGTCTCCTCATCTAAGAAAGCTTTCTTGAAGCTGTTAAGCCTGCATTTACAGTCTCTTCTCTAGAATCCACCCTGTTTAGTAGGACCTTCAACTTTGACCTCTAATCTTTCGCAAAGGAATTGGTATCGGAAAAATTATACGCCGCTCGTTTATTTATAAGATAAATGGTAATTACTGAGATGAGAATCTACCTTTTGGTGGTGTAAAGGTTAATGAGATTGGAGATTCTGGTTTAGATTGTTTGTGATAATTTGCTAGTCTGAGATTAAATTAAAAAGTGGGATACAAAAATATTTATAGCAGATATTTTTTTATAGATTATTTCACAATTGGCTGCTTCACCCGTGTGGAGGGAACGTAGTACGGGAACGTTCTACCGGGATAAAAGTCCTATGTAGTAACCCACGTCATGGTCTACCTATATGTCAATCAAAATCGGTTCATCTGTCAAGGCGTAAAGCTGTAACAGGCAGGCAGACAGAGTTACTTTCGCATTTATAATATTAGTATGGATTGATTCATTTCTCTTGCTTTTTAATTCAATTAATTCATCGAAAACGTCACGATCTGTTTACATTTTCCACCTCATTAATTATGAACATGTCTGCGGTTCATATCTTAATTGAATGTCGAAACGCCCGTGCCATTGCAACAGAATTTTCCAATGAATTAATTATTGATAGACCTGGGTGTTGCGGTTACATATTTATGCATATATTATAATCTTCTATAACTGAATCAATTTTATTTTAACCTTTAAGGCGCTTTAAACAAAATTGAAATACGTTTTTCTGTTTAGCCTTTCCAAAATCTTTATCGCTTATAGAATATTACTTTATTCAGGGTGTATTATCTGTTCTTTTATTAACCTTAAAAAAAGACGCCATTTTTTCAAAGTAATTCAAGTCTCCCATAAACTTTTGCTCATTGATGTTACTCAAATTAGATTCAAATCAAAGAAAATAATTCCATAAGCTTCCAGACTTCTAAAGGTATCCAGAAAAATACAGTCGTCTGTTAAAACCTTATAACCATTGCAAAATTCACTATTGAAATCCAACCTTTAACGACAAAGCGTTTGATACACAAAAGAGTCCATATTACGTACAATAAGCTCTTTAACTTGGTATAACTTCGCAAGGAGGAATATTGGGTCCTCGGGTGTTTAGAAGAATTTTAAGGAACGTAATGGAGTGGAAGTATTTTTTCGGAATCCTGCGCAATTTTGCGATGGATTCGGAGTTTATTACCGAAGTTTATTATGCGGAGTTTTGAGGATCGGCGCTTACCAAAGATCTTTATGTAAATACATAAAGTAAAGTTACTTACAATGCAGAATTTTGTAAATGGGCACGCTTTTACATCCACTTGTTATATTCTTTTTCGTTTCGTTTTAATATTTTAGGTGCCGAAGTTTTTTGCGAACCTGCCAAATTGTTTATTCATTTATCTGTTACATTTACACATATGTTTTTGATGGGATACATTTGACTGTTTATGGAGTGACATGAGAGATATAAGATTTTAAACTATCATGGTCACTAACATTACTATTAATACTAACGGGATCCCGTTAGTATTAATAGTAATGACATGAGAGAGTTGGTTGCCATTTCAGCATCATCATCACCACCTTACAGCAGTATATTAACATAGGGCTCTCCAATCGATCAATTTTGATATATTAGATTAAGTAATTCCTGTTCACTGTAACTTTTGATGGAAAATCAACATATTATTTATTATTTCAATTCTCGGCTACTCTCTTTTGAATGTCGTTTTTCCAATAACCTGGTTTCTGACGACAAAATAATAATTTCGGCCTATAACACATGCTTTAGAGTCGGTCTACACAATTTCATTTACCTAATTTCATAGACCTTTATGGTAGGATATCCCAAATTCTGTCATAGCCACAAAGCTCTCATTTCCTGCTGATATTATTCTGTATGTAAAAGATATCAATAACATCAAAGGTCAATATAAAAGATCAGTTGGTTCTGATATGAAACTGGAAGATTGAATTGGCACACATCATAGTTCAGGACTATCTTTAGATATAATTTCCTCTTTGATCCTCTCGCGTTCTGAATCATTGAAAATGGCATCCTTTTAAACGTTACTCAAAGGATGTGATTAGTTTTATACGCTTTGTTGAGTTTATATCAACATCTGCTTATGAATAAAATTGAAATTTATAAATAGAGCACAGAAAGTGGAGTTCTCTAGAGGAGTAGTGGAGCCTCAATAGATTTAAGTGCTTACCTAACTGAATGATTTTCTGCCTCACCAAATTTACAAATCCGTTTTCATCTGTTCCTAGGGGAAGCTTTATTCTAAGGGTTCTAAAACAGATCTTCCTATTGATATCAAATTACCATTCCGGTTGTTGAAAAGGATTCTCTCAATTCTTCGCAAACAATTTCAATTTCTCAAAATCCAATACCGCCGTCTTTGCCGTCGTAAGCGCAAATTGCTCTACAAGTGTATGTCAAGTGCCGTTCCAAGGTGTATGACACTCGCAGACGACTCTCAGCAATATTTAGTGTCACTATGCTGCGTAGTTCTGACGTTTAATCACGGAGGAGTAAGATGGCGGCGTCATCCACGTAGATCGGATCTTATTAAGTTTATACTCGGGGGTGTAAACGCATAGCTAAAACTAAGGTGTAAGATTTTTTTGTTTATGTTTTTATACTTCCGTTATCTGAGGGCAAACTCATTGAATTGACATAAAAGCTTCAGTTAATTCTTTTTAAAATCCTCGTAAAAATTCGTCTCTAGTTTAAATACATTTTTTAGAGTAAAATGGTCTTCAACACACAACTGAACAATTCATCGACTGCAATAATCCCAGCTAAAATCCACAATACCCAGTGCTATTTAATTTTCTCTATCATCGATCCAGCTTGCTCCATTTTCACACAGCTCTCGACGTAACATTGTATCGTGATGTCCCCTGGGGGTAGCGCTATACATTTTTTATTCCCCGTCCGGAGCAAAAAATATCTAGTCTGAATCAGGCTTTATTCCCACTGTTTTAGCATTATCTCTGGTCTCTGGCCCTAGGGATACAACATTTTCGTTTATTTTTATTAGGGACTGCTGAATTTGGAAAATATTATTTGTTATAGTTGTATTTACTTTACCGACAATGATACACGATACGAGTTGGTTCATCTGTCCTTTTTAGATGATTATAGAACTGGTACAATATGTGGAAGGTTTTGTTGGCAACTACTCTGAGTAACCGTTTATTTTCCCAAATAATAAAATAAAATACTTAACTACCAATCGCTGAAATTGGGTGATAATGACGTGTTGTAGAATTGAAAAGCCATATAATGAGATATAAACTTATTGAAACATAGCCTATGTGCTTTTGATTCAGCGTCTCAATACAACCTTCTAGATACGAAATCAAAAATATTATTACAAAGGAATATAATTTCCATTTCCACTCTAAGCACATTAATATATTCTTCCACGTTCATCGTACGTGACAACACAAAAGACGTTAACGTTTTTAACCATTCATTATAAATGTATTTATGTATTTTCACATAAAATAGACGCCGTACTGCGTAATATATGCCTCTCTTCATGTTTTCAAAGCCTTTATGTTCGTCGTTAGCCTCTGAAACGATGATAACCTAAATTGTAACTTGAAATTCAAATTTTGGACCCTTTTTCAGCCTTGTTGGGTTTTATTTTATTAATTAGTAAGCTTATAGCGCCGTTGTTGAGTTTGGAAGAAGAATTATTGTGATGGAAATTGTATAGCGTTGCGTGTGGGTGTGACTTGTTGACATTAAGTAATAGATAGGTACTGTGGCGTCCGAAAATAGTTTCTTTGTCAGTAGAAAAAAATGTATTTTCGAATGGATTAGATAAAATACACTGACTGAATGAAATTGAATGATGTTTGAGAAATAATAAGAAAACGGTGCAATACTATCGGTCAGTTTTGCTTATTCACTCTTCCTCAGAACAAGGAACCAAAGTTATTTTGCTCAGCCACCTTTAAACAAACAGACCTAGACAAATTGCCATTATAGTCAGAAAGTATGAAGAGAAAACAGGAATGTATGAACTGACGTAAGTTACTTTAGCTTAAATCAACAACGTTGAAAGTTTTTGCAGAAATACAAAATATTGTGAAAGTTATTGCTGTTATCTGACGGCTCTCCGGATGACACAATATTTGTTAATCAAATCGTAATAGGAAGAATTTAATTAGCACAAAATCTACATTAACATTAGTAGGTATAAATTTTACGAAGGGTCTGTAATCCTCCAGGTACCGTTTTTATGGTCTAAACAGTCATAGCACCATCTAACCTCCCAATTAGTCAGAGTGGTGACTACAGGAGCAATAAAGTTATTGTAGGCACAGTCATGTCACAAATATGTAGCGGTGACAAATGCGGGCAGAGTACTTCCTCATTAAATACCATGTCTTTTGAACAAGTATGTATGTTAGTTTTTCGGCCAACGACACGAATCCTATGTAAGTATTTATTGGACCCGCAGTGAATAGATAATTATTTTTGTTTTATTGAAACTCAAATTATTTCTTTCAATTAGATAATTTACAGGTACTTTTGAATTGTAAAAAGATTCGGTCTGTTAGTCGAAAAGTTGAAGCTAATGGTTTTTCGAAATCTTTGGGATTGTATAATAACATGATTTAAGAAGGTGTCCATGGAGTTTCCTGTCCTTCCGCTTTGAGTTTCAGTTTTAAAAGCGTCCCAAAATATAAAGCATTCACTACACGCTCGATAGGAACAATTAATTCCTTCACCTAAAAGCATGTATCCGTATTAGCCTGAGACGTAGGATCAATTACACTAAACGAATCACTAACAGCGGCTTTCAGAGTCAAACGAACAAATGTTTGTCTCAAAGCAGGAATTGAAGCAAATATCTCGTAGAAAGCAGACGTTCCTAATTGCCATTTAAATAGACTCAGACTTCGAATGTTAACTTTGAAACTAGCATGTGAAATACGGGGGCTTTTCTCTGTAATTACTTTTAGGAGAGTCTCTTCACTTGTGCTGAATTCATCTTCAATGTCTGTATTTTCCCTTTCTTCGTCAATATAAATATTCTGTCTCGTTCTCAGCATTCAAAGTTTCTCTACCGTCAATAATTTATTTATAAGAATGTACAGCCTTTTCCCTTGCTTACCTATTTATGTTTCCCCTAAATGTCATGTTATTTACGATGTCGGTCTTTGTTGCAGGTAATACTACAACGTGATTTATGGCAACCATTGTTATCTTAAAAATAAGCTGCAACATTATAACGAGGTAAGTCCTCTGGTTCTCAAGGGTCCTCAAGCTGACGACGAATTTCTTGAAAACGTTACGTAACTTTTCAAGACAGGAATATCTACTGCAATATTAAAATTACGCTCTTAATGGTGGGTAACTTTTCTCTCGCTATTAACTTGGTTCGTTGTCAATATTACCATTTTAAAGAATTTATTCAGTCATAATGGCTTTTTTCAAAAGAAGCTAGCATAAAAGCATACATAATCTTTTGTATCCAACGTTCTTCGAATCTTATTAGCAATCATTTCCATGGCAACAATAAAATCCAGTCTATACGCTTAACAGGAAGCGAAGGACGAAAATAAGAGTGTCAAGATAAAAATAAGAGTATCATTAAGTAGCCCATTTTCCTTTCTCATCTCCGTTCAATTGCCATGGGGAGATATGTACTTGATTCTATAAAAAATCTTTGTGTAATTTGTAAAGCCGAAGATAATTGCGACCTTACCTAAATCAAATGATTGTGTTCAATTGTTGGTAGACTTTTTCGTTACATTGAGAGAGAGTAAACAAGTAAATAAATAATACATTATGGCTGTATATGTGGTTAGAATCGTTGCGTGTGTCTTCGATATAGGTCAGGCAAACAATAGAATTTTATGCCTTGTAGATTTTCTCATACAACTAGTATATGCCAAGTTTTGGTAACATGCAAATAAAAATATTGTATTTCAGAAACTAGTTTTGTAGAGGTAGAGGTAAATTAAGGACAAAAACAATTTGATCACAGTAAATTGTAACAAATAGACTACTACAAAATAACTTTGTGGTTAAAACATACATATTAATATGGGAACACGAACACAAAATTGAATAAAAGACTACTAACTAGCTCAAATACATACATACATAATCTCACACATTTTTTCTATGGGGGTAGGCAGAACCCACAGGACGCCTCCTGCTACGATCTTTACATACTACTTTGGCCTCGGCAAGGCATGCTAATATAAATTGAACATTGAAGGTCACATCAAGTATAACCACGGTAAATCTCATAAAAAGCTATTAATATTAACATAATATAATATAAGTCATTGCCAAATAGCCAGGGCCCCGGTAAACATCCCATTCCGCGATACATTTCCCATTACCCACGAGAACACAATTACTCGCAGGTGGTTTAGCCATCATAATTCTCCTCAGGGCATTATTATAACAACGTTATTAGCGTAATGGTAGGCAGTCACGGCAACTCTCAGGTAAGCTCTAGCAATAATTCAGAAGAGCTCTACGGGGCCCCCTCCACTCTCGTCTGTACAATTTTCGAGACATTTCAAGAGCTTCAGTAGGTACTCAGCAAAACTTTCAAGTGTATACTGAAATATAATTGGTTAAATTTATTTGTAGTTCGGTTTATGAATAGATTTGGAATCGTTTGGGAGTCAAAGGGTTTAATTAACGTGGCATTGAATCATCTTTGTTGGTCCTGAAGTTCTGAATGCGAAGTTTTCAATTGGAATTTGACTGGGTTTGATAATGTCACGGAAATGTTGAACTGTTAATTGGAAATTCTGTTGATAAATTCTAGCATATTATTTGAATTAACGAATTTTAAAATTAAACAAAGTTAAACGCTAAAGAACTAAATAGGAAATATACCCGAGCATAAAAATAAGCGAGCAAAACTTACTTTATAATTTTTAATGCCATTTTGTATTCATAAATCCGAAAGTTATAACCTGACGCTGCTCCATTGAATTCCCGTCAACTATGAGGTAGAACTTAACTAAATTTTGAGGGAGCACAAGTGGCCGTATAATAACTTTGCAGCCACATAAGCAATTCACATGCTGAACAGAATTCTGAACAGTTTTCCATGGAAACTTTACGTACAATAGGTAACGAGCTTAAATCAAGAATAGAGCTGTATTGTACGAGGTTTGCTGTTAGTTTATCGTAGAAGTTGATGATATAAAGGAGACCTTATAGTACAGTTTGAATACAGGTGTATCGAAGTTGTGGTTCTTTTATAGCAACTGAGTAGGTAATCATGTCGCTCTTAATTGTTAGGGAACTAAATTACGCTCCTTATCATGAACGAGCTGATGGTTTTTATTACTAGTTTAAATTAGGACTTGATTAGAAACGAGACAGATTACGATTCCTAAAAGAAAAGAACAGTCATGTTTCAATCTTACAAAGAAAAATGCGGAAAATAACACATCTGACAGATAAAAATATCATAGACTCACAAAGCAGCTGGAAATTGATATTACAAGGTAACGCAAAGCGTAATTTGAACGCCATAATTTTTTACACCAACATCACACACACGCTCGCGAAATATTCACATCAATTTATTGTACACGGCCTACCGACACATTATTCTGAAAAATTCAAAAATTCCCAACATGAAATCTTACTTAGACGTAAAAAGCGTTACTTTTACGCAATCATCTATCATGTCTGAACCCAAGAATGTAAATACATTACACAAATTGAAACCGTAATAATCTTTCGGGTGAATTCCGTCGGAATTGCGCGCAATTCTATCGTCCGGCCTCGGGGCAGTCGCTCGGATACCACGAAGTACCTATGTAATACTTTTTACTTCGATTTCTTCATTTAGAGAACATTTTAGGGTCCCGAGAATGCCCCAGCTGGCTAAACGAAAGCTTCCCGGGATATTTATAGCGAGAAAATATTTTCGTGATAGGAATTGTGGTCGCGGTTGATTTATCTGGATGATATTGTTATTGCGGCACAGTTTGTCGTTGATGTGGGTTATGTTATAGTGTAATCAATGTTTTATTTGTATTGTATGTGAATCTATTCAAATACATTTTCCATTTTGTAGAATGATTGAAATGGTTATTTACCCTTCTGCTTCAGTGAATATTGAGAATGTTTTGTTTAACCCGTATTATTAAACTAGTGGGTTGAAAGTATATGTTGGCAAAAAAGTTGCTGCAGTTGTTGTTAGTAGCTTTTCATAAAAAAAACATGCATTATACATTTCAGCCACTCGATACAAGTAAAAACAGCTAACTTTTTATTTATAACAAGCTAAAAGGACGTCCCTCACGTGTCTAAGTCCGAAGAACTTGTAAGAGTATTTATTATTTAAGTCGTCAGTCGAATTCCTGACATCGGTATCGACAAAATAGGTTCCGTCAGTAAAACTTTTACGTTAAGACAGACGAGATCAAACTTGGGCCAATAACTAGTTCTTTGAGTGATCGCCCACAGCTCTCTTATATACTTTGCTATGTACTCACATACTCAAGTCGAGTACTTTTGGCGGTTCTAGTTTCTGATATCTGGGTAGCTGAAGTTGACGCGAAGGGAAGCTTCTTCGCGAGTAACTTGATAACTTTATTACGGTCTGTATAGATACCTATGTGGAGAGGTAGTTAGGGGCTATGTCTAGTACTTTGTTTGGACGAGGCTGTAAATTGGTGACGTGATGGAGAATAATAATGAAACATTACATAATGCAGAAGTGAAATACTGGTCTATTTCTTAAGTGCTTAGTGACAAAGCGTACTTGTTTCGTGGTTAGTGATAAAGGATATTATTAATTTAAAAGTTCTTCGTTTCTATTTAACACAATATTGTTTTTCATGGAACATTGTTATAACTCTAAAGTTTAGAATCGAAAATTCAGCCTTTAAAGTTCTTTGTTCATTTTTGTCTCCGCTAGTACTTTTATTTTATGTTCTAACTTAATGGCTTTGGAACCTAACATTATTTATTCATTCAGACCTTTTGTTAGTAAATCCCATAAATTCGCGCATCGACAACTGATTTCCGAACAAAAGTGGAGGGTTCAGACCGTTCAGACATAAATCAAGTGATATTAGACAGTTTGAACCTCATTGTTCGTTATCAGGCATAATAAGGTCATGGCCAGCGATTTAGTTTCTTTCTTTCTTGGAAATTGAGTTAGATTTTGTGTAGGGTATAAAGAATAGGTGACAGGCCGATTAACAACTCACGCAATTCAAGGGGAAGCAAGAGTTATGGTATTTTTTCACTGTTAAAGACAATCGGGTTTTCATAATACAAATCGATACTCTTAATGTAGGCATTCACAATTTATAGAAATGTCTCTCAATTTTATCCAAATGATGCTTAAAACAAAAATGCTCCATGAGAAATGAAGTCTAAAAGCTTGAAATGTCAATGTCAGCATAATCAATGAAGGCATCTAATTATTTCTTTCGCAAGGAAAAAGAACCTACAGAAATATTAGGATCATTCGTAATTTTATTACCAGCATCTATATTTTGTGAGAAGGGAGCCTCCCTCATATACATCTCGGCATTAATCTTGGCAGTAACCAAAAAAATAATTTTCTCTTGTTCTTTCCCTCCGCCTTTCAAGACGTTGTGCTTACTAATTTCTACCATTCAATCTCCAAGTGTTAAATTGCTGTTAAAAACGGTCTTGAACCAAACGATCTCTTTAAATAAATATTCATTAATTGAATAAACGTCTTTCAGAACGCCGACGTCTTCAGTGCTTTTGTTTTAAAGCTTAGTGAGATTAATTATTATGGTTCTTCTTAAGACAATATTTGAATCGCAGATTTTAGACTTGTGTAAACAGTAGAGCTTGTGTTTAGTAACAGTTATGCTAACAAAGCAACTTGTTTGAAGTACGTTAGTCGAGTATTGATTAAACAGAATTATACTTGAATTGGGTATTGTTGGGCTTACGTAACAGGCTGAGCTCACCTGTCACGGGATTAGGGAAACGCTGGTGTGATGTCAAAATGCAGCTGTGTTTGAAACAGATAGTGTTTTGTGTTTTGAATATATTAGTATAACTTGACCCAAACTTAAAATTCTTGGGGGATGGGGTACAATTTCACTACAGCGTTCAGGCAATTTCTGACATGTACCATGTTTGACTTTGCCTTTTCTGATAGATTTTTCTTCTTTTCTAAATCCTTAACTTACTTTTATTCGTATGTAGCTACACTTTCATCTAAATCTAGCTACTACTAATCAACATTACACCACAATATAATACTTTTACCACCCCTAGCACCTAAATTCTACAAAGTCCCCACACGACCTAATCTATTTCCTCCAGTTCTTTATTACCGTCTAACGAACCACTTCTTGAGAAATAGTTCTCCAATACAGTATCTATAAAATCCCTAGTTTCAATTACTCAGCTTACACCCGAGACGTGCGGTCGTGAATTATAGTCGATTGGATCCGATTGTCAAGAACTAGACAAATGATTGTGAAAGATAAATGGTTGTGGGAGAAATTGGCGGTGGTCACTGCCTCAGAGATGACTATAGAAATACTGAATTTGAAGATTTATGGATTGAAGATGAAGTGAGGATTCTTGATGTAGAAGAGGATTTTAATGTCGATTTCACGTTAAAGGAAGGAATATAACTAAATGAAAGGGTTTTTCAAATGATAGACATTGTAGGAATTAATTCAAAGGAGCAGTTACTTAGAGTAACTTTCGGGAAAATTTTGTTAAAAGGTCTTTTCATTCCCGTACATGATTATATGTTCGAAAGTTTATTCATCCCTATCCTTAATCTTGTTGTGAAGTTCTGCTTACTTCATAAAAAGACACAAGCCAAAGCTAAATTATAATATTTTCTAGGTGGAATTCATATGGAGAATACGGCCCCAAACACATGAAGTATATTTATTCAAATGGGATTAGAAACTAAGCCTCTTCAATCCGACAGTGAGTGAGGGAGTCCCGAAGGAGTATGTAAAGTCAATGTATATTATACAAATAGAAAAGTTTTGCTTTGATAAATATTGAAATATAATTTTTATACTGGTGGTTATTCTTGCGATTATAAGCAGATTTGATTTGGATGGCAAGAGATTTCTCAAGGCAGGTTCATTTTACTACTTTGAAACCATATTTACAAACATAATCGGTATTGATTCCTACAATGTGAAAGTATTTTGGAGATAGTTGCTTCTTATTCAATAGATTCAACATAAATTATTATACGAACTTCATGAAATTAATACTGCTAGTTTGAATGATGTAAAAACGTTTAGCGCTGACGACATGAAGTGAAGAACTGTGCTAGAGCTTGAAAAGGATGTGGAGACAGCTAAGTATGCACGAATCTTCAAATTATTTTACCCAATACTGACCCACGGCTGGGCAAATGCCTTCCTCCATTTCTTCTATCGGTCACGATTTTTGCCAATTTTCAACAAACATCCATGTGACTCTTCTTTTTTGAAATAATATTATCCTCACCAGTATATCGTGGAATACACGCAAATGACGTCACAGACAAAACACTGCATCTCTTAACAAAGAAAGCACCGACAGCTTCATATATCCCTTCTGTAATACACGGCCATCTTGAATTCATCGCCACGAGCTATACATTGCAAAACTTTCCCTTGACAACGTTAAAGTTAAATTATAATTTGCATACTCACATAAAACGGTTTAAAATTACATTGTGCGAGGAGCCAATTACCAGGTGATGAAGCTATGCGACGGTGTGTTTTAACACTTTATTATTTTGTTAACTGGCTTACGGAGGGTTGAGATTATATTTTGTGTGGGTTCTTCTTTTTTTGATGAAGGAGTTAGGATAGTTTAACTTTGGCCTTAACACCAAATTAATTGAGTTTGGCATAGGATGCTCATCAATATTATCTTGCCCTTATCCCAATTTATTTGGGGTCGGTGCGGCATGTTCCCATACTTCTCTATTACTCATCATCTCATGAGACACCTCCTTTCTTGCCTTCGCACAGACCATCCATCGTTTGGTTGGTCTTCCTCCACTCTTAACACCCATATTCATACTCAAAACTCATGCTCATGAACAAATATTATAATGTTGAAAAATAAAACAATACCACAATCCTTGAAGTTTTGATAGCACCTTATAATGACATAGGTTTAATGAGTTTCCTTCCGAGAACGCTTGGAAGTCAGTTAAACTAAGACATGAAGAATTTCAAAATATCCAACCACATGATTATGATTTTTGAATCTTTAGGTCAGGTGTGATTTAATACCCCTCACATGAAATTTTTTGTTTCCTACCACAACTTAAATCTTACCTAAATATGTTTGCCCATTCTTCTTGCGGTTAAGTGGCCTGTCCATCCAAAATGATTTGAATAGGCCGAGCAGGACTATGATGATATTTGAACGGTCTCATTTTCATATCTTCCAAGGGATCGCTGACTGTGTTGAGTGATGTGGGTATGTTTTTATTCTCATCCTTTTCTCGTGTCTTCGTTTTTACGTAAATATTTTCTTGTTAAATAAATTGTTTTTCATCCCAAAAATCAATGAGAGCTTCAAATCAATCATCATTGTTTCACTAACTCGCAATTTTGTTGACTTTATTGAAAGCTTCAAACCCTCACAAATATCATCTTCCAGTTTCATTTTAGCTTCAGTCATTATTTTTTCGTCTTTAACATACAAAATAGAACCCTCGAGAAGAAGGTTGCCCTAATTATAACATGAGATTTAACAAACATTTTGGAAGCTGACCCTTCCTGTGATAAAAGCCATTCATCATCACAACGACGTCCGTAATCTATCACGTTGAGGAGTGCAAACATTTTTATATTCACCCTCACATTCAGTGCAGAATTACAGTTTGGGGAAAATTAAACTTTGGGGAATATTTTGGGCGTGAATCATGCGACTTGCATCTTTTACTTTTCCTGAATTTCTATTTTATTATTAGGTAAATTTTGTTTTAGTGTTATTTAGTTTTTCCATCTGGAGTTTGTCAGTAGAAGTTCAAAGACTTAATCTGTATCCGGCTGATGGCAATGAGCTCCGCTATGTCCTAATCATCGTCCTTTCGAGGAAACATGCATGATGTTTCGGTTGTAATTTATATAACATGAAACAATAGTACTTAGTAAAAGAATAAAGCAACGAAGAAAAACCAAAAAAAAAATTGTCTAAATCGTGTCACAAGTGATAGATTGCCTCTTTCCAGTCAGTCACGATACCACGCTACAGGAGCCTAAAATTTCTTCTTTTTCTGAGAAAACTACCTCGATTTTTTCTTAACCTCATTCATAAAATTCTTCCACCTGCCCTTAGCCTTACTTCCTCGCCGAAACAAGACACGACAAACAGCAATAAACAACAATTACTTTTAAAATATAGTCTGTTTTTTCTTGTTATTCTCCCCACAATTACGTGTAATACGGGAGAGATGGTCTCATCCATCTTAATTCCGGTTGCTTTCAGCTGAAACACTCAAAGCCTCATTTAAGGCTCTAGATCTAGGTATTCAGGTCGTGCAAACACTAGGACTGCCTTCTGACGCCCCACTTTGGTTCGAAGACAGGTTTGGTCTAAGTTTGACTTGCAAGCGGGGAATTGTGACAAGAGGATCTGACTTTTTGATTCAGTTGACATAGATCACTTTTAACATAGAATAACCTTTAACTTTACCACTGCTGACCTTTTCTTTGTGAGAGCGATCAGGTAGTTATCCATCACGTGGGTCTAGTGCGGTTCGGCCATAATTGTGTTATAAGATATCAATGATAAATTTGGTGATTAGTAGTATTGGGTAACCGGAAGAAATAGCAACAAGATTACAGATGGATTTCTTTACGTGGTTGAATTTTATAGCCTTGCGTTTCTCAAGTAATAGTATCTCGTCTGATTATCTTTTAATATTAGTTTTACTTTTGGTAGTTATGACAGGTTGAGTAGAGGGATATTACTATTGCGTATAAACCTGTTCTATTTTTATTATTCTGCCTTTAGTTATGAAAATTACGTAAAGTAAACTAATAAATATCAAGTAAATACCTATATTTACTTGATATTTGATAAAGTAACTTTTTGTTAAACTTACATATAAAGCAAAAAGTTAATTATGTTCAAAATACTTGTGTTCACTAGACTGTAATTAAAATTGTATTATTTAATATCCCACGGTCCTTTGTGGAAACCCTGTGGTACTTTTCTATTAGCTTTCTAAGAATCAATTTCGTTGGATATTTAAGCAGCGGTTTCAGGTCTTGCAAATAGCTAAAAAGGTTCGCCTTATTGAAACCCAATAAATTGATGTCACGTTACATATTGAAATTCTCTGAAATTAAAAATATATGGGTTCCACTTTCAGCTTTTATTTGTAGTTGTATTAGTCAGCTACTTTCTCCTGCTGCCCAATACCTAGTAACTTTTTTTGAATATTCTTTATTACTAAATCCAGCTACATCCACCATATCTTCTTTATAACCCCTTACTTGTGATAGCTGAGTTCAAAATCTGCTTAGCCTCTTCCCAATTATATAGGAGTCAGCTTTTAGTCTCCCTGGATATAGCTGAATACCAGTTATACATGGAGCGTCTGCCTAGTGATTGTTCGCCAATATAATTCATCATATCTCCTTCAAGACCTCTTACTTGTGACAGTTAAGTTGCTATGCTAACCGCTATGTTCTCCCAACTTGTAACAAGCGCCAACATTTTATAAGCGCATGTACGTTCCGTCAGGGACACAAGTGCGAAGCGCCACTTGATCTAATTACATCCGTGATATTTCGAATTTTCGCGAGTAGCTTGTGTGGAGGTTTAATTAGAGTAAGTGGTGCAATAATACATTTTGTAATGTCGTCATATCGTGTGATACAATGATGTTGGTTTGATTGTAAACCAAGGTCTACGAATACTCCAGTGAAAAGGATAATGAACAAGAATAAAATAAGATACACAAAATAAACTTATGAAAATTATTTTCTGTTACAATCATAAAGATTATCACTGTTTCTCGTTTTCGGAGAATAAAACAGAGGTCGTCAAATTTTTATTGGGGCCAAAGTTATAAGCAATCTCTGGAGAGCTTTCAACTGATCTTAGGATACTAAACTTTTTGGTACACAGTCCGTAAATAAGAACTAAGTTTGGACGTATTAACGTTTGTGAGGAGAACTTCAATATTAGTGAGAAGTGAACTTGAAGTCTTATTTCGTCTGTAATATTTTTTGTTTGGAATCTGTTTGGTATCTTTTTCGTTTTCATCGCAGTGTTTTTTCTCACCTTGTTCTGCCTTATTTATAAGATGCTATTTAAAAGTGTCAGAATATGACTGGCTTTCTATCTCTTAGGAGTAGTTTCTGGTTTCATATAGAGCAAATAAGATGTCTTTGTACTTTGTACATTATTACATTGTATGTATTTGTTTTGCTATGAAGCAGCGCGCGTACTGTCAATATTTAGAACATTAATGAGTGGCGGTGGAACAAAATAATTGTTAATTATTTAATTAATACAAATGTTCCTTTTTATTGTTCTGTGAATGATAATATAATTGATGTTTTTATATTGTTTGTTCAGGAGTAAGTATATAAATTAAGAGTACGCAGTAAGCCTTAAACTTTGCTAAAATACAAAACAGGATCTAAAGCAATTTTCCAAGAACTTTTGTCAGCAAAACAGAACTAAGTTCTTTAAGCACTCGCTTAAAGAACTTGTAGATTGTTCTATGTTTGTGCGATTATAAAGTTCGCCATTTTGTAGGAAATATATTGAGTTTCACAGATCCATATCAAAATTCAAGTTATAAAGATGTGGCTTACAAAGCGTTTGAGATTATCTTTGAGACCATAAGTTTATTTTTGATTGGTTTCTCATATAATTTCTTTAAAAAAACGTGTAAATACTTAGAATTTTTTTTTTGATACCACAAAAGAGAGATTATGTAAGTCTGTTTAAAAATAACAAACTTTATAATTGAGACCATAAGTAGGCAAGTAAGTAATTACTTATTTTCAGTCTCGTTTGAAATATTAACTGAATTTAATTAGTTTCAGAAGTCTTACTCATTAATTTATACGACAGGTGACAACAAAGTTTTATTTATAAGTAGTCTTAAAAATTTGCATATTTTATAAGTTTACTTTAAGTTTGAACAGTTACTCCACACAATATACGATGTGTATAGTAACTATTCAACCAATTATGGCCGTTACATTTAATATCCTTCCAATAATTAAAGGATGTTAAGTCCTCCTCCTCGGTACCAAGTTGCAGAATAGCGTTCTGCGTTCTGTGTTCTGCATTCCAACGATTAATACCAGCTTCCGTTGTCAAATACAGATTATGGAACGCAAGATGCGTTTTTGCAGCTAGTACCTTCTGAACGACGTACAACCTTACAGCTAGATAAAACCTAATTTATAAATCTGTCAACCTGCCGACAGCTTTAAAGGCAATAAACACTTTCGGACTATTGCCTCATTCATACTGCTTACGACTGAATGAAGTACTAATAGTACTTATATATTAGGTGGCCTAGAGAAAAGTGCCTGGGTAAATCTCGTGGACGTCTGACTTTTGGCGTTCATAGTACGACTCAGCCTACATTCTTTTAACCCTTAAAAATCTAATACGAGCTCTTTGTTTAATTTTATATTAGAAGTTTTCAATACTCAATCTTTTAGGGTCTTAATGGACTGTGATGGGTTGGCTAGAATGATTGAAGATTAAATTAGAGCGGTGGGTTTTTAAGGGTTTGTTTCTAGTTTTTAAGGTGTGTGCATGTCTCCGAATAAAGAACGGTAATCGCTTTTATAAAGTTAGCTTACGAATCTATGAAAAAATAAGTTAGATATAAGTAAACTAGCATTGGTATAAAGGCGCTCCCTCACCGGGAGCATTTGCCTGTAATGTAACAATCCAAGTTTCGATTTTGTACAGAAACAAGTGAACGTAATGCTCAAAATCGAATTTTGCATTTGTTACATTACAGGCGAATGCTCCCGGTAAGGGAGCGCCTTAAGAAATAGTATTTAAAGGAACCGCACATTGTGTATCCTTCATGTCGCTTATAATACAAATTGTAGATGAAAAGCTTTCTAGAACTTGCGCACGAACAGATTCCTTAACCCCAAACTGCTATTTACCTAGTTAGCCAGATCAAATCGTTCTAAGATCAACACAACTGTGCTAGTTTGCTCCACGAGCCAAATAGCAAATGGCGTCGCAGATTAACGTCAAACTATTCGTCGCTACCCCGCTTCGACAGCTTAGGGCGAACGAAAAGCATTCAATTCTAGCCACTTGTTTAAACACAGGCCATTCGGTAGTCGGCATTCGGTTCGCGAAATTCTGGCCTAAAATGTTCACTGTGACGTTTCTACTTGACTATGTCATTCGTCGAAATTGAATTCTGTTTTTGAATTTGAACTTTCTGCGGTCGTGCTTTGTTTTTGAGGTTACGATTCTGTGATGTGCGCGTTTGTGTTTTTTAGAATTTGTTTACGTTGTTTCGTTTTAAAATTTGTTTTTAATTATTGTATTGTATGAACTGTATTCTATTCGCAAGCAACAAGAATATATAAGGATCGCAGCAGGTGGTGTTCAGTTTGTTTTCTATTCCGGAAGTTTTTCAATTCTGATATTTTATTACATCATGAGATCGACCCTATGAAACTTTCAGTACCCTTGCAGAATCCACCGTGTGTTCGGTATAATGTGTTTGGCTCAGAACCACCCTTGCAATAATAATGATGCTATTACACCATCGCTTATTGACATTACATTTGCAACTCCATTCAGTTTTAATATTATGGCTCCTGTATGGTCAATGTTGGACAGAATTCATCTTTATCGCTCTATTCATGGAATGGAACTGAATCATCATTATTAGTTCGATGAGATTATTGACCAAGGAATTTCCTTGCAAATAATATATTCGAGAACTACTTTCTGGCTCAAACCTTTCAAAATGTAAGACTTGTGGTAAGACTACTAGCAATCTCATACCAGCAACAATAAAAATGTCAATAGGAAATAATTGACAAACTAAGACTGAGAATAAATTGCAAAAATACAGAAATTGCTCCTCAGAAAATTTAGCCCAATCTGATTCTATCAAGGGTCTACTAAAGTTGATGTTATATTTTAAGCCTGCTATAGCAACTACTGATAAAAAGGACGCTTCGTGTCTCTGGCATCGCATGACAAAACCACAAATCCGTCGTAAGTTTCCACGAAAAACCTTCAACTGCCGTCATACCAGAAGCAGATAAGCCAGACTTAACCCTTTTTACGTTCCAGATAGAAGAGCACAATTTGAAAGTTCGCATTGTTCTAGACATGCGTAAGGGTGCGGCTAGACGAGCGATCGATACGCGGCGACCACGTCACTGCCGCCAGTGTGTCCGCAGTACAGTCTAGTTTTTCTGCAATTTTATGGCTACTCAATTTTATTGTATATGTAGTAGAATAGAGCTCTTCTGGCGCGTGCCCTTAATTATTTTCACTTAGTAATGACACCCTCTTATTTTTATTTAATACTGGCTGTCCCGACTTATGTTTTCCTGTCCCAATAGTAAGAAGGGAATTTTACGTAATTATTAAGATAATAAGAGTAGAGGAAGACCAAAGAAACGATAGATGGACTGTGTGAAGGATGATATGGCTAGAGAGGAGGTATCTGCCGAGATGACGAGTAATAGAGAAGTATGGAAGAAGAAGAGATGCTGCGCCTACTTCAAATAAATTGGGATAAGGGCAAGAGAATGATCATGATATTAAGATAAATTCCCCATTCAATTTCAGTTTTTTATTACCAACAGCGCCTTTCTGTCAATTCATTGAAGCGCCAAAAGAACTCATGATGAAACTTGGAAAATTCGCACAGAATAAATATAACGCTTTGGAAGAATGTATGGCTGAAATAGGTACATTGTGAAATACAAATGGAATCCTGAATATTGCAAAAGAAATAATTTCCCTAATGGTACGAATGGGATGAAGGAAAAAATATATACAATATCACGCTCAAATCAACCTCACACATAACGTAGGCATGAGATCAGAAATTAGATTCGGCGTTTCCAATTTGTCATTGTTTATTCAATTCTGCAAAAATAAAAATTGGGAGAAGGCATTTGATAACGAAACCTTGAAGACGATAATACAGATATCGTCAATTTTACGATCTGACATTACGAAAATGTCGGCAAACGTCAAATTTGATATTTGAAGTCAATTTCAATGTAAAAACGAGGCGCGACGGCTGAATGCGTAATAAGACAGCGTTTGTCGCATCATAAAGAATATTTTGTGTGGACACAACGTTTTTCAAACCTCCTTGTTTTCGATCCGTCTGTTTTTCTACTTTGGTAGGTATGCAGGTACTTACACTCTGTAAAGCTACCTCTCTAGCGAAAATTTGTGGAGTAGTAACAAATTTTACCTAAGAACCAAGGGCCCCCGGGATACTATATGAAAATATGTTAATTTCCATGTGAAGCCCTGCTTAACAAATTATGTCATGCAATAATGATTTTCACTTTATTATAGCTTCAGAGGATCAAGCAGCCGTAAACCAAAGTTTTTCCAATAGATTATCCATTTCTACGAAATACTTGAATTATTTTCTTTACTTCTATTAACTCCAAGATAATTCATTTCCGACCCTCAAGAATTCCAAATTTATTTAGACTAAGCCAAACTCTGTATTAAGTCAAGAAATTCAACTCCTTGAATTTCAATAGATCCCAATCAATTCTGAGGGTCAACCGAAAACTTTCAAATATTTGTCATTTTGAACTTGTTAGGGATTCAAGAAATTTCGACGCTTCTGGCTTTATTATTCGTTTAATATACTGAGTCTAGACTTAGGCATAAATGGCGCAGTATCTGCCTTTTATGCCTCGGGTCGGATACGATCCGCATTAGAAAAATATTCTTTAGAGTAAAGTAGTTTCGCTTTAGGCTTTCCTTTGGTCCTTTGATCGTTTCCGATTTCAATAGGCGGATTAGATCGAAAAAGGTTATCATTTGCTCATCCCAGAATGAAGTAATTTCCGTGCCGCTATTCCTTGGTTTTAAAAAAAAACATTAAATGTACTATATATATTTTACTGGTTTGGGTGTAAACGAACACAATAAAAAATAACCCTAGCAAAACTTTTAAACTGTTAAATACACACAACTTACGGTAAAATCCACACCCGAGTTTAGCTCAAAGGAAGAAACACCAGCGAAAAAAATGCCAACGTAAGGTGAGAACTGCAGAGGTTTCAAATGGTACTAAAAAGTGAGAAATAGCTGCGCCTTTTCCTGTGCAAACCGTGACAAATGTCCTTTAATTAACTTTTAAAGCTTCCTTCACGTTTCTTTAGTTTACGTGGGCAAAGCCCCATGGTCCCACAAGGTGTAATTTTGTGCAATTTACACTTCCTTTCAGAGATTTTAGGGGCTTTTGAATTAGCTAATAGCTCGCCGCATTTGGGTAATAGCTCCGCCATCTTTTCAGCATGGGGCGTAAATTTTAATTTTGAAAAGTACTTTGCCGAAAGAGGAAAATTCCAAACATTTGTGGATTACTACATTCTTGTCAATGAAAACTTATAGCACATTTCTCTTACGCTTCTTTCTATTTCAACAACTAACAGAAAATCATCCTAACCCACAGATAGTTAGGCTCCAGTTTATAAGTATTCTTCTCTTTTACAAACCCTCTTTTCTCTGAGATCACCAGATTGTTAACATCATTATGTAAGAAGGTCGTCTAAACAATATCTTGATATATTTCAGGTCACGTATCGAACTGATCATCTCCGTCTTTAGGAGCCTTCTCATAAATATATTCGTTACGTGTTTCGTTTCTAAGCATTTCGGTAACGTTATAAACAGTTTTGGCAGATTCTATGATTGTGTCTTAGTTTGTCCTAGGTGGTGATCGTTATATCAAGGACGAAACTTGGAATCTTGCTTTCTTTTTTTAATAAATTCAAAGATTATCAATAAAGTTGGGTCTAGAGTACTCTAGAGCTAGACTAAATGAACATGGTACCAGAAAAAGAACAAGAGCTTCCTTGATTTTCGTGACGTTTAAGTATAGTATGAGATACAAAAGAATACGTTACTTAATACATGGGTGGGGATAATATATGAATTCACTCACTTTAAGTTTTATTATAATTATATTATTCACAAATGTTATAAACATTACTTGTTTATTTATCTTTAATCCCATTATAATAATAAATTCCTTAGCTGTACTATTTGTTTTTCCAAATTGTATGCCAACAGTCGGTTCTTTTATTCCTACATTTGGTCTTAATCGCATGATTACTTCCGGATTAGGGCCGTCTTATCCGAACGCAATCTCATTTCTCTCTAGAAATTGACGTGACTGAAGGATTATATCGTCTGGAGGTTCGCTACGATATTGAATCTAGCTGAAGTATTGATTGCATTATAATGTAACTCGATATTTTCAGTCTTGTTGACTAACTCTGCACCCCAATTACGCACACTTGCAACCACAATTCGAAATACTCGTATTTTGAAAAAAAAAATTGATTTATACTTAACAGGTTTGATAAATTTATCAGCTCGACAGCGTAAATAACGCAATGACAATTATTGGTTAATCAAAGTATACGATATTGTGTGTGTTACTCAGGCTACTAGTTCTTGAGCTGTTAAATTTTAACTCAATTTGAGGATGCGAGTGATTCGAAATTATGAGTATAGTGGGATCCCACAAGGCACAAGCCAAATCCCGGTATTTTTTTAATGGTTCCGTCGAACCCTAATTCTGGGCGTCCATTAAAATACATTGAAGCAATTCCGGACAGAGCCGGGTAGTAGTGAGTCATTAAGGACAGCACACAGATCGTTACAGCCGTTCTGATGTTAACTCGTGTCAATTTGATTGCGAGCCGTGTTTGTGAGTTAGTACAGGATTCTAGTGAGGATTTGCCAAAAAAAATGGTAGTATTCGCAACCGGCGCGCTTGTATGACCAGATGTATGAACGTGGATGGAGCAAAAGGCTGTAGATATGTAAGAATCAAAAATCAAAAATAAAAAAAAAACAAAAAATAAAAATCAAAGCATTTATTTCAAATAGGCCAGTTACAGGCACTTTTGAATTGTCGAAACAAAGACAACAATAGCTACAGTCCCAGTCACAAGGCATAAAAACTGTGAAAGTACTGTAGTTGCCCATTCCCTAACGTAGATCTCTATGGAGAAGAACGGGCAAGAAACTCCATGGACACTCTTTTAAATCAGTATACTTTTACAAACTCTTGGTTACATTATTCATGTTGAGATGGTACATTATGTGAGAACGATGTAGCAACATGTGTACGTTAAAAGTGTCCATAGTAAACAATTAAAAAAAATAAAATAAAAATAATCAATTCAAATAAGCCGTGGCAACCAAGAGATGACCAGTCACAACTGACAGCGCCCGTTCACGAACATGACGCATGTATCAGCACCGTTCAACTCAACCATTTTGAAGGGAACTAAATGATCCGACACACGCGCCACCATCAGCGAGACATTTGAGTGAGCATGACACACTCCTAACCGCCAGGGCACATTCAAGTCAAGAAAAGACGTAGGTTTCCCGCGAATGACAGCTTTCTATTACATAGTACTCACACAATATGGGCTATGCGGCTATATAATAATAAAATCATGAATCGTAGCAGGAGACGTTTTTTATAAGTTGATATTGGTCAAAAGTCTGTACTTCCTGGCAGGGACATATTTTAGGAATGTTCTTTATCGTAGAAAGCGACGGTTTCGAAGGCCTTCGCAAGAACAGAAAACGGCTTGATAAGGAAGGTCGTTTGTTGCAAATTCCTCTGAACCGATCCTTGCGGAAATCTATGGACGCTTCCAATTGGTTTGATTCTTAACCTAAGAACTGAGTTATGTGAGCAATATAATTTGATGTTAGTAAGAAAATATTTTGCTTGCTAAAGAGAGGAGATCAAAAATTTCATAATATATTCCTTAGCAAGATTCAGAGAATTAATGCCTTCACTAGTTTAGCTACAATATACAAGTTTTGCAACCAGTCTTCTTCAGGCTATTTTCTTGTGAGAAAATTGCACGTCTACCTTGTAAGCAAGCAACAAATATTTATGTTCTAAGATTTGCATCAAGTTGCAATTTCCACTGCTTTATTTTTAAAATTCAAATTTCATCTTAGCTACATGTCTTGTTCAAGACAAGTGCTATATTATGCTGTTTATTTTCTGTATCTACTGCAATACAATATGCAAGTATGCATATTAAGTACACTTTCACATCATTTCAGCCGAAAGACGTCCACTGCTGGACATAGGCCTCCCCCAAGTGTGACCTTTGTTACCTACTCCTTTTTATATTTTTGTACTGCTTGTTTGTCCTGCAGGGTATATAATGTAATTTTTAATGGTTATATTATTGGTCTTCCGATTGCTGTCAGTCTGCATCATCACACTGCTAACAAAGGCATCTTCCTATGACTTTCAGCTTTTTCCAGGGCTAATTTGCACTACTACGTATTAATGTAACTAAGTACTACTATGTATTTATTAACACGCGTTTATTGGCTTCACTTGTAACTACGTAGAAAAATCTTAGAAGTTAAATTTGACTCACTTTCCGGTTACCGATTGAGCTGACATTTTGCATACATGTTTAGTTTGGATGACAATGCATGATTAGCTAAGTGGCATTATTCTAAATTGCTATGCCGCCTTATTGAATTTAGAATGATGCCACTAGCATACTAGTTATTTTTTTTCTGCATTCCCATTATTTGGGTAACAAATGGAAGGGTTTGCTAAGAATGATTTGATAAAATGACGTCACTCTAAAACAATTTTTTTTAAACTATAATATTTATTGTAAAATAAATCACTACACCGACGTCGTCTAATTTAAAAAATATTTTGACTTAGTACAACGTTGTGTTCTTCAATGTAACGCTTTTGTTCTATTCACTATTGACGGATTGAAACACTTTATCCTTTCACCAACTTTGCTGAACTCCAACAAAAAACCCCTTTGCAACTATGAAACTAGTAAATTTCCTCGTAACCCTCGCTTTGGCTTGAAATGGTTTTACTTCGAATAAAACCTGTCAAGGGAAAGTCGCTTAAAACTTAACCTAACTTGGAAGTTGAAGCCTTCGGCAGTTTCAGCCGTTCAAAGGAAAACTTTTATAGAGAATTCTTCACTTTAAAACGTTTTGTGAGTGGAAGAAAAATGTGCTTCAAACTCGTTCTGTTAAAATAATGTGGATATTGTTTAGTGCTCTTGAGTTGAATACTTAACTTTCATTGAATAATTTACTGAATGAAAAAGTCATGCTGTAGTTGGCTCAATTCGATTTGAGCAGAACTACAACACGATCAGTTTTTGAAGTGTTACTCTAAAAATCGATCATGTTTTAATCATTTATGTATATCATTGAACGTGACGTCTTCTGTGTTAAAGATAACGTTAACTTTGTCACTGTAAACCTTATATTCTGTAACACAACACATCAAAACGAAAAATACAAACAAAACACACTACCAAGTTCAACAAAACTCAGTTATGACAAGTAATCAAACAAATGACAACTGCAAACTTCCCCGGAGGTCGGTGAGGTCCCAAAAAGCTCCAACAAACAGAATTGACGACACTTAATAATAACAACACTCCCGTGGACCTCCCAGAGTTATAAAACCGAGCATTACACCAACCGGAGGAATAACCGCCAACATACCAATAGTTTTTTCATCCGGTTCGGGAGACTTGGCAATAATAATTTGTCCAATTTTTTAGGTGCCTTGGGTGTAGTTAGGTCCGGATAGGTGTTATTTTAATAACAATTACATAGCATGTGTCTGTGGTTCCACAGATAAAAAAATACTTTTTTGCGAGTGGCAACAACAAGAAGGAGCAGAATTTTCTTTTTGGAGTTTGAATTTCCAGGCCCAAGGCTAAAGAGTTTTAGGGAGCAATATCAATAAAAATATATTCCTTTGGTCTCTTTGTGGCGAGAAATCGTTACATTGAGAGGATACTGAAGATAATGATTATTGCGCAGTTCTCAGACAATTAATTTTCCGCCAAGTATCTTTTTGTGGTCAATCGCATAGACAATCGTTTATTCTTATTTTAAATAAAGAACCACTCAAATTACGAAATGACCAATTTCGTAATTTGAGTGGTTCTTTATTTAAAATATTACTTATCTCTAGTACTACTCTCTGTTGATATAGGTACCTGCTTTACAAGTCGCCAGCACATCAAGTTACCTCAAACAGTCAAATGATTTTAAACCATAAAATGTTGATGGATGGGTTCAAAATCGAAAGAGAAAATTTGACAGTTTGTAGTAACTTGATGCGCTGGCGACTGTACAAACTGACACCATCCATGAGGGTAGACAGAAGTTACAGAACGTAACCTGCTACGATCTTGCCATACTCCTTTTACTGCGTCCACATTGTTGCACTCCAGTTGCATCAATATCCATTATGCCAGTATGTTCATCCTATTGAACCCCGTATATATGCAATATTTCGCAAAGTTTTTTTACTAGACATATATCAAAGACAAACCGAGTAACCAGATCCCCATTTTGACGAAAAGCAAATTGTACAGAAAGGGACACACGAAACACTCCTTTCCTTTATCAGCCTAATAAGAACTCAAGATCTTCAAACAAGAGGAAAGACCTTAAAATCTCTACTGGATTAATATAACTGTCTTTTAGACACATAGGTATACAATACATACACTGTTTTCCCATTCTAAGTGTGCTTTTGAGGTGGAATTTTAACGCCTCGTTTCTCCAGAGGGAGAAAGTTTGGTGAAATATTGGGCTGACGAAATGTTGAGGTAGGTATGTTGGGCCATGGGAGAAGCGATTTACGGCAACATTGTTCGCCCTTCGCATGTTTTAGTGTCGAAAGTAACAAAGTATGACGATAACTCATTTCAAATTGAACTACTACTTAGTACTTACTTATTTAGATAGAAAGGTGATTCATTAAATGAAAGTGAAGCCATAATGTTACCTTTTCTAACCAAACACGTTGTCAAGCGAAAGACCAAAAATATAATATCATAGGAACATTAAATAATGTGGAAAAAACCACTGCTGTTTCTGGTAATGCCTAAAAATAGCAAACATTAACATATTATGAACATTCTCACAACAGAAAACATCTACAGAAATTACTAAAATCACCCACAACATTTCATTATAAAACTCTAACGTCCCATAAGAGGGGTATGATGGCCGTACCTTACTATCTACTAATACCCCAACGTCCCCAACCGTTGTCGGGAAACGGAAATTAAATCCCCCATTCTACCCGCAGTTGGGGGTCTGATGGGGGATTAGTGTGTCTGGGAGCGACGATACTAATTATGTATTTATTGCCCTTTTTGTCTGCAATAAAGGTCGTGGAGACGCTTCGGAATTTAATGAGATCGTGTTTGAGATACAAGTGATTGTGGTATTTGATTTTGTGAGAATAAAAGATGAAATTGGTCTTTAAACGGTGGAGCTAATAAAGATTACATTTTCAAAACAATAAATTGTGTTTAATCTTCCGCTGACAGATTGTGGGAAATTTATTTAAGGCTTTTAATTGCTAGATTAGTAGGGGTGGCCATAAATTAGACAGGGCGCAAACGACTTCTAATAATTGGGGGTTTAAGCAATATTAAATTATTTTGTGTTCCATCAATAGATTTGAGAGCTAATTTCCATTATGAAGGAATTACAAATAGTACCGCAAAAATAACTTAAATAAAAGCAGAAACCTTTCCTTTTATTGCTTTAGGAGTATAAGTTAGTACCTGTTACAAGATACCTGTTATTTTATGATCAAATCTGTCTACAAAACACCAGGGACTCCTACGAGTACTATTCAAGCAGTACGGTCGTTTTCATTTTATGAATAATAAAGATTTTAATAAATATAAAATTGAATGACAAAACTTTCTAGTCGTAATAAATAAGTTTTGAAAACAATAGTTTAGATTTTACTTTAATACCTACATGTAGTGTCACGTACGTTTTCATATGAATATAGTTTCATATACCTATCTATAGTTTACAACAATGACTTAATTGCTTTTAGCCATATCGATAACTTGCGGTTCAAGGGTTAAAGGTTAAGTGTTAATATGCCCTGAGCCATACTGCGGTCTAAAGGTACTTTGAATTTAAGTGTAATCTGCTGGATTCTGAAAGGATAACAATATATATTGTTGGTGTAGGTACGTGTGAAACACTGTTTAAATGATTGACTGAGCATGAGGTCCTGGGCTCGATTCCCAGGTCGGTCAAAGTGTCATTGGGTTTTTCCATCAGGAAATTTCTCAGTAGCAGCCACGGAGCCTGGTTTTGTGGGCACAACACAGTTGATGGCAATAGGCTCGCCCCCTATTATACAGGGTGGAGACGACAATGCGACAATAAATTAAACTGTATGTAACTCATGACGTTCCCAGTCTGCATACAAAAATTCAATCGAAAATCTCCACCTTGTATGGGACTTAAACATAACTGGCGAAATGTGGGTGTACTATTAGGTACACCTCTGCCTAACCCTTTGGTGATTACAGACGTGATGTTATGTTACGTTAAACAATGGAGTTGAATTGAGTTAGAAAAAAAAAAAAAAAATCTTCGAAACAAAATTCTCGCACTCAAGCTTAATCGGAAACCAAGCAATTTCTTCCACTTCTTCCAATCGCTATAATAAAACCAAATCAATAAAAATCGCAGCGTAAACTGGAGCAAGATTTCTATTAAGCCATAAACCACACTTGACTTTAAACCTCTCTCATTGCATCTAACGCTCGTTTAAACCGCTCCAAATCCGCTCTTATGGCCCCACACGAATAGAGGTGGGATAAATAAAATATCCGCCTGGCTTCGTCTTTTATTCATTGCCTTGAAGTAAGAGTTCTTTATTGGAAAATTTCCAACTTCTATGTGTCCTGGATACGCCCACAAATGGTTCACGGAATCTTTGTTATGTGTCTGAGATGTAGAATAGTTTTCGTGAAATATTTCCAAAAACTAAGATATTATAATATGGCTAGGAATAACTTTCGCATACGACAAGACAGTCAACCAGTAGTGTTTTCTATAGTAATACAAGGATCTTTGATGCTCAATCCCGCTCAACAATATAACAAATAATAAATATAATATATATTGTTTTTTTTTTAACAATCCTGTTAAAGAAATCTTAAAAAGATTTTACAAATTTCACCAGCATCCTCCTAAAGTCCTGACAATGTCTTTCAACCGCCAAAAGTTCCGTGTAACACTGATAATACATTGTGTAGATATACTGACGCCATATTTAATGCTAAAGTGAGAAGCTTACACAGTGAAAAGCATAAACAATTACAATTAATAACGTTGATGATAAGCGGAGCCATAACCAGAGATTTACGTTGTGTGTTCCCTTCCCAAGCCACACTACCGCTCATAACCACATCCAATATTCAATCTACCATTAAATACATTATTCAACGTACACCAGCCACGCTAACAGAGTTTCAGCAATAAAAAAATGTCGAAGCATGAAAGGGAAAAAATCACGGGACTTTTTTCATTTATTGCTGGCAGCACTGTATAGACTGACGTCACTTTATTAGAGACGACGCGTCTCGCTCTCACATTGAATTATGCAAAACGTCGCGCTGAACGGTTTTAATTTTAAAAAAGTAAATTACGCGACTGGGTTGCCAGTGGGGATATTAAATTTTAACGGCGGGTAAAAAATGTTAGTAGCGGTTTTCAAGTGAAATTTCATCGTAAATATGATGCTAAATTAATTAGAGTCACGCGAGTATAGAAAAACGTTAAACATTTCACAAGTACGTGTTTAAAATAGGAAGCTGCTGCTTAAACATTGTGTTTACATGATAGGTTTAACATAATACAGCTACATGAAATAATTAGTTGAATACAGCTGCTGTAGATTAAGTGGCACAGTTTGATCAGTAGACGAGAGAAAAAAATGAGACTTTCAGGACCAAGGTAGCAGGAACATAGAAATTGGTCTAATTTGAACATAAAGGTTCAAACTTCATTAAGAAAAGATGTTTATGTTTTATGTGTAGAAAACGCTTTCATCATTTCCATGATTCGTGACGACATTAGATATCAAACCTTACATGAAAGACAAAAAGCATCTAAACACCTATGTAGATACATACAAACTCATAAGCATGCAAAATCCTACTAAACACGTTACACAATATAGACTTAACACGTCTTACAACGTTTCTCTACACACAAGAATCACAATAACTAGACCCTCTTAACGAAGACTTAAGAGCCTATAAACTCACGCGCATGTAAAATATTCCGCTTTACGAGGCTGTAAGCGCTGTAGCGATGTTTTCATTAAGCGCTTTAAAGCAATTTTGAGCGCTTACGTGAATAATTAATGGCGCCATATTAAGGAGCGTGTTAAGTTGTTGCGATCGATGTGAGTTTAAAGGTCATATTTGGATTTTGGGGGTCGGGGTAAAGAAGAGGCAGTGGTTTCGGTATTTTCACGTTTTCTCTTGATTTTGGATCACTGACTCATCTTAGGTGATAAAGTCGTTGTTTTATACATAGGTACTGTTTTATAGATGCGAAAAGAGACACATTTGTTCGCTGTTTCATAGAAAAAATGATGGCCCACCTTCCATCTTGCGCTGCATGCGCTGACACCTGCGCTCTTGACGATGTTATGACTGCATCAGCGAGCGGAGTTCACATAGCTGAATTTTGGGCCATACATATTTAATGAAAATGTGCCATCAACACGCTAAGAACTATTAGGAACAAAACGTTTTTGTTAAATATTGTTCACCAATGTTCACTGATAATGAAGGGAAGGGTGCAACAGCTTACGAGTGTTTTTAAAGTAACAATTAATGCAATAGATTTAAACATCATTATTATTTACAGCCCGATTTCACGCACTGCCGTTATATAACTACTATATGTAAATGGGTATGGGCCTCGTTTCGCTTGTATATATTTTCACGGTCTTGGCCCTGCTTGGTCCCGTATTATCCGAGCTTGAAAAAGATACACCAACTACTAATTACTTAAACTTAGTTTTCAATAGTTTTTATGTTTATCGAAACAATTCACATTAAAAATATTATCATTTCAACTACTAAACAAGTTAACAAATATCTCAAAACCCTAGAAAACATCCACCAAAGAACAAACATAACTTATTCGCCACAATATCTCACCAACACTCGCATTAATTACCCGTTTCTTATCGAAACAAAATGGCGTCTGACAAAACTACCCTCCACTAGCAATCAACAAAACATTAGGCACGAACAAGAAGCAAGGAGCAAATTATACGGAACTATGCCGGCCGCGCAATATGGCGGCGACGAGAAAGTTGGCGTATTCAAATCAGATGGAAAGAGAGGCTGTCTTTAGAAAACAATTATATTTGTGAGGGGAGAGAATTTTTGTCTTTGGTTTTATTTTTAGGCTTTAACCTTCAGTTCTAGAATTTTCCGAATTTATGCTTTTGGAAATCCCCGACGTTCTTTAGAATGAGAATAGAACTTCTGGATGCTATTGTTAATGCCATTGACTGGCTAGGAATGAGGAAAAAGTAGGTGGGTATATCACCAAGCTCATTCCATTTCTCCATAATACCGAGGTACTGGTAATATTCGTTTGTAAATCCATACAGAATTGTTGAAAAACAGATGATACCACAAAGTCCTAACAATATCCCACAGGTTATTTGCTTTAAAATAACCATAATCCACGTGGGTATTACGATACTAACTTTATTCAACCAATACGTGATCAACCTTCAGAATACTCCAGTTTAATTGATACCTTCGCGAGGACTCATTAAAGCGGTCGGTTTATAAGTAGGTTGGTAATGTCTCTTACAATATCCGAACAAACGTAAGAGAAAAGAACATGGCAAAATTTCATTTTCCTAATTACACAAACAGCTGTTGCACCCTTTCCTTTACACTTCCAACAACACAAGCATTTTAATTTCACACACATTCTTGACACCACACACAAAAGAGAACAAACCGACTTAACAATTTTCTTCACAAGAGGTTTCTAGAAAAATAGAACGAAACGAGATCCGCCACTAAGGGCGATGACCCTCCTCTTTGTTTAGGATAACCCGGTCAGAGGTCGAGACTCCCTCCTATTTATGCCCTCACTCCCTCCCAACGACCTCTTTTCGTATTTTACCACGATTTTGTTCTATTGACAGCAAGCGCTAATGAACAAACTGTTATTTAGCTCGGCCAATCAGAGCGCTAGTTTTAATTGTCATTAGGAATGCGGGGTGGGATTGGAAGCGAAGATGTTAATTTAATTGGTTTGTGTCCTAGATTTTCGGAAATTTTCCCCTTGAGTGTTGGAATGAGTTCTCTGTGCTATTATGTTATTATTCTCAAGGTTTTTATGTAAATAGGTGTGTGGGAAAGGCCCTTGTTTTAATTCCATAAAAGTATTTACATAAGGGTCAAGGTGTGAAATTTGAAGTAGAAACATTTCTATCTTAATGAAGTTCAATGCTGCTTCACATTATTTCTTCTCTCTCTCTCTCTCTCTCTCAAATATTTTCTATTCATACAATTCAGTTACAGAATCATCACTGAACTTCGAGGCAGATTATTAATTACACCTTAGGCATTTTTTCCATCCCCGTTCTTCCGCCACACTCAATGAATTTTTTTACGAAACCATGTCATGTTTTTACCTTATCGTGTCGATTCTTAAACAAATAAATCACCATTCATTTTTAAACGACTCTATTAACGCTGTATTTTTTCCTTAAATATTCATTAATTGTTTGATGAAAGCAAACAAAAAACCAGCATAGTTATGAGCATATATGTACATACATAATCGGCCGGATCCGAATACCAGATTTGTACACGCGAATTGATTTATTGTGTAGTTAACTTATGTAAAGTGAACGAATTTTCTCGGAAACACCATGTGGTTTCAGTTGAACTAATTAGGAAAACTGGGTTACGTATCTAGGTTTTAATCGTACATTGTGTATGTTTATGTATAAACAAGTTAAAGTTTGTTATGGGCTATAGAAGTATAGAGATCGAAGTTTCTTCTTCATCATCATCGTCCACATCCCGAGCACTCACTGCTGGGTATAGGCCTCTCTATGCTTGTGCCAAGCTCCACGTTCTTGTGTCAGCTTCATACAGGATATTCCCGCGATGGCAACAATGTTGTACTCCTTAATCACCCCTAACAACATACTCCATGTACGGGGTTAATTTGAGGGCAAAATACTTTTTGCTATAATGTATGTATGTTTGTGCAGAAATTAATGAAAATTATACGTTAGCTGCACCTATTAAAGTAGACATGTAAGTAGGTAAAGTCAGGGTAATTAATTGGCAACGAACTTATGTAAATAGTTCGGTAATACAAATCGCAACTGTCAATCTTGACAGCTGTGTGACGGCTTGCTTTAGCACGCCAGATATGTGTCAATTTGATGAGCAATTAATTCCCCTATCTGTAAATTATTAACGTTTGCTATGCCGGGCACGTAAATCCGCGAACTAAACTAAAGCTATGTCTAAAAAACGCGTGATGTCGTTTTATCGTGGTTTTGACTTAGGGAATCTCACATAAACAAATCGATCAGTTTCCTCAGCCATTTTTCGGATATTGTCATGGATGACTTATTCTATTTCAGGATACAAGTTAATTACTTGATAACAATTTAGTAATTAGTCAATTTTTAATTGGTACAGTATTCGACACGCGACACATCCGCAACTGAAGGAAAATGCTCAAAAACTATAGTTTTCGTGTGTTGGTATGCAAATGTTACTGTTCTACTAATAAGTTTGGTATTTAATGTACTTTTTATGTGCTTTTTAATTGGAATTACACATAAGCTTTCATTAGCATGTAGAACAATATTTTGTTAAACCTTCTTTAGTGAAAAACAAGTCAAACGGTCCCAAAAAAAAAAAAACTAGTACAACTTATTTCAACACCAGGCCTGTAATTCGCCTCTAATTTTTGAAGGTGACAGAAGTGTACCTTGAAGTAATCCCGCATATTTCGCTAGTTGTGTTTAGGTCCCATGTACTAACGTGGACCGATCTTATTTCTATCACCAAATCCCCTGGGCTGCTACAGGAGAAATTCATGGTGGAAAAAGCGAATAGAACTACCCGACCCAGTAATCTCACCCCATGCTGAGCACTAGCGCTTACAACTACTGGACCAAAGAGGCTATTATTATATTTCATGTTCTGTAATGCTCGAATGGTTAGGCAGTGGTGTGCTTAATAGTTCACCCACATTTCACCAGTTAAATAGCGAAATGCCCGGTGGGCGGTGGGCCGTGCCCGGTTGATGGCAATAGGGTCGCCCTCTTTTAAGAGACCCAATTGCCATTAACCGGGCACAAATCTAGACTCCGTGGCTGCTACTGAGAAAGTCCTAATAGAAAAACCCAATAACACTTTGCCCGACCCGGGAATTGAACCCAGGACCTCAATTGAACTCAGTGCTCAGAAGACGCGCTTGCGACGACTAGACCAACGAGGTAGTACACCACAATTTATTCCTATTTAAAATCCCTATTCTACAGAAAATTAATGGCATAGTCAGCGTCGATCCCAACAAGTAGGTCATAGTTTAGAGCTAAACCCGTATTATCTGTGCAGCCTAGTTAGCGTTAATTAACAATTAATATAACCGGGTCTAATGAACGGCCAGCGCTGCAGATTCTGTAAAATATTACGCGTCTAACTAGCGTGTTTTCAAATTAACTACGAGATCGGTTTTGCATAATTATAATGAAGTTTTTACACTCTGTTCCCTCCCGAAATTCTGACTGAGGGGAATCTTTTTACTGCATGTCATCAATCGAATACTGGTGTTCAGCTGCATCCGGTTAGACTGGAAGCAGACCCCATCATCATCATCATAGTTGGAAAAGGCAGGCAGATGATGACACCTCTTTTGATTTAGATACGTCTACCTACTAATTCGTATTTATACTCAGAACCTGGTCGTATTATGCGATAAATGGTGACGTTAACAAGTAACGAGTCAAATGGGACAATCTCCAAAGTAATCGAAGTTTAAAGTTGATTGTATGAATGTGAGATGGAAGTGTTGTAAGATACTTCTTCAACTAAAACTAGGTGTCCACAAATTCTGATAAGAAAGTTTTCCAGCTACTTTTATATAATAGTTCCAACCAAGATTTTAATTTAATGTTTCTTCATCTTGAAACGTGAGCTTTAATTCCAAAAGTTGAGCTCTGCATATATTATAGCTTCAAGGAGTGTTACTAATGCAAATATAGCCATTTGTAGTTTATTCACGTTTTGGGCTTCGTGCATGAAACCTCCGCATTATATTTTAGTAACACCAGCCAGTATGTAATACTCTCATAACCTTCTAAAAGGTACTTGTAACAGAAAAGCAACAAGCGTTTACACAACATGATAAAACTAATCACTTTTCTTTGCTTTTACTGCGGTTTTAGCCAATTTCAAGCAACTCCGTACGATATATTTTCCTTCACCATGAGGCTAGTTGTGACTTTGAGTAAGCACACAATACGGGGTGGAAGGGACACCGACGCGAAAACAGTTACCACGTATTCAGTACATCATTCTGAGCCCCAAACAATCAGCTGTTCCATACATTTTGATATTGCACTTTTGTAGGAAACAGCTGATTTCTTTTTTATAGCTGATGAAAATTTTCTATATGCTGCGAATGATGTAATGAATACGTGGTAACCGTTTTCGCGTCGATGTCATTGTAGCCTTTATATCATTATTTATTAAAAACACCTGAGAGCTGCCACTTCAAACAGACTCTTATCCTCGAATTCGCGAAACCACAACGAAGTTCATGCTTAACTTAACCAATAGAAACCAAACTCGCATACAGTACATAAAACCACCAACTATTACCTCACACCACAAGGCACTCAATACAGTATGGTTCAACTCTCAGTTAGGAACATTCTCGTCCTTTGCAGTATCCGGTGTCGATGCAACAAGTTCACAGAATGCTCACACTGCTGCCTACAATTAACCCAGTTCCGACACACCTTCACACAGGACACCTTGGACATTTAGTTCACATTTGGGGTTGAGACGGGGTGCAACGGTTCACATATGTTTGGGGTGGGGCAGTAATAGTCACTGCTAAGTAGTAGGTACTCGTTGTTGCCAATTATGCTGTTATTGCTGATTCTAATACCATTTCTCAGCATTCTAAACTATCATAATTGCGTAACACACTTTTATTCACTAACCGAAGGATTTTTAACGAAGGTGCTAATTAAATGCTTCATATTATTGGATTTGTCTGCTCAACAATGGAAATAACGCAATGAATGTTGTTGAACTGTCAAAATAAAATTAATTGGTAATGGCAATTGTAAACTATTATTGTTCGGATCCGGTCATTAGTACGGACTTGGAATGAATCGCAATTAAGCCAGTGACATCACGCGAAATACTTACAAGTCAACCCACAACACAGCGTGCTTCTATAGAGCCCTGATGTTTACAGCTCGAGGCGAGGACGACTTTCATGTCTGATCGCAGCGGAGTTGAGACGTCCTGGAACTGTACCCGATTCATTGTGTTAAATTGTAATTTCAAGTAATGTGTTAGTTTAATAGAAACAGTGTATCGTACCCAGTGTATTATTATTGGACGAAACCCATCTTCTGCCCACATGACGTACGACAAATGTATGCTTTACTTCCTATTTATCTTGTCAGACGAAAGAGACTAGTCTCCACGACTCAGGGAATCTTAGTGCGGCGGCTAGTGATATTCAACTTGTGTAATGCTCTCTTGAACAATAAAACTTTTTATTAAACTTATAAAGTTATTACTTAGTTGATCAAGACGTTTCGGAAAGTGTAAACTTCCATATTAAAACAATGTGAGGTAATCAACGCTCCCATCTCCACAACTAACGGTACAAGTGAAAAATCAAGGAATAAAAAATTTCTCTCCAAACAAAATAAATTCTTCTTACACCATTCCCTAGAATACAAATTCACAAACAGCAGAACAGTATAAATAACTCTTGAACAACGTGATCCGACACCCAAGACTTCCAATCAGGGACTTGTTTCGAACTTCAACGAAGTTGGTGACCTTTTTGCATAAAACATTACTGTGGCAACATTAGTAAGGGCAGCGGGATAAAATTAGTAAGTGTTTGACGTAATCAGCCTATTTTGGGCTTAGGGAAACTTTCCAAATTACTCTCGTTTTCTTAAAGGTCAGGACAAAAAATAACTCATAAGTACACTGTCTGAATCTTGTGTTGACTGCTGTGCTGGTTTTCCAAGTAACCGAAGCCAATCAAGTCACTTGATAATTGTTAAGCAATGTTACTTAGCTACCACTTATGTACGGAATGCTTCAGTAACGGCCTGTGAAGGATCCTTTTATACCCTTTTGGACCGCAGTGTTGCACAATCATTTGTCGCACTAGCGTGATGTCGAGCTTCAGTTTGTCGCACTTGCGTGCATTCGAACTATGGTGAGTTGCAGTACAGTTTTGTCTTGCAAGCGTTAATCGCACATCCGTTTGTCGAGCTCACGCACTCTTGATATTCGACTTAAAAACCTATGAAAATTCGATTAGCTTTCAGCAACTGGAGGATAACTTGTGTGCCTGCAATTCGAGTGCTTACCAAAAATAAGAAAATCATTTATTAACTTATTACATTGATTATTTAACATCTACAATCAACTGTTAAAACAACAAGAGGTTACAAACAGATAGATAGGATACCTTTTTCATATTATAGGTACTGTTTCATCAACGCTTAAGGGTGTTTCCAGGGTCGCGGGACTTATAGAATTACCGTGACCCTGGATCAAAAAGGGCTCCGTGGATTTTAGTCAGTACAAGTCTGACAGTCCCTCCCACTCTGCCCTGGGTGGGAGGACTCATTTGATGATTTCACCATACCTAAACTGAACAGAATTAGTGGCCTTAAAAAGGTAATAAGAAACAAAAAGTAAAAGTAATTAGCTTTACAGAAAACCTCAGTGAGAATCCAATGTGATTTGTAAAGAAATGTCTCTATTTAGAAAGCTGAAAAAATCTTTCCACTGTAAGGAACGTCCCAATTGAAATAAAGAAAATGTTTTATATAAAATTTATTAGTTGTAAAGCAACAAGACGAAACATCACGCTCGTGATCTCCGAAGGGCTAGGCAGAGGTGTTCCTGTATTGTACTCCCACATTTCGCCATTAAGGTTTTAATAGTCCCATGTAATAGGGGGCGAGCATAACTAAAACCATCAACTAGGCACACAATCAATGTGCCGTGGCGACACTTGGGGAAGGCCTATGTCCAGCAATGGACGTCTATTGGCCGAAATGATGATAATGACGAGGCACACAAATCCGTGCTGCTACAACTATACTGTCACTTACGGGATATCTTCCGTGATTGTTCATTATTTTGAGCTCCCGAATCACGGAAGATATCCCGTAAGTGACAGTATAGTTGAAACCGTGAAAGCTTGAAACAGTGTTCGTGCTGCTACAGCTGAGAAACATAACATAATAAAATGAAATCAACTTTTCCAAATAACACCAAAGCTAATTATAGATATCATTGTATTCTAATAGTTAGTAGGTACAATTTTCATAATACGTGTTCATTACCCTCAACTTAAAAAACCCCATTAGAAGCCCTTCAAAGTTTCCATTTCGTTAACTTTTCCTTCAACAGCCCTCAGGCTTTCAATCTGCGACCTTTTTGGCTATTTTCGACGATATTTTACTTTAGAAAATGTTATTTTTTTACCTTTTATGTTTCTTAGGTATTGGATTTTTTTAGGGTTTTATTTTCATTTCAGACTGAAAATTGGGTCTTTTTTGATCGTGAAGGGATCTATTCGATAAAACGTTTGACAATATTTTTCGGTTGCTTGCTCATAGTAACCGCATTGCGATCACAAATCTATCATGACGATTAATTTTGCTATTCAGTGTGTATTGTGTATATTCATTGCAAAATTATGTACAACAGTTATTAATGTTAAAAGGCAACTAAGAAGACGATAAAGATGTTGATTAATCTTTGAAAAATTATTACATAGTTAATAACCCATCAGGAATTTGTCAGTAGCAGCCATGGAGTCAGACTTTGTGCCCGGTTATTAGCAATAGGCTCGGTCCCTATTACATGGGACTTAAACATAACCGGCGAAATGTGGGTGTACTAATTAGGTACACCTCTGCCTATCCCTTCGGGGATTACAGGCGTGATGTTATGTGATGTTAATAAGCCGTTCGCCAACTAAAACCTGTGTACAATGATAAAATCTTTAGAAGTGCAAACTACAGACCCAGCTTAAATACAGAACACTGATTGATAAAAGCCATAGACAATGACCATAACTACAAACAAAAGAACAACCGACGCAGCTATTAACAAACATTCTAAACAAACAAACTAAACATTCATCATACTGTATAATGATTACTGAGAGCAACAGAGATCCATCAACCGGAGACGTTTAATGAAAATGTATTGCGGCCCGACCCTAGTGCTATAGTGTCTGTTTATTATTCTATTCCTAGTTTATATTGCCTTTTGTATTACGATAGCCTTTTGTTTAGTGTTTAGTAGAGCTCAAGCGACAAACGGATGAATTTTCCATGTCATATTATTGAGTTTAGATCTGATAAATCTGCTCTCGTAATTAACATTTAAGGTTTTATCATCATCATCATGATCATTCTCTTGCCCTTGTCCCAATTCATTTGTGGTCGGCGCAGCATGTCTTCGTCTTCCATACTTCTCTATGATTCGTCATCTCATCAGATAGCTCCTTTCGTACCATATCATTCTTCACACAGTCCATCCATCGTTTCTTTGGTCTTCCTCTACTCTTATACCCATCCACAGTCATACTAAAAACTTTCCTCACGACATTTTCCTCATTCCTCCGCATCACATGCCCATATCACGACAACCGATTACCACACAACTTTTCAGTCACCGGCGCCACTTTCAGACTTCCTCTTATGTACTTATTTCTTATTTTATCCCTTCGCGTAACACCACACATCCTCCTTAGCTTTCTCATCTCATCCACATGCAAATGCCTTTCATTCATTCATTTGTGGCCCAACATACTGATCCATACAAGACAGAAGGTAACATTTAAGGTTAAATTATGGTTATTATTGTATTTCACTTACTCACTTACGTACTTACATAATCCATGAAATTGCTTTGAAAAAAGTCTAAGACCGTTAAGCCTGTTACAATCTAAAACAAGAATTATTATATAAACCCTTACTTATCTGTTTCAGTTCACAAAGGCGTTACATAACATTATGCCTGTAATACCCAAAGGGTTAGACATAGGTGTAATAGTACGTCTACATTTCGTCAGTTATGTTTTAAGTCCCATGTAATAGCGGGCGAGCCTATTGCCATCAACCGGGCACAAATCTCGGCGTTCCTTGTGAAACAATTCAAACAGTTAGGAACTTTGTTACAATGCCTCTAAATGCAAAAAACCTAATAAATTATTTCATAATGACAGTGAATTTCGGGTCGTGGGCCATACAAATGGAGGACCAATAGTTTCATCACTATACATAGAACTCCAACAATTTATATAACAAAACTAACGCGTACAACTAAAAACTAAGCTATCTCTCCGACAGAGATCCATCCACAGAGGTTTAATTAAAACATATTGCGGCACGACCCCAGTGCCAACTGTTTATTGTTTTATTTCTATCTGTATGTATGTGTGTCTGTGTGTTCCCTGGAGATATGGCCGGGTTACGATACGAGCGTGTATTGCCTAGAGCTAGGGCGCGTGGAAATAGATGTGATAATTCTGACAAAGTTTTGTGATAAAGCACTTAGATTATTTTGTAGGTGTTGTTCATTTCATGATAACGTCTACCTCTTAAGGTGAAACCGCTAGGTTAGCCCGCAAAATACTAATTTTCTTACGTTTTTTTGCAATTTGCGGGTCAGTCTCGTAGTGAAAGTCGCGTTTACAAAGATAAACTTGAAAAGTGATGTTAATTTAAAATATGTATTTTTCACTACACAATAATCTTACTACTATTATAAATGCGAAAGTTTGGATGGATAGATGGATATTTGTTATTCAATCACGCCAGCTGAACGGATATGGATGGAATTTGGCACAGAGATAAATTATAGTCTGGAGTAGCATATAGGCTACTTTTTATCTCACACATTGACATCAAAATTTTCACGCGAATGAAGTCGCGGGCAACAGCTAGTATGGTTCGAATATACAACGCAACGAATACAAGTCCAACTAAAAACGAAGATTTCCCCAACCAGTCACAACTTACCATTGAAACCAGAAACACTGTTAAAAACTAATTGACAGTAAACGAAAAGATTATTTAAAAAAAGACACGCCCAACGATATCCAAGCATCGTAATTTAAGGAAGTACAAAGACAAACCTCTCGACAAAAAGACACAGACTCGTCGCAGATAGGCGCAGGATGAATAAAAGATAAAAAAGTCTTGCCGTCGAAGAAAAGGCGCAATTGTCTGAATAATTAAAGAGAAAAGGGACAAAAAAGAAAAAACTGCTCTCGACTGATATTAATTTTCAAGTGCCTCGATGTGAACGATTTTTATGTGTTATTCATGAGTTACTGTTTTAGCAATCAAGCAACTTTCTAAGATGGCCACGTTGTTCTTAATTCGGCTTATAACCCTAGTTTTCTTTTTTTATAAATTTATTTCACCCTCGTTATAATACTTGTATACAGGGTGGAATCCCCACCGACGCGATAACGGTTACCATACATCGAATTTTTTTATCGAAAAATAGCTGTTCCCTAGAAAAATGCAATACCTATACGATCAAAATGTATGGAACAGTCGTTTTTTTGTTTTTGTTAAATTCTCGATGAAAAATTTCGATGTAGGAGTTTTAGAATGGTGTACTGGTGTAATGGTGTACTGGTGTAATGGTGTACATGGTAGCCGTTTTCGCGCCGGTGACCCTTCCACCCTGTATTGTTCGTATTCCTTATCTAATAATAGTTTCTCAGTATCTGCGTAAATTCTTCTATGATTTCTTTTAAAAAATCTCATCATCATTTTCTATTATCAAATTAATTTCCACTTAAAGATTAAATACAAAAAAAAACCTTTTCTAATCAAAACCATTAGACATAATAAAAATCTAAATGTTTGAGATCCATTAACAATTTAAGATGAGTCTGGAAATCTTCTAATCCAGAGGGTTAGCATCGTCAAAAAATAACGGATTAATTTCTTCAAAATCTTTCTAAGAATCTGATTTAGTTGAGCCTCTTTCTTATTAATATTCCTCATTTATTTGTTGATCCTTTTAAATCTGTTTACATAGCTTTCTTTAAGGATTAATAAATTATTTCTTTTATTTTTTCCAAGACTAGAAATTTAGTATTTTAATCTAACCTGACGACCAGTCTATTTATTAAAAATAAAACTAAAAACTTGCAATCCGCCCCTGCTTCTCACTGTTTTTGTGACACGGATTTTATGTAACTGTATCATACACAACTTTAGGAACAAATTCTCTAAATGGTTGTGAAAATTACATCGAAATTAGCTGCGTAGTTTGGGAGAAAAACGCGCGACAAAATAAAACATAGACCATACAAAACTTTCACATTAAAACTTTTAATTAGCGTACCGACCTAAATAACTTTTCATCAAATGACGAGAAATTATTTTTTGCAACACAATAAATTTCCTACCCGCCCTTATTAGCTACCCATCCCTAGCTCCCTACCATCCGACCCTACACGTGCTAGGTACGTGTGTACTGAAGTGCATAATTTCCTTCATTATTTCCTCTAGGACGTTGCAGCTTCGCACACGTGTGTATTTAATTTAAAATTCTCGCATATTTATACTCTCTTCACATAAATAATGTGAGAAAGGGCGTTTTGTATGAGAATGTTATGATGTTAATGCTTGGGGTAGTTTTATTAAGTTTATGCTAGAATTATTTACAAGACATTTTGTATTTTACACAAATTGTTTTGTATTTTTTGTCTCTCTCATTAGTCTTGTGCTATCAGTTTTTGCACTTGAATTTGGTAAAGGTTTGGACGATTTTGGAGAGAGAAGTCTGCCTATATCTTTTAAACACCACGTACTACTGAGAAACATGAATTTAAAAGATAGTCAATAAATATAACTTACTACCAAAAAGGTGAAACGATGCAATGTGACATTTAACACCTTAGGCGTGAATTTCTCACCAATCCCAAACATCATCATCATCATCATTTCAGCCGAAAGACGTCAACTGCTAGACATAGGCCTCCCCCAAGTGTCAAAAATACAAACAAACATATCATTAAATAATCTACATCGAAAACGATAAAAAAGTGCCAATGGATTGAGCGCTTTGTATTTCTTTAACGACACACTGAAGCGTATTTAAATCCAATACAGTTTCCACGTTTCCATCATAGCGTGAAAAACGTCACTTTCGTCGACCGTTTCTGTATAAGTAAGCTTTACGATATAAAAATCACAATCTAACATATTTTTTCATTGTTACAGGGCTGCTATCATGGGACTCTGGCGAGCACCAGGTCGACTTGGAGAAGGAGCTGGCCACCCTCACGGCGCAGGCACCCGAGGGGGAGGAAGCTCGATATGGTACGTACCTTTTTGTTTGATGTGAATGAAACAATAACCTAAAAGGAACCTTATTACAATGAGTAAAATGATCATTTCAATGTTGACAGAGCTGTCAATAGTAGCCAACAAAGAGCAACCCCTTACTTGAAATAACTATACTTACTTGAAGAAGCAACTAGCTAGACAGTTATTTCAAAGGGGAATTCTCTATTCTCTATTTAGGATGGCATTATTTAGTTAAATAATGCTTGTTTCGATATAATTTTTTTTTTTGGTCAGTCTACTCTGTCCCACTGCTAGGCAAAGGCCTCCCCCATGGCTTTCCAATTTAGTTTAAAAATTTGCCTTCTCTGACCAATGTATCTGTGATATACATAATGGGTGTAAAAGTATACAACGTGATTTTTCACCCCAAAAAAGACGTGTCCCAGAAATATTTTTTACGTACAGTTACTTAGTTTGATGTACAGAATGCCGGCTTCATCAAGGATCCTTGTATAAGCTAAACAAATATAATTATGTAAAAATATTTAAGTAACTTTAACTTTTATTTATTTAAATACTAAAATACAATGTGGTCATTTCAACAATGTAACGCAATTGTTATTGTTATTTCTGTGTTATTTGTCCAATGTTAATCTGTACTAAATGGAATTTCAATACCGCACTGTATATTTATTTCGGAGGATTAAATCGGTCGGTGACCTAATTAGTTGGAAATAAAAATTAACCAACATCATCGACTATTTACTTAAATAATGGAAGGTAATCATCAGTTGAAATTAATTAATTAATTATCCACGAGTATCCGTTCATCAATTATTACGGTTTAAAATGACACTCTTCTACCTTAGTAATAAATTATACGTAATTAATTACATAATTAATTGAGTTTTAAACAATATGCAACAAGCTTAAAAACAAGCTTGACGCATTTAAATGTTAATATCATCAGAAAAGCGCTGATGAACTGCTTTTTTTTAGCTCGTTTTTAGAAAACCTCTACCTAACGATTGGGTATTGAGTGATAGCTCACATTTGAGTATGTTTTAATACCTAAACCTGTGAAGTAAATAGTATTAAGTGCTTCAATAGAAATGACTGTGAGCGTAGCTGTGTGTAAATAGCTGTGAGCAATCATAGCTGCTTAAAATACAGAAACTATCGCGTCGAATCAAACAAAACTAATAATTTATTCATCGAATACTGAGAGGCTTTTACTGACCTAATAATACATTTAAATATATCGTGATACCTACTAATTAATTTATGGAATGAAGAAAAACAAAGTTATAAAGAAGAAAAATGATAAAGAACTATTATTACCTATTAAATTAGTCTCTTACTAGGACATATGTCTCGATATACAGACAATACACAAAACAAAGGCTAGACAGGTAGCATATAACACAAAGGACCTTTCACGTAGTATCGTGACAAGACATATGTGACACGTAAAGGAGTACCTATATTGAATCTCACAAATAATTCAGACACATGACTTCATTGAAACGTGTAAAGGCTCGCGAACATCTAATTCGTCACTGGCTGAATTATCGGCCGATCGAACGAAACGTACAGAGGCCTACACCTAGTATGCGGACGCCATCAAACGATTCTCGACGAGGTAATGAAAAGCACCAATTCACAGTGGTACTACTAGCCTACTCTCTCTCACAGGGGGCTTGTGTCCCGGCAGTGGGAACTGGGAATGTAAATTAATTCACAAATGGAAATTCAAAATAGTATGTGAATAGAAACACTAGTACTGTACATGACATGTTATCTAAAATTCATATTTAAGTACATAACTTTGTTTATCATTTTCCGTTTATGTAAATTAAATTGTATGTTCCCCTACAACCCCGTGGTTCTCCCTAACCGCAGACAATGTCAAGGGCTTAAAACTTTCAAAATTAAATTTTCTACGTAAAATTCGAAATACTATTAAAAGTTGGAGTTTCGTTTCAAACACTAAGGTTCTCGGTATTTTAAAGGATTTTGTTACTTATCTGAAATTTTAAATGGGCGCCAGAAACTTTAATGAACATTTTTAAAATATTAAACTAGGAGAAAGAATAAAGCGACAAAATCAAATTGTGTTCTAGGTCTCTTTGAAAACCATCTTTTATGTAAGCATAGATTCTGCCCATGAATCGCCCATGTGAAGTTTCTTGTTTTAATATAAACCATAACCTATGCCACTATATGGTAGGTTTCTATTAGTGACAGAATATTTGAAACCAGATGAATGAGCCGTAGTTTAGGGGAATACTTCCTACGTCCTTACTTAAAAACGTATTCATAACACCACGCCTGTAACCCCAGTAAGGCGTACACCTAAAGTACACCCACATTTCGCAAGTTAAGTTTAAGTCCCATGTAATAGAGGGCAAGCCTGCCATTCACCGGGCACAAATCTAGACTCCGTGACTGCTTCTGAGAAATTCCTGAAGGCAAAACTCAATAACACTTTGCCCGACCCGGGAATCGAACCGAAAAAACGAGCAATAAGCTGAAAAACATTTTATAATAATTATTTCCCGTCCATTGCTTACATAAAACAACAGAAAAGAAAACAATATCCTTACATAAAAACCGGTATCTTTAAGCTATTGTACTCTATAGCGATATCGAACAATACTTGTGGGAAATAACCGCTTATTGTATTTTGACGCCCCAAGGCGTTATATCAAAAACAAATTCACGCCTATTTCGTTAGACTTCTAAACAGGTATCGTTAGGTTTCCAATTTGTAAGGAAATATCGGGCTCTTTTGATATTAGAAGGCCTATTTTTAAAAATGTTTTGTGCCTCAATTTTTTCTTTGGGGTCTAAAAGGTATTGTTTGTGTAACCAACCGTTATTTTTTGAAATACTGGTCCTTTTTTAAATATTTTATAGTTAAGAGGACTCTGTTGCTTTTGATATTTTCGATTTTATCTCTCATATTATTATCTGGAATCGTACTTACTATTTGTAAAAGACCAGCGCCTCGCCCCCTTTTCGCAACTCTTTTTCGACTTGACAAAACATCGTTTTTTGTCGTAATAAGTAAGTTTAATACTAGTGTATTAAATACATAAACCTTCTGGAATGATTCTTCTTAATGATAGTGAAAATTTTAATCTTCAGGTTAAACTGCGTTTGCCTAGGACGGTTCGTGGATGGGCGACCACCCATTACATACCGAGTTTCCTCCGTGCCTCGGAAAACACGTTATCTGGTCGCGGGACTCATAGAGGTCGCGGGACTCATAGAATTACCGTGACGACCCTGGAACATAAAGGGCTACTGAAGGACACCGTGGATTTTAGTCAGTACAAGTCTGACAGTCCCTCCCGCTCTGCCCTGGGTGGGAGGACACATTTGATGATTTTACCACGTCAAAAAAAAAAAAAAAGCCGTTGGTCCCGTCTGTCATTTGTAGACCTTTGACAGTCGTTACAGGTAGTCAGGGGCCGAAAGTCTGACAACCAGTCTTACCGGGGGGTATCGTATTACCCAGTACTAACTGGGTTGTGGAGGTCAGATAGGTAGCAGCTCTATATAAAATACTGTTATTCAGCTGCATCCGGTTAGACTGAGAGTCTACCCCAGCATAGTTGGGAAGAAGCTTGGCAGATGATGTGTTTAGAAGAACAACGCGATCACACAGACAGATACGAAAACAGATTAAATGTCAAATATAGAAAATATAAATCTCTCTCCAAAAAAGCATTTTATATCGCCTGTTCGTAATTTTGTTCACGATTACCCAAGCTGTCCAGCGTTTATTCCTCCAGCAGAAACTGTCGTTACTAACTTTTTTTTACGGTCTACAGGAATCTCTTAGTGTTATGTCCCCCATAACAACCAGTGGGTATCCATGCCCAATTGATTTAATGCCCAAATTGTTTTCGCAGAGGTTTTTATATCTGCATTAATTTAATGACTCTGTAAACATCCACTAATAAAGATGGACCCCTTTTTTTCTTATGACGCCTTCTCTCTAATTCTCGAATGGCCAAGCCAATGTTACAATCCTGGGATTAAAACTTTGGTAACTATGGTAAAATAGGTACTATGTAAAAAGTTTCGAACGAACAGTCTCAAATCTACGCTCAGGCTTGGCCATTAAAGCTGTCATTTATTTTTACGTCCCACAACCATTCTGCTGGATGCAAAGGTGAAGGATAGGATGTTGTGGTGCAGCATGGGGGAAGCCTATGTCCAGAAGTGGACTGCGTAACACTGAATTGATTGAGTTGACACTCATTCCGTACTTCTTTTTACCATGCCATAGTAAATACAGAATTTTGTCGTAGTATCCCACTGCGGTGCACTTAAATACACAGGGTAAAGTACCTCTCACCCACTATATCATTTCAGTAGTAAGCGCTATGTTACTCAATCTGCGGTATGTTAGTCTGCGACCACTAACGGCCCACAAACCCCACGTGGTGGCATCTCTCCCCTTGATTGTTCTTTGTAGTGGTTTGTATTGCAGGTCTACACTGAGAGGGTGTCTCTCGAGTTCATAAGTGTTAACCTTTTGGTTCAGTTGGAAGCTTAGTTACCGTTGTAACTTGATTTTAAATAATAACTTATTTTCTTTATATGGCAGCATCATTTTATTTTTGTGCCAACGATGTTGAAGTCAGATAGGCAGTCGCTCTCTCTGGACTGGAAGCCGACTCCAACGAAGTTGAAAAAAGGCTTTCAGATGATGACTTAAAGGAGGTAAATCCGAAATATTTCTTAACCCAAGTATAAGTAGACATGAGTTATTTGAAGCACGTTGAATTAAAACAAGTTAGTTACTGCTTACTAGAGTTTTCATGATAATATATCATTACTGCCTGTTTTGAAAACACCACTCTAAAACTAAATAATACTTTCTGGGTGCATATTCCCATCTCAATCAGTTGACCACTATCGACAGTAATAATAATTGTGGGTCGATTCATCAGCGGCGCGGGTCCGTGAGCAATCAATCAGTTCACCGCGGGTCGGTTGAGGCGCTGACGTGACTGATTGCTGTACCTACACACATAGATACCTGTACTAAACTTAACTACAGTCTGTGGGTCATTTATTCATAGAGTTTTGGTCTAGTTTCACAAATTTGTTGATTCCTTCTTACTGATCTTGACCTAACAGAATCTATGTAACTATTAAAAACTAATCAACTCAGACTATCGCAGTCCAATGCTGGACATGGGCTTCTCCCAAGCTGCACCACCGCACTATGGTTTCCGCCATCTACATCCAGCCACTCTGACCCATCCGCCAGTTTAAGATCTGGGTCCATCTGACCGGGGAATTGCAATACTGCGCTTGTCAATACTTGGTCTATCTACAACCAATGACCCTAAAAATGTCCAAAAGGGTTCCTATCACTGCCAAAAAGTATAAATGTGTATCATTTAATCAGCTGTGCGGTAGGTGAGCAATCTATCCGTAGCCGGGAGTCGGTCGAGGCGCTGACGTGAATGATTGCTGAACCTATTTGTAGCTAACTCAGATGTAGGATGTACATGGTTGCAGCATTTTTAGATAGAATATGTGAAGAATTTACCGCAGCTGTTTGAAAACGAGCAGAATTTTACATTTCATTTATCAAACAAACAGCTACGATAGATATCTATGTATCGGCAGAGGTAGATAGCTATCTGAAAGATGTTCACCAACCAACAAAAGAATAAACTTTTGGTCTGATATTTATATTAAGAACTAAGGATCTTAGCATGCATATCAGGCAAAAAGTTTACATTCTCCTACAATATTGCATCGGTAACATGTGTGGCTAACAGTAATTTTAGTATTTGCAATCAATCAGTTTGACGTGGTACAAATGACCCGATGACGTGAGCGATTGACGCACCTGACGCCCGCAACTTAATACTAGCTCACTAGCTAGGGTGGGGTTTATATAACCATGCAGTAACTAACAATACTACAACTAACAATAGCACAAATAAAACTAGTCCCAGCGGAGTTTGGGCAAAACAGTCTCATCATGACAAGATGCGAAAACGAAATGATCGGCCTGAACTCAAACACTTTGGGTATTATAGATACACAGACATTTTAAATGTACGAACTCGGTAAGACAGCTAGAAGCAGCACAGTCATGTCAAACTTAACTACTTTAAGAAAATATATTTCTTCAAACATGAAGAATACACTGTGCCATCTATCCATGATCTCTAATTACAATTTATGATGTTGGGAGATGAGTTTACGCGTTTCAAAACTTTTATTCAATGTTTAAATTCCTCAATCCTTGTATAGCATATATAAAATTAGGTTACACCGCAAAAACCAGGATTAAGCGAGGACCGATTAATCCAATTTACTGAACTTGATTAATTTAATTATGAAACATGTAAGTTGGTTAGGAAAAGACGTCATATACTCGCTCGAATATGTAGAGAAACTCGGATCCGTAATTTAATTAATCTCTTCAGAGAAACCTCGTTTCATGTTGATTCTGTTCCTCACCAAAGAAAACAGACCGAACGAAGGAGGATCGCCTTTTTCGTTTCCTTCTTTTTCGCTCTCGGAAAATTAAAAAAATATAGTTTGACAGTTGCTTGAGTTCCCGCGCTAGTTTTAAATATCGAACGAGGTAATTGGGTTACTAGTCTTATTGAAAGCTTGCCTTATTTATTATTCAGGTAACGAAACTTGTTAGTTATGTATTGACCATGATTTCGTCATAATAAGTTGGTTATGTCAGTGTTATTACTAAAACCCTCTTAATTAATTTCTAGTCATAATATTTTTCAGCAAATATTGATTTTTTTATTGAAAAGTAATAAAAAGATCAGTTAGTTACCACCGGTATTCTGTTATTTAGACAAAATGTAATCCCCCAACAATTTTCAAGATAATAATTCAAACTATCTCACATAATAAAAAGCCTTTTACAACTACCAATAGATATACCTATTCACACCCATGTACATATTGATAATGCCATTTAACCACATAAATACATTCACCCCTTCGCCCCTTTTCAAAGCTACAAGGGAAATGTTAACAAAATCTTACATTTTCTCTATTTTGTATTAAGAACTTTACATCCGTTGGAATAAAGTGCGAAATTCAGAAATGGCTGGTTATGTTAAACGTCGTTTTCTTGGATAGATACATTTTTTGTGCCCTACAAAATGGCGTAGTTGTATTACATCGTAATTTCAAGCAGCGATCGTAAAAAACCTCGTAAACTTGAGATTTTAAGCAAACGCCAGATAAGCGCCTTCAGCTGAAATATTACTGAAGTTGGGCTAGATTTGCGGGCAAAACATAAAGTATGGTTTCAAGATAATGATAGAGATTTTTATTTTCTTTTGTCACAGAAAATGGGATCAACTTTGTTACTAGATTTATATTCAGCCTGCAATGTTGTCACTTCTGGGATATAAGCTTCCTCTCAATGATGAGTGGGAGTGGGCTATTATCCACCGCGTGGGCCCGGTGTGGGATGGTAGTTACCACATGTCGGTGACTTTTTGATTCTAGGATATCTTGGTTCCTTCACGAATTTTTCCTTCGCCGTTTTGAAGTAGACTAAAAATAGGCATTCTCTGTCCATTGTTAGGTAATACCAAAAATAGATACTATATCACCCGCCCTTTTCTCAACGGTGCCCTTTATAAGTGACTGAAGTAATTTCAAAGGCTAAAGACAATTTCTTCGCCTTCTAAATTTATACTAATAAAGGTAGACTCACACAGCGATCCACAACCCACATACTAAACGTGATGATTATTTTAAACCTAAGATTGAGTTTGGAGTATAATGAAATGAAGCCAGTTTTCGTGTATCACGATTGCAGATATTAGAGATTTAACCATGGCTTTAAGAAGTTTATCAATTATAAGTTCAATAGAGACTTCATCACTTGAGCAGTGCTATACAAAAGAAAGGGAGTCAAGTCCCCTCGCGACTACATTTTCTACAAAAACACAATCATATTTTGTAACAGATCTGGCATACTGAAATCTAATACCAAAATTATGATCTAGATCGCAGTTAGGCCTAAAACTAATTACTATTCCGCCTGCGTAACCAATCTACACGTCATGCGACATTCGTGGCCACTGGGAACTAATTTATTACATTGAATTATAAGCTGTATAAGTAAAATTATATTGGGTTTAGGTTTTAGGTACCCTACACAATGAAAAGTAATAACTATTGGTTTACTCAGATAGTAGTGGAACATTCCATAGCTTCGAATACACAACCTCCACTTTTCTGAAGTGAGTTAAAATAAAATGTATGTCATTTTGCATGCCTCTGTTTCGTTCTCACGTCTCCATGGTGTTAAGTTTAAGTATCGTAAATTGGCTTAAGCTACCACTGTATTTCCTGTGAACTAATAATTCCATACTAGCATCAACAAAACAATTATCACCCAATAATGTTCCCACTACTGGTCCACTTGTCTCCTCGCTGGGCGAAGGAGTGGGCCGTGATCTATCACGCGCACCCAGTGTGGATGTCCCCAATTTTACTGATCGCCAATCAGAAATTTGAAAATCCTGGTTATAAAAGGTGGAAGGGACACCGACCCGCAAACGGTTACCACGTATTCAGTATATCAAGCTAAACCTAAAAAAAAACAGCTGTTTCCACATACACGTCAAAATGTATGGAACAGCAGATTGAAAAAGAAAATTATCGATGAAAATTGTCTGTGCCTCGTCGTCGTTCGTTTGTATGTCCCTTCCACCCCGTATTTCTCCGCGTCAAACCAAACGTAGTATGCTATCGAAAATATCCTCTATTTGAACCATAATATGTATATTACCTAACACACGCTCTAGAAAAGAAAAATGCGAGATATTTTCTTGCTACTAGATTCTTGTCCAATCGCGTATGAACATATTTCCATTAGTTGACTTTTATGAGTCAGGCACGAGCATTAGATAACGTAAGTATATAATATTATACATATTTGATATTCTTATTATGAGCTAGTTCGTGCCAAGGAAAATAGTCTTACAAGAAAAGCTAGAAGGAAAAATGGGTTAGACATGTTTGAGTTCACTATTTTTATTTGGTTTTGTTGTTGATTTAATTAAGACAAGGTATAACGCTCATGCATTCGAATTAATGTAGGAAAAGGGTATGGACTTATTCGAATATTTTCTGTTTCTTACAATATTGTTCTTGTATTCTTTCAAATTTTGCTACAATTATTTATTGTTGAAGGTATTCAATTCCATTTAAGAGGACGAGAAAAACAAGAGAGCCTCTTGTCATAATTTTTTTATAAATACCAGGGAGATATTGAAATTAGAACTCAGACAGCTACGCTATAGGTATTACCCAGAATAATACAAAATTAAACAGAGTATTGTCAGTAGTAGAGTGCCTTCTAGCTAATTTCTGTAAGTTTAAACATACTATTCGCTGAGTATTTAATTACCAGAATACCTGAACAATAAATTCGCAAAACACCCACTTCCCAGAATTCAAATTCTGTGTATCAAAAACATATACACACACACATATACTACTATTATGAATGCGGAAGTAATTCTGGCTGTCGGTCTGTGTATTTGGCTGTTACCTTTTTACGTCTTAACTGCTAAACAGATTCCATCTTTGGTAAACTATGCTCCCCTCTTTGGTCTAGTGGTCGCCTAGTTGGTGGTGGTGATGGTAAACTAGTGAGCACGAGGTCCTGGGTTCGATTCCCGGGTCGGGACAAGTGTTATTGGGGTTTTCCTTCCGGGGTTTACAGGCGTGATGTTATGTTCTATGTTATGAAAGCTATGACTTGGGTTAATACTTGGAATACTTTTTATCCCCTTAGATCATTTCAGGCCTCTACGTGAGCGAAGCCTAGCACAAAAGCAAGTAAAATATACAGGCTTTAATTTATCGCCCATTGAGACGTAAATATAATCATTAAATTCGCTTTATTAACCAAATGTAGGCCACAAAATGAACGAAAGTTTAACCGTTTGCCGGTTTATCGGAGTTTCTGGCCCACTAGCTCGAACACGATCGAAGGAGCGCGCCAAATGGTAACAGATTTATGTGTTTATTTTTTGTGGCCCGAAATATTTCGATGAGAAACTTTGTGTTTATAGAGTGTGAATTATTAGAAGGGTGACAAATGGCTGTTCGGTTTGTGGTTTGTGACCAGCCCTTTTGTTAATGATGCGTGCGATTCAGAGTGAGATTAGGAGAAAGAGACCAAAAACTTTCCACTGGAACGAATATTTAATTATGCTTATCTAAATTAACATAAGCCAACGACATACACCATTTTCTTTCGCTAATATTGAAACTTCGTTTGAATATGAAAACCCATCATTGTGTTGTTTTTGATGGAAACGATGTAATAAATAGAGATTTAGTATGTAGGTAAGATTTTCCTACGAGCTAAATGCCTGATTAAATACTAGAAAAAATAAAATACTTAGAATAGAAGCTGCATTGTAAGTCTCAAGTACTAGAAAAGTGTACCTAATGGTTTGAAAATCTTTTCTTCTGAATGGTCCACGTTGGCATATTTTTAAGGCTTTATTGACTATTTTAATGGATCTTTACTTTGCTAATGGATTTCGCATTATTATAAGCTGACTAGGAACACTTTAATAGAAAATAGATGGATAGGTATTTTATTACAATTACTTTGGAGCCAATCAGTAGAAGTGAACGAACATCAGCTCTTATAAACTTACTGGTTTTCCTTTTTAGACTGAATTTGGCAGCTTCCAATATTCTCATTACTGTCCTGCCCTTATTTCAATCTATTGAGGGTCGGCGCATCATGTCTTCTTATTACATACTTCTCTATTACTCGTTATCTCTGTAGTTTCCTCTTTCTAGTCATATCATTTTTCACACATTCCATCTGTCGTTTCCTGTTACGTATTGGTATTCTTCAATACCTCACTATATTAGAATTTCTATTGCAATAGTCTCTATATTGTTTTCTGTGACTACTTTTCGTTATATTTTGTACGATGTCATTTAATTTTGAAATTTCTAGCTTCTTCTGTTTTATTTTTCCTCTTATCCCTTTTGGCATTGAATTTATTCTAACGATAATCTGCTTTACCCACATATCCAATTCTTTACAAAACCGTAATTTTAATTTGCATAATGACCCAGTAATCCCACCTGGTTTTAGTATCAATTACTAATTGGTTTGACCAATGGAATGTAAAAGCAAAGGTTCGGATAATCCGATTAAAATGAAACATATTTCAAAATGGCTACATATGATATCTCGGATAATTGAATTGAAATCCTTTTGAAGCCATCTGATACGAAAATAATCCGTAAATTTTACAAATTGTGATATTATATAACTTAATTGAATTTTACTTTGAAATAATTATAGAGACCTACGCTGCTGAGTTCATTATTGTTCTAACATCTAAAGGTCATGTTATGTAAGGATTTAGTATACCTATGTTTCTAGGTACTATGGTATCCTTACTTAGTTTGCTGATTACGTAATCAAGGTTTATGTTTCAAACTCAAACTCTTTATTGCATTCATGTGTACATTTAGTTGTTACATAATAATATAAGTAAGTTCCAACATGAAACCCGGAACAAAAGGCAAGCACATAATTTCCTAGACTTTTCTTATTAGCCTATCCACCGATGACCAAAAAGTTCAAAATTATATTTGGTCCAAAACTCGGCTACACAAACTCCGCTCACTGATGTCCTAAGCTCATTAATATGACTAATAAAGCGCGGTGGAGCCACAGCTTCAGAACAAAACATAGGAAGGAAAAATAATACAGCCATCGCAATCTAGCGTCCCAACTTTAATCTCCGGGAATTTCTCCAACCACCGTTTCAATCGCCTTGAAAAATAAACAAGACCAACTCGACCGACTGAAAACGGGCTCCAATTATCCCGAGGAGACATTGTGGACCCAGTCAATACACCGGTGTTTATCTCCGCTGCAAGTGAACGAAGATTTGCTCAGCAGCTTTATAGACCCTCAAGTGTTTTCCACGGAATCATTGTAACCGTGGAACCGAGATACGAAAGCTTTACCTAGTGTTTGCTTGCTGATTTTTTTTCATTTTGTCGGAGATTTATTTATTGGTATCTTCTAATCGGCTTTTTTGCGATGAGAGGATGAATTGGGATTTTATCGGATTTTCGGGATTACAGATTTATTTGATTTGTGGAATACATTATATCTGTTACCATGTGACCTTCTATTATTCATATATTTGATTATCAACTACAATTTTGTTCAGCAGCAGTTTCTATCTACACTATCAATAGTCGAATATGCATTCAAATGAATCATCATCCTTCTGCCTAGATTATTTGGGGTCGGCAGAGAATATATTCCTTCTTACAAAATGCATACTCGTAAGTCAGTGTTCATCTTAGAATTCTACTTCTTTCTAGCTATCCTATAATACCTAGTAAGTGCTTAGTAAAACTGGTCGAGTAAAGTCTCAACTAAACAAACACCTACTTCTGAGTAGCTTCACACCCTGAACTACATTCCGAAGGTCGCATCTCTTGTGTGGCATCAAAGCCGGCGGGGCATTGTCACAAGTCCTCTCCTCTTTGTGTTTATGTGAACAAAACGCTTTGTTCGTTGATGTCATTATTTTTCACTCTTTCACCTCTGACATGGCGACATTTAAGTGTAATTTCACGAATATTTCGCTAAAGGATTTTTAGGCGTTAAGGCTTTTACTCGGTCGGTTTATACTTTATGGTTAACATTTTCGTTAGCATCTGTTAACGTTTTCGTTACGAAAAATTAGATGATTATGTCTTTCGTCTTCCTAAATCACGGTGAACATCTTTCTTAGAATCATAAATACAATTTTCAGCACAGTGAAAGCTACATTGTAAAGTTGCCAACAATCTCAAATGCCAAATTAAAGTTACAAATTGCAGACTTGTTTAATGCAACACTCCTCAATCAAGACCCATTAATCGAAATTAAACAACCAATTGATTTATTTCAACACCATTTCTAAAATATCCAGTTTAAATTCAAAATCTAATATTATTTCTTGGAATTGTTCCACTTGGACTGTTTTAACATAATTCTGAAATTTCCAACTTTAAAACAATCGGAGTTGATTGAAATTCTACTTTCATTTTGTAAAGAGAAAATTTGGGAGCGCCCTAGGTGTTTTAAAATTGTTTCGGCGGAGAGTAATGATGAGCCTAATTATGTTTCTGTTTAAGATAATGGGTATATAAAAGGCTTTCAGAAATTTTATTCGGGAGGGGAAATATTTTCTTAACGTTAGATAATGAAAAAGGTTTTACCTACCTGAAAAATTGCGCTTACTTTTGTTGGTTTACATAATGCGTAGGTAATATGTTTTCATTAGAGAGCGACGACGTAAGCAGGAAAATAGCACATTGAACGGAAAAATACAGGTCGTCTGAAGGTCACATGTAAAAGTTTTATAAATTGAGATTGTGCCTATCAAATTCAAACAAAACCTTCAATATTGAAATTTTGTGAAGCACCTCACATTTTCCAAGTACTCTATTGTTTGAAGTTTCCAGAGTTTCTTGGAACTATCCTTAATTAAAAACACTTTATATATAGGAACAACTTTGTTCGCAACATTGCATTGTTATAAATGTTCTTTTTACAATCTCGCCTTCCTTTGCTTTATTCTTACTATATCTTTTATTGACAACTTGCAACTGCATGATTAGCTTTACTATTTGTTTCAAGGAAGTCGTAATTTCTTCTTGATTGAATCTTAGGCAATCAGAAAATGCAGCATTTTCTAAATATACTGAAAATATCATCGTTGGGTATTAACAGATAGCTTTTTTTTTTTTTTTTTACTTGTGTTATTGCATAAGGTTTGTTAATAAAATACCTATAACATTTATTAAATCGTCTATGGGTACGATTTAGGTGAAAAAAATTTTTTTTTGTGATGTTACAAAATAATTTTGTTAAACCTACTTTTTGAAAACGACGAAATTGGCTTTACACATTGTTAAAAAGAGAACGTATCTAAAGCTATAAATAAAAATCCGGCTTTTTGTTAGGAAACATCAATTAGTGAGAGCCGACCGAAAAATTCGATGGCCTTTGACAATCATGCAACAATGGCTGATAGCGAACGCTATTAATTCGATATCGATCGCGAACAAATTGGGCACTAATTGAAAGTGATAATCGGAGGTGGGTGTGGGGTTTATGTGTTTTACAGTTGAGTTTTAGGTTATTGTTTTACATAGCTTTGAATTTCTTAGATATACAACGTGTAACATAATAAACGCAAGACCTCCCGTGTGGTCTCTCGCACCATGAAACTAAACATCTTTTGTTCTACGGGTTCTTGAAATTGGCAAAAAAAAAAACTTTCTATAGGAACGGACGCAATCAGCTGATCCACATGTATGGTAAAACTAAAAAAAAGTTATGATTTTCCAAAAGTCATAGAACAAAAGTTGTTCAGTTTCATGGTGTGAGACACCACACGAGAGGTCTTGCGTTTATTATGTTACACGTTGTATAGGATATCACTGGATTAGTTCAAAGCGGTCGCTTTGAATATGGGAGAATGGAAGAAGAAAACGTGTCGCGCAGACCCCAAGTAGAATGAGACAAGGACAGGAAGATGATGATGATGATTAGTGTCCGCTTATGAGAACGGGTCAGCTTATTTCTTCATCAGGACATCCAAGGGCATTCCCTTCTCACTGTCAGAGAATGTAAAATATTGTATACTTATGATGTTAGTTCTTTTTTGCACAATTTCATAATCATTGCTCTGTACTTAATCTCTTCGTCTCAAAACTTCGCTCTGATTGCAAAACTGTTCTTCTAAAAGGTCTACACCACCACGTAACGACGTATAAACCACGTTTTCGCAATTGAACTAGTAAAGTCTAACGACATAACACCCCAGATCCTATCAGATGCATCTCTAATTACTGTAAAAGGTGACAATTCACCCCCTTGTTCAGCAACACCATAACACTTAACAGTCCAGACTTTATCACCCTGTCAATTGCTCACTTAATTCCCTCACACGACTAAAACGGCGCAGATAAGGCCAAACACGAATTATATTAAGACGGTAATCAAATAAACGACTCAGAATTGGTACGTAACGCGGTGAGGTGAATGGGGTGAATAGGGATGAATGGGGGTGAATATGCCTGAATGGGGTGAATAGAGACGTCGATAGCGAATAACTGGTGCTGGTGAAATGGCGCAATGCGGGGCGTTTTTGTCGCCATGGATTTAATATTTTTTTCTTGAACGTTCGTGGGTCGTTCATGTTCAAGGTTGAACGTATGTGTCAGCTGAAAGTTAATAGCGGTTGGGGTTTGAAAATTATGTTAGGTTGAGACGTGACTCCGAAGGGGCGAAGGACGACCGTTTTGCGGGTTTTGTCTCGTAATTGTGATAATTCAATCATAAAATGAGAGGCATTTGTTCAGCATTAGGACACAAAGGAGGCAAAAAAGTAGCAGAGTCGTACACTCTTGGCGAATTTATACACCATGTAAAATTAGGTAGTTTTTCACACACGTGTGGAAAGTTACCTGTTTTAACCTCCGTTATTTTTTCGCCTAATCAAGAAAAAAAATGTAATCGCTGAAGTAATATTACGTTGAAAGCTTAGTTATTTGTTGAACCAACAAAAAATGGGGCCAGAAGTAAAGAATTGTCCCTCCGTAATTTTATGTGCCCACAACACGCAATATTTTACTTAACCACGAAGCACGAATATTAAGAATGAGGAAAAGTTCTTTACGTAACTACTAGTATACGAAAACAGGAAAATAAATGTGGTTGTAGGTCAGGTACAAATATTGTCGTCTCCTGGGCAGGAAGGAAGGATAGATAATGAGGAGCGCTATAAATCAAGTACCTCAGCTGGCTTTAGCAAGCTGCTCAGGAATAATTATCACAAAACATATGAGTAAGAAAAAGAGGACGAAAATGTCTTAACAAATAGTTATTCAAAACTTATACTGCCACTTACGGATATCTTCCGTGATTGTTCATTATTTTGAGCTCCCGATATTTCGACGCTGTTGCAAGCGCCATGGTCGCGGGTTGAAATAGTTATTCACCATATTCTACTATCTATCGACATCAGTTCTATGCAACTGCAACAACTAGTGTTAGCCTGTGTAAACTTTGAATTACTGCAAAGAATATAAAACCTAACCCATTGAAGACTAAAACAATTTCCGGTTACACTTTTTTTACTACAAAATGGGTCTGTTCTGTACCACGATCTCGCCTGAAGAAAAACCATGGAAAACTTCCTGACAACTCTTTCAATATGCAACGATGAATATGGACTGACTGAAGACATATATAAAAAGACAACACAAAGGCACATAGATTTGGTTGAAGTGTTGGGTACACTTCAACCAAATCTATGTGCCTTTGTGTTGTCTTTTTATATATGTCTTCTGACAAATCTACAAAACCACAACTGTTTTCAGTAACCTGACCAAAATAAACAAATTAACCTGAACCCTTTTTTCCAGGCGAACGCCTCATCCAGTTCGCGTCGGAGAACCTGGTGACGGAGATCCTGATCCACCCACAGATGAACACGCTGATGCAGTGCATGCGCAACCTGCTCAGCTCCTTTACACGACACAGGCACCTTGTGCACGCCGGATATACATTCGCTGGGAACGGCTCCTGGATCATGCAGGTAAGTGAAATATTGGTTATTGTAAAGATCTAATATCCAAATGATTGCAGAAGTGCTTTGCAAAATTAGACAATTATGTTAATGGTACAATAAACGATAAAGGTAAAACGAAAATTCCAAGACATTACCCATCCACGACCCCGCACTGGTCCCGCGTGGTGGACAACGACCCACTCCCTCTTAGGGTAGGAGGTGGTCTTATGGGCTGATTTGGCATTACACAAATAAAACAAAAATCTTTAGAAGACCTCATAACAGTTTCATGAGATTTCATCTTAAGTTAACGGTAAAATCCTACAGAATTTTAAGAAGCCATTAAATAATGGAGTTAAGTGCTAACAACATTAAAAGCGTAGAGTATAATTATATGAAAACTTAGTATGACTTGTTGAATTTTGAAGACCCAACAAATAGTTCCCACATAAACACCTACAAAATGCCGACATCACTCCAAACGCATAAAGGAAAGACCAAACTAAATCAACATTTATGAATACTAAAAGCTTCCTACCCACAAGCCGAAGTCAGCAGAGAAATTAACGTATTTACGTCACCAATCAACGGATCCGAATCAAAATGGGACGCCATTTTGCGACAAATTAAGGTACATTATCAAGGGAACGACTGTAATGTAATAGAATACTCTGTTCCTATTAGGTTTGTCTAAATTGGAATTCAAAATGTACTGAGGATAATTCGGAGTTTGGTTAAATTCGAAGGAGGTTTATTAGCTTACAAACCTTTATTTATTCATGAAGATTTTGTGGGGGCGTGGGTAAGATAGCAGCTGTTCCCATCATGTTTGGAATTACATAATTTTAAGTACTTTTTAATGATACATCTGAAAATATGCATGTACAGTCACGAGCACCAATATGTTAACACCTAACAACCTTTAAAAGTGTTTTTCTCCTAGTGTTCTGAATACATGACATGAACACATTACATGTTTTTACGAAAATAGTATTTTGGAACTCATATTTTTATGAAAAAGATTCTATATCCAAGTTACAATCGTTATTTCTTGCAAAAATTGCTTTTTTAGGAAAGTATAAACATATTGGTGTTCGTGACTGTACTGATGTACTCTTCTTGCAAATATGCGTTTAAGACGTTCTATTATGCCAATCTTTGAAAACTAAAAGCTGACAAAATTTATGAAAAAGAAACGATTTACTAAAAAAAATCAAATGAAGTAATAACGATATCTTACTGATGAAATGAAATGTGGGTACAGTAAGCCACACCTCTCTGGCTCAACCTTCTGGGAAACAGACTTAAAGTTATGTTAATTGAACAATGTTATCCAGAATTTAAATTGATGACGCACTAAAAACGCCTATCTTAAAACAATTTAGATAAAGTAAAACTAACGTAAGTACGTATAGAGCGAGCTAAATTCTTCACTCCCAAAGTAATTTAATATCGCCGTTATTTGAACACTCAAGTTTCTTAATTGGATAAAGTTTTTATTTATTTTCCGCGGTACAAAATGTAACAGATGAAAAACAAAATTCGTGGAGCTAAAGATTAAAAAAATATCCGTTGTATTGTTGTTTGTTCGAGAGCCGAAACATATGCTATTTTTGAGAATTGCTTGGGATTTGTTACACTAAAAAGCTGTTGAAGAATTCACAATTACTTAGCACCAATCACGGTATATTTAACTAATGTTAGCTAGTTGCTATGCGCTTTTTTTTCATTTAATCCAAAGTGCACTTCAGCTGCATCGAACACTCGTGTTTGATTACTTTTCTCTCACACTATCCCGGATTTAAACTACGTTTCATTACCTCGACCTGGCTCCGAAACTACTCCATTTGATTTAGAACGAAAATGCGAAACTGATTCGAATTTCAATTTCATTCGGACAGAAGTTTTTTCATCCTGTATTTGAATTTAAAATAACGAATTTCGGAATGGATTTTCGATCGCGTAAGCTCGCTCTTTCGCGAACGTGCTATGAATGGACGTAGACTCACGTTGAGTGACATTTTCCTGCGAGCGACGACGGAAATTAAAACTACAGGGAAACGTCGAACAGGAACACATTTCATAGCTGCATATTATAGGATTGGTTCGTGACGGAAGGGGCGGATAAATCGTGATGTTCTAAATAAAATAAACATGAAAGAAACGAACGTAATGTACGTATAAACGTACAGACAGATAGACTCTAAAATGTGTTCTATCATCGAAAATAGCTGATATTATATGAAATATATTAGCAACTTTACAGCAGATCCCAATTTGGATGTATGCTGGGTTTGACAATGGACTCGTCGTGATTTTATGTTTAAATAAAAATGTCTTACACTGAATTTATAGATTATGTTTGGCAAAACTACCTTATTTAAATTACTTAGCAGTCAATCTATATCAAACATACTTTACTTCACTTTGACATCATCTGTTGATAATTATATAAAAATCGAATGACATCAAATCAAAACTTAATTATCAAAGTTTCAATGAATTTTTAATAAATTCTGTAAGTAAAAATGGAAAGAACAAGGGCAATTAAAAACACTTACAATAAAAACAATATTGAAAACGGCACTCTCTGAAAATTAATTAATTCCCAGCACATTGACACGGCGTTCAAATAATTTTAATTAAGCGCAGATAATGAAGCTTAAAAAGCGAAGCTACCAGCTGCACGGTAATTAAATAAGCGAGGACCGTAAAAATGTTGGCTTTGGAACAATCGCCATTGTACCCCAATGAAAAACTGTAATCCCTTTGTTGAAAGAATGGATTATGTAGCTATCCGTGAATAGGAATACTGGGAATTGTGAGGACGAGGGTGGTGTTAGAGGATTTTGTGGAAATATGGGGGAATATTGAAGCGGTAATTAATTTATTTATTTATTTAACACTTCAAGCACAAAGTACAGAGGCGGACTTAATGCCATAGGCATTTTCTACCAGTCAACCTTTGGGTGATGCAGAGACAAACAGTGGTAGGTGTATAAATCTGCAAAAAAAAAATTTTTAACTAAGATAAACTACAGGGATATATAAAATACTATAACTAATAATGAGTAAGACAATAATGGGTGAGACAATGGTGATAAAGAAAGCAGTGGAAATAATAGTTGTTTCAAATGGGAAAGCAAACTAGAGAGAAACGCTACTGATAAAAAAAAATCTTTATTGTGGCTTAAGTGGCAATCGCTCTCATAGCATTTAGCGTTAGACGAAGCAACTCTACGCAAAAATTATTGCTGGGAAACGGATTATTCTTTTTGGGGTAGAAAATCACGGTTTACATTAGGACTCAAGGGAAGGCAATGAAACCCTTATATGGATGGGACAGGGGTCATGGGGGTATTTAAGTAAAGTTATAACATTAAAAAACTGTATTTAAAAAAATGTTGGAACTTTGACCTAGAATATTTCCGTAGCTAGAAGGTATGTCCAGAATGATCCAGAACAAAAAAAATATCGCAATGACGTGTAGAACAAGTGCCTTTCGGCTTCGAATATAAAGGGTGTAAAAACACCACCCTTAAGGTGGTGTTTTTACACCCTTTATATTCTGTTTGGTAGATTACCTCAAGAAATTACTAATTTGACATCATCATCGTCGTTCTTGCTGATAGATGTCACTTTGTCTATGGCCTCTCCATAAAATGAATACAAAGAAAATTCGGGGCAAAACGCTCAAACATTAGAAACTCTGCCTAGACGAAGACATTTAGGTTTATATCATCACCAAAGCTTCCACAAAAAACGAATACAATGCCGATATTTTTCTCCCAATACGTGCCACTTAGATCCTTGTAACAACAGACACTAATGACCCGCGTTAGACACATGTCACGCTTGCTTGGTCGCTAACTGCTTCTACTGATCTCTGGGATACTATTGGAGCCATACCTAGGGCTAATGCTATTTACCTACGTTCTAGAGCTGACTAAAGACATGACTTAAGATGTGGTCATATGTGTTAAGATGTTGATCATAACCTGAATCAAATCTAATAATAAGCAGTCGCTCAATTTAAAATACTGGTATTCAGCTGCATCCGGTGAGACTGAAAGCTGACCTCAAGATAGTTGGGAAAAGGCTAGGCAGATAATGATGGTCGAAAGTGCTACTTTTACTTGAGGTCCTGGGTTTGATTACGAGGTTAGGCAAAGTGTAATTGGGTTTTACCTCCAGACCACTATTCAGTACTAGCCTGGATTCTCGATTTGCGTCCAGTTGAAGTGAATACGTTCGCCGTTTTAACGTTGAGAGTTATTTATATAGATAGTTCATTACCGAGATTTAAACAGTACGGGCGAAATGTAGGTGTTACCATAAATTATAAAATCATAGATACACCTTTGCCCCGACTATCGGGGACAGAAGAAGGCGGGATTTCGTGTTATCCCTACTATCCCACAGATGATTTTCCGTAGTATCTTTCCACTGCATTATGTACTTTTATCTTAATTAATTGATCTTAGACTAAAACCGGGACCGAAACGTGGTCGCTCACAATGGGCCTCATCAGAAGGCTGAAAGTCACCCAAAGGGCAATGGAGAGGGCTATGCTCGGAGTTTCCTTGCGTGATCAAATCAGAAATGAGGAGATCCGCAAGAGAACCAAGGTTACCGACGTAGCCCGAAGAATAGCCAAACTTAAGTGGCAGTGGGCAGGGCACATTGCTCGCAGAACGGATGGCCGATGGGGTCGAAAAGTTCTGGAGTGGCGACCGCGAACCGGAAGACGCTGCGTTGGAAGGCCTCCCACTAGGTGGACCGATGACCTTGTAAAGGTTGCAGGGATCCGCTGGATGCGAGACGCACGGGACCGGTCAATGTGGCGACACTTGGGGGAGGCCTATGTCCAGCAGTGGACGTCTTTCGGCTGAAATGATGATGAAATGATGATGAGACTAAAACCGCCTCGTTAGTCTAGTGATCGCAATCGCGATTACTGAGCATTAGGTCCTGGGTTCGATTCCAGGGTCGGGCAAATTGTTTTTATTCTTATTCTTTATTGCACACAAAAAAAAAAGAAATACACACATAAAGTTAAAGTTAAGGTGTTATTAAGTTTTTCCATAAGAAATTTCTCAGTAGCAGTCACGGAGTCTGGATTTGTGCGCGGTGGATGGCAATAGGCTTGCCCCCTATTACTTGGGCCATAACTGGCGAAATGTGGATGTACGATTAGGTACACCTCTGCCTAACCCTTCGGGGATTACAGGCGTGATGTTATTATGATATATAATTGATCTTACTAACCCGTATTTCGTTGTTGCAGGACGGGACCTTTTCCCTAGCTGACTTCACTGATGCTTACCAAGAGAACGAGGTTCAGCGCGTGATTCGCGCTTACGAGAACTCGATCTCTATTGATGTCCACTGCTCCACTAGCGGTGGCGGAGAATGGGCCAAGCTCCCTGAGATGCCCTTCGTCAAATATTGCAAGATTAGGGTCAACCCTACTGATAAACTCGACACTGGCTCTCAAGCCATCAAGGATTTTATTGGTAAGTGTTTACTTTACTTGTTTATGTTGAGAGGCACACGATCTTGTCCTGGGTAGGTGGTAGGACATATAATGTGATATATTCCGGTAATACGATCCAGTGAAATAAGTGTCTACGCTGTTGGTTATGCAGACAAAGCTACTTGTGGGGTATAGGGTCACATACAAAACTAACTTATTTTACAATGTGAACAACTTTTACTATGGAACAAACTCTTAAAATATGGTTTGTTCTCTGTTTCAGACATTTCAATCCCAAATTTTATAGAACAAGATATTATTTTTCATATTTCATGCATAAATTATTTCCAGGTATTTCTTATGAATATTATAAAAGAGGCCTTTGCCCAGCAGTGGGATGACACAGGCTAACAGTATCAGTATCAGTATTATAAAAGGTCTGTGCATCATTCTTTCTAAAAGTCAAATTCAACAAAGTTGTCCGATTTCCTCGAATAAGGATCTACTACTTGAACAGAATCTGTCCAATTACAGTACTAGGTCAGTCGGAAACCTTCCTTAATGCAAAGATGGACGGAATCAAATTGAATTTATGGTTTAATCCAGTATTGAACTAACCAAAGTAAGATTAGGCCTCCTTAGTATTATTAAGTTAGCTTGGACGGGAAAACATTCTAAAGCCTGAATAAATAAGTTTAAAATAGTACCTTAAGAAAATATTTTCTTAACATTGTAAACAAAAATGCTGCTACGAATATTGCAGTTGTAATAGCACTTTTTGAATGTTTTTATTTACTCTGACTGAAGTACGAAAATAATTAAGTATATTTCTGAAAATAGTTGAACAGTAGAGAAGTATGGAAGAAGAAGACATGCTGCGCCGACTACAAATTAATTGGGATGGGGCAAGAGAATGGTGATACACTTAATGCAAATGTTTCTGTCACTAAATATTTAACGTATTCAAATTAATATCCATTATGTATTCCATATTATACAACCAACTATTTATAAACTAGACAGAACACAAACTAGGTTTGAAATTAAAATCTTCTATCACGAATTCAACATTAATTCGCACAACAACGCCATTCTAATTATTATTCTATATAAATTACTTGATAAATATTCATCTTCTGAACATAATTGAAGTAAATCCAGTGTGATTACTAAATCAATATGTTTGTATTACATCTAATCCAGTCTCGTTAGTAGTCGTGTCAGTTATGTTAGGCTCTAGAGCTATCGATCCAGTTAAATTTAGTGCTGTGTTCTTAATGAAGCTGTTTACTTTGTCAGAGTATATGCATACATGTACTGTAGTAGATAGTGTCGTAATATTGCGTAGTATATTGCGATGCCACTTTACCTGGCGGCGCTATTAGATGTTATTATAATCTTAGCCCCGAGTGTGTTATTAGAGACAGGTATAAGCAGGTACCTGCGTGATTATTGATCAGTCCTTTTTCTATCAATACATAATGCAAGCCAGGTTTTACCGAAATAAACGAAAAAAAATGTATCTGTTTTAACATAACATAAAAGTGTATCTTCCTTAAAGTTATGGTCAAGAATATTTACATAAAATATCTGTAATGCTAAGACGAAATGGTAATGGATAAACTTTTTTAAAGCTGAGGGTCTAAAATCACAAAACTTTCCGCCATCAAAAATGTTTGTAGCTAGTTACTCTGTGTTATAATGATTTTGTTATATGAATGAAAATAATAATTCAAAATTACAATTTTATTATATGATCTGTACAGTCGATACCTACCCCAGTTTTTAATCAGGATCTAACTTCGTTACTAAACTGAAACAATACCCAGAAAGCAAGAAACCCACCGACTCCTTCCCCTCACACAAAACTGCAATTAATAAACCGTTAATTACTAACCATGAAACTTCACAACTGAAACTCCTGCTATTTGGCTTCAGCACAAAGTTGTGCAACAACCCGCACGAGTTTGTACTCAGTTTGTGCCATTCGCAGTGCACTAACGATGCCGCTTGTGAGAGGACCTGGTTTACTGGCACGTGTATAGTGTAGGGTCACCTGCTTTAAGGGTAGGATAGTCTTGGAATATTTGTATTGACTGGCAAGAAGAGACGCCATATTTAAAGTCGAAACTTTTAAAAGATAATATTTATATTCTTATTCTTTATTGCACACAAAAAACAAATATACATACAAATTATACAATAAATAAAATAAAAATAAGTTAAGTTTTACAAATAAGTTCCTAAAAATAAGAGCTGTGTAACAATGTTTTGGCTAACAAAAAAGTACTCTGTCTCTTATCTAACTTAAAAAAGAATATAAATAATTGCTTTTACTTTCAGTTCTACTTTAATTTAAATTATTTAATCTTATTGCCTGGTAGGAGATATTATGTGAAACAACTATTTTTTTTAACATGACGTTTCCTCCACTTTAAACGAAATTAAAGAATACTCGGATATTAATCTTATAATTATTACATTTTGCCGCAAAGTCCTTTTGACTGGTACTAAGAGACTAAATCCAAGCTTTTAGTTCACTAAACCCCCAAAATCAAGTTTAAAAACAAAGCACATTTTCGCTCTTACATCTCTAATATTAACTCAATTACCTCTCTTACAGTAAATTAAATTTAGTAAGCAGGTTTGAAGTGTTAACGGTAGGTGTCTGAGTGTTAACTTTGTCGGCACCGCTTACAAAGGGAGGTTAATCCTTGTAAATATTTAACGGAGGATTCCCTTACTCAACGCTGAGTGATCTTGTTACGAACGGATTGTATTTGTTTTTCTGGAGTAATTTAATTATTTTTAGTTTTGAAAAAAGGTCCTCTGGTTGGTAAAAAGAGAGTGTTTTATTTGGGTTTCTTGCACGTGTATTTTATTAGGTTAAAAATAAATCAGCTCAACTAATATAAACAGTATTAGCCTATTCCGTTGGAATCTACTTTAAAAATAAACTATTCAAAAATCCAACAGCTTTGAAAATTACTTGAATATAATCCCAACAATTTTCCTGAAACAATGGTCACCCTATCATACAACGTGCACAATGCTGGCAATGACAAGCGGTTTGTAAACGGCAAGCAGATCAGCGTAGCGCCGTAGACAACTGCTACGAGTTGCTACGCGCCCTCTACAAAATAGCTACGGCGTAGCTCTCAACAGTGCTTTTATAATGTTGTGTTATCATTTTAGTTGTTGTTGGTTGTTTAATAACTAGAAATTCCCGTGTTACTTAACACCTATTTATTAATTAGTATATTGCTTAAATACGATAATGTTATTTTGGAAATATTTGTGTCCGATTAATTTGGTATTTAGAAAGATGTGTTAAATAAAATAGAAATTACACACTTAAAACTTAAAAAATAATGTATTATACGGATTTTATTGTCCCATAAAGTTACTAATTGTCTATAGATCAGAATGTTAACTGTTAAAATTAAAATAGTTTCGAAACTACTATCAAAGTTATAATACAAAATTAGCACTAAATTGACAAAATTTTACTGTTACAGGATTTTAGTTAGATTGTCCAAATTTTAGTACACTCCTGCCATTAGTTTATTACCTATTAACTATGAAAGTGGGTAAGCTGCGTGTTCCAAACTATTAAGACTTTCGTATTTAAACCTAAATTAAAGTAGAAATAAGTCTAAATTGTAGGTTTTATTCTCGTTCTAGATAATTATACGACAAAAGTATTTATTAGACTTTAAGGCTTAGTTCTTATAATTAATTGTAAGGGAAATTTTATTTTCCCGAAGTATGTAGCTGATGGTAATATTTAATAAATTCAAGACTCTATGTATTTACTCAACTAAAATTACTGAGCATAGTCAAACATTTTGAGTCTCTCATCCGTCTTGTGGTCACAAATGCTACTGCTGTGCATGATATATGGGATCGATTACAAGGTTAGGCGAAGAGCTATTGGGTTATTTCATCAAGAAATTCCTAGGAGTAGCAAAGAGTCTGAGTATGATTCTAGTTGATGTTAATAGACTCGGCCTCGATAACATGGGACTTAGACATAACTTGGAAACTGTGGGGGTTTTATTTTTCTTCTTCTCGAATCGATACCTAACTCAGAGTTTGTCCGACCAGTACGTAGCGACCTGGAAAATTCTATCGTTTGCGTCATTCAAATTCTGGAGGGTGCAATTAGTTGTGCACTACGGGCAGGAGAGGTGTGGTATATCCTGTGTTGGGGCTCCACACTCGCATTGTGTCATTGTCGCATTATTTTTACTTAATCTTTGGTGATTATAAATGTAACATGATTAAAAAAAAAAAATCACAACCACAACTCTAAAACCATTAAACTCCACAAAATAAATCCTTTTACAAAAACAACATAAAATTGCGACCGAACTCACTTCCACATTTACCTTTTAAAGCAACAACGCTCATTTTAACCCTCTTCCTGCAAAAAGCAGTAATAAAAACTCTTTTGTTGACGCACAGTGAGGTCGGTTGTCATTCGCCAAGTTAGTCGGTACACCCGCACGGTAGCATGGTACGAAGCTATACAAATACTGTGTCGAGTTAATTTGACGTTCACGAGTTGCAAATTGTTCGTAACACTGAAATTTGCTTGTGGGTGTGTGGTGTGAGGTACGAGGGAGAGCAGGAGCAGGGAAATTGTAATAGAATTTAGAATTGGAATTTTATTTACATGAAAATTAAGTTCGATATGTCATCCAACAATAACAAACATAAATGTATGCATTATTGGCTTTTGCCAGCGACTTCACGCGTTTTGAGGAAGGAAATTATCCCACGGGGACGTACTACCGGGATAATAATCCTATGTCCTAACCTAAGTCATGGTCTACTTAGTTATGAAGATTGGGGGTCAACTTTTTAATTTTATTTTTTTAATTCATGTTTTTAATGTTCTAATTTCCTTTAAATACCTCTATGACACCCGTACGTCCATCAGCACAATATTTTGAGTGCGTTACATTGAGTCCTACCGTAAAACGTGATTTTTCATCCCAAATATCACCCAAATATATTTTGCGTCGTTACTTAATTTGATGTACAGAATGACGGCTTCATGAATGGCCCATTTACACCCCGTATAAAAGCCATGTAATTTATAATATCGTTATATTTTTTTTAATACAGAAATAGCTGCTCATAGAGTAATCGTCTATCAATCACCTCATCAAAAAATTAACAGTTAGGATCCGGAAGCATCGACTGCTTCCTCTTTCATGATAATACTTAACGAATAACATAGCTTACTTAATAACTTTAATAGTTAGGTAACTTATTGGTGGTTGGTCAGCCAGCTAGGTGGTCGTATCAGGGCCCCTGATACGACCACCTAGCTGTCTAACCTGATTCCGGGCTGCCCAGGGTGCGACGGACGTTTACAGCTAAAGGAAGCTCCTCCTATTAAGAATCAATATACTCACATTATTTATGCATCACTTCTCAATAGATCAGAAATTGCACGACACATTAAATAACAACAAAAAACACTCAATGTTTTCCTTTATCCTTAAAATGCCGTTCCTAAATAGATTTACTTCAAAGAAATCAGATTTAACGAGTAAATCTCATCCTCCTACACTTTTCCTTTGATTTTATTTCGAAACCATCTCGAACCTTCGACTTACAAATAAAATATAAAGCGTCCCGAGGTCTTCCTGTTGACGTTGCCTTCACAAGAATAGATTTTCTTTGAAATATTTTTCTTCACGTCTGCAATATCGTTTTTATTAGAAACACGATTCCTATTTGTGATTTGCTTCCGGTGTACAATATGAAAAAACTTAATGAAATAATAGGTTTTTCTAATTACGAAATGAGCCATCTTCCATGGTCGAGATCTATAAATGTTACTTAGCATACACATACGTTGGCTGAACGTTATTCTTGGCACGTTTACAACTGGAAAACTACAATTGCAAGATTTAAACGGGAAAGTGTCCAAGTAAAGCATATGCTGAGTGATTATAGTTTGTTTTACAGTCTTTCGCAAAACCTGTACTCAAACTCAAAGCATTTATTTCAGTTAGACCATGACAGGCACTTTTGAATGTCAAAAAAAAGCGAAGCTACAGTCACAGTCACAGGGCATAATAACTTGTGAAGGTATTGTAGTTGCCCCTTCCAAGGCGTAGATCTCTATGGAGAAGAATGGGCAAGAAACTCCATGGACACTCTTTTAAATCAAAATATTGGAGATATTAATACTACTTGAAGTCCATCCCCCATACCCCCCATCCATTCGCATACTGATGTTTTCTGATGTTTCATTATTAATATTCAAATTCACTCCCTCCTCCATCAGCTTAATGCTAAACGATCCTACATCACTCATTTCCTCATTAAATTCAACACAAACTCCAATACTCAAATAATTTCCAACATAAAACCAATAATGTTGAACATTGAACATCGCAACAAACTTGCTACTCTCAACTTATACATATTTAGTCGTATGTCGGCTGTACCCGCAACTTGTTACAACTTTAAATTGCTTTTACAACTTACACCTATCGGTTAGCCGTTTAAAGTTTTATTGAAACGCTCAACGTTAAGCATTTTGATGTTTAATTTTAGCATACGTTTTGGTAAAGAGGGAAGTTGGGGGAAAGTGTATCAGACTACTTAATCTTCAATTTTCTGAGTTTAATAAGCTCTTTATAAGAACGAAGGATAATGAAATTATGATGGGCAGAATTTTAGAAATAAATTAAACATTTTGTTTTAAAAAAACTTTCAATAAAAAGAAGTGGAGAAAATTCGGTTTATCCATCAACATTGAACGCGTTTAATAAATCGTTGAGGAGTCCATCGTACGGAGGCGTGATGATGTGGATCGTGAAAATGTACTGTCACCGGAGCCAAAGGTGTGTGCAAAATTTCAGCTCAATCGGTCGGGGGGAACTGGTTTGAAATTCAGTTGCTAGATTTGAACTAACTAACAAGGCAATTTAAATAAAAGCTTATAAACAAAACAATGCTTACAGTGCTTTTGCTATAGTGGTTGAAATACTAGGATCCATATCATTATAATCTATATCATAACAATAGAGGACGGTAGACAGTATGTGATTATAACAACATTCTGAAATCACCAATCTGTTTACACCAACTATGGTGTTCAACGCAATATAGCCGTAGTAACGTGCTATTGTGTCAACTGTGCGGCTTAATTTTAAGCCGCCAAGCAATTTGTGCTACAACGATATACGAGACACAATAGATTTTCTATTATTTCTACTGCACGGTGTTTGATGAACATAAAACTGAAGTTAACTGGTTTCACACTCTGCGTTTCTTTAGAAAACATATAGCCCACAGACACTGAAAAAGGGCAAAAACCTACAACTCCACTTTTAATTTAAAGGAATAAATTCAATTGAAGACACATCATAAGAATCTATTAACAAGAGCTAGAATTTAAGACAAGGTTCCCTCTAAATTCTGTCTCATCAAAATCTAGTAATTAACAAAGAAAACTTTAGTAGCAATAACACCCAGAACTTGACTACGACACTTAAGTCCGCCATCTTAGTCCTCTCATCAAAGACATTACATAAGATACATTAAAGCTATCGTCTGTATAGTAATATCTTCAAGAGGGTTCGGACATTGTAGGACAATGGTTTCAGTTTGGGCACTAACGGTCTAGCTAGACTGTGATACTTACAGCCTGTGTCCTCAAGTAGGTTATGAATTGTTATAATAAGGCTTTGTTATAACCGTACTGCGATCGCCAACCCGCCTACCAAGCGAGGCGATTATTGCAAAAAGCCCCCTTTGGGGGAGGCCTATGACCAGCAGTGGACGTTTTTCGGCTGAAATGTTGATGATAAAGGCTTTTTTTTAATTTAAAAAAGTTTTTCTTTTAATTTTATTTTTTTATTAATTTATAACTGTAAATACAAAATGGTTTAAAAAATAAATAAAGGTATTATTCTATTTATTATGTTTGCTTTACATTTAATAGAATTCACAAGTATAACTTATCTATTAGTTATATATATTTACTATTACAACGTTTACTTATACATATATATTAAGATGAGCAAACGAATCGAGAACTTTCACTAATAAACATCATACGATCCACTAGACCAAAACTCCAACCATATCGGCGCCTATATTGAAAATATATAAAACCATTATAAGTGTGTATTGGCACGTCATCCCAGGAATTTTCAATAAGCGCATACTGGGCCGGCCTTACAATAGCCAGGCCATTTTATTGTTTACCCACACAAACGTGTGCTCTAGTCCTAACCTTTGATCCGACGAAATTAAAATCTGCCTATATATTGATACTAGAGCCTCGGGACAATGTGGACCCGAAACTAAAGCCTGGTTGTCATTATTTTAGGACAATATATGATGAAAATTGAAATTGGAAATTTGTAATCCTTTGATAAAGTTTGATGAACGTGGTACGTCTTTGTTTAGATATTCTGGTGTATTTTGTAAATGTTGAACATGGGCTTGCGAATAATTGGGAAAGCCTGGTGTGAACCTGGATGATGCATTAGTAGTAGCAGTAGTACGGACATAATTAGGTATCTCTTAATTATGTCACATTGCCCTGTTTACCTAAACTGCCATTAATTCAAGAGCATCAACTACACGGAAAATAATTAGAAACATCCTTGAAATTAAGTGTGTCCACTCAAGCGTGGCATCACATCGACCACCGTCGTTCAACTTTAAACTTTATCATACAGGGTGTAAAGTTTGAAATGCGTTGATAGCTGCTCAGGTGAGAGAGTTATTAGGGCGGGTAGGTTGGGACCTGGTCTTTGATTGGGTCGGAGTAGCGGATGCAGGCTGTTAGGATACGATCTAGGTCATGGAAGCTTGTTAGCTTCTCCTTGGTTGAGCTAAGGTTGCTTAGAAAGTAGGTTAGTTTTGTTTTGACAAGATTTATGTAGGATAAATTGTTTTTAATGAAATTAGTTGAGGAAAATGTAAGCTTTTCGATAAATAACTTCTGAGGGATATAACTAAGTGAAAAGGCATTACCTACGAACTAAACTGAATAACAAAAGACTGAGAGAAGTGTAGGTAACTACAGTGTGAAGGAGGGGAAAGCTGTCAATGTGAAGAGAAATGATAGTACATTAAAGCAAATCTAAATTTGTATGTTAATGAAAAAGTCCCTTAACTCAAAAATTTAATATCAAATCTTATTCAAAGCAATTTTCGTTGATAGTTCTTTTTACCCGACTGCGGCGAAGCCCAAAAGGAGGGTTATGTTTTTACGTTTTAAAAACCCATTTTTTTTCATAGGATTTGCAGTCCCCCCGTTTCGCCCGCCATTCTCTTGGCCATTCTTTGTTTATAAGTAAAAAAATTACTGTTGCTTTTCACAGTGTTCTACGTAATCCATATACAACGTGGTTTATCAAAGTCGTCATCATCATCCATATCTTCATCTTCGCCCACTGCTGGGGCCAGGCCTCTCTTTGCTTGCCCCAGTCTCCACGCTCCTGTTCCAGCCTCATTCATTTCATCAACCTTTCTCAAAGACACTGAATATTAATCCATCCTTATCAAAACCACCTGCACTAACTTAATCCACCCCATACAACAACTACAAAGATCCATTGACAAAGCATATTCCTGTATTCTAAATTCCCACCCCTATTTCTATAGACATAAAGACCATTCATGCTAAAGCAGGCTATTCACTGCACTGCAGTATTGTGCTGTTAAAACCCAGTGAATACTAGGATTTAGCTCAAATCTCTGGGAGCATAAATGTTAATAGGGTCTTTTATCCCCTGAACGCGTTTCACGGGTTATTTTCTCTTTGTTCACGTTGATAAATGGGCCATATTTTTGTTAATTATTATTTAAATTTTAAAATCTTTTGTGCGAATATTGTAGTTTATTGGGTGCTTTAATGTTATACGCTCTGGTTTGGTGAATAGTTGTGATAACGGTTTTTATGCAAAACATAAATTGATTTAAAAGTGAAGATCTCTGATTTTATTACCAGATTTTTTATTCTTCTTTTACGATAAACATCATCATTCTTCTCCAACCCTTATCACAATTTATTTTTAAACAAAATCTTCTTTTCCCATACTTCTTTTATCATATATGTCATCCTTCAAACGCGATACTTGAAAAAAAAATTAAAACACGTCTTCTTATTTTTTCTTAAAGCTCAACCACAATTTTAAATTACACATAAATATGACCAATTTTACACCAAATTTTATCAACCAACTTCAAAATTCCTGCTAATAGCAGAAAAAATGATAAAAAAATCTTCTGAAACTCCCAAAACATCTGTCTCGTTAATCCTTCGTTAATTAGTGATAAAAATCTAATTAGAACTTGGGACCAAGTTTTAACATGAAGTGTTCGTTTAATTAAGTTTCATAGCATACAGTTAGAATTACTGACCGTTCCTTTTCAAGAATTTTAATATGAGAGCAAGTTAGTTTTATGGTAACGCTGAAAATAAAAATGTTGTGAGAAAAGTAGTCTGAATTCTTATGTAATCTAAAGTGGTTTTCGTTTTTAATAAGAAGATAGGTAGCGTTTATGTTAAACCTAATAATTTTGGGAAAATACCTACTAGACGCCTACACGACTACATATAAAAAAATAGATAAAGATGGAAAAACAAATGCAAAACTAGAATATTTCTAGTACTTGTGTACTAGAAATATTCTAGTTTTGCATTTGTTTTTTACCATATTCCGGAAGTTAAACAAGACAGTAATAGACACTTTCACACTTTCTTTGTAAATGAATTTTGTGACTTTAAAAACAAAACATTTTTCTGACACTCGACTACTGGAGAGATGTCTTCCATACAATCTTACAACCGGTCAATATTTGACGAAAAGAGAGGTGACATGCAAGAAAACAGTCAACCTCCTGGCTCTGTATCGAAAATAATTTGCAAATCATTATGGTACGAGCGATTATGGTTGCATTTAAAATAATATATTTATTTTTACCTTTATTATAAACAGCCAGGCCCTTATTCTTAACAATCTAATACTTTACGTGCATAGTACAACCTAACACAATTTTTTAAATGCCTAATATAACCAATCTAACCTTACCTCTTCTCCACAGCATACCTGGACCCCTACGTAGTGCCAGCCAGCCTGGACCAGCTCCTGGTGTCGAGCGACGTGGTGGGCAACATCAGGTTCAGCCACCCGACGCTCTACGTATTCCCCGGAGGACAAGGCGATGCTGCGCTGTTCGGCATCAATGGATTTAATATGCTCGGTAAGTGGCTTTTGTGAAGTAAAGGATCGACAATCGGTCCTTGTGGGACGCCGAAGGGAAAATTTTGGTTGGTTGCTCATGATTGAAGACTGATTCAAGAGTAAGAGGATCACTGCGAACAATATTGGCTTGGTTGCTTTAACAACGAGGAGTGTCTGCCTATCTGATCTCCACAACCCAATTACTTTGGGTAACGCGATATGTATCGTGTATTTTTCAATTGTGGTCACAGTATAGGTCCTTAGGAATTGGGTTAAATGCTGTGTTATTACTGTGGACTTATTAGTAACAGCGAATCCCAAGTAGTGTCCCTAGTATTCAACAATATAATTTATTTAGGTAACCCGGTGCGGTTATAAATATTGACTATTTTATAATAGTAGAAAATTTTCTCTCAAATGAAGAAATTTTGTTACACATAATTTGAAACTAACGAAGTACCTTCGCCTTAATTCCATTACAATGTAACGTTACCTTTACAAATAGCACGACGTAGGAAAACTCCCAGCTACCAAGCTCCTCGTTAATCTAATTGATAAATTCCACTACGGGCAGCAAGACGCTAATGTTGCCTCTGGGACTCCACCTTTACTGAGGAGAAAAATCGAGTTAAAAATAAAAATAACTTAGTTCTTTTCCCCCAAGTATTACATAACCCAGCTGACTAAGGTTCGGTAAATACAGTGCCCGGTTCACCACGTAAGGCCGACACGCCTAGGCGCCTCAGGCACTCAATGCGGATTTTTTCGGCTGTTCGCTTTTCATTGGCGCGCTGCCAAAACTCCTCTCTTGGTTACATTGGCAAGATTACTCCGTGTACTTCGTTCAATGTTGAACCTTTTACAATTTAGTTGTACGAGTCTTTTGTTGTTTTGACTGTTTATGGTTTCTCTCTCTCGCATTTGGGTTGGAATTGTTGGAAGAAACTGTTGGAGCTTTACTGCGTGGTAGCTTGAATAATATGTGTCTTTTGAAAAATGTGCGTCCTCATTTTGTCTTGAATATATCTTGAACTGAGAATTGAGAGATTTTTTATGATCATCATCATTCTCTCGCCCTTATCCCAATCTATTTGGGGTAACTTCCTATTCCATACTTCTCTATTAATTGTTTACTCAGTAGTCACTCTCTTTCCAGGCATGCCATTCTTCAATCATTGCAATGGGCGCACATTTCTTTGGACTTCCGTTACTCTTGTAGCCATCCACATACATACTCAAAACTTCCTTGAAGTGAATAAACTCCTTCATAGAGCCTCTGCTATAAGGTTGTCCTCTCGAATCCACTTACTATATCCCATATTGTCTACATAGTTTCCCACAAAAGACTACAATTTACAAGAAAATTCCTCAACCAATTGACTTATAAACGTCGAACCTTGACACAATCTCGAAGGCAGTACAGCCACTTAGAAGTTGGTACTGTGCCAAAGAAATATTGGTTGTCTCCGGTACAAAGACGCTCGAGCGTTCGCTGATGGCCTGTCAAATTCACAATGTTATATTGTTTGTGGAGTTTTGGATCGAAACGTCTCGGTATTTAGATAATTGTTTTGTTCTTTGTTGTTGTTATCTGCTATGATTGTTTGTTTGAAAGTCTGGGATGTATTGAAGTCAAATTGTGTCAATAGCATTGTCTGCTTATATTAAAATTATTATGTTTATTTAACTAAAGATTCCTCTACTTTCTTTGGATCCTTGTTAAAGGATCATAATGGTCTGAATCGTAACGACCTTCATGGTTCTTGTATTTTTTTAACCGACTTCCAAAAAGAGGAGGTTATCAATTCGACAGTTTTTTTTTTTTTTTACTTTATTGTGGTAATAAGTTGTATCTATCTTCACTTCTACTACAAGTGCTTCTGCATTAATATCCTATAACACAGTTAGCTCCGTCAATAGGATCCGTCCCCGACACAACAAGATTCTTGGAAAATTCGTTGTTTACTTTTATTATATATTCCGAGTTTTAGTTCGAGAAATATAGAACTCAAACATAGTTACATAACTCAATATTCTACAGTTGTAGTTGACCTACCCACTTTGCAATGAATGAATATTTGCTGATTCACCCGATCCATTTCTGCGATTTCCTACATGAGATATTGAGTTTGAATAAAGCATATTTCTGCCACTGCACTAGTAATATTAGATTTAAAATATATTGCTGATTCATTGAGTTCTATTGTCGTATTGAGTTTTCATTTGGAATAATTCAGTTGAAGAACGTTACTTTCTGTTTTCATATAGTTAGTAGTTTCACATAGTAGTTTAGTTTATGTTTACATAAACTGATTATCAGTTTATAATGTACACAGGCCTCCTTTCTTAGAGAGGGACTGGACCATAATCCAGCTCGTGGGCCCAGTCTACTATGCAACAATATCTCTTCAGAATTTATGTCATCTGGTACATATCATTGGGCACTAAAGAAACATCATCTTGTGTTCAACAAGCTACAATTTATGAAAACAACCGCGTGTCACGACAAGTTGTCAGCGTGATGGTATTTTATCATGTTAGGATATGTAGGGATCGTCACGTTTTAGACCTTTTTCCTGACGTGTTGGTCAAAGAAAATTCACTGAGTAGGGTAGAACAAGGCAAGCCCCTACAAACTTTATATTTTGTTTATAATTTTATAGACAATACAAGCGTTTATCCATTGATTCATTCGATAATTTGGTTCATCATCATCATCATCATCATCATCCACAGCCCGAACTCACCCACTGCTGGGTATAGGCCTCTCTTTTCTTGTGCCAATCTCCCCGGTTCTGTGCCATAATAATTTGGTTATTCACATGTAATTCTAAATCAAAAAAGTACTTGTCTCTGAGCGCTTTTCTCCGGCTAATCTCTCACAAACACTTCTAAGTTGTCACGCCAGCGTTTTCTAGGCTTCCTCGGCGACGTCGACGCCAAAAACGTTACAAAACGATTATTGTTTATTGTTAAGCGGTAAATATAACTCAACGTTAATTTTGGACCCTGTTAAATCAACCATGGATCTTTCCTAACATTCCTTGGAGAGACCAAGGAATGTTAGGAAAGATCCATGATAAAGATACGCTTCTCCATAAATCACTATGTCAGTAATGTGATCTTTATACACTAACCTGAGCATAAAATATAGGCTACCTAGATTTACCAGCTGCTAGCTCGGTGAAGGTAAATAAAGTGTGTCCCACAAACAACGGTTTCCATTAACCCACCGCACGCGTCAAGCGAAGAGGGTGCTATCGTGTTACTAAGTAAACACGTTGCTGTCACGCTGTTGGCTGTTGACTTTTCTGCATGACGTCACGTTAACAGGAAAAATTAAGATCTTAAAAGTAATTGTGGAAGTGTTTTATTGAAAACTACTACCCCTTTTCTTTATATTACGTAGTAAAGTATTCTTTGTCCACTTTGCTCAGCATAAAATATAGGGTACCTAGATTTACCAGCTGACGCGAGTTATGTGAAGTTAAACAAAGTGTTTCTCACAAACAACGGTTTCCATTAACCCGCCGCACACGTCTAGCCGAGAGCGTGCTATCGTGTTACTAAGTAAACTCGCCGGGACACATTACTGTCACACTGTTGTCTATTGGCTTATCTACATAACGTCACTCTAACACGAGAAATAGAGCTCTAAATATTACTTGTAGAGTTTTATTGAAAGCTGCTTTAATAAAAGAAAAATAAATTATATTGATTGACTAACTTATTGGACCTATTATTAGTTGTTTGGTTGGTTTGTGTAATTTTCTAACTTTTCTTTTTTTACATTAAATGTAGTACAGTTTTTCCCAAATTAGTGTCTTTGAAATTAGTAAGTTAACACGTTAAAAGTAATTGCGAAAGTGTTTTATTGGAAGTGGTGTTTTTGAATGGAATTGTATAAGTAAAAGAATGTTATATTGATTAGTAATTTTTGTTGGTTCCTGTAAGAGGCAGAAAAAGCCATAGATTATTGTTACATTATTATTGTATTTTCTTACTTTTCTAAAGTAAACACAAACAGTTTTTCTAAGGCGTCTTTGATTGAAATCAATACTGAATTTTTCCACCAGACCAAATAAAATGTATTTTTCCAACGGAAATTATTGTAGGTAGTACCGACACAGATTTTACACAAACAATATTTTACATTAAATCCTATACATACACTGTCACGCCTAGCCAACAGCGGGACAGCGTGTTGAACAAACACCCACAGAACGTGACTGTCACGTTGGCGAGATGGTTTACATTGAAATATTGAAGTTTTGTCTTTGTGTTATAGCATAAGTTACGGGCGCTTTACGTTGCCTTGTTTATTATTAGAAGGATATGTAGACAAAAAAGTTATTCTTTTTATAAATAAATATTTCTATATCAAAATCCGATATCAAGTACTTACCTACATGTCCAACGTGTTCAATTATCTAGCTGCAAATCTCAAAAGAAAATAGTCAACTTCTGTACATAGATTAATGGAATTAATGTATCATCATCCCTGAAACCGAATAATGTCAAGCACATTCTCCTTAGTAGACATTTTCCGGATAAAAACACAGACATACTCCACAAACAGTATTTCCCATTAAGCCTTTTGTGTCACGTCACGGCCGAGAGCGTGCAGCGTCGTGTTACTAAGTAAACTCACACAAGTATAAACACGCTCACTAACTGGCGGTGTCACGTCGTTGGCTTTAAGTCTCTGTGTGTCATATAATAATGTTGGAGTGTTATTAGTTGGGTTTGCATTTCTCTTTGATGTAGTAGGTTATCAGAGTAACACTTTTATTAACGTCATTTTTTGCCTTTCCTTTTGTCAACTACTTATGTTGGGGTTGGCTACCAATCTAGCCGGATGTAACTGAATGCCAGTATTTTACATGGAGCGACTACCTATCTGACATACACAACTCGATATCTTCGTAATATCCTTGGCTATGACTGGTTGTCAGGTTTCTGACCCTTAACGGCTGTCAAATATCTACGTTAATAATATATACCGTTGTCATTTTTAAATAACGGTTTTAGTAGGGGAATAAATGTTTGTTTGGTTTTGATAGATCTATCTAATTTATTTGGAAATTAATGTCCGTTTCTGTAGGCTTAGTTGAAACAGCCCTAGAATCCCAATGTAGTCACGTAGTAAACTGGCCTGTTTTGGTTGTTTGCGGAATATTTTGATGGAATAGTAATGGAGCATTAAGAATATTAGTCTTGCCGCTTTGGAAATTGTATAATGAACCTATTCTAGAACAAAACCAATAATGGTAAAAGCTTTTTGTAATCTAAATTTTTTTTCTGAAAAGGTTGGGTTTTATAAAATAGACGAACATTCACGGAGTTAAATGGTTTATTTTTTTCTTAAAACAACTTTCTAAATTCCAATTTTATTTTTATACCATTCTTCAACCCGTTCTATTTAATTTTTAATCGGCAACACCGTAACACCAGTCAATCTACAACTTTCCCGCCATCTGCAAACAAAATGGCGCGAGGCAGCGTCATTCTCTGTTCAAACAAAATGCACATCGCCCATTCCCGCTCCAATTTATTTTTCAATCAAAAGTCCATCAGACGATTTTATCGTTCTTGTTTGAGTCGGTACGTGTCAATATTTTCTTAGTTGAAGTAGTTTATGGTTATAACATTAGGTAGGTAGCAATATAAGGTTGGTGTGTGTATTCGGGAATAAAATTATATCTAATTATGAAGTATTTTAGGTATAGTAGTTTTGAAGATAAACCAGAAAGCCTGTGGATAAACGGCGGCAATTGGTTTAAAAGTGTTATAAGCGTCTAAAACTAATTTCAACAGGGTTAACATTAGCTGTTCATACCGTAGCCAGACCATTTTTTAATTTTTAATTATGGTTATTGATGAAAGAAGGTGACTTTGGCTACGCCTGCACGATTAATTTCAGCAAAAACGCCTTTAAACAAGTCCTTTAAATAAGTGACATCAAATAAATAAGAGTACTTGTAAAAAATAGCCAAACAAGGTATCTTTACCACAACGGAAATTTAAAAGCATAAAATGGCCAGCACCAAAGTTCCATTAAACTCCGTCAACTGCCAAGCACACATCAAACTGACATCCAATTAAAAACTTAACATTCCGTTCTTTATTTAAATCAGCATCCGAGTATTCGACCTCATTCGACTACATTTCCCGAATCAAAGGCTCATTGGCAGAAACCAATGAGTTCAGTGCCTATAGAAATAAATTAAAAGCAATATGAGACAATGCAAGCCTGATTATTGTTTACAGGGAGCATGATTTCAAATTGTAATTTCGCCTCAGTGACTATTCCGGAATGTTCGAATCCTATTGCGTATTTGATACGCGTTTGTGAACGAGTTTGTATGGCATGGCTTCAATGTATGCGTAACGGCAGACTGTGTGTAATTTGTATGCTGATTTCGGAATGAAAGGGGGGATGAACTGTATTCAGGTGATTAGATTTAAATAGGGCGGTTGTTTGGTGTGAATACTTGAATATGGTTTTGGAATTTATGCGAACTACGGTGCTGGAACCACGTACATTGTGTTTGTGGTTGATTAACACCTATTGTTAGGCGGAATCAGGTTGCTCTTTTTGTTATAGACTGCTGGTTTGATTAAGCCTTTTCAAGTTGTAAGCTAAATATTCATGACCTTTAATGAACAGCTGTAGAATTAATAGCCTCCTTCAGTCTGGTGGTTAACATTTGAGCAATGACCGATTAATTTTGTCATAATGGTGATAGCTGTTTTAAAAAAATATCGGTACAATCCACAATTTTATACTCACTTTTTGTCGCGACACTTCATCTCCCCTTTTAACACACTAGGAAATATTTCCTAGTGTGTTAAAAGGGGAGATGAAGGGTGGTCGTTTTGGGGGTCATATGAAATTTTTAAATTTTACGTTTACCAGCCTAATTTGAATAAAACATTGATTTGTATTTTACAGTTTAGAATGTAAAGTTACCTACAGCAATACTAACGGACTGCATTCAATTTAAAGATCCTAGTTTCGAGGACCCAGATATCTACCATCTAATAAATCCTCGTAATCAACAACAACAATTCCCTAGAGTTAGCTTTTCTGCAGTTGAAACCTAAACACATAAACATTCTGGAACGTTCTAAACACACGCTATCTCCGCGCAAGGGGATGTTAGCAGATGATAGCGCAGTGGCTGTTACGGTGACTGACGATCTGAAGGTCGCGGGATCTAACTCAACCTCGTTTAGCTATTGCAGTTTACTGTTTCGTGAAATAGATGTGGTTTTAGCTACATGCAACTTTTATTTAGACTTTAGTTTTAAGTTTTTTTTCATGATGAAGTTACGTGATCATCTCTTGGAAAAGTAACGTACCTACACAATGCTAGAATTGGCGGCAAAGAGGGTTGCAAATAGCTGCTCCTACTGTTAATTACTTAGGGAAGGGAGCCTATATTAGTGGAAATATAAAGACGGAAGATATTAAGTAATGCTCTTTTACGGATTCAAGTGGCTACGGCACGTCCAACTGCAATGACAGGTTTAGAGTTCCATGTAACTGTATGGAAACGCATCCGTCGACGCTAACGTTGCTACCTGATGCTGCGGTCGAGCGTCGATCGCAGACCGTACAACAGTCGTTTTATCACTGACTGTCACCAACTGAGTGACAAAACGTATCTTCTTGTTTAACAAATGACTATCTCGAAACTAGATGAGAAATACAGCTGTCGCTGCCGTCGAAGTTTTGACGCCGCGGTCGGAGTTAAATCGCTGTGGCATGACGTATCCGTAAAGCACCTTTAAGCACCTTTATCTGTTTCTTAAGTACTTCAAATAACAGTGTTCTAATCAAAACCTTCCCCACCTTCCAGTTGATGGAGGCTTCTCCCGCAAGTCATGCTGGTGGGACTTCGCCCGTCACCTGGACCGCCTGGACGCCGTCCTTTTCACTAGGATCAACAACTGCTCTATGTCTGGCATGGCCTCCGTGCTGCGCCGCAAGGCCGGAGCCACCGTGTACCCTCAGATTGGCCACTTCTTCTGTAACTTAGAGGTGAGAATAGTTCCATTGTTAACTCTTATCATGGATTATCATCATCAAGAGTTGCAAGTCAATGGCTGCTCTCTTTCCAGTTTATAATATAATGGGAAAATATTGAACTTTGTACAGCAACATTATCCTTCTTGGGCTGCGCCAGTCACCCATTCTTGATGTGAAATATAAGTAACCAAACCGACTGGAAAACAAAAAGAAGTAAATTCGAATCAGAAAGGCTTGTTAGAAATTATTCTAATTGGAAATATGTACAAGTATGAAGTATTCCATGTGAGAAAAATGCTGCCGTACTTATAAATTAGAGTTTCAATCCTTAACAAATTCTTCTAAACGAAACTTTTTTAGTTAACGACTGGTTTAATTCTACATGGAATCCGCATACCTTTTGTGACACTTCACCCGTTTTAGACCTAATTAATGAAATCATCATCTCCATCTTCAAAGCAAATCTCTATCGTTATCAAACAGACGGACTTCGCACCTTCAGCTACTATATTCTACATTGCCAATGAGTTATTCCGACAATGAGAGCAAAGTCAAAATCAAAGCATTTATTTCAAATAGGCCAGTTACAGGCACTTTTGAATTGTCGAAACAAAGACAACAATAGCTACAGTCCCAGTCACAAGGCATAAAAACTGTGAAAGTACTGTAGTTGCCTATTCCCTAACGTAGATCTCTATGGAGAAGAACGGGCAAGAAACTCCATGGACACTCTTTTAAATCAGAATACTTTTACAAACTCTTGGTTACATCATTCATATTGAGATGGTACATTATGTGAGAACGATGTAGCAAGATGTGTACGTTAAAAGTGTCCATAGAAAACAAATCAAAAATAAAATAATTAATTCAAATAAGCCGTGGCAACCAAGAGATGACCAGTCACAACTGACAGCGCCCGTTCACGAACATGACGCATGTATCAGCACCATTCAACTCAACTATTTTGAAGGGAACTAAATGATCCGACACACGCGCCACCATCAGCGAGACATTTGAGTGAGCATTAGGCCCATACTCCACCAAAGCAGAGACGAGCGGAGAGGAGAGGAGACGTGCGGAAACCGACCAATCAAATTGGTTGAAATGGACATAGCGTCTCTCGTCTCTTTTGTGATTGGTCGAATCTAGCACATCTCCTCTCCGCTTTGGTGGAGCCTCGGCCTGACACCCTCCTAACCGCCAGGGCTCATTCAAGTCAAGAAAAGACGTAGGTTTCCAGCGAATGACAGCTTTCTAGTACATAGTACTCACACAATATGGGCTATGCGGCTATATAATACAGCAGGGTGCAGGCGCCACGCAGACGCCCTCACAAGGCCGAAACATGACACTACGCTGATACACTTGATTGGACAGGCTGCTTACTGGTTTTGTGCCCTTTAGAATCTAGTAGAACAGATTTACTAAAGTTACTCTGGTTGACCAACTATGCCTTTGCTAGCTTATCGAGAAAATTATAACATTCATACTAGTGTCGGCTTATTAAATATGTTTACTGAACTTATTCTCTTGTGCCGGCAGGATCTATTTTAGAATATCTTGTTTAGCATAATGGACCGATATTGCTGTGACACTGGTCTTCTCTCTGTGATAAGGAGTGAACCGTTGTCCACCACGTGGGCAACTACTTGTCCAGTACGGATAAGTAGATGACACGTCATATCTTAGATGTTTTGATTGAATTAGAATATCACTAGCTGTTGCCCGCGGCTTCGCCCTCGTGAAGTTAGGTAACTGTCCCACGGGATTATACTACCGGTATAAAAAATTATCCTATATGTTAATCCAGGTTATAATCTATCTTTGTGCCTAATTTCATCTAAATCCGTTTAGTAGTTTTTGCGTGAAAGATAACATACATCCATCCATGCATGCTCACAAACTTTCACATTTATAATATTAGTAAGAAGTAAGATTAATAAGAATAAAATATGCCGTAGAAAAAGTATGAGCCAGTGAACAGTATTGTAGCACGGTGGTTAATGCAACCGAAAGCTAAGTAGGTATGGCCCGCTGGGGCTATTAGATATTGATCAAAATTTGAAAATAAACTAGCAGTATGTAAATTAATAGAATCGATGCAGTCTGAATTTAGCGCTCTGTAATCTACGCTAATCAGTGAAGCATAGAGTATCACCTTCCAGTCAGTTTCTCGTGATCCTATACCAAGTACGGCAGCGTCGTTGTAACCTAGTGAGACTAACAAAAAGTTCTTTAAATAAAGTGATTCTGTTTTTATCAAGTGTTCTAAAAACGAGTGATATGATGTGATGTGTCGCGGTATGAATGCGTGGCTAATCAATTCTGATGAGTCTTATTTAGACCAATTTGATTATAAATCGAAATAACAAACTACTTCTTGCCGATTGATCTGCTAAGACTGACCGGAATGATTTTTTAACAAGTCGGAAATACAATCATTCAATTTAAGGCAATGGTCAATTTATTAAACCTGGGTCAAGTTGAATATCGGCTATATGACTGAAATTACGAATCCAGTAATGGATCCGAAAATCAGAACTTGTGACATTATACACCACCTAACGAATAGTTACAAGATTTTAATTTAATAAAACTTCATTTACACGGCGGCGGCTTCAATAACGAATAAAAAAACAATATACTCAATCGCAAAATATCTCCGCTTTCAGGAACGCCGCGCTCTCGCGAGCCCCGACGGAGACAAGGACGTGGACCCGCTGCTGGTGTCGCTGCTGCAGGAGGGCTCCGACATGATGGCCGACCTGCGCCACATCAATCTCAAGCCGCAGCACTGCTACCGGAACCCCGAACCCATCAACTTGTACCACAAAGTTGGACATGGTACGGTTTACTGATACTGTTAGCCTGCGTTATCCCACTGCTGGGCCCAAGCCCAAAGTACTTTATACTATACTTCTATAAACTACTTTAAAAAAACATAACATCACGCCTGTAATCCCCGAAGGGTTAGGCAGAGGTGTAGCTAATAGAACAAACCACATTTCGGGTGTTACGTTTAAGTCCCAAATACAGCGCGTAAGGGACAGCCCTCCACAAACTGACAGGGTGCATTCAACTCCTTATTCTGAATCATATTCCACCGAAATTTCTCTCCAGTCTTTTTTTTTTTTTTTAGTTTCTTTTACTATTCCTTTATTTCAATGTAAAATTACATTCCCTGTACGCAGCACTCCATTTATGTAAATAATATGGCTAAAATAAAAAATCCAACAATGGATGTTGAAATACAAAATAAACGGTTTTGTGGGACATAGTTTTTAAGTTAAGATTTCTGTAAATCGTGTCTTTATAAATAAATAAATAATACTCTAACGAACGACGAGTGAAATCAGCTGTTCAGTTCCTGCCCAGCTACAGAGTTCATCGAACTCGTTGTCGCGCTTGCCGTTCGCTAAGTGCGTTTTGCCACGGTAACGATTCATTGCGTATGAGAAAATAAAACAAATTAAATTTATTGGATTCCCATATCATTCCTGAAATAATTTCTTAAACCGGTCATCTTAGTATGATATACTGAATTCAACCCAACAGTTTGTGGAGGGCTATCCCTTACACTATGTATGTATATGTACTAGGTGGCGAGATTATAATTGCCATCAACCGGGAGCAAATCCTAAGTACCCCTATATTTCTTAGACTAGCTTCTGCTCACGACTTGCCCGCTTGATGTTACTTATTTTAACATATTATACATCCTATGGCACTCAACAATAGTGCGCTCTCTATCAGTGAAAACATTTTTGCAAATCTATGAATAATTGCGGACCTCCTACATCCGAACTTTCAAACCTCTTAGTAATATAACTATATAAAATGTTAATCGTAATAAGATTGGTTGATATGAATCAACTTAGTACGTAAATAGTCTTCCTAATTTAATTCATTGATTCTTTCATTTCAGGAACCTTAGACATGTACGTACTGAATCCGTCCAAGGATTCTAAATACGTTCGTGAATTCCTAAAACGTTGGCACAACAGTGAACAGAAACTATTCGAAGGCGCCAGTGTATCCGGACAGTTCAATTTCCCGATACCGAACTTAGTATCGATATGCGCGCTCCTAGTATGGCGCCCAGCAAACCCTGACGATACGATTACCAGGATAATGTTCCCAGGATCGACTCCGCAACACAAAATTTTCGAAGGCTTAGAAAAGCTCAAACATTTAGAATTTTTACAGCACCCCACTTGCACAGGAAGGCAGATGGCTCCCGCGACGCCACCCGCCACCACAACGACAACTACAGTCACAACTACAAAGACTAGCGCTAAAGTTGTAACTAAATCTAGCAAAGAAAGAAGCATAACTGCTGAAAAGACGAAAGAAGAAAAACTCGTTGAACCAGAACCTCCACCAAAGGACCTCAAGGAAGGAGAAACGAAAAATATTATAGACAATAAATTACTTAGTGAACTCGTAGACGGAGAAGATAAAATGGACTCCATTTTACACGATGCTATCACTGCGAGAATAGAAACTAAACTAGATGATAAGATTGCTCAATACGAGAGCACTGTGATAGACGGTCTACCTAGAAAGAAGGAAGTCAAAAAGAAGGCTGTGGATAAGAAAACAAAACGCGTTGATAAGACTGATGAAGTTAAAGACTCTGTAGTTAAGGCTGATGCTAAAAAAGTTGACGCTGAACCGAAACCTAAAGTAGAAAAGAAAGCACGGGTAGATACTCGCAAATCAGAAATAGCGTCATCAATGACTAGGAGTAAAATTACCCATCGTGCAACGCGGGCCGTTTCAGAAAGGAAAACAACAGTGATCACTGACAAAAAGGCAGTGACTGAAGACAAAAAATCACCTCCAACGACACCCAAAAAGACAGTTGACGCCAAACCTACTCCATCCGCACCAGCGGTTAAAGAAAAAATTAAAGCCAAAACCAGAAGACTGAGCCCCGGTAGCACTCCAGCTAAAAGCACCAAAGAAGCGAAAAATCGCATGGTTGTTGAATCAAAATATAAACAAGCATCACCTAAACGAGACCTTACAGCTAAACCAACTGAAAAAAAAGAAACTAAAGCTAAACGAGAACCTATTTCCCGCCGACCTAGACCTCTATCATCACCAGTGAAAGGATTAAAAGCTATGAAGAGTCCAACTAAATCAGTGAAGTCAGTTAAGGTTGATTCTTCAAAGTTAAAGGGCTTACAAAGAGTTAACTACGAAGATATTCTAAAAGATGCAAAGAAATCTGACGAAGAAACTTCAAAGTCAATTGATGACATGAAGCAGCAAGAGTTAGATGAGCGGGAAGAACAAGAAATTGTTAGAGAAATTGAAGCAGTATTTAACAGGGATAGCGAAGCTGAGGAAAAAATTGAGTTTGTGGGACGATCGGATATCGAAAAAATTACATGCTTGTTAGACGATACTAAGACTGAAACGACTGCCGACGGTGAATTTGAAGAAGAATATTTGATTATTGAAAAGGAAGAAGTTGAGCAATATACTGAGGACTCTGTTGTGGATCGACAAGATAGCCATGAGCATGAGGATGAATTACAAAAACACGCTAAGGACAAACAGGAATCAGAGAAAAAGAAAGATGTCACAGTATTAGAACAGGAAAAACCAGAAGAAACACAACTAAAGACTGAAGTGATAATCGAATCGGAAACAAAACACATTGAATCTAAGGAACACTCAGTGAGTGTTGAAGAAAAACAAGATATTAGCAGTGAAAAGAAAACTTCTGATAGTAAGAGTATTCCCAAACCTAAAGATTCTCTTGAAATGCAGGTTCAAGAGTCTCAACCAGATGAGAAAATCTCTACTACTATCGAGTCTGGCGCAACAACTGCGCCCACACTACCTGAAGATGAACGAATAACTCTTGATGATATCAAAGAAGACCAACAAGTCGAAGAAAAACACATTCAAGAGGAAACGAAGGAAGTAATTCCACCACAAAGCTTAGTAGATACTAAACCATTATCTCTTGAAAGAACTCCTAAACTTGAGGCCATACCAGTGCCTATAAGAGAAATTGTCAAGACACCTGACGAAGTAGCCGACCTACCTTTGCACGAAGAAGTAGACTATAGAACCTATGTAGAAAAGAAAACACCAGAAGAAGAATTCATCAAACGCAAATCGGATGAAATTAAAGTTCCTAAAGACCTACCACTTCTAGACCAGGAATCCACTATGTCTTACAAAGGAATGAAATCAGTTCAAGATGACGTGGTAGTCAAAACTGTTCAAGGCGCGTCGCATCCTGAACTCGTTACTGTGACGCCTGGTTCGGCACCAGAGTCCCCAATGTATCACGAGCAAATGAAAATTTCAGCAATTAAAGACCTAAAACCCGTTAAAGAATACGACGATGCTGAGTATGACTATGGTCAGTATACTGAGAAATTAAGAGAAACCCACATCACGACACTTGATTCACCAATCAAAGATGATATTATTGTAATCGAAGAGATCCCTTGTATGCCCGAAAAAATCCCATCAATACCTGAAGACGTTGAAAAAGAAATTGAGGAAGCTCGTAAGTTGGAAACGGCTGATAAACCTCCTATAAGTCCTAAAGAAGTCGAAAAAATTGTGGCTGACGTTGCTGAAGTATTAAAGTCAGAAAAGAGCTTAGAAGAAATCATGGCTGAGAAGTCACCTTTGTTAAGTAAATCACCTGAAGCCTTCCCAAGCGTAGACAAAACTGTTAGTGTTATTGAAGCAACAAAGATGCTTTTGTCAAGTGAACAAGAAATCAAACATGATTTGCATGAAGATGTTAAAGAAATTAAAACCCTTGATGCAAAGCCCACTCATGAAATTGCAGAGACTATACAGAAAGAAGTGTCACCAGTGCGGTCAATCACATCAGAAGACGTCAGTGAGACTTCAGATAAGACAGTACTTAGTGAAAGTAAGCGAGTTAAACGAGAACTAAGGGAAGAAAAGATCAAAGATAAAGTAGACGATACTAAAGAGATTGCAGAAAAATACCATGAAAGGGTAATTCCGGAAGCACAAATCAGTACGGATATAACTGATCATGCCATTGTAGATGTTGAAGAAGTAATTTCTGAAAGAAGAGTCAGCACAACACTAGAATCAGCTAAGACACTAGAAAAACTTGAAGAAAAAATAGCTGACCTAAAGAGAAAAGATGAGAAAATTCAACAAGATAAAAATGAAATAAAACCATTAGAAGTAAGCGAATCTAAAGCACTTGGAGAGGCTACTCCAGATGTTTCTGAAAAGCGAATCAGCTTAGACGGAGCACAAGTCAAACCAGAAAAGGAAACCATCCTGGAGAAACATGAACAACCTGAAAAACTTTTCAAGGAAAAATCACCTGTTGAGGAGAAACCAATAAGTCCTGAAAAGGAGCCTAAGAGAACTTTACTACAAAAAGCTGAAACGAGAGTAGAAAAAGTAGCTGGAAAGGTATCCGCTTTCAAAGACGAAGTGTTCGGATTCTTTGGCAAAAAAGCTGATAAGAAAGAACCTAGCCCAGAAAAGGAAGTCCCAGAAAAAGCCATAATAAAGGAAACTGAAATGAAGCCAGATGACATCGTGAAGGAACAAAGTCTTGAAAAGGAACTGAAAGAAAAAGATCTAGTTCCTGAAAAGCAGGTTCCCGAAAAGGCAAAAACACCAAGCCCACTCAAGGAAGTATATTCAGAAGAAGTATTTATTGATAAACAACAAGAGAAAAAACCAGTACTATCTATATTTGATGAAATGAAAGAACAGATTGCCGACACAACTAAAGACGTTCTTGACAAGTTGGACTTAAAATTAGAAAAAATAAGCCCTGAGAAAGAAGTCAGTCTTGAAAAAGTAAGTCTAAGTGAGAAAGCGCCAGTCTCACCAAAGCCCGAAGAGAAAATAATTACCCCGGTTAAAGAGACACCAGAAGATATGATTCCCAGTTTAATTTATGATGAAGATCAAGAGCTGGACATTGAAGAAAGGCTGATTGGATTTGAACCAATTGGAAAACCAGAGGAAATCTCCACTACCCAGATTTTGACAATAACCGAGAAAGGTATTGTCATAACAAGGAAATCTATAGTTACGACTATCTTACAGGAATATAGTAACATTACAAGGACAATTGTTAGATACAAAACTACTGTTTTAACAATCGAAGATGATCAACTTCCTGATGGTACAAGAACTGGTAGAACTTACAGAAAAGTATCACTTTCTCATGAAAGGCCAAAGCTAAGTCCAGAAAAGCCAGATGAAAAAGCGCAAAGCCCAACCAAACCTGACGAAAAAGCATCTAGCCCAGTAAACCTTCATGAGAAGCCTGCTTCTCCTGTGAAGCATGATGAAAAATTGTCAAGTTTGACTGATGTAGAAGAAAAGATTCCTAGCCCAACTTTATCAACAGTTTTAAGTCAAACACCAGAAGATAAGCCAAGCTTAATTTATGATGAAGATGAAGAATTAGAAATTGAAGAAAGACTTATGAGTTTTGAACCAACAGGAAAGCCTGAGGAAGTCACAACAATAGAAAAAATAACAATTACTGAAAAAGGCGTCGTAATACACAGGAAATCGACAGTTACGACAATATTACAGGAATATACCAATATAACTAAAACAACATTCAGGTATAAGACAACTGTTTTAACAATTGAAGAAGACGAGCTGCCAGATGGTTCCAAAGTAAGTCGTACCATCAGAAAGGTCTCGCTCGCATATGAAAAACCCAAGCTTATTTCTCCTACGGCTGATGATAAATCACTTAGCCCAGACGAACATGTGACTGATGAAACCCTTAGTTTAACCAAGGTTAAATCATTAGGGGAGAAGGCTTCTAGCCCAATCCATGTTGACGAAAAGGCACCTAGTCCTGTCAATCTTGATGAAAAGGAACTTAGCCCCGTCAAGCCTGATGAGAGGAAGTCAAGTCTAATAACACCTGAGGAGAAAGCACCAAGCCCAATCCATATTGACGAAAAGGCACTTAGCCAAACTAAACCGGATGAGAAAATACCAAGTCCAGGCAAACCTGATGACAAAGCACTTAGTCCAATTCATCTTGATGAGAAAGAATCAATCTCCGCTAGATCTGATGAGGAAGAGTCAAGTTCAATCAAGCCAGATGAAAAGGCACCAAGCCCTGTAAAACCAGAACAAAAGGTAAAGCCTGATGGCAAGGCACCGACATTGATTTGTAATGAAGCTCAGGAGTTAGAAATTGATGAGCTTCTGAAAGAATTTTCTAAGGTTAAGTCAGAAGAACATACTACTGATAAAGTAGAAAAAGTAACTGAAAATGGTATTGTATTTATGAGAGAATCTCTAATAACAACCGTTATTCAGGAATTCAAACATGTTACCAAGAAAATTGTGAAATACAAGATTTGCATTATGACCATTGAAGCTGATGAACATCCTAATGGCTCAAAATACACTCGAGTTATAAGACAGATGAAACTGTTCGATACAAAACCAGACCCCATCCCATTCGAGTTCGAAGATAAATTGACTGAATTCGAAGAAGATTTGCCAAGCCCAGTTCAGGAGAAAGTTTCCAGCCCTGACCAAATAGATGATAAAGAAACAACGAAAGTTGACTCTGAAGCAGGTAGCCCCGTTAAGTCGGAAGACGTAAGTCAAAGCACTGTGTGTGAAAAGCCATCTAGTCCTGTCCATCTTGAGGAAAAGGCACCTAGCCCTGTGAAGCCTGATGAGAGAAAGCCAAGTCTAATAACACCTGAGGAGAAGGCACCAAGCCCAATCCATATTGACGAAAAGGCACTTAGCCAAACTAAGCCGGATGAGAAAATACCAAGTCCAGGCAAATCTGATGACAAAGCACTTAGTCCAATTCATCTTGATGAGAAAGAATCAATCTCCGCTAGATCTGATGAGGAAGAGTCAAGTTCAATCAAGCCAGATGAAAAGGCACCAAGCCCTGTAAAACCAGAACAAAAGGTAAAGCCTGATGGCAAGGCACCGATATTGATTTGTAATGAAGCTCAGGAGTTAGAAATTGATGAGCTTCTGAAAGAATTTTCTAAGGTAAAGTCAGAAGAACACACTACTGATAAAGTAGAAACAGTAACTGAAAATGGTGTTGTATTTATGAGAGAATCTCTAATAACAACCGTTATTCAGGAATTCAAACATGTTACCAAGAAAATTGTGAAATACAAGATTTGCATTATGACCATTGAAGCTGATGAACATCCTGATGGCTCAAGATACACTCGAGTTATAAGACAGATGAAACTGTTCGATACAAAACCAGACCCCATCCCATTCGAGTTCAAAGATAAATTGACTGAATTCGAAGAAGATTTGCCTAGCCCAGTTCAGGAGAAAGTTTCCAGCCCTGACCAAATAGATGATAAAGAAACAACGAAAGTTGACTCTGAAGCAGCTAGCCCCGTTAAGTCGGAAGACGTAAGCCAAAGCACTGTAGAAGAAAAATTACCTGGCCTGATATACGACGAAAGGAAACCAAGCCTTATCACTCCAGAGGAGAAGGCACCTAGCCCAACACATCTTGACGACGTGAAGAAAAGCCCAGTTGGGCCTGAAGAGAGGAAATTAAGCCAAATCACTCCGGAGAAAGCACCTAGCCCAACACACATTGACGACAAGGAGCCAAGCCCAGTCAAGCCTGAGGAGAGGAAACCAAGCCTAATTACTCCAGAGGAGAGGGCACCTAGACCAACACATCTTGATGACAAGGAGCCAAGCCCGGTCAAGCCTGAGGAGAGAAAACCAAGCCTTATCACTCCAGAGGAGAAGGCACCTAGCCCAACACATCTTGATGACAAGGAGCCAAGCCCGGTCAAGCCTGAGGAAAGGAAACAAAGCCTTATTACTCCAGAGGAGAAGGTACCTAGCCCAACACATCTTGATGGCAAGGAGCCAAGCCCAGTCAAGCCTGAGGAGAGAAAACCAAGCCTTATCACTCCAGAGGAGAAGGCACCTAGCCCAACACATCTTGATGACAAGGGGCCCAGCCCAGTTAAGCCTGAGGAGAAAAAACCAAGCCTTATCACTCCAGAGGAGAAGGCACCTAGCCCAAGACATCTTGACGACAAGGAGCCAAGCCCATCCAAGTCTGAGGAGCGGAAACCAAGCCTTATTACTCCTAAGGAGAAAACACCCAGCCCGGTTCATCTTGACGAGAAAGAACCAAGCCCACTGAAGCCTGAAGAGAGTAAAATAAGCCAAATCACTCCGGAGAAGGCACCTAGCCCAACACATATTGACGACAAGGAGCCAAGCCCAGTCAAGCCTGAGGAGAGGAAACCAAGCCTTATCACTCCAGAGGAGAAGGCACCTAGCCTAACACATCTTGATGACAAGGAGCCAAGCCCAGTCAAGCCTGAGGAGAGGAAAATAAGCCGAATCACTCCTGAGAAAGCACCTAGCCCAACACATATTGAAGACAAGGAACCCAGCCCAGTTAAGCCTGAGGAGAGGAAACCAAGCCTTATTACTCCGGAGGAGAAAGTACCTAGACAGGTTCAACTTGGTGAGAAAGAACCAAGCTCACTGAAGCCTAAGGAGAGGAAACCAAGCCTTATCACTCCAGAGGTGAAGACACCTAGCCCAACACATCTTGCTGACAAGGAGCCAAGCCCAGTCAAGCCTGAGGAGAGGAAACCAAGCCTCATTACTCCAGGGGAGAAGTCACCTAGCCCAACACATATTGAGGACAAGGAGCCAAGCCCAGTGAAGCCTGAGGAGAGGAAACCAAGCCTCATTACTCCAGGGGAGAAGTCACCTAGCCCAACACATCTTGATGACAAGGAGCCAAGCCCAGTCAAGCCTGAGGAGAGGAAACCAACCCTTATCACTCCAGAGGAGAAGGCACAAAGCCCAGTTAAGCTTGATGACAGAGAACGAAGCCCAGTCAAGCCTGAGGACAGGAAACCAAGCCTTATCTCTCCAGAGAAGAAGGCACGTAGCCCAACACATCTTGCTGACAAGGAGCCAAGCTCAGTCAAGCCTGAGGAGAGGAAGCCAAGCCTTATCACTCCAGAAGAAAAGGCACCTAGCCCAACACATCTTGATGACAAGGAGCCAAGCCCAGTCAAGCCCAAGGAGAGGAAACCAAGCCTTATTACTCCAGAGGAGAAGGCATCTAGCCCAGTTAAGCTTGATGACAGAGAACGAAGCCCAGTCAAGTCTGAGGAGAGGAAACCAAGCCTTATCACTCCAGAAGAGAAGGCACCTAGCCCAACACATCTTGCTGACAAGGAGCCAAGCCCAGTCAAGCCTGAGGAGAGAAAACCAAGCCTTATCACTCCAGTGCAGAAGACACCTAGCCCAGTTAAGCTTGACTACAGAGAACCAAGCCTAGTCAAGTCTGAGGAGAGTACACCAAGCCTAACTACTCCTGAGGAGAAGGCACCTAGCCCAGTTCATCTTGAAGAGAAAGAACCAAGCCCACTAAAGCCTGACGAGAAGAAACCAAGCCATATCACTCCAGAGGTGAAGGCACCTAGCCCAACACATCTTGACGACAAGGAGCCAAGCCCAGTCAAGCCCAAGGAGAGGAAACTAAGCCTTATCACTCCAGAGGAGAAGGCACCTAGCCCAACACACCTTGACGACAAGGAGCCAAGCCCAGTCAAGCCTGAGGAGAGGAAACCAAGCCTTATCACTCCAGAGGAGAAGGCACCTAGCCCAACACATCTTGACGACAAGGAGCCAAGCCCAGTCAAGCCTGAGAAGAGGAAACCAAGCCTTATCACTCCAGAGGAGAAGGCACCTAGCCCAACACACCTTGACGACAAGGAGCCAAGCCCAGTCAAGCCCAAGGAGAGGAAACCAAGCCTTATCACTCCAGAGGAGAAGGCACCTAGCCCAACACATCTTGACGACAAGGAGCCAAGTCCAGTTAAGCCTGAGGAGAGGAAACCAAGCCTTATCACTCCAGAGGACAAGGCACCTAGCCCAACACATCTTGACGACAAGGAGCCAAGCCCAGTCAAGCCTGAGGAGAGGAAACCAAGTCTTATCACTCCAGAGGAGAAAGCACCTAGCCCAACACATCTTGATGACAAGGAGCCAAGCCCAGTCAAGCCTGAGGAGAGGAAACCAAGCCTTATCACTTATGAAGAGAAGGCACCCAGCCCAACACATCTTGATGACAAGGAGCCAAGCCCAGTCAAGCCTGAGGGGAGGAAACCAAGCCTTATCACTCCAGAGGAGAAGGCACCTAGCCCAAAACATCTTGATGACAAGGAGCCAAGCCCAGTCAAGCCTGAGGAGAGGAAACCAAGCCTTATCACTCCAGAAGAGAAGGCACCTAGCCCAACACATCTTGTTGACGAGGAGCCAAGCCCAGTCAGGCCTGAGGAGAGTAAAATAAGCCAAATCACTCCTGAGAAAGCACCTAGCCCAACACATATTGAAGACAAGGAACCCAGCCTAGTTAAGCCTGAGGAGAGGAAACCAAGCCTTATCACTCTAGAGGAGAAAGCACCTAGCCCAACACATCTTGATGACAAGGAGCCAAGCCCAGTCAAGCCCGAGGAGGGGAAACCAAGCCTTATCACTTATGAGGAGAAGGCACCCAGCTCAACTCATCTTGATGACAAGGAGCCAAGCCCAGTCAAGCCCGAGGAGGGGAAACCAAGCCTTATCACTCCAGAGGAGAAGGCACCCAGCCCAACTCATCTTGATGACAAGGAGCCAAGCCCAGTCAAGCCTGAGAAGAGGAAACCAAGCCTTATCACTTATGAGGAGAAGGCACCCAGCCCAACACATTTTGACGACAAGGAGTCAAGCCCAGTCAAGCCCGAGGAGGGGAAACCAACCCTTATCACTCCAGAGGAGAAGGTACCTAGCCCAACACATCTTGACGACAAGGAGCCAAGCCCAGACAAGCCTGAGGAGAGGAAACCAAGCCTTATCACTCCAGAGGACAAGGCACCTAGCCCAACACATCTTGACGACAAGGAGCCAAGCCTAGTCAAGCCTGAGCAGAGGAAACCAAGCCTAACCACTCCAGAGGAGAAGGCACCTAGCCCAAAACATCTTGATGACAAGGAGCCAAGCCCAGTCAAGCCTGAGGAGAGGAAACCAAGCCTTATCAGTCCAGAAGAGAAGGCACCTAGCCCAACACATCTTGTTGACGAGGAGCCAAGCCCAGTCAGGCCTGAGGAGAGTAAAATAAGCCAAATCACTCCTGAGAAAGCACCTAGCCCAACACATATTGAAGACAAGGAACCCAGCCTAGTTAAGCCTGAGGAGAGGAAACCAAGCCTTATTACTCCGGAGGAGAAAGTACCTAGACAGGTTCAACTTGGTGAGAAAGAACCAAGCTCACTGAAGCCTGAGGAGAGGAAACCAAGCCTTATCACTCCAGAGGAGAAGACACCTAGCCCAACACATCTTGGCGACAAGGAGCCAAGCCCAGTCAAGCCTGATGAGAGAAAACCAAGCCTTATCACTCCAGAGGAGAAGGCACCTAGCCCAACACAAATTGAGGACAAGGAGCCAAGCCCAGTGAAGCCTGAGGAGAGGAAACCAAGCATTATCACCCCAGAGGAGAAGGCACCTAGCCCAACACATCTTGTTGACGAGGAGCCAAGCCCAGTCAGGCCTGAGGAGAGTAAAATAAGCCAAATCACTCCTGAGAAAGCACCTAGCCCAACACATATTGAAGACAAGGAACCCAGCCTAGTTAAGCCTGAGGAGAGGAAACCAAGCCTTATCACTCTAGAGGAGAAAGCACCTAGCCCAACACATCTTGATGACAAGGAGCCAAGCCCAGACAAGCCTGAGGAGAGGAAACCAAGCCTTATCACTTATGAGGAGAAGGCACCCAGCCCAACACATTTTGACGACAAGGAGTCAAGCCCAGTCAAGCCCGAGGAGGGGAAACCAAGCCTTATCACTCCAGAGGAGAAGGCACCCAGCCCAACTCATCTTGATGACAAGGAGCCAAGCCCAGTCAAGCCTGAGAAGAGGAAACCAAGCCTTATCACTTATGAGGAGAAGGCACCCAGCCCAACACATTTTGACGACAAGGAGTCAAGCCCAGTCAAGCCCGAGGAGGGGAAACCAAGCCTTATCACTCCAGAGGAGAAGGTACCTAGCCCAACACATCTTGACGACAAGGAGCCAAGCCCAGACAAGCCTGAGGAGAGGAAACCAAGCCTTATCACTCCAGAGGACAAGGCACCTAGCCCAACACATCTTGACGACAAGGAGCCAAGCCTAGTCAAGCCTGAGCAGAGGAAACCAAGCCTAATCACTCCAGAGGAGAAGGCACCTAGCCCAAAACATCTTGATGACAAGGAGCCAAGCCCAGTCAAGCCTGAGGAGAGGAAACCAAGCCTTATCAGTCCAGAAGAGAAGGCACCTAGCCCAACACATCTTGTTGACGAGGAGCCAAGCCCAGTCAGGCCTGAGGAGAGTAAAATAAGCCAAATCACTCCTGAGAAAGCACCTAGCCCAACACATATTGAAGACAAGGAACCCAGCCTAGTTAAGCCTGAGGAGAGGAAACCAAGCCTTATTACTCCGGAGGAGAAAGTACCTAGACAGGTTCAACTTGGTGAGAAAGAACCAAGCTCACTGAAGCCTGAGGAGAGGAAACCAAGCCTTATCACTCCAGAGGAGAAGACACCTAGCCCAACACATCTTGGCGACAAGGAGCCAAGCCCAGTCAAGCCTGATGAGAGAAAACCAAGCCTTATCACTCCAGAGGAGAAGGCACCTAGCCCAACACAAATTGAGGACAAGGAGCCAAGCCCAGTGAAGCCTGAGGAGAGGAAACCAAGCATTATCACCCCAGAGGAGAAGGCACCTAGCCCAACACATCTTGTTGACGAGGAGCCAAGCCCAGTCAGGCCTGAGGAGAGTAAAATAAGCCAAATCACTCCTGAGAAAGCACCTAGCCCAACACATATTGAAGACAAGGAACCCAGCCTAGTTAAGCCTGAGGAGAGGAAACCAAGCCTTATTACTCCGGAGGAGAAAGTACCTAGACAGGTTCAACTTGGTGAGAAAGAACCAAGCTCACTGAAGCCTGAGGAGAGGAAACCAAGCCTTATCACTCCAGAGGAGAAGACACCTAGCCCAACACAAATTGAGGACAAGGAGCCAAGCCCAGTGAAGCCTGAGGAGAGGAAACCAAGCATTATCACCCCAGAGGAGAAGGCACCTAGCCCAACACATCTTGATGACAAGGAGTCAAGCCCAGTCAAGCCTGAGGAGAGGAAACCAAGCCTTATCACTCCTAGCCCAACACATCTTGACGATGTGAAGAAAAGCTCAGTTAAGCCTGAGGAGAGGAAATTAAGCCAAATCACTCCGGAGAAAGCACCTAGCCCAACACACATTGATGACAAGGAGCCAAGCCCAGTCAAGCCTGAGGAGAGGAAACCAAGCCTTATTACTCCAGAGGAGAAGGTACCTAGCCTAACACATCTTGATGACAAGGAGCCAAGCCCAGTCAAGCCTGAGGAGAGGAAACCAAGCCTTATCACTTCAGAGGAAAAGGCACCCAGCCCAACACATCTTGATGACAAGGAGCCAAGCCCAGTCAAGCCTGAGGAGAGGAAACCAAGCCTTATCACTTCAGAGGAAAAGGCACCCAGCCCAACACATCTTGATGACAAGGAGCCAAGTTCAGTCAAGCCTGAGGAGAGGAAACCAAGCCTTATCACTCCAGAAGAGAAGGCACCTAGCCCTACACATCTTGTTGACGAGGAGCCAAGCCCAGTCAGGCCTGAGGAGAGTAAAATAAGCCAAATCACTCCTGAGAAAGCACCTAGCCCAACACATATTGAAGACAAGGAACCCAGCCCAGTAATGCCTGAGGAGAAGAAACCAAGCCTTATCACTCCAGAGGAGAAAGCACCTAGTCCAACACATCCAAACGACCAGGAGCCAAGCCCAGTCAAGCCTGAGGAGAGGAAACCAAGCCTTATCACTCTAGAGAAGAAGGCACCTAGCCCAACACATCTTGATGACAAGGGGCCAAGCCCAGTCAAGCCTGAGGAGAGGAAACCAAGCCTTATCACTCCAGAGGAGAAGGCACAAAGCCCAGTTAAGCTTGATGACATAGAACGAAGCCCAGTCAAGCCTGAGGAGAGGAAACCAAGCCTTATCACTCTAGAGGTAAAGGCACGTAGCCCAACACATCTTGATGACAAGGAGCCAAGCCCAGTCAAGCCTGAGGAGAGGAAACCAAGCCTTGTCACTCCAGAGGAGAAAGCACCTAGCCCAACACATCTTGAAGACAAGGAGCCAAGCCCAGTCAAGCCTGAGGAGAAGAAACCAAGCCTCATCACTCCAGAGGAGAAGGCACCTAGCCCAACACATCTTGATGACAAGGAGCCAAGCCCAGTCAAGCCTGAGGAGAGGAAACCAAGCATTATCACTCCAGAGGAGAAGGCACCTAGCCCAACACATCTTGCTGACAAGGAGCCAAGCCCAGTCAAGCCTGAAGAGAGGAAACCAAGCCTTATCACTCTAGAGGAGAAGTCACCTAGCCCAACACATCTTGATGACAAGGAGCCAAGCCCAGTCAAGCCTGAGGAGAGGAAACCAAGCCTTGTCACTCCAGAAGAGAAAGCACCTAGCCCAACACATCTTGATGACAAGGGGCCAAGCCCAGTCAAGCCTGAGGAGAAGAAACCAAGCCTCATCACTCCAGAGGAGAAGGCACCTAGCCCAACACATCTTGATGACAAGGAGCCAAGCCCAGTCAAGCCTGAGGAGAGGAAACCAAGCATTATCACTCCAGAGGAGAAGGCACCTAGCCCAACACATCTTGCTGACAAGGAGCCAAGCCCAGTCAAGCCTGAAGAGAGGAAACCAAGCCTTATCACTCTAGAGGAGAAGTCACCTAGCCCAACACATCTTGATGACAAGGAGCCAAGCCCAGTCAAGCCTGAGGAGAGGAAACCAAGCCTTGTCACTCCAGAAGAGAAAGCACCTAGCCCAACACATCTTGATGTCAAGGAGCCAAGCCCAGTCAAGCCTGAGGAGAGGAAGCCAAGCCTTATCAGTCCAGAAGAAAAGGCACCTAGCCCAACACATCTTGATGACAAGGGGCCAAGCCCAGTCAAGCCTGAGGAGAGGAAACCAAGCCTTGTCACTCCAGAAGAGAAAGCACCTAGCCCAACACATCTTGATGTCAAGGAGCCAAGCCCAGTCAAGCCCAAGGAGAGGAAACCAAGCCTTATCACTCCAGAGGAGAAGGCACCTAGCCCAACACATCTTGATGACAAGGGGCCAAGCCCAGTCAAGCCTGAGGAGAGGAAACCAAGCCTCATCACTCCAGAGGAGAAGGCACCTAGCCCAACACATCTTGATGACAAGGAGCCAAGCCCAGTCAAGCCTGAGGAGAGGAAACCAAGCATTATCACTCCAGAGGAGAAGGCACCTAGCCCAACACATCTTGCTGACAAGGAGCCAAGCCCAGTCAAGCCTGAAGAGAGGAAACCAAGCCTTATCACTCTAGAGGAGAAGTCACCTAGCCCAACACATCTTGATGACAAGGAGCCAAGCCCAGTCAAGCCTGAGGAGAGGAAACCAAGCCTTGTCACTCCAGAAGAGAAAGCACCTAGCCCAACACATCTTGCTGACAAGGAGCCAAGCCCAGTCAAGCCTGAAGAGAGGAAACCAAGCCTTGTCACTCCAGAGGAGAAGGCACCTAGCCCAACACATCTTGCTGACAAGGAGCCAAGCCCAGTCAAGCCTGAAGAGAGGAAACCAAGCCTTATCACTCTAGAGGAGAAGTCACCTAGCCCAACACATCTTGATGACAAGGAGCCAAGCCCAGTCAAGCCCAAGGAGAGGAAACCAAGCCTTATCACTCCAGAGGAGAAGGCACCTAGCCCAACACATCTTGATGACAAGGAGCCAAGCGCAGTCAAGCCTGAGGAGAGAAAACCAAGCCTTACCACTCCAGAGGAGAAGGCACCTAGCCCAACACATCTTGATGACAAGGAGCCAAGCCCAGTCAAGCCTGAGGAGAGGAAACCAAGCCTTATTACTCCAGAGGAGAAGGCACCTAGCCCAGAACGTCTTGTTGACGATGAGCTAAGCCCCGTAAGGCCTGAAGAGAGGAAAATAAGCCAAATCACTACGGAGAAAGCACCTTGCCCAACACACATTGACGACAAGGAGCCAAGCCCAGTCAAGCCTGAGGAGAAGAAACCAAGCCTTATCACTCCAGAGGTGAAGGCACCTAGCCCGACACATCTTGATGACAAGGAGCCAAGCCCAGTCAAGCCCAAGAAGAGGAAACCAAGCCTTATCACTCCAGAGGAGAAGGCAACACATCTTGATGACAAGGAGCTAAGCCCAGTCAAGCCTGAGGAGAGGAAACCAAGCCTTACCACTCCAGAGGAGAAGGCACCTAGCCTAACACATCTTGACGACAAGAAGCCAAGCCCAGTCAAGCCTGAGGAGAAGAAACCAAGCCTTATCACTCCAGAGGTGAAGGCACCTAGCCCGACACATCTTGATGACAAGGAGCCAAGCCCAGTCAAGCCTGAGGAGAGGAAACCAGGCCTTATTACTCCAGAGGAGAAGGCACCTAGCCCAACACATCTTGACGACAAGGAGCCAAGCCCAGTCAAGCCTGAGGAGAGGAAGCCAAGCCTTATCACTCCAGAAGAAAAGGCACCTAGCCCAACACATCTTGATGACAAGGAGCCAAGCCCAGTCAAGCCTGAGGAGAGGAAACCAAGCCTTACCACTCCAGAGGAGAAGGCACCTAGCCCAACACATCTTGACGACAAGGAGCCAAGCCCAGTCAAGCCTGAGGAGAAGAAACCAAGCCTTATCACTCCAGAGGTGAAGGCACCTAGCCCGACACATCTTGATGACAAGGAGCCAAGTCCAGTCAAGCCTGAGGAGAGGAAGCCAAGCCTTATCACTCCAGAAGAAAAGGCACCTAGCCCAACACATCTTGATGACAAGGAGCCAAGCCCAGTCAAGCCCAAGGAGAAGAAACCAAGCCTTATCACTCCAGAGGAGAAGGCACCTAGCCCAAAACATCTTGACGACAAGGAGCCAAGCCCAGTCAAGCCTGAGGAGAGGAAGCCAAGCCTCATCACTCCAGGGGAGAAGTCACCTAGCCCAACACATCTTGATGATAAGGAGCCAAGCCTAGTCAAGCCTGAGGAGAGGAAACCAAGCCTTATCATCACTCCAGAGGAGAAGGCACAAAGCCCAGTTAAGCTTGATGACAGAGAACGAAGCCCAGTCAAGCCTGAGGAAAGGAAACCAAGCCTTATCACTCCAGAGGAGAAGGCACCTAGCCCAACACATCTTGCTGACAAGGAGCCAAGCCCAGTCAAGCCTGAGGAGAGGAAGCCAAGCCTTATCACTCCAGAAGAAAAGGCACCTAGCCCAACACATCTTGATGACAAGGAGCCAAGCCCAGTCAAGCCTGAGGAGAGGAAGCCAAGCCTTATCACTCCAGAAGAAAAGGCACCTAGCCCAACACATCTTGATGACAAGGAGCCAAGCCCAGTCAAGCCCAAGGAGAAGAAACCAAGCCTTATCACTCCAGAGGAGAAGGCACTTAGCCCAACACATCTTGATGACAAGGAGCCAAGCCCAGTCAAGCCTGAGGAGAGGAAACCAAGCCTTACCACTCCAGAGGAGAAGGCACCTAGCCCAACACATCTTGATGACAAGGAGCCAAGCCCAGTCAAGCCTGAGGAGAGGAAACCAAGCCTTATTGCTCCAGAGGAGAAGGCACCCAGCCCAACACATCTTGATGACAAGGAGCCAAGCCCAGACAAGTCTGAGGAGAGAAAACCAAGCCTTATCACTCCAGAGGAGAAAGCAACTAGCCCAGTTAAGCTTGATGACAGAGAACCAAGCCCAGTCAAGCCTGAGGAGAGGAAACCAAGTCGAACTACTCCTGAGGAGAAGGCACCTAGCCTGATTCACGATGAGAAAGAACTGATTCTTGGCAAGCCTGACGACGGGAAACAAAGCCTACCAGAAGAAAAGGCACGTAGCCCGGTTCATCTTGATGATAAAGAGCAAAGCCCAGTCATGTCAGAAGAAGCAACACCAAGCCTCATCACTCCAGAGGAGAAGGCACTAAGACCAGTCAAGACTGACGAGAATGAACTGAGCCCAGTTAAGCCTGATGAGAGAAAACCAAGCCTAACCTCTTTGGAAGAGAAGGCACCTAGCCCTGTTAATCTCGACGAGAAAGAGCCAGCCTTTGGCAAGCCCGACAAGATTGAGCCAAGCCTTGGCAAGCCTGACGAGAAAGAGCCAATCCTAGTCAAGCCTGATGTGATAAAGCCAAGTTTAATCACTCCGGAAGAGAAGGCACCTAGCACTGTTCATCTTGACGAGAAAAAGTCAAGCCGAATCAAACCTGACGAGAAAAAACGAAGCCTTCCGGAAGAAAAGACACCTAGCCCAGTTCAGCTTGACGAGAAAAAGCCAAGCTCAGTCCGGCCTGATGAGAAAGTGCCAGGCCCAGTAAAACCTGATGAGATAAAGCCAAGCTTAATCAGTCCGGAAGAGAAGGCACCTAGCCCGGTTCATCTTGAGAAGAAAGCGCCAAGCCCAGTCAAGCCTGACGAGAAAGTTCCAAGCCCAGTCAAGTCTGACGATAGGAAGCAAAGCCTTGTTACACCAGAGGAGAAGACGCATAGTCCAACAAAGTCTGAAGAAAAGGAGTTAGGTCTTTCAGAAACGGATGAAGATGTTTCGAGTATTACGTCTGTGGAGAAAGTTACAAAACCAGTTGATCTTAGTCCCGTTAAAGTTGATGTTCTCCAACCAAGCCCCGTCAAGCCAGATAAGAAGGTCAGTGACGAAATCACAAGTGATGATACGGTACGCAGCCTGACTGATTCAATCATTTCTGACTCATTTGACAGAGGTGCGACCAAGCCCATTAATCTTGATATAGTTCCAATTCAAAAGCCTGACGAAATAATGCCCAGTTTAGAGGTGCCAGTTTCTCTAAAAGAAAAGTTACCAAGCTTGGAATTTGATGAAGGCAAAGAATTAGATATTGTCGATAAACTTAAAGGATTCAAATTAGTAGGAAAACCAAAAGAACATACAAGAACTCAGTTCTCAACTATCACTGAATGTGGCATCGTCTTAAGACGTAAAACTCTTATTATGACCATTATCCAAAAATATACCAATATAACTAAAACAATACTTCGGTATAAAACCACAGTTTTTACTACTCACGAAGATGAATTTCCTGATGGTACTATTACATACAAAACTACTAGAACAATTACATTTGCTGATGACAAACCAGACATAGAAGAAACAAATGCAAGAACACCTCAAGTTGAACTTGTGGGAAAGTTAGCAAGCCCAATCAAATTAGACAAGAAGGCACCTAGCTCGGTCGAACCTGATGAGAAAGTAACAAGGCCGGTCAAAGCTGGCGTGAAAGAGCCCAGTCCAGCCAAACTTGACGAGAAGGAAAGCCCAGTTAAGTCTTATGAAAAGGAGCCAAGTCTGGCCAAACCTGATGACAAAGACCCAAACACCGTCAAGCCTGATGAAAGAAAGCTAATCTTATTAACACCAGTAGAAAAAATATCTAGTTTGGACGAGAAACAAGAACCCACTAAATCTGATGAGAAGATATCAAGTCCAATTAAATCATCTCAAAAGCCAACCGCAATAGAGCAAGATACAAGCAAGCCAATAAAAGTTGAAGACAAACATGAAGATAAAAAGAAAGAGCATATGGATGAAGATGGTTTTGTTGTTGTTTACAAAGACCTTCTTGATGAAACTTCCGACGAAATGGAAGCCATTTCTACAGAAGATAAGGTGGACGAAATTAAAGCCAGTCCAGTGGACAAATCGAAACTGTCACATATTTTGGGGACAGAAAAACAAGACGAACAAAAAATCACCATCGATGAGAAACCACAAGTCCTTAAGATTTCTGATGCCGTTCTCAGCAAAGTTCCTGTAAAAGAACCTAGTCCAGAGAAAGAGGCTCAGATAAGAGAGGAAGTGGATCAGGGTATCAAAATCAAAGATGACCTTACACATGAAAAGATAACGAAAGAACTCACTATTCACACCGACATACAAGATCAATCTGAAGAAGAAATACCAAGCCCTGAACTTGTGCTAGATGCACTAAAAGACACCGAAATTGAACTTAGTCTTGGTAAAGTCATAAAGGAAACAAAGGAAATCACAAGTGAAGAACGTGACTTGATCACTGAAAAAGAAATTCTTGATGCCATGACTGATATTTCCTTAGAAGACTCGGAATCACAACGAGCTCCAAGTCCATTATCAGCCAAAGAGTATATGAAAAAACTGATTTCCGAAAAAGAAGAAGACGAAAACCGATCGATTACCGACGAAGTAGAACCAATAGTAGACAAAACAATTACTGAATTAAAATCACTTGATACCAAAATCAAGGATATAACCAAACCCTCAATCGGATCTGAAGATTCTATTGATACAAAGCAAGACATAAAACCAAAAGAAAAACTTGATGAAACCACGAAAAAAGATATCATTTCTGACAAACTTGATGACAAGCAAGTTGGTCTAGAAAAAGATATTCATGACATCAAACAAATTGAAAAGAAAATCGATGGTGAAGATTTATTAAGTAAATCTGAAGAAGTAACAATAACAGTCGCAAAAACTCTACTAAGCAAATTTGAAGAAACGTTTGACAAAACGAAAGAATTTATATCGGAAACATTACTTCAACATGAAAAACCAAAAGAACCCAGCCCTGTCAAGTCTGATGAGAAGGTGTCAAGCCCGGTCATATCAGTGAAAGGTGAACTTAGGCCAGCCAAGCTTGATGAGAAAGTACTAAGCCCGGATCCGTCTGTGGAAGATGAAAGCCCAGCCAAGCATGATGGAAAAGCGCCCAGCCCGGTATCATCTGTGATGGATATAATTAGACCAGCCACACCAGATGAGAAAACACCAACCCCGGCAACGTCAATGGAAGATGAAAGCCCAGCCAAGCCTGATGAAAAGGCGCCCAGGTCTTTCAAGATCGATGATAAGGAGACTAGTGCTGAAAAGCTAGATGAAAAGGCGGCCAGCCCAGTGCCATCAGTCACGGAAGAAATCAGCCCGGTCAAGCCAGATGAGAAAACACCAAGCCCGGCACCGTCTGTGAAAGGTGAAAGCCCAGCCAAGCCTGATGAAAAGGTGCCTAGCCCAGTACAATCTGTAAAGGATGAAATTAGCCCGGCTAAGCCTGATGAGAAGCTACCAAGTCCTTTCAAGACCGATGAGAAGGAACCAAGTTTAGACAAACCTGATGAGAAGGCGCCTAGCCCAATACCATTATCGAAGGATGAAATTACACCGGTGCCATCTGTGAAAGATGAACTTAGCCCAACCAAGCCTGATGACAAAGAGCCTAGTCCTATCAAGACTGATGAGGATGCAATAAGTTCGGTTCTCAATGAAAAATTAACGAAACCTTCAAAGCTGGATATTATATCTGTACTTGAAAAGGCGCCCAGCTTTGTCAAGACCGATGAGAAGCAACCAAGTCCTGTTAAACCTGATGAAAAGGCAGCTAGCCCCACTAAGCTTGACGATAAATTATCAGTACTCATCAAACCTGAAGAAAAGGTGCCAAGCCCTGCCAAAACTGATGAGAAAGCACCTAGCCCGGTGTCATCTGTTAAGGAGGAACTAAGCCCAGCCAAACTAGATAAGAAGGCACCTAGCCCAACACTGTCTAAAAAAGATGAAATTAGTCCGGCTAAGCCAGACGAAAAGGTGCCCAGCCCAGTATCATCTGTGAAGGATGAGCTAAGCCCAACCAAGCCAGACGAAAAGATGCCCAGCTTAGCGTCATCTGTGAAGGATCAGAAAAGCCCGACCAAGCCAGACGAAAAGGGGACCAGCCCAGTATCATCTGTGAAGGATGAGCTGAGCCCAGCCAAGCCAGACGAAAAGGTGCCCAGCCCGGTATCATCTGTGAAGGATGAGCTAAGCCCAGTCAAGCCAGACGAAGAGGTGCCCAGCTCAATATCCTCAGGGAAGGATGAGCTGTGCCGAGGCAAGCCCGAAGAAAAGGTGCCCAGCCCGGTATCATCTGTGAAGGATGACATAAGCCTGGCCAAGCCAGACAAGAAGGTGCCCAGCTCGGTACCCTCAGGGAAGGATGAGCTAAGCCCAGCCAAGCTAGACGAAAAGATTCCCAGCCCGGTGTCATCTGTGAAGGATGAGATAAGCCCAGCCAAGCCAGACGAAAAGGTGCCCAGTCCGGTATCACAGAAGTATGAGCTGAGCCCAGATCAGCCAGACGAAAAGGTGCCCAGCCCGGTATCATCTGTAAAAGATGAGCAAAGCCCAACCAAGCCAGACGAAAAGGTGCCCAGCTCGGTACCCTCAGGGAAGGATGAGCTAAGCCCAGCCAAGCTAGACGAAAAGGTACCCAGCCCGGTGTCATCTGTGAAGGATAAGATAAGCCCGGCCAAGCTAGACGAAAAGGTGCCCGGCTCGGCGTCATCTCTAACGGTTGAGCTGAGCCCAGGCAAGCCAGACGAAAGGGTGCCCAGCCCGGTATCATCAGTAAAGGATGAGCAAAGCCCAACCAAGCCAGACGGAAAGGTGCCCAGCTCGGTACCCTCAGGGAAGGATGAGCTAAGCCCAGCCAAGCTAGACGAAAAGGTACCCAGCCCGGTGTCATCTGTGAAGGATGAGATAAGTCCGGCCAAGCCAGACGAAAAGGTGCCCGGCTCGGCGTCATCTGTGGAGGAAGAGCTGCCCCCAGCGAAGTCAGACGAAAAGGTGCCCAGCTTGGTGTCATCTGTGAAGGATGAACTGACCCCAACCAAGCTAGACGAAAAGATTCCCAGCCCGGTGTCATCTGTGAAAGATGAGCTGAGCCCAGCCAAGTCAGACGAAAAGGTGCCCAGCCCGGTATCATCTGTAAAAGATGAGCAAAGCCCAACCAAGCCTGACGAAAAGGTGCCCAGCCAGGTATCATCTGTGAAGGATGAGCTGACCCCAGCGAAGCTAGACGAAAAGGTGCCCAGCTCGGAACCCTCAGAGAAGGATGAGCTAAGCCCAGCTAAGCTAGACGAAAAGGTACCCAGCCCGGTGTCATCTGTGAAGGATGAGCTAAGCCCAGCTAAGCTAGACGAAAAGGTACCCAGCCCGGTGTCATCTGTGAAGGATGAGCTAAGCCCAGCTAAGCTAGATGAAAAGGTACCCAGCCCGGTGTCATCTGTGAAGGATGAGCTAAGCCCAGCTAAGCTAGACGAAAAGGTACCCAGCCCGGTGTCATCTGTGAAGGATGAGCTAAGCCCAGCCAAGCCAGACGAAAACGTGCCCAGCCCGGTGTCATCTGTGAAGGATGAGCTAAGCTCAGCTAAGCCTGACAAAAAGGTGCCCAGCCCGGTACCATCCCTCAAGGACGAACTTAGCCCAGTTGAATCAGATGAAAAGGTACCAAGTCTAGAATCTTCTGAAAAAGATAAAGTTAGCCCAGTCAAGCCAGATGAAAGGGTACCTAGCCCTAAAAAACCAGCTGAAAAAGCGGACAGTCCAGACGAAAAAGTACTTAAACCTATCAAACTTGATTTAGTTTCAAGTTTCAAGAAACCAAGCCCAGTTGAATCTGACGATGAGGTACTCAGTCCTGCGTTAATGGATGATACTGAGCCTACAGATATTAAAGAGCTAACATCAGTCAAGTTCGATGTAAAAGGTTCCAGTTCAATCAAACCTGAGGTCACAACACCCAGCCCTAGCCACCTTGCTGAGAAAGTACCTAGCCCGACGAAACCCGACGAGAAGGCACCCAGCCTTGAAAAATCCGATGAAAAAGACCTCGCCAAAGCTGATAAAAAGACTGTATCAGTTTTAGACAGAGAAATACCAAGTCCAACTCATGATGAATTAGAAATTGAAAAGCTATTACAAGATTTTGAACCGATAGGCGAGACAGATGAAGACACAACTACTCAGATAATTACAGTAACTGAACAAGGTCTCGTCATCAAGCGAAGAACAATAATAACTACAATCATTCAGGAATACTCTAATACAAGCAGAACTATAACCAAATATAAAATTACTGTTATCTCTATGGAGGCAGATGAATATCCAGATGGTAAGCAATCCAGTAGAACATTGAAAGAGATATCCATTGCTGACATGAGACCTAAAAAGAGCACAGTAAAAATTGAGGTGAAAGAACCCACTCCAGTAACTGATGAAGATATAACATGTCTTAAATTAACGTTAAGTCAAGATCTGCCAGGTACCACTGATGAAAAGCTAGATGAAAAAGAACCGACGACCCCAGATCAACTTGAAGAGGTTGCTACTCCAATCAAGCCAGGTGAGAAAGAACCTAGCCCTGTCAAGCCCCATGAGAAAGAACCTAGCCTAATTAAGCCTGATGAGAAGGCAGCAAGCCCAGTCAAGCCAGATGAGAAGGTTGTTAGCCCAATCGAGCAAGATGAAAAAGAACTTAGCTCGAGCAAACCTGATGAGAAAGAACCTAGCCCAGTTAAACTTGATGAGAAGGCAGCAAGTCCAGCTAAGCCTGATGAGAAGCTTGTTAGCCCAATCGAGCAAGATGAAAAAGAACTTAGCTCGGGAAAACCTGATGAGAAAGATCCTAGCCCAGATAAACCTGGTGAGCAGGAGCCTAGCCCTGCCAAACTTGATGGGAAGGCTGCTAGCCCTGCCAAACCTGATGAGAAGGAGCCTAGGTCTGTCAAACCAGGTGAGAAGGTTGCTAGTCCAATCAAGCCAAGTGAGAAACAACCTAGCCTTGATAAACCTGATGGGAAGGAACCTAGCCCTGATAAATCTGATGAAAAGGTTGCTAGTCCAATCAAGCCCATTGAGAAAGAGCCAAGCCCTGTCAAACCTGACGACAAAGAGCCTTGCCTCGTAAAGATTGACAAAAAAGAACCTGGCCCCGTCACGCCAGATCAGAAAGACCTTGTCAAACCTGATGGAGAAGCGCCCAGTCCTATAAAGCCTGATGATAAGGTCTCTAGCCCCGTCAAACTGGATGAAAAAGCACCTAGCACAATCAAAGAGTTAGTTCTTGAAGAAAAACTAACAAAACCATTAAAATTGGACGTTGTCTCTGTACTTACTGAATTCGATAAAGAAGCACCTAGCCCTGTTAAATCTGATAAAAAGGACCCTAGCCCTGTCAAACCTGATGAGAAGGCTACAAGCCCAATCAAGCCGGATGAGAAAGAACCGAGCCCCGACAAGCCTGATGAGAAGGCAACAAGCCCTGTCAAGCCGGATGAGAAAGAACCTATCCCAGACAAGCCTGATGAGAAGGTTGCTAAACCAATCAAACTTGACAAGAAGGCAGCTAGCCCAGCCAAGCCTGATGAGAAAGATCCTATTCCCGACAAGCCTGATGATAAGGTTGCTAGTCCAGACAAGTCTGACGAAAAGGCAGCTAGCCCAGTGAAGCCTGATAAGAAGACAACAAGCCCCGTCAAGCCGGATGAGAAAGAACCTAGCCCCGACAAGCCTGATGAGAAGGCAACAAGCCCTGTCAAGCCGGATGAGAAAGAACCTTTCCCAGACAAGCCTGATGAGAAGGTTGCTAAACCAATCAAGCTTGACGAGAAGGCAGCTAGCCCAGCCAAGCCTGATGAGAAAGATCCTATTCCCGACAAGCCTGATGATAAGGTTGCTAGTCCAGACAAGTCTGACGAAAAGGCAGCTAGCCCAGTCAAGCCTGATAAGAAAGCAACAAGCCCAGTTAAACCAGATGAGAAAAAACCTTGCCCAGACAAGCCTGATGAGGTTGCTAGTCCAATCAAGCCTGATGAGAAGGCGGCTAGCCCAGTCAAGCCCGATGAGGAGACAGCAAGCCCAATCAAGCCAGATGAGAAAGAACCTAGCCCCGACATGCCTGATGAAAAGGTTTCTCGTAAGCCTGACGAGAAGGCAGCAACCCTAGTCAAGCCAGATGACAAAGCAGCAAGCCCAGTCAAGCCGGATGAGAAGGAACCTAGCCTCGACGAGCCTGATGAAAAGGTTGCTAGTCCAAGTGTGCCCGACGAAAAGGCAGCTAGCCCAGTCAAGCATGATGAGAAGGCAATAAGCCGAGTCAAGCCAGATGAGAAGGTTGCTAGTCCAATCAAGCCGGACGAGAAAAAAACTAGCCCCGACAAGCCTGGTGAGAAGGCAGCTAGCCCAATAAAGCATGATGAGAAAACAACAAGCCCAATCAAGCCGGATGAGAAAGAACCCAGCTCCGACAAACCTGCTGAGAAGGTTGCTACTCCAATCAAGCCGGACGAGAAAGAACCTAGCCCCGACAAGCCTGGTGAGAAGGCAGCTAGCCCAATAAAGCCGGTTAAGAAAGAACCTATCCCCGACAAACCTGATGAGAAGGTTGCTAGTCCAATCAAGCCGGACGAGAAAAAACCTAGCCCCGACAAGCCTGGTGAGAAGGCAGCTAGCCCAATAAAGCCTGATGAGAAAACAACAAGCCCAATCAAGCCGGATGAGAAAGAACCTAGCTCCGACAAACCTGCTGAGAAGGTTGCTAGTCCAATCAAGCCGGACGAGAAAGAACCTAGCCCCGACAAGTCTGGTGAGAAGGCAGCTAGCCCAATAAAGCCGGATGAGAAAGAACCTATCCCCGACAAACCTGATGAGAAGGTTGCTAGTCCAGTCAAGTCTGACGAGAAGGCAGTGAGCCCAGGCAAGTCGGATGGGAAAGAACCTAGCCTCGATATGCCCTATGAGAAGGCAGAGAGCCCAGTCAAGTCTGACGAGAAAGCAGCGAGCCCAGTCAAGTCTGACGAAAAGGTAGCTAGCCCAGTCAAGCTACATGAGAAAGAACCTAGCCCAGACAAGCCTGATGAGAAGATTGCTAGTCCAATCAAGCTTGACGAGAAAGCAGCTAGCTCAGTCAAGCCTGATGAAAAAGAACCTATCCCTGAGAAGCCTGATGAGAAGGTTGCTAGTCCAATCAAGCGTGGTGGGAAAGCAACAAGCCCAATCAAGCCGGATGAGAAAGAACCTAGCTCCGACAAGCTTGATGAGAAGGCAAGCAGCCCTGTCAAGCCGGATGAGAAAGACCCAATCCCAGACAAGCCTGATGAGAAGGTTGCTAAACCAATCAAGCTTGACGAGAAAGCAGCTAGCCCAGTCAAGCCTGATGAGAAAGAACCAATCCCAGACAAGCCTGATGAGAAGGTTGCTAAACCAATCAAGCTTGACGAGAAAGCAGCTAGCCCAGTCAAGCCTGATGAGAAAGGACCTATCCCCGACAAGCCTGATGAGAAGGCTGCTAGTCCAGTCAAGCCTGATGAGAAAGCAACAAGCCTAGTCAAGCCAGATGACAAAGCAGCAAGCCCAGTCAAGCCGGATGAGAAGGAACCTAGCCTCGGCGAGCCTGATGAAAAGGTTGCTAGTCCAAGTGTGCCCGACGAAAAGGCAGCTAGCCCAGTCAAGCATGATGAGAAGGCAATAAGCCCAGTCAAGCCAGATGAGAAGGTTGCTAGTCCAATCAAGCCGGACGAGAAAAAAACTAGCCCCGACAAGCCTGGTGAGAAGGCAGCTAGCCCAATAAAGCATGATGAGAAAACAACAAGCCCAATCAAGCCGGATGAGAAAGAACCAATCCCAGACAAGCCTGATGAGAAGGTTGTTAAACCAATCAAGCTTGACGAGAAAGCAGCTAGCCCAGTCAAGCCTGATGAGAAAGGACCTATCCCCGACAAGCCGGATGAGAAGGCTGTTAGTCCAGTCAAGCCTGATGAGAAAGCAACAAGCCTAGTCAAGCCAGATGACAAAGCAGCAAGCCCAGTCAAGCCGGATGAGAAGAAACCTAGCCTCGGCGAGCCTGATGAAAAGGTTGCTAGTCCAAGTGTGCCCGACGAAAAGGCAGCTAGCCCAGTCAAGCATGATGAGAAGGCAATAAGCCCAGTCAAGCCAGATGAGAAAGAACCTAGCCCAGACAAGCCTGATGAGAAGGTTGCTAGTCCAATCAAGCCGGACGAGAAAAAAACTAGCCCCGATAAGCCTGATGAGAAGGTTGCTAGCATAATCAAGCCTGGTGAGAAGGCAGCTAGCCCAATCAAGCCTGATGAGAAGGCAGCAAGTTCAGTCAAGTCGGATGAGAAAGAACCTAGCCCCGAAAAGCCTGATGAGAAGGTTGCTAGTCCAATCAAATCTGACGTAAAGGCAGTGAGCCCAGTCAAGCCTGATGAGGAGGCAGCAAGTCCAGTCAAGCCGGATGAGAAAAAACCTATCCCAGACAAGCCTGATGAGAAGGTTGCGAAACCAATCAAACTTGGCGAAAAGGCAGCAAGTCCAGTCAAGCCGGATGAGAAAGAACCTAGCCCCGAAAAACCTGATGAGAAGGTTGCTAGTCCAATCAAGCCTGACGAGAAAAAACCTAGCCCCGACAAGCCTGATGAGAAGGTTGCTAGTCCAATCAAATCTGACGTAAAGGCAGCGAGCCCAGTCAAGCCTGATGAGGAGGCAGCAAGTTCAGTCAAGCCGGATGAGGAGGCAGCAAGTCCAGTCAAGCCGGATGAGAAAAAACCTATCCCAGACAAGCCTGATGAGGAGGCAGCAAGTCCAGTCAAGCCGGATGAGGAGGCAGCAAGTCCAGTCAAGCCGGATGAGAAAGAACCTAGCCCCGACAAGCCTGATGAGAAGGTTGCTAGTCCAATCAAATCTGACGTAAAGGCAGCTAGCCCAGTCAAGCCTGATGAGAAAGCTTCAAGCCCAATCAAGCCGGATGAGAAAGAACCTAGCCTCGACAAGCCTGATGAGAAGGCAACAAGTCCAGTCAAGCCGGATGAGAAGAAATCTGGCTTCGACAAGCCTGATGTAAAAGCAGCTAGCCCAGTCAAGTCTGATGAGAAAAAGCCTAGCAAACCTTTACTTGATGACTTAAAGATCGATACAAAAGAACTTAGCCATTCCGCGACAGAGAAAGTGTCATCAAGCCCAGGAAAGCCTGGTGACAAGGAGTCTGCCATTGTCGAGCCCGATGAAAAAACAATTGATTCCATTTTTGGAGAAAAAGTTGTGAAGCCGTTACAACTTGTTTCTGCACTTACAAAACCAGATGACGTTAAGCAAAGTGCAGTCAAATCCGAAGATAAATCACCTAGCTCAGTCGAAACCGAAGATAAGCCTTGTCCCGCGAAGGCTGATGACAAGGCACCTGTTTCATTAAAGTCTGAAAAGAAAGCATTAACTCCAGAGAAGCTTGATAATGGAGATCTCAGTCCCAGTAGCCCAATACAAGAAAAATCTTTCTCATTCTTCGGTGACAAGGAAATAGAAGAAAGACTGAAGGGTTTCAAACCAATGGGCGAATCAGAAGAAAAAACTATAACTCAATATCTAACAATAACCGTAGAAGGCGTCGTTATTATGCGAACATTTATTATCACTACGATTGTTCAAAAATACTATAGTGTTACGAGAACAACAGTGATGTATAAGATCATGATCGTTACTGTCGAAGAAGATGAACTACCAGATGGTACTAAAGTCAGCAGAACATACACAAAAACTTCACTCAGTGACTCTAAACCTACCTTAGAACAACTAATGCAACTTGTTAAGACACTAAGTGACGAACAGCAAAAGGAATTTCAACCAATTCTTAAGACAAAAGAAACTAAAACAGTACCTCTTGGTTTTACATCAATGTTGACCAAAGCAGATGAAATAGTACTAAGTCTCGAACATGACGATAAAAAGCCAGACAAGCCTATCCAGAAGAAAACTAGTTTGGACAAGCCTAATGACGAAGAACCTAGCACAGATTATCATGACAAGAAAGCAAGTACGCCAACCAAACCAGGTGAAAAGTCAGCTAGTCCAATCCAACCTGATAAAAAGGTTGCTAGCCCAATCAAGCCTGATGAGAAGGCAACCAGCCTAACAAAGCCAGATGAGAAAGCAGCTAGCCCAGTAAAGCCAGATAAGAAGGCAGGCAGCCTAGTTAAACCTGAAGAGAAGGCAGCTAGCTCAGACAAACCTGACGAGAAGGCAGCTAGCTTTGTCAAACCTGACGAGAAAGAACCTAGCTCAGTAAAACCTGATGAAAAGGCAGCTAGCGCTGTCAAACCTGACGAGAAAAAGCCTAGCCCAGTCAAGCCAGATGAGAAGGTAGCTAGCCCTGTCAAACCTAACGAGGAAACTGCTTGCCAAGACAAATCTGACGAGAAAGCAGCTAGCCCAGTCAAGCCAGATACAAAAGAACATACCCCAGACAAGTTTAACGAGAAAGCCGCCAGGACAGTCAAACCTGATGAAGATAAACTGACAAGCTCTGTCAAGGGTACTGAAAAAGACATCCCAGAAAAATCTGAAGTGACTAAAAAGGAAATTGAAACCAAGTCAAAAGATGACGAAAAAGACATTGATGAAAAAGAATTCTTTGATGACGAACCTGCGTCCATTACAAGTGAAAAGTCAACACCTGAAACATATCTTTCTGCACAAAAAGACGACAAAAAAATGCAAATCATAGAAGAAAAAGTTGTCCGAAAATCAATGGCTCCAGTAGCAGCTGATATTCTAAAAAAACCTACAGAAGAAAATTTCGAACTACAAGACCTAGACACGGATGAAAAAGATATTTACGAAGATGGTGAATCAATTAGTGAAGATAGTCAAGTAATAGAAAGAGTTGATATCAAAAAAGAAACACATGCTCAGGTAACAGCTATGAAAATGCAACCTTTATCGAGTCAAACTGAAGAAACGCTAAAACAAGAAACACATTTCGTTTCTAAGTTAGAGCCTAGCCTTAAGGAAACTGTCAGCAAGCCACATGAGATCAAGAAAAGATCTGTTCCAGATGATAAGTCTGCTCAAGATTCTCTTGATAGCTTGACAGACTATTTTACTCCCATACCGCATGGTAGCAGTTCCGAAGATGTGTCTAAAGAAACTAGTCTTGAAGAAAAGTATAGTTTTGAAGGCAGTGAAAAATCCGAAAAGAAATCTATTAAAGACAAGCTATATTCTGATGATACTTCTAGCCAAAAGCTTGAATCTCTCACATTTGATGATTCCATTACATCAACATTGAAAGACACTGATATGACAAAGGTTCATGATGGGAAAACGGAGGAACTTGGATCACCAAAAGATGAAATTCCTCTTTCAGAAGCATCAGACTCAGGAGTGCACAGTATACCCATTGATTTAGGAACAAGTGAAGATAAAAGTATAACACAAGCAATGAAAGATAGTGCTGTTCACCTAATGGAGTCTATACATAAAGCGTTTGGAGAAGATACTGTACAACAGGGTATCAAGACAGAAAGTGTAGAATCTTTGGTCAGGGTTTCTACTCCCCCAACGGTCCCAGTAAGTCCACTTCCAAAGACTCCTAGTAGCTTCCAGGATGTGAAAATCAGTGATGGCGTTCAAAGCGAAGTTACCTACGATAAATCTGATGGCAGCGAAGAAACAATCACAAAAGTGGTTCACGTCGGAGATGATGTTCTTACTCAGCGAATTTCAACATCCACTGAGAAAGTACCTAAAAAAACAACTGCCCTTATAGACGACGAATCTGATCTCTTATCTTTAATGCAAAATGTAGGAAAGATCAAAACAGAAACCGACACCGTAACAAAGATCATTAAAGAAGGTGAAAATGTCGTCACTCAGACTATAACTACTGTCACTACTAAAGAAGTAATATCAAGAGAAGATGGCACACCACAAAACATTAAGACTACGATAGAAACAACAACACTCAGCAAAGGATCTGATGGTTCTACAACCACAATAAAAGACACACAAACATTACTCTCAGAATGTTCTTCCAGCCTTAGATCTACCTCATCCATGGATTTGTACGCCAAAGACCGAACAGATAAGGAATATTTAGAAAACGAAGAAAAGTTTGAAATTAGAGACTTGACTGACAAACGCGAGTCTTCCGTCCCTAAAGATGTAGAATCCCTCAAATCCTTTTTAAGTGAGACTGACGAATCAGATGATAACATTGAAGATACAATCATCGATACAGATGTTAGTAAAAGAATAATTAAGGAAAATAACAAAGATATTGTAGAAACTGTAACAACAACGACTAAAAAAGAAACCATTAAAGTCAGTGACCATAAAAAGATAATTCGGACTACAGTTGAAACAAATGTCACTAAAGAACACTCCGATGGATTAAGAGATGTACAGAAGAATGTTGAAGTTAAGACTGAAGAAATTATTTTAGATTCTAGCAGTAATTTAGACAGTATACTGAGTGATTTTACAATTTGTGGTAAGCCTGAAGAAAGTGTTGCTACTACAACAGAAGACATCAAACAGGAGACCTTTATCATCAAACGAACAATCGTCACAAGAGTAGTAAAAACAAAGTATGCTGATAAACAAGGTGTACCTAAAAAACTCAAGACTGACACAACCATCACTACAACTGATGATTATCCTGACGGTTCATCTCGCACTAAAGTTGATAGTAGTACATCTCTGACAGATATTGAAGTAGAATCTGTGGAAAGCCCTGAACTACAAGATTTAATAATAGAAAGCAAAGAAGTTGAAACTGATAAATGTGAGAAAACTGTAATCATTAATGGTAAAAATGCTCTGCAAATTATAACAACAACCACAACACAGGAAATCTTGTGCTCAATCGATAGGACTAAAAGAAAGCTCAAGACTACCGTAGAAACTGTGACAGAAACCATGCTTCCCGATGGAATGACAGAAGTCACTAAAGACGTCAAAGTATCAATTTCAGATATCGGAATACATGCTGTAGACGAAAGTCTTGAAGGCTTCAAATCTATTGGCAAACCCAAAGAAGAGACTACTACAGAAACCGAAATGGTTACGGAAGATGGTAAAACTATTAATAGAACAACAACAATAACTACTACTATCCAAGAATACACTAATACTTCCAAAAGCATAAAGCGAATTAAAACAACAGTCAAAACTGTCGTTGAAGATGAATACCCAGACGGCTCTATAATCAAAAAAACTAGCGAAAAAATTTCGCTCTTAGATGAAAATCTTATGGAAATGCAAGATAAAGACACCGATCCTGATAATCAAAAAATAGAAGCCATTCTAAAGGAACTTGTTCCATCCGAACCAGAAATCAGTGAAAACGTAGAAACAGAAGAAATTAAAGAAAACAACATAACCATCTTTAGAACTATTACTACCAAGATCGCTAAGACAAAATACACAGACAGTCGAGGACTATCACAAAAAGTTAAGACGGTAACGACAGTCACTACAAGTGATAAATATCCTGATGGTACTACAAATGTTACTGTTGATACGAGCACCTCCATTACTGACATGAGTGTTGAAGAAATTCAAACAAAGAAGAAAGTACATACAGAAGAGAGTAGTGGGCCAGAACCAAAGGAAAAATCCTTATCACCAGTTGTCAATGGAGTTCATGAAGAAGACAGGCTTATAGAGGACAAACCAAAAACCGGTGATAAAATTCCTTTTGATGATGGATTGACGTCAACTGACGAAAGCACTAGTGAAAGTGGTAAAGTAGATGCTGCTCTCAAAGAGTTTTCACCAGTTGGTGAGCCAGAAGTTAGTGAATCCAGCGAAACCGTGGAGATCAAGGAAAAAGGCATTACTATCAAGAGAACTATCGTTACTAGAATAGTCAAGACGAAATATTCTGACAAACAAGGTAATCTCAAGAAACTGAAGACAGTTACCACTCTCACCACAACTGATTACTACCCAGATGGTTCAGCGCGAACCATTGTTGAAAGCAGTACTTCAGTAACAGACATAGAAGTAGAAACAACCGATGCAATCGAAGAAGGATTTGATCCTATTGGAGACCCAATAGAAGACACGACCACTGAAACTAAAACTATCACTGAAGATGGCATTGTCATCAAAAGAAAAACAACTATCACGACAACAGTACAAGAATATGCCAACACTGACCAAAATATTAAAAGAACTAAAACCACAGTCAGGACAGTATCAGAAGATGAATACCCCGACGGGTCGGTTGTTACAAGAGCCAGTGAAAAAATCTCGTTAGTCGATGAGGGTCTTAAGACTATCGAGCCCACTGCAGAAGAACAAGCTGAGATAAGAAAATTAGAATCTGCTCTCAAAGATTTATTACCTTTGGGAGAACTTGAAGTAAGTGAGGATACGGATGTAAAAGAATTAAAAGAAAACGATATACAAATTAGAAGAATTATTAACACCAAGGTAGTTAAAACTAAATACGCTGATGGTCAGCACGTATTAAGAAAATTAAAGACAGTTAAAACAGTAACAACAACTGACGAATATCCTGACGGCGCTGCAAGAACAACTGTGGACACCAGCACATCAGTCTGTGACATAAAAGAAGAACATCGGCAAGTCCCAAGCCAACAGGTGGTAGGCTATGAGCAAATTGGAGATGTCCAAATTAATGTGGAAACTAAAAATAATGTAATAATAAGAGATGGCAAAGAACTTGAACAAATTATTACAATTCAAACCACAAAAGAAGTTCTTGAGTCACACCAAATAGATGGAAAGAAAAAGGTAAGGATAACTGTAGAAACAGAGAGTCAAATTGCATTACCCGACGGCAATACAGAAATCACAAGAGACAAAAAAGTGACACTAGATGATTATAAAACCGAAACATTCTATGAAAATCTTACGGGATATATTGAAATCGGTAAACCAACAGAGTCAGTTCAAACTGAAGAAGATTCAGTCATTGAAAATGGCGTAAAAATCAATAGAAAAATTACAGTAGTAACAATTAAACAAGAATTTGAAAATACGGTAACACGTTCTAGGAAAGTCAAAACTATAATCAGATGTGAGACCGAGAACGAACACCCTGATGGTACTGTGATTACCAAGAAGAAAGAAACAGTAACTATCACAGACATAGCCGGTTACCCGCAAAGACAAATGGACGATGTTCCTGAACGTCCTGAAGAATTACACATAGGTGACTCTGAAATTGTAGAAAGTCTGACCGAGGATTTCGATGTTAAAAACGAAGTAATAGAGCGTGGTTCTATTACTATCAAGCGCAAAATCACAATAGCAACAAAACGAGAATTTTTGGCTAGCAATGATGTAAATATTAAACGCGTGCGAACTACGGTCGAAACAACTACTGTGGATGAATTCCCTGACGGAGCAACAGAAACAACTAAAGATGTAAAAATAACTGTTTCCGAATTCCAAAAGACATCTGACAGTGATCTACAAGCTGCGCTACAGGGATTAGTCCCCACGGGAAAGATTAAGACATCCGTTGATAAGAAAACCAACATCATTAAGTCGCACCATGGCGAAAAAATTACTCAGACAATTACGACTAACGTGACGAAAGAAGAACTTAGCAATAGTAAAACGAAAGACGTCGCCGTTAAAACAGTCACAGAAACTGTTACTGAAAACGCAAAAGATGATGGCACCGTCGAAACAACAAAAGACGTCCGCACACAAATAACGTATTTACCTCCAGGGACCGGTCTTGACGATTGGTCTCCAGAAGAGCTCGAAGAAATAGAAAAACAACCAGTCGCGCAGGAAGAAAGACAAATAATAGATGATAGACTTGCAGTCAATAAATTACCACTTGAATCAAAGGACAAACCAGAACAGAAGCCAAAGAAGCAACGCTCTCCCGTGGGAGAAATAACTACGGAAACAGACACCTACACAAAAGTTATCAAAGAAGGTGACAATGAAATCACACAGACCGTTACTGTGGTGACCACAAAGGAGGTAATTAGCCCTGAAAAAATTAAGATTACTGTCGAAACTACTACAGTTAGCAAGGGCAGTGACGGTGTCACTAAGACTACTAAATCCACTAAAACTACGATATCAGAGTTTAGAGAAGAATTTGAAGAAACCGTTGACACTGGTGAAAGTGAGAAGTCGTTCTCTAAACTCTCCTCGAAGACTGGTGATATGCGAAGCTCGTCAGCAGCGAGCGATGATCTAGATCACCCTGGTATATCTACCCCACCATCCGATATCAGCTCAAGAGGTTCTCGGGCTGCTACTCATGTTTGGGGCACTGAAAGCGGCAGTGGAATGTACTATAGCGATGAAGACGGTCAGGGCAGCCCCAGCAGTACCAAATCACAAGTCGCACACTCTCCGAGGTCCAATCTTAGCTTTGAATTAGACACTGCAAAGTCACAGCAGGAATTATTTGAGAAAGACATCATGTCAACCTCAGTTTATGGACAACTCCCTGAAGATGATTCCTATAAATCGTTGTCACATTCCGAAGTAACTACGACTGAAGTTATTACCGGCTCTACTACAAAAATTACAGAAGCCTTCTTAACTAAAGAGAGATCTGAACATTTAAAACACAGCGATGCTACTTTCTTGAAAGAAGCTGATGAGCATTTTGAGAAGGCCATCGAAGAACATAAGAAGGTTAGCGGATCTCAAGTAATTTCAAACATAACCGCTAAATACGAGCTTGATTCTAAATTCCACTCAAGTTCGAGCCATTCTTACGAGGAAGAAAGTACAATTACATTAAAAGACATTAAATCAGAGTCGAAGAAAGTGGCCGAAAGCAGTTCATCAAGCAAGCAGGAATCTAAAAAAGAAAAATCCGAACTTACCAGTGAAACTAGTAAACCATCTAAAGACCCTATCGAGTCTTGGGGAAAGCCACTTGGTCTGCCAAGTCCAATTGGAGCGCCAACTCAACAAGATGGCAAAAGTACTCCTAAGAAGCAAACAAGTTCGACAATATTGAACAAGAATAAGATCAACCAGGAGAAGAGCAAGGAAGCGAAGAGTCGCGCCTCAGAGTCACCGAGCAAGAAGAAGGCACCGGCACCAGTTTACATGGAACTGACCTACGTGCCCCATCATGGCAACTCGTACTACTCAGCTATTGAATTTTTCAAGCGAGTCCGCGCACGCTACTACGTGTTCTCCGGCACTGAGCCATCGAAGGAGATCTACAACGCCCTGCTCGATGCCAAGAAGACATGGGAAGATAAAGATTTAGGTAAGTTATTCTTTTATTTAATTTTTACCCAGGTAAGAGATAACTGAAAATTAGTATGTTGGATTCCAACATATTCTGAAAATATAGCGTCACCAAAATATACTTAGTATTTAAGTAATTTTAACGGGTTGAGAAGATTGAAAAATATACCTTTATAGAACAGTGAGACATCATAATAGGCTCATAAAACTAGTTCACTTAGCTCTCATATGTAATAACTTTTGTCTCTGTCCGTTGCAGAAGTCACCATAATCCCTACGTACGACACCGACGTCCTTGGCTACTGGGTGACAGAGAACGAGGAGGCTCTCGAGAAGTACAAGATCGACCTCTCGCCGTCTGCCTCACGGTGCACCATCAACCTCCAGGACCACGAGACTTCGTGTGCGGCCTATAGACTCGAGTTCTAGGTTTCGGGTCTATTTGTAGCCTTCTCATCGAAGAAGTGAGCCCCTAACACGGAGTCGACGTTTACGAACCGAATGAACCAAAGAAAAGTGTAATTGTTGTTGTAGAAAAAAAAGGCTGTGATATGAAAAGAAACGCTCGTAAGCCTTGACTCTTGGGGCCACTCCTCCGCATGAGAGTGTTCGCAAATAGATGCTGAATTTTTGTGATATATGAATGCAATTAACAGACTGCTAAAGAGTTTGATAAAATCTTAGTTAATAATGAAAGTAACGATAATGAAATGAAAACGAAAACGAAAGTGCTGGTGTCAAATTGTGTTGTGCAACCCACGGCCGATTCGTAACTCCCAAACTGACAGTGTCCTAACCACATCCAATTGTAAAGTCAATAACCAATTCTCGACCTAAGAACAGAGACGTCCATTTTTTTCTAAAAACAACTGTTTTCTAGTAGCTTGCCATTTAAAATATATTTCTGATGATGTTTTAAAATTTGGTCTTATACAAAACTGTAGTGCTTTTATACATGATATTTAGCGTAACCAGTCCATTTTGTTTAGCCAAAACACCGCTTTGCGATCAAAATTTTTGGGGGAATGAAAAAAGAAAAATTATTTTGCTATCGCCATTTGTAATTTACAAATTGTACAAAATGTCTTAGCGGCAATTCTTTTGTTTAGCGTAGTCGCTTTAAAAGGACGTGATTAACCCATGAATGTCATTCTAACTGACGTTAACATAAAACCTGATGGTACTTTTATAAAGGTTTAAAATAAAGATATACTTATAAACAAAATATGTCGTCTTATAAAGACATCCTTAAATGTAAAGCTCGTCGGACTAGTGCTACGTGCACTAGTTTGAATTAATGTTTGTTAGATGAGACTTATTATTACGACTCTAGAACGACAAAGATGACTTCTCGTGTCAGCCTGTACCTCGTAAGTAATTCAGTTAGATGTAAGGAGTGACGTTTTCCACATTTGTTTTCAACTCGAGCTTATAACCCTGCGATTATACATAGACGAATGGTGACGACCGATTGCAGGATTCAACGTGAGTTACGTCTATGAAGCTCCGAAAGATGGCGTTGTTATCGAGATCAGGTTTTACATCACGCTAACGAAATTTATCTTCTCGGCTATTTAAAAATAAGTTGCGCATACTATCACAAGCTAACGCAACATTGATCTATGTTCGTAACGCCATCCTGGACGACTTTAACGCAAAAATATAAGAAATTAGATACAGAGTCAATTATAGTTGGAAAATCCTGCAACTTCTAATATTAATTGAATGTGTGTCAAATGCTCTTATATCGAATTAAAGTATTGCCGCAATCGATCGAAACTATAAAACTGAAGACATCTGTGTTATTCTAGACCAACAGTGAGCCTAAAACGATAGAGAGCTTAACCATTATAAATAATAAATGTTTTAGTAGACAACTATTATTAAAGAATTCATTATATTTACCTCTGTTTCAGTTGATACTTGCTTGTTGCGTCGAGGTATAGTAATATAACATAGTTATAATTACGTGTTATATAAAATTTACTCATTTCCAAAAGATAATTATTAAATGAAACGAGATTATTGAATCTCTATGTTTACGTTGGCATCTATATATATTTTCGGTCTGTTGTATTTTTGTTTTGAAATTTCTAGTCGTGGCGACCCAAATACTTATAAAAATCGTTATAGTCTTTAAAAATTCGTTCCTATTCCGATGAATTGTTTTTTAAGCGTTTTTGTAATATTTGTTTTGTCGAAGATTAAATCCTCATGTAATTATAGATAAAGATACCTACTCCATTAGATTACCGACTTGTTTCAGATTGTTATGTTCGGATGTGAGCGAATGTGATAATGATCCATAAATGATTCAGCATCTAGCGTGTAAGCAGAATTCAGGGCTTTCCTCCGTACACTGGCAGACGCGAGCATGTTCAGCCTCTTGACTATATAATTATGTAACATCTACTAGTTAATGTTCACTTGCTCGTATGTCCACTGTTCCGTTGTCCTTATTTGCCAAATATCCAATGAAAATGTTTGAGTCAATTAATTTTAAGTCATCCATAGTTATAAGTGGATTAATGTCACACAACAATCGCTTACTTCGCCAATATTTCTTAATATAGAGAAAAATATAGCGGAAACAATTCGTATTCTGAACGCACCAGCACAATGTATTAACATAAAAAAAATCTTTTAAAAATTGTTTAAACGAATACATAAAGAATTTTTATTTTATTTTTTATGTATGTCAACGAATGAGTTTTTATGTTATAGTTTAAAATACATAATTAATATAGTATGTGTTACTATGTGTGGATTGATGTGAGCACAATATTGTTTCATTATGTGGTTTATGCTTTAGGTAGTTTGGATGGGACTAAACAGGGATGTGAGGAATACCTTGTGGGGTGAGGTCGGAACCGATGCTACGCTATGACCACCATGACCACCATTGGCTTCTCCGGTCAATTTTAGTAATAAGCAGCGCTTTACATCTCTACGTTGCTAAAAAATCTACAATTATTTTGAAGTCGAGTTGTTCTAATGGTAGTGAGGAATTTTGGACAGTTGTATGAGCAAACCAACCTCAAAATAACAATAGATTTTCGCTAAAATTTACTATAGATAAATCATTACGAGTGCATCGGTGATGACAACTATAATAATGCTTCGAACAAAAAAGTATTTGAGTATTTTTTATTTAACTAGGCTTTGTTATTTTCAGCCAGCCACCACTGTTTAGCTGGCTATAAAGCCTGACCCTAAAGTTTACTATTGTATTTTATAGCTAGAATTCTAATTAATGCATATTATTAGGAATATTAAAAATGTTATTAAAATTAAGAATTGTATCAGCTTAGTGAACATCAATAGCTCTGAGAAATAAACCATTATTGAAATTATTAAATGTTGTATTCTTCCAACTGTGGGTTACTTTAACATGTTTAATTGTAGTTTACTAAATATTTACTGTCTTCGTTATAGAATATTATCTTGACTGTCAAAGGTTGGCAGACAACCATGCGGCTTACCTGAGTAAGCGTGTCAATATTACCTCAACAAGACATCATAAAAAACTGATCATTTTGCCAACTTAGAACCTGCTTTACCTCAACGCCATCTATAGATGCCTAGAATTAAATATATATTAAGAAAAAATATAGATGATGACATGAAGCGTTACAACTTCGAGATCAGGTACACCGTATGACTGTTTGTCAGCACTCGGAACTTCATACATTCATAATGATGAGAAGGAATTGGAATGTTCGAAAAGTTCGGCTTGAGAATGTAACTCTCAAGAAAATACATCGATTTAAGGAGTAAAGTAAATGGGAAATATGGATTTGTAGGTAGGTATTATGAGGGATAGTCGTTTTAAAATAGAGCGTGATGAAAAATTACCATTTTGTATAGTTAAGTAATTATAGGTCAAGGTATTTAACGCACTTAATTATCGCTTTATTATGTGCGTCGATAAAGGTTCAGCCAAAACGTTACGATCAAATCCTGACTGCGAGTCCGGACACCTGATTCTAGTAGAAGCTACTGTCCACAACCAGTCCGCGATCTGTACGGACTGTTTTGACCGAACTTTTTACCGTTTCAACTCTATCCTTCTAAAAATTAACATGTCCTCTGCGTTTTAAATATAATAAAATATTTATTATTTCTCCTTATTCAATAGTAATAATAACTAGATAGATATATTTTTCACGCTCTATTTTACTAAACGATATTGAATGCTTAAGTGGTGCTAGAAAGCGATGCGTTACAATATTAGTATTGAATGTTTGCGCCCTGTTAATGATGAGGGTGGAATTTTAGATAACAAAAAATGTTCTTATACGAAACTCATAAACAAAAAAACATAGTTTGAAGTTTAAGATTTCCTATTCATCGGACTTTGACAGATAATATACTGAAATATCTGGCAATGGCTGGTGCCTGCAGTCAGTCAGCAATTTGTCCTTAGCAGTTTGACCCAATCTTTACAAAGGTAGAACAGAAATTCCTTGACTTATTTTACATGACGCCAAACACAGTCCAAGCCGTTTTGTTTGGACTGCTTCGGAAATTCATTGAGAAAAGTCCTAAGACCCCCATCCACATGATGCGTGATAATGTTGGTCACTTTATTGAAAGAGTTGGTGGCGTGTTGGTCATAAGTAGAGACGCAGCTTTGTCTGTCCCTTTCAAGATTCGGTCAAACCGAGTGGACCGGACCTGGACTGGCTGTAGACACGGACACTTTGACAGATACTTTTGTAAATTTTCTATCAATGGGTCCGATCCGTAACCTGCCCACCGTCATCATTTACTGGGGCGCAAGTAACACGCTTAGTGGTAAGTAAGACTGATCAGATTTGTTGAACAGCTACTGTCAATGCTTCAATACCTTGCAAGGTAAACGCTGTATACGCCTAAACTGTGAATTAAACATTTTTTTTTTGGGAATGTTGGTTTAAAAAAATTGCTTTTTGTGCATGCGACGTTCTTGTTCTTAATTATCATAAAATGAAAATAATTTAACTTAATCGTTGAAGGTGTAACTAGATTGCGATCGAACGACGTCAACCATAACACACCATCATGCGTGTCATCCCCAAAGGTTGAGGTAGAGGTGCATTTGTATTACACACAGGGACACATCAAGCTATACGTTTCCAGTATAACATGGCCTCGCTTCGAATCGGTTTCCCGTACAATGCGAGATCCGCATAAACTGGTTTTGTATAGCCGGTTTTTTTATGATGTCAACCAGTCAAAACACAATCGATAGGTTGATGAATCTAGCAGCATCATAAGCCAAGATCTTTAAACGTTACTTAGCATGTGTTTTGACATAGACATATCGCCGTCCGTCTCTATCTCGCACTTTAAATTTGACTGGCCGGGAATAACGTTAGGCCAATGAAAGTGCTAAGTAACATCTATAGATCTCGCCTTCAAAGTTATGTCGTATGCACTTAACTTTTAACATCGCTTGCTTGCGTTACTAACAAACCTGGTACTTTAAATGTTTAATAATTTAAATAATGCGAGCCCTTAAGGTGCATATTTATGATTGTATGTAATATAAAGTACTCATTAATTGTCATGTATCAGTCGCGTCGCTATAACCCATACAGCGTGTTTGGTGGTAATGTATGAATCATTATGAGTAATAAAAATGTTTGAAAACGTTGTTGTTTTATTATTTACTAGCTGTACAATGCAGCTTTTCCTACCTACCTACTACCTACCTGCTACCTACCTGCTACCTACCTGCTACCTACCTGCTCCCTACCTGCTCCCTACCTGTTGCCTACCTGCTACCTATCTGCTACCTACCTACAAAAAATGAAGGACTTTCATACAAACTTGTGAGAGCCCTTAGACTTCCTCAATTCAGGTCTATCGCAAAATCCATTCTTAGCGGACGTCTACTTACTTTATACTACCTCCCTGCCAAATTTCATACGTATACGTCTAGCGGTTTTCGATATTTCGTGATGAGTGAGTGTGTGACCTTTCGCTTTTATATATTTAAGATAAGTATCCCTTCCTATTCACTGTACTTGTGGGGGAAGTGAAAATTATGTTCTTCCTAATCCTCGGATGTTCTTATCTAATTAATTTCGTTGCGGGATCCAAGACAGTTAAATTGTTTCTCTCCGACTTCGTCGAGCTTCATTGTCTCGACGATTTTCTGGTGGTCACCAATTGATTCAGGCATTCAGGAGTTGCAGTGGTTTGGGAATAGTGTGGCGGGCTGGTATCTGTGGGAAATTGCCATCATCTGCGACTGCAACTTAGTTGGGTTAACTCCAGATTAATAATAATAGGATAATAATAATATATAATAGGTCCAGCTAAATACCGGTATTTTACATGGAGCGACTGCCTATCTGACCTCCACAACCCACTCACTCGGTAACACAGATACCCCTTGGTAAGATTGGATATTTATTGATTGTATTGTAAAATATAACTGCTACGATTGTACTTAAAATACTCGCGTACGGATAGAAAATAAAACTAAGTCAATCAATTTCAAAACATTTAATAACAGCACATTTTATTTAAATGCATTATACAATAAACAGTCGTATACATTACATTTTGGATACTTATCATACGGAAAAATATACATATTTAGACCAAAAACGTACAGAAAATTAGAAAGAAAGTATTTATCTATAAAAATAATATACCTATAACTACTAACAATAGGGAATGTAATTAAAAATAAAACAATCTCAAAAAGGCATTTTACTTGATTCTATAAAATATTGTAAGATTCAAACTGTGGCATATTTACATAATCAAATGTAAATTATTTTGATATTCACTGAAGCCATGCACTTAGTTTATTCATTGTGGCTAGCATAGCCACGCACGCACTTAAATAAAACTGCATTAAAATCCAACACAATGGGATGCAGCTTATTTTAAAAAGTGCTATTAAATTAATGTACATAGAGGTTACACTTAAATATTTAAACAGGAATGGCTTGGAAAAAACCTATGTAGAAACACAACGCGCAGAGCATTCGGCACAACCAGACAATGTTTCATGCAATTTTCAGAAAATAATAAGAAACGAAGTAGTGAAAGAATATCGCACATATTTTTGTTCTAATGATTGTGAAGCAAAAACAGAATAAATAGTGACTTAAGAAACATTGACAATCCATTTGAAATATATCTAAATGCAACATATTGCTATTTTTTTATTATTTTTAAATAATTATTACAAGATTGTTATAAATATTAATAATTATAATACATCTAAAGTCGTTACAACTACAAACTAAAAAGCTTCTAAACTTTGGAATGTTATAGTAATCACAATAATGTTCGTTTATTAATTACGTATCTACATTAGCTTATGAGCACTTAAATTCTAGAAACAGACATAATTATAAATAATTATAATATAATAAAAATCTGTTTAAATAAAACTATGGCCTCAAAATGGCCTGGACGTGCCACCAATTACCTATTATCTAGAATGTTGGGAGATAGCATCATTTTACCGTTCCAGGGTGGCGTAGCCAAGGGTGGGATTTGTGAAAATCTAGTGATTTAGATAAAATACATCAAGATTACTATTTTGTTTAAAAAACTAATAAAAATATCTAAAAGGGGAATGCAATTAATGCCTAAATTAAGTGGTGAATATCAGCAGAGAATAAAGTTTTGGGAAAAATTGAAAACTTACGAGATCTTTTATACTGGCCAAAATGTTACCTAAAATAGGTCTTAGCAAAATAAAAAAAATAAAAGTATTAATAAAAATATTTCATGATTCGATGGACACAATACAGTTTCTAACTAAATAACCTATCTCGAGGCAGTGTCGAACAAACACTTATGTGAACTTAAACTTTTCATAAACTTATAAAGAAACATACTTATTTTCACTAGATATAATTATGTAAAAGTACTGTCATATAACAACCTGGCCTAGTTATCCTAGGTACGACCAGTGCCCTGCATTACTAGAACCCTTTTATAGAGAAGCAGAGAGAAAGAGTCAGGTAATCCAGGGCCATAGACTGTACCGTCTTCTGTCTAGATTGCTACAATCAGTATGGTACTGGGCTTTAGGATATGCAGACATTCTGGTTTTTACGCTAGTTATTACTTTAGGCATTCGACTACGCTAGGTAGGTTACTATAATATAAAAATCGTCCTTCAATTTCAGATATTTTGCATTTTTTGTTTATAGAGACTAAAATTGAAACATGAAGAAAGTAAATTAATAAAAAAAACTCTAAGGACAGCAACATAAAGCATAATTATTAATGTTCCATTTGAACACTAAAACATAAACTATAGGAATGTTCACATACACATTTGTATACCTATCATAGAATAATTTAAATTACTACCATTGCACGACCATACTCTTGTCTCCGAATTAGTCGATCATTTCTCGAAAACCTTGTGTTTTTGGAGGGACTTTGATACTATAGAAGGCTTTCAATAAAGTCCTACATTCACGTTTTAATTGAAATCGTTCGACTCCGCGCCAAATAATGATCACGTTTTTGTAACGTTGACAAATACCTACATCTGAATAGTGTTGTCTTGTTCACTCATACTGTTAGTCGTATCTACCGTTTCACGCGAAATGCGTGACCTACGTCCATCTGTCAATTTCAATATTTGCATTCACTTGAATAAATAAAATATTCGGTTTGGGTAACCCACAATTATTACTTAAATCTCAAGTCATCTGGTTTTCTGACGAAGTAAGCCACTTTGTCGATAGGAACTTTGTATTCGTGCATCCAGCGGTTGCCTTTGCGCAGTGAGCCGTCGATGCCGTCTTGCCATAGGCCAGTTGGGAGGTATACTAAAAAGAGAAAAGTATTTTTTTTTTAATCATCAAAAAGGCGGTGCCTGGGAAATGCCTAGGTCCATTATCGTATGTGTGTCATAAAAAATGTATTGTCACCAGTGTGAAAAATTTCAGCTCAATTGGGGGAACTGGTTGGAAATTCAGTAGCAAGATTCGACCAAATCATACTAACTATAGACGTCGGTCTAAGCGGTCGCGCTTTAATGAGTCCTCGCGAAAGTATCAATTTAAATGGAATATTCTGAAGGTTGATTACGTATTGGATCAATTAGTATCGTAATACCTAAGTGGATTACGATTATTTTAAAGCAAATAACCTGTGGAATAATGTTAGGCCTTTGTGGACGCTTAATGTGCCTTTGATGGGGCAAGGCGGAGGACTCATTAAAGCGGTCGGTCTATAACTAACACGGCAAGTTAAATAAAAGCTAATAATAACAGTGAAAGGACTGCACAAACAAATGAAAGTCACACATACCATCTCTGTAAGTCTGGCCCCGCTCCAACACGGGCGCGACGACGATCTCTCCTCCGATCGCGAACTCGTCTTGTAAGGGCATCGGCGCAGTGTCACTGCCGCTCAGTAGCCAGAGCGGACGGATGAGAGGTAAGCCTTCCTCTAGGGCCTCGCGTTTGTACTTCAAGAGGAGTGGGGTAACCTGAAAAAAACAGACATGGTTATAGTGTTAAAAGAAGAAAGACTACTAACAAATTCATTTTGAAGGAAGTAACATAAGTGGATCTGAATGGCTGTGTTACTTTAACTTCAATCTTCAACTTCGCTGACAACCCTGGAGAGATGCCCGCTTTGTACCCAAGCACGGTTTTTTAAAGGTAAACGGGGTCTGAATGTGCATATTGGAAAAGTACATAAAATACAAAATGCACCCACTTCAGACCCTGTTTTAACACCCTCACCTACAACACAGGCAATATCTTCTTTCGACCCACTTTGGAAAACCCTTTCAAAATTCAAAAAATCCGTTCCTGTACTAAAACGAGTTCCCCGCGGCGCTAGACCGCTTGTGGCACAAAATTTAGCAGGTTGCGTGCGCCTTGCCGTCCGGGAGAACTCGCTAAGTGCTTGGGAACAACTGCTCACCTTTCCTTTTCGAATCCTTCATGTGCAAAAGAATTTGGCAACCAAAAAAACTTTAACAGCACAAATTAAAGAAAATTGCAACGTTTCGGCTCAAGATTTAGATTCAAATTTACCAGCACAGAGATACACATCCTCAAGAGGTATTCCCCACCTGGTGGAAACGAAGTTAGGGGAAGGTGACATTAGTGGAGCAGCCAGGATTCTCTTCAGCAGCGATGTGGTGGCACCGTGCTCTCCAGAAACACTTGCGGCTCTGGAGACGAAACACCCTGCCCCAGCGGATGGCCTTTCCTTTCCCGACCCTCCCAATTCGGACTTTCATTCCCTCACCATTACAGGTCGAGAGTTGGTCACAGCCGTTTGCTCCTTCCGGAGCGGCTCCGCCGGCGGCCTCGACGGCCTAAGTCCTCAGCATCTAAAGGACCTAATATGTTCAGGCGCCGGGGAAGCTGGTGAGTTGCTCTTGAAGGAGCTTACGGCTCTGATTAACCTTATGCTCTCCGGCAAGGTGAACGAGTCCGTCATCGACGTTCTGTACGGGGCCAATTTATGTGCCCTGCGCAAAAAGGATGGCGGTATTCGTCCCATTGCCGTGGGAACTACCTACCGTCGTATGGCAGCCAAAATTTGCTGTAAATTTTATGGTGAGGCTGTTTCGAAAAAATTTCAGCCCCTGCAACTTGGATACGGCTCTAAAGGGGGCTGCGAGGCTGCCGTACACGCTTTGTCGACCTACCTAAATTCTGGCAAAGGTGAGGTCATCCTGAAGGTTGACATAAAGAACGCCTTCAATTCAGTGAATAGGGACACCTTGTTGTCAGAAACTAAAAAAGAATTACCCCAAATTTATAGTTTTCTTTGGCAATGTTACAGACACCCATCTAAATTAATGTATCGGGACAACCTTTTGGAATCTGCTGTTGGCTGTCAACAAGGTGACCCCCTCGGGCCAGTGATTTTTAGTTTAGCTATCCACCCTATTGTTCGACAGCTAAATTCAAAAGAAGGGCGGCGAAAGTGGACCCAAAGAATCTAAAAATTAACGAAGCTCCATGCAAGTGTGAATATAAAATAATTATAACTACAATTATATGAGATATTTATTTAAAAAATATTGAATTTTTAGGACACGGGAATCAAAAGTTATAAATATTTTAATTTACTCAAAATTAAGTAAACGTGCAATTACAAAACGCAACTTTTTTTCCGATTACGTTCCAATCCAATGACATGTGTTTTTGCTCAAGGGTTTTCTTACTATAAATGGCTCTTTCTCTTCGTTTTTATACATTCTCTATTGTACAATATTTATAAACAACATGTAAACTTGATATTAAAACGCCAATTAACAAGGCAAAATCATGTAATAAAAATGAAACTATGGTGATTTCGTAGTATATCTTATAAAGGAACGTTATCAATGGTGATCGATTGAGTCCCGTCACTACTGTCACTGTAACATTTGTGATGATCTATTCCAGTGTTTTTCAACGCAAGGAGTTCCCCTAATGTTGTACCCACAATAAGTACAGGAAAGTACCTGTACCTTCTGAACAGAGAGCAAATTGTGGATATTGAAATGGTGGATAGTGCTTACAGAAGTTCTGCTGATTTTGCACACTCCCCAAGTTCAGTAGAAATACATCCTGTACCTATTACCTATCCTATATTTCATGGCAACCACCCATTTATTTTACGTGCTACAATTAAATCTATGCATATAGGAAGCAAGTCCTATTAAACGTATATCGTAGTAGATAGAAGGCTACAGGGGCGAAGTGGTGTATTAGGCTATTGTTGTAACTGTTCTGTTGGGACACGGACAGCGGGTTGTTGCTCTCATGTTATGAGCATATTATGGTATATGGGGTCTGCCAGACACCAGAGCTATATAGCTGCACCAGCTTCCTTTTTAGATAATCTTTTAATAAGATAATATTTTTTTCTATAACACTGTTGAAAAATATAAAAAAAAACCATGTAAAAAAACCAATAAACGAGATTTATTACGTCACATTACACATTTTTATTCAACAAACCCTGCCTTTCAATAGCTGTACTCGTACATAGCTAGTGAGCTCTGGCTGTTATAATTTATTTAAAAGTATATCTTCTTTCAGCGTAGTAATAATCATTTTACTTGACCATAATTCGCTTATCAGTATAGTCTCTAGCCGCAGTCTGGCAGTTTTATGTATCATCAATTAGGTACAGGCAAAAAATTCGGGTTTTGGCTTAAGACAAGTAAATAATAAGTACATCAGAATAATATAACACGACCCGAACCAAAATTATTACCTCCCCTGGCACCTGTCAGTTGCCTACTACCAAAAACCAAAGAGAACCAAAAAGCACAGAGCATCATCCAAAGAGGCCGTGTACAACGCGCCATGCCTTTTTATACCCTTTTACTAGGACCGGGTAGGTTGGAAAGGGAATTATCTAAGAGTAGTTTATTCGAATCTTCCTTTATGATTCATCCTAAACATTATTATTTTTTGATTCATTTTAAATAAATAAGCAGACATTCACGGTTAAAAACCTTAATCGTGACATTTTTAGGTTATCTTGTATAAAGACGTATATCTCTTTTCTCCCAACTTGTTCGACTTACTTTCCATTTGCTTTTCTGTTAGTCTTTAGTCGTTTTACAACTATGTATAAGTTGCCATAATGAATGCTACCTCTAAGAGTGGGTCCCAAAATACATGGAATTTCGCCAGCCTTCTTTAACATTTGGTATCTTGATGATGGAACCTTGGGAGGCGATGTAGATTCCGTTTTAAAAGATCTAAATTTCTTAAAAAATGAACTTCATTCCATTGGCCTCGACCTCAACATCTCAAAATGCGAAATATATGTACCGGACAGTACCGACAGACAACTGACTCTTTCAAAATTTAACGCAATAGCCCCTGGCATCAAAGTTATAGAAAAAAGCTCTCTTCGTCTCCTTGGGTCTCCGATCTTTGAAAATTCTTTTCCCGATTTTATCGAGGAAAAAATTCAAAATTTCAATGATGTTTCGGAAAGATTGCTCCAAATTAATATACATTCGGCCATCACAATAATTCGTTACTGCTGTTTCGGCCCAAAATTAACATATTTCCTTCGGGCTTCCCCTTTATGGAAGCACACTCACCTTTTAGACAAAATGGATCAAATTATCAGACATACTATTTCATCAATTTTAAATGTGGCTTTGGACGACCGAACTTGGACACAAGCTACTCTTCCCATTCGCATGGGAGGACTCGGCGTCCGCAAAATTTCCAGTATTAGTTTACCGGCCTTTATATCCTCGGTCCACGGAACTAAGAATTTAATTAGGAATATCCTGGCTTCCACACTGGTTGATTTTGAAGTGCCGTGCTTCACCGAGGCTATCGATGCTTGGAAACTCGCTTGCCCGAATACTGAAGAACCCGATCATCCTTTTTCCCAGAGACGGTGGGATGAGCCGCTCTGCAGAGTAGTTCAGAACAATCTACTGAACACGTCTGCTACTACTGCTGAGCGTGCGCGCCTACTGGCTGTGGGTGAGTGGGAATCGGGTCTTTGGCTTCACGCACTGCCTTCGTCGAGCATAGGCACTTTATTCGACGACACGACGTTCCGCCTCGCTGCTGCTTTACGCCTTGGTGCTGCCTGCTGTTCTCCTCATCGCTGTCACTGTGGTGAAGCTGTCAACAACCTCGGTCACCACGGCCTGTCATGCAGCCGAAGTGCGGGCCGTTTTGCACGGCACGCGAACATAAACGACATCATCCGACGAGCTCTTGTCACCGTCGGCGTTCCAGCTGTTTTAGAACCCCATGGTTTGGCACGCGACGATGGCAAGAGACCGGACGGCATGTCGTTGTTTCCTTGGAAGATGGGTAGGCCTTTAGTGTGGGACGCGACATGCGTCGATACTCTTGCGCCATCACATCTTCCAAGCTCGTCGTGCTGTGCTGGCGCTGCCGCTGCGGCTGCAGAGAACCTCAAGCGGCGTAAATATAGAAACCTTTGTGGTAACTATATTTTCGAGCCGTTTGGGGTTGAAACTCTGGGGTCGTGGGGTCCGAGTGCTCATAGCCTGTTTAAGGAAATTTCGAAACGCCTAGTTGACGCTTCCCGTGACCCAAGGGCTGGCTTTTACTTTGGCCAGAGGCTAAGTGTTGCCATACAACGTGGCAACGCCGCCAGTCTCTTGGGCACATTACCAGCTGACAGCGTTGAGGAGTTTTTTGATGCCCTTTTATAGTTTGTTGTTAGTTTTCATATTTTAGGTTATTTAATAGTTTTTAATTAATTATGTATTTAGTTAGTTTAATGCTTAATAAATTATATTTTTACAATCAAGGTAAGGTAAGGTATACCATATTCAGGCTATAATGTTCCCACGGTTAGGCATAGGCCTCCCCTCTGTGAAAGGCCCCACTGGGCTGTCCACCACGCAGACCCAGTGCGGGTTGATGGATAACAAGGAAGGATGGAACCCAAAAATGTTCAATTATATTATTGTATTTTGTATTTGTAGCTGTTGTGCTAATTAATTTACTCAGTTGAAAACAAAGAGATAATCGTAAACAAACATTGTAAATATGAAAGATATCATTATCATAAGTATAGTATTGTTACTTACCATTCTCTGCCTCAACGAAGTCAAGTTCTTCGCCATCTCCAAAACCCTTTCATCATTATACTTGCTGGGCAGATGTGTGAACTTCATCACAGGCAAGAACGTCGCCATTTGCAACCATCTCATATACAGCTCCCTCTCCGGTAACTCTATTCCATTCTCTTGAGTGGCATTTGTTGTATCCACTAAACCTTTTGAAGACGGCAGGAACTGCTCGCTTCCAGGCCAGTAAATGTCACCTCCAACTGCTCCGGGCATTATAAACGGAAAACCATTCACTCCGTAGGTCAGCATCGTTGGTATTACTAGCCTTAAAGCCTCCCAAGTAGACTCAAATGGCGGTAAAGATACAAATATAGGTGGGCGTGGTAACGAAATTGCTGAAGATACTCCAATAATACTCAACTGCTTCTCAAAGGTCTTGGTAAAGATTTTTTTGTACTGGTCAGGATTGGTGAGAAGATTTTCGCATCGGAAGTAATGGGGCATATCGTAAGCTGTTCCCAAGTCCATAAAGAATGAGTCGATATGGTACTCATCTATCACTGCTTGCAGTTTATCCAAGAACCAGGGTACTGATCTGTTATTGGTTATATCTAGGACTCCAGCACTTGCTAAAGATTTGAACCGGGTCAAAGCTGGTATCCGTCTATCACTATTCCTTTCACTGATGAGCAATCTTCTTTGAACACATTCCGCAAAGTTTTTACTCTCAGTGCTGATAAACGGTTGAATAGTAAACGCTACTTTAAAACCTCTTCTATGCAGCTTATCTACAGTTGTATTCAGCGTTTCAAATCGACTCGTATCTACTGATAGATCACCAATTTCATTCTGCCAATGCTCATTGATTAATACATGTCCTTGTTTCAAGAATCCTAAATTAATAACATCTTCGGTGTATTTGGAGATAGTTTCTGCTTGTAATTCGTGTTTGAATCTTGGAGCTATCAGCCAAACTGGTTCTGATATTAGTGATTCTAGTGTTTGCATGTCAGCGGGTTTTAAACCATCCCATAATGGAGCTCTTCGGTGACTGTGAATTGAGGAGTGTAATGACGGCATGTCTTCAGAAGTGCAGATATTATACTTCATTTCAGGAAACTCAGTAAGTTTGTTCGGGTAAGCAAATTCGTGGAACATAGCTTTAATACATATTTGCTTGCCTCCTTTATTGACGGACACATGAAGAGGTGTCTCATCATTGATGATGATAGCGGCTCCTTTAGAGTTGATGAAGTATCGCGTGAGGACGTTACCCCATTGGGACTTCTGCATGTCGCCAGTAATGAAGGGAGTATAGTCCAATGATCCACTGTCTAAAGGCCAGGTCAGGTTAGAAGACTGGCCACCTCCGTACCAGTGCACTTTCGTTGCGCCCCAGTCAAAGCAGTCATTTGGATAAACATCTGTAAAGATAACAAGGTTAATTAAGAACATAATTTAGACATTAGTTAAAATCCGCTTTCATAATTATGTTTACAAAAAAACTGCCATAGATTTTTGAAACAACGCGGCAACGTTAGAATTTGGCAAATTCCCAATTTGAGAAACTTGTTTACTCGGAACGTTTAGGCAAAATAAAAGAGAACTCATAGAATCCCACATTTCACCGCTCCGTGTAATAGAGAGACTTTTGTCATCTACCGGGCTCCGGACTGGTTCTAGGATATTCCTAATGGACTACTCAAAAGAAAATTGCCCGACCCGGGAATCGAACCCCGAATTTCATGCTTACTAGTGACACGTGCAAGGACTTGACCAAGAAGCAGCCAATTGTTCTATTTATGGTATATTAACAGTCTCATTTATTTACCAGATCTCAACGCCTTCCAATGCACGTGGTAGCAGGTGGTATTATCAAGACCAGGGTCATGTGGTAGAGACTTGAGGTAGAAGCGGAGGGTGTGTAGCCACTCTAAGCATTCCGAGCCGTCTTTCCGCCGGTGTTCAGGTAGACATGGGTACGCGTTTACCTTGCCCTGGATGCCCACAGCTGAAATGAGAATATGGTACAATTTGAGACAAGGAATGACGTGGAAGTATGTTGAAAATTGAGTGCCCTAATAGCTTAATAGGTATTAGTCATGCAATTAAACTCACAAAAATAATAATAATAGAGTGACAGATATGCTACATTTAGCGCAAAACTGATTTATTGAAGAAAAAACGTACAGCTACTGGTTACCGTGACTGACAAATTATAATCTAAGGGCCAAACAAGATGAGTAGCAGTTGCTTTCAAAGCGTTTCATATTTCTACAAGGACTTTCAACAGGATTCACATAAGCTTTGCGGAAGAATATTAATAAGTCAATCTCATACTTTTCTATGATCGTTATCGTTGATAGGATGTCACTTTCTCTAGAGCCTCAGATTCAGTCCGAGGCGATCATAGAAATTTGAAGTGGCGTGCCTGGGACCAACAATACGGCAAGCCCATAAGTAAATCAGACTGTCCAGAAACCCTAACATCATGAAGAGTAGTAGGTTATAAGGGCAAGCTAAGCAAGTACCGCCACTAGCTTGAATATCAACCACCTATGACCGTAAGGAGAACCATTTTGATACTTTAAGTATGATGTCACTTACCTAAATTAGCCCGAAGAATCTCAACATCATCCTTATTAAAGATCCTGATGAGTCGTTTAGGCTCGTTGAACTGCACGTTGTCGAAGTAGGCCTTGGTGAGCGCCTGCTGGTGGTACAGTACGTACGCGAACCCCACGAAGAACACGATGGCCAGGAACATAAGGCCTACGAACGCGCGGAGCTTGTAGTCTGTGGGTTTCTTGCGGATTTTTTGAGGGATGCTCTGGAAGTAAGAACAATATGTTTTTTTAGAGAAAATCTTCAGTTTTTCGGTAGTAGGTCATTTTACTTTGAATTAGAAATCGAAAACCAACACGAAAGCACCAATCCAAATACGATTTTAGCACTTTAACTATTATAATTATTAATTCTTTACAGGGCCAATGCATATAGAAAGAATCTCATATTATTTCATTGTGTGTTTTTTCAAAGTTCTTGAGTTGATACTGACAAATTTTATTTATATTTCAGCAAAACTTTTAATACACTTCAAATTGATGTCTTATCTCGATACATTTTTAATAAGTATCTAGAATATACATTTACATGAATTACAGTACAAATAAAGGTCCTAGTTAATAGATCATCAATGAGTTTCTTCCCGCTTCAAACTATTTGACCAACTCTTTGAAAGTTCAAAAGTGCAAGTTGGCATCAAAGGAACAGCGTAATTACCTGTAGTTTCTCCCTGAGCAGACTGGCGAGGGAGTTTACAGAAGTGACGGAGTTGCTGGGCGAGTAGTCGTCATCGTCCATGCTGAACTCCGACCGGCCGAACCTGCGGGGAGCCGTTGATTTGCGTCGGGGGGAGCGGAGGGGAGTCCTGAAATGCAGAGAAGGGATTTTATGAAAATATAATTTAAATAACTTTGACCACGTATAGACTAGTCATTAACGATGGAAATTTTCCATCGATGACAAAAATGTATGGTTGCCATATAAGCTATAGGCACACATGTGAGCATTGAGCAACGTACCGAATCAATCACGCTATTGGCCAAAAGATGTAGATGTGGCGTGTGTAGGTGTGTGTGTGTGATGTGTGTATGTGTATTGATGGTGCATGTGTTTCTTTGTAATTGTATGTAAATTGCATGCGTATATTATATTCAACACGTAAATTTCCATGTCAATAAGTAAATGTACATATAAGTAAGTTCATTTAATCCCATTCAATAACTATTTCATGAAAAAGTCATTCAATGGGTTTAATGAACTTAGAGGGTTTTATTGGTTTAATGATTATAATTCTGTAACTACATTCGTGTGTCTTGCGCCACTCATTTTTCATCAACATACAACCTGACACTGATCTGCAAATTGAAAAAAACGTAAGAAAATTTGAATTTCGTGGGCTACCCTGGCGGTTCCACATTAAACAATTTATTTTGCCTGACTATAATCCTAAACCCAAACAACTGTAGGTATAATAGACATTATTTAAGAAACATTATGTATCCATACATATCTCATTATCATCTAGACGTTTAACAAAAGCAATCGATATGCTATCTCACTGCTGGGCTAAAGCCTCAAGTCCTCATGTTTTGATTTACATTATTTATTTAATTTTTTCTCATTAATATTACATTTTTATCCATCTACATAATTATTTCTGACGGTATACTTGTTGTTAAACATGAAAAATCTTAATAGCCATGTTTTTATGATGAGATCACAAAAACACAAGACAATGTAAATATTATCATACAAAATCACCGCAGTTTGTCCTTCCCACACATTTCCAAGTCAAACAAATCTTTATACAAATAATACTGTCAAAATACCTGAACGTATAACGTAGTGAGCCAAGATAACGGACAGACTGACAGAACTAAGATGGAGGTAAAAACTGTCGCATGCTCTCGTAATGAGGAAACTCATTTACGTAGGTATCATTTGGTTGACACCGACAAGCACTTGAGTTTGTAATAACGGACACTTGGTCTTCAAGCTTTTGGAGGTTAAGAATTTGTAGGAGTAGATGTATCATCAAACAGCTAACCGTAAGTGGAATCAGTCAACTATAGAAATGCATTAAAAGATGGCAAGTAATATTGTCTCTTTGAAAATGATGGAGACTGATACCTACTGTGATATAGAAGACAATGAAGTGTTAATAAGAAGACCTAGCAATGAACTATTGCCAGCTGAAGATTATTCACTTAATTATGCTTTTGTAGTGCTAATCCCATTGCCAAGCCTAGTTATTATGGCGAAGCAATGGATATTCGTTACAATAATAGGAACTTTTCAAGGTGTAGCAGCTCAGCAGATTTAGCAGACAGATACCCTGACATAAGAGACTTTTTCCCCGGTAGTGCATTCCCATAAGATAATCTCCGCCTTCCACGAGGGCGAAGCTGTGAGGACTAGCTATCTCCAGTAGTATCCACATAATTAATTATAAAACTTTTTGTGGAAGGTGTTTGGCTAAAATGATGATGATGGATTCTCTAATTTTCAATTGCATTGCTTTACAGACCACTCCAGCTAAGCTACCTCCTCAACTACTTATCTCACCACTGAATTTGACCAAAGTATCTTTAAACGAGGCAGATCTAGATAATGATCTCGACAGGATCATAAGTCTGCCAAGTAGCTTAAGTAGTCTTTATGACCAAGGTGAACTCGAGTTTAATCCTCGATGCAAAACGAACTTTAAGTGCTCTGATAATAAAGTATTGGATGAGAGCAAATAGTGTTTGCTGATAAGATCCACAACCAGGTAAACACAAGAACAACCAGGATGAACCACAGAGGTTGGCACAGGAGCAAAGAGAAGAGAGGTCTACGCCCAGCAGTGGTAGAAGTTGATGATGATGATGATTATTCAAAAGATAATATTTGCCCTTTGCAAACCTTTGTTGTCTTCTACTGGAAATAAAACTTTCATTCATTATTAGATTAACTTGCATGGATCAGTGTAATCAAACAGCAAGATCACTATCACTATACAGATTCAAAGCTTTATTAGTCTTCACATATACTAGACTTTCTGCTATAACGTGAGTCGTGACGTAGGTTAATCCTATAGATTCCATATTGAACAGTTTTGTGCAATCCACCTATTACCTGCTGGTCGCAGTCACAACATGTAAGCTGTCAACTATTTTGATCCGTCCTGTTGTGTTTATGAATATTTGTTATGCGTTGTATGTTTATTGTTTTTTGTCATTTTGTATGCACGTCATGTCCCTGTGACAAATTATTATTCTTTCTTTCTTTAAACAATTGGTACTTTGGTTTTAATTACTGCTTTCTTTTCCTCTAAGATCGGTGATTGTTGAATCTATGTCATATTTGTGAGGATGGATGATATAAAATTCCTTTTGCTTTTTCGTTTTCAATTAACATTCTGAACGTTTACTGACATCTACATTCGTTTGGGTATCAATTTCACGATTCTTGATTACTTTTATCTCAGTTTTACGACGCGTTCAATTTCACAGTTTGATCTACAAAGTAGGCCAGGGTCACAACTCACAACTGAACTGCCAACTGATATTTCTTTTAGAATTACTATTTTTAAATTCAACACAAACTATTTGAAAATGTCATGTTTATCTTAATGAAATGAATCGATTAATTAATGAAGGATGCAATTCGTGGCACTGAAAGTGCGCCGAACGAGCTTTCGGTGTCTAGGTTCAATTTGCATTGTTGTGAGAGTATTCACACGGATACACGTTTGCCTTAATGGAAAGTGCTGACAATGCTGTCTCGAGCAGGTGCAGATAAGGCATCTTCGGGCTCTGTGCTCTGTTCTCAATTGAAAATAAACTCTTCATTCATACACTTATCGATTTTTGTCAACTATGTGTTTTGTACATAGGTGAAGAAATATTAATCTAATTAATACTAATTATCTTCAAACCCTGAAATGCGAAAATGCAATGTGATTCTTATGATATCCTAAAAACCGATAACGCTGTCCTTAATAAGCACTTCAAAAAATACTAAAAAGCAAAACATTTAAACACGTCCAAGACAAATGCAATAAACGTCATTTAATCAGCTCATTAATGCTAATCACTACACAAACAGTGGGTAATTAATGTCAGTCCCACAATCCGCGTTTAAGCTGTAAAAGTAATCTCTCCGTCCACGATATTATCTGTAACCTCAGGGTGTAACGTAAATAACCTTTCATTTTATCTTTCCATTATTAAGACTGTAAAACGCAATGAGAAAGAATATAAATGGAGTCATCTGAATGTGATTAAGGATCTCATTGACCTTGCCACTAATAGTGTAGGATAGCTCTCATGAAACTGACCTGATTACTACTACTACTTAGATAAATTATAACAAGGACAGGAGAATGATGATGAGTAATGACCTACGCCAAATTAGCACGCTGTGCGTGAAATCCGATTTTTTTTCTTAATTAAGTAATTGCCAGAAAATCAAAAAGAAGGTGCAGGTGGAGTTTTGTAAGCTTGGATGTAGGGGGTAATCTTTGGACCTACTGATCCAATTCCGAAAATTCTTTCTTTAACATCCTACAATACTCCCGAGTTTAAAAAAAAAAATAGAGTTGCGTACCGGAAGGGTAACCAACGGGACCCTATTACTAAGCCTCCGCTATCTGTCCGTCCGTCCGACCGTCTGTCTGTCAGCGGGCGTACACAGTTGAAATTTTCACAGAATGTGTATTTCTGTTACCGCGTACGGAACCCATCATGCGCGAGTCCGACTCGCACTTGGCCGGTTTTTTGTTTGGTAACGGCACTTCTCGTTTTCTTCATTATTAATTGGACCCGTGCGAAGCCGGGACGAGTCTCTAGTCTAAGATATAAAGGAGATAATAAAAATAAGACGAAGCTCTCTTTAGATTTTGAAGTACCTAAAGACTGACAATACAAAACAGAAGAACAGTTTAATGGTCTGTGAATAGTTCGATTCTAATTCGGAACTATTCATTAATATTGAGTTCACGACTATTTACCTAAACAAATCACAGTCGATAATGGCAGTCAAAACAATCGGAATCTGTCTGCAATACGAGATAACAGCGGGTCAATGATTAAATAATAAAGTATCGCCATTATTTCCGATCGAACTGACCACTCTGAAGTCGAGAGGGACAAAGACATTTTTACACAATAAGGCTGCGTTTCCACCAGCAGGATGCGTAGCGAGGGATGTGTGTGAAACTAACCAATCATATCGCTTCTTTTCACAGCTCTAGGTATTCTAGCTATGTGATTGGTTAGTTACACACACATCCCTCGCTACGCATCCTCGCTCATCTCTGGTGGAAACGCAGCCTAAGGCAGTGTAAAGTCATTGTTTTACGGCACTTAGGTTTATTACAAACAGCACATAAATAAACTTCTGGCTATTACGATGTGTCAGAAGACTGCACCGACTACGGTTATAGTTTCTCTGGGTATCATCATCATTCAGCCATTATCCTAATTTGATAGGGGTCGGCGCAGCCAATCTACTTCCATACTTCATTTTTATTCGTCAGCCAGTCTCCTGTCTTGCCATATCATCGTTCACACAGTCCATGCATCATAGTCTCAATTTCAAAGTGGAGCTTTTTTGTCATGACATGTGTCATGAAATAATAAACTTATGAGTCATGTCTACAGAATTTCTGGAAGAAGTTTTAAAATCAAAATACATTTTTTGGCTTAGAAACATATTTCTTTTTACCTAGCTCTTATCCTATAAACACCTCCTTATATAAATACTTTAGTGGTCTAGTAAAATTATCGGCAAAAGCAAAAGATTGTTTTAGAGTGTGTAAGCAAAGACCAATGATAGGTACTATTTACATGACTCTAGGAATTCTATTTTCATTACAATCAAAACAATTGACTATCAAATAAGGTCCACTTGAATTTCAACAAAATAATTATACATTTAAACACAAACAATAGCCATGTCTCGGGCATATGTTTTTTATAACATGTTTTCGTTGTGTCAGTTTCGGATATTACCTTTGTTTAATTAATAACGCGTTTGTTGTGTATCGGACTATCAACTAGTTGTGAAGAAATATGAGCATTTGTTTACGTAAAATGAGGAACATTAGTGTCAATTCACTTTGGCGTCATCGGGACAGTATCGTACCGTGTGAAATTGAGGACTTTGAACTTTCCGCCAAACATGGTGTTTACTTGAATGCAAGAAAACTAAAGTGGAGTAGTTACTGAGTGGTTAGTGAGGTACAAGCAAAACTAGTTAGTTTTGCTTGTACCTCAAGCCAAAACGAGTGATGATGGTATCAAAATTATTACTGATGATATTTTTTTCGCATTTACGATATTGAACCCATAGAGGAAGTTGTCCAGTTTGATGGTCCGCAGCAAATCCTTTCATATGACTATACCCTTTCTGTTACACCCTGTACATAAAATACAATGAGGCACTCATTATTGACAAAAATAACACATAACGTATTAAATAAATTAGGTACTTCCCACAGTTAATTAGAATACATCACAGTATGGTCTACTACCAACATTATATAAAAAACATCTTAAAAGTATTTTTTAATTAATTTCATTAATTTATGTACCCTCCTACGTATTACGTTCGTACATGACAATTTCACCACAGGCCCAGAACTTTCCTTTAATTAAAAAATAAATAAGTAAAGAAATTCAAACCTTTTGCTATAACGTTTGGCGCTTCACAAAAATCCTCCAAATTGTCCACGACACAATTCACAACACTATAATAGTTTGTCTCTATAAACTCTGTAAAGATCTATAAATCTTTATATTGGGTTGCGCAGGAGTCTCTTGGAAGCGCGTACGAGTTACACTGACCGGTGAGTTACACATGCGTGCGCGACGAATACGTGCGACAAACTAGAGTGCGTGCTTTTTATTTTACCCGACTACGGAAAATATGAAGGTGGGTTATTTTATTTATTTTATTTTATTTTATTTATTAGGGAAAACAAACAATTACACACTATAAATGATTAACAAATAATTATACGAGACTGCATCAGTGTGCAACTAACTACGTTATCCACATCTTATATAATTAAAATCGGAAGATACATGCACGAGTACAATTGCCTTAGTTTTATTAAATACTATGTAAATTAAAAAGAGAAAAAAATCTGCAGATACAGAAATAAGTAAGTTAGTTAATCCTCAAAGTTTTTGATAGCTTTAAGGATATCATTTCGAAATCTATTAGCAGACAAAGAAAATAAATCTAAATTTGAGAATAGGGTGTTGTAATTTTTCGCTAAACGACGCAAAGGTGCGCGGATCCCCGCGTTTGTGCGACACGAGGAGACAGCAAACAGCGGGCGACCGCGCACCTCGCGTCTTATGATAGTTCTAGGTACTACATAACACAATCTGTTTGTTAAATCTGAGCAATCGTATTTGTTATTACACAGGTCATAAAGAAACATGCTTTCCAAAAAGGTGCGTCTAATATTCAGAGTAGTAAGTTTATAATGTTTTAATAAATTATGGTAAGACGTAGTTTTACGGAAGCATCGGTAATGAGTGGCTTTAAGGAATTTATATTGTACGGTTTCGAGGTTTTCTTTATATTTTGTATAAAAAGGGTTCCAAATCATTGCAGCATACTCCAACTGTGATCTCACCAAAGATTTGTATAAATGAATGTATGTATGAGTACGTTTAAAATCGGTCATGCATCTCATCACAAACCCATACATGCGGAAGGCATTACTGACAATTTTATCTATATGTTGATCCAGATGAAGTTTGTTATCCAGCAATACTCCAAGGTCCTTAACTAAATTTGATTTGTGCAATATGGTGTTAATTAAGTTATATGTGTGAGTTATTACGTTTCTATTCTTGGTAAATGTTATAGATGAACACTTTGCAATACTTAGTTGAATTTTATTTTCGATACAGTATGTCGAGAATCTATCCAGATCCTCTTGAAATAAGAAACAATCATTTTTGTTTTGAATTTTTCTAAAAATTTTAAGATCATCAGCATATAGTAGAAATTTGGAATATCTGAAACACTTATATATGTCATTTATGAATAATATAAACAAGAGAGGACCCAAAATTGAGCCTTGAGGCACACCGGATGTAACATGTATGGATGTAGATTCAAAACCTTTGATGACTACTTTTTGAGTTCTATTTGTGACATAAGATGTAAACCAACGAAGTAAATCACCTCGAATACCGTTGAAAGCAATTTTTGTTAAAAGTAGTTCATGATCCACCTTGTCAAAAGCTTTTCGAAAGTCCGTGTACACAGCATCTACCTGTAATTGTTGATCCATGTTATTAAACAAGAAATCAGTGAAAACCATTAAATTTGTAACAGTTGATCTTTTTTTAACAAATCCATGCTGTTGTTTTATTATAATGTTATGTAATATAGGATAAATCTCGTCATGAACAAGTCTTTCGAAAAGCTTCGACAAGGTGGACAAAATAGAGATAGGTCGGTAATTTTCAATATCGTGCTTGGATCCAGATTTATGTACGGGAGTTATATTAGCTCTTTTCCATATTTCAGGAAATGAACCTTCGGAAATACATTTGTTGTATAGAATATATAGGGGTGTGCATATGATATCTGCTGTTTTTTTAAGATAAAGTGCTGGTATACCATCTGGCCCAGGACCTTTTGTAGTATCCAGTGATTTTAAAGCTTTTAAAATTTTATCAATACTGAAATGGATACTGTTAATAAGAACACAATTTTCGTCGTACAATTGCGGAGGCAACCAAGTACTTTTGTCAAACGTGGAATTTTCGTACACTTTCGTGGATGGTTTGGATTCGTTATGACTGGAAGGGTTGACACACATCTGACAGAACCGCATTTTTCTGTGCTCCTATCGTCTTCTGTCGTTCAGAATCATCATTTGCTAGAGCGTTCTATTCTACGAGAGAGGACTGTCTTCCTCTTCTTCAGTAGAAAAAAAATACTATCATTTTTAAGATAACGCGATGTCACTATTTTCTTAAACTCTTCACAGTTTCCCAGAGACTACAAGTCATGATATATTTGTGGCTAAATCGAAATCCTTCCAGCCCTTAGGGCGTGTGTAGGTACCGGACAGACATTGTTTAATCTCCGATTAATAATATAAGTATGGATTAAAATAATTAGTATTATTATCATTATTCACTTATCTGTAAGTAGACACTCTGTCTACTTACCTACTGCTCAACATGCTTTGAAGAACGCAAGAACTATTAATAACTCAAAAGGTATGTACTATCTCTAACTGAGTAACGTTATTTCTAAAACATAACATCACGCCTCTAATCCCTCAAGGGTTAGGCAGATGTGTAGGTACTTAATAGTACATACGCATTTCACTAGTATGTTTAAGTTCCGTGTAATAAGGAGCGAGCCTATTGCCATCAAAAGGGCACAAATCCAGACTCCGCGGCTGCTTCTGAGAAACTCTTGATCGAAAAAGCCAATGACACTGCCCGACCTAGTAATCGAACCCAGGACCTCATGCTACGATAACGAGCCTAAAACAATGCTGTATTTATAGAAAAAAACCAAAAGGGCTATTCTCAATTTTGTCTGGAGACATCTACATAAAAGGAACCATTTTCCTCATTCGCCAAACAAATTAATGACTCATGTATTCCCATGTATTTAATAAACATCCAGAAATTAAACTATCACTGTTGTTTCCAGTTTGTAAAAAAAATCAGTGTTCGAAAAGAAACAGGAAATTATAATTTAAATCAATATAGGTCTTTAGGTAAGATAAGAATAATGAATTACGAAGGAAACCGGTTCTTTATGTGTTTTAATCAGTATTAGCGTCAGTTTTATGCGGTGTTGAAATTCTTACATGCTTGTGTATGATGCAAGTAATAATATGTCCACCTGCGCTGAGTGCATTGTATAAACAAATACCCCGCGTATTTGTTAATTAAATTAGTCCAGAGACTTACGCGCATCCATACTCCATGAGCAAATAAGCCGCGCTTGTAGTCCGTATTTTTTTTATCTTGGACAAATATTGTGATTGGGTCTGTCCATCAATATCACCAATAGTAACCGGGGCACCGATAATAATATCTGAGTCCAGTTGATGGCAAAAAGATCGCCCCCCTATAACAAGGGACTTGCACATATCAGCAGAGGCACACCTCTGCCTACGACGCTACGGGGAAAACACGTGTGGTTTTATGTAAGTCATATTGGTATTCCTCGCTAAAATTAAGTCGTGCATTAATGCAGCGAATGTGTTGCACTCCTTCATCGATCATAGGTTACACGCAACGACTACGTAAAACTATAAATATTAATTATGCAATTTAAAGTTTAAGATACCTACTACTGACATACCGACATAAATTAAATTGAATTATTCCATTCATTAACCTTTATTTCTAGAGGTACTCCTCTAGAAATAACCTTTATTTCTAGAGGTACTCCTCTAGAAATAAAGGTGGGAAGGTAGGTAGTATGGAGGAAGAGGAAATGCTGCACCGACTCCAAATAAATTAGGATAAGGGCAGGAGAATGGAAACGATCTCTAGTTTTATATCATGTTTCAGCCAACCTTTAGATCCCTATCAACTAACAATCGAGAGAAATCGTCATAATAAGAAATATTCTCCTTGACGCGACATATCTATTGGCACATCTTAAGACTATTAAATACAAGTGGAGATTAGTTAATTCTCCTGTTGATTCTCTGTTCTCTTTCTCTCTCTTTTCTTGTTGTATATGTCTCATCACACAATAATATGTTTTATGTGAATCTATAGCTAGTGGGAACGCACAGTAAGCAAGATCACTGTCTGTATGAGCACTGAGCAGTCGGTCGTGTATTGTAAACGTTACTCGAAAAACATGAAAGTTGACTCTAACTTGAGATAACGACCCGTTCAATGCGATGTTTTGTAACTTTTAGTACCAACAAGACAGTAATGGACACTTAAATTGGTTTATATTCTTTGTTTCAGTAATAATTCTACAAACAATAAGGCGATGTAATTTAAATACGCACCGTTCATGAAAGTTAATCTATCTACCACCATTTACACTACTCGTATACATTGCGCCTGCTACACAGAACGCTGAAGTATTATTTCTTACTCAGATGATATCCATTTAAAGAAGCTAAATAGGGAACTGTTTATGATTCTGCCTCCTGGTAGATTGTGAGACTTGATCAATGTCTGATCAATGACTATCTGTTCTTCGAGTGTATCCTTACAATAACCTGAGACTATTCGTGCCACAATACCACTAAGAAATTTATAGACAGATAAATTCTTACTAGTGCGAGTTTTACACAGTAATACAAGACTATATCACTACGGTACAAGACTCATTGTTTATTTTTAATCTAATTAAAATTCCGCAATACCAAATACTTATACTATTTATTTACCTTATAAGAAGAAAATAACGTTTATGAAACACCTCATAATACATACATCAACAGTAAAGTCATCTTATTAACAACTGGGCACAATATTCACTGATTTTGTAATTATTTAAATGATTTAAACAACCACTAGTTGATACTGCATAGAGCAACAATAACAACTATACTGATTTATCTGCGACGAACCTATTCGATAACATAGGTCATAAATATTAATTGATTTTATCGTAAAAATGATCCATCGTTAAGTCAAGGTGAATGATAGGTTACCTAATAGTTGGATAGTTAGTTACTTCGATGCAAATAACGTACTATTTTTCTCAGTCTGGCAGTAAAACTCAGGACCCAGCAAGACGTGAAACATCTACCAAGCCTCACATAGCTCGCGTGGTGGGCTATGGCCAACTCCCTCACAGAGAGGAGGCCTGTGTCCCAGCAGTGGGACATTAAAGGCTGATTATGTGAAATTCAGATCTAAACTAAAAATATCAATAATAATTTATTTAGGGTGTCAGGTCGTCTTTCGGTACTGAGATTGTGGCCAATCAATTAAAAGACACTTGTGAAGAGACGTCTCGAGCTTCCGTTACGGTTTCTATAAACCTAATTAACCAATTAAATCTGAAACTAACTGGATAATTAAATCAAAAACAAACAAACAAACAGACTTGTTTCTTATTTGCTAAAGCAGGTATGAGATGAGGTGCAGTATGCTACGTTTTCCTCTTGTAGATTTGACAATTTTCCCCATTACAAGTGGAACAACCGTAATGTTTCATGTTTCACGTGTAACATCTGATAACCATGTTCAGGAAATATTATACAAAACATATTTTCCTTATTTTCGCGAAATCAAGTCATGGGTTTATTTCCATCAACATCATCATAACGCGAGGTTTTTCAATTTTTACAACTCTCCACAATTTTCCTGAATTAAATGAAAATTACTGCTATACTTACGTCATTTCAATACGCGATAAATACTACGTAATCAATTAACCTATTCTATAAGGATACTGTGAAAGTCAAATACCTAGATGAAATGGGTTCCTGACGTCATTTACTCTCATACAACATGCTTGAGTACTTATATTATAATGTAAGTACTCAAGTGAATTGAGGAAAAACAACTGATTAAACTGCTAGCACTCAGACTCAAATCTGGATAAGTAAGGATGACGCATGAAAGCTCCTAGTTAAACTAAGTATTATAAACTTTTAGATGGCTTATGTTTTTGTCCGTAAAATACCGCATAATCATAGGCTTGATTATAATGTAGAGCTCGCTGAAATGGATGGAAGTACCAACAAGATAGGCATCTATTTCAACGCTGCCAAGCCGCATTATTTTTGTTCGTAGGATTTTCCTCAATTTGTCAACAAGATTGTATCAAACACTGTTTTAAGCTTTCACGGTTTACAACTAAACTTATCCCGTCTCGTCTTATATCCCGTAAGTGACAGTATAAGTTTAAGATTGTATCAGTTGCAGTTGGCATAACATATCTACCTACCACCATAAGCTACACAAATCACTCTTCCAAACCAGAAACTGCCTCGTGGGTCTAGTGGTCGCAAGCGCAACTACTGACCAAGAGGTTCGATTCCCGGGTCGTGTAAGGCGTTATTGGGTATTTCCACCAGGAATTTTTTGGTAGCAGCCACGGAGCCTGGACCTGTGTCCAGTTGATGGCTATATGCTCGCCCGCAATTACATGGGACTTTAACATAGTTGCCGAAATGTGGGTGTACTTTTAGGTACCTCTGCCCAACCCTATGGGGAGTACCGGCGTGATGTTATGTTATCAATCCAGAAAAGAATACAACCACACTACAAAAATCCCTCACCTCTCAACAAAGCCAACTATACAGATTCCCTCACCATTCATCCATCTTACGCCCTCATTACACACAACTCGCGGTGACTGCGACACGCCGCGCCGACATTTCGCAATGCACCGGTCATCGTCCGCACTTCCTTATTAACTCCTGATTTGATGCAACCCTCGCACTAAGAGGACCTAGATCTCAAGTGGTCTCATTTGGAGGAAGGAAGCGGAGGTATTGAGAATGTATTTGAGGAGCTGGTGTCTACGATAATGTAGTTTTTAATACTGGTAACTGGTTTGTTGTGTAATGAAGATTTCTGTCTTGGTTCAAATGTAAGCCACTCAATGTTGAGTGCAAGTCTCTTCCAAATCTCTCCACTTTTGTCACTTTTGTCGAATGTAAGCTCAGTTGATGGTTTATCATTAAAAATATGAAAAAATTCCAATGTCACTGTTATTATCATCACAGATTCTTCCGCTAAAACTTGAGTTTTCGGTTTGCTCATAAACTATTTAGAGTTAAGAGACATTTTAACGAAAAAAAATATTGTTAAGCGGACGTTAATCAATTATTAACTGTAAACCCTGTTTACTAATAAATCGACAGATTTAGTTTCCTAGGCTGTATTTTATTCCAAAAACCTCTTAAGCGCATGGTAACTTCCAGCGCCTCTATGAGTGGCGCGTGGAGGCGCAGCGCCGGGGCGAATCCCTGCTACCTCGACAAGTCGAGGCGCGGCGGGAAGAGCTCCGGCGCGATCTCAGGGCAGTATGGAGGGAACGACTGTCGCAACCGAGGTCCGGGCACGCCGCAATCGCGGCGGTAAGACCCCTCTTTGAGGAGTGGCTGGATAGGCGTCACGGCGTCCTGACCTACCGCGTGACGCAGGTCCTCACCGGACACGGAAGTTTCGGGAGGTACCTGTGTCATATGGGGAAGGAGGAAACGCCTGGGTGTCACCACTGCGAGGACCGCCCGGAGGACACGGTGGAGCATACGGTGCAGGACTGCTCCGCTTGGGCAGAGCACCGCCGTGTCCTCACGGCGGCGATAGGCGGAGCCCTCTCGCGCCCGGCATTGGTCGAGGCCATGCTGCGGGGCGAGACGGAGTGGGAAGCGGTCGCCTCCTTCTGCGAAGCAGTCATGCTCGCGAAGGAGGAGGCGGGCCGCGTGAGGGAGAGGACAGCGTCCTCCCTCCACACCAGCCGCAGTGGTAGACGCCCAGGGCGCCGGACGTCGGCAGACGATCTCCGGCCACCGTAGGCGCGGGCATGCGGGCGGCGAGTAATGGGCGACTCGTTGTCCGACCATGGACCATGCCCGGGTCGACGGCGCGTTGTGTTCTACGCGCGCCTCAAAGAGTGTCAGCATAATGACGGGGCCCCCCTCTAGAGGGCCAAAGCCTGCCGGGGTCGCGGGACTCATAGAATTACCGTGACCCTGGAACATAAAGGGCTACTGAAGGACACCGTGGATTTTAGTCAGTACAAGTCTGACAGTCCCTCCCGCTCTGCCCTGGGTGGGAGGACTCATTTGATGATTTTACCACGTTAAAAAAAAAAAAAAAAAAAAAAAAAAAAAAGCGCATGGTAACTGAAATAATAAAACAACTAAATTGGGTAACTACTTACTTGGCTCTGTCATCATCAGATAGTACTTCGGTGTGGTCATCTGCCGTATTGTCGCCATCGCTGAACCCTGACGCGGTGCTCTGGTGGTGCTCCGGAATCTGGAAACAGCGACAAGAGTCTATTAGTATTTTCTTATCACAAATATAACATCACACCTGTTGTCCCCGGGGTTAAGAAGAGGTGTACCCTGGAGTACACCCACATTTACCAGTTACGTTTAAGTACCAAAGGGGGAGAGACAATTGCCATAAACAGAGCATATATCCAGGCTCCGAGGTGCTATTGAGAAATTCCTGGTGGAAAGATCCAGGATCTCATGGTTCGTAGTACCACTCACGCACTCGTATCACAGGTCCGTTAAATAAAGTTAGTACTGTTGTAGATTATGTAAGGGGTAACCTGGGTTCGATCCCAGGTCGGACAAAGTGTTATTGGGTTTTTTCATCAGAAATTTCTCAGTAGCAGCCACAGAGTCTGGATTTATGTCCGGTTGATGGCAATAGGCTCGCCCCCTATTACATGGGACTTAAACATAACTGCCGAAATGTGGGTGTACTATTAGGTACACCTCTGCCTAACCCTCCGGGGATTATAAGCGTGATGATGATAATGTTGTCCATTGTGCTATAAATCTTAAAAACTCATGTGTCTTTTTAAAAATGGACCGATGATGATCTGGTGAAGGTCGAGGGGACAGGCTTTATGCTTACATGACTTAAAAACTTTAACTACAATAAATTCAGCTCATTGTCTGACAGTATCCTTTCAAAAGACAGCAAAAATTACCAATAACCGTGCCAATGTACCGGTCAGCAACCTATTGCGTAATGACTAACGAGCAACAGGAAATCTCTCCACAACGTGGGACCTCTACCCAACGGCAATCAATGCAGACGCTGCTGCCAACAATAATAAAATTGCGCTTTGTTTCCGCTTAGCTCTCTCCAGTCAAGTACTCTCTACAGTACTTTTCTATTTAATAAGAAAACCGGCCGGAGTCGCGCTGGAAGGGTTCTGTATGATCGTAGTAAGGGACCCCCCATTATTTTTTATTATTTGTTGTCATAGCGTCAATAGAAACACACATTCTGTGAAAATTTCAACTGTCTACCTATTACGGATCATGAGATACAGCCCGCTGACAGACAAACGGACGGACGGACGGACAGCGGAGCTTTACTTACTTTCGGGTACGGAACCCTAAAAAACTGATTGATGAACGCAGTTTTTTCTAGGTATCTTATCATCATCATCATCACTCTCCCGCCTTTATCGCAATTTATTTGGAGTCGGTGCAGCATAGTCGGCGCAGCATATCTTCTTCCATACTTCTCTATTATTTATTCATTATTATTTTCTAGGTTTTTTATATCGACGCAAATAATACAGTTTTCTTTCCTTTTACCTCTACAGTTGCGATCTTTTGTTACTACATTCCGCTTCATTTTTACTACGCCCAAAACTTTTAAACCTATCTATGTATAAGAGCGAAACTGAAACTGGTAGGTAGAGAATGCCTTGTGGCATTAAGTCCGCCTATGTACACCACCCGCCTGACCGCCTACGCGCCTGTCACTATTGTACATGAATTTATAATAAATACATAAATTATTATATTTATTGGGTTATCGATATCAGTGACAAGGCGACTTCTTCAGTTTAGAAGATTTATCTTGCCGGAATTTCCTAACGGAAAGTGAAGATCTTAGGGACATTCTCTACGATGAATTGGTCGAACTAAAAGACACTTAACATACCTATTAAGCGGGATAACACGAACAGAACCGTAATCTACTAGAAGGAGCCAGTCAGTCACCTGGCCGAAGAGTTGAATACGGTTGTAATACCTACCAAACGGCAACTGGCCATTGCCCATTGTCGAAATAGTCATTTCAATTATATCATTGTGATTCAACGTAACTGATACATGGCATCACAGTCATATTTCCTATGATATTTCTTCTGATAGGTTCTCAACAGTATTTTAAATCTCTAATGGTCAAACCTGAGTAAGAGGTATGCAGTCGAACTCGACTTTCCGCCTGGACCCTCGCATGTTCACTTATCCTGCACTACTGCATATGCACCGGTGACTAAATCACCGAGTCAGACCATTAGTTAGTACAATTGTAATTAATTTATTGCATTAATCACCAGAGAGGTGTCTGGGGCAAGTCTGATTTAGGGTTGCCTCGTTAAATATGTGGCTAAAAAATATTCATTTGGTAAATATTTCAATAAATACAAAACCTAGAGGCTGAGGCTTCCTACTCCTAAAAAATACTTTAAAAATCGTTTTTCACTTTGAAGTCGCTGATGACGACGCATCTTCCCCCATTGCATTGTCCAAATACAGTTGCCTACTGAAGAATGATCTCAGCAGCCGAAAGACGTCCACTGCTAGACATAGGCCTCCCCCAAGTGTCGCCACATTGACCGATCCCGTGCAACTCGCATCCAGCGGATCCACCTAGTGACCCACCAAAATGTAGAATGATCTAAGGAAAGCCAAATCACTTACATTTGAATTTTGAAATGAACTCGGAATCGGACCCACTACCTCATAGCAGATCACTCCATATAGCAGTCGTACTGCATAACATAACATCACACCTGTAATCCCCGAAGGGTTAGGCAGAGGTATACTTAGTAGTAAACCCACATTTCGCCAGTTATGTTTTAAGTCCCATGTAATAGGAGGCGAGCCTATTGCCATCAAACAGGCACAAATTCAGACTCAGTGGCTGCTACTGAGAAAGTCGTACTGATAAATATTAAAGATGCAATAATATAATCAGTGATTTGCTTTAAGCATAGCAACTTGTTGAAGCCCTACCTACCTCTTGAAGCAATAGACTGATAAAATCTAAAATTACAACACAATAGTCACAGAGGATATTTATAGATTTACGTGCGCTAATTAGCTAGGTTACCTATAAGAAAGCCGATTTAGGTGCCCTCTGCCCTGTGAACTATATCTAATTTTTAATTGCATTCATAATCTCGAGAACTGATTTCTTTCATAAACAGGGTATTTCCATCACAAATAAATAGTAGATTTCAAAATGCACTAACAAACAAACTTTCGGCTAGTGACATCTAGCTAACTTTGTCAGTACAATACCTTTAAGATTGAACACAGCGACATCTATTATTAGTATTTAGCACTGTAACACATTGTTAGTTCGACCTACTTCCACAAGATGACGCTTTTTGAAAACATAATACGGTTTACGGTTGTCGCAGTGGTTTAGCGATTGGCTGCTGCGGTGCGTGTCGCGGGTTCGATTCCCGTACGGAATAAATATTTGTTTGGCCTACAGGTAGTTGTTCCGGGTCTGGCTATTTGTGTTAGTGAATTGGAAACGCACCTGCGATACAGGAGATATTCCTTGTGTAGGGCAACGTTTTTTTAAGAAAAAGAAAGGAAAAATAAAGATAATAAATGAGGGTTTTTAAATAGGCCACGGTACAAACTTCTCCAAATTGCTTAATTAAAATTATTCATTCAAATGTTCACTGCCTGAGTACCTAAAGATACAACATTATCGGTATGAAGGTTTCCTGAAGAAAACTGTAAATTACTCAAGAGCACCACTTTTCTCCGCCATTTTAATAGATACTAATGAAACGTGCTGTAAATGCGTGAGGAACTAATTATTATGTTCGTTTGTAATGGTTATGAGTAGCAACCGTAATTGGTATTCTGTAATGAGATAAATGAACGGTCTGAGAGGAAATTGCCATACTCATCCCGCTTGGTACCTCATCGCTTTTGTGTCGAGAAAGAGATGCTTTCCAGGGTAGCCCGTGAAATTCAAATTTTCTTACGTTTTTTGCAATTTGCAGGCCATTGTCAGGTTGTATGTTGATGAAAAATGAGTCGCGCACGTATGTAGTTCATCATTTTCTTGCCCTTGTCCCATGTCACTTGGGGTCGGTTTTTTTCTTCCAATCTCCTCTGTCAACCGTCACGCTATCATTTACTCCTTTAACTTTCATGTCATTCCTCACACAATCCATCCATCGTTTCTTTGGTCTTCCTCTCCCTCTCCATCCATCAACGTTTATATTCATCACTCTTTTACTAACATGCGATTCGTCCCTCCTCATCACATGTCCATACCAAGACAGTCGATTCCCTTTCAACTTTTCTGTAACACGTATGTAGTTACAGAATTATAATCATTAAAATTATCAATACAACCCTTTTGAATTCATTAAATTCCATTCAATAACTATTTTATGAAAAAGTCGTTCAATAGGGTTACATGGACTTAGTGGGTTGTATTGATGGCAATGATGAAGGTTGAAATTAATAATACAAAAACAAAACACAACCTTAGAATCCAGAAAGTTGTTGATACTCCCGGAGCTATCACTACTATGGAGCCCGATGCTATCATCACTGTTCCCTAGACCACTATTATGATCACCATCACGAGAGTCACTCGACTTGCTGACGTCAGAATCCGACTCGATCCACAAAGGTGATCGATATTTAAACTTGTGAGCGAACGCACTGAACTTTGATTCGTTGTTCATTTTGGGGAGTTATATGATGAAGTATGATACAGTGATGGTTTTGATTAACTGAGTGTTTTTTTTTTAATGGTAGGAAATACGATTGACTTGAATTTAGGGATTTGTGAACAGCCGCTTTAAAATGCCGAAATGAACACTAATTTAAAAGAAAAATCTAGTTTCGGTAAATTAATTTTCAACGTAAGACTTTAGGTAGGTAGTATGTTTAAAAATAACACAGCATTAGTGGTTTTACATACAAATAAACTTGTTCAATTGAAAACGGTTACACTTGCACAAAGCGTAAGTCGTGAGTAATGCAAAAACAATTTTAAAGGCACTTTAACTGAAATAAACACAGGAATAATAATGGTTTCTAATACTTTCGTTCTTTAAACTGCTGTTATGATGCAATATGGTCTGTATAGGTAGGAGTATGAGACGAATCTGAGTCTAAGATCACGGACAAATCCCGACGATTTGAATATAGGCAAATAGGTCGAGGGACGTGCATATTGAGACAGCGAGGTACGGCAATTCTTTTCTTTTTTTTAGTTCTCTAAAAGGCGAGACAAAAATAATCGCGAACAGGGATCAAGAATTTAATAGGTAGGTTACTTCAACATTTTCACCGCAGATTTTTTTTCTAGAAAATTTATAAAGTTTAATTCCTCCGGTGTTTTTAATTTTTGTACCGAGCGTGATTTAAGTAGTAGATAAAACATGTTAAATAAGAAGAAAAAGGTCAATGAAAAAAAGAATAACCCCGAATAACCCCCGAATAATTGCACAATAACCTGAGAAAAACCAACGCATTTTTTATATTTTTGTGTCTCTATAATTTCGACAATTCCCATGCTGTTAAAGGATCATAAAACTGGTTTTATCTTGTAGATTATCATTAATTTTATCGCGAATCTACTAAATTATCTAAGGCCGTTAATCTCAGATAACATTAATTCACACAAAGTTTATTAGCTGAGTAACCATGTGATGTGATGACGTCAACGCCATTGTCATATTTTGGATAAAACAAAGTGATTTAAAAACAAAGCCCTTTTTGACAAAATGATACTTGCTGGACGATTAGTTTAATTTGTTACTCATTAGCTTTACGCGCTTAACAAGACTAAAGATTTAAACGACGTAACATTAAAGTTTTTAAAAGATATGATTGAGAATCATTTACATCATCAGATGTTGAAATTAGGATGAGGATCATCATTTTTGAAAGTCATATGCTACAAAAGACAGCCTTTTAGAACTCCAGTAACTAAGTAAAATTATATTTTTTGTTTCAAATATATGTATGTGGGTTTTTACGTATTTAAAAGTGTTAACTACATAATTAACGCAAACCTCGAACAAAATCCCTTAACAAGTAAATCCTACGAAATGAAACTGATACCAACACTAACTGTGGGACTAAATTGATCCTCCCGACAGGATGTCGCAATTTATTAGACGCTTCTCGGCTTTCAGTGTCACAGTAGATTGCCTCGTCTCAAATGATGGTAATAGTCCTGCCTCCTGGTGTCCCCTACAGCTAGGTTGGATGAGAGAAGAAATTGTGGGAAAATGGAATGTCGTTAATTAGAAAAGAGAATTTTTAATGAAGTGGGTCATAGGTCTCAAGTTCAAAACGCAAGACACGCACCTCTGAGATTTCGGATTCATGTGCGTATTGCATCATTACATATTACTTGCTTCGGTGAAGGAAAGCATCGTAAGGAAACCAAACCAGCATGCCTGAGAAATATTTTTCGACGGCATGTAAAGCCAAGTAAGATGCATAAAAACTCTGACCTTTTTTGGTTAGGCACTAACAACACGAAAAAGAAAGAAGAAAAATGTGGGGCAGTCGTATTACTGAAGAAAAAACATAGTAAAGTTGACTTCTTAAAATTAACTTTCATCATTTGATCATTACTAAAATTATGAAAAGTAGTGATAAGAGACTGTATGTACCATCTTCCTACACGATTGACACGATCCTTATGTTGACAACAGCTAACTAGACCACTATAATCTACCTGCGTATAAGTAATGAAATTCTCGGTAATAATAATAATTTGTGTGAGATGAGTAATGTGGACGCTAGTTCCCCTTGAAAACACTTGGAATGTAGTATGATAAAAACTACTCACATTCAAAACATCCTTTTTTGGTTTGTTTTCATTATCATCCCGATCCCGATTTTCAATAGAAACATCTCTGTTTGCTTTTCTGTAAACTACAGGGCTGTCAGCCGAAGACGTATCATCTTTTACCTCAAATTTCTTATCTTCCACATTCACGTCTTCTGGAAACACAATTCTCACTTCAGGAGTCCTAGTTCCCTCCCTTATATCATCAGGACCATCAACATTGCTGGTGGAAGGAGTATCTATGTTGTCGCAAATACTAAGACTACTTCGAATCACTTCGTCTATTTTCTTTCTTGTGTCAGGAGGCATTTCCACATAGTCATGGGGATATGAAGGTATGTCAAGCCGAAGATCTGGTTTCTTCCGCACCCTCATTTTGTCACTTTGTTCATTCACTCACTGATAAGATACTTAATTCAAGGGCAACGAAACTTTCCTAATATTTTGAACACCAGCACATGATTAAAGACTGTTAATTTTAGACACTCATCTATTAACTAATTTATCACTTGTAAAACTTGTTCTATACGTTACTTTAAATGTCTAATAACCTCGTTTTTTCACTATGAAGTTGTACGGAAAACAGTATTAAGATAATTTTGGGTAATGTTATCTAAGAATTTTTCTTTGCTTTGTTTTTATCAAATTCGCACCAATAGTAGCGATGTAGATAAATAACACGTAATACCGGATTGTTTTTTTTTATTGTCATATGATCGGATTAGTTATCTTTCTTATGTTTTGAACGCTATCATTACCGGGTTAGACAGAAATCAGATGATCCAGTGATCGGACGTCAATTATGTCAGTTGTGTTAATTTTGGGAATCGACACCAAAGACGCTGTTAAGATTTCTTCTCTAGGTTCAGCATGTGGTTGGAATTGTAGTATTTTCATAAATTTTATCTCCTTTTCTCTATTAGTGTGATACGGAAATTGACCGTAGAGCCTGCTCATTGTTAAAGCCTCTTTTATCAATTCCTCGTCCACTTCTATCATTTCGCTACTACTAAAGGTAAACGTGTTAGGTATTAGATCCTTGGTGTCTTAATATGCACTGCCTTGAACAAGCTGCGGTCCATGGTTAATATCAACACCAATTATAAAATTATATGCGGGGTTTTACCTCAAAGTTGTTTTTCTATTTTCGACGATTATAAACATAACATCAATAAAAACAGTTTCTAATCCGCTAATATGGTAAAATATTATTAAATTATTATTTGCTTACGTAAGTCAAAAAATTTCCATAATTTAAAAATTCAAGTTGTTTTTCGTGTCTTTCTGTGTGATAGCGTGGTTCTGCTAAACTTTGCAACGGATTTTAATTTGGTCATCATATAGGCAGGTAGTTGCATTCCAAAATAATTTAAGTTACGTATAATAAAGAAATCTTCATGTTCTGTACAATCATAAGCCGACCGAATCAGGGGCGGGTCTCTAGTGTATTCGATTCAAAATAATCTTAATCCAAAGGGTACTAAACTATGATATTTCCTCATCAAAATGTCGCACTGATGTAGCTCGTAGAATATTGATGAGGTTTTGACTGTTATTGTCCTTTATTGCCAATATATTACACCACCAAGATCACCAATGATGCGACGGGCTCATCTTGATGGTTTTATGCAAAACCGTTATTTATTGTTCGTCTTAAACTATTTTATTTATGTGTCATCATTATCTTCTATAAGTCCAAGACATCGTATTATGGTGTTCTATACTTAAATGTATTACGTTTTTTAGTGACAGTTATTATTCGTCTATGGCGAAAATAATTGAGTCAACACAAAATATTTTAACACAATATGCACAAACGCACCCATCACTTGGTGGAAGAAGCTGGTAACGGGTTTGATATTTTAGAAGACCACGATTAGTGAGCATTATGGGATTGCATATTATGTTCATCCTATTCTAATAAATGTTAAGTATTTTCATCTTGAAAAATAAAATGATTACCTAATCAATATTAGGTATCTCGATTTGTCAAAGTCTAGAAATATTTAGATTCAAGTAAAACTAGAATAAGAACTCGGTTCTGTTTCGGATGAAACACAAAAAAATACAACCAGAGATTAAGCTGGTTGTTGTGTAACCAGAGCAAGGTTGCCGATGCTCAAACAATTTGGATCATCGTTTGTAGATTAAGTACGAGATAAGCCTCTTGTGTTTGTTCCGATAATACAATCGAACTAGGTTGTTTTATTACGACTTTCTTTGGAGAAGCCGCGATTATAAGTCTTGTTGCAACTATATACTCGGAGAACGCAAAAATTAAGTACACATTAGCACAAGCTCGAAAACTGAGTTTTTGCCTTATCTTCCCCAACTACATATATTGGGACAGGCTTCTTCTAGTCTAACTGGAAACAGCTAACTGACTGACTTGACCTCTACAACCGAACTTCCGGGTAACATGATCCCCAGATACCTACTAACAATACGATTAGGTACCTAAAATATAATCTTCTTCAGTCAAAAATACTACGAATCCGTAGTCGAGGAATTGTGAAACAAAAATCAATAATAAATCAGGCGCTCGTGGAACAATCACTTGCGCAGACGCACTCGTTTAAATTTCAACGCAAAGCAAAGTCAGTGGGGCATTTTATGCAACATTACATCTTTTAAAATCGAAAAAAGTTCTACATCTATGCACTTTTAGTTTACCTTAGTAAAATTTAACTCACCTCATCCTGTGGGTTATTTAAATACTGCTGCCTCAGCACCTCAAGCTCCAAGTTCTGAAGGGCTGGCATTGATATCGAATTCCTCCTCAAGCTCATCTTCCTCTGTTCCATCGCCTCTCTTTCTCTCCTTATCAGCTCATCAGACTCTGCTGCTCCGAAACTCTTAGAAGTACACGGAGTAGCTTCCAGGTCAGTAGATTCTGTTATAGGACTAGTTGGCTTCGAAGATTTTCCAGAATCAGGCTCTAAAGTAATATATAGAGTCCCTTCTGGAGTATTCACTATTATCGTATCATTATTAGGCGATGTATGAACATCTCCCAAATCGGTGGCATGTAGTTTTCTATCCTTTTCTGCCGCAGGTGGTGATCCATCTTCCGTCTCATCTTTCGTGCGCTTAGGACGTATAGGTTCGTCGGGTTTGACTAGATTCAGTTCGATAAAATCATCTACGTATGGAATGTCTTCGTTTCTTTTTAATTCAGGGGAGTTTAGCCCTTTTTCTATGTCTTTTGATATTTGATCCTTGTTTTCCATTATTTTATTTCATAGTAGAGATCTGCAAAAACAAATATGAATAGTGTTGAATCATTGAATAGAGTGACTAAATGCTACATTGATTTATGAGACAGGATGAAATCATTCGCTTGTATAATCAAGTCATCTTCAATTTGTTCAAGTGTCTTGAGTTCGTTTTTTATTTCATATCAAACGAGAAAAAGAATCTGTCTTATTATGTTTTTTGTTACAATCGCAAGAACACTTGTTACATTGTAATTAAAAAATATACGTGGTAAAAAAGGGTTCATTAACCATTTTGTTGTGTCATAGTATGTAATAGGTAGGTATATTTTGTCTTTGCTTCATTAAATATATTTTTTTTCCCATAATAAGAGAAGACCGTGAAACCTGTCAGACCAAAGATCGTTGAACTTAAGTAGGCTATTTGCTGGATACAAAACGAAAACCAGTAAAGAATAAGATATTGAAATTATAAAATGAATACATAATTTTAACTCTGTTTTATCGACAACACTACATGAGATGAACTCAATGTTAAAAATTGCATGTCACACAACTGTGTTAAATGATTTATTTACTGCGTTTCATGGTTTAAGTCTTCAGGCAAATGAAGGCCGGAATACCCATCGTCGCAGTATAAACATGTGAGGCGCAGGATTATGGAGTAAGGGACAAGAAAAGCCTTCAGTGAGAATGTGAACACTACAGACAATGCTACAGAGTAAGACCAAAGCAAGATGGATGGATTAATTGTATGAAAGACGATAATTATGGCAAGATATAGCAACCGAAACACATTGAAATACAGACATTAAGTGATCCGCAGAAGAACTAAGGTACCGACACGACATAGCTGGAAGAATTGCCAAACAATTAGTGACAGAAGGATGGTCTATAGTGCTGAAAGGTTCCGGACTGGCGACTGCGCGTCCCTCAAGGTGGACCGATAACCTAGTGAAGACTACGAGGAATCCGTCGGATGCCAAAAAACGTAGCACTGGGCTATGTGGCGACACTTGGGACCATGACCAGTTGTGGACGACTGACATTATGAGGATGTAGTCATAATGGGGTAGTTAAAGATGTTTGGAAGTTGTCACGCGACCATAATTAATTAATTGGACTAAGAGCGGTAGGATGAGGATGAAGAGTAATTAAGAAGTAAGGAAGAAAACGACACGCTGCGCCGACCTCATACAACCGGGATAAGGGAAGAAGAATGATCATGGAAATGATGAAGAGCAGCATTGTGATAAGACGCACATAACAGTTTTTCATCTCCCGAAAATAGCATTTTCGCACAGACAAAACCGTGTGAATTCTCAATTATTTTATGATGACGTACACTAATTTCTTGGTAGTGTAAGCTGACTACGAGTATGTGACTTGGTGTCTAATGTAGACATTTGACATAGTAGTGACGCAAAGTGATTAGAGCCTCCCGTATACAACGGGCCTGAGTCAAACAGACTTGATTTATTGCTCGTCTGTGAGGAGAATATTGTATATCATTGTAACACGTTGTTCTAAAAGAGTTCGCATCATAAACCTGGATTTGAACACCCTTTTTTAAATAAATGAAGATGTTGACAATCAACCAGTCTGTCGTGGTCTTGTGGTGAACAATTCATGATGCTATGAGTGTGACATTTTCGGTAACTGAAAGTTATGTGGTTTGGGCAAGTAACGCGAAGAAATGAGAAATAATGTCGTGAGGAAAGTTTTGAGTATGAATATGAATGGCTACAAGAGTAGATATAGACCAAAGAAACAATGGTTGGACGGTGTAAAGGAAGATATGGCTAGAAATGGGGTGACAGCTGAGATGGCGAGTAATAGAGAAATATGGAAGACGAAGACAAATGTCGCGCCAATCCTAAATAAATTGGGATAAGGGCAAGAGAATAATGATTTTGAGTCTGATATTTTGCAAATATTTTTTACCATAACAAGTAGGTACGTTCGTTCTTTGTTTATATTGTTTCATTTTAATATAAGGAACATAAATTAACTAAATAGGTACTCATTAGACATTTCCCGGGCATATCCCTGATATCTTTACGAAATCTTGCGTAAATTAACATAATTTTAAAAGGCTTTCAGTTAAAGGTTCGTATCAATTTCTTTTAGAGTTATAAAATGATGGTCATAGGAATTTATTATATTGAATGCAAAAAACTATACCTTTCTAAACTATTGTATCTATTTTACAAAACTTAATAATTTATGAACTCAAAGAAACTGGCGAAATAATAAACTTGACTAAATATTACCACAAATAAAAATATGTAAAGTGATAAAAAAACTAAACAACACAAACCGGTAAAGATGAATAAATCACCACAATAAAACCAAAATCACTGAACCACTTATAAAATTTCCAACATTTACACTTGAAACCTTCTGACCGCCAGGATCCACTCTTGCGCACCGTAAGGCTCGACACACACTGGCACAAGGTTACTCACACGCATGTGTTTGCTGTTAGATTATCGTGTGATTAGCACTGCTTACTTTTTTGTATTATAATATGTGACGTCAAAACCCGATCGCCACAACATGTTTAAGAAAAAAATATTTTGTTTGTTGATTAAATTTTTTTTTGTCAGCAACGGCTGGTTGATAGTCCCTCATATTCGAATATAGTATCGAATATGGTTCTATTGGCACGTGGCTTTAATCGGAACTAATTTTTACAGTTTTTTTACCACCCCTATCTCCTGACAATGTCTTTCAAGAGCCAAAATAATCATGTTGCACTGTAACACAAGTCAATTCAGCCATGTCTAGAACGACTGAAAGAAAAATGGTTAAGATTTTGATTACCTAAAGGTCGTTATCAGAATTTATCGATGGTTTATCGGCTGTAGTCTCAAGAGCTACGGTTGAGGTTAGTCTTAAAGATTTAGAAGATAAATTATCTTATTTGAGTGCATCCTTATCTGGTCTAAATTGTAAATTCGAGACACTGATGTCCAGCAGTGGACGTCTTTCGGCTGAAATCATGATGATGATGATGATGGGACCCTACTGTTTCATGGTTCAAGAGTACTTCGATAATAACACAAAGAAAACAAAAGAATGAGCAAAATAACGTCCAAGTAGCACCACCGCGCTGGTAAGTTACCTAAAATCTACTTACCTTTGGTATAATCTACGAACGCAAGAGACAGCGGTAAAGTAAAGTCAGTGTGTACTGCAATTTGAAACCGCGTTGTTCTCATGTGGTTCATGCTGATAAGAAGAAAATAAGAAACTACATGAAAAGGGATGAACATTATTTTCCTACCTTTCCAATAGTAGAGAGTGCCAAATGTTTCTCCGGCTCATTCGTTTAGTTTATCGATACTATAACCTGCTGAAATAATCTGACTTGCGCCTTACCTACGCAAACTGTAATAATTCGCTACAGCTGATTGAAACATAATAATTACAAATACCATTAAAATGGCTAGGCATTGACATTGCATAAGAAACAGTTTATTGGTTGCTGACTTGAAACTCTGATAGGCGAATGTATGATATGACGTTTTAAGCTAGCTTGAAAGTACCGCCTTTTAAGAAAGATGAATAATTAGGTAAGTAAGGTTAAGAAGGTAAGGTAAGTTTACCTAGGTACCTAGTGTTTTAAGTGCATTTTAAATCAATGTTTTGGACGAAAATAATGGTTGGATATTAGAAGACCAACATTCGCATACAGCGTTGCGTTTTTCAAGGAAGATATAAAAAATAAAAACCTTCGTTTATTCTAAAATTTGGTTGATTATAATAACAAGGGGGTTATTAGGAATCTGTAAGCAACTCGCTCATAAGATATAAAAAGGTGGATCCTATTCCATATTCAAATGCGGCAAGCATTTGCATATTGCAATTGATATGTCAACGTCAACATTATGCGAATATTCATATTAAGTTAATTCCAAAATGACTCGAACCTACATACTCTGCCTGCCTGCCTCGCCTTTTCCCAACTATGTTGGGGTCGGCTTCCAGTAACACCGAATGCAGCTAAATACCAGCATTTATCATAATATGAATACATGAGCAGTACATACTACTAAGTATTGAAAAAATCATAAAATGTTTCAAATTGAACTTGAAGTGGTTTTTCCAAAAGCAGAAACCTAACTTTTGACATCTTTAATTGCAAGAACTTGGATACTAGCGTTGTACCCTCTTAGACGAGCCTAGCGTAGGCGCAGATAACGAGTAATCCGTGTGTGACGGCATCAAAATAGACGTAAAAACAAAGTCTTTTGCAAATTCAATCTGCTATAGATTGTTTATTAGTTGTTTCTACCTAACCCTAAGTGTAAGTGTAGTAAGTGTTATACTTGACCTTTTTCAACCTCTACAACTGCTAATTTTACACAGAAAATCGAATTACAGCGAACAATAGTAATCTTAAATCAACATTGAAGCTATTTCATTTCAGATTAGTCTGTGTTTAAAGAATATTTACCTTCCGCAAACAGGCCAGCTACGCAATCATAAAGTAAAGAAATATTATTAGCAGTATTAGAACGAACGTCCCATAAAGCAGATAATCCAGGTTCTCTAAGCACCATAGCCAGAACACTTTCATGTGGGATGAACACTGGGTAGTCATGTTTTTTAAGTCACTAAAAAAGTTATAACACCAAAAAGTTTGTACTTAATCTTTTTTTAAATTTGACAGCTAATCAAACGTCAAATCGATAATTTTTTCAAATCCAAAAATACGACGTAACACTTTCAATTATTTCTAAAATTAACACTTGCCACCAAACAATCACTATCGGAATGCAGAATCAATACTAATGAATTAACACCACATTAATGAGGAAACAAACTTCAATTGAAAACACTTGTGAATGTAATTAGAACTTTATATTTAAAACCAGCAATGGTTAACGATTACCGCGTGACTTGCTCGAGTGGTTTTCAGTCTAAGTTTGGTTGGTTCTGACGAGGCGGAAAGGCTCTAAATGACGTGGTAATCCGATAAACACAGAGTTAATTATGATAATTACTACGTTGGTTTGAGTACAGGCTCAAAGTTTGCCGTAAACATCCAGGATGTGGAAAATATGGCCATAAAATATACGGAACATACGCTTGGTGATAGCTGTGTTGGCGCCGATTGCCAGTGTTGGCAATCGGCGTTGGGTTTTGCGTTTGATTCCCATCTTGTTTGTTTGTTTCAAATTTTTCAGAAGGAGTATACTTGAGGTTAGAATTATGACTGAACAAACACATACATACATAAAAAACACTGATCAGTTCATCAAGCATCTACAACGCCATCCATATCCGAACTATTTATCGTACCTGACGACATTGTGTATGTAGCATACGCATCACGCAAGCAGAGGTAATATATCTACGAGATTAGGATATGCAAAAATATATTTAACAAACCCGACAACGACCATCGGGCCGTAGGCCACTAAGCATAACGTCCGTTTGGACGGAGACCCTTTCAAAGGTCCCCCCTATTAGTGAAAAAAATCAAGCAACAAACGAATAAACAATTTAGTTGCGGTTATATAGGTTATTATAGGTTGAATTAACCAGTTTACCAAAATAAAGCTGTGTGCCTAATTAATTAGGTATATTTTTGTGTTGATTAGTTTACTTAGGGTATCAGAGCAGCCAGTTGGTCCACAAATTCAAGGTCGCAGGGTTAGCAAGCAGAAGCGGTACCTAGTGGACCGATAGTCGGTGGAACAGACAAGTCGTGGAGTGGAGGCCGACTATATATATTGGCAAGAGTAGCGTGAGACGCGCCCCAGCTAGATAGGACGACGAGCTTGAAGAGGTGTCTGGGGACTGGATGCAGCAGGCCGAGGGCAGGGGTTGTTGGCGCAGCTTGGGAGAGGATTGCAATAGGCTGAGTTTATTGATTATTTTATTATTTTAGGACGCCTAGCAGTCATTCTCGACGTGGAGTGCCTTGTTCCCGAAGGGAAGCCGGTAGGAATCGGCGTCTTAGGTGCCTCCGGGACTGCTCGGCAGTTAGTTCCTTACACTAATACAGCTCCAACTGGCCGGCAAGGAGACCAAACAACACGACGCCAATGTTTTCTTAAGCGGGTACCTATGCAATAGTTACTCAAGTTATGCAGATTGTCAGAAAACGATATAACAAATCCTACACAAAAGTGGAGCCAAGACATCAAAATGATTGCTGATCATTACGGTGTCCTAGAGACAGCAGTTGTGGTAACGACTGTGAAAACAATAAATCAACTATTTGTACTAAACTGTTTAACCATAAGTATTGTACATAACATGACGAGGCTTCTGTACCATAACTTCAGAAGTCTTGTTTAGGAAAGTGTAGACTGCTGGTCTTGTCGATAACCGGGCAATGAGAACATTGGTATCATTAGCCGATGTCGCTAATGTACTGGATAGTGGATAGATAACTTTTCGCTAAAAACAGAAATTGCTCAAGTAACGTTCGAAATAATATCACAACTGTATTTTCCCGAAGGACTAGGTAGTACCCAAAGTACAGTCATATTTCGCCATTTATATAGCCCATGTAGTTTCCTACACTATTTGACTCGGATGGGATATATAAAAACTATCACTCACTATAATCCACCTAATGCAGGATGCATTAGATGGATGCATTTTAAAGCTGGTACCGTCTAGCTTTCAAATATTTCACTGTTTTGATAAGGAAATCAATATTACTGAATTAAATTATGAAATGTCTCTCTGTGTAGTACTAAAATATTGATTATGAATTGCAATAATAAGACTGGATTAGGTGTTGCAACAGTATTAATCGTAGAAAAAGCATTTGCAAGGTTCCTTAGTGGTATTATTGGACCCAAAATTAAATGTCCAGGGCCACGATATTGTTTATTGTAGCTTACAGAAACCTTCTTAAAGACAACTGGAGCACTGCCTTGAAACGCAAGACCCTCTGTAAAACCTCTTTGCACTTGATCTTCTGCATCTCTTTATGTCAAGTGAACAGTTTCATATGTAAGTACGTAGTTTACAGTATTTTCCCGTGGTCGTTTGTCGTTATTAAGATAAAGATCTGAATATGTATAGGTAGGTACAGAGTTAAAAGAATTTTAATTAACCACCATACTAGTTATCTGTGAATAATTATGATGACTCCATATCTTGTCCGAGATTTTTCAGATGAACCAGCTGAAACAACTACTTTTAACTATTATACGAGTAGTATGTTTCTCAAGCTGATTGACAGGCATATTTCCAAAAACAGGCTTCGCTGTTACACTGTTTTGGGCTACGTGCGCCAGGAAGGGCATGTATCCTCGGTAACCAAAATAGCGATACTACTTGTCAATTATAGGGTGTTATTAAAAACTAAGTGAGTTTTACTTGGTTAAATGTAGGGTGTTAATAAAAACTAAGTGAGTTATAGTTAGTTTTTCAGCATCCTCACAGTAAAATCATACTTTGATCTTAGTAGCCCGTCTAGTTATAGATAACAGTGTCTATTTAGGTACGGATCTAACTTTAAAAGGGTTGGATGCTACCAGGTCTGCATGAGTAATGAGACAATTGATGGAAAAGGTCGTCCTGTGAGGAAAAGATTAATAAGATGATAATGATGAGATGATAAATGTGTGTCATTTTATTTATAATATAAACATAACATCATGCCTGTTATCCCCGAAGGGTTTAGGCAGAGCCGCAGAGGTGTTCCTAATTGTGCGCCCACATTTCGCCAGTTATGTTAAGTCCCATGTAATAGGATCCCATTGCCGTCAACCGGCCATAAATCTAGACTCCGTGGCTGCTACTGAGAAATTCCTGAAGGAAAAACTTAATAACACTTTGCCGACCTGGGAATCGAACCCAGGACCTCAGACTCCGCAGCAACGCTTGCGACCACTAGACCAACCAGGCAGTCATTTTGTTTTTATTTTTTTAGGTTTTAGGTTGTGGGCTGTGTTAGGCTCGTAGTAGCTACCTCTATTTTGGTTGGTGGGGTAACTGCCCTTTTCGGCCCATGGCCTAAACCAAGAAGTAAAAGGATTTTACGTTGAAAGAAACAAACTTCAGTGGAAATAAAATAATTTGATCAAATAACTGTAACTAACTGAAGTAAGAAACAGATAAACTCGGATGGGACGATTGAACTCTGAACCCCTGAATAAATAATAAGTTCCCTATTATCTTGTATCCAGTGACGAACATCATAAATCATATTTATTTCTGTAAATTAATTTTACAAAATACTACTTCTACTTTTATAGGTCTATGTTTTAAAACTAGATGGGGTCGGTGTTTGGTACCTGACTGCTCTGACAAGAAAAATTGGAAACAAACTCAGAGGTCACTGTCTCTTTTAAAGTCCAGACATTGGTCAAGTCATATGAGGACCATGCAGATCAGTATCTGAGAAGGTCTTTTGAAGAAATAACCGCACAGCTTTGAGAGGACCTATCAGTGCAAGCATTTGTCAGTGATTGGGTAGCACGACTCTAACCCAAGGAGCTCAACAACACGACGAACAATACCAAAGAAAGGACATTTGGGTAGGCCGCATAAAGTTCTCAAACTGCCAGACAATCGTGAGTAAATTTAAACGTAAAAAAAAAAAAAAAATATGACCCACGTAGTCCTCATATTCACAGTAATAAACAATAACAATTATAGTACGATACTTGAAAAAGTAAATAATGTCAACTAAATGGAAAAAAACAATAAAAATTATATATGTGACCGTAAAATTGTAAAAACCGTTAGATTATAATCTCTCTAGCGAGATTGTAAACTGTCGAAAGATTGTGAACTGTAACGTACTGTTTACAATTTAACGCATTACTTTTCGGTAGATTAAATTATAATCTATCGAAGTGAAACCGTCAAATTGTGAAATGACATGCGACGGAACGCACCTCACGCGCTGATTGGTTGAACGTCATGTGCCCCGCGCCGCCATATTTGTTTCAAATTCAAAATCATTTATTTGCTAATATGGGTAATTACATAAAGTTGATACCTCGTTTGTTGTCGAATGTAAACTAGCAGTGTTTTTAATGAAACGAAATCAAAAAACTTACAATCACCAAAACATTTAAATCAAACAAAAATATAATCATCATCATCATCATTCTGCTGCCCTTATACCAATTTATTTGGGGTCGGCGCAGCATTTTTCATCTTCTGCCATACTTCTCTATTACTCGTCATGTCATCAGACACCTCCTTTCCAAGTTACTGTAGAACACGACTCCTCAAAAGACAGTCCATTCCGTGAAAACTCTCCGAGACGTTGGCAGTACTGCCATGTTCCAGAATGGGAATTCTAGGGGAATGGGAATTGACAGGATTTCACCAATAACTGCGATCAAAACTTCTAAACCGCGTTAAAGAGAATATAGTCATTGGCTCTTGATCGCCGTTTAGTTGTGCTGAAATTCGATCTAAGTATCTGAGATAGAAGCACCAAACAATGAAGCTATTGAAGAAATTCTTTTAGGAAACAACATCTATTTGAAATTGGTCCATAATTTTACATCTTCAAATCACGTCAGGTTGGCCGAGTGGTCTAAGGCGCCAGATTTAAGCTCTGGTTCCCGAGAGGGAGCGTGGGTTCGAACCCCACACCTGACAAAACCTTAATTTTGCTAGAATTATCTTTTAGATCTAAAAGCTTACTAACATTCATATACATTGTTGGTAATTTTTTTTTTGCCAATTCGGTTTGTTAGTCTAATGATTTTACAAAAATGACTAATCTTATTATAAAACAAAAGGCAAAATGCGTGTTTACTATACCTACACAGAGGTGTAGGTATAGTAAACACGCATTTTGCTTCATAAAGGCGTGATGTTGTTTTCTTTTTTGCAAAACATTCATTGATTTCAGCTAAAGAAACTACTGACTTATAGCTAAAACAACCTTGTCGCACTATCCATACAAAGTCACTACAGATTCCTTCAGTAACAAATACTAGAGCAAATCAATGCACATCTATGAAAATACTACCTATCTCATAAATAACCACTAACGTGACGTCACCAAAGACTAAGAACTTCATTCAACCGCCAACCCTGTGGCCATGTGCAATAAGATATGTATCACGGATGATCATCTAGTTAGCATGCTAATTAGGCCTTGTGCTAACAATGGGCCCTATTCATTAACTGCATGTACTTTACATAATACGTGTTATATGCAGTTTCCTATGCAACTGCTGTATGTGCTGTAATAAAATTGTGAAGGATATTCGAATGTTTACATCGGTTTAATGGAACTAAAATTCTGAATGAACGCATAGGGCGTGTGGTACTGGGTCCAATCCCTTCATCAAACAAAGTGTTATTAAATGTTTACATATGGAATTTTCTCATAGTGCGAGCATCTCAGCCCACCGGCTAGATAGCAATTATAAGCTTGCCTCCACATGAGACATAACTAGTAGAATAGTGAGTATGCCTTAGGTACTATAAATCTGCTTTCCCCCTCGGGAATTACAGGCGTGTTGTTATGTATGATGTTTTAACTGAGAATGGTTGAGAGATGTCATTAGGAAAGTCAACTCAAACGAGTGCATTATTTATAGTCACTTAGGATGACCACTTTCAATCATTGAGGGACCGGTACGGTTGCGTTTAGCCGCAACTCGCCTAATGTGAAGCGATGACGTGTGGCCTAGGGTGGAGTATGCTTCCCTATAAGAAACCGGTTCAATCGAATTTTGAAGAAGTCTAGATTATACTTAATGAGCTTCTGTCAATCCTGTCGCAAGTCGCTGTAGATATTCGAAACGCTTTGACAGCGATTGTGGCTTGTAATGTATAGTCCAGCTTTACGAAATTCAGCAGCAGCATGACCTACAAACGGCGGGCATATCAAAGCCAATAATCCAACTGTCAGATTACTAAAACATGCATTTTATCTAGAAAGCACTTTGTCGGGAACTGTATCAAAGAGATCTATCGCTACCGAACCGTAGATTTGTAACGATAAGATTGAAAACCGTATCAGTAATTTGTAAAACAAGGTCTGAAAACATTGTAAATTATTATATTGATTGTAACTGACCTACTTTATTCAAAAATATTTTTCCTCAAAATTCGAGGATCGGATAGTGGGCAAACCATAGAACACGGAGATGTCTCGACTGTTGATTCTGTGCTCTGTGGTACAGATAGACAACCGGTCATTAAGAGATCATAAAACTAAACCTTCACTATGCTCGTTGCCACTAAGGGACTCCACCAAACAGAGAGTGAAAATATCTACATTAAAAAAGGTCAACAATACAGCATCATTACAGCACTTACCTAATTCGAATTTCTACTTTTTCCGCAACCCAAAACTTTTCCCAAAGTCTACTTATTAACTTAGAAACTTAGTTTTGCCATAGCCTCAATCACAAGGCGCCTACTATATGTATACTAACGTTATGAGTCTATGTTAATAAATTGTCACATATGTATCGGCGTAAAACACTTCATATTTCGACCGCTACAACAACAGTACATTGTTTACATTGTTTTTCGATGACAATCGCGAATGGACACTTGTGTCACTTATCACATTCGAATGAAAGGTTATCAGCTATCAGTCCATTGAGCCGCTATCTCAATTAAATAGGTAAAATTGCTCACACGCATTGTGAGTTAAACTGAACATAATGTGGGCACTTGAAATTTTAGAATTCAGGTAAAGTGCTAGGATTGTTAGAAACATTGATGTTTTGACAAAGAAGACCGACATTGATAGGCCGAATAACGTTCAGATAAACTGTAAGTTTCTAAAATAAAATCAGCCTGCTGCCTGCTACTGCATGGCTATTGCGATTCTCCCAGGATAAGAAACATCGTCAGTTTGACACACAGCAGTGGAGGTGCCCCTTACCTTTATATGGGCCAAAACTATTAATTTCGAAAACTCTGCAATACTGAATAGGTCAGTTATAGACGGTACAATAAAAAAGCTGCAACAATTCGTAATGTTTTCAGTAATTTTTACATAGTACTCGTAGCTTCGAGTTCGTGACGTTCGTAATAAATAGACGCTGGTAATGACAGTAAATAGAAAAATTGTTTAAACTACAGTCGATTACTGGAATAACAATAATTTACTCATTTTGTAGGAAGGACGGAATTACGCAGTAATTCAAAAATTGCACAGATTTTCGTAATTACAGCGCAACAATCATAAATAGATTTTGCGTTTCATCTGCGAGTTGTTTTTTTTATAGTCAAAGAAAACATGTCGTTATAGACTACTGGACCCGGTTTTCGTAAGAACCAGACAGGCTTTTTAGGATTCCTTGGACTATCTACGGAACCGGGAATTACAAACCCTCGTCAAAAACCATCCAAATATTTTGCTTTGATGCTACTAGGTGTGGGCATAAGTGTAGCTAAAGTTGTGTTAAAGTAAGAAGGTTGAGTGTTTAAGTAAGGAGCAATGCTGCCGTCCTTACGAAAAGTGCAATAACTCAAGTTTTGCACCAAATTGAGATAAGTACATATTCGGAATTAGCAGAACGAGATCTATATATTCTTTTTAGACACTTTTTACGTATCTATGACGTAGCCGGTTTTAATACTAAGTCTAACTGCAATATCTAGGTCGATGCTTTATGATTTACATATCAAGACCGAAATAACTATAGATAGGAATAACTTACTTACGCTATTTAGTAATTTTACTAACTATATCTGCAATAAGTATAGTTACGATATTTATAATTAGCATAGTTCGTCATTTGGAATATTCATTGACTAGTTATAAGTGCAATATGTTTGAGTTATTGCAGATATGATACGGATCCTTATTTTCGGTATTAAATAATGTGCTAATTATTTGTGCAATAAGTACAGTTATTGCATTTATAACTACCATATTTCGTTTCTTGTGATTCTCATTTACTAGTTATAATTACAATAAGCTTGAGTTATTGCAGTTATCTTAAGGGACCTTATTAATAATTATGGGATGAATACTAAAATTGATTTAGTAAGTAGATATATATTGCATTTATTTGTAGGAAGATTAAACGAATACAGTATACCTACGCGAAATAAATTGCAATAAATTCACTATTTATTGCGTTTATAACTAGCACCAGGAGGTGAGGGGGGTACGAGGGGAGTAAAATATTTCGTGCAAACGTCAGTCGCGGCGCTCGCTTACATCGAGTCGGACGAACACACGCACGTGCGACCAGTTTGGGCGGTAAGTACCTAACGTATTTAATATTACAATAATATTATGTTTACATATCACGGATATTAATACGCTATGATGTTATTAGCCAGTGTTACTTTATTTAGTTATTAATAGACACACACACATTGTTTTAATTACCTAATTATTCGCTGACTAACAAAATATATTATATGATTTTGCTTCAAAAAGAATAATATAGGCACATATAGGTAACTAAAAACTTGCTATTAGAAGTAATCTCTGTAATGTACTTAAATGTTGATATAACTTTGAAGAGAGATGCCACACGGCCGTTGACCACGCTCCATCGTTTTATACACCATTTGATTGGCAATGCAAAATGCGCGCCGCGCGCCGGGTGCGGCGGTGTGTAGGTAGTTAGGTACGCACCGACGACGACACGACGTTCGCGTAGGTAACTAGCTCGTGGCGCTTCTACCGGTTAATTGCATTTTGCGATTATTACGTTATCACTTCCTTTTTTTTTTTAAGAGATACAATACTGTGCAAGCTTTTGATGAATAGTATTTTGTAAGATAAATCACCGGTCCAACGGATTAAAACGATTAATATGTAAGCGTTTATATATAATAGAACTTCGTAGCGTCACCGCTCAGGCGTCACAGCGCACCAGCAACACTCGTGTGGCATCTCTCTTTAGACTTCAAGTCACTCGGATTCAATCTCAGGTAGGTACTCATCACTAACTTTTCCAAAGTTTTATTTTTGTTTTCATTGACACGATCTCTGACCGTGAAGGGAAAAGTAAGAAAACCTATAATAAGCCTGCAAGTTCTTGAATATAAGTATAGTTTACTACTCCATACTAGGGTAGCGTAGTGGATGTATTATCACGATGGTTAAGAGCCATTTGTAATAGGTAGTTGGCAATGTTAAGAATTTCTCGATAGAAAAATCCAATAACACTTGCCCGGCACGAGAATTAGGCGCTTGTGACCGCTTGACCATTGAGGCAGTACCCAGTATTATTATGTTTGTTTATATTTATCAGTGTGTGTTTTATGTGTTTTATGCTTTCTTTACGCCTGTTGATTTTTTGTCCCTAAGCATAATATTTCTTTTTTTCAGGCAACACCATGTCCAGAAGAGACAAAATTCTTTCTTTGGCTATTTCGCGAAATCAAAACTTAAAACCACATGTTTCTTTAGCTGAACCTACCAGCCATCAGTTGATTCCAAGGCCATCAATAATTAAACCGTCTACTGTTCAAAAAGTCAAATCTTTTGAAACAACCGTTACCAGACATTCTCTAAAGTGCTATGAAACCCTACCAAACTCCGAAGAAGAATGTGAAAACATGAACAGACCTGTAAATTATTTTGAAGATTCCGACGATAGTGTCATTGATAAAGACTATATCCCTGATTTTATAATTTCAGATTCTGATTCTGATTCACCCATTTGTATTAAAAGAAATTTACTTGAACATAAATAAACTAGAGGCAAAAAGACAGAACGTGAACAGACGTGAAGAGGCTGAATATGATGAGACTGAACGTGAGGAGACTGAACGTAAGGAGACTGAACATGAAGAGACTGAACGTAAGGAGGCTGAACGTGAGGAGACTGGATATGAAGAGACTGAACATGAGGAGAGTGAACGTGAAGAGACTGAACATGAAGATACTGAATGTGAGGAGATTGAACGTGAGGAGATTGAACGTGAGGAGACTGAACGTGAAAATAGTGAAGTAGAAGAATGCGTAATACCTGAGAATGAGAAAGGACTGACTAAAGCGGGCTTGCCAAGGAAAAGACGAAGCGAAAAAGCGAAGTGATTCCCATTGTGATTGTACTGTTTTAGTTAGAAATAAAAAAGATTTAATATGATAAATTATTTTTTTATTCATTAAATTATAACCGATTTCACATTATTTTAAAAACACAACTGAACGCAGATATTATTATGAGTAGACTTGACTTTACCGAAAACAGTTTCATGCTAAATCGGTAAGAGGTAAAATATCTCTGTTTATTCATAGGTATTTGACATAAAAGTGTAACATCTCTGTTTTTGTAATAGTAACAAGTTAAGACTTTGGCGTTTTAAACTTGTCTCTTACTAATGAAAACCGCAATAAATAAGAAACTTAATGCACATTTGGTTAGGAAGCAGTTAAAAAAAAAAATGAATTGCTTGTCAAAAATGCATCATGTTGGTTTCCTAACCATTAGTGCAATAAATAGGTTACTTGTTGCGGTTATGACTAGTAAACATTATTTCTACATAGTAATAATACTTACCATTATTGTATTTATTGGTTTTTATATAGGGAATACATGCGGGAACAAACGTTAAGTACCACATAATATTCTCTACATTGTTATATATCATGTAGTGAACGTTTCAATCCGATACCATGTATAGTGATGGAGATACAATCAAAACTAAAATAAAATCTTTTCCCGCGTTTTTCTCGAAATCAGGTTTGACCTAGTTATTGCACTTTTCGTAGGGACGGCAGAATGGCGGCCCAGTGATAACGGCCACGACTATTCATAGGTCGTGATCTTGGGGCTCGAACCCGTAGGCCCGATGCTTTGCGTAAATTATTTTCAAAAACTCAAAACGGTGAAGGAAAACATCGTGAGGAAACCGACACGTTCTAGAACCAAAAATTCGGAGACATGTGATATCTGCCACGACGCACTGCACCCGCTGGGTGGATTACAGCCCTTTGCGTCTCATAGAGAGGAGGCCTATTATGTTCCAGCAGTGGGAACATTATACAAAGGCCATAATCAAAATCAAACATTAATATCTAAGGTAAACATGAAATATTCATTCATGGTTTACGACACCATAAAACTGTTATGGTGGTTCCACGGTTTTCCTACTCAATGAAAATTACGTGTGCTGAACAAATTCATTTCAGATAATGGATTTCAGTTTGATTAGTTAGGTAGGTATTTACAATAAGTTATTATTTTTGTAGCAACCAGCACAACGCCTGCTTGGATTTTTCGTAGATTAACATACACAAACAGCCAGAGCCCGTACCAAGCACCTCAGCAGAAAGAATTGAAGCTATACTATGTCTAGCTCTGTCTTTTTCCCACACTGAAGTTAGATTATAACAATACTGCTATAAGAAGTCATGGTAGTTCAGCTGTGCTGAGCTGTCTTAAATAAAAACAGGCAGCAAAATGGTTGACTATGCTGACTGACCAGAGTGAGTTTAGTGGTCATCACAGAGAAGCAGTAGCGAAGGGTCAATTTTTGTAGGAGGTAAGCCGGAGTAAATATCTTTAATCTATCTATACATATAAAATTCAAAGTCCTGACTGACTGACTGACTGACTGACTGACTGACTGACTGACTGACTGACTGACTGACTGACTTATATATCAACGCACAGCCCAAACCACTGGTCCTAGAGACATGAACTTTAGAGAGTGTATTCTTTGTGAAAAGTAGGTATCCACTAAGAAAGGGTTTTTCGAAATTCCACCCCTAAGAGGGTGAAATGGGGTGTTGAATTTTCTATGAAACTTTTTATTCTCTGAGTCGATTGACTTGAAAATGTGTCTACATATACTTCAGTTAAAATGATGAGATACGTGTATCACAGTTTTTCCAAAATCATCCCCCAATTTAAAATTCCATGTCCTGACTGGCTGACTGATCTACCAACGCACAGCCCAAACCGCTGGTCCTAGAGACATAAAATTTGGAGATTGTATTCTTTGTGGAGAGTAAATATCCACTAAGAAAGGGTTTTTTTTTAATTCCACCCCTAATAGGGTGAAATGGGGTGTTGAATTTTCTATGAAACTTTTTATTCTCTGAGTCGATTGACTTGAAAATGTGTCTACATATACTTCGGTTAAAATGATGAGATACGTGTATCACAGTTTTTCCAAAATCCTATTTAAAATTCAATGTCCTGACTGGCTGACTGATACATCAACGCACAGCCCAAACCACTGGACCTAGAGACATGAAATTTGGACAGTGTACTCTTTGTGAAGAGTAGGTATCCACTAAGAAAGGGGTTTTGAAATTCCACCACTGATAGGGTGGAATGGGGTTTTGAACTTTATGTGAAACTTTTAATTCTCGGAGTCTATTGTCTTGAAAATGTGTCTACATATACTTCAGTTAAAATGATGAGACACATGTTTCACAGTTTTTCCAAAATCATCCCCCAATTTAAAATTCCATGTCCTGACTGGCTGACTGAAATACCAACGCACAGCCCAAACCGCGGGTCCCAAAGATATAAAAATTGGAGGGTGTATTCTTTGTGAAGAGTAAGTTTCAGTTTTTCGAAATTCCTACCCTTTAGAGGGTGAAATGGTGTGTTGAATTTTCTGTGAAATTTTTTACTCTCGGGGTCGATTGACTTGAAAATTTGTGTACATACTCTTCAGATAAAATCCAGTAAATCCGATGTCCAATCTCAAACTAAGGTATCAATATTTCACGTATCTAATTTAATTGATATAACTTTAAACTAATAATTGCAAGTTATAAGCAAGTACATGTAAATCTATGTATGTATTATAGATAGATACATAGATTACTTATTATCCCAGAAGTAAGATCCCGTGGGCAATTCCCTAACTCCACGCGGGCGAAGCCGCGGGCATAAGCTAGTGTGATTATATTATTTGTCTATAGAAAACTGACCGTGCCATTTTTCAAAGGGAAGCCGATAGGAATCGAGTTGTATGGAACCTTCGCCACTGCAAGAAATGATTCTCCATCTGTCTGTTGAACCCGTTATTCTGATTTCTTTCCTAAATGCTGACGGGGTTTGGGACAGACCCGTCTAGTCTTCGTCGAAGGAAAACTAAACGACTTAGGTACAGGCAAATGCTGTTAAGGTAAGAATATGTTACCTACTGGGATCTAGTTTTTATAGGTGGATAGGCAAACACTATTTTCTTAATTAGAAGATCTAGAAATCCCAGCGAAAAATCAAGAAATTGATGCGAAAAAAAGATCCAAGTTATATTATTTAGCTTTTAGTAGAATAATTCACTATCGTGTGAAAATCTTTCAGAAATTAAATCTAATTACCTAGAAATAGGTAGGTTATACTAGCACCATCATGATTTAATTAATTTAATAACAAACCCCTGTGATTTCGCAGGCTGATAAACTGTTATGTATAACAGATATATATGCTTAGGTACATAGCCGTTCATATTGTGTGCCAAAAATTGATATTATCACCCTAGGTATCAATTTTGTATGATGACATAATATTCCACATTTATTAATTTAAGTAGGTACTTAAACTTACTGTAATTATCCATTGTAATTTTAGCAACATAATTTTATTAGTCGTGTAATATCTAACTGTGATGGACTTGACGTTCGTATTCATAAAATGAAATTTATAATACCCACAATAACCATTTGTTTTTTTACCATAAAAAAAAACGATCTACCCTCAAACGCCTAATAATGTTATGCACTAAAATCCTCTTCAATTCTACCTCCTACCTTACGTTTTCAACACATCAGATCAATAAAAATCCCTTTATTTATATTCAGATAAACCAGAGCCTTTTTTTAAAAACCCACTGTTTAACTAAAAATATGTTAATCCATACTTACAGTCACACAGAAATACACTGCCACCAAAAATTCTACATTAAAAAAAATCGAAGCCCACTTCACTTTTTCAACAACCAATCACACGCGATCTCTACCGGACTACGGATGCGCAGGAGTCGGTCCGGGGGCGCGAAGTAAACTGTTCATTATCTGCCTTTACCCGAGTGCCGGCAAACTGAGTAATGAGTGACGACAAACACACGTGAGGGTTTCCTCACGACTTGATCTGAGTGGGTAAGCAGTGGCTGCCCCAGTAAGACAAAAAACGGTAACTCAGTAAATGTATGTTTTGCGAAAACAGGGAATCTGTGAAAATGTATTTCTTTAATTCAGTAGAATGATATCTAAGCGTATTTTTTAACTGTTCCTATAAAGCTACGGTTTCTAACCGACTCCAGAAAAAGGAGGAGGTAATGCATTCGGCGCGTAGGTCTTATCTTTTCGATTCATACAGTCCATCTGATGTTCAAGCTGAACACAAATCTTCAAAAAAATTAAGTTTTTTTTTGAGAAAACGCTTTTTGGCTTACGGTGGTAGGGCGCCTCATAGCTGTGGTGTTTAATTAAGCAGTTAATTTTATATTACGTATCATTTAGCACTAGACGCTGGGCCCACGCAGTAATTCAAGCATGCTGGATTAGTACTTATCCTATGCCAGTTTTATTTTTATATTATTTATGCCACCATCTGTAGCATGGCATCAGAACTCTCAAATGGTTGAACAAATAATGTGGTTCTGTAAAAAATACTACCTACTAATTAAAGTCTGTCACTCACATCTCGATATTTTTTTATCACCCAGCTCGTTAAATATGTAGATAATTATATTGTTTTTTTGACATGGTGAACTTGCAGGCCAAAGTTGATAGATTGGTAGGTACTAGGTATTGTTATCTCTATAATATATTTGTACTGACTGTTTCGTGTCGCTTATATAAACTGACTCAACGAATTGCTTTGCAATAACTCAGCTGATTTTAGACGCGAACGACAGACGGCAGTGATCCATTCATACTGGCTATAACTACTTACTCTTTAATCATAATAATGTAGGTAATTAGTAATAATCACGTCATTGCAATCATGGTCGAATGTTGATAAAGAAGTTCTAATGTACCCGGATATTTCCAAAAATGGTTGCCAAGATTAGACTGCATCCATCCGGTGTGTAATCTAGCTTTGAACGTCCCATAACAATAGGGACCTTCAAAAATACCTTTTGCCCTACATTCCCATCCGTAATTTCAAGTCTGGAAGGAAACATTAACGCCACAATAAGATCCGGCGCCGCGCTAACTGGATGGCCCGTGGCGAGGGATTACATGTGTACTTAAGTAGTAACTATTATATTTAATGCTTCTTTGAGTAATAGTGGGAGCATTTTTTATTGGAAATGGAGAATTAATGGGTCATGGCACTCATGGAGAAAGACAGATAAGACATACCTACTCGTTGGTGTAAATGGCAATCGTTCTCCTTCAACCTTGGCAGTAAAATAATTTTGGGTTTAAAAAACGATGAAGGAAAACAATTTGAGGAAACTAATGTCTTAGATCCAACAATTCGAGAACGTGATACCCACCAGCCTGTCGACCACCCAGTCTCTGTTTATCTTCTTCTTACTCGCTTCCACTCAGAATTTTCTAAGGTGCAGTAAAATCCATTGATCTCGAGACTTAGACCTATAACTTAGCTTAGTAGGCAATTCGAAAATTTTTGAATGCCTACGTGAAGAGTCCGTCATCATAAATCATGTTGATGAATTAGCAGACGCAATCGTGATTGACTATTTAGCGCCACTCTCACGTGAGCTCCTTTATACGTTAGCGCTATCATTATGGTGGCGCTAACGTATGAACTGCTAATATTTCACAGAAATTACATAAGTTTGTTAGCAGTTTTTAAAATTGCTCATTTGGGTAGTGCCACCAACGACTTCGGAAATAACCCTCCTTTCGGGCTTCGCCGCAGTCGGATAAAAATAAATCGTTTCACGCAGACCTATTGCTGCAAGGATCCATTGACAAGAAATTGAATTGAAAATACAAGATGGAGGCAATAGTTCCGATTTTGGCCACGCATCAAAGATCCTTGACGTTCAATTCTAACCATATGAATCCCCGTTTCATTTCTTTTTGTAATTTTTAGCTAATATAGACAATGTATTCATTTTCTTTGCGTGGATAAAAAAATATTACATAGGGCCATCTGCCATTCTTTTCTATGACCCAGGTTCTCGTTTAGGTACCCGGGTTTTAATATAGGTAGGTACCCTGTCTGTATAATCTTGAGCCTGTCTTCCATTTCCAAAGATTCTGCTATTCAATACTATATTCCCGGAATACCAACCCATTCTAGTTCAGGTTTTCACACGTGTATTACGTAATTGACCAATTCACGAATGGTTGAAGCACTCCAAGCAAATGGGTTTGTCTTGCGTTTCAATTCAGTCTAGGAAGGAAGTCTGAATTAAAAGGATATTTGAGGAGTCTAAGCAATGATATTGACCTTAATAGTGCAGTGAGAGAGTGAAGTTCTGTTCTAATGCTCATGGTCGTAGATTCGATTCTTATCAGGTAACCGCTAGGCCTTAATCGCCTTTTCGGGGTAAGCAATTTGGTGTTTAGTTCTGTCGGTCTATCTATAGCATGACATTTGGAACTTGTGATAGTAGGTTATTCAAGTTTTCGACCGTAACCATAGTAACAGGTGAAATTAATGAAGTGTCAGCTTATATCCCCCATAGCAGTAAAGACGCAATTGCATGCCGGTACAGGACTAATGCCCGATTGCACTGTGTACCTAAATATTATTGCGCTGTTCGAATTTGATCTGTCCCAGCTGAGCTGAGTTTTTAAAATCCAATACTAACAACAGGACTATCCTGTGGATGCCTTGAGAGTAAGGCCTCCAGTCAGAGGCATAACACTTATAAACTAAGCGACCGCGCGGTCGAGCAGAGGCTTAAGCGCAGGCCACACCGCCAGCTGGCGGGCGGGCGAGCGGGGCGAACGAGGCATCGTTTCACTTGTTTTCATACTTTGGTTCACACCGCGAACTACCGAAAGAGCCGAACGATGTATGAAAAGAGCATCGCCCGCCTCGCCCGCTCGCTCGCTAGCTGGCGGTGTGGCTTGCGCTTTAGGGCGGCGCTGGGGAGGGCAGGAAAGGGACAGGCTGGATTTAACTGAAGTTATCTAGGGGCTGGGTTAAAAACTATTGGCTCAGCATCACGGGCTGGCTCAAGCAAGGGTCGGATATTATGTTTAGAAATACGAATGATTAATATTAGTAGGCAAGTAGAAAGTTTACAACAAAAACAAAACATAATTGAATACAATTTTATTTATTTAAGCGAAATCTATACATACTGATTTTATCACACAAACACTGTGAACAACATACATTATACATTACATTTATCAATTAAACTGAAGTTGGACGACTTTTTAGATGTGTCAAAATAGCCAGCGCGAAGGGAAGAAATTGGAAGACACAGTTCTAAGCCTTGTCATTCCGTAGTATAAGAAAGCAACTAAGTATCGGTCAACGGTTGCCCGATAGTTGGGCGACACTTTTGTTTCACAGTTGTTTAATTTCACAATGATTTTAGTGAAATGTAATAACTAGTCTTTTCACAGTTATTTTAGTCAACTGCTGACTTTAACCGATTTATCAGTAGCAGTGTTACAGCGGCAACCTTTTCGCAATGCAATAAAAAACAGTATGACTTTCATTTTGGTGTAAAGTCGTAGGTAAAATAACTATGTAACGACTATCGAATAAAGTGTCACATTTAGCAAAGATCCAACAAAATTAATATCCACTCGAGAACAGAATTTGCTAATACAATCTAAAAACTTTCTTTTTGTGATAAAAAACATCACTTCATTTTCTTTTGCACACATAAGCAACTAAAAAGTTGCCCAACATCCACTAAGTATCGGACACAGCGATGTGAAGTGAATCTATGCTATGATTGGAATGTATGATACAGGAAACCGCATCTACAAACATTGGAAAGCCAACATCATTTTTTTACGTCCAACCTGACTTCATAGGCAATGTTGGACATAAATATTGGCCACTACCTATGTTTGTAAATCCGACAAGAAGTTACATTAACGAAATGAGATTTTAGTCTTACACTATAATACCACTATCCATAATAGTACACTGGAGTGCAATAAAAATATTAATTAATTAATTTTGTTTTTGATAATTCATGACCTCTAATTGGTTAAAATTGATTTAAGATTTAGTTAGTCACAAAAACAACTAAAATATCATTTTTAACATTGACTTTTTAAAATTACACATCAGACCAACATAATTATGATACTTACAAAAATTATAAATAAACAGAAATTATATAAGTATTCAAAATTATTAAAGTACTAAAAATAAAATTAGATTTAATATGGATAATATTCTATTAATTTGTAGTTAGACATGTCAACAGAAACATGCGTGCGAGATAGCATATTTAATATGTTACATCGCTTTTTATTATTAAAATATGCAAACAGCAAAAACTATAGAGCCTAGCCATAAAGCAACTTATTTTTTTTTAAACAAATACCACAGACTATATAACCTCTTTCTCAGTCCTTCGTGCAATGGCACCTTTTCAAGCCAACAACTATGCTCTTGTAACGAAATATACATTATTTCATTTTTCTAACACTTATAAACCAATTTTTAACATCTACCTTCAGGGCCAACGTAATTTAAAGCACTTATTGCATTTTACATTTCTGTATTCTTGAAAACAAGATAGAAGTTACATCTTTGAAATTAACAATTGGACGCTTAAATCGATACCAGAAACTTCACTTTGTGTTCATTTTTGCTTTTCACTCGGCATCTTTCACTACGAGGAGACCGCTCACTCGTGTATAGCTTTTGGTTTCGGCATTAGGACTTATGGGTAGGTTCTATACAGTACTAATTCAATTCAACATATTTATTCATCGAGATGTAACTTCTACATTGTGTCCATGTTTCCAACATTAAAGTTTAACTGTTTAACCCACACAAACCAGACAGGAGATAGATAAGTACTTGTCATTACTTAACCAACTTGTCATGTGAAGCTAAATATCTATTACCACTACTGAGATTATTACACTGACGTGCAAAATTGCCTAGCCCCATATCCGCAATAGCTCATATGACTCAGTGGCTTAACTAACGATATCCACAAGTGTTTTCCTGAAAATCACTGCCTGCTTTTTGTACTTCCATAAACTCACGTATTTTTCCCCGTGCGTGGGGGTGAGGAGGCAAGAATTTCAACTTGTATTTTCTGGGCAATATTTATTTCTGCAATACAAATATCTTCCAGACCCACTTTAAGAGGAAACTTGTGACAAACTGATCAAAAACATTAACAGTACCTATTCTTTGTTATTTAACTTCATAAAATATTACAACAATTTAACTTCATATCAAATTCAGGTGTGACCCAACATTTTGCACGCCAGTGTAACATAATAAAATTTCCTATAAACATAATTTTACGTTAAATTTAAACACGGCTTAAATAATATAAGATTACAATCACAATAGGACGATACATTATATTTATAGCAACATTTAGACGATATCATGCGTTTTACATTTCTAAAGTGCATCAACTTTCCTTTTAGAGACAATTTTTTTACTAAGTGGTATTGTGACTACGTCCTACCATTGTGTGCTCGCATAAATCCTGTCCCGGTCCCAATTAGTCGAAACAATCTAGCCATATGCGAGCGCATCCAGAAAGTATGATCCCATACTATCTGTATTTTACCCGCATCGACCGGTACCCGGGTTCCGGTGCTTCGACTTGTCAGCACTGGAAATCTGTTTAGTTATGAGTTTTCTAGCCCCAAAAAGCCGTATCTTTGTGCAAGCAACCATACATCTATACAAGCCCCACCGGCGGTATCTACCAATAGGAAACAAGTCGTATGGCGTGATACAGCGTTCGTCCAATGACAGGAATCATACAGGCGTTGTGATTTCATATTGCTTTGTATCGATATGTGTGTCTAACCGAATGTGTAATATCCCTGACGTTTGCATTCGCGTGTAAGCTAGTGTTGTTACGTTGGTTGATAGAGTGGGGATAAATGCTATCGATTTTTTAATAAATTCATAAATATTATCGTACCACTTTCTTTCTGCTATAATATCGAAGCTTCTATCCTTGCTAAGGTTTCTAACAACACTAGCTTAACAATTCAAACGTTTTATGGCACCCACAGTTATTCCATACAATTAATACTGAACTGCACTTCTAACAAACAATTATAGCATATAAGGCCCGCTCACATAACGTTGCGAATGCGATGCTATACGCGGGCGATAAAATCGACATACCTTCAACGTCATAAAAGAAACACGTGAGCGTTAAATGTAGTCGGGAAAATTAACTGTTAAGCAAATTGACCAAAAAGGAATCTTCAAATAACAATTGTCATTATTTGATACTTGTATGAAATGGCTAAAACACGGCAAATAGATGTCAATTCGTTTAATAATTAATTTCCCTGACGGTATGATACGGTATGACACGATAAAAATTCGGTCTATTATTTCCCACTTATTTGTACTAAACCTTTCATGAATCATTTCGCTGCCATCAATCAATAATTATATAAAACACGATCATATAAAATCTATTTAATATAATGTAAGATAAAGGTATAATAATAGATATGTAAGAAAGGCTTAAACTATTAGAATTAGCCTTTAACAGCAACAAACATTAACACAGTTATGCTGATTAAAATCAACTTTTTCAAAGCTTCTGGGATCGAGAGGGACGGTAAAATTGCAGCGATCAAAATATCATGTTTTCCATACTTTTTTGTATAGTACAAGCTTTACGAGTAAGTTTTCTTCTGCAATTTTACTTGAAACTTATCAACTGGAAATCCTCTTTGAAGACAAAGACTTTTAACGTATGTAGAGGCCATTTTAGAATGATTAATCGTAGTTAAAATTACTTTTATTTAAACATGTATCACTTATACAGCCACAAATAAACTCTAAAAATGATAATAGTATAAAGGCGGTTATTCGAATACCTAACACATACACCTCACAAACAATATAATTGATTTTGCTTACACCGTATTAATGATATTATTCGTGATTTGTAAAAAATATTTAGCTAAAATCTTATAATGCGCGACTTAGGAATTCTTTGTAAATTTCTTAATAGCGACATCTAGCGGCTACATGATTTGATTGAGCGCCATCTATGATTCGATCTTTTTAGAGATTAGTAATTAAATATTTTTTATAAACACAGTACTACACAATGAAGATTATTTAAAGTTAATTTGTAATATACTTTACATTATCACGGTAAATGCGTTAATGATTCACAGAACTACAATCACTACACGAATATATTAAAAATAAACAAATAAAACTAAATAAAATTGTCTTATAATATAAAATGAGCTTTTAGCTGCTATTATGATGTGTATATTAATTTTAAAAAGAATTTCTAGATAATTATTACACTATTTCCGAATAATCGATTCAAAGTTGTGTTTGAACAATAGATTTTTTAATTAAGTATTTAGACTAATATCGATTATCGTATTAATTTTGCTACTTATACTTTGAATTAATAAAAAAATGAACTAAATATTTTGCGTACAGCAAATTAAATGAAGCAGATCTAAATAAAATCGTATCATAATGTTGTAAGTACATAAAACCTAACTTAGGCAGAGAGAGACCTTGAGTTCAGGGACAGTCGACACTAAAGACTTTTAGGAGATACGATGAATGTAGAAAATTAAAACAAAACCACCAAGCTTTCGCGCTTATAGATCAAGATTCATCATTTTTCATGTTTTTGCTTTCGTTCGAGCCAACGCGACTGAATATCAGTAGCAGTTTTGCATCAGGTTGAAATTGGCATACAACGTTTAGGCCATTTTATGTTCCTTTCTATGTTTTAGCTCCTAGCATTGTGATACTGCGGCTTAAGACAAGCTGTATCTAGATTTTCACAGAAAATATTTTTCAGCTACAACTCGGGAATTGCAATATAGGGACGCATTTTCTCCATCTAAAGATTTGAGCTACATCTCTTCAAAATCACAGGTGGGTTCATTAGTAACCATTCATTATATCTCCCAAAATTCCACGAAATTGGTAATTATTATTACACTACAAATAAACCTTGATAAGCATAGCTTAAAAGTTACTAGTATAATATTAATCTACAGTTTACATATCGATATTGCGTCCAATTCCGGAGGAGGTGATACTGCCATTTCCTAATAACCTAATGATTGTGTTTCTTGGACAAAATGTCACTACAAAGTAGAGAATAGGCTTCGCAAAACTTGACTCTATTTACTGAGACCATATTCAGTTTATTTGTAATTAAATTATATGTCGAGCGAAGCGATTGTCTTTCAATTTACAGTCAACCAATCACAGCAGCCCTGATTTGAGGGCAAATTTACTGATCAGAAACGGGGTAGGTTAGGTATGTATTTCAAATAATTTATCTTTATAGTGACATCTTATCCAAAACCGAGATTGAATTATGATAATTATCACTAGAAGGTAGGTATTGAAAAGATTTACGATAGATAATTAGTATTTAATATTATATTAGAATAAGAATAACGAACTAATACTCCCGCGCCGCCATTTTGGTAGAAATTCTATTTCGAATGGCAACACTTGAGTGTTGCCAGTGGTAAAAATATTTTTTCTACCAAACAGTGTGGTGCTGAGGTGGCATAATACCGTTTCCGTGGCTTACTTCCTATTGAGTTTGTGGGGGATGTGACGTCATCTATTCGCCGGTATCCACCCAGTTCGCTTCTTCGGCTATTCTGTCCATGCAGTTGCATAGGAATTGATACTGGAACAAGAGAAATATATGAGAATTTTAAAGTTAGATTGGATTCAATTGATAATAAAAAATAGCATATACAACAAAAAGGCGAATGATAGACGAGAATTGTTCTTTAACATGATTTCTGGCAGAGCTAGAAGAAATTAGTTTGTTCAAGACCTCTGTGTGTCCGTAGATCAGTCTGTAAATCTGCTGTGTCTATTTCAGATTTATTTATTGGAAACTCAACAGCTTATTATTAATATGACATTTTAAGTGAAATTTCACCCTACTATCAATGAACAGCACAATGCAGTTGCGACAAAGTAACTAGCATCATAAAGTCTGCATACACTGAACATTGACAGCGAGATGATGACAATTATCTCTTAAACCACAGAACAGAAAAAAACAGTAGAAATCGCATAGAGCTTTATTAGTTTCGGAACCAGCGTACCCCAAACTAACACATAAACAGGTTAATTGTATTTCGTAACACTAAGAAAAGCGTGGTGTGATTGGTAATTTATTATTAAATGAAAGAAAGTAATATATTAGTCTTCGTTTTTTTGAATATAAACCATAATTACATGACAATAGAGTGGTTTATTATCTACTCTGTTTACGTATTAGCTCATACGGAATAGTTTTACGAGCAAGTTCGGCTACTCGCCGCTAGATGTCACTACACTAAATGCATTTAATAAGCCTTTATTAGTTTTGGAATAAGATTAATATTTCCCGTAACGAGCTCATTACTATTTGTGTGATATTCGTCCTTTTCTAGGGTTGTACCACTGTCGTTGCCCTTTTATCGACATTGCGTTTTATTTTCAAACAAAATTCAAGAGTCGATAAATATTTTTAAGTTTAAAAATGAATTAAGTACTTATGTTTGAAATCAAGTGTTTGTTTATGATTTATATAACGAATAATTAAGAATTTATTGTTATGTTAAAATTATACTATTTGATAGAAAGGTAACAGAATAAACTACACGATTTGTTACTACGGGTACCTAGTACCTACTTTCTATTGACATGGGAACCCTTCGATTTCGCCGGCAGCTACACTCGTTTTAAGTATGTTTTAGCTCGACCAACTCCTTAGCGAACTTTGATGTTTCAGACTAACACATAGGCCACTTATTATATTCTATAATATTCTTTTCTATCTGGATCCTTAGGAAATCTGAAGCCATAAAATAATACGAAACCCATTTTTTTATAGGTTCGAGACTTTATGAATGACTTAAGGTGAGATAAATCTTTTCTCAATTTGAATATTACGAATAGATTCCCCATGTCCATGTTTTAAACTTATTTCAATCCTGGATAAGGAAAATAAAAAAAGGGTAGAAGAGTTCATCATAAAAAAAAACGCACAAGGTTAATTTTTCGCCCATACATCATAGAACATTGAAGTTTAAAATATCGATAACTCATTATCGATAACGTCAATCTCTAATTGAGTAGCGGACTGTGACATGTGCGTAGTTGGAATCTTCGAGAATAATATGTTTGAGTTAAAAGAAAGTAGACCCTATGTAATAAACAATAAAGTCTATTTGTACTTGTCTTGTATAATAAAATAATGTTTTCAAATTTAATCGAAATAAAGTAAATTAAGACTTCCCGATGGTATGATATACCACCATTTGATACATTTTTGGTTCTGCTATCGTTTTTACATTCTAGAACAGCACAATAAGGCATTTTAGTATTTTTTTAACATTAAAATAGGTTTTATAAGAGTTATTGTCACTGTGACGCTTCTATCTAGACTGATGTGCGTGGCGTGGGCGTGGGGGAAACAGTTTGCGGAACAGCGAAAACCTCGGGGTACGCGCGGCCCGCCCACATGCGACTTCTACTGTTTTTTTCTGTTCTGTGTCTTAAACCAATAACATAGTTTCACGGCATTGATATAGCTAGGTTAACTAGAAAGTGGCTAAAAGAGAAAAAAGAAAGAAATTAATACAGTGTAAAGTAATGTGAGACTGTTGACACATGTTTTTTATCATAGCAGAGTCTCTAAAATCAGCGAATTACAACTGTTTTAAGTTGTATTGAGGCCATTTCGTATTATGCTGAATCGTAGAAAGTTTAATATTACAAACATAACGTACATAAATATAACATCGCGCTTGTAATCCCCGATGGGCTAAAAAGATGTATACTGTACACTCTGATTTCGCCAGTTATGTTTAAGTTCATGTAATAGGCGGCGAGCTTATTTATTGCCATCAACCGGGCATAAATCCAAATTGGAAAAACCCAATAATAGTTTGCCTGAGTTAGGAATCGAATCCAGAACTTCATGCTAAGCCATCGCGCTTGCCAACACCAGAATACGAGGCAGTAATTATTTAGAAACATATCGTATTGTATAGTTACATATGGCGTGAAGAGTGCGACCGTGCGGTTCTGGTTGTCGTGGCGGGTGTAGGTCAGGCGGGTGGCGGCCGCGTCGTCGTCCGCGCGCCACTCGCGCACGCAGCGCCAGCTCACGTCTGCGCACGCGCCGCCCGCCGCGCCCTCGCACCACGTCGACAGCTTGAGGCCCGACCAGCCTGGCGGGGGGGAAAACTGTTCATTCAAAACGACACTCGCTTCAAATTGAAATGTTGTACGCCTTCAGTTTACATACCGACGGTGATAGCGAGCGCGGGCGTGGCCCTGCAGTCGGTGCGGGCGGGCGGGAAGGCCACGTGGCCGTAGCCCGGCAGCGTGCGCGCCTGCTGCAGGTAGTCGGGCGCGCGCCGCACGTCCTGCAGCGCCTTCAGCTGGTACAGGCGCGCGCCGGCCACGCACACGCCGCGGTTCACGTCTTCTACTGCCTGGAAACATATCGCTACATCAATAACATCATCCTGCAGCCTCTCCCCGACCGCGCCGCAACAGGACTGCCCGCCGGGGGTTGTGGGTCCGCAGACCTCAGGCTCGGCCTAGAAAAGCCACATAAGACGGGCCCGTACTAACCTCTTGCGAATCAACAGACATCTGTAGAACAATTCTGTATGTTCCACTATATTCTAATTTTGAGGAACTTGGCGTCAAGTTCCGCGTTGTGGCGCAAAAGTATTGAGAGGGCTGATCCCAAATAAATTAGGATACTAGCCAGGAGATATCAGTAGTGTTCTTCTTGTCGACTTATTTAGTTCCTCTACAGCGTCATAGATGTCGCTACCATATCTTACCTGCCAGAATATAAAGGCAGCGGCGGTAGTATCTTCAGCAACCACAGAGATCTCGGTGCGCGGGTTGAACAACCACTTGCGTATCGACAGACAACTGCTGGATGCCGTAGAGTAGTTCTGGATGTACAGAGAGTGGGGACACTCGTTGGGTTGGAGTTTACGTTCTGGAAAAAAGATATTGAATTTTATTGATCGAACCATAAACTTTTTTTATAATATGGAGACAACAGCGGTCTTCTCACTAAAAACTTGAGAAGTACACATTACCACGACGTCTGTTACAAAGAAAGGAAAAGTGGATCATTTAATGCAGGGCACTGACTGCATGCACTCTTGTGTATCAATTAAAAGTTATGCTCTGGACTACAATTTACGCCATTTTCAGAAAGTTTTGCGTTGGAAATAAAATTTCGGTAATCTTATATTAGTATTTATTGCCACCTTTATATGATTTAATTGATTTAAACGGCGATATAAAAGATAAGCTTTTTTTTTATTTATGGCAGACGTGACTATTGACCACGATGCAGCCGATAACAGTGTCATTTTTAGTTAGTTAGTTATATTTTCAACACTTATAATGACAAACTTATCTTTACCGATAATAATTTAAAAAAACACAAATCACTCACCAAAATTATATTCCACAATCTCGAACAGATAGAAGTACTTTTGCACTGATTTCGAAAGTCCGATCTTTTCGCAAACCGCTCTGTATACATCGTCGGCGTTGGTAGACTTGAGAACGCTGACGGTGACTACTTCCTTGTCAGGGAGGAGGACCTTCAGGTCCACTGGTGTAGGGTTTGAAGAGTCGTCTGAATCTGTCAGGAACTCTTGGACAGCATCTGATTCTGCTATTACACGTACTGCGCATACCTGTAAAGATTTAAAGGTTATTTTAGATGTAAGTGTAAACTTTTCAGTTACAGGTAATCATGCTTTCCTTCTGACGGTATTGGGCAAAAGGATTGGTCACTTTTTCGTTCCTTGTGGATTTGTCAAAGTTCCGTTAAAGACCGTCACCAGACCCGATATTTAATAAACATACAATTAATTCCAGTAGGGCAGTAAATAACGCTCATAAAGATAAAGCTAACCTTTTCTAAATACTGTTCGAGACCTCTTCTTCTGGCGTCCAACTGTTGTTCACTCAGTGTGAACGGCCACTTGCCGGGCAGCTTGGGGAAATTAAAGCCTGAAATAGGGAATATTAGGCAATACAAATTTGATTAGTGTATTTTCCGATCTCACGAAGTCTTTTGATACCGTTGACAATAACAAACTCGAAATAATAAAGATATAATGGGCCTCGGATGTTCTCGGATGTGAACTTTCCTACGCTTAAAAAGTCAGCAAAGTAGTTGTAGTGCTCTGACGATGGTCGCCGCATCATAAGTTTTCAAATTAAAATTGGCATACCCCAAGGTTAAATTTTAACCCCAACACTATTCTTAACTTACAAGAGCCTAAAATTACGATACTAACCTAGGAATTCCTTCCTAAGCGTATGATGCAGCGCCGCGAACTCTCTATACCGTCTGCTACACAGGTGTCTTCCTGCCATATGTACATTAAAAGCCACATAGGACCTTCCGGTATTCCTCTCCATTACGATCCGGTAGTCCGGGATGGAGACGGGGAGGGACCGTTTGTCGGTGTAGTCGTAGCGTTGGTAGACGGTTGCGCGGGAGTTGGCGGCGCCGCCGATGACGCCGACTGGTGCTGAGCCGTCGTCGCATGGCTCTAGTCGTTCTGCTTCCTGTGAGTGATGAATGTTATTGTAAAGTAGGAAAAAGTGTCGGGCGATATTTATCAGACCAGTCATCTGCTTCTTTTTAGAGTGTCGATGACAATCTACAACGCAAAAATGGTGGGACAGACAAATGTACTGAAAACTTTAAGGACTACCTATTTTCTACGATGTTTAACTGATACGAAGTCGTGCTGTTACGCGCATTCTACGGGATAACGCATAACAAAGCTTGCTTCCGTTCTTCTGTCCTACAGATTTAAAGAGTAATCATTATTTTTGTTTGTATCAACATAGTAACTTATTTACTTTTATTTAGAACGCACGATTGCATAATACGTATCCAAAAGGTTGTCGCCTAGTAATAGCCGTAAATGGCAGTAAAATAATTAAAATAGTAGAAGTGAATCATTGGAGAAGTGTCATCCCACCACATTTTGGTGTTTGTTAGCTTGATTAAATATGTAGCTGTTTTGAGTACAAGGACAATTGGTTTACAGTTTTATCAATTTTTAAACCTACGCTTAGTAGGTTGTCCAGCTTGCAGTTCGTTTTATAAACTTCTATCAACTATGTTGTTTTAGAACATATACGAGATCATTCTTTTCTCGTGGGCGAAAGATTATACCAAAAGGATAAGAAACAACATATTGCAATCACAACATTTCATTTTTGGATATCATTTGTCTGAGTTAATAAATGAATTGAATTGCCTATGGAGCGGCAGTACTAGTTTCCAGCAAATTCAACGAACGATCGTTGACCATTATAGGGGCTTTGATTGGAATACGGGCATACAAGTACAGTCCCCTCAGGTCAGATCAGTGCCCTGCATTAAAAGACCTCTCTCTTCTCTTCTTGATTATAAGAGTCAAGTAATGTCAAGTAATACTGAGCACTGATGAAGTGTGCTGTGTGAACTTACTCTTTGTGTAACAGAGATGACGGTGAGCGTGAGACAATCGCCCCCAGACTTGATGAGGTCTACCACCTGCCTGTGGGTGGAGCCTTCGACGTTCACGCCATTACTGAAACAAACAAACGAACATGTTAGTCATTATGCCCGACTCGTCACTGTTCCAACTCTTCATCGAAAAAACAAAATATTACGATTCACAGCTGTTTCAAATATTTTTGTTTTCATAGTACCGATTTGTCATCGATGCTAAGGTACCGTCAAATAAACAAACTTACACAATTCATTTTTATTATAAGGTAGGTACCTAGGTAAGGAACATCAACACAAGTTTTGTAAACAGGAACACTTAATATTATTTATTATCTTCATTCCCAACGACGACACTGTCAAAATTGATGTGTTGCGAATCAATATTTTCAATTTTTCAATCGTATATTATTTAGAGAATAGCGATCAGTGGTCTATGCTAGCAAACTTCACAATATTGATGTGCAAGCTAGATGCACAGATACAGTATTCAACGTGTTAGACAAGAATAGCAACAAAACGTGTATTTGTTGTTGTTTGCAATACGGTTCATAGTGACATAAAAAATGGATCCGTGCTACAAACTTCAGTAGTTGGGAAGTACGATTATAATGTATTATTTTTGGAATTAGTGACCAAATATCGGTCAGTAATCGAAAAAAAAAACCGACGTGATCAGCAAAAGCTTTGATTATGTAGTTAATAATAGACAAAGTTGATACTGCGCTGCTGTTATATTATTATTATGGTAAAGTAAAAAAAAAAACCTTTTTAGTAATCTGTTTAAATATTATTTTAATCTAAAACAACAAAATCGCCAATTGTAAGATGATTATGATCTGATTTATCTGAGTTAAAATTATCAGGCCTCTCTCGTAAAAGGCGATTTTTTCTCTCAGAGGGTTAAATAATTAAGGATTTCATGTTCTTCATTTCTAAGTCATCATTGTTTCAAACACATCCATCATAACAAATCACCGAACCTACTCGAATGTCGTTTTATCAAAATGCATAATTATAACGAATGATACTGCCAAACATAACCTAAAACGTCACACTTATTGGGAAGATAAAACCCTAACTGGCCCTTAAAGTAGCAGGTAAACTATATTCCTCCGTTAGAAGCTTTATTCGACAATTAACTACTATCTGACTATTGAAAAACCATTGAAGAATATTGCTATGCAACGAATAAAGTCTATCTGGTTTGAAAAATCGGCCCTTAATCAACACATTACATCATATAATGGCGGTTTGTTTACAGATAGCGCCGCGACCGACCAGAGTAAACGAGACATGTACCAAACAGTACTGTTGGTATTTACCAATATCTGTTTGTTCGGCTTTGCATTGTTTCTGTGCAATTATCTGGAAAAACTGATAAGAGAAATTAAATTGGATGTTGCGTTCGAGCAGGCTTATCTTGTATGAGGTTGGCAAACTGGCCAACAATTCATTGAAGGGAAGTGGTGGCTAGTCACTTATATCTGTACATTAACCTAGGATGTTGTAATTTTTATTGTAGGTTCCTACTAATATAATAAAACGATTTGGCAAATTTCAACCGTCGGAAATGAATAGTTTCGGAGATATTAATTGTAGAATATTGATGGCATTGTATTGAAAACGACGATATTTCACACCACAGACTATTTTGGCATAGAATATAACGTACGTGTGGAATGTGCAGTGAGCAAAGCACACGATGCTATTACAAAAAAAAAAACTGACACTATAGAATTGGTCAAATGTGCGTGTAATTTAAAAGTAAAGTAAATGTGGCCTTACAACGAACTTGAATTCAGAACCGAATTTGTCAACCCCGACACGCCGTGGTCTTGGGTATGTCCTACCCCTAGAGTGTTTTTTAGAGCCCGGAGGCGCGGAGGGAGGGCAGCCCCAGCCTGCCGTGACAAAGGCATCGCGCGACCCGTAGCGACCAACAAGCCGAAGGTGCGGAGGGGAGCGTGATCGCCTGTGACTTTGTTACGCCAAGGCGAAGGGGCTGCTATTCCCGCAGCGCCGGAGATAAGGCAGAAGTACTGGTTCTTACTCCCCTACCCTTTCCTCCCTGAAAAATAGGGACAGAAAAAGTAAGGTTACAATTTAACAAAAAAAAAAATGGTAACTCCGACCGAAACTACAGGGCGGGGGTACTCCTCTCCCCCTCCGCCCCCATCAGCAGGTGTCCCGTATGTATAAAATTAACGATTTTAAAGCTTGTATTAGTATAACTCAAAAATAAATATTTCCCTTTTAAAAAATCATTAAAAAAAAACTATGCATTTCCGACGAATTTCCCCCCCCCTCGGGGGGTTCCTATGACCCTCCCCTCCCTTCTCTCCCCTCCCCCTCCTCCTACCTACATGTACTTATTATATAAGTGACCTTCCGACTATTTCGTAAGGAGCTCTGATACTACAAGAAAGGAATATTAGCATAGTCACCATGACATAGGTACCAGTTTAAAATCAACTTTAAATTGCTGGAGATTAAACAGACATCGAAATAAAAATTCAGATTGACCTATCTACATAGACCTCCGCCAAGCGCAATTATACGTAAACCAAATTAATTTTTATCAGCTGAAAGTTAACGTAGGTCAAGGCTAAATAAAAGTAATGAATTATTATATTAAGAGTATAACAGAACGTATTAATATCCCTTTCAACTATAAGATTCACGAATAACATAGTTTTTGCAGATAAACTACTGACGGAAACCATTACTCATACACAACGTGTTGTCTAGAACCAACACGTTGGTCCAGCGTGAAGTGAACAGATGCACCGGTTAGAATGTTTAGAAATCGGAACCCGTTGTAAACAACGCTGGTAAAAGCCGCCTTATAAGTCTACTACTCAGTAAGTGCACTTTGAGTAGAACACCTTGTAGTAGATGGCATATTGTGAAAATAGAACTTACGATAAGCAGCACCGACAACTGTTTTAAAATCTTTAGGCCTGGTAGGTTCATCCAAAAAAATAAATAAATGACAATAGGTTAACCTATCGCGTTATAAATGAAAGATAAATCATTGGTACGGATGTGGATGTGGGTTACTTTATAAAGAAGACTAGAGAAACGATTGAACTATGTGGAATTTGGTATGGGCAAAAAGAATGAGTACTGTGAAATGTATGGCAGAAGACATGCTGCACCGACCACAATGAAATGGCAGAAAGTAAGAGGATGATGAGATCATCAACAGGAATCTTTCGCGGATAACAAGTAGGTAGGTACCATCACAAAAACATATTCACCTAGTATTCTTTGCAGAGTCCACGGTTTCCAGGTCATATATCTCGAAGTCTGTGTTAGCACAGTAATAGAAACAGTACCGAAAGTCACCGATACCGCCCCTTTGTACCGACATAGTGGAACACACTGGCACTTGACACACACACCACAAAAAAAGAAAAAGTTACGTTAAAATTAAAACTTTTTGGAATAGGTTTCTTTCCAATACTTGGGGTGATTTCCGAAAATTTTAAAACAAAATAGTCACTCGTTAGGTTTCGAAAGAAACCTCTGAAAATCTTAGCAACTTTCTTTAGTAAATATAGCTTTGAAATCAACACAAACAAACACTTCCTCTTGAATTTTACCGTAACTCTGTTGTGCCTTTAAATCTCAGATTTTAGTAAAATAAGACAGTTTATTCAAATAAAGGCATATACTCGTATATTAATACGCGTTCATCTTACACGCCCGAACAGAAACCCTAACAAACTAATAATGATCATTAATTAGATTTATTTTAACAATAAACATTGATATTTGAATTGCGACGTTGAATTATATGGGTCGCGTCCGTTGATGACAGTTGATTAGATGCAGTTCTGACCTTTAACACATAAATAGGTTATATAAGGTAGCTATTTAATGTCCAATCGGATATCATTAATTGAATACGCAATTTTATTGTATATTTCATCAGTGCCAAAGGGGTCCGATATAACCTTAGAAAATGGCGCCATATTAGATTCCACATTCAGTTGTCTTTTATTGCATTTAGTTTTATTAAAATCCATTTCCTTATTGCTTATCAGGATAAATAGTAGTTAATTGAATTTACCTTTTATGTGGATAAGGTTTTCCACGACTTTACTTAGCCTATTTCCTAAACACTTTTTTTTCCTCTATATTTTTCTCGATAGTTTTTTGTTTGGTTTGTTCACCATTCGTGACCTTTAGCTTATGAACTTTCACCTATGAAAAGCTGCCATTGACCTTATCCTTTCAAGTGGGGCTTTTGATGCAGATTTAATGTTGTGGTGCGGATCAGAAGGATACAAAGGTTCCCTGAGTAACTTATTAATTTGATTAAATTAAATGTAGGGACGAAATAAACAGGATCAAACACACTACCATCAACGGGAGTGTTAAATTTCTTGTCCGCCAGATAACGGATAAAATAGGTTAATAGAGTATGAATGCAGTCATGAGCTATTTTACTAGTTAGACAACCGGTTGGAACGGGTTATTGCCGTGAACTTTGATTGTGCGTACACGAGTACTGGGTACGTAGAGATTTCGGCAAGATAACTGTTGCTTTGGAATAACCTTGATAAGGAAACCGGGAGCGATGTGGCTTGCATAATGGTGTGCAAGAAGATTTGCATGCTATTGTGCAATATACCTAATTACCCATGTACATTCTAGGTAAAGACAAGAAATCAAGTAAAGACCGTTACTGCCGCTGAAAGTAAAATGGCCACCATTCCTCTTCCTCAGATGCAGATCTGAGGAAGAGGAATGGTGAAAAATGTGCTTTTTCCCGCAATAACAGGGAAGTTTCAAGAAAATTTCAGAACATGAACTTTATAGCGCTTAATTTCCAAAGTTAGTTATCAGAAAAATATCAGTTTACCATCCTTAACGTCGTAGATCTCTCACAATCAGCAGTTTATGGTGCAGAGGTGAAAGATTTTCAAAGAACTTTAAAAGTTCGATTTCTCCAAAACAACCCAATTTGGACCCCAAGTTATTGGGGACAAAATTGTTGCAAATTAGGTCTCTATCCATTTCAGCATGTGGGCGTGGGCAGGGCACATTGCTCGCAGAACGGATGGCCGATGGGCCGAAAAGTTCCGGACTGGCGACCGCGAACCGGGAGACGTTGCGTTGGAAGGCCATAAGGTGGACCGATGACCTGGTGAAAGTTGTGGATATCCGCTGGATGCGAGACGCACGGAACCGGTCAATGTGGCGACACTTGGGGGAGGCCTATGTCCAGCAGTGGACGTCTATCGGCTGAAATAATGATGATCACCCAATCACCTTGTAGTCTTATGCTCTATTCGAAACCGTATATTTATAAGTCTGGGCTTATTAATGCCTTTCCCTAAGTCCAGCTGTAGCCGTATGTTAGAGAAATATGCTCAATTTCAGTAACATTGGACAATTAAATAGTAGCTTTAATAAGTAAACACACCGATCATATAAATAATAGGTACACGAGCATACACGCGTAAAATATGCGTATGAACACGCCAACTACCGTACCGTAGAGATTGGCAAAACAACATTGTTACAAAGTCACAAGGAAATTATTGATAAAAACGACAGTCATGTCATAATGACAGCTATTTCCGTGCTTAGAATGTAATAAATAATAAATATTGCGATTTACTGTGATTATAATTATACCGGAATTTATTGCAGGTTCAAGTCGAATTTTTGTTTCTCGCGTTTCTCTTTACACGTGGTCATTTGTATTTTAAATGTTCGTCAATACATCATCTTAAATGCTAGCTTTAGGCAGTAATTACTGTCTGAAAATTACATACACTAAACACTTTCTTCAAACACTGTTTTAAGCTTTCACGGTAAGTGACAGTATAAGGGATATCTTCCGTGATTGTTCATTAATTTGAGCTCCCTTGTCGTATATATACTCGCTTGTCTAATTAATTCATCAGTTGAGAATTCCCTGGTTACCAGCATTTGTGACAGGTTGCTCAAAACCAGTAGATCAGGCCCGAAGGCTAACCTAAAAAGCCGATTCCTGTCGGCTTCCCTTCGGGAACAAGGCGCACTCTACGTTGTGTCTATACATCTGTGGGTACCACATCGTAGTACAGCCATTTAATACATTATAGGATTGAAAACATTAAAAAAATGACATTTTTCCTGTCAACAAATAAAGCAACAGGTGGCGTTAAATAAGCCGGTGCTCGGGTGTCAGAATTCAGAACTCAAATCGTATGGATGCGCACACGTGACTTCGCGGGTGGCAGTACCGTTTTATAGGGAGCTCGGTAAGTCGAAGATTATCAAGTTGCGACAGGGGCAGAAAAAGAGGGTATGGGGAGAACGAGATAGTAGAGTAATGGTCGATATCGTATTTGGTACCAACTAGGTTTTTTTTTTATTTTGATGACTTATTTACTTAAGATAATATCACTTTCATTTTTTTTATTGTACTTCCTCTGCGTTTTATTCTTTACTTTTTCTTTTCTTCTTTTTGGGTGTCATTTTCGTGGTTTATGGGGTCGCTGATAACGAAAATAAGGTCGAAATGAAAATCCAAGATGGCGCCGACGAAATATTTCGTTTTTTTCGTCATGGGTCTCATTTTCATGGTTTTCAATGTCGATGATAACGAAAATAAGGTCAAAATGAAAATTCAAGATGGCGCCAACATTTTTTTTGTTTTTCGTCATGGGTTTAATTTTCATGGGTTTCGGGGTCACTGATAACGAAAATAAGGTCAGAATAAACGTAGAAAAAAATGAAAAAAAAGTTTTAAAAAAATCAATTCTCATTTTTTTTCTTCGGCTTTCCCTTACTCAATTTTGACCCTTCGCCACTGAGAGATACTCAGTCCAGATTGAATAAGGCATAAGCCTTATTAAACCAGAAACTAGGGCAAAGATATTCGACTTAATCCGAAAGGTCAGGCTCGGGACCGAATAACTAACGAATCTCGGCACAATCAAGTTTCTTTAGATGGTTCCTTCAACGTGCCTTGTGAAATACAATTTTTTTTTACGTTTTTTACAAATGGGTTATTTCAAACAGAAACCTAGTATTAATCTCCATTGTACCAATTTGGACAATATCTCGCGATGAATATCGAAAATGTGGGCGTTAACAAGCGAAATCTTACACATAAGGAATGTTAGATCAGCGCAGTTACCTAATGATCGGGCTAAAGATTTGATGCTACTTGCCGGTACGTTAACTTCGTGAATACTTTCTAATTGATCGTGGGAGATAAGAATTGGCTGTACACTGACTGCAATCCTAACGTGGAATGCATTATAGCAGTGGGCGTTTCACATCTGCAACTGTTTCGTTGTCCTCCTCATCTTAACTAGAAAAGTAAGGCGCGAATTACATAGAAACGACGTAAGATGAAGGCGCAGCGCAGGCGCAGCGACTACGACGACAACCTTACGCCGTTTCTAGATAATTCGCGCCTTCGGGATAACGCCGGAACTCTAGAAATAATGACAAACTAGTAGATGCCCAAAATAACGATGGATTAAGGAAATATGGAAGAAGACATGCTACGCCGACCACAAAAAAAAAAGAGCAGGAGAATAATAATGATGATGATCTTTGATTGTTTTTTAATGAAAGACCTTTTTTATTAAAAAAAATAAACGTTGACTTGGTTGACTGCGTTTTTCTAAAGGACTATCACAACTATAAGGCAGCGTTGTTGCAAGGATCCCTTGCAACAAAAAGGCACTATAACTGCACTACAGTAATGAAAAAGAAAATGATCTGTAATCGCTCTTAAAAGTTGTATAAATGTAAAACACATACCCCGTATCCAGCAGAGTGTATCCTCCTTTCTCAACACCATTCTGTCGAAACTTCGGCTCGTACAAGCAATGCATGTTATTAAACATCTTGTATCACAACGTTCTTTGACGACAAGCATTACCCCCGTTACGAGAGACTCCAGCACTGGACTGCGATTTGTCAGATTAAGATCACAAGACCGCTTCCTATCGCTTGCTATTGGCAAAATTTAAGCAGGATTGGAATCACAGGACACTTCGATTGGGAAAATTCAAACGAGTTCGATGTTCGTATTGTTCCGGTCTCAGAGCAACATTAATACTGCGTTCACATCATTGAAACTTGGAAAAAAAAAGTTATATAACATAAGACCCGCTTGACTTGATTATCACGTCATACGTGTATTGTAAAATAAAAGAAAGTTAGTAGTAATACCGTGTAGGTGTTGGAAGATTTTTGCGTCGTCCTTAGATGAAGCAAAGGTCAAGCTCATGACGCGCAAAAAGAGTAATTGCGTTTTTCGGAGCAACCATTAGTGGGTTCACATTATGTTTGAATTTGTGTGAAGTCTATTAATAACTCGAAAATTCAACTTTGCACTGTTGGACCATTACTTTTCAAGATAGAGATAGATCACGTGGGTAGGCAAAATCTAACTAACTGAACGCCACGAGCTACGATCCTTACATACTCCTTTTGCTTCGTCTGCATTCATACATATGTCTCAGATCATACACGCACGCCATTTGCGAGTACTACACACTAACACATCTGACATTTCTTAAAATTAAAATGGTTTAAGATAACCCTTGAACAAGTTGGGTAGGTGTATTGGGAAAACGAAGAAAAGGTGGTGCTAACGCTCCTAAACGAAAAGAAATTTCTCAACTGAAGGATTCGCTTCTATATATCACGACACGCTAAGTTAAAATAAACAAGTTTCGAAATAACAATATCGCATGGCAATTCATTGACAGACGCTTTATACCAACATCAAAGTCCTTATGAAATTCTGACTCAACCGTGGGTGGACCATCACATAATAAAAGACAAATAAACTCGCTTTTAAGGACGTGTAATACGGAACCACTTTCTCACATGAAGCGCTTTCTCTGGCGACAATTATATTGTTGATGAGTTTTCGTACTATGTATTGTGAAATGTGTGTTTAAATGAACAAAAGACAGTAATATGGTAGCTAAATATGGGTATTTAAAGACAATGGACGCTTGAATAAGTAGCGAGCTTAGCTGATTGGTGGTGATTACAGCATTGATGTTAGGTTTTGGAAAGCATAGAAGCTTTCCATCACCATTTTACACTTTTCTCTACTTTTTGGTGTCAAGTTTCAGTGCGCTGTTATTCAGCGTAGTGAAACTGTTGTCAAGGACCTTTCAAGCTTTAAACCGCGAGATCTGGTTGGAGACCAGACCAATAGGAAATATATTTTGAAGCAGGAGCAAGTACCCTTGTAACTAGTTATTCAGCAATCGATGTCAATTGAATTCAACCTGTATTTTTTAACCAATGAACTAACTTTGGCGGTTTGCTTTTAATGACAAGTAATAATACTTTCAGCTTGTCAGAGTTACATTAGGAAATTTATCGGATAAAGCCCCAATCAATAAGTTTCCAAGTTTCTTATCTATTATTCATGTTTTGTCAACATAGAAACGAGCCTATATACGAAATCGAGAACAACCTTCAAGGTTCCTCGGCATTAACTTCCCAAAAGTATCGCATTTAAGGATAGCGTCATTAATTGAGTGCTCCTTTTTAGCAAGATTACAAAGCTGGAAGATTTTCACCGATTTCATTTTATTATACACCGTAAAACACGACGTATTGTCTGTGTGAAGGATGGTATGGCTAGAAAGGAGATGCCTGCTGAGATGAGAAGTAATAGAGAAGTATGAAAGAAGAAGACATGCTGCGCCGCCCACAAATAAATTGGGAAAAGAGCAAGATTATGACGATGATGAGTTTTAATGGTATATTTGTAGACTTGTTGCTGAACAGTAAATGTTTAGGTGGACAAAAAGTCAAAATGACACAAGAAATAAAGAGCGACACCCAATTACTTTCTTAACACGATATCTCTTTTGTATCAGGTCATTGTCCAGTAGAATAACTAGTACAGAGTAGGTCCTGAAAAGACTTAAATTGGTCGATAAAAGCCTCGTACTACTATGAGTACTCATGTCTTTGTAGTTGGTGTAGCATTGTTGTAATAATTGGATCACAATGGATTACATCTTTCAAAGGATGTTGTAGTAGCTACGACAAGCGGTTGATTTAGAAGATGCGAAAGATAATTTTCATGTAGAAGACGATTTGGGGAACGCTGAGGAATACTATCGTGCTCGAAAAAAAAAGGATCCTAGAGAGAAGGAACCTTCCCCTTTTGCAGGTGGCAATGATAACTTTGTCGACGCCAGCCTCGCAAAAACTTGGAAATACCATCACTCCTGTTTTCTCCCAAGGTTTAAGCAGAAATGTAACTAGTCCCATGTAAAATAGGCCAAGCTTGTCATAAAGCGCAAATCCAGAGTCCCGGTTGTAACTGACAATTTCCAGAAGGAAACACATGAAAGCAGGAAAAAGGAAGACTTAAAATACAATATTATCTCATCCTTATGAGTCGAAAGCAATCCACCTTTGAACTTCACACTGTGTGGTAAAACCAGCGAGATAGTAGATGGAAAGTCAATTAAATAACTTTCAAACATATTAATCAATTAACTGGTCACTATTCTAAACAGATAGAAACACGTGCTGAACTACTATGCAATAGTATGACAGGGTTTCATTCTTGTGTTATCATTCAATTACTAGTTCCAACAGCATCCTATCTCGTTTCATGTACCTACTCAGGCAATGTTATTTTATGTGAACATGTTTATCTACTGGCTGGTTCTAAAATAACGGATATTGTGGCATAAATTGTTAAGGTGTTCCATCATCATTCTCCTGTCCCTATCCCAATTTATTTGGGGTCGGTGCAGCAGGTCTTCTTACATACTTCTCTATAACTCACCATCTCAGTATCATCCTTTTCTAGCCATATCCTCTTCCATTTCGCTATATCCATCGTTTGTTTGAAATTGTAGTAACAAAAACGCGGTCGGACTACATGACACGAGAAAAAGTAACGAAAAACCTTCCGATAGATGTCATTGATCGTATAGGAGAGACTAAACTAATAATAGTATATATGGAAATAACAGGATTCCCAATTAATGAACTGCATCTCAAGGATGAGATAGTCAAGCGATATCTAACAACCAATAGGCTTAAAAGCTTTGAGCCAAAGCAAAAGGGCTAGAAGAGGACCAAACTGACACGATGGGAACCCAGTAGATTTCTTCGTCAAAGAAGGCAGACCATGCTAAGATTAAAGAAAGTACTCACAATGAATCAATACGAAAACGCAAACAAACAAAAATGAATTGTTATTAACAATAAGTAAACTGTACTATTAACACAACAAACAGTTTTCAAGTTAAACAGAGAAAGTGACCAGTGGCGTCCACTGATAGGAATGCACTATTTAATATTATCACTAGTATTATTGTTTCAGTACTAATAGATATGTTTTGCAATAAAAATTGAGTTATTTCTACTAAGTATAAAGGATTATGTGTGTCAAGTGGCTGATAGATAACACAATTTCCACTTAAAACATAGAGAGTAGCTGTTAACAATAAAAGCTCTAGTAGGTATAACCACAGAATAAATAATAGTACGTTAGTATGAAGATGCGCTCCTTTGATCGTGAAGAAAGCAGTCTTTAAAAAAAATCTGCGCTTCCTACAAAAGTGCTATACCTATATATGTTTTTTAATTACCGATGAAAAATTTGAATTCAGAATGACTTACTGAATACGTGGTAACCGTTTTCGCGTTGGTATCCCTTCGTGTCGGAATTATGATTAGTGGACATACATTTAAAATCTAAGATTTATTTTTTTCATGATTGTCATTGTCTAGATTATTATAGGCACTTACTTACTAATTTATTTTACTCGTGTCACACTCACAAACTCCCTGCTCAAATGACTATATATATAATATACTAGCATATGCCCGCGGTTTCGCCCGCGTGGTGTTCGGTACTGTCCCACGGAATTGTAGTACCGGGATAAAAAGTATCTCCCGCCAAGGATTGTGTGATCCTGAAAGATCCCTTTGTATCCTACTGGAACCATTATTCTTAACTCCGCGTCATTCACATAAGCTGCCGTAAAAAAATGCCATTCCCATTCACTTTGGCGATTCTGTTTCATTGCCTTTCAAGGATAGTCTTCAAATCTAGTATCCATGTACGAAAGCCACGTGAAGCTATACATGCATTAACTCACGGTTTTGTCCCTTGGGGTAGTCAGAAACTATTGGACGCCACCTGCTACGATCTTTACACACTCCTTTCGCCTCGACCACGTTCAGACATAGCTCATACATGCACGCCGGTTGCGAATATTGCACACCTGAACCTGCGATGTAAAAAAAGGTATATTGTGTCCAAAAGTGTGATTGTAAACGGCACTAAACGGATTTCAGTAATCCTTCTGATTATGCGGTAACAGAATGTATGTCGATCATGACCCCCGCAATCATAACAGCAGTGTAGGATTTTTAATTCCATTCCAACCATGCGTACCATTGCCAACAGTGCATTGGCACCAATCAAACTACGTGCTTTGCTGTAGGGTTCGAAGTACCTTTTGATTGAATAAGAGAGATTAAATATTTATCTCTACATGCAACCGGTCACATGTGCAAGGTGTCATCGAATGCTCATAATTCTATCGGGCCTGCCTAGTCGGTGACGTAGAATAGAATTGCCTCTGGCAACTAGTTTGCACAATTGAACAGACGGTCATTATTACTGGACGGATACGTAAAATGTCACCAGTCTTATCACTATGCAAAAAACGATTATTTCAGGACGACCTACATATCGCCTGTTCCATAAATATTCCTGGAATGAAACTGAAACGGTCCCATAAAACGTGCGTATGACCTTTACGTTAACAGGTCTTATTTATAGCAAAAACTTTTAAAAGGGATCCTCAATCAATATTTCCGACGTTAGAATAAACAACATTAAAATCTGCCCAGTTGTTCTGGAGTTACGGGCTCACAGACTGGCAGATGGAAAAAGATTTATGGTTTAACAATACAGGCGTTGTGTTTGTTATCAAGTTAGGTTTAAATATAGGATCCTCCCACCCTTGAATGTGCCTCCTACGAACGTTGATAACAATGTTACAACTAACTTTTAACTAATGTGGGATAAGAAGTAATGAAGCAACTCGCTTTTAAGTACAGTTCCCTACTCGTTAAATTATGTTTTCACTATCGGCCTATTGGAATTCCTTAAAGTTTGAATTAGTAGAGAAGTTTTCGTCAAACGATCGCTCTTTTTTTGGTGAGATTCAATAGTCTTGACAGTATCTAAGGAGAAACTCAAGCGAAATAAACACGATTTCAGCCCTAAACGGAGTAAATATGACAGGTTTTGCATCACAAAATTGCCCTTTCTGACCCTTCTAAGGCTGCGTATCCGCAAGAGATGAGCGAGGATACGAAGGGAGGGATGTGTGTGGAAGTAACCAACCACGAAGCTAGAAAATGTAATTCTTTTTCACAGCATGAGCTAAGCTGTGAAAAAGAAGCGAAATTATTGGTTAGTTTCACACACATCCCTCGCTACGCTTCCTCGCTCACTTCTGGTGAAAACGCAGCCTTAAACTACAATAAAAGGGATTGGACGCCTACTCGTTACAGGGGCGACACAATTTTATTACCCCTTTTTTTTTTTTTTTTTTTTTTTTTAACGTGGTAAAATCATCAAATGAGTCCTCCCACCCAGGGCAGAGCGGGAGGGACTGTCAGACTTGTACTGACTAAAATCCACGGTGTCCTTCAGTAGCCCTTTATGTTCCAGGGTCACGGTAATTCTATGAGTCCCGCGACCCCGGCAGGCTTTGGCCCTCTAGAGGGGGGCCCCGTCATTATGCTGACACTCTTTGAGGCGCGCGTGGAACACAACGCGCCGTCGACCCGGGCATGGTCCATGGTCGGACAGCGAGTCGCCCATTACTCGCCGCCCGCATGCCCGCGCCTACGGTGGCCGGAGATCGTCTGCCGACGTCCGGCGCCGTGGGCGTCTACCACTGCGGCTGGTGTGGAGGGAGGACGCTGTCCTCTCCCTCACGCGGCCCGCCTCCTCCTTCGCGAGCATGACTGCTTCGCAGAAGGAGGCGACCGCTTCCCACTCCGTCTCGCCCCGCAGCATGGCCTCGACCAATGCCGGGCGCGAGAGGGCTCCGCCTATCGCCGCCGTGAGGACACGGCGGTGCTCTGCCCAAGCGGAGCAGTCCTGCACCGTATGCTCCACCGTGTCCTCCGGGCGGTCCTCGCAGTGGTGACACCCAGGCGTTTCCTCCTTCCCCATATGACACAGGTACCTCCCGAAACTTCCGTGTCCGGTGAGGACCTGCGTCACGCGGTAGGTCAGGACGCCGTGACGCCTATCCAGCCACTCCTCAAAGAGGGGTCTTACCGCCGCGATTGCGGCGTGCCCGATTTTATTACCCCTTCTTTTAATTTCTTGCTGCTGCTTTCGTAATACCATTTCATCAAGGAGTTATAACTGTCGCCTCGTAAAACGTAATTGTTGCCGAGAAGAAATTCTGTAGCAATGTGAGTAATCAATGGAATGTCATCTTGAAGTAATGGGCCGTGTTACGAATGCCGTTTTATAGTTCCACGATAAAATTGGCATATCGACACACTGAGGGCTAATTTCATTAGTGAAATGAACGTGTTCAAGAGGCGAGGGAGGCGAAGAGTGACGATCAGTTTTATTGGTGAAATTCATCCTAAATAATTGATACTGCATTGTTTGATTTTGAAACAGTGCAATAATACTTCAAAAGACATAAAGCGTTGATCGATAGGAAGATGTCGCTCAGACCGAAACGAAGAGAGAACTTAATGAATGCTAATGATGATAGCACTCTTGCCTTCCTAGTTTATAAAAAACTTGAACCAACAAACGACTCGCAACATTATGGGAGCTACAAACAGCTAAATTGTTGGAATGATTGACACAATAAATGCTCCACAGCATATTAGGGATCGTAAAGCATGACGCTATAAACGTTTTTGATAAAAAAAATAACAAGTACCTACTTGAAACACAGTCATCTAGGCTACTCGCATGCAAGTGAGAAGTGTTAAAACTAGCACGGAGCTGATAATGCAATAAAACATAATGCATGATTGCGAGACTATGCTGCTGCATTGGCGATTGTGCAAACAAAAGAATGGCAGTTGCATTTCTTTGTAGTACGGCTTCTCAAGTCGTTGTCTGTGCCTTGAATTTCAAACGATATACTCATCCACAGCCTTTCATTTGACCTGAACTTAGTTGAACTTTTTGAGACTCAAAATCGTGATCAAATTTTTGAAGAAACAGGACCTAAACTTGAGTTTTAATATTATATTAAAATGAAATGGTTTTGAAGATACATTTCGATTAGGATCTAAATGACGATATGGCAACGCTTAGAAGGTCTTTGCCTAACAATGGAAGTCTTTCGACTGATATATTATAATGAACTATATATACTCTAACTAGACCTAGGGATCCTATTATAATACAGTTTCGCGGAGATGAAATTAGATCGCAATCGATCGATCCACAATTCCACATAGGAGACTAACTCCCAAAACTATACAAAGTTATTGGAGCGTCTGTTAATGAAAACGGACTGAACTAAGTGGGTTTATTAGCTTGAGCCGTGCCAGTAAAGTGAAGGCAGGTGCCCCGGAAGAGTAGGCAAGTTTCTGCTTTGCTCCCGTGTGTACTCAGCTTGTCTTATCGTCAAAAAGGTCGTTAACGACGTGCTAGAGCTTACTAAAATATCCCTAAAAGGTATTGTTCAGGTTAAGTTTGTGTGAGATAAGGTGTTGCTTGATATACTTCCATAGAAGGGACAACGCAAACAAAATTGTAATCTGCTTTCAAGAGCCAAACTGGCCACCCGTCTAGTTCTAGTGTAACGTTTCAAAATTGCCAACTATATAATTTTGCTTCAAGACATCACAGAGAGATCAAATATTTCCTATGACATTTCTTCTGATGGCCTCTCTCATCATCATCTGTCTAACTTTTACCCAATATGTTGGGGTCGGCTTCCAGTCTAACCGTATGCAGCTGAATACCAGTATTTTGTATGGAGCGACTGCCTATCTGTTCTCCACAACCCAATTAGTAATGGGTAATATGAGACCCCTTGATAAGACTGGTTCTCGGACTTTCGGGCCACTGACTACCTGTAACGACTGTCAAAGATCTTCAAATGACAGCCGAGACCAACGGCTTAAAGGGCTTTCCGAAGCACGGAGGAAACTCGATAAGTAATGGGTGGTCACCCAACCTAGGCAATCACGGCTTAACTTGAAGATCAACCCGACCGGCTGTTATTATTTCGCCTAAAATCATGATAGGTGTCGCTAAGATTGCTTTCTTTATAAAACTGGCAACCCTAAAATGCAAGTGTTAACACACATGCCCCAGTTAAGAAGTGCAGTGCAGCAATAGTTGTGTTGATTGGTATCGTTCATTGCAAAATAATTATCAATCATAGCGCGCGCCCGTCCTTTCTATATCATTGCAATTAATTGAAGCCATTTGACACATCGTTCGCTAGCCAATAGAGCCTGAGACTGATGTTCTGTTGTCTCTAGTCCCCAAGACAATTGAGTTCGTCCATTGTTATCATATTTTGGAGTATTGGTTCTGTTTGATATTTTAACTAGCGTTAGCCTGCATCTTCTTTCGCGCGGGGGTTGTAAATCATACGACAGGCAGGATGATGGCAATGTACTACCGCTTACCCAATTCATGGTCTCTCAGTGTGCTTAATTTTAACCAAATCCTAAAAGCTTACCTAACAGACATGTCGAGTTACTTTCTACTTTATAATAATATTATATGCTAGCGACCCGCCTTTGCTTTGCACAGTGCCACCTATCGGGTCCAAAACTATATCTAATGTAGCCCATATTTTAAGTTAAGCATCTAGCAGTAGAGCGGTGAAAACTTCGATCAAATCCATGCAGTAGTACCGACATCGGCGTTTTACAATTTTATTATAAATGTAATAGATAAATAGATGTTAAGGATAGGTATCTACCTTTTACAGTATCTGTTCTTCGATCTCAAGTTATAAGTTCCACGGATAAAGGCTAGAATAATTCATGGATTTACGGAGCGGAGCGTCTCCTTGTTTGTATTATAAATTCGCCAGATGAAATCTCGTAAAAAAAACAAACATTGACCAAAGACAAGTAGACATGATCCATGACTTATAGTTCTCTTTGTTTTCTCTGTGATTTATAAATCATTTTCCTAATAAATTACAATAAACTGTTATGATAATAAATCGTTTTGACAGGAAAAAATAAAATCTAACAATTTATTCCTAGTTTCTACTATTTCACACCCAGACGATAAGCAAAAGTCGGTACATTGGTCGAGAATCAATTTGATGGATTCATTGTAGTAATGGACAATTACGATCAATATAAAGCGATTGATGCCCGTCTGTTACAATTACAAAGTAAGCTCACTTGTGTTCATCTATTCACAGTCTCGAATCAGCCCGTGTCTTTGGGCCGATTACACTTGGCATTTCAACTGAACACGAACTGATCAGCTCTTCTTAACTGAGCTTAAGAGCAGTCAGTGTCATCATCGTTACCGAATATTGACACTGACAGCTCTTAAACGCCGTTCAGATGTGCTGATCGCGTTCAGGTTCATTGGTGAAATCCGCTCTTGATGTTAATGGAGCACAGGGTGATCTCTGTTACAAGTTTTGGACCCTTAACAGATGAATTTATAATCCAAGAGTCGGAGTAGCTATCGATTCGTATTATGTAGTAGCTATACCTAGTAGGTATCAGGCTGGTGTCTCCTACTCGATGTCCAAGACTTGTATTTTGCGTAGGGTTGGCAAAATTGATAATCCCATCTACCCCAAATCTTCAAGAAAGGCCAGCAACGCAGTAGCTAATATTCATGTTATATTATGTCCGTCAATGGTATTATAAAGAAGATACCTACCGACTCTACGTTCATTTCATACTGAGCGGGCGTTAGAATATCGTTTCGTTGTTACGACTGCGATAGATAGTACGGAACGTATGGTACAGAAAGAGATAGCTATTGCGCTGGAAGTACTTAAATTACGACAATTGTTTGAATTTGTCTGCAACAATTTGCGCGCTAGTGCGTTATCTACCTCTTTTTATTTATAATATCATTGATGTCCGTGAATTTGTAAGCACATCGAGCGTATTCTGCGGTTGTACGCGCAAATATTGATTACTTCGGAAAAAGCGGTAAAATGTCTATCAACAATAATATTTATTGGATAAAATGAATAAGTTGATGCAATCTATGTTTACAATAAAATGGCGCATTCATCGGTGAAAATGAATAAGTTATTTCATCATAGTAGCACAAACGGAGCTCCTACAAAGAGCGTTGAGTAATATTATATGGATCAAAGAAAATGCGTTGTTAAAGACGAAGGGACCAATTTCTGTCCAACCATTTTCGGACCAGAATTCCTGGTGGAATAACAAAGGACTGGCTTCGAAAATAAGCAAAGCATACATATTATAATCAGCCTATAAGGTTGGCACACTTGCCATAGGCGGGACTCAGGAACAGGACACCCTTCTCTGTGAGAGGGAGTGGGCCCTGTGCATTGGTGGGTGTCAAAACAGCCAAGGATAACATCGTGAGGAAACTGGCATGTCTTTAGAACCAACATTCGAAATCATTACACTTGTAAAATTTTAACATGTCATTTCATAAGTTCATACACTAAATACCTTGATTATAAGTTACATAACGCCGGGTATCAGCTCGCACTTTACCGGTTTTTTTTATCGAATGCGTACAAGACGTTACTAAAAGACTTTGTAAGTAGAAATGCTGATAACTGAGTCAAGGCTTAACGAGAGAAACCTTACGAATGCCTGCACTACTTGCTATTACTTTGTTAACTGGTACAAATTAGTATCGGTGTACAACTTACAACTGTTGAATGTGTTATGTACCATCATCACTTGTTAGCAGATAATTCTGGCCGTTTTATTTTCAGTCGGCTTTCAAGACGCTAACGTGTAGTTGTGATTGATTTCGTTGTAGATTAGAATTATAAAACCAGGAAGATGTTATCTAGATGATTTCGGTCACTGCGACTGCATTCGATGACTTTTTAGGGTGCTTGAGAGCTTGGGTGTGCTGCTCTTTCCTGTACTTTCATGTGACTAGCATATCCAAGGCCAAGAAGTTCCAAGCGCAAATCGGGCATATCAGATCACTAATGGCATTCTATGCTATAGCTGTAAGTGGTCTAACTTTAAGGTCATCATTCATCACGTCTTTTATATCCGGAAGAACCAAAAGAGCTATACACATGTGACGTGAAGATTCTAAAGCGCAACTGCCGAACCCTTTCACAACATATTCTGGAATACTTCATGCGGACATTACAGAAGATGAACTAACCGCCTTTTGATCAATGCAATCGAAAATCGCATTACGGAAGACTGCCTCTTAATACTGTTCGTATAGCAACGATACGCCCACCCAACCTCTTTGGGTCACGGATAGGGTTACTAACTCGAAATTTGAATAGTCCTGACAAAAAGAACATGATCAAAAAAGGTCCAGACATTTATTTTTTCTTTGGTCAAAACCTTTTCTATTTTGACAAACACGACAAATGACAAGATCGGAAATCGGCGGACAAATCCAGACGTATGTTTACCCTAGTCTCGGACGATTTTGTGGGTAAGCTAGCAACGGGGTCGGATGACGATACGCCCACATAGCGTCTGTGTGGCTCAGAGGCAATGTGGATGAATGAACACCTTTAGAAGATTGGACTGTATGGTAATTTAGGTAAAGCGCGCAAACCAATTTGCTTCGTAAAGGGAATCATGTTTGTTTAATCTGTTTTGACTCTCACAGAGAGAAATCCTGTGGCTCCCTAGTACGAAGTCTATAGACAGGTTGTGTAATGCTATAGCTACCAATAACATTATTATTAGTCAATTATTCAAAATGGCCCATAAAATGTGCATTTTGAATGTCATGGTTACAAAAGATGGGCTTAAAAATGGTCAAGGTTCACATGTTGGTTCAAATTAAAATAATTTTATCTTCATTAGTTTGTTTATTTATAATCAAGCTCATACTTTTATTATATTTTAAATGTATAAATGCACATTATCTTGATACAAATAAGGCTCATTTTCGTACTTGAGTTAAGTTGAGTGATGTAGATCTCGGAAATCATGTACTGGTTGCCAGAAACAAGATACATGAATTATTACCTCTCTTTTTTTTTTAAATTCTAAACAAAGTTTCCTATCGCAAAGCTTAGATCAGAATCCTATTTATATACCTATTACACAATATGTAAACAGGTTTAGCTCATAGCAGGTGAGTATGTTAATTTTAAATAAATATAGACTTTCAATAGTGTCTCCGTATTAGAATGCAATGTTGAGCCTGTTTCCTGTATAAGCAATTGAATGCTGTGACCATAGGACTTGTATGTGAATGGAGGGACACAAAAAAAGGGATTTCCTTGGCAGACAGACAGATGCACAACAACTGACAACGAGGTATTATTTTATCATATATATATATACAGTACAGGTACACAGGTAAAATCATCAGAATTCTTTTTGTTTCCTTTATTACCTTAGCATAATAATCAGCCTATAATGGTCCCACTGCTGGGACACAGGTCTTGTCTCTATGAGAGGGAGTTTGGCACCTTAAAACTCAAAAAATTAAGTAAATTATTGGCACCTGATCTCATTTATCTAAAAGCCTGTTCAAATGAAGCTAACACAGAGTCACATCAACTTCTAATTCAAACTTTCGAGTTTGAATTTTGGATTTATTACAAATGGACCCGTGATAGACACTTTTGCATCTATAGTCAAAAATAAGCTACCTACAGTCCAGCCACCACAGGCATAATAACTGTGAACGGACTGTAGATGCTCATTCTAAATTAAAAATACCTTGTGGGGACTATAAACATAATGTTATGTTAATTGGTGTGGCTTTTGAATTGTTATTTACGCACACGCACACAGTACACTTTTAATTAATAATAGAAAAAAATTGTACACAAACTTATGAATACTTCAGGTAGTAAAGCTTCTTAACAGCTCACTTTTGCTCAATAAAACGCAACAATAAATACCAACACAGTGGTCTGACTTTTAAATAAAAATTAATATTACAGGATTGATGTTGAAATCACAATCTTTTTAAGGTCGGACTTTAAGAGTAAATAAAATTTTGTTTGAAAAGATAAGAGATCAAGAATAATGTAAGCAGAATTGGTTGTTTTTTTTTTCAATGATTTGGGCAATGTCAACGTGTATTTAAGTAGAACTTACATAAGTTGACCTGTTTTGACTGTGGAAAAAAGTTTTAATATTTGATAGATTCGACAGTTGGCAGTTTTTGCGCAGTGGTTGGATGATGCAGTCAGAAAATTCTTTGTGTGATTTTTCTATGTTTCCAAGTAATTTTGTGCAAAATGGTTTCTATAATAATTTCTGTTTTCTATTGTCAATGCTATGTCATTGCACAAGTTTTTGCACTCAATTCTTGATAATTATGATCAGCAGTTTAGAAAAACATTGTGGGAGGTTTCAAATTACTTGGTAATTATTGCAAGTACATGCTGTTAGATGTATTAAATTTTATTAGTATGGCTCTCTCACAATATTGTTAGAAAATATCTTCAATGTTTCATTTAATTTACCCACATTTTATATTTAACTAAGACAACTGCTACATTGTAAAATTCTACATGATGAGAATGAATAACATTTCCATTGTTACCTTCATTAAAAACTGTCCTTGTACAATTAAAGAGGTAAAAAATATGCCAAATGAGTACATAATTGTTTAAAAAATAACATGATGTTTAAATTTGTATTTTTCTCCGTCTCAAAACAGACATTCAGATGTAATGGCAATTATTATGCCAAGTTAGTATTATTAATAGTTGCATATGTCACTGAAACCATTGACCCTGTTCAGAATGTTGAGATCAGTCACTTACTACAACCTATGTAGGTGTGTAGCTAAAGTTGCTGAATTATTCTGAATGGTATAACAATATGGCCCGAATAACACATATTAAAATGTAAACTAGAATAATAATGGCTCAAGTACTGATGTCGTACGGAGATACGATCAGTTTCAAACTCCAGCGGCTGTCGCTTGTCGTTAACAAAATCAAACAAGTTTTGAATGAATCACCTCAAACATTATGTAAATGAGCATGTACGAAAATATCAAGAAAACTTTTGGTTCCTTCTCATGAGCAATCTCATTCCGAGAAGTATTCGAAAACACAAAGCACCGGCGGGAAATGCGTTGCTATGTTAAGTAACACAAACAATTATGGGAAAATCCAATGGGAACTAAGATTGTTTCAACCAAATGTTGGGCGCTGGAAAAGATGTTATTCTAAGTACTTACACTTCGAGTATCCGATCCCCCTTCCTGATCCCGGCTTGCTCCGCTGCCCCGTTCTCTAGAACAGCGCTGACATGCTGCAGAGGAGCATAAAGTTCACCGTTAATCGATCTCAACTGCCCACCTTCAGACACTTGACCGCGCACGTTGAAACCAAATCCAGTCTCAGTTTTATAGATAGTAACGCGACGGGGCCCATTAGCAGGCCCTGTACTCTTATTATTTCTTTCCGTTCTGATAATACTGTTATTATCGGTTTCTGTCTCAGCCATTTTGAACGATTTTCATCACAGAAGATAAATAACAATTTGACGTTTGCATGCAGGGTGACCAGATTCTTATTTGAATGCAAAAAAAGTAAAACCGCCTGACATTCTCGAAGCTCTGTAGAAAAGTCTTCAGAAATAATGGCGTTTCGCAAAGCCATTTTCAATCCGCCACATAAAATTCTGATCTCGATTATTACCATAAAATAATAATCTTAGATATTATTTTAATTTTTATTGCTCTACTTTTTCGGTTTTCAGAGTTTTCGTGGAATCATCTATGTCATCTAGTGTCAAAACTACAGCAACACAGCGCTCATACGATAAAACAGTACGAAAGTTTATTTATTTATTCGCTAGAGAGCGGTGGCATCGAAACAACGTGGTACAAAAATTTCATTTTCTTTCACATCAAAATCAGCTGTGAACATCAGTATGGCCGCTCCATTATCTAAAAAATAAAATTGTTTTTGTAAAATCATACAAAAAAATAGGAAAGTGCAGTTTTCGTACTTACACCGTCTAATTGTACATTTGCGAAAAGTGTTGATGTTGACTAAAAGTGTTGCGTCATGACAGAGACCTCTCACTGACAAACAAATACAATAAAAATTGCGACTCGCTTATTACGGCGACTTGTTGTAATTTCTATTTGGCTCGTATAACGTTTCTGTCGTTCGGTTGAGGGCTGATGTTATTACTGAATCGCTGTCGAAGTTTATATAATGAGTAGTGTTAGATTGAGTTTCGTATCCGTGGGAAGGATAGCAGTGAGAAGAAATTCACAAATATCAGGTGAGTGCATATAATTTCTCTGTAGTATTGTTTTTGCTGGTTGGCGTTGATCCAGGCTCGTGTCGCAGTATCTAGCGATGTTCTTTGTGTTCGAATGCGTACGCGATTAGGTGTTTGATAACAAAACGTGATGTTTTCTGTTGCTTATCATGCGTGGTGTAGTGTCCGTTCATTACACGCGTGATGGCGCGTGTTTGGGCGGCTGGACACTCCCGTAGTAATTAATTTTTTGTGAAGCTGTTTTCCTTCGGTTGCGGTGAGCAGGGCCTATCAAGGCGAATGTGGAAGCAAGGTCAAGGGAGTCACGTGTACGAATGACACTGGCTGAGTGGCTGCATACAATTAGTGGAAACTGGTAGTTATTTTGTAATTTCTAATAGGAACTTGTCATACAATATTGATAAACAATAATGATCTTCTCTGAACTTGAGTACCAGTGATTGGTCACATTCCAATTTATTGTAAAACCAACTGGTTTAGAATGTCCCAGCTGCATTGTAAGATCATAATGATACCACACAAGCAAAATATAAAATTGAATAAGAAAAGAAAGTTGTTATGCATGCAACAAAATTGCCTTTTACTGTCTTGCAGATAAAACCATAAGCATTTAAATTATCCTGTAGATGTATCCACATGATTAGATGACCACAATAAGAACTGTTAGCTTCAATTGTTTACTTAAACAATAAAACATTGAAAACAAATCTGTAAATAACTCAATTATTTCCTCAATGGCGATGATGATAAATATTAATTATTTATTTTTTATGGCCATAAGCATAACAAAACAACCTGTTTGATATGGGCTTTACACAACTTGTATTTAATTGTGGTATTTGCTGTCTTTGTGGAGTAAATTAAAAAAAATACAACTACTGCAATTGTAGCAAGGCTAAATTCTTTTTTTATAAAGTCTACTTTACAAGTACAGAGGACCTATTAACTTAAAATGCTGTTTATTTATTAAATAAAACCTTAATGGATAAATATCGTGCTTGATAATTTATTTGTATTGTGGGCTGTAAATGTCTCCTGGTTTTGGAATGTTGTTTATTGTTATTGAAATATTACTCCAATGAACAATAATCAAATTAAATGAATAAGAAAATACTTAAGACTACGGCAGATATCTCTATAGTTATTACTTACTTTGGCTAATCCTTATTTCTGTCACTGTCACACAAATGTCAAACTACAGATATGACAGATAGAGACGGAACAACATCATCATTTCAGCCGAAAGACATCCACTGCTGGACAGAGGCCTCCCCCAAAGGGAGCATTTTGCCATAATCGCCACACTTGGCAGGCAGGTTGGTGATTGCAATACGATTGATAACAAAAAAGCACAGAGAATGCTGCTGCCCATTCTCTGGTGGATCCCTCAGTCGCCTCTTACAACACCCACGGGAAGATAGGGGATGGTGCTATTCTATTCTATTCTAGACAGGAACATGTCTAAGTTTAAGCCGGAGAACTTATAGATCCCTGCTGTGCTTCTTTTTTCATGAGCTGTCCTCGTAATTTTGAATTGATATGAAAGATGAAGACATATTAAAATGTGCCGTGGATTGAAATAAATGCAATTGTGGATGTATATGTTGCAAAGGCGGACTTAACCAATTGGCTCTGGTATATTAAACACAGCAAGTCGTTTGATACATTTGTTACTGATTTCCGCTAGCCTTATGGGAAAATTGATTTGATATTAAAAATACTTAATATTATAACTATAATTTTGGAGATTTATGCCAAGCTTTTATGCAGCTGTGTTAAGTATTATCAGCTCACTAACCTGAAATCAAAACTTAAACAATAATTTTGTACAAACAAAAACTTTGCAAAAATTATTTTTAATATTTGTTTGTCAGATACCGACACAGTCACATTCATTTATAATGAAATACCTCAATATAATCTGTTGATTTAACCAACATTATTTGCTGTGACAAAATGTGCACCATTGGCTAAGTTTTTCCATCAGTCCGTCTTAAACAAGCTACTTAGCAATCCAATGACAGCTCTTGTTACGTTCACAAACCTTTTAATAACATTAGCATAAGGTCATTATACCCTCGCTGAAATTATTAAAAGTAATAGTTTTTTACTGAAACAATATTTACTGTTTTAATTTATCCAAGGGACATCAACGCACAAATTTTTCTGTGTAGTGGGGTTCCGAATGGTGTACTGAATATGTGGTAATCGTGTGTTGATGTCCTATCCACCCTGTAAAATTTGTTGTTTTTTTATTATTTATTGACAATGACAATTAGAATAAAAAAAGCCTTTTCAAATTCATGGCATGAAATCTGTACTTCTGTGTATTACATACCTGACTAGTAACAATTCGAGACCAAATTAAGAATTAATTAAAACACACATCCTTTTGGCTAGTGGAACAATGAAAGGTTCAACTAAACCGATAGAGACAAAATCCGGGCACAGTTGCAGACACCGGACTGTAATGTAGTCCACAGCCAGTCTGCAATCTGTCAAACCATGAAGACTGTATTTACCAAAACTAAAAAAATCCAAATTCCAGTCACTTAACAACTTTACATAATATTGGCAACCGATGGAAGGCTAGATGAAACCGTCTGATACAAACGTGACTCAAGTCCCTAAGTCCGGCCGCAATTTGTGCCTCTTGACCCTGACCGATTTGTCAGAACCTGCTAGGGCTCTGCCCCCTTATCGGGCGTAAACGATTACATAGGCACCGTATAAGGTGCGTTGACATGAACTTTTTAATGATAATACCACGTGACTAGAGTGATAAGTTTTTATCTTTGGAGAGAAAACAAAAATAATCATGTTTGTTTGGATTTGTATGTAAATTATCTTAATAAAAGATGGAGATTTTATTGGGTTGCTAAACTTGCAAAATAGAAGTTCCTAAGGCTCCGTTCACGGCCTCGGACGATTCGACGTCCGTCAAGAGACAAGGTGCGCGCGTGCGTTTTGTTTCTCATTACATGGTATGTTCTACATAGTAGCAACTTTTCCATTTGCTTTTTCCAAAGTTGCAGTTGCAAGACGCGTGTTATCTTGTGCGTGTAGCTTGTGACCGAGAGGTATTGCCTACGTGTAGACAAACTTTTCGTCTTCGCATTTTCCCGTTCTGTTACGTATTCGCTAAGCTCCGGTCGTAAAGTCAATACAATACAAAATAATTTGCATGAATTATTTATTCATGTGATGAACTATTTGAATGAATAGATACAGGATTATCCTCATTATATCTTGCAGAACAAGTGATAGGAACCAGTCGCCAAGAGTCGTGAGTTGGAGAAACAGCGTGTATGACCTTCAGTAGGTTTGGTTTAAACATCACTAAAGGCTGAGGTCCATTGTTATAGTGACCCTGGCAAAATTGCGAGTTTTTCTACAAAATAATTAACGCAGATGTTATCCTTATTGCTTAGAAAAAACAACAACTTAGTAATTAAAATTGATTTCTAAAGCAATTTTATTACAGCAGTAGGTGGCGGCTCTAATCGTACATCTAACATTTTCTAAGAAGTTCATTGGTTCTTATTAATCTGATTAGAAAACAATGTGTTAATTAAATTGGCAAGCTGAAAACCAACAAGAATCTAAGACGAAGACGTGAAGATAAACAGCTAATAGATGTGCAAAAAATATTTTAACAGTGACAAAATCATTTAGCGCAGGTTATCCAAAAAAAATGCCTAACACTCGTAAAAGTCAAAATATGATTAGTTTTTAAGCTGACTAATGCTGACACGGCATTTAAAATCGCGATAGTCCAGAGTCTTCAGCAGTATGAAAGTCCATATTCCGGAATGATAGCGTCCGAAAAGAGCCACCGACATAGATTTTGCAGAATACACATAGACATAAATTTAAGGCTGAACTGGTAATGGACCGGCCATTATGTCAGGACCGATGGTTGTTGAAGGAGCAAATTATTTGAGTCTTTGAGTGAAGACCGCGAATCGACAAGCGTAGCGTGAAATTCTCGCGCTCCCCAGCTAGAACCGACTAAAAAGGCGACATGCGTGTTGAAAGAAGAATCATATGCCCAACAGAGAGTACAGACTACAGTAGGCTGAGTTTATCTTCTTCTCGTGCCTCTCCAATTACTGAATCCATCAATTCCGAATTATCTATTACTCCTCGCGAGATTTCCTCTCCTTCCTCTAATCTCCCCTTTTGCGAGATGGAACAGCTGTTTGTCGTTCTATAATATCTGCCCCAGAATGCCGCAACAAAGCAACGCACTAAGATTGAAATTCGTTTTCTTTTCCACTACAAATAAACTAAGAATTTCATCTCTAAGTGGTAATTTTAAAGATTTCTAAAGCACTGTCCGAGACTACTCCGTTTTGTCGCTAGCTTCGTTTCAAGTAAAAGTTTATAATTGCTTTTTTATTTGTCAAGGGAAACTAGGCGTTATAAACTTTTACTTTGTACGCCAGTTCATTCTTAAATAACAGCTGTTACGCATCTAACCTTTAATTGTGATCTGACTACTGTTTAAGGCAGTTCCAAGATGATTGAATAACTGTGAGCACGTCGCAATTTTAGGAAACTTAGTAGTGAGTCCCGACTGACTGAAAACAGGTTTCTATGGGCTTATGGCAGTGCCAGACTTGCGATTGTGCATCCTTTTAAAACTTAAGCTTTCCAAAACAGCCCCTGGTAAACCGACGCTCCTTTTCTCTTTTAGTAACATCACACCTGCAATCCCTACACTAGTCCGCCAGTTTTCCCTTGTCATGGCTTCCTAAATCCACCCTTTGCTGTTCCCCTGCTACCATCGTCCATACCAGTCGGGACTGTTGGTTATACTAGCCTCAGGTTCATAATACCAAACCAATAGCCCAAACCAATTACTAGGCGTATGTTCATTCAACTGAATGATTGCAACTCATTATTAAATCGGTAAATAAGCCTAGACACATTGAACACTTCCTACACCCTGTTGCTTATTATGTAACTTTTCACACTTTCTTAAACAACGCTCGTATTATACACTCCATTGATTGTGAAGAGTATAATTAGATATTAAAGGTAATCTATTAATAGGACAGACTTTCCCGAGGGAGTTGATAACACGTGTGTGCACTATTAGATGGAGGAAATGGTACCGTCTGTGATTGCCCATCCGGCTGCCAAATGCTTGCGGTCTTTACTGACCATGACTCGCGTTTTATTGTACATACTCGTAGTTCCTTTCGTTTGAGAGAACGATGAAAGTGGTCATCGATTATTGTATCTCGTATTATATGTTAGCAATAGCTATGTCAGCATTTTTTTTGCACGAAATATATAACGGTGGACACTTCAGGCGTCGTCGTGTTAAAATGTTGTGGAGTGTCGTCGAATGAACTGGAGTGAATTAAGCTTGAGATGTTTTGCACAACGACAGGGATATTGTTTCTACTCCATGATCACGCCTTCGATGCTCTTGTTTTCCGTCTTTTGTGGCAATCAAGCAGGCGGCCACTGTATTTCAATTTACACAGGATAGCGGTCACGGATACCTATAGACAGTGGCGTGCCCGTAATCAAATTGAGGCAAAGCCCAAATCAACTGACGATATTTGGAGCGGGGGGGGGGGGGAGTTTCGCTCTTTGTTCTGAGTTCTGACATTGGTTTTTAATAACGCCGGTTTTATTTTCCTATTATTTAATTTAAATATGCCTAAATATAAAATTACAAATAGTGATCATTAACTTTTCGTATTTTATATCCCTTAACAAAATAAGTAAATGATATAAGAGCCATCTATTGACTTAAATGTAACAACTGAACTCTTCGAGTCAATTCGTAAGATTTCCCTCGCTTTTGCTACAGATGGCGCACACATAATCAATTGGTTTCTAACTACAAATTATTAATGAAAATGTTTGTAATTACTCACAATGTAAACAGCCATAACTCTTCATTCTTCACTTCTTTACCACGGACAGATGACAAACAACAAAGCACACAGTAGGCATGGTATTGCTAGATAGATTTAAAGATACATATCAGCAATGACATACCTCCAGTGGCTTTGATAAAAGCCGTTTGTTGTCAATTCGTTTGAGTTTGGTGCATGCTTTTATTGTAACACTTCAATGTATAATAAAATTACTTTAATTACTTTCTGTATTCTAAATCAAAAGCTCTATCTTTCTGTAAAAATGATTTTATTACATCAGCATAAAATGTTGGTGAACGTTTTAATTCTACCAACAGCTGTTTTTCTATGGCAATTGTCGATAATTCGGAAAGCCGCTCTTGTCCTTGTGTATTTCTTAAATATGTGTGAATACGTTTTAAAGATGAAAAAGCGCGTTCCGCGGAACAACTTGTCGCGGGAATTGTCACAATTAAATGTGCTAACTTTAAAAGTTCCTGAAAAGCATCCTGAAGGGAATTCTCACGTAGGAAATCAATTAAATTGAATATATGGAGTTCCTTTAGTTCAGGTGATGAATACAAACTTATCAACTGAATCTTTAAAGTGTCCCTATCAAAATAGTTTGCATAAATGCTTAATAAAGAGTCTAATGCCGCTGTCGGAAAAGCTCGATTATAATTATCAAACTGTTTGTTATTAAGCAATTGGAAAAACTGTAATTTAAACATTTCTGAATATCTATCTTTAATTTCGGAAGATATGTTATCAATTATTTGGACAAAGAGTCGTTTATACTCTGTACGAACGCAGGTGACATTACGTCTTAAACGAGGAGCAGAATTATTTATCAATGCATCTTCATAAATTTTACTGAATTGGGCAAGGAATTCATTGTGCAACCATGAGTCAAACACTTTTATTTGGTTAACACAAAAACCGACATCGACTTGTGATTTTTGAATTATGTTGTACAAGCCATCGGTCTTTTCAAATATCTTGTGAAAAAGGGAAAGAAAAAAAATAAAATTGAATGATGTTAGTGAACTATAAAAGTTTTCCGCTGCTAAAATACTATCACCATCCCATTCCTGCTGCGTGTTGTCAGCCATTTCAGTAAACAGTTTAATAAGGTTTTGTTTTTGTTCTGTAACCGTGTTTACAATACGTGATGAATATGACCAACGAGTCGCAGAAAGGTGAGGTAATCGTTTACTACAATGGGTGTCGTAAAATGCAGCACGTTTCGTACTGTTACTGAAAAAACTAATCATTGCCTGAAGGGCAGAAAAAAACGAACTGACTTCACTAATCCTACCACATGATTTGGAAAGTACCAAGTTTAAAATATGAGCATTACACCAAACGTAAATAGCTTGCGGACAAACGTCCTTGACTTTCTGTTGTACGCCATTTCTTATACCAGACATTACGCTTGCACCGTCGTAACTTTGTGCTACTAATTTTCCGATGCACTCGTATTCATTGAGAAAATCTAAAATAATTTTAGATAAAGTTTCTGAGGTACGGTTTTCAGATACATTAACGTATCGCATAAAACGATCATGAATGTCGTTGCCATAATGATACCTAAGAATTACGCATAGTTGCTCTCTGTTGCTTATATCTGGAGTTTCATCAACAATAATAGAAACAAATTTTGTCGTATTAATCTCGAGTTTAATGCGAGATTTAATAACTTCGGATATGGAATGAATAATATCATTTTGAATTTTATTTGATAAGTAACTGGGCCCCGGCTTATTGCCTTCTTGTTGATTTGTATGTTTTTCTAAGACAAGGTCGTACTTAGAAAGCAAAGAAACAAGCTCTAAGAAATTGCCTCGGTTTAATGAGGTTTTAGACTCATCGTGACCTCGAAAAGGTAATTCCTGTTGTGCCAAATGACACACAACATCAACCAACCTTTGAAAAACGGCGCGATTATGATCGACACGCATATTGTGTTTAGAAATTTCGTCACCTAACTGACGAGATAAAGATGTTTCAATACGTGTTTTACCAAAACTACAGAATTAAATAACAGCATTCAAGTGCTTTTGAGAATTCTGATGTCTTTTCATGGCACCAGAGAAGTTATTTAAATCATCGTAACCTGAGGCACTCCAAGCATTCTTATCATTAGAGAAAAATATGCAAGGCCAACAGAAAAATTTGTTTAAATGAGAGCAGCCGACCAGCCATTGAATACTGTACGCTGATCGACTAAAATGCCTATTATGGTTTTTAGTTTTATGAGAAATAATCAAATCAGGAGTAGGTTTTGGTGAAGTAACCAGATTGTATTTTTCTGTAAAACTCAAAGTATTTACCTTGCCCAGTACCGATTTCACACACTTTAATCCATCACAAGGAACAATTGCATGCGTTTCCGAATTCATTTTAGTGTAAAAAAACTATAAGTAATCACTACTAAACAACGTTAATTACAGCAAAAACTAATCACAACACTTTAAATCACAAGAAATTGAAAAAATAAAATCACAAAAAAGTAATGCACCAGTAATCTCTCAATACAAATCTGAACTGATTTTAAATCGTCGTGTTTACTTCTAGCAAAATCTGCGCGATGTACCTATTCTGCGCGAACTATATGCGCATCACCGGCATCACACAAACACATTCACTAAAGTTACACTGACTTACACGCACACATTCAAAAAAAAGCCTAGCTTTAAATTCGATACATATTTCGAATAATTTCGAATTGTACCTACGGACAAAAGGAACATTTGCAACGAGCGTAAGAGAGAGGTCAGAAGCCGAATGAAAGCCAGTGAGTGTGACAGAGACAGCGCTAGCACTGGGTCACTACCGACTATTTGGCAACGTCGCGTGAATTTAAAATAATTTCTGTGGATTAATATAGTTGTGTGTAAAGCTGACAACCTCGCATCGCATTACGCTGCTTTTGCCGCGTTGTAGAATCAGCTGATGTTATTATGATGACGGTGTAGCGTAGGTAATTTGTTTAAGGCACGCGAGCAGTAGCGAAGGGTCAATTTTTGTAAGAGGTAAGCCGGAGTAGATATCTTTAATGTGATTTTATTATTTGTCCTTTTGTTTTTGTTTTTTTTTGTTGTTTGTTTTCAAAGGGAAGCCGGTAGGAATCGAGTTGTATGGCACCTTCGCCACTACAATGCAGGTCTTTGGGGGTTGTTTAACAGTACCGCCACTGCTCCCGAGAGAGGATTTTTTTTAATTTTTTTAATTTTTTTTTTTTTTTTAATTTTTTTTTTTTAATTTTTTTTTTTTAATTTTTTTTTTTTTGTTTATAGTTAGGCAAGCCAGGCTTTTCGGCTTGTATGAGAGGTCCGCCACTGCCTATAGACATCATACCAAAACCATAAATCAAGTTTTGCCATCCCAGAAACAAAGCTGAAAGTCTCATGCACCTGGAAATACGCTACCTTTCTAATGACTTAATGTATTGTTACAGCATAAGTGTAAACTACTTTGCTGGACCCAATTACGCCTTGATTCAAGCATGACTAACCTAACATCTTAATGATAATGGCTTTCGTCTCACATTCACTGGCGCCGCTCATTCCGTATTTCTAAAGCTTATGTAACTTAAATAAATAATTATGCTGCTCTTATGTTTATTACTTCATCGCTATAGTTTCCTATTGTTATTTTAAATCCTTATTTACTAGGGCATCGTATAAGAACCGTCATTCAAGATGTTGTGTCAATCCCGAAGGGTCAATTGGGAGCAAATTCTGTATTGTCGGGCAAAGAATTTTATCCATGATGTTATATCAAGGTCGGTTTAAAAGAAAACTAAATTTTTATCAGCCTAGAGTAATTTAGTAGTAGTCACATGTGTATGACATGTGTGGACGTATGTATTGGGCAATTTGGTCCTCTCAAGGCGGTTAAAGGACTTGGCTTGTATTAGGGATCACAGCCAGGAATATGTATGGTCATGTTAACACATCTAGCAGTATTTTAATTGTTACTTGTATGGTGTACGTAATCTTTACATGTAGTATAAAACAAAGGCGCTCGCGCTGTTTATACGCTTAGATCTTTTAAACTACGCAACAGATTTTAATGCAGTTTTAAGCAATAGATAGAGTGATTCAAGAGGAAGGTTTATTTATATGTATTGCAGCCGTGCGAAGCCGGGGCGGGTCGCTAATAAAGAATATTCTATTCTATTTTGCATTCACTGGCAACACAAAAGGATGAAGGTAGAAATGAAGAACAATCAAAACTTTCCTTTATCGCATGACTTGAACAAATTCATGCTCATCTTGGACCGGTAATATAATCACAACATGCGATGACCCCTGTAAGATTGTTTTGAGATACTACATAGTAGCTGACGCATGTGTTGATGTCAATGCTACGTCACACTACATCACACCATCAATAGAAGGGTATGCTACGCGAGTACAGTTGGGATTAAGGATCATTATTAGATTAGATGTGGAGGAGCAGTGGGCCCTTTCTTCCTGCTCGGATCGAAATTGTACACAGTATGAAATAACTTCCAAGCTTAGTAGATGTATTTATGATGATCACAGTATTCTTGAGCGTCGTGAGAGTACAGAGCGTTGCTGCTTAGCTGCATATCCTCTAGTAGCTTGATACTTTAATCTTGGTAAAGTTGATAGACTTCATTCTACAAAAATGGCTATCAAAAGGAATCTTGATTGAAGTCGGCTAAAAAGATATGATTTTAAAACTCCATATCCAAAATTGCCTACCTACCGGTTTATCAAACTTGAAGACCAAGAACAGTAGATTACTTTTACTTTGCATTAAAATCATCATTCGTTGGTGATTATACCGCCCCAAGCTATCCGAACTCGTATCTCACGAGATAAATATCCGCATTAATTCAACAATGTGCCTTTAAATCACACTTAAGAGAGAAGGCAATAGCAGTGAAAGATGATTGACATAGCCAAAAAAAAACAACACGGCCAGAACGAGATTAACAAGCAAATATAAACTCTAAATTGAGTCACAAAAGCCTATTTTACATTATTGGTTGTTTTATAGCTGCACAATAACATTTGTAACTTCACCTAGATTATCTAGCTAGAATGTTAGGAAAGTGAAAGCAGTTACGTCACGCATATCATTTTATTACATTGTATGCAAACTTTTATACATTTATTTTATTATGTCCAGATTTGGTTCGATTCAATGAAACTTGTTTCATACGTATGTAATAATCGATCGATGTTCGAAATTTTAAACGCCTTTTCTTATAACTGGTATTGCAGTATGAGAATACGTTTTGTTTGTTGCGTAACTTTTAAAACACTTTTGATCTGAATCTACTTTCCAGTTCATAACTGTTTAAATTATGAGTTTAAACAGTTTGATCGAGGTGATAAGCTGAAAGTAAAGTAGCAGTTTTATTTGTGATTTCTCGAACTGATATGGAAAGGGAAACTTTGTTTGTTTACAGGAAATGACGTGAATATATTATGGGCCAGATTCAGTTGCATTCGTACGGCCTGGTCGAATCGGAAATCCATGGGAACCGTGGGAAAATGAAGACTCGGGAAGTCATAGATTGATAGACAGTACTCTTTTACCGACTGGTTAATCTTATCATTATATATCTGGAATGTAACAAACAGTTTCATTAGGTTTGGGGTTTGTTTCACTTAGGATGTCACCACAAATAAACGCTTTTTCTTTTCATTGGTTACGTGCAAATATTATTTTACTTCTGAAATTAAAAACTCGTCATTTAATGCTGTTTTAAAATTGCCTAAGTACATATTTTTGTTACTAAAAAATTAAAAAAAACATGCAAAAGATCACGCAAGCAAAATTACGCGTACACGCTTTTTCTAGCTACTTATAAATAGTTAGGCGACCTAGCGATAACAACAGTGCGTTTGTTTCTTTTATCGCTACACATGTGCATGCATACAACATCGGGGTTTGTTCCAAAAATTTGCATTGCATCAGCACCTAGTACTACTGTGTAACAGTAACTCCTTGCTATGTAACGGTATCTTTAGTATTGATGGGTTTAAGTCTCAATTGACAATGCAGGAGGCCTTTTAGGGAAGGGAATTATCTCATTTCTCATTATGTACATTGCGTTCCACAAGGTGAACTTAGGTGGTAAGGTAGAAAGACATGATCATTGTGGAAATGTGGACCCTGACGGCTCAGTAACATCGGAGAGAGGTTAAATTGACTCGCCTTCAGTAACCATGTAATCCTTGCGATAGCTAATTGCATACTCTGTTGTTTGTTGTTGAAGCTTAATTGTAGCAATCCTAGGTTCTTCCCCGTTGACTTGACTCCTAAATCTACACAAAAAACCCAATCAATCTCAAACCCTCTTAGAAGTAAATCATCATCTGCCTAGCCTTTTCCCAACTATATTGGGGTCGGCTTCCAGTCTAACCGGATACAGCTGAATACCAGTATTTTACATGGAGCGACTGCCTATCTGACCTCCACAACCCAGTTAGTACTGGGTAATACGATAGCCCTTGGTAAGACTGGTTGTCAGACTTTTGGGCCACTGACTACCTAACGACTGTCAAAGATCTACAAATGACAGCCGGGACCAACGGCTTTACGTGCTTTCCGAGGCACGGAGGAAACTCGGTATGTAATGGGCGGTCACCCATCCACAGACCAACCTAGGCAAGCACGGCTTAACCTAAAGATCGATCCCAGCGGCTGTTATTATTTAGCCACGAGCTCCTCAACCTCCACCCTCTTAGAAGTAAATATTTGCTTTAAAACCTCGGTATCTTTGTGGATGAATGAACTTTTAAGACGAAAGTCGACTTACAAGCTATGATAAGCCATTGTTTTAAATATTATCCTGCATGCATATACAAGTTAATAAACAATCGTTTTAACGAAGCTAGTACGGCTTTAACTGTTTAAAAATTCTAGTGATAAAACCGCATACCAGATTGTTTTGACGAGATGCCCGTGTTATTATGAATCGTGTTTTGTCGCCACTGTCTTTATAAAGAATGATGTCTTAGATTAATTATATTTCTTACTCTTGATCACAAACATCACGACTTGAGTCAAACGAAATCCTCTTTTAGCGTCTCTCTTCTTCATATTTACGCCAATCTTTTTTCGTGGCGAAACCAAAACAAAGTGATTCGGTTTGGCAATACTGCTAATGCGAGCCAAAATTTAATATTTTTTTTTTTTCTAAAAATATCTGCAGTGCACCAAAATTACAAAATATGTAGGCGGTTAAGAATCTTCAATCCTTGTCCGTAAAAGGCATATGAAAGAGTTTAACCCACTTGGACTTACACAATATCATCACCTTGACATCAAGCTGAAGAATATTAAGCAGTAACAATTGCGATTAATGGATATGTTCATTTTATTGACCATTATTTCCTTTACCGAATGATTCAAAACTTCAAAAATGCTTTATATTCTTAATTTATATGCCAAAAATCTGCATATATGGTAAAGATTTGTGGCCAGGTATTCTCGCTTGGAATTGGGTCAAGGCTGTTTACTTTTTTGTCTTGTCCAAACAATCATCTCTCAAGCTTAAGTAAGTTTTCGTGGAGCTTAATGAAGTACGTTTTATTTTAATGATGTGGCTTCTTCTATAATGAGATGTCATGGGAATACCAGGCGTGTCATCATGTGTGGGACAGTATACTTAATCTTGCGCTTAACGAAGTCTCGCAATTAAATCCCCAGGTCCTTGAGTAACCTATGATTATATCACCGAAGACTACTTGGGCCCGAATCATGTATATTTCTAAATGTATGATTAATCCCAAACCATGATAGAGGGGTTTTTTTTTTTGTCATAATTAATTGCACGACCTTGGCTTCACGTGTATCATGTAAGGCATTGATTTATTATTGAAAACATTCGAAGGCGTTATAATGCAGCACGTGTAGTACGTGTGTATGCAGGACATTATTTATTTTTATATGCACTTAAAGGCGTTTTGATAAGGAAAAGTATTTTTTAAATTATTATTATTAGCCTTTCTTGTCCACTGCAGGGCAAAGACCTTCCATCCTTCCACTTTTCTCGATCTAATGCGAGTGTAGGCTAATCCTTCAGAAACGAGTCCAGCACATTCTACCATCTCCTTTTGGGCCTGCTGCGTTGTCGTTTCCTACCAGTTGAGAACCACTGGCTGGTGGTTTTTGCTCATTGCTCATGTGGCAGATATGACCAGTCCAGTTCCTATTCAACCTAGCAACTGTAAGGCCACAATCAGCTATTTGTGTTTAAGAGCGAAGTATGGAGTTTCTGATGCGGTCCGTAAGTTTGATACCCAGTATACTTCGCCCCATAGCTCGTTGGCAGACTCCAAGTGACGATCGACTTCTGACGATTTGTAAGCGATCATGTTTGTGTTCATATGTAAGGGTGGGGAGAATGAGAAACGAAAGCTCATGTACATGAGTCCATGAGCTTTCGTTAAGTGAGGGAAGGAGGAAGATAGTGTAAATAAATAACATTGACAAAAATTTGGGTTACCGGGCGGCGGGCGTCTTATGTACCACTCTCCATCTAAGTTATATTTACGTTCGCGAATATTGTAGACTTTCCTGTTTGTAACACTATGGTTGTTCCACAATGAGAACCAATATTCTGCTATTCACAATTTGTACCCTGTTGATGGCAATGAGATCGCTTACATCATCTGCCTAGCCTTTTCCCAACTATATTGGGGTCGGCTTCTAGTCTAACCAGATGCAGCTGAATACCAGTATTTTACATGGAGCGACTGCCTATCTGACTTCCACAACCCAGTTAATACTAGGTAAAACGATACCTCTTAGTAAGACTGGTTGTCAGACTTTTAGGGCCACTGACTACCTGTAACGACTGTCAAAGATCTACAAATGACAGCCGGGACCAACGGCTTAACGTGCTTTCCAAGGCACGGAGGAAACTCGGAATGTAATGGGCGGTCACCAATCCACGGACCAATCTAGGCAAGCACGGCTTAACCTAAAGATCGACCCGAGCGGCTGTTATTATTTAGCCACGAGCTCCCCCAATGAGATCGCTTACATGGGACAAACATACTTGCAAAATGTAGGTGATCTATACACCTGTGCGTATCTTAGGGGATTACTGGCGTGATGTAATGTATCTGTTCTGCTAATCTTCAATACGTTAACACGTTTTTTGTATTTATTTACCATAGCATTTTTGTTTACAACGAGATCCACCAAACTCGTTCCGATGGCCTGTAAGATAGCAAACATCTTTAAAACATTGGTACCGCTTCTGTGAAATCAAGTTCTGAATGACAATGTATGACCTTGCAGCAATTAATAGACCTTATTTTGTTGTTTTTACAAAACTAGTTCTCTGTTCAGGTTCGGATCTATATGTATTATAAACATAGTCTGACGCATATCGAAGGTAATATGCAAGAAACATGTAAATACCTACCTAGTGCAACTATTTCGAAGGCGACTGTAAATTATTATTTTTATGAATAAATTTGCGTTTTTGCGTATTATCTAAGCCTTTAAAAATGATCAACGTAGTACCTAATTTCTTTGAAAAAACTGGTTTCAAACTTAATGAAACCTGTTTTGCCACAATTGCCGAACCGGCTGCTGTCCACTTCTCGCTTATTCTCTGCAAACATACATAAGTGTAAATGATTAAGATAATCTTTTATATTAGAAAAGTTGTGCAAAGGTACTGTTTTCACTACTCAATCGCCAACAATGGTGGTGGTGCTAATAAAGCAGGAAAGTAAAATGACATTGACAACAGTACCTATTGTTATAACAAGTTCCCAGAGACCATAGTCATCCACGGTCTTGTAAACTGTGCATTATTAGAGTGAAAAGCTATCTTAATGACAGTTGCCTTTGTCCTTTGTTCAACATTCATTTCTTCGTCTTGCATGCAAAGCCAACATTCTTTTATAAAAGTGACAGCGAGATGCGCAACTAAATTGGCAACCTGGCTCTCCGACCATAATTACGAATATGTAGACTACATAGTTTTTCTTCTAATAATAATGTTGTTTTTGCCAATTAATGATGCTGTTCAAACGTAGTTCATTTTTCGCCAATTTGAAAAGAAAGAAAGCAAGAGTGGATATTACGAAACGACTATTAAGTAATCAGTGGCGGTATTTTAATTTTTATTAGTCATCAATTTGAATAAAATGATTTCGCAACGTCTTGAGCTGTGGTGGCGCCAGTTCCATTTCGAATGTTGACAGTAGGTGGACTTGTATGACAAGTTTGAAGGTACTTGTGTAGGCTCTATGTGCATAGGACACGCTAAAAGCTTTATGTCTGTTTATCCTTATGGAAAACTTCCATGTTTGATGTTTGAAATATGATTTCAAGCTCACTTGTGTAGTTGTGTCATTCTGTTGCAAAAATTTATTGTCATTTCTCGAGTAAAATTAGGCAATACTGAAAGCTTACTTTTGCTATGTAACTGGGATAACATCCTTTTACATATAATACACGTTCTGAGATCTTACAAACCATGATAAGTACCTTACGTAAGCTTCGTTAAATCTACATAAACTCAGTTCGCTGTTCGGCTTAGCTCATTTAAAGCCTTTACTATGCAAGAAGCACCTAGCCAATTAACTGTAGAACTCTTTAGTTTAATTCCAAAATCCATATGTTAAAGTATACCTTGAAGTTTTGAATGTCAAGTTCAGTAGGATGAAATCTTTCAATGCTTTTGAAAAAGTCAACATAATTATGCATTTATTTAAAGTTGATCAACTAAGTAGTAACTTGACCTTGATTATGCAAAATTCTTATGACCTACCGTAACGATATTATTGACCTTGCTATCCTAAACATTAGTGGTTTTATATTCAGAAGGCATACTAATTTATTTTTTTGTTGCTTGTTTGAATTTGAATAAATAAATGCTTGGTATACTTAGCACTTTTTGATTAGGATCGGCTTTCATTTCTCCAGAGGCCTATGTTCAGCAGTGGAGTGCTGTAACCTGATGATGATGATGGTTCATTTCTCCGTAGTAGTGTCTGGTAAAGTGTCGTACTTCATATTTTAGTACTCCTCCTCCTTAGCCTGTTTGAGTGTCCCACTGCTGGGCAAAGGCCTCCCCTTTCTCCTTCCAAACCTCTCGGACCTGTGCGATATCTGGCCACGTTCGCCCCGCAAACGAGATCAGATCGTCACACCACCTTCGCCGCGGTCTACCTCGACGGCGATTTACTCCGACAGGCGTCCAGTGGGTGACGATCGTTGCCCATCTCTCCGAGCGCATTCGTGCTACGTGGCCAGCCCACTCCCACTTCAGCTTGGCAGTTTTTTCTCCAACATCTGCTATTTGAGTAATGGAGCGCAGGGTAGTGTTTCTTACGCGATCTGTCCGCTTAACACCTAATATGCTGCGCTCCATTGCTCGCTGGCAAATCTTGAGTTTGGACTTCTGTTGTTCAGTAAGTGACCAACTTTGTGCACCGTAGGTTAGGACGGGCAGGATGCACATGTCGATGAGTTTCCTTTTCAGCGTTATCGGAAGGCTTCCCTTCATATGTTCTTTTAGGGCCCAGAAGGACTTCCAAGCATCCATTCATCAGCAGCATTCCAGCATTCCATATTTGAACCTCATAAGGTTCAAATAATTTAGTGATCGCGTGAAAGTAATAAAGGAAAACAACGATTTGCAAATTATAGTTCTTAAACTTAAAGTTGTATGTAAAAAGTGTAATTTTGTACGAAAACACTTTGGAGAAATCCTAGCATCGTGTTTCTTCCAGTTCAGCAACCACAGTTCTTTATTTTTTAAACAAATTGCTAGATTATTCTCTTTCTGTCTCAAATTGCCTATCGTGGCCTGGAAACTAGTTTAATTAGACCAGCCAAGCTAAAAGCTGATCCGAAATATGAGATGTTGCATTAACTTAACATTAAAATCACTCGTAATGTTTAGTAAAAGAGAAATCATCCTTTGTTAAAAGATAAAGGTTTACCAACAACTCCTGTATACAATAGATCTTAAGTATATATATATACAGGGTTTAAACGGACCCTTCACGAAGCCGTCAACCGAGCATTCTGTACATCAAACTAAGTAACCCCATGCAAAAATTATTGCTGGGAAACGATTTTTTTTTTTTGGGTGAAATATCATGTTTTATGGTAAAACTCAATGCAACGCACCCAAAACGTTGTGCTGATGGATTCATTGAATAATAAACGGGTCATGGAGGTATTTAAAGAAAAGTTATTATCTTAAAAACTAGTAGGTATTTTGAAAAAACTTGTGAAAAAGTTGGAACTTTGACCCCCAATATCTCTGTAACTAGAAGGTTCCCAGGTATGGTCTAGATCAAAAAAATGATCTCAATGACGGGGAGAATAAGTGCCTTTCGGCTTCGTTAAGGGTCTTTTTACACCCTTTCTATCCTTGATGGTCTAAGCGTAAGAGAGTGGCGCCCAAGATAATACAAAAGAAAGAAAGGGATAGAGATAGCGCGCAGGGTCGTGGGAGGATGGCGTTATGAAAACAGCGGGTACTACTTGGATGAGACAATCGCAGAACCGTATACAGTGGAAAGCTCTAGGGGAGGCCTATGCCGGAAAGCAATCTTCTGTTACCGGTGTCAAATAACTAAATAGAAACTGATTGTTAAATAAAGGCAATAAATAAATAAAAATATATTCTTGATATATAGACCTTGGACTTACAATCTCCAATTACAGGTTCATCTTCAACAATAATTATTTTTTTATTGTTACTACAACTTTAAGGTTGTTTATAGTATTTAGCGGTTTCTTTGTTGAATATTAAAAACAAAGTTTCTTCATATTGTTCCGTAACCCAACGGATCCCAAATAAATAAGGCCACACTGCCTGTCCGTCCATCCGTCTGTCATAGGACTGTACCTTTTGAACTGTAATAGGTAAACACTTGAAATTTTCAAAAGAGTATGTATTATTATGGCCGCTATAACATCAAAATCAAACAAATAAAATCAAAGTTAAGAATTAAAAAGATACAAGAAACGTGTTTCTTCGGCGTTTTTTTTACGGAGCCCTTCGTGTGCGAGCCCGTCTCGCACTTGGTCGGTGTTTCACGTGTTTCAGCGCTCGACAGCCACATTACACATTTTGCAACCCGCTTCACAAAACATCCACAAACTTAAACTTACAAGATATATTATTTCCTTGTCACCAGGTGTACCGCAATGCCGCGCTCTACGACGGACCAACGCCCGCGGACTGAGCACGTGCTCGGTGATGTGGAAGAGCCCCACCGAGCAGCCGCCCGGACCGCCGCATCACCCACCTAAAGAAGCTGCTACTGCAGGTGAGGATATTACCATTATAGAGGTACTGTCTCAACTCTCTGGAATACCCTAAGCTGTTAACAAGAACAAATTTTCTTTGCGTGACGATGGCAATCTAAAGTGAGCCGGCCAAGGTTTAGCCACTTCGGTGGCGCCCTTGCGCTCATAAGTTGACTTGAACTGGAAGGAAAACTTGTCCCTTAATTCGACCACCATGTTGGTGTTAGCGTACTGTAGAGAGGTGACTCGACAGGTTAGCTGCATGCTACGTCTTCTACCTCACAACTTAAGGTAGAAGCGCCAGGGTAACCGCGAAATTAAAATTTTCTTACTTTTACGACCGGCAAATTGCAAAAAGCGTAAGATTTTTTTCAGCACATGATTCGCAGTACGGCGCCCAACAAGTCAATAAGATTGGTTAACTCCAAAAGGTCAGGTTTATGGACAGTTTTTGGTCATGTGCATATTAACCCCTGGTATGATCTTTGACCTGCGTAAAATATACCTACCAAAATTATATTTCAATGGTTACCGTTTCGCTACAAATATCTTCTAGTGACCTAGAATGTTTGGATCCTCTTTCTTTCAATACAATGGGCCAGTGTTCAGCTTATTAGGACTAACAAAAGTCACTATACCTGTTTCTTACCTGTCGCATTAGGGTAAACCCTGTAATGATAGGCTAAGCTGTTATAAATAAATAAATAAATTTAAGTATAACTATAATGAAAGGAAACATCGATTACTTATCTTCCCGAAGGTTATTTTCAGGCCGTAATTGACGGAAATAGGTTCCGTGCAATGTTTGCAATGGCCATCTCATTAGATGGCAAGGCGATTGCACGCTAAATTATTTATACATTATAATCTTATAGTTCATTGCCATGTAATGATGTTTTATGCAATACTGTTTATTTGAATTACTTGTTTATTTTGCGGTTACTTGGTAATTGGCTAAGTTTATGCAACTTCTTCGTCATCTTAGCGTTCCCTACCCAAGGAACTGGTATGCGTGTAGTAATACTAGCGAAAGCTGCATTACACTTCCCGCAGTACTATTATTTATTCTACACTATCGGTGTACGTTCACACTTCACACACACACACAGCTCGACTTTCGCCAGAACTGCTGTAAATCTACAACTTTTCCCTTAAACTTGCCCTACCTGTTAGTAACCATATCGATAGCGTCTATGAGAAATGAATACCGAATTCGCTGCCTTTTTCATCTTTAGTATTTCTCTACCTCGTTGATGTAGTGGTCGCAAACGCTACTACTAAGGTCCTGCCTCTTGGGTTCGATTCCCAGGTCGAGCTAAGTGTTTTTGCGTTTTTTTATGTATTTCTCAGTAGCAGCCGCCTGATTTATGATTATGACAAGTGCCACCTTATTGCCACCATACTTATACATGGGACTTAAAAACTGGCGAAATAGATTTACACCTCTTTGAGGAAATACAATCTTCTAATATTTATTTATATATATTAGTATCTGTCACTCAAGATACAGGATTTTCCTAGTGTCAAGGACAAGGTCTTACTCAACTGGAAAACCCATCAACCCAGTGTGGTTTTAATGAACGGTGTGTACCGTTCATTAAAACCACACTGAGGTTACCATTCCTAAGTTATTGGTTCAAATGTACTGACTTTCTTCCCTGTAATTCCCCAGGCTCAACATCAGGCGGCAAGAAGTCAGGCTCGGGCAACGGCGTCCTCACCTGCCCCAAGTGCGGAGACCCCTGCACCCACGTCGAGACGTTCGTCAGTTCCACGCGCTTCGTCAAGTGCGACAAGTGCCACCACTTCTTCGTGGTCCTCAGTGAGGTCGACACCAAGAAGAGCATTAAAGACAACGCGGATAATAAGTCTGGATTCTACAGGTGAGCTGGTGATATTATTGAAGCTTAATTGAAATATGCGGTAGAGACTAGAGGGTCAATTCTTGTAATGAAAAACGCTCTGATCAAAGTCAGTATTTTGACAAAAATGTAATGTGTAAAATAGAGATATTTTTGACAGATCGAGATGAAAATGCGAACTCGCTTAGAATTGGTTTTTGAGCATTGATTAGGTATTTGTGGTAAGTACTAAAGGCAGAGTTGAAATTACTGACATACAACTGTTGGTTATAATAATTAGGTGGAAAAACTCTTGAAAAGCGATCACTAACTTCCGATTTGGAAAATGTGGTAGCCGAAGATAAGAAATACCTACTTAAAAAAAACAGAACCTATAATAATATCGTTTTCTTCAACAGCTAACAAACTATTAATAATCCAGCTGTCAAAGTTTATCGACACAGATACAACACAATACTTACGCATATTAATGTTTACGGTATTGTATAATACGTTAAAAATAATCATAAATTTATATAATCGTATTAAAACCAAAGGGGAAAACGGGAAGTAAAAATGACTGATTACAGTAGCGGAATAAATGTTACTAAATGTTGATGATAAAATTATTATTATGGATTTATGGCTTACATAGGTACAAACTAACACCACTTGTCTAAATAAAAATCATGTGAACAATTTAACAAGACTAGTTCAGTCCAGTTTTGTAGCAATAAATAACATCTTTGTGTGAATGTCACCAAAGGTAAACAAGTATGGCGTATACTGTGAGGATTTTATAAATGAAACGTGATACAGGAATTCAATCGAGATCATTTTTCCTTGTTTTTTTATTCTTTTAAATACGAAAATAGTGTGTATCTCTCTCTGTTATGGGCATGTGATACGGAGGAATGAGGAAAATGTCGTGAGGAAAGTTCTGAGTATGAATTTGGATGGCTGTAAGAGTAGAGGAAGACCAAAGAAACGATGAATGGACTGTGTGAAGGATGATACATCAAGAAAGGAGGTGTCTGATGAGATGACGAGTAATAGATACGTATGGAAGAAGAAGACATGCTGCGCGGACCATGAATGAATTGGTATACAGACAAGGGAATGATGAATAGTGTGTAACTCTAAAATAATAGGTAAATGCCGGTGGCTTGATAATTGACCGTTAAGGTTAAAATCTCTACAGCAAACTAGGTATCTAAATGTACCATATATCATCATCATCATCTTTTCAGCCAAAATACGTCCACTGCTGGACATAGGCCTCCCCCAAGTGTCGCCACATTGACCGGTCCCATGCGACTCGCATCCAGGGAATCCCTGCAACCCATACCATACCATGGGTACCATATATATAACTCACTAAAACTAACTAACATGTTCAGTTGTTCACTCAAATTAAGCCTACGTTTTCCTGATAAGATAGCTAATCCGCTTAGAAGTTTCGCAACACCACCATAGAACACGTCCGCATGGAAAACCGTGAGTGTCGTGTTTTGTCAAACAATCTCGATGATCTACGTACTAAAATCGCCATTCTGATTTTCCTGTTTTGCAATTGCTGTTCGTGGACTTCAATAGTAAAAAAAATACGAGGGACTCAAACACGCCTGACGTAATGTGGGTGTTTAACCTGTTGGGGATTACAGGCGTGATGTTATGTAATATAAACAGTAACTAAATTTTCTTATCTTAAGCTCAACTCAACTTTAAACAAAAAGAAACGCAACGTAATGTGATTTGTGTTTTTTAAAGTTTACGTTTCATAAAATAAAAAAGTTGCATAAACATTTTGTAGATGTGCATCAACCAATCCTCTATAAACCACAATTTCATCTCGACCCAGAATATTGAACCCACGCATGACAGCGTCAAAGTCAAAAATCCAGACAATCTGCCGCCTTCAATGGCTAGATATAAACAACGCACATAAAAAATGCCAGAACACACACAGAGGTGTGAAACACATATGAATTATGTATAAGTTGTCATACGGCTACAATGACCAAGCAATAAACTCATCTATCTTGCTTTTACATCGGAACACTTTTTATACTAGGGTTGCGGATATGTTAAACTCACACAGAACTGTCAATTAGCCTGGAAGTGCGTCATATGCCAATCTAGTTGATATATCCGTGTAGTAAAGTTGTAGTTTCAACGGCCCTAGACGACGCGGAGCTGTTGACTACTAGCGTATTCGGGGGCTTGCCAACGAGAACAAACAAATTGGGGCAAGCGTATCAAGGTCTTACACTTATTTCGGAAAACAAAGGCGGGAAACGTATCCATCAATACCTATTCCAATTCCATTTGCGTAGCAAGATAGCTTTGAACGTTTCCTCGAAAGCCTGTAGTTGTACATAGATGTTTTGGCGCGTGGTTATAATCGGAACTGACGCCGCCACCTTGTTTTTACAGTGCAAATTCCACAGAATGTTTACTAACAGCGCACAGCGCCTTCCTGACTGTGTAATACAAACGGTCAAAGATCCTTGTAGCACTGTATGCGTAGCTGTAGATGATTCGACCGATGTTTCACGAGTATTTCCGATTGCGAAAAATGACACGTCTTGTCAACCCTAATACAAGTTTACACAGTTCTGAAAACGAATAGGTTCATTGAACGTCCCCACTTATCTTGACTCATCAAAACGAAGGTTTCCGAAAGCAATTGCCGCGATACGCATGTTTTACTAAAAAGGTCTTTGCACTCGATTTTTTTGAGGAAAATGTAAATCTCAACATTTATGTAAATATGTATAATGAATGTTACGTTTTATGTTCCATTTTCCCCCGTTTCACTCGGTCTGGCTTTTGTTTGAGAATGGTTCAGCTGGGTTTGTGATTATTTGGGTCATACTAAATGTTTTTTAAACTGCAGTATATTCAATAGTTATTTAGTTAATTAAACCCGCTGGCTTGTTTTATAAATACATATAAAACGAAAAAGAACTATTTCTCATCACAAATCTTCTCTTACGCTGATGACACAGCCGTTGTCTTTTCCGGGAATAACTGGTCCGTTGTTAAGCACAGTGCGGAGATGGGCATGGTCCGAATAGCAAACTGGCTCAACGATAACTTACTCACACTAAACACAGTAAAAACGAACTACATCTGTTTTACCATCTCGAATCGTTCACAACCAAATAAAGATTTTAGCCTCAAAATACACTCGTGTGGTAAAGTTTCCAATAATAGCTGTAAGTGTCCTGCAATTATTAAAGTCTCACAAACTAAATATTTGGGCATCATAATTGATCAAAAGTTATCATGGTATGCTCATCTTGAGCATGTTATAGGAAGAGTTAGGAAACTAGGATGGATATTTAAAACATTACGATATGTCCTCCCCACAAATATAAATAAAAAAGCAGGCCCTCATAGAAATCTCCTAAATGAAGTTTATGTGGCGCTGGTGCAATCTGTAATAGTGTACTGTATCCCCATATGGGGCGGTGCGGCAAAATCTAGTTTTATAGATATAGAACGAGCACAACGAGCACTCATAAAAATAATGTACTTCAAAAAAATAAGATACCCAACTGAAAGTCTTTACCAGATGAGTGGCCTGCTTTCTGTTAGAAAACTATACATTTCTTATACAGTCCTAAAAAAACATGAGACACTTCCTTATAATGCAAACACATTATCAAAGAGACGGAAAGACATAATTGCTCAAATCCCACAAACTAAATCTAAATTTGCTGCAATACAATACAACAAACGCTCTGCTCAGCTTTATAATAGGGTAAACAAGGAGATATACATATACACTAAACAACTACATGAATGTAAAAAAATGATAACAAATTGGATAAAACCATTTACATATGATGATACTGAGGCGCTCTTACAACACATAGTTTAACTCACCCATTCCTCTCTACACACACACTCAGCTACACACACATACACAAACGCACTACACACACACTACCTCCCCACCCCCATCCCCATACACTATACTACACGTGAATAATGTAAAAATGTGTACTTTTTCTGTTCTTTTGTAAAATTGTCTAGCTATGAAAGAGCGGAGTCTCCTAATACAGGCTTTTTCTTTGCTTAAAAGGAGGCTCCAATCATCAACTTGTCTTGTTTCTTTGGTTATGATAATAAACAATTTTTTTTTTTTTTTTTTCTCATAATTACCTACGGCGGAACTAAACTCGGCAAATCCTAGTTACAGCATAAAGCATGCAACGAAAATAATGTATTCAAAAGCTTTGAATAAATTAGTTTCATATTTATCTGCAGTTACCTTCAGCGTAGATTCAAAGTCAAATTGAATGAATAGCAATTTTTCACTTAAATCTTCTCACTGGAAGCCATCGACCCGACGACATTGTAGATAAGTACTCACATTGTTTGTTTTATTTGGTACGTAACGTTTGTTTGTATAATTTTCTTCACTTTATACAAATCACATAGTGATAGGACTTAAAAACAGGGTGATTACTCTCAAGAAACTGTATGATAATAATATTATCCATATCAGCCTGTAACTGTCTCACTGCATGGCAAAGGCCTCTTCTCATACGAAGAAGGCAAGATATTTATCCAAATAAACACATTACCCTCCTCAGTTGGGTAATTAAGCTCAAGGCAGTTTGGCCATTTCAGACTTGATGTATTTTTAACAACTGATTGAATTTCTGCGTACCGCCATGAGAAAAAAGGCGAGTGTTATAATATGTAAAAAACAGATCCTTGAATCTTCTTTGATGCTTAGCTCCACTAATTGAGATTTATCGTATAAGTAAGTACTTACCTATTCAAATTCTTAACGGCACGCCGGAAAGAATCGCGGCATCTGACTTAGTTTGTAGACGGGGTTTACCCTGTACACCTTTTTGGGCTCGTTACGACTTCCCATCGGATACCATGAATGTATAATTAATCGCCTTTTTGACTACTTTGCGTTAAATTTCGCGCTTTAACATTTCGCTTGAGCGACGCGCCCTACGCTCATCATCATCTGCCTAGAGTTTTCCCAACTTTTTTTAAGGTCGGCTTCCAGTCTAATAATTGACTACCTATCTGATCTCCACAACCCAGCTACTTGGTACACCCCAACGAAGGACTGGTTGTCAGAACTTCAGGCTTTTAACTACCAGTAACAAAGAATATTCCACTACTGCGCTAGCAAATATAATTGCAAGACCAACGTAAATATTCTCATTGTAAGAACATTATGTTAATGTTAATAATGTATGTAAACACGGAAAAGACACATAACAATATGTTTTATCAAAACATTTGTAGACAGCCTAACGACCGCGATTTCATATCTTTCTATGTTTGTCTTATCGTAAAAATAATGTTAAGTAAAGAACAATAAATACTAAAGTTACACTTTTCCTATTTTAGTGGTAAGGAAAAACATAGGCATGATCAGTCAGCAACGTTCCCACTGCTGGCCTGGTAGATTACAGCTTGTCGGTTGTAATCCACCAGTCGGCGGGTTAGGGGATGCCACATCTTCAAATTGTGGGTGTCGTGTATTCGTGTTACACAATAACTGGGTTGTGAAGATCAAATATTATACTCATATTCAGCTGCTTCCTGTTAGACTATTAGACACTGCACCGAGATGCTCGGGAAAACGCGAGGCAGATGCTCTCTTCTAAAGTACCTATTTTGTCCTAGGTCCATTTTCAGTACAAAGCAATTCTTTTAAGTTCTTGAGAGCAATTCAGTTGCTCTTTTTATACCGCCTACGTGACATACGCTTAGATTGTGAAGATCCTCATTGCGATGTGATTACCAAATCGGGCATGATTTCCTCGTCTCAGTCGCTTTCCAAGACCTTTGTTTAAAAAAATAACGTAATAAAATGAGACGCGTGTCTGTTGGTGGCCGACGCTCGTGTGTCATATTAAAAGGATTAAACTTTCACTGACTCTCGTTAAATGTAAGGCCCGTTGTCCTTGTCAAAAAGTAACCCGTAAAAATGCATCTGGGTTTTTTTGCGTAAGTAGTGATTTTATACTTTGGATTTATCGTTAATCATGCATTATGTATTAGTTGAAGGCAGTCTTGTGTGTGTCATATGAAAAGGTGAGAAGGTACATATTATGTGAGGGGTGAATGCCCGTGAATATGACCTAATTTTTTGTATCGGCATCGTAGATTAGCATAACTTAAAAAGAACTGAAAGATGTTTCGAATTGAGACCTCGAATATCAGATATTATATTCTACTCATAGAAATCACTAACAGACAAAACGCGCAGCTAAACCGCTGGTTCTTGAAGCATGAAATTTTGCACCGCAGAATGTTTTTTGACGAAGAAGAATATCTATGGAAGTTTTTTTTGGAAACTCATCTAATAAGGGCGTAAAATGCCACTAGGTAAACCCGTCGACGGGCACATAAATCGTCACGCTCATTTCTTGACAAAAGTTCTACAAGTCTGAAGTTCCCTGTAATCATAAGATTGTTGCCAATGTTATATTTGGAAGTTTCATTCGCGCAATATATAGACAATCTACATATGTATAAGTTATGTGCTCACTGACCTAATACATGTAGCTGTAGACTGATAACAATTATGTTGTTATCTGGTAACGAATATATCATGACAATGATATCTAAATCACTGTTTGATTTGTCACTATTTTTGGGACGTAGGTAACAGTCATTCATGAATGAGAAAATTAGTTCCTCCATGTTGTTATAATATCAGGCTAGTCTGAGTACTGAAAAATGTAATATTGTACTCAATGAATTCATGGTAAGATTAACCTACTTATTCAACTGCGGAAAAAAGTAGGGTAATAATGTGTATGTCTCAATTTTACAAAAGCAATGAAACTAATACGTCATGCAATCACAACTTAGATCAGTTATGGGAAGTGTGCTTTTATTATATCAAAACCAATTCTTGGAGGGTCTCACGTCCGAAGTCGTTAATAAATGACTGAATTTGATCACCTTCCCAGCACGACGACGCGACGGCGACGGCCATAAAGCCACCTCGCGCCGGTCCGAAGACCTCACTTAACAATCATTAAATGCGAAGGTTTATCTTCTAAATTAAAACGTTGTATATTCTCTTTCGTCACCAGAAAACCTCCGCCTCCTCCTAAGAAAATCTTCGAATACTTGAACAAGCACGTGGTGGGGCAGGAGTACGCTAAGAAGGTACTGTCAGTGGCCGTGTACAACCATTACAAGAGAATCTACAATAATGTGACGAGTGGCGCGCCCGCAGATGCCCATCATCCTGTACATCATACACATAGAGGTGAGAATACCATACCACGATTACTTTGGTAAACAGTTTTTTTTTCCAAAAATGATTCCAAAGATTGTCCTTTTAAAATCCATGTTGTGCATTGCTTGTTTGAGGACGAATTTGTATTTTTTTTTTTGTTACGAATTTGAACGCAATCACAGCTAAACCGCATTCAAATCTATGATCACAGTTAGGTATAGACCGTGGTTTATGAATGTGATGCCTTTAGTTTCATTGGTGTTATTTACCGATACCATACGAATTGACGGAAAGTATTATTTTATTTATTATTGTATGTTTGCTCGACCAAATACAGTAGCTAAGTTAAGATTTTACGTCAATTTACTAGCTTTCAAAAATATGACTACTTAACGACGTAAAATTCAAATAAGCGTCGAAAGTAGAACCTCATTTAGACTAGATCACCGTAAATGCGCGTCACGAGCGCAGGTGCTTTTTGCTGAAAACTATTGTCAATAGCTGCGTGAAAGTGTGACGAATGCCCGAACAACGTGGTCATTATGCCTCAGTGGGCAGGTGACCTTATGACAGATTTTTTCTTAGAACAATCTATGCTTGCCTCGTTACTATTTTCACGGTCCTGATTCCGTTTGTGTTGATTGAATTTGGGTTTGGGAAAGTATTCAGGCAGCATGTTGATTATTTGAAAAGCGGGGTTCGGTTCGTCACAGACAATGCGGCAGTATCCCTTCACGAAGCTCTCAACCAAGCATTCTGTACAACAAACCAAGTAACTCTACGCAAAAATTATTGCTGGGCTTTTTTTTTTGTGGTAAAAAATCAAGTTTTACGGTAGGACTCAATGTAACGCACTCATGCTGATGGATGCATTGAAGAGGATCGTGGAGGTATTTAAAATAAAGTTATAACATTAAAAAATTGTATTTAAAAAAAAACTTGTGAAAAAGTTGGAACTTTGACACCAATATCTCCGTAACTAGAAGGTTCCGGAAGGTATGGTCTACATCTAGAACAAAAAGAATGCGAAAAGAAACGCAATGACGAGGGAAAAAAGTGCCTTTCGGCTTTGTAAAAGTATGTACACTTTTATACCCTTTATATCTACATATCCATTCGGCTGTACCGAACATGTTCGTGTCAGCTCTAAAACGTGATCCAATCAGAGCGGCCATTCGTGCTTATGTTATATTTACGAAAACACAAAAATCAAACATTTCCGAATATCGACCTAGATGTTTCACAATGCGCCTGTTTTGCACAAAACAACAACGAATCAATAACAAGTGATGAGTCAACTTCACGCTTTAACTTAGTGTAGCATTGTCGTTCGTCACCTGCCTTGCGAAACGCTACGTGAGCCGATGGCCTAATCAAACGATCTGCACAAGATCTGCAATTATCTGGTATTGAATTGTGTTTGAACAGTTTTAAAGATAAACTAGCTAGAAGCGTGTAATTGTGACCTGCTCGTTAGGAAAGGTCGAATATATTATTTTTAGGTGTCTTACATTTGACTTGTCGAATGTAGCTAAATTGACAACGCCGCGCCACACACGTTTGCGCATGTACACTTCCACCCACTGTATTTTATCTGTGCAGGCGGGAAAACACCGAACTAAAATAAATGTACCAAGTTTGACATATCGACGCTTTTTTTCTTGACAAGCATCGACACCTTGAACTGCACACTTAAAGTGGTCGTACTGTACCGACTGACAAAGATCTACAGTTGACAGCGGGGACCTACGCTTTCTGAGGCACGGAGGAGTCCGGATATGTAACACGGGTCCGGATACTTGTTAGTAGCTTACTACGCTGGGCGAGGCCGGCCCATGCACCTGTTATTATATAACCACAAGCCAGGAAGACTACACTCCGGATATTGTTGTTTTTAATTCTACTCTGCAGTTCCTGTTTTAAATAATCCCCTTCATCCTCTCTGCCATTTTTTTTTTTTTTCTGTTGGGAAATCATCAAATGACCCCCCCCCCCCCACTGTGGGCGGAGCAGAAGGGAGTGTTAGACTTGTACTGACTAAAACCCATCCATGTTCCTTCTTTGCCCTTTGTGTTCCAGGGCCACGGTATCTCTTTCGAACAGTCCCGCAGCCCTGTCGTCATAAGACGGCCGGACGGCGAGCTAGCCCATAGCTCGCCGTCCACAGGCCCGCGCCTACGGTGGCCGGGAGCCACCACGTGACCCCCGACGCCCAGGGCGTCTCACGCGGCGGCTGGGACGTGAGGTTCTTTCCCTCTCACGTCCCGCCACCTCCTTCACTAGCATGACTGCTTCGCAGAAGGAGGTGACGGCTTCCTATTCCCCCTCGCTCCGGACCATGGCTTGAACCAGGGCCGGAGGCGAGAGATCGCCGCTGCCAATCGCCGCTACGAGGACACGACGGTGCTCCGCCCAAGCGGGGCAGACGGTGTGCTCCACCGTGTCCTCCGGACGATCCTCGCAATGGAAACACCCGGGCGTTTCCTCCCGCCCGATTCCTCCCGAAATCCTCTCTGCCCTGCGCCATACTTTCTTCATGGACTCTAAAACTACATAAATCATGAATGTTTCTGTTGATTATTCCAGATCTCCTTCACTTAAGTCACGGCCAGAACAGCGGGGGCGCGGAGGTGCTGGAACGTCAACATCACGAGTTGCGGCTCGACAAGAGCAATGTACTTCTGCTGGGACCTACCGGATGCGGTGAGTTATCAACAGAACTTACACACACAAGCACTACACACGATTTCTAAAGTTATCTTGAACATCACTGAAATCGATGATAATAATACGCTGGTATTATTATTAACAGAACACTGTTGGACTCTTGGATTAAACCTGAGACACAAGATTGCAGTTTCTTCTCAGTATTCTAACATATATAGACTATTTCCAATGGGGATAGGTTGAACTAAATAACGCCACCTGCTACGATCTCGTTTGGCTTCGTCTACTTTCATACACTAACATCTGGTCATACACGCACGCCGGGTGCGAGTACTGCGCACCCGATATTTCTGAAGAACATCACCATTAAATTCAGTGTAACGACTGTCAATGACCTCTTTTCGCCTTAACGTTTTTTCGAAGACATGTAAGTGGTCTCTTTTTGGAATTGATGATCACCCATCGACAGACCGACCGCAAAAAGTTTAATACCTTCAATTCCCTGAAATAATAATATATAAACAATACAGTGGCATACCGCGTACCTTACCGTATAATATGTACATTAAATAAATTAATGATTGAAGAACAAGTAAAAAGTCAACATCCCCATACATGTTTATTAAGAGTCAATAGACTTGCCCAATGGGTGAATCGAAGTATCAATGTACTATTATATAACGTCTGAGTCATGTGCGAAAATGTAAATAGAGTTTGGTTAGCTATTACATCTTAATTGTTGCTAAGGGATCTTGTGTTCTTGGACTTAAATATTTTTCGAGTAATAATATCAAACATTAAAATTGTTAGAAGTACCTACTTAGGTCGTACGAAAGTGTCGTTCAGTGAAAGAAGGATCTCGCGATACATACAAAATATCACATATGACCATTGTCGCGGTTTAGGACTCTTCGTTGATGATAAAGTGAATTAGGTGTAGGCGACCTCATAATTGCACCACCATTCTAAGCCTGAATATTCCTTGCATCGACTGCCATGTCAAAGTCAAAAAAACGTTTATTGCGAACTAAGTGTACAATGTGGTTATGTTATGTTAGTACTTATGTTATGACTTAGCAGCCTAAAACCAATGTCGAATTGTCTATGTGACAGTAACATAGTTTGAAACTTAGTGATTTTTTTATTGACGGAGAGTTTTTCGCAAAAGTGGTAAATGAGTTACGAGGTCGACTATTTGTGGTTTGTGGCCATGAGATTACCATTAACTGACACAAATATTATGTCAAAATCTTCTGATCATAGGTAAGTACTTCTATTAACCGGTTAATGGATTAATCAAAATTGATTTGGTGAATCAGTAGGAATCCAATAAAACGATTTACTTACATTAAACAATGAACAAACATGACTCATGATTTTGTCTTATTAGTATAGACAAATGTTTACAGAGCACTTGGCTAGACTGTCGAAATATGGAATTATTATCAGACAAAATATACTAGTCATTGTTTACTTATACCTTGTATGTAAAAGCGTATTGATCAGCGATACAACTGGCCAATATTGAAATATATTTTAGTAAAATAACAATTCATGGAAACCAAATTACCATATCGACGGGTTCCGGGCTAATTGTATTAAGCGACACTCTGAGCGATATAGACTTTTATACATATTTGGACTCAGCGAATTTTTCTGCGTCATTTGAGCTGGGTTTGGTGACGATCGGAGCACTTTTTTGTCGCTTAATACAACCGCATTTTTGGGCCCATTTTGGACTGCAATGTATGAAGCGACACAAAATATTGACAAATTTAGGAACTGTGTACTTAAGCTAACTACCAAATACCAGGCAGTCGTTTAAACTTTTTTTCCTGGAGCAACAATTTACAGGCAACGTACGTTAAAGCATTTAGCCTGGCTTTATAAATATATAGAAATGTGGCTTCATACAATTAGCCTCTTTGTTAAATTCTTATCCAGTGTCGTTTAATACAATTAGCTTTACCTTATAAATATACAAGAATGTCGTTTAATACATTTAGCCTCTTTGTTAAATTCATACCCAGTGTCGATCCATACATTTAGCTCTGTACATGAAATGTTAGATGTTGTCACTTTAACCATTTAGCTTGCAGTAGATATATGTCGGTCGCATGAACTATTTAGGATTTCAACAGTAAACATTTAAAGATTATGGTTATTTGATTATGGTTATTATGGTTATTATTATTTTATTTTGATTATGGTTCTCATTTCATAATTATTAACAAGATAGGTAGGTACACCCTATGTATGTACCTTTTAATTTATCAATGTTCAAACTTCATTATTCAAGTATGATTACAAACAATTTATTTAAAAAAATCAGTCGCATAAACTAATTAGCCTTAGATTAATAAGTTTAAGATATGGTATTTAAATCAATTAGCTTAGGTTTGAAATATGACCAACTCTTTGATTAAAGCACTTAGCTTACAGCCATTATTTGCATGCCTAGGCGGTTAAGTCATTTAGCTTGGAACAAGAAATAATAAACCTAGGCGGTTAAGTCATTTAGCTTGGAACAAGAAATAATAAACCTAGGCGGTTTAGTCATTTAGCCTGGAATAAGAAACAATAATCATAGGCGGTTAAGTCATTTAGCCTGGAACGAAAAAAAGTAAAATATGGGTCATTTTGTATTAAGCGACATTTATCTTCGTTAAAAATAGGAATATTAGAAGAAGAAAAAATCTGATTATGGGGAATATGTTATAAAAACAATAATATCCTTCTTTTTAAAAAAATAATGCGATTTGCTAAAGTTATTATTTTTTTTCTAAAAATCGAAACTTTAAACTGATCTGGTGTAAAGTTTAAAAAATGTCGGTTAATACAAATAGCCCGGAACCCGTCGATATAATGTCTATGTTTGAGAAAACATCTAACAAACAAATCGAACAGTTATGCTGTATAATGTAAACTGTGGACAGATGACCATTGGTTACACACAGAGACCAATCAGTGACAGCCTTACGAGTAGTCCAACGCCATCATTGCAGAACTTACTGGATCAGTTCACCCATCTCGCAAAATACCGGAAAGGTGAACAAAGGAACTCCTTCTTCGGAGTATTCGCCTGTAATGTATCAATGCAAGATTCGATTTTGTACAGAAACAAGTGATTGTAATAAATTGTATCGATACAATTTGCGCATTGTAATCCTAAGTTCTCCTCACTCACTGATGTAATGCATAAATTCGTTGTAGACACAGTTAATATTAGTGGTTAAAGTATGAAATTGCCGATTTGTATGGACGATTCCATGAAAAGTGATATTTCCATACTACCATTTTTTTTTCTTGGAAACTTCTGAACCCATTATGTATGATGCAATTGCAAACTATAGTGTGAAAAAAGCTGCGCTGTACTGCGTAACATTATACATTGAATAAAGGTGTTTTGACGTACTACCCTATGAGGTAATATGTAACTACTAGTACGAATTTAAACTCTAACAGGTACGTAATTTTAACAATTTATCCAATAAGAATGGAATTAGGAAAAAATATAACCGTACTTACGTCAAAGTTACAAACAGAACAAAATGTGAGAAAAAAACGACAATTTCGTAGTTAAAAGACCTATTATTATGAATTGTCATTTTGTGACCATTTTACAAATTGTAACGAAATTCATATTATTATCCCATTATGAATCTGCTAAAGCGGCCTTTTACGTTACAGGCGATTGCTCCGGTTAAGGACCGCGTCAATACGGGAAAGGCTAAGCACAAAATTGTTTATTATTTTGAGTATCGTTTATTATTCATCCTAAACCAGATCCAAGGCCACTGTTTCATCACCTTACTCTTTAATTTCTTACCCAGTCACTCGTGGGTGGGATGATGACAAACTCGAGAGCAGAATGCTAAACGCACACAAACTGTTTCGTATGCCGAAAGCGGAAAGTGCAAATTAAAGGATTCTCATTAAACTTGCGACCCGGCGGTTATATTGCAAAACATTGAAGATAGATTTGTTTGTACAGTCAGCAACAGAAGTCGTTGAACATAATTTGTTTCCAATATTTCCTAATCATTATTTTTTATCATAAGTTATTGACTTAAGTAAATTACAAAACAACTTGTCATAATTGAACTGCAAAAGTCGCTGAACTCAGTTAAACCATTAATTGCTATACATTACTACCGACAAAATTGTATGATCTGTAATAAATACAAAAGTCGCTGAGCATTGTTAGTTTCCAACATTGCTAGCACATGAGTAGGAAAACGGAACAGAGGTTAAGCTTCATACAACCGCGCGAATCGGTTGCACTTCTACAAGCACGCGGGGCATGTGTGCGTGACCACTGGCCGCTTGTCGCGTACGCGGCGAGACTGGAAAAAACCGGTTTACGCTGGCACAGCCAGTGGACAATCTCAGGGTTAGCACGGCACGGTGCCATGGCAACCAAGGGGCACGTTGTTTGTTTTGTCAGTTGCAAGATTGGTTGTAAGTTAGAATATTAAAATTAAAATGGTTGTTTATTGTACTGTGTGTATGAATAATAGTAGAAAAAACAAAAATATATCATACTTTAACTATCCCAAGGAGTACAATAGGTAAGTAAATATTTGACTATTACTTTTGCAAGTAAGTACCTATATTTTATTGTATGATCCTTTTTTTTTAATAAGAAGAGGATACTACTCGGTGTGTTTTTACCCGACTGCGGCGAAGCCCAAAAGGAGGGTTATGTGTTTGACCTGTATGTATGTAATGTCTGTTTCTATGTTCCCTCGTAACTAAGGAGTTAAGGAGCCCGGTAAGCCGAAGATTATCGAGTTACGACAAGGACAGAAAAAGAAAGTATGTATGGGAGAACAAGATAGAATGAGTAATGGTCTATATCGTATTTGGTACCAACTAGTTTTTTTATTTTGTTGACTTATTTACATTTTTTTATTATACTCCCCCTGCATTTTATGCTTCAATTTATTTTCGGCTTTCTTGTCATGGGTGTCATTTTCGTGGTTTTTGGGGTCGCTTATAACGAAACTGAGGTCAAAATGAAAATCCAAGATGGCGCCGACGGAAATTTTCGGTTTTGTCGTCATGGGTGTCATTTTCGTGGTTTTCGGGGTCGCTGATAACAAAATGAGGTTAAAATGAAAATTCGATGGCACCAACATTTTTTTTTTGTTTTTTTCGTCATGGGTATCATTTTCATGGTTTTCGGGGTCACTGATAACGAAAATAAGGTCAAAATAAACAGAGATAAAAAACTAAAAAAAATGTAATTCTCATTTTTTTTCTTCGGGTTCCCCTGACTGAATTTTCACCCTTCGCCACTGGACTGTATCATACTCAATAATTAAACTGTATAACAAATGTTTTGTTTAATTTGTCTTAACATATTGTGACAACCCTACCAAAATAGGTAACAATTTTGAACGTTCTTTAGAAGCTTTAACTCTGTTCCGTTTACTTACTCATGTGTTGCTAGTTCTTTTAACCCGTTTGCGGTCAGTGGATACGAAACGGGGCACTATGAAAAAAAGACTTAGAAAAATTTCACCAAAATCCAACGCCTAATCAAGCCTTCGGGGCCCGGTGGGATGTAGGAGTAGTAGGGTGGGGATACACCTCAAGGTTATTGACTTCGAGGTCAAGGTCAAAATTCCAAAAGTCGAACTCCGCAATTATCACTTAACTTGACCTCATGATCATTGACCTTGACCTCATGGTCATTGACCTTGAAGTCAAGGTCAAATTTCTGAAGGTCAAAATAAGCTATTCTCCTGAAGTTGCCAAACTTGACGTCACTGTCTTTGACCTTGAGGTCAAGGTCAAAATTCCTAAAGTAAAAATCCGCGATTCTCCTAAGGTCACTGACCTTGTCCTCATGGTCCTTGACCTTGAGATCAAGGTTGAAATTCCGAAAACCAAAATCCGTGATTCTCAGGAGCAGTTATAGATCAATATTCATGGTGTCCTTGAGGTCAAGGTCAAATGACATAAGGGTCAAGGTCAAGTGATTCCGGAGGTTACATCGACGGAGCCCCGCTTGCCGGGGCTCCTACTTCTGGGTGGTTTAGAAAAAAATAACCACGAAATAATCAACTCAAACTAACATCACCAATTTGTAGGCTTACTATAAAATAACAGCATATACCTAAACAATCACATGATCACAAATGTTTAATTGTGAAATAAATCCGAACGATGTTAAAAAGGTAATGGTTTATCCTGCAGTATCTTGTATTTAACAACTCATGCATTATCAAGTTAAGGCGAGGTTACCCCGAGCGCCGTATGCATTAATCGCTTACCCCAGGCCCCGCACGGAGAGGCGATACGTAACAAATTACGCGGCGCGAAAATGCGCGCGCTTAGCGCACTGGTCATGAGTTCACGAACTCGGATAGGTAGTAAGTTGCGTTACAGAGTAGAGCGATGCAGTAAATCAACTTGAATTGATAAGTATAGTTACGTTCATTTTGTTTTTCTAGAAAGTAGTGGTTATAGATAGATTAGGAACCTACGTATTGTATGAACGTGAACCTAATTACTAATAATTAAAATAAGCATATATAATTAAAATTATGTGGGTATACTTATTTATTTTTGTGAATTGGGTAAATTTAAAATCTCATAGACACTAACATCATGAATACGGGTATGATTCAAAACTACACGCCACGCACCATTCGGTTTTCTATATTTTAATGCTTTACTTTTTTTCGGTTTTGTTATCATGGGTGTCATTTTCGTGGTTTTTGGGGTCACTGATAACTAAAATTAGGTCAAAATGAAAATCCAAGATGGCGCCGACGAAAATTTGCGAGTTTTTCTTCATAAGTGTCATTTTCGTGGTTTCTGGGGTCGCTGATAACTAAAATTAAGTCAAAATGAAAATCCAAGATGGCGCCGACGAAAATTTTCGGTTTTATCGTCATGGGTGTCATTTTCATGGTTCCCGAGGTCGCTGATAACGATAATGAGGTTAAAATGAAAATCCAAGATGGCGTCGACGAAAATTTTCGGTTTTATCGTCATGGGTGTCATTTTCATGGTTTCGAGGTCGCTGATGACGAAAATGAGGTCAAAATGAAAAACCAAGATGGCGCCGACGAAAATTCTCGGTTTTATCGTCATGGGTGTCATTTTCATGGTTTTCGAGGTCGCTGATAACGAAAATGAGATCAAAATGAAAATCCAAGATGGCGCCGAAAAAAATTTTCGGTTTTTTCATCATGGGTGTCTTTCTCATGGTTTTCGAGGTCGCTGATAACAAAACTGAGATCAAAATGAAAATCCAAGATGGCGCCGATGAAAATTTTCGGTTTTATCGTCATGGGTGTCATTTTCATGGTTTTCGAGGTCGCTGATAACGAAAATGAGGTCAAAATGAAAATCCAAGATGGCGCCGACGAAAATTTTCGGTTTTTTCATCATGGGTTTCATTTTCGTGGTTTTCGAGGTCGTTGATAACGAAAATAAGTTCAAAATTAACATAGAAACAAAACTTAAAAAAATACAAATAAAAAAGTTTCATTGGCGCCATCTTGGATTTTCATTTTGACCTCTTTTACGTTATCAGCAACCTCGAAAACCATGAAAATGACACCCATGATGAAAAAACCGAAAATTTTCGTCGGCGCCATCTTGGATTTTCATTTTGACCTCATTTTCGTTATCAGCGACCTCGAAAACCATGAAAATGACACCCATGACGATAAAACCGAAAATTTTCATCGGCGCCATCTTGGATTTTCATTTTGATCTCAGTTTTGTTATCAGCGACCTCGAAAACCATGAGAAAGACACCCATGATGAAAAAACCGAAAATTTTTTTCGGCGCCATCTTGGATTTTCATTTTGATCTCATTTTCGTTATCAGCGACCTCGAAAACCATGAAAATGACACCCATGACGATAAAGCCGAAAATTATCGTCGGCGCCATCTTGGATTTTGATATTGACCTCATTTTCGTTATCAGCGACCTCGAAAACCATGAAAATGACACCCATGACGATAAAACCGAAAATTTTCGTCGGCGCCATCTTGGATTTTCATTTTGACCTCAGTTTCGTTATCAGCGACCTCGAAAACCATGAAAATGACACCCATGACGACAAAACCGAAAATTTTCGTCGGCGCCATCATGGATTTTCATTTTGACCTCAGTTTCGTTATCAGCGACCTCGAAAACCATGAAAATGACACCCATGACGACAAAACCGAAAATTTTCGTCGGCGCCATCTTGGATTTTCATTTTGACTTCAGTTTCGTTATCAGCGACCTCGAAAACCATGAAAATGACACCCATGACGATAAAACCGAAAATTTTCGTCGGCGCCATCTTGGATTTTCATTTTGACCTCATTTTCGTTATCAGCGACCTCGGAAACCATGAAAATGACACCCATGACGATAAAACCGAAAATTTTCGTCGGCGCCATCTTGGATTTTCATTTTGACCTCAGTTTCGTTATCTGCGACCTCGAAAACCATGAAAAAGACACCCATGATGAAAAAACCAAAAATTTTCGTCGGCGCCATCTTGGATTTTCATTTTGACTTCAGTTTCGTTATCAGCGACCTCGAAAACCATGAAAATGACACCCATGACGACAAAATCGAAAATTTTCGTCGGCGCCATCTTGGATTTTCATTTTGACCTCATTTTCGTTATCAGCGACCTCGAAAACCATGAAAATGACACCCATGACGACAAAACCGAAAATTTTCGTCGGCGCCATCTTGGATTTTCATGTTGACCTCATTTTCGTTATCAGCGACCTCGAAAACCATGAAAATGACACCCATGACGATAAAGCCGAAAATTATCGTCGGCGCCATCTTGGATTTTGATATTGACCTCATTTTCGTTATCAGCGACCTCGAAAACCATGAAAATGACACCCATGACGATAAAACCGAAAATTTTCGTCGGCGCCATCTTGGATTTTCATTTTGACCTCAGTTTCGTTATCAGCGACCTCGAAAACCATGAAAATGACACCCATGACGACAAAACCGAAAATTTTCGTCGGCGCCATCTTGGATTTTCATTTTGACTTCAGTTTCGTTATCAGCGACCTCGAAAACCATGAAAATGACACTCATGACGATAAAACCGAAAATTTTCGTCGGCGCCATCTTGGATTTTCATTTTGACCTCATTTTCGTTATCAGCGACCTCGGAAACCATGAAAATGACACCCATGACGATAAAACCGAAAATTTTCGTCGGCGCCATCTTGGATTTTCATTTTGACCTCAGTTTCGTTATCTGCGACCTCGAAAACCATGAAAAAGACACCCATGATGAAAAGACCAAAAATTTTCGTCGGCGCCATCTTGGATTTTCATTTTGACCTCAGTTTCGTTATCAGCGACCTCGAAAACCATAAAAATGACACCCATGACGATAAAACCAAAAATTTTCGTCGGCGCTATCTTGGATTTTCATTTTGACCTCATTTTCGATATCAGCGACCTCGGAAACCATGAAAATGACACCCATGACGATAAAATCGAAAATTTTCGTCGGCGCCATCTTGGATTTTCATTTTGACCTCAGTTTCGTTATCAGCGACCTCGGAAACCATGAAAATGACACCCATGACAATCAAACCGAAAATTTTCGTCGGCGCCATCTTGGATTTTCATTTTGACCTAATTTTAGTTATCAGCGACCCCAAAAACCACGGAAATGACACTAATGAAGAAAAACTTGAAAATTTTCGTCGGCGCCATCTTGGATTTTCACTTTGACCTAATTTTAGTTATCAGTGACCCCAAAAACCACGAAAATGCCAACGAAACCAAAAAAAAAAGTAAAGCATAAAATGCAGATGAATTAAAAAAAAAAAAGTGATTTTATCTTAATTATGTAAATAAGTCAACAAAATAAAAAAACTAGTTAGTACCAAAAAATACTATAATATTACTCATTCTATCTCGTTCTCCCCTACATACTTTCTTTTTCTACCCCTGTCGTAACTCGAATAATCTTTGGCTTACCGGACAAATAAACCTAGGCTCGGTGTTTACTCAGTATTATTTTTACAAACTATTTTTGGCTCAGTTCGAAACAGAACTTAGCGGGGGTGGGGTGGCGGGTTCGAAAATTTGGCACACGTCCGACCTCCAACGCGTTCCGCTCGGGACTAAGCACGCGGTGCGAGCGCATGAAATGACGAAAACAGTTAATTTTGGAAATGGTGGTTTAGGTTTTTTTAATATTTCAAATTATGGTTACCGACGCACCTCACATTTTTTACGACCTTTTTTATGGTATAAGTTTGATTGTTCAACGTCTAATAACACTCAAATGAAATGATAATTGAGACCATAATTTAGCTTGTCTTTGCGATTTAATTGAATGCAGTAAAGTGCAAGTAATCGTGTATCGCATTACCGACGTATCTAGATCAAAGTGTGAACTAAGCAATATGTTTTTTTCAGAATTTAATTATGTGCTATCTACGAATAAAACACAATCAAAAACGTCGTTTATCAGGGTAACCTCGCCTTAAAAAACTCGCGCATAACATGTTTAGCGACTTACGGCAAAATGATAGTTACCGACTTATGCTGTAATGATGTTTAGCGACTTATAACATATTAATGCTTAGGGTTTTTGTAACATTGAAATGATAACCTTATTGTGTACTCTGTTCTGGTAAGTGATTTATGGTCCGTTTTAGTGTTCAGGTATTTTGTAAATTAGTATCTGTTCATCGACTTTTGTTGTTGACTGTACCATGTTTAGCTTTTGAGTAGCATTTCTTATTGTTTTGTAATGGAATGATTTTTGTGACGGGCTTCTAGTGGTTGAGAAATTACGTCGCTTGGTACAGAATTGATTAGTGCAAGCTTAACTTTAGCCTCCAAGCAATTATGCTCGAATTGCTTCTCAGTAGACGATTTATAAAGATTTTATATTTTGCCATACGGTCCTTCCTTATAATATAGACCAATCACATCCATCCATTTACGGCATGTCATCTCTGCAAACGTAACCGTCTCCGAAACTAAAGACTCATTGCGTGTCCTTTACGTTATTAAACCCGGACCTAAACCTTGAGCTATTAGCCAAGAAAACGAGACGAACAAGACAAATCGACACAAAAGGGTCGTCTGACAAGAACTCGTAAAGTTACACAAACATAAATGAGTAAGCACTCTCCTTTACAAAAATTTCATAACACGATCTCAACAGTTAACAAACTTACTACATTATTCAACACACGTCCTGCCCCGCCGCAATTACACGAAATAATGAGCTTTCTGTATGACGAGCGTGTGTTGCCTGTTTAAAAAACAAAATTTTTAGGGTTCCGTACCCGAAGGGTAACTTACGGGACCCCATTGATTTTTTGATGCACGTCATGTCCCTGCGACAAATAAATATTTTTTCGTTCTTTCTTTCTATTACTAAGCTTCCGCTGTCCGTCCGTCTGTCTGTTTGTCAGCGAACTCTATCTCATGATCCGTAATAGTTAACAGTTGAAATTTTCACTGAATATGTATTTCGGTAGCCGCTATAAGAACTGAAATGAAAGAAAATTTAAAGGGGGCTCCCCTCCTACTATGATACGGAACCCTTCCTGCGCGAAGCCGGTTTTTTAAACAAAATTTAGAGATATTTTTGAGATTCTATTTTTGGATTTTGCGTGTATAATTGCAAGGCTAAATTTATTTGAATTTTGTTTTGTTTTTAAAATGATGTGCTAATTGAAAGGTTAATGTAATCGTTGATTTCCATAATAAGGAAGTACGGCAATGGCATCCATCTTTTAAGAGCATAGTTATTACTATGCACAAGTTACCTAAAACTATTGCAAAATATTTCACTGAACTTCTGTTTTTTTAAACAAACAATAATAACATGAATCTTTTGTTAAAATATTTTATGTATATGTCGGATCCTGATGAGTATGCACTTAAAATTAAACACAAGCTCCTTTGTTAGGCGTTGTGCGGACTCATGGTGAAAGATGGAGAAACATGGTGTCGGACGCGGACAATAGTCCTATGGACCGACAGTGATCGTTCGGGCGTGCTCGGGACACATACTGGTCTAGGAACTGCTCTGTGTTTCCTTTTAAGTTCAGAGTATTTAGTTAGTACAGTAGTCTTATTAATTGACTCTGTAACAATAAACTGTGTACAAGTTAAAGGAGCTATTTCTCTCGTTTACCCGCATCCCATTCTATGCCCACAACTGTTTGACACTATGTATGTCACTTAGTACGACCTGGCCAGGGCCCTATGTACCAGGATGCGACATATAAATTTCCGAAATAAATTATCTCACACCGTTATGTTTTTATAGTAAATGCTAATGAAGTTTTACATCGTAGGGATGTTTTCCTTCTAAATGGCTTCTAGGGATAAAATTTACATCTGTCGGACGTGGCCATTGCAATTATTCAACTGCTATTATCTGTATAAGCTTATGTTGTCCATTTACGAGTAAAAACAGTTCCAAACATGAGAAGCATCGATATCACAAATAAATAAAATTGAGGTGTCTGTTTGTAATATCAAAATAACTGCTTTTTACTAAATGCATATGAAAATAAGTATTTACGGCACTTATAATAAAAACACTTTTTTTTTGTCAGTCTGTTGTTTGTTCCGGCTAATGTCCGAAACGGCGGGACCGATTTTGACTGGGACTTTTACTGGCAGATAAAATACGCGCTTTGACGTGGAATTGCGGACACCAGCCCGTTATACAATACAATACTAGCAGATAGCTGATGTAATGAGGTCTAACTTAGGCTACTTTTATTTTAGAAAAATAAATAGGGTTCCGTGCAAAAAAATTAAAAACCTTAAAATTGTTAACAAAATACGATTAAAAAAGGGAAGTAACATTTTTTTATAATAATTTCACGCGAATGAAGGTCCCGGGCAACAGCTATGTACGGTTCACGTACAGGCAGGTAGATTAGCACCCAACATAACTTGTGTGTAACTTAACAATAAACTTGGGATCGTGAAGTCTGTGGTTTTCGTCAACTCACCTACACCGCAACTCTACTTTCTGAGCCGTAGAAGCTAGTTATAAATAATACCTTCTTTTCTTGTTGACAGGTAAAACTCTATTAGCACAAACGATAGCGCAATGCCTGGACGTGCCGTTCGCGATCTGCGACTGCACGACGCTAACGCAGGCTGGCTACGTCGGCGAGGACATCGAGAGTGTCATCGCTAAGTTGCTACAGGACGCCAACTTTAAGTGAGTTACAAATATCGGGAGATATCATGAGGCCAAAACCTATGGTCACACCACAACATCACATACTACGCACGAAACGCAACACGTGTCGAGAATATAATATTTGCACAGCATATTGCGTTTGCAACATACAACATGTTGCACTATAGGCATCGCCCTTCCTGCGTGTGCATACGTATGTTACGGGCGGAAGGGAGATTCTGCATTCTGCATCCTTTCTTGCATCTAGTTTTTGGCTGAATTAAAAATAAATGTTAAAATAGCATAATATTTAAAAAATTAAATAAATTATAAAAAACAATCGACAGTTCATTTTTAAGCTTCAAAAAAAAGATAATGTAAAAACAATTTTGTAACTAAGACGAGTTATGTTGAAGTACGAATCACGGTGTTTTTTCTATATTTGTGTGTCTTACTTGACATGGTGTTTTAAAGTAAACAGGCAGTAGTAATAACTTAAATTGCTTTTGTTTACAGCGTTGAGCGAGCGCAGACAGGCATCGTGTTCCTAGACGAGGTGGATAAGATCGGTGCAGTGCCGGGCATACATCAACTTAGAGACGTCGGAGGTAAGCATTTTATAAAAGTTTGCTCCAATATTTGCCAGAAACAACGATTGATATCCGTGTCGGTGTGCAGGCGAGGGCGTGCAGCAAGGCATGCTGAAGATGCTGGAGGGCGCCGTGGTGTCGGTGCCGGAGCGCAACTCGCGCAAGCTGCGCGGCGACGCCGTGCAGGTGGACACCACTAACATCCTGTTCGTGGCCAGCGGCGCGTACAACGGGCTGGACCGCCTGGTGCAGCGCCGCAACAACGAGAAGTACCTCGGCTTCGGCGCCTGGGACCCGCGCGCCGGCCGCCGCGCCGCGCTGCAGGCGGCCGCCGACGACGCCTCGCCGCTGGACTCCGCCTGCGCAGAGAACGACGAGCGCGACGCCTGGCTGCGCAAGGTGCAGGCGCGCGACCTCATCGACTTCGGCATGATACCGGTAATATACTGTTATTCGTTATCCCTTCCCACGCCGATAGAAGCGAGTATTCCAACATCTTATCGATAACCAATTAATCGTTACATTCGTCCCATACTTCTAAATGAAATATCAATCGTAACTAGACATCGAATATTCGGATGCATTATGTATTTACCTAAAGTTTAAGTGTTGACTAGTATGAACAGCGCGTCAATACGAGAATAGACACGGTTTATTTAAATAAATTATTATTTTCTCATTTTATTGTTATAACTTATGCCCAGTTACCAATTATATTAACCATTTTATTCTTTTCAATATTTTAGCAACAAAATTGAAATTCAAATAGTCGTAAACTTTTTTTAACTTGATATTTTTAACAAATTTCTTACCTGGTTTTAAATAAATATTATAAATAAATATTCATTATGCTTTAAGCACTACAATATATACTGAAAAATTATGAAATTCCGCGATCCTAGATAAAAATTGTCATTTAAAGAAGCCGCTTCCATACTTTTGTTCCCTTTGCCAGGCAAAAATGTACTTTAGGTAAATATGCATCCGAATATCCGATCCCCACTCATAACATCATCATAATATGGTCTTTATTAGCAAAGTACAAGTTTGACACATTAAAGTACACATAAAAAGGGGAAAGTACAGCCGATACAAAATTTGAGCCCTGACTCCTAAACTACCATTATTTTATTTAATGTGACACTTTTTCCTATTAGACTCTCATTAAACAACAGTTACAAAGTGGTCGAATTTGGCCGACGGTGGCGTGTTGGGCACGTCTTCATTTGTCGGTAATATCTGACTGGCGTTCAAAAGGTTAACCACAACAATTGGTACTTCAAGCCTGACCAGATGATAAAAACATAACAATCCACTTCATCATCTGCCTAGCCTTTTCTCAAGCATGTTGGGGTCGGCAGTCTAACAATTAGTAATAATACGATACCTCTTGGTAAGACTGGTTTTCAGACTTTTTTACCACCTGTAACGACTGTCAAAGATCTACAAATGACAGCCGGGATCAACGGCTTAACGTACTTTCCGAGGCACGGAGGAAACTCGGTATGTAATGAGTGGTCATCCATCCACAGACCAACCTAGACAAGCACGGCTTAATCTAAAGATCGACCCGAGCGGCTGTTATTATTTAGCCACGAGCTCCTCAACAATCCAGTATTAACTCCAAATTGTTTTATTTCGCAGGAGTTCGTGGGCAGATTCCCCGTGCTAGTACCTTTCCATAGTCTGAATCAAGAACTACTCGTACGGATACTAACAGAGCCTAAAAATGCTATGGTGAGTTAAAAACAGTTTAACAGAGGACACAATTGTGCAAAAAACTGCAAATTTAATGATTTCGAACATGTATCAATTTACAACTTTGTTATACTAAACATCAACATGAAAGTTAATAAAAACCGGCCAAGCGCGAGCCGGACTCGCGCGTGAAGGGTGCCGTAGCAGCGTAGTAGGGGAGCCTTTCATTTTTAATTCATTTTTAATATTTGTTGATAAAGCGGCAACAGAATACACAGTCTGTGAAAATATAATTGTCTACCTATGCTCCGCAGTCCGGACGGACGGACAGCGGAGGTTTAGTATTAGCGTCCCGTTGGTCACCCTTCGGGTACGGAATTCAAAATTGACTACATTTTAATACCTACTTACACAGTGCTCTACTATTCTTGTACCACGCGTACTAACCAAAGTCTCAGAGAGATCTCAGAGATTTCAGAACAAAGAAGTGTTTCTTTTCGTTCTGAAGTCCAGACGAATTTTATTCATCGCGACCACTCGTTCGGCTGCATCGAAGAAATGATCGGCCGGCGGGTTCATCTGTTCGGCAAACCCGAACGCGTGTTCACGCAAAATTCTCTCAACCAAAGAGGTTTCTACTCTGACATATTAGTCACCCACGCCGCCTTGTTCCAGGTATCTCAATACAAGCTCCTGTTCGCGATGGACAAGTGCGAGCTCTCGTTCAGCGAAGACGCGCTGAAGGCCGTGGCCGCGCTCGCCATGGAGCGCAAGACCGGCGCCAGGGGACTCCGGGCTATCATGGTAACTCACTATTAGCGCTTACTAGCGGTTTCGCTGTCCGTAGACTATGACACCTTTGCCACCGCAAACGATGAGCAGGTAGAGCAATTAAAAACCGGCCAGGTGCGAGTCGTACTCACACGCTCACAGGGTTTCGTAGCACCAAACAATATAATAAAAATATTTTGAAGGCTCATTCATATGTGTATTACATTCAACAGCAAAACTAAATTTGTTTTTCGTAGTATGTTAATGAAAAACAAAGTTACTGCTGCAGTTTGATGAAATAATCCCATATCTCAAAAACTGAACATCAATTTTCGTTGTTTGTTTTACGTTCTACAATCCAACTTTTTTTCAGAGTTTTGCTCCTCTTACCTATATAAGGGTTCCGTTTTTTGCCATTCGGCTATGGGACCTTAAAAACAATTAAATAAATTCAAAAAAGAGCGCGGACCACCATGTATCCGGCAGTAAAAAAAAATTTCGTCGGCTGAAAATTACACGGTTATTCATTTTCTAGAATTTTATTAAAAGTAAGTATCCCATTTCAGTCTCCGGCTCATAAGCTCGACAACTACTACTGTTCCGGAATCCTTCTAATTTTGTCATGTCCTTTTTTCAGTAATCACACAGGCGTGTTAACTTGCTAGATCGATTAAAATAAAATAAAAACCCGGCCAAGTTGGAAAACGCACAGTGAAGGGTCCTGTAGTCGGGTTAAGTAATTAAATATTTTATCCCAAAAACAAACTTAAAGTTTGCAGTTGAAAAACGTGTTGGTGTTATTCAAGTATATTTAAAAAAAAGTATGGACACTCTTTTAAAATCCAATTTGGTATTACAAAGTGCTGGGTACATTCTTTTTGCTACCGTGTGAGAACAATGGAAACAACTCTGCCTGCTGATTCTCTGTTGCTTTAGCCACCAAAATCTGGGACTTTTTCGTCATATGTATAACAAAAACGCTAGAAGCGTTTTTGTTAAACCGTTATATATGATAGACCGTAGTTCCTCTAGAGAAGTGTACGGTCCGAGCGTGTGTGTTCAGGTGATAGACTCTCCAAGTTTCTCGCCCACCCACAGGTCTCACCCTATGGCGGCTGGAGGTTATTGTGCAAGATTTCGTGCTACAGCTAAGTTTCATATTTATATGAAAAAACCTATTTACCTACGCCTCAATGGCTAGTAGTAAACGAAATAGCATATAATGTTCCCACTGAAATGGACCGTTATTCACCACGTGGACCCAGAGATGCGGTTTCTTCACAATGTTTTCCTTTACCTTTTTTAAAGCAGTGTTGATTAAATGATTGACAAGTAATAACGTGCGTGCCTGTGTTCGAACCCACTACTATCTCACCACTACCCAATGGCACACAAAGTAGATAGCAAGTCATTGCCACTACACTCACTTCTCATTATTTTTAATTCCAGTAGTTAACCTTTTAAAAAATGCCATGAAATCTTAAATCAGTAATTATTTATAAATCAACCTGTCTCAGTCCACTGCTGAACATGTTGGCTGGTCTCTTCCATTTTGCGGCTCAATACTCTGTCTTCCATCATCCGTGTGTAGCCTGACCCCGCCACCTTTGTAAGGTCGTCGGCACAACTGACTGCAGCTGGCATCTAGATTAAATTTTGTATCTACGGATCGGAGGATCGATAGGATCGTTTCCATACATTTGAGCAGCAGCACCGAGTCTTGTATTACATAATGTTTTGTTGTGGGCTTCGAACTTGCGTACAAAACGGCACCTCAAGGCTATTTACCGTTTAGGAGTTCCCACGTGCGAAGACAATCTTGTCAGCAGCACTCAGTTTGGGTATTACAGAATGGATAGTTGAGAGCACTGAACGTGTATTTAAAACGGCACCTCAGTGCTATTAACCGTTCAGGAGTTCCGAGTAAGGAGACGATCCTGGGCAGCAGCACCGAGTCAGTACAGTCATTCGGTACTTCATAATTTATTCTTATGAGCTTTGAAGTAGTATAAAGGGTGTAAATAGAACCTTAATATAAACGAAAGGCACTTGTTCTCCCTCTCTTTGCGATCATTTTTTAGTTCTAGACCATACCTGGGAACCTTCTAGTTACCGAGATATTGGGGGTCAAAGTACCAACTGTTTCACATTTTTTTTTAAAATACATATTTTTAATATATGATTTTTAGTTTACACACCTCCACGACCCCCGTACTATTCAATCCATCCATCAGCACAATGCTTTGAGTGCTTTCCATCGAGTCCTACCGTAAAACGTGATTTTTCGCCCCAAAAAGAAAAGTCGATTCCCAGCAATAATTTTTGCTTAAAGTTACTTAGTTTGATGTACAGAATGCTTGGTTGACGGCTATGTGAAGGGAATGTTTACACCCTGTATAAATGTCTATGTATGGTAAATACAATGATTAAGTTCAGGCAATAGTGATAATACAATAAGTGATGTATCTTGTTTATTAAATTGATTAGCGTCATGGTATCTTCTAATAAAATGTTATAATTTATTATTGATTAGACCTATACTTTAAAAGTGCTACAACATTGGGCCCAAGGTCTATATACATTGCCCCTTCTTCTTTGTCGTCTTCATCATCATCACATTCTCCTGTAGGTCCTATTAGTGGTGGTACTTTTACTTTCATAAAAGCTTGGCTTGCCTTTAAAACCTACTATTCTTTAAAATTTAAGATTTCTGACAACCTGTTTGCCTTATTTGCTTGCTTTAGCCTACCGTAATATTGACCCATAGGCACTCCACTGTGTCCTATCGCAATTTATTTGGAGTCGATGCGGAGTGTGTTCTTTTTCCATACTTCTTTCTCTATTGCTTGTAATCTTGGAAAAAAATTGTCCCAAAAGAAATTATGGCAGTTACGATCGATTTTTACACTTGTGGAGATCGTCGTAATTTCGATCTGATGTGTTGTTGGTAATTCAAAAAGCATTTCAGCCCCCGTATTCACAAACGATTCGGAAAGTCGTATATCTGTCTCGCTCGCTTTCGTTATGTCAAAAAAAGATACGACATACGACTTGCCAAATCGAAATCGAATCGATGTTTTTGTGAATACGGGGGCAGGTGTAACCTTGCTCCGTCGCTCGGCAGGTATGTCACTCAAAGAAAGTCACCGCTGTAATCATTATACTTGCAGGCTAAACGGTCGACAGACACTTAAAAGGAAATATTTCAAGTATCTACAGCACTCTTCTCCCACAGGAAAACCTACTCCTGGAAGTAATGTTCGAGATCCCCGGGTCGGACATCGCCAGCGTGCACATCCACGAGGGCTGCGTGTCGTCGGCCGAGCCGCCGCAGACAGCGCGGCGCCGCGAGCCCAGCGACGCGCGCGCTCCGGCGCACGACCTGGACGACTGGCCCTCGGTGCGCCTGCACAATTGTACGTAGCTAGACTAGCTAGAGTAGCCAGAGCAGCTACAGTAGCTAGAGTCGCTAGCCATCTCGCCAATATTATAACACTTTCAGGTTGCATATCGATGATTCATTGATATGCGGCCGCGACTAACATGTATTTACACAATTTTTATCAATAGAATCATTCATACAATTCTCTAAGTTTGAGATGACCCAAAATGTCATGATTTCGTGAAAACCGTGTGTTGTCAGCTACCATAATGCTGAAATGCCGACCAGGATATTTTTAATAGAAGTTGAGTAGACCGTCGAAGATGATGTGGTTAATGATACATCTCTCAAGGGCTTCTGGGTTTATGAATAAAGATTTTTTTCGTAGAAGCCAGGTTTTGAAAAGAAATTTTTAATCGCCAGTTTTTTGGCGCAAACACAAGTCAATTTTAACATCTACTTAGCAGGAACGTAGACAGGATTTAAATTTGGGGGAGGGGGGCATGAACAGTGCCAGCCTGGGGCTACTAAAAGAAATGGGGCTAAAAAATGACAACCGTAACTCAACCAATCTATAAAAATAAATAAAATTGAAGTGTCGGTTTGTAATTTCAAAATAACAGCTTTTTAACTGAATGCACATGAAATAATAATATACTGTACTTAGGGGCCGTTCAAGTATTAGGTACGTAAGCACTACGGGGGGGTGGGGGGGGTCTTTGTTTTGCTTATTTTGGACGACATGGGGGGTAGGGGAGTCTAGATGATGATTACGTCATCGGTAGTAATTTACTTTTTTACACGAATGGCAACCCTCACATTGTCTATGCTTGAAAACGAAACGCATTTTCGGGGATTCCCGCAAATAATGCATACGTTTAGGCACTCGCTTTAGAACCGATTAGAGGAATTAACTAAATATTTTTGTCCCTTACTCTATGTTGAATACTGTATCAGTAAAATCTAATCTCTATCCTAAATCTATTTTCATATTTTTAAAATTATAATTTTACCATTATAATTACAATTAAAAAAAAAAATACGTTTATAATTGAAAAATGTTTACGTAAGCATGGGGGGAGGGGGTAAGAGCTTTGCTTACTTTTTCTGACAAGGGAGGGTAAATAATTGTAATAAATCTGCTTACGTAATATTTGAACGGCCCCTTATAACAAAAAGAATCAGTGCGAAATCCTTACATTAATTTGTACAGAAAAGAGAGTTTATTTAATTAGAGGATTCAAAATATTTTCCAATGTTGAGAATACATTACCAGGAGTAGATTGCCATATGTACTTATCATATTTTTAAAACCCCCGCATAATTAAAATATTACGAAATTAAAGTATCAGTGGTTCGTTTCATCTTGTGGTCCATTGACGTTAACGGATCTATCAAACTGACCGACAAGTGATGTGACTACCTACAGTAATCTGGCGCATAAAATGGCCACCATTTTCATTCATATCTTTTAGCGCGTAAGTGCGCAACCGTTTGACAGCAGATCTACCAGAAAACATGGCGACGCGGTCACGCATTGTTGAGCTTATGACGTCACACAAAAGTTTGTCAAAATAAGCACTTGACAAAATGTAGTTGTCACACTTTTCCTATGCAGCTACTCTTTATTATAAAGAAACAAAACTGTTTTTCACATGTGTGTGTCGATATTATAAATCCTTTCATAACTATTCTTTCTATAGTAAAATATGCCGTCTCCATACTTTTCTGGCGGGTCTTACACCGACAGCCCCCGTTTCGTTTTGAAATAATGAGCTCCTCGTTAAAGTATTTACTTTTAACATTATATTTTTATTGCAGGGTTCTAAAAATATTTTGCCTGAAGATACTCTTTAGGCACCCAAGAGTACAAGAATTAGAATTTCAACTTCTCTAAACATTTTTATTTTTTGTACAAATTTTGCCCTGATTCTTTGTTCCGGCTAATCTCCGAAACGGCTTGACCGGTTTTAACGGGTTTTTACTGGCAGATAGCTGATGTCATAAGGAGAAAGTTACTTTAATTTTAGAAAAAGGATTAGGGTTCAGTACAACAAAATCCGATTCAAATAGAGAAGTAATACATTTATAATAATTTCACGGGAACGAAAGTCACAGGCAACAACTAGTTATCAATAAATAACATACTAAGCTGCAATCCTCGAAAACATAAGAAAATTGGAAATACGCGTGATACTCTGACTTTAAGGCGTGGTTACCCAGATAAACGTCATTTTATATTGTGTTTTATTCCTATAAAGCACGGATTTAAGAAAAACCATATTACATCATTTCACATTTCGATCTAGATATTAGATATTATTGGCATGAGGCCATGCGATACACGATTACTTGCACTTTACTGCATCCAATTAAATCGCAAAGACAAGTCTAAATGGTGGTTTAATTAATAATTCTTTTGAGTTATATTAGGCTTTTATCAATAAAACTTATACATCATCACTAACAGGACTATTGTAGCCAATAAGCCTGATATAGTGGTGGAGAATCGAACAGAGCGGCGCGCAATGATTGTTGACATAACGGTCCCGCATGATGAGAACCTCGTGCAAGCCAAGAAAGATAAGCAAATCAAGTATCTTGACTTGGCTCGCGAGGTTGTCGACATGTGGGATGTGAACTCAGCGATCAGTGTGCCGATAGTTGTATCAGCCCATTGGTTTAATTGCTAAAAGCCTCGACCAACACCTGAGGGGGCTCTCGTTAGGCAGCTGAATCAAGGGCTTGATTCAGAAAGCGGTACTCCTGGATAGGGCTCGTATTATTAAGAGGTTCCTCTCTCTGGAGTCCTGAACGCCGGTAGCTTGGACCCTGTTCCCGATACCGGTGGGCTACAAGTTTTATATTTTTAAATGTTTTTATATTGTTTTTTCTAAGGAATATTTAAAAATGTAATTAATTTGTATATAAACAAATAAAGGAAACTTATATCATAATGAAGGTCGTAAAAAATGTGACAAAAATCGGCCACCATCATGTGAAATATCAAAATACCTATACCACCATTTCCAAAATCAACTGTTTTCATCATTTCATGCGCTCGCACCGCAGCACGTGTTTTCGTCCCGAGCAGAACGCGTTGGAAGTCGGACGTGTGCCAATTTTGCGAACCCGCCACCCCCGCTAAGTTCTGTTACGAGCTGAGCCAAAAATAGTTTGTAAAAATTATACTAAGTAAACACCGAGCGTAGGTTTATTTGAAATGTCATTTGTTCACAAAAATACAGTACCTAACAGGCAACGTAGTCAGAAGATATAAGATAAGTAGTCCAGTCATATTAGGGTTTCACCTCGGAATGAGAGATAATAAGCTGTAAACTCGTATACTGCTTCATTTTGGTGTTCTAAAAGTTGTCTCAAAAGTTTCATAAAATCTCGCGTCTGCGTCGTAAGTTATTCAAAGTCAAACGTCACAAAAATCAGTTTTTCACGATTATCTCGGTTTCTATAGCTCCAATGATGTTAACTTGTATGATCAAAATTGTAGAGCATAAAATTTGCAACAAATTGTGGCTTGAAAAATTTTTCATATGCCCAACCGTTTTTGAGATAGAGGGCAGAGCCCGCAACGCTCAGCCATAGTCACTGTAATGCAAGGTCAACCGTACTGACGATAGTTGAACGTGACAACGTCATAAGAAAATACTGATGGAATGGTTGCATTTTTCAAAAAATGAATGTGCGTTGAGCAATTCCCACTTCTGAACATTCTACTCGACGAACACTGGTCATGAGTTCGTGAACTCATGACCAGTGCGCTAAGCGCGCGCGTTTTCGCGCCGCGTAATTTGTTACGTATCGCCTCCGTGCGGGGGCTGGGATAAGCGATTAATGCATACGGGTTAACCTCGCCTTAAACAGAACAAAAAAAACTTGAGTTCGGTCTGTAGTGAACACGTAAAAGTTGATTTTTTTCGTTTTTGTTTATGATTACATCGTAATTCAGTTTTCCATACTTAAAGTTATGGCGCCACCGAATTTTCGAACTGTTATAGGTAATATCATCTAGTTACTTTACCATCTCCTTCAATAATAACCTGTAATATGTTAACTTGACTTACCGATACTTAATAATTATGTTGCCCTAATGAAGATGAATTTCTTTTTGTTACTGTTCTGGGTATTTTAAAGGAGTAATATCAACAAATAGTATTTTATTTGAATTATTTTCCAGAATGTTGTTTCTACTGCGGTGTGGCCAAGATAGCAAAACGGGTGTTATTTGTGTGGGTTTTCATTTCCTTATTTTTTTCTTCTTTATTTTGAAATGTTATAAAGTAATTTTATTGAAAGAAATACATGTCATTAACATTCCTACGTATCTAAAAACCTGCCATTTTAGTTTTTAATTTTTAGTACTGATGTAAAACTGTAAGCACGCTTTGCAACAATTAGTCATGGGCCAAGGACCGATTTAGTTGCTTTTACCATAAACGTGCATTTAATAAAAGTTTACGTAAAACATTTTTATAAAAAACATCTTGCTAGATATTCATATATTATTTGATATATTTACGCAAAATACGCGCTTTGGACGTGGAATTACGTACACCAGCCCGATATTTTTATGTTTATGATTTATATTTCTTTTTAATCAATATTGCCCACCTCCTTGGTCTCAACTGTACTTATATTTGATCTTAGTTCTCATTCGTTGCAGAGGCTCAAGGCGACAGCTACGCAACCATCTGTCACTCATTCGTGTGTGCTGTGAGCGGTAACAAGTATGGTGGTTACAACGAACGGACTCGTCAAGTGCTAGTGACGTACCCTCGACTATAGTACGTCTGACTGTATACGTAGCAATTCATATTCAATGTACTTGGCGCCAGTAACAACGCTCACGAATACAATCGAGGGAAGAATTGTTCGTTACTGAAAATGAAAAAAAAAATAATGCGGTCTGTAATGTTGGAAAATTAAAAAAAAAATTAAAAAGTATGTTTTTCTAGTGCTTTTTGTGAAATTTTCAGGAGTCCTGTTTTAAGACTTTGTATGCCTAACATCATTCGTATTTGAGGAGTTTACGTTTACTTATTTTACGGATTTCTGTGTTTTTGTAACTTACTGTCCGTAAATTCAGTATGTTCCGTAATGAAGTCTCTGCTTTGTAGCAATTATATGGCATTAGTAGATACTTGATGTTAGACAAATGTAGTTTTTATGATAAAATAGATATGACCTAGAAAAGAATTTCGTTTTAATGGCCAAGTTAAATTGTAAATGTGAAATTACTTTTTATAACGATAAGTTAACAAATTGTTAACGTATTGACCGCCACGGACGTCAAATAAAAATGCTCACGACGCCTCGGACGGCATGGCACGTCGAAAATAACACTTTTTTTTAAGCGTTTGGCGCAGAGAACACAGATGTTCGTTATCGACGTGGCGGTCAAAAGGTTTATTAGGACTCCAGTAAGCATAGTTCCAGTTAGCATTTCATGAAAAAACGGGACGGTTTTAACTGAAAGTTCACAATACGATGAATAAAAAAAATGTTATAACATCCCTAAAATACAAGAACATAGAAAAACCAATAATCGTATTTGTAATTTTTTTGTTATAACCTAATTTCAGGTCGTACTGGTCTTACTATTAGTTCCTTACTTTAGTTTATGTTGAAGCAAAATTTAAAAAAAATGTTGTATCGTCCACAACCACCATACAACATACTCTTGTGATGTAAATTACTGTACATAGTAATAAATAATAATGATAAATAGAAAACTGTTATTATTAAGGTTTATTAAAAATTAAAAATAGGGTTCATTATTGTACATCCCAGATAAGTTGTAAGTACGAAAAGTCACACAGATGTTGTTAGTTTAAAAATAGATGTTTTTATTTCGGCCGGCAACACTGGTAAGGAATGACGTTTTGACATTTTGTTAATTATTATACATAATTATTTTTTTATTTATAAATGGAACGTTGTGGTGTGATTATAGTAAAAGTGTGAATATTTTTTGTTAAAGAACCTCCAAAAAGATGTGTCTAATATAATTCTGGACTTGTGATAGGATAAATTTTATGGCATGTTGATATAATCACATTGCAACTCGAGTAAAATAGTATAAGCCTATTTTCAATTTAAAATATAAAGAAAACCAAATTCTGATTGTTTTATTTAAAAACTTTATTTTCGTTTTTGTAGAAGAAAACCCTACCTTCATTCTCATCAAAACAATAAGTAGATAACATACATACAATTGATTAGTCCCTTATTCTAAACAGCTTAGAGCATAGCGCATAACACATTTTGAGTAATAAGCTGTTATGAACCAGTGGGACATTTTATAAATACTGACGTAACGTGAGTAGGTTAAACAACATAGTTCCTATTCTTATCTATCGCTTTGTAACTCTCGGTCTTAACAATATCCAGTAGGATGTCCACTATTTTATAAACCTCTTCATAACTCGTATACAAAGCCGTTGGAGTCAATCTGATGATATTGGGATCCCTGAAGTCTGGCACAATCCCACGAGACTTCAACGCGATACTGATCCTGTAACCTTCATCATGTTCTAAGCATACATGACCGCCTCTCTTGCTGTCTTCTCTCAAGTTTCCAACTATAAACCCGTAGTCTGCGAGCTTCGTTTCTATTAGGAACATTAAATAGCCAGTTATGTGTAGGGACTTTTTCCTCATATTCGGGACACCAGCTTCATTGATAACTCTCAAAGCCCCTTCTAAAGACGCCATCGATAAAACATTAGGAGTTCCTATCTGCCATCCATTCGCATCTTGCTGATGATCAAACTCTTGTCTCAATAAAAACTGAGTTTCAATTTTGTTTCCATACCATCCAGCTAGACCCGGCAATCTTGTGTGATGTCTTCTGTTGATGTACAAAGCCGCAGAAGATCCAGGACCTCCGTTTAGATATTTGTAAGTGCACCATATTGCAAAATCAGCGTCGACTTCCTTCAAATTGATTTCTATAGCACCAACACCGTGACAGATATCCCATCCTATAAGAATGCCTCTGTCTTTGGCTGCTTTGGTTATTTTCACCATGTCTAGAACTTGGGCACTTCTGTAGTACACCGTAGGGAGAAACACCAACGCCACATCCTCCGTCATTGCATTTATGATTGCATCTTCATCCATAAACTTCCCATTACTTTTGACGACTTTCACTGCATCGTTGGGTTCGTAACCTTGTAATCTTACTTGGCTATCCACTACGTAGCGATCTGTAGGGAAGTTGATGTCGTCTACCAATATTTTGTATTTGTCTTTAGAGGGTTTATAAAACGTGCTAATACCTTGATGGATGTTGATTGTGGTGCCGCCAAAGATGCATATTTCGTCAGTATCTGCTCCAACTATAGGTGCCATGAGCTTGGATAAATACTTGGAATACAGGTAATATTTGTTGTCGTCGACCATCCAGATTTTGACACCTTCGTCTTTCCACCGTTTCATGACTTCTAACACACACTCTTCGGCGTCCTTAGTGGCGAGTCCCAGGGAGTTCCCACACATGTAGATGTAGCCTTTCTTGAGAAAAAATCGTTGTCTAAAGTGTCCCAGGGGATCATTGTTGTCCAGTGATTTTGGATATTCAGGATCGTCGCGATATGCTGCCTTCATTTTGACCTCCTCGTCTCCTTTGGTAATTTTTCTTTAATGTTGATCAGATATAATCTTCCCGGCAACTTAAGCGGAACAGGGAATAGACATGAAGGCTGCCTTCTCGATGATTTGTTACCCGGATCTCCCGAAATTAAAACTTGTGATTTTGAAACGTGTTAACGGGGCTTAATTTTGGATGTCAAGGGACCACTAATCGGTTTTTATTTATATACTCGAAACCTTTTATTGTTTTGTAGCGTTGATAGCTTATCATTGAGTCCACAACAGGTTTAATGTTGCTGTAAGTGTGCGAATATTGAAGGATCATTATGATTTAGTAGTGTCACCAAATCGTTTATGAAAGTGAGATCAAGATTTGGTAATTGTTAACTAAAATACAAGTAATACTTGAAACAATTGAAAACCTCAAAAACCGGCGTATAGTCAACGTCGTAATTGCTTTACCAGTGACAGCAATAGGGATGTTTCCTGGAAAAATGTAATTAGTCCGTCAGATAAATTTCCAAAAAATATTGGACACGTATTTTTCTTTTTTCACGAAAACTAAAAGTGAAGACAATACAGTGCGTCGAAAAGTCGTGTGACGTCATACTTGTAAGTAAAGCGTACTGACTTTTTACCGAAAAGTGCCGTCACAGGCCCCCACTCATGATCTTTGATGCGTTTTATCTTCGTCAATTTAAATTGATTTGATAAAATAAAACATACGTATCCATTATTTCTCGATAATCTAACTGACGGACTAAATAGAATCATATTTTTTTTACGCAGGAAACATCCCTATTGTCGGTATATTAAAACCGTGACCAAATCGGACTTAAATCAATATTCCTTGTAGGTATTACTCAAGTAATGGTGTCAACCACAAAGCGCAGGCCACACTGCCAGCAAGCGAGCGAGGCGGACGAGGCCCTTTTCATACTTCGCTCGGCTCTTTCGGATAGTTCGCGGTGTTAAACAAAGTATGAAAAGCGGTGAAACAATGCCTCGTCGGCCTCGCTCGCTCGCTAGCTGGCGGTGTGGCCTGCGCTTTAGTTGGTAAATTAATTACTACGTCGACTAAACTCATCATTATGAATAACTTATACTACGGGACCGACCCCGCAATCGCGAAAAGAAATCGACTGTTCCCTGAACCGCCAGATGGCAAATTAGGTATATAATAAGGGCATTACAGTTGGCGCACAGGAGAATAGAAGCATGGAACCAGCCGACTGGTGCTGTGTACCTACGTAGCCAAAGTCCTAATAAGCCGACCATTGAGCATCCAACAGAATATACCTCTTGCACGATTAATTGTACACGGTTGGAGTTTCAACGTTTGCTTCAAGTCAGTCTCTTCTATTTCTCAAATCATAGTCACATGAGCAGAATAATAAAGTACATTCTTATCTTCGATAAGAATAATAAGTGAGGATTATATCATAAAAGTGATAGGTTGATACTGCAACTGCCGAAAATCACTGATTTGTGTATTAAGCTGATTTTAGGCCTAACGTGGTAAAATATTGTCTATGGGTGGGATTTTATATCGTGTGGTATGATTTTGGACTTTACCAAAATATCTAGTAGGAATCTCAACTTTGTTCAAGGGTGTTACCTAATAAATATTGGTCATGTTAACACAGGAGGCACTAAAAACTCAGTTGAAGAGTTCATGGGTAAACCTAAATACCGTTATCATTACCCATATGTATGTATCGCAGACCAACTAGTTAGCCTAGTGGTCGCAAGCCCTACTGCTGCGCATGCTCGGTGGGTTCGATGGCCAGATCGGACAAGGTGTTATTGGGTTTTTTCCATCAAATTGAAATTTTACGGTTAGTAACAGCTCGGATTATGTATCGTGCCCGGATAAGCTCACCAGTGATCTAACGTGATAAAATAAAATACGTAACTAAATTTCTTATAGTCGTTCACTGATACATAGTGTTGTCACTGGCTTGGCCACCATCAGGGATTTTAATTTTGATAACACAAAAAAATTGTCGCTAATTAGTCGAAATTTGTTGGCAAATATCAGAATTTGTCGGTCACTGGTTCAAAAGATATAAGGGTTTATAGGTGGCCGATCTGGAGAGAGTCTCCCCAGCTTGGCCACATTTATATCAGTCTCAAAAACTAGGGCACCTAGCGAAGATCTGTTTTGTTCCAAATTTAACCGCCAATTAGTCGCAATGCGTCGCCAAGTTACAGATTCAGTCGGTGTGTAATTAAAAAGATATTAAAGAATTCAATTTCCCAGTCCAGTTTCTAGAAACTACTTGAAGTATTTTGTACTTGCTTGTACCACTGTATGGGAAAATTGAATTCTTTAATATCTTTTTAATTACGACACAGTTGGGAGTTAGTGCAGTGGCTGCAGCACTACTCGTCGCGGGTTCTCAGCTGTTGTATGGTGCACCAAAAAAACGCGGTCTAAAACTTCTCTACCTTCATCAAATTCGCAATCAGCATACACCCTGTAACCTCGACAATGTGTTGTTGACGACACCTCGACCTTGTCACGATAATCTCACTAATAAACCTTTATAAATAACAAGATTAATTGAATTGTTTATCTATCATTCGATAAAGGCATAGTTTGATAAGTTTCCATTCGTTTTTTAGGTACTTGCTACATACGGAAAGATCAATCACCTAAATTGATGCAAAAATGTTATCTACTTATTGCGAACACGTGAATGTATTAAATCCGGTAACTACTTAAGAGTCCGTGCACAAAATCAACCCATTTTGAACAATTTTGATCACTACTTGTGGGAAACACAAGAAGAATTTGAACTTTCTTTTTTGTTATTATTAGAGTCGAGTTCTTATTCTTGTCGACATCATCATCATCATCATCATTTCAGCCGAAAGACGTCCACTGCTGGACGTAGGCCTCCCCCAAGTGTCGCCACATTGACCGGTCCCGTGCGTCTCGCATCCAGCGGATCCCTGCAACCTTTACAAGGTCATCGGTCCACCTAGTGGGAGGCCTTCCAACGCAGCGTCTTCCGGTTCGCGGTCGCCACTCCAGAACTTTTCGGCCCCATCGGCCATCCGTTCTGCGAGCAATGTGCCCTGCCCACTGCCACTTAAGTTTGGCTATTCTTCGGGCTACGTCGGTAACCTTGGTTCTCTTGCGGATCTCCTCATTTCTGATTTGATCACGCAAGGAAACTCCGAGCATAGCCCTCTCCATTGCCCTTTGGGTGACTTTCAGCCTTCTGATGAGGCCCATTGTGAGCGACCACGTTTCGGTCCCGTATGTAATCACTGGCAACACACACTGGTCATAGTCTTTCGTCTTGAGACACTGCGGTAAGTTGGACGAGAAGATACCACGCAACTTCCCGAACGCTGCCCAGCCGAGTCGGATTCGACGATTGACCTCTTTCTCGAAGTTAGACCTACCTAACTGGACCGTTTGACCCAGGTAGACATAATCGTCTACAACTTCGAGTGTAGATTCTCCGATCTTGATAGGAGTGGGTGTTACATGGGCATTCAACATGACTTTGGTTTTGTCCATGTTCATTTTAAGACCCACTCTTTCGGAAGCTCTACTGAGGTCATCGAGCATTGTACTGAGGTCCTCCATGGTCTCAGCCATGACCACTATATCGTCGGCAAACCGAAGGTGAAAGATGTACTCGCCATTGACGTTGATGCCTAGCCCTCTCCAGTCCAGAACCTTGAAGACATCCTCCAGTGCAGCGGTGAACAGTTTCGGAGATATGACGTCTCCCTGTCTCACACCTCGCTGCAGAAGGATAGGTTCCGAGGTCTGGTCCTGAAGTCGGACTGACATGGTGGCGTTTTTGTACAAACTCTTCAGCACCTCGATGTACCGATAGTCGATTTGGCACCGTTGGAGAGACTGCAGTACAGCCCAAGTCTCGATCGAATCGAAGGCTTTCTCGTAGTCCACAAACGCCAAGCAGAGAGGCAGGTTATACTCTTCGGTCTTCTGTATAACCTGGCGCAGCGTATGTATGTGGTCTACGGTGCTAAAGCCGTTTCGGAATCCGGCTTGTTCGGGAGGCTGAAAATCGTCAAACCTGCGCGCGAGACGATTCGTGATGACTCTTGAAAACAGCTTGTAGACATGGCTTAGAAGTGAGATGGGCCTATAGTTCTTCAGCCGGGCATTGTCGCCCTTTTTGAAGAAGAGTACCACCACACCCCTGCACCATGCCTGCGGCGTTTTCCCCTCGAGTATGACGGAATCAAACAGCTTCTGAAGGGTCTTAAGTACCGGTTTTCCACCTGCCTTCAGGAGTTCGGCCGTAATTCCGCCATCACCCGGTGCCTTGTTGTTTTTAAGCTGTTTCAGAGCCATCCTAATCTCGTCTTGTCGACAACCCGAATTTTTAAAAAAATAATGCATGTATCTTTTCCGCAAAAGTAACGAGCTAGTCATGTTTGAACTTCGCTGAACAAAAAACTACAAAATATTCTGCACATTAAAAAATATTAATAGAATCATTCTATGGTCTACTCATAAATGAGTTAGAAATTATTGATTTCAAGACGAAGTAAAGCAGAAAAAAACGTTGAATAAACTTAATTTTTGGAAAACTTCTGGCCAAATAAATATTTTTTTCTATACATTAAAAATAACAACACTTTTAAGAAAATTTAAAAATTTCACGTTAATTTTAAGTTAACCTTTTAATAGAATCTGAATTTTATTTCGTAAATAAACAATAACTTCATTTCGTAAATTAAAGTCAAAGTGAACTATATTATCGACCGCGCAAAATCGTTCCCGTCTGCCGTCAGTAATGAGCGGGCCTAAGGGCCTTCCCAGAGTAAGGACGTATGACTTTGCTTCGCGGGCGCTCGCGCGTTCCACGTAATTATATTTCAGAAATTACGCCGACTACCACATTTTGATCCGAAAAGTTTTTTTTTTTCATTTTATTCAAAGTACTTTGCTTGTTTATTAAGATTTCTTTCATCTTCAATACTAATATTATTATGAAGGCGTAAAGTTTGTACATTTGCGTGTTTGTAAGTTTATATGTAGAGGGTAATCTTTGGAACTATTGATCCGATTCCGAACATTCTTTTAATAATGGGAATCTACGTTAACCCCGAGTGTCAAAGGCTATTTACAGGACGTTCCCGTGGGATAGTTTTTGCGGGAAAAACAAGTTAAAAAAAACGTGTTGTGTATGTTTTCACGACCGAAGATTTTGAATGGGACTGTAGCTTCATTTAATTATCTTTTTGTCGACAATTCAAAACTGCCTGTAACTGGCCTACTAAAATCAAAACATTTATTCCAATAATTTTGTTTTGTAAGGAGTTCTAAAAAAACTTTTGTAGGGAGCCCGGTAATCCGAAGATTATCGAGTTACAACAGGGGCAGAAAAAAAAAGTACAAAATGAAAATGAAAATCCAAGATGCCGCCGATGAAAATTTTCGGTTTTTTCGTCATAATGATGATACAATGATATTTATTTTTGTAAAAAAATAAATATCATTGTATCATCACTTTTTATTTATGGTTTTGTTAATTGTCTAAACTTATCTAAATTCTTCTAACACAAAATTGAACCACACACACATTCCAGATTTTTATTTCTAAGCTGTATTGATTTTATATTTATGTAACTCAATAATATCGTCTAAAGGATCAAAATAGCTGCGATCACTACGCTCGATCTTTACCCATGTTTGCGTGTATATCTGCATGAACAGCGCACACAAACATAGCATTGCAACGAATTTGCCTAAACTCTAGCGAGTGAATTTTATGCTAGGACTCTTAAAGCGATTGACAACATTGCGAATAAAATATCTAATAATCAAGTTAGGATGTTCGATTGATCAAATAAAGGCACCTACGTGCTGATTGTTATTATCAATCAGTTAATTTATCTTAATTCTCCATCATTACATAAGGCGGAGCATTCCTTAGAAGTGCTAGGCAGTGTTGATAGGTAGGTACACTTCAACCAACTTATCTGTGCAGGTACAGGCGGGAAAACACAACTAAAATAAATGTAGGTACCAACTTTGACATATCGATGCAAATTTTCTTGACAAACAACGCTGCCTATATACATATTTATTTGCTAAATTTTAAATGCATACATTTATAAATTAAAATAACCTAAAGTAACTAACTAAACAATAAACAAAAAATGACGTCAAAAACCTCCTCATCAACGCTGTCAACTGGTAATGTATCCAGGAGACTGGCGGCGTTGCCACGTTGTATGGCAACGCTAAGCCTTTGGCCACAAGCCTTTGGTAAAAGCCAGCCCTTGGGTCACGGAAAGTGTCAACTAAGCGTTTTGAAATGTCCTTGAAAAAGCTGTGAGCACTCGGACCCCACGGTCCTAGAGTTTCAACCCCAAACAGCTAATAAAGCTGGAACGAGAGTTCGAATATAATTATTATGTATGTATTAATTATAAAATATATTCTGTTTTATGTGTAAAGCTAGATATAAGTTTAATAATATATTTTAATTGTGAAAGTTCCTAATCTACGTGATACTCAACTCTGCGATATTATTAGTTTAAAGTCATCTTACTCCTAACAGGGTCATGTACTCATTAGTTTTAAGCTTAGCGTATAACTATGTGTAGTCATCTTACTCCTAACAGGGTCATGTACTCATTAGTTTTAAGCTTAGCGTATAACTATGTGTAGTCATCTTACTCCTAACAGGGTCATGTACTCATTAGTTTTAAGCTTAGCGTATAACTATGTGTACATTGTGCATTCAATAAATAAATAAATGAACGCCGACGGTGAGAACAGCTCGTCGGATGATGTTTAAGTTCGCGTGCCGTGCAAAACGGCCCGCACTTCGACTGCATGACAGGCCGTGGTGTCCAAGGTTGTTGACAACTTCACCACAGTGACAGCGATGAGGAGAACAACATGGTTCGCCTAGGCGTAGAGAAGCAGCAAGGCGGAAAGTAGTGTCGTCGAGCAAGGTGCCTATGCTCGATGACGGTAGTGCGTTAAGCCAAAGACCCGACTCCCACTCACCCACAGCCAGCAGACGCGCACGCTCAGCAGTAATAGCAGACGTGTTTAGGAAATTGAACTACTGAACCACTCTGCAGAACGGCTCGTCCCACCGTCTCTAGGAAAATGGATGGTCGGGTTCTTCAGAATTCGGGCAAGCGAGTTTCCAGGCATTGATAGCCTAGGAGAAGCACGGCACATCAAAATCAATCAGTGTGGAAGCCAGGATATTCCTGATTAATTTCTTAGTGCCGTGGACCGAGGATTTAAAAGCCTGTAAACTAATACTAGAAATTTTGCGGACGCCGAGTCCTCCCGTACGAATGGGAAGAGTAGCTTGTGTCCAAGCTCGGTCGTCCAAAGCAACGTTTAAATTTTCGAAGATTGGAGACCCAAGGAAACGAAGCGAAATTTCATTGCGTTAAATATAGGAATAGTCAGTTGTCTGTTGGTAGTGTGACTGTTCCTAAATTACCCTAGGCTGATAAAATTTTCATTTTTCGTAAATCATGTAAATATTTATATTAATGTCGGCTTCTCCCGAAGAAGAGGCCGTGTTCCGCCATCCGCACGGCCCTGTAAGACTCGTCACCAAACTGGTCATCTTCCCACCGACTAAGAGAACTGACCTCCAGCCCTGTCCTGACTTTAGAAGCTAGGGGACAGGGAGGGGTACAAGGTGAAGTTAATATTGGGGATTTACAGTTAAGAAATACATGAATAATATCAAATCTTATAAAACTAAATCAATAATAAAGTATGCAGCTAATGAAACAATAGGGCGCAAATATATGATATAATAATGAAATGTTTGGTAAAGGAAACGTTCCGCTTGCGTTTAAGAATTTATTTATTTATTCGTTACGTTAATTTATTTGATTCCATAATACTAGATGTCGATTCGCAAACGCAAATGATTCCATGTTACAAAATAGAACCGTTTTACAACGTTTTCTCGGCGTACGTGTACTGTTAGACCTAAGTACATAGTCCTACTGAGGACAATGCTACGAAGTCTAACAGGTCACGTTCCCTAAGCTCTATCTACATGTCTCTCCCAATCCTAAGGCAGTGGGTTGTGAGGCCACTGCCATTAAGGAAGACAGGTTTCCAGTATTTCCACTTATACGCGTAGTCCCGTTAATAACCTTACCCTTAGGGCAGATTATCCCAATTACTATATTATAACACAATTTGCACAAGCGGACCGTAGACTCGGTCTGTAGCAGAGCATATTGCGATTGTTATTGGTGGACGCCGAAGTGGTTATTCCATCGTCACTTCACATTTCTTTACTCTGCCCCATGTCGTGATTGCGTGTCGATTCAGTTAATGGCCTGTGGCGGCCGGGGTTTGTTTTAGCGAGAAACGTTCTTAGGAACGCTAGGGGGACTCCCCTAGCGTTCCTAAGAACGTAGCTATCCATTCGGTTTAGGATACTTAGTGAAACCTACCCCCGCTCCCTGAATGTGCGCTAACAATCTCTACGCAATGTTTCTGAGCTAGACCTTTACAGGAAGCAGTATTCATCAGCAGCGTTTGGTTGATTTGTACCACAAGCACAGGTCGGCATTATATTACTGATTTGTTTTAATCAATCAGTGAATATTACGGTGCTGCCTTCACCACTGCACAATATAGTTTATTCCAATTGGAATGCGAATATTACGGGTCTGCCTTCCATTTGTGGTGAGTCAGATAAAAGTCAACATTCGTCAATAGTCGGATGTGCTGGTGTATAGTGTACAATGTCGTATTCATGAAATGTGTGTATAGTGTAGCGAAAGGCGGTCCCATTCCCTATAACCAAACGCAGATGACGAATATGTGCCAAGGTTCGGATTAGGAGGTGGACACATAACACTTGAGATAATAGTATACATTGTGATGACAAAGCGGCTGTTCCGTGTTGCTGAAATAAATTGTTATTAACTTGCTCCTCTGCGTTACCGCTAACTGCTACTTCAACTAGGAGTTAATTATAGTTAGCACTTACCACGTAGTCATCGAAGATGATTAGTCTACAGCTAACTTACAAAGTACTGCACACATTACCAATTTCGCCCCCGCCACAGCGTCTCCTTCCGCGTCTCGACAGTCACTTTAACTAGACTTATTACTACTTCTTATATTTAACTTATAAAATACTAATCGCTCTCTTACGACAGTCCTCTGGGACATGTCCGTCTTGGTACCAAGATTACGCTAACCTTACGAGCTTAGGTTCGTAGGACGTCCTAGCTCTTTAACCGTTTTTAGACCGACTCCCTGACTTAGCTCGACTCCACGTGTGGACCCTTCCGCGATTTAAAACCAACTGCCTCAAGTTCACCACCCTTCCTCAGCCCTTGGCCTTTCTCAACACACCATGCTTGGGTCGCCTTCCCAGAATTGGTTAAGAGTGCTGTTTTTGTACAACCGTCTCAATTGTTTTAAGCGCCCTTCGAACGCCCAAGACCGGAGTAAATTGCAACCAGATGTTGCACTAGTATTCAGAAATGCGTTTCGAAATCAGACATTTTTATCTTTTCTTAAGAATTTATTGAATTAACATTCGGACTTTCCCGTTGACTAAAGATGCGCTTCCAAGTGATGCAATATTGTTTTACAATTCAAAGGAAGAAAGGACACCTCGTTATTAATTACGGTAACTTGTCAGCCTGTCAAGCCATAAAATAGAAGTTTAATGTGTTTGTAAGTGGCCCATACCGTGTGATGATTTGAAATAACAATCAAGACTAAAATATTTACTTAATAATAATCAGAAGTAGGGTCGTTGCGCCGGTAGCGCGACCACCTTCAGTAGGCGACCATTTGACGGACTAAGTTTCTTTAAATCAAGATAATAGTATTTGTAGAGGTAACATAAATAAAAAATAAATCTAACGTGCTTTATAAGTAATTATGAAATAAGAATTTACACAGTTTGAAACAAATGGGTTAACCCAGCTCCGAAAATAAATTTTTCAGTGCGCGTCTTGATTCAGTGGTGAGTAAACGTACGGCGAGTTAGAGAAAAAATAACACGGCGTGCGGCGCTCAAAGGTAAGTATTATTACATAATTCATGTTTTACACACAAGTTAGATGTTAAATTGTACAATCGATAAGTTTTGCTTATTATTTAGTTGTATTTTGCTATTTTTAAACCTATTATTAAGATAAAATCAAGTGGTCGGTAACCGAAATGCTTATTTATCAAAAACGTTAGTTAGCGACCGCATGGTCGCAAACCGACGAGAACTGCATTATTTTATTTTGATTAATATGATCCTAATGCTTCATACAGGACTGTTACAATTTTGAATGTAGCATTGTAAACGTTTTTCTATGTAGTTCTTTAGTAAGCGACCACCAGTTTCTTTGAAAGAACTTAGTTTAATTTACGTACAAAATTGGGTGCTAAACAGGTGGTCGCAAACCAAAATAATCGAAATAAAGACATTGGTTTGCGACCACTATAATTTAGTATGAGAGAAATAACGGTCGCTACCAGAAATAAGTATGACAGTTCATTAAGTATGCCACCACGTCCGTTTAAAAAATATTTTAACAAGCAACCATGTGGTTGTACATAATCTGTCGAAACCTAAATATTATTATTTTTCAGTTTAAAACAAAATTAGTCATAAAAACAACAATAAACTACACTTGAGAGCAATAAAATCGCACACCTTGACTTTTTTTTATTAAGGCAGTTTTTTTTCATGAATCTGAATAAATATTTTAAAAAACACACACTAATTGAAAGTCTACCTCATTACCTTTCTAATGATATCAAATACAGTGTAAAAAATACCCATAAGAGGTTTTACGGCACAAAACCCAACAAACGGGTAAAATTACCCAATTTCGCTTAAGAAATAATGAAAATCAAACTCAAAATTCTTGATCAAATTGTTTATTAATAAGGTGTATTCCCTCCCCTAGCCTTAATTACAGCTCTTAATCCGTTTTTCATGGACCGTATTAATTTTACCATGAAATCTTGTGGCATAGCGTTCCACTCCTCTTCAATGGCAAGTTGAAGCTCTCGGAGGCGCGTAGGAGCAGGGCTTTTTGCTCGAACTCTTCTTTTTAGCTCATCCCAGACATGCTCAATCGGATTGAGATCGGGACTACGAGCTGGCCACTCCATCGCGGTGATTCCAACGTCTTCCATGTAGTCGCAAACTGTTCTAGCGACATGCGGTCTCGCGTTGTCGTGCATTAGAAGAAAATCTTCTCCCATAAGCCACGCAAGCGGCCTCACATGTCCTTCGAGCACTTCTTCGACGTATCGTGCAGCCGTCAAACCTCTCGATCTCGGGCCGGTATTCGCTCCAGTGATGAATACAATGTCAGTTTTAGTGTCCAACATTATGCCACCCCAAAACATACGCGATCCACCGCCAAAAGCCACACGTTCGCTTATGCAGCATTGTGAAAATCGCTCTAATGACCTTCTGTAGACCCTAGAGCGTCCATCATGACCATGTAATGTCATTCTGCACTCATCAGAGAACATAACAGACCGCCATTGGTCATACGTCCAATTTAAATGTTCCCTGGCAAATTGTAGTCGGGCTTGTCGGTGAGCTGTGGTCAATTTGGGACCATTTGCTGGGCGATGTGAAGTCAGTCCTGCTTCACCAAGTCTTCTTCTGACTGTCCACCGACTTATACTGACATTGCGAACTTCTCGAAGCTCTTGTCCCAGTTGAACCGCATTCAGTTGCCGATTTCTTAAAGACCTCGACACAAGAAAGCGGTCATCACGCTCTGATGTTCTTCGTCGCCGGCCAGATCCTGGTCGCCGAATGTAGCCACCGGTCTCTTGAAACCTCTGGTACACACGACGAACAGAGTAGCGGCTCAAATTTAGTCGTCGAGCAACTTCACTTTGATTAAGGCCTGCTTCGAGCAAGGCAATAACTTGAGCGGCTTCTGAGGGCGTGGTATCCATATTTTTCCGTATGCTTTCAATAGAGATGTTATCACGTTGACCTTCGGTATGCAACTGATTAGAATTCCAAAAAAACCGACCCTTTTATACCTGCGGGTAAGGGGTGCAAGTAGTGACAATGCTAACGGGTGAATTTGGGGAATTTGGTGTACGGTTGGTTTCTGTAAGTTACGTGAAGGTAATGATTTTAATTTTGTGTTTTTTTAAAGCTAAGCTTGTATTCTTTAATTTTGCCTAATGATTTGTACCCAATATCTTTAGATTTAAGAAAAAAAAACAGTTATAAACCAAATTACAAGAGGTGTGCGATTTTATTGCTCTCAAGTGTATTTTATATATTACTTTTTTTTTTAGATGGAGCTCTCAAATAATATAGAGTCAACAAAAAAAAAGAAAAAGACTGTCCAGTACACTGAAGAAGCCTTGAAAAAAGCTCTCGATGATATCCGAATAGAAGGGAAGGGAATAAGAGAAACATGTAGACTGTATCAGATCCCAAGGACCACGACACAAGATTGTCTTAATTCTGAATAAGAAACGTGGAATATCATCATCATCTTCCTGCCCTTATCCCATGTTATTTGGGGTCGGCGCAACACGTTTTTTTCTTCCAATCTCCTCTGTCAACCTTCACGCTATCATTTACTCCTTTAACTTTCATATCATTCCTCACTCAATCCATCCATCGTTTCTTTGGTCTTCCTCTCCCTCTCCATCCATCAACGTTTATATTCATCACTCTTTTAGTCACATGCGATTCGTCCCTCCTCATCACATGTCCATACCAAGACAGTCGATTACCTTTCAATTTTTCTGTAAGTGGCGCAACTTTTAAACTTCCTCTAATATACTCGTTCCTTATCTTATCCATTCTTGTCACACCACACATCCAACATTCTCATCTCCGCTACATGCAATCTCCTTTCATCCATCTTCTTCACAGTGCAGCATTCCGATCCATACACTACGACAGGTCTAATCACGGATTTGTATATTGTCTCCTTTAACTTGAGGGGCATCCGTGGGTCACAAGTTGTTCCAGTGACCCGTCGCCATTTCATCCATCCTGAGTTGATCCGGTGCGTTACGTCTCGGTCTACTTCGCCATCCCCTTGGACAAGCGACCCGAGGTACCGAAAATCGGAATAGATCGGTATGGGCGTTCCGGCAAGTGTTATGGGCACAGGACTGGAGAGACCGCCGAAATCACAGAATAAGTATTCTGTTTGGTCCTACTGACTTTCAGGACAACATTCTCCAGTCTTTGCCACCACACCTCCAATCTGCTCTGGACCTCTAGGCCACTCTCGGCAACCAACAGAATGTCATCGGCAAACAGCATACACCAGGGAGCCTCTTCCTGGATGTCCGACGTAAGTGCGTCCATTATCACCAGGAAGAGGTAAGCGCTTAGAGCCGACCCTTGGTGCAAGCCGACAGCCATATTGAAGCTGTCGGTAGTGCCCGCTGTAGACCGGACTTGGGTACTACACCGACTGTACATCGCTCGGATCAACTGCACATACTTCCCAGGCATAGCTTTCCCTTTAAAGGCCCACCACAAAACCTCACGAGGTACCCGGTCGTATGCCTTTTCGAGGTCGATGAACACCATGTCCAAGTTTTTCTGCGCACTTCTGTATTTCTCGCACAGCTGGCGGGTGGCAAAAATGGCATCCATCGTTCTCCGACCAGGCATAAAACCGAATTGGTTTCGTGAAATTTCACTCTTCTCTCAGTCGTCTTTCAATAACTTTCTCCCAAACTTTCATCATATGCGCCATTAGGTTTATTCCTCTATAGTTATTGCACTCCAGCACATCACCTTTATTTGTAAAGATGGGCACCAGCGAAGTGTTGCACCACTCGTCAGGTATGGCTTCTTCTAGCAACAACTTATTGAAACGCGGAATACGATTCCTAAAATAATTTAAAAAACCAGATGACTTGAAAATATTGATATTGATTATTTTTAAATGTTATACTACATATTAAGGATATTGTTTGACTAATGATTGTTAATTCTATTACAGCTATGACTAAGTTCCTACGAAATGTAAGATTGTTATTTTTTAATTATAAGAAAACATTACACCAAAGGATTACCATATTTGTTTTTATTAAGAGGCAAAAATTAAAATATTTTTAAAGCGATTATAATTGTTTTAATAGCATATTTTTCATATTAAAAAGGGCGGTCGCAAACCGGCTCATGGTGGTCGTAAACTGATGAAAGTGGTCGCTTACCGACGTTTTCGCTATATTTTCACTTTTTCAGCATTTTATAAATATTTTTGTACTAATGTATTTTATTTTATGTTTTGCATCCAAACTAGACTATATTTGGGACCAATTCACATTAACATATACTATTTTGCGTGTAGACAACATTTTTTTTTCCTCATCTAATGTGGGTAACTCAACTAACTGGTCGCTAACCGGCGCAATGACCCTACGTGACAGACAGTCACAGTAGTTTGCACAAATAAAACACATTGTTTTTTCAATACAATTTCATAAATGTTTACTAATAGCGCCCTTCCGAAATTGTCATGCAAAGAGCCACGATGAACTGTAATCTTCACATTCCTACCGTCATCTCCTAAAGGTGTGTCCAAAAATAAAGCGGCAATCGTGCGCGGCAGCAGCGCGCGGCCCGCCGCGTGATTGGACGAGAGCCGTGCGCGAACGCTTCTGTTTACCTGCTGCGCAAAAACATTTTTAGTAAACATTTGTCAGTAATTCTGTTTGATAAATTGGTTTCATCCAGCATTTCCTTATTTTAATATGTTTTTTCTTAGTCCTTTATCTTCGCAGTTTTCGAATAATACCTAAGCAGAGCCACATCACACGCAACCAACCGCTCTCATTTTAATTCTGCCAACTGAAGAGCGCAGCGTGTCTCGGATGTGCCACGCAGCACTGCCGCTCAAACATGCGTTGGTTTAGTCCTAACTAGAGCGCGGCAGAAATGTGTCCTGCAAACGCCGCGTGTTGCTGTCGCACCATGCCGCACTCTTGCCGCTCAACGTTTGGACCACAGATATAGTTCTATGATCTGTATCTGTGGTCACACCTTAATCAGAATGGTTTTATTTCGATTTAAATTCCACCTTTTTGGTCACTAATGCCAGAGAGCAGAGGGTTTATTCTTCTTGCACGCAATATATACAAACCTGGACTTAGTATACAAACAGGACTGAGTTCTGCGAAATTCGTAACACACAAAAATTAACCTAAACTGTCACACCGTCGCTTTACTTTTGTTAAGCTATCATAACCGAGGCGAGAGAGATAGCAATAAGGGAGCCCCTTGGCCCTTTCACTCAATTGCCAACAGATAAAAATGGTAAAGATGGTAGAAAATATTACACCGGCAGTCACCTCACACTACAAGTAAAATAAATTATGTGTATATGTTTTTAGCTTTAAGATAAATTTTAAGAAAATTAAATAATAGTATGATTGTTTGGAAGCTTTTATATATTCATTATGGTAACACTGAAATCAGTCATCAATGGTGTTAATTTGACGTTTTAGGTTGTTTTAAGAAAATTATAAGATTTATCTACGGTTCTTTTTTATTTTAACTATAAAATGGTTAAAAGTATTGTATCACGACATGTAAAAGTTATTCATATGGTGGTTGTGGCATATCATTTCACAGGTAAGGAATATTTTAGATTTTGTTTAGATTTTGTAACAATGATTAGTGTGACCATGCCTTAGACGTTTTGCGGACTAAAGACTTATGCTTTCGTGTATTTTTCATTAAAACTGTAAATATTATGCGCATGATAATTATAATTAGTACCTATGTATCGCGTTATTGAAATAGCATTATTTTTGTTTGTTACAGCTTTCCGTTGAAAGAGGAAATTAGGCAACAATGTCGATTCCCGAATTTCAAACCATAACCAAAAGTTCTGTTGTGTGCAGCCTTCATTTTAAGCCAGAGGATTTCATACTACAAAATTACGACGAGCGTTAAATGCTTATGTAGTTATGTAGTACCATCATTTTTCCAGTGGTAAGGATATTGGTTTTATCATCAGTACAACTGATGAACGCGGAAAGAAGGCAGGTTGAGTGTGCTTAATAGAAGCTGCTGTGTAGCTCTTTTTAGTCGGCAGTGGCGGGCACCTTGCAACTACAGGCTCCGGCCGTTCCTGGTATCTTGCAAGGAACGACGTGAAGGAAGAGGGCTTCGTTTCACAGAGATAACAACGCCGAAGTTAACTCTTCATAACGTTTCAGGAAGTAACTCTTCAGAACGGTGTTGAACAATTTTTCCATTTAAAAGTTCCGGATGTATGACTTGTTCTTTTGTGCGCACTTAAGTACCTACTTCGGAGGTTTACTGTATCGAGAATATTTTTCAAAAGTCTGATGCGATTAAAACAAATATTTTATACAAGACTCAATCATCTAATTAGTCCACCACATTCTATCCAATGTATAACGGATGAAGAACGACACGAATTACAACTAGTAAAAGCATTGGCTAATTCTTATTTAAATTTAAGAATATTCCATCATGCGAAATGTAATGCATTGAGAAACTTAGGCAGTAAGATTGGTTTACGGCAGAAACTCCACAAAACAATTCTGTTTAACCATGTTTAATTTTAATAAATGTTTGTCACACACTTTCAATTTTATTCCCTCCATTTGAATACCCAAATACCCAAACACCAATTCTGCAGAGCAAACGGAAAAAGAGCATGGAAAGAGAAGAGCAACGATATTCTTATTTTTTTTCTCATAAAATTATTATTTCACTATTTTATGTAACCGTTGACGTCTTATCCGGACACAAAGTATCCCTGTCAAAACGAAGTTTCTTATTTGGTATAAAAATGTCTGGTCACCCTAATAGAAAGAGACAAAGGACTCTGTTATAAATATCTTTCTCGTCACGCTTTTCTGGTAGAGTGCTCAGTCCAGTTTATTATACTAACTCCATGATACAAACTGACAACCAAAAAGTAAAATTCAATCTAATACCAAACCAGTATTATAGTAATGCTCTGTGTACCAAACGGGACTGACAATAGTCTTTTTCACATAACAAGAATATTATTGCCTATTTCCTCCTATTTCTAGCAACAGACGTGCATCATGAATAAAATTTATAAAATTTCGAAACGTATGTTTTCGGTTAGCCACCGCAGGCCCAAACCAGAGTATGGGCCAATGGAGGTTACGCGCTCTGTTCTGACCAACGGGATAGGAGTAGCAGCGACTAAGACATTTGGGGCTCATATGGGTGCTTGTACGATTATGTATCAGGTAAAAAAAAAACTTTACCATTTTATCCTACATTCTGGAACCCTGAACTATTATTTGAAGTTGTGAATTCGACACACAAAACAAAACTAACTGACCAACTAAACTGACTGGCAAGGCAAACTGTAGTTTGATCATTCTGCTGGTATCAATGAAGTAGTCAAACCTACGCCTACCTACTATATAGGCACTTTGTGGATAAGTGATCATCATTCGCAGTGTGTAGGTACTGTAGGTAGGCTCTGATAATGGCTTTGTTTGCCGCGCAGGCAGGCTCCCGACACGAAGTAGACGAGTCCATCGGGGCTTGCCACTTCGTCCGCGCCGCGTCCACTGCGTCCAGCTGTGCGTTTTCCGGCTTCACTAAGATGCGCTACATGGCGCAACAAGGAGTGTCCGTCACCTGCACCAGTGACAGGCAATTTATAGCATACACCCTCAGATGCCCCACCGCTTCCTTTGCAGAAATGAAGTGCTATATGCTGGATACAGTTCTTAGGTAGAACTAATTTAATATATTTTACTTATGTCGCATACAAAGCTTCCAGGCTGAAAGTGTTTCTAGGTAGGACACGTTATTGATTATTCTATTTCTCAGTAGATGCTGCTTCAGACAATGGGAGATTGATGATTTGAAACCCATGGTGAAGGACGACCTGCATCGCATTCATCCGTTACAACGTGTCATAGACTTAGCCCAAAAAGCGTGTTGGGCGGGCCCACTTTCCAACTCTTTGTTCTGCGAAGTTCCGCGAAGGATAGACGAAATGACTGGAGAAATTCTTATGAATTACACTAACGAGAACTTCAAGGCTGCCCACTGTTCTATAGGCAGTGTTGGTGTGCCTTACGAGGAGACACTAAAGTTGGCAGAAGCCATCGAGCCAAGACCAGTTAGTGCACGTTTCCACTTTTGCAAACAAATTTCTGAGAAGAGGGAGTTTTAGACAGTTCATTGTAGGTATACTAACTCATATCTGCGTAGTGATGATTGCTTACCTTCCCCTGAATAAAGACAAGGTTACGAGTAGGTACGTTACGAATATATTTGGACTGTACGTAATAGGTACTAATGCTGAGAAAATATCTAGGTAAAGCCACTATCAAGGAAGTTGATGAAGTCTCGGCCGCTAGCAGGCTACGAACTGTACGACTTGGGCCCAGACAGCGACACGTGGATATGTGTCGTGGTGCCTAGCTGCGGCACAAATGATTTAATGTAAGTTTTCATGATGCCTACATCATCATCCACCTAGCCTTCTATCTGACCTCCACAACGATCACAGTAACCTACAAGTAAGGTAATACGATACCCCTTGGTTAGATTGGTTGCCAGAATTTAGAGCTTCTGATGACTACCCTCAACGACTGTCAAAAATATTAACGTGATTGAACGCGGTTTTTTCCAAGACACGGAGGCATTCACGGGGAGAACTCGGTATATAATGATGGTCACCCATCCACGGACCGACCTCGACAAGCACTGCTTAACCTCGTTTAGATACAGAAAAGTAAACGATTGTTTTTTTTAAATTGTGTGTAAATGACCCTTCTATAGCTAGAAGGTACCTATTTGGTTGATGAAATTGAAATTACAGAATGCCAAACGACAAAAATGTACGATTCTAACATATTGCTTTCTTCAGTTTCACGTGCCTCCTAATGCATTCGTAATCCACCGAATTCTTCTGTGTTAGGGAATTATTCAAGCACTCGATAATCGCTCACGCCTGTGGAACGGACAACGTGCGAGAGGGCACTCACACTACCATAGACTGCACGCCGGAACTACCAATCGGCCTCATGCCAGGTGACGTGTGCACCACATATAAGGCCTTCAACATAGCGTATTACGAGACTGGCGTATTTGGTAAGATTGTGATTATAACATTCGGTGCACAACGAAATGCGTGAACGTGTAAATTTTTAACTAATGGTTTTTTTTTTTCTCAGGCATTGTAGCGAAGACTCGTGCATGCACAGCGTGGCACGTCGCGAAATCAGCGGTTCAGTTCCTCGCTCGCGTCGGAGACCTTAATTCTAATCAGATTAATGCTGGCAAGAAGAGGCTTCGTAAGTACTTCACTATTCTATACTTGTTGCTCTAAAAAGCCAAGTAATTTCCAAAGCCAACGGATTCAAATCTCGCCGCCTGCCTGGATTCTACTGATTTTTCTAGAGGTACTTAAAGATAATTTGTATTTTGACAGTACAAGGATCTTTTAGTGTTCGAATGACGTCTACAGAACAGCGCAAAACATTTGATTTTGTGAAAACAACATGGTGGCGTTGGTTCAGATTTTGGCTACGCACCAAGATTCATGTACAGCTGTAAGTAGCAGGATACGACCGCTTATGGATGTAAATCCGAATTACAGTAAAACCACCCTAAGGTACATTTTCCCATTTCTTACCTATTGCTAAATAAAATTTATTTATTACAGAAGTAAGCTTAGCACTCCACGAAGAAGATTGCGTGAAACAGAGTGAGGGATTGGCTCTTCAGGCAGCCAACCGCATTTGTATAAACAATGCACAGGCCGCCATCGCAACGATTGACTGTATATCTAACGATGACATAAAAAGCACTGCTACGTCGCTGTCGTCAAAAAGTAAGTTCACGCAAATGATTGTTACATTTTTCTTTTATTACATAATTACATTACATATTTTTGTTGAACTTTGTTACATTTTTGGCTATTAAATTCTTTACAAGATGAGATTTAATGAGATGAGTGGCTGTGCTACGAGGATCTCAGAATCAGAATCAGATTTTTTTTTATTTCTCTAGTTTTAATATGGGTGCTAATTAACAAGCTTCTTTTTAATGGCATTATTCGCCTCCAAAAGATTTAAGTTGACTTCTAAATTACTAAGTCAGCCACAATTAACGAGCATCTAAATAATACTATCATAGCCACTAGTTATCGTCTACGTAAACCACTCTAAATACAACTCAGCATGATGGTTATTTTTTAGCATCTAAATTTGTAACATGCATTCTAACAGTAAACTTCTAAAATACTATTAAATGACATCAAAAAATATATTTATTTAGCTTCTAATTTTTTAACTCAGTACGTTTAAAATGTAACTCATCCCATATTAATTGATCGTCAAAATTTTGCCAAAAATGTCATCAAATAGTATATTGGCCGGTTCACTAATGTATTACCTAAACTCCTTTCACAAATTTTTAGTTTACAACCAACGTTTCATATACTATTTATTTCACAAACAACGTATTCCGCAGATGTTTAATTTTTTAAACAATCACTTTACACGCATTCCTTTGGCAAACGCTTCGCTTTACAAATGTTGATATTTTATCATTTATAAATTTTTCGTTTAATACATATTTTGATTCTTTTGGCAAAATCACGTTTCACCTAAATACCACTTTATAATAAATATTCTAAACCAGTCACAAAGTATTAAGCTATTTTTTTGGGTAGTCTCGTAAGTTTTTAGTGCAGATATTCACCTAAAGTCCAAGGTAAATAATATCATTTTGTAATAGGCGTAGTCAACGCTCCTATTTCTATTGGCAGGGTTTAAAGTAACCTAACCTAACCTAAAGTCGGGGTGCCCCAAGTCCCGAACTCGCTTCGCTCGCTCTTGATTCCTAAGTATTTGTTGTTCCGTTAATTATAATTACCGTTGTGCCTATTTAATGAGTTGATTTTTTATGAGTTCTGTCGTTTCGCGTACTCGCGCCAAATCATGCAGTGGCTATTTTCACGATAAAAGAATATGATGTATTTATTTTACATGCTAACTTATAATGAATGATGCTTTCTGTGGAAGCTTGAATTAAATTTTTTTGAGGACATTGTGTTGAAGCTTTAAAACGTAAAATGGTGACGAGATGTAAAATCCGTGGCCGAGTTAGTAAATTAGGTGGCAATGTATAAATAAGAAGGACAAGTCACAATAATTGATGATCTTTACTTGACGCTTTCTATAGAATATTTAGATGGCGTTGTAAAAAAGACGAATTAGTTTATTAGAGGCTATGTCATTTTCCCGTTGCTTAGTTATAAAATTAGAAGTTTAATCACGTGGCCAATAAATAATTTTGTGGCGAGACTTATAATTTCCCTTTTAATATTACATATCACTTGAAAATCTCATTTTACAATTGCGTGTTTCATTTTGTCCGTAAAGTAGGACCTTTTGAAACCTATCCTGGTCGTTTCCTCCATTACTAGTGCTTACATAATTTAACGTGAGGATAACGATAAAGCAGTGGGGATTAGCCCCAGCAGCGAGCCGCTTATTAATTTATTGAGTAACCCTACAGTCAGAGCCTACGCTGTCGGAAGGGGGCCAATCGTTTGAACGGCGGCTTGTCCCTATCCTTTTATTAATGTATTCAATTTCACCAACTCTATTTGCGAAAAGAAAGGGATTGTGTTGTCTATAGCGTGTGTACGCTGAGACTTGTTCTTGTAGCCCCTCGTTCGACAGTGATTTCCGACTTTCTATCATGTCGCCGTGGAGATCATGCGCACGAATTTTGCATGCGCAGGAAATTTTCCAAAAAATACTTGAAAATTGCATTACATGGATAAAGAACAAAGAAACACACCAAATTCGCATTAAATGGATGCGCGCATGTCACACTATTTCGCCATAATATGAATCCATCGAATTTGAAATAATTAATAAACGACAAAAAAAAATTACCAAAGGAAATTAAAAAAAAAGAAAAAATTTTCGCGAGCGGCGAAATTTTTTTTTTCAAACTTTCTTCTCCACTCCTCCAGGAACTCAATAAAAAAGCTCCATAAAAATCCGACCACTATAAACTTCGTTCCACCTTAGTGTCTAATTGCACTCGACTATCTTGAACAGTCATTTTACCTGCTGTCAAAATCACAGTTATTCTATTGCTGCCACTGACAAGTCTGTCAAAACTACAGTGATTTACATTTACACTTCAGCCAACTTATCTGTGCAAGCGGTAAAACACAGAACTAAAATTCAAATATAAATGTACAGTCGCCAGCACATCAAGTTACCCCACTTTGACCTTGAGCGCGTTATGAACAAGAACAGCGAGAATAGTGCGAAAGAGATAAATATATTTTTATTGTTCCTGCTTGTAATGTTTCGTGCTGCAGTGCGTCCGTGAGAGTGTGTGCGTGTACGCGTCGTGGTGTTGTATAAGATACTTTTGATGCGAAAAACAAGTTTAGCAGGTTGCGTACTTGAATGGAATCGAAATAATGGCATGGTAATAAAATAATTTAGCCGGACGGGACGTCTGGCATAATTATGTCAAACATCTCTGTAATATTAGAAAAGGATGATATCTGAGTAAAAAATATGATTTTATTTAGTTCGTCATAAATCATCATAAATTATTGAAAAATATTGTATACGTATTTTTTTTATGAAACCAATAAAAAGTTACGAAGATATAGAACGCATTAAAGATCATGAGTGACCTCACTTTCCGGTAAAAGTGCACCGAAATGTGACGTCACTCGAGTTTTCGACGCACTGTATCGTCAAAATTTTTTGTTTACATGAAAAAAGAAAAATACGTGTCCAATATTTTTTAGGAATCTAAGTGTCGATCTAATAAGATCTTTTTGGTTATCTATCCTATTCATCTTTACCAATATTATAAAGCTGAAGAGTTTGTTTGTTTGGTTGAACGCGCTAATCCAAGAACTACCTACTATTTAGTTCGAATGAAAAAAATATTTTTGTGTTGGATAGTTCATTTATCGAGGAAAGCTATGGGCTATATAACATCACGCTACGGCTAATACGAGCGGAGCAGCACACAAAAATGTTGTAATAGCGGGAAAAAATATTCCTTACTAACGCTAAAATCATGTATGACGGAATTATTTCTCATTAAAAGTTTTTAAAAAAGTCTGCAAAAGCATATATGTATCTTTTAAAGTTAACTCACTATAACCTTTTTCATGGAAATTAAATTGGTTTTAAAATAATGCATTATTTGCGAAGGTAATTTATAAACACTATATTAATTCTAATACAAATAAATACGTTAAGGTGATATATTGAAAAAAATGTGGTTTTTCTATTTCGTATAACTTGTTAAGTATGTGGAATAGGGATTCAACATTTTGGTATATGTTTTTTGACTCTTTGGTCTAGTATACTTAAATAAGGAATACACGATTCAATGAACTTTTCTCGATACAAAAAAAATGCAAAGTTATATCTATTTTTTTACTTTTTTCGACATCACGGCGTAACGCTTAAGAATTATTCAATGGGATTTACTTTAAAACATAGAGAATTATTATATCAAAGTTTACTCATTGTAGTTTTAAATTTAATTCATTTTTTATGTTAAAAAAGGAGTAAATTCGTTTTGGCACGTACGTCGTTTTATTCCGAGCGCACGCACAATATAGCCATCTCTTTTTTTGCGTTTCAAAAGTAATTGCATCACTTTCGCTCGCTTACAAGATCAGTCGCCCGGTGGGCTTCATTGACGTCAAACCTATGACATTTTTTTGCAGATCGGTGCTATCGAATTTTCGTGATTTTAATAATTGTTTATACATTAAAAGTTAGTAGATTGTGTTAATTAGTGTTAAATAGGTATATAAAGACTATTCTTGTGATTGAACAGTACCTATTACGTATCGTTTTTCTATTTGTGACTAGTTTTTAATGGGAAAAAATATGAAACCAAAACTAAATAAAGTACAACGTTTAGAGCACAGAGCGACTGAGGGTGAGGGCTCAGAAAATGAGAAAGATTAAAAAGTAAGTATATAGTTATGTACAATAATTATTAGTTTCTATTTATATAATTGTTTATATTATGAAAAAGGCTAAAATGTACTTATATTTCATTTTAGGTTAGAAATATGTCAACAATACATTGATGTATATAATACGTCAAGATTACAGCGTGTGACAGACAATGATCACAAAAGGAATGGAGTCGCATTTGAATTGCGAAAAGAGGTGAGTTTTTAATCGATTTTTTTTTTTGATCTTTATTGAGGTAAACTTGAAGGAAATGTGAGTCCTCTTATTTTATTTACTATGTACAGTCGCCAGCACGTCAAGCTAAACCCTATACATATCTATAAATACGATGCAACATCGCATGTTAGAAAGAAAGTATCCTTGGCATTATTGGTGGAATTTTCATCGTTTCCTAAATTTACCCAATGGTTGCGCATACTAACAATTAGTAGCCAATAAATTCATGCGTCATCGCGTCACTAGGAATAGGCCACACCTCCAAGCCCCCGCGCAGTCGCCCCGACTCCCGAGAATTCCCGAGCCTTACCGAAATTTAACGAACGCCACTCGTCACCGCGTTTGTTCCTTCCGGTTCCGAGTTCCGTGATCTATTACGCCAGTCAATAAAATATCGTCAAGTCGTCCGGTATTTTTTAAAAAGTGAATTTGTGATTGTTAATCATGGCGCCTCAGTTGACGCAAATAGAAAGGCAGCGCATAATAGCGCTCCGATTAAGTGGATGCCGGATAATAGATATTTGTCGGCAGACGGGCATAACGGTGAGTAATATTTATTGTAATTATAATTTTAAATTAAAATAAACAAAAACTATTATTGAAAAAATGTGTCAATGGTGTTTTTTAAAGAACTTTCTAAATAAGTTAACGATTTTAAATGTTGTTTGTGTGATATTAAATTAGTGTTACCTTATTTGGTGATAAAAAGTAACCAATTTAGCTTAATTCCTATTCGTATGCTGCTTCTAGTGGCGGTTAAGCCTTGAACATTAATATTTTAATCCTACGAACATGGGTGTTTCTCCATTTTTGTGCATATTACACGTCCAGATCAAAAACCTTTATTAATTATTGTATCTATCCTACCTTTTAAAAGAAATCAAACAAGATCAAGTTGTGCTTACATGCATGGAACATTTACAGGTCAAAATAACACAATTGCCTTCTTTATTAGGTATTATTACATGGTATAAAACAAAGTCACGACTAAGGTGTGAGTAAATAAGTTACATTAAATACTTATAATACTACTTCTTGTTTTTTTTTAACTTTTTAATTACAAACATCGTATTCTCCTTTGAAACTTAACAATATTATGGAATATGCACGAAATACGACAAACACCCATAAAATGTCTTTCTCTCGCCTTATCTACCTATTGGTAGGAATCTTTCTTTTGTTCCTTCCTATTGAGTTCCCGGTTTTTAACGCTGCGCGCTGTTTCAAGAGCCATTGTTATTGTTTTTTAATCGCTATTGGTTGGATTTTAAAGTAAACACCTACGCAAACACGCACTTCTTTTTGTCTGTTGAAAGATTACAGAGTTAAGACCTTTTTAGTGATGTTTGTGTGTAAACAATAATTTAATAATAATAAAATAGCAATTATTGTAGGGAATCATTTACGTAGCATATTGGGTAATAATGCGCAAATAAACTATAGTTTTTACTTTCGTTCCAGAAAAAAACTGTTTACTTCTGGCTTCGGCGGTGGCATGAAAGCGGAACACTCGAAGCGCACCACCGCCAGCTGTACGCGAGAGCCACGACGGCGGCAGAGGATGCGGCTATGGTCACGGCACACTCAGCCGACCCGTTCCTAAGCACAAGAGTGACCTCAACTTCATATAGTGTGAGTCCATGTATACCTTGTTGTCACACTTCCTTATTCATATTTTTTTTATAGTCATAGTTTAACGCGCGCCGAGCGGCCTGGCTGTGGGATCTAGCGATACCTATTAATTGCAACCGCTAATAGCAGCAATACGTCTGTATTGGACTCAGTGCAATGTTAATATCATTGACTCAGTGAATGTTAATAACATTCACTATTAGATAAAGCTTCAGTTCTTTAGCACCTATCTCAACAAAGGTGGAAGTTCTCAAGTCGACGGATTGTTTATTTGTGTATGTTTATATTTTGGGGAATAATTTTTAACTGTCCCATACTCATATAATAGTAGTTAAGTTGGCCCGTACATTTTGTCATAATCTTTAATTGTTGTTCGTTAGTCTCGCTAAAACTGGAGAACGACTCGACCGATTTGGCTAATTTTGGTTTTGAAATATTTGTGGCAGTCCAGGTAAAGGTTTAAACGGTGAGAAATAGGTAGGTAGGTAGTAGGTAAAAAAAGTGCATTGCAACGCATCAGCTAGTTAACAATATTATGTAAGAATTGAAATTGTAAAATTTTTCCTTTGTTTTAGATTTCAATGGACACCGTCAGGAGGCGCCTGAAGGACGCCGGAAAGAAATGTTGCCGCCCTGCCAAGAAGATATTAATGACCCAGGCGCATAAAGACGCAAGAGTAAGTTTTTGCCTGGAATATTATAATTTTGACTGGGCAAACAATATCGTCATTTTTGTGGACGAAAAAAGCTTCCGGTCGGATATGGACGGAAGAAAAATATTATGGCGCAATAGCAACGAGCGCTATGTAGAAATGAATACTCTACCAAATCGGGCTAGTGGAAGAATTTCCTTAAATTTTTGGGGATGGATGAGCTCAATGGGACCGGGTGAACTGGTGGAGGTTAGCGGGCGCATGACTGGGGCTCAGTATGTCGAAATATTACGTGACGTAATGATCCCCACCGTGCGCCTGCACTATCCAGAGGGCATTATATACTTGTGCCAAGACAACTGCCGCGTGCACACCTGCAGAGTGGTGCAGGAGTGGTTCGCGGCACAGGATGACGTCATCTGCCTGCCATGGCCTGCAAAGAGCCCTGACCTAAACCCAATCGAGAATTTATGGGGTCTCATGGTTCTCGATTAGGATACCTCAGAAATCCGCAACAACGAGAACTTGCGGCGAGAGGCCCATACTACATGGGAGCATTTCCGTGGCACGGACACGTGCTGGAACATGGTGGTCGGCATGAAGGACAGGCTGGACGCCGTGTTAGATGCGCAAGGAGGTCCGACCAAATATTAAAATATTCCCCTATGGAAAGACCCAGTATGCAGGGTGAATTTTCCAACTGGCCGTGGATGACCAAATCCGAAACCATGAGGAATAGCGAAAAAGAAAGAAAGGAGTCCCGAGGCCGATTTTGATGAAAACTAAAACTGCAATATTCGATTTTTAAAAAATCTATAATCCTCGCCAGAAATCAAACCTACTCAACAGTTTCGATTCCTGGCCAGGAATTTTGATTTTTCAAAAATCCATTGTTGCAGTTTTAGTTTTCGTCAAAATCGGCCTTGAGGCGCCTTTCAGTATTTTTCGATATTCCACGTAGTTTCGGATGTAGCCATCCACACCCAGTTGGTAAATTCACCCTGCATACTGGGTCTTCCCATACGGGAATATTTTAATATTCTAGGGTCTTTCCATAAGAGATTCGAAAAAAAATTGTTAGGAAACTTTAGCTCTTTTTTATGTTTACAAATTTCACTATATTTGGGGACAACTCACACTTAACCAAAAAAGAAATATGCCAAAATTGTTAACATAAAAAGAGCTTAAGACTCCCAACAAAGTTTTTTCGGAACTGTTATGGTTTCGAATTCTATTTGTCTTCTAGTTTTTTTGTTCAATTTTACAGTATCCATAGCTTATAGTTTTATTTATGTAAGCAACATAATATATTATTTATCATTTAATAATATATTGTATTGGCAATGCGTTACGCTCCTTTGTAGTCATATTTTTTACCAACTAAAAGGCCGATCTTGTTGCGTATTTCTGAGGTTACGTTTGGGCTCTTTTAGGTCATGGCATATTATTTGTTTCTAATAAGACCCGAGTAAACTTGGTTTTAAGTTTAATCTACAATACTATAGGCCGCACAAAGACACTCTGTGTCGGATACTGAGTGCACAGCGTATAGTGGCGTAGTCTGAATTTAGCAGATGACGATCTCCCATGGCACTAGTATATAATGCGCTTCATTCACCTGCTCTTCCGTAGAAACCTATCCTCATCCATCCATTTTCACAAACCTTCACATTAAATAGTAGTAGTCATTTTACAATTCAATTCATTTAATATTGTTATTTTATTTATCAAATTAAATACAATTTCGGTATTTTCAACCACTGTTTCTGAAACGCCTAAAAATTCTTCCATTGCTCGATTTGGGTAAGACGCCAGACATGTCGCTTGTTGATGTTGTGTCATAATAAACTGGCTTCCTCCATGTCCTTCCCCAGGCTTCAAACTATCTCCACATTTTGTATCACAATTGGCCGGCTGTTTCACCGTGTAGGCGTAACAAATAGACAGTTTCTTTCGCATTTATAATACTAGTATGAATAATTCTACAAATAATGTTATAGCTAATATAATAATGTATACTGTTAAACATTTTATACTTCTTTTTGCACCATTGTTATTTTCTTGAGATTTTTTTTCTTTACTATTGTTGGTGATAATTATTATAGTTACGGCCGTCGCCTACTGGCGGCATGGGCCGATAAGGGATTTTAGTAAACGCAAATGATTGAGATCGCTGTGCCGTATTATGAAATGTGAGTGATTAACAGTGTTGGATAAGATTTGAATTCATCTGCAAATATTATAAAAATCCCTTGTCGTGCCGTGCCACCAATGGGCGCCGGGCCTTTTACAGCCCAGTCAAGTTATACTAATCCAGGTAAAAGCTTACTTTTGTTTGGCGACAGCATTTAATTCTGCTTGGCAACTTAAAGTGTATAATAAAATTCATCTGCAAGCTTGTAAAAAATAAATATAAGTAATCTAGTTGTTTCTAATGTATGGTTTTATATTTTAATTTAAAGTATTTGTTTTTAAGTTTTGTAGATATTAAAATGAATGTTTAAAAATAAAGAGATAAAGATTGTTATTCCGCATTTTATTTTGATACTAGATGACCCGCGCATCTTCGTTTGCGTCACATAACAGAGAGAGGGTTAAAGACAGTGGGTCGTAGGCAGGACACCTACAATACAATTCTAAAGGTAGCTGAACTTTCTTTGTTTCTGAATAACTGCGTTGAGCGGTCGCCCGCGATGGGCATCCGTTGCGTGCAAATGCGCGTTTGCGCGCGCGTGGCCACGCGGACGTATTCCTTGGGACCGCAACGGTCCTCGTCGCAGAGGCCGGCTTATTACGCAGTGTCGCTTGTTCAACATTATCGGTTAGTGGTAGTTCAACATTAACCATTCAGTATCTAAAGACATTCTTCCGAGTGCGTGCGACCCGTATCGCATAGCGATATTGACAAAACAAGCCCTTGCGTGTTACCGCTGGCAGAAACGGCGCGTGCTCCCGCGCTGGCCTCCGTCGCACGGACGTGGGCGCCGCGCGCCGGTGTGTGGACGCGGGCCCGGGCTTCCCGCATGATTCCCGTGCGAGTCTCCGCAACGGAGTGCTTTTATATGGGACCGCGCGGGCGTCCGCTTTACGCAGTTTCAGCCCTAAGTTGACTTTATTAACATTTCAACATTTTTCATTGATGCTCCGCTCCTTGTGATCGTAGCGTGATGTTATATAGCCTGCGTAGCCTACGCAGGCTATATAATCCTCGATGAAGGGCCTATCCAATAATTAACGAATTTTTCAATACGAACCAGTGGTTGCTGTGAATAGCGCGTTCAACAAAAGAAAAACAAACTCATCAGCTTTATATAGTATAGATTTTTCCCGCGGTTTCACACGCGTTCTCGTAGGAACCTATCCTATGTCCTTTTCTGATAAATTAAATTGATGTGAAACATCTACATACGCGCCTAGGCAGTAAAACCGACACGTATGCCATGACGGGAATCACGATGCTGATGGCTACTGGCCATCAGCATCGCAAACTGTATCCGAGCTACGGGTGATGGCCAGGGCTCTTGAGAGAGGAACCACTTATATAAAATTATTATAACTAAAGTAAACATAAATCGATTTTATTGAACGAAAACACGAATATAAAACATTTTTTTTGTTTTACTCCATATTTCGCCATAGAATAGAATAGATTTTTATTTTGGAAACATGGGTAGTCATAGGTTTTTATTTATTACTAGCTTCTGCCCGCGGTTTCACCCGCGTCATGTTGTGCGTCAACCCTATGGAGGCCCCGTCAGTTCCCTTGAGCGCGTGGAACACAACGCGCCGACGACTCGGGCCATGTCTTTGGTCGGAAAGCGAGCTACCCATTACTCGCCGTCCGCAAGTCAGTGTCTACGGTGGCCGCAATTTGCGCCGCGGTATCAGACGGCGTTTTCGGCGGTAAGGTGAGGTAGAGGATGTCCTTTCCCTCACGCGTTCTTACTGCTCCCCATTCAACTCGACTGCCGCTGAATCCCTGACCTCCCAAAACAACCATGTCCGGTGAGGACTTCCGTCAGGCGGAAAAGAGGGATCTTACCGCCACAATAGGCTATTTTACCTACTCAAAAAATTTAATTAGACCGAAAGATAGATTATCAAAAAAATTTTGACCCGTATTTATTCTTTTGATACGTAGGTATACCAAAATTGACGAAGATACAACGCTTCTAAAAATCACAAAACGTCACTCGGTCAGTATAATTTTGCAGGCGTTATGATGTCACAAGCCCCCACTCCCGAAGCGTTTTAACTTTGTCAATATTCATTGATTTAAAAAAACAAAAATACGTGTTCAATATTTTTCAACACTCGTAACTGGCGGACTAAACTGATTTTCAATTTATTTATGCTTGTGACCTGCCTATTTTGTTGCGGCATTATTTTGAAACTATGATATTTCCCAAAATATTCATTGAAATCAAGGGCAATTTTGTTCAAAAAGAATGCTTGTGATGATTAAGGCGCTACCTCGAAAATAAATCGTAGCTCGATGGGCGTGGCTTAGCCCCCCGCGAGGGGAGCGGCGAATGCAGTGTACGCGGTGGCATTCGGGAAAACAGAGTACGCACTTCTTGGATTATTTGAAATATTAGAACATAGGAGGGATGGAGTAGAAAAATAATACAAATATTTAATTTTCAACATTTTTTTTTATAAAGTACACCATGTAATAAAAATTCATTAGGTAATGAAGGCATCTAACAAATGTTTATTTACTATGAATATTTTTTATTAAATAATAAATATATTGTTTCAATTTTTCTATATTTAACCTACTTTAAAAAACTCGTCTATTTATATGTATTACTAGCTTCTGCCCGCAGCTTCGAACGCGTGGAGTTCGGGAATTGGTCACGGAATCTTACTTCTGGGATAATAAGTAATCTATGTATGTATAGTACATACATATATTTACATGTACTTGCTTATAACTTGCAAATATTTGTTTAAAGTTATATCAATTAAATTAGATACGTGAAATATTGATACCTTGGTTCGAGATTGGACATCGGATTTACTGGATTTTATCTAAAGAGTATGTACACAAATTTTCAAGTCAATTGACCCCGAGAGTAAAAAGTTTCACAGATAATTCAACACCCCATTTCACCCTCTAAGGGATAGGAATTTAGAAAAACCCTTTCTTAGTATATACCTACTCTTCACAAAGAGTACACTGTCCAAATTTCATGTCTCTAGGACCAGTGGTTTGGGCTGTGCGTTGATGTATCAGTCAGCCAGTCAGGACAGTGAATTTTAAATTGGAGGATGATTTTGGAAAAACTGTGATACACATATCTCATCATTTTAACTGAAGTATTAGACACATTTTCAAGTCAATCGATTCAGAGAATAAAAAGTTTCATAGATAGTTCAACCCCCCATTTCACCCTATTAGGGGTGGAATTAAAAAAAAAACCGTTTCTTAGTGGATACCTACTCTTCACAAAGAGTACACTGTCCAAATTTCATGTCTCTAGGACCAGTGGTTTGGGCTGTGCGTTGATATATAAGTCAGTCAGTCAGTCAGTCAGGACTTTGAATTTTATATGTATAGATAGATATAGATAAAATATGTTAGCAATTTTCTCGTAAACTACTGAACCGATTTTGATGATTCTTTCACTGGTATAATCTAATCCCCAAGTATGGTTTTAGTGCACAACATATAAAGATGCCAATCTTATTAACAAACTTACACGTCTCTGGCATCAGATGAAATATTTAATCTGCAATGTTGCATCACATTCACGGAGCTTAATTGAAAATGTAGACAGCAACATTGTAGAGAATTTTAATGGAGTAGTTGCCAAATTAGTTGGCGGCAAAAGAGTTAACTACGCTCTTAAACGGTCTTATCAGGCAAGATGAACAGGGGCAGTAGTATCATTTAACTCCGGGAAAATATTGACTACCGTCCACAAAACTATTCACAATACGAGCCCTTTAGAAAAGTCAAGAAATATGAAGAACAAGTAGAAAATACAAGAACGTACAACCAAACGTTAAAAAAGAAAAAAAAAACGTAAATTGGTTTCTAAGAAAATAGATTTTAATAATGGCGAAAATGCCGACAGACCCGATGTGGATTCTGATACATATAACCTCACAAAATTAACGTTTTTGAAAAATTTAGAAAAATCCGATGAAGAACGCTAAGAGATGCAGGAGTGGACAATACTACAGAGTGAAAGTGGAGAGTGGCTAGAATTACAGTAGAAATCTTTTAACAGCGTCTAATTACGGGACGGTGGTAAAAAGGATAAAAACGAATAGTTGTGCTAATATGGTGAAAAACATGTTGTATAAGGCAAATATCGACGATGTGGCAACTATAAGCCAAGGGGCGAAATATGAAAAAGCTGCTATTGAGCAACTGTCTAATTTAGTACAGGTAAATATACAAAAATGTGGTCTTTTCATTGACGATAAGTACCCGTTTTTAGGGGCAACGCCGGAAAGGATTGCTGATGACATGCTTGTTGAAATCAAATGTCCTGAATTGTGACTTTGTTGCACCAGGAATGATTTAGTTTTATGTCTTAAAAAATAGATACGTTTTTGTCGCTCCAATAAGTGAGAATAAAAATGGCCATAAATACATTTGTTTGGCTGTAGCTCCAACGCACGTCAAACTCTCGTGGGCACGGGGGCATTGTCAAATGTAACTCTGTCGGCCCAAAACCCGAGTAAAAACCGCCAATAATCACAAAGGCACCTGCGTCATCAAGTAGAATTTTGAGATACTTTCGGGGATATCTTTGTGCCCCAAATGTAGGCATGGTTCAGAGGCAATTTGGCAAACATAACTCGATTTTGCAGTTTAGGCTATTTGTGACTTTGTTGCATCGAAGGTGCGAATTTGTGATTTTTGCAACCAATCTTTTCGACCGTGATTTAGGTATATGGTCGAGTGTCAAGTGTCAAGTATTTTTGCATAAGAGATACTGTCTCCATCAGCTATGTATCTTCCAAAGATAACGCCATGCATTTCTATGGACTGTTTACTGTCGGCGCTAATAGTGGATTCCATAGCTGTTGAAGATCCGCTAAGATTTTTAAAACACTCATGGTGTTTTACTTCCTCATTTCGTTTTACCGCTCTAGCACAAATACAACAGTATTTGTTTTTGACTGCCATGAAAAGAACTTGACGAAATCGTCTACCTATAATTGTCGCAGCGCCAGATAGTGCAGAATAATTAGTTCTGTATGAATGTTTAGCCCAGCAACCATCTAAGATTACATCTATTATTGGTATGCCATCTTTAGTAGCTTTCCTTCTTTCACTGCCGCTTCTTTCCCCCGTTCCCCCACTTTCCTCATTTCTTCCCATGCCGTCACTTCCCATTCGTCACATATTTCATCTTGCAAGATTTTGTATTTGTATTCCGACACGGATGGTAAATCGACAGCAGCCGAAAACTGTTTCAGTTGAGCGTTACCACAACCAGCTGCCACCATCCCGGCCACCACCATTTTATTTTGAGTTCCGTACTTTAAACTTTGTTTTACAAAATGTACAAGAAAATGTGTGTAAGGCCAGAAACTTCTGCCCTGGGATCTGGAGGTGACTGCCCTCCAGCGCGTCTATGAGGGGCGCGCGGAGGCGCAGCGCCGGGGCGAATCCCTGCTGCCTCGACAAGTCGAGGCGCGGCGGGAAGAGCTCCGGCGCGATCTCAGGGCAGTATGGACGAGACGACTGTCGCAACCGAGGTCCGGGCACGCCGCAATCGCGGCGGTAAGACCCCTCTTTGAGGAGTGGCTGGATAGGGGTCACGGCGTCCTGACCTACCGCGTGACGCAGGCCCTCACCGGACACGGAAGTTTCGGGAGGTACCTGTGTCATATGGGGAAGGAGGAAACGCCTGGGTGTCACCACTGCGAGGACCGCCCGGAGGACACGGTGGAGCATACGGTGCAGGACTGCCCCGCTTGGGCAGAGCACCGCCGTGTCCTCACGGCGGCGATAGGCGGAGACCTCTCGCGCCCGGCATTGGTCGAGGCCATGCTGCGGGGCGAGACGGAGTGGGAAGCGGTCGCCTCCTTCTGCGAAGCACATGCTCGCGAAGGAGGAGGCGGGCCGCGTGAGGGAGAGGACAGCGTCCTCCCTCCACCCCAGCCGCAGTGGTAGACGCCCACGGCGCCGGACGTTGGCAGACGATCTCCGGCCACCGTAGGCGCGGGCATGCGGGCGGCGAGTAATGGGCGACTCGCTGTCCGACCATGGACCATGCCCGGGTCGACGGCGCGTTGTGTTCCACGCGCGCCTCAAAGAGTGTCAGCATAATGACGGGGACCCTCTAGAGGGCCAAAGCCTGCCGAGGTCGCGGGACTCATACAATTACCGTGACCCTGGAACATAAAGGGCTACTGAAGGACACCGTGGATTTTAGTCAGTACAAGTCTGACAGTCCCTCCCGCTCTGCCCTGAGTGGGAGGACTCATTTGATGACAGTTAAAAAAAAAAAAAAAAGGCCAGAAACTTTTTCTGATTCTAATTTAATGGTTGTAAGGCCGCATTGAAACAGTGATTGGTGACTCGATAATTTAAGCAATTCAGTAAAAAAGTAATTTACATCAACAACTCTGTGGCCACTAATGTCGGCAGTTTTGGACTCCTGAAACAAAAAGTATAAGTCAACTTGGAAAAATGCTATTTATGCCTAGCTCCATACTGGAAAGTTCATAGTACATAGTAAATAAAATAAGAGGACTCACATTTCCTTCAAGTTTACCTCAATAAAGATCAAAAAAAAAAATCGATTAAAAACTCACCTCTTTTCGCAATTCAAATGCGACTCCATTCCTTTTGTGATCATTGTCTGTCACACGCTGTAATCTTGACGTATTATATACATCAATGTATTGTTGACATATTTCTAACCTAAAATGAAATATAAGTACATTTTAGCCTTTTTCATAATATAAACAATTATATAAATAGAAACTAATAATTATTGTACATAACTATATACTTACTTTTTAATCTTTCTCATTTTCTGAGCCCTCACCCTCAGTCGCTCTGTGCTCTAAACGTTGTACTTTATTTAGTTTTGGTTTCATATTTTTTCCCATTAAAAACTAGTCACAAATAGAAAAACGATACGTAATAGGTACTGTTCAATCACAAGAATAGTCTTTATATACCTATTTAACACTAATTAACACAATCTACTAACTTTTAATGTATAAACAATTATTAAAATCACGAAAATTCGATAGCACCGATCTGCAAAAAAATGTCATAGGTTTGACGTCAATGAAGCCCACCGGGCGACTGATCTTGTAAGCGAGCGAAAGTGATGCAATTACTTTTGAAACGCAAAAAAAGAGATGGCTATATTGTGCGTGCGCTCGGAATAAAACGACGTACGTGCCAAAACGAATTTACTCCTTTTTTAACATAAAAAATGAATTAAATTTAAAACTACAATGAGTAAACTTTGATATAATAATTCTCTATGTTTTAAAGTAAATCCCATTGAATAATTCTTAAGCGTTACGCCGTGATGTCGAAAAAAGTAAAAAAATAGATATAACTTTGCATTTTTTTTGTATCGAGAAAAGTTCATTGAATCGTGTATTCCTTATTTAAGTATACTAGACCAAAGAGTCAAAAAACATATACCAAAATGTTGAATCCCTATTCCACATACTTAACAAGTTATACGAAATAGAAAAACCACATTTTTTTCAATATATCACCTTAACGTATTTATTTGTATTAGAATTAATATAGTGTTTATAAATTACCTTCGCAAATAATGCATTATTTTAAAACCAATTTAATTTCCATGAAAAAGGTTATAGTGAGTTAACTTTAAAAGATACATATATGCTTTTGCAGACTTTTTTAAAAACTTTTAATGAGAAATAATTCCGTCATACATGATTTTAGCGTTAGTAAGGAATATTTTTTCCCGCTATTACAACATTTTTGTGTGCTGCTCCGCTCGTATTAGCCGTAGCGTGATGTTATATAGCCCATAGCTTTCCTCGATAAATGAACTATCCAACACAAAAATATTTTTTTCATTCGAACTAAATAGTAGGTAGTTCTTGGATTAGCGCGTTCAACCAAACAAACAAACTCTTCAGCTTTATAATATTGGTAAAGATGAATAGGATAGATAACCAAAAAGATCTTATTAGATCGACACTTAGATTCCTAAAAAATATTGGACACGTATTTTTCTTTTTTCATGTAAACAAAAAATTTTGACGATACAGTGCGTCGAAAACTCGAGTGACGTCACATTTCGGTGCACTTTTACCGGAAAGTGAGGTCACTCATGATCTTTAATGCGTTCTATATCTTCGTAACTTTTTATTGGTTTCATAAAAAAAATACGTATACAATATTTTTCAATAATTTATGATGATTTATGACGAACTAAATAAAATCATATTTTTTACTCAGATATCATCCTTTTCTAATATTACAGAGATGTTTGACATAATTATGCCAGACGTCCCGTCCGGCTAAATTATTTTATTACCATGCCATTATTTCGATTCCATTCAAGTACGCAACCTGCTAAACTTGTTTTTCGCATCAAAAGTATCTTATACAACACCACGACGCGTACACGCACACACTCTCACGGACGCACTGCAGCACGAAACATTACAAGCAGGAACAATAAAAATATATTTATCTCTTTCGCACTATTCTCGCTGTTCTTGTTCATAACGCGCTCAAGGTCAAAGTGGGGTAACTTGATGTGCTGGCGACTGTACTATGAACTTTCCAGTATGGAGCTAGGCATAAATAGCATTTTTCCAAGTTGACTTATACTTTTTGTTTCAGGAGTCCAAAACTGCCGACATTAGTGGCCACAGAGTTGTTGATGTAAATTACTTTTTTACTGAATTGCTTAAATTATCGAGTCACCAATCACTGTTTCAATGCGGCCTTACAACCATTAAATTAGAATCAGAAAAAGTTTCTGGCCTTTTTTTTTTTTTTTTAACTGTCATCAAATGAGTCCTCCCACTCAGGGCAGAGCGGGAGGGACTGTCAGACTTGTACTGACTAAAATCCACGGTGTCCTTCAGTAGCCCTTTATGTTCCAGGGTCACGGTAATTGTATGAGTCCCGCGACCTCGGCAGGCTTTGGCCCTCTAGAGGGTCCCCGTCATTATGCTGACACTCTTTGAGGCGCGCGTGGAACACAACGCGCCGTCGACCCGGGCATGGTCCATGGTCGGACAGCGAGTCGCCCATTACTCGCCGCCCGCATGCCCGCGCCTACGGTGGCCGGAGATCGTCTGCCAACGTCCGGCGCCGTGGGCGTCTACCACTGCGGCTGGGGTGGAGGGAGGACGCTGTCCTCTCCCTCACGCGGCCCGCCTCCTCCTTCGCGAGCATGTGCTTCGCAGAAGGAGGCGACCGCTTCCCACTCCGTCTCGCCCCGCAGCATGGCCTCGACCAATGCCGGGCGCGAGAGGTCTCCGCCTATCGCCGCCGTGAGGACACGGCGGTGCTCTGCCCAAGCGGGGCAGTCCTGCACCGTATGCTCCACCGTGTCCTCCGGGCGGTCCTCGCAGTGGTGACACCCAGGCGTTTCCTCCTTCCCCATATGACACAGGTACCTCCCGAAACTTCCGTGTCCGGTGAGGGCCTGCGTCACGCGGTAGGTCAGGACGCCGTGACCCCTATCCAGCCACTCCTCAAAGAGGGGTCTTACCGCCGCGATTGCGGCGTGCCCGGACCTCGGTTGCGACAGTCGTCTCGTCCATACTGCCCTGAGATCGCGCCGGAGCTCTTCCCGCCGCGCCTCGACTTGTCGAGGCAGCAGGGATTCGCCCCGGCGCTGCGCCTCCGCGCGCCCCTCATAGACGCGCTGGAGGGCAGTCACCTCCAGATCCCAGGGCAGAAGTTTCTGGCCTTACACACATTTTCTTGTACATTTTGTAAAACAAAGTTTAAAGTACGGAACTCAAAATAAAATGGTGGTGGCCGGGATGGTGGCAGCTGGTTGTGGTAACGCTCAACTGAAACAGTTTTCGGCTGCTGTCGATTTACCATCCGTGTCGGAATACAAATACAAAATCTTGCAAGATGAAATATGTGACGAATGGGAAGTGACGGCATGGGAAGAAATGAGGAAAGTGGGGGAACGGGGGAAAGAAGCGGCAGTGAAAGAAGGAAAGCTACTAAAGATGGCATACCAATAATAGATGTAATCTTAGATGGTTGCTGGGCTAAACATTCATACAGAACTAATTATTCTGCACTATCTGGCGCTGCGACAATTATAGGTAGACGATTTCGTCAAGTTCTTTTCATGGCAGTCAAAAACAAATACTGTTGTATTTGTGCTAGAGCGGTAAAACGAAATGAGGAAGTAAAACACCATGAGTGTTTTAAAAATCTTAGCGGATCTTCAACAGCTATGGAATCCACTATTAGCGCCGACAGTAAACAGTCCATAGAAATGCATGGCGTTATCTTTGGAAGATACATAGCTGATGGAGACAGTATCTCTTATGCAAAAATACTTGACACTTGACACTCGACCATATACCTAAATCACGGTCGAAAAGATTGGTTGCAAAAATCACAAATTCGCACCTTCGATGCAACAAAGTCACAAATAGCCTAAACTGCAAAATCGAGTTATGTTTGCCAAATTGCCTCTGAACCATGCCTACATTTGGGGCACAAAGATATCCCCGAAAGTATCTCAAAATTCTACTTGATGACGCAGGTGCCTTTGTGATTATTGGCGGTTTTTACTCGGGTTTTGGGCCGACAGAGTTACATTTGACAATGCCCCCGTGCCCACGAGAGTTTGACGTGCGTTGGAGCTACAGCCAAACAAATGTATTTATGGCCATTTTTATTCTCACTTATTGGAGCGACAAAAACGTATCTATTTTTTAAGACATAAAACTAAATCATTCCTGGTGCAACAAAGTCACAATTCAGGACATTTGATTTCAACAAGCATGTCATCAGCAATCCTTTCCGGCGTTGCCCCTAAAAACGGGTACTTATCGTCAATGAAAAGACCACATTTTTGTATATTTACCTGTACTAAATTAGACAGTTGCTCAATAGCAGCTTTTTCATATTTCGCCCCTTGGCTTATAGTTGCCACATCGTCGATATTTGCCTTATACAACATGTTTTTCACCATATTAGCACAACTATTCGTTTTTATCCTTTTTACCACCGTCCCGTAATTAGACGCTGTTAAAAGATTTCTACTGTAATTCTAGCCACTCTCCACTTTCACTCTGTAGTATTGTCCACTCCTGCATCTCTTAGCGTTCTTCATCGGATTTTTCTAAATTTTTCAAAAACGTTAATTTTGTGAGGTTATATGTATCAGAATCCACATCGGGTCTGTCGGCATTTTCGCCATTATTAAAATCTATTTTCTTAGAAACCAATTTACGTTTTTTTTTTCTTTTTTAACGTTTGGTTGTACGTTCTTGTATTTTCTACTTGTTCTTCATATTTCTTGACTTTTCTAAAGGGCTCGTATTGTGAATAGTTTTGTGGACGGTAGTCAATATTTTCCCGGAGTTAAATGATACTACTGCCCCTGTTCATCTTGCCTGATAAGACCGTTTAAGAGCGTAGTTAACTCTTTTGCCGCCAACTAATTTGGCAACTACTCCATTAAAATTCTCTACAATGTTGCTGTCTACATTTTCAATTAAGCTCCGTGAATGTGATGCAACATTGCAGATTAAATATTTCATCTGATGCCAGAGACGTGTAAGTTTGTTAATAAGATTGGCATCTTTATATGTTGTGCACTAAAACCATACTTGGGGATTAGATTATACCAGTGAAAGAATCATCAAAATCGGTTCAGTAGTTTACGAGAAAATTGCTAACATATTTTATCTATATCTATCTATACATATAAAATTCAAAGTCCTGACTGACTGACTGACTGACTTATATATCAACGCACAGCCCAAACCACTGGTCCTAGAGACATGAAATTTGGACAGTGTACTCTTTGTGAAGAGTAGGTATCCACTAAGAAACGGTTTTTTTTTTAATTCCACCCCTAATAGGGTGAAATGGGGGGTTGAACTATCTATGAAACTTTTTATTCTCTGAATCGATTGACTTGAAAATGTGTCTAATACTTCAGTTAAAATGATGAGATATGTGTATCACAGTTTTTCCAAAATCATCCTCCAATTTAAAATTCACTGTCCTGACTGGCTGACTGATACATCAACGCACAGCCCAAACCACTGGTCCTAGAGACATGAAATTTGGACAGTGTACTCTTTGTGAAGAGTAGGTATATACTAAGAAAGGGTTTTTCTAAATTCCTATCCCTTAGAGGGTGAAATGGGGTGTTGAATTATCTGTGAAACTTTTTACTCTCGGGGTCAATTGACTTGAAAATTTGTGTACATACTCTTTAGATAAAATCCAGTAAATCCGATGTCCAATCTCGAACCAAGGTATCAATATTTCACGTATCTAATTTAATTGATATAACTTTAAACAAATATTTGCAAGTTATAAGCAAGTACATGTAAATATATGTATGTACTATACATACATAGATTACTTATTATCCCAGAAGTAAGATTCCGTGACCAATTCCCGAACTCCACGCGTTCGAAGCTGCGGGCAGAAGCTAGTAATACATATAAATAGACGAGTTTTTTAAAGTAGGTTAAATATAGAAAAATTGAAACAATATATTTATTATTTAATAAAAAATATTCATAGTAAATAAACATTTGTTAGATGCCTTCATTACCTAATGAATTTTTATTACATGGTGTACTTTATAAAAAAAAATGTTGAAAATTAAATATTTGTATTATTTTTCTACTCCATCCCTCCTATGTTCTAATATTTCAAATAATCCAAGAAGTGCGTACTCTGTTTTCCCGAATGCCACCGCGTACACTGCATTCGCCGCTCCCCTCGCGGGGGGCTAAGCCACGCCCATCGAGCTACGATTTATTTTCGAGGTAGCGCCTTAATCATCACAAGCATTCTTTTTGAACAAAATTGCCCTTGATTTCAATGAATATTTTGGGAAATATCATAGTTTCAAAATAATGCCGCAACAAAATAGGCAGGTCACAAGCATAAATAAATTGAAAATCAGTTTAGTCCGCCAGTTACGAGTGTTGAAAAATATTGAACACGTATTTTTGTTTTTTTAAATCAATGAATATTGACAAAGTTAAAACGCTTCGGGAGTGGGGGCTTGTGACATCATAACGCCTGCAAAATTATACTGACCGAGTGACGTTTTGTGATTTTTAGAAGCGTTGTATCTTCGTCAATTTTGGTATACCTACGTATCAAAAGAATAAATACGGGTCAAAATTTTTTTGATAATCTATCTTTCGGTCTAATTAAATTTTTTGAGTAGGTAAAATAGCCTATTGTGGCGGTAAGATCCCTCTTTTCCGCCTGACGGAAGTCCTCACCGGACATGGTTGTTTTGGGAGGTCAGGGATTCAGCGGCAGTCGAGTTGAATGGGGAGCAGTAAGAACGCGTGAGGGAAAGGACATCCTCTACCTCACCTTACCGCCGAAAACGCCGTCTGATACCGCGGCGCAAATTGCGGCCACCGTAGACACTGACTTGCGGACGGCGAGTAATGGGTAGCTCGCTTTCCGACCAAAGACATGGCCCGAGTCGTCGGCGCGTTGTGTTCCACGCGCTCAAGGGAACTGACGGGGCCTCCATAGGGTTGACGCACAACATGACGCGGGTGAAACCGCGGGCAGAAGCTAGTAATAAATAAAAACCTATGACTACCCATGTTTCCAAAATAAAAATCTATTCTATTCTATGGCGAAATATGGAGTAAAACAAAAAAAATGTTTTATATTCGTGTTTTCGTTCAATAAAATCGATTTATGTTTACTTTAGTTATAATAATTTTATATAAGTGGTTCCTCTCTCAAGAGCCCTGGCCATCACCCGTAGCTCGGATACAGTTTGCGATGCTGATGGCCAGTAGCCATCAGCATCGTGATTCCCGTCATGGCATACGTGTCGGTTTTACTGCCTAGGCGCGTATGTAGATGTTTCACATCAATTTAATTTATCAGAAAAGGACATAGGATAGGTTCCTACGAGAACGCGTGTGAAACCGCGGGAAAAATCTATACTATATAAAGCTGATGAGTTTGTTTTTCTTTTGTTGAACGCGCTATTCACAGCAACCACTGGTTCGTATTGAAAAATTCGTTAATTATTGGATAGGCCCTTCATCGAGGATTATATAGCCTGCGTAGGCTACGCAGGCTATATAACATCACGCTACGATCACAAGGAGCGGAGCATCAATGAAAAATGTTGAAATGTTAATAAAGTCAACTTAGGGCTGAAACTGCGTAAAGCGGACGCCCGCGCGGTCCCATATAAAAGCACTCCGTTGCGGAGACTCGCACGGGAATCATGCGGGAAGCCCGGGCCCGCGTCCACACACCGGCGCGCGGCGCCCACGTCCGTGCGACGGAGGCCAGCGCGGGAGCACGCGCCGTTTCTGCCAGCGGTAACACGCAAGGGCTTGTTTTGTCAATATCGCTATGCGATACGGGTCGCACGCACTCGGAAGAATGTCTTTAGATACTGAATGGTTAATGTTGAACTACCACTAACCGATAATGTTGAACAAGCGACACTGCGTAATAAGCCGGCCTCTGCGACGAGGACCGTTGCGGTCCCAAGGAATACGTCCGCGTGGCCACGCGCGCGCAAACGCGCATTTGCACGCAACGGATGCCCATCGCGGGCGACCGCTCAACGCAGTTATTCAGAAACAAAGAAAGTTCAGCTACCTTTAGAATTGTATTGTAGGTGTCCTGCCTACGACCCACTGTCTTTAACCCTCTCTCTGTTATGTGACGCAAACGAAGATGCGCGGGTCATCTAGTATCAAAATAAAATGCGGAATAACAATCTTTATCTCTTTATTTTTAAACATTCATTTTAATATCTACAAAACTTAAAAACAAATACTTTAAATTAAAATATAAAACCATACATTAGAAACAACTAGATTACTTATATTTATTTTTTACAAGCTTGCAGATGAATTTTATTATACACTTTAAGTTGCCAAGCAGAATTAAATGCTGTCGCCAAACAAAAGTAAGCTTTTACCTGGATTAGTATAACTTGACTGGGCTGTAAAAGGCCCGGCGCCCATTGGTGGCACGGCACGACAAGGGATTTTTATAATATTTGCAGATGAATTCAAATCTTATCCAACACTGTTAATCACTCACATTTCATAATACGGCACAGCGATCTCAATCATTTGCGTTTACTAAAATCCCTTATCGGCCCATGCCGCCAGTAGGCGACGGCCGTAACTATAATAATTATCACCAACAATAGTAAAGAAAAAAAATCTCAAGAAAATAACAATGGTGCAAAAAGAAGTATAAAATGTTTAACAGTATACATTATTATATTAGCTATAACATTATTTGTAGAATTATTCATACTAGTATTATAAATGCGAAAGAAACTGTCTATTTGTTACGCCTACACGGTGAAACAGCCGGCCAATTGTGATACAAAATGTGGAGATAGTTTGAAGCCTGGGGAAGGACATGGAGGAAGCCAGTTTATTATGACACAACATCAACAAGCGACATGTCTGGCGTCTTACCCAAATCGAGCAATGGAAGAATTTTTAGGCGTTTCAGAAACAGTGGTTGAAAATACCGAAATTGTATTTAATTTGATAAATAAAATAACAATATTAAATGAATTGAATTGTAAAATGACTACTACTATTTAATGTGAAGGTTTGTGAAAATGGATGGATGAGGATAGGTTTCTACGGAAGAGCAGGTGAATGAAGCGCATTATATACTAGTGCCATGGGAGATCGTCATCTGCTAAATTCAGACTACGCCACTATACGCTGTGCACTCAGTATCCGACACAGAGTGTCTTTGTGCGGCCTATAGTATTGTAGATTAAACTTAAAACCAAGTTTACTCGGGTCTTATTAGAAACAAATAATATGCCATGACCTAAAAGAGCCCAAACGTAACCTCAGAAATACGCAACAAGATCGGCCTTTTAGTTGGTAAAAAATATGACTACAAAGGAGCGTAACGCATTGCCAATACAATATATTATTAAATGATAAATAATATATTATGTTGCTTACATAAATAAAACTATAAGCTATGGATACTGTAAAATTGAACAAAAAAACTAGAAGACAAATAGAATTCGAAACCATAACAGTTCCGAAAAAACTTTGTTGGGAGTCTTAAGCTCTTTTTATGTTAACAATTTTGGCATATTTCTTTTTTGGTTAAGTGTGAGTTGTCCCCAAATATAGTGAAATTTGTAAACATAAAAAAGAGCTAAAGTTTCCTAACAATTTTTTTTCGAATCTCTTATGGAAAGACCCTAGAATATTAAAATATTCCCGTATGGGAAGACCCAGTATGCAGGGTGAATTTACCAACTGGGTGTGGATGGCTACATCCGAAACTACGTGGAATATCGAAAAATACTGAAAGGCGCCTCAAGGCCGATTTTGACGAAAACTAAAACTGCAACAATGGATTTTTGAAAAATCAAAATTCCTGGCCAGGAATCGAAACTGTTGAGTAGGTTTGATTTCTGGCGAGGATTATAGATTTTTTAAAAATCGAATATTGCAGTTTTAGTTTTCATCAAAATCGGCCTCGGGACTCCTTTCTTTCTTTTTCGCTATTCCTCATGGTTTCGGATTTGGTCATCCACGGCCAGTTGGAAAATTCACCCTGCATACTGGGTCTTTCCATAGGGGAATATTTTAATATTTGGTCGGACCTCCTTGCGCATCTAACACGGCGTCCAGCCTGTCCTTCATGCCGACCACCATGTTCCAGCACGTGTCCGTGCCACGGAAATGCTCCCATGTAGTATGGGCCTCTCGCCGCAAGTTCTCGTTGTTGCGGATTTCTGAGGTATCCTAATCGAGAACCATGAGACCCCATAAATTCTCGATTGGGTTTAGGTCAGGGCTCTTTGCAGGCCATGGCAGGCAGATGACGTCATCCTGTGCCGCGAACCACTCCTGCACCACTCTGCAGGTGTGCACGCGGCAGTTGTCTTGGCACAAGTATATAATGCCCTCTGGATAGTGCAGGCGCACGGTGGGGATCATTACGTCACGTAATATTTCGACATACTGAGCCCCAGTCATGCGCCCGCTAACCTCCACCAGTTCACCCGGTCCCATTGAGCTCATCCATCCCCAAAAATTTAAGGAAATTCTTCCACTAGCCCGATTTGGTAGAGTATTCATTTCTACATAGCGCTCGTTGCTATTGCGCCATAATATTTTTCTTCCGTCCATATCCGACCGGAAGCTTTTTTCGTCCACAAAAATGACGATATTGTTTGCCCAGTCAAAATTATAATATTCCAGGCAAAAACTTACTCTTGCGTCTTTATGCGCCTGGGTCATTAATATCTTCTTGGCAGGGCGGCAACATTTCTTTCCGGCGTCCTTCAGGCGCCTCCTGACGGTGTCCATTGAAATCTAAAACAAAGGAAAAATTTTACAATTTCAATTCTTACATAATATTGTTAACTAGCTGATGCGTTGCAATGCACTTTTTTTACCTACTACCTACCTACCTATTTCTCACCGTTTAAACCTTTACCTGGACTGCCACAAATATTTCAAAACCAAAATTAGCCAAATCGGTCGAGTCGTTCTCCAGTTTTAGCGAGACTAACGAACAACAATTAAAGATTATGACAAAATGTACGGGCCAACTTAACTACTATTATATGAGTATGGGACAGTTAAAAATTATTCCCCAAAATATAAACATACACAAATAAACAATCCGTCGACTTGAGAACTTCCACCTTTGTTGAGATAGGTGCTAAAGAACTGAAGCTTTATCTAATAGTGAATGTTATTAACATTCACTGAGTCAATGATATTAACATTGCACTGAGTCCAATACAGACGTATTGCTGCTATTAGCGGTTGCAATTAATAGGTATCGCTAGATCCCACAGCCAGGCCGCTCGGCGCGCGTTAAACTATGACTATAAAAAAAATATGAATAAGGAAGTGTGACAACAAGGTATACATGGACTCACACTATATGAAGTTGAGGTCACTCTTGTGCTTAGGAACGGGTCGGCTGAGTGTGCCGTGACCATAGCCGCATCCTCTGCCGCCGTCGTGGCTCTCGCGTACAGCTGGCGGTGGTGCGCTTCGAGTGTTCCGCTTTCATGCCACCGCCGAAGCCAGAAGTAAACAGTTTTTTTCTGGAACGAAAGTAAAAACTATAGTTTATTTGCGCATTATTACCCAATATGCTACGTAAATGATTCCCTACAATAATTGCTATTTTATTATTATTAAATTATTGTTTACACACAAACATCACTAAAAAGGTCTTAACTCTGTAATCTTTCAACAGACAAAAAGAAGTGCGTGTTTGCGTAGGTGTTTACTTTAAAATCCAACCAATAGCGATTAAAAAACAATAACAATGGCTCTTGAAACAGCGCGCAGCGTTAAAAACCGGGAACTCAATAGGAAGGAACAAAAGAAAGATTCCTACCAATAGGTAGATAAGGCGAGAGAAAGACATTTTATGGGTGTTTGTCGTATTTCGTGCATATTCCATAATATTGTTAAGTTTCAAAGGAGAATACGATGTTTGTAATTAAAAAGTTAAAAAAAAACAAGAAGTAGTATTATAAGTATTTAATGTAACTTATTTACTCACACCTTAGTCGTGACTTTGTTTTATACCATGTAATAATACCTAATAAAGAAGGCAATTGTGTTATTTTGACCTGTAAATGTTCCATGCATGTAAGCACAACTTGATCTTGTTTGATTTCTTTTAAAAGGTAGGATAGATACAATAATTAATAAAGGTTTTTGATCTGGACGTGTAATATGCACAAAAATGGAGAAACACCCATGTTCGTAGGATTAAAATATTAATGTTCAAGGCTTAACCGCCACTAGAAGCAGCATACGAATAGGAATTAAGCTAAATTGGTTACTTTTTATCACCAAATAAGGTAACACTAATTTAATATCACACAAACAACATTTAAAATCGTTAACTTATTTAGAAAGTTCTTTAAAAAACACCATTGACACATTTTTTCAATAATAGTTTTTGTTTATTTTAATTTAAAATTATAATTACAATAAATATTACTCACCGTTATGCCCGTCTGCCGACAAATATCTATTATCCGGCATCCACTTAATCGGAGCGCTATTATGCGCTGCCTTTCTATTTGCGTCAACTGAGGCGCCATGATTAACAATCACAAATTCACTTTTTAAAAAATACCGGACGACTTGACGATATTTTATTGACTGGCGTAATAGATCACGGAACTCGGAACCGGAAGGAACAAACGCGGTGACGAGTGGCGTTCGTTAAATTTCGGTAAGGCTCGGGAATTCTCGGGAGTCGGGGCGACTGCGCGGGGGCTTGGAGGTGTGGCCTATTCCTAGTGACGCGATGACGCATGAATTTATTGGCTACTAATTGTTAGTATGCGCAACCATTGGGTAAATTTAGGAAACGATGAAAATTCCACCAATAATGCCAAGGATACTTTCTTTCTAACATGCGATGTTGCATCGTATTTATAGATATGTATAGGGTTTAGCTTGACGTGCTGGCGACTGTACTAAGTTTTTACATTCGATGCTATTTTCCCGACAACTGCACACTTAAAGTGATCATACTGTATTCTAATCGTTGTATGGTTGCTACTGGCGTCAGCAGTAAAATAATTCTGAAAGGACTGTACTTGATTGTTAACTGTTCGCCAGAATTAAATGGTTTTTTTTTGTTGTTTCAGGTCATCAAATGGCCTATGCAGTTGTAGGCGATATTCAACAAGTGCCAAACGATAAGGAGCTTTTTGCGCAGTAGATTCTGAACATAAATAGAAAATTGTATATTGTATTGTTTTTAGACTGAAATACTTTATGCCAACTTATTTAAAAGTGATTAATGAAATACGATTCTTTATTGAGCACTCAGGAGATACCTACCAATTGAGGATAGAAGTGAGAGTATTTGGTATTTTTAATTCTAAAAATTATGATTAACTAACTTATGCCTCGCGTCGAGTTCGCTAATTTGTCCCACGGGATCGTATTACCGGGATAAAAAGTATCCTATGTGTTAATCCCGGTTATAAACTATCTGTGTGGGTTCCATCCAAATCTGTTTAGTAGTTTTCCATGGTAGTGTAAAGCGCAGGCCACACAGCCAGCTGGCGGTGTGGCCTGCGCTTAAGATCTTTAGCTTGAATCTACGTAATTATTCTTGAATTCACTCACTGATAGACAGAACATACACACAATTGCACAGTCTAAACTGCTGGATCTATCATGATCTTCTGCTCGCAATTTAGGTTTAATACCCTAAAGGAGTGTTCCTTACCGCAGTGTCTCAAGACGAAAGTCTATGACCAGTGTGTGTTGCCAGTGATTACATACGGGACCGAAACGTGGTCGCTCATAATGGGCCTCATCAGAAAGCTTAAAGTCATCCAAAGGGCAATGGAGAGGGCTATGCTCGGAGTTTCCTTGCGTGATCAAATCAGAAATGTGGACATCCGCAAGAGAACCAAGGTTACCGACGTAGCCCGAAGAATAGCCAAACTTAAGTGGCAGTGGGCAGGGCACATTGCTCGCAGAACGGATCCGAGGCCGAAAAGTTCTGGAGTGGCGACCGCGAACCGGAAGACGTTGCGTTGGAAGGCCTCCCACTAGGTGGACCAATGACCTGGTGAAGGTTGCAGGGATCCGCTGGATGCGAGTCGCACGGGACCGGTCAATGTGGCGACACTTGGGGGAGGCCAATGTCCAGCAGTGGACGTCTTTTGGCTGAAATGATGATGATGATGACCCTAAAGGAATTAAATACGGACATGAAACTTTGTATGTCAGTCATTTTAACTGATGGGAAATCTAATCCAGCACAAGGCTGACCAAGGATCTAAAGAACAAACCCACATCTAAATTAATCTACTTTAATTCTTAACAAATCAAACCAATCAAGCTTTATACACATCAGTGTGTTTGTAATTAATCTTCTTGTCAATCCCAAGTAACTGACGGATGATGAACTCGGGTAAACGCTTGTGTTTCCAGCGTGTTGGTAGCGGTGTGTGGTTGGCTTTCTGCAGTTTGTTGGCCACATACTGCTCTGCTTGGAACTCGTTGGCGTCTTTCACCATAGCTATCAAGGCGTTTTGGAAGTTCTTCTCTTTGGTTTGACGGCGGTGCTGCTTAATCTGCAATTTAGATTGAGAGAAATTAGTTGTTAGGCTATGGATGTGACTCACATTTCCACTTTTGCAACTGAGAGGAAGTGGGTTAATATTCTCCATGCAGGGCCAGAGCATTTTGAAAGATAGGTGATCAAGTAAACACGTAGAAGTGATTCTTCAGATACTTGGTTGTGGCTACAAGCTGTAACAAAACACCTTAACTACTCACTGATTTTGTGTCTATAAACTTGCGACTATAAATTAATTAATATCCCTGGCAATGGTTGACAATTTATACAAAACTTTCATAACCTTATCTCTTGGTTTAAAGTAAAGTACATTCCAATATTGCCCTTAATTGTTGATATTTCTCTGAGTAGTAAGTTAATTTTTGAACTTTTATAATTTTATTATTTTAACTAAGTTTCAAGTATCAAAACAAAAGAGCAGTTCTGATGTCTGCATTCAAGTTACTTATTATGATACTAACCCTAGCCCAGGTGTACCGCATCTTCTTCCACAGCTTCCTTCTCTGATGCTTCTTCATCTTCTTCCTTCTAATAACAATCAACCTTGCTGCTTGAATCTCCTCTTGACTGATAGCAGGCAGACCAATCTCATCCTTTCTCCACTCTTTGTCCAGCAGTGGGAGGATGGAACGAGGGTTTACAATAGGTATATAAGGTATCGGATCCTGTCTAATCCCATTTGGCCTCCGCTTATCTACGATTTCGACACCAATACTCCTTGGTGCAAAGGAAATAATTCTTGGATTAGAAACCAATTCATTCTTAGCTTTTATGACGTTAGGGACAATAGGCTTGCATTCGTAAATAGTTTTCAGCGCCGTGTTGAGATTGAGCATGCGAAACTCTGGAAGTTTAGTAAGAATTTGTGAATAAATAAATAACAACGTAAGACGTAACCTCAAAACATCTAGTACGTACGTTTGATGATGCTGTGAAGAGAGTTCATCGTAAACCTTACTTCTCTACTTTTAAGTTTATTGCATAATTCGTATCGTATATTACAAGGAAGTAGGATTTAATTTGTAAAATACATTTAAGAATTCCATCCACAACTTTAGGTTATTAACATATTGACAGCTGAGTGAACTGACAGTTGACTCTGACTGGTTGACGTTTCTTTACGGTGTTGCAAAAAAAAAAATTAATTTCATAAAAAAAAAAAATCCGTTTTGATACAGGATCGCGATCGCTCATAAGTCCCAAAAGACATGTAAATAAAAAACTAATAACAATAATAAATATCTTTTTATTTCATAAAAATCTTTAAAAATGGGAATTTGTTTTTGAAAATGACATCAATTTCACAAGCCGCGTATTTTGTCAACATACAGACAGACATTACGTACCAAGGCTGACAAGAGAAGCAATTGAAATAAGAAAACACAAAAATTTCAATCGAGAGGATGGCTTCAAATTGTCAAGTACGTGGAATCCAGTTTTGAGTAAGCTCAAAAGTAGCAGCCGGCTTCGTAATAAGGACTCCACAAAACCTGGTGATACTGTGAGTGTGTTTTGCCGTGACTTAGTGTCGAGTTCCAATAGTGCGCGTAGCAAAAGACAAAGAAAGAGGGTAGATAGATTTGTCTGCTCTTAACAATTTATTTTCCATCCACCCGCATTCTCCAGTCAACCCGCGATCATGGTGCTTGCAACAGCGCCGAAATATCATCATCATCATCATCATCATTTCAGCCGAAAGACGTCCACTGCTGGACATAGGCCTCCCCCAAGTGTCGCCACATTGACCGGTCCCGTGCGTCTCGCATCCAGCGGATCCCTGCAACCTTTACGAGGTCATCGGTCCACCTAGTGGGAGGCCTTCCAACGCAGCGTCTTCCGGTTCGCGGTCGCCACTCCAGAACTTTTCGGCCCCATCGGCCATCCGTTCTGCGAGCAATGTGCCCTGCCCACTGCCACTTAAGTTTGGCTATTCTTCGGGCTACGTCGGTAACTCTGGTTCTCTTGCGGATCTCCTCATTTCTGATTTGATCACGCAAGGAAACTCCGAGCATAGCCCTCTCCATTGCCCTTTGGGTGACTTTCAGCCTTCTGATGAGGCCCATTGTGAGCGACCACGTTTCGGTCCCGTATGTAATTACTGGCAACACACACTGGTCATAGACTTTCGTCTTGAGACACTGCGGTAAGTTGGACGAGAAGATACCACGCAACTTCCCGAACGCTGCCCAGCCGAGTCGGATTCGACGATTGACCTCTTTCTCGAAGTTAGACCTACCTAACTGGACCGTTTGTCCCAGGTAGACATAATCGTCTACAACTTCGAGTGTAGAGTCTCCGATCTTGATAGGAGTGGGTGTTACATGGGCATTCAACATGACTTTGGTTTTGTCCATGTTCATTTTAAGACCCACTCTTTCGGAAGCTCTACTGAGGTCATCGAGCATTGTACTGAGGTCCTCCATGGTCTCAGCCATGACCACTATATCGTCGGCAAACCGAAGGTGAGAGATGTACTCGCCATTGACGTTGATGCCTAGCCCTCTCCAGTCCAGAACCTTGAAGACATCCTCCAGTGCAGCGGTGAACAGTTTCGGAGATATGACGTCTCCCTGTCTTACACCTCGCTGCAGAAGGATAGGTTCCGAGGTCTGGTCCTGAAGTCGGACTGACATGGTGGCGTTTTTGTACAAACTCTTCAGCACCTCGATGTACCGATAGTCGATTTGGCACCGTTGGAGAGACTGCAGTACAGCCCAAGTCTCGATCGAATCGAAGGCTTTCTCGTAGTCCACAAACGCCAAGCAGAGAGGCAGGTTATACTCTTCGGTCTTCTGTATAACCTGGCGCAGCGTATGTATGTGGTCTACGGTGCTAAAGCCTTTTCGGAATCCGGCTTGTTCGGGAGGCTGAAAATCGTCAAACCTGCGCGCGAGACGATTCGTGATGACTCTTGAAAACAGCTTGTAGACATGGCTTAGAAGTGAGATGGGCCTATAGTTCTTCAGCCGGGCATTGTCGCCCTTTTTGAAGAAGAGTACCACCACACCCCTGCACCATGCCTGCGGCGTTTTCCCCTCGAGTATGACGGAATCAAACAGCTTCTGAAGGGTCTTAAGTACCGGTTTTCCACCTGCCTTCAGGAGTTCGGCCGTAATTCCGTCCTCACCCGGTGCCTTGTTGTTTTTAAGCTGTTTCAGAGCCATCCTAATCTCGTACAGGCTGACATCCGGAATGTCTTCGGTATAGTGTCGGGTCAGTCTAGCTCTTGGGTCGTTAGCTAGATTTGCAACGGGTTTACTGGTTGAAGTGTACAACTGCCCATAAAAACTCTCGATCTCCCTCAGCAGCTCCGGTTTGGCGGATACGATCCTGCCATCGTCGGTCTTCAGTTTCGTGAGCTGGCTCTGCCCAATAGCCAGATCTCTTGAAAAAACCTTGGAGCCTTTATTCCGCTCAATAGCGTCTTTAATACGCTCGGTATTAAAGCGGCGGAGGTCGCGTTTCAAGGATTTAGAGATCCGTCTATTGAGCTGCCGGTACTTCCACGCCTCGTCTGAAGACTGCAGGATCATCTCGCGCCGCTCCTTCATGAGCTCGAGAGTATGATCAGAGAGTCTTTTGTTCTTCTGTGCACGACGTGTCTTGAAGAACTTAGACCCAGTCGTATGGACAGTTTCCACGAACCCATCGTTGCATTCGTCCACTGAGCTTCCTAGGCACTCGAAACGATTCTGGAGTTCAAGCTGAAAGCTCTCGGGGTTTTGGATCTGGATTTGTGCTGGACGGAGCGTAGACTTCATCAGTCGAGACCTTTCAAGCTTTATATTGATGTTCAATGTGCCTCTTACCATGCGGTGATCGCTCCCGGTTTTCACCGAATTGATCACAGAGACATCATTGAACATTTGCTTCTTGGTTGACATGATGAAGTCAATCTCATTTTTAGTTGCACCATCGGGACTCTGCCAGGTCCACTTCCTGTGCTCACGCTTTCTGAAGAAGGAGTTCATCATATAGAGGCCCTCCTTCTCCATAAAACTAGCCAGTTGGTGACCCCGGTGGTTCCGACGTCCAACCCCAAATTGCCCCACCTGCAGCTCATCCCCGTCTCGTTTGCCCAGTTTCGCGTTGAAGTCCCCCATGACAACGGTGAAGTGAGTTTTGAAACCATGCAGGGCTTTAGAGATATCCTCATACATGGTCTCCACTTCGTCGTCGGGGTGTGCCGAGGTCGGGGCGTAGACCTGTATGACCTTCAGCGAATATCTTGACGATATTCTGAGTATAAGGTACGCCACCCTGGTCGACACACTCTCGATCTTCACCACGTTATTCACGAGGGACTTGTGGACGATAAACCCAACACCACCCTGGGACTGCCGGTCACCCTCTCGGAAATAGAGCAGGTTGCCGGATTTCAGGATTATCGTATCCTCCCCCTCTCTTCGGACTTCAGATAATCCCACAATACTCCATCGCAGCCTGCTCAATTCCTCTTCGAGTTCCGTTATCTTCTCGTCGCTCCGGAGTGTACGCGTGTTGTATGTTGCCAGGTCAAGTCGTCGGTATAGGCAGCCTGTTTTGTTTGGTACGTAAAAAATTATATGAAATTATGGCCTTTCGAATGATACATGTGAAATCCGAGTCGATGCCGATTCCGGGCCTCGCTAAATGTACCTTGCCCACATAAAATTGTGGTCTTGCCCCGCCACTGACTATCGATGACTGCGCGGCAAGTCACTTCTGTAATGTTAGCCATTTCTCTTGGAATATTTTCTTTTATGGCCACAATTGACCGTGGGTTTATGTCATTTCATACACTTAAGATTTTAAATAACCCATGAGAAAAAGTCCATCGGGGTTAGATCCGGACTCACGTGGTGAACAGGAAATGTCTCCTCTTCGAGAGATCACTTTGTTGGGGAAAAGTTAAAGAACGAAGGGCATAGGTAGCAGTGTTAGAGGTATGGGCCGTCGCTCCATCCTGTTGAAACCAGGTCCGCGTATTGTAGCCTGGAAAATTCTGCAACGCTGGTGTAAAAAGTCCTCGATCATCGCTACATATCGCTCTGAATTAACTTTTTAAAGTACTTATGGGCCACTCTGTATTTTGGTACCACTGAAACTACAGGGTTAGTGGCTATCTTTTTGGCTGACAATGACTATCGAGCTTCAGTTGTACAGAACGTTGATCTAATATAAGTACACCATCCCATCCAGAAACGTTACGGAACCGCAACTGACGAGCTTCAGTAGTTCCGTAGTTCTGAGTTCAATTCTCAGGTTGTGCAGTTTTATAGGTTTTTTTTTTTTTAATTAGAATGTCGTAAGGACTAGCGTTCGTGTCGGATATGGCCATTCCTTCGGAGTCGGAGAACTATTTCTTCATTTATCCCTTATCTTCATAGTGCAGTATTATAATATTACTAGTCAATGAGTAGTGTCTGCTGAGTTTGGCTGCCATGACCGAAAACGTGTAAACTATTATTTAGAATGGAATTCGCAAATTTAATGTAATTATTATCATAATATTAAATAATAAAAGCCGCTCGGATTATATCTTCTGGTTAAGCCTCGTTTGCCTAGGTTGGTACGTGGATGGGTGACCACCCATTACATACCGAGTTCCCTCCGTGCATCGCCATTGGTGCTGGCTGTCATATAAAGATCTTTGAAAGTCGTTGACGTTACATCCCAAGTAGCACACAAGCTCTATAACAAGCCGTACACCGGCCGGCTAGAGGTTTTTAATAACGGCATAGCCTCTAATTGATGAGCCACTTGCCGCTATTCGTATTTTAGCCGTGTAATGCAAATCGGGCTTAGTCGGTTATATTCGTACATAGTGACTTCTCAAAGTCCACCAATTGCAGGTGTAGCAACCGTAACCTAGCGACAATTGTTTTATCGTAGCCATAGCAACGTTGACGTACCGAGAAATTATTTGTAATTTCGACATCGGAAAAACTTGAACCCACGATTTTATCATGTAGTATAATGTACTCTGTGATTTTATCCGAACGCGTAGCGAACAAGATGACTTTCTTGAGAATTATGATTACTGTTGCATACATATGTATCCCTATAATAATATTGCCGTAAAACGGGGTGAGAAACGCAGGTTTGACAAAACTTTGATAGGGATTTTAACGTTGAAACTTGAAATGGTATGTTGCCAACAAGTAATGAATTAAAGGAGATCGGACAAGCTTCTATAGACTCTGGTCCAAGAAGCTTTGTTGATTCTAGGATACTCAAAACACTTCTTGTGTTTGATGCTTTTCAATTACCAAAGCTCATGGAAATCGCTTAAAAAAAAGGGTATAAAATAGTACTTTTAGTAAATCGAATTCTACATTTTTATTAAAAAAGCAATACAAGGTAGTATAGGTAGTATGAAGCCTTCAAGACTTCATCACTGATAAACATAAGCGTAACCTTCACGACCATTATTTCTTAGAGGGGTAAGTAGACAAGTTTCATCGTTTGCCGAAGTTCACAGTTGGTCGCATTAGTTATTATGAGTTGAAAACGATCTGTTTGCTAAATCTTGGAGACAAAATCTTCACGACTTTAATCCTTAAAGGAGTAAGCAGACATGTTTCATCGTATAGTGAAGTTCACAGTTGGTCGCAATAGTTGTCATGTGATGAAAGCGAACCATTTACCAAATCCTTGACACAGCAAACACCTTAGAGCTGCTTGAAAGTAATCTTACAGGATAGTTGTCCGCACAACCTTAGGGGCTTGAAGAAATGATTCGACTATTAACTATATGCAATAGAGTCGAGGAAATGCACAGGATGGCACCACCTACTTCTTCTTGATGACGTTCCCAGCCCAAAGTCCATAATAAAGACGTTATTATGTGCGCAACAGTTCATTTACCGGTAACGCACGTACAGTAATAATCATCGTCGCTCCTTATATCTCTTGAATTACAAGATTTTGTTATCTGTATTATACATTATAGTGTATTACTTTTTTCTCCCGGCGCCGATTTGCTTATGTTCTTAACAAAGAAATACCCCCTTTTAACACCTTTGTTCTCATATTATTACATTCGCAAAATATTATATTCGCAAAATATTATATTCTCGAATTATTATATTCTCAAAATATTACACAAAGAACAATCACAGCGAAAAATGTTTTTAATTTGAGGGAAACAATAATAAATATTTGACATCATCACATAGGTTATTCATCACATATATTTGTCTCGGATGGGAATCAAACCTACAACCCCTTTTTTTAAGGTTTACCTACCTTCTGTAAAATAAATCTAACTAATGATTTTATATCACCCAGTAGTAGGTAATCCTGAAGATATGCATTAATATAATATTATGTGCATTTATATTGAAGTTTTAATAGATAAACTCTTTGCTAGTAGTTCCTGCCAGATTACAATGAAAAACCTATGTTTGTACTAGTGTCAGTTTTTATTTATCAATTGTTTTTTATGTATAGTGTGACATTGTGAAAAATATTTATTGGGAATAAATTTTGCATTCTGATTAATAAATATTAAAATAAAAATGTCTGAAGGTAGTGAAGCCAAGTTTATAACGAGTCAAAAAGGCAAGTCTGTTTTTTTATATAACGGTTACAAATACAACTACTTCATGAAAAATAAAAATGGTACAACCAACTGGAGATGTTGCAACCAAAGGGAGTGCAAGACTTCGATTACATTAAGTTTGGATAAGAAAGTCGTTAGACAGCCCAAACATAGTTGCAGCGTTGATTTTGAAAGAAATATAATTGATATGGCAATGGAGGAGTGCAAACAAGAAGTGTGCAAAAATTTTGAACCCATTCCAAAAATATTTGAAAAGCACTTCTTGGGAAAACAAGTTTCTTAAGTTGTTTTTTTTTATTTTTCAAAATAAAGAGTATCTGATCCCATCATTTACGTCCAAAAAGGATACGCTGTACAGGAAACGAAATAATTTTTTGAATGTCGGTACATCAAAGACTACAAGTAATGTGAGATTGCCACACCACATTGTGCAAGACTTTTTTTTATTTGATGATTATGATGGTGAAACGGATGATAGAATTATAATATTTTCGATGTTACCTGCTCAAAAGCTACGAGAATTATTCCAGACAATTGATATTGTATACGGAGATGGTACATTCAAGGTGACACCGTCGCCTTTTTACCAATTGTACACCTTACATATTGATATCGCACGAGACCAAAACACAATTAGTTTTGTACCTATTGTCTATGGCTTATTACCAAATAAGAACACAAATACATACAAAAGGTTCTTTTCTGTACTTAGAAATCAATTTCGTATGAATATTAGTTCATACAAATGCGATTACGAAATTGCTGCAATTAATGCTATACGTGAGGTATATCCAGAAATAAAAGTAAAAGGCTGTTATTACCATTTTTTAAATGCTGTGTTTAGAATGAGTAAAAAATTGAATTTCAACGAAACTCACTTAGGTCGCAAAATCACACAGTTGTGCACAAGTTTGGCTCTGTTACCACCCAATCTAATTCCAGAAGCATATCTTGCTATATATGAAATCGCACCAGAGACGGAAGTTTCACAGAAATTTCTAGACTATTTTAATAACCAGTGGATACAAACCATTACCAAAGATATTTTTAGCTGTTTTGGTGAAAAGAACCGCACTACGAATGCAGTGGAAGGATGGCACAGAAGAATTAACTCTCGAATTCCATCTCGACCAACCATTTTCCAATTTTTAGTAGCATTAAAAGTAGAAGCTCAAATTCAAAATAAAAGATTGCTAAAAAGTGCTTTCCACTGCCCCGATAAAAAAAGATCTTTAAAATACATTGAAAATGATAGAAAAATTAATTGCATTATCACAGACTGCTTATCCAACAAAATTCAATCAATAGAATGCTTAACCATGTTAGCGGCGTTGAATAAGCTCCCATAAATTTTCCATGATGTACTTATATACTTTTGCAATTTTTATTGTTGAGCGGCTGTACCAATCGTCGTGCTTGGAAACAGATGCCACTTGTGAAAACTTGTATGCACTTGATCACTCGGGATTTGTTTAGTTTCAGTTATTATTAATTATATTTTATTATCTAATGATAAATGCAAATAATTTTGCAATACTGTATGATACTGCAATTAATTTTTATTTTAATATTGTATTACGTTCGAAAGTGTTTCCATGATGCCTAGGTATTGGAATAAAGAGATTTTGATTTAAATAAATTCATTTTTATTTTTCACTGTGTTTGATTGTACTTCTAATATTTTGAGAATATAATAATTCGAGAATATAATATTTTGCGAATATAATATTTTGCGAATGTAATAATATGAGAACAAAGGTTTTAACAAGCTATAAAACGATGTAAGTCTGAATCACCGACGCTCCTTGCATCTCTTGAATTAGAAGATTTTGTTATCTGTATTATACATAATGGTCTATAACTTTTTTCTCCCGGCGTCGAATTGCTTATGGTCTTATCTTACCAAAGAATAACCTTCTTCTTACAAGCTTTAAAATGATATGTGTCTGAATCACCGACGCTCCTTGTATCTCTTGAATTAGGAGATTTTGTTTTCACTAATTGTGCATTATGGCGTTTTAACTTTTTTCTCCCGGCGCCGAATTGCTTATGTTCTTAAAAAAGAAATACCCTCTTTAACAAGCTATAAAACGATGTAAGTCTGAATCACCGACGCTCCTTGCATCTCTTGAATTAGAAGATTTTGTTATCTGTATTAAACATAATGGTCTATAACTTTTTTCTCCCGGCGCCGAATTGCTTATGGTCTTAACAAAGAATAACCTTCTTCTTACAAGCTTTAAAATGATATGTGTCTGAATCACCGACGCTCCTTGTATCTCTTGAATTAGGAGATTTTGTTTTCACTAATTGTGCATTATGGCGTTTAACTTTTTTCTCCCGGCGCCGAATTGCTTATATTCTTAACAAAGAAATACCCTCTTTTAAAAGCTATAAAATGATGTAAGTCTGAATCACCGACGCTCCTTGTATCTCTTGAATTAGAAGATTTTGTTATCTGTATTATACATAATGGTCTATAACTTTTTTTTTCCCGGCGGCGATTTGCTTAAGTTCTTAACAAAGAATTACCGTCTTCTAACATCCTTTAAAATGATGTATGTCTTAATCACCGACGCTGTTTGTAATTAATGCCATCGTTGATTACATAGTTCATTTTAAATGATCAATAACTTTTTTCTCCATAGAGGAATTTTTTTGACGCTATAACAAAAAATTATGGTCTTGACATCAGCTTCAAGAAAATATAGGTCTAGTTCACCGACGCTACTTGGACCGCTTCCGCCCGATCTCCTTTAAGCAAATAAAATAGATTACTTGTTGGTAACGTGACATATCATGATAGGTAACATAATATCATGGCTCTAATCCCTGAAGAGTAAATAAAATGTGCTAAGCCAAACAATAGTCAACCTTTGAAAAATTGTTTTATTTCGGTTATCAATGTAATAAGTACCTAATTCTATTCTATTTGTTGGAGTAACTTAATATCGAGTATTGTATTATGCTTCTTGGCTGTCTAATACATCTTGCAGTCGTAATTTAGTGGAGTTAACCAATATAGTGCCAATAACAGTCCCTCGCATGTTTTTCCATACTTCTTGGCAATATTGAGCCATATCTTCTTTTCTTCGTTCATTACGGTGATGCACCATTAAACCCTCGAGATTTTCTATGGGATTCAGGTCCGGAGATTTAGCTGGCCATGGAATCACCGTTATGTCTGGAATTCTGGATGTGCATCAAACCAGGTCCCGACTTACACAGGGAAGCATTTTATCTTCCAAAATGCTAATATAGTTCACGGCACTTGTAAGAGGCGGTAGTTTAGCCAGCTCTCCTACACCTTCGGAGCTCATCCCCACACACGCGCACGAATGCTCAGACCCTGCTGATGCATTGTTATAATTCTGTGGCGAATTTCTACGGAAACTGCAGCCCGCATTATCGCGTAAATAACGACAGCTACGATTCACCAAAATTCGAAAATTATCGTCTCCGATATCGATATTTCAGTTGTCACTTCGGATACCTAGGTTTTAAGAAAAAAAACGAGTATTTAAATTTATGAATTGATTCTGAGGGCAGGATTCGGCCATGTCCTTTAACACTACAGTTGATAGCGGCCGGCGCGGCGGCCACATTATTGAAGCTACATCTGTCAAATTGGCTGTCATTCATTCAATCTGTTTTGCCCATGGACTTAGTATAATAAACTGGACTGAGTACTCCACCAGAAAAACGTGACGAGAGATATTTATAACAGAGCCCTTTGTCTTTTTCTAATAGGATGACCAGACATTTTTATAACAAATAAGAAACTTCGTTGTGACAGAGATAATTTGTGTCTGGATAAGACGTCAACGGTTACTTAAAATAGTGAAATAATAATTTATAAGAAAAAAAAAATAAGAATTTCGTTGGAAAAAAAAGAATTTCGTTTCCTTTCCATGCTCTTTTTCTGTTTTCTCTGCAGAATTGGTGTTGGGGTATTCAAATGAAGGAAATAAAATTAAAAGTGTGTGACTAACTTTTATTAAAATTAAACATGGTTTAACAGAATTGTTTTGTGGAGTTTCTGCCGTAAGCGAATCTTACTGCCTAAGTTTCTCAATGCATTACATTTCGCATGATGGAATATTCTTAAATTTAAATACGAATTAGCCAATGCTTTACTAGTTGTAATTCGTGTCGTTCTTCATCCGTTATACATTGGATAGAATGTGGTGGACTAATTAGATGATTGATTCTTGTATAAAATATTTGTTTTAATCGCATCAGACTTTTGAATAATATTCTCGATACGGCAAACCTCCGAAGTAGGTACGTAAGTGCGCACGAAATTTGAACAAATCGTAGTCATCAATCCGGAACTTTTAAATAGAATAATTGTTCCATTTTTTTCGTCCTGTACTCCCTGAAACATTATGAAGAGTTAATTTCGGTGTTGTTATCTCTGTGAAACGAAGCCCTCTTCCTTCACGTCGTTCCTTGCAAGTGTTCATCAGTTGCACTGATGTTAGAACCAATATCCTTACCACTGGAAAAAACGATGGTACTGCATAACCATTTAACGCTTGTCGTGATTTTGTAGTATGAAAATCCTCTGGCTTAAAATGAAGGCTGCATACAACAGAACTTTTGGTTATGGTTTGAAATTCGGGAATCGACATTGTTGCCTAATTTCCTCTTTCAACGGAAAGCTGTAACAAACAAAAATAATGCTATTTCAATAACGCGATACACAGGTACTAATTATAATTATCATGCGCATAATATTAACCGTTTTAATGAAAAATACACGAAAGCATAAGTCTTTCGTCCGCAAAACGTCTAAGGCATGGTCACACTAATCATTGTTAGTAAACAAAATCTATAATATTCCTTACCTGTGAAATGATATGCCACAACCACCTTATGAATCAATTTTACGTGACGTGATACAATACTTTTCTTTTTTTTTTTAACGTACTAAAATCATTAAATGAGTCCTTCCACCCAGGGCAGAGCGGGAGGGACTGTCAGACTTGTACTGACTAAAATCCACGGTGTCCTTCAGCAGTAGCCCTTTATGTTCCAGGGTCACGGTAATTCTATGAGTCCCGCGACCACGTGATACAATACTTTTAACCATTTTTCTCAAAACAACTTAAGACGTCAAATTAACACCATTGATGACAGATTTCAGTGATACCATAATGAATATATAATAACTTCCAAACAATCATTCTAATATTTAATTTGACTTAAAATAAATAAATTAGTATTATGTACAGACTGTAAACCTTTAAAAGAAAATAATTAAAATTTATCTTAAAGCTAAAAACATATACACGCCTTTCAAACGAATAAAAAATTACGATGATATCTCACAGACACTTTTTTTTATTTAAATTTAAAGATAGGGAAGCGCTTAATAAATAAATAAATAAATTCCATTTATTTCAGGTCCAAGAACAATATAAAAAATAAAAATACAAACACATAAATTATAGCTAAAACCTAAATATCAGAATTACATTACAATAAATAAGAAACATTATTGAACAAAATCAGTTAAAAACCCAGAATAATAAATATTTACAACCGTTTCTCCGGCATCGGTACAGCGACATGTCTACTGGAGCAATGCCGAATGAAAGGACAGTCAAACCTTCCCCCAATCATCGCTAGCACGGTGTTGGAGCTGGCTCGTATTCTGCGCACCAAGGATGCGGCGCGCTTACGCATAGTCGCGTGAAAGCAGTCAATGCGCGCTTGTACGAACATTCCCGAGGCGCTACAGTATCGAGGCAGCCCCATCAGCGCCCTGAACGCGTTATTGTACTGGACCCGGATGGCGTTGTAAGTTCCTGCATTATAGCGTACCCACAAGCTACACGAGTACAGCGAAGTGCAGTACGCCCTAAAGAGCGTAGCCTTTACCCCGACTGAACACCGAGCAAATCTGCGGGCAATCATATTTGCCCTAACAGACAACGCCCTCCGGTCCCGTTCCATGTCTGCGTGATCTCTGAGGTCGACAGTTAAAACATGCCCCAGGTACTTAAATAAATAGACCCTTTCTAGAGGAACACCACTGAGCCTAACCGGCGGAATGCTCCCAGGACATTTCGCACTGGCGGTCTCAAAGACCATACACTGACTCTTCATCACATTATACACCAACCCGTGGCCACAAGCATATTCCTCACATATCTGTACCAACTTTCTCAGGCCACAGATCGACGGGCTCAAGAGCACCATGTCATCAGCATAACTTAAGTTGTTCACACACACATCATCAATGTGGCATCCAACATGCTGACTGCTGAGCGCCACGATCAAACCGTTAATATACAAATTAAACAAGGTAGGAGAGGTTAAACCGCCCTGCCTGACTCCGCACTCGAGCTGATACGGATCTGACATTGCCCCAGCCCACCGGACACTATTGCACTGGTGCGCATACCAGTACTGAAACACCGTAACTAGTTCCACTGGCAAATCTATGCTCCTTAGCTTGCTCCACAACAGGTCATACGCCACGAGGTCCAACGCCCTGGATAAGTCAAGGAAGCACGCATACACGGGCGTCCTGCGATCCGTGTAGTATCTGATGGCATGCTTCAAACACAGTATAGCACTCTCAGTAGACAGCCGGGGACGAAACCCGAACTGGTTATCGTGCAGCGTGACGTAAGTATTCAACTGTGCGTTAAGCATACCATCAAACACTTTAGCCGTAACAGTGGCAAGAGAAATAGGCCTGTAGTTACTCTTATCAGTCAGGTCACCTGTTTTATTCTTCACTACAGGCACTACCACTGTTTTCATAAAATCGGGTGGCAAGTAGGAATGACTCACGCACAGCGAGTAAAACATAGCCAAGACCCTCGCAATGTGAGGACCGGCGTGCTGCAGGTGCTCAATGCTGAGTCCATCATGGCCTGGTGATTTGCCCCTCGAAATAAGCTTAATGGCTTTAGTTACGTCCTTCGAAAGGAAGGTCGTCCCTACCTTTTGGTTGCTCATGTCAGCATTGAGCACCTCCGTTACCGTACCCAACGGAGACTTAACAGAAAAATGGTTCTTAAAAAGATTTGCAATCTCCGCCGGGTCGTTCACACCATCGACGCTCACAGGAAGGCCAGGTCGTACATTTACATTTCTAGTACTCTTCCAGAAGCCGCGAAAATCCCCTTTGCTATGTTTCACAGCAAGAGCGTCCATTCTTATCTGGTCCTGATGATTTTGGCACCATTTTAATCGAGACTTGAACACTCTTCTGCTGTCACACATTTCTTTGTATAGAGATCCCGACTTAGGCCTTCCACCCAACACCCAATCATTAAATTTAGATTTGGCCACCCTGTGAGCCCCGCCGATATGTTTGTTCCACCCCACTACGCATGGGCCACCCCTGCCCCTCCTCAAGGTAACCTGACTCGCCACAGCCGCATCACGGAGGGCCGTCACAATGTCAGAGTAAAGTGTATCCATAACACGCTTGTGGCCACGGTCACTACAAAAACAATCAGCGCAGTTTTCACACTCAGAAGGAAAGTCAATCACTTTTAGCCGTTTATGACACTCCCTGGCATATATCATAATTTGTTCCTCACTTTTTACACCCCATACTACATCTTTATTTACATTAATTTTTCCAGACGCGACCTTAGGAGTCAACAAATTTAAATTACACGTGATAACAAGTGGGAAATGATCAGACCACAGAGTGTCATACCTGACATCTACATTTGCAACAGCCTGCTTAGCCGAGTGAGTAGCTACACAGTGATCCAGCCAGCTGCTAGTCCCATGTACATCACTTATAAACGTAAACGTACCAGAGTCCAGCCCTAGCATATCTACATCCATGCATGACCACTGTTGGTCGTTACAAATATTTAAAAGTTCACTGTAAAACAACTCACCCGGGTCCGCATTAAAATCACCCAACATAAATACAGATTCGATACCATAATCGCCAATAATTGCGCTTATCTCACTCAAACAATCCGTAAAATCTTGCAAATTATCGACAGAGTTTGTTGGCAAGTAAACACTCATTACGATCACTGGTCTACCACTTGTTATAATTTTAACGGCACAAATACGGGCATTCTCGCACTGTAACACCGACACCTGTTGAAACGCACTATGTCGCCATAGCAACGCGACGCCGCCGTAGGGACGACCGCGCACCATGCCCACAGACGTATCAACCGCAGACGTCGCAGTATATCCGAAACCACTGTCGATAGTGCCAATGAAGGGTATGTCATGCGGCATCAGCCAAGTTTCCTGAAGACAAACCACGTCACACGTACGGCACAGGTCTCTGACGTCATCGATGGAGCGTTTTACACTCTTGCAATTAAAAGTAGCAAATCGATAAGGGCCACTATCCATTGTTGTGTTCACTTTGGCCGAAAGCAGATAACGATCTATTCAGATTTCTACGTTTAAAATTCATAAAGCGCCTAAATATGACACCGGTAGGCCATATGGCTTCATCCAGGTACAATGACAACTTAGATTCCGATACTAGAAATTTGTATGCACTGTGACCCTTTTCTTTCTTCATAGATACTTTCTCCAGAGACACCGTCTCCTGTGTCTTACTGCGAATGTATTTAATGAATGACCCGTTAGCTTTACAACTTTCAAGGTGCTTCCACACCAAGTAATTCTTTAGCATTAACAATGTCAGACGATTTCTTCTCTTCTCTTCGTTTTCGTTTTCGCCCAGTCGACATTCTCTCCTGTTTACTTATACTTCTTTTAACTGAATTTCTTAAAATATTTTTGAAAAAACTGAAGCACTCCATAATAGAGAAATTGCTATCACATTCACGTATTAACTCATGAAAAAATTGTATTGTATTGTTGTATGCTTTAAATGGAATCTTGGAATAGTCTCCTCGGGAACCTCCGGACCAAGAGCATTGAGTCATGAATTTTCTACAAAACAAGGTGTCAACTAATATGTACGCACAGGTGATACCATCTCCTTTCCCATTAAATAATATTGAGTACTTGTCTCGCAGCATTTGCTTCTTCTCTGGATCATTGAGATCGTTTTCGAACTCTTCCATTTGTTTCCTGTTCTCAATTATGGTTCTGGAATCAGCTTTAGGTGTTGATAAATGATAAGTATCGCAGTTTCTTGTTAACATATCAGTTTTAGAGTTACTCTGAAATCTGGCTGAGAAATCAGATAATTTAGACAATATTGTGTGTTGGTTGGCTATCATTAAGTTCTGATTTTCTAATAACTTTGAAGATATTTCTGATGAAGAAGGGTCATTATCTTCGATTGTGTTATCCATGTCTGGTAGCTGAAACATAAATAATTCCATTAATCTCAGCAAAGCATAAGATAGCAGAAGAATTGGTATTTGTTATTTCAATTCAATCCTTAAATTACCAGAGACCAATTCTGCTTACCTCATCGTCAAAGTCATCTGCTTGTAAATATACTAGCCCATTTGCATTTGCTCTATCCTTGAAATAATAATTAAATTTAAAATGAATTTTAAAACATTGTTCAGTAAAATTATTACCTATAATAATTGGTCAAAAGTGCAAAATGAGCATGCCAGAGTTTACTAGCTTTGCTTCCACTGGTTAAGAGGGTGCATTCAGAAAGATGGCAATGTTGCAAAAATCTGTCAATTATTTCACTATAAGCAAGCATAACTGAATGAAATTATGAAATATCACTCTCTGTTGTACTAAAATACTGACTAAGAGTTGCAATAATAACACTGGACAAGATGTTGTAACAGTTTTAAATAAAAAAAATCATTTAGAAGATTACCAACTATAGGTACTGTACTTTTAACTCATTTAGTTATTAATAATCAATATTTTAGTGCAAATCAGAACGATGTTCCATGTTCATTTAGTAATATTAAAGAAATTCATAATAATTTATAATGACCGTGATTTATTTGATATCTATTTCCGACATTGCAACTTTCAGAATGCACCCTCTTAATTACAACCTGTGTGAAGAGGTATCATCAAAAATCATTCACTCAGTGTTCCTTGGTTATTTGAAAAGAATCTCAAAGGGCAAAACTTTTAGATGAAGTGCAGATAAGCCTTACTGTGAGTTTGGCAACATCAAAAACTTTCATTGTGCTTCTGTTTCTTTGTAACTTTCTCATTTTGTTAGAAGATTCTCCTGATTCAGTGTTCATAAGATTCTTTCTTTTAGATGTGTGTTGCTTCCTGTTCACGGAATTCACATTTACCTGTAATGAAATCAAACATAAAGTCAAAAGAGTACATGTCTTGAGAGCATAAGATTTTATCATGAAAGATGGGGAACCTTTGAGTTTTATTATAAATCTGACAAAAGTAACCCAATAGCAACCTAATATTAAACAGAATAAAGAAAAAAAAAGATAACAGTGGTTTTGAGTGATGCAAAATCTGCAGTAAAACAATTGTGACAGGATTGTTAGTTTTAAGTTGCTGTTGCAAATGGTGCACAGCTTCCTAGATTTGACTGTTACACTTGTGGCTTGAAAACATCTAAGCTATGGCTATCAAGGAGCACCAAAAGAGGTCAGGAAACTTTACTATGCATTCTAACTGGCGAAACATTCTCATAAAACATGCTGTGTGATGAGATAAAATATATTAACTAAGAGGAGAGTGAGTGAAATGGAGATTTCAAAAGTTATATGTGAATGCTTTGTCAGCGGAATGGTGAATGCACAGTTGGGTCAGATGATAAGATACTGAAGATAGGTAAGATGGATAAGTAAATACTTACGTGCTCAAATTGTTTCATAGAATGCAAAGGAATATCATCTTCGCTGCCACTGTTATCCATTTCATCATCTACCGTCATTTCCAATGCATCTCTGATCGTTTCACATTCTATTTTAATTTCTAATTGCTCTTCCTCACCGTTGATAACTATTGTAGACAAGTTGGAGTTGAGATTGGATGCTACTCTATCAATGTTCTTTATTTCTTGTTCTGTGACCTGGAAAACAATTTAATAACTCTTAAGATACAGCACCCTAAAAATATTACTAGAGCATAGTCCAATAGTCAAGTCAAGTCAGTGTCCAAATAGTTTCATGCTCATTCTTTTCTGTTCTACATAGAATCTACATTTTGGAACAGGCATCATGCTTCAATTTTCTGACTCACAAACCAACTCCTTTACAGTTCAAAAGTTAAATGGTCATTGAAATAAATGCTTTTGAGTTTGATTACATTCAAAACAAGTTACAATAAAATTAGAATATTGAGGGGGTTTGAGGTGGCGCCGGAGGATATGGAGGCCTTTGCCCAGCAGTGGGACATATTAGGCAAAAGTAAAAAAAAAATGGCTCTCACCACACCATGGTTCTGTAGTATACTGAACAATAACCCCTGGGATGTGAAGTATTTCTTCCTGAACTTACTGAATTTGGTAATTAATGCTGAACATTCATAACAACAATAGTCTGGCATGTCTGAGGAGAGCATTACCTGAAAGATAATAAAATAACAGGAAGTCAGAATATTGAGAGACAAACTGTGGTACCTACATAGTTTAACTTAAAGTATCTTGTCAGCATCTTTTGCAACACAAATCGACCATCACAAGCATGGAAATAATGGTTTTTATTGGACTATTATTGTAAACCAATAAAACGCAGGAAAAGAATATATTTTGTACTTACGTTGTGCCCAAATACAGATTTGAAATTCGTTTCTAAAGTCCCTTGAATCCGTTGCATTTTAACATCAGTGATCAAACATATTCTACAAGCTTCTACTCTTCCCATCTTTTCATTTATTTATTACAAAGAAATTATTTACAAAACATATAATTTCACGAGTTTATTATGTTAGAATCAAAGAGTACTTAGAGTATAATATTTATATTACTTTTACCAAAAGGAATTAGAATTTGACAGTTGACATACGGTGACGGGCGACGGCGACGCCTTGACGCCTTGGTGAAGGTGACGCTTTTAAAGTGTTGCATGCAAATAAAAAATAAATATTTTTGAATAAAAGTAAACTTGAATAATATTTCAGCACAATTGTAAATTATTGTTCTGTTTACGGTTATTGCAAAATTGAGATTTTGTGGCCAGTAGGAACCGAATTGAAATCGGAAATAATTCCTACAAAAGATTTTGTTGTTTTAATGGCGTTATTTGTTGCCCAAAGTGACTGTCCTAGGTTTCCCCCCCGTTGGAATTGTGAATAAGTGGCGGTAAAAATGTCTTCAAAAAGGGTTTATTTTTTTTTTGGAATTTTTGCGGTTTTACGGTTATATGTCGTTAAGGACTTACAATATCGAAATCTGTTCACGAAAGCTGTAGAGCATACAATGAGGTCAGATTCATAGTTTTTGGAATACCCGTTCTCATACTAATGCTCATCAAAGTTAGGCGTATTTTACATATTATTTATAAAAATGTTTTATTTATTAAACATCTCAGTCAGCAGTCTTGTACTTAGTAAATATATAAAATACTAGCTTTCGCTCGCGACTTCGTCCGCGCAGACCTTGATAAAAAGGTCCAGTCAAGTTTCCTGTTCTTGTTTCGAGAAAAAAAAGTATCCTGTATGTTACTCTAGGTCATACTATAATTCAAATCAAATCAAATATCTTTATTGGAACACAAACATATTGTACAAAATAATTAATTGCGTACGTAACTAGCTGCATTAGTTACAAACTGTGTCACAGCTATTAACGCCCACCTCCAGGAAGGAGACGACAGCGTTCCAGATACCAACATTAAAATAGTAAACAATTAAAATACTTAAAAATTAACATAGCAAAAAGAAAAAAAAAAGAAAATGTTATGTAAGTAATTGATGTGCATGGGAGAGTGTTGTATGTGAGTGTAGTGCGTGTCTGTAGAATGTAAGTATAGAGTGTGCTTGTGGAACCTTCCCATGAGCACACTCCGCGCTACTTGTATTCGGCGTGCATGTCTACGGAAGAAAGATCTTTACGGTTTGACTAAGTTCTCCAATTCTTCGTATGTGAGATTATGAAGCCATTTATCAGTGATTCTTTTGCAATCACGGAGAGTACATAGATAAATAGAAAGCACTTTATTTATTCTATTATAAAGCACGGGACTGCAGAAAATGAACTGTCGGCGGACAATTTCCAATTTAACACTTGATGTCGGGCAGACTCTGTCAGTTCTACATTTGTGTCTTCTAAACTCTGGATCAAAAGACAAGTTTGGGTGTTTTCGCAACACTGTACTTAGCACAAAAGAGTGCCTTACTGTGGGTAGCTTCCACAGCGCGTTCAGTTCGCTAGTAGGGAACCAATAAGGTTTGAAGGCCATCACCGTAAGGACAGCCCTCTGCGCCCTCTCCAAACGCAGCAGAAGACATTTACCAGTACCACCCCAGGCCGAAATACAGTACGTTAAAATGGAATGGGCAAGAGCAAAATACACAGTTCTCAGGGTAGAGAAATTGGCGGACGTCCTTAGATTTTTAAAAACAAAAATTAATTTTCTTACCCTAGAGACCAGTGAATCGACTCGCTCACTCCATGTCAACGTGCCGTCTACCCAGACTCCAAGATATTTTATTGAGTCCGTGCGCATATCTTCAGGACAGCCACAGGTGTCAGTCCTCATTGTATGGCACGCATGAGCTGTCAGACGGGAAGGTGGGGCTGGCTGTGACGCTTTCCTTGGCCTAAAAGTGATAAATTTGGTTTTATCCAAGTTGAGGGTGAGCAAATTCTGTGTGAGCCATCTCATAGTAACTCGCAAGGCTGACTTTGGCTGAAGTCGAGCTTCGTTCCAGTCACTGCCACGAACCAGGATTACAGTGTCATCAGCGTAAGCAATTAGTTTAGCGTTTTTTAAGTCGAGTTTGTAGAGCTCGTTTATGTAAACCAGGAAAAGGGTAGGTCCTAAGACACTACCTTGCGGAACTCCGTATGTGAGGAATGCTTCCTTACTGGTGTGGTTGTTTATCCTGATGATCTGTGAGCGACCACTAAGGTAACTCTTAAACAAACTAAGCGGTAGGCCTCTTATTCCAATCCTTTCTAGTTTACTGAGTAGAAGGGGAACAGAGACAGTGTCAAAAGCTTTAGAAAGGTCAAGGAAGATAGCTATTGATTTATCCTTGTTGTCAAGATTTTGAGCTAGTGAACCTATTAATTCTAATATCGCATCCTCTGTGTTTTTTCCTGATCTGAATCCATATCGGTTATTTGCGAGTATATTTTGTGAGCTAAGGTAATCCAGCAGACGTTCAGGGTAAGAAGAAAGTGGTCAAGCTATTGGTCAAAAATAAAAGTCAAGTAAGAAATAAAACCTTTCTTAGAGCATGACAGTCAAGCTGAAGCTGTTCCCAAAGCTGGCCAACGATTTTTAACAACTCTTTACGGAGGTAGAGAAGGAGATACTTTAGACAAATTGGTAGGCTGGGATTAAGTGCTCATTGTTTTGTGCCAACTGCACAGGGAAACCCTTTTTTATATTTTTTGTTTTTTTATTAAGCGGTGAAAAATGCCTAACGCTTACCGGGGAGACGATTTGGTTATGTGGGGCTTGCACCCACAAAAAAACACCACCGTGAGCCTACTGTCGCCTTGGTGGATGAGCCGCGAGAACTGCTACGCATGACGTTCGCGACCAATCCTGCGTAACCCGCCTCCGGGCACCAAACTCCTTTGGCGATGTCCGGACTCACCAGCTGACACTCTTTGAGTCGCGCGTGGAACACAACGCGCTGTCGACCCGGGCATGGTCCATGGTCGGACAGCGAGTCACCCATTACTCGCCGCCCGCATGCCCGCGCCTACGATGAGTCATTATAATATTATTATTTCCTTTATTCATATTTATACAATTATATTTTTAAATATTAATTTATAAAAATGTATAAAACATTTTAAAATATCAAAAATTGTAGCCCACCGGGTATCGGGAACAGGGTCCAAGCTATGCAGGGTCAAGGCTCCAGAGAGAGGAACCAAATATATAAATTTATTATTATTTACCAAAAACCAGAAGTTAAAACGAACTTTTTTTGTAGATATGTAAAATACGCTTAACTTTGATGAGCATTCGTATGAGATCCAGAATTCCAAAAAAAAAACTTGGCCTCATTCTATGCAGGATTAAATGCCCTACAGCTCTTATGAAGAACTGTTTTCGATATTGTAAGTCCTTTACGAGATAAAACCGTAAAACCGCAAAAATACCCCTTTTGAGGGACATTTATACACCCCACCACTTATGCACAACTCTGGCGGGGGAGGGGGCAAACCTAGGAAGTTATATTGAGCAACAAATGAAGCCATTAAAACAATAAATCCTTTTGTAGGAATTATTTCCGATTTGGTTTATTCCTACTGGCCTAAATGTAGTATGATGATGTCAAATTGTCAAGTTCTTGATTTCTGATTTACTGAGGTTGAATCTAAATAAAATAAAAAAACCGTAAATATTTTCGTATGCATTCAGTAAAAAACCGTTATTTTGATTATACAAACAGACACTTCATCATCATCATCCACAGCCTGACTTCACCCACTGCTGGGTATAGGCCTCTTTTTGCTTATTATCTCTCCTACAGACACTTCAATTTTATTTATTTTTATAGACTAGTGTGTCTAATAACTAGAATGAATTATAACGTGCATAAATGTCAATATCTGTATTTTTCGCACACGTAGATTGAGAGAGAACATTGTATACTCATCATTGAACTGCTACTGATTCGATTGATTGATTAAGCTATTTTCACGACTCTTCCTGAAAGGGATTACCCACGGCGACCCAAGGGGATTCCAACTGCCAGTCCACATTCTCAAACGGAATATAAACGATTACAAAACAACGTTATTTTTGTTTACATTCCTAGCTCCGCTCCGCTTAGCTTCGCTTCGCTCCCGATCTCCGATATTTAGGTCGCTTGGCTGTCAAACGCTTTATTTTTTCCATTTTACCGGACTTAATTACAAATTCGGAGTTTCATTGACATGGATTAATGATCCACTCGCATTTGAAGTGTACGGTTTTGTTTACATTTTTCGTACCTATACATAGGTTTGTTTGCATCTAATTGCTGATTGTAGGCACGTAGGGAAATTAATTGCATGTATCCAAGCATTTTTGTGTTTGAACCGGCTAACAAGGCCGGTTCGTAGAAATTGAATTAGTGATTGCAACGATTGTCCTGATTCGAAAGTACCTAAACTTACGAGTAAAAAAGCCTTAAGTCTAGTCAGTACATTCTAGTGTGATTTGATAAGCGCAAAAAAAGATACAGCTGGCAAAATGATCTGGATTACTTTTTACTAGAGTTCATAGAGACTAGAGTCCCAGTTCCCATGTTTAGTAGACCGACACAGAACGAAGAATGATGATCAATAATCATCATCATAATTAGCCACCGTTTACCACTCACCACAGTCCTACTCCTGCGTATGACCATTTCTTTAGAATGCCAAGTTGCTTATGTATCAAGAATAGTCACGATGCTATAAGAAAGTTTCCCCCGAAAACAAAAAAACACAACACAAGGCACTATCACAATGTGATAGTGCCTTGTGAAAGGCGACCGGTCTTTGGGGATAAGACCGAGTAGTATGGGATTTTTACCTCCCTAAAACCACTCCGGTGGTCACAATCCGCACATGAGAGGAGGCACTGTTTCCTCTTAAAAGACCTGTCCTCTATTCAACGCCTGTTAAGGTACATCCCTGGGGCGACTATACAGAGGTCTCCCCTGAGCCTCGCTGTGCAAGTGTGCACGGCAGCACGTGACCACTGTGCCGCTGGTCATCTCTGAGGTCACTCGGAATGCGATAGTAGGTACCTAGCATTCAACGCTATGACTAAGGGCTGATTCATATATCTGGCGTTGGCAGAATGAGCCCAAAGAAGATGTTAAAGAAACCATCAACACGCGTGTTTGTGTTTGGGTTAACAGAGAACTATTACTTTCCCTTTACGCAACCCTTCTTAAAGGATTATTTACACGGCCTTTATATCCAATATAAATATATTATTCCGTGGTTGTATTATGTCCATATATTCTTGTAGAATAGCTGAATTATTTAAAATCTTATGTAAGGAGGTAGGTGTTGTCGTGCCCGCATCTTCATCTTTGAAATTAAGTATTTTTAGAAGAACATGCATTAATGATCTTCAACGTTAGAAATCAGTTTTTTTGAAGGTTTATTCGGCATTCACATTTGGAAAAAACTTGTCGTTTTTATAAGCCCCTGTTTCAAATGGTTTTCAGTTAGGTAAAGTTTTTGTATGTATGTCGTTAGTGGCATGACTTAAAACAAAAATTTAATGACTTGTGACAACCACCAACCCGCACTGGGCCCGCGTAGTGGTTTATGGCTCACTCTGTCTCATGGAAACATTATAGGCTTACTATCGTAAACAACAACGAAATGGCGCTTATTACAAATCTACCTCATTTTCAAAAAACCGTCTATACAAGTCCAGCTCACGACATGAAGACTTCAAAAGCGTGTTGAACTTCAAAGTAAAACACAAAAACATCAGCTGCCAGACAATCAGAGGGTCTCATTACGCCGTAGATCTTTCATGACAGTGAATGGAGTTCAAAGCTGCGTTTATCTGCGACATCGCACGCTTCACGGGGCCCTTTGAGCAGCTGGCAAAGATGGCGGCGTCTTCAGGAACCGACAATCGATAGTTAAGTTTGTGCGACGAATTTTGTAGGAGGATGTTTGAGATTTATGGAAGCACTAGCTGTGCCCCGTGGTTTAACTCGCCGTTTCTCTTTTTGCTAGCTCCTAAGGGTCCTACCTCAAAAGTTGGGTTATCAAACAAACCAAACGATATTTTTTTCAAATCCGACTGTTAGTTCCAGAGACATACGTTAAGACAGATCAAACTGCCTTGTTGGTGTAGTGGTCACAAGGGCAACTGCTGAGCACGAGGTCCTGGGTTCGATTCCGTAGTCAGGCAAAGTTTTATTGTGTTTTTCCATCAGGAATCCAAAAGCAACCACGGAGTTTGGATTTGTGGCCGATGTCTGATCGGCCACAAATCCAAACTCCACAATAGGCTCGCTTGACTGGCGAAATGTGGGCACGTACACTTATAAGGCACACCTCTGCCTAACCCTTCGGGAATTAAAGGCGTGAAGTAATGTTTATTAGATCTAAAGTTATGGTCCTTCCACACTTATTTTACCGACTGACAGCAGCTACCAAATAGCAACCGTATTGTAACGAAAATAAAGTATCGGTGAACGGATTTTAGTTAAGCATTAACAATATTATTATGTCACGGGGTATTCTTTGTCACATCGTCTTGGCACATGGGGTCTCTACGTGGCCAGCGCAAGTTCACGAGTTCGATCCCCACAACTCACATGAAGCCTTGTACCAACTTCTAGTAGGTACAGACGCCAGGACATCAATCTGTCAAATTTCTTTAATAGATTTTCAACTTTATCGCTAAAGCATTAGGTTCAAGGTTGATTGGGAAAATTTGACAGTTTCGGCTAGCTTGATGTGCTGGCGTCTGTACCTTAGTAATCATAAGTTACAGATTAACAGCAAAGACACTACACAAATACCATATACCGGGAATACTTGATTAAAACCTCACAACATTTAGTAAGAAAACCCTTATCGGTATCAATATCTACTTTACGACAGATTTCAGAATAGGCTGTCCAATTTAAACTCGCATTTAATCAACCCGGTTCAACTCGGGCCATTCATTTTGTTTTTATTCGATATATCTCGATGAAACCAGCGATAGTTCGCGCTGGCGTCCAATTTCCTGGAACCGCGACCCGCGACCACCCTCGGCGACCCGCAGCGACCCGCAACTTACCCACGGACGGTCACGATCCGATTCTAACGTTTTTTACGACACTCCTCGGATATAAGAATGTTTATTACGCTATTACTTATGAATATTAATCTTTGAATCTTATTTCTTTCCTGGGTGCTTCTTTTAATGGAAATGCTGGCACTGTGAAAGGCTGTAGGTACACATAGATGTTGTATTTTGCATGGCATTGGCGGTCATTGCTTTTCTCCATTTAGGAAATGAAGAGTTTCAATAAATGCAAGTAGGTCGATGACCGCAATTGCCATGCTAAAACACAACAACGAAACAGCATTTTCACAGTTATTATACCCTGCTAACCTGAGTAGGTATGGATAAAAAATATGTTCTAGTACGGAATCATTCAAAAACCAACTTAATAGCTAGGGGGAAATAACTGTGACAGGACAGTACAGGAACTTTATGATAATCTTCTCACACAAAGACACAAGCTTATTTCTTTCAACCACTTGGTAAAACGGTACATTCAGCAACATTATTATCGCGAAACTGTTTAATATTCGCATCCGCATTACGAGCCAGTCTTCCCGAAAGACTTTAATATTTTAGCATAAATAACTCTATTCATTAACATCTGAGTCCCGGCTTAAGTTCCGCTAAATTATAACAAGTAAATTGAGATAATAAATGAATTTTGTACCGAAAAAGCTGCTGGGTAGTCTGAATGAGATCCAATTATAAAATTGGTTTACCTTTCGTGAATTTAACAAGGTAGAGGTGTGAAGTGAAATGTGAAACATCCACATTTCAACGTTATGTTAATCGAATCCCATGTGAACTTGCAGTGGGCAAAAATTCTGACTGTGTAACTGAGAATTCAGGTCTCAAGCGGACGCCACGCTAAGCGACATGTCAACACAACTATACCTTGGAAGACGATTACTAGATTCGAATTCCAGACAGTGCACCTTTGCAGGCGAATGTTGCCTGTGCACTGAGAACTAGAATGCAGTGACGTCTGAAGTGGGTGGTAGTGAGAGTGACTTCATAAAACTTTGCTTCTCGTCTGTGTAAACAGAGGCCCTAGCACGAGCGTGAGGTGTAAACGTAATAATAACGCAAATACGTCGATTTTTGAATCGGTAATCCAATTATCCTATTTTCAATTCACAAGCACAATCAGTGTCACCCATAGATATGAATCAATTCTTAAAATTATGAAGATATTATTATAATATGAGTACCTATTTTTAAGTTTAAAATCGACGTAGTTACTTTCACACGGCGCGCTCGTGCTAGGGCCTCTGATGATACAATTGCCTGATGATTGTCTCTTAGAAAACTGAATACTATCACACAATTTCAATACCTATTGTTCTGCTCATCCAGCCTTGTACCTACTTAAACCAAACCAAATATAATGTTAGTTCCTACCACCCACCCATCCCGCCAACGTGATGATTCAAGTAAAACCGATTTAAACCTGTGCCAATTGGATTTTGGTTTGCTTTCTACGGAAATTGAATAATTCCACCTTCCTCTGTCGCTGTACTCTCTCGCTGAGTCACTACACAAGAAGATTTAGAAGGTTTAAGCACTAAAATAAAATTTGGTGCAAAACCCAACCCCATGCTCCTATTTAAATAAATCTAGACGCTTTACATGACATACGTCTAGAGCACCCTGGGCATCAATGAACCTGCTAGCTCCTGAGCACTTGACTGGACATTATTTTTACAACGGCATAAGAAGAAGAACGGTATAAGTGCACAGGGTGTAACAAGACCCTTAACGAAGCCGTCAACCAAGTATTCTGTATTTTGCTGATGGATGGATTGAATAGTACATGGTCGTGGAGGTGTTTAAAGTAAAAATCTTACATTAAAAACTGTATATAAAAAAAAAAACTTGTGAAAAAGTTAGTACTTTGACCAATATCTCTGTAACTAGAAGGTTCCCAGGTATGGTCTAGTGCTTTGACTAATATCTCTGTAACTAGAAGGTTCCCAGGTATGGTCTAGAACAAACCTTACACCCTTTAGAATAGTCCTCCTGACCGTCTATTTAAGAAAGACTAGACATCGGCACAAAATATATTAGGTGCAGGAGAGAGAGAGAAGAAGAAGTGACTGATGGAACCTGGTGGTCAAGGATTCAGGCACCCAGTTGTTTGCATTGGAGAAGCTATTGCTTTCGCTTGATGTTACACCTTTTCACTCTCCAGTCCACTCCATTAAACCATTAAACCATGTTGCACTCACGTTCACAAGATCGTATTAAGACCATCATATTTATTTTATTTCAAGAAGTGAGCCTTCTGAGTCATCATAGAGGGATTCCGCCTCCATATCGGTAGTGTCCATTAATTTAATTTTATTCCGACCTCTGGTCGTCGGTGTCGCGACGTCCCTGTTTTATTGGAATCTAATACGTTTATTTTGATGAGAAGTAATCTAGTATATTGGTCCCATTCGTCCTCTCTGAGTGGTCGAAGTATGTCATCATCCTTGACGTTAACCACGAATGTGTTTTGACCCCGGATGTCCTGATTTTTCATTCGGTTGGACGAGACAAATGGAGTAGAGGAGATGTCTCGACGAACGTCGTTTCAATGAGCTTAGTACATCCAAGTCGTTACATCAAGTAATCTAGAAGGAACTATCTTTTCTGGAAAGAAAAAAAAACAAGGAAGTCACTTATTCCTCAAAGCTCTTTTTAAAATGAAACAGAAAATACGTTGCCAGTAAGACAGCAGCTACCCAATTCGGAAATAAAGGCTTTCACTCAAAATCTAAATAGACTTCCAAATATTCTGTGGAAATTCAATTAAGTTTTTTTCAACCCGCAGTCTGCCTGAGGGTATATAAGACTGTCATGAATATTCAATATATTTTTCCGCTCTTTCAAAGGGATTTTCATATTATATTTTTTTCTGACATAGGCTAAATGACGTTTCATAATTTTGAACTCTTTTGAAGTTATTCGTAATGGAAAATTTTGCGTTTATGGCGTGGCGGCTCGTTAGTGTGTTTCTGAGGCGTTATGAGGAGGATGGCCGTGTGAATATGCTAGGACGTGTATAACTTCTTAAAAGTTTTAAGTTCGTGCTTCGAGTGGAATTGAAATAAAATCTCTCTGAAATCGCTGCTTATAAAAGTTCATGTTACAAGGTAGCTTTTTGTTTGTTACGAACTACTTGGACCACTTCGACCAAAAAATAATCCATGGTCAGGTTATAGTTTAGTAGTTTTAAAGTCCTATTAAATAAATTGCCATAGCGACAATGTCTAGGCGTCTATAACAATGGATAAAATACCTAACAATACCATAATACACACTGTTTTAAGCTTTCACGGTTTATAACTAAACTTCACTGTCACTTACGTGCGCGTAGCAAAAGACTCAAAAGAGGGTAGACAGATTTATTATGGTAAATAAATTGCATAAATTCTCTAGTTTTGGGGTGGTTGGGATCTACCTCCTAGCGGTCCACCCCGGGCAACGGCACCACACGTCTTCACGGACTGTGGTGACGGCTGAAAATACCTTACAGGGCTTCGGCCGCCTGGCGCGCGACCACCCTCCTGCCGGAGTCCGGCGCCAAACAGCTTGTCTGTGTTCCGTCGGTGTGCAGGAGTGCCAGTGCCATTGGGGGATGGAAATGGTCAGTTACGCGGTTTCGGACCAGTTTGGGTTTCTGTGTAACTCTGTACCGGGGGACTCATACTGGAGGGTAGCGGGATCCGAGGCACGGTCTCTGCCGTTGGCCGACCGCAGTTAGTAGGGGGCCCAAGTACTGCGCCAGCCACATGGGAAAGGCTGCCCCGCCAACTCGCGAAAAATCCCGAAATGCTCCACTGTGCCAGTTGGCGACTGGGCGGGAGGACCCGGTGGCCATTTCGGGGGTGCTCGGGGGTCTCCAAATGAGTCTCCCACAGGTCGGATGAGCTGAAGAGTCCCGTGGGGTAACCGAGCCGCGTCTCGACCAACCTTCTGTTTCCCCACTAAAATACTCCACTAAACATCACGAGAAAGCTTAAAAAGAAAACGGTTTTGAAGCGGCGGCACTACCTCCCACTTAAGGTGCACATCACCAATATCGGGGGGTTGCACTCAAATCTCGATCTGGTCCACCAGCACCTCGAGACCGAGAAGCCGCACCTATTTTTTTTAACGGAGACGCAGATTGCAACTCCTCCTGCTCTGTGTGTACGTCCGCGATGACATATGCTTTCGGCGTCTCCGTTGCTTTGAGGATTCCGGGTTATCTACCATTTTGATACTGGTGGATACCGGGGTTGAGAAATCACTCTACGTCGATGTCTACCGGTCGCACAGCGGTGACCAGTACTAGAGTTGTAAAAAAAACGGTTTTTTTCTCAGATGAAAAATAAAAGTAAAAAAAAACATGAAAAAATTCTGGAGTAGGTTTTTTTTTCATGAGTTGGAAAATAAAAATAAGGTAAGGCGGTTATCGTATATGAGTTGATATTATTATTTTTTTTTGTTCAATAAGAAAATACCATTTGTTTTTTGTTAAATAGTACATACATATAAGATTTTAAACTATCATGGTCACTAACATTACTACTAATACTAACGGGACATACATGTCTTAAATTTAGCAACTCCAAATGTATACTACATTTACGGACGGAGATTTCCCTAATCCTCGTTTATTAAGTATTTTTTAAGTTCATAATAATAGTTACCCGTTGATTGACTTAAATAAAAACAGTGTTGTTGAGTGCAGAGCCAAGAGGCTCATTGGTGACGACAAGCTGGTTGGTACCAAGGCTTCATAGCCTGCCCCACCAGCGCAAAGTTGCATGTTTGTCGGTCTTTTACAGATTGTACTTCGGTGAGTGTGCCCAAGAGCCCCACTAGCTCATTCCACCATCTCCCTTCTTCCATCGGGAGTCAAGACGCACTGCAGGTTTTCACCCATACCTTGTCGATGTTTCACACATTCGCACGAAGCGCTTTGCTACATCATTTATTATGCGCACAGCCAAGGAGTGGAATTCCCTGCCTGCGTCGGTGTTCCCAAGTTCATATGACCCCAATCTATTTAAGTCGCGAATTAATAGGCTTCTTTTGGGTTAGCTCGTTCCATCGTCGACCTCATCTCTGTCCTCAGGACTAGGTTGAGGTCAAGAGTAAGCCCATTTAGTATAAAAAAAGTCATTCCGCGATTATGGCGTTTGCAGCAGCGTCGAAATATAGGGAGCTCGCTAAAGTTAAATATCATGGAAGATATCCCGTAAGTGACAGTTTAAATATCATAGTACCCTAGATTCTAAGGTACTTTCATATTATATATAGATTTGATTTATTCTAGTGCCTAGATTAGTTCTAACCTTTTATTTTTCTCAGTATTTAAAAGTAAACAAAACAGAATTAACGCAGATTCAGTCTAGAAACTACAATTGACCTAGTTTAAACTATCACAGCGTTACTGAAACTGCTGAATATTTCTGAAAATGTACAGCGTTTTGATTTGACCCTCCGCATAAACAACCCAAGTTAATGAGGTCAGATACTAATCTAAATAAGTAAATCAATACTAATCTGAATTTAAGTTGACTGTTCATAGTTTGATTTCTTTATAGTATGATTCAGAATGCTTATTTGAAATGGACTGACTAGCAATGAATTAAATAAGTTAGCATGATTAAATGAATTGACTAGCTAATTTCGAAAAAAATATTTATTGTAATGTTTCTATTAGTAATAGTCCCAACTAGATTGCAAGTAAATACTTTCTACATTTAAGGGGCAACTATTTTCCACCACTAGGATACAATAATTTTTAACTGATTTCTAAAAAGGGGTTTTTTTCTTAAAGTGCGAGAGTTTGCATCCATAAAACCTAACATCCATTTCGATAACGTACATACGTGTGAAAAACGATAAAAAACGTCAGTAGCAGTATTTCAGCGCAGTTTGCACATAGAGGGACTTGTAATAAAATACACTGGTTCCGGGCAATTCATTAGTTTAGCGCTATTTACTTTGCTAGGTAGCTCAGCTTACCTACTCTAGACATGGGAACAAGTCAACGGCGACAGCGGGTTAAGTCGTAGACCTTAGGGCGCCATACCCCTGTTCACATTTGTACGATACTAGGTTATGCCCGCGGCTTCGCCCGCGTGGAGTTCGGGAATTGCCCCCGGAATCTTACTTCTAGGATAATAAGTAATCAATGTATGTATAGTACATATACTATAGATGTACCTGTACTTGCTTATTACTTGAAAATATTAGTTAATAGTAATATCAATTAAATTACATACGTGAAATATTTATACCTTGGCTTGAATTTCGAAAAACCCTTTCTGAGTGGATACCTACTCTTCACAAAGAGTACACCGTTTAAATTGCATGTCTCTAGGACCAGCAGTTTGGGCTGTGCGTTGATATATCAGTCAGCCAGTCAGGACATTGAATTTTAAATTGGGGGATGATTTTGGAAAAACTGTGATACTCGTATCTCATAATTTTAACTAAAGAGTATGTACACAAATTTTAAGTCAATCGACTCCGAGTATAAAAAGTTTTACAGAAAATTCAACACCCCATTTCACCCTCTTAGAGGTGGAATTTTGAAAAACCTTTGTGGATACCTACTCTTCACAAAGAGTACACTGTCCAAATTTCATGTCTCTGGGACCAGCGGTTTGGGCTGTGCGTTGATATATTAGTCAGCCAGTCAGTCAGTCAGGACTTATAATTTTATTTGTACGATATTTTGCAGAATATTTTTTTGATTTATGGCAGTTCCATACTGCGATGATTTTTGACTATAAGACCATTTTGGGACGTTGACGTGAGATCTCAAATCTTACCCTAAATTATCGTGTCGTACAACTTCGTGTGAACGATCGTAGTGATATTTTATCAGCGAAAACGATGACAACAAACACAAAAATTTATTGAATTGACACAAACTACCGAAAAACATACGTTACCTATTGAAAACCGTTGTAGAAATAAAAATCGCTTTGAAAACGATTCCTACTTGTCCAGACCCTTTGGTTAAAATTATCTTAAGTGATAACAGTATTATATTAAATGAGTTTTACGTATTATTTTCTTAAGTAAGGTAGTTATCAAATTATTTGTTTATACCAAATGTTAAGAAAGATCAAAGATTGACTTCGTAGAGTATTGTGTTTGTCATTGATCTGTTAGACAGTGTCTTTCTGAAGCTTCATAAACCCTTCTTCGGGCTCCAAAACGCTAATCGCTTACAAATTAGACCGCGATAAATAACTATAGCGCTCTGCAGTGAATAGTTAGTAAATAATCCTAGCTTTCTGATGTAATCAATTTCTGTTGAGCTAATTTTAATCGGTTTTCAGCTTAAACTTCGGAAACAGTAATAAGTAATAACATCTTCGGTTTTAAAATAATTATCATTCTTTTCTAATGTTTGCAGGAACGTAATTTTAAAAATAAAACTCAAGTCAATTAAGTTGAACGTAAAAATCTCAGTTATTTATCACAAGATGTTATTAATAAAGGAATATTTCTCAAAAACTCCACTTTGGTACAAAAATGTTAATTATTTAATTAAAGCCGTCCGCTCCACGGGATTCTTTAGCTGGAGGCGAAAAATTAAAAGGTATGCCCTGTAACATTGTATGTATAGCTGAGTAAGCGTTGGTAAAGTACTAACAAGGGATATTCTGTTTGAAGGAAATGTCGTGAGTCGTCGAAAAATCTTAATTAACTTACAAGGGCAATCCGTACTCCTTCATTCTAATTTAACCTTAAAGCAATAATTATATGTACTATCTACCTCTGGCTAGTATGATGATGTGTCATACAGGGACAAAACACTAACAGATAACTAAGTTTGACTCAGAAAGGCCGTAGCAATGAAAGTCTACTGGTGTGACCGTCGGACTGCCAAATCATAGGTCTCGAGTTCGAACCCAAGACACGCTCCTCTGATTTTTCGGATTCATATACGTATTGTATGATTATGATTATCACTTGCTTATTTGTAACCAGTATACCTGGGAGATGTTTCTCGACGGCATGTAAAGCCAAGTCAGAGGCGCATGGGCGACTATACTCTGACACCAGGTTAGGTACTAACCACACGATAAAGAAGAAGACTCAGAAGGCCAGCTATCTGTCTAACTCCTACAAGTTACGGCCACCTAAGGGGTTTAGTCAAGTGGATATTGCTTCCAAAGTGTTCCGTATTTCTACACTAACTTTCAACGGGTTTATCAGCTACTGAAAAGCATAATCAATCCAAAACATTGTATAATGGACTTTATCCATCATTGTGTTCGCTGATAGAATACCAGTTCGTCTATATTAAGGGTTTCCGCACGTAGTCCTTAAACTGTACCATTGTACGTAATCAGTTCGTCTAGGTTGGCTTTTATTTATGCCTAAAAATTAAATGTTTCTTATTACTTAAATTCTTCGTTTATACGAGAATAGTTCCCGTCCCTCATCACCATCATCAGCCTCATTGAACATCTCCCCTCGATCCCAAACAGCGACAGCGATCGGTTCCCTAGTGGTCATGTTACCGTTATAGGTCGCCAAGCCAGCTGGGCCCGCGCCAGAGCGATTCAATCACAAATTATTAAGCCATGCAGTTTCCAAGCTTGCTACTACGTTGTGGCAGAAAATGCAAATTTTCCATTAGTCCTTTACTGTGTAGACTGCGAATTATCGAGATTTCTACGTAGCTGGCAGAGTAAGCAAGCTGAATGAGCTGAAGAGTTAATACTTCGACAAACGTGTTGTGGGTTTATTCCCAGGATCAATGAACTGAGAACATGAAAAAGACGGTAAATGTGGCCATTGGCGAGAGGTGACGGATTGTGGTAGGTTAATTTAAAATAGCATTATCATAAAGAAAAATGTTAAGTGTTGTTTTTGTAAACCCCACCTATTATGTGGAATCTTGAAAAGTGATCTCATTGGTTTAACCTCTCCCTATCTCTTCACTCTCTGTTTAACACATATCCCTGTTCTCATTAAATTCCATTACTATACCCCTGTACTGCATACTTAACTTCCAAAGTGTTCAGCCAACCCCAGAGAAAAAGCTTGAGTAAACAACAAATGAACAGAGCTAACAATGTTAGTGTTCGTCATCTGAAAGTGAAACAAAACAAGCGAACAGCTGTTTGCGCGCGGCCATGTTTGTCTTTGTTATCGTGAGTTGAGCTCAACGCAGCTCAACTGAGCTCAACTCACTGAAAAAGTAACGCCGTCGAGGTGTGTGTTTTGATTTTTGGATGTTTTTGTTTTACACCTCCGTGTTAAGTTACCTTTATTTGGAAACTTTTCGCTGATGTGTGAGATTGTTTAAATTGGATAGAACTTTTCGTGGGTATATTGTTTTCTGTAAAATTTTCTTCCGATTTGTTTACAGGTAATATTTTACAAGACAGCAGATAGCCGCAGCGGTAGATACTAACTGTATGTTTAAAAAAAATCTTTATTAAAATACGCCGGGACAACACCCTAGCTAGAAGGACATACATTGATCTTACCTATTAGTGGCTCTCTTCAGAAAGGTCAGGTACGGAGTGCTCGCAACCGGCGGCGTGCGTGTATGACGAGATGTAGGAACGTGGACGAAGCAAAAACAGTATGTAAGGATCGTCATGAGGCATTCTGTAGTTTCTGCCTACCCCTTGGAAAAGGCTTGTGTAATATTCTTGATAGGAATCATAAATTATATTGTACCCGCAATTATATTAAGAGACGATCTCGCCAATTTGCTTTGATAATCTGGCTTAGATCTCAAGACTATCGCATTCAGGCACTACAACCTATGTGCATAGTTAAATTAATTCCCTCGTTCAAATACAATTTAGATAGGTCCGTAATCGGATAACAGAGATCCCGCGATAAATTACTGTGTTCCAATTAAACTGGACCAGTTGGGCAATGGGGGAGCAGACTGGCGGCTAACACGCTTAGAAAATGCTGGAAAACAAATTTTGTTTCAAGATTACTGTTTGTTCGTTACGGTTAGTCGGACGCCCAGTCTTAGCTAGGGGTATCGCCGCAAGGCAGTCGCTCCATGGAGAATACAGGTATTAACTGGGAGCCAAGTGCCCAATATAGTTGGGAAAAGGCTAGTCTTATAATGATTACTATCCGATTGGTAAAGTGCTCGCAGGGCGACTACTGATTGTGAAGGGTTCGATTTACGAGTATATGTTAGTCAAAGTGCGATTGGGATTTTAAAACCGGAATTGGTGAGTATCAGTTCAAAGTCTGGATTGGGTGCTGCCAGTATGCTTGCCCCTAGTAGATTCATAAGACTTACTTAACTAGTGAAATGTTTGCTTACCACTTTGGGGAAAACGAGAGCTTTTTTACAATAGCGAATTTTTTTGGCTTGGTTGATGTGGAAGAATACGAAATGTAAAGGCAGATGGTATTGAAAGGAAAGTTCAAAGGGCCTCGCACACCGGTATCGCCCGTCTGCCACAAGTCCCTACGGAGAAAATTTTCATATTCCCGCCGTGGCTCGGAGGCAGCAGGCAGTAGGCACAGTCAGAAAATAAATTAACGTTCTTACGGCGACCTTACGTGCCCATTCGCTCGATACACCCAGTTCCGCATGATTTATTGTTTCATTTTCATATACATTTTTTTGTTTCACCCATTTTATGTCGCACTGTGTTTGGGGGTGTGTTTTCCAGCAGTAAATCACAGCGTTATTTTTAATGAGTTTTGAAGTTTTAGTGGAATTTTCAGAACTTAAGTAAATCGTAATCGACTTACCTATTACCAAAGGTTGTCTGGCGGATATCTGTATAAGCGATAAGATCTACCTTGTACCGTGAATATTAAGGTTTCTTGAATGAGCTTTGTTAATGGTTGGTGAAAATTAAAGCATATTCTATCTACGAGTATACAGTGTGTTTGGCTACCGGTTACCCGATACTATAAGGGCATATTATATACCTACTCATTTCTATCGGCAAATACACGTTTCAATCAATCAATCATTACGTTTATAAATATTCCTATCCCCACACCCCGCGAATGGCAGCCATCTTGTTTTTTAATCGCTTGACCTAGGGTATGTTCAATAAAATGCTACTATCTTTGAATCTAAGAGACCTAAAGACGTGCCCTAGGTTTTTTCACTAAATTGACACTTTTATAACAGAACAGTAAGCAACATTAAGCCATAATCAAATGAATTTCACGAGAACCATGCAGCACTATTGTTGTTCAAAAATTTACTGATTCTCAGACTAATTCGAATTAATAACTTTGATTTTGATTTCTCCAAATATTTATTTCAACCAAACCCCAATATTTCGCAAACCACACTTCCAGCAATTAATAGAGCAGTTTATTTACAAGCGCAACCGACAATCAACGTCTCGTTTGCCGTCAAACAGTGAATGTTTATTCAATCCGTCGCCGGAGTCGAGCCGTTGCCGGCCCGGGGCGATGCCGGTTCGGGTGAGTTCAGAACTACCTGCCTTTACGGAAATTATGAATCTGTTTGTGTGTTTACTTTATGTTGTTGTATGACGTGTGCAGTTCAGAATATGTAGGTGTTGTGACTTGAACATTGGTGTAATTGCTCGTTATAGAGAGCAGACTCGCGCGGGCTTTGATTATCACTCCTGCCTCTCCTTTGAGCAACAGTGGACACTTTGACCATGGATTTGGAATAGATGGTATAAAAAGCGACTAAGGTATTGACACGATAAATACCGATATAAAGGAAAAAGATAGGGTGTCCACCCTAAGAACATCCACTGAACTTATTGGTGATATCCTTCGAAAAGGTCAGGTGCGCAGTACTCGAAACCGGCGTGTGGGTTGATTCTGCCTAGCTCCATGGAAGAGCTGTAATTGTCTGCTACCTCGATGCAGGTAGCAGACACTTCAGCTTCTAGGAAGGACTATTGAGGGACCGGTCAATGTGGCGAGACTTGGGGGAGGCCTATTGTCCAGCAGTGGACGTCTTTCGGCTGAAATGATGATGAAGAAGGAAGGACTTATGGTGTTTGACACAAACCTTATAACTCAACATTCTAAAGTCTGGGTTTCTCAATGAAGTATTTATGTAGATGAATAAATAAATCTTTGTTTTGAGTATGAATGTGGATGGGCATAAAACTAGAGGAAGACCAAAGAAACGATAGATGGATTGTGTGAACGGGAAGGATGATATGGCAAGAAAGGAGGTGTCTGATGCGCCGACATGCTGCGTCGACCCCAAGTGAATCGGGATAAGGGCAAGACAATGAGGATGAGTAAATAAATCTTCCATGCAATTTATTGCAATTTTTTCTAAGCTCAAGTTACATTTATTTACATTAGATAAGTTTCCTAACACTAAAATAAATGTAGTAAAGACAACTTCCTCACAGTTCACAGCTAAGAGCTCACAAGTGGTGTCGCAAAGGGCTTTACACAAAAATCCTTTAAGTTAGGTGGAAGGTGCGAACAAAGCTCTCTGAACTAGTGCCCGGGGACGCCGCCGGGACGAACTGTAATCGCTGTATCAATGTTGTCAATTCTAGTGATTTGTTCTTTGTTTAGTAGGCAAACCTTTTATGGTATTTTCATTTTGTTTCAGCTTACATAACTTTGAACGGTGACATAACTCCTTTTCAACCCAACCCATTTACTAAGCGATATATATATTATAAGTTCAGACCACTGGTCAGGGCTCCAGGCGTGTGACAAGCCGATTCAGGCTTAGCGACTGCCAATAATATGCTTCGAATGTTATGCTACCTTGGGTTACTAGTGCTATATATTATGTGACACAACGTATAACACATACCAAGACAACGTAACAAGAAAAGGTAATTATGGACGCCATCGTTTTTACGACGGCGGCGGCGGCGGCGACGGCGACATGCCTGTTTTCTACAGTTCCAAAAATCGATTGCAAATCAAAATATTCCAAATTCTTTTAATACTTTGTAGCTGACTCATATCACTGAACCCGCAATACATCATTAATCCTTTATATCACAAAATAAACAGCATTATATACCTACCAATTCAAAAACGTCACAAAAGTAACATTGTACCCTCAATTCTACATATTTTCCAACCGGATGCAAACCGGAGCGCCGGCACTGGACCGTCGCCTGTCGGATTAACTGTAAGAGGATTTTTTTACTGGCGCCGCACTACACCACGTGCCTTGGGATTGCAGGCTGGTTTCCTGTGAAATATTGGTGAGTTTTCGCCTTGAGGGTATTGAAATATGGTTGATTATTGTTGGTTGGAAAGGAGAAAAGTGTGAAAACCACGTACTAATACTAAAGTTATTTTGTAGTTGGTCGTTGTTGTACCTACGCTCATTGTAAACATCATAATACTTTTATGATTTATGAATCATAAAAGTGATGCTTGTAGTTTCCTGTACTCAGGTTTTGATTTTCTAGTTCAGTTTCTCTACTGCGAAAATGTTGTCATACTTGTCACCCAGTTTCTGATTTGAGTATTTGAAAACTACTGAAGCATACTCAAGACGATTCCTTCGATGTGATGTAGCCTGCGATATTCAAAACTTAAAACCTTTAAGTAAAGGTTGAAAAGTACTCAACAGTATTTGAAATCGGTAGTACTTACCTTCCACAAAAATTCAGAATCACCAAACATACAAGAGGGTTTATTTAAACCACTAGCGCGCACTAACTTACAGAAACCTTCCACACACCGACCTTGACCAATCCCCCCTCTTAAATAATGCATCACAATGCCCCAAAGTTAATTGGCTAAATCGAAGCAATAGAAGTTTGGCCAAGCTCCTGCCCTTTCAAATTCTCTGAGGAGAGTTGCGTCATGATTGGCAATTAGTCTTCTAATCCTCGGAAGCCCTCCATCGCGAGGACTTGAGGAGACCACGCGGTGATTATTTAGAGGCTTAGGGGTCGTTAGTGGATGAGGGCTTACCTGGTTGTAAGGAGAAGGGGTCCTCATTATCTATGGGGTGTATTGGTGAGTGATCGGCGGTTGTTCAGAAGTTATCATCGGATTTGATGATTAACGTCAATGTAATAGTAGAATTACGAAAAAATATTTTTATAAACAAATTGAAAGTGATATTATTATACAGAAACAGGAGTGACATTAATCGTTCTCTAAAAAACCCTAATTCAACTTGTTTTTACACACAATTTTCCTTCTGCTAGGGCTGCCTTGGTCTAGTTATCGTAAGCACACTGCTGAAGTCTTGAGTTCGATTTCTATGCCGGGCAAAGTAATTTCTCAGTAGCAGCCGGCAGTCTGAATTTAGGCTCGTTTGATGGGAATAGGCTAGTCCCCTATTACATAACTGGCTAAATGTAGGTCCCCCTATAGCTACCCTTCCCTAAACCTTTATAAGTTTATTTTAGAAAATGCAATCATTCTTTACTACTTACATTTTTATTGGGTCACTAGAGTTTCCTCATTACTTCTCAAGTAAGCATAGATAGTACTATGGGTATCCTGTAAGAAAAGCTACGTTATGAAAGAAACGCTCAGTTATCAATAGCAATAATATAGTTAGCTGACCTTACGTTAATAGATTGTAAGGGGATCATTATCTTAGGGAGAGTGCACACGAGCGATCACGGACATCGCGGACGTGTGCATTCTTCTTTGTCGGCAATCTAAATTGGAATGTAGGTTATTACATTATGTGTTAAAAAAGCGTGGATAACGCTGAAGTAATAAGACCTAGAGAAGTTTGTGGGAGAAAACCACTAAAAGGCGGAAGAGGAACGCTATAGCAGACTCTTTGTTCGAATTATCTGTACGGAGATAGTGCATGATGCGTGCTTTCGTTTTTGCGCATAAGCTGAATTGGACAAAACGCACAAAACACTGAACTGATCCACTTTGGACCCGCTCATTTCTTTAACAGACGACGTTGTAAAGTAATATGAAACATCAAACATGAAAGTATATGTAACACGTAAGGGACATCGTGTAATGTACCGACTGACGACGTTGAATAAGTTTGTGTATCGACACAGGGTGTAGTCCCACAGTGGGTACACCTCCTAACACATAAACTCGCGAGGGATCATAAAAAGGAGCTATCCCTTTATCTTAACGATTAAGCTGTAATGGCTATGTTAGGCATGGGACACTCTTAACGGTATTCAAACGTTATTTTTTATATTTTTAGTGCGCCATCATTTCAAGGGCCGACTGCCCGAATTGCCGACTTTAACGCATACGTTGTCTTCTGCTATGTACACAGTACTTACTATTGGTGAAATTTTTCAGTAAAAAACTAAAAAAATCAGCCAGCAAGCTTATCCCCAAAAAAATCGGAACGAAAAATAACCCTTTGAAAATAACGGCTATAAATAACGGTTATCGGTAACGATCGCAGCACTATCGTTAATGAGAATAGGTGGCGACATCGATAGTCAGTAATGATATATAAACTGGAAGGGTGTTAATCTATAGGGAGGGGTGAAGGGGAGATGTGAGCCAAGCAGATTGAGGATAAAGGGGGAGGGACAAAAAATGTTGTTTAGCTTTTTTCAAAGGATGTACTGGAGGATGTACGAGATTTAATGAGGTCGTCGTTTATCTTAACCTGCCTTCTTTGTTCAATAAATAAAAGGTGACGTAACAGACCAGACAATATTCAAAAGATTTAGCAGTGATAGCCTAGTGGTGTGACCGTCGGACTGCCAAGTCATAGGTCTCGAGTTCGAACGCAAGACACGCACCTCTGATTTTTTGGATTCATGTGCGTATTGTATAATTATCACTTGCTTCGGTGAAGTAAAACATCCTGAGAGAACCAGCATGCCTGAGAGATATTCCTTGACGGCATGTAAAGCCAAGCCAGAGGCCCATGGGCGGTATAAAAACTGACACTAGGTTAGGGACTAACTACACGATAAAGAAAGAGATTCAAAAGATACCAAACTTATAGCTGTACAAGGATATTTTGGAACTAACGCAGACATTTAAATTTATTTTAATACATTTCTCAGACTACTCTCACAAATGTTCAACAACTGCGCCCCACTGTAAAGATCACTCATTGATCCTTGTATCCTTGTTATACACCTATTGCATTATTTTTTCGCATCAATTTACAACTCTTGCCATGTCAATAAAGACATTTTTAGATCCGGTTGATGTGTTAAATTCTATTCTAAGCTTCGTCAAGGAAAACTGACATTATCATGCTCTTCTATGACATGGGGACGCACGTTGTACGTTGTATCGTTTAATGATTCAATAAAACCTATACGGACAAGTTGCAGACCAGCGGCGTAGGGGTCTGACAGATTATACATTATTTGTCCGGGTCCGGTATCCGTAGCCACGTCCGCAATTTGTCCTTACCGGATTGCCAGGTTCTTAACTTGGGCCGTAGTGGTCAGATTCAGATAGGCAGTCACTCTATGTAAGATATTGTTATTCAACTGCATCCGATTAGATTGGATCATCGGAAGCTGATAACGCTAGTGAAAAAAAAAGAACGAAAATTACTTGAGTAAAACGTTTATTAAACAAATTCATTAGTTCTCTTGACAAACTGCACGGCTATCTTCTCATCGGGTACGAGGAACATTCCTTTCTTCTCAATGCTGATCTGGCTCGGTTTGGGGGAGTTCGGGTAAACCTTGAATTCGTAGTTAATTAGGAGGTCTGCTAGTCCCTGGCGGAGAGTCTGGTAGGCGAAGCGCATGCCTGAAATTGAAGGAATGTTTTAAAATTAAATAAAGGGCACTTATTGACGCTGAATCCGCTTGAGCTGATCACGTATCATGACATTTTGTCGCATTTAGTTAGGCGCGGTGTCGAGTGGCATCCGAACTAAAATAAGGAGAATGATGTCTTTTCACTTTTATTTCATGGTACTGGTACGGAATAGTATTTTGGCAGAGTTCGCGCACCTGGGGCCGTGTCCATACCAGTTCGATCGAAACTTACTCCCTTACTCCGAGACCGTTAAATGTTTGCACTATACATAAAATATCGATTTCAATAGAAAAGAAAAGAAGATGTATTCTATGCAATGGCAACGGCCAAACAATGTTTATGAGAAATACTGGACCAAGCTTGAGACTTTTGAAATGCGAACGAGAAACTTTACCCTATCTGTTGTTTTACGAAAAAAAAAACACTACAACTCACCAATACAACTCCTAGGTCCTTCCCCAAACGGCATAAATGTATACGGGATGATGTCCCTCTCGTTCTCCGGCAGGAACCGGTCGGGGTTGAAGACCTCAGGCTCGGGGAAGTACTGAGGATCTATTTGCATGCTGACTCCGTTCACGTAGATCGTTGTGCCGGCTTCGATGGTCAGATTTTCATCGATCTGGTAGTCTTTGGAGGCGATGCGGTCCAGCCAGCCCATTGGAGGGTACTTTCTGAGGGTCTCTGCAGAAAGCAAGCTAGTTACAACCTAAAAACTTACAAAATCAATCGCCCAAATAAAAGCCGCTAGGTATTTTCTACTTTCGGCTTTGAGCCGAGCGTATAAAATCCCACAGCGCGCTTTTATACATATAAGCTTTCATTTAGTTGTCTAGTATTGGAATGCTAAAGGCATGGGAAGAAGTGTTAATCGTCTAGGTACACTAACATTGCTAAGTAATTCTAACTATTAAAACTCAGCATCATCCGCCACTTAACATTGTTATGTTAATTAATAATATACATATAAAGACATCCTGGTCTGTTTTTCGTCGTACACATTATTAAGCTATTATTATCATTGGTACATTATGCGAACTAACTGCGTAAATAGGAAGGTATGTTACTCTATACTCACAGAATAGTAAGTAAAATTTGTTGTTATAGACTGAGAATAAAAATCTTACCTTTAATGACACAGTCGATGTAGCTAGCATCGGCCAGGATTGTTGAGTCGAAGCCACGGTTGCCAATCTTTCTTTTGATTTCTAAGACCTCTTCGTAAAGTTTCTCCTAAAAATAAAATTAAGAGGTTAATAACATTGCAAAAGATACAGTTTTAGTAGTTCACAAATCATTCTAGCACGGTAATTACGGTGATGTAATGGAACTTATTGAACATCCAAAAACCTTCCCTTACAAGTTGACCAAGCGATACAATGATGAGGTTTAATTTAGTAGGTATACCTCCATCGTCATAATCAGTCTGCAGCAGTTCACTGCTGGACATAGGCCTCTTAAATCACTATTTTCAGCTACTCTCAACTAGCTGTTACCAGGCACCCTGCGAAGAATGTCACTCCACAGAGAATCCCTGAGGGCGTACTCCCTTACTTTCATCGAGTCGCAATCTCCACTCAAGAATTCGTATACATTCTTCGAAAAGTCATCGGTTTTGCGGCAAAAATAGCCGGCCAATTTCCACTGCAATTTACATGATTTGTGAGCATAGCAGTTTATCTTACCTGATACTGAGGATTCCAAGCCAGCTCATATACAATCCAGCATAGCGTCGTTCCAGAAGTATCGAAGCCACCCAATACGAAGACAGCTGCTTGCGCCAATAGAAGGTCTTCGCTAATTTCTGAAACAAAAAGTTTTTGGTGGAGTTCCAGTCGTCACTCGAAGGATTCCGAGAAGTTTCAAAGCCTGTCTTATTAATATTATGAAGAGGTAAAGTTTGCAAGTTGGAATGTGACAATCACCGAAACGACTCATCCGATTTAAAAAAAAATGGTGGAAAGCTATGAGACGCCTACGAAATCGCGGGCAGAAACTGGTTATATAATTATAACACTTTAGTTTACCTTCATTATCCTTAGCAGCATCCTGCCTGATCTTGAGCAGCGCATCGAGGAGGTCTCGGTTTTCCTTCACCTCTTTGTCGTATCCGCCTCTCTGTTCGATCACGGAGCGGAAGATCTGACGGAGCAGCTTCATTGTCTTCTTGGGGAAGAACGTGAATCTGGAAGAATAGCAATAAGTTTTTATTCTAATGCAAGACATGGTCTGGTTTGTCGAATTTTTCGTGATTTTGAAAAAATATTCTAACGGTCTGTTGGAGCACAAGAGATTTTACAAGTGGCAGGTAACTTTTAAAGAAGGTAATGAAAAAGTATGAAATGTATTCATTTTTATTATTTTGCTTAAAAAGCTCTTCCGAAAGAGATCACAACTGCAAACCGCGCGCAGTCATAACGCCACAGTCGCTATGAAGCAGCAGACAGTTTTCACCATCTAGGCATTTGTTTTCGATGACAACACTTACCTAAATATATCCACCAATTCAGGGAAGAAGAAAATGCTAGACCAGGACAGTCCGCGATGCCAATCGAACTCCATGAACTCTCGGGTCACCCTCCTCATGATACTGTCTCCCTCTGCCAGACAGTTGCTGGCTATCCCAAAGGCTGACTCTCCAATCACGTCAGTTGTGAAGTCTGTGCAGATATTCTAAAAGATGGTTTATTTGTAGTGACTGATAAATGTTATATCCATTTGTTTTTTTCCTTATTTCGTGTGATATGAATAACTAAACTATTATCCGTACTTCTATAGAACTAACTGCTAGTCGTAATGCAAACTTAACAGTCAATCTGATCTTTTGATTGACTGACTAGAATACTGGATGACTTACTTTGGCTTTTGAGTTAATTGTACGTATAGCAATTATGCTATACGTAATATGCGAAAGTGATTCTAGGTGAGGCGAAGACATAGCCAGTCAATCAAGTTCCCATTGCTGGGGCACAGCTGGCCTCGAGTGACTAACTTGCAATATTATCAAATATACTTACTCTCAAATCAATACGCTCGTCCTTCTTAGAGTCGACGCCGATGCGGTTAATTAAAGCTTTGGACTTGGAAATAGTGATTCCGTTGAGATTCCGCAGTTTGGCAGCCGTGAACACTGAGGTCAGACGTCGTCTCACTTGCGACCAGACAGGGTCCTGGAAATTAAGTGTAGTAATTAAAATGAAGAATGATAAATGAATGAATGAAATAATAAAGTGTTTTTTCATAGGGCATAAACCATATGAAGAGATGAGCTGGACAAAATTAATAGTTTATGTCATCATCATCAATCACACAGGCTTCGTGTCTGTGAAAGGTAGGGGGCCATCTTCCACCACACAAGCCTAATGCGGGTTGGTGTATGTCACATTTCTACGAAGTTTTGGTTCTAAAACATACTGTACTGTACTGTACAGAGCAGTTGTGATGAAATAAATTAGGTACGCAAAGTGAAGTGCTTGCTTGGGTTTGAATTCACGACCATAAGGGCAGTTAGGCCACCAGAAACAGGCTTAGTACAGTACTTCTAAATAGCTGTATGCATGACCTTCAGCTATTAAGAAATTACTAGTAGGTATTATTACTGGCTTTACTACTACTAGTTCGTTGTATAAGTATATGGTATAAGTGTTCGCGTTCAATCGAAACAAATAAGTTTTTATCGAGGTTTTTCAACTGGTCACGTGTTTCTTAAAACGCAGTAACTATACGTATGTTCATAATTATGTAAGATGTATGTGTAAATGATGTAAGAGATTTTAATTTTTATATAGAGCGTTTTTTTAATTATTATTTTCACTGACATTATGTTTGCTCACAATATCACGGATTTTTCCGTAAGGTTGACCTTTAAACATTTGCTAAAGGTTTTTTTAAAGCTCTAACTATTTTTGATTTTATAAGTACAAAAACGTCGTCGTCGTCTATTTTTGTATAAAACCTAACCTAACCAGTTATAACATTTTGTGGCTTCTAAGATTATAATATCAAATAAAATGATTAAGACGCTAGAAATAAAACTTAATAAGTATCTTTTCCTGATGTTACATAATGACTGGACTTGACCTTTACTTGATGAATAAACCAGAACTCAAGTTCTAGAAGGTGAAATGATTGTGACAAACATAAGCTGCTCTGTTAGTTAACAAAATACTTATCAAACATCACCAAACGCGATCTACACATTAAAACCACGTATAAGAGCAGTCAGCTTCAATATTCCTCAACAATAATGACAATAAGAGCTCTTGAACGCGTTTTAGAAGTGTTGATTGCGTTCAGTTTTAATTGGTGGCATTGGACCTTAGCATATAACCTCCCGTTGACAGAAAACGCACTTACATTAACAGTAAATACGTTCAGAGCTCCGATGGGATCACTCTTGCCGGAACTGAGGAACCTGTTCCTGAACATGTCAGCATCCTTCACCAGGACTCTACGGGCTATCTCGGGGCTGTTGATGATAAGGGCCGGTCTCCAGAACTGCCAGATACCCACGTAGGGACCCTTGAAGTCTTTGTATATTTTGCGCATCCATAGTGACTGGAAACAAAAAGATGTTTATGGTTAATAGGGGGGCATTTGCCTAGTTGTTTCCGAGTGCGTTCAGGTCTTCTTATACTCTTTTTTTATTACAAAATGGGCCTGCTCTTGACCTCGATCACGTCACTCTAACAAGATGCAACTGAAAGTATTCAAGCATTTTGCATGGAGTTATTTATTAAAAATTTTGTAGGTATCCTATAAAGCCCATGGGATTCAAGAAAATCTAAGTTTTATGTTAATTTGAAAATTCCAGGACCTCATGCAAATCGTGTTTTTGCAATGAATTTCCTGAATCGCCTACTACGATATAATTATATCGTCAAAGAAGACAATAAGACGAGAGTCAACTTCTTTTTGACTCCCAATATTGGCTTTTCTACGTCTGTTTGCTATTAGTACTATTGTAACTTCTCTTTAGCTAGTTCAATATCATGGTCATCAGGAAGCCCATATTCGTAGTATTGACGACGGCAACTGTCGGCTGATATCATGCACATTATTGTAATGTAATGATTCTACAGACCATTAAGCTGTCTAGCTTATAGTAGATACCTTTATTTGTCCAAAAAACAAATCTTGCAAGTTGATTAAAATTCAAGAGTTTTTATGCGGAAACAGCGGATTCAATATCGGACTACTAGATTTATATATATAGATAGATAGATTTTGCTTCGGTCGAATATTTTAAAGCAAACAAGCACATGGGTAGTGCTCTTTATCTAATATTGGCCCGATATACATACGTTCAAGGTTTATGACAAGTTATTTTGCTTCCTGTACGTTGTGAGTACTGCGCAATATTTTTCCGTAGGATATGATTGAGTAATTGTTACTTTTTTACGATTTGTAATAAGATGGAGAGAAAAAAGGTAAAATATGCACATCATAGATTGATGAATTGATGTTTGATTGATCACAGTTTGTTTTATTTGCAGACGAGATGCTGCTCTTCTGCCTATCCTCTTTTTTGCCATTTAAAGGTTCTCAGGTAAAAAACATCTACCAAGATTTAAAAGGTCTGATCTTTAAGAATACCTAATCTAGTTTAAGCTTCATCTCAAGAATAATATCATGCTCTTAAAATATTAGGTAAATTTTGAAAGCTGCTTTACTGCCGTAATATAATTAAATGATTTACGGTCTAGAAGCTCTAAGGGACTTGACCTTATATAATAATATAAAAACGTAATGTAAGTATTTCATTTACTTGAAGTTATTATTATTTTATCTTAATTTTTAATGTGCGATACAAACTAAACCTTTTAATAGTTCATATAATACTCCTGCCCTTATCCCTATTTATTTGTGGTCCGTGCAGATTGTCAAGATTTTTTTTTAAATATTTTTTGCAAAGGGGCAAAGACACATTGACAATCAATCAGTGATATCGATGATCGAATAGTCAAAAATGTATGGTACTGACATAAGCTATCGAAAAGCTTATGTTATATTATTTTGTTCCGGGTCATTGTAGAAATATGACTGTAACAAATTGACAGCGACGTCAAGTGTCAGATTAGCTTATCTGAGCCTAATACCTTAGGTCAGAAATGCTTAGGGTAGGCTCTAAAGTTAAAATTCCTCAACTTGTTCATTCAAATGTTTAAAAAAGTGAGTAGTACAAAAGTTATACTTACAGGATTTTCTCTCTGCAAAAAGGTAAGACTGCCCAATATGGGATGCGGAGGGTTATGGGGTACACCCCTCTCTAACCAGTAACTTTTTACTTTTCTCCATCGTAGGAAGAACCACGCACAAATACAAAACGCCACTAAGGACAAAAGAATAAGAATCATTTTCGAAAAGTTGTAGGATCACAGAATCACTCGATGTTTCTTCCGATGACTTTAGATCAACACTGAGAGTTATTTATACAGATTTTCATACCGTATAGTTTATCTTCGGTCGCCGATAACTGTCAGTTTCGTCGGCAAAAATTGCTTGTCACTCGTTACTAGATTAATCGATGTTATATTGTTATCATGTCACAGATGTTTTGTGTGCAAAATGTATTAATGAGTCATTTTGATTTTTTATTATCTAGCGATTTTTTCTTTCATAACCCTGCAGTCTGTATAAAATCTTGTCAATGTCCTTTCAATGAAATAACAGTACATGGGATTTAAATATGGGTGGCGAAATGTGGGTGTAATGTTAGGGTACCCGTCTGCCTAACCCTTCCTAGATTAAGCGCACTTTCGGATATCTTTATTTGCTTTGCATGCATGGGTGTATATTAATAGACAAGCAATGCACTCGATAGAATTTCCCAGTGATCCCATACAAGCTTTCGTCCCCTATGTTTTTCTAGACTCAGTGGTGTCCATTGTACGTTTTCTGTCAGTGAATCTAAGATTTTTCTAAAATAGAGCCTGACTATGCCTAACGGACTAACACTACGGTGAATACGGCTTCGATTTTTATGTTATGTTTATATTACGAGTATATATGCCTTACTTTTGGTTGTACAGAGATGATGAGGTTACTTTTTAGACACCAAAAGGTTTTTTTTTTGTGCCCCACGGCGCCAGACGTCGGCAGACGATCTCCGGCCACCGTAGGCGCGGGCATGCGGGCGGCGAGTAATGGGCGACTCGCTGTCCGACCATGGACAATGCCCGGGTCGACGGCGCGTTGTGTTCCACGCGCGCCTCAAAGAGTGTCAGCATAAAGACAGGGCCTCTAGAGGGCCAAAACCTGCCGGGGTCGCGGGACTTACAGAACTACCGTGACCCTGGAACATATAGGGCTATTGAAGGACACCGTGGATTTTAGTCAGTACAAGTCTGACAGTCACTCCCGCTCTGCCCTGGGTGGGAGGACTCATTTGATAATTTTACCACGATAAAAAAAACAAAAGGGTTTTTTTGGGCAATCATCAAGTTACTTTACAACGCTTACTTCTCAATGCACGTGACTGTACCAAAATATTATTATCTAAGTTTTATTAAATGGTAAGTAACCGATATCTACGCCATCATCATTGATGTTATGTAGTGATACCTCATATCAATACTGATCACATTAGCTTTGTTATGTACCTGTTTATTATGTGATTAACGTAATTTATTATTAATATATCGAAGCTTGTTCTATCATCGTCGTTGCAATATATGTACGTATTTGTATACAGGGCGTTTTATTTAACGAATGGCTAATTAATTGGGTCTAGGGTGTCTTATAAAAATGTCATTGTCATTGCGGTCTGTAATCGCGCTTGGGCGGCTTGCTACTGCGGTTTACGGTCTGCGGTCTGCGATCGCCTTCGAAATTATTCTTAAGTATAAAGTATACATATTTTTGGGATTTATCATCTAAAGGTCTTGGTGATAGTCCACTCATTTGTACGCATTTTTATAATTACGTAACGAATTCGTGAGTGATCGTTGAAGTGACAATACTGCTTTTTCTAACATCTCTAAACCGCTGGAAACAGCGATCAATTCTTGTTATCAAAAGGTCATACTGTATAACTATATCGGTCTTCGACAACAACAAATGAATTACGCAACTCCTTTACTACTACGTATGCCATGTCATTAAAACAAAGCGGATTATAGAAAAAAAACGCTTAGTAATACTCAATAAATAATAATCGTTATCATTGACATGCCGTCACCGTTATAATAATGAAGCATTTTCTTTAAAAATGCTAAGTAATTGCTGATAGTGATTATCTAAAGTTGACGTGTTTTTGTCTGCGAATTGTGCGAATCATTTCTGGCCAACCCCCGACAGAGGTAAGTGTGGAACAGTTCATTACTTTTCTCACTGACTGTATTTTTTATTATTACTGTCTCAGCTTTCGCCTTCATCATCATACACCGCCCGCCATTCCGCTACTCGGCATAGACCCTCTTCACTCCTCTCCAACTCTTGAGCATGCCAGGTAACAGGATCTGATATCGTACCCAGATCCTGTCTCAACCAGGTTTTAGACGGAATTCAATAAAAAATTCGGCCAAACGCAGCCTACTGGGGACATATGCCTCTCCCAAACTGCAACACCCAGTCTGTCCCAGAAATCTTCCCACCAACATCCAAAGTGACGGATGATGGTGGATATCTAAGGTGTATCTTGTCCGAAGTTCCCCTTCAATCTATTAAAAAAAAATTAACCTAAAAATTGCAATCTGTAATGTATCTTAGTCATAACTTTTCCTCTTCAAGTTTCGTGAAAGCTTCCTAAAGTCAATAGTGCTAGGGCACCATAAGACTATAGAACCAAAACCATTACCAACCAACCTGAGCCATAGACATCTACTGTAACCACCACGGATACCCTCTCCTCCTCTAAGTCTCTCTGAAAAATTCAATAAAATAGTTATAGTAAGGTGATCAGAGTCAAATAAATAATAAACAAGGCAGTAAAAATAATAGTTTCAAAGAGCTTACCTTTCGTCTTTTCCTGCCTCGTCTCAGCTCGGTATTTTCTTCCTTAACACTTTCCTATTTCTACTAGCCATCCTCTTAATCTTGATTTCCTTCCTAGCCATATCTTTACCCATTTACTTTTCGTCTACCACTTTGCTTATTGACAAAGTTCCTACCACATTATTCATGAAACGGCTAGGTTTATACTGACAAATAATTTTCGCCGTCATTCGTTTATATAATAATGGATTATTAATTTTCTGATATAATAAGCGTAATTAACTCAAAGTGATTAGATATCTTGTCGTAGCGTAGGGAGGACTCATATTGCGTTGTCATGTTCTGATAATATTCGTTACACGCTACTTACTGATGATAAACATTGTTTCTTTGGGTACTTGTCATGATAGATAACAGACTGATTTATGTATTTCTAGATAAATGATGTTCATCATAGTACTATCGTGAATTACATTTTATTTGTTGAAAATCGAATATGTGATATTAACCAATTCCCACGGTTTGGTAGATAATTAATTACTATTAATTCTTCGAACATTTTAGGCTGATTACAAGGTAAAAGTTTTAGTAAGGCATGTGATGCGGAGGAATGAGGAAACTGTAGTGAGGAAAATTTTGAGTATAAATGTAGATAGCTATATTTATTTATTAAAACTTTATGCACATAACGTAAAAAAACACTGTACAAAGGCGAAATTAATGCCTTGGGCATTAAGAGTAGAGGAAGACCAAAGAAACGATGGATGGACTGTGTGAAGGATGATATGGCTAGAAAGAGGGTGACTGCTGAGATGACGAGTAATAGAGAAGTCGGCGCAGCATGGCTTCTTTTCCAGAAGCCAATAAATTGTGATAAGGGCTGGAGAATGATGATGTACATTGTACAGTGAAAGTTTCGAATATTTCTAAGAGTGGGTGTTGTTACACAATTGTCGTTGGTGTAAGTGTTTCAAAGTGTTGACTTTATAAATAGAACAATAGTATAATCGGCTTAAAACCTAACCTCCATGAGAGAGAGTGGGCTGTAATTAACCACTTGGGCCCGCGTGGTGGATTACGGACCACTGTCTCAGGTTTACGTCGGAAGGCTTTGTGCGAGACAATGCTGGCGTCCTCACGATGTTTTCCTCGCCATTGTAAAAGCAAAATAAGAGAAAAAGAGAGAAGATCGTTTAGGATGAAAATAATAAAAATAGGATTAGGCGTTTTTTCGGTTCAACAGCACTTAAAAAACCAACATGTCATTGTCTTTAAAAATAATATACATCGTAATACACAATATGTAGGCTTATCGATAAATTCGCTTATTATAAATGTATCATAATAGAAGCATATTTACCTAATGAACTAAAGAAAACAAAGGCCTTGTAAAGATATGGTATCAAAATATTTATTGTTAACAAGCCAAATATTATTACATTGTTATCATAATTATACCTAAACGTTGTTACAAGCACAATTAGCGTAGAGGTCATTTTAGTGTAGTGCGGAAATTGGCAAGTGTGCAACATAATTCATATTGAATCTCAGATGGTAAATTAATAATTTATTATAATTTACCATCTGAGATTCAATATTAATAATAAATTAAAGGTCTATTTCAATCATGACACGGTTCAAATTTCAAAGGGATAACTTAAATTCTACACGGTGTAAAAGACACGTCAGCAAATCGAAGCCTACGCATTTTGAACATCAAACTAAATTAAACAACCCTTATGTCTAGGCTAGCGCGCACCGGGTATGGTGCGGCAGGGTATTTTATCTTTACCCAACGTAAATTCATACGTAGTTAGTGGTAACAAGATTCATACTTGTTTGTGAGTCTATTGGATGTATCAATCGTTGCTGAGCCAAATAAATAAATAACATAAAATTTCAATGTTTAGAGATCGACCCCAAGGCATCTAAGGCCCCCTCTTTTTTCCTTCGGGGCGTTGAACGATGGAGTCTGTATCTTGTTACGACTAGCTACGTATGAATTTACGTTTGGTTAAGATAAAATGCCCTTCCATGCCGTCCTCGGTGTGCGGTGGCTTTTAAGGTGCTGTTCCAAAGGCGACAACTGCAAACTGGAGCGGAAAAGTCACACAATGTCACCTACAACGGAGGCAATTTAGTCAGTTGCAGTCGTCTTCGGAATTGTACCTCTGGAAGCGCACAGATCAGCATTTTCGAGTATCGATATCTCATTCCTCCAAGTAAAGAGGTAATTTGGTGGAGCGACAAGTCCAGGTGCAAGCATCCGCATTTATTCGCATTGGAAGCACTTTAACGTGCGATTGGACTTCTCACTTTTGTGAGTTGCAGTTCTAAATGTCAGAAAGAGAAAACGATGCAAGAAAATGCGGATCAGTGCGTGTAAATGTGATTTTCGACCCATCTCGGACACAATACGAGTGTGGATCCCCAACAAAGGATTTACCACACCTCTCCTGCCCGTCGTGCACAACTAATTGCACCCTCCAGGATTTGAATGAGGCAAACGATAGAGTTGTCCAGGTTGCTACGTACTGGTCGGACAAACTCTGAGTCATCGATTCGAGAAGAAGAAGAAAAATGTGATTTTGATTGTGACACCCATTATTTGGACGATAGATGCACTAACACTTATCGTCTAAAAAAATGACAAAATCATATAGAACTAATTATCTTACTTCCTCCGTTTAAATTCAACGGAGAGTGGTATAGCAGGGAGGTAGAACAGGCCCCTCTTCTCAATGGGGATGTCATTGGGGATGGGGTACTTCGGCAGTGGTTTGAGTTCGAAGTTCAGCATTACCGCTGCTAGACCGTAGCGCACAGTGTTCTGGCCTATGCGTTTACCTGTGGACAAAAATGAGAATATTATAGTAGCATTTCGCTTGCTTTCTCGAAGCCGCAGGTAGTGCGTAGAGGTGTATAGTATACCCACATTTCGCCAGATAGGTATAAGTGCCATGTAAACAGGTGAGCCCACTGCCATTTACCGGGCATAAATCTTCCAGAATCTGTCAAAGATATCCTGATGGGAAAAAGCCAATAATACTTAGCTCGATCTGGCAATCAATTCTAGGACGGCACGCTCAGTAGTCGTGGTTGCGACTACAGGACAAACGAGGTAGTTAAGGTGGGAGCGCCAGGGTAGCCCGCGAAATTTGATTTTTCTTATGTTACTATTAATACTAACGGGATATTTACCATGTTTACTGTTTGTTTTTCTTACGTTTTTTGCAATTTACAGGTCAGTGTCATTTGCAAAAAACTTATTTTGGTTATGTCATTTTAAAAATCCACCGTCAAAACGTAAACATTTTCAGAATTTCTCAGTTGACAAATAATCAATTAGTTAGGGAGCTTCCTGATGCGGTGTATTAATGTCTCAATAATTCCCAATTCAACTTCGAACCTATCAATGGCCGTAATATGACAAGAAATAATGACTTGCGATCCCTTCAATCTATCAATTTATCAACCGTAATAATTAATGATCAGTTTAATTAACAATTAACAAATCGAATTAACTCGATTGTCCGCCGGTCGTGTCAAAAGTTGTCCACTGGTTGACTTGATATTAATTCCCTATAGATAAATTATTGTGATGGTGCATAGATTTATTGGGTTCAAGTCACGGTCAATTGATGTAGGGTGTCAATAAGCTCAAGCACATAACACAACATAAATTCATGCCTGTCACCCCCAAAAGGTTGGGTAGAGTAGTACTGCTGAAGTACAATGCAACATTTCTATCGATTCGGCACAATCCAGAGCAATTCCTGATTTTAAACACTGTTAAGTCTGGGAACTGAACCCTGCATCTCATATCATTTAGCACTAATCTAGTTCATGTAGGTGGAAAATAAGTAAGAAACTTACCTATACACATTCTAGGTCCTTCTCCAAAAGGCATGTAGCTGTAAGGGACGATACTGTTCGCGTTTTCAGGCAAAAATCTTTCAGGTTTGAAGACGTCGGGCTCTGGGAAGTACGTGGAATCCTTGTGCATGCCTATAGCATTCACGTACACCACTGTCTTAGCAGGGATCGTCAGTTTTTCGTTGATTTTGTAGTCTTTGAGTGCGACGCGGTCTAACCAACCCATGATAGGGTACTTTCTGAGGGATTCTGTAACAGAAAGATATACTTGTGCGGTCAGACAATGGATGAGCGAACGCGGCTGTTGCCACGCAAACCATTCCTCTAACATTGTAAGCGTAATATTTAAGTGGAAATATAGTTGCCATATCGAGTTTTTGAAATAGTTAGGCTGTTTAGAGCGTCATATCTAACAACAGAATATTGATAAACTGTTTGAGTCATATTTTAAGAAGACACATAACTAAACATCACGTGTCTGTTTTCCCAGTAGAGGGTGTTCTCACAGTACATCCCACCACACTGAGCCAGTTGAATAGTTAGAGGACTGAATTTCTGGTAACCAGGGAGATTTTATTTCGACCTTATTCTAAAGCGCAGGCCACACCGCCAGCTGGCGGGCGGGCGAGCGAGGCGAACGAGGCATCGTTTCACTTGTTTTCATACTTTGGTTCACACCGCGAACTATCGAAAGAGACGAACGAAGTATGAAAAGGGCATCGTTCGCCTCGCTCGCCCGCCCGCCAGCTGGCGGTGTGGCCTGCGCTTAAGTTTAGTTTAGTTTATGTTAATTTTGTACCTTTAATTACAGCATCCAAATAGGGAAGTTTAGCTAAACTTTCTGAGTCAAACTCCTTGCCTCCCAAAGCTTCTTTGGCTTGCCGAAGTTCCTCGTATAGGGTTTGCTGTAAAGAAATAAGAAACGGGTTATTACACCGATTGATACATGGCATTACACCTTTATTCAACAAAATATGAAAAGCAGAGTAGTCTGGTAGGTGTGCTACATGCTCTTAGGTGCAATACCTAGGTCGAGGTGTACAGACACCTCGACCTAGGTATTGCACCTAAGACCAACGCTCAGCAGCTGCGCCAGATCAGCCAAAAAGGGAGAAGTATGTATTTGGGGCGGCCTAGTGAGTCGAAGTCGGCCAGGGGGTCGAACTATGGGGCTCACATTGTAATATGGTACAGATTCAACAATGCTCTGAAAACGGTGAAGGAAAACATCGTGAGGAAACTGCCATGTACTGGAAATAAAAATATCACATCCACCAACCCGCTTTAGGCCTGCGTGGTGAAGATGTGTGGCCTGTGTCCCAGGAGTGGGAACATCACAAGCTGATTATACCACTGTAGATAGGTTGTTAGGTGTCACCTGGATTTCAGGATGATGCGCTAGCTCAACAGCGGTATACAGCAGAGAAGTCGAAGACGTGTCGTATCCTCCTTGGAGGAAGATCATCGCGTTCGCTAGTAAGATGTCCAAGTTCATGTCTGGAAATAATAATAGAGGGTGTAACGTAGTGTAGGTGATAGCGGGATGGCTGACAGGGGAGAACGTATGAAACTTATGTGCTGCGCCGAGCCCAAGTAATATGGGATAAGAGCAGGAAGATGCTGATGTTGCATAACAAAACGGTAAGTTGACACTTTCAATAACTCCGGGGCTGGTTTTACTCTTGGCTAAGAGGCTAAACAATGCCATACAACGTGGCAATACTGCAGACAGTAATATGGAGGAGTTTTTCGACGCCATAATATTTCAGTTACTTATTTAATGTTGTTCGTTTTTATTTTCTGTTTATGTATAGTTAGAGTTATTCTCGGTTTAATAAAAAGTGTTGTAAAAACTTGTTGGGTCGAATATTTATTTTAGTTATTATCGTGTCAAGTTGTCAGACATATTATGATGAACGAAGATGACCTTTCAGAGAGTAATAAAAATATAAAGATTGTCGAGCACATTTTGTTAACCAGCTGCGTCGTATTTTTCTTTTTTAATAAACGCACCAGAAAGCTTGGAACGCGAAGATATATGTAAATATAATTATAAGGCGATAAAATGCCAGCCTTAATGTCCCATTGCAGGGCCTCTGCGTCTTCTAGTACGGAGGCACGAGCCCCAACTATGCTAGTACCAGCATCCAGCCTAACCGGATGCAGCTGAATACCAGTACCTATTATACATGGAGCGACTGCCTATCTGACTTCCACAACCCAGTTGGTAAGAATGGTTGTCAGACTGTCAAAGATTTGCAAATGACGTGCTTACCAAGCCACGGAAGAAAATTGTTATGTAACGGTCGATCACCCATCCACGAACCGAGCTAGGCATGCATTGCATAACCTTGAAGATTCAACCCATGCGGCTGTTATTATTTAGCTACGAGCTCATCACTAGTTTCTATGGCGCTGGTAACTAATTATCGCAGTATAATTAATTGGGCCTTTTTTGTCAATTAATGTGAAGTAGTTTTCTAAATAAAATATTCCAGAAATCTTTGTTAGTTACCTTGGTTATCCTTCTTAGCATCTTGCTTCATCTTCAGCAGCGCGTCGAGCAGATCTCTCTTTCCATCCATCTCCCTCTCATATCCCCCTCTCTCTTCCACCATCACCTGGAACACTTTCCTGAAGTAGTCCACGGTATTCTTGGGCCATAACGAGAACCTGAAAATGTAATATATAGGTAAGTAAAACCTACTTCAGATTAGGGAAGAATGGCCCAAAAGGGAGGCTTATATTCAGCAGTGAGTGGAACAAGGCTAAAATTAATTTGGTTCTAAAGGACTTTTGGGTAGCAATCAAGCTGTCGACCCCTCGTTATTTAGATGTGTGTTGGATTATCAACTAGGTCCTAGAGGCCTTCCACATGTGTTAACTATCTGGGATGCTGGAGGTACAGGGACAGTCAGATTGTTGGAAGACAAAGCTTTATATCTGTCGTGCCTGATAGGCAGATGTGAAAAAGTCAAAAAGTTGAAACTTTTTGCCCGTTCCAAAATGTAGGCTCTGGAAGAAGAACTCCATGATAAAAAAAATGATTTACAAAGTGGTTTCATCAGCCCGTTACATAAAGAAATAAATTGAACTCCTTACCTGAATACATCCACGAATTCTGGCAAGAAGAAGATAGAAGACCAAGCCAGGCCCCTCCAGGTACTGTACTTCTCGAACTCTTTGGTCATCTCCCTCAAGGGGCTTGTGCTGTTCCTCGTCGCTTGGCATTGAATGCCGAATGATGACTCTCCAATGATGTCGGTTGTGAAGTCCGCGAATACGGTCTGTTAAAGAAATATGATTAAGTGTTTTGAGAAGTAGAAACACATCATCGCGCTAGTATAACCTAAAGTGTCAGGCAGCAGTGTTATGCATACCTACAAAATCGTCGTGGAATGCAGAACGGCAGAAATAAGACACATCTAATGAAATCATAATTATAAAGTTGAGTATGCAGAGAGACTCTTTTGAGACTTTATCCTCATAAGTACCTATAGGCGGAGGTATGGCCAAAATGGGAACTAAAGCCGCCATCTTGTTCAATGCATTTTACAATTAATTAAACACAAACAGTTAATTACTCACAGCTCTCCCTGTCAACGTCCATAACATCCTTGTAGCATGAAACCTACCTGTTGCTACCTGTGCGCTTGTCTCTTACTAAAGTTCAATCTTTTATATTTACCCTCAAATCGATGTTGATTCCTTTCTCGTTGTCAGAATCGATGCGGTACACCAGATCAGTTACTTTGCTCTGGTACAACTCCGTCCAGCCCCTCAGTTTGGAGCCAGTGAAGACCATTGTCAGACGCCTTCGAATGGAACTCCATAGCGGATCCTGAAAAGCGTAACAATAAAATTGCCGTTATAATAGATCCAATGCAATAGTAGGGGAGTCTATGACCATCAACTAGTCACCGATTCATGACACAGTCGACACACACTGTCAGGCACATAGTTGAAGAGTAAACAAGTTGAAGTGGCAGTAGGCTGGCCATGTCAATCGAAGAACTGAGGTAGGATGGAGATGTGACGCCAGATGCATGCCACACACATGAATCGACAACCCTTAAAAGATTTCTGGGTCCGACTCGATGCAAAGGACGGAGAACAGGGTGTTGTAGCGCACCTCGGGACAGACATTTGTTCACAGTGATAGATTGAGTTGAAAGGCACAGTTTCAGACTCTGGGATGCTAATGGGGATACCAATTAATGTAAACAATTAAGTTTTTAAACTATCATGGTCATTAAAATTATCATTAACACTAGAAACGGGATATTTTCCATGCTTACTGATTGATTTGAGTTCCCGATATTTCAGCGCTGTCAACCAGTAAACATGAGAAATATCTCGTTTTTAGTATTAATGATAAACAAAATAATTAAGAATAAAGTAAAATGTGCATTCACTTACATCCACAGTAAACAAGTTGAGGGCTCCCATGGGGTCAGTCTTTCCCGAAGCCAGAAGTCTGTTCCTGAAGACGTCGGCATCCTTTACCAGGATCTGCCGCGACAGTTCAGGGTCGTTTACCACAAGGCCGCGCCGCCAGAAAACCCAGATCCCCACGTAAGGAGACGGTTTGTATTTCTGGTACAGTTCAACTAGCCACTCACCCTGGAATCAATGAGAGAAAAATAAACACAAAGTCTCTCACTTGTTATACTCTTGTTTGTGTTCATGCAGCTATGATCCCATGGTTTATCTCGAGGAGGTCATATAATCCCACCGAAACCATGACCTTTCCAGGATAAAAAGTAACGCATGTCACTGGCCCAAAATGTATCGACTCAATGCAAACAAAAAATCAAGAGCGATTCGTTGCTCCGATGTTGCGTGAGAGAAGTCAATAGTATTTCGTGTGCTATTATGATTCACATTAGAACGACTACCACCACAGTAAAATGCAGTGAACTTTTTGGGTGGGTAGTGTTGGTCGTCGGACTTCGGACACTTTTATTCTGGACACTTTGCAAATCTGCACAACGCTGGTCGCATACCAGCTGGATATATGGCCTTGCAGTAGTATATTTGTTTGTGGATAATAAAAAAGATTTATCTCAGAGGCGGTGTTTCATCTAATATTTACTTTTTTTTTAACAAATACCTACTACATGTTGGCACAAAATTATTTGATAACACGACTTCCAGCGGACTAGGCGTTAGCAAGACAAATGATAGGCACAGATGACAGAGATGAATCTGTAGTGAGGGAACATCGTAACATTTGGAGCAGGTAAATGTATTCAAAATATCTTCATTCGTCATATTCGTATTCAGTGATTTTTTACGAAACGAATAGGTATTACGTACCTACAGCATCATCATCATCACCTACCTACCTACAGCATTTGGTAAAAATTCCGTTCTAAAGTGTCTCTTTGATTTCGACATTTGAAATAAACGCTCTTTTGACAATGTTGCTTTAAATTAATTAATAATAAAAGGTTCCGGATGCTCTAATTCGAACCCATGACCTACAGCACAGTAAGTCTGGTCGGTATCACTGGGCCACCACAATAAGAATAACATTGATCATGCAGAAAAAACATGCAAAGGACGTTATGTCGGTATTTATTAATACCTACAAAAATGTAGGTAAATACAACAACAAAGTAATCATTAAAATAATGACTTATCAGATCCTACCACTTAGGGCTATTATGTAATCTCTGATAATATTATGATAAACGGTAGGTAGTATGTAATAATATGTGTAATTACATAAAATTCTGTGATTATCTTGTTTCGAATCGTAATGACAGTGGATAAGCCTAAGGTTAAGCCGCACTTGCCTAGGTTGGTTCGTGGAAGGGTGACTGCCCATTACATACCGAGTTTCCTCCGTGCCTCGGAAAGCACGCTAAGCCGTTGGTCCCGGCTGTCATTTGTAAATTTTTGACATTCATTAAAGGTAGTCAGTGGCCCGAAAGTCTTACCAAGGGGTATCGTATTACCCAGTACTAACTGGGTTGTGGAAGTCAGATAGGCAGTCGCTCCGTAAAATATTGGTATTTAGCTGCATCCGGTTAGACTGGAAGCCGACCCCAACATAGTTGGGAAAAGGCTAGACAGACGATGACACAATTTAAATAAAAACATAACAAATTCACGGCTAATAGTTTATCAGGGAAGGCCAAGGCAAAACTTATATCCTTCGTGTTGTTAAAGAAAAACCGGCCAAATGCGATTCGGACTCACATGTAAAGGGTTCCGTAGCACCAAACAATATAATAACAATATTTTAAACGCTCATTCATATGTCAATTTATAGTAAACAAACAGCAAAACTAAATTTGTTTTTCATAGTATGTTAAGGGAACACAAAGAACTAGTTTCAAGAAAAAGAAAATGTCCCATACTTCAAAAGCTAAATATCAAATCTTATTCAAATTAATTTTCGTTCAAAGTTTTTTTTACTTTCTATAAGCACACATTTTTTCAGAATTTTCCTCCTCTTACTTTAAAAAAGTGAGAGGTTAGCACAATTTTAACGGCTTTAGAACCGAACATCTCATCAAGAAAAAACGTATTTTAGAAACCTCGATATAATATTTAAGCGCTGTCGATAGACATCACATTACTTTTGTGTAGAGATCATAGAAGACATCTTCTCTCCAAATTTCAACTGTTTTTGTGTGGTGCCAACAGTCTCGGAGTAAAATGGCTGTGACATATGGACGTACAGACAGACGTACAGGACGAAACTATAGTTTCCTTTTATCCACTTGGCTACGTAACCCTAAAAATCGTTGATAATGTGAAAGATTTCACTGACCGTTTGAATTTTTAGTCGAGTGGAATTAGACAATAAGATGGAACGAAGGTTATAGTGGTTGGATTTTCATGGAACTTTTTTTATTGAGTTCCTAGAAAAGAGTTAAAAAATAATATTCGCCGACTGCGACTTCTTTTTTTGTTTATGAATAACTTCAAGTTCGACGAATTCATATTGTGGCGTGACCGGCCTGCATTTATTAAATGCCAATTTGGTCTTTTCCTTTGTTCATTATCGATGTATGCATATTTCAAGTTTTTTTTAAAAATTTCCTATTTTTTCAATTATTACTAAAATGAATTTTAAGACTAATATTTCTTTTGAAATTGGTAACTGATGCTTTTTCACCGATAACTGGACTAAAAAATATACATGAAAACCACTTTCATGAGTGTAGTGACTCAAAATTCATTCGCAAATGTCAGAAAATCGTTTATGTCAATGAAGGCAATTTTTTTCAAAATGTTTCTATGAAACTCAATGTGCAAATTATTTTCCAAATCCTCATTTTATAAGCTATCTAATGAGGTATATACAACAACTAGAAAAATATTTAAATAACCATTCTATGATACCACCATTAAATAGGTGTACCTATTTAATGTATATAATTATTTTAATTTATAAATAAATATTTTTTCTTTCTTTACCCCACTTTTCACAATATGGCGCTTGGTAGTCGCCATATTACATTTTGATTGCTGTCATGTCTTTAGTAACCCTCGCAACATTAAGACAAATCGATTGACATTAGAATCATCAGTTTGGACTTTTGGTCTCTAGAGAGCGAACATAGGAACAAACATACACATAAATAAAAATGATAATTTATTAATGAACTGATGAACTGTGGCACCCCAGCGGTACCGATTGTACTTGGTGACTTGCGTTTTGCAATATTGTAGGGTCAGGGCTACGTGATATTTTTTGCACAATCTCAGCGGAAAAAACCTTTTTCAAAACAATTTTAATTACTCCTGACGAAATGATGCTCATGTGACTATCATCAATAACTAACCTACCCAAATTACTGTTTTTCTTAAGTACTAAATTCGCCTATTTACTTCTGGTTTTCTCTTAACACCTGGCGGAAAGCGAAGGACGGGATTTACGATGGATGGACCGTACCCAGAAGATAGCACTCATGCTTGTTCACTCTGGCTTTGAAGATGCGGGTTTTAGAATAATTGGCCTTTCTCAGGTTATTGTTTCTATTGCTGGCACTTTCATATCTATGGTCGCCTCTCTGTGAGGGCGAGTGGTCCAGTGGATGGCAAATGTTACATGTCTTGGACATGCAGTTTCTTCATGATGGTTTTCTTTTTTACCGTCTTCCAAAAAAAGAGGACGTTCTACCCGACTGCGGCGAAGTTCAAAACGAGGGTTATTATCCTTACTACGTAGGTTCAAACGCTGGCAGCTTAAAAATTATTAGATATTAAAATAACTGTCAATTCATGGGAATCCCTACATACAGACTGACGGCTGGTGTAACTTTGTGTTATATTATGATTGTACTATCAATCATGACTTTCAATCAATGTTTGTGGTTCTGAAAATAGATTTAAAAAGATAACTCGTGAGCTGCTGCATTCATTTTATCAGTCTGCTTACCTACCTACATAATTTTTCCACAAGATTAGGTAGCACAATACATTATGTAACATACCTACAACAAAAATAAATATTATGACTAGATATTTACATGAAGTAGGAACATGATATTTGTTATATAAAGTAAAGAAAGTTTAAACGGACCCTTCGAAGCCGTCAACCAAGCACTCTGTACATCAAATTAAGTTACTCTACGCAAATAATATTGATGGGAAACTACTTTTTTAGGGGTGAAAAATCATGTTTTACGGTACGACGCAATGCAGCGCACTCAAAACATTGTGCAGATGGTTGCATTGAATAAGTACGGGGGTCATGAAGGTATGCAAAGTAACGTTATAACATAAAAACTAATATAAAAAAACTTGTGGAAAAGTTGGATTCCTGACCCCTAATACCTCCGTAACAAGGTAACAGGTATGATTCAGAACAAAAGGAAAAGTCTTTTGGCTGAGTTACACCAATATAAAAAATTAATATTAAAAAATATACTACCTAAATAATGGGTATTATTTAGGTAGTATATTTTTTATATTGATTAAATTTCGATCTTCTTTCTACTACACAGATTTTACAAAGAATTGACAAAAGCTGCAGAAAGCGTTGTTTGGTACTTTTAGTTATGCATTGGGCTGATTACATATTACTCCTGACATGTATAAAAAGTAAGAATAGAATTTGGTCCCTATAAGAAGACCATATCTAGTTTTTTTTTCATTTTGAACACTAGACTCAGCAACTTAGCCATAACTTTATTTTGTGCGCTCTATGGTTGTTGTATAGACAGTCTACAAAGTTCTACCGGGAGTAGTAGGTACAGTAATTTATTTATTTAAACATACGATAGAGAAAAATCACACAAATTAAAATGTTATATGCGAAGGAGTTTCTAAATATGGCATTAGGTACTTACTTGATTAAATTTCAGTTCCTACAAAACATTGGCAATAATTTCACAGGATTTATAGGTGGGACAGCGGTAGTCCAAACCGAATGTAAATATTATGAAAACTTATAAAAAATCACACTTACCGGATTTTTTTTCTGCAAGAACGACATACTTCCAAATATGGGATGGACAGGACCTTGGGGCACCCCCAGGTTGGTCCAATAGTTCTTCATTCCAGTCCATCTTATGTACAGCCACGACAAAAGTGTACACAACGGTATTGCGAGTAAAAGATACATTGTCTCTCAATGGCACACTGGTACTGGTTGAAATTATTGTTTGACTGATAATATATATGTGGAAGCTTATAAACTCGCGGCAAAATGTAGAGGCAGAATTGATATAAAGCGGAATTGGCTCAAAATTTTTGTCGGAAACTGCTTCGTCTTTGGGTGAAGCGAATTTGTTCAAACAAGTAATAGGGAAGATTTTGGCTAAAGCCAAGTGAAGAGTTTAAATGCAATGTGAATTAGGGCTGCTTTTAAGTTAAATCCAGTGAAGAGCCTGGGCAGAATGAGGAATCAGGTCCGTTTAAAAGGCAACAAAATTAGACCAATAGTGTGAGATTCAGGAAGCAATCTTTCAAGCAAGAGCCTAACTTAGTGCCTTCAAAAGTAGTGGCAATGACTACGGAAGCCCTGAGTAAACGCTACGCTTCTAGCCTCGCTGACAGACCAAGTGGTAATAACTCCTTGCCTTGGGTTAATATACATTTGGCCCGTGCTATAAAGATAAGATGAACTTCGAACACGTGAAATGATTTCTATTTGAGAACCCACAGATTTTATTCAATGTGATTAAAATATTGCTTGTAATGTTGTTATTTTGGGTTTTTGTGTAGGCTGGTTTTAAAGCACCTTCTGTGTAGGTATTAAATATGTCTTTGTAGACATTATTATACATTAAACACCAATGTAATTTTTGCTTATGATGACTGCCTTTGATTAGTGTGATGATTATTTTACTCGTTGGTTTAAGAGTGACAGTGCGACTACTTAGCATGGGGTCCTGGGTTCGATTCTTAGGCCGGCCAAAATGTTATTGCGTTTTAACATCAATGATATCAGTAGGTAGCAGACTCGAAGTCTGGATTTGTGTCCGGTTGATGCCTATATTCTCGCCCTCTGTCACATGCTACAAACATAAATGGCGAAATGTATGTACTATCAGGTACAAGTCTGCCTAACCCTTCGGGGATTACAGGCGTGATGTTATATTATGAAATAATGAACTAACAGGGGGAATGCCTTATGCCTTACGTCAGATCAGCTTAAGGTCTGAAATGCACTTGTTATAATAGCACCTTCCCTTATTAATGTTCCACTGTTGGACTAAGAACTCTAACGATACAGAGACGGCATGGCGGCTTGCTCTTCCGATCGGTCATTTCTGACTAGACAAATAAAATTTGGCATTTCATGTTGTAAGAATCATCAAAATCATCGGGACGGCGCACCACGTTTTTTTCTTCCATTCTCCTCCGTCAACCGTCATGCATTTCATGTTGTAAGCATTGGTTTTATAATGTTAGCATTTGTATTTTGATAACATAGTTTCAAAGGCAAATATTGCAACAGTATGATAATTTTATTATATCATTTATTAATAGTCATATATATAAAGTTATTTTTTATGCACTTGACTTTGTAAGTCGTCCATTTTTGGCTAAATACCACATGATGATAATTTTAAAACTGCTGAATCACAAGACTGTTTTACAGAAATCATCATCTGCCTAGACTTTTCCCAACAACTTTGGGGTCGGCTTCCAGTCTATTCGGATGCAGTGGAGAATACAGCAACTGCCTAGCTGACCTCCACAACCCAGTTAGTACGTACTGGGTAATAAGATACCTCTTCGTAATACAGGTCGTTAGTCTTTCGGGCCACTGACCTGTAACGACTGACAAAGATCTAGAAATGACAGCTGGGACCAACGGCTTAACGTGTTTTTCGACCCACATAGGCATAGGAAGCGATTTTACAGGAATCCATACAATAATATTGTAAAGAGTTTGTAAGCTTAGATGTAGGAAGTAATCTTTGGAGCACTATGGGAGGCTACAGTATCCCCTAGTGTATATTATATTCTCCTAGATTAATTTAAAACTTTCCTGTGGGATAATTTATGTCCATTACACGAGCGGAGCCTCGGGCAAAAGCTAGTACCTAGTTATATATCATATTTGTTCAGATTCTACTAGTTTGGGAGCCAAGACATTCCATTGAGTTGGCCATGTCCTGCTAAAAAACCTTTCAGGACTCAACTCAACAGGACTATGTTCCGCATACCAAATTATCAACGCTGTATTACTTCTGCCGTCAACCCAACGGTGTAAAGTCATATCTATTATGTTTTTGCTCTATCATAGTCCCAAGAAGTTAACTGTTCTATGTATTTTTTAAATTTAGAATGTTAAAATTACCCTTTTTCAACGACGACAAAAAACATAAAAATATATAATTTCCATAATTAAAACCAAATTACTTTTTCGTTGCAAAGAAATTCACATTAATTAAACCCATTAAAAAATTAATATTTCAAAGGCTGTCTCTGAAGCCATTAGGAAGCCCTTTGTCTGCCAAGTGCCCATTGATCCGGCGGAATAATAGCGTTATTGTAATTCAATTAGCGGGTCCTGGGTTCGATTCCCGGCGCCAATTATACAGGGGACAATGGGCTGAAATGATATGCTTGATGGTATCTTTACGTTTAAATGAGCTTGGCTGGAAAATGTTGGTAACCACACGTAGTTACGACCTGTGTCTTGTTGTGTAGCTAACCAGGTTTCAAGGAAACCAAAACCCCTTGTATTCGGTTTCCTTGAAACCTGGCTACCCTATCGGTAATTCTATCGCTAGAAATTTATTCGAATATTACCTTCCATAGAGACCACAGACATATTTTGCGTAGGTAGAGATGAATGAAATACTGGAAAATTAACACGAATGATTGATTTACAGCTGTATAGGGTAAGACTGAACGCCGTCGCTAACATGATTGAGGAAAGTCTTAGCAGATGATGACGATGACGAGACAAGATGAATTAAAGTCAATTAGTTATTTATTCACTAAAAAGTTATTGGGTAAGTTTTATCTACAAAATGAAGTGCCTGAGAGCAGGTGTGCAGAGCATCACGATCGCCAGTTCGAGTTCAAGAGCCCCAAAGTTCTTCGGAAGAAGGTGGTGGGAAGAAGCAGTCTTGGACATGTTATACGTATAAGCAACTCGATTCACTGGTTTAGTGTTTACAAGATCTTGACTACGCTAAGGCTTATTTCACTAGAGCTGCATTGTACAATGGGAAAGTGAAGTAATCCACTCTCACACTTCTCTGCTTTATGAATTGCTTTCTTTACGTATTATTTTCCCATGTTAACAAATCCGTAGAATTTAATTAGTATAGAAAACAACAGTAAAATGTTCTCATTTTCCTGTAACGAGTGATGTAACAAGGTCTGGAACGACACCGTTACAGAACTTGTTCGGTGGTCTGATACACCTTCATTTTTCCAACTTTTCAACAAGCTTTTTTTCAGTAATTAACTGGGCGGTCGTAATAGCGGTGCGTGTACAAGTTAAAGGATGATGGCGAATTAGGTATTTAGGTTTTTTATGGTCTTCTTTTTCGTGTGTCTCTGGCACGACAATTTTTATATTTGTGTGCCCAGAACAACAACGTTTTTATGGTAAAACAAAATGTTATACTTAAAACTTAACCGTACCTTTAGCTACACTGATTTTGAGTGAATGTAACTATTTCTATGTTTTCCTGACAGCAGTTTACTTTTGGGTTTTACCTGAACTAGCAAACTGTGGACTGTGGGTGGTCTGTGGGCTGTGTGTACTAGATAAGTAGATACAGTACAGCCCTACATATTTTCATGAGTTTTTTTCCTAATTCTTACTTTAGTGAAGGTACAACACTTGATAGGCTTCTGCAAACACAACTAGGCAAAATGGGGGGATTACAGGCCCGTTCGACACGCAATCCGAGTACCGTGCTGTTCACAACATCATTCATTTACACTACTACGACTGTCCTAGGTGTTCATATAAAACTGCACTTTTGAGTGCAGGCCACTTACTGATTTAAAAATTACACGATAGGAAAAGAAGTAAAAGACTAGAAGATACTATCATATTTCCCGTTCTCTCATCCCTTAGACCTCAAAGTTATATTGTAGACAGAGATTTCGCAGAATTGTTATTACTTATAATAACCGGATAATGGCGGCCCGAATTTTTCACATTGACGTCTACTTTTTTCTTAAAAGCAAGAACATTGTCCTAATTATCCGTATCATTACCGACATTGTTGTTAACTCTTTTCGCTGTGCTGGGTATCATGTAGGAGGGGCTCGTGGCTTAACATTAACAGCCGCATGCTTAACCTTGAAGATCGGCATCTTCAAGGTTAAGCATTGCTTGCCGAGGCCGGTCCGTGGATGGGTTACCATCGCTGGATACTGAGTTCCTTCCATGACTTGGAAAGCACGCCCGGCCTGAACATTGAAAACCTTTGTCAGTCGCTATGAATAGTCAGTTTGAAAGTCAGTCTTGCCAAAGGATATCATATTACCCAGTAATGAGATTGTGGGGTTAGAAAGGAATAGTTCCATGTTAAATACTGGTATTTATCTGCATCCGGTTACACTGGCAGCCATGGATGTCACCAGGAGGGGCAGGGGGGCAGCTGCCCTCTGAGAGGCTCAGGACATTTTTTTAAGGTATAACGTTTCCCGCCTGATGCCACAGAAATAGTAAGTACGTGATAAATTGTAGCGTACAGTAGAACCACACTCTCACTATTATATTTTTTAAGGCTAAGAATGAGTTTCTGAGTAATCTTACTTACACAGAAACTCAAACTTACACATTTTGCATCCTGCGAAAAAACTTTTATCACAGAGGTCCTTTTCTCTGTCTCGTGATCTATCGTTATTGACAGAGGCTGAAATAAATTAGGAGCCCCTTGCCTCGAGGCTTTAATAAGCAATTATATCATTATGTATAAGTTTGCAAAAAATGGAGCATGTAGATATTTTGATCTCAAATTAAATTATATCTGTATTAATTCAAGGCATGATGTAAACATTTTCGTGCTCGCTTCGCTCGCTCTTCCAGCCTAATTTCTCTTGAATCTTATCTTTGTCTATAAGTTACCCATGTAACTCTTGTATGAAGGATCGAAACAATTCTAACATGCCCAAGGTAGTGTGTAAAAAAAATTCGAACTCGCTTCGCTCGCTTTTGCAGCCTACTTCCTGTGGTAAATCTTGATTTGGTCTGTATGTCGATCAAGTATGTAACTCTTGTATGTAAAACAATTCTAACCTGTCCAGGGTAAGCTTCGCTCACTCTTGGACCCTTAGGTCTTTTATTGTTAAAATTGTCTCGCAAGTCCGTTAGTAACATCTATTTCTGAATAAAAGGACTAATAAATAGCTCACTTTTCTGAAGTGGAGACTTTACAGTTGCTTTAGTTCCTAGACTTTTCAAATAACTCGACAAAATAAGTAACTTCTACTTATACATAAAGGGTGTAAATAGACCCTTAACGAAGCCGAAAGGCACTTGTTCTCCCCGTCTTTGCGATCACTTTTTTGTTGTAGACCATACCTGGGAACCTTCTAGTTACGGAGATACCCCCAGTATCTATCATCTATCTATCAAAGTTCCAACTTTTTTTTTAATACGTGTTTTAATGTAAGATTTTTACTTTAAACACCTCCACGACCCTCGTACTATTCAAACCATCCATCAGCACAATGCTTTGAGTGCGTTCCATCGAGTCCTACCGTAAAAGAGGTTTTTTCACCCTAGAAAAAGTCGTTTCCCAGCAAAAGATAACCCTAGCTCAAAAGCTGGCGACGCCCTTGCTGGCAGTAGACCCCTACACAGTTGGGAAAGGGCTAGGCTATTACTAGCGACCTGCTCCGGCTTCGCACGGGTGCAATAAATATATATAAACCTTTCTCTTGAATCACTCTATCTATTACTGAAACCCGCATCAAAATCCGTTGCGTAGTTTTAAAGATCTAAGCATACATAGGGACAGAGAGACGGCGGGAAGCGACTTTGTTTAACACTATGTAGTGATTTGAATAGGTATTTGTAGTCAAAACACTTATTGGTAGGTATAACGAATCTTATAATCCGATGAAAAGAAACCTGACCAGGATTTATTAGATCTTATCTGTTCTTTAACGTTAATCTCTGAAACACATTAAATACTACGAAATAGCAGGTATGTATGTCGGAGCTATGTGTCTGGTTGTCCGTTTGTATGTTAACTTCACTAACTCAATTAATTTAAATGTATTTTTCGCTATGCCAGTATAAGTCCCGTCAAAATCGGTCCAGCCGATTCGGCGATTAGTCGGAACAAACAAACAGACAAAAAATTTGAAAAGAAATGTTTATTATTAAAAGTACCTAATATAAGGTGTAAACGGACCCTTCACGAAGCCGTCAACCAAGCATTACGTAAATCAAACTAAGTAACTCTACGCAAAAATGATTGCTGGGAAACGACTTTTTTTTTGAGCTGAAAAATCACGTTTCACTGTAAGACTCAATGTTACGCGCTCAAAACATTGTTCTGATTGATGCATTAAATAGTTAGGGGGTCAAGGAGGTACCTATTTTAAGTAAACTTACAACAATAAAACTTGTACTTAAAAAAAAATCTTATGAAAAAGTTGGAACTTTGGTTGGGGGTGCGATCTAGAACAAAAAAAATTATCCCAATGACGGAGAGAACAAGTGCTTTCGACTTCGTTAAGGGTATTTTGCACCCTTTAATATTTTCATATGCGTTCAGTAAAAACCTGTTATTTTGAAATTATACACTTGAATTAGACACTTGAATTTTATTTATTTGTATTGTATATACATAGGTGTATCAACAGCTATTCAACTTAAATGATGCCACATCACAAATATTACCGGCGCAAAGTTTGGAAAAATCACCAATTGCGTAAAACAATAGGTATGTTAGAACTTATTATTAGGTATTATTGTTCCAAAATTGTGTATTAATGGAATGCCAATTTAATAATGTAGGATCAGCGTCGACCTAATCAGATAAAACTAAATATTTTGGTGTATTATGACGCAGTTTCATTAGCCTTGTCGACTCATTTTGCACCGTTGTTAAAAAGCACGATTTATACCGGCCGGGGAGCGTCGAGACATATCGGAGCGCATTTTACAAGGAAATCGAAGCGTTATAAAGTTTTTCGACGTCGTATGACGCGATCCGGACGGTGTAAATCATACTTATAGATTCCGAAATGCCTGTCATGTCTTGGTTTTATCTTGTGCTGGCGGCGCTAGTCATTGTTTTCCATGCCTAATCAAATAACTGCCTACAAAGTCGCGATATGGCACGAGTAAGTACCTATTGGAGCAGCCAGGCGTCTGGAGTTAATGTGCTGGTACCGGTACCGACAGATAATGTGCTAAACTATCTGGCAATACACGGTGTCCACACTGAAAAAGGAAAAAAAATGCTTTACTTTCGGAAGTCAGTGACTCTGTTTGTTTCTTTGACTTTATTGCCACCGACTTCCGAAAGTAAAGTTATTTTTTATTATTTTAGTTTTTTTTGTAAGTCGGTTATTTTTTTTGCATTTCTTTTATTTTTCTTTTTTTGGTTGAGATATCCTACATTTAATTTTACTTTACGTTGAGAAGTTATTTTAATATCATTATGATTTCATCAACATACTTAGAAGAAATATACGTATTATCGAAGATAACTCACAAACTACCCAAGTTAATAAAATTTATAATGGGACCCAACTCACCACGTTCTTCTACCATAGAGAAATCGGTGTACATAAATATAAAAAGAGATGCTGGTGGAATACGTAACCTCTTTTAGAAGTCGGTTAAAAAACCAAAATACTTGTAATCGGCGTGCGTGTACGATCAGGGGTCGTTATATGAACGTGGACGAGGCGAAAGGAGTATGCCAGGATCGCTACTAAGTAGGTGGCTCTGTATTTCCAGTTTACTCCTACGAGAAAATGTTTTTATGGATGACCATATTGGATTTAAATAACGTTTATGACTTTTCGTTGATCGGGCTTATAGATGATCGTCGGAAAATATCGTTACCGAATCAAAAATAATTGGATGCAGATGGCTGTATAATTTTCTCTTTTAGCATTTAAGGATTCTGCCCACTACACCGTACCATACCATGACCGTGCTATGCACGTATCAGGCAAAATAGTACATTTTAATATAAGTGGGGAAACTTTGTAATTGCATTCGAGGCGAAATTAACACCCGTGCTGCGGGCGAGGGTGTTATGGAGCCGAGAACTGCAGTAACAAATCCCCACGCGTATGAAACTACGTATTTTAATACACTTTCGAAGAAATTAAATATTAGAACGGAAAGTATTTTTGTCAGGAATTATTAGAAAACTATGATTTCATTTGTTTTTTTTTCACGCTTTGCTTTCGCCAGGTTGAAGAAGATGCAAAGGTGTGATGCCACTAAACAGCCTAATATGAAAAACAGAAAATTGAAATATTTTTGAAATTAGAACACAAATAAATATTAATTTGTTAATAAAAGTAAATATTTCATCATGTTCTTATCTATGATATTCTATATATAAACACAATTTTAATACTCAAAAAATATTTACGCCGTAAATACTCATATTTCTTGCCGAGATTAAAAAAAAACAACCACCGCCGACTATATTCATTGAGCCCATTTGGACTTAGTATAAGTATAGTTATTTGTGGAAAGTTTTATTTTCCAAGATCACTTGTGTGTCCCTTTTTTCACCCTATCCACTTATTTATTAATTAATCCAGGTATTTTACTCGGTGGAAAAAGCCAAATACCTACCTATTAAAAAATAAACAAATTACGAAATAACAAATTCTTATTTCAATCAAATATTCACAAATCACACGCTTACTGCTTACAAAACCATCACAACGTTCGTTCGTCAGTGCGGCGCATTCGTGACTTCTTCGGTACCAAGTGGATACCAGACTCGAGGCGTGCAGATATGACTGGCGTTCCGACCGCTTGTATGAAGATACAGTACTGAAGATATTATTACGGTGCTAATACGTTCATAGCACGTTCGTGGTATGGTACGATCTGTGGTACGGTGTAGTGGGCAGACTCCTTTGTAATTAACTGTAGGAGCTAATTAACGATGGTCATGCATAAAGTACTTAATTATAATTTCTGATATTTTATGAATGCTCCTCATCGCTGGCTCAATTCCCTACAAAACATTACAAAATCATTGCAGTTAAAACTGTATGTTCAGCGATATCTTCGCCAATTGTGAACCGATTTTGATAATTCTTTTTTTGTTTGGAAAAATATTATTCCGCGGTGGTTCCATTTAAATTTGGTGAAGATCTGATGCTGATCTTCGGAGATTTGCAATGGAACTCTTCAATAATAGACAGCAAATCAGTCGTGATGGCTGCAATCGCTTGGATGTTCATTGTTTACACAACATCATAACATAACATCACGCCTAAATGCTCTGAGATGTGTACAGTCTACAGTACACCCCCATTTCAACAGTTAGGTATCTTAAGTTCCATTTCATTGGGGATAAGCCTATTACATATAAAGTTATAAAGTTAAGTTCACTAATGTTTCACCAAAACTTCTTTGACAATTTTTAACCGACTTAAAAAAGAGGAGGACTTTCTATGTTCGACTGTATGTATTTTTTTTCATGTACCTATGTTCCCCGATTTCTCCGCCAATTGTAGACTGATTTTCATAATATTTTTTTATTCGAAAGCCTATACTCCTGAGTTAGTCCCATTGTCACCAAATCAGAATCTGATGACGGATTCCCAGGGAAATCGAGGGCAACCCTCAAATTTTATAGGCACATACAATGTTTTTCATATACTCTCTAAAGCAATTCAGATATTTGTGCCTGGTAATCATCATCTCATGTTGCTGAGCTGATGATGGAAGGCTGATAAGTCAGGATCAGATGATGGAATCCCAGTAAAATTAAGGGCAACAAATTTTATGGCCATTGTTTGAAACAGTATGCTTTCCATGTGGTCCCATGGTCATCAGGTCAGGATCTAATGATGGGATCCTGGAGAAATCGAGGGGACTCTCCAATTTTATATTATCGATATCTTCGACAATTGTGTCTATTGATTGTTTTAGGATATGTTCACATTTGGGCCCAGAGCAAAAATCATATTCATGAGTAGGTACCTCTTATAATTATATTATCATCATTTCTGCCGAAACACGCCTCTCAAAGCGTCGTCGCCACAATGCCCGAGCCTCTGCTTCTTGCGGCGCAAGATACGCAAAATATAATACTTTGCACTACTGTTGTTTACCTAACCATTTATCAAACCAGCTGTAAGTGTTGCACAAGGGAGCGAAGCCGTGGCCGACTTGGACGCGTTGTTGAATTTTGGGCCAAACATATTTGAACTTTATACATCCGTAAAGAAGACTATTTTTGGTTGAGGTTTTGCGTATTCACACTGACATAAACAGAGGTCTAGTCATTTACGCACCGGATATTCATAAACAGGCAACATTTCGGTCACAACCGGGAATGAAAACCCGGGTAAATCCGAGTCGAGAGCAAAGGAATCGATTCTCGCCATATCCTAGACAGGCATAAATCGACGTTGGGCTCTGCTAGCTTTTGGGGTTCCTTGGAGAGCGGCAGAAAACTCAAAATCACGCCTGTAACGCGGTTAATCAGAGGTGTAACAGTAGGACAAAAGGACACCCACATTTTGCCAGTCATGCTCCATGAAATAGGGTCGAGCCTATTGCCATTAACTGGACAGTAGTCCAGCTTTTAGGCTGCTACTGAGATATTTCGGATAGAAAAATCATGTACGAAAGTTACCTTTTCCCCAAACCGGGAATCAAACCCAATACCACTTGTTCTAGGTCATGCCACTCTCCACCATTTTGAGAGCAGTGGTGATTAAATAAATTACACAAAGAGCCTGTTTGGGTTTGAACACACGACCTTCGTGTCATAACGACATCATAAAAGGTGACTTGTATCAAGTTGTATGATTTAAAACTTAACATTTCCCACCTACCTAACGCTCCCAGACGGATAAACCGATTTTGATTTCGTTTTTATTTGAAAAGTGACTCTTATGATTTAAAACACAAAATAAAGGCCCTCCTGTCCCGCGATAAGGAACATCTAGGCTGGTCCCAGCTCCCACTTGCCCGGCGATTATATTCAAAGGCTGGGCGGGCCGCGCATATTTCATCTCGGTCGTCGATAGCTGCCATGATTTACTGCCGCAGAGGTAACTATGAACGTTGTGTTTAAGATATTTTTATGTCCCAAGTATTTTTCGTTAGATATGTGGGTGGGACTGATTTGTAAAATAATTGTGAGGTGTTTCATGCCTAAAGAAATATTTCGTTTTCCTGTAGATATTAAATACTTAAGTTATTTTGTTCTTCTTGTTTGATATAACTCAAAAACCATGAAAAGGCCAGTGGAAGGCAAGGCGACGAGGCTAAAGAGCAAAGCAATCTGGAGATCCTGATATTTAAATTTTTGTGAAAATAAATTGTAAAACAATTTTTAAGGATTGTTAATAATCTTTGAATTATACACAAACTATAACTAACTAAGGCAGAACTATTATACATTATTTGAATTATTACTTTTTATATTGCTGATGGTTTATTATTAGTACTCTTTAGAACATTTACATTTCACTGCTCTGGTTACACAAATAACAAATGTATTTGTGAATTCTGTTACAATACTTTTCGAATCCATTGGATTTTAAGTCGAAATCTTTCAAGTATTGAAACGCTCGTCTCTTAAACCAAATCCATTGTCTACAACAAAGAGATCACCTAAACTTACCAAAAAATCCGTACGTTCCATTTCCTTTACACAACACAAGGAGCTTATACTTACTCTATAAATTATTCACAAACCAAATTACCTCGGAGTGTGTAAAAAACCTACCAGAATTTACCTCCAACGTAAAACGGAACGCTTAGTTTAAAATTCAAATTTGGAAGCGTCTAACACGGCAGCCGCTGAGTCGATTTAAGTGCAAATACGGCCGAGTTACGGAGTCCCCTTCGCTGGACATTTGCCATGGTAATGAAGGACTCCCACCACTGGACGGTTAATTCTATTCATGGCTACAATGGCACGGTGCAGTACAAATAGCGAATTACGCTAGCACTGAATAAAAGAAACGAGTGGTTTTTAGTTTATTTTTCTTTCTTCCAATGCAATCTGGGTTGTTAGATTTGCATAAGTAGGTTCGGAAGAGTGAACATGGTGGTTGATAATGTATGTAATGGCTGAATTATACGCCATAGGTATCCTGCTCGAAGGATCTATTTTTACCAAACTATAAATATAAAAACCGTACTTGCTGTCCACTAATTTTCCGACAAAAAAGTCCTATGAATCGGATTTCCTTTTCATTCCCATTCTACTTCATAAAACAATGTGACGTGTTAGTAAAAATAAACCGCGACCGATGACAGCCCTGAAAAAATGCAGCTGAAAATTTCTAAAAATCTGCGTTATCTTCTAAACGATTTTTAAATTTATTGTGTTAGAGATAAAGTCGAAAATTGAATGAGTTTTACAAGATTTAAGTCGCTTACTCGCTATTATGTTCGGTGTGAAAACGGGTACATTTTGTGTTGGTAGAACAAAACATATTTAGAATTAAAATACGGGAATTTACTGGCTGGCATGCACTAGTTACGTTAGCTCTAAAAAGAAAGAAAAAAACTCTCGTTCTATTTTTGTTTCGTAATAAGAAAGATGTTGCATTTGTATTGGGACATAGTTTTAGCAAATATCATTCAGACCAGAATCAGAATTAGGAATAGCCCTACCGGACCATATATATTTTCACATATACTAGTAAAACAAACAAAAGCCGTTTATTTCATATTTCTAAATTCCATTTCAAATGTTGTTGGTAGGGTGTTAGTTCCAGTCGTTTCCTGACACCTGCATAATGTCATCAGCCCACCGTCTTATAGGTTAACCAGCATTCCTTTTCCCTGTGGACATTTCCATCGTGTGGTTTTTATGTTTCACAAACACTAAGCGTCACATAAATAAATGCCTAATTATGATTGTACTGTTGTAATTTAAACTGAGCGCTGTTGAAAATTCAACAGTGCGCTTGTATACTGACATTCATTTGGGTGTCTGTCACTATAATGCTAGTAAAAACGGGCATAACATTTTTGTTGTAAATCGTGACTGAACCTGAACCAAAACCCACATAGTATATTCCACCCCAGCCACGCACAGTGCCTCTTACCCGCATACCAAACTACAAACATCAAAATACAGAGCCCTCGGAGCTCAAAACTTGAAATATTCTCGAAGCAAAGTGTTAAGACAGGCCCGAATTGTACTTAAGAAAGTTTAATGAAACCTAATTAGACCGTAAATTTAAAGCCAATAGACTTTTCCAAGTGTTTAATCCTGAACCGTCCAAGCGTAATTAATCTTGGTACAGGGCCGGACTAATCTGTATGCACCCTTTTGATTAATTGGGCGCTTGACGGAGCGATTCCTTAATAAATGGCTCCCATTTCGTGGACCGACAAGTTTTTTGGAGATATTGGTTTTTTAGAAAGCTGCTTTGATGTCGAGAAATGTTATTAAGTTTTTTTTGAATGAGTTTAACATTAAGAATTTACATATCTTGAGTGGGCTGGCCATGTCGCACGGATGCACCCGGAGAGGTGGGCAAAGATCGTCACTCACTGGACGCCTGAGGGTGGACATCGCCGACGAGGTCGATGTGACGATTTGATCATGTTCGCGGGGCAAGCGTGGCCAGAAATTGCACAGAACAGAGAGGTTTGGAGGGAGAAAAGGGGAGGCCTTTGCCCAGCAGTGGGACACAAGGTAGGCTATCAAAAAAAAACATCTTGACATTTTGTGCCGTAGGTTTGAATCCTTCGGTTCGATAACGAGGCTGATTGCCCAGGCACAGTCATTTCTAAATTATGAATCTGATCTAATACTATGACAATTATGTCTGCGCGACTGCTAAATATGGAACTGTTACAATAATCACAATGAGAAGGGGCAATAAAATATCACTACTGTGTCTTAAATAACGTCAATAAGCATTAGGAACTGTTGAGCATTATATCCTGGCAGGCAAAGTGTTATTGGGTTTTACCATCAGGAATAATTTAGTACCACAGAGAGTCTAGATTTGTGCCCAGTAAATAGTCTAAGGTCAATAGGCTCGCTCTCTGTTACGTGGAACTTCAACATAAGTGGGTGTACTATTAGGTATACCTCTGCCTAACCCTTCGGGGAGTAATAACCTCTTTTAACCAGGGTTAGGCAAAGGAGGCGTGATGTTATGTATTAATGTTGAATGGCTTTGTCGAAAATACATTAGGATTTTAAATTATTCATTAGATTAACTAGTAAGTAGTACTTAGTAGAATGTGACAAGAACCCTTTCTATTCCAACACTCCAAGTACATGCCTGTAACCCAAAGTTGGTATATTTCAGTTTTTGTCGAGGTCGGCTTAATAATTATACTCTGCGCCCGGACTATGCCCGAAATAGAAAGTTTTTAAAGCATTTTAATAGATCACTTTTGTAATTGCTACACTTTTAGCTTCATTTTCGGAGCTTAATTAAGTTTAAACTGAAATGGGTTTTTGATGTGAAGAACAAAAAAGAACTAGTTTAGTATTCGTTGGTCGTCGTTTTACGTGGTGTAAAGGTAAGCCAATCAGAAAGATTGGTTGTTGCATTGACCGCCCAGGGACCAAAGACTTCAACTCTACTGGCGCACTACGCGGCGACGACCACGACTTGTCACATGACCGGCCGCTACCTTGAACAAAACTGGTCAGACCCCCGGTCGTCGCTACCATCTATCTTCCTGGTCGAAGATTCTACGGCCAAAAGTCATGGTCGTAACCGCGAGGTCCCTAAAGCTACAACTTCCAAGGCAACCGCAACCGAATGCATTGACATGGCGTGTTTCTTTGTATCTTTATGAAAGCGCTTCCATATATGATGACATCGCAGCGTCGCCAGTTGCATAGTCTACCCAATAATGTGGCTGAGGTCTGTCATTGTAATTTTTTCCGCCACTCTGCAACTGCGGTTCACCGTTGCGGTATTGTTCCTTTATAACTAAAACACGCTCATTAGAAGATTTCTCATATGAGTTCTATTTGTCACGCATCATGCTCATACTTGAGTTCCAACACATTTTAAGCAATCAAGACCTAGAAAGCATTGAAAACCAACACATTTTAAGCAACCAAGAACTAGAAAGTAGCACTGGCTCCAGGTTTATACTGATGGCAGCAAAATTGAAGGGAAGGTTGGCGCCGCGGTGTCATGCTGTGAACACGACGGTGAAATTGCGGAGTTGGGGAACTACTGCTCCGTTTGTCAGGCCGAGGTGATCGCCATCTTAAGAGCGCTTTTAAAATTATATTTACACTCACACGTATTTAAATCACCAAATCTTCTACCATCAGCCACCACACCAAAGAAATCAACTAGGCATCCTAAATGTAAGTCTAAAAACACGTGTCTCGGGTACCGTACCTCATTGAATTTCAATCGCCACGCATTTGACGACACGCCATGCAAAGCCCCGGGTTTGAATCCCGAGCATGTAAGAGATTTGTTGGCACCCGTTGTAAAGTTTGTGTGCTGATTTCCAAGTAAGTACTTTTTCTTGTGGATTTTAAGGATACGAAAAAAATAGCTGATGATTGATTTGAGTAGGTTAAGGTTAATCAATAACAACATAATCGATTAACAATCCGTGTTTATATTTGAATGAGAAAGCAGTTGTGACTATGTCCCATCCTCGGTTTTTAAAAGTTTCTAGGAATTTGTCTTTCCATTCATTCCATTCAGAATTTACTGTTAGTTTTATCATCATTGAACTATACCAATCCAAGTAAGATTTTTCTAAAAATAACCTCAGTATGTCTATTTTTGTTTCATCTTTTGTTATATTAAAGCGCTCACACTCTTTTTCAAAATTCTCTATCCATTGCATTGCATTAGGATTCTTGGTTGTGAATTTTTCAATAATAAATTTCTCTGAAATATGTTTTAGGTTATGTTGATTTTCTTTCTTTGTTGTAGATTCGATTAATTTCTCCAGGATATTTTTCAAACTGTCGTCTTTGTCTCCTGGTTGTTCCGTGTTTATTTCTTCTAAATATTGATCTAAAAATTGCATATTCCCTTCCTCATCTATATATGTTTTCTTTAGATCTTTATCCAGTTTTATCCATATTTTTCTACTTTGGTGCCTTTTCTTTAAGCTATTTTTTATTTTTGAGAAAGTGTCCAATTCAACAATATATGTATGATGACTCACCGGCTTCAATTCATCAGGTAAAACATAACATTTTCCTTCTTCTGTAGATATTGAGGTTATGGCTAATACATTAGATTTGCCATCCTTTGCGGCTATTATCGTAAACTCAAATAGCAGCCGATTCATCTTCTTGTAGTTAACGAAAATGTCGTTTTATAAGATTATTATTGAGGATTTTCAAAATAAACCACAAATTGTTTCTCTGAAAATACAAAGATTTGTTTTACTTAACACATTCTTACAATATTACAACAGCAATCGTTTATCTATGATAATTACTCAATAATCTTACCTGAAAATACAAAGAAACGACATTTAAAGTTCACTAATATCGCCTCCTCAATTATATCCTTTTATTCTGTCTCTCCACACGTTTTCTTAAAACAATAAATCACACCGAACATTCTGACCATCATCCGCCATTCAATTCCACAGACAACTTATAAAGGCGCGAGGCGCGGCAAATTCGAATTAATGAAATGTCATTTCATTACATACATACAAATTATTTTTGCTGCACTATCTACACGTAGTTGACGTATAGTGGATAGTTTAGCTAAAATATCTTTTGTGACAGTATTGTAAATATTTCAATTGAATATTAAAAAAATAATACTGATGAATACTGTTATTTTCTAAAATACTCAGGATATGACGTAGCAAAGCAATACGTAGCAACGCGTAGCAAGCATTGCACGAAAGAGAAGCATTATTTTCCTTCCGTAGAAATTACACTCACACAAGCACAATTCAGCACACTTGCCGTAACTTGTCACTTTATTTACGAGAAGTTCCGAAAGCTCAGGAGCTTCAAATTTTCGAATCCCCTTATTCAATTACCCATTTCTCGGAAAGTGATAAATTTTTGAAGTCGACTCCGTTTTATTTTGATTCTGTGAATTTCATTTGTGGCCCTATTAAAGGTTTAACGACTTAGGCTGGTAACAGGCTATGCGACATATGTGCAGAAACCTCTTGGTAAACGTGCAGTAAAAGTACAAGTGAAGACAATAGCTAGAGGTTTAAGTTTTTCATAAAACTCTGCGTTTATTAATGGGAGTGCTGCCATCACCCATTAATGGGAGATGATTAACTCTCATCTCATGCAGTGTAATAGGAAATGACGTAGCAACACTATTTGTGGGTGTAACAGGCAGTTGCGTGTTGTTTGATTCTCAGGTAGACTAGGGGTGAATTTCACAAAAGAAACTTACTGAACGCGATCAGCACGAGCTGTCAGTATCATCACTGTTGTAAACCACACTTAAGAGCTGTACTTAATAGCTGGATCTGCTGATCGCATTCAGTTTTATTGAGCATCGTGTGTTTAAGATTATTCTTTGGTTTTTAGTGAGATGTTAGTAGTAACCTTTTAGTGACCAAAAACAAAACCAAACGAACTATCATCAATCTCCCATTCGAACTGCGATTAAAAGTCGCACGCATGTGCACAGCCTGTAAACAAGTAAAGCAGTTTTATTAGCACGTGCCAGTCGCGACGTTATATTTCAGCTGTCAGAATGTCGCGGCAATAATGAATGGCTTCTGTTACAGTTCGTTCAGTTTATCGGGAGCGCGAGATAAACATGTTGTGGTGCCTGTGATTGCTCGTACTCACATATATATCACACCAGGGTTGTGTGATTTGATATGCTTGAACATATTAACTGGTTATTTTTGAACACCGTTACATTTCGCATTGACAGTCTCGAAATCATCTCTTCATAGTTACCTGTAAAATCCCACGTTTGTTATTCATTTAAATATATTTCACGGTAACGGTCACGAGTGATTTTGATTTTGTCATGTCAATCGCCTTTTGAATTGTATAGCAGACCTCGCATTGTTGAACGACCATAAGGTTGAAAATCACTTGTACATCATAATTCGACAAGACTTATATACATATGTATTTGTCTATGTAAATCTCAATAAATTTAAATTGTATTAAATCTGGTGCGGTTTTTCAAAAAGGTCAGGTGCATTGTACTCGCAACAGGCACTGTATAGCACTTGCTGCGAATTGTTGAATGAATTATTTATCAAAAACCAATTGCAGCACTTGACTTGTGTATAATTTTATGTGTTAATATTTTTAGAACCAGAAACTGAGTATCAGTGTCAGGGCTGCCAGATTGTATAATTGGATACAAAAACTGTATAATTTGGTTACAGATTGTATCCTCTTTGTATCCTGGACCCTCATGTATAATTGGATACGGAAAGCCTAAATTCTATTATCTGAGTTTTCTATGGTGATATTTTTTGAGTTGCCATATGGATGCGCGTTAAGCCTACGTGTACAATAATAAATAAAAAAATAACGTAGGTAAGTTCACGTGATAAATCATTATTGTGTATGTTTAAAAAAAATAAGCAGTTTGTTATCTGAGATTCAATTTTGTATAATTTTACAAACATTGCCGAACAATTTAAAAATATCTTGTGGCAGCCCTGATCAGTATTGCCTAGAATATTAGTGATATTGTTACCTCTATCGGTAAAAATGAAGCGTTATCAAGTATATCCCTGAAGACGGCGACCCATCTCTGCATCAACACTTCTGTATAATGTTCCGCCATCTCTTGTAGTAGCAACGGTATCGGATCCGTAGGCAGGCCGTAACATCTGTGCGTGTATGACTACACCAGATGTATAAACGTGGACGAGGCGAAAGAAATACGAGTATGTAAGGACTAAGGATCGTAGCTGGTGGCGCTCTGTGGTTTTTGCCTACCCCTATGGGAAAAAGGCGTGTTTTTTTTTTTGTTAAAATTTGTTAAGCAATTATGAGGTTGACTATACATATTATAACTTACTAATTACCATTGTCTTAAGACATCGGCACTATTAAAGGGTATTTGGTTTTGTTGTCAACCTGATGAGCAAACCTCCAGCATAGCAAAAGCTGTCACCCAAACCCAATTAATGACCGACATACCTGTATTTAATGACGTAGTTCAACAATGAATTTCGAAAGCTAATATGACTCGGCTGATAACTCGGCTGATAGGTATTTGCGGTGCAGTATAGCATGGTAATGAGTTCGACGCATGCACCAATTAATGAACAGTATCGGCATTTGTTTTGGAATAAATAAGTTTTCGTATTATGAGATTCGAGATTAATTGGAATTAAGGCCGAGGTTTAAAACGCTGTTGGCGCGTCCTTTCACTTAGACATATTCCCGTTTCTATTTTAAATGTATTGTAGTCTGAAAGTAGCGCGACAGTGACAGGAATAACGCTTAGCCATGTTCGTGCTAAGTAACGTTTATAGATATCGGTTTTGCTCCAGAAAGTTTATCTAGTTGTTGGTATTTATTCAACCGACATTGGCACCATTTTTTAACTCAGAGAGAGAACTAATACCTAGATTAACCATCTTTCGTCCCTGCTTAGGTTAAAACACGTTCAGAAGTTTCAGAACTGTGTAGACAAATGCTAACCTAGCAAGTTCGGATGTTCAGACGTTCTTCACCAAAAACAGAACAATGTGACTATTATAATGACCATCAAATTCGCAAGTTCTATCACGAGAACATGGCAAGCGCAAACCGCCTTTTACTTCGCTAGCAAACTTTGTAAATTGTAACCAGATATCAATTTACGTGCCAGGAACAATCATAGTCGGAAATAATCGTTCTCAGTCAAAAACTTAAAAATAAAACATGCTTGTTGTTAAGTGCAACTTGGAAAGTTGGAAGAGAGAAAACATATGAATATCGAATTTGGAGCGGACACGAATAGACCGCTTTGCACTACAAATAACTAAATACATTTAACGCCATATCAACTTCAAACGGTTGTCAGCAACGATGTTTTAAATACACATACCATCACTCCTGTAATCCTCGAAGGGATAGGCAGAGAAGTACCCAATTATAGTACACCCACATTTCGCCAGTTATGTTCAAGTCCCATGTTATAGGAGGCGAGCCTATTGCCATTAACCGGGTACAAATCCGTACTCCGTGGCTGCTTCTAAGAAAATTCCTGATGGAAAAACCCTTATTGGGTTTTTGCACGTTGCCCGACCTGGAAATCGAACCCAGGACCTCATGCTCAGCAGACGCGCTTGCGACCACTCGACCAACGAGGCAGTTTTATATACATTTAACGCTTATCGTTTTTGTTGTGCCAGTGGGCCTTGGTTAGAAATTGATGAATTGACAATTGCTTCACTACATCTGTTAGGCGTTTATATTCCAAGGTGATGATGATTCTCACAAAATTTTGTTCGACAAAACGTTATGAAACATTATGTTAATAACGTCCTGCATTCAATGAAGGGCAGAAATGAAGACCGCTACTGAGACTTTTTTTAATGAAAATGTCCACATACAAACATTTTGTAAAACATAATATCCACCACACACCTAGGTTATAATCCCAAGATTTCATAGACAGCAGTAGAAAAGACGACCAAAGTGCGCGCCCGTCCCGTATATGGTCAGGTACATCACCTAAGGTTCGCGTGTCGGCACCTTCCGGAGTTCACACCCGCGGCAGGTAATTGAAAGCGCCTTACCGTTGTGTGGAGGTTATACCGCAAGTGATTGACGCGGGTTTGATGCCCGGCTGATGCATCGTGTACGTTGAATTACCTTTGTTTTGGTGTTGTTTGTTATTCCTTTTTAAAGAAAATATTGTAATTTAAGTACATGTGTGCTAACACACACATGTAGATTGAATTCACACATACATAGGTATGAATACTCCTATCAAAATAGCACTGCAACAATATTCTTCAGATAGATTATGCTCTGGTGGCAGCAGGAACACGCACCAAGCAGACTTAAACCCCTAATTAAAGTCCAAAGGGCTTCAAAAACAATCCAAACAGATTGATGACGTCAGTATTAGACAATGTCAACAGAAGCGATCCTGAACAATTGAACGAATGAACGACAGAACGAACGAACTGAAGTTATGTGATCCACCAATGAAAGAGAACTTTGGGACAAAGACGGGGGCCTTTTGTATGCCCATAATTAAGTTTGTGGAAGTTTAATTGATTTGCCTGAACCAGCTGACAGATGGTCCTCATCAATTTTAAGACCGTATAGTTTTAGGTTCAAACCCTTGTAGGTTACCGCTCGAGTTTTAAACTGTCGTAAAGTTGTAGGGTAGGAAAATATGGATTTTGTTAGGGTTATTTGCGTTGAGGGATGCTTGATTTTTATAGGTATTCAGAGTGAAAAGGAATGGTTAATGATATCTATCTTCAGTTCCGATAGGTACAATCTGTTTTGCCTGATTTAACCATCTTATGTAATAAGGGATCGTTCTTTGTGGACGCCTACCACAACGCCTACACAGGTTAGTTTCTATCTACTGAGTTTGTTCGATTTATTGCTGCGTATATTTCATAAGACGTTAGGCGTTTTGACTGAAATAGATTTCAATATGGCTACCAGCGCGGTGAGGTGACGTTTTGACCCTTTGTTAAGTGATTACAATAAACATGAGCCTTATATTTTAGGTTTAGTTAAAGGTATGTGTTCAGGCGCCTTCGTGAATAGAATATCCAGCAAGAATCAATATACCTAAGCAAATACCAATCAAAGCAGGCGTCCTTACTAGGACACTCGTTCATATAATATCAATGAGGTTTGACTCAAAGCAAAAACGCCTTTTTAAATAAAATAAAAACACTCAAGTCTTTCAGATCCCTTTTTAAAAATAAACCCGTTACCCGTATAACCGGATTATAATAACGAGACAAACAGACAATTTGTCAAGGACCGACCTACCACAAGATAGGTAGGTACAGAAGTTTGGACCTATACGACAAACGAAAACTGGATATTAGGCGCAGGCACACAGAGCCGTACGAACGGTGATCTCAAACAATATATGACAGCCGCGAATACTTTTCAAATTATCCGGCGTAGAACTGAAGTTACTGACACAACTTGCTCAGTAAGAAAGCTGAATTGGCAGCGGCTACGTATGTCAAACAACCGATGGCGTGGAGTGGAGACCGCCTATCAGCTAGCGTAGTGTGAAGCAAGGTGAACTGACGTCTTTTAAATGTGGATGGGACATACAGATGCAGAAGGTCGAGGCCAGGGTGGCGCAGTTAGGAAGAGGATTTTGTCAATCCGTGGACTGTGATAGGCTGAGTTGATTGATTGATTAAGTGCACTTGCACTTGCTGTACGTGCACTTAATCAATCAATGTGCGTACGTTTTCGTGTAAATGGAGCAGACCTTTTGTAGCTAGCTATTTGGTGGTTCTAACCTGCTGTGTTAATTAATAATTAGCTACCAAGGGGGAGGGGGGACTGGGTAAAGAATACTAATCCAACGCTGATTTCAACTGTTTGTTATATTTTAATCTTAAATTATCCAAATGAAAGGTTAGTGCTTTAATTTGTAAAATAATTAGGGATGGTTGCTTTTTTCTCAGGTTTCTTTTTTTGTGTATTAGAAGAATAAACATTAAGAATCCTTTGTTTCTGTCAGTACCCATTGAAAAGCGTAACACGAATTTCTAGGTTTAACATCACGAATTTCTAGGTTTATTTTCCAAACTGTAGCAGTCTTAATATTTTTAATGCTAAAGTCAGTCTTTCTATACATTCGGGGCTGCGAGACTATTTAAAAGAGATACCGCGGCCCTGGAACACAAAGGGCTAAGAAGGAACATGGATGGGTTTTAGTCAGTATAAGTCTGACACTCCCTTCCGCTCCGCCCAGAGCGGGACCCCCATTTGATGAAATGCCATTCGAAAAAAAAAACTTTAAATACATTTGCATTCTTTGCACGGAAGAACTTCTAAACTGGTAAAGTACTACTGGAAATATACCTTTAATTAAAAAAATAAAAATTACGTTTTCTTGCTTAAAATTTTAAAACAGTAACAGACAGAACCGCAAGGCAAAGATAATATTTGCAGAACTGCAAAATCATAAAATTCCAACAGAAATCTATATCTCTGTTCTGCCCGTCTGGAGCATATTTTAAAGTACAGAAACGTTTCAGTATCAAATGTTCATGCTCGTACATTTAATAAATGTGAAATCGCAGACATTCGATAGATTCTTTCTATGTCCACTTTTACAATTTTATATTATCGAATGTGATCTTCCAGTCGACTATTCTCAATCTTTTAAGTTATTGTTTTTAAAAAGATTTTACTTTTTTACTTATAAAGTTACAATAGATTTTCTTGTTTCTCTTTAGATACTACCGAATCTGCTCATTTTTAAAACAAAATCCCGTGCAAACGATGACCACATCTGTTTACCGTGCCAACCAATAGTAGTAAAACCAAAAAAAAATACAATACATACAAATAAATGACAGACTCAAATGTTGTGCTATCTCACATAAATCGGTACTTATATTATTACTAGCTGTTGCCCGCGACTTCGTTCGCGTGGAAATTTTGATGTGTATGTGTAAGAAAAAAACGATAACATATATCATTTCTCAGGATATAATCTATCTCCTTGCCTTTCATTACAATCCAATCAGCTGTTTAGTCATGAAAACGTAACAAACAAACAGAGTTACTTTCGCATTTATAATATTAAAATGGATTATTTTGTAGAGTATATTAGGAATATACTACGACTTCACGTTCCCATGTAATGTTCCCTAATAATGCCAAAAGAATACGCGCTCACGTGAGCAAAGCCGCGGGCACAGCTAGTCCCCAATAAAATGGAACTTAGCATTCCTAATTATCAAAATGTGGGTGCACTGGTACACATCTGCGTACCCCCTCAAAGCATACAGGCGTGATGTTATGTTATGGTGTTGTGTAAATAATAAACATCCAAGCGATTGCAGCAATCACGACAGATTTGCTGTCTATTATTGAAGAGTTCCATTAATATCTCCGAAGATCAGCATCAGATCTTCACCAAATTTAAACGGGACCACCGCGGAATAATATTTGTCCAAACAAAAAAAGCAAAATCGGTTCACAATTGGCGAAGAAATCGCTGAATATACACACAAAAAAAAAAAATTCTCCTCCTTTTAGAAGTCGGTTAAAAATCATCTTTATCTATCAAACTTGAACGCGTAAACAAAGTTTCGTGACCGTGCTACTAACCGTTGAAGAGTTCTCTCTTGAGGAGACGATCCTGGATGCAGGATTAAGGAACTCTGTCATAAAAATGTGTTGTCACCAGAACCAAAGGTGTGTGCAAAATTTCAGCTCAATCGGTTGTACAAAATTGAGTTGCATTCCACCCGAACAAACATAGTACCTTCACCCCCCTTTTTAACCCTTCGGGGGTAGAATTATCAAAAACGCCGAGACACGTATAAATTAATTTTCAATCGTCAGCCTAAACACAAAATGTGAAGATCCTAACTTCAAAACTGACAGACTTTCATACAAACTTCCATCCCCTATTTTACCCCTTTAGGGGTGGAATTCCCAAAAATCCTTTCTTAGTGGAAACCTTCTCTTCACAAAGAACACACCCTCCAAGTTTCATGTCTCTAGGACCAGCGGTTTGGGCTGTGCGTTGATATATCACCCAGTCAGTCAATAAGTCAGTCAGTCAGTTTACTGTTTTATATAGATAGACGTGTAACATAATAAACGCAAGACCTCTCGTGTGGTGTCTCAGACCATGAAACTTAACATCTTTTGTTCTACGAGTTCTTGAAATTCGCAAAAAAAAAAAAAATTCTTTATATAGGAACGGACGCAATCAGCTGATCCTCATGTATGGTAAAACTAAAAAATAAGTTATGAATTTCCAAAAGTCATAGAACAAAAGTTGTTCAGTTTCATGGTCTGAGACACCACACGAGAGGTCTTGCGTTTATTATGTTACACGTTGTATATAGAAGATGTTACTACAGTTGCAAACTATCATTTAATATCAATATAACTTATTACAAACGCCAAAACTGATTAAAGCCTTTTGGAAAAGTACATCCAATAACACCAAAGCATATTGCAATTACAATTTTCCCAGGCGCTAAAAAGTGATTGAGTTTGAACAGCTGTCTGTGTTGTAATACAATAGTCAAAATCAATACAAAACCTTAGTCCAAACACGTTCAAGCACAAAGCAATAACCCCAGGTATAACAAAGCTATATATATCCTGATATCCACCAATGAACAGCCTCCAACAAGACGTTATCTAGACGGCATAGAGCTAAGCAATTTGCCGGGCTTCTGAAGACGATACAATCCCCAAAATATGTGTCGGGTAGATTTGTCCAGCAATTAATCAGTATTAACAGTGACCCATCTGTCTGTGCGGATTACGGCGACAGCGGCGCCGTGTCTGCCTGTCTTAATAGCCAGTGTAGGCTGGTGCGGGATCTGGTGAGGTAGAAGTACAACTTTGTGGAATTCAATGTAATTGCAAAGGTATGGTGCTGAATGAATCACGCAGGATCTCCTGCGTGATTCATTCAGCACCATACCTACCAGAAATAAATAATTATGTTACATGTTAGGGACTGGAGATACAGATGGGTGCGTAAAATGATGCATACTTTACGTATAGATGCGTATTTCAAAGAATTATGCGCAAACGTGGTGCTCCCTAGACACATAAAATATTATTATTGAAATTTTGTGTTTAGGCGCCGTTCAAGGTTAGGCAATAGAGCAGATTATTTACTTTGTGTTCGAAAGTGCGCGGACTCAGTGGTCAGGCGCTTGCTTCGTACATATGAGCATCATCTTAAGCACTCATAGAGGTTTTAAGTTCTAGCATCATTTCTATTTCTTTTGAAACTAGAGGTCAGGATGTGAACCTTCTGCTACTATCTTTTCTATGCATCAGTAGCCTAGAAACAAGGGGTTCTGAATAATTCAGATAAAGCTGCGCTAGTTCAGGTTAAATGATTGGGTTATGTAAGACGTGTCTTTGTATACGTTCTTACGTTTTTCAGGGCTAATGACACGAAGGCTTATGAGACATAAGAGACATTATTATATTATAAGCGCATAATGTTGCTTAGTTCAAATTGGTGTGGCTCATTCACTCCACGATTCATGACATCCTCTGGTGGACAAAATTTGCTTCACGTATCAAGTTTTACACCTGCGGTTTGTTATTAGTTAATCACTTGCAACTCGTACTGGTCAAAGTTCTTAATCTTGAGGCACTGCGCTAATGTGAGTCGAAAAAATATTGTGTTGCTTCCCGAACGACTAGCTGAGCAGACTCGACAGTTGGCTCTCAAGTCTGTATAATGAATCAGGATTTCACGAACCATCTACAGTTGGTGCGCCGCAATTATTATGCGACACCGGAAAATTTCATCTTTCTCAACTTTTGTCTCTAGACAATAACAGCAAAGAACGAAATAGTGTTTTCACAAGAGGAACCCGTACACCACTGTCTACCTACATTACCTCACCTCAAATACCCATTCTGGGTAACGAGCTCACATTCGAGTCCATGTTCTATTCCCCACCAAACATTACCTCCACACGTTTCATATTTCGTCCTTTATCAAGAATCACTATTTTAAAATAAAACCCCATCTACAAACGCTTTGAAAACGTCAGACGAGCAATTTTCGGGCTATTCTGAATGCATAAAACTTTACATCCGCGCCGCAAAATATAACCAGCGTAAACCGACCCCGAGAATTGAGTCATAGGAGAAGATTTAGTAAGATCCTTTAAATAGAACGGGAGGGGAGGGAGGTCAGGTTATGGTGGTAGTTCGGAGAGTTGTAACTGTTAATTCGGAAGAACAGCCAAAACCTTTCGCCTTAACGAGCGACAGTCATTAAGAACTGTTTAAGAGCCGCTCAAAATGTTCCGAGCCCCGGAGCTTACAGTTAAGTTACAGAATTGATAACTTTGAGGGAATTACTCTTAGTTTGACGGCGCATAGACGCCCCTTGCGTCTATGCGCCGTCAAATTAAGATATTGATATTTTTATGCGGCGTCGCAGAACCGTTTAAAAATGCCAAAATAGAATGAGTGCAGTAAGGGCTTCACGTGAAGTTAGAAGAAGGTTAGATAATAACAATCTATCGTAGTACATAATTTAGTTATTGTTTTATATCGGAAGTAATGAATACCAGTTAAACAACTTAATGTTTTCTTGTGTTACTATACACATGTCCGGGTCGACTTAGATATACGTTCGGTAAAAAGCTGCTCGACTTAACTAGAATTATTCCGACCCGATACGAACATCATTCAGCGATAGATAAATACCAAACTGAGTTTACCGATCGGCACAAGAATGAAAGCGACCATGAGAAGTGATTTGGTTTTTCATCAAATACTGGCGAATCGAAGTGTGTGAAGCTTAATCAGTCTATAAGGTTCCCACTGCTGGGACACAGGCCTCTTATGAGAGACAGTGGGCTGTAATCCACCACGCGGCCAAGTGCGAGCTGGTAGATTTCACATGACTTCGAATTATTGGGTCTATAGCATGCTGGTTTACTCACGATGGTTTTGTTGACCGTGCTTTGCTCGTTACTAACAGGTTCTGTTCTGTACCTACTTACCAAATAATGCAACTGGAGGTCATGGCTTCGGCTTTGATCATATGTTTCTTTAAATGTTTCCTGAAAGCTGTGGCGATGGAATCAAAAAGGAGCTCGTGGCTAAATAATAACAGTCGCAAGGTCCGTGGATGGGTGACCTGGACCACCCATTACGTACCGAGTTTCCTCCGTGCCTCGGAAAGCACGTTAAACCGTTGGTCCCGGCTGTTATTTCTAGATCTTTGACAGTCGTTACAGGTAGTCAGTGGCCCGAAAGACTGACAACCAGTCTTAACAAGGGGTATCGTATTACCCAGTACTAACTGGGTTGTGTAGGTCAGATAGGCAGTCGCTCCATGTAAAATACTAGTATTCAGCTGCATCTGATTAGACTGGAAGCCGACCCCAACAAAGTTGGGAAAAGGCTAGGCAGATGATGATGAAATAAATTACACAGAATGCTTGTTGAACAAGTATGAAGCATCTCTTATCTCGGGACGCAACTGGTCCAGCAAATTGTTACGGCCAACAACCTTAATTATCTCCATGTTATTTGTTCCAACTCCTATTTGAACTCAACAAGGTCAAGCTAAGTTAGCCCTGCAAGAGTTAGGCCTTACTTTTATTACAACAACTTAGCCTTCGGCCTGAATTGTTCGAATTTCATTAGTTCTTAGTTCGGAGCAATTTCTGATATCGAGTTAGTTAGTTTTGATTGAATTAATGCTGTTGATTTGATTTGAATTTTCCAATAAATGTAGTTTCGAATGTCCATTTTTATTTTGCGCGGGAGAATTTGCGATATTTCGCGATCATCACGGCTGTAATCCCAAAAGGTAAGCAGAGGTACATACATAACATCACGCCTGTATTCTCCGAAGGTTTAGGCAGAGGTGTACCCAATTATAGTACAATCACATTTTGCCACTTATGTTTAAGTTCCATGTAATGCGGGCGAGCCAATTGCCATCACCCAGGCACAAATCCAGACTCCGTGGCTGCTTCTGAGCAAATTATTGATGGAAAAATCAAATAACACTGCCCGATCCGGGAAACGATCCCAGGACCTCATACTCGCTACTGAAAAAGTTGTTCATTCTTTATGTATATCGCCTTCATAATCTATGTTATTTCGTCAACATACTATCCACCGCCTTCAGTTTTTATTTTTCCATTGTTAGTTATAATATCGTATACAAAATTTTCCTATGCATTATTTTACAGTGTTAACAATACATGTCATAGTAATAGACTTATCTCCAATAAAATGGAACTTAAGCATAACTGGAAATTTGGGGGTTATAATAATATCCTACACACACAAAAAAAAAATAGACGAATTGATAATCTCCTCCTTGAGGAATTCGGTTAAATCGGTAAAATTGTTCCTTCAAGCTTTCTAAAAGTTAAAGCAACAAAGTATAAAATAAATAAACAGCGCCGACGTAACTACTCACATTTGTAACGAAAGTGTGTTGGGTACAATTTATGCGGTAAACTGTTCACCGGCCTCACCCATGATATACTACCCGAGTTGGGTACGAGGAGTACAGGAACTTGGAAAACGTAGTCACTCGTTGTAACTGCGTCGTTGGTCACATGAGGTGCTGGGTTCGATTCCCAATGGGGCAAAGTGTTCATGGAGCGACTGCCTATCTGACCTACACGACCCAGTTAGTACTGGGTAATACGATACCCCTTGTTAAGACCGGTTGTCAGACTTTCGGGCCACTGACTACCTGTAACGACTGCCAAAGATGAAATGAGAGCGGGGACCAACGGCTTAACGTGCTTTCCGAGGAGGAAACTTGGTACGTAATAGGTGGTCACACATCCACGGTCCTTGCAGCTGTTACTATTTAGCCATGAGCTCCTTTTTTATTTCATCGCCACAGCTTTCAAAACTGTTAAGGGATACATCGTGAGGAAACATTTAAAGAAACAATGATCATCTAAAAACTCGTGGCTAAATAATAACAGCCGCTCGGATCGATTTTTAGGTTAAGCCGTGCTTGCCTAGGTTGGTCTGTGGATGGGTGACCACTAGTGTTGCCAGGTCCGATTTGTTGTAAATCGGTACATGAGGTCAAAAAAATCGGGATTTAGGGTTGCAGATCGGGACAGTAAACAAAAAAAAAACAAGGGGTTTTAAGTCTTGCTCGACTACTAGAAATCTTTGCTATATACTATATAATAATGTATTAATTATTAAGTATTAATTAAATTAATTATTAAATATTATAAAGCTGAAAAGTTTGTTTGGTTGAACGCGTTAATCTCAGGAACTACTGATTCGAATTGAAAAATTCTTTTAATGTTTGATAGTCATATTATCGAGGAAGGCTATAGGCTATAATTATAACATCACGCTGTGACCAATAGGAGCCGGGCAAAAACAAAACAGGTCAGAAGCGGCGGGTGAAACCGCGGGGCACAGCTAGTTATAAAATAAAATCGTACTTTAAATGTAATTTTTTTTCTTTATTGGGAATAAGAAGTATAAGTATGCAACGCCATCTCGTAGCAGCGAATCGAGTTACGGCCCCCATGTATTTGAATATATCCAAAGCCAATAGATGGCGTTCCGTGTTAAAAAAATTACGTAGCATAAATATATTTTTTTTTGTTTTTTTTTTTTCATTTTTTGATTAATCGGGACATTTAGCGTCCCGATCAGGTACAAATCGGGACGCGTCCCCAGACCCCTGAAAATCGGGACTTCCCGCGCAAATCGGGACACCTGGCAACACTAGTGACCACCCATTACGTACCGAGTTTCTTCCGTGCCTCGGAAAAAACGTTAATCTGTTGGTCCCGGCTGTCATTTGTAAATCTTTGACAACCGTTAGAGGTAGTCAGTGGCTCAAAAAGTCTGACAACCAGTCTTAACAAGGGGTATCGTATCACATAGGTCTAACTGTGTTGTGGAGGTCAGATAGGCAGTCGCTCCATGTAAAATACGGGTATTCAGCTGCATCCGGTTAGACTGGAAGCAGACCCCAGCATAGTTGAGAAAAGGCTAGGCAGGTGATGATGATGATCGTCTAAAAAACGTATAAATGTCGATTCCTAATGGGGCAAAGTGTTTTGAGTTTTATCATCAGGAATCTCTCAGTAGTAGCTCAGAGACTGGTTGATGACAATAGGCTTGCACCCATTACATGGGACTTGAACATAACTGGCAGAAGGTGGATTACAGGGTGTATTCTGTGCCATAGGTACACCTCTGCATAACCCTTCGGGAAAACCAGTTGTGGTTCGACATCGTGAATTTGAAAAGTACAACTTGAATATCTTTTGCATTTCACGACCTTGACCTGCACACATTTTCAGGTCCTTCAGGCTTTCACTCACAAGAGGCAATTAAAAGCGATTTATACACCATATAATACAATTAATGTTCGTTGCCATGTATAATTCGCACCCAGACCTGTATTATAATACAATTATACAAAAATTTATGAGTTCATAACCTTTCAGAGCGATTTAAATTTTGTATTAACTTCAATATTGGGCTGAATATTGATAATTATTTGGAAGTACATAGAGATTGGGATTATTGCCAGATGGACAGACGGTCCGACGGCTTAGTAAAGGGCACAGGATACGGTGACCGATTAACTTATCGATGTGAGAGCCTGGGAAAATTTTACAGCTGAGATGCTGACTGTACGTCAATATTAATGTATACCTTTAGCAAAACTCAGAAGCGATTTTCTCGTGAAATAACGGTCTTTAAGATAAGACTTATTTCGTAATAGTACGGCTTTCAAAATACTATGTTGGTGAAAACGTTAAGCGTTAATCAATACAGTAGGAGAAAATCACTTTTTTAAAACTGCTGCATGTATACGTTTCAATGCTCGTGACTATACACGATGTGAAACCTCACCTCGTGCACATATACGAGGGATATACTTTGGGTTTTTATTTGGAACAATTAAATTTACCAATTTTACAACAGAAACGATGAAAGCTACAAAATTATAATACTGCAGCGTACCTGTCAATATAATAATATAATATTTATTTTGTTCCAGAGTATCTCGTAGGAAGTACACATAATAATATTAAGAAAAGACAAATTAAAAATTACCATTAATTACCGAAATTACAATGGGCCCAAGTCCAAGACGCTTTAACCTGACATGACTGTAGAAAAAATACCTTCAACAGAGCCAATAACATAACAGAGGCCAATTCTATATATTTTTTTAGTACAATTATAATTTTGAAGGTGCGCGATAAAGTTTTTCTAGGCGTTTTAAACAATAGCTTAGCGACTAACCTGCCAACCAACACGTGATTACAGGCCTGATATTATATTATTTGTGTGTGCAAATTCTTTTTAACAACCCTTTAGTGTTCTCTCCAAACTACATAGACAAACAAAACTAGCCGAGCCAGTAAAATAAAATAAAAGGCGAACAAAAATAGAATAAAATGTAGCAAACCGTATGAGTATTTTATTTCATTATTCTTTTGAAAAAGATACAAAAAGGTAACGCTTTTTACGTAGTACCTAACGGGCTCCTACCTTTTAATGAAACATTAAATACAGAACGGTCTAGTTTTCTTTGTGTTGCGTTTTTTAAAGTAAATTTTAAATTCATTAATGTTACATGCAAAAAGAACATGAAATAACACCACAACTGGAATCCCCGAAGGGTTAGGCAGAGGTGTACTTAATAGTACACCTACCATGTGATAGGGTGTGAGCCTATTGTCACCAACCAAATTAAATACAAATCCATACTGTTACTGAGAAATTCATGAAGGAAAAACCCAATAACACTGTGCCCGACCTGGGAATCGTACCTAGGTCCTTATACTTAGCAGCAGTGCTTGCGACCACTACACCAAAGAGGAAAGTATGCTGTAACAACCTGTACTTATTTTTATGGGGTATGTCTAAAGAAACATTTAAGTATGCTGAAAACATTTAGTAATGTTGCATCACATGGTTCTTAGAAGTGAACTAACATTATTATTAAGTACAAAAATTGTTACATCAGTTTACTCGCCTCCAATGGCTATCGAGCTTCACCAGATCATGACTTCACACGGTGGGGACGTCGGCTTGGAATATCACCTGTTTACTCGGAATTATTATAAAGCAATGTCCACATCACCGCGAGCATTTCAACCATTTGAGCAGTGGGTACTTTACCACAAAAGCTTGAACGTGATCACGAGGTTCGTTCGGTTTAGGAGTTCCAATAAGCACAAGCTTAGTCAGCCATGTTCCCACTGCTGAGACACAGGCCTCCTCTCTATGAGAGGGAACGGGTTATAATCCACCACGCGGGCCTAGTGGCGGTAGATGTCATATGTCTTTGAATTTTTGGTTCTCAATGTTTTGCTTCACCGTTTTGAGAGCAGTGGTGATGAAATACATTACACAAAGTAATGCGCCTGCCTGGGTTCGAACCCAGGACGTTACTGCTCGTAAGTCGGGGCAGCTACCACTGTGCCACCTCTGCACCATGCAATAAGCACCATGCATTTTCTAAATTTTATTTGTTTAAATCTAAAAATAATATCAAATTTCGTGGACGAGGTGAAAGGATTACTCTTAAAGATCGTAGTAGTTGTAGGCGTTCTGTAGTTTCTACGTACCCCCATGGGAAATAGGCGTGAGTTTATGTATTTTTAGGGCTCCGTACCTCAAAAAGAAAAATGAAACCCTTATAGGATCACTCGCATGTCTGTCTGTCTGTCCGTCTGTCACAGCCAATTTACTCCGAAACTACTGGACTTTTTGTATGTTAGAATGATTGCTATTAGGTACACTTTACCTTACCCTTGGGAGATTACAGGCGTGATGTAATGTTGTTTAAATGATGGTAGTTTACAATGAACCCTTGAAAACCCCGTCATATTAAGGGTTGAACCTCTCTGTCTAGCAAATGACGGTTCTGAGCGACGGAAAGGATAGGAGCATCGAAAAATGTGTGATAGATGAGGTTCAACCTTAATCCTTTTTCAAATGCTCTCATACGAATGTGCGGTGTGAACGCACCTTAATATTTTGTAAGTATTTTCCTCAATCATCATGACTTAGCAAGTTTTAGACAGGTATACCTATATGTAGCAGGTGTAATACACCTGCTACATATAGGTATACTTAAGAAACAAATTGCACAAAAACACTTATGAATAACACTATCTGCTAACTACATACGTAGGTTTTAGCGGTTGATTCATAAATTGCTTCTAACCAATAATGTTAAAATTGCTTGTCATCGTGACTTTTGGCTTGATTTCATGTTGTTGCGTGAGATTTGTAGTAATTAGGGATTAGGAACAATTTGTTATCGACAGGAACGGTTTCCGGCTTTAATCAGAAATACAAATCGGCACTCATTGTTAACAAATATCAATGAGTGTACAGGTTTGTTTTATCTGATAAGTTGGAAAGCGATGATAAGTGACATCTACAGAATTATGATTATTATGTTGATACCTCCAAAAAGTTTCCAGGATAATTAGGATTAGTAAGATATTGAGCTGAAATATTTCATTGTATTTACTGACTTCATACCGCTATGCTTGGAACACAGAGTACCTGTTCGTTAGGCACCTACAACGAACAAAGAATTCTGCTGCTATTGTTAAAACTCCCACACAATTAAAATATTTTCCTGGTTTATTTTTTTGACTAGTCATACCCATGGATTTCTTTTAAAATATTTTTGCCAAAAAAATAACAAATGACTAAATTTTACATAAAAACTTCTTACTTTTTTTACATTTTCTACTCTAGTGCAAAATTAGGTAGGTAGTAGATTATTATTTGATAAACCATGTAACTTATTTTTTATTTTTGTTTGAAAAAGGACTTGCCACAACGAAATTGAGAAACATAGTTCGAAAAACCCTAAGAATATAACAACACGTATGTGGATTACATACGTATTCCAGGGGGTTAGGCAGAGGTGTGCCAATCGTACACCCGCATTTCAGCAATTTTGTTTAAGTCTTATATAGCGGGCAAGCCTATTGTCATCAACAAGGCACTAATCCCAACTCCGGGCTACTACTGAGAAATTCCTAATGAATAAACCAAATAATTCTTTGCCCAACCTGGTATTCGAACTGAAGACATCTTTCTCAGCATGGTTTTTGAAAATGTAAATTACATTTAATTAATTATTTGTCAAATTCCCAAATCACATCTAAACATGCTAAAAGCCCACCCTCGCCAAATAAAATAGCATATGAAATAAACAACACCGTCTTAGGTAATCCTACCATTCGTAAGTGCCCACTGCATCTCGAATCTCTTAAGAAACACACATCCATATGTGTCCCGGCGAATCCCTTAACTGATGTCCGACACAGTCTGTGGGCTTTCGTATGGGCACTGAGAAAGAACCACGAATCTCGGGGGCTGAGGAACGACAATTTGACGGTATGAAAACGTTATTGTGTTGAAAGATTTTCTAACAAAAGGAATATGTGAGTAAAAACGCTGGGAAGGGACGCCCTAGAAGGACCTCTGACCTTATAGGTGATGATCTTTACAACTGTCAGGTGTCTCGCATGGAGGTGTGACCAGATAATAATATATGCACTATGCACAACAGTGTTTACAAGCACAGGGAAAAACGCCTAAATCAATCAACTCAGCCAAGCTACACATATTAAATAATTTCGTGAAATCATTCATATAATAAGAGAGATAACCTTGGCAGGTACAAATTATTGTTCACACAGGTACGACCACACTGATTGGTAATAATAAAAAAAACGAAAGTGTCGAATCGCACCAACGAAGCATTAAGTATCTTAAGCAAAATATTCAAATCATTCGTTATCGATTTTCATCTGTTAGCCGTGTGCACTCAAATAACTGATAATATACTTTTCTTGTTCCATTTATCTTTTGTTTCCTGCATGATTAACAGACTGACGAAATTATGAATGAAACTTATGTAATCTAATCTAAAGTCATCGAAAAATAAAATATTTTTAAAAATCATGACTTCATGAGGGCCGATACAAAGTATATATTCTAACAACGATAACGATGCACAAATAACAATGTTAATTAACAAATCAATTATAACAATATACATTTTTGTAACAATAATTATGATTTAAAAGAGTGTCCATAGAGTTTCTTGCCCGTTCTTCTACATAGAGATCTACGCCTTGGAATGGGCAACTACAGTACTTTCACAGTTTTCATGCCTTGTGACTGGGACTGTAGCTACATTTCATTGTTGTCTTTGTTTCGACTGTTCAAAAGTGCCTGTAACTGGCCTACTTGAAATAAATGCTTTGATTGATTGAAAAGTAAAAGCATCTTTCAATTCTGTTGGAAGTCGTTGTAAAATACGTATACGAAAGTCTTTGAGAGCGATTGCCACTTACCTTGGCTTTCATGTCTTCACATAATTATATTGACTGTCTTTGAGATTCATCATGTGCGCATCTAAGCCTTTTCCTGAAGTAATGTACTGGGGTCGGCTTCTAGTCTAACCGCATGCAGCTGAATACCAGTATTTTACATGGAGCGACTGCTTACCTTACCTTCACAACCCAGTTAGTACTGGGTAATACGATATCCCTTGGTAACGCTGGTTGTCAGACTTTCAGACCACTGACTATTACCTAGCCTATACTCAGATATAAAGAAATAATCCCTTGAAATGGCTTCGTTATAGTCGTTAGATGATTCCCTGAAAATATTTCGTGTATGAATAGTTAGACCTTATATACAGTACTTACTTATAAAAAAAAACTTTTTTTTTCTGTCTGTCGGTCTGTCTGTCTGTTTGTTTCGGCTAATCTCCGAAACGGCTGGACTGATTTTGACGAGAATTTTACTGACGTATAGCTGATGTTATGAGGAGTAATTTATTTTAGAAAAAGGATAAGGGTTCTGTGCAAATAAAGAAATACTTGTCATACAATGAAATATCCAACCTTTTTCCTCTCTTCTCACAACATAAGCCCCTACTCTCAATGTCAGACGATCATTGGATATAGCGCTCAGCGATATTTGTCTGCGAAGAACCCCCGTTTGTCTACCCAACCATATTTAGGCTTAACGAGTGGTCTAAGTCCTGAACGGAACGTTTCATCTAATCTCTGTAATGTATTGTCAAGCGGTGATAAGACTAGCAAACTCTTTCGGTAGACAGGTGATAAAAGGATTTTTGTTAGATTGATTAGGTACTAATGTACTTTAACATCTGTTGTTATATGATGTGATATTAAACCTCCAGGTTGGCAGAAATTCGGCAAGTATAAATGACTAGTGGAAACTTGAAGACTTGTGCCCCAAAGGTTTCATTGATAAATTGAAGCTTATCATTATGCTAATCTTATTACTACCTTATCTACAATTCTTTGTTGTTTATCACTTGTTTATTGTGGCGGTTTTAAATGTGGTCTCTGATTAATCTTGCTTTCACGTTGGCAGAAATATTTGCAAGTATCAATGACTAGGTAAAACATGGTCAGCACTTTCAGGATTTTTAATTCATAAATACCTTATCAATATATTCTTATCACAGGTATTTGTGAATGAAATATCAGAGACTAATCTAGCTTTGAGGTGGATAGAAATAGTGCAAGCCTGAATGACTATGTTAAAGGCACGTATAGGTAATAATCAGTTAATATTTCAGGTACTGTTGATTAATTGGTACTGATACTAATCTTTATTTTTCATAAGTCTGTTAAGTATTGTTTTTACATGGATTATAACTTCCTGTCCGTTTCTTTACCTACGGATAAATTATATTAATTGATAAAGTAAATAATAAAATAAGTTGGTGTGTTCTTTTTGTCAATGGGTAACTACACACACACATATTATACACTGTGACAGCCCAGAATTTGTCGACGTGTTAAGCACTTTTAGTAGCGTCCATCAGTACTTGTAACGGGCAGAAAACAGGACAGGTAGGACACAATATTAAGGGTCCCATATTTTGAGGAAAAACAACACGATTACATCCCAGGCTAGAGTCATCTTTTGACGGCGCGGTTGGCGCAGTGGCTGAGCAATTGACTGCTGCGCTTAGTGTCGCGTGTTAAAAAAAAAAAAAACTATGAATATTGTTTAGTAAATAGTTTTTTAATATATTTGAACTTTTTGTCATCGATACGCTAAGAAGAAGAAGTATATAAAACATTAGTTTTGGTATATGCGAAACCTGACACACGTGTCAAGTATTTTTATGTAAATTACTTATGTACAAAATTTCAAAACTGTATCATGAAAAATCTAAAAGTTATAAGCTTGTTCTGTTACCTGGTTGTCCGCACAAAATGTGGTCACCACGCGCCTCCAGCGTCGTCTTGAGCTTATTGATAATAATAATTTGGCAGTAGGTACCTAAATAATTGCAATAGGTACTTAGTGTCGCTCGGTGTCCAACTTGTAACCTTTTTTAAATATTTTTGGGACAAAATATAACATGGTTTAAAAATTATTGGAATCGATTCAGTTTCTTATTTTGAACAAACTATATTCAGGTTTCGCATATACTAAAAATAATGTTATATACAGTAGACCAATAGTACACGACCAAAATCTAAAAAAAAGACTGATTTGTCTTTGCCTTGTCTATTTACACACACATACACACACATGAAAACAAAAAATAAATCCTTTGGATACTCATTGAACTCCGAAGGGGTACCAAATAGACTGTGGCCCAACTCACTTTGAAAAAACGTTTCTATTGTGAAACGTACATTAATCTTAGGACGCTTACAAAGTATTCTTGTTGTTTGCTGCCCCAATACAGATGTGACGAAGATGTTGTGCTGTGAGATGAGCTTGAGATTTGAGCGCGGTTTGACACGGGGTTTGAGCTTAGTCGATATGGTCTAGCAACTCTTCTTTAATCATTGCTTGACTAAAATAGGAAATATAGTCGTTTTGGCGCGTGGTCAAAATCAGGAATAACACCGCCATTTTGTTTTTTTTTAAACAATTTTCCAAATAAGACTCGGTCGAGTGGTCGCAAGCGCGACTGCTGTCAATCAGGAATTTCTTAATAGCAGCCCCGGAGTCTGGATTTGGGGCCAGTTGATGACAATAGGCTTGCCCCCTATTACATGAGACTCAAACATAACTCGCGAAATGTGGGTTTACTATTAGGTACACCTCTGCTTAACCCTACGGGGATTACAGGCGTGGTGATATGTAATTTCCTAAATGTTTACGCAGCACCTCCTGTCAGGGTCATTATAGCGCTCAAAGGATCCATGTAAAACTCATTTATGTTGGAAACTGGCAACAGCCCTGCGGTTTGATCGTGAGTCCGAACATTACGAATTGTAAGTATTACTGATGAATGAACATAGAACCGATATTAAAATACTTTTTACAAGCAAAAAGAGCATACACAATTGTTATTTGGTGATCGTTTTACATTAATTAATTACTTTACGTAAACTAATACCAAATACGATAACCAAATATGCATTCGCAATCGCATGATCAGTTTCATAATGTTTGTTTGTGTTTGCATTGCGGTTATATTTACTCCTAATATTACCTTTAATTGGATGCTGTTAATGCTAATTGATTTGGCTCTTCGATATAGGCGATAATAATCAATAATCTTACACAAGAAAGTCCCTAGCTCCTGTGCTAGATGATAGACCTGTGTTACTAGAGCCAGTGGCCCAGTGCCCTCTCCCAAAGGAAATATTACAGAAGCCTATGCAATAAGATTAACAAAATTTATAAGATTATTGTAACAATAGAAAAATAAGTTAAAAGCGGTCAAAAGAAGCCTGTATTGAGTTTGAGATTGTTTTGCGTGTGCGTTCGTGTCTATGTGTGAGCGTGTGGGTGTGAGTGTATGTGTGTGCGTGTGTGAGTGTGAATTGTATGATCAGTAAGGGTTTTCAGCAATCGCGAGTGTGATGTGAAATTGAGTGTCTGCTTGCCGATCAGGTTGAGTCCATCGATGTGTGGGGGCTTTGGGTTTAATTACGATGGGTTTCTTGGACGCAAAAAATCTACCTTAAAGCTTAATTATAAAACTGTTATTTTTTTCTAGATGGGTTTTTTAAATAATTTATTTATTCATTAGAAAAATATAATTATGACAAGACATTCCTTTTTACACGGAACCAATTTGCCAGACACATCCAGCTACTCTACATCCTCGTCATTGGTCTCGAGACATTTCAACCAGCCCCCTAACGGCGTCGGCTTGAAGATAAATCGCTTCAAACGCTCCTTTCCTTCCGCTGTTGGGCTTTCAAGCTAAGGAGAGCGTAAAATAGGTAAATACGTATTTTATTTAGCAAAGTTCTGGCGAAATATAGGGGAATGAGAGAGTTGTTACTTGGACGTGCAAGAAAGAGATGCAGATAATAATGCTTTTAGGATGTATTTTATGACCTGGGAAGAGGTGGTTTTTTAAATAATGTGTTGTGCTGGTACTACGTGACGGGTGGATGGAACGAGGATGAAAGAGTGATGGAATTGAAAAAAAAACTAAACTAAAACTTTGTTGAATTATTCGTCACCTGTAAGGTTGCCTATCTTGTTGATCGTAGAAATAAGTACAGAATAGTGATCCTAACATTTTTCTTTAGTAAAAGTTAGATCCATGTTTATCTGGTACGGATGTTTTGTCCCTGTAGTCAAGACTGAAAACTGAAGTTCAAAAAGAGAAAATATTTATCTATATGTATTGAACTTAATACGCGCGTCTACTAATCAACTCATTACAACTGGCTCCAGGCACTAAATCTATAATACCGACTTACCCTCATAACAGGTCAATTAAAACCTACACCGCCTAACTCAATAAACAGCCAAAAATTTCCCCAAATCGTCCATCCTTTGTAAGGTACATTTGAACAAACGCGTGTTCCACAAAACTTGGGTTCAACGTTTTTACATCCGCCGAAGAGTTCCGAGCTTTACGGGAAAAAATAAGGCTGTAATCTTTAAGCAATTTGTTAGAACTCGGCAAAAACTCCGCGCATTGCGCCCGAGTGGTAGGACTAACTCCTTTTTTACACGATTACGTAGACAAAAGGCCGGTTATTATTTTCTATGTTTTTACTGTTATGTAGGAGGGTTTAATGCGGCATTTTATGCTGGGGTAGGTTTAAATTCGTGTAGGTTTTTCATAGAATTACTAGAGGTAATGTGAGATGTCATGAGATGGTGGTTACACCGAACCTGCTAAATTAGTAGCAGATAGGGATAGCCGGACTATGAGGACTATTGGTTTCTCTCTGTTCATTGTTAAAGTAGTGGTGTGTAAATAAAAAGTTCGTTATTCAATTATTTGGTTAGTTGTCATCATCAACATTGTGTGGTGTGACAAGAATGGATAAAGATGAGATATTAGAAAGTAGCGCCAGTTACAGAAAATTTATAAGGGAATCGACTATCTTGGTATGGATATGTGATGGACACGTGTGTGTGTGATGTGTGTGTGTGTGTGGTGTCATGTGTGTGTGTGGTGTCATGTGTGCGTGTGTGTGTTGTGTTTTTTTTGTAATTTTGAATGATGCACGTCATGTCCCTGGGACAAACAAATATTTTTTCTTTCTTTCTATGAGGAGGGACGAATTGCATGTGAATATAAGAGTGATGAATGTGACTAAAACAGTAAGTGATGGAGCGGGAGAGGAACACCAAGGAAACGATGGATTGATTGTGTGAGGAATGATATGAAATAATAAAAAAAGGAGTAAATGATAGCGTGACGGCTGACAGAAGAGATTGGAAGAAAAAAACGTGTTGCGCCGACCACAAGTGACATGGGACAAGGGCAGGAAGATGATGATGTTTTCATCATCAACGTCATCTGCCTTTTCCACACGAAGTCACCAGGTGTAGCTGAATACCTACCAGTGTTTTACATGAAGTAACTTAGGCCTATCTGATCTGAAATTCTGCCTGTTATTCAAAAGTTGAAAACGCTAATCGACACAAAATTGGCAGAGAAATCAAATATTAAAACATAAACATAACTTAATCCTCTCAGCAAAAATCTTCAAAGTCCTCCGCCATTATTTTTTAAAAGACAACCGGGAAATCTTCTAAATCGCCATTGATAATGGGATAACGATGGTACTCAATTATCCGCTCTTATCGACGTCCGTCCCAGCATCCCTATTTCGACGAGTTCGAGCACTTTCAGCGATTTGAATAATTTCTGACACTTTTCAAAGGACTTTTGGAACGTCAAATTGTCAAAATAATTATACAAATTGTGATGTTAAGTTGTTTCATTTTGAAGGTGAAGACTTTTTAGGATCGAGTTATAATTCGTTCTGAACTTATTTTAGATTAAAATCACGGTTTTCCTCAAGGACAAAGAATACTAGCTGCACTGAGACTTTCGTAATAGGTAAAATCAATATCCTGTCTGATCATTATTTTTGAACTGCAATATTTAATTTAACTATTTCATGCACACTCAATGTAATCACTGAGCCCCAAGTCTGTATTTCTGGCCGGTTGATGGCAACACGCCTTACAGGCTCAACCCCTATTATATTCGATTTAAACGTAATTAACGAAATGTAGGACTATTTTAGGTGCACTTCTGCTAAAACCTTTAAGAATTTCAGGCGTGACGTTATAGTGCTACTAATAGGCCGGTACTATATGTGCTCTATCTAACACTCATGTTTAGTAATCTACCACGTAATATAATACCATTAACCACAAGAACATAATAATGTATGTAGATAATTATGCAAGTAATTATGCTAATAAGTACACAGATCATAGTGTTAATAGATATAATAATAAATAGATACTAACGTATTGGACTCGTAGGATGTACAGGCAACAGCGTATTGACAGTCAGTTGTTAGCTGTTTTATACAACTAAATGTGGGCCATACAAGCATTTGTTCCGTGCGGGAATCGAACCCGCGACACGCAGCGGAGCAGTCAATTGTTCTGCCATTGCGCCAACCGCGCCGTCATAAGTTTGAGGGTCTATCTAAAGGTACGAAGTCTTTCTAATACAAGGTGCATGAAATATGACCCATGTAACATGACGGATACAATCAGAATCATTCACTCGATTGTAGTAAGTACTGTATAATGTAATAGAAACTGCGTCGTTCACCATCCCGTCATTTGTTACGAGCCGTGCATAATGGGAACGGACCGTCTGTACAAGAACATCTTCAAGGGCATCATGCATTAATATCAACACAATGACTAATTATTATTTTATCTATGAAAGTTCCAGCACGAATATAAAACTGTTTAGAGCTAGCTGTTATCCACGATTTCAGTAGTATCCCAGCCTACCAGAGAAAAAAATATCCTGTGTCAATCCTGATCATATTTTGTCTGCGGTAATATTTAAGCAGCATCCAAATTAATTCAGCCGTTTTAAATATAACTTACCAAACACCAGAACAAGAAAAACAAACTGAGTGACGATTTGTGTATTAAAAAAGTGTCTAAGTAAACATAACAAGTCTACGTTATCTTTTATTATTACGAAGTTTATGTAAATTAAAGTATTGTGTGGTCTGTTTATTTATGTTTAGATACATAACATAGTCGTTTTCTATATTATTATGACCTCTGAACGGGGACACCAAAACAACCTCAAAGTTCATTTAACTCTCAATGTACATAGACAGAGTAACGTGGATAGCCTTTTTGATGAAAAGGCAACCAGAGGGTTTAAACAAAGTGACAGCCTGTAAGCGAAAACGATGATGAAACAGTCAAAGATGTATGAGATTCACAAAAACTAACGAAAAGTATATCGGATCCGATCGTCAGTATGGACATAAGGTGAATCGCAAGTACACCAGTGCGCAGTGGTGACATCACGAGACCTACTTACCAGTCTACCCACAACACAGCGAGCTTATACAGAGTCGGGCGAGTTCGCAGCCAGGACGAGAGGGACTGTCTGATCGCAGCGGAGGTGAGACGTCCCGAAACTGTATCCGATTCATTGTGCCCCATATTTTTATATTAAGTTGTAATCACAAGTAATTTTTTAGTTTGCTAAAAACGGTGTGTCGCACCCAGTGTTTTCATTGCACGAAACCCATCCGCGGCCCACATGATGTACGACTCTTACGGAATAAACCCTGACATATCCAACACATACATATAATTATGTATGGATGTAGTATATAAAAGCGCATAAACTCACGCCTTCCCGTGGAGGCAGGCAGACACACTAGAACGTCACCTACTACGATCCATACATATCCTTTCGCCTCGTCCACGTCTATCTCAACTTAGTTAAAATTCGTTTATAAACGACTTCTAAAAAAGGAGGAGGTTATATATTCCACCAGCACCTTTTTTTTTAATACGGAACGCTTTTGATACGATTAAATAGCGGTTATCATTTGTGTAAGCCAGCTTATATTATTAAATGGGTGTTTGCGTTGCTTTTCAGTGTCAATAACTTCAGGTTATTATATACCGCCGGTATACACCGTTAGAAATAACCGTAAGAAGTAAATCATTGTAACGTTTGAACAATCAGCGTTACACAGAACCGATTACTATTTTGATGTCAGGATACTAACGACAATAGTACAAAAAATGTGATGTAATTAATCCATCCATTATGAATTTTTTGTTATAACATGTGAGAGCTTCGTGAATGGCATTAAAAAATTAATTTTGTGAATGAATATTATTTGTTGGATATTATAATAAATTCACATATACATAAACTCATGCCTTTTCCCCACCGGGGTAGGCAGACGTGCTACGATTGTTACATACTCCTTTTGCTTCGTGTACGTTCATACATCTATTCTGATCATAATTATATACACGCTGACCTTTAAGTTTCCGTTATATTGTGATATGTTCATTATAACAAATAATTTACGGTCACGTGCCATAGCGTTGATATAATATTAAGAAATCAATGAAAATCAGTTCCTATTAATAGTAATTAGGTACAGTGCTAAAACGCATTAGATGGCAATTATAAAGACATAACTATATTAATTGCATAAAGTTTAGTCAACGAGAATCACTCAGAGAAACAACACGATGTTTCTCTTCATAATAGTGACTATAATACTGCTAATTTATTATGTGTCGATACGAAAGTTCGACTACTGGAAGAATAGAAAAGTGCCGTTCATCAAACCTACTCCCCTCATAGGAAACAATGGACAAATCATTTTTCAAAATAAAAACTTCGCGGAAGGAGTACAACAAATTTGCGAAAACCTCGATCATTTTCTCATCAGGAATGAGAAAATGATCGGGGCCTTCTATGGTACGGAACCGGTGCTGATCCCATTAGACCCCAACATTATCAAGCTAATTGTAGCCAAGGACTTCTACTACTTTAATGGGAGGGAGCTATCAGAGCATAGCTTTAAGGAGCCAGCAGCATTGAACATCTTCTCTACCCATGGAGACCATTGGAGGGTCTTACGTCAGAACATGACTCTGCTTTTCTCATCTTCCAAAATGAGAAAAATGTTTCATCTCATCGAGAAATGTTCGTACGTCTTCGAATCAATGCTGGATCGAGAGACGAGCATATCGGCAGAGGTAGAAACCAGATCGATAGCAGCCAGGTTTACTATAGAATGCATCAGTGCTTGTGTATTTGGAGTAGAGGCCAATACTATGACAGAAGAAATGCAAGACAATCCCTTCAGCAGAATCGCTGCTCTTACAAGTCCAACAAAATACGCAGCTTTTATAAGAGGAGTCCGATGTATGTGGCCATCTATATTCTATGGACTAGGCTTACAGTTAATGTCAAGACAGATGGATTTCTTCAAAAACCTGATCACTTCTGTGATGAATCAACGAGATAACCAGCCGTCTGGAAGGAATGACTTCTTGGATCTTATTTTGAGTTGGAAACTAAACCATAAGATAGTCGGTGATGGTATTAAAAACATGAAAACTGGTGGAAGTGAGAGAATATCACTAGAAGCTGACGATGACTTACTAATAGCTCAGTGTTTTATTTTCTTCAACGCAGGGTTTGAAACATCAGCGACTATTTTGAGCTACACACTTTACGAGTTGGCGAAGAATCAGGAGATACAAAACAGAGTCTTGGAAGAAGTAGACGCGTATATGTTTCGACATGACAACAAACTTTGTTACGAATGTGTGACGGAGTTTCCGTACCTTTGGGCTGCAATTGGTGAAGCGCAGCGTCTTTATCCCGTCCTCGGAGTGATTTTTCGAGAGACCATGGAGGATTACACGCTTCCTGATGGTCTTGTGGTGGAGAAAGGAATGCGAGTTCACATACCAGTATATTATTTGCACCACAACCCGAAGTACTTTCCGGAACCTGAAGTATTCCGTCCGGAAAGATTCTTCGGGGATGAGAAGCACTACGTCAATCCTTATACTTACATGCCGTTTGGAGAACGGCCTAGAACTTGTATGGGTAAGTTTTTTCTTTACTTCTACTTCAGCTAGTCCTTGTGCTATGTGTTGAAATGTGTTCCTTTTGCATTCAACGGTGTTAACCGTGACGCTATCATTCCCTTTTCGTACTTATCATACCACTCAATTCATCCATCGTTTCTTTGGTCTCGATATTTTAAAGAGTTCAAGAGTTCTTTTAAAATTTTTAATCTTTATCTTGTAATGCTGCCGTTCTTATGTATAAAAGGTGGCGACAACAATACGACAATAAATGAGAACACTGGTAATACCAGTTCATAGAAATATTTTACAACTATCTAATCCTAACATCGAGAATAATTTACTGCAGTTACAACGCTCAAAAACCCTCCATATTATTTAGGGATTTTTGCAATTCCGGGTGTTTTATTTATTAAATACATTCTTATCTAAAACAGTAAAAGTCAAGTACTTCCCGCTTATCTTTTTATTGATTTTAACATGATAGTCCAAAATATACGAAATTTTATGTGCCTGTGGCCAAGACTGATGCAATCGCAGAGTTTTTTACAATCGATTGAGTATAATTAACTAGTTTCTCTCCAGTTGGAACATGATATAACTGTCTTCGTTAAATCATGTCATCAATACTTTAATAGATTTTCAACTTTATCACTAAAGCATTAGGTTCATGGTTGATTGGGAAAAAAATTCAGTTTCGGGTAGCTTGATGTGCTGGCATCTGTACACAAAAAGGTAAAAAATCTAATAAAGACCGACAATCTCTGTTGCGCAGGCTCTTCGACTCTGACCCCTAAAGGGCTTCTAATCTATCTCACAACAAATATGCTCTCAGTTAACGTAAATTTAAAAGAATAAAAAGGAGGTTAAAACAAAAGTCATATAAATGTAATGAAAAGAATAAAATTCACTAGGGTTTGAAAGAAAACTTAACTCCACACTTACTTAATCTTCACTAAGTCGTTCTCTCAGACATCAATTTTTTCAACAGTGACCTTCAAATTGTGGTTAATTCTTTGTGATGCTCACAAACGCTTGGCACAGCGGTCCACTGACCGAGGTTTGCTACTGAGACAGGGACGTAAAACAAATTATGTAATTTATGTCTGGTTCACTTTAAACTACAATGACACTCAACGACTAGCTAGCGTATCTGCTTGATAAAATATTGATATCGCCTCGCCCGTCGGTGTCAACAGTGTGTTGTTAAGTCAATCATGATACATGATAATACGTCATAATACGTGATATAAATAAAAAGCCGAAACTCGCACGCAACTATACATTCGGGTGTAACTAGGAACGACGCTTAGTTGACTTCAATCGCGCAGTGAGACAACACGATGTTTCTCTATCTAATACTAACGGTACTCGTGCTCCTGTACTATGTGATCACGAGAAAATATGACTACTGGAAGGACAGGAACGTACCACACAAGAAACCAACCTTCTTACTGGGAAATTATGGAGATGTACTTCTTCAGAAAAAAAACTTGGGAGAGACAATTCAGGATTATTGTAATCAATTCCCAAATGAGAAATTCATTGGAGCATTCCATGGCACAGAACCCGTACTGATTCCCAAGGATCCAGAAATTATCAAACTGATTGTGACGAAAGACTTCGCCTATTTCAGTGGAAGGTTGATATCTGAACACAGTGACAAGGAGCCCTTAGGTTTGAACCTCTTCGCTACCCATGGCGACAACTGGAGGGTGCTGCGACAGAACATGAGCCCAATGTTTTCATCTGCTAAGTTGAAGAACATGTTTCACCTCATCGACAACTGTTCACACAGGTTCGAGGACATGTTGGATCGTGAAATTAAAATGTCGAAGGAGCTCGAAGTTAGATCTATAACTGCATGTTATACTATGGAGTGTGTCGGAGCTTGTGCTTTCGGTGTTGACACAAAAACGATGACGGAAGAAGAAAAAGACAATCCTTTTAGAAAAATTGCAAGATTCGCAAATCCGCCAAAGTTTACGGCCGTGCTCTTCCATGTTCGTCTCATATGGCCGACAATCTTTTACTTATTGGGAGGTAATCTTGCGAACAGACCACTCAAGTTTTTCAATAACCTGATTAATTCTGTAATGACTGGACGGGAATACAAACATTCTGGAAGGAATGACTTCGTGGACCTCGTGATGGGTTGGAAGACAAGCAAGCAAATAGTGGGTGACAGCATACAAAACACCAAAACTGGCGAAGTGAAAAAAATTACATTAGAAGCAACCGATGATTTGCTGATTGCTCAGTGTTTTGTTTTCTTCTCGGCTGGATTTGAAACATCGTCAACTACATTGGGTTACACTCTTTATGAACTCGCCAAGCATAAAGAGATTCAGGACAGAGTGTTGGCAGAAGTGGACGCATATTTAGTTCGTCACGAGAATAAGCTGAATTTCGACTGTATTTCGGAGTTGCCTTACCTGGATGCTGTTATAGACGAGGCTCTTCGCTTTTATCCGGTTCTCGGCATGATCCCTCGTGAGTTGATGGAAGAATATACAATGCCTGGCGGTGCAAAGTTAGAGAAAGGCATGCGAGTGCATTTGCCGGTGTACTATCTGCATCACAATCCTGAGTTTTATCCAGAACCTGAAGTGTTTCGTCCAGAAAGGTTTTTGGGTGAGGAGAAGAAGAAAATCAATCCGTACGTTTACCTGCCGTTTGGAGAAGGACCAAGACTTTGTATTGGTGAGTAAAAACACTTATTTTTTGTGTTCTCTATTATTAGTTGGGTTATTAAATCATCTTTTATATCCTATCTTTGAAAAAAATTGCATTCAAAAAGGAGCTGAATATTTTTTTTGCATTCATGTCTCGTTGAAAAAAAAATGGATGTTTTTAGTATTCATTTTTGTATTATAATAAAAACGGTCTTACCGTCTATTTGCAAATAACTTAACTATGATTTTCATAAATTTTATATTTGTGACTTAACTTTGATTTACTAACATTGTTAGTTATTCTTGATTATTTTTCATTGCCAGTTATGATTAATAATACAAAATCAATCGTCAATCGATCTTATTAGTTTATTTTGAGATGTCAGAGGTTATTTATGAGGATAACAAATAGACCTCTCCTATTTATACTCCCCTGCGGATATGAGCTTATAAAATAATCTATTTTCAAATAAATACTTTTGTTACCTTTTCACGCCTAAACCACAGAACCGATCATCCTGAAATTTTGCATATACGTTGTCAGGTGTACAGAAACGGTCATAAAGTACCTTTCATCCCGAAAAAAGTAATGTTCCCAAGGAAAACAATAATAACGTTCTTATCGTAATATATAGCGGCACGTGCCTTTTGAATCATGATTGAATTATATTATTATACAAGTAGAGTACAACCCTAATATTGATTGTCAAATTCTAAATTAACATGATTGAAGTCGCGGGCAAAAGCTAGTATCATTACAATATAGAAAGCGTTTAGTACAGTCGTCCACGGAATTACTTTACCACAACAACTTTTGACAACAAATCCCAGTGCTAGTTGCTGATTCTTGAGCACAACCCTTCAATCTATAGATGAAAGTATAGCTAGCGATAATAGTAATTGGCCGATGGTATAAAAGTACAATCCCACAAGACGATGAGTAATATGATGGTCGCATGATGTACAGACAGGTCTTTATGAGTGCTCCTAGTGTCCCCGTTTGCTAGCTGATGTAACACTAAAACTCTGAGCAATTAAGGTGAATGCGTAATTTCTTGTTTGAATAGTGAAAATAAGTAAACGACATTCAACTAAAATCGTTGCCACCTCAAGGTTAACTTTTTATTTTTACATACTATGATCGTGGTCATTAATTCTTAAAGGTAATAAATATTTGACATAATGACGACTTGGATATTTTCAGAAATTGTTTGTTAACAAAGATTTCAATTTAAAAAAAACGAATAAGGATCCAATCTGAAAGGTCCGAACTAACAAAGTAATAAAATCAACAGATGATTTTAACGCTGTCATAATCCAACAAATTGGACACTCAAGTTCAACAGGTTTACACACACAAATGCAAATAGGTAAACGATATACTTAATCATAGAAGTAGTCACTAAGTAACAACACAGCTACTCAAAAAATAGCGAACAACACGTTAGTAGCTTAGTCTACTCAAGTCGCTCAGAGAAACCACACGATGTTTCTGTATCTACTAGTGACGGCAGTTCTTCTGATCTACTATGTGATCACGCGGAAATATAACTACTGGAAAGACAGGAACGTACCCCACACCAAGCCTACGTTCTTATTAGGAAGTTACGGAGACATGATCCTGCTGAAGAAATCCTTCGGAGAAACAATTCAAGATCGCTGCAATGAATTTCCGAATGAAAAATTTATTGGAGTATTCTTTGGTACAGAACCCGTACTGATTCCCAAAGATCCAGAAATCATCAAGTTGATTGTTACGAAAGACTTCTACTACTTTCATGGGAGAGAATTATCGATCCACCAACATAAAGAACCACTAGCTTTGAACCTTTTCGCTACATATGGCGACAGTTGGAGAGTCTTACGACAGAATTTAACTCCGTTGTTCTCGTCTGCTAAGATGAAGAATATGTTCCATCTTATAGAGAAATGTTCGTACGTGTTCGAGACAATGCTGGATCGTGAAACTATTATTTCAAAGGAGCTCGAAGTCAGGTCGTTGACTTCAAAATATACAATGGAATGTATAGGAGCCTGCGTTTTTGGTGTAGACACAAAAACAATGACAGAAGAAGAAAAAGAGAATCCTTTCAGAAAAATGACAGACTTCTTGGATCCATCGAAATATGTGGTTTGGATGAGAATAGTTCGTGCAATTTGGCCAACAATCTTTTACATGTTTGGATTAAAGATGATGAAAAAGCAATTGGAATTCTTCAGTGGTCTGATTACTTCTGTAATGTCCGCAAGGAAATACAAATCGTCTGGAAGACATGATTTCGTGGACCTCTTAATGAGTTGGAAGCAAAGCCATCAAATAGTTGGTGATAGTATGAAGAATATCAAAACTGGTGAAAACAAAAAAGTGACGTTAGAAGCTAATGACGATCTGTTAGTTGCTCAGTGTTTTGTTTTCTTTGCTGCTGGCTTTGAAACATCTTCAACCACTTTGAGTTACACTCTTTATGAACTCGCGAAGAACAATGAAATTCAGAACAAAGTGTTAAAAGAAGTAGATGCATATTTAGCTCGTCACAAGAATGTGCTCAATTACGATTGTATTTCGGACTTGCCATACTTGGAAGCTGTTGTGGACGAGACTCTTCGTTTTTATCCAGTTCTTGGTATGATTCCTCGCGAGGTGATGGAAGAATACACAATGCCTGGCGGAGCAAAGTTAACTAAAGGTTTGCGAGTACATTTGCCAGTGATGTATCTCCACCACAATCCGGAATTTTATCCAGAACCTGAAGTGTTTCGGCCAGAAAGATTTCTTGGTGAGGAGAAGAGGAATATTAATCCATATGTGTACCTGCCGTTTGGAGAAGGACCAAGAACTTGTATTGGTGAGTTGAATTACTGAAAGATTGTTTCCGCGTTTAGTTACATACAAATTAAACAAGAAAGAGTCATGAATTAGGGATCAAAGTGTTTTACAATTTATTCATAGTTGCGTTTCTACACCGTTAAAAACACTGAAACGTAATAATTAAACCGCACTATTCTATTAACACTGCTAGTTGTGTTTCATAGAAGGACCATATTACAGACTTGTAGTATTATAAATTATCCGGCGGTAGGTACTACGTTAGTTCTTTCAGTTATTATTCCATAAACTTTATCAATAAGCGACTTGAATTAGCTCGTATACTTATGTAAATGACCTGTTGAAATAAAACCCTTTTTGAATAAATTTACAAACAACGTCACTTAACATAAAACAGTATCACAAATTAACCTCCTGACGTAACAAACTTGGTACTTAACCTGTGTAAAATTTTGAGAGCGTTTTAAAAGCCCCGTGGCTTCGTAACGAGGAAAGACATTAATATTGACGGGGTTAACTCACGATACAGGACTTATTTATGAAGTAACTACACCTGTAATGGACTGCTATTATTTATTTTACGTGAACAGGTACTTTTTCTCGTGGAGCTCGTGGCTAATTAATAGCAGCCACTCGGGTCGATCTTTAGGTTAAGCTGTGCTTGCCTAGTTTGGTCTGTGGACCACCCATTACATACCGAGTTTCCTCCGTGCCTCGGAAAGCACGTTAGGCCGTTGGTCCCGGGTGTCATTTGTAGACCTTTGACAGTCGTTAGGTATAGTCAGTGGCCCAAAAAGTCTGACAACCAGTCTTACCAAGGGGTATCGTATTACCCAGTACTAACTGGGCTGTGGAGGTCAGATAGGCAGTCGTTCCATATAAAATACTGGTATTTAGCTACATCCGGTTAGACTGGAAGCCGAACCCAGCATAGTTGGGAAAAGGCTAGGCAGATGATGAGTTACTTTTCTCGTTTGAATTTTTGTGTAGATCTCTTTTGGAGAAAGATCGTCATTAAATAATGAGACGTTAATTATGAGATTTTTCAACTTTTCATTTCCTATCTGGTAGGTTCTCAGCTTATTTGACATTTGAAGCACTATTGGTTATGGACAAAAGGATCTAGGGTTATAGATGAAGAAGAATCTAGGGTTATAGAAGAATCTGGTGTTATAGACAAAGTAAAAGAAATCATCACAACAGGCAAGTCTAGTGTCAAATGATCAATAGGATCTTTATAATTATGGTAGTTGTCAGCACTGCTCCTGCTAGCCAAGGGCCTCATAATACGCTTTGTGAGGATCAAAGGGCGATACAATAAATAATTCCGCAGCTAAAAATTTTTTTCTCAATCTTCTTTCCTCATTAATTGTTAAATAGGTACTACAACATAAGTACTCGGATGGACCTTTGAGTAAAAGTGGTTTATCTTATCCCATTGTATTTATAAGTTTAGATTTAATGGTTTTCCTTTCATTTAATTTATCATACTTGTTAGATAGATTTAATTCTCATCATTGACCCCATCGATTGATGCCATAAAAGTATAGGGTGTCCCTTGAGTTAAATTCGGTATCTGCAGTATTTAGAGGACTTCCTTCTAGGTGAGGTTGAAAAGTATCCTGCATGGAATACGTCTACCATTACACCAAAATTTTGCTTCATTTTAAGTTTTTCAAAACTGTTGCGTGGAAGTTGCACTGTGATACCTTCACCTCAGTCATCTTGTGGGTGGTGGTTATAGCTATTAAGAGTGGTTAGGCCAGGTTTTGAGGTTTCGTTTTCGGTAGTAACCATTGGCCATTGTACATAAGCTATATAATTGCAATTTGTATGTATATTTTTTTTGTGTGGAATAAGAATAGTAAAACCCTTACCCCAAATTAGTAGCCTTGTAAAAATTTCCAAGACTACTGCGACTACATACTTGACACGGAATAACTTTTGACAAGATATTCCAATGCTAGTTGCTGATTCTTTAGCACAACCCTTCAACCTATAGATAAACGTACAGCTAGCAATAATAATATTGGTCGATTGTATAAAAGTACCATCCCACAAGACGATCAGTAATATGATGGTTGCATGATGTGCCGTCATCGTCAGGTCCTTGTGACTGCTCCCAGTGTCCCCGTTTACTGGCTGATGCCACACTACAACTCTGAACAATTAAGGTGAATGTGTAATTTCTTGTTTGAATCGTAAATATAAATGAACGACATTCAGCCAAAATCGTTGCCACTTTAATCATAGTATGTTGAATATTATCTCAGGATTCTTGACTTTTTATCTTTACATACTATGGTCGTGGTCATTCATTCTAAAGAGTATTAAATAATTGACACAATGACCGAACTAAAGAATACGATGTAGCATGAACTGGCTTGAATATTCTTACAAGTTGTTAGTGAACAAAAATGTCAATTAAAAAAAAAGGAATCATGGTTCAATCTGAAAGGTCCAAACTAAGAAAGTAATAAAATGAGCAGATAATTTTAACGACGTTATTATCCAACAAATTGGACACTTAAGTTCAACAGGTTAACATACATATACAATGCAAGTAGGTAAACGATGCTCTTAATCATATAGATAATTTATCCTCATTCAACAACACAGGTACTCAAATAACGTACCCCACACTAAGCCTACGTTCTTATTGGGAAGTTATGGAGACTTGATTCTGCAGAAGAAATCCTTCGGAGAAACAATTCAAGATCGCTGCAATGAATTTCCGAATGAAAAATTTATTGGAGTATTCTTTGGTACAGAACCCGTACTGATTCCCAAAGATCCAGAAATCATCAAGTTGATTGTTACGAAAGACTTCTACTACTTTCATGGGAGAGAATTATCGATCCACCAACATAAAGAACCACTAGCTTTGAACCTTTTCGCTACATATGGCGACAGTTGGAGGGTCTTACGACAGAATATGACTCCGTTGTTCTCGTCTGCTAAAATGAAGAATATGTTCCATCTTATTGAGAAATGTTCGTACGTGTTCGAGACAATGCTGGATCGTGAAACTATTATTTCAAAGGAGTTCGAAGTCAGGTCGTTGACCTCAAGATATACAATGGAATGTATTGGAGCCTGCGCTTTTGGTGTAGACACAAAAACAATGACGGAAGAAGAAAAAGACAATCCTTTCACAAAAATGACAGACTTCTTTGATCCATCGAAATATGTGGTTTGGATGAGAATAGTTCGTTCAATTTGGCCATCCATTTTTTACATGTTTGGATTCAAGATGCTTAAACGACAAATGGAATTCTTCGGGAATCTGATCACTTCTGTAATGTCCGCAAGGGAATACAAATCGTCTGGAAGACATGATTTCGTGGACCTTGTAATGGGTTGGAAGCAAAGTCATCAAATAGTTGGTGATAGTATGAAGAATATCAAAACTGGTGAAAACAAAAAAGTGACGTTAGAAGCTAATGACGATCTGTTAGTTGCTCAGTGTTTTGTTTTCTTTGCTGCGGGCTTTGAAACATCTTCAACCACTTTGAGTTACACTCTTTATGAACTCGCAAAGAACAATGAAATTCAGAACAAAGTGTTAAAAGAAGTAGATGCATATTTAGCTCGTCACAAGAATGTGCTCAATTACGATTGTATTTCGGACTTGCCATACTTGGAAGCTGTTGTGGACGAGACTCTTCGTTTTTATCCAGTTCTTGGTATGATTCCTCGCGAGGTGATGGAAGAATACACAATGCCTGGCGGAGCAAAGTTAACTAAAGGTTTGCGAGTACATTTGCCAGTGATGTATCTCCACCACAATCCGGAATTTTATCCAGAACCTGAAGTGTTTCGGCCAGAAAGATTTCTTGGTGAGGAGAAGAGGAATATTAATCCATATGTGTACCTGCCGTTTGGAGAAGGACCAAGAACTTGCATTGGTGAGTTTAATTATTGAAAGGTTGAAAGTTTGTACTTAAAAATAAACAATGACTGTTTATCCTATAGATAACATTGCTTAAAGGAAAATACAAATTGTATTAAACAGACATTTTAGTTTCGTACATGTATACCTATTTATGTATCGCTTCGTCAACAAGATAAGATAAAGTTGAAAACATACTCGATCATATTTTTAATTTTGTCCGAGAATGACATAACAAGTTCATGGTAAATTAAAAGATGATTCTTTACATAATATTCATAATAAATATCAATTTGCAAGTTAGTAATGTTTATGGAGTTAATGTTGTCCAAAGGGATTCACCCTTTTACACCCACAATATTATTACTGCTGATACAACAAGTTTCTAGAATAATCATATTATGAGAACATTCGAATCAGGCGTGCGAAAACTACAAAGCAAATAACTACAGCTAAATGCTCGCACAGCGACAGTGCGGTTACCACACGATGTTTCTCTATTTGATAGTGACGATACTGCAATTTTTTTAACTATCTAATCAGTACGTCAAACCTACTTTCTTACTAGGAAATCCTGGAGACTTAAAAAACTTACTGACTAAAATGTAACGGAGAGACAGTACAAGACATCTGTAAGGAATTTCCTGACTAGTTTATTGGAGCGTTCTACGGGACAGCTGCCACGCCGTCCTGATTCCAACGAATCCAAAAGAAGACAACAACCCTTTCAGAAGAATATTTCATTCCTCGAAACTGCTGATGCTGAGCTGATGGAAGACTTCACAATGCCTGGTGGTGTAGATAAAGGCATGCGAGTTTAATTACTGGTATACTATCTGCATTCTGCACCACAATTCGAAATCTTATCCAAAACCTGAAGTGATTGACGCCCAGAACGATTCCCTGGCGAGGAGAGGCAAAAAATCAATGCGTAGGTGTCGGTACCTACCTTTTGGAGAAGGATTATTCGACGTTGGCTGTGTTTTGAAATAATTGCTTTTTATGGGACCGAATTGAACAGCAACTATAGATCTGAGTCCATAAATTGTATCCGTCAGTCTAGAAATAAAATCGCACTCTAGAATTGTAAATCAGAAAAACTCTAGGAGTTAATTGTAGATTTTTCTATTTTCCTTGTTTTGTTTGCGTAAATCATCGGCATAAAGACCGGTCGACGCGTCTATTATTCGGTAACACAACAGCTCGCAAAACGAGTTTTGTGAAGGTCAAGTTCAAATCAATGAGCTCAACTACCATGACGACTTGATTTGCTTATTTTTAGAACTATGATTTAATAATTTTGTTTTTGAGAATCGTTTTGTGTTCCACTAAAGTTGAAAAATGTTTCTGGCGTTCCGCAAGGAAGTTTGTTGGGCCCCATTCTGTTTATTATTGGGTTACTAGTGATTATATATCGATTACCGTAGGCTGGCTTTCTTTGATATCATCATTTCTGACTGGCCAACCTTAATCATGATAATTAAGAGCTTTTTGGATAGCTCGGCAGATGTTTGAAGATTTTACACAATAATATCCTTGTGTTAGTGAATATTTGTTTATTGGGCAGCTCTTAGTCATGCGTTTATCAAAGTGGCAACTAGCGATTTTTATTCTGATAATATGTTATCAGGCCTCAGACAGCCCACATATTTTGTGCACTGTGATAAGAGAATATTATGAATTTGTTATATAAATATTACGGCAATCAAGTTTCAATTAAAAAGATTCGTTTTGGACTGATAAAGTTATACATAATAAAGTATAACCTCATAGTAACAAAACGGATATTGATACAGACATGTATTTGTAATGTAAAGTCAACTAGATAAGATAATTAAAAATGTAGTATGGAAGGTCGATCGACTTATTGATTCTATTATGTACTTTTTTAACTACAGGGATACAATATTTGATCATGGATCTTTAATGAGTGTAAAAGTACCCTTAACGATGCCGAAAGGCACTAGTTCTACCCATCATTGCGATCATTTTTTATTCTAGACCATACCTGGGAACCTTCTAGTTACGGAGTTATTGGAGGTCATAGTTCCAACTTTTTTACAAGTTTTTTTTAAATACGAGTATTTAATGTTGTAAATTTGCTTGAAATACCTCCACGACGCACGTACTATACAATGCATCCATCACCACAATATCTGAGTGCGTTACATTGAGTCCTACAGTAAAACGTGATTTTTCACCCCAAAAAAAAGTCGTTTCCCAGCAATAATTTTTGCGTAGAGTTACTTGGTTTGATGTGCAGAATGATTGATAAACGGTTTTGAGAAGGGTCCGTTTACACCTTGTATGCTATATACGCCTGCTGTATGCCTTGTAGACTGTGTTCACCTACATACACCTACATACTTCGCATTAATTTTATGAAGGTTTTTCATCGCCACATCGCTTTAGTTACTTTATTCAAAGTTTAAGCTATTTTAAGCGTTCAGTTTTCCTTGCACATCCTTTTCTATAACATTTGAATACATAGCCGGGGAATGTCTCTCGTTATGTTTTCTATTTTATGGTCTTTCCTTCAGCAGACTTGAATAATCCACATCTAAGCAGCAGCTTGCTGACACTACAATCACTCACTTCGAACCAAATAATAATAAAAAAACAATTATTTTATTTTTATATTTTTGTTAACAGGGATGCGTTTCGCGAAGATGCAGATGCTGGCTGGTCTCATCACCATGTTGAAGAAATACCGCCTGGAGCTGGCTGATGGTATGCCGTCGAAGCTGACCTACAAACCTCAATCATTCATCACTCACCCAGTCGGAGGCATCCGGCTCAAGTTCATCGAGAGAGAGGGATGGGAGAAGAGAGTGTTTGTGAAGTGAGGAAGAGTTGTTATAGGTGTACATGAATTTTTTGGCGCGTGGCCTTACTCGGAACAAATGTTGTCATCATGTTTACGAACAGCACCATTCTGTCCCTGTCATACAAGCGCCAATAGAGTCTTGTAGCACTGTAACCGGCCTTTAGTAGCGACTCAAACAGTGGAAACGACATCTAGCTAGACTTTTAGATTTATAAGTTGAGTGAGATAAAACCATTGTTATGATTGTTCACAGTTTTACTCTCGTAGAATTTCGACCACAAATTAAGTTTTATGTGAAGAGATTGCAATGGAAACTGCAGCTAAAGCTGCTTATAAGTAAAACCGTTAACAAATATGCTTCTAGATTGATTTTATTCTTGTACTCCATTCCTTGTTATTTTTTAATTGAATTACTCTTAGAATTATAATTAATTTGTATTGTTCATTGAAAATAATTTTAATCGACTGTAACTGTATTATTTTCCAATTTACCTCGTGGTATGTAATTGACTAATAACTTGTTATTTACCGTTACAAGAATTGAGGTAAATGTGGCTGAGATTTAATTATTATTTATATATGGAAAATGATTGATAAAGAAAGGTACACTGGGCTATAGGCTTGGTACTATTGAAATATTAATGAATAGTAAATACATTAGAGTTATCGTACCTAATTAAGATTTTAGTCACAAATAAAAATATATGTTTTAGCCAAACAGCGACTTATGTGTGGTATACTACCTATTTAAATATCAATGTATATTGATTGTCAATAATATATTTTTATGATTTAATCTTTGAGTGTTCCTATTGTTTCCCCCTACACATACCTACACATACACTTAACACCTGTTTTATGTTGACGATTATATCTCTGCTGTTCGCACAAACACTTCAGTAGTTGTGCAATTATAAGAAGCTTCATGTAACGACTTATTGTTCATACTAAGCGGTTGATATTGTTTATATGTCCTTCGCTTTATATAAACACTTCAGAATCTACGACTCTTTACTACCCAATTTAAAAAAAATCTCAAACTTCACTTGACCTTGCATTGACAAGAAGGCCAAAAAAAGTGACAATCATTTATTTATTTATTTATCGCAAACACTACTAACATTACAGGAAATTCCTAATGCGTTAGCGTGGTCCTAAATTTAAGTATCTTATTTACTATGTTAAATAACTTAACACATAATTTTTTTTTTGTGAATTCATTCAGAGAGCAGGAAAATAAATCGATCCTGTTAGCAGTGTCATTCAGTGCGTGCAAGGCGCGCGTCAGTGGCGCTTTGCTGAGCAAGTTGGTTCGTGCGCGAGGCACTGCAAGTAACCGTGGCTTCCGGCGCCGCAGTACATAATTGTCAGACAAATTTAGACATATCTCCTTCAAAACACCGGAATTATAGGTCTTACCACGTAATAGTTTGAATACATATGTGGTTATCGCTAGGTCCCTCCTTCGACATCCCTACATCAACGGATAGAAGGGATAGACACCGTCAAGTTTCATGTATAAAAATCTGGTGAGACTATATTTAGTCTCGGTGCCCGTATGACAGCATTATACTCTAGCTGAGTTCTTATAAGGGCATTATACAATGCTGCAATCACTTTTATAATTGTAAAACCTGATGCCCGTCGAAGAACGAAACCCAGACTTCTGGATTTCTTACAAACATTTACAATATGGTCACGAAATGTTAACTCAGTGTTCAGACGTACACCCAAGTCTCGTACCTTTTCCACCCGCTCAATTAATGTGCCCTCTAGCTTGTACTCGTGATGATGTGGTTTTTCCATTCTGCTGAAAGCTATGATTGAGCATTTTTTTGAGTTAAACTGGAGTTTATTTTTCCTACTTCACTTAGCTACATATATATAGTCTATCTCCTGCTGCAATCGTGCACAGTCACTTTGATCTTTAATGGCCATGAGCAACTTAAGATCATCCGCGAATAATAGACAAGTAGCAACCCAGACAACCTCAGGCAGGTCATTTATCATGATAATGAAGCTCAGCGGACCCACATTACTGCCCAGGCTTACTCCTGATCTGGTATAATAAGGCTCAGATTTACAACCAGCATATTCGACGAACTGCCGTCGATCCCTCATGTAGTTAGCAAAGAACTGAAGCAATTTAGGAGTACATCCGACTGCTGCCAGCTTTTCTAATAATATGTCATCAACCAAATCGTAAGCTTTTTTAAAGTCAAAGTAGGCAGCGTCGACTTGTACTCCAGCATCAACATTAGGAACCACGTACGTCATAAAGTTCAGTAAATTGCTGGTTGTGCTACACGCCGGTCGAAATCCGTGCTGGGCGTCCGATAGTAAACTGGACACTTGCTCTAATATGCACCTTTGTATGGTCGACTCAAAAACTTTTGCTGGAGTTGACAGAATTGCCACCGGCCTATATCTGCTCGCGTCTGATTCCATCCCACCCTTGGGTATTGGGATCACGCGCGTGATTTTCCAACTCTCAGGAAATATGGCTATGGTAGGTTTCCCTCTCCTGTTTCTCAGAATAAAAGGTACCTCTGTGTCAAATCAATAATATTTAATATTTATAATACGTTATCAATTCACATATTATTATTATTATTTTTTTTTTTGTTTTCATTTATTATTCACATTAATTTCATAGTTTTTTTTTTTTTTTATTGTAAATATTAAACACTGCAGCCTTTGATTTTTTTTCAGAGTAGTCAGATTTGAAAATATATATATTTTAACGTGTAGGTACAAGAGTTTGTAAAAATAAACATCATTTATTCTCTCTCAGAGAGAGGACGCCTGTATTCCGGTAGTGGGTAACAATGACTGTCGCCTTATTATGCTTATGATTTAGTAGAGACGACTGTTGTGATCTTTCTTTCTTTATCGTGTGGTTAGTACCTAACCTGGTGTCAGAGTTTTTATGCCGCCCATGGGCCTCTGACTTTGCTTTACATGCTGTCGAGAAATAACCCTCAGGCATGCTGGTTTCCTCACGATTTTTTCCTTCACCGAAGCAGTGATGTTATACAATACGCACATGAATCCGCTAAATCAAAGGTTTATGTCTTGGGTTCGAACTTAAGACCTATGACTGCTATTTTTCTGTTTACTCTTGTGATATGCTATATTGATTGATGATCACTGGTCGCCCTTGTTCTGCAGTAGACCAAATTATTTTACATGAAACGATTGCCCGTCTGACCTTCAGAAACCAGTTACTGAATAACACCTCTTGGGAAGACGGCTTGTCAGATTTTTGGGTTTCTGATCTATATCGACCGCCAATTATTCAAAAACTTAAAGACGTAAGCACGTTCATAAAGTAAAAAAAAATAACGTTCGTTATCAAACCTTTTGTTTCTTACTAGAATTGGCTGATGAAAATAGCAGATTCTTGTCTGCTGGAATAAGAGGCTAGACTAGATGAACCGAAGCTATATCGAAGCATTTGTCTTTTAAGATGATCTTAAAGATGAAAACACACCCTGTTACTCAGGTCGCGTATAGTATCAACTAAGTAGTCAGCAATAAGTACTCTGTACACATAGTGCTTGTATTTTCTACCAGTCAACTAAAACTGTGTGATGAGTTAACATGTTAAATAGCTTGCGAGTTGAAAATATAGATCAATATGTCGGACTTCAGGCCACCGACAAATAGAAATATGTGTGGGTGACAACCCTTTCTTTCGAATACGTGTAATTATTGCAACTTTAATTACAAAATTAATAAAATAAAGGAAAAAGGGGTGTACTGTAGGTAACACGTCTGTCTAACGTTACGGGGACTGCAGTCGTCATGTGGTGCTATGTTAGTTTTGGAAGAAAAACGATTTATTGGTAGACGGCTAAGTTAAGCGCCTACGGTTAAGACAATGGCAGAAAGGACGGATGGGGGCTTGGTGCTGATGTCACTGTTTTCTCCCTTCAAGAGTACTCCAGAAGGACTCCTATAAACAAAAACTGGTAAGGTATTAGTCCACCAGCCAAGCTTGTCGAGAGGCTTTTGTCCAGCAGTGGGACAGCATGGGACTGATATAATAAAGCGATTGGTTACACCGAAACATTTTAGTTTTATTTTTTTGTAAAATGAACGCCGCATTATGTAAATTTTCTGTAATCAATGTTATTGAAGATATTAAAAAAACATGTTTTGAGGTCATTAATTTATCATATTATATTTACATAATATTACATTACACGTTACAGTTAAACACATGTGTACATTATACAGTCATTGTATTTATAAAAGGTACAATTAATTATTTTAGCCACTCCTTTAAATGTCCTAATCTCACTTAACTTATAGTTGGTTTCATTGTCCGAATCACTATCTACGCCCAACTAAAAGCCTAGGGGCTAACTACTTTTAAGCAGCCTTAATAATCTTGCTTCAGTGTGGGAGAGAGACGGGAGCTTAACGTCCTGGTAGAGCCCTATCTCTTTCTAGCACTAAAGAAAGATTACAGTAATACTGCTAAAAGAATACATTCACTGGTAACAGTTCCTTACTTCGCCAGAACTCTCTTCTCCCATCCTTCTCTCTCGATGAACTTGAGTCTGATACCATCGACTGGGTGGGTGATGCCTGTCAGAGCCTTGAAGGTCAGCTTCGTCGGCATACCATCAGCAAGCTCCAGACGGTACTTCTTCAACATAGTGATGAGACCAGTCATCATCTGCATCTTCGCAAATCGCATACCTGGAAAAAACAGAAAAGAAAACCATAAATTATGAGGAAATTATCCGGAAGACAACCGAAATGACCACTACCACCTCGAATAAGTAGCGGTAACGGGAACGGTTATCCGGATGTTTCGTTGTTTACTTATTATTTCAAACAATCGTAAAAAGAATCGATGTGGTCGCGTTTGATTGTGTTTTGTTTCATATCAGTTCCAAAATAGCATCAAGATGATAACCAACACGATAAGCTCGACACTTTTAATTTTACATGATAACATTTAAACTTGTGATAGAATATCCCCAGTACGATGGTCAATTTAAAAATCATTCTTTAAAATAGTACTCACCAATGCAAAGTCTTGGTCCTTCTCCAAACGGCAGGTAAACGTACGGATTGATTTTCTTTTTCTCCTCGCCCAGGAATCTTTCTGGACGAAACACTTCAGGTTCTGGATAAAATTCAGGATTGTGATGCAGATAGTACACCGGCAAATGTACTCGCATGCCTTTATCTAATTTTGCACCGCCAGGCATTGTATATTCTTCCATCAGCTCGCGAGGGATCATGCCGAGGACTGGGTAATAGCGAAGAGCCTCGTCTATAACAGCATCCAGGTAAGGCAACTCCGAAATACAGTCGAAATTCAGCTTATTCTCGTGACGAACTAAATATGCGTCCACTTCTGCCAACACTCTGTCCTGAATATCTTTATGTTTTGCAAGTTCATATAGAGTGTAGCCCAAAGTGGTTGACGATGTTTCAAAGCCAGCAGCAAAGAAAATAAAACATTGAGCAACTAACAGATCGTCAGTAGCTTCCAATGTAATTTTTCTTACTTCACCAGTTTTGCTATTTTGTAAACTCTCACCCACTATTTTCTTGCTTGTTTTCCAACCCATCACGAGGTCCACGAAGTCATTCCTTCCAGAATGTTTATATTCCCGTCGAGACATTACAGAAGTAATCAGGTCATGGAAAAACTGAAATTGCTTTTTCAGCAATTTGCCGCCAAATAAGTAAAATATTGACGGCCACATATTACGTACTTCTCTCAAGACTACTCCAACTCTGGGTGGATCTGCGAATTCGGCAACTTTTCTGAATGGATTTTCCTTGTCATCTTCCGACATCGTATTTGTGTCTACTCCGAAAGCACAAGCTCCGATACATTCCATAGTATATCTAGCAGTCAACGCCCTGACTTCGAGCTCTTTTGAAATTCTAGTTTCGCGTTCCAACATGTCCTCGAACCTGTGTGAACAGTTATTGATAAGATGAAACATGTTCTTCATCTTCGCAGATGAGAACAACGGACTCATATTCTGACGCAAAACCTTCCAACTGTCGCCATAGGTACCGAAGAGGTTCAAAGCTGCTGGTTCCTTGTGACTGTGCTCTGACAAGAATCGTCCATTGAAACTGACGAAGTCCTTCGTCAAAATCAGTTTGATAATTTCTGGATCCTTGGGAATCAGTACGGGTTCTGTACCATGGAATGCTCCAATGAATTTTTCGTTTGGGAATTCATAACAATAATCTTGAAGTGTTTCTCCGATGGATTTTTTCTGAAGAAGTACATCTCCATAATTTCCCAGTAAGAAGGTTGGTTTCTTGTGTGGCACGTTCCTGTCCTTCCAGTAGTTATATTTTCGCGTGATCACATAGTACAGAAGAACGAGTACCGTTATTGTAAGATAAAGAAACATCGTGTTGTTTCACTGAGTGATCTGACTAGACTAAGCGTTTGTCGTACTGACAGCTGATTGTATAGCTGTGTCTGAATTTGGGCTTCGTTTTTATATCACGTCTGATTGCGTATGATGTCATATTATCGTGATTATTTTTGCTTACCTATCTTGTATGGTATGCCTAAATTCTCCTTCTTCTTCTTGTATGTATACCTTCTTAGATTCGATCTTATATTTTAGTTCAAAGGAGTTTACTTTTTAAACTCCTTTTACATGATGACTTGAATACTTGATGATACCAAAGTTTAGTATTTAGATTACTCTTACTTAGTACGAACATATTATTTAAAAAAAAAAACAATTTATCAATGGTTTATCATTTTGGGCATGCATGCATGTTTCTCAAGGTTAATAAAACTTGATGGTACTGGATTGTTAAACCATGGAACTGCTATAAAAGACTTGAGACTGACTACCTACCTTTACATTTTGCACTTATCACAAACAAACTGCCTCATATATGGCTCGGAGAGGTGACTTTGCAAATCGCAGCGATCGGCGTATTAACTATGCGTCATCGGGGGCGGGACTTCCGTTACAACTTCAAACGAAGTCAATTCACGTCATTTTGTGTAGGTGTAACCACGGCTTGGCCAATTCGGTAGTCAGGCGAAATTTCAGTGACCATAGCAAGGGTACCTTCTTACATCATGAAGAGACGATCATAGGGCACTCCGAGCCGATAGGTTAGGATAGTATGAATATGACCAAATACACGAGATGCAAGCGAGTGCGCTGCCACGATGCAGTGGCAGGGGCCAATTTCAACACTAGTTATTAGGCTATGGCAAATCACATAAAGACGATCGTATTAGTCTTTCTCGCTTTACGAATAAACACTAACGTGACTACTGAGTGCTTATAACTGAGTACTTACTTTATACTGTTGAATCTAAGATTTACAGAATGGCCTCAGGGTATGTTATCATATCATTCACTGGTATACGTTCGGTTTAAGTTCATTATGGGAAATATTTCGAACTTACACCATCAGAATTGGTGACTGTTCTCATACCATAACATTCACAAATTTTTGGCCATTCTCATTTCATAGAAACATACGGCCAAAAAACATCAGTATTTTGACAAACACAATAATATCCAAATCCCTAACAACATTAAAATCCCTTAAGAATAAAAGCACATTTCTATATAAAAAACACGCGTCCTAGTTTCATAATAAATACGTTTTGTATCAGAATGATTCCCTTCAGATAATATTATAGCTAGGCGTTCCCGCGGGAGAAGAACGGAGGAAAACAACTGAGCATCGAGGAATATATGTTTTATTATTATTTCGGAGTATTTTGTTCAGTATTGTGGTATTAGTAAACGATATTGTGTGTAATTTAGTCTTTGTACACTAGGATTGGATAAAATAAAAGAGGTTCTATTTAACCCAAAGGTTGAGTGGTATAGAATGTTTTGTTGCTGTAAGTCCACCTATGTACCCCTTTTATACATAATCAGCCTATAATGTTCCCACTGCTGGGACACAGGCCTCCTCTCTACGAGAGGGAATGGACTGTTATCCACCACGCGGGCCTAGTGCGGGACGGTAGATGTCACATGTCTTCGATTTTTTGTTGCTGGGACATGCCGGTTTCCTCCCGATGTTTTCCTTCACCGTTTTGAGTGGTGATTAAATAAATTACACAAAGTAATGCGCCTGCCTGGGTTCGAACCCATGACTTACTGCTCGTAAGTCGGGCCGCCACCACTGAGCCACCGCTGCTCCCACCACTGGGCCACCGCTGTTCCTACTTTTGTACATGAAGTTAAGAGAATAAATAAAAGAATAGAAAATATGTCAGGTACTGTAATTCGTGAATGTCAGCCCGTTGTTGGTGGGATCTTTGACAGTCGTTACGTGGAGTCAGAAGCTCTAAAGTCTAACAACCAGTCTTACCAAAGGATAACGTATTACCAGTTTACTGTGTTGTGTATATAATATATACATTGTTCATCTGAATCCGGTAAGACTGGAAACTAATGCTTAGGCTGATGATAATGATTTCGTGAATGACTTGTAACCAAAAAGTTGATACGTAGAGAGTCTTGCTTCCTTCCTTTCTATATTTTACGAAGGGTATGTAGGTCAAAAACTTTACCTTGTGTATTCCATGAACATTGCTCTCAAAACGGTGCCAAATAACAGCTATGACTTATCCACTATCAGTAAGCCAAGAATACATTTGTGATGAGGAATGATCCCAGTAATGACTCCGACGAAGCAATCCTATTAATATAAACATATACATAAATATAACTGTTTCATCACTATTTATAAGGCTCGATGATAAATAAAGCATCCGTGACTTTCTGTTAGCGGGTCAGCAGAAGTGTAGGTAATTAATTATAAGTAGGATTCGTCCTTGGATGAGTGGCCAGGAAGAGGGCGGAATTGAGGAAGTTAGATGGATTTTTGTTTTCCGTTACTAGAGAAACGTAACGTAACTCAGGTCAGGTAGAAACGCTATGGATGCACTATGGGAGTTATTAATGAATAAGAATCTGTAAAGAAGTAGGTAGAAAAGACGCAAGGCTCGTTGTATTAGTCATATCCGTACCTCGAGTCAACGTTTCTGCCTGTACCATTTTGGCAAGCGCTGATCTTAGTTGTGAGAAAATGACAATAATCACAGACGAAAGCTTTGTATTCATTAGGAGATAACATCAAAGACGACAGAAATCACATGACGGCGATGTCTCTAGAGAACCGTTTCACATCTTGGGACTCTTGTCCCGTAGTGAATATTATCTATAAGTGTACCCATGCCAATAGTATAGAACAACAGGTTTTCGTAACAATAGCTATTCAGAAATTACATAGCACACTTAAAACCAGAACATGTAAGCCCTTATAAAAATTGCAGAAATATTATTATGACATACAAAACGGAGTCAAATTAAGCTCCTTCTTTTTTTAAATTCGGTCAGTGTTACTCCCTCAGCCTTCCTGGCCTCGATACAGCTAGTCCACGTAACGCATTCCCCACTTAATTCCCGCGAGATTGAATGGCGCGGGATTTGACACGTGTCCTGCTTACCAACGATACTACCTGAGAAGTTCGGATTCTTCTCCATTTATTTAGAAAGTAGACGAATAGAGGTAGCATGGGGTGTGAGGGTGGTCACTGAAAGACTAATCAGTTCGTTTCTTATGTGAGTTGATTAGTAGTCGTAATTTTTGGGTGAATGATACCAGTATAAATGAGATATGAAAAATATTTTTTGTGATGTGTGCAGTATGTGTACGTGTATGTGTGTTCAATCAATAATTTTTTTGACAAAGATGGTCATTGTGTTTTACATTTTCACAAGACACTTTACACTGTGTTACAAACAATGATCTTGAGATGTGTTGTGCTTTAATTTTAATTTTGTGTGTGTGACTTGGCTTATGCATTAGGTTATAGACCTGTAATGATAGTTTATGGCTTTTAAATAAATAAATAATACAATGGCAACCGTTTGTTTTGTTGTTTATAATGAACCTGTAAAGTTTCCTCTGGGATGATAGACCTTCTCGTTGTGATAGGGAGTGGGTGGAATCTAATTCCCAGTGTGGGATAGTAGATGTCACATGTCTTCATATATTTTGTTCTAGAATATCTCACAAAGTTTTCTTACACTGTTTTAAGAACAGTAATGATATACGTAATCAAAATAAAATTCTGGAGTGGTTTACGCAGTGATTTTATACTAATTGACCGATTCGTACTCCGAATTTACCTTGCTACCAAAACATTCCCATACACCAGTCACTCAATAACATCTCATCCTACAATAAACCATTTTTAAAACCTCTTTGAAACTAATAAAAACCTAGCAAAATCCACTTACATTTTGCTGAAACTTTCTGAATATATACTTACATCGATTCCAAGTTGCGAGTGGATTGGACTGCTCCAAAATCGTGTATATTTTTATTCGAAAAGTTGGCGACAAGAAAATTGTCCAAGTGTCGGAAATATGCGGTCGCAAAGGAAGGACTTTTTTTTGTTAAAACTCGGAACCTTTTACTAGTTTTGGCATCGTGGTCCTTCCGTGGTTATGTTCGAGAATATTACGATTAGGTATGCAATAAGGGTAGTGTTCTGCGGTGAATAAGGTTATAAAACACAAAAAAACAAACATTTGTGGCTATACATAATTATGTACTTGGTCTTAATAACATATCGTATTTCTGAAAACTATCATCATCACCACCGTCCACAGCTGGACATACGCCTCCCCTAAGTGTCCCCATACCATACGGTACATAACTATACGGTCATATGTATTTTATGCGAACTAAGGCCACATTGAAAATTCTTGCTGTATATTCCCGAGCCCAAATATAACCACTGTACAAAAAAATAAAACAATGTTTGTCAAAATACTCTGAGAACTTCGCAAATTGCCAAAGCAACTGAAGATTAAATTTCTTAGCGAGTTCTCAAAGACTTTGTTGGTTCGTCGGCCATAGTTAAACTTCCGACTGTATTATTACAAACAATATATTTTTGTTCTCCATGCGCCTCTGTTATGATTATTGCTATCGTAAAATAAATCCGTACGTTCGCCGTTACGGCTCACAGGAAAATTGCCAGAATGCCAGATGTTTACTGAGTACCAGCTTGGAGGGGCCGGTTCGTGTCCGGTTTGCGGATGATGATGTTGATCACGTGCTATGGTTCAATTTTGGTACAAAGGCTTCACTTGTTCATAATGTACTGTACTGTAATCAACTCTGAAGCATGCATTCTGTAAGCACACGGAAATTTCATTGCATTATGCTATGCAAGGTAAATATTTCATTGTAAATCAGAAACTGAATAAAAAAGTTTTTTACCATTTAATTAAAGTATTATTTTATGAGTATTTCGTGTATTATTTCAAAGCTTACTTACAACAAAACATGAACTGAAATTGACGGAAATCCTTTACAAATTTTATAACAATTGATCTCAAAATATCTCCCACTAAGCCCCATCCAAAACAAAAATAGAACAAAACAGATTCAATGTTGAAAATGGGCAATAGAAACCACTCGACAGCCTACTAAGCGAGAAATCTCCCAAAATACTTGTCTATTCATAAAAAATAAGTGCGTCCCAACAAAAAGGGGTTTACTACAATAAAAATTGGGAATCCTTCCGGTGGTAAAGAATTAGCGGAGTCGACGAAAAGGTGCCCTTTGTGCGGTGCTACCGGTTCGACTGCCGTGAGACCGTACACGGTTCGTGACACGTATCGAACTGGAATGTTGGGTATTAGTTTTCTGAATTATTTTGTAAGTTATGAGAGGCAGCGGGTGAATGGAATGCTCATTACTTACCTCACTCTACAAGTAATTGCAGGTACACGTACATAACGCGACCACTATCAACTTTGTTATCATCAATGTTTCGGTAAACTTTGCTTAGGTCGTGATCATCATAAACGCCATGTTGCGATCAGTGGTCGGCAGGGTATTAAATGCAACCTTTACAACTTTATGTCTTTAACTGTTACTTACTCCTTGACTAAAACTTTAACACCTGATGAAAGATCTTAGTATACTGCAGTCTACATTTTCATATAATTCTTCAGTTACATACATTTTTGAATTTCATTCAACTTCAGAAGCTCATGCGACGGCGTCATTCCGTTTTACTTGTAATCACACAACATTATCCTAAATTCTCACCCTCCAACCTGTTCAAGATTCAAACTCTTGAAAAGGTATACCTTAACCAAACCCGGGATGTAAATAACTCCAAAAGTCCACAGGACACACAAATTCTTAGCCCAACTTAGTCCAAGTTAGTCCACAAGGGCAGTCCAAAGTTGCCGGACTAGGGGCCCTTCCGAAGGACATCTATATCCATTAAAAGTTAGATTAGCCGAGCTGTGCCCCCTGACCTTTGCAAATATACGTTATTTTTAGATGGAGGATTACAGGAAAACAGTGGTTTAAATCGATTCTTGAACAATATGTATTGTTGAACTTTGCCCTCAAAAAGATTTATTAAATGCGTGGGCGTTTTTGTGATCGCTAATCTTTTAGAAGGTGTAACGGATATCGTAACACAAGCTTACCTACATAATCCTAGACTAGAGATGTTTTCTGGTTTGGGTCTTGAATCATGTACTGAATTCGTGTTCGTAGTTTGTATCACGATATGTCACGCCGTGTGTGGACATGTACCAGAAGCGGCAATGGTCATGACCCTTTAGGCCGTACTGGGTATCATATACCTAACTAACGTCACTGTCAATACTGTCTGAATCATCATCTTTTCTGGTCAGCCACTTCCAGGTAAAACACTGGAAGAGGTGAAGGATGGGGTTATCGGGGGAAGTCTTATGTACTCGTAATATAAAGAGTTTATAAAGTGTTTATTTTCAGCCTTATTTAAATATATGACAAAGGATTTTAATTTTTTTCCTTGTACAAAATCACCGACTTCTATATATTCTGTAAATATCTGTGTGGTCAAATAAAAATCCGTCACAGAGAAGGGACTAGTGTCTCAACTGTGGGAACATCATAGTCTATGATTATATCATAGACTAGCTTATGCCCGCGGCTTCGCTCGCGTGGAGTTAGGGAATTGCCCACGGGATCTTACTTCTGGGATAATAAGTAATGTATGTATCTATCTATAATACATACATTGATTTACATGTACTTGCTTATAACTTGCAATTATTAGTTTAAAGTTATATCAATTAAATTAGATACGTGAAATATTGATACCTTGGTTTGAGATTGGACATCGGATTTACTGGATTTTATCTGAAGAGTATGTACACAAATTTTCAAGTCAATCTACCCCGAGAATAAAAAGTTTCACAGAAAATTCAGCACCCCATTTCACCCTCTAAGGGGTAGGAATTTCGAAATACTGATACTTACTCATCACAAATAATACACCCTCCAATTTTCATAAATCTGGGACCCGCGGTTTGGGCTGTGCGTTGATGTATCAGTCAACCAGTCAGGATATTGAATTTTAAATTGGGGGATGATTTTGGAAAAACTGTGATAAACGTATCTCATCATTTTAACTGAAGTACATGTAGACATATTTTCAAGTCAATCGACTCCGAGAATAAAAAATTTCACATAAATTTCAAAACCCCATTTCACCCTATTAGGGGTGAAATTTCAAAAAACCCTTTCTTAGTGGATACCTACTCTCCACAAAGAGTACATTCTCCAAATTTCATGTCTCTAGGGCTAGCGGTTTGGGTTGTGCGTTGATGTATCAGTCAGCCAATCAGGATATTGAATTTTAAATTGGGGGATGATTTTGGAAAAACTGTGATACACGTATCTCGTCATTTTAACTGAAGTATAATATGTAGACACATTTTCAAGTCAATTGATCCCGTGACAGTTTCACAGAAAATTCAACACCCCATTTCATCCTCTTAGGGGTGGAATAACAAAAAACCGTTTCATAGTGGATACCAACTCTCCACAAAGAGTACATTCTCCAAATTTCATGTCTCTAGGGCCAGCAGTTTGGGCTGTGCGTTGATGTATCAGTCAGCCAGGCAGGACATTGAATTTTAAATTGGGGGATGATTTTGGAAAAACTGTGATACACGTATCTCGTCATTTTAACTGAAGTATAATATGTAGACACATTTTCAAGTCAATCGATCCCGTGACAGTTTCACAGAAAATTCAACACCCGATTTCACCCTCTTAGGGGTGGAATTTCAAAAAACCCTTTCTTAGTGGATACCTACTGTCCACAAAGAGTAAATTCTCCAAATTTCATGTCTCTAGGGCCAGCGGATTGGGCTGTGCGTTGATGTATCAGTCATATTGACATTGAATTTTAAATTGGGGGAGGATTTTGGAAAATCATCATTCAATCATCATTTTAACTGAAATATATGTAGATACATTTTCAAGTCAATCGACTCAGAGAATAAAAAGTTTCATAGAAAATTCAACACCCCATTTCACCCTCTTAGGGGTGGAATTTCGAAAAACCCTTTCTTAGTGGATACCTACTCTTTACAAAGAGTACACTGTCCAAATTTCATGTCTCTAGGACCAGTGGTTTGGGCTGTGCGTTGATATATAAGTCAGTCAGTCAGTCAGTCAGTCAGTCAGTCAGGACTTTGAATTTTATATGTATAGATTATGTTTATACTAAGCAACAAATACATGTACCCATTTGTATACCCTACAGTACACAGTATCTGGAGGTCACAGTCACCCCATATGACCCAGTTTCCCATAAAAACAAAGTATGTCCGGATTCCCGTCGTGGTCGTTGCCAATCACGCGGCGACTCCCAATTTAACTTTTAATGAATACTGTCCCGCTCGCCGTGCCCGCTCCCGCTTCCGTGCCCGCTCCCGCTTCCGTGCCCGCTCCCGCTTCCGTGCCCGCTCCGTTTGACGCTGTCGCTGCTTGCTTTGCCCTGATTTGAATTTAATTGTATATGTAAAAGTGGACGTTTTGTTTACTGGCGGATATTGATTGTGAAAGGGTGTTTTTTAGAAGGTTTTAATCGGTTATATGATGACCTATGGTCGAGGGTGGTTAAGGCTATACAGTGCGTTTCTGTGTTAGCTATTTTTAAACCAGTGCAGCGTGGAGCTCCTAGGAACCATGATAAACGATAGGTCTTCAGGTACTGCTTAGTGCAGTCTTTTATAATATAGTGGTGTATCTTTTGTTTGATAAGACATCCAGTACTTAATACAAATACGACGTGATTTACTACAACAGGAACTTACATATTACATAAAATTAGTACTTCAACTCCAATCAAATTCGGCTGACCCTATTTATTTAAGCAGCCTAAACACGCAACCGCCAAATAATCCTCTAGATTCCAGATTTACCTTAATCTAGATGACTGAGTCGTTTGCGCAGTTCTGGCACTTTGTTTGGCTATGACTTAGTCGGGCAGATCTGTGATAAGATCCGTATCTGCCTGATTGAATGTTTGTTAGGTCGTCCATTTGAGTAGTTTACATTTTGATGATGATGTTGAAGGTTGATCTGATGTATTCATTGATGCCCAGATCAATGATGTTTTTTTTCTCTGACGTCTGGAAAAAATTCCGGACTTTTTCTTTTCAATTGTGTTGTACAATTTTATTTAACTAATATTTATTTTAATTTTATTTTAGTATCAACTGTTTGTTATTTTCTCATTCTTGCAAAATTCCGGACGTTTTATAGTTCCCCCTGCATTCCGGACACTGAGCTCTATCGGACGTATGGCAACCCTAATTTTGTGCATCATTTTTCATCTATTAAAATTGAGAGTTTTTAAAAATACCTGTATTCAGTTGCATCCGGTTAGACTGGAAGCCGACCATAACATAGTAAGGGAAAAGGCTAGACAGATGATGATGGCAATTGAGAGTTTTGATCTAGTAAAGCATGATTGTGTCGTAATTATCAAGTTTTAATAATGACTTTGGATATAATTGTCCGAGATTATTATTGTGACTATTACATTGATTACCTTTCTTCTTCTTATTCAACGTTTGGCCACTTAATGCTGAGTAGATCTCCTCCAAATCTCGATTACGTTTAAATATTTATTTTTAACATTTATTCGTCTCCTTTAATTAGTTAAACGACTAAAAAAGGCAGAAGTTTTTAAAATGAGTATCTCAGTTATGCATATACAATTGTTCCTCCGTTACACTTCGCTGCACATAATCCCTACCCAAATCCAGCCCGGCACTGCCAGGTCTCTGCTTCAACTGGCTAAATTAGTTGTTAATAGGGTTGCCAACCCTGTTTGTTGATAAGGAACTTACCAAGTTATCAAGATATTGATTTGATATAATACCCAGAGGTATTCAGAGGGAATTATGTTTCATTCGTAGATCTGCTAATTGGCCCCGCAGTAGATATTGTTGGTGGTAATTTGGATTGAGTTTCGTTTTTGTTATGTAAATAAATGCGGTAGCTTTGATGATAATTGACCCACTAGACAGATATTTGGTTTCTGGTTCAATGTTTATCATTATGTTTTCTAGGAAACCAACCTCGACATAGTTGGGAGAAATCCCTGCTTAGGAAACCAGGCCTTGAAATTGCCAAGATGACGTGAGTGAGCGTAATCAGCAGGGATCGGAGTAGGTAGACTTTATTTGCCTAAACTTCAAGGAAGTTCTCTTCCTCTAATTTAACAGCTTTATTTCGGAACCTAAAAATCATTCCAGAATGTTATGGGGAGGTGTTATACACGTGTTTCTTACTTCCTTGATCCTTTCTTGTTCTTTTAATCAGTGCCAAAAATAATCCTTTGTAATTGTTGTTTGTCCACGTTGGTCTAGTGACTAGACCAACGTAAACCACTAGCTTCTAGTGGTTTGTAAACGGTATTACTCACCGTGATATTTAAAACTTTAACTTCCAGATCACACAAAGTGTTGCTGGATTTTTCCATCAGCCATCTCTCAGTAGCAGCCCAGATTTGTACCCGGTCGATGGCAATAGGCTTGCTCCCTATGACATGAGACTTAAACGGAACTAGCGAAATGTCACATAATCATCGAGCCTCCTGATACTGTTTTCATGGTGATCATCAGAAGAGAAGCAATGAAATGTTTTCTGCACCTTAAAAATATGAAAACTCCCAAGAGGTCCATCACAAAACAACCTAAACCACTACCGGCAAACCAAGTTAAAAAAGAAAAAAATAATAATTACTCCCCTCCGAAAGCACGTACAATATTTAAGTGTACATATAAAGTTCCATGATAAGTGTGGGGCCATAAAGTAGGCGTGTATAGTCCAGTCACGTGGCAGCGACCGCCTGTGTTTATAGGCGCCAGTAATGACTGGATAAAACCGGAATGGGCTGGTTTATTATAGCTGTTTTGGGTGCTAGTGCGGTGGTTCAGAAGGCACATTATACTGGAGTAAAAGATATAAGTTGAGATAGTCAGCAGAACTGCGTGTTGTGCTATATTGGGAAAAAAGTACCTAAAGCCTTTCTTTCTTAAACACTTTAATACTCCTGATTGATTTTGATGATTTTGAATTCTTGGGCTTTACAATATTATGATTTTGGCAATATAAACTTATTTTATTGTTTTATGTGTACTAGCATGAGCATGAACATACATCATGTATCGGAACGGTGTGGTTATAATTAAAGAGTGTAATAAATTTCACTGATTTCACTGCCTCGTTGGTCTAGTGGACGCAACGCGACTGCTGAGCATGAGGTCCTGGGTTCGATTTCGAGGTCGGGCAAAGTGTCATTCGGTTTTTCCACCAGGAATTTCTCAGTAGCAGGCACGGAGTCTAGATAGGAGGCGAGCCTATTGCCCGGGTGATGGCAATAGGCTCGCCTCCTATTACATGGGACTTAAACATAACTGAAATGTCCACCTCTGCTTAAATGCTACCTATTTACTTATAATATTCACATCTTACCTACTTATTTGTAAGTGAGTTTCTCAAGCTTTTTGTAAGAAAAAGATCTTCTGGCCCAACTGTTTAGTGAAGCGAGTTCGTGTAGCGATATTTGCTCTAAGAGCATTAGAAGTATTAACGTAACATATAAACTTCGTTAAATATGAACTCACATACACGCTACTTACATCGTTTTAGTGCTGATCAACCTATTGCAGTTTGCTGTTAAGTATACTTCTTAAAAGATATATTATAACATCTTTCGTAAAAGATATGCCTTCAAATGACCGATATTGTTGAGTCTAAGGTGGAATTGCTTGAATACATTTGAAGCGGAATATCTTCCTCACATATGCATATAATACAGCACGTAGGTATTTGATATTATTGAGTTCTAACTAACTTTTTATATGTAACCACTATTTATTGATATTTCAACAGATTTTATATAAAAGGAACCGAGTTTTTGAAATACATTCATTCCATACTCAACCCTGAGTTGCGTCTTATTTTTATACGCGGCGTATCCAACACCTACCTTTAAGAAAATGAACTAATCACTATAAAATGAAGAGTTAATTCTTATTAGTAGAAGCTAAAACTATATTATGGGTTACCATAATAGCAAGGAAGTAGCCATACTTTCGCAAAATGATTTTATAAAATTTTAAGACGATCAAATATGGACCTTCTTGTTTATACCAGTGCATATACACTGAAAAAAAGTCGGGATAGATTTCTATTTCCCCTTGACTGCCTACCTCGTGTCTTGATAGCCCAGAGGTTAAGGTTCCTCCTCAAAAGGTTGTGGGCTCAAATCCGGACAAATAGCAATGTGACTTTTTCAATTAACTTGTATTTTCTAAGTTATCTTGGACTTTACTAGCATCGGTGAAGGGAAACATGGTGAGGAAAACAGGAATGCCTGTCTTGTATGAGATAAGGCATTTGCCTTGCATTGGGACATTAACTGTCTGGCATTATTTCATGCCTATCTATTTAGGAATACCGTGAGAGCTATATTTAAATAAATACTGAAATAATTTTATTTCTATAACCTTTTATGTAAAAGACACTGGCACTGAATCTCAATACAATATATTTCAGTTGGCACCACCTAACGTATCCCACGCTGTACGCACAATGCTGCCAACATACATATTTATGTTGCGCGACAGGAAAAAGCCATTGCTCACTTCCGTTTGTCTAATGATGTTTGTTTTATTTTATTTTCGTAAACAAATGGAGGTAAATCGTTACATGTTATTGCTTCTAGCTTTAGCTTTATGTTTGAGGCTATTATTCAGGACAGGTCAGCAGAGTTTTACTTTTAGGTTTATAGATGGCTATAAGAGTATAGGAAAAAGACCAAAGAAACGATGGATGGACTGTGTGAAGGACCGTATGGCTAGAAAGCAAGTGGCTGCTAAGATGACGCGTTATAGAGAAGTATGGCAGAAGGAGACATGCTGCGAGGACCACGAATAAAGTGCGTTATCCCACTTTATTCGTGAGGCAAGGGAATGATGACGATGAGTTTGGAATTTAGATAGAATTATGCTCGATTACATCAAAACCATAAATACTTTTTCCTGTATGTATGTATGTTAGATTACTGTACAATCATATATTATATCTTAATTTACTTTATAGATTTTTGTTTCTCCTATCGTTGTATGATGGTCCCTTACTGAGAGAATTGAGAGCCTGTAATGTAACAATCTAACTTTCGATTTTGTACAGAAATAAGTGAATTGGAACTGTTACGGCACAGGCGCAAGCTCCCGGTGAGGGAGCGTCTTTATTATATTATTTTGACGGCTCCTGAAACTCTTTCTATTCTGTAAAGTATCAGTCAAACCGACACAGAATAATTTTATTGCGGACGCAGCTCCAGACATGGACACCGACAGATACCTGCGCCGCCTAACTTCACAAATAGTTAAGCGGCCCGTCTTTTCAGCTCCTAATCTCAAAATAACCAGTACTGAGCCTCGTCCACTGAACTCCCCAAACACCTGGCATAAAGTTTAAGCCCCAGTTCATTGACCTGACAAGTGAATGACCTTACAGCCGCTTTCAGGAAAGGTCACTGTATGGAATTAGATTTTCCGGCCAGTGATAAGGCAGCGTAGAACCATAGCCTTATCGCCACAAAATATGAATAAATTAAGTAGCCACAAGCTACTTAGCATAATCTACCTAAGTGTGGTCTAACCGGCCGGACCGGACTCTGGAGACTAGACTGTGACACATAGGTAATGTAAATAAAAAAATATGTAAAGAAATATTTGTACACTGACAAGTTAATAAGAACTATACTGTCACTTACGGGATATCTTCCGTGATTGTTCATTATTTTGAGCTCCCGATATTTCGGCGCTGTTGCAAGCGCCATGATCGCGGGTTGAAACAGTGTTTGAAGTTATTAAGATAATAAAATATTTTTCAATTAATTGGCGTTTTTTTTAAATCCCAGAATCGTTCAAAATTATAGCGACCGAAAGGTTAAAAAGAGGGATGAAGGTAAGTAACTATGTTTATTCGGTACGTTCCCGTCAACGATATCCACGCGGGCGAAGACGCAGGCAAAAGCTAGTTTCATACAAAGATCAATCACTTCAAGGTGGTATGAGCAGAATAATACTTATACAAATAATAGAATAATAAAATCACAAAAAGTGGTGCCCTTGTCTTACCGAAGTCGAAGGTGTGAAGGTCAGTTTATTTGATGTTGTGAATAAATAATCATGTCAGCTGGCTATATCTCGGTGGGAACATTGTCAGCTGATGCTCTGAAGGGTGTAAAGCAGGAGCCAGACAGGAGCATCTATCGCCTATTTAAATGCACTAGCTGACGAGTTTTCCCCGGCATGTTGCTACCTGATTTTTTTATTATGTATAAGATCATATTAACTATCAGCTTATAAATTTGTATCCGGGAGGAAATGACTTTCAACACCGAAATGTAATTACATTCGTGTATTCTAAGACCAAGTCGTTTGTAACTAGGTATCCCTAGGTGTCTATCGTACTAACAACTATGTATATTTAATGAAAGAGTTGAAATCACGGAAGATATCCCGTAAGTGACAGTTTTGTATGTTCTACTTATTGTCAATAAATATTTCTTCGCAAAATTGCCAAAATAGTCACAAATACTATGTCTTAGCTACAAAAGTAGAGATTAACAACAAACCTACCGGAAATTGAGTCCTTAGTTTTTTTCCAGAACACGTCTTGAACGACCCAAAAACAATCTAGAGATAATTGTTATTCCATCCAGTCTTAAAATCACGTTCAAGGCTGCGAAAACACAGGAAATTGGCTTTAACAGAAAAATATTAGACATTTGTGGAAACCTCCTGAAATTTTGTCTAGCCTTGGATAATCCTGTAATATCGTGATGGAATATTCCAGAGAAACTATATTTTTTCTATACTTTTACCTATTGTGTGTCGATATCAACACGTTAACAAGTTCCGAGACCTTTGATATATGATTTTCATTCGAATTTCTTTTACGTGAATTTAATTTTAAATTCTAAATAGCTACTGCCAGATTTCCTTGAATTGTCATCCAAGAAATTTTGTTCTATGAAAACCATCAATATCATGTCATGCAAAGAAACCTTCCTTAAGCATAAATATTCCCCTCTTTCTTTCCATAAAAGACGAAAAAAAAACAAATGACAGTAAACTGTTTTCGCCGACCAAGCTATCTTCCCGAGACTGGACCAAGCAAGTGAATTACATCAACGGACAGTGAAAAAGCTGCGGCATCAATCACACCGAACACATACGTCATCCCGCGGTCACCCACAATACACGTTTATGAGCTTCCGTAAAAAATCACGCGAAATAAAGTGTATTGAAAAATATTGCCGGCGTCTCTGGATTTCGTGGAATCAATTTTGTACGGTGTAATGGAAGGCAGGATTTGTTATGTTCTGTGGAACTGGTTTTTTTGTGGATTTTCTACAGATTTATGAAGGGCGTAAGTTTTGACGTCAGAGCTTAACTTAGGGTTAGAGTTATTATTTAGGTTACGAAATCTTACTATTCGGGTATATTGTTTTATTAAGACACTGTTTACATTCAAATTGTGCCTCGAAGACTAAATCGCAGTAGCTGCTATTGTTTGCGCTACGTATATTTATTACGGTGAGAACTTGGGAACTCGGTGATTTCTTTTTTTTTTGTTTTGTCTTGTGTGGGTCTAGTAAATACTTTTTCTTTCTTTCTTTCTAACTTTTCGAGGGAATCGGATGTTTGAAGTCGCTTTGACTTATTATCGGACGAAAGGTAAAAAGGAGACATTTCGCTAAACAAAACGTTACTTATAAGCGGGGGTCAGCGGCGAGGTATTTTGGTATTTCTACAAAATATGTCCCCGGCAATTCGTAAATTTTCCAAACAAAAAAAAAAACAATTTAATAATTGAAATTAAAGACGAGCAAGAAACTCAAATAAAAGTTATGACTTGGTAATTGTCAGAACTGAAACCTAGACCAAGAATAGATCTTTTCCTGGTCGCATTTGTGGTAATTGCCAGGAAGATAGGCAGCATCCTCTACTATTTGAATCGTTCAACCTAGAACTGTGGCTAATTTTGGTTCTTGCAAAGTAAAGACTCGAGTGGTCGCCATTCAGAATTACGGGATGTCATTATTCATTTTGATAATCTTGTTACTTCAATACTTAGTTTTTTTTAATTTCTTGTCGTGGAAATTAAAATGTAGCAAACCTTCTCGGTCATGGTTCACTACCGACTTGGTGGTTATAACTTCAGAAAAAGAACTTGGACCTGTCTTATTCAGGAGAACCACTTTCAGTATCAATTCAACTGCCTCACACGTAGGGTTCTAGCTATAGACCGACCGCTTTAATGACTCCTCGAGAAAATATCAATTTAAATGGAATATTCTGATGATTGATCACGTATTGGTTCAATTAGTATCGTAATACCTACGTGGAATATGGTTATTTAAAGCAAATAACCTGTGGGATATTGTTAGGACTTTGTGGACGCTTAATGTGCCTTTGATGGGGCAAGGCGAAGGACTCATTAAAGCGGTCGGTCTATATTGTCAAGGATTTCGATGATAGGGCCTCATGAAGACTATCAATATAATGCAACGTCCATATCTCGACCACAGTCTTGTGTGCTTCAACTACTATTCGCAGCGGTACCTACAACGCCAGATGTGAGTTACGCTTTATATCTAACGTCACAAAAAATCTAGCAACATCGTCCATTCATAAGCATCGCGCAAGGAGCTATCCTCGCGTTTAACATAATACTCATACGCAAAACCTCGACAACAACCGTCGGGAGGGCACAGCACTCGTGCGGTCGAAGGATTCTCAATCTACCCTGTTTTTAAATTAATCCTTGTATTATTTAACCTGGTACTGATACTGTTAGCCTGCGTCATCCCACTGCTGGGCAAAGGCCTTTCCCCATGACTTTCAGTGTTTCGATCCAGGGCTAATGTGGTGTGTGTGTGTGGTCGTTGGTTTTGTCCAGCTCGTCCCGCCACCTTCTAAGAGGTTTGCCGCGACGCCTTCTTGCTGTGTCAGAAAGTGTGGGCTCCAGAAAGTGATAATTTTGGCCCACAGCTCATTGAGCATGCGGCAGACTGGCCAGCGGCTTTTTGAGCAATGTCAGTAATTTGTGTTTTGGAACGCAGTGTGGTGTTGCGTACATGGTCGGTTAGTTTGACGCCTAGAATGTTGCGCTCCATTGCATGTTGGCAGACCTTGAGTTTGGACTTTAGAATGTTTGTCAAAGACCAAGTCCATGATTTTTTGCTTTAGTGACAAAGGAAGGTTTCCCTTCTTAAGCTCCTTCATTCATTATCTAACCTTACTTACTATTATAAATGTTTGTGAGGATGGGTGGATGGACAGATGTTTGTTACTCCTTCACGCAAAAAACTACTGAACGGATTTGAATGAAAGGCACACAGATACTTAACCTGGATTAATACATAATATTTCTATATATGGTACGAGCCCGTGGAACAATTACCGTAAGCTACAGTAGCTCTATAAACTCATTACACGTAAAAAAGGCGCAATTTCGTTGTACCTAGATTGCTAGGTTGGCAAATAAAAGGACACAAAGAATCTCTCAAAAGCACACTTTCAGACTTCAAACTTATGAAATAATTGTTTGGAAAGCCAACAAAAACATGTTATTGAAGTGACTCAGAGCTTGCAAGAACTTGTGACAGCTAAAATACTTAGCACTCGACAACGTCCCGACTTGCAGGAAGTCTGCAAGTTGCGACTACTTGCATTCTTTCATTGTGTTTCTTTGGAAACTGTTGGTTGCCTTTGTTCATTAAGTTATTTTCAGTGATTTTTCGGGTCGACTAGCTTTTATACAATTTTCTGGTATAAAATGATTCCACTGAAGTTTATTATTGACTCAAACTTCTGCCCGTTTTTACTAAATGAATGCTTAAATAAAGGCATGCTATAGATGTATCAATACTTCACTAACTAATTGCTGAAAGTTGAAAATCCAACATCACACCTGTAATTCCCGAAGGGTTAGGCAGAGGTGTACCTAATAGTACACCCACATTTCGCCAGTTATGTTTAAGTCGCATGTATTAGAGGGCGAGCCCATTACCATCAACCGGGCTCAAATCCAGACATACTTACGTAGCTGCTACTGCAGAAATTCCTGACGGAAAAATCCAATAACACACACACTTTTAACTTACATAATTATGTGTCACTGAATCTTGAAAACGGGCATTGAACTGACCTTTACCAATCTGCTATATTTGTGGGTTCCTGAAAATCATGATTGATATAAAATGTTAGTTAAATAAATAAACAAAAATCATTGTTTTAATTGGCAATTGAACAACTCCGGTTTTTCCCTGAAGTATTCATATATTGTGTTATACATGGAACTACTATTAAGGTGCTCCCTCACCGGCAGCATTCGCGTGTAATGTAACGTTACAGAGTCGAGCATTACATCAGTGAAGGAGGAGAACCGAGCATTACAATGCGCACCTTGTAATGATACAATGTGTAATATTTTGATACAACTTGTAACATCAATGCGCTTTTTTTGTTGCGTTTTGCCGGCCGCCGCGGATTACCTCCCCCCGTCCGCAATAAAAAATAATTCAATAATTCATGGCATCAATATCGTTTCTTTTCTTTTCTTTTACGTAAATAACAATGTCGAGCGCCTTAAAAGGAATAACCTTTTTCAAGGATTCAGACAAGTATTTTAAACAACCAATAACATTGGAACACTCAATAACCCAGAACATCATCTACAGCATACAGTTGCCTTTAATCCAATTTATTTCCGGTCACCAGCATCTCTCCGTCTTCCATACTTCTCTATTATACGACAGATCGTTATTCTAGAATTCACAAAACATCTCAGGACAGAATCGACAATTCCAATGCACTTCTCAGTTCACAACCAAACCGAAACAATTTTCAATAAATTGCTGCTTGAAATCAGAGACGAGCTCTGCAACTCAGCAACTGCAACTGCTAACTTTCCCAACTGTTTTTCAAGTCAATCAGCCAGCTTGCTAATAGCCTGTACAAGTACTTAGTTGCTGGTTATTTTTGCATAAGTGGTGCTGCGTTTATTCCGGGACATCGGAGGACATAATTTCGCATTGAAAATGTAAATTCCCCAGAACTTCTGAGTACTTAAAGTTCCAGACGAGGACGGGTTAGGCTGGGAGTTGGGGACAAGGAATAATTTTCATCTAATTATGGTATTCTGTAGTGGTTTGGGTTAAAGGGGGAGTACAGTGCAGGTGTCCTTTTCCCAAGCCTTTTTCACAAGCACATTGCAAAACACACAAAATACACTTGGCTACAATTTTAACAGATTTTTTAAATCTTTTCTTTCAGAAGAAGAAAAGCAGTTTTAAGCTTTATGTGAAAAACTTATACTGTCACTTACGAGATATCTTCCGTGATACCATCCAATCCCGTGGTTCCGTCTCCGTGGTTCCGTTAGCCAAAGTAGTCATCAGTTTAATGAATTTAGTAGCATTAACAGTAATTGTTAAATGACCAGTAGTTTCTAAAACACTAAACAAATATGAAGAGCAACATCACGCCTGTAATCACCAAAGAGTAAGGTAGAGGTGTACTTATAGACATACCACCAGTTATTTTTTAAGTCCCGTGTAACAGGAGGACGAACACAATAAAACATCTTCTACTTACAAAGCTACACTATTTTCAAGTGAAACGTACTCAACAACCACTTTTCCACAAGCTTCATGTAAGAACGTTAAAATAAAATTCAAAGTCTCTCCCTACTCCCGGTTTAAACAAGAATTCGTGTGGACTAAAATTCTCCGCTCCTTGTTTACCGCTCCACAACTCAGCTCACTCCTATCTTATAATAATTTGTCTGAACAAAATGTACTGGAACCTTGTTAACGTCAAATTAATTACACAATGTTGATAACTACCGCTGTAGTCTGCAAAGCCTTCCCGAGGGTGTCGTAGGGGGATTAGGGGATTACCAAGATGGGTTCAAGCAGGCCTATGCTAATAGAATCATATTGAGTTTCTAACGCACTTAGAGTGTAGTTTTGGCTAAACTGTCTGGATTACTGGAGAACATATACACTGTTAGTAGACGCGTCACGCCATATTCTGTTGTCCTTATTTTAAATCATGGACTTAAAACTATATAAGCCACTTATCATGTGCCTGACTAGCCTAACTATGTTGGAGTTGGGTTTCAGTCTAACCAGATACGGCTAGACGCCTGTATTTCACATGGCACTACTGTCTATCTGACCTGAACAATCCAGTTACCGGAAGATACCCTTGGTAACACACACAGTTTAAAATCTATAGAATTTTAAACTCTACTGCAAACATACGTCATTTATTTAACTAAAGCTGACCAATTTTAACCCTCAACCAAATCTAAAATCCTCCTTTCGGATATCCAATCAGGAAAAAGTGTTATTCAATAACATACAACCGACCGGTATTGAAACCCCGCCACAGCGATCTCTGATATATTGAAATGGAATAAATTGAAACATAATTATTTTCCGGATTATGTAACGGTTTGTTTAACTTTGTTACGTTTCGGTTACCGAAATTGGAAATGATTAAAGTTGGTAAAAAAATATGATTGGAATATTCAATTCAGGAGTACAGTAAATTGGTAAGGGTTCAACAAAATCGTGAAAAAAAACAACAACAGAAAACTGTTGCTCACATTGTTGCATGTTTGTAATTTTCTGTGATCCGTTATGATGTATGCTTCAAAACGGTCAAGGAAAGCATCGTGAGGAAACATTCACCAACCCGCACTGTGCCGGTAGGTGGAGTTACGGTCAACTCCCTTTCACTGAGATGTTACTGTGAATACCAGCATTAGATAGGATTTGTCCTAGAGGTAATATTCTCAGTCAAGTCAGCCAACCAGCAAATAATAGTTTATTCTTTGTGATAGAACAGAAAAAAAAAACTGGACAATTTCCAAAAATATTTTCTCTCCAGAGGCCATTTTGTGCCATCGAACCATCAACCTCAGTGAAACTCAATAAAAATATCTCCGTACAAAGAAACAACCTCCCAAAGATAAAGTAAAGCAAGTAAATATATTTCTTTCATCCTCACATTAGAATAGAAATAACGTACCATTTCATTGGAAAATTCACATTTCAGAAATATATGGCGAAGCTTTCTCGCGCCAAAAATATTGCTTGCTATGAAGCACCAACTGTGATTTATAGGGAATCGGTCTTTGTGTTACACTAGTGCTGGCCTGCGGCTTTGTGTGCGCTTTTCGATTTATATTCTGCAGTTTTCAGATGATGTAGTTTGTAGCGAATTTTTAAAAGACCAAGCTGCTCGTTGGTGTTCGCGAGTTACAGTAGGTACCGGTTCGTAATTGTGGGTCATCGATTTTTTGAAAATGTTTAGCTCTTCCTGGTATTTCTCAAGTTCAACGAGTCGTGCTTTCGTCTGGATATAGTTAGTTTGTTATTAGCCAGGAAGTGGAGTACAGGGTATTGTGGCACAGTTTAGGAGGTATATTTCCAGCAGCGGATTGCGATAGGCTAAGTTGAGTTAAAGCTAAACCTGCACGTTATACGGACTCAATTCTTAACGTTAATCGTAAATAGCATCGCCTGGGTTGACACAATCATGATTGCCTTTTGTTTGAGTAACATACAAACAATACCAAAGCTATTTATTTTTTCTATTCATCAACATTAATTGCATTTTTACATAGTCGAGCAGATGAACTTTTTAAAGAAATGAAGCAATGTATAACGGATTATCCCCAAAATCCCTCGGATTATGACAGAAGTGTGTTACACAGTTTGTACACACTGTTATACAGTGCGTACACGGCCATTCTTCTTTCCTTCTTGCCATTTGAGTCCAGTTCTCACAATCCACATAAAATATCTGTAAATAATAATTGATCTTTAATGATACACACAAACACACACTCCTTTTAATTAAAGCATTCATACTGTATTCCAGCTGCGCGTATTTTTGTAGTTCTGATGTGTTTCAGTGCATTTGTAAGGACAAGTACCATTATCGACATGTGTTGTTAAAGTAAAGGTTTTCTCTTTATTTTATTTCGTCTGGAGGTCAATGAATGAGCCTTTTAATGTTATTGTAGACGCGTGGATAAGCAAAAAAGAAACAAACGAAAGTACTAAAAGTTCAACGGCCTTTCAGAGGCCCATTCTACTGCTCCTTGATTCACTATTTATCCACATTGCAAAAAATAACATAACATCAAGCCTGTGATGATGTCGGGTGAGAGTACAACCACATTTAAAGTTATATTTAAGTCCTATGTAATTGGGGGTGAGCCTATGTCCATCAACGTGGCACAATTCCAGACTCCATGACTGTTTTTGAGAAAAACCTTATTTCACTTTTCCCGACTTGAGAATTGAACCCAGGATCTTATGCACAGCAGTCGCGTTCGCCAACCAACCGACCGCAGACCAACGAGGCATAATCAGTACTTTGATTACCTCTATATTGATCCAAAATTCCTCTCACACAACCCAAAAAAACTATCTCCATCTGATCCACAACAGAGTTCTAAGCTAACCAAACTAAACAGCCTATTAATCGCGGCGCTACTTCCACTAGATTGCACGCTACAGGGTGTAAACAAAGTCATTTGTTTCTCGCCCGCTCTGATTGCGTAATTAGGACACATGGTAGCCGATGGGATCAAGATTGCGTACCGTACGGATTCGCCGTTCATTTCTATGCCTATGTTTACGTGAAGGGCAGAGTGATGGTGTAATGGATCGATTGTGATACAGATTTGATACCGGTATTCAAGTTAACTTTGTCATTATTAACTTCTTTAGGTAGCTGTGTGTGTGATATTTGAAACAGTAACCTGAGAAATTTATTTTCCGCCACAAAAAAACAAAAAGGACAAACATTATTAAAACGGTTTCGGGATCTCTTACAGACATCCTTATTATTATAACATTAAAGATAAACAAAGTTAGTTTCCATCACAACAACCAGTTCAATATTGCGAAACACACTTTCACAATCTGAAGGATTTTAATAAAGACTCTTTCTTTCATAAAACGCACCTCTGCTAACCCTTTGGGAAAAATAGGCGTGATAATTTAAGAGTAGAGGAAGACCAAAGAAACGAATGATGGACTATGTTAACGACGATATGGCTAGAAAGGAGGTGTCTGCTGAGATGACGAGTATTTGAGAAGTATGGAAGAAGACGACACGCTGCGTCGACCCGACATAAATTGGGATAAGGGCAGGAGAATGATTTTGTGTTTCAGAGTTACCGTAATCAGTCTTTAATGTTCCCATGGTAGGGACGAGACCTTTCTCCCTGTGAGAGGTACTGAGACGTTATCTATCACGGACCCAGTGCAGGTTGATCGATGTTAGACACATGTCTTCTTCGGTTCTAGAAAATGCTGGTGTCCTCACGATGATAACGAGGGTTCTCCTTCTTCTTATTCCTCTACAATTACTGAAGGTTGGCCATTTCAGAACATTATGGTTGTCCTTTGTGAGGCGGAACATTTCAGCACCACATTCAAGGGTAGCTACAAAAATATTTAAAAATGTTTAATGTAACTAGTAGCACATCGGTCATCTGCTACGGCGTAGCAGGCGTACTACGAAGGGCGTAGCAGGTGTAGGTACTTCGAAGGTCGTAGCAGGCGTACTACGAAGGGCGTAGCAGATGAACTACGAAGGGCGTAGCCGGCGTACTACGAGGAGCGTAGCAGGCGTACTACGAAGGGCTTAGCTAGCATACTTCGAAACATGCAAGCTGTTATTGAAACTATAGTTACGGTTAAACCGGTACGGTTAAATTGCGGATTCTTAACTCTGACAGTTGTCTGTCAGTTACCTTGACTGCACCATAATTACGTGCAGAGTACGAGCAGTAATGTTTTCTTATTAATAACAACACTTTTATTTCCACAAAGAAAAGTAAAGCTTTTAAAGTAATTTCCATCTAAAAATAATACGTAACGGTGTCCTTCCCACCAATTCATATTGCGCCCACAATGTTCGTACCTGTAAAGAATTTCCTTTCTCTTTTTATTTTAATTTAAAAGAGGCTTGAAGGGATATAATCTTGCCAGTCCGGGGAAATTGATTTTGGGCGTACGTTCGCAATATTGTTATATTAAAATATAAAAAATGTCCTTGTTGTATATTCTGGAGGGATTTCAGGGGGAATGGGGAATAGTTGGGTATTATAAATAATGTGTTTGTTGCTTTGGTGGGTCTGTTGATATAATCATGAAAAAAATCCTTACATTGATTAAGAAATTAGTCATTTTCTTTCATCGGTACTGAGAAAAGATTATAATCTAGACACACTTGTGAAGTCCTTTTTAAATGCTCAGTTTATTAACTGTATTTAAGCCACCTATGTATCATAATTTCTTGATTGTAATACTCACCCTACGGAATGGCATAGCATCTAAAATGCGAAGACATGTGACATCTACCAAACCGCCCTGAGCCCATGTGGAGTAATAACGGCCTAGGAAGTGGCTCGTCATGCACCACGCAACCTTAGGGCTAATGGTACTAAACACTACCCATAAAATCAAATAGTACAAAAAAGAGGGGAAAAAGAATATTCCAAACAATGGCTATTAAGCCAAAAGCTTGTCTATAGCCGCCAAATAATTTAACCCCTTTTTTCCTGACCGTGAAGGTCGGGTAAGATATTCGAGAAAATATTATTTCTTCCTCCCTAAAGAGAAGTGTAAGAAATACTTACCCTCACGTTATTTATAATGTTCGCGAACTACCCTCGGTATCCGTGCCATATTTTTATTTGTACTTAAATCAAACGGGGTAGGAGAGGGATATTATTTTCTTATTTGTAGTAATATGTTTTAGGTAACTCGCGTTTATGGGCTGACTTAAATTCCGTATATTTATTAAAAAAGTCTAATAACGTTCCCACTGCTGGGACACAAGCCTCCTCCCCTGAGTGTTGGGTTTACATCACCATCCATTCCCATGATCATCGTGGGACATGTCATAGCTCTTAGAAATGTTGCGATTGTAGGACTTGCAGATTTCCTAAAATATTGGACAAGAGAGATATCATTTGCCTTCGGGAGATGAGTTCTTTTGATTCTAACTCAATTCAATTATCATCCCTTAATCCAAGGAAAGTCAACGAAAAAAATATATTCAAAGCCACTTTGTCCCCTTTATCCCTTACACAAGCCATCCCTACCCCCTACCCGTGAGATAAGTCGTAAATAACACCGCTTACGCTTTTCACTCCGAACGTGTAACATGTAGCAAACTTCTCAACTTTGACGACTGTAACATGTAACGTGACAAATTAAATTATTTCACGCGCTTTCGTTATGCATTGTATTGTTGACGACATGTTTAGACGACTGTATTTTTAATGAGGAACTTTTGCTTTCTGCAGGAGTTCAGTTGCTCAGTAAAATGTTCTGCCTTTTTGTTTTTCACTTACTGTAATAAAATATAGACTCGAATATAGATTGCCGTTGTACCCATAGTTTTGGTGTGCTATAAAGTATATTTTATGTAACACGTTACACTCGGCAGTCATGCTACCACTAGACCAGATAAATCAGCGACTGGTTATTGGGCTCGAAAAATAGTGAAAAGGTATGATATGATATTTGTGGAGCCAGCAAAGAAAGAGAGAGAAAATGGGCTTTCGTTTGAAAATTTAGTTGTTATATCTCAGGAACAAAGGGATATACAATTTCAAGAAGAAAGTCTTTAGTTCACACAAATTCAAATTCAAGACCACTTAAGATACCCATGAAGCTTAGACAGCAATCAATTTATAATCCAAAGAAAAATCATACCCGGAAGGGAAACACTGTCGCAACAATCATTTCATAATCAAATCCACTCTTGCATTTCATCCTCCGTTACCGAGCCCTCTCTCAGCCCTCAGTCCTTACGATGCCTCACGTCTGCATCATCAATCACTCCACTTATTAATACTCCTCACTTAATCATTTCAACCTCAACTGACCTAATTTTTACAAACCCATCTCCCTTCCCTTACTTAAGACAGTAACAATGCATTTATATTTCTGTTTGTTTTCAAATCTGAAGAGACCATTTTTTGGATGTTTGTGTTGGTAAATTGTGGTTTGATTTACATTCAATGTTTTTTTTCAACGGTGTAGCATATTATGAGTGGTTGTATAGGGAAAGACTTACCGTTTTTTTTTTATTTCGGCTGCTGTGTTGGTTGATTCATTTACTTCATTAGTTCACTGGTAGACTACCCATAGTTTAAACCATTGGGTCTAGATTTAAGATTCTTTTTTGGGATGAAGTATGGTCTCTTAAATAATGGTCTTGAATACACAAAAGCTCATGTCAAAAAAAAAAACATAATATCAAAATTGTTTTTTCTTTACAAGATTACAACAATTAGTTTGTGATTGGAACCTTCTTTTAAGCAAACAATGCCTGTATAAGAAGACTCCGCTCTTCCATAACAAAAGAATGGCAAATATTAATCACACGTTTAAAACATAGGTAAGCAGACAAGATTGGCATAAGTATAGTTTGTGAGTGATGGTAAGGATGGTTCTACAAATGCTTCCTGCATTTGTAGAACCATTTTGTGAAATTGAAATTGTTTACTTGATTGAATTGGTTAGTTTGTATCAAAAGAGTGTTTACCACGTACCAAAAGATCTAGCCCTTAATCATGAAACAATCCTTTATCTCCATTTACTTTTTCCACATAATTAACGTTGATATCATAAAACATAATAACTCTCGTTTGATGCTCCGCCACAGATGAGCTCGTGTTTAATTATCTCGCGTCACTTGTTTACTATGTTTACACGTCATGCGCACAATTTACAGCGCACAAAGCTGCTTGATAACTCGCTAAATAATACTCACAGAGTAGAGGTAGGGGTACACTGAGAGAAAAGTGTTATAAGAACTCATTTTATTCTTTGAGATAAAACATCAAGCATCTTCAGAGTCTAAATCTCTTCATGTGAGTGATTACATGTGTGTTGATTTACATGAATTACTCCCCCATGTTCATCTTCATAAATATAAGAACTGCATCCCAACAAACGAACTATAACTGATATGATCACCTGGGACATTGCCACCTATCAGAGAAGTGAAAACAAAAATGTAGCTACCATCATCGTTCTCCTGCTCTTATCCCAATTTATTTGAGGTCAGCATGTCGTCTTCCTCAATACTTCTCTATTATTCTCTCTTATTATTAAAAATGTAGAGATACGGGGTGGAAGGGACACCGACGCGAAAATGGTTGCCACATATTCAGTACATCATTCGAAGTCGGGACCAAATAGAAAATTTTAATTTCTCGTCGATGTCCTTTCGACCCCGTATTATATTCAATACAATTTTTAATCGACTTTGTTCAAAAAGGAGCAGGTTCTCAGTTCGGTGGTATTTTTTATGTTTGTTACCTCATAACTTCGTCATTTATGAACCGATTTGTAAAATGATTTTTATGTGAAAGGAGCAAAATCGGTTCAGTGATTTGTTATTTTTTTTCCTTTAATACTTATTTATTTCTTCTTGGGCTATGTTGATGACATGATGATCCTTTAATAACCTCTACTTACAATTTAAAAATTAATTCATGACAAGAATTTGTGAGGGTTATACTACAACTGAAAAGGGTAAAATAAAAAACTTTCTGCAAAAAAAACCGACTTCCAAGAAAACACTAAAAATGTCTAAAATAACTTTACTTTCGGAAGTCGGTGGCAAAAAAGTCAATGAAACAAACAAAGTCACCGATTTCCAAAAGAAAAGTTATTTTAGACATTTTTAGTGTTTTGTTGTTCAAAAAAAAGCACGATTTCATGAGTTATTTTTCGCTATTCTGGTAGTAGTGAGCGCTCTTGGATTTGCGCCTTCTCATGTCGGGCAAAATATTATTGTTTTTCCAAAACAAATTTTTCCGAAGCCTTATCTGCAGCTCTGCCCCCTGCGAGTAAAACCATGTTGTGTTTTAACTTTTTGTTACTTTTCGTCATTATTTGTACTCAGTGCGTCTCTGTGTTTACTCTGGTGTTTATCTGCGGTATCATTATTAGCCCTTTCGCCGCCTTTCATGTCGTAATGAAACGAGTTCATTGTTCATTACATATTTACGACTATTATACAAAAACCACCGACTTATGTACCTACTTACTTATTTAATTTCTAAAGGAGGTTTTATCGAGTAGTTCTTGTATGCTAGTAAATAATACGGTGAGGAAACTAATATATAGTAGTTAATAAGTGACACTTTTTCAATAATATTAAACTATTACGAGTATAGTACGGTGTTATACAGGTACGTAAATACTTGTACATACAACGTGAGATAATTTATGTGCATAGCTCAAACAAATTATGTGAGTTTAGAAGCAGCAATGTTGGGTTTAGATATTAGGATCGCCAAATATACAAATAAGCTTCCGCGGTTAGATTCTCACAAGTTAAACAGAAATAACTAAAACAATCAGATATTACAGGTTAAGAGATAAATCAGTAGATACTTGCTACTTTTATCAAATGATGATGTCACATTTTTTTCGAATTTATACTACACAAGCAAACAGAACCATTCAATAATTTCCTCCAGCGTAGCGCGTCGCATCCACAACAAGGAAAGAACCTATCCGAAGTCCGAGTTTTAATATACGAGAGCAGCTTGTGTTTACTCGAGAAAACTGATTACGTTTCAACGATAAGTACCATAAACAAAATCAGGCGATTTTAATATTTTACGGGCTAAAGTTTTCAGGCTTTTTTTCATCCCCTTTGAGGAAATAAGGAATAAAACGCAGCTGTCGTTCAGTTGCGCACACTTACCCTGTGGGGTGTAACTTTTTAATTACACCCCCTCCGACATTTTTACCCCTAAGGGATGTCTTGGATATTTCTAAAGTTGGACCCTTAAAAGTGTTTGATTTTATGGTTTGATGAAACGAAACTTGTTTTCTTTGGTGGTAGTTTCATATTTCCTGCTTATTTTTTCACAGTAAAGGTAAATTGATAAACTACCTATCTACTAAAACACTTCTTATTTTGATGACGTCCTGTAGAGATTCCGACAGTCGGTTTTGGGCCCGTTGCTTCTCATGGAAACCCGCTCCACTTACTAGATCCTGTGTCCATTTTATCCGGTTTTTACTTCATGTTGCAGTCAAACTATACAGGCATGCACAAACATATGTAGAAGAAAATTGTACAGTTATCCTTGCCTGTACATTCAACCTAGAGAATATCGAAATAGATAGTATTCCGCCTGCGCGGTGCGACTGCGCAGGCAGTTGCAAATGACCCAACCGACAGGCTTGTAGTTACGTGTGTGTATGGAAGTCGCTGTCACAACACGCGTGGTACTTTAGCGTCAAGCTCGTGGCTATGCGGTAAACCCGGCACAAATTAGTGTGACAACAATATTAGCAACAACACCAACTAATTACAAACAATTTGTTTCTCTTACTCAAATCAGCATGTCCAATGTCCGTCCAAAATCATGAATAAAGCGCACCAATATTTTCTAATAGCTGAACTGATTACCAATTAGTGTGGAGCCCGACCAATTCTCCTGGGAGGGGGTGAGAGGGGGTGTGGGGGATGACAGTGACAAACGACGGAAATATTTCACTGAGCCAGCCACCCGGGGACACTGTTGAGAGGATAATAGTAGTCACAGATGGAAGAATTGTGGGAGCCGGCGTGCATCTGGTGGGAGAAACTGTGGCGTGTGGAATGTGGGGAGGATAAATTGGGGTTAATAGTGTGGTGAGGTGTTTGTGAATCAACATTTATTATCCTATAGCTAAATAAATTCAACATAACAAAATTAAACATAGAGACATACATTAACTCATGTCTTTGTCCGTTGGAGGTAAGCCGAAACTACAGAACGCCACATGTTAAGATCCTTAGATGCTTCTTTTGCTTCCTCCACATTCAAACATACGAAATAACGTCGCGCCTGTAATACTTGAAAGGTTAGGCAGGGGAGTACCACCTATTTTTCACATTAATTACACGATATTTCGCCAAATATGTAAGTAAGTGTGACGTAGTAGGGAGCGAGCCTATTGCCATAAAATAGGGACACATACAGACTTTCGGTCCTATTGAAATAAATTAAGAAATTCCTGATGGGGAAAGCCCGACCTGTCATCAAACCTAAGACCTCTTGCTCATTATTAACGCGACTACAAAATCTACGAGGATATTAAAAAAACATCAATAGTTTAGAATAAAGAATAGGTAGCCAGACAAAACAATTTCATGTATCGTTGACAACACAGTGTTTTGTCCTCGAGACAGTTTTGTTACGGTTTGCGCACCGTCATTGTTTTAATGTTTGGTTAAATTGTTATGTCTACTGTCTTGTTTTGATTATGTTCGAGACCACAGATATAGATAGAATCTGTGTTTGTGACGTATCCATTAAAAAACATAATAATTATCATCATCAGCATACAGCAGTCAACTTTTGGACATAGGCCTCTCGAATTGCACGGCACTTAACACAATTCTCGGCAACTTTCATCCGGCTGCCACCAGCCACCCTGCGGAGACCGTCTCTCCACCCAACCTGAGGGCATCCCACCTTAAGCTTGGCTATTCGCGGTCTCCACTCTAATGGCATATCATTAGTTTTTTCAGTGGTTAATTTATATGGTTCACTTTTTCTTCATTTTTGTCCAATCATTTGACATTTTCACGATGAAACATCTGTAGACAAAATAAATTCACAAGTGAATCAATCTTTCGCTCGCCTACCAAATGAACAAAGAATGAAATTAAAGGACCGAATGAACGTTCACTCCTATGTAATTTTATCTGCGTCGTATGAACGTGGGATAAAACAAAAATGAACAGTCGATCGATGGAACCATTACTCGAGTGAACACGAGTCCATCATGTTTATACATTCTTTGCTGATGCAAGACTTTGGTTTTTACCCGTTTAAAACCAGACAGGAAACGGATGACAATGCCAGCTTATCATACGAGTACATAACACTTAATTTATTTACGTATCAATATTTTTCAATCTTGAATATTTTAACACCAACAGGAAGGAATCAAAAGATTACGTGAATTCATTGATAAAATTTTATCAATGAAGTTGACTTGCTGGTTTTAATACTTTAAGTATTTATGAATGGATATGATTTTTCACAAGTCACAGTTATAAGCAAAAACATGTATTTTTATGAATAAAGGAAATACGATTGTGTGATCTTGATAACAATATTTTTTGGTTTATCTTGTTGTCGTAAATAGATAAGGTAATATTGTAAAGAGTCAGTGTGATTTGTAATTTTTCAATTTGTGATTAAGAAAATGATTCGGTCACTTTGACTTCCATTCAGGTGTGCTCTGCACTCGAGTTTAACGAGGAATTGCCGATTTTCATTTAGATAAAAAAGGATTATTTTCTACGTTGCCTACAACATATGGCAAGATACTACCACCGTCATAACACACAATAATTGAAAGTCACGGAAGATATCCCGTAAGTGTAAGTTTATATTTTTTAATAATTTTCTTTTATCACCAATCGTTGAATAAAAATATCACAGTTAAAATATTGAACTAGTTTTTCCAGCTATATCAGCCGAAAGACGTCTACTGCTGGACTTAGGTCTTCCCCAAGCATCGCCAGGTCTTTCTGCCCTGTGCTTCTCGCATCCATTCGATTTTGGCTACTATTTTCCAGTTCATTGTTTCATCTTGTGGGAAGCCAAACAAAAGTATACCGTGTTTCTACACTACTGTTTCTAGTTAAACTGTGTGTGTGTGAACATGTTGGGGTCATCTTTAAAACCAGTACGTAGTTACCTAGCTTGATAGTTTGGCTTTTTACTCTCTGGCTAACTGTTTTTTGTTTTTTCGAGTTATTAATGTTCTTTCTTTTAAATATCGTTAAGGTATCGTCTTCAAAAGATTAAAGATGTTGTGCAAAACTTTCTGTAGTAAGTTCTGTCGCAATGGAACTTACAAATGAAGCTAAATAAAGTTTTCCTTTGGTGTATAATGTAGTGCAAGTAGTCCGCATTCAGTCAGTGAATTGAATGTACGGGTAGAACTTACTGTAATATGATTATCAAGATGTTAATTATATCATTTGATAGAACGAGATTCTAAGTTGTACAAATTGACAAAATATCCTTTACGTACTTCATATTGTTGCAATTGATGTTGTTTGTTATTTTTTATGAATTCTTTGAATGTGCTCAGTAAATGCTGAAATTGGAATTCACGATACTTGGGAGTAGGTACAGTCACGAGAAAAACTGATTTTGCCTACCTACTGTATTGCTTGTAATTTAAGAACTCACACTGTAATGAAGCTATAAGTTGAAAATTGCTCGATGCTCGAATACCCTAACCTAATTCTTCCTAACTAATATTATAAATGCGAAAGTAAGTTTGTTTGTTTGTTACCTTTTCACGCCTAAACCACTGAATCGATCATCTTGAAATTTGCATGAACGTTGTCAGGTGTGCAGAAGCGGACATAGAGCAACAAGGAAAACAGCAATAACGTTTTTATGATAATAGATGGCGCTACGTGTCTTTTGAATCATGATTGAATTATATTATTACAAGCAGAGTAGGTACAACCCGAATTGATTGTCAAATTCTAAATTAACGCGAATGAAGCTGCGGGCAAAAGCTAGTACATACATATATTGTGACTGTACAAGTACATCAAACCAGTTACCATAGTAAACGACACCTCTACACATCTAGTTTTCACGGCTTACATCCATTACGGGAAATTTATTAACCAACTACTGAACAATAAAATAAACCTCACTCATTCATGAACTGCAATAAAATGGACGGAAGCACCCGCCATCAAAAGGCGCACATTTAACATTTGACACTTTTTGTAATCAAAACTTTTCGCCAACTCGTTGGAAATTTTACAGTTTAAAATAAAAAAAAAGATGGCGGCAAAAAGTTGCGGGAGCATGTCACATGTGGCACACGACGTTGAGTTATGGCGCATAGTTTTATATTAAATTTCGCATAATTCCCCGTCGAGGTGTAGTATGTAATTTGCAACTGCAACTGGGTCGGTTGTGGTAAAGTTGTGATTGTGCGACTGGTTGCTATGATAGTTGTATAGCGTGTTTGATATTTTGTGATGCATGTAATATCTACTGAGATCTATTTTACGTTTTGATTGTTTTTTACAAAAAGACAATAACTAACTAAAATAACTAACTACAATACTTCCAATTATAGTCATTTTGATAAACAAAATATGGATGTAATAAACACGACAAAAACAGCGGGCTTAAATAAATATGTAGATTATCTCGATTTAAAAAACAACAATTCCTATTTACATTAATGCTACACGAATACTGCAATGATTATTTACAAGATCATTTTACTTTTTCACCTAGGAACTGTAAGAACCTATCGCAAGCTCCACCAAACTACACTGGGCCCACGTGGTAGATTATTACCCACGTAGCAGATTATTCCCTCTTACAAAGAGAAGGCCGTGTCCCAGCAATGTAAACTTTATGGGCTGAATGCTCTTAAGCTATCGCAACCAGTGACAATTACGACTGGTTGCTAACTACGCGATAAGCCACCATCCCGGATGCTTCTCGTTCTCTGATTGTAAAGTCAGCCGTAGCCCGGCAGAGCATCTTGCGAGTACGACAGAACTTGTGCCGCGGAATGTTCCACCGCACTGAAAATTATATTACCAGTATTACGTCGAGGCTTTCAAGAAAAAACGATATTAAAGGAGGTTGTCTGTTTAGTTAGATTGAAAATGTAGGTTGCAGTTTTGTTTCAAGTAGAAATGATTGTTTTGATAATTGTCACAATGTTACATCACGCCTGTACTCTCGAAGGGTTTGGAAAAGGTGTAGGTACCTAAAGGGTGTAAATAGACCCTTAACGAAGCCGAAAGGCACTTGTTCTCCCCGTCTTTGGGATCTTTTTTTTTTTTCTAGACCATACCTGGGAACCTTCCAACTTTTTCACAAGTTTTTTTTTAATATACAATTGTCATGTTTTTAATGTAAGATTTCTACTTTAAACACCTCCACGACTCCCGTACAATTCAATCCATCCATTAGCACAATGCTTTGAGTGCGTTCTATCGAGTCCTATCGTAAAAAGTGATTTTTCACCCTAAAAAAAAATTCGTTTCCCAGCAATAATTTTTGCGTAAAGTTACTTAGTTTGATGTACAGAATGCTTGGTTGACGGCTTCGTGAAGGGTCTGTTTAGTAAGTAAGTAAGTAAGTAAGTAAAATTTATTTGTTTAAACATGGTGTACATGATAAATTGCATGCAAGTTAATAATGAAATAGAGAATAGTTCTAACATGTTCAGCCGCGTATCGTGGCGTACAAATTGGTAGGAAGAGATGGTGCATAAACCGTGATAATATTCATCAAAATTACAATAGAAATTATGTATGTACTTATTAATTCGTCGTTATTCATTATAGATTAGGTATCACTACAATTCAGCAAGCACAGCTGTTTACACCCTGTATAGTACCCATACCTCATTTCTATGTTTGAATCCGTTTAATAAGGGGCGAACCTTGTGCGATGAACCAGGCAACATTCCAGACTCGGGTTGCTACTGAAAGGTGCCTCATGAAAAAACTCATTTGCACTTTGCACGACCTGGGAATCGAACCCAAGACCTCTTGCTATGCAGTAGCGCTTGCGACCACGAGTGTAACTAGGCAGTCGAGTCTTGCTAATTGAGTGTTATGATAATTCTCCAAGTCTATGTAAAAGGTGGATTTTTAGAGCTTACATTACAAGTTCACTGGTATAAAGTCACTCTCAGAAGCAACACTGAATGGGTAGGCAACAATTTAAAACACTAAATCACATTCTTTATTCCACACAAACAACCAAGAGACCGCCGAAAACCATAAATTCAACAACCAGGGGACATACAACCAACATATTTATACCACACCGACCGTAATTCGAAAAAATATATTCAACGGGCATGCAACCGGAGAGCCCAGGGGACCGCTATTGCAAAGCCCAGGGGAACGCCATTGCAAAATTTCCAATTTTCAACTCAATCCAATTTCAATCTATTTTCAATATCAGTCGATTGGTGTACTCGGTTAGACGCGGAGCACGTGGAGAGACTTGTAAAGGATAGCAGGTGAAGATCCCGGTGGAAGCAGGTTGGGTAGGACTGAATTATGCAATACGTTTTGAGGTAGATTAGAAAGGGAAATTGTTTGTGTTACCATCGTTTTGTTATTAGATACAAAAGCTATCGTCATATCTATTCAGAAGATAGACAGGCAAGTATGTATATTACTTCCACATAATATTATATCATTGCGTTTTTACGTCAGAAGATTTTTTATTTTACTCTACCCGACATGGGAAAAGAACCCGTGATCCCAGCACAAACGCGTGATGCAAAAAATAAGTATCATGTAACAACAAAATACCACTAAACCCGACAACATTCACCCCTTGCTCTTAATAAAAAGCTTATGCTGGTTTCACACGAGGGCAGAACAGTGAGGCAGAACAGTGGCCAGCACAATACTGGTACTGTTGAACACACAAAACAGAACAGAACAGTTCGTTCAAACACTAGCAGTACTGTGCTGCCCACTGTTCTGCCTGACTGTTCTACCCTCGTGTGAAACCAGCATAAGCCGTATTATCCAAATGCCATTTCACACCCGTATAAAAATTATAATTTTAGTTAAAAGAATTAGTAAAAAGAAAAATTAAGCCAATAATAGATAATTCATTCCTCAATTTCATGCAAGCGTAGCCACGGGTCGAATTTATCCTATTAGTTACCAATAACTCGTGCTAGGTTAAGGACGGAATAAATTATAACTTGGATATTCTGTATTTAGGCATAACATAACATCAAGTCTGTGTACCCTGGATGGTATCTGGGAGGGGTGGCAGAAATGTAGGTAGGTTTATCTTATGTATGTATTTGTATGGTACAACTTCATTGCAAAAGTTGAAGATTTAATGCCCGTTTAGGGTTGCGCCTCATCTAGCAACACGGAATCGCATTTTTCCATGCTCCTATCATTAACGCTTAGCTCTGCGCTCAGACCTGGGATTCCAAAAGTCCAATAAAATTAAGGCATTTATTTAGGTGTTGCTTGGAGTAAGTAAAAATGTGCAAAAATCACATGTAAAAGTGGGCGAGCTTAAAGGCATTCGTTTTTATTCGTAAGATATTGTTTAGGGTTCAATAAATAATCCTGGTTTAGACATTTTATGGTAGCAAGCTAATGGGAGGAGATATTAATGGTTATTGTAGAAAAAGGGGAAGTATTTATCCTCAATTGTTTCTCATTACGTATGATACAGTAGACCGTACAAAGTGTCATGCATGATTTTAGCCCTAAGACCTACATTACTAACAAAAGCGTTATAACAGACGCAGACGGTCTAAATAACGCGGAACTAGAAATTAATACCGCTCAAAAAACAATCCTATCATTACATAGCTTTTCGATAGTAGGTAACTATAAAAAGTCCAGTTTATTCTAAGCTAAAAACGAAACTAAAATATTGCAACATTAACATAAAAGATGTTAACAAAAATGTCTACACTTCAACACACGACCTTTGCCTTTTCTAAACTCGTATTCAGCATAATTCACGTGTAAAAATATGAACATTCTGTTATACTGAAAAGTTCACTCGAATTGTCGGCAAAAGGTTTAGCTCATTATGTGCGAATTCAAACCTAATGCGTTGGTCTAACGAAACGAACTAAAAAGTGTATACGATTTGTGGAAAATCTACATTTTGTGTAAAATTGTTGGACTTTGTGAAATTATGTCGAGTTGAGAAATTAATTTACAGTGCTGTTTGTGTATGTGCATTATTTTATTTATGTGCTTTTTTTTTGAATCGCCAGGAAGCTCGTCAGTTGTAAGCCAAAAAAAACTACATATTTTCCATTCCTCTGTTGTTCCAATTCTATTAATTATCCAGAGCTGTTTACTTTATATAATTATTTTATCGTCACTGCTCTCAAAACTAGTTCCCCGTTTTGAGAAAAGGAAGATACCGTCAAGTCCTAGAATAAAAAATTGGATGCCATTCGAAATCCACTAAACGCACTGGGCCCGCGTGGTGGATAACGGCCCACTCCCTCTCGCAGAGGGGAGGCATGTGTCCTAGCAGTGGAAAAATATATAGTGATTATATGCTGATTATGCTGCGTTAACCCTCAAAAGCGATCGCAAGGCTACAAATAAAGCTGACTTCCCACATGCCTATTACGATCTATTAGAAAACGGAATGGCCGCCATTATACCGATTCCGAGAACGTTCCAATTTTAAAGAATGCAAACCACAGAGTACTGGCATGTAAGGTTCGTGCAAAAAACAAATTTGGTAACGAAATAATGGGCTGAATAAGTTTAATCTTCGGGTCTTAGTTTGAAATTCAAATCGTGAAGACTCGAGTAATGTTGGGTTGTGGTGGAAGGTCTGTATGTATAGGTTTTTGTGGTGAAGTACGGGAACACGGATGTTATGAGGTTTTTGAGGATATAGGAAGTTGTGGGTGCAAACAGAGAAATAATTATGACTGTATTGGTTACTGGGGGAAAACAGAAAAATTAAACAAGTGAAAATGTTTGACGGAACATAAATGTCTTTTGGAGGAAATCTTGAAATGTAATGTTGTGATTTTTTAACGAAGATACGGATGATCTGTATTTAGGAATTGAAACTCATTTATGCCAGAAATACTCCGTCACTGTTATACTGCAAAATATTTTGTGCTAGCTTTATCACCAAAAGCAATTTACACCTGGCAAATCTGTTAATAAGTTAATTATGATCTTATCAGTATTTAAATCTATTGTCGATTCAGCTACCATAATCTCTTTATCAAAATTTAAACAAATAACGATTAGGATCTGGCTAATTACCTTAAGAACAAAAACTGTTACTTCCGCGATTCATATTTTCATAAACATACAACCAGACACTGACCTGCAGATTGCAAAAAACGTAAGAAAATTTGAATTTGGCGGGCTACCCTGGCGCTCCCACCTTAAACCAAATTGGTTGAACCGTGTAAAGTTACCATTAGAATAAATCAACACCCAAGTATGCTACTCTATTAAAATTCTCAAAAGAGCTAACCCAATAAAAACGCTTTCAAACGATTTCTTTGCCCGAAGTAGTGCAGGTCAATCCCCTGTAATTCCGTATGGTAATAACCGCCGGTCGGTTATGGCACTAAATAAATGGGTGCAGAAGGTCAAAGCCAGCAGTGGTGGTCCAGTGATGAAGGCTTTGACGTAAGAGTTGTAGGTTGTGGGTCGGAACCCAGGCGCGTTTCTTTGTGTACCTAATGTATTTTCTCACCACTGCGCTCAAAACAAAGAAACTGGCATTTCCACTAGAAGATATGTGGCATAATAGTTGTACCAATCCGCATTGAGCCCTCAAAGATTTTGTAGAATACGGCCTACTCCCACGCAGAAAGAGGAGGTCTGTGTTCCAGTCGTGGCTGCCTTATACAGAAGGACAGCTCCATACAACGAGTGAAAATGCACGCACACATAGACACGCTTCACGTACAGATAGTGCAAAAGAAACTCGCGGTCGGCATTTGTTTGAGATCACCATACGTACGCGTCTAACCTCCTGGCTGCGCTACACGCTTAGGCGACACGTCGTCAGCGTTTGCGAAAAAAAAAAATTAAAGAAGTAGAGCATGCCACGAGCCACAGTGATGCAACGTCAAGTGACTACTCACGCGAAGGAATCGAAAAGAGACGCGCGTGCGAGGACTTTGGATAGATGGCGGTATGGTTGGGTCGGCGATGGCCTGCTGCGATGCTTGTCGCGGATTTGATCCCCGCACGGAACTAATATTTGTTTGGCCTACAGATAGTTGTTCCGGGTCTGGCCGTTTGTGTATATGAGAACAAGATGTGAACAGGTGGAATTCCTAGTGTGGGGTAAAGTTTTTTCAAACAAAAAAAAGATAATGTACACTGCACAGAAATATCTGCCAAGGTCCGTTATACGTAGGTAGTCCACTGTTCATACGCGTATATGTGTGCGTGCGTCTGTTTTTGTTCGTTGTGTAAAATCAACCTTCTGCGTCTACATAATATCTATTTCGCCAGTAATGGTATTCATTGAAAACGTTCCCGAAGGGATTCCTACATTTACTTCGGAGACTGAAAACTTCCACGGTTATTATAATTGAACGATTTTTTATCGGAATTGGATTAATTTTGAGGAATTCAAATTAGAATTCGGTTCGGTTGTCTTTGAAATGTTTTGATGAAATTCATTTTTTGAAGTTTCCTTTTTTCGTTATTTCGTCACCACTTTTCACAAGTGGCATGGCGAATAAAGTATTTCAATCTACGACGAAAGATATTTTAATTCTATCGTTTTTAAGTTAAAATCTCAGACTATCCGTCACAAATTCTATGGCGACCTTGCAACTAGTAAGTAAGTTTTTTAGTTTATCTTTTTTCAAGCCTTAAAATATCTATCATAATCAGTCTGCCCATTTTTACTAACATTTGCTATTATGGAATTTAAACTCGCTGAAAATCTTATTTAGGAATTCATTTTAGTGGATAGTGAAAATGGATATTAGTTCAAATCAGTCCGCACAGAGAACTAAAGGATCAATTTATTTGAAACATTTCAGAAAAAGCAATACCTTAAATTCTATACGCGATCAAAATTCGCCAGACAGAGATAAGCCCTAAATAATTGCCCACAAATGGGTAGAACTAACCCTAAGGTGACACTCGACTCAGTTTGGGCTATCCTATATGATAATGTGCTCACATAATGGTATTCATTGGATGGCAATGAGAGGGAGGAGGAGAGGACACTATTGTTTGAATAGTTTTACTTAGGAACCGATTTTCCAAGTTATGCTATTGGTTTTACATTATAATTCAGAGCCAAATTAGGTTTCAAAACTGAACTGTTTTTAAAGGTATAGGTATAAGATAGTTGGAAATATTTATAACAATACGCAAGCTTGTTTTAAGTGGATTTTTTAAACATCACATTTAGGTGTCGCCGGTGTAAGTTAAAATGGGCTATTTGTGACGACTTCATTAAGTAGCTTGTAGAAAAAACTAGACTTTTACGGTTAAATGATCGAGATTAAATAATATATTTAGATCATAGCAATTTGATTTAAAAAATGTTTGCAATGTAGAAAAACATACCAAAATATTTGTAAAAAACTCTTCCACTTTTAACGTAATTAAAATAAATACATTCACTTCAAACCTCTAATGGAATGAGTTTTCTTCAAAGACACTTTTGCGGAATTAAACCAATCAGCTAATTTACACATCTTGTATTTTTTCCCATGTTACCTCTAAAAACCTTTGGAAAGCTTTTTAGAACATATTTCTTCAGACGTTTCTTAAATACTTTAATGTTTAAGTGTAGATGTTTATTTATTCACTGAATAATCAGTTGGGAAGATAATTTGTGTTTACATTTTGATCCTTGTGCTGTGGTAAATTTTATCTTGAAACTTACATTATCAATTAACCATACAGTTTTTATTTTGAAGACTGAACTTTCAGCTTTATTATGTGAAAAAATTATAACACTGACAAGAGGTTTGCAATGGCCTGTATCTTTTACCGATTCTTCTTCACAAGGAAACTACACACATCAACCTTTCAGGAATTACAGGCATGCTGTTATGTATGATAGGCTTCGAAATGAGATAACTTTTCATCCACAATTAGCTGTGCCGATAACCAATCCGTTTTCCCGTGCATTATGCCGGGCAAAGACCGTCCAACAACCGGATAAACACGGTACGTACACCGGACACCTCGTTTACTTACTACTCTACTGATTACGTCCCGGGGGGGGCAGATTTACTGCAGCGTCCCACTTCTGTTGTACTCTCTAATATTGATGGATTAGTCCTGCGTGATTTAGATGGACCTAGCTGTTGTTTAGTACTCTTGCTAGCTGGAAATTCGTTCTAGATAAAATCTATAAATCAATTCGAAGGCAAATCGCTTAAAATGATATTCTTTGATAATTCAAACGGCTGTAAGCAATAATTAGCTTTAACTTACTGTCTTACTAACCGATTCTTTGCCAGTACAAAAGTAAGTAAATAAATACTGTAAATGATTTATTTGGCTTTCTACCTTTGAAGTAGATTTTCCTGTCAAACCCTCAAGGTGAGTATTTCTCAGTGAGATGAATGCCTTGAATCTCTTTAGGGACCTATTTTAGCGTGATTTAAAACATTCGTTCCACAATTAGAACCAAGCATTGGTAAACCTTCAGTAGCCCGACGTAAGTTCGTATAGCAAATCTCAAAAAATAAATCAATCAATTTCATCAAAAACATCCTAATCCTGCAATGATGTTGTCAAGATACAATCAAGCCCAAATACGCAGCGCAATACTGAATTGCAAATTTTCAATCTAAGTACGAAAATGAAGGTCTGATACAGGTTGTGACAAATATATTCAAAACAACACCCTTATTAAACCCAACTCTTTCACTTCCAAACAAATTGCCTTTCCCAAATCACCAAGGATTACTGCGCCTTATTAGTTTTATCCATACTGAATAAAACATTAGTACACAGCCAAATGTTCCAATGATCCAGTGGCCCAAAGCTTGATTGCTGACCATGGGGTCTGGGGTTTAATCACCAAAGTCAGGTAAAGTGTTTTTTCGTTTTTCCATGTGGAATTTGTGAGTTACGACCCGGAGTCTGCATTTGTGCTTATTGATGACAATAGGCTTACCCCCTATTTCATGGAACTAAAACATAACTAGCGAAAGGAAACCCTGCGGTCGCCACTTCTTCTCCCCAGCTAGAACACTAGGAAATGGTCAGGGACAGGCGTTTTGGGGGCGGTTTTATGTCATTTTTGACATTCAAAATGTCCTGATTATTTATCGGCCATATTTGAATAAGAGATTTTTGGATTTTGGGTTGCGGAGGGATAAGCAGTCGCTTCATGTAAAATAACTATATTCAGCTGTATCCGGTAAGACTGGAAGCCAACCCCAATAAATTTTGGGAAACGGCTAGGCAGATGCTGATGATTTGAATAAGGGATTTTGACTATAAAATACAGTTCTAGAGTACCTACTCTTCAAGTTAACATAATGATATGTTATCTTACAGCTAAAAATCCCAAAGTCCCCATCTAATAACCATTATCGGATCCCTATAAACAATAGTACAGCACTTGCCGATGGGGTAGCAGCAGTAATTTCCCTTGCCCGGCCGCAGAGCCTCCAGGTGGAATAATTAGCAGCCGTAACGATGCCTGGCGTTAATTGAATCTAATTGCGATGCTTTGCTAGTGTGGCCATGGTATAGGACGGAATTGTTCGGAAAGTATTTTCGGGAATTGTTGTAATGGTGTTGTGAAGGTTAGCTTTTGCAATATTAATGTAATTTATAGCAACCACTTATATGACTTATGTATGGATTCATAAAAAATTGTTTATAACGTAATAAGGTAAATGTGTACGTATACGATATCTGATATTATAAAGCTATCTGAAATTATGCTCGAAAACCTTCTAGATTCTAAAATCTTACAAGGTTAATTTTACGAAAAAAATACGTTTTATTTTTGACAGTACATATAAAACACAAGGCTCACAGTTTTACCAAGTTATACTTAATATGTATAACATTTATAAAAAACTCCCATATTACTCACAATCAGCGAAGCCTAAATGTAAGCAATATAGGTAGCGCTTTTAACATTTTCTTTAGGCGAAATACAGATTACAAAAGAAGATTCATGAATTGAGGGCTTCTTCTTGTTTCATTTAAGTATTCAATTATTCATGCTTTTGCTCCTCAAAAACCAACATAATTCGATGACCACATCTAAAACACTCGTGTTATATTTAAGGCCTACAAAAATTCTTACAGGACTGGTTTTTGAATGCACCGACATCATGGCGACACTAGTTTGCGTGCTCGTTCGGGCCGTGTCCCGCAACTGACTGACTGATCCGCGAATTTACACCACAGCCACACTTCTGAACACTTTGAAGCTAATGGAATAGGTTTTATAGGCCGTTTCAATTTTTTTTTCACTAATTAAAGAAAGTAGTGACATGTTTTATGGCATTCGTACCTACCATTTACACACATCATCGAAGAAAAGGAGTATGTAAGAATCATAGCAAATGGCGTTCTGTAGCTTCTGTCTACCTTCATGGGGAAAAGGCGTGAGTTTGTGTGTGTACATTGATTAGCTGAACATCATCACATTACGTCTTGTCCACGGCTAACCAAAATATATGTATGGAAAAATATTTGTAGATTCCCAATAAATATTAAAAAGTTGAAAGAACATAATTTCAGATAAGGCAAGCTCTAGAGCTTACTAAGAGAAGGCCTGATAAGGAATCGTACCAATCAAATACCGTCACAGGGAATATATCACATCTTAAAGACGAAAATTAAAAAATCAGGAGGCGTAGAGCACACGATTGTGGAGAAATTATTACAAACTCGTTCCCAACTCCTGAGTAAGAAAGGTGCAATAAATTAAACGCGCGCGCTCACAAAAGACTGCTCGTGAATGGGAGCCGCGCATTGTTCTGTCAGTTCAGACAAAGCGTCACTGCGATTAGCCGGCATACGACTCATTATAATTAACTTGCGGATTTTATGATGCCTGTTTATACTGCAGATTTTGATTCTGAATTGAAAAGACAATCTGCAACGACAGTGAATATGAAATATTTAAAAAAAATTAACGTGTATTTGGGTTTCCTAGAATAATTTAAAAGTTGTAAAAAGTTTGCCAGTTGTTTGATGATTTAGGTATTAAAATTCGACCAGTATTGAATTTGGGTTTGCTGCCATCGAGATTTTTCATCCAAAATTCGTATCCGGCTCAAACATTCGACACAGAAAACGAACCCTTTAAGAACACAACAAAATGAAGTCCAAATCCGTTGAATCGCAACAGCTAACTCGGCGACGCAAATCCTCGCTTTGTCGACTCAACGCGGCGCTTGCGGTGCGACAATAACAGAGTTAATGCGATTAGTCGCCGCGTTAATAGCCGGCTTTACGGACGTGGCGGTAAATCAGTGACCCGCAGGTGTTCCACTTTATCATAATGTTCACGTGAACTTGGAGAATCTGGAGAAGAAAAAATGTTCTGGAAACTTGGGACGGAAGACGAACATAATCGTCATGCTTAAGGGCTTTTTGGCCTTGATTTTGGTAAAATATTGCTGTATTTACGAAACATGTACAGGGTGTAAACAGACCCTTCACATAGCCGTCAACCAAGCATTCTGTACATCAAACTAAGTAACTTTACGCAAAAATTATTGCTGGGAATCGATTTTTTTTAGGGGTGAAAAATCACGTTTTACGGTAGGACTCGATGGAAAGCACTCAAAGCATTGTGCTGATGGATGGATTGAATAGTACGGGGGTCGTGGAGGTGTGTAAAGTAAAAATCTTACATTAAAAACATGTATAAATTTAAAAAAAAGTTGGAACTTTGACCCCAATATCTCCGTAACTAGAAGTTTCCCAGGCATGGTCTAGAACAAAAAAATGATCGCAAAGACGAGGAGAACAGGTGCCTTTCGGACATGTTTAGGGTCAATTTACACCCTTTAGACTTAAGCCACGGATATATATATATTTTTTTAATTTAAAACCATTGCCCCACACCTGGAATTGCGCAATGTAGGATTTAGATGTATTTCGAGGTTTAGTTCATCATCTGTGTCATAGATAGCGCTGTAGTACCTACTTTTTGTTCTATGTTGCTGTAGTACTCTTTGTAGTGCCGCTACATTAGGTTAAATAGCGGAAGAAAGTTTGTATGGAAGTTCTTCATTTTACTACGACTGCTTGTAAACATATGAGTAGGTAAGTACACACTAAATTACATAATCACAAATTGATTGGCTTCCCTAGTCTGTTGAGTGTTCATCGCCGCGGAAGAGAAGGTGATTCGCGGTAATGAAGTTGAAAAACAAATGTTATTTCGGTTCGTTGGGTTTTAGAGACTCGCATAATGTTTGGTCAGTTTTCAGGGATAAGCACTTCACCTGGACTGTTGTATAATTTGTTGGGAATGTAATGGGAAATGGTTATTATGTTTTAGGCGGGTTACCTTAATGTTACCTCTAAATTTTCTTGTATTAATGATTTTGCTAAAAATATAAGTTTTCCTTTAATAGCTATTGTATATGGAGCATTCAATTGTAGAATTAAGTCCTGCCTAAAGCAATAGGTTCACATTTGAATAGCATTTTAATCGGGCATAATTTAATTTCGCAAACACATGATTTACTTTCTATATTTCTATCAATTACTATAAAGGGTGTAAATAGACCCTTAACATAGCCGAAAGGCACTTATTCTCCCCGTCTTTGCGATCATTTTTTTTGTTCCAGACCATACCTGGGAACCTTCTAGTTACGGAGATATTGGGGGTCAAAGTTCCAACTTTTTCACCAGTTTTTTTTTTAAACATGTCTTTAATGTAAGATTTTTACTTAACACACCTCCACAACCCCCGTACTATTCAATCCAGCCATCGGCTCAATATTTTGAGTGCTTTCCATCGAGTCCTACCGTAAAACGTGATTTTTCACCCCCAAAAAAAAAGTCATTTCCAAGCAATAATTTTTGCGTAGAGTTACTTAGTTTGATGTACAGAATGCTTGGTTGACGGCTATGTGAAGGGTCTGTTTACACCCTGTATTTTGATATTTCCTAACATTCTTTGAAACTTACAAAAATAAAAAAACAGCTGTAACCACACAAACAACCACATAGCAAAAAGTAATTCAAGAATTCAACATTTGAAAGCATGAGAAAAATAATTTCCTCATGCCGTTCCGGCTACATGCGTGACTTCAAACCTTCGAAAAGAAACTACTTACGAACTGTACCCACATCTTACAGAGGAAGTAGACCAGAACCGAATAATGTGGATAACAAAGAAGCAAAGCCGAAGTTCGTGAAGCAGGAAGCGAATCTGCGGACAAACAATTTGAGAAAGAATCAAGAGTCCTTAATGGATAGAAAATGGATAGTATAGTGAAGTGCGCTGAGAAAACATTGGACCGGATTTTGCATAGTCAGTGGCGGGGAGATAGCGAAGCTGGATGTGATCTTATTAAAAAGGTAAGTAATTCTTCGCTTCTTTTATTTATACAGAAATTGCCACAGATTGATAGGGCTACGTACCCTTAATATGAATGACATTAATACTACTTTAGAGCTTAACAAATAAAGATTACATAACACAGACTACAACTGCTGAAAAATGTCTTCTATCCACTTCACTTAGTTTAAAAATTCTTGCTTGTCTTTATATTACCGATTTGGACTCTTTCTTTCCAATGGTGACTCCTCGAGCTATCGATTTAATTGTATTTAATTTACTTCGGCACTATAAAAATGAGATACTATTATTTTTCCTCTAGAGCTATGTATTAGAAACATCGTGTAAAGTTCTTCATCTTCCGAAGAAAAGAGAAGACACTCCAATCAGATGAGTGTTGTGTCTGGTGATGGGTGGGCTACTGACCGACGGTTAGTTTTGGTTCACGGTTTATATTTGACGTCAGGTAAATAGCATAGTTCATGTGTGGCATTGTAGATGACACCACAATGTTCCCGATCAGCCTCATCCAGTATTTTTTTTCTTTGTACCAGGCAATCGTGGCCTTTGGAAGCTCGCCAAACACACAGAGAGATGAAATTTAATACGGGACGCCATTGAATATTTATTTATGATAATATATAATGATTTATGCCTGGACTGCTTACGGTTAATAATTTTTCGTGCTTGTGATGTAACGAAACTTCGCGAAGATGAATGGTGTGACAGCTCATGTATTGTTGTTTTGAATTGTTTATGCTTCAATAGAGGTCGGGGCTGAAGTGCTTAGTACTTATGAGTATTGTTTTAGAGGCTTTGTGGAATAGTATTGATTTGTTTCACGTTGCTGGAGTTGACATCAGACGCTTCGCTTTGTTCATTTTTGCCTTTCAATCGACATTTCATCGACATCGTGATTCGATTTAACGATGATAGTTTTCAAGGAAACAGATGAACGCTAATTCCTAGGCATGTAACCTGGTTGCTGTCGTGTGAACATAGAATGAAACAATAATGAACAAACCGATAATGATTCCGTTTGTTTTTTTTTCATTTTGACAAGAAGGGCCTCCTAGATACGTAATAATCATAAACTTAATAATCGTCAGACTACGTAACGATTTTGCACAATGGGATATACCTACAAAGCCAGCTGTAAACAAATTGATAATGAGAAGGGAGACAATATCGCCCAATATCAACAACAAACAAATCCCCAAGTTCCTCAGTTTTTCATTTTGTTATCTGGAAGACATAAAACAAGAAGCCTACACAGAATTATGACGCAAGATCCTCTCTCAGCCTACCTCAGAAACAGTTTAGCGTCAACAACACGATACTGTTAACTAGAAAACTTTGATATTGCCGATATGGAGGCAAACAGCGATACCAGTGATGTAACAAGTGTAATAGGAACTGCTGAGAACTTGCTCTGAGTGGACGAGGTCCATACATAGTTAGAAATGAGGTGTGCCGATGCCTTATTGGAATCAAAGAAGGGCCAGATATATGATTACTATACAATGGTTCTGTAAAAGAAGTTCTATGTACCAAGTGGTATTGCGCTCCTTCGAAAGGTTTATGGGATTTTAAAATTATGTTTTCCATAGACAGCCTTAATTTAAATCTTTGTGGCTTTGTAATAAAAAATGATGCAAGAGATGTTGTGAAACAATGGTTTCATTCCAGAGTATACTGTTCTTAGCGTGGTGTGAGGATACTTAAATTGTTGGTTTTCTTTTCCTGTCAATTGTAGATCTTTGACAGTCGTTACAGATAGTCAATAGCCCGAAAGTCTGACAACTAGTCTTACCAAGGGGTATCGTATTACCCAGAACTGAGTGGTGGAGGTCAAAAAGGCAGTCGCTCCATGTAAAATAATGGTATTCAACTTTATCCCGTTAGACTGGAAGCTGACCCCAACATATTTGGTAAAAAGGCTAGACAGACGATGATGTTTTATTTTCCTGATGGTAACAGTGTTCATGGTCGGTGTGAACTCTAATCAGTTTGTCAAAAGTACCTGTGTACTAAGACGCGATAATCTCGTTCCACCTTTTTTTGGTTGGCCTATATAGATAGTTAGGTACAAGTAGTTTTTTTTCAGATGTTTTCAAAACAACCTAATAAACAAACATTTTTCCTGTTAACAAACAGCAAAAATAAATTTTATTTTTCACATTTATCTCAAAAACCTTCCTTATTTCTTACGCATTCAAGCCTACAGATGTCGCCTCTACTTTGAAGTATTAAATAATAGCTGAAAAGGAAAAAAATACTTCATTAGCAAGCTGAACGAAACGACAGCCGAATATAATTCCACTGGAGTGAAGTTGAGTGTGGGTAAGCCGTATTTAACGCGAGACGTAGTCTTAGGGAGCGGACATAGACGCGCGGATTCCGCGCGGGTGTAGACACGAGAGCGTGATGGATTTACTGTTTTATCAGTGTCATTGCTGCAAAGTGCACTGAGTTGATACATACCACATACTTTTTTAATGGAGCAGTGTTTCTCCATTAAAAAGTGTCTGGTGGTCTCCCAAGTCACAGGTGTAAACCTAGTTTGGGAGCTACCTGGACCTACTTGTGACACCCAATTTCTGTATGTCGTACTTTAAGATGTCTGTTACAATGTTGTCATTATATTTAAATAAAGAATTAATATTATGCCCCGTTCACAACCACAGACGATGTCAGGCTTATCGCCATGCGACGCAAGTTACGTCATAATGCGCGTGCGTCGCTTGTTTCTTGCGCATGAGTTGTAGCAAGTTGCGGTAACTCGCGACAAGCTCTAAGTACTTTCTTTCATTGGTTTTCTCCACAATCGCTATAGCAACACGCGTGGTTATCTATCAGATAGGCGGGCCATATTTGATTACACAAAATCAAAAATCAAAATCAAAGCATTTATTTCAAGTAGGCCAGTTACAGGCCCTTTTGAATTGTCGAAACAAAGACAACAATGAACACATTGACATTTGACATTTATGTGTGTATTTACATTTTTACATGTGACTGGTCACAAGGCATAAAAACTGTGAAAGTACTTTAGTTGCCCATTCCCTAACGATCTCTATGGAGAAGAACGGGCAAGAGAGATCTAAGATTGCTGTAATGATTGTTGATTAGTTCGGCATTCATGGTCTCCTGTATTTTGAAATGTCCATTTCTTCTTAGTGTCACCTGCTGTGCAGTAACAATCTAATAAGTACTATTTTTGGTCTGCATTTTCAACAACAAATCGTTGAAACAGTTCACTTGATTATTTGCATATTCTTCTTTGAGATTTTTGAATCGCGTCCGCACCCGCTGCAATCACACAAATGTGTCCAGCCCCTTAATTCCTAGGGCCCTGAGGCCTCTCTTTTATTTTACGTTTAATATTATTCCGGTAGGCTAATATTTGATGGGAGATCGGGCGGTTTTGTTCGCAATCAAAGGTAGTCGCCGCATAAACGTGAATTAACTTTTATGCTGTATAACGCGGGTTTCTTTTCACGTCTAGTTATGTTTGATTTTTAGATTTAGTTATTCTTTTGATGTTTTGAGTACCTGCTGTAAATCCAGTGGGTAAATGAAATATTTTTTTAAAATTAAAACCTAACATTTCAGTTCAGTTTTATTTCCAACATTACGCGCACACCGCGACCACGATTGCCGCATGACCACCAGTCGCTATATTGAACAAAACTGGTCTGCCGTTCGGTTGTGCGACCAAACTTAAGTTTATGGGTTCGACCAAAAGCCGCTTCTGCGACCAAAAGTCGTAGTAGTAAAGGATGCGTGCTTTTATTAATTTTCGAAATTAACTAGTTGTTATGGAAAAACGGTTGACCATAGTATCAATTACCTTAAGTTTGATTCGGCACTAACATGCAATTCTGTAATTACTGTCGCTATATTGCAACTTTGTCATACCAGAAATACGATGCCATTTCTCCTGAAAGCAACTCATTGAATCGTAGCTACTGCAACTAGAAACTTGACGCAAACTCGTGGTCCCCAAAGGTGTCAGGCAATAGAATTTAGTTACTGAGACTTCATAAGAGCTAACATGTCGACTGAAACTTTGAGTCACGTTAGTTTGATGTCTATGATGTGACTAAATGATTATAACATACATTCATGGAATATGCTAAATAAAAACCTTTAATGATAAGGTACTTATCATCTTCTGCCTAGCCGTTTCTCAACTATGTTGGGTTTGGCTTCTAATCTAACCGGATCCAGCTGAATTCCAATATTGTGACTGCATATCTGACCTCCACGACTCAGTTACTTGGTTGGTCTGGTGGTCAGACTTTCGAGTTTTGTATAGAGACTACCCGTAGTGACTGTCAAAGATATACAAATGTCAGCCAGGACCAACTGCTTAACATGTTTTCCAAGTCGAGTCTTGTAACTTTTCTACTGGAAAAACTTTGTAGATTTCAATCTTGAAAACACAGGTAACTCCATGTTGTCCTGTTTCCTCTGGGGAACACGTTATTTCTAAGTTGAACACTAAAGCAGGTCGTTGAGCTTAGGTACCAAATAAAATTAGGAAACACTCGCTATTTGGCAATTTTAGTAAAACAAGCCTGTTTACGGAAACATTTTCAGGAACAGGTAGACTTTGTAATAAAATACTATTCATAAATAACCTTTAACGTTCTCACTGGTGGAACATACACCTCTTTTCTGTAAGAAACGTGGGCCGTAATCAACCACGCAGGCCCAGTGCAGGTTGGTGCATATCTTCTATGTCATGCCGGTTTCCTGGCGATGTTTTCCTTCTCCGTTTTGAGAGCAATGGTAATTAACTAATTAAGACAAAGTAAAGTGCATGTCTAGAATCGAATCTACAACCTTCCACTCGTAGATCCCGGTCTCTCTTGATGACGATTCAGATCTCAGAAAAATCAATAAGGTTTCCTTCAACCGTTAGGGATTGGTGTCAACATAATAACATACCTTAAGTCTTAATAAGTTCCAAAAAAGACCATTTACATAAACTACAACCCCATCCCACAGATCCCGCTTCAGTATTAGGCAGTGCCATTTGTTTCCGTTACTTACAACGTCGTAAATAGCAATAGTAACCAGTCTAGGACCTAGGCACCGTAACTAGGTTATAGTAGCGCGGTAACGAGCCAGCCATCCGTCACTATTTGTTACAAAGACACTTAAAGTTAACTGCCCGAGAGTAGGTACGCAGTTAAGACTTAGGTTGTGTGCAGGCAGGGAAACTTTTAGTTGTTCTACACGATATTGTACGTGGCAAGGTGTTTTCTTCGGTATTTTTGTTATGAAGACGAAACACAGGTACTTAAAAGAGTGTAAATAGACCTTTAACATATCCGAAAGGCACTCGTTCTTCCCGTGTTTGCGATATTTTTTTTGTTCTAGACCATACCTGGGAACCTTCTAGTTACGGAGATATTGGGGGTCAAAGTTCCAACTTTTTCACAAGTTTTTTTTTAAATACATGTTTTTAATGTAAGATTTTTATTTTACACACCTTCACGACCCCCGTACTATTCAATCCATCCATCAGCACAATGCTTTCAGTGCTTTCCATCGAGTCCTACCGTAAAACGTGACTTTTCATCCCAAAAAAAAGTCGATTCCCAGCAATAATTTTTGCATTAAGTTATTTAGTTTGATGTACAGAATGCTTGGTTGACGGCTATGTGAAGGGTCTGTTTACACCCTGTATAATATTGCCTAACAACAGCCGCTAGGGCTGATATCCATTTTAAGCTGCGCTTGCCTAGGTTGGTCCGTGGATGAGTGACCAGCCACTACATACCGAGTTTGCTCCGTGCATCGGAAAGCACGCTAAGCCGCTGGTCCCGGCTGTCCATTTATAAATCTTTGACAGTCGTTACAGGCAGTCAGTGGCCCGAAAGTCTGACAGCCAGTCGTACCAAGGAGTATCGTATTACCCAGTACTAACTGGGTTCTGGAGGTCAGATATGCCGTAACTCCATGTAAAATTCTAGTACCTATTCAGCTGCATCCGGTTAGACTGGCCTTACGCTAACAAAGTAACAGTTGCGAAATGGCTGACAGATGATGAAAAAATTGCAAGATTCTTTCTCGAGAAAATCTTTTGGCATCTTTACGGATTAAAATATTTTCTTATCGCACAAATTGGGCTTACCAAAATCTCAGCGCCTTTAGAGATTATAGCCGTCACCGGCAATTATAATTATTTTGCATTTTAAGTACTTCGTGCCGACAAAGTACATGCATATATTTTGCTATAAGCCCAGTGACCAAGTTTCTAATAAGTTGATTAGGGGGCGAAAATTGTTTATACAGCTTTGTGAGAACTTAGACGAAGTATTATAAGGGTAAGGCTAGTAGTAGATATATCGAGAAGTCTGTCTGCCTCACTGGTGTTTTTGTTCTAGTAGTTCTGAGCGTGTTATTGGGTATTTTCATTAGGAATTTCTCAATACAAACTCGGTGTCCAGATCTGCGCTCGGTAGACGTCAATAGACGAATTACATAGTTGGGACTTAAACATAACTGACGAAATGTGGGTGGAAATGAATTGATTTATATTTTTAAAAACATTATTATAATTTATTGGCTATGGTATGGTATTTTTTCAAAAACTAGAAAAATCAAAATCAAAGCATTTATTTCAAGTAGGTAAGTTACAGGTACTTTTTTGAATTGTCGAAATAAAGACAACAATGAAATGTAGCTACAGTCCCAGCCATAAGGCATAAAACAGTGAAAGTACTGTAGTTGCCCATTCCCTAGATCTCTATGGAGAAGAACGGGCAAGAAACTCCATGGACACTTTTTAAAACAGAATTTAAAAAACCTTGGTTACATCATTCATGCTGCGATGGTACATTATGTGAGAACGATGTACCAAGATGTGCACGTTGAAAGTGTCCATAGTAAAAATGAAGAGGTCGGTGTGTCATATCTCACTACACTGCCTGATAACAAACAGCCGGAACAAACCCAAATCATGTGAGGACTATGCTGGTTCTCGTCTGAAGGACCTGACCAGTTAGTGTCAGCATGTGTCAGTAAACGTGTAGCTCAATTCAGCCGACCCGACGAACAATACCAAAGAATATGTAGGTATAACATACCTAATTCTCTGCCTAATCTTTCGGGGACTACAGGTGTGATGTAACATGGGTTTGATTTAGGTTTCTAGGTTTGGTAGATATTCCTCGTTTCGCTATTGTGAGCAGAGCTATGCAACAATAAATCATATCGCGGTAACAAGGTCCTGACAATTTATTTCTAAACTAGATTTAGCCTTGGATGTTTTGTGGATAAAACTTACTATGAATTCTTTTCAGGCACCAAATTAGCCGTGTGCCAAAAAGCTACAAAGTCGGGTGAATCAAATAACTTTTACAATAACTTTACTATGTAATATTATGATCTCTTAAAACATTTTTTCACAAAACATTTCCAGCCATTTTTAATTTAACTAAACCCAAAAGAGAATACACAAGTACAATGTTAGATAATAATACTTAAACACTAAACATTGTAGTTCAGTGACCGCCATTACTTTCGCTACAACAAAGTGCTACAATTAACATACAATTTATGGGAGGGTATTGTAGTACCCTGTTCTCTAGTTACGATTTTTAAAGGGCAGGAACTCCTTCAGTGTTGGTTTTAGGTGCTAGGAATTGTACATTTAAGGTGGTATGTAAGAAATGACTTCCATAGTAATAATCAGGGAGAAAATAGACGAGGCGAGGTAATGCTCGGTGCTACCAAGACTTCATAGGCAAACGAAGAACGGATTCAATGCTTTATGTCGACGATAATCATGTAATAAGCGAAACAATAATGTGGAATAGATTAGGAAGAAGCTTAAAACTATTTTCTTTGAACTAATAAATACGCTAATGAGCAAAGAAACTAGTCAAGAAAGAAGATAGTTAACAAACAATTGGGATGTTCATAAAAAAAGTCTAGTAACCAATAATAAGGTCACAGGAAACAATAACGTCACAGCAATTACCAAAAAAAGAACTAGAAAAATAAAGAAGATCGTACTAAATTCCCGTTCAATTACAAACGGAGACAGAAGAATAAAATATTCTCATAATAAAACCAGTACCTACTCAATAGAAGATTACGACCATAGTAATTTACCTACCGCTAAACAAAAGCGAAGCGTACTTTTACAAATCACATAAATAACAAATTAAGGGGTGCACACACGTACGTTCGGGTCGGTATGAATCGGCATTTCCTGGCGGCAAATACGAATAACACTACGTAGAAAAAGCCGCTCGGCTTAGCTAGAGTTGTGTCGTGCCGACCGACCGGAACATGGTTCTTATTAAATAGCTTTATTTCGGAACTTAAAAATCATTCCGGTATTTTATAGGTTGGCATTGTCTACATTTTACTTACTCCCTTGAAGTTTTGGCAAAGTACACAAGGCGACACATCAAACCATACCTTATCAGTATAACCTATTCTGGTTTTGTATGAGCTTCCCGTACGATGGGAGATCAGCTTAATTTGGTTATGAATAGCTTGATTGATCATTTTGCGCACTAATCGAAGTTTGCCGATCGACACTAGCCGAATGAAAGCCGATGATGTGTAGTATTCGCTTTAGATCGACTTGGTTGTCCAACCAAAGTCGAATGTGCTGACCCGAACATATATGTAGCACCCTCACAAACCACATATCATCTTAAACTAACCCACAAGGAAAGACTAAAGTATCTCAAAAAATATGGCTCCCAAATAACTCATGAGAAATGTACTAAGAAAACAAATAGACAAGGAATTGTAGTCGGCGTTCACGGAACATTAAGCACCCTACAGATATGTATTAGCAAGTGCACAATAGGGCTTTTATTAGCACAAGATTAATGGGCCAAGTTTTGTGGATGATAGTCGGTATTAGGTCAGCTTGGTGGAAACATTCTGTCTGTGCATCTTTTGTTGCTTGGTATAGTTATTTGTTTTAATTTCTTAGTAGTTGTGCAGAGTCTGGATTATGGCCTGGTTGATGGCAATAGGCTCACCCCGGTACACAAGATTACAATTGAGAGATTCAAAATAACATTAATGAATTAAAACTTAAAATAATAATACTCATAAGCAGCCCGTAATGTGCTCACTGCTGGGACACAGACCGCATCTCTGTGAGATTGAGTGGGCCATAATCAAACACGCGGGCCTAGTTCAGTTTGGTGAATATCTTCGAATATTCGGTTCTGGGATATGCCTGTTTCCTCACGATGTTTTCCTTCACCCTTTTTGGAGTAGTGGTGATGAAATACATTACACGAAGTAAAATGCCTGCTTTGGTTTGAAAGATAACTACAACTCATAAGTCGGAGTCACCACTGCTCTAAGGGGTTAGAGCAGTGGTGGCCCAATAGTGTCGGCAGTGGTTGCCTAATAGGGTTTACCCCGTTAGTAGACAGTTTGCAATTGACCATCATCTTCCTACTCTTGTCCAATGTTAGTGGGTCGGCGCAACACGTTTTTATCTTCTATTCTTCCCTGTCAATCGTCACGCTATCATTTAATCCTTTTTCTTCCATTTTACAATTGACCATCATCATCTGCCTAGCCTTTTCCAAACTATATTGGGGTCGGCTTCCAGTCTAACCGGATGCAGCTGAATACCAGTATTTTACATGGAGCGACTGCCTATCTGACCTCCACAACCCAGTTAGTACTGGGTAATATGATACTCCTTGGTAAGACTGGTTGTCAGACTTTTTGGGCCACTGACTACCTGTAACGACTGTCAAAGATCTACAAATGACAGCCGGGACCAACGGCTTAACGTGCTTTCCGAGGCACGCAGGAAACTCGGTATGTAATGGGCGGTCACCCATCCACAGACCAACCTAGGCAAGCACGGCTTAACCTAAAGATCGACCCGAGCGGCTGTTATTATTTAGCCACGAGCGCTTCCATTTTACAATTGACCATTGAACAAAATTGCATTCAAAAGTTAAAATAGCAGACTACTGTCTATTTTTCTCCCAACCGTTTTCACGGCACATTGGTTGCTATTTTTTTTTAAAAAAAAACTTCATCGAACCACACATTGTCGTAAAATTTTATTGTTTCAAGTCTGCAAACTTGAACAAAGGGTACATGCGACAATGACCCTCATTACTTATGATTTTCACAGCTGTTTTGCTGAATTGGCGTGCACAGGACTTGGTTGTTAGGAACGTCAAATATTATATTTTTGGAGGGGTGTAGACAGATTAGGAACACTATTAAAGGTTAATTACAATTAATTGCTGCCAATTATTTTTCAAGAGTTTTTCATTATTTTTGTTCCTTTTGTAGATTGAACGAAGATTTAATGTACTTGCTGAAATTATACATAAAATGGCTTGATATCTCGTGGTGTTTCATAAGTGTTCTTTACCATAAATACTGTACTGTGTTTGTCTCTGTGTTTCAATATCAGATAATTTTCTTATTCCTGATGAATACATTTCAAACTTAGGTAGCTTGTGATAAATAGATAACAATCAATCAGTTTTGTTGCTGCACTCTTTTGGAAACGGAGACAATTAAATATTGATCACAGGCCATGGCTGATATCAGACACAATTTTTTTTTGAAACCCAAAGTAAGGTAAATGAATATCTTTTCCTGTAGAAAAGATATTCATTGAGTCTATCTTTTCCTGTAGAAAAGATATTCATTTACTTAAAAACCTACCACTGCCACTGCTTAAGCTATTGCTCTCAGCGTCCGTTGAAAAGACCGTAACGACATTCAATTTCAAAGACATTAAGCGGACGCCTTTCACAATACGAGTCATTGGAAAATAATAGGAATTCCGCTTGAGAATTATTGTAAAGACCCATCTCCGATTGTTGAACCTCAATCACAATTCAATCACGGTCTGTTTTCATATCAGCCGATCGAAATATCATTGGAAATGTCGCGAGCAGGACAGTCGCGGGTGGAATGTATGGGAGAGGGGGGTAGACATGCCCGCTTTGCTGTCAGGTACGGATAGATGACTAGTTACGGTTCCTGCCTTCCTGGTACTTTGTTGTTATAAATGTCAAGTAATGAATGTTATAACAGGCCCAAGTGGCAATCGCATATACAATTTTATACATTGTACGTTCAGTTTTTCTACAACGACTATGAATAAAACTGACTTAAGCTTTTGATGGATTACATCAATCCAAAATATTTCTGAAGGTTCTATCATCGCTATCGTTGATAAAATGCCACTTTGTCTAGATCCTAAGTCAGTTATTGATTTTGTTTAGAATATCCAGTTAGTGGTGCTGTACATAAGCAACGCAGACGCTGGTACTTTATAAGCGGATCTCCTTCCTACCATGTCAATGGTAATTTGAATTGTGTCGGCCCAAAATTTGCCTTCAGCAGCGCATTAGGCTGGAATGATATTGTCACTGGTAAAGTTATCATCTGGAACCACTATGCTTATACTTGAGGCTATAGAAACTTACGTTAACAGGGAATGATAAAAGGAACAAAATACTGTTTCCTTAAGTGCATTCATAAACTGTCTCGATTACTACCCAAAAAATAAAGGAAATCCTTACAAGCGTCTCCTCTCGATTATAATCGCCGTATATTTCCACACATGAATGGGTTGCAGTGAAATGATTTCCCGTCGCGTCTTGAAACGATTTTCCTTAAGATTCTTTTTTATTCGGTACATACTCCAATTTCGATGGTTTACTCGTCATTTAAACTGAACAGAATGAAATTACGAGTTTTTTTTTAATACAAAAGGTCCTCCGATGGTTCTGACAGGGTATAATCAAAGGATCTTGTGTTTGGAAGCCTTTATTAAATGTTATTTACATATTGAGTTGTGTTTCTTGAGGAAACACTTTTAAGTTTATTTTGGCGTGAGTTGATTGGATAAGGAAGGCTGTTTTGATTGAAATACGGTTTTGACTGCTGCGAAATGAACAAGGAGTAATTAAGAAGGTTGGCAGAATAACTCGTTAATGTTGTTAACTGCTAGCTATGAGCCATCATGAAATACATTGATTATGCACCATGTGTCATTAAAGGCTACGTTCTAGTCTAATCTCCCATTCCCATTTCATTTTGGATACTCGTTTGGGCTTTGGACAGTAGGTAGGTCAATATGGTAGAATCATTTTAATACCATCTGATTGTAATCTTTTAAAATAAGCTCTCTAAATCATTAGACCATTGTATCCACACAATGGTTGCCTGAAGACCTTAGAGAGAGGTGGTGGAAAGACATGCACGCTTACTGGCGTAGGCTGGTTCGAGGTGGCGAGAGAAATAGTTCCCTTTGCCCAGAAATGGGACAGTAAGGGCTAAGGAACTAAAGCCAACAGGGTCATAAAATTGTGGGTCACAATCAATTGTTACATTTGTTTCTAAAAATAATCTTCAACACTAAGAACATCTCCAAATCCTCTCCTCTCTCCATACACTTCAATCCTATCAAGTGGTATCAGATATAAATCTTATAAAATTGTGCATTATTCTAGTCAGTCGTCAGGACGTGTCCGTTCCGCGGCGGGTGAGGCGGCGGGTGAGGCAGCGAGGCAACGGGTGAGGCAAAGGATTAAGGTGTAAGGTGCTCGGAATAAATCGATGCCAAACACGTATTACGTACTGGCATGGGGACAAGTGGTTTGGGAGAAGAAAGTAAATGATTTTTTTTTCTGGCTTTCGGACAAGCGCTTTTAAAAAACATGTGGATAGAAAATATCTTTGTGCCATTGCAGCCTGCACAGTAGACTGAAGTGGCAGTGTGCTTGGCATGCCTCTCGAAGATTGGGATTATTTAAAAAATCTCGAAGATTGGATAAGACAAGTTAGTGAGTGGAAACCAATCGGCAGTTAACTCATAGTAGGATGAAACCCCCAGCAGGATGAAATAATAACCAAAAAAGCAGTAGCCATCACATTCTTAGCGTTTCACTGGCAATCTAATTGAATCAGCTCAGAATAAAGCAACAACAGTTATAACATCATCTAATACAACCTGACTTCACCCACTGCTGGGTGTAGGCCTCTCTTGGCTTGTGCCAATCTTCCAAACGTTCTGGTGCCTCAGGTAACAATGACGTTTCCCCATCTAGTCGTTGGACGATAAATACTTCTTTTTCAAGGTGTTGCATAGACGCTTGTATCAAAATCAGCAGGTCCAAATCAAATAATATCGTAACAATTCTGTCCTCACGTATACTTACACGTCGTTTGATTCGTCACGGTCGAGCAGTCGGATTTATTGTGAAAGTTAGCTAATAAATAGTGTCGCGGCGCCGGCGGAATCGCGGGGCGAGCATGTAGTATTAACAAGTAATGCCAGTTAAGAACTCGTTGTAGAATATTAAGAAGACTCAAGTCTATTGGTAGATTAGGTTTTCATTTTGAGAATAATTTATTGAACTCTGATGGAAAAAAGCAATTTATGATCATCTCCGTCGGCTTAGTCTTTTCCCCTTTTATAAACGTCGGTGATCGCAATAATTGAGTTGTCTTAGGGAAGACTAAAATTATGGAATAGACTCAACAAGAAGAGAACAATCAATCAAACTCTAATCAATTTAGAACATCAGTCTAAACAGTAGTTAGCGTAGCGAATGCAAAACACACAACTTAAAACAAAAGAGTAGAACCAGGTTTCTGCAACCAAAATTATCGAAGCGTCAAGATTAAATGCAAGTTATGCGATGGGCTGCTGAAAATTCATTCAATCAATCACAGCAGTTTACGAGCGCTTCACAGTTTGTTAGCTAATTTGAATGTTGTTTCCGTTCCAGAAACTGGGTGTTAAGCCAAAGGAATTATCGATGACCCATTTTGAAGGCAAAGTTGTAAGTCTCAAGTTAATACAATTCGGCTGTTGCGGATGATCCCTTTTTATCCTTTCAGGAGACGATCAGCTCCTTGTAAAAAATAAACATTCTACCTATGCCCGTGGGAGCAGACGGGGTAAACTTTCCTTACCCGTTGACCGATTCTCAGGGCCCTTTGGAAAACTTTCGTGTGGGGTTGATATACTGCACATTTCCTCATTTTCCTCGTTCCTCTATCACAGGAATGGATACGACTGGCTGTGATTTATCTCCAAAGTTATGGATCTTTATTCAATTGGATGAAACTTGCGGTGTCGTTCATCTTCACTTTTTATTAGTTGGACAGGTATAAAAAGTTGTATTATTTGCAATATTACATATTCTGGCGTTTGTTTGAAGGCAAATCGGCGAAGAAATTCAATTTAAAACGGTTTTTGATTTACAGGCTAGTAAGGAATTTTTTTTTAACTACCCTGCTTTGCTTTGCTTTGGAAGAATCAAACAATAGAAGTTTGATGGAGAGGTTTCCATGCTCTTCAAACGTACCCGCAAAAAAAAAAAACCATAGCAAAAGCTTAACTACAAAAAGAAAGAAAGTAAGATCAAGTTTCCGTAAAGTTACTAACTACTGGTTATTAAATGTAACAACAAAATCTCATTCTACTCTGCAATTAAATACTAGAACTACAAAACTTTTTCAAGGCAATCACAAAAACAAAAATAAAAGAACTTTAAAAACTAACCAAACGAAAACCAAACATTAGTGGAAAGCAAAGTTTTTAACAAAACTCTAACTATTTATATACCCACACTTATAAGCCGTTTGGGGTACAATGCCCATGACATTATTTAACCATACCAACTTACTTTTATACTTGTCACTATCCCTATTCCTGTTAACACAAGGTCGGTTGTTCTTTGGTTGGACAGTGTAAATAAGTTTGTTTGGCCAGGGTCACAGCTGCAAAATGCTAGGTCTACTCATTTGTGGTCATCCTGGCTAAATATCCTGAAGCTGTAAAGTGCTTTATGTTAGTTATGCGTTATGTAGTTCAGTTCTGTTTGTTTTGGGTTTAGCCTGTGTTACTGTGAGGTCAACGGGAGGCTAGGCTAGGCTAAGCTAGCTTATGGCTAAAACCTGCTACGGTATGAACAGTACATAGTAGAGGAAAATGGGTATAGTGTCGAATTCCGTGCCATTGTAGGCACAAAAGGTGTTAGGCTATATGTAACAAAACCGAGAATTGCGGAACTGATGGTTTAGAAGTGACAATCGCTTTTAAGGCGTTTTAAATGTCTACGACCACGGCTTTTCGTTCGCTTATATCACAGTTCTGGCTTTTGTCAGTAGAATCTTAAAAAAATCAGTAAATAGAGGAGGTCAAAAATATAATTGATTTCTCGTGAACACCATCATCCACTCGTTTAAAAAAAGCCAATCGTCAAGACCTACAAAAAGTCGTAAATGTATTGCTTTGACGTATAATTACCGAACCGAACAGTTTATGTCAATCCACTTTCAGTTGTTGTAGATTACGTGTTACGATATCGTTTTATGAAATGAAATTATTTATTTGCTAGAATTGTCATAAATTATAGAGTTTTTTACAGTTGCTCAAACAATTTGCTAAAAATAACAAGCAAAATTATCGATACATTAATAACAAACAAAAAAGGCAAGCTAAATAAAACCAATTGGTATGATGTTACATTAAGAATGTCAATGTTTTGTCAATTTATAATAGGGAAATGTCAACGTGGAAAGAATGCATGATAGAATTAGATTCACAGAATAAAATGATTTATCCATAAGCCATTTGAATAGTGCCGTTTCGAAACGATTGATTAGCAGTTCCCCTATATGATTTTGTTAGTTTATTATACACCGTGACTTTTTAGTCGTCTTACAACGGTGGTCCACTCAATGTACCCGACATAAAATAGCTCTAGGCGCGATTTTTTTTTCCTCCCATAATAGTTTCAAAGAAAAACAAATAACACATTAGAATAAAATTATGAAACATCCTGTTAATGATGTTTACCTGTCAAACGGGAGAACATACCTACCCAGCGCTTGAGTCAGTAGGATCATCGCTCGCAACAGGGTGTTTTAACTAAGTCATACGTCATAATACTGAATTATATTTTTATTTTTAAATTATTAAAATCTCATAAATACCTATTTTTCATATATGAATGTTTAGTACTCATTGGATACATGAAGTGGGCTGCCGTTGTAAGACGACTAAAAAGTCACGGTGTATATCCTTATAACCATTTGATAGCAACTTCTGTGACTCGTTAGTGGCTTTTCATTGGAGGAATAATCAGCCTATTAAGATATCTCGTGTTAAAGTGATAATCTCTTGTCTAGTCCCTCTAGACAAAATAATGGAATCAAATATCGTCAAATATCGATGGCAATATAAAACTAAACAAAGAAGAAACCTAAGGTTACAATAATAAATTCCAAGAAACCGTAGAGCTACAAGAACTAGATAGATAGCTCTGTCGTATTAGTTATGAGCTATCGAGTATACGTGGTCCGGTTTGTAAGTCCAGCTGACGATATTTATGTGAGTGACTTCTTATAGCTTCTTATTCCCTGGTGGTTACACTCTATGTGTGATATTTTGACGTTAGTTTTTAGTTGTGGTATGAGTTGGTGAACAAGTCTTCAGTTCATCTAATTAAAAATGACCATCATAACTTCTAACGTGTCAAGGAATTTGCGGATGAATGCGTTGCTAAAGTTTGAGCTGTCCGATTCCTAGTGCCCAAAATAAGTAAGTTAAGTTATAACTGTTAATGTACGTATTATCTTGCCGTGGGTATTGGAAAGTTTTGGATCCAATTGACATAGCACGTTAGTGGTCATCTAAAGGAATTCCGTCAACACATTATTTCATCATCATTGCTCTCCAAACGGTGAAGGAAAACATGTAAAAGAAAGTAGCTAGAACTAAAAATTTAAAGACATGAGACATCCACCGACCCCCACTAGGCCCGCGTGATGAATTGCGGTCCATTGAGCGTAGACTGTGCCAGCTGTGGAGGTATTACTGACTGTTCATATAAGTCATCACACTTTGGTAAGAGAACCAGTGATCGCAGTTATTATTAACGCACAGCAGAAGACACGTCTAGGCTCCGGCTTAAACATGTTCTCCCTCAAATGGAAAATAGGTGGCCTTTTCTTAACCGCCGTCAAAACAAAAGCCGAATGCAAGTGCAGCCCGCTATAGCCCTCATGCATATTTCATGGCCTGATCGCGTACGTCACGGCTATTGATTCCGTACACCGCTGCCCCGGATGTCCGACAGACGGTTTTCAGGTCGCCGAATAGTGTCTGTTTTACATAGCGGTTTCTTTGGACGGCTCGTATACACCGCAAGAGTTATTTATGCAAACAACTCCAAAATTCAAATAAGAGTCATTTGCTCGAAATCTAAGTATTTTTACTGCCAAAGCAGTGTTTCTTGTACTCCAGTACCACTTGGTCCCAAGCTACACGCGATTTGCCACAGCGACTACAGAGAAAACAAATGAAATACATCATCATTATCTGCCTAGCCTTTTCCCAACATCCAAGTCGGCTTCCAGTCTAATCGGATGCTGCTGAATGCCAGTATTTTACATGAAGCCACTGCCTATCTGACCTACAAAACTAAGAAGGTACTTGGTAATAGGTTACCCCTTGGTAGGACTCATTGTCAGACTTTCGGGCCTACCTGTAGCGTCAGTCAAAAGTCTACAAATGGCAGCGGTTCAAACGGCTTTATGTGCTTTCCAAGGTACGAGAGGAACTCGGTATACAATCGATGGTGATCCACGGACCACCCATGTCAAGCGCTGCTTAAGTTTAAAGATCGGCCGGCTGTTTCTTAGCGTCGTACCAGATTATTCAACCAGATGATGTAGCTCCTAACACTATTACAAAATATATGAAAATATTTAGGTACATAAACGAAATACATAGGTACATAATTATATTTCTTACAATATGTCGACCGTCACCACGACGATATTCACTCGAATATAACAGTGATAGATGAGCGTGTCGCTTAACGCAAGACACAAGGGTGGGTGTCGGTATAATTACGGGCCTGTCAGAATTTTCATATTTGTCATATTCTAATAGGTGTAACAGATTGCCGTTACCATGGGTTGTGGTCACTTACTATCAATTCAAATACATAAAAACCTATATTTACATTACTTACTTTGCTACACAGTCCAATTGGGTATAATACCGAACGTTTCCAAAGCATTGTATTCAATCCAAGCTGATGTATCGTATCGACGAACAAAACAACAAACAGATATACCTCCTTTTGCGGTTTCAAGTCGGATAAGAGCTAGTTCTAGATTTAGTCGCTACGAGAACTGTGAACCTGCGAGTTACTTCTTGGAAATTATTGTAACACTTCTACATAAACGACGACAACATTTTAAAATCTTCTTGCCAGTAAAATTTGAAGTACTTGCCATGTTACTTTACATTACATTTCATCTTTAGACCCTTAAATCTATGGCTGATCAATTTATTGATTAGTTTTCGACTGACGATCTGTGTGCCTCATTAAAACCTGACTTTACGGGAAAATTCAAATTTTACGGCATACATTAGCCTAAATATAAAATTTAAAGTGCCAAGTTCCCAGTGTACCCAATCAAATCATTACTATTGGCCACAGTCCAAACTCGTAGAGTCGAGCGTCCCAATATTGAATTTATACGATTATTAACCTATGGGACTTTGGAGCAGAGCAGCGATGGTGCGCGATAAGCGGTCGTTATGTAAATAGGTAGCTAGCCAGTAATACTGAAACAGAATACCACTTCTTTCAAGTCGGTTAGGTCTATGGTAATGTGGGGTAGTAGGTGCTTTGTTTTCATGGTTGCGGGCATGTCATTAGGGTTGGAAAATTGAGCGTATTAGCCGTAATAGCACAGCAAGTAGCCTCTTTCTGTGTGTTTGGAAATGGGTGTAGTTTTCCTTTCTACTACATAGGTGTTTCTGTTAGTTAAGCTATGTTGATAATATATTGAAGTATGTGCACACTAAGATAGTCTGTTACACACATAATGTACATACAATAAGTTGCTCTGGGGATTGCTTTTTCTACATATCATAAACATTCTAGTAGCCGCTTTCCGAACAAAGTACCCGCAGAAAAATAGCCTTAAGTGGCATGATATTACAAGCCAATACAGTGAACAAGTTTTACTCTATTTGTAGCAATGATTTTTACTCCCGCAATCTAATTTTCCTTTTTTTTTTTGGATGGCAAATCTTCAAATGACCCCTCCCGCTCTGGGCGGAGCGGAAAAAGTGTCAGATTTGCACTGACTAAAACCTATCCATGTTCCTTCTTAGCCCTTTGTGTTCCAGGGCCGCGGTATCTCTTTCGAACAGTCCCCGCAGCCCCGGCAGGCAACGGCCCTTGCGGACTCCTTCCGATTTGCTGACATATCTAATTGGCGTCATGCTTCTTTTCCTCTTCAAACAAACAATACTACCTCCCATACAAGCATGCGAAAGCTTCCCATAAAAAATAAGTACTATAGGTGTAATGAGAAAGTATAATCACACGTGAAGGTACGAACATGGCGGACTAATATCCGTATGTTTATCTGTTAGAAGAGTAGGCAGGGTTCAGAGGTGACAGCCCTCTGTGGAAGAGAGATTGAAGAATGTTTACAAAATGGATCAAGATTCCTTACATAACACAATTTTATTCAATTGATCATTTAGGCTACAGTCACAGCTTATCAGCACTTTTCAGCTTTCAGTCTCACTTGATGCAGCCAACTACCAGTATTGTACAGGGAGCGACTGTCTGTCAAAGACCAACGAAACAATGTCGGAGCCAATTGCATAACGTGCAATCCGAGGCATAGTGGGGTGTTGAAATGTATTGGATGGACAGTGGACACCCATCTGTGCAACGTTCTCGGTTAGCGTTGCTTAGCCTTAAAGACTTCTTTTCGGCTGTTTTTATCTATCCACGAGCCACTCGGATCTTTTATGATACATTTTTGGGATCAGTTTAGGCGAATCAATTCGCCTCAATCAAAAAGAGCATTGTGTACCCATAGTTAATAAAAGTACTTGACCAATAGTTATAGGCCATAATAAATAGTTCGCTTTGCATATTAGCATTGGCATACTAAATTAAAGTTATAATACAAAGTTATGATTCATTCATTAATATTTGAACTGCAATAAGTCTAGTTTATTAAAACGCTCACTTTGTTTATTCAATATAAAGACTACGCGCATGATAATATTAATCTATGCCCGAAGGTGGGTAGGCAAATAATAAACACAAAGGTGTATCGTTAGCCACACCTGTTGTTCGTAATCTTTACAAATTATTGTACTCTGCTAACTGGCGCCCAACTGGGGCTCGTGTGCAAAAACTTATGAAAAAATTAAGCTTTTGTGTGGTGGTATGTTTTCTGTCCCTTGGGTTTGGAGTAACTATAAGGTTACTAGTTGTAACTTGTTAGGGCTTAGTTCGAGGGTACTTACTGGGTTTTATTCCGGTAAAAAGGTAGAGGTGTTAAAGTTAGTCCGACCGTGTTATACGAGGTGAAAATCAGTCATCGGGGATCTAGAAATGTTGGGTTACTACTGATACCTCTTTCTAGGGATTAGGCAGGTGTGGAAGCTTTTCTAGTCTGATAATCCTTATGGTAGGCAGTCTGGGTCTATTTTTTTCCGACGTCTTTGCTGTGCATTAAAAGGATTTTTTAGCAAAGTTTTTCTCAACACCTCACCATTTCTTGACTATCAGATTCAGAAAAGCCAAAAGTTCAACACAGCGACTGGGCCTATGGTTTTAGCATCCAGGTACAGAATGAGCTTCCCAAAATGAAATAGATAATATTCCAACCAATTTATCATTGTTATTCATTCCTCATCTAGGAACTATTAACAACATAAAACAAGCAACCTATTTGTATACTCCAAAAAGAAGTCCCATTACAAAAGACAAAATACTGCGAATAAAACAAAGTTGCAACAAGCAAACTTAAGTTAAAGGTGCTCCGGCGTCCGGCTTGCAATCCCCGGCCTTATGAAATTCAATGAGCATTTTGTCTCACTCCCGAGTACATAAGTACATATGTGAGCGCGTTTGTAATCCTGTGACTATTGGTGGATGGGACAAGGTGGAAGAAAAAGACTTTGAAAGAACCTTTTTGGTCTAAAGACCCGGGTTTTATACTTAACCTGTACTGAAAAGGTATAGTTTATACACTTGTTCATAAATAGATTGGTTTATTTTTTGACATAACAGACGCACCTACCTAGAAAACTGACGCTTGAAAAAGTTCTCGAAAGGCTCGTCTCCTTTAGTTTACCATTAAAGAAAGAAAAATAGCTTTTCAGTTATCAATAATGTTTTCTTTTATGTAACTTAACAAAATCGGTTATGACAATCGACGCTATTGTTTTACAGAATAATTATGACTGATATGGTCATTTTTAAGTTATTTTTCCTGTGTATTAACATCAGTGTGATCTTTATTTTTCGTTATAATAACATGGTGGCTGCTACAACAACAAGGCATGCCAAAACTGAAGTGGTCCAAACTGTGGGAAGAATAACGCCCAAGAACATTTGCGCTTGAAAAAATCAATTAACCGATTGCGCACTCAAGTTAGCCGCTGTAAACACAATTTGGTAAAATAGGGTACTTTAAGGATCCTTCCGACACGCAATGAGAATGCGGTGCTCCCGACCAGACGATGCCCCACTTGCTGGAGTGTCCGAAGTGTCCCAACACCTGCACTTTAGAGTATCTGAAAAACGCCACAGACGCCGCCATTAACGTGGCCACATACTGAGCCCCAAAAAAATTGAACAAGTCGTACTATCAACACAAAAGAAAAAGAAGAAGTGATATTTGTATTCAAAGAGCTTGCTGTTGCAATGCTGCTATTAGGTAACAGACAGTGAAGGGACTGCAATCTTTTGTGTGTGCCATATGTAGTACTCGTAAAATAGTCGTGACCCTCGTTGTGTTTTTTGTCCCTTTGAGTTTTGACATTCATCTTCTCGTTCCTCTCATGCCTCGTCCCAAACAATTCTCCTCCCGTGCCATAATCCTACACTTGACACGTAGCTACCTACATCTACTCGTATTTTGGCGGTACGGCTTAGTTCAACTTTGTATGAACCTTCGCGAATATTTTTTTATTAAGTTTTGTTCGCAATTTCACAATGTATAACTTTTATGGAGCCGTTAATATCTTATTCTTATTACAAAAGATCTAAAAAAATGCCCTGTAGATCCAGTTGCCGTAAGCAATACTGCTGAGTGTGAGGTGTTGGATTCAATCCGGTGGTCGGGCAAAGTGAAAGCAGGTTTTTTCATCAAGAATTATAAATTTTTGTGCCCGATCCATTTTCCTATTGCACGGATTTTAGGAATAAGTCGATAGAGGGAAGGGAGGCCTTTGCCCTGCAGTGGGACATAAATGGTTGATAACAATAATTATGGACTTTAACATAACTGGCAAAATATGGGGTACTATAGATACACCTCTGCCTAACTTTTTAGGGGCAGGTGAAATGTTATGTGATAAAAAATCCAAAAAGGCTTCCAGTCTAACCAATAATAATAAATAGAATACCAGTATTTTACATGGAACAACTGCCTGTCTGACCTTCACAACCCAGTTAGTACTAGGTGATACGATACTCCTTGGTAAGACTGGTTGTCAGACTTCCGGGTCACTGACTACTTGTAACGACTGTGATGATAGCCGGGACCAGACGAACTTAGGCCAGGCAAGCGCGGTTTAGCCCGAAGATTGACATTGTGATAAAAAGTATCATGTCGGAAATAAATTATTATCATCTCAATCTGTATCGATTACCAATAGATATGTAACATACAGTTAGACGTCACTAAATTTGTTACGTCTTAGCAAAACATTAGCCTAAACTAAAAACTGAGCTAAACAGAGCTAAAGCTCTTCAATAATGTAATAAGCGGTGCTTTGGCGGAATAAATGGGGTGTTATCAGTTAAGAGCCCATTCTAATGAAAATTCTCTGTAATTTCCATCCAAGACTGATTTCTGTGAGCGGAGCTACCGCCGTGTCTGACAAACGGTCCAAGCTACAAGCGATTGATTAAATAATTATTATATTTACATTTTGCTAAAACTGAATTTATTAGGAATCAATTAAAACCAACATGGTGCCTGTAATACCCGAAAGGTTGGGACGGGGTGTACCTAAACTAACCTCAAACTTTGCCAATTTTGTTTTAATCCCATGAAGTAGGGGAGGAGCCTATTGCCATCAACCGGGTACAAATTCTGCCTCTGAGCTGCTACGGAGAAATACATGATAGAAAAACCCGATAACACTTTTCTGGACCTGGTAATTGAACCTAGGACCTCGTGCTCAGCAGTAGCACTTGCGACCAGTAGTTCAACGAGAAAGTCAACATTTTTTTTTAAACCTCAACAAATGAATGACGGAATCACGACTAGTACCAAATTAAAATAGATTTTTTTATTAACATCAATTATTAAGATTACCCTTTCAGAAATCTTAAGATTTTTCCTCGAAATCTTACACAATGCACCACAAATTTAAGGGTAAGTTCATTTGTATTCATTGCGCGCGTTCCCTGTCAATCGAGTGCGTCCCGTCGATGAAGATTGATGGAGCGCCTCCGCTAAAATAAACGGCCGAGACTACACACGACAATTATGTCAACATCCCTTGTGTAACTGTTTTAATATACGAGTACGTTTGTGACCCATAGGTCTTCGGTTGTCAGGCTGTACATTGAGAAGGGGTGACATAAGTGTAAACAGTACCGTATTCGGCTTGTTGTCTCGTTGGCCTGGTGGTCACACGAGCATGAGGTGCAGGTTTTGTTTCCCAGGTAAGGATAGGTGTTATTAAGGGTTTTTCTTTTGAGGAATACCTCAGTAGCAGCACAGAGATTGTTTGTGCCTTGTTGATGGCGTTTATTACAATAGGCTTGAATCCTATTGCATGATACTTAAACATAACGGTTATAATGTGGGACTGCTATAGGTACAAAGAGTGTGACAGAGATGTCTCTGTCACACTCTTCGGGAAATATAGGCGTGGTAAACGATATTGTTTATTTTGTAAATTAGTTTTTAAAAACACTTTTACACGTCAAAACAAATTGAAAAGTGATGTTATGCTAATGCAGAATACACTGACAACATTTGGTTTAGCATTTAAATTAACAATAGTAAGCAAAAGCAAATATTGTATTCAACGCCAACAAACGATATTGAAAAAGAACAGCCTTTTCACAATGAAAGTTTCAGAATTACAAAACCGTTTTATTAGAATGACTTTTGCAACAAAACACAAAGCTCTTTTGTATTAAATATAAAATTCTAGAGACAATGGCTGCAACCACACGCCTGCGGGCGCACAGTTGTACTAGTTATTCAGTCTCCTGCCATTTTGTCACCCGAAAACCTTTTTATTGTACATAACAATGCATATAATATGTACAGAAGCTTCACACAAGCTTGTACATTGATTTAGGACCGGCGAAATAGGGTATACCTCTGCCTTAAGACCCGGGATGAAAGAGTGGCTGGTGAGACGGCATGGCGTCTCCTTTTTCCAGTTGACTCCGGTGCTCTTCGGGGATGGGTGTGGATAGTACCAGTGCCGTATAGGTTGGAAGCCGGGAAACCGGTTGTTCCCAAGGAATAGGCGTGACAACAGCAAATTGTGTCAAGTATCATGTCGAACCACTTTAATGCGTAAGAGCGTTTCTTGCATGGCCCCCATTATCTACAATAAATTACCGAGTAGTTGGAAAGCTTTAAATACAGCACAATTTAAAAGTAGATTGCGGAAATTTTTGGTCGATAAAACGTACTACAGTGTAGCTGAGTTCCTATCGGAGAAAAATATTTGTTAATTAGTGACATCTTGATTTTTGAAATTTTGATTTATGACATTTTGATTTTTGACATTCTGATCTTTGACATTTTGATTTCTGACATTTTGATTTTTGACATTCTGATCTTTGACATTTTGATTTCTGACATTTTGATTTTGGAATTGTAACAATAATGATATTTGTAATAGTAATGACATGTTAAATGATGTAATGATAATGGTATGATATTTGTAATAGTAATGACATGATATTTAATCTTATGATACTAATTTATATTTTCCTTTTAATACAAACATATATTTTAATTAAGTTGATGATTTCAGAATTTTATAATAGTAATTTATAAATTGATCTAAATAAGTGTAATAATAGTGATCATACAAATAATTTCAAATGTTTGCATGCCGATTGGTAAAATGTGGCTGAGCTAAATGTAATCTTAAGAACTATTATGTATTACCCATATTTGCAAAATAAAATTCTATTCTATTCTATTCTTACCGCGATGATTGCCCTAAGAGGCGGTGTCCAGTGCCGCGCCGGCGAATTTTTCCGCAATGGTTTTTACTTTGACTGACATTGTGACTATAGTTTCACGAGTTATTCTTCTGTTCGTTTCTATTCTGCGGGGCCATTGTGATATTCGAGCAACGAATTAAAATGCCGGTTCGAGAATCCGTACAAATCGACAAAGCTTTCGGTTCAATTTTATTTTATTGTAAAACGCATAGTTAGGTTTGTTGATGTCCGCCGAGCGTGCGAGCGTCGATGCCGTATCGGGAAACCTAAAAAGCCACCGACATTTTTTTTTTCACAAATACACTGTAGGCCATGCGCACCTATAACATTAAGTTTTATGCCCGTTCATTTGTTTTATAGATTGGATCGCCAGTTCGTTTTTGTTTTTAGATTGGAGCGAAATTGTAATTTGTATGTTAGGTGTCGAGTTCCGCAGTGTGGGTTGTGTGTATTGGAAATTGAATTACTTACTTGTTTGGAAACGGTATATGAAAATGATGTTTTGGTTCCGTATTGGTAATAAAGAGAGAGTGCCCTTTGCTTTAGTATTAGAATAACAAAATATTTTTGTGTCCTTAATTGAGTGAAAAAGCATTCAGTAATTGGTTTAGATTTTATTTTGATTTGATGTACTTATAAATGAATGTTAAACTATCCAAAAGCATTGGATTACTTGTTTTTTTTGATGTTATGAAATTTTATAAAACTTTTAACTGGCGGTTTTTAAGAATAAGAAATGGTATCGAATATTGTAATATTTTTTACAAACCAAACAAACAATAAACCAGCCGCAAGACGCCATTAAACAAACAAACCTATTTCCATCCCCTTTAAGTCCCAAACGTAATACTCAAAAATTTCCATCCGTTTACCCACTACCATTTCACCACATACGGAACGCAAAAGGAACAGAAGAAGAAAAATACAAACTTAAACTGAATTGCATGCCAGTTTCAACACAGTGTATACTTTATTCTGTCCGCCACAACACGGGCGATGTCGCTTGTCGCTCGCAACGACATTCCAATTCCATTTTGTGGCTTTGTGACATCGTGGCACAACTTGTCATATTTATATGACGTATAACTCGGGGAGACGGGTTATATGATATGTGGAACTAACGTGGAATTATGGGGGGGTTAGTGTGCCAACGATTATGGATGTTAAAGATATGGGAGAGGGTTAAAGTTGATGATTTTGGTTATTTTTTTGATAGAAGGATGCCACAAACCAATATGAGACTAGACCCATCTGTTTGTTGCCTAGTGAAGGCTGGCATTAAACTGAAAACGAATAAACTTCCAGTGCGTCACGATTAACTGAATTCTTCTAACACAAGGCATATTTATTCTACTTTTCCATCTTTATAAAACTGAATACACCCACAAATCAGCTGTCAGTGTCATCATTTTCACAGAATATTCGGCACACTGACTACCTGTAACGATTGCGAAAGATCTACAAATGACAGCCGGGACCTGCTTTCCGAGGCACGGTGGAAACTCGGTATGTAATGGGCTGTTACCCATCCACGGACCAGCCTAGGCAAGCGCGACTCAATCTGAAGATTAGCCCGAGGTGCTGTTATTATTTAGCCACGAGCTCCTCTATTCTGATCTCTGATTGTTTAATCTAATCGCCTTTGCCAATCACCTAAAATGAAACTTCTACAAAACTTCAATTGGGTGTTTGGCAAAGGCGTAACCTGCATTTAAATACTATTCTACCACTTATAACAAAATAATGCAAGCGACATTTAAAAAGGATAGAACTTCCCGTAATATGTCAGATTTCCCGCTCAGTGCCCGTCATCTTAGCGGATGAGCGGAGTGAAGTTTTGCATGCAAAGGTAAAGTAAATAGTCCTGCTCTGAATGAGAGTTTAAATTGTGGAGGCTTCCGAGTTTTTCAAGTTTTTTTGTTACAAAATGTGTAGCTTTGTCATTGGTATAACTGAAGCTAGATTTTTTTTCTTTTGTCATAGTTTATTATCGTTTCGTATTTTACACGAACTTAGTTTAGAAACATTTCTCGAAAATCCTTTTGACAGGTCATGTAGATACTAATATTTTTAAGTCTGTTTATTAACTTATGCCACATTCTGACTGATATTCTGATTACTCATGTAGTCAGAACGCAGTAGTAATTGCCGCCATTCAAATACTAGTGCTGTAAAATTCTGGCTACACATTGGTGATTTGAGTTTGTAACGAGTTACCTTTGGGTAGCAATTAGCCTATCGCCACTCCTTGTCCTCCGACTCTTGCATCCAGTCTGGCCCAGCCACCGTTTTACATCTAGCTGCAGGGGCGTCTATTGCTGCGTTTACCGATATGCGGTCTCCAGGAAATGTTTCCTCCATCAGCTGTCGGTCCTTTGATAGACATGGCTGGACAACTGCTACTTCAGCTTGAGTAGCGTCGCACCCACGTATGAATGGCCTAAACGAAACTTTTCAATAATTTGTATATCTATCGTTCAGGCAATTGTGCAAAAGTTGTTAAAGGTAGTTGAAAGTCTCGACATTTTTCGTTACTCTGCATAGCAGGTACTTGTCTCTAAAGTTTTTTTATGAAATTACCCACTTCAAAAGAAACTGGATAATTCTATTTATTATTTTACCAGACAATTTGGCGGTAGGTACGTCTGAGCCTAAACCTAACTAGGTTATACGAAAGTCAAGTAGAACGCTCTGAGTCTCTGACATTCAGACTAAAGTCTAATAATCTAGTTTTTTATATACGCCTCTTTGCTTTATTGCTATCGAAAAAAATAACTAAAGCAATATAAAACAGTGAGGGTGTTTATTTGTGTTGATAAAAAATTGAGCTGTTCTTTGTCTGTAAATTGACGCGACTAAAGTGAAATTCGAATGGACAGAAGCTATAAGCTTTATTGATTACGAAAATCGAGATCATTTAATCATCTTATGTTTAAAAAATTGTAATTGTATTATTTATTTATAGAAAAGAAAGGTTATTAAATTGCGTGTATCAGAAAGGCGTGATCGCACTAACAGATGACAGACCATACAAGAACAACATTCTTCATGGCTCGTACTTGATAATCGTGAAAAAATAATGAGCCATGACATACTCTTGGGTCGACTCTCGGTACTCTCGAGTAGGCTTTGAAATTTTGTATAGAACAGCTGATTATTTTATCACGATCGATTACCGCCCTTGAATATGAGCACACCTGTCTCACCTGTCTGGTACATGCTTTATGTCAACAAGACGTGCCTATAGCAATTCTCGAACGAAACCACTCGTCCTCGCGGTCGGACGGAGGCGACGAAGATGCGACGGCAAGTGCACCGCGCGGAAAGGCGGCGAGCGCCACTCATCTGCGCGGTCAGGCGGCGTACATGTGTTAGGCATCAACGGATTTCATACAAGCCAATGCGGCGTTAGATCCGCTTCACCACCCGTCTGGCCGGACGAATTGCCTAATACTGCTGAAACTAATTGTTTGTTACGTAAGAATAATGAACGCTGAACGTAGCGAATCCTGACTGCTATGCCAACCAAAATCTAAAATACATAATATCTTGTTTTAGCAAGAAAAGTATTTAATTCATGTTACATCATTTTGATGCACAGAAATTTGCCCCAACAACCACAACAAAATTCAACATCACTTCTCAAAATCATACATCCATTACAATTATTAATTAAAACAAACCACGAAGGAGTTAATGAAGTAATATCTCCGTTTAAACATCGGATCAAAGGAGAACTTCGTCGAAATTGTTTGACAAGTCGTACAGAGGTCGTATAGAGGTCGTGTAAGAGGCGAGCGGAGCCGCGGGGCGATGTTGTGTAATTAAGCCACTTGTTTAGCTGATTCGTTTCAGATTTCTAGCGAAATGGACGTTTTCTGAACAAATCTTAAGCTTTACGAATTAGGGTAGAGATGTGGTAATGTGAATTGTGTTGCTGGGGCACGGCAACTTACCTTTGAAAAAAAATACTTGATTATGAAACATCTTTTGTTGATGTTAAAATCTGTAGGAAGGGATGTTAGCATTCATGTTCCAATTTCTTTTCTTTTATTTCTCAGCTTTGAAGCCTTTTGTAGCCTTTGTTGACATTGAGGTATGCAAAAAATGAATATGAATTTAAGAATTTTAAAAACTTGCTAAGTTTACGGGGGCATGGAGAACAGGGAGTAAAGTTCTTCATCCTCTATACAAAAGTGAGCACGCTCTGACTATACGGGTGTTGTTTCTAGTGATCTAGTGCCTGATGATGGTCGTCGATAACTTACGCGATGTAAGATTGTAGGTGTTATTAGGTTAATGCGTAGTTCGTATATAGATGCCACCATTTGACGTTTTAGTCAAAAGAAAAAAATAAGTACAGTATTGAGAGCCCAGCAGAAAAGAATCCTAGTGTTGTTCAGAGCTAAAACTACAACTTTCTGTTTTCTTTAAGCGATATCACCTCTTTAACTTTCTACATGAATGTCACAATACAAATATATGTCTGCGCTTCAGTGCAGAAAGGAAATTGAATACACAATCTCAGGAATCGACCGCCTCGGCCGGATTACGAGGCGCGACAGGGCTGCTACAAGGATTTTTTTCTACCCAGATAACTTGAGGGATATAAGAGCACTTTAAAATGAAGAAAATGATCTATGGTAGTGGAAATTTGATGCTGTTCTATATACGATGTGATAATAAATATCATGTCCTCTGGGTCCTGTTGTTTGTACATTACAGGAACTGATGAACGCTGCTGAAGACGCTAAATTTGTAGCCTGGTCCTGGGCCTATTCAATTTAGATTGCCACCAACACGATAAAAGAAGAACAAATGAAGAAACAAATAATAATTTGGTAGAGAACACAGCCGCATCTAAAGGGCTGGGACACGTCTAGTGGTCGCAAGTGATACTGCTGAGCGTGAGCTCTCTGCCTAATCCTTTGGAGATTACAGGCGTGACGTTATGTTGTGAATTAATATGAATATTTAACATAATGGAAGAAGAGATGGAAGATGTGGGGAGAAAGTATTAGATTGGAGACCACGGGCAGCACGGAGGAATGAGGGCAGACTACCAACTATGTGGGCATGGATCTTATTATAGTAGCCGGAAGAAACTGGATAGTCATGACACAAAACCGGCAAAACTTAAAAGATTTGGCAGACTCAGCATTGGGTGGGCAAAGGTTGAAGAAGAAGAATGAACGAAGACGTTATAAACATTCTACGAAAAATATGATTCAACTTAAAAACTTTAGTAATATATAGTAAACGAAACAGCAGTTCAGTGGCAACCCTTAACAAACAAACAAACGAACAAAACTACCTTCTTCACATGATAACATCAGTGTTTAAAGTTTAAAGACTCTGATTTGAATCGCAGTTAAATGAGAAAATGCATTACAAAGTTCTACGATATTTGTTCTTATGGGTTTTACAGGTCTGTTTTTAGCATGTTTATAGCATCAATATCTTGATGAAAACTCTTCAGAAATTGTTCTCGAATCAGCTGTTGCCATCATTATTCTCCCAATGTCTGAATTTCATAGACACGTAAACAAAACGTAAAGTATAAACAGTTTGACAACATATTATGTAACTAATGAATTGTTAGTTATAGGCCCGTCGCTCGAGACAAAGCTTTTCCTACGCGTTATTGACTAGTTCGTCATGTACAAAGTTACGGTCCGTAATTGATATAATTAGTGCTGTGACATTCTGTCAACTCATTGCTGATTCATGTTTGTAACAGTTTCCTTGTTAATTAATAGTGTGCAAAAACTAGCTTCTAATGTCTGTAACTTTGAAAAAATGACACACTTAGGAGTACCTAAGTGTGTCACTTTTTCAAAGTTATTGAAATATCACTGTGCCAACCCGTGACTGAAAACTATTTTGAAGTATCAAAGGGTTGCATAAAATCACAAACAAGTAGTGAGCAATGATCAATAATATTTTCGCCCTAGAATGAGGATCCCTTTGGTCAGTAGTAGGCCAATTTCTATAGGTTGTAATTTTTCGTGACAACCCTACATTTCAATAACAGATCAGATACAATATATATAGCTCTACACCTAAACACTGGAGCGTTTTATATTCCCACAATATATGTTCGTATCTACATAATATACTTACTTGCGGTGGAATGAGGATCTCTTTACAATATCGTAATGTAATTTATTTTGTCAAGGTACAATATGTATTGAGTGTTATTGATATTTTGAAATAACGCTACATGTTGACATGTTCATGATATCTGAAATGCTCCATGTAAAAAACTGGCAATCAGATGCATCCAGTTAGACTGGAAGCTGACGCAACCAGGCAAAATAATGATGTTGTCAAATGTTTCAAAATACTTGTCACATGTAAAAATCAAGTTTGTGTAAGTACAATTAGATCAAAATTGTGTGTGTCTGTGTTCGCAATTTTGTTTCTAAAATGTAAATATTTATGGATTTTTTGGAAAACTATACACAAAATTATAAACTTCAATAAATTCTATGACTTACTTCATAACAGATGTCATTAAATTAATAAATCACTCACTTAATTATTTACACTAGCAACAACTTTAGAGGTGAAAATAACATCTTTTAGAGACGAAGATTTAAACGATTGTCTTCAGATGCTCTAAGTCTTTAATACAAACAAAACCGAAGCCAATACATTATTTTCCACTCAAACCATAGGTAACCGAAAGAGAAAAATATTCATATTTCTCCATTTCGAACCGAATTACTCTCAACCAGTATTATTACCGAAGCTGGTTTCCATTTGCTAATCCTTTAAGCTTTAACACCTTGCCAGAGGATTTCCAGCAGGATAAAGATCCTGAAAAAAGTAAAAAAAATATAGGAATTTTTCAACATTTTTCAAAAGAAAAGCTCCTCAGAAAAAAATTGCTAAACACGTCCCGGGGAAACAGGAAATAAATGGAAACCGTTCGTTCAGGTAAGCGCCTGAGTCGGGCTCTGATAACGGTTGTGACTTAGATTCGATGAATCTGGATATGAACTGATGAATAGTTGTTTTTGTGACGTTACATGTGTGGTCCGATGACAGCTCCTGATTCAAGATTGGCAAACTGACGGGGTTGGTTTGAAGTTGGTAATTGGGTTAGGTTTACTCATGCTTCGGAAAGCACGCAAAGCCTTCTGGCGTTCGTTTGACCTCTTGCCGATCGTGTCGGATTGCGTTCCATTGTACTACGAGAATGATGGACAAGGAAACCTACATAATATTATATTTATGCACCTATTTGTGAATTTTTTGTACCTCCTAGTTTCCATGATGACCAATCTCGATTAGGTGCATTTATTAAACAGTTTATGTACACGCATATACCACGCAATAAGTAGTGAAAAATACATAATTATTTATTCATTTATTTAAGCCAGCTTTTTCTTTCATATCCTGTTGTTCGCGTCTTGGTATCGAACTCATCTCGTCGGTAAAGCGATCGTATCATCTCGCTAGTCTCCGACAGATCCACTGATACAGTTTACACTTTTGTATCGAGGTCGAGACGTATCTTACGCGTGATGGAAAACTTTGTTCACATCGTGTTGTGTAGGAAATGAGACTATTTTGTTTGGTTGTTTGTTAATTTTGTGATGGAAAATATTATAATAGTTTCGTGTCCGTTTCGCAAACGAGCTCGGCTGTAGTAATTACCATTGGATTAGGTTTTTTAGTCAAGCTTGTATGATAAAATCCTACAACAGTTTCCACCACCTAATTTGGTTTTATCATATACTAGCTTTTGCTCGCGGCTTCGCCGGCGTGGAACTCGTAAATATCCGATTACTTACCTTCACCCCCCTTTTTAACCCTTCGGGGATAGAATTGCAAAAAACGCCGAGACACTTATAAATTAATTTTCAATCTTCAGCCTAAACACAAAATTTGAAGATCCTAACTTCAAAACTGACAGACTTTCATACAAACTTCCATCCCCTATTTTACCCCTTTAGGGGTGGAATTCCCAAAAATCCTTTCTTAGTGGAAATCTTCTCTTCACAAAGAACACACCCTCCAAGTTTCATGTCTCTAGGACCAGCGGTTTGGGCTGTGTGTTGATATATCACCCAATCAGTCAGTCAGTCAGTCAGTTTACTATTTTATATATATAGATAGATAAGAATAAATTTATTAAGCCATTGTTAAAAGAAAGAAAAGAAAGAAAGAATAAAGTTTATTTGACGTCAGTTCACCAAGCACACATAATTAAAATAATAAAAAAAAAATACAAAATAAAAAATCACAGTTTTTAGAAAAAATAAAAAATTCTAAAAATTCAAAAATTCTTAATCTAACTTAGAGCTACTATGATATAATCGTAACAAATTGAAATTTAACATGGTAATTAGTAAACAGAGGTCCCTAAACTAGGCTGCGCCTGTATGTTTTTGTTATTGTTAAAAAATATAAAGTAACTAACACTAAAAGCATATTTTATGTTACGATATTCTTCTTACTATTCACTTCTTACTTCTATAATAAATGAGAAAGTTTATGAGTATGGATGGAAAGATGTTTGTTACTTTTTCACGCAAAAACTACTGAACGGATTTGTGTGAAATTTGGCATACAGATAGTTTATAACTTGGATTAACACATAGAATACTTTTTATCCCGTGGTACAATTACCAAACTCCACGCTCGCCACCCCGCAGGCATAACCTTATTTTATTATATTTGTCACATTGATTGTGACGATCCGTTCTCATGCAGAAGCTTTCAAAGTCGACAATCGAACAACCATTTCAAGCCAAGGATTAAACCTTTGACCTTCAGTCCTACCTACATGAGCACACGACAAGCCAACCTGTGTTCTATCTAGATTGCCCTGCACACTCCGTGCAAGGACAAAGCGCCACACAGCTATACAGGGTGGCCAGTAAATTGAGCGTGAGCGGCGACAATTTGACGTCAATTTGGCGTTATTACGACGCTGTCTTGTTACCTCGTAAATTTTCGGGGGGGTGAAAGTGGGTGGGGGAGGAATGCACTGGTTTGTGGTAGTCTTTATGGACGTTTGTGTGATGAGTGTTGTGTGGTTTTGCAGATATAAGAAGTGGAGTGAAAAAAAAACTGGCTCGAGGGACCTGGTCTTGTGGGGATTATTATCATTTGCAGAGAGCGTAATCACAAACAGCAAACGATTTTTTTTAGGAAAATAAGTACGGAAATTAAAAACAATTATAGTAACTACTAGAATTTTCTTGTTCTTATGGACGTGTTCTACTGAAAGTGGGCATACATTTATTGTGTTCAAATAAGACAAACATAAGAGCCTTCTCAAAGATATTCAAAAGTCAAAACATATCCCTGTCTTTGAAGTTGCAAGGGGAAGTAAATATAAATTAAAATCACTTTGAACGATAACTACATCATAATCAGTCAGTTATGGGTGGTATCTTTAGCCGGTTGCCAATGTTGACCAAATTTTGCTAAATGGTTCTAAATAACAACAATTTGGAGGCAATTTGCTGCTATTACGACGATGTCTTGAATTTTCAGATAAGGCTGCGTTCACAGTAGCTTAAGATTGAATATAACGCGAAGAGGGAAAGTAACGTTGATGACGTACAACATCTTTAAGGTTAAACAGCGCTTCGAGGCATGTTGTGGGTCACGGTTTGTCCTAGATGAGCCCATCCCTGCATCAGAAACCACGTTAACCCGTTGCCCCGGCTGGATAGGCAGATCTTAGACAGACAGAAGCTCTAAACGCTGACAGCCAAGTAACTGGGTTGGGTTGTACTAGTGACCCAGCACCAGGGTTGTGATGGACAGACAGGCATTTGCTCCATGTACTCCTAAAATACTTTTGTTCAGCTGCATCTGGTTAACCTGGAAGTCGACACTAACATGGCTGGGAAAAACGGCAGATTATGACGGTAACAGCCGCATTATTGTATAGGGCGATATAGATACAAACACAACATAAAAAATGTAAGAAAGAGACACACAGAATATTATTAGGGGAGTCTATTAAGGAAAATGAGAATCTGTCTCGTTCGGATGATGAGTTTATAATTAAACTGTCACAACTCTCGCATATTTCGATCTCAAATACGACAGTTTGCTAAATTAATGTTTCTCTTGAAGTAAATATTTTGTGTAACATCTAGCCTATGTAAGATGGGGCGGCAGTCAAGGTAGCTTTCTGAGTGAAATAGTTTAAAGAAAAGACTATAATTTTTAGGACATTGAAAAATGAACATAAGTGGTTTAAATAAACTACCATAGGCTGTATTGTTGTTTTTTAACTTCTCTCACACTACTACTTACACATTCACACACTCACGTTCGATTAAAAATTTGAAAAAGTGCATGACTGTGCTTTCTTGCATAAGGAGCGAAAATACCTATAACAAAATATTATAAGCGTCAGCGTTTTGCAAAAACGCTTCCGTTTCGACTGTAAACACATGACATCATTAACCCTATTAGTGACTAAAGCTGTGTCTCCACGTATGCTGTCTATGCTGCTAATAGTAATGAACTGAACCACTATCAGCTACGTAATGGATGACTGGATGGAAGATGGGGGAAGAAACTGCTGGAGTGGAGACTACGGAGGGACGGAGGAATGTGGGGAGACATTCGATCTCGTCAAAGTTGCCGGAAGAAACAGGATACCCATGACAAAAAACCGCCAAAAGTGGAGAGATTTGGAAGAGACCTTCACTTATTAGGTGGCCAAAGGTTGTAGAAGAGTAGATACACAATAGATGAGAAGCTGCAAAACACAGTAGCTTTGCCTTGCAACTTTAAAAACAGGTCTAATAAACCATAATTAAACTGGCAATGACGACTTGCTCAAAGTTACCTATTTGGCAATTGCTTTGGAAGCATAAGCTGAAGCGTAAACATCGGTCAAACTGAATATGACTGTCTAATCCTTAATGATGAGTCTTTTTAGACCCTGTATCATGTGTGTACCTTTATACCTAAGCAATACTTACCTCGTTTGCCTGTCTAGTAGGCGCCAACGCGACTGCTGTGCATGAAGTCCTGGGTCGATTGCTGATCGGGCAAAGTGTTGTTGGGTTTATCCATCAGGAATTTCCGAGTAGCAGCCACGGAGTCTGATTTTGTGCCCAGTATATAGGCTCGCCCCTTATTTCATGGGACTTTAACATAACTGGCGAAATGTGGGTGTATCTAACCCTTTGGGGATTACAAGGCGTGATGTTATGTTTTACGTTATCAATCCCTTAACACTAATAAACACCGCGATACAAACATCATTAACATAATTATTGATGTCTGACGCTAACTAATTAGCTCTAAAATCGACAGCGCACATAAAACACGTTATAATCAGGGTTCTGTATAAAACAGATAAAACAATATAAACAACAAACTCAGTCGGTACGGTCGTATATTTTGACAGGGTTCGCAATAGCCCAGCAATTACGTTAGATGCATATTATGCCCGACAGATTGCAGCGGCATCAGGGGCGATGTTGAAACGGTTTTGATACGAGAGTCGAGAGCTTGTGGCTAAATAATAACAGCCGCACGGGTCTATCTTCAAGGTTAAGCACCGCCTGACTAGGTCCGTGGATGGGTGACCATCCATTACATAACGAGTTTTCCCCGTGCCTCAGAAATCACGTTAATTCATTGGTGCTGTTTATCATTTTGTAGATCTTTGACAGTCGTTCAGGTAGTCAGTGGCCCGAAAGTCTGACAACCAGTGTTACCAAGAGGTTTCGTATTACCCAATTACCAGGTTGTGGAGGTCAGATAGTCAGTCACTCCATGTAAAATATTGGTATTCAGCTGCATCCGGTTAGACTGGAAGCCGACCCTAACATATTTGGGAAAAGACTAGGCAGACGATGATGAGTCCAAGATTTTGGCGATAAATTGCCTCACTTATACTGTGACGGTGTATCTTTAGTGTTTCTTAATTCCTACGTATATTTGATTGCAAGTGCGTCGTACACTTTTCTTGACCCATTTGCGTAACAGGCGCGGTGCAAAGTAAACTAAATTGCGACGAAGCTCGCAAGTGAAGAAAAAAAAAAAAATAAAAAAGAAAAAAAAAAAACCTGCGAGCGCTCCTGGTATTTATCCGTTTTTGTGAATTTGGTCTAATTTATGACTGTTTACCAATACAATTTATTCTCTCATAACTAATGTCTAATTTAAAATCTTTTCTAACTAAAACGTATCTAAAGTTTTTACAATAACTTCATGGAGTGCGAAATAATTACTTAACATTATAATAGTAAATCTGATCTAATCTCTGACTGAAGAGTAACTTGAGTAAGTTAATAGTAGGTAAGATAGAGTTACTCGTGCGGAAAAACTTTGGAGTTAGGTTAGCATTATTGAACTATGCTAAATATAGACTTTAGTCGAAAATTCTGTTTTCCTGTTCATCCATTAAAATCACAAAATATATTGCCTTATTAATTTCCACTTCGTTCCTCTACATCACCCCCAGTTTAACATAATGTATAAGCATGAAGAGTGTGTCTGTGGGGTCAGCAGATAGCGAGCTCGTTACTGCAGCGAACCGTCGATAGCAATACAGTGTTGTTTGTGATTACACTCGCAACTTATGTACCAAATTGTTTACTATGTGAATTATGAACCAAATTGTTTAGTATGTGAATTATGAACACACAAATTTTGGATTGTCCAGTTTATATTGCAGGTAAATTCATGGATTTTCAATTTATCTCTGTTGGGGTGAAATAGTGTTATAGTTATTTTATTCTAGTGAGTGTGTGTGTGAGTATTAAAGTAAGTGAATCTATCTGACTAAAACCCAGTTTATAGAACAAGATTAAGGCGTGGCGTCCTACTACATGGGGCTTGAAACATGAATGGCAAATGGGGCACTAGAGCTACGCATAGGCGTAGCTCTAGTGTGTACCTACGTTTCTCCAGTCAGGCAGAGGCCTAGCCCTTTCAGAAAAAACAGGCGTGATGTAGAATCAACAAATTCTTTACTACATTTTACTATTTTGTCTTGAAATCACAAACACGTGAACTCGTTTCTTTTCTTTGTTATGAGAAGTCTTTACTAGGACTATAAGATAAGATTATTACGCTATTATTCGGAACTATACACCACAGTCTTACCAAGGACCATCGTATAACCCAGTACTTACTGGGTTGTGAAGGTTAGATGGGCAGTCGCTCCATGTAAAATACTAGTATCCAGTTGCATCCGGTTAGACTGGAAGCCGACCCCGACATAGTTGGGACAAGGCTAGGCATCTGCCTAGCCACAGTGATAGTAATTAAAAGGCTAGCCTAGCCTTTTAATTGCTATCACTGTGGTCGTATTGTTATTATCATCTGATGATTACACTACGACCACAGTGATAGTAATTTGATATTACACTGAAGATACCGCTGAGAATCAAAGATTTTGATATTAAGAACACAAGATACCTACGTAAATACTAGGTTTCACCGTCTAAAGCCCCGATTATTTTAACCAGGTCATACAATAATCCTAAAGGCCTGCGCAGACGGGGGACTTTTAAATTCCAGAAACATAACCGAAAAAATGTGTGTATGTGTAGATATCTGCCCAACCTTTCGCGGAATACCCTGAACGGATAAGCCGAGGTGTGCCCATTGCACACCTTTATTTTAGTCCCATTTGAAAGGGGCGAACCTATTACCATCAACCTGTCATATATCTATATTCCGGGCTACTACTGCGAAATTCCTGATAGAATTACCTGCCACTTTGGCAGGCCTGGGAATCGAACCAAGGGCCTTACGCTCAGTAGACGTAGTTACACCCCTAGATCAATAAAACCGGCTGTTATGGTTGTTATGCATATACAAAAAAATTAAAATGGTATTATTCTTATTTATTACGTATTCTATTATTCGATCCAAAGGTTGACTGTTGTCCGCCTATGTACCACTCTTGTACATGAAGTTTAAATAAATAAATAAAAAAATACTCTGTCAACCGCATATGCAAATAACGCAAGAAATCAGCAGACACGCATCCTACACACTTTAAGAGCTACAAACGTGTCTCGTCTACTCAGGCCCCAAAGGGTTTCCCACGGCCCGATCCCCAGTTATTTCCTAAACATAGCGAAACTCGGAACAAGCCGTAAAACGAAACAAGTACACTTTGGACAAACGAGAAAAAACTCCAGAATTCGTAGCGAAAAGTTTTTTGTGAAAACAAAAGTAATTTGCAGCGAAGCTTGTTAATAACGTGTTCTGTATTAATTTCCTTTTTAATTATAGCTTGTTTTTAATTATTACTTTTATTTGTAGTATTTGCTGTTTTATTTTGTTGGTTTGTGTTAAGTTCAAGGAGGTTTCACGGTATTATTGTTTTGGTACTTTTTGCGTTTTAATTCAACAAGAGTTGATTTGGTAAATTTTTAGGTTTCCTTCAAATGCTTTTTTTTTTTTTTTTTTTATCGTGCTAAAATCATCAAATGAGTCCTCCCACCCAGGGCAGAGTGGGAGGGACTGTCAGACTTGTACTGACTAAAATCCACGGTGTCCTTCAGTAGCCCTTTATGTTCCAGGGTCACGGTAATTCTATGAGTCCCGCGACCCCGGCAGGCTTTGGCCCTCTAGAGGGGGGCCCCGTCATTATGCTGACACTCTTTGAGGCGCGCGTGGAACACAACGCGCCGTCGACCCGGGCATGGTCCATGGTCGGACAGCGAGTCGCCCATTACTCGCCGCCCGCATGCCCGCGCCTACGGTGGCCGGAGATCGTCTGCCGACGTCCGGCGCCGTGGGCGTCTACCACTGCGGCTGGTGTGGAGGGAGGACGCTGTCCTCTCCCTCACGCGGCCCGCCTCCTCCTTCGCGAGCATGACTGCTTCGCAGAAGGAGGCGACCGCTTCCCACTCCGTCTCGCCCCGCAGCATGGCCTCGACCAATGCCGGGCGCGAGAGGTCTCCGCCTATCGCCGCCGTGAGGACACGGCGGTGCCCTGCCCAAGCGGGGCAGTCCTGCACCGTATGCTCCACCGTGTCCTCCGGGCGGTCCTCGCAGTGGTGACACCCAGTCCTTCAAATGCTTCTAATAATTTTAACCATGACTGTTAAACGAAATTTGAAATGCCCTAAGGGACGCTATTGGATTAGCAACGTTTAGCTCAACGCTGTTGAAAATTCAACAGAACGCTTAAGACGGTGGTTGAAAATTGGTAGGTTGCTATTTACAGATTTTCGAGCACAGAATTTATAAAATTTACCTACAGCCTATAATTCGCTTAAAGACGCTCAGAAAAGATCTATAATTTATTTAATGTATTAATGTTATAACATCACGCTTGTTATCACCGAAGGGTTGGGCAGACTAAGGTAGTATAGCCACCCACATTTCGCCACTTACGTTCATGTTATTTATGTTCCCATTGTAAATGGCCCGCATAGTATATTTTGTCCGAATAACACCGCTAATATAAATCAGCATAATGTATAGAACGGTGGTGTCATCATTATTTAGTGCGCCGCATTGCCCCAGTTGTGGATAATAACGATACACTATTCAATTTAGTTTTAGTACTACACTATATTCTAATGTTAATTAATAATGAGGCAATGAAAGGATTTCAATGGAAGGTACCAGAGGGCAGGCAATCATGAAACGTTAGAGCTGTGCAGGTGACCACATACTGGGTGAAAATAATTTGAGTCCATCTATCCTCAAATAAAAAGAAAGTTAAGGGAGTAAAGCTGTCAAACTAAAATGGGACTGGGCAGGCCATGCCTGCCGGATGTCGGCAAGCTGAGAGCCCGCATATCGCAAAGCTGGAGCCCTGAGACAGTTAGATGGGGTCACGGCAGACCGAGGAGAAGATGGCGGGACGCCGTGGATGGCTTTCTCTGGGATTGGCGAGAAGAGGCGCAGCATCGAGAAAACTGGAAAGAATGGGGAGAGGCCTTTGCCCAGGAGTGGGACAGTCAAGGCTAACAAAAAACAAAGGGAGTAGGTATCTCAGTGCTGTGTGAAGAACACTATAGTAGTATTTGAAATAAAAGAGTGTCTTATTATTTTCATCATCGTTGACAGCCTGGTTTTCACATTGCTAAAGCCTTCTCACTTTTGTGTCATGCTTCTCTGGTCGGTGCGAGTCTTATCCAGGTATTTCCCGCAATCTTCTGTAGGTTGTCCGACAGACAGTGGACCTGCCAGGCCTCCTTCGGTTACCATTCAGTTAGGGCTCCACCTGCCATCACTATATCTAGCCAAATGCCTTGCACAACTCCATTTCAGAGCCTCTACCTGAGTATCCTATGAAACGAAACAAATTATAATTTTCGGAGCTAAAAATGAATAAAATCTGAGTCAAACAAAGAAATCTTAAGTGCGGCGAACCTTGTGAAACGAAAGAGGAACAATTCCATTCTGGGTACCAGGGAAGCATGACCTACAGAAGCAGCAGTTTGATTTTATCTGCGAACAAAAGAGGAAAGGACTAATTATTTTACAATTGAGTAATGCCTCAGTTTCACACATTCCTTGGTTAAAAACAGATACTATCCAGAACAGTAATTGGAACTGGTGTAGTACACAAAATAAGGTCATAAATAGTCACTACACAAACATAAAAATTTAGTCCCATTAAATTCACCTAGGTTTAGGCAGAATGCACACTTAACTACCCACCCTCAAAGCTAAACACGTACTCAGCCCCAAAATTTGCCACTGTATGTACCCAAATCAACATACAAAATTAGATTAAACAAAAAAGAAAGGACTTAAAACAACACAGGGGAAACAATAGAATCGACGTACTCCTACTTTACATTCAGCCCCACATGTCTACAACCGACTTTATTCGCCTCACGAAATAAATCTTTCTTTATTTATACTTTCAACTAACCTATTGTTTTTTCTTTCTTTCTTTCTCTCGTTTTCCTCAGTGATTTGGAACTTTTTTCTTGTGTTGTGGTATTCGGTTACCTCGTGGTGTTAAAGTTGACAATCTTGTTTGGTGGTTAGAGATTTGTGTAGTGGCTTTGAAGATAAAGATACTTTGTTTACTATTATTTTGTACTTTTTATGATTATTAGAATGGTTTACATAAAACAATAATGTTTGTTTTTACACAAAATTCACACTCACAAGGTGTAGATACATTATTATACATAAACATTATTTTTGAAAGTTCTATAACATTCATAGCGTTATCGAGAACACAAATTCTACAAAATAATGAATCTGCCCCCTAAGATACAGGGGCTAGCTTTGTTTAGGGGACAGGGTTGAAACTATTGTACTCATTTATCGAATGCTAAACTAAGTACTTTATTCTGTAGACAATCTGCAATGTACTTGAACTATGTGGTAATAAATAAATAAATAAATAATTAATAATAATCACTCGATTAGAAATTTCCTTCAAAATTCTACGATTAAAAAGGTGTTCCACAATTGATGGCAGTTTCTGGAAACCAAATCTAAAGACAAACGAAAAGCAAATCCATTTTTCATACATTGTGGTAAGCCACCTGAACCAACGACAATTAATTAATATTGTTTTTAATTTTTTTTGATTATTAGTATATTTTTCTAAATCATTTAAATAATAACTCGAACGTCACCATTTTAAATTGCATGCACTTTAATATGCCATTATAAAACAAACTGCACATAACAGGGATGTTATACTTATACCCGTTCAACTATCTAGATACAAGCACACAGTGTTTAATGAGAAAAGCTCATGTCCGTAGGATGTAAGACTTAAGACTACAGTCACTTGTTTAAAGTTCTTTGTGTGCTGGAGAGAAGATAACAAGTACATATTTTATGAAAAAGAAAAAAAAAACTTGTAAAAAGCAAAACTTGGTTACCGAAGAATATTCAATCATAAGCATAATTTATGTATTGTGTTACTAGCCGTTAGAAAGTGCTATCAAAGTGAGTGGGCACTCAGTTCAGTTAATGTAAAATGCACTTTTGTGCCTGTTCGTCAAGCAATATAAACTTTTATAAAAGCTTTTATTTTTATTATTATGTAGCACACAAAATGGTATGAAGCGAAACATATTGTCAGGTACCGGGAATACATAATTATTATTAGAAGAGGAAACCGCTATAATGCATGAGAAACTAACTCAGTGACCGCATCTGCCGAGGATATCCACTGTGTGGTTGGAGCCACCAAAAATCTAAAATAACGTACTATTGCAGGTATGCTCGTGCACATTTCAGGATAAATATGCATTAGCATACTTATCCTGAAATTTATATTTCGCTTTTCCTTACTTCATTTGTGTCTTGTGCACATAAATTATTAGACAAATAAAATTACCCTTTGTGTCCGCTGCTATATCCATGTGTAAAATGATGCAAAAACTGGGGCCATTTACTAATTTTTAGTGTATCTTTAGAGAAATGTGTTATCATGTCTTCCTAAACACATATTTATCACAATGCTTGTCGCATACTGTAAGTGTGATCAAATATCTGTTTACAAGTAATGAAACAAGTCAACATGTCTACCAAAATGATGTTATTCACAACACAACACAATATCATTATCATAATATAGACGCAAAGAGGAAGAAGGAAAGAATACTAATTTTCTGTGATGACGGAACAATGGCCCGTTACACGGAGGGGGAGAAATAAATGTTTAAGAAAAATGTAATTCAAGACAGTTTCCTTGGGACAAGCCCGTCACTCCGTTCGCAATCACTGCAAGCCTTGAAAACCAGAAGCAACAGCGGAGCCTACCAGAAAAGCGCCAAGAATGAAGGTCAGCGAGTCCCGGAGAAACAAAACAACTATCTTGGATCCTGCAACGAAAGTGCAAAGACAGTAAGTTACCGAATAGTGAATATTATTGTGACCCTGTTCGTCACACACATCCCTCCTATTTGTCGAAGGGGAAGGCAGGCTGTTTCATGGACCCACAATTTGCCAGTTAGAGAACCGAGATTTCAAGACTTTCAGGATTCAGGCGGCAAACTTCGACCACCACAAGAAATGGTAAATCAGTTAAAGAAAAATTTAGGACCGGATGTGATGCCGCAGACTGTAAAATATGTGGTACATATAATAAAAATATGGTAACAGTGTGAGAACTTTAGTTTACGTTCACATAATAATTTCAGGAAAATACGAGTAAAATACATTATTTTATGAAACAACTCCAGCAGTACTGACGTTGTTTTAATCTGGTAAAAATGTTTTTCACTTTTTATCTCAAACTCGACGTATTCCAATGATTCATTGTTTTACGAACGTGTGTGCAACTGAATAAATATGTTACTTTTTGTCTTTTTTGGGATATTATGTATAACTTTATTGCAGACTGCGATATTTTGTCGCTGTCGTTTTTGGGACTTTGTTGTGATAAGTTTCGAGAGAAAATGGTTAAGCTTTCTACTTACGTATACAATTTCTGTTTTATATCTGTCTGTTTTAATGATTTTAATATTACAGATGGCTGAATGGAGCATTGAAGGCTGTTCGTCGCGTAAAAGTTTTGAAGCATAATGCATATTTTCACCTCTACAACCACTTCAGTCTTACCACAATCATAATTGAGCAATCATTTACTTCTAAAACACCATAAGGTAGGACACATAATCTAAATTGTTTAGATACCAACTTTAAAACATCGAAATTCATCTCCCAAAACCCTCAGCCAGCTAAATTAAACTCACATAAACCTACACTCAATTCTCGTACTGAGATGTAAATCCACTAAACACCCGATAAATTCCACAATTTCGGCCATTAAAGTCATTTAAGTCGTAAATAGGTAACCGCGGTTGCCTTTCGAGGCTTGCCTAACAATATTTTATTTTAATGTTGGTAGCACTGAAATAATTAGCCAGGGAACGTCAACCGAGCAAAAACTCCGTGTAGAAGCCGAAAACATTCGGACATTCATCACTCGTTTAGTTGGGATGTGAGTGATGTAATGAGGGAAGCTAAAAAATCAAGCGTTTGTATTATTTAGCATTATTCCTGGTTGAGAATTACCAGAACAACAAAGAAAAGATTATAAATGTACTTAGTGTTGCGAAATCCAAAAGGTTTACTCAGGTCTGTAGTTCAGTTTTGATGCTAACAATTTAAACAAAATGCAAATCAGAATAAGGAGAAGGAGCTTCGATCATGGAATGATCGCCAATCGGTCTGCCATATGTATGGCAACTTAATAAGTCTCATTAAAATCATGACCATTTTAATGTTAAATTAAAATGGTCATGATTTACGATAGAAACCAATCCTGGGTTTTAAAGCTCGCGGCCGTTACCGTAACGGCAGGTGTATATTTTGGTCATAAATTAAATCAATTAGCACCCACTAGCCATACTCTACTTCGTACCGTAAGGAGAACAGTCAGAATTGTGCAGCGGTAGGTAAATCCTGCAATTAGTCGGAGACGCCGACATGCTGGCTGTACCTGGCTTTGTGGCACTTGTGACGTAATTACTGTTGTTTTTGTTTCTACTTGTTACTCAGTTATGAATTTACTATTGGAAATATTTGGTTTCATAAAAAAAAAATATTTAAGATAATAATATAGAATAACTATCAGAAGAAATGCCTTAGAAAAAATATGATCTCACGCCTGAGCGCCAAGTCTTGAGCTTGCTCGTATCAAATATAATACTTATTTCACTGGATTGGTCTAGTAAGATAAAAAAAAAAACAATAAATAGCTTACATATTACTATCTTCCGGATTACAAACAACTTAAGCTATCCTACTGCGACATGTATATTAACACAATAACTGTTTCCTTCATCTAATTAAGGTATTTATTCGCGTCGTAACAATTACAGAACTTCGAAACTTGTATGTCTGTTTGTGTGACGTTTGAAATCCTAAATGGCGACCGAAAAGCCGCAACTGTCTCGACACGGAGCGCCATATTGATGTAAAAAAAAGTTTTTTGTAGTGTCACGGGGTGCCAGTGAGAGTGACTATTTACTTGGGTGACAGACTTTTCTAAGTACCGAACAGTAATTCAGATGTCTGTTTACGTTTCTTGCCTTTTTAAGAAACAATTCTATCATGAATATCCGTCCTAGGAAAGACAACACCAGTGCACTATTCTTTCATCTGTAAGTTGATTACCTTGTAAGCGACACAATGAAGAAGCCTAAATCCAGCAGTGGACTGCTAGCGGCTGGTGATGATCATGTAAATGTCAAAATGGCTTCAGCAGCAGGTTCTAGAATGAAGAAACGAAATGAAATCCAAAGTGGGCCTCTGGGCTGGTGGATTACTACCCGCTCCCTTTCAAAGAAAAGAGGCCTGTGCCCCAACACTGGGAATGATGAGCTCACCATGATTTTTGTTTACCCTACGTGTTTACTCGTTCTGTATGTTTTAGAAGCGCCTATATATAAGTCCAGTTATCATAATTCTCACAAAAATGTCTGGTTTCCGCTGGCACAACGCCCACGCCTCATCGTGACGTGTTAATGCTGGTTGATGGATGCGCCGCCCACCACCAGCGCGGATTACTACGCGCGCTGACAGATTCCCACCAACACACACTTTTTATTACCCAGTCTGTTGCAGAATTACGATTTAAATATCTTTTTAGGTATGTTTTAGGTTAGGTTAATCGCATAGTAATAAAACTTACACTATCACTTCCGTGATTGTTCATTATTTTGAGCAGATTTTTGCTCAAAATTTGAGCATCATGATGAGTAAAAATCTGCCATAGCTGAACACCTACTGCAATCCGGGCCCAAACACTGGATCGAATTTCACAAGCCACATATTTTGTCAATGGACAAACATTACGTACCAAGGCTGTCAAGAGGAGCAACTGAAATAAGAAAACACAAAAATTTCAATCGAGAGGATGGCTTCAAATTGTCAATTACGTGGAATCCAGTTTTGACTAAGCTCAAAAGTAGCAGGCGGCATCGTAATAAGGACTCCACAAAACCTGGTGAAACTGTGAGTGTGTTTTGTCGTGACTTAAGTGTCGAGTCCCTGTAGTGCGCGTAGCAAAAGACAAAGAGAGAGGGTAGATAGATTTGTCTGCTCTTAACAATTTATATTCCATCCACCCGCATTTTCTAGTCAACCCGCGATCATGGCGTTTGCAACAGCGTCGAAATATCGTGAGCTCAAAATAATTAACAATCACGGAAGATATCACATAAGTGACAGTATAAGTTTATTTGTAAACCTTGAAAGCTTAAAACACATAAGAATAGGAAAGAGCGTAGAGGAACAAAGTGGTGCAGTCGTCCCACTACGGTCTCGCCTTAAGATTAGTGAACACAGAAGATGGAATGATGAAACTACATATTAATATTTTCACGGGCTAGTCACTTATATCTGTACATTAACCTAGGATATTGTAATTTTTATTGTAGGTTCCTACTAATATAATAAAACGATTTGCCAAATTTCAACCATCGGAAATGAATAGTTTCGGAGATATTAATTGTACAATTATTGATGGCATTGTATTGAACACGACGACATTTCACATCACAGACTATTTTGGTTCACAACACAGATTATTTTGGCATAGAGTATAACGTACGTGTGGTATGTGCAGTGAGCAAAGTACACATAATGCTATTACAAAAAAAAACTAAAAAAAAAATAAACACTACAGAATTGATATAAGATTTTAAACTATCATGGTCACTAACATTACTATTAATACTAACGGGATATTTACCATGTTTACTGTTTGTTATGAGTTCCCGATATTTCGGCGCTGTTGCAAGCACCATGATCACGGATAAACTGAAGTTATTGCGGGTGGGTGTTTATACCGCTACCACTGTCATTCGCAACTCGATTCTGCTCCCGACACACGAAACTCACTGTGTCCGCTCGCGAACTTCGAGAGCCTGGAATCCAGTGGTCCAGCTGTGTAAAAAGCGGAAAAGTGCCGAAAAAAGTTCGCGAGCGTTCGTACTGAGTGCAAAAAACGAACAAGAAAGAGGGTAGACCGATTTGTCTGCTCATAAACACCCACCCGCAATAACTTCAGTTTATCCGTGATCATGGTGCTTGCAACAGCGCCGAAATATCGGGAACTCATAACAAACAGTAAACATGGTAAATATCCCGTTAGTATTAATAGTAACTATAGAATTGGTTCAAATGTGCGTGTAATTTAGAAGTAAATGTGGCCTTACAACGAACTTGAATTCAGAACCGACTTTGTCAACCCCGACACGCCGTGGTCTTGGTATGTCCTACCCCTAGAGTGTTTTTTAGAGCCCGGAGGCGCGGAGGGAGGGCAGCCCCAGCCTGCCGTGACAAAGGCGCAGGCATCGCGCGACCCGTAGCGACCGAGGCTGGTCGCCGCCGGAGGTGGCGACCAACAAGCCGAAGGTGCGGAGGGGAGCGTGATCGCCTGGGACTTTGCTACGCAAAGGCGAAGGGGCTGCTATTCCCGCAGCGCCGGAGATAAGGCAGAAGTACTGGTTCTTACTCCCCTACCCTTTCCTCCCTGAAAAATAGGGACAGAAAAAGTAAGGTTACAATTTAACCAAAAAAAAAAATGGTAACTCCGACCGAAACTACAGGGTTGGGGTACTCCTCTCCCCCTCCGCCCCCAACAGCAGGTGTCCCGTATGTATAAAATTACCGATTTTAAAGCTTGTATTAGTATAACTCAAAAATAAATATTTCCCTTTTAAAAAATCATTAAAAAAAAACTATGCATTTCCGACGAATTTCCCCCCCCTCGGGGGGTTCCTATGACCCTCCCCTCCCTTCCCTCCCCTCCCCCTCCCCCTACCTACATGTACTTATATAAGTGACCTTCCGGTCAGGTACCTACGTAGTCCCCGCAACTAGCGTATGTGATGACAATCTCAAGCAAGATTTATTAACGTGGACGAGGCAAAAGGAGTAAATAAGAATCATGGGAAAAAGCGTTAGTTTTTTGTATGAATGTGTTTAACTTACCTACAAAAGTTCGTCTAGCAGCTACTAAATTCGTTTATCTTGTATTCACAATTCATATGATTGAAAAGCAAGTACCAACCTATTCTCGGCCAAAGAAATACGACATCCGTCAGTATTCCGAAGCATTTCTTTTTCTTTTCTCGCAAAATTCTCACAATTACTCATAGCCACAATATCATTTCTTCCAGCATCGATATTCAGTACCGAATGATACAATATTTCGTTCGCAAGTACGTCACGTAATAAATGCGTTGTATCGGCGCCGGCGCTCGTAACTCACGCAGAGCGAACGTATCTCATCGCGGTAAATCGCTGGGAGACGTAAATTGTCGCAAATGCTATGTTTTTCAATGGGTTATCGCGAGCCAATATGTGGCGCTGTACTCGAATGATGGACTGGAGTTTTAATTATGTATATGAGCAGTGGTAGTTGTTGTTGTGATGTTGATTCTCCTCTAGTTGTGTTTTTGGTTTATTTTTTAAACTTTTTGCAACATTAAGACCGCACCATCATCGCTATTTCTTCTACTAAGGAGTGTTACTGAATTATGATTTGAAGGGTTATCAATACTGCTGATTTGGCTTTATAATGTGAGTGATGTTCAAGGGAGAGTTCCTCGAATATCACACTTTTGAAGAGAGCCAACACCGCTTTATCTTCCATAACGTCCCAGCCTAAATAATTTAGCGGCATGAATTACAAGCAAAAGGCCAGTACAAAAAGCAACAGTCTTCAACATTACGCAAAAAAAAATGTCAAAAAGCAAAAAAAAAACCTTAAAAAGTTAAGCAACGGAAATGGCGCACGGCAAAAGGCTCTGCTCTATTAAATTATTCCGTTTGGTCGAGTCAAAATGGTAGATCTTAATGTTGCCAGCATTGAAAAGAGGCCGGCTGAAAGGGTGGGCTTTTTGCCTTATTTTTACACTGTGGTCAAGTGCTTTCGCGTGGACGAATTGTTGATGTTACGTTTCTGTGATGCCTTTTGTTGGGTTTGAAGAGTTATTATGTTACTGATATTGTTATTTTTTAACACAACATAGTCATCGTCTGCCTAGCTTTTTCCCAACTATGTCGGGGTCTAACCAGATGCAGCTGAATACCTAGTATTTTACATGGAGCGACTGCCTATCTGACCTCCACATCCCAATTATTAGTGTTGGGTAATATGATACTCCTTGGTAAGACAGGGTGTCAGACTTTCGGGTCAATGACTACTTGTATCGACTGTCAAAGATCTTCAAATGACAGCCGAGACCAACCGGTTAACGTGCTTTCCATGGCACATATCCCGACTCCAGGCTGCTACTGAAGAATTCAATAACTCTTTGCCCGATCTAGGATCGAATCCAGGACATCATTTTTAGAATTCGTGCTTGCGTCCATTAAGTAAATGAGAGGTTTATTCCACTACGTTCACCTGGGTGATAAGACCCGGGTGAATAAAGTAGACTTTTTGTTTTGCTCATTTCACCTTGGAAGAATTTCACCCATGTGATAATAATATCTTCCAGGTGAAATAATTCGACGTAAGTGGAGACCTTTGTTCACCTTGGAATTGATTCACCCAGGTGAAGAAAGGCGACTTTTTATTCATTTTGTGGATTTTTATCAGCCACATAAAACGAACATAGTGGAATAAACCAAATGAGACATTGAGTCCAATTGTTATTTATAACAAGTTAAAGTATATTGCTGTAGTGTTTTTTTTTAAAGAGCCTTAATTATCAGCATCAGATGGGCTTACTTAGTGAAGCCCTGATACTCGAACAATTTTTGAATAGAAAATATTTATCTTATAGTATTTTACGGTGGTTACGTTAACTCCACAGGTTCGTGCTCGGCTCTCTGGTCTCTCTAAATAATATTTTCATCGCAAGTGGTGTTTCAGGCGTGGTCGTGTTAAAAGCCACAGACGGAATAATTGATCGATAAGAGCGGCGGTTCCACACCACAAATCAATTATTTATTTAGCCTGTGGTTATTCCCCTGTAAATTGAATTGGAAACAATCTAAACAAGCTCGAATTTATTGTTCTATTGTAGCTCGGGTTGCGAATTTAATCAGGTTTGGTTGCAATTAGAGTAATTAATTAATGTGTTTATGTGGCTTCTAGTAATACATAATGCTTGGTGTAATTGTGTCGCTTTACATAACAGTATAGGTAGTAAGTAATGGGTGTGACGTATCATGTACATGTTAGTTGAGACGGCATCAAGTAGAAAATGTTCTCATTAAAATATAACCGCTTGGCCAGGGACTGCACGCTGAAACGACTCACGCGTCGCGACGCGACTGCTCTCGTGAAGGAAATAAGTAGTGTGTGCGCGTGTCGCATCGCCTGTGATCGTTAAAAGTGCTTAAGGAAAAATGTGTTGAGTTTGGTTACGTTTTTGAAGTATTGAAAAAGAACTTTACCTAGTCCATAAGGATCAGTAATATCATAATTCCAAGAAAAAAACATCATTTAGCTTTTTCCCAACTATGTTTGGGTCGACTTCCAGTCTTACCCGTCATACCCAGACATTAAAAGTAATTAAACAAAAGCAAAGTACCCACATACGGAACATCACAGCGACTTTAAACGTAACGTATCGTAATTTATTCACAAACCCTCCTCATTACCGGGATGCTGTGTCGTTCCCAGTGGCTTATGAGGACCCTTTATCAGGATTTTGAGATAAAATGATTTATTCTACACACCTTGTTTCACAAGGATGAACATGGATTTTATACAGAACTAGCACTTCGCCCGCGACTTCATCCGCAAAAATTTTGATAGCTCGGCTAATTTGCGTGATATCTTTATAATTTATAGCCTATAGCACTCGCGAATAATGTAGCTTTCTACCAGTGAACCATTTTTAAAATTGGTTCATTACTTCGGGAGATTACAAAGCGTTAATTGGAATAAATACTTAAAGTCCCTTAGAATTTAGAAAATCGAACGCGAAAAGGGCCCCACTATAATGGCAGATAGCTGGACCAAGCCATAAGCAGACTAATACTTAATCAATGTATTATAATATTCCTGCTGATGGGACACACAGTCCTCCACACACGGTGAGAGGGATTCGAGGGGGCCATGAACCATAAAGAAGCTCAGTGTGAGATGGAGATATCACTGATGTAACTTATGTCGTGTCTCGAATTTCTTACTCTGAATTCTGAGTCCGCGTGGTTGACCACGGGCACTTCCTCTCACAGGGAGGAGCTTTGTGACCAACCAGGGGAAACTATATCTCGATTATTCTCAGCAGTATAATGTCCGATTTCCGCGTATCTCATCCACTGCTCTAATGTACTGATTATTCCGTACCAGACAACAAACTAGTAAAAAGTTAACCGCATGATGCATTCTTCTCCAAAATATCTAGAAATTTAAAGTTTCCAACTGCAATTACCCAAAGAGTGGCTATAAAACACGGCTTCTATAACACCTATTGCCTGAACTTACACTTAAATATGGCGGAGATGGGAAAGTTTTCCAACTATTCCATTGAGCAAAACTCCGGCGCATAGCTGCGGAACTATGTGTGCCAGGTCATAGTGCTGGGAACTAGTGTGGAGTCGAGGTATGAGGAGGTACTTGGAGATAATTGTTGACTGGTTTAAATGGTCTTGTCATCCATGGAGTACTGTTTAAGAATATTTCATTGAAGATTAATGTTCAGGTTTATAAACCTGATCTTGTCACTTATCTTGAAATGTACTATTAGGGCCTAATCACACGATGATTTCGTGCCGCCTTGCAAAGGCAAAATGAGCAAACGCTTCGTTGGACCGCGTGTGGCGAAAGAAATCTTAATGTGTATAGGTATAGGCCCCCAGTCGTTATAATTGATTGATCGAAAAACAATAGTCAATCTAAATCAGACATACATAATTATGCATTACAATGCATATGTATGTCTGACTGTCACTGTAGTATAAATAGTACTGATTATGACACTCTCCAAAATAATGCCTTTGCTAAAATATCACACCTGGCTAGTTGTAGGTAAGGCTATGAGGTGAGTAAGGTACCTCTAAAGAGCTCATCAGAATAGCCTCACGATCTATAGATAGTCAATCAGCTGGAGCGCACGTGAGTGTCATCGAGGTGCTCCATGTGTATGAGTCGACACTCGCTAATGCGTGCGCCGTGTCGCACCAGTCTCGCTCTAGTGTTTGCTGGCGACGTCTGTACACACCCTTATTCTGAACACCTACTCATTTCGGAGGTGCAATTTTGTAATAATTGCTTTTCTCAAAGTTAAATAATAGGTGGGTGATGCTGCTGCTGGCAGAGATGAAGTTCTAAAAATCAGAGCAGCGTTCAATCTATTTTGTACATAATTTTTCGTCGTCGTTCCGTTTTTAAATTACTGTCACCTGCATAGTCTTTCCTCAACTAAATTGGACGGTTTCCGATATGGTTGGATTTAGCGAGAGTTCATTATTTATCCACGACCCCGATTAATACCGTTTTTGAATGTGATCGACAAATATTCGATTGTATCTACGCTTCTATTCCCCGAATATTTCGATTTAGGATCACAGGTAAGGCCGGTGGGATACCAGCTACCACAGAATGCAATTGAAATCAATTGAAATTAAATGCTCGCTCTAGCCATTGACTTGTAAACAATTGTGCACTATTGCGATGTTCAATTGTGTTGCTTTGAAACTAAACGTTACTATTGTTGTTAGAAACTTACTGTTACATTTCAGCAGGTGTGTTAGTGACAGAAATAATTGTCCGGGTGAACAGTTGAAAGCTGTTTTGCTTTTAGAAGTGATCTATTGGTTCCATTGGTTGACATCAGTGAGAGTGGAGCAGTCTTGATGGATACTATCTAAAGTGCATACCACAAGTTAGAAATTTGTCGATCGGCGTGCGAAGAATTCATCGCAACTTGAAACGGTACTTTTAACCAAACTGACAAAGGCATTTTGTTATGTAGCGGCCCCGAATTACTTCTAGAAGGTCGTAGGTTAGAACCAGGTCCTCTCGCTCTCCCTGTTTTAAAAACAGGAAAGGAAAACATCGTGAGGAATTCGACAGTCAAAAGTATGAAAACTGTCATCCACCAACTGGCACTCGGCCCACATGGTGGGTTATGGCCTATTCCCTTTCACAGAGGGGAAGTAGATAAAATGACAAATTACATCACATCGTTGTCGTAACAATCACACCATAACACCCCAGAATCAGCCAGTTTAGTGGACAATCGTGAAGTGGAATCCATTTGCAAGCCGACGAGGGCGGGATCGTGAGCGGCAATATTAGGCGTCCTGAGAGTGCTACACTTCGCTTGTACGGCTATTCTACGGATATGCGGCTCTAGACGTGTTTGGCGAGTGCCTAATGTTGGAGGTAGGACCCTTTGTGACGTAAGGGTGTATGGAAATGATGAGAGATTGAATGATAATTAATTTTTAATAATACTGCATGCTTATCCTATAATTTTCCCACTGCTGGGACGCAGGCCTGCTCTAAGTAAGAGGCAATGGTCTATAATCCACCGAGTGCAGGTTTTCTCACGATGTTTTCCTTCACCGTTTTGAGAGCTGTGGTGATGAAATAAATTACCAGCATAACTATGGTAAATACTGGAATTAATTAAATTAGTCAATTTTGCATGCCATAGAGTGGTATAGAATATAATAGCAAGTGGGCAACGGTATGCACCTGATGGCCACCAGGCCTACCAAAGGAGATCTCTATACGGTTATGTTTAAAGCAAAACACAAAAGAGATTTTTTTTAATAAATACATAAAACATGAAATCAAAACAACTACATGAAAACATCTACTTTTGGTTTCGGAGCGTGAGAAACCTTGCTAACAATAAACTTAACTACTCAGGATTTATACTGAGTATAACAATGAAAAGACGTACTGCCGATATGGAGGCGAGTTTTATTCTGAATTCCATTGCGTACATGGTTCATCCGGTGGACACAGACCGCCGAGCTTGAAAACGATATCTAGTTGCTAGAATGGAGTCATATATGTACTTAGCTTAATCTAGAGTAGACGGGTGAGGTGTATAACTATCTTGCTAGAAACTTAATATGGAGTGTTGTGTTATTGTTATAGTCTGCGTCCCCACAATTCCTCACATATTCTCATCCAGCAATACCTTCAACACAATATGTATACAATATTCTCGTGAAAAAAAAAAGTATTTACTCAATCAGGGCTTGTCAATTCCGTGATGCATCACCGAACGCCACCTGCCTTTATCTGTCAATCGTGTCGGGAATTCGACGAAAAAATACGCCGAAAATATTTTTTCGTTAAAACTTTGTACTGAAAAATATTGATAATATTCACTAGTACGGCGTGTACGGACAGATGATTTGGACTATGCAAAAAGAGTATTAAAGGGTTGGAACATTTCTAAGATTCTGTGATTTCCGCCTACCCGATGTATGAGTGATTGTTCGTGAATACAGTTAAAGGCTATACTATAAGTACAGAAGCAGCTCAATGTTCATATTCGCCCGCACGGTTGCATGTCTGTGAAATGTCTTTATTGAAACATGTGAGATTTCTACTGGACTTCTGACCGCGATCGTACTTATGTGCCTTGAAGGGCCAATTTTTTGTTGTGTTTGCGATTTTTTTAGACTATTTTCAATAAGCTGAAACCGTGAAAGCTTAAAACAGTGTTTATTTTCAAAAATATTGATTTACCTAATTGAGATTCATGAAATTTAATGATAAACGTTATGTAAAAATATCCTGTTTTGTTTGAGACCGACAAACAATTACTGACAACGCAATTTTCTATTATCTTATACGAAATGATAAGTGTTTCAATAAACCAGGCTGTGGAGAGCTACAGCTGTATCCAATCATAAATAAAATCAATGTTAATATCCGAGACGAAAATGTTCGACATTCTTTCCCAAATATCGGGAGAAATAATATTATTATCCAAAGAAAATGTTGGGAAATAATAGGCTCTACTTTTTTTTTGTTCAATAACTAGCCTGGAATTTTGGGTAAAAAGCAGAGTTATTCAACAAACTTAGACTCGATAGACCAGATAGTTTCCCGGGAATATGAAACTAACATTGATGATTGTTCTCAAATAAATTGGGACAAGGGCAGGAGAATGAAGTTGATTGTTTTTTTTTTAAATATTTATCAGATTTTAGATTTCATGGAAATTGTTGTTTTGTTTCATATTTCAAGAATGGGTTGGGTTTCAGCTAATTTCTAGAGCTATCTGTGTCATCATTGTTGTGGAATATTGATGCAGACGCAGTTTAGATACGGTTGAATTGCATTGGTGATCGTGTTCAGTGTGATTGGTGAATACGCTCTTAGGATTGGATATCAACTTACGTTTTATAAGCTGAAAGGCTATCTAACATCAAGTAGCTAAATTCTCATATCTGCCCTTGATAACGAACTGCAATCAACAGTCTGTCTACAAAGCGGGTGCTTGTGGCACTTGTATTTGGCGTGAATTGAGCCGTTTATCGAAATGCCTATGTACATCATTCGATGTTCACAGACTGACAGAGTGACAATCTGATTTCCTGTTAATGCTTCTAAAGTCGATATCTATAGATGTTATTTAGCACACACTTCACTCTCTGTCTTCACTTCGAGTCCCACAACCGCCACACTACTAGAATACAAACGAAAATATTTCTAAGACAAACCACGTATTAAGTAACATTTTTCTAAGTATGATCAAGACGTTTAGACACTATTTTAGCGTCTCAAAGGATACTAAAAAAACATTTGTTTTGTAACTATAGCAAAGTACTCCAAAATCATTTATGGATACAGTTTAAATAGGAAGCCTATTCAATAATTCAAGACCCACGAATTTATAAGCGTATATTTAGTTAAGAAAAAAATAGGTACTCGTATAATAAACCCTTAGGTTTTTTTCTAACAGTAACGAGCGAGGTCGGGTCAAGGTGAAAACCTCTCATTTTATGAAGGTTGTAATAAAAGCTTATACAAATCTGAAGCTAAAAAATAGAGCAGAAGGGGGAAAAACGTTTCAATCTCACAAACTCGAGACAAAATATTAAGTTCAATAGAATTTCATAGTTTATTGAAACCAATCCAGGAGATCGCGAGGGTTATTGGTCGGCGCAAACAACCTAAATGAACCGTAAAACAATTAACCCTTTATTACGTCACGTTGAAACTTGGAATAGGATCCGCGACCAATAAAACCATTAAAATTCTAAACCCTGAGAGCCATGGTTTTGTCATAATAAGGTGTTAAATCACAAGTTATAAGCGATTATAACGTTTCAGCAATCAATTATTTCAAGAGAAAGAGTTATTATAGAGTTCCTGAAAGGATTGGAAATTCTTTGCCCTGTTATTTGTTAAAATATTCCACTATTCCTTTCGTTCTCGTCGTCGTTTCGTTTCGTTACTGATTATATTTATGTGCCTCTGAAATTGCATGGTAACTTTCGGTTCTCTGCCTTCTATAGGCCATTTACTCCTACTGCCTATGTCATGTTTTTTTGTAGATTTCAAGTATTCTTACGAACTTGTTACTAATTTAATCTATGGCTCTGAATTCTTTTCATTTAAATAAAAGTGTGAAAGTAATCGTAATTGCGATATTTTTCACGTAGCGGTATTCTGTCGCCATCACTAAACGCTTCCACCCATCCCTTTCACTCCAACCCAAAAATCTTGAGACAATGACGGTGTTTGGAGAAAACTTGAGCTCATCAATTTTATGGCACAAGTTTTGAGCCGCAGTCGGGCGGCGCGGCTTCCGTGACGTCATCATAATGTAAGCGGTTACAATCATTACCCAAGTTACTGGGGAAGCGAACCGGGGATTACTGAGAGCTTATGAGCGAAAGGTATTACTGCTTACTAGGCTGGATTTCTCAGTTAAAAGGATAAAGTATTAATGACGACTTACAAAGACCCTTCATGGCCAAGGTCATCAGCTGCGGATGTGACTTGGTGGCGAATCTTAGACTAGCCACCGACGCAAGAGATATTATGGGCCTTTGCATGTGGCTGAGATGAAAATGCTAAGGGGGATGTGCGGTGTTACGTGAATGGATGCAATAAGAAATGAGTACTAAAAACGTCAATTGACTCTTCGGTCGCGTTTCGTTATAAGTAAAAAAATTAAATTCAACATTGTTGCCGATAATGACGCTTATTTTTTGAACATTGTTTGATTACATTTTAGAGTAACTTTTAATAAAGTTTTCTAACATTATTGTAATGAAAAACGTTCTTTATTTATCTAAGTTTAATATTTATTCACACAATGTACCACATTCAATACACAATTTTATGTCACGAAATGTTGGAAACTATACCCAAGCGACACGCCAAATATTGCCGATTTTTAAAGTAATATTTGAATATCTTTATTTTATGTGATTTAAAGCTCAAAATGGCTCCGATAGCATCTTTATCATTTATTTAAGTAATGGAATAAAAATGTTTGACTTTGAAATTCTTTAGTATTGATGAGTATTATAGCGAGACATAAATTTTGGCTCTCTGAAATATTCACCCACATAAGAGGAAGTCTGAAAGTGGTACCAGTGGCTGAAAAGTTGTGTGGTAAACGGTTGTCGTGGTATGGGCATGTGATGCGGAGGAATGAGGAAAATGTCGTGAGGGAAGTTTCGAGTATGACTGTGGATGGGTATAAGGGTAGAGGAAGACCAAAGAAACGATTGTGTCAAGGATGATATGGAACAAAAGGAGGTGTCTGATAAAATGACGAGGCATAGAGAAGTATGGAAGAAGAAGAGATGCTGCGCCAACTCCAAATGAATTGGGACAAGGGCAAATGATGATGTTCACTCTCTTATCTCTTACTAACATAGTTCGATGAGACGGCCACTCGATGCGATCGGATAGAGATTATGAAGTTAATAAACATGGTCACGCCTGTAAGTATAAGTCTTATGTATATGTCATAAAGATAACAATATGTCTTCATTGCATATTTGATAACCCATTCTCCAAATATGATGTTAAAAAGAAGACGTGAAAAGTAGGATTCATAGTTGTAATGAGTAGACATTACAACTATGAGTCCTATTTTTCACGTCCCAAAAACATACCACGCGTGTCTTCAAAGCTGGCGCAATAAGTCTTCTTTTTCAAACCCACGCCGCTTACAAAGAAAGATGGTAGGAGCCCTAATTAAAGGCCTCTAGGCTAATTACAGCGACATGCCGAATCCGGGCCTGGCGCGACGGCTTAAAATTGTCAAGACGCGTTATTTGAGAAGACATTTGTTACAAAAAGAGGCTCTTGGGAGCGTGTGGCAGGGCTGGAATTAAGGTGCATGAGTGGGTGCAAAACGATCCTTTTTGGTGGGTGTAAAATTCTGTTGGAGAAAAGAACTTGAAGTATGAGGTATAGATAGTTAGAAAAAATGTTTATATTTTTTATTAAATTGTCTAAAATCAATCAAAATCAATCAAATAACATCACAAGAAAACCTTTCTTCAATTTTCACCATCGAGATCATGTTCTTTGAACAGACCACTCCAAAAACGATAAAGGCACTTTGTTAAGCAAACCGTAGTGGTTATTGCAGCAAATTGTTTTAAACCATAGAGTTCTGACAACACAGCAAGTATTCCTGGCACAATTTCAAATGATCTTTTGTACTGTTAGATCTTCAAGGTGATTTTTAAACGACAATCCCGTTTACCATTTAGGATACCAATACCATCCAGGTTTGCCATCGACACGTATACATTACTCCGGAAAACCGGAAGGGCAATTCATAAAATTAATTATTGAAAGGCTAGAACGTCAATTAGAGCATTTGCACCCGCCGTAAGCTAACTAAATCCGGCCCTGTTGGCAGGAGGGGAGGGGGGGGGGGGGAGATTAATCCCTCTTGATGGATCGCTATCCCGAATCTGTTTTTGCGTAAATGAGAATAAACTGTTTGTCCGACCTGTCACCTATAGCTGGTTTTTGTAAGTTAAAGCTGTTTTTGGGAGGTGGGATCAGCTGCGCTATTATCAAATAAAGTTTTTATAATATGTGCTGTGGACATTATCATGCACTCATAATTTCCAATAGGCTTTAGCAGATTTGTACCTCTAGGACCCCCACATTTCGCCAGTTATGTGTAGTCCCATATAGTAGGGGCGAACCTGCTCCATCAACCGGGTAAACACCAAAACTCGAGGCTGCCACTGAGAATTCAAGTCGCAAATTCTAGTAACAAGTAAATTGTTACTACCGACTTGGGAATCAAACCCCAGACCTCATGCTTAGCTGTAACACTTGCGACCACTGCACTAACGAGGAATTCATAAAACGCAAACAACAAAAACATCGCTTGTAAACCAGGAGATGGATATTTTCCTACTTACTGGAGTTCTCTAAAAACCACCTAAACCCAGCAAGCAAAATTATATCTGACCCATGATCAGTTTTTACGAATATATTTTTTTTTCCAATATTTGAGAGTACAAACGTCTGCACATGAAGCTTTCTATTTCCAGTATAACTTGGCGTCACTTTGTATAGGTTTCCTATACAAAGAGAGATCCGTATAAACTGGTTTTCTATAGCTTAATTAGCTGTTGTGCGTACATATTTTTATGAATACACGCGAGCTCTTTGCACACGGTCCCCAGATTACGTGGCCAGCGACCTTTTTTCATTGCACTCAATATTAAAGACAATATCAGCGAAGACACAACTTCAAACAACTTTTTTTACTACTAAAGCCATTATTTATCTTCCCACCACTAATCCGAGTCGACAGGTCAGTCAACTCTAAGTAGTGGCATAAATAAGGATTAACTACTGCCCCGCCCCGGCTTCTCTCACTCTGTGTATTTGAGTCGTGCCGACATTGAGATCAAAAGGATTAGGAAGCTACGATTTTGGTGACGGTTTGAAGACCATGACTTAATTGGGGTCTTCCTATCCGGAACCTATTGTGGACTCTTTGATGAGAATGAAATAATAATGTTGAAAATTTAAAGCAACAATTCATTTTTATCTTTGTAAAATCTATACATATAAAATTCAAAGTCCTGACTGACTGACTGACTGACTGACTGACTGACTGACTGACTGACTTATATATCAACGCACAGCCCAAACCGCTGGTCCTAAAAACATGAAATTTGGACAGTGTACTCTTTGTGACGAGTAAGTATCCACTAAGAAAGGGTTTTTCAAAATTCTACCCCTAAGAGGGTGTAATGGGGTGTTTAATTTTCTGTGAAACTTTTTATTCCCTGAGTCGATTGACTTGAAAATTTGTGTATTTACTCTTCAGTTAAAATGATGAGATACGTGTATCACAGTTTTTCCAAAATCATCCCCAATTTTAAATTAAACGTCCTGACTGGCTGACTGATATATCAACCTCCAGCCCAAACCACTGATCCTAGAGACATGAAATTTGGACAGTGTACTCTTTGTGACAAGTAAGTATCCACTAAGAAAGGGTTTTTCAAAATTCTACCCCTAAGAGGGTGAAATGGGGTGTTTAATTTTCTGTGAAACTTTTTATTCCCTGAGTCGATTGACTTGAAAATTTGTGTATTTACTCTTCAGTTAAAATTATGAGATACGTGTATCACAGTTTTTCCAAAATCATCCCCAATTTTAAATTAAACGTCCTGACTGGCTGACTGATATATCAACCCCCAGCCCAAACCACTGATCCTAGAGACATGAAATTTGAACGGTGAATTGTTTGTGAAGAGTAGATATCTACTAAGAAAGGGCTTTTCGAAATTCCACCCCCAAGAGGGTGAAATGGGGTGTTGAATTTCCTGTGAAACTTTTTATTCTCGGAGGCGATTGACTTGAAAATTTGTGTACATACTCTTTGGTTAAATTTATGAGATACGTGTATCACAGTTTTTCCAAAATCATTCCCCAATTTAAAATTTAATGTCCTGTCTGGCTGACTGATATATCAATGCACAGCCCAAACCGCTGGTCCGAGAGAAATGAAATTTGGACGATGTATTCTTTGTGAAGAGTAGGTATCCACTAAGAAAGGGTTTTTTGAAATTCTACCCCTAAGAGGGTAAAATGGGGTGTTGAATTTTCTGTGAAACTTAATATTTACTGGGTCGATTGACTCGAAAATTGATGTTCACACTCTTCAATTAAAATTATAAGACATATGTATCAGTTTTTCCAAAATCATCCCCCAATATAGTTAAATAGGGCTTCGAAGCTCACGTAGAAGGGCGCATGCCGCGCAGCGTTGCGTGGGGCGTGCGGGGCGCGGGAGTATTTACCTATTACTAAGTAGGTAGGATTTTTCTGAGGTAGAGAAGTGTCTGTGAATATGGTTTATTCCACCGATTTTCGCGTTGGCTCGCGATACGGGACATTGATATTAAATATTATGTCAAAGTATTATATTTATAAATAGATTCCTAATAAATCATTTGATTGGTGTTCCGGTGTCCAATCTCAAACCAAGATATTTCACATATGTAATTTAATTGATATTACTATGAACAAATATTTACAATAGCAAGTACACGTAAATCTATGTATATACTACACATACATAGATTACTTATTATCCCAGAAGTAACATTCCGTGGGCAATTCCCGAACTCCACGCGGGCGAAGCCGCGGGCAGAAGCTAGTATGCAATATACGTCCACAGACCACGGTGCTGGCTTGTTTGCAACCTAAAAACATAAAACTATAGGGGTTTGAAGAACAGGGTGTAAAGTTCTTCATCTGCCTTAGAAAAGGAAGGATCCTCCGGCCAGACGAGTGTTGTGTCTGGTGGGCTACTGCCCGACAAAGAAGTTGTCGGGTTTTTCTATACCCTTTATACATGTACCTATTTAAAAAAAACTTGTAGAAAAGTTGTAACTTTGACCCGCAATATCTCCGTAACTAGAAGGTTCCCAGGTATGGCCTAGAACAAAAAAATGATCGCAAAGACGGAGAAAACAAGCGCTTTTCGGATATGTGAAGGGTCTGTTTACATCCTGTATAGTCGTAAGTCGCGGATAACTTTAATAGCACGATTTAGAATTTTGATGTTGGTTCTTCATTTGTGTCATAGATGGTGCTGTAGTACTTTTTATACTGTGTTGTCGTAGTACTTTTTGTAGTACCGCTACATTACAAACATCTACTATGGATGAGGCACGGTGGACACTTATAATATCACCAGTTGCATTATTTCTATGTCCCAACTCCTTAAAACCTCAAAGGATTCATAAAACTCTTGTAAAATATCCAAAGATCTCTTTCAATCATCTCTCACCCGGCCCTTTTCCAACTTCAAATAAAAAAATCGACAAAATATCTTAACACCCGCAACCCTCAAATCGTTTTGAGGAACCAGTCAGTTATGCCACTTCAAAATTAAGCATTACATCACATAAAAATATGAATATTTTCACGGATCCCGCTTCCACCTGTAAAATATAATATTCAAAGGCAATATCTCCGAGCGATTCCGAGAACCTATAAATGTTCACCATAAAAATGACGTTACACCCACGTTACTAAATCAATCGATAACAAACCTTATTAGGTTAGAATAAGGATTAGTACAACAGCAAAGGTAAGTTGGTGTACGTAAATATTAGCACCTGAATAATCTGTTATATGGTCTGATATTTATTTCTTTCAATGTATTAGTGCCTTCCTAAGCTGAAGCCGTTCTTCTTTTATGTATGGCCGTAATAAAACACAAGAATCCCTGTGGAAACTTTTAATTAGTTGGAAAATATTAACAATTTAGACATAACTTAGGCTTAGGCATATCTAGGTCAATTTATAATGAAGACATACCTTTCGCATTGACCAGTTGGTTTTAATTGGGTTATTGATTTGGATACCCTTTGAAGCTTGTTCTAGGTTTATAGGCGGTTACTGTTTCATAAAGATAATTATAGTTTTGTTATCTTTGAAGTTCGAAGCTGAAGGTAATATTTTAGGTTTCTAGATCAATTTTCTAGGGAAACGTGTAAGTGCTTTTCTCTCGTGTAACGTCCGTGGCTGATAAACATAATAATTAAGTTTTTCTCAAAATAGTAGTCTAGCCGACTGTAGCCGCGTTGACACGATCAGAGTAAGCTCGGACCGAGTGGAATCGGATACCTACTCGGACCCATAATCCGAGCGCACTCGGATGGGTTTAAAACAGTCTTAATAAAATAAAAAAACAGTTACTTATTACATAGATATTTTGAAAGCAGACACTCCATCGACCGACAATGGACCCGCGTGGAATACAGTCCATTCCTTTTCACAGAAAAGAAACCTGCGCCCCAGCGGTGGGAACCTTATAGGCTAATTACTCAAAGAGGCCCCAGCTCATGCTAATGAGGTTTCGATCGATGTTTCGAACAATACAAACCCTACACAATAGGCCTAACGTGATCAAAACCTTGAAACATACAACACATAATCTATCTATACATATAAAATTCAAAGTCCTGACTGACTGACTGACTGACTGACTGACTGACTTATATATCAACGCACAGCCCAAACCACTGGTCCTAGAGACATGAAATTTGGACAGTGTACTCTTTGTGAAGAGTAGATATCCACTAAGAAAGGATTTTTCGAAATTCCACCCCTAAGAGGGTGAAATGGGGTGTTGAATTTTCTATGAAACTTTTTATTCTCTGAGTCGATTGACTTGAAATTGTGTCTACATATACTTCAGTTAAAATGATGAGATACGTGTATCACAGTTTTTCCAAAATCATCCCCCAATTTAAAATTCAATGTCCTGACTAGCTGACTGATACATCAACGCACAGCCCAAACCACTGGTCCTAGAGACATGAAATTTGGACAGTGTACTCTTTGTGAAGAGTAAGTATCCACTAAGAAATAATTTTTCGAAATTCCACCCCTAAGAGGGTGAAATGGGGTGTTGAATTTTCTATGAAACTTTTTATTCTCTGAGTCGATTGACTTGAAATTGTGTCTACATATACTTCAGTTAAAATGATGAGATACGTGTATCACAGTTTTTCCAAAATCATCCCCCAATTTAAAATTCAATGTCCTGACTGGCTGACTGATATACCAACGCACAGCCCAAACCGCGGGTCCCAGAGATATGAAAATTGGAGGGTGTATTCTTTGTGAAGAGTTAGTATCAGTTTTTCGAAATTCCTACCCCTTAGAGGGTGAAATGGGGTGTTGAATTTTCTGTGAAACTTTTTACTCTCGGGGTCGATTGACTTGAAAATTTGTTTACATACTCTTCAGATAAAATCCAGTAAATCCGATGTCCAATCTCAAACCAAGGTATCAATATTTCACGTATCTAATTTAATTGATATAACTTTATAATAATAATTGCAAGTTATAAGCAAGTACATGTAAATCTATGTATGTATTATAGATAGATACATAGATTACTTATTATTCCAGAAGTAAGATACCGTGGGCAATTCCCTAACTCCACGCGGGCGAAGCCGCGGGCATAAGCTAGTACTATTATGTTAATCCTGACCCAAACTAATCTGCTCAATGCTTGTTGTGACATGTTATAAATCTTCACAATCTCACAAGAAAGGCATATCTTTAAGGACAACACATCTGCCTGATTGGTCTAGGGGTCGCAAATACGAGGAGGACCTCCTTATGTTTTGTACAACCAGGGAATCGAACCCCGGAGTATTTGGTTGATGGCAATAGGCTCGCCCTCTACTACATGGGACTTAAACATAACTGGCAAAATGCCGTTGTACTATACTTCTAGATACCTCTGCCTAACTCTTCGGAGATTACAGATTTGATGTTGTATAAAAACGATGTTAATCCTGACCCAAACTAATCTCCACAATACTTGTTGTGACATGTTATAAATCTTCACAATCTCAAAAGAAAGTAAAATGGTCAAGGACACCATACTATCCAAAATGGCCGCCGGCCAAGTTTTCAGAAGGAAATAACAACCGCAACAAAACTGCTCCTTCTGTTAATGGTCGAGAAAAATGCAGCAATTTCTTCAAGAGAGTTTCCTTTGCAAATAAAATGTATGTGGTTCTCGGGCGAAATAAACTACAACGCGTCTTGAAGTATGTAGGTAAGTCGGTATTCATGGTTAGGTTGAAAGGAAATAATATGACTTTGTTTCCATTTAATAATTTCTGTCTTCGTGTCATTTTATTATGTTTGGTCTTTAGTCTAGATCTGACAGAAGAAGAATTTTGATTTAGATATTCATCATCATCATCATCATCATTTCAGCCGAAAGACGTCCACTGCTGGACATAGGCCTCCCCCAAGTGTCGCCACATTGACCGGTCCCGTGCGTCTCGCATCCAGCGGATCCCTGCAACCTTTACGAGGTCATCGGTCCACCTAGTGGGAGGCCTTCCAACGCAGCGTCTTCCGGTTCGCGGTCGCCACTCCAGAACTTTTCGGCCCCATCGGCCATCCGTTCTGCGAGCAATGTGCCCTGCCCACTGCCACTTAAGTTAGATATTAATAGTAATTAATCAACTTCCTTAAATTTTGCCTGTTCTAAGACCTCACACTGGAAGTAATCGTATTTCAATCATAAATGGCTTGTATTTTTTTTTTTTTTTTTTATAACCCATACAAGTTTACGTTAGATGGGGTGCGTTGTCAGAATTCCTCCTCGAGTGCCTGGTGGCTGCCGGTCCCTCTCGATACGTCTGGAGGGAACAGCAGCTGCTGGGCCGGTGCACCCTGGGCGTGGGCAGTGTCCTCCCCCAGGAATGGGAAGAGATTCTTATTCCTCGGGGAAGGTTAGTGTCCACGGCTAATATTCTGACATGGGAGGGGTCCATTGTGGACCAAGGGGGCGTTGCTCCGCGTGACCCTCTGATAAGCAGAGGGCACAGCGGAGGAGCAAGGGTGGGCTCGGTGTGCACTTACCCTGCCTCCGAGCAGACAGTGAAGGACGCAGTCATTCGCTGTCCCCGTCGATATCGTAATCCCACCGTCGAAGTGTCGTGGAACACGTCTCGCGGCTTCGATTGGGACCGAGGGTCTTGGCTTAACCGCCCGGACCACGAGGTAGAAAACCTCTATAAAAAGTTACCCCGAATCTCAAGCGGCGGCGCACCGCGAGGAGATGTATGGCTGACGGGTTCCTATGGAAAATCAGTCGCTAGTGCGAACCACTACCGGGCCTGGCAATGGCTTATCTGGGTACAGGGGGCACTGCCCAGATGGACTTTTTATTTCCCCCATACTCGTGGGAACAGTATGGTACACAAACAAACCCAAAACACGGCCGATAACGGCAAAGGAAGGGAGGAGAGAGATGCGGGGTCGGAGTCCGGCGCCGCATCCAGCGATGTGAGCGCGGGAGGCTCAGAGAGCTCCCGGCGCGGGAGGCCCGGGGCTGCTGCGGGGAACAGGGAGTTCCTACGCAAGCGGTCCAGGCCGGTGGGCGACCGAGAGTCATCGTCGGAGGGGGAGCTGGCCTCGGCTCGCAAGATCCCCACCAACAAGCGTGGCGGAATCCGCGGCAAGGGGAGAGGCCTCCCTGCCACCGAGAGGTCGGCGCGGCTTGCCGAGGAGGGGCGCCACCCGGGGGTGGCTGCCGGTCACGGGGTGGTCCGTTCGGGCTCCTCTAGTGACGAGGCGGGCGCAGACGGCGGCCCCGATGCAGAGCGTAAGGCCGGGCTGGCGAAGGAGGTGGAGGCGGCGCTGAGGGCTGTCTCCACCAAACAAAAGGCCTCCACCAGGCAAAGGGCCATACCCGCAGCGGTCGCCTCCATCATGGCGGCAGCGGAGGCCAGATATGTGGGGCCCCCGCCAGACGACGTGGCCAAACTGCGGGCGGAGGTCGCTCGACTGACGGCCGCCACGGAGCTTCTCCAAGAGGAGAATAAGAAGCTCCGAGCAGACCTGGCCGGTCTGCGCGAGTCCGGCTCTCGCGAGGCGCCCCAAAATGGGGGCCAGCAGCGACCAAGCCAGCCCTTGCCGGTGGAGAACCAGGTCCTGAACCTGGTTCGGCAGGAGCTGGCTGCCTTCCAGGCGCGGTTCTCCGTCCTGGAGGGCATTGTCCTGCGCCCCCCCCTGGCGGCAAACAAGGCGCCCCCGGGCCCGAAGGCGGCCACGTATGCGGCTGCTGCGGCCTCGGCACCGGGGCCGTCCAGCCATCCCTCCAGCAGGGTCACGTCAGCCCCCGCAAAGCCGGCTTCAGCGAAACCGGCTCCGCTTAGGATGGCGGCGGCCCTAAAGCAGGGCAAGGCGGCGGCCCAAAAGAATGGAAGGGCGGCGAACGTGCCAGCGCCAGCCGCGAGACGGCCGCCACCGCCACCCCCCCCGCCCGCAGAGCCTTCCGTGGCCGAGACCGGGTGGCAGGTGGCCGGAGAGAGGGCGAGGGAGCAAAGGGCGGCCAAAAAGGCAAGGAAGCGGGAGCGAAAGCGCCGGCAAAAGGAGCGTGGCGTTGCGGCTAGGCTCAGCGCCCCAAAGACCGCGGCTGTAGTGATCACACTACAGCCGGACGCGGTCAAGAGGGGCGTGTCGTACCGCGACGTGCTCGCGAAGGTGCGGGAGGCGGTAGACCTCACGGAGCTCGGCATCGCCGGGGGCCTCCGTTACCGGGTCACTGCAACCGGGGCTCGGATGCTTGAGGTCCCCGGCGCGGCCAGTGGCCCTACCGCTGACGCTCTAGCCGAACGGCTCAGAGCGTCCTTAAACGCGGAGGAGGCCCGAGTCTCCAGACCCACCAAGCGCGCAGACGTGCGCATACTGGGTCTGGATGACTCCGTGACGGTCGAGGACGTGGTGGCCGCCGTTGCCAGGACTGGGGGGTGCCCTCCCGACCAGGTGAGGGCGGGCGCCCTGCGTCCTGACTTCGCGGGGCTGCAGACCATCACGGTCGGCTGCCCCGTGTCGGCGGCCAAAAAGATACAGGAGGGCCGAAGGCTCCTAGTTGGGTGGGTGTCTGCGCAGGTGAAAGTCCTGGAGCCCAGACCCCTGAGGTGCTTCCGCTGCCAAGTGGGCAACCATGCGGCATGCGATTGCACCTCGGAGGTGGACCGCAGCGATAGGTGCTTCCGCTGCGGTCAGCCCGGTCACAAGGCCGGCTCGTGCACTGCCCCGCCGCACTGCTTCGCATGTGCAGCGGCTGGAAAGCCGGCCGATCACCGGGCCGGGGGCAGGTCCTGCGCCCCACCCGCCAAAAACAGGCGCAGAGGTAGGCCCTCTGCCACCACCGTCACCGCCACTCCCGCCGCCGCCGCCGCCACTGCCGCCGCCGCCGCCGCCGTGGCTGTACCCCCGCGAGGGGCCCTGGAGGAGGCTGCAATGGACTCCGATTAATGGCCCCAATGCGCTTCCTCCAGGCGAATATCAACCACTGCGCCGCTGCTCAGGATCTCTTGCTCCAGAGCGTGGCGCAGTGGTTGATCAACGTTGCCGTGGTCGCCGAGCCGTACTTTGTCGTGCCCAGAAATGACTGGGTGGCGGACCTGGACGGTTCGGTGACCCTCATCTCGTCGGCCGCCGCCGGTACCCCGCCCCTTGATCTCGTCAAGAGAGGGCGCGGGATCGTCGCGGCACGGTTCGGGGAGATTGCCGTGGTAGGCGTTTATTTCTCCCCGAGCCGAACTCTCGCCGAGTTCCAGGACTCCTTATCGGAGCTGGGAGACGTCGTCGTCGATCTCGGTTCCCTTCCCGTGCTCGTCCTCGGGGACTTCAACGCCAAGAATGTGGCTTGGGGTTCCCGGTACACGGACCATATGCGGGGCAGGATGCTCGAAAACTGGGCCCTGGCGCAGGGCCTGGTAATCGAGAACCGGGGTTCCGTCCCCACGTGCGTGCGGTGGAATGGCGAATCGGTGGTGGACGTTACGTTCGCCACCTCTGGCCTGTCGCCGCGCGTCACTGACTGGCGCGTTGTGGAGGAGGTGGAGACCTATTCCGATCACCGGTATTTCCGGTTCGACGTCTCCGCCCAGACCCCAGACGCGCCGGTCCGACGGAACCCAAGTGGTCCGCGATGGGCGCTGAAGCAGCTGGACCGGGAGCTATTCCTGGAAGCCTCGATCGTGCAGGCCTGGGTGTCACCACCGGACAGGCCTGCCGAAATCAACGACGAGGCGGAGTGGCTCCGGGAGGCCATGTCGGAGATCTGTGACGTGGCCATGCCCCGGGTCCGGCAAGGACGCGCCCGGCGTCAGCTGTACTGGTGGTCGCGCGAGCTAGCAGCGCTGCGCGAGGCGTGCGTTGCCGCGCGACGCCGGTACTCCAGGTTCCGCAGGTGCCGCACCCGACCTCCGGATGCGGTGACTGTAGAGGCGGAGCTGTACGAGGGCTACAGGGCAGCGAAGACCGTCCTCCGCGACGAGATCTGGCGGGTCAAGGAACTGGCCCGCAAGGAGATGCTGGGGACTCTGGACGGGGACCCATGGGGCCGTCCCTACAAATGGGTGCGAGAAAAGTTCCGGCCCTGGGCTCCCCCGTTGACGCAGAGTCTCCGGCCTCAGCTCGTGGAGGACGTGGTGAGCGCCCTGTTCCCATCGCGAGGGGAGCATACTCCCCCGCCCATGGCTCCGCCTTCGACGGTGCCTGGCGATGAAGCTGGCGCAAACGCGGACCACAGCGACGACGACGTCTACGACGCTCCAGAGGTGACCGAGGTAGACCTGAGAGTGGCGGTACAACGGCTCAAAGCCAAAAACACCGCCCCAGGACCCGACGGCCTGCCAGGGAAAGCCTGGGTTCTGGCCTCGGGGACTCTCGGGCCTCGACTGGGGGGGCTCTTTAGCGCGTGCTTGGAGAGGGGCCGGTTCCCGCTTCGTTGGAAAACGGGGAAACTGGTCCTCATCCAGAAGCCCGGGCGCCCTGCGGACTCTCCGTCCGCATTCCGGCCCATCGTGCTGCTCGACGAGGTGGGCAAGCTCTTTGAAAGAGTCATTGCAGACCGCCTCGTCGGGCACCTGAATCGGGTGGGTCCGGACCTTGCGGAGAGCCAGTTTGGCTTCCGCAGGGGGCGCTCGACGGTGGACGCCATCATGCGCGTGAGAGCCCTCACGACGGGAGCTGCGGTATCCCGGGGTAGGGTCGTCTTGGCGGTGTCTTTGGACATCACCAATGCCTTTAACACCCTGCCCTGGAGTTGCATCAGGGAGGCACTCCGGTATCACCGGGTGCCGACCTGCCTCCGTCGCACAGTCGAGGACTACCTGAAGGACAGAGCCGTCATCTACCCCGGTCACCAGGGAGAATGGAACCGGCGAGAGATGTCGTGCGGTGTTCCACAGGGATCGGTCTTGGGGCCGCTCCTGTGGAACATCGGTTACGACTGGGTGCTGCGCGGCGACCTCCCTGACGGCGTCGGCGTAATATGTTACGCCGACGACACGCTCGTCCTGGCGGAGGGAGAGTCGCACCAGGCGGCGGCTGACCTGGCGACGCAAGCGGTTGCGACAGTCGTTGCAAGGATCCGGCAGTTGGGACTCGAAGTGGCGCTGCACAAAACAGAGGCCATGTGTTTTCATGGCCGTCTGAACGCGCCACGGTCTGAGTCCCACATAACGGTGGGAGGGGTTCGCATCGGCGTCGGGAGAACGATGAAGTACCTGGGACTCGTCCTCGACAGCCGGTGGAACTTCAAGGAGCATTTCCTGCGTTTGGCCCCAAAGCTGAACCGGGCAGCAGCCGCCCTCAGGCGACTCCTGCCCAATCTCAGCGGGCCAAACGCCTCCTGCCGGAGGCTGTACGCCGGTGTCGTGCGGTCCATGGCCCTCTACGGGGCCCCCGTGTGGGCCCTGAGCATTCGGACGCGACCACTGAAGCTGGTCGCATGCCAGAGGGTCATGGCTATCCGGATGATCCGAGGATACCGTACGATCGCTGGCGAATCGGCCAACCTCCTTGCCGGATTGCTGCCCTGGGATCTGGAGGCGACTGCCCTCCAGCGCCTCTATGAGTGGCGCGTGGAGGCGCAGCGCCGGGGCGAATCCCTGCTACCTCGACAAGTCGAGGCGCGGCGGGAAGAGCTCCGGCGCGATCTCAGGGCAGTATGGAGGGAACGACTGTCGCAACCGAGGTCCGGGCACGCCGCAATCGCGGCGGTAAGACCCCTCTTTGAGGAGTGGCTGGATAGGCGTCACGGCGTCCTGACCTACCGCGTGACGCAGGTCCTCACCGGACACGGAAGTTTCGGGAGGTACCTGTGTCATATGGGGAAGGAGGAAACGCCTGGGTGTCACCACTGCGAGGACCGCCCGGAGGACACGGTGGAGCATACGGTGCAGGACTGCTCCGCTTGGGCAGAGCACCGCCGTGTCCTCACGGCGGCGATAGGCGGAGCCCTCTCGCGCCCGGCATTGGTCGAGGCCATGCTGCGGGGCGAGACGGAGTGGGAAGCGGTCGCCTCCTTCTGCGAAGCAGTCATGCTCGCGAAGGAGGAGGCGGGCCGCGTGAGGGAGAGGACAGCGTCCTCCCTCCACACCAGCCGCAGTGGTAGACGCCCACGGCGCCGGACGTCGGCAGACGATCTCCGGCCACCGTAGGCGCGGGCATGCGGGCGGCGAGTAATGGGCGACTCGCTGTCCGACCATGGACCATGCCCGGGTCGACGGCGCGTTGTGTTCCACGCGCGCCTCAAAGAGTGTCAGCATAATGACGGGGCCCCCCTCTAGAGGGCCAAAGCCTGCCGGGGTCGCGGGACTCATAGAATTACCGTGACCCTGGAACATAAAGGGCTACTGAAGGACACCGTGGATTTTAGTCAGTACAAGTCTGACAGTCCCTCCCGCTCTGCCCTGGGTGGGAGGACTCATTTGATGATTTTACCAAGTTAAAAAAAAAAAAAAGTTTACGTTAGATATTTATTATTACTAGAGAACAAAGGCGCTTTCGATATCGGCCATAAAAATCTTGTTGGTGAAATAAATATCATTGAATGTCGGCGGCAGTGTCAAATGCATTCCAGGATTCAGCCCTTACATCCGCATCAAAATGAAAAGCATCAGCCTAGTGCAACATTTGCACACAGATTTCCACATAAAGAACGTAAATGAATCCACTTCCACAATAGATCCAGGTGTTCTTAATACCAAAACCTCTTAAGCCCCAACTACTAAGCACTGCATCCCAACTTCCTAAGAAAAATAGCAAGTGCTTGCTCTCGCGTTATGATTATAACACGGCCATGTATCGTCACCGCTCCCCAGTAAACTATTACACGGAGGTAAGTGAGTCCGTAATTTATTCGGGTAATCGCGTAATTTGTCGCAGAGGATTGGTATAATTTGTCCTCAGGTGCGGCCCGGCGCCTGTTTTCTTGGGAATACGCTCCATGTACAACGAAGGACGTTTTTTGAGTTAAATTTTTCTCTTTTCCTGTTTTGTTTCGGTGAGTTTGCAGAAGTTGGGTTTAGGATTGCTTTGAAGTGTTGTTTATCAATTTGGGGTGAAATAAAATGTTAAGCCATGTTTATTTTTTGTGTTAACATTTCCAAGGTTTCCTTTGCGCTTCAATAAATCTAGCAGGTATTAAGTCTATTAGGGCTTAGAGCTGCTACAGGGAGAGAGAAAAAAAGCGACCTCCTTTAAGAATAAGTAGCAGTAGACACACAGTTTGACATACAGTAGACATGTAGCATAACAGTATTTCACACGGCTTCACCAAGCAACACAATTGTCCCAAAAAAAAAATGAAGCCAACAAAATGAGCAATGAACGGTTGTAGCTACAACTGTTGGAGTGTTGGCTGTTCCAACAAGTTGTAGGCAAAGTGATTGCTGCACAACAAGCTGGTGTTAACTACACGTTGTCGAGTGGTGATTAACTGCAGTGGCCAGCTGATGGCAGGGATGTACAGGGTACGGAAGAGGCCGGTACTGACATTAATAAAATACAATCAAGTATGAAAGTGAAGTATCAATTTATTGGTTTTAACTCACTGAATTGCGTTGTCAGGAAAGCTAAAGCTGAGATGAGACAGTGCTGCCTATTCGTTTCATCTACTGAGAATCTCCCACACATGAGAGTCAAGACAAAGTAACATTCTATAAGCAATATATAGATGGAAAAGTCAAAAATGTATCCTGATAATTATAAGGTACCGAAAAACATAATAAAAATATAACATTTCAATCCTGTATGCATGAATAAAATGCACTGTACAGTTGAAACGCTCCGAAAGCGAGTGTGACTAATTTAGGCCCTCAATCTATTACATACTAGTATTAGCAAACTGTTTGAGCAACTGTAAGAAAAAACGACCATCTTTAATGTACTATATTTCTGGCAAATAAAAAAAATCAATTAATTTCAAGTTAGTTTACAATTTTCCTAAATTGCTATGAGGTGATATTTGTATCGAGGGCTGAGAGTCTGAAAAGGGTAAGCAAATCAACCAGTGAGCTACTCTGCTTTAAGGAATGTTAACGACAGGTAAAAGTTACACTTAAAAAGAAACGGGATAGTTCATTTATCCAAAGTTCCATCTGTCAATAAACAACTTCCTCTTAACTTCAATAAAAAAATCAATAAACGTAAATCAATATAATATCACCTCACCTTTTACAAATGCCATCAGATTGATAGCCATCCACCAGCATTTATATTTCACACGAAACCACTTCTAGTGCTCAAAACTCAACGTCAGAACTACACAGCGGCCGTAAACCTTTGGTAAGCACATTCGCTGTAAACTCGCCCATGATTTACGAGCAAACGCGTGCACTATAAAAAATGTTTAGTGTCAAAATCAGTCCATAGCAAAAGAATGAAAATAACTGCCTAATTTTTCGCTTGCAGTAACTTTTGGTGAAGGTTTGTGATACCTGATTTTTGGGTTCATGACGAAGCAGATTGTTTTGGACAGGTAAATTGTGCTGTTTGTAGGGCCAGCTACTTTCGACGCTGGTCGCTGGTGTATTTTTGGGTTGCCTTCAAATAAATTTTTGTTCAAATGCTAATGGTCTCACTCATCTGGCCGAATTTCGGCAGTTTGTTGAAGTGTTCTTTGTGGATAGTGAGAAATGATGCCCTCTGTTGATTAGAAGCAAATTCGTTTTTGAAATGAAAACAAATAGAAATATCTACTCAATTAAGTTTATGAACACTTCAACTAATGTATGAAGAGAAATATAAACATGGAGGAGCGGAAGATGCTGCAATTTGTAAAATTGTAAATATGGATTCCCATTCTGCTTGGCCGTTGAGAACCGAGTTCTCAACGGCCAAGCAAGGACTTGACTTAAAATAAATAAAACATCTCTCCTAAAGAAATTCACCACTTAGTACGAGTTCGTCGGGCAAATTGATATTCAGCCAGCATCCCAGAATTTTTCAAATAAAAAATAAACAAACGCTAAACAAGTCTGGTCCCAAAAAGTACTTATTTACCTCAAACCGAACTTTCTCCAGAGTTGCCCTGACACGGCTTCTTGATAATTTAATTTTTTTCTCTCGTAAGAAGACGTAGCTCATTACGCATTCGAGCCTCGTACGCCACTATTTATTCCTTATACATTCGGCTCACGTAATAAATCACAGTTATTTAATCTACTGAAAGATATATATGGGTATTTACCCGAGTATTTCTATCATAATATTTGTTGAATGCTAGTTTTGTAGGCCTCATATAGTTTTTAATCTGGAAAAGACAGAGATAATGGTATGAGACACATAAATAACACATTTTTATTCTACTATTTATTTTCATTCATAACATAGTTTTTATATTTTGTAGCGCTAGATTTTTTCTGAAAGGTAATAAAATTTGACAAACACGCTTTTCTTGAAGCAGCGTTCGTACTCATAATATTTCAGACTTGAATTGAGTTGGTGCGAGTATTTTGTCAACTTCTTTATACATTTTCTGGAATTATTTGTAGATGTAGAACTTGTTCCATCAATATTATTTTAGATGTAGCTTGTCACAATTCTGTTTCAATGAGGAATGATAGACGTGACCTTATTTTTTACTTTTTTTATCTCAGAAGTTTACAAAAAGATAGATCTTTGCGATGTCGCCAAGGCAATAAAAGCTAACCACAAACTAAGCTTACAAAATTACTGAAAACTGTCCACGATAGCAAAGTTATCGACCCAATAGATACGCTTCAATAACCGATAGATTAGCTCCAACCTAACAAAATATCGACGCCCTAATCCAGGATACTGGAGGTGAGTGAAAAATTAGATTGGCGAGCACCGGACACGGTGGAACCTAGCCATAATCTCATTGCCCTGGGCCGGCGCAGGCCGGGGACAAGTTACATGCGAGATGGATGTGACACGTTCTGATTGGACGATGGATTATGTCGAGCAAAATTCTAGTCATAAAGGGCAAGGAGATGTAGATGGAGAAATAGATACATAGAAATATTGGCAACAGTTTTGAGTTAAAGTCATGAATGTTTATATCGCTCATTGATTTTCCATTACTGATCATTTGCACACCATTCTAATTTCCGTAAACAGACAGTAATAAATAAACGCCCAACGACGTTTTAGAATGCAGAAAATAAATTACCCTAAATTGAACCACGAAGAATGTCAGTAAAAATTTTCATCGCGATGATTTCGTCTCTTGTACCAAATTGTGTACCCAAAGGGCGCAACGCCGCAGGAATATTTGTGAGTCTTTTTACAGGAACACGGCAAATGGGGACCGAATCATTTCCGACTCGGATTATTGATTCTACATCGGCGGATTTACTGAAGATTTTCGACCAAAAACGTACTGGAGGAAATTGGGTTAAGTGCTCACTTCTAGGCTTGATCGACGGACTCCATCGGGGTTTTGGGAAAAAATTTAGGCCAACTTCATAGCACTGTGTAGTCTAGTTTGTGTTTTATGTTTCCCACCCATTTCTGAATCCGTTAAACGTTAAATTCGTTGATATTTTGAGAAGCTTGGTAAAGCTTCCAATCTCCTTGAATAGGAAAAGAATATGTTTTCTTGTTATCATTATATGATATCAAAAACGTTTACAGCAACAGAATTGGTCTTATTTCGAAGAATTAAGAAACAATATTTTGTTTTCAATTATTTCTCTAGATATCATCAGTGTGTTACGTCTTATCCCTCAATATCTCTCATCGCTTATCAGACAGCTCTTCATCTACTCGTATTCCCCTGTTCCCCAGTCCCACTTTACATAAATTACAGTCTCATACACTTCTCCTCAATATGGAGTATCAATTTCGAACAATAAAAAGTATTCGTAACAAGTACCCACATTCACAAACCCCGGAATTTCATTAGGGCAAACAAATGTATCGATATGAGGATGATTACATTATATTCAAAGGAAAATTTCTAAGATGCTTACAACGTATCGGGAATTATTGTTCCGAATTTTTCCTACCCTCAATAATAACGTTTTCTTTGAAACACTTGAACAAAATTGCTGGGAATTTTAAGCCTTACTCAATGAATTTTGGAATATTCAACTTTGTTTTTGCTTTCTTCTCTGTTGGTTCGCTTAGTGAAGGAAACACAATTTTGAGGATGTAGGATTTGTTGTGAATTTATATATTCTCCTTTTCTTTGTTTCGAATTTTTCGTTGTTAGCTGATATTAAGTTTGGTCTGTTGCCTTAGGGTGACCGCTTTCTCTTTTGAATAAACAAAATCAATCTCCGGTATCGATGTCTGAATCTTTATCACCTTGTATTACGGTGTGTCTACAAGTTACAAAATATTGCTTTTATTTAAAGGTTTCAGTAACAGAATATCGTTTTTTCAGATTTTCCTAGAATAACGAATAATAATATTATTATAATTGGGAGCTGTTTGTTATGAGGAAAGTTTTCGAAAAAATAATTGAAGCTGTAAACACATTTTTATTAGTAGACCTCCAACATAAATCGGACGAGGATGTTTATTGCCTGTTTTTTAGGAAATGAGAGAAAGTTAAGATTGAGATTTTTATTCCTACATTATTACTTTTCTTCTAAGAAGTGGACTTATTTACTCATCTTATCTTATATATAAAATTCTCGTGTCACAATGTTAGTTACCATACTCCTGCGAAACGGCTTGACCGATTTTTATGAAATTTTATATGCATATTCAGTAGGTCTGAGAGTCGGCTACTATTTATTTTTCATACCCCTAAGTGACAAGGGCGCGAGCGAAGCCGCGGGCAAAAGCTAGTAAAATATAAAATTATCCGATTTTTCCTCATTATGTACATAAATAACATTAGGCCAACTCCCAACCAAAACGAAGGTCGCGCGGGGGTCGTGCGGTTGTGTTAATTTAGTTCCATGAGCTCCAACGTAAGGTGGCGCCGACAAAGAGCGCCTTCCGATTTTCCGAACAAATTGGTGACATAATTATGAACGCGATACGTTTCGCTTTTTTTTTGGTCGGACGCTCTCTTATTTATCGTAACTGGACTGGGTGAAAATTTCTGGATATCGACCTAAGTTGCGTGCAATTGGAGAAACCTATGTCCATTGTCCAGCAGTTAGACTGTTGTAGGCTGATGATAATGATCCTCATAAATGCATTAAGTTATCAAATAGAACATACTAAAACAGACTGTTAAAACAGAACACCTTTCAAATAGTATATGTTTGCTGCTAGGTAATCCAATGAGTTCTACAAAGTGTCGATAATCTGAGAGATATGAACAGTTTGGCGTTCGAAGCATAATGTTATTAGTGCACAAAGCTTTTGTTCATATTCTGGTTCATAATCTAGTACTTGTATAATTGCTTATAGTATCTTGAATACTGTGAATCTTACATATAATCTTTGGTTTGTAAATTTAAGATTTTGCTAATTCGTATCAGTTCCATTCTTCTATTTAGTTTACCTTTTATTGATGTGGGCATGTAGTAAAAATAGTTAAAGTAGTAACCATACAGTTCTAACTATCTTAACTGCCAAGAAACACAGACAAAAAATGTTAAGTAATAGATAATCAAGCAAGCTAGTTATTAAATAGAGTAAATAATCAATTACAATACAAATTATTTTACTGATGGCAGAGTAATTAGCCTTTAACCCTTGCTATCCAAAATAATTCTATAAATAGCCGTGGCATTTCGGACAGCAACTACTAAACACACAAGTAAAGTCATCAGGTTTGCTGCGCGCGCGTATTCGCCGCGGCACGGCGACGGGGCACGTGCACAAACATGCATTAGCATAATCAAACGTGGTATGTTGCGTACGGCATGTTGCGTACTGGGGACGGAAGATGTGGCGTTTTGGAGTTTGGAAAAGTGAAATTTTGCACATAATTGGACAAGGCTCATTGTCTTGCTATCAGCCAGTGAATGTTACTATAACACATGCATGGGAATCGTTTCATCGTCATCATCATCAGCCTAAAACAGTCCACTGCAGCACATAGGCCTCTTCAATCCCACGCCACTCAACTAGATTCTCGGCAACTCTCATCCAGCTGCTACCAGCCACCCTGCGCAGATCGTCGCTGCACTGATCCTGAGGGCGTCCCACCTTACGCTTGCCGGTTCGCGGTCTCCACTCAAGAACACGTCTACCCCAACGGTCATCGGCTCTACGGCTAATATGGCCTGCCCATGGCTACTTCAGATTCGGTGACTGCTGTCATAATTATGTAACTAATTGTGAAGAAAAATTGGTGTCATATTCACGCTTTGGTGATATGCGTCGGATAAGCTGTCTGTAACTTTCCAAATGCTGAGACAATGGCTTTCTCTCTGAGTGAGGAAGTGGACTATAATTCATTACATTCCCAGTATCAATCAATCAATCATTTATTTCTTTGCAAAGATGGGTAATAGGTACATAGATGTTATCTTATAATAAGGTTCTCCACATTTTGCCGTCACATGGGCATGCAAATAGTTGGTTTACAATTATTATAAATTTAAAATAGGTGGCATATCATTGGAATTATATAAAATAAAAAAAAAATGTAAACATGGTCCAAGTATTAAAAAATTAAAAATAATGTCAAACAAGTGGCATGTCATTAGAATTATATAAAACAAAAAACCTCAGTTGGTTGATGTGTGATAAACGTAATTTATTCTTTGAACTAACTTACGAAGATCTGCTGTCATGCAGTTCTATGAGCTCTGTACAAAAATCACATTACTTGCTTATTTAACTGTCCAATGGACAGAATCTCTCAAAATAAAGATTTTTCTTGTATCTAGTAAATTGTAATGTTTCTTGGTCTATCGCAGCATTATTTCAAGTCAGTGCGTCCTCAAACATAACCTCAACATTATGCAGCGTCTACCCATACTATAACGTGTACAAACATAAACTATCCAGTTAATATCTTGCTCAGGAACAGTTTAGTCGTCACTTAACTCAATGTAAGGATCTACACGATAAGGGACGCGCCTACGTGACTTCTCTCCTATTTTTCTATTTTCTGGCGAAATTTTAGGGTTTGAGAGAAAAAAGAAGGAATTGAATCGAGAGGGTTATTAAATTAGATTGAGGGTAAGGGTCGTTTTGGTCCTGAGGACTAGTTGGCTTGAGAGTTCTTGAAGTTTCTGAGCTAATAAATAACTATGTCAATGATTTCTGCCTCATTGGTCCAGAGTTTCAAGCGCCACTGCCGAGAATAAGTTCCTGGGGTCGATTTCTAGGTAAAGCAAAGTTTTATTTACAACATAATTATCTAATATCTTAATGGTAGCTGATTTATAGTCTTTCCTACTTTTACATGGGGCTTGAACATAACATGAGAAATGTGGGTAGTACTAAGAACAAGTATACCTCTGCCTAACCCTTCTTGGAAATACAGGCGTTATGTTGTTTGTTAGTTATGTTATTTTGGAAATTCTACTGCGGTTCTGTTAGTTTTAGTAAAATATTTGATAGGTGGGCGTATTTCATCTATACTTTAGCTCATAGTTTAGCAAGAACTAATTATACACAATTAATTTACAAGAACTTGTATACCAAATGACAATCCAAAATAGATTTCGCAACCGCCACTTAAAATATTCCACTTTAAATTCAACTCCTAAATGATTACACCGTTAAATCTAGCTAAAACAAACCTAAAACATTAAATACAAATCTCTTTTCTCGAAATAAAATCGAGAGAAGATTGAACGTAACCCTAAACTGCTAGATATATGTTGGACGATCAATTTGTCCGTCGGACAGTCCGTCCGAGGGCCATCAAAACAAATGCTACAATTTATTTGATCCATTTTCTATCGCACACGTACTCGTACATTTGAAGATGTTTCGCCCAAATTTTGTAGCTACGTGTATTAGTAATTTAATTTTCGTTGCCTTTTTAGATGGACTTTCTTGGGTAGGGACTGGTTTTTTAGCGAAAGAGTGGTTAATGAATAACAACCACACGGGTCTATCGTCAAGGTTAAGCAACGCTTCCGTGGATGGTCGACTACCCATTATCAAGACCCCTCCGTGCCTGAGAAAGCAAGTTAAGCCGATGGTCCTAGCTGTCATTCATCATATTTGACAGTCGTCGAGGGTACTCAGAAGTTTAAGCTGCAAGCACAAGCAGTGTTCTAGGCGCATCGCGTTACCCAGTCAATGGCTTACACATGTCAGATAGGCAACATACCCAAAAATACATAGTTGGGAAAAGTCTAGGCAGATGATAATCATGATTTAAAATTTCTCTTCAAACACTACGTAGCATTTGATCTCTATGATTATACTAACTTTATTACGTAACATTTATAAGGTCTTACTTTTACCTGAATTCGCTTAACTTAGTTCCGAAAACTTATCACCGGACCAATATTTATACGATCTGTAACCAAATCATTTATAGTACAAAAAAAACAATCTTAGTGTCCTTAACTGTTTGCCCAGTTCGTTTGTTGATACATGTAATTTGCGTATACTCACAAACACATACAGGCAAACAAGACAAAGTGTATCTCAAGTTGAAATCTAACCGAAATGGACCGCAGGACAGGCGCTGCCCACTTCAAGTCAAGTGAACTTTGGTTAGTCGTCGATGGCGACTGTGCACGGCCGATAGGAATCGGTCGTGCGTGGAACTATTGCTACCTTCTCGGCCATTCTGGATATAAAGAGATTTCAGGAAATAGATAAATTACTAACACGTAAACAAACATTAGATCACGGTTATATTCTGGGAATGTTAGGCAGAGATGTACCTTTTTTAAGTAGTACACCTGTATTTCTGCAGTTATGTTTTACATAACATCACGCCTGTGATCTCCGAAGGTTTAAGCGGAGGTGTACCTAATAGTATATGTATAAGTCACATGTAATAGGGGTGAGCCTATTGTCATCAACTGGGCGAAGTCGGAATCCGCTGCTGAGAAGTTCCTGATAGAAAAACCCTTTGCCCGGCCTAGAAATCAAACCCACTAGACCAACGAGGTAGTTATATCTGAGTTCCTCAAATTCCTCAATACCGAAAATAATCATGAAAAAAACCCAACAACAACTATGGATTTATTTGAGGGGATAGGGATACGTATCTTTGGTTTAATCTTTTTTTATTTTTTCCGCTACTAGCGCATCAATAAAAGTAAATCGGTCGGTTATCATCTCTGATTTTATTGATAAGATATGTGGATTGACAGAGTATATACATTATTGTTTACATCAAACTTATAACAGAGCTGTTAATTACCTATTGTTCTGTGCATATGCTGCAATCATTTCACTGTATTTCTCTCCAATGTCCAATGAACCAACAAACTAAGCTTTCCTCACACTTCAATAAAACTCTCAAGTAGATTACCTCCCACACGAACTGGCGAAGGAACCCAGAATTGTTTTAGAGCGCAACTCCACCATTTCTTTCCATCACTAAGCAACTATCCGTACGTGAGCGCACGACCACGACCGGTGGCGAACGGGATACGAAAGAAAGAAAATAATTCTGAGGTAATCATGTAACTGGCGAGATAATAACGGCCTTTGGTTCGAATGATAAATTGAAAAGGACCACGTTCTGTGTAAATTTCTTTTGGATGAAAAGAAGATCTGGGACGTTTTTTTTATCCATGTGTGAAAAATGTGTGCGTGATTATGGTCGTTTTGTATCTAAGGATAAGCTAGAATGTACGACAACTACGTGATGGTCAATTTTCATAAAATAGGATTTTTACACTGCAAGAGATTTAGGTAAGCGTAGCTATTTGTGATGTTGGAACAAGAAACCTGTTTTTTTATGATTACTATAAAAGTATTATTGATGAATTTCTATTTGAGTAATAAAAAATAAAAGGCTGATAAGTACAAATAATTTTCCCTCGGTGCAAATGATGCGGTTATGATTCAGTTTTCCCTAAACAATACCAGAGCTATAAGAGCTAGAGCAAACAAAATAAGACAGAACCAATACCGACACCGAAAAATATAGAACTCCAAATAGAAATTCCCTTTTGATTCCAACCATCTTTCAAAATATTATCGTTCAGAAACTACCTGTTTAATAGAGCGCCGCCACAATGGTGTCCCAACGGAGAAGTCACAGGTAACAATGGGCCAATACCTCCCAAATAAATCAAACCTTCGGCTCCTACTGAGCATTGTATCCACTCAAACTACACAGAATTATCACCTTTAAATTCCCATTCCTAAAGCTCATAACTCCATGAAATATTTTACTTATAGTCTTATTTTGTTTCGGACAATTCAAAGGAATATACGCTGTATTGTTGAGGCAACAAAGGCGGTGTTTCTGTGTGGTGTAGAGACATTAATCAGCGGCCGTCAGTTTGACACACAAAAGCGTCAAATGTTCGCTGTGAATGAATGAAGTAATTTGTTGTAGATATATTTAGAACATAGTGTTTGTTTGTTTTGGTTTAGGCTTTACTTGGTTTTGTTATATTTGATTAGAATCTGGAGCGTCGTCATAATTTATCATTTAGAATAATGGAATTACGTACCTGTTTTGACACGAGCGCGTCACGATTTCTCGAAGTTATCTTATCCGAAGAACGTTTGCCTGAAAGATCGTTTAAAAGTATACCATACCTAATCTAGCACTCTACACGTGTTTCGCTGAATATCTCATGACATGGTTGACCTTCTTTAGGAATGACAGACTGTAAAAACCTATCCACCATAATAGGGTAAACTTTAAAGTTGATTTATATCTCTATACCTATGCACGCTTAGATTACCAGTAAGGTGGACACTGCCCACGCGTGTTAGGCCAGAGACGGACGGGACAGAGAAGACGACTCTTCTCTGTCCCGTCCGTCTCTTCTCTCCTCTGCACGTGCAACCACATCTTGATTGTGATTGGCCAATTCTTCGACGTCACGACATGCACTCTAATACAATTTCTCACTCAAACAATTGAAAATTTCTCCATTAAATCACATAGTCAGTACAACTCTGTTCAACCTGTATTTTTATCAAACCATCACTATCCATAATACCATTCCTCTAACAACCTTTTACACAAATACGATTAAAATTCATATCAAAAGTTAGAACATACATATTAGCGGTTAGCAACTAGGGCCATAACCATTCAAATATGAACTTAACAGTAAAAACATATTAATTGATAACATGGCGGGCAAAATCGCCAATTAATTCAACAATTATAACTTCTAACTGTATTCATGGGGTTAGTACAGTCAGCTTGCTAATTATCTTGTCAAATGATATGGTTTTGTTGAACTTCACTTTTGTTGCGGTTTGAGAAAATCTTGGAAAGATATTAGAAGATAGTCTAAGTACTAATAAGAATAAGATTAAAAATTACACAGCAAAAAATGGGAATAATGGAAATTTAACTTCAAATTCGATCTTTGGAAATAGGCTCTGTAAGTCATCATTACAATATGCAAGAACAAACTACATTATCTATTTAAATTTTTGTTTCATCGTGTCTAGATATCAATGCCCGCATAGCGGTTGCATTTAAAAGCAGTGCTATTTATTAAAGGACACGAAATCTATTGAAGAATTTGAATACATAACATTCAGAGAGCCATACGGGTAACAAGAGCATATACCCAAAGACAATGACCAAATTATTACACTAGGAATATTCTATTATGGCTGACTGTACATTAACTAATATCCGGGTTGGGTAGCTTAGCACGCATATGAAATTCAATGAACTAAGCCGAGCGGAGCCGAGCGGAGCCGAATTGAGCCGAGAGGAGCCGACATGAGCCGCACTTTGCCGAGTTGTGCCGAAGTGAGACATTAAATCCCTTTAGTTTTGTTTAAGTTTACATGAGCGGATACTCCAAGTTTGGGACAAGAATGAAGTTCCCAAGGTAGGTTGTGAATAATAGATTTTTCACGGCTGATTGTTTTGTCATAAATATTTAAAACTAAAATTGTTTGCTTGTCCATCACACAGTTTGTCTAAAGCTTCAAACTGCATAAAAGAAAGCGAAAACCCTGTTTTCGTTTTCTTTTGCTACTTGCACAGACCAGGGAAGCACAAAGCAAAGAAGTCTTTGCTCAGCAGTGCGTGGAACAAGGCTGCAAATGAAGATAATGAAAAATAAAGAACAATTTCAACAGCATCATTCTAAGGTCGAAATTCAGTCACAATAAAATTGTTTACGCTATATACAAAACATAAAAAAAACTAATTTATTAGTAATCTATACTAATATTATAAAGCTGAAGAGTTTGTTTGTTTGGTTGAACGCCCTAACTCATTAACTGCGGGTTCGAATTGAAAAATTATTTTAGTGTTGGATAGCCCATTTATCGAGGAAGGCTATATAACATCACGCTACGTAAAAAGAAAACAAGTCAGAAGCGGCGGGTGAAACCGCGGGGCACAGCTAGTAATATATTATCATTAACGCAATTGACCGTTTTCAATAAAAGTTATTATATACCCTAACCAATCGCAACATAAATACATTCCACAACTGAAATGTTAGTGTTTCAGCGACTATTTCATAGATAATTACATGTCGATAGCACTTCAGTACACTTGCGACTAAACACAGGTAGTATTCGATGGCAACACACACATTCCGTTTTACGATACGTACAATAGAGTTGCGATAGGGCTGCCAATAACAGATATTATTGAATGGAATGTTATATTGTGTTGATTACTTCGAAAAACTTAGTGCCTATGAGAAAGTAAAACATCTGAGGTAGTTTATACAAAGCACCAATTTGAAGAACACCCATAGGTGCTAATATTCACGTGAGATGATTCAGATCTCTATGCAGGCAAAGCCGCGCTCGAAGCTTAAAGCTAGTTAAAAATAACATCCTTCCTACACATCAAAACAATTATGTGAGGTCTAACTGAAAGAAGAGTGACCAATTCACTCTACTTTCTGTAAATTATTTCATCACCACTACTCTCAAAACGGTAAAAGGAAACATCGTGAGGAAACCGAAAATTTGAAGCCACGTGACATTCATCAACAAGCACTGAGTCCGTCTTGTGGATCAGGACCTTCTCCCTCTGTCAGAGAATAGGCCTTGCTCCACAGCCGAACAAATCCACTGTACCAGCCACTATTGCTGCATCGTTGTCAATCTATCATCATCCCCAACAAAATAGAGACATCCCTAAGAGTAAGTATTCTCTTAACTGATAAAAATCTGAGTTCTCGAGAAGTTAGTGCCGTCGTGTGCCGCCGGGACGCTAATGCCGTGCGCGCGGTGACGTCGCGGAATTCTAAGTGAGGGACGCGAAAACATTGCGGGTAGGTCAGAGTGTCAATTGGTGTTAGAGGGTTCTGCGTGTTTCATTTGTTTTTTTTTGTAATAATTGGAATTTGTAGGTTGTATTCAAGTGCGTTAAAACCTAGGGTTGAAACTACAGACATATTACTTTACACTTCAGCTAGCTAGAATGTCCAATGTTGGATACCACCAAAGGCTACGATAATGAAAACTCATGCCCAGTTTTATCAACACTCAGCAACTCAGACACAGTAAAAATAATGCCTATTTTAACACGCACTGTTGGCTTTTTTTCGCTCGGCTTAGTGACTAAAGTTGAATTGGCTGGCGCAGTGGCTGAGCGTTTGACTGCTGCGCTACAAATATTTGTATGGCCTACATATAGTCATTCCGGGTCTGGCTTTTTGTGTATGTGAGTTTAAATGTTTGTAAACGCACCCACGATACAGGAAAAACGAGCCTTATGTTAATAACCTTAAGATTCTCTATGTTAAGTTTTTTCAACGTATGTATGTTTCTGAGTTTCCCGACTAATTTCAACCCTGATTAATGTTTTGGTCGTAAGTTATTAGTAGTTTATATCTTCTATTAGAGATAACAACGACATTTTTGTCGTTGTTGACGAAGCACTTGTACAACGCAAGAAAAACACATATTTATGTCCAAAAACTTCTGAAGATAAGAAACGACAGTAAAATTCTTACCACCCCCACATGCGGAACCTTAAACCATCTATTTTTTCCGGGGATCGTTCCAGAGGCTCGTTTAATTTGCTGAATGATTTACTTGTGTTCGCAAAGGAAAGGAAAAATCGTCCGTTTATACTTTAGACTTCGATGTCGATCAATGAGGACGATTTTGCATTTTAAACAAGTTTCTTGTTACACCCTTGTTGAGCTTAAAGGAAATGTACGAATGTTGAATAAACTGTGAATCATTGGTATCTGTACATGTCGGGGAAATGAAAGGTCTTGAAGGAAAAAAACAAAAAGGAACCATTATGAAGTTATCTGCGTTTTGCGACAAATTGATATTTTTACCTAATGCCAAGTTACTCGCCCCTATTACAATTATAATTAGCGACATAATGGGTGTACTATAATAATATATACATCTGCCTAACCCTTCTAGGTATTCAGGCGTGTTATTTAATGTAATAACAAGAAGTGTCGCAGAGTATCCTCCTGTGTGTTTGATACAATCTTAATAAACTTATCTGAAAAAAAAAACAATGCAAATATTTATTATCCTTTCCATAGCGACAGATTACAATCAACTACATATCGATTATGTGTGCATCAATATTCCCAAAATCATTATTCTAAAATTATATTTTATAAAACATCTCGAAACGTACATCTCTTAAAACTTATGCAAGTTCGAACCATAATTTCGCAGCAACCTTGTAACATTTTGTAGAAAAATGCTCTCACAAGCAAAAATCAGCTAAACACACAATACACCTGAGCAGCTCAATTTAGAACAGCTTGTTCGACGGCTCAGACGGGGCAGTCTTTTTGCAGCTAAAAGCACCTCGATTTCAGAGCAAGGAGTCACTGAAAAGATACACACAGAAGAATTAAGATACCAAAGACACAATTATCAAGTCTGCACATAAAAATACACTAAATAGACTAACATTTGAGACTGTGCTCCAACTTGATTATTCAATGTTATTAATGCATATGCAATAATCGATGTATATAAGCCTAAAAAGTATTTAGACTAGTGGAATTTCTGTATGAAGTTCTACAAGCTCGTAGCATGGAGTTGGCGGCACGTAGCGCTACGGCCCTCGTAGCCGCGTAGACGCGCTACGAGTAGTTTTCAATACAAATTGCTTTGAGTCGAGTCTGGTACAGAATTTGCGCTACATTGCAATATAAAGTTTTATTTCTGTGTTTTGAACATTTGATGGTTGGATTAGTTCTGGTTTACTGTGGGGACAGAGAGAGTTGTGTTATTATACTATTCCATAAACTTTATGGTGGCCATTTTGTTGCCTTTATTATACCTTTATCAAAAATACCGCTTTTAAATATGGTTTTTAGTCAGTCTTATAGTAATTCAGACCTCCAATATATCATTTTAACTGCATACCGCTCATTAACCCAAAACAGGGCAAAATCAATTCCGGAACTGCACCAAGATGGATGGCGGGCCGATGGGTAACAAACACCATATAAAGCCCTCATTCATCGCACCCATGGACCGGAGTGTATTGGTCCATGGGTGCTTCATCGGCCAAACGAAGCGAACTGTCTCATGCCGCATCAAAGAGCACATAAAGGCTGTGAAAAACAACGATGAGCAAAAATCTGCCATAGCTGAACACCTACTGCAGTCAGGGCCCAATCACTGGATCGATTTTCACAAGCCGCAGATTTTGTCAACGGATAGACATTACGTACCAAGGCTGACAAGAGAAGCAATTGAAATAAGAAAACACAAAAATTTCAATCGAGAGGATGGCTTCAAATTGTCAAGTACGTGGAATCCAGTTTTGAGTAAGCTCAAAAGTAGCAGCCGGTTTCGTAATAAGGACTCCACAAAACCTGGTGATATTGTGAGTGTGTTTTGCCGTGACTTAAGTGTCGAGTTCCAATAATGCGCGTAGCAAAAGACAAAGAAAGAGGGTAGATAGATTTGTCTGCTCTTAACAATTTATTTTTCCATCCACCCGCATTCTCCAGTCAACCCGCGATCATGGCGCTTGCAACAGCGCCGAAATATCGGGAGCTCAAAATAATGAACAATCACGGAAGATATCCCGTAAGTGACAGTATAGTTGTAAACCGTGAAAGCTTGAAACAAAAATTTATTATCACAAACGTAAACAAAACTATATTTAAAATTACTCACATTTCGCCAGATATGTTTAATGAAATAGGGGGCGAGCCTGTTGCCATCAACCGTACATAAATCTAAACTCCGTAGTTACTTCTGAGAAATTCCTGACAATAATACTTTGTCCAACCTGAGAATCGAACCCAGGACTTCATGCTTAGTACACGCGCTTGCGACCACTAGAACAACGAGGCGTCGACATGTTACACAGTTGAATGAAGTAGCTTAGAGTATGCCACTGCGAGCAAGGGACGGAAACAAGTTATGTCGCCTACGGTCGTGAACTTTTTTGTTTTGTACAGAAATACGTGAAAATTTCATAATTATGCTTCATATACGTAATAACGAAACGTCGTGCTGTGTGGATCGGAATGCTGGGCTGTGAAGAAGATGGATGAAAAAAGATTGCATGTAGCGGAGATGAGAATGTTGAGGTGGATGTGTGGTGTGACAAGAATGGATAAGGTAAGGAACGAGTACATTAGAGGAAGTTTAAAAGTTGCGCCAGTTACAGGAAAGTTGAAAGGGAATCGACTGTCTTGGTATGGACATGTGACGAGGAGGAACGAATCGCATGTGACTAAAAGAGTGATGAACATAAACGTTGATGGATGGCGAGAGAGAGGAAGACCAAAGAAACGATGAATGGATTGTTTGAGGAATGATATGAAAGATAAAGGAGTAAATGATAGCGTGACGGTTGACAGAGGAGAATGGAAGAAAAAAACGTGTTGCGCCGACCACAAGTAACATGGGCAAGGGCGGGAAGATGATGATTCTTCGGTACGTAATAAATAATGTTAAACAACCAATTAGCTGTAATTTATTATGGGTTAGATTATAGAACGTTGATGTGACGCGATAACTTCTGGTTTCCTCTCATCATCATCATCACCACCCACAGCCCGACTTCACCCACTGCCCGGTACATGCCTCTTTTTGCTTGTGCCAAGCTCCACGTTCTTGTGCCAGCCTCATCCAGGACATTCCCGCAACGGCAACAATGTCGTCTGGTTTCCTCTACTAAAGATTATTTACATAACAAGTAACCATGAATTTAAGCACACATTCGTGTACCAAAACCCTCATCCAATTGCAACAGCCAGGACAGCTGCAGGATAAAGAAGGATGCACAAACGAATACCTTGTATCCGTCACTTTGTCAGCTATCCACATCGATGTGCACGGATACTTTGAAGAATTCCAATCGGACCGGTTTCCAAGTTTCATCTCCTGGAAAATGGATAAAACAAAGGACAATGGGCTAATCTGTCCCACAACAGGGTTAAAACTATAGAGGAAATTGCCTTTATATTGTATTTTATAAAGATTCTAAAGGTTTAGTATATTTGTAATACAAAGCCATAAGTGAGCAATTAAGTAACATTAAAAACAATTAATTAACCTGTGCGTTATAAACATCGAATGAACCAAACATCTGTTAAAAGAAAATGCGATCCTCCTTCAAGAGGGTCCATCCAACAGGTCTTCTCCCTGAGATGCCGCGAGCCTAGCACGAGTACAGGATGTAACATGTCTATGAATTTTAGGTTCTAGGACATGCGGGTTTCCTCACGATGTTTTACTTTCACGGAACCCTTAGTTTGTGGTAAATGTTTAAAAATAATCTTTGGCCTATGGATAGCTACGTAGGTACTAAGATATGATATCATACCCTAGCTACCCCCACTATCAAACACCCGCTATATCAAGTATCTATTTGAACATAAACCGTTTATCGCCGGCTATCGCTCGGACAATGGCGGCCGGGGGGCGCGGGGGAGCGGGTGGGGGCGCGGGTGACATCCGCTTCCGACGGAACCGGAAATGGCTGATATGTGACTTTGTTTTGCGTCGTTTGTTGAGCTTCCCTTATTTACCGTTAGTAATAGCTGTTAATACATTTTGAAATATCGTTAGATTTTTGTTAGGGGACAGGATTATGACATAATGCTAGTTGCCCACAGTTTATGTTATGAGTATATTATTTATGTAATAGATATTATCGGAACATAAGTGGAGAAATATTATGGTGTACTATTAGGTATTCCTTTGCCTAACCTTTCGGGGATAAAAGGTGTGATGTAACATTTTGTTATGTGGCTGGAAATGGTTAAGTTGTGTAACATTAATAACATTAGCTTGAAATGATTATTTTTCAGACACATAATTATCATAAACAGTACCTATATACATGTTTGTATTGATATAAGTATGGCAAAAAATAACTAATACTGTTATCTACCTGGTTTTGACTAGTAGATAATACAAAGCAGATGATACGTTTTATATCTCTGAACGATGAATAGTAATAAATACGGTTATGCGTGTTTTTTCTCCGGGCCGATCGTTGTGGCGATCTTTAGGGGCGGCCTATGTCCAGCAATGGACTTCTTTCGGCTGAAAATGAATGATGATGATTTTTGTGTCTACATCGCCATAGAACTGGTTAAAAATTCCTAGAGCAAAAATTCGTCATAATAATGTACAATATTTATTTGTATTTAAAACTAGCTATTGCCCGCGACTTCGTTCGCGTGGAAATTTTGTCGTGTATGCGTGTTCGATTCCCGGGTTGGGTAAAGTGTTGTTTGGTTATTCCATCAGGAATTATCAGTAGCAGCTACGGAGTCTGAATTTGTGCCCGATTGATGGCAATAGGCTCGCCCCCTATTACATGGGACTTCAACATAACTGGTGTAATGTGGGTGTACGATTAGGTACACATCTGTGCCTAACCCTTCGGGGATTACAGGCGGGATGTGTGTGAGAACTGAAGGCCTGATCAAAATGTGATAATGTGGGTGATGACTACAAAAGGCGTGTTTTAGGGCGCTCTAATTCTGGGCCGCAGAGGTCTGAACGGCGTTGAGGCGACGATAGGGCTTAAAAACTGGAACATTATGGTGCCATACGACTTTTTTTTCAAAGTGAACAATCAAACGCCTTGTTGGGCGCTATTTCTTTATTTATTCTAATACCGTTTTGTATACAACATTAAATGAATTGTTTAATGACCGTGTGAGAAGCATGAAGCACCCAAAAGAATGCCTGCCACTTTTAAGGTTTTTCCTTGGAATTTGTTGACCGTCATTGTAAAAGCCAATTTTAAGGGAAATTGCAACTTCTTAAATTGAAATGGCTAGTTATTTGGAATAAAGGGTATGCGGGGAATTAAACCGCTCTCTCCTTTAGCCACTCCTGTAATAATGGTGACTGTTATAATATTACTGCCCAGCTCTGAGATACGAAGCCTGGTTCCATTGCATAGTCTGGGAGTTAACCCCAGGGAGTTGAGAAATTCAACGGGGTAGGCAGTACTATCATCATTAGCCATCACAGGGTCTATGAATGTCGACGCCGACGATCATATATATTTTTTTTTATTTGATTGACACACTCGTTCTTTGGCGACAGCACTACCCCTCACACAACCAGCCTTCATTTTTTATGTTAACAAATTTGGAAAAACGTGCATGATGTGATGATGTGGATGTGCGTGCATCCTCTGTAGCCACTGGATTCGAAAATTCTTCGGAAAATAGAATTTTCCCATCTGCGCCCGATTCTAGACGACCCACTTCCATTTGCAGCAGCAATTTCGCAAAGACACCTTCTTCGTGGTCTTTGTACAGCTGGACGCACATGTTGCAAGTAAGATGGATCTTTTCGATCCCAGACAACAGTGGCGACGCCTTGAGACATTTATTGAGGCGTTTATTTCATCCGCCGCTGTGCCCCTCTCAATAACTTGCAGTATCTGTCTAAAGTCGCTTGCGAGCAAAACGACAACGCCACCCATCAGCGCCTGGTTGCCGCGAATGTCCTGCAAGCTGCGGTTCAACGCCTCTTATGCACTTTAAACTTGCACTGCTGCAAAAGGACTCTCCGGCCGCTGTAATGTTGCATGTTGAGGTATCTTCACTTGCAAGATTCAGTGGCAATATGAAAACGGAATGTGCAGTCCGGCCACCGATAAAAGTTGCAGCAATGTCCGAGGGAGCCACAGCCACAGCTATGTAACCGCACGGTTGGCGCAGTGGCTGAGCGAATGGCTGCTGCGCTGCGTGTATCGGGTTCGATTCCCTCACGGATCACATTTTTGTATGGCCTACAGGGGCTACAGGTAGTGGTTCCGGGACTGGCTGTTTGTGAGTTTAACTGTCTGTAAACACACCCACGATACAGGAGAAATTCCAAGTGTGGGCCTGGACTGGGGCAAAGTTAAAAAAAAAACTTTAAAGCTGTATACATATGGTCCTTGAGGAGTTGGGCCAGCAGAAGATTCAGCACAAATGCAATGTGACGGCACAGTTGGCGCAGAGGCTGAGCGATTGACTGCAGTGCTGCGCGTCGCGGGTTCGATTCCCGCACGGAACAAATTTACAACGTCGTTGGTTTTATCTAATTTTATTTTTTGTTTTTATTTTAAAGTTTTTAGAGATTTTTTTTCGGCCACTAAAAATTGGTCAATTAATATTTGTTAATTTATGATAACCTAATTGTCTTTGAATGGTTAAAAAAAACCAAAAGCATATTAATCTACTTTATAATGATTTGAAAATCATAAAGCATTAGAAAAAAACATTCGAAATTGCGAAACCTGGTTTACAGGGAGGTCTGTGAACCGTCAGCCTACCTCGCTTCGCTTCGAAGATAAATGGGCTAAAATAGCCGTTCTTTTCTAATGCATTGTTTGACAGTTGCCAGTTGGCAACCCGTTGCGGAATATGGACATAATTATTAGCACGATAATCTATCTCTGTGCCAAATATCATCTACATCCGTTTAGCCGTTCTGGCGTGATTGAGTAACAAACATCCATCCATCCATCCAAACTTTCGCATTTATAATAGAAGTAAGATACAAAAGACAGATATGATAAAGATACCTAAATATTTTTCAATTAACGAATTACGTGTTTTTTTAACAATCAAGACGCATCAGAAATCATACATTACAATCATCCACCCTCCAACAAAGACAACAAAGGCGAATTTATTTTTGTGACCTAACAATAATATAGACCTAACCGTAAATAATAGGTGTGCAAAACTAAGAACAACGACACAACAAAATAGTTTCAAATTAATTTCAATAACTGCTATTATTTTTATTGGGAGCGATAGGTGAAATTGAAAACATCGAGTCTGACAGCACCTGTGGACAGCACACAACGACGTTGTCAGTTCAGAACACCATCGAACGGCCAGATTCAAACAGGAGGAAAGAGATTTCACCAATGATTTAACTTTATTCATAAGAATTTATTATATTTTACATAAAAAAGAGAAAATAAATTATAATAATCTCTATCAAAAAAAATACAAACAATTACAAAAAGTATAACAATTTTACTGGGGATCGAACTTGAGACGTGATGCACGTAAAGCGGTCATGAAACCGTTTCTCTATTTGCTTCGCTGACATATACTTTGAAATAGACGTTGTTACGCATATCATGACTGAAACGATAAACAATTGAATAATACTGACATAATGCAGTATTGCTCATCCCCTTCAGCAAATAGCGTGATAATATATAGCCTAACATTTGAAGAAGCCTATTACAGACATTTGTGCAAAATTTGAACAGGATCTATGCAGTTGTTTTTGCGCCAGGTCGGAACATCGAACCGGATTTTAACGATTTTATTATATGTAGAGATAGAGAAGAGATAAACAAAATAATAAATCATGTAACATTTAAATAATCTTAAACTGATGTCAAATAAACGACTTTCAAAATAATACATTATGATGTGTTCTGACCTCAATAAATAGGATTAGTTCAAAATATTCGTATTTTTACAAAGCAGTAATATTAAAAAGATATTTACTAACCTAACTACAATCAAACTAATGATTGTAATAATTAAATATCCAGCATTATGAATTGTACTAATTAATCCCTGGTCGTGTTATTATTTAATTTATTAAACGATTCAGTAATTTAGTATTTAGCTATAAAAAAAGCTATCATCATTTATACAATGTGTCTCATTATAGTTTAACCTCGTTAATTTATTTTTCATATGATTAAATCTATTTACAAATATAATAATAATACCAGCCTATTACTGGACCACTACTGGGCAAAGGCCCCTCCTCATACAATATAAATATAGAATTGATTAATATTTTAGATGAAGCGACTGCGGGCCCCGGATTACCGGTATCGACAGTCAAAGACCTACAAAAGACAGCCGGGACCAACGGCTTAACGTGCTTTCCGAGGCACGGAGGAAACTCGGTATGTATTTTGTGGTCACACATCCACAGACCAACCTAGACAAGAGTGGCTTAACCTGAAGATTGATCCGAGTAGCTGTTATTATTTAGCCACGAGCTCCTCCTTGTCTGACACATTATGCACAGCGTAAAACGCTAGGTTGCACAGACGTTAATTTTATAGCAAAAGTAAAAATTAAGAAAGTATTCGATAAAGTTAAATGCATTACCTAAAGGAAAATGTTTTATCAAAGTGAGTTATTATTTATTCAAAAATGGTTGACGACAGCCAAATCACACCATGACGGAAGGACGACCGGTCGACCGTTATAATAAAACAGAAACTAAAGAAAGTTGCTACCCACCTACAAAAATAATCTTATACTGTCACTTACGGGATATTTTCCGTGCTTGTCCATTAATTTGAGCTCCCGATCAACCCGCGATCATGGCGCTTGCCACAGTGTCGAAATATCGGGAGCTCAAAATAATGAACAACCACGGAAGATATCCCGTGTGACAGTATAAGTTTAGTAACCGTGTAACCGTGTCAGTGTGTGAACCGTTCAAGCTTAAAACAGTGTTTACAAAAATAATCTCTTATGGAATGAATTTTCACAGTACACTCCACCTGGAACAAACTCATAGCTTCTTTTTTCGAATCAAACAAAAAACAATGTAATAACAACTTCGTTTTTGTAGCGTCATTAATTAATTAATTATCTACTACTAGTAAAACTTTGATAGTCCGTCACCACAGCCATGTTGTAAACTAGTTTACTATACAACTATTTACTCTCTAGTCAGCTTGTAATTAACTTAGTTTTTGAACGATGCAATGGCATAAACGCGCTGCGATTTTACGAAAAACTACTATTAAGGCATTTATTTTTAATCCGATACTTTTTTTGGAAACCAATGTGTTCATAACGTACAATATTTTCATGCCTATCATTTTCAAAGTGTTGCGCATAGGTGAACACTCACATTTTTAGTTATGTTTTAAGTCCCATGTAATAAGGGAGCCTAAAGCCATCAACTGGGTACAAACACGGTGCAAACTCAACAAAATTGGTGTCTATTTAAGTATACGGGAACAAATTAAAAGACACTTGTTTTTCACATATGTATGTAGGTGTCAGCAGTGTAAAATCTGCTAATCATAATAATCTAAATATAGCTGTTTCCCGCGGTGTCACACACTGCGCGGCTCCTAAGGGTCGTAGCGTGATGTTATATAGCCTATAGCCTTCCTCGATAAATGGACTATCCAATACAAAAATAATTTTTCAATTCGAACCAGCAGTTCCTGAGATTAGCGCGTTCAACCAAACAAACTCTTCAGCTTTATAATATTAAAATATTATATTATAGTATAGATAATAAGTATAGATTCATGATATATGATAATGCAAGACTTCTTAGTCACGGAGCTCATCCAGGGAAGTACAAAATACAAGACCTTTTAGCTTTGTATTTGGGATAGCAACGCACTTACAATGCCTCTGGTATTACAAATTTTCATTGGTGGGGTGGCTACAGCGTGGGAGACCTACCAATTGGACCGATTGAAGACCTTAGACAGGTAGTTAGGTCAGACTGGATGACTAAAGAAGAGGACAAGATGCTGTGGTGCAGCTTGGGAGAGGCCTATCTCCAGAAGTGGGCCAATCTGCGAGGCGGAGTTGATTAAATGGTTGATAGACGGTGCTGACCACTCCTCATGGCCCACCAATAATATAAAAACAAAACACTGCCATCACTAAATGGCCATAAATTGCTTCCTGTGGACAGTAAATTGAATGCTTGACGCACATAAATTATCTCCACATTCCGTGACGTCACATGCACATAGTTACCCTATGTCGAGCATAATAAATCAAGCTGTGTTATCTCTATAAAACTGTCTATAGGTACATCTGTTTGAAACTTGTGTGACTTTAGGATTGGGCGTGGTTTTTGTGATAGCGGACAGGTGCTTATTATACGTTACGTAGGTAGTTAGGCCCATTTTAAGCCCTTCTCAGATTTCTAAATTTTCGTCTCTTATTTATTTTTAAAAAGTGTCACCATACAGTAGCGCCGTAATTCGACAAATAAGACGTGAAAGTCACACGCTATGAACCTGTATGAAAACAAAAACTGGCGACAGTTTCGCCATCTTCGAAATGGTTTTCTTGAGGTAACATAGAAACCAGTCTTATAACTGCTGTCTTTCATACCGTTTGGGAGGATTTGCTGCTAAGGGTTGCGGTTGCGTTGCCTTCGTTCTTTTCCCCGCTACCACTGCGCCCACACTTTTAAAACCACTCTCACCCCGCTCACGTCCACATTCTGAGATAAAACGCAATATAACTTGCAACAGAACGGTTCTATTCAGATTAGTTCTAACAAGAGAATATTGAGTTCTTTGCTTCTACAGTTTTACCTTTTATTGACGCTGTATCGGATACCTACCTACGTGACAAGGCTTGTTATCTGTTCAAATGGATTTTTTATTGGTTGCAATTAGATATTGTGGAGCTATAATAATATATATATGTCAAACCCTGGTACATAGGGCCCTGGCCGGGACATACTAAGTGCCATACATAGTGTCAAACAGTTGTGGGCGCAGAATGGGATACGGGTAAACTAGAGAAATAGATCTTTTAACTTGTACACTGTTCATTGTTACAGAGTCAATTACTAAGACTACTGTACTAACTTAATACTCTGAACTTAAAAGGAAACACAGGGCACTTTCTATACCAGTATGTGTCGCAACCACGCCCGAACTGATTTCTTTTTCCCTGAATGATGATTCAGGGTAAAGAAATCAGTCGTGTCGCTACGACTGGCAGTTTTTTTTTTTTTTTTTTTCGCATTTGAAATCATCAAATGAACCCCCTCCCCTCTGGGCGGAGTGTCAGACTTGTACTGACTAAAACCCATCCATGTTCCTTCTTTTCCCTTTGTGTTCCAGGGCCACGGTATCTCTTTCGAACAGTCCCGAAGCCCTGGCAGGCGTCGGCCCTTGCAGACCCCTAAATCGTTGCTGACATCTCTTTGAGGCGCGCGTGGAACACGAACGCGCCGTCGACACGGCCTGTCGTCATAACACGGCCGGACGGCGAGCTAGCCCATAGCTCGCCGTCCACAGGCCCGCGCCTACGGTGGCCGGGAGCCACCACGTGACCCCCGACACAATTTGCAGTTGTAGTAACCTTTAGAATTACTATGTGATGAGGCCTGTGGGGTTTTTACTTGACAAAATGTAGTTTTTATTTGGAAGTCGAGGACTCAATACATCTGGTGTTCACCAATTTAAACGTGCAAAAGTTGAGTCTTTGGTTGGATCTAAGGCTCAGGCTAAGCACTAAGGCTAAGATTAGAAGATTCTGAAGAGCAATACATGTATGTATATGTATCACATAGACAAGACGATGTAATCTTTACAAGTATGTACACCAATAGGACAAACATGCATACAACGTTTGATTGGTATAATGTTGGTGGACCAATATCCCTCTGCCTATTCCTTAGGAAGATAAAAGTTCCACATTTCGAAAACCTTTTAATTTTTTTTTTTTTTTTAATATAAATACCACAAATGTATCGATACGGACCTTTATAAGAAAACTGGCGTAGGGCGGGTCTTAAACTGTGTGTGGATTGACTAATAGTGTGTTGTGGGCAATCTCTCAGCTGCCATGTAAATGGTGCCCGTCTATGTATTTTGTGTATTTGATAAATTGTTTCACAGTGAGTTCAGCAACCCGAAATATTTCCACCGGCAAAATGGTGCACTACTCAGGGAAGTCAGAAGTATAGAAGTATGCTCATTCTGGGGAAGTTATACAACTGAGAAGCCGCAGCCATAAGTTTTATTCAAAACGTTCCTGTGAGATAATTTTCGACGATATCGCGAGCGAAGCCGCGGGCGAAAGCTAGTGATTTATATCAATGCTTTTATATTATTATGTTAGTTTTGTAGTGATTTTCTACCTGCCGTAAAGCCATTAAATGATGCATTTTGTTAGTGAAACCACAATCGATATGGCGAAACTTGGGGATACCAAAGTCCAGCAGTGAACGTCTTTCGATTGAAATTGATTATTCAATGGACGATGATTGTATGTGTATGTAACACATAAACACTATTTACGAAGTAAAACTTCTGCCCCGTGTGTTGACAAAGTACCTGTCTTCTGTGTTCCTGTCTATGTCCAAAATAATCTTAACAAATACTTTGCACGTGTAACTGTGTTATTATGTTATTTTTGAACAAAAGTATAACCTTAAGCAAAAAATAAAACAGGAACGTTCAGTCGCTGTGGTGTATCTTTAATACCTTCTAAGGTAAGTAAGTTTTCTTCGAAAAACACAAACACTGCGTTATTTCAAAGCTCTATTATGTGGCTGAGTTAAACCCTGAACTAGAATATATGATGAGTTAATTAGATAAGATGTAGGAAAACCGCAGCTTGTTTGTAATGTAAGCTAATTACCTTACGGAGGCAAAACCGTGTTTTCCCGGAAAAGAGGCGCCCTATCTAAGAAGTGGGGAAATAGCTGTTAAGTGGATTATTTCTTATGAATGTGTGTATATGTAACAAACCACGACATCATGTCAGTGTCACCTTAATATAAACTGTGTTTTGAATTATTATAATTGGTTTTTAACCATTTTCTAATTCATCATCTGCCTAGCCATTTCTATGTTGGGCTCGGCTTCCAGTCTAACCGGATGCAGGTGAATACCAGTATTTTACACGGAGCGACTGCCTATCTGACCCCCACATTAGTTAGTACTGGGTAATACGATACCTATTTCAATTCAAGTTATAAAATTAATATAGTGCCATGTAACTGGGGGCAAGCCTATTGCCACCGAGCACAATCAGACAGCCAATGAAGCTGAACTCGATTAGTACATCTAAACGGCATTCAAGAGCTTTCAATATCAATATTCCGTGACAGTTCTTGAACGAGGTTTGGATGTGTTAATTGTGTTCAGTTTCAATGGTGAAATATGCCCTCCACCCGACTCGGAGATTGAGCCCAGCACCATGCTCGACGGTCGTCAAACAAAGTTCAGAAAATCAATGGTACATATTTTTCATTTAACCTTTTAAAAAACATGCTCCAGCATCTAAAATTCATAGCAGTGAAAGTCAACAAGTCCGTGCAGCGCGCTGAAGCGAACAAAGCCGTGATCTAAGGCGCTTTGCATTGTACCAACTATTTACGAAAAAAAGTAGAAAAAAATTAAAAACTGAAGCCGCTTAGTTGTGTTAGACCCAGTGTACGGATGAAGTAGCATGTACAGAGAATCGCTCGAACATGTTATAATTTGACATTGAAAATGTCTTTCTTATATCGAAGCATGACTGGTTTTCAAAGAGGAGCTCGTGGCCAAATAATAACAGCCGCTCGGGTCGATCTTAAGGTTAAGCCGTGCTTGCCTAGGTCATTTATAGATCCTTTTTGACAATAGTGTGGCGGGCTTGTCCTAAAAAAAAAGATGTTTGACAGTCGTTACAGGCAGTCAGTGGCCCGAAAGTCTGACAACCAGGTTTACCAAGGGGTATCGTATTACCCAGCACTGACTGGGTTGTGGAGGTCAGATAGGCAGTCGCTCCATGTAGAATACCGTTATTCAGCTGAATCAGCATAAGACTGGAAACCGACCTCAACATAGTTGGGAAATGGCTAGGCAGATGATGAGTGGTTCTCCCGGTTCAAAAGTTTCACTACATGTTCAGATTGTTGGCGAAAATAATTTTTGACTATCATTGACCTACTATGAATGACTGAATTCACATTTCTGGTAATCCTCTAATCCGTGTTTATGAGTCCAATCATTATAATTGGTCAGTTAGCGGGTTTAGCATTAATTAGTGGTAAATTGTTGACATGTGCGTGGAACATTCTATTAAAATAATTATGAAAATCGGTATGATTTACATTACTCTCGCATATCTGCACAACAATCAAAACTAATTAATTTATATACCTACAAAGTTAACTATATAAAAAATAATTCTGAAGAGTTTTGGTGTTTTTGTAGATTTTATAAACAAATTAAGTTCCGACAGTCCGTACCTTATTATGGTCAATCTGAATCTCTGATATTATGAAACCATCGCATCATTAAATATTTTTTTCATAAAGAACTGCATTAAGGTTCAATGTTTTTCATTCGAATTGTTAACAATCTCTTCCAGACCCATCTCTTACTAGGACATACTGCCCCGTTGGTCTGACGGTCGCAAGCGCGAATGTTAAACGTTTGGTCCTGGGCTCGATTCCCGGGTCGCGCATTAAGTAATATTAGGATTTTCCATTAGGAATTTCTCAAACGTTAAAGAAAGTTAGCGGTATGACATCCCCGTTCCTCGAAAAGCATGTAAAGCCGTTGAGTGCACCTGTAACTGCGCGCCGATGGATAATCTCCGCTAAGTTTTGCCGCCGCGGCGCCGCCGTAACTAAAAAACGGTCAAGACGACTTATACTAGGACATAATAGTCTTTTTTACCAATAATTCTATTTTAAGCCAAGGGCAGTTTCATAATTAAAAACAATGTATAACAACCGTTTTCAAGAATTCCAAACAAAATCTTCACTTATTTGGAAAATTTTCGCCTCCGAAATTATGAATTTTCAACGGTTTAAAACGCCAATAATTTAAAGAGTCGAATTTCCTCATTATTTTGTAAAATCCTTTAATAAATGAGTTCAATTAATTCGGTAGTGTAACCAAAATAAACTGTTTTAACAATAAAGCGACGTAACGAGTTCCTGTGGTTTTGAACGTTAGATGAACTGTGAACGAGATTTAATTAATATATGTTGTGTGGCGCGTATGGGATGCGGTCCGCAATGAGTTCGGGTGCTCGGTTAAGAGTACACACCATGAAATCTGTGTTCATTCTGTCTCATTCTTTTTCTTTTTATCTCTCTTTCCGCCTTGTGTTGGCGAGATAAGGCTTTCCGGTAATAGCCAATCAGTGAGTTGCAGCAAGCTGTATGATAGACGTCATGGGTAACTGTTTGAAATTGACAGGTGACAGCAGTAAGAGCGGTTTCCATAGGGCCAGGGCCAATATGCACGTGAGAAAACGTGTTAGTGGTGTTTAAGAATAGACAATCTATTCAATTGTCAGGCTGCATTTCTGTTATAAGGACTATACATTGTATGTCATAGAATGGAAGTAGAAATCGTCATCATCATCATCATCTGCCTAGCCTGTTTTCCCAACTATGTTTGGGTCGACTTTCAGTCTAACCGGATGCAGCTGAATACCAGTATTTTACATGGAGCAATTGCCCATCTGACCTCCACAACCCAGTTAGTACTGGGTAATACGATACCACTTGGTAAGGCTACAAGTAGAAATATAAGGTGTGTTACTTGGGGAGCTAACAAGATCTAGGATTCTAGGACAATGTGGATCTCAGTTATAACTTAAAAAGCTACCCTTTATAATAAACTTATCCAGCTCAACCAAGAATAACAACTTTACTAAAACCATCATAAACCCTTACTCAAGTTTCAACTAAAACGCCTTAACTTACAGTTAAACAAAACGTAAAGTGAAAACGTCGTAAAACGTTAAGTTAAAGTTAAGGTTTAATCAGTTGTATGTCGCCTGGTAACACACCATTAAAGTTACTCTATTTCCCATTGCATTAAGGGGTCGTTCTGTTGAACACGAATGGAGATTCCGACTGTTTAAATGTCAAACATGTGACATCTTCTGTTTTTGTGTCAAAGAATAATTGATTTTGTTTTACAATATGGAGGAAAAAACATATAACAAGGTAATTAATATTGAATACTAACATACGTCCGCCGCTTCGTCTTAGCTGAAGCCGGAAATTACCCATAAAGAGCGTACTGCTAGGGTACATAGGATCTGACGCTAAGGCGCAAAAAGGTAACATAAAAATAAACTACATTGCACCTTTTGACGCGATCACGGTTGCATTTATAATATTTATTAGTATGTACGTTGTATAATTATGTATACGTTTGTCCTGAAAAAGACAATTCTGTGCCGAAAGAAGATTCTACAATCTGAGTTTCCAGAATAACTAAAATTCTTCTGACTCTCAATCAATACATGGTACGAAACTATTATACCGTGACTCAGCTTCAGAAAAAAAACTGTAAGTAATCCTATCTAACCCCACAAATTCCAATAAATAGCGGAAAACCTCTTGTCTCGTACAGAAGGACCGTACCGTAACAAAGTTAAAGCGCTCACAATTAGATAGCACCATCTATTACCAAGTTCCGTCTATGTGTAACTAACTCAATTACTCGCTGGTACAGAAATAGGCGGCATTTGACAATTTGGGGGCAACTTGTACCGCTTGTTATCAAACTAAGGTGGGCCAGATGTTTCGAGAAGTATTTATTGTACGAAGTTTGAGATAGGAATAGAATTGATATGTTTTTTGTCGATGTGGATGTGGTCTTGGACAACTTTTTCGTTACTTCTTATTATTTATCAGTAAGAGGCATTTTTGTGTCCTTTGGGTGTTAAACAGTCTCTTTAGGTATTCCAAAAAGGCAAAAAGAAAAAAAAAAAAAAAGTTGCAGTGATCCGCTGGATGCGACACGCACGGGACCGGCCAATGTGGCGACACTTGGGGGAGGCCTATGTCCAGCAGTGGACGTCTTTCGGCTGAAATGATGATTCCAAAAATAAACGTTAATGTTCAACATTATACTAAGTTTTTGTAATTATTTCGAATCCTAGAGTAAAAGCTTTCGAAGTAATAGCATCTGGTAAAGCAACAATCTTCGATTCACTAAATGCTGATTTGTTAGTACTAAAATAAAGAAATAAACATAAGACAAAATGTCACTTGCCACAAAAACCTGAAGCTGGACAAGGATCTATTGGCGCGTGGCCAAAATCGTCACTACAGCCGCCGTGTTTTATATACATTTTACAAATCAATTTCACTGATTTTCACCCGCGTCTCCAATACTGTATCAATGAAATAATCCTCCTCTACAAATAATAAAATAATAGATTTATGACATTAACCGGCGACAAAATTAATATCATACTAACAATAGTGAAATACTTTATGAAATTCTTTACCAAATACCATTGTCAATTAACTTCAATTACTGATAGAAGGTAATGAACATGTCCAAACTAGCGCCAGTTGAAAGGAGACCTGTTCAAACTGTCCTAACGCCAATTATGAACAAGTTGGCACGTGTTTGAATCAAACATGATTTCTGCTATCGCTTAGTTGTTTCGGAGTTGTCCCAAGTTTCCAGTAACTGGGTTAGTGGCGAGAAATGGTCGTAATTATTTTTTGAGGCAATTTCTTTGTGTTTAAGAGGTCTGTTAAAAGAAGTTAAATCTTTAGATTTTCTACGAAGATACTTTTTTGTACATTTTACTTTCAACTTATAAGTTTAAAGTTAAAAATGTAACTCTGTTTAATGGTTGGCTTAGTGCTAGGCCTTTAAGATCATCAAATGAGTCCTCCCACCCAGGGCAGAGCGGGAGTGACTGTCAGACTTGTACTGACTAAAATCCACGGTGTCCTTCAATAGCCTTTTATGATCCAGGGTCACGGTAATTCTATAAGTCCCGCGACCCCGGCAGGCTTTGGCCCTCTAGAGGGGGGCCCCGTCATTATGCTGACACTCTTTGAGGCGCGCGTGGAACACAACGCGCCGTCGACTCGGGCATGGTCCATGGTCGGACAGCGAGTCGCCCATTACTCGCCGCCCGCATGCCCGCGCCTACGGCGGCCGGAGATCGTCTGCCGACGTCCGGCGCCGTGGGCGTCTACCACTGCGGCTGGGGTGGAGGGATGCCGCTGTTCTCTCCCTCACGCGGCCCGCCTGCTCCTTCGCGAGCATAACTGCTTCGCAGAAGGAGACGACCGCTTTCCACTCCGTCTCGCCCCACAGCATGGCCTCGACCAATGCCGGGCGCGATAGGTCTCCGCCTATCGCCGCCGTGAGGACACGGCCGTGAGGACACGGCCGTGAGGACACGGCGGTGCTCTGCCCAAGCGGGGCAGTCCTGCACCGTATGCTCCACCGTGTCCTCCGGGCGGTCCTCGCAGTGGTGACACCCAGGCGTTTCCTCCTTCCCCATCTGACACAGGTACCTCCCGAAACTATATAGATATATGCTTTGGAATGTAAGTTTATCTTTTTAGTTTTGACTGCCGACTCCAAATAATCCTTCAATAAATGCTTTGTTTGACTTTCTTGAAGTCTTTGATAAAATTAAAACCTTATTATAACTTAAAAATCTTTGGTAAATATTTGAAGTGCCTACCTACTTCATCTGAAGAATGAAAATAAAATAACATTAAAATCAAACTACAGTACGTACCTAATATAAATTATAAGTTTCAAGAGGATAAATTGGGTTAAATCAAGAGACAAGAATTGAGACAAACAGAAAGTTCCAATCTTATGGGAACAATAACAAAGTATTTCATAGTTCCCACTTTCATTTCGTTTTAGCTATAATATCAAAAAGCCGAATTGAGACCAATTTAGGTTTAGGTTCATGTCGTGGCTTTTATTACCTATTTAGTTTTTTTTAAACTAAGTTGATTTTTGCCAGCTACGCAAGATGCTAGACTTCACTTAAAATCTCTATCTGTGACTAAAACAAGGAGATACAAATAGTAACTTAGATATTTCTTGATGTAAACAAAAATGATCGCTCACCTATCGGCAATTGTAGTAACCTAATTTCTGCCAATTAAAGTGTGTTCTACTTCAACATGAACCAATTGTAATTCTTGAAGGTTTTCGAACCTCGTTCAATAATATAGGTAGGTGAGACGGGTAGTTCGACACAAACAGAAAGTTTCCCCGCTAGATGTTACGAGTGCTATGACAAAGTGCTATATCGTTTACACGTTAAATTAGAGCTCGCTATAAAATCAAAAAGCCGCCGTTGGTGGCTGCATTTACACCGCACTGTAACATTCTAATAGCCATTTAAAATTACCTATGTATGTATCTAGGTACGAACTATTAAAATGTTTTCTGTTCTGAGTTACTTTTGATTTTGTTTTCAGTAGGTACCTAAAGATCCTTTGAGATATTTTACTGTTGCGAGCTTCGCAATCACAACTTAAAAATACGTCTAAACTGAAATTGTTAATTGTTATAATGCCTATGAAAAGGGCATAGATTGGGACGGATCGATTTTAACTACTGTTTGTTAATTGCAGTCATGATACCACTACTGCCCATCCTCTTGGCGTAAGCGTTAAATCAAACAATTTTTTCGGAAACAGATAACTTTAACGTTTGTTTGCATAAACCAGCTACTCTCAGATCTGCTTAAAATTCTGCTGATCCGATAAACCGCGCCCGCAAGAGACGATCACCCAAAATACATAAAACTCAAATATTTAAACTTGCGAACCGAATTTGATTCCTATCGCTAACACTCCAGTTTTATATCGTCGGCACACAGTAAACTTTTATGTTTACCCATAACATTTCTATTTCTGACTAATATAATTGAAATGGAGTTCGTGTATTGTTTTAAACAAACGATGGGAATAGGCGATCAATCAATTCGCGCGCTGGTAACCGGATAAGGCCGAATGAATGAAAAGCTTTTTAATTTACTTTATTTTTAGAACACGCGTGGATTTTTATTAAATTAATTCAAATGCCAAGTTATTTTTATTGTTACTGTAGGTAATGAAAAAACGGTCTGTTTAAATTAAAGAGTACTAGCTTTTGCCCACAGTTTCGCCTGTTTAAAGGTAGAAATGATCCCTCGGCAAAGCACTAAAGCTTGGATGTTCATAAGACTCTTGTTACACTATCATTGAAAATGAGATTGGTGCATCGATAGTGTGGTTTTAAAGGATAAAATCAACAAATTGGTTTCATCTCACAGTAATGCTGTATTTTGAAAAAAAAAAAACAATCTAAGTAGGTACGTCACATTTTTTTTGTAATTTGCAAACATGTGACAAATTCTCCATTCCCGTAGTTTCAACCAAATAATATAAATACCAATTTATACTCAAAAATCGTCGCTACCAAAAATTCTCAACGATTCTCAAAGCCATTTAAGTTCGTTTTGGTGTAAAGGCAGTCCGCCCCGACAGCCAGTAATTCTCGATCTCGGCCAACGAGGCAAGTTTAATGAAATTCTTGCTGCCCCTATCTTCGTACTATGCTTACAGCGTGTTTTTAACTTCGCACTTTGCTACTGCTTGTTTTGCGGGTAGATATGAAAAGTGTGGTGGAAAATACATGGGGGATTTAGCGTTTAGAGGGATGTCTCTTAAGTATGATTATGAGTTGAGGAATTTGGCTGATAAGAAGACGTTTGGTAGCTGGTTTTTTATTTCGGGGTTCGTCTCGGTCTTGAGCAAGTAAATTCTAGAAGCGTTATTAGTTTTGCAATGTATTTGGTTGCGGGTGTAATCTATAAATATAAAAATGAATCTTTATTTCCCTTGGTCACGGCATCACGCATGGACGGCTGGACCGATTTAGGTAGGTAGTAGGTAGGTAGTAGGAAAAGGTGCATTGCAACGCATGCCGGGTACAGCTAGTATATTAATAAAATACACCTCTGCGTAAACGTTTCATGAAGAAGCAGGTGCCGATTATTACTGATGTATATCATCACGCATGTAATCCATCATCTTAGTATGCTTTATTCCAGTTAATGAATAAATAATAATTCCAAAAACATTTGAAAAATAAATTGACCAAACAAAAGAAAAACATTCAAATAAAGAGTGAGCTACTTCGTTAATAGAAAAATATTTTTAGGGACTCAGTACCAAAGTTAAAATTTTTATGAATTCTTTTAAATTATGCTTTAATTAAAACTAAAACAAAAGTAAATATGCACCATTTTCCCTTGCACTTGAAGAATTCAAATTAAAACGAAATGAAAAGAACGAACGCACTTTTTCTTTCTTTCTTTCTTTGCATAAATTAGTTCTTCAAACTTTGCATTAAAATATCGTAAATGTTTTGTCGGTGAATAACTTAATTAAGTTTTTAATCTCAAAAACTTTATGAGAGAAAATCGCGTAGACGAGCATACTGGAACTTCACAACTGTATCAGTAAAAGCTCGATCGAAATTGACCTTTTTCTCAGAAGTAGAATCTAGGAGTAAAGGATCCATTTAGGCTTTGACTATCAAAGATCAACCCTTTGAAGGTCGGTTTCAGTCCAACCTGGTGCAGCTGAATACCAGTATTTAAATGAAATGACTGCCTATTTGACCTCCACATGTCACATAATATTGTATCCCTTAGTAAAACTGGTTGTCCTGCGGCTTCTGACTACTCGTAACGACTGTCAAAGATATGCAAATGACAATTGGGATTACGCATCGGCTAAATGAGGTTTCCGGGGCACGGAGGGATTTAGACATGTAAAGGCGGCTGTATACCCTCGCCGAGAAGCCAGAAGCAAGGCGCGTGTGGGGGTGTGTCAAGGGAGGAACACCGAGGATAGACGAGCGCTGCTATGTAAATTCTCGCACTGCCCCTTCCTCAGAGTGTCTCGGAAAGAGTGAACAGCTATCATAAAGGATGATCACCCATCTACAGACCGACTTCGGCCCGAATTGCTTAACTTCTCTATATCTTTTTATATCTATTTCCAACCCTTGTTGAATGATAATAACTTCGACATGAGCGTAAATAAGATATATTCTAGTACGTGTATCAAATCAACTTAAACCTTAAACTCAGCCGTATTCTCATGAAAAATATATCCATTTTTTGTCTTCCAAAAAGAATATTTGGTACATTTCCCGCGGTGTGTCACGTCGATAGCTTGCCACGGTTGCTAAGGGCGTGTTAACGGCCCTTTCAAACACGCGCCGGTTTTTTTTGCCCGACGAGAATTTTGTTGGACAGTTTTCATGTTTCAGTCTATACAATATTTAAAGTTTTGTTCTAAGGATTTCCGTGTTTTACGATCTAAAAACATAACACGCCTGTATTTCTGAGTATTTCTGAAAGAGCGAGCTAGAGTGTTTAAGTCGCCAACATTTTGTCAGTTATGGTTTTTGAAGGGGGCTATTGTCGAGGGAATCCAAATTCCTTGCTGAGTCTACACAAGACTACAATAATTATTATAACATTTAGCGAACATCGGAATCCAACTCAGGACCCCACAATCCGGTCAGCAGCCATCACTGGACAAACAAGGGTATCAGTTCAGTCACTTGTGGATCTATGATTTTTTTTTAAAGCTGGGAATAAGCGACGCAACAAACTCTCTAGCAAGACATCTGTCTTTCATGACCACACTATTTCGTTTCAGACCATTGTCTACATTTCCACATCTGATTATCACCGTTTTTCCAACCGAAATTATCACACCAAATTGAATCGATTATAAAGCAATGGCGTCCGCATGTTAATTGGCTAGTTACAGTATATATTGCGATTATCAATTGATTACAGATGTTGAGAACATTCAATTATAGGCGCGAGCTGGAATGCTAATTGAATTTAATGTGATTGTTTGTTTGTATGATTGTATCGGGACATGGAATTGTCATTATGTTATTAATTAAGCACTTAGTAGTATAGAAATGTATGGAAATGATAGTTAGAACATCACTCTGTAACTGTGTCACTGTTTTTATACTACTGAACAAAGACTTCTTCTAATGCAAAAAAGGAACAATAAATTGAACATTTCAACTGTATGTAGCTATCGCTGAAGCGCTTTCGATACTATTAACATGAGATTTTCGTTACCTTACATTTATGTCAATCCAATTATGACGTTACCATCAACGTTAATATTGATTGAATTTCACTTTGCCTAGGCCCCCTGGCCGACATGGTGAAGAATCCCTCCCTTTGTACTCTTTCACCGCCATTTGTTGGTACCCCAGATTACCTTTGAAATGACACACATGGACTTGGCTGGACAAAAGCTGTTCACGTGTTTCGCAAATTAACCAAGAACCACAAAACCATCAAACCATATTTCCCCAATCTTTTAGTAAAAAAAATTAAATACAAACAGATATTATTCGTATTCATTCTCCTATCAGAATAATCTGTAAGTGGTTTGGCATGAATTTTAAACAGCTCGTATGAGTAATGCACCTAACTCTCGCTGTAAACTCCCACCGGCATACTTGAATAACGACATAACTCGATAATGCTGTGCTGAACTTAGTTCAATTAAATTATATTATTAGAACTTAGCTTTGATGGTAAAGGATCTTGGTCTTAGATGTTGTGGCCGTAAGCGGTTGTGACGTTTTTATCTACGCTGAAACCGTCGATGGTTTCTATTCGTGAAAGCCCATTTTAAATCTACTGCAAAAGTAGCACCTAAGGATTTTTAGGCTAATTATAGAAAATAAATTAATAATCTATTTCCCCATTCATCTAAATCAATGATTGACGGGATTGTGGTCAGCTTTTGACGAATTATAAAATTTTAAAGTTTTAACAGTTCATTTCTGAGACACTATATTGGGATATTAATCAGTGTGCATTTATTGTATGATCACTGGGCAGTTGTTTTGACTAATATATGTAGTTCGTTATCATTGCTAATTCTTATGATTTGGATGTACGAAAGGACCACTGGGGATTTGACAAGATTTTAATAGCTAATTCAGCGATACTACAAAAAAGATTCTTTGGATTTAGCCCTCATGTAATAAGGACTACAATACTTCATAGAAGAATTGATTTTGTAGTTAGTTATCACCCTACTCCTGTAAACAAATGAATTCTAGTAATTCTCTGCTTAGAATATTCCACATGGTACTTTCTACCAAGAAGACCAAGACAAACAGACATAAGTACATAATCTATAATATATTACAGGCATGTACAGTAAGTACAGTCAGTACTTGCTTAGTTCGCTCTATTTGGCTAGAATGTTTGTCTCCAGTCCCCGTAGTGTTACTATTCCTAGTTTACAACTTGTGTAAACGGCAGGATTAGGTATGTGTTGGCGTGTTGGGGCCAATGTTCAGGTCAATATTTGTTGTTGTTAAAATAATTAAATGAATGAATGAATTTTTCATCCTTGGAGAAGGATTTGAAAACTGAAGTGTGCTAAGCTAATAGAGAAGATGAGTTCATAACACTAGTAATAAGTTTCAGTGACCCAAGAAATACCTTAATAGACTACAGGCCCATGTCCAAAATGGATGGGTCATATGAACGACCAGGTGACGTATATAGGACGATATAAGAGCATAAAATAATAAGATTCAGCACTATGCCGTCACTTGTAAGCTGTCCAACTGAGTGCTGGTGAGAACTCAAAAGTGCAGGTAGAGTGAGTACGTTTTGGTCATATATTTTTGTACGGCTTTTTTAACATCGATAGATCCATGAAAAATAATAAGAAAATAATAATAATTAATAATAATAATAATAATTTGGTCAAAAAATCGAGGGTTGCAACCCCCTCTCTTTCCGTGGTCCAACCCTCGTTTTTTTCCCCTTGTCGCATGATTTTTGTACGGCGTTGCGGAATAATGGATTAGAAGCTGTATTGAAACATTATGAAACTGATGCCGTACAGAATGAAATGACCGAATTTACCCTGGAAATTGTCAGAAAATCAAAAAAAATTACCGACTTTGTGGCGCACCATTTTTTTACGGCATTGCGCGCTTTCTTATTATTTTTCATGGATATATCGATGGTAAAAAAGCCGTACAAAAATATATGACCAAAATGTACTCACTCTACCTGCACTTTTGAATTCTCACCAGCACTCAGTTGGACAGCTTACAAGTGACGGCATAGTGCTGAGTCTTATTATTTTATGCTCTTATATCGTCCTATATACGTCACCTGGTGGTTCATATAACCCATCCATTTTGGGCATGGGCCTGTTGTCTAAAACAGACATTTAAATGACCCCTTAAGTTTGCTCACTGCGGGCATGACTTTTCTTAGGTAGCTTTCTTCTTTGGAAGTCAGGGTACAAAATAAAAGTTCCTCAATTGGTTCCACTACTCAACGAAATACCATCATACTCTACCCTGCCTTTTCCTAACTATATTTGGTACAAATAGGCGACTGCCTATCTGTCTCAACTCACCCAGTATCTTTGATAACAATAACATCTTCATGAACTAATGATAAATGTATACAAAATATAGTCAACTTCAGTAGATTTGTTATTCCACCCCTACGAACTGTACATTTACATAAATAGTCCGACTTGAAACCAGACGCGATCGTAAAAGTTACCACTGTATACTGTATACCTCGTGAATAATAAACATAATTGTAAATCTTACGACTTGTGGGTATATTGAATTGTATTCAGAAGCTTTTGAATTAAAGTATGTGGTACTCTTGAATCCTTGTTGGCGAAATAAAAGATTGTTAAAAAAGAGAAGAAGTAGGTAATATATGTACAGACGCCAGCACATCAAGCTACCCAAAACTGTCAAATATTCCAAATCGAACTTGAAATTAAAGCTTTGGTGATAAAGTTGAAATTCAATTAAAGAAATTTGGCAGATTGTAGTAGCTTGATGTGCTGGCGTCTGTACTTATCCGGACTGATTTCGGTGATGGCGCCGAATCCCAGTAAAAACTATTCAGCGCGGTTATTAATGACAACAAATGTGCACGCTAACGCAGCTGCCTCTATCTTCCCTCAATCGCATAGTCCGATGGAACAAACTGATAGAGATCACGCGCATGAGCAATGGCCTTAGCGTGCTTTCTTAAAGGAAAAACCCAAAAACTCTTTGCACAACCTAGGAATTGTACCAACGGGGCAGAGAGTATACCTGGCAGGTAGTAGGTTATATTAGGGTGCGAGTTCACAGCAAAGTAACTGAATTTGACAGCTTTATTTTAAAAACAAATCAATGGATCAATCAATTTTTATAAAAATAAAGTTCTAACGTCACATTTTTAACCCGCGGATGCGACGCACAAAAATGTAAAGCCGGCTGAGCTTATGACAGTTAGTCGCTGTCAATACAAACTATGTTGGACGCCCCATTTTTAATTGGTTTTAGGCCATGCTCGGTAAAAAAACGTAGTGCTAACAACGTTTGCCAATCGTCCACCTTTGAAACTAGGCCTTCTATAGTGAGGGATGTGTAACGTCGATTTATGAAGTGGAGAACTGATTTGAGAGGGTACAGTACTTTGAAATGTGATACTAACCCGGTTTTCTAGATGTGAAAACGTTTATTTTTTCATGGAACTGCCTACTGTAAACGATAAACCGAGTTTTGAATAATTTTAACTGCCTCGATGGTTTAGTGGTCGCAAGTGTTATTTCTGAGCATGAGATTATGGATCCGATTCCCTGGAGTAGTTGGATTTTTCCGTCAGAAATCAATAGCCTGGCGTTTAGTGTTTTGCCCTGTTGATGATAATAAGCTCGAACTTTAAAATAAGTGGAAAAATGAAGCGTGCAGTACAGGGACACCTCTGCCTTACCCTCATTATCTCAATTCCAGTTGAAAGCCAGCGTCGGGCACTAGCTGCTCGGCAGTTTGCGGAACTGGGCCTATTTCGCGCAGCCGTAGGACAGACAATAATTATCTTTCTTTTTTGTTTATCAGTTTTTAAAATTGATGTTGTGCACCTACACTTATGGCAATTACCAAATAACCGTGTTTTCTTTCTTACCCTTTGGAAAAAAATCTGTATAAGTGTTATTACAAGTTGTTAATAGACGTCAAACGAACGAGACCCGACAGAAACTGAAATATTTAGTCTAAATCGAAAGCACTCTAACTCCATATTAACCACCAGGCGTGCTTGTCCAACCATAGCTCTCAAAAGCCTAACAAAATTATCGAGTACGCATAAATCAATCCTGAGCGAACCAAAGTTGAGGATTAAAGACGTTGAGAGCCGTAACATTTGAGCTAGGGTCCAGTTTAATATAAGTTGTGACCTTGACTGCAATGGCGTCGCCGTCTGGCGCTTACGACTCAACCCAGAAGTTGAGGACGATAAATTACTTATAATAGAGGGTGGGGTACAATTTTTGGATTTTAATGGGAAGCCGGTTGTGGTGATAGTTAGTCCTTTTGGGGTACAAGGATTCAGTTGTGGTTAATCTTGGCTGTGTTTTGGTGAAATGATTGTAACTGATTGATATTGCGGAGTAGCCACCACGCGGAGGAATAGTCGCAACGCGAAGATTGAAAACCTCATGTGCCTGGTATTTTATTGAGCGGTAATTATTATTCTTTTCTTAAAAAATCGACTTAGATACAGAACTTTTAATAACTAACGAAGGTATTCGTTTTAATGAAATAAAACAATGTACTGAATATTTTGTAATACCAAAAGATTTAAAAAAGTGTCCATGGAGTTTCTGCCCATTTTTTTTCTTCAACTTTCAGAATAACTGACCAACAATTCAAAAGTGCCTGTAAATGTTTTAATTGAATTAAATGGTTTGAGTTGAGTTTGAAAAAGTTGGCGAACCTAAACGCCAATTAAAAATTCAATTATAATTTGATAAAAATTGGAGAAATTCGCCTGTAAAAGGTAAATCAAATGTAGCCAAATTTCCTCAAATGGCCACACATAAAAACTCATAAACCTAAAACATAACATTACATTAATTTAATGTAGGACACAAATTAATGCGCGGCTGCCAACCATTGAAATAAAACCCTTATTAAATTATACTGGAATTGTAAACAACTCGACATGTGTAATTTATTTAACGTACAACTCATGTGGACCGAGGTAATGTGTGTTGAATTAGAAACTTGAATTATACTGAGAGTTTCACTCGAATCATTGCGGCCATTTTGTTGGCAGTTTTGATGTTAGAAGTTACTGCTATAGTATTAAAACAATTAATTCGTTTGTATTCGTGAGTGTTATCCTACATATTTAGACTTTTTGAGAGTAGAGTGGGTATCCTGCACTCATTGTGCAGGATTTTTAAGTAAAAAAGAGTTTTTCTGACGTTAATGGCCAGCAGCAGTGTTTGGGAATGCATACAATAAAATTCTGACAGACTTTTTGTCCTAAAATGCTGAAAAGCTGTTTCTGACAAACTTAAAATGGTGTGGGTGCCTACAAGTTTTGTGCCTCCCTAAAATAATACTGACAGCATAATTTAAACCCTATTACGCTACTGCAGTACTAGGACACAGGTTGTTGTTTGTTTTTTACTGAATAACAGTTCAGTAAAAAACAAAAAAAATACGCTGTATATTCCAGAAATTAATTACAGAACAACAAGTAAAAACCTCTCTTTCCCTACAATTACTGTTAAAGACAAATAAGAACAACAAAATAATAGTAACTAAAGCCCTAACTTCACTGGAAATCGCAAACACAACTTTACTTAATCCAATTCCGCGTATTATTACAAATTCCTCGAACCATCTCTAAAACAACGAGAGCCCTATTTCCTAAAATTCCATAATAAAGCTTATTTAGCTCCAATAGAACAGACTGGAACAGTTAATTACTTGAAAGAAAGTTTTTCAGAAGAGTTTGAAGGGAATTCGTTCGTGAACATTAGTCGTGGGATCGTGCGATTGTCGCAATTGTCGCGTCAATCGACTGTCGACAAATTAAAGGTCCTTAGGCTCCTCTCTAATTTGTAGTTTCTCTTGGTACTAGTGTAGGGGTGGCCGCGGAACTGATTTCGTGGAAGTTGTCCTTGTATGAGTACAATTTAAAGTGAATAACGGCGAATGACCTTTATGCTTGTTTGTAAGCCGGTTTTAAATAAGAAAATACGTTGACAAAGCGAGAATAAGGGATAGTTTTTTTCCATATGTTTGAAAATAAACTACGTATTTTTCCATTAAAAATAAAAAATCCAACTCTCAATCAGTGGTGAAAAAACCAAACTGGTTTTTCAAAATTCAGAATTCTAGAAAAAAAACGACATACGACTAATATTTGGTACTCCAACAGGCTCGTCCACATTTTTTCTACCAAATTTTTCAGTACTCTTTTTCAAAAGGTTATCCTGCCCCAGTTGGTTTATTCTCTTTTCTATTTATTTTCATTGAAAGCTGCCAGCCCTATTGAAGGATCCTTCCTGAAACATTAGCACTGGACCGGAATGTCATAGGACGAAAATACTCGTTTTTTGGACGCGAATAAACGTTTGCTCCATTTACCGTAATCATGTTGGCTTGAGCTTGAGGAAAATTAAGTGTGAGTTCGACTTTTATAAAGATGGTTGAAGTCAAGATAAATGTGTTATTGTATTAAAATGTCGTAGATTTAATTTTAGATGGAGAAATTGCGCTGGTAGCTGAAAATTTGTTCTTGTCGCTCATAAGAAAGTGTTTGCAGGTGTGAAAAATTGTAAATCAAAACTTATTTATTCAAATTTGGCTGAGAGTGAGCACTTTAAGATCAAAAGAATTTCTCTTAAACCGCCTCCCACGCGCCCTCACCACGCAGCAAACTCGCCATTACTATTTTTTAGTAATTTTTAATACAAAATGACAATTTCCAATTTATCAATCATTAATAAAATATTTACACACCTAGCGAAGTAATTTCTAAAATCACAATAAGCACTAGTTTATTTACTTAGTGAAGTCCAAGCATGGGGTGAAAAGGGGAGCAGAGGGGGCGATGTCAAAATAACAGGAAATAATAACGGCACGGACGTTTTTATTGCTTTTTTATTTCTCCCCCCTGCGACCTCTTTAGATGAAAATCGATGGACCCCGCGGATGTCCCAAAACTAGCGGTTTATGGGGTGAAGCATTGCTGTTATGTCAGTTTACGGGGTGACCCATTTTTCTCACGAACCAATTGGAAGTGATAATCGGAAAATGTTTTTGGAACGAATGTTGACACTGATAATAAAGCTAAGTCTTCAGGAACAGTGGGTTTTCGTTATTGTAGATACGCATGAATCTTTTCAAGTAAACTGGGACAATCTATCATTAAAAACTTATAAAGAACTACTGAAGGATTAGACTGAGTTGTACCCGCTTAAGCACAAATATAAAGAAAATTTTATCAAATCTTTTTTTAATTCTTATTATCAATTTTTGCTTTCAGACACTCATTCATAATTTTTTAGATTCCATAATGTTCAATGCCAATATGATAACATGCTGAACTATTGTCTTCAAGTCACCCTGAACTTACTAATGTAACCTCAAACTACTTGCCTCTAACTGACCATCGACAGACTAATCAACTGAGTCTGCGGTTCACCGATAATTTATAATTGACGCTCATAAACCGCACTGATACTGGATTGGTTAGTTTACTTGATCATGTAACTGTCGAAGTTGGATCAAAATTAATAGAGGTTTTCTGAAAAAAAAAAATGTTCGTAAACATAATTATCTCGAAGAAAGATATCTTCTATGCTTTTTCAACGTACACAAATACATGAACTCACGCCTTTTTCTCGTGGGGTAGGCAATAACTACTGAACTTCACTGGATATGATCCATAATTATTTTTCTTCGTCCACGTTCCTACATCTGATCATACACTCACGCCAATTGAGAGTACTGCGCACCTAACATTTCTGAAAGCTTTTTCGTTGGCCAACTGTTTATGACAGAGGCACAGAAATGGTATCACGTACTAACAGCAACAAGATAACCAAGCTGAACTTATTTCTTCTTGCTTTTAGTTTACAAAATATAACATGACGCCGGTTTTCCCAGTGTTAGGTTCCCGATGTTGGTGTGTTGGTGTTCGTTGTGTTGGTTTCCCGACTACCTAGAATACACCTGCCTTATTATTTCAAACATTGTCTAAACTAATCTTTATCAGGTGTCACCATCATCTGCCTGCCTTTTCCCAACTATATTGGGGTCGGCTTCCAGTCTAACCGGATGCAGCTGAATACCAGTATTTTACATGGAGCGACTGCCTATCTGACCTCCACAACCCAGTTAGTACTGGGTAATACGATACCCCTTGGTAAGACTGGTTGTCAGACTTTTTGGGCCACTGACTACCTAACGACTGTCAAAGATCTACAAATGACAGCCGGGACCAACGGCTTATCGTGCTTTCCGAGGCACGGAGGAAACTCGGTATGTAATGGGCGGTCCCCCCCGGGTGGAACCCATCCACAGACCAACCTAGGCAAGCACGGCTTAACCTAAAGAGCGACCCGAGCGGCTGTTATTATTTAGCCACGAGCTCCTCCATAATCTTTATCAGGTCTGAGAGCTTTAAAAGCGTTCTTCCAATTTGATTCCTTCAAAGATCAAGCATAAATATTCCCAATTTCGATCTTACTCCATTGTACACCCCCTGGCCACATGACCTTGGAAATGAAAAGTCACTTTGTCATTGATTTGGTGTGAGTGATTAATGAGCCGTGTCTGCGGTTTGTCGTAATTACCACCATACAATTAACTCCGATCCCAGATGATCTCGAATTAACTTGTGGTATTCACTCCCGACCTCTGATTAGCAATTTGTTAATGTCAGACAGTTGCCACCTGTCACCAGTCTGGTTGTACATTGGTATGATTTAATAGATGAGTTACTATTTGCTGAAAATATTGGACGCAAATTATTATTATTTTATGAAAAGAATATCCATTGGATGAATTAAAGGCTACTAACAAAAGACAGATGTGAATGGAAACGACATTCACTAATCTTATTGGTGATGTTCTTAAGAATGATCAATTGATCAGGTACATATTGCTATCAGCAATTGATCAGGTACATATTGCTATCAGCAATTGATCAGGTGCATATTGTATGGCCAGATGGATGATGAACGCTGACAATGCAATTACAGTCGAGCACATTAAGAATATTAGATGACGTTCTGTTCTTAATTTGTAATCTTAGTAGATGCTTCTGCTTACCTACTTATGATAAAAGCGAGTGTTTATGTTGTGTATGTGTAAATTATTTCCATCTGTCGCGATGACTAGTTTTATTTATCATCTTATTCGTTTTCTACTCCTTTATGCTGTTACGTCTGGCTTGGGACGAAGTTATTACTTACAAATACTTTCTACCACTTGCAACACTAAATCAGCTCGTAAACATCACAGCTTTATCTCCAGAGAATTAAACACTGCTCTTTGTGAGAAAAAATAAATTCACAGAGATGGCCCCGATATAGAACCCATTTAGACAGTAAACTGCTTTCCATTTAGTCGAAATAATAGCTTACAGCCTTCCGAGGCACCTTATTTCACTTATCGAGCAAACCGTGTAGCTTAGCTTCGCTTTTTCCGCTTTTTTCGCTCTTTTCTACTCCTTTATCATGATAAACACCTTTGTCTACACTCTATTAACTGACGAGTGTGTCTTGTCTGTTAAAAGGGTTCTTCTCTCGATTTTTTGTATTTTCTTTGCTTCTTTGTTATGTTAAATTCGTGTCTAAAGTTTTCTTTATTCGCGCATAGGATGTCGAGTTTAGGGCCTTCGGTGATTGGTTTAGAAATAGATTGTGTTTGTTGATATCGCAATTTAAGTGAAGTGTTTGTACCTATATTAGCATGTGTGTTTCTTCAGCCAATCAACGTACGGGTTTCAAATTTAGTAGGTAGATAAGTACCTTTCATCGCTCTCACAAAAGATTAAGCGCTCAACAACAAAAAGCAGTGTCATAGACTTACATGAGGGGCACTGGAACTAATTTGCCCAGACTAGTAGTCTACCATCATTATTTATGACGACGACGATTTTTTTTTTAGACGATGAATAAAATAAATATTTATGAAAAACGGTTGAAACTTTTGAAAAACTTTTATAGATTTGAATTTACTTATTTCAGAGTCTTAAGATATAGTATTTTCTTTTTCAAATACTCGAATAATGTTTACGTAGATATAAAAAAAATAAAAATAACAAAAAGCAAAAGTTTCGCAACAGATATTCTTTACAAAATATTGCTTGGTTCGCTGCATAAAACAACTGTGACATTAGTTAGCTGTTCATTTTAATGCAGAATTCAAACTTAAATCATAAATGAAAAGTAACTCCTATCTGTCGGTTTGTTTTTTTTTACGCCTCAGCAGCTTAACGGATTAAGGTAGACATTTATGCAGCATTTAAGTAGGTACAGGTGCCTCGTTGGTCTGCTGGTCGGAAGCGCGACTGCGCTGAGCAACAAGTTTCGATTCCCGGGTCGGGCAATGTTTTATTGGTTTTTTCCATCAGGAATTTCTCGGTAGCAGCCACGGAGCCTTGATCTGTGCCCGAATGATGGTAATAGGGTCACCCCCTATTACATGGGAGTTTAACATAACTGGCGAAATGTGGGTTTACTATTAGGTACACCTCTGCCTTACCCGTCGGGTACTACATTCCTAATGTTATATAATAAGTAGGTAGATGATCTGCGATAGGACATAAAATACTTTTATCCCAGTAGTATCTACGTTTCCGACCTCCACGAGGGTGAAGTCGCGGGTAAAAGTTAGCAACAAAGCTAAAACTATTACTTATTAATATTCTGAAACATTTTGACCTCCTTCGAACAAAGACAAAAGAGTTATTTTTATTTATATTAGTTTTCAAGTCCATTCTCAGTTTGTCCTCAATGTCTTAGTTTTTCTGTAGTATGCATTATTCATTCACTTGGGCACTAAACAGGGTTCCGCAGACTACTTTGCAGCTTCTCGTAAACGATGAAGAAAAACTGTCAACTTCAATAGTTTATAAGACTTGGTTCGTGAGAGGTCGGGGAATAATCTGTTGTGTTCTTGGTTTATTGAAAAATCTTTAGCTTAGTCTAGGAGTTTGTTTTGAAAGAGTTTTCGCAAGTCAATAATAGAAAGATCATAGTTATAAGATATTAAAAGTTTTACGACACACGCTGTTAAACGTTATGACTATTTATTGTGTTTGTTAGTTTTTGCACGATTTAGATGTAATACTCGGTCCTGAAATCTCACCATGTAGTTTTATACACAAAGTAACAATTATTTTTTCTAACCGCTTCACGCGAGAACCATTTGAACTGATTGTTATTTATGTCAGCTAAATGACCTGGAACAGGACAAAAACTGCTTTTTGTAATAAAACAGACAGGTGAAGTCACGAGAAATAGCTAGTTTCTCTTTCTTGTTTAGTAAGAAAACAACTTGTCGTGAAGTAGTCACAATTCCCACATTCTACCCCTAGGTCCTATTCAGACATTCAAGGGATCCAACATCTTACTAAGTACAGATTCAAGTCCTCGTTCTCATGCTCGTACTTTATTCTGAACAACTCGATAAATGAACAAAATAGAAAATGTCTTCAGACGGTTTGGAAACCTACATAAAGACTGTTGAAGGACAAAGAAATCCTTCGCGAAAACGCGAAAGTTTGTGAGGTTGGATAGATGGATGGATGTTTGTTACTCTTTCACGCAATAACTACTGAACGGATTTAGATGAAATTTAGCAAACAGATAATTTATAACTTAGATTAATAAATAGGATACTTTCTATCCCGGTATCCTGTGATACAATTATAAAAGTCCACGCGGGCAAAGCCGCGTGCATAAGCTAGTAAATAATAAAGCTGTCTATTAATAATATTAGCCGTAGACGGAGAACTGTAGTAACTACTATTTTTTGGATTAAAAATATGCAAAATAGTATTCTATTGAGTCTCGTTAACGGAATAAAATAATTCAATATTAAATTCACTATCCGAGGAGGCACAACAGTCACACACACCTTAGGGGCCGTCTCCACGAGCGACAGAATTGCGGCGATATTATCGTCGTGTCACGTATTTCTATACGAGAATATCGCCGCGATTCTCTCGCTCTTGGAGACAGCCCTTAAGAGAGTGTATAGAATTATACGTGACACAACGATAATATCGCCGCGATTCTCTCGCTCGTGGAGACGGTCCCTTAGTATAGAAACATGAAAACGAAGGTGAATATTAGCGGCGTATCTTTGAAAATTCACTCCTAAAGGGATTTAATAGGAAATATTCCGATGTGAAATCTCATCGTGTTCCCGACAGTAATAACACAGGATTTAAACGGACCCTTCACGAAGCCGCCAACCAATCATTCTGTACATCAAACTAAGTAACTCTACGCATAACTTATTGTTGGGAAACCACTTTTTTTTGGAGTGATAAATCACGTTTTACGGTAGAACTCAACGTAACGCTCTCAAAACATTGTGCTGATGGATGCATTGAATTGGGTTCGTGGAGGTATTTAAAGTAAAGTTATGATATTAAAAACTTGAATTTAAAAAACCTTGTGAACTTGACCCCCAGTGCCTCCGTAGCTAGAAGGTTCCCAAGTATGGTCTAGAACAAAAATGATTGCAATGACGGAGAGAATGAGTACTTTTCGGTTTCGTTAAGGGTATTTTACACCCATTATTGAATGACTAACTCTTGGTTTTGGACTGCTAGATAATTCAGCCAGAGATATTATTTTGTTTACACACCAATGCGCAATGTTAAGACTCGTCGTTTTGTTCAATTCCATACTAAGTTGATCATCACCTAAAATCTTAATTAAATTCACCATGGAAACAAATGCCACAATGCCATGTTGATCTTAAATTAAAACGGGAACTATTATGTATAGTTTGGGCATAACTTATGGGCTCCGTTAGGATCTAAATCATCTCTGTGACGCAATAGAATTAATTATTCTACGCAGTCGTCCGGCGGGGAAGGGTTAACAAGGATGGTTGTGTGGTCAAACCTGAGATACGAATGGTTTGGAAGCTGAAAATTTAAGGCCCTTTTGGCATAATTGTTGTGTAACTATTTACGCCAATTGTGGGTAATATGAAATGAGTAGAAGGGGCTTAAGCATAACTGGCGAAATGTAGGTGTACTATTAGATATTCCTCTGATATTGTGTTTATTTTGTAGTGTTACACCCTGGTTATAGAAAGAAGACAAATAAATAGTTTTAATCACTTTGCCTGAAAAAAATATTTCGTCTTATAAGAGCCTTTTTACGATAAGTCTACTATTAAAATATCCAGCAATGAGGGTTAAAACAATAAACATTAGACACCTAACTTGTACTAGTTAAATTAGTGATCTCAGTTCAACACCTAACAATATTGCCAGCCAAGGCAATCTAACCCTAAGAAACAACTACAAGTTAGAAGCCAAATATCTTCACTAATACTAACGGCAGTAATACCGTAATAGTAACAAATATAAGAGACATAAAAGCGATATAGAACGGAGTGAAACGTCGACGGACCGGCTAGCAGCGGCTATGATAGCCACTTTCTAATGGCCAAAGTGTCGCATGTATCTGCCACAGATTATGCGAATACTGGAATGGAAACTGGGAAGATGTCTCACTGACCTTATTGGTGGTGTTCTTCAAAAAGGTCAGGTGACTCGCAACCGGCGTGCGTGTAAGAACGTGGATGAAGCAAACGGAGTATTTTAGGGTTGTTTCAGGTTGCGTTCTGTAACGAAAAAGAATTCTTTAATGTCATAACTTTGAGTGAGGAATCATAAATGATTATAATTATTGTGATCAAGAGCTTGTCAGTTCACTAGGAGCCTTTCTGCAGGCGCAACATATTCACCCGCGATTGCAAAGCCATTTCACCATTGATGTGTGATCCCACCTCATGTCTTGCATTTTGTACAACTCCACGTGCACCTTGAGGGACCTGTCCGAAGCCACTACACAATCGTGTCAAATAAATGAAGTAAATCGTGCTCTAAAGACTAAGATTCGTCATGAAATTGGCAAACCTACACAGATCCTTCACCATACCATTCCAGCAGTGCCATAGTCTAGGACAATAATCGTAGAAGTTCAGAAACAAAACCAGTTTGGCGATACTCCAGTACAGAGCTGTAATGAGGGTTTTAAGTCTAATGAATGAAACTGAACTTCAGCACTTACAGACACTGGGGCTGCTGGGCTGCGCTCGCGTGATAACGACCCAAGTGATGTTATGCTGATTGTAAGTAGCCTATTGTTTTAATTAGTTCGCTGTTTTGAAGATTTTTGGTGAAGGGTCTTATGCGTAGGATTGAGATCATTGATGAAGAAATGAATTCAGTGTGTGATTTAATTATAAGCTTTTCCAATTACCTGATTTTTTGGATTTTATTTTTTTATCCAGTAAAGTTTTACTGTTGTAGTAGTTGGGAACAGGTAACATTATTTTAATCAGTTTTTGAAGGGATCTTCGGCTTTTTCGATCACAAAGTTCACATTAACGTAACATAAACATTGTGATGTTTATGTTATGATAGAGAAATGCCCCTAAGAAAGTACGTAGAGGTTCGCCTATAGAACAGTTACGTTTAATTCCCTAATCCGTAGTTTACAATCTAATTTAAATCAAATACAGGACTTCAAATCAAAATATTTGCAACTAAATTCAAAACGTCAACACGAAACCTTATAAAAACCTTTAATCAAACGAATGTCTATCTCCTAAGCAATAAAAATTCACTTCACCGCATCGAACCACACTACCTACCGAAGAAAACAAACTTGCTGACAAGATCCCTTTCCCAGCTCAGCATATAGAATTGGTATTATTTTTCTGCTTTCTATACGAGCGACCTTATCTGGGTCTTCGCTAGGTATTTCCAAGCCAGTGCTCACCAAAGGGACAAAGGGCACAAAGCCCTTAAATGTTCTGTATAAATATATACGTGAGGACCGTGAGGGTTTAAGACAGAAGTGTCACTTCGGGTATTTGGAAGAAAATGTCTCTTCGGTATAAACATTCTTTGAGTCACCCGGTATAATACAAGACAATTTTACAAAAGCAAGCAGGAAATAACAAAAGAATAGTGGTAAATAAGCGTCAAAGGTCAAAGAAGATGAGAATTCATGGGTATGTCATGACGGAATACGGTTCCAAAGACGAAATCCATTTTTTAATTTGAATGTATAATGATTGGACCAATCTGTCTCGTAAATCGCAGCTGATTTTATCTCTTTTCCATTCTACTTCGGGACCGCTTCAGTCTATTAATCTAACAGTGGGCTTGTAGTTTATTACCACGTTGACTATGAAGTTGGCTCATTGCTAGTGACGTTTTGTTCCATCCGTCACCATCGATCACGAAATCCATTCAGCGCTAAAAGTAAAAAATACATCTTTTAACAAAAATAGAACGATGATTGAAATGCGTCTAACACTAAACATATTTAGTGATTTGTAGTGCAGACGTGTCTTTGTACTTGAATTCAAGTTCTTGATAATTGTCCTTCTGTATATTAGTATGTTGTGCTACCTTACACGATATCATGTGGGACCGTCAGCGAACGTGATTAACGTTCAGAAAAGATGGAAATTGGAACGATTAATATTAGTACGTCGCGTGGGATGCGAATCATGAACGGCTGTTTAATTTTGTTTGTGGCGAATGAACGACGTACGTGATACAGCGGTGATATTTATTGTAGTACTACCTTTTACCAAGGGCTTCGCCCGTGTAAATGTCGGAAAATATCCCACACGAATGTACTATTGGAATGACAAATAACCTATGTCTTACCCAGATAAAGGTGTGTAATTGTTTATATGGCCTACAGGTAGTTGTTCCGGGTCTGGCTGTTGTGTATGTGAGTTTAAATGTTTGTAAACGCACCCACGATACAGGAGAATTCCTTGTGTGAGGCAACGTTTTCATTAAAAAACAAAAATAGAAATAGATAATGGTTTATTGTACAGGTACAAGTATACACAATGTTATGAGTATCTTAAAATAACACCTAAAACTAGTTAACATAGAGTGCTGTTGATAGTGAGCCCCAAACTAGACAGCTAGTCTGTATGCCTGGAAATTCCAACAAAATCAATCCGTTCAGCCGTCAAAGCGTGAATAGGTATCAAACAGGCAGAGTTACTTTCGGATTTATAATAATATCATAGTATGGATGAATATTCCGATGTGTTTTTATAATTAATTACAGAGGTTCAAACACTCAAACGCATGATCGCTTGACCAGTTTTGTTATTGGACATAGGCTTCATAGTGGTTTCGCTTATACAAATATTTTTGGGCTGGTTACCAGGCTTACTGGAAAGAGCAGAATACCAGTAATTAACATGGAGCGACTGCCTGTCTGACCTCACCATCCAGCGACCGGGTATTTGGGTAACACCCCTTGGCAAGATGAAACACATATAACAAAACCGCACGACCTTTCGCGACTTAACCTAAGTAGTTCTTCGAAAGTTTTATCAAACAGTACCTACTGATCGCAACGCACCTTATCCGGTAATCAAAGCTCAACAATATTTGAAGAGAATTATTAAAATGTTTGAATATTTTCCACCATAATAAGGCGGGACGGGTTAACATCTATCATTATTTATGTACTATTGCAATCTTGTGCCGTAAATAATTTATACTAAGGCTACAACCGCTTGGGAGTTCGTTGCGGGTTTAATACCTTCCCCTTTGCCTTGGAGATGAAAAACTTTTGAACGTAGGATGGGGTTAGGCACAAATAATTTAGACCTAATAACTATCACGAACTATTTAGTAAAGATCAGTGACCAGTGTAAGACCGTGAGGAATTTAAAAAAAAGCTTGTAAGGTTAACTTAATGTGCATCTAATCTATCCATGTAGGTATTATTAAGTCTACTTTGTGATGAAAAGGTCTCTGACTCATACAATTACTAGTCTTTAAAAGATTTATTTTCAGTTTAAGCAGAAAACATATTATATTTAATCTTACCTCTCTTAATTGCGGCCTCTCCTTCATAATTTACTCCGCACACAACACCACTTCTTGTGGAAGAATTAGTGTTGTGTAAATTATAATTTGCGTAATTATCTCATAGATCTACTCAACATCATCCAGCAGAATATCAGCCTCAGATGTTTGCAAGACACAAAACCTTACATTTGGTTATTCTTTATTGGATTTTATTTGCTATGTCATTATGCACTCTTATTTTTTTTAAATGAGTTTGTTACTTTGAGACATTGCATTGAACTTAGGTTGTTCTTAATTTGAATTAATTTTTTTTCCTGATGTCGTACCATGTGTCATACTGCTTACGGTTTTTTTTTAATTGGCACCATCTCGACAAATTATGTCTGTTTTTGTTGTTGTTCGTATGTAGATAAAACAAATTATAATTTCGGTTTAAGTAATGTATTTGTCTATTATAAATTCTATTTTAAATATTATTGTATAATTTTCAATTTAAATGTAATTTGATAATTTACTTTAACTAAATTAAAAAAAATAATAATTTAGTTTAACTGTATGATCAAAATTTAGATTAGCCAAGGCAACTCATGTCCAGGTGAGAGATTTTCAGGAGGTGGAACCAAGGGGATAGGAAAGTACTATCTTGCCAAAACTTTTCGTATTTTCTGAGAACATAGTGTGTGAATTTTTAACCCTTTAAATGGGTGATTCATCCGGTTCTTTCAAGTCACATTCTTAACATGGCTTTCATAATGTCAGTATTTCACAAATGACCGACTGATGACTTTTCAATGTTTAATTAGTTTAAATGTAATATTGCCATAATCATAAATTTTGATAGAATGTTATCTCAACAGCATACACACAATAAATGCACCGAACGACAGACACGTGGGTTTCGGACGCCTTTACCGAGATGGATTTGGATAAAATTCGGCACACGATCGGACATTGGATACTCTTTATCACGATAGTACATTCGCTTGGGATAATTTTCAACATCCACGCTAGCGAATCCAAGGGCAGAAAATAGTATTAATATAAATGCAAAATAAACATCACGAGCGTTATATTTAGTTTGAAAACCGGTTTATCCCGAGTTTGCTTTACTAGATTAAGTCCATCAGATTTATTTTACTTTTTAAATGAATTTTAAGGCAACTGCAGAACTTCATGATATTTTCAGAATATCAGGCAGCAAAAGTTAAAAAGTTCCGCCTTCGTTTACGCTTTTAAAACTAGAGGTTTTAACGTAACCGGATGAAACAAGCTATGGCCTGATTTACATATAGATTATGAATATATTTGTAGCGTGTGTGAACAGGCTCCATGTTAAATTATGCCATAATATCACAAAAAATATGGGGATTTTCTTAATAATCATCCAGTTTTCAGAGACAATACAAATTAAGTTCAGCACTTTGGGCTTCGATACTAAGCTTAAAACGTAACAAAAGTGAAAAGAGAAATTCGTGTGGATTTACAGGAGGAAAATGTAAATCCTCTTTCTTCAGTAGGAGAAGTTACTGAAGGAATAATCAAATCATCTACTACTGCTTATTTAATAAGGTTCTTGGTTAGATTCCAGGTCGAAAAATCTGTTAGGTCTGTTATTGGGTGTTTCCCTTATGAATTTCTCTTATTAGCCTAGATCCCAGTAATCTAGATGTATGTTTGATGGCAAAAGGCACTCCCCTATCACATGATACTAAAACATGAGCCTCTTCATTGATTATGTCAAGTCAACTTTTCATTAATAACTACTCTTCTACTTGGAATCTAGTATGTGAGTCATCATAAATGTATAATCAAAATTGAATATAGGTAAGGATACCAAACCCATCAATAGCTTGCAAGACTGGCCATGTAAAGAAGCTTATTACAGCTTCCCTGCGACACATGGAAGGTTGAGTCCTAATCCTAGATTAATCCTCCACCCTCTAGTGAAGTGTGAAATGGATGTCCGTCCTCCTTATATTATCCGTCGAAGGAAATTCACCGACGGACAAAATGTTGTAATTTCGGTATGGAAGATGCGTTAACTAATTCCTACTCTAAATTCTTCCATCCGAATCAACAACTTCTAGTATTCCATAAAAGAGTAAGCTATTCATGAGATTTCCGATCCCGGAATCCATATTATAGAAGCCAGATTGAAATATGTATAATGTTTTCTGTAAAGAACTGGAGATATTTTCCTCGTTTAATAGACCATTCTTTAATAAATCGGTTTGAAAGGAAAATAAACAGTATTATAACACTCCTATTTTATCTCACGCATCTTGAAAACACAGGTTTATAATAGAAGACATGTCTCCAGTTATGTTTTAGTCTCATTGTATGCAGGGTGAGCACCTTTTTCTTCCTTGCCTGCTCTATTTCTGAGTGGGCTCATGGGCAAAGGCCTTCCTCCACTTTATCTATTTCTCGCGAACCTGCGCGTCCTCCTACCAGTTCTGACGGAACCTGTCAAGTTCAAATTATATGATTTATCAAGTAAATATCTAGACTAGAGCAACTGAAGAACCAACAATAATTCTGCTTAAAACCTGCGATAAATTCCCAAATCCAACATAATCAAGCGCCCAGGAGCAGGCAAAGTTAACACAACTCCAATCGAGTTGCTTCACTGTCGACGCTCCATATTACCTGTGTAATATCCCAGGGGAAAGCCTGGATCCATCCTTATTTTTATTCCCCAACAAACCACTTTTAACTCTAAAACCAGTGGTGTAAGGTTCAGATTGGTTGTTCCTGCTAAAGAATTCAGGATTGTGATTTTTGCAGATAATCTTTATGTTAAAATCTGTAGTATACTGCAATAAGGCTGTGTATGGCTTCGTAAAATGGTTTTTTTTTTGTACAAAATTGTTGTTGTAGACTGTTTTCGTGTGTCGTTTACCTGTATTGGAAAATGAATGTTCACTTAGTGGAAACGACTGGCATAACATTCAGTTATGTTATCGTGTTGACGTCGACAAATTGTTTGTTTTATAGGAATTGTAATGGCGTCATGTGAGCGTACATATAACCAAACAAGTGTTATTTTAATCGTTTGATTACACAACGAGTTTTAGAAATAAATTGATTTGAGTAATCCAATCGCGACGACAAACCATAGAGTTTTTAAAAACCAGTGGGACACCACAATGAAAACGCTTCCATACCTATAGATCGAGCGCTGTAATAAGACCTCCGCCTGGCCCCATCAAAGGCACATTAAGTGTTCACAAACTAACCTAACCTAACCTAACAATATCCCACAGGTTTTTTGCTTTTAAATAACCATAATCCGGTTTTGGTGACTTGTAATACAGGTTCTTATAGAGACCTACTTCAGGCATCAGTCTCTCACAAAGTTAATTTCATGTTCGTGTTCCACTATAACTCTAGCATTAAGTAACTTGTGTAGAGAAAATTAATGATTTATATTAATCCACGTAGGTATTACGATACTTATTGAACCAATACGTGATAAACCTTTAGAATATTCCGTTTAAATTGATACCTTCGCGAGGATTCATTAAAGCGGTCGGTCTATAGATAGCGACGTTCCCGCCCTAGTGCTGTTTTCATCGTGACATAGAAACCAGTGATGCCGCTAAGGTCTGTCGTCGCGATTGGGTAGCTTTGACACTGCAGTTTGCGGTTACGGTCACTTGGAAAATTGGACCTTAGCTCGATAGATTATTCAGGTACTGCACATAAATTGTGATTAAATAAACTTGTCAAATGCGAAAACTAACCGTCGAAAACTAGAAAATTAGATTCATTTCTCCGCGCTACAAAGAGGTAGGTACAATCCGTTAGTACCAACGTTACCGAATATACACAGGTGTGGTTGTCACAGGAGCTGATGTTGTGACGTTGTGCACTCCCCCTGCACCCCGTACAATTTAAAGCGTGTGTTCTCACCCCAACATAAAGCACGGCGCACACTACACTACAATTTAGCGCGACTCGCACTCGCACACGGCTAATCCCTGCCGAGTAGGGCGACTGTGTTTTCTGCTTGATTTTTGACATTCTTCATGGTATAATGTAACTTTAAGTGCTTATAAAGTCTTTGTCTCCCAGAGATCCGTAGTTCGTGCATAGAAACATGCTGTAAAAAAATAAATGTCACACCTCCTTATAGTGTTGTATGGTTCTTTTGGTACGTGGCGTTAATCATTATTAACTCAATATCCTAAAAAAATTCAAAAGTATTTACCACCATTACCCTCCCGCCAATATCATGCAAGTGCCAAAAGATGGTTTCGCTTAGTTTACCAAATCATTTGCCGGCTACATACTAGTCTGAACGTCACTATCTCGAAAATTGCATTATTATGCAATTAGCCTATAATGTACAACTGCGACACAAGCCTCAAAAAATCCTGAGCAACTCTAAAAGCAAGGTCACAACATGGCAGAAGGGGAGTAAATCCGTGCAACGCGTGTATGTTCACGACGTAATCTGATGGGGCCAACAGAGGAACTACGCGATTACATCAAATTGAAACTAAGTGAAAGAAAGATAGAGTTACGAGGCGCGGTAAACTTCACACAATGTTTTTTATTGAGTAAATGAAGTTATGAACTTGTTCGCAAAATGGAAAAAGATATTTACGTGGTGCAAGGTAAACAAGGAATCCCTGTGCGAGGAGGATGGGGAGGGAGCTTATCTGAGGCTATGGGGCGGCTTATAATGATGTAGGGGGAAATATGTTTAATGTCGGAGGAGATGTTAGTGAAATTTAATTTTTAATAAGGAAACAAATGGCCCAAACAATGTTTGCCAATGAATTTGAGAATCAAATGGCTAGAGAGTATAGGCACTGCCTTTCATTTTGTTGTAGAGGAGCTCGTGGCTAATTAATAATAACAGCCGCTCGGGTCGATCTTTAGGTTAAGCCGCGCCTAGGTTGATATGTGGATGGGTGACCACCCATTACATACCGAGTTTCCTCCGTGCCTCGGAAAGCACGTTAAGCCGTTGGTCCCGGTTGTCATTTGTAGTTCTTTGACAGTCGTGTGCCCGAAAGTCTTACCAAGGGGTATCGTTTTACCCAGCACTAACTGGGTTGTGGAGGTCAGATATGCAGCCGTTCCATGTAAAATACTGGTATTCATCCGGTTAAACTGGAAGACGACCCTAACACAGTTGGGAAAAGGCTAGTCAGATGAATCAAATTGGTATTAAAATATTAGAGGGACTATAAACAGTAAAACTATTTATTGACATATAATCCCACTAAAAATACAAACATACCTGTGCTTTGTTACACCGAAAAATAACCGTTAATTTGTAATCAATTTGCATGCAATAACTCTCTCTAACCACCAATTCCAAAATAAATATTGCAACTGTAAAATCAAATGATGGCGTTGTAAATGTTCAAATAATACAATATTTATTTAACAAAATTGAAAATTGAAATGTGCTCGTGCGAATCTCTTGGGCGATACGTTCAATCTATTAATATAAATTCATGAGCCAATGAATGTAAAATTTGACGAGTTGAGTGACGCGTGGCGCTGGGCTGGCGGCACGTTTTATGCGTTTTTGAGTGTTTTAGTTTCGATCCTCGTATAACAGTATAGTAGGGTTGTAGCAGAGCCTTGCTTCTGTCTCCGCAAATGTAGAAATTCTACAAGAACTAATTACTATTACTATTCCTCCGTCTCATTATCATCGGTTAGATCTAATAAAGAAAATCAGCTACAAAACTAACACATATGTCACCGTCGTCACCGCCAGGTTCTGCAACAAGTGAGTAAACTGGCCGCTTTAATAACCCGCGAAGTTTTGATTACCAATAGTTCGTTTTCGTCTTGGATTGCCTTTTTTAAATTTTTCTGTCTCCGTCTCAGTATCCATGCAATAACATCCCTAGCGAGGAGATTTTTACTAGGTCTGGATTTTTTGTATGTAAGAGTTTTACGCCTATCGTAGATATCATATTATGCCTTCGATCAATCTTTGCAAATGATTTTCAGTCGTGTTCAATTTAGCTTAGTTTCGAGAAAAATATAACCTTCGTATTTAGGACAAAATTCAGCTATGCGAACTCGGCTCGCTGATGCAGTCAAAGGCATTTTCTCCATTCTTCTTATTTTGTACCGATGGTACGACTTATTAGAATTCTTGCATCAAGTCGCTCCGACAATCGCGGCGCCTGTAGCATTCTTCAATTAATTTTCTCCATTGATTATAACTTGTTAATTTTCAATTCGTTTTATACTTTGCGCCATGATTTATTACAATTATTACAAAAGTCAATTTCTAATCAACGCATCATCACAATAACAGTTACGGCAAAGATCCCTTAACGTGTAAATATTAATCCAGTCATAACTTGCACCTCTCTGACGTAATTTCCTGACTGATGAAACTCTAAACTATCCAGCAGATTGCGTTGCGCTCATTCTGTACAGACCGGGTCCCTCAGGATGTGATGTGCGGATTGTTCACATTCACAATTACGTGTTCCTCTCACTGCAGATAACTAGATTAACGAAACTAGTCATACAGGAATTTAATTCTCTGAGTCTGATTAGTAGTGAAGATTATTAAGACCCATTTCAACTTACTTTTTCCTGTTTACAGCAGTCCAATATGTAGGTAGATTAAGGAACGTTAGGTGTTCATGAGATAAATTTCGAAAGAAATCCTTCAAAATGACTTGCGCGGATACTGCCAACAGACTCCTTATCTCAATGCTTACATTTTTTTTAAATCAACAGTATTCGCTGCGTTGTTTACGTTGTCAGCAAATGATTTTATTCCATAAATATAAAATCGTAAAAAGGTATGATTATAACAAAAATAGAATCGGTATTTGTGAAGGATAAACCAGTTTCTCGTGAATATCGCTGCAAATTGAACTTATCTTAGGCTACTGCTTCATCGTTCTTAATTTACACATACCACAAGTTTAGTGTTATTAAATCAAATCAAATCATTTATTTCTTTGCACATGTGCATCAGTGTTTACACGAGCTCTTTCGGACAGTCGTCCCTACAAGTAGTTTCAATTCACCACACGACAGCCTATACCCACTTCGTGCACCAAAACTACTCATTTTAATTACATTCCACCTATTTTATATCTCAAAAGAGACGTGTCACTCCACTTTCAACCCCGAGATGAGTCCAGTTCAGAAAATACCGTAACATCGACAATTCTATTCCAACTGTGTGACAAAATTTTCCCGGAAAACTTGTTCTGTGCGAGTGCAAAATGCAATATTGTAAGTTGTTATGATTCGTCCTGGGAATAGTTTCGTACATGGTCTGTGCCGAAATTGTCAGCGTAGTCAACGTATATTTAACTTTATCGCTTCAAGTTTACGTTTATTATTATGGTGTGTTAGTGGAATGGTAATGGAGGCTTTGCGCCACTATATTTTCGATGTAAACGTTTAGATTTTTATGACAGCGTTTTGTTTAGCATGTAATGTGAGTTGCATATTAGGAAAATCATTTTAGCGTTTCGCAAACCCATTTGCGAAACGCTGAAATGATTTTCCTAATAGAACTGTTTTGTAATACGGGACCGTCATGGTTTCAATCATTTGTATTGAGAATATAGTTCTGTACTAAAGGATATTTTGAATTAAAACAATGATAATTATTTGCTCAAAATGGAATTTTCAAACAACATCGCGATAGGCTTGAAGCCAGTCAGATCAATAAAAATAATGTGAGGTACTGTTTAAAATGATTGGATATCTACAATCTAAAACCTTCTCTACAAACCAACAGACAATACATTATTATCTAAAATCTAAAGCTTCTGATATAAATAAAATCCTCACTATTTCAAAAGCATCGCTTTTAATCGAGGAATCGTGTCCGTACTTCATTATTTAAGGCGCTACCCATACGGGGACACCGTAAAAACGTACTCTTTTTCGTCGCAGAGTTAGCCATATTGCTAACATATTACAAGCCCAAAAAAAATACAGTGTATAGTCAAATGTATAAATAAAAGACAAATGTAAAAATATTTTCTAAAAATAATACAGAATCTTGAAAAAAAAAGTCGCAAGAAAGAACAAGAAAAAAATTTATCGTCTCGAACTGCTCAATATTTTGAGCGATAACTATACATTTTTTTGTAACAATCAAAAAGGAAATTTAATCAACTAAAGACATATGTAAAAATATTTTAACAAAACGGCGTATTTTTTTTTTAAACAATTAAATACTGCGAAAAGTCTTTCAAATTGGCGGACACGAGATTCAACTGAAATCAAACGCATCGCCATTTTCAACCCTATTTGTTTACCGCGATGCACTACTGTTGCGCGCTTGGTACTACTTGGTAGCGACACGCCCAGTCTGCGGCTAACTCTCTCAGAGAAAGGTCACGTTACGCATGCGGCGCTCCAGCATTACGTAAATTCGTTTAGTAAAATAAGTTATTTTGTAAAAATTGACACTTTGTTTTTGGTTTTTATTTTTATAAGGTTTTCGTGTGATAATTGGATACTTTAGTTTACAAGTTTTGTTTACTATTTATATTTGGGACTGACTCGTGATTCTGTGCGTACATGTGTGATAAAAACAATGGGAAATAAAAGAAGTAAAGTGCTACGACGGATTTGTACAAGTAAACGGAGAAATCAACGCAAAAAAATACTGTTTCTGAGTAAGTATAAAAAATTGAATTATATTTAGATAGTAAGCAAAATGACACTATCAAGCTATATAGTTCCAGTATAAGCTGACCTCTTATTGTACGACAAGCCTATACAACGCGAGATCATCTCATACTGGAATGTGTCGACGTGTGTAGGTAGGGAAGTACGTATAAATTCATCACCCTTTACGGTAAAAAATTACAATTATCATCAAGTGCTATGTGGTCATATTTTCTCAATATCTGAAACATACTTATCTATGAATTGATAAGTAGGGACATAGGTAAACAAAATAATTATGATAGTTATCACAATGTTCGCCTCCTGCCATGGCTGGCTACGGGCCGGCGCGCGGCGGCGCGGGCGGGCCTGCAGCGACAGAATAGGAAAGCTCGCTCGAACGCGCTTCGATTGATAACAACAGTAGGTACAGAGTAATAAAAATATCGCACAGCTAGATCAAAACTAAAGCAATTCAAAAACAGTCATATTTCAGTAGTTAGGTACTAAATTTCTAAATAATAATCTGGATTTTATCAGAGATGGAATAATAGGATGCTTATTGATCTAAAGTTGAGGTGTTGACTTATATGTACTTACACTTTTGCAAGTACGGGAAAATCCAGTGATTCCGGGATCGACAAATTTAGTGTTCTATTGAATAGAACCATATTACCTATTTACTTGCCTAGAATTGTATCATTCATAACAAAATCATTTATTTACATAGGTACCTACCTAAAGTTTTCCTAAGATATGCATTCGATTTATTATCCAGTGCTGTGATACTGGTATCCTTTTTTAGGTCATTCGATCTCGTCAAGTCTTGTGTGTGATACGTACATACATAAACTCGCACCTTTTATATGGGGTATACACATACAGGGTGCAAGGGATACCGACGCGAAAACGGTTACCACGTATTCAGTACATGAATCTGAGCCGAGTCACATAGAAATTTTTCGTACATTATTTAGAAAAAAAACAGCTGTTTCCTACAAAAGTTCTATGCCTACATGGTCAAAATATATGGAACAGCTGATTTTTTTTCAGCCGTTTTAGCGTCGGTGTCACTTCCACTCTGTATATGATATGATATAATACAGGGTGTAAGGGACAGCCCTCCACAAACTGATGGGGTGAATACAGTATTACTAAGATGACTGGTACTGGAAATTATATCAGGAATGTTATGGGAATCCAATAAATTTGATTTGTTTTATTTCCTCATACGCTATGAATCGTTACCGTGTCAAAACGCACGTAGTGAACTGCAAGCGCGATGACGAGTTTGATGAACTCTGTAGCTAGGCAGGAAATGAACAGCTGATTTCACGCGTCGTTCGTTAGAGTACTTCAACATCCATTGTTGGATTTTTTATTTTAGCCGTATTATTTACATTAATGGAGTGCTGCGTACAGGGAATGTAATTTTACATTGAAATAGAAGAATAGTAACTGAAAAAAAAAAACCGGTCAGTGGGTCGTCTAAGGGGCGGATTTTTAGGAGTTGGAGTATACGCTTAGGGGCACTATGAGCAGCAAAGAAAACGAAAAAAAAATTTTTTGGTTTAAAAAAATAGGAACATCAATTTTCCAAAAAAAATTTTTTTTCCCAAAACTGTTTTTTTTGCAATTTCGGGTTAACCTTGACCATAAAAACCATTTCGGTTCTGAGAAGCATGGTCCTACGACGCACCGTTTCCGAGTTAGGAGCTTTTGAATTTTTTTCTTGTTTTTACAAAACCCTGTATATTTCCAAAACGGTAGCTCGGATGAAAAACTTTTTGGGAAAGAAATTGTTGCTCTAGTTGCAAACCATGAGATGATATAAAAAAACCTAAGAAATATTGAAAAAAAAAATCTCTGAAAATTTGGCCAAGTTCTCTGCCCCTAAGGATACACAAGCTGAAAGATCGACCGACACTTAGAAATTTTTTAAATATTTTTTTTTCCTCAATATTTCTCGGGTTTTTTTATACCATGTCTTGGTTTGCGACTAGTGCAACAATTTCTTTCCCGAAAAGTTTTTCATCCGTGCTACCATTTTGGAAATACAGAGGGTTTTGTAAAAACAAGAAAAAAATTCAAAAGCTCCTAACTCGGAAACGGTGCATCGTAGGACCATGCTTCTCAGAACCTAAATGGTTTCTATGGAGAAGGTTAATAAGGTGCTGCAAGAAAAATGGCCGAAATCTGATTAAATTTTTTTTTCTGAAAATTTGGCTAAGTCCGCGCCCCTAAGGATACACAAGGTAAAAGATCGTCGTCCGACACTTAGAAAATTATCCGTGTTTTTTTTTTGCAATATTTTCTAGGTTTTTTTTATATCATCTCATGGTTTGGAACTAGAGCAACAATTTCTTTCCTGAAAAGTTTTTCATCCGAGCTACCATTTTGGAAATATAGAGCGGTTTGTAAAAACAAGAAAAAAAAATAAAACCTCCTAACTCAAAAACGGTGCGTCGTAGGGCTATGCTTCTCAGAACCAAAATGGTTTCTATGGTCAAGGTCAACCTGAAACTGCAATAAAATTGTAAAATATAAGAAAAAAAAAATTGAAAAATTTTTTAAGTCCTCGCGCCATAGCGCCCCTAAGGCTACACTCCAACCAAAAAACCGGTGGAATATGATTCAAAATAAGGAGCTGAATGCACCCCGTCAGTTTGAGGAGGGCTGTCCCTTATACCCTGTATAATATCTATACATATAAAATTCAAAGTCCTGACTGACTGACTGACTTATATATCAACGCACAGCCCAAACCACAGGTCCTAGAGACATGAAATTTGGACAGTGTATTCTTTGTGAAGAGCAGGTATCCACTAAGAAAGGGTTTTTCGAAATTCCACCCCTAAGAGGGTGAAATGGGGTGTTGAATTTTCTATGAAACTTTTTATTCTCTGAGTCGATTGACTTGAAAATGTGTCTACATATACTTCAGTTAAAATGATGAGATACGTGTATCACAGTTTTTCCAAAATCATCCCCCAATTCAAAATTCAATGTCCTGACTGGCTGACTGATACATCAACGCACAGCCCAAACCGCTGGTCCTAGAGACATGAAATTTGGAGAATGTACTCTTTATGGAGAGTAGGTATCCACTAAGAAAGGGTTTTTTGAAATTCCACCTCTAAGAGGGTGAAATGGGGTGTTGAATTTTCTGTGAATCTCTCTCGAGGTCGATTGACTTGAAAATGTGTCCACATATACTTCAGTTAAAATGATGAGATACGTGTATCACAGTTTTTCCAAAATCATCCCCCAATTTAAAATTCAATGTCCTGACTGGCTGACTGATACATCAACGCGCAGCCCAAACCGCTGGTCCTAGAGACATCAAATTTGGAGAATGTACTGTTTGTGGAGAGTAGGTATCCACTAAGAAAGGGTTTTTCGAAATTCCACCCCTAAGAGGGTGAAATTCCCTAACTCCACGCGGGCGAAGCCGCGGGCATAAGCTAGTAATGTAAATAAAATAATATACAAGGAGAAATCAATTTAGATAGCGAAACTCCGTAGATACGATGGGTGATAAATGATTTAAAAAAAATGTTTTTTTTTTTGGGGTCAACGAACACTTGTGAATTACGAGTTAAGAAAATCTGTGTTTCTTGTTACCCATCACGTCAGTGAAGTTAAGAAAAATAACAAAAATTTTGACTACCTGTTTTTTGCGGTAGATGATCCGCAAAACACTCATCAAATCATTTTTTTTTGCCTACCACGTCTGTGAGGTATCGTTAGCTCATTTTTTTTGAGCATGTATTAAATGTAATAGAAAGATTATATTTAATAAAATAAAAAAATAAATACCTAATAAACAGAAATTAATTTCTTATAAAGTTTTCTTTTTGTTAAATTGCAGAGAACCCAGGGACTCTCAGCGTACCTCTGCAACATTACTCGCACCTCTTACTGCAGTTAATCCAACCTCAACAGATATCGGAACTACACAAGAACGAAATTATGGGTATGTATCATATAATCACATGGTTTAGCTTCGTACCATCAGTTTAGCCATTTCAGCGCGATTAAAATACGAACAAACAAACATTTACCTTTGCAATGTTACTAAAATAACCCATTTATCTATTTTTTTTAGAGAAACCACCGAAGAGGAGCCATACCTTGTTGAGAGCGATTCTCAAGAAAATTCATACATACCAATACAGGGTCGAAGAATCGTTACTATGATGTACTTCATTCAACAACTACAAAAAATTTCCAGTCATAGCTCTTTATTTAATTGCAATTTAAAAGATATGTCACTGATAGGAGGGAAGGTCACTTATATAAGTACATGTAGGTAGGGGGAGGGGGAGGGGAGGGAAGGGAAGAGAGAGGAGGGTCATAGGAACCCCCGGGGGGGGGGGGGGAATTCGTCGGAATAGCATAGTTTTTTTTTAATGAGTTTTTAAAAGGGAAATATTTATTTTTGAGTTATACTAATACAACTGCTGCTGAGGGCGGAGGGGGAGAGGAGTACCCCGAGGTTACCATTTTTTTTTTTTGTTAAATTGTAACCTTACTTTTTCTGTCCCTATTTTTCAGGGAGGAAAGGGTAGAGGAGTAAGAACCAGTACTTCTGCCTTATCTCCGGCGCTGCGGGAATAGCAGCCCCTTCGCCTTTGCGTAACAAAGTCACAGGCGATCACCTTGCCTGCGCCTTTGCCACGGCAGGCTGGGGCTGCCCTCCCTCCGCGCCTCCGGGCTCTAAAAAATACTCTAGGGGTAGGACATACCAAGACCACGGCGTGTCGGGGTTGACAAAGTCGGTTCTGAATTCAAGTTCGTTGTAAGGCCACATTTACTTTTAAATTACACGCACATTTGAACCAATTCTATAGTGTTTTTCTTTTTAGTTTTTTTTTTTGTAATAGCATTATGTATAGGTACTTTGCTCACTGCACATTTCACATGTACATTATACTCTATGCCAAAATAGTCTGTGGTGTGAATCAAAATAGTCTGTCGTGTGAAATGTCGTCGTTTTCAATACAATGCCATCAATAATTCTACAATTAATATCTCCGAAACTATTCATTTCCGACGGTTGAAATTTGGCAAATCATTTTAATATATTAGTAGGAACCTACAATAAAAATTACAACATCCTAGGTTAATGTACAGATATAAGTGACTAGACAATGCCACTTAGAGAAAAAGAATCACCCAAGCTCGATCATCAAGAAAATAATCCTTGTCGTAAGAGAAGACTGACTTTTGAGGGATCGCCAACAGTTCTTTCTTCTTCAAGGGATGATAATAAAGAAAAATATCTGTCGTACTAAGAGACGCCTAACTTTTGAAGAATCTTCAACAATCCTTTCTACTGCAATAGGTGCTAACAAAGAAAATATGCCCTGTTGTAGCAAACAGCTAAGTTTTGATGAAATGTAACAAATACGTGAGACCGGCAAAGTAATTGTAATGTTTACCTTTGTGAAGTTATAGTAAAATCATTATAATTATGCATATTGTTTTCTTGATTTACACCTACCTACTACCTACCTACTACCTACCTACTACCTACCTACTACCTACCTACTACCTACCTACTACCTACCTACTACCTACCTACTACCTACCTACTACCTACCTACTACCTACCTACTACCTACCTACTACCTACCTACTACCTACCTACTACCTACCTACTACCTACCTACTACCTACCTACTACCTACCTACTACCTACCTACTACCTACCTACTACCTACCTACTACCTACCTACTACCTACCTACTACCTACCTACTACCTACCTACTACCTACCTACTACCTACCTACTACCTACCTACTACCTACCTACTACCTACCTACTACCTACCTACTACCTACCTACTACCTACCTACTACCTACCTACTACCTACCTACTACCTACCTACTACCTACCTACTACCTACCTACTACCTACCTACTACCTACCTACTACCTACCTACTACCTACCTACTACCTACCTACTACCTACCTACCACCTACCTACCACCTACCTACCACCTACCTACCACCTACCTACCACCTACCTACCACCTACCTACCACCTACCTACCACCTACCTACCACCTACCTACCACCTACCTACCACCTACCTACCACCTACCTACCACCTACCTACCACCTTCCTACAACCTTCCTACAACCTACCTACAACCTACCTACCACCTACCTACCACCTACCTACCACCTACCTACCACCTACCTACCACCTACCTACCACCTACCTACCACCTACCTACCACCTACCTACCACCTACCTACCACCTACCTACCACCTACCTACCACCTACCTACCACCTACCTACCACCTACCTACCACCTACCTACCACCTACCTACCACCTACCTACTACCTACCTACCACCTACCTACCACCTACCTACCACCTACCTACCACCTACCTACCACCTAACTACCACCTACCTACCACCTACCTACCACCTACCTACCACCTACCTACCACCTACCTACCACCTACCTACCACCTACCTACCACATACCTACCACCTACCTACTACCTCTTTTTTTTCTGTTTTATCACGTCTGTGAAGTATACATAAAACCCGATTCAAATAAGGCAGTATGGACACTCACGCGGGCGTAGCCGCAGGCAACAGCTAGTTATTATTTTAATTCAAGCCCAAAATATTTTTATCACCCTGTAGGTACCTATTATGAGAATAATGTTTTACTCATTGTAAGTCATATTCAGAGGTCGGATAATCGGATGCATAGGTATTATACCTACAAATACTTGCTTCTTACAAAAGTAAAGAAGCGGCTTCTAAAATACACATACATAAACTCACGCCTTTTTGCTATCGTGGGGGTAGGCAGAAACTATATAATTCCACCTGCTACAATCCTATTAAAAATGTACCTAAAATATTATTTCAAAATCAAACCTTACACACATAAAACGCGCCTTCTGACCGATTTTTGTAAGAGAAATAATTTATTTTTGTCCTGCTCTAAATCTTTAGCTAGGTAAATTTTAATAAAATATGAATACATTTTTTGGGTAAATAATATGATTTGATTCAACAGAACACTAAATTTATCGATCCCGTAATCGCGGGTTTTTTATTAAAAACATTTATTTTGAAAATCCCGCCGCGCCGCGAAGGCCACGCGCTACCGGTAACGTCAGCTGGGCCGTAGGGGCGGAGCTACGCGCTGCGCCCCTTTCCCCTGCTTCACCTCCTCAAATACTGGAAGATTTGCTGTTTACAGCGCCTTAAGGCTGTGTACAGATAATTAATCAGTTCCTACGTAGCGCACTATTTGTCTTGGTAACGAATGTCGTCGCAGGTTCTATTATAAAGTTGCACAGTTGTGTTGCTAGCTTGTAGAAGGCTGGCATTAGATAAAAAAACGGGAACGACTGGCAGTCGTTCACGTTTTTTGCCAACTTGTATGTGATTACTGAAATTCACACGTTTGTGTTGGCTACTAGTTTTTATTGATCAAATTAGGCATTTTTTCAAATTCAGCTGAGAAGCAGCGTCATACACACATAACAATGGTCTCCCAAAATGCACCCCCTCATCACTTCCTAATGTTTCAACTGGGGAGGAGAAATGCCGGTACAAACTCCTAAGCAACACATCTATTTTCTTCTGGTCATATACTGTCATGTGTTTATGCTGGATAATTCTATGTAAAGAATTCCTGAACTACTTGAAACTCTAAAGATTTTCCACGACTCAAACAAGTTCTATTGTCTTTATCCACAGCTTTAGCCAAATCCTAAAATCCTTATGTAACCGTATGTAGCCTATGGATTTTTTTTTCAATCTAAAATAAATATATAACATCTAAATGATAACATCTAAATTCATTCTCCCACCCAATCAGGCAAGGTTTTTCAGAACATTCTCGATACGACTCACCTTTCTTTTCTGACCACTATTTTTACAAACCATAGACCGCCATTGATAGATCATTAAGCAAATGATTCCCGGGGGTAAGCAGTGATCGAAATCTTTACCTACCTAATGGTCTGCTAATAACGCTGAGATTACCCCAAAATTTTCCTTATAGCAACCCCGCAGGTGATTCTAGCCTAATGGGATCCCAACATTATATTGCATTATTTGATGGTTGCCAAATTAAGAGGAATGGTTGTTAGTTACTTTTTTCCTTGAGTTTTTCTTTAGATGTTCATGTACTTCATTTTTAGGGTACCGTAGCTACCGAAAAACGGAACCCTTATAGGATCACTCGCGTGTCTGCCTGTCTGTCCGTCTGTCACAGCAAATACTCCGAAACTACTGGACCGATTGATTTGAAATTTGGTACAAATACTTAAGTCGGTGACCTACAGACGGACGTGTAACATAAATTAATGAATTTTAAACACTTTTGGCGGTAAATTATAACATGAAAAAAAAAGTTTTGCAAACTATATCGTGTTACATATCAAATGAAATGAGCTTATCAAATACTTTTTTTATAATTTTAAGATAAATAGTTTAGAAGTTATTTAAGAAAATAGGCGAAAATTTACCATTCCCCCTTAAAACCGAAACTACAGGGCCGAAAATTTTGAAAAAAATACAAAATATGGTTTTTTGCCTATACCGGAAAACCTATAAGAAATCTATGAACGTACGGAACCCTCTCCACGCGAGTCGAGCTCGCACTGGTCCGGTTTTTGAAACGGAGAAATGCTACTACTCTCAACAATCTCTATCAATCGTAAATAGAAAATGACTTTCAATAGGAAGTCAGTTCCGTACATCTTGGAGTTTTCCATATTTATCGTCACCGCTGATACGAGTTGAATGTCACTTTGTCCATGCACTCTTGAAATCTGTAATCTATCCACAATTTTAAACAGAAAAACCCAATTCAGGAAGTGAACTCTTTTAGGAGTCTTATAAAACTTATCTTTTGACTTTTGTTTAATTAACTATTGTACCTATATTATCCGCCAAGTATTTAGACATTTAATTTAGGTCTCACTCTGTCGACCTTTCAAACAATTTGAACCTACACTTCAAACTAATTACCAGCAAGTACATCCACTTCAAACTCATATATAGCAAGTACATCCACCTACAACCGGAATATCTCAGACACCCTCCTACGCAGTGTATCCTCTCTTGTGTTCATCCCTACGAGTGGGTGAACTAATAAAGGGTTAGCTATCGTAAATTCTTTCATTTCCGTCCCGATGCTGGTTAAAGTTTACGATGAAAGGAGGAAACTTAGTTAAGAAAAGACTGGTAGTAAGTAGATATGTACCTAAGTGATTAGAGTTACTATGTTATTCGATTCGAGTGAACAGGCATCTTCTGGGCACTATCATTCTCTGATAGACCTCATTCATCGCTAATAGTACGTTAATATACGGAATGTTCAAGAGCTACAGGAAGTTGAGAAAAATTGGGGAGGTTTGCTTTCGGCTTTGCTGGCTTGGAGGTCAGAAATTATCCCACCATAACATATTACCAAGATACAAAGAATTCTATATTCGAACCCAGGCCAGGTCTACATGTGTGCCAAGTTATATCCAAATGTGTACTGAACCAGTAAGACGTGATTTAATAGTCAGAATTATTTTCGCATTTATATTTTAATTGTAGATTGACGATGTTAGTTGCTAGAATATAGTGAAATGTTAAATTACCATACAATACCTCTATTTTTAATAAAGAAATCAAACATTGAAATTGAAAGCCAGCTCACTTTACCAAACCCATAAAACCAACATCAAAAAAAGCTAAAACTAAACACCGAACTAAAGCGAGTATCCAAAAAAAGAGAGATAATACGAATAATAGGGTGTTGTAACAAGAATTCGTTCCACGTAGCGCTTAGTAAACTCCCCTTCGTCACTTGCCGTACCTTCGTCACCGGACAAAAACGTTAGCACATTACAGGGCCTTTCACCCTACAACGCCGGCTGAACAAATTCAGTGTTAGTGTTAGCTAAGTCGGGAATCAGCTGCTGAGGTTCGAAAATTTGGTGGGAATATATTTTTTATCGAGAGGATGTTAGGTAATCTGTTTTACTACACAATATTTCGTCCAATTACGTGCATGTGCAGGAAAATGAGTGTTACAATAATTGTTGAAAATCAAGAGGCCTTGGGAAAAACCATTTTTATTCTCGACTTTGACTGCCTCGTTGGTATAGTGGTCGTAAGCGCGACCGCTGAGCATGAGGCCCTGGATTCTATTCCCGGGTCGGGCAAATTATTATTGGGTTTTTCCATCGGGAACTTGTCAGTAGCAGCCACGGAGTCTGAATTTGTGCCCGGTCGATGGGTATAGGCTCGCCCTCTATTACATGGGACTAAAACATTACTGTCTAAAGGTGGGTGTACTATTAGGTGCACATCTGCCGAACCCTTAGAAGATTAGTCTTGAAATTATGTTATGTTATTTTTATCCTCATGTTTCCAAGTTTTATAAATAAAATGGTCATTAGACACTAATATTGCTTATCCAAAATCCATTTTTCCATAGTAAATTACAAATTGACTCAATCATTGTGTTCCAAACATCTAAGGCCAATTAGTGATCAACATAATAATATAAAAAATCTTAGACTGACCGGGACGAAAAAAACCTTATGTGCATTGCATGTAAAAAGAAGTATTAAATAAATACTTCTTTTTACGTGCAAAATCTGAGAAACTAGTTCCATTATAAAAGGGCCAGTGACATTGCAAAAAGACAACTATTTCTTTCCATTTTTTTTTTGTTTTCGGGGTGAAACCTTCAAAAGGCGCCCTTTTTTTGGGGATAAGACTGGGGAGTGTGGGATTTTTACCGCACTAAAACCAGGTGGTCACCATCCGCACATGAGAGGAGGCACCGTTTCCTCTTTAAAGACCTGTCCGGAGCCCCCTCTGTGTAACGCCTGTTAAGGCGCATCCCTGGGGCAACTATGCAGAGGTCTCCCCTGAGCCTCGCTGTGCAAGTGTGCACGGCAGCACGTGACTACTGTGCTGCCGGTCATCTCCGAGGTCACTCGGTGAGCGCACAGAGTCCCCACTCTGAACGCCCGTGACCTCAACGTCCCATCTGCTTTAAGTAATGCAGGCGGGGTTTCGGCGTGTTAAGCGTCGAGGCGGTTGCCTCCCGACGACTTCTTCTCCTACTGGGATCGGCTCTCTCACGGTCCCACTCGGCAGCCTCCTTTTGCACCATCACGGTCTCGCAGAACGAAGTCACCTCCCTCCAGTTGTCAGACTCCGCCAGCATAGCCCCAACTATGACTGGCAAAGACAGGTCTTGCCCGATCTTGGTTACCAAGACCCGTCGTTCGGAGTCCCATGCAGGGCACTCCTCGAGCGTGTGCTGTGTTGAGTCCAGGTTGCCTCCACAATGATGGCAACCTGCTGCGGCCTCTCGCCCAATCTTATTCAGGTACTCGCCGAAGCAACCGTGCCCGGTAAGTCCTGAGTAAGTCTATAGGAGATACGCTCGTCTCTTTTCAGCCAGGCTTCGAAGTGCGGCAGGACGGCTTCGACAACGCGCTTACGCGAATATTGCAGCCGCTCACGCCACTGCTCGAGCGCGTGTCGTCGTTCCTGCCGCCTCAGCCTTGCAATAGCGATTGCTAGTACACTATTACCACTTTGGCGGATGGCACGGATTCGGCTATAAACCCTCGTGTCCATATCTGCCAGGATATCCAGCGGTGGAAAACGAACCAGGAGAGTTGCCGCCTCAAAGGACACAGTACGGTATCCTCGTGCGATACGAATTGGCATTTTTCGCTGCAGGCTGTTGATTTTAGTCCTGCAGCGCCGGACGCCTGACAACCTATTTGACCAAACAGGCGCCCCATAGAGAACCATCGGTCGCACGACCCCCGCGTATAGGCGGCAAACTTCTTCTCGTGGCCCCCCGAGGTTGGGTAGCAGTCTGTGCAACGCACCCACTGCCTTCCCGACTCGGGGAACCAGGCGCTCAAAGTGCTCTTCCAAGCCCCACCGACCGTCCAAGGTTAGGCCGAGATACTTAATGTATCGTCCCACCTGGACTTGCGCATCTCCCACTCTGACTAACGAGCTGGGCACTATTTTTATACCTACTTAGCAAAACATTGAGTAGCCTTTATAATGTTCCCGTCTGAGCCTGTGTGACCCTTAAATCTTAAAGGTTAGGTCGCCTTACCGTCTCGTCGCTGTCTCCAAAGGTCACTGAGGAATTAAAGTCTAGAGGATGCACCGCATCTTGCATCGCTGATTTGATAATGACTGGCAATGTGTAAAGTTTTTTTTATTTTTTATAAACAGGATTGTTTTAAGTAATTAACGTCAATTTACACTTTCGAAAATAAAATCAGGATATCCTTTGATAAGCACAAAACTTGGTCAAATTAATACAGCAGTTTGGATATAAACAAATATTGGAGTTACTCTTGAAACATCAGCTTGATTAAAGGCTCGTTAATTAATTACCTACTATATTTATTAATCATTAATCATAATTAATGTGGATTAATTAGAGTGGGTGGGAAAATTTCCTTCCTACACACAGTTACTTGAACTACATGATTATTCACCAGAAAATTCGAAATTAGGCAGAAAATAGATATTTCTTAATAAATTATAAAATTAAATAAACGTTACAATATTTGTTGTCTTAGCTAATTGAAGACACGGCTGACTGCACTGATACAAACAACATATTATTGAGATGAGGAGTTTCAAATTAAGCGTTGTGGTAACGAATTCTCCTGTTTGCTTACAATTTGGTCTTTGCTTTACGTTAAAGCAATAAAAGACTTCTGCAGTAATATGTAAAGTCGAAAAAATCAAAAAAAAAAAGTCGAAATCTGAAACACGTGACTAGTATTTCTATGTAAATAATCTATGTACAAAATTTCAAAACTGTATCATGAAAAATCACAAAGTTATGAGCTTGTACTGTTACCTGGTTGTCCGCACAAAAACGTGGTCAACACGCGGCGCGGCCGCGCGCGCGCCCTCAGCGTCGTCTTGAGCTCATTGAAAATAATAATTTGGCAGTAGGTACCTAAATGATTGCGATAGGTACTTAGCGTCGCTCGGTATCCAACTTGTAACCTTTTGTAAATATTTTTGGGACAAAATATATCATGGTTTAAAAATTATTGGAATCGATTCAGTTACTGAACAAACTATATTCAGGTTTCGCATTACTTAAAATAATGTTGTATAAACAAGGTTTTAGACTATGCGAGGGACAAAGTTTAGAGGAGTTCAATTCTCGGGCTGCTTCTACTATAGGACCAAAACTAGAGAAAATCAGTTGCTCCACACATTTTATGTTCGACAAAATGTGCAGAACTTTAGAGTAGGCGTTTAACCAAACATCCAGCAGGCCTAGCCAAGTTACAAACGTTTCTTATCGAATCTCTTTCTACAATCGTTGACGCCTCGGCGTAAGCGATTTGAGAAAACGCTAAGTTGGTAGCCAACTTGACACAACTGAGTCGATCGCTCGTTCTCCAACGTCTGTAGAAAAAACCTATACTTTAGTCTATGGTGAGCGTTCCTACCCACGTCAAACTAACGTCAAAGTCACAGTTGTTTACTTTATGCGCGGGCTGAACTTTTGTTTTGAATTGTTAAGAAAGGAATTATTCTTTTAAGTGATGAAAAAAGTAAGCGAAATAAAGAACATGTTCTTCTTATAATTGGTTTATTATAATATCACAGTGCGGAATGTAATTTTAAACGTATTTAAATGAAAGATACCGAAATGAAGTGATAACTTTAATAGAATGGAATCCAGATCTCGAGCAAGCCTAGAACAGTTCGCAGCTTTATTGGAATTCATAGAAAGGTACGAAAATAAATGGTTATTTCGTAAATATCTTCCTGTGTTATTCGAAACTATCATACTCGGGCACTTGAAAGTTTGAAACGTAAACAATGACGTGATACGCGACACAGTGGAATCATTTAGACGCCGATTTTTATCATTAACTCTTGGGTCTCGGCGATCGCTAAGTTGTCGCACAAAAACTTCGACATCATTTCGTTGACGCTTGTCAAAACTGTAACTTGGCTACAATTTATATGGAATGTAGCGATCAACATTGTAGAAACGATCACATTTCATTCTATCATTTTGAATGATGTAAACTTGTCTACGAATTTTCTATTCGTTTGTTTTGACCACGTGACTTAACGTTGCGATGATGTCATTCCCATACATTTGATTCCTTTTCTATTAGCGTTAACAATTGTAGATTGTCAACTTGGCTAAGCCTGCAGTAGAGTCACAGGACAGCCAAAATATATCCTGAAAAAGAAAACAATCATACTAAAAACTAATTTTAAAAGTACTTACTCTTCAATACCACATCAATACTAATTGTCGCAAGATCGAACAAAGAAAGTCGTAGAGCTGCCACTCTGCCGCCAGTACTGACTCATCTATCATCGTCAGTGGGTATGTTTGCAAAGGACAGCATTTACACCGACCAACCCGTTCGTGGCCCGCGCTGGATCACCGATCCGACGTGACTTTTAACCCTTTTTTGAACGATTTATCTTCGGTGGATGTTGTCGGTATCTTGATATTTCTATTTGGTTTCTTTATGGGGTTTTTAGGGATGTAAGTCTTAATTTGGTCCTTATCGTTACTTGTTTAAGTATGGTTTTTGGTAACATGAGTTCTGATTTTATACAGAACTCAGTTATTTCTCAATGCATAAGAATAAGTGATGCTTTTCTTCACCATTTTTTGAGCAGTAATTATGGAATAAATAACACACTTGCCCGGCTTCAAACCACACGTAAGCTGAAGCTGTCACCACTTCCGGGCTACTCTTGCTCATTTATTCCACATTGTATAAGTTTGGTGTTCGTATCTTTAAAGCGAAAACAAAATTATATGTTTTGGTTTTGTTTTGAGGAATAAAGACCTTGAAAACGTGTCATTGCACTTCATATTATTTTTACCATCTTTTGTACCACATTTACTGCAAATAAATAATTTTGACTTTGACTTTGCTGAAAAAAAATGCAACATTATAAAGGGTCCTTTGAAATTCAAGGTAAGAAAAGCAATTTCAAAATTTACTAATATATTTTCCTTTACCTTAAGTTGTTGTTATGTTTTGCTACTCAAAGTTATTATTATATCCGATTGATCTCACCCACAAGTTAACACAAACACACCTAGATATAACAACAACACCAGTATCCACACCGTTTATCTCCCGAACTGCTGGCAGACAATTTATTAGCAGAGATAGCTCATAAATAATAGAGTGCCTAACTTAATATTGTATTAACATTCAACATCTATTAATATTCCTGGATTATGGCGAATTAGTTGCTAGCTCTAACTGGGTTTCGGCTTAGGCTAGATATGGCGGATTCTCTGAATCTAATCTTATGTCATTAATACCAGAATGTTCTTAAATGACGTGACTTTCATAGACTTTGTTCACATCAAACATATCTGTAGCTGGTGCTTCTGAAAATGTAAATTAAACGTCAAACGCTTACTTAGGGGCCGTCTCCACGAGCGAAAGAATCGCGGTGATATTATCGTCGTGCCACGTATTTCTATACACTCTCTTGGCGAAGTCTACACGAGCGAGAGAATCGCGGCGATATTATCATCGTACCACGTATGTCAATACACTCTCTTGGGGCCGTCTACACGAGCGAGAGAATCGCGGCGATATTATCATCGTGCCACGTATTTCTATACACTCTCTTGGCGAAGTCTACACGAGCGAGAGAATCGCGGCGATATTATCATCGTACCACGTATGTCAATACACTCTCTTGGGGCCGTCTACACGAGCGAGAGAATTGCGGCGATATTATCGTCGTGCCACGTATTTCTAAACACTCTCTTGGCGAAGTCTACACGAGCGAGAGAATCGCGGCGATATTAATGTCGTGCCACGTATTTCTATACACTCTCTTGGCGAAGTCTACACGAGCGAGAGAATCGCGGCGATATTATCGTCGTGCCATGTATTTCTATACACTCACAGTGGGCTCAAGTGGGCCCATATTATTGCCCACTCCCTTGCACAGAAGGCCTGTATCCCTGATGTGGGAACGTTTTGGGCTGATTATATAATATCCCGACGCATGCCCGACGAGCTGTGGGCCAAAATAAGCACGATGTGGAGCCCTGACACAGCCAGAAGGCGACGCGGTAGACCTCGCAGGAGATGGCGGGACGAGCTAGACAAAACTAACGACCAGTGGTCCACATTGGCCCTGGATCGAAGAACTTGGAAGTCATGGAGAGAGGCGTTTGCCCAGCAGTGGGATGACGCAGGCTAACAGTATCAGTATATAATATCCAGTCGGCGACGGCTATACGTTTGCTGTGAAAATGGCTTTATACAATGAGCATCCGTAGTAATCACTTAAATAAAATAATTAACCAAACATCAATACCGCTTAAGTTAATAAAACTACATCCATAAACTGTTCCATTAATTGCGTTAATTTATTAACTCGCGAGAAATTTAAATGTCAAAATTCACAAAATCAACATTTCAAAACATTTAAACTGTTCATTTTTGGAAACCCCGTTTAAATATTGAAACGTTTTTTTTAAAACAAAACAAATGATTCTGCTATTACTTCGTACTCTCAGAAGGCTAATTCACGTAATTTTATGACGCGCCGATGAAGTTGTAGTGCAGTTGCAGTTAAGTTCAAGTTTGAGTGATAAACGGTATTCTCGTAATCTTTGAACTGCGCGTAAGCTGCGCGTGAACTGCACGTCAACTGTACGACAACCAAACTCTACCAAACTTACTTATGGTGTGGCCATATGAGAGAAAAAATATTACTCACTAAATAATCGAATAGAATCGATTACATTTCAATGAATATGACGTTATTATAATATTAAAATAATACCCCAGTACAGTTTTAGTGCTTTTTCTTACTATATAAACAAACAATTGTGATTTGATTCACAATCAACCACATATTTTGCTAAAAGTAGGCTGAATGATAGTCTATCATTGCCCCATAAAACCAAACCTGTCAAAATAACAGGAGACCATTGGCGAATGGCACGAAAGTTGAAATTCAAGACTCAGTGCAAATCACAGGTGCAAATAGAAAACTTTAAAAGATTTATTATACTTTGCTGTTAAGCATGTTTTATATTACAATAAACGATTATGAATAAAATGATTTTTAAGGATTTAGTTAAAGAAACGATGAAGTAGCAGTTTAAATTCCTTTCATACAAGTTTCATCCTGATTCTTAAGTAGGTATGACTTCACGCAAACGCGTTTCTGTGCGGCAAATTGAACTGCTGTTGGAATATTTGGAGAGCCACAGGGACCTTGCCCGCGGCAGACTAAGGTCTAGAGAGGGGAGTGCCCTCACATCACGCCTTTGGTCAGAGTTCGCCAACATATGAAATGCCGAGGCAGACGGGGATCAGAGAACTCCCAAAGAGTGGAGCAAGGTCTGTTAGATTCTATCGATATTGTACCTATGTGTATCGGTACATTATACTTGGGCTAATAACTAGATTTGTAATATTTTTAGAATAAAATTCTCAAACCAAGTTGGAAACTCATATTCACTAAAAAGGTAAAAAACATTTAGAATTTCATTGAAAACGACTTGTATTTGACTTGTCTACGTACAATAATCCATTTTAAACACTTACATTTACAAAAAATACAATTTCATGACAACAAAAGTAAATAACGAAGAACTTATGTTGTGCGTAACCGAAACTGCACGTTGATCGAATTGAAACTTCTATGCTGTCATTTTGAGACGTCAAACGAATAGTAGAATACCGATCATGTTGCGTCCCGAAGCACGCACCAAAGACGCGCAACAGTAGAATACCGTTATTGCGCTCGCGTGACGCGAACTTGACGCGAGCGTGTCTGACAGAGGTAGAGAATACGAAAAGCGTTGTTTTGATGGAAACTTAACTGCAACTGCACTGCAACAGCACTTCTTTAGTTACGTGAATTAGCCTACTGACCGCACCAGACGTCACTTGTCATAATTATTGTGACATTCAAAAGAAAACGCAGCAAATTCCTTTACAAACCTCATACTCCACACCCGTCCAAGAAAATTTCTACCTTATCTTTACCTGCATAAGGTTCTCACCAACAGCTTTTGTTAAAATAGCAAAGAATCTTTCAGTAACTACTTACGCAAACGAGATTGCACTCTATTTCGTTACAAGAAAGTCGTAAGTTGAAATTCAGGAAAGGTTCTTCATTTTTAAGTACGGTTCGCTTTTAATTTGTCATATAAAGCGTGATTTATATTTTAAAAGTTGAACGACTACTGCCAACGTGTGAGGCGGTTTACAAGGGACATGTTTTAAATAATTTAAAGTTTATTACGGCTGTTTCTGTAAGCGTTTTTATTTTAAAATATTTGTAGGAAGTGAGTTAATGTGTTATATGCATGGAGTTTACTTGTTTACATGTTTATTCAGTATGTTTGTAAAGGAAATGGAAATGGTAGTATGTGGTTTGTGTAACGTTTAAATTTTAGTCATTTCATTGTCTGCCTCGCTGGTTTTAGGTTCGGTTCCTTGTTCGGGAAAAGTGTTATTGAGGTTTTCATCAGAAACTTCTTAGTAGAGCAGTCCAAAATTTAGTTTTATGCCCGCTTGATCGCAGTAGTATTACGTGGGACTTAACCATAACTGGCGAAAAGTAGGTAAACTATAGGTACATCTATGACTAACTCTGCGGGAATTAAAGGCGTAGTGCTAGGTTTTTTGAACTACGTTCGCTACGTAGGATTTTTAAGTGCACCACCTTTCACAAGCATGTTCGGATAGTTTGTAAATACTACCACTTTTTTTACCATCAACGTCAACCCATTACGATTGCCGACAAATTAAACGATCATTCATCATTCTTTTGCCCTTATCCCAATTTACTTGGTGTCGGCGTAGAATATCTTCTTCTTCCATACTTTTCTGTTACTCCTCATCTCAGCAGTCATCTCGGATTCAAAGAAGACATACAGACAAGAAATTAAAAGAGTATGCTTAGATAGTTAGGTCATGTTGAGAGTGAGAGAAAAGCGACTAACACAAGGTAGTCAAAAGGCAGATGTCTAAAATATGAGCGTTAGATCCTTTAAAAAAAAAACTAAATCCGCTTATATACTTTATTTCTTCAAAAAAATATGGTATGGTTGGATTCAATATTTTTAGAAGCCTTTTCATGGCATAATCTATAAAACACACAATATTCACAAAAAAACACTGCAGCAAAAAAAGCACTTTGAAAACGAGTATTTTCAATATCTATTTTCTCTATTAAAAGCCGACTTTAAGTAAATATCGGAAGCAATTTTCGAGGCAAATAGCGTCCGTTGCAGAATTGCATTAGCGACTGCAAATATAAGCGGCGTAGATACTACACCCTGTGCAGTGTAGATAGAACAGCCTGTTTACTGTAGATAGAGCATGCTGTATAATATGTGGTAAAAAGCGAACATTTATACAGAGGAGGTGAAGGGCTAAGGGTGGGAACACAGTGATGGGTTAGTAATTAACTATATTCTTACACTGAACGTACACTGCAAGTTAATGTTTTGCGGATGAAAAAGTCTAAAAAGTGAAGGCTCTTTGAATTTTGAAGAGAGAAGACAATAGATAAATCATCCCCTTTTTCATGGGAGTAGAAAACAACAAAACGTTACCTGCTACGATCCTTACATGCTCCTTTTGCTTCGTCAACGTTTATGCGTCTAGTCCTACAAGCACGCTGGTAGCGAGTACTAAGCACCAATCTTGTTTATAAACCGCTTACCGCTCTCGCTTCCGCCTCCGCTCATCACCCACCTCCCTAACCAAAAGCAGCCGCGTCGATCTCATAAGAAACACAAGTACTAACGTTCAACTTAATGGTTGCGTTCAGTTCGACGGTTTGTACCGTCTACTGCCGACTACCCAGCGTAGAGCGTAATACGCTTCTTTACATCCCTCCTCTGACTTTTTGTACCAAGTGTGTAATGTACTTACTTCCTTTGTAAGCCTTAACGCTTGACAAGCTTGTATTTTAAATTGGTTTGTATTTTCGGCATGTGTCTTCTTATTCGATTTAAGAACTATAAATGTATACTCTATTCTCAGTAAAGTGTATTCCAACTTGCTAGTTTGGGGTCAATAGAAATTATTAGATGTTTTTAAAGAGTATTAAACACGTTACGAGTAGTTTCAAATCATAACTTTTTCTTGAACACATTGAAAATTTACTGAACAAATCATCATGTCGCTTATATGTTTTATGTCAAAGCTGCTTGAATAAGCTAGTAATTAGATAAAACCTACTAGAATAATGCCCAGCATTCAGATGTGACATTTTAAAGGTCTGCAACAGATTCTGGCCATGTCATGTTTGAACATAACTTTATTAATATTTTTTGCGATAAATCTATTAGAAGTCATAGTTCTGGGAACAAAAATTTTAATAACTTATCAACAAGTATAAAAATAAATTAGAAGTATTTAAATTCAGTTCAGATCACAGGCCTCTACGAGCAATAATAGTATTCGACATAAAGATTCACCGGAAAAAATTCACACGATACTTTGAAACTTATAGATCATAGACTAACTTTAGGTACAGAAAAAAGAGATTTATGATATATATTAAAAGACAAGAAATTTTGGTTTCTTATGCTACGTTTAACACGTAGCATAAATGAATTGAATTGAAAGGTGCCAAACTAAAGTGGGACTGGGCAGACCATGTCTGCCGGATGCTGTGGGCTCGCATATCGCAAAGCTGGAGCCCTGAGACAGCTAGACGAGGTCGCGGCAAACCGAGGAGAACATAGCAGGACGCCTTGGATGGCTTCCTCGTTAATTGGCGAGAAGAGGCGCAACATCGAGAAAAGTGGAAGAAATGGGGGTAGGAATTTGCCCAGGAGTGGGTCAGTCAAGGTTAACAAAAAAAAGTCTTTATCGTCCTTCGTGGTAAGGACACTAACCTCTCTGCCACGAGTTACACGCTCATATGATGGGTGTGTTGCGTCAGCGACTCATCATCTTCCTGCCCTTGTCCCATTCTACTTTTACGGCGCAAGACATTTTCTTCTTCCAATCTCCCGTGTCAGACGTCACGACATTATGTACTCTTTCTCTTATTTCTATGTAGAAACAGAGCAACATCCAATGATGTTGCCATTCTAGTATTATAAAATTGAGAAGATTTTCTACTTGTAAACTACGACATAAACGACGACATAAAGTTGGTGCTTCAGGCTTAAAACTTAATTATAATCTCCTGTACGAAGTAGTTTCGACACGAGTAGCCTTCTAATTACTGCCACGTGTCTATGTAACTGAACACCCAAACGTGTTCCTTCTATTTGTTATTTGTTTGCAACACTGACTTGCCCCGGATTTTTGTACTATGGAACTATGTGAAGGGACTGAATTTATTTAAACAAGTTTTTATTCCTAGAATTTGAAGATCAATGTTTGTAGAGTTGTTCAGGACAAACTCATGTCATGAGAAATTATTATGTGAGTATTGGTAACCGCTCTTATATCATACTACCATAATTTTGTATTATTTATACGTTGATCGAGCAGAAATTTATAAGTCTAACCTGATGACAAATTAAATTCAACTTACTGTATAGGGAGCTAATTAAAGGACATAATATACATATGTATGTGCCATTAGACAAAGTTCATCGGATAGCTGTAGCATTATGACAATCACCTTCCTCGCCTTTTGCCAACAGTAGGAACTGTTGTATTCTACTTCAACGGGATGCTGCTGTATGGAGTTTGTCTGTTTGAGTACCACAACCTAGCTACTGGGTTCTATCCAAAATACCTCTTGGATAGTTTGTACGAAGACGTATGATTGTATATAGAATAGCTGACTGGTTGTCAGACTCGTGAAAATAAATATTATGATCATGCAAAACTATACACAGCAATAAAATAAAACCCGTATACTAGTTTCCAGAAACATGAATAACAGAACAGCATCAATAGTGGCATAGATTTACGACATCAACCCCCGCTTGCCAGTGCGGGTACATTTTTACCCGCAGAACAATTTGACGCGAAAGCATTCGTCAGCGATGGATGACAAAAATGTGCGACGCGACGGTACTAAAGAACCGCTAGATACGAGAGGGTTTGACGCTTTGTGGTGTAGTGTTGCCAGAATTTGAAATAATAGGAAATACGTATTTTTAAAGTCGGTTAAAATGAAGTTCGGATTGCTGAAATTGCACAATTATTGAAATTCTTCAAGAATTCTGAATAGTCGGCCCTGTAGCTGCCTATTTAGCTGATGAGCTTGTATTTTAACATTGCATAAAGCTGTTCATTCCTTTACTTTAAAAAAAAGTTGTCCCACACTAGGAATCTCGACTAAATTGTGGGTGCGTTTACAAACATTTGGAAATCGAACCCGCGACACGCACCACAGCTGTCAATTGCTCAGCCACTGGACCAACCGTGCCGTTACCGAGACCAGTCGATAATCGTTATAGAGAGATAATACCTTAAGGCTTTATATGAAAGCAGGCCGTTGAGAATATCTTGCAGCAGCCGCAGAATTATCGTCATTCTACGCCCATATCCCAATTTACTTGGTTTCTGCGCAGATTTGTTTCTTTTTCCATAATTCTGAAGTAGTTGAAATCTCAGTAGTCACTATCGTTCATATACTGGAGTTCGGAATCGTGGTTCATAAAATTTCACCGACTCTGGAGTTTTAGACCTTTTTTCCAATTTCATCCCAAATATATTCTTTGGTCTAGCAACACCGAAACCTGACTCAGCATAAGCTATGACTGAGTGTATCTTATTGATTCGAGATGAGATGTCGATACAGCCACGCGATATCTTATGTAAGCTATATGTTGATCATGTATGCTTACATGGCTGTCTACTTTATTGTGATGTGGTTGCTGTTTTTAGAGTTAAGAGAGTGACTTGCAACATGCTGATATGAAGTGAACATGTAAGGCACTGTTTAATTATTACATCCTAAAATACGTTTGCACTACAGAAACATAGAACTAGAGCAAAAGCTGAAGCCTTCGTTTCAAGTAAATTATTCAGTACAATATTCTTGTCTATTTGATTTAGGCGTACCTTTATATTGCATCTTCGCCATATTTTTAATGTTACAGAAAAGTTACGTGATTGTGTTATTTATCTATAAAAAATGTCACACTTCCATTTTCAGCAGCTGCCTAAGGCAAAATATTCGAGTTGCAGAGACGTGGGACTATAAAACGTTATACTGTCATTTCTACCAAAAATTCAAGCATATAAAACAATGGGGAACTTAAAAATAGCGCAGAAAATGGTACAACAACAAAGAAACAGGTTAAAAAGGCGTAAAGAAAAACGTCTCGAAAAATACTACAACAAGCTTAATTCCCACGCCACTCTTCAAGAAAATCTTATGAATTCGACGTAATAAAGATGGAAATGTGTAAATTTTTTTGCTTGACAGTGTACTGCCGGTTCAGTCGGAAGGAAACTTCACAAATGGCGTGCATTGCGACTCTGTTTACACTATCTGTCAAAATAATTGTGCACGCTCTCGCGTGGCTATGACGGAGACATGTTTGTGCACCATATTGGAGCGTATTTTTATTTGTGAACAAAAATATTGCTATTTCTGAAAAGCGTAGCTCCAGGTAATACTTATCGAGTGTTGGCTTTGAGTGGGTGATATGCCTAATCTTTGGAGGCTGTTTAGCATTATAGGATTTTCATATTTTTTGGAGAAAACTGGGTAGTTCCTGTTTGGCTGATAATATAATGGTGATGTTACTATTAAAAGCATTTATCTCGATCTCTGTAATAATTTCTTACTTAGATTAAATGCCTTTGAGCATTTCAATCATCCACATTACGGACTAATTTGCCTTCAAGACTTCTTTGTCCGAGGGGAAATCTAGCAGTATACATCAAACAGTCAAAGAGATAAACGGAATAATATCCAAAATCCATTTGGAATTTGTCACTTATATAACTTTTAATGGAGAGTCCGTTCTACCCTCGTCAGGGTGAGCTCTGTCGCTATTGTTTTAGCCAAATGTCAATATCTAAGATAATCTTCAATTTGGCATAAAGTCTGCCTGCCAACAGTCACGGTGACAGATATTATTAATTTTGTGCTAATATTTGTGCCACATTGTGTACTATTATTTAGTTCAGGGTTTTTGTTAGAAGTAACATTGTCAAATAACGTTGTCACTTTGTCAGTGATATTTTTAATCAAGTCGGGGAGGATAAAGCGAGGTTTTTTATTTGTTACTCAGAATTAATATAGGTACGCATTGGATTAATTTAATATAATGTAAACGTCGTGAATTCTGTTTGTCTGTCTGTGAGCAAATATACAAATTCTTTTTCATGTTTAAAAGTAACCTCATACGATGTAAAGTTAAATAAACTGAACTTAAAATCATGCACATGCGTTTCCTTGCCCTTAGGGTTAGACAGAGCCGCAGAGGTAACCCACATATAAAACACATTTTATCAGTAAAGCGTAGGTTATAAAAACTACAAAAAAATGGAAATAAGTACTCAAATTAAACATCCAGAAACTTGCCACCGCCAACGACTGAAATATCTCTGCAAAAACTTTTTATTTTATTTTAATGCACAATGTACACTACCAATTTATACGCTAAGCTTGAACTAGTGAGTACATTACCTTGTTAGGGCGCAGCAAGATAACTTAAAAACTAATATTGCAGAGTAATTTATACTTACTTCATCAATCTACACTAACTATTCAAAATCTGAACCTACAATGTCTTCAGTCGATAAATACCGACTGTCCCTCTCAGTTCACCTTCTAGAGCAAGTGATAGGCTAGCCGTGGTGTCTTTCAGCATATAGCGCTGTAATGTCCTGGAGACGCGGCGACGGCAAAGCGCTTAAAGCGGCATTTAGCGCAGATTGTGCTGAGCTGTATACTCGGGGTAAGGTAGGGCGTACAGATGCGACGGTAATTGGTTTCGAAGTCCTTTAGATTATGTTTGGTATGGTGTATCTTTGTTTGAAAAGATTTTTTTTTCAAACTTAGATGGGACTGCCTTGTTGGTGTAGTGGTCACAACCGCTACTGCTGAGCATAAGGGATTAGGTTGGATCGGGCAGAGTGTTATTGGATTTTTCTATCACGAATTTATCAGCAGTAACTAGGAGTCTGGACCTATGCCCGGACGATGGCAATAGGCTCCTTCTATTAAATGGGAGTTAAACATGACTGGTGGAATGTTGGATAACCCTTAGGGTATCACAGGCGTGATGTTATGGTTCCGTTAAAAAAAAAGTTATCTCTCAAGTTTTCCCAAAACCCCAACTTACCAAATCATCGTCATTGTCTGCCTAGTTTTTCCCATTCGTGTTGTGGTTGGCTTTCAGTCTTTCTGAATACCAGTATTGTATGTGAACCGACTGCATATTTGACCAACTATTCAAATGTTTAGAGTAAATAACAAAGCGGCATCGCGTTCAAAGTGTAGTATTCTGCCATAATTGATTGACTGTTTGAGCTGGAATAATTTCATGAATAAAATTATACCGGAGCGATTGACCGACCGGCGTTATAGGATTTATTCAGGCATAAATATTTATATATCTAGTCTTTATTCGAATTACAAAATAGCTAACATACTGTGTCTATTTTGTGATGCCCAGAGAGATACAGAAAATATTTTTTTAGGGTCACGTTTAATGTTAGTAAGGATTTTGTATTTTTAATAAATAAACTAAAGTAGGTATTATGACGTATACGTTGTGGTCTTAACACAGAATTGGTTCGTAGAATGTTCGATTCGCAACAGTCAAGTTGTTCTTGCAAATTTTGCGAATTGGACTTCTTTTTTCAACTTGGCGTTTTGCGTATCGTATAGACTAGACAATAGACGCAAACGTAGTGTGCAGTATATGAACATCAGTTTACTTACATGCTGGAAACAATAATGCCTTCATGAGAGTATATTCACGTCTACTGTGCCCTAGGTGTGGAGTTCAACTCACGACCTCTCACTGGTCAATCAGACATGATGAATTGTCTACTAAAGTCAACAACTCTTTCGCTTTCTGCGTTGAAAGGTAAAAGACCATCCTAATTAAAAATCCAATAAAAATCTAGTCGTAAACGTGCGCCACATCTTACGCACAGAGTGTATTAAAATAATATCAGCGTTATATTGCGGCGCTGCAGTTCGCCCATATTGATACATTATAATCTGTTTTTGATTAGCTTTCTGACCGTTACGAGGACGTTTACCATCATTGGAGCATCAGAGGCAATAAGAACATACTAACATTGCATCAATAGTTATTGAACTCACTACTCATTACTATGTTAATAATAGCAGATGTATGTCAAAGAGGAGTAATTGGTTTTTAGTTTTCCAATAATTACATCATTCAGTCGTTGATTTAGACGAAAAGACGAACGATCGCAGTCCTAAAGCGGATATCAGGAACGAAGCTCCCCTTTTTGGTCATTTATGTCTTAAATCTTATACTCGAACTGAAATGTCAGAACACAAAATTAATCAAAAACTCAGCTCAAAAATTACCTAATCGCCTAAGGAATCTCACAATGGTAAAAGAAAGGAGCAGATGAACATACAGTCCTACGTAATTTTATCAGTTTCGTCTGAATGTGAAATAACTTAATTAGCTTTACAATAACCTCAATATGCAACCGCTTACTCAAACGTAGAAATCTAAAACCAAACATTCAATACTTATCTATTATTTAAATACGAATCGAAAAAACACAAAGAGAAGTGTGAGTGGGAAGTGTCGGAGCGATAGAGACCAAGCTCTAGGGAGTTTAATTAATAATTGAAAGGTGAAAAATGTGAAATATCCCCAGCTCCGATAGAAATAAAAATATAAGGAGGCCTTTACAGTGTAAGTTTATATTTATTATATGGAATAATCAATCAATCAATCATTTATTTTGTTAAACATAGGTATGGTTACAGATAGTATATTGTCTAAAATATGTTCAATATATAATAACAGTTGGATTTTATCGTGAAAGAGTTGTAAACGTAAATCTGTTGTCTAACGTTTCGACTGTAAACTTCAAAAACTAACAGGTGCTTGGAACTGAAAAAGAATGTAAAAATCTTCTTCCTTTATAATATCATCACTTTGTTGATAGTTTTGAGGATTCTAAACTGAGAATCAATCACTTATTTCCCTGACTTCTTTTCCTTCTTTGCCTCCACCTCCACGTCCAAATGAACATTGATCAGTCGATCTAACTCCTCAACAAAGGCCAGCAACGTCTTGGTGTTACTGACAATTTTGCAGAGTCAAAAGGCTAAAGCTTTACGACTTTAAAATGGTGGATAGCACTACTACCCTATCTATTTACGACATACCGCAATTGCAAATCCAACTGCCAAACACACAGATTATAAAATCCACTTTAAAGCTTATTGGTAAGATCGTCATTTACCGGTTTATGTGACATGAAAACATTGATTTCCTTTAAAATAGCTTTTATTTACCAAACAGAAACCACTTCCGCTTTTCCTGACTAAAAAATCACTGGAATCTTACCGCATTTCTTCCCCTCAACCAAAACCACTCTAAGCAAAGTTGTACATGTAACGAAGTTATGTGAACTCTTCCTTACGCGAGCTAATTTCAAATAGTCACGTCTTGGCGCAGGTGGGACTGGGGATCGAATCCGCGTCTATGGATAGAGCGGCTGTCAACCGCGCGTGTGTCTCGCTGATATGTTATGGTTTATGGTACGATTTGTATTTGTGTTACATTGATTGTACGATATTATTGTGATTTTCAGAATCAATTATGTAGGTCGTAGGGTATCAAAGTTTTATTCACAATTTCCGAATGTGGAAGGTACTGTTTACCTACATAGCAAATTGAATGTAAATTATCTATCAGACACGGTAACTATCACTCAAGAGCTGTAGACATATGCCACAAAGGTGGCTTTTGATCTTAGAAACTTTGTTCGAACCAGTACGGACAAACTGCAGACTTGGCTTCTGACGCTGGACTTTGACAGGTGATGTAGGTTGGTGCTGAAGTATCTGTTAGTCCGGTGACCGCCGCCGCTAACCGTAACGGTTTGAATACAGCTTTACACGTGGCTGCCAAATAGAGAACGTTTAATATGAAAGACATAAGCCAATCTGCCACTACCGTCACTCACGTCGCAAAATGTTACATATTTTAACAGCAGGTAAGTAATATCAGATCTCACTGGAACTGATATTTACGAGTTAATTCAAGGCTTTGCTCACGAACTTAAGTTCAGCTTACAGATTTATGTGGAGCACAAATTAATAATTTATAACTTTGTTACCTATTCGTGTATTAGACAGTAATTACATTACTTTGAACATGCGTATCGTCTTACTGGGTATTATAATTTAAGCCTCTCTGTAATGATTTTGTGTTGTTATTTAGGTATTATAGACTCTAGAGTAAAAGCCTTAACTACTAAAACTCCAAGGAAACAAAGTAAAATTTTGAAACTGTCGTATATTACTGGCGATAAGTATATGTCGGATCCGGTCAATAGTGCGGACATAAAATGAATTGGAAAGCGCGCCAGTGGTGCCATCAAGCGACTTACTTACAAGTCTACAGACAACACTGCGTGCTTGTACAGGCCCTGATGTCCAGCTCGAGGAGAGAACAACATTCAGTGTCGGATCGTGGCGGAGTTGAGATGTCTTGGAACTGTACCCGATTCATTGTGTCCCGTGTTGTTGTGTTGAGTTGTAATCTCAAGTGATTTGTTAGTTTGCTAGAAACAGTGTATCGCACCTAGTGTGTTTTCATAGCACGAAACCCATGGTCCGCCCACATGATGTACGAGCCTAACGGAGTAAATCCTGACATATCCAACATATAATTATATTTATAAAACAGACAGCTTTTTAAAACATTCTTGCCATGATTGCCTCGTTGCTCTAGTGGTCTCAAGCGCCACTGCTGGGCATGAGATCCTTGGTTTGATTTCAATGTCGAGTAGTGTTATTGGGTTTTTTCCTTCTGAAAATTGTTAGTAGCAGCCTGAGGTCATTCATGACGTCAACCGATGGTCTCAAGCTCTCCCTCTTCTACATGGGACTTGAAAATGACTGGTATACTTTATACATTTTCAATAACAGGCACTGATTTTATGTTGTGTCTTTTTCTAAAGATGGCGTTTCAATGCTCTCATGACATAAATAAATAAGAAGACTACTGAAAACAAACCATTTCAGAGAACTTGTCCATGTTCTAGCTCGCTATATCTCTTGTGTCGCGGCGGGTGAATCTACGGGATAACTTGGGTATTCAGCTGTTCCGACTACTGGAGAGCGTTTAAAGGGATTGAGAGAACATTTGATAACTAAAGATTCGAGAACATACTAGAACTGTTTGAAATTACGAATAAAGATGTGAATGACGTGATTGTCAGCAATATGCACCCTGTAAGGGACAGCCCTCCACAAACTGACAGGGTGCATTCAGCTCCTTATTTTGAATCATATTCCACCGGTTTTTTTGCTAAATAATAACGATGATACGGTTGCGCTACAATCAAAACAGTGCTTTTTTTAATCTCATGTCTCACCGACTTTATAGACACGAGACTTTTCTTCAAGCTAAAAAACATATTAACAATGTAGTGTTTCTCAACCACCAATAAAATCTCCGACGTTTACATCCAATCCGATACCTCCTCCCTCGTACCCGACACCCCGGACTACAGTAAGTCCACAAAATTATTTGCGCACTAAAGCGGTGTATGAATTTATAAGCGACGCCCGGAATCCTAAAATTCAACTAAACCGGGAAACTTTCGTCCCTCCTGACCTTCAAGAAACTTGCTTCTGATGTAGGTACCTACATACCTACTTCAAATTTACAACCCTCCTCCCGCTATGCTTGTTAATATTCTTCAACTATTGTGCCTTTTGTTTTCGGGAATTTTTAAATTATTTGGTTTTGTTTTAACTGGCGCATATTACATCGTTTGAACACAAACAATGTAATAATTTCGCCCGGTATTTGGAAAATCTATACTTATAAATTCAAAGTCCTAACTAACTGACTGGCTGACTGACTTATATCAACGCACAGCCCAAACCGCTGGTCCTAGAGACATGAAATTTGAACAGTGTATTCTTTGTGACGAGTAGGTATCCACTAAGAAAGGGTTTTTAGAAATTGAAAATGTCCTGACTGGCTGCCTGATATATCAACGCACAGGCCAAACCGCTGATCCTAGAGACTTGAAATTTGGGCAGTGTACTCTTTGTGAAGAGTAGATATCCATTAAGAAAGGGTTTTTCGAAATTCTACCCCTAAGAGAGTGAAATGGGGTGTTGTTGTTTTCTGTGAAACTTTTTACTCTCTGAGTTGATTGACTTGAAAATTTGTGTACATACTCTTCAGTTAAAATTATGAGATACGTGTATCACAGTTTTTCCAAAATCATCCCCCAATTTAAGATTCAATGTCCTGACTAGCTGACTGATATATCATCGCACAGCCCAAACCGCTGGTCCTAGAGACATGAAATTTGGAGGGTGTTTTCTTTATGAAGATTAGGTATCCGCTAAAAAAGGGTTTTTCGGATTCCACCCCTAAGAGGGCAAAATGGGGTGTTGAATTTTCTGTGTAACTTAATATTTGCTGGGTCGATTGACTCGAAAATTGGTGTTCACAGTAATATATGTATATATTGTATATACTATACATACATATATAAATTAGTTAACAAATTGTCAGGCTACAGCTAATCGCATCACTTGACTGGGGGTGTCCTGGAACACATTACAGGAACTTGAGAAAGCTACTGATGGCGCCAAACACCAATAGCCAAATTTTGTATCGACTCGATTCTGATAACCGACGCGATAAACGAACTGTATGTGTGTTATGTGAACATAATATTCAAATTGATGTATCTTCGTCCAATGTAGTCTAGACATTGAGCAAACATCAATTAAAGGCATCGTGAAAAATGAAAATCGGAGTATCAAAGAAAATTAAAATGTTTACCAGAAAATTTGGCGATAAGCCCTGTGGAGCTAGGCTGATGAAGATTTCAAGGACCATATTTTTACATTAACGGTACCATCATTTCTAGATACCTAGATACAAAATTCTTTATTATGTACACTATACAATTTCCAGGTTTTATTACAATGTAGAACTTATGCATAGGGTGACAAAATGGGCGGTTTTATCGTTAATAGCATTTCTAGTTTTATTTAGTTTACAGCAGTTTGCATTCATAGTCCTGAGCATTATTTTATACAAAAAATCCTAAAAATAGGGTTTTCGTTTCTTCCAATCGCATTCACATTCTATGCTCCATTAAATATCACGGTCTAAAGCCTTTCTCCTCAAACTGAAGTATAATCTCCATGATTAGCAGTCACTGTTCGTGCGCCGTTTGACAAAAGACTCAATTTCAACTTCGATTATTATCTCTATGCTGTTTCTGGCATCCAATCAAACTGTAGTACGGAAGAGATGTGTTTTCATTTATTATGGTATATAGAGGAGCTTTGAACAGGTTCGACTGACAGGCAGGATAGGTAAATAAAGACTTCAAGGAGAGCTACAGTAATAAGGATGTCTACCTATCTTTGATAACTGATTAATCTTTTAACTATAGTATGAACCCTTAAGGCTCAAGGTCCAAGGCGACAATCGCCGTTTCAGACTGCAGCGACACGAATAGCTGCGCGCCCTGTTCCCATTTTCATGCCGGTTTGCTGGTGGAGTTTGCTGCTAACTTCGATTTTTACCTTTATTGAATTGCTTTTTACATGGGAAATATAGAATATTGCTTTTTTGCGGCGTTTGCGATAAATATCAGTTTCATAGCTATTATTTTCAATATCGATAGTAAATGTATTATATTTTAGTTAGTTTTATGTTTCATATAAAAACTCGCAAGCTTTGTACTATTTTAGACTCTAGACAGTTAGTAATTATTTTCGAATAGAAACCGAATTAAATTGGAGTAACTAAATAATTGATTTACTTTTGAGAAATCTAATTTAGTATCCGAAAACAGTAACGAACTTGAGCGCGAGTAGCTACCTACTTCCACTAAGCCAATCACAACTTAATCCGAAACAAGAACACCAATTTCCCGAATATTTTAGTTACATAGGGTGACCCCATTCTTACCCGAAAAAACTGTAAGCGCTTCGATTTCATTATGCATAGCCCAGCCAATTGTCCAAGTTGGATAATAAAAGTGGGAATAGTGACCCATGAACGGAATATTATCATGTTATTGTAAACAAAACCACGGGTTCCCTTTCTGTCGTTACTGGTTGAATAACGAGGCAAGTTTTATTAAAAAATCCCGGTATTATCCCGTTGGGGCTGAAAGTTAGGTTGTAGAGGCTATACGCAACACCTGATTACGATTGGGCTAAGGCGAGGTCATTAATTATGTAAATTGTAATTAGATTATTAATTTCAGCCAAGACTGAAGTGAAATTACTGCTTAATCTTCATCATTTGCAAGATTATTTAGGAAATATTAATAACATTTTTAGTGTCTATGATATCTTTGAATATGCCATAGGTATCTTATATTGTAGACCAACAAATATTGTGAAAAACATGTTACTTTAACATATATAAGTATTACGGTGAAAAACCAAAGCTCGATCACTGAAAACCGTTAAAATAAGGGGAAAAAATAAATAAAAAGTACGGTATCCAAATCCAGTTCAAAAAAGTTTCAAACAATTAATGAATCCCGAATACCCGACATTCCAAATAAAGCAAGTAAAACACCATAATGAGGGGTGAGGGTACATTGATCCCCCGTATCTTGCAGAAGCTTACGCAATACAGGTACGGCACAAAGGATGGGGGCAGTCTTTGACTCTACAAAGACATAATTACTTTGTGAAGAATTGTCTCGGCACGCCTTCAAATGACAGAATCGCTGCGATAATTCCCGAAATTCTTGGGAATTTTGACGTAACCTGAGGTCCCGATTTTTGAGTCGATTTTATACGTTGCGAGCTTGCTTTTTAAGACTTTTGTGATTTATGTTTTAGGGTCGTGTGAAGGATTAAAGTGTCTGCTCGTTTTTGGCTGACTAAAGTTTTCTTACGAATTTTTACTTCAGTTTAATAGCAGTAAAGAATTACGCCGACTATTTTTTTTTTTGTTTCTGCTTCTTAGTGAGTGAACTGTAATATTTAAACTGCACAATAATTTCTGGTAGTTCTACAAACGATGCTTCGCACAAACAAGTAATCTGATTATAGCTTTAGTCATCTGAATCCCGATTTCTGAGAACTAGAAAACTAAAGCTTGTATTAATTTGCTATCAAATCCCACGCCATGTGATCATTTGACCAAAATACACTTGAACACTAAATTTATCCGGCTCGAAGTACCGGTGTTTGTTAGTTGTGGAAAAGAGTGGACTTCATTTAAACAGGCAACGGTATATTGCCGTTTGTTTAACAATATGACATTTATACCCGGACAAAAAAGTGATAGTAAAAAAATTAAAAAAGTCTTTTTTTTTTTATGTGGCGGTGATGTCTGACGAACCGATTGTTCAGCCATGCATCATATTTTCTGTTCACATTGTCAGAACTGACCCTCAAAATAACTTATGGGCATGTAGGGACACAGTAGCCAATATATCGCCACACAAGATAAATGACCACCATAATTAATTATAAAATGTGTCTCAAATTAATAACGCAGGTCGGGCGGGTCGTGACATAATGACTTCATTTATTGCCCCGCTTTACCTGCCAGTATTTATGGTGTATCTCATGGTGATCAGATTGATGGCAGTAATGGCGTGAGAATAGCATTATGTTTTGAAGACTAATTGATGCTGTGTCAAACGGCTCTGATTTATTGCAAAGGCTTGCCAAGGTACATATTTAATAACAGTCGCACTGAGTGATGTCATTTTAAATTAAATTATTGGATCGGTTTCGGAAAAAAGAATAAACACTTCAATTTTGTTGACAAGATTATGCTGATCAAATAAAGATACCTCATGTGATTGATTATTTTTTAAGTATCGAGTTTGAGTTCCAGGGCAAGAACATACACACACAACACTCAATTAAAAATCTTGAAAAAATAGACAATTTTAAAACCTAATCTCTAAAATGAACAATCGATCATCCAGTTGGATATAGAAACCTTCGTCAAATCGCCACCCCCTGAGAAATAGGGGCATCCAGCATTAATTCAAGTTATAATGGATACAGTGCCATCCGCCCCTCCGTGGGGACAACCTTTGTCAGCGCCATCGATGTGGGTTATTATTTGAATTTTATAACACTAGTGTGGAAAACTCTTTATTTGTTATGTGTAGCTTCATGAAATTGGTTTTGGTTAGTTTTTGTATCCATGTAGGATGGCGAAGTTTTATTTGACATATTTAATGATGTTTGTTTGTATTTACATATATTATGTTTAAGTTTTATTGTGATTAGTCGTAAGTTGTTAAAGGTAGTCAGTGGCCCGAAAGTCTGACAACCAGTCTTACCAAGGGGTATGTATAATACTTGTATTCAGGTGCCTCCAGTTAGACTGGAAGCCGACCCCAACGTAATTGGGAAAAGGCTAGGCAGATGATGATGATGTTATAAGTTTTATGATTATTGTAAAATGAGTGCCCTGCATTACTGGAACCCTCTTCCCCTCTTCTTCTTTTTGAAAGGGGTCAAAGGGTCAATGTCAGGAGTCAAAGGGAGGAAAGCTAGGATTATTTGCAGTACAGGAAAGATTTAGAATTATTTTCAACTGGAATAGAATATGATCAGCAAAAAACACAGTGAAAACTTTTTGTTGTTTATTAGATATCTCCTATATTTTCAGACTTTGTGATAATACTAAAGTAAGATTTATGAGCTGTCTGCGCCAGTATAGAGTTGACAATGTAACAAGACTGGTGAATTTGCGATAAAATAGTAACAAAACCTGCCTCGTTTCTGAAACAAACAAAATAGAATATATTATTGATTTTCAACTTTTCGTCCCGTTGCTATGTGATACCACTTCCCATTTCATTCCACTTAACGACTTACAAAACGAAATACAATAAATTATTGTAACCTTACCTCAATTTGCAGATTAGCTTGTGAAAAATGTACCATTGGTAAAGACTTCCGCATTTTTTGGTTGTCCATTGTAGATTTTTGATTTACTATCATCAGTGGGCCAAAAGTCCATTTAAGCCTCTATCCTCAACAATGCTGCTGTAAGGAAAAGGTGCTGATCTGTGGCAAAAGACAAAAAAGAGCATCTAGCAATGCTCATTTTTCCGTATTTCTTCATTTATACGCCTTTTACTTTAAGCGGATGAACAACGGCGATCTGTACCCACATTTGCTAGAAGCACTTAATCACTTCGTTCCGCCACTGCTTAAGAGTTAATCCATAATCCATAGAGTGCGAGGTGGACTCTTTCAACAACAATCAACCGTAAACACAACTCAATCAGTGAACATTTTTAAAGGCCGCTACACAACAGCCAATCAGAGCACATTTTTAAAGGCCAGTCCACAACAGTCAATCGAATGCTTCCTAAATCACAAATGTGCGTGTATGTTTATTTATCTGGTTCAAATCGTGGATGATCGAAACGGGGGAGATTCCAGATTCCAGTGAGTGAAACTACTTTGACTAGATTGGCCAGCCAACTTGCAAGTACCGTACCTGGGATTTGGTTGGGCATATATCGGTTTTAGATAAAGACTATCACACATGAACGAAACGATGCCCTACGAACTTCTTCTTCTTCTTCTTCTTGATATCATGAAATCAGGTAAATAGATTATTACATTGACCAAAATTTTCTTTAAAAATTCATGTGTAGCGTAATGTCGCTAACACGTCAGTATTCTATATTATACTAGCTTCTGCCCGCGGCTTCGCTCGCGTGGAGTTCGGGAATTGCCCACGGAATCTTACTTCTGGGATAATAAGTAATCTATGTATGTACAGTACATACATAGATTTACGTGTACTTGCTATTGCAAATATTTGTTCATAGTAATATCAATTACACACCGGGACACCAATCAAATGATTTATTAGGAATCTATTTATAGACACAATACTTTGACATAATATTTAATATCAATGTCCCGTATCGCGAGCCAACGTGAAAATCGGTGGAATAAACCATATTCACAGACACGTCTACCTCAGAAAAATCCTACCTACTTAGTTATAGGTAAATACTCCCGCGCCCCGCACGCCCCACGCAACGCTGCGCGGCATGCGCCCTTCTACGTGAGCTTCGAAGCCCTATTTATGATGATTGGATTGGATTTGGGATGATTTTGGAAAAACTGATACACATGTCTTATAATTTTAATTGAAGAGTGTGAACATCAATTTTCGAATCAATCGACCCAGCGAATATTAAGTTTCACAGAAAATTCAACACCCCATTTTACCCTCTTAGGGGTAGAATTTCAAAAAACCCTTTCTTAGTGGATATCTACTCTTCACAAAGAATACACCGTCCAAATTTCATTTCTCTCGGACCAGCGGTTTGGGCTGTGCATTGATATATCAGTCAGCCAGACAGGACATTAAATTTTAAATTTGGGGATGATTTTGGAAAAACTGTGATACACGTATCTCATAATTTTAACTAAAGAGTAAATACACAAATTTTCAAGTCAATCGACTCAGGGAATAAAAAGTTTCACAGAAAATTAAACACCCCATTTCACCCTCTTAGGGGTGGAATTTTGAAAAACCCTTTCTTAGTGGATACTTACTCGTCAAAAAAGAGTACACCGTCCAAATTTCATGTCTCTCGGACCAGCGGTTTGGGCTGTGCGTTGATATATCAGTCAGCCAGACAGGACATTAAATTTTAAATTTGGGGATGATTTTGGAAAAACTGTGATACACGTATCTCATAATTTTAACTAAAGAGTATGTATACATATTTTCAAGTCAATCGACTCCGAGAATAAAAAGTTCCACATAAAATTGAACACCCCATTTCACCCTCTTAGGGGTAGAATTTCAAAAAACTCTTTCTTAGTGCATATCTACTCTTCACAAACAATTCACCGTCCAAATTTCATGTCTCTAGGATCAGTGGTTTGGGCTGGGGGTTGATATATCAGTCAGCCAGTCAGGACGTTTAATTTTAAATTGGGGGATGATTTTGGAAAAACTGTGATACACGTATCTCATAATTTTAACTAAAGAGTAAATACACAAATTTTCAAGTCAATCGACTCAGGGAATAAAAAGTTTCACAGAAAATTAAACACCCCATTTCACCCTCTTAGGGGTGGAATTTTGAAAAACCCTTTCTTAGTGGATACTTACTCGTCAAAAAAGAGTACACCGTCCAAATTTCATGTCTCTCGGACCAGCGGTTTGGGCTGTGCGTTGATATATCAGTCAGCCAGACAGGACATTCAATTTTAAATTTGGGGATGATTTTGGAAAAACTGTGATACACGTATCTCATAATTTTAACTAAAGAGTATGTATACATATTTTCAAGTCAATCGACTCCGAGAATAAAAAGTTCCACATAAAATTGAACACCCCATTTCACCCTCTTAGGGGTAGAATTTCAAAAAACTCTTTCTTAGTGCATATCTACTCTTCACAAACAATTCACCGTCCAAATTTCATGTCTCTAGGATCAGTGGTTTGGGCTGGGGGTTGATATATCAGTCAGCCAGTCAGGACGTTTAATTTTAAATTGGGGGATGATTTTGGAAAAACTGTGATACACGTATCTCATAATTTTAACTAAAGAGTAAATACACGAATTTTCAAGTCAATCGACTCAGGGAATAAAAAGTTTCACAGAAAATTAAACACCCCATTTCACCCTCTTAGGGGTGGAATTTTGAAAAACCCTTTCTTAGTGGATACTTACTCGTCACAAAGAGTACACTGTCCAAATTTCATGTCTCTAGGACCAGCGGTTTGGGCTGTGCGTTGATATATAAGTCAGTCAGTCAGTCAGTCAGTCAGTCAGTCAGTCAGTCAGTCAGTCAGGACTTTGAATTTTATATGTATAGATTACTGGCCCAAAACTTCGTCACTTCCACGACGTCGTCGCTACCAGCAGCGCAGAGGCTTATGATCCAACCTTGAAAAGCGCAATTAACATGAAAAGGTTGTCCATTCTTAAGAATGATATCCGTATCTGTCTATTATCTTGTAGGCCATTCATTCACAATCGTAACAATGCAACCTTATTCCAAATCAACCGCGTCACGTTAACATATCCCTTACTTCTGCGATCACTGTCCCGATTCAATCCTGTTATGTCAGCCGGCATGGATCAAATTGAACCGTTATACTTCACCTATACAGTTGATATGGACCGGTTCGGACCTTACATATTTACTTTGAACAAAATTGCCGTGTTCGTTAATGAGATTTATTTTGTCCGTTTGTGTATGTGTGTGTGTTTTGATTAAGCAGCGTTGGAAAGTGAGTTATGTTTTGTAAATAAAGTGTCAAATTGTTTGATGTAAACGTCACCTTTGATAAAGCAATTTTAGGCAACTTCGCAAGGAAAGTGGTTATGAACGACCCTAGCGAAAAGTAGCTTGCTTCGCACGGTTGACTAGGTAAAACATGAAAATTTCCTCACTGTGATACTACGTAATTGAAACCGCATCCAAATCCGGTTAAGAAGATCAACGCGGTCACATATACAGACAGGAAGGACAACTTTATTCTATAATCTGTAAAGATACAAGTGTTTGATATAACAAGTTATTGCAACAATCAAGTACAAGCCTTATTCAAAGCGCGATTGAGATGAAATTAGTAAAAACAAAATCAGTGCAAGTCCGTGTCCGTCAGTAACAGAAAAATAAACACTGTCCTTTAAATATCGACATCTATTCCCATTCCTAAATAAATCTGACCTATCGGCATCCTCCGATCACGATCAGGCTACTTTAACTTGACATTTCATTCATATTGTAATATGGCGGCTTCCGGCTATCCGCGGGTTGACCGAACCCGTCACATAAAGGAGGGATCTCACCAATCAATAACATTTTCTTTTGTGTTGTTCGCTGTAAGATTACGTCTTTTATGGTCCAATTCTTTAATTTACCGATCGTTTTTGCGCTGGTAATTTTGAACAACAACAGGATTTTCTTTGAACGATAATGCTTATTATGTACGGTCGGTGACTCAAGATAAGTATACATGTGATCAGATTACTTGTTGAGTACTTATCTCGGGTCACTGATTGTACCTGTGCCGGGTCCACCTTGCTTACTGACCGCATTGACAGAACCATAGTTTTTATCAATACGAGAGCAAAAAAACGCTATAAATAAATAGTCGATAGTTTTTCATAGACGCTATTAACCCTGAAAGCGCAAAAAAAGGAAACATTGGTTCTAAACATTTGTGTTCGTTCGCATAAATCGACAAAAAAGTGAACAGCTGATTTTTCCGTGGGTTGAGAGGTTGGTTCTATATTGTTCATGCCCAGAATTACTCTTTCAGTTGCACATCGATACTACTGGCTGTTGTAGGTACTGATTGTTGGTCTGATGATCACAAGTACTGCCGAGCGTAAGGCCACGGGCGCGATTTCTACGTCGAGCAGTCTTATTGGGTTTTTCCACGTAAATTTTTCCCCGATTAGTGCCCCCTATAAATTACACTGGACTTAACCATAACTGGAAAAATGTGGCGGGTATACCTCTGCCTAACCCTTCTGGTGTTTCAGGCATGATGTTGTGCTTAGTTTCGGGGTTCCTGAAGTAGCTAAACTTGGAATCTGAAGTTGCAAAACAGTCCACTATAAAGTCCTCTTCAGACAATCTACCACTAAACCATATTTAGGTCATCACACAATTTCGTAGCATAAACTTTATTGTTCCGTGGGACCTTCAATATCCTGAAGTGGCGCAATAAACCTGCTGTTACAACAATAACATCCCAATAACCTTGCCACATGCATTATTCAGATATTTCAAGCGTTTGACGACGCATTACGTGTTGTTTAGCATTTTCGAATAATTTCAACTGAGTATACGTCAATTGGTGCAAAAGGGTCAAATGGGCTGTAATCGACGATTGTGAAGGAAAATCATAAAGCTCAAGTTTTTTTATTGTCTTGGGTATACCTATGATTGTTCTCATAAGTTTGTAGTGGTGTTGTAAGTACTATTTGGACGTGGTTGGTCACAGTTTTAACCTAACCTATTTGGTCGCGACACTCCAGCTTAGTTTCTTCAACCAACTTTTAAAAACGTCCAGAATTATAAAAAAAGGACATTATAACTGAAAGATCAATTAAATACATCCCCTTCAAATATAAGTAAGATCATTTTACGCAACCCACATTATTATGTAAAGTTCATAGTCAACTCTATTTCATACTCCAACGCCAGATTTGAAGAAAGCCAGAAGTGGATAAACTAGAGGAATACATTAAAAATAAAAACAATAAAATAACCTAATTAACATAACCTTTTGGGTTAGCCCAAAAGATTTAATGTTCGTATGCCGTGTAAGTGCAAATTAACCAAGGCATGAAAGGAATCCGAAAAGCTTTTCAAACGGAATAAAATTAAAACACACCAGATCTTCCTCACATCAATACCTATGTGAACCCTTCCTCAACTACCTACTCTTGATCTTGATCCGTTTAGTCCACTCTCGGCCCCTCGACCCCCAAAAAATAATGTGTCCACTCGAACCCTAAATATAGTTTATTCTGGACCCTTGGGGGTCATGAGTCGATTTTATTTTCCAGCCAAGTTTTAGTTTCCTCTCGACCCCCGAAGTACAGTTACTTACGATGATAAATCATCAGTCTGCCGTAGAGTTGCATACTTTTTAACTAAAATACCCTCAATATATTTTTTTAAATACTTACTTAGGGTGCGTCCACATCTGGCGAATGTGCCGCGAATGTGCAGCTCGCGAGCAGTTTGCGAGTTGCCCGCGAGCTGCGTTACAGCCTATATTTGGTGCGCCGCTCTAGTGCAACCCTAGCAAGGCTCGAGTGGGGCGCGCGTGCAGCGCGCGCGCTGCTCGTGCGCACATACGCGTGAACTTGAGCCTCAGTTGTGAATTTGCTTGAATTTGTGAGGTGCATCGCGGCCGGCACGCGCGCACCTCTTGCGCCGCTCGAGTACGGCGCGTAGAAAGCGCGCGAGCGGCGCGCGGACGGCGCAGGGGCTGCGTACGAACATAAAATGCACGCGCGCAGTTCGCAAACGGCTCGCGAGCTGCACATTCGCGGCACATTCGCCAGATGTGGACGCACCCTTATAGTCGAGTGCAATTAGATAATAAGGTGGAACGAAGTTTATAGTGCTCGGATTTTCATGGGACTTGTTAATTGAGTTTCTAGAGGACTGGAGAAAAAAGGAAAAAGAAATACGCCGCTCGCGATTTTTTTTTTAATATCCTTTGGAATAGTTTTTATTTCGTAAATGAAAAACTTCAAATTCGACGAATTCATATTGTGGCGTAAAAGTGTGACTTGCGTGCATCCATTAATTTGGTCTATTTCTTTGTTCATTGTTGTCGATGTAATACCTACATATTTCAATAATATTTTTTTTTTATTATAATTTTTTTATTTTATTTATCCCAGATGAACAGTGTGTGAAAGAATTTAATGATTGTTTCGTACAACAATGGTTTGAACAGCGACTTATGAAAAACAAATGGTGTCGTTATGGTGAACGACATCGCACCACTAATAAACTGGAAGGTTGGCATGCTATGCTAAACAGAAAATTAGCAAAAAGCACCAACATTATACAATTTTTGAAAATTATAGAAGATGATTCCAATTATCATAAAGTTGTTAAGATGATATCTTCAACACAATGTAAACGAAGATCAGACGATATAGACAACGACAAACGCATTAGTTATAAATTCTGAATCAGTTTGTTACTAAAGAAATACCAGTAAGTCTTTGTTTAGAAAAATTAAGTCCGTTTATTTATTAAATTGTATACTTGTATGGTAAAGAGTTATTGAAGGTCATAAATAAAGATTTTACTTTTAGTATTCTATAATATTGCTCGTTTATTTTTTTTAACACGCTTTTATTAGCTTGATATGTGTCTTCGTATCTATGTAATGGACTCTTTGAACGTGACGATTTTAACAAAATATCAGTTGGATCATTGGATGTCAAAAAAAATTCAACAGGCATCTTTTGGAAAACAAAACTAAAAAACATGCTTCTGTGACTTGCCGAACTAAAGAGTAGAATATAAAATAAAAGTGTGTGAAAGTGTGTTGAATATAAGTGGGGAAACTTTTTTATTGCATTCGAGGCGGAATTCACGCCCGAGCCGCCAGGCGAGGTTGTTATGGAGCCGAAAACTGCAGGTTTCGGTAGGCTTTTTTCCGCGCTTTGGTTTCGCCAGGTTGAAGAAGAAGCAAAGGCATGATGCCGCTAAACAGCCTAATATGAAAAATAGAAAATTCAAATATCTTAGAATAAAGAACACAAATAAATGGTAATTTGTTCATAAAAGTAAATATTTGTTTTAAATAATCATGTTTATTCCCGCGGCTTCGCCCGCGTTTAGTTCGGGATTAGCTCACGGGATCTTACTTTATCTTATTTTGCCTTTAGTCTGTACCTTACTGTACCAAAATATTAATTTTAGGTACTTACAAACTAGGGGTTGAAAGTGGACGAGGTATGCCTGTCCTTTGTATGAAAATTCAAACTCACCCCCTGAGGGTCGAGTGTGAACTATGTTTAAGGGTTGAGAGGATACAAATGAACTAATCTTTTTTTAGGGGTCGAGGGGCCGAGAGTGGACTAAACGTCTTGATCTCTAGATTATTTTATTTGGATTATAGGAAAAATAAAACAGCCGCCTCCTCGGATTGAATTTTCTTCTTTTACCTATCCAGGACTTACATCCACACATCCACATATTGTTCCATACCGGTCTAATTAGTACCCCGTACAATTGTTAGAAGTTAAAAAAAAACAAATTCAGTTTCTATAGCCATTCTCTAAGGTTTGTTTTCAATGCGGATTTGTGGAACCGTTGAATAAAAGATTTGAGATGAATTTGGTAAATCAACTGATTATTCTATATTTGAGAACAATCAATTATTTCAGGTTTTGAATAATGTGAAGGGATTTGTGAAAGCAGGATGAAAATGTTTTTGTGTTTGTCCGAGATCTAATGTGCAAACTGAGATTTAGATCAAGTTTAGTTAAATTAAGTTAGTATAAAGTTAATGTGCATATTCCTACAAGCAACTGTGATCAAGCGTATCATACGAATGAGAATATTTACTTTATGCAAATATGGTTCATTTATGTTCATTACCGTATTAATAGTAGCAGCTGTGCTTCCCAACCACAATGGTACAGTGACACTACTGGTTTTTATGTATCGTTATGAAAACACTTCCACAGACGGTGACAGTACTGCTTACTGCTGCGGTAATGGTAGATTCTATTCAGTGACTGTCAGGTGGCAGAACGACAAACACGTTTTTTTCAGTAAGTATACCAAATGAATTTCACAAAACTGAAGACAAACTTAGGCTTGAATATATCTGGCGAAATGTGGATCCACTATACTTACGCCTCTGTCTAACGATGCGGGGAAAAGAAACGTGATATTGTGTCATAAGTTTTGAAGCGGCAAAATATTTAGAACAATCCTTCAAATAATCTTCTTACAAAAAGGCAAATTAAAAAAAAAATCTCTAACGAACTCTTCAGTTTTGAGCGGATAAACAGAATAAAAAGCTTGCTGCAAGAGATTTCATCGCGAGCGATAATCCGTAATAATTGATTGCTTTGTCGTCATAACATGGAATTAAAACAAAAAGCAACCGGCTTTAAACTTCCAACTTGTAATTATAATTTTAAATTCACGCCTGAAAAGTATTTGATTTGTTTTTATGAATCGTTTTCATTGGTGCTTCAGTTTGTATAATGAGGTTCTCGAGGTGCTGATTGGACTTTACAGATCAAGTTCGTGTGTTTGGTAAAGCTAGAAAGCGTCAGTACATTTCAGGTTACTAATAGCTTTGATGGAAAGCGGGGCTGTAGGTTGGCGTATAGCGGTCAATCAATCTATCAACTCCAGCGATTGCAGTGTACCGCTGGACACAAGCCTCTCCCAAGTTGCTGCGACGTAACACCTAGTCCTCCGCATCCAGTTTGACCCAGCCGTCTTCCTAAGGTCGACGGTAGGTTGATTTAAAACGGTAAAAGCGTAGGTATTATTATTACTTATTACTCACAGATTTTAATATTGCAGGTTTTATTATTCAAATATTGTATACGCGTATGACAACGTTTTATCAAGTCGCACTAATGAACACCCTGATTCATTTAAGAAATATAATAATTATGATTTACAGTATTTTTTATGAATATAAAATTGATTTACGTATTTGCTCGCCCTTACATGTAACCAGGTAGTTGATACTCAAGGTATCGTGTATCGTATTACCCAGTAACTGGGTTGTGAAGATCACATAGGCAGTGCTCCATGTTATACAGGGTGTAAACAGACCCTTCACATATTCGTTAACCAAGCATTCTGTACATCAAACTAAGTAACTTTACGCAAAAATTATTGCTGGGAATCGACTTTTTTTTGGGGTGAAAAATCACGTTTCAAGGTAGGACTCGATGGAAAGCACTCAAAGCATTGTGCTGATGGATGGATTGAATAGTACGGGGGTCGTGGAGGCGTGTAAAGGAAAAATCTTACATTAAAAACATGTATTTAAAAAAAAACTTGTGAAAAGGTTGGAACTTTGACGGAGATATTGGGGATATCTCCGTAACTAGAAGGTTGCCAGGTTTCAGGGTTTCTAGAACAAAAAAATGATCGCAAAGACTTGGAGAACAAGTGCCTTTCTTTTATGTTAAGGGTCTATTTACACCATTAATACTAGTATTCAGTTGCATCCGGTTAGACAGGTAGCCGACTCCGACATTGTTGGGAAAAGGCTAGAGGCATTTTATGACATGCAAACAGAATTAGACACACACCTTTACACAACAACACAAGTACTATCACACCCCCCTAAATCGACTTATTTTCTTAAAGACAGTCTCATTGAGTGACGAGTGAAGAGCCTTCAAGCTCATCGAAGTAAAAATATTCTGTAGATGCCTCCAGAAAGAGGAAATCATTTATAAAATGAGGCACTCCCAAAGATTGGGCGTTACGACTCAATGTTGAAAGGTCAAAAGTGATCGACGTGATCTTTCAGAGGACAATTTCAAAGTTAAATGTCAAATTTTGTTTATCTACAGCAGATAAGATAAATTAAGATTTTGTTGTTTGAAGGTATGTTTTTGGCATGTCTCAACAAAAACCTGAAAGAAAATTCTAAAGGAATCTCAACAAAAGCATAAAATAATCGCTCTATAAGATTATTTATTTACCCTAAAAGGATATTTACATAATTATAAGGAATGGAAGACACGTGCCTTTTCCAACCCACGTTGGAAACACTTGGAGGATCACGGCCCACACCTTCTCTCAGCGAGGAGGCCTGTGTCCCAGTGTGTAGCACAGGCACCGTTAGAGACTGATCATTATGGCAAGGAGAGGCAACCTAAAGATTGTTACGAGTGACTGGGGAATTATAATTTAAAAAAATCTTTCTATATTTTAATGACAACCTAGTCAATGAACTTTAACATCACCTACGCATTTCAAAATCAAAATTATATACACACACAACAATACAAATATTTTATTTCACATAGGCCTACATGGGCACTTATAAGAGGTCGAGGAAAGGTGCACGGTTCGGGTTGGTCGTTTCCTATGGAAAAGAACCGGCAACAAATTCAATGGTTGCTCTTTCAAAATGATTAGGTTTTACAATGTTACCATGTTACAGCATTAGTACTTAAGGAATGGGGGGACAGCGTACTCGTAGGCCCGACAATAAGTCGTTCCTTACTTAAGGGAATAAACGGCGCAGAATAAATTTTGACAATTATTGAGGTCCATTTAACTATGTCAAAAGTTAATTGACCTTTTCAACCTCCCTGTAACCAAACCTAGCCTTTGACCTCATTAGTTAAAGCTGATTATGATAACAATTACTTACTAACAAAAATAAATGTTGGACAACTCACAGAAATGATTGACAGAAGGCGTTAAATAATGTCAATAAGGGCAAATAAAAATAGTAATGAAGATTGGAATGGAGTGATGAACGAACAATCAGTATTTATTATTTTAGTTTTGCTGCTCTTATAATCGGGTAGATAAGTAACAACAAACCTCAGCCACACACCCTGGCGTAAACACGACACGTCGAACAGGTATTTATCAGTAACAGAGACGATGTTGTACAAAGTCGAACTTTTTCTAAAACTCAGTGTTCTGTTATACAAGGTGTAAACGAACCCTTCTCGAAGCCGTCAATCAAGCATTCTGTACATCAAACTAAGTAACCCTACGCAAAAATTGTTGCTGGGAAACAACTTTTTTTTGGGGCGAAAAATCACGTTTTACGGTAAAACTCATTGTAACGCACTCAAAACATTGTGCTGATAGAGATGCATTGAATGGTACGGGTGTCGTGGAGGTATTAAAAGTCAAGTTTTAACATTAAGAGTGAACTTGTGAAAAAGTTGGTACTTTGAACCCCAATATCTCCGTAACTAGAAGATTCCCAGGTATGGTCCAGAACAAAAAAGGGGCGTCTCCCGCGGCGGCCGGGACGTGAGGCTTTCCCTCTCACGTCCCACCACCTCCTTCGCTAGCATGTTGCTAGCTAGACTCGCGTCTCGCTAATCATAAGCGGTTAGATAGTGTACCTAAATGTTTATTAAGTTTCATTTTATATACGTCAGAATAACTCAATGGAACTTCTGCCCTACACTCTCTGTCCACATAGAGCGGTAACTAGATTAATGGAACCAGTCACGTATGACCCCCGGAACCGGAAACGGTGACGTGACGTCACTCGTTATTATGACTCAACACGGAAGTAAAACTGAAAGTTTACTGTGAGCAGCCATTTGTCTTTCAGTTAGAATATTTGGTTAGTTTTTTAGACAACTTTACAGTTTTTTGTTGAAATAATTGGAATTGATAACGAGTTTTATTTATGGGTCAAAGATGACAAGATAAAAGACAAACATTGTAACCATTTGAAAAAATCATTCATCTACATTGTATTTTGTTAACTACCCCGGTTGGTCTCGTGGTCGTAGGAAGCAACTGCTGAGCGTGGGTTCGATTCCCAGGTCGGGCAATATGTGCTATTGAGTTTTGCATTTGTTTCGCAGTAGTTGGCCGGAGTTTGGAACTTGGCGGTATGATACCCCCGCGCCTTGAAAAGCACGTTAAGTCGTTGGTCCTGCGCCTGATCTCTCTCCGGTCGTGTCTAATTGTCGTCCCGTCGCACTATGAGCCTTAGGGAAATAAGTGCATTTCCCGCGCAGATGGCTACTCTCCGTTAACATTGGCCGCCGTGACCGAAATCTGTTAGTAGGACTATAATTTTGGGGCCCATTTTTAGTCATTTAGTCCAAAGAAAAAATGGATCAACTGAGATTAGGATGATAACTGTAGCTAGAAAAGGGGGTGCCTACTAAGATGATGACTAATAACGAGAGTATGGAAGACATGCTGCGCCGACCCCAAATACATTGGGGTAAGGGCAGGAGAAAGATTCTTTGAGGCTATTTATTTCGATCCGTATCGAACCCAAACTTCAATATCAGAGAGATATAATATAGACACATACTGCTGAATATATTTAGCACTTATGCAAAACCTAATAAATCATCTTCCACACTTGAGATCCGACTTACTCGTCTACCTACCCCACCTTCCGCCCACGTCCAAGATTACCGTTATTCACCAACAAATCAGAACCGTTCCATTAAAATAGAATCCGGTATGTAAACAGAAAATGAAAACGGCTTAGCCGAGGCGAGGCGTTTAAAAATCAATGCTTCTCGAGGCAGCGAGGCAGAGGCGTGGCGCAAGATTATTGTTTGAGGCACGGAGGCACGTATGGACCGTGGTCAGTTGTGACTTAGAGACGTGTATGTGACTCTTGAACCAATGAAGTCCTAGTTATACTGGGAAACTGGTCTTGTCGACTATTTGGTAAATTATACAAATTATAGAACAACACTAAAGTGGGTTAAAGCAATCTATGAAGTTTCTACCTAACACACAATATTTGAGGTGAATATTCAATGAGTCTTAATTCATTTAACAGCCGTAAGCGTACCTATATTATGTAAAGATATTATTGTAAACATTAAAAACGATTGTAATAATTACTCTATATAACAACAACGACAACATCATTAATTTATTTTCAGGCTACTTTGGCCCATAGATATATAAATTACAGACCTGTTTTTTTCTGTTCTGTGTTACAGACTAACACACATATAATAAAACACATCACATCATCATATAACATCACGCCTTCGTATTTCCCCCAAGCGTTAGGCAGAAAACGTACCCAAGCCCAGCAATAGTCTGGGAAAACCGATAGTATGACGACAATTCACTACAACATCCATCATCCACTCCATCTATTTCGACTTCACTCACGAAAATATTCTAAAACGTTGCAGTGCATATACTTAGTTACGTTACACAGCAGCATCCAGTCGTTCCCTTTGCTTTGTTTTGCTTGGCTAGCTAATAACTACAAGAGAGTCTGTATAGCGCTGTGTACGAGAGCGGACTGTGTTGTAATTATAATTTTAAATGGATAAGAAAAGGTTGTTATAACTGAGCTAAATATATAATCAATACATCAAACCTATTGCTGTCTTACTGTGGGACAAAAGCTTGTTCTCATACAGGGAAGACACAAGCGAGTGTTGATCACAACGCTTCTTCAGGCTGTGCTTGCTGCGATCAGTAAGTAGATGGGTGACCATCATTTGCTTCATCATTATTTTGCATTTTCCTAATTCATTTGGGGTCGGCGCAGCATGTCTTTTTCTTCCATACTTCTCTATCACTCGTCATCGCATCAGACACCTCCTTTCTTACCATATCTTCTATCCTCAAAGCATTTTCCTCATTCCTCCGCATCATGCCCATACTACGACAATCGATTACCGCACCGTTCAGCTCACTGTTTCAGTAACCGGCGCCACTTTCAGACTTCCTCTAATGTACTCGTTTCTTATTTTATCCATTACCGTAACACCACACATCCCCTTAGCATTCTCATCTCGACCACATGCAAATTCCTTTCATTCATCCCTTTTGTGACCCAATATTTTGAGACAGTAGGTCTAACCACTGTTTTATAAACCACTCACCACCAATCAACGGGTGCCCATCATTTGCTTGTTGATGATATTAAAATTTTGAAAGCTTATTCAACAGCGTCTTCGTCGCTCCTTTCTAACAAAATATATTAAAACTTGAGTGATGAAACACTGTTTTAAGCTTTCACGGTTTACAACTAAACTTATACTGTCACTTACGGGATATCATCCGTGATTGTTCATTATTTTGAGCTCTCGATATTTCGACGCTGTTGCAAGCGCCATGATCGCGAGTTGACTGGAGAATGCGGGTGGATGGAAAATAAATTAATAATCAATCAATCAATCAATCAATCAATTCAATCATTCAATTTATTTTCCATCCACCCGCATTCTCCAGTCAACCCGCGATCATGGCGCTTGCAACAGCGTCGAAATATCGGGAGCTCAAAATAATGAACAATCACAAAATATATCCCGTAAGTGACAGTATAAGTTGAGTGATGAAGTTTTGAAAAAAAAAATACTTTGAGAGCTGCCTGTCATCTCACAAAAATCTCAACAAACGTTTAAGGAAAACGGACCAACATTGACATACCAATTAAAGAAACAGTTGTGACATCGAATCGTCATTTGCAAAAGAAATATTAAAAGGGAAATCATCCTATACATAAACAGAACCTCCCCATTTGATCAGACATTTACTAGGAATAATACCAATAGGAGCAGATGCGGCGAAATATCACTATTTTACACGAAGCGCCGTCGGTCCCGAGACCGCAACCCAATTAGTGGTTAGCTAAGGTTCAACTTGAGGAGACTACGGTCAAAATCAAAAGCTGGGTTAAGTCAGCCTTGAATACCATTTGAATTCATGTATTCCTTAAGTCAAATAAACCAGTTGCAGGTAGACAAACAATAAATTTCAATTAAGTAAAGGAAAAAAGCTTCCGTTGCGTTGATCAGATAATATTTTAAGCTGCAAAAGGCAGGCTTTTTAAACTTATAGAGAAAAATTTCATCCCAACGAATTTCCAGCCAGCTGACACAACTTTTATGAAGGAAACAAAAAAATTACGAATAAAGTGTAGTTATAACTGAATTCAAACGTAATTTCCATCTGTCCGACTCAGAGCATAATATGAATACTTTTTCATTTCAAGTTTAAACGTTTCCACATTTTCGGTAATTACAATTCTGTCTTCTGTCGCACCGGAGATGTTTATGTTTTGTGTATATTTTTAATTGAATTTGGAGCTTTGACCAACAACTTAAATCGAAAACCTTCATCATCTAAATAACGTATTTTAAAAGTTTTTGTTGACATTCCCATATTACTACAGAGTTAACAAGTGGCCAGTCGGTTTTTTGGTGAAACCCCTGCTAGCGTTTAGGCGTTTTCCAGGGGCTGGCGGCGTCGCGTGGCATTCGTTAATTCATACAGAGTAAATTTTTGCGGTGTACTATGTACCCACTTTTTGTACCAAAAAGAGCGGCATTTTACGCTTCCCCGTGGCGCTTTGTAACCCCAGTGCAGTTTGCAGCACAGTTCATTTTTAGGTTTGGACAATTACGTAGGTCTGTTGGTCAGACATGAAAGAGAAAATCCACTGGACACGCAGATAGACTAAATTCCTGCTCGGTTTACGTTCTTTTGTTTTGAATACGCGATTTCAACTTTCACGGGTAACTGTGTCCGTAACGGATGAACGACATGAATGGGTGAACAAAAAATATTTCGTTTAATGATTAAGCTTGAACAAGCGTGCTAACAACAAATATTTAAACCGAATACCTTTTGTATCGAATTCCTAAAAAACATACTTCGCAAAAAGCTTAGCCTTTTTAAAAATAAAACGGGAAAAGTAAACAAAAATTCAGTTTAAAAGCAGTCCATAATTAAAAATACTACCTTAACACCGACATTCGCAGTCATTTTTGAATTAATGAAAAAATTCATTCATTCCTTCATACCGCTCCTTTCATGCGGTGCTTGAATGACGTAACGTTTCGTACAATTCGTACTACGTGAAAAATCCACCTAATTTTGGAAATGCGCCCCTCTATTTATGCACGGGCTCTGAACTGAGGCAGGTCAGCATGGCATGGACATACTCTTTCCGACTTGGGGCTAAAAACACATTTTTTTCTAGTGTTTTGTTCTTTGTAGAAATTTGGTAATTATAGTGTTCGTGTAAAAAAAAAAATGTAAATATAGTACCGTATTACTAAGCAGCTGTAGCAAATATATCTGCTGGCCGCATGGTAGAAAAGTCGTTAGTAGGCAATTTATTATAGGAATAAGCGGCCTCTTGTGATTATACTCTATTTCTGTAATAACTGGGTTGTGAAGGTCAGATAGGCAGTCACTCCATGTAAAATGCGGGTATACAGCTCCATCTAGTTCCGACCCTAATATGATTGGGAAAAGGCTTAGCAGACGATGATGAAAGCTTGGCCGTTGAATCAAGGCAGTCGACGTGATCTGTGTAGGTATGTACAGTATAGTGCCTTTGAACTTTAAGATAAACATCTCTGTCAGTACAACTTATGTATTCAGAATAAGGAAATAATTAAAAAATTAACTGTACATTCTCCGAAATGAAGTTTATGAAGTCAGGCGATCGTGATATCGGAATTAATAAGTTCGTGACCGTGGCAGTTAATAAAAACATGGACGACGCGCGTTTGGACGCCGATATTAATAAACGTTGTTCTTTAATAAGAATGATTAAAGTAAGTAGATAATTTTAATAATGGTTTATGAAAATAAAAAAGTATACTTCCCTTAAATATTTTAATACTTCATTGTAATGGCAGGGTTTTCACAATTAGACTTATTACATTGGTCGTAGTTTTCACATACAAAAATCCCGCTGTGCACGAGAAGCAAGTTCAGCAGTTGACTGGTTGACTGGTGGACTGGTTGGTGGTTGGTGGCCTTAAAGTTTGACAACAAGTCTATAACAACGGGTATGGTTTTACCCAGTTACCAATCCAGCTAGGATTGTGGAAGTCAGATAGATAGTCGACGTGTCTTAAATAATGGTATTCAGTTGAATCGGGTAAGACTGGCTGGCAACTCCAACATACATGTGAAAAGGCAAGCAGATGATGGCTTCCGTTGTATCTTTCTTAAAACCAAATGTACAAACAATAGTTAACGTCATAAATCATACAGCCAAGAGTTTTTAAAGATCTCTTAATAGAATTGCCATTACTAGCAAAGAAATCCGCCAAGAATATAAACGAAACATCAAAAAGAGCTTCAAAATACAGATTCTGTTCAATCCGAGCATACATCGATTTATAAATTCAAAATCGCTACAAAAGAAGTATTGTAAAAACCGTCATTTTGCCGGTTTGTCGGCTGTCCGGTACGAGACGGTTCCTTTTGATCAACGAACCGGAAGTGAATAAATAAAGTTGTTTCGGGTTCCGTTTCATTATTCATACGTGGCTGAGGTTCCTTTGATATAGTTGTGCCAACTTAAAAGTCGAACCGCGGTTTAAGTTTTGACTAGTTTGTACAGAAGATTTATTGTTCTAAGTTATTTGTTAACATGGAAATACAAAGAAAAAAGGAACACTATTTGAAAAACAAGTAAGAGCGAACATGCAGATTAAATAAAGTCTTTATAAATGGTCATCAATTCTTAAAAATAGTTTACAGACTGCCTCGCTGGTTTAGTGGTCGCAAGCGCGACGGATGAGCATCGGGTCTTGGGTTCGATTTCCAGGTCAGGCAAAGTGTTTATTTATAACATGTACAATATAACAGATTAATCAAAGAGTTATTGGGTTTTGCCATCAAGAATTACTCGAAGTTTGGAATTGTACTCGGTTGATGGCAATAGTCTCAACCCCTATTATATGTGTCAAACATTATTGGCGAAATATGTGTGGGCCATTAGGTTGCACCTCAGCCTAACCCTCGTGGATTAAAGGCGTAATTTTATGCTATGTTAGTTTAAGTCATCTGCCGACAAAAAGTCAGTTCAGTCAACTCTCCTGCGTTAAGAAGACATAAAAAGGTCACAAGTTGTATAAAATACCAGAACGCCAATTCTTGAACCTGAAAACCTTCTAATTTAAGTCAGAATCTCATTTCAGATATAATCAATATGGAAAGCTATTTAAAAAAGGTAAATTAAAAGTAATTTTGATGTTAAAGTTCTTAAAATATGGAAATGGTCTCTCTGGCCAAAATCACGAAATAACCAATTCCCCACTCAATAATGTACCAATCTCAATCCAAATTCAACCGTATAATTGACCCATAAAAGCGAAATAATAAAAGCAAACAGTCGTTCAATTCATTCGTTCGCGAATGATAATCGCTAATTGAACACATCTCGTTCACGTCAACGTTGACGCGACAGGATTTAAAATTACGTGAATGAATCGTGACGTGTGACGTCAGTCTATTGCTGTGTCAATTAATTTTAGTAAGTGTTTTATTATTTGCTGGTTTTTTGTTGGTATTTTTTGACTATGTTCTTTTTTTAATTTCCTGAAATGTTTTTGTGCGCTTGGTGGGAAATATGGCGCATATTGTGCAATTTGTTCTTTGTTCATATTGGCAGGCTCCGTTAGGGGAAAGCGAAGGTTTATGTCGGATTTAAACAGGCTCTACTTATACACACCACCGACAGTGGTCAACACCAAACAGTGCAATGCAGTGCTACGCGGTGCTACGCCGATGCTATGCGATGCTACGGCAATCGTACGCCCCAGGAAAAAATCTAATTGCGTCTTTCTTTCATAACATCTCCTCAAGGTGCACAATTAATACAAAATCAATTATTACCACGAACGTCTACCATGGCTTAGAGCCACTTAAAAAAAAAATTGGAACGACAAAACAGTTACAGTCAAAAGAACGGCCCTCACTGACATTTTTTAATACATACGCGAAAGCCATGCTGTAACATTTTTTAAGTAACGTTATCGTGATTATCTCACACAAGTGGATTACAGAGCAACAGAGGAAACACAAAAACTGTACGAAACAACATTTAATTTAAATGCCAGCAGTAAAGTACATATTTTTAACTGTGCGCAGCATACAGAGCGGTCTAATAGAATTAAGTAGTTCTTTTAATTCTAATGTTTAGCGTCCATCCTGCAAAGTGCTGCGAATGTGGGATGAGTACTGTGGGAGAGTTTTTGTTCATGTGATTTTTTGTGGACCTTATTTTAGGTCAGTATATTATGTGATAATTATCGTATTAATAAAATAAGAATTTGACCAGTTTTTGTTTGTATTTTGGTAGTGTTGCACGTACAGCAAGCCAAGTTAATTACTTTACATCGCACACATCGGTAACTGTCATTGTACGAGCCGGTAATGTTCATACAGCCGCTCATTATTATTGTGTGAGTAAACATATTGTACCCTACACGGGTTATTTTTTTTTTATCTTTACCCAAAGTCAAAGTTTTATTTGTTAAACATAGGTGTAAAAGATGTAAGTAAATATAAAGGGATCGCTATGTTTTGCCGACAACGGCGTACAAATATTAAAATTATACTATAAATTATTCTTAAAACTATGCTAACTAAATATTTTCAGCCAAATTTGTTTTTAAACATAGAAAGTTATGAAAAAATAAAATAAAATGGATTATTTCTTAATAAAATAAAATTTCCTTTGTTACTATCAGATCTAATCTACTTAGTTACATTATCGTCTAGGTATTCTTTGATAGAGTAGAATGGTACACTGGTAAAAATAATATAAACGGGTTTATAATAAAGCCCAACATTTTATACTAACTTAACATGGTAACCATAGCCGATTGGTGTAAGCGCTTGCGTTAGCTAGTGATCTAACCTCGACGACGTGAGTTCGAACCCAACTGAGGAATTATTTTTGCTACTTTTTACTTTTTGTTTTTTAATAAATTTATTTTGTGGCCAATAAAATTACTCAAGCAAAAAGTAAAAAGTAACTAAATATAACCAATGAAATAATTTGATTTTTTTATTAAATAAACATTGATATTGTTTGCTTAGGTTATCGCTTGGGTCATTAGCAAATTATCCGTCTCGTTTCTTCCAATATGTTCCTTCCTTAAATTGGTTGTTTTAAGGTTCAATTTGGTGGGGGCTGTATGTTAGAAAAAAAAACTTGTGTGGCCGATACAATGATTTAATACGAACTGGTTTTAAACATTCATAGGCTATAGCTATCCAGATAAGACGTTCGAATGAGTAAAACACTGTTGTTTACCTGTTTTTTTGACAAAGACAAAGTTTTTTATTGGTAAGGATTGACGAAAATAATTTGTCAAAGTAGGTACTCGTAGGTATATAAATTGAATCAAAGTAAAATTAGAGGTGAAGTGAATCAACATGTTAGATAGTAAGAAATAATGACAACTTCTAATCGCATAACAATAAAGCGATAATAACATCACTTCACCATACTTTCAATAATTTACGAGTTGTGGTTTTAAAAAAGTTTTATACCTACCTACTTATGGGTTATGGGACATCTTGCCCACGCAACAACTGGCCTGCGGGCCAGATGTCAACTTTTTAAAATGTGCATGGATAGATTCGCCCGGACCCGTTTAGTAGAATGGGCCAGATGTCTTCTATTAAAAAGTAAAGGGGTATTTCGGCAAAATCGTATATTTTTAATTAAATATCTGATAAATCATAGCATCAAATGGCAATTATTTTAAAAACAAAAAAATACAGAATAAAATAACCATCATAATATATCAAACTTATAAGTACATAATTAGCTAGTTTCAGAAAATTTAATTTTTTAGGGTCTCGTAGCTAAATGGGAAAAAATGGAACCCTTATGGATTCGTCATGTCTGTTTGTCAGTGTGTCCGTGTATGTTACAGCCACTTTATTCCGAAACTATTCGGACTACACAGTTGAAACTTGGTAGATAGATGTATTCTGTGAACCGCTTTACGATTTTTACACAAAAATTTAAAAAAAAGAGTAAGGGGGGCTCTTCCCCATACGTGGAACTGAAACAATTTTTTTTTTCATCAAACCTATACGTGCGAGATGTTTATATATTGATAGCTGTTTAAAAATTACATTGAGGTTCCTAAAACCATTTCTTCTCAAAATCAATCGTTTGAAAGATAGACACTCTAATTTCTAAAGTAAGAGGAGGGAAATGCTGAAAAAATGTAGGATTGTAGAACGTAAGAAAAACTGCTGTTTCCTACAAAAATGCAATACCTTTTATGTAGGTGTAGGTGTTGTCGTTCAAAATATGGAACAGTTGATTTGTTTTTAATAACCGATGAAAAATTTCTATGTGGGAGGCGGGGAAGGTCACTTATATAAGTACATGTAGGTAGGGGGAGGGGGAGGGGAGGGAAGGAAGGGGAGGGTCATAGGAACCTCCAGAGGGGGGGGAAATTCGTCGGAAATGCATAGTTTTTTTTTTATGATTTTTAAAAGGGATATATTTATTTTTGAGTTATACTAATACAAGCTTTAAAATCAGTAATTTTATACATACGGGACACCTGCTGATGGGGGCGAAGGGGGAGAGGAGTACAAAAAAAAAATGGTAACTCCAACCGAAACTACAGGGCGGGGGCCCTGTAGTTTCGGTTGGAGTTACCATTTTTTTTTTGTTAAATTGTAACCTTACTTTTTCTGTCCCTATTTTTCAGGGAGGAAAGGGTAGGGGAGTAAGAACCAGTACTTCTGCCTTATCTCCGGCGCTGCGGGAATAGCAGCCCCTTCGCCTTTGCGTAACAAAGGCACAGGCGATCACGCTCCCCTCCGCACCTTCGGCTTGTTGGTCGCCACCGGAGGTGGCGACCAGCCTCGGTCGCTACGGGTCGCGCGATGCCTGCGCCTTTGTCACGGCAGGCTGGGGCTGCCCTCCCTCCGCGCCTCCGGGCTCTAAAAAACACTCTAGGGGTAGGACATACCAAGACCACGGCGTGTCGGGGTTGACAAATTCGGTTCTGAATTCAAGTTCGTTGTAAGGCTACATTTACTTTACTTTTAAATTACACGCACATTTGACCAATTCTATAGTGTCAGTTTTTTTTTGTAATAGCATTGTGTGCTTTGCTCACTGCACATTCCACACGTACGTTATATTGTATGCCAAAATAGTATGTGGTGTGAACCAAAATACTCTGTGGTGTGAAATATCGTCGTTTTCAATACAATGCCATCAATAATTCTACAATTAATATCTCCGAAACTATTCATTTCCGACGGTTGAAATTTTGCAAATCGTTTTATTATATTAGTAGGAACCTACAATAAAAATTACAACATCCTAGGTTAATGTACAGATATAAGTGACTAGCCCGTTCTACTAAACTGGTCCGGGCGAATCTACCCATGCACATTTTAAAAAGATCTGTTAAAATATCTAACTTTTACTCACCGATATCATTAAGCGCCTTGTAATTTCACTTCTTCTCATCGATACGCTAATCGATGACAATTCAAATTGAGTCAGCCCAAAATTTGGCGACGAGTTTGGCTCTTTCAGTAGCGTCCTGTGATGCATTTCACAGGAGCAAACAACAGGACAGGTAGGACACGATGTAAAGTGTCCCATCGTTTCTTTGGCAGCACCACATTTACACTCACAATTTCACATAATATAGATACGTTTTGCTCATCCAAAACAACGATTTCCACCTCTTTGAACATTGATAAAAGTTGCATGGTTGGATCCACAGAAATAAAACCACACACATGCTCAAGAGTAGTAATCAATAAACTCAGTAATGCAAATACTCGTAGATTGACAACTAAGAACGCTCATTTTTTTATAAATGAAGGTGTTTGAAAACAATATTTTTAAATTGTCGGTAGTTGTTGTCTAAACAGTCAAAATCAAATAGCCTGAGAGTTCAATGTTTGTCTCAAACGTTGGAATCGTTATAAATTCTACTTTATGTTATGTTTTAACAAAATAATGAATACAAAAAGAAAAAGAATATAATTATTGCATGCATGATTTGAACTTACGGCTTCTCGCTCAGTGACCAAAGACGATAGCCATTGTGCCAGGATTGCTATAGCAACATTATGCAAAATATTATATCTCCTTCAGCATCATAAGTGAATGATGACTATTATATTGGTATATGGTAATTGATGTGCCACACGCACACTAATAAAAACCGAGCTCGCTCGTTTTATTTTCGCACACATAATGACGTTACGGTTGGCGCAGTGGCTGAGCGATCGGCTGCTGCGCTGCGTGTCACGGGTTCAATCCCCGCACGGAACAAATATTTGTATGATCTACAGGTAGTTGTTCCGGGTCTGGCTGTTTGTGTATGTGAGTTTAAATGTTTGTAAACGCACCCACGATACAGGAGAAATTCCTAGTGAAAAGTAAAAAATTTAAACTGTAAACCAAATACTTGGTTCAATTGTACATAGTATTATACGATCCATCCTTACAATATAATAATATATTGTGTGTATGTCCTTCCACTAGGTGGACCGATGAACCAATGAATGTTGCGGTGATCCGCTGGATGCGAGCAGGGGACCGGTCAATGTCGCGACACTTGGGGGAGGCCTATGTCCAGCATTGGACGTCTTTCGGCTGAAATGATGATGATGATGAGCGACACTTCTCACAATTCGGACTGAAGGACCAGTGAAATTGACAACATCTTCAGGACTAATATTTTTTGTAATAAAACATGTAAAAAACACCCTTAACGAAGCCGAGAAGTACTTGTTCTCCTCGTCATGGCGATTTTTTTTTCTGGACAAAAACCCTAGAAAATTTCTTGTTACGAACTGAAGGTCAGAGTTACAACCTTTTCAAAACGTTGACGGATTTGTGACTGGTCTGTTTACTCCCTGTTTAGTGCTTGTTCAAAATATTACTAAAATAAAGAAAAACGTACCTAATATGGAAAAGCTTGGTAACTCAATTTTTTACCTTACTGTCCAATTACTTTTTGTAACAATAAGCGATTACTTTTACGTCATTGTATAATAATATTTTTATTGCAAGCACAAAGGCGGACGTTCCAGGTATAGTTTCAATTTCAAATTTGAAATAATTTGGAACAAAAAAGGTAAAAACATCCAAAAAGCTTTACAATATAATATGTTGGCATATCCCATACAAAATAATCTTTATCACCACAAACAAATCCGATTTTTATTATAACACCCAGATTAAAATTTCAAACGTTCTGCAGCAAAGCGTCATAAAGTACGGATTTATTTGAAACATTTGTTTTGTTACGAAATAAAAATTTTACTGAACATTTGTATAAAGGATGACATGTCACCGATGTGTACGCGAAATAAAAATGAAATTTTAAATATTTTATTTGAGATATGTTCAATTGAGTTGGATGTAGACGAGGACAATTTTTGTAACTGCCGGTGGAAACTAACTACTGCTAAACTAAAACGGGCCATGCAATCCGAGGGCCTAGTACGCACAGTAAACGTCACATAAAAATGGCCTATTTTAAAAATCGTTTGCAGATAATGAAGATTTTGTTTTAAGACTTTAAACATGATTGATTGTTCTTACAAAAAAAAAACCAAAAACCTTTAACATAGTTCAAAAGTCCAGGATAGATCAAAAATGTTCCAATTTACGGTACGTTTACGTCGCACGTTCGTGCTAGGTCCCCGTAAATATACTTAGGATAAATACAAAGGATTGGACGTTCGATTTATGTTTGTTTACTCTTAACGGATACTGAACGTATACATGTAAATATTGATTCAATTCTGAACATTTAGTACTAGTGATTTAAAGGCGTTTTTAGAACGATTGATTGCAAAAAGGCGATTTAAGCAAGCATCAAAACTTTTGAGCAACATAAATAAATCGAAGTGTGACCAAAGTGGAGACTTTGTAAGTGCGCAATGAATGCACTATAATGCGTTGAAAAACCAAATTTAGAAGCTTTGCATCTGTGGGCAAGCAATAATAACTAGCAAAATATGAGTGTACTTCAAAAACATCATTTACAAGTTTGATGTAATGTCATTTATTGAAACAAATTTTTTTCAATGTTTTATTTTCTGAAAATAAGAGTATGTTTTTGCTGCATGTGCAGTCACAATATCATTCCAAACTAGTAGAGGCTGTGTCTCCGACAGCCGTGTATCAAGTTTTTAATTTTCCGGGAGGGATGGTACAGTATGTCATGCTCCAGATATCAGGCACCTTTCTATCAAAAATCGTTAGAGTCAGAACCTACATCCACAGTTATAACTGGGGATCGGATATTCAAATGCATATTTACGTAAATTTTGAGTGTTGTCTAGTAGGTATGGCTTGCGCCTCACTAAGGAAGAGGTCCCGGTTTATGGCGCCGAAGAATTATGCTTTTAGGTTTAAGAAAATACGTATGTGTTGATTTCAACAATAAAGTAATTTCAGCTATTTGCAATTTTGCAGATCGAGAGATTTCTCTTTCGTACTTTCTATGCAAGTGAAAAATATAAGGTTCTGGGTTCGATTCCCAGTTTGGACAAAGTTTTAAAGAATAGAATATTTTTATTACAGACCGGAGTCCATAGGGTTATTGTGATTTTTCTTTAGGAATTTCTCAGTGGCAGCCACGGAGTCTGGATTTTGTGCCCGATTGACGGCAATAGGCTCACCCCTATTAATCTCCTATTAATCCCCGAAGGGTTAGGCAGAGGTGTACTTAGGTACACCTCTGCCCTTCGGGGATTACAAATAAAAAACGTTTCGTAAAATGTTATTGTTATATTAATTGTGTTATTTTATATGCATCCTGATATCCGACCCCTAGTAATAACACAGCAACATAGACAAATCTACTTCCATGGCTGTTATAATAATACTTGTTCCGCAACAATCTTGCTGACTAGTTAATCTTTTTGCCACGGCATGAGTTTTCTCTTATAGTTTGTGCTGAAACAAGTTAACGCACTGAAAAATAAATACTGGGAATATTGTATTTGGTTTGTCTGAAAATTGGGGTACCAGTAATACTTTTTGAGCAGTTTTGGACTAGTTATAATTATTTGGCAGTAGCTGCACTTACCCTGCTGTATATTTCGGAATCTTTATGTTGTTCAAGGTCACTGCTCTCAAAACGATAAATAGCATTTTGATGAAAACAGTTGTTCTCTTACAACCTACACTAGGCCCGCATGGTGGATTATGGCCCACGTCATCTCCCAGCCTCCGCCCGGTGGTGACGTGCTCACGGGATTTCCATGGATTAATTTGCTACGTCGTTTAGGTAGGCCGCAAAGTGCTTTATTTCTAGCCTCGTTCTAAAACTATGATAGTTAAAATATTCACACCACTAAAATCCACACGAGAATATGAATAAACATGTTCACAAATGGACATATCTAGTCGAGAATATTTTAAACTGCATTTTGTTAGAAAAGAGAAATACATTCGCACATTTCAGAAGTACTTATGTAAATAATTAATTGCTACGCTGCTTGAAAATCTTTTTTAGAATTAAACACTGATGTAACTGGTTTAGAACGTGACTTAGGTTTTATATTTTTGTTCAGAGAAAGCTGCTATCCACCACCTTTTCAATATTTTTTTTCAAACGTATTTTTTATTACAGTCAGCAGAATTGTTAAAGCCACACTATTTTAAGATTAAATTAGCCACCCTGATTAAATTAACACATGAGATCAAATAGTGTCTACTTGATAGAGCTCTATCAGCACCAAGGTAAGCCTTGAACAATAAAAAATATATTAATAAGGGGACGAATTCAGGTGCGACATGTCAGAGCGCGACAAGACTACACATAACACAACAACAACAACACAACAACAAAAACTAGTACTACAACAACAACAACACAACACAACAACACACAACAAAACACAACATTTTTTTTTTCATGTATTTTAATATACCCAGCGAAACACGCGAGAAAGGGTCAGTGTCGTCTTGGGGGCACTATGAAAAAAATACTTAGAAAAATTTCGAGGTAGCGCTCGCCGGCCGCTGCCGCGGCACCGCTCGCTACGCTCGCTCGCTCGCTCAGCTCGCGCGTAGTTGGTCACAGTTCTAACCTAACCTAACCTATGGATCTCTTCCACATCGTTTTTACGACAAACGGTTAGTCGGAGACAAAAAACACCAAGACACCTTTAGCCTTATATTTAGGTGTTTTACACGATAGAATCGAGAAAATAAACGATTTGCAAAAATAACACTTTTTTGGCTAAATTTTTATAAGTCCTCGCGCCGTAGCGCCCCCAAGGCTACACTCCAACCCTCGAAAGTGTTGAAGATTACTACTGCTCGTGTATATGTTACAGTAAAAACTGTTAATCTGTCAAAACCACTTTTACTGGTGTCAGTCAAAATCCTTATTATGTTAAAATGCGTTTTCTCCATTTAAAACATGTTGTTTCAGAACGTTGTAAATTACCTATTCTTAGAATTACTACAACATAATGTTTTGCAAAGTGTCACAAAAAAAAAACCTAACAAACCTAATAAGTTTCTTAAATAAGTGAATGTTAGTTATTGTTAAAATAATTTTCACCGATCAAAAGTAGATTGACTAATTAACAGCGGTCAAAAGTAGTTTTGACTGATTAACAGTTTTGACTGTGACATATACACGGCCGCCGTATCGTCGGGAGCTGCGCGCATGTTGCCAGTATAGTTTATTTTTTATCCTGTGCTAGGCACCAATAACAAATCGAAGCCCTAGCGGTATTTTGTAGATGAAATCGCAGTAGACGTTGATCACGCCGAATAAATCGTGTGAAATAAGAATAAGCTTTTTTTTCAAAATTCCCACAACTCACAAGAAAGCGACCCTTACCATGATAAACTAGAGACATTTATCTATATATCCTCACAATTTCATTTCTGTCCGCCGTGGGTTTTCTCCCATACTATTTGCCCATTGACCTTTCTCTGTAGTAGCCTGGAATCTGAATGCGTGCCCAGTTTATTGCAATAGGCTCGCCCCCTATTGAAAGTGACATAAACATATCTGTTGAAATGGGGGTGTGCTAAACATAATTTTATTACACCTCAACCTAACCATACGCAGATTACGGACGTCATGTTATGTTATATACAAAAGAAAATACACCTCCAAGCCGTCCAAGTATCTTATCATTCAAAAACTGCTTACCACTCCGGGTGCATACTAAACTTTCAGCAATCTTCATAGCATACACTTTCAAGAAACAGTTGACAAGACAAACAGAAAACTATTACAAGGAGACTTGCTCTTGTTAATTTTCATAGGATAACTCCATCGAGCGGGATCACAAACTTGCGCTAAGTTAGCATAGCTTAGCTGTGACGTCAGAGCTTGTGCTTATTAGATAGTGGGTAAGCCCCTTTATGTAACTGTCTTGTTTATACTTACTTCAATTATTTTGCTCAAGGGATAGTTTGTATGTATTGGGATTATAATTATGGAAGTTGGGGTTGTTAAGTTAATCTGAATCATAAATCATTACACTTGTAGTATTGTTGATATTTATATTTACCTAAATTATAAGCATTACTACCCAACTTGGCAATGCTGCTATACTTCTGGCCACTTTATCTGGTGACAGCGATGTGGAGGAATTTTATTACGCCCTGTAATTCTTTTCCCATTTTGATACTTGTACATAGTTTTTTTATTATTATTTAATTCTATTTTTAGTTTGTAAATAATGTTCGAACACAAAGTAAATAAACATACTCATTTACATGTATAACATTAGTTTCGAATTTTTTTTCTCAGAATCCAAAATGATACCGCTGGCCTATAAAAAAAGTTTTTTTTTTAAACCGGGCGTTTTAAAAACGTCAGCTGAAGCTTGAAAAAACAAGTCCCTATATTTCTATTCTAGTATAAAATGTCGACTACAATCATTTGGATATTATCCATCACTCACTAGTGTGCTCTGAGACAATAAACACAAGTAAGTGACGCATAAATCTATCTTTTACTCCTTTATGCGTGGGAACTGTGCACAGTTTGGGGTTCCGTAGAACGAGGGTGAGTACCCTCGTCTTAATGTAGTGTGGAGTGATATACGGATGTTACCTACTTGGGACAATATACCTAGATGCTTAAGCCAGTAACCATACCTGCGTGTCTTTCTGACTTGCTTGTTAGATCTCTATGTTAAATTATCGTCATATGCTAGCACAATGACTAGCAGAAAATTGAATTTTCAAACAAGATTAATAAGGGTGACGTTTATTTCTAACATTGCGACAGTTATGTCCTATTTTCCTCTTCTTTCAGCAATATATGACTTCCCAAAACACCAAAACAAACAAAAATCAACTCTCAATTGGCCAACTCACAACTGTACCTATTTTCCATCTTAAAAATCCACACAGCACTATAAAACACACATCATATACGGAACCTCGGGCACACACTCAAAATTCGTGCCGCCATCTTTTTTTGTTACTCTGAATATTTTAAAGCTTCGCATGAATCCCTTGCAAGTGTAGTGTTACTGTTGTTGCGTATGGCTGTTTATGCTTTATTTATCCATAAGGGGATTGGTACGTAGATTGTTCAGCGTGCTCATTTGCTTACGTGCTTTCTTTGCTTGAGAATCGCTGGTTTTGATGTACGGTGGGCTTGGAGGTAAATGTGGTGAATTTGAGCAGGGGAATGTTATGTGCGGTGTCTTTTTTTGTTTGTTGGGGGTTGTGCAATTTTGGCATAGGAAAAAATTATTGAAAAATACTGTGACTGTGTGTTTGAAGAAAATGCGAAATATTTAAAAATACTGACAATATAAAGAACAATTATAAAGAAGTTGAAAAAGGTTTTCCTGCCTATGCAGTCCGGTTTATGATGAAGGATACAAAATAGAGTAATAAGTAACTGGAATTAACCTTAGTCGATACCATTCCTTTTGATTTATATTTCTCATAAACTTAGTATCTTTTAAATTAAAGAAAACTGATATCTCCTTTTTAGTCCTTGTAAAAAAAACCGTTTAGTAATTAAAATTATTATTAAATTAAATTATGCTTGCCGCGTAACGTGGACAGAATTCAGTTCAACAAGAAGTTACCTATGTCACTAGTTGTGAATCGTAGGTAATACTCCCTTGAAGGTACCTCTGAATGCCGGACATTCCCGCTTTGTACCCTCACATATTTGCAGTTAGTAGTTTAAGCTGTGAGAGACGTGCTTCTACTCGTACAACTATTTGCACGAGGATTTTAAGTTTATTTCGTACGTACTTGTGCATGTGAAGTCAGAGATATTATTTGATAGGCAACTTGGCTTCTAACTTAATTACTTAGTACATATACAGCATGTATCAGAAAGCTGTGGTCATACTTAAGGGGTGTGACACAGAGAAACATAATCTGCTGTCCCATACATTTGGGTCGAGTTGGTATTGAATTTTTGTATGGGTCAGCTGATTATTGTTTGCGATGATAACATTAACTCCATTTTTTTTCATTCAAAAGATGATCGGTACAAGAAATTATTTCAGGAATCTTATGGGAATTCAATACATTTGATTTGTTTTATTTTTTCATACGCAATGTATCGTTAAGAGCGGCCAATCCGTCAAACTTTTCATACAAACGCTCTTACGTGATTATGCCGTGGTAACACATCTATCTTTGATTTTTTTTTATTGATAGGTATCTTGTGCACTATAATATCAAGGTTTCTATCAAAGCAAAAACTAAAAATTTGGAGAAACAAATTTACTATAAGCCTCTAAAAATCTGCTATTTTGCACATATTTACCTAAACTTTGGCCGTTCATATTGTACTCATATATTGTAAAAGTAAAGAAAACATTGTGATAGAAACCTTGCAAATGTAATGGAGATTTTAAATGACAAATATTAATTTCACAAACTTGTAAGCCTAATTCAAAAAAACGTATCTCCTGGAACAAGTTGATGAAATTTTCGAACACTATTTTTCGTTCAATGTTGTCGTATTAGGCGGTATGAGGTGCGCGAGAGACGATTCGTGCGGGGTCGGGGCCCTCTGAGAAAAAAAAAAAAACATCGCCGCTCTGGCTCTGGATGAAACAGCAAGCTTTTCGACCATACTCGCAATGACGATAGACGGACTGGGAAGGGCCCTCTTAACGTGGCAAAACGCACGTGGCAAACGGCAAGCGCGACGACGAGTTCGATGAACTCTGTAGCCAGGCAGGAAGTGAACAGATGATTACACGCGTCGTTCGTTAGAGTATTTAGGCATTTTTTATTTTTATTTTAGGCGTATTACTTACATAAATGTAGTGCTTATAGAAAATGTAATTTACATAGAAATAAAGGAATAGTAACTGAAAAATCATATTTCACCGGAATTTTAATTCCGGTGGAATAATATGATTCAAAATAAGTAGCCGAATGCACCCTGTCAGTTTGCGGAGGGTCCCTTACACCCTGCTTAAAGGCAGAAAGTATCACCAGTCTTACCTTACCTTGTGCTATGCAGTATTTGGATTGTGGAGTTATGATGTCAATGAATTCAGTTTTATCGATTTAGACTGGAAGCCGAGCCCAACGCACTTAGGAAAAGACGTGGCAGATGACAAATTACTAATAGTCTGAAAGCAAGAAAGGAGCTATTATAATTATGCCGGGATGTTATATGATCTGATACACGTGTGTTTTACACAAAAGAAACCAAGTCAAGTTACCTGACAATATACACGTGGCATTATGATCCTTTAACCAACTATAGATAAACACCTCTATTCTCAGCTCAATAAGTCTCAAGGACTTTTTAACAATGGGAAGGATCATTCGTGTTCTCATATCGCATAAAACTTACTGACGATAAGGAAATTCATCTCTGCTAAACCAAAGTACCTCACATGCATCCCTCCACATGCATACGTTGACTCCAGGATACAGATATCCCTCCAGGGTATCATCCGGGCTGTATATACTTGTCGGATATGTCAGGATTTACTCCGTTAGGCTTGTACATCATGTGGGCAGACGGTGGGTTTCGTGCTATGAAAACACACTGGGTGCGATACACTGTTTCTAGCAAAACTAACGAATTACTTGAGATGTAACACGGGGCACAATGAATTGGGTACAGTTCCAAGACGTCTCAACTCCGCCGCGATCCGACACTGAATGTCGTCCTAGCACCACTGCACACTGGCGCGCTTTCCAATTCATTTTAAGTCCGTACTAATGACCGGAACCGAAATACTTTTAATTACAAGTCTCGAATAGTTTGATTAAGTTTAGCGTTTTGTGTGGTGTTTGGGATTGGTACAGAATTTCTATTTAAATATGATATTTGCAAGCACTTGCTCATGAACATCATCGTAGGATTTAATTCGTTACATATTCCAGAGACTGCCTTGTTGGTCTAGTGGTCGCAAGCGCGACTGCTGAGCATGAGGTCTTGGTTTCGATTCTCAGGTCGGCCAAAGTGGTATTGGGTTTTTCCATCATTTATCAGAAGCAGCCACGGAATCTGGATTTGCACGCGGTTGATGGCAATAGGCTCGCCCCCTATTACATGGGACTTAAACATAACTGGCGAAATGTGGGTGTACTATTAGGTGCGCCACTGCCTAACACTTTGGGGATAACATAACATCACGCCTGTAGGCGTGATGTTATGTTATGTCTGTTATAATCCAGGGAAAAAAAACTTTCCAAATGAGTATATAAGTGTAAAAACTTAACGTGAAAAATAAATATTCGTTGACAGGTTTTTAAACGTAATTGCAAACAGTAGGTATTTTCTTTGTCAAACTCTCACTACATGTGTTTGTAGTTGTTTGATTAGTTGTTGGTCCTTCTGTTTAGCCCTACGTAAAACCATGTTTACAATGTTGTAGACGAAAAGTTTCCACGTAAATAGGTTCGTGGTACTGCTGTCAGGGCGTAGTAAATAAGTTCATTGAGGTAATTGACGCGCCACCTTTTAGCTCATTAGGCTTCCCCGAAACTGTTTTTGATCTAGAAAGTAATTATCCTGAACGATATTGAATATCATATGATTCATCACGAATCGTCTCGCGCGCAGGTTTGACGATTTTCAGCCTCCCGAACAAGCCGGATTCCGAAAAGGCTTTAGCACCGTAGACCACATACATACGCTGCGCCAGGTTATACAGAAGACCGAAGAGTATAACCTGCCTCTCTGCTTGGCATTTGTGGACTACGAGAAAGCCTTCGATTCGATCGAGACTTGGGCTGTACTGCAGTCTCTCCAACGGTGCCAAATCGACTATCGGTACATCGAGGTGCTGAAGAGTTTGTACAAAAACGCCACCATGTCAGTCCGACTTCAGGACCAGACCTCGGAACCTATCCTTCTGCAGCGAGGTGTAAGACAGGGAGACGTCATATCTCCGAAACTGTTCACCGCTGCACTGGAGGATGTCTTCAAGGTTCTGGACTGGAGAGGGCTAGGCATCAACGTCAATGGCGAGTACATCTCTCACCTTCGGTTTGCCGACGATATAGTGGTCATGGCTGAGACCATGGAGGACCTCAGTACAATGCTCGATGACCTCAGTAGAGCTTCCGAAAGAGTGGGTCTTAAAATGAACATGGACAAAACCAAAGTCATGTTGAATGCCCATGTAACACCCACTCCTATCAAGATCGGATACTCTACACTCGAAGTTGTAGACGATTATGTCTACCTGGGACAAACGGTCCAGTTAGGTAGGTCCAACTTCGAGAAAGAGGTCAATCGTCGAATCCGACTCGGCTGGGCAGCGTTCGGGAAGTTGCGTGGTATCTTCTCGTCCAACTTACCGCAGTGTCTCAAGACGAAAGTCTATGACCAGTGTGTGTTGCCAGTGATTACATACGGGACCGAAACGTGGTCGCTCACAATGGGCCTCATCAGAAGGCTGAAAGTCACCCAAAGGGCAATGGAGAGGGCTATGCTCGGAGTTTCCTTGCGTGATCAAATCAGAAATGAGGAGATCCGCAAGAGAACCAGAGTTACCGACGTAGCCCGAAGAATAGCCAAACTTAAGTGGCAGTGGGCAGGGCACATTGCTCGCAGAACGGATGGCCGATGGGGCCGAAAAGTTCTGGAGTGGCGACCGCGAACCGGAAGACGCTGCGTTGGAAGGCCTCCCACTAGGTGGACCGATGACCTCGTAAAGGTTGCAGGGATCCGCTGGATGCGAGACGCACGGGACCGGTCAATGTGGCGACACTTGGGGGAGGCCTATGTCCAGCAGTGGACGTCTTTCGGCTGAAATGATGATGATGATGATGATGATATTGAATAAATTAACGCATTTTACAAAGTTGGAGTTGGGCTGTGGTTCTTCGGTTCAGGGCTACAAGAGACGTTAACTGCTGAAAATAGCGATCTTTATCTTTTGTTGGGATTTTGTCGGTTAACAATTTAGATAGACTTTAGCATAGCATAGCATAGCATAAGCATAATCAGCCTATAATATTCCCACTGCTGGTACACGGGCCTTTCTGTGAGAGGGAATGGACTATAATCCACCACGCGGGCCCAGTGCGGTTTGGTAGATGTTACATGTTTTGGAATAATTATGGTTCTAGAACATGCCGGTTACGGTACTCATGTGATATAGCAATAAACAGAAAGATATATAGATGTTCATTAAGTTTGTTATGCTTATATTTGGCCATAGCCCTGCACAAAATTAAAAACCAAACAGATTATTTAAAATCTACCACCCTGCCTACCCCTATCTACGTTTTTTCGGAGGAAGATGCAGTTTAAAAAACTAAAGTTCAGTAATAGCAACGTCCTAGCATTGTCCGAAAATACCCTTCGCATTTACAGTATGAGTAATCACAAGACAGCTATACATTACCCAAACAAAAGCTACAATGTTATATATATTATGATCCCTTATAACAATCATGGGACTATGAGAGCCACCCTAATGCTAATTTGTAAATAAATAGCCGCTGAAAATGTCGCGCACGACAAATTTGTAGCTTGTTCACAACACAGATTGTTTGGATGTCCCATTTTTGTTTAATTTATCGCAGCACCCCGGAAGGGGAAGTTTTGGGGCGCTAATTACCCCTGAAACATTAAAAGTACCTGAGATCTGATATCAGTTTGACCCCAAAAGAACTCGCCTTTGATCTCCCGTTGAAGAAACTTCGTAGTTTCGAGGTCGTTATCTCCGACATGATCGATGTTACTGTGTGAAGGTTTTAAAGTTTATGCTTTCCGCGTCGGCGTCGGTTCAGTATTGAAGAAAACTCCTGTAACTGATTATCTTTGTTGGGGAATCTTTGCACGATACTTTTGGGATTTTAGAATTTGCACGGTGTTTGGTCACGAGAAATTGAAATAAGCTGGGACTTTCTTATTATTTGTTGTTATAAAGATTTCATAAATATGATACCCTTTCCCATAGAATAAATAGACACTCGATGCTTTGCATGCCTTTTGTTAACAAACACTAGAAAGTCGTGAAAAGTGTTTATTTTGAAAGAATGAATATTTTTGACATATTACACAGTTTTGCCTCGTTGGAAAGTAATAAACACCCGTGTCCTAAAGAAGGTCAGGAATTTCACGTGGAAAAAGCTATCATTACAATAAAAAAAGGATTATATTAGGAAACTCATTGTTGACCAACTGCGCCCCCATCAAAGCCATTCGAATGCCAAAACACCCATGCAGCATTGTACTCATCTTCCTGATCGAGACAGGATTCCTCTCGTTGCCAAGAGGCATCGTATCTCAACAAACAGACTCCTTGAGTACGTCCCAGATCGATTACTTGAAAACTATTACAAGTCGCTAAGTCTACGGGGATGCCCTACATTGGGTAGCGACGGAATCTGGCACGAGCCCAGAATCTCCTAAGTACCGACGTTAGTACTTTTCATCGTTATTATTTTGTTTCGTCTGTAGGATACGGGGTAATACTTTTTATTTCGGTACTTTTTGTTCAGTATTTTTGCGTCGAGATATTTTTTGTCATGACCTTTATGCGCTAGTCTGGCTTAATTCTTTACACGTGTAGTCTGTGACGTGTCTTCTGTACATGTTCTAAGAAACATCGACCCGCTAACCGGTACCATGTATTCAACACATGTTTTGAGACAACAGAGAAGGATTTTTTTTTATCGATTCGAATGTATTAAAAATGCTGAGTTGTTTTAAAATAAATTAAACACTCGTGGGTCTCAAATCAAATTTTAAATTAATAGTAATAGTTCGCGCGTCGAAGCCTCTAATTCTTCTTCATTCTTTCATGTAGTATTTAAGTAATCTATAATGCTTTCATCTTCGTCTTTTGACAACATGATCTAAATAACACCAGAGCATACCGTAAAAATGTTAGCCAGTCAGCAAAGCATAAAGACCCTCCGTCGAATACTAGTTAGTTTTAGTATGGCTGCTTATTATTAAAATTCTTTTATTAGAATAGTCTCTTAATCAAATAACAGAATTTTCTTTCATGGAAATGAAATAGTAACTTCCAGTTGACGGAAACAGAAATACCACCATTAATACATCTCTCACCGTGTCAACGTCCAAAAATAAAAAGTAGGAAAAACAGAGCTATTAACTTAAAACTTGTCCCGAAAGCTTTCTCCATAGTCTTGGCATTCTCTACAATACTAACAATAAAATAAAAATGCACAACAACTCTCCTTCATAGAGAAGTAACGTTCTGTCTGTGCTCTCAACCAGAAATCGGTATCTGGCATTTAGAGTAAGAATATTTTTGCGAAGCTTTTAGGTTATGTGTGACGTAATAACGTTATGTTTTGTGGAATTATTGAGATTGACGTAATCGGGTAATAGTATCTATTTTGTTTAAAATCGGGTGTAAAATGAGTCAGTATTAATTGTATTATTTTTATCTGATATCAATTCGATTTGACTTTAACAACGTAACTTTGACACGTTTTAATGTGATTATTATATAATTTTAGAACTGGTATTTAATCAATGTGACGTTATGATTGTGACATAATTTAATGTACACATTTACATTCTAGAAACATTTACGTATCACTTGGCGAAAGCAATGTTATATTTGAAACAATCAGTTACCCATGAGTAGGTTAGTAGGTAGGCTTTTCTGACTACAAAACACAGATATTAGTACAAGTATGTTGGTATTGCTATAATCAATTATTACGTTACTCTGTTATAGTAGCGAGATTCTGTTTCTTTCACAACACTGCACAAAAAAACTCCCGCCATCTACCACGTTATCCCTCACAGCAGTACTCGACAAGTGTTTTACAGCTGTCCGAGCGTCTCCTTTAATTAAACTTGCCGGCTGGCAATTAAACGCTTATATTTTAAACAATATTAAACGCTTATATTCTGAACAATATTGAATCCTGGACCTCACCGTCAGCTTAAGGGTGCACCCTACGATAAAACATGTCCATTGAGAAAGTTCCCCTAAATATTCTGCTGTAATGAAAGTGGTTGAATGGATTTCTGAGAAATAACTAGAGAGAGTTGACAATAGGCTCGCCCCCTGTTATATGGGACTTAAACGTAACTGGTGAAACTTAGGTATGCTATAGACAGATCTCCACGTAACCCTTTGGGGATTATTGACGTGTTGTAATTTTGTATAAGTTTAGCTAGGATATGGTTTAAACATTTTTTTATCCGCCTCATTGGTACATATGAGTCTCATAGTCAATGTAGGTAAATGATTTGATTTGAAAATATTTGATTTGATGGTAATATTTTAAAATGGAATAGAATAATATTTTTTTTGCTTAAAAATCTATCTTATATCTATGTATATACTCGTATAAAATAGTAAACTGAATGACTGACTGACTGACTGACTGGGTGATATATCAACACACAGCCCAAACCGCTGGTCCTAGAGACATGAAACTTGGAGGGTGTGTTCTTTGTGAAGAGAAGGTTTCCACTAAGAAAGGATTTTTGGCAATTCTACCCCTAAATGGGTAAAATAGGGGATGGAAGTTTGTATGAAAGTCTGTCAGTTTTGAAGTTAGGATCTTCAAATTTTGTGTTTAGGCTGACGATTGAAAATTAATTTATACGTGTCTCGGCGTTTTTGATAATTTTACCCCCGAAGGGTTAAAAGGGGGTGAAGGTACTATGTTTGTTCGGGTGGAATGCAACTCAATTTTGTACAACCGATTGAGCTGAAATTTTGCACACACCTTTAGTTTTGGTGAAAACACATTTTTATGACAGACATTCCTTAATCCAACATCCAGGATCGTCTCCTCAAGACAGAACTCTTCAACGGTTAGTAGCACGGTCACGAAACTTTGTATACGCGTTCAAGTTTCATAGATAAAGATGATTTTTAACCGACTTCCAAAAGGAGGAGGATTTTTTTTTTGTTTTTTTTTTTGTGTGTTTGTTCAGCGATTTCTTCGCCAATTGTGAACCGATTTTGATGATTGTTTTTTTGTTTGGACAAATATTATTCCGCGGTGGTCCCGTTAAAATTTGCTCAAGATCTGATGCTGATCTTCGGAGATATCAATGGAACTCTTCAATAATAGACAGCAAATCTGTCGTGATTGCTGCAATCGCTTTGATGTTTATTGTTTACACAACACCATAACATAACATCACGCCTGTATGCTTTGAGGGGGTACGCAGATGTGTACCAGTGCACCCACATTTTCATAATTAGTTATGCTAAGTTCCATTTTATTGGGGACTAGATGTGCCCGCGGCTTCGCTCACGTGAGCGCGTATTCTTTTGGCATTATTAGGGAACATTACATGGGAACGTGAAGTCGTAGTATATTCCTAATATCCTCTACAAAGTAATCCATTTTAATATTATAAATGCGAAAGTAACTCTGTTTATTTGTTACGTTTTCATGACTAAACAGCTGATTGGATCGTAATGAAAGGCAAGGAGATAGATTATATCCTGAGGAATGATATAGGTTATCGTTTTTTTCTCACACATACACATCAAAATTTCCACGCGAACGAAGTCGCGGGCAACAGCTAGTTTGAATATAAAATTATGAAAATGGAATGGATTGTTTTTAGAAGACTTGATTTACTTATCTTTTCATGGTGAATGTCTGAAATAATAGGTACGTCTTAGTTCAGTGTGTCTATAATTCATTTTCTTCGAACAAATCTATACACATAAAATTCAAAGTCCTGACTGACTGATTGATATATCAACGCACAGCCCAAACCGTTGGTCCTAGAGACGTGAAATTTGGAGGGTGTATTCTTTGTGAAGAGTAGGTATACACTAAGAAAGGGTTTTTCAAATTCCACCCCTAAGAGGGTGAAATGGGGCGTTGAATTTTATGTGAAACTTTTTATTCTCGGGGATCTATTGACTTGAAAATGTATGCACATACGCTTCAGTTAAAATTAAATCATTAAAATCATCTATATACAATATTTAAGGTCCTTCAGAGTGGCATAGCTGTGGGATACCCTGTATACGACTTTTCTCCCTTTTTATACGATTTGGCACTTTGAATTACTTTTAAACATATAAGTTGAATATATTTTTAATCGCCCTTTAAACCCCTTCATTTTGATACCCCACTCGATGGTACAGGAAGAAAAAAATAATTTGAACTCCACGATATGGCACCCGAAATTCACCATTTTTCTTTGTTTCTTTAATGTACTCGCGCTTCCAAGACGAACTTAACGACGTACAATTTATCCAAATCCGTTCATCTGTTTAAGAGTTACGGGGGAACATAGAAACGGACATACATACATATAGATCAAACACATAACCCTCCTTTTGGGCTTCGCCGCAGTCGGGTATAAAGGCTAGGTAGATGATGTCTATCAACTACCTACGTTTGAATACTAGTTATTTAAAAGAGTAGATCAATTTCACAGTGATTTAATTTAAACTTTGAAATGAGTTTAGACGACACTATTAGACAATGCCACTTAAATAATGACAAAAGTCTCTCCTCAAGTCACATTCTTACTTATTTATTTTTAGGTGATTTTCATATTTTGCGAAAATTATCTAAGCGCACGGTAGTGCGCAGGCCAAGTTCCAGCAACAGGCCGCGCGCATGCCGTGCACTATTTACAGTAACTGTTTCGAGCCACTTTTGTCCCCCCTGTAGCTCAGTGCCTATTGCAAGTACAGATATAAAATTGTACCTACGTAATTATATACTAATACTAAAGCAGTATGCCGAATTTCATACATATAGCTTCAGTAGATCCTGAAATATGACCCTCGTGTCCTGCGTGTCCTGTTGTTTGTTCACTTCAGGAACTGATGGACGCAACCGAAAGCGCCAAACTAGTAGCTCAGTTCTGGGCTGACACAATCTAGATTGCCATCGACACGCTAAGAAGAAGAATATGACCCTGTGAATATAGCTAATTTTGGCACTGACTGACTCACTGACCGGTAATCAAAACCTTTAGGCCACTTCCAATTGTCCTAGCGTTATGAAATTGGGGATAAATATAATGACCACCATAAAATGCTTTGATACCCTTAGTTTTGTAACCAAAAATATCTACTTAACACCAGAAAAATAAAGTCTAAAAATACAATAGTACCAGCTATTTTAGTCACGACTCCACTTTAAATTGTATTCGACCACCAAATTTAGTGAATGATCACCAAATCTTGACGACCAAATTAATGTATTATTTTTGCCTAAATAAATCACTGTGATTGCCATAAAATATAGGCTTATTATCAAATAAAGTATTATGATGCCATATTAAGTTAGGCTCCGGCTTGCAATCCCCTCCCACCGCACCGCAAGCGCAACTTTATATAATTATATTAAATAGGCACAACGGTAATTTTAATTAACGGAACAACAAATACTTAGGAATCAATAGCAAGCGAAGCAAACTCGGGACTTGGGGCACCCCGACTTTAGGTTAGGTTAGGTTACTTTAAACCAAAAGAATCAAAATAAATTTTTGGGTTATCAATAATTTTTTGGAGTCAGTTTGCTTAAATAGGAAAGCAAGATGTAAAAACTTTCGTTATAATTTTACATTAAAATGCTGTTTTAATTTTGGTGATCATTTACTACTTTTGGGTTAACAATTATTTATTTGGAGTCATTTTGCTTAAATAGAATAGCGAGATGTTAAAACTTTGGTTATAATTTTACATTAAAATGCGGGTTTAATTTTGGTGATCATTTACTATTTTTGTCTGTTATATATTACTATATCTGGTGGTAAGTTAAACATAAGCCTATGAAATTTGGCACACAGGTCGTATATGCAGATTAACAAAAAGTTAAGAAATTTAAGAAATCGGTCAAGCGTGAGTTGGCTCAATCTAATATCGAATTTTTAATAAAAATATTTATGAACCAGTGATATGAGAATACGAAGAGGAGGGGGAGGAGAGGGGGAGGGGTTATAAAATATGCTATAAGAAATTTAAGAAATCGGTCAAGAGTGAGTTGGCTTAATCGAATATCGAATTTTAAAAAAAATATTTATGAACCAGTGATACAATGAGAATACGATGAGGAGGGGGGGGGGGGTATAAAATATTGTCATGTAAACATAAAAAGAAAAAAATAGGTACGATTTCTTGAAAAAAAGTATTGAAATCCCACCAAAAACATACCTGTTAAAAAGGGGCCAAGTTCCTAACGGCTAATTGTTCGCCTAAAAAAGGGTTGAAATCCAATCCAATGCCAAGTTTAGATGCACTTTAAAATCAATCATAATCATCTAAAATTATAATACTTCCAAAGGATGTCACCAAAATCTGCCCAAACGTAGTACCGAGGTACACTTAGTGGCATAAAATACACTGAATAATATTGCATTTATATATTTTTCTTATCGCTACCCGTGGACGAGAATAAAATAACTTTTAACGTAATAAAAAGCTCGCCATTTTGGGCACAATTATACTACCTTGGTCCATTACCTTACCTATTAAAAAAAAAAACTGTCATGTTGACAGTTGTCTGTCGGCTTCAGCTGCTGTTGTTTTGGTTTCATTTCAAATATATTTATAGTTTAATTCAATCTGAATTCAATAATAACTCTCATTGTATAATCGATTTTCGTTAGGCAAAGTTATGTACCTACCTAACATAAGAAAGGATGCTTATACCCAAAGTAGCTGAATACAAGCTGTGAATATTGATGAACAGTACTTAATATAGGAAGCAGTGTTAGAAGTCTATCAAAGCGAATAACAAACTCGATAAATAAATGAGTTCCTTAGCGCCGACATCCAAGGGTTCCAACTTGATGGGACCTGGATCCTCCGTCATATCCCAGCTTAACATAAATCAAGCCAGATCATCCAGGTTTCAGTGAATAGAAGTCGCATTTAAATGAAGCCTTTTATTGACTTTATCTTGATTTCTTGAAATAAATAGAACATTAAGCCAAGAAACATCGAATTCTTACATAAAATACACTTGTTTATGCTTACTCTGCCTCTATTGTGATGTGCATAAGGGGTGGAAGTTGAATTTGAGATTAGATACTGAGTAGCCCACTTCATGAAATTCAATTAACCTTTCAAGCATTTCCTACTGTTATCGGGCCCTGGAGCCCGAGTGGCACACAATGAATTAAAGCCAGGAAGTCATCTTTCCAGTAATAAAACCAATAACAATGGAATAAATAGACTTATCGAGTTAGTTGTATGGAATAAAACAACATTTTTTTTGTTTTTTTATTAGTTTTTTCTTCATTTTCAATAACATCTCTCATTAAAATATTATCAAGGAAAGTGGCGCGCGCTGCTATATTTTCTTGATGCCGAGCCCAACCCAAAGCCTGATATATTTTATATATATTTTCTGATAGCCTATTTGGATACTCAAGCCTGAGTATCCAAATCGTAATGTCGATTATGAATAGCCAATCCGTCAGGAGTACAGGAACCAAATCGTGAGGTAACAAAAGTCCAGAAAGAATAGCCAAGATTTCGGGATCACTGTATCGTCAAGAACCGAATCGTGAGGTGACAAACGGAATACCAGAAAGAATAGCCAAGTTATTAAACAAAATACACAACACAAACGAACAACAGAGTACCCCGAAACGCAGAAACGAACGGAATGACATGTGAATGACATTTATCCACGAAAAAATGTCCATAGAACACATATACTACTAATGTCAACCCGTACATGCAAAGTTGCCACATGATTTAATTGTGTTACAGGTTATTAAAACTTTAAATAATTTATTAAGTAGTTTTCAATTATTTATGGATAAAAACACAATTATTTTCGAATTCCTCTATTTTTTCTCTACGATTTGGTGCACGTGTACCTCGAGGTACATGTTTGGGCAAAGTTGTATGGGCTTTTGCTGACATCCTTTGAACTTGGCAGGTTAATTTTATTATATAAATAATAAATTTAATTATACAATTAATCAAGTGTTACGTACAGCACGAAAACCTGCCAAGTTCAAATTTGGAAGTATTATAATTTTAGATGATTATGATCTATTTTAAAGTGCATCTAAACTTGGCATTGGATTGGATTTCAACCCTTTTTTAGGCGAACAATTAGCCGATAGGAACTTGGCCCCTTTTTAACAGGTATGTTTTTGGTGGGTCGGTTTTAGTAGAATAGGTTGATAAACCAATAGGCTGAATGCAATCATATCGCGTTATGCTTTGCGTGTTAATAGGAAACAACATTATGTAATGTGAAGACTTGATTTCCCCAGAGAATGAGGTAGTTCTATGATAAGATACCTACTGTCCAACCTTGGTTATTATTGTTTGCGTGATGATACAAAATCAAAGTTAATGCAGCAAAAGTAGTAAGTGTCATACTTTCCCTGATGACTTTAAAGTAAAAATACAATAGGTAATTTTCTTAGATTATTTCTTCTTTCTATAATACAGAGTGTGACTCTTAACGAAGCTGTCAATCAAGCATTCTGTACATCAAACTAAGTAACTTTTTGTTTGGGATGTAAAATTACGGTAGGACTCAATGTTACGCAATCAAAACATTGTGCTGATGTGTGCATTGTACGGGGGTCGTGGAGGTGTTTAAAGTTTGTGAAAAAGTTGGAACTTTGACCCCCAATATCTCAGTAACTAAAAGGTTCCCAGGTATGGTCTAGAAAAAAAAAATATGGCAGTGACGGGTAAAACAAGTGTCTTTCGACTTCGTTAAGGGTCTTGTAACACCCTTTATAATAGTTTGTTGAGAGTATGGACGCCTGCGCTAAGTTAAATAGCAATATGTGATGTGTCTGTGCATGTCTGCTTTGTTTTTTATACAGGCGTGCTCTCGTCCATGTATCTGTGCACTGACAGTTACGTTTGTAAAATTATTTAATTGTATTAAATAGTTATGTCTAACAAATTGCCTTTCGCTTCATTTCATCAGGTTATGGGCCGTCCCAAGCTTGCCGTTTAAAGTTATCTTTGTGTTTTGAACAATATTTATAATAGTAAAAGAAAAATCACGAGTATAACCTCACTTTTGGTTACCGGGCTCGCGAGTCATTTTTTTTCTTTTCAGCTATTTTATTTACAGATTGAATATTTACGATATAAATCAAAAAATCAAAATCAAAATCAAAGCATTTATTTCAAATAGGCCAGTTACAGGCACTTTTGAATTGTCGAAACAAAGACAACAATAGCTACAGTCCCAGTCACAAGGCATAAAAACTGTGAAAGTACTGTAGTTGCCCATTCCCTAACGTAGATCTCTATGGAGAAGAACGGGCAAGAAACTCCATGGACACTCTTTTAAATCAGTATACTTTTACAAACTCTTGGTTACATTATTCATGTTGAGATGGTACATTATGTGAGAACGATGTAGCAAGATGTGTACGTTAAAAGTGTCCATAGTAAACAATTCAAAAAAATAAAATAAAAATAATCAATTCAAATAAGCCGTGGCAACCAAGAGATGACCAGTCACAACTGACAGCGCCCGTTCACGAACATGACGCATGTATCAGCACCGTTCAACTCAACCATTTTGAAGGGAACTAAATGATCCGACACACGCGCCACCATCAGCGAGACATTTGAGTGAGCATGACACACTCCTAACCGCCAGGGCACATTCAAGTCAAGAAAAGACGTAGGTTTCCCGCGAATGACAGCTTTCTATTACATAGTACTCACACAATATGGGCTATGCGGCTATATAATACTAAAGAGATTGAATTTATACAAAGCAAAGATAGTTGTACAATCTTCAGCAGCTCCAACATACTATTTAATGCTTCTTCTTCTTAGCGTTTCGATGGCAAAAAGTTTAAATATGCTTAGCCCAAAACTCAGCCACGTGTACCCCGCTCACTGATGCAGTAAATAAATCATCAAGAGCGCAGGTGATTGGGATATGTAATGCTATTCATTTATGCGCCCCTGTCCTTGTGGAGCAGGACCGGCATTGAGCCAAGCATTTTTATCAACGATATAATCGTCTAACTTGTAATATGCTTGCCTACACAGTGTGCGTTTAATGCATGTTTTAAATTTCGTTTCATTCAGTTCAAGAATACTTTGTGGAATTTTGTTATAGCATCTCAAACAGTACCCCATGAAAGATGAGTCTACTTTAGCGAGTCTGAAGCCTGGCTGAACTAATTGGTCTCTATTTCTAGTACTGTAATTGTGTCTGTCACCTCTTTTATTAAAAAGATGTAGATTTTTTCTTACATACATTATGTTTTCATAGATGTATTGAGAATGTACCGTCATGATGTTAATTTCCTTAAACAGTTCCCTTAGAGAATCACGCCTACGAAGATTATATATGGCTCTGATGGCTCTTTTTTGCAGAATAAATATAGACTCAATGTCTGCAGCCCGTCCCCATAGTAAAATGCCATACGACAGTAAACTATGAAAGTAACTAAAATAGACCAGTCTAGCGGTATCTACATCAGTATATTGACGGATTTTTCTAATAGCATATGCTGCTGAACTTAGCCGCCCCGCAAGAGATGTTAAATGAGAACCCCATTGTAGCCTTGAATCAAATATGGCTGGAAGCAATTCAATGATGTCAATTGAAAAGCTAACGGGTCGTGAGAATTGGGCAAGTTGGAGTTTTGCAGTCAAGGCATACCTACAACTTGAAGATATGTATAACTGCGTTTTAAAAGAACCAGTGGCTACTGACCCTGACTCCGTCAAAAAAGACATCAAAGCCAAGTCTAAGTTAATACTATTAGTTGACCCGATTTTATACGTACATATTCAAGAAGCTCAAAATGCAAAACAGGTATGGGAAAATTTAGCAAGGGCATGTGAAGACAGCGGATTAACTCGTAAAGTAGGCTTATTAAAAGACCTCATTAATACCAATTTGGAAAACAGTTCATCCGTTGAAGATTATGTAAACAAAGTAATGACAGCCGCGCACAAGCTAAGGAATATAAAATTCAAAGTGGACGATGAGTGGTTGGGCACACTAATGCTGGCAGGGTTGCCAGAAATGTACAAGCCCATGATCATGGGCTTAGAAAGTTCCGGTATGAAGATTAGTGCTGATTTAGTGAAAAATAAATTACTGCAAGAAGTAAAGACATCAGACACTACCGCACTTTATACAAACTCAAAAAATCAGCCCAAAAGTGATCATTTCAAAAATAAGAAAGGCCCTAGGTGCTTTCATTGTAATAAGTACGGACATCTCAGTAAGGATTGTTGGCATAAGAAGACAAGTAATAATAAAAAGACAGATAAAGAAACAGGATATGTCGCAGCTTTTTCAGCATCCACAGCAAATGATTCAAATTGTTGGTATGTTGACTCAGGGGCATCTATGCATATGACTCGAAACAGAGACTGGCTCACTGATATTACTCCTTCATCTGTACCGAGCATAAGAATTGCTAACAACCAAGGATTAAAAGTCGAATGCTGCGGTAATGTATGTATCAAGGTAAATGCAAAAGATGGCAGCACCGATTCAATACAGGTGAGAAATGTTTTATACGTACCAGAAATAAAAGCAAATTTGTTATCAGTCAGCAAAATAATTAAAGGTAGATGTAAGGTAATATTCAATGAACATGGTTGTCAAATTTACAATCCCAGCAACAAGTTAGTTGCAAGGGCTGACTTAATCAATGAGACATATCTGTTAAATACTTGTAAAAATCAAGACATGCAAGTCATGATGGCTAAGACTGATGATGATACTTATCTGTGGCACCAAAGGATGGGTCACTTAAATTTCACTGATCTTAATAAAATATCTAACTGTACAGAAAGCTGGCACCAAGAAAAGAAAATTCCATTTGTGTAACATGTCTTGAAGGTAAGCAAACAAGAAAACCGTTCCCCACTGAAGGCTCCCGTGCAACCAGGTTGCTAGAGCTTATCCACAGTGATGTATGTGGACCGATGAAGAATACTTCTATAGGAGGGGCAAGGTATTTTGTAACCTTCATTGATGACTTTTCTCGACGAGTACATGTATATTTTATTAGAAACAAAAGCGAAGTATTTCAAAAGTTTGTGGAATTTAAGAATAGAGTAGAAAATGAGTTAAGTACAAAAATAAAAACTCTGAGAAGCGATAATGGAACCGAATACAAAAATAATAATTTTGATGCCTACTTGAAGACACATGGAATTATGCACCAGACAACTAATCCATACACTCCTGAGCAAAATGGTCTCAGTGAGAGAATGAACAGAACTTTAATAGAGCGTGCAAAATGTATGATGTTAAATGCTGAATTGCAGGTCACATTCTAGGCTGAAGCGGCTGCTACAGCTGCATATATTGTGAACCGATCTCCCTCCTGCACCTTATCTGATGCGACGCCTCATGAAGTATGGACTGTAAATAAGCCAAATCTGAGCCACATGAAAATTTTTGGATGTCCTGCAATGGTGCTTATTCCTAAAGAAAACAGATCTAAGCTTGAAGTGAAGTCACGTAAGTTAATATTTGTTGGCTACAGTGACAATACAAAAGGCTACCGGTTCATAGATCCTGAAACAAAAAAAGGAGTCATAAGTAGGGATGTTGTATTTCTAGAAGCTTCAATCAAAAGAAATAAAGTGGATGATGTACCTAAAAAAGAAAAGGAAATGATTAACAATGACATAGAGATAGAGGAAAATAAAAATGAAAACACAAAAGAAACTTGTAATGAAGTAAAAGAAAAGAAAATTGTTTTCTTACCTGATGGTGAACCCGAAGAATCGGTGGAAAGAAACATTGATAACATCAGAAGAGAAACACTGGATGAATCTAAAAGTATTTCTATTTCAGATGATTCTGATCAATTTGAAGATGTTAATGTTGAGACATACTTACCTGATAGGACACTTGATTCTCCATCGGAATTTAACATAACTTTAAGACCGCTGCAAGGGAGAATGAGAAGCCAAAATAACGATGTTCATCAAAGTCCCTCATCACTAATGTGTCTTAATGTTGAATCAACAATGAATTTACTAAACAATGATCCACAAAGTCTTCAAGAAGCTCTAAACAGTGAAAAGGCTGATGAATGGAAGAGGGCTATGTTTGAAGAATATCAGTCGTTGATTAAAAATAATACGTGGACACCAGTTAACTTACCAGAGTTACCAGAAGGAAAATCAGTAATTCCCAGCAGATGGGTTTATAAAACTAAGTTGGATGGCAATGGATCTGTTACACGCTATAAAGCTAGACTGGTAATTAAAGGGTTTAAACAAGTAAAGGGCATTGATTACAATGAGGTATGCGCTCCAGTGGTCCGGTATACATCCATAAGATACCTCATTGGTCTTGCTGCTAAATATGGACTTAAAATACACCAAATGGATGCAGTGTCAGCATTCTTACAGGGTGAAATCGACGAAGAAATTTACATGTCCTTACCACCTGGCTATGAAGATGAAAATAAAGTATGTAGACTAAACAAGTCAATATACGGACTTAAACAAGCTAGCAGACAATGGAACAAAAAGTTAAATAATGCTTTATTAGAAATTGGAATGACTCGTTCAAACATAGATCCATGCGTTTACTACCGAATTTTAAATGAAAATGATATGCTTTTCATAGCAGTATATGTAGATGATATACTTTATTTCTTTAATAATGAAGAAACCTCACAATTGATAAAAGGGAAATTAAAACAAAAATTCTATATGAAGGATTTAGGAACAGCCAAACATTGTATTGGTTTTAGAATTTCACAAGATGAAAATGTAGATGAGATTTCTATTGATCAATCTATTTACATAAAAAAGATACTTACTCGATTTGGAATGAATAATTGTAAACCGATGTGGACACCTACTGATGCTAATGTCAAACTGAAGAAGGGTGAAGGTCAACAAGAAATATTAAAGAACATTCCATATCAAGAAATTACTTATGTAGTAAATTCTCTGAGTAGGTACAATAGTCTACCTACTAATGAACATTGGGTGGCTCTGAAACGAGTCTTGAGGTATCTGAGAGCTACAATGGATATGAAATTGGTTAACAAAAGGAATCTTGATGGAAAAATTTCAGGCTATTGCGATTCAGACTGGGCAAATGATTTTGAGGATAGAAGATCTTGCACAGGCTACATATTTTTATTCCAGGGTGCAGCAATAAGCTGGAATTCTAAGAAACAGCAGACCATAGCTCTTTCTACAACTGAGGCTGAATATATGGCTCTAGCGTCTGCCATTCAGGAAGCTCTTTGGTTAAAACAGCTGGCAGACGAGTTGCAACCAGAACTTAAAGGTACGCCTCCTTTACTGCGATAATCAGAGTGCTATTAGTCTTTCAGGAAATGCTGTCTACCACGCGCGCAGTAAACATATAGACGTCCGCTACCACTTCGTACGAGAGAAGATTGCTGCCAAACAAGTCATGGTTCAATATATATGTACTAGAGACATGGTTGCCGATATTTTGACAAAGGGACTCCATCGACCGTTGCATGAAAACTTCACTTCATCAATGGGTTTAATTTTAAAGCGTCTGCGTCCAGGAGAGGATGTTGAGAGTATGGACGCCTGCGCTAAGTTAAATAGCAATATGTGATGTGTCTGTGCATGTCTGCTTTGTTTTTTATACAGGCGTGCTCTATATCTCTATACTCTCTCTCTCTCTCTCTATTCCAAAACCTTAGTACTACTTTACAATGGCAATGTAACAACAATTTCAATGAAGGCAAAGAGATTAGCGTCTGTAGCCGAACTAGGCATAGCCTTTATTTCAGCTATCAGCACCATTCCCTATACTTTTATAATTCTAAACTTCCTATTCAGACCATGCATAAAAATCCAACTGGTCATTTTCTAAAATTTTTAACTTTAACAAAAAGTGTCGGAGCACTAGTCTCGTGACGAACAATATGAACGTAGTATTTTCAAATTTTCCGCACTGCTGCCCAGCTAAAGTAATTTCTTTAAAACATTTTAGAAGCAATTTTGACAAAAGAATGCACTTAAACCTGAGGATCGTTTCGTATCGATCTCTTTAGAAACCTGAGACTTTGATATCGACGGTTCTATTTAGTGCTGCCATTTAAATGGAAAATGTATTGAAATACTATAACTAGGTAGTAAGATATAAATGTAGACTTCAAATCTTATAGGACATGATTCAAATATACAGTAGTATCTACCGCAGAATTGACTTGGGCCGGTCAAAAATATAAAAAAAAACAATTTTTTTCAAAAAAAAAAAATATAAAAGAGAATAGTCCAACGCAATGCATCATCTGAACCGAAACGAGGTGAAAAATATATTTTGCTTTACTGTATGGACACAATGTTTTTCCTGGCCGGGTCAAGCCGATTCCACGTCGATAATTTTAGTCACTCCTTTTCTCATCTGTAATAGCTATACCCAGTTTCCGCCTTTTATTGAAACAACACTGAAGTTACCTAGGCTATTTTTTGGTAAATAATAGTTGCTTATCATTAACACTAGAAACGGGATATTTACCATGTTTAATGATTGTTTTGAGTTCCCGAATATTCTTTGCTTTCCTTCTTACTTTTCCCCATTCAGACAATTCTGTTACTAAGGATAATGTACAAGAATGGATTGTCCACTCACTTTTTAATCGTCAAGAACTGCTAAACGTGCCGGAACATTTCAGTCACGTAAGTCCCTGAAAAAACCTGGTCTTTTATATTATTAATAGCAATAGCCTACCATTAACACTAAAAGTGCTTCTACTGTTCGCTCAAAGCAATATTGACAAAAAATGGCCACTTTTATTCCCCTGTGTTTTATAGCTAAAATATTTTTCTTTTTCGTGTGAAGTGTGGGTTTTAGAGGATTTGCTGGTCCCAACGTTTATTTTACGTGTATTGGCAATCTGTACCAGCTTTTGAAGAGGATATTTCGAAAATGCTGGAAACGATAGCTGGCGTCAAAGCTACAAGGAACATACAAAACGGAATGATTTTGGATTTTGATATAAATTTTTACTATATGAAGCACCTGCATTGCCCGATCTTGCGTGAAATATTGAATTGATGTACCTTGTGTATATTCCCGTTTTACATACTATAGCTATTGGGTATATTCCTTTTTTATTTCATTTTATAGTACCAATAAGCTACATTAAATCGACAATGGTATTCCATTTCCAAATATGAGTTCGGAAATCTCTACTACAAACGATTTCTTTGCACGATCACGACTGTCAAAAGTCGATCAATAGTGTTCGCTGGGTATATTGTTTAAGATATAAAAATATTAACATCATTCTTCTAAAATCCGGGTTTAGTACCTATTTCACTAACATCTAGCGGCACCTGAATGAATGCCTAAATGAAAGCGGATTTGCAATGTTCAGCTCAGAGCGAGTGTTGAAATTACTACAGAATAATAATAACTAGGCTTTTTTAATATTGTTGTTATTTGTATTTGAGTATATTTTTTAATAAAATGTAAACGATTTGTAATAAAATGAAAATAGGGAATAATAACTACGCTTTAATTAAGATATTGCTTAGTGTTATATAATAACACTAAGCAATATCTTACTAATTAGACTTTCACGGCTCTAAAGACCAAAAATCTTATATACTCACCTCTTAAAATATCAATTAAAATCCAGCTCATTTCGCCACAAACAGCCACCATTGTCGTGAAACAAGAAAACTTACTCAAGCGAGGCGCTGTCGAAGCTTCAGAGGCTAATTTTTACACAATTACAAGCAACTTGGGCCAACAATGTCAGTGTTGCCGAAACACAGATTAACAGAGTTTTCGTTTTAATATTCGCTATTTAGATCGTTATTTATAAAGTTTGGTTTTATGAACTTTTATTAGGCTTTTTTTGAAAGGGTTGATAATTTAAAGTGTTACAGATGTCATCTTCTTTCTAACCTTTTCTCAACTATGTTGGGGTCGGCTTCAAGTTCAGGTATACAAGTTTTTACATAGAACTACTGCTTATCTTACCTCCAAAAACCAGTAATTGGGCAACACAATACCCCTCGGTAAGACTGGTTGTCTAGACCTACGGCCTTCGGACTACCCGTAACGACTGCCAGTCTTCCTAATATAAAGAGGATTCTACGAGAAAAACGTAAACACGACATCTGTCAGGTTTTGTCTGTTCACGTTTGAAAAGGACTGTTTATAACGGGAACTTCGCAACTTTTCAGTTATACAAAAGGCAATTCTAAGAAGATAAAGAATAAATGTTTTTTTGTTCACAGTAGTCAACATTTCTGTATCAATTTCTGGTAGTCTAGACACAAGCAATCGTTGTTCTTATACCTGCAACAATTTTTAACAGGATTGATAAAAGCCTTTGGGTAACTTACGTCAGCCCCATACTTTGTTGACTTATCCATCATCGATATACTTGTACATAGGTAACTGATAGAATACTTTATACTCTACCCAGTCCCTCTGGAAATAAAAAAATCATCTAAGTGCCAAGTTAAAACATAGCTCTCTAATGACAGTCCAACATTCAGTACAAGGAACTTTTGTCCCATATTAATTACATATGAAATGAGTTTGTTCCAGAAACATACCATCAATACCACTCATCGTTTTGGCCGCCTACAACATTATATTGGATATAAAACTCTATTAATAACCCCTCAGCTCTGCACTATGCATCGCGCTAGTATTTCGACCATAAGCCGGATAATAATTACACGCTATTTTAGTTTGCGTATCGCCATGGGCCAATTGGTTGGTCTTTAATATTTAGGCTTTTGTTTGTGAGAATCATTTTACTGTATTTTAGGCTGCTTATAGACAATGAAATCATATCTCCATAACACTGACAATTCCTGATATAATTTGTGCAAGGATGTGGGATGATGATGTTGTTGATAAATGTCAATTCTTACTGCCACAGTTACTTGAAGGTAAGTAATACTGATGGTATATTGATTCAATCATTGGTATTCATGTAGGTTGACAAACACATCGCATTCAATGCCAATCAATCGTGGTAATAATTATCTTAAAATGCAACAGAAAAAAGGCACATGATAGTGATGAAGAAAGAAGAGAACAAATTACAAGCAATAAATGTCTAATTAAGGAAGCAACGGTCACCATATGGTCTGTTAAATAATCTAAGAGGTAAAAACCTAAAAGAACAAGGTTCGTAAAAGAAAAAGCTGTACGTCAAACCTGGAATACATAGATATATAATACGTAGGAGGAACCAATGGCACAGATAATTCAAATAAAAAGTATTCCATTTAAAATTACAAAATCCCATACTGATAATCCTGTACCTGTTCGACCAAATCAATATATTTTCCATTACGTCCGGGCTATCAGTGGGCTATATTTCGACTATAATCCGCAAATAATTTGACAGTGGCAGTTGATAGTCGGCATTAGCCGTAGCGATGCAAATCGTCCTGTACTGTAAATATTTTCCTTCTCCCCTCGTTTGGTGTATAAATCTGGTTTAGCTTGTTATATTGGCTGCATTGGATCTAAACGCATTTTGTTGTTGCTGTAGAATAGAGATAGGGTGTTTTTATATTGATTTTAGATTGTGTTCTGTGTTGAGAGAATGAAACTAAGAAATAGGGTTTTCAAATTCAAATTCAAATTATTTATTGCAATCCATAATGTAGTATAATACAGGTGGTAAAAAACAATTAAGAAGAAACAATTATGGACCCTGTCGGGCACAGCAAAATTAGATAAATAGGTAGGAGAGAGGAAGAGCGCTTTTATCAACTTTCCATAACACTGAAACAATTTAATTAGATAGACTGTTTATTTATTTTTTATTTTTTATTGTAATTATATCATTAATTTATAAAGAAATTAATTATTATATTTGATTATATCATTCGTTTCTTTATTCCATCTATTTATAATTTGTAATATTATGATATTCCAGTTATATTTTATTTAGTGGGTGCATTTTATTATTTAAACCGTTTAATTCCGTAAGACTAGAGGAAATTGGAAATTAATTCTTTATTCTTTATTCTTTATTGCACACAAAAACAAAATATACATACAAATTGCAACAATATAGCTTATGTACAATGGCGAGCTTAAAGCGCAGGCCACACCGCCAGCTGGCGGTGTGGCCTGCGCTTAACCGCGGTTTTCTAACAGCAAACCTAATTTGACTGTGAGATATGCAGAAAAGGATAAACTTAAGTGCATTAACACATTGTGTTACTTAAATTAATTAATGTTATAAACTAAACAAAATACATACAATATAATATACGTAATACATATAGTACATATATATATAAATATCTATAAAATCCTATATAATATACATACATACATATTGATCATGTTGACAGGAAAAGTTCCCTTATTCCTTTCTTGGACACCTCTAACGAAGGGCTATCCCGCAAGGAGTGTGGAAGCGAATTCCAAAGGCGCACAGCGCGAACAGTAAATGAACCATCATACCGACTTGAGGAGTGGGGAGGGAAACGAAAGAGAAGAGATGATGATGAGCGACAAGGTTTACCTCTAGGTACAAGATACTCGAAGCGTTCCTGAAGATACGAAGAAGCTTTAGGGTTATGGAGAACAGAAAAGAGAAAAGAGAGAGAGAAATTAAGTAGATTATTTTATTATATTTATATCATTGCTTTTTATTGAAATTGATTAATATTATTATATTTGGTTATATCACTCATTTATTTATTTTATGTATTTATAATTTGTAATATTATTGTATGTCAGTTTTATTGGGTGCATATTTGTTATTTTAAAACGTCATGTATTTATTATATAATTTATTGTTTATTTAATATACAATAATAGTGAAAAGGCTAAACCAGAAATAGTTTGGTATTCCTACAGTCAAATTAGTCAAATTATTAGTCAAAAAATTGTTAAATTTTTATCATTTAAAAATTCGTCTAATGAGTAATAGCTTTTATTAATTAAAAATTGTTTTACTTTGCTTAAAAATATATTTGATTTTTCTATTTGTTTTAGGTTCTCTGGTAATTTATTGTATACTAGCTGTTGCCCGCGACTTCGTTCTCGTGGAAAAATATACATAAAATAGATAAAATAAATAATAATAATCTCTATCAAAAAAAATTACAACCAACTACAAAAAGTATAATTTTACTGGGGATCGAACTTGCAACGTGATGCACGTAAAGCGGTCATGAAACCGTTTCTCTATTTGCTTCGCTGACATATACTTTTATTTTTTTATTTGTATGTATGTTTATTTTATATAGGCATAATTTTGTTTTAAGTTCCTGTTTCAATTTTCCTGTTATGTCTTTTCTACACACTGTGTCTACATCTCTAATTCTACTTTCCTCTCGCAGGTCTGCTGGAAGAAATTTCTCATGAAATAAGCAGTACCTTTGTGCTCTTCTATTTTAATGTAATCTCTTTTTAAGTATTTTGTGTGTACATAAATAAATAAATAAATACTTTGAAATAGACGTTGTAACATAATGCAATATTGCTTATCCCCTTAAGCAAGTAGCGTGATAATATATAGCCTAACATTTGAAGAAGTCTATTACAAATATTTGTGCAAAATTTGAACAGGATCTATGCAGTAGTTTTAGCGCCAAGTCGGAACATCGGACCGGATTTTAACGATTTTATTATATGTAGAGAAGAGATAGAGAGGAGAAGAGAAGAAAAGAAGAGATTTTAATAGACATAGAATAAGGACTAGTAATAAGGATTAGTCGAATAATGACCAATTCTTAAAATGTCTAGTATTCTACAAATGCCTAATTCTTAAAATGGCCAATTCTTGAAAGAACTAATTCTTTATAATTACGTAATATTAAGTTTCTTGAATGAAGTTTAAACGGTGTGTTTTGGTGTTAAATTAGAACCTGGGCAAATCAAACATATTCAAATCGTATTTAGATTACGTGATCCTATCTGTATCTTCAGAAATTCATACATCGGAGCTTTACTGGAATCCTCATTCAGCAATATCTATTTTAGGATCAAATAGTTATATACGACAACACGATAATACGTTGTTCATGTTACCAGAATAAGACCTCAAATACCCTTACCACAAAGTTATTGGTAATCGATACTCCCACATGCTAAATCTAAAAGTCTAAGCACAAACCCAGACCAGACCCAAACGAACCGATACAAATACAATCTACGAATAAAATCCGAAGACAGTCTAAACAACAAGCATTAAGCTGTAACAAACGATCCTTGTAAACACTCCCGTTTCTGCATAAGTTTGGATTTGCAAACAATGTCGGATAAACTTGCCAAGTTTTTCGTGCATTCGTCAATACCATACTTACTTAAGACAAGGTTCAAATCCCAACAATTTGGGTGCAGAAGTTAAGTTAGTTGTACAACTCGGTGCATTTACGAAGCTAGCTGCTGGCACTCGCTTACACTATTTGCATTGTTAATAGAGTCAACTGATTCAATATTATCGATGTGCTGGACCGTGAAAGGTTTGCTAGTGGTGTTTTATAATGTCTGCTGGACTAGTGACGTAGCCTCGAATTTATTCGGATATTTATCCGACAGATCTGGTTATCCCGAGGACAATAAAATGTCTGGATGTTTATTTGGTGAATAAGGATGAGCATAGTGTATGGAGCTGGTGTTTCTGTGGTGTAATAGATAAAGTTATGGGTACTAAGTTAGGAATTTATATTTTTATTATAGGTACTACTTGCATGATCTATTATATTTTTCGGATCTTTACTTTGTTGATTTGCCTTATAGGTTCTTATCAAGATTATGTCACCCCTCGTTGCACCACAATTTCTTGTACGCTTCTGGCATTATTCATTCATCGAGCTAAGTAATGATGCCAAGTTTCGTAATATATCATCACGCGTGTAATCCCCGAAGGTTAGGCAGAGCTGACATCCACATTCTGCCAGCTAAGTTTGAATGCCATGTAAAGGAAAGCGAGCCCACTGCCATCAATAGGCATATTTCACAGTCCGGGCTGCTGTTAAGTAATTCCTGATAACAATTTAACCGAGGTGGTAATCGAACTCAGGAGTTCATGCTCAGCAATAGCGCTACAAAATATTCCATCGGGACAGTCATTACTTATTTACTGTTTTCCAATTTTCCTTTAATCGTCTTTTAAATGAATTTGCTGCAAATAAAACTTTAAACCTGTGATGAATATTCCTCCGCAGTCCGTATTATATTCTTAACTTTAAAGCACCGGCGTCTAGCGTTTATTTGTTTAAGTCTGCGCTCATTATCAGCCAGTAATAGCCGTCTACTAGTTTCCTTTGTTCTCGATCTAGAGGTAAGAGTAGCCGAAACGACCTGTATTTGGTTTCTTACGAATCTGGGTTCAACATTTAGACTTTCAAGACAAAGGTTTCTATTGAATTGTCATGGAAATGAATTGAGGATCTCGTGGATAAACAATAACTGCTGCACGGGTTGAATTTCTCGGTTAAACAGCGCTTGCTTAGGTCGATCCGTGGATAGGTGCCTCGGAAAGCACGTTAAACTGTTGGTCCTGGTTATCATTTGTAGATCTTTGACAGTCGTTACAGGCCCCAAAGTCTGATAACTATCCTCACTTAATGGTTTCGTATTACCCAGTATTAAGTGGGTTGTGGAGGTGAGATAGGCAGTCGCTCCATGTAAAATATTTGTGTTTTAACCGATCCAAACTTAGTTTAGGCTAGGAAGATGATGATGTCATGGAAATTAATTATGTTGACTATATTGATAGACTATCTAAATGTGTCAGAAAATGTGCGACGGTTTTGAGTTGAACGTACGGATAGTAATTATTTATGTTGATTGTTATTTTCCACACAATCGATGTTCCTAACTATACCTACTACGGTAGACAACAAGAGAATTGTGTCTTCAAGTGACGATGCCTTGCAAAATAGAATGAAGGGCTTTCAATTCTGAAAAATCTGAGCGAAAATCAAACAATCCCCCTAAAGACACGTCAGTAATTTAATTCTCAGCAGAATGAGAGCGCAAAAAAAAACAAAGCGACCATTTTTTCCTGCCCTAAAAATCAAATAGGGGAAGTCGTAAAAATTGAAATGTTTGCTCCTCACCTCTTGGAACTTCGCTCACTGCTTAAAGAGGAACGTAAACAAAAGGAAGGGAGGCTGAGCCACGATTAAATTCTGTTTGAATCCGTATTAAACATACATGGTATGGTGGGGTCTCCCATACGTTTCGCCATGACATCCCCCTTCGCTGGTAATGTCGAGCTTTCTTTTGAAATAAACGTGTCTTGTTCTCTAAATGGCAGCAAGTGTTTGTAAACCTCCTTGATTTAGGAAGGACTGCGGAAAGAAGGTAATTTCGATTTTTGGCACATACCTTCTTACACGTATTATTGTTGTGAAAGCGTCTGAAAGACTTTAACTTTGTCTTGTGTTTGATGTGTTTTTGTTGAGAACAGATTTTGAGGAGAGGCACAGGTAGCAACCAGTCCCAGTAGCTGTCTGTGATCAGTGGATTTTCTGCATCATCAATGATTTATTTAAGCTTATTTATCATCTAGATAAAGTGTGTATTTAAATCATTTAACAGTTTAAAGAACCATATGAGTGTGCATGAGTTAATGTCATGTTTTACGATGTACGAAATTATAATGTTCACTAAAGCATCAGGTGTAATTTACCTTGACATTCCAACCAACATTTGATTCACAGGCCGTAATTTTCACAAAAATATAACGTTTACACAAAATAAGTAATTCAATGGCTGATAATAAATTATAACGAGCGATTAATCACGATATTACGAGTTTTATTTACGGAAAAGAGAATAAAATAACGGAGAATGATAATGAACAGGAGTTTTTGGACCATTTCCCTATTTATGTGGGAATGTATAATGCGTATTTCGCGCCAAGATTCTCGGGGTTCCGCTTTGTGTTCCACGTTTTGTCAGTGAATGACTTTTTATGTGTTTCTTTTTGCGTACATTTTGTAAGTGGAGGAAAAATGACGAAGGAAAATAACAGTATTACTGTTAGCTTCACAGAATTATATTTAAATGCTTGTATTATTTTTTGCTGCAAAAGTGCAGTTAACAGGGTTCAAACATGTTCACTCATTCACCTATCTGCTGCGTTAGACACGGGCTCCTAATCACACTTTACGTCTGAATACTTATTTTGTTACAGTCTATTTTATGCTTTAATAATATGCCCCAGGCTATAATTATTATAAATTACTCAAATTGATTATAGCAAACAAGGAAGCATGATCTTTTAAAAGAAAATTTTGTAGAAATAAAATTAATATGGTTAAGCGGAAGGAAAATACTCCAACTCAATTATGCATACTTAATTTGCTTACTTTCATCTTAAAAGTCCTCATAAATCTTTATTACATTAAATGGGCCTTTATGAATTATTGCAATAAATCCAGAATTCATTATAATGTTAGTGACAATCACAGTAAGCATTGAAGAACACCCATACATATGTACTTAGTGGTCCCCAGGTCCCCAAAGGCTTAAGTGGTTTGAGGTGTCCATGCAATAGAAGACCTATTGTCATTACCGGGTACAAGCTTTGATTTTGGCTGCTACTGAGAAGCTCCTAGTGGAGTAACGCAATTACACTTTGACCGACCCGCGAACTGAACTCATGCTCAGCCGTAGCATCACACCAATGTGAATTAGAAAATGAAGTAAAATATTTACCATGTTCACGAACAAAAGAAGATCCCAGTATTTTGTTTTAACAGAAAACCTCATAAAAAGCATTCAACTATCCTCAAACACGCCCATAAAACCTTCAATTCGCTAACCGATCCCGAAATTGGTTTACGACGCAAAAAACCATTTGATACAACCAACCTTTTCCCTCTGAACATATTGTACATAAACTAGATATACAATATATTTGCATCGAAAGGCATTACGAGCTTCAAGGCAGGGTTATTTCACGGCTCATAAAAATTTGATTTTGAAACCGAGTAGAGCGGAATCTGACACATTGTATGTATCATACAATATTGTGAGACGTGCACACTGATACATGCCGGATACGACCTGAAATGTAATACTTTTTAAAATATTTTTCGTTGGAGAAAGATGGCGGTCGGGTTGGTATTGTTGTGATACAGGTTTTGTTTATAGTATATATTGAGAGGTGAACTTAATGACATAGGCCTTTCTGACCTGCCACCTTTCGATGACGTGAAGACAAACAGTGTTTTGTGGAAGTCAGTATACATAATTATTTTATTGTTAGGTAAATAAATTACACACACAGCACAGTTTTTCATCGATGTGTTTGTATTAACGTGTTTTTTCGTCATTATTACATGATCTGGAGTATTTATGGCCACTTTCACCTGTTAATAGTACCTATTTCTGTGATGTGCTATTTTATACTTCTTTATTATGACCAGGAAACTGTAAGATTAACTGCTGCAACAAGGAAGGAAATAAAACAAGTCAAAACCAGTTACGTTTGGTTTCAACTTACAATCAACAAAAACATTGAAGAGGGACTCTTAATCTGTATACGATATTCCCACTGTTGGGTCATAGGAAGCCTCTGTATAAGAGGGAGTAGTAATTTCTCTCTGTAATCCACCACGTGTGGTGGACACGTGGGGTGTCACATATCATCGAATGTTTAGTTTAAATACATGCCGGTTTCCTCGCGATGTTTTCTTGGACCTTTTGAGAACAATGGTGACGAAATATAGTATGCAAAGTGACGCGCTTATGCTTTTCGCAAACGAGGAACAATTCAATTAATGGAAGTGATGCAGGCACAAGGGTGACAAAAGTACAAATAAAAAAGTTAAATTCAGCAAATTTAATTCACGCAACAACGGTTGGAGCTGTCAATATGTAAATATGGACGGCTCACAAAAACTGTTGGAATAATTCCGGCATATAAAACATTTCACTTCTATTTTGTTCGGGTATGACATAAAAGGGATTTCTATCATCATGGCAGATTCTGGCCTTGTTACGACACAGATAATTAATTTTGATATCACCAAGCTTTGTGCTGACGACGAGGTTTTAATTGGTGCAAGGCTGAGCGATTGTTCAGGGAGTCGAACCTACTAAAAATTATATAAAGATTTAAGATTTCTGTCTCTGAAGCACAGTGTCTGTAATTGGCAACTACTAGTGTCAAGAAACGACATTTAACCTAACATCACGCCTGTACCACATCAGGTAGCCTTAGATGTACCTCTATTAATTTCGGAGAGTGTGCTTTGGAATTACAAAATTTCATTCCCCCATACCCATTCTCTATTCTATTATCGGACGAGCAGAAATACGGCGAAGAGTTACCGTTACGTGGTTGAAGTGCGAACCGCCAGTCTGTAGAATTCACCGCCGGCTTCTCTGTGTCTGGTTCTATTCAAAGTTCGAGTGAATCATTTCTTCTAGGCTCTACCCTATGCCGCATCATCGCTTCACATCCTATTTAGTATAAAAAATAATAATACACTTGCTCATCAGTTATAACTTTAAGTTCCTAGTTAGTTAATACTTCGAACTGGGGATTGAACTTACGATTATTATGAGCACATTTGTGATCACTAAACCAAAGGCACTCTTCCAGGTGGTTCGTTACATTTAATAACGTGTTAACTTAAAAGTATTTAGCTGTTCTTTGAATACACACTTCAGCAAAATAAGGAATGATTGGCATGATCAACAAACCTAAGAAACATAACTAAGCCCAAACTTAACCATACAAATCGATGCTACAAAGTACAATGACTTGCAAGAAGTAACATAGATACCAGTAAGTGATTCCAGCGGCCCTGGATGTGACCCAGAAACCCACTTCCTATTATCAGACGATGGATCATACGTTGCGATATTTCTCGTCATAAGAAAGCTGAACTTTGAGCGGTATCTACAGCAGGCGTAAACGGATTTGTTTCGTAGCCTTGAAGGATAAAACACGAAACAGGAAATAACGTCACGCTTCTACAGGCAGATAGAAACGAAATAAGCAAGGTTTCTTCAGCTCGGTATAAGTATACGGTCTTATTACAAAATATTTGTTTATTTTTTTTATTCAACCACGTAATTTTACTTATTAAGTCCTACTAACGAGCCAGTTTTTGTAATAAAAACATAACAGTCATCGAAGTACAGGAGCGGTTAAACAGAACTAACCCTTTAGTCTATTACTAAGCGGTCAGTTTTGAGTTACCTTAGGGAAGATAAAGATCGGAATAGCTGGCTCGAAGATTTGAGCTTTGACTAAAGGTAGAACTTCTTTTTTATGCCACGGATACAGTTTTATTACAAAACAAGGTTCACTATAGATCCAAGTTTAAACCATTGAACCACTTAGTCAAACCTACAAACAAGCAAACCTAGTAGGTAAATTTTTTTCAACTGCCATTTTTGTCGAAAGTCTCACAAATACTTTTACAGGCGAAACTGCCTCCTACATCCTACATAATTCCCACTACTTACACAGAATCAAGTGAACTGACTTACCTTATCTCTGGACCCTACATCCATTACCAGTTACACTAAAGACGATGGCCACAACAAGAGGCTACATTCAGCTTACTCCACTAACTCATCTGGACACATCCTAATCTCGTTGACAAATGAACTGGACCAACGGAACAGCATTATCTTAGTACTGGAAGAAACGATACCTTGACAACTGAACACAGGGCAAAAGCAACTGTAATCTTCAAGTGAGAGGGTTCAATTTTGGGTGTGGAAGTTGGTTGGCCAAAATCTGCCATTATGTCGTATGAGCGTAGGGGGCGTTTAAGCGAGCCTCGAGGGAGTTAATCAACTGTTTACACTACAAGATAACAGGCGAGTAGATTGCTCATAAAAACCCTTCCGTAGCCTTGATGTATGTGAGGCAAGGGGTCGATTCTTGAAGATTTAAATTGGTTTCTAAATGAATGTGTTGGTCAAGCTATTATCCTTTGTTGTGTAAGGGCCACAAACTGTGTGTATCTAATAAATTGATAGGGGGAATGAAAACACTGAAGTCTTGGTAATCAAAAGTATGGAATTGAAAGTGCAGTGTTTTCTTGTTATTTCAATCAATTTAAAATGAATAATGTAAAAAACTTCAGCGTGCAGCGTCTCGTCTGTAGTTCTTTCTTAATTAATTTTCATTACAATGAAAACTGAAACACTTTCAGCGTTTGTTTTGAGACCGACAGTTTGATTATTTCATTTACCACTGCAGCAGTTGTTTTGCCGCTGACCTCTATCCTTCTTCTCTACTCACTGTACTTACTTCAATATCTCCACAAATCAAATAACCCAACCATAATCACAGTACTGTCTCTAAACTAGTTCAAACCGGTTTCTCCCAGTTCAGAATTACAATAGCGAACTTTAAAATAAACTTGGCTTGCCCAGGAGTCATGTTAAACGTCCCGGGCAGTCGGGCTGGGCTTGAAATATCACTCAACTTACCAACTAGCCAAGCCCGACTTTTTTCCCCACTTTTTATAACTGTCATAGTTCGAGGAGTCACTTTGATCTTTGTATGGAGTGTTTTTGTTCGACACGAGGCGAGGGAGCGATTTTATGAAGAATCTCCCGAGTTTTTAAGGGTGTTGTGGAGTCTCGAGTTTCTTTAATAAATTTCTTTAATAGTTGAACGGTGAATGGCAACGCTACCCCTTTTTTCTTTGTTTGTAAAGTGAGTAAACTGAGTTTCAATAACTTACGGATATTTGGAACGGAACGGAGCTTGCTGGTTATGGTGACATGTCGTGACATGTATAAGTATTCTCGTCATCCTAAATTGCTTTCTTTGCAGAATCGAAAGAGTTTGGTATGATATTTCTAACGGCATCGTGCTCATCTTCATCTGGCTAGCCTATGTTGGGGTGGGCAACCTGTCCAACTGTATTTATCTGACCAAAACCACCGCATCACTCATAACAAAATGTAGGAATTACTAATGTATTTCCTATTCTTGATTGTTTAATTACCGTTCTTGACCCAAACATACAAGGTCTCGAAATAATACACAATAATTATTCACCCATAAAACATACGCAGGTAATCTGTGCTTCGGAGGGGTCCCCCAAGGTCGGGTTACAAACCAATTATTATCAATCCGGTAGCCGGCAGGATAACTCCTGCTAATTAATCTATAGCTATTAACAAATACAAGGCCCGATAAATCCGCACAATTTGCAACATTTATTATTCCACATCCTGCGTGGGAAAACTAGTTTATTGTGAATCTGGTTAAGGGCTCTTTTCCTATTGCTGACTTCAGGATTAAAGATTTATACTGTAGTGATGAATTTTATGGTTTTCCTATCCATAGAAATGAAATCTGTTCTATGTTTGGTCCTTAGAGGCAAGAAGTGAAAAATTAATTCAGGCCAAAAAAAATCTTTTTGAAATGGTTAAATTATTCTTATATTTAAGAAAACAATTTTGTTTTAAGACTGGGTCTTAACCAGCTAACAAAATCCAGGCACTATTGAATCATAATAAATCACACTTTTAATTTTTCAAAGATAAATGGTGTAAACATAATAAGTTAATTTATTCAATATCGCTTCCAATTTATAGAGGCCGAAGCATTCAATAAATATTTATCCAGAATCTTAAATAAGGATCTTTAGACAAAGGCCAAATAAGTCTTGCAGGTAAAGCCAAAAAGTCTTCAATATTTTATATAGAGAGCAGATGACCAATAAATTTGTTTGTTGTAACGAGTTTCGATACGCTCGTAAATTTTAAACCACAGCTAAGTAACCAAATTTAATATTATAACATGTATATCTTATGCGGAGCGGGATCTCGCTAGGGTTGCCACTGTGGAATATTATTTTGTTGAGAACATTTTGTGAAGGAGGTAAGGTTTTTTTTCCTTAGTTCAGCCCTCTGCCTCCGAACTGAGTGTTCATTAGCAATAATATAAAGCTCTTTGTTGCTGAAATAAAATGTTCAATCATCATCTTTAGATCGGTTCATTAAACCTTTCATTGATCCAAAAATTGTTCTATCATTACTGTATCTTTAAAAAATACAGTTATGGAGGACTGTTGCTATGTAAGTAATTTATTTCCGACCAAAATTAAGCTAAGTCTAACAAAATCAAATCATTTGCTACACTTTGCGTCTCCATCCTCCCTCTAAAGAGATGTTTAGAATAATAACGATGCACTTTATAATTCCAGACATGGATTATGATTGGATCAGCTCAGAGTCGTGAACCCTAGCTGACGTGTAATTATGCACTGTAGACATAATTCAATGTCGACCTTACATAGTTCGCGCTCAGTTGCTTCATTTTGCTAAACCGACGAAATGACATGATGGAGGAATTACTCTGAAGACTTACAGTTTACACCATTATTTTCTGGCTCTTGTTCCATGCATGTTACTTGTGGTCGGTGCAACTTGTTTTTTCTTCCATTCTCTTCTGTCAGCGTCACGCTATCATTTCCTCTTCTTCTTTCTTTCATACCATTCCTCATATAACCCAAGCATCTTTTTCTTGATCTTACTCGTACGCTTCCTCCATAAACATGCATAATGTGACATCCATTACTCGCCAATAGATCGAGTGTACTTTACAGTATAAAGATTGTTTCATTTGAATTCATAATTAATTCCACGCGCTTGTCATTTGTTTGTGAGTCAAATAATAAGCTGTGCCTGGACAGAAAAACATGGAACAAGAAAATCGGTGTTCTAAAAAATGATGTCAGATTAAAATTAAAAAAAAAAATTAAACTGATTTTTAATTAATTTTTTTGATTAAATTTAAAATTTAAAAAACCCCCATTGCAAACAAACATTTGAAAAGTCAATAAAATGGCTGAGCCAGTTTTGATAAAACATGTCTAATTGTAATATACACACATTATGCCCTTTCATTTGATACCCCGCTTGGGTATATTTGAAAATATTCGATTATTCGTCACCACTTTCACCCCCATGTCTAGAATGGCTGAATTGATTTTGATAAAACGTATCTCAGAACCATCGCCAAGAAACTAGCTTTCAAATAAAAAAAACTGCATCCAAATCGATTCACTCGTTTAAGAGCTACGGTGCCAGAGACTTCAGAGAGGATTACAAACCTTTTAAAAAACTTTCATAATTGTTTTATTTTAGATAAAGATTTAAGGAAATATAACTTGAATCTTGTAACTTTATTTTCAAGAATGTATGATCTACATCTGATTTTACATCAATAATCCTAACTCTGCCAACCCTATAAGACAGACGTCGTTAGGCACACCGGGCGCTCCTAAATAAAGTCGGAGGATCGGCTACATTCTGTTGCTTCATATTGCTGCCAGCAACTTAACCTTTCCATCACATCCAACCACAACCTTATTTGTTTCAACCGCACGGCTTCCGTCCATCAAACTTGAAAAAAGTTTTGATGATCCCGGGGTTACGGAATCCACTTTTTCGAGAAAGAATTTCAAATTTTTTTTCATGGCTTATCTAATTGTTGGACATTACAGCCTTTCGGTGATAGAAAACACATAATATCATAACTTCACACCTGTAATATCCAAAAGGTTAGATAATAAGCAGTTTTTGAACGATTGTCTTCCAAAACGCCCGTCACTCAAAACCTCCTAATGTTTAAGCTGGGAAGAAAAAGAGATGCAACACATCTGCCTGTTAGGTTAGAAGAACTTGATATTTTATACACATTACACAACCAAGAAAACATTAAATTAAATAATTTGCCACATGTCAGCAAGCACATGCATAATAAGTATACAGGCGTGTACTTCTCTGAATTCTTTCAAGAAAAAACCAAAACACACATAATAATATCATGAACTACTTATCTTTCAAAAATCTGTGCTTAAAAGCCTTAACTCGGCAACATGCTGTGAGCCAGCTTGTTGATCTACAAATCTTTTTTATCTATGAACCTGTTTCAGGTTTTTTCTCTGACACAGGTTCGATTACAGGCCGATATTATTACGATGATGAAAGTATCGGTTTAGTCTTATATCAATAATAAATTTACATCCACCAGTCCTGCAAGCCAGACATCGTTAGACACACCGGCTGCTCTAGATAAAGTCAGCAGATTGGCTCCTGCTGTAGCTTCATATTGCTGCGCGCCGACTGTCGCAGATAAGCGGTTTTTAGCCTGTCTCCACACCTGTTGATGATATGAAACCCTGGTATATTACCTGGGATTGAGCTGAACTGTGCCTTGCGGTAGCTTTGGCAGATTAACTCCTTATGTACACATGGGTTCATTTCATAGTTTGCAAGATCTAAAGACTTTATTTTGTGATCATTTTTCGCTGCGAAATATTGAGCGATGTTATTTTTGTTTAAAAAAAACTTTGTGCCGTTTATACTGCACAACATTTTTTGAGGATAAAATAAAACATACCAAAAACCTATTCAGCTATGTTGTGAAATATAAATGTTTATTTATTTATGGGAGCGTCCGAACGCTAGACATTTTCGGCCAAACATAATTAAGCTTTTAACTTCCATAATAACATTTCATGAGTTTAAATCTAAAAAAAAACACAAAAAAATATCGTTACCCAATATTTTCCGCTTCGTAAATAAATCCAAAGGCACTCAACTCACAATCAGCCACACTACCATAAATGGTATATTTACAGCTATTGCAACGTTCCCCTTAATGCGGGACATTCTTTAAATGGTTACGTAAGTGGCGTCATAGTGACCCGAAACTTTCAATCGAGCCTTTATCAATATTATCTACAGCAGAACGCCGAACGCCGGCGAAATGAAAGAATCTGGTCTATTCACAAAAAAGGTCCCGGAATGGGAAAAGAAATTTCTCGAAAGCGACCTTTCTTAGATGTTTATCTGCGCTGCCTTTAAGGGCCCTGGCTTGTACCGTACCAGTCGGAGTGCGGCCGTAGTCGAGGATCGCGAATTTCTCCATTTCGATTGCGTGTTTTGATACTAGCTAGCTTCTGGTATTGATGCATGATGAGCATTGGTTACAAAAATGTGAGGGGTGAAATTTATGGTGGTGTCTTCACGGTAAAAGTCAAAGTATACAATTTAAAGATGAGCTCCTGAAACAAGATAAATCTATTGACGAAAACAGCTCTTAATTTTGAGTTTACATAAAAATAAATACATTTACATTTAAAAAAAACGAATGCGAAAGCGAATGTTCTTAATGCCTCCTTTTAATGTTTAGGTATTTCTGTTTTTGCGGTATTTAAGAGGTCTTTACTTAAAAAGAAAAGGGCCGAAGACGACTCGGTAATTCTTTGAGTGAAGATATTAAGGAGCAAGTCTGCGATGATTTACTGATTCTGCGATAATTTTGCCCTGGAATTTTCTTTTAATCTGCTTAGTGCTTTTTAGATACTTTTTTGCTGAAGTTGTTATCTGTTTTTTAAGCCATAGTTTTCATATTAAAGCGATTTAAAGACCTTGGAATTAAAGTTTATTACTTTAAAAATATGCCTTGGTCTGTATTAGTCGAGCTTTTTTTTCTGCTCGAATAGTTACTTTAACAATCAAATTGGGCAGTTTTGTTTTACACCACTGCATTAAAATTCAGCATACAAGACGTAACACATCGACGAAACTTTGTCAATACCCTCTACATGTATACCCAAGACAATTATGGAGCTCAGAGCAAGGGAAAGGGAAATAAGGGACGTCATATCATTTTCCCCAAGCCAGCACCAGGATCCGTTTAGTCTAAATCATGACCCAAACATTCATCCCCAAACATTCATCCCCAAACTCGCGATAAACTACATCTGCTTATCCAGAAAAGGGTTGAAACGAAATAGAATAATACTTCTTCCTGTAGGGTCGTTGGCCTCTACTTCAACCCTATTATCCTTCGGTCTAATTACAAATTAATGCTTGTTACTTTCTTTAATAAAGGGCTAAGGGAGCCCTTCATTATATCAAAATGTTTTTCTGCTCCTTTTCTTTTTGCCCAAAATTTGTACAGAACTTTTCATAGAAGTGGTGCGAAAGTGTCGATAGATTAACTATCGTTAAATCATTTTTAACATGTACCATGTTCGGCATTTGACTTGGTCAACCATGATATACTGCTGAGCAAATTAAATGCGTATGGGATAAGGGGAAATGTTTTATCACTAATAAATTCTTACTTGAAAAATAGAACACAACGTACTGAAATATGTCGAATTTGTAAATTAAATAAAACTGTTATAAAATACATATCTAAAGAACGAAAAATATCTTATGGAGTGCCCCAAGGCAGTGTGCTAGGGCCTTTATTATTTCTTATATATATAAATGACTTTCCCCAGAATATACCCTATCCTATGACATTGTTTGCCGACGACAGTACTATCATAGTTAAACTTGACAAAAATAATAAATACTTTGAAGCTGACATAATCAATGCATTACAACAAGTCGTTAACTGGTTGGAGCGTAACAACTTGATTATGAACTTAAAAAAAACAAAAATTATGAATTTTCGGCAAAGAGTGGCTGATTCACAACTGAATGTAAGCTTTAATGATGAAGTAATTGAAGAAGTTGCGAATACAAAATTTTTAGGTCTAACAGTCGACAGCCAACTTAATTGGAAACAACATACTTCAATATTAATTAAAAAGATTAGTAAGTTTGCTTTTGCTTTATATAAACTAAAGAAAGTAGTCAATCAAGCAGCGGCAGTCACTGCATACTATGGATATGTCGATTCTATACTACGCTACGGAGTCATGTTTTGGGGTAACTCCTGCAATAAGGACATGGTGTTCAAATCGCAAAAAAGATGCATTCGAGCTATTACCGGTCTAAAAATAACTGATAGCTGCAAACCTTATTTTATATTGTTAAAAATAATGACTTTACCTTGCTTGTACATATTTGAGACTGCTTTATTTGTTAAAAAGAACATGCATCTATTCAGAAAAGCATCTGAACATCGCTATAAAATGATTAGACAAGAATATAGACATGAATTATGCGTTCGACCATCAAAAACCGCCTTGATGCACAAAAGCATACTTTGCATGGCCCCAAAAATATTTAATAAATTACCGAATGGAATTAAGGACTTAAATATTATTCTATTTAAAAACAAATTAAGACATCTATTATTGGAAAAATGTTATTATACTATTGACGAATTCCTTAATGACAAATTGTAAGAATTGACATTGATATTTATTTAATTTTGACATTGTACGATTATCTTTATTCCATTTATTATTTATAAGTGTACCTACTCAATTGTTAATGTTTTGCTTGCTTTTTTCTGTTTTGAGTTGTGTTGTGTTTTGTTGCAATTATTTTATTTTAATTATGTGAAAGAGTGTACACCTTTAAGGTAGATTTTTTGAGGAACTAATTATTTATTATTAAGATCTCATGTAAAATGTACCAAAAATCACACCAATAAATAAATTTGAATTTGAATTTGAATTTGAATTTGAATTTGAATTCGCGCTTGTCGATACAAGTTTGGCAGGATGTTTACAAGAAAAATTTTGTAGATATTATTACAATAGCGTAAGACGTGTTTAGAACTTTTGAATGTGTTGAGTTTTTTTTAATGATAAATCGCTGAAGTTAATTTAATACAACCATTGAAAAAAAAACACGTCTGGAAAATAAATTATCGGATTACCAAACTAAAAACACGATTTCTTGCTAAGGTACAGAAAATCATGCCTAGGAAGGATTAGTTTCATAGAAGTAATTAACAATTAGTGATTTTTCCCGATCATTAACATTCTAAGAGGTTAACCTACACATCACTACAACTTGGGTAGATTCCTCCAAGAAAACTTAACTTTGGTTAAAAACTCCTTGTTTATTATAACTTGCCTTTCCTCAGGCCTCTCTCAAAAGTTCAGCCTTTTACTGACAAAGTCTCCATTCAAAAGCAATTCCTTATCCTGGAAAAACAAACCGAAATCATGTTTGAAAATCGAACACGGAAATGTCAAGCTATGATTGGATTGTGAATAATTTTAGGACTTCCACTGTTTTCTTTTCCAATAGAGGCTTAAAGAATGACTGGAAATATTTAACATTCAATTTATATTTTAGTTCAGCTGCTAAATCACACAATGTAACATCGCGGCTGGTAATCACCGAAGAGTTAAGAAGAGGACAACCACATTTCACCAGTTATGTTATAAAGTACTTTCTAATAGGGGGCGAGCCATTGCTATCAATCGGACACACATCCAGACTCCGAGTTGCTTTTGAAAAATTTCGATGAGCTGGAAAAACTCACTAACGCTTTGCCCTAACTGGTAACCGAACCTAAGACCTCATGACGACTAGATTTAGATCTACGAGGCAGTTACATCACAGATAGGAAAATTCCTCGTCTAGTTTATATAAATTACTTATTAATACCATTTCCTTTTATTTCAACCTATTATATGTATAAATGGAGAAATTTTATTTTGTTTTCCGTATAAACCACAAATCTTGAAGCTTTATTAGTGTAATGCTGATACGACAATTCCCCAGTTCTTCTTATACAGAAATTAAATTCTGCCGAGCAAGTTTATAAACTCCCGACTACTTACAACGTTATTCGTTGTGGATCAGCCAGACAATAGCCGTGATTGATGATTATAATGGACAATACATTATACATGTATGGCATTATTATTTTTCATAAAGACCTTTGGTAAGGCCAAAATAAAATTCATTTTACGCGTCTAGGTTCTGATACCATAACTAAACAAATATTCAATACTGACCAAGCTGTAATAATCAGAGAAAAACAGATATATAATGAATACCTGTGTTACAATCATCATCAATCATCAAAACTTATAGCTGAAAAAATGGGTAAACGGAATAAGTTTGGTGTGCCTCGGGAACATTTGTTACCAAAAGGACGAATAATATGAACAAAATTTCATGCAATTATGACCAAAAACATTTTTACCGAATCCGGAAAGGCAAGCTTTTTCAATATCAATGAACGAGATGCCATGAAAAAGTTCAAAAAGTAAGTTTACTTCCCAGCCTCATTATAAATACAAGTTTTATTTTAACCAATAACGGTTAGCGAAAGGAATCGTCCATTAAACTACGTCCGTCCGCAGTTTGTACGCAAGCAAGCTGCTTGTCACAGATAGGGCAGACAGAGGTCGTGCTTGATTGATGACTATAATGGACAATGCATAGTAGTCAGGCCTTTTACTTCACATTATAAGCAAAAGTCGTACCAAAGCGTTATAGGGTAGGTGGAATGTGTCATGACAATGATTTTTTCATCGGTTTTATCTTTACGGAACCGAGCAGCTTTATCTAAAAACATTGGGAAGATTGACTACTTTGTTGATCATTCTGTAAGCGCTACTGATCAGCATGAGGTCTTAAATTCGATTCCCACGTCGGTCAAAATGATGTTAGGTTGCGTGCTAAGCCTGATGTTTTGTTATGTAAGACTAGCTTCTGCCCGCGGCTTCGCCCGCGTTGAGTTCGGGAATTGCCCACGGGATCTTACTTCTGGGATAATTAGTATTTGGCCCTATTTGACTATATTGGGGGATGATTTTGGAAAAACTGATACACATGTCTTATAATTTTAATTGAAGAGTGTGAACACCAATTTTCGAGTCAATCGACCCAGCAAATATTAAGTTTCACAGAAAATTCAACACCCCGTTTTACCCTCTTAGGGGTGGAATTTCAAAAAACCCTTTCTTAGAGGATATGTACTCTTCACAAACAATTCACCGTCTAAATTTCTTGTCTCTAGGACCAGTGGTTTGGGCTGGGGGTTGATATACCAGTCAGCCAGTCAGGACGTTTAATTTTAAATTGGGGGATGATTTTGGAGAAACTATGATACACGTATCTCATAATTTTAACTGAAAAGTAAATACACTAATTTTCAAGTCTATCGACTCAGGGAATAAAAAGTTTCACAGAAAATTAAACACCCTATTTCACCCTCGAAAAATCCTTTCTTAGTGGATACCTACTTGTCACAAAGAGTACACTGTCCAAATTTCATGTCTCTAGGACCAGCGGTTTGGGCTGTGCATTGATATATAAGTCAGTCAGTCTGTCAGTCAGGACTTTGAAATTTATAAGTATAGACTAGCTTATGCCCGCGGCTTCGCCCGCGTGGAATTTGATTTGATTTGATTTGATTTGTGGAGTTAGGGAATTGCCTACGGGATCGTACTTCTGGATAATAAGTAATCTATGTATATCTATAATACATACATAGATTTACATGTACTTGCTTATAACTTGCAATTATTAGTTTCAAGTTACATCAATAAAATTAGATACGTGAAATATTGATACCTTGGTTTGAGATTGGTCATCGGATTTACTGGATTTTATCTGAAGAGTATGTACACAAATTTTCAAGTCAATCGAACCGAGAATAAAAAGTTTCACAGAAAATTCAAAACCCCATTTCACCCTATTAGGGGTGGAATTTCAAAAAACCCTTTTTTTAATGGATACTTACTCTCCACAAAGAGTACATTCTCCAAATGTCATGTCTCTAGGACCAGCGGTTTGGGCTGTGCGATGATGTATCAGTCAGCCAGTCAGGACATTGAATTTTAAATTGGGGGATGATTTTGGAAAAACTGTGATACACGTATCTCATCTTTTTAACTGAAGTATATGTAGACATATTTTCAATGTGAATCGACTCAGAGAATAAAAAGTTTCATAGAAAATTCAATACCCCATTTCACCCTCTTAGAAATTAAATTCCACCCGAATTTCGATAAACCCTTTCTTAGTGGATACCTACTCTTCACAAAGAGTACACTGTCAAAATTTCATGTCTCTAAGACCAGTAGTTCGGGCTGTGCGTTGATATATAAGTCAGTCAGTCAGTCAGTCAGTCAGTCAGGACTTTGAATTTTATATGTATAGATTATCGTATTATATCTTAATGATATTTTAGAAATAGCTAAATATCTCACGCAGGTCGTACCTACAATCTTCTGAATATCATCCAGTTACATGGCTGTTCTTCTGCTAATACTTCTGCTACCGTTTCTCGGAAACGGTTTAGCGAGGGTCTCGTCTAGCCAAGTCCTACCCACATTCTCTCCATAAAATTCCGACATCCTGTACTTTAGTTTTACGACAAATTTCTGAGTTCCGAACAATGGTCTATCCTAAGAACACGAGGATCATTATAACTGCAGGATTTGAAGACGTTAACCGCTATTATTTGTACCACACAACCTAAAGCACAGTCCACACTGTTCGTCATAGATAGCTGACAGAGGTCATGATTGATGGATGGCAGAGCCGACGATGCAGAGCGGGTCACGCGCGCATTGTTAGCGCAAACGACTTTTATTTGAATCAGGCTTTACTCAGCAACCTCGATCATGAACACCATCGTAACATGAGACAGCAGGGTGGCGCTGGTTTCTAAAAAAAACATGATCCACCTGTCAAATTCTGTACATTTCAAACGTAATTCCAAATTCCACCGTGTCTCATGACATAATGGTCAGGTCATTCGCGGTTCTCAGATATTTCAGGGATTATAATGTTGATAAGGGCCCTTGATGTTTATTAAAAGGTCTGTAAAGACCTTCAAACAATGCACAGATATAATAAAATATTCAATTGAGCTTTGTTTGCCTTAAAACCTTTTAGACAAAATTCATGGAAAAACTCATTATGTTTTTACCCTTTAAAGAGATTTCGCATGAGTATAATATTTAGGTATTATAATACCCATAGATTTTTATTCAAAATCTTATTTGCGAAAAGTAAAACCGACTTCAAAAACACAGAAAAGTGAAAAATAACTTTAGCTTCAGAACTCGGTGACTTTTGTTTGTTTGATTCGTTTTTTTGTCACCGTTTTCTGAAGCTAAAGTTATTTTTCACTTTTCTGTGTTTTTGAAGTCGGTTTTACTTTTTGCAAAAAAGATTTTTTATTTTTCCATTTTTAGTGTAAATGTATAGCAAATATTTGTATAGGATATTACAATTGTATAGAAATATTTGCTATACATTTATTTTACATTGTTAACAATACATTTTATGGTAATAGGCTTATCCCAAATGAAATAGAAGATAATAGACCTAACTGTCGCAATCTGGGTGTACTGTACGCATCTGCGTACCCCATCAGAGCATACAGCCGTTACGTTATGTTATGATATTGTGTAAACAATACACATCCAAGCGATTGCAGCAATCACGACAGATTTGCAGTCTACTATTGAAGAGTTCCATTGATATCTCCGAAGATCACCATCAAATCTTCACCAAATAAAAAATGTGACCACCGCAGAATAATATTCTACCAAACAAAAAAAGAATCTTCAAAATCGGTTCACAATTGGCGAAGATATCGCTGAACATACACTCCTCCTCTTTTTGCAAGTCGGTTAAAAAGTCAAATCGGTTGACTTGAAGCTACCACGGCCGGCTGTCACTGGTAAGCGTGTCTAGAACACGACACTCATTACTTTCTTTACTGGAATTCTAGCTCAGAATATATACTATTTCAGTCTTCTTTCTACTTATCCGTAAAATAATACAAAACAGAGGCGAGGAGAGATCTATAACAAGGCATCACGCCTGTTCCCCGAAGGGTTAGTTAGAGTTGTACCCACAGTATTCATTTCGCCAGTTAGTTAGTAGTACCTATAACATGGTATGGTAAGTAATGTGTATGTAAGTTTATAAACTGACATGGTCACAAACACTAAAACATTCGTTCGGACGGCTTATCTATGATCATGGCACTTGCAACAATGCCGAAATATCGGGAACTCAAAACAAATAATTCTTCTTCTTCTTCTTAGTCGGTCACTCTTGACAGAGTGGTCGTGGTCATGGGGGTCACCCATAACTGCGGTCGCTGCCTTCGCGATCCATTTCCACCGGTCTCTATTAATGGCGGGCACATTCTGCCAGAGGGATCATGGTGACAAATTTGATGGAGTCTGTCCAATGTGTTGGTGATCGACCACGTGGTCTCGTGCCTTCGACTCTAACCTGAATCACCAAACGCTCCTTGGAATCATTGTTGCGGATAACGTGTCCAAAGAATCTGAGGATTCGTAATTCACAACGACAGTCTTTGTTTAATATTGAGTTATTTGAGTATTGACACGTTAGTCCGATGAGCGGTCCAGCTTATGCAGAGCATGCGTCTCCAACACCACATCTCAAGGGCGACAACCTTGCGTCGGTCCTGCATTCTCAATGTCCATGTCTCCGCTTCATAGAGAAAGATCGGGCATACCAGGGTGTTCCTGAAGCGTATTTTAGTATTTTTATTTATTCCGCGGTCTCTGCAGATTTGGTCCAACTTTTGTGCAGCCGATCGAGTTATGGCGCAACGTCGTTTAATCTCGGTGTCAGCCCTGTGCATCTTAACCCACTGTATTGATCTTGTCCACTGCATTGGATTTTAAGCTTTGAAGCGACGCAGATGAACACAAAACCCTTAGAAACTATCTTCCATCCCCACACAAACCGGAAAATTCAAAACCCCACATGAATACACGTCTAAACCAAACTTGCGAATTCACCCTACATCCCATATCAAAATCACTACACAATCAAGCATTAGTCCCTTCCTCCCGAGTCCTACATTCACCGCACACCCAGGGCCCTCCCGACAATTAATCCGGTCCTTAACAAAAAACCGTCGGCGTACAATAGCGTTGTGTTCTCGACTCACAAATGGGCAACAACCTCTTGCTATTATCCGCATAAATTGTTAGGGAATCATCTTTGTCCCGGCTCTTTGTTCGGAGGCTCTTCAGCAGGTCTGGTCTTCATTAAGTTAATTATGTCCCGCCTTTGTGTTGAGTGCGTATGACCTTCTGCGATAGGAGCCTGTGTGTGAGCTTTTTAGATAAACGGTCAAGTAATGGTATTTTATGTTGTAAGGTTTTTGGTAGCGAAAAAGTCTGGCGATGTATTTGTTGTTACTGAATCTACAGATATTGTTTTCTCGCATGAATCTATTAATATGTTACTTTTTCACGTCTATTAGTGTTGATGTCAACTATTCTGTCAATCAACAGTGCTATGGCAACTAAATGGTAATAAAAAAAAACCTTAAGAAACTGTTTGATCGAAATAAGGAAAGGAAATATAATAAGAACACAGTAAAACTGCACCAACAAAGAATGATATAGTTACTTCTGTTATCTTTTTTCTCATTTCACTCAGCTTCTGCCACTGACATACAAATGATTAAATTTCAGTTTCCAGGAAAAACAAATTAGAATTTTTATATTAAACTTACTCGTATTATTCTCCTTTCGTACGAAAATTTTGCATGCGACCATGTATCTGATCCTTATATAATCCACAAAACTTAATTTAAAACCGCACTGTGCGATAAAAGGCTAAAAAAACCCCAATGTGCAAACACGGTGAAATTGCACTCAAAGAAATTCCCGCTTGAAACTGGTTACTTGTGTTAAAGGAACATTCTTGTTTCCGACAGAACTCGGCTTTGGGGGAATATTTGTCAATAAATCACTTTCTCAGGGAACGTTACAGGGAGTTGATGTTTATTAAATTGGGACATTCACCTTTACATCGTTTATGTATCACGTGTAGTTTTATATGATACAAGCTGGGAATTAGAGAAAATATAAAGAGAATAATTTTATACGAAAAGTTCAATCATTCAATAGTCTAAATGAGTATTGATGGGATCATTATCTTCTCAATTAGATTTATATTGAAATAAAAAGATACACATGAAAGAAAAACAACCGTGATTGAACCTTAACCCTAAAGCAACGTATTTACGATACATTTGACGGCCGGTTAGCACCCTATTTAATGTGACTTCTCTGTAAGATCATACCACGGGTCCTGATTCGCCAATGTCAGTCACTTTAGGAAGCTCCAAACCTGCACAGCACAAACCTCCATTGTCTAGAACTCAATCAAATTAATACGTCACAACTCCAATCCAAACTAATCAGAATATTAATGAGAGTAGCGACGGCGCGTATTACATCGACACATGAATATGCATACGCCCGCGTACTACGCACACCACGCGTAGTCGCGTATCATTCGTAATCTGCGTGTAAGTCGGCGGAGTTTTGCTATTAGAGTTAAATCTCTTTCTGAATATCATTCGCGGCATGTGTCGCTAATGAAATAATTCTGTCCTACACTTTAATGTGGATCAAGTTTTGGGTCAAAGATTAGTGATTCTGGCTTTTTGTAGACGTGGCAAGTGGAGGAAATGGATTAGAACTTCATTATTATGAGTGAAGAGTAATTGGAAGAAGTGTGCGGATTCAAATTGTTTATATTATGGCTTAGTCATCGTAGCCAGTGGTAATTCAGTCAGCGTCAGTGGCGAGTCCTGATTTGTGCTACAACTTTTTACAAGATTGACATCAACTTATACGCACCTTTGGCCTTTTTCATCGCCGTGATCACTGATAGAATGTCACTTTATCTAGGTACCTTTATTGCTATTGCAACCTAAACTGTAACTTAACACAGCTTCTGTTGCTTAGGAATCGATCTTAGGACTTTTCATCTGAAATCACGTCTTTAAAAAAAGGTAGTTATATAAAAAATCCAATACCAATTACTTTTTTCATGAATAAGCTCGCAATAAACTTAATGGCGTGAAAAACTAGAATGATTGGAGTCTAGCTCGGCGATATTAAAATTTCAAAGTTTTTACGATTAAAATTTTAAAATTTGATGAGTCAAACTGCGCGCTTGCCCAATACCAACAGTTACAGAATTTTGAAGCCATTTTCAAATAAAACTTAATTGGACATTTATTTGGTAAATCAAAGCAAAAAGTTATTTCTAAGGGCTAATTCCATCAAGGGCACTGAACGCAATCAGCAAATCTAAACCGCATTCGGTAGCTGTCAGTGTGTCAATATTCAGAAACAATGATGACATTGACAGCTCTTGAACGTGATTTCGTGACTTCGTTCAGGTTCAATGGTGAAATCTGCCCGAACTAAAACACGAGCACGTTGAAGCTCAGATCAATAAAAATACTCATAGTAAAGTTATTTTCTATATTAATGTTAGAGCGACTGGAGTTTCTAAAGGTAATATTTCAAGAGAACAATATATGAATATTTTCCTGTTCGGACGATAAATATTGCCGGAGCACCCGAATATACGGCGGAATAATAATTTCTTTTGCGGTTGCTTTTTTATAGCGAAAATACTAACGTAGAGTTTTTCCTGAACAGTATTTTAAGTATGTGTAAGAAACATAGTGTTATTTGAAACAGTTTAGGTACATTTTTCTAATCTGTCTGCCAATATGGATTAAAATGATTCTGTAATCTGCCTTCGATTCACTCTCAGTAGGTTAAGTCGTTAGTCTTGCGCCTAATATCTCTGCAGTCGTGGCGGATTACCTCCCCATTGGAATATGAGATTGAGGGAAGACACAGGGCAACTGTGTTTGCGCACACCCTTGTGCACTCTCGAGGTATTCCCTGTGTCAGGGTGGTCAGGAGGACATAATAATATCACCTTTTCCATCTAGCACAATGTGTCACTTCTACATCCTATTCTATGTCCCAATGTCTTAGAATAAGCCGCAAAGACTCAAGTCATACGTAGTCGACTGGCATTTAGTTCCGTCGTCTCCAGCAGCCAACCAACGCCAACTTATACCGATGTGGCAGGCTTTGCGTCACTCGCACTCCAGAAACGTATTAGTTTTAAGGATTTTAGCGCAAGATCTTGAGTTATTCCGGAATATTCCAAGATCATTATTTTAAAAGGCGCCACAGACTTTACCTTTAAAATTATAGTGAGTAGGAATATATTTTAGGAGTGACGGGCTCAGATTTTTTAACAGGATACTTAGTTTAGGAGGCTTTGTGTAAGTAATGGAAATTGTGTTGAGCTATCTAATATTTTGAAATGTTATACTAACGAGGTATCAAGTTCATGATGTTATTTTACGGGCCTTAGCAGCAGAATAGATAAAGCCAAGTGTTTATACAAATTGGACGAGACTAAACCACTAAATAAAAATACCACTCTTTGATGGTATTCGCAGGTTGGCGGGTAGCAGCTGAATGAGAAAGAAAATACATTTATTTGGCAAATACCACAAGTGCATACACTATAAAACAAAAATAATAAAACTTAAATCTTAACAAAAAAATGATCACTATGTACCTCATGGCTGCGCTAAACGTAAATAGGCCCAGTTCAGCAAAATGGCAGCTGGTGCCCGACGCTGGTTTCCAACTGGACCGTACAGTGACAGTTAAGAGTTGAATGGCAAGTGGTTGGAAATAGTATGTGTATGTGTGTGGACTGCAGACTGTAGGCTGATGATAATGATGATTTATTATGACACTGAAATCCGCATAAAAATAGCTGAAAGAAAATCTAATTTCCTTACAAAGTCTAGTACCTATACCATGTAACCAGCACTAATAATATTAACCCGAAGAACCGGCAGAAGTTTGCGCTGCATTTTATTAAGTTCATCTGCATTAAAATGTATTCAGCGCGGCAGGGGGCGCCACCGGCGGTCGCTAGTAATTGCTAATGTAACAGTGATTTTATTAAAACCCTTATTGGACCGTTTTGCATTTTAAAGCTTTACCTATTGATTGTGCTGAGGGCAATTTTACGGTGGTTATTTTACGGCATTTTAATGGGATTAAGTGTAGATGATGGAAGGCGGGGGCTGTAATGGAATTAGTCTCGATTTACTTTGTCTTTTTTGGTTAATTAGGCGGCTAATTGCGTGGGGAAAAGATAACTTAGAGATTCTTTGCTCGGCATTTTTAAGGAACAACTCTAGCCTCGATTTATTCCCGGTTGCCAATAAGCTTGCCCCATATTTATAGTACTCAAAAATAACAACGAAATGTGGTCTTCATAATGCGTGCTATATAATTGTATAGGTATAGGTTTACCTAAGCTTTTGGGGATCACACGGTCGTCTGATGTTATGTTTTATATGTTTATCCGCTGGAGTCACCAAACTACATAAGAAGAGTGAGGAAAAGTTGCCACTATCACAAAAGTTGCGGGTTAGTAAGATAACTTCATATTCCTTAGAAATTGTTAATGGTTAAATAATCATAATGACATAAAATGAGTCTCAAATCATGACGGCCAGTGATGTCATTAATTAACATTAAATAAGGATTCAGTTTAATTACAAAGTCGGCTTAGTCATTTAAACAAAGAAGTTATTTTATAATCTCTACAATTGAAAAGTCATCTACAAAAACTTTTTAATTAAAATCGTCAATTAAGAAGATTAAAGGTTAGTGCACAGTTATAAGGACTGCACGGTACTAGCATGGCTTCAATCGAGCCGTTCGGCATTTTTGCTTACAAAATTGTAGAAATTTCTTTCTTATTGACGCTACGTACATTGATAAGCATAGCAACAGCATCGTATCAGACTGGACAAAGAGATCCGTAGAACCAAAAACTATTTTAACACATATTAATAGGTCAATTATTTAAACTCAATAGTAAATCTTTTCTGTTTCGTAGTATGATATTGAAAACCAACGTTACTGCTATAGTTTTACGAAAAAGTCCGATATCTTCTTTATTTATTATCTTCTAAAAACTAATTATCAAATCTCATTCAAACCAATTTTCATTGAAACTTCATTTTACTAACCCACAATTTTTTGAAATTTACAAAAGTTAGAGGTGGGGGGGGCACAATTTGTTGGGGGCAAAAGTTCTTTACGAAGTTTTTCTTTTCAATCTTTTTTGGGATGTATAGAGAGCCACGCCTATTTATATTTTTTCTTAATTTAACATCACTTTTGGGAAAAGGCTCATAGAAAGCACTCTTCAAATTGCAACTGTGACGACAGACAAAAAAGTATAAAGTTTACGTTTCTTGCCATTTGGTAACGGAACCCTAAAACCGGCCGTGCCATGTGCATGAGATACTGCCCGCTGACAGACAGACGGACGGGCGGACGGACAGTCGAGGTTTAGTAATAGGGTTCCGTTGGTTACCCTTCGGGTATAGAACCTTAACAATGAGTGGATGTGATACTGATCCCGCGCAGCACTTGCAGGTGTGTGAAACTTAAGATAGTCACTTTTACAATTCAAAAATCTGTTATTACACTTTAAAATTGTTTTAGTATCAGTGGTTACAATTTTGTCTACAAGTTGATCAACATTGTAACAGCAGGTGCTCAGGTTTATTTCACAGCTCACTCGAGAATTAAGCAAAGATGAACGCTTCAACAGTCCTGCAGTTAAGAGCTACGGTTCAAAATACGCTTTAAGATACAGCTGGAGACATTAAAGTTGGGCATCTTGATTTTTATATTTATTTATTTGTCGAACTGAGGATGTTCTACGTATAGCGTGCCTACATTACTGTTCGATGACAAGTTGTTGATAGAAAACATTTTTAAGTCAGCTTTTATTTCATAAAAGTGATGAATAACTTTTAATGAATGTCTGCAGAATTATAAATAAGTATATAAAAACAAGTATTATTGTAATATTTCCATTAATAAATAATAATGATCATTAAAAGAGCAACAAAATCCAAAGACTTTTTGAGTCATATACTCGTATGTAGTCATACATTAAATTGCAATTTATGGCTTACAACCTCGGTGCCAAAAATTTACGTTTTACATTAAAGCATACTTTGGTCTTGGCTCTAATAATATGTTAAATGTAAAAGGAGTTCTTAAACATGTATTTTTTGGTGTATGCTTTGTTGGTTGTCCTTAAAAAAATAAAATAAAATAAAAATAAAAAATAATCTAATAGGTCTACCAAAGCAACTAAATATCAAATAAATAATTTAAAATAAATTAGTGCTTTCACTAAATCAGAGTTAGAAATATTGTAATTTATTTTATGATTATGATTTTCTTTACTTTATTTTCTTTACATATAATTTACATTTTTAAATATTTCTGTACAAAGTAATACAAAAAAAAAACATTTAAAAATTGAAAAAATAGTAACCAGCATCGGGAACAGGGTCCGAGCTACCGGTGGTCAGGGCTCTTGAGAGAGGAAACTCCTAACTCCAGCTGCCAAGCGAGAGCCTCCTCAGATGTTGCTCGAGGCTATTGGCTATTAAACCATTGACCGACATGACTATTGGCACAATAACTGCTGTACTCACGTCCCACATATCAACAACCTCGCGAGCCAGATCAAGATATTTGAATTGTTTATCTTTCTCTGCTTTCACAAGGTTCTCGTCATGCGGGACCGTTATATCAACAATCATTACAGGACGCTCCAATCGATCTATCACCACAATGTCAGGCTTATTGGCAACAATACTCTTGTTAGTGACGATAGATCGATCTCAATACATCGTTATATTACCATTATCGAGAACTGGGTCGGGCACATACTTATAGTATGGCACTTCTGAATCTATGCAAGTACTCTCCGTTAGCCAGACGACAACACCCGGAGATAATGTGACGGATTGATTCGCCTGGACGGTGGCATGCCCGACATATGTCAACCGTACCGCCCTTCACAATAATTCTCCGGTAGTTATTCGTCATCATAACTTCATCCATAATTGCACAGACAAAACCTTCGGTTTCTCCGAAGAGTTCCCCGGAACGTAGCCAGGCTACGGACGCTGATTGGTCTACATCGGGCCCATGCAGGGCCCGGAAAAAGCGTCCGTGAAGCTCCTTATTCTGCCATACCTCCATGCGGTCGTTAGTGTCAAGCACTACTGGTTTGCGCCAGTTCTCTTTAGCTAAGGAGAGCGGGGTGAGGCCTTTGTCCACCGCGACTACATCTCGATGCATCCCCACGTCGGCTTCAAGGAAATATTCCCTGAGACTGCATATCTCACGATTGTGGAGAGTCTTAGCGTTTAAAAAGCCTCGACCCCCACACCTCCGCGGGATATACAGTCTCATAACCGAAGAACGCGGGTGATGCTTCGATATGCCGTCAACAATGTTCGGACCCTCCTATCCAGGGCGTCTAGTTCTGTTTGAGTCCATTTGAGTATACCGAAAGAGTACATCAAAACCGGCATGATCCAACCGTTGAAGGCACGTACCTTATTTCCGCCTGATAAAAGACTCTTAAATAGTATTTTCAGGCGGCCAAAGAAGCGCTCCTTCAACGATTGCTTCATGTCAGCAACATTGATGCCCAGCGCTTCCGACATACCCAAGTACTTACAGGTTTCGGTTGCAGAGAGGGATCTAAGATTTATGGAATCCGAGAGCTGGGTTCCAACAGATTCCACAATCTCCCCTCGCTTTACATGCATGACCGCACATTTGTCCACACCAAATTCTATCCTGATGGCGCTACTGAAAGTTTCAGTTACCTTCAGTAGCTCCATCAGTTGCATGATTATGATTATTATTGTAATTGCTATTTGTTTTAATTTATTTTTTTACTTTTATTTAATTTGCGAATGAAAATGATGACCAATTAATTGTTTTAACCCTATCCTATTAAAGTGACAAATGAACGACATCTGATAAATATGTTGAAATTAGTATTTTTGTTTAAGCACAGTGGTTTGTTTATTATTGTGACACTGTTGCACTTAAACTATTTATATTTTTTTAATGCACTATAAACTATTTATTTAGCAGGGTTCATTTTATGAAACATATATATTTGTAACAACTTGTAAACTACATGAATGCAATAAATGATGATTATGATTAATTAGTTCGTAGTAATTACATAATCAGAACTTATAGCGGTTTAATCTAAAAACAAATTATTGCGAATTGTGGATTGCACGATCATTAGACTAGGAAAGATTCAGATGACATCGTATTAATCATTTATTACCAGAGCGAAAAGGCATGGTTAGAATAAATTGATTTAAAACTAGCAGCTCACTCTGGCTTCGCACGGGTGAAATTTACTAATGAAGTAAATGAGAAGTGCGCTTGGATAACAAATAAAAAAAATATTTAAAATTTTCTTTCATTATTGACCTTGCTCTCACAATATCACGATAAAAAAGTTAATGCAAAATCGGTCGAGCTTTTCTCAGTTGACGATCCTTTATACGCTCGGCAATTGTTTTTTTTTCATACAGATTTAATAGTTAGACCTTATCGTAAATGTTACATACCTTAAGAGTCAGAACGATGTTTTAATAAAAGTTGTGTTCAATGTTCCCATTGAATCTGTCCGAGAGTGTAGGATATCTTTACGCTGCGAAAGCGTCACTAGATGCTTCCTAATTGCATTTCGCCGACTACCCTCTTCCAGATTACTTCTGTTGCAATTTACACGAGTGTACCAGCTCAGTCTGACCTCCCTGGCCCCGCCCGCACTTCGTCGAACGGGTCGTCAAGAGTTCGCTTCATTTATATGCTGGGCTCCAATTAAACTGGGCGCCCTCTTACAATCTTAACACGGTCCAATTTTAATTTTAAGGAATTGTTCCTCTCCTTTTAGAAATAAGTTTTTAAGTGTCGCGACAATAATTGGATTTATTCAATAGAGGCTCTAAATAGACGACGTTGGAAGTCTAAATAGATAGCTACCAACTTTATCTATTATTATTTTTTCGTTTCAATATCCATTTGACTCAAATGAATTTCATGAAAGTATTATTGTCAGTTTCATAAGTATTACTATTCTAATTCTCTTTATAGTTGTGTAGTAAAAAGGTTGGTTAGTCTTACCGCAGCACCAAAGTTATTATTAAACATAACAACATAACATACGGGTTAGGAAGATGTAAGTACATTATAGTACACCCACATATTGAAAAACATGTTTTTGTTTAAGTCGCCATGTAAAAGGGACGAGCCAATTACCTTCAGCTGAGCACATACCCGGACTCCGTGATACTCTACTGTGAAAATATTTAACATTTTTCGCAACCTGAAAACCGATCCCAGACCCCATGCTCAGCATCAGCACTTGCGACCACTAACCCAACGAGGCAATCAGTGCCTAATTATTTAAATAGATCTTAATCCTTAAACCAGTATAATAATTACAGTATTCTCCCATACAATCACATACAATCGCTTCGTTCAAGGTAACTGGGGTCCAAATACACCATGTATATGCAAATGAGCCTGCAAAGGATTTGATAGCGTTATTACCCTCCTCAACCCCAACTAAAAAGGTTCCAAGGCTGTGAACCTTCTTGGAGACCTCCTAAACCCAATTGAGATAATCAGCTGTTTACATTATGGATAAATGTTTTTATTTTTTGTACCTATACAGTGTCATTGGTTAGGGTGACAAATTGAAAACAATGTGGTTTTTCTTTTAGTTTTATTTTCTAATGTATCTGGAATAGCGATTTAACAATTTAAAATATGATTTTTATCTATATGGTCTAGTGTCTCATCAGAGGAAAACGAGATACAAAAGAATTTCCTCCATTCAAAAAATCGAAGGCAATAGTTTAAGGGAGTGTATAAATGCTATAAATGAAAAAGTTTTATCATCGGCTAACTCTAAATTATGGAAAATGAAATCAGCTGTGTGCTATACTTATTCAAGTTCATTGTCAAGATACAAGATACAAGATATTTATTTTGTAAAACATGAGTGCAGAATGATACAGGTCTTAAAAATAATGAGATGTAGCTACATGTTTTGCCAATCATGGCGTCATCATCATCATCATCATTTTTCCAGTTATGCAACCATAAATGTGTGGAGCAGCTGTTGGTTTTTCCTTTATTTCAAGGTTGATCCCATTGTAAAATTCGTCAGTTTCGTGAGTCCTACACGCCTTAAAGTCATCTAAAGTTATCTTGTTAAAAGTACCAACCACCGAAATCGCGTTACGAAACTCAAATGGAGTTGGGCAGGACACCTAGCAAGGCGTAGTGATTACAGGTGGTCTAAGGCTGTCACCGAATGGCGTCCAAGAACTGGCAAAAGACCCGTGGGTCGTCTGGCGGCGAGATGGGCAGACGACATATCTGCTATCGGGGGAAAAACCTGCATGAGGCTGGCACAGGAACGTGGAGATTGGCAGAAAAGAGTGGCCTATACCCAGCAGTGGGTGAATTCAGGCTGTGGATGATGATGTTGAACCAATCACCCAGTTTTCTAGCCATAGTCGTCTTTTGCCACAGACTTGTGATTGTTCTAACGTTAACTAGCATCTTGATTCTCGTATTTAATTTAAATCGACAATAAATCAAAAACCGAACTACTGCATTACCGAACTGAACTAACATCAAGATCTACAGAAGCATTTGCAATAACTTAAGAAAACTTGAAGTTTTATCTTTTAAATAGTATTAATAAGCCATTAGGATCATGATTTAGGTACAAGTATAATATATTTTATGCCCATAAAAAGTCTAGTCTACAAAATTGTTTAAGTTCAATAAGTCCAACTGTTTGATGTGAAATTCATGAGAAATATTTATCTACAAGAGTTTGTCTCAGAAATAAATGTACTTGGGTATTAATCGAATGTCAAACACAACTCATTATACTTATCGTTCGCCAAATCTCAAAACCCGATCCGATTTGCTCCGCTTATCTCTCGACCTTCCATTACTTTTGACAGAACATAAAACAAAGATTAACATAGCTTCCAGCAAAAATAATATACGCTTTAAAATGAAGAAGCAACGGTTTTTCAGAAATCAGCTCTAAGCAGGTTTATCTGATTTAAGTGACATGTGGTTCTAAAAGAAAATGTCTGCCGTCCAGACAAATCATATTACTTGATAGATCGAAGTCGTCCCCAGAGCCACTTCTCCTGGTCGAAACTGTAAAGTGCCGATAGGAAAATAACGTTAAAGGAAAAAAGAAAAAAACTCTATACATTTTATTAAATTCCCAGCCAGAGTTGCCACAAAGAGATATTATTATAGAAAAAAGAGTAATTTGATCTACCCCAGCGCAAGTTGACACAAGATAGACGTTACTTCAAAATTCGTTATGACGAATATTTTGGAATTTAATTAGGACGTGCGACTGACAAGGTAAACGGAAGTGGGACATGGGGTCATAAATAAGGGATATTGTGCTTATTTGTACAAAAATAACAATGCTGGAGAAAATACTTTGTTTAGCTCATTTGTACTGGCATCTTTTAATGTTTCTTTATCGTATTTACGACCTTATGAAAGGTTGTTAGCATCTAGATTCAATTAGCATAGTAATTTATTTAGAATTATTCAATACCCAGACACCCGTACTTGAGAAAATCGTCGACAAAATGTTTATTTAATCAAAGTTCAGCCCAAAAATAATCGCCGCTTTGATTTATTCGCTAAGTTATAATTAAGTACATGAATGCTTGAGTAAGTTTGGTATTGTTGCAAACTTGTACGAAAAAGAATTTTAGTATAGCATTATTGGATCAAATAATATGTAAAACAGTGAAGATAACTTAACCGCCACTTATTTTGGGTGCTGACTGACTGATGGGCTAAGTGCCCAGTTTTCAGTTTTCTGCCATCAAACACATTACTGTGACGAAGAGGGGAGACATCCCTTGTGATTGTTTCTTTAGTACCATTACATTGACTTTGCATCTGATTCTAATTGTTGATGATGTTAAATTTTCTTCTACATACTGCAATGCTTGACACAACAAATTATTCTATCCTATATATGCTCCGGTAGCGTAGAAGCATCTTCATAAAAGGATACCTCGAGAAGATTGTATGCGATATTCGCTCACTAGCCTCTAAGTCTTAAGGGGCCGTGCACAAAATCAACCCGTTTTGAACAATTTTGATCACTACTTGTGGAAAACACAAGAAGAATTTGAAGCTTCTTTTTTGATATTATTAGAGTCGACTTCTTATTCTTGTAGATAGCTTGAACAAATGTTTAAACTAATGCATGTATTAATGGCAATCACCATATCATCATATTCAAAACCCCTTTTCCGCAAAAGTAACGAGCGAGACATGTTTGAGCTTCGCTGAACAAAAACCTACAAAATATTCTGAACATTAAAAATTATTAGTAACATCATTATATGGTCTACTCACATATGAACCACAAACATTTTTGACTTCAATACGAAATATAGCAGAAAAAAAATGTTGAAATACGTAATTTTTGGAAAACGTCTACACAAATAAGAATTTTTTTTTTACATTAAAAACACTTTAAAGAAAATTTAAAAATTACACATTAGTCTTAAGGTAACCTTTTAATAGAATCTAAATTTTATTTTATAAATAAACAACTTCATTTCGTAAATTAAAGGCAAAGTTAACTATATAATCGACCGCGCATTCGATATTGCGCGGTCCGCGCAAAATCGTTCAATTAGTAACTAAAAAGTTAAAAAAAAAAAAATCTTATTTGTGTAGACGTTTTCCAAAAATTACGTTTTTTCAACATTTTTTTTCTGCTATATTTCGTATTGAAGTCAAAAATGTTTGTGGTTCATATGTGAGTAGACCATAATTATAATGATGTTATTAATAATTTTTAATGTTCAGAATATTTTGTAGGTTTTTGTTCAGCGAAGCTCAAACATGTCTCGCTCGTTACTTTTGCGGAAAAGGGGTTTTGAATATGGGTGATTGCCATTAATACATGCATTAGTTTAAACATTTGTTCAAGCTATCTACAAGAATAAGAATTCGACTCTAATAATATCAAAAAAGAAACTTCAAATTCTTGTTGTGTTTTCCACAAGTAGTGATCAAAATTGTTCAAAACGGGTTGATTTTGTGCACGGCCCCTTAAGTCAAGAATTTTGGGGTGCTGCTTTTGTGTTATGGCCAATACTACAAGACGTATGTTGAGCAGTAAACGTGAGTTTGTTCCCTTACTTCAGATTCCCAGCTGAACCCTAGGAAACAGAAACAGAAACTGAAGGGTGGCTGTCTTGAAAGACTGTTATGTACTTTTTGACGTGTGAAGTGCTGTCATCCTAGTTTGAACAAATGATTTGATTTTGGAGAGGAGGCTACTCGTCTCTTGTAACAATAATAAAACAAACCTCTCAGTGCAAACAAACTAAAATCCGAGTCGGTATAGATCTGATGAGGAGTGCGTCATCGCTTCAGGCACAGTCTGACGCAGACAGCTAGAATACTTACTGAACCGTTACAGATAATTATGGTATAGAGTACTCACCCGGAAACTGTTTTAATTGACATTCGATTATCACTTCGGGCTTCAGGGTAACGAGTACGAAGAGACTGATTGCTCATTTTCTGTGCAAAGGCATTTCAAATTGTACATATTATGTATAGAATTGGACGAAAATCATCACATGCTGGGTGCATGTTGGCGAGTTCGGACTCCAACAATAGTTTGCCAGATTTTTAAATTTGTGAAAATCATACTTGTTTCTGACAGTCATTTCAGCAGAATGAAAGAATTTTCTATTACACGGATAGTAAAAAATTTGTTAAACATTTATTTCGACTTCCTTATGGTGGGCAATTCGCCGGTTCACAACCACATTCGTATTTTTCCACAAATATCGCTGATAAGTTTCCGCCTATAAACGCAGTGACCCATTTTTCAGCGAGCCAATAGCTGTCAAAGTCAGAATCGTCCCGCGTCATGCAGAAATGTCCTCCGCTCTTACGCACTCTGGTCACCGCTGAATTTTGGAGGGCATTGCTGGGCTTTTTGTAGTACGAAATTTATAAATTTAGTACGTTTTTAATCGACTAATTTACAATCCAATGTATGAGTATACATGGGCTCTAAAAGCCCATAATTTTGTATCTATTTAATCAATTATAAGTGTATAAACACCACATGGATGCCTATTTGGGAGAGGCCTATGTATGTCTTTCGGCTGAAATGATGATGATGATGCATGAATGTATGTGTGTAGTTTAGATATCTATTTTGCCTATGCAGATGATGATGTTACCTAAAACAGCTTCTGCAATTGTTTTAGGTAACAATTAGCCTTATAATAAATTAGACATTTGCCATTAATATGTTAACCAATATACCTACCTACTCAAAAACAAGTGACTCTAGAATGAAGGTACATAAACTTTAACTTAAAAATTAGGAAAATTCAATTTAATTCATTTTTTGCTGAGTCTATTTACATAAAATTTAAATCATTTAAAACACAATATGTATAATTATGACTGGAGGAGCTCGTGGGTAAATAATTACAGCCGCTCGGTTCGATCTTTAGGTTAAGCCCTGCTTGCCTAGGTTGGTCTGTGGATGGGTGACTACCCATTACATACCGAGTTTCCTCCGTGCCTCGGCAAGCACGTTAAGTCGTTAGGTTAGGTAGTCAGTGGCCCAAAAAGTTTGACAACCAGTCTTACCAAGGGGTATCGTATTACCCAGTACTAACTGGGTTGTGGAGGTCAGATAGGCAGTCGCTCCATGTAAAATACTGGTATTGAGCTGCATCCGGTTAGACTGGAAGCCGACCCCAACACAGTTGGGAAAAGGCTAGGCGGATGATGTATAGTTATGACTGCCTCGTTGGTCTAGTAGGCACAATAGTGACTTCTCGGTGGATATCTTCGCCACCAAACGTGTGATTTTGACGCTGTTTTCAGAATTTTTAGACCTAACTAGGCCTCCGCCTACGTTCTGACCATATTGCACTCAACTGAATTTTCTCCCTACCCACTTTTGGAAATTTTCCAAATTTAATTGTTTTTCCAAACTTTTTCCCAAAAATATCGTAAGATTATAGTTTCAATAGTACTCACCTTTCATTCCTGTGTTCTGGTCCGCGTTCCGTGAGCCGGAGTCCAGGTTGGGTGTTGAAAACCAAACATTTTTCCAAAAAACTGGACTTTCGGTCAAAAAAAAAGTTTTTTGACCGGAAGTCCAGATTTCTCTTCGGTACATACCCCTTTTTATTGCGTAGGTCGCTAGGCCGCGCGGAGACGCGTGTCTGGAAACCACGCGCGCGCGTCTAGCTCTAATAAAAATTTTGTGGCATTGCGAAGGCGAGACCTTGCCTAACTAAGGCGAAGCTCAATTTGGGCAACTCTCGCAACCTCAAGGCGGAGATCAAGACTGCGGTGCTCGTAGCCATAAACAGGCTTTATGAGCTGGTCAAGGAGTCAGAGCGAGACAAGGCCCCTGCTGCACCCGTTGCCGTACCGGTACCCGTACCCACTGCTGACCGTAGCCTCCAACCCAAGTCCTTCGAGGTTCTTGCTGGCCAGACCGAGCTCCTGATTACCATAAAGGAGCACATCTCGGAGTTAGAGGACAACTCCGAGAAACTCGATAGGCTCCGAGACAGTCTGGCAAACAGGGAAAGTGTGGGGGAGACGACCTATGCCCGTCAGTAAGAGCCACACCGAGGCACATGCCCTGGAGCGAACGACGCTTCACTCCGTGGTCGTCTCCTCAACACAGGAGATGGATACAGGGGACGAAATCCTCGAAAGAGTAAGGAAAGCAGTGGACGCGAAGGAGGGCTGGGTGCGCGTAGAGAGAGTAAGAAAAGCCAAAGATCTAAAGGTCATCATGGGGTGTGCAACGAAGGAGGAGAAGCAAAAGCTTAAAGCGCGATTGGAGGGGGCCGGAGAGAACCTCGCCGTCGAGGAAGTGAAGAATCGAGACCCACTTCTGGTTCTTATAGACGTACTCTTAGTACACAGTGACGAAGAAGTGCTGAAAGCCCCCAGGAACCAGAACCGGAACCAGAACCGGAACCTCTTTCACGGCCTCGGTGACGAGGAACAGAAAATCTCGATAAAGTTTCGGAAAAAGTCTCGTAACCCACACGTGAACAACATTGTGCTGAGTATCACCCCAGAAATCTGGAGGAGGGCACTCAAAGGAGGCAAGCTCCGAATTGACCTCCAGAGAGTGCGCATCGAGGATCAGACGCCTCTGGTGCAGTGTATCCGCTGCGTATGGCCACGGCAAGCGCCTATGTCCGGAGCCGGCCGACCTATGTAGTCACTGCGGCGGTCCGCATCTGAGGGTGGACTGCCCAGACAAGCTCATAAGTGAAGCAGTGGTGTGCGTGAACTGCACCAGAGCCAAGTTGGGGGAAAACTCGCACAATGCGTTCAGCGTTAATAATAAAAAGTAGAATAGAAATAAATAGTAAAGTATAGTGTAATTTAGAATAACATCACAGATTAAATTTAGAGCATAGCATGGTCTTTTCGGCCGCCTGTCAAATCAGTCGCAAGCAAGGGAAAAAATCGCACAAAAGGTCTCTGATCACGTCAGAGGGACACTGGCGGGGCAGGTGTGGTTTTTAGCCAGTTCGAGTCCGGCACTACCTCGACTCTCTCACAACCCGTGAGGTAGTCGAGGTGTCCGTGGGGATTTCCAAATCCAGTCAAAAAAAAAAAAGATTAGTGACTGCTGAGCATGAGGTCCTGGGTTTGATTCCCGGGTCGGGCAAACTGTTATTGGGTTTTTCCATTAGGAACTTCTCAGTAGCAGCCACGGAGTCTGGATTTGTGCCCGGTTGATGGCAATAGGGTCGCCTCCTACTACATGGGACTTAAACATAACTAGCAAAAATTAAATTTATAAACATTTAAAGCATTATCTAGTAAAACACACAAATAGAATTAGACTTACAACAATCAAGTTAAAATATTATAGTAATTGGATTCATACAGATGAAACTAATAAAATAATTAATTGAAAAAAATAATAAACTATGTCAAATGTTACGAAGATAGGCTCTAACATGAAGCTGCATCCACCTCTTTATCGGCTACAGGTCCCACCACTCGGATCAAGCCCACCACTCGGAACTAACATAGTCGAAGCAGTACAATACCGTGGAAGCCCAAACGTATTCTGAAAATAAAATATCACAATACTTGCATGAAAACGATAGTAGCAATGAAACCTTCGAATATTCGGTTTCTATCTGTTAAAGTATAAATGTTAGATGCTCGATCTAACATAAACTTTAACAGATAGAAACCACCTGACTTGCTTACCTAGAAACTGAACAATTAGGTCAAAACCTGCCAATGCAACCTCTATTGACCAAAACTGATGTAGCTAATTGTCCAGCCACTGGCCCAATCTAATCAACATCTGGCAACTGATGCACAACTGATTCCACAGTGATTTCTTTAAAAAGCTCGAGTGTTTTGTAATCACGCCTGTCGCTTACGTGATAGCAACATGTCACTTGCACGAGTGACGTACGTAACAAACGATAGCAACGTGTCGTATGCAGGGGTGACGCACCTTTAAACCACAGATTCAAACATATTTATTCAGGCGTAAACACATCGGTTTGCTATCAACCGCAGGTTGTTGGCTGTTGGCAGTTCTTGTTAATGTTTGCAGTATTTCATCTTGGTTTATTTACATTTTTAATATTTCGTAACAATTAAATCATTATTCTCCTGCCCTTATATCAGTTTACTTGGGGTCGGCGCAGCACGTCTTCTTTTCCACACTTCTTCATTACTCGACATTAGCAGACACCTCCTTTCTAGTAAACAATTTAAATGAAGCTTTGTAATAGGAAATAAATTCGCTCTATCGTTAACAACGATATTAAATTTATTTGTACCTAATTGAAAAATAACTTTTAACCAAGTTACTTAAATGACCTCAATTGAGTAAGTTTCCCAGGCAAAAATTCGTCCAAAGTTGTTATTTTTAACTTCGTCAAAATTACTTCCACCAGTTAAAAACCCGATAAACGAACTTAAAAATATTTTCTTCTTTGAACATCGAATTCAAACTTTAGAACTTCGTGATTTTCGGACTCGGTAAAAGCAGAATTCCGTGAAATATAATTTTGTGTGACCTATTTCTCGTGAGGCCAATATCTGTCATTGTCAGGACGTGATGTCATATGGACGTGTCCTATACATTTGTCTTGCCTGTGTATTTGTGTGAGTGAAAAAAGTTATTCCATTACAATTAAAAATGCATCTGCATTTTTAATTGCAATATAATCATTTTACTGAACGGTTCGTGGTAGCGTTTCGTATCGACACAATAAATAAAATAAATTATTGTGGAATTAATTTTGCCAGTAACGACATTCTATTCCAGGGATTCATTTTCTTCTTTGTCATTAAAACAAATATAAAAAAGCAAGAGAGTGTTATTATAAAAAATGCTAGTCACTAGTACCTAAATAAATGAATGAATAAATAAAGCCTTTATTTCAGACATTTACAAATAATCACTTAATCTACGCGGACATCGATTACATTTCTGAATAGGATATCAATCCTATTCAGAAATGTAATCGATGTCCGCTCGTCCCGTTGAGAAGGCATCCTGTAACTCCCTCCATTTTGTTCTATCCTGTGCTGTTCTAGTCTAAATTCTTCACTCTACCGCTACTGATTTCATCTTCCCATCCTCGTCCTCGTTTTCTCTTTCTATCTCTCGGATATCATCTCATCATAGTTTTGCTCCACTTATTATTTTCTCTTGTCCTGTCCATTTCTATTTCAGTTACTTTATTTTTACTCTGACGTCTTTTATTTTCGTTAACATCTTTATCCGTGTGATCCTTATTTGTTGCATTTTTCTTTCCCCAGCATACTCCTTTCCATAGCATGCTGGCATGCGTCTATTTTTATTTGCTATATGAGCTTTAGTTAGAGACCACGTTTGGCAGCCATGTATGAGAATCGGCTACACACTAGAGTCGTATATTTTTCTTTTTATTGCTGCTTTAGTCTGTATGTTTTTCAGAATTTCTTTGCGAGACCAGAACCTTTTCCATGCATTTCCAATCCTTTTTTCTATTTCCTATGTTGGTAAATCCTTCGGGGAATTCGTTAGACTTAGACATACATATTCCTGGACGTAGTCTATGGTATTGTTGTCTACTTTGGTTCTTCTACATTGTTTGTCATAGCTTTTGTTTTCTGGGTATTCATCGTTAAACCAACGAGTTCGATTTGTCTGTTCAAGTCTCACAGTGTCTGCTAAAGTTTTCTTGATGTTGGTGCAAAAATAACCAAATCGTCGGCAAACCGTAGGTGAGTAAGTTTTTCTGTATTTATATTAAGCCAGTACCTATTGTTCCCATTTGTGTTGACGAAATCTTTTCTAGTTTGATGAAGATAAATCACTTTTCTTCTGAAAAGTACACATGTTGTTATAACATGAGATTCAATGGAAATAACAAATGAGACCCATCATTGATACCTAAAAAATAAGATTCAAAACTGGGATAATAAATGCCTTGGCGCACTCCCCTTCGGATGGTATTGCTTAATAGTACCTACCCGTTATTAAAAAATCTAGCAAGGTCTTTGTTGCGTTGAAGGAAACAAAAACATTTTGAATTAAATCTATTTCCGGGATTGTTATTATCTTTCCAGTGTACTGGCACTGACCTATATCTGCTCCGTCCGATAGCTGTCATAGTCAGTCTTGTGACGTCACAGCGTGTCGCGAGCACCGCGTGACGCACGTCGGACGTATCTAAACGTGTTTGGAGTACCATGTACCGACGCGGCGTTGACGTGGTGAAAAAGGCGCAGTGTACGAATTATAGTTTTTTGGTTTGATGTTGTTATTGCATTTTATTGTCAGTGTACTAGTACTGACCTGTATCTGGTTTGGCCAATATCTATCATAGTCAGGGCCGTGACGTCACAGCGTGTTGCGAGCACCGTGTGACGCAAATCGGACGCATTTAGACGAGCGTGTTTAGATCACCATGTAGTGACGCGGCGTCATGCTAGAGAAAGTGTAGTAAGCAATTTCGTGTTTTGTTTTTTTGTTGAATCACATCCGTACATGCGTAGGGTACGCCTTTTTCCCATGAGGGATGAAAGTAAAGAACGTATACTTCTATGTTCCTTACGTTTTCCTTTGCTTTACTTTGTGAGATCAAAAAATATCAATAAAAATAAAATACATTTCCACACCTTTTTGCCAAAAGTAGGTAGGGTACATTAGTCATCACACGTTATAGTAAGTCACAACCAAGAATTTAACCAAGTTATTACCTCAACACAGAAAAGATTACACAAAAATTGTTTGTGCAATCTCGTAATTCTTTTCCTGGATTAAAATGATATCATGAAGAATTTAAGATGCAAATAATGTTTTCAAACAGCGTCTTATTATATTAAAAGTACGCCTTTTATCCCCAGGGAGATTTATCTTTTTACTCTTGTATCTTTTCCGTAGTAAATGTATATTTAGAGAACATTAAATATGTAAGGTATATTAGGTTAAGATGGAGTGGATTCTGTAACGTGAACCAAGAAAAAAGCCACTCAATTTGTTAAATTTGATGGAATTCGAACATTCTTGAGTGGTAAAATTGGCCTTCTGATCTGGCGAAGGTTTTAGATGGAAACGAAAAGCACTATATCAGTCCACCATACGATGTCTTCTGGCTGAAAAAGTGATCATAATGATGGATTATTATGGCATCTTGAAACAGCAAAGGCACAACACAACCAACAACCTTACAACCAACCTTACATACCACCACCACCACCACCACCTTACCTTACCTTACATAGATACAACCTTTCCTAAGAAAATAGACAAGATAAAAATAAACACGATACCTAGGTTCAAGTTAAAACTCAGAACATTTCCTGATAGGAAGCTATTAAAAGACACTTTACGTTCAGCCAAGCTAAACGTTACACCTCTAGTGCAGGGCGCGATTACCTCATGCATAATATTGATACTTCAGCAACTAGAACTTTACTATCCGATACGTGTACCCGATATGTGAATATGAATTCATTATACTTATGCTTTTGTAGAGAGAGATGCCTATACTCAGCAGTGGGTGAATTCAGGCTGTGGATGAATGAATGAAACAAGGTCATAATAAGGTAAAGCGTGCATTATTAAATTGCATTCTAGAAAGAAGACTCATTATCACTCATTTTCTGCATGACAACTAAGCTGATGTATAACCACTAGCAGCGGATCGAGATTACCTCACCTCATTTTTACAAGCTGATGGCCGATTTGAGGCGATGCCGTTGCGATGTTTATGAGTAGCCGTTGAAGTATGGAGTTTCATAGAAACCATTGTCTTCTGCTCGACGTGAGGTGATGCTGATCTGATGCACTGCTTTTACGTGTACATTTTTGAGAAGTAATTAGTACCGCTACATTCCAATGACGGACACATACCTTTCAAAAGTTGCTATAGCTTTCTTCATTGTCAATTCATTGGTTGTGCTTTGGTGCACTTTCTTTGCCTTTTAGGAACTTATGAAAACCATCTCACCTAACACATTTGAAGGCTCAATTATGACATAAATAGTGGTGCATGTGCCAGTAGGTACTAATTTGATCAACATAGCGTCAGTGCTAGGTACATCTACGTGCATTGGCAATGCGTGACATGCGATTACGTCATGAATATTAATAAGAGTACTCACGGGCTTGTTATGTGTGCATACGGACTGCAGAACCACTGGATTAAACAAATGGATACCAGCACCAATTCTGACTACTGATTAGCTGAGCCATAGAGTCGATTAGCGCGAGATATGATGACCCTCATCAACATCAAGCCATCCTCCACAAGCTCCTCAACTTCAAGCTGATTGTCATGAAGTAACTAACAAAAATACTTCTTCATAAAGTCATATTCCTTGGTTTTGAGCATTTGGAATAATCATTTTCTCATTTTATCTGACCCGTGTAAAAATACCCTTAACGAAGCTGACAGGAACTTGTTCTTGCCATTGCTATCAGTTTTTTGTTCTAGACCATCTCTGGGAACCTTTTAGTGTTGGAGATATTGGAGGTTATTAGTATTATTGGGGTTCCAACTTTTTCACAAGCTCTTTTTTTGCAAACAATGCATTCATCAGCACAATGTGATGATGTTGAGTGTGTAACATTGAGTCCTACCGTAAAACGACAATTTCACTCCAAAAAAAGTCGTTTCCCAGCAAAAATTTTTGCGTATACTTAGCTTAGTAACTTAGTTTGATGTACTGAATTAACGGCTTCGTGAAGGTTCCGTATATACCTTATATAGTAAAAGAAAACGTGCGCAAATAAAAGTATGAGTTGTTCAACTCAGACAAATAAACGATTACCATTCATGCGTTACGGCAACGGATTGGAAAAACGACACTAAAACTGCTAAAATATTGTCAGTCCATTACTTTAGAACCTAACGCTCAACTCGTACCAACTTCAAAAGTTTCCTCCCTTTACACTTCTAAACTTTTACAATAAATTTATGTTCAGCAAATTCTGGAGGCACTTCATCGATACCACATCCATATTTCATAGTGCTGTGCACCTTTCATCCTCCAGTGTAATTGACAGCACCACCTGACACCCGACTAAGTGATTTTTTATTTATTCATCGGATGAACGCCTTACAGTGTAATAGATGAAGATTCTTGAAGAAAAGTGTTGAAAGATTGATAATGTGTGAGATAATGATGTAGAGGTGAGAGATTAATGAGTCAGCTGATCAGAGGAAAGATATAAGAGGCCATTAGTTGTGAACGTGCTTTAGATTAAAAAAAAAACGCAGGTGTGTTACTAAGATTACCTTTTAAAGTATTTTCAAGTCACTAACATTTTTAGTGCCATTTTACGATGATATACTTTTAAGTTAGACCATAGTAATGACATTCATATTTTAATTTAATAGTAGGTCCCACTTATAATTACCACTAGAAACGGGATATTTTTTTTTTTTTTTTTAACGTGGTAAAATCATCAAATGAGTCCTCCCACCCAGGGCAGAGCGGGAGGGACTGTCAGACTTGTACTGACTAAAATCCACGGTGTCCTTCAGTAGCCCTTTATGTTCCAGGGTCACGGTAATTCTATGAGTCCCGCGACCCCGGCAGGCTTTGGCCCTCTAGAGGGGGGCCCCGTCATTATGCTGACACTCTTTGAGGCGCGCGTGGAACACAACGCGCCGTCGACCCGGGCATGGTCCATGGTCGGACAGCGAGTCGCCCATTACTCGCCGCCCGCATGCCCGCGCCTACGGTGGCCGGAGATCGTCTGCCGACGTCCGGCGCCGTGGGCGTCTACCACTGCGGCTGGTGTGGAGGGAGGACGCTGTCCTCTCCCTCACGCGGCCCGCCTCCTCCTTCGCGAGCATGACTGCTTCGCAGAAGGAGGCGACCGCTTCCCACTCCGTCTCGCCCCGCAGCATGGCCTCGACCAATGCCGGGCGCGAGAGGGCTCCGCCTATCGCCGCCGTGAGGACACGGCGGTGCTCTGCCCAAGCGGGGCAGTCCTGCACCGTATGCTCCACCGTGTCCTCCGGGCGGTCCTCGCAGTGGTGACACCCAGGCGTTTCCTCCTTCCCCATATGACACAGGTACCTCCCGAAACTTCCGTGTCCGGTGAGGACCTGCGTCACGCGGTAGGTCAAGACGCCGTGACGCCTATCCAGCCACTCCTCAAAGAGGGGTCTTACCGCCGCGATTGCGGCGTGCCCGGACCTCGGTTGCGACAGTCGTTCCCTCCATACTGCCCTGAGATCGCGCCGGAGCTCTTCCCGCCGCGCCTCGACTTGTCGAGGTAGCAGGGATTCGCCCCGGCGCTGCGCCTCCACGCGCCACTCATAGAGGCGCTGGAGGGCAGTCGCCTCCAGATCCCAGGGCAGCAATCCGGCAAGGAGGTTGGCCGATTCGCCGGCGATCGTACGGTATCCTCGGATCATCCGGATAGCCATGACCCTCTGGCATGCGACCAGCTTCAGTGGTCGCGTCCGAATGCTCAGGGCCCACACGGGGGCCCCGTAGAGGGCCATGGACCGCACGACACCGGCGTACAGCCTCCGGCAGGAGGCGTTTGGCCCGCTGAGATTGGGCAGGAGTCGCCTGAGGGCGGCTGCTGTCCGGTTCAGCTTTGGGGCCAAACGCAGGAAATGCTCCTTGAAGTTCCACCGGCTGTCGAGGACGAGTCCCAGGTACTTCATCGTTCTCCCGACGCCGATGCGAACCCCTCCCACCGTTATGTGGGACTCAGACCGTGGCGCGTTCAGACGGCCATGAAAACACATGGCCTCTGTTTTGTGCAGCGCCACTTCGAGTCCCAACTGCCGGATCCTTCCAACGACTGTCGCAACCGCTTGCGTCGCCAGGTCAGCCGCTGCCTGGTGCGACTCTCCCTCCGCCAGGACGAGCGTGTCGTCGGCGTAACATATTACGCCGACGCCGTCAGGGAGGTCGCCGCGCAGCACCCAGTCGTAACCGATGTTCCACAGGAGCGGCCCCAAGACCGATCCCTGTGGAACACCGCACGACATCTCTCGCCGGTTCCATTCTCCCTGGTGACCGGGGTAGATGACGGCTCTGTCCGTCAGGTAGTCCTCGACTGTGCGACGGAGGCAGGTCGGCACCCGGTGATACCGGAGTGCCTCCCTGATGCAACTCCAGGGCAGGGTGTTAAAGGCATTGGTGATGTCCAAAGACACCGCCAAGACGACCCTGCCCCGGGATACCGCAGCTCCCGTCGTGAGGGCTCTCACGCGCATGATGGCGTCCACCGTCGAGCGCCCCCTGCGGAAGCCAAACTGGCTCTCCGCAAGGTCCGGACCCACCCGATTCAGGTGCCCGACGAGGCGGTCTGCAATGACTCTTTCAAGGAGCTTGCCCACCTCGTCGAGCAGCACGATGGGCCGGAATGCGGACGGAGAGTCCGCAGGGCGCCCGGGCTTTTGGATGAGGACCAGTTTCCCCGTCTTCCAACGAAGCGGGAACCGGCCCCTCTCCAAGCACGCGCTAAAGAGCCCCCCCAGTCGAGGCCCGAGAGTCCCCGAGGCCAGAACCCAGGCTTTCCCTGGCAGGCCGTCGGGTCCTGGGGCGGTGTTTTTGGCTTTGAGCCGTTGTACCGCCACTCTCAGGTCTACCTCGGTCACCTCTGGAGCGTCGTAGACGTCGTCGTCGCTGTGGTCCGCGTTTGCGCCAGCTTCATCGCCAGGCACCGTCGAAGGCGGAGCCATGGGCGGGGGAGTATGCTCCCCTCGCGATGGGAACAGGGCGCTCACCACGTCCTCCACGAACTGAGGCCGGAGACTCTGCGTCAACGGGGGAGCCCAGGGCCGGAACTTTTCTCGCACCCACTTGTAGGGACGGCCCCATGGGTCCCCGTCCAGAGTCCCCAGCATCTCCTTACGGGCCAGTTCCTTGGCCCGCCAGATCTCGTCGCGGAGGACGGTCTTCGCTGCCCTGTAGCCCTCGTACAGCTCCGCCTCTACAGTCACCGCATCCGGAGGTCGGGTGCGGCGCCTGCGGAACCTGGAGTACCGGCGTCGCGCGGCAACGCACGCCTCGCGCAGCGCTGCTAGCTCGCGCGACCACCAGTACAGCTGACGCCGGGCGCGTCCTTGCCGGACCCGGGGCATGGCCACGTCACAGATCTCCGACATGGCCTCCCGGAACCACTCCGCCTCGTCGTTGATGTCGGCAGGCCTGTCCGGTGGTGACACCCAGGCCTGCACGATCGAGGCTTCCAGGAATAGCTCCCGGTCCAGCTGCTTCAGCGCCCATCGCGGACCACTTGGGTTCCGTCGGACCGGCGCGTCTGGGGTCTGGGCGGAGACGTCGAACCGGATATACCGGTGATCGGAATAGGTCTCCACCTCCTCCACAACGCGCCAGTCAGTGACGCGCGGTGACAGGCCAGAGGTGGCGAACGTAACGTCCACCACCGACTCGCCATTCCACCGCACGCACGTGGGGACGGAACCCCGGTTCTCGATTACCAGGCCCTGCGCCAGGGCCCAGTTTTCGAGCATCCTGCCCCGCATATGGTCCGTGTACCGGGAACCCCAAGCCACATTCTTGGCGTTGAAGTCCCCGAGGACGAGCACGGGGAGGGAACCGAAATCGACAACGACGTCTCCCAGCTCCGATAAGGAGTCCTGGAACTCGGCGAGAGTTCGGCTCGGGGAGAAATAAACGCCTACCACGGCAATCTCCCCGAACCGTGCCGCGACGATCCCGCGCCCTCTCTTGACGAGATCAAGGGGCGGGGTACCGGCGGCGGCCGACGAGATGAGGGTCACCGAACCGTCCAGGTCCGCCACCCAGTCATTTCTGGGCACGACAAAGTACGGCTCGGCGACCACGGCGACGTTGATCAACCACTGCGCCACGCTCTGGAGCAAGAGATCCTGAGCAGCGGCGCAGTGGTTGATATTCGCCTGGAGGAAGCGCATTGGGGCCATTAATCGGAGTCCATTGCAGCCTCCTCCAGGGCCCCTCGCGGGGGTACAGCCACGGCGGCGGCGGCGGCGGCAGTGGCGGCGGCGGCGGCGGGAGTGGCGGTGACAGTGGTGGCAGAGGGCCTACCTCTGCGCCTGTTTTTGGCGGGTGGGGCGCAGGACCTGCCCCCGGCCCGGTGATCGGCCGGCTTTCCAGCCGCTGCACATGCGAAGCAGTGCGGCGGGGCAGTGCACGAGCCGGCCTTGTGACCGGGCTGACCGCAGCGGAAGCACCTATCGCTGCGGTCCACCTCCGAGGTGCAATCGCATGCCGCGTGGTTGCCCACTTGGCAGCGGAAGCACCTCAGGGGTCTGGGCTCCAGGACTTTCACCTGCGCAGACACCCACCCAACTAGGAGCCTTCGGCCCTCCTGTATCTTTTTGGCCGCCGACACGGGGCAGCCGACCGTGATGGTCTGCAGCCCCGCGAAGTCAGGACGCAGGGCGCCCGCCCTCACCTGGTCGGGAGGGCACCCCCCAGTCCTGGCAACGGCGGTCACCACGTCCTCGACCGTCACGGAATCATCCAGACCCAGTATGCGCACGTCTGCGCGCTTGGTGGGTCTGGAGACTCGGGCCTCCTCCGCGTTTAAGGACGCTCTGAGCCGTTCGGCTAGAGCGTCAGCGGTAGGGCCACTGGCCGCGCCGGGGACCTCCAGCATCCGAGCCCCGGTTGCAGTGACCCGGTAACGGAGGCCCCCGGCGATGCCGAGCTCCGTGAGGTCTACCGCCTCCCGCACCTTCGCGAGCACGTCGCGGTACGACACGCCCCTCTTGACCGCGTCCGGCTGTAGTGTGATCACTACAGCCGCGGTCTTTGGGGCGCTGAGCCTAGCCGCGACGCCACGCTCCTTTTGCCGGCGCTTTCGCTCCCGCTTCCTTGCCTTTTTGGCCGCCCTTTGCTCCCTCGCCCTCTCTCCGGCCACCTGCCACCCGGTCTCGGCCACGGAAGGCTCTGCGGGCGGGGGGGGTGGCGGTGGCGGCCGTCTCGCGGCTGGCGCTGGCGCGTTCGCCGCCCTTCCATTCTTTTGGGCCGCCGCCTTGCCCTGCTTTAGGGCCGCCGCCTTCCTAAGCGGAGCCGGTTTCACTGAAGCCGGCTTTGCGGGGGCTGACGTGACCCTGCCGGAGGGATGGCTGGACGGCCCCGGTGCCGAGGCCGCAGCAGCCGCATACGTGGCCGCCTTCGGGCCCGGGGGCGCCTTGTTTGCCGCCAGGGGGGGGCGCAGGACAATGCCCTCCAGGACGGAGAACCGCGCCTGGAAGGCAGCCAGCTCCTGCCGAACCAGGTTCAGGACCTGGTTCTCCACCGGCAAGGGCTGGCTTGGTCGCTGCTGGCCCCCATTTTGGGGCGCCTCGCGAGAGCCGGACTCGCGCAGACCGGCCAGATCTGCTCGGAGCTTCCTGTTCTTCTCTTGAAGAAGCTCCATGGCGGCCGTCAGTCGAGTGACCTCTGCCCGCAGTTTGGCCACGTCGTCTGGCGGGGGCCCCACATATCTGGCCTCCGCTGCCGCCATGATGGAGGCGACCGCTGCGGGTATGGCCCTTTGCCTGGTGGAGGCCTTTTGTTTGGTGGAGACAGCCTTCAGCGCCGCCTCCACCTCCTTCGCCAGCCCGGCCTTACGCTCTGCATCGGAGCCGCCGTCTGCGCCCGCCTCGTCACTAGAGGAGCCCGAACGGACCACCCCGTGACCGGCAGCCACCCCCGGGTGGCGCCCCTCCTCGGCAAGCCGCGCCGACCTCTCGGTGGCAGGGAGGCCTCTCCCCTTGCCGCGGATTCCGCCACGCTTGTTGGTGGGGATCTTGCGAGCCGAGGCCAGCTCCCCCTCCGACGATGACTCTCGGTCGCCCACCGGCCTGGACCGCTTGCGTAGGAACTCCCTGTTCCCCGCAGCAGCCCCGGGCCTCCCGCGCCGGGAGCTCTCTGAGCCTCCCGCGCTCACATCGCTGGATGCGGCGCCGGACTCCGACCCCGCATCTTTCTCCTCCCTTCCTTTGCCGTTATCGGCCGTGTTTTGGGTTTGTTGGTGTTCCATACTGTTCCCACGAGTATGGGGGAAATAAAAAGTCCATCTGGGCAGTGCCCCCTGTACCCAGATAAGCCATTGCCAGGCCCGGCAGTGGTTCGCACTAGCGACTGATTTTCCATAGGAACCCGTCAGCCATACATCTCCTCGCGGTGCGCCGCCGCTTGAGATTCGGGGTAACTTTTTATAGAGGTTTTCTACCTCGTGGTCCGGGCGGTTAAGCCAAGACCCTCGGTCCCAATCGAAGCCGCGAGACGTGTTCCACGACACTTCGACGGTGGGATTACGATATCGACGGGGACAGCGAATGACTGCGTCCTTCACTGTCTGCTCGGAGGCAGGGTAAGTGCACACCGAGCCCGCCCTTGCTCCTCCGCTATGCCCTCTGCTTATCAGAGGGTCACGCGGAGCAACGCCCCCTTGGTCCACAATGGACCCCTCCCATGTCAGAATATTAGCCGTGGACAGTAACCTTCCCCGAGGAATAAGAATCTCTTCCCATTCCTCGGGGAAGGACACTGCCCACGCCCAGGGTGCACCGGCCCAGCAGCTGCTGTTCCCTCCAGACGTATCGAGAGGGACCGGCAGCCACCAGGCACACGAGGAGGAATTCTGACAACGCACCCCAGAAACGGGATATTTAACAAGTTTACTGTCTGTGTTTTTTATTTGTGTAATCGTTTTTCTTTTTCTTTGTTTAATTATTTGTATGTCAATTGGCAAAACATAGCGCACAACCAAATTTTTAAGATCTTTTTTGTAATTACTACCTATGTTTATGAATAAATGATTCTGATTCTGACATAAAACATGACTCTTCAAAACAGCTTGACAAAGCAAATCGTAGCGAAATCATTATCTTTTGCCCCTACGTAATGTTCACTATATTACCAAATGTATATCTGCTAATGATTCCCTGGCAGCCCAAAGGTGTCGTTTCCATTTATGAGACTCCCAGTAAATACGGTATAATACTAACCAATTTACGAAACACTAAACAATTAATATACCCCCGAGACACGCCTGCTATCAACTTATAGACGAAACTAAAGCCACACATTAAACGCCCATAATTTTAGTTAGGTTGTAATTTACAAACAGAATCGTAAAACCAGTGGCTTGTAACCAATCAAATAGTCAGGCGACGTTGCATTAAGTCAGGACACGGAGAAGTAAGAAATGGAGTGTTATGTCTGTGATTAGCGTGGTTAAAGAACTGCAAACATTAGAACACCTGACAGCAATATTTAACATTCAGAATAACACCTATACGCTACGTTCTACGTATGGTCATTACGCATCTTCCTCAATAATCTTTGCTTTTACCTGCCTCTTCAGTTCATTGCAATCGCTGAAATTTTACTTTACTCATCACTTTACTTTCAGCAATAGTTGTTAGGGTTGCAAGACCGCAAGCAGAACAGCGTTTTTATGAAAATATCTCTCCTCTCGTGTAACTCACAAACTTTGTGGATTCAGAATCGATGAATTTATATGATGCTTTTAAGCACTCCATTTAGTATATACTTCAGGACGAAAACCTATCAAAATTTTACGAGCCCGCCATGGAGGAGACTGGCAGAATTGGAAGTGTCTCGGATCTTTGCGGTTTAATCATAGCTCTAATTAGACATGAGACACTCGCTTAAGTTTTGACATCATCTATTTTGAGACTACGGCGGCGCCATTACACTTTGACATTTTAAAGAGCCAGACCTTTTTAGAAATCCTGAATTCTGATTTTATCTACTTACTATTTAAAAATCAACTTCGGCTTTGGTACATTAGACAAAGTAGGGTCTTACAACCCACACGACTAAGGGATTTTTATTTTACAGGCTGATGTCATTAAAGCTACACATAAATAAATGGATTTAAAATCTACTTCTAAAAATAGATGATAAGGACAGAATAAGGTTTTTTTTACTCATCTATGCAAATACCAGGTTAGAGACGCCCTGATTGTGAGGTTGTCATTTACTCGATAATACTGTGGAACATAACTCGCAAGATGACGACTAATAGAGAACTATGGAATACGAAAAAAAAACATGCTATGTCGACACCAAATAAATTGAGATAAGGGCAGGGGAATGATGATCCAGTCGGGGGTGCGTGCGAATGTATCTCCCGGGCCTCAACACATGGTAGTAGTTGGAACGGTGGGTTTTTAGTCGGTTAGAGTCCGGCATAACCCTCCGATCGCCCCAGACGGAGAGTACTCATGAGTATGATGAAAAAAAAAATTATGTGGAATGATGACGAATATGAAAATACCTAATATACGCCCGACAAGCCCAGATTTTCCATCGCTTACACTGCGCCCTTATTTGGCTGTAACAGCCGAACATCTCATATTACGCGGCGCGCAGACGAACGCGACAGCGTGACGTATAGCTGACAAAGACAGACATGATGTATGACCGTGCAAGTGCTGGCTGGACACTCGTGGTTATGGCTGGTGTGATATTTTAGAAACTAAAAGTTCAGCACAAGTTCTACTAAAATGATAATCACATTCCACGACAAAACTTTAAAGGTAATATTGAAGTTAAGGAAAATGTTCTGTATTTTAAAATAGCTTTATTATCTCCAGTACAGTACCCTTTGTTTTGTTTAATCCCACCTAAAACTACTCTGCTGTCCCAGCGATCGTATTCCTATTTCCTCTATAAAAATTCTGCCAATAACATTTTCGAGAGCCATTCGCAAAAAACCTCGTATCGATTTACACGTAGCGAATCCTCGCTTTGGGGCACTCACTTTGACCTATCGACACCAAGAAATATAATATGGCGCCATTGTGGATGCTGGTAGCATGCTAACACGTCGGCAATTTAAAAGTATCAGTATTCACGGGGATAGGGATCGCTGGCGCGTGTGACGTCATCAATATTCACGTGCCGTCGGCGTGACGGCCCGTCACGGCGCCGCGTCACGCTGACGTGAGAGTGTGATTAATGAAGGCGTGTCACACCAGGTGCATTTTGCTGTCGGGACATAATAATGTCATCAATGTATTGGTCTTTAAGTCTTTATGGGCCGTTCGAACACCTGCTGAAAAGGTAACTCAAGAGTAGTTATTTACGATTTGTCCTGTTTTTAATGACAGGATGATGGTATTTTACACTATTGTTTCAATCAAACAGGCATTCATTTGACATCTTTGACAGTCATCACAGTTACTCCGGAAGCCCGAAAATCTGACAACCAGTTACTAAGGGGTATCGTATTACCCAGAGACTGGGTTGTAGAATGTAGATGTTAGACAAGCAGTCGACCCATGTCAAGATTTTTTTTTCAGCTGCATCCGGTTAGACTGAATGCCGACACCTACATAGTTGGGAAAAGGCTAAACAGGTGAAAATGATATCAAGCATATTTTTTATGCAAGCAGCCCATTGTCATCAGTATTTACAAATTATGCTGTGGCGTCTACGTACCAAGTAGATGGAGGAATATATGCATTTGATAGTACGTAGGTATAGTAGTGGCCGCCGCCGGTATCAATATTCTACTACCCGGTATTCCCGCAGGCGTTATGAGAACTGATCTGCTTCGATAAACTACCGCTACAACTTCTAGCATACAATATGTAGGTTCTCCTCTACATGTAGGTGATGTTTGAAGGTATCTTCCTAAGTTACCGTTTAAAATTTTGTTTCTTCTGTTTCTCCACAGTCAGTCTTCTCTTTCTTTTCAGTCGCTTTCAAAGCGTTTCGTAACATCACTCCTGTAATTCCAGCAGAGGTGTACCTTATAATACACCCACATTTCGTCAGTTACGTTTTATGAACGGGCGAGCCTATTGCCATCTTCCGGGCACAAACCCAGACCCCGTGGCTGCTATTGAGGAATTCCTGATAGAAAAACTCAATGACACTTTGCCCGACCCGGAAATCGAACCCAGGACTCAGCTCAGCAGTCGCGCTTGTGACCACTAGACCAACGAGGCAGTCAAAACATTTCGTGTTTGTTTAACAGGAATGAGTTAAGGTCTGCAGTTTATATCTATCCCATACATTTTTGACTTTTCCTTCATCGTTAGTGCTGATACAAGAAGGTAGGTCCTGTTTCTAAAATATATTATGTTGTACAAACAAAGGTTAAAGTTCAATGATTCTTATATTATATATTCTTATACAATTGGCTCCGCCCTACAAAATAAAATCATATTGTTTAATCAAATTAACATTTTCTTCAGGTAATAACATGTGCTCTAAAAACACAACCTCGAATTACACATACCTAATTAATTTCATTAAAATCTACACATCAAGTTCAAATAATAAAACATTGAATTTTCGCGTGTAGTTAATGACATGCTTCAACGATTAACTTCGAGATTTCACTTCTTAAAGTTTAATTTATTATTTTATAATTTGCTACTTATATTAAAATGTAATTATAATTTGCTAGAAGAGTACTAAAAATCTGCTGAGTATATTTAGATTTTGAGATTTCCATAATGATTTGAGAGCAAAATGTAGCGAGTTTATTACCAAAACTAGCGAACGATACAAATAAATTATTAAATATAAACTTTTTCGGGCCTACACTGTCCCCCCATACTTAAGTACTAACACTGTAATGTAACTTTGTAAAACAAATTCATAAAAAAAATTGGCACTATGATGGATGACGCATCGTTGCGGGTCGCTACGAGTCTACGCTTAGGCGCACCTTGTGTTGCCCCGCATCGGTGTCACTGCGGTTAAGCTGTCGACAGCCTCGGACACCATGGCCTGTCCTGCTACAGGAGCGCAGGTCGCATTGCACGGCACGCCAGCATTAACGACATTATTCGTCGAGCCCTTGCCAGCGCCGGCATACCAGCGGTTTTAAGACCAAACGGTTTGGTACGTGACGATGGCAAGAGACCAGACGGCATGACGTTGGTGCCTTGGAAGGTGGGTAGGCCTTTGGTGTGGGACGCAACTTGTGTCGACACCCTTGCGCCATCTCACCTTGCAAACACGGCGGGCTGTGCAGGCGCTGCTGCTGCGGCTGCTGAGATCCTCAAGCGGCGCAAATACTGTAACCTTATTGGTAATTACAGTTTTGAGCCGTTTGAGCTCAGGTCATGAGGCCCTAGTGAAGTACCTAGGACTCGTTCTCGACAGCCGGTGGAACTTCGTGGAGCATTTCCGACGTTTGGCTCCCAAACTGGAACGGACAGGGGCTGCCTTCAAGCGGCTCTTGCCCAACCTGAGGGGTCCAAACGCCTCCTGCCGGAAGCTCTACGCGGGGGTCGTGCGGTCCATGGCCCTTTATGGGGCCCCGGTATGGGCGCGTTCTTTGAAACTGCGAGCCGCCCACTACCTGAACGCGCCCCAAAAGGTGATAGCCATAAGGCTAATCCGCGGGTACCGCACGATCTCCGGCGAGGCGGCTAGCCTCCTTGCCGGATTGCCGTCATGGGATCTGGAGGCGATAGTCCTCGCGCGCCTGCACAAATGGCGTGCGGAGGCACTAAATCGGTTGGAAACTCCGCTGCCGCGCAAATTGCCGCTCAGCGGACAGACCTCCGGCGTGATCTCATGGCGACATGGAGAGCGCAACCCCGTGCAGGGCACGCCACCATAGTGGCGATAAGTCCCCTCTTTGAGGAGTTTCTAGAGAGGCGCCACGGCGCCCTCACCTACCGCCTGACGCAGGTCCTCACCGGACACGGTTGTTTCGGGAGGTTCCTGCACCGGATTGGGCGGGAGGAAACGCCCGGGTGTTTCCATTGCGAGGATCGTCCGGAGGACACGGTGGAGCACACCGTGGAGGTCTGCCCCGCTTGGGCAGAGCACCGTCGTGTCCTTGTGGCGGCGATTGGCGGCGGCGATCTCTCGCGTCCGGTCCTGGTTCAAGCCATGGTCCGGAGCGAGAGGGAATGGGAAGCCGTCACCTCCTTCTACGAAGCAGTCATGCTAGTGAAGGAGGTGGCGGGACGTGAGAAGGAAAGAACCTCACGTCCCAGCCGCCGCGGGAGACGCCCTGGGCGTCGGGGGTCACGTGGTGGCTCCCGGCCACCGTAGGCGCGGGCCTGTAGACGGCGAGCTATGGGTTAGCTCGCCGTCCGGCCGTCTTATGACGACAGGCCGTGTCGACGGCGCGTTCGTGTTCCACGCGCGCCTCAAAGAGATGCCAGCAATGATGTAGGGGCCTGCAAGGGCCGATGCCTGCCAGGGCTGCGGGACTGTTCGAAAGAGATACCGTGGCCCTGGAACACAAAGGGCAAAGAAGGAACATGGATGGGTTTTAGTCAGTACAAGTCTGACACTCCCTTCCGCTCCGCCCAGAGTGGGGGGGTCATTTGATGATTTCCCATCCGAAAAAAAAAAAATATAAATAAAAAATGGGGCCCTTGTGCACGTCTCCTTTTAAGGAAATCTCTCGCCGACTGGTCGACACTTCGCGTGACCAGAGGGCTGGCTCTTTCTTTGGCCAAAGAATTAGCATTGCCATTCGGCGTGGCAATGCTGCCAGTCTTCTGGGCACGTTTCCAGATGACAGCGATGCGGAGGAGTACTTTGACGCCTAAGTGTCCTATTGTCGTCGTTTTGTTTTTTTTTTACATGTTTATATTTTATTACTTTTAATCTGTATATGGTCTGTATATAATGTAAATAATTAAATTATAATAAAGGAACAACTTATGTAAATTAAAAAAAAAATAAGTTCAAAAACTAAAACCCGGCTAATGAAAAATCCTGCTCTAAAAAGTATGAAACAAGGAAATATTCTCGTCTTAAATTATTATGTACGTAGGTAAAAAACCGTTAAATATTCATTGTATATTAAATAAACAACTTACACGTTATATATTTTAATGTATTTAAAATAAATATTCATAGTGACTTTCAGAGGATAGCTGCCGTGCTGCTGTTAGAATGTATTGTTTTTTTAATGTAACGCCACATAGCCTATAACCCGCGGATGACCAAAACGCTTCCAACGAATTGTCAAATTATGATAAGTAGTTCAGAAGTTATGAGGGAGCAGATGAACATACATCTTCTATCTATGCATATAAAATTCAAAGTCCTGACTGACTGACTGACTGACTGACTGACTGACTGACTGACTGACTGACTGACTGACTGACTGACTGACTTATATATCAACGCACAGCCCAAACAACTGATCCTAGAGACATGAAATTTGGACAGTGTACTCTTTGTGAAGAGTAGATATCCACTAAGAAAGAGTTTTTCGAAATTCCACCCCTAAGAGGGTGAAATGGGGTGTTGAATTTTCTATGTAACTTTTTATTCTCTGAGTCGATTGACTTGAAATTGTGTCTACATATACTTCAGTTAAAATGATGAGATACGTGTATCACAGTTTATTCAAAATCATCCCCAATTTTAAATTAAACGTCCTGACTGGCTGACTGATATATCAACCCCCAGCCCAAACCACTGATCCTAGAGACATGAAATTTGGACGGTGAATTGTTTGTGAAGAGTAGATATCCACTAAGAAAGGGTTTTTCGAAATTCCACCCCTAAGAGGGTGAAATGGGGTGTTGAATTTTCTATGAAACTTTTTATTCTCTGAGTCGATTGACTTGAAATTGTGTCTACATATACTTCAGTTAAAATGATGAGATACGTTTATCACAGTTTTTCCAAAATCATCCACAATTTAAAATTCAATGACCTGACTGGCTGACTGATACATCAACGCACAGCCCAAACCGCTGGTTCTAGAGACATGAAATTTGGAGAATGTACTGTTTGTGGAGAGTAGGTATCCACTAAGAAAGGATTTTTTGAAATTCCACCCCTAATAGGGTGAAATGGGGTTTTGAATTTTATGTGAAACTTTTTATTCTCGGAGTCGATTGACTTGAAAATATGTCTACTTATACTTCAGTTAAAATGATGAGATAAGTGTACCACAAAATTATCCCCCAATTTAAAATTCCATGTCCTGACTGGCTGACTGATATACCAACGCACAGCCCAAACCGCGGGTCCCAGAGATATGAAAATTGGAGGGTGTATTCTTTGTGAAGAGTTAGTATCAATTTTCGAAATTCCTACCCCTTAGAGGGTGAAATGGGGTGTCAAATTTTCTGTAAAACTTTTTACCCTCGGGGCCGATTGACTTGAAAATTTGTTTACATACTCTTCAGATAAAATCCAGTAAATCCGATGTCCAATCTCAAACCAAGGTATCAATATTTCACGTATCTAATTTAATTGATATAACTTTATTATAATAATTGCAAGTTATAAGCAAGTACATGTAAATCTATATATGTATTATAGATAGATACATAGATTACTTATTATTCCAGAAGTAAGATCCCGTGGGCCATTCCCTAACTCCACGCGGGCGAAGCCGCGGGCATAAGCTAGTACATACATACCGGTCAAAATCATAACCCTCCTTTTTCGTTCGCTGTAGTCGGGTAAAAAGAGTAGCCATGGAGTTTCTTTCCGGTTCTTCTTCATAAGAAACGACCAACCCGAACCGTGCACCTTGTCTTGACGTTTTATAACTGCCCATGAAGGCCTACCTGAAATAAAATATTTTAATTTGGACGTATTGATGATATCGCCAATAGTACAACATAAAAGTAACAGATGGCGCTGTGTGTAGCAAAAGAACACTGTACAAGATTAAAGTAACGATGGGTTTATACACTGTTTGCTGGTAACAGTGGTAGCTTGAAGGTTTATATGTAAGAAAGGAATATACTCACACATAAACATTATCCCAATATATTTTAGTCGGCGCAGCATGGCTTCTTCTTCCATGCTTCTCTATTACTCGTCATCTCAGCAGGCACCTCCTTTCTAGCTTGCTTTCTCTTTCTGGAAATATATTCACGCATTTCATGTTTTAGACAATGGTTTAGAAAATGAGGACTTTTTTAAGAGTTTGCCGTCATCGGCCATCCGCCTGTAATGTAACATTCCAAGATTCGATTTTGTACAGAAACAAGTGAATTTAAACTGTTACAATACAGGCGAATGCTCCCGGTGAGGTAGCGCCGTGAGGCATTTTTTTCTCAATCAGCTTGGTGTGTAAGGCATCTTTTAGGATCCCTATATTCAAAGTGGGCCTTATAACTACGTATTAAATTACAATTTTCTGTTTCTGAACTGAAGTCTAACTTGTGGTTGACTAAACTGCGCAACAACTCCCGGTATTCCACATCCACTCCCTACCCGGTCATCGGAACTTCTAAAGAAGTAACACTTGCATAATCCGCAGGTAATAGGAAAACGATTAAAATGACATTCTAACCCAAACCTTGAAACCAACGAGCATGTTTTACATATCTACAAACTTTCTAATAATCTATCGCAACCTTGAACTCATCATTACGACATAACTCGTTATTTTGTATTGAACATCAATGTCCACAAATATGGGATGTTGACTAACATGCACTTATATGGAAACATACTCGTAACATAAGGATGGCAGAACTTACCTAAAGCAGTGATTGAAAAGCCCTTGGTATTCTTTGTAAGTATTTGTTTCAATACTTGTTGCAGTTCAAGTGTTTGTTTGTAATTTTATTATTAGTTTGATTTTAATTTGGTCATCATATTCACACGCCTTTATTCCTCGTAGGTTAAGGTTGTATATACACCCACATTTAGACAGTTATTTATATACATTATGTACAATTGTACAAGCTCCATGTATAATGTAATTTGTTGTAAATAATTTATTCATTTGAAGCTCGCTGCTTTACTGAATTAGTAAACTTCTACTAAAATAATTTCATCAAATCAAATCTTTATTGCTGATCACAGTATAAATGAATACATTACAAGATGTTGAGTGAATGCACAGTTCACTATGTTCTACCGATTAAGGCATGCAAAATAATATAGGGAGTCACAGGACAGCAAAAATGTGTAGTTAATAATCTTACAGTTATAAACAACAAACATAACATTACACTAAATAATAAAATCGGACGTAGAAAATGTTCACCTCAATGTCAACAACATTAATATATAAAATAATAAATAATTAAACGATTACATAATTAAAAGTTTTTTTTACAAAGCCACCTCAAATATGTACAGGCAGGGCATTGTTAATATCCGAAGACTTGAACGGTTTACAGCTTTCTGTGTTTTGTATACGACATATCGCCCTAACACACCTTTTCTGTGCTCTAAATACCATCTCTTTATTAGTGGAGTTACCCCAGTAAATGATGCCGTATCGTAATGTGTACGTTACACACGCATGATACGCCGTAATTAAATTGTAATAATTAATGCAAAAAAAAAAATATGCAAAACATAAATACATTTTGAATACATTTTCATATTCAATGAAACGTTCTTGTTAAGTTTTGACTATATACTGAATGCATTGCCTCAAATGAAATTTAAAACGTTATTTTTAAAATGATTACCTGTTCAATCAGCCATTGTATTGATTATATTGTCAAAAGTACAATATTAAGATAACAGATGGCGCTGCTTGTAACACTTGAACCATCTTTTAGATTTATTTCCTTTCTAAACACGATGTGTACAAGAGTATAAAATGTTTTTTTTAAAATAATTTTTCGACTCACACTTAACAGGATATAAAAATAGGGCTTAAATCAAAGCAAAATGAATTGACCATTTTATTTTACTTTTGATTTCTGCTAGGAATATTTAAATTGAATATTTATATTTAGGAACCCTTAAAAATGTCAATCACAGTTGTTTCAAATTCAATGAATGCAAAATATACAATTGATAACTCTAATTGCGAAATCTTAGTCAATCTATAGGTTGCCGAGGTCAGGATGAAACAAGTTAAACTAGAAGCTCGTCGTAAAAATTAACATAGTAACCTACCTGACCATAGTACCTAACTGATCGTTTAAATACTGATCGACCTTTTTGTTGGAATAATGGTTAGAAATTAACTGGTGAGCTAAGAATTTTATATGGACACACTTAGCATAAAACGGCAAAAAGCCTCTTACTTTTTACAGGGCTAAATTTCCGAGACCGTCCTGAGAGAAAAACTTAAATATTTTACAGCAGGCCTTGAAATTAAACTTAGGACATGATATAAAAAGAATGAAACTAGATACTCTTAAAAGTAATATCCTTGACCTTATCTAAACGCTAGACGGTATTTAAAACGTCAAGTTTCCTCTTCAAAAGTCTATAAAAAGGCTATAAATAAAATATTAGATGTTTATTAAATTAACAAGTACCTAGTTGCTACCGACCTTTAAAGTGAAGTTAAGAAAATAATGAAGACACATTACCAAGTTCTTGTCATTAGGAAACTAATTAACGAACTTAGCGGACACATAAAAATGTTAGCAAACCATCGAACCATAGTAAAACAAATATTACTTCACAGTAATAGAATGAAACGAGTAAATAAACATATTATGACATAACCAATGAATGGTGTTTGATGACATTTCTTTCGAAAGAGATAAGATTAAATGTGTATCTGAGTTACATTCATTACTGGATATGGTTGCGCCTACGGCTATAGTGAAATAGAAAGGGCCCAAAGTGCTGCAACCTTCTTGTTCTTTGTTGGACACAACACATTACATAATAATGCCTGCACTTGTTTATTCTGAGAAAAAACAGCGAAACAAACCCTGAGATCAGTCTCTTTTTAACTCCGGAAACAATCTTTGAAAAATTCATATGATACCCATACTGATTAGTGTCTGGGATGGTCTTTTATAGTAACGACTCCTGCTTACATCACTGTCCTCAAAACGGTAAAGGAAAACACCGTGTGAGGAAGCCGACATGTCCTGGAACCGAAAAATTACAGTGATATCTACGAACCCTCACTGGTCCCGCATGGTGGGCTGCGACCCACTCCCTTCTACATAGAGGAGGTCTGTGCGCCAGCAGTGGGAACGGTATATTCTGATTAGGTTATGTATGAGATGTGGCTGGAAGAACAGCGTTATTTGTGGTGTAGGTAGATACACCATCATCATCATTTCAGCCGAAAGACGTCCACTGCTGGACATAGGCCTCCACCAAGTGTCGCCACATTGAACGGTTTCGTGCGCCTCGCATCCAGCGGATCCCCGCAACCTTCACCAGGTCATCGGTCCACCTAGTAGGCCTAGGAGGCCTTCCAACGCAACGTCTTCCGGTTCGATAAACCATCAATAAATTTTAAATACCGGTCTTGATTTCACAAAATATAAAAGGTTAACTCAAAACCTGTGTGTTTGACATAAAGCTAAAATCTGTTTGCCGAATAACTATTTTGTTTTGTGACATACATTTTTAATGGATATTTTCAGGAACGGAACTAAATTGCCTTTTTCATTCGACATAATATTCATTGTACAAACCCGTTATACCAATCTGTATTAGCAATCTGGACACATATGTATGTCCATAAAACCCAATCATCATCACCAGCCTACAGAATCCCACTTCTTTACATAGGCCTCTTCATTTGCACGTCATTTATCTCAGTTTTCGGCACCTTTCACCTAGCTGCTAACAAACACCTGCAAAGATAGTCGCTCCACCTAGCCTAACAAAGGACGTCTCACCTTATGCTTACCAATTCGCGGTCTGCACTCAAGGACTTGTCTACCCCAATAGTTTTACTGCTGATATGGTCGGTCCATTACTGGCCTACTACTTTAGGTTAAGCCGTATTTGCCTAGGTTGGTACTCATTACATAACGAGTTTCTTCGGTGCCGCCGTTGGTCCCGGCTGTCATTTGTACATCTTTGACCGTCGTTACAGGTAGTCAGTGGCCCAAAAGTCTGACAACCAGACTTACCAAGGGATATCGTATTACCCAGTACTAGCTGGGTTATGGTAGTCAGATAGGCAGTCGTTTCATTTAAAATACTGGCATTCAGCTGTTTCCAGTTAGACTGGAAGCCGACACCAACATAGTTGAGAAAGTGCTGCGCAGATGATGATGGTAGTCGGCCCATTGCCACTTCAGCATATTTATTCTGTGAATGTCGACAAGAAGCTCAATATTGCCATAAAAATACCAATCTTAGTTTACTATAGAAGCGTGTTAAAACAGATGAAAATAATTTTTAAATGCTGAATGAAACTCAATACTTAACTAACATTAAACTTAACTTTCGCTAACCATCACTTAACATCTGACCCCAATACTCCGTTCTCGTGGCCCGTTCGTAATAAATTGTGCTTGAAACTTGTAATATTTGAAGATATTAATTCCCTGTCAGTAACCTGGAGTTTTAATTACGGCACTCGTAATTTAACGATGTCGTAATTTATTATTAATTCATTAGTTTTCCTTCAGCACTGATGTACTGAGGTCAAGGGTGAGGTGATGAGGTCAGAGCTCTTCAGTGCTAATGGACTGTGACATTTTGACAAATTATGCACAGAATCGCTGAAGTTTAGGTGGGACAGTAAAGTGTTAAATAGTTTCGGAAATTCTGTAACTCGTAAATATTTATTATTTTCCTCGGTTGTAAAAGAAATGTTAAATTGCCTAACAATCGCTCATTACGTAAGGGTACATTTTTATTACAAAGACATTGAAATTGATGATGATGTCTTAGAAGTTTAAAGGACTGAGTCAAGTAAGTAAATAAAGAAGTGCCACGTATTATTGAGGTAACTTTTACACCAACGTGACTATCCTGACTCTGTGGTATAACCAACTTTATGAGTAACACTCATAATCAATCATTTATTGCGTTATACGATGTTGACGTAGGTGGTTACCTCAATTTTAATGAAATCATTATAGACCTTGCCGAGCACAGCAAACACAGTAGGAGAAAGGAAGCTTTAATACTTATGTATGGTAAGCCACCAAAATAATTGTAATGAAATATTTGTCACATCGTTTAAACGAGCTGCAAGCTAAGAAAACACGCAGCATACTGGAACATGAAACAGACACCGTGAATGCACCGCTGAATGGCGCAATTTTCATATTAAATGATTAGACGCATACTGAGCTGCTGAGCTTGTATTCATAGCGTCGTGCCTGTAATGCCGGCAAATGGCTATAAACGCAAATCGCTCGCAAATCCAACGCTTTGGGCTTGGGGCCATACAGTATGAGGAAACTGAGATTCTGTTTACCATACAGCTAGGTCACTTGCATATGTGATGTTAACACAGAATAAGGACAGGTCTTTGAATTGAGGTCTCGAATGCGTAGCTTGAACCCTGCTAGATGGACTGACGCGTCCATTTAGAGGACCAAGACAAAAGTGAAATTTTATCTGTATTTTTTTGTTTTTTTTTAATTTGTACTTGTTAAATATAATGCTAAAACGATGTATGTTGAGTCAAAGTATATTGTAATGTTAGTTTTAAGATATACATTTGTTTTTTGTTTTTATATTTTTAGAAAAATGTTATTGTTCTAAAAATATTTATGTTTTCTCTGTAAGTGAATTTGTAATTCTTTTGAGAAATAAATATCATTAACCGTATTAATAACTACAAACTTATTTTTAAAATGTTGTCACCGATCTGTCCCTCAAAGTTGCTTTAGGTGTCTTATTTCCCGCTATTGGTATGGGCTGACGGATAGCTACACAGTGCAAACGTCGATATGTCGCGTTTACAATCAGCGAGTATTGCACCGCGACGAGCGACTGTAGGCACAGCTCGGCGACTCGTTGGGCGCAGCCGCGGGACGTGACTCGTGTGGATATTATAGTCACATGTATTACAGCAAAGTATAGTGAGCGGTGTGCTTAGAATTTTGTAATTTTGGTTTACTTTACATACCTTCTTTGATCAGTCTACTAAAATGGTGAAATAAAGGCTTCCACTGTGCCCTACTGAATTGCACTTAGTTATTGTTATCGAGATCCGCGTTTCAATGTGAGGCAGATTTTTTAATGCCCAGTATGAATCAATCAATTCATAGCAGTGGGATTACTCTGTATCCTTTGACACTCACGCAGCATTAATAAGGTATTCATTTCTTCATTCCGCATGTAAAAGTACCATCACGTCCATCACTCTCACTTCACCTTCCAAGACGTATCAACGTTTACCTGATTTGGTCATTCATTTCCCACCACGATGAGCTAAGATTGTTTATGTGCAACCCGCAAGTGATCAATCTTACTATTAGATTAGTAAATTACCGATGAATGTAGTCTTTACATTTGCGTAACACATAAACTTTGAGAGGTGCTGGTGGCCGAACACGTGTGTACATGTTCGAGTCAACATAAGTTGGCACAGCTGCGTGTATCTTCGTGAGAACAGTTTGGCCTACCTCGAATTGTCTTGAATCCACCTGGACATGACTCCTGGAACCGTAAATGCCGAACGGAATTTGCGGATCAAACTATTTTACCGATCAGCGCGAACAAAAACAAAACTGAATACACACGTGCTATTATTTACTTTGAGTAGGCTTTGTCGTTCAAGAAATACTGTCGATTCGAATGTGTTGACTCAAACAAGTGTTTAGTACCCCTGACTACCGAATGATGATGTTTTCATAATTCTACAACAAAGTTTATAAAATAAAGACACGATTCAAAAATCAAAATCAAAATCAAAATATTTTATTTCACATAGGCCTAGATGGGCACTTATAAAACGTCGACAAAAAGGTGCACGGTTCGGGTTGGTCGTTTCCTATGGAGAAGAACCGGCAATTATTTCTCAAATCAACGAAATTCACCTGTGTATTGATAGATTATCTGGCAACATGGTCATCATAGTCCAACATGATGCGGAAAGGGTTACAAATCAACAAACAACTTGAATCAGTCAATTAAATTAAGCATTTAAACCGGTAACCGATGACGAGGCAACCTGTCTCATGGTCAAATCGATTCTTTTCAAAGTTACCACGCACTTGGTTAACTTTCAACTTTACTTTGGTAACAGTTAAGTAACACAAACTTGCCAAGTCATACGTTATTTAATTATGTGTGTTATAATGTAGTTACTCGTTTGGTTTCCGGATAGGTAAATGATCTTGTGTAATATATGGAGTTTAATAGTGTAGTAATTTTATTAAGGTAGTGTGTCATTTCTTGAAAGGCCAGCTATTGTGGGCGACTGTGCATCGTAAAGGGCAAAGAAGAAATTATGTCAAGATGATGGACAGCATCGTTTGCCTCTCTTGGCGGACAATATTGTTTTTTCTCAATCCGTATCCGGGCTTCTTGGGCAATCTATGATTAAATACTGGCAAAACCACAGATAACTGTGATTCAGTACGAGTGACTTTTGAAATTATTGATTCACACCATCCTTCGGTAGGTTTTGTTTTAAGCGTACAGCCCACGCTCACCAAAGTTTTGTCTTACACCACGTACCTGCCAAAATAGAAATCATAAAAATAAACCTCCCCAACGCTGAATGTTGGGGAGGTTTATTTTTAACCAGCAGCCATCTCTCACCGCGAAATAACTCACTAACTGTATTAAGTAAAGCAACGGCTAAGGTAATGAACTTATCCCAGACCATTCTGCGAAGACCCCCCGATTATCCGCTCACACCACGATCTACGAGAATTAAGGATTTGGGAGAGGTCTGGCTATAATGGTCGTTGAGTAGAAGGCTTCGGAGCGCAATACGCTCATTTGGGGTAATATTTCTCCCATCACGGCTTTTTGATGTGCTAAGCAGGTAAATCAGGTGCTTTTGATCCCAGATTGTATGTTAACGACGGTTCAGACTTGTAATTATTAGATTTTTACCGAGCTCACTGTTTTTGGAAAGAGATTTTCTTTTTTTGGAGATGTTGTTTCAATTAAGTGTGTCTTGCAGATTAGTGTGGCTTTCATCTTGGATTTAAAATGTCTAGTCTATATAAGCTTTTGGTGAGTGAGGTTCTGTTTTCTTTTCTTTTTCTTATGAGTGGTGTTTTGATATGTACATACAATAGTTTGTGCTTTATATCTTTCCTACTATTAAATACAACCTGATAAACTACTATTTCATAACTAACCGGTTTTTGTGAAGTTATTTCAGAACCACAGGGTTTAAACGGACCCTTCACGAAGTCGTCAACCAAGCATTCTGTACATCAAACTAAGTAACCCTACGCAAATTTTTTTGCTGTGAAACGAGTTTTTTAATGAGGTGAAATATCATGTTTTATGGTAAAACTCAGTGTAACGCACTCAAAACATTGTGGTGATGGATTCATTGAATAGTAAACGGGTCATGGAGGTATTTAAAGAAAACTTATAATCTTAAATACACATTAATACATTTACAAAAAAACTTGTAAAAAAGTTGTAACTTTGACCAAAATCTTCGTAACTAAAACGTTCCCAGATAATATAGTCTAGAATAAAAAAAATATCGCAATGACGGGGAGAACAAGTACCTTTCGGCTTCGTTAAGCGTATTGTTACACCCATTATAGGTAACACATCGTTTTCCAAGAAATCCTGGTTATCAACATTATTCTAATAATAGTTGGTCAGCAAACGTCCAAGGGGTACTAAACATGGTGTTTCCAAGGGCCCAAATAAGTACCTAATTAAGAAAAACGAGGCAAAAAATCGAAAAAAGAACGGCGGGCGAGTTATCGCGCGTCGACTTTATCTATGGAAATCTATGCGCGGCGCGAATGGAACCTACTTTTAATTAAAACTTTCTTATATCCTTCCGTATGCTCCCCTTTTTATTTTTAGGTTAGAATATCGCTGAGTGTTCCTGATTCCTGCATTTGTAAGTGGAAATAGAAATTGTGTAATTGTCTTATTTTCATTTGCAGACTGTTTTGAACATTTTTATGTAAGATAATATTTAAAGACATTTTGCTTATTATGCTCTTAATTATACAGAGTGTATCGTAGTAGATTCCATTTTTCAATGAAAGTTTATAGGCGGATGTACTGTTATGCTCTGGCTTATCCGCTAGTGTGTGCCATTTTGACCCATGTGATGAGACGAAAAGGATTCCTACACTCAGGCCCAGACTATTCATTGTCTATGGCTTAAAAACCAATGCATAGGACGTAATTCGAGCTCAATCACATTGCCACGCAGCGATGAAATTGTTTCAGATGACCAAACCGGGTGTGTATGAGGCAGGAATAAATGCTAAGATACCCAATTCCTGGCAGCCCAACGTGTACTGTAAAGCGGGGTACACACCTGCAACGCGCCGGATTAATGGCAACTATGCAAACTAACACGGCTTTATTATATTTTACTAGTTTCAGATGCACTCGCAACGGTATCGGAGCTGTTACAGTTGTTTGCAGTTTTAGAAACTGACTAAAGTTGGGGACCTTATTTGAGGCAACGTAGGCGTGGAAACCAGTCCATCGTGTTCAGTATATCGTGTTTATTGGCAACTGTTTTAGACAGATCAGATTCTGGACAGCATCTAGATGCTGAGCCTCCTCATTTTTTTAATTGATTTAGTTTTATGCGTTTAAGTCGTCTTAACTCATTTATTACGGCTGGAATTCAGTTTCTAGGTTCGGTTTCCGTACCTCATTCGGCAAAAACGAAACACTTATAGGATCACTTTGTTGTCCGTCTGTGGTTCTGTCAAGACCCTCTTTCTCAGGAATGCGTGGAGGTATGAGGCTGAAATTAATATCAAAAAGGTACTTAGGTCTGCTACCCCTTGGAGCAGTGAAAAATCAAATCAAACTTATAAGTCAACGTGATCAAAAGATACAACCTTTTATATCGCATATTTTGCGATTTCACAAGGGAATCAAAACCTATACTTTCCGTTGGCCTAGAATCAGGAAAGGCAAGAAGCAATGTGTTACAGTACGTGTAAAGGGAAAAATCTGAAAAACGTAAATATGCAGGAACCCTCGGTGCGCGAATCCCACTCGCACTTGGCCGGTTTTTCGTTATTAATTTTACTCAAACACGTAAACTCGTGCCAGTTCCCCGTGGGGGTAGTACGAGTATTACCCAACGAACTGGTCTCAAGAACATCACCAATAAGGTCAGTGTATTGTCCTTCTAGGATGTTCTCTCCCCGCTTCCCGCTCGCATCTGGCTTGTATATTTTCAAGTGTCTACCTTTTGTTACTAGTCTTAATGTCCATACAGGAAAATCGTTCTAAACTATATGCAGTCGCGTAACAGTATTTATCACTATTACCTATGTAGGTAGCACTTAAGTAGTTAAGGAAGACACCTGCGTTTCTGGTTTAAGCACTGGTGGCACTTGCACGAGTGCGCTGATTCATTGTACTGCACTTGTTCTGTTGCACGCGGTAGTGGGTTGGCGGCACCGGTTGGCGGCTGTGCAGAGGATTTGCTGGATCATAATTTCTATTTGGTCAAATAAAGGACCAAGTATATAATTTTGAATAAATTTAGTAACCACAGTAGGTAGCTACAGGAACATTCAGCTTAATTGTATGCAGGTAGAGAAGACCTCTGTGGCAATAGTCTATGCATTTAAATGCTCTAGATAGTATTAATGTTGAAACTACTCCAACACGACATATAATGAAACAATATTACATAGCAGACACACATAATATAGTAAGTGCTTCAGAATTCACTTAGAAGACGAACATAACTCGAAACATCATAATTTGATTTACAACATACACTAGTTTACCAAGTACGTTGGTATCTTAAAGTTCTTGATAATAATTGCATGGCATTTACGTTGATACATGTTAAGGCAAAGTTTTGTGATAAACGACGTACTTAAGAACAACTTAATAGGCACTGCAATTTAACTTATTATATTGACCTTTTTCGTATTACAAAAAACTTTAATTTGATGGCAAGTTATGAGTTTAGATTTTACGTGTCATTAAATTTAACTTAGAATGGAAGACAATTTGTTATTTTTTGTTGCAATTTGCCTACTGAGGTTCATATACCTAATTTTGATTGTCATTCAAGTGAAAGTTACGTTGTTTTTACTCACGGATCAATGAACGAATAAAGCATTTTTTATTAAACTGATCTTACACGCAACACCCTTCTTTTATTATTTCTAGATTATCGTACGCTTTCTTACAACAGAAATATTATAAAATAATGAGTATAGTTAGGTTAGTTGTTAATACCTAGTAGTCTATCTATAAACAATTCGTTTTCACAATAATTCTTAATACTTCATTGTACACACACAATAATTCTACTGATTATTATAATACCATGTAAAATACTGGTATTCAGCTGCATCCGGTTAGACTGGAAGTCGACCCCAATATAGTTGGGAAAAAGCTAGGCAGATGATGATGATGATTACACTGATAATACAAAATAATATTGCAATCATATTATGGAATGGCTATTCCGTAAGGAGGGTGGAAGTAAATTCCAAAGGCAGCATGAACAGTAAATTATCCATCATAAAGACTTAAGAAATGGGGAAGGAAACGCAGCACAAATTATTATTTTCACACAAACTTAAACAGAAAAAAAAAATACTAGCCATCCAGTCTAAGTGTCGTTCACCCTTCCCCGCCTTGTAGGAAAGTTGTCGGCTTTCCACACAATATACTTCTGCAGAGCTCCCAATTGGGTAAGCGCTGCGGCCATATTGATTCAGTGAATAAATTCCACACAAGCACACACAATAAGTATGTCGAACCAGTGCAGTTTGCAACTAGCTCTCTGTTCATTGTTCGAGAAATAAATGAAGTTTATGTTTTTACTTGTGGAGAGCAGTTTACAATTGTTGTTTACGTAATGAAGTTTAAAGGACTGTGAAGGGAAATCAAATGCACAGTTTTAATAATTGTGTTCGGTAAAGGAAAACGACACACAGTTTGAAAACACTAAGGAACACGCTTGGGTTCAAAACCTAACAAACCAGCGATGGTTTGCGTTTTTTATTTGTACTATTCATTTTGAAATTATTGTGTTGCTACACTAATTTAACTAATAAACGGTGAACAACTGTGTTTGTTTCTTGTCTATAAAAAGTGGCATTTCTCCAGTAGTAGGAATACCTATAGGTACAGACTGCGACTGTAAAATTATTTCGAATCCATAAAAAAATAAAATAAATCGAGTACTCGTCACCGAACGATGTTTTGGCTTATTGAGGTCCTACCGAACCAATATTTGCATGGCCTGTGGATAGCCGGTCCAAAAGTTCTCGGAAAACGGTGAAATTAATACTGTTTTTTTATTTAACTACCGTTCTCTCTGCATGTCACAAGTGGAGCGAAAAACTACTAGCAATAATGTTTGTTTTAGTAAAATGGCAACACAGATGGTCCAACATTTATCGTTTAAATTGCGATGTCCAGACGTTTGTTAGTTTATGAGTTTGTTGACCGTGACACATGACCACTACAACTGTAAGCCTGAAAGACTAGTAAACATTTTTTATGTTAACACTAGCTACAAATTGTAGTGAAATAGGACTTTAAGTTACGCAGAGTATTTAGTGGTAATTACATCACATTACACAATGAACTCGCAAACAAAGAACCACTAGTAATTACATCGAAACGTCAAAGAATAAAATAATTACCATGCCTGCTGAATACATTGATGATCCCAATAAGTAACTACTAATAGCCAAGCAGTCTTGAATCATCTAGACTCAATAAAGTTAGGAAACGCGAGGCTTACGTCCGTGAATGATGCTGGAATTATAACTAGATCTGAGTGAGGATTTTGTTCAAAACCTGACAGATTTCAATCGTGATTCATACTTCAGCATTGTTTTAGGGCTTTCTCATTAATTAATCTTCAATCAAATCGCGAGAAAATCGCTTTAAAGGTGCCTACTCAAATCCACAAACTAATTCAATGAACTCGCGAATTCGCAATCCATCTTCGGAATTCTAGCCGTACTTATCTATAAAGCCGTCAGTGTCACTTAAGATAAAGTCTCGCGCAAACCGCGGCACTTGAAGCGATGGGAGTGGTCTACTCCGGTGCCGGGACAAAGTTCCCGGCGTCGCTAAATCAAGTGTCTTGGCGCAAACCGCGGCGGTCACATTTCGCGTAATCACGCCACCTAATTGTCTAAGTTTGGTCTCAAGTTGGTGAGTGACGGTGGGTGTTCCGTGTGTGGTACGCTTACCTGCTGCTCGCTGTTTGAACGTTTTTGGAATTGTTTTGTGTATTTTACGAGTACCTTTATTTGTACGACACAACACAACATCAGGCCAGTAATCGTCGAAGCAGAGGTATACCTATTTAATAGTACCGAGCCTACCAATAGGGCGAGCCTTTTGCCATCAAAAGGTCAAAAATCCAGACTCCTAGTTGCTAATGAGAAATTGTTTATAATTTAATACACGACAACATTTTGCTCGCTGTAAACCAATCAAACCCAAAACTTGATGCTCAGCAGTCGTGCTTGCCAATACTAGACCAAGCAACCAGACCCTTATTATGATGACGATAATGAATTCATCATTGCCAACTCGGAAATATCTTCCACCTCAATTAGATCTTCGTAACCACTCAAAATAAACAATATCGGGGAATACAAACTGACAAAACAAAACTAATATCAAAGTTGTAGGTGATCGCTGTGAATAATATAATATAGGTATCGAATGCTGATGATGTAAATGACTATTGCCTGCTTTAACTAGGCATTATATTTACATTTACATGGATATACTAACTGGTGATTTGTGAAAATAGTTCCAAGTGGAATTAGGCTTAGGTTCATAGTGTTAGGAAAATGAGTAGTAATTTGAGCTAGATTAAGATCTATGAGTAGGTGGCTCATGGCTCGTTACGCGTTCCTCTACAATTTGGATGTGAGTACCGATAGCTATTCTAATCATGTCGAAGTCAAAATTATTGTTGTAAAGATGGATTGCTGATAGATAAGCAAGGACGTAGGCTTATGATAATATTTAATTAAATATTAGCTCTTGCCCTCGGTTTCTCCGCGTGTCGTGCGGAAATTACCCGGTAATAATATACTGCCGGGGAAAAGTATAAAATAATTAACATAACCGAACCCAGGTATTTTGTCAGTGTCAGGTCAAATTTACGTAGGGCCTTGACAAGATGACATTATACTCGTATCAGAAATAGTGATGGTAGAAAACTCAAAAATATATTTAAATGACGTCATAAGCTCGTCATCGAAACTCTTCAATTGCGATTGCGCCTTGTCTTGGCTCGCTTAGCTTCCTAAGTTGGGTATCGCTTCATCAATTCTGTTTCTTTTTCATCAAAATAACTTTTCTAATAAAAACCACCAAAAAAACAAAACAGTTTAAAAGGCCAAGTTAATTAAATAAAGGTCAATCAGTACACTACACTAATTAAGTGCGGGGTCACAGGTCAGGACGAACAATAGAACCGTTTGTAGCCAATATAAGGTTAAGGATACAACCGTGTAACCTGCCTAACTTCATTATCAAGCGTTTTTGCGAATCTCTTAAAACTCTTATACTCTTGAGTGTACGTAGTGGTTTTTGAAAACATTTCTGTTGTTTCCACGTGTATTATGTCAGTATTTTAAATGGCACTCTATTTGTTTCATTTTCTTAACTTTATCTAATTTTAGGATATAATATTGCTTAGTGACACTTTCAATCCTAAAAACTAGTACAGAGGTAACTTAGGTAATAAGAGTTTTTTCAATCATTAAACTACTTTAGGAAACAAAATTAAATGACATCAGCCTAAATAACATTAACTTTCAATGAATAAAAATCAAATTCACGGGAACTTTAATTGTCAACGAGTTCGTATAGCCAGAAAGTTAAAACTAGTTCCCGGTTAGACATGAAACATACATATCTATGAAAAAAACCGGCAAGAAACTTCATGGATACTCCTTTTTTATCAGACCTATACCATAAATATTCATCAACAATATTCACTTTCATTTAAATAAGGCCTAAACTAAATCCTATTCCTATTTCCACCACACAGGCACACTACAACATATCTATCATATTCATCAGACCGCAGCGGTCGCCCTAGGCCTGCAAGACAAACTCCCTGGTGGCCGAGATAGGGCGCTAATGTCTGTTTGTGCCAACTTTGTGCACCACTCACCCTCGTACTGTCGCGCTGTCGCCAGATTGTTGCGGTCGCGGAGACTGTCCTGTGTTGCTGAGATTCTTTATCGAGACGATAAAACTTTTTGTTGTAAGTTACTTGTTAAAGAGAACGTGGTTAACCGCCATGATTTTTGCTGGGAAGTCGCATTTTTATAACGATATTCTTGTGTGTAACAAAAGGATAATTATATTTTCTTTTAGGAGATGTCGTACATGTTTAGGCAACCCCTTAGTTTAGTGTTGAAGTCTATGACTGTTGCACTGTTTCTGGTTTCTGCTGTAAGACCACTTGAATGTCTCTTATACTGAACTGGTCTTACAGCAGAAACATAATTTAAAATCTTTATAACTCAGCTGGTGAGAACCATCTTCTACTGAATCTGTTTAAATACCCCCTATATTCAGAAACTGATGGCTAGGTAAGACTGGATGTTGAAGGCGGAGGACAGGGTTCTGTGGCGCCTCATGTAAGCCTTGGCCTATGTCCAGCAGAGGACTGAAATTTTCTGAGTAGATTGATTCTGATGTTCAAAAACCTGAGAACTGTACCGTTCTAAAATATTAGTTAATCATCTACGTTCTACGTCTAAAACATGAAATAAATATTCTAAAAAATGTCCCTAAATTGTCCCTTCACGTTTTGGTAACAGCATCTGAAGGTTTTTGTCCCGACTCGTCCACCCGCCGCGACGGCGTCCCGGCAGCGAGGCAGGTTCGGATCACCATTGTTTAGCTTCTGTTCATTTATCAGCGTCTGTTTTTACTTCAGAATGTTAGTTTTGAAACTGTGTCGATATTTTGTATGACCGTGAGAATTTGGGGGAAATGATATGTTTGGCAGTAGAAACAAAGTTAATGTAAAGGGGGTTGCGCTACAGTGAAACTTAAGAAAATTCGAATTTTCTTTTCAAGATCACTATCAGAATTAATGTATATCACACCTAGGTTATATTGCTAATTCTTTTTATTATAATCCTAAATCCCTATAATCATTTGGTCGGAATCATATTTTGATTGGTCTAATAAAGAACGAAAATTGTTAAATCGCGGGCTACTCTAGCGCTTTCTGCTTAAGCAAAAATATAAGTTTTACTGAATAATGTAGATTTACTTTAGAGTCTAACTTTTGGCGGAAGTCTTACACACATTTACCGTACAATTACGGCAAGGAAAGTTCATTCCGACATCTAACACACAAAGGGATTCGTTTTCATTAGTCTGCCTACGCTCCGATGGCTCAAGCGCATACTCTTCGTAATTCAATATACAAGCAGATCTTCATACCTTGAAGAAAACAAAACCAATATTTCGTGACACGTGGCAGAACCAGGAACTAAGGTCAAGTGTATTGAGTTTGACGTTTATCTTTGCTAAAAGCGCCTTTATGGGGTGCAAAGATAATGTGGACGTATTCTCAAGGCCGTATCGGCAGGTAAATGAGTCTTATTGGTATATTTTTGGAGGCACTTCATTATTCGGCATCGTAACAAAATAACTACATTAGATATTTTAAGTAGGTACAGGTACCGTGGCCTGAACCTCAATGGTATCAAAACCGTTATAACCTGGCATCTCAGGGTCAAATTCACAATTGTCACTGAACGAAGGAATATTAACATTGGTAGCTCTTGAATGCAGTTTACGTGCTGATCGCGATCAGTTTAAATTCGAAACTCCGTAATATGCTAGGTCATCTAGCCAGAGTGTTGCCTCTAATTACAACACTGCACCATAACATTGACTAGTGAAATGGAAAGTCAAGATGCAACTGTTATTATCTCAGATCATGTAAAACTTTTACTCTATAAGCATAATAACTTTTACTCATAATTACAAGCAAAAGTAAATGCTGTCATTAGACTCGTAGTATCATGACCAGTTCGTCATTTAAACGACCTAACTACAAGAATTAATCAACTTTTTGTAATAATAGTAATATGTTCATCATAATTAACTCTCCAGAGCAAATAAATTGAGAACTCGAGACAATAATTATATTTATTGGAATTTATTAATATCGTCCAAATTGTAATTATGTATTAATTTAGGCCACCAACATAAAAAAAGTAATCAGTCTTAGAATTAGAAAACGAAATTATTGAGTGAAATCGACGTTAATTTTTTTATTGCCAAACTCCCTAGGTACTATACCTAGACACGATTTTATAATACTTTGTTTAATTATGTCTTTGAAAAAGATCTAATAGGCAATAGGACTAAGCTATTTGATTTAGTAATTAAAACAAAATCTAGCTATTAATTAGGCACAAAGCTGTGTTCTTGACTGTTATACTTTAATCACTTATCACCGTCCCACTGCATGCCAAAAGCCTCATACAGAGAATGAATGAATTAAAAAAGTTTCATTGGCACTTGCCCGAATTTGAGCCCACAACCTCATGCTGAGAGACGAGACCTTACCCACTGGACCATCACTACTTCGTCATCATTAGTCACACTTTAAAAACCATAATGATTACAAAAACGATTAAAATTATTACATAATATCGTAAAACAATTTCAGTTTCCACTTCTCCCCGACCACTTTTCCCACGGGCTGTTCATTTCTCCCCGACTTCATACAATACGTAAAGAACGTACGTTTTAGAAGGCACTCATGTAGCTGCAACTTTTATTATTCATTAGAAGCAATAGCTTCGGTAATAAGACTGTTTCTATTCGCGGCGCGGATACCGGTGTTGCTAGGACCAGTTTTGGCCCCTTTCAATGGGGTAAATGGTGTTTTAGGGCGAATTTTGGGACCTCAAATGTTTTCGGTTTTCGTCGGACGTGGAAGGGTATTTGACTTTAGATTATGATGGTGTTTGTGTGATAGCAGATGTCTTTGTTCTAATTTTTGACTGCCAATTTGGTTTTGTACGCCGCAAAGCGCTTAACAAAAACAGCACTCAACTCTCATTTATTTCCAGGCAGCTTTGGCTCATAGATGTGTCAATGCGTCTTATTTTTTGTTGTATCTATAAAGCTTTTTAGCTCACTGTACATTTTATAAGAGAACTAGCTATGCAGTATTTAATCTGTGCTCTTGTTAACAGTATTTAAAGTGGAGATTAGTTTGGCTAGCGTTCAAAAACAAGCTCACGCTAAATATTAAGATTTTGTCGCTTCTACCTCTCTACATCTACTTTACTGTCATCGGGCTACTACAAAGTTACACTATTCTGTCCTAACAAAATCACCACTTTAATTCCAACAAAGTAAGGCAACACAAAGTCTTTCCTCTGGCAACCCAGCGGGCCTTATCACGATGTTTTAACGGCGTCCGAACGAAGAATGGGATCGCTATTGTAATTTGTTGGTGTTTTACCGTTTTATGGCCCCTGCTTTATTCATGGGGATGTTATGGGCTCCCTGCGATCGCTTCGTTAACTATGTATCGCGGACGGGGTTGCTAGAGGTAAAAAACGTATGGAGAGCTTTATGGGACTTTTTGGAGAATGTGTTAGAGGGAGCGATGATCGTAAATTGTTTTTTTTGGCGGGTTTCGATGTAGAATCGGTAGAAATTGATTAGCTGTAATCGGTCTAGTTTGGTTTCAATTTAGTTTTCCTAAATGTGTATTCAGATCTAGGTACCGCACTTCAATCTAAAAATCAAAATTTTGTAGAGAGTTAACTGACTGTTCAGATCAAAATCAAATCATTTATAATTCTGCAAACATGGGTAATTAACTGTTGTGTGCTCTATCTCATTCCAAAGCCATTGTTGATATTATGATGTTGTTACTTCCTCAATTAGTTAACTAGGTATTCATATAAATTGCTTCAATACACCATCAACGTGTACACTCATGTGTAACATATTAAAAATTTGGGTAGCGGAAACGTAAAATTTGCACTAGTTTTTGGTAATTTTAGGGTGCTTCACAGCGTGAAACAACCTCGATCTGCATATATGTCGCTTTGAAGTCATCGCAGAAGGCTTAAACTACCCTCCAAGGCGTAGTATTACCCCCGACCCCACTTCCTGCAACCGGAGAGAGGATGAAGGTTACAGTAACTGTTCCACAAGTACACAACAATTTTGTAAACTTTGTTACAAGTTCCGAAGACGGATAGGTCAGCTTGCTAATTGAAGTTTCTTGCGTCGGTAGTTCTTCTCGAAAGTTCGAGTTAAACGTTTAAGAAGTGTACTCACTGGTCCTTACGAGAAGAAGTTTTCGGTTTTTTTAAGTTAGTTATGTCAAGCCTGATGTGAGTTAGTAGCTGCTGCCTATGACTGTGAAGTCTTATGTGTTAGTTTTTCTGCAAACACGAGTATTTTTGTAACTAAAATACAGTACACAATCCTTAACAAAATCAATTTCCAAAGATTCGCGAACAGATTATCACGAATCGGTACGCGGGGATGTATTTTAACCATATTGTCAATTATAATGACTAAGTTTTAATCCTATTTAATATGAGGCAGTTATTTGCTATTAACAGAACACAAATATAGAAATTCCCAAAGATTAAATTTGATCTTTAGCTACCTATTTACTAATTGGCAATACATCCATACTATTTATGATTAAAACTAAATGCAATTTCACTTTCGTATAATAACACAGATATAATATAACCAAAACGTGGTAGTTTTGGGAACAGATTGTCCATTTCATTCTGTAAGTTATTTTCGCTCGGGAGGCTAGCATTTCTCGAGCTCACCTTTTGACCTTACGATCGAAATGACCCTAAGGTGAGCGACATTGCCGATAAAATGTAAGTAGCTGTTCTGTAAACATGTGTGTTTAACTGTACTAGTAGTTCTGCAGGTTGGGAGAATTAATATAAGAAAGTTAATACAAGTTTTGGTCTTTTAATCTGGTTACTTAATTATTGTTTGGGAATTTTATTATTACTCAGCTCGGGGTAGGTTAAAAGTTTTGGTTTTGAAAACGTTGTATTAAATTCAATAATCAGATGCTTTATTTATTAAATTAGTCTATTGAAGACCGTACAATAATGTGTCTCGTACAGGAGTCGTACTCTCCACCCAATAACAATGAATATAATTGTTTAATCACTGCATTGGAATAATTAAACGGTCGGTTTGTGCCTACAATTCAATCAAATATTTCATACATGAATGAGATATTACTTGCGAGAAATATTTAAAATTATTTAAGAAAGAATGTCTGAGGGTTAAAACTAGTTGTGTTCATAAAATCATGTTAATAAGCCCTGACGGGTTAAGTCGTAACAAAGTTATGTAAGGGAACAAACCCAATTCTTTCTTGGGCCACTTTATGAAAAGTATTCTTAAAAGTGCTTATTTTATTTTCTGAACTTTTCTGGCTGTAAGTACTTACTTTCAAAGCTGACTTTGTTCCTTCATTAAAATTCTAGTTTATTTTTAGTTCCTTTCTAATTTTAGAATATTTGAGTTCATGAGAAAAAGCTTGTCTGTGGAAACTCTTTAAGGTACGCCGCCTTCCCATTCACTGTGTTTTAATTTAGTATTGATCAGGTTGCAAGGTTTCGCAGGAGCAGGTAGTTGCAGGAGGTCGTGGCTTAATAATAACAGCCGCTTGGACCAATCTTCAGGTTAAGCCACGGTTGGTTAGGTTGGTCTATGGATGTGTGACCACCCATTACATACCGAATTTCCTCCGAGGTTGTTTCTTTGTGATCTTTGACAGTCGTTACATGAAGCCAGTGGCCCGCAAGTCTGACAACCAGTCTTGCCAAGGGATATCGTAGTAGGGTGTCGCTCCATGTAAAATACTGGTATTCAGCTGCATCCGGTTATACTGGAAGCCGATCTCAACATAGTTGGGAAAAAAACTAGGCATATGATGAGGTTGCGGGGTTTCATGCTCCTACCACTGCTATTTAACAAATTGCATAAAGATGTATGTATTAAAATAATTCATGAAACAGGGTAAAAAATTTAAAAAGTTATTCTTTTAAGGCGCTTCTCACATGACACCGCTCCTCTGTGCGATCTGGTGGTGAAGCGGATCTCGCGTAGCATTGGCTTCTATGAAATCCTTTGATGCCTAACACACGTAGGCCGCCCGACCGCGTGGACGAGCGATGTCGTCTGGGAATTGTACTCTACTAATAAGAACTACTTTTGCATGTACCGGCTGTCTCCTAAATTTTGTTCGAGTTATGTGAAAAAAGCAAAAGCATGTATGGAAAAGCTTGTAACGCCTTGAAACAATTTTCTTATTGAACCATTGCGACTTACAAAATAATTCTCAGTCCAAATATTCAATCGCAGCCTCACTTTACATTCGGTCGAACGATTCCTAAAAGTTCTCAAGTGCATCCACGCTGTATGTAAGCGGTGATAAATGAAATAATTTTATTTCTCCAAGAGTTTCAGGTCTTACAAGTGATTTATAGTTGGCCGGGGCCTCGAACCTGCTCACGGGGATTACGTACCGGAACTGAGGGGAACGAACAGGGAGGGGGAGGGAAGAAATAAAACTGTTTCGATTTGTGGATGCTGCATGTAGTTTTAAGGTTTTTAGAGTTTAAATGTGGTTTTGAACTTAGTGTGCGTAAGCGGAGAGTAGTTAATTTATGGTTTTGCTACAAGAGAAATGAGGTCTGAGGAGCAAACCCTTGTTTCGGATTGGGAATTTCCTCTTACGAACCTGAAATATTTGCACAGATTGTTTTCTTAAGGTATGTTTGAAAAAAACTAGAAAGGGCACTCATACAAAAACATAAGCAATATCAGGCATCCGGGGTCGCGGGACTTATAGAATTACCGTGACCCTGGATCATAAAGGGCTATTGAAGGACACCGTGGATTTTAGTCAGTACAAATCTGACAGTCCCTCCCACTCTGCCCTAGGTGGGAGGACTCATTTGAAGATTTTATCACGATAAAAAAAAAAAGCAATATTAGTCATAAATTCTTTTGTTAGCAGAATAGAAATACCAAGAAAAACTGATCTATGTACCTAGATCACTTTTACATACTCACATTATAAAGACATCATTCATGGGGAACATCCGGAGGGTCAGATATACCTATTTATAGACAAAGAAAGTGGAAACGATAAAATGTTCCCATCAATATTGAGGCATCGTTATTTATGTCTATTTTAGGAGATAAATTCATTGGAAAAATTCCCAACGAAAACTCAAGATGCGTGAAATAAAAGACAAGATTGCGCTCAAAATATAAATACATGAAACAAATGAGTTTTTATTATAGAGACGGAATTTTTGGACTCAAGATGTACAAATATTTTATTTACCCATATTTTGAGGATTTAGTCAAACGTATAGGGGGATTTGCTTTGTACACATTAATTTGTAGAAAGTCTAACAATAATCATTAAATGGTTCTAAGAAAAACCTCATCCAGTCTTCAAAGAAAATGACATGCTTCTGTTATTTATCAGTACAAGGCCTCATATCACCTCACAAGTCTATAAAACAATTCAATTTAAAGCTGTTTCCGAGGCCTCGTCTCGCCGTATATTAATTAAAGCTTATAACTGGAGGTCTGTTTGATCTCCTGCCCGAGGCCGACAGTCCTAACCAAATACTCAGAATTGTTTAATCATGGTTCACAAATGTGGACTGGGTGAATCAAGGTGAACTGTGTTTTGTTTATGTTAATGAATTGCAAACACCTGATGTTACTGTGCATTGAGTAAAGTTATTAATTTCTATTGGTTCGCTGTTGGGGCTTTGATATTCAGTGCAATGAATGAGTTTGGCATGAACTCCGTGTTTATGAACTCGATAATAACTATAGGGACAGGTAAGAAGACTAATAGGTTCAAGGTTTTAAAAGCTTCTTTTCTCCTACTTTTTGCTGTTAACAATAGAGTCCATAATGATCTCATTAAATAAGTTCCCACCAAAGACATTGTTGGATGCAATAAAAGACTGAGTACTTATTCAAAGTTTCTATGTACAGAATTAAGGCACTCAATTTTAAATATTCGAGTATTTCAGTAGCCTCGTATTATGTTCTTTTCAATAATTCTATGAATAGTCTGGTGGCAAGTTCGCATAATTACAGATAATTGAGAGATAAAATGATGAACATGTACGATTTTATTCAAAAATTCAAATTCAAATTCATTTATTTGCGTAAATAAGGTACAGAAGGTTGGTAAAATGTACAGACTTGTCCTCTTATTCTGCCTTTAATTTCGGCGTGCAAATATAAAATAAGTTTATATACTATTTTATTTAAATTAATTATTGATAATAATCATGCAAACATTAAGCAGATAATCCCATTAAAATAGTATTATTGAATTAAATAAATGTCAAAATAATAATGAAAACATAACAAAAAATAATAATCTTAAATGTCAATAATAATCAAAATGTCAATAATAATCATAAAAATCAATAATAATCATAAATAGTATTATTGAATTAAATAAATGTCAAAATAATAATGAAAACATAACAAAAAATAATAATCTTAAATGTCAATAATAATCAAAATGTCAAAAATAATCATAAATTTCAATAATAATCATAAATGTCCATAATAATCATGTCATTAATGGGAAAGATTCGCCACACAGTAATAATGTTTTTGTTTTATATTATTTTAAATTATTATTTAAAAATGTAATTAATGTTTAAAAAAATTAAATAAAGGTAATCATACAAATAATAATTTAAAATGACCGGCAACTTACCAACTTATAATTTATAATCTAAAAACTCATGTACACTATAAAAGCATTTTTCAATTAAAAACCTCGTCAAATTATTTTTAAATCTAGAGAATGGCAGTGTTTTTATGGAATTTGGTATTTTGTTATACAATTTTATGCACATAATATAGGTGTTGTTACCTGTAAATGCGAGATTCGTCCTCGGTTTAAATAACTTATTAGCATACATAGAACGTGGGGCATAGTAGCTTGTCGCTTGCTGGAATAGTTCCTTATGTTTGAAAGCAAATATACAGGATTCTAATATATAAATACATGGTAGAGTTAGTATTTTATATTCCCTAAAGAATGGACGACATGATTCTATTTGCTTCAACCCAAATATAGCTCTTAGACACTTTTTTTGCATTACGAATGCTTGATCAATCTCCACACAACGACCCCACAGGATAATACCATACCTTAGTGTGGAGGTTATATAGCCATGGAAAGCCGTTATTGCGGCCTTTCTAGATACTTCGCAGCTAATACGCCTCAAAGGGTATATAAAACTATTTATTTTAGCACAAATGTCATTTATATGATTTTTCCATGAGCAAAATTTATCTAAATTTATTCCGAGAAACTTAACAGAGTCAGTTTCTGCCAGGGCGACCCCTTTATAAGATATATTTAGGGCCAACGGTTTTGATCGATAGGTATGAAATTGCATAAATTGTGTTTTCTTGATATTAACTTTTAAATTATTAGCCTCTAGCCACTCTATAGTTCTTTGAAGAGCAATGTTTATTTCTTGTTCGTACAAACTTTTATCTTGTCCTTTGATTATAATAGTAGTATCGTCAGCAAACAGTACACATTTATGATTTATAACTTCTGGGAAGTCATTTATGTAGAGCAAAAACATTGGCGGACCTAAAATACTGCCCTGTGGCACGCCACATCTATTCAACATAAACGAAGATTGGAATGATTCCAGCGTTTTAGTGTGGTCATTATAACTCGTTACTTCCACTGATTGTACTCTGTCGGACAAATAAGATTCCAGCCAGTTATATGCTGTTCCTCTGATTCCATACCTGGAAGCCTTTTCCAAGAATCGTTCATGAGAGACGTGATCAAACGCTTTACTCATATCCATGAATAAAACTGTAACAGGTATTTGCTTGTCAATACAGTCTGTTATTTCTTTTATTAATTGAAAGGCTGCCAAAGATGTACTTCTATTTTTACGAAACCCATTTTGTTCGTCTTTAATAATCTTGTACTTTTCAATGAAGTTTGCTAATTTGTTGTGAAACGCTTTTTCAAAAATTTTAGAAAATATAGGTATTAAAGTCACGGGTCTGTAATTGTCCATTTGAGCGCTATCCCCTTTTTTAAATATTGGTTTCACTACTGATCTCTTTAATAAATCGGGAAATATTCCTTGTTCTAGAGAGAGATTAACAATATGTAGAAGTGGCTCTAGAATTATATTGACTGACAGTTTTATGATGTCAGTGCGAATATTATCATACCCACTAGCTTTGGAATCATTTAGAGACATCACAATTTTTTTAAGGTCACTGCCTTCCAGTGGGTACAAAAATATAGAATTACTGATCGACTCAATGTGATCCATTTGTTTTAATCTTGGGTCTTCTTTATTATCAAGACTACTATTGACCGTGTTAATGAAAAAATTATTGAAATAATTTGCAATGGAATCAGGGTTAATACAGTCACTGTTGTCTATTGTAATTTTTGAAATACAGGAGCGTTTCAAATCTGTGCCGGTATGCTTTTTTATTACATTCTACGCTGCCTTACACTTATTTTGGGCTTTATTTATGTATTTAGTATTATTATTTTTCCGAGACGTTAAAATGCATTTTTTCAATAAATTACAATAGCTTTTGTACTTATTTTTATGAGTTTCATTATTTTTAAATTTCAATTTATAGTGTAATTTACTTTTGTTCTTACAGCTTATTTTTATTCCCTTAGAAAGCCAGTTTAATTTATTTAATGCTTTATTTGTAACTTTTACGCGAACGATAGGAAAACATAAGTTATAAAATAGCTGAAATGTATCGATAAATTTGTGGAATGCTTCGTTTGTTGAGTTTTCTTCAAATACGTCACTAAAAGACAGACATGAGATTGAGTTTAAAAATGTTTCCTTGTTGTCATTACTATAGTCTCGTTTAAATTGATACCACCATTTTAAAACTGGTTGATGTATTTTTGCAACAGTCCAAGAATATGATTGGGCTGAGTGATCCGATAAACCTAAATTATGTATTTTTGCACACCCTTTTTCTATGCTGGTTATGATGTGATCAATGCAAGTTTGTGTCTTTTCTGTTACCCTAGTCGGTGTCAAGATAGCATGTTTTATGTTGTAACTATTTAACAAGTAATTATATTCCCTACTTTCCTTTGACTGTTTTAAAATATCGATATTTGTATCCCCACATATAATAATTTTCTTTCTTGTATTACGACACAACGTTCTCAATAGAGTTTCGAGTTTATTAAGAAAGATCGTTACATTCGATGAAGGGGTTCTATAAACACATATTAATAATATACCGTATTTAGTTAGTTCTAAACCACAACATTCAAATACACATGTTTCGCTTATTTTTTGTATTTCTTGTATTATTTTAAATTCAATTTCGTTTTTTATAAGAATAATAACGCCCCCTCTTTTTGAAGTTTTCCTTGAATAGTAAGCTGCAGTTGTAAAGCCTTTTAGGCGAAAGTTTTTTTCAGCCCCTTCAAGCAAGAATGTTTCAGAGAGACACAGTACCTCTACTCTGATCTCGTTACTTAGCAAATCTAGTATGGCAAACGAAATTTCATCCCGTTTGTTTAAGGCTCCGGCTATATTTTGATGTAGAATTGTTAAACGTGGCTCATTTTTTGTCACGAAAAAAGTCATCTAGATTTTGAGTAACTATATTAATATTATCCGTTTGTACACTAGCGTCGTTTAAACTACAGGTCTGTACAGCAACATCCTTGGTGCATTTTTGTCTCTTTTGATTAATTAAGTTTTCGGTATACTTTTGAAAATTACTTTTATAATTTACATGCAAAATTTGCCTGTGAATTAACCTACAAGCACTCAACTTTGTGTTATATTTTGTTGGCATATTAGTAAAATCATTATGCAAATGTACAAAAGATGCATTCTCACAATTATAACACACAAACCTTAGTAAATTATTAACATGTTTTTCATTTAGTGTCTTATTTTTGTAATTTTGTCCGACTAACACATTGGTGAATTTTAGTTGACATAATGTATGGTGTAAATACGTTTGAATGTCCATAGGGTTTGTGTCATTTGAACCTGCCAATATAATTACAAAATCAGATTTGTCACAGTTCTTACAAGTATTTGCGCAGGTTTTTAGTACTTCTTCAGTAGTTGCATTCGGTTTCACGAAAGATGTCACAGCAAATTTCTCCCCAAGATAGAACTGCAGAATGTTTCGAACACCATGTCCAGATTGGTCGGCAAAGATCATAACTCTCTGGGTATCACTGGACCGAGTTTGGTGTTTTAGTGTTTCTTTTGCTGTATTGTTGTACGTCTTAGCGTTGCGGATATTGCCAACTGCAACATGATTCTTCTGAAGATTGTTGCTTGCTATCTGCACTTCATGTTCTATGGAAGAATTTAAGGTGTCTAACGGTTGGATTTCTATATTCATTGTGGGTTGATCGGTGTTTACGATAACTTCCGGTTGTAAAGTTATTTCTTGTTCCGGTTTTGTTGATGGATTCGTATTTTTCCCGTTTAGTTTCAAAGGTGATACATGAAAACTGTTTGTGAGTCTACGTCTCACACTCTTATTTGTGCTTGAAGAAATGTTATGTCTAAAAGTAGACAAACAGTATTTACAAACAGTATCCAATAATGAACGACAGGAGCTATGAGACTTATAATGGGCCGCCGGAGATACTCCTGTTTGTTTTATGTGTCCAAACTCAAGTTAAAGTCTATCTATATGCAAAATTTCACGCAACGTATACAGCCGTTATGGCATGACAAACAAACAAAACCAACTTTCACATGTATAATGTTAGCCAGGGTCCCAGACGTTTCACGCAGCAATCAAAACCGTACCAATAATAACAAACGCACTTGTGCCACAATCACTTTGTCTACCACCACTACATTAACGCGAACTATTCAGGTGCCCATTATAAATCATGCGACAATGATATCGAGTGAAAAATGGTGCACGATATAATTGAAACATCGCGTGCGTCTGTTGTGGTGATTTCGTATTAATACAAGCTACGTAGTATGTAAGTGTATAGAGTGATGTTCGAAAAGGCCATGTTTTGTTAGGATTTTTATTAATATTGATTGTTTGGCGTTTCTAGGAACTGTCTATTCGGATTTTTTTGCGTTAAATTGCTGCTGTCAAATGCACATACCAAAAAATCAATAGTACTGGAAAATATAAAAGTACCAACATGCCATTATCGGACTTTCGGTGCTAGATAGCAAAAATATTGTTACATCATAATTATCACGGTAAAACTGTGAAGGAAACCTAAACTAATAAAAGGTTGATGTTGTTATTGGCCGGAAGCATATAGAAAAGGGAGTACAAAAAAAAGTGACGCCCGTGACGAAAGTGCGCTAGGCGCACAACCAATGTCATTCTTGCCCTTCAAAGTTCAGTTTCTTTACTTTAAATGTCTCGTAGGGAAAGTAAACTGAGACAAGTGTGTTTGTATCAACTGCTGGACAGAGATGACGTCTAGCATTACCACGTCGACAGATCTTGTCCTACATAAATAACTGCAAACTTAAAAAACCTGAAGATATAAAAATAAATCAAGCTTGAAAGTGTTCACAAAATATGGCGAGGAAGCCACAGCGTTGAATAATAAATGGCAGGCATGCGTACGAGCGTACATACGATGCAACGTTACCTGATACACTGGGTACTGAATACGAACCGCGGGCGACTGTGGAATATATTGCTCGGTGAACTGAATTGGGACTGACGGGCTAGTTTATGGGGATTCTTTGCTAGCAGTGCTACTTCAATTCTTGTTGATTGTGATCGGAATAGTGTGCTGCTGCATCAGTAGATTCTCTGATCGTCATTATCTACTCAGCGTTTTCTCGACTATGTCGTAGTTAGTTTTCAGTCTAACCAGATGAAATTAAGTCATTAATATAATTCAAATTCGAAATTTTGAATAACATTCCCCCAAAACGCCCGCACTTTGACAGATACTAGATGCAGTCGAATACATGGTATATTAGAATATACAGACAGCGAGACGCACGGGACCGGTTAATGCGGCGACACTTGGGGGAGGCCTATGTCCAGCAGTTGACGTCTTTCGGCTGAAATGATGATGATGATACAGCGAACGGTTAGAGGGTTCGGCTTCTGACTACCCGTTACGCCAGTCAAATGTCCAATCAGAAACAGAATTTATTTGCTATGAAAGTAGGTACGGATTAGGTGTTTTACATAAATTAATGAGGTCGTCTACAGTCTACCTTACGGCGTGCAAATTGTTACATAAGTTAAAATATTAATACAAACAAAATAATGTCAACAAAACAAAATAGAAATTAAAGTGAAGTCAATTAATAATAATATAATAAGGTCATAAGTCTTACAAATTCTCAAATTTGCAATTAATTATAACAATCATAATCTGGATAAATTCATATCATTTAGAAAATCTTTCACTGAGTAATAACATTTCCATAAAAGTAATGCAGTTACCTTAGATTTAAAAACGTTTATAGTATAATCCTTAAAACCATGAGGTTCTATTATAAAATGACAGGTCCCATGTTTTTAACACTTTTTCTTAACAGTGCTGTTTTGTATTTACCCGAATGTAGCAAGTTCTTGTGTTAGGATCTCAAGGGGCCATTGCGTGTTCTTATATTGGCTAGTGACGGGAATAAAATGTAGATTTGTTTTTACAAAAATTGCCACCTCCAATATGTACAAACATGGAAAAGTCAGTATCCTCAGAGACCGAAACACAGGTTCACAGCTGTCTGTGCTTTTAAGGTTGGACATCTAATACACCGTTTCTGGGCCTTAAAAATCTCCTCCCTCTCACTACAGTTACCCCAAAATATGATTCTACCAACCCAACCAACTGACCCAACCAACCCATGACAAGCTAGTAGAAGTGTATGATTGCTAACTTTGTGTGATAAGTTATAAAGTAGGCTGATTTATTTAACTTTTTACATACGTCATCGGCATGCGGTTTCCAAGTCAAATTGTTGTCAATTAGGATGCCTAGAAATTTCGCAACACAAATTGTATCCACTTTTAGACCATTATAACTAACATTTATATCATCAGCGCGTATCCTTTGGTAGAAGTGCATTACTTTCGTCTTTTTTAGATTTATTATTAAGTTATTTCTATCAAGCCAATATATAATTGTTTCTAATGTGTTATTAATTTCCCTTTCATAGTTTTCTTTACTGGTACACTTAACTATCGCTGTACTATCGTCTGCAAATAATACCATGGGTTGTCGTGTCTGTCGTGGCAAGTCATTTATATATAGGAGAAATAGACGAGGTCCCAAGACACTTCCCTGCGCTACACTATATTTGACCTCCCTACCGGGTGTATATTTAAGCTCAAATTTGGTTTCAAGGCATATTCTGGACATTTCTGTATGTTGAATTCGTCCAGTAAGATAGGAGCTTATTAGGTCTAGGACATTTCCCCATAAACCGTGTTTATATAGATTTTCCAAAAGGACGTCATGGTTTACGCAGTCGAAAGCCTTGGTCATGTCGGTATATATAGCACACACAGGAGTCTTATTATCTACACTTGGCATTATATTGCATAAGAAATTGTATATTGCCATATTAATATTTCTGTTTCCTAAAACCCATTTTGTTCATTGCATAATATATTATGTTTGTTAAAAATGTGTATAATGATTCGTAAATAATCTTCTCAAATACTTTAGATAATATAGGAATTACCGCTATAGGTCTATAGTTGGATATTTCCTCTTTGTTATTCTTTTTGTGTATGGGTTTTATTATGACTCTTTTAAGACTATTAGGGAAAATACCTGAAACAATACTCCTGTTCATAATGTGACATAAAGGTTGAACTATAATAATACTAACGAATTTAAGAACATCTGTGGTAATAACCGTGACTTTTTATTGTATTTAAGACTTCTGATTATCATAGTTATGTCGTCTGGTATTATCGGTGACATAAATATTGAATTCGGGATGCTGTCTAAACGACAAAACGATAATTCTATCGGATGATTTTTTTTTTCAGATATATTTTGAACTTGATCTATATAGAATTCATTAAAAGATGTTGCTATGTCATAGGGATCTGTATCAAAATATTTTACTTAATGATTTTCGTAATTGTTTCTTTTATATATTTGGTGTTATTAATTATTTGCCATGACGCTTTGCATTTATTTTAAGCGTTATTAATTATGTAATTATTCTGAGCCTTTTGTGTCAGTTTTATAATCTTTTTTAATCTTTGTGTATACGTTTTGAATATGGTTTTATTCTCAAATGAAGGATCCATTCTATATTTCCATAGTAAGTTTCTTTGTTTCTTACTACTTAACCTAATACCTTTTGAGATCCATTTAATTTTTCTTTCTGATCGAATTTTAACCCAGTTCGTTGGAAAACTTTGATTGTAAAGTAGAAGAAAAATATCTATAAAATTATCATTATGCTTTATTACGATTGTGCTCACTATAAACATCTGAGAAATAATTTTTAAATTTTACTAGATTTTCCCTTGAGTAATCCGGTTATTGCGTGCGCCAGTAATTTAATTTGCAAGTTTTACTGACTTGGATTTTTAGTTTTACAGATGAGTAATCAGACAAAGCAAAATCAACAACCTCACTTGTACACTTTAAATAAGAGTTACAAGCAAAATTATCCAGACATGTTTGACTTTTTGGCCTCGTCGGTTTTCGTAACTGCAGCTTAAGGTTATACATAGTTTAGAAGAAGAAATTCTAAGTCCACGGTGATTCTGTTACCTTTGAGGATATCTAATATGTTAAAGTGTTTCCTCGAGTAGTAGGCGGCAAGTTTATAATTTGGTATTTTGATTAAACTTTCCTGACCAGAGATAACAAAGTGTTCGGTAAGGCATATTATGTCGACATTTATTTGTCTGCGTAATAGTTCTTGAGTATTTAATGTTAAGATATCAGATTTGTTTAAAAAACCAGCAATATTTTGATGAAACTAACATGAATAGTTATCAGAAAACTAAAGTGTTCTTGTGAATAATTCCCAGTTTTTATAATTACCAAGTCAATTATGATTCGCTTTGAATAGCAAGTAACAATACACATCGAAGGTTCAGGGTGTGGGATTTTCAGAATCTTTTTTTTCAATTTTATGACTAGTTTTTTCGCCAATCAATCATTCAAGCCAGTCATTTTGTCCAGCGGCCATCTGTTCATCAAATCCTAATAGCTTATTTACTTCAGACTACCTATTTGTAACCCATGACATATTTATGCTCTAGGCATAATTAATGTTAATTTGTAGCAATTTCTTCCACCCAACACAATTTTGTGACTCATTTCCTCCGTCAAAGTTCTCTCATTAATACTTTGAACCTCTTCAGATCAAAGGCATTAAAAATAACAGCCGACAAACCACATATTTGTGTCCGCCATTTTCCAGAAATGTGCATTTCGAATATTAGATCTAAACTCGTCCTGACAGCCCTATTCTGGGTGTCAATTTTAATTACTCTGTCAAACGTGATCTTCGTTCTTATGGCGTGTGGGGTTTAAAGCTCAGAATACAAACTACATTTTAGACACAGTGCGTGTGTGGTCTTTAGGGTAATACTAGCTAACACGTCTTCATTAATTTATTGCACATTAAGCACCTAACAAAAATACATTTCGAAGGAGTAACTTGAGTCTTTACTGTATTTAACAGACCAATTTAGTTACATACTTGAATTTACATAGCATTTTATAATCTAGAGCTGCAGTCTATTTTTAGATAGCTTTGACGATCGACATTTACTACAGAATGTAATCACCCAACGATATGGCAGCTTCCCTTACAGAATACGATCGCCGATGTCAGAATGCGCGTCGCCGGGGACAGTGTCTCTTTGATCAACATGTTGGTTCTATTTCTGACCAACTATTTCCAACAAAGAACATGTTGGTGATGGGATACAAGTTTTTGTGTTTAAAGAGAATTGATACTTGACGCGAGTGGCTTGAAGTCACTTTGATCGTTTTTGAAGTGTGTCAGGTTATGCCAAGGAGTGTGTGCAAAGTAAATAGACGCTACGTTCTGAGGAACGGAAATAGAAACAAATATTTTACTTCATTCATAGTTATCTACCCTGGTAAAGTTCATCATACATTGACTTCAATTGAATATTTAATGCTGGAAGCTGTAACGGTAATGTTTTTTTGATTTGTAAAATATTTTAAAGAGTTTGCTAAATGATAGGCCTAATAACATAAGTATACATTCAAACTATTATTCTTATTCAGTAGCACGGAACTTAATCAACTTTCTGTTAATTGCATTGAATTTAATGAAACATATACACTCGTAGCTCATCTTTTATCAGCAAAACCGAAAATTCAGTGCTTCCTTTGTGTTAAACTTGGCTCCCTTTTGCACATACGAGTAAGAGTACCTACGAGTATATGCTTTTGTTGGGTTCCATCCACATTGTGAAGGATATCGATGCTCAAACTGTTACTATGAATGATTTAATTAAGGATTTTAGGCCCCCAGTGTAGAAATTTTCGTCAGTTATTACAAAAAGCTCTGCTGTTTCATGAAAAAATGCAAATCCTACTCGGTAAAATTGTATGGAACATTAGTTTTAACTAAATCGATACCTGTAGGTCTAGAACCATTAACTGAATTCATCGTAACAGTTTGCACGCTAATATTATACCAACATCATCAAACAACTCCTCTATCATAACTACTTACCATATTACTATGTGCATAGCATTACTTGCGGCACAAGTTGCCAACATTATAATAATCGGCGGCGTGTATGGGACTAATTACTTCTGGATCAAGTGCCCTGTTTGCAAGTTTCCACTCTATTCATGAGCTGCCATTAAACCTTGTTAGGAGCTGCAATTATGGTGTGAGGATCTTCAATGTAAATTGGGTAATTTAGGATTGGTGGAAATCATCTTTATTAGTCGCCTTCCTTCATTTTCTGAAGAGAGAGTATAACAAATTATCTTATCTCACTTTTGAAGAAAAGAGGCTATTTTAGCACTAGCATTATTTCATCTTCAACTGTAAATATTTATTTATTATTATATTATATTCATTTAAAGGTATGTATATCATTTACAAACTATAAATCTATAATAGTAATAAAAATATGTACAAGTTTCAAAAGGGCTACAGGGCTTGAACAATTTCGTCCACATCGCTGTCAATAGGAAAAGTGCCCAGAAAGGTTCCACGTTGGATGGCAATGCTGATTCTTTGGTAAAAAAATAGGCCCGCCCTCTGGTCACGTGCAGAGTTGACCAAGTCGCTTGGCGATTTCCCGAAATACTAGGTGGGCACTCGGATGGGGTCCGTGTGCCCAAGTGTTTCAACCCCAAACGGCTCAAATATATTATAAATACCAACTTAATAATATTTCATCTTTTAATACGGATTTAAAACTGTTTTAAACCGATTTCGGTTTTGCGCTGATGAGAAAGTACGGAATGCAAGGTCGAGGCAGTTGTACGACTACAGGGAGGGCGCATACGCTCCCTGTAGTTCCACTCATAGGCTTCCTACGGCATCCTAGGAAGACATACACTGACCTTATTGGGTTGGGATGTTCTTCAGAAAGATCCGTGCTTGCAACCACTATATTTTGTTTAAGACCAGTTGTATGAACGTGGATGAAGTAAAATGAGTATGCATGGATCTTTGTAGGTGGCGTCCTGTAATTTGTGCCTACCCCCGTGGGTTAAAACGTAAGTTTATGTATGTAGGTCTGTATAAAAGTACATGTTTAGCTATTGTACGTAGCTAGGTACACAAACTAACATGACATTAACCTCTTTTATTACTAAATGGCTTCTAACAAATCCTTACAGAGGTCGTCACTTTAAGATCCGCGGGCTGATAGTTTTGTTTAACGACAAACATATTAGGGGCCGGGTTGAAAGCCAACTCAAACCCGACCGAAAGCCAGTTGATTGAGCATTCGCGTGACCCCCTGGCATTTTATTGATATTTATGGACTCACTACACACCGTCGCGAATTGCCGAATGCCTCCGGAAGTTCCCGAGCGTCGCTGAACCTATTAGATTTATGTTTGCCTTCAGTAATTGATAGCTATTGGTCGCATTGATGTCAACTCCAAGTTTTGGCTCCGTGAATAATGTGAGGTTTTCCGTGCTTTTAGTTTTCCGAAGAGTTCGAGTGGTGTTTGTATGTGTCGATATATTTAACTCGTGTTTGGGTGCAGAAAAGCGTGTGACTTTTAGAATAGGGTCACGCGCCATTTTTATGGCTCGTAATTTACTTTCGATGAAGATTTACGGTCAGTTGCATCCTTTGTGTTACAAATGCGTTAGCGTTAAAATAATATGTGGGCTGCAATGACAAAAAAAACATCGTTTATTCCTACAATAATTTTTTTGCTTGATAAAAGTGAAGTTATGCTTGTTGCACCAAATTATCCGCCTTCTCTTGTTCTAACGACGCGACGGACACCCTGTGTATAACCGTGTACGCACGGTTATACACAGGGTGTCCGTCCTACCTAATTGTAATCCTTCTTACATACGCTGTATAGACTTGATATGGCGTGGGCAGAGGTAGGTCTGAACGCGTAGGTGACAGTAATTCGAGGCATGTTGTTTGGGGTACGTATTTGAATATCGAAGATTAATATACCTACTGTTAAAATGTCGATGTTCAAAACATCGAAAATGGAAATATCGAACGACCATAAAACCGAAAATTATAATAACGAAAGTTTATATCATCGAATGGTTAAATATCCTACGTCCAATATTATCTAAAATCTAAATATCTACAAAAGTAACATTGAAAGATCCAAATATCGAAATACAGATTATCGAATGTAAAGGTTGCTTCTGCAACGTCACCGGTGCTACGGGAAGTGCAAACCCTTCGCCCTTGCGTAACATAGGATAGGCACCCATGTTCACCTCCGCAGCTTCAGCTTGCTGGTCGCCTGCAGCCTCAGCCGCTACGGCTCCCACGGGTGCCTATGCTTTGTTACAGCGGGCGGGGGTTGCCCTCCCTTCGCGCCTCCGGATTTTTATATACACTCTAGGGGTAACAGCCAAAAGGCTACGTAAATTCGGGGTGCCCCAATTATTAATAATAATAATATTATGAACGCAGTTGTATTAAATGTTGATATTTTGAACTTAGGCATAATGTCATTCGATATTTTGAATCATTCGAAATTTTAAATACTCGGCATTTCAATCTTCGACGTTTTAAGCGTAGGTATAACAATTTTCGACATTTTGATATAATCGATATTAAAATTTTCGATGTTTTGAACATTGGTATTTTAAGCGTAGGTATTTTAATCTTCGATATTCAAATACGTACCCATGGTTTACTTTTTCAAAACACAATCTTGCCAGAAAATTGAATCGTCGATCGTCATTAATATCGGTTGAGAATGAATTTCTTTTTGAACAGAAAATAACCCTACGGTGTGACAGCCAGCCAACAATGATTAGGCGCCTCAAAAATTCATTTTGTATTCTAAATCATTGAAATCGCTCCCCATTGCGACAAATACGGTAATTTTTACTTTCTTTGCCCCAAATTGACCCGGACCCAAACTTTAACAATAATGAAATTATTTAAAAACTTCGCCGCGGAATGGGAGTTGCCCCTTTGATGACGATTAGCTGTTTGTGTCGCGAACATTCCAGATAAATGGGTTTTGTGAATGTTTGTCAAAGTGTTGAAGAGTTCTTTGTTGTAAAGAACCTTTTTTCAGGAAAGATACGCTTTTAGACAAAGCTTTTTCTTTTGAAGATACCGTGAATCTTTTTTTATTTATGTGGGTGCCAGAAATAACGCAAATTGCTACTATAGTTAGTGTAGTAGTAGGTACCTCCTATATCGAGTGCTGCTTGTGGTGACTGGTCGTCTTGTGGACCAGGTTTTGTGACTGTTATTGGTACTTAGTTTTTAATTTTAGATTTTCGTGTACTTAAGATGCAGCGATGGTCCTAGTTTACCATTTGTGACTTCGAATTACTACTTTACGTGTATGTCAAATTCAACATGCACGTGCAAGGGGGCACGTCTTTTATACCTGGACGCTTTATTTATGCTTGAGTATATTCTGATTATATTTTATTTTGTTATATTGGTATTTACTAGCTGACATGATTATTCTTTATTGTTTTAAATCAAGGTCTTCTAACCTAACAGACCTATGTGTTGCTGGGGAGTATGTTCCGCCACTTCCTCATCACACGAGGAAGTAGCGAAAGACGTACGTTTTGGGGAATTGTCTCTTGTCAATTTTGATGTTTAAAAATTGCTGACCATTATCCTAATTTGAATAAATGACTTTTGATTTTGATTGCACAGTGCACAGTGCACAGTGTTTGTAATGTATTGTGGTGAAGATGCAGGGACTTTTTCAATAAATCCTTTAATTACTGACTTTAAGAATGAATATACGAGTACATATATTTAAATTTAAATAAATACAATGTTGTCTGCTTAACGTGTCAAACCCAGGGGTAACGAGTATGTATGTCCACTCGGTGCTGCGCCCATCGACGTGAGCGCAACACTTTACGTCGCTTCGCAAACTGCTCGTGAAAAGCGATAGATGTCGCTAGTAGTTTCGTTATTGAACACACTGTGACTTAAGATACATAGAAAACTACCTAATCCGACCGCCTATGAATGATTGTCCACCTTGATGGTTTACTTCAAACTTAATCAATTTCGGTGTACACTTTTTGACACACTATTTATTTACGTACCTGATCAACGTCATTTCATAAAACGGATATATCAGACACTGTTCGTTCGATATTCTTTCACTCGAAGCGAAATGTCTGAACACAAAATGAATGAAAAGTGAAAAATTAAATTAATGAATGAACCGATCCAACAATGTAGATTTTCGGCACTCGACTACGGAACGATCTAACAATGAAATGAAAGAAGCAAATGAGCGTTCATTCCTATGTAAAGTTGGAAAATCGGGAAAGTTACGAAATGGGATGTAGCCATTTAATCGGTGTTGTATGAATGTGGATTGAAACAAAAATGATTGTCACTCAAGTGAAGCTTTAACAATAGGGATATTCCGACCCAAAAACAAATGACTAAATGTAATCCCGTACATCAAAACACCAGGTTCCAATCGTCTTTGAATCATATAAATACTAATGAGCTATATTCTAGGAATGCTTTAGCGTTCTCAAACCAAAACTGGCTAAATCCTCAATTTAGTCGACGTGTAAGTAAACTGAGTTAGCTCTCCACTTAATTCCATTGCATTTATGTGACATGGACGTGTCAATGTAAACTGGGGTTTGCTTTTATATGATGCTAAATTCATGTGGACATTGGTTGTATTTGATTTCAATGAGGGATCCCAATGGGGCAAAGCTTTTTTTTTATCGTGGTAAAATCATCAAATGAGTCCTCCCACCCAGGGCAGAGCGGGAGGGACTGTCAGACTTGTACTGACTAAAATCCACGGTGTCCTTCAATAGCCCTTGATGTTCCAGGGTCACGGTAATTCTATAAGTCCCGCGACCCCGGCAGGCTTTGGCCCTCTAGAGGGAGGCCCCGTCATTATGCTGACACTCTTTGAGGCGCGCGTGGAACACAATGCGCCGTCGACCCGGGCATGGTCCATGGTCGGACAGCGAGTCACCCATTACTCGCCGACCGCATGCCCGCACCTACGGTGGCCGGAGATCGTCTGCCGACGTCCGACGCCGTGGGCGTCTACCACTGCGGCTGGGGTGGAGGGAGGACGCTGTCCTCTCCCTCACGCGGCCCGCCTCCTCCTTCGCGAGCATGACTGCTTCGCAGAAGGAGGCGACCGCTTCCCACTCCGTCTCGCCCCGCAGTATGGCCTCAATCAATGCCGGGCGCGAGAGGTCTCCGCCTATCGCCGCCGTGAGGACACGGCGGTGCTCTGCCCAAGCGGGGTAGTCCTGCAATGGGGCAAGGCTTTCGTTGATGATGATGATGATGCCATTTAGCCGATTTCGACCACAGCACCTGCATTCAATGGCTATTCTAGGGTAGTTGTCGTGAGCTTTGGTGTGCTGCTCTTTCATGTACACTCTAGTGACTTATTTAACTTTGGCCGAAAAACTTCTAGCACAAAGCGGACACGTCAGAACACCATTGACAACACTGTAGGGTATTTATGTATGTAGGTGGGGTCATCAAGTTTGGAATCGAATTGAGACCTTCTTCTATCTTCAAAGGTGTTGACCTGCCGATGCTATGACGTGTCCACATGGGCCGATTTTATGCCCGGTTTTCCCATCCTAAGGGGTCAATATCGCATCTTTTGAAGTGCCTATTCTTAAATAGCTTTTTATTAGAAGGTTATTGATTGGCGTGTATTTTGTATGCAAGGAAGATCGAAAAATCGAAAACAGTACCGGTTGGTGATGAGCAACGCTTGAACTTGGGGCCCTTAGGGTTTTCCTTTTGGACATTCTCAAAAACAGCCTAGTGTTTAAATTCAGCAAAAGTAAACGAATAGAAAGTAACTACAGTTACAGTGACATTAGTTGCACTTACTGTGTTTTCAGTTACGAAAACAGAATTAGTGGCAGAGTACATAGGATCTCCCATATTACAATGGGACTTGGTACCTACTGGTGAAGGCTAGTTACACTATGTATACCTTTTTACACTTTCACAGTAAACAGATGTAATATTTACGCGAGTTGTTCCCATTTCAAATTCTTACCTCAATTGATCCGGAACCAGACTTTCCTTCGTAATATTCAGAATTTCCTGAAATAATATTTACTTTATTTTACTGTTCTTCTCCCGAGCGACTGTTCTTAAAATAAGTGGCTCAACCACGCTACGTGTCCGAGATAACATCACTCGGCTGTATCCACTGTCCGCAGAATCCTTTCTGTAAAGAAACTTTGTGAAGGAAAAACGTTATTAAGTTATAATAGAGATCTCGTGTAAAATCCTGGAGATAGACGGAATATTTGAAACAATGCTCCACTGACCTGGTTTGTAAAGGTTGTGTGGTGGGACGGAACCTTTAATGTTTTCTGTAAAGATCTTAAGCAAGCTATATATTTCATGAAGGTTGATAAATTACGGCAAAGTTTTATATAAAAATCAATTTGAGGAAGATATACCTTACATGACTAATGTCAGGTGCATTTTTTTATTTTTATTTATTTTCTATTCACGTATATACAGATAAAAGTACACAGGAGAGCACATAGGTAAGGCTTATTTTATTAGGAAATCTCTTCCAGCAGTCCTGCGGCAGGATAGGTATAAACATAAACACGGTGAGTTCAAGAATAAATTAAACTTAAACAAACATAACTATATTACAGAATTAACATACATACTAATCAATATAGTATTTACCTATAATATATAAACACCATATATCATCATCATTTCAGCCGAAAGATTTCCATTGCTGGATAAAGGCCTCCCCCAAGCATCTTCTAGTACATTACTCCTGTATAAACAAAGCTACAGAATTACATTTAAACCAAAAAAAAAAAAACTATTGAAGTTGACTATGACACCATGTTCGCACGAAAAATATTTAACAAGATAAAATTGCTAAAACTTTATCTAAAACAACTTTGATCAACAAACAAATGATTGACAATAGTGTCAATCATTTGTTCTAAATCCGTCATCCGGAAACACACTACAATCACAAACAAGATGAAACACTTCAAACAGAATACGCGAACCTTCAGATATTTTATATTCGGATGGGAAAGAATGTCGTTACAAATATAACCCTAAAACGCTACGCGCGTCATCCGGCGTCTCAACTGTAGTAGAATATAAGTCGCTTGACAAATACGGCGATTAGTACTGCCCGCTTCATTTGTGCTCGAATCGTGTCGTATAAAATTATGCCCCCTTTGATCTACACTCGTTAGTATATGCTCTTTATGGAGTGGCGCCCTTTTTCATATTATTGTTTGTTTTTGTGTGTGTGTGTATGTCTATTTTAGGAGGCTTTGAAGGGTTAAGTTTGTTTCTTTGATCGTGAGTGGAGATGTTTTAGAGTTATTGAGTTGTTGTAGGATGATTTCGTTCTAATTATGTTTATTATAGACGAGTTCGTATTTGAATATGCAACACAAGCACATGAAACTACGATAAGCACTTTAACGTACCTAGATTGGAATGTAGGCTAGAACTTTAGTAACAAAAGCAATAATTCTTGTTACTGAGTATATTTCAGGTTTGCTTGCGATTTTCAATTTGATACTGGTAATTTTTAAAAGCATCCTACACATTTCTGTTTATGTAACCGAAGCACGAAAGAGCCTATAAAATGAATACTTCAATTCATCACATTTATACGAAAATAAAAACAGGTATACGGAATTATTTACATCACAACCTTCATTTTACACGTCCCAAAATACTTCTATTGCAACCAGCGATTATAAACTTTATGTCGCAGTCGTTAAGGTAAATTATGGGTTGTTGAAGAGGGTCCTAAAATTGAAACAAATCCGTCCTTTTTGGCTCCTATATAAACAGTATAAATCTTCGATGAATCTGACGTGCTAAGCCCCACTTAACGGCGCTCACCTCAATGTATCTTTGCTAGGATTTAATAATTACTCGTGTCACTTTCACGCGTCTGTATTACATAAAAACGACTGGTTGGTAATACAAAAATATTGTAATACCCTACTTATTATAATATTTTTATTTCTACATAACTTTGACACCAGGTTAGGGACTAACCACACGATAAACAAAGAAGATTTCTACATATTTATATTTGTTGTGAATAATTAATTATATTATTTTGGTTCGAATTTTAATTGCTGCCATAAACTCTCAATATCATCCAATGTGTCAATTTTATTTATAACATCTATACTCTTACACTTTTAATTAGTTGTGTCAAAAACTAATTCTCATGAATATTTTAATTTAGTTTTTAATGATATTTAATTTAAATGTTATAATAATTCAAGCATTATGTCAGTATGTCGAAGGTATAATCTTCCGTAGGCAATTAGCCGTAGTATTCAAACTTAGTTAAATCTCGTAGTTTCATAATCCATTACAGTAATTGTGAGCAAACCTCGAGCGCTTCAACAGAATTATGTAAATGCAAGACATACGTTGCATAGTACTGGCAGCATATTTTACGTCGAATGGAATTACTAAGCAAGCACCGGGTTATGAAATAGCGTTATTATAAAAGAGCATATCAATATTGTTTATAATTTCACATGAGGTTATTTTGCAATCAGTTGCATATTGCGTAACAGAAAAGTGTAAATTAAAGAAGATCGATATAGTTAAAATTAGACCTTTTTAATCTTTGTTATGGGGTAGAAATTCTCTTTTTTTAGTTATCTGTCATATGATTGATGTGTTTTATAGAACACACATTATAAAAACAACATAAAACACAATGAAAGCCTCATGACATTTAGGTATATCCTAAACAATTGCACAACCACGACACAACGGTCGCTCCAAAAACGTCCCGGGTACAGTCAAGGACCATAATTCTGTTGTGTGAACCACCCGGGACTCTCCAGGCCCTATATATTACTACACAAGGGTGCATATTTTACTCCACTTATGACAAACGCCCCGTTTTTTTTTTCACGTCGCTTTTTTGAATAATTTTTCGTCTGTCACTCGGTCGTACGGCCATTGTGTCTCAAATAAAAAGCGTATCTTTTTCAGCGTAAATTCGTTAAGAGTATTTTATTAAGGCCGATTATTCGAAGTGGTTTGTTTGAATAATTGTTCTGTAATGAAGACAGGTTCGAAGGTTCGTTTCTCATAATGAGCTTAATGTTCTTTTTGCGTTTTCTATTTTGGTTTGGTTTTCTGGTTTGTTGGCTCAAGTTTTCTACCAAGCTCTTTAATTTAAATAATTGTTGGTCAATTAACAAAGTCCTTGTCAGTTCAATCATGCATCATATTTGACTAGCATCTGATTTTGTTGACTGGCATCTAACGCTAACAGCCCCGAGAGAGGCTAAAACTTTGGGATATAATCCCTTATAAGAGGCAACCTCTTCCGAGGGAAACTATGGAGAGGATTATAACTTTAACGAGAGTACGTGAAAGTTTGTTAAATATTTAATGAATATGTTTAATTATGGCTACATGAATGGTTTTATGTTTGGTAAAATTGTTTGAAATATTTAGTAAGCAAAATAATGACCGATGTTTCTTTATATTTTCCATAGTACCAAGTATTTTAAGTTAGCTGACATAAACCTTAAGTACCTAAGCACTAAAACAAAGAGTAAAATATTTTTTATTTTAGTACGTTTGCGACAAAGAGCGGAATAAAAACGCGCCTACCGTGGATTGCGTCACTTATTTTATTTTTGTCTTCAACACATCAGTAACAAAGTGTTTCATTCTGTTTTATGTTATGGCATTTTACTAGAAGCCTACAAATATTAGGATCCCATGCGGAAGACTGAGGACAGAATGTTGTAGTGCCAGTTGGAAGAGGCATATGCAGTGGACTGCCATAGACTGAGGTGCCAGTATCAAATCAGTCCTGCGCTAGCACAAAGCATAATTTTGTGAACAGTTAGCTAGTTAGTTACTTAGTAGTAGCTAGTTAGAAGTAAACTTACTTACCCAGTACCATACTAATCATATAGCCCCTTTCATAAATACCACTTTAGTTGTAGCTAAAACTGCTTACTCATCCAAGCAACCAAAACCGCCAAGCAATAACAGCCTACCCAAATAACCCAAAGAAAACAATTGAAACTACAAAACAATGACAAACACACTTCAATTACTAGCAGCCCCACGATCCCGCGTAATCCCGCCTTAAACCCGCCCGACTCGAGATCTTCTAATACTTGAGATTTTTCGGCGAAGGGACAGAGACGGAGCCGGGATAGCGACGGGAACGACGACGGCAACTCCCGGAATCCCGAACATTCACTTTCAGTCGCGGCACGTGATTTCTTGGGGCCCAAAGGGTCCTATAAGGGTGCTGCTGTATTTACAATGTATTCGACTTAAATCTCTGTCAGGCTGCAATGTTAGATTTAGAGAGTGAGGATGAATGCGGGATGTGTGATTGGAATGTAGGAAGATATAGGGACTTGTGTCTGGTAGCTTGGATGGGTGGCAGAATGTTTGCAACCATTTTATTGTTTTCTTAGTCAAATATGTGAATATAAACAAACATAAAACTCCTTTTTTGGGTAGTCGTTTAGTTCTGAATAGTCCCTAAGCAACAAAACACGACAATCTACTTTTATGTACCTACATCCAGTGATAAATGCTGACATTTATATGAGTTTAGGCCTAAAAACAGATAAACTAAATCATTATTTAGGTAAATCACGTTGTCGATGCCGATCTTGAACTACACGTACATCTCTTTAAATCTACAATATCTAACCTGTTAATATAAATTAAATAAAATAGCTTTCCGGGTTTGTCTGTGTGACCGCGTTGGTCTTCTAAACATATTGATGAATGATGAGTGAGGATAATTTGATTGAAATTCTCTGAATGATGTCACCACTACTCGCAGAATTTAATTTCGGAAGGTAACATTCATGTTCAAGTCAGATATACTAAAAAAAAAACTTCGTGTTTTGTAAAGTCATACAAATCGTGCGACGCTAGGGCGGTTCGCTAGTCCACTAGCTAATACAGCCCACCCCAGAATTTGTCTCAAAATTGGATGTGTAAAATAATTGTAAAAGCTAGTAAAAGTATGATAAATCCGTGGAACGATTTGTGAGCGTAATATATCAGTAGGAATGCGACACATTCCCGCGTCGATCGATCCAGAGATTAGCTCTGTGCCGGCAAAATGTTGCTAACCTCTCGTGCTTTTTTGAAATGGCATAGATAAGGATTATATCTTTTAAGTCTTGGATATCATTAGATAGGAAGCGATTGTATTTGTCAGAAACTTCAACAAAAGTATCTACAAGGCAGATGTGAATGGCAACGCCGGGACCCATTTGAAGGACATACACTGACCTCATCGGTGAGGTTCTTCAAAAGGTCAGGTGCGTTGTACTCGCAACCGGCGCCGCGTGAGTGACCAGATGTATTCAATGAACGTGAACGAGGTGAGGAGTATGTAAGGATCGCAGCAGGTGGCATTCCTCAGAAGAAAAAGGCGTGAGTCAATCTACTGCATTTAGTAGGAATTCCCACTACTACCGTTCTTTTGGTTATATCCCAATAACATCAGGATTTAAAAGTCTTTGATAATAGCAATATTGTGGTTTGAGAAATGTTTAGTTGTTCCTAGCGGCTGAATTAAGTTTTCGTGACAAGGATCGGTAAAAGACTTAATTGTGTGAACATTACTAATAATGGGCCTGCTATTAAAACAATAGCTTTCTGTCATAATTATGAAGTTACCACTGCTGGGACACAGGCCTTCTCTGTCGGAAAGTGCCTAGTGTGGGTTAATACTATAAAGGTGTAGGTACTAAAATAATCGCTTTCTGTTTTCCATATTATTAGGTCTTTCCATCACCTCTCGCAGTCGACACAGTCCTAAAGCAAAGATGGCCAAATGCTATTTACGTGGTCGTCAGTTTAGACGGCTATTTCCGATGATGGCTGACACCGAGACAAGCATACACACAACTCTGATGGAAAACGCTGTTGACACTGTCGCACATTAGCGGGTGATTCACACTTTCTGTTTGTGTTGTCACAATATAATGTGTGTGCTTAGACACGGAGATTGACCGAATTCTTCCTTATTGCCTTTGATGTAGAACTTACGCCCGGTTACACTAATACGAAGCGACACCCAAATGTCATAGTTCTGTTGGAAATTCAACTCTCGGCGTTGAGTTAAGCACTGAAAATCCAACAGAAAATTTTAATTTAAGTATCGTTATGTGTAAATAACAATGCCAGTTTTCACTAAAACTGGCATTGTTATTTCTACTTTAAAATGTTGCATTAATTTTATGTTGATTTTTATTTATGTCGTAACAAATGGTCCGTCTTTTCGGCATTTTTGTTGTCTTTATTTTCGGGCCCATGTGTGTCTCAGCCTCATCGCCGATTAACGGCACGTTAGATTATGTAAGCAACTTTCGATTACTAAACTTGTTTTGACATGGAACGTGTTTGTGATAGGTAACAGGCCTTGAACTATTACTATGGGTTCACTTTACTTCCATAATAATGAATAACTTAACAACATGATTAAACTTAGGCTATTTGATAAAGAAGGCTTATTAGTAGAGTTGCGAAAATGCATAATATTAGGATTAGATGTAACCTACATTAGCAAAATATATCTAAGTGGAAAACTATTCCGATTCCTAATATACACAACAATACACTCAAAACCTTATGTACGGCATCGGATGTTTCTCTTCCACAGAAAAAATCACGTAGACAAAAATGAGTAATGCGAATTAAACTGCTCCCAAGTCGGCAATTTTTCATTTTAATCTGTAGCGTACGAACAATATACAAAAGAGATTATTCTTCTCAAATAAAATGTATAACCCGGGGCGTATGACTGCCGTAATTAAATTATTATATTAGTCGCAGACAAGCGACAATGGTAGTCAGTCAAGGCCTCTGGAATTCACAGGGTCTTGGAACGTGGAGGATTTTTTAAACGTTCATATTTTTGTTATTATTTACGAGACCAAGGCCTGAACAGCTGTGCTCGGAGAAATGGACTCATAAATCCAGTGAAAGAAATTATGTTTTTGATTTAAATTTATTCTTTTCATTTTTCATCAGGACAATACTTTGCTGATGTTCATAATGTAAATTGTTTGGTATTTTTTATGTCTCACATTCTGCATCTAGGAATGTGTAGTTTTAATTAAAAAATGGCACATTAACATCCAAAATGTGAATTGCAGAAAAATCAACCACCATCTCAATCATCAATATTACACACAAGCTAATATCTGTTGAGGTAGAAATAACGATAAAATTGCTTATAATCGCTCTATTACCATTATTAATTTAAATTCATAAAATTACTAAGAATAATTATTAAGAGAAGCTCGTGGCTAAATAATAATCCAATGGATCGAGCTTCCAGGTTGGCAGCGCTTGACTAGGTTGGTCTGTGGATGGAGTCAGTGGCCCGAAAGTATCGGGGTAACACCCAGTAATAACTGGGTTGTGGAGGTCAGATAGGCAGTCACATGCAGTCGCTAGTTTATCCGGTTAGACTGGGAGCTGACCCTAACATACCTAGTTGGAAAAAGGCAGGCAGATGATGAAATTTTAAAAATAAAGTACTGGAGAATCGGATGAAAGTAACGCGCTTTGCGAAATACGTTGTTTTTACCAAATAGGTAAAAACAACGTATTTCTTGCGCGACTTTCTATAATATTTACTTCTGCCTGTCCCCCGGGAAGCAACGCTTTAAGATATGTCGTGTACCGTCTACTTGCTATTCGCACAATAAAAATGATAATATATCTCGATATGTTTTTGTAAGTTGACAGAGTTTCCCCAAGTGTAGGATTTTTGCGAAAAGAGAACATGTTAGTACATTATTCTTAGAAAATTATATCTGACGAAACTCTGAAGTAGGGTGTAAAAATATTTTTCTACCTACGCAGTTTTTTTTTTACTCAGAAATGTTACGTACAATTAATATTTATGGTGAGCTTTACATCAATTTGTGAATTTTATTATTCAAAACGCCAATAGCTAAATGATTATAAAGGTCTTAATGCCGAAACCAATGACGAAACAATTTCTTAATTTCAGCTCGACACAGGATGTATTCTTCGTACAAACGTCTCTATCAGTTCTTATCTGTCACTGCCTTTCTAGCCATATTCATCTGGCACTTGGTCTATGCATAGTTACATGCGTTATCCCCTACTCTTACAAAACCTTCCATACCAGATCAAGATTTGATGGGGTGAATAATCACCAACCAGCAACAGAAAGCTTCATCATCATCATCTACAGCCCGAATCAACCCACTGCTGTGTACAGTCCTCTCTTTGTTTGTGTCAATCTCCGCGGTCCTGTTTACGCCTCATCCACGATGGCAAGAATGTCGTCTACCCAACAACAAGTTCAAATATACCTAAATCAAATTAACACCCATCTTTAAAATTAAAGTCGTTTTCAGAGCACGTCGAAAACTTTTTGGGGACGTTCACGTTTCAACTACTATGTCTCATGTAAGCCTGGATTTACAAAGTAATGACGGTCGCCGGTTCCCAGGGAACTCAACTGACTTACAAACCGCACTCAATTGCACTGCGGACTTACTGTAAGTCCAATTTAGAAGCCGATCGGATCCGACGAACGATTCCTACTTGCCGAACTATTGCTGGGTAAAAAGTATGTTTAAGTTGATTTGGGGATAAGGCCTATTTACAGCTTTCAAGTATGCGGGTTGTGAATGGATGGTGATGACTATTAATTTTGTATTTTTTTTTCAAAACCTTAAATTACCCAGCAACGGTGCTCCATTGCTAGGTACTTTGAGGTTTTATAATATGATTATAATGTAAGAGACCTAGAGGATTCGGGACGAATATTTTTATACAGACATATTATATCTGGAAGAGGCTTTCGCCCAGCAGTGGTACTGACTAATCAGAAATCGAATATCCAATTAAATGCATTTTTCGGTGTAATCAAAGTGTGTGTTTGGGTCAAATCGTTTTTTATGGTATGTAAAGAGATACAGGAAATTGTAAATAGGAGTTAAAATAATAAAGAAACAGAGAGTGGCCTCTCAGTGGTTTAATTCAAAAGGAAACAACCGCCTTAAACGCCCTCCTAGTTACGCTCTTAGAATAAAATTGTCATCGCTACCCATCGCTTCCATTCCGCTTTCTACAGCCGACCCTATGCATTTTCCACGGCCTGTACCTACAGTATCAGGCATGCGTCGGACAGGCGACAAGGCGACACAGGCGCGGCGTGGGGGCGACAAGCAAACACGTCACAACACGTCGCGCGGACAAACACCGACGTGACGTGATGCCCATAAATGGCGGCTACATTTGACACAGGCTAAGTTTGAGCAGTGTGTACCTAGGCTACACTTTTACTTGGGCTTTATTTTTTGTATTGATAGAATTATTATTCTTAAGTGGTCTTGAAATAAGATCGCATTACACCACAACTATTTCAAAATTAATATAAATAAACCGTTGGATGATTTTGGAACTCATAACATCTCTATCTTGGAATCGAAAGTACTTATGTGCTGATTAATTCGTGTATCACGCTTATTTTTATGCCTAGATACTACTAAAATCAAATCTAGAATAATCACTGGTGAAATAGGTACTATTTTCATAGGCCAATCTATCGCGGTGTCAAAGCAGCTAAAAAAACAAGTGACTATCTAAATCCTTTACATACAAAACATATGGCCAGTATCACAATCCATTGTCAAACGCTGACCAAATTATTTCCAGCGAGATTGCTGCGTGGATGTGCAATCTTCAGGATTAGCCGGTCGCTGGCGAGTTATGGACGTTAAACAACGTAATGTATTGGCTAGTTACTATTTATTGCCTTTATCCTATTGCCGGAGCGTTGCGCGCAATGTATATGGGACTTTCCAAGATTTGTTTCGCTGGCAAGCATTGTAACTGTTGCTTGCGAGAATCTAAGTCTTTTATTTTTTATTTAGATCTATGTATGCTTATTTGTAGAATGGCTTTAAACTAAACTTATACTGTCACTTACGGGATATCTTCCGTGATAGTTCATTATATCGGGAGCTCAAAATAATGAACAATCACGGAAGATATCCCGTAAGTGACAGTATAAGTTTGGTTGTAAACCGTGAAAGCTTAAAACAGGGCTTTAAACTAGTTTGACAATCATTGCTGATGTATACTCATTGTAGAACCTAAAATAATATAAATCATCATTTTCACTGAACATTTATTCAAGTTTTAGAGAATTTAATACAATTGAAGATAGATAATCCAAGTGCTATAAGATTACTGTCCTGAGTAAACAGTGAGTCTGGATATCGATTCCATCCAACTTCAGTCTGATCGCAAACAAGAGCTGAGATGTTTACTCTGTCGAGTTAGTTGTAACATTCCAGGAATTCGAGATAATGATGCTATTAAAATATGATCTGAAGTAAATGTATAAATTTTAAGACTCTATCTGCAAGAACTGCGTAAACACTGCACAGTATTTCAAAGCAACCTAATGCCGGTCTAATATCAGAATTGGGGTGACACCAGAATAAAAGGTCTGGACAAATTGAATCCGAACTCAAGGTTATATAAAGAGCAAACAGTGTTCCCGAACTAGCAAAATTATCCGTGTTTACCTGTTCCCACACCTTTGATCCGCTATCAAGCGTTTATGAACACACCCTATAATACATGGGCAGTTTATTATTTTATAAATTCGCTTGCACAAAGGTCCGAGTCGAACCCAATTTACGCCTCGAGGAACATAAAGGGGGCCGGAGAACCAACTTTGGTGTGCTCCTCCGGAAATGTTGCTTTATCACTTATATTTGGGATACAAGGTTGAGTTTTGTTCGGTTTTGGATGCGTAGAATTGCATAGACAGTGTTGTATTAGTGCGACGTCCTGTGGACGACAAGATCACGCCTCGACTTCGTTAACTTCTATTTATTGATTTCGCTCCAAGATGTTTATAGTTCGCTTCTGGTAAAAGATTTGTGGCTCGAATATCCACTGTTACACTATTTCTGTAAGTGGGTGACGACGGAAGAACGAAACAATAAATATGGGAGGTACCTATTTACTTGAACATTTCCTTTGGCGATTAAAATAGATTTTACGTTCGGTTTCAGGATTTATGTAAACACAAATGAATGTAATACTTCTATGAGAGACGACAAACACTATTACCTCGGCTTACTCCGCCTGTCAAAACATTCTAGTTATGAATACATAGTCTGTGTTTATGTCAGAACATTACTTTAATTTGGAAGTCTAAAGTCAAATGTAAGTTGCTGTATATTAAAAACCGCTAGAAACATTGTGATGTACTTTAATTTGCATAAAATGAACGTTATTCTCGGATTTATTTTCCTCGATGGGCGAATTTATAAATAGTGGCTAGCTGCTTGGAATACTAATAAAATAAATCAGCAATTTCAAAGGTCATCGTATCGATATTTTTTGATGAACTCGTGCGATATTTGTATGTTACACAAGTCTATACAAATTTAATGACGTGTTTTGATACAAAATCGTGTTAATGATGGATCACTGAAATAATAATTGAAATGTGAGTCCTTGAATACAAATCCGAGTCAAAACACAATCGGTTCCACACACAACGGTACCAAATAAAGCAAATCGTTCATTTCTCAAAGTGCCCTCCCAAGCTCTTTGTGCGGCGCGATGTAGACATTAATCGTTGCTTCCAAAAGCACTACAATACAATAAAAGCGCTAAACACCGCCACAATCAGCTCCACTAAATATTTCACTACAAAAAGCGTGCGCTGTCTCGCTCTAACATTTCGGTGATTGGAATGAGACATTACAGGGATAAATGGTTTCCTTTGATGTCGACGCAGCGACGCCGACGTACGGCCGCTACATATCACTCAGAATTCTTACGTTTACTGTCAGACTGTATACAGTCTCAAAAATAATCACAAAGAAAATTTACCACACTGTAGTAATTCCGACGCATTTAAAGGATGTTTTTATATTGTCGCGCGAAATACATGGCTGGCAATGTTCATTTGTTTTTCTTTTTCTTAGTGTATGAGGAGTAGGTACAGTGAAGAGCACCAATATGTGTATATACACTTGGCAACTTTTAAAATTAATTTTCTCCTTCTGTATTGACTGCAATTTCCTGTTGATACGAATACGACCGTAGTATTTTGTTAAAATAAAATAGGTCTCATCTCAAAGTTCGTATCGCCAGTCTACGAGAAAATCGCTTTTTAATTTAGTTAAGCGTTTACATATTGGTGCTCATGACTGTACCACAGTTGTCCGCTAATATTGTCTTTGTTCCGTTCGGATCGATCCGACGATAAGTCTATCGCTGATCGCTAAATAAATTATTGGCTTTGTATGGCCGTCTTTATTTGTTTTGTCTATGTCGCTGTCGGTCCCTTCTGATTCGTCACCATTTTGTTTTATAAACATAAACAATGGCTGGAAATATTTCGTCAGTTTCTTTAGCCAAATAAAGAGAAAATAAAATGAGTTTGTTTTAGTTGTTTGCAATGACTGGGTCATTTCATATTGCGGTTAGATATTTGTTTGGACATTGGTAAAAGGTTAGGCAGTGATGATTGGTCATTCGGGCAACTAACTTGAACTTACGCATTTTGGAGTTTGTTTACAAATTTGTAGTTCAAAATAATATCTTGTAATATTTATTTATTACATAAGTACCTATTTATTTTTTGCTCAAATGTTCAAATGAGTCGAAACACATAGGTGTGTATAAAACGTAGATACCTACTTGTATTGTATCACTAGATCGTGTTTATTCTAAGAAACTCTAACAAGGATACTACGGTGAAGTACCAATTCCAGTGTTCAAATCAAATCGATTTAGGTACTTGGCAAGCAAGGATAACAAATAGACATACATAGATGTTTTCAAAATAATAAAATAGTTTTCTGCACATCGGCCACACCAACTATTTCTAGCTTACAACCAATGTAAGTGTACTACAGAGATCTATTAAACATTTTATTCCAAAATAATCATTGATTTATACATCCACTTTCACTTGCGTTAATAAATCAAATATCAACGTCACCTGCTTAATTTATCGACACACAAAAAGATGATTTGTCACCAAGTCCAAATCAACTGACTCAAAAGAAATAAAACTCAAAAAACATTATACATGCAATTACTTAAAACAATCAATACCAAAGAATTGGATGAAAACAAGCTATCGATGCTAGGAAAGTTCACGCCAGCTAGTGCGGGGGGGGGGGGAAGAAAGATTAATGATGTTTCATCCCTCTTTACACCCCTTGCATCAATCACTTAGCCCTTTGATGTATTATTTACTCTCAAAGTTATTTTTGTGTCTCTTCTGTTTTTGAAGGGGCACAAATATTTTTCAACGCCATCTGTCTATTATAGATGACGTGTTTTGATAGTAAGAGGGGTGTGAGGGGGTGAAGTGGGAATAGTTTTGGTAAATGTTATGATGATGGCATGGGGTGCTTTGGCCCTGATTTGGGGGCGAAAGGAAAACAAATGGTCAGCTGTTTGTTGGAGACTGCCGACTTAGTTTCATATGTAGCGAAGGATTAGTGTTATTATGGAGATGAATTGGGTATTAACTGCTCACTGACCAATATAAATAGATTAAATAATTTAAAAAAATGAGCTTTAGTTTACTATAGAAGGAAACCGGCCAAGTGCTAGTTGAACTCGCGCATGTAGGATTCCGTACCATTGTAGGGTAGTATTATTTGTTGTTGTAGCGGCAACAGAAATACACATTCTGTGAAAATTTCAACTGTCCACCTATTACGGATCATGAGATACAGCCCGCTGGCAGACATACGGACGGACGGGAGCGGAGGCTTAGTAATACGGTCTCGTTGGTTACGCTTCGGGTACGGAACCCTAATAATGACTCGAATTCTGATTACCAAGAATTCCAAGAAAACACAACAAAATTGATGAACAATTAATACCTATCTAAGGCTAGTGACAGACTATGATGGAGAACATTTTAATAATGAAGGAACACTGTCTTGTTTATCAATATATCTTCTCCCCAGAGGGGTCTATTACCTTATCATATTGAATATGTCTAGTTACTTCATAAAACCTTGAACGTTGCCACCAAACACGTGATTGTTGTCCGTGACCCTAATCCCAAAGTGATCGCCTCTGATGATACTTTATAGGCACACTCGTAAATAACCATCAATACATATTTATTGCAAATTATAACAGCATTGAATAATAATTAAATTTTGATGACTTGGACTGAAACCATAACTTATTGGCAACAAAAAAACAAATTGTTTTTTTTTTATTTCATGCATCATTGAGTATTTAGGAACAGCCTTGAGAAAATGTGCTAATAGGTTTTATTAATATGGTATTACAACAAAATCAAGTAGGTACGGGTCTAACAAAAACAGATGATTTGTTATTTATACGAACAGGATATAATGTCAAAGGACCTGTTCTTGTATTATAATACTAGTTTGAACGATCATTGAAAAGGAAGTTTTTGTACTCGGAAAATAAATCTGTTCTCACCGATTAAGAAGAATCCATACCGCACACAAAAAGATCAAGGGCGGAGATAAATTGAAACCGCAAAGTTAAACATGTTTGACACTTGAAATAGTTACATTGAATTTATTCGAAGAACTAACATGACGTAATAGTACCCATTCCTTTGAAGTACTTATGAATATAATAATGTTATCACTGAACTGTCGAGATTGAACGGCAAACAAGTTGAAGGTGTACTGGGTGACAAGTGGTCTCCGCAACCGACATGTTATGCAACTAGCCCGCGACCTTCGACCGCATGGAATTATTAAAATAACTTCCCTCTTTGAATCGGATTTTATAACAATTTCAAGGGTTTTAATTTTTTTGAAATCGGAAATATTTTTTCTAAAATAACAGTAGTCTAAGTTACTCCTTATAACATCAGCTATCTGCCAGTAAAAGTCCTGTTAAAATCAGACCAACCGTTTTGGAGAACAGCCGGAACAAACAGGCAGCCAGACACAGAGAAAAACAGACAAAAAAACAAAGATTATTGTTATAAGTACCGTATAATTATACTTTCATAATGGTAGTAAAAAGCTGTTATTTTGAAATTACAAACAGACACTTCAATTTTGTTTATTTGTATGTGTATATGACATGTATATAAGATATTTGAGCCATGATGATCTTCATCTTAGAAACAAAGCAGAAATTTTTCATGTGCTTGGAATTAGTCAACATTATTGATTTTCAAACCAACCCACGTAGGCTACGGCCCGCTCCCTCTGTCAGAGAGGAGTCTGGTGTCCCAACAGTGGGAACAGTAGAGGCTGGTCAAGTTTATGCCATACTGTTCCAATTGAAACACTGCTGCGCAAGTAGCGTTGCTGATTTCAATCGGCAGCAGATTTTAGTTCTCTATACCGTTACGCTTGTTATCCCTGAAGGATTTGGCAGAGGTGTACCTAATCGCAAACCCTCATTTCACCTGTTATATTTAAGTCTCATGTAACAGGGGGAGAGCCTATTGCCATAACCGGCACAAATCCAGACTCCGTGGCTGCTGCTGAAAAATTACTAATGGAAAAGCCCAATAACGCTTTGCCCGACCCGGGCATCGAACCAGGACCTCATGCTCAGCAATCGCGCTTGCGACCACTAACGAGGAAGATTTTAGTTCTAATGGTAGTAATTTAAAAAGAAATTACCAGCTCGCTTTTAAATCGGTGGAAACAAAATGTTATATTTATTCTTCACTTGGTACTATTCGTACTTGATACTATATAAGATAATATTAACATATTCTTTGGATGTAATCCGAAGTTTCATTATATATTATTCCACATTCCTATCCCGCGCGACCTTTTTTGTTATTCTAACATTTCGCAAAATCTTCGGAAAGGTCACTCCTAAGAGATTATAGTCGTTAAGTATTGATTTACATAAAATAATAGTAAGTAGGAGGTAAATCACATTTAGGTATAGGTATTATTTAAATATCATCAAAAGGCCAGAATATTGAAATGGATGGCTTTAAATGGTAAAATAATGAATTTTATAAATGCTTTGAATCTAACATTTTGTTTTGTTTTTTCTTTAATATTTTGACATATATAATAAATGCTAAACGATTTCAAAGTAAAATCTAGGATAATAGTTAAAGACTAATAAAACAGGCTATAAATACACAAAACAAATTATTTTGAGTCAGGAATTGTTTCGTATTGCTTTGTTTATTGATTCTGTAGTAACAATCATGAGAATGACAACACACAAATTGTACTTCAATGACCCGCGAGATCGCGCTAACAGTACAAAAAGTTTTAGTTAGGTACACTATCTAATCAAATAGCCCACTATTTGAAATATTTAAATGTTAGTAACGTCATAAATCAACCCTAAAACACTCTTTATATATCCAAAAGCACTTCATTTGTTTTATAAAAGTATTGTAAATTACAACAAATATCTGCCATAATATGAACGTGACACTTGTCAACCAGCTGATTATTATAATGACACAGGAGTTATTAGCTTAGACATTAAAATTACTTCGGATTAGTTTTTCTGTAACTAGGAAATATCAAAGGATTCTAAAACTATCAGTCGTTTTGTATCATTGTACTTTACACCGATCCCATGGGCATATACCCCTTTTCTCTGATGTACTCGGCGTTAAATGGTTGGCAACAGTGGCTGTTCATTAAATCCTGCGTGGGTAGAGAAAAAGCAAAAAGATAAAGTAAAACTCATCACAACATACTCGAAATAAAGAGCGTCTCAGCAACTACTAATACAAATCGATTAAGGTCAATAGGACATTACGATATACATCACATCACTGATGTACACAGTACAAGGCAATGAACTCTGTCTAAATCGATTTACTAAAAATAAATGTGAGTTTAAAGCGTATAGTGTAATTGAGATGTGGCCAGTCGATTGAGTACGTGTCGCAATGATAATTTGTAGAGATGAGCCTCGAAAGGTCAAGTGTGTAGTACTCGCTAGAGGCGGTACCTACTTGTTCCTGGTTCAAATTGAAACTGTTGCAAATGAGATTTGCTCTTTGGGAAGTCCATGTTTCTTTTTTGTTTTGTCTATGACGTCATTTTTAGTGAGTGGCACCAATAAGATCACGTAAGAGTTCTTTGTAATTTGAATTGTTGGTCACGTGATTTAGGTCAGTCTTATTATAGGTGTAATAAATCGGTTTCGTTTTTCTTTAGTACCATGAGCAGTTTTTATGCAATTATATTACTATAAAGAAGAAACGATACGTTCGTATTGAGCGGCGTTCAAATATCGTTACGTTGTTACGACTGCGATAGATAATACGGAACGTATGATACAGACAGAGATAGCTATTGCATTTGAAGTACTGAAATTACGACACTTGTCTGAATTTGTCTGCAACAATTTGCGCACGCTAGTGCGATATCTACCTCTTTTATTTAAAAAAATATCATTGCTTTTATGTGTTAATTGATAATCATATTATTATGCTTTATGTTTGTATGTAAATGTTATACCATAGACTACCTGCAGTTTTGTTTCTCCTTCTCCCTTTTGTCAGTTCAAAGGTTTTCAAAGATATTATAGCTTTGAGCGATTAGATCACCTATTGTTTCACCTTATGTAAAATTTCTATATTTATTATAGTAGAAAGCATTCTGTCCATGTATAAATTATTATAATTTGTCAAGGTCTTTCTAAATTCTGATTGTAACTCATACTGTACCCATGTTTTCCATGTTAATGTTAAATAAAAGATGCCATGGGTTCCACAATAGCGTGCTATTTGTAACCAGCCCTGTGACGTCACGAACATCTGTCATGCAGTTTGGACATGTCCTAAGATTAGGGCTGTCAAAAACAGAAACAGGACAGGAACAAGAGAAAATTATTTATTCGCGAAAGTCATTTTTTTTAGTCTTTACGCACATTCACGAGAAACAGAGAAGAGTATGGAAAAAGAAGACAGAATGAAAAATATATAAATTAGGAAAGGTGCAGAAGTATGAAGTTAACAATGCACATTTCGCGGCGATTTCTATTTTGTTGTGATTTTCTATCAGGTATTCTCAGTAGGAAATCGAATTCTGAATTTCTGTCCGGTTGAGGCCAATAGGCTCACCCTTATTAAATAGGACTGAAACATAACTTGCAAACTATAAACGTACTATCACACACTCTATATGATACACTCTACCTATCCTTCGAGGCTTACAAGCGTGATGTTAATTTATGTTTGGTCATTCATATATTGTGGTACTTGCACTTACAAAACTGTATAAACTGGTATTTGAAGATGTTCCGGATGTAATTAACTTGTCTTGTTTGACAGTTCATTTTATGATCTGTGATTAATAAGTTTCTATAATAAAATGTGAAAGTCTAATGGTATCAGTTGTTAACAATAAATGCTATGAGTGACGACAATTCTTTGACAGGCAGCCCTAGGTGGGGCCTTGTGAGGCTATTTAGAAATGATTTAATAAGAACTTGTAATTTAAATAAGCGTTTAGTGGGTGAGTGATTGTGTGGCCGTAAGCGAATTCTTTTGGTCATTTTTTTGAAGTTTATATGTTTTCATGTCACTGAGCTAAATGCCAAGTTTTTTTTTTGTTTTATTGTTTACAAGAATGATTTTGTTGGTGCGATTTATTGTAATAAAAAACTAAGCTCAATCTAGCCGTGGGCTATGTCAATAGATTAAGAATTATGTTTTAAGGAAAAGAACAAAATCTACGATAGCCGATATATTACAACAAGCAGTAAAAATTACAATAATTGTAACTATTGGTCATCGCCGGTCACTGCGAACTTTATTTTTAGTAGTAAACACTTACTAGCTAAGCTAAAGTATTTTGGCCTGCTATATACGTGGATAGGCCTCTAACAAAATATCAAATACCAAGAACGCCGACCCCATAAAAAGTATCCAATCAAAAAAGTTCACACCTTGCCTATAAAGTATTACAAGCACTCTATGAAAGAGTGAAATATGCGGCTCACAAAGGCCGGTTCACACTGCATGCAATTTGTATCGCTTCGGGAACCTTTCACGTTAGGTGGCGACGAAAATTCGTGTCGCACTCACCTTTGAACACTTACCTTTACGAATAGTGGTGATCGTGATAGGTAGGTTCAACATCAATTGGCTGGTAGCTTTGGTAGGTGGTATTTCGTTTTAGATACTTTGAGGATGTAAAATCGAACATGCATGAATGCTCGGGAACTCTAAACAAATAGTAATCACGGTAAATATCCCATTTTTATAGTTATTGATAGGTATGAATAGTAGTATAAAATAATATGTTAACCACTTAAGAACACGTTTTTTATACCAGAAGGGTTATGCAGAAGTGTACCTATTATATAGTATGGTAAAGTCACATTTCAGTAGATATGACTAAGTCCCATGTAATAGAGGGTAACCCTTTTGCCATCAATTAAGCACAAATCCAGATTCCAGATTACTACAAAAAAAAAACCCAATAACCCCCTGCTAAACTTCGGAATCGTGCAAAAGACCTCATGGTCCTAGGTCAACGTGGCGGGCTGTTAACTATTTTGGTATCCATTCCATACTAATAACTATTTGACTGCTTAAGTAGATAGTACGTACCTACTACGACCTGTGTGGCCTTTTACTAATGACTTCTTAATTATGTGTGTCATTGTCACCCTGCTTCCTCGACATGACATTCAATTAGAGTTACAATAGGAAAGTATTTAGACTCATGGTCACTCGGTAACAATTCAATTCGCCGAATCAGACACAGGGCTACTACCATTGTAGATATTTTGTTCGGCCAGCAATGATAATTTTAATCAATAAAAATATTATTGTTGCGCCATGCACGAACACATGTTATTATATTAAAAAGGATAATTGGTGCAACATTCGAAAATAATTTCCTTTCGAAACTATAGTTTTAATGATCGCTTATTATTATTTTATTAAATGAATATGAATATCAGTAATACCTGACCTATCATCTCGATAGAGTTATTAAATCCCAGATCGTATCAATATCAATCACTCATTCGGTTCAGTAAAAGCAATAAATCTATTATAGAGGCAATAATTGTAGTACTAATTACTATTATCACCACGTTTGCAATTAAATTACTTTCATCGAAGCTTTAAGTTTATTACGCCTACATAAAATTGGTAGCAGTAACTACTTAAATATTTTTTTTTAATATTTGATGGTGGTTCACAATAGATAGGTACGCCAATGATTCATATATTCGATAGGCATGAATACATTAATATAATACTTGATTACATAATGTCTTAGCGAAAATCGTATCGCTTAATATTAAGATAGTTGGTACTATCTTCACTCACTACTATCTCAGCTCACCCGCTAGATGGCGCTACATTACCTTCAAATCTAAGAAACTGGATATTAACAAATAATTAAATGATCTGTGTTGGTCTACTTTTTGAAAGAAGAAGGTAAGACACATATGGAGGTAACTTAATTACGAATAAAACCTATGCGATTCTATTTCTAGCACGTTTTTTCTACAATCCATATCACCAGCTTCTTTACGCCTAGCGTCTTGCGATTCACGCACGGTTTTCACACAAATACCGACTACCGCTTTAAGTCTCGGATCTTGGACCCACTGGCCTGTTTGGCATTTTTATACTCAGAAAGAAAATCTCCCGTTGCCTTGGCTCTTCTGGAAACAAGCTGGAAATCTTTAAACAAAGTCTGTACTCGGTTGGCCGAAGGAGGTAAAGCCTGCTCAGGTGGCGAGTATGAGTGTGGTATTTTTCCACAAACGATGGGACTCTTGATGTCGTGACCTGCGTGTTGTTTGCTGTGTTGTCCATCAGTTGCTGCAACGTGCAGAGGCACATTGCAGCAACTGATGGACGCCACTGAAGAAGCTCATTCCTAGCCGAATTCTGGACCGACTCAATTAAGATGGGCCATCGACACGCATACAAGAAGGAATGTGACTCTAGAAAGTTATGAGTTCACTACAGTCAAATTTTGAATGGATTTTAAATATACCATAGAAGTTGCCTACCGAGATCAAAAAGCATTCCTCTCCAAAAGGTAATTATTGAATTTATGAATAACAATTTTCATATTCTGAGAACTTCCGATATGTTACACAACATTCAATAAAATTGGATTTCTGTCGTATTTCGGGATTTACCAATTTTATTTCGAGAGCGGTCGGATTTGCTAGAATCAAACCAGACACATTTAAAGCGGAAATTGTTTTTCATACGTTTGCGGTTAAATAGTTTTTCAAGTTGACAGAGATTAAATATGTACTTCGCTAAAGGGGTTATAGAAGAAGAGGATTTCAATGAAATATCAGCATACCGTGCTAACTGCCGCTGAACATTGAGTCTATGTTTTCTTTTATTAAGAATGAAACTCAGAATGTCGCGTTGTGAAACTGAAAAGGAGTTGAGCAGAACACATTGCATCATGACAGATTAGGTAACCGAGTGGAGTCCAAGAACTGGAAGAGAAATATTAGTCGTCCAGCGCGCAGTAGCGAAATTGGTATAGTAATTTAAAGGAATGTGAAGATTGGTACAACCATAGGAGAGGCCATTACCTAGCATCGGGCGAAGTTTAGTTGTGAATGATGTCGATAATGCTTTTTTTTTCTTTTTTTATCGTGGTAAAATCATCAAATGAGTCCTCCCACCCAGGGCAGAGCGGGAGGAACTGTCAGACTTGTACTGACTAAAATCCACGGTATCCTTCAATAGCCCTTTATGTTCCAGGGTCACGGTAATTCTATAAGTCCCGCGACCCCGGCAGGCTTTGGCCCTGTAGAGGCCCCGTCATTATGCTGACACTCTTTGAGGCTCGCGTGGAACACAACGCGCCGTCGACCCGGGCATGGTCCATGGTCGGACAGCGAGTCGCCAATTACTTGCCGCCCGCATGCCCGCGCCTACGGTGGCCGGAGATCGTCTGCCACTGCGGCTGGAGTTGAGGGAGGACGCTGTCCTCTCCCTCAAGCGGCCCGCCTCCTCCTTCGCGAGCATGACTGCTTCGCAGAAGGAGGCGACCGCTTCCCACTCCGTCTCGCCCCGCAGCATGGCCTCGACCAATGCCGGGCGCGAGAGGTCTCCGCCTATCGCCGCCGTGAGGACACGGCGGTGTTCTGCCCAAGCGGGGCAGTCCTGCACTGTATGCTCCACCGTGTCCTCCGGGCGGTCCTCGCAGTGGTGACACCCAGGCGTTTCCTCCTTCCCCATCAGACACAGGTACCTCCCGAAACTTCCGTGTCCGGTGAGGACCTGCGTCACGCGGTAGGTCAGGACGCCGTGACGCCTATCCAGCCACTCCTCAAAGAGGGGTCTTACCGCCGCGATTGCGGCGTGCCCGGACCTCGGTTGCGACAGTCGTTCCCTCCATACTGCCCTGAGATCGCGCCGGAGCTCTTCCCGCCGCGCCTCGACTTGTCGAGGCAGCAGGGATTCGCCCCGGCGCTGCGCCTCCACGCGCCACTCATAGACGCGCTGAAGGGCAGTCGCCTCCAGATCCCAGGGCATATCGATAATGCTTCAGATATTTTGAATATTGTTTAGATGATAGTTCAAAAACTTTATTTACATTTTATCAAAGTAATTATCTCGGACTGTAATATGAACAGACAAATCTATCTCCAAATAAAATACAAGCGCAAAAACTTCTGCCAAAATAACAACGACCCAATATTAGCTCCCACTTCATTAGCAGCCTGTACCCAATATACGGTCAGCAGCAGTAGGCATCGAATAAAAAAATAAGTGTTCATTAGTAGGGTTAGCAGCGGAATAGAGTAAGTACCGTATTTGCTTCGCTCCGTGTACGTACACACTACGTACTCTTCACGCGGCAGTACAATTTCTTGGCCTGGATAAAAGGCACGCGCATTGGGTTTTCCGGGAGTTGGACACGGGAATTTATTTTTAGATTTTTTTTTAGATATTTGCTGTTCTTATGATAAAAATTGGTGAAATATGGAATGTCTTTTATAGATCATGTACTATTGCCATGAGCATAACATTAAGTAATTCTCAAAGGATGAAGGAGATGTGTATCTGTAGTACACCTATCTTTTGCACGTTTGTTTAAGTTCTATGTAAAAGGGGTGAGCTTATTGCCACCAACCGGGCATATAAATATCCCCATGCTCCGGGCTGCTTCTAAAAACTCCTCATGAAAAACCCTAATGACACTTTGCCGTCGTGGGAGTCGAATCCAAGATCTCATTCTAAACAGAAACACGGTGTTTATGTTTAGAATGAGATTTTTTCATATTTCACAGATGATAATTACGTTCTAGTAGTAGTAGTTATAATTGAACTTTCCAGAACACAGTTCATTTATAATATTATAGGTAATCTGAGTCGTTCATTTTGCCAGTTCAATGACGTGTTTTTATTAACTTTAATAACTGAAGCGTTTTTAAATGTTTAAATTGAGAGAAATTGATAAATTATGTTGGACATTTAATAAAAATATAGTTATTAATTCGAATATCCAACAAAAGATACACAGATCTTCTTTCTTTATCGTGTGGTTAGTGCCTAATCTGGTGTCAGAGTTTTATGCCACCCATGGGCCTCTGACTTGGGTTTACATGCCGTCGAGAAATATCTCTCTGGCATGCTGGTTTCCTCACGGTGTTTTCCTTCACCGAAGCAAGTGATAATTATACAATACGCACATGTTTCCGAATCAGAGGTGCGTGTCTTGGGTTCGAACTCGAGACCTATGACTTGTCAATCCGACGGTCACACCACTAGACTATCACTGCTTGCTGGATATGGAGATACACAGATAAAATAAAAGAAGTCATAATGATACAAAAATGGTTATTTTACGAGTGCTCCTTCAATTATAATGTTCTATGTTACTTGGGACGGTACAACCCGGTTTATTTTCTTCCACTCTCCCCGGTCAACCACGCTATCATTTTACTCCTTTTTCTTTCATTTAATTCCCCACACAATCCATTCATCTTTTGAATCTTTGAGCGTTACCAAAACACCCTGAATACCGCTCGAAATAATAATTCTCTCCTCAAGGCAATGCATGCATAAGCGATCTCTCTCGTTCATAATTATTTATGTATGTTAAGTACAGGTAAGTATGCACACCCTCGCTTAAATATTAATCACATATACCCGTACATTACTGTACGTACTGTTCATGACTCTCGACGTACAAAACCGCTTTAAAATTCTATAATCAGCTGGTTTTTAAATGAGACTGCTAAACTAAGCATATGGCTTGACTTAGGAGTCTCTTAAGTCCTCATCATCCGCAGTCTGACCCCACCCGCTGCTGGGTATAGTCCTCTTTGCTAGTGCCAATCTCGCCGTCCCTGTGCCAGCATCATCTAGAATTTCCCCATGATGGCAACGATGTCATCTGCAAGTCTGTCCGCCGGACGACCCTCACACAACAATAGAAATTCCAGTCCTTGGACGCCACTCGGTCACAGTTTTATTCGGTCTACGCACCTTGCTAGGTGTCTTGTGGGCAACTTCACCTGAAATCTTGCCAAATCTACAATGATTTTATTTAAAACATGGTTCACGAAGTTTCTAGTCCATTTTTCTTCATTGATAGGAACATATCAATGCTTTATAACGGGCAACTAACTTCGTCTTTTTGGCTGACGGAATGCTTGACAATTTAATGAAGCCTGTTCCAAAATGCTTTGAGTTTAAAACAAAGAGCAACAACATACCGAATTCCTTTTCACACAACCACATACCGAAAAAAAACTAAAGAATAAAAAAAAACGTAATTCCCAACTCCCGGTGTATCCGGGCGGGTGCATCGAGTAATCGGTTTACTCGGACCGAGGCGCCTCGAAACGGACTGCGATAGATTTACTCGCCTCATTTTGCTCGACACGAGCCGAGGGCGACTCTATTTGAGAAAACTTATACTTGTGTAAGTTCCCTTTGCGAGTGAATTACTCTTGTTTCGTTTTTCTCCGAGAAGATGTGAATTAACGGACTGGGTTTTTTAATTAAATCTCGAATGTTGACGAAGTTCTGTTATTGTATACCAAGATACATTTGTAGGTTACTAGACTTGCAGGGATTAGTAGCTTAGCTTTCCAAAACTACAGTTGCAATGAACTTGGATCTACCTGTTAGTAATAGTTTCTAAAAACAGAGCTTTAGCTTTCTGTTGTCGCTTGCTCTAGAATTTATGTAAAATTTAATTTATTACACGGGCACACCTGCTTACATGTCACACTCACACTCCAAAATCAATAACATTTGTTTCAATTAGGCCATTAAAAGGTATTTTTGAATGTCAAATAAAGGAAATAACAGTATTGATTAAAAGTTCTGCTGAATTTCGGTGGTTTATCTATCTATACATATAAAATTCAAAGTCCTGACTGACTGACTAACTGACTGATACATCAACGGACAGCCCAAACCGCTGGTTCTAGAGACATTAAATTTGGAGAATGTGCTCTTTGTGGAGAGTAGGTATCCACTAAGAAAGGGTTTTTTGAAATTCCACCCCTAAGAGGGTGAAATGGGGTGTTGAATTTTATGAGAAACTTCTTATTCTCGGAGTCGATTGACTTGAACATGTGTCTACATATATACTTCAGTTAAAATTATGAGATACGTGTGTGTAGGTATCACAGTTTTTCCAAAATCATCCTCTAATTTAAAATTCCATGCCCTGACTGGCTGACTGATATACCAACGCACAGCCCAAACCGCGGGTCCCAGAGACATGAAAATTTGAGGGTGTATTCTTTGTGAAGAGTAAGTATCATTTTTTCGAAATTCCTACCCATTAGAGGGTGAAATGGGGTGTTGAATTTTCTGTGAAACTTTTTATTCTCGGGGTCGATTGACTTGAAAATTTGTGTACATACTCTTCAGATAAAATCCAGTAAATCCGATGTTCAATCTCAAACCAAGGTATCAATATTTCACGTATCTAATTTAATTGATATGACTTTAAACTAATTTACAAGTTATAAGCAAGTACATGTAAATCTATGTAAGTATGTATTATAGATAGATACGTAGATTACTTATTATCCCAGAAGTAAGATCCCGTGGGCTATTCCCTAACTCCACGCGGGCGAAGCCGCGGGCATAAGCTAGTTTTATATAATACTCAGAGTTTGAAAAAAAAATGCTATAGAGAATTGTGGCTCACCTCGATGTAGCCTCTTGTGACAATTCCTCGAAGGAGGAATGGGGAACAGCAGCCATCAACAGAGCGTGATATTTCACCAGAATGTTACATTAATCTCGTCATTACCCACCTAAAGCTGCCATTCCGCACTATAGGCCAGTCCGCTCTCTGTCCGGCACATAGACCTGCAGGGCCTTCACACCAAAATGATGGCTTAGAACCAAATTAGCAGTGAAAGTGCTTCTAAGAGCGTAGTGTGTGGAATTTCCGAAATACCGTGTTGTCCGCCTGCGTCCGGCCTCTGCCCGGTGGCGGGTTATTTGTTTGTGCGTGATTCGGTGGCGACAGAAATTGTACTTGTGCACTAAGCCTTATTAATATTGTATTAGATTTACTAATAGAATTGAACATAATGTTTCACTCCTCTGGCCTTCAATGTTCGAACGAAATGTAATTAGTTCTAGCAAGGAGTTGTGAGTTAATTATTTGATTTTATCGTGTAGTAACAATATCAGAGGAGAACCGTCTAGGAACGTTATTGGAGATATTAAATCAAAACTCCGAGCTACCAATGTTAATTATAGGTTTCATTACGATCTCTTGATAAGAATTTATCGGTAGATTAGTTACGCTCGAGATTTTATTTGCGTGAATGTGGGAAAAAATCAGATTGATGAAGTTATAGATTGTGGTAGAACTATGTGGTGTATCTAAAGTACTTATGAAAAATCTGAAAATTATAAAATACCTAAATGCTATTACAACGATCTTCCTCGCTGTTCTAGTGGTCGCATGCTGAGCATGAGGTCCTGGGTTCGATTCCTAGGTCAGGCAAGGTGTTATTGGGGTTTTTCTATAAGGTATTTCTCAGTAGCAGCCACGGAGTCAGGATATGTACCCAGTTGATGACAATAGCCTCACCCCATAATACATGGGACTTTACAAAATATCTGACGAAATTAGAGTGTACTATTAGGTACATCCCAACCCTTTGGTGATTACAGGCGTGATGTTATGTGTTTACAACTACTTGGAAAAATAGTAGTTTTCCCCGAATATATAAATATTGCACTAGCTCGGCACGTGTATTAGCCCCGGTCTATCGAACAAACAACATTAACTCGACCGACGGTTGACACTTGCACCCTTACCATGTCTATGACGGGCTTGTTATTTAATGTCTATAATTTAAATGGTCAGCTATATACAGAGCTTTTGCTCAGCTTCAAAATGTTTTCGGCCAGCAAATATAAATAATTAACACACAGGCCGGATAGGTACTAGTGGTCAGCAAGAATAATAAAATTGATTCGCAAATAATGTCATTAAGGGCAATTCTATTCTAGTTAACTACATCGGTTTAAAGCCTTAACCAAGCGGGGTACAGACTGTGAAGGACCAAATAACTATTGGAACTACGATTGCTTTTATTTCGCGAGAAAAATGTTCACACTGAGCTGATTGGTGATGTTCTTCTGAAAGGTCACGTGCCTAACTCGAGTGCGTGTGTGACTAGATGTTTGTACGTGAACGAAGCAAATAAAGTATATAATCATAGCAGGTGGCGTTTGCGGTTACTGCCTTCCATCGTGGAAAAAGGACGTGAGTTTATAACCTAAATATAGTTTGTTCAGAAAAAGTGACTGAATCGATTCCAATAATTTTTAAACCATGTTATATTTTGTTCCCAAAATATTTAAAAAAGGTTACAAGTTGGACACCGACCAGCACTAAGTACCTATATGGTATAATATATGAGTGTAAAAATGTAAAATAATCTTCAACCCCGAACTCAAGTACCAGGGTCTCATAACACCAAAATAGCACAAGCTAAGTGTCTACTAATAGAAATTCAAGTAAACGACAAGGTAACCGATGGCGGAGTCCCGTACTATAAGTAATGGGGGGCAGGTGTGCCCAATGTTAACGTAAGTGCGGCCCGCATTGCGATGGAGAATTATTTTATTTTATACGATACGCCTTTTTGGGAGAAAGTTTTTATCGGTTACATTGGTAGTGAGTAGTGAAGGTTGAATTTTTTTTTGTATTTTTTCGGTAGATTAGAGGAATTTTGTTGTTGTTAAAGAGATACAACAACAACAAAATGAAAAAAATTAAAGGACATGTATAAGTAGAAGATATAGAATATCGAATGTGCTCGTTGCTCCCAGCAGTGAGTGTGAACAGGTTGTTGTTTATTATCTAATCTACAGGCTGTTAAAGATACAAAAGCTAAAAAAACTTCTACCTGATTTTGTCAACAAATTGCGTCTTCACAGGATTAGACTAACATTTATAATCTCCCTTAACTATCCCTGAATATTTTTAAAAAGCCATAAGAATCTTACCACCGCAACGCAAATCACATTCCTAAATAAATTCCTCCCATAATAGAACCACAAAAGCATAAGAAATACAATGTGTGAGAACAGCTTATATTACGTCCTTATGTTGTTAACAGCCCCTTAAGGAAAACGGGTCATTCCCCTGCTGTAAGCGATCCCCTCGTAAGTTTTAACTGTCTTCCAAGGTGAATGAGTTACCTTCGTATTGGGTAACCCTTGCGAATTAGCTGTAATCAGGCCGTGGAACACATGGGTAATGGTGATGGAGGAAGGTGTGAGGGTAATGCTAACGTCAGGAGTATTTCAGCTTACGTGGGACGGACGAACCAAATGATACAGGGTGTACAACAGACATTACTACATAAACTAACGCCTTTTTCCCATTAGGATAAACAGAGACTACAGAACGCCACTTGCTCCGAACCATTATCCATACCTACCACTTTTGCTTTCGTTCAGAAATTAAAGTGTTTCAGTGTTTGTGAAGAAAGTTAGCAACAACAAAATAAAGTTAGACAAAACAAAGTTGATAACGCTAGCCATACTGGCAGTAAGGCAGAGCAGTAAGTTACTGCTCTACAGACAATCTAGGTTCCAATTTTAATGACTATAGCCCAGCCGGATATAGCTCGCCATTCCACCTATTGTGTATTAATAACCGATTCTTTTAACCGCCATATTGTGATATTGATAACAAGTCATTATCCTTTAAAGGTTAAATGGCGACTTCTCTTTTGTTTCACGTTTCATAAAGCCAACCGAAACGATTTCAATTTTATTGAGTGCGGTTTTAGATTTAAATTAATATTGGTATTGTTTTTCATTTTATTGTATTATAGTTTGATGAGAATACCAATAGGTAAATTTTATTGCAGGCAAAACAAGAGCTAAATCTAAAAATCTGCATGAAAAAAAATTGGCTAAGAATACATTAATTGCCATTTTTTTTAAATATTTCAGATTAGGTTTACGGAGCTTAAGTAATTAAAATAATTTATCTCCTAATCAACAGCTCTGTGTTACGGAGACTATATTATTCCTTCCCACAAATTAACTTTAGACATTTTTTGAGGCAAAAACCGGCACCTTTCACACTCTGGGCTGCTTATACTTATAAAGTCCTAGTGAGAAAACCCAATGACAATTCGTACGACCTGGGAATCTAACCCCTCACGTTCAGCAGTCGTGCTTGCAAGTTACAAGTCATGGTTGTGTTTGGGCAATCATAAAATTTTTGACCTACATAGACAGGTACCTAACCCCATTATAGAAAATCCGGGGCACGTTTAGTCGTATGTCCTTGAACCAGGCGGCAAGCGTCAAGCGCACAGTTTACGAGGCGAGAACCAAGAGAAACGTCCCGTCGATAACAGCCAGTTACTTCGTAAAAATATACTTTATTGTTCTTTGAGTGTTATTGCGAACAAGTTTCTTGGGTGAAAAAAGAAGAAATCTGCAGTGGGTTAACTTTGAACAAATGTAGACAGGTTTTTGAATCAACCTAAACCGTCTCACTGCTGGACAAATATCTCCACCATTGTTATCTTCAAGTATTTATTCGTGGGTTTTTCACATAGCGTTGTAAAATAGTACTCCTTTAAAGCATTACGCGCGTTTTAAATAACCTGTTGAAGTCAGTCAGTTCACATTTTAATTAATATTCCATATTATGTTGTAGACTAAAGACGGTACTTCCAGGATGTTTATGAAGAGAACGGCTCTAAAACCTTTGCAGCCTAGCAGTGTTTCAACTTGGATTATATCAGAATGTAATATCTACGTACTGATGATGATAATGCACAGTGAATCTTCTGAAATATTGTACGTTGTCTTCCCGTGAACAGTCAATAATAACGGGTAACCAAGTCACAGGTCATCGTCGTCTCAAATAATGATGTTTTTACAGCTCTTTACATTCATCCGAACAATAAACATTGATGTGTCTTATTCATAGACGTTTTATACGAATTCAGTAAGTACGTACATACATCGCTGATATTCGGTCTCTTTTTACTGAAAATATATTATTGATATCAACCCCGAGTTGATCTGTCTGGTGGGTGCGATGTTTTAGAACTTTTTATCGAGTTCTGACTAAATAAACTCTAGATTATCATGAGTTCACTCGTTAAAAGCTGAACGATTTGCATGTCACAGATATACAAGGACCTGTTTTAGGGCATACTTAGTTTACTTGTTAACGAATTAAGAATGAAGTAAAATGTTTAAGGCATAGTGATTAATAAAACAATCTGTTTTCAGAGCAACTCAATTAGTTTTTATTTCAAAGTTCTGGAGAGATTATAAAATCACATTATATACTTATTATCCTGATTATACATACCCGTGGTATAATTTTCAACCTCAGCGGTGGTGAAACCGCAGGCAAAAGCAGAAACTAATAAAAGCTAGAACTTAATAAAAGAAACAAAAGGAAAAATATGTGGTTCAAAATTTTCCAACCGTTTCCAACAGAGATTGATTACCATTATGCTCTTTAGACAGGTTTAGAGATCAGACACCATGTTTTTAAAACTGTAACTTAAAATAATATGATTTCAAACTTTATTCTTTTCACACAGAAAAAAAATCTTTGTTCACTGTTTTGGCGCTTTTTTCTGCCCTAAATCAGGCCCAAGATCAACTTACAAAGTAAAAATAATGACATAGAAAAAGTCACATTGATTGCTCGTGAACTGGGCCATCAAAGCTACAGGATGGAAATAAATATAAAATAAATAAAGAAATAAAAACAGTAAGTATTTGTGCTAGCTAGCAGACTTGTATTACTGTGACCTCGACCTTTGGCGTCAACGCGATATTATTTCTGCTGTCAAGTTGTTCACATCGAGACGGTGCTTCTAATAACATTCAGTGTTTTCTTAAGTTTATTCACAAGTAACGCCTTGTATGTCTGTAAGCTTGTGGATCTGTTTGACATAATATTATTGCGCCTATTTTCCCGGAAGGGTTAGGCAGAGATCCTATAGCACCTATAGCTTAAGCTTTTTTTTGCCGTATAATATTGTATAAACATTGGGAAGTTGACGTGTGATCTCAACTTTTTACCGCAAAAATAATAACATGCTAAACAGAAGTGTGAACAGCCGGTTAGTGTAGCCACATGTCCATAGTAAGTTTAGATCCACATGCAATAGTAGACAAGCCTACTGCCATCATCTAGACACAAATCCGTACTGCGGGCTGATGACGTTACAAATCCAGAAAGACAACCCAATAAATCTTTGCCCAACCTGGTAATCGAACCCAGGACACAGCGCTTGCTACCACTACACCAACGAGTATAATATAATAATTTGAGTAGTAGACTGCCTCGTTGGTCTGGTCGCAACTGCTGAGCATGAGGTCCTGGTTTCGATTCCCAGGTCGGGCAAAGTGTTATTGGGTTTTTTCATCAGGAATTTCTCAGTAGCAGCCTCAGAGTCTGAATTTGCGCCCGGTTGATGGCATAAGCTCGCCCCCTATTACATGGGACTTAAACATAACTGGCGAAATGTGGGTGTATGTACTATTACTTATTCAAATTCAAACTCTTTATTGCGAACTAAGTGTACAGTATTTTGACGATGGTAACAATAGGTAGGTTCTTAGAACTTAGTTGCCTGTTAAGGCATTGCAATTTACATGGTTTTAACAAATATACATACTTAATATTCTAATTAACATTATATTATATTAATTAACATTATTTAAACATTTTATATTAATCATACTCTTTTTATTTTAATATTAAATAATTATTTTTCTCCAAGGAATTCTTTTATAGAGTAATATGCCTCTTTAATCAGGAAGTCTTTCAGCTTTCTTTTAAAAATACCAATTAAATGAATGCTCTTAATGTCTATGGGTAACTTATTATATATTTTTATGCCCATACAAAAAATACTATTGCTATGTAGTGCAGTGTGGGATGTTTTATTGCGTAGTGTATTTCTAAGTCTACTGCTTTTTAATGTGTCATAGCTACTGATATTTGATTTAACTAAAATTGAGGCCTCGTAGATATATAAAGCGGGTAGGGTTAATATTTTGAGGTTTATGAAATGAGGCTTACATGAATCCGTTTGGTGCATCCCACACATCGATCTAATACATTTGTTTTGTACCTTGAACGCTATTTCTTTATCAGTCGAATATCCCCAATATAGTATCCCATAAGATAGAGTGGATCCCACATAGGCATGATAAGCACTAAGTAGTGTGGTTTGGTTAGATACTTTTCTTACCGCACCTCACCTCCGCCTAACCCTTCGGGGATTACAGGCGTGATGCTATGTTATGTTATTGAGTAGTTTATAATGTAAAGATTTCAAGTGTGATCCAAAGACTCAACGCTGATGAGGAAAAGTTAAGAAGAAGGCTTTCTGATCCTTTAGTTTCAAAACGTATAGACAAGCTTGGTACAGTAGTGTTCTACTTAATATTTCGGGAAATACAGGCATAACGGATGGCAAGCAATAAATTAGTGTTTTGCTTTACGAAGTAGCTGTCTGTCTCTGTGAGTCGAGCTGGCTGTAAGTTACACAAAGTTTCTCAAAGGAGCTGCCAAGAGATATCGTAGTGTCTATCATTAATGTTAGTAGGAACTACTCTCGGTGGATAAGGCTTAAAACTAGTTGCGACCTCTTCTAAAAGACATAGTTCTTTCTTTGTCTTCAGGCACTGATTCTTATCTACCATCCGTTGTTGAAATATATAGTGAAGACTTTTGAAAGAAAAACATGACTTTGAAGGCGGCTCCATAATGTCTGGCTGAATAACCCTTAGTTCATTCACCCCTTTGTATACAACTAAAAATAAGTGTTGTTGTTCAACAGATGAAACCCATTGGGGTTTAGGTACAACTTATTTGTGCGATCTAAGAAGCAGAATAATTTGACAATAATTAAAAAAAAGACCAAGTGCGAGTCGGACTCGCGCTTGAAGGGTTTCGTACCATCATAGTATGAGCCCCCTTTCATTTTTATTTATTTTTACTATTTTTAGTTATAGAGACAACATAAATACATATTATACACACTGACAGACAGACGGACGGACGGACGGACAGCGGAGGCTTAGTAATAGAGCCCCTTTGGTTGCCCTTCGGGTACAGAACCCTAAAAAGTAGCGCAAAAATCACCAAATTTTAATTTAAGCATCCATAACCTCTCTTTTATCAACAAGTAACACAGTTCATCAGACAAACCCATAGTTTGTCAACCCCAATAATGAATACGACAAAGAGATCACCATGAATATCAAATAATCATCATACAAATGTGCAGAGTGCGCCCTGTACCACGGCACACTTGGTGCCGTCGCATCGTCGGCACTCGCTATCGATACGTATCGCTATCGCTTACACGACAGTAACGATAACCGTGGTAAAAGCCATGTTACGATACTGAAACACTTTATTGTGAACTAGTTGGGTGAAGCCATTGTGATGGCGGACAATAGAATACATGCACAAATAAATAATATCGCGAACTGCCTGTTAGGTAAATATTTGGAGCCGAAATTGTAATTATTTTGTCTTGATTGAAATTGTAAACGTACAAAAGAACAAAAAGTTATGTTTACAAAAGTTATTGTGATTGATATCGCTCTATATTGTTCATTTTATAAGTTTAACTTTTTTTGTAATTGTAGGTCGAGTTTAGCCAGAAAATATCAGGTTCCAGATTGAAGTGCCAAATAGAGTAGTTCAGTTCTTACTTGTTGCGCACAATAAGAATGGATGGAGGAGAACTACACAACACTTACAACTAAATACAATGTACTTTATTTTTCGCAATATTTTACAAGAAAGTTATCGAATAAACGTAGTATAAGCATTAAGACAAGGTGAGTTTTGCTTTTCATGAACGTCATTTGAAAGATTTTTGACAAAACAGAACAAATACTTTTGTGCTCAAAAAATCATATTTTATACTAAACCGCGCCGCCAATCGTGCGCACCACCACCTCTCCCATAGCTTCATACGTGTTTCCCCATGGCTGTCGGCTCCGCGTCCCTGTGTAAATAACGGAGTAGTTTAATCGCAGAAATCTATCTGTTCACAAAAATGCTCTTTTAAGTCACCCCGCTAATCGCGCGCACTACCACCTCCCCCATAGATTCATGGTTACGTGTTTCCCATGGTTGTCTGGCACCGCGTCCCGCTATAAATAACTGAGCAGTTTGATCGCGGGTCACCGGAGTGGGTCGTACTTACACATTATTTGCATGTTTAGTTGCCTGTTGATGTTGCAAGCTATTTCCAGGTAATTGTTGTAGGTTATTTTTAATAAATTAACTGGGTAGGGAAATATTATACCTATTTAATTTATTAGTAGTTATAGGTTTAAACTGAATCTGAACTTTTTGCAATGGTATGTTACACCTAAAAGTTACAGTTTGTCCGCTATGGTCAGAAGGCAAACAATTTACTATGGCTTTATCTAAGTAATCACAATTGCAGAAAATATTGTCTATACAAGTAGCAGAAGATGGAGTGACTCTCGTAGGTTCTATGAAATGTTGGTCAAGTCAAATGACTTCAAAAGATTTAATAACCGACTGCTAATTGAATGTTCTTCTTAAATATAGATATTGAAATCACCACAAATAATTATAGATTTATTACTGGCTGCAAGTTTTGCCAGGACATCTTCCATTATTGATTCAAATAAGGAAAAGTTTTGATAGTTTGGGAGTCTGTACACACACACAATTACATGCTTATCTAGCTCAACACAAGACAGTTCGACGCACTGTTTAGCCAAGAGACCTACTATGTCATGAATGACGTTGCTTATATATGACACAATTTTTCAATAATATTAGGGAACCTCCACGCAGCATAGATTTATGGTTAAAACAGCTACCCACCGTATAGTTCACATAATTAATAAGCATTTGGTAATCCATTAGCCAATGTTCAGTAAAACAAATCAAACATACTTTTTTCTAAAAATAATTAAATTTCTAATAATTTGGAAGAAATGCCTTGGATATGTTGGTGGAATGATTTTAAGGTGTTCTGCTGAGGCCCTTTTTTACTAACTAAATGGGTGTAAGAAGGTACCTGGATGTTGGTAGGTTTAACAATATTGTTAATGGTACCTTCTGTTGTCTCACTTCCTAGTTTAAATTAATATTAATATCTGGAGTGAGCCCCGAGACTCCCGTGCCATCACCAGACAATAAGATCCTATTACTAATATACCCTAATTGAGAATTTTCCACGGTGACACATGGATCCTCCTCAGTACAATTTTTGTAAACATTTATAGCACTAATGCTATATTTATTTAAGGTCACCACCTGTTCATTAGTAATATTACTAATAGTCGCAGTGTTAATAATATAACTATACTTCGACATACTATTTATGTCTAAGTGAATATTAAAAGCTAATAGCCGAGCTATTTTCTACATCTAACAGGTAGATACATTTTACTCCGAGTCGACTGAAGTTTATCAACAAAAGTGTTGATATCAAGATACATAAGTTTGTCACTATACTAAAAAATGTACATGTTTATTTAATATGTGAATATAATTGTTTGTTCTGGCTGACAATTTTTCAAAATATGGGAAAGCACACAATATTATTTTGCGACAATTCAACTTGAACAACTCTGTTACACTGTCTGTTATGTCTTGTTTTTTAATGTTTGAACTAATTCCTATAAATATTGTTATATCAGTATTAACATTATAGACATTAAGCTTAATATAACTAGACATGAATATTAAATACATTTGAATCCCTGAGAAGCAAACATCTCGGTAATATGAGATTTGACAACTGACTAAATTGACTTTCAAATACCAGAGGTGAACGTTCTTATGTCTTTTTTCACAAACACTAAGCGACAAATAAATACCTATTCAATATTATGGCACTGTTGAAATTGCAACTCTCGATGACAACCAGAGAGTTGAAAATTCAGCAGTGTTGTATCGCCTGTGAGAAAACTGGCATTTGGTTTTCCTTGTAGCAATAGAGTAGGCGCCCGTTTATCTAGAACATTAAATATCCAAAACTCTCTTCTATAAAGCAATTAGTCGACTAATCGCTTTAAAATCAAATAACTATCAGTCTTCAACAAAATAAACTAAATTATTTCTAGAGAATCTCCCACGTCACGCCAGACTCCCACGTCTAACAACTAAACTAGATAAGTTTTACTCAAAAACGAAGGTATTAGATAATTAGACAATAATTAGGCTTTGTATATAAAGTAGTTACATTCTAACATTTAATTAACAAAATTGTGGAATTATTTGGTAATTTGTTTTTTTTGTATGTTTTGGTTGTCGCAATTAGAATTCATTGTTTAGTCATAATTAGAAAAGCTACGTAATTTGTTTCGTTATCGTTATATCGACTCTGATTGACTTTATAAATGGTGCTAACATAATTAGGTAATGGTAAAACCTAAAGGTATACAGAGCGTCAAAAGATCCATCACATAAGCTTTATCTAGGTACACACTAGCTGACCCGCGCAACTTCGTCTGCGGCACATAAGAGAGAGAGGGTTAGAGAGAGTGGGTCGTAGGCACCTACAATACAATTCTAACGGAGCTGAAACTTTCTTTACTTTATCAACGAACCACTTGAGCACCATTAAACAAAATTTGATAAAATTTGGTACCTACAGTGCTAATTTAAAATCACCAGGAGAAACATTGTTTGTATGTCTGTAATGGGTAATATTTATTGGTTAATTTGAACGTTGATTTTGTTCTTATTTACGTTGTCGGTGTATTCCCTTTGACCCCATCTTCCTTGGCCCCACTGATGGCTTGGCACAACGGGAATTGAGTGATATCCCCTAAGATATTTATTGAAATCAAATGATGTAAGGACCGTTTTGTTCAAAATTAAATACTTGTGATAAATAACGTATTTATTTGGACAAGGATAATACCATTTTTATAAAAACACCTTGGCAAATAATGCATTATTTTAGAACTAATTTGATTACCATAAAAAAGGTTATAGTGAGTCAACCTTAAAAGATAAACATAATATCCTATCGCAGAGATTTTTTAACTTTTTTTGAGGAAAAATTCTGTCATACATGATTGTTGCGTAACTTTAACCGTTTACGCACCGCACGCAACGGAAGCTCTCAAAAGGAATAAATTTTCCCCGTTTTTGCTACATTTTTTTATTGTATTGTACATAATTATATAGCCCGTAACCATCCTCGATAAATAGGCTAAAGATTAAACAACATTAAAGATTTTCAATTCGAAAAAGTAACTTTCTGAGATAAGCGCGTTCAACCAACCAAACAAACAAACTCTTCAGCTTTATAATAATTAATAGTATAAATTCTGTACCTAATTCACGTAATACGAAAATATTTACACAAATTAAATTGTTTTTAATGTGTTTAATAAACGTGCTTCTGGCTTCAAAACTAAACACAGCACCTCAAATCTAAAATAAACTTATAAACATTGCTAGTTTGCGTAATTCTAGTGACCGCCCTTTGAGTGCTGGCCACTTGTAATAAACAACTTCTAGTTATGACTTCAACCATGCATAATTTTCTAGTTTACTTCAAATAAACACAAAAAAGGTTTCTTGTTTATCATAATTTAATGCATAAGTTAAATAATACCTCTTTGCCGATGTGTGTGGATATTTTAGTGTTTTCTATTGAGCACCTACCTAACATAGCGTCATTATGTTGACTAACCAAATAGATAAATAAATTCAAATGTAATCGGTTAATGTACATCGGTTAGGATTACGTGTTTTTGATTATGCAAATTAATTTGCTAATATTCAGCAATCTATTAAATGTTCTCATTGAATTCGATGTTTATAATTAATTAATGTACGTATCACTTTAGTGACTAATAGTTTAGGTACCTATACACCGTGACTTTTTAGTCGTCTTACAAAAGTGGTCCACTCAATGTACCCGACATAAAATAGCTCAAGGCGCGATTTTTTTTTTTTACCTACCATTATAGGTACAAAGAAAAATAAATAATACATTAGAATAAAATAATGAAACTTTCTGTTAATGATGTTTATGTGTCAAACGGGAGAACATACCTACCCAGCGCTCGACTCCAGTAGATCATCGCTCGCAACAGGGTGTTTTAACTACGTCATGCGCCATAATACTGAATAATATTTTTATTTTTAAATTATTAAAATCTCATAAATACCATTTTTTAATGAATGTTAATGTTTTTGAATGTTTAGTAGTCATTGGATACATGAAGTGGGCTGCCGTTGTAAGACGACTAAAAAATTTAGTCATGGTTTACATTAATAACACCTAAAAATCACAAAAACACGTCCCAGAATCAAGTTCAGTATCAAAATCGGACTTCATCTTTCGTTGCAATAAGCAAAATATGACAATGAGTATTTAAGTACTCGGATCTTCTGCTAGAATCAACCATCACAACCCTATTACTGAGGTATATGAATATTGTTGATACCGGTTGTCAAACGCGTATTTGACAGCACGTTACGACTGTCACAGGTTAATGGCGTATGACAAGCGAGGCGTCAGGATCGAGGTAGTGAAAGGCATTCGTTTGATAATAAAAACACATAAGTAGATAAATATACATAGCTATTGAACACAGTCTTCAAACCACTTGTGCTAGGAATGCTACCATACTGAATAGTTAGTTACGTTCTTTAGTAAATTTGTCGCCTATGTACTGCACCTAATTTAAATCCTGAAAGCTGCAAGTAGTTCTTAATGACGGGAAGAACAGAAACTGCGAATTAAACGCAGGCCATACCACCAGCTAGCGAGCGAGCGAGCCGGACGAGCAACGTATCTCCTCTTTTCATACTCCGGTTCAGCACTTTCGGTAGTTCGCTGTGTGAACCAAAGTACCCTGGCCCTGGCTGTAGTGGCATTCACTTTAGGGTCCACACTAACATTATGTTTAGAATGGATTGACGATTCCCTATTAGGCCAGATTGGGTTTGCGTAACCGATGAAATACCGTACATTTTAGACGGAACAATAATATTATGAATTCTTGTGAAGCCTCGTAAACTTATTTAAACTAGTCAGTAGCATAACTAAACCATTTGTACAAGAAGCATCGCGTCGCCACCCAATCGATTAGCAGAAAATCAATATAATCAATGTTTAGTCAAAGTTAACGGGTCGAGCCCGCGTGTCGTTGCACTCGGCATAAATTAAATAAACATCGAAGTATTACTGACTAGCTTTAAGCCGCGGTTTCGATTACGAAACACAAGGATAAAAGTATCCTATATCCTAATAAAATAGTAACAGGTGGCTACTTTCGAGCGCAATTTCATCAAAATCGGTTCAGTAGTTTTGGCGTGAGAAACTAACAGACAGAGTTATTTTCATAAACACATAGACGTATTTTTTATCATGGGGGTAGGTAGAAACTTCAGAATCCTACATACTCTCTTTGCAACGTCGCGTCGTGGACGTTGCAAAGAGACATGAACAGACATTCATACATCGGTCATAAACGCGCGCCGGTTGCGAGTCACAAAGGTCTGTGCGTACTACGCACTGACCTTTGTGAAAAACATCACCAAGAGTTACTTTCCCATCATAACATGAGTATGGGTTGCGAGTTGTTTCGTAACGGTTATTAATTAAAATGTTTGTAAACATAACCGTTAAGAATACCCATTACGAGGTAATTAGAGGGCTTGTGTTTTGTGAATGGTTAGGAGACAATTAATTTCGCATTCGCAACGCAACTGATTAGCGGTTAATGTGTCTCTTTTCTGTTTGGTTCGAAACTAGTATTTGGTAGATAATTTACAACAGTGACAGGGTAGTTATAAGTAGTAGGAGACTTCTTGGACTTTCATCTTGTAAGTTTTCTAATTCCCTACTTATAGTACCTTAAAAGATCCCCACGCATGACATCTGACAAAGTTGCATATTCCCGAAAGCACAAAGAATGAACAATGTTTGGTGTGCGTCACATTGCGCTATACCGCAAACAGCTGTGTACTTTCAGACATGAAATTAAGCCAGTAGAGTGTAGTGTGTGTGAGTGAGTAGTGTGTACACATCTACCTAACCCTTCGTCCCCAAAGGGTTAGGCAGATGTGTACCTAATAGTACACCCACATTTCACAGGTTATGTTTAAGTCCCATGTAATAGAGGGCGAGCCTGCCATCAACCAGACAAAACCAGACTCCGTGTCTGCCACAGAAAAATCCTCATGGTAAAACCCAGTAACACCTTGCCCCACCCGGGAATTGAACCCAGAACCTCATGCTCAGGAGTCGCGCTTGCGACCACTAGACCAACGAGGCAGTCAGCTGTGTTTCACACAAAATGTTTAGTTTTCCTCAAAGTAACTTTGACTAATGCTCAGAATGCATTGTTGACAGCTATGTAATGGCCCATTTTACAACCTGTGTGTTTTTCAGTACTTTCTGTACACGAAAGAAAGAAAATTTGCTTTAGTGACAAGATAATAAGCCTCCCATGTAAGCTTACAGTATCCATTTATCTGCTAACAAAGGAAATACTGCGCAAAACCAGACGAATCAATTCGCTCCGGTTAAAGACCTCACTTAGCAGTTAGCACCCGTAAAGCGTGTGGGTTTATGATAATGCCGTCTTTAATAGACGCAAATATTCATGGGTTTTTAACTTTAAAATGTTTTAGATAAACAATGTGGAGACCAACACTTACCATAATAGTATGTGAACACCAGATCACGGATAGTCGCCGCAGTAATTGCACTTTGATCGGAATAGGTCAAGGCAGAGTTGGTCATTTAATGAAGTCCAAGTAACCTACTAAACGGTGGAGGAAAACATTTTGGGGAAACTGGCATCATGCCCGAAAATTGGAATTCGAAGACACGTGACATCTTCCAACCCGCACTGAGTCCAATAATTAGCCCGCAGTGAGAGCATTTAGGCTGATCGTGTTAAGTTACCTTCATGCTCTGGGTGGTAAACCGATTTCGAGGTCTACTATCCAATCCATGGATTTCTCAAACAGCTTTCGGTAAGTCGTCGATGCATCGTTGAATTAGTAAACAATGTTGTTGCTTGTGTTTATATTCTGCAATGAGTTTGTGTAAGTACATGCAAGTTTCTGGAAGTTTCGGGCGGTCCGCGGCAAACTGTGGATAATGGTGCACTTGAAGCTGATGTTCAAAATATTAGTATTAGGCATGACTGGGAAGAGGTGTGAACTCTGCGATATGGAAAAAAACGAAAAGAGCTAATAAAATAAAATTATAGGTATAGAGAAAGCAACGGGATCATGAAGACCACTAGTTTAGTGATATGGTGATGAGAACCAAATCAAATCATCGTCAGGTACTGACTCATTGAATACTGATTAATAAAGTAGAGTTTTAAGAATCGAATTTCCAGATTAGTAAAATCAGTAGAAGTAAAAGGGTAAAACAAAAATAGCTGTAATTAAGTTAGTCAGGTTAGTCAAAATTAAACAAAACTAAACTCGATGGAAAAATGTTTTCCCTAAAATATATTTCATAGTATTCCAGGTGACAAAAAATGAAACTAACTACCTCGACAAAAACTGAACAAGTCAATTTAGCACACAATTTGCACCCTTGTTGACTGACTGAAAATTGTGATTGTTTCCACGAAAACAATTACTGCAATATTTCTAATAAAACATTGTATGTTATGACAACATAATTCAGTATACATTCAACATCGAATATGCAGAGAACCGATACTTGATTACTCGTAAATCGGTTTATAATTATAGATGCTTTGCTACATCACTAGTGATACAATATTTTGTTGCGAAATGTTTACATTTTTAAGATGTTGGCTATCCTCTTCATTTAAGATTATTTACGCTCTAGGAATGGTACTTACAACTTATTTAAGCGTTTTAATTGTCTATGTAAATAGGTGCTTTACCTTTTCGAAATCTGCGCCTTGTGATTGTTGGGCTTGAGTCGACTAAAGTTTGATGACCAACGTTTTATGTGCTTCGATAACGCAACATCTAATGTTTGTTTATTTTGCGATTTTTATGACCAAACAGTGAATCACCTACAATTTTAATTGTTGTAAGTGTTATCTTAAGTAGGTACTGTTTGTTTGGCCGAATAAAGTCTTGATTTCAATATTCCTGTCTTTTTATATTTAGACAAATATTTGGTTTTCCGTTACCCTATTAAAAATAATATCTATAATAAAGATCTATAGCAGGTACATACCTGCTATAGATCTTTCATCTAATTATAATGTTCAAAAGCGATTAACAATAAAACCTTGTAAATACCGACAAACTTACAATAGATTGTTGTACTAACTTACATAAATTCAGCTCACTAAATAATCATAAAATAAGTTGAAAACTCACAAAATCTCAAATCATTCTTAGAAAAACTTTTTTGTAGCATTTGGCTTGTAAAATGTGAGTCTCTACTCACATTTTACAAGCCAAGCGTTGTTGTCGCGCATGACAATCGTGCACTATTGAAACTTGTCGCCCGCGTCACGTCCGCGTCGCCTCGTCGTCGCCTCGTCGTCGCCCCGTCGCGGGCGACACGTAGCTGAATGTATAATGTACCAGAGAGATTTTTACAATGGAATCAGACGAGGATTTAAATTAGAAGTGAAGATAATTTGAGGAAATCGTGTGAGGGGAGGGAAATGGAAACTTTATCGTTTCAAACATCTTTTATGCTAAGATCCTCTAAAAGGATATATTGGATATATTCAGATATATTATCATGTGTGATACGAATATGACTGTCAGGAAATTGGTATTCAAAGTGTTTGAAAATTTTGAACGGCAATAAAAACTACAGAACAAGTTTTTGAAAAACTAAATTCAGTATTATGGCATTGAATACGGAGTCCCATTTATGATCATAATTTTATCATAGTAGATTAAGTGCCAAAACTGAATGGCATAGACTCGAAAACCCGTCATTTAAAAAAATAAAATAATAATTTTATAGAAAATCCTTAGGTCTAAATCGCAGGTCGAAAACCGATCACAGCTGTGCGTCCTGGGTTTCGAATGGATCACACGTTTGTTACCAAAGATCCCTAATATTATCCATGTTTTCTTTCACCTTCAGTCGATATTTAATAGGCAAGTCAGATTAAATAAAAAAGATGAAATTTTGGAGTCTAGACGAGATAAAAATTTGAGTGATCCAATTAACTAGAGACTTCGAGATAATTCTAAATTCAAGTCTTAACTCCAGTTGCTATTCAAAACTTCATTATTATATTTATAATAAACTAATACTTGACTTACAGTTCAAATTGACCGTGTTGTTTTCAAATCGCTTGGAGGTCAACTTTCAAAGACTTGGCGTAATCAAATATGATGTAGGTGATTACGTGTAATTAAAAGTACTTGTAGGTCTGGGAGTAAGAAGCAAACATATTTTATTAACTTGTTATTATTCCGAAATGTGAGTCGTAAAGTTGTTGCTGATGGGTTATCTTCTCCCTCATTTAATATTATTTGTTATCTAAGCTTCTTGAGTCATCGATTAATGCCTAAGAAAAAGTTTTAACAACAATAATATATTTTAACAAATACTGGTCTTCAACTTAGTTCAAATTGTGTTTTTATTATGACATAAATTTTTCACCGTACTGCCTTTTGTCGATTCTTGTAAGCTCAAAAACTGCTTTACCTTCTTCTTTTTGATACAATCTCCTCAGATTTCCCGGCAGCCTTGCCTTTAAACTTCAATTTAAATTCTGCACCCACTCATACCCAATCTAGAGCTGCGCAATAAAGCACGCTATCGTCTATCCACACCCAAATAAATTGCGATTCAAAATAAACAGGGGATTGGTAAAAACACTTGGCGCGGGACATAAAGCGAGGCTGTATCAGGAGCACTATAAATCGCGTGACGTATGTGTACATAAGTACATAGGTACCTGCAGTACTGGGGAGACGACCCATTGTTGGGGACGTTGACGTAAGAAAGATTTGGAGGTAGCTTTCAAGACTGTCGATTATGTCTCTGAATGAATAAATAAATACAAGGATAAAGTACCTGGCTACCATGAATTTAATATCCGTTGATCAAAGACACCGTCGTATATTTATGTGGCCAGCATTTTTTAATATTTGAATTGGATTCAATCTTCGAGACAAGGATCAATTATCCCGCATTGGGATGAAAATAAGTAGTTTTTTTTTTTTTTTTTTTAACGTGGTAAAATCATCAAATGAGTCCTCCCACCCAGGGCAGAGCGGGAGGGACTGTCAGACTTGTACTGACTAAAATCCACGGTGTTCTTCAGTAGCCCTTTATGTTCCAGGGTCACGGTAATTCTATGAGTCCCGCGACCCCGGCAGGCTTTGGCCCTCTAGAGGGGGGCCCCGTCATTATGCTGACACTCTTTGAGGCGCGCGTGGAACACAACGCGCCGTCGACCCGGGCATGGTCCATGGTCGGACAGCGAGTCGCCCATTACTCGCCGCCCGCATGCCCGCGCCTGCGGTGGCCGGAGATCGTCTGCCGACGTCCGGCGCCGTGGGCGTCTACCACTGCGGCTGGTGTGGAGGGAGGACGCTGTCCTCTCCCTCACGCGGCCCGCCTCCTCCTTCGCGAGCATGACTGCTTCGCAGAAGGAGGCGACCGCTTCCCACTCCGTCTCGCCCCGCAGCATGGCCTCGACCAATGCCGGGCGCAAGAGGGCTACGCCTATCGCCGCCGTGAGGACACGGCGGTGCTCTGCCCAAGCGGAGCAGTCCTGCACCGTATGCTCCACCGTGTCCTCCGGGCGGTCCTCGCAGTGGTGACACCCAGGCGTTTCCTCCTTCCCCATATGACACAGGTACCTCCCGAAACTTCCGTGTCCGGTGAGGACCTGCGTCACGCGAGTTTAAATGAAATTACGAAAACACATTCTTGTAACATTGTTTATGAAAAATGGTTTTATTTCTCACGTCATGAACTCTTAAAATTCGCTAATGCTATGAGGTGAGTTCTCTCTTGTATATCTTCCCTCTTCGAGTCCCGCTCCGCTGAACTTATGTCTCTCCCGGGACTCCGCTCTGTCGCTGAACTAACTTTTTTTAACTCTCATTACGTATTTACGACCAACTCATATTAAAAACTTTTGTGTAAAAAAGATTTATTATAACTTTCTCTTAATTGAACTGTGGGATTCAATTTGTATACATTTACGTTAAACAGTGCGTGAAGGTGAACTAAAGGGTCTTTTTTTCAGAATCAGATTCAGAATGAAAATAACGAAAAAAATAATAAATATAAATATTTTTTTATTTGCGTTTGAAAAAAAGTATTTATATATTTTTTTATTTGTGTGTTTGTATAGTGCGTGTTTTGTTTTGTTTTTTTTTTTTCATAATAAGTTGCTTTTGTTACAGCAAATAAAAGTGCGTATCAATCAAAATATTGTATGAAATAGTTACAGAACTACATAATCAGGTATTTCATTTCAAAACTACAGCAAAATATAAGTCAAGTTTGCTGCCCTTGTGAATGATAAATGGCCTAATAAATAAAAGTTCAGTGCACTTTTAGATTAAGACAAATCCCCATTTAACTTAACAAATAGTAACAGATATATAAACTGAATACAACTGTCATTTATTACTACAACTCTGTTTTAAAAGGTACTTAATAAAACCAAAGAAAAAGTACTTAAAAAGAGATTAAGTACTTAACTTACATAGCTATTTCAAGCTATTATTTAACGGGACGTAGCAATAAAAAGTATTGCGTGGTTCATGGACAAACCTCGAGGGTAAAGCGCAAGTCATACAGAGGGTGGAATGGAAACTGTATTTAATAGCAAGTAAAATAATTACTTGTATGACGCTACTGGATATTCAATCAGTGTTATATTGGTTCTTCTATTTTGTGTTTTTCAGAATTGCAAAGGATCTGATTCTTCCAAGTCGATTTGACTTGGAAGAACTATTTCAATTAGGTAATTAACAAACATTTTTGAACGTCAAACTACTACAGGAAAATCGAATTGATGCTAGTTGTGCATTTGCAAAGGCAATTTCGTATCGATAAGATAGCACAAGAAACGCCAAAACTACTCGTTTAAAATGTAACCTTGCTGAACTGTTGCTCCGCTCTGCTTTCAGTCTGACCCAATCTTAACAATTTGGAACGTAATACAGTCACTTAATTGTAAGACCTTAGTTGGGCTTTTCTTAAAATCCTAATTAGAATTCTTGATTTGTAATCATGTTTGTAATTTGGTAGTTGTTCGAGTAAATGTTTGATATATCGTCAAGTCTATCTTTGACTTGAACATAGCCATTCATAATGAAAACGAGTTTTTAAACGTATAATTTACTGCACTGCAGTTGGTGAGAAAAATGGGTTTGTTTAAAATTGTGTTTTTTTTTTCATAACATTACATCACGCCTGTTTATGTGTATATTATCCCCGAAGAATTATGCAGATATGTTATTGCAATTTACTTAGTATCCATCATTTTTCAGCAGAAACAAAATGATCATGTTGCTTTTTGTAAATATTTACTCAAACTTCAAACCCGTTTCTACCCTTTTAAAAACACGAAGATGATTCTTTTTAACACAACTCAAAAAGTACTTCACTTCGTAGTCTTTCTAAATGAACACGTATAAACAACATTAACCCACTCCCTGCGTTTAAAACTATAAAAGAACTCTTCACTTTAAAGTTTTCTTGCGTTTTAATGCGAGTTCAAAGACTGTTTGTTATACAAGCAAATGAGCTTCTAAAGATTATATCGTAACGTTTTCGTGTCTCATGGGTTAACAATGTCATACTTCTAAGTAGCGATTCTTATAAACGCATCGTAACATTGCAATTTATAAATATCTCAAATATAATTTCTTACTATTTTTTCGGAAAATAAGCTGAATGTTAACTCTCTTCCTTTAATTGTTGTTATTTTCCTGCTGAAAATGTGAATAGCGGAGCATAGAGCACACACAAACATTGATGACGCCGCAACGAACAAAAACAGTTTTTCTCTTTCGAAGAGATATGACAAAAAGATATATCCAACTTTACTTTCAGAACACAATCCGTATTTCCTGTATAATCGTGCGTCCTTACAATTACTCAGTGGAACTACATCGGTAGTTAAGGATCCTCTCTTTGTAGCAGTAGCGCTACTTTAACCGGCTGTTTCTTTAGCGTAGCGTTTATTTGGGCCGCACTGATTGCGCACTTCTGTCGCGCTGACAAAAGACCTGTTTATTTGTTTTATTTGCTCTCACTGCCACGTAATCAAAGAGACTGTTAAAAGGAGCATAGAAATAAGAGAAAGGTGACACTGAAAAAAATGGTGTCGAGTATTTGTTTACGATTACGATAGACATTTTCCTTCGTAATAAAGAAAATATGTAGTACATTTATCTTTGGTAAGAAAAGAAAAAATATTTTTGGAGACCGAATAAAATTCGTGGAAATTAGGTGTTTTAAAACATGTGTAACAGTTTTTTTTTTCATTAGGATTAGTTCATTTGTTTTGTCCATTACAGCTTGGATGATTTTGGTGGTCGTAGTTTGTTTTACATAATTATAGTCTTGATGAGGTTCATTCAGCAACCTTCGATTGCCTCTTCTGAATGTTTTGGGAAAGAGGAATCCTAAGTTTTGCTGATAGCCGATGCATGTTTCACTTGCCATATTCACTTGCAATTTCTTTCCTTTCTTAGATCCTTGTTAGTAATCATCGTACTCTCGCAATGTTCATAATTAGACGTGCAATATTTGAGTAGTTTGTGATTTGAGGTACTTAAACACTTCAGTTTCGAACTAGTCTTTACTGCGTATGTAAATGAAGAAAGCACTAGATTTCAAATAGCATACAATTCACCCTTAAAAACAAAGCACCTCATTCACGCGCATCTGTTTAGTCAGACATTTTAATTTAGCCAGTAATTTAATTGTTCTTCTGCGACTCAACGCGGGATGCGGGCTGGCGGGTCGCGGGCAGGTCGTCACGCGCGCCGCCGACCGCATTACACCAAAACAACATTAATCGTTAAATCCGTTAATTACCGCCATCGTCAATCCACCGGCGGCTGCGGCGCGGCTGCGGCCCGGCTGCGGGACGAGTGCGGCGCGGCTGCGGGGCGACTGCGGCGCGGCTGCGCTTCGCAACGACTCCTCGTCGCAAACACATTAATTTGCGACGCGTCCCCGCAGCCGGACCGCATTATGCACTCGATACTATTAATTTTCTTTTTTAAAGCAGTTTTTATTACTTTTTATAGCAGATTTATCGCGTTCACGCTCGCTGCAAGCTGTAAATCTCGGTAACGGCTTATTAATTCTACTGCTAATATATACAGCTTGTAATTATCGTTAAAATCGAGCTTTTACTAGAACGTGCTGCTTCCGTGCACCATTGTGCATGCGGATGACGTCACATTTTCATATTAATATGCACCTTGCTTCCTGTACTACAATGTACAATTCCGGACGCTGAGTTTACTACGTTTTGCGGAGTCACGGATAGTAGAATGACTTTTTCCATGTTAAAAAATCTTTACAAACTTTAAAAAAACAACTTTTTCTCGTGGGTATAAGAAGAAAGTATCTAATCTCGTTGTAGGTTTTTGCAATATATGTTCTTAGTGAATGAATGGCAGACTCAATTCGATTCCAAATAACTAAGACACATGTCACACGTGACACACTCACTTTTAAAATCTGCACGAAATAAAATTCCCAAGAAAAATTGATGATGGGAACAATATCCTCTAATAGTAAACAACAAGTAGTAGTAGTAGTAGTAGTCTGACAACCAGTCCTACCAAGGGGTATCGTATTACCTAGTACTAACTGAGTTGTGGAGGTCAGATAGGCAGTCGCTCCATGTAAATTACTGGTATTCAGCTGCATCCGGTTAGACTGGAAGCCGAGCCTAACATGGTTGGGAAAAGGCTAGGCAGATGATGATGAGTAAAACCAAATCAAAACGAAACTTAAATTCAAAATCAATACTCAATCATAATTCTGAATGAGCAAACAATAATTCAACATGTCTGGAAGTAGAACATGTTTCCAGCGAATTTGTGAACGTTTACGTGTAACGCGCGCAAACGGGGACGGGTGTCAAAGCACTGCACGCCTCATTGACTTCACACTATTAAGAGGGAGTCTCCAAGTCTCCATACGTGCGACTTGGATAAATTATCATTATTATCCTTAGTATTGCAACACTTCCAGTTGAAGGGGAATATAATATTATATGAGTCTGTGATTAGATGTGTCGTACTGTATGGATCAGAATGCGGGATGGAGAGAGTCAGAGACGTATTCCAAATTGAAGGATTGTATCAGGAACAGTTTGACAGAAAAATGTCTAAATAATAGCGTGATGGTTGACAGGGGAGCACGCAAGAAAAATGACGTTACACTGCCTTCAGTAACATTTGGGAAAGTGCAGGACTATAATGATGACCACCTGCTCCCTGCCGTGATCCGCGACCAAAAGCAGTAACAGAATGAAGCTAAAAATTTACGAAAGGTAATATCGTAAATTTTAAAGTACGTACCTATTTACATACCTGAATGTTACTTAGTTATACCTCGTGGGTTATTTTCGAACATTATTTCAGGATTAAGGCTAGTTTTTGTGTTATTACTACAAAATAAATACACCATTGAAATAATTTAAATTATCATTTCATTTTTTAAATTGAAATTTTCTGCAACTGTGCGCATAAAATATTTCAAATTACTTAATTTATTTTCTAGTTAGCAACTACGCAACTTTCTAGTTGCTGGTTGAAGTTGAAGGGCTGGAACAAAATGAGATGTGTACGAAGCAACATTTTTTTTTTTTATTATTCTAAATAGGCTTACTCTTGACCTCAATCTAGTCCGGAGTCAAATTACTCAATTCTCATTGTAATAGAAATTACTCATGTTACGAGGTACATTACCTTGCGAAGAATAAATAAAACAAACGGCTAATAAACACATCTCATTTGAAAAGAAAAATGTACAGCACCAATTTTATTTTAATTAAAGATAAAATTCAAAAGCCGCATTGACGGCGTGAATTTAAAATGTATTTGGTTTATATTTTTTTTCTAAACTATATGTCGCCGCAAGAGTGTCTAGCTGCTAAGAATATTAGTTAATCTAATTAATAACCAACTTATAATGTCTCATCCATCATAATATTGATCCTGCCATCTGTGGGTTGCAAGTACAATTATTACAATTATCTGTATCGATTGACAGAAGAGATAAGCGCCATCTAATGGTCCCTGTATTAACTAGTACTGAGATAGTTCGTGACTAGATCTTCTGAAGATTAATTTATTAAACGAAAGTCTTTAGCTAGGCCTATAGTTAAAATTAAGATAAGCAAATAATTGACCATTGGGATTTTAACAATGCTCATTTAACAATGCTCATTTAACACTAAGATTTGTTTTGAGGCAACATTCCACAATATTGTGGAAGATGGTGCCGAATACGATTTTAATGATCAATAACTCAATTTATAATTTGAAACTACAACTAAATCAGTTTCTGTTACTAATTACAAACTGAAAAGTAACAAGATTATTTTACAGAGCAATGTATTAGTGAAAGACCTGTTTGTATTAAATCCTTTGATCTGCCGGAAATGGTTTTAAGCAAGATCCCATTGTTGTAAAAAAAGTAATGAAGCCACTAATTAGTTTTAACTCAATAACGCCTTTGCATTTATGAATATTGGCATTGTTTAATTATTAGAGTAATTAATTGTGAAGTATTCTAGTATTGTTTGTAAGTTTGAATGAACTTACTATGTAATAAATTACTGTACTGGGTGTGTGGCACTTCCGCCCAGACAGAGAAAACGCGTAGGTACACAACGAGAAGTCGAGTTAGTTAGCTCGCGATTAGAAAACAATTGAAGTATGTAATTGAAAGTGGTTTTTGAAGTGAACAATATAAGGGTGCGTCCACATCTGGCGAATGTGCCGCAAATGTGCAGCTCGCGAGCCGTTTGCGAACTGCGTGCGTGCATTTTATGTTCGTACGCAGCCTCTGTGCCATCCGCGCGCCGCTCGTGCGCGTTTTACGCGCCGTACTCGAGCGGCGCAGGAGGTGCGCGCGTGCCGGCCGCGATGCACCGCACAAATTCAAGCAAGTTCACAACTGAGGCTCAAGTTCACGCGTATGTGGGCACGAGCAACGCGCGCCCCACTCGAGCCTTGCTATGGTTGCACTAGAGCGGCGCACCAAATATAGGCTGTAAACGCACGCGCGCAAATCGCGGGCAGCTCGCAAACGGCTCGCGAGTTACACATTCGCGGCACATTCGCCAGATGTGGACGCACCCTTACGTTGTGTAAATGAGAACTGTAACACGAATTAAAAGAGTGTGTAAGGAGTTTCTTAGCTCGTTCTTCTCCTTATGAACAATCATGTTTGCGAACGGGTGGCTCAACTTGTGAATGGTTTAATAGAAATAAACGTTTGAAGTTTGAGTCAAGTATTGTGTGTGATTTAAACTACCCAACTACCTATCTACCAACAAAAGAATCATGTCACGCAAAGACAATATGGCGGAATGGCGGATGGCGTTTATATTTGGGATTAGTGTTCCTCCTAATCCATTCTCTGTCATCTATATATAATGGTAAACTGACTGACTGACTGACTGGGTGATATATCAACGCACAGCCCAAACCGATGGTCCTAGAGACATGAAACTTGGAGGGTGTGTTCTTTGTGAAGAGTAAGTATCCACTACGAAAGGATTTTTGGGAATTCCACCCCTAAAGGGGTAAAATAGGGGATGGAAGTTTATATGAAAGTACGTCAGTTTTGAAGTTAGGATCTTCAAATTTTGTGTTTAGGCTGATGATTGAAAATTAATTTATATGTGTCTCAGCGTTTTTAATAATTCTACCCCCGAAGGGTTAAAAAGGGGTATGAAGGTAAGTTACTATGTTTGTTCGGGTGGAATGCTACTCAATTTTGTACAACCGATTGAGCTGAAATTTTGCACACACTTTTGGTTCTGGTGACAATACATTTTTATGACAGACATTCCTTAATCCTGCAGCCAGGATCGTCTCCTCAAGAGAGAACTTTTCAACGGTTAGTAGCACGGACACGAAACTTGGTTACGCGTTTAAGTTTGATAGATAAAGATAATTTTATCATGACGTCACCCTGCAGCTAGCGCCGTCGCCGTCGCCGTCGTAAATCGTTGTTTTTTTTAAAAAATATTAAAGACAAACTCGAAATTAACACAACGTAAATCGTTGTTTTTTTTAAAAAATATTAAAGACAAACCGATGAAGTGGTTTTGCGAGAGAGCCATTTTGACTCCCAAAAACGCCCAAGCCGCAGCGATCAACGCAGAAGCAGCGTGAAGAAATTATTTATAATTCTTTTGATACCATGGTCGATATGGACGAGTCGGTTAATTATCCTGTAGAATTTTTAAACTCTCTTAATCCGTCGGGTCTTCCGCGTCACAGACTTATGTTGCGTGTAGGTGCTCCTGTGATGTTGCTTCGAAATATACGGCCTCCAAAATTGTGCAATGGAACTAGACTCCAAGTAACTGATCTCCGCCGCAATGTTATTGAGGCCAAAACCTAACTGAATCTGCCAGAGGAGAAACAGTCTTCGTGCCGCGTATACCATTGATACCAAATGACCTTACGTTTGAATTTAAAAGATTGCAGTTCTCAATCAAGGTAAGTAACAGGGACAAACTCTGAAATTTGCTTGACTTGATTTGCGGCAAGACTGTTTCTCCCACGGCCGGTTTATGTGGCTTGATCACGTGTAAGCTCTCCAACTGGGCTGTTTGTTTTAGTGCCTGCTGCCGAATTAGTGAAAAACATTGTATATAAAGAAATACTGTGAAGGACGGTATTTATGTAGATACCGGTCCTAGACAGTAGGAATTTCTTTAGAGTATTCCTCAAATATCACACATAGTGCAGGACAATTAGCCATGAACAAAGCTCAATATTGTTATCATCATCATCATCATCATTTCAGCCGAAAGACGTCCACTGCTGGACATAGGCCTCCCCCAAGTGTCGCCACATTGACCGGTCCCGTGCGTCTCGCATCCAGCGGATCCCTGCAACCTTTACAAGGTCATCGGTCCACCTAGTGGGAGGCCTTCCAACGCAGCGTCTTCCGGTTCGCGGTCGCCACTCCAGAACTTTTCGGCCCCATCGGCCATCCGTTCTGCGAGCAATGTGCCCTGCCCACTGCCACTTAAGTTTGGCTATTCTTCGGGCTACGTCGGTAACCTTGGTTCTCTTGCGGATCTCCTCATTTCTGATTTGATCACGCAAGGAAACACCGAGCATAGCCCTCTCCATTGCCCTTTGGGTGACTTTAAGCCTTCTGATGAGGCCCATTGTGAGCGACCAAGTTTCGGTCCCGTATGTAATCACTGGCAAGACACACTGGTCATACACTTTCGTCTTGAGACACTGCGGTAAGTTGGACGAGAAGATACCACGCAACTGCCCGAACGCTGCCCAGCCGAGTCGGATTCGACGATTGACCTCTTTCTCGAAGTTGGACCTACCTAACTGGACCGTTCGTCCAATATTGTTATTGTTATAATAATTCATAATTATGTAGAAAAAAAGCGTTTAAACTCTACGCGGACGTAGTAAAATAAATAGTAACGAAATCAAACCTTACATTGAATATTCGAGTCTGATGACAAAAATATAGTTTTTAGAATTTTGGTCAGTTTGTTTGGATGAACAAACACGGCTGAACGGATTTGGATAATATTTGGCACACAGATCGTTTATAACCTGGATTAACGTAATAAAGATAGTACGTTCCTGTCGGATTAGAATTTTCGACTTAGTGGCCGTACATTCTATTATTAAAACTAGCTTCTGCCCGTGGCTTCGCCCGCCTGGAGTTCGGGAATTGCCCACGGGATCTTACTTCTGGGATAATAAGTAATCTGTGTATGTATAGTACATACATATATTTACATGTACTTGCTTATAACTTGCAAATATTTGTTCATAGTAATATCAATTAAATAACATATGTGAGATATCTTGGCTTGAAATTTGACAGCGGTGAAACCAATCAAATGATTTATTAGGAATCTATTTATAGACATAATACTTTGACATAATATTTAATACCAATGTCGCGTATCGCAAGCCAACGCGAAAATCGGTGTAATAAACCATATTTACAGACACGTCTACATCAGAAAAATCCTACCTGCTTAGTAATAGGTAAATACTCCCGCGCCCCGCACGCCTCACGTAACGGCATGCGCCCTTCTACGTGAGCTTCGAAGCCCTATTTGACTATATTGGGGGATGATTTTGGAAAAACTGATACACATGTCTTATAATTTTAATTAATTTTAATTGAAGAGTGTGAACACCAATATTCGAGTCAATCGACCCAGCAAATATTAAGTTTCACAGAAAATTCAACACCTCATTTTACCCTCTTAGGGGTAGAATTTCTTAAAACCCTTTCTTAGTGGATACCTACTCTTCACAAAGAATACACCGTCCAAATGTCATGTCTCGCGGACCAGCGGTTTCGGCTGTGCATTGATATATCAGTCAGCCAGACACGACATTCAATTTTATATTGGGGAATGATTTTGGAAAAACTGAGATACACGTATCTCATAAATTTAACTAAAGAGTATGTACACAAATTTTCAAGTCAATCGACTCCGAGAATAAAAAGTTTCAAAGGAAATTCAACACCTCATTTCACCCTCTTGGGGGTGGAATTTCGAAAAACTCTCTCCAAGTGGATACCTACACTTCAGAAAGAATACACCGTCCAAATTTCATGTCTCTAGAACCTGTGGTTTGGGCTGGGGTTTGATATATCAGTCAGCCAGACAGGACATTAAATTTTAAATTGGGGGTGATTTTGGAGAAACTATGATAAAAATTGGTTTATTTACTCGTCAGTTAAAATTATGATACACGTATCTCATAATTTTAACTGACGAGTAAATAAACCAATTTTCAAGTCAATCGACTCAGGGAATAAAAAGTTTCACAGAAAATTAAACACCCCATTTCACCCTCTTAGGGGTGGAAATTCGAAAAACACTTTCTTAGTGGATACTTACTTGTCACAAAGAGTACACTGTCCAAATTTCATGTATCTAGGACCAGCGGTTTGGGCTGTGCGTTCATATATAAGTCAGTCAGTTAGGACTTTGAATTTTGTAAGTATATAGACATACTTCCACAAGTTTTTTTCCAAGACTGTGTAGGAACACCTCAACGCTTGTAAAAGAGACTCACTATGGAATTTGTAGTGGATTGTCCTTTACTTCTACTTACTAAGCCATCTATCAGTATAGGTACCAATCATACATAATGGTAAGGCCTCTAGACCATTATCAGTTGCGCATTTGAAAATCATTTACCATCAGTCCCGTAATATTTATTGTATGCATTCGTCGCGGTATCAGAACGAACCCCTAACATCTCTGTAAGTAAATGTTTGTGAATCGAAGTAGCTTGACGCGCCTCCGACTTAGTTAAGTTATAACGCAAACAAAATTATCTTTCACAGCTCAACGACCTCTGAACCAGTGATTTTACTTATTACAATTTAATATGTGATTATAATTATATGTTTTTACTTGGAGTCTTGGAGTACTGAGTCTGTTCGATTTAGATTCAGTGAGTACAGCAAGTTATTAAGGTACTCAAACAATTTTGATTTACTGAGATCAAGATGATGTTGATTTATTATTTTTACTAGCCCGTATCGTCCCATAGCTGGTCAGAGGCCTCGTTCCACCTCCGTGGTAACGGTTAGCATAAGATAAATAAAAAAACTGTACTTTCATTTATTATTCATGATGTGTGAAGAAATTGAAGCAGTTGTTACGTCTTCTGACTTATACTCTTACACTCATGACATTACATGGGTGGGTACTTAAAATCTAAAAGATTAAATTTACGTGAAAATTAAGAAATATTTGATCATATACTGTCACTTACGGGATATCTTCCGTGATTGTTCATTATTTTGAGCTCCCGATATTTCGGCGCTGTTGCAAGCGCCATGATCGCGGGTTGACTGGAGAATGCGGGTGGATGGAAAAATAAATTGTTAAGAGCAGACAAATCTATCTACCCTCTTTCTTTGTCTTTTGCTACGCGCACTATTGGAACTCGACACTAAGTCACGGCAAAACACACTCACAATATCACCAGGTTTTGTGGAGTCCTTATTACGACACCGGCTGCTACTCTTGAGCTTACTCAAAACTGGATTCCACGTACTTGACAATTTGAAGCCATCCTCTCGATTGAAATTTTTGTGTTTTCTTATTTCAATTGCTTCTCTTGTCAGCCTTGGTACGTAATGTCTATCCGTTGACAAAATCTGCGGCTTGTGCAATTCGATCCAGTGATTGGGCCCTGACTGCAGTAGGTGTTCAGCTATGGCAGATTTTTGCTCATCGTTGTTTTTCACAGCCTTTATGTGCTCTTTGATGCGGCATGAGACAGTTCGCTTCGTTTGGCCGATGTATGAACTGCCGCAACTGCAGTCAATTTTATACACCCCAGGATGTTCATACGGGATCTTATCTTTCGGGGAACGTAGACTCTGTGCGATTTTCTTGTGAGGAGTAAACACGGTCTTAATCGAGTATTTACTTAGTAAACGACCTATCTTGCATTTGATCTGTGTGATTCTGAACATCTCACTGGTGAACTATCTCATGTACAAAAGGTTCTACGGAAGAATGGCTATAACACCAAGATTGGAGCAGTAAAGCCTAAAAAGATGCGAGCGGCCAGATCAACTGTGGAGCGTCAACCAACTTTCTTGCCATATCTTAGAGGAGTAACGGACAAGATAGGTCGTTTACTAAGTAAATACTCGATTAAGACCGTGTTTACTCCTCACAAGAAAATCGCACAGAGTCTACGTTCCCCGAAAGATAAGATCCCGTATGAACATCCTGGGGTGTATAAAATTGACTGCAGTTGCGGCAGTTCATACATCGGCCAAACGAAGCGAACTGTCTCATGCCGCATCAAAGAGCACATAAAGGCTGTGAAAAACAACGATGAGCAAAAATCTGCCATAGCTGAACACCTACTGCAGTCAGGGCCCAATCACTGGATCGAATTGCACAAGCCGCAGATTTTGTCAACGGATAGACATTACGTACCAAGGCTGACAAGAGAAGCAATTGAAATAAGAAAACACAAAAATTTCAATCGAGAGGATGGCTTCAAATTGTCAAGTACGTGGAATCCAGTTTTGAGTAAGCTCAAGAGTAGCAGCCGGTGTCGTAATAAGGACTCCACAAAACCTGGTGATATTGTGAGTGTGTTTTGCCGTGACTTAGTGTCGAGTTCCAATAGTGCGCGTAGCAAAAGACAAAGAAAGAGGGTAGATAGATTTGTCTGCTCTTAACAATTTATTTTTCCATCCACCCGCATTCTCCAGTCAACCCGCGATCATGGCGCTTGCAACAGCGCCGAAATATCGGGAGCTCAAAATAATGAACAATCACGGAAGATATCCCGTAAGTGACAGTATATGTGTAAACCGTGAAAGCTTGAAACAGTGTTTAATATTTGATCAATTAAATACATTCTTGCAACACAAGTAAAAAATATCTTAATATTTAACTATATTATAAATAATAAAATAACTTGGAAAAATCTACAACTTACCGAATGGCGTAAACTAGACTCTAGAGAGTCTTTAATAACACACACATTTTATATACTTTTACTGTGAACGAAACTATTTGACGTACTCCCGTATTGAACCCAGAACATTTGTATAAATATTATTGATTTACACGGCTGTTATATTTAGCGGCAACAAATGGCGATAATGAGGTAGTTGCGTATGATTGTGATTCTCTTACCGTCACGACGGACAAACAATCGCCCGCTGCACGTGTGTACACAGTGGGCGAACATCAATGTTGCAGATGGTGCACTGCTTTGAACCTTGTTGAAGATAGAGCAATGTGACGTGAGAAGATCCATTTTAATCTCTTTAAAATTTATCATCATCATCCACAGATCCACCACAGCCTATAACGATCCCACCGCTGGGCAGGCCTCCTCAGTGACAGGTGGGCCGTAATTCACCACGCGTGGCCAGTGTGGGCTGTTTCCTAAAAATACAGTGATATCATTAAGGAAAAAGTTTATGCTTTACAAAAAACCAATTCCTAAACTTATGTAGACAGATAAGAAGACATTCTGCGCTGAAACTAAATGAATTGGGATAAGGGCAAGAGAATGATGTTGTAGACAGATTTGGTCTTTCCACTGTCATAAACCCAATTTATCCGGGCTCTACGAAGCATGTCTTTTTCTTCCATATTTAAGATGTCATCTCAAGTAGTTGACTGCACTGGAAGATGAAGAAGATAACAAGAAGAAGGACTGCTACTTTCTAAAAAACGGGGTACCCTTTAATAAGTCATAAGTCATTTATTTCAGAACAACATACATCGTATAGAAATTTAGTAAAAATAAAATAAAATGTAAAATAAAAAAGTACCATTAAAACATAAAAAATCGAAAAACATGTCAAAGATGGAATATCTGGCCTTAATGATCATAAATTCACAAATTCGTGTAATTTTATGAATATTTTTGTTCAGAGACATCCCAGAACTTTATAAATCACTTATAGGCATAATAAATAGTTCCAGACCGCATCTGCGCCACATACTCTCTCGCATCGCTGTATGCCTGTAATTCACGGCTGATGAATAATTCACCGTCCGAAAGACCAATTGTTTACCTCGCCGCCATTGCCTACGACACTATCTGCATTTATATTAAACCATCGCGCTGAGCCTGCCATGTTTTCCAACAATCATCTCAGCGGTTTTCATATTCACAGCCTTTTTTAGTTTATTTTTATTGTTGCCTCTTGTTACACGCACTAGCACGTCGTTTGAAACGTCGCGGTGGCGCGTGTCTCCCTGTTTTAGAGACGAAATATTTGACATAATTTTGAGATTTCCGCAATCTTCGTGGATTGAACATAAAATGCACTAACACCAAAATGACAATGTGAATTACCGCTACATTACAGGTCATTTGATTGACATTCACTTAACAACATGCCTTTATTTCTCAAAGGGTACTCTTATACTCACACATTTTGCCAGTTATGTTTAAATCCCGTGTAAGAGGGCGATCATATTGCCATCAACTGGGCACAAATCCGGACTCCAAGCTGCTAATGACAAATTCCCGGAAAAATCCAATAACACTTTGCCCGAACCGGGTTTCGAACTCAGCATCATTCACTGAGAACTGCTTACTTTTTAACTTATGATCAACCCTCTGGAGAATACAGACGATGATGTTAATTATTACGTTATATAATTTGACGACGATCGTGTTAATTCATGTCCCACTTCAAACGCAGTGTATAACATACATTAGTTGTCAACATTTGTAATAATAATGGGTGTGTTCAGAATTAGCTCCAACTCGCTATCAAGCGAAATGGGTCAAAGTAAACTCCGTTGAAATTGGCTCGAGTGTCTGCGTCATGCGAGCTTACAAGTTTGGCTAAGTATAGTTGCTTTACTTGCAATGCTGACTTACTGTCATACAATTTGCATGAGAAGCTCATCTATTAAATTTTATTACTGATAGCATAACGACGAGCTCGTGGCTAAATAATAACAGCCTCTCGGGTCGATCTTAAGGTTAAACCGCGCTTGCCTAGGTTGGTCTGTGCATGGGTGACCAACCTTTCCACACCAAGTTTCTGACGTGTCTCGGAAAGCATGTTAAGCCGTTGGCACCGGCTGTCATTTCTAGGTTTTTGGCAGTCGTTACAGTTAGTCACTGGCCCGAAAGTCTGACAACCAGTTTAACCAAGAGGTATTGTATATATTATGACAGAGAATGGATTAGGAGGAACGCTAATCCCAAATATTGACGCCATCCGCCATTCCGCCATATTGTCTTTGCGTGACATAATTCTTTTGTTGGTAGATAGGTAGTTGGGTAGTTTAAATCACACACAATACTTGACTCAAACTTCAAACGTTTATTTCTATTAAACCATTTACAAGTTGAGCCACCCGTTCGCAAACATGATTGTTCATAAGGAGAAGAACGGGCTAAGAAACTCCTTACACACTCTTTTAATTCGTGTTACAGTTCTCATTTACACAACGTAATATTGTTCACTTCAAAAACCACTTTCAATTACATACTTCAATTGTTTTCTAATCGCGAGCTAACTAACTCGACTTCTCGTTGTACCTTCGCGTGTTCTATCTCTCTGGGCGGAAGTGCCACACCGCCAGTACAGTAATTTATTACATAGTAAGTTCATTAAAACTTACAAACAATACTAGAATACTTCACAATTAATTACTCTAATAATTAAACAATGGGTGTCAATGTGATGCAACATTTTTTCTGCCATTCAATAATTTTATAATATTTTTCGACCAATTTAATTGAAATAAATATGTTTTAGAAAATCAGAATACAAGACGAAAATGGAATAAAATAATTTGGAATAAATACGAAATCTACATATCTATATAAAAATGCAGATAAAAACGAAATGTCAAACGTCAAATACCCAGGAATGCTGACAAGAAGCCGGGCTAAACAACAGGCACACCCACCATCTCCGGACTCGTTGCTCAGCTCCGCCTCGCCGCCGCCGGAATCCAGCCCCATCGTGAGTGCTGTGACACCGGCAGTGGCAGTTGCGTTGAGCTCGAGCGACGAGTATTTCTCTCCACCGACGACGCCACCACCTGTTCGTCGACGGGGAGGACGCCGGCCGCCGGACGGTTTAGGACCTCGAGGCCCACTGGCCTCTGATAGGGTCCCAGCTCCCGGCGGGAGTGTGCAGCGCATGCGATGGACACAATCCATCAATGCAAATGTCATGCGCGCATACTATGGGGCTACAGAGGGGGGAAACAACCTGACCGCGTACCGTGTTCGGATGCTCTCTCTGTTTCAGGTGCTTGAGCCAGCTGTCAACGTGTCGGCACAACGACTATCGGATCAGGTGCGAGTCATCCAGCGTAATCGTATGTTGGATGACACCGTACTTGATCGCTTGCGAATTGAAATGCAGAGTAGCCATGTCATTGCCACGCCGTCGCAGGCTGTGGTTCCACCACAGTCTACCTTAATATCAAATCGCGATAACGACGTGAGTAGTGACATGGTTACTAATGTAAGTACCCAGTGCAATGAGGAAATGAGGAGTGCTTTGGAGGGTGCGATTCGAGAATATCGGTTCATGCAACCCGACCTTAGACCACGCATACCTCGTTTGTCCATGCATAACAAAAATAGGGCGCTGGTGGCTGTTCTGGATTCGCAGTTGTCAAACTATTTTGACAACTGTGAAGACCTCACCGATGCTCACTCAGTCCTGTATTGTGCGGCTGTAGCGGCATGTCGTGTAGCTCATGTCAAATTTTATGATGACAGAGCTACACGACCTAAACCAGCCGTACCAGCATGGCAGTACAGGATTGAACGACGTATTGGTGGGGCCAGAGCACTCATCGGCAAACTGATCTGTTTCAGGGAGGGCAATACTCGTCCTAGAGTGATGCGTTTTGTGCGGCGGGCATTCTCGGGGACTGATATTAGTCCTCGAGACTACATGTCCGGTGTCAGAGAGCGCATCGACTTCCTGAAGCAGAAAGTGTATGCATGGGCAAGCCGTATTCGTAGGTATAAGCGGAGGGTGGACCGATACACTCAGAATCGCACATTCCAAAGAGATGAAAGGTGGGTTTATAGGGCTTGGGAGCGACCGGACCAAGGTGTGGCTGACACGCGCCTACCGGATGATGATGCCATGTCTTCGTTTTGGCGCAGCATCTGGTCGGTGCCTGCTAGCCATACCGAGGGTGATTGGACTCGGGAGGTTGGGCGGACGTGCGATCTGGTACCAGAAATGAGGGCAATCACTATCAGCCCCCAAGACGTAGTTCGTGCAGTCCGTCCGTTGCCGAACTGGAAATCTCCAGGGCCGGATGGATTGCACAACTTTTGGATTAAATGGTTTACCAGGTCGCACGCTCGCCTGGCGATCCTGTTCCAGTCAGCCTTAGAGTCAGGATCGCTGCCAGAGTTCCTGACAACAGGTATAACCTACCTGCTCCATAAATCGGGTAGTACTGCGGAGCCCAAAAATTATAGACCGATTACCTGTCTTCCGACGGTCTATAAAGTTCTTACATTCATTTTGAGAGCTAAAATTAACAAACACATTGATGACAATTCTATCATGTCCGCTTCTCAAAATGGATGTAGGAACGGGTCCCGCGGTACTAAGGAGCTACTCCTCATTGATATGACCATTAGTCAACAGGTTCGCCGTTCCCGAAAGGATCTGTCGACATGTTGGATAGACTATAAGAAGGCCTATGACTCCGTGCCACATACATGGCTCATGAGGGTGCTAGAGTTGTATAAAGTTGATGCAACTCTGCGCACCTTCCTGATGTCATGTATGAGGCAATGGAGGACAGTCCTTCGCAATCCAGGATGTCGGCAAATCCAGAGGAATAGCGAGTCGATAAGGATAGAGCGAGGTATATTTCAGGGCGATAGTTTGAGTCCACTTTGGTTCTGCTTAGCCTTGAATCCTCTTAGCACGCTGTTGGAGGATTCAGGTCTAGGCTATCGGTTGAGGAGAGGTGGTCAAGTTATATCTCACCTCCTTTACATGGATGACCTGAAACTCTTTGCCCCCAATGATTTACAACTGATGGAGCTACTGAAGGTAACTGAAACTTTCAGTAGCGCCATCAGGATGGAATTTGGTGTGGACAAATGTGCGGTCATGCATATAAAGCGAGGGGAGATTGTGGAATCCGTGGGAACCCAGCTCTCGAATTCCATAAATCTTAGATCCCTCTCAGCAACCGAAACCTATAAGTATTTGGGTATGTCGGAAGCGCTGGGCATCAATGTTGCTGACATGAAGCAATCGTTGAAGGAGCGCTTCTTTGGCCGCCTGAAAAAAAGTATTTAATAGTCTTTTATCAGGCGGAAATAAAGTACGTGCCTTCAACGGTTGGGTCATGCCGGTTTTGATGTACTCTTTCGGCATACTCAAATGGACTCAAACAGAACTAGACGCCCTGGATAGGAGGGTCCGTACATTGTTGACGGCATATCGAATGCATCACCCGCGTTCTTCGGTTATGAGACTGTATATCCCGCGGAAGTGTGGGGGTCGAGGCTTTTTAAATGCTAAGACTCTCCACAATCGCGAGATATGCAGTCTCAGGGAATATTTTCTTGAAACCGACGTGGGGATGCATCGAGATGTGGTCGCGGTGGACAATGGCCTCACTCCGCTTTCCTTGGCTAAAGAGAACTGGCGCAAACCTGTAGTGCTTGACACTAACGACCGCATGGAGGTCTGGCAGAGTAACATGAGTGCATGGGCCCGATGTAGACCTATCAGCGTCCGTAGCTTGGCTACGTTCCGGGGACCTTTTCGTCCACAACCTTGTAGCCAGGATTATCCATCAGCAACTTGCTCTAAAATACAACCTTGTGGAATCGGAAGTGCCGTACTATAAGTATGTGCCCGACCCAGTTCTCGAAAATGGCAGTATCACATTGTACTGGGATCGATCCATTATCACTGACAGGACTATTGTAGCCAATAAGCCTGAAATAGTGGTGGTGGATCGATCAGAGCGGCGCGCAATGATTGTTGACATAACGGTCCCGCATGATGAGAACCTCGTGAAAGCCGAGAAAGATAAGCAAATCAAGTATCTTGACTTGGCTCACGAGGTTGTGTGCCGATAGTTGTATCAGCCCATGGCTTAATTGCCAAGAGCCTCGACCAATACCTGAGGAGGCTCTCGTTAGGTAGCTGGATCAAGGGCTTGATTCAGAAAGCGGTACTTCTGGACACGGCTCGTATTGTTAGGAGGTTCCTCTCTCTGGAGCCCTGACCGCCGGTAGCTTGGACCCTGTTCCCGATACCGGTGGGCTACAATTTTTTTATATTTTTTTAAATGTTTTTCATATATTTTTTTTTCTAAAGAATATTTAAAAATGTAATTAATTTGTATGTAAATAAATAAAGGAAATAATGCCAATATTCATAAACGCAAAGGCGTTATTGAGTTAAAACTAATTAGTGGCTTCATTACTTTTTTACAACAATGCTTGCTTAAAACCATTTCCGGCAGATCAAAGGATTTAATACAAACAGGTCTTTCACTAATACATTGCTCTGTAAAATAATCTTGTTACTTATCAGTTTGTAATTAGTTACAGAAACTGATTTAGTTGTAGTTTCAAATTATAAATTGAGTTATTGATCATTAAAATCGTATTCGGCGCCATCTTCCACAATATTGTGGAATGTTGCCTCAAAACAATTCTTAGTGTTAAATGAGCATTGTTAAAATCCCAATTGTCAAATATTTGCTTATCTTAATTTTAACTATAGTTCTAGCTAGACTTTCGTTTAATAAATTAATCTTTAGAAGATCTTATCACGAACTATCTCAGTACTAGTTAATACAGAGACCATTAGATGGCGCTTATCTCTTCTGTCAATCGATACAGGTCATTGTAATAATTGTTCTTGGAACCCACAGATGGCACGATCAATATTATGATGGATGAGACATTATAAGTTGGTTATTAATTAAATTAACTAATATTCCTAGCAGATAGACGCTCTTGCGGCGACATATATAAAACAGTATTTGTCATTCCCCTTTTCAAATTAAACCATTCAATATTAAATGTTGTGATGAAGCCAGTCTGTTACTTGGTCTAATAATGTAGGATTGTTATCATTTAGCTCGGCGGCGAAAAAGTTGTAAATCCTACAGCACGCTCAAATTTCCCTTAAGTAATTTTTCAAATTTTCACCGTCTATTTCTCAGAAATACACTATCAAAGACAAACGCCTAGCCTCCAAACCAGTAGGCACCCTAGCCCTGTAGCTTCCCGCTAATCTAGTAGCGTCAGCACAAAAGCGCGATAAGGGCGGGGACAGGCGTCGCCCTATCACCGGTATTTATTGCGGGCGATACAATTATCGCGCGATTTACTGCCGACGGTACCTTCAGGTGGCGGATATTGTCGAATTTGTAAAAGGGGGGGGGGGCGGTCTGTGGAAGGGTTTGAAATGTTTGTCAAGGTTTCGAATATGAAAATATCTTTGTATTGGTTTATCTTGAAACACCTGAAAAAATAAAATTTAAGAAAGCTGTATGTTAGTCTAAAATAAATCATGCATTGATTGTTATTGAACCGCAAAAGAAATCGCACTAGGAACAATCGGTTAGCGATATTAACGGAATGCGCAGCGGCTGTGCGATTGGCTGCTGCGCTGCGTGTCACGAGTACGATCTCCACACGGAACCAATTTTTGTATGGCCTATATGTAGTTGTTCCGGGTCTGGCTGTTTGTGTATGTGAGTATAGTTTTTAAACGCACCCACGATATATAACATAAATTTCTAGTGTGGGGCAACGTCGCAAAAAGACAAGAAAAAAAAAAGAAAACCAGAATGAAAGAATGTTTCCGGTCGTATCCTGACTGCCCACACGTAAGATTAATTACCTAACTAACTACAATATTTCCTAAGAGATGCTTACATAAAAAGTAGTAAAAGTTAAGTTAAGTAAAAAGTAGTAGTCCCTCATCAAACAACGATAATACAAAATACCCTACCTCCCTTCGATCTTGAGTACCCGTATCATCTCCGTACCTACAGGATTCGTTAGCCGGCGGCGACGTCCAAAGACGCTCAACTCAAAGACTCGTCCTATCTGCGCTCATCTCATCTGCATGGAACACATCCCAATTAACCACTTAGTTCAGACCTGCATGCTTACACAGGGAAAAGAGATTTAAATTGAAGTTGATGTTTTGTTTAATGCACTTGATTATAGAATAAATGAATATATTGTTTTTACATGGTGGATACCTGGCTGGTAGATGTTTGGACTCATAGTGATAAATGAGCAATTTTTGGAAATAATCGGTGTTTTCCTATACGCGGTGGAAGGGTCAACGTCTCACTCTGTATATTAGTTGATATCGTGGAGAGATTATAGCTAGTAATATAAACGTGGTAAGTGCACTAACTCCTCATGGTACACCTGATATTCACACTTTAGAGAAATTCAAACGCAGCTCCAATGTGGTTAATTTAATTTTAAATATTTTATCCAGTCTGGCTGGACGAGAACTCAAATACGTAAAGTCCCCTTTACGATGTGTACTTATACAATGTGTCCGGTATTGGACTAGCGATACTTTAGGTACTTATATAACAACTATTCTATTATACAAATTTGTTGATTTGCAAAGAATTTGTTGTCAAAAAATTGTTGATAAATGCAAAATTTTTTTGGAGTTTAATATCTGTTTTTTTTATAGTTACGATAACGTGAACCCATTATTTCATAATGTAAACGATAGACAATATCTTATTCCTCCTTATAAGCCTATTTTTATCTCAGTGAGACCAAAACTTTGTGTGATATGTTTACCGGACTCATTGTATAATATATACAAGGTGTAACATAATAAACGCAAGACTTCCCGTGTGGTCTCTCGCACCATTAAACTAAACATATTTTGTTCTACGAGTTCTTGAAATTCGCAAAAAAAAAAATACTTTCTATAGGAACGGACGCAATCAGCTGATCCACTTGTAATGGTAAAACTAAAAAAAAAGTTATGAATTTCCAAAAGTCACAAAACAAAAGTTGTTCAGTTTCATGGTCTGAGACACCACACGAGAGGTCTTGCGTTTATTATGTTACACGTTGTATAAAATAATAATTTTTTAGGTGCCAATTTTTTTTTTTTTGTTTCTTGTTCTGTTTCTCTGCTGGGCAAAGGCCTCCCCCAATTCCTTCCATGTGCTCTTTTCCCGTGCCTCCTCGAACCAGCTTTAACGGTACGCGTCCAGATCGTCTCGCCACCTCTTTCTGGGCCGACCTCGGCGGCGCCGTCCATCTTCCGGCAACCATCGCGTGGAGACTTTTGTCCAGCGGTCATCGTGCATACGGCTTACATGACCTGCCCAATCCCATTTTAACCTAGCAGCCTTCTTGCCAACGTCCATTATGCCCGTTTTGGAACGAAGCGTGGTGTTACGAACCCTGTCATGTCTTTTGACACCTAGAATGCTGCGTTCCATTGCCCTTTGGCAAACTCCAAGGCGGAACTTCTGGGTCTCGGTGAGTGACCAGGTCTGAGCACCGTAAGTTAGGATGGGCAGAATACAGATGTCGATGAGTTTGCGCTTGAGGGAGATCGGAAAATCACCCTTCATTAGCGTCTTCATGGACCACTAGGTTTTCCAAGCGTTTTCGACTCGGCGATCGATTTCTCTTTCTTGCCTGTTTTTGAAAGATACTAACTGGCCCAAGTAGATATACTCATCGACATAATGTATTTCCTGCCCATCTACCTCAACCCTACGCTTAATTCTGTTGGTCATAAGCTGGGTTTTTGACCGATTCATCATAAGTCCCACCCCAAAGGTGGCCGTGCTCAGTTCTTGGAGCTTGATCTGTAGTTCCAGGGCTGTGGGGGCAAAAATGACTATGTCGCCGGCAAATCGGAGGTTCGTCAACCTCTTACTGCCGACAATGCCTTTGGTGGTCCATGAGGCTGCTAGTGTTCTAAATATCTCCTCAAGACTGCTTGTAAATAACTTCGGAGAGAGCGGGTCACTGTTTAACACCCTTCTTTATGGAAAACGAAGGTCCTGCAGTATTCACTGCGGTGCTGTTATGGTAGATATTTTTTAAAAGGTCTATAATTGCTGTTCGAGTTCCTGATTTGTTAATGATTTGAATATTTCGGAGTGTTTGATGCTATCGAAAGCCTTCGCATAATCTACGAAGACCAAGTATAGTGGTTTATTGATTTCGGTATATTTCTCTAGGATTTGGTTCAAGGTCTGTTGGTGGTCGGTTGTTGAAAAAACCAAATTAGCACATTTAAAAAAAAGTTTGGCTTTATTTTCAATTTCACTCAACCCTTCTAAAGCTCAAATGTTACATTCATGCCCTCAAAATGTACGTCCTCACTGAAGCTCAGAATATATACTACCTCAAGAGAAAAGGCATAGAAGATAATACACATTTTGGGTCTTGACAACGATCAAATATGTAGTAGGCAAGTAGGCAAACAACCGATTACATTATAAATTCGAATAATACTAAAACTGCTGAGAATTTCACCGAATTTCTGAAAAGCGTTCGTAAATAAAACATAGTATAAACTAAAATAACACGGGTTATACACGGCTCATAAACAAAATAGCTGTGTAAATCAAAGGGAAGCAGCTTGAGTGCCGCCCTACATTCTACTGAATACGTTACTTTGTACCTGAATTATATTTTATAAGCCCAAATATAGACTTTATGAAACAGTCTGAAACAGAAATACATTTTTATTTGACTACGAAGTCCATTGCGCGTTTGGAACGACTGGTTGCAATATTTTGGCCAACGAACTCGGTAATGGTTCTTTGAATTTAAAATGTTCGTGTCGGTAATTATAATTATATTTTGTTGGTTGTATTTTTGATAGTCAAATGCTTTTAATAAAGTGTATTTACTGTGCTTAGCCAACCCTGAGGCTAGACCTAAGTTGGACATATTTGGACCCAAAAATTACCTAGTCTGCGACATGTTAGACGGTCTTATTTGCCTCATATATTTTCTAAATGTAAAGACTTTTGTAACACATTTGGTCCTTTTATTTTGATGTGGGACTTACGAACAGTTTTTAGTAAAATACATCAAAAAACGTCACATTAAAAAATGGAAGAACATCAACAATTAATATCTCAGTAGCAGTCCGGAGTCCGGATTTGTGCCCGGTTGATGGCAATAGGCCCACCCCTAATACATGGGACTCGAAAATATCTACTATCCTATCGGAGATGTGTGTAATTTACTAACCATCACCATTAAACAACCAGATCGAATAACTGTATCCTCTTAAAACACGTTACATACCTACATCAAATATTAAAAATGACACAGCAGGTAAAATGGCACATAACCAAATGGTACAGCAATAAGTCACGACTTCATATAAATCAGAAGACAAGACGCGTGAAATTGCTATTGTAAGGAGTTATGTATCGAGAGGCTGCCGGCAAGCCTAACAGGCCATAGCTGTTATGGGTGATTTTGTGTAGTCAAAGCATTTACGTAAATATAAATGTAAAATTTGACCAGCAAAGACCATATTCGGACCATACCAGGTGACCTACCGTGACGTCTGACGACCTTGTCCGAATACGGACCAGGGCGGTTACTATGACGCAGGAGTAATTCCAGTGTGGGAAAGAGATGGCGCTAGATGAGCTGTATAGCTCTGTTTCTTTCCCGCACTGGAATTACTCCTACGGCATAGGATTACTACCCCTGGTCCGTATTCGGACAAGGTGAAGGAGGTCTAGTTGGAAAGATACGACAAGTTTCCTAAAGCAGAACTGATTGACCGTCCGACGTAAAATGAAATTTGTCCGTTATACTCTGCCATTAAAGGTATAGCTTAAAACATAGTGCCTTATGACAAAACTGGTGCAAAACTACTGCTGAATAAAAGGAATATTAATTCAAAGCACTCGTTACAAGTTACGACTAAGTTACTTGGATTCGCAATTACTGGCTTACAGTTTTATTCATTGTTCTTATAGTAAACATTCAACAATAGATATAATGTATAAGGATATTCATTCAAAATCAACGATAAAGATGAAGCCTGAACGCAATCCTTACGTGAAATCGCGTCTGTACTGTCGTAAGTTTAAAAGTCGCGTCGTGTGCAAAGATCCTAACCTAGAGATTGAATTCAGAAGCCAGGAAGATTATTAATCTCGTCTCTCCAGCTTTTTATATTACGGTATTGTATTCCATTTAATATGACCTAAAACACCGACGGGTTTTGTTCTGACAAAAATTGTTAGGTAATACTTTTTTTCTGTATCTCAAAATTGTGAGTTACATAATCTTACCGTCTGCCTAGCCGTATACCAACTATCATACATAATTTCATAATAAATGGTTTTTAAGTAACTCTGAATTAATTAGTTTTGTAATCTATCGAAGATATTTGTATATATTGCCTTTGTCTGATAGAAGATGTATGTAGGACTGAAATGATGACTATGGTAATAATTACAAAATACCTAGTCAAACGAATGTTCGTTTTAGTTATTTATTTATTTATTTATTAACACTTCAAGCACAAAGTGCACGGGTGGACTTAATGCCATAGGCATTTTCTACCAGTCAACCTTTGGGTGATGCAGAGACAGACAGTGGTAGGTGCATAAATTTGCAAAAAAATTAATTTAACACTAAGATAAACTACAAGGATATATAAAATACTATAACTATATATCAAAATACTATAAATATATATCAATATAAATATAAGTAAATAGAAATTTACATGGATTTACTAAAATAAAAATACAAACAATGAAGAAAACATTAACGTTGTGACGAAACTGCCAGCTTTTTCTATATGTACTCGCAAACTTTAATTTTAAACGATGAACGATTGGTTGCCATCCTGATTTCCTGAGGAAGCGCATTCCACAGTGAAATAGATTGAACGAAGAATGATCGGTGAATGAAGTCGGTGCGGTGAGAGGGACATTGAAGAATTCGGTTTTGCGATGAGCGCAGACTCCTATCATGATTGGCACAGATGTATTGAAAGTGGGGAGCAAGGTAACTAGGGGAAGAGGGAGAAACAAGGAAAGAATACAAGGTGGTTAGCGCCCTTTGCTCCCTACGCTGACGTATCGGCAACGACTTAAGAAGAGACCGGTGCTCTGAGACATGATCATATTTACGTAGATTGAACACGAATCGAATGCAGTAATTTAGAAGACGGTCAAGTTTGTCGAGGAGATCCACATTCAGGTCAAAGTAGCACACATCACCATAATCGATAATAGAAAAAATTAAGGACTGTACAAGCATTGTTTTTGTATTAGAGGGTAAAAAGTTTTGTCAACGTTTTGTCACAATCCATAGTCAAGTATTTAGTAGATGTCAATACAATCCACTAGAAACTGGTCAGAAGTTCATATTCACAGATTACACTAGAAATTAAACTTATTCAAACTACTTAGCCTTTTCCCAACTTGCTACTTCAGGTCAGACTGAATACCAACGAGTATTGTACAGGAAATCATCTTTGTCTCTTAACAGGGACCTATCTGACCTCCTCATTCACAACTCTGTAACTTCTTGTCGTCACGTCCCCTTGGTGAGACTGCTAGTCGAGCCTACGGGAGTCTGGTTGCCGTTACGATTAGGTACCAAAATTACACGAATGACAGCCGAGAGCAACGGGTTAACGTGCTTTCCGAGGCACAGAGTGCTCTGCGACACTATTAACTAACTTTTTTAATTTGCCTTAACCCAGCCATTTTACAAATGAATGTTCATTTACATTTTCAGTAATTTTCCATTTCAATTTATTATTCGAGTTTCCAGTCCGGCGAGCAGGACAGAGTCGGCTGAATGCTTTAAGTTTTAGATTTGATTCAATTCGCCTTTCAATTTTCAAGAAGTGTTGCAAATATTGTAATTAAAGTGGAGTCATTTTAACAAGTTGGCAACTCCATCAGCATTGGAAAAGTCTGGATAGTGCCAACTTTAGATATGCTACTGTTAACTTTGAGTTTACAATGGGATTGGACGCTTGAAGTCAAATCGAGAATGCATGTTTAATTTTAATAGAAGAGTTTTATTATGTGCAATATAGAATTCAGCATCAAATTCGTACTATTTTCGTGCAATTATGAACAACGTCAATGTTAAACTCAACCTAAACACCCTACACTATCGCTAAACCAAATAAAACATTTTCTAGACACAGCCCTACATAACCCCCTAAGCCCGGACTCTCGGACCCCGTCTAAGAACTCAGCTGAATACTTAACCCTGCAGCGAGTCATTAGAGCGTGTCACCGTGTTATTGCGGGGCCCGGGAGACCCGCGACAAATCGCCGCTCAGCCTGAATTACTCACACTCGTGTTATTGCCACGCTTGTTACAGGGTTATGTATTTACTGCCAAGTATTTTAGGTAAATGGTTGGAGAAAGATAGGGGTGTAAATTTTATGATAACTGGTTTCGTTATGAAAGAAGAGCGATATTTTAGATTCAATCTGCAAACATACGTACGGAAACTTGTGACATTACTCATGCAACGTAGGAAAATAAGAGTAATGGGATCCAAATACTTCTTTTGCTTCATCTACGCTCCTACTTCTAGTCATATAATATACGCCGCTTGTGAGCACTATGCAATAATAATCTGTAAAGCCACAGAGACAATTCTATTAACTGGTAATAGCCAAATTAATCAATGAAAGAGCAGTTATTGTTACAATAACTGACTTGGCCCAAGGCAGTGTGACTCAAGAGCTGGTGGAACCAATATACCAAGGAAATTAACTGATCTTAAACCAAAAGGGTGCCAGAAGACGGGCGTCGTAGCCGAGGGAGGCCTAGAAAACGCTGGTCTGAAGACTTATATGCGTTTGTGAGTGGTTGGCCGGAGAAAACTGAAAAGAGCGAAGAGTGGAAGTTTATGGGGGAGATATTTGCTCAGCAGTGGGGTAATACACGTAAAAAAACAAAAGTCTTCAAGTGCAACGGACCGGAATGTTACAGCCATAAAACACATTAAAACAAAATATTTCGCACCCGAAGCCTTACTAAAAAACCCCTTAGAAATAAGAATCACATCTTATTCCCCATTCGACAATCGCACAAAATAGGCCACAACTATCGGCTCAAAAATATCTTGCGATAGTTCGTTTAGGGCCGGAGTACGCAAGGTGCAGACTGGGAGCCATTCTTACGGTATCAATACCCTATTTATATTTATCGAGGGTACTCTTAGCTGTTCAGTGTGATTTATGCCTTATTTTTCGAAGCTAGTCGCACGCTCGATCTGATAGGACTATCGCTTCTGTTTTTTGGCAAAGAGTTTTTTTAGGAGCAACTGTATTACGGTTATATGTTAGGATCGGTGACTGATTTTTGTGCTTTGGGATTATCAACCTTTTCTGCCTCTGTTTTGCTTGGTAAATTGGGTTATTTTTAAGGTGATAACCGGATTTAAGTTTAGGCTGTTTTATCTACTGAAAAAAGATCCCGTATTCAACACATTTCAGGTCATTATATTAATTAGTTTTGCTATTAACGTCACGAGTTATTCCGATCCGATACCCTAAATCTGATACACGTGTGGCAAAGATTGGTTCTTTAATGAAAGGCGGATTCGATCAGAGAATAGAGAGGAATAACTCATTTTTATTGCTATGAGCTATGGTCGGAAGTCGTCATCATCATCTACTTAGTCTCTTTATAAATATTTAAATTGTGTTTATAAACAGAATATCATAAATAACATTATTTTTATAAAAGTTTAATATTAATTTAATAAAAATTTTATCAACAAATTAACATTTATTTGTGTCCTAAATTAATTTATTTTCTATTTTTATGCAATGAGAATTATAACTTTGAACCCTGAAGAATGACAACCGGGCTCGACTGCTTAACGTGCTTTCCGAGGCACGGAATCGTAATTCCTATGAAATAAATAAACCCTTAAGATACCTCCTCTCTTTGTTTTATGCCTAACCTGGTGTCAGAGTTTTTATGCCGCCCATGGGCCTTTGACCAGGGTTTACATGCCGTCGAGAAATATCTCTCAGGCATGCTGGTTTGGTTTCCTCACGTTGTTTTCCTTCACCGAAGCAAGTGATAATTATTCAAAAGTTACGTACATCAATCACAAGCTGCGTGTCCTGGGTTTGAGTTCGAGACCTATGACTTGGCAGTCCGACGGTCACACCACTGGGCTATCACTGCTGCTTATGATATAAACGTATCTAATAACAATCTCTAGCTGAACTACTAATACTAATTCGTCTATCTCCAGTACTACGCGCCACTAACTCGGCTGTCACACGTGATTGATATTTAATCGAGTAATGCTCCGCTAGGAATTGTGCCGCGGACTGTAATGATAATAACTTGTGTTAAGATAGTGATACACGTTTTAATCGTAATTAATATCTGCTTATACCTAACGGTTATGTCGCTAGGTAGAAGCGATCATTTATATATCAGGTATCTAGTCCCTTCAAAGTATTGTTATTGTAAAAAGCTAAGCAAAGCTTTTATCACAGAGGGATGACCAGCTATGTATGTTTCATCATCTTCCTGTCCTTGTCCCATGTTACTAGGGGTCGGTGAAACACGTTTTTTTCTTCCATTCGCTTCTGTCAACCGTCACGCTATCATTTACTCCTTTTTTCATATCATTCCTCACATAATCCATCCATCGTTTCCTTGGTCTTCCAGCTATATTTGTTTATGAATTTAAAATCTAAATCAAAAGACATTTATTCAAACTAAGCTGAAAATCAGCACTTTTTGAACGTCAAAATTACATGAGACAGTTTACATATCGTCGGTCCTTTGCCACTTCCGAGTATTTTAGCTGGTAAGTAAAGCGGCAGAACAAACTCCCCAGCAACACAATTAATATTGGTATAATAAACTTTTTATTACAGATAAAAAATATTATAACTTAATTTTAATTAAGTTTTTCCAATGAAAGTTAAAGTAAATTAATAATACCAGTTTCGAATCTAGATTAAACCAATATTATCTTACTAAAACATTACATCGAACTAGTAATTTTCCAATAGATCAGACTGGTAATGGAGAAAGACTGGTCGGGACATGCAGATTTATAAAATATGTTCCATTCGATATACCCAGTATTGTACAGCACGGGTGGAAGAACACGTTAGTTAACACCACAGTGCAGGGAATATCAGTACACCAACATTTATTTAAGAATATTGTAAAACCGTACATGATGTACTTTTTCTGAAATTAACTTTTCGTTTTTGGCTTTCATGAAAACTTCAGAAGGAGATCTCGCAGTATTGTGAAAATATTGTAAGTCTCTACCTCTGGAACTTTCTGCTCTGTACAGAACGTTTATCTCTGAAATTATTATGATAACAATTTCCCAATACCTATGTAGGTAACCTTTTATAATGTTGAAAATTAAATTTGGAATCAACAAGAGCTTCACTCCGAGATAAAGGTTGAACGAACTATTTAGTTGTAAGGACAAAGTCCAATTACTTTACCCATTCTCGAATTTGAAATGTACCTACTTGTGTACTTGTATAAGTGTTGAGTCAGACCAAAATGGTTCCTATAATAAGGTTAGTGACCCGACCAGTCTTTATTGCAGACAAAATCACAATATAGACTGTTGCGCACTAATAAAATTACTCTTGCTTTTACTCTGTGGCGTCTTATAACGGAAGCCTGCTCGCAAGGGGAATGCGAATAAGACAATATTGCCTGGCGAACGTTTGACCTGCGATAAATATCGCCATTACCCTTCCCTCTCGCACTAATCACGCACCTATAGCCCCGTCTCTGTCCCCCGCACACCTCATCCCGTTGCCTAATGGAGAGGAATGTAGTGTACGAGACTCACTTAAACGACGTAAACAAGTGTTGACAGTTGAACTCTCTCGAGCCCTCCACTGCTTTATTTTTTTCTCGATGCATTAAAAGGTTTTCTGTTGTATCGCCAAACCCTTTGAGAGCTACGTGTCTATTAAAGCGAACAATAGAAATAAAAATGTTTGATCATATCGATTTTGTAGCGGAATTTTAATGAATAAAAGTTTGTATAGAAAATCCTTCAAAGAAAATACAACGCGGGTAGAACGGCCACAGAATGTGGAAGTTATGCAAAGACCGAGATTGAAACTACGGTAGTTTGTGTTTTAGAGCAATTAGCTTTATTTCGTTGAACAATGTTCGGTTTGAAACAAAGAGCTCACGTAATTTGTTTTGGACGCGTTGCTTTGAGAGTGCCTCATCATCGTGTCAGTGCGTAAACGAGAACTACCTTCCACTGGACTATCAATACACTGAATCAGAGGGGCTCGTGGCTAAATCATAACAGCACGGATTAATCTGTAAGGCTAAGCAATGCTAGCGGACGTTGATCCGTGGATGGGTGACCAAGCCTTCATCATTCCTGCCTTTTTCCAACCTTTTTTGGATCGATTTCCAGTACAGCTGGATTTTACGAGTACATTGAGTGACGGCCCCTTTGACCTCCACAACCCACTTGTAACACACACTTTCTCGCAAGATCTAAAAATGAAATACGGAGGAAAGTCGATATATAGACGAAATGGTGATTATAAAACAGTTTCTGACTACATAGCACACACACGGGTGGACGAGTGGACATAGCTGTTAAACTGTCCTTTATCAGCTGCTACACCAGAACATTAATAGATAAATTGTAACGCCTTCGTATTGTTAATAATATGTCTCTAACAAACAAGTTCGAGAAGTTATAATACAACTCTTTCCATATTACATAAGTAGGTATCTCCATATTGGTGGATACAATATTATTTCGGTCCCAAAGTATGTATAGGCCTGACCTTTCTAGATCAGACGTATGCGACCTCTATACGTGTTTCTGATTGAATATCAAAACTTTCCTTGTACCTACTTCTTTTCGGCGAACATTGGCATTTTCTTTATGATGTTATGCGGAGGCGCCTTTTTTACTTTGTTTGCCTTATTAAAGAATCAGTAATACTGGTATGGACAAGTTGCGAACCGTTCTTTGACACACTGACAAATATTTTTATAGTATAAGAAGTCCGCGTTCAGAGCTGCATCCGTCATATATCTCAACGGTCTGACAGAACCTTTAAAGAACTACAACCTTTGCTCATTTTGGTCTCTACAAATCGTATCTACATAGATTGTTTAAAGACCTATCTATTCAAGTATTGACTTTAAACTGAATGCTCTCAGAGATAAAACTATAAACGGCTCCGAGGAGGATAATAACAACCGCGGTACAAAGTTAGCATATTGCGCAATACACCGCAGGTCATTTTAAAAGTTCTGGCTATTTTTGGATCTATTTCTCTCCTGACACTTCAAAACCTAAAAAGAGCTAAAAACTAGCCTAGCCTCACGTAGAGCACAAAGGAGGCGTTGCCGCATGCCATACCACCACACGACGTCAGACAAGCACTGCTACTGACGCGTGACGTCAGCACAAAGAACGGTACAACGTTACAATTTACAGTTTTTCCGAAACCCTACACGCTTCGTTGATGCTAGAGGTACACAATATATAGGCTGTTTGGAAGACACACGAGCACATTTTTTTTTTTTTTTTGTTTCAAGGCATGCATATCCTAGTTTTTACTTACAGATCTGTCATAATATGTGTCACGGTTATTGAGACATTATCTTCTTTCTTTCGCGAAATGACATCTCCAACTAATCTTATAAATTTTATTATTTGAGGCTCTAAATAAAGATCCCAATAATATGGTGATTTCAACAATGTTTTAATTCTTCCAAGAAATATTGTATGTGATTGCAAAATCTTTAGAATTGAGTTGAGTTCTGAGCTAGTGAGTGACATCTCCAATCCTTTAAAAAGTGTCGGTCCTTCTACCAAACACCCTGTATATCCCGACTTATTTGCGATCTGATCCGTGTTGCGGATCATTTTTGTTAGTAAAGTTCGGGTTTACTCGAGTAATGTTGGTACAGGTAATATATTCAGAGAAACACTTTTAGTTTATGGTCAGGGATGATGTGAGGTAAAAGGGTGTAGCCGTTTGAGGTCGGTGAACTTGATTTGGGAGAGTTGTATCAAGAACTGTTAGAATATTACTGAAATGCCATAATTATACCTTTTCACTATAACCTAGTTTTAATGAAAACGGGAATTTAAATCTAAATACATTTATAATGACCAAAATGATGCCTTTGACTGATTTTGCAATAAACGTGGCTTGTAACTAAGTTTAAACAATAAAGTCAAATCAACTGACATGGAAAGAAAAAGATGAACAACCAAATTAATTACTAACGTTGAAAATCCGATAAAGGGTTTTTTTGGGCATTCAATTATAAGTATCGCCTAGTGTTAAACAAAATAGAGAAAAGCCGTCTACAGAAATAACAAACAAAATTCGTAGGAGCTTCACAATCTTTATACTCTACTTGTTAAGATTAAAACGGAAAGCTATAAACGTAGAGGCTGTAAGTACAATTGTATCCCCTCGAGTCAAGTTTACGACGCACAGATACCCGGATGATAAGCTCCACGTTTTTATATACTTAAACAATTTAATGCGCAAGGAAAATATGGAGAACTAGCGCTGAGCGCTGCGACTCGCTGTGAAGTAATTGAGTCGGAATAAAATCTTAAACGCTGTGAATAAAAGGAAAATAAATGCGTTGCGGCCGCGCCGGTGCGGAGAGGTGCGGCGCGCGGTGGTGTTGCGGAGAGTCGGGGACGACAACCTTGTTAGTGAGCGGATTATTTCGCTCGTTATTGGTATAAAGCTGCAAATAATAGCGTGATTGATGTATAAGTACTGTGGATGTTTGCTGTTTGGGACGATGGGTTAGATAGCATTGTTTTATCGTATTTTTCATTTATTCATGTCGTGGCGTAAGGCGTGTAAGTAAGTTGGAAATATTATTATCATGACCAGTGCTGGTGCTGGCCTTCTATTACATAGGACTTAAAAGTAACTGGCGAAATGTGGGTGTACTATAATTGGGTACACCTCTGAAAAACCCTTCGAGGATTACAAACGTGATGTTTAGTTATGTGTGACAATATTATCAAAGTTCAACAATCACCAAGTTTTCTAAAAAAACAATTGCTGTCTCAGCCTATGAACAAGCCCATGGATGTTCAGTAATAGTTGTTTTGGTCGAAATTCAATAGTATCAAAGAAAATATTGCTATTCAAATCAGATTTGAATAGCAATATTTTGACACGTGCAAAATATAGGTTAGTACCGACACAAACAAAGCAATACCTAGCTGCAATCTAACTGAATATCTATAAAGCGACGGGTCGGATTCTCAAACAGATGAAACTGTTACAATACTGAACTGAATAGAATATAACCTGGAAAGCTCGTATCGTATTGCATTAGACTGTAATTTTGTAAGGGCAATCGCACAATGTAGTAGTGCGATGTCAGAATGTAAAATTTTCCTTACAAATATATTTGTGTCATAATTCCAAATCTACCACTGAGTACATCAATTCCCTTATGTGCCTTAAATGTTTGAGTCTCAACTCATTTCCAATACAACGTTAAATTCAAAATCAAAAGTATTTTATTCAAACTATGCTGAGAACGAGCACTTTTCGAACTTCAAAAATTACATAAGACAGTCCCCGTCCCCTAATCGCCTCCTTCTTCTTCGACTTCGTCGGTGCGTTGTGTTATCGTGCCGATGTGTTTCCACCTTTATGTGTTTTTATTGCGTTGTCTGGTTGGGTATGTATACTATACTGATTATAAACCTAGTCGAGTTTTCAAATGAGAAGCATTAAATATGGTCCAGGGCTGCGGGACTCCAGGGCTGCGGGACTGTTCGAAAGAGATACCGTGGCCCTGGAACACAAAGGGCAAAGAAGGAACATGGATGGGTTTTAGTCAGTACAAGTCTGACACTCCCTTCTGCTCCGCCCAGAGTGGGGGGGGGTCATTTGATGAATTCCGATCCGAAAAAAAAAAGCATTGAATATGGTTTCATAATTGTCTCGTCATTAATTTGCATTCACGACGCGAATAGAATTACAATCGAGTTAAGTTTAGAACGACATAAATAACAAATAATCATAATTTCATCACATTTTACAGAACCTCTTATATATTTCCAACCCTAGAAGCAGGATGAGAACAATTTCGCCCTTTTTCTATTTTTATCACAAGCAAGAAATAATTATCAAGAAACCAGAAAAATCTTTAACAAAGATGAAGGTTAAGTACCCCAACAAAAGCACTTTTACTTCCCATAGCTATGTTAACATTTCTATAGAAATTGTCCTTTTGTACAGAAAACATGCAAATCTGACAGCTTGATAGGAAAATAAATACCGACCGTGTGTTGTGGACAGGCAATGTTCAACGTTTTCCAACAGTGCTTTTCCATGCAGCAAACAAACGAACACAGAGATGTAGTGTCAACACACGAAGCCGTACCGGCTGGTGTGTGATTCAGTTGTAATGCAGTGTGCAATGGACGTCATTTCGAATGAATAATCGGACTCATTTGGAAGTCGATAAATCTGTTCGGTTTTAAATTGTGACTGCTGTTCAGTTCATGTCGCAGTTACTGAAATGTGGTTCCAAAGGTTTGTGTCAGGAAATTAAAGCTGACGAATTTCTTTATTTTTGTCAGTGTACTAAAAGTGCAATTTTTGTTTTGTTAAGTTTAGTGTTGTCTAACATTTTCTTTTAAGTTTTATCGATAGTAACCCACGAAAATTTCAAAACTGAAATTGATTTGAACAATTCCTACAATGCCAATGTACAAGTCAATGTATTTCTTACATTATTAAAATCTTAGAAGTACTGTTTTACTAAGAAGCATGAATTTGTAACTACAATCCTTCGCAGATCCTCTCGCCCGTCGGTACTGACAGAGTAGACCGCGATATCTTATTACGAGGAAATTCACCGCCGTTTGATTCTAAGACTGATATTCCATAAGCGTTTTCAATTTCAAGGCTCATTCCTCAGAACTTATAAGAACAGACTGTAAGCCCCACAAATAGGAAGACTAGTGAGTAATTTTCCTAGAAGCTTTATCTTACACATTATCTCACACACATTCACTTACAGTCACTTTTTATAAAATATCAGTCCCTTATATTAAGTATCATTCATGGAAATCAGAAAACAAAATCAACTAAAATAAAAGTATCTTTCAACAGTTTGAACTCAAAACAAATACAAACAAAACTCCACTATTTTCGTCCCGAAGCACCCATGTGGAAACTGTGACAGCCGTCTTACGTCCCGGCGACAAATCTTACGATATCTCCTGCTTGGCACGTTAAAACTACGCGCTTCACATACAATGGCAGACATTTATTATTTAGGATCAGCACCGATAATCAGTGCCATTACCCGATTTCTTTCACTGGGGTGCCGCCCTCGATTTACTCACCTACAACAACTTTGTAAAACCCTTATTCCTGTGCGGATAAAGTTCAATTTTGTTTGCTACTTAAAATTTTACAATGTTGTCCTAAGCTTTGGTTGTCATGCTTGTGTCTTTTACATAAGGTTGTCGTTTGCTTGTGTAGGATGTATTAGTAAGTTGGTGTATATTTTTATCATGACGTGCAAAGGTGGCCGGACGCATCGGTCCCTGGGAGCCAACGCATCTGGCGTTGAAATTCGCTTGATATATTGTTTCATGTTCGCACCCGCCTGTAATGCTTGCCAGAGATGGGGCATATGGTTGGCGACATTTTTTGGAAAAAAGTTTTTCGTTTTGTATAAACGTATTCGTGACTTCTAATTCAAATGAAGACTAGACAATGATTTAACTGTCACGCTTAAAAATTAGATGCGGAAAATTGTGGAATATGTGTACTTTGTTCATTCAGCTTTAAACTGTGACATTGAGAGCATGCAAACCTCACAATAGAATTCAATATCTAAATGTATTTATTTCCCACAATCAAGTTCGATTAAAAAAGTCCAACTATGAAAACTGCATATTACATCACACCTGTAATCACCGAAGGGTTAGGCAGAGATGTACCTAATAGGATACACCCACATTTCGCCAGTTATGTGTGTAAGTCCTATGTAATATGGGGCAAGCTTGTTGCCATCAACCGGGCAAAAATTAAGACTCCGTGGCTGCTATTGAGAAATTCCTGATGCAAAAACCCAATAACACTTTGCTCGACCCGGGAATCGAACCCAGGACCTCTTGCGCAGCAGTTGCGCTTGCGATCACAAGACCAACGAAGCAGTGAGTAAATATCACAATATTTGAATAAAACATAAAAAAAGTCATAATATCGATACAACCGGGGTCACATTATATACAAGGTGTCCCAGCCCCTAGCGTGCGAGCGGGGGTGAGTAAATATGAAAACTCAACGAGTTGTTTGTAAAAAATAAAACAATAAAACCGTGTTATAGGGATTTGGATTTATTTCGCACAATTTTCCTAATATTGGGTGACTTGTTTATGGCTTGTTGCGATGCTCGGTGGGAGTTGGGAAAGTGGGCTTTTTATTGGATTTGACCAAATAATATGAGTTTTTATTAAGTGTTTTCCTTTGTTCCCTGTTACCTGTCTTCATTGCACTTGGGTATTTGAATAAAGAGGTTCGATTTTCGTCTTTTCTTTCGTTCGTAACATTTCACTTGTATAATATTTATCATTGGTGACACACGCATTCACATAATTTATTTATTCTTGGGCTGGTAAAAAATGTTCATCAAAGACACTTATCAATAGTGACTAAAATCAACGCGCTTGATGATCATCTCGGTGATCAAAGAACACTAAAACTATTGATATGTATGAAGGTATTTTCTCGTCACAGCGTTTCCCCTTACATACTCCCTCAGCCGTCTCTCACAATCCCATGGTTAGCGATGGGGCCATCTATTCGCCGCCCAAACCGAATGATGACTCGAACAAATATATTCAAAGGAATCACATATTTATCTCGCCATTCGCCAGATTGTTCTGCAGATACGTTGAACTGAGGCTTTTAGGTGATGGGATGGCCTAGCGATCTGTCACTGCGGGCAATAAATTGTTTTACTGCCATTTTTACACCCAATGCCAGGTTTATTGCTGGCGATATTTTGATTTACGAGATTAGAAGTGTCCTTTATATCAAACGGTATCTGTATTGATAGGGTTGCCGTTGAATTTGAATATTGAAGTCAATGTTTCAATAGGTTTAATCCAAATTACGGTCTACGTTTCATCTCATAGAGTTTAATTTATTTTCTCGATTTTCTGGTTTTGAAGAACTTTTACCTCTGAATCCACTGGGAATGTTTGACTGATGGATATCATACTCAGAAAGGCGTGACTGAGTGTAGCATATTACGTCGAATCATGTGTCTTCCACATCATGTAACTCTCAGTCATCCATATAAATTGTTCTTCCTATTTTATTTCCTTATTCTGTTACAACATGAAGCATACAATTTTGATTCGGAAATCTATTTCGAGCTCCAAACATCTATAATCCAAGCAAAAAGCTTGAAACGGCTCGGCCTGTTATGTGTATTCAAAGCAGCGGCACATACATTGTTTGAGACGAGTCCAAACGTATCGATTTGCGAGCGCGATTAGATCACTCCTATCGACTGACCTAATCGATGTGGGACGAGCACTGGCCCGAATACGAATCACTCTTAATAGTGGACTGTAATTTTTAGTATTATTTGTTATGTTCTTGAGATTTTTTTTATTGATGGTGCGATTAAAAAAGTTGTAAGTATTTTTCAGAGAACAACATCATCATACATTATTCCATTAGAATGTTATTTTTGCCTGTTCTGCGCTGCTGCTGCTTTTTCTAAAGTTAGTATATTAAAACAATCAGATCATGAACATAAAGTTGTTGACAGTTATATTCTGCTAAAGTCCCAGACTAGTCATTAGTATTAGTCCGTCTTGTAATACATAATGATATTAGTTTGAACAAAAATGAACACCCAGCGGAATACAGTTCGATGCCTACAATTATTACAGTTGGAATTTTCCGTCCAATGTGTTTCATCATAGACCCAATAGTAGAACAATAAGAGCTATCCTATCAGTTGTTCTTGTAAGGACAATGTTTGATTAAACTAGAATAACAGTATCAAGTGACCCAACAACGTAGGACATTGGAACGAGACCTGAGGGCGATCTAAATAGGTCAACTTTTTGTTTTGATGTTCGGCCAGTGGAACAATATTAATATTCATGTAGGATCGCGCTGGGACATGTTCAATATCGACTCGCTCTGATACTGATTTACAATTACTGGACTCGTGGTGGGTGGTATATTTGTTATTATTTCATTTACTGGGACTAAGGTCTCTCTGAGGACGTTGGTTGTAAACCATCACGTATGTAGGTCTAGTACCAATTGAATTGTAAGGCTTTGTAACTGCTTTTCGGATGTGCTCATTTTTTTCCGTTTACCAGCCTCCTACATTTGATTTGTTTCACTCATTATTATTAGTTACTAGCTTCTACCTGCGTTTAGGTCGGAAATTATATCATGGAATCGTACTACTGGGGAAAAATATCCCATGTTCCACGATGTCCGACTCACTACGTCTGCTCATCATTAAAATCCGCTGTGCCGCGAAAACTTAGCAGACAGACCGAGTGACTTTCTCATTTGTAATATTAGTACTTGAAAGTTAACCACTGAGTCACAGCTTCCCAAGATTGCCATATTCATCTGTTTCTTCTTCCTTTGAAAAATTAATTATCAATTTATTCGGACAAAGCGCACTTAACACAATCCCTTGGGCACTTTTTTACCAAAGCCATCAAAGAGAGGAAGGGGGCATTTCCGTTGCCAAAACATGGCAATGGATTTTAGCCTTAATAATTGCATAGCTATTGCCTCAGGGCTCACCATCCCTTCTGCTTGCACCCTTCCCTTTACGTGGGAAGATCAACAGATGCTTTCTTGGACTTAGACTTATAGGACCTTTTTAAATATAATAATATCTAACAATTTTGATGAAATTTAAAACACTGCAATATCTGAATTATAGAGAGCGTGGTTATCGAAGATATTATTATCAACTTCGGCGAACAGGGGTGAGTCACGTAAGTCACGTTGCTAATCTCAGAAAACGTTTAGTTCTATATTTCTAAAACAATTGAATCATTAACATCACATCAGCTGCAAACAATTTTCTAGTAAATTAGTCTGAAAACCGTCTAAGTGTGAGTCGGACTCGCGCACAGTGGGTTCCGTTGCACCAAACAAAATACTAACAATATCTGTAACGCACATTCATATGTCAATTTGCATTCAACAGCAAAACTAAATTTGTTTTTCATAGTATGTTAATGACTGCACTTTTATGAAAAAGTTCCATATCTCAAATAAGTATCAAATTTCCCACTTTTTTCAGAAATTTCGTCCTCTTACTTTAGAAATTAGAGGGGGGGGGGGGCACAATTTCCACGACTTTAGAAGCAAATCTCTCACCAACCATTGACTCGATTTAATTTTTCAACAGCTGTCTATAGACACCCCACACAGTTATGTACACAGATTTTTTTGTCCAACCCGACCCGCCACCCCTGTATTTTTTTCATGATTTCACATATTGTGAAGCGGTTCATAGAAGGCACCTACTCTCCACATTTCAACCTTGTTGTGTCAACAGTGTCTGAGTCAAAGAGCTGTGACATACAGCCGGACAGACAAACAGACGGACGGACAAACAGACGGACAGGATGAATCTATAAGGGTTCCATTTTTGCCATTTGACAACGGAACCCTAAAAATGTAGCAAGTTAGTAAAATATATTTAAACACTATTTTGACCATTTGTATGATAATCCAAAACTGAGTAGGTATCACAGAATCTAAACACCAACCTAAGGCCTACACATGTAGCCATATTAATTCCCGTTACGATTTCCTTTGACATTCCCTCTACACTAACGTGAAAGTATATGTCTCCAAAAATCTTTTTTTCTCTGAAAACACGGCTATTAAAATGTGAGATATTATATCGATTGTAAGGGGCTGGCAGTTATCGAGGGTGGAAGGTCAGCTCGACCTCTAGACTGTGAGGCCTTCATTACGAGGTATCGAGAGGGGATCGCATTTGAATGTTAAAGAATTAGGACCTATGCTGACTAGATAGTAACATCAAAAAAAGTTGGTTTTTTAATTGTTTTTTCACAACTCAATTAGCTTTAAAGTTTTTGCGTTTATCACATGATTTTAAAAGAGCTGTCTTTTCTTTACTAGCCTAATTAATAATGATTTTCCTTCTTGTTTTGTTTTCTGATAGCACCTAGAAAAAGGACGAGCAAGAAATTAGAGTTATTTGTAATTTAAGGAGGTTTAAACATGGAAAGTGTCGTGTTGGGCTGTGTTTACACCGGCATTAGACATGATATGACACCAACAGAACTGCGGTGTTTACTTTGTAGAGACCACAGTGTAAAAACTTTTTTGCAAAATATATAACCGACTTCAAAAACCTAAAGATGTTTTTATCTTTCCATTTTTAATATATACAAGTTGCCAAAGTCAGTTATAGAACTGACCGATGGAAAGTTCAAAAACCACATCAAACGTGTCCTTATTAAAAAAGCATTACAAAATCAAGGACTACGTTGAAGATAAAGAAGCTTGGCCTTAGTTCCTTCTGCGCTTGCGGCTTCCCTAGTAGCTGATAAACGGCACAAATATGTGGATGTCTCTAACTATTATCAATCTCATATTTTTTTCTCTTCTTTCGAATCAGATTTTTACAATAGTTTTCAAATCATTTATATATCTGTTGCTCAAAATAGTTACAGCACTGATAACAGTATTTGTGTCACTTGTTTAATTTAGTATTTTACAATATTTTCTTACCTTTGTATAGATTATTTTTATCGATTGTTTGTGAATGTGTGGACATTGTAGATTTTGTAGATTCCCAGCTGCTTGTTAACTTTTGTAAAGTTTTTATTTTGTTCTACATTTTTCGTGTAGTAAGCAACGACTTATTGTCGGGCCTACGCTGTCCCCCCATACTTAAGTACAAATGCTGTATCCATAATAATAATTGTAACACCAAATGATTTGAAAAGAGTAACCATGGAGTTTCTTGCCGGTTCTTCTCCATAGGAAACGACCAACCCGAACCGTGCACCCTTTTGTCGACGTTTTATAAGTGCCCATCGAGGCCTATGTGAAATAAAATATTTTGATGATGATTATTAGTTGTAATCCTATAAAAATATTTTTGCTATGCATTTATTTTACATTGTTATCAATACATTTGTAGTAGTTGTGAGTAGGAGAAAATTAATATTAAAACAGAGATCATATTATTACAATTACGTATGTATAGGAGAATATCGTTTTCCTTGTATGTGTTACCTTATAATACTACATTATGATCCCGTTGGTCACGTATCAGCGAAAGTAGGTCAAAATATTGGATTAGTAGCATTGCGGATACTTCGTATTATGTTTTACAAATATAATTATTATTAATTATATTGTTTAACGTGTTACTATTAATTGTTTATAATTGATAATAATCAGTAATCAGTTTAGTTTATCATCAACTTTTTTACTGAATATCCAAATTAATAAAGCTAATGTATAATCAAACCGATTGTGTCATGAAACTTTTTAATATTATCACAAATGGGTTCAATAAAACTTCAATGTACCATACAATAACATAGGTTTCAACGAATCACGCCTAACAAATTAATGAGTGCACCACAACTAACACGATAAGCGGTCATGATCCATTCAATCATACCCAGCCAGTCGAATCATGTCCTGTACCACTGACACAGAGTAACGAATAAATTTAATGGAGTAAATACGTTGATGCAAGATTCAATAACACACGGCTTGAGACCGTGACATAATGTCAATGTGTGATGATAGTCTTAATATCCGATTGAGAAGGAATGGAATTTGTCATCTGAAATATTGAGTGAATCGACCGTTAGAATGTTTTAAAGCATTTTTAAGTCATGATAACCGTTACGACACTCTGTAAAAAATAGAAACAGCAAGCCAGGCATCACTTGTATAACAGTATCTAGTAAACTCGCCATTGTGGTAGATTGTTCAGGTTTTTGCGTGATACTTTGAGAGGAAATCAAAATATGGACTCATCATCATCATCATTTGCCTAACCTTATCCCAATTTACTTGGGGTCAGCGCAGCATGTCTTCTTCTTCAATACTTCTTTATTACTCGTCATTTCAGCAGTCACCTCCTTTCTAGATACATTATCCTTCACACAGTCCATCCATCGTTTCATTGGTCTTCCTCTACTCCAAAAATATGGACTGTCATCATCCAATCATTATCGACAAACATGTGGTTTTAATTCAATGGCAGTAGTTTTGGGAAACTGTCTTGCGTAATTGACGTCAAAAAGAGCCGTGTCGCAGAGAAGATTACTGGTTAGTGTAATATACTGGCGCAGCCTAGTTTGGGGTTTACTGCTTTAAAACTTTGTCAAAATAAAACTTGGTACCGATATCCATATTTTTGTTAGATTAAGAAAATGTTTGTAACTATGGTAAAATAGCTTTTTTCTTATCTTTATTGCGACGTAGTACGAGTATAATTATTTCAGGAGACTTCAAAAGCATACAGCTGATTAGGTACATACGTAACATTTGCATTCCATTTGGTTACGATTCCATGTTCTTCTCACGTATGTGTGTGCACGGAGATGAGACATTATGCGCTAGTAATTATTGGAGTAATTTCATCTCCGAGTGAATGAGCTGCAACCATCGGTAATACGCAACGGATTGATATTAAATGGAGTGTGCGAATGTGTTGTTACTGATAGGGTATTGTGTGTAGTTTGATGTTCAATTAAGGTTCTTGAATTGGCAAAGTAGACTGCGGAAGATAACATTTTTACGCAGTGGATAATTAACTGTAGAGTTCGGATATTGTTAAAGGAAGAAATATTTAAAAACTCAAAGATTATGCGAGATTTTAACCTTGTACAAAAAAAAGTCTTAAAATGCTGTTTGTTTTTGTCAAAATATTCACAATTCAATTAACCTTTAGAAAACATCAAACATGGCAAAGATTCAATTTTATAAGGCACTTATCTAACGGTATAGAAGCTCGTGCTATCATAACGATCGCCGGGATGTCTGGCTTAAGAAATTATCCGAAGCTAATATTAGCATCGCTGGGAGCCAGCCAGGCTTTCCGTAAATCTACCGGCCATTACCGACCCAATAAACGATTTAACTTGATTCCTTCTTTTAATACCGAGTTCAAAGCTCAACTCGGCTATCAAAACACTTTATATAAGTACCTCTCAGGAGCGCCAATAAAGGGTTGAAGTGTGAAATTATTTGAGAGTAAGTAAGAATTCCTGACTCAATTAAGTTTCTAAGTAAAAGTAGGCGTTGGAGAAAGGGTCGTAAAAGAATTTGTCTTAACTTTTGTTGAGTTTGAGACAATTGCTTCTGTTTTATGTTTTTACCGCTCTTTAGTGGTGATGGAATGGGGTCGTGTCTTTGAATGATATCAGTCTGTATAACAACCACTGACTCATGTTACTAATATCGCCATGACCAACAACTTGCAGTGATTACAGAGCCACTAGAAACACCACAAAGGTAAGTTTTGCTTTATCAAACCTTAACCTTTAAAATTCATTTTGCTTTTTTTCACACACAATATTGAATGAGTTTAATATTTCATGTTAGGTACAACACCTCAGTGAATGTGAACCAAAGTCATGGCATTTTAGGAAAAAATCGTTATTCTAATGTGTTTAGAAATTCACAAGATAGGTACATGTTTTTGTTTATATTCTAGCTAAGTTAGCCTGTGTTTGGTGGGATGCTATTTATTTGTTCATTTTGCTTACGAGTCTAAAGGTTCTGATACCTTTTGTGTTGTTTTAGTTTGTGTCAATTACATATCAGAAAGCTTACGTAATCGACCTCTTTACGTTTCGGTTAAATAAGACTGCACTAGATAATCTGTGGGGGTGATTTGGTCCACTTTCAACTAGCCTACAACCGTTTATCAGTATCATCTAATACTTAGCGAAATTATGTTGTGAAACTATTAACTTCTACTATAATCATTTGAACAAAGAAAAGGGTACACAACTGTATTTCAAAAAAGATTTGATTTATTCTGAATCCAATTCATTTATTTTGATGCTTCTTTGTAATTTATTTTATCATATTAAACGAACAAAAATATTTTCATATATTAACAAAAAAATGTTTTAGCTTTTATAGAAATTTATATTGTTTAGAGTAACACATTTTAAAGGCATAACATTAAAGCAAAGCAAAGCTTCTGAAAGGCACCTCTTGTACGAAATAGGTTATAAAAATTGAGTTCAGTGACCTGTTTAAGGCGACACTGAGCGTTACATTAAGGCTGGCTTAACACTAGTTAAATCTTGAATATTTTTATTTTTATGAAAGGTTTTCAAGTCTGTGCGCTGTTGCGTTTTAACTTTTAGTTATGAGAGAGACTTTGCGAAGCTGGTAGTTTTATTACGAGCAGCCCACTCTTTTAGTAGCAAACATTTTAGGTAATCAAGTATACCGTATACTTGATTACCTAAAATGTTTGCTAGCGTAACTGTGAACACACGTAGCCAGTCTATACCAAAAGCTTTGCCACTCTGGGTCAGTACCCAGAGTGGCAGCGGTTTTTTTTAGTTGTTTTACGAAACAATGTGCCTTCCGATTCCTAGAAACATTTTCAATAATAAATCTTACTCAAAATCCCTCTTGTATCAATGTAAATATTTAATTCAATGACGACTACACAAATGTTGACACTCTCGATTGTGCTCACGTATTTCTTACAAAACTGATTTCTTATCAATCCCCTTTTACCATACTTTTATCTTACACACTTCGTTGTGCAATTCTATTTGCGAAGCCTTTCTCAATGGTGGCCTATCTTTCCTTGTAAATGAATATTTTGTGGATACACGAGGATTTCTTTTACTTGTATCTTTTAAAAGATAAGGAAAAATTCAATCAATCCACAGTAAAGCGTTTTCAGATGAGATTATATTGGTCGGATACGTTTTGTATTCAATATTTTGATTACAAATGATAAAAATTAATATGTTGAACGGATTTATGGCAGTATTTTAGCCTTTATAACTAGTACTGCAGTGGGCTGAAACTCTTCAGCGAAGTCAAATCAAATCAAAGCATTTATTTCAAGTAGGCCAGTTACAGGCACTTTTGAATTGTCGAAACAAAGTCAACAATAGCTACAGTCCCAGTCACAAGGCATAAACACTGTGAAGGTACTGTAGTTGCCCATTCCCTAACGTAGATCTCTATGGAGAAGAAACTCCATGGACACTCTTTTAAATCAGAATACTTTTACAAACCCTTGATTGAATCATTCATGTTGAGATGGTGTATTATGTGAGAACGATATAGCAAGATGTGTACGTTAAAAGTGTCCATAGTAAAAACAATTCAAAAATAAAATAATCAATTCAAATAAGCCGTGGCAACCAAGAGATGACCAGTCACAACTGACAGCGCCCATTCACGAACATGACGCATGTATCAGCACCATTCAACTCAACCATTTTGAAGGGAACTAAATGATCCGACACACGCGCCACCATCAGCGAGACATTTGAGTGAGCATGACATACTCCAAACCGCCAGGGCACATTCAAGTCAAGAAAAGACGTAGGTTGCCAGAGATTGAATTTATACAATGCAAAGATAGTTATAAAAATTTTCAGCAGCTCCAACATACTATTTAATGCTATCCCCCTGTCCTTGTGGAGCAGGACCGGCATTGAGCCAAGCATTTTTATCAACGATATAATCGGCCAACTTGTAATATGCTGGAGGATAGTGTGCGTTTAATCCATGTTTTAAATTTCGTTTAATTCAGTTCAAGAATATTTTGTGGAATTTTATTATAGCATTTCAAACAGTACCCCATGAAAGATGAGTCTACTTTAGCGAGTCTGTAGCCTGTCTGAACTAATTGGTCCCTACTCGTATTTCTAGTACTGTAATTGTGTCTGTCACCTCTTTTATTAAATGATGTAGATTTTTTCTTACATACATTATTTTTTCGTAGATGTATTGACAATGTACCGTCATGATGTTAATTTCCTTAAACAGTTCCCTTAGAGAATCACGTCTACGAAGATTATAGAGGGTGTAAATAGACCCTTAACATATCCGAAAGGCACGTTTCTCCCCGTCTTTGCGATAATTTTTTTGTTCTAGACCATACCTGGAAACCTTCTAGTTACGGAGATATTGGGGTTTAAAGTTCCAACTTTTTCACAACCTTTTTTTAAATACATACAACCCCCGTACTATTCAATCCATCCATCAGCACAATGCTTTAAGTGCTTTCCATCGAGTCCTACCGTAAAATGTGATTTTTCACCTCAAAAAAAAAAGTTGATTCCCAGAAATAATTTTTGCGTAAAGTTACTTAGTCTGATGTACAGAATGCTTGGTTGACGGCTTCGTGAAGGGTCTGTTTACACCCTGTATATGGCTCTGATGGCTCTTTTTTGCAGAATAAATATAGACTCAATGTCTGCAGTCCGTCCCCATAGCAAAATGCCATAAGACATTATACTATGAAAGTAACTAAAATAGACCAGTCTAGCGGTATCTACATCAGTATATTGACGGATTTTTCTAATAGCTTAAGCTGCTGAACTTAGCCGCCCCGCAAGAGATGTTAAATGAGAACCCCATTTTAGCCTTGAATCAAGCGTAATCCCCAGGAAAAGTGTTTTACCCATTTGAATATAAAATTATGAAAATGAAATGGGCTCCGCCTGCTTCCAGCTTTTGTTTCATTTGAAATGTGCTTGTTTTATGCTTTTCAGTTTTTTCAGTCGGGTTTTTTAGTTTTTTCAACTACTTTGTTATTTCCAGCTTTTTAGTTGAGTAACGTGAAAGATTTTGCAGTCTCCCTTTATATAATTATGATTTGTCACTTTGAATTACTTTTAAACTAAGTTGTAAATATTTTCATAATCACCCTTTAAAACCCTTCGTTTTGATACCCCACTCGATGGTATTGGAAGAAAAATAAAATTCGAAATTCACGATATAGCACCCGAAATCAGTCATTTTCCTTTTTGTCTGTATTTCTGTGTAGCCAGTTAAACTCACGCCACCAAGACGAATCTAACGACGTATAATTTATCCAAATCCGTGCATACGTTTAGTTAGGGAATATAGAAACGGACATACATACATAGTTTAGTTTAGTTTAGTTTATTTATTAATAATTATCAAAATTACAGGTCATATTTTGAAAAACGCAAAATACAAATCATAATACATTAAAAAACAAAACAAATCATAATACATTAAAAAGAGTAAAATCGTAAAATACAAATCATAATACATTAAAAAACAAAACAAATCATTATACATTAAAAAGAGCATCGAACACACATTTCATAAATAAAAACAATAATAAAATAATAATTAATAACACACAACAAACAGAATAATAGAACCATGTATAATAATCACATAAATTTACCTAAAACCATTCTCTTAGGTCATATAATGCCTGTTCGGTTAGCCAGCCTTTGAGTTTAGTTTTAAAAACAGTGTCAGACGTCCCGCTCAAAATACAATCCGGTAGCCGGTTGTATACCGATGGACCCATAACATGAATCAACTTTCCAGACTTAGATAGTGTGTGTGGGTAGCCAGCTAATTTGTTTCTACCACGAGTACAGTAATCTGTCTATCGCCACGTTTATTGTATTCGTCTAGATGGTGCCTAACGTAAACCGCCGCCTGCAATATCACCATAGCGGGAACAGTCAATATCTTTAGCCGTTTAAAAAGTGGTCTCGCGGTGGCATCCCATTGTGATCGCGTAATAGCTCTCACGGCACGCTTCTGCATCCTGAAGGCATACAGGTCAAACACATAACCCTCCTTTTGGGCTTCGCCGCAGTCGGGTAAAAAGAGGAAAGGACCCACTATTGAGCCTTGCGGAACCCCCATTTTTAATTTTAAACCCTGTGAATTAACACTATTTATTTGAACTTTTTGTTGTCTATCATTCAAATAAGATTTTATCAAACTAAGTGCAAGATTACCCAGTCCGTAATGCTCAAGTTTCAAAAGTTCATTCAATTTAAAAATCGAGCATCAAATTTATTTTACTCACTCTACTCATACCATGTCACATTGGTTGTATACTGCAATTTGTATGAATTCTTTTCCATTGCTTTCTGCGTTGAATTCTACACAAACAAGCTGCTCAGCAACTAAGCTGTTTATGACGTAAGACTGCACTAACATTTTTATATAGCCTCTGAATTATTCGTCGGAAGCGGAACGAGTTCGTCGATGGACGTCGTAAACTGTACCTACCAGAGATACCTACGGAACGAGGTAATCAAGGATGCCAGCTGTAGCCTAAGCTCAAGTATGGAAGCTTAGGCTAGGAAAAAATTATACATACACGATTAAAATACCTAAAAGTCTTGAGACTTTTCAACTTAAGCTATGTCAGTTTTCATACTTTATTCAAGTTCTTTTTCGTAAAACAAATTATCGTTTTTCATATATCAATATTGAATCTCGCTATCTTAAAAATAATCAGTTTTAGTTTACCCACGATATTTTTATCACTAGTTATAAAAACAGAACGATCATAGCGGGTCCAAAGTAACATTATCCTTTCAACAAAAGTAAAATAAACTTGAAAAAACTTTTCGTTTATTGAACCCGTAAGAATTAAGCTTCTCAGTTTGGCCACGCTTAACTGCACCTAACTCTTTCGTCCGTCCTTTCCCTGTTTGCCCAAGACGGCCTTAAAGCCCGGTTTCTATTAAAGCGGAGATGAGCGGGGCGGAGAGGAGATGATCGACCAATAAAGTTGGTTGAAATCCACATCGCGTCTCTCGTTTCTCCTGTTATTGACCGAATCTGACACATCTCCGCACCACTCCGCTCGTCTCCGCTTTATTTCTTTTATACTAAATGGGCTTACTCTTGACCCTAATTTAGTCCAGGTGACAGAAATGAGGTCGACGATGGAATGAGCTAACCCAAAAGAAGCCTATTAACTCGCGACTTAAATAGATTGGGGTCATATGAACTTGGGAACACCGACGCAGGCAGGGAATTCCACTCCTTGGCTGTGCGCATAATTCATGATGTAGCAAAGCGCTTCGTGCGAATATGTGGAACATTGACAAGGTATGGGTGATAACCTGCAGTACGTGTGGACTCCCGATGGAAGAAGGGAGATGGTGGAATGGGCTCGTGGAGCTCTTGGGCACACTCACCGAAGTACAATCTGTAAAAGACCGACAAACATGCAACTTTGCGCCGGTGAGCCAGCAGGCTTAGCCAAGTTGACAATCTACAATCGTTAACGCTAATAGAAAAGGAGTCAAATGTATGGGAGTGACATCATCTCAACGTAAAGTCACGTGGTCAAAACAAACGAATAGAAAATTCGTAGACAAGTTTACATCGTTCAAAATGATAGAATGAAATGTGATCGTTACTACAATGTTGATCGCTACATCCCATATAAATCGTAGCCAAGTTACAGTTTTGACAAGCGTCAACGAAACGATGTCGAAGTTTTTGTGCGACCACTTAGCGATCGTCGAGACCCAAGAGTTAACGATAAAAATCGGCGTCATCATTCCGCTGTGTCGCGTATCACGTCATTGTTTATGTTTCAAACTTTCAAGTGCCCGAGTATGATAGAGTTTCGAATAACACAGGAAGATATTTACGAAATAACTAATGATTTTCGTACCTTTCTATGAATTCCAATAAAGCTGCGAACTGTTCTAGGCTTGCTCGAGATCTAGATTCCATCCTCTTAAAGTTATCACGTCATTTCGGTATCTTTCATTTAAATACGTTTAAAATTACATTCCGCACTGTGATATTATAATAAACCAATTTTAAGAAGAACTTGTTCTTTATTTCGCTTACTTTTTTATCACTTAAAAGTTATTCCTTTCTTAACAATTCAAAACAAAAGTTCAACCCGCGCACAAAGTAAACAACTGTGACTTTGACGTTAGTTTGACGTGGGTAGGAACGCTCACCATAGACTAAAGTATAGGTTTTTTCTGCAGACATTGGAGAACGGCTTCATAGCCAGCAGGCCTAGCCAAGTTACAAACGTTTCTTATCGAATCTCTTTCTACAATCGTTGACGCCTCGGCGTAAGCGATTTGAGAAAACGCTAAGTTGGTAGCCAACTTGACACAACCGAGTCGATCATGATCAACATAATCATCATCAACATAAACAATGACGTGATACGCGACACAGCGGAATCATATAGACGCCGATTTTTATCGTTAACTCTTGGGTCTCGGCGATCGCTAAGTGTCGCACAAAAACTTCGACATCGTTTCGTTGGCGCTTGTTAAAACTGTAACTTGGCTACGATTTATATGGGATGTAGCGATCAACATTGTAGAAACGATCACATTTCATTCTATCATTTTGAACGATGTAAACGCGTCTACGAATTTTCTATTCGTTTGTTTTGACCACGTGACTTAACGTTGAGATGATATCAATCCCATACATATGATTCGTTTTCTATTAGCGTTAACGATTGTAGATTGTCAACTTGGCTAAGCCTGCTGGTACCAACCAGCTTATCGTCACCAATGAGCCTCTTGGCTCTGCGCTCAATAGAGTCGAGTGTGGCTAATTGGTTTTTGGCTGAGCTATCCCAAATGTGGCAGCAATACTCCATGCCGGACCGAACTTGAGCTTTATATAAGACTAAAAGCTGTCCAGGCTTGAAGTAACGCTTAACCTTATTTAGGATACCCAGCTTTTTTGCCGCAGTTTGAGCTTTCGACGCAAGGTAGGCACCGAAGTTCAGATTAGCACTCAACTTCGCGCCAAGAAGCTCGAGGCTGTCGGTGACAGGTACAGATGTACCCCGGAAAGCCAGATTGAACGGACTCCTTTTGGCGGTGAACAGGCACACTTGTGTTTTGGTGGCGTTAAAAACAACTGATTTTGATTTTCATCACCCCACTTGGAGACAAGACTTAAGGTTGAATTCGTTCGCTCTACCATAGCCTCTCTCAATGAACGCACTTCTTCACCGCTGGCTTTTGCGCTGGATGCATAACTTTCCATGACAGTACTGTCGTCTGCGTACCCAACAATACCAAGAACCCGAAGGTCATTGATGTGTTGCCGGAAAAGTATCGCGGAGAGAACAGCTTTACTGGAAATCGAGGCCTAAAGTCCGCTGGATACGGGGCGGTGGTCCGGCGACCCCTGGAGACTCCGGCGCCGGCTTATACGCTAAACAAGGAACGTAAGAACCCCGCACTGACCGTAAACGGCCCGGAGAGTTTGTGGCCGAGCTAGCGGTAGTTCTGTAGGGTAGGGTTAGCACGGGCGGCGGTTTTAAAGTTTTGGTGGTGCTGGAACTATACAAAGGTGCAAATTTTATTAAAATTTATTGTTGATTTACTATTTGTTTTACAATTTTTCACTTTCTCTTTTCAAGATATTGAGCAGTGGAGTTTTATCGAGTTTGAGTGAACAACTTAGACATCATTTTTTTTTGCCCCAATATTGCACACTAACTGTTCTTGAAATAATCATTAAAACCTTGACCTTTTTAGCAAAACTTTCAATATTATCATCTCGTCAGAACGCCACTATATTCCTAGACTGGTTAGAGAAGCTATTAAGATTACTAAAAATAGGAACTTCAACCGGGAGGATGGGTTTCAACTGTCGAGAGCCTGGAATCCAGTGGTCCAGCTGTGTAAAAAGCGGAAAACTGCCGAAAAAAGTTCGCGAGCGGACACAGTGAGTTTCGTGTGTCGGGAGCAGAATCGAGTTGCGAGTGACAGTGGTAGCGGTACTGAGTGCAAAAAACGAACAAGAAAGAGGGTAGACCGATTTGTCTGCTCATAAACACCCACCCGCGCGTGATCATGGTGCTTGCAACAGCGCCGAAATATCGGGAACTCATAGGAAACAGTAAACATGGTAAATATCCCGATAGTATTAGTAGTAATACTTTCAATATTATTAATTTTGCATAATGTGACAGCCCTGCTTCGTCTCACTCGTGTAAGGTTTACTATAACGGCACCAGAACACTGCTACTCGTACGTACTCAGTGGTTCTCATGTTCAAGTGTAACAAGTATAACCCCCGCTTTATGCCCGATATTGACCACGTATCATTTTTATGTCCACTTACAGGTCCAACCACAATTGGAGAACAGTTTAGCTTTCAGATATAATACCTAGCTTTTATTTCAGGTCATCTATCTGCATTACTAAAGTAAAATAAAATTTTTGTCAACGTTCTTTTTTAGGATCTAATCTTATTGAATTGGTACGACATGTACGACTGTACGTGTGTGATGGGTTAAGTTAATCATCATCTACCTGCCCTTGTCCCATTCTATTTGGGGTCGGCGCAACACGTTTTCTTCTTCCATTCTCCCCTGTCAGACGTCACGGCATCATTTACTCCTTTCTCTTTCATATCAGTCTTCACACAATCCATCCATCTTTTCATTGGTCTTCCTCTCCCTCTCCATCCATCAACATTCATGTCCATTACTCTTTTAGTCACATGCGTTTCTGCGTGATGGGTTAAGTTAATATTGATGAAAATATATATTAGGCATACATCAACATCTTGTGACGCTTAAAGTTACATAACTGCATTTAAATTAATTAAAAATACTGCTGCCCATCTACGAGTATGTATGTTATCTTTAATTTAATTCATTTGAAAGCTAGCTTTAAAATGTTTACTATATGATATGTAAATATTAAACGTTATGAAATAATGCTTAAATCCCTGTTTGCAGTCGTATTATATCAAACTAGCTTTTGCCCGCGGCTTCGCCCGCGTGGATATCGAAAAATATCCCACCCGAACAAATATAGTTACTTATCTTCTATCTCACGTATAAATTAATTTTCAATTGTCAGCCTAAACACAAAATTTAAAGATCCTAACTTCAAAACTGACGGACTTTCAAATACACTTCCATCCCCTATTTTACCCCTTTAGGAGTGAAATTCCCAAAAATCTTTCTTAGTGGATACTTACTCTTCACAAAGAACACACCTTCCAATAAAAGTGTCATGTCTCTTGGACCAGCGGTTTGGGCTGTGTATTGATATATCACCCAGTCAGTCAGTCAGTCAGTCAGTTTACCATTTTATATATTTAGATAAATCGGTCAAGCAGTTGTGGAGGAAAACGGTAAGAAACATACACTCAAACGAACATTCTGTCATTGATAAACGAAGTATTGGAGGACTCGAGACAAATACCACTAGAACCGAACCCATTATAAAAGGTATCTTTGAATTCAATTCTCCTTCAGTATTCAATACAAAAGTACATTAATTCGTATAAACGGCTTCGATAAGAGTCGCAGAATTGTCGAAAATATCAGGTTTGTGAATATAAATGTGACAACAAAGGAGTCTTTTGCATACAATATGAGCTCGAGAAATATATTATATTGATATTGTGCCTTTTGAAAACGTATACCAAACTAATAATTCTGAAAGCTATTTAAAAAAAAAAGAAAATCTATTTAATTTGTTCGTATTGGTTTGAAAAATTAATGTAGTTTTTTTTTCAGACCAATGGTTTTCTAAGGCTGTCATAATTCTATTAGAATACTTAAAATAAAATACGTAGTAAATATGATGGATAGATAATTACTTATAGTCATTGAAATTACTTACACAAAAGCACACATACATAACACTTACACATAACATAACAAAACAAATTATTAAAATATAAATAAAATTGAAAATATAAATTAATAAAATATAATACTTAATACACATAAGTAAAATAATTTAATAATCTCAGGATATTATTAATTATTATAATTAATATGATTAATTTAAATAACTACATAACCTAATACTAGTATATTACTTAGTATAGTAGTTCTTTTTTTTTAAATAGGTTTCAGAATTATTAGTTTGGTATACGTTTTCAAAAGGCAGAATATCAATATAATATATTTTTAGAGCTCACATAAACAAACAAAACAAACATAACTATTTTCGACAATATTTTGTCGAAAATAGTTATGTTTGTTTAACAAACTTGCAATCCAGTATACCTACTCACTGGATGCTTGTTTTGTCCGATCTATTATGTTGCCGTGCCCTAACCGGGTTTCATGTTGGAACTTACTTACTTATATGTAACAACTAAATGTACACATGAATGCAATAAAGAGTTTTGAGTTTGAGTTTATTTAAAAAATGTCTCATACTAACTTAAAACTGACCCGATTACGTAGTGTTTATGTCACCAAGATACAGGTGACATTGCGCCAATCTAATATGGGAGCTGCTGTAAACCAGGCAGTTTACTGTTAGTTCTAAAATATTAATTTTGTATGTTTAAGAATGATGTGTAAGTAATTTCAGAGATTATTATACTTATTACATAAGTTTGAAAGTAATTCACATTTCAACAGATATAAGTGCAGTGCGGCTCGCCCGTAGTGTGTGATGGCTCATACAAAATGTACCAATGTGATATAAGGCAATGATACTAAGAGGATGGGCAGTATGGGTGGTAACATCCGTTAGCTAATACCAATTATCTTATTAAAGCAACGATTCGCTTCCTAAACACCAATCTATATTTCAGTCCAGACCATATCTATACACTCCAAACCCGGCCATAACTCGCTCGCAATAGGCCACAAACTCAAGTGATTTTAACTTGTCGTACCATTAATATTAGTGCGGCCATATCTCGCCGACACATAACACTAAACCTTTATCAGTGAGTACATAAACACGCGCGATAACCTCCGATGTTCTGACTTAGTTAATTTACTGTAATTGCGCCAACTATGGCTTTCCTAGGGCTGTGCGCGATTTGGCTTTGGAAAGTGGAAGACGGAATAATAATTATGTTAAGTATTGGATGCTTTGGAAATGACGATTGTCCCTAGGAAGTTCGTTAATGCAGCCTCCGTGAATGGTATGTACATACTTGAATGCACAGTTTAAGAAATATCGATCCATGATTTTCATTTTTTTTTCTCTGTTGTGTTGTGTTATAATTATGTAATTGTAAACTTCTTGATAAATCATATATTTCTAATTGTAATTAGTTATTGTTGCAATATGAACACAAGAATACTGCTCTTGTTTGCTTGAAATAATCCTTCACTACTCACCAACTACGAAGGATTACGATAATCCTCCGGAGTAGGTACATTAGGTGATCCAATCATTTTCCCGATCCACGTCCACAAGGAAATACTAGAAACAAACTATATTTTTATCCTCTAACACATATCGATCTATATCCGCCACGTGAAGCAGAAATAACAACAAATTGTGACTAAAAATGATTAACAGAGAATAGGGTGAAATGGTAATCACTTTATTGTATCGAAATGGGATGAAGAAAGGTGGGCCGCTGTGATCGAAATAGAACCTTTTTCCACATAAAGTAGAAATAAGGTATCGGGTTCTATTTTGTTCTATAATATAATAATTAACATCCAAGAGGATTTTCGTCTTGCTCGTTTTTCTCTCAAGTTGCAGTACTTGTGAGTTTTCTGTTCTTATTATAACTTCCCTTGAACTTTCTTCAATGAATAAATGTTAGTTTAATGGCATAGCGTACTTAAATAAATTAACGATCTCAAATAATTTTAGGTATTCTTTAAAAAAATGTGTTTTACTTTGAATGTTCAAAAAAAGGGCGTTTCGTGAAAGACCAATGAAGGGTCCGTAAAATTGTTTGAAAGAATATGAAAATTACTGCACCCAAAAAAAAACCTTAACCCTACTGAATAGAAAAACGAATAAGGATGACTACGACCTATGAAAAATTCATAGAATCTGACACAAAATCAAGGACGAAAAATTCCAGGTCCGTCCTCATTTTACAGCTCCTAAAAAATACAAACCTTACATCCAATCAAGCTAAAGTCAATAAAACTAGCCCACAGTAACAAAAATCTCTGAATCTTGTTACACAGCCACAAAATCAAGCAACTGAAACCCGAATTTCATTGTTACTTCATAAAAGCGCTCTAACAATCAGCTGATCAGTCTATAAAACGTAAAACCCGCACGAACTCATCAATGAATGTAAACGAAGCACGAACTCGCTGGAGCACTGGCTGTGCACACTCGACCACTCGACTCGCCCGAGTGCGCTCGCAGAAATAACTCAATATTCTTTACTTTACAATTCAGCCGGCAGCCCTGCGGTTCGCTTACGGGCCCCTAATGCCACATTACTTTTGTACAGAACCTTCGCTCGGTTCTCCGGGCGTTTTTGTCATGACGGACGGGTAATTTCGCGGGCGAATTTTGCCCGTTATGGGCGGCTAAGGTAAGTTTATCTGGATTAAAATGTTCGGGGCCTTCGATGTAGCGGTTCTACTGTGGATGTAGTTTAACGTTTTTGTTTCGGCAATACAGAGCAAGGTTACGGTTTAGTGTGGAGGAAGAATGAATTATTTATTTTGATATTGCTGAAGATTTCGTTATGTTTGTCGAAATAGCTGAAGTTCTCGAGTACAGTCGAGAATCCTTGAATGTTTTAAAGATAAATTCTATATTTTTCAATTTATTAGATTGGTTCCGTCAATCACTTGAATTAAATAAAAGTCCCAATCGATCACTAACAAATTCTATGCTCCAAATTCACTTTACACATAATTTTCATCAAGGCAAAGTAGGTACAATGAGTGACATAGTCGTGAGAAGTATCGCTATTACGCCTCTAATATTTACATTTCTACTACATAACACATCTTATTGCCTCTTCATGGCACTCTGCCACTAAGCTTGCAAAATTTCCTATACATGTGCCAAAGTTTCTTGCTGAAAGTACCCTCCCGGAGTCTATAGGGACATAGAAACCTTATTTAATCTGCCTGATCCACATTAAGTAATAATAAAGGTAGCCAACAAACCGGAATCAAAATCATATTATGTCGAACAACAATATTATGTACGTTACGGCTGTTATCAGCAGAGGATAGGCAGAGGCCTTAGATGTCATGTCAGACACAAGACAAGACGCTTCCCATTGTTCTGATTCGGGTTGAGTTCCGTGGTGGCAGGTACGTGAAACATCATGGCGTCAGTTTGGGAGGTATGTTTCATATATTATCAATTACCTGCCCAAAATAAAAATAAAACAATATCGACCTTGTTTAATAAATCTGTTACTAGACCACGATATAATGTGAGCGTCATGTTGAAAATATACGAAGGAGCTCTAATTGAGCTGACCCGAAACAAACATGGTTAAACGATAGACCGATAGATGCCAATGGGCAAAGGCGAATAAATTTGGAATCTGTAGAAATTGCTTCGGGTCATATTTGTCATACAACAAAAACTGCTGAACCGAATGTGTCGACCCCAACTCGTAGCGACGATACGGTGAATTTTCCAGTTGATAATACCTATAACTAGGTTATAGCTACACCACTCACTTTCTACATATTACTCGGTTTCACCGATACTCACGCGTCTCTCGGCAGAAGTCAATAGAAAGACAGCATCTAACAAGAAATTGTAACGAGACCGATATTCATCAAAAGGTATCTTAATAAGAAGAAACCGATACCGAGATATTGTGTGCAATAGATAAAGTTACTCATTGTGTCGTTCAGACCAGTTATCAGGCTGAGTGTGAACATAACATAATTTTACTTCAGTGAAATCTGTGACTTACATTGTTTAGCTATTTTATCAAACCGTGTTTCCATATTTTTGAAGCTAAAGTATTAAGTCATTGACACAAAATGGCACAGTTGATCGTGGGTCCTGGGATCGATTCCCAGGTCAGGCATCATGTAACTAGGTGTATCCACGGGGATTTGTCAGCAGCAGCTTGGAATCTGGATTTGTAAGATACCTTCGTACAATAAAGGCAAATAATTGTCTCATTTCTCTTTTTGATTTAATATTATTTCGAGGAATTTCTCTCCCGATTGTTTCAACCTTCGATAATGTATTAATTAGCTGATCCATGGAACCCATTTCCATTCCTTAGTCTAGTGCAGAGTAATTGGATTTGTGTAATGTTATTTCCTGTTTTGCTGTACTCAGCGAATAGCCTTTATTTCTGCTTATCTACCGCCACAATGACGGCCTAATGATTTTCTTTTTCCTTTTACTACCCAAATAGCCGAGTTCATGAATTGACGTGCCATTATTTCTGAAGTAAAGCCAGCAATGTCCAAGGATATTAGAACGTACAAAAACTAGAAAACGGTGGATTTGCTGGCTATCATGAATCTTTTTGTTAGATTTATTTTTCGCGGTAAGACACTTTTTTACAACATCTGTAGCTTGTTCAAGATAAACTGACATCGTAGACAGCAATTCACTAAACGCATAATATTTGCAAGTCACTGCGAACACAAGTTAAACGCATTGGTTTGGCCTTCCCCTTTGGAGTATATCTGGCAGATCTACAACTAAAGCCACCTCAAGTCAACACGGATATGGAGAATTGCGTTGCGTCGCTTTAATCTTAGGATGTGGCAATATGGCAGTGTGGCACCTGCTAGGAATATAATATGAGTGTAGTAGTCATGTCAGAGGGCGAAGTAAGTAATTTCTTATACATTGAAATCCGTCTAAGGGTGAATTCTTAAAACGGTACAGCTTAAAGGTTAGTCGTGCGTTACGCTACACTTAGGCACAGGGACTGACTATCAGTGCAGAATATGTAGCAGATTTGTGATTGCGCCTTTGACTGACGATTTATCGCAACATTTTTTTTGCAAACTGATTCTAAGCAATAATTGCTCTCAAGTTCAATTTCGATTTAAACGCTCAAATAATAAAATTATAATAATTCAGAGACAAAACTAAAATAATATTGCAGTTGCAAAACAAACTCCTCGCTCAGCAACATCACAAGGAGGATACAAACTACAGTAGCCGCAGGACGCTATCTCCTAAACACACATCTCCACCATTATTTAATTAAAATAATACAAGTTAATTAAAACGTGCACTACGTACTATATGTACTCGGTACACGGCTTAGCTAATTAACCCATATTTGCAGGGTGTGGCCTAGAACGCATACTTGCTTCAATATCCTAGTAATATGCTAAATACGTGCGCTGAAATTAAACGCAATTCGTAAACTAAGTGTTAGAGGATGAGTTGTGGTGAGATTAATCTCTTTGTTGGTTTTCTACATTTTGTGAACGAAGCTAGATATAGTTCTTGTAGACGAAAAACATAACTAAAATATTGCCTATCGCATCAAACGATGGCCATTTTTCTGTTTAGTTGGACATTACAACTTTAAAATACTAACATTTAATATTAGTTGTTACCAAAGCAACTTTGATAACTTTTACTCGGTTCTACAACGTCTCGATTGCGAATTTGATGTCATCGTCTTAACTGAGTGTTGGCTAAGCGACGGGTTGATGCTAGAACTATTACCAGGCTAAACAGGCTCTAGGACGCACTTAAAGTCAAATAAAAATGGTGGTATTGTCGTTTATACAAAATCTTCTTGAAATTTTACCGTCAGTGAATCAACAATAGCAGAAGCAGACAGTCTCTTAGTCAAATTTAACAGTATTATTGCTATTTTAGGTATCTATCGATCCCCATCCTATACTAATCCGGAAAACTTTACCACATCCTTAGATGCCACACTGAACCAGTAAAATAATACAGTTAAGTAAAAAGACAAAATATTTGTAACAGGAGATATTTGAAATTAACAACAAAAATGCGGACTATCTACGGATGATGGCCACACACGGTCTTCTTCCAGCAATTACCATGCCAACGATAAACAATACTTGTATGGACCATATTTTTATTAAATCTAGAAATAAATCTACGGGAGCAGTTTCTAAATGTTCTGTCACTGATCATGACATAGCGATGGCTGCTACCTGCCTAAAAAATAATAAATCCTGCCCCATCAGACCAAAATGGAAAATTAAAATAGATGAGGCAGCCGTTGTAGCCAAGTTAAATAGTATTTTATGAACTGAAGTCCTGAACCAACACTGCACCAACTCTGCCGTCAGTATTTTATTGAAATCATCACGACATCACTAAAAAACACTCACGCAAAGTCAAAGTAAGCAGAAGTAATTATAACAGCAAGCCCTGGATTACTCCAGGCTTAATAAGTTGCATGCGCCACCGCGACAAACTACACCTAGCCTCACGTGCGCACCAAGATGATCAAGTGAAAAGACTAATTTACACGCGATACAGAAACTTTTGTAACAGCCTGCTGCATAAGTTAAAAACCAACTACCACAGTAAACTAATCGAAAATAGCCTAGCTGACCCGAAAAAACTTGGGAAGACAATAAAATCTATATACAGCGATTGTCGCTGTATATAGATTTTATTGTCTTCTTAAAAGACTTCAAATGACTCCAATAAATTAGTTACTGAAGGGTATGGGTAAATTAGACACTTTTACAGCATTAATCAAATTTATTTTAAATGTTTTGATTCAACAATGCAATCCGTGCTAGCGGCGCGACACAACGACGAAACTTACAAATTACATACTCAGATGGCACTGCTCGCGCGCTTCGTCATAACTTAAGTTACCAGTAACAACCCTACAGAATCACTTGATAAATGCAATATTTACTTCACTACACTGGGAAACAAACTGTCTGACTTAATTCTCTCAAGACTCTCAGAAACACAAGCTTCTCTTTTTTTTTTTTTTTTTTTTTTTTTTTTATCGTGGTAAAATCATCAAATGAGTCCTCCCACCCAGGGCAGAGTGGGAGGAACTGTCAGACTTGTACTGACTAAAATCCACGGTGTCCTTCAATAGCCCTTTATGATCCAGGGTCACGGTAATTCTATAAGTCCCGCGACCCCGGCAGGCTTTCGCCCTCTAGAGGGGGGCCCCGTCATAATGCTGACACTCTTTGAGGCGCGCGTGGAACACAACGCGCCGTCGACCCGGGCATGGTCCATGGTCGGACAGCGAGTCGCCCATTACTCGCTGCCCGCAAGCCCGCGCCTACGGTGGCCGGAGATCGTCTGCCGACGTCCGGCGCCGTGGGCGTCTACCACTGCGGCTGGGGTGGAGGGAGGACGCTGTCCTCTCCCTCACGCGGCCCGCCTCCTCCTTCGCGAGCATGACTGCTTCGCAGAAGGAGGCGACCGCTTCCCACTCCGTCTCGCCCCGCAGCATGGCCTCGACCAATGCCGGGCGCGAGAGGACTCCGCCTATCGCCGCCGTGAGGACACGGCGGTGCCCTGCCCAAGCGGGGCAGTCCTGCACCGTATGCTCCACCGTGTCCTCCGGGCGGTCCTCGCAGTGGTGACACCCAGGCGTTTCCTCCTTCCCCATCAGACACAGGTACCTCCCGAAGCTTCCGTGTCCGGTGAGGACCTGCGTCATGCGGTAGGTCAGGACGCCGTGACGCCTATCCAGCCAAACACAAGCTTCTCTTGCCAAAAAAAAAAAAAAAAAAAAAATTACACCCCACAGACGAAACTGAAATAGAAAGCCTTATAACTCAACTCAACAATGACAGCGCTCCCGGGCCCGATAATCTTAATATACTACAACTAATAAAAAAATCAAAACCGCCATTAATCACCCACTAACTCTTATATTTAACCTTAGCTAGAGTCTGGGATATTCCCGGACATGTGGAAAGTTGAAGCTGTCAGCCCAATCCACAAAAGTGGTGCAACAGATATCCCAGATAACTATCGACCTATCGCCCTATAGCCTATACTATCTAAACTGCTCGGATTTTTTTTTAAACAAACCACTTACGAATTTTTTCGAGAAACTCAACATTATTTCCAATAGGCAGTTCGGGTTTAGGAGGGGTAGGTCAACTGAAGATGCAGCCAGGCTTCTAACAAAATATATTGTGTCATCGACTGTTGATAAAGGAGAACGCACTTTGTGCGCTTTCCTACACTTGGCTAAAGCTTTCGACACCATTTCAATTTATCTCCTTCTAAAGAAGCCGGAAGCAGCAGGTATACGCGGTACTCCCCTAGATTGGCTCAAAAGCTACCTGTCGAATAGAAGGCAATTTGTTAAAGTCGGTGATATCTCTAGCAGCCTACTTCCAATCAAATATGGTATCCCGCAAGGTAGTACGCTTGGTCTGACGCTTTTCTTACTTTATATGAATGATATCTTAAATATATCTCTCACCAGTTCTGAAATAATAGCTTATGCAGATGATACAGCGGTCATATTTCATGGTAAAAATTGGGACCAGGTGTACAGCATTGCCGAGAAAGGGACTACTCACAATATCTAATGCTCTTGGTAGGAACTTACTAACCTTAAACGTTAAAAAGACTAAGATAATTACTTTCTATAAGACCACGACATCAAGACCTAACTCTCACATTTCATTCTTGCTCCCATAACCCTAACTCTCGAACTGCGGGCTGTTCGTGCACTGTGATTGAGCGTATACAATCAATGAAATATTTAGGAATTATTTTAGATGAGAACTTATCTTTTAAACCACAAATACATGCACTATCCGGCAGAGTCGGGAAACTTATCTACATCATAAAAAATTACGTGACTGCACACCCCCTCCTATACTACGTACTGTTTACTTTGGTCTCTGCCAGTACGTCCTCCAATATGGTATCTCTGTCTGGGGAGTGCAGGCAAGGCCACATTTATTGAAGTCGAGAGAGCACAAAGAGCGGTCATTAAAGTAATCCTCAAGAAACCTTTACTCTATTCAACTGACAATCTCTATAAGAATTTCCCGATCCTCCGTGTCCGACAGCTTTTTATCCTAAATGCAGTAGTACAAACACACAGAAAATTAAAATCCAGACCAGACTACACAGAGATAATCTCAAAACGTACATTTAGGATTCCCATCCCCCAAACAAACTCTCTTATGGTAAGACGCTCTCCAAACTATTTATATCCACGTATATACAACGAAGCTTTTATGAACTGTAACATAATAGACCTCAAAATATCCCTGTGTAAAAAGGTCATAAAGAGCTGGCTCCTTACACTCTCCTACGACGAAACAGAAAGGATTATCTACATGTAGCTACATAAGAAGTAAGACTACACAAACTGATAGCGCTCCTAATCTCACTCTGATACACACACGCACACACGCAAACGCACAAGCACACACAAACGCACGCAGACGCACACAACCATATAAGAAACTAAAATTATGCCTATTTTCAAAAACGGGGATCAGTCCGAGGGGGCAATTACAGGCCCATAGCTATTCTATCCATACTTGCTAAGGTATTTGAAGCCATCATATGCCCTGTGCTAGCTAGACATTTATCATAGCTAATAATAGACAGCCAATATGGATTTATGAAGGGGAAATTGACAGCTACTAATTTGGTGACCTATGTTGAAAGCATTGTTGAGGCGATTGATGCGCGTGTCCAGGTTGACGCAGTCTACACCGACTTCAGCAAGGCTTTTGAAACAGTAAACCATGACATACTCGTCAAGAAGCTTAAAATGTATGGCGTTTCGGACCCCCTTTTAAGTTGGTTCCAATCATATTTGTCTGGTCGGATGCTTAAGGTTGTGGTAAATAGCTGCTCTTCAAATTCGTACATTGCAACGTCGGGAATCCCTCAGAGATTGCATTTGGGTCCACCTATGTTCACTCTTTTCATGAATGATATATACAAATGCTTCCCGAACTCGAATATATTCTTATTCGCTGATGACCTCAAAGCCTTTAGGACTATAAAAAATCCTGCGGACTCGGTACTATTTCAAAGTGACTTGGACCGGCTGACTAAGTGGTGCGAGCACAACAAAATGTCTTTGAATGTAAAAAAATGCCATCATATCAAATTCACAAAAAACTAAAATATCATGCAGTCTGGTTTACAAATTGAATGGTGAGCGGCTTGAGGAAGTCGAAACTATACGAGACCTAGGTGTTCAGTTCGATAAAAAGTTAATATTGACAAAACTATATTAAAATCATCAAAGATGCTTGGTTTCGTTATGAGAGAGAGTAAAAATTTCATAAATCCCATCGTTAAGAAAATAATGTACAACTCGTTAGTTAGAAGCCATCTCGAGTATTGTAGTGTGGTCTGGTCACCTGAGTATAAGGTTCACATCGACCGCATTGAACGGCTGCAAAATCGGTTCTTATGGCATCTTACATTTACTAATAATATGGGTAAAAAGCTCAACTCGTACCAAGAGCGACTGAAATATTTTAGGATGGTGTCGCTGGAGAAACGTAGGAATATGCTAGATTTGGTTTTCCTGAAGAAGCTAGTCACGGGCTCTCTAAACTGTCCCGATTTGCTCAGTAGGGTCTTATTCCATGTGCCACGTAATCTGCCAAGAAGTTCTAATAGGAGACTTTCCTGCATGCCAAAATGTCATACCAACTTGAGGCAACACTGTCCACTATCAAGAATGTATGCTACATACAAAGAGCACGAAATGGACATTGATCTCTGTAACTCTTCAGTACATGCTTGAAAAAAGTCACCCTTGCCATTAAATGGGTACCTCTAGTCAAATTACTTATTTAACTAATTTTATATAAAAATATAATCTTTAATAAAATAATTCAATCCATTTTAATTTAATTCAATCTATTCTAATTTATATTAATCTATATTTTATTTAATTTAATTCAATGTAATCAATTTAGTTTTTAATTGTTTTTTTTTTTCTTGTTTTAATTATGTAATTGTGTTATTATCTGCGCATAATGTAGTGCATGCTGTGCTTTTCTGTAAGTGATGAGGCGCTTAGACTTAAGTTTGCAATGTACAAATTATGATGTATCAGTGTACTCATTGTTGAGAAGCCTAATAAATAAATAAATAAATAAGTTGAATCTTGTTTGTGAAAAAGTATTGTTACCAAGTTTTTTGTTTTTCAAATTCAAATTCAAATTCATTTATTTGCTAATATGGGTAATTACATAAAGTTGTTAAAATTTAAAAATAGTTCAACCATATTACGCCTTAAGGCATGCAAATTTAAAGCTTGGTCAAAGCTATCACAACATTATTATTTATTATACAATTAATTGCAACAATAATTTATATAATATAATTTTGGTAATTTCACCGTGGCAAATAATAATCAAACATTAGCAAATAACAATGTCACTAGACACTTTTTACTCACTCTTAATTATATTTTCCTTATTTTTACTTCAATTTACTAATTTTACTTTTAATTTAATTCTGTTAATAATCACCGTATACGACCTTTTAGGATAATACTCGTAAAACGAAAATGTACAACTCTGATCCCCAAGATACAGACTAACGTCTAGTTTGGGGATCATCGTTCGTAATGTACGTGTTCATAAAGTACAGAATAATGTAAAATAAAGACATACATCCATAATAAGCTATTCACATTACAACCTAGATCTGGATTTCAATAAACGTATGATTTGTGTCTGACACCCACGCTAATCCCAGTATGGTTCAGAATTTGTTTTCATTCGCTGGTCTAAGCTAGATTTAGGTCCTGAAGTTCACATCAAGGTTCGAAGCGTTAACGCAAACACGCTTTCTCAGTAGCGACATAAAACCTTTCAATATAAATACCCCATTCAATCTAAACCCACGCTGCTTGTTCATTGGAATAGACCTTTTTTAAATATACAATTTACATAGAAATAAAGTTTTCAATGTGACGGTCTTGGTATAGACAGAGGCTTTCAACAAATCCAGCTGTAGTGTGGAGCGACGGTGCAACACAATACTGGCTCGATTCAGGAAACTTTGTAAACCTTTTTTTTTTTTTTTTTAACGTGGTAATGTCATCAAATGAGTCCTGCCACCCAGGGCAGAGCGGGAGGGACTATCAGACTTGTACTGACTAAAATCCACGGTGTCTTTCAATAGCCCTTTATGTTCCAGGGTCACGGTAATTCTATGAGTCCCGCGACCCCGGCAGGCTTTGGCCCTCTAGAGGGGGGGCCCCGTCATTATGCTGACACTCTTTGAGGCGCGCGTGGAACACAACGCGCCGTCGACCCGGGCATGGTGCATGGTCGCACAGCGAGTCGCCCATTACTCGCCGCCCGCATGCCCGCGCCTTCGGTGGCCGGAGATCGTCTGCCGACGTCCGGCGCCGTGGGGGTCTACCACTGCGGCTGGGGTGGAGGGAGGACGCTGTCCTCTCCCTCACGCGGCCCGCCTCCTCCTTCGCGAGCATGACTGCTTCGCAGAAGGAGGCGACCGCTTCCCACTCCGTCTCGCCCCGCAGCATGGCCTTGACCAATGCCGGACGCGAGAGGTCTCCGCCTATCGCCGCCGTGAGGACACGGCGGTGCTCTGCCCAAGCGGGGCAGTCCTGCACCGTATGCTCCACCGTGTCCTCCGGGCGGTCCTCGCAGTGGTGACACCCAGGCGTTTCCTCCTTCCCCATATTATGACACAGGTACCTCCCGAAACTTCCGTGTCCGGTGAGGACCTGCGTCACGCGGTAGGTCAGGACGCCGTGACGCCTATCCAGCCACTCCTCAAAGAGGGGTCTTACCGCCGCGATTGCGGCGTGCCCGGACCTCGGTTGCGACAGTCGTTCCCTCCATACTGCCCTGAGATCGCGCCGGAGCTCTTCCCGCCGCGCCTCGACTTGTCGAGGCAGCAGGGATTCGCTCCGGCGCTGCGCCTCCACGCGCCACTCATAGACGCGCTGGAGGGCAGTCGCCTCCAGATCCCAGGGCAGCAATCGGGCAAGGAGGTTGGCCGATTCACCGGCGATCGTGCGATATCCTTGGATCATCCGGATAACCATGATCCTCTGGCATGCGACCAGCTTCAGTGGTTGCGTCCGAATGCTCAGGGCCCACACGGGGGCCCCGTAGAGGGCCATGGACCGCACGACACCGGCGTACAGCCTCCGGAACTTTGTAACGCTTTGGCTGAGAAACGGATAGTTGTTCTTGGTTAGACCACTAACATCACAATGTGGTTTCTTCCTTTAAACCAAAAACTTTAGTAAAACTGTTGAATTTTTTGTTCATTTACAAAATACTTGTACTTTTTTCTAAGAAAGAAAAGTCGGTGACCTGTCAATTCTTTTTCAATTACAGTCTTTATTAATTAATTTGACTCGGTAAAATAACTTAATTCACAATAATTACACAATAAAACATCCAATTAAGTCGTTTTTCCCATTTACATCGAATAATCAGTTAAATATTGATCACAATTATGCGCAGAGGGTGCGATTGGAAATTGCTATGGTTCGCAAATACGGCCGGGCGGTAATCTGTTTATTAAATGGGATATAATTAAAATACGATGGAGTTTCGTGGCCATTAGTGGTCACATCTGCAGTATGCTGCGAAGAATTATGATATTGTGGTGACAGTTATCTGTGCGGATACCCTTTTATGGGGCAGGTCAGTGATGCGAAAGTCTCGCTTTCAAACAGCTTGATCATTCATAAATATTCTGGTACACATCCACGTTTATCCTAATTTATTTGATTTCAGCGCACGACTTTACCACTTCTTACACATACGACACGTCTATCCCAGAATTCGCTTTCTTCTTAACACAATCCATAAATTTTATCAGGGTTTAAGATCCTTTATGTTATGTAGTGTCTGAAAAGAAAACATAACATCATAATCCCTTAAGGGTTAGGCATAGGTGTACCTAATAGTAAACCCACATTTCGTTGAAATCCTATGTAATAAGGGGCACGCCTATTACCATCAGCCGGGCATAAATAATTCCGTGGCTGCTACTGAGAAATTCCTGATGGAAAAAACCCAATAACGCTTTGCCCGGCCCGGAAATTGAACCCAAGAAAAAAAAAAGTAAATAGTAATTGTACAGAATATCAAGTGCTGCCCGGTACTTACAAGGCCTCTAATCAGTACATTAACTTTAACACAAGTGAAATCCCAACTGCCTGGTCTAGCGGGTCCGGATGAAGTTAGCGGGTTCACTGCGGGTCACTTGGGTGTGAGTGGAAAAAATGCGAGTATTTTTTAAATGAACAAAAAATTTCAACAGTTTTACTAATATTTTTGGTTTAAAGGAAGAAACCACATTGTGATGTTAGTGGTCTAACCAAGAACAATATCCGTTTCTCAGCCGTTAAAAAGCGTTACAAAGTTTCCTGAATCGAGCCAGTATTGTGTTGCGCCATCGCTCCACGCTAAAGCTGGATTTGTTGAAAGCCTCTGTCTATACCAAGACCGTCACATTGAAAACGTTATTTCTATGTAAATCGTATATTTAAAAAGGTCTATTCCAATGAACAAGCAGCGCGGGTTTAGATTGAATGGGGTATTTATATGGAAAGGTTTTATGTCGCTACTGAGAAAGCGTGTTTGCGTTAACGCTTCGAACCTTGATGTGAACTTCAGGACCTAAATCTAGCTTAGACCAGCGAATGAAAACAAATTCTGAACCATACTGGGATTAGCGTGGGTGTCAGATACAAATCATACGTTTATTGAAATCCAGATCTAGGTTGTAATGTGAACAGCATAATATGGATTTATGTCATTATGTTACATTATTCTGTATTTCGGCTAAATAATGAACGTGGTGGTTTTTGGTTAATAACTTTGCGTGTGCCTAAGAAAAGAATTTAATAAAAGATTAAAAACATTAGATGTACTTAGGAGATTCGAAGAAGTATTCATAATGAGAAGACAGGATTTTCAATACGAGTAAGAGAGTCAATACTAATCAAATGTCCAACTAAACAGAAACATGACCATCTTTTGATGCGATATTAACATAATAGGAGAACGATCTAGATATTATATCTATAGTTTGGTATTAACGAAATTTTAGTCAGTGAAACCATTGTGTTTAGGATCTGGTTTTTCCATTACTGTACGGAGCCCTATAGGATTACTCGTTTGTCTGTCTGTCCGTCGTTGGTTTGTATTATCGTATCATAATTTATATAAGATCTGGTTGAGACTCGCGCAGACCAGGGATGCATGGAAAAATAGGGAGGTGGGCAAGTATGGCCCACCTTCCTAACAGCGAGTGGAACTAAGCTGCCAATTAATAAATGAAGGACCCGTCGGCTTCCAGTCTAACTGGATGCAGGTGAGTACTTTAAATTGAGTGATTGCCTATCTAATCTCCACAACCCAGACTAGCCTCATGATATATAAATATTTCCAGTATTTCCAGACGGCATCACAAACGTGCCCCATCATGCCGCATCATGGCCGTCGCACAGACAATCCCAATTGCGCACACAGACAGTTTACCGAGCATTTGCTCTCCGCCTAGCTAGGCGCGGCGCGGGTACGGGCTGTGGCGCGCTAGATTGCCCGCGTGCTCATTATAGCGATAGATAGGCACCAGAGTGCTACAGGAGCTATTGGGAGCGATAGCTAGATTGATGATGAATGATTCAGAGAAGCTTTCATCATAATTTGGGTGGTACGACACTCGGCGCGGCGTCACGAAAATCGCACCTCTTTGAGAATTCCCTTCAGAGTAAAGCTATTAATCAATGGTAGACATATGATTATAAGGTATCATTGGAAAGGTAATTTATTTAAATTTCAGAATAAAACAATAGATTTGGTTTTTGTTTACCAGGGACTAAAAAAAACAAGTTTATGGAAATTATTAAAACGTGTCGTTTTATTTTGACAGCAATAATTACAACAAAGTCCTTAAAAACAACTTAAAACTTTGTGTAGCCTAGCCCTGATGACTGCTTCCATGCGTTCTCTCGTGGAGTAGTAATTAATGTAACAACAGTCTCTTAAAGAATGTCGTCCCATTCTGCAACGGCGGCATCTTGAAGATCTCGGATAGTGGTAGGGGCATGATCACGTGCTCGTACTCACCTTTTCAGTTCATCCCAAAAGCGCTTAATAGGGTTCAGGTCAGGACTTCGCGCCGGCCAGCGCATAACAGGGATCTCAACTGCTTGCAGGTAGTCTCTTACATTGAATACGGTGACACAGCGGGCGTTATCGTGCACTAACATGAACCCACTGCCAACAAAACCCGCAAAAAGGACCAAGTGGTCCTCTACGATCTCTGTTATGTACGGAGGAGCAGTCAGCGACCATTGCCCGCGAGCACTTCCAGTCCGAGAAACACACACAAGGTTCGTGCCGCCCCAGCACATGCACGAGCCACCCCCGTATTCCACTGTCTCTTCAATACTCGCATGTGCGAATCGTTCCCCTTGCCTCCTAAACACTCTTCTACGCCAGTTGTAGCAGAAACGACACACCCTCGTCTCATCCGAGAAAAGCACAGACCACCATTGATCTATTGTCCAATCCACATGGTTAATTCCAACCGATCTCTCCTATGCTGTGCTGTCAATTGTGGCCTTGTAGCAGCCCTGTGAGCTGCAGTTTTCTTCTCCCGCAATCTTCTTCTAATCATGGAGATGCTTACAGAAGTTCTCCGAGCCGATCGGAGTTGTTGTTACAGCTTAACAGCATTGGAGAACCGATTACGTAAAGACGTCGAAACAATGAAGCAATCATCTCTTTTGGATTTCCAGCGTTGTCTTCCAGATCCACGTCTTCGGATATAGCCACCAGTCTCTTGGAAGCGTCAAAAGGAAAAACGACTAAAGTTCAATTGCCGAGCAACATCAATTGCCGCATCCCTGATTGCAGTAGTGACTTGAACGGCTTCATCTGCAGTAGTATTCATCTTCAGGGGTATTTTTCTTGCTGTAGCTCTTCACTTGTGTTCACTTCAAAGGTTGGATAGCGTCAACCCCTTGCAGGGTGATGCAATTAGTGGCTGTTGTAATGCGTATTTTGACAACATTTTTTTTAACGTTACGTGCAAATGAGATTTGTTGTGTTTAGGAATTCTAACTGTTGTTAATTTAAAGGTCGTTAAATATTCTTTAAATTGATACCAATATGAGTTGGTTTTGATGTATTCGTTGATGGCGGGACATGCTTGAAACTTATTTTCGGTGAGGTGGGATTTTTGTGACGTCGAGTGTATTTTGTTTGATAGTGTCCTGTGAAGGTGGCTGAGACAGATTGGAAACGGAAAGCGGAAGAAAAGCTGAGCAGAGAATTGTGATTGCCTGAGTTAGTTGATTGATTGACTTTGGCAATAAGTTACTTTCGGTTGCTAGAAAGACTAATTTTCTTTCACTTTGATTTATTGTCAGAAAAGACTTGATTTAAATAATCACACATAATAATATAATGTGTGAATGCACCCGGAGATGTGGAAAAAGATCGTCACTCACAGGACGTCTGCCGAAATAAACGCCGTCGAGGTAGACCGCGGCGAAGGTGGCGTGACGATCTGATCTTGTTTGCGGGGCAAACATGACCAGATATCACACAAGATCGAGAGGTTTGAAAGGAGAAAGGGGAGGCCATTGCACAGCAGTGGGACACATCAGACTAGCAAACAAAAAAAGTAATAGCAAGAGGTACACCTTACACACGGCATACGTTCCTCACCTAAATTTCTTGCCATGTAACCCAATTGGCAAAAACATTCGTCTGCTCTCAATTCAGGAAAAATATTTTATAAGTGAGCCGTTCCCGCGAAATGCCGCCACAAGCTACTTTATTTGTTAACCAACGCTAAAAAAGGAGGAGGTTCCCAATTCGGCGCGTCCATTGTTTTCTAAACGAATTCACTAATTAAAATACATGAAAGCGATTTCTAAAACCGTATTTTTTTTGGATTATGATATTTCAATTTCAAATGTATTTGTAAATTAAAAATGGACGTGCTATATTATTTTGTGCGAATAAATCTAAGTTGAATAAACATTAAGTAGTGAAGGTTCTGCTCCATTTGTGGGCGATTGCATTTCTGTCTAAAAATTCAAATATTTATTTTCAATTTTGACTGATTGTAAAGGCATCCCACATATATCATTATATTTATAACAAATATTTTCGTATCGAATATATTTCTACTAAAGCTGCATTGATCTGTTTACATCATTCTATCTATACAGGGCGGAAACAGACCCTTCACGAAACCGTCAAGCATGCATTATGAATACTAAATAACCCCACACTAAATAACCCCACTCAAAAATTATTGCTGGAAAACGACTTTTTTTTTGGGGTGAAAAATCACGTTTTACGGTAACGCACCCAAAGCATTGCGCTTTGGATAGTAAACGGGTCATTAGTGACGGGTAATTAAAGTAAAGTTATAACATTAAAACAACAAAACCCGACTGCGTAAAAAACTAAAAAAAAACCTGGTATTAATAAAAACTAAAAAGAAAAAAACAAGCCCAGTAGTTTAGAATGTTGTTAAAAGTAATACTGAACAACAACATCATTAAAAAAATATATAATCGATACACACATAAACAAATCATAAATTCTTATGCAAAATAGAAGAATTAACAGTCGGTACCCTTTCTTTTCTTTACCACATAACGTACATAAAATTTAAATGTAAATATTAATAACTACCCACAATAATATCTTCCCAAATGTAACCAGAACATAGTGAATCTTCATCATAGAGGAGCAAGTGAAGATAATGTTCGGTCTGAGTGACAAACGAACAAGCGCACCCAGATCATCCCACACACGCGACGTTGATGGACGGCGGGCGCACAGGAAGCCGCGCCATGAATGGGCCACCGCGGCTACCAGGGAGGCAGTGAATGAGAGAGAATTTATGTTCGTTCAAATATAAGTTTTTAAAGATAGATGATAAATTAAAATTAACCTAAAATTACTGTGACAATAACTTACCTTTAATCAGCAGTTCTAAAATAGATTTGGATTTAATGATATAGAAAAAATGGCAAAAACAGATTTAAATATAATCATAAACACGATGTGAAACCACGCTAATAAACTATTTGAAACAGAGACTTGCAGGTTGGCAGTGAAATCATTGTATGAAGCTCTTCGTACACGTTTGTTTAATTACAAGCAGCACCGGATCAACATCACTTCAAGTCGAGCGATTAACATTATATTATTTTATAAAACTCCATCCACTCTGGTCTAAATACCATAACATAACCGCCACGAATCGGGATAAGATAGTGAAAATTAGGTGAGGTCATGAATCCACTTCTGTGCTTTTATGTGTACTTTGTAATAAATAGCTTAAGTAGTATATACTTGTTTCAGCCGCTTAACTTTGCACGTAAGTTGTACAATTCTCTCGGATGACCATAGTTTTACCAAAAGTTTTTCGTTACTAATGAGATATTAATTGACATCTTTAGACAATTCAGTAATCTGAAAATTAAGTACCTATTCACAAAGGACAATGTCCAGAATCGCCCTGTGCAACTGAAGTATCGGACATGCACGATAATTCATTGCCTGTTTTATCATATTTTTTGCAAATACTTTTGTAGCACGGACTAGCTGTTTGGTAAAATGAACATTAGAAGTATTTAACGCGAAAACATCCGCCATCTTTGTCAAACGTCATGTCGATGTCGTATCGAAAAAAGATCAGGGATGCCCAATCGATTGTAATAATCGATCGATTGAATTTTAAATGACTTGCGAATGAATGTTTCATTTTTTATAATCTGAATCTCATTTTTATTTATTTCGAATAAAGTGCAAATAGAAGCTACAATGTAAACATACAATCACTATAATAGGTGCGTTTTATAATCATGTGATTCTATTTTAACACAAATACAAAACGTAATGTTAAATAGATTTTAGAATTAAAAGTTGCATTTACACATACGGCTGTTGTTTTTGTTTCTTAAAAATCACTCTGAGCTACGAAAAACTAACCGTAATATTCGTGGTTATGGTTCAATCGAACCATAACCACGAATATTACGGTTAACCTCAAAATCTGTAACTTTTTCTTAAATATATCTGTTCTGCAGCTAGTCCGCTACAAAAATAAGATCTTACAGGAGTTTACCAATGATCAACAACACAACACATAATTTTCCGATGCTCTTGGTCCCAGGGCGAACAATGTATGGGCGCTGAGCAATGTCCTTTATTGTCTTTACTTTTTCATCAGAATGAGTAATTGCCTACTATTACCTAGTAATTACTCATTTACTTTCCATACTATATGTAAATAATTTTGGATTAGATATTATTGTTAGTTATTTTATAAGTAAAACTAGCTTACACCCGCGGCTTAGCCCGCGTGGAGTTCGGGAATTGCCCACGAGATCTTACTTCTGGGATAATAAGTGATGATGATGCCATCTAGCCGATTTCGGCCACAGCGACTGCATTCAATGGCTTTCTAGGGAGGTTGTCGAGAGCTTTGGTGTGCTGCTCTATCATGTGCTCTTAAGTGGCTAGCATACCCAACTTTGGCCAAAAAACTCCGAGCACAAAGCGGACATGTCAGAACACTATTGACGAAATTGTAGGGTATAGCTGCAGGTGGCCTAGTTTTAACATTATCACGCTTTAAGTCTAGCTGCGACTTTCTTCTCTCTTCGAAGGCGTTGACCTTTCGATGCACACGACGTGTCCACTGGGGCCGATTTTGTGCCCGCTTTTCCCATACTAAGGGGTCAATTTCGCATCTTTGAAGTGTCTATTCTGAACATCCTTGTAACGTAAAAACTGACCACCATGCTTCCGTTTTCCTTCCTGAAGTTCAGAATAAAAGATGCGCTTGGCCAGTCTCTCTTCATACATTCTAGAGACATCCACACGACCACACCACCTTACCACTCACCACCTTAGATGACGTCTCATCAAGTACGCCTCTATGCCAAGGACCTTGGCTTGCTTTAAGACGTTCGTATTTCTAATACGGTCCGACCATCTGATGTTCATGATGTTTCGGAGGCATTTAAGATGGAATGTGTCCAAGGTCCGTATATGTCTACGATAGAGACACCACGTTTCCGACGAGTACATAAGATTGGGAAGAACTATTGCCATGTACGCAGAGATCTTTGTAGTCAGCTTCAGATCGTGCGAACTAAAATCTTTGGACTGCAATTTGCCAAAAGCTGCTGCTGCAGCACATATTCTCTGATTAACCTCTGCGTCGAGATCCCCTTTACTGGTAACTATGCTGCCTAATTACTTTTTACTTGTTTCAGCTTGCCACTGCCGATTAGGATGTCAGAAACTAACTGCTGTTCGTCTACGTTCATAGCCATAACTTCGGTTTTTTTCACGTTAATTGAAAGACCAAATTTACAACAAACGTCATTGAGGCCACCTATCAGCGCCTGCAAACTGTCGCAAGTGTCCGCACACACAGGTCATCACCGTACATAATCTCTGTAATCGTGGTAGAAGGGACTTTTGTTCGGGCTTTCAGTCTGGCAAGGTTGAATAAATTGCCGCGCGTCGGTTCGGAAACGAATCCGAATGCCTTCCGAAATATGTTTCAGAGTTTCTCGAATGGCGACGGCAAAGTACAGAGCAATGAGTTTTGTTGGACACCGGTTCTCAGATACTGGGCACAAAAATGCGCAAGAACGAGGACTGATTTGACGAGAATTATAATAATTTGGCAGAAGCTTTGCAAAAGCACCGAAATCTGCTAAAATAACAAGATCGCAGTAGTACAGTACCGTAAACAACATCAAACAGACTAGTTCTGAATTGCTGAAATTAATAAGGGGTATTAACCTTTTCACCGCCAACGTACACATAACGCGATGCCTCGCCAGCGCCAAGCTATAAATGTTTTTGCCGATTTTAAGACAACTAACTACTTTTGTGTGGAAAAGTAAAAAACAGGGTATTAGACTGTGTTATATTAAATAATAAAATGAAACGAAGCTTTTAAATTCAGTACTTTTGTTTTTTTATAGGTAGTTAAAAATTAAGAACTTCTAATGAAGTCGTGGGCGCTGGTGGCACGGAAATCTGGAACTTCTATTGAAGTCCGTGGCGGTGAAAAGGTTAAGGACAAGTGGTGGCTCGAAAAAGCCGAATACATTCAGTGGCTATCGGACACTAAACAGCTTGATGCATTCTGTGGGGAGGTGAGGAACCTGATTGGCACAAGCCATCGTGTTAATGTGCCTATTAAATCACGTGATGGTTCTGAGCGTTTGACGTCTAAAGACGAAGTGCTTGTGCGCTGGGCCCAGCTTTTAAACGACCTTCTCAATTTTGATCGCTCAGCAGATATGACATAATTATGTTCTATATAAAGGGTGTAAATAGACCCTTAACATAAAAGAAAGGCACTTGTTCTCTCCGTCTTTGCGATATTTTTTTTGTTCTAGACCATACCTGGGAACCTTCTAGTTACGGAGATATTGGGGGTCAAAATTCTAATTTTTTCTTTTTTTTTAATACATGTTTTTATTATAAGATTTTTACTTTACACACCTCCACAGCCCCCGTACTATTCAATCTATCCATCAGCACAATGCTTTGAGTGCTTTCCATCGAGTCCTACCGTATCACGTGATTTTTCACCCCGAAAAAAAAAGGCCGATTCCCAGCAAGAATTTTTGCGTAAAGTTACTTAGTTTGATGTACAGAATGCTTGGTTGACGAATATGTGAAGGGTCTGTTTACACCCTGTATGTCCACGCTATCCCCCGCCACTAGGCTAGATGAACCCCCAACTATAAAAAAGAAGTCCAAGATGCCATCAAACAATTACACAACAAAAAGGCGGTTGGTGTTGATAACATCCCAGGCGAGAGCTTAAGTACGGGGGTGAGAGTTGTCCAAAACAGAGAGCCGGGCACAGAGCATCATATATAATAGCCAGGTAATTCAAAGTAGCAAGATCCGTCGAATAGTCCTGTATAATATGCAAAGCCGAGGTCGTAGGGTTATACAATAAAACATGGAAAAACTGAGAACGAAAGAAAACGAACGAGTGCTGGTTTTTTCTACCTGTCATCTGTCAGTCGGTGACCAGTGTTGCCAACTGAAGAAAAATTAAAGGAACTCGATTCGCTATGAATTGATTTCACGAAACGATTGATAAGCACTTGTCACTTGATTTTCATACATATTCTAAGATTCTACCGATTCATTTGATATCGATTACTAAGATTCAGGCATGCATTTAATCGAGTATTTAGTTTAATATCTTAATTTAACTTTTCTCGCTTCCTAGATAGAAACATGGTCCTGTATTGTGTGATTTGCTTTAGAAAAATATAACGGTTTTTTGAATACACATTTCAACTAGTTAATTGCTGGGCCTAGAATTTCCCCTCTCCTTTTTGTTGAATCTGTTAGAGATTAATTCTTATGTTCCTACTATCTAGAAATATAAAAGTTTGTTAACATTGTTATAAGAATATAATTGCAAACTGTGACTAAAGTGGCTATTACGATGTTAATGAAGTTACATAGATTTATAGACAGGTCTTTTTTTTTTTTTAACGTGGTAAAATCTTAGATGCTTTCAAAAATCATTTGATATTTTTACACAGTTTTGACTATTTGTTTTAAATTGATAACAAAGTTCAGGGGATTGTTTTGATAATGGAAGCCTTACTATTTGCTATATTTTACAATGTTTCTCTGAAAACAATTTCTTATGAAAGAAGCTGAACCTCTTAATTGACATTAAAATACGCATACAACATAATGTACTGAGTGGCGACCTCGCAACGTGAAGGTTGCGGGGATCCGCTGGATGCGAGCCGCACGGGATCGGTCAATATGGGGGCACTTGGGGGAGGCCTATGTCCAGCAGTGGATTTCGGCTGAAATGATGATGATGATGATAATGTACTCACAAATCTTTGCATCTTCCTTTTCTTCCATCTTGCAAAAACAACGACAACACGCTATTTCTGGCACAGCTCTTAGTAGTAGTATTTATCGTGGCGTATAATAGGGATGTTAGCCGACACTGTTCGTTGACAAGCTAGTAATGAGAGCGCGATCTGTGCTGCTAATTGTACCTGTGTAGGTATGTACACCACCTGTACACGATAGGCCACTGTTGGAGAGCAGCAGTAATGCAACCCCGGATTGGCGTCCAATTTGGTGCATGAACAGGAATTGTTGTTTGAGTTGCGTGGTAAAGCGTGAAGCCTATTTTCAATGGGGTAGGTTTAGCTGCAGCTTAATGCGTAAATCTTTTAACATAAAATGGTAAAAAATAAGTGTTTATAAAATCTTATCCATTTAGCCATCTATTTCACACAACCGGAAATACCAAAAAAATAATAATACGGATACTAGGACTTTTATTAATTAAATTATTGACAACAGTTCCGATTTATAATTTACTTGTAATAAATTATTTTAAAAACAAACACTTATTGCATTGCTGTTTTGAAATACACTGTGACGATCAATGCCTTTGCTTTCTCAACTCAATCTTTGTTTTCTATTTGTTATTGGAAAAGCTTTTAATGTTTCCTTTAATTTCATATAAATGGGATTGTGTTGACATTATCCTCTATTATTGTCCATACGTGAAAGAGGAAGAACAATGTTTCAAGTGGAGGAAAACTTTTGTGTAATCTAATAAATTAATGGTTTTTCGTAGAATCGGAAATATCAGGGTCTTTTGAGATTAACGTAGCTAATCACCTACAACGACCCGTGGACTACTGTACGTGAGGTCCCGAGTGACGTTCCCAGGTTGAGCAATGATTTCCGTAAAAGTAAAAGGACGGAATTTCAGTTTGTGCCTCCTTCACTCTAGACTTTAACATAAAATATCTGGAACACTTCGGACAAACACATCGGGGAATCTAGTTGTGATGTTATGTATGGGTAGCAGTTGACCAAAGATCAGTGACTCAATTCGGAAGCCGGCAACTAGGTTTTGATTGATAGAAAACAAAACATTGCGAACAAAAAAAGATGGCACACGAAACGTGCCAGTCACAATAATCGACAATGAAAGTAATATCCAATTGCAAACACATAACGTCCAACATAACGTTATAATATAGAACATTCGTGATTCATTACGACTGTGATTGGATTGAATGCGATTGGTAAGGATTCCCGCTAGGCCCACTATCTTTTTATTTCTACGGCTTCGGCGCAATATTCCCTTCATCAAATCCAATCACCCATCTCACTCACTCCTGGGAGGAATGAAAGGAAAGACAAACGGATTTAGAATTAGATAATTTGATTTATATGTATTTGGAATGTAGATGTGGTATAATGAAGCCTAATGAATGTTACCGGGTCAGGCGTTTTATTGTGCTCGCTGTGATACGGGGATCTGATTACGTGTTTTTATTTTAAAGGAACGTGAAACGGATTTGGTGTAATGTTGTTAAGGATAATCTTGTTAATTTCATTGTGTTTGGTTGTACCTTTATTTAGTAGAATGTTAATAATGTAAATGAGAGCACAACACCAAAGATAATCTAAGTTCGTTCATCCAAATAATATGGCATTCATTTCACATCACATAGTTTACCTTCAGGAAACCAGAAACCAATTTTTTTCTATCAGAGATTTCTTAGTAATAGCCTGGAGTTTAGAATCGAGACAGGTTTATGGCAATAGGGTCTCCTAGTAAATAGGACTTCAATGTAACTGTCAAAAAGTGGGTGCACTGTATACCTCTGACTAACCTTTCAAAGAAAACAGGCGTAGTTATATATGTATGTGTTATTATTTACTTTCGATTCCGCGAGCGTATACACAAGTACCAAAGTCTCACAGCACGTAGAATGTTAGCGTACCGACTGGAGCTCGCTTTGAAACAGAACGCTAATCTATGAGTTATGTCGAAGCTGTTTGTATTCGCGACGGAATTGATACCGTGTTGAACGTTCCTACTCGTAATGTAAGTAGCAAGGTGCATTAATGTATCATATAATGATTGGTAATGTAGATTAGAAATAGCTTATTGCGTATCGTAAGTCCACATGAAAGTGTGGTTTTCTATAATTATCTATGAAATCTAATTAATTATTTAATTAAAGTTAATTTTACTATCCGTCCTACCTAAATAGTTACTTTTGCTTGGCTAGGTGGATACTTATCACAGTACACTGCCTATACAAGAACAAGACAAGAAGATTCAATATTCTTAAATATCTAATATGTATTTTTTTTTAAATACTGTTTTACACAATCACAATTTAGTGATGATTGTATAAATGAGGTAGGTAGGCATCATATTAATACGGATAGTCATACATTTTGTTTCTACAACCATCTGCTTTCAAATATCATTTCAATGACGCACCACTTGCAATACAAAGCACTGGGAATTAATAGTTAAGAGTAAATTGTTTCGCATCAATACAAAGCTTAGCTTAGAATCAATTGAGCATAGCTTGAACACACAACAGCATCACACACATGTGAACGAGGTTTTCTGCTGCGTTTGCACGCTCCAGTCACTCGCCCCACTCAATTGTCTGGTCAAAGGCCAGCGATGTGTAGAATCCGACAGCTGTCTTGTACGACATACAACCTGAGATATGAACAACATTGTTCACGTCTTAGCCCTATATATAATATACCACTCATTCGTCATTTGTGAGGGGCATTTGTTTCCATTTGTGGTGTTTGAAGATGTTGTATTGAATAAAACACAGATGGATGTTAGAAATTCAGATTGTGAAGTTTCCGTTTTGACAGATATTAGTGAATGAGTGTTGAGAATTTTATTTTGAGACGTTAAACAAGTATTGATCGTTTGCAAAACACTGACGACCTTGTAGGGTAGGCCTTCACGGTCGTTAGTGCCGTCACAAAAACCTTAAAACTTTATCCTAAAAAAACGTTAATTAGACGAGCAATCCCCGCGTCTGACGACTACTTATCATACTTCTACCATGAACCCGCCCTTCCACTTTTCCCCTGGCACCGCAGTAAAGCCGCACGATACCGTCAGCCGGGATTAAGTCATTCAAAAATGTTACGGTCACCGCGAATGCAAATGGCGACATCTCTCGCCGACGGTTATTAAGTGCCAACATTAATTTATTCCATCTCGTTCATCTTAATTAAAGTCTTGCACTTTTACACTCACCAATGCGGTTAGCTTTACTTTTTTTTCTAGCCCGAAAATATAGTCTTGTCTTAAACAAAATGGGTCCCTAGAATACTGCTCTCCATTTTGTGAAAAAAAAAAAACGTAAACCCAAGTAGGTAAATGCATATTTTATTGTACGGAATTAAATTTCTCTCCTACGCCTACTTTTGTTGAAGTAGCACTAAAGTATTTTAATTTTTTAAAGCACAAGCTTTATGCCGCTTCCAGTCCACAATAAAGATAATTATGCAGAAAAGTGTAGCGGTCTACGAAGGACCTACGCGGCTCGTAGCTACGTGCTACGGCGTAGCAGTGGTGCTACGCGGCTACGACAGTGTTTGCATTGTTGATTGTATTCAAATGGGTGTTTGCGCTAATAGTTTTATTATTAACTGCTGGTTTGGTGTGAAAAGATGCAAATCTACGTCTGGGATTTATTTCTAGTCATTTAAATGCTGGCTCAGTAGTGTAATATATTCCAGTTTTGATTATTCGTAATTTATTTCTTTTTATTATATATTTTATATTTATATGTATATTTTTTTTTTCTTAGCCTTTTTGAGTGTCCCACTGCTGGGCAAAGGCCTCCCCTTTCTCCTTCCAAACCCTCGGACCTGTGCGATATCTGGCCATGTTCGCCCCGCAAACGAGATCAGATCGTCACACCACCTTCGCCGCGGTCTACCTCGACGGCGATTTCCTCCGACAAGCGTCCAATGGGTGACGATCGTTGCCCATCTCTCCGGGCGCATTCATGCCACGTGGCCAGCCCACTCCCACTTCAACTTGGCTGTTTTTTCTCCAACATCTGCTATTTGAGTAATGGAGCGCAGGGTAGTGTTTCTTACGCGATCTGTCCGCTTAACACCTAATATGCTGCGCTCCGTTGCTCGCTGGCCAATCTTGAGTTTGGACTTCTGTTGTTCAGTAAGTGACCAACTTTGTGCACCGTAGGTTAGGACGGGCAGGATGCTACCTCGACCCTACGTTTCGTGCTGTTGGTCATGACCTGGGTTTTGGATCTGTTCATAGAAAATTCAACCTCAAGACTTGCCATGCTCGGATCTTGGAGCATTTCTTGAAGTTCTGAAACTGATGTGGAGAATAACACAATGTCATCTGCAAAGCGGAGGTTTGTTAGCTGATGGCCGCTAACATTTATGCCTCGTGAGTGCCATGAATCAGGCAATTTGTTAAAAACCTCCTGCAATGCGCTTGTGAACAGCTTTGGTGAGAGTGGGTCGCCTTGTTTGACACCTTTTTGTATGTGGAAATTAGGACCGGAAATATGTAACTTGATGTTGGCAGAGCTGTTTCGATAAATTGTGTCAAAAAGGTCAATGTAGGTGTGCGTTACGTTTTGGGACTCCAAAGCATTAATAACTGACTGATGGTCAATACTGTCGAATGCCTTGGCATAGTCCACAAAGGGATTTCGTATTACGAACTATAAAATATATTTTACTGTCGAATGCCGAAATACTGTGAATAATTTTTCAAACTTATTTTGCAGAATCCAATTTGGTAATGCAATAAAAAAACAAAGCAGGACAATATATTTAAAAAGTTTGAACAAATCTCGACTCAACTCAAACTAATACCTGCGCTAAACTCACGTCATTTAATTAAGAAACCTCAATAAAAGGCGCGCATTCAAACAAAGTAACAAGTAAATAAATAACCAACTGACTGCGAACCGAAACGAAACGCGAAACAATAACGAAGTTTGCCGAAATATTACGAACATTTATACATTAGGCGTCGCCTTGTTGCAAGAGTGTACATTAGCTGCGTTAGAGAAAGAAATCAAAATCAAAATCAAAATATTTTATTTCACATAGGCCTCCATGGGCACTTATAAAACGTCGACAAAAAGGTGCACGGTTCGGGTTGGTCGTTTCCTATGGAGAAGAACCGGCAAGAAACTCCATGGTTACTCTTTTCAAATCAATTAGTGTTACAGTATATAAAGAATATCCCGCCAACCGAAAATTTAAATCGTTAGATGTGCTCTCAGGTCACGTGAAATATTATATTAGACTAAGATGAGTGAGCTCGCACCACCCAAGTGGAACAATAAAAAACATAACGGTAATCATTTAAAAAGGCAGCTGGGCGATTCTAACGATTTCAATCGTTGCCGTGGCCACGTGCCACACCGGCGCTTGATTTAATTTCATGTCCAATAAAACCAAGGTCTGTACGGAGTCACGGGAGGCGTAGCACTGGGCCACTCGCTAGCTAATCTCATTCGAACCGAGTCGTTCACTACGCGAACCGATTTTGTTAAAAGAAACTGCTTTTATTACAGGAATCCGTAAAGCGCACGTGTACTCCCGGATTTACGAGGAAAAGTAAAACATTACAGTTTTACTTTGTGTATGTGTTTGTACAAGGGACTGGTTTATTAGGGACTCGTGATAAGAAGCATGGGGATTACGATTATCCCTTCCCTGGACAAATGAGGGGAATAAAATACTAAGGGGAAGTAATAAAAATAAACAGTTACTACCTGCATCTCACACAAATTGGATAACACACACACACACACCTACAAATACCTCGATTGTAATCAACTGTTTACATTTTATGTTAAAATTATAGATCGCACGTGCTAAGATAACTTTCGTTTGTCTCTACAAGCCACAGAATGCATTCTCCAAGTGCGTAGTGTCGGTTTTTATTTACACAAAGCTGCACCTAAATTAATGCGCAAACAAATACACTTCATTGTATTTTAAACATTATTTTAAGTACAACATATACGAAACCTGAATATGGTTTGTTCAGAATAAGTAACTGAATCGATATCAATCGATTTTAAACCATGTTATATTTAGAAAATGTTACAAGTTGGACACCGAGCGACACTAAGTACCTATCGAAATCATTTGTGTACTTACTGCCAAATTATTATTATCCACTAGCTTATGCCCGCGGCTTCGCCCGCGTGGAGTTCGGTAATTGCACACGGGATCTTACTTCCGGGATAATAAGTAATCTATATATGTATGTTTAGTACATACATAGATTTACATGTACTTGCTTACAACTTGCAAATATTAGTTCGCAGTAATATCAATTAAATTACATATTGAGTTTTTGATACCTTGGTTTAAGATGGGACACCGGTGACAACAATCAAATGGTTAATTAGGAATTTATATAATACTTTTACATAATATTTAATATCAATGTCGTGTATTACGAACCAAAGCAAAAATCGGTGGAATAAACCATATTTACAGACACGTCTACCTCAGAAAAATCCTACCTACTTACTATTTGGTAAATACACCCGCCCAGCACGACCCCCGCAACACTGCTCGCCATGCGCCCGTCTACGTGAGCTTCGAAGCCCTATTTGACTCTGTTGGGGGATGATTTTGGAAAAACTGATACATAAGTCTAATAGTTTTAATTGAAGAGTGTGTAAACCAATTTTCGAGTCAATCGACCCAGAAATTATACAGTTTCACAGAAAATTTAAACTCGGATTTCATCCTCTCAGGGGTGGAATTTCAGAAAACTCTTACATTGATACTCACTCTTCACAAAGAATACACTCTCCAAATTTATATCTCTAGGATCAGCGGTTTGAGTTGTGCGTTGATATATCAGTCAGCTAGTCAGGACATTTAATTTTAAATTGGGGGATGATTTTGGAAAAACTGTGATACACGTATCTCATAATTTTAACTACAGAGTATCTACACAAATTTTCAAGTCAATCGACTCCGAGAATAAAAAGTTGCACACAAAATTCAACACCCCATTTCACCCTCCTAGGGGTAGAATTTCGAAAAAACCTTTCTTAGTGGATTCCTACTCTGCACAAAGAGTACACCGTCCAAATTTCATGTCTCTAAGACCAGTGGTTTGAGCTGTGCGTTGATATATCATTCAGTCAGTCAGGACTTTGAATTTTATATGTATAGAAGATAGAGGAGCTCAAGATGACGCTAGAGGCGCGCGCACGGCGGCGCCGCGTGGTGACCACGTTTTTGTGCAGACAACCAGGTAACAGAACAAGGTTATACCTTTGTGATATTTCATGATACAGTTTTGAAATTTTGTACATAGATTCTTTACATAAAAATACTAGACACGTGTTTCAGGTTTCGCATATACTAAAACTAATGTTGTATATTATGCAAAGTGCAATAATATTTAGGCATATATTTAGATATCCTATAATATCATGGTATTAGTGTTATAACTACTACGTATTGCATTATAATACAATCTTTATTTACTTGAGAACATAACACACGCTTTCCCCGAAGACTTAGTCAGAGGCGTACCTTACAGTATTAACGGTACGTTTGCGTCCTGTGGATCCCGATCTATTGCATACCTAAACAGAAGGTATGGTGTGTGGAAGTGTTTGTGTGAACTTCGATTTAGTCAATTCACTCCTCCGTCGCAAACAGACTCAGTGTGAAATATAATAATTGATTTGCGACGTTTATGACTCTCGCGAAACACTACACTACATTCAACAAATCACTGCTGCACTTGCACTCGACTTGCAACTTAAATCTGTAGATTTGAGCAAGCTTTTATTATACTAAAATGTTTATGGAGGTCGTTTCTCCAGGGTACAAATATAACCGAATTTGTTTATCTATTAAACAAAGAACATGTCTATAACGTATGTTGATTTTAAATCCTGTTACATTATTTTAATATTACTTTATAAAACATATGGATCACTGAAGCGGGAGAAACAGGGAAAAGAGAAAATCATTAGGGAAAGATGTTTCAGTCATCATCTGCCTAGTTTTTTCCCAATTATGTTGGAGTCGGCTTCCAGTCTAACCAGATGCAGCTGAATACTTTTTTATTTATTTATTTATTTACAAACTCTTACCTACAACTACCATTACAGATCTGCGATCCAATGCGATAGAGTGTAAAATACCAATATTTTACATGGAGCGACTGCCTATCAGACTTCCACAACTCAGTTAGTACTGGGTAATACGATGCCCCTTGGTAAGACTAGTTGTCTGACTTTCGACCAACTGACTATTTGTAACGGCTGCAGCTGTAAAAGATCTACAAATGACAGCCGAGACCAACGGTTTAACATGCTTTCCGAGGCATGGAGGAAACCCGGTATGTAATTGATGGTCACCCATCCACGGACCAACCTAGGCAAACGCGAATTAACCTAAAGATCGACCCGAGCGGTACCCACGAGCCGTATGTTTTATTTTCGATAATAAATCTGAAATGGTAATTTAAATTCCTACTGCTTTTGCTGAAATGAAATAAATTGATTATTACACAGCTCTAGCTCACGGATAGCAGTTTAATAACTCCGGACTAACTGATCTACACAAACATGATTTAAATTATAAAGCGAAATGGGATCAATCACTATTAGATTTGAAAATACCATTTGTATTCGCAAATGTATTTCTCTATCAAACGGAGTGCTAATCCATACATAACAACACGAAGCGAGGCGTAGCACATATTTCAAAAACCCGCCAATCGCTACGTCACGTCATGTAGACTATCGCTACGAGCGTAGCTCCTACGGCGTAGCACCGCAGCTATGCTGAACACTCGTAATAAATTATTTCACAGCCATAATAATTTATTCGACGTTTAACAGTGATAATAATTTATTGGGGACATATTCGGCGGTGATAACGGAAAAGAAACGGATATCAGAGGCCGTCAAACTGATTGATTGGATCATTTTCTTGGGCTCGTAGCACTGATAGCGCCCCCGACCAAGGTACGGGTGGACGATGTTTTTGTTGGTATTTTTTTTGTAAGATTATATAATCTTCAAGTAGTTATTAGAAATATCTCAGAATCATATAGTTAAATGAAAGGTATTTCATTTGAATCTCTTTTGAAGTAAATACCTCAACAAATCAAGTTTATTTTCGTATAAAATACCAAAAGCTGTATTTCTAAGAAGAATCCACTAAGATCTAGAGCTCAATTATTTTTAAATACTTATGAATTCAGTAAAACAAATGAACAAAAAGCTGCTAACAAACATTTTGAATCTTTAAGTAAAACCCAGTTACATCACAACCTAACACTTCACCTGAAACTTGAAATCAACAAAAAAAACACGGAGAGTATAAAGAAATCTTCCACACATCTCTCATCTGAACCTTAGTACTTACCTTTTTTTTTTTTGGTAAAATCATCAAATGAGTCCTCCCACCCAGGGCAGAGTGGGAGGGACTGTCAGACTTGTACTGACTAAAATCCACGGTGTCCTTCAATAGCCCTTTATGATCCAGGGTCACGGTAATTCTATAAGTCCCTCGACCCCGGCAGGCTTTGGCCCTCTGGAGGGGGGCCCCGTCATAATGCTGACACTCTTTGAGGCGCGCGTGGAACACAACGCGCCGTCGACCCGGGCATGGTCCATGGTCGGACAGCGAGTCGCCCATTACTCGCCGCCCGCAAGCCCGCGCCTACGGTGGCCGGAGATCGTCTGCCGACGTCCGGCGCCGTGGGCGTCTACCACTGCGGCTGTGGTGGAGGGAGGACGCTGTCCTCTCCCTCACGCGGCCCGCCTCCTTCTTCGCGAGCATGACTGCTTCGCAGAAGGAGGCGACCGCTTCCCACTCCGTCTCGCCCCGCAGCATGGCCTCGACCAATGCCGGGCGCGAGAGGTCTCCGCCTATCGCCGCCGTGAGGACACGGCGGTGCTCTGCCCAAGCGGGGCAGTCCTGCACCGTATGCTCCACCGTGTCAACTTAGTACTTACCTTTAGGTAATTTAAAATTAATCCTAGACTTCAGTGCCGCGAGCATCGTAGGGTTAACTTCTCCGTACAATTGTTTTCTAAAAACTCTGCTGTTTGAGTGCAGGGTTACAAGCGAGCCATAATTTTGATTTCCGGGTATACAGTTTGGCACGAAGTATGTTGGAAAGTTGTGTTTGATGGTTTGCCTTGTATTGAATTGCGCAGATTTAAATATTCCTTGGGAAACTAACATAAGCATATGCATAGCAAACATGTGTTACAGGAGCATCATGCAGTAATGGTACCAGCATCTTACCTCTCCTAAGTTGACGAAACCGTAGTCGTTGGCCACATCATCGACAGCCTCACCACTGAAGTACAGCTGTTCGAACTAAATCGAATTAATAAAGTTTTTTCAAGACTTATAAGCGTCTAACTTTACTTCTTTCATAAGTGAAGTCATTCTATTATCACATCCGCGTCCATTCGTAGGTCCTTGCAGCCCGCAGGCCGCGGAACCCTGCTCCCTTCCTCCTCATCCCCTCGCTCACCCGCTGCAATGGCTGCTATATTTCACAGCGACGCGTCGGATGGATCGACGTACCTGACGACCAATCACAAGCGCGTTTTAAAGAAAAACCTTCGTGAACTCAGATTTAAAGAAATGTTAGTGTTAGAAGTTCAAGGTCGTTTAACTGGTGTTTGTGGCATTTGGGGTTATTTTCAAACAGTTCTGATAGTCGCGGCAAATGTTCTAGTTATTAATATTGAATCCTTAATTTCGAAAACTAAAAAACGAAATTAAGGATTCAATATTAATAACTAGAACATTTGCCGCGACTATCATACTTATCATTAAACGTAGGTGATTGAAGATTAACACTAAGTTTTAGACAACTGATTGAAACACGTTCATTTGAATACGTCATTGTAATTCCCATAAATCGTTAATTATGAACCAGTTAGACTTCAGCCACCAACTCGAATTACAGCCTAGTAAAATGACTGTGTAACACAATGTGCTACAAGACACGCTACACTTACATTCTATTTTAGAAATGTAAACATATAAAATCAGACTAACGTCAAATCACAGTCACATAAGCTTGCATAGGTCCATTTTTGAGTCTAGGCCACTTGGTAAAATTGTCATCATGGTCACATACGGATTCATCTTAATTATAAAATCTCGACGAATATTGATTGAATCATAAACATTTTGCGCGGTGATACAATACTTTGCAAGTAACGAGAGAAATGGTGATCACAGCATAGAAAGTAAATCACTTTCTCTGTTGTCCCCACTTCTCTTTTCCTTCAAAAACAGCAATAGCTGAATAAAGATGCCGAGATAGATGGACTTGCATGTTAGCTCGATATACATGATCCAGCTATCTTGTTATGCTTTAGGCAATAAAATCACTTCTATGACGACAAAATAACCATTCATTGTCTGTTCAAAACTTGATCATGACATTAACATACAAATTCAGTCGTATTCAGTGGCACAACAGCGCGTTCGCGGCATAGTAATGTACAGCCATTGTTCTGGGACGGCACAGTCCGCGTAATTGGCGCCAATATACGAGATTGTTCCCAGTAATTTAATTATTTGTTTTGGAAGTGGGGCGAGTTCGTCCTCCGACGAGAGGAGAGAGGAGGCTGTATGGCCCTCTGATAGACGGATTTGTTCGTTATTACATGATGCTGGGACGGTTTGATTAGCGGGGGCAATTTTCTGGTGCTTTCGTTTTTTTAGGGACTGCTGTTTTGTATCTTGTATCGGCGAAGTGGGTGTATGAGCCTCTCGATAACCCACATTTCATTGAACAGTTTGTAGAGGTTACTCTTGTAAAAATTCAAATGAGTTTTTAAACAAGTCCATGTTACAAAAAGAGCACGCGGTTTAAGATTATCGACACACTTTTATGACCCTCAACAACTCTTAGTCATAGAAATGACTTTACGTTTTTCTTACTTCGGTTCTTCGGTTCTTTGAATAGGATTCCGCCAGTATATTCTCTACTCATCCTGCCCGAGCCACGGGAAGAGTGACGATGCAGACATTTAGTACAAATGTGGATAGAGGGGGGTGCCGTGCCGTACGGCGGAGGGGAGGGGGGGGGCTGCAGAGACTAATATATGACGATTATTTAGGATGCCGCCCCTTCCTTATGGAGCAATAGTTTTTAAAAGCGGGGGGAAAGTGGCTAAATATCGCAGGAAGCAGTGTGTGAAATGGTTGCTCTTTGTTTACTTGTAACATAATAATGATTGCTTAACAACTTTGCTTTCAATACGGCGAAGCTAAAATCTACATTTTAGCTTACTTCACCCTGTCTTAGAACTTAGGAAAAAATTTGATCTCCTGAGAAATCCAAATACTTCCATCACTGCTTTTTAGTACGAACTACGAAATAAATCAACTTCTGCTAACCAATTACGTCAAATGGAAATTGATTTCAAATAAACGTATTTCTTATATTATTTGGTATATTTCTACCAACTCCTTGTATTTATTGAAGTGTAAAGTAAACTTCTGAGCAACACGACAGCATGCTTATTGGTAGTTTCAGTAAAAGTTTCAGCAAAACAGTCTAAAAATATATGCAATGAAATTCCACAAAGTGTTATAAGTCTCACTAACTAGTTACTTATTTTTATTTATTTCTGAGAGTTGCTCGGCGTGGTAAGTTAGGGAATAAAATATTTATTATTTCGAACTGTTTCTAACTTTGAATGGTTTGGTTTTGATGTCTATTTGATGTTGTTTCTTAGAAACTAGTCCTAGATTTTACAAGTATCAGCATTTCATTGAATGATTGATGTAAAGCTTTGACTATAACTGATTAACTATTATTTTTATTTCAAGCTTTTCACGTATAGCTTATAACGATACTTACTTGAAAATATGAACCCTCTGCCTAAAAATAAACCAGTACAATCATTTTGATGATATAGTCAAGTTAAAAAGAAACTCTCCTCAGAAGAAGACGCTTTTGTCAGCAAAAGAAAACCGTTTACCGCTGATCTTTTCAGGTGGGCACGGAGCTCCTTAAAATGACATTCTTTTTCTTTCAGTAAATCAATGCTCAGACACGGTCGGAATCTATTTATAATAGTGATAGAAAGGAATTTTATTTATGTTATGGAATGAGGTATATACACATAACGTGTGAGAGTATGTAAGCCGCAAACTGCGCCGTCCACTTAGTACAAGTGTGAGTCGGCAATTCTCGGCAATCGTCGGTCACGGCACGATGCACGTGGCCTCAATTGAATTAGGGACGTCACCATCGCTTCACTTCTGCTATCTTGGTACTTGATCATATTTGTGTCAGGTTCTCCTATTAGGTTTGGAAGTCGAAATCATGGCTTTCTTCTTATGGCAATGATTTTCGCCATGACTCACTTTTAATTTGAATGTAAAATCGCCTTAATTAAAAATCTAACGCCACGATCACAAGTTCTATATGATATTTGATATTCAGAACACAGTTTCTCATCACGGCAATATATCACGCAGTAGCCAGTTGATCTAAGCCCACTTCATGGAAAACAAACCCTCGCCGTACATTACTGTCGTGTAATGTCGCACAGTACTTACCCGGGGTAGGCAGCTAGGCAGCTAATCAACTCGTGCTGATAACGCCAACCCCGCTCACGACCTACGTCACACCACTGATACTCGCTTGTTTTTATTTTATTTTGCTTTATAATGTACTTACCCACTGCCTGACTCCGGCTCGACTGCTGAGCAAAGTGTGGGAGAATTATTAATTGCATAATTTATTTCTGGAAATCTTGTCACCATCTTATCTTCTCAGAAGCGAATTGTTTTCACCTCTGGATCATCTATGAAACCTAAAGGCTAAATAAATTATGATCATAATTTACCAAAATCCTGACTGCGCCCTTAATGAGAATTTCTAATGGAAAAAAGTCAATGTCACTTTACCCAATCTGAGAATCGAACAGATAACCTAATGCTCAACAGTAGGCCCTGTGACCACTAGACCAACGAAGCAGCAAGTAAGTCAGATGGCACCCATTCACGAATATGACGCATGAATCGGCATCGCATAGCTCAACCATACGGCGAGCTCATCGACTCGATGCAACACTAACCATCAACTGGACAGTCTTAATGTGGCCCTGGACGACCGAGCGTCGCTGCAAGCCGTTTCCACCAATTCGTCAATTTTATAGCAATTCGCATCGGCGCAGGCATCCGCAAAATTTATAGTGTCCTGTCTTCTGTCCACAGCACTGAAAAGCTAAAATTTTAACTATCTCCCACGTTAACTCGGAAGTGCCGTGCTTGACCGACAGAGAGGACTGGAAAGTGACTTGCCCGGATACAGATCGGCACGAGAACTTTTTCAATACTGCTCAGCGTACCCGCCTGGCTGTGGGTGGCTGAGTGGGAGTCGGGCCTCTGGTTTCAGGCACTACCTTCAATCTTCCGGGTCGCTACATGTCTGCGATTGGGCGCTCCTTGTGGGGCTCCACATCGCTGTCAATGCGGTGAAGCAGTCGATTGCCTCGGACACCATGGCCTGAATGAATGTTTATGGTGCTTAGTGTTGTTTCCTCATCGTACACAAAGTGCTGCCGTTGAGCAATTTTCTAATCTTTAAGTAATACTAATATTAAAGTTGTTGTATTCTTGTATTTGTATAAATAGGGCGTCAGTTGAATTCTACTCACCCTGTTTCTGATCATCATAATCCATAAAATGTTAGTACTAAACCATTAACGTTACTAATTACCTTCGTTACTCTACTCTCCGTGTGAAGGTAACCACACTTTACGCTGGTATCCGGGACACAACCAACAAAATTAATTAAAAACCTGCATTTATACAACTTTTCCAATATTCGTCAAAATTATTTGCTTATTACAAACAAAGTGTGCAACTTTTGTAATCAAATAAAACTTTTGTAATTAATATCGTGAGATCTACGAACTGTCTTCAGATAATTGTTGAAATTTTTGTGTTCCGTGATGTGAATAAAGCAAGTTCTTTTTACTGTTGTTTTTGATAGCTTTAAAGGAATCGGGGTCAGCGCGAGACGATGGAAAATGCGATAAAGTATAAACAATATTCTGGGCGGGTGCGGACCGGTGCGGACTGCGGACTGCGAGGTTTGTGTTTATTACGCAGATATATTCACACAAAGAAGACAAAACAAAAACAATTTGTATTACGTGAACAAAAATGTAATACTGTGGCGAGCGTGAGAGCGTCCCTCCTAACTACGTTTGTGCGCCGTAGCGTGTAGGTACGTATACATGAGGTAAAACATCGGCCCTTTTTTTGTCTTTTCACTTGTAAAAATATGTAAATAGTGTTAAAATGTTTCAGCTAAGCTCGGCTGACATGCATTGTTTTTTTTTTTTTTTAGAACTGAAATTATTATTCATCGGCAGCAAGCAATAGTGAAATTATGTATTCTGTCAGTAACTATTAGGTACCTAATCTGTGCTAGAGTTGTTTTAAACTCAATTGATATAAACAAAACTGTTTTAATTAAAATAACTCGAGTATTTTAGTAAAGTTAGTATTTTGGGGAGACTCGTGTTTTTTTTTTTTTCGTTTTCCTAAAAAAATTAGGTACCTTTGTTACATATAACAAAGGTACCTAATTTTTTTAGGAAAACGTTTTCAGTTGAACATCATTTCGTATTTATACGAAACGATGTCACACAAACCCACCAAAGGCATAAAAGGCAAGGTGACCGATGTGAGCAGCCCAATTTCTTTCAAACAACCCAAACTGACCGCAATGTCCGTTCAAACTCGTCCCGTACCTTTAATACCACATTTTTTAACCCGAAGGTATCCGTGATCGATCGCAACTACCGACTGCGCCGTTCCCGGGTTCAATACCGTCAAATTGATATTTTCTCCTTTCGCTCCGAGCTTTAATTTCCTAGAATCCACTTAACACGTTGATTTGACGTTTAATTAGGATCTGTGCGATCAAAATAATTCTCCTATTTCTGTCTACACCGAGCGTTGAAAATGCTGACCAAGAAATAAAACGATAAGTTTGCTGACCATTTTAGACGACGTACACTGAAGATTTCCTTCCTACAATATTCTCATATCCTCTTGTCTAGCGAGCATTGTAAAGCTAAACAAACAATAGAGGTCGTCATGTAGTGTTTTCTTGGTGCTAGTAAAGAAATCGGATTCCTTTGTGTAATGTGGGGCTATCGGCGAGCATTGTGCGGTTCGCGTCGCGACCTGTTTGATACACAGTGGACACGCCGCTGCTCCTTTGTAAATGTCGCTTTCGCCATAGCACACATGTATGTGATACATTGCTTGTGAGGTTCTTTTCAAAATTAACTTTTTTAAATAGCTGTATAGGGTGGATTCTGAAAGAGATTAGTTACTTATTCTGTAGAACGTTTTAGTATTTTAATATAATGCCTTGTTACTGTAGTTGTTACAAACGTTACCGCTGAGCTTTAGATTCTGGGTTCGATTACCAAGGCAGGCAAGGAGTTGCTAGGTTTTCCTTCAAGAATTTCTCAGTAGTACCAAGTAACAAGTCATTATGTCTTGTTGTTGTTGTTGCGGATTACAATAGGCACACCCATGAAATAAAAAAATAAATTAATGAAAACACCTCTGCCCAACCCTTCGGGCATTACAGGAGTGTTTTGTAATTTATTGTTTTGTAAAGACCAGAAACACAACGTCCCTTTGAGTCAATACCCAACATAACTTCCGTAATCAAGAACTAAATCCCGGAAATATAATCCGAAGTTCAATCACAAAGCGTTTTAGCACAAAACATCTATACTCCATAACGGTTTACCATTCGAATTTCCATGTAATTGTTGATAATTCCCTCGCGGCGGTTATTATATTATCTGTACTGCAAATATTCCATTACGAAGACAAAAGGAGAGCCTCCAGACTTGTTTAACTTTGATATTCTAAACGATTGTTTTCTTCAAAACTTTGCCTGTCCGACAGACTAGTTAATGATCAAGGAATGGAAGATATTTATTTTTGTCTCAGTTTTATTACGGTTGTATCTTTTGATTTAGATGTGGGTTGTAATATTCATGTTTTTGAAAGTCGTTTAAAAAGATCAATGGTCATCATGCCTGCAAGCGTCTACTGTTCCCTTCGAACTCAAATAAGTACAACAACGTCACGTTGTTCCTTTCCTGGAGTACTTCAAAAGAGTCTCCATTTCCTGGAACAGTACACGTAGGTTTAATAAGTAGATTTTAAGTTAACGCACATTAAAATTATCATTGCCATAGACGTCTTTATCTTTGCATTGATTCTGAAACGTACCAATATAGTTTCTAATTCACTACTAATGGTACGTCATTATGATAGTTATAATATCTTCACTTCTCTAATGAATAAACCATAATATTTCAATAGCAAACCTACACAACTTTCATTCGAGCGACATCTCAACTAAACAGTTTAGTGGACTGTCCACACGACCACTACTGGTCGAGTGTTTGAAACCGTTGTGCTGTGTTGTCACTGTCCCGAATGCTCCCGAGTTCTCCCGAATTTATCTTGTATAGAAGTACATTCAGTCAGATGTAAAACTTAATTACTTGGACTAGAAAATAAGGTGTGTTCGAAATTAGCTGTAGGTTGATATTGATTGCCGATCAGTGACGAGCTATACCTACGTACATATTGAAGATATCTTCTGTGAACCAGATAGAATTTCTCTCATCTTTATGGTATGATCATAAGAATGTTCATTCAGTTAGCATAAAAATACCTACATACATAGGTACATTTTAAACTAAAAACTTAGAAAACATTCCCTCCAAGTTTCGCAGTTTCCACCGAAACCATCTTAAAACGTAATGGCGTTCCCAATAAAGGCTAGTTGCCGCTATAAAAACGAAAATCACATAAACGGGCGGTCGTCGGTGCCGACAGCCGTAGCTTACGGCTAACCATCGGTTAGAGTTAAACGACAATAACAGCGCGGTGCAACCGGCGGAATTACATCTCAGCTGTGAAGACTCGGCAAGACTGATAAACAAGCCGTTGAGAATAAAATTATAACAACTTTACAGCAGAAATGTTTACTGACGGAAAATTGGTTTTGATTTAATCTGATTCAGTTGTAGAGGCAGTGACATGGTGCGTATAATCCTAATCAGAGTGTATCACGGTGGGCTGACCACTCATATATTATACTTGATAACAGACTGGCATAGTATCTACATAAAACTTACGTGTTTGACTTACTACCGGCGACTTAGAGGTGTTTATGCGAAATTGGCCACCAGCCGCACAGAGAGAAGAGTGAAAGGGGAGGCCTTTTCCCAGCAGTGGGACAATAAGATTAAAAATTAGACAATAAGATTTTGATGATGAATTTATAGCTGTCTGCACCAATAATTGGCAACGACTTTTTACTGATGTGAGTTAAAATAAAATTCTGCTAAAAAATCGTTTCGGCAGTTGAGTTAAAATCCGAATATAAATGAAATAAAGAGCGGTCTGAAATTCTCACGTGTTCGTGTATTAAGTGAGTGGATGAAATAATAGCTCATTTGTCAGGCGCAGATGAAGGGTTCAGCCGTTCAGGGAAACTGCGAGCGTTCATATTTAATGCACACCTTTTTCAGATGTCACTCTTTTCAGTTACATCGGAATATAAATTGTGAATTCAGGCGACATGTTGCCGATTTCATACCCTATTAAGTGAAGATTTGGTCCTTGTTTTTTTATTGGTTCCTAGCTACTGATTCAATTTTTAATGGAAGGATTTTTTTAAACCCAGATCTCTACAGTTTTGTTCCCACTGCTGGGACCTGAGAGAAAGCACCCTTCCCCATAGAGGGAAGATCATAATTCACCACGCGGGTACAGTGCGTGTTGGTAAATAGTTTTGTGACTTTAGAAACTTCTTACAAGTACTATTTTCATTTACAGTGTAAAGTTAAACGTTTTACTTCTTATGTTACATTCGAGGCATACCACAGAACAGATATTTAAATATAATCAGCAGCAATTAGGCAGTGTCTCCACTGTACGTACGGTGGGTGGTCGTCACGGCGCCACCCCGCATTGCGACACTCGCTTTATTGTCCGGCCGCCGCGCCGCTCCGCTGCGGGGTAGGCAGCCCTCCTGGTGGCTGAAACCCTATATGTTATGTGGTAAAGAAGATTCGTTATATAGAAGAATGGAAACTAAGTATAAAAATTGGTACAACCTAAAAATTGATTGTTTGTAGCAAAGATAGCCCGTGCTACGTGTCTACCTACCTTGCGGGTGTGAACGAACATGAATAAAATTATAAAACGTTTGACGTGTTACAGTGTGGCACTTGTCTCCAGGTTAGCTTAACGTAAGTGCTTGATCCACTTTTAATTGTATGAACATTCTCAAATGTAAATTCTGATCTCCTTGATACAATCTAGACTTATCTGAGCATTTAGGTCCCTTAGAAGGAGTTTCAAAGACATTATACACTACATAACATCTGCTTTAGTCTAAGTGTCTAAATGTCTCCTGTTTAGAAGTGTCTCCTAAAGCCACAGGTAGTCCATATAAGGTCTTAAGAGCTGTAGCCAGAGTACAGATTAGCTTACTAGCTCATAGGCTGAAGAGTCTATAAACACAGCTATAATCATCTGGTTCGTTTGATTCCTGCTCTTGATTCAGCCTCGACTCGTTTGTTTTATGTTATGACTGCTAATACGCGCTTCTATTGTTTTCCTTTATTCGTAAATGTAATATTGTGTAAATTTAAGTTTTTTGTGTGCACTTGTGGCATGTGCCAAATAAATATGTTTTCTTTCTTTCTTCCTTTCATTAGCTTGTTTTTCTTGTTTTGTAGGATTTTTTATTGTATCTGTTAGATGATAATTTTAAACATTACACTTCTCAGTAGTCGTTCCTTGATTTTATATGAGTCTAGTTAAGTGAACTTTAAATGCAAAACAAAACTAAGAACTGACTATTAAGATAGTTTGAAGTCAAACCTATGTCGTAGTGAGGCCTACTTGGTTTTCGGCTAAATCAAAATAGAAAACTTTTTTGTAGAACCACTGGGGGTAGAACTATAAACATCAAAATTGCTTATCCACAATTTTTGGCGACCAGCAAATAAAGCCGGCAGGCAAGTGATCTGACCAGATAGCGGCGCCAGTACTGAGCACAGCGAGCTGCACTAAACACGCGATAGCCTGGCAACTTGCCACCGCACTCGCTCGCTCACTGGCTTCGGCGGTGCAGGGTGGGGCAGTGTGTCACTACCCTTTTTAGTTCACTGGACCAAGTGCTGGACGAAAATGCGGGTCAAGTGTAGAACTGGTCTATTATTATTATTAGAAGTTTTTGTTGATGGCAGTTGTTCTAGTAGAAGGCCACTGGAAACAGCTGGTTGTACGCGTTCATGATCACTCAAGTCCTGATGATTATCAAATTTCATGAAATAGAGTATTTTGAGCATTTAGGATCGTCATCACGACAATATGAAGAAGATCACTCCCGTATTCCCAAAGGAGGGTTGGCAGAGGTACATAAAGTAACTCCCTATCATCAGCATAGTCATTAATAGCCCACAAAACTCTGTCCCGAGGGAGCGATGCCTGGCCAACTTGTAATTAATACATTAAATAGAGAGCCATTACCCACAGCAATAAAAAAAAGTAAAGAATGTGAGATTAGAGTGCAATGCCGGCTGTAATAGCCTTGCAATCAGCCGCCGCGCCCGCCGCAATCAATCAGCCTGGCACTCTGCCGACCCCGCTAGCTGGACAGCGTTATCTATGCTTAGATAAAGTTTTATATTTTTAATCAATTTTGTTTGAATTAACTGTCACGGAGTATAAAGGTATTCATAGTGTTCATGACACTTTTCCGTTTTCTTCGTAAGATTTGAAACTTGCTTAACTTTTTTTAACGCGATTCTATCATGTAAAATAATGTTTGGTATAATAGATTTTTCCAATAATTTGATAATCTGGGCGCAATTTAATGATGAACGTTTAGGGCCACAATTAAATCACTGTACGTCACAAAAGATCTTAAAAAAACATTTTATTTATTTTATTTTATTTATTTGGCTCATCAACAATTGAATACTTACATAGAGTCACAGACAGGTGTATCAACCTCTTACAGGTAAGCACATCATGCACTACTTATTTGTCGTTGGGTGCCTACTTAGCATCAGATGAGTACCTAACTACTCACTGCACACAAAAATACATAATTAAAATTAAATTAAAATCAAATAAAATGGAAATCACAATCAACATCAGAATTAAAATCACAATTAAAATCAAAATTAAAGTCAAAATCAAAATCAAAATCATGATATCAAATACTTACAAAAACATATTTTTTCAGTTTCATGCGTGGGAGTAACCTTCTTATTACCAAAGGATAAATGTTGATAGTTGTTGTCTCTGATGTGACGTCGTAATTACAGAGATATTATTTATAATAACTAGCAATCCACAGGGCGATGCTGCTTAAGCCCCTGACGGCTTCATCGAGCCGTCTGAAAGCCTTCCACCGGGCATGCTTTGCCGTGGCCGACTTGGAAATCTCTGAATAGACTCCGAACCCAAGTCGGCCGTAGCAAAGAGATCTCTTCAGATGGGGGTCCATGGACAGTTCAGATCTCAAATGTGTATGCGGCGTGTCTCCACAGACAATGGCCCATCTTCCATCTTGCACTGCATGCCCTAACACCTTGCGCACTTGACTATCTTGTGACTGCATCAGCGAGCGGAGTTCACATAGCTGAATTTTGGGCCAAATATATTTAACAAAAATTGCCAGCGACACGCTAAGAAGAAGAATAACTAGCAAGTTTTTTTTTAGAAAGTAGACGACGATAATATTAACGGGCACTCTTTTATAAAAAAGATAAATAGTAAGAATTTGTGAATAGGGATGTTTCCTGTTAAAAAAAATATGATTCTATTTAGTCCGTCTCATAGATTTCCAAAAAATATTGGAAACGTATGTTTTATTTTTTCACGAAAACTAAAAATGAAGACTATACAGTGCGTCGAAAACTCGTGTGACGTCATACTTCAGTACACTTTTTACCGAAAAGTGACGTCACAGGCCCCCACTCATGATCTTTGATGCGTTTTATCTTCGTCAATTTTTATTGATTTGATAAAAAAAAATACGTATCCAATATTTTTCGATAATCTAACTGACGGACTAAATAGAATAATATTTTTTTTACACAGGAAACATCCCTATTCTAACGAAAACCATTACTAGTTGTTTTAATTATAACTCTGAGTCATTGGGTAATCAAACAAACAAAATAAAAATTATTGTGTTTTGTCTAGCCTTTTTCAACAACCTAGGGGTTAGCTTTCAGTCTAACCGCAGTTAAATACCAGTATTAAACATGAAGCGACTGCCTGTCTGACCTTAACAACTTAGTTACTGCGACAGCGGGGACCAACAGCTTAACAAAAGTCACAATAGTATACCTTATTATTTTAGAAACCGTACCATCGCTGGTAATTAAAGAATAATCAGTAGGTATATATTAATGTATTAGTGTGCTAAAGTTAATTAAGCCTAGTTGCATGTATGTGTGAATCTCATCAATCAGCTAATCAGGCGGGGAGTGGAGATCAAGGTCAATGCGGGTGCAGGGGTCAAGGGTGACGTGGTGTGACCTCGACAGGGTTATGGGGGTTACAGAAAACTGACGACTACTTTGATACAAATTTAACACTAGTTCCAAGAGTCGGAAACTAGTTTGGCACTAGCTTACATTACAATTGACACCAGTTCGACACCTAGTCGGATACTAGCTTGATATTAGTTCCACTGGCAGGATATTAGTTCCACTGGCTGGATACTAGTTCCACTGGCAGGATACTAGTTTCACACTAGTTCTACTAGTCGGACAGGACTTTCACACTAGTCGGACCCTAGCTTGACACGAGTTCCTCGTCGCACACTAGTTCGACACTACGACTTACGCCTCGGAATTCTCGTTATTTTTTCGCTGGACTAGTACAGCTCCTCCTGAGTTCAAAAATAAATAAAAAAACATAGACATGCCAGCTAGTAGTCGTTCAATAATAAAGTGTTGAGAGAGCTGTTATCCATTATTGACGCGCTTACTGACAGACACTATGAAACTGTGAGAATCGAACGTGGTGAAAAATGGAAGTGAAGAGTGATGGGATTAAAAGTGACGACTGGAGATAATATTATAGTTATTAGAGATGAAATGTCATTTCAAGTATGTATCCGGCGTTATTTTACTGTACGGCCGGATACTGGGTAGAAGATCAATAACCACAAGCACGCTGGAGCTGAGCATAGATGTTGGGTAAATTGTTATTGGGTTTTCAACAAGGAATTTTGAGGATTTTTAACCGACTTCAAAAAGAATGAGGTTATCCATTCGGATGTTTATAAAGGGTGTAAATAGACCCTTAACACAAACGAAAGGCACTTGTTCTCCCCGTTTTTGCGATCATTTTTTTGTTCTAGATCATACCTGGGAACCTTCTAGTTACGGAGATATTGGGGGTCAAAGTTCCAACTTTTTCACAAGTTTTTTTTTTAAATACATGTTTTTAATGTAAGATTTTTACTTTAAACACCTCCACGACCCCCTTACTATTCAATCCATCCATCAGCACAATGCTTTGAGTGCTTTCCATCGAGTCCTACCTGAAAAAGTGATTTATAACCTCAAAAAAAAAGTCGATTCCCAGCAAAAATTTTTGACGGATATGTGAAGGGTCTGTTTACACCCTGTATATGTCGGATATGTCAGGATTTACTCCGTTAGGCTCGTGTGGGCTGACGATGGGTTTCGTGCAATGAAAATACACTAGGCGCGATACACTGTTTCTATTAAACTAACAAAATAATTGAAATTACAACTTAACACAATAACACGGGGCACAATAAATCGGCTACAGTTCCAAGGCGTCTCAACTCTTCCGGGATCAGACGTTGACTGTCGCGCTAGCCTCGAATTAAACATCAGGGCTCTGTAGAAGCACGCTGTGTTGTCACTGTAAGTAGTTCGCGTGATGTCACCACTGCACACAGGCGCGCTTTCCAATTCATTTTATGTCCGTACTAATGACCGGATCCGACATCTATATAAGGTCTATCTTTTCATACAAACTATCAAAACTTTTCCTTATTTGATTCAATAATGGAAGATGTCCTGGCAAAACTTGTACTCTGTGTAGACAAGCATATTACAAGTTGGACGATTATATCGTTGATAAAAATGCTTGGCTTAATGCCGGTCCTTGCTCCACAAGGACAGGGGCGCATAAATGGATAGCATTAAATATCCCTATAACCTGCGCTCTTGATGATTTATTTACTGCATCAGTGAGCAGGGTACACGTGGCTGAGTTTTGGACTAAGCGTATTTAAACTTTTTGCCATCGAAACGCTAAGAAGAAGAAGCATTAAATAGTATGTTGGTGCTCCTGAAGATTGTACAACTATCTTTGCATTGTATAAATTCAATCTCTTTAGTATTATATAGCCGCATAGCCCATATTGTGTGAGTACTATGTACTAGAAAGCTGTCATTCGCTGGAAACCTACGTCTTTTCTTGACTCGAATGTGCCCTGGCGGTTAGGAGTGTGTCATGCTCACTCAAATGTCTCGCTGATGGTGGCGCGTTTGTCGGATCATTTAGTTCCCTTCAAAATGGTTGAGTTGAATTGAATGGTGCTGATACATGCGTTATGTTCGTGAACGGGCGCTGTCAGTTGTGACTGGTCATCTCTTGGTTGCCACGGCTTGTTTGAATTGATTATTTTATTTTTGAACTAGCTTCTGCCAGTGGCTTCGCCCGCGTGGATGTCGAAAAATATCCCACCCGAACAAACATAGTGACTTACCTTCATCCGCTGAGACACGTATAAATTAATTTTCAATTGTCAGCCTAAACACAAAATTTGAATATCCTAACTTCAAAACTGACGGACTTTCATATAAACTTCCATCCCCTATTTTACCCCTTTATGGGTGGAATTCCCAAAAATCCTTTCTTAGTGGATACTTACTCTTCACAAAGTTTCATGTCTCTAAGACCAGCGGTTTGGGCTGTGTGTTGATATCACCCAGTCAGTCAGGCAGTTGACCATTTTATTTATATAGATGGTAATGTAATACAAAAATCAGCATCACTTAAAGTGAATCCGAAGATATCTTTATAAACTTTTATTGAGATATAAGAATAACAATAAGTTTAACCGATGTGCTCTTTCCTCTGCCGATTCTTGAGAACGCCTATTTCTCATTCTCTTAGTTTCTCTCGAATTTCGAGATAAAGATAATCGTTTTTAGGTGGCATTGATGCAGGCAAATAAAAATAAATATATATTATTAGTGTATTTTATGTATAACTTTGGTGTTTCTATACCGATTTCTATGTTTCTTTTTTATGGAATAGTTAATAATGTTAACTTTTCTAATTAGGGATGACTGAGAGTGTTATAAACGTAAGAGTAGACAAATATAATCAGAAAGCTTCGAACTGCTAAGCTATCGGGAGTTACACGTGATATTGTGAGTCAACCATAAAAGATAGACATATGCTGTCGTGGGATATTTTTTATATAATTTTAAGGAGAACATTTCCGTCATACATGATTTCTGTGTAGCTTTAACCATTAAGGTTGCACACGCGACGGAAGCTTAAAAAATGGAGTAACTTCTCCCGTTTTCCCAACATTTCCCTTCACTGCTCTGCTCCTATTGATTGTAGCGTGATGAAAAGTATACTATAACCAACTCAGGAGTATGAAAAATAATTGTACCAAGTTTCGTTAAAATCCGTCGAGTAGTTTTTGTTTCTATAACGGTTAAACAGACAGACAGACAGACAAAAAAATTTCTGATTGCATTTTTGGCATCAGTATTTGTTTAGGTTTAAACAGTGAGAACGGAATCACAGCGATCAACATTTATTTAAAGTTTCGAAATAATAGTACCACATCGCTCGATAGATGGCGTTGTAGTCAAATTAGAAGTCGCTATGGTTTCGTTACCGCTGATAGTATAAGGTCTAAGACATTATTTTTGTTTTGTTGTTGTGAGCAGTACATCCAGTACATTGTGATTCGGTTCGGTTGATTATAAGTGATTTAAAACCAGTCCAGTGTATTTAATTTTCACTACCCGCTCCAAGTCGACCTTCGGTTTTGTTCATGGTCCTTCGAGCCGGATTAGTCGGGAGTGTTTTTGGTAGTCTCCGGTGGTGGTAGAGATTACCACCCTTCGCGTCACTACTGGGCAGTGGATCGCTGTCCAGAGCATCCCCTTCAAGTGGGGTACTCCAGGTGAGAGGTACCCAGGAGCTGAAGGTGGAACCGGTTGGAGCAGGGAGCAGCCAGGTGGAGCGTGGAGCAGCCACATCTGGTAGCACCATCCGGAGGAGCGACGCAAGGGAGGTGACGAGCGGCAGATCGTGGCCGAGCAGAGGGCGCCACTGGCGGTGCTCGTGGTGCAGTACAACAGCGTGCCAATTGTGGTGCAGTACAGCGCGACATCATCAGTGTGTCAGTGAGTGAAGTTATGGTGAAGAAAAAATTGTGAGTACATTTGAAATCTTTATCAGGAAGAATAGTTTAAAATCTCAATAAAAAAAGTGCATCATTTGAAGTTGAACTCTTGAAATTACCAGAAGATTATCTGCTAAGTAGAAAATTAGGACTTGTAAAATTTTATGCGAAAAGTGGTTCTGACGGGGAATCCATGCCCGATTTTAGACCCAAGTGACTTAAGGTGTAAAGACTTGTAAAAATATAGTTCCGGTTAAATCTGTATCCTATAATTGTTGCAAAATGGATTCTTTCCTTGCTATTCAGGAGGACATTAGTGCCAAAATGTATAAGGCTAAATCCAATTTAAAGAAAGCGCCTAAAGAACGATTAACTCATGCATATTTAGAAACCCGTATTGAAAATTTGGAACAATTATGGAGTACATTCACGGATACTCATAAAGAAATATTAAGTACAATAAAAAAGGTGGAATTGTCGAACTCTAGCTATATAAAAAATGGGCTTTATGATGAAGTCGAGGAATTTTATGTGGATTTTAAAAGCGAATTAAGGGAATTATTATCTAATGGAATTTCAACGTCGTTATATGAGGATTCTAAGTCTATGTTCTGTCACAGTGAAAAGAGTTTTAGCAGAGTTAAGTTGCCAGAAATAAAAATCCCTTCTTTTTCGGGAAAGTATTCAGAGTGGCAGACATTTAGGGATTTATTTTTTGGATTGGTGCACGAGAATCCGTCACTAGACGATGCACAGAGATTTTATTATTTAAAGGGACAGTTAAGTGGGGAGGCTGAGCAGTTATTGAGGAACATAAAGGTTACATCTGAAAACTATAAAATTGCTTGGTCTAAATTAGAGAAAATGTACAATAATAAAAAGTTTATAGCAAATGGTATTATGAAAAGATTACTAAGTCAAAAGACTTTGTCTTGTGAATCGGCTATCGAAATAAAAAGGCTTTTAAATACTACTTCAGAATGTTTGGAGTCAATAAGTAATTTAGGGGTAGATGTCTCGTCCTGGGATCTTATTGTCGTGCACATAATTAGTGAAAAATTAGACAAAGAGACCAGGAAGGTTTGGGAACTCAAGGTGGCTTCGGACTTAAGTGATGAATTACCTACGTTTATTCAGTTTTCGGAATTTTTAAATAGTCGCTTTAGAGGTCTGGAAAATTTAGACAAGTCGGATAACAAGGACAGACATCCTCACCCAAAGAGAACTCAATCGTTTCATGTATTAAAAGATAAAAAGTCAGTATCATGTGAATTTTGTTCCGCCGATCATAAGATCACATCTTGTCCTAAATTTTGTAAGGAGTCAAATGAAGCTCGGCGTAACTTCGTCTGGGAACATAATTTGTGTTTTGTTTGCCTATATAACAACCACTCTGCCAAGAATTGTAAAAACACTCTTAGATGCCAGGTGTGTAAACGCCGCCACCATACAATTTTACACCCACAGGGTGAGGTAGGGTCTGATATTGGTGAAGGTAGTAGGGCTGCTCGCGCGGAAACCTCATCAGTAGTTAATGAGAAAATCGAGGCCGCCAATAAGGCGGAGGATAAACCACTAGTCTCGTGTCTTGCGACAGGACACAGTAAGAAAACTGTATTATTAACTACAGCTTTAGTCACGGCTGAGTCGAAGAATGGGACTTACCGTGTGGTTAGGGCGTTACTGGATCAGGGATCCCAAGGTTCATTTGTTACAGAATCCACGGTTCAGTACTTACGCTTAAATAAAATACCGTCAAAAAATACGGTGTTAGGTGTGGATGGAAGTAAAAGTACAACTTCGACATCCATGGTGCTTATTAATCTTCGTTCGAGAGTTAATCCGTCTTTTCAAATAAAAGTCAAGGCTCACGTTCTGAAGTCGGTTACAGCTCTTCTCCCCTCTTCAAGAGTAAGTCGGGTAGAATGGGTAGTAGACTTGAGCGATAAGGATTTGGCTGATCCGGAATATTTCAAGCCTAATAAAATAGATGTGTTATTGGGCGCTGAGGTATTTAGCCAAGTCATTCAGAACGGAGTCAAGAAGAATACAAACGGTACTCTTTTAGCGCAGGAAACCACCTTAGGTTGGATATTGTCGGGCGCATTCGAAGTTGACAATAAGGTACAGACTTACTCACAAATTACCGTGATGCATGCCAGCGTCCAAGATGAGGAATTGTTGAGAAAGTTCTGGGAACTCGAGGAACCATCTGGAGCAAAAAAGATGCTAACGGAAGAGGAAATAAATTGTGAAAAGTTTTTTGCAACTTCCACTACAAGAAATAAAGATGGCAGGTACATAGTGAGATTACCGCTACGCGAACCAATTCTGGTTGGTAGGGGCACTGAATCCAAAGTGATTGCTGCAAAAAGGCTAAAAGGATTAGAAGTCAGGTTAGGTAAAAATAATAAATTAAAGGCAGACTACGCGAATGTCATGCAAGAATATTTAAGACTTAGCCATATGGCAGAAGTAACAGAGCAAGAAAAATATAACAAAGAGGCTGTTTACTTACCTCATCACGCAGTAGTTCGTGAAGATAGAGATACTACAAAGGTGCGGGTTGTGTTTGACGCCTCCTGTAAAGGAACTAATGGTAGGTCATTAAATGATGACCTAATGATTGGTCCGCCCTTGCAAGATGAACTACGTCATACTGTTATGCGCTGGAGAGGCCATAAGATATGTATAGTAGCGGATATTGTTAAAATGTATCGGCAGGTTTTGGTGGATAGGCAGGATACGCCATATCAACGGATACTTTGGAGGGATAATCCTGAAAAGGAGTTACAAGAGTATGAATTGTTAACCGTTACATTCGGTACGGCCTCGGCTCCATACTTAGCTGTACGGGCACTACAACAATTAGCTTATGATGAGTGCGGAGATAATTCAAGCATAGCTAAAATAATTTTGAATGATTTTTACATGGACGACTTGATGTCCGGGACTGAAAGGATAGAAGATGGGTTTAAAATTTACACGGAATTATCTCAAGTACTAGCTAAGGGAGGATTTAAATTGCAAAAATGGAAAAGCAATTGCAAGGAATTATTAAATAAAATTAGAGATGGAAACGATGAAGAACTAACAATAAAAATAGACGAAGTAACAAAAATACTAGGACTTACCTGGAACACTCGCGATGATTGTTTTCAATACTCTGTTGAACTCGCGCCGGTAACGGGACCTGTAACAAAAAGGAAAATTATCTCGGACATTTCACGTTTATTTGATCCGTTAGGGTGGTTAGCACCAAGCGTAATCTTAGCAAAAATGTTAATTCAAAAATTATGGTTAGCTGGGTTAGAATGGGATCAAGAAATTCCAAACAATTTATTACAAGAATGGGATACTTACCGCAATAGTTTAGCTTCTCTTGTTAGCATAAAAATCCCGCGATGGTTACATATTGGTTCCAATATTCGGAAGTCGGAGTTGCATGGGTTTTCCGATGCATCTAAAAACGCTTATGCAGGCGTAGTTTACCTTAGAGTGATTGATGACTTGGGAAATATTCATATCTCCTTAATCACATCCAAAACAAAGGTGGCACCGATTAAACAGGTTTCCATTCCGAGGTTAGAGTTGTGTGGGGCGGTCCTCACAGCAAAGTTGATTGCGGAGGTAGGTGAGGTAATGAATATACCAAAGGCTGACTGGCATGCCTGGACAGACAGTGAAGTGGTGTTGGCTTGGTTAAATTGTCACCCAAGTCGGTGGAAAACTTTTGTTGCCAACAGAGTTTCGGACATTTTAACCACCTTGGATACACATCACTGGGCGCACGTAGCATCCAAGCAAAATCCAGCAGATTGGGCGTCACGTGGAATTTCTCCCTTGGAACTTAAAGATGTTTCGCTGTGGTGGGAAGGTCCAATTTTCTTAAGCGGACCGATAGTAGAATACAAAAGACCAAAGCATCTTGTTACACGTATAGAAGAAGTTAACGTGCATACAAGCATCTTAGAAATTTCATTTTGGGATAGATTTTCATCCCTTTCAAGGATGATCAGGGTAGTAGCTTACTGTAGGAAGTTCTTGCACTTACGGTTGGATTGTTCTGACAAGGAAATAACTAAACAGTTGTCTACGAAAGAACTGGAGGAGGCGATGGATATATGTATTAGAAAGGGTAAACATTTCTAGTCTGGGACGGTGGCAACTTACCCAGAGAATGTTGCAGGACTATTGGCGGCGATGGTCACAAGATTACTTAAACCAATTTTTACAACGTCATAAGTGGGCTCATCAAACCCCAGAACCAGCCATAGGTGACATAGTTTTGATAAAAGAGGATGATTTACCTCCTGGCAAGTGGTTGCTGGGCAAAATTGAATCAAAACATCATGGTCCCGACGGAATTACTCGAGTCGTTACCGTTAAAACTAAAAATTCCCTGATAAAGAGACCTGTTTCTAAACTGGCTATTCTACCTGTAGCAACTTAAAATGTGTGTATGTGAGGTATATTTAAGGATATGTATTGTTTATTATTATAAGAACTCATTTAGTTTGTAAAAATTTTGTTTGCATTCTATATAACATCGCTCGTGTTGTATGACGTTATTAAATATGTAATTGTATTAAGATTTGTACCTATGCATCCCACTTCAGAAGACATGTTGCATGGTGGGCGGTTTAAATTAAGGGAAGGACAATTTGTAATATGTCCTTGGTGGGCGGTATGTTTAGGTTTAAACAGTGAGAACGGAATCACAGCGATCAACATTTATTTAAAGTTTCGAAATAATAGTACCACATCGCTCGATAGATGGCGTTGTAGTCAAATTAGAAGTCGCTATGGTTTCGTTACCGCTGATAGTATAAGGTCTAAGACATTATTTTTGTTTTGTTGTTGTGAGCAGTACATCCAGTACATTGTGATTCGGTTCGGTTGATTATAAGTGATTTAAAACCAGTCCAGTGTATTTAATTTTCACTACCCGCTCCAAGTCGACCTTCGGTTTTGTTCAGTATTGATCCCTAATCACCCCCTGATAGTTATTTTGGAAATATATTTCATGTACAGAATTGACCTCTCTACAGATTTATTATAAGTATATAATTATAGATATAGATTATTTACTATGGACACTTTTAACGCACACATCTTGCTACATTGTTCACACATAATGTACCATCTCAACATGAATGATGTAACCAAGAGTTTGTAAAAGTATTCTGATTTAAAAGAGTGTCCACGGAGTTTCTTGGACACTAGTAATAATTAGACCTTATACGTATATTTTATGTATGTTCGGGAATAACTCCGTCATAATATATAGATGGATTTGGAAAATTCTCGAAAGGGGTTTATTCCGAAATGGTCCCATTTAAATTTCATATAGACCTGATGATGAGTTTCGGAGACAGACAACGGAACTAACGAACGAAAGAAGCGTGCGCAGCGCGGTTAGGGCAAAGGAGCGCGCGCGGCTTGCCACGCTTCTCCCCCCCGCACCTCTTTAGTCCCGCTCGGTACGCGTGTTGCGCCGCACGCGCTTTAGCAAACACACGGTCGCTAGCGAAACGATCGTAACAATGCCGAACTACAGGTATACGAACCAGCAGTACCAGAACATGGTGATGTGCTACAGGGAATGTGCAAATGATTTTCTCAGAGCACAAGCCCTCTTCCTGGAGCGTTATAGGAGAAGACCATCTCTGCAGACTATCCTAGGTGCTGTATAACGGCACCAAGACTATGGAGTCTACATGTCACCAGCTGCTGACGGAGTCAGGAAAGCTTGCAAGAATTGAGAATGACATCCTCGATTCAACATCATTCAACTACGGATCCACTAACAGTGTTGTTTACCTACAAAAAGACTAGTTTTCTGTAGGTAAGGAAATTCTCAGAAACAGCGTGTATCTGAAACAGTTAAGTAGGTAGGTATGTCACGTCCACGTCTGCCTATCTCTAGTACGATTGCTCAAATCAATCCGCGCTACGCACTGGCAGTTCACATCTGTAGTACGAGTAGGTACAACCAAAAAACAGCTGATTTATATTCGACTGGTCATAGTCAACATGAGTTACAAAATTTTTGAGTTTTGTACAAAAAAATTCAAATTCGAGTTGCACACATCAGCTCTTTATTAGTTTACAGATGTTTAGGTAGGTAGATGCTGAAGAATACGATTTGTTATGATCGCACCTAGGTTCCCTTTCGTAAAGTTTTAAGGAGGGAATTTATTAAACGTAGGCTACAGCTTCTTAGGTTTAGGTGGTATTGTTATTTAAATTCACATTTATTATTATTGTAAGCGATAATCTATTAAAATAAGACTAGATCGAGTCTACCTACGTTCATACGTTGGTTTATTTTTAAAATCATCACGCCTGCATTCCCCAAAGACATAGGCAGAGGTGTATTTTCGAAAGACCACTACATTTCACCAGCGATATTGTTACGCCCCAAGTAATAGCAGCTCAGGACAGGACTTTGCGTCCAGACGCACACAGACTACTGTGGAGTTGGGGCGCGGTATCCATCAGGACTCGAAATGACTACCATTTTTGCGCGGTCACACGGTGTCATGACGTGCGAACACAACCTCACACGCTTCCCAGCATAGAATAAACAAGATGCATGCCGCCCGTAGCTACGTCGGCGCGGTGCAAATGCGGGGCGCATCTCATTCATAGAATAGGGAGTAAAGGTTTTATGCAAAATGTGTCAAGAAGTTTTAGAATTATAATAATTTCATAAGAAGAAAAACCTTTAAACTTTCCGAATTCAAAATCATAAAAAAGTGACAAATAAATTTAGCTTCCGAAGTCGGTGACAAAAGAACTAAATCAAATAAACAAAAGTCACCGACTTCTTAATCTAAAGTAATTTTTCACTTTTTTGTGTTTTTTAAATCGGTTTTTAACGGCAGATAGAGTTAAGTTACGGGTATTAATAAAAGCTAGTAGCCGGAACCGATCGATTGCGTCTTATGTCCATCAAGCCAATAACAGCCCTACCGTGAGAGCAATTGGCCTCATTAATCGTTACCTTGACAGCAGTCCAAATGCCGACATATTTGTGGATACTATTAGCTCTTTAAGGAAAGATGTATTGTCATTTTTAAACAATTGATTTGTAATTTTATCTTCTTCTTTTATTTTAATCAAGACTGTACTGAAATATTATTGAATTCCATTGACATGTTTATGTAGGTATCACTGGTTTATTAATTTTGACCTCATGATCATCTGCCGAACCTTTTCGGTCAGCTTCCAGTTAACCGGAAATTACATGACATTACATTACATGTAGGTATTATTTTTGACATATTAAGACTTATTTATATCATTTTATCTGTGATATGTTAATGTATGCCACCACTTGACATTTCATTTCTATTTTGCTCTCTGAATTTATTAGTGTAATTATAGGATATTTGACATTGTAATATAATTATTGTTAGCTCTTAAGCGTTTTGGTAAAAAAACTGTTAGCTTAGAATGTATTTCTGAATAAATAAATTATTAGAATATTATAGGTAGTATCTAGTGGTGTATAGTGCTAAGTTTCTTCTCGTAGAAATTACTTTTATTAAGTTTGAATGAATAACTGCAATACATGCCCCGGCTATGAAAATGAAAACAAAGAAAAAAAATTAAAAATAATAATTTATTTAATAAATATCTAAATACAAGTCTTGTTCGTGACAAGTTCTTTACCTGACAATCTCAACGAGGATAATTACATAGATTTTTTACAAACAGACTTGCCCTTATTATTAGCTGAGCTGTCAATTTTCAGTGAAGACAGGTCGTTTGTTTTTCAACATGACGGGTCCCGCTCACTGGAGATTAACCACTGATAATTTTTTCCCATTGAGATTGTCATGTAAGGTCACTGGAGATAAACCGTCAGGGAGTACTTGAATGATGCATTCCCAGACTCATGGATGGGAGGGATGGCCCTATTCTTTGGCCACCACGTTCCCCAGACCTAACTCCGTTAGATTTTTACATCTAGGGACGGGCCAAGGAACTTGTCTACGCCGCGGAAGTTGAAACTAGGGATGATTTAGTCCAACGCATTGAGGCAGCCTTCATGACCATCAGTCAGCCACCACAGTCGAGATAAGACGAATATGTCGCACGTGCATACGCTACAGTGGCGGAGAATTTGAACAAGATTTGTAATTAGGTATTTATTAAATATATTGTTATTTTTAATTTTCTTTTTCATTTCAATTTCGAGGAAAGTTGGAACCCTATGTAATAAAGAGATAAGAGACTGCGTAAGAGTGAGATAACAGTATCTACCTACTTACAGCATAATGTTATTTATGCGAAAACTAGTGTTTTATCCTGAATATGGAGTAGCTTGATGGTGCGTCCCAATACACAAATTTAACGAATTAGCGAAGTTATAAAAAGATTTTTTGGCATATTGCATACCGTTGGAAAGAAGACAGCCTGGAGAACTTTTAAAAAGAATTCGAAGATCTTGATCGCTTTTAGTTTTCTGTTTATAGCAATTTAAATTTGAGTTTGAAGTTAATTTTTTCTTCTTTCAAAAGCTTTGTGAGTTATTTAAAAAAAAACTAGATGTTACTAGCGAGTAGTTTTGAATTAGATAGCAGCATACAACAGTATGTATAAAAATTAAATGTAATTTAAGGATTACTAATTTCTTTTTTAATTTGTGCTTTACTGCTAAGTTTGGGAATTTTTAAAAAAAAAATTAGAAAAACCGAATAAATAAACCGGTGTGGCCAAGAGTGATTTGGCAAACGATGCACCAAACACCCTGTATAATGAAATGTTTGGTAAAGGAAACGTTCCGCTTGCGCTTAATAATTTATTTATTTATTCGTTACGTTAATTTATAAAAAACTCGAGTGTGCATGTAATACTCAAATAAAATTAAATACTTACATTAACTATTATTTATTACTTATTCAACTTTTAAAGTAAACACATATTATACACATATTATATCTATTATATCTATACATATAAAATTCAAAGTCCTGACTGACTGACTGACTGACTGACTTATATATCAACGCACAGCCCAAACCACTGGTCCTAGAGACATGAAATTTGGACAGTGTACTCTTTGTGAAGAGTAGGTATCCACTAAGAAAGAATTTTTCGAAATTCCACCCCTAAGAGGGTGAAATGGGGTGTTTAATTTTCTATGAAACTTTTTATTCTCTGAGTCGATTGACTTGAAATTGTGTCTACATATACTTCAGTTAAAATAATGAGATACGTGTATCACAGTTTTTCCAAAATCATCCCCCAATTTAAAATTCAATGTCCTGACTGGCTGACTGATATACAAACGCACAGCCCAAACCGCTGGTTCTAGAGACATGAAATTTGGAGAATGTACTCTTTGTGGAGAGTAGGTATCCACTAAGAAAGGGTTTTTGAAATTCCACCCCTAAGAGGGTGAAATGGGGTGTTGAATTTTCTATGAAACTTTCTATTCTCTGAGTCGATTGACTTGAAATTGTGTCTACATATACTTCAGTTAAAATGATGAGATACGTGTATCACAGTTTTTCCAAAATCATCCCCCAATTTAAAATTCAATGTCCTGACTGGCTGACTGAAATATCAACGCACAGCCCAAACCGCTGGTTCTAGAGACATGAAATTTGGAGAATGTACTCTTTGTGGAGAGTAGGTATCCACTAAGAAAGGGTTTTTGAAATTCCAACCCTAAGAGGGTGAAATGGGGTGTTGAATTTTCTATGAAACTTTCTATTCTCTGAGTCGATAGACTTGAAATTTTGTCTACATATATTTCAGTGAAAATGATGAGATACGTGTATTACAGTTTTTCCAAAATCATCCCCCAATTTAAAATTCAATGTCCTGACTGGCTGACTGATACATCAACGTACAGCCCAAACGACTGGTCCTAGAGACATGAAATTTGGAGGGTGTATTCTTTGTGAAGAGTTAGTATCAGTTTTTCTGAAATTTCACCCCTTAGAGGGTGAAATGGGGTATTGAATTTTCTGTGAAACTTTTTACTCTCGGGGTCGATTGACTTGAAAATTTGTTTACATACTCTTCAGATAAAATCCAGTAAATCCGATGTCCAATCTCAAACCAAGGTATCAATATTTCACGTATCTAATTTAATTGATATAACTTTATAATAATAATTGCAAGTTATAAGCAAGTACATGTAAATCTATGTATGTATTATAGATACATACATACATAGATTACATTATTATTCCAGAAGTAAGATGCCGTGGGCAATTCCCTAACTCCACGCGGGCGAAGCCGCGGGCATAAGCTAGTCTTACATAAGGGGACTATATTTCTTGTCACCAAAATTTATATTTGTCATCAAGTTGTATCATCTAATAAATAGATCTATCGCCACGAAATATTTTCGTTCTCAAATAAACAAAAAGTGTTCCCAGGTATGAATTATCAAATTAATATTAATATATGTGTACAATAAGAGATGGATTACCAATAAAATTGTAGTGCATTAGATGAATATAAACTTCGTTGTTATAATAGTAGTTTCATTACTTAAATAATAGCTTTGTGCTCAGAATGGTAGATCTGTCACCAAATAAATCGATTATCGCAAATCTCGGGACTTGGGGCACCCCGACTTTAGGTTAGGTTAGGTTACTTTAAACCCTGCAAACAGAAATAGGAGCCCCGTGCGAAAATGTGGCCGTAAAATAATACAGTTTATCTCTTGTTTAGAATCCTACGAAAGTTTATAAATTTCCTAGAAGATTTATTAGTTTGCTTAAATATCTATTAGGACAAACCTATTATAATACATACAAAAACATTTATTTGGTACTGGATCCTATATCTCCATGATTTTAGGTGATTTATTGTGGAATTGATTTTATATTGTTTGGGGACTAAATTTTGGTGACAAATCTGCTATTTTGCGGGCAAACCCTATTATTTTAGAAACACAAAACTAATTAAATTGGCGATAGCTTAAATGATACCCCTTTTTTTTTTTTTTTTTTTTTTTTTTCGGATGGAAAATCATCAAATGACCCCCCCCACTCTGGGCGGAGCGGAAGGGAGTGTCAGACTTGTACTGACTAAAACCCATCCATGTTCCTTCTTTGCCCTTTGTGTTCCAGGGCCACGGTATCTCTTTCGAACAGTCCCGCAGCCCTGGCAGGCATCGGTCCTTGCAGACCCCTACATCGTTGCTGACATCTCTTTGAGGCGCGCGTGGAACACGAGCGCGCCATCGACACGGCCTGTCGTCAGAAGACGGCCGGACGGCGAGCTAGCCCATAGCTCGCCGTCCACAGGCCCGCGCCTACGGTGGCCGGGAGCCACCACGTGACCCCCGACGCCCAGGGCGTCTCCCGCGGTGGCTGGGACGTGAGGTTCTTTCCCTCTCACGTTCCGCCACCTCCTTCACTAGCATGACTGCTTCGCAGAAGGAGGTGACGGCTTCCCATTCCCTCTCGCTCCGGACCTTGGCTTGAACCAGGGCCGGACGCGAGAGATCGCCGCCGCCGATCGCCGCAACGAGAAAAAAATGATACCCCTTACATAAAACTTATACTGTCACTTACGGGATATCTTCCGTGATTGTTCATTATTTTGAGCTCCCGATATTTTGGCGCTGCTGCAAGCGCCATGATCGCGGGTTGACTGGAGAATGCGGGTGGATCTTACATAAACTATTATAAATGCGAAAGTTTGGATGGATAGATGTCTGTTACTCAATCACTCCAGAACGGCTGAACAGATCTGTATGAAACTTGGCAAAAAGATAGACAGGATAGACGGGACGGGACGGGTTGATAGTCTGGTATAGCACAAAGGTTACTTATTATCCCAGAAGTAAGATCCCGTGGGCAATTCCCGCACTCCACGCGGGCGAAGCCGCGGGCATAAGCTAGTATTATATGAAATATTGATACATTGGTTTGAGATTGGACACCGGTGACGTCATATGATTCATTATTAATCTCATAATTTTAATTGTAGAGTGTGTACACCAATTTTTGTCTCAATCGACCCACAGAATATTAAATTTCACATAAAATTCAACCCCCGATTTCACCCTCTAAGGGTGGAATTTCGAAAAACCCTTTCTTAGTGGATACCTACTCTTCACAAAGAATACACCCTTCAAATTGATGTCTTTTAAACCAGCGGTTTAGGCTGTGTTTTGTTTTATCAGTCAGTCAGACAGCACTTTGAATTTTATATTAGGGGATGATTTTTAAAAAACTGTCATACATGTGTCTCATCATTTTAACTGAAGAGTATGTTCACAAATTTTCAAGTCAATCGACTCCGAGAATAAAAAGTTTCACAGAAAATTCAACACCCCATTTCGACCTTTTAGGGGTAGAATTATCAAAAACGCTGAGATACGTATAAATTAATTTTTAATCGTCAGCCTAAATACAAAATTTGAAGATCCTAGCTTCAAAACTGACGGACTTTCATATAAACTTCCATCCCCTATTTTACCCCTTTAGGGGTAGAATTTCGAAAAACCCTTTCTTAGTGGATACCTACTCTTTACAAAGAATACACCCTCCAAATTTCATGTCTCTAGGACCAGCGGTTTGGGCTGTGCGTTGATATATCAGTCAGTCAGTCAGTCAGTCAGTCAGGACTTTGAATTTTATATGTATAGATAGAAGATAGATAGATAATAAAAATTAAAATGGAAATATAAATTATGGTAATAACAAAATTAAAGTTCACAAAGTTTACATTGAATTTAAAATGTTAAGTAGTTAAATTAAATTACAGAATAATTAAAAAAAAATAAAAAAACATCAATTAAATTGGAATAAAAATAAAATATACTTCACTCTTCTTTACATTGTATCTGAGCCCATGGGCCTCCGCGTACCCTTCACATATCATGAGCAGACTCATCATTGAGTCCACAATAGTCGGGTGTGTTAGTGTATAGTGTACATGTCGTATGCATGAAATGTGTGTATAGTGTAGCGAAAGGCGATCTCCGTTCCCTCTTACCAAACGCAGATAACGAATATGTGCCTATGTTCGGATTAGGAGGTGGAACATAACACATGAGATAATACATTGTGATGATAAAGCGGCTGCTCCGTCTTGCTGAAATAAATTATTATTAACTCGCTCCTCTGTGTTACCGCCAAACTGCTTGTTAAACAAGGAGTTAATTATAGTTGACACTTACCACGTATTCATTGTTCATTGAATAGGATTAGTCTTCAACTAACTTACAGAGTACTGCACACATCACCAGTTTTGCCACTGCCACAATTTGTCTTCTCCCGCGCCTCGACACTCATTTTAACTAGACTTATTACTACTACTTATATTTTAACTTGAAAAGTACTAATCGCTCTCTTACGACAGCCCTCTGGGACATGTACGTCTTGGTACCAAGATTGCGTTAACCTTACGAACCTAACCTAGGACGTCCTAGCTCTTTAACTGTTTTTAGACCGACTCCCTGACTTAGCTCCACTAGCCTCCACGTGTCGAACCTTCTGTGATCTAAAACCAACTGCCTCTCGTCCACTACCCTTCCTCAGCCCTTGGCCTTTTTCAACACCCCACGCTTGGGTCACCTTCCCAGAATTGGTTAAGAGTGCTGTTTTTGTACAACCGTCTCAATTGTTTTAAGGGGCCTTCGAGCGCCCAAGACCGGAGTAAATTGCAACCAGATGTTGCACAGTATTCAGAAATGCGTTTAAAAATCAGTTATTTTATCTTTTCTTAATAATTTGTTGAATTAACAATCGGCCTGTCAGTAATCTCGAGTGTCTTTCCCATTAAGTAAAGAATTTATGCGTTTCCAAGTGATGCAATATTGTTTTACAATTCAAAGGAAGAAAGGTCACAAACACTTCGTTATTAATTACGGTAACTTGTCAGCCTGTCAAGCTATAAAATAGAAGTTTAATGTGTTTGTAAGTGGCCCATACCGTGTGATGATTTGAAACAACAAGCAAGACTAAAATATTTACTTAATAATTAGGAGTACGTGACAGACAGACACACCTTCATTAAAATCATAGACAACCGTATCTCACCTCAGCTGGAAAAACACCAACCACCTCAACAAGCGGGCTTTCGATCAGGCCTCTCCACTACCGATCATCTGCATGCAATAAATCAAATAGTCGAAAAATAGTTTCAATATTCCCATATATTTTGCCTTCATTCACTACTCGAAAGCCTTCGATAGTTTGACACACGACGCTATATTTGACGCTCTCAACAACCAAGAAGTTGATCCCACCTACATCAGTCTACTCCGTTAAGTCTATCTAAATAGCACTGCTTCAATTACGTTACAAACAACCGGACCATCATTTTTCATAGAAAAAGGCGTAAAGCAAAGATACCCGCTTTCACCCAAGCTTTTTAATAGCGCTCTTGAAGAAGTTTTCAAAAAGTTAACGGCTAGTTGGGAGACCAAACTGATGTCAAACACCACTAAGCAAAGGATCAGAGTGAATGGTGAAGAATTGCAATATGTTCATGAATACATCTACTTGGGCTAGTTAGTCTCATTCCAGTCCAGGCAAGACAAGGAAGTCACTAGACGAACCAAAAATGCCTGGAAGAGCTACTGGTCCATGAAAGAGCTTATGAAGGGAAACCTTCCTTTGTCACTAAGGCGGAAAATCATGGACATGTGCATTCTTCCCATTTTGACTTATGGATCCCAGACTTGGTCTTTGACAAACATGCAAAAGTCCAAACTCAAGGTCTGCCAACATGCAATGGAGCGCAGCATTCTAGGCGTCAAACTCACCGACCATGTACGCAACACCACACTGCGCTCCAAAACACAAATTACCGACGTTGCTCAAAAAGCTGCTAACCTGAAGTGGGACTGGACTGGCCACATCTGCCGCATGCCCAATGAGCTGTGGGCCAAAATAACCACTTTCTGGAGCCCTGACATAGCCAGAAGGCGTCGCGGCAGACCTCTTAGAAGATGGCGGGACGAGCTGGACAAAACAAACGACCAGTGACCCACATTAGCCCTGAATCGTAGCAACTAGAAGTTATGGGGAGAGGCCTTTGCCCAGCAGTGGGATGACGCAGGCTTACAGTATTAGTAATAAATAAAAATATGCATCATTAATAGAGTTTACACATAAGAAATCATGTCATGCTAATTAACATTTACGCCAGTATATCCCGGATTCATAAATATATATATTTATGAATCCGGGATAACGTTATAACGTTATAACGTTCAATATACAAACAGTCTCGCAGATTTATAGTGGTTTAAATGTAGTCGGACGCATAAACATATCCGCGGGTTACAGCGTCATATCCCGCGATGTTTTGCGGATACACGGAGTGCTGACGCACAAAACTATTTTCGGATGTTGCGAATTAACTTTACATTTACAATAATACACGTAAGTAAATTACCCGTCGGGGAAATACAGGGCAAAGGAGTCTTTTTTATTAAAGTCGATTGAAAAGCAGGCTAAATCTTGTAAAGATTATAAGAATCTTCCAAGCCGAAGATGAGATCTCAATTTGAAGACTAAGAAAAACGAAATTCTGCAAGTTTTTATACTATCCTTGTCTCCAAATCCCAGACCCTATCCTTCCCGCCATACAAAATAAAACATTAAATCTAACAATTATTAAAAATACAGAGCTGAAGTCGTGAGTTGTCATGAAGTGGAAAGATAATTAGAATCAATCTCACGAAGTAGAAGATCCGAGAGTACTACGGAACTACTTCACCTTGTTAGCAGAATAAATAAGATTTTCCGCTGAACAGATTCCACGAAAGTATTTCTATTTAGGCGGGTCACATGTCACAGTGGTAGACGTTTCAGTATCTTTAGCGAGCCTCCTAGGAATACAGCTTTTCAGGAGAAACTTTTGCTCATTAACTTTCGTAATACCTTTTTTTTAGTTTGTCAAATGTTCCACTGCTCGGCAAAGGGCTCCCCTTTCTCCTTTCAAATCTCTCAATCTTGTACGATATCAGGCCATGTTCGCCCCGCAAACAAGATCGTCACACCACCTTCGCCGCAGTCTACCTCGACGGCTATTTTCTCTGTCAGGTGTCTAGTGAGTGATGAACTTTGCCCATCTCTCCGGGTGCATTCACCCTAAGTGGCCAGCCCGATTCCAGGATACTATGGCGGTTTTTCGTCCGAAATCTGCAACCTGGGTCACGGAGCGTAGGGAAGTATTTCTAACGCGATCTGTATGCTTTACACCTATTATGCTGCTCTCTATAACATTGCCTTCTGGCCAATCTTGGACTTCTGTTGTTCGGTAAGTGACCAGCTTTGCGCACTAGGTTAGGACGGGCAGGATGCACATAGTGATATCTGTAAAGATAAAATATTTTATCAGGTAAGATTGTTTAAGTTAATTGTTTTAAGAATACAAATTAATGTGCTTTAGATGTAATGTCTGTCGAGTTTGTGGCTAAATAATAATAGTCGCTCGGGTCGATCTTTAGGATAAGCCGTGCTTGCCTAGGTTGGTCTGTGGATGGGTGACCACCCATTACATACCGAGTTTCCTCCGTGCCTCGAAAAGCAAGTTAAGCTGTTTTTTTTTGTAGATCTTTGACAGTCGTTAGGTAATCAGTGGCACAAAAGTCTGACAACCAGTGTTACCAAAGGGTATCTATCGTATTAGCCAGTCCTAACTGGGTTGTGGATGTCAGATAGGCAATCGCTCCATGTAAAATACTGTATTCAGCTGTATCTGGTTAGACAGGAAGCCGATGCCGACATAGTTGGGAAAAGGCTAGGCAGATGATGTGATGTAATGTGTGATGTTTGCCTAAGTGGACGCATCACAAATTTTAAATAAAGAAATGTTTATGTAAACTCATTTACGTTGCATAATCATTCATACGACTTTAATTGATGGCTGTCTAACAAAACGTTTTGCTTACTTAACTTGTACATAATACTCCAATACAACTTTCATTCAAATAACAACTTCAAACAAAAGCATGATGTAAATGACATAATTATCAAACGAGTGTACATTTGTCAAAGTTTTTACAAGTTGCCCGACGAATGACATTAATTAACAAATATTCTAAAGAAAAGCGTGTGAGTGTGGCTCGTCGGTGCATTCTATAAACAGTTACAGAGAACCCACCTTACACAAAACATGGCCTGAATAAAAACGAATGAAAAGTCAAAGTGAGTTGAATATAGAAAAGTTTCCGTTTTTAACCATCAAGCAGCAGTGATCTCTGTTAGTTTTGGGGTGCTAAAATACTTCTACCTCCGTGTCGGCACATTCGATTAGGCAGTATTTTTTGAACAACAAAGCAATTACTACAAATATTTTTAGTTGTCATTCGGGTCGAGGCAATCGTAAAACTTATTTAGCAACAAATTCAACAAAATTAGTGGAATTAATGATCATAGTTTGAAAATCACTGTAGATCTTCCCCGTCTATGTCATGTCAGCAGTTCCCTAGACTTCTGCCAATTTAGATGGGTGTCCTAATGTGCGTGCCATTATATCGCGCCGACGACTTTTATATTTGCCTGCCTAGCTGTATTTTGTTAGAGCGATTATTCCATTTGTGTAGATCAAGTTGTATACTAAAGAGAAATAAAGTGCTATTTAGACTCCGTGGCTTTTTGTGTTACGACTAGCAGTAATTTATTAAAGAAAAGAAACGTTTGATACAATTTAGGGCCGTCTCCAAGAGCGCTTTGTAGGAGATTTAGAATTTGCAAGATTTCTGTTGGTGGTCTAACAATACTCATTTTTTTGTAAATATAACTAAACTGTTTTCAAATTCACAAAACAAGATGTTTCCTAAAATATATTGCAGTCTTACTTTCCTTTGATTAAAAGTTCTTGGAGCACGGAAATTTCAGCTTAGGTCTGAAACTCATAAACAGAGTAAATATTATATATATAGTAACATTTTAACTGCCAGCCATAATTCGGTGTAAAAACTCGCTCACGTAAACAACTAATATTGTGCAGCACTAACTTCATTACCCCTCTCTCTCGCAATCGGGTAACGTTCTTCAATCTTTTATTAATTCTATGGTTTGATCTATCCTTTGAGTAATGTCCTAATTATTTGAAATTAACTTTGTTATTAAAAGTCCTCTTTATATATCTGAAATTCCATTTGATTTTGATGTGGTCATTCTCTATATTTAATTCTAAGCTAACTGTAGAATGTGATTGTTTCCTATTGTATAACGGGCTGGTGTCCACAACTCCATGTCTTCTTTTTTCGGGTGGTAAATCATCAAATGACCCCCCCCACTCTGGGCGGACCGGAAGGGAGTGTCAGACTTGTACTGACTAAAACCCATTCAGGTTCCTTCTTTGCCATTTATGTTCCAGGGCCACGGTATCTCTTTCGAACAGTCCCGCAGCCCTGGCAGGCCCAGGGCGTCTCTCGCGGCGGCTGGGACGTGAGGTTCTTTCCCTCTCACGTTCCGCCACTTCCATCAATAGCATGACTGCTTCGCAGAAGGAGCTATCGGCTTCCCATTACCTCTCGCTCCGGACCATGGCTTGAACCAGGGCCGGACGCGAGAGATCGCCGCCGCCAATCACCGCTACGAGGACACGACGGTGCTCCGCCCAACCCTGGCAGACCTACACGGTGTGCTCCACCGTGTCCTCCGGACGATCCTCGCAATGGAAACATCCGGGCGTTTCCTCCCGCCCGATTCAGTGCAGGAACCTCCCGAAACAACTGTGTCCGGTGAGGACCTGCGTTAGGCGGTAGGTGAGGGCGCCGTGGCGCCTCTCTAGCCACTCCTCAAAGAGGGGACTTATCGCAACTATGGTGGCGTGCCCTGCACGGGGTTGCGACAGTCGCTCTCTCCATGTCGCCATGAGATCACGCCGGAGGTCTGTCCGAGGAGTTTCCCCCCGACTTAGTGCCTCCGCGCGCCATTTGTGCAGGCACACTGAGATTATGAGAACACTTGTTCTGAGAGTACTAGGCGAGTCGAGACAAGTGTCGACTTGTTGATAAGTAGTAGTATTAGACTATTGATAAGTGAGGATAATAACTTCATTTTGAATGACATTGAATTGGCTGATTGTTTAATGGAATCTAGCCGATTCATGGATATTATTATATATCCAGTTAACAAGAACAAAAAATACAAGGTTTGTAAAATAGTCGATTGCCTCGTTGATTGACTATGGATGTGCTTCTTGTGGCACTTACCACACAAGACTTTTCTTGGGTTTAAGTCTCAGTAGCAGCCGTTGATGTGAATAGGCTCGTCACATATTATATTAAACCTAAACATAGCTAGTGAAATGTTGGTGTACACAGGTGCACTTCTACCTTACCCTTCAGAGATGAAAAGGTTCAGTCGGCGCTAAAGGAATGTTCTTAAAAGTAACGTTCGCTTACAAATCAAATCAAATGCTTTTATTTTGAACAACAAGGTTCATTTTGGGTTGGCGGAGCAAAGTACTCAAGAACTAAATTCAATTTTTTATGTATTCTTTCACTAAACCCATAATCATACTCACCTAAAGTTATATGTTACTTATGGGATATCTTTCGGGGTTATCCACTATACTGAGTTTCGGATAATTCACCGCTGTTGCAAGCGTTATTATTATTTATTATTTATTTATTTAAATGCCATAAACTATCATTACAGGTACATAACCTAATGCAATAGTCAAGTCACACACACAATACTAAAATTAAAGCACAACACATCTCATTGTTTGTAGCACAGTGTAAACAAAAGTACTTTTGCGAATTCACCCCTGTATATCTATTTCGTCCTGAATGCAATTGATGGTGCGAATTGCTCGAGTCAGAGGGGTTTTGGCCAGCAAATTGGTCCTAGCTGAAGGAACGACCAGAAGCGGCGGGGGCCGTCGCCTCCACACATAACGGTCGGGAACGCACAAGTGCAACACTGACGGGTTGTGTTCTATGCCTTGGAGCAGTCTCACCATGTACGACACTAGTGTAAACTCCCGTCGCACCCCGAGTTATTGTACCCCACCATACCCAGTACAAATAGTGTAGGGTACATCAAAGGGTAAAATGGGTACACCCCATAAAGTTTTCGGTACAGGTGGCGCGGGAACTTGTTTTGGACTCGCTCCAACATCAATGAGTACTTAGCCTCATGTGGAGCTCCTATGACAACACTATTTTCCAGATGACTCCTGACTAATGCGTCATACAGAACTCTGATGGCCGTAATGCTGGTAAAGTCTCGCGTCTGCCTCAGAACAAATTCCAAGTTTCTGAACGCCTTTTTGCAGATCTTAGTTATATGATCGCGATGACTGGAGATTGCGGGTGAATGGAAAATAGTTAGGAGCAGACAAATCTGTCTACCCTCTTTCTTTGTTTTTTTGCTACGCGCACTACTGGAACTTAATACTAAGTCACGGCAAAGCACACTCACAGTATCACTAGGACACAGTATAAATAGAGTATTGTGACTCGGCCCTGTCGTAACACGTTTGCAAGCGACAGGGCTGCCGCGCTCACAGTATTTTAATTTCATCCACTTAATTGACTTTCTTTTTAGTTTTGTGATTGTAAATATTATTTTTTTATTTTAAAAATTAAGTTAGTATGAATGGAATAAGAAGTGTTGTTCAATTAAAAATACAAGTTGTGTCTTTTGATTAGTAGATTTAATAAAAATTACAAAATCAAGACTTTTTAACGCGAGCGTAGGTACCTAAATCACTTGTGTGTCACTTTTTTCACCCTATCCACTTATTTATTAATGAATCCAGGTATTTTACTCCGTGGAAAAAGCGAAATACCTACCTATTAAAAAATAAACAAATTACGAAATAACAAATTTCTTATTTCAATCAAATATTCACAAAAAAACGCAAGCTTACTGCTTACAAAACCTTCACAACGTTCGTTCGTCAGTGCGGCGCATTCGTGACTTCTTGGGTACCAAGTGGGTACTAGACTCGAGGCGTGCAGGTATGACTCGCGTTCCGACCGTTTGTATGAAGGTACAGTACTGTACGAGTAGATATTATTACCGTGACTAGGTTTTTTTTTTTTTTTTTTTTTTATCGTTGTAAAATCATCAAATGAGTCCTCCCACCCAGGGCAGAGTGGGAGAAACTGTCAGACTTGTACTGACTAAAATCCACGGTGTCTTCAATAGCCCTTTATGATCCAGGGTCACGGTAATTCTATAAGTCCCGCGACCCCGGCAGGCTTTGGCCCTCTAGAGGGGGGCCCCGTCATAATGCTGACACTCTTTGAGGCGCGCGTGGAACACAACGCGCCGTCGACCCGGGCATGGTCCATGGTCGGACAGCGAGTCGCCCATTACTCGCCGCCCGCAAGCCCGCGCCTACGGTGGCCGGAGATCGTCTGCCGACGTCCGGCGCCGTGGGCGTCTACCACTGCGGCTGGGGTGGAGGGAGGACGCTGTCCTCTCCCTCACGCGGCCCGCCTCCTCCTTCGCGAGCATGACTGCTTCGCAGAAGGAGGCGACCGCTTCCCACTCCGTCTCGCCCCGCAGCATGGCCTCGACCAATGCCGGGCGCGAGAGGTCTCCGCCTATCGCCGCCGTGAGGACACGGCGGTGCTCTGCCCAAGCGGGGCAGTCCTGCACCGTATGCTCCACCGTGTCCTCCGGGCGGTCCTCGCAGTGGTGACACCCAGGCGTTTCCTCCTTCCCCATCAGACACAGGTACCTCCCGAAGCTTCCGTGTCCGGTGAGGACCTGTGTCATGCGGTAGGTCAGGACGCCGTGACGCCTATCCAGCCACTCCTCAAAGAGGGACCGTGACTAGGTTTAGTGGACTCGTTTGAGCTCAGAATAATGGATAATCCCGGAAGATCACGTAAGTATCCAGTAAGCCTAAAACAACACTCACCTAATTTACGTTAAATCTGAGATATGATAGTCACAGTGTGCCTACTCACAGCTGAACGGCTCCATACCTTTGTTGTAACTACTCTGAAACATTTAGACAGCGATGCGAGCATCATTTAATTTCTCATTGCTTGACATAGTGTGCCGTGATTGGCAGTTAACGCCTCAATTGAGACGCCATTGTTGTTTCAATGCCGGTAGTAACATACCAACAATACCTGACAACATAACAACGGTATCTAGTAACGTACCAACAATGGGCCCAATGCCCTATACAACGATTTGGGAGCGATACGCTACGGTTGCAGGTGGTTGGGCGACGAGCACTGTTCTGATGGAGTGTTTAGTCTTTATAGTAAAATCCGATAATATTCAAACATTATATGGTATACCTTCTGTCAAACACAGAAATAACGACAGTTGTATCGCTATTTCGTTTACCAGCTGAGAGGATTTCTTCAGCAACCCTCAACAAAAATAAACGAATAAATAAGAAAACAAATCCAGAATAGCCTCACCCACTCATTCATAACGAGATATTTGCAAACCGCGCGCAGTCCGCAGGTACAGTCGACCGCACAGAGTTATAATAACACACAATCTCAATTAATTTCAAAACGCGGTCATTAATTGTGTGGCTTTATTTCCACTCATAATTGTCGTTCAGCTTTATATAAACCACGTCATTGCTTCAGTGGGTAATGGACGGGTTTTCCTGGGTTCAAGACCTGGGTGGAGGAAAAAGAAAATGGTGATACTCGTTTGGACTTGTACAAGTTCGAAAATGGACACAATATGAGTTTATCTAGTAGACATAATCAGACACAACAATACAATTGGAGTAACGCCAAGTAAATGGCGATAAGCTTCCTCAATGATTGTTATACTACATGACATGTAAAGATGTGTTTATTTTGTGATACGAAATGTAGCAAGAATAACACTCGTGGAGAAAACTAAGTGTTTTGTATCCGATATGCTAAACTGAGCGCTGATTTGTAAAAAGCTTTTTTAAATAACTATTTATTCAGTGGGATATTGTTTCGATTTCATTTTCTCGCCTCCATTTTGTGAAATGATATTACAGTTCAGGTTCTGAAACGTGAATTCAATAGGTCATACAATTCTGAAAAATGCCTGTATTCTTATTGAGTTGAATTTTATTTGTATCCTTAAATTATTTTCTTTTTCAACAAAGTTGTTTTGTACATTTATGGCTCAACCTTAAGTAAAAAGTTAAAAATCAATTGACAATGTAACCTCGTTTTACACGAAAGGGTAATAGCGAAGTGGGCTAAAATAACAAGCTTACATCAGCCCCCGCAGCTGTAGGTGTTGAATTATTTGGGCTCCCAGCGGGAGCGATACATTATATCCGAGAGGGGCACATCCCCGAACTCCTAATTAAACGGGAATACATAATTAACTTTTCTTTCGCAAATAAAACGGACAATAAAGTAAGGGTCACTCATGAATGTTAACGTACTCCTCTCGACACGAGTGACACAAGTGATACGACCTGTGAATGTGGCCGACATACGATTTACATAGTTTTTATTGTGCCTGTGACGTCATAATGTGTGTCCGTATAAATCGTATTTTTAATGGTAATTGCTTTACTGTTTTGCTGGCTGTACTTGAAAAATGTATGGAATTCCTGGCTGCGGTTAAAAGGGTTGAAATGGAAGGGCTGGGGGCTAAGTGGGGTACTAATGCAACATCCGATGTGTTAGTACACGAGTGGGCGCCGCGCTTACATTATGTATCAAATTGCGGGTTCAATCATTTCAACATTTTGGCGCTTTCATCTAGAATGCAAGTTAAAGTACTGTGTAATGCGTTAAAAATGATAATTTAATTTATAAACACGATATTTTCGCTTGTTGTCTTAACAACACACGAAAAAAAAACGACGACGATGACTGAGGTCATTCGCAACAATCCAAAATGTACTCATCAATACACAGGTACGCACCGATCAGACGTACTGGTTACACGATAACGGCCTTATTGGCAGGGGTGTCACAACATGCAGGGGTACTGGGGTACAAGTCCCCGGGGTGTCACTAACTTGTATGAAGCTAACTTAACTTCCAAAGTAATTCCCTCTCCCCGGTCAATTACAACACCCTCCTCACGTCGCCATTGCATCGTGTGAGAACATCAAAGAACTCAAGGAAAACCTGAAGGTTCTGTGTTTCTCCAACAAATCTGTAGTAGTACAAGTTTAAATACTTATAATATTGTTTCCAGTCTATTTATTCACTTCATAACGAGCTTGGAAACGCATTTTCCTTTGCACGGATTAATAAATCAACGAACAATGAACGCGAACCTGTGTCGGGTTTTAGAATTGAATATAAAATGTTTCGTTATCCCTGGAAAAATGTTGCTTTAAAATGAACCAAGTTTTAAACTTTACCAATTCTCGTTCAGCTGACAATTCTGCGGAATTTGGAAAAAAAAAATTTAGTATATTGTAGAAATGTTTGAATTCAGCCAACTCTGAAATTATAAAATGTTTTTTTTAGGATTACCCAAAGCTTTGACAATGACTCACAAATCAATTATACAATTTCATTTAAATCTGGCGGGTGACACGAGTACCTTCCGGCTTAGTACAGTGAGCGCCAACACGCGCTAATCACGCGGATTACGCCTCTGTGATCGGTTGTACTATTCTAATTTTCGGCAATGCGGCACATCGCTTGCGTAACGTTCGGGATCGCTCACGACGGCCCCAGGGAGATCGGAATCCCGCTTAAATCACGGATGGCGGAAAAACAGATTTTTAGATTGTGCATGCAATAAGTTTGAATGGGATCGGCAGATTTTAGCTCAGATTTGAACGGCTGTTTTATGGTTTATCTTGATTTATGTACAAACGACCGCTGGTGGTCATTTAATTACGTATCATTTATCCCAGTTCCTCAATACCACTGTCAGATATCTCGCAAGTTCCAAACATGCCGAAATTTTAATGGACAAAAATTTACTTTCGTCAGATCCTTAGAAAATAACCCTAATTATGACATAACAATACAAAATGTGTTGGGAAGCCATCTCTTAGGTCTTTATCTTACAAGTACTTGTAACAGAATTAAAATAAAAGAAACATAGCGTGTGTTTGCTGCCCGCCATTCTACGCGAGTTGTAAAAGTCCTGAAAAGGGAACAGTAATGTTCGGGTACACACGGCAACACCGCTGGTAACAAAATAGGGTTCCTTGAGGCCACTTTACCGTCGTTGTATTAAATGTGGCGGGTTATAACTAAAGTGAAACGGTGTGCAATGCGGTGGATGAGTGAAAATATAAATGGAACTTATTATAGCTTTGAATGAACTTCTGGGAAAATCAGTTCTGATTGTAACTCGTGATTTAATTTTGACTCAGTCAAAGTAACGTAACTCCATCTGTTTAACACAAGTATCCAATTATATGAAGACATATAAATTAATCGAGTCACTAACAAGAACACAACGATTTAATTAAACTCCAAAGAAAATAATAAAATACAAACAACACTGTTAAATTGAAACAAATTGGCATACACAATTAAAATGTCTCCCAATTTAAACATGCATTATTTATAAGACAACGCACAGCATTAGCTAATTAGAGAGGGCTCGTAAACTCCATGCAAAGAGGTTCATTATTTTCTTTTACGCGCGCCAACGAATCGCCACGGACAAATTAAAAGGTCACATCTCTAATTTAATTCTTTAAGCGAGTCCGCAGGTGGGGCACGCTGGGGCACACCTTCATTTGGCCCCGAGTGTACTCGGCCGGGTGTAGGGCTCCCTAGGTTTATGAGCAGAACCTTATTGCTCCTATGGCCGTTTACGTCCGGCCGACAAATATTTTGTAACTCACATAAAATGCTAAGTTCGGACAAGCTATTCTTTCCTAGGAGCAGGATCTTGACCCAGTTGCGACGATCGAATACTGTTTTTCTATATCATTAAGTCTTGTATGTTTGTGAAAGGGTTTCTATTTATTTTTTTCCGGAATATTGCGAGACTGGTTCTCGTTGGAGTTGTTATTTCGCTTATTTACCTCAAAACGCTATTTCAGGAAAAATAACTGAGAACCTTTGGAGATTTGCAAAAGATTGTAGGTACACTCAAGAGTTTGAAATCCGGAAAATGTTAAAAGACTTACGTCATGTAAAATGCCTGTGTTCACGGAAAAGTTGGAGCTATATATATATATAAAATTTCCTCGGAACGAGCTACGGAACTCGCATGAGCACATTACGTTTATTGTGTAGATATCGGTCGTGCATCGCCGGATTTTCTTTAAGAGACTCGGCTCCGTACGCGAACGGTCGCGGGTAGTAATAAAAAATGATAAACTACCCACATTATGTTAATGTACTTTTCTTTTTCATCCTCTAAGATGTTCGTGATAATGGGCGGGGTGGGGGGCGAGTGGCGTGTCCCGGGGGAAGTTAATTATTATAATATGTGTTATGTTTAGCCTGCGTATTAATTGTATGTGGATTGTCTAGGCCGTCGACCGGCTCCAGATTGTGTTGATGAATGTCCAACGGCGACACACATCATTGTAATATACTTCATTAGCTGCGCCAATTCGCCAATTAATTATGCTGTATACTAATGTCTGGTAACAAAATAATATAATCTGTTTTGATTTCTTGTAACAATTGTACATACACAATAAACAAATTAATGTTGGCACTGATTGTACCAGTTTCTTTTCTATGAGATTCATTAATTACTTCTTCAATGTTTCACCTAAACCAGTGTTACAAATAAATTATAACAAAATAGAAGGTCCATTAATTAATATGGGTACTCTATAAATATACACATAAGCAGGGTTTTAAGCGTAATGAAAACGTTACTGATCCCCTGTTATAGCCTACGTTAAACAAAAATATTTGCCACCTGTAGGCTATATAAACAAATGAGACGTTAAGTATCATTTTGGCTTTACGTTTTAATATTTTCATTTAGTACGGTGTATTTTTAGAAACTCTCTCTTTGCCTGTCGTCACAGCAACAGCGTTGATTTATTTTTATTGTTATTGTTAAGTACCACAGGCCCCTGTTTACTAGAAATAAATCTCTACTCTCTTGGAATGTGAACATTTAATTTGATCTGTGCCGTAGTCCAATTTATTGGTGACCATAACTGGAATGGAAGTATTTCTTTAAACTCTATGTTATCTTCGGAAGTATGTACCACTACTTTTTTCCCAAATTCCTCCATGTTTCCAAAACCATCATGTTTGATAATATTGCACCCAATTTTCTTCATCTATTTGGTTCATCGTGAAAGATTTCGAGGACTTAATAGACTGATTCTTTGAGATTATCCCAGTATTGTTGTCACTCCCCGCAGCCCTCAACCGGGACAAAAAATTAATGCTTGATATAATAAGCCAATTGATTTTACGCTAGACTGTGAATTCTAAGCAAGTGAGTGCATCTGTGGCGTCATTTTCCCAATATCTAAGAGCGCTTTATCTTTGCTTGGATTTGTATTTTAATCCACTCAAATCCCCGACTTAGAACAACCAAATCATTATTTTATTTTGTAATCAAAATAGAACTAAGGGCAGACCATAAATCCTCAAGTAAACATCAAGATTAATCCAAAATAAGTCCATATTTATTGTGGCTAAAATAAATACTATCTACATAAATACCTGGGTATGTAAGACAAGAGCTGAATAATTTACGACTATTAATTTACTTGGCAGTATAATGTTGTATGTTATTCAGGTCAGTTCACAGCAATGTATTATTTTCCACAGGTACCTGCTTACTGGCCACGATGGAAGCAAAACATCCTGAATCTATTTATACAGAAGTGGTGCAGTTCTTAGGTGCTCTGACGTCACAGTTATTATGTTTTTGTGACCCTTTTTGGTTGATATAATGTACGTTATTATATTTTATGCACGTTCTACCGGGGCTGTTATTCTGTACGACTCATTTATATCATCGGCTATTAACTTGAATCTTGGTTGAACGAAAAATTTTGAAAGTCATTAATTCCCAAATCCATTTCGAGCTTGATACATAGTTAACTGCGCAATAGGGACCTGAATGAGATTGGCGAGCTCAGGTACGTATGTTCCCATCAGTGGCGTAAGTCAAGCACTAAATGATGTCAGCAACGATGTAGGGGTCTGCAAGGGCCGATGCCTGCCAGGGCTGCGGGACTGTTCGAAAGAGATACCGTGGCCCTGGAACACAAAGGGCAAAGAAGGAACATGGACGGGTTTTAGTCAGTACAAGTCTGACACTCCCTTCCGCTCCGTCCAGTGGGGGGTTATTTGATGATTTCCCACCCGAAAAAAAAAAAAAAAACACTAGATAATGTGATGATGAATCAAAAAGAATCCTTAAACATTTACGTCGAAATCTCAAAAATAGATGCAATAAAGCAAGGCTAATACTAACCACATCGACGTATATTCAATAGCTACCTTCTTTACGTAAACCTGCAGCACAGTGAACTAAATCCGACCTTCAGTCGACGAGTACCTGCGAGCACCGTGTCGTGGTCGTGAACTTGATTGCGTTGCCAGAACTGAGCTTATAACATTATTATGACACTAGAAACGGGATATTTACCATGTTTACTGATCGGGAACTCAAAACAATTAGTTAACATGGTAAATATTCTGTTTCTAGTGTTAATGATAATGTTAGTGGCCATGACAGTTGAAAAACTTATACTGAGCATATAGTCTGCAGAATATACCGAGTAGTATGTGTATGACCTGAACGTGCACGGCCTTATAACTCAAAGCAATTGTGTTTTACGTAACTAACTGCAGGTTGCAAACGTTACAGTAGATTAATAATAATGTATCTAGCAAAATATTTAAATGGTCCGTGATTATCAGATTCCTGGAATTCTTAGTAGGGTCACACCGAAACAGGTCTAAGTAATTTGAAAATTCAGTTTCATGTTTTGTAAGCATGAAAGAGTCAAGAAGAATGGGTATTTTGTAATATACATTTAAAATGCCATCTATCTTAAACCACTGTCAAAATAGCTCTGAAGATTTAGGCAGAAGTTCACGTATATAGTTATTGTCAGTTGAGTTGTTTATACTACGCAATAGTTTCATCAACAAAAGACAACGCAGGTGCACTAGTTAACAGTAGTGTGACATTCTGTCAACAGCAGCGCTCACTCGTTCACTCGGTCACTCACAGGGGCCGATCGTTTTTTGTTCGAGTCGAGACGACAGCGGCGGGCGGTACCCCCTTTCGGTGGGGCGAGCAGCGGCCGCTTTTTACACAAATAGCTGAGGTTTTGTAGCCAGTTCTATTGTCGAGGAAGCTCGATTAGAAATAGATTCTATTTTGTTTAGAAAATGTTCTCTCGGACAATCAATTACTGTGGAGTCTAACGTAATTATTTACCCAAGTTAGCTAGCTTAGAACTCTGAATTATTCCGTATACTAAGATTCTTAATTAAATTGCGGTGCTGACAAGATTAGGTATGTAGAAACTGGAAATGTAGTGTCGAACGTTCTTCAACTGAAACCACGGCAAGGTTAGTACAGTAGCTAAGCGTTTGCGCTACGGGGTGAAGCCGGGTTAGGAAGTAGTTTCTGGTTTTTTCTATGGACAAAGTACTCGTCAAGACGAATTATACGTATGGATGTATAATGCATATATTATAATAATATATATATTCCATCTTCTTCGTGTAGATTGAACTTTTAAATCTCATTTGTCCACTTCGCTACGTATTGTCGATGGCAGCGCAGGGTCGCTTTGATTGCAGCGTTTGAAGTAAAAAGGGCAGGATAGGAGGTGAGGTGATAGTGTTTTACATTAGCATCCTCTCATGTAAGATTTGGGTTTAGGGCGGACCAATTCTTAGGATAAAAAAAATGTTTATAAAATAATCGAGTCTGAGAATTGAGAATTTAAAGAATATCCGAAACATGATAAAAATACTTCTATTACCGCCCCTCGTGATCTCACAAAACTAGTTCCTGTCTACACGATAGGGTATGTTTGTGTGTAGTGCACTTATACAAGGGTGTGTAGGTGTGGGTGTGGGGGGCTCGCAATTACACTGATATATTTGTGGCACAGTTTGTCGCGACCCAAGAATGCACCCCGCGACTGACGCTCATACACACGGGTGGATATTTTGGCGGACGAGGAAATTAACGATTTGGAACAATTTCACGAATATGAAATTCTCAACTTGTATTTAACAATGTTAAAATCCTACGGAAAACAGAATTATTACTTGACTAGTAAGTAGTGTGTTAATTTAAGAGCAACTGACAGCTAAGATAAATCTCTTCAAGCAATTGTTTCTAATCTATCTATACATATAAAATTCAAAGTCCTGACTGACTGACTGACTGATTGACTGATATATCAACGCACAGCCTAAACCGCTGGTCGTAGAGACATGATATTTGGAGGGTGTATTCTTTGTGAAAAGTAAGTATCCACTAAGAAACGGTTTTTCGAAATTCCTCCCTAAGAGGGTGAAATGGAGTGTTAAATTTTCTGTGAAACTTTTTATTCTCGGAGTCGATTGACTTGAAAATTTTTGTACATACTTTTAAGTTAAAATTATGAGATACGTGTATCACAGTTTTGCCAAAATCATCCCCCAATTTAAGATTCAATGTCCTGACTGGCTGACTGATATATCAACGCACAGCCCAAACTGCTGGTCCTAGAGACATAAAATTAGGAGGGTATATTCTTTGTGAAGAGTAGGTATTTACTAAGAAAGGGTTTTTCGAAATTTCACCCCTAAGAGGGTGAAATGGGAGGTTAAATTTTCTGTGAAACTTAATATTTTCTGAGTCGATTGACTCGAAAATTGGTGTACACACTCTTCTATTAAAATTAGGAGACATGCGTATCACAGTTTTTCCAAAATCATCCCCCAACAGAGTCAAATAGGCTTCGAAGCTCACGTAGACGGGCGCATAGCGCGCAGTGTTACACGGGGCATGCAGGGCGCGGGAGTATTTACCTATTAGTAAGTAGGTAGGATTTTTCCGAGGTAGTCGTGTCTGTCAATATAAAATGTGAAATCCCGATTTTCGCGTTGGCTACATTGAAATTAAATATTATGTAAAAGTATTATTGTCCATAAATAGATTCCTAATGAATCATTTGATTGTTTTCACCGGTATCCAATCTCAAACCAAGGTATCAATATTTCACATATGAAATCAAATTGAAATAAATAATAATAATAATACTATGAACTAATATTTGCAAGATATACTCGTAAGTTAATGTAAAAAAAAAGCGAGTGTGTCTGTATTTCTCAAATAAAATTAAATACTAACACTAACTATTATTTCTTACCTATTGAACTTTAAAAGTAAAAACTAAACATGTATATCTTACCTATAAATTGTTATAAATGCGAAAGTTTGGATGGATGGATGTTTGTTAGGTACTCAATCACGCCAGAACAGCTGAACAGATCTGGATAAAACTTTACTCAGAGATAGATTATGGTCTGGTATAGTACATGTATAAATTACTTATTATCCCAGAAGTAAGATCCAGTGGGCAAATCCCGAACTCCACGCAGGCGAAGCCGCGGGCATAAGCTAGTGTATTATACTTTCAAAGACTAGTTTCTAAGCCGCAGCTATACGAGATTATTTGTATCGTTACAGAATCGTTGCAAAGTAACAAACTTGCAACAAGTACACGACACTTAAGTCAGCGTCGTTGGCGTCCCTTCCCTGCCGTGTGCCTCCCAACACGTAAGGTGTGCAATGCATCGCGGGAGACAACTCAATTTAACGTGCACCCTCGAGACAAACCCCCTGCACCCCGCGCCCGGACCGCGCTCGCGCCCCCCGACATCCCTCCGCTTGATTAATATAAACAAAGTTTATAATACGAGGGATATACTTTCCCGACTCGTCGAAGTTAAAGCTGCCACACATTCCAACTCCTTGTTTACCGTGTGTCATATTCATTATTTAAATTAGCCGTAATTAGAAAGGCACGTGCTTCGTTATTCATCGAACGGTTAGCAACAATGCCAATTACTGTTCTTACCACTAAATCTCTCGCACAAAATGAAACTCCGGACGGAAAAATAATAATTCACGCTTTGGTTCACGAATGTCATTTGTAGCAGTATTTGTAGAATTTTATTTTGGAAGTTATAATTGAAGTTATAATAATTGAGAGATCATTCGTAAATAGTACCCAGAAATGTTTTTACAAAATGCAGTTAACAGAATTTTCAGGAAAAATAATTAATCTTTTTGCACTCTGTACTGTACTAGTACTTTTGAATAATATGGCCAAATACATACAAGACTATGAGACGGTAAAAGAACGGCACATAAGGGAAGGCACCCGTAGACGGGACTTGAAGAATAAAAAAATCACTAATATTAACCTAAGAATTGTTAAACACAGTCCACGATACCAGTCCGTAAAATTATTCAACAGGCTGCCTTTAGACATAAAAAGTGCTGTCTATAGTAGCAACTTCAAAATTAAACTAAAGGAATTCCTATAATAAGTGTCTGTATGCGGTAGAAGAACTGTAATTGTATTGAATTGTAATTTAGATTTTTTAAATTCTGATTTATTGACGTAACTATACATTTAATATTGTTATTTTTAATTACTTATCTCAATTTATGCAAATTTATCTTTGGTTAATTATTTTATTGTTATTATTTTTAATTTTAAGGTAATCGTACGCTGCAGACGGTGGATCGAAAAAAAAACATAGATATTTTATAACTAATTTAATTTAAAAGAAATTACTACAATTTGGTGAAACCTATTCGATGCTAGAATATGGAATGACAGAAAAAATATTTAAAAATAGTTAATTGCTATGGTGAAATTCGCTGCGTCGGCGGCTCGTGGCTGGACGGATGTCGATGCTACAGTTTTCGTGCGTTTGGCGTAAACATGCAGGAATGTGCGAGGTCGGCGATATCCATTAAGGATCCGTATTTAACAAGGTGGCCATAGTGTATGTCCAAATATATTGATGAAATGTGAAGTTCTCATTTTGAAATTGTTGATGTAGTTTATGACATTCAAATATAATTTATTTTAGCGTATGTACTGTAATTGTGTAATTTTTGTGTTTAAATTCAGATACAAATGAATTGTTAATGAATAAATGACTATGACTATGACTCACCTCACGTAAAAATACAAAAGTAATTCAGAAACATAATCCTGTTATAAAATGCGCGCTCGGAAATAAACTCATGTAGATAAAATTTCACGCTGCTCAGAGAAAACCGTATGAATAAAATTTTATAAACAGATGAAACACGCAATATATGACACATCAAAGTAATAACCGACAGAATATTCAAATACCCGAGAACAACCGTACTGTAAAAAAGATGGAAAATTAAAACGCCTAGTTGTTGTAAATTAATAAAATTAAAATACCCTTTACAAAAAACTTCCAACTTTCTTTGAAGCCGTCCTGATGAAAAAGAATAATTATTTAAAATAAATACGTCTGTCTGTTTGCGCGCTCAACTAGAAAAAAAAACTAAACTCATTATAATGAAGGTTGCAACATTCGAAACGTTTTTTTAAAATCGCTGACGTTTTCGTGAAGATTTCAGGATCCAGGGCATTGTGCAAAAAACCTATAAGTGCTGGAATTTTTATGGCGTCTACAAGTAAATTGGCTGGGAGCGAAGCCGCGGCGGATCGCTAGCTACCAATAAATATAAACTTAGTGAATAGCGACCGAAATAAAAAGATTTTTAATAACACAACTATTTGAAAAATTTGAGTACTTTGAAAATTAATTGGATGAAGGGGAAGAGCCTTTGGGTATGAATTAGAAAAGCGATACTTTTACAAAAAGAAAGTAAATGTTTTGAGGCTTATGAAATGCTCTTTGAGTATTTTCAAATAGATACAGCCTAAAGGTCACACTAGTCACCCACGGCACAACAGTATACATTTATGCATACTTTTCATCGCAGTAGCAGTAAGCAATCACTTTTTATTCATTATTTCGTTCCTTGTTATTCGCACCCTTCACTTCTACATATCTATCAGTACTCCGAGGGCAGGCTCAACCCTTGTATTCATCTTTATCCCGATGTAGACGAACCTACTTACATAATTATATGTATATCCTGACGTTCTATTGCCGGGATGAATTGATATACCGTTAAGATACGAGAGATGAATAAAACAAGCAAGCTGTCAGGATTGCATTACTGCCTTATTTAATACCCTCGGAGGAAAATGAGATGATATGTTATGTGTCTGCTCAACTGAGGGAGGTTTGTCTTTATTTGTGTTGTATGGCTTGTTATGAGTTGGTTATTGCCTTGTACAATAAGTGCTATATGAGTGCTTGATGGAATTGCGTGAAAATTGTAATTGAATAAACCTTAGATCGGTGATATTTAATCTTATTAAACACTACGAGAGGAATAAGAAAGGCTTATTTTAGAACGAAGTCTATCGGCGTGCCTAAGGTGTAAGCAATGAGTGTGAGAAGATGTGAATAAACACACGAACATGTGAACAGTCTCTGGAAAGAGAAAAACGAAAGTGATTTGGAAAATGTTTGACTGATTTAGAGCTTTGATTTAAAATAATTTGAGTCGAGAGAAATGAAAGAGATTACCTTAACCTTTTATATCTTAGTCCTGCATCATACTGTAAACGTTTTCGATTTTAAGACAAGTTACTATACAAAAAAATTTTGGAATCAACATGATAGGTACAGTCAACAAAAGCACAAAAGGAAATCGAAAGCGTAAATTCTTACCAACCAGCTTTATGGGCTGTAATACGTCTCCCCATAAGTAGCAAACGATCTTGCACAAATAAATGCATGGCGGTGTGAACACCATAAAACTTCGCCTACTTACAGTTCCCCTCGTTTGCCGAAATTGAGCCAGCTCCCCCATAGATAACAGTCCATTCCCTCGAGGTGCCATTTACAATGCAGATCGTAATTGGGGCACGGGAAATTGTTCGTTAGTTGCCTATCATTAAGGTCTCTTGTGAGCGCAGCGCAGTGTTGTTGAACACTCGCGCAGCGTTAATTTCGTCATCTGTATAAGAAACTCGTTGCAATATTGATTAGTTGTGACGCCATCGCACTTGATAATTATGATCCTTATATCGAAAAGTTTGTACATTGATACTTTTACTTCGAATCTTGTTTAACGTGATGAGTTTTCCCAATAATTAATCCATTACACTGTCCGATTGTAATACAACAAATTATGATTGAGATAATTATCGAACTTTTTCAAGAAGCAGATATACCTCGACGATCCTCAATAGACTGGGTACCGTTCACATCTGAATTATTCCATGTTTGTGTTCTCCACGCAACCTCGAGTGATCTCCCCCGAGAGGTGCAGGAAGATTCGTAATCTAGGATTTCTTTTTCATTTACTTTATTTTGTTGTAATCTAACGTTACGAGTGCTTCGCAGTTAAATCTCTACGTGAGATACAATTCAACTGCATTTCTGTAGCGAAAATTACATTTTTTCTAAAAGGGAATTCGTTTTGTTCCATCGGGGCCAATCTGGGGAAAAGTGTTTATTTATTTGCAGACTAGATTTTGAGAAATTTTCGTTAGTCTGGGAATAATAGATGAAGTAAACAAATGTTTGTGTAATTGTGTTTAGGTGCCAAATGAGAATTGAAAAAAATAGAATATACATATGTTAGGTAAAGCCAAACGGGTCTCGTAACTCGTAAACTATGATAGGAGCGGTAGCGTCCACGATTTCATGCATTTTTTGTTTTGTTATAGACAGGTATGGGTAAGCTTTTGTGCGTGTTTTATTCTATATCGACATTTAAAAAAAACACAACCGAATGAGTTCGCACTTCAATTATTTTGGTTTGCTAGAAAAACAAGCAAAAATTATTTTTCAAGAGAAGATTGGTTGAAAACAAAACTTAAAATATTCTATGCAAAGTCACGTTTATTCAAGGACCTCCCCTAATATACATACACTATTCTGCTGACTCCCTGGAGTGCTGTAGACGTGATATATCAAATACTAGCTGTTGCCCGCGACTTCGTTCGCGTGGAAATTTTGATGTGTATGTGTGAGAAAAAAACGATAACCTATACCATTCCTCAGGATATAATCTATCTCCTTGCCTTTCATTACGATCCAATCAGCTGTTTAGTCATGAAAACGTAACAAACAAACAGAGTTACTTTCGCATTTATAATATTATAAAAAATCTTTTTTGCAAAAAATAAAACCGACTTCAAAAACACAGAAAAGTGAAAAATAAGTTTAGCTTCTGAACTCGGTGACTTTTGTTTGTTTGATTCAGTTTTTTTGTCACCGACTTCTGAAGCTAAAGTTATTTTTCACTTTTCTGTGTTTTTGAAGTCGGTTTTATTTTTTGCAAAAAATATTTTTTATTTTTCTATTTTTAGTGTAAATGTTCAGCAAATATTTGTATAGGATATTACAATCCTATAGAAATATTTGCTATACATTTATTTTACACTAGCTGTTGCCCGCGACTTCGTTCGCGTGGAAATTTTGGTGTGCATGTGTGAGACTGCCACGTTGGTCTAGTGGTCGCAAGCGCGATTACTAAGCGTGGGGACCGATTCCCGGGTCGGGCAGTGTTAAAAAAAAAAGTTTATTTCAATTACATAAAGTTATCACACACATGATTTGGAAGATCACCTTTTAAGCAAGGAGTTGCTTGTTTTAGGGGGCATACATGAATTACGTGAGGCGATTTTTCGACCCCCCTCCTCCCCTGGTGGGATGTCGTGAGATTTGGCTTGACCCCCTCATCTCCATCCTAATCTCACGTGAGATTTATCATCATGAGATTGGGTGATATTTGGCGCGAGTCTGGATTTGTGCCCGGTTGATGGCAATAGGCTCACCCCCTACTACATGGGACTTCAATATAACTGGCGAAATGTGTGTGTACGATTAGGTACACGTCTACCCAAACCTTCGGGGTTTTAAGGCGTCACGTTATGTTTTGTGTGAGAACTGACTGCCAGATCAAAAGGTGATAATGTACTGATGACTACAAAAGGCGTCCTTTTGGGTGTTGTAATTCTGGGCGGCAGAGGTAAAATAAGCGAAACAAAATTAAATGGCGTTGAGGCGACGATATGGCTTCAAAAATCGGTGTATTTTGGCACTATACAACTTTTTTTCAAAGTGAACCTTGTTTAGTGCTTTTTATTCTAATACCGTTCTGTATACAACATTAAATGACTTTTTGCGAGCCCTTAGACCTCTTTTATTCGGCCCTGTCGCAAGATCCGTTTTTTAGCGAACGTCTACTAACTATAAACTACCTCACTGCCAAATATCAAGTTTGAAGCACAAAAAGTTAAGGACTTTCATCCAAACTTGCGAGAGCCCTTATTCCTCCTTAACCCGGCGCTGTCGCAAAATCCGTTCTAAGCGAATGTCTACTAACTATAAAGTACTTCTCTGCCAAATTTCAAGTATTTAGCACAAAAAATGACGGACTTTCATACAAACTTGCGAGAGCCCTTAGATCTCCTTAATCCGGCCCTGTTGCAAAATCCGTTCTTAGCGAACGTCTACTAACTATTAACTACCTCCCTGCCAAATTTCAAGTTTTTAGCACACAAAATGAAGGACTTTCATACAAACTTGCGAGAGCCCTTAGACCTCCTTAATCCGGCACTGTCGTAAAATGCATTCTTAGCGGACGTCTACTAACTATAAACTACCTGTCTGCCAAATTTCATCTTTATACGTCAAGCGGTTTTCGACCTTTCGCTTTCATATATTTAGATAGATTTCTCATAATTAAACCTCTCTTTCAGTACCAAATTTTTAGTGCAAAGAGTATAGACAAAAGGAAACAAAAACTGAATCAAACAAACAAAGTCACCGACTTCTGAAGCTAAAGTTATTTTTCACTTTTTTGTGTTTTTGAAGGCGGTTTTATTTTTTGCAAAAAAGTTTTTTTTATTTTTCCATTTTTAGTTGTAATATCCTATACAATTAATATTTGCTATGCATTTATTTTATATTGTCAACAAAAATAAACAAATCTGGTTATACTGCACACATCTGTGTACACCCTCGGAGCATACAGGCGTTATGTTAGGATATTGTGTAAACAATAAACATCTAAGCGATTGCAGCAATCACTGCAGATTTGCTGCCTAATTTTGTTGAGTTCCATTGTACATATATCTCCGAAGATCAGCATCAGATCTTCACCAAATTTAAACGGGGCCAGCGCCGCCGAATAATATTCTTCCAAATAAAAAAGAAATCATTGAAATAGGTTCTCTATTGGCAAAGGTATCGCTGAACTTACACACAATGATGATTACCAGGCATAATGCCTGCGAGTATGTGTGCCTATACAATTTAGAAAATTCCCTTGATTTCTCCAGGATCCCAACATCAGATCCTGACCTGATGACCATGGGACCACATGGGAAGTATACTGTATCAATCAATGCCCATAAAATTTGAGGGTTGCCCTTAATTTTCCTGGGACCCCATCATCAGATTCTGACTTGATGACAATGGGTCCACCTCAGGAGTATAGACTTTCAAATAAAAAAAGAATTTTCAAAATCGGTTGACGATTGGCGGAGAAATCGGTGTACATTAAAAATACATACAGTCGAACGTAGAACCTCCTCCTTTTTTGAAGTCGGTTAAAAATTATCAAAGGAGTTTTGGTGAAACATTAGATAACCGTTAACAATACATGTCATGGTAATAGGCTTATCCCCAACAAAATGGAACTGGGCATACCTAATTATCAAAATGTGGGTTCACTGTACACATCTGCGTAGCCCCTCAGAGCATACAGGCGTGATATTATGTTATGGTGTTGTGTAAACAATAAACATCCAAGCGATTGCAGCAATCATGACAGATTTGCTGTCTATTATTGAAGAGTTCCATTGATATCTCCGAAGATCACCATCAGATCTTCACCAAATAAAAAATGGGAATATTGCGGAATAATATTCTTCGAAAAAAAAGAAGGATCATCAAAATCGGTTCACAATAATTGGCGAAACTAAAACCTATTAACGTAAATTATTTTTATCATAGAAATCGCGCATGAGGTTACCAACTAAATTTTAAATATTAATATCTTTTGCGTCTGTTGGTCGAATTTGATGAAATAAACGCTAAATAATACCCAGAACAATGCTTCTTATTTTGTAATATTTAGATTTTGAATACAATGAGGGGTTTTTACGTGATGCGCGCACAAACGAACAGACAAACCGACAAACCGACAAACCGACAAACAGACAAAAATAAAAAAAAATGTTTTTTTACTTTCTACTACTTATTTCTAGCACCTTCCAGTGATTTTTTTGTAAAAATATGTAATGTACAGACACGGAAAGTCTACGATTTTATTATATGTATAGATAGCTGTTGCCCGCGACTTCGTTCGCGTGGAAATTTTGGTGTGCATGTGTGAGACTGCCACGTTGGTCTAGTGGTCGCAAGCGCGATTACTAAGCGTGGGGACCGATTCCCGGGTCGGGCAGTGTTAAAAAAAAAAGTTTATTTCAATTACATAAAGTTATCACACACATGATTTGGAAGATCACCTTTTAAGCAAGGAGTTGCTTGTTTTAGGGGGCATACATGAATTACGTGAGGCGATTTTTCGACCCCCCTCCTCCCCTGGTGGGATGTCGTGAGATTTGGCTTGACCCCCTCATCTCCATCCTAATCTCACGTGAGATTTATCATCATGAGATTGGGTGATATTTGGCGCGAGTCTGGATTTGTGCCCGGTTGATGGCAATAGGCTCACCCCCTACTACATGGGACTTCAATATAACTGGCGAAATGTGTGTGTACGATTAGGTACACGTCTACCCAAACCTTCGGGGTTTTAAGGCGTCACGTTATGTTTTGTGTGAGAACTGACTGCCAGATCAAAAGGTGATAATGTACTGATGACTACAAAAGGCGTCCTTTTGGGTGTTGTAATTCTGGGCGGCAGAGGTAAAATAAGCGAAACAAAATTAAATGGCGTTGAGGCGACGATATGGCTTCAAAAATCGGTGTATTTTGGCACTATACAACTTTTTTTCAAAGTGAACCTTGTTTAGTGCTTTTTATTCTAATACCGTTCTGTATACAACATTAAATGACTTTTTGCGAGCCCTTAGACCTCTTTTATTCGGCCCTGTCGCAAGATCCGTTTTTTAGCGAACGTCTACTAACTATAAACTACCTCACTGCCAAATATCAAGTTTGAAGCACAAAAAGTTAAGGACTTTCATCCAAACTTGCGAGAGCCCTTATTCCTCCTTAACCCGGCGCTGTCGCAAAATCCGTTCTAAGCGAATGTCTACTAACTATAAAGTACTTCTCTGCCAAATTTCAAGTATTTAGCACAAAAAATGACGGACTTTCATACAAACTTGCGAGAGCCCTTAGATCTCCTTAATCCGGCCCTGTTGCAAAATCCGTTCTTAGCGAACGTCTACTAACTATTAACTACCTCCCTGCCAAATTTCAAGTTTTTAGCACACAAAATGAAGGACTTTCATACAAACTTGCGAGAGCCCTTAGACCTCCTTAATCCGGCACTGTCGTAAAATGCATTCTTAGCGGACGTCTACTAACTATAAACTACCTGTCTGCCAAATTTCATCTTTATACGTCAAGCGGTTTTCGACCTTTCGCTTTCATATATTTAGATAGATTTCTCATAATTAAACCTCTCTTTCAGTACCAAATTTTTAGTGCAAAGAGTATAGACAAAAGGAAACAAAAACTGAATCAAACAAACAAAGTCACCGACTTCTGAAGCTAAAGTTATTTTTCACTTTTTTGTGTTTTTGAAGGCGGTTTTATTTTTTGCAAAAAAGTTTTTTTTATTTTTCCATTTTTAGTTGTAATATCCTATACAATTAATATTTGCTATGCATTTATTTTATATTGTCAACAAAAATAAACAAATCTGGTTATACTGCACACATCTGTGTACACCCTCGGAGCATACAGGCGTTATGTTAGGATATTGTGTAAACAATAAACATCTAAGCGATTGCAGCAATCACTGCAGATTTGCTGCCTAATTTTGTTGAGTTCCATTGTACATATATCTCCGAAGATCAGCATCAGATCTTCACCAAATTTAAACGGGGCCAGCGCCGCCGAATAATATTCTTCCAAATAAAAAAGAAATCATTGAAATAGGTTCTCTATTGGCAAAGGTATCGCTGAACTTACACACAATGATGATTACCAGGCATAATGCCTGCGAGTATGTGTGCCTATACAATTTAGAAAATTCCCTTGATTTCTCCAGGATCCCAACATCAGATCCTGACCTGATGACCATGGGACCACATGGGAAGTATACTGTATCAATCAATGCCCATAAAATTTGAGGGTTGCCCTTAATTTTCCTGGGACCCCATCATCAGATTCTGACTTGATGACAATGGGTCCACCTCAGGAGTATAGACTTTCAAATAAAAAAAGAATTTTCAAAATCGGTTGACGATTGGCGGAGAAATCGGTGTACATTAAAAATACATACAGTCGAACGTAGAACCTCCTCCTTTTTTGAAGTCGGTTAAAAATTATCAAAGGAGTTTTGGTGAAACATTAGATAACCGTTAACAATACATGTCATGGTAATAGGCTTATCCCCAACAAAATGGAACTGGGCATACCTAATTATCAAAATGTGGGTTCACTGTACACATCTGCGTAGCCCCTCAGAGCATACAGGCGTGATATTATGTTATGGTGTTGTGTAAACAATAAACATCCAAGCGATTGCAGCAATCATGACAGATTTGCTGTCTATTATTGAAGAGTTCCATTGATATCTCCGAAGATCACCATCAGATCTTCACCAAATAAAAAATGGGAATATTGCGGAATAATATTCTTCGAAAAAAAAGAAGGATCATCAAAATCGGTTCACAATAATTGGCGAAACTAAAACCTATTAACGTAAATTATTTTTATCATAGAAATCGCGCATGAGGTTACCAACTAAATTTTAAATATTAATATCTTTTGCGTCTGTTGGTCGAATTTGATGAAATAAACGCTAAATAATACCCAGAACAATGCTTCTTATTTTGTAATATTTAGATTTTGAATACAATGAGGGGTTTTTACGTGATGCGCGCACAAACGAACAGACAAACCGACAAACCGACAAACCGACAAACAGACAAAAATAAAAAAAAATGTTTTTTTACTTTCTACTACTTATTTCTAGCACCTTCCAGTGATTTTTTTGTAAAAATATGTAATGTACAGACACGGAAAGTCTACGATTTTATTATATGTATAGATATAGATTGTTAACAATACATTTTATGGCAATAGGCTTATCCCCAATAAAATGAAAGTTAATATACCTAACTGTCGCAATCTGGGTGTACTGTACGCATCTGCGTACCCCATCAGAGCATACAGCCGTTACGTTATGTTATGTTATTGTGTAAACAATACACATCCAAGCGATTGCAGCAATCACGACAGATTTGCTGTCTACTATTGAAGAGTTCCATTGTATAACTCCGAAGATCAGATTCACCAAATTTAAACGGGACCACCGCGGAATAATATTCATCCTAATTAAAAAGAAATCATCGAAATCGGTTCACAATTGTCGAAGATATCGATAATATAAAATTTAGAGAGTCCCCTCGATTTCTCCAGGATCCCATCATTACATTCTGACATGATGACCATGGGAACACATGGACAGTATACTGATTCAAACAGTGCCCATAAAATTTGAGGGTTGCCCTTAATTTTTCTGGGATTCCATCATCTGATCCTGACTTATACCTTCCATCATCAGCTCAGCAACATGAGATGATGATTACCCGGCACAAATATCTGAATTGTGTTGGAGAGTATATGAAAAACGTTGTACGTGCCTATAAAATTTGAGGGTTGCCCTCGATTTCCCTGGGATTTCATCATCAGATTCTGATTTGGTGACAATGGGATTACCTCAGGAGTATAGGCTTTTTTTTTTTTTTTTAACGTGGTAAAATCATCGAATAAGTCCTCCCACCCAAGGCAGAGCGGGAGGGACTGTCAGACTTGTACTTACTAAAATCCACGGTGTCCTTCAATAGCCCTTTATGTTCCAGGGTCACGGTAATTCTATGAGTCCCGCGACCCCGGCAGGCTTTGGCCCTCTAGAGGGGGGCCCCGTCATTATGCTGACACTCTTTGAGGCGCGCGTGGAACACAACGCGCCGTCGACCCGGGCATGGTCCATGGTCGGACAGCGAGTCGCCCATTACTCGCCGCCCGCATGCCCGCGCCTACGGTGGCCGGAGATCGTCTGCCGACGTCCGGCGCCGTGGGCGTCTACCACTGTGGCTGGTGTGGAGGGAGGACGCTGTCCTCTCCCTCACGCGGCCCGCCTCCTCCTTCGCGAACATGACTGCTTCGCAGAAGGAGGCGACCGCTTCCCACTCCGTCTCGCCCCGCAGCATGGCCTCGACCAAAACCGGGCGCGAGAGGTCTCCGCCTATCGCCGCCGTGAGGACACGGCGGTGCTCTGCCCAAGCGGGGCAGTCCTGCACCGTATGCTCCACCGTGTCCTCCGGGCGGTCCTCGCAGTGGTGACACCCAGGCGTTTCCTCCTTCCCCATATGACACAGGTACCTCCCGAAACTTCCGTGTCCGGTGAGGACCAGCGTCACGCGGTAGGTCAGGACGCCGTGATGTCTATCCAGCCACTCCTCAAAAAGGGGTCTTACCGCCGCGATTGCGGCGTGCCCGAGGAGTATAGGCTTTCGAATAAAAATAATTATGAAAATCGGTCTACAATTGGCGGAGAAATCGATGAACATAGGTACATAGAAATACATACAGTCGAACATAGAAACTCGTCCTTTTTTTAAGTCGGTTAAAAATTGTCAAAGGAGTTTTGGTGAAAAATTTGTGAACCGTTTACAATACATGTCATGGTAATAGGCTTATCTCCAATAATGAAACTTAACATACCTAATTGTTGAAATGGGGGTTTACTGTACACATCTGCGTACCCCCTCAGAGCATACAGGTGTGACGTTATGTTATGGTGTTGTGTAAACAATAAACATCCAAGCGATTGCAGCAAACATGACGGACATCCGTCATGTTTGCTGTCTATTATTGAAGATTGCCATTGATATCTCCGAAGATCACCATCAGATCTTGACCAAATAAAAAATGGGACCACCGCGGAATAATATTCTTCCAAACAAAAAAAGAATCATCAAAATCGGTTCACAATTGGCGAAGAAATCGCTGAACATCCACACAAATAAAAAAAAAAATTAAAAGAATCCTCCTCCTTTTGGAAGTCGGTCAAAAATCATCTTTATTTATCAAAATTGAACGCTTAAACAAAGTTTCGTGACCGTGCTACTAACCGTTGAAGAGTTCTCTCTTGAGGAGACGATTCTGGATGCAGGATTAAGGAATGTCTGTCATAAAAATGTGTTGTCTCCAAAACCAAAGGTGTGTGCAAAATTTCAGCTCAATCGGTTGTACAAAATTGAGTTGCAATCCACCCGTACAAACATAGTACCTTCACCCCCCTTTTTAACCCTTCGGGAGTAGAATTATCAAAAACGCCGAGACACGTATAAATTAATTTTCAATTGTCAGCCTAAACACAAAATTTGAAGATCCTAACTTCAAAACTGACAGACTTTCATACAAACTTCCATCCCCTATTTTACCCCTTTAGGGGTGGAATTCCCAAAAATCCTTTCTTAGTAGAAACCTTCTCTTCACAAAGAACACACCCTCCAAGTTTCATGTCTCTAGAACCAGCGGTGTGGGCTGTGCGTTGATATATCACCCAGTAAGTCAGTCAGTCAGTCAGTCAGTTTATCATTTTATATATATAGATAGACAGAAATAATGTGCTAACGATACAAAGCATTATTTTATGGAAATTATTCTAAAACGCAACAGTTAAAAGACAACACTGAACCAAATATGATTTTGTAAATCTTGAGACTAGTATTAAGCTATCAATGAAATCATTTAATTCTGCTCTACTAAATTCAAAGCATTCTTGCAATAATTTAGGCACCAACAAAAACAAAATTTGAGATAATTTAATCGTTCAATCTTTGAACTCTAACAAAGAATTTTAATACTGAAGTCATTACATTTTTCACGCAATTATACAATCTCCTCCTTTGAAACTTTCAAAGCGTTGGTGGCTCAAAGCATTTTTTTTACTGCATTAATAACGAACGTTAGTAAACTACGTAGTTATAGGGTTTGATTCATAGAATATTTTATTGAATAATATCAATTTTATATTTTATTCTTTTGTGTTTCAGTTAGTGTAATGTCATTCCAACTTTACCTGCGGGGTATATATGTATAACTAGCTGTTGCCCGCGACTTCGTTCGCGTGGAAATTTTGTCGTGTATGCGTGTTCGATTCCCGGGTTGGGTAAAGTGTTGTTTGGTTATTCCATCAAGAATTATCAGTAGCAGCTACGGAGTCTGGATTTGTGCCCGATTGATGGCAATAGGCTCGCCCCCTATTACATGGGACTTCAACATAACTGGTGTAATGTGGGTGTACGATTAGGTACACATCTGTGCCTAACCCTTCGGGGATTACAGGCGGGATGTGTGTGAGAACTGAAGGCCTGATCAAAATGTGATAATGTGGGTGATGACTACAAAAGGCGTGTTTTTGGGCGTTGTAATTCTGGGCCGCAGAGGTCTGAACGGCGTTGAGGCGACGAACTGGAACATTATGGTGCCATACGACTTTTTTTTCAAAGTGAACAATCAAACGCCTTGTTGGGCGCTATTTCTTTATTTATTCTAATACCGTTTTGTATACAACATTAAAAGAATTGTTTAATGACCGTGTGTGTGAGAAGCATGAAGCACCCAAAAGAATGCCTGCCACTTTTAAGGTTTTTCCTTGGAATTTGTTGACCGTCATTGTAAAAGCCAATTTTAAGGGAAATTGCAACTTCTTAAATTGAAATGGCTAGTTATTTGGAATAAAGGGTATGCGGGGAATTAAACAGCTCTCTCCTTTAGCCACTCCTGTAATAATGGTGACTGTTATAATATTACTGCCCAGCTCTGTGATACGAAGCCTGGTTCCATTGCATAGTCTGGGAGTTAACCCCAGGGAGTTGAGAAATTCAACGGGGTAGGCAGTACTACAGCCATCACAGGGTCTATGAATGTCGACGCCGACGATCATATCATTTTTTTTTATTTGATTGACACACTCGTTCTTTGGCGACAGCACTACCCCTCACACAACCACCCTTCATTTTTTATATTAACAAATTTGGAAAAACGTGCATGATGTGATGATGTGGATGTGCGTGCATCCTCTGTAGCCACTGGATGGGAAAATTCTTTGGAAAATAGAATTTTCACATCTGCGCCCGATTCTAGACGACCCACTCCCATTTGCAGCAGCATATTCGCAAAGACACCTGCTTCGTGGTCGTTGTACAGCTGGACGCACATGTTGCAAGTAAGATGGATCTTTGCGAACCCAGACAACAGTGGCGACGCCTTGAGACATTTATTAAGGCGTTTATTTCATCCGCCGGTGTGCCCCTCTCAATAACTTGCAGTATCTGTCTAAAGTCGCCTGCGAGCAAAACGACAACGCCACCCATAAGCGCCTGGTTGCCGCGAATGTCCTGCAAGCTGCGGTTCAACGCCTCTTATGCACTTTAAACTTGCACTGCTGCAAAAGGACTCCCCGGCCGCTGTAATGTTGCATGTTGAGGTATCTTCACTTGCAAGATTCAGCGGCAATATGAAAACGGAATGTGCAGTCCGGCCACCGATAAAACTTGCAGCAATGTCCGAGGGAGCCACAGCCACAGCTATGTGACCGCACGGTTGGCGCAGTGGCTGAGCGAATGGCTGCTGCGCTGCGTGTATCGGGTTCGATTCCCTCACGGATCACATTTTTGAATGGCCAACAGGGGCTACAGGTAGTGGTTCCGGGTCTGGCTGTTTGTGAGTTTAACTGTCTGTAAACAGACCCACGATACAGGAGAAATTCCAAGTGTGGGCCTGGACTGGGGCAAAGTTAAAAAAAAACTTTAAAGCTGTATATAGCGGTCCTTGAGGAGTTGGGCCAGCAGAAGATTCAGCACAAATGCAATGTGACGGCACAGTTGGCGCAGCGGCTGAGCGATTGACTGCAGTGCTGCGTGTCGCGGGTTCGATTCCCGCACGGAACAAATTTACAACGTCCTTGGTTTTATCTAATTTTATTTTTTGTTTTTATTTTAAAGTTTTAGAGATTTTTTTTCGGCCACTGAAAATTGGTCAATTAATATTTGTTAATTTATGATTATCTAACTGTCTTTGAATGCTTAAAAAAAACCAAAAGCATATTAATCTGCTTTATAATGATTTGAAAATCATAAAGCATTAGAAAAAAACATTCGAAATTGCGAAACCTGGTTTACAGGGAGGTCTGTGAACCGTCAGCCTACCTCGCTTCGCTTCGATGACAAATGGGCTAAAATAGCCGTTCTTTTCTAATGCATTGTTTGACAGTTGCCAGTTGGCAACCAGTTGCGGAATATGGACATAATTATTAGCACGATAATCTATCTCTGTGCCAAATATCATCTACATCCGTTCAGCCGTTCTGGCGTGATTGAGTAACAAACATCCATCCATCCAAACTTTCGCATTTATAATAGAAGTAAGATACAAAACACAGATAATTATATATTTTTTTTTTTTTTTTTTTTTTATAAATATTTTTTATACCTAAATATTTTTCAAGTAACGAATTACGTGTTTTTTAACAATCAAGCCGCATCAGAAATCATACATTACAATCATCCACCCTCCAACAAAGACAACAAAGACGAATTTATTTTCGGGACCTAACAATAATAGACCTAACCGTAAATAATAGTTGTGCAAAACTAAGAACAACGACACAACAAAATACTTTCAAATTAATTTCAATAACTGCTATTATTTTTATTGGGAGCGATAGGTGAAATTGAAAACATCGAGTCTGACAGCACCTGTGGACAGCACACAACGACGTTGTCAGTTCAGAACACCATCGAACGGCCAGATTCAAACATGAGGAAAGAGATTTCACCAATGATTTAACTTTATTTATAAGAATTTATTATATTATACATAAAAAAGAGAAAATAAATAATAATAATCTCTAACAAAAAAAATACAAACAATTACAAAAAGTATAATAATTTTACTGGGGATCGAACTTGCGACGTGATGCACGTAAAGCGGTCATGAAACCGTCTCTCTATTTGTTTCGCTGACGTATACTTTGAAATAGACGTTGTTACGCATATCATGACTGAAACGATAAACAATTGAATAATACTGACATAATGCAGTATTGCTCATCCCCTTCAGAAAATAGCGTGATAATATATAGCCTAACATTTGAAGAAGCCTATTACAGACATTTGTGCAAAATTTGAACAGGATCTATGCAGTAGTTTTTGCGCCAGGTCGGAACATCGGGCCGGATTTTAACGATTTTATTATATGTAGAGATAAGACTAAAAATATTGAGCATGTATAACGTTACCTATAAATAACACATAATAATATGTATGTTGCACTCACTACTCGCACATTTTCTTGAAGAAATAATTAGATTTTTTTAAAGCGTTCCATCTAATTCTGTTTATTTATTTAGTGTGCTATTAAATTTCAAGTTACTTCTCTCAGTCTAGTGATCCGTACACTAAATAAATACATGTGAAACAACACGTTCTTTTAATGGCGAGAGCAAATAAGAGTGAGTAAAGTTTCGATTTTAATTCATAAATGAAGTATCTTTTAGAAACTTCTTTACAACAAAGTTATTTACAACTTTGATTTAACATACTCACCTACTGCTTTGTATCGAGATAACTTTGTTACTTTTTAACGGCAGGCTACAGTTACAACCAGAACATCGGCATAGCCATCATTTTTCCAAAACACTTATTTTCTTTAATTACTAAATCATCAACATTACCCTTAACGAAGCCGAAAGGCACTTATTCTCACCGTCATTGCGATCATTTTTTCTTCTGGACCATACCTGAGAACCTTCTAGTTACGGAGATATTGGTGGTCAAAGTTCCAACTTTTTCACAAGTTTTTTTATACACTAGTTTCTAAGGTAACTTTAATTGAAATACCTCTATGACCCCCGTACTATTCAATGCATCCATCAGCACAATGTTTTGAGTGTGTTACATTGAATTTTAACGTGATTTTTCACCCAAAAAATAAAAAGTCAGATCCCAGCAATAATTTTTGCGTAGGGTTACTTAGTTTGATATACAATTGAACCAAGTATTTGGTTAACAGTTTATATGTGTGGGTGAAGTCATAGTTATGCACACAAACACAAAATAAAACGAGCGAGCTCGATTTTTATTAGTGTGCGTGTGGCACATCAATTACCATATACCAATATATAGTCATCATTCACATAAGATGCTGAAGGAGATATTATATTTTGCATAATGTTGCTATAGCAATCCTGGCACAATGGCTATAGTCTTTGATCACTGAACGAGAAGTCGTAAGTTCACGTAGTAAACATTGAAAGGGATGTTTACATTCATTATTTATTCCTAGTAAACATCCCTTTCAATGTTTACTAGGAATAAATAATTAATGTAACTTAAGTGCAATACCTACCATAGTTATAATAATATATTATCATAACTAAATTATTATAGTTTCTTTTTTTTAAATTTGTAATCGTATGATGATTATGACAAAATTAGCTTGGTCTAAAATTAGCTTGACCTATCCTTTAGACAGATTAAAGAAAAGCCTTTGAATAACATAAATAAAAATAGACTATAATGTTTGCTAATTTCAGTGTATATCTTATATTTATGTATTGTATTATTATAAGTAATATTAATTAGGTATATATAAGTAAATTGAATAAACATAGTGCATATTTTATAGTATAAAAATATAGTGTTTATTTATTACAATATTAGCTATTATTATAAGTATTATAAATACTGTTTTTATCCACAGGGGAGAACCGCCGACACTACGACATCGTGGCAAGGCACAAGGCTGATCTCTTCTTGCCCACCCGCATAAAAGTGTGCTTACAAACTGTGAAATCTCATGAGCAGAAGGTTACAAGGAGTAATAGAAAACGAAGGATTGCGGACTCATTATTAGTCGAATTTATTTTCATTAGTAGACGAATATGAATCTTATTTTATGCAAATCATGTTCATATTTGTTAAGCAAATTTGCACAAATACAAAACTTTGTAATAAGTAGGTAGGCATAAAACTTTTTTTTAAAACCACAACTCGTAAATTATTGAAAGTATGGTGAAGTGATGTTATTGTTATGCGATTAGAAGTTGTGATAATTTCTTACTATCTAACATGTTGATTCACTTCACCTCTAATTTTACTTTGATTCAATTTATATACCTACCTACTTTGACAAATTATTTACGTCAATCCTTACCAATAAAAAACTTTGTCTTTGTCAAAAAAACAGATAAACAACAGTGTTTTACTCATTCGAACGTCTTATCTGTATAGCTATAGCCTATGAATGTTTAAAACCAGTTCGTATTAAATCATTGTATCGGCCATACAAGTTTTTTTTTCTAACATACAGCCCCCACCAAATTGAACCTTAAAACAACCAATATAAGGAAGGAACATATTGGAAGAAACGAGACGGATAATTTGCCAAAGACCCAAGCGATAAGCTAAGCAAACAATACCAATGTTTATCTAATAAAAAAATCAAATTATTTCATTGGTTATATGTAATTACTTTTCACTTTTTGCTTGAGTAATTTTATTGGCCACAAAATAAATTTATTAAAAAACAAAAAGTAAAAAGTAGCAAAATTAATTCCTCAGTTGGGTTCGAACTCACGTCGTCGAGGTTAGATCATTAGCTAACGCAAGCGTTTATACCAATCGGCTATGGTTACCATGTTAAGTTAGTATAAAATGTTGGGCTTTATTGTAAACCCGTTTATATTATTTTTACCAGTGTACCCGACAAGGGTAAAGATAAAAAAAATAAACCCCGTGTAGGGTACAATATGTTTACTCACACAATAATAATGAGCGGCTGTATGAATATTACCGGCTCGTACAAAGACAGGTACCGATGTGTGCGATGTAAACTAATTAACTTGGCTTGCTGTACATAATGCTTGGTTGACGGCTCAAAATCAAAATCAAAATATTTTATTTCACATAGGCCTAGATGGGCACTTATAAAACGTCGACAAACGACGCTTCGTGAAGGGTCCGTTTACACCTTGTATACAATCTTCATTGCACCTTTAAACGTAAAATATCGTCCCAAAATAACTCATTGTAGCGGAGAAGGATGTTTCGCTGTGGCTGGTCGTCTCTATGCTGTAGCATATTAACTTTATGTGTGTGAGGGAATAAATTTTGCTTTATTCGTTTTTGTCCTAAATCAGCGCAGTATAAAACGAGTGTATAATAGAAGCAGTTGTTTGTTTGCGCGCATAAATCAGCAACTTTGTGCGCTGTCAACGTGCCGCCCCCTTCCCTCCCCCCCCCCCTGGTCGTGCACGACCGTGCGGCTCGATGCACTATTTGTCTCACTTTATTTATGACTTCTTTTAAACATATCATCAAAAGGGTTTATGCTAACCTCTGGGGTTTAAACAAAAACGTATTCTGAAAAATAAAATAAAATCCTTATTCCCGTCATATTTTTTTCTTTATTTATTTAACACTTCAAGCACAAAGTACAGAGGCGTTAATGCCATAGGCATTTTCTACCAGTCAACCTTTGGGCGATGCAGAGACAAACAATGGTAGGTGTATAAATCTGCAAAAAAATTATTACTAAGATAAACTACAAGGATGTATATACTATAACTATATATCAAAATACTATAAAATATATATCAATATATATATATATTATGTAAATAGAAATACGGATATGAAATAATTAAAAGAAGAAAGAAGAAAACATTAACGTTGTGACGAAACAGCCAGCTTTTTCTGAATGTACTCGCGAACTTTAATTTTAAACGATAAACGATTGGTTGCCATCCTGATTTCCTGGGGAAGCGCATTCCACAGAGAAATAGACTGAACGAAGAATGATCGGTGAATGAAGTCAGTGCGGTGAGAGGGACATTTAAGAATTCGGTTTTGCGATGAGCGCAGACTCCTATTATGATTGGCACAGGTGTATTGAAAGTGGGGAGCAAGGTAACTAGAGGAAGAGGGAGAAACAAGGAAAGAAAACAAGGTGGGTAGCGCTCTTTGCTCCCTACGCTGACGTATGGGCAACCACTTAAGAAGAGACCGGTGCTCTGAGACATGATCATATTTACGTAGATTGAACACGAATCGAATGCAGTAATTTCGAAGACGGTCAAGTTTGACGAGGAGATCCGCATTCAGGTCAAAGTAGCACAAATCACCATAATCGATAATAGGAAAAATTAAGGACTGTACAAGCATTGCTTTTGTATTAGAGGGTATAAAGTTTTTCAAACGGTATACAGCCCGCAACGTACCAGTAACATTTTGGCTGACACAAGCGACTTGAGTATGCCATTTCATAGTTCTATCAATATGCAAGCCTAGATCCTTTACATCAGCGCCAAAAGGAACGACAGTACCGTCAAAAACAACTGGTGGCAAGGTTGTATCATCCAACTTACTGAGACTGCGAGAACTCCCAATGATGATCGCCTGACATTTATTAGGGTTAACTGCCACCTGCCCCTATTTAAACTGGCGATCAGATTTGCTATTTCGTCAACCCTCTCGTGACAGTACAACAGCAAGTCATCGGCGTACAGATTATATGCACACTGAAGCTCAGAAGTTAGGAGATTAATAAAGATACAAAATAGAAGAGGAGAAAGAATACCGCCTTGAGGAACGCCAGTTTCCAAATCACACCAACAGGATGAGGAATCCTCGACATGAACTGACTGCTGACGTTCCTGAAGGTAAGAGAAGAACCATTCCAGTGCTCCGGGAGAGACCGTAACGTGGGATAAAATGACTAACAGGATGTCGTGACTAACGGTATTGAAGGCATTCGAGAAATCGACCAGCACAACTACAGTTACCTTAGTGTCTTCCAGTCCTGCCCTTATATCGCCAGTCACTTCAAGAAGGGCGGAAACAGTGCTGTGGCCGGGCCTCAACCCAAATTGAAGAAGGCTGATAAGTGAGTTCCGATGGACAAAATGAGAGAATTTTTTGTGCACACAGGCCTCAAGCACTTTGGATAGAAAGGGAAGGATCGAAATAGGATGGAAATGGGTAGGAAGAGAGAGATTAGGGACCTTGGGTTGTTGAGAAACATCGGCTTTGCGCAACAGGGAAGGAAATACTCCGGAAAACAGGGAAAAAATCACAATATGGGTAACCACAGGTAGGAGATCATCCAAAAGAGTAGTGATCATACCACGGGTAATATTATCTCAACCCACTGCTTTGGATTTGATTGAGAGAATGATCTTTTTGATCTCTCCCGGCTCAACCGGAACAAAGCAAAAGTGGTTAATATGTGGACGCGTTACACCAGAAATTAAGGATAAAGTTTGTTGCTTAGCAAAGCGATCCATGGTGGTAGCAGAAAAAAAAGGACGATTAAGCTCATCCCGGTCGAAACAGTTTGAAGGTCTGAAGGTCGCAGTTTGCCTATACCCAGAATTCAAAGAAACTTCCAAGTATCGGCATAAGAGGAAGAAATTATACTATCCACAATGTGGCGTCGTTTACCGTTGCGTATCATCTGATTGCACCTATTCCTTGCAACTTTGTATAGTGACCAGATCTCGTCATTGCGATCCTTCTTAAATTTACGAAATGCTCAGTCCCTACGTAGCATAGCCATCCGTATCCCTCTTGTCCTCCATGGAGAAGGAGGACGTTTCAGTTTAATTTTTTTGATAGGAGCATGGGTATTGTAGAGGTTGACCACAACATCATTAAATATCGCAACCTTATCGTCAACCAATGGGGCTTCCAACATAGGCTCCCAATCAATCAAGGATGCATCCTCCTTGAGCTCCTCAACATTCATCCGCGCAAGACAACGCCTGTACAGAACCTTGGGTTTGGGTTTGGGACGTTTCAGGATATATGAAAGGAAAATCATGTCATGATGAGAAAAGCCAGGAGCGTTATATTGACCATGGGAGGGTACGAAGGAAGGATTTGAGGTGAGGATCAGATCGAGCCAGGTGTCATCACCAGCAGTGTTATGGTGGGTAGGTGGTGGTGGTGTGGTGGGTGGTTTTTTTTTAAAGGAAGTATTCCCCAGAGTATCGTAAGAACCCTCATGAGTAAGACTGAGAGCATCGGTCACTTGAGTTTTGATTTAACGATAATGTCCTTCAAACAATTAGTAGGTGCTTGACTTTAATCAGGAGAAACCCCAGGTAGAACATTTACGTTTTTATTTCCCAATTAATTGTCAAAGAAACATTGTAAAACGTAACAGCGTGCGTCCCAATCTCCGGACGAGCGCTCGCCGCTCATAAACCGTCCACAGTCCACACCAGCACGCGAAAGCACGAAATTGATGAGAACAAAGCAAAACCTCAGAAGGTTGAAAGTATACAAAGAGCGAGAATAGGCACACGCTCAGCGCTCACATGGACCTGTCGTAAGACGATCTCAAACAAACGCTGGTCGCGAGAGCGCTTGCACTCGCTGTACGTAGACGTGTGTTTATGTGTGAGCGTGTTTTCGCTTATATTGTATAAAGTGAGTTCTCTGTGTTTATCTATTCTGTGGTAAAAGCCTGTGCTACGTTAAAATTGAATTTAATCCTCGCCTGAATTCCGAGCCAGTGCTAGTGCTGTGACCACAAGCCGAACATGCAACCGACGCCTTCAGAACGAAACCCGACCAATTACGTGATCAAAAAGTGTCCCACGTATTATTAGATGGCAATTTGTTGCACAATTACAAACGGATTTGATGCAGCTTTTGCAGCGAAATTGTAAATGTGTACTTAGTCTGACACAACCAACGTTACTGTCAATTGGTGCAAAATAAGAATAGGTCACATGGTGTGCCGTTGTGTTATTCTTGTGTATGGGTGAATATCAAATCAGCAAATTTTACGTGTCCACGTTGAGAATCGAGGTGTAAAATGATAGGATGTTTCTGATTTTTTTTTGTAGTGAACTACGTAACTTGGTTCAATTAGGGCCACATTTATTTTTTTATAAGTGTATATAAATCATCAGGGAAAAAAAAAATCGCCTTCAAATTCAAGTTTGGTGGCTTGTCCCAGTTCCATTTTTTGATGTAATTGCGTTCACCAAAGTAACAATTTGAGGTACAATAAAAAATAAACAATTTTGTTAGTATATGCATTAGTCAAATTATCTAAAAACAATTAAACCATATTATAAAATCTTATTTAAAAGCACAGGACACTCGATCAAAGTTTGTCCAAGCAAAAATCAAATTTTTTCTGGCACTTTTTCAACTTAGTATAACATGAAGTTTCGTGCGTGTGCGATCAATCGCGTTATTTATTTCGCATCTATCAGTCGTGCCATTAGTGCGATTAGTGTCAGGTGTGTAATTAGTGCGGTGATTACCCTCCAAAAACGTAAGTACTCGCCTTGGGCGGAACGGGGGACAAGAATTGTTCAATTTTTGGTGGATCGATTTACTGTTGATTTTAAAGTGTTATAATAGTAAGCTACATGCTATAGCTAACGATTTGGGTGACCCATAAATCAATGACATTAATTTAATTTTAACTTAGAACCCTTATTTTTTAAGATTTTTTTTATGCCTGGTTCCAATTTTGGTGGCTCAATTTTGGTGGTTTTGGTGGCGTTTTCACGCCACCAAAATTGAAAATGACCCACCAGGTTTTAATTATGTACTGTATATGTATTGTTATTACCTATATAGCTAGTTTTTACGTTGGAAGACAGTTGGATTAGCAAACAAATACATGTTATGTACTTGGCAGTTAGTAAGACCTATTATTATAAGGGTTGCATACTAATGACCAAGTTTCTTATTCATATATATTTATTTTGTTGCTTTTTAGAATGCAGACCAGCGAAGGGAGGCTGCTTAAAAGCACTTCACCGTTGTCATTGAGGACTTCAACGCGAAACTAGGCAATTTGGGGTTGGACGTTAGAACCACCGGGGTCATCAAATGGCTAGTTTTATGGAGAAGGACGGCCTCTATAGGATGAACTCCTTCTTCAGAAAGCGTGAGCACAGGAAGTGGACCTGCCAGAGCCCCGATGGTGCAACTTCAAATGAGATTGACTTCATCATGTCAACCAAGAAGCGTTTTATGTTCAATGTTGTCTCTACGATCAATTCGTTGAAAACCGGAAGCGATCAAGGCATAGTAAGAGGCACATTGAACATCAATATCAAGCTTCAAAAGTCTCGACTGATGAAGTCTACGCTCTGTCCAGCACAGATCCAAATATAAAACCCCGAGAGCTGCTGCAATCTGAAAAGCTTGAACTCCAGACTCGTTTCGAGTGCCTAAGAAGCTCATTGGACGAATACAATGATAAGTTCGTGGAAACTGTCCATACGGGTCTAAGTTCTTCAAGACACGTCGTGCACATAAGAACAAAAAACTCTCTGATCATACTCTCAAGCTCATGCAGGAGCGGCGTGAGATGATCCTGCAGTCTTCAGACGAGGCGTGGAAATACCGGCAGCTCAATAGACGGATCTTTAAATCCAGCATATTAGCGGCTCCAAGGCATTTGCAAGAGATCTGGCTATTGGGCAGAGCCAGCTCGCGGAACTGAAAACCGACCATGGCAGGATCGTATCCGCCAAACCGGAGCTACTGAGGGAGATTGAGAGATTCTATGGGCAGTTATACACTTCAACCAGTAAACCCGTTGTAAATCTAGCAAATGACCCAAGAGCTAGACTGACCCAACACTATACCGAAAACAACCCGGACGAGATCTGGATGCACGAGATTAGGATGGCTCTGGAACAGCTTAAAAACAACAAAGTACCGGGTGATGACGGAATTACGGCCGAAATCCTAAAGGCGGGTGGAAAACCGGTACTTAAGGCCCTTCAGAAGCTGTTTGATTCCGTCATACCCGAGGGGAAAACCCCACAGGCATGGTGCAGGGGTGTGGTGGTACTCTTCTTCAAAAAAGGCTACAATGCCCGGCTGAAGAATTATAGGCCCATCTCACTTCTAAGCTATGTCTACAAGTTGTTTTCAAGAATCATCCCGAACCAGCCGGATTTCATAATGGCTTTAGCACCGTACAACACATACATACGCTGCGGCAGGTTATACAGGGGACCGAAGAGCTGCCTCTCCGTTTAGTGTTTGTGGACTACGAGAAAGCCTTCGATTCGATCGAGACTTGGGTTGTACTGCAGTCTCCCCAACAAAAACACTACCATGTCAGTCCGACTTTAGGACCAGACCTCGGAATCTATCCTATTTTTAACAAAAGAGAGTTTTATAAACCGATAAAAGTTATTGATACTTCCCGAGAATTTGTGAGATTAATCACATTGAGCTTAATTATTGAGATTGAGGTTTCTGACGGAGAAATCCAATTTTGGTGCCACTGATTTTCAATTTTGGTGGGCACTTTAGATTTTGGTGGGTGATTTTCAATTTCGGTGGCCACACTAGACTTTGAACTAAAATATCTCAAAAAGTTATGGAGATATTCTGAGCCCTCATGAAGATCCTTCAAGCTTGGAAATTATATTCTTATACCAGATCGTTATTTTTCACGAAAACTAAAGAAAAAATTGAGCCACCAAAATTGACAAAAAATGAACTTTGTTGATATTCACCCGTATAGTTAACAAATATCGAAATAGGCCCTGCATTTGCCTTCACAACTGTTGCCGAACGATTTGCATCCAAATCTATAATAATAATGAATCTCATTCCCTTATAATTTGTTTAGCTTTATTTACGAGAACCAGTTAGCAGAATACTTACGAAATCTTTTACATAATACACTTGTCATCCATCTAACCGTCGCTGTGTGAACGTTTGACAATTTGTCAGCTCGAGTCGAAGCAAAAGCGAATTCAAAAGGAATCTATTTCTCGAGGAATGTGAAAGTTTATACAGTATCAGATATAACAAAGTGTAACTTTCATTGATGGGGTGTTATATTTAATATTTCGCAGGGAGGGGCGAGGGGAGCGCCCTCTGGTGGTGAGCTTATGCCTGATACGTTCGGGAATATTTAGATTTAGAATTTCAAAAATTCCTTTAAATAATGTTTTTTTAATTCAAAACATAAACATTCTCTTTGCAGTTTCTGTCTTAAAAAAATGCCACTTTGTACTTTCAATGTACTCGCAGCCATAGTAAACACGTAATTCATTCTGTTCGTTATTACGAATAGTAACAGTTTTAATTTTGCTAAGAAGTATGTTTCTTATTCTTTTATACTGACATTGCAAAACAATCATGTTTGGGTATGAGTTTTCGTTCGTAAATTAAGAATTTAATTTAACCATTAAACCTTTTAGAATACACTAGCTGTTGCCCGCGACTTCGTTCGCGTGGAAATTTTGTCGTGTATGCGTGTTCGATTCCCGGGTTGGGTAAAGTGTTGTTTGGTTATTCCATCAGGAATTATCAGTAGCAGCTACGGAGTCTGGATTTGTGCCCGATTGATGGCAATAGGCTCGCCCCTTATTACATGGGACTTCAACATAACTGGTGTAATGTGGGTGTACGATTAGGTACACATCTGTGCCTAACCCTTCGGGGATTACAGGCGGGATGTGTGTGAGAACTGAAGGCCTGATCAAAATGTGATAATGTGGGTGATGACTACAAAAGGCGTGTTTTTGGGCGCTGTAATTCTGGGCCGCAGAGGTCTGAACGGCGTTGAGGCGACAATATGGCTTAAAAACTGGAACATTATGGTGCCACACGACTTTTTTTTCAAAGTGAACAATCAAACGCCTTGTTGGGCGCTATTTCTTTATTTATTCTAATACCGTTTTGTATACAACATTAAATGAATTGTTTAATGACCGTGTGAGAAGCATGAAGCACCCAAAAGAATGCCTGCCACTTTTAAGGTTTTTCCTTGGAATTTGTTGACCGTCATTGTAAAAGCCAATTTTAAGGGAAATTGCAACTTCTTAAATTGAAATGGCTAGTTATTTGGAATAAAGGGTATGCGGGGAATTAAACCGCTCTCTCCTTTAGCCACTCCTGTAATAATGGTGACTGTTATAATATTACTGCCCAGCTCTGTGATACGAAGCCTGGTTCCATTGCATAGTCTGGGAGTTAACCCTAGGGAGTTGAGAAATTCAACGGGGTAGGCAGTACTATCATCATTAGCCATCACGTTCAATGTCGACGCCGACGATCATATCATTTTTTTTATTTGATTGACACACTCGTTCTTTGGCGACAGCACTACCCCTCACACAACCACCCTTCATTTTTTATATTAACAAATTTGGAGAAACGTGCATGATGTGATGATGTGGATGTGCGTGCATCCACTGGATGGGAAAATTGTTCGGAAAATAGAATTTTTCCATCTGCGCCCGATTCTAGACGGGGTACTCCCATTAGCAGCAGCATATTCGCAAAGACACCTGCTTCGTGGTCGTTGTACAGCTGGACGCATATGTTGCAAGTAAGATGGATCTTTTCGATCCCAGACAACAGTGGCGACGCCTTGAGACATTTATTGAGGCGTTTATTTCATCCGCCGCTGTGCCCCTCTCAATAACTTGCAGTATCTGTCTAAAGTCGCCTGCGAGCAAAACGACAACGCCACCCATCAGCGCCTGGTTGCCGCGAATGTCCTGCAAGCAGCGGTTCAACGCCTCTTATGCACTTTAAACTTGCACTGCTGCAAAAGGACTCTCCGGCCGCTGTAATGTTGCATGTTGAGGTATCTTCACTTGCAAGATTCAGCGGCAATATCAAAACGGAATGTGCAGTCCGGCCACCGATAAAAGTTGCAGCAATGTCCGAGGGAGCCACAGCCACAGCTATGTAAAAAAAAAACGTAAAAAAAAAGTTAAAAAAAAACTTTAAAGCTGTATATAGCGGTCCTTGAGGAGTTGGGCCAGCAGAAGATTCAGCACAAATGCAATGTGACGGGACAGTTGGTGCAGCGGCTGAGCGATTGACTGCAGTGCTGCGTGTCGCGGGTTCGATTTCCGCACGGAACAAATTTACAACGTCGTTGGTTTTATCTAATTTTATTTTTTGTTTTTATTTTAAAGTTTTTAGAGATTTTTTTTCGGCCACTGAAAATTGGTCAATTAATATTTGTTAATTTATGATTACCTAACTGTCTTTGAATGGTTAAAAAAAACCAAAAGCATATTAATCTACTTTATAATGATTTGAAAATCATAAAGCATTAGAAAAAAACATTCGAAATTGCGAAACCTGGTTTACAGGGAGGTCTGTGAACCGTCAGCCTACCTCGCTTCGCTTCGATAACAAATGGGCTAAAATAGTCGTTCTTTTCTAATGCATTGTTTGACAGTTGCCAGTTGGCAACCAGTTGCGGAATATGAACATAATTATTAGCACGATAATCTATCTCTGTGCCAAATATCATCTACATCCGTTCAGCCGTTCTGGCGTGATTGAGTAACAAACATCCATCCATCCATCCAAACTTTCGCATTTATAATAGAAGTAAGATACAAAAGACAGATATGATAAAGATACCTAAATATTTTTCAAGTAACGAATTACGTGTTTTTTAACAATCAAGACGCATCAGAAACCATACATTACAATCATCCACCCTCCAACAAACACAAAAAAGACGAATTTATTTTTGTGACCTAACAATAATAGACCTAACCGTAAATAATAGTTGTGCAAAACTAAGAACAACGACACAACAAAATAGTTTCAAATTAATTTCAATAACTGCTATTATTTTTATTGGGAGCGATAGGTGAAATTGAAAACATCGAGTCTGGCAGCACCTGTGGACAGCACACAACGATGTTGTCAGTTCAGAACACCATCGAACGGCCAGATTCAAACATGAGGAAGGAGATTTCACCAATGATTTAACTTTATTCATAAGCATTTATTATATTATACATAAAAAAGAGAAAATAAATAATAATAATCTCTATCAAAAAAAATACAAACAATTACAAAAAGTATAATAATTTTACTGGGGATCGAACTTGCGACGTGATGCACGTAAAGCGGTCATGAAACCGTTTCTTTATTTGCTTCGCTGACATATACTTTGAAATAGACGTTGTTACGCATATCATGACTGAAACGATAAACAATTGAATAATACTGACATAATGCAGTATTGCTCATCCCCTTCAGCAAATAGCGTGATAATATATAGCCTAACATTTGAAGAAGCCTATTACAGACATTTGTGCAAAATTTGAACAAGATCTATGCAGTAGTTTTTGCGCCAGGTCGGAACATCGGACCGGATTTTAACGATTTTATTATATGTAGAGATAGAGATTATCAACGTATGAAAAAACTGTGTTCTTAGAAAAATATAATTGCGTTTTAGTTAAGGTTATTTGATTATGAACAAAATCTCTGAACTACAACAAAGAAAATTACTAACAAAGAAACAAAACCGACTTCCAAGAAACACTAGATTTTAGAAGTAATTGATTAAATTCCTTTAAACCTTAATGAGTCTTACTAAATACAACGTCCCACCAGGTTGTCTAGCTAGTCCCTTTAGAAAAAGCTTGAAGTAATCCAAATTATCCGTCATTACGGTCGCCGACAATAGACGCCCACACAAAAGCGCCGGAGTTATTGTTTACCAAAGTTTTCTATTATTAGGAAACTAAAGACTCTTCGAACAATCTCTTATTAATTACATCGAGATTCAAATATTGTGAAGACTTGTTGTTTGTGCTGACAGAGGTTTCACGAACATGTGTGACGCTTGTCAGACCCATAATATTACAGACCACGAATCTACGCATGACAAGAATCTAATGTACATAAATATAAAAATGTTACTGAGTCAGAAGATAAATATCTTTTCTTTTGAAGACCATAACTATAAAGAGAAAACCAAAACGAAATATCACTTGCTTCATGAAATTAACTGAGGTTACGGTGTGTCAAAATGTACTACTGTTGTAAAAATGTTTGATTACAGCTCTATGATTGATAAAATCGTCAGGCATTCTGTTAGACCGGTGGTTATCGTAGTAATAAAATACTAAAAGGCAAAAGGCACACATTGATCTGAACTTTTAGGAGACACAGGAATAGCTCTACACGGAAAGGATATTTTGTACTTGAAGCCAAGGTATTGACTTTGTGGGCTAGAATCTCTTTGCCGTTTATCTCATCTCATCATTCTCTAATTTTTTTAAATCTCTTTAAGTAGGTTTATAGCTTGCACTTGCGCGTCAGTGGTAACAAAACTAGTATAATTATTAGCTGGCCTCTTTTGCTACTGAAACTCCAACAAAAACCAGCAATTAAATGGATTTATTATGTTTAAAAAAACGTTCATAATTTCCATAATGGGTGTTACAATACCCTTCATGAAACCGAAAGCCACTTGTTCTCTCCGTCATTGCGATCATTTTGAGGATTCCGTAGTCAACAAGGAAAGGAACCCTTATAGTTACGCCATGTATGTCTGTCTATCTGCAGCTTAGCTCAAAGACTCTTATTTAGTACTAGAAAGTTGTAATTTCGCATGAATTTTAAGATTAGTTACGCCGACAAAGTGGTAAGATAAAATCTAGAAAAGTATTTTTTTTGGGTATCAAAAATCCCCAATTTTTTCTCGCGTACCCCACAGTGTAGTATGTTGTTTGATAGGTCTTTAAAAAATATTACGAGTTTGTTGAAATAATTTTTCGATTATGAGATTTGTTTGTGAAATATTAAGCTTTACAGTTCTAATTTTTCTTAGACTCAAATCTCCCTCCCCCTCTACCAGCTAAACAATTGTGTTTGGGTGTGTGAAAAAAATCATGGTGGTAGTACATGTAACGAAATTAAAAGTAAAACTATCTGAGCTAAGCAGGCTTTACAAGTTTATGAGTAATAGTCCAATAACTTATAAAATGTACTTACCTGGGAACCTTTTAGTAATGGCAATATTGGAGGTCAAAGTTCCAACTTTTTCACAAGTCCTTTAACTTTACTTTAAATACCTCTATGCCCTGTTTACTATTCAATGATTATGTCATCGTAAAATTGTAAAAACCGTTAGATTATAATATATCTAGCGAGATAGTAAACTGTCGAAAGATTGTGAACCGTAGCATACTGATTAAAATTTAACGGTTTATTTTTCGGTAGATTATAATCTATCGAAGTGAAAGTGTGTTGAGAGTGCGTTACATTGAGTTCGACCGTAAAACGAGATGTTTCCCAAAAAAAAAAAAGTTGTTTCTCAGCAATCATTTTTGCGTTGAGTTACTTATTTTGATCTTCTTCGTATTTGTATCGCTGGCACGACCAATTTTATATTTTGCTAGCCCAAAAGTTCGCCACTTCCACCGCGTCGTCGGCGTCGTCGCACGTCGCGCGGCAGCGCAAAGGTCACTTCGTTTTTGGGCTAAGAGGGCAGGATAGGATGTGGAGGATAGTTCGCTACACAGCTCCGCAACTACTCCCCGCTGCTGTTTCGTTGAGGTAACCCCAGTTAACGAGGTTGGAGTTACATTATTCCCACTTGAGTCCGGAGACGGTTCAGGGACTTCCAGGTGGACCACGTAAGGTTAGACCCTGCAGGAAGATGCTCACTTGGTGGTAAGTAGTGAGTGGGAGGGGAAGAGCTATTTTCCCACAGCTTACATCGGGCGTCGGCCGGGTTTCCTGATAAGGACGCTGCGGTTTTTAAAAAACTGTGCCCCTTTTTTAGCCGCTGCTTTGGCAGTTGGGCGCCGTGTAGTGGGTGCCTGGTATCTGACTCCAGTTTTTGTTTCTCCACTGCGTTTGCAACTTCTCTTCGGACATGTGGAGGTGCTATGCCAGCTGTGGGGTATAGTGCGTTGACTGGAGTCGGTTTGAGGCAGCCTGTAATGGTTCTGTATGTTTCGTTCAAAGCAACATCTACTTCCTTGGTGTGGGTGGAACGATACCACACTGGGGATGCATATTCGCCCGCAGAGTAGCAGAGTGCTAGGCCAATAGTTCGAAAAATCTGAGGAGAAGCGCCCCAGGAGGTTGAAGTTAGACGCCTGAGTAGGTTGTTGAATAGACCGTAACGCAAGGCAGTAAGTTTAAAAGTGCAGTTTTATTTGTATCAATACAAATTCCCGTCATTCAAAACAAAATAAAGAAAAATTAACCTGATTTCAAGCAAGTTAAAGTCTTGACAGATACTTTTAAGTAAACTTAGCGATTTACCATTTACCAACGAAATACAATGTTTTTTCGTTCCCTTTCTCCTGCAAACTAAAAACCTGGGAGAGAGAGAGATAGCCACCACGCGCCGGCGGCGCTAGCGCGTAAGCGCGCCTACGAATCCTACGATGTATTAGTTACGCGTGGACATTTTTAATGGAAAGTTGTGTGTTTCTAAATAATATTTCGCGCGCGATGTCTTTCCATTACACAAATGTTCAGTACACCGAAATGGTGAGAACTTTGGCACGGTGTGGTGATAATGTGGCTCTAGCTTGCAGAACATTCAACCAAAGGTATGGTACAAGAGTAGACCGCAGGACTATGTTAGCTGCTACTCAGCGGCTTCGCGACCACGGAGCGTTCCGTCCGAACACGGCAATCGACAGGGGAGCCAATGTGCGTACACGTACTCGTCTTCAAAACGAAATACGTCGTATGAGTGTTTAGTGTTTGTGTTTTGTGTTTGTGTCGTCGTGTAGTGGCAAACAATAAATTAAGTACCTATTTCATTTTTTAAATTATTGTAAAGTCTGTTTTTTTAATCTCGGAGACTAAATTGACAAGTACAAATGGCAAACTGACATAGATTTCAATAGCACTTAAGCCAGTTTTGACATTTTCACTTGTCAATTTAGTCTCCGAGATTAAAAAACAGACTTTAAATACCTTGATTCACATCTTTTAAACACGCCGTCTTTGAATAAATCATTTTGTACCGAATATTGGCATTGTATCACTATCAATAAATAAAATCATTCAGAGTCGACAGTCCAAAGCCTGAAAAGTGTGATGGAAAGATGCAATCAAATGTTTACTAGTCATAAATAAACAAATCGATGCTAGGTATGATGATAGGTACCTACGAATTGTGTCGAGCGGCGTTAACTCGTCTCGAACGTGAGCCAATACCTAGTTACCTACTAGGCTAGCAAGACCCTCATACGTAGGTATACGTGTGCGACTGCGTGCGTTCGTGGATTTGTACTGTGACCACAACATTCTACTGGAATTAGTATAACTAAATCAATAAATAATCAATGCTCATACATGTTTAACTAAAAATTCAGTGTACGTATTATGATTATAACATAATACACTAATTGGGGTGTCTGAGGGAGTGCGTTAATTACGTTACATGTTGTATAACAATAAAATAAGTTATCTTCTTCTTCTATCTATAATAAAATTTCTAAGTTGCAACTCTTCCAAAAGAGCTGTATCTACATGACTTCCCTAATCTACAATGCTCTGCCAAAGTCAATTACCCAACTACCCTTCAAGAAATTTTGTTCCGTACTACGGCATTGGTTGTTGCAGGAATGTTTTTATTCAATTCACGAGTTTTTTGTAAAATGCCCCTGTAAATTCTTTTCTCTTGATCTGGCATCCAAATATAGGCATAAGTGATAATTTAAGTTAATGGTTGTTGTATTATGTTGAATTTATTGTTTGATCTATACATATAATAAAATCGTAAACTTTCCGTGTCTGTACATTACGGATTTTTACAAAAAAATCACTGGAAGGTGCGAGAAATAAGTAATAGAAAGTAAAAACATATTTTTTAAATTTTTGTCTATTTGTTTGTCTGTTCGTCTTGTCTGTTCGTATGCACAAAAATGAAGGACTTTCATACAAACTTGCGAGAGCCCTTAGGCCTTCTTAACCTAGCCCTGTCGCAAAATCCGTTCTTAGCGGACGTCTACTAACTTAAACTATCTCCCTGCCAAATTTCATCTTTATATGTCAAGCGGTTTTCGATATTTCGTGATGAGTGAGTGAGTAACCTTTCGCTTTCATATATTTAGATGGATTTTTCATATTTAAACCTCTCTTTCGGTGTCAAATTTTTAGTGCAAAGAGTAAAGACAAAAGGAAAAATAAAACAAAATTAATTTTCATTCATTCCGACAACACTACGACTGCTAAAACCTATTTACGTAAATTATTTTTATCATTATTTTTATCATAGAAATCGCGCATGAGGTTACCAACTAAATTTTAAATATTAATATCTTTTGCGTCTGTTGGTCGATTTTGATGAAATAAACGCTAAATAATACCCAGACAAATGCTTCTTATTTTGTAATATTTAGATTTTGAATACAATGAGGGGTTTTTACGTGATGCGCGCACAAACGAACAGACAAACCGACAAACAGACAAACCGACAAACCGACAAACAGGCAAACCGACTAACAGACAAAAATTAAAAAAATATGTTTTTACTTTCTCTTACTTATTTCTCGCACCTTCCGGTGATTTTTTTGTAAAAATCTGTAATGTACAGACACGGAAAGTCTACAATTATATGTACAGATAAATTAATTAATTAATTATTAATTAATTAATTAATGGAATTTAACATAGGTGAATTAAAAGTAATGTAATGCAACTATGAATGTTAATAATGATAATTGTAAAATAATTGAGCGATTGTCTTGGCAACAGTTATAAGTTACTGTCATTGTACAAATATGTACCTACCGTATTTTATGAAATCTCCTACATTGATGCGTCTTAAAACAAGGACGAGTTACATCAAACTCTTCTTAAATTCTATGTTCAATTTATGATCCCGTCTGGCTGGATGGGGTTTAGCGACCCATCTTGGACACAATGCTAGTGTGGAGCCCCGAGACCTTCTCTCCTGCCCATCGTGCACAACTTTGAGTAATTATCCAGGACTTGAATGAGGCAAACGACAGAGCTGTCCAGGCCGCTCGCGCTACGCAGGTACTGGTCGGACAAAACCTGAGTCATTGATTCGAGAAGAAGAAGAATGTACCAATGTTTATCCATTCTCCAAAACATCATAGTTCTGTCCAAACTTACAAATCCACCACGTCTTTATCCTCACACTGATCTAAACCGATAGCTTGTCGCAATGAGAAGTGACTTGTAACTGTTGCCAAGACAATCGCTCATTAACAGCGACAAACAATGGAGACGCGCGGTTCATAACCGCCGTACGATACGGGAACAGGCGGCCGGTAATAACCTATTAATTCACAAATGAGAGGGAGTGTCGTTAGAAATACTGAGGTTTTATTCACCTATGAGAGACTTACCTCGAATCTTTCTTACGAACTTGTAATGTAAACCTTATCGGTAATGCACTTCACAAAGGTCAGGTACGTAGTTCTCGCAACCAGCGTGCATGTATGACCAGATGTATGAACCAAAAGAAGTTTGTAAGGGCAAGCAGGTTATATCATTTCTGCCTTATGACATATTGTTTACTAAAAAACTCAGATTTATTGTTAAGTCTCTAAAATAATTAAAAAATTGGACGTATTTCTAAAAAATAGAAAAAGCTAACTGATAAAATTGAACTGAAATAAATTAAATGGAGTGCCATAAAATAGCAATGAAAGCCACATATTGCGCCATGTTTAGGAAGATTCAAATGTATCGTTTTTGTGCACAATCTGGGCATCACGCGCCACCTAAAAGTTATTTCAGTGACTTATTCCAATAAACCCCATGAATATTAATACGGCGAGTTATCTGTTGAAATATGGAAATTGGAGTTTAATTTGCCTTTTTATTTTTACATCTGTGAAGATCAGTGACCAGGATGTGCGCTTTTTAACTTGTTTCAATTATGTCTAAATTTTATAAGCGGCGGTGGTCACCTTCAGTCAAGATTCAGAAGTTTGAAATAAATTTTCTAAAAAAAGTTAAATTCGTCAAAAGGTAGTAGTATAAAAAGGTAGTAAAGTAGGCAAGTATAAAAAGAATAACAAGGCATCTGTAAGTTTGTGCCTGCGGTAATACCAGCCGCGCCAGTAAACGCGACCGTGGACGTTAGCATTGGTATTTAACCGGAGACGTTAAACTTATTACGACAACGAGGCTGGAGTTTATCTGCGAACTGCTTGTAACTGCGAGGCAGAGGTCGCTGCGAGTCTGTGACGTCACGGGGCTGTCACCATTGTTCGAAAGTTGTCGGCTCTGCCTACGGCACTCGCGCCAGTTTCACCCAGTTCCATTCAACGCAATCCAGTTCGAACCGGCTCGCGGCGCCCCCGACCAGTTAATTTAAGTTGCCGCGGTCTTTGAGTAATTGGTTCAGCGTTTACTCATTCATACGACGGTCTATTTGCTCAAATGAAGTGCTGCAGGCTTTGTGTGCCGCTGACGTACCTAGTGCTTAACAATTGCCTGGATAATATTAAATTACTCTGCCAATTAAGATTTTCAGCTCGTCTCGCTGCACCGCGCATTTGCTATGTGACAAAGCGAAGCGGAATGAATAGAACGAGTTGTACGAAAGTCCGCTAATAAATGATGTAAATTCTAGCTTGAAATGTGGATTGAAGAAATGAGCCGAGTTTTAGGTTACATAACCGCTGGTATTGCATTTCCATTCCAACTATGCAGGTAGTAGCAGATCCTAAATCGGATTCTATAAACTTTGCAATGTGTGTGTTCTAGTGACAATTTAACTGGAGTGCAATTCCAATTCAGGTTAAAATACATCAGAAAGTTTGGTTAAATGCGGCGCCGCCGGAGCGGGCCCGGACCGGCGGCGCCGCGGCAAGAGTGCGGGTACGGCGCGGGGCCGGTGCCGGCGCGGTGCGGCCCTGACGAGCGAGTGTTGTTATACACAGAACAAGACTTATTGTAATCAGACGGTGGCAATAACACCGGCCGAGACGCGCCGTAATGAACGACGGATAGAACAACGTTTAATATTTCCGAAACAAATTGACCAATAAAACAAAAAGTTGCCAAGTCTTGATTTCCTCGGAGCTCGAACTTGTACAAAGTTCCAATTGTAGTCGGATTGTTTTTTAAAGTATTCTGCGAGTCCGTCCCAGGGGTGTGCGAGGGTGAGATGCGGTGAGGTGAGGGAGGTTACCGCGAGGCAAGGAGGCGTTCGCTTCACTCAATAAAAAATCGTGCGGCGATGGTTACGGCAAAATTTTCATTCGCTAATCTCCGGGCGCGCACTAATCCTCCGCGACTCGTGACGGACGGGCCATGTTTATTTTATTCCCTTTCGAAATTTATATAAGCCGAAAGGAATTCGCTTCGGACTGGAGCTAAGTTTTTAATAGAATTTGCCAAAGTTTAAATAAGTTAATTTTATTGTTGGAGTAACTGACGTCGCGCCATTACTCCGTCAATATTAGATCATTCCCTTGAATTAGTAACGAAATCTTCTTGTAAGAACTTTTGTTTGTCTCTGACTTATGTACAGTACCCTTAATTTAATTACTTCAAACTCATTAATCATTTTGTATCTGAAAATGATACCCAAACTTAAGAGATTTCTGAAGAGCCTGAAGCCTACCACAAAAACTACATACAAAAAAAAAATACATTTCTAACAAGCTGGAAATGTCCCAAATAGCTCCACTTTCGATATTATAAATCTCGTGAACGAGCGCCTCTCGCTAACGATTGCCGCTCAGTGGTAGAAGCTCGTAAGTTACAGCACATAACTCTTGAGGTGATCGACCAAGACGCGGGGAATGCAATATCTTGGCAGGTAGATATAGACTCTTGAGAGAAGGATACAAGAAATAACTCAGCTTAAGCCATCAAACAGAGGCTACCTACTAGCTAGTCACTAAACATGTTTGTCAAAAGCAATATTCATGAATAGCAATATTGATAATATGGCCTTTCTTCACTAATGAAACTTTATTCAATTTTATCGGAGTAACTACATACTCAAAGTTGTGCGTAGGAATTAAGCTCAGCTACAGAATTCGGAATAAAAATCAAAATATTTTATTTCACATAGGGCACTTATAAAACGTCGACAAAAAGGTGCACGGTTCGGGTTGGTCGTTTCCTATGGAGAAGAACCGGCAAGAAACTCCATGGCTACTCTTTTCAATACCACATTACGCTCCAAAACTGAAATCGCTGATGTGGGGAACAAGACTGCTGGATTTATATGGGATTGGGCAAACCATGTCTATAGAATGCATCAGGACCGATGGGCCAGAGTCGTCACGCAGTGTTCGGCGCAGTGTCAGACGTCCGCGTCGTCGCTGAGGGCCTAGAAAACGCTGGCATGACGACCTAGAGGAGTTTATGAGAGATTGGCCAGAGAAAACCACACGAAGAGAAGAGGGGAAGGCTATGGAGGAAGCTTTCGCCCAGCATGAGACAATAGAGGCAAAGTAAAAAAAACATATCTACATAACTCAATCATTATATGTTAAGAGAGAACACTAATATAATATAAAAGTTTTTCCCAATAAACCGTGCAAAAAAGCCCATTAGTTCTAATAACATGACTACATGAAACGATGCTGTACACAGCATTTTTAACTAAGTTTGCACTTCTTCTTCTTCTTGTCGTATCGATGTTCCTTCCATATTAGACGGTAATGGCTCAGTAGGTGGCCACGTTTATTGCGGCGGTAGAGGTGCTATTCAGGTCGTCAAGAGTGCAGGTAAACGGACACCTGGGACACTCCAGCAGGTGGAGTATAGTTTTATCTGGAGCGCCGCACTCGCACTCGGTGTTGGAGGGACCAATAATAACCATTTTGCCAGATTATGAAAAACACTTCCCTTATTTTTAAGATAAATAGACGGGCCCAAAATCTAGATGACGTGAATAATGCCCTACTTCAGGTCCATAACTGGTTCATAGCAAACAATTTAGTGTTAAATGGAAAAAAAACGAAATGCACAAGATTTGCTTTACCAAATGTTAAAAGTAGCGATTGTGATATAGTATTGAATAAAGAGAAGCTTGAATTTGTAGATAAAACAGTTTTCCTGGGGATTACGCTTGATTCAAGGCTACAATGGGGTTCTCATTTAACATCTCTTGCGGGGCGGCTAAGTTCAGCAGCATATGCTATTAGAAAAATCCGTCAATATACTGATGTAGATACCGCTAGACTGGCATTTTACTATGGGAACGGGCTGCAGACATTGAGTCTATATTTATTCTGCAAAAAAGAGCCATCAGAGCCATATATAATCTTCGTAGGCGTGATTCTCTAAGGGAACTGTTTAAGGAAATTAACATCATGACGGTACATTCTCAATACATCTATGAAAACATAATGTATGTAAGAAAAAATCTACATCTTTTTAATAAAAGAGGTGACGACACAATTAGAGTACTAGAAATAGAGACCAATTAGTTCAGCCAGGCTTCAGACTCGCTAAAGTAGACTCATCTTTCATGGGGTACTGTTTGAGATGCTATAAAAAAATTCCACAAAGTATTCTTGAACTGAATGAAACGAAATTTAAAACATGCATTAAACGCACACTGTGTAGGCAAGCATATTACAAGTTGGACGATTATATCGTTGATAAAAATGCTTGGCTCAATGCCGGTCCTGCTCCACAAGGACAGGGACGCATAAATGAATAGCATTACATATCCCAATCACCTGCGCTCTTGATGATTTATTTACTGCATCAGTGAGCGGGGTACACGTGGCTGAGTTTTGGGCTAAGCATATTTAAACTTTTTGCCATCGAAACGCTAAGAAGAAGAAGCATTAAATAGTATGTTGGAGCTGCTGAAGATTGTACAACTATCTTTGCTTTGTATAAATTCAATCTCTTTAGTATTATATAGCCGCATAGCCCATATTGTGTGAGTACTATGTAATAGAAAGCTGTCATTCGCGGGAAACCTACGTCTTTTCTTGACTTGAATGTGCCCTGGCGGTTAGGAGTGTGTCATGCTCACTCAAATGTCTCGCTGATGGTGGCGCGTGTGTCGGATCATTTAGTTCCCTTCAAAATGGTTGAGTTGAATGGTGCTGATACATGCGTCATGTTCGTGAACGGGCGCTGTCAGTTGTGACTGGTCATCTCTTGGTTGGCTTATTTGAATTGTTTTTTTTTTTCTTTTTTGAATTGTTTACTATGGACACTTTTAACGTACACATCTTGCTACATCGTTCTCACATAATGTACCATCTCAACTTGAATGATGTAACCAAGAGTTTGTAAAAGTATACTGATTTAAAAGAGTGTCCATGGAGTTTCTTGCCCGTTCTTCTCCATAGAGATCTACGTTAGGGAATGGGCAACAGTACTTTCACAGTTTTTATGCCTTGTGACTGGGACTGTAGCTATTGTTGTCTTTGTTTCGACAATTCAAAAGTGCCTGTAACTGGCCTATCTATATATCTATATATACTTATAATAAATCTGTAGAGAGGTCAATTCTGTACATGAAATATATTTCCAAAATAACTATCAGTGGGTGATTAGGGATCGATACTGATGCCAAAAATGCAATCAGTAAAATTTTTGTCTGTCTGTCTGTCTGTCTGTCTGTATAACCGTTATAGAAACAAAAACTACTTGACGGATTTTAACGAAACTTGGTACAATTATTTTTCATACTCCTGAGTTGGTTATAGTATACTTTTCATCACGCTACAATCAATAGGAGCAGAGCAGTGAAGGGAAATGTTGGGAAAACGGCAGAAGTTACTCCATTTTTTAAGCTTCCGTCGCGTGTGCAACCTTAATGGTTAAAGCTACACAGAAATCATGTATGACGGAAATGTTCTTCTTAAAATTATATAAAAAATATCCCACGACAGCATATGTCTATCTTTTATGGTTGACTCACAATATCACGTGTAACTCCCGATAGCTTAGCAGTTCGAAGCTTTCTGATTATATTTGTCTACTCTTACGTTTATAACACTCTCAGTCATCCCTAATTAAAAAGTTAACATTATTAACTATTCCATAAAAAATAATCATAGAAATCGGTATAGAAACACCAAAGTTATACATGAAATATGCTAATAATAAGCCATCGCGCGTGAATACTGAATCATGCTATAGGGATTATTTTTGTATAAGGTCCGAGAATCGGTCGCCGCACTCGACGCGTCTCGCGGCCGAAGGTATAAAAAGGCGAGGCGTCCGAGCGCGAGCTTCATTGCCCTGGCTGGAGGCCTTACACTCAAGGCAACCACAGGATAGTCCGGTTGAGCAGTACCATCTTCTATGATGACTGCGAGGGTGCCCAATCGAAAAAAAAAAAAAATAGCGCGAGCTTCATACAATTTTTGCCTGTTGATGCGAATAGACGTTCAGAGCGTTCGACCTTATTGACAGACAATACCTAATTGATATTAACAAACCGTGCTTATCAGCGCGACTTTTTGTCTTTGATAATTTATTTTTAGATTCCTTTTGTTGTTATTTTATAAAATAGGTATTAGTTATTTTGGTAGGGTTTAAATATTCGTTCAAATTACATTTATTAATAGTTTACATTTTATTTCTTTTTAGGTGAAGTAGTAGTAGGTACGCATAGATTTTTAGATATTGATAGGTAAGTTTTGGCTAATTTACGTTCACTTTTTTTATACCTATTAGTTTTATTTTAATTTACGTTTTAGCTTTATTTTTATTTGCCTGCATCAATGCCACCTAAAAAACGATTATCTTTATCTCGAAATTCGAGAGAAGCTAAGAGAATGAGAAATAGGCGTTCTCAAGAATCGGCAGAGGAAAGAGCACATCGGTTAAACTCTATGAGAGTTAGTGCCTCAACTTCTCGAGCCAATGGAAGCTCTCCCGAGAGAGAGATGCGATTAGCAGCTGACAGAGCGAGACGAGCTTCATCACGGGCGTCTCAAAGCTCTTCTCAACGAGAGCTAAGGCATACCATTGACCGAGAACAACATGTGTTATCCCGAGAAGATGAAACTGCTTCACAACGAGAATTGCGACTCACAGCTGACCGCGAACGGCATACATTATCTCGCGAGTCTGAAACCTACACTGAGAGGGAATTACGTCTCACAGCTGATCGTGGGAATTCCACCCCTAAAGGGGTAAAATAGGGGGTGGATGTTTGTATGAAAGTCTGTCAGTTTTGAAGTTAGAATCTTCAAATTTTGTGTTTAGGCTGAAGATTGAAAATTAATTTATACGTGTCTCGGCGTTTTTGGTAATTCTACCCCCGAAGGGTTAAAAAGGGGGGTGAAGGTAAGTAATCGGATATTTACGACATCCACACGGGCGAAGCCGCGGGCAAAAGCTAGTTTGAAATAAATGCTTTGATTTTGATTTTGATTTTGATATGTTTGCAGCGGCCTACTTGGGTACGCAATCGATTCAGAGCTCCCGGCCCCGGCCCTGTCCAACGTGACACCTAGATACTTTGGATTGGGCAATGTTCTACATTTGTTCCTCGCCACGAGATGTTTAGTGTCCGGTTCGAGTTCTATTGCGGAGGTGAAATGCACACGACTGTGTCTTAGGGCCGGCCGTAGGGCATTACTGTCATAATATTTTCCTAGTACGTCCAGTGCCTCTGTCAATTTGTGCTCTACATCTTTGAAAGTCGCTGACTGTGATGCTAGTGCCAGGTCATCCGCGTACAGAAACCGCTCAGTGTGTTGGGTGTTAGGTTGGTCGTTAGTATAATATAATATATGTTAAAAAGCATTGGCGGCAACACACTGCCTTGAGGGAGACCGTTCCTTTGCCGTCGCCATTTCCTATTACCAGATTGAAAGTAAACCTGGAAACGGCAGTTCTGCAAGGGTTCGCTTAGTATACGCACTAAGCCCTGGTCGTTGGTAAGAGTGATCACTTTGTCGAATAGTCTTTTGATATTTATGGTGTCATACGCTGCGGAAAGATCAACAAATACGACAACAGTGACTTTTTTATACTCGTACCCATTCTCTAAATATTCCGCTAGTCGGAGGACCTGGCTGGAACAAGGCTTGCCATGCCTAAAGCCAGTCTGCTCAGGAATTAATGCTGGATCAGTTACTGCTGTAAAGTTTGCACTGCAATATGAAGATAAGACTTGGTATCATGTATTGGTATGGGTAATACTATAAGTAAAGGCAAGACAATATGAACTTCTAATAGTAGCAGAACAAGAGACTTTGCGAAACTCGAATTTCTATACAAAAATTGCGAGTCGAGACAGAATGCACTCTTCCGCAAATGCGGTCACGGCGCAAAAAAGTAATACATAACTGATCTAAAACTTGTAGCTGTACCACGTACGTATGTCTTGTACCAGTATTGTAAATGTGCATAATTATTGAATTGCACGAAACTTGGACATTGCACAGTTTTCCAGGAACTTATCAAATATATAGATATAGCCATTTACGAACAGCATGGCACAATTCGAGACTCAAAGAAAAACCCAGACAGACCAGAAAAAATTAAAGACATTCATATTCCTGCCAAAACCCAACAGCACTTTCCGACTAACTTGCGAATCGAAACCAGGATCTCATGCTCAGCAGTAGCGCTTGCAACCACCTAATCACCGAGGCATGGGAATAATCATTAAATTTCAAAATTCGCACACTTCCATTTTCTTTCCCAATAGTTTAGGCAGACATACGATCAACGCTGGACATCTTCAAGTAACATTTCTCCTGAAAGTTGAGTTCACATAGCGTTTAGGAGTCTCCTGCCAACTATTATGTATCAGCCACAAACCATCAACAAACCCCGACAGTAAATCAATATCTCTCATCTCTTCCTTTTTATATTTCACTTTCCTCAATCAGTCAAAGAAAATATAAAACATTCCCGAAGCTATATTAAAATATCATATCTGAATTAACATGAAAAGCAGAATAAAGTAAAACTCGCGTCACATCCCGTCTCTTGTTCGATAAAAGAATATTTATCCTAAAAAAATGGCATCTTATCGGAAATATACAAATGATATTGTCGAACGAGTTGGGACCCGGGTACGTAATGTACGTTTGAGAAACATAAGTTATTCCCGCGTATGTATCTCCCGTCTTGTATGCACTGCTCGCTCCGCTCCGAGCGCTGAGCGCGAGAGCCGAGCGAGTGAAAGAACTTTCTTGATTGCTGCTTCTCAATCGCAACTTGATCTTATCTCCATAACTATTGATATTTCATGAATATCTCTACATACTCACGACTGCAGGATTTCTTTTTAAAATGTACTTATTATTTAGTTATTCATGTGAGTGCGAGTATATAATTAACGTTTTAATTAAATGTATCCATCAATTCTGGAAACTGATATTGTGTGATCAAACAACTACCAAATGAAACGATAATCAGATACAATTCATACATCAAAGTTGGAAGTAATTGTCCATTGTTACCTGCGGCCATTTACATTTATTGAGACCTCCGCGCGAAAAGTTGAAATAACAGATAATTGTGATAGTTTTCATTGTACCCGAAATTACGTAACAATAGAGTCGAATTGAAAAGCACTCGAGTACCGATCCTTCCCTTGCCCCTCTTACAACTCACATTACTCGAACTTCTCAAACAAAATTCACGAAAACTATCTCGTCTCAGGTTTCGTCAGCGGATATATGGAAGCCGCAAATCCTTATAATATCCTATAGCATAAAAGAAATGTGCGAAATTAAATTCCGAAGCGTGGCCATTTGTAAAGTACCGCAGAGCTACGCGCTAGCGATTAGCGGGCAGCGCTACGCTGCTACGCCACAGCGCTACGAGACCGCTACGCCGCTACGAGACCGCTACGCTGCTACGACACGCAGCAACTTTTTTCGCACATGTAGCACGACTGCCGCGGGCGATCCATCCAGTTTGTCAAACTTTTACAGTAAACTAGAATATACTTATATTGTTTATTGAAATATTCTCATGTTTATTCGAATGATCTATTTGCTTTATTCTTCGACAGGCTCTACGAAAGTTTGTTTTTGATAAGTTATGCTTTAGTACCACAGTTAAGACAGTAGATTGTATAATTTATTCTGAAATTGCGCAAGGAGTAGACTTCTGAATTCAATTCTGTATCAACATTTATCAATAATCGTTATCGGCGAATCGGTGGCATATCAATAAATTTCCAAAATAATTATCAGAGCTCAACAAAGGAAACCCTCGTCGAATCGAGTAATTTTCGTGCCCCCGACAAAAATTCCGATTCTCGTTATTCAAATACGAAACCGGAACACGATTCCGGAACTCATTCGAGGCTCGCGCCGCCACGTCGAAGGCCGCTCAATCGAAAATTGAATTTCAATGTCACAACAGTGCAGATGTAAAAATCGTCTCTTCCTCGGGTGACGTCGGGCGGCGTCGGGGGCGCTCGGGATCGTTGGGCGGTGCGCGCGCAGCGGGTGTGTGCGGGGAGCGCGGGGGCGGGGGCGCGGGGTGCGCGCGCGGTACGCGCCGGCAGTGTCCCGGGCCGGCCGCGTCCACCGCACGTGTGTCGCACGATGCCCCCCCGTACCGCGCGCGCCCCTCGCGCCCCCCGCGTCGTGCTGTGACCGCAGTGAGTGCTCTGTGTGGACCCGCTCGCTTCCGCGACTGTGGCGCGATGATCGCGCGACTCCGCACGCGCTGAAACGCATGCGATTTGTCGCGACGGATTTCTGTACCTACAGTAAGTTTCAGTGTTGTTTCGCGACTTAAATGCACAGTCGCTCGAACCGGAGACTCGTTCGAGTTGACAAACTTTTGATTTATCTGTCGCTCCATCGGAGCCGAGTGAATCGTTTGAGTGGTGCCGACTGCTGAGGATTGTCGTACAAAGCGCTCGTAGTACTATCAGATCTGAGCGACGCGAGTTATCTCCGATCTCGCGCCGGAGCGAGCCAGCGGAACTCCAGCTAAGCCGCTCTCTCTGGGTACTGACACAACTCTGCGGAGCTTCCAACTTTAAGTACACTTAATCACTGAAAAGTTGTTGGTTTAAATTGTATTTAAAGTGTAGTTTTGTCGTAAACTTTTAATGTGCGTCACTTTATTCAAGAATCTCTCGGGAAGCAGATAACTGAATTAAAGGAAAACCGCGAAGACGTTGTCAAGTGTTGACGGCGGCGGATTACCATCGCGCGGGCTCGGCGCGGTTCGGGTGCTGCATGCATTAGTGCGGCGCTGCAACTGTGTCGAGTGCCGCCGCTCCGCACCGCACCGCACCGCACCGCGCCGCGGCGCGCCGAGCCCGCGTAAAACTTTATGAGCGGTTTAAAGCGAACATTAGCCGCGGCGCACTCGACACAGATATCGCCGGCCTCTGAATAAAACATTCAATCTCCGAGAGAAGCCACTCTATTTGATTAACGTCGTAATTACTCATATAACTCCGCAGACGTCTCGGAACAACCGATCCTTCGCTACCGGACGTTTGTTTCAATATCGTCGAAAACGATCGCCGTACAAAGGACGAGCACGTTATTAAAATAAAAAGTAAGAATAGAATGTCACCGAGAAAAACTTCATTTATTAAAATCGCAGACGAGCGGGGCTGAGGAACCGGCGAAGCTTTGAATACAAAAAAATAACAAAATGATAAGCAGGCCACGAACACAAACTGAGCAAAGAGGATTTCTTTTTAATCCGCCGTCTGAATAGCTGGAGAGCGCCCGGCCATAGTTGTTACCGTATTGCTGGTTGAGGCCATTCGGGCCGTTTGAGGTAAGACGCCGGAATCGCTTTACCGAGGGTTGAATGGGATTAGCCCTTTCGAGGGGACGCGACAAACTAATATGCGGACTGGAATAGGCTCCGAATAACCGAAGAAATGCGCTGTCTGAACCGACGTCATTAGCTCCCACTACAAACTATCGGACTGACAGTTAACAGTTAGTTTGTAGCCCACTGGTATCGGGAACAGGGTCCAAGCTACCGGCGGTCAGGACTCCAGAGAGAGGAACCTCCTAACAATACGAGCCGTGTCCAGAAGTACCGCTTTCTGAATCAAGCCCTTGATCCAGCTGCCTAACGAGAGCCTCCTCAGGTAATGGTCGAGGCTCTTGGCAATTAAGCCATGGGCTGATACAACTATCGGCACAATGATCGCTGAGTCCAGATCCCACATGTTGACAACCTCGTGAGCCAAGTCAAGGTACTTGATTTGAAAATTGCTATTATGATTATGAATAAAATCTTTCGATTCGAACCAATTATTGTCTCATCATCATAATCTTCGTGAGGGTCCACACTAAGTGACAGATTATCAGCCATCACGATCGTTGACTTATGTCAACGACGTATTGATTTGACATAAATTAATATTGAGAAGCTTATGTCAGCCCTGTCGATTGTCGTAGAAATACAAAAGCTTTTGCTATTTGACTCAGCCCTCTGGTTTGTTGCACATAAATTTCAAAAATCTTAAGCAAGTAGAAATGTATATTTCACCAACATCACCTCATACAGACATCAAATAGTTGGCATTCATTTTCACCAACAAGTAAACTGAACATTCACTAAAAGATGAAACAACCCTGCTATTGTAACCCTCGCTTGTCGCACCAAACGCCAATTAATTAAATAATCATTTAAATAAGCCGGTAATAGACGCCAGCGTTCAGGGAATCACTTAATGAATAGATTGTTGTTGCGTTCAACTGTTCATTATGAAGGCAAAGGTTTCAGCGCGAACTCCCACGAAATTCTCCGTAATCTGTGATTATAATAGACAAAGAATCTTATGAGTCAGTAATTGGGCGTTAAGATGTCTTATTAAATTCTATTTAAATAATCCCGTTTGAAAATATTATCTACCAAACATACCGTAATTATAGGTGGATTACTGGCATAATGAAGGGAGACATAGAAGGGTACCTATGGCAGAACCATGTTTCATCTGTTACATACGTTTAAGAGTTCCCTTCCCGGTCCGTCTATCGTCAACACGAGCATGGTCGAAAAGCTTGTTGTTTCATCCAGAGCCACAGCGGCGATTTTTTTTCAACTCCCCCGTCTCAAGGGGCCCCGACCTCGTACGTACGAATCATCACCCGCGCACCTCATACCGCCTAACACGATAACATTGAACGAAAAATAGTGTTCGAAAATTTCATAAACTTGTTCCAGGAAATACGTGTTTTTGAATAAGGCCTACAAGTTTGTGAAATAAATATTTGTCATTTAGAATTTCCATTACATGTGTAAGGTTTTTATCACGATGTTTTCTTTACTTTTACAATTTATGAGTACATTATGAACGGCCAAAGTTTAGGTAAAATATATGCAAAACAGCAATTTTTGGAGGCTTATACTGAATTTGTTTGTCCAAATTTTTATTTTTTGCTTTGATAGAAACCTAGATAGAGTGCACAAGATAACTATCAGTTAAAAAAATCTAAGATAGATGTATAACAACGGCATAATCACGTACGAGCGTTTGTATGAAAACTATGACGGGTTGGCCGCTCTTAAGTAGTATGTACGCGCCTATTACAATCAGCCAGGTACGAATCCAGACATTGGGCTGTTACAGAGAAATTTTAACTAAAAATATGATCAAGGCAAACAAAATATACACACACACACACATGTAAACTGCAAACTCGTAAGGCAAATATAGTAAAACTTTTCAAGAGTTAGAAACTGTAATTTCATTATTCGTTAAGTTAGCTAGCAATTATGACTAAGTTTAGTTTTTGTGACAAACTGTGCTTAATTACTAGTTTCTTCTGAGCAAATAGTGTAGTTGTAACTGCAGTTATTAGTTTAACTGCAATTATAACCAACATTATTTGCTCACGTGTGTGAAAATGAAAATAGTTGTGAAAAGCTCGCTTTAAATTAAAGTTATAAGATTTCGCAATACTGCAGTAATTCCGCACTCGTAGTCGAAGATGGACCGACCACGCTCATTGCGATGAAAATATTCGAGTAAAATGTCAGAAATCGTTTTATTAACGCCCTTTGTCGTTGTCTGTGTTACTGCAATACCACTTAGTTGGTACACCAATATAACTAAGTTTTATTTTGACTGTAGGAATGCGGTTTTGGAATAAAATCAGCGTAGATCGGCATTTTGAGGTTTTGATTTAATTGCTCAGGTAACTCAAATCAGTTTCTATCAACAGAATTTCAATTAGGCTCAAAATGATGAGTAGGAGTAGTTAATATCAGGAAGAAAACAGCTTCTCGATAAATTGAACGAAAATAGGTTAAGGGAAGGAAAGGAAAAAAAAAGGGGAGGAAGGCAAGGGTTTCTAAGCAAAGGGTAAGGGTTTTATACCACACCTATAACTCTACCGGCCAATTTTACTGCTTTAGTTGTGACCGGGTATTTAAAAGTACATTCGGTTTGGACAGTCACATAAGGGGACATGCAAGGAAATAACTTCAAATTTAATGGTAGCCAATACCGAAATCGGTGAGGAGGACTATATATTTATATAAATATTAGGTACAGAGTCTCACAAACTGATACAACGCCTTTGCGTTGTAAAGACAACGCAATGTGACATTGTCACATTTATTATTATCAGTTAACTGGACCTGTCGTTTACATTTAATGTTTCGGAAGAAGCAGTATGATGTTCCTAGTATATCAACTTGAACAAGTATGAAGTCATCGTTTAGTAGAAGCCAGCGACGTCGACATAAAGAGAGATTGATGGACGGTTCTTAATCTTCAGATACTTATTCCAACGTAAATTCTGCATAAACCCAAGCGCCGTAAATAAGGATCCTCATCACTTTATCCAAACTCGTTTCGCTTTTAATAGGTGTGTGCCATTAGCATTAACTGCTGCGCAATGTGGGCAGTAGGTAATAGTTCCTCGAGGCTCGTGACATTCTGCTCCAAGTCATGAATAATCAGCTCCGGTATAAGCGCGGGCACACTTAGCGCGCCCGAGAGGCGAGAGGTGGCTGATCGCAGATCGCTCCCTCGGGGACAGATAAGCCAATCCCGCGGCCCCATATAAACCTTCACTATTTTATGACGCGATTTAACGCCGCGCCGAAAACCCGGATAAAGTTATGTTTGTTGTTTTGCCTCTATCTCGTCTTACGTCTAAAACGAGCTCCCGGTGCCCCCCACTTCTTCAAGTGCGATATCAGTCAAGTTTCGTCGCATATCGAATTATTTATACGTTCCTGGTAGTTTGCGAGATGAGTGCGATCAGTTCCCACAAGCGCGCTCCTGAGTGGAATCCGTTCTCACTTTTGTTCGGTCGCAGTTTATTTTTCGTGGAATTATGATTTTTTGGTACCGCGCTTTTATCATCATCCGAGACTTTAGCTGAAATTCGCTTTCTGAGAACAAACTCGTCTCGACTTTGTACTGTCCTGTTTTATCTGACGTTTCCTCTGAGTATCGTAAATGGTATCCAAATAAATCTTGTGAGTGGTGCTTGTGCCAGTGAGTCTATTATAGTGAGATACCGCCGTGGTGTGTAGTGCGGCCGGAGTGCCGGAGGGTGAATAAATAGCGATCCAGATACCAGAAGGGTATGATATCAAATCCTTTCATTGAATGTACGCCCCCAGTGCGTTCGTCTGCGTGGATATCCAATTAGATACCTTATCTCATGATTGAGTTGTAGTTTTTGTTCTAACAGATGGCAAAAAGAATTGCTCAGAATTTTTTTATAAAACCAAAAGGTGTGACGAAAAAAAGGTTCACTTCTTTTAAATTTGGTTAATTTATAAATGGTGTGACAGTTCAACTTACATTATTGTCAATGAAAATTGACAGTGAAGAACAAGCCCATCATAATACAATACTCCATTGTTTCTCCACTAAAGTTAAATATTTCACAACTTATTATAATGAACATGGCGTTAATTGGCTGAAGACAGGCGCCATCGCAATAGCCCTTCAGCCTCAATTGTGGCAGAAAGTAATCAATTAAAATAATTAAATAATTGTGCGGTGTCGTCCGCCAGTGGGTAATAAGCGAGTCGGCGGTTTGTTAGCAAACCAACCATCCTACGTCTGAATTATTCAATATTACAAATTACATTACCATCTACTTGAATTTGGACAGTTTGGGTGTTCCCTTCGACCCCTCCTCACGACGTGTCAGTGTTTAATAGCACACCTTACTAAAACTATATTTGTGTTTATGTTACCTGTAGGTGAGGAGAACCTAATAGTTGTTATCTCTCCATGTAATGGGGAGCTAATGTTACTAAGTAACTAACTGAAGATGGATCTCTCAGTGATGAATATAGCTTTTAAACAAAGAGCGACATAGTAGAAACTACAGTTAATGCAAAAGTTCTCGAGCTGAGTCGACGACATTTATCCACTTCTATATTTACCCGACTTTATAATATCCTCGTGTGACTGTTCGTAAATTACCCTAAGCTGACAAAATTTTCGTTTTTCCTAAATCATGTAAATATTTGTATTAATGTCGGTTTCCCCGTAAGGGGAAAAGGCCGGGCCCCGCCATCCGCACGGCCCTGTAAGACTCGCCTCCAGACTGGTCATCTTTCCACCGACTAAGAGAACTGAATTCCTTAAGATGTAGAAGTCCAATGCCTCGTATCATTATTAGAACAAGGAAAGGATTGAAAGATACAGTAAATCAGATTAGGGAATTCATAGTTGATGAAATATATTGTAAGTGGTTTCAAAAGGGTAAAACATAACTGGGAGATACAAAGTATATTTATATCGCAACCAAAAGTTCTTGTAAATAACCCTTACGCTAGCGTAATAGGTAATTGGTCAGTCGTGACTCACACTATACTTCACATCTACACCTGGAGCACCCAGAGGAACAGTTCCATAAGTGACGTAGGCGGCTTTTCAGCGGCAAAGCGTCGACATCATGCTAACCCCTAACAGCCTGCTCCCTAACAGTCCTTAGACTGGTTATATAATAGCTGTGGTACCAAACCATTCCAATCCCACCCCATGGATCATGTGCTCTATTCGTACAACAAGCGCATCTGCAAGACACGTGTTCGTGTTAGCCTGACCGAATCATAAATTGTCAGAGATGAGAACATATTATTTTAGAATCACTATATGGTTGGTCATAATAGGATTGAGAACCAAAACTCGAACGGCAAATTGGCTGAACTGATGGTTAGAGCTAATGAATACATGATTCAAGAATTAACAGATAGCAGAGTTAATAATCAAAACTCAAGAACCATTTTGCAATAGAGTTGGAGATCAACTCTATTGAAACCCTAAAGATAGCCCCAAAAGCGCCCACCCTTTACCACTTCCTAGTGTTGGAGCTGAGGAGAAGAAGTGGCACAACAATCTCCCCAGCAACACGTTTCTGTGTGTGTAGTTTTAAGAACTTTAATCACAACATCAGCCTAGGATAATTAATTAATTAAATAATAATCACCAGTCACTCACCAGTCACCAGTCACCAGTCGCTCACCAACAGACACACACACACACACACACGTACTAGATTACTCTAAACAGGGCTGCTAACCCAACTATATTAAACTTATTCCATAATTGTCGCACTCTTGCGACAACCCACTTGGACATAGACTCTCGGTATTCACAACGTCTCATAACTTAACTAAAATAGCTTATATCACTCGGACTCTATCGCGGTCTAAACCCGACTGCCTGGAATTTACCACCCTTCTTCCGCCCTTCGCCTTTCTCAACACACCACGCTTGGGTCGCCTTCCCAGAATTGGTCAAGTACTGTTTTTTTGTACAACCGTCTCAATTGTTTTAAGGGCTCTTCGAGCGCCAAAGACCGGAGTATATTGCAACCAGATGTTGCACTAGTATTCAGAAATGCGTTTAGAAATCAGATATTTTTATCTTTTCTTAAGATTCGTTGGCCATGTTAGCCCCGCAAACGAGATCTCGTTTGAGGGGCAAACATGCCCAGAAAAAAAACACAGGTCCGAGAGGTTTGGAAGAAGAAAGGGGAGGCCTTGGCCCAGCAGTGGAACACTCAAAAAGGCTAACAAAAAAAAAAAAAAAGATTTGTTGAATTATTACATTCGGCCTGTCAAGTTAGCCCCAGCTAACTTGGCTTGGCTATTTGTTATCTCTAGTGCCTTTCCCATGAAATAAAGAATTTATGCGTTTCCAAGTGTTGTAATATTGTTTTACAATTCAATGGAAGAAAGGACACTTCGTTATTAATTACGGTAACTTGTCAGCCTGTCAAGCCATAAAATAGAAGTTTTTATGTGTTTGTATGTGGCCCAGACCGTGTGATGATTTTTGAAATATGAATCAAGGGTAAGATATTTGCTTAATAATTAGGAGTACGTGACAGACAGTCACACTCGCCTTCTGTTTGAGCTTACCGGGATTTGAATAGCAACAGTTTTAAAGTTTTAATTTTAAAGTAATACATTCATAAAAGCTTATAATAATCACATTTGTATTAATAGAAATGCCAAACAATAACTAATCACAGTAGTTAAGAAATATTCCAAGTCTGTGATTGAGCACTAAATCCAACCCGTTTCTTTGTGTCGCGGCTTCATTAATCACGCTGTTGTCTGTCGCGTGTTCAGATGTTCACAACATAACAATTCATACATGAAACCTCGCTCTCTCTGAGTACTCATGTCTAGAATGACGAAGTACTCAGAATAACAAGCTCAACTTCGCGTCAAACTATTTTCACAGCTCATTACATACATGAAAATACGTTTGCGGTTAATGCTGTTACCCAATACGAGTCTAATACGGGCGGCGAGCGATGCGCCGAGTGATGGATCGTCCATTGCCGGCAAACTGCCACTTTATTGGACATTAATCGCTGTGATGTAGCGATGGATACGTGATACTGCAATCCGGTGTCGAATTTTAGTTTTCGTTTGTATGGCCCCATTTGTGAGTGAATTTGGATCATTATGGATTTTGTCGCCATGACTTTCAAGTTCTATAATTTATTCGCTTTGAGCTACTAATCTTTGCTTGCCGTCGAGTTAAGTGAGTTCATTTACTATTATCTGTGCCTTAATCGTGATCTGTGATAATTTGTTCAGTGAGTCCTCTTTAATCCATTTTTTTTGGATTATTATTAATTTAAAAAAAGAAGAAAAAAAATGTGAAAAGGTCAATAAAATATCTCTTGAAAAAAATAATTATGAGAATTTAAAATTGCGCTTGCAATGAGGTAAAATTACGTTACATGACCTAATTACATTATTTATTATTGACGTGGCTAACAAAGCAAACCCAAGAGAAGGTATAAAGGTCCTAAGTACTTAGGTACTTGAAAGTTATACTCCTTTACTTCCGCACTAACATAATATGGATTTAAAGAAAAAACCTCCAATACTGTGTATATGTCATTTTTATTTTATTTATTTAGTTCGACTTTTATAATCTATTTCTCAGTCATTTATTGGTGAATCCCATTTTTTATTAATGCCACTAGGTTGAATATAGTGTTATTAACTTTAGGATACTTCTCCATTACTGACAACTTCAAAAAACATGGTGCGTCATTCAAACTTAACACATAACCAATATAACTCTATCAGATTAGTCCTCAGGAGTGTATTCGCCTTCTAATATAATTGATTCGGTAATTAAACGCTCGTAAATAGTTGATTGTTTGCTCTACAATGGGCCCGATGCAATCAGCCACTATTAATAACAGACTACGATTAAAGTGCGCTTTGTGGCCGATGGCCGCGAGCCCGCGTGGCCGTGTGGCCCGCGTGTGCCCGGTTTATCTGCCATCTGACTAATGACCCGCCTTGGGCTCCGACCGTGCCTACCCCCTGACTGACGGTGTCGTTATAGTGTTACACGTCGGTGCCAAGCGGCGCTACGACCGCGATGTGCGTTGTTGCTGAAACATTTCAACGTGACATGCTAACGGAAATTATATCGTAGTACTGTAGCACTGCAAATACTTATACTTATACTGGAGCTCAGTCTATATCAGAGCGGGAACACGTTACGGTAACATTATATTGATAATAATATCTATCGTTTGGCTTCAGAATCACGAATATTAGTTTACTATATAATAATCTCCCCATTGACTGCCTCGTTGGTATAGTGGTCGCAAGCGCGACTGTTGATCAAGGGTCCCGGGTTCGATTCTCAGGTCGGGTAAAGTGTTATTGGGTTTTCCATCAGGAATTTTTCAGTAGCAGTCACAGTGTCTGGAATTGTGCCCAGTTGAGAGCAATAGACTCGCCCCGTATTATATGGGACTTAAACATAACTGGCAAAATGTGGGAGTACTATTAGGTACATCAGGCGTGATTTTTGATGTTATGTTCATAATAATCTAACCTTTTACAGTGTTGAGACACATTTAGATATTTTTGCTTAACTTCCAAAGAGAAAAGACGTCCTTCAAGTTCCCGACACGTTCCTTCCCAATATGGCCTTCACCTTCATCCACACAGACGAGCTTTAATTATACTCCAAATAAATACATTGTTCGACAATATATTATAATCTATTAAAAGACAATCAAAATATCTGAGACACGAATACACGATTCGTTTTTAAATATGAACAACTAGCTTATGCCCGCGGCTTCGCCCGCGTGGAGTTAGGGAGTTGCCCACGGGATCTTACTTCTGGGTTAATAAGTAATCTATGTATCTGTCTATAATACATACATAGATTTACATGTACTTGCTTATAACTTGCAATTATTAGTTTAAAGTTATTTCAATTAAATTAGATACGTGAAATATTGATACCTTGGTTTGAGATTGGACATCGGATTTACTGGATTTTATCTGAAGAGTATGTACACAAATTTTTAAGTCAATCGACCCCGAGAGTAAAAAGTTTCACAGAAAATTTAACACCCCATTTCACCCTCTAAGGGGTAGGAATTTCGAAAAACTGAAACTTACTCTTCACAAAGAATACACCCTATTTATGTCTTTGGGACCCGCGGTTTGGGCTGTGCGTTGGTATTTCAGTCAGCCAGTCCGGACATGGAATTTTAAATTGGGGGATGATTTTGGAAAAACTGTGATACACGTATTTCATCATTTTAACTGAAGTATATGTAGACACATTTTCAAGTCAATCGACTCAGAGAATAAAAAGTTTCATAGAAAATTCAACACCCCATTTCACCCTATTAGGGGTGGAATTTCAAAAAAACCCTTTCTTAGTGTATAATTACTCTCCACAAAGAATACACCTTCCAAATTTCATGTCTCTAGGACCAGCGGTTTGGTCTGTGCGTTGGTATATCAGTCAGCCAGTCAGGACATGGAATTTTAAATTGGGGGATGATTTTGGAAAAACTGTGATACACGTATCTCATCATTTTAACTGAAGTATTATGTAGACACATTTTCAAGTCAATCGACTCAGAGAATAAAAAGTTTCATAGAAAATTCAACACCCCATTTCACCCTCTTAGGGGTGAAATTTCGAAAAACCCTTTCTTAGTGGATACTTACTCTTCACAAAGAATACACCCTCCAAATTTCATGTCTCTAGGACCAGTGGTTTGTGCTGTGCGTTGATATATAAGTCAGTCAGTCAGTCAGTCAGTCAGTCAGGACTTTGAATTTTATATGTATAGAACATTTTCAAGTCAATCGACTCAGAGAATAAAAAGTTTCATAGAAAATTCAACACCCCATTTCACCCTCTTAGGGGTGAAATTTCGAAAAACCCTTTCTTAGTGGATACTTACTCTTCACAAAGAATACACCCTCCAAATTTCATGTCTCTAGGACCAGTGGTTTGGGCTGTGCGTTGATATATAAGTCAGTCAGTCAGTCAGTCAGTCAGTCAGTCAGGACTTTGAATTTTATATGTATAGATGTCAGACTTGTATTGTATTGCAATTTGTTTTCGAAACAACGTTCAACGTAGGTAATATAATTTCAATGAATATTTATGGTCCTCCCGCTTTGTTCCAACAACATTCATTTCAATTGAAATCGAATATCAGATGAACAGTTTTATTCACTTTCATTATTCATTATCATTTATTTAATTTATTTACTGGAAATAAGGTAAATAATAACATTTCAGTGATTTTTATTACATTCTTGCGACATTTATGCGATGTGACGAAAACTAAAATTGAATTTCATTTCGAAACAATTACGTCGAAACTTATTAATCTGTTGTTAGTCCCACTACGAACGAAACTATTTTGCTTTGTATAATTATTTCAGTACAAAGTGCTTCGCGAAGGGAACAATTTTTCTTTAACTAGCTTCACAATCACGTAAGTAATTGAGGAAACAGGGTTCCTTTCGCGCGCGCTATTTGTGTTTTAGTTTGCTCGAGTGGCCATCTGTCCGCTCACTGAAATACCTCCACATTTTTCGTTTCTATTACAAGGAGTGTACTGTATCTCGTAAATTAGTTCTAATTTACACTACTCTCTGGATGTTTATAGATGTTAATTTGTGAAAGAAAAAAGGTACTGACGTGTCAGCTACTTTGTATTATAAAACTGTTTTGTCGCTCGTAACTGCAGCCTCGTAAGTTAATGCTATTTGTATACTCGACGGTGCTCGACTTCATAGAGCGTTACGTCTGTCTTTGATTCTGCTTTGTTGTAGCTTGAACTTAAAGCTACTGATTTGGTATAATTAATGAGCAGTAGGTATCTGTCGCTCCGCTCATGACATTAAGCTCCGTGTAACACTAGCGCTGCAAGCAGCTCATCCCGCATTACAACACCAACTAAGTACGGTTCCATGTATTACACGCTCATTGTATCAAATTAATAGGATTTTGGTTCGTGACGCCACCCCACGCTATTATGTTCTTTACACACACAATAACGCCTTCAATGGCGCAGCCTTTGAGCGCGGTGATGTGACGCATTGAACCAGTGTAAGTCAGTAGGAGCAGTTCTAAGTTAATGTTAGTGTGAGATAGTTGCGCATTGCGTGGTGACCCGCAGTTGCACTGTATCGTGTATACTTCCGTCTGGCTGCACATTGCACACTCTGCGCAGCGCTAACTGCCTGCACAATCATGTGCACGTACACTCGTACAGTGGCCGTCGGCGGCTCCACAAGATGTCGACAGTTTAGTATCGCGACGACAAGCACTCGCAGCGAGTTGGACAACTCCGCAACTGTTGCCAAAATGTACCAAACTTTATGTATGCAGCGCTACAATTGTATAAATACTGCCACATTCCTCTATTTGGGATATTCGTACCGTTCCGTTCTAAAATCTATTACGCCATGTTTATTTCGAATACAATTTGCGTATTTTGATTTACAGTTCAGTCCAAACTTTTCACCAAATCGATATTTTGAGGTAAAGTTAAAAGCATACCAATTTATAAAACTTGATTTATTTACTCCGGCCGTAGCTTTTATTATTTTTATTCATTTCTCGGCAGCCGCGTGGTGGGTGAATCTGTTTACGGACAAAGTAATAGATCCGTCTACCTAGACGAGACGACTGCTCTCATTTAAGACCCAGGAATACCTTTTTAATAAAAAAAATCTTGGAACGTTTAGCGTCCCCTATATACGTAAGTTTATCTAATATTGATGTTGAAGACAATCTGTACTGTGAAGCAGTAGGTGAGTCTCCCAAAGGATCAGCCGCGTCTGTGTCGGTGGCAGAAATACAAATATCTCGTCCATTAGTGTTCTCAGAAAGACTTATGTTGAATGAAGTCTTCGTGTTGTTAATAGAGTCACACTCACTATAAGCAAGCTATCATAGAGCATAGAAAAAACGCCATTCAATGAACCTGCTAACAATTGAGTCGTGTTTCACAAAAAGCGCCATTACGTTGGAAAGCGCCACAAAACGCACTTCACTGCTATGTCTCATTAAGAGCTGCACGGTATTATTTAGCAGCTATTTTTATGTGAACTTATTTTAATTATGCACAATAGTATTTTCATGCTTATGAAGCCACTTGTTTACGATTTTTGAGTTTTATAGTATTATATTATTATTAATTCTGTGCACTTTATGTTTTATTTAAATTCAGTATTAAATTTAACATTCGATGTCTAAAGTTAATCTCGAATTTACTTTCGTGTGATCCTCCGCTTTATAGACCAGTCTTAAAAATTGAAGAATTTCTTGTAGTCCGGTTAAGCGTTAACAACCTTCTAACGTTGAACTGCGAGGGCAAATTAGAAAGAAAAATAACTTTTTTTAAAACTACTTAATTGTGAATGATTGGTTATTGAGAATTGAATTGTACCAACGCTACAAATTGGGCGTATATAAAACCAATTGCCGATCTCTTCGGAATGAGAGATGAATAAAAAAAAAAGTAGAGATTGTGAAAAGAAAAGTTCGCGTCAAGTGCCATTGTTAATGTGCTCCCAAATCAATGCAAAAATAAGTATTGGAGAACAACAAAACAAGACGATAACCCGCTCAGGTATGCGCTTATCTCAGCAGGTTATCAGCTTGTGTTGTTGCTCAGATAGGAACAGCTTCAAGCACCGACACGTTTAAAATGTATAAGACAGCCTGTTCGAATAATATTATCGGCTCGTCGACGAGGCGGCGACGCGCAAGGCGCGAGGCAGTGAGGCACGTCTTGCCACTTTATTCGCGAGGGGCGCGGGCGGGGGCGACAAGTGCCCTTCTTCCCAACTTTGACAAAGAGTGTCAACCTCTTAGCTGTCAAAATTAAGAAGCGTGGCAGGTGGCTTCTGCAAATAATTAGGGTGCACTCGATTGGCCCTCTCGAGCCCTCTCTTCAGGGAGGTGGGACGACTTGCCGCGTGTTTAAAATGTCGAGTCTCATTGTTATCTTGTCGCGTTTCTTTTAAAATTACTTAACTTTAAGACAAGTACAAATTGCTCCTTGTTACAGTTATTAAGTAGCGTGAAAACAAAACTTTTGTTCTGTCCACTTTGTATTTCTTATAAGATTTAAATTTTATTTCAATGTTTTAAGCAAGTCTTCAAATTCACATGAATATTAAATTGATACTACCAGTAATCATGACAGTGAGTGAGAAAGAGCAAGTCAAAGTAAAATAATGTGCACAAAGCGATGATAACGAAGCCTCCGCGATACGAGGAGGAAACGAAACGAAATACCGAGTTGTTAACATAAGATTGAGCCTCGAGCGATGAACTTCTTTTAACCGTCTTCATTTAAAAGGGCATTCTTATAAAACATTTCAGCGTTTAATCTTGAAACAGATCCTCTCTTTTTCAAAGTCTGTTTTGTTTTTTGTTGAAATCAAAACTGCAAACTTCAACAATATTGCCGAAGCAAGTGAGGACCTCTAGATTCCCTTTAATTCGTCATTCTGAAATAACCAAACAATTTACATTGAAGTGAAACATTTCACAAAGTTCTGTGAAAAGCCTAATCTTGATTGTTGAAGCGTTCATTACAGCACTCATTAATATTAGAGAAGCCTTCCGCGGCAGGGGCAATGGGGGGGGCAATCACCAACTTGTGTGAGCTTTGTGTTTATAAGTCAAGTCAGCAAGACTGAGAAATGAACATAGTAACAAGCCTGTAAAAGTTCACCTTAATGCCATTGTCACCGAAACTTTTTAATTTGTATAATATGGACCGTCTGATTGGAGAGCTGGGCAGCACAGGAATTGGTTGTCATATAGACGGAATTTGCGTTAATAATATTAGCGCGGATGACATGGTGCTGCTCAGCCCTTCAATAGGCGCGTTGCGTAAGCTGCTTCGTTTATGTGAAAGGTATGCGGAGGCCCATGGGCTCAGGTACAATGTGAAGAAAAGTGAGGTTATGGTTTTTAGAGCACCCAAAAGGATTTGTCAGACGTACCACCCGTCTCACTCTATGGTACACCTTTAAACAGAGTCACTCATTTCAAGTATCTGGGCCACCGGGTCACCGAAGACCTCAAAGACAACATGGATGTGCAGAGAGAACGTAGGACGTTGTGCATCCGCTGTAATATGTTGGCTCGCAGATTCGCTCGTTGCACTGAACAAGTGAAGGTCACACTGTTTAGGGCATTCTGTCAGACCTTCTACACGTGCAGTTTGTAGGCTAAATACACGCAGGGGACGTACAACGCCCTGCGTGTGCAGTATAACAACGCGTTCAGGGTGTTGATGGGGATGGGGCTGCCGCGCTACTGTAGCGCGAGTGGCATGTTCGCAGAGGCGCACGTGGACGGCTTCCATGCCATCATGCGTAAGCGCTGTGCATCGATAATGGCGCGGGTGCGCGGCAGCCCCAGCGCCATTCTGGCTGCGTGTGCCGACCGCTGGGACTCAGTGCTGATGGCACATTGGATAGGCCTACACGCGAGAGCAAGCGCCTGACTACATTGTATGTTTACTAACACTATAGGCTAAGAGCATTGTTACTAACAAATTTATGGAAAAAGTCTGAATTAAATATATTATTATTATTTCCTTTATTTATTTTTACACATATTAAATACATTTTTAAATATTCTATTAAAAAACAATATAAAAAACATTTAAAAATATATAAAAATAGTGGTCCGCCGGTATCGGGAGCAGGGTCCAAGCCCTAACCACCGTTAGGGCTCCAGAGACAGGAACCTCCTCACAATGCGAGCCGTGTTCAGGAGTACCGCTTTCTGAATCAAGCCCTTGATCCAGCTGCCTAACGAGAGCCTCCTCAGGTATTGGTCGAGGCTCTTGGCAATTAAGCCATGGGCTGATACAACTATCGGCACGTGAGCCAAGTCGTGAGCCAAGTCAAGATACTTGATTTGCTTATCTTTCTCGGCTTTCACGAGGTTCTCATCATGCGGGACCGTTATGTCAACAATCATTGCGCGCCGCTCTGATCGATCCACCACCACTATATCAGGCTTATTGGCTACAATAGTCCTGTCAGTGATGATGGATCGATCCCAGTACAATGTGATATTGCCATTTTCGAGAACTGGGTCGGGCACATACTTATAGTACGGCACTTCCGATTCCACAAGGTTGTATTTTAGAGCAAGTTGCTGATGGATAATCCTGGCTACAAGGTTGTGTACTCTCCGTTAGCCAGACGAGAACACCCGGAAATAATGTGACGGATTGATTCGCCTGGACGCTGACATGCCCGACATATGTCAACTGTACCGTCCTTTACAATAAATCTCCGATAGTTATTCGTCATCATATCTTCATCCATAATTGCACAGACAAAACCTTCAGTTTCTCCGAAGAGGTCCATTATTATTATCTCCTTTATTTATATTTTTACAAATATTATCATGTAAATAATAATCATCATCATTAGTATTAATGTCGGTTTCCCCTAAGTGGAAAAGGCCGGGCCCCGCCATCCGCACGGCCCTGTAAGACTCGCCTCCAGACTGGTCATCTTTCCACAGACTAAGAGAACTGAATTCCTTAACATGTAGTAGTCCAATGCCTCGTAACATTATTAGAACAAGGAAAGGATTGAAAGATATAGTAAATCAGATTAGGGAATTCATAGTTGATGAAATATATTGAAAGTGGTTTCAAAAGGGTAAAACATAACTGGGAGATACAAAGTATATTTATAACGCAACCAATAGTTCTTGTTAATAACCCTTACGCTAGCGTAAAAGGTCAGTCGTGACTCACACGTTACTTTACATCTACACCTGGAGCACCCTGAGCAACACTTCTATAAGTGACGTAGGCGGCTTTTCAGCGGCAAAGCGTCGACATCATGCTCCTAGTGAGCATTGTCCCTAGCAGTTCTTTCGAACTGGTGAACGTGACAAGGGCGGCTTTTCAGCGGCAGAACGTCGATCTTCATGCTAACTGGTAAACATGGTCCCTAACATTCCTTAGACTGGTTATATAATAGCTGTGGTATGAAACCATTCCAATCCCACCCCATGGATCATGTGCTCTATTCGTACAACAAGCGCATCTGCAAGACACGTGTTCGTGTTAGCTTGACCGAATCATTTGTCAGAGGTAAGAACATATTATTCTAGAATCACTATAATTATGGTTGGTCATAATAGGATTGAAAATCAAAACTCAAACGGATATTATATATTATTGTTTCAATAGAGTTGGAGATCAACTCTATTGAAACCCTAAAGACAGCCCCAAAAGCGCCCACCACTCTTTACCACTTCCTAGTGTTGGAGCTGAGGAGAAGAAGTACCACAACAAACTCCCCAGCAACACGTTTCTGTCTGCGTAGTTTTAAGAACTTTAATTACAACATCAGCCTAGGATAATGATTGTAATAAAGGACTCACCCAGTCGCTCACCAACAGACACACACACACGTACTAGATTAGTCTAAACAGGGCTGCTAACCCAACTATATTAAACTTATTCCATAATTGTCGCACTCTTGCGACAACCCACTTGGACATAGACTCTCGGTATTCACAACGTCTCATAACTTAACTAAAATAGCTTATATCACTCGGACTCTATCGCGGTCTAAACCCGACTGCCTGGAATTTACCACCCTTCTTCCGCCCTTCGCCTTTCTCAACACACCACGCTTGGGTCGCCTTCCCAGAATTGGTCAAGTACTGTTTTTTTGTACAACCGTCTCAATTGTTTTAAGGGCTCTTCGAGCGCCAAAGACCGGAGTATATTGCAACCAGATGTTGCACTAGTATTCAGAAATGCGTTTAGAAATCAGATATTTTTATCTTTTCTTAAGATTCGTTGGCCATGTTAGCCCCGCAAACGAGATCTCGTTTGAGGGGCAAACATGCCCAGAAAAAAAACACAGGTCCGAGAGTTCTGAAGTAAATAAATATTATTATTATTATTTCCTTTATTTCTTTTCTATACATATTTTAAATATTTTTAAATATTTCTATACAAATATATAAAAAATAAAAAAAAACATTTAAAAATATTAAAAATAGTAGCCCACCGGCATCGGGAACAGGGTCCGATCTACCAGTGGTCAGGGCTCTTGAGAGAGGAACCTCCTAACGATACGCGCCGTGTCCAGAAGTACTGCTTTCTGAATCAAGCCCTTGATCCAGCTGCCAAGCGAGAGCCTCCTCAGATGTTGCTCGAGGCTATTGGCTATTAAGCCATTGGCCGACACGACTATCGGCACAATGACTGCTGTACTTACATCCCACATGTTGACAACCTCGCGAGCCAGATCAAGATATTTGAATTGTTTATCTTTCTCTGCTTTCACGAGATTCTCGTCATGCGGAACCGTTATATCAACAATCATTGCGCGACGCTCCAATCGATCTATCACCACTATGTCAGGCTTATTGGCAACAATAGTCCTGTCAGTGACGATAGATCGATCCCAATACAACGTGATATTACCATCATCGAGAACTGGGTCGGGCGCATACTTATAGTATGGTACTTCTGATTCCACAAGATTGTACTTTAAAGCAAGTTGCTGGTGGATAATCCTGGCAACGAGGTTGTGTCTATGCAAGTACTCTCCGTTAGCCAGACGAGAACATCCAGAAATAATGTGTCGGATCGATTCACCCGGACGGTGGCATGCCCGACATATGTCAACCGTGCCATCCTTCACAATGTATTTCCGGTAGTTATTCGTCATCATAACTTCGTCCATTATTGCACAGACAAAACCTTCGGTTTCCCCGAATAGGTCACCGAAGCGCAGCCAAGATACGGACGCTAAGAAGTCTACATCGGGCCCATGTAAGGCCCGGTAATAGCGTCCGTGAAGCTCCTTGCCCTGCCATACCTCCTTGCGATCATTCGTGTCTAATACTCTAGGTTTGCGCCAGTTCTCGTTAGCCAGAGAGAGCGGGGTGAGACCCTTGTCCACTGCGACCACATCTCGATGCATCCCCACGTCGGCTTCAAGGAAATATTCCCTGAGACTGCATATCTCGCGATTGTGGAGAGTCTTAGTATTTAAAAAGCCTCGACCCCCACACTTCCGCGGGATATACAATCTCATAACTGAAGAACGCGGGTGATGCATACGATATGCCGTCAACAATGTACGGACCCTCCTATCCAGGGCGTCTAGTTCTGTTTGAGTCCATTTGAGTATGCCGAAAGAGTACATCAAAACCGGCATGACCCAACCGTTGAAGGAACGTACCTTATTTCCGCCTGATAAAAGACTATTAAATACTTTTTTCAGGCGGCCAAAGAAACGCTCCTTCAACGATTGCTTCATGGCAGCAACATTGATGCCCAGCGCTTCCGACATACCCAAATACTTATAGGTTTCGGTTGCTGAGAGGGATCTAAGATCTATGGAATCCGAGAGCTGGGTTCCCACGGATTCCACAATCTCCCCTCGCTTTACATGCATGACCGCACATTTGTCCACACCAAATTCCATCCTGATGGCGCTACTGAAAGTTTCAGTTACCTTCAGTAGCTCCATCAGTTGTAAATCGTTGGGGGCAAAGAGTTTCAGGTCATCCATGTAAAGGAGGTGAGATATAACTTGACCACCTCTCCTCAACCGATAGCCTAGACCTGAATCCTCCAGCAGTGTGCTAAGAGGATTCAAGGCTAAGCAGAACCAAAGTGGACTCAAACTATCGCCCTGAAATATACCTCGCTCTATCCTTATCGGCTCGCTATTCCTCTGGATTTGCCGACATCCTGGATAGCGAAGGACTGTCCTCCATTGCCCCATACATGACATCAGGAAGGTGCGAAGAGTTGCATCAACTTTATACAACTCTAGCACCCTCATGAGCCATGTATGTGGCACCGAGTCATAGGCCTTCTTATAGTCTATCCAACATGTCGACAGATCCTTTCGGGAACGGCGAACCTGTTGACTAATGGCCATATCAATGAGGAGCAGCTCCTTAGTGCCGCGGGACCCGTTCCTACATCCATTCTGAGAAGCAGACATGATAGAATTACTATCAATATGATGGTTGATCTTAGCTCTCAAAATGGATGTAAGAACTTTATAGACCGTTGGTAAACAAGTAATTGGTCTATAATTTTTGGGTTCCGCAGTACCACCTGATTTATGGAGCAGGTGGGTAATTCCTGTCGTCAAGAACTGGGGCAGCGACCCTGACTCTAAAGCTGATTGAAACTGGGATGCCAAGCGAACGTGCGATCTCTGAAACCATTTGATCCAAAAGTTGTGCAGTCCATCCGGCCCTGGAGATTTCCAGTTAGGCAACGGACGGACTGCACGAGCTACGTCTTGGGGGCTGATGGTGATTGCCCCCATTTCAGGTATTGGATCACACGCTCGTTCAACCTCCCGGGTCCAATCACCCTCAGTGTGACTGACAGGCACGGACCAGATGCTGCGCCAGAACGAACTCATGGCGTCATCATCCGGTAGATGCGTGTCAGTCACACCTTGGTCCGGTCGTTCCCAAGCCCTATATACCCACCTTTCATCGCTATGGAATGTGCGATTCTGAGTGTATCGCTCCACTCGCCTCTTGTACCGACGAATACGGCTTGCCCATGCACAGATCTTCTGCTTCAGGAAGTCGATACGCTCTGTGACGCGGGCCAAGTAGTCTCGAAAACTAACATCAGTTCCCAAGAACGCCCGCCTCACAAAGCGCATCACTCTAGGTCGAGTATTGCCCTCCCTGAAGCAGATTAACTTGCCGATGAGTGCTCTAGCCTCACCGATACGCCGCTCAATCCTGCACTGCCAAGCTGGAACAGCTAATTTTGGTCGCGTAACTCTGTCGTTGTTAGGAAATTTGACGTGAGCTACACGACATGCCGCTACAGCTCCACAGTACAATATTGAGTGGGTATCGGCGAGGTCTTTGCTGCTGTCAAAGCAATTTGACAGCTGCGAATCTAGAGCACACACCAGTGCCTTGTTTTTCTTGTGCATAGGCAAACGAGGTAGACGTGGCCTAAGTTCAGGCGGTGTGGAACGGTACTCCCGGAATGCACCCTCCAAAGCACTCCTCAATTGTACGTTGCACTGGGTACTCACGGATATAACTTCGTCATCATCCCCTTCACCACCGTGGTCCGACCGCGGCGAAGCACTGGTAACATTTTGTTGCTGCACCGCGATCATTGGTGAAGCAGGCGTAACTACGTTACTCCGTGATTCGGAGCGTAGTCGATCAAGTACGGTGTCATCCAACATATGGTTACGCTGGATGACCCGCACCTGATCCGACAGTCGTTGCGCCGACACGCTGACACCTGGCTCAAGCACCTGAAACAGAGAGAGCATCCGACCACGGTACGCAGTCAAGTTGCTTCCCCCCTCAGTAGCCCCATAATATGCGCGCATGACTTGTTCATTAATGGACGGAGTCCATCGCATGCGCGACACATTTCCACCAGCAGCGGGGACCCTGTTCGGGGCCGGCTGGCCTCGGGGTCCCAAGCCCGCTGGTGTCCGTCCTCTTCCTCGTCGTCGTGGTGGTGGTGGTGGTGTCGACGGCGGGGAGAAAAACTCGTCGCTCGAGCTCGACGCAACTGCAGCAACCGGCGACACGGTGCTCACGGATGTGGTGCGTCCCGGCGGCTGCGAGGCGGAGCTGAGCGACGAGCCCGGAGATGGTGGGTGTGCCTCTTGATGTTGCTTGGCTCGGTATCTTGTATCTTTATTATTATTATTATTAAACAGGGCTGTTAACCCAACTATATTGAACTTATTCCATGATTATCGCACTCTTGCGACAACCCACTTGGACATAGACTCTCGGTATTCACAACGTCTCCTAACTTAACTAAAATAACTTATCTCGCCCGGACTCTATCGCAGTCTAAGCCCCACTGCCTGGAGTCCACCACCCTTCGTCAGCCCTTGGCCTTTCTCAATACACCACGCTTGGGTCGCCTTACCTGAATTGGTTAAGTGCTGTTTTTTTGTACAACCGTGTCAATTGTTTTAAGGGCCCTTCGGGCACCCAAAACCGGAGTAAATTGCAACCAGATGTTGCACTGGTATTCAGAAATGCGTTTAGAAATCAGATATTTTTATCTTGTCTAATCGGCCTGTCAGCCTTTTAAGAATTTATGTGTTTCCAAGTGATGCAATATTGTTTTACAATTCAAAGGAAGAAAGGATACTTCGTTATTAATTACGGTAAGCCATAAAATAGAAGTGACCTATTTGGTAGTTATGTGTTGGAGCTGTTGCCAGTTGTTCCCACTTAGTCTTCTGAGATATCGCCATGCGGTTTATGAACGCTTCACGTGACCCAAAGGCTCGCCGCATTGACATTCAACGTGGCAATGCTGCCAGCATTCTGAGCATTTTTTCCGTTGACAGCGATGCTGATAAATTTTTTGACGCACTAGAACTATTTCCCCTTTTGATACTTGATCATTTTTATTGTTTTATGCCTGTTTATAGTTTGACTCATTAAGTACGTCATGATATCTATGAGTTTTTAGTTTTCCTGGGAACCAGACTACCCTAACTAAGACTTAGCAACTACACTAGTACCTAGTCATTCAGTTAGAAAATATTCTGTTTCAAACTTATATACGCACAGATGATTGTTCATCTAGTTAAATGAAAGTAATTTTGACCATAACTTTTGAATCTATGTGAGAATATAATCACCGGTATATTATTTACTATATTACACGTCTCTCGTATCGTGATGTTGGTCGTAACGTAAATCAGCGTGAAATATCTTATTAGATCAGTTTTCCTCAATTATTCGGCAAGTACTAGGAGCACATGAGTGGATAAGAGATGAGGATGAGAGCCATTGTGTCGGGCTACTCCAATGTACGGAAAATTCATTATTCAGACATCACTGAGTACAACTCATATTGTGTGTGTGTGAGCTATTTTTAGTTCGAGTACGATTGTGATCCAATTTTTCTGTCGGAATACATATTTTATCATGTTATAATCGATGCGTAAAAGCTATCAAGCCATGAATATTGTGAATTATTTATCTTTATCTGCCCATACGAATAGGTACAATTAAAAGTATCGTAACCTTTGTAAGTGACGTCATAGTTCTCTTAATAACGTTATTTTTACAACTTCACTCGTGCCACAATAACCTAAATTAAAAGCTTAAAGAGCACATTAAAAATACAGTTCGTCAAGATTAAAGCCGTGATTAAATTACTTTACAAAAGAAGAAAGTTGGTAAACAAAAACGTAAATAGCGAAAATATAACAAAGTCGCCATTAATTCCACAATCTCACGAACTTCATGCAATAAACACTTTCTAACTAAATCTAAACGAATAAAATGTGCTGATATAAAAAATTAGAATCGTGTGACTCAGACAGTGAGCTATGTACGAAGTAAATGATACGACATTCGAAGAAAAATAGTTAGTATTATGTGGTCTGTCTCGTCTGTAAGGTACACTTTGGCAAAAAATTTAACAATGTTGATTAAAAATATATAAATAGGTGTGTTTTGTTCGTGAGCGGAGAACATGACTTCATTGAGAGTGAGGAGTGAGGCACACGCCACCTCACCCCCTTCGTCCCTCACCTCATCCCCCCAGCCCCACACCAACCCCTCGCGTGACCGATAATGAGTGCATTATGTCAAGTTGAATCACAGCCGTTTCGTGTCCACAGAGTACATAAATTGTAATATTTTGTTCCACTGCTAAACAGTTACGTGAAAATTGTTTAAGAATTAGCACACTTTTTTTTCAGCACGTTTTGTACTAACATGAAATGGTTTTATTGTATTTTTGTTTATTCTTTGGTAGACTGACATTCAGAGAACTGTATCAATAAAATTTGTTCGAACTAGATGAGAATATAATTGGATTAACTTTTGTGAATGTAGGTACTAGTTTATTAATCTATTTGTTATGAATGTTAACAACCTACGTTATCATTGTTTGAATGCTTGTACTTACCGACAAACGAGTCAGGGGCGAACTATTGTTGCTACTATAAACTGATGGACGCAAAAGGCCTTCATATATTGATTGCAGTATACTCTAAATAAATAATTATATCCTTAAGTCGTCTTGATGCATTCAGGGACATAAATTACTGTTTTCCCAAAAAATGGATCAATTATATAGTAACTAGCTGTTGCCCGGAACTTCGTTCGCTTGGAAAGTTTGGTGTGCATGTGTAAGACTGTCTCGTTGGTCTAGTGGTCGCAAGCGCGAATACTAAGCGTGGGGATCGATTCCCGGGTCGGTCAAAGTGTTAAAAAAAATATGTTTATTTCAATTACATAAAGTTGTCACACACATGATTTGGAGATCACCTTTTAAGCAAGGAGATGCTTGTGTTAGGGGGCGTCCATTAATTACGTGAAGCGATTTTTCGACCCCCTTGGTGGGGTGTTGTGTGTTTTGGCTTGACCCCCTCATCTCCCTCCTAAACCCACGCGAGCTTTATCAAAATGCGTAGTTTAGTGTAAATACGGTAATCTGTGCTTGATTGCGTTGAATTCACTAAAAAATAATTTGTAGAGAAGCATGTTTACTTACTTAAACCGTTCTGATCGAACTGACATTTGACGCCCCCTTAGGTGACTCCGCACTTCCAATTAACATTAAACAATGTATATGCAATTGAAAAAATACTATAAATAATAGTGTTGTTGAGTTATCCCATCAGGAATTTCTCAGGCTCACCCCCTATTGCAAGGGACTTTTTTTTTATCGTGGTAAAATCATCAAATGAGTCCTCCCACCCAGAGCAGAGCGGGAGGGACTGTCAGACTTGTACTGACTAAAATCCACGGTGTCCTTCAATAGCCCTTAATGTTCCAGGGGCACGGTAATTCTATAAGTCCCGCGATCCCGGCAGGCTTTGGCCCTCCAGAGGGGGGCCCCGTCATTATGCTGACACTCTTTGAGGCGCGCGTGGAACACAACGCGCCGTCGACCCGGGCATGGTCCATGGTCAGACAGCGAGTCGCCCATTACTCGCCGCCCGCATGCCCGCGCCTACGGTGGCCGGAGATCGTCTGCCGACGTCCGGCGCCGTGGGCGTCTACCACTGCGGCTGGGGTGGAGGGAGGACCCTGTCCTCTCCCTCACGCGGCCCGCCTTCTCCTTCGCGAGCATGACTGCTTCGCAGAAGGAGGCGACCGCCTCCCACCCCGTCTCGCCCGCAGCATGGCCTCGACCAATGCCGGGCGCGAGAGGTCTCCGCCTATTTATTTATTTAACACTTCAAGCACAAAAGTACAATAGCGGACTTAATGCCATAGGCATTTTCTACCAGTCAACCTTAGGGTGATGCAGAGACAAACAGTGGTAGGTGTATCTGAAAATAGTTTTTATTAATACTAAGATTAGTGTGTCCTCCGGGCGGTCCTCGCAGTGGTGACACCCAGGCGTTTCCTCCTTCCCCATCTGACACAGGTACCTCCCGAAACTTCCGTGTCCGGTGAGGACCTGCGTCATGCGGTAGGTCAGGACGCCGTGACGCCTATCCAGCCACTCCTCAAAGAGGGGTCTTACCGCCGCGATTGCGGCGTGCCCGTATTACAAGGGACTTCAATATAACTGGCAAAAAGTGTGTGTACGATTAGGTACAGGTATTAGGTTAGGTATTAGGTCTGTCAGATCAAAAGGTGTTAATGCACTGATGACTACAAAAAGGCGTTTTTTGGGTGCTGTAATTCTGGGTGGCAGGGGTCCGAAACAAAATTAAATATCGTTGAGGCGACGACATGGCTTTAAAAATCGGTGTATTTTGGCGCTATACAACTTTTTTTTTTTCAAAGTGAACCTTGTTGGGCACTTTTTATTCTAATACCGTTCTGTATACAACATGAAATAACTTTTTGTGAGAGCCCTTAGGCTTCCTTAATCCAGCCCTGTCGTTAAATCCGTTCTAAGCGAACGTCTACTAACTATAAACTACCTCCCTGCCAAATTTCAAGTTTGTAGCACAAAAAATGAAGGACTTTCATACAAACTTGCGAGAGCCCTTAGATCTCCTTAATCCGGCCCTGTTGCAAAATTGGTTCTTAGCAAATGTCTACTAACTATAAACTACCTCCCTGCCAAATTTTAAGTTTGTAGCACAAAAATGAAGGACATTCATACAAAGAACCCTGGCGAGATTCCATGTATTTTGGGACCCAGTCTTAGAGGTAGCATTCATTATGGCAACTTATACATACTTGTAAAACGACTAAAGACTAATAAAAAAGCAAATGGAAAGTAAGACGAACAAGTTGGGAGAAAAGAGATAAACGTCTTTATACAAGATAACCTAAAAATCTTACGGTTAAGGTTTTTAACTGTGAATGTCTGCTTATTTATTTAAAATGAATCAAAAAATAATAATAGGATGAATCATAAAGGAAGATTCGAATAAACTACTCTTAGATAATTCCTTTTCCAACCTACCCGGTCCGAGTAAAAGGGTATAATAGGCGTGGCGCGTCGTTGTACACGGCCTCTTTGGATGATGCTCTGTGCTTTTTGGTTCTCTTTGGTTTTTGGTAGTAGGCAACTGACAGGTGCCAGGGGAGGTAATAATTTTGGTTCGGGTCGTATTATATTATTCTGATGTACTTATTATTTACTTGTCTTAAGCCAAAACCCGAATTTTTTGCCTGTACCTAATTACTGAATCATAAAACTGCCAGACTGCGTCTAGAGACTATACTGATTACTAACCTAGTAATTAGTTCAATCACTATTAAAAATATGTTGTTACGACTTTGATCTGTAAGCGAATTATGGTCAAGTAGAACGATTCTTACTACGCTGAATGAAGATATACTTTTACATAAATTATAACAGCCAGAGCTCACTAGCTATGCATGTACGAGTACAGCTATTGAAAGGCAGGGTTTGTTGATTAAAAAATGTGTAATGTGACGTAATAAATCACGTTTATTGATTTTTTTACATGTTTTATTTTAATATTTTTCAACAGTGTTATAGAAAAAAATATTATCTTATTAAAAGATTATCTAAAAAGGAAGCTGGTGCAGCGATATAGCTCTGGTGTCTGGCAGACCCCATATACCATAATATGCTCATAACATGAGAGCAACAACCCGCTGTCCGTGTCCCAACAGGACAGTGACAACAATAGCCTAATACACCACTTCGCCCCTGTAGCCTTCTATCACTACTACGATATACGTTTAATAGGACTTGCTTTCTATGTGCTTGTGCATAGATTTAATTCTGGCAAAAAAAAGCGTAAAATAAATGGGTGTTTGTCATGGAATATAGGATAGGTTATAGGTACAGGATGTAATTCTACTGAACTTGGTGAGTGTGCAAAATCAGCAGAACTTCTGTAAGCACTATCCACCATTTCAATATCCACAATTTGCTCTCTGTTCAGAAGGTACAGGGTGTGTACTTTCCTCTGTACTTGTTGTGGGTACAACATTAGGGGAACTTCTCTGAGCGCTCTCAAATAGCATGGTACACTCACTTCATCATTAAGTGTTAACTGAAACAATACCAGTAAAAAGTAGTCAAAAACACAAAATAACAGAAAAAATATAAATAGTGTTCATCATAAGCCCATTATCATACTAACCAGGCGGGGCTTGATCCTTTGAGCACCTTGAGCACCTTCATCAGAGAGACGATGCCTCCGTAAGCGCGCAAGTCGTAAATGGCAATTAACGCAACGCATGTTAGTGGTTAAAATCAAAGTCCAAATCAAAAGCAACTTGTTGTCCAAAGAAGAATGCGGTACTCCAAGTCAGGGTGCACTATCGTCAGTTCAAGTTCATTTTTGGCCAATTCATCGAGAATCCACAAAATCGCAATGATAAACATAAAATCCCACGCAAAAATACAAACGTATCGAACGATGGAATAGAAGGGTTTTTCAACCTTTTTCATGACACGACCCCCATAGTAAGAAAAAATATTTCGCTACCCCCGACCCTTCGCGTTTTTTCGTGTATTCACAGTTTATTCGTGCATATGTATAACCAAGACAGATGCCGTCGCGACAAGCAGAAAAATCTCACACTTTGATTATGTTTGGCAAACAAGAGGTCGAAAAGCTCAAAAGAATACCCCTCTATGACAATACCATTCAACGCAGGATAAGTGATATTTATGTAGAAAAAATAATAGAAAGTAACTTTTGTGTGCTTGCAATTTGATTAATTTAAGGATATTGCGGGCTGTGCACAGTTTGTAGCTTTTGTGCGTTTTAAATCTAATGAAAAATTAATGGAAGAAATACTCTTTTGTGAGCACTTCCCACCAATACTACAGGTCAATGCTTGCTTAACATGTTCCTTGAAGCTACGCAAGATATGAATATCGATTGGGTAAAGAAATGCATTGCTATTTGTAGTGACAGAGCAAAAGCCATGAGTGGTGCGAACAGAGGAATTATTCAAACACTGTTTTAAGCTTTCACGGTTTACAACTAAACTTATACTGTCACTTATTCCGTAATTGTTCATTGCAACAGCGTCGAAATATCGGGAGCACAAAATAATGAATAATCACGGAATTTATTGCTAGACTGAAAGAGCAGATTAAGAAAACGAATCCACGATGGGAGAAATTGGTTAATGAACGTGGTCGCGACCCCTAGGGTGGTCGCGACCACGTTCATTAACCGTTGAAAAACACTGGAATAGATCATCACAGATCTTACAGTGACAGTAGTGACGGGACTCAATCAATCACCATTGATAACGTTCCCTTATAACATATACTACGAAATCACCATAATTTCGGTTTAAAGACATTTATTTCTCAAAGAACAAATTACAGTTCACTTAAAGAGAAACTTAACTAAATTTACAATAAGTTGTGTTACATTACGACGTTCAAGCTACCCAAGAAACTGAACACCATAGTTTCATGCATAAAATAGCAAGTACTGTAAAGATGTAGTTTAAATATTTGTAAACGCACTCACGATACAGGAGAAATTCCTAGCGTAGGACAACAAAAAAAAATAAAAAATAAATAAAGAACGAAAGAAAGTTAAGTATAAATAAAAACAAAAAACAAAACAATCCACGCTAAACTTATGTGTCTAATTTAAAAACCTAAACTTATGAGTCCAATACATAATGCCTTAGGCCTTTTTTAAATGTTGGTATGCTTGTACACTCTCTGACTTTTTTAATTTCATTTTTATTACATGATTTTGCCTTGTTAATTGGCGTTTTAATATCAAGTTTACATGTTGTTTATAAATATTGTACATTATCTCTACATATAATAAAATCGTTAAAATTCGGTCCGATGTTCCGACCTGGCGCAAAAACTACTGCATAGATCCTTTTCAAATTTTGCACAAATGTCTGTAATAGGCTTCTTCAAATGCTAGGCTATATATTATCACGCTATTTGCTGAAGGGGATGAGCAATACTGCATTATGTCAGTATTATTCAATTGTTTATCGTTTCAGTCATGATATGCGTAACAACGTCTATTTCAAAGTATATGTCAGCGAAGCAAATAGAGAAACGGTTTCATAACCGCTTTACGTGCATCACGTCGCAAGTTCGATCCCCAGTAAAATTATTATACTTTTTGTAATTGTTTGTATTTTTTTTGATAGAGATTACTATTATTTATTTTCTCTTTTTTATGTATAATATAATAAATTCTTATGAATAAAGTTAAATCATTGGTGAAATCTCTTTCCTCATGTTTGAATCTGGCCGTTCGATGGTGTTCTGAACTGACAACGTCGTTGTGCGCTGTCCACAGGTGCTGTCAGACTCGATGTTTTCAATTTCACCTATCGCTCCCAATAAAAATAATAGCAGTTATTGAAATTAATTTGAAACTATTTTGTTGTGTCGTTGTTCTTAGTTTTGCACAACTATTATTTACGGTTAAGTCTATTATTGTTAGGTCACAAAAATAAATTCGTCTTTGTTGTCTTTGTTGGAGGGTGGATGATTGTAATGTATGATTTCTGATGCGTCTTGATTGTTAAAAAAACACGTAATTCGTTACTTGAAAAATATTTAGGTATCTTTATCATATCTGTCTTTTGTATCTTACTTCTATTATAAATGCGAAAGTTTGGATGGATGGAGGGATGTTTGTTACTCAATCACGCCAGAACAGCTGAACGGATGTAGATGATATTTGGCACAGAGATAGATTATCGTGCTATAATTATGTCCATATTCCGCAACTGGTTGCCAACTGGCAACTGTCAAACATTGCATTAGAAAAGAATGGCTATTTTAGCCCATTTGTCATCGAAGCGAAGCGAGGTAGGCTGACGGTTCACAGACCTCCCTGTAAACCAGGTTTCGCAATTTCGAATGATTTTTTCTAATGCTTTATGATTTTCAAATCATTATAAAGTAGATATAATGCTTTTGGTTTTTTTTAACCATTCAAAGACAGTTAGGTAATCGTAAATTAACAAATATTAATTGACCAATTTTCAGTGGCCGAAAAAAAATCTCTAAAAACTTTAAAACAAAAACAAAAAATAAAATTAGATAAAACCAACGACGTTGTAAATTTGTTCCGAGCGGGAATCGAACCCGCGACACGCAGCACTGCAGTCAATCGCTCAGCCGCTGCGCCAACTGTGCCGTCACATTACATTTGTGCTGATCTTCTGCTGGCCCAACTTCTCAAGGACCGCTATATACAGCTTTAAAGTTTTTTTTTTAACTTTGTCCCAGTCCAGGCCCACACTTGGAATTTCTCCTGTATCGTGGGTATGTTTACAGACAGTTAAACTCACAAACAGCCAGACCCGGAACCACTGCCATACAAAAATGTGATCCGTGAGGGAATCGAACCCGATACACGCAGCGCAGCAGCCATTCGCTCAGCCACTGCGCCAACCGTGCGGTCACATAGCTGTGGCTGTGGCTCCCTCGGACATTGCTGCAACTTTTATCGGTGGCCGGACTGCACATTCCGTTTTGATATTACGGCTGAATCTTGCAAGTGAAAATACCTCAACATGCAACATTACAGCGGCCGGAGAGTCCTTTTGCAGCAGTGCAAGTTTAAAGTGCATAAGAGGCGTTGAACCGCAGCTTGCAGGACATTCGCGGCAACCAGGCGCTGATGGGTGGCGTTGTCGTTTTGCTCGCAGGCGACTTTAGACAGATACTGCAAGTTATTGAGAGGGGCACAGCGGCGGATGAAATAAACGCCTCAATAAATGTCTCAAGGCGTCGCCACTGTTGTCTGGGATCGAAAAGATCCATCTTACTTGCAACATGTGCGTTCAGCTGTACAAAGACCACGAAACAGGTGTCTTTGCGAATATGCTGCTGCAAATGGGAGTGGGTCGTCTAGAATCGGGCGCAAATGGGAAACTTCTATTTTCCGAAGAATTTTCCCATCCAGTGGCTACGGAGGATGCCCGCACATCCACATCATCACATCGTTGTGTGAGGGGTAGTGCTGTCGCCAAAGAACGAGTGTGTCAATCAAATAAAAAAAACGATATGATCGTCGGCATCGACATTCATAGACCCTGTGATGGCTAATGATGATAGTACTGCCTACCCCGTTGAATTTCTCAACTCCCTGGGGTTAACTCCCAGACTATGCAATGGAACCAGGCTTCGTATCACAGAGCTGGGCAGTAATATTATAACAGTCACCATTATTACAGGAGTGGCTAAAGGAGAGAGCGGTTTAATTCCCCGCATACCCTTTATTCCAAATAACTAGCCATTTCAATTTAAGAAGTTGCAATTTCCCTTAAAATTGGCTTTTACAATGACGGTCAACAAATTACAAGGAAAAACCTTAAAAGTGGCAGGCATTCTTTTGGGTGCTTCATGCTTCTCACACGGTCATTAAACAATTCATTTAATGTTGTATACAAAACGGTATTACAATAAATAAAGAAATAGCGCCCGACAAGGCGTTTGATTGTTCACTTTGAAAAAAAAGTCGTATGGCACCATAATGTTCCAGTTTTTAAGTCATATCGTCGCCTCAACACCGTTCAGACCTCTGCGGCCCAGAATTACAGCGCCCAAAAACACGCCTCTTGTAGTCATCACCCACATTATTACATTTTAATCAGGCCTTCAGTTCTCACACACATCCCGCCTGTAATCCCCGAAGGGTTAGGCACAGATGTGTACCTAATCGTACACCCACATTACACCAGTTATGTTGAAGTCCCATGTAATAGGGGGCGAGCCTATAGCCATCAATCGGGCACAAATCCAGACTCCGTAGCTGCTACTGATAATTCCTGATGGAATAACCAAACAACACATTGCCCAACCTGGGAATCGAACACGCATACACGACAAAATTTCCACGCGAACGAAGTCGCGGGCAACAGCTAGTAGAATGAATAAAAACGAAGAGAAAGTGCCATTTATAGTAAGAAAACCCTTGAGCAAAAACACTGGATGACAAAAATATTGGATTGGAACGTAATCGGAAAAAATGTTGCGTTTTGTAATTGCACGATTACTTAATTTTGAGTAAATTAAAATATTTATAACTTTTGATTCCCGTGTCCTAAAAATTCAATATTTTTTAAATAAATATCTTATATAAATGTAGTTATAATTATTTTATATTTACACTTGCATGGAGCTTCGTTAATTTTTAGATTCCTTGGGTCCATTTTCGCCGCCCTTCTTTGCGAGAGCCCTTTTTTATTTTTGGGTGGGAAATCATCAAATGACCCCCCCCACTCTGGGCGGAGCGGAAGGGAGTGTCAGACTTGTAATGACTAAAACCCATCCATGTTCCTTCTTTGCCCTTTGTGTTTCAGGGCCACGATATCTCTTTCGAACAGTCCCGCAGCCCTGGTAGGCATCGGCCCTTGCAGACCTCTACATTGTTGCTGACGTCTATTTGAGGCGCGCGTGGAACACGAACGCGCCGTCGCCACGGCCTGTCATCATAAGACGACCGGATGGCGAGCTAGCTCATGGCTCGCCGTCCACAGGCCCGCGCCTACGGTGGCCGGGAGCCACCACGTGACCCCCGACGCCCAGGGCGTCTCCTGCGGCAGCTGGGACGTGAGGTTCTTTCCCTCTCACGTCCCGCCACCTCCTTCACTAGCATGACTGCTTCGCAGAAGGAGGTGACGGCTTCCCATTCCCTCTTGCTCTGGACCATAGCTTGAACCAGGGCCGGACGCGAGAGATCGCCGCCGCCAATCGCCGCTACGAGGACAGGACGGTGCTCCGCCCAAGCGGGGCAGACCTCCACGGTATGCTCCACCGTGTCCTCCTGACGATCCTCGCAATGGAAACACCCGGGCGTTTCCCCCCGCCCGCTTCGGTGCAGGAAACTCCCGAAACAACCGTGACAGGTGAGGACCTGCGTCAGAAGGTAGGTGAGGCCGCCGTGGCGCCTCTCTAGCCACCCCTCAAAGAGGGGACTTATCGCCACTATGGTTGCGTACCCTGCACGGGGTTGCGACAGCTCTCTCCATGTCGCCATGAGATCACGCCGGAGGTCTGTCCGCTGAGCGGCAATTTGCCGCGGCAGCGGAGTTTCCCCCCGACTTAGTAGTTCCGCGCGCCGTTCGTGCAGACGCGCGAGGACTATCGCCTCCAGATCCCATGGTGGCAGTCCGGCAAGGAGGCTAGCTGCCTCGCCGGAGATCGTGCGGTACCCCGGATTAGTCTTATGGCTATCACCTTTTGGGGCGCGTTCAGGTAGTAGGCGGCTTGCCGCCTCAGAGAACGCGCCCACACCGGGCCCCCATAAAGGGCCACGGACCGCACGAACCCCGCGTAAAGCTTCCGGCAGGAGGTGTTTGGACAGGTGAGGGGGTTGGGCAAGCGCCGCTTGAAGACAGCCCCTGTCCGTTCCAGTTTGGGAGCTAAACGTCGGAAATGCTCCACGAAGTTCCAACGGCTGTCGAGGACGAGTCGTAGGTACTTCAACGTCAACCCAATGCCGATGGAGACCCCTTCCGCCGTCAGTTAAGTAGGAAAAATGAAAACACATGGCCTCGGAATTGTGCAATGCCACCTCGAGACCCAGTTGCTGGATACTCTCCACGACTATCGCAACCCCGCGTGTCATGGTTTCGGCCGCCGCCTCGTGCGACCTCCCTTGTGCCAGTACCAGTGTGTCGTCAGCGTAGCAAACTACGCTGACGCCGCTAGGGAGGTCGGCGCGCAGCACCCAATCGTAACCGATGTTCCACAGGGCCGGCCCCAGAACCGATCCCTGTGGAACACCGCACGACAACTCTCGCCGGTTCTATTCTCTGCTCCGACCGGGGTAGATGACGGCCCTATCCGTCAGGTAGTCCTCAACCACAGGACGAAGGTAGGTCGGCACCTGGTGATACCGGAGTGCCTCCCTAATGCAGCTCCAGGGCATGGAGTTGAAGGCGTTCGCGATGTCAAGAGACACCGCCAAGACGACCCCGCCCCGGGTCACCGCGTCCTCCGCCGTGAGGGCTCTCACGCGCATGATGGCGTCCACCGTCAAGCGCCCCTTGCGGAAACCAAACTGGTGTTCCGCAAGATCCGGCCCCATCCCCTTGCGAGAGCCTTTAGACCTCCTTAATCCGGCCCTGTCGCAAAATCCGTTCTTAGCGGACGTCTACTGACTATAAACTACCTTCCTGCTAAATTTCATCTTTATACGTCTAGCGGTTTTCGATATTTCGTGATGAGTGAGTGAGTGACCTAGATTTTTCATATTTGAACCTCTCTTTCAGTGCCAAATTTTTAGTGCAAAGAGTAAAGACAAAAGGAAAAATAAAACAAAATTAATTTTCAGCCATTCGGACTATATTTCGATTACTAAAACCTATTTACGTAAATTATTAAATTTATCACAGAAATCGTGTATGAGGTTACAAACTAAATTTAAAAAAAAACTGGATAACTACTTCTCCTGGAAACCGCACGTAGAAAAAGTTTGCAACAAATTAAACAAATTCGTTTACGTCCTCCACACACTGCGAAATACCTCGTCGCTGAGTACTATGTTGACTGTGTATCACGGATGTGTTGCATCGACTTAACTATACGGCCTGGCCTTATACTATGGGTTAACTCAACAGATGTGGATAAAGCCTTCAGGGTACAAAAAAAATGCATCCGACCCATTTGTGGCATTTCAACATGGGAATCCTTTAAACCGTTGTTCCTAAAGTTAAAACTCCTTACATTCCCCAGTATGCTTATTTAGGAATGCGCTAAATTTGTTCGACAGCACTTTGACTTGTTTAAAAAGGCTGAAGGCCGTTGCTCTCGAAAAGTAAGAGATCCAGATAGAATAGTTCTGCCTAGAGCGCCAAGGACTTCTCTATATAAAAAGAACTCTTATAATATGGGTGGAGTAATCTATAATAAAATACCAAAGGATTTCAAAGAGCTTACTAATAATTTATTTCTTTTAAAGCTAAAATTATGGCTGCGTGTAAAACGTTTTTATTCTATTAATGAATTTATAAATAATGATAATGATTAATGTTAATACTTTTGATCCTGTTCCAGACACCGGTGGGCTAAAATTTTTTATATTTTTAAATGATTTTATATTGTTTTTTCTAAGGAATATTTAAAAATGTAAATAATTTGTAAAAATATAAATAAAGGAAATGTTAATACATTTTTATTTTATACTATTCGGGAAACTTACAGCTAACATAATCAATGTTCTTAAACAATACGAATTTGAATGCCATTTACAAGTTTCCATATATATTTTATAGTTATTCGTGATTCTATTGATGAATTTATAAATAATGTTATTGATTAATCTATTTCAAATTAATGTAACTATAATGAATGCTTAATGTTTTGTAATAATAATGAGTGATAGAAACCGACATTTAATGACTAACATTAAAATATTTTGCATGTCATCTTTATCTGACTATGTATTAGGAACCTCAACTGATTTTAAGACCAAAATGTACCAATACTTATTGCAAATAAAGGATTATGATTATGATTAAGGACTCGAGCGCGACTGCTGAGCGTGGGGTCCTGGGTTCGATTCTCGGGTCGCGCATTAAGTGATATTGGGTTTTTCCATTAGAAATTTCTCTGTATGATACCCCCGTGCCTCGGACAGCACGTTGAGCCGTTGCTCCTGCGCCTCATTGGTCTCTGGTTGTGTCGGATGGCATCAGACTATAAGGGTGAGGCAACAGAGAGTACAACACTGCCACACACTATGCACTATAATATCTCTCGCGACGATTGCTAATATTCACTAAGATTGGACGCCGTGACCGAAAACTGTCAGGAGGACTACATTAACAGCTGTTTATACCATTAGGACATTGAATAGTAATTTTTAAAAGTCTTAGTTATATGGGGTCAGGCGAAACTTCAATTACTTTAATAGTTCTCGGTTACTACAAGTCACAGTATGATGTCATTACTCAATAGTGTACCGACTTTAAATTATTAAAATCCTCTTATATTTAACTGCTTCTGATGTGAACAAGTAAAAACGTATTACATTACATTTAGACTTTCTAATAGAAAGTCAAACAACATCATACCAGGTTTTTGTTGACGTTATTATAATACTCATCAAACAGAGCCTTTACAAAGAAATTACTAAAATTATAAAAAGCTTTTATGTAAAATCAAAGCAAAACAATAATGAGCTTGGAATTGAACGAAACAATGTAGAACAATGCGTGAGTTATATAGCTCCGCTGTTAGCTCCACAGCTAGATTGTGTGATACCCTACAATTGCAGACTTTATTTATTTATTTATAGGTTTACCAACAATTATTTACACAGATTTTATGCTAAAAGTAACATGCAAAAATGTAACTGCAACAGTGCAACAATCACTTATAGGTAAACTCCGCATGCATAAAGAAGTTGTAACCGGAACAGATAACCGGAATATTATATTACGTCCAAACTGATTGGGACTTCAACTTATAACAGTATGGGGTGTATTTGTGTAGCACGGATACATAACGTATAACATAATTCTGGTGAGGTTTAAGAATTACTATTATATGTAGTAAGCCGAGCCAAGGTGTGCTGCCCTTTCAGACGTCGTCGGTCTCACGTGGCTTGTACATAGCTTCGGGCGAGTGTCAGAGTGCTGCGGCACAAACTTACTCGTACACTTCACTGACTGCGACTTTCACACGATAAATACACGCGGTAAACACGAAATTGTAATACCTAAATTCAGATTAACAAAAACTAGCAAGTCTTTTCTTATAAACAGCATACGCTTTTATAACAAGTTGCCAAAGTGAGTTATAGAACTGACCGATGTAAAGTTCAAAAACCACATCAAACGTGTCCTTATTAAAAAAGCATATTACAAAATCAAGGACTACGTTGAAGATAAAGAAGTTTGGCCTTAGTAACTTCTGCGCTCGCGGCCTCCCTGGTAGCTCATAAACGGCACAAATATGTGGATGTCTCTAACTATTCTCAATTTTTTTCTCTTCTTTCGAATCAGATTTTACAGTAATTTTCAAATCATTTATATCTTTTGCTCAAAATAGTTACAGCACTGATAACAGTATTTGTGTCACTTGTTTAATTTAGTACTTTACAATATTTTCTTACCTTTGTATAGATTCTTTTTATCGATTTTTTGTGAATGTGTAGACATTGTAGGCTTTGTAGATTCCCAGCTGCTTGTTAACTTTTTATTTTGTTCTACATTTTTTGTGTAGTAAGCAACGACTTATTGTCGGGCATACGCTGTCCCCCCATACTTAGGTACAGATGCTGTAACCATAATACTGTAACACCAAATGATTTGAAAAGAGTAACCATGGAGTTTCTTGCCGGTTCTTCTCCATAGGAAACGACCAACCCGAACCGTGCACCTTTTTGTCGACGTTTTATAAGTGCCCATCGAGGCCTATGTGAAATAAAATATTTTGATTTTGATTTTGCCGCCGAGACGTCTGAAAAGGCGTTAAGCGATTATATTTCAGGAGATGGAACTTACCTCATAAAATAAATATTAATCATCTGCCTAAAATGATGAGTTAAAGTAAAGAATACGTTTTCCTAAACGTGTCAAAATCGATACCCCGGGGCCAGAGTTTTGATACTCAATAGGGAACTGGTTTGTCTTTCATGGATCCACTCACTGTGTTATCAATCTTTAATCTAGAGACTCAGACCTCCACAAACAAAATGGCCCTGTGGGAACAAAGAATGTCACATGTTTCGGTTCAAGACCACTGCGAGTGTTTATACTTATCATAACGAAGATTCAGAACATGGACGAAGCAAAAGGATTGTAGCAGGTGGTGTTCTGTAGTCTCGGTTAGTTTGCTCCGTATGGGTAAAAGGCGTGAGTTTATGTATGTATGTCCTCACAGTGGCCTCTAGTATCAATCATGATGATATCATATCGCCAGCACATTAGCATCAATCATGGTGATATCATTTCGCCAGCACATTAGTATCAAGAGACCCTTAATAACACATTGTTCACACATAGATAGGTATTGTTTGACTTACTTTATAACAAATAGTGGTAGCTTATGAAATATTCAGCACATTATTAGTAGGTACCTACACTACGTAAGTCCGATAATGATCTGTTCCCTGTAACGTTAATATTTATGTCCGTACCTAGTACAAGGGTGTGGGAACATAATCCTTGACTTAATAACTTGTTAGTGAGGGGTTTTAGATGAGATGTCACTTCTAAAGAAAAGGGATGATTGTAATCGCATTAAATTGTTAAAAATGTATTGTATAACCTGACGTCGTAGTCCCTGTTAAATCTTAAAGTTATAAGCTTGTTAAGTTACCTGGTTGTCCGCACAAAAACGTGGTCACCACGCAGCGAGCCCGTGCGTGCGCCTCCAGCGTCGTCTTGGGCTCATTGATACTAATAATTTGGCAGTAGGTACCTAAATGATTGCGATAGGTAGGTACTAAGTGTCGCTTAGTGTCCAATTTGTAGCCTTTTTTAAATATTTTGGGACAAAATATAACATGGTTTAAAAATTATTGGAATCGATTCAGTTAATTATTCAGATTGATTTAGTTTCAGGTTTCGCATATACTAAAAATAATGTTGTATATCGAGTTACCTCCGTGCCTCGGAAAACACGTTAAGCCGTTGGTTCCGGCTGTCATTTGTAGAACTTTGACAGTCGTTACAGGAAGTCAGTGGCCCAAAAAGTCTGACAACCAGTCTTACCAAGGGGTATCGTATTACCTAGTACTAACTGGGTTGTGGTTGTGTACTTTACATGGAGCAACTGCCAATCTGGCCGATAGGCAGTTGCTCTATGTTAAGTACTGGTATTCAGCTGCATCCGGTTAGACTGGAAGCCGACCCCAACATAGTTGGGAAAAGGCTAGGCAGATGATTTTTCAGTAAGTAATCAGTTTTCTACTAGAAATACTAACAAAATCAACATGTACAAGTTTCTACAATACATCGAAGTTAAAAGAATGTGACAAAATCTTGCATCATCACGAAAGACCTTACATGTTAGCCTACCTCAAACGCTTCATAACCAGTGAAGCGACTGTGACTGTTCCTAAATTACCCTAGGCTGATAAAATTTTCGTTTTCCCTAAATCATATAAATATTAGTATTAATGTCGGCTTCTCCCGAAGGAAAAGAGGCCGCGCACCGCCATCCGCACGGCCCTGTAAGACTCGTCTCCAAACTGGTCATCTTCCCACCGACTAGAAAACTGACCTCCAGCCCTGTCCTGACTTTAGAAGCTAGGGGACAGGGAGAGGTACTAGGTGAAGTTAATATTGGGGATTTACAGTTAAGACATATACATGAATAATATCAAATCTTATAAAACTAAATCAATAATAAATAATTTATTCTATTATATTATTTTTTATTATTTATATTATTATTTTTTTTTTTATAGGGCGCGATGATGTGATATACACCGTGACTTTTTAGTCGTGTTACAAAAGTGGTCCACTCAATGTACCCGACATAAAATAGCTCTAGGCGCGATTTTTTTTTTTACCTACCATAATAGGTACAAAGAAAAATAAATAATACATTAGAATAAAATGATGGAACTTCCTGTTAATGATATTTACATGTCAAACGGGAGAACATACCTACCCAGCGCTCGACTCCAGTAGATCAGCGCTCGACTCCAGTAGATCAGCGCTCAACTCCAGTAGATCATCGCTCGCAACAGAGTATTTTACCTACGTCATGCATCATAATACTGAATAATATTATTATTTTTAAATTGTTAAAATCTCATTAGTAACATTTTTTTTTTTTATGAATGTTTAGTAGTCATTGGATACATGAAGTGGGCTGCCGTTGTAAGATGACTAGTCACTTTGTATAATGAAATGTTTTGGTAAAGGAAACGTTCCGCTTGCGCTTAAGAATTTATTTATTTATTCGTTACGTTAATTTATTTGATTCCAAAATACTAGATGCCGATTTGCAAACGCAAACGATTCCATGTTACAACATGGAACCGTTTTACAACGTTTGCCCGGCGTACGTGTACTGTTAGACCTAAGTGCATAGTCATACTGAGGACACTGCTACGAACTCTAACAGGTCACGTTCCCTAAGCTCTATCTACATGTCTTTCCCAATCCTAAGGCAGTGGATTTTGAGGCCACTGCCATTGAGGAAGACAGGTTTCTAGCATTGTTACAGTTAATATGGCCAATTATAGGTTTCCCTGTATAACTGGGATATTTGTATAAATGCGAACGGACTAATGCCAGATATTTCCAATTAAACAAAAAAAAAATAGCAATACAATACAAAATTAAATTACATAAACTTAAATTTAGATCACAATTTTGAAAAATATAAAACAAAAAAGGTGGAATAATAAAAGATAGTAGAAGAAGAAAAAGATTGGTTGCTTGTCATTTATCTCCGTTTATAGTTTCCAGTATACGTTTCTTGAATGTCGGTTTATTACAGTTAAATAAATCAACTTCAGAGAATTCCGAGTTATAAATTTGAGCAATGCGACTCAGTACACAATTTTTGGCATAGTTAGTGGAGTGCCCAGGAACGCGCAACATTGGCGTGTGACGAGTGTGCCGTAGGGGAGTGTTAAAAGTTATCTGTGCGACCAACTCCGGGCAATCAAGGAGGCCATTGAGTATGTCATAGAGCAAACACAATGTTCATCACTTTACGGCTTTTTTCGAGTGTTAGCAGGCCATAGGTTTGACAGCTATCTTCGTAAGACATCGGATGTTTACGGAGGCGAAAACTAAGATGGTTAATATTTTTTTTTTTATTCTTTCTATTTGGTTCTTATAAATTATGTACTGGGGGGACCAGATTTGGCACGCATATTCTAAAACGCTGCGCACATAAGCAAAATATACAGATTTATGAGCTCTAATATTTTTAAATACCTAACATGACCTAAGAACAAATCCTAGGTTCTTATAAGCTTTTGTGCTAATAAGGTCTATATGATCGGAGAACATTAATTGACTGCCAAACATAACTCCTAAATCCCTAAACATCTGGACTTTATTGATGACAATTCCATTAAAATTATATGAGTAAACAATCGGGGTCCTCTTACGTGTATAACTGATACATTGACACTTTGCAACATTTATACTGATCTTGTTTTTTGCGTAGTAATTATTTAAGATATTGAGATCCTTTTGAAGGGCCTTACAATCATCGGATGATGCTACTTTATAAAATACTTTTTTGACATCAGCATACATTAAGTGATCAGAGTGTTCAAAAGAATCAGTGATGTCAAATTTTAATAGATATGCGTTGTAAAAAAGAGGTCCCAAATGAGAACCCTGGGGAACACCGCTAGGGACTTCAATGAAGTTGGAACGGTAACCTCCTAAAACGACAGCTTGTGAGCGTTTAAAGAAATATGACTGTTCCCATCTTAAAAGGGCCCCGCGTATAGCCAGTCTGTACAGCTTTCTGAGCAAGATGACGTGATCCACACGATCAAAAGCTTTTTCGAAATCTGTGTAGATCACGTCAACGCTATTATCTGTATTCTGAAGAACGAAGTTAGAGAAACTGGCAAAATTAGAGACAATCGATCGTTTCTTTAAAAAACTATGTTGCTTGGAAGAGATTCCTCTAAGAATATAAGGACAGAAAGCGTTAAATACTAGTTTTTCAAATACTCTACCAATTGTGTTTAGTATAGAAATAGCCCTATAATTTTCTATCATTGTCCGCGAACCGTTTTTATGAATTGGAACAATGAGAGGTTTTTTCCATTCATTCGGGAAGGTGCCTTCTTTTAAAGAAATATTAAAAAATAGTACTAATTGGAGGTGCCAAAGATTTTACACAATTCTTCCAAAATACTGGGGGTATACCGTCACATCCAGGGCCCTTATCCAAGCCTAAGGCACTCAACGACCTCTCCACGGTTGACGAAGTGAATTGTAATGTGGAAATTATGTCAGGACAGTGATCTTCTTCGTCCGTTGATAATAATATACATTGTGACGATAAAGCCGCTGCTCCGTCTTGCTGAAATAAATTATTATTTCCTTTATTTATTTTCTATACATATTTTTTATATTTTTAAATATTTCTATACAAATATACAAAAAAAAAAAAAAAAAAACATTTAAAAATATTAAAAAAAAAAAAAATAGTAGCCCACCGGCATCGGGAACAGGGTCCGATCTACCAGTGGTCAGGGCTCTTGAGAGAGGAACCTCCTAACGATACGCGCCGTGTCCAGAAGTACTGCTTTCTGAATCAAGCCCTTGATCCAGCTGCCAAGCGAGAGCCTCCTCAGATGTTGCTCGAGGCTATTGGCTATTAAGCCATTGGCCGACACTACTATCGGCACAATGACTGCTGTACTTACGTCCCACATGTCGACAACCTCGCGAGCTAGATCAAGATATTTGAATTGTTTATCTTTCTCTGCTTTCACGAGATTCTCGTCATGCGGAACCGATATATCAACAATCATTGCGCGACGCTCCAATCGATCTATCACCACTATGTCAGGCTTATTGGCAACAATAGTCCTGTCAGTGACGATAGATCGATCCCAATACAACGTGATATTACCATCATCGAGAACTGGGTCGGGCGCATACTTATAGTATGGTACTTCTGATTCCACAAGATTGTACTTCAAAGCAAGTTGCTGGTGGATAATCCTGGCAACGAGGTTGTGTCTATGCAAGTACTCTCCGTTAGCCAGACGAGAACATCCAGAAATAATGTGTCGGATCAAAAATAAATTATTATTAACTCGCTCCAAACTGCTACTTAAACAAGGAGTTAATTATAGTTAACATTTATTACGTATTCATTGTTCATTGAAGAGGATTAGTCTTCAACTAACTTACATAGTACTGCACACATTACCAGTTTCGCCACTGCTACAGCTTGTCTTCTCCCGCGCCTCGACACTCACTTTAACCAGACTTATTACTACTACTTATTTTTAACTTATAAAGTACAAATCGCTTTCTTACGACAGCCCTCTAGGACATGTCCATCTTGGTACCAAGATTACGTTAACCTTACGAACCTAACCTAGGACGACCTAGCTCTTTAACCGTTTTTAGACCGACTCCCTGACTTAGCTCGACTCTACGTGTCGACCCTTCCGCGATTTAAAACCAACTGCCTCTCGTCCACTACTCTTCCTCAGCCCTTGGCCTTTCTCAACACACCACGCTTGGGTCGGCTTCCCAGAATTGATCAAGTACTGTTTTTTTGTACAATCGTCTCAATTGCTCTAAGGGCTCTTCGAGCGCCCAAGACCGGAGTAAATTGCAACCAGATATTGCACTTGTATTCAGAAATGCGTTTAGAAATCAGATATTTTTATCTTTTCTTAAGATTTGTTGAATTATTACATTCGTCAAGTTAGCCCCAGCTAACTTGGCTTGGCTGTTTGTTATCTCTAGTGCCTTTCCCATTAAATAAAGAATTTATGCGTTTCCAAGTGATGCAATATTGTTTTACAATTCAAAGGAAGAAAGGACACTTGTTTAATTACGGTAACTTGTCAGCCTGACAAACCATAAAATAGAAGTTTAATGTATTTGTAAGTGGCCCATACCGTTACTTAATAATTAGGAGTACGTGACAGACAGTCACACGACGAATTGAAATCATACTCCGATATATGAAAAGATATCTCTTCCCCTTTCCTGCACCCCTGGTACCTTGTACTGAGCGGCCGTCACGCCCGTAATCTGCGGGGATTAGCAGAGGTGTTCTCCCGCCCTCCGGCCGTCAGTCACGGTATTACGCCGTGTGATTGAGGTTTATCGAGGCCAACGTAATCTCTATTGATGGAGAATTGATAATACACGCCTGTAATTACTTATTGACCTCCCACGCAAGGCATACTTAGATAGAATTTCCTTCTTAATACTTGCTCCTGATCAAGATCGATTTGAATAATTGTCATGATAATGATTTTATGTATCTGTTCGTGGACCACTGCCATCAATCTTAATTAAAAAAAAAAATTAAAACAAGCAAAATACTTGGTCTATTTGTAACACTCCTTTTTGCATGAAACAACATTATTACATGCATACATAAACTCTCGCTTTTATTACCTATTAATTTAGCAATTTCTTTACAACTTTTCACCAGTGTTTAGTGCCATTGCATTATTAAGTTATAAATGTTCAGCATGTAATTACAAAAGTGATAAAAGTGTCAATAAAAGTTCACAAGTCAATAGGCTGGTAAACCACTTTGCCTCCCAGCCCATTATATCTTGCGGTAACTTTTATAACTCACAAAAGAAAAACTTGGAGGAAAAATGGCGGGTTTCATTTATTTATGATTGCCATTAAGATTATTTTAAGTTGTGCTAAGTTAACAGTTACGTTGTGCAGTGGGTTAAAACTTTTGTCGTGCAACATTAGTACAACATGATAAGTGCGAACTTTAGTTTCTTGGTTTTTATTCATCAGTGTGTTGACCGCGCTTACGTGTATGTGACTTACATTGTACCCATAATACCTGTCAACTTAGTTTAATGGTACTAATGATGGAACAGATAATATTATAGTTTCGTTGTTAATTTTGAGAAAATACGTTTGAACTATTCAACAAGTATTATAATTATTTTATTATCAAATAAATTTAAAAGGCCAGTGCATAGATTGCAAGAGTGACAACTGAACAATACTGAAACATTTCATCAAATTAACATAGAAGTAAGTGATTGTAATTTAATTAGTATTTGCAGACGTTTTTTATTTATTTGATAGTTGGCCGAGTTGTTTTAATAGTTGAATTTACTGAGTTGCAGACTTGTTTAGTTGAGTTATTTGATTAAGTTACACAACTTATTTCTAATTTAACACAAATTGGTTTAATGTGCCTGACGTGTATCATAACATAACCTTTCTTCGGAAAATTCGTGTATTTTTCAACCATATAAATAGTAACTTTTCACACAAAGCCGTACAGTAATCTACTTATCCTTGGTATGTTCTATTAATTTGAGAACATCCTTATGTAGATAAGTACAAAACACCCATAATATTAATAATGTATTCGTCCGATAGCGCACGAAACGACGCAGTCGGCGGGCGGTCCCACGCACTACGCACAGAACAACCAAACGCGTGTAACATTACCATAAACACACTATTAATAAAACTCACTACACACCGCTACACTACGTTATGGTACATTATGGACATCACTAATTGTATCTCCCGGTACGCACAACACTACGGAAAAGTTTCACTCAAATTTAACTCTGTAAAATATTGAATATTTTAGTCTCAGCACAATTTATTAGAAGAGAGATTAGCTTTATATTTTGGTATTTAGTTAGTAATCAATCTCAGTTTCTATTAAGTTTGTAAATATTTATGTTTGTGATCATAATTGGATAAAAGTCATAATACAATTTTAATAATGTAGTTATTTATAAAGGTGCTTTGAAAGTCTAGACTTTATGATAAGTGTTGACAAAAATGCCTTGTAATTTTAAAATGGTGATATAATTTTTCAGCTGAAAATTATTATAAATTCAGTCACAAGAGTCCAGTGATTATATCGTTCGATTTTTATCCCTCACGCGTTGCCCGAGCAGGCGTGTCGCGATAATGTATGCGCTGTTCGTTTATATCGACAAGTTTTAATGTGCGGCCATCGCTCGTGCAGCGAATAATTAACAATGTATGTCATGCTATTCGACAACACCGCGGGGCGTCCTGTTCCCGGCTACGAGAGCTTTTTAAATAGTCGCCAAACAAGTGGACAAGTTTTGTTTAAATTGTCTTTCTGTTAGCCTTCTTTATGTAATTAAACAGTCGGACAAATAAAGTTCTGTAATTATTTGCCAACATATATTTCCTTACCAACTTGTATCAAAACTTAAGTTAATTAACAGTATAACTAAAATATTGTGAACAGAATATTTGATTACGGCTATTATTTCGTGAAACTAAAATAGCCTTGTCGTGCAAATGAGCAGCAGTGGGGCTAATTTACAGCAGTATTTAAACTTGGGTTTAACAAGCAGTGATATATCTTAGGCAGTTAACATAGTTCAGGAGAGTGTCACCTGGCCGCTCTACATCAAAGGAGCTATATTTACGACACAGCTCTAAATAAGGACGGATAGAAGACCCGCTCCTTCAGAGCGCCCTCGTAAATCCAGTCGCTACAGTGTAACTGAAACGAATTTGTATTGAACTATAAATCTTATTTTTAACATCCCGCTGCAACATTTTTTACTGACGGGCATTTGAAACCACTGCCCCAGTATTTTAATCTTATGCACACAAATACAGGATTTGTAAAAAACTAGGTAGGTAGGTTGAAACACACAGAAAGACGCAATAACACATTTTTCCGATCTACTTGGAATTTCTTTCAGGACTTCCACTAAGGACTAAGGCTTTTTTCTATTTATTCTGACTTGTAATGTGGACCTTGTCTGCTAACATTGTTTCTAGCCCTCTCCCGCCCCGCTAACCCTGAACACCCGCGCGCTCCTGACCCGGCACAACGCGACACAACACACGCACAACACACACGCACACCATACGCACGACACAAGCACAGCCGCATAAATTGGCGCGCGGTGCCCTTTACAACTTCCGCCAGAGTTGAATACTATTATACTATCGGAAATGTTGTGCGCACAATACATTTGTCTTCCTGCAAATGTTTTGTAGCGTTCCCGTTGCCAAATAATGCTGGCAGACTTTTAAGTAATTTTGCTGGACGTGTTTTGCTCTATTTAGGCTATATAACTGATTGTAGACACTAGGCATACCAAAAACAACTGGGATTGATAGATGCTTCGCCTAATTCTATTTGTACAGATTTCGATAGGCCGGAGACTACGATATGGGTTAGCACAGAGCACTATTCGTCTTGACGCCACATTCCCGTTAGGATAAGCTGACCTTCACGCGGGCCAACTAGTGGGCAAAGCTACTAACATAATAATACGTAATAAACTGTCTTCTTGGAGATATGGCACGATTGCACCATGCTAAGTGGGTGACTTAAAAATGTTGCATCTGTGCAAAAACTGACGCGGGTCTAATTTGAGTCAAAAAAAAGAATGAAGGTTTTGAGAGACATCATTATTCAGTTTATGGTGCACCACACCAACGTTGAAGTAGACAAATACATAATAGTGAAGTAAACCGGTAACGCGATGATTGTGCGGGTTAGTCGCGGGACTTAGTTCAGTGGCGGATAATGCCGTAATGCCGTCTAATTGAAGTGCTTACTCTCATCGACTCAACAAGTGATGGATCCAACTTCAATTAGTATTCCATCTTGCTGCCGGCTGCCTGGCTGATGTGAGGAGATATGAGCGCCCTAATTACTGCCTCCTTCGCACGTCACGCCCACTTTATAATCACTTTAGAATTAGGTCGCCTATTCAAATCGGAATTGAGTCTATCGTATTTGAAATGTCGGAGTTTGGATCATAATGACTTTATGTGAGATTAATGTGTAGATCTCTGGCAATAGCTAAGTTTAAACGGAATGTCCCAAAAGATCAATAAACGGTCAAACAAAACATCTATAAACTCCCATACTTCATATTTCTCTACACTTCATGCATGTTCAAGATGCTACGACTAATATAAAGCAAGCCGCCGTACAAACAACTCGTATGTTTATCTTGCGGCTGAATAAACCTCAGGTTATTGGCAAAACCGCCGATATTCTGCATCGCGGCGGTTCAAACTGCCTTATTACTTCGCGAGGCAATACCGATGGCCTGATGTGGCAAGAAAAAACTGTTAAACGAAACATAGATATGAAAAATGAGAAAATATAGAGACAAAGATAAATAAAAACATGGTTGCCGTAACCCGTAAAATGAACGAAACGAGCTGAAGTATCGCCATAACCGACCAGCTTTCTAAATAAATTGATAGTTTTAAGATAACGTTACATAATGATACCGAAAATGAAAATAATCCCCTATATTTTACTGTTAGTGTATGTTTTTCTATTCAAGAATAACGTGTATAATCCAATTTGCCTCGAAAGCTTCGGGAATTCATTTGAAATTGAATACATGTGTAAGAATATTGCAATATTCCCTATATTATAAGGTTGATGTTCATACTTATTGTATTGGCAATAAAATCTCTCTCTGGGTTCATATCGGTAACCTCAATTTGGCATAATGCTGTTGTGTCGGTCGCAATACTGACATTAGTGGTGACGGGTGCCCACCCACAGCTCGCGGATCAATAGAGGCGCTCTTCTTTTGTTCATTCACTTCGCTCACTACATCAATAGCTAATTTCGCGATATCAACTAGTTGTGAATGAACGAATGAACGCTTTTGATGTCTCTTGGCAATATCGCTAGCTCCGACAGATTCCACTTTGTATCCACGGGCGTGGGCTCCCTCGCGATTTATTGGTACAACGTGATATTTTAGCAGCCCATTATAAATGTATAGGGCGGCATTTCTTTTACAACTGAACTCATAAAACCGCGTTGAATATAAATTGGATTAGATAATTACGTTGTGTTCACATAATTTATTTCAGGCTTAATTTGTTATTCATCTTCAAGTTTAGAAATTTATGACGAATATTGATAGTTTTTATTTTTAATTCGATTCTGTGAAATCAAGGTTTATTTTACTACTTTTATTTTCTCGAGTGCGGGCTAAAAAAGGTTAACTTTGTCGAAAAATGGGGTTTTGTGTGAGATAGGCGTGCGATCCCGAGCCCTCTGCGAACGTATCACGTACACAATTTACCTGCGCCTCACCGCTGTGGTTGTAGGGCGGTGTGCGTACAAACATTGTGTATCACTAAAGCACACAGTCGCCACGTTTAATACAATAAGTACACATGTTAAAGGAGGATAAGAATCGCCTATAGCCGGCACCGCGTTGTTTGTTGAAGGGAAAAACGTGCACGAGAAAATATATGAGAGCGCTTTGCTTCATAATACACGTATTGGTACGCTGAGAGATATTGGCTTGAACGGAGGGTATTTTGGGATATTAATGGTATTAGCTCAAGCAGCGGGATGAAAAACAAACAGTTTGGAGGAAGTGCCTCAACTCGCTGCCATCTCACGGGTTGCCATCTCACTTTATCTTTGATGTGGGTATATGGAGTAGCGTGTTCTGTACTAAAAGCTGTATTGATATAGTTAATCAAAGTACTTACATAATATTGATTTTGAACGCATTACAATAATTATTGAGATCAACTAAAATTAGATTTCGGTTAATGAATATAAAATTGAAAATAACTAACATAACATAGGTGGTGTACCTAAGAGTATACCGACATTTCGTCAGTTATGTTTAAGTCCCTACATGGGACTTAAACATAACTGAATAGGGGCAAGCCTATTGCCATCAACTAGGCAAACAATCGTGGCTGATGTCCTTGTTGGATAAACTCAATAATACTTTGCCCGACCTGGGAATCGAACCCGGGACCTCATGCAGGACAATCATGCTTGTGAACACTAGATCAAAGTGGCAGTTTGAAAGTTGAAAAATTTCTGGAACCTATTCGTAAAGCAAAGCCCGCCTAGCTGTACGTCCTCGGGCAAAATAGAGATTCATCATATCGTACAAAATGTGCAATATACTCAATCCACAATTTAAAAATTCTTTCAACGGTATTTCTGTCCGCGTCACACAAATGTTTTGAAGTATTTCCCAAATTCTTTAGTTGGTACACTCCCCTACCAGCTTCACTGCATTTCTGTGCCAGTTAGTAGTACAAACGGCGCACAACAACGCATCGCTGCTGTCACTAAAATGACATGACAGAATAGCTCTGCGATATTTTAGCTCGTGACTATCCGAAGTTCGGTTTTCCAAAACGTTACCCGTACGATTTTATCGACAGAGAAAAATTCGAGGTAGGCGGAAAACGCCGGAATATCCGGGATTGACTCAAACTAACGCGTACACCTAAACATTTTGTTTGAAACGGTAGTCTATTTGAATTCCGTATCTCTATTACAAAAGGTTTCCTCTTTTTGTCCCGTTTGAATGTTCACAACTTTTGGAATACATTTCAGAACGATTTTAGAACGTATTTAAGTAAACGTTTGAGCTTTACAAAGCTGAGATACACAAAGAGCAGCAGTGGTTGAGGTCCGCCAAAACTGGCAACGTCCGCTGTATTCCAGCTAGGTCCGCCAAAATCCGGCAAGGTCCTCGAATTCCGGCAAGATCAGATTAAGTCCGGTATGGTCTAGGAACCCCGTCTGCGCGGCGAATATGATCCGTTATGGCTACGCTTACTATTCTGCGGACGTCACAGATGGGATTGGCTTATATACAATTTCAGGGCATCGCTGGCTGCGACCATAAAACTGACCGCCATTACCCCGGAGTGCTACCACGACAACTCGCACTCGATCGGTACTCGCTCGTTATGTAAGTGAAGAGGGGATGTTGTTATGGTGGTCATAAATCATAAAAAATAGTAATATCGAGATCGGTACGAAGTAATGTTTCTAAAAGATTTGTTTTATTAAGAATTGTATGATGACGGTCAAGTGCGTGATTGTTCAGACAGTGAAGGTTGTCCATCCCAAAAAGATACACGTCTTGATAAGAAATCATGGTTGTGCCTTTGTTATAATGTAATTATGAGTATGAGTTGTTACCTACACTCTTGTGTCTACGGATACGGGAAAAGCATCTCTATAAATGTTGAATCTAAGTAATGTAATTCTTAACAGGAAAATAGAATACATAAGAATCGTAACGATGAGATGAGAAATTGTCACATAAATCTATACAAACAATAACAGTACATGTAGGGAACAGTACGCGACCGGACGGATTCCGTCGCCGCATGCACTTTATTTCGTCCATTACTGTAATGAACCGCGAAATAGCGCCTTCTGCTGAAATATAGCGCAATTATTTTTTTGCGCGGGCGGCATGATTGCGCCGAGACGCGGCGCTATATCACGCTGAGCGACAACTCTAGCCCGCACCTCCCCGCGCCTCTTGCGCCCCACGCCCTCTGTGACCATCATACCTAGCAGAAATAACAGAAAGACCATTCCAAACTACACATATTTGTTGCTATTACTTTGAAATGCTCATACAGTCTGCTAAAGAAGAACAATTCTTGTGATTTGAGAAAAAGGTTCTGATTAAGAGTAAGTCAAATATGGAATTTAGGAACCTTTGTTCTCTGACAATTTTGGTGTGTTTAGATCTGCTTAACTATGTGTTTTGTCTCAAATTGCAGTAATTGTACTGTTCTCCCCGTAGTTGCCAATTCTTCTGCAATTGTCTTCGGTGTGGCACACACAAACGCGTCCCGCTCTAACTTATGTTCCACTAGTGTATATTAAATGAGTCGAACGTTCCGACGGTTCCGCTCCACGATACTGCCGCCGAAAAATATCTGCGCGTTTCTCTCTGCGCCGTTACTTCAGATGCTTTACTAAACCGGCTTCGAACGGTACACAAGTGGAAGAATACAATAAAAAGAAATATCAACATTTAGGCCTTATGTAGCAGTAAGGCCTTTTGAAGTAATAGGACTAGGATTGGCCAACCAATTTTGATCGCCAACGTCTCGGCCTAGGCTGACGCTGAATAATCTCGCTAAGTTATTTTTGATGGCAACATCGTAGCAAGATTAATAGGGTCCTTTGTCATGAGAACGGGACCTTTTCTGTGTATATGTCTCAATTTATATTCTTTTTATGGAGCTGAGTCGGGAGTTGTAAACTTTAGTGGGGATACAAAAACAATGGGCGGGTTGACCACTGGGTGGAGGGACGCAGAAGGTCGCCTCTGTGCTAAGTCTACTACAAGCTCAGACATAGGAAATGACGCTGAAATGTTCAAAAAGGTATTAAAAAAGGCCTTCAATTTGTGTCTGCATATTTTAAATCCATCTGATTACTTTGATCCATAGGTCGGTACTGTGCTTGATTCATCTGTCAGTTGTGACATGGAACGGGCCTACTGTATTTCTTTTACATACCCTGGGTAGGGTTGTCTCACACTAACTAGACTCACGCGACTTGTCCGCTGTTGTACCCACGTCCTAACCGCAGCCAAGTTTGAGCTGGGACTAAAGTTCGTCTTCATTGTAGCCGAGATAGAATAGGGATCAACTCACTCCGGCTATTGAAAATCAAGCATGCAGGATGTGCTGTTATGAAGTTTGGATTTTTTGTTGTCGTCGTCTCACAATGAACTGCCAGTGTTTTTATACTAACTACAAGACAAGAAAGAATACCAAATAAATAAATTTCGATACGGTGTCCAGAAATCGGTATTGAATTTCAATATTTTTGTAGTTCTCTGCTAAACACAAAACAGGTACATAAGAGACGATTAACTGCAGACTTGGGGCTCTAGCATGACTGCATGACCTAAACTGAATACATTTCAGTTCAAATTACAACGTAAGCTAGAACAATTCTATGTAAGGCAAAAATAAGCACACAGATTCCGAAACGACTTCTAAGTAAATTCCGACTTCATTTCGAACAGAGAACTACAAATACTATTACAGCTGTTTGTATAAGTATGTAAAACTATTATTTTGCTTTAACAATAACACGGTGACGCGACGATTTCTCGGCGGATGTCCCGGTTATGGCCACTAAAGAATTCTGCCGACTACACTGTAGTGTAGTAGTATCAGTCAAAAAATATACTTTATGTTGAAAAGTATGAGACTATGGCCACAAAACCGTTCCACTACCGACCAACACCGTCGGTGCCATACACAAAATATTGACGCTCCGTGCATGGCATGCGACGGTGAGGGAACAAGGCAGTCTCATAGTTTTCAATATAAAGAATATAGGATTTAACCGCATATGGTCACATTCTAGACCCGTTATAAATGGGCACGATGACCACCATGATAGAACCGTTATACACGGGTATGATGCGTTCATAGCACGGTCATGGTATTTATTGTACGGTCTAGTGGGCAGACTCCTTCATCCTTGCTGACTCACTGCCCACATGCTACACGCTCAAGCGACAAGCTTGTTGTGACAGCGACTGCGGAGAAAACAAATGAAAGAAGATGTTCTCACGGGAAGGACACAATCAATACACCCGCGTGTTGTTTGCACAAGTTGTATCTCCTGTGGTCGTGAATGCCCAATAGAGCCTGAACGCCCCAGTATTCGCCAATGATCCCCGCAACAGTCAGTCACAGAGAATGCGAAGGCGTCATGGGAGGCTCACGACAACAGAACTGTTATTGAGGGGAATGATTGTATGGAACATTATATTAACTATATGCACACTTATACTTCACAAAAATTGGAGGGTCACATTCTGGACTATGATCATCTCGTCTTATTTTAAAAGTATGGGTTATTATTTTGATTAATTAGTTATTTATCTGAAACTAACATAGAGTTAGGTGTATATCTAAGGAAACAAATAATAAATCACAAAGATACAATGAACTTTGATCTTTGGCAAGTTGATCTCTTTAAAACGAGACTATTAGGTACAGCTTACAAACAAAACAAGTCATTATTGGGCAGAATAAGTGCCTTCTCAATGTAGCAGCAATAACAACCTCTTAGTGTTCTCGTAATTGGTCTAGTCTTGAAATTTGTAGAAGTTTTAGATTGTTGTTTTTGATTCAGATGGTAGTTGCTTTTTCTACAAAAACAGAACACGTCGGCTGTAATCCCTGAAAGGTAAAGTAGAGATGTACCGAGAATAGTCCATATTCGCTAGTTATAAGACGAAGTCCTTCTACAACAAAAAGCAAATAAAATAATAAATAACATACGAGTAGGAAGTTTTTCCTAAATTAAGTTGTTAGCTAGTTACACGAGACTCCTCACGCGTCCTGTTTTCCTGGTAGCTTGTAACAATTGAGTGGAACACAGGCTGTTCGCACCTACTCGCTGGTACATAGTTAATGAACGCTTTCGGCCATCCCCACTCGCTGGCCTTGAGTTAACGTCGCTCTAGTGGGGCGGCATACGATTGTAGGACATTTTGTCAGGAGTGGCAGAAGATCCGAAGGTACGTGATGAGAATCTAACATGGGAGAATGTAGCGTAGTTTAGAAGAATTCGCAAGCAAAGAATAATTGATTGACGTTGGAAACTGGCTGATGATATAGCAGGATAGCCAGAGATATCACCAGCACATGTGTATAGCAATGGCTTCAAACACGCAAAGTGCCAGAGGTTACCTGAAAATGACTGTTAACCATCTTTGTATCGATAGAACACCTGTTCATATACTAGTAGAGCTAACTGCGGAGCTTTTGTTACAAAGATACTTTCTTATGCCTACTTTATCTAACATGTTTGGGCGCTTCATCCAGAATCAGCTTATTTTACACAGGCTGACCAAGAGCTAGCAAGTGCTATTATAAAGGACTTAAACATGACTGGCAAAATATGGGTAGTCTGTAAAACACCTCTGCCTTACCCTTCGGGGGTTACATTGATGATGAAATAAATTATTTTACCTACCTCTATCGCAGCTAAAATCAAGTATGGCAATTTCAGGTTGTTCAGTTCACGAGCAAAATGAACCTTCTGCACGAGCGTGTGGTATGTGTGCGAGCAGGTCCCGGTCGCCCTCTTGTGTGCCGTGATCAAGTGTTTAGCTTTAATAAGTGATGTCTGTTGATTCGGACGATAGGCTGTATTAACGTGTCCTACAAATTGACTGCCATTACATTTGACGGTTTAGTTTCTTTTAGAGCAACGCGATTAATACTATAGTATTTTAATTTCATATTATTTCATGAAATTAGAATAATATTTGCTGCAATTTCCATGGAAAACATTTACCAAGCTACAACACACACACACACACAGGATGCAATTTTGATAGTTTCATGTAAGAACATTTTATTAATCGATCAGATATTTTACTAGGAGTCCCGGTACAGTCACTCAGACTATTCGGATGTGATCATCTTACATCACTTTAATCACTATTCTACCAGATAAGGTACCTCTCTGCCCCATACTTGTGTTATATATACTAATGATGAAGAAGGTTAAGACATATCTTATGTTTCTATACTGACATAATTAATTTACTAAATAACCTTTGTTATTTTAGATAGTTAGTAATAGTTATTTACATCCTTAATTATGTTTCCATCCTACGACCCCAGCAATATGTAAACTAGCACATAAGAGGACACTTCTTTTTCATAATTCAACGTGTCAACTTCCATTACCTAATTCAACATCTAAATCATACCAATTCTTGTAACTTAGTAGTAGTACATTTTTTTTAGTCCGTTTTGTAATTGACTGCGTAACACTATTGTAAAACCAAAGCGTGAAGCCTGACATTAAAAACTGCTGAACATCAACTTAACGTCACCATCGGCAAAAAGTGCTTCTCTAACAGAAATCAAGTTGTTTTATCAGCGAATCTGTCCGCCGACGCTGCGGTATCGAGTGGCCGAAGTTGGGGCACGCCTGAGACCGTGACGTCACTGGGGGGAGGGAGTAGGGTCCTGAACTTCAGCATTGCAATTGATATAATAAGTGTCTATCTGAAGAAGTAATGCTGTCAAGTCTTTATAAATAACTGATGGTTCATAGTCAATCGTCCTAGCCATGTAACAGCCTGAATCTGTTAAAATTATTTTCATTGATAAAGTCCAGAAAGTGTTAATATCACGCTCGTAATTCCCGAAGTGTTAGGCAGAGGTGCACCTTTAAATAGTGCACCCACATTCCCCAGTTACATTTAACTCACACAAAGAAACAAAGTTGGAAACATTACGTAATAGTAAAATACCGTGGTATCTTTTGAAGCAGTATAATATATAAAAGTTCTGGAGTGGCGACCGCGAACCGGAAGACGCTGCGTTGGAAGGCCTCCCACTAGGTGGACCGATGACCTCGTAAAGGTTGCAGGGATCCGCTGGATGCGAGACGCACGGGACCGGTCAATGTGGCGACACTTGGGGGAGTCCTATGTCCAGCAGTGGACGTCTTTCGGCTGAAATGATGATGATGATATAATCCACTCGCGAGATTGTAAACTGTCGAAGGGTTGTAAACCGTAGCATACTGCTTACAATTAAACGCATTATTTTTCGGTAGATTATAATCTATCGAAGTGAAACCGTCAAATTAAGAAATGGCATGTGACGGATCGCACCACGCCCGCTGATTGGTTGAACGTCATGTGCCCCACGCCATATTTGTTTCAAATTCAAAATCGTTCCATCGTCGACCTCATCTCTGTCCTCAGGGCTAGATTGAGGTCAAGAGTAAGCCCAGTTAGTATAAAAAAAAAACCATTTATTTTCTATTACGGGTAATTTCATAAAGTTAATTCGTTTGTTGTCGAATGTAAACTAACAGTGTTTTTAATGGGCAGGCTCAATAAATCAATAAACCGTAAATATTATCAAATGAGATAACATAGGTGCACACACATAAAAAATATAAAAACACGGAAAATGAATGTTACTTAAGCTAAGTTCGGTGACTAACACTGACTTATTTGCACTTCTTTGGTTAATCACAGATTCATTTTTACTTTCACAACAATTTTATATTACTAATTCTTAAGCTATTAGTTAGTTATTTTCAACACGAAATCAATTTACAATCACCAAAACATTTAACAAACAAATATGGCGGCGCGGGGCACATGACGTTTAACCAATCAGCGCGTGAGGTGCGTTCCGTCGCATGCCATTTCACAATTTGACGGCTTCACTTCGATAGATTATAATCTACCGAAAAGTAATGCGCTAAACTGTAAACAGTATGTAACGGTTCACAATCTTTCGACAGATTACAATGACCGAGAGATAGATTATAATCTAACGGTTTTTACAATATTACGGTGACATGTATAATGCTAGTTTCAAAGAATAAAAAAAATATTCTTGTTTTTTCTGCGTAATATTTTAGGAATGAAATTATCATTTGAAAGTCAAATTTTAAAAGATCAAATTATGGGTCATTGATAATTATCTGATGATTATAAAAGATTATAATTATCTTGGTAATTTCGAACCCTGGTAGTAGGTATCTGTTGCTTTCATATGAACATACTAAACACATAACCAGTCACAAAGAGCCACAGTGCGATAAATAAATAATCAGGAACACACCGCGGGCATGTCATCGTCGAGTTCATCATAGAGCGTAGCACTACGGCTGTCATTACAGCGTCGAGCTTATTACAGGCACACATAGTGCATGCTGCCTGTACAAGTGTACAGCCACGAGCAATGAAATGTAAACAAATAGCAAAATTCTAATTCGATTCTTCGATTTTCTCGTGAAGTAACATTTCTACTTCGAGCTAAGACCTATTTCGTAATAGTATGGCTTCCAAAACACTATGTCCGTGAAAACGTACAATGTTAATCAATACAGTAGCAGAAAATTGGTTTTGAATTTTGCAAGGGTGTGTGTGTGTGTATTATGTTAGGCTCAAAGACCGAAAATACTCATAGAGCAAAAAACCCGACCACACCGCGTATACATTTCATTGGTCGTAACTGTACATGATGCAGGATGAAAACTTGCTATAAACTTTGAGTCAAACCGGTAAGTACAAATTGCGGACGTTGGACTCTGGTAGTTCAGTATGTCTTCTGTACCTGCCAAATTTCGGTGTCCGCAACCGGTTTGCAACTTGCCCGGGTTCAGGTTTGAACAAACCTTAAGACGGCCTTTCGTATTTAATAAGTTAATTAAACTAAACATTTCCCTGACTGTGCTTCCCTTACACGAAAAACCCAACCTATGTCGCGTAAAGTCTTTGGAAATCCCGTCTGGGGCTTAACACCACATATGGTGCTCTTAGTTAATAAGGAAAGGACCTTTGGAATCTTTACAAACTTAATTCACGACAAACAAAGGCTTCATACAAAAACAACTGATAAATTGAATTGAACAATGTAATCAACTTTGTTAATCGATATCTAAAAAAGAGGAGGTTATGTATTTACCAGCATCTTTTTTTATCATATATTTACACCGATTACTCCGTGATTACTTGGGCGATTCACGTGATAATGATATGTTTTCATTTGGCAGAGGAAACCCGCGCGGTGGGTCATATACATTTTATTGACTTTGTTTGAGCAGTTTATGAGGTAGCTCCCTTTAATATGTATTTTTTCATCTTGGTCTATGTTGATTGGTACCTTAATAACTTCTATTACCGCACTATTAATGGGCATATTCTATAAAAACACTAAACTTGTATAGTGTTATTTTAGTGAAGATTAATGACACGTGTCACGACTCTAGCCGCCCGCGACCGGCGATCACCAGTCACAACACATTTGTTTTAGTAACGCGACACATCAGAGACAACTCGTATAAATATTTGTTCTGATTTAAAATAACATGGGGAGGAATAAGGAAGGAAGGAATTAGTTTCTTCATGAATAATTTAGTGCGTTTTTGTTTGAGCTTTTTTGAAGTAGGTACTTTGATATTTATTTTGGGCTAATTATTTTTGAGGCGAATAACATCTTATTAGACGACTAACTACTTTGTTACAAAAAAATAACTTGGTAGCGATTAAATTTTTTAGCATAATTATATTATATGAGCTACAAAAGGCAAGGATCTATGTATAAAAACTAAAAAATGGCTGCTACTATAAGATAGCAAATATTAAGCAGGGGGCCAATGAAATAATAGGTGAGGTATTAAAAATAATGACTTGGTGGCTAATTGAATAAAAAAAATAATGACTTGGTGGCTAATTAAATAATAAAATGACTTGGTGGTTAACAGTGGGATAGTCATTGCGGCAAGGAGAATATAGGAAGCAAGAGCAAGTGAAGGCTGAGAGAGACTTGTGGCACCCCGATTCGGACAGTTTAGGTTCTAGGATACTTTAAACCATGCAAACAGAAATAGTAGCCTCGCGTAGCGGGGCTACGTCGACTACGCCTAAGCTACAATCTAGTGGTTAATGACCTTGTTTTAGTTTTTTTCATTCCTTGAATTTTCGCACTGATCGCATTGAATAAATAGTAACTCAAATTTGTATTTTCAAGTCGTTGCCAATTTAAATTTAAACAAAGCTTAAAACTCAATACTGCTACTTTATACTTAAAATGCTACTTCACTGTAGCTGCCAACCTACTGTTTTTGCTACCCATTTTAATTATTTTTTTAAAACCCTAATCAGATTAGTTTGTCGCCGCGTTAAATACAATGTCTATATTTTGTGGCTTTGAAAGACATAGTTTTTTTGTGAGTTGGGGATAATTTTTCTAACGTCATATATTTTAATCGGGGTATGAAATTTATATAATATGACAGTTTTAGTATGTTGTCAAAATGATTGCAAGAATCAGTCTTTAGTGGATTTAATTGACAGTAAAGTTATGAATTTTACAACTCAGTTTTCATAATGATGGAGTTGTACGCTCTCTGCAGTTGCATTGCGATTGTGAAAAAACCTGATTTCCATTAAAGTACCTGCTATAAAAACTACAGAGTGTTTTTTTAAACGTGGGCAATACTTTAGGGGAGTGTAGTACTCATGAAAATAAGCAACTTTTACTATGGGACCGACAATGAAATCGCGAAAAAATATCAGCTGATCCATACATTATTGATGGCATACCTCGAAAAAATGTAGGCAACAGTAGATTTTTTAAATCATATTTCATAGTTAGATCCATAGTAAGAGTTGCTCGTATTTATGAGTACTTTAGTCTCTTAAAGTATTGCCCACGTTTAACAAAATACCCTGTATATTGTAAGCATGAACACTTAGAATTACAGCCTAAAAACACACCCAGGATACACACACCGCTCACTATGTGACACTGTTTAAAGGGTGTAAAAGTAAAGCCGAAAGGCACTGGTTTTCCCAGTCATTGCATAATTTTTTCGTTCTAGACCAGACCTGGAAAGCTTCTAGTTTCGGAGATATTGGGGGCCTAAGCTCCGACTTTTTCTCAAGTTAAAAAAAAAAGTTCTTAGAATCAGAATCAGAATGCTTTTTTTGTGAACATAGGTCAAGTTACACATAGTGTGAGGTGTTATAAATAGGTAGATCCTCCATGTTTTGCCCAAAGGCGTACAAATATAATTGTCAAGGTTTAAAATAACAAATTGGTGAAATTATGTCAACTTTCACGTCAGTAATAAAATAAAAGCCATAGCATATCAAAAGAAAAAGAAAAAAAATATTTACAATCAATTTCTCAATAAATGTCAAATGGTTAAGTTACATGTCATAATTAATAATTATAATGTCGAACAAAATTCAAGGTCATTAAAACAGGTCAGGTAGGGTGTTCTAAGGCAGTAATTATAGAATTGTCGTCGAAATAGTCCTTTATTGAGTAATAGCATTTATTAGTCAAAATTCTAAATAGTTCTTTTTTAAATTTGTCCAGATTTAACATTTTAACGTTTTCGGGTAGTTTATTAAATATTTTTTGGTCTTACAGAACGTGCTTTTATTCATTAGTGCAGTTTTGCCATAAGTCACTTCGAGTTCTGACTTATTTTTATCGCGTAATTTTCTGTAGGAACTTTTAGTAGCTATTTTGTTTGATGAAATGTTGGATTTGACGAATACATTTGTTTCGTATATGTACAACGATGGTAAGGTAAGAATTTTTAGTCGTATAAAAATCGGTTGGCAACTGTCTGTGCTTTTAAGGCCACACATAGCTCTGATACATCTTTTTTGGGCTCTAAAGACTAATTCTCTATCAACTGAATTGCCTCAGTATATGACACCATATCTGAGTGTTGATGCAACATAACCGTGATAGGCTGTAAGTACGGATTCTAGACTGACTATTTTTGAAAGTTTATCAGAATTTTAAATAGAACATAGGTAAATGTATTAAGTTTTTTGCTTATTACGTCTTTCTGGGATCTCCAAGTCAAGTTATTATCTATATTGATACCAAGAAATTTAGTAGCAGTAGTTGATTCAATATTTTGTCCCTAAATAGCTAATGTCAAGATTTTTAATTGGGATTCTTTGATGAAACTTTTCTAAGTTTACGATTACATTATTGCTGTCAAACCATGATATAATTTTATGTAATGTCATATTTATGTCGTTTTCATAAGTTTTGGGATCGTCACAATCAATCACTACGGTGCTGTCATCGGCGAATAGCACCATGGGGTGATTTATTTGCCCCGGAAGGTCATTTATGTACAGTAAAAAAGAGGGGTCCCAGTACGCTACCCTGAGGAACGCCATATTTAATTATCTCGCTTTCAGAGCGATATTTTTTTTCATAGCTGGTTTTTGAGCATATTTGTGTGATTTCTACAAATTGTTTTCTGTCCGATAAGTAAGATCAAATGAGATCAAGTACATTTCCCCTGATACCACATTTTTCAAGTTTTTGTATTAGAATTGAGTAATCTACATAATCAAAAGCCTTAGTTAGATCCATATAGATAGCACATACAGGATTTTGTTATCTACATTTGACATAATAGGAAGAAGCAGGTAATGTATGGCCATATTGATGGTCTTCTCCTTCCGAAATCCCTTTTGTTCCTTTATTAATATGTTTGACTTCTCGAGGTAGTTATATAAGGACTTGTAAATTACTTTTTCAAAGATTTTTGAAAAGATGGGTATCAACGCGATAGGCCTATAATTTGACGTACTGTGTCTATCATTTTTTTTGTGCAATGGTACAATTATTGATGTTTTTAATTTTTCAGGCAAGATTCCGTTAGAAATACTCATATTAATTATGTGACTGAGATGTGGAGCTGTATATTGAAACACCTCTTAATGTTATAACTTTACTTTAAATACTTCCACGACCCCCGTACGATTCAATGCATCAATCAGCTCAGTGTTTTGAGTGCGTTACACTAAGTCCTACCATAAAACATGTTTTTTCACCCCATAATTAAAGTCGTTTCCCAGCAATAATTTTTGCGTAGAGTTACTTAGTTTGATGTACAGAATGCTTGGTTGGCGGCTTTGTGAAGGGTCGGTTTACACCCTGTATAAAGGTACCCGTCACTAACAACACTGCCATTAAACCGAACGCTCTATAAATACATTAGGTAACAATCAATACACGAACGCACGCAAGAAGAGATAAATATTTAATTTCCTCGCCAAGGTGTCGTCGGATCGCTCATTTCCGCGGAGATACGCGCGTAATCCCAGAGATTGATGCTAAACGTACGTTTCAAACATCTATATTTTTCATGTTCGCTCAAACGGATTTTATTCACAGCTAATGGTTTTTTGGCGGCGCGTTCTGTCATATTCTTTTTGTTGTTAGAAAATGATTTTAGGTAGATCGCTGTCGAAATGTTTGCGTTAGTAGTATTTCTACTAAAGCAAACATTGCTTCTATCAGTCTTCAAACTAGATAAATTCTGCTTGAAAATTTATGTTTTAGAAGTGAAATTTCAAGATCTCAGAACTTTTGACCAAGATTCTAATATAATATTGACTGACTGACATCTGTTTCCATTGGTAATAAATTAATTATTGTCCAATTAATCTTTGTCTTATCTCAGAGAATTGTATAAACATGCAGTAATAGTAAATGATTACATTGAACCTATATTTATGAGAATATCCGACCAAATTAATAACAATAATTATAATGTAGCAACGTCGGCTGTCAAATGTGAAATAATATTGACGTATGGCGACGTTGCATTTCAAGAATATTGTACGTTAATTATCATCGTAAATTAATATCTTGAGAACAGAAAAATTCTAATTTCAAATAAACCTAATATGCATTTTCCCAAAGATAGTTTATAGCCCGATGTATTTTATAGAAATAGTTTACATTGTGGCTTAAAAGGCTTAGTTTCAAAACAAAAGATAGCTGTTGTGATATTTGAATTATAAAGTTAAATGTTTATTTACTTTATATTGCTATAAATGAATTAGTAATAATTAAATGATAATTATTTATAATGTTTCCTAGATCTTATCTTGCGATAAGATCTAGGAAACATTATTAACATTATTTCAATATATCAAGTTGTTTTAATCATTTCTCTGAACTATCAGTTGATTTTCATATTTTATACGATTAAACATAAATATTACAAATAAATACATACTAGATGCTAAATTATGTAATGAAGTTGTAGGTTATGCAAAACATTACTTTTATTCACGTTTTAACAGTAAAAGGAATACTCATGATAACAATAACAATACCTAACGTGCCTTCAACGGTTGGGTCATGCCGGTTTTGATGTACTCTTTCGGCATACTCAAATGGACTCAAACAGAACTAGACGCCCTGGATAGGAGGGTCCGTACATTGTTGACGGCATATCGAATGCATCACCCGCGTTCTTCGGTTATGAGACTGTATATCCCGCGGAAGTGTGGGGGTTGAGGCTTTTTAAATGCTAAGACTCTCCACAATCGCGAGATATGCAGTCTCAGGGAATATTTCCTTGAAGCCGACGTGGGGATGCATCGAGATGTGGTCGCGGTGAACAAGGGCCTCACCCCGCTTTCCTTGGCTAAAGAGAACTGGCGCAAACCTGTAGTGCTTGACACTAACGACCGCATGGAGGTATGGCAGAGTAAGGAGCTTCACGGACGCTTTTTCCGGGCCCTGCATGGGCCCGATGTAGACCTATTAGCGTCCGTAGCCTGGCTACGTTCCGGGGACCTTTTCGGAGAACCCGAAGGTTTTGTCTGTGCAATTATGGATGAAGTTATGATGACGAATAACTACCGGAGATTTATTGTGAAGGATGGTACGGTTGACATATGTCGGGCATGCCACCGTCCAGGCGAATCAATCCGTCACATTATCTCCGGGTGTTCTCGACTGGCTAACGGAGAGTACTTGCATAGACACAACCTAGTAGCCAGGATTATCCATCAGCAACTTGCTCTAAAATACAACCTTGTGTAATCGGTAGTGCCGTACTATAAGTATGTGCCCGACCCAGTTCTCGAAAATGGCAGTATCACATTGTACTGGGATCGATCCATCATCACTGACAGGACTATTGTAGCCTATAAGCCTGATATAGTGGTGGTGGATCGATCAGAGCGGATGAGAACCTTATTTTTTATTTTTTTTTATTACGAAATGGGCCCGCTCTTGATCTCGATCACGCCTGATGGAAAGCGATAGATGAGGTCTATGATGGGACGAGCGTGCCCAGAAGATGCCTGTTCACTCTTGCTTTGAAGGCTGACGGGTTAAATGTGGGAGGGAACACAGATGCGCCGGCAGAGAGTTCCACACTTCCTCGTGAAAGCCGAGAAAGATAAGCAAATCAAGTATCTTGACTTGGCTCACGAGGTTGTCGACATGTGGGATGTGGACTCAGCGATCATTGTGCCGATAGTTGTATCAGCCCATGGCTTAATTGCCAAGAGCCTCGACCAATACCTGAGGAGGCTCTCGTTAGGTAGCTGGATCAAGGGCTTGATTCAGAAAGCGGTACTTCTGGACACGGCTCGTATTGTTAGGAGGTTCCTCTCTCTGGAGCCCTGACCGCCGGTAGCTTGGACCCTGTTCCCGATACCGGTGGGCTACAATTTTTTATATTTTTAAATGTTTTTTTTATATTGTTTTTTTCTAAAGAATATTTAAAAATGTAATTAATTTGTATATAAATAAATAAAGGAATACAATACCTATAATTAGGATAATCTATTAAACGCATTCCTTAACCCATCTGCACAGCATGCGCAATTACGTGCCCGTCGCGTCGGTCGTTCGTTAGCCAATGAGCGTGATAAACAGCTCATGGTTGGTATAATGTGGCGCGAGCACACATGTGTGAATGTGTCGTATGTGATGCCGCGGCACGTGCCGATGACGTCACGGGTACAGACACATACGGACACAATCGGCAAACTGCGCTTTTATTGTGCAAACTATTTCAGCAGTGTTTTGTTTATTGAGATGGATTATTTGAAGTGCCGAAAGTGGAAGAAGAAGGTTGTCATGAGTCATGAATGTCTACGAAAACACGTAGGCAGAATAAATAACTTGTTAACTTATGAATCGACTAACTATTGACATTTTAACAATAATGACGATTATTTCACGTTTAATTCAAACCTATGTTTTAAAAACAATTCCTGTCCTGCAATAACATTTCGTTATTTCCACGATTTTGTATGTAAATTACGACACTTCTTTACCAAAACATGAAACGAAAATTCACATAATATTGCGGTAACTAAATCTAAATTGAATTCGACCACAATCCTCTCCGGCCATAAAATAATTATTCCACAATTCCATGGCATTGCCACGTATCATCCCTGAACCCTCCGTTACCACAACTTTTATTGCGGCGATATTACACAAGTTGTAACAAAACGGCACATTAATTCTGTTTGTGGCGATATTTGTGTCGTACAAAAAGCGAGCAATACAATTTGCATTGTTCTTGTGGCGGGCGGCACGTGCCGAAGAAAAGTTGGCGCGTGGTACATGTGTCTGTGTGAAACGTTGCAGGGTTGGACAGAAGATGCACGACAGGAAACGTAATGTTTCACAGATTGACACAATGCGGACGTTGACCCGCACCCTCCCACCCTTACACCCAAAAGAGCCCCAGCAGTCCAACCCGACTAAAATATCGGCCAATAGAAAGTCTGCCGTCTGCGAGGACTCAGAATGTATATATGTATATATATTTATTGGTTTATACATCTTGGCATTATGTACTTATTTATATAAGTATATGTTACGACAGAGAATGGATTAGGAGGAACACTAATCCCAAATATCAACGCCATCCGCCATTCCACCATATTGTATTCGCGTGACATGATTCTTTTGTTGGTAGATAGGTAGTTGGGTAGTTTAAATCACACACAATACTTGACTCAAACTTCAAACGTTTATTTCTATTAAACTATTTACAAGTTGAGCCACCCGTTCGCGAACATGGTGGCTTATAAGGAGAGGACCGGGCTAAGAAACTCCTTACACACTACTATTAATACTAACGGGATATTTACCATGTTTGCTAAAGTTCGCGAGCAGACACAGTGAGTTTCGTGTGTCGGGAGCGGAATCGACTTGCGAGTGACAGTGGTAGCGGTACTGATTGCAAAAAACGAACAAGAAAGAGGGTAGACCGATTTGTCTGCTCATAAACACCCACCCGCAATAACTTCAGTTTATCCGTGATCATGGTGCTTGCAACAGCCCCGAAATATCGGGAACTCATAAAAAACAGTGATCATGGTAAATATCCCGTTAGTATTAATAGTAATGTTAGTGACCATGATAGCTTAAAATCTTAATCCTTACACACTCTTTTAAATCTTGTTACAGTTCTCATTGACACAACTTAATATTGTTCACTTCAAAAACCACTTTCAATTACATACTTCAATTGTTTTCTAATCGCGAGCTAACTCGATCTCTCGTTGTACCTACGCGTGTTTTCTGTCCGGGCGGAAGTGCCACACACCCAGTACAGTAATTTATTAAGTAGTAAGTTCACTTAAACTTACAGACAATACTAGAATACTTCACAATTAGTTACTCTAATAAACTTATACTGTCACTTACGGGATATCTTCCGAAAACACTACTCATTACTCTAATAATTAAACAATGCCAATATTCATAAATGCAAAGGCGTTATTGAGTTAAAACTAATTAGTGGCTTCATTACTTTTAATGGGAGCTTGCTTAAAACCATTTCCGGCAGATCAAAGGATTTAATACAAACAGGTCTTTCACTAATACATTGCTCTGTAAAATAATCTTGTTTTTTTTTTAGTTTGTAATTAGTTACAGAAACTGATTTAGTTGTAGTTTCAAATTATAAATAGAGTTATTGATCATTAAAATCCTATTCGGCGCCATCTTCCACAATATTGTCGAATTTTGCCTCAAAACAAATCTTAGTGTAAATGAGCCATTGTTAAAATTCCAATATTGTCAAATGTTTGCTTATCTTAATGTTCACTATAGTTCTAGCTAAAGACTTTTGTTTATTAAATTAATCTTCAGAAGAATTACTAATCACGATCCATCTCAGTAGTAGTTAAGACACAAGCCAATAGATGGCACTAGTCTCTCCTGTCAATCGATTCGATCATTGTAATAAGTCGCCTCACAGATGGCAGGTTCGCTTCAATATTATGATGAATGAGGATTGTAAGTTGGTTATTAATTAGATCAACTAATAATCTTTGCAGATAGACACTCTTGCGGCGACATATATAATATTTTAGGTTAAGTTAGGTAAGGCACGTAAACACCTTATTCTCTTCCTTTTCTACTCACTATTGTCTACATTTCTTTTTTTTTCACTTCTCCTTTAGCAGGTCTGCTGGCAGAAATTTCTTAAGAAATAAGCAGTACCTGTGTACTCAAGTATTATAACGTTATTTTCCTGTGTTGTCTAGTGTGTGTACAAAAATAGTAAAATAAATAAATAAAAAACAATGAATTACGTCAAGCGTCACGCGCGTGTGTCTCTTGTTCCTGCCTTCCGTCGCTTCGCATAGCGTCGCGTGGCAGGCTCTGAACAACTTCTTTCATTTGTTTCTGCAGTCGCTGTTGCATCATCGGTTTTGTTTGAACGTGTGGTAGGTGGTCAAACTGTTATGGCAGTTGTAAACGACCGATAAAGAATTATGCGCTGTTACGATTTCAATATTAAACGACAATTGTAAGTTGGTATTCAATTTGCCAAACATAGATACGTTTCCATAATTATGCACCGGTTAATATTTGTCATCAACATTAACATAACATTGTATTACAAAAGTTTGGGCATTGTTTAAAGCGGGTCTTCTGAACCTCAATAAATATTTCGTATGTGCCCTAAACTCCCCGATTCCCGAACACTGCGGCTGCGTGATGCTCTCTCGTCAATTCTGCTCATAAATTACTTTTAGTGCTCGTTTGAGAACAAGTGTTACATCGCCTGTTATTGTTTGATTCTATTACAGCTGAATATCATTGGAATCGTGCCCGGTTGAGGACAATAGGCTCGCGCAAAGTAACATGGATCTAATGTCGGTATCGCTGAACTGACGCCAAAACGTGTAAGTGTATGCGTGTATGTGTATGTGTGTAAACAGTCGATACAGCTGACCTTTTTGTAATAAAGGTGAGTAATGTTACAAAATACGACTGCATTAAATACATGACTGGGGATTTCAATAGGTCAGCCAGTGTTTGAACTGTCTGTGTAACAGTTCATCCGTTGTGGTAATATCACCATAATTATGTTTATTTTTCAGCCTCGTTGGTCAAGTGATCGCAAGCGCAAATGATGAGCATGAGGTCCCGGGTTCGATTCCCGGGTCTGGCAAATTGTTAATGGAATTTTCCATCAGGAATTTCTCAGTAGCAGCCACGGTAATTGTGGCTGGTTGATGTCAATGGGCTCGTTCCCTTACTCACAACTTAAAAGAGTTCATATTTGAATGTCGAACATTAAAATACCTACGGGTAAAATGTCAACGTTCAAAACATCGAAAATTTAAATATCGAACAACTATAAAACCGAGAATTAAAATAACGTAAGTTTATATTGTCGAATATTTATTTTAAGTTAGAAACGATGGATGGACTGTGTAAAGAATGTTTTGACACGAAAGGAGGTGTGTGATGAGATGACGAGTAAGTAGAGAGTGAAGTATGGAAGAAAGAGACTGCGCCGACCACAAATGAATTGGGACAAGGGCAAGAGAATGATGATGAGTTATAATAACAGCCGCTCGGGTCAATCTATAGGTTAAGCCGTGCATGCCTAGGCTAGCACGACCAACCTAGGTTGATCTGTCGATGGGTGACCGCCCATTACATACCAAGTCTCCTACGTGCCTCAGAAATCACGTTAAGCCGTTGGTCCCGGCTGTCTGCTGCATTAAATGCGATAAAGTGTATTGAATTTTGACATTTTGAACTTAGGTATAATGACTATTGATATTTTTAATCATTAGATATTTTTATCACTCGGCATTTCAATGTTAGACATTTTAAACTTAGGCATAACAATTTTTGATGAAACATTTCAATTTTCGATGTTTTGAACGTAGACATTCATTAAATATTTTTTTTAGTTAGTGGTTGATGAGATATTTGTTTCTAAAGTCGTAACAATTGTGTCCCTCCCTCTAATTTCTACAGTAAGAGGAAGTAAAATCTGAAAAATTTCGGGTTCTTAGAATATAAAAGAACTTTCAACAAAAAATGGTTTGAGTAAGATATTTTGATGTTTAGTTTTTGAGATTATGGGATATTTTTCAAAGCAGCAGCAGGAACTTTGTTTTCATTAACATACTATGAAAATAAATTTAGTCTTGCTGTTCAGTGTAAATTTACTCATGAATGAGTGATGTGTGAGTCACTGTGAGTGTGTGTATTAGAGATATTGTTATTGTATTGTTTAGTGCTACGGAACACTTTGTTCGCGAGGCCGACTCGCGCTTGGTCGGTTTTTTATTAAATAAATAGTCTGAATACATTTTACCAGAATTTATTGTAAACTTGAATACAAAAATATCTAATCAGTCGCTAGCATTTTCAACAATTATTCTAATATAATATGAGTTTCCTGAGTGTTGGTAGAGGAAAACATTATTTATTTGAGAATAATAATAGGCATCTGAATCGCATCAACGCTCGGCTCTACGATCTCAGCTTCGTGTGTTTACGTGCGAAGGCAAACGACGTTTGGGAAGACATTTGTGCCGGAAATATATGTACATAATAAGGTAACTGCGAGCGGAACACGTTTATTTACAAATATATTGCGGTAAGTGGCCACCATGTTGAAGGTATCTGTTTTTAACTTTTGAATTAATAATTGGCTGGGATGGAGGTCTCACTCTGAGCTTTCACGTGTTATTGAATAGAGTGGTAGCTAAAGACAAGTTTAAGAGATCTCTATAAAGCCGAAATAAAATGTATCTGGATACATTTTATTTATGCTATGTGGTACGAGATGCCTATAGTACACGTGATAATAGCCTCCTATGATTGTGTGACTGTCTGTCACGTACTCCTAATTATTAAGCAAATATCTTAGCCTTGATTCATATTTCAAAAAACATCACACGGTCTGGGCCACTTACTCGTACAAACACATAAAACTTCTATTTTATGGTTTGACAGGCTGACAAGTTACCGTAATTAATAACGAAGTGTCCTTTCTTCCTTTGAATTGTAAAACAATATTGCATCACTTGGAAACGCATAAATTAAGTGGAAAGGGACTGACAGGCCGAATCCTTAAGAAAATATAAAAAATATCTGATTTCTAAACGCATTTCTGAATACCAGTGCAACATCTGGTTGCAATTTACTCCGGTGTTGGGTGCCCGAAGGGCCCTTAAAACAATTGAGACGGTTGTACAAAAAAACAGCACTAAACTAATTCTGGTAAGGCGACCCAAGCGTGGTGTGTTGAGAAAGGCCAAGGGCTGACGAAGGGTGGTGGACTCCAGGCAGTCGGGCTTAGACCGCGATAGGGTCCGGGCGAGATAAGCTAGTTTAGTTAAGATAGGAGACGTTGTGAATACCGAGAGTCTGTGTCCAAGTGGGTTGTCGCAAGAGTGCGATAATTATGGAATAAGTTTAATGCTCACTAGGGGCATGATGTCGACGCTTTGCCGCTGAAAAACCGCCTACGTCACTTATGGAAGTGTTGCTCTGGGTGCTCCAGGTGTAGATGTAAAGTATCGTGTGAGTCACGATAGACCAATTACTTATTACGCTAGCGTAAGGGTTATTTACAATTGGTACCGTTCCTCAAATCCTGAATTTCGGAGTCCAATGTTCAGCAGTAAACGTTTCCGTGCTTGCGGTAATGTCGGGATGGCCGTCTAGGCTTCACTGCTCACAATGGCTTTTAATTAACGTTTAAATGAAAATGCGTACAAACTACACATTAACATGCACGAAAGCTTTAAAAAATACAATTAATTCACTGGGTCATTTGATAACTGTTCTTAATAACTGGGACATCGACAATGCGTTCATTTTTACGATAATCCGTGAGGGGCCATAAAGGCAGCGGTTGTTTATGTGTGGCCGCTCCGTCGGCGATTACCGCGAGTTAACAGCGCTTTAACCACCTGATTGCACGTTACGTTGATTGGCTCCGAGCAGGTCAATCTGACCGGATTCATACAGGCATGAAGCAATCAGAATGTTTAGTCTCGACGATTATGATTTTATTAGACATTGCAGAAATCGCAAGCGATCAATGTTGAGTCTTTCGATTCGCACGAATGTCAAACTCAAACTCAAAGCATTTATTTCAATCAGACCATCACAGACACTTTTGAATGTCAAATGAACAAAAAAAAAGCGAAGCAACAGTCACAGTTACAAGGCATAATAACTTGAGAAAGTACTGTAGTTACATATTCTAAAGCGTAGATCTCTACGGAGAAGAATGGGCAAGAAACTCCATGGACACTTACATCATTCATATTGAGATTATACATATATGTGAGAACGCTTTAGAAAGACGTGCACATTAAGAGCGTCCAGAGTAAAAGATTAAATCAACAATGCAAAAATAAAGTAATTAAAATAAAACGTGGCAGCTATGAGATGACCAGTCCCAACTGAAAGCGCTCGTTCACCGACATGACGCAGGTATCAGCGCCATTTAACTCAACCATATTGAAGGGAACTACCCGGCACACCCGCCACCATCAGCGAGACATTTGAGTGCGCATGACATTCTCTCAGCCACCAAGGCACATTCAAGTCTATGAAAGATAACAAAAAGTAAATTGTAGCCTTACAGTACATAGTACTCACACATGTGATATGCAATTATTATTATATAATACTAACATGGAATCTATACAAAGCAAGGAAATTTTACAATCTTCTGCAACTTCCACAATAATTTAACATGGTAATCAATTAGTTTGCCCCTATGGTTGTGGAGCAGCAAATTTTTGCTTCTTCTTCGTGAGCCCAAGTGGCTGTGGAGCAGGACCAGCATTAAGCCAAGGATTTTTATCTACAATACATAAATATAGTCTTCCAACTTATAATATGCTCGCTTACACAGTTGGCGTTTTATGCTTCTCATTAAGTTGTAGAATGTCAAGTGGTATTTTATTGTAACATTTTACACAGTACCCCATAAAAGAAGTGCGTACTTTTGACAATCTGGAACGTGGCTGATCTAATGTCCTATTTTTTTTTTTTTTTTTTGTTGGTTGTTTGGAAATCATCAAATGACCCCTCTGGGCGGAGCGGAAGGGAGTGTCAGACTTGTACTGACTAAAACCCATCCATGTTCCTTTTTTGCCCTTTGTGTTCCAGGGCCACGGTATCTCTTTCGAACAGTCCCGCAGCCCTGGCAGCCATCGGCCCTTGCAGACCCCTACATCATTGCTGACATCTTTTTGAGGCGCGCGTGGAACACGAACGCGCTGTCGACACGGCCTGTCGTCATAAGATGGCCGGACGGCGAGCTAGCCCATAGCTCGCCGTCCACAGGCCCGCGATCTAATTTGTCCTTATTTCTAGTATTAACATTATGCCTGTCGCTTATTTTACTAAAAATATGTATGTTTTTCCGAATATACATAAAATGTTTTCATAAATATTTTGACAAGGTACCGTCATAATGTTAATTTGTTTATACAATTCTCTTAGAGATTCGCGTCTGCATAGGTTATAGATGGCTGTAACGGCCCTCTTTTGCACAATAAATATTGAGTCAATATCTGCAGCCCGTACCCGTCTTCAATTCAGACTAAGTGTGAATGTAGCAGGCAGCCTTACACAAGTTGGCAATGTTCAAGTATTAGGCATTCATATCTCAGAAATATATATTTGGAGTACAGTTACAAGTATCCGCCGAGAATGCCGAGATATTTAATACGGTAACTTTTTCGTGATTCCCGAGTGCTGGGCGTCATGACAACTAAGTTTGTGCCAGAGAACTATTTCTGTAATGGTAAAATATGATGGCTGATATAATTTCCCAGCTCATATTACCTGAGAGTGCTGAGTCTAGATTATTAGCTTTTAATATCTAGACCCTAACAAGATTACTCTCATTTCAGTAAATAGGTAAGTAGTTAAAATTGAATATTATTCCTAGGTTGTTAGCTTTTCAATAACAGACTTATTCAAATATTATATTTCCACTGCCTCGTTGCTCTAGTGGTCGCAAGTGCGACTGAGCAACAGCAAGAGGTCCCGGGTTCGATTTCCGGGTCGGGAAAAGTGTCTTTGTGTTTTTCTACCACGAATTTCTCAGTAGCAGCCACGGAGACTGGATCTGTGCCTGGTTGAATTAAAGGCTCGCTCCCTATTAAATGGGACTTGTAACTTAAATGGCGAAATGTGGGTGTACTAATAGGTACACCCGGTACACCTCTGCCTAACCCTTCGGAGATTCCTGTATATACAAATATAATATAATATAATTATTATATTAAATTATGATATTATATTTTGGCTCTGATAACGTGACCCTTTTTACAAGAAAATAATTATAAATCTAACTGTTTGTGGATATTTCAAATAAATAGATATTGGGGGTCAAAGTTCCAACTTTTTCACAAGTTTTTTTTTTAAATACATGTTTTTAATGTAAGATTTTTACTTTACACACATGCTCGACCCCCGTACTATTCAATCCATCCATTAGCAGTGCTTTTCATCGAGTCCTACCGTATCACGGGTCTGTTTACACCCTGTATAAAAGGATTTTCATACGCAAACTATAGTATTAAGCCCACACCCGCACAGGTGTGCGTGCCACTGGCCAAATACACTGTTTTACGACTTTTACGAGCTACAACCCCCCCTTCCCCCTGCAGTCCGCACCCCCCGCACCCCCGGCGTCGCCCTCTCAGGGCTGACCCGACCGAGTTATTGTTTCCTTTCGAAATGTGTCGCGAGCATTGTGTGCGTTTATTTTTGTTACAAATATGATTAAGCTTCATTAAAAGGTTTATTAATAAGAGTCCGCTGGCCTGATTTTGATTTGTGGAAATATCTTCTGCTTGGTAACAACATGGTGTTTAAACGAATCAAGGTCCTCGTTTAGTATCTCCTACCAAACTTTACGCCACGTTAGAACTTTCTGAATCTCATTAATCTTGCATGCAATGTATCATGTACACCATGTCTGTACAAATAAAATTTTACTTACTTACTTACCTAACAATCACACCATAAAATAATTACTGAATTGTTTAACGATGTTTGTTGCAGATTACAACATTCTAACCACAAAAACAATGCAATTAATATCTATACTCGCAGTTCAAGGAAAAAAATCATCTTTTTAGAGGAAAAACACACAGCCCCATTCTTAAAACATAATACTGGTATTCACTGCCTGTATATGTAGCCATGTGCCTCACATGGGCAGGTGTATTGTGTTGGCGCACTGTGCACGTACTTAAGTTCCACACAGCACTGTATTTAAAAAGAAACGCGTATTTTTTCAGGTCGTTATCCCGAACGGATTCGCACTGCGGACGTACACCGTTGCTCTAAGATACTCACTACTAGCTGGAGTATTGTTTTTTCATAATCATAATCATTGTAAACGTTACGTACGAATATAACCGAAGGGATATTAATTATGGCCACACGACAAAATACTTGTTATAGTTTGTATCGAGCTGGTGCCAGGGGATAGTAACTAATCAAAATCACCGGTGTTGTATTTTTGTTAAGGTTTTTTATACTCTGCTCTCACTAAAATAAATCAACACAAAAAAATCGAAATAGTTTCATTAATACATTTAGAACAGACTTAAAAGAGCTAATTTATACACTGTAGGGAGTGGGCCTTCTAAACTAATACATTGTTTGATATGAGTGACGAGTGAGATATTCGGTATGGTATCACGGCGGCCGATACCACAGATACCGCGCATCACCGCTTTAAATACCGGCCGTGCGATACCACGCGATCTGCGGCCGATACCACGCGAATATTTGCTTCGCTTACGTCCGTCCCGTCCAATGTGCGAGGCGCCGTCAGGTCAATAAGTGTTTATCTTACACAAACAAACTATTGTTCTCCCTAATTTCTAGTCTTTGGGGATGCCAACACTAGAAATTAGGGAAAACCATACTTTGTTTATTGATTAATTATATTGACTGTCTGGAAAATAATTTAAGGGAAAAGTGTTGAAAGGAAAGTTAATTACAGGTATGTTTATACATGACTAGCTTCTGCCAGCGGCTTCGCCCGCGTGGATGTCGAAAAATATCCCACCCGAACAAACATAGTTACTTACCTTCATCCGCTGAGACACGTTTAAATTAATTTTCAATTGCCAGCCTAAACACAAAATTTGAATATCCTAACTTCAAAACTGACGGACTTTCATATAAACTTCCATCCCCTATTTTACCCCTTTATGGGTGGAATTCCCAAAAATCCTTTCTTAGTGGATACTTACTCTTCACAAAGAACACACCCTCCAAGTTTCATGTCTCTAAGACCAGCGGTTTGGGCTGTGTGTTGATATCACCCAGTCAGCCAGTCAGTTTACCATTTTATTTATATAGATGGTAATGTAATACAAAAATCAGCATCACTTAAAGTGAATCCGAAGATATCTTTATAAACTTTTATTGAGATAAGAATAACAATAAGTTTAACCGATGTGCTCTTTCCTCTGCCGATTCTTGAGAATGCCTATTTCTCATTCTCTTAGCTTCTCTCGAATTTCGAGATAAAGATAATCGTTTTTTAGGTGGCATTGATGCAGGCAAATAAAAATAAATATATATTATTAGTGTATTTCATGTAAAACTTTGGTGTTTCTATACCGATTTCTATGATTCTTTTTTATGGAATAGTTAATAATGTTAACTTTTTTAATTAGGGATGACTGAGAGTGTTATAAACGTAAGAGTAGCCAAATATAATCAGAAAGCTTCGAACTGCTAAGCTATCGGGAGTTACACGTGATATTGTGAGTCAACCATAAAAGATAGACATATGCTGTCGTGGGATATTTTTTATATATTTTTAAGGAGAACATTTCCGTCATACATGATTTCTGTGTAGCTTTAACCATTAAGGTTGCACACGCGACGGAAGCTTAAAAAATGGAGTAACTTCTCCCGTTTTCCCAACATTTCCCTTCACTGCTCTGCTCCTATTGATTGTAGCGTGATGAAAAGTATACTATAACCAACTCAGGAGTATGAAAAATAATTGTACCAAGTTTCGTTAAAATCCGTCCAGTAGTTTTTGTTTCTATAACGGTTATACAGACAGACAGACAGACAGACAGACAGACAGACAGACAAAAATTTTACTGATTGCATTTTTGGCATCAGTATCGATCCCTAATCACCCCCTGATAGTTATTTTGGAAATATATTTCATGTACAGAATTGACCTCTCTACAGATTTATTATAAGTATAGATAGATGATAGTTATTTTGGAAATATATTTCATGTACAGAATTGACCTCTCTACAGATTTATTATAAGTATATAGATAAGCTAAAAATATTAGCATAACTTGCAATCAACAATAATTATGATACATTATAATAATATTTACATGTAGAAATATAATATTGCTGCTACGTGCGTTACTTTCATCATAACTGAACAAAAGTTTATTTTAACATTAAAGTATACGGAAATACCTTAATTAAGAAATACCTAATTTAAAATTGCGTCGATCACGCAATTAAAGCCTCCACGTGAACGATTATCACCCGGAAATGTAGTACCGTATTACGAACGACCTTCAAGCTACGTGAAGAAACTACACCATTACACACTGCTTTCAGTTTTGTAAAGCGTGATTTGGTTTATAACGATATAAGTACAGTCACGAGCACCAATATGTTAACACTTTCCTAAATGTAAAAGCAATTTTCTCGAAAAATAACGACTGTAACTTGGAGATAGGATCTTTTTCATAAAAATATGAGCTCCAGAAAACTTTGTTCGTAACAACATGATATTTTAATCAGAACAGTAGGAGAAAAACACTTTTAAAAGTTGTTCAGTGTTTACATATTGGTGCTCGTGACTGTACAAAGTATCGAATTACGGACTGAATGAAATAAAGGCCTTTTTACATCATTTACGTTGCTATTGATCTTTAAATAGTCGGAGAAACTACACGAAAATACAAAATAGTTTATTGTCACAATTAGCATAATCAGTACATTTAAACGTGTTTGGAGCTTCCTTTTAAGCAAAACAGTGCCTGTATTAGGAGACTCCGGGCTTCCATATCATTGCCATATAAGGGCTCTTAATTCCTCTCCAGAAGTCTCAATGGGTTTATTAAAGGCGAATGTGTCTGGCTGCCTGGCTGAATTTATATTTAAACATAAACCCTATGATAGTTATTAAAGCTTTCCGGCAAATAAAAGTCAAACTGACCGAAGACGGGCACGCCGCAATCGCGGCGGTAAGACCCCTCTTTGAGGAGTGGCTGGATAAGCGTCACGGCGTCCTGACCTACCGCATGACACAGGTCCTCACCGGACACGGAAGCTTCGGGAGGTACCTGTGTCTGATGGGGAAGGAGGAAACGCCTGGGTGTCACCACTGCGAGGACCGCCCGGAGGACACGGTGGAGCATACGGTGCAGGACTGCCCCGCTTGGGCAGAGCACCGCCGTGTCCTCACGGCGGCGATAGGCGGAGACCTCTCGCGCCCGGCATTGGTCGAGGCCATGCTGCGGGGCGAGACGGAGTGGGAAGCGGTCGCCTCCTTCTGCGAAGCAGTCATGCTCGCGAAGGAGGAGGCGGGCCGCGTGAGGGAGAGGACAGCGTCCTCCCTCCACCCCAGCCGCAGTGGTAGACGCCCACGGCGCCGGACATCGGCAGACGATCTCCGGCCACCGTAGGCGCGGGCTTGCGGGCGGCGAGTAATGGGCGACTCGCTGTCCGACCATGGACCATGCCCGGGTCGACGGCGCGTTGTGTCCCACGCGCGCCTCAAAGAGTGTCAGCATTATGACGGGGCCCCCTTCTAGAGGGCCAAAGCCTGCCGGGGTCGCGGGACTTATAGAATTACCGTGACCCTGGATCATAAAGGGCTATTGAAGGACACCGTGGATTTTAGTCAGTACAAGTCTGACAGTTCCTCCCACTCTGCCCTAGGTGGGAGGACTCATTTGATGATTTTACCACGATAAAAAAAAAAAAAAAAACTGACCGAAGATCTTTGGGGAATGTCTATCAGAGTTTGTACATCCATAGTTGAGACTATTGCACCATACTTAGCTTTAATTTTTAATTTGTGTGTAGACCAAGGAGTTTTCCCTGATCTAATGAAATACAGTAAAGTCATACCTCTGTTCAAATCCGGAGATAGGAAAGATACTAATAATTAAAGACCTGTATCCGTGTTGCCAGTTTTTAGCAAGGTTTTTGAAAAGGTAATGCTATTCAGCATTACAAAATGCTCAATCATTTTAACACCAACAGAATCTTACACGATCAACAGTATGGTTTCACCAAGGGACGTTGTACAACTGACGCCGGTGTAACCTTATTAAAGCACATTTTTACTGCGTGGGAAGAGTCCCAAGACGCCATAGGAATATTTTGTGACCTCTCCAAAGCATTTGATTGCATAAATCACGACACATTACTTTTGAAACTTGAGCATTACGGACTAGGTAAACTTGCACTTAGTTTGATGAAATCTTATTTGAAGGATAGACAACAACAAGTTCAAATAAATGGTGTTAATTCACAGGGTTTAAAATTAAAAATGGGGGTTCCGCAAGGTTCAATATTGGGTCCTTTCCTCTTTTTAGTGTATATAAACGATCTACCCTATTTATTGAAAAACCAACCTCATAATATGGTGTTATTCGCTGATGACACTTCCCTTATTTTTAAGATAAATAGACGGGCCCAAAATCTAGATGACGTGAATAATGCCCTACGTCAGGTCCATAACTGGTTCACAGCAAACAATTTAGTGTTAAATGGAAAAAAAACGAAATGCATAAGATTTGCTTTACCAAATGTTAAAAGTAGCGATTGTGATATAGTATTGAATGAAGAGAAGCTTGAATTTGTAGGTAAAACAGTTTTCCTGGGAATTACGCTTGATTCAAGGCTCCAATGGGGTTCTCATTTAACATCTCTTGCGGGGCGGCTAAGTTCAGCAGCATATGCTATTAGAAAAATCCGTCAATATACTGATGTAGATACCGCTAGACTGGTCTATTTTAGTTACTTTCATAGTATACTGTCTTATGGCATTTTACTATGGGGACGAGCTGCAGACATTAAGTCTATATTTATTCTGCAAAAAAGAGTCATCAGAGCCATATATAATCTTCGTAGGCGTGATTCTCAAAGGGAACTGTTTAAGGAAATTAACATCATGACGGTACATTCTCAAAACATCTATGAAAACATAATGTATGTAAGAAAAAATCTACATCTTTTTAATAAAAGAGGTGACAGACACAATTACAGTACTAGAAATAGAGACCAATTAGTTCAGCCAGGCTTCAGACTCGCTAAAGTAGACTCATCTTTCATGGGGTACTGTTTGAGATGCTATAACAAAATTCCACAAAGTATTCTTGAACTGAATGAAACGAAATTTAAAACATGCATTAAACGCACACTGTGTAGGCAAGCATATTACAAGTTAGACGATTATATCGTTGATAAAAATGCTTGGCTCAATGCCGGTCCTGCTCCACAAGGACAGGGGCGCATAAATGAATAGCATTACATATCCCAATCACCTGCGCTCTTGATGATTTATTTACTGTATCAGTGAGCGGGGTACACGTGGCTGAGTTTTGGGCTAAGCTAAGAAGAAGAAGCATTAAATAGTATGTTGGAGCTGCTGAAGATTGTACAACTATCTTTGCTTTGTATAAATTCAATCTCTTTAGTATTATATAGCCGCATAGCCCATATTGTGTGAGTACTATGTAATAGAAAGCTGTCATTCGCGGGAAACATACGTCTTTTCTTGACTTGAATGTGCCCTGGCGGTTAGGAGTGTGTCATGCTCACTCAAATGTCTCGCTGATGGTGGCGCGTGTGTCGGATCATTTAGTTCCCTTCAAAATGGTTGAGTTGAATGGTGCTGACACATGCGTCATGTTCGTGAACGGGCGCTGTCAGTTGTGACTGGTCATCTCTTGGTTGCCACGGCTTATTTGAATTGTTTTTTTTTTTTTTGAATTGTTTACTATGGACACTTTTAACGTACACATCTTGCTACATCGTTCTCACATAATGTACCATCTCAACATGAATGATGTAACCAAGAGTTTGTAAAAGTATACTGATTTAAAAGAGTGTCCATGGAGTTTCTTGCCCGTTCTTCTACATAGAGATCTACGTTAGGGAATGGGCAACTACAGTACTTTCACAGTTTTTATGCCTTGTGACTGGGACTGTAGCTATTGTTGTCTTTGTTTCGATAATTCAAAAGTGCCTGTAACTGGCCTATTGCTTTGATTTTGATTTTGAATAAATGCTTTGATTTTGATTTTGATTTTATATATACTTATACTAACTATGAGTTTCAAAAAAGTTATGTACTGTTACATTAAGAGTACACTTAATTATTAAACTATGTTGGTATATAATTATGTTGTGGTGTGGTGTGGTTTGGTGTGGTGTGGTGTAGTGTAGTATGTACTGGTACTATAGGCAACCTTAAGCTGAAACACAGACGCCTATAAAACTTTGAAGATCACATAAAAACTCGATTTTTAAGATAAGATATGGCACTTTTTTTTCAATCTTTAGCAGTGTGTACCTAAAGGGTGTAAATAGACCCTTAACATAATACGAAAGGCACTTGTTCTCCCCGTCATTGCGATCATTTTTTTGTTCTAGACCATACCTGGGAACCTTCTACGGAGATATTGGGGGTCAAAGTTCCAACTTTTTCACAAGTTTTTTTTAAATACATGTTTTTAATGTACTATTTTTACTTTACACACCTCCACGACCCCCGTACTATTCAATCCATCCATCAGCACAATGCTTTGAGTGCTTTCCATCGAGTCCTACCGTAAAACCTGATTTTTCATCCCAAAAAAAACTCGATTCCCAGCAAATATTTTTTGCGTAAAGTTACTTAGTTTGATGTACAGAATGCTTGGTTGACGGCTATGTGAAGGGTCTGTTTACACCCTGTATATTATATATTATATATATTATCTATACATATAAAATTCAAAGGCCTGACTGACTGACTGACTGACTGACTGACTGACTGACTTATATATCAACTCACAGCCCAAACCACTGATCCTAGAGACATGAAATTTAGACAGTGTACTCTTTGTAAAGAGTAGGTATCCATTAAGAAATGGTTTTTAAAAATTCCACCCCTAAGAGGGTGAAATGAGGTGTTGAATTTTCTATGAAACTTTTTATTCTCTGAGTCGATTGACTTGAAAATGTGTCTACATATACTTCAGTTAAAATGATTAAATACGTGTATCACAGTTTTTCCAAAATCATCCCCCAATTTAAAATTCAATGTCTTGACTGGCTGACTGATACATCAACGCACAGCCCAAACCGCTGGTCCTAGAGACATGACATTTGGAGAATGTACTCTTTGTAGAGAGTAGGTAACCATTAAGAAAGGGTTTTTCGAAATTACACCCCTAAAAGGGTGAAACGGGGTGTTGAATTTTCTATGAAACTTTTTATTCTCTGAGTCGATTGACTTGAAAATGTGTCTACATATACTTCAGTTAAAATGATGAGATACGTGTATCACAGTTTTTCCAAAATCATCCCCCAATTTAAATTTCAATGTCCTGACTAGCTGACTGATACATCAATGCACAGCCCAAACCGCTGGTTCCAGAGACATGAAATTTGGAGAATGTACTCTTTGTGGAGAGTCCACTATAACCACTAAGAAAGGGTAGTGGTATATATATCCACTAAGAAAGGGTTTTTTGAATTTCTACCCCTAATAGGGTGAAATGGGGTGTTGAATTTTCTGTGAAACTTTATTCTCGGGGTCGATTGACTTGAAAACTTGTGTACATACTCTTCAGATAAAATCCAGTAAATCCGATGTCCAATCTCAAACCAAGGTATCAATATTTCACGTATCTAATTTAATTGAAATAACTTTAAACTAATAATTGCAAGTTATAAGCAAGTACATGTAAATCTATGTATGTATTATAGACAGATACATAGATTACTTATTAACCCAGAAGTAAGATCCCGTGGGCAACTCCCTAACTCCACGCGGGCGAAGCCGCGGGCATAAGCTAGTTATACATATAAAATTCAAAGTCCTGACTGACTGACTGACTGATATATTAACGCACAGCCCAAACCGCTGGTCCTAGAGACATGAAATTTGGACGGTGTACTCTTTTTGAAGAGTAGGTATCCATTAAGAAAGGGTTTTTCGAAATTCCACCTTTAAGAGGGTGAAATGGGGTGCTGAATTTTCTGTGAAACTTTATTCTGTGAGTTGATTGACTTGAAAATTTGTGTGCATACTCTTTACTTAAAATTATGAGATACGTGTATCACAGTTTTTCCAAAATCATCCCCCAAATTAAAATTCAATGTCCTAACTGGAGGACTGATATACATCAACGCACAGCCCAAACCACTGGTCCTAGAGACATGAAATTTAGACGGTGTACTCTTTGTGAAGAGTTGATATCCATTATGAAAGGGTTTTTTGAAATTCCACCCCTGAGAGGGTGAAATGGGGCGTTGAATTTTCTGTGAAACTTTTTACTCTCTGAGTCGATTGATTTGAAAATTTGTGTACATACTCTTTAGTTAAAATTATGAGGTACGTGTATCACAGTTTTTCAAAAATCATCCCCCAATTTAAAATTCAATGTCCTGACTGGCTGACTGATATATCAACGAACAGCCCAAACCGCTGGTCCTAAAGACATGAAATTTAGACGGTGTACTCTTTGTGAAGATTAGGTATCTACAAGAAAGGGTTTTTCGAAATTCAAAATAAGGTATCAATATTTCACGTATGTAATTTAATTGATATTACTATTAACTAAATTTTTCAAATTATAAGCAAGTACATGTAAATCTATTTATGTACTAAACATACATAGATTACTTATTATCCTAGAAGTAAGATCCCGTGGGCAATTCCCGAATTCCACGCGGGTGAAGCCGCGGGCTAAACCTAGTATTGAAGTAATTCTATCATAAATTATTTTTATTCTACGAACGAATCAAACCTTCTTTTACTTTCTTCTTTTAAAAATTATTTCTTCTGCTAGCATAAGATGGAGGTTGTCAATGAAGCGCTGCTCCGCGCAAGTCTTGCAGATTGAAACTTGATTCAGTTTCTATCAATATCGAGAGTTCAGGTGCAACTGTAACTTAAGGATAAAGTCTGTCACGACATTGACTTGTCAGTAAACTAATGGGCGAAATCAAACTATTTTTACTCTCCTGGGCTCCAAATTAAAATATTTCTGTTAAGACAATTTTATGAAACACTAGCTTATGCCCGCGGCATCGCCCGCGTGGAGTTAGTGAATAGCCCACGGGATCTTACTTCTGGGATAATAAGTAATCTACGTATCTATCTATAATACATACTTACATAGATTTACATGTACTTGCTTATAACTTGTAAATATTAGTTTAAAGTTATATCAATTAAATTAGATACGTGAAATATGGATACCTTGGTTTGAGATTGGACATTGGATTTACTGGATTTTATCTGAAGAGTATGTATACAAATTTTCAAGTCAATCGACCCCGAGAATAAAAAGTTTCACAGAAAATTCAACACCCCATTTCACCCTCTAATGGGTAGGAATTTCGAAAAAATGATACTTACTCTTCACAAAGAATACACCCTCCAATTTTCATGTCTCTGGGACCCGCGGTTTGGGCTGTGCGTTGGTATATCAGTCAGCCAGTCAGGGCATGGAATTTTAAATTGGCGGATGATTTTGGAAAAACTGTAATACCTACACGTATCTCATCATTTTAACTGAAGTATATATGTAGACACATGTTCAAGTCAATCGACTCCGAGAATAAAAAGTTTCTCATAAAATTGAAAATCCTATTTCACCCTATTAAGGGTGGAATTTAAAAAAACCCTTTCTCAGTCGATACCTACTCTCCACAAAGAGTACATTCTCCAAATTTAATGTCTCTAGAACCAGCGGTTTGGGCTGTGCGTTGATGTATCAGTCAGCCAGTCAGGACATTGAATTTTAAATTGGGGGATGATTTTGGAAAAACTGTGATACACGTATTTAATCATTTTAACTGAAGTATATGTAGACACATTTTCAAGTCAATCGACCTCGAGAGAGTTTCACAGAAAATTCAATACCCCATTTCACCCTCTTAGGGGTGGAATTTCAAAAAACCCTTTCTTAGTGGATACCTACTCTCCACAAACAGTACATTTTCCAAATTTGATGTCTCTAGGACCAGCGGTTTAGGCTGAGCGTTGATGTATCAGTCAGCCAGTCAGGACATTGAATTTTAAATTGGGGGATGATTTAAAAAAAACTGTGATACACGTATCTCATCATTTTTACTGAAGTATATGTATACAAATTTTCAAGTCAATCGACTCAGAGAATAAAAAGTTTCATAGAAAATTCAACACCCCATTTCACCCTCTTAGGTGTGGAATTTCGAAAAACCCTTTCTTAGTGGATACCTACTCTTCACAAAGAGTACACTGTCCAAATTTCATGTTTCTAGGACCTGTGGTTTGGGCTGTGCGTTGATATATAAGTCAGTCAGTCAGTCAGTCAGTCAGTCAGTCAGTCAGTCAGTCAGTCAGTCAGTCAGTCAGTCAGGACTTTGAATTTTATATGTATAGATAGATTGGTTTGACTATTGCTACTGAAAGAGGCTTCAACAAATCGATTTTTCGTAAATACCGCCATAGTGTTAAAATACAGCTGTCCAGCACAAGCAGTAGAAACTGCTGTGCAGTGTGTGTGCTACAAAAGTGCAATACCTACACGACCAAAATGTATGGAACAGCTGATTTTTTTTTAATCGAAACGATGTGAAGGGTTCAAAATCATGTACTGAATATGTGGTAACCGTTTGAGCGTTTAGCGATAAAAATATAAAGTTATGAGAAAAAAAACAGTAAAACACAGGACAATCTTTGTTTAGCTTATTCTTAATCGTCGATCTAAACGGGTAGGAGCATTTTCTTACTTGAAACATGTTTCCGAGTCTACATTATTGTGTTTATGCTTCGAGAAATTCTTAATTAACTACTAGCTTCATTAAAGAATGAAATAAATCTAGATAACGCTACTGTATTAATCCTACGCGTACGATTCGCTGACGGTCATGTAACATTGGGAGGCTGGAGTGCACAGTGTAGTGCACACATAAATCATGAAAGCAGACGTATCGAATGCATGTCGAGCAGATGTGTCGGAAACATGTGTCCTATGTACCTATACACAGGTCGTATAATTGAGTGAAGAACAATGCGGATAATAGACATTTTAATTTACTTACATTGTTAATTAATGTATCTCGAAAGATCAGGAGTTTCCGGAATATTAGGATAGTGGCGCAATTTAATATAATAGTCTTGTTTGAGATAACTGTCATACTATATACTATACCCCCAAATAGAACGGAACAAGGGCAGGAAGATGAATTATATTTAAAAAACGCGTCAGTAAAGTCTCGCCTACGCTTCCGCCGTTTGTTCAGAGGTTAAAACGCGAGACTCATGGTTGAAAATCCTCCTTTTCGTCGGTCGAGACTGAACTTGGCTTTATGTTTGACCCACTTGTATATGTTTACAATTAATTAATTAATTCACCCCATCGCAGTCTACTCATCCAACGGGTGTTTTCTTGCTTCTGTAGTTTTTTTAAATAGTTGATATTAATAGTGTGATATCTTGTTGCAGAGTGCGAGGTGTCGCGCAGAATGTGCGCGTGCGCGTGGCGCCTGCACGTTTTCACCGCCGCGCTCGTGCTCGCCGCGCATCTCATCAAAGGTACGTGCGTCTCTCTCTCACACTCTGTATATTGCTCTCTTTCTACAAGATACTATCTATCTGATAACTAATAGCCTACGTTGCGGAAAATTACACTGCGCAAAAAACTAGCGAAGGCAGCTGATATTTACGCAACGCGACAGGACACAGCCTGGTATTAAAATCGACCCACAAATACTAGTACACATAATACAATACGAACAGCCCGCAGCTGTACCGGGCCCAACACTTTCTCTCGTTCCCAGCGGTCACGTACTACCGCAGTTATTGTACGTTATCAAAAGAAATGGCACAGTTCAGCTGTAATCCGCCCTTTGTATCTCTCGCTGACCATAACAACAGATTCCGAATGAATTTTAGATAAGTAATGTTCCTACATCATACAAGTCAGTTACGCGGATATTGTCAGATAAAATGCGAAACACACCTGTTTGTGAATAAATAACGACGAGTAGGCTTCAAGTGTGTACATAGACGTGCTCAGTGCTCATGTGTGAGCAGATACAAATCCGTATGTAAATGTGGCGGAGTATTGTAAACAGTGAGTAGTTATCGAGGCTGGATCGAGTTTGCGCAACTTGGTACTGTAGCTAATGGATGTTGCGTTAAGTGGAGTAGTGTAAACACCCGACGAGGGTGTTCGCGGGCTCTCCACGCGCTCGGCACCACTCGGAAACACGCGCCAACCCTCGGGAGCGCTCGGCAGCGTTCGGCGCTCGCAGCAAACACTCGAGCGCGCCGTCGAACACGATACTAGTGTTATAAATGAATATTAAAACGTTCATCGAGACATCAGTTCCGAACGCGAAAATTTGCCACGACTCGTTGAAAACTTGCTCTTTATTTGCAAACTTGTCGCCAGAATCATAAACAAATTTTAATGGGAATAAAATGAAAAATTGTTGCGTCGGCGTCATTGCGAAGTCGCGGAGTTGCCGACACCAAGTCAGGTCCGCGCTGCTAATGAACGTTTGTGAGTATTTTTTGGAACAGTTTGGATCTCAGGTTGCAGTCCCAAAACGTTTACTTTAACGACGTAATTAACTCACGAAAGTAAATTTAAACAATTTGGCGCTCTTACTGAAAAACTGCGCTAATTACACCGAGATAGGCAAACGAGTGAAAAAGTAGTCCTTTACGAATGTAGTAAATAAACGATCGGTATATCAAAGCCGAGCAAACAAAGTAAAATAATGAGCGTCGTGAACAATGGAGCGCCTCACTCGGTGGGTTAACGTGGAGCTATTAACAAATCAAATAGAGTAGTTTCGCCGGGAGCGCATTAACACCGTCGTCGGTAATTTATGAGGGTATTACGTCACCGCGCGCACCTGCCGCTCGCGTCGGTGTAACGGCGGCTTAGTCGGTGTCGTGTGCCTAAATAGTGGCGCCCGATTTGGGTCAGATATCCCTAGAGGAGACATGTAAGTACCGCACGGCACACGACACACGGCATACGGCCTACAGCCTCCAACACGCGGTTAGAGCTCGCCTTCATTACTGTGTGAACAGAAAATTAGAGCGACTTCAGTGGGAGGAATGTAAATGACTTATTTTCCTATAATTGAAAAGTAATTGCTTTTTCCATCGAACGGTTTTTTGCGAGGAAATATTAATAGTCTTTTGATTTTGTCGTTGGTGATCGCAGCGTTTAGGTTCCTAAAAAACCTTGAAACTATTAATAGACATTATTTAAATGAAAAGAAGTTAATCGTCTCAATTTGGTCATTCTTAACTACCAATTCGTAAAGTGAGCATTTCCAATGTCTCAGTCCTAAATATTATTTTTTTTCTTTCAAGCTTCGCTTATCAGAATTGACTAGATGCAGTTCAACATAATTAGTCGTGTAAATGCTCCACTAACTATTTGTTGCCGCCAGACACATACATTTTACACGAACATTATTATTAAATCACGCAGAATACGTAGAATTACTCAGTAATTACTACTAATATGTTACATGGATGTGTATGTGGCTAAGTATAGCATAAAGAAGGCTGGCGAGATTCCATGTATTTTGGGACCCACTCTTAGAGGTAGCATTCATTATGGCAACTTATACATAGTTGTAAAACGACTAAAGACTAACAGAAAAGCAAATGGAAAGTAAGTCGAACAAGTTGGGAGAAAAGAGATAAACGTCTTTTTACAAGATAACCTAAAATTCTCACAATTAAGCTTTTTAACTGTGAATGTCTGTTTATTTATTTAAAATGAATAAAAAAATAATAATGTTTAGGATGAATCATAAAGGAAGATTCGAATAAACTACTCTTAGATAATTCCCTTTCCAACCTACCCGGTCCGAGTAAAAGGGTATAAAAGGCATGGCGCGTTGTACACGGCCTCTTTGGATGATGCTCTGTGCTTTTTGGTTCTCTTTGGTTTTTGGTAGTAGGCAACTGACAGGTGCCAGGGGAGGTAATAATTTTGGTTCGGGTTGTGTTATATTATTCTGATGTACTTATTATTTACTTGTCTTAAGCCAAAACCCGAATTTTTTGCCTGTACCTAATTGATGAATCATAAAACTGCCAGACTGCGGCTAGAGACTATACTGATAAGCGAATTATGGTCAAGTAAAACGATTCTTACTACGCTGAAAGAAGATATACTTTTACATAAATTATAACAGCCAGAGCTCACTAGCTATGTACGAGTACAGCTATTGAAAGGCAGGGTTTGTTGAATAAAAAATGTGTAATGTGACGTAATAAATCTCGTTTATTGGTTTTTTACATTGTTTTTTTTTATATTTTTCAACAGTGTTATAGAAAAAAAAATATTATCTTATTAAAAGATTGTCTAATAAGGAAGCTGGTGCAGCGATATAAAAATAAACGAATAAACCATAGCTCTGGTGTCTGGCAGACCCCATATACCATAACATGAGAGCAACAACCCGCTGTCCGTGTCCCAACAGGACAGTGACAACAATAGCCTAATACACCACTTCGCCCCTGTAGCTTTCTATCTACTACGATATACGTTTAATAGGACTTGCTTCCTATGTGCATAGATTTAATTCTGGCACGTAAAATAAATGGGTGGTTGCCATGAAATATAGGATAGGTAATAGGTACAGGATGTATTTCTACTGAACTTGGGGAGTGTGCAAAATCAGCAGAACTTCTGTAAGCACTATCCACCATTTCAATATCCACAATTTGCTCTCTGTTCAGAAGGTACAGGGTGTGTACTTTCCTCTGTAGTTTTTGTGAGTACAACATTAGGGGAACTCGTCTGAGCGCGTTGAAAAACACTGGAATAGATCATCACAGATCCTACAGTGACAGTAGTGACGGGACTCAATCGATCACCATTGATAACGTTCCTTTATAAGACGTACTACGAAATCACCATAGTTTCATTTTGATTACATGATTTTGCCTTGTTAATTGGCGTTTTAATATCAAGTTTACATGTTGTTTATGAATATTGTACATTATAGAATGTATAAAACTGATGAGAAAGAGCCATTTATAGTAAGAAAACCCTTGAGCAAAAACACAAGTCATTGAATTGGAACGTAATCGGAAAAAAGATGCGTTTTGTAATTGCACGATTACTTAATTTTGAGTAATTTAAAATATTTATAACTTTTGATTCCCGTGTCCTAAAAATTCAATATTTTTTAAATAAATATCTCATATAATTGTAGTTATAATTATTTTCTATTTACACTTGCATGGAGCTTCGTTAATTTTTAGATTCTTTGGGTCCACTTTCGCCGCCCTTCTTTGATCGAGTAAGTAGATTATTTAATTTTATTGATCTTACAATACATCGAGTAATGACAGTAACTTGAGCACATTTTTCTTCTTCTTTTCTGTTTGCATATTGATAGATTATTTTAAAGCTTTGGATCCTTATACTCAGTCTCATTTAAACGTTCAACGCCAATGCAACAACATAATTCTTATTACAAATGTTTCCTTTGTTTCCTTAAAAAATAGTTGGACTATCTACAACTATCTACTATGACCTAATGTCAAAGTAGATAATTTTGTATTCCCAATCGATTGTGAACTATCTGATATCAAATCCTCTAGTTATCTTCTTGTCCGCGGCTTCGCCCACGTGGATGACGCAAACTATCCCACTGGAACGTGCATGTGAAATGGTTACAGACAGATAGACTAACTCTCATATTCATAACTAGCTTCTGCCAGCGGCTTCGCCCGCGTGGATGTCGAAAAATATCCCACCCGAACAAACATAGTTACTTACCTTCATCCGCTGAGACACGTATAAATTAATTTTCAATTGTCAGCCTAAACACAAAATTTGAATATCCTAACTTCAAAACTGACGGACTTTCATATAAACTTCCATCCCCTATTTTACCCCTTTATGGGTGGAATTCCCAAAAATCCTTTCTTAGTGGATACTTACTCTTCACAAAGAACACACCCTTCAAGTTTCATGTCTCTAAGGCGGTTTGGGCTGTGTGTTGATATCACCCAGTCAGTCAGTCAGTTTACCATTTTATTTATATAGATGGTAATGTAATACAAAAATCAGCATCACTTAAAGTGAATCCGAAGATATCTTTATAAACTTTTATTGAGATAAGAATAACAATAAGTTTAACCGATGTGCTCTTTCCTCTGCCGATTCTTGAGAACGCCTATTTCTCATTCTCTTAGCTTCTCTCGAATTTCGAGATAAAGATAATCGTTTTTTAGGTGGCATTGATACAGGCAAATAAAAATAAAGCTAAAACGTAAATGAAAATAAAACTAATAGGTATAAAAAAGTGAACGTAAATTAGCCAAAACCTACCTACAATATCTAAAAATCTATGCGGACCTACTACTTCACCTAAAAATAAATAAAATGTAAACTATTAATAATTGTAATTTGAACGAATATTTAAACGGTTTGTTAATATCAATTAAGTATTGTCTGCCAATAAGGTCGAACGCTCTGAACGTCTATTCGCATCAACAGGCAAAAATTGTATGAAGCTCGCGCTTTTTTTTTCGAAAGGGCATTCTCGCAGTCATCATAGAAGATGGTACTGCTCAACCGGACTATAATGAAGCTCGCGCTCGGACGCCTCGCCTTTTTATATCTTCGGCCGCGAGACGCGTCGAGCGCGGCGACCGATTCTCGGACCTTATACAAAAATAATCCTTATAGCATGATTCAGTATTCACGCGCGATGGCTTATTATTAGCGTATTTCATGTATAACTTTGTTGTGTTTCTATACCGATTTCTATGATTCTTTTTTATGGAATAGTTAATAATGTTAACTTTTTTAATTAGGGATGACTGAGTGTTATCAACGTAAGAGTAAACAAATATAATCAGAAAGCTTCGAACTGCTAAGCTATCGGGAGTTACACGTGATATTGTGAGTCAACCATAAAAGATAGACATATGCTGTCGTAGGATATTTTTATATAATTTTAAGGAGAACATTTCCGTCATACGTGATTTCTGTGTAGCTTTAACCATTAAGGTTGCACACGCGACTGAAGCTTAAAAAATGGAGTAACTTCTCCCGTTTTCCCAACATTTCCCTTCACTGCTCTGCTCCTATTGATTGTAGCGTGATGAAAAGTATACTATAACCAACTCAGGAGTATGAAAAATAATTGTACCAAGTTTCGTTAAAATCCGTCGAGTAGTTTTTGTTTCTATAACGGTTATACAGACAGACAGACAGACAGACAGACAAAAATTTTACTGATTGCATTTTTGGCATCAGTATCGATCCCTAATCAACCCCTGATAGTTATCTATACTTATAATAAATCTGTAGAGAGGTCAATTCTGTACATGAAATATATTTCCAAAATAACTATCAGGGGGTGATTAGGGATCGATACTGATGCCAAAAATGCAATCAGTAAAATTTTTGTCTGTCTGTCTGTCTGTCTGTCTGTCTGTCTGTCTGTCTGTATAACCGTTATAGAAACAAAAACTACTCGACGGATTTTAACGAAACTTGGTACAATTATTTTTCATACTCCTGAGTTGGTTATAGTATACTTTTCATCACGCTACAATCAATAGGAGCAGAGCAGTGAAGGGAAATGTTGGGAAAACGGGAGAAGTTACTCCATTTTTTAAGCTTCCGTCGCGTGTGCAACCTTAATGGTTAAAGCTACACAGAAATCATGTATGACGGAAATATTCTCCTTAAAATTATATAAAAAATATCCCAGGACAGCATATGTCTATCTTTTATGGTTGACTCACAATATTACGTGTAACTCCCGATAGCTTAGCAGTTCGAAGCTTTCTGATTATATTTGTCTACTCTTACGTTTATAACACTCTCAGTCATCCCTAATTAAAAAAGTTAACATTATTAACTATTCCATAAAAAAGAATCATAGAAATCGGTATAGAAACACCAAAGTTATACATGTAATACACTAATAATATTTATTTATTTTTATTTGCCTGCATCAATGCCACCTAAAAAACGATTATCTTTATCTCGAAATTCGAGAGAAGCTAAGAGGCATTCTCAAGAATCGGCAGAGGAAAGAGCACATCGGTTAAACTTATTGTTATTCTTATCTCAATAAAAGTTTATAAAGATATCTTCGGATTCACTTTAAGTGATGCTGATTTTTGTATTACATTACCATCTATATCTATATAAATAAAATGGTAAACTGACTGACTGACTGGGTGATATCAACACACAGCCCAAACCGCTGGTCTTAGAGAAACTACGTCTTAGGGAAACATGAAACTTGGAGGGTGTGTTCTTTGTGAAGAGTAAGTATCCACTAAGAAAGGATTTTTGGGAATTCCACCCATAAAGGGGTAAAATAGGGGATGGAAGTTTATATGAAAGTCCGTCAGTTTTGAAGTTAGGATATTCAAATTTTGTGTTTAGGCTGGCAATTGAAAATTAATTTAAACGTGTCTCAGCGGATGAAGGTAAGTAACTATGTTTGTTCGGGTGGGATATTTTTCGACATCCACGCGGGCGAAGCCGCTGGCAGAAGCTAGTTTTGGAAATATATTTCATGTACAGAATTGACCTCTCTACAGATTTATTATAAGTATAGATAGATAGATATTCGAATGGATAGTATGCATGTGTAGTTAGAAGTTAACATAGAATCCATTAATGAAATAAACCTCACATGTGCCGTACTCCTCTTCAGCTGAGCTTTGATGATTGTGTGCTTCAGTTATTTTTATTGAAGGGGCTCGGCTAAGTTAGACCCGGGTAAAGGAACGTCCACAGTTCGCTGTGCCGTGGTTAGAAACGCTAACTGGCAAAGATTATGGAAAACCTTAGCCTGCTATTTATGAAAGCCATTACCAGTACTTATGGCAATCTATATTTTAGGGTAAATTTTAATATTGATTAACTCACTCCCCTTCACCAAATTATACCAATAAACACAACTGACGACAATTTTGACCTTCAAGAAAAACAATAAAACCATCAAAATAGAATGTATAAACAATAATAAATTATAAGACAATAATTTGAAAATAGTCAAATAAACAGTTGTTACTGCTTCGAATGAATGAGTTGAACTGTTCTGTGAGTGGTCAGTGTACTCCTTAAAGTATCTGCTCAATAGGCCTAGGTCCCTGCCAGCTCCCTCCCCCTCCCCCCGCCTGGGTACCGGGACCCCATGCGTGGAGGCAGATTTATAGTATCGTTTACTGTCACAAATGCCCACCAAATAGAGAGGTGCTCTCGCCTTTTTCTCGTTTTTTTAGCGTCTCGTCGCTTGTTTACGACGACCCCTAGACCTGCTAGGGCGCTTCCCACTTCCTTTAAGAATAGTGAGTTTATTCTGTGAATAACAAATTCCATTTTTAGCTTTGGCTAGAATAGAGAGATCGGGCTTTGTGTTTGTACAGAGGTTAAGTACACGTAAGTTTGAAATGTTTTGTTCTCAGAATTAAAACATCAACCATTAAAGGTGCGGTGGAACCGAGCGAACTCCGGACCGGACTGCGAACACTAGACTTACTGAATAATCTGGCAAGCCCGGTGTAGAAATTACGTACTTTTGACAAATCTATACATATATAAAAATCTTTTTTGCAAAAAATAAAACCGACTTTAAAAACACAGAAAAATGAAAAATAACTTTAACTTCTGAACTCGGTGACTTTTGTTTGTTTGATTCAGTTTTTTTGTCACCGACTTCTGAAGCTAAAGTTATTTTTCACTTTTCTGTGTTTTTAAAGTCGGTTTTATTTTTTGCAAAAAAGATTTTTTATTTTTCCATTTTTAGTGTAAATGTATAGCAAATATTTATATAGGTAATTACAATCCTATATAAATATTTGCCATACATTTATTTTACATTGTTAACAATACATTTTATGGTAATAGGCTTATACCCAATAAAATGGAAGTTAATATACCTAACTGTTGCAATCTGGGTGTACTGTACGCATCTGCGTACCCCATCAGAGCATAAAGCCGTTACGTTATGTTATGATATTGTGTAAACAATACACATACAAGCGATTGCAGCAATCACGACAGATTTTCTGTCTACTATTGAAGAGTTCCATTGTATAACTCCGAAGATCAGATTCACCAAATTTAAACGGGACCACCGCGGAATTATATTCATCCAATTAAAAAAAAATCATCGAAATCGGTTCACTATTGTCGAAGATATCAATAATATAAAATTTGGAGAGTCCCCTCGATTTCTCCAAGATCCCATCATTAGATCCTGACATGATGACCATGGGACCACATGGAAAGTATACTGACTCAAACAATCCCCATAAAATTTGAGGGTTGCCCTTAATTTTTCTGGGATTCCATCATCTGATCCTGTCTTATACCTTCCATCACCAGCTCAGCAACATGAGATGATGATTACCAGGCACAAATATCTGAATTGTGTTGGAGAGTATATGAAAAACATTGTATGTGCCTATAAAATTCGAGAGTTGCCCTCGATTTCCCTGGGATCCCATGATCAGATTCTGAGTTGGGACTACCTCAGGAGTATAGGCTTTCGAATAAAAAAAGAATTATGAAAATCGGTCTACAATTGGCGGAGAAATCAGTGAACATAGGTACATAAAAAATACATACACTCGAACATAGAAACTCCTCCTTTTTTTTAAGTCGGTTAAAAATTGTCAAAGGAGTTTTGGTGAAAAATTTTTGAACCGTTTACAATACATGTCATGGTAATAGGCTTATCTCCAATAAATGGAACTTAACAAACCTAACTGTTGAAATGGGGGTTTACTCTACACATCTGCGTACCCCCTCAGAGCATACTGGCGTGATGGTATATTATGGTGTTGTGTAAACAAGAAACATCCAAGCGATTGCAGCAATCACGACAGATTTGCTGTCTATTATTGAAGAGTTCCATTGATATCTCCGAAGATCACCACCAGATCTTCACCAAATAAAAATGGGACCACCGTGGAATAATATTCTTCCAAACAAAAAAATAACCATCAAAATCGGTTCACAATTGGCGAAGATATCGCAGAACATACACACAAAAAAAAAAAACAGTCGACTTGATAACCTCGTCCTTTTGGAAGTCGGTTAAAAATCCAAAGTCCTGACTGACTGACTGACTGATATATCAACGCACAGCCGAAACCGCTGGTACTAGAGACATGAAATTTGGACTGTGTACTCTTTGTGAAGAGTAGGTATCCACAAAGAAAGGGTTTTTCGAAATTCTACCCCTAAGAGGGTGAAGTGGAGGGTTGAATTTTCTGTGAAACTTTTTATTCTCTGGGTAGATTGACTTGAAAACTTGTGTACATACTCTTTAGTTAAAATTATGAGATACGTGTATCACAGTTTTTCCAAAGTCATCCCCCAATTTAAAATTCAAAGTCCTGACTGGCTGACTGATATATCAACGCACAGCCCAAACCGCTGGTCCTAGAGACAAGAAATTTAGATGGTGTACTCTTTGTGAACACTAGGTATCCACTAAGAAAGGGTTTTTCGAAATTCCACCCTTAAGAGAGTGAAATGGGGTGTTGGATTTTCTGTGAAACTGTATATTTTCGTAGTCGATTGACTTGAAAATTAGTGTACATACTCTTCAGATAAAATTATGAGATACGTATATCACAGTTTTTCCAAAATCATCCCCCAATTTAAAAGTCAATGTCCTGTCTGGCTCACCGATATATTTATTATTTATTTATTATTAACTTACACACTATCTTTACAGGATGACCCCAATACAATATTGGTTTGACCCCATTACATGTCTAATTGTACACACACCAAATAAAACCAACTTACGGCTAATAGTTAAATATCTAACAACAAAAATCTTAACACAGAGTATAAATATTTAAATATAACTAACACAATTCAACAACACTCTTGCAAATTCACTCAGATTGCACGAAAATATGTCAATTCTCTCATGAACTTCGTTTAGTACGCATATTGTGCGGGTGAGAGGTGTTTTTGACAGCAGATTGGTTTTGGCAGCAGGCACGGCCAGCAGTGGCGGTCGCCGCCGCCTCCACACATACCGGTCTGGCACGTACAGCTTCAGGTATATCAACGCACGGCCCAAACCGTTGGTCTTAGAGATATGAAATTTGGAGGGTGTATTCTTTTTGAAGAGTAAATATCCGTTAAGAAACGGTTTTTTGAAATTCCACCCCGAAGAGGTTGTAATGGGGTGTTGAATCTTCTGTGAAATTTTTATTCTCGGAGTCGATTGTCTTGAAAATTTGAGCACATACTCTTCAGTTACAAGTATGAGATACGTGTATCGCAGTTTTTTCCAAAATCATCCCCCAATTTAAAGTTATGATGACGAATAACTACCGGAGATTTATTGTGAAGGATGGTACGGTTGACATATGTCGGGCATGCCACCGTCCAGGCGAATCAATCCGTCACATTATCTCCGGGTGTTCTCGTCTGGCTAACGGAGAGTACTTGCATAGACACAACCTTGTAGCCAGGATTATCCATCAGCAACTTGCTCTAAAATACAACCTTGTGGAATCGGAAGTGCCGTACTATAAGTATGTGCCCGACCCAGTTCTCGAAAATGGCAGTATCGATCCATCATCACTGATAGGACTATTGTAGCCAATAAACCTGATATAGTGGTGGTGGATCGTTCAGGGCGGCGCGCAATGATTGTTGACATAACGGTCCCACATGATGAGAACCTCGTGAAAGCCGAGAAAGATAAGCAAATCAAGTATCTTGACTTAGCTCACGAGGTTGTCGACATGTGGGATGTGGACTCAGCGATCATTGTGCCGATAGTTGTATCAGCCCATGGCTTAATTGCCAAGAGCCTCGACCAATACCTGAGGAGGCTCTCGTTAGGTAGCTGGATCAAGGGCTTGATTCAGAAAGCGGTACTTCTGGACACGGCTCGTATTGTTAGGAGGTTCCTCTCTCTGGAGCCCTGACCGCCGGTAGCTTGGACCCTGTTCCCGATACCGGTGGGCTACAATTGTTTATATTTTTAAATGTTTTTATATTTTTTTTTTTTTCTAAAGAATATTTAAAAATGTAATTAATTTGTGTATAAATAAATAAAGGAAATAATACATTTAACAATACTTAAAGGCAAACCAGCGTAAAGTTGAGCGTGTGGTTTTAAACGCGGTGCTCATCGGACAGCCCTCAGCGGAATTCATAACGTCCACGTGTAAATTAAGCGGAGTCTGCACTGGACCGCCAGACTGCCTGTCCCCGCGCACTGCAGAAAAAAAAGTGTTGTAGAAGGCTCACAGATACATATTACTGGAATAAACACTTTGGTAGCTTCGGTGATAATTGTGTCTCATTTTCAAGTATGATGGCTAAAAAATTAAAAATACATTTGACTACTTACTGAAATGGTCCTAGTTGATAAAACCTCGAAATTTTCTCAATAGGCGAAAAACGGTTACCTCCTACCGAACGTCGTAGCTTTAGTTCGTAAACATTCAGACTACGCCGCCGTAGGCATTTGCTACGAGAAGCACACCGCGAGCTATCATAAAGTTATCATACCTTTGTACTATGTAAACCTTCTATATTTTGTGAGTTAGCCGTCAGTCGCCACCGGATTTGCGGGAGGTGCGGGACGCGGGGCGGGCCCGCGTCCCGCACCTCCCGCACGATAAATAAGAATCTTTTGATCTGCGCTTTTAACTGGTGTTCTTTTAGAATCCCTGGTTTCGTTCCCCCGCCTTCGCCCGCCGCCCGCCCCTTTGACGTCATCCCTCTGCTGCTAAGATATTGTATTTTTCGCCCCAGTGGATGACAAAGACGTTCTAACGATCATCATAACAATGGCTGATGTAGATCGGAGCTTTCAAATATTGACATACCTTCACTTGTGAGTGATGGCGTACTCACGTACTACACTATGTATGATAATAATGATCATGGTAAACGCCCATCTATTTATTATTAAACACAAAATCTCTAGTAGTGATATAACGTGTTGGGTCATCAATAATATTCTCTATGTAACGAGAATAATAATTGTTATTTACATTCGGTTTATTGCTGAATTATTGATAATTGTTCTAATCAGACTCCTAGGCGCGATGATTAAAATTTAATGTTATCCAAAACTATTAATAACAATTTGTGGATATCGTTATTTATTGTAAACAGGGCAGTTAAATAATACTCTGTAACATAAATGCCAGTATGTACTATCCCGAACAATGCATACTTTTTACTTTTGCTTAATAATATGGACGATTTGCCATTCCATCTCTACCATTCTTGGGTTTCATAAGTTGCAATAAATTAACACGAAATGAAGAGTTTAGTGAAATTCAATTCTCAAACTAACCTCGGATAATAAGAAACCATGATAATACAATAAAACGATATTTTAACAAAAAGGAAAAATAAAACCTTCCCCCAAAATCATTTAAGATTCCAATGTAAAGGTTGTAAACCCGCACTTCACAGCACTTATTACCCAGAAAGTACTGAAAATGGGTGAAACAATTACTTTCAGTCCGTAAGTGCGCCGACGTCGACGTCAAATAAAAAGTTTATCGCGCGATACCTGCCAACAGTGCCAGTACTGCTGCCTGTATTATTTAGCACTCACGCACACACACACGCACCTGACGTCACGACCTGGATATCAAACAACCCGACAGACACCGACTCGACACCACATTTTTACTTTCGTGTCTATTTTTGTCCCCACTAAAGAACCGAGTCAAGTTTGGGAGGAGTTGTCTACCGACTACTAGGTCGGTAGACAAACGTTGTTTCAAAACTGAATTAACTCTCCTTGAACAGTTAAAAGTTTCATTTGTTGGATCAGTGATTTTAATAACTTTGTGACTCCGCATTACGAATACGAGTTAGTAGTTAGGATACGTTTTAATACACGTAAAACTTAACCTCACTGTTTAAGAGGAAGTCCAGACAGATAATTGTTATCAGTGCTCACATGCAGTTAACTAGTTATGATTCCTCGCAGCATTTGTATCTTCCAGTGTACCTCTTTCAGGCGTTGTTATTATATTATGGCAATGTTGTTTGTAAGAAATATGAACCTTTTCATACCCACTGTATAAATCACAAGAGACAAAACATGTCATCTATCTTACTTCAAGTATCCCCAAATGACATCCATTTGTCTCCCGAATCTTAGAAATATATTTTACGAAGAGATTATTATTTCTGAGAACTCAGAAAAATACATAAAGGCAAAAGTAAATAATATTTGTCAACATAAAGTATACAGTCCGCCGGGGTTCCATTAAAATCAAAATTACCCGAAATTTAACAGAATATACATTCGTTTGTATAATTCACAAAGAAAATCAAGCGTAGTACTTACTAGTAGCCACAAGGGTATTAGATAATCTGAGAATTACGGAGATAGCCGAGCGATGCCGACAATAAACGAAATGAAAGCAAAATAATAAATGCTACGCCTTGTCTACTGTATTTAAAACTAATGATCACTATTACACGCAGACAGACGTTACGTGTCCGAGTCGTGTTTGACTAACAATTTTGGTTATTGAATTAAAAGCTCTTTGACTGTTGAAAATTTAATCTTTATAATGTTCATAGTTTACTAAGGATATTATCGAAATTGTCGACCCGTTTCTTTGATTGCTCGAATTATCGAGCAATCAAAGAAACAATTTTGGGTCTCAAAACAGTTATTCCAAAAATTTAAGGAGGATAGATACCGACTTAATGAGAGATAATTTGAAAAAACCCTTCAACTGAATTATTACAAATCTGTGCCGTTGTGAATCATGTGCGTGTGTGTGTGCTGTGTGCATTTATTGAAAGCATCCAAATTAACATCAATTAGCGATAATTGAATAGTCTGTGTTGTGCCGTTGTGCTGTGGGCCGTGCCGTGCCGTGTAACATACGCATTGGTGTCAGTTTTATGACGTCACTACGATCGCCGTCGATGTGCACAGAATATGTAACTACTGAACCACACTCGCGTGTTGTTGCTGACGCGCACATTAAGACGTAGTTGCTGATGAATAAAACGCCAATTAGGCAGTGGCAGTACTGCGTGATGGGTGTGTGGAACCACTTTGATAGAACTCTAATAGTGCAGAAGGTTCATCCTTTGTACTGCTCCGTAAACCTTACATTCGGGACCGCAACCGCTATCGAAGCACTGCTTTGAGTTCACGAACTCGTTACTTTTGAGCACCTAGTGTCGTGCATGAAGAACCTTACAGTCTTTGTTTCTCAGATAAACTTATCTTATTTCTGCTCATAATATTCAAATGGGTGTTGATTTGTTTTGAATATCATCTCATTTGTATCTGTTATATTATACCCGCATCACGATAATACACACAAAAGAGTATTAATTTACCATTCGCACGAAACATGACCAAGATACTCATCGGTTTGTGTGACGTAAAGTACTTTCATTTTATTATTGTTACATGCTCGTATAATTTTTATATTGGTTGACTGGAATAAAATGTATGCGAGAACAAATTGGGATCCGTCGCCGTCGGCCGCTGGCTACTGATTTTAATTGGGGAAAGGTATTTATGGTTGGAAAAAAGTGTTATTAATTTTACAGGAATTTATTTTTGGAAGAATATTTATCATATTTCTGATATTCTGCAACCACTTATAAATTCGCATGTAGTGCACGATGGCGTTTTTCCGGTTTTAATAAATCTAATTCTACTTCCAATTTTGATGACTGTTTTCATTATTTGAACAACGGTTTCGCGCTGTTGGTCTCATCGTATCCGATTCATAAGTTCGCGTGTCGCAATCGCAGTAAGATTTCCTCACTGCGCTGTACGTTACAAGCAAGGGGGTACGCCCTCACGCTAGCGTGGCACGCCGGCGTGGGACGGCGGCGTGTGGGCGTCGTGTGGCGGCCGCAGTAGAAAGTAGACGTGAATGAGCGCGTAATCGCGGCGATCAATCAGCGCGCGAGTGATGCCGGAAGACTGGCCTAACGCGCCGCTGACACGCAACGCGCCGGGCGGGTCCGACGCGGCGGCCTGAACGCGGCAGCAAACACAGCATTTAAACTGCACTCACCCCATAACTACACTTTTCCGAGAGTTTATCGAAATTTTGTGGCGTAATATTTGGCTCACTGTTAGAAAAGCATTGAAAACGAAACTAAAATCTCATATGTATGCGGGTTTAGGTATATAAAATAAGTCACCATAAATCTAGCCGCATCATGCGGTTAAAAACCCGATTATTTTAATGTATATTACTGTCAATTTGGCTTGTCAATTCAAATAAATGTAAATTGCTTTTCAAATTCAGAGCGCAGTCTCATTAGAATAATCAATTTATTGATAATTTCATAAAACTGTGCGTAATAGGTGTCTGCGCACTGCAGTTAAGAAACATCAGTTTTTCACAAAATAATATCTTAAAAAAGACAGAAAATTGTCTCAGAACTGCCGCAGAATACTAACGCAGCTGTAAATCGTCTCAATTCATCGCAATCTGCTTGTCGTTATAGTTTGTCTGTTTTAATTAAAGTCTTGTCACGACCTCCGCTCTACCCTAGTTTTGAATGAATAGTCCACCCACTACCCACTACCCGTGCCGCCGATGCCTCGTCCAATGACAACAATCGAAGTTTTAGACGACTGCCAAAATGTTTTCTCGATGTGAACTTCACTTTCCCAAATTATTATAAGATTTAATTTCATTAATTAAGCATCTGTGTTGTTTGAGTAGGAGTTGAGATGTTCAGCTATTAGTTTAGATTGGCTATCAATATTACGATATTCAATGTTACTAGATGTCATTTGATAAAAATAAAATGGAGAGTTCTTTGACCTCGTCACTAAATAAAGTAAAGCTTCGATCAAAGGTTGAATAATGTGTGTGTAGGTCGAGAACTTGAAAGGTACTGTGTACTATGTACCGACTCAGGCTAAACCTTTGACAGTCCTTTGCAGTGTCATGTTTTCGGATCTGAATGTTTTATTTTGAAAGATACATTTACTCAATATTAATAACAAGTTAATACGTAGTGCATGTCTTGCGGCGGTAGCGGTGCGGTCACAGTGCGGTGTGGGAAACAAACAAATGTTGGTAACATGCTATACCTACAATTGCGGAGACAATCAACTCGCATTACAACTTACAGTTATCACTGTTGTCTAGCACTGCTATGGTACTATTATTTATTATGTCATGACAATCCGCATGTATACAGAATTATACGATATTATAATTCTGAGTTTTAATGAATGTATCACTTATACAAATATACATATTTTAATGATAATTCCAGATACAACACAACATATTTAATTAAATCGATACGAGTTCTCGGAATTATTCCGCGTTCATTGTTCAACTTGTAATTATACGACATTTGAAGCAAGCCGGGTAACCGGGTACCTAGGCAGCCGGGTAGTGGGTTTCCGTGACCGCGGACAGTGAGGGACCGAAACATTACATTTAAATTTAAATAAACGCCAAATAGCCCGTAAAGTAGGCTCGCTTTCAATCGCAACTTTCTGAAATGATCTGCTTGGCTAACTACGTGTATATGTTACCAGTAACGGGTACTAACAAATGGCTAATATTTGCAAACACACAAAAACGCTATTAAGTATCGTATTGTAGGGGAAACCCACTACATCTTAACGTTGTGAAGTTTCGCTCCTAAATTTTCTCTAAAATCGCACATTTTTTTTTTTTTTCAAAGCAATGCTAGGTGAAATGTTTACCATTATACTGAAAATGTGCAGACGAATACTGTGTAGTGCCTTTTCGTCCATTGGGATAAATGAATCTCCTGCATTCGTTTGTTTGTGTTTGTGTTCATGCGCCGCGGCGTCGCTTGCCGCACGAGACTCCTACGAGCCACAGACACGCAATCGACACACAGTCAGGCTGCCATTTGAGAACAACTTCTTGGTATTGAATTACAGTGTTGTAAGACGTAATAAGTATTTACAGTTGCTGTGCTAGGAATTTAAAGTATTTCTGTGTATTACATGGTAGCTATTATTATATGCACGACAAGCAGCATTTCTGAGAAAATCAGTGTATGGAATAAAAAAACTAACATTTTGTTGAAACTGTGTGAGTGTCAGTCCTGGAAAGTGTCGAGTGTTACTCATAAGGTAATAACAGATTACAGAGAAACGTACATGTATGTCTGTAGTAACGTATTTTGTTCAAAGAATGTGAGTTTTTGAAGAAAAACTCTCAAATACTGTCTTTCTTATCTGTTAGAAAATTCTCTGAAGCAAAGTATTCCTTGAAATAATCCATGTTTTTTTTTTGTTTAAGAAACGGTGCTGCTATTTTAAGAAACAGTACACAAAAGAATAATTGATGTCTGACATTTCAGAACAATACCGTCTAAACTTTCAAGACGATCACAAATTAAAACCTCAGGTTGTCAGTAGTACAAAAAATAATGTTTCAAACACAAAGGTTTCCACTAATCGCAGTCATTTGGTGCAAACTTGAGAATACACACACATACACATATTTATAACGTATACGGAGGTAATTGTTCCCTCTTTAGATTTCGCGGGGACTACTTTGGAATGAACAGCAACCCTTTACGATCACTAGTTACAAATATTAGCTATTTACTTGTAATGACACATCACGTGCACGCCCCGGCCACGCCGCAGTGTACGCACCGCCAACATTTGGGCCACAACAGCCTATATTAGATAAGTACGGAAACAAAAGTGAACGGTTTTTGTGCGGCGCGGTGCGGTGATGCGGCTGTGCGGCTCGGCGGTGCGGGAAGAGCGGCCGGATCCGGCGGGATTGCGAGCTTTGTTCCGCGCCGAGCGCCAGGGCCGCGCAGGCCGGCGCCGGGGCCCGCCCGGCCCCAGGCCCCGAGGCCTCGCATTGTTTCTAATTAATCACGAGCTCTCGGCGACTCTACATTGTGTTTCTTTTCTATTGTGTATGCGCATATGTATTATGTGGATTGTGGTCGTACCTCTAAGATTGTGCGCGCGGTATTGAGGCTCGTTACTCTTTGTGCTGTTCGCTGCTGATTACTGCGTCGGCAGATTGTACGAACACATTCTAATTTAAGTTTATAGTGAGTATGACGCCCGCATGTATAGACGAGTTGTCCCAGTTCAACTAATAAGCCACACGCAAGTCGCGCGGCTTCGATGTATAAATAGTGATTGGTAAACTTACACTTGTAAACTCAGTTTGTTGATATCGTATTCAGGTTTACCCATCTCCTGAATAATACATTGTGTGCCGGTGTTCGGTGTTGCCAACTTATCGGGCTTGTCACTACTTACTGCAACTTATCTACTCTCTATCTACTACATAGTAACTATTACAGTTGGTATATTATTAAATAGTACCCCACACAGTTGATTGTGTGTGGTATAGCTATAAAACGACTAAACGTGGTTCAGAAGTAGACTATTTATAACTCAGCTCATTAACCCAATTAGCCGTAATATACACGGTTATAACGTAGACAAACGAAGTACAGGCAGTTAGTTACATTAATGTTATTCACAAAACAGTCTCACCGTTCTCACGAGTGAACTCCACGCGTTGAGGCCAACGGCCCACTGCTGGGTAACTCACAAGTCTGCGGTGCTTTTACAACTAGGAATACCTAATTCTGGCAATGTTCTGTTCCCTTTCTTATGATGTTGTTGTTCTTAAATTTGTTTACTCCTATAAACAAGCAATCATTATCTTATATATTTCCACACAAATTATATTTTCGTAGAAACTTTCATCTCGTTATATTGTTGCAAGAGACTTGTTAAGACGTTGACCCTTTTAGCCTCAAACAGACACAAACAAGATCTTACACAAGCATAATATATTATAAGTAAGTAGGTACGATGTCCGGGATCTCATTAATATTCTACTCCCTTCAGATAAACACAACTCAAATAAAAGTTCTTGTCGTCAAAAAACGACGTACGGGTAGTTCTAAGTAAACAAGGTCGTTGCTCCCAATAGAACAATTCAAAAACTCGGTTGTACTTGCCTCAAGTACGTATTCACATCGTGAAGTAGTTAGCTGAAGCAGGACGAATCTCAGGACAAGCGTCCACAAAGCGGATTGGGCAATTCTCTTCATTTTGTTTTTTTCTCTCTGAACATTAGTGGTAGATGACGAAGCAGTTTACAACAGGCAATGATGACCCCTTCGCTGCTGAGTGACCGTGTTGCATTGGGTAGTACTTGAAAAAGATTGAACATCATTGTGCTCATAACGAGTGAAGTTTTTCTGATGTAATAATGAAGATAGGTTGAAATAATGATTTCATGGGGCCGATCTACCGAAGACGTATTTCATAAACGTTTGTAGCTTTAATCGTCTGTAAAACTTTGCTACTTAATGCATTCGAGCACATTCGGGTCATAATATAAAATCGAGTTATCAAAAATGTTTAATTGAAACCACCAGTTAAAATTTTTTGATGCATACAGTAGATCCTCTCTGGCAATAATTAGTTCAAGTTGACCTCGCACTCATACAGGCTGCTAATAGCGTCCGTTTGTAGTCCCGTCCTAATCCGGGCATTACGCGGACTGACCGGACATTACCAGATAACGTCACTTTGCGAACATTGTCCATTCCGCACCCCGCCGGGGCCGGCTCACCGCGCACTGAACTGTTACAACCAGTCACCGCGTCGCGCACTACTTTCCTACTACCTAATACTTTGCGGCTATAACAGAGAGGACTAATTTAATGCTAAGTTGACCTCTATGCCCTGGCATTAGAGATTATGTTGTGCAATGGGCATCTTCTATCTATCTTTTTCGAAACCTGCTATGCGAATTTGGAGTCTCTTTGGTAAGCAATAAAAGTCAATAACGTGTTAAAGGTTAGTTTGCAAATAGCAGTGTTTTACTAATACCCTGCTATCTGTACTCGTGATGGAGCGCTAATAGCGCGGGTTAAGGCACGAAGTGCGCTCACAGCTTGCATATAGATAAGCATCGCTAAACGTAAGGCAGGCCGGACGCGGGACGGTTGCGTCACTGTCCGGCGCTTCCTTGACGTTTGTTACTCGGTGCACTCTTAAATGAGAGGGAAGAAGAAGAGGTATTTTCTTTTAAAACTTAACCTTTGGTCTTCTGTGGGGGCAGTTCATCGAACGTGACAACTACACTTGTACGAGTACATTTTGTCGGCATCTAAATCAATTCTTAGTTAAGCTCAGAGCTTTGATCTTACTATTCCCACTGCTCTGCAATGCGTTCTGTTCCCGGACACTTTGTATCTATGGCGTGAAATATGAGGCAGTCCATTTGCTGGCTAGAACTAAGCAACTCCTACTTTTGCCTTAGTATGCTGCGGTGTACCTACTACTACAGCTGCTGTTGATGTTTCAAGATTCTACAATTTAATTGTTTAATGTATATCGTTAGCAATGAACAATCTTGGTCAGGGACCTTATTCTCCAATCTATGCCGAATCTCGTAGTGATTTGTCAGCTCATGTCAAACAAGGGGAGCGCGATAACATGGAGGTCATCTGTTTACTCTGCAGATATCGAATTACTCATACATTACAAACATATCAAGTATTGTGTGACGTGCACAAACTGGCGAGTTTTCCTCTTCTATCAACTTTCATTAGCATCGTCGCTGGCCACGCACATCTCAATAATATCATTACGACTATTATGTTGATGGCAGGAGGGCACGTCTGATATGTTTGTTGATGTTGACGGAAGGAGGTTTTATGTTCTGTTCCAGTTTACGACCTCTTTCCTGTTATTATTCAATGCTTATTAGCTGATACTAAAGTTTTATGACGACATCAAATAAAGTACGAATTGGAAAACAATTTGTGGAGGTGACTGATATCACAATGTAACAAATATTTTTATTTTTTTGAAAATTTGCCAAAAATTAAATCAAAATATTTATTTGCTAGAATATTATGGTACACAAGGTGTTATAGTAAATTTTTTTCAGCATATCCTGTCATAACATGGCGTGCAAATTTATTTACAATAAGCGATGTCAATTATTAATCTAACTTACAAATTATTTATAGATTCTATTGACTTGTCTTCTACCGTATTCCTTAACGGCATAATATATTTTAAATAGTAAAAGTTTGTAAAGTATTTTTTTCATATTACATTTCATAGACATTCTTAAAATCTGATTTGCTTTTGAGAATATTTTAACAAAAAGTTCAAATTTTTAGAACATTCTCGAGACCACATCTATTGATTGCATAGTTACGGCTATTATATGTGTTATGTCCTCTGACGTATGGTTGCGTAGTGAACTCACATGGTGTACTCAAGTCGTTTCGTGGTTATAATAACAAAAAACTTCAGAGATACTGTCAAGTCAATAAACTTGAAAGTTACAGCGTGTTGCAGCAACGACACGTCGCGTCTCGTCAGTGGTGCACAGTTTAACTAGTTCGACAGACTCATCTACTGTCGCTGAGTTTCATATCCAACTAATACTAATATAATTAACGATAAGTATTTACTATCCCATGAGTTTATCTGAGCCCTACTTCTTATAAAGTAGCATTTAGCTTGCAATGTATAAGTAGGCGATACGCGCGGTAGTAGGCGCTGACCGTGCAGACGCACACTCGTGGCACAATGGCAGCCAGTTTACGAGCCGCGCCCGCTATCATACCCACTTACCATATTTCCCCAATAAACACGACTCCAACACCCCGCACCAACTAATAATCAACCTTAATCTCATCCCCTTAAAGACCAGATTGCATCGCCACTAGACCCCGTGTTCCGTGTACTTAGCCGCAGTAGAGATGTTATTCAGTAATTCAAGTCAGATTTATTATTTTACAAGTTACGGTCCTTTCTGCGAAACTACCGCGACAAGTTTTCAGCTTTACTTTCTTTTTATTCCTATGCACAATGCAACCTGAACATATTTCAGACGTATTTAAACGTTTCAGCGGAAATTATAACAAATTGAAATACAAATTACGTTTCAAATTATGTTTAGCAATATATATGCATGTGATCTGCAAATACCTTACACAAATAACGAAACATTTATAATTATCTGATAATATCGGATGCTGACCTTTAATATATGGGCGGAATCCATGTTTACATTGAACCAATGTATCAGTTCAGCAAAGCTGAGCTTCAATTATTTATCGATGTTGGTAATGATGATAAACTGCAAATAAACTACGTACTCGAATGTCATGGCAGGCTGCCAACCCAGAAAGATTATATATCTACATAAATAAAATAACCCTTACAGTCAATTTCCTTTTATAAAATTATACCTTGAGTACCTATTTATGTTAAGCTCAAAAATAAAAGATTGGCTGGCGCATTGGATTTACGTAAGCTTGTTAAGGAGTGACTAAGTTTTTTCAAGGTTTGAGCAAGTACTTCACTAAGCAGTAGAATAGTGAAAGGTTCTGGCCTCAAGATATAGATAAAATGGAAGTCCATTATTGCCTTGGCCTACTGAATATGCACATATTGACGTGAGGCCAATATTGGCGCACTGTGTGACCTCGTGGTCAACGCGCAAACACCAATCAGCGGTGCGCTAGCGCTCCGCCGTAGCACCGCAATGGCGCGCGTACTGAGCTACGGCGTAGCCAGCCTACGAAATAGAGCGTAGAGAAATCCGTTTTGAACTTTCATCCGACATAGTGATCCGATGGGAATGCGTTACCGGGAACATTTTTCTCGTTTTAACAATCTGATTTTTGGGGAATTAGAAGTGTAGTTTTCTTGCTGGCTGGTTGATCAGAATAAAGGTTGTTTCCCCCAATGTACTTTAATAATATTGCGCTTGCTCAATTCCTATCACTTCCCATCCTTGATTACGTTGATTTCGTTGTCTCGATCTAACAGAGACACAACGAAATAAACTTGAGCGACTTCAAAATTTTTGCATAAGATTTATATTTGGCCTGCGCAAATATGACCACATTTCTGAATTTTTTACAAAGCTCAAGTGGCTTCCCATACGTCTTCGCCGAAATTCTCATATGTTGTTTCAGCTCTACAGTATTCTGTTCAATCCTACAACCCCCTCAAGATCCTTCATGACACACATAACAGATATCTGAGGTCATCGGAAAACCTGAGACCTGAGATATGCATTCTACCAGCTTCTACGACAAATCTTTTACAGTCGAAGCAGTACGGCTATGGAATGAATTGCCTAAAAATTTCCACTTTCAAGAATATGGTCAAAAACCACAACCTCTCTCCATAAATATCACTATACATGGTTCTCTGCTCTTCTTACTTGATTAATATTCTTATTGTATATATTTATATAGGTTTGTATATAAAGATATGTTTATGTCTGTAGGTATCATCATCATCTTCATTTTAGCCAAAAGACGTCCATTGCTGGGCATAGGCCTGTCCCAAGTGACCGGTCCCGTGTGACTCGCAACCAGCGGATCCCCGCAACCTTCACCAAGTCATCGGTCCACCTAGTGGGAGGCCTTCCAACGCAACGTCTTCCGGTTCGCGGTTGCCACTCAAGAACTTTTCGGCCCCATCGGCCATCCGTTCTGCAAGCAATGTGCCCTGCCCACTGCCACTTAATTTTGGCAATTCTTCGGACTAGGTCGGTAACCTTAGTTCTCTTGTGAATGTCCTCATTTCTGATTTGATCACGCAAGGAAACTCCGAGCATAGCCCTCTCCATTGCCCTTTAGGTGACTTTAAGCCTTCTGATGAGACCCATTGTGAGCGACCACGATTTGTATGTATGCATATGGATATGTAACAGGTACAGCACAGACTACCTGCAGTATTGTCTCTCCCTCTTCCTGTAATCCATCCGAAGGTTGTCTTGACAAGATCGCTTTGATAGATAGACCGCCCATTGTGTCACCCTATGTGAAATATTTTTCTTTTAAGAATGTTACTTGTATGGTGTATACAATAAAGAATATTCTATTATATTCTAATACTTAATGACAAACAAATGAAAATTAAAAACAAATAACTTTGTAATTCAAACCAAGTTCGCAGTGCAGTGTAAACACAGAATCATGTGATCCTTAGAGACTGATCAGAGTTTGATTTTATGCTTATTGCTCAGTAATATACTGATAACTTAAGATATAGAGTGATAGCTCCCGCCTGACTATTATATGATCACCGCCGGTTGAGCAACGCGGCTGTGAACTACTACTGCCACAAGCTCTGTGTTATAACTTTGCTGTGCCCGACAGGGTCCATAATTGATTCAATGTTTTAACATACCAACTGTTTTATTTTAACATTATGGAATGCAATAAAGTATTGAGTATTGAGTATAACATGTGGATCCGATGAACTGGTTTATCTATGTTCGGTCACAAGGACTAACTTGCTGATAAAATGTTGGTGTCCACAATTTATGTACGATTTAATTGTGGTCTGTCAGAAATATACGAAGTGAAAGATTTCTGGTCAAATAAAACAAATTAAAATATTTTTATTTGTAGAACATAGGTAAACAAAAGTACAGATGCCAAAATTAATAAAATGAACGCTATGTCTTGAACACAGACATGGTAATGCTAGTATGACAAAAGTTAAGTTTAGTAAGGTTACAGTTAAGTTATTAGTTAACAGAATACAGTAATCAATTAAAACTCTATAGTATAGGAAAGACAGGTAGAAGTTAAAAAACAAAAGACAAACAATGTTTTACCAACAAATATAATGAGGCGGCTATCCATTGTTTTGATTTTAATAACATATTTTGTAATGTAAAAAATAATATTGATGGTGTTGGCGTGTTGGTTCCAGTTAATTATTTTTTAATTCGTTCATTAACGCATCGACCGCGCGATATAACGCTGCGCGAACAACACGCGGGGCTCACGACCTTGCGCGCTGGTGGGCTGTTATGACACTCACACCACAGCCAGCAAGGGTGTTACCACTGTCTAGTAGTGATGACCACTGCCCGACAGTGGTGACCACGGTCCAGTAGCGGTCAGTGGCTCGGTAAGAGCTAACCCGATTTAGTTTGAAGTTTCCATAGATACTGAAACCTTCTGCAATAGTAGCAACGAATACTCAAAAGCCCGAACTGCCTCATTTTTTCCGTTTTTATGGTTAGAACGGACATATTTCACTTTATTTTAAAGTTAATCCTCATTTTAATCAGTGGCTGTAACACCACGCAAAGTTTGTTGTTTAAAAACTTCGTTAAACAAAGCTTGGCTCGTGAAAGCTTGCACTTCCCGACGGCGACGTAGCAAACATTGCCGACAAAAAAAAAAATCGGCACTCGGTGTTGTAACATGTGTTAGAAACTAAAATCGTTAGGAATAGTCAACAGTAATAATTGTTTAAACAATCATGAAACGAAATAGTCCAGTGACGAATGGAAAATAGCAATTTCATTGCAGTTTTTGGATTGTGCATTTACTTTACCTTTCGGTAGAGATCGAGCCCATGTCAAACGTACCGTTTGCAACGAAACTGAGCGCAACGAAAACTAATTTTTGGAAATATAAACCAGATAGTTTCACAAACAAAAGTTTATAATGTGTTTCAGTTTGTTTGGTTGCGCACCGCTCCACGCTCTTGAATGCAGCGGGAACGCGACGTACTTAATTTTGGAACAAAAAGAAAGAATTATATTCTGCGTCCATTGCCGCTCTGAGCAAATAAACTTAGGGCCTCGCTCCGCTTCGCAACAATCAATTCTTCCTCGCTTTGTTTTGTAATCGAATTACTCTTGTTTAGCCGGCGCCGGCGGCCGTAATTAAATAAAAACAAGAACAAACGGCGCACGTGAATCCCCCCCCCGCACATGACCCACCTACTAATGAATGTGCTGAATGTAGCGCTATGCAGTTTGTTATTAGGTTTAAATGATTGTGTTTAGACATTCTTGTGCCATTACCAAGCAGGCATACCTATCAGCATCAATAGGCTCTCAAGGTTCCCTATCCATTTGTATAAAATTTTAAGACCTAATATAATTCGGCATACTTTTGTTTATCCTAATTATATTTTCGCATAACAGCTTACGCATATTTTTTTAAGCATAATTATCTAATCATAATAATGATTAAGCATAACATTCTAAAGCATAAATTTATTTAATCATAATGATATTAAAACATATTTTTTATAGGCATAACAAATACGCATAATAATAATTAACTTCTACGGCCTCCGGCGGATCCACGCAGGCGGCCTGCCTTGCTTCTCCACGCCTACGCGGGCTTAAATTACACTCTAAGGGTAGGGCAGACAAGACTACGTGGAGTCGGTTTTGCAGCGATTCGTTTCTGTTACTATTTTAATCTCTTAATTGCATGAAAATTCAAAATAAATACGTAAAACGAACTCAAATTCGTTTCCGTTAATCCTTTTATTTGTTATGCCTTAATACTATTATGCTAATAGTCATTATGCCTAGTAGCATTATGTGAATTCTATTTATGCCAAAACAAATAAGCCTACAAGGTAATTATGGCAACATAAACTGTATGCCGAAAAAAATATATTATGGCAAAGTTTGATTAGGCCAAAAAAAATACTAAAGTAGTTATCCCGAAAGAAGGGATCCCGGCTCTCAGTGTGTAACAGAAAAGTGACGCATAATAATATATTTATGTGTACATTTGATATATGGCTCGACTAATCCTACATTAGTTCTGTAACTAAATCACAGCAACAAGAAGTAAAACTACTTCATCACTCCGGAGCGGGTAGCGGGGGGCGGGGGGTAGGCGCTATACCTGCGTTACTGAAGTAAAGCGTGTGTCACTGGTGTTGCGCCGCGTCCTCCGCGTGACAAATATCCGAGATTATCCGCCTGCCGCCGCCGAGCGCCCCGGCGCCTACCGAGAATTATACGTGTCACAGCACTAAAGAAATGTTTCTAACTCCGTACAAACGGAGCTATCGGCTTACCTTGCGCCTCGCGCCCGTCGGCGCCTCGTGAGGCTGACGGATGTCGGCTTTCTAAACCGACTTCTGAAAGAACTTCGTGATTTGGCTTACGCGCAGTGCCGCTAAGTGAAATGCTTCATAGTTTACCGAATCTTTGTAACTAAACTAAAGAAGATTTGTAACAATTATTTCCTTTTCGTTGCGGTTAATTTAGATTTAATGAAATATCTGATTGTTTTTCGAGGAAACCGATTAATTAAATTGTTATCCAAATACCTTTTAAAATTGAAAACGGATTACTGTTTGCTGAAACTGTTTGCTTAAGTGTGTGTCTCGCGTGTTGACTCCCCGGCGGCGCCCGCGTTATTTAATCAACAAACAATAAAGTGACAATACTGCTCGTTTCGCGACTCTATCGGGTTTCAGCAGAATTTTCTGATATGTAACAACATCTGACCAGAGGCGATGGATGAGGCGCTTACGTAAGCGCCTCAACTAAATCTAATGACTTTTTGTTCGTAATGTTATAGCGCACATTGATTTACTGGGATGTGTACAGAAATGCTGTTATTGTTTAAAATTGAGTCAATTTTATTTAATTTTTATAATCATCATCATCAACATTTCAGCCGAAAGACGTCCACTGCTGCACATAGGCCTCCCCCAAGTGTCGCCACATTGAGCAACCCCGTGCGACTCGCATCCAGCGGATCCCTGCAACCTTCACTAGGTCATCGGTCCACCTAGTGGGATGCCTTCCAACGCAACGTCTTCCGGTTCGTGGTCGCCACTCCAGAACTTTTCGGCCCCATCGGCCATTCGTTCTGCGAGCAATGTGCCCTGCCCACTGCCACTTAAGTTTGACTTTTCTTAGGGCTACGTCGGTAACCTTGGTTCTCTTGCTCTCTTCTCATTTCTGATTTGATCACGCAAGAAAACTCCGAGCATAGCCCTCCCCTCCGCCATTGCCCTTTGGGTGACTTTAAGCCTTATGATGAGGCCCATTGTGAGCGACCACGTATCGGTCCCGTATGTAATCACTGCCAACACACACTGGTCATAGACTTTCGTCTTGAGACACTGCGGTAAGTTGGACGAGAAGATACCACGCAACTTTCCGAACGCTGCCCAGTCGAGTCGTATTCGACGATTGACCTCTTTCTTGAAGTTAGATCTACCTAACTGGATCGTTTGTCCCACGTAGACATAATCGTCTACAACTTCGAGTGTAGAGTCTCCGATCTTGATCGGAGTGGGTGTTACATGGGCGTTCAACATAACTTTGGTTTTATCCATGTTCATTTTAAGACCCACTCTTTCGGAAGCTCTACTGAGGTCATTCATGGTCTCAGCCATGACCACTATATCGTCGGCAAACCGAAAGTGAGAGATGTACTCGCCATTGACGTTGATGCCTAGCCCTCTCCAGTCCAGAACCTTGAAGACATCCTCCAGCGCAGCGGTGAATAGTTTCGGAGATATGACGTCTCCCTATCTCACACCTCGCTGCAGAAGGATAGGTTCCGAGGTCTGTTCCTGAAGTCGGACTGACATGGTGGCGTTTTTGTGCAAACACTTCAACACCTCGATGTACCGATAGTCAATTTGGCACCGTTGGAGAGACTGCAGTACAGCCCAAGTCTCGATCGAATCGAACGCTTTCTCGTAGTCCACAAACGCTAAACAGAGAGGCAGGTTATACTCTTCGGTCTTCTGTGTAACCTGCCGCAGCGTATGTAGGTGGTCTACGGTGCTAAAGCCTTTTCGGAATCCGGCTTGTTCGGGAGGCTGAAAATCGCGCGAGCGATTCGTGATGACTCTTGAAAACAACTTGTAGACATGGCTTAGAAGTTAGATGGGCCTGTAGTTCTTCAGCCGGGAATTGCCGCCCTTTTTGAAGAAGAGTACCACCACACCCCAGCACCATGCCTGTGGCGTTTTCCCCTCGAGTATGACGGATTAAAACAGCTTCTGAAGGGCAATTCCGTCATCACCTTGTTGTTTTTAAGCTGTTTCAGAGCCATCCTAATCTCGTACAGGCTGACATCCGGAATGTCTTCGATTTAGTGTCGGATCAGTCTAGCTCTTGGGTCGTTTGCTAGATTTGCAACAGGTTTACTGGTTGAAGTCTACAACTGCCCATAAAAACTCTCGATCGGGAGATCGAGCAGCTCCGGTTTGGCGGATACGATCCTGCCATCGTCGGTCTTCAGTTTCGTGAGCTGGCTCTGACCAGAGCCAGATCTCTTGAAAATACCTTTGAGCCTTTATTCCGCTCAATAGCGTCTTTAATACGCTCGGTATTAAAGCGGCGGAGGTCGCTCTTCAAGGATTTAGAGATCCGTCTATTGAGCTTCCGGTATTTCCACGCCTCGTCTGAAGACTGCAGGATCATCTCACGCCGCCCCTTCATTACTTCAAGAGTATGATCACAGAGTTTTTTGTTCTTAGAAATTGATTTTTTATAAACATTGCTTTAATATGCAAAGTTAAGTATTATGACTATAATGTATCCAAATAAATCGGTAATAAGGAAAAGAAGGACAATCTTGAAATATGGTGAAAATAAACATACAAATAAAACAAAGTGTATTAAAACAGAGCCACTCCGAATACACAACGTATTTTCGACGAATCTCCTGAGGTATTTTATTGTTAAGCCAGTTATTTTAGGTTATTTTAAATTATAAATATATATGATATTTGGCTAATAAAAGTCCTCTGATAGGTCTTTAAAAAATATCGTTAAACATACATTATACGTTATTTATCACTTTCGTAACTTCAGCAGAATTCCTATTGCCTAAGAAAACATTTCTAGACTCAGTCGTCTTTAGAGATTTTTCAAATAAACTTGTTATGTAACACTGAGCACAAAAATCTATGAACGATGCTACAATACGATATGATGCTACGAACTTAGCTACGCGTTACGCATGCTACAAGGCTACGTGTGTTGCCGCTTCGCGTTTATGTGCTACGTAGATACTATAGAATTTGTATTTTATATTCGAACGATAATAATTATATGTCTTAAATGAACTATGTGATTCTGTAATGTGTGAAATTAGGACGTTTTAAAACAATGTGTGTTAATTCACATCAATCAATCTAACATCGAATCAATTTAACATCGATTTATTGATTATAGGAATCACCCTTTACCAGGTAAAATGACGTGACATATTTCGCGTTTTTGGTTGAACTTGATTGTATTCCCTTTGTAAGACGAGACCCAGGAACCATGATCTTCATGTTTCATCATAAAGTTTTTTTTCTCTGAATTTGTAAAACTAACAAAACCTGACAGCTTCTTTATATATCGGGATAATCAGAGAAGCTCGTTGTTTATGTCGTCATGAAGGGTTGTGTGCTGGATATCGCGAGCTAGTTCTGTGGGCAGTTCGCTGTAATGAGGGCGGTGCGTATGCAAAGCGCAGCACTCGAATGAGTTTGCGAGGGTATTTTGGCACTGAAATTCAACAATGACTTACTGCAACATTGATTGAAACTTTGATGTGGTGTGCATCTTTGCATACAGCATAATTGTGCTATTTAAATTTGTAAGTTAAATTACGGTTCAACAATTGAACCGATACACTTTGAAAAACTCATTTTTTAATTTCGCCGCGTCTAGTATATACGCCTTATTCGAGCCATGAACCGATCGACAAGAATAAAGATCTTTGAATTAACTCTTAAATAAGTCCATTAGCATTTAAGTTTCCAATCATTCTAAACAGACTGAGATCTTTGCAAAAATCTTTACGAAGATCTATCCTCGTTCTCATACTTGCAAAAATCCAAGGCTTATTCGCTTTTTCAATCTTTTGCAACGTAATTATCATGTTTTTGCCCATGACTGTACATGTATGTGTGCAGATGCTGGTCACGCGCCGTGATTGGCTAGTAATGCGTGCAGTGTACGTGCGGTGCGGGGGACGTTCGGATCTGCGCTGTTTCGGGTTATTGCATACAAATAGCCCTCAGGAGATGCGTCGAAAATACGTTGTGTATTCGGAGTGGCTCTGTTTTAATACACTTTGTTTTATTTGTATGTTTATTTTCATCATAATATTTCAAGATTGTCCTTCTTTTCCTTATTACCGATTTATTTGGATACACTATAGTCATAATACTTAACTTTGCATATTAAAGCAATGTTTATAAAAAATCAATTTCTAAGAACAAAAAACTCTGTGATCATACTCTTGAAGTAATGAAGGGGCGGCGTGAGATGATCCTGCAGTCTTCAGACGAGGCGTGGAAATACCGGAAGCTCAATAGACGGATCTCTAAATCCTTGAAGAGCGACCTCCGCCGCTTTAATACCGAGCGTATTAAAGACGCTATTGAGCGGAATAAAGGCTCAAAGGTATTTTCAAGAGATCTGGCTCTGGTCAGAGCCAGCTCACGAAACTGAAGACCGACGATGGCAGGATCGTATCCGCCAAACCGGAGCTGCTGAGGGAGATCGAGAGTTTTTATGGGCAGTTGTAGACTTCAACCAGTAAACCTGTTGCAAATCTAGCAAACGACCCAAGAGCTAGACTGATCCCACACTATATCGAAGACATTCCGGATGTCAGCCTGTACGAGATTAGGATGGCTCTGAAACAGCTTAAAAACAACAAGGTGATGACGGAATTGCCCTTCAGAAGCTGTTTTAATCCGTCATACTCGAGGGGAAAACGCCACAGGCATGGTGCTGGGGTGTGGTGGTACTCTTCTTCAAAAAGGGCGGCAATTCCCGGCTGAAGAACTACAGGCCCATCTAACTTCTAAGCCATGTCTACAAGTTGTTTTCAAGAGTCATCACGAATCGCTCGCGCGATTTTCAGCCTCCCGAACAAGCCGGATTCCGAAAAGGCTTTAGCACCGTAGACCACATACATACGCTGCGGCAGGTTACACAGAAGACCGAAGAGTATAACCTGCCTCTCTATTTAGCGTTTGTGGACTACGAGAAAGCCTTCGATTCGATCGAGACTTGGGCTGTACTGCAGTCTCTCCAACGGTCCAAATTGACTATCGGTACATCGAGGTGTTGAAGTGTTTGCACAAAAACGCCACCATGTCAGTCCGACTTCAGGACCAGACCTCGGAACCTATCCTTCTGCAGCGAAGTGTGAGACAGGGAGACGTCATATCTCCGAAACTGTTCACCGCTGCGCTGGAGGATGTCTTCAAGGTTCTGGACTGGAGAGGGCTAGGCATCAACGTCAATGTCGAGTACATCTCTCACTTTCGGTTTGCCAACGATATAGTGGTCATGGCTGAGACCATGAATGACCTCAGTAGAGCTTCCGAAAGAGTGGGTCTTAAAATGAACATGGACAAAACCAAAGTTATGTTGAACGCCCATGTAACACCCACTCCTATCAAGATCGGAGACTCTACACTCGAAGTTGTAGACGATTATGTCTACGTGGGACAAACGATCCAGTTAGGTAGGTCTAACTTCAAGAAAGAGGTCAATCGTCGAATACGACTCGACTGGGCAGCGTTCGGAAAGTTGCGTGGTATCTTCTCGTCCAACTTACCGCAGTGTCTCAAGACGAAAGTCTATAACCAGTGTATGTTGGCAGTGATTACATACGGGACCGATACGTGGTCGCTCACAATGGGCCTCATCAGAAGGCTTAAAGTCACCCAAAGGGCAATAGGGGAGGGGAGGGCTATGCTCGGAGTTTTCTTGCGTGATCAAATCAGAAATGAGAAGAGAGCAAGAGAACCAAAGACATGCCGTCCGGTCTCTTGCCATCATCGCGTGCCAAGCCGTTGGGTTCTAATAAAGCTGGAACGCCGATGGTGACAACAGCTCGTCGGATCATCCGACGAGCTATTGTCACCATCGGCGTCTTTTAAGTTCGTGTGCCGTGCGAAACGGCCCGCACTTCGGTTGCATGAGAGGCCGTGGTGTCTAAGGCTGTTGACAACTTCACCGCAGTGACAGCGATGAGAAGAACAACATGGGGTGCCTAGGCGTAGAGAAGCAGCGAAGCGGAAAGTAATGTCGTCGAGCAAAGTGCCTATGCTCGACGACGGTAGTGCGTGAAGCCAAAGACCCGACTCCCACTCACCCGCAGCCAGCAGACGCGCACGCTGAGCAGTAGTAGCAGACGTGTTCAGTAAATTGAACTACTGAACTACTCTGCAGAACGGCTCGTCCGTCTCTGGGAAAATGGATGGTCGGGATCTTCAGAATTCAGTTAAATAAATTTAACGATTAAATAGTTACTCATTTATTTTTACAGTTTTCAGACAAGTTATAGGCTTAGTAAAATCCATTACCTATCCACAACAAACAGCAGGCCGGGTACAAACATGCAATAAGTCAGAGCTGACCGCTAGCAAGCGCACTGAACATTCGCGTCCCCACGCTGTAGATGAGGGAAAACTTTTCGACAAGTTCTCTCAATATAATTATTATTAAAGAACACCGTTTGAATACTATTAACAACTTTTAATTAATTATGAACCAGATCTTCATATTATCAAAGTCCAGGGGGCCTTGACAAAGTGACATTCTATTAGAGATAACGATAACGGAAAAGTCGAACACGCCGTAGATTGACACAACCTACTGCTGCGTGACTGCCTCGTTGGTCTAGTGCGCGCAGGAACGACTGCTGAGCATGAGGTCCTGGGTTCGATTTCCAAGTCGGACAAAGTGCTATTCGTATAAAGAATTTCTAAGCAGCAACCACGGAGTCTGGATTTGCGCTCGGTTGATGGCAATAGACTCGGCCCCCTATTACGTGGGACTTAAACATAACTAGCAAAATGTGGGTGTACTATTAGGTACACCTCTGCCTAACCATTCGGGGATTACTGGCGAGGCGATATGTTGGTGTTATGAAATAGCCTACAGAAAAATCGATGAGAGTCGTGGTAAGAAAATGAACTGCTATGAAAGCGCCATTTGTCTAAGCCTTACCTTAATTCAGTTGTATGTATTATAGAATCTATACAATATGTCTGTCCGTCCGCATGATTAAGCTAGCATTATGTCGGTAGATTGCATTCCAATAGTAACCAGATCTATTATGATATAACAATGGGCGCGTTTGGCTACTTGACCCACTAATAATGCTACGATTACACTGAACATTACCTTATGGTTGACGTGTCCCTTACAGAAGGTGGGCACTGTCGGCAAAAGGATAAGTCTAACTAGTTCGGACTAATTCACTCAACCTCCCTATAAATACTACTGACGTATCTATCAGCCAGTCTCCGGTATCCAGCCCGCAATTCGTCCGTACCTTCATTCAACCAATGCTTTGTGAAACAAAACAAAAAACATATAATGAATTCAAAAAGCTTGTTGCATACAGGGTGTCCGGAAAATTGACGTCCAAAAAGAAAAAATTAGGTCCCTTGTATCGTGGGGTATCCGAATCACCCCCATGTATGTTCCGCGACTTTTCATAGTTTTCGAGTTATGAATTTTTTTCTGATTTTTTGAGAATGATCGAACTGACCAATCTAAAAAAAAAAGTACAAGACTTTGTCGAGTTTTTTTTTTTTGCAACTGAATCTTCAGTAGTACTGTTATGCATAAAATAATCAGTTTCTTAACTGTGATTAAAGTTATGAAAAAGATGGTTTAAAGTGAAAAAATTACGTTCGGTAAATTATGACGGTGGCGAGAGGGGCACTCCTCGCCACCGAGAGTGAGAGAGATAACAGAGATAGTAAGGCGCGCAACCGAAGTCAACGCAAAACAAGTACCTCAGTCGTGCTCACATTGTGTTTACTGCTATATGCGTGTCGCCATTTTGAATTATGAAGCCTACTTAGGAACCATGAAGTCAACTGTTTAAATTTTTTATTTAAAGTTGAAAATTTAAGTCATAATTTACCGAACGTAATTTTTTAACGATCATTCTCAAAAAATCAGATAAAAATTCATAACTCGAAAACTATGAAAAGTCGCGGTACTACATACATGGGGGTGATTCGGATACCCCACGGTACGAGGGACCTAAATTTTATTTTTGAACGTCAATGTTCCGGCCACCCTGTATAAAAGGTTCAGTGTAAGCTGAGAACCCCACTACACAATATGTCGTGTAACACAATTGTGGGGCGGTTGCGACTATCAGCATGTATCAGTCTGTTGGCCATAACGTCATCTCACGCGGCCATGTTTATAATTGGCTCCATTAAATGCTTGTTAGACTAAAATTCCGGACATACTCGTCAAACAAAATGCTAATCTGTTGTCAACTCACCAGCAAATATAACTGCATTTCGAATTTTGTACTGAAATGTTCAACACATTTTACTATCAACTTTGTTACAAAATTACACCGGACCCAGATAAACAAATGCGTTTAACTTATCATTCGTTCATCGTGAGCATTTCTGATTTATCATCACCAGTGGGATGTAGCAATTAAAATAAATCCTAGAACAATGATCGGTTCCTTCGAAGTAAATTAATCACGTTTCATTAGAATACCATTTACAAGTGCGATCGTCGCCGTCAGGTCGCGCGTCGCACACTACCGGACATGAGCTCGCCTTCATAATAATATTAGTTTTATTATGCAGTTCAATCTCTGCTACTTGTGTTGAGTTACCATAGTGATGCGAAGGGAGCTGTAAGCCATTTTGTTTATTTTATACCTTAAGAAGCATGCATATTTTGTATAGTATCAATGCTGGGGGCATTGATACTATACAAAATATTGAACAAATACTGAGCAATTGACTGATTTACACCTGTACATCACTCAGTTTTGCATTTTATTTTCTCGTATGAAATAGAAACTGTAATACACTCGCATTAGTAGGATTTTTGACAAATAACTTAAGTAACTGCATGTGTCACCCTCGTCAACCCGTTTCAATTAAATACTCGTACAAAGTGAACCTTTCATTTACAGATAAATTTTTTGTTCCTAAAATGATTATTAATTATTTTATACAAAACGTAACACAACACTTAATTGTCTCACCACACGTAAACAACTGTACGATTGTTTTTGTAATGAAACGACTTGACCTACGACATATTATAATAGTTCTTATTTCGTTTTACTACCTATCTGTAACTATTAGCAAAATCAAAGAAGTTGAATATGATCAAATATTAACTAATGAGAGTACACACTAGACACCCTCACACGTTTTTGATATTAATGACATTACACGTAGGAATGGAGAAACCCTCGACACCATCCTTTCTTCCGATATTACCCGACAGGAGAGGAATCACGCAACACCACAGCATCCCCCCGTATGTGCGCGGCTGTAGGGACTCACGCCTGTAATGAATAGTTTTAATTAGTTTTAAAATTAAACTCTCTGAACAACTTTGAACATAAAATGTTATAGGGCAAAAGTTAATGAGTCAAATTTGTTGCGAATTTAAGTATATCGCAATTGTACGTAACAAAATCGAAATCTTTTATTTCACATAGGCCTCGATGGGCACTTATAAAACGTCGGCAAAAAGGTGCACGGTGCGGGTTGGTCGTTTCCTATGGAGAAGAACCGGCAACAAACTCCAACTACATCGCCATTGGAGCTCCCAAGATATACCTCCTTCGATTAATATTTTATTCCCTTTTCCAATAAACAACTTTTATTTCTTTGTGGCCTTCTCGTAGTAGGTTATCACAATAAAAGCACAGCGTAAGTACCCCAACACGATTAAGTTGTCGAGCTGCCGGCCGGCGCGCGGCGCGCGGCGGTCTGCCAGAAAATAAAACATTCATCAAGCGCCGGTTCGTTAGGCACAAAGCGTTGCCATCAAAAAGCAATGAAATTATAAGAGCGACGAACAAATTGGAAAACTATTATGTGTCCGTCAGCCTCGTTATTTACTGAGCAATTTGCCGAATGGAATTAACTCGGACGCGAGTTGCACAACCACCCTCTAATTTGCCGCTCTCGCCGTTGTCCCCCTGTGCGAGTGTGTGAGTGTGCAAGTGTGCAGAGTCGCCAACACAGAATAGTCAGTCATGAATATTCGCACGAGGCGCCCTTTCATCATTGTGATTGTAACAAAGTATAAGATTAAATTATAAAAAGGCTGCTCGTGAAACGAATCCGCGCCCGAGCGTGACTCGCATGTGGGAAGAGCTGCGGTGGACGCGACGGAGACAGGGTAGAAGGCTCACTCGTGGTACAAACACACGCACTTTCACTGAAACGTACGTAATATTAGATATACTCTGCACTATTTAAAGACTTATAACTAATATAATAAACATAACTATATATTCTTATACCAACCAATAATTACTGTAACAACTGAAAAGAGTACAGATATATGTAGGCTTAGAGAGTCGTTTAAGACTAACTTGATTCAAATACCTGTACTGCCCTTATCGCTTTGTGAGGAGCGGGTCTTCTGTTTCTTCTTGTTGTCTGGTGCTAACATCCAGGCATCACCCTCCACCTCCCCTGCTCTTCCCTGGCCGATGTTCGCCTATTTAGCATACACAGGTGCCAGGTGACCTTCGCAGATTATCCTTGTTTGTGTTTAACACAACACAACAAACTTCTACGTAAAGTTATAATTTGACCATACGGAGCACCGATAACGACTAAACGTTTAATAACGTAGATACCATCTCATTGAAGGCGATACTCCTGTTACTGTCCCTTACATACATTATCTACCATCTGATCAATAAAATGTAATTTTGTCGTTCAATACTGTAACGATAGTAAGAGGTTAATCCAATAAATATATTTCCCCTTTCAAGGAAAACACATCGATTTAACCGAACCACTCAAATATGTAATCAGTGGGCGATTCTAAATCGTTAACCTACAAAAGAGCGGCGCTAACAATCGAGCCGTATGTTATTTTTATGAGAGCCATTACACGCTGCATCGCCCCCCGCCCCTCACAACGTGATCCATACACCACGCGGCCCGCGCGGCGCTCTTGCTGACTGGTCCGCGCGAAACTAGCGAGTGATCAACAAAACGTCCAATTTGCTTGTATTCTCTGGGCGACACTCATCGCGAACGATATCAAAGGGCTCGCTATAATTTGCATTCTGTCGCATGTCGCGTCGCGCGGCGTCGCGTCACTTCGCGCCGTGTCGCCAGGCAGCACACAACGCTTTGATCTCTAAGCCGGCGCTGCAACGTGTCTATGATTAGGATCTTAACGCCGACTGCTGTTGTACTACTAGATCCATGCAATACTGCTTTGCGTTATGTTATAGTTTGAAAATATTGTGAACATCAAACCACTGTACATTGTTAAAGAAGCCCTTGAAAAAGCCCATGTCTGCGTAATTACTACGCTTTTTTTTTTATCGTGGTAAAATCATCAAATGAGTCCTCCCACCCAGGGCAGAGCGGGAGGGACTGTCAGACTTGTACTGACTAAAATCCACGGTGTCCATCAATAGCCCTTTATGTTCCAGGGTCACGGTAATTCTATAAGTCCCGCGACCCCGGCAGGCTTTGGCCCTCTTTGAGGCGCGCGTGGAACACAACGCGCCGTCGACCCGGGCATGGTCCATGGTCGGACAGCGAGTCGCCCATTACTAGCCGCCCGCATGCCCGCGCCTACGGTGGCCGGAGATCGTCTGCCGACGTCCGGCGCCGTTGGCGTCTACCACTGCGGCTGGGGTGGACGGAGGACGCTGTCCTCTCCCTCACGCGGCCCACCTCCTACTTCGCGAGCATGACTGCTTCGCAGAAGGAGGCGACCGCTTCCTACTCCGTCTCGCCCCGCAGCATGACCTCGACCAATGCCGGGCGCGAGAGGTCTCAGCCTATCGCCGCCGTGAGGACACGGCGGTGCTCGGCCCAAGCGGGGCAGTCCTGCACCGTATTCTCCACCGTGTCCTCGGGGCGGTCCTCGCAGTGGTGACACCCAGGCGTTTCCTCCTTCCCCATCTGACACAGGTACCTCCCGAAACTTCCGTGTCCGGTGAGGACCTGCGTCACGCGGTAGGTCAGGACGCCGTGACGCCTATCCAGCCACTCCTCAAAGAGGGGTCTTACCGCCGCGATTGCGGCGTGCCCGGTAATTACTACGCTTGCATATTTTTCTTACCACTCAAGAAAATAAAATATCCCAGAACAACGCAGCTAATACTACTAATAAGCTTTTCATACGAATACCACGGAGGTCGCGAGCGCGACAACTGTACACCGTGCGATATTGTTAGCATCCTCCTCGTCGCGAAGGGAGCCTGGAGGGTGGGTGTTTTGCTTCATTTAGATTAAAAGCTCGTACTATTACCGAAACATTGCGGGCACGGGATTATTTCTACATTCAATTGTTATGATTAGGCATATGAAATGAGTATGTAAGGATCGTAGCAGGTGCGCGAGTTTATGTATGTTAAAAATTAAATTATTAGTAAGCAAATGATAAAAATATAACCACGTTAGTTCATCAACATAATACGTCTATATCATTGATTAGATCAATTTGGTGTGCTTCGGTGCAGTAGGCGCGATAGTCGACACACCTCACGTCACACAGGTAACCAGAGCCGTGCGTCGACACTTGTTACTGCTACTAGCCGTGCTCGACATATTACCTGAATATCTGCTAACTCTCGAGCTAATACAACTAATAAATAATTATTAGTTATTTGCAGGAAAATAGACTAACTAAACTGAACTAATATTCTGTTTAGTACTCAGCACTAGCGCTGCTTGTTCTTGCTACTGCTGAGCGTATTAGTCGGAATTTGGGTCTGTTTGGTGGGAACGCGGCTCCCCTTTACATGAAACTTGAACGTAACTGGTAAAACGTGTTTGCACTGTAAGCCCATCTCTGCCTAATCCTTCAGGTAATAGAGGCGTGATATTATGTGTTATTTATAACACAAGTAACTATCAACTAAATTAGGTACTAGAAACTTTTTCCTTATGAGACGGGTTAATGGTCAGGGGTAGCCAATCTCACTGAGTACATAGCTATCGACCCCAGCGCAGCGCGAGCTGCTAGCAACAGCCCAAACAAAAATCGAATTTTATTTCTTACTTCTCCAACCCAGCCCGCGGCTCAGCAAACTTTCTAACTTTGCGGAAATAAAACTTATGTTTCCTTCAGGTTGATGGTAATCTGCCTCTCTGGCAATTATTCCGTATGTTAGTATGGCTGTCTTTAGCCATATAAAATATAACAATATAGTACAGTGGCGCGGTGTGTAATGAATGGACCATTACCGCGATATATTATCTGTGCCCAGCCAGCACCCGGCACCCGGCAGGCGGTAGGTACTGTTCGACATCGTGACCTGAATGAGTAGCGCCCTATTATTCATTTCACCTTCATTTACTCTCTTTATCTATAACTAGCGAGCCACATCGGAGCCACATCGGGGCGTTCGGCTATTTTCGGTTTAATTCGGGAAAATAATTTTGTGTTCAATGTTTTACTAAGAACCTAATTATTGCGCGATTTTAATATGCGATTATTGGTATTCGGACGTCCCTTATCTATCGTTTCCTTTACGTTAACTTAATTTATTGTATTCTTACAGAAAAGCCTAACCTATATATCCTAATGAAAAAATGAAATGGAAAATGTTATAAACATAAATTGGCTTTCTCTCCCTTTAGGTGGTGATTAAGTAAGTTACCTTTATTATTTATATTGTGAGTTCGTTGGGTACGGCGCGGCAGGTGTGGGCCGGCCGATACGGACGCTGATAATGCTCCACTAAAGAGGAATTTATTGTAAAGCTGCGTCAGACCACCACGGCAATAGGGCCTATTAAATCATACTTAGAAGATCATTATAATATTAACTTTGAAATTGAATTCTAGAAGAGAACACAAATTGTAAAATTACTGGCGTACTATACGTATTAATTAATTACAAAGCCATAAAGAAATTTCAGTGATTGACAATGCTGTTGCTCCGTGTAAACACAGTATAAATAAAGTTTTATATTCTGTTAACTGCAGGAGCTCGTGGCTAAGTAATAACAGCCGCTCGGATCGATCTTCATGTTAAGCCGTGCTTGCCTAGGTTGGTCCATGGATGGGTGACCACGCATTACATATCTTTCGTCCGTGCCTCGGAAAGCTCGTTAAACCGTTGGTCTCGACTGTCAATTGTAGATCTTTGTCAGTCTTTACAGGTAGTTAGTAGCCCGAAAATTTGACAACCAGTCTCACCAAGGAGTATCGTATTGCCCAGTGCTAAATGGGTTGTGGGGGACAGATAGGCAATCGCTCCATGTAAAATACTGATATTCAGTTTCATCTGGTTGGCTGGAAGCCGACCCCAACCTAGTTGGCAAAAGGCTAGACAGACGATTCTATTTACTGGGATCAGTGAGATCAGGTACAGCTGGCAACTTGAATATGGTCTGGTGATGTAATCATGCAGTATCCAGTCTTAGAAGGATTGCAGTAAAATGAGTCCCTCTTTGAAAGTACTATGTAGATATTGGTTCCAGTAAGGCACTCTTGTGTAAGTCCTCCTATTTCTCTCTCTGCCTTACTAGTCTAGAGGTCGTTAATGACCAGCTTCCTGCGGCGACCACTGTCTCTGTCTCATGGCCGCGCTCTCTCGAGCGTAACCACCGTCTATAAGCGACCACATTGTAGTTAATGCCTCGTTGTTGCTGCCGATATTGACAAGGCGGCTCCAGGCGGTTGCTGCGCAATGCCAAGCAATTTTCACTTGGGCCTATGTTACACGGTTTTGTATACTTGTTAAGCCATGGTTATAACAGAGTTTCTGAGTGACATCAATGAAATAAGTACAACCAATAGTTCCTAATGAAACAATGTCGATACTCAACGCTAATCTCTTCTCTATCTTCTCTTCTCTTCTCTACATATAATAATAATAATAATAAGATAATAATAATAATATAAATAAGCTGGCAATACTAAACGTCAACAGACGTCTTATAATTTCATTTAATTTAATTTAATAAATTTCGTCATTATTTTTAAACAATCTAGAACATAATCTCCGTTTTTATATATTATAATTTCTACAATAATTTAACAACAGCAAAATGAAACAATTTTATCACAATTTATCACAAAAAGAAAAATATGATCTGGAATGACATATGTCACACGTACATAAAATTTAAGAATGAAAATAAAATAAGATAATGTTGACCAGAGCAGCAGCAAGACGTGCACGCCTATCGCCTCCGGACCCGTCGCTCAGCTCCGCCTCGCCACCATCGGAATCCAGCCCCGTCGTGAGTGCTGTGACACCGGCCGTGGCAGTTGCGTCGAGCTCGAGCGACGAGTATTTCTCTCCGCCCACGACGCCACCACCTGTTCGTCGACGGGGAGGACGCCGGCCGCCGGACGGCTTAGGACCTCGAGGCCCACCGGCCTCTGATAGGGTCCCAGCTCTCGGCGGGAGTGTGCAGCGCATGCGATGGACGCAATCCATTAATGCAAATGTCATGCGCGCGTACTATGGGGCTACAGAGGGAGGAAACAACCTGACTGCGTACCGTGTTCGGATGCTCTCTCTGTTTCAGGTGCTTGAGCCAGCTGTCAACGTGTCGGCACAACGACTATCGGATCAGGTACGAGTCATCCAGCGTAATCGTATGTTGGATGACACTGTGCTTGATCGCTTGCGGATGGAAATGCAGAGTAGCCAAGTCATTGCCACGCCGCCGCAGGCTGTGGTTCCACCACAGTCTACTATGATATCAAATTGCGATAACGACGTGAGTAATGATATGGTTACTAATGTAAGTACCCAGTGCAATGAGGAAATGAGGAGTGCTTTGGAGGGTGCGATTCGAGAATATCGGTTTATGCAACCCGACCTTAGACCACGCATACCTCGTTTGCCCATGCATAACAAAAATAGGGCGCTGGTGGCTGTTCTGGATTCGCAGTTGTCAAACTATTTTGACAACTGTGAAGACCTCACCGATGCTCACTCAATCCTGTATTGTGCGGCTGTAGCGGCATGTCGTGTAGCTCATGTCAAATTTTCTGATGACAGAGCTACACGACCTAAACCAGCCGTACCAGCATGGCAGTACAGGATTGAACGACGTATTGGTGAGGCCAGAGCACTCATCGGCAAACTGATCTGCTTCAGGGAGGGCAATACTCGTCCTAGAGTGATGCGTTTTGTGCGGCGGGCATTCTCGGGGACTGATATTGGTCCTCGAGACTACATGTCCGGTGTCACAGAGCGCATCGACTTCCTGAAGCAGAAAGTGTATGCATGGGCAAACCGTATTCGTAGGTATAAGCGGAGGGTGGACCGATACACTCAGAATCGTACATTCCAAAGAGATGAAAGGTGGGTTTATAGGGCTTGGGAGCGACCGGACCAAGGTGTGGCTGACACGTGCCTACCGGATGATGATGCCATGTCTTCGTTCTGGCGCAGCATCTGGTCGGTGCCTGTTAGCCATACCGAGGGTGATTGGACTCGGGAGGTTGAGCGAGCGTGCGATCTAGTACCAGAAATGGGGGCAATCACTATCAGCCCCCAAGACGTAGTTCGTGCAGTCCGTCCGTTGCCAAACTGGAAATCTCCAGGGCCGGATGGGCTGCACAACTTCTGGATTAAATGGTTTACAAGATCGCACGCTCGCCTGGCGATCCTGTTCCAGTCGGCCTTAGAGTCAGGGTCGCTGCCAGAGTTCCTGACAACAGGTATAACCCACCTGCTCCATAAATCGGGTAGTACTGCGGAACCCAAAAATTATAGACCGATTACCTGTCTTCCGACGGTCTATAAAGTTCTTACATCCATTTTGAGAGCTAAAATTAACGAACACATTGATGACAATTTTATCATGTCTGCTTCTCAAAATGGATGTAGGAACGGGTCCCGCGGTACTAAGGAGCTACTCCTCATTGATATGGCCATTAGTCAACAGGTTCGCCGTTCCCGAAAGGATCTGTCGACATGTTGGATAGACTATAAGAAGGCCTATGATTCGGTGCCACATACATGGCTCATGAGGGTGCTAGAGTTGTATAAAGTTGATGCAACTCTGCGCACCTTCCTGATGTCATGTATGAGGCAATGGCGGACAGTCCTTCGCTATCCAGGATGTCGGCAAATCCAGAGGAATAGCGAGCCGATAAGGATAGAGCGAGGTATATTTCAGGGCGATAGTTTGAGTCCACTTTGGTTCTGCTTAGCCTTGAATCCTCTTAGCACGCTGCTGGAGGATTCAGGTCTAGGCTATCGGTTGAGGAGAGGTGGTCAAGTTATATCTCACCTCCTTTACATGGATGACCTGAAACTCTTTGCCCCCAACGATTTACAACTGATGGAGCTACTGAAGGTAACTGAAACTTTCAGTAGCGCCATCAGGATGGAATTTGGTGTGGACAAATGTGCGGTCATGCATGTAAAGCGAGGGGAGATTGTGGAATCCGTGGGAACCCAGCTCTCGAATTCCATAAATCTTAGATCCCTCTCAGCAACCGAAACCTATAAGTATTTGGGTATGTCGGAAGCGCTGGGCATCAATGTTGCTGACATGAAGCAATCGTTGAAGGAGCGCTTCTTTGGCCGCCTGAAAAAAGTATTTAATAGTCTTTTATCAGGCGGAAATAAGGTACGTGCCTTCAACGGTTGGGTCATGCCGGTTTTGATGTACTCTTTCGGCATACTCAAATGGACTCAAACAGAACTAGACGCCCTGGATAGGAGGGTCCGTACATTGTTGACGGCATATCGTATGCATCACCCGCGTTCTTCAGTTATGAGATTGTATATCCCGCGGAAGTGTGGGGGTCGAGGCTTTTTAAATGCTAAGACTCTCCACAATCGCGAGATATGCAATCTCAGGGAATATTTCCTTGAAGCCGACGTGGGGATGCATCGAGATGTCGTCGTGGTGGATAAGGGCCTCACCCCGCTTTCCTTGGCTAAAGAGAACTGGCGCAAACCTGTAGTGCTTGACACTAACGACCGCATGGAGGTATGGCAGAGTAAGGAGCTTCACGGACGCTTTTTCCGGGCCTTGCATGGACCCGATGTAGACCTATCAGCGTCCGTAGCCTGGCTACGTTCCGGGGACCTTTTCGGAGAAACCGAAGGTTTTGTCTGTGCAATTATGGATGAAGTTATGATGACGAATAACTACCGGAAATTTATTGTGAAGGATGGTACGGTGGACATATGTCGGGCATGCCACCGTCCAGGCGAATCAATCCGTCACATTATCTCCGGGTGTTCTCGTCTGGCTAACGGAGAGTACTTGCATAGACACAACCTTGTAGCCAGGATTATACATCAGCAACTTGCTCTAAAATACAACCTTGTGGAATCGGAAGTGCCGTACTATAAGTACGTGCCCGACCCAGTTCTCGAAAATGGCAGTATCACATTGTACTGGGATCGATCCATCATCACTGACAGGACTATTGTAGCCAATAAGCCTGATATAGTGGTGGTGGATCGATCAGAGCGGCGCGCAATGATTGTTGACATAACGGTCCCGCATGATGAGAACCTCGTGAAAGCCGAGAAAGATAAGCAAATCAAGTATCTTGACTTGGCTCACGAGGTTGTCGACATGTGGGATGTGGACTCAGCGATCATTGTGCCGATAGTTGTATCAGCCCATGGCTTAATTGCCAAGAGCCTCGACCAATACCTGAGGAGGCTCTCGTTAGGCAGCTGGATCAAGGGCTTGATTCAGAGAGCGGTACTTCTAGACACGGCCCGTATTGTTAGGAGGTTCCTCTCTTTGGAGCCCTGACCGCCGGTAGCTTGGACCCTGTTCCCGATACCGGTGGGCTACAATTTTTTATATTTTTAAATGTTTTTTATATTGGTTTTTCTAAGGAATATTTAAAAATGTTAAAAATTTGTAAAAATATAAATAAAGGAAATAATAATAATATAATAAAATAATATAGCAAAAACTACTGCATAGATCCTGTTCAAATTTTGCACAAATATCTGTAATAGGCTTCTTCAAATGTTAGACTATATATTATCACGCTACTTGCTTAAGGGGATGAGCAATATTGCATTATGTTAGTATTATTCAATTGTTTATCGTTTCAGCCATGATATGCGTAACAACGTCTATTTCAAAGTATATGTCAGCGAAGCAAATAGAGAAACGGTTCCATTACCGCTTTACGTGCATCACGTCGCAAGTTCGATCCCCAGTAAAATTATTCTTTTTGTAGTTGGTTATAATTTTTTTTGATAGAGATTATTATTATTTATTTTATCTATTTAATGTATATTTTTCGACGAGAACGAAGTCGCGGGCAACAGCTAGTTATCTAAATAAATACCTTAGAACAACCACGTTGCGACTCGGCTCCTTTCGGCTCGACTCGGCCCGACTGCGCCTGACTCGGCGCGGCCAATCGCCCCAATAGAAACATCGCTAGTTTAATTGCCCCCTAGATACGATCTGACAGACGATTTACTAAACTAATCACCCTTTTACGTAAATACTCTCTCTCTATATTTCATGCGTATTCCACTGAATTTATTTTGTTTGTAAAAATACTACGAGTGCGATCAGATTAGCGGGCGGTGGGGATTGCTTTGAAATTCATTTTGATTTTAATTAATGGCTACGTGTAACGCCTGATACGAAATATTTTTGTAATTTATCTTTACTTCACATTTTGTAAGACGTCATTTAAAAACTATTAGTTGGTTTTACATGAATAATTGTAACTGTTGAATAAATTCTCGCAACTATGCAAACATTTTAAATAATAAATCATATAAGCAGCCAAGAGATGCTCAAGCCGGCATCGCGGAGTCTTCACAAATAAAACTGCTCGTCACTCGTCATACGTCTAGGAGATGTTGCTGACGTAGCAAGCCCCTTCTCCCCTCTCGACATCGCTCACCCCCCGCGCCGCTCGCACCCACCCCCGCGTACACCGGCGGCGCGACCACATTCACTAACCCCCTAGGACTGAAAAATATGTTAGATCAGCAGAATGCCGCCTCCACCGCGCCTTTCATGAATTATCGCCTGAAATCTTAAGTTATTCACTGAAGTAGGACGGAATTAACATTACTGCTTTATAAATGTAAGCTCAAAGGAAATGGTGGAGCAAACGAAATAATTAATATTTAGTGATCTGTCTGTGTTGTAGGCCGAGTAAACCCACGCTATTCATGTTTTATGGTTTCCACCTGATCATTAAACTATTAAAAGTTGAAAGTTTTTTACATTATTATCTGCACAATACAAAGAATACAAAAAACTTTAAACATATTCCAATTTCCTATTCCAGTATTAATGAGTAGTTTTTTACTTAGTCTTAAATTGATTTATGAATAAAGTGTTTCTAAATTAAAGCAATTGATGAAGCTAGTAGTAACAATGGAAATGATCAGTAATTCGGACTGTGAGCGATAGAGTTCCACAACTTCTTTAACATATCCTTGGGGTAGGAAGTCACTTAAACTTATACTGTCACTAACGAGATATCTTCCTTGAGTGTTCATTATTTTGAGCTCCCGATAAGTAACAGTAAGTGACAGTATAAGTTTAGTTGTAAACCGTGAAAGCTTAATACAGTGTTTAGAAAGTCACTTCTAATGTTATCGAGTAGCCAGCCAGCAGGTAGTAATCGATGCGTATGACAATCTGCCACTCGTAAGACCGATGCCGTCAAAGAGGTTAAGCTGAAATCCCTCATGTATCTTTTTTTGGTTTGGGGAAATCCTTATAGATACCATCCGTCTCAAGAGATTGGAGAGTTACGTCTAAGTCCTACAAACTAAATCCTCACTGTTCCAACAATCATAAGTTGGGGACCGGGAGATACTCCTACATTCGCGCGCACCCCCGACTCGTGTGCCTCATACACCCCCACTGGTATGGTACCAGTAAATGTACAGCAACACAAATTATGCTGGTGATGAATGGCCTCGTAAGAACTACTAAACAAAGTGCACTACCTAAACTAAGATGAATGCAATGGAGATGCATACGTGCTGCTACGCGTTGCAGTAACGGTGAGAACAAACAGTAAGCTAATAATGCTATGTCAAGTATCAAGTCTACATGTATGTTTAGAGTATCATGTAGCCGCACGTAAACATGATGCATGCTCTGCAGACGAGCTTATAATTATACTCACTCAGAGTAGTACCACACAACTACTCAACACTATTCAGTTGATACTACGCTCAGTCACTGCATACTGCAGAGGTTAGCAGCATTAGTCAACTACTCATATATATGTAAGTACATAATATTAGAACCCATATTGTTAGTAATTTTGTTTGAATATCAAAAGTCTATGATAACAACATGATTACATTAAACATCACTGTAATATTTTCTTCGAGTTCTAAACTATGTAAATACTAATGATCATTAGTAAACCCTAACATTAGGCGCTAAATTCTTAACTAAGTGTCATTATGTTCAGCTCGTAACGTGGCGCGATCGCAGTTTGTGTTGTGCCATTATGTACAATCACACAAAACCTCGGCTAATGAGACGCTATAATCGTTATTTCTACTACAATATGTTTGAAAGCACTCGTAAAAACTTCGGCTCAGTCGTTCTGCAGCTATTAACGATGTACTTACAGTCACTGCTCGCGAGACATCGTCCTCATTAGCCTCAATTAGAAAATTATGTGAATAAATAGATGCCGCGCCTCAGTCTGCAACGTGCCTCCTCTGAGGGAGTACACAGCTGTGTCGTACTTGAGAAAAATAATATAAACTGCAGCGCACGTTGCACCGTTTTATTGTAGTAGCTCAACACTACAATTTAGATTAAGACGTGTAACGTTAACTACAGTGTATCGCGCGTTGTTTGCACCGATTAGCTGCCCTTTGCTCACAGGCGGTAGTTACGAGCTCGAGATCCGCGGGGCGGCGCTAGTATGGCGACCAATCACAATCATTTGTCGCACGAACGCTGGAGGTGCTAAACTGTAATTTGTTGTAATAACTAATTTTGGCCAGGAATAAAACACGTAACGTAATCACAAAATAACAGTTTAATATTTCACTTATAATACAAATTCACATAATAATGGTTTCACTACAACACAAATTCACAGTTGTTACTTCCCTCAGCGTTCAACACCGACTGCCCGTAACGGCGGACGAAGCGATTCTTATAGCAATTTGCCCCACCACTCGCAGCGGAGAACCGTTCGTCAAAAAGTGACTAACAAATAACGAATTTATCAGTTTAAATACATCTACAAACTTAAATCACTAATAATTTAGTATTACATGATTATTTAGACAGATTTAATTAATAAATCATTAAAAACATTTCAACCTAATAAATTCACAAGTGCATTGCTTCTTGATACATTTACTGAATATATAATATTAATTTTTATATAATGGGTAAAATACGACCTAACACTATGAAAATGCCAAAGTACTTGAGGCTTGAGTCAATATATTTGTGTGCCTAGAGTAAATTTTATGGTTTCCGATCACCCGCACAGCCTTAACAGGTTTTTTTTATAACTAGCTCTAACTAGATATGAACTCATGCTTGAACATTTTCTATTGCCTCTCTCGTCACCAATGGCCTTATTCAGCGTCTAAAATCAAATCAAATCAAATCTTTTATTTGTGATACACACAAACAAAACAAAAACAATAATGTCAGCGCACAACCCATTCACCCATTTTTTAGTCCTAAGCGTCAATCAAACTATCAGAATCAGAATCAGAAAGCTTTATTTGTGAACATAGGTCAAGTTACACATAGTGTGAGGTGGTCAAGTTACACATAGTGTGAGGTGTTATAAATAGGTAGATCCTCCATGTTTTGCCCAAAGGCGTACAAATATAATTGTTAAGGTTTAAAATAACAAATTGGTGAAATTATGTCAACTTTCACGTCAGTAATAAAAACAGTATAAATAGGCATAGCATATCAAAAGAAGAAAAAATAAAAAACAATAAATTACAATAAATTTCTCAATAAATGACAAATGGTTAAGTTACATGTCATAAAGTTACATGTCATAATTAATAATGATAATGTCGAACAAAATTCAAGGTCATTAAAACAGGTCAGGTAGGGTGTTCTAAGGCAGTAATTATAGAATTGTCGTCGAAATAGTCCTTTATTGAGTAATAGCATTTATTAGTCAAAATTCTAAATAGTTCTTTTTTGAATTTGTCCAGATTTAACATTTTAATTTTTTCGGGTAGTTTATTAAATATTTTTTTGGCCATACAGAATGTGCTTTTATTCATTAGTGCAGTTTTGCCATAAGTTACTTCGAGTTCTGACTTATTTTTATCGCGTAATTTTCTGTAGAAACTTTTAGTAGCTATTTTGTATGATGAAATGTTAGATTGGACGAATACATTTGTTTCGTATATGTACAACGATGGTAAGGTAAGAATTTTTAGTCGTATAAAAATCGGTTGGCAACTGTCTGTGCTTTTAAGGCCACACATAGCTCTGATACATCTTTTTTGGGCCCTAAAGACTAATTCTCTATCAACTGAATTGCCCCAGTACATTATACTATATCTGAGTGTTGATGCAACATAACCGTGATAGGCTGTAAGTACGGATTCTAGACTGACTATATTTGAAAGTTTATATAGAGCATAGGTAAATGTATTAAGTTTTTTGCATATTACTTCTGTCTGGGATCTCCAAGTCAAGTTATTATCTATATTGATACCAAGAAATTTAGTAGCAGTAGTTGATTCAATATTTGTCCCTAAATAGCTAATGTCAAGATTTTTATTTGGGATTCTTTGATAAAAATGCATAATTTTTAGTCATTTCTAAGTTTATAATTAGATTATTGCTGTCAAACCACGATATAATTTTATGTAATGTCATATTTATCTCGTTTTCATAAGTTTTGGGATCGTCACATTCAATCACTACGGTGCTGTCATCGGCGAATAGCACCATGGGGTGATTTATTTGCCCCGGAAGGTCATTTATGTACAGTAAAAAAAGAGGGGGTCCCAGTACGCTACCCTGAGGAACGCCATATTTAATTATCTCGCATTCAGAACGATATTTTTTCTCATATCTGGTTTTTGAGCATATTTGTGTGATTTCTACAAATTGTTTTCTGTCCGTTAACCCTTAATCTGAAAAATTATTGAAATATTGATTTCTGTATATATTTTTTGTATCGTTAGATGTTCCTAAAACCAGGAAAAATAATTAAAAAAATCTAGTATTTCTAGATTTTTAGAAATTGCATGTCCAGTATACTGGACATTGCCAAGTTCACCAGAAAGTAAAGGAAAAAGTCGATGTACAGTATAATGGACATTGCCGAATTAAGGGTTGAGTTTTTTATTTTTATGAGATCTTTTTTTATGCAAATATGGAGTTTAATGTATTATGCGTGATGAGTCTTGGCTTACAAAGCCAGCCTAGATTCAGCCAGAAGCACAAAAACGTCCTGGGGCCTTAACTTCACGGAGCGATCTCTTTGTCCCGACGATTTTTTTCTTGTTGGGAATGTTGGGAATGCAAGAGGCTGGTCAAGAGCTCGCGTTCCAGGATGACGTGAACCTGTCATGTAGATGTTCTGTTGATCTCTGACGAATCCATGGACGAAATTTGAGAGTAGTGGGGGGAGGATCGGATACAGGCCTAACACTATCTCAGAACCTCTCTTAACAATTTCATCAGCGGCGTAACTAGGGATTCACTGGAGGGTGATCCGGTTTGATACCAAGATACAGTCGAGGAAAAGGTTTTAGGATTAGCTTGTTGTAAATTTCTTTGGTATCTAGAGCTTTGGGCATGGTTATGCTCTCAGATAGGATTTGAATGCTTTGGTCCTAGTGCCGCATTCTCAATGGCCTAACGGCTGTTTCAGTTACTGTCAGGGCGACGCTTTTGCATTGGAAGATCAAAATCTGTATGCTTAAAGGTAGACCGTGTTTCAAAGATACCATTGAGGTCAAGAGAGTGTACGTCATCCCTTAAATTGCGTTTGTGTTTGAACCGTCTGAGTAGGTACGTTCTCCGTTGACTCTTGACTGATTCCTTTCATCCTCCTTTGTTTTTATGTGGTAATTTTGATTGTAAATAAATTGTTTCGGTATCCGATCACACCAAGCAGCAATGGGTGGTTGAAACTCTATCGGCTGGTTCAGGATGCTGGTATAGTTTTGGCCCCATAGGTCTAGATGCATAAAGCCTGATAGCAGCTAACGCTGCTTTCTGCTGTGAGTATGGCCAAAAAGTGTTATTCAAAGTGCTATATCCATTGCTGCAGTTGGCGTGGTAGTTGTGTAGCCATTAATTCCAAAGTAAACCGGTTTTTTGGAATCGATGAAGTTGATAACGATGGTTACAAGTTCTACCACTCGTCCACTCGAGCTCATTTATGATTAATTTTGAGGCGTGTAAAGTTTTTTTGGAAAACCTGTCAATAATATTATTGTTAGGTATCAAGAAATGAATAGAAACATACATAATGCGGATATTATTTCATAATATCATATCAATAATTGTTCTCTGTGTCGTTGGCAATGTCCAGTATACTGGACATCGCTAAACCATGCTAAGTTATTACGAACCTGGCAATGGGAAGTATACTGGACACGCTACTTTTACATAGAATAACGTAAAATCTATGAGTTGTATAATGATTGTAGTCTATGTGTACGTAATTGAATATATTCTAGAATGTATAGTGAAAAAATAATTTTCTATTTTAGAACAAAAAAACCAGATAAATCGAGACTTACCGAGCGCGGTCACGGCGCCCTCATCCTTCCTGACATTGCGGCAACGACTGACTGGCCGAGAGCACGTGCTCATTGACAGTTATTTTTAATTTATATCTTTAAGGATAAAACCAAACTATTCGATATAATAAAACTCTTACATTGTTAAAAAAAAACGCTACAGATTTTTTCAAAGTCGATGTCCAGTATACTTCCCAATGTCGAATTAAGGGTTAAGTAAGATCGAATGAGATCAAGTATATTTCCCTTGATACCATATTTTTCAAGTTTTTGTATTAGAATTGGGTAATCTACATAATCAAAAGCCTTAGTTAGATCCATGTAGATAGCACATACAGGATTTCTGTTATCTACATTTGACATAATAGGAAGAAGCAGGTCATGAATGGCCATATTGATGGTCTTCTGCTTCCGAAATCCCTTTTGTTCCTTTACTAATATGTTTGACTTCTCGAGGTAGTTATATAAGGACTTATAAATTACTTTTTCAAAGATTTTTGAAAAGACGGGTATCAACGCTACGTTGGTGATATGAGCAACAACTGAGTTTGTAGAGTAGCAGATGTGGTGACGTCACTGGCAGTGGGTAAAGGTCACGGTGGGTGACGAGTGTGATGACCGAGTGCGCGTGACGGTGGAGTGGTGTTAGCGCCCATAATTAGAGTAACTTGAAGTGACGTCATCCGTAACAGGTCACATAACTCACTATATCGACGCGGGCGCTGGTTAAGTGGCCGACTGATATTTATTACAATATAATGTTAAAAGTCATTTCGGTCTAACTAGTGCAAAATAATTTTAAGTGAAAAAAACCTGAGATCTGTACCAAAGCTCCAAAAACGTTTCAACCCTATGGTACGTTCTCCTATTGCAATACCCGACCATCACGCGAAGCTACGGAAAAAAGCTAGCCTTATAATAAAGCGGTACATAACAGTATCAGTATTCGTGATGGATTAACCAACAAATGCCAACAATTTTGATATCACAACATTACAGTTTTCTCAAGATTTCAATTTTCAAGACTTAAAGTTTTGCAGAGCTAAGTACTGAAGAAGAGAGGGAAGTAAATAAAAACGACCTGGGTCCTTCACAACCATTACGTTTAAAGTTCACTAAACGTTTGGGTACACCACAGAGGTTTATGGGGCAAGTCTTCTTATCATAGCGTTGCCGCTCTCCGACCGCGAAGGTGGGGCTTCCCAATTCCGCGCGTTCCTCTTTGGTACTTACAAGGAATAGTTCTAATATTGGGTCTATATGGATAAGTTCAATTTCTACTCTCAGATAAACCTATATTACAAGAAATACCCGAAACATTGCTGAGCTATGACCATTCAATAGTAATTTAAGGAACCCTAGTCGCATAGCTATTGCAAATTACGGCGCTACTTGAAACGGTGCCGCGTTTGATCCCCATTCTACTAATTACGGAGCTATGTCTCGTGAATGTTCTAGAGATTGTAATGCGTGATTACTTTCCAATCAGCTCAGCTTATGACGCATGCTCGGCTAAACACCCGACATCTGGCACTCGGAGTTTGATTCATTTATAATTAAAATTCCTTCATTAAGTAAGTTATTCATTCGAGGCTAAAAATAAAAGTCACGATGTTCCTTTAATACTTGTAGAATTGCAGGTATTTTGTAAAACAAGAACCTAACCAAAATAATTATTATGCGGCGCCCTGGTACAGCCAGAAGGCAGAACTCGTAGGTGGCGGGACGAGCTGGACAAAGTGGTCCACACGGGGGCCTTTGCCCGACAGTGGGATGATGCAGGCTAACAGTAACTTTTTAAAAATAATTCCATCAAATTTCTCTACAAAATCTCTCTAGAACTTAAATTGTAATACAACGACCAAATTCGATAACTTATCGCAAGTTGGAATCTGAGGAATCTCTTCTTATTTACAAAATTTTAAGATAACGGAGAAGAAACTTGTGCGACGAACAGAATGAAAGAATGTCGTTTACTTGTGTGACGAGTTCATGACGCGGTCGCGCGAGTCTTCTCGTTTCGGCTTTGTTCGGGTCACGGGTGTTCCAAAGCCGATTACGGACCGTGAGCTTCACCTCACAGAGTCACAACTTTTATAAATAAAATAAACGCAGTAGTCCCACACAACACGCTGTATACAAAGATCCCCGAGATAATGTATAATGTACGAACTAGCTTGTTCTGTTTTACATGAACGTTGTAGTGTCTTGCTCCTTGCTAGAAGTTGTACTTCTGCACGTAGCCTCGCTGTGTCCGGTGTCGGGCCGGCCTCGTGTCACACGGGACGGCACGGCGTTGCTTGCGATCCGATTGTCGCGGGGATTGCATCGGATTGTCAAGTTCACGCCACTGAACGACAACCTTTGAGGAACAATGTACAGAAGCCGATCAGTTCGGGCTTTATTTCTTTGTACTAAGTACTTAGTAGAAAGTAGAAATAAGATTTGAAGATTTTCAGATTGTAAGTAACAACAAGTTTTTCTAAAAGAAAGCGAGAGTTGAAATGTTTTTCCAACAAATAATAATAATATCTTATGAAAGTTCGCACCTGATCACGATCTCGCGCAGTTTCCTACGTCTTGAACTTAATTAAATATCCCTCTGGTCCGCACTTGTTAGATGTTCATGTTCACGTTACTGTTTCTTTTATTATTGTGCAAGTTAATTGATAATTGTAGAGTTATAAAAGTTTCCTCAGCAACAGAAGTATTGATGCGTCAAGCTATACAAAGTCTAATTATTATAATTATTACTAGCTGTACCCGGCATGCGTTGCAATGCACCTTTTCCTACTACCTACCCACTACTTACCCGCTACCTACCCGCTACCTACCCGCTACCTACCCGCTACCTACCCGCTACCTACCCGCTACCTACCCGCTACCTACCCGCTACCTACCCGCTACCTACACGCTACCTACCCGCTACCTACCCGCTACCTACCCGCTATCTACCCGCTACCTACCCGCTACCTACCCGCTACCTACCCGCTACCTACCCGCTACCTACCCGCTACCTACCCGCTACCTACCCGCTACCTACCCGCTACCTACCCGCTACCTACCCGCTACCTACCCGCTACCTACCCGCTACCTACCCGCTACCTACCCGGTACCTACCCGCTACCTACCCGCTACCTACCCGCTACCTACCCGCTACCTACCCACTACCTACCCACAGGCTTTACTGAGAGAAAATTTCAAGCGATTTGGCATACCTAGTAACATTCTTCATTGGATATTTTGTGTGGGAAGCCCGATTTTTATTTTTTGACTCATATTATCAGGGAAAGTTGTTCGCTTTAATGTTCTAAATGACCTGTACCGATTCCGCCTGCAAACATTAGTTTTATGGAACGGAGGGGTAGGTAAGAAAAACACTGCACTATCACTATTGGTGGGGAAGAAATAAAACACTATTTCACCACAGTAAATCTAACGTACAGAATCAACCGATCAAAATTTACACTTAAAACTGAACTGAAAATTATAAACTGTCTTATATCTGAACTAGCTTCTGCCCGCGGCTTCGCCCGCGTGGAGTTCGGGAATTGCCCACGGAATCTTACTTATGGGATAATAAGTAATCTATGTATGTATAGTACATACATGGATTTACGTAAATATTTGTTCATAGTAATATCAATTAAATTACATATGTGAAATATCTTGGTTTGAGATTGGACACCGGGACACCAATCAAATGATTTATTAGGAATCTATTTATAGACATAATACTTTGTCATAATATTTAATATCAATGTCCCGTATCGCGAGCCAACGCGAAAATCGGTGGAATAAACCATATTCACAGACACGTCTACCTCAGAAAAATCCTACCTACTTAGTAATAGGTAAATACTCCCGCGCCCCGCACGCCCCACGCAGCGCTGCGCGGCATGCGCCCTACGTGAGCTTTGAAGCCCTATTTAACTATATTGGGGGATGATTTTGGAAAAACTGATACATATGTCTTATAATTTTAATTGAAGAGTGTGAACATCAATTTTCGAGTCAATCGACCCAGTAAATATTAAGTTTCACAGAAAATTCAACACCCCATTTTACCCTCTTAGGGGTAGAATTTCAAAAAACCCTTTCTTAGTGGATACCTACTCTTCACAAAGAATACTCCGTCCAAATTTCATTTCTCTCGGACCAGCGGTTTGGGCTGTGCATTGATATATCAGTCAGCCAGACAGGACATTAAATTTTAAATTGGGGAATGATTTTGGAAAAACTGTGATACACGTATCTCATAAATTTAACTAAAGAGTATGTACACAAATTTTCAAGTCAATCGCCTCCGAGAAAAAAAGTTTCACAGGAAATTCAACACCCCATTTTACCCTCTTGGGGGTGGAATTTCGAAAAACCCTTCCTTAGTGGATACCTACTCTTCACAAACAATTCACCGTTCAAATTTTATGTCTCTGGGACCAGTGGTTTGGGCTGGGGGTTGATATATCAATCAACCAGACAGGACATTGAATTTTAAATTGGGGGATGATTTTTAGAAAACTGTGATACACTTATCTCATGATTTTAACTGAAGAGTATGAATACAAATTTTCAAGTCAATCGGCTCCGTGGATAAAAAGTTTCACATAAAATTCAACACCCCATTTCACCCTCTTAGGGGTAGAATTTCGAAAAACCCTTTCTTAGTGGATACTTACTCTTCACAAAGAATACACCGTCCAAATTTCATGTCTCTCGGACCAGCGGTCTGGGCTGTGCGTTGATATATCAGTCCGCCAGACAGGACATTAAATTTTAAATTTGGGGATGATTTTGGAAAAACTGTGATACACGTATCTCATAATTTTAACTAAAGAGTATATATACATATTTTCAAGTCAATCGACTCCGAGAATAAAAATTTCCACATATAATTCAACGCCCCATTTCACCCTCTTAGGGGTGGAATTTCAAAAAACCCTTTCTTAGTGGATATCTACTCTTCACAAAAAATTCACCGTTCAAATTTCATGTCGCTAGGATCAGTGGTTTGGGCTGGGGGTTGATATATCAGTCAGCCAGTCAGGACGTTTAATTTAAAATTGGGGATGATTTTGGAAAAACTGCGATATACGTATCTCATAATTTTAACTGAAGAGTAAATACACAAATTTTCAAGTCAATCGACTCAGGGAATAAAAAGTTTCACAGAAAATTAAACACCCCGTTTCACCCTCTTAGGGGTGGAATTTTGAAAAACCCTTTCTTAGTGGATACTTACTCGTCACAAAGAGTACACTGTCCAAATTTCATGTTTCTAGGACCAGCGGTTTGGGCTGTGCGTTGATATACAAGTCAGTCAGTCAGTCAGTCAGTCAGTCAGTCAGGACTTTGAATTTTATATGTATAGATGAAAACTTCAAAACATGTATTCTATTATGCTTTAATAGCATTTGTCGCGAACAGTTGTTGTGTAGCGGACGAGCAGTCGTTTGTTATCGATCACTAACCGCCTCTAGTAATTCACCTATTCCACATAATAATGCGATTTATGGTTACATTCTATAATATGTTCTCTAGTTCAGCTGACCATTACCCCCCAACTTAATATCATGAGTACTCGTAGTTTCAATTTTTATTTCACTACGTAGTCGATTAATACAAAATGTTTTAATTTTGAAAAAGGAGAAAGCACGATTATATTTCGTAGCGATAATAACATAAAGCACTTTAATGTGTCGGCGACGGCACGCGCAGTGTTCAGACGGACGCGCTTAATGAAAGCCTCTTAATGAACTACGCGTTACGACTCATTCGGCTAAATCACTCGCACCTCACTTATCCCGGCTTTTTCTTCGTTTTCTCACATTAACTACAGCAATATCGCAGTGGGAATTGTACAGAAATATTCAAACTTTAACAGCGGTGAGACAATGTTTGTGTAAATACTGCAGGTACTGGGAACTACTCTGATATGTCGAGTTCAAGATCCCTATTTTTATCTGACAATTGTCCAACATCTGACAAAGGGACAAATTTACGAAATGTGAGACGTGGTATCCAGAAGACGTGCACGACTGCACGCTCAACAATAGTAGACACAAACCGCAAAACATCAATGCGGTGCGTAGTCGCTGCGGTCCGCCGCACTGCCGCACCACCGCACCGGGTTATTAGCCGCAACACGTGATCGCTGCGACATCGCACGCAACCGACGCAATCACACTACTTGTCAGTGTTACTGATGATCTGCTCCACAGCGTCAGTAATACAGAAGGACTACTGCTTTTTTTTTTTATAGTGGTATAATCATCAAATGAGTCCTCCCACCCAGGGCAGAGCGGGAGGGACTTTCAGACTTGTACTGACTAAAGTCCACGGTGTCCTTCAATAGCCCTTTATGATCCAGGGTCACGGTAATTCTATAAGTCCCGCGACCCCGGCAGGCTTTGGCCCTCTAGAGGGTGGCCCCGTCATTATGCTGACACTCTTTGAGGCGCGCGTGGAATACAACGCGCCGTCGACCTGGGCATGGTCCATGGTCGGACAGCGAGTCGCCCATTACTCGCCGCCCGCATGCCCGCGCCTACGGTGGCCAGAGATCGTCTGCCGACGTCCGGCGCCGTGGGCGTCTACCACTGCGGCTGGGGTGGAGGGAGGACGCTGTCTTCTCCCTCACGCGGCCCGCCTCCTCCTTCGCGTGCATGACTGCTTTGCAGAAGGAGGCGATCGCTTCCCACTCCGTCTCGCCCCGCAGCATGGCCTGGACCAGTGCCGGGCGCGAGAGGTCTCCGCCTATCGCCACCGTGAGGACACGGCGGGGCTCTGCCCAAGCGGGGTAGTCCTGCACCGTATGCTCCACCGTGTCCTCCGGGCGGTAAGGTCTACTGCTTTCAACGGATTTGAAGAAGATTACACGTTGTTGGTTGCTACATAATTGAAGAAAATGAACTTTGATCTCGAATCATTTTAGTTAGTTCGTTTTTCAGTACTTTCATTAAATGTTTTCGTACTCTTTGAGAGAAAACTTCTACCAATAATACTTTTTGCTCTCATAATTCCACACTTCAATTGATTCATATCGTGAAGTTGAACTGAATGGCTCACAATATCAGAGGCCGTGTCTGCGGGCTATACTAGACTACTTCTGGGAATTTCATAAACTCGAATTTTAGCTTTTAGTCTCCCATTTAGTTTTATGTGGGTGTCGAACGAAAGGCCCCCAGACTTTATAGCGGTATACGGGGGAAGCGCCATAACACGGTGAAGTACGACGCTGTATCAGAGCTCAGTCGAGCGTACTCGGCAAAGTTGTGTCATATGTACATCTGGTACAACGGCACAACATACGGGTACACCTGGGGAACAGATGATCGGCTTTATGCTACGAGCGAAAACCCACGCGAACTTGCGGTGAGTGCGAGTTTGGCAATTATCTGACATAGCTTGATATCACCGTCCCTATACAAGCGTACCGTACATTAGATGTGTGCGTACGCTTGTTTTCACTGACAGTATCGAAGCAGCCTTGTGTGCCCAGCGTGCTTCGATCTCGTATTGTTACCCGACGTCGCAGGCGTGGCTGCGACGTGTTTACGTGCCGGAATTCAATTTAACTCAGGCTTTGCAATTAAAAATTCAAATTACAAACGCTGCCGAATTAATGTCGAGACTATAATGTCACCAAACTAAGCTAACGAGCTACGCCTCGTACTTGTAGCAGCATATCGCGTAGTATCGTAGCAGCGCTGCGAAGCGGCGTAGCGGTTAACTAGTAAGGTAGTGAGTGAATAATGAAAATGGTTTCTCATGAAAAGTACGAAAATGATGTTCAGATGTAGTTTATTAGCTTTAAGGTTAGTGTCATGTTGCAGTAAAGAGCGGTGAAGGAGCTGTACGGGGACGAGGTTGTGCCACACGGCTTCATCCGTTGACGGTGCTAGTGTAGGTAGTATCAAATGATTAATGTATTCAGTAGTTTGCTAACTGTACTGTAATCATAGTTGTGAAATCATATTACTACTAGCTGTGGCATACAAACTTCGTCCGCGTGATATTATTATAAAAATATTACTTTCCTATTTGGATCGGATTTTGTTAACAATTTCAAGGGTTTTATTTTGTTTGCAAGGAACCCTGATCTTTTTTTCTGAGATAAATATTTCAAACCTAAGTTACTCCTTATAACATCAGCTACCTGCCAGTAAAAGTCCCGTCAAAATCGGTCTAGCCGTTTCGGCCGTATTAGCCGGAACAAACAGTCAGACAGAGAATGTTTTTTTTGTTATAAGTATGGTTTCAACTTTCATATGCATTCAGGAAAAATCTGTTAGCTTGAAATTACAAACAGACAATTCAACTTTATTTATTTGTATAGATTTAGATATGTCGCACCCCCTTATGATCTGAATGTGGCCCGTCAGTGGCCTGAATGTGGCCTGTCTGTGGCCTGGCTGTGACCCTACACTCACGAAATGTGTATAAACACGGAACAAAGCGGCCCAGCGGGGCTCATTCCCGCCGTCCAATTTACACGATAGGTATTTTTACAGCCCATGAAAGCACAACGTTATCCTTGTTGCAAACAACGCGAGGTATTCCCGAATTGATGGCTGACTTTTTATATTTATTAAATCCGGCTCGCGCCCGCAAGGGGCCCGCGGTTGGGGCCCCGACGCTGTTGGAGATTCAGTTTCAATCAATCTCTGTTTGCCATCGAGTTTCCCGTCGCAGGTCACAACGTAACTATGAATAATTACAGTCATTAAGGTTAATAATCGTTCGCATACAATCATTTTTCTTGCCAGTTTCGATTAATTCGGACGTCTTAGTTACGTTGCGTCGGTGTGAGCTCGAGGTGGGGGGCGGGAGGAAGTTTTGCGTCTGCAACAACAACACAAGTAGAGCGGTAGTGAAAGGTCGCGCCTGACCGCCGCAGAGTCGGACAGCGGCGTGCTCATATTGTTGTCGTAAACTTTATTTTATTAAGCGAATAGTGGCCATTCAATCTTGGATGAAAAAGTCACAGATCTAAACTATTTTTTTTTGTTTTTAATTTAACTACAATAATAGTAAAATAAATTAGGCTGTGTTGAGTGAACAAATACACACCAAGAGACTGAGTTTCATTCATACTCTCAACATGACTTAACTGCCTTAACATAATCTTTTTAACTCACTTCTCACGGGTGTGATTTTTAATTTATTAACTACAGGCTGAACATTATTTGTGTACACAATGCAGTTGAAAACTAAAATCGCAACACAAATGTTCTTATTACAAACGGTGCGGCAATTTCCTCTAAAGCGCAGACTGTTGCAAAGTCTGCGAGCAATACGTTCCAATACATTTTATTAAAGTCTGCGTCAGCTGATTTTACTTCAGAGCTTTCCAACGCAAGCAATTTGCATTCCGGACGCAACTACACCGCTGGTGATCCGCTATTATTGCTCGTTGGCCACCTGATGCTGCCCCATCCTTCCCGCAAGCCACGGGGGGGGGGGGGTCAATAGTAACAGTAATTGTCAATCATTTGTGTGGCCAACGGGCGGTGAGCGGGTGCGACACATTGTTGTAGCATTAACTGTATGCTTAGTGCGAGTTTGTTTTACGTATCGACCGCCACCTAGCTTCATATGTGAGAACTAAATTGTGCGACTGTTAGTTTTCAAATTTATGTCGTCGATAGTGACAATCGAGTGTTTCTCGAAAGTGAGGACCGTTTCGAGCACATCGATAACGTTTGCACGTAAATCGCGAGTGTAAGTTACAATTTTGACAGTTTTGACAGCTCGAATAAGAAACGAGAGTCACTTGCGAGCGCGTAAAATTTTGTCACTTAAGATTTTGTGGTGAGAGCGTCGTGAGAGTGGTCAAATAACAAAGTAATTTAATTTCATTTCATATTGTGAATAAAAATAGAGAAACAGTATTAAAATACCAAATACAATACAATACTTTTAATAACATCATTATTTCTTGAAATTATAGTTCAAACCAGGAACTTTATTTAGATATTTTTTAAAGCACTTCAATTATTAGATAACTATTTACACAACATAATTAATAATAACAAGTTAATAGTTCCATACATGAGACACACAAATACAATCTACACACACATAACACCTGCTTTAGTTAAGCATGATTCTTTTTTTTTTCAAATGTTACTATTTAACTTAAATACTATTTTACAACATTTACCATGTGTCTAAAGAAAACATAAGATGAGTGAATGCCAGTATAAGTCCGAAATTACGATCATGACAAAATTCACATAGATTATTATACATTATATATATTATGACAGAGAATGGAGTAGGAGGAACGCTAATCCCAAATATCGACGCCATCCGCCATTCCGCCATATTGTCTTCGTGTGACATGATTCTGTTGTTGATAGATAGGTAGTTGGGTAGTTTAAATCACACACAATACTTGACTCAAACTTCAAACGTTTATTTCTATTAAACCATTTACAAGTTGAGCCACCCGTTCGCAAACATGATTGTTCATAAGGAGAAGAACGGGCTAAGAAACTCCTTACACACTCTTTTAATTCGTGTTACAGTTCTCATTTCCACAACGTAATATTGTTCACTTCAAAAACCACTTTCAATTCCATACTTCAATTGTTTTCTAATCGCGAGCTAACTAACTCGACTTCTCGTTGTACCTCCGCGTGTTCTGTCTGTCTGGGCGGAAGTGCCACACCGCCAGTACAGTAATTTATTACATAGTAAGTTCATTAAAACTTACAAACAATACTAGAATACTTCACAATTAATTACTCTAATAATTAAACAATGCCACTATTCATAAATGCAAAGGGGTTATTGAATTAAAACTAATTAGTGGCTTCATTACTTTTTTACAACAATGGGATCTTGCTTAAAACCATTTCCGGCAGATCAAAGGATTTAATACAAACAGGTCTTTCACTAATACATTGCTCTGTAAAATAATCTTGTTACTTTTCAGTTTGCAATTAGTTACAGAAACTGATTTAGTTGTAGTTTCAAATTATAAATTGAGTTATTGATCATTAACATCGTATTCGGCGCCATCTTCCACAATATTGTGGAATGTTGCCTCAAAACAATTCTTAGTGTTAAATGAGCATTGTTAAAATCCCAATTGTCAAATATTTGCTTATCTTAATTTTAACTATAGTTCTAGCTAGACTTTCGTTTAATAAATTAATCTTCAGAAGATCTTATCACGAGTTCGTGATAAGATCTCAGTACTAGTTAATACAGAGACCATTAGATGGCGCTTATCTCTTCTGTCAATCGATACAGGTCATTGTAATAATTGTTCTTGGAACCCACAGATGGCACGATCAATATTATGATGGATGAGACATTATAAGTTGGTTATTAATTAAATTAACTAATATTCTTAGCAGATAGACGCTCTTGCGGCGACATATACATTCACATAAATTCCCATTTGTAGGTATAAAAATTTAAAATATACCTGTGACAAACCAGCCCCTTCCACTGCCAAGCCTGTAGCAACTTTTAAACCCATCCGATCCTTCATCAGATTTAAAACTCTCTGCTAGGCCCACCACCAGTACCACTAGCTACTCGATGCAAATGTGCAGCTTTTTTTTGGTATTAATTTTGAAGTCACTCCAAGCCTTAAACTATACAAAGAAACTAACACTTTATTCCCCACCACCACACCCATTTTAAACCAAAATGGGTTAGCAATAAACCTTTAAATAACCTTCTTCCATTTCTCAGTGGTTTTAGTGTCACCAGCACCATCACTGTTCAATAATGCAGTCGATTCCTCCCAATTCCGTATACTCGTAATCCTACCTTGGCATTAGTAGATAATTTGCTTAGATCTCCTAACCTAAAAAGTAACAAACTTAGTTTTACAAAGTTCATAGATTGGGTCAAGTTCACTACACACCAAATTATATTATAAATTACACTTACTGCTCCATATATGACCATATAGTCTTAATTTTTAACAATAATATTAAAAAACTATGCAAATCGTATATGTAAACACAAAATAAACATCAAGGACATCAACTTCATTGTATAGTATAACCACCACTATTTGAATAGGCAGTCGCTTCTTTATGCACACACACTAATACGAATGTCAATTTATTTTGGCCGGTTACGAACTTTCAGTTTTTCGTTTCGTTCGTTCACGTTCCGTCACTTCTTACGGTGAACTAACGCGCACCGAATGATTGCATGTATTAGTATCTTACACTCGCAAGTTAACGATAGTCGATGGCGTTTGACGTAAACTCGATTTACGCAATCGTCACTCTATTCGATTTTTAATATGAAATTCGCACTAAGCATACTGGTGCCGCTCACTTGCTCGCCACTGTTAGTTATGTGTTAATTATATGTTAGGTGTATATAAATCTTTTTAAGTCATTTGACTTGACCAACATTTTATAGAACCTACGAGAGTCACTACATCTTCTGCTACTTGAATTGATAATGTTTTCTGTAATTGTGATTACTTAGATAGAGCCATAGTAAATTGTTTGCCGTCTGACCATAGCGGACAAACCGGAAATTTTTTGGTGTAACATACCATTGTAAAAAGTTCAGATTCAATTTAGACCTATAACCACTAATAAATTAAATAGGTATAATATTTCCCTACAGAACAAGTTAAGTGTTGAGCCTTCAATGGACGATATTAATATTAATCAATTGTATGAGAATTTCTTTTCAATAGTTCACACTGAGTTCAACAAAACTTTTGAAAAGAAGACAAAATGTATTTGCCCTAAATTTTTATTTAGTGATTGGGCAACTAGAGGTATCAGAAAAAGTAGGGAAAGACTATTTGAGCTTTATGACCATAAGCCTTATATAAACACTGAAACTTTTAACAACTATGTTGTTAAGTATTCAAAAAATTTTGGAAATACATGCAAGGTTGCCAAAGCCCTGCACATTAGCAACAAGATCAAAATAGAAAAAAACAAAATTAAGACAGTTTGGAAAGTCATAAATAACGAGACTAACAGGAAGAAAATACGTAACACTAGCTACACATTAGATACAGCATGTGGTCCTAAAAGCTCTAATCAGGAAGTAGCTCATGAATTTGTAAATTTCTTTACCGATATACCGTTAAAAACTACGGAGGCTGTAAATTCCTCTCCTGAAGTCTCAATTGGTTTATTAAAGGCGAATGTGTCTGGCTGCCTGGCTGAATTTAAATTTAAATACATAAACCCTATGATAGTTATTAAAGCTTTCCGGCAAATAAAAGTCAAACTGACCGAAGATCTTTGGGGAATGTCTATCAGAGTTTGTACATCCATAGTTGAGACTATAGCTCCATACTTAGCTTTAATTTTTAATTTGTGTGTAGACCAAGGAGTTTTCCCTGATTTAATGAAATACAGTTAAGTCATACCTCTGTTCAAATCCGGAGATAGTAAAGATACTAATAATTATAGACCTGTTTCCGTGTTGCCAGTTTTTAGCAAGGTGTTTGAAAAGGTAATGCTGAATCAAATGCTCAGTCATTTTAACACCAACAGAATCTTGCACGATCAACAGTATGGTTTCACCAAGGGACGTTGTACAACTGACGCCGGTGTAACCTTATTAAAGCACATTTTTACTGCGTGGGAAGAGTCCCAAGATGCCATAGGAATATTTTGTGACCTCTCCAAAGCATTTGATTGCGTAAATCACGACACATTGCTTTTGAAACTTGAGCATTACGGACTAGGTAAACTTGCACTTAGTTTGATAAAATCTTATTTGAATGATAGACAACAGCAAGTTCAAATAAATGGTGTTAATTCACAGGGTTTAAAAGTAAAAATGGGGGTTCCGCAAGGCTCAATATTGGGTCCTTTCCTCTTTTTAGTGTATATAAACAATCTACCCTATTTATTGAAAAACCAACCTCAAAATATGGTGTTATTCGCTGATGACACTTCCCTAATTTTTAAGACAAATAGACGAGCCCAAAATCTAGATGACGTAAATAATGCCCTACTTCAGGTCCATAATTGGTTCACAGCAAACAATTTAGTATTAAATTTAAAAAAAAAAAACGAAATGCATAAGATTTGCTTTACCGAATGTTAAAAGTAACGATTGTGATATTATAGTATTGAATAAAGAGAAGCTTGAATTTGTAGATAAAACAGTTTTCTTGGGGATTACGCTTGATTCAAGGCTACAGTGGGGTTCTCATTTAACATCTCTAGCGGGGCGGCTAAGTTTGGCAACATATGCTATAAGAAAAATCCGTCAATATACTGATGTAGATACCGCTAGACTGGTCTATTTTAGTTACTTTCATAGTATAATGTCTTATGGCATTTTGCTATGGGGACGAGCTGCAGACATTGAGTCTATATTTATTCTGCAAAAAAGAGCCATCAGAGCCATATATAATCTTCGTAGGCGTGATTCTCTAAGGAAACCGTTTAAGGAAATTAACATCATGATGGTACATTGTCAATACATCTACGAAAACATAATGTACGTAAGAAAAAATCTACATCTTTTTAATAAAACAGGTGACAGACACAATTACGGTACTAGAAATTGAGACCAATTAGTTCAACCAGGCTTCAGACTCGCTAAAGTAGACTCATCTTTCATGGGGTACTGTTTGAGATGCTATAATAAAATTCCACAAAGTATTCTTGAACTGAATGAAACGAAATTTAAAACATGCATTACATGCACACTATGTAAGCAAGCATATTACAAGTTGGGCGATTATATCGTTGATAAAAATGCTTGGCTCAATGCCGGTCCTGCTCCACAAGGGGCGCATAAATGGATAGCATTAAATAGTATGTTGGAGCTGCTGAAGATTGTACAACTATCTTTGCATTGTATAAATTCAATCTCTTTAGTATTATATAGCCGCATAGCCCATATTGTGTGAGTACTATGTACTAGAAAACTGTCATTCGCTAGAAACCTACGTCTTTTCTTGACTTGAATGTGCCCTGGCGGTTAAGAGTTCTCATGCTCACTCAAATGTCTCGCTGATGGTGGCGCGTGTGTCGGATCATTTAGTTCCCTTCAAAATAGTTGATTTGAATGGTGCTGATACATGCGTCATGTTCGTGAACGGGCGCTGTCAGTTGTAACTGGTCATCTCTTGATTGCCACGGCTTATTTGAATTATTTTATTTTTGAATTGTATACTATGGACAGTTTTAACGTACACATCTTGCTACATCGTTCTCACATAATGTACCATCTCAACATGAATGATGTAACCAAGAGTTTGTAAAAGTATTCTGATTTAAAAGAGTGTCCATGGAGTTTCTTGCCCGTTCTTCTCCATAGAGATCTACGTTAGGGAATGGGCAATTACAGTACTTTCACAGTTTTTATACCTTGTGACTGGGACTGTAGGTATTGTTGTCTTTGTTTCGACAATTCAAAAGTGCCTGTAACTGGCCTATTTGAAATAAATGCTTTGATTTTGATTTTGTGGTGTATGTACATACACGTTCATTGTGATAAAATTGTGCGATTATTATTCGAATCATCATACATAATATCTGTCGTTGGCATATTTTCTGGTACATTATAATCCAAAGAGCGTCGTCTGTTTCCAAACACTCGCTTTTGTGACAAATTGTAAAGTACTCCTATATTTTCTAAAATCTCATGGAATCTAAATGACAGATGCAAAATGCCGCAGCAAATTGGTATAACCACTAATATTTTTTACAATAGGCTGATTGCGTCCATTTTTTCAGGAGCATTTTTGCGTGCATTTTTCAAAATTAAAAGCTAAATCAACTGCATATCGCAAGATACGAGTCATTTTTAAGACATTACTATACAGAATTAAAAATACGAATCTCAAACGAGGATTGTGAAAATGGCGTCTATTTAAAAGATAAAGTATTTAATGTTGCCCGCACCTAAAAACTTTTCAAGTATTCGTGTATAAATGTTTTAGCTTCTTTATGTATATTTCAATCATGGTTACTCTTAGCTGCTTACGGTATGGTTACGCTGCTGTCATTTGTAGATCTTTGACAGTGTCGACACGACAAGACGCGACCTGCGGGCTAAGGGGTCTGTCGCCGACACAAGGAAATAATATGCCTAATGGTGCGCGCGGATCTGTTGCGGACGCAGCGCGGGCACACAGCCAACCGATATCATTTTAATATTTAAACTCATTCGGATTCAAATGGAAGTAAAAAAAATATCTCGCTATAAATTTTCCTCTTCGGGCGCATGAATAGTTCGCATCGCCGCGGGAAATTCACATTCGAACTGGAAAAGAAATATTGTAAAGGGAATCCGTTTTAGAGCGGTGCAACGTGAGGGCGAGGGCGGGGAGGGTGAGGGTGTGGGGGCGGTGTGGCAGTGGAGAGCGGGTTATGTAACCCGCACACTCGAGCCGTGTAAAACTTCAACAATATGACGGAAATAAATTTCTATCTGCAGCAACGGCTATAACTTTAAATAAAGTACACTTGCTCCAGCGGCTGCTCTCCTAATTTCTATTTAATTACTCGCCGCTCGCCGATGAATAATTTTATTCCCTTCATTGCCCCCTCGGGTGCTCGCCGCCCTAACACTTAAGCGCTCGTAAACTATTTGTATTATTTGCAACTCGCTCACCATAAATAATTAAACGATTTACCTTGAAAGAAAGCTCTCGCTAGATATTTTAGTGCTTCAGCGTTGAGCTTGTTCTAATTTAGCGCTGAAAGCAACCGGCGGGTATTAAAAGGTTTAGTAAAGTTAGTGAATGAAACCGCGACGTTTTCGGGCGAGGTAACGCGCTGATTAGTAAGCGCTGCAGCGGTGGTCGCTGGTCGGTGCGCGGTTTGCGCTGCAGCACTGTAAGAGTATTAGGGACAGTTAATACCGGTCACTTCCTGCATGCGAATGCTCTCCGCGGAGACAACCACCACTACTTACACAACTATTGTTCCACACATATTCGGCGTCTTACATCCTAATACGTATTCGTTTCTAATGTAACAGTTTCTCTTTTTGGATCTAGACTTTGCTTTGTAAATTCATAATTAATAAACTTGTCTCGTTACTTTAAAATCGAGAACTTACATGCTCCTAATGCAAGCACGACCAAAATATCAAAGCTTCGACACGTGGAAGCTTCGAACTCTCTCAGGTGTAGTGTATTGTACATGTGAAGTTTGATAACGGGTAATAACGTCACGTAATGTACCGGCACACGTTCCTAACATAATATTGTAACGTGTGCTATGCTACTTGTACCGACGTGCAATTATCTTCAACAAATTGTATGTTTAATGTAATTCGCGGCAACATACATGCCATGTGTATCGCTCGTTAAACTGCACTAATTGAACATGCTGTTTTGCAATTGTTCTTACAGTTAGTTCATGGCAACTAGGTTGCAGGTGCGTTTCGCGAATTAATTATAGTTTTACAATAAAAAACCTCCGGACTTTCATCATCTTCCTGCCCTTGTCCCAGACTACCCGGGGTCGGCGCATTCTTCCATTCTCCCCTGTCAGACGTCACGGCATCATTTACTCCTTTCTCTTTCATATCAGTCTTCACACAATACATCCATCTTTCTCTTTGTCTTCACAAAATCTAGACTTAAACTTTAACTGTTGAAAACGTTAATTAATATATATATTTAAAATGGTAAACTGACTGACTGACTGACTCAGTGATATATCAACACACAGCTCAAACCGCTGGTCCTAGAGACATGAATCTTGGAAGGTGTGTTTTTTGTGAAGAGTAATTGTACAGTAAGAAAGGATTTTTGGGAATAAAGGGGTAAAATAGGGGATGGCAGTTTATATGAAAGTCCGTTAGTTTTGAAGTTAGGATATTCAAATTTTGTGTTTAGGCTGACGATTGAAAATTAATTTATACGTGTCTCAGCACTTTTGATAATTCTACCTTCGAAGGGTTAAATTTTTCGATATCCACGCGGGCGAAGCCGCTGGCAATCTACAATAAATAATCTTTTAGACAAACATCTGCTATGAGCAGTTAGTGGGTAGTTTTACACTGATTTGTGTTAAGTTCACGTGTGTCAGCCTGGAGAGACCGCCGAGTTCGCAGAGCGACGCAGAGAAGTTAGTGCAGCATCCTGCAGCCGGGGCAAACTCAAGCGAGTGCACAAACTTGGCGCTGAAACTGAATATATGGTGTGATCGAGTTTGGGAAATAACATTCGGCTTTTAGAAATCCGCTCATATGTTCAATTTGTTAGATTTTTAAAATGTACTGATTTATAAAAAAATAACTTTAAGAGTCCTAGCATAAAATTCACTCGCTAGAGTGTGTGCTGTTCATGCAGATATACACGTATTATTTAATAGATGTAGGACTATATGTATATATAGTATTAATATCCACAGATTATCAAGCTTTGAATGTCAGAATGGTTACTTCTTATTTACTGTGTCTAAAGTATCTCCAAAAAGGTGTGTAGGGAAAAGGGGTTTTATCAAGAAAAGCACAGAGAGACAAGACTATTCATTTATTTCGGTTAGGCTTGTCATATTTATAGGTAACGTCAATTACCTATCAAGCTACGTCCATTCGCAAACCTAGGTCTTCGTGGAGAAGAATGGACAAGAAACTCCACGGTAACATCTTTAAAAATATGATACCAGGACAATTATACGTTGTCCTGGACCATTCTCAAGTTATAACAATTTATCAGTGTAGATAAACAATAAGCAATATAAGCCAAATAATAACATATTTCTAGCACATAGTTATCAGGAATATTCATAGTATAATAGTATAATATCAAATAACTTACACAAACATTGTAGAACCTTAAGGTAATCCAAACAGGTTCCAGCTTTACATATTTGGCATCTCCATTAAGTTACTTTCAAAAGTAATACTATACACATGGTACCCACAATATACCAATCAGGGTATGTCTTAACCCTTCGAACACTTACAGCATAAAAAAGCCCCGAATTGGCGCCAACATCTATTTTTATACCCGTCAAATCATAATCATACCCATCAAAGATAGCCGCCATAATAAACCAATAGCAAATGGTCATACATTAAAACTAAATAACTAATAACGTAGATAATAATTAACAAATCCTGTGTAAGGGAACTATTTTAAAACTTCATTACATAATTTAGCAATCTAGTATGTATTTATTTGTAATATTTATGTTTAATCCCATAAAATATGAACATCAACTGATAGTTCAGAGAATTGATTAAAACAACTTGATATATTTAAATTGCAAGATAAGATCTAGGAAACATTATAAATATCATTTAATTATTACCAATTCATTTATTAGCAATATAAAGTAAATAAACATTTAACTTGATTATTCAAATATCACAACTATCTTTCGTTTTGAAACTAAGCCTTTTAAGCCACAATGGAAATTATTTCTATAAAATACATCGGGCTATAGAATATCTCTGGGAAAATGTATATTAGGTTTATTTGAAATTAGAACCTTTCTGTTCTCAAGATATTAATTTACGATGATAATTAACTTACAATATTCTTGAAATGCAATGTCGCCATACGTCAATGTTATTTCACATCTGACAGCCGACGTTGCTACATTTTATTGTTATTAATTTGGTCGGATATTCTCATAAATATAAGGCTATGCTATTACACGCATACACGGGTAAAGATCGAGCGTATTGATCGCAACAATTTTGATCCTTTAGACGATATTATCGAGTTACATAATTATAAAATCAATACGGCTTAGAAATAAAAATCTGGAATACGGAATACAGTATATTTATCACAATCAACATAAAATGGTTCAGTTTTGTGTTAGAAGAATTTAGATACGTTTAGACATAATAACAAAACCATAAATAAAAAGTGATGATACAATGATATTTATTTTTGTAAATTGGACTCGACTTGGCGGGGGCACTGCCGTGCCCCCCGATGTAAAAATACTTTAAAGTGCAGGCCACACCGCCAGCTAGCGAGCGAGCGAGGGGGGCTAGGCTCTTTTCAGACTTCGTTCGGCTTTTTCGGTAGTTCGCGGTGTGAACCAAAGTAGGCCTCCTTCACTCAGCCGTACCTACAGCGATAAATGCCTATAGTTTCGCGTGGTGTCGCTGCCACTCCGCCAGTCGGTTGTCACCGCTCGCGCTCACAGTTCGCGCGTCCGTAATATTTTAAATGAGGTTTGAAGGTGAACAACTAGAAGGGCTGGTTTAATTTTAAATTATCGTGTTGTTCACAAATAAAATTTGATTCCTTTTTTATTGAATTAGAGCCAGTTTTAAATAAATTTAACGTTTCAAGTTTGATAAGATATTTTTTAAAAGAATTGTTTCATAGTGTTGCATTTCATAATGTTGGATAATTACGAGAGCAACTTGAAAATGAGATTTTTCGTTTGTTTAGATATCTTAACTATTTTGGTGTCAAGTAAAAGGTCTAAGTCTAAAACCATTTAATTCGTTAATTCATGTAAATCGGTATACGCGTTTAGGAGATAATTAAGAATTAGTATAATGAAAATGAAAACAACCAGAATTTTTGATGTTTTTGTTCTACGAACTTTTTAATTAATGCAAAACGTGGTAATATTATTATGGGTAAATGAGGAATGTTAAACAAAGAGGTATCTAGGTAGCCTAAAGATTAAGAGTTTGTTTTCATTTGTTAATTACAAATGACGGACTTTAATATTCATTGTCTATCTACCTAATTAACCGTGTCATCAATCAAACGTATCAAACATAAGATAACGTGGTCATATAGGTTGATAGACGATGAATATTATTAGCAGCGGCAAGCCGACAACCCTAGCGCCACAGCTAGCGCGTCACTCCGCGCCAGACAGCGACAGAGTTACGTGTTAGAAGAGAGCGGCTACGTTTTTTTTTTTTTTTAAACCTCGGTTCAGGGGGCCCGAGTGCGCGTCTCGTTTTTAAGGAAATCTCTCGCCGACTGATCGACACTTCGCGTGACCAGAGGGCTGGCTCTTTCTTTGGCCAAAGAATTAGCATTGCCATTCAGCGTGGCAATGCTGCCAGTCTTCTGGGCACGTTTCCAGATGACAGCGATGCGGAGGAGTACTTTGACGCCTAAGTGTCCTATTGTCGTCGTTTTTTAGTTGTTTATATTTTCTTACTTTAACCTTATTTTTATCATTAGTTTAGTTCTATTTGTCATCATCATCATCATCATTTCAGCAGAAAGACGTTCACTGCTGGACATAGGCCACCTCCAAGTGTCGCCACATTGACCGGTCCCTTTCGTCTCGCATCCAGCGGATCCCTGCAACCTTTACGAGGTCATCGTTCCACCTAGTGGGAGGCCTTCCAACGCGCTTTTTTCTTACGCGCTTTTCTATTTGTAGTCTGTATATAATGTAAATAATTTGAAAATTTAAAAAAATTACAAAATAAAATTCAGATTCTATTAAAAAGTTAAATTATAATTAATGTGATTTTTTTTTAAAAGTGTTCCTAATGTATAGAAAAAAATACTTATTTGGCCAGACGTTTTCCAAAAATTACGTTTTTTCAACATTTTTTTCTGCTTTATTTCGTCTTGAAATCAATGATGTTTTTAGCTCATTTATGAGTACACCATAGAATGATACTATTAATATTTTTGAATGTTCAGAATATTTTGTAGTTTTTTGTTCAGCGAAGCTCAAACATGATTCGCTCGTTACTTTTGCGGAAAAGGGGTTTTGAATATGGGTGATTTCCATTAATACATGCATTATTTAAAAATTCTTTCCGGCGGTCGACAAGAATAAGAACTCGACTCTAATAATAACAAAAAAGAAAGTTCAAATTCTTCTTGTCTTTCTCACAAGTAGTGATCAAAATTGTTCAAAATGGGTTGATTTTGTGCACGGACTCTTAAGAATGTAATCCCCAAACGTAGCTGGCGCATTTTGCCAGTTAAGTTTAATTCCTATGTAATTGGGGGTGACCCTTTAAACTGGGCACGAATCCAGTCTTCATGGCTGCTACTGAGAAATTCCTGAAGGAATAAATTAATAACACTTAGTCCGGGAACCTAGGAATCAAACCCGGGACCACGTGATCAGCAGTCGCACTTACGACCACTAGACCAAGGACGCAGTTTATTTCTAATGTAGTCGTAATAAACTGCACTTAATGATGATGCTTAATTTTCGTAAATGTGATTCATAGAAATGGTGAACCCTGCCGATCTCTTCGTGGACCACGAGCGCTATACTATCCCGTGAGTGTCAAAGCAATAATGATAATTTATGAAGGCGTGAAGCCGCAGACGTAATGCTTGTGTTATTGGTAACGAGGACGGCGCGCGACTCCGCGATCCGCGCATTTGTGCCGAACTGATAACATGAAGCTTGTTACTACTTAAAGTTAGGGATTTACACGCCTTTCCTACATTAATCTGTACATACGTAAATTACGAAGTAGTTTTGCGTAGGTTTAGTTAATGCAACAAACAATTGTTGTGACCGCTAATCTGGCTGCCGAGTGTGGTTGACAATTACCAATGACAAGAATTTACTACATTTATTTAAACTTCTTGTTCAATAGTGTTATGTGAATAGGCTCTCTAAAAATTTTATGGATGTATACCTATTTGAAATAAATGAATAATAATAATAATAAAAGGCGGTTGGATCAAGGGCCTGATTCAGAAGGCAGTACTCCTCGATACGGCGCGCATTGTGAGGAAGTTCGTCTCTGGAGCCCTAACCACCGGTAGCTTGGACCTCCCGACACCAGCGGACCACTATTTTTATAGATTTAAATGTTTTTTTTTTAAGAAATATTTAAAAATGTGTAAATAAGTGAATAACGGAAATAATAATAAGTCAACCTTTGGGTTGTTCCATATCACTCTTAATATTTTTGCAAATACGACCAATACAATACTCCACTTCATAGATAGTAGCCATCAACGACAAAGAACAAACTTTGTCCACACATTTGCAAGATATTAGCAAGTAAGTGTCACACGCCGCCTGACCGTGTGTCATGGCGCGTGGCGCTCGCCCTGGGCTGTGTCCGACACTCTGGCACCCCGACCTGGTACTAACACGCTTGTGTGTGGTACACAAGCCTAAAGAGAACCCTCTCACTTAGTAGTTCACGTGAAATAACATCGAAGTACAGGAGAAGTATATTCTTCGTAGTTAGTCATTCCATCTACGCCTTTAGTTGAGAGCATAGTCGAAGGTATTGAGATGCCGAATACAAACCACATGCACAGGTATTAATACCCTCGTTGTGGTATTAATATTATTATCGTTAGTAAGTATGAAGCTTTCTCTTTTAAACAGCAATGAATACCACACCATCCACCCTTCATACAGTATTCTACGTGAATTCTGACGCCACGAGCTTACAACGCTAAAATAGCAGTCGTCGCATTAAAATACGTGATTCATTTCCGGCGAGAGCCTCCTCTCAACCAACCATTAAATATTTAACGTCTCTGCGCTGAGCAAAACTGAGAGTGAGCTCAAGGCATTCATCACGCCATCGCGCCGGGTCGCACAAGGCCGCACCGGGCCGCACCAGCAGCACCGGGCCGCACTGGGCCGCAGTACAAGCAGCCTAATGAGCCGACTAATGCGGCGTAACATGTAATCTCAGAATGGAATATTGAATGCTCGCGTACATTATTCATCGACGCACACAATTAATACATACATATTTCATTCGTTGGCGTTGCTTCAACATTTACGTGGGAAGCCATTTTTCCGCTTCCTTATTATTAAACGGCGCGCTGCGTTCGTTTACGTACCTACTAATAATTTTAAATCAGAGTGGTTATTGATTGCGTGTTCAGTCCTTTATTAACACGTGATCACTCAAAGCTACGCTAAGCTTCTAGGAAATGGCCAATAAAACTTAATTTCTACCAGTTTTTTTACTCCCTATCACCTCGGCAGGTGGATGATTTACTATTATTATACTATGATTTATTATAGCCTATACGGTAGATATTAATTTTGTAACTCTACTAACTGTTGCCCGCGGCTTCGTTCGCGTAGAAATTTTGGTGTGCATGTGTGAGACTGCCTCGTTGGTCTAGTGGTCGCAAGCGCCACTACTAGACCAACGAGCTAACTAATAATAGCACTCGGGCTTCAATTGGAAACCCATTTGAGAGTGATGATGCTAATGTGACACTGAGGAGAAAGTATTCGTCAATACCTAAGATTGATGAGATCCAGTCGTCAAACTCAAGCGAGCTAAACTCTGAAATACGTCTCCTTCGTCATGAAGTGCTGACATTCAGCGATCAATTATGCCAAGCAATGTCCTTAATTTCCTGCTATAATGATAAACTTGAGGTTTACTCTAACCAAATGGCCACCATGGATGCCAAACTGAAAAAGTTCGAAGAGGAGCGTCTGCAGAGTAACGTACAGGTGCACGTAGTTGATCAGCAGAAATCATCGGCCGATAAACCTCTACATGCTACTGGCCCCTCAGCGCACAAAAAGCGCAAGCGGCACAATAAGTCAACTAAACAGCAGTTCTCTAGAATAACACCCTTGCAACCTGTTACTCCTACCAACCCCATATTCGTTGATAAACAATTGACAGTAAATAAATCTGAACAACCACAACAACAGCAAACAAGCAATGAACAGGCTCCTTTGGGAAACGTGGAGGCGGGGCCAAGTTCTTTCAGCATTAATTGCGAATCGACTCTAAGCCAACACCTACAGTCTCAGAATAACCCCTACAAATCCAGCTCAGAATCCTACAATGGACACAAATCATTATCTGGCACGGCGGGCACAAATGTAACAACGCTGAAAGCGGCTGAAATACGAAAGTTTATCCATGTATGGAATATGGAATCAAGGATGTTCGTGATTACTTGCGTCAGCTATGTCCCACAGCAACCTGTACAGTCGACGAACTCACGCCTAAAGGACACTACAAGTCTTATAAAATTGGAATACCTGTTCCCTTCTTTGAGAAGATTTTTTCGGTTGATGTCTGGCCAGTCAATGCCCAAATTAAACTCTGGTTGCCCTATATACGTCGTTATAAATTTAAGAAGCGGGAATTAACACAAACTCAGCATACTTTTCGTGGCTCAGGCCACCCACAGTAAACCTATCAAAACAACAACAATCGACGTCTACTATCAAAATGTTCGTGGATTAAAGACAAAGCTCATGATGTGGAGGACTAGTTTACTATTACTAGAACATGATATTATTGCTGTAACGGAGTCATTTCTCGATCATTCGGTTGAAGACTCTGAAGTTACATGTAATGGCTACAACGTTATACGACGAGATCGTTGTACTCCGTGCGGCGGGGTTATGCTCCTGTCACGAGCTGGGCTACTCATGAATCGACGCCGGGATCTTGAGACGGATAGTGGTGAAGATCTATGGGTATCATGTGACATAGATGGTCGGTCGATATTTGTATGTGTTGTGTACATAAAGCCCAGTCTGTAGCCTAGCAGCAAGTGATAACGACTATATGTCGTGGTTTTGTAAAATTGAAAGTTTCATACAAACTATAAAGGGCACTGTATTCATTTGTGGTGATTTAAATTTAAATAGTGCTTCGGTTAATATTAATAACTATTTTTGTTATTTTTTGTCTTTTTGTGGCCTGGCTGAGAAGAATGTTGTGAAGAATGTGCATGGAGGAGGTATGCTAGACGTAGTGTTGGTCCACGAGAGCGTCGAGGTATCTCTTAGCGAGGCAGAAGGTATGGTACCACCCGATAATTACCACCCGCCACTGGATATCACTTAAGTTTGACACAGCTTCGCATGTTCGTCCTATGCCAGCTAGTAATAGTGATCGGTCTAAGGACTGGAATTTTAATAAGTGCGATTATGAACGTCTTTATACTCTACTTAATGAGGAATCTTGGAGTACAGTAGTAGAGTCATCAGATATTACTTTTTGCACGAATACTTTTTATGAAATTATTTATAATATTTTTAACGAATGTATGCCAAAAAAACTACGTAATAGAGGTAGTCGCAAACGTTATCCAGTTTGGTACACCCGTGATATCATAACAGATCTTAAACATAAACACAAACTACATCATATTTGGAAAAACTCTGCTTGTTTAACGGTTTACAAGGCATTTTCTGATTTAAGAGCAAACCTTAAGCACCGCATTCTGATCGCATATAATTCACATTTACTTCATGTTGAGCGTAATATCAGAGTCAACCCGCGACAGTTTTGGCAGCACATATCCACCCTTCGATGCAAAGGGGGCTTTGAGCCTACAATCAACTATCAGGGTCTATCACTGTCGGGTATCGATGCCGCTAATGCTTTTGCTGATTTCTTTGCAAGTGTTTTCTTACCTGAAACACCTGATTTGAATGTCTCCCAAATATGTACTCTTGACACCTACAGCAATAGTAACTCCGTCAGTTTAACTAAATTTTCTACTAACGATGTAGAACGTGGAATCAGTTAATTAAAACTCAGTAGTTCTGTTGGACCGGATAACATTCCAGCTAATATTCTTAAACTGTCTAAAGCTTCTATAGCCAAACCTCTTTGTCATATATTTAACTTGTCACTAAGCACTGGAAAATATCCGTCTCAATGGAAGCTCTCTAGGGTTACGCCTATACCGAAGACAGGAGTGAAATCATCAGTTGAAGACTACAGACCTATTGCTAGATTGTCGGCCCCTGCTAAAGTATTCGAACAAATTTTAGATAAGGAAATTCAAAGACAAGTCGATATGTATATGTGCAATGAACAACATGGTTTTCGCAACAAAAAATCAGTTAACACCAATTTGCTAACATTAGTTGATTTTGTTTCTTCTGAAATGGACCGCGGACAGCAAGTGGATGTACTGTATTTCGATTTCCGTAAGGCCTTTGATAGAATTAATAACGACATTCTGTTACGCAAGTTAAGTACCATTGGATTTACACCCAGTCTTCTTCTTCTGATTTCTAACTATCTCCGGGATCGTCAGCAATTTGTTCGCCTTGGCTCATACAACTCACATGCATATCATACACGATCAGGCGTGAGTCAGGGTTCCATTCTAGGTCCCTTGCTCTTCTTAATTATGGTAAACGATCTGCCACAAATAATAAAACAAGCGAAATGTCTACTTTATGCCGACGACCTGAAAATATATGCAACTGTAAACTCTTTGTCTGACTGTATAGCTCTCCAGCGTGATATCGATGCCTTGAGTGAATGGGCCGCCACAAACAAAATGGAATTTAACATCTCTAGATGCCAAATTATGAGCTTTGGCCGCATGCGGAGTCCTATACAGTACGACTACAGTGTGAGCAGCGAGTCTATAGCCAGAGTATCGACAGTAAAAGACCTCGGTGTACTATTTGATAGCAAACTGACCTTTCATACACACATTATAAGCTTGGCTAAAGAATCTTTCAGACGCTTAGGTTTTGTTTTACGTAACTGTCAAGGTTTTAAAAACCAGGCAGTTATCAGGCTCTTGTTCAACGCTTTAGTTCGGTGCAAGCTCGAAACCAGCGCTTGTGTATGGAATCCTCACGAGGTTACCTATACACTCATGCTGGAAAAAGTGCAAAAAGCTTTTCTCAGATACCTGTAAAAAACAAAACAAAAAACAACAAAAAAAACATGTGTTTGGATATTATCCATATATGCATCCTACTAAGTATATTTTAGGATGTTTGAATTTTAATTCCCTTAAAGTTAGGCGTGCTGTTGACCAAATAATAACAGCTTATAAAATTATACATGGTCATACCGACGCCTCGGATTTACATGCGGAGCTGTGTCAATTCTTTGTTCCGAATAATTATAATCGCTCTAGAAAGCATAAATTGTTTAATGTCCCATTTTGTCGCACTGTAGCTCGATCCACCTCTCCTATTCCGCGTATGCTTACAATGCTCAACGCGCTCGTGGAGACCAACCCTGGATTGGATTTGTTTGCTGATGAATGGAAGACGATAATGTTAGAATGTTTGTGGTTCTGTAAGAAGACCGAGTAAAAGGATTACCTAATTTAGTTTAAATGGCTTATGCTGTACTAAATATAATAAATAAATAAGCGTGGGGATCGATTCCCGGGTCGGGCAGTGTTTAAAAAAATAAACGCAGCCTTAAACGCCTCACGTAATTAATGGACGCCTCCTTACTCCGCTCTTCCACTTAACATCTATCTATCTATACATATAAAATTCAAAGTCCTGACTGACTGGCTGACTGATACGTCAACGCACAGCCCGAACCACTGGTCCTAGAGACATGAAATTTGGACAGTGTACTCTTTGTGAAGAGTAAGTATCAATTAAGAAAGGGTTTTTGAAATTCCACCCCTGATAGGGTGGAATGGGGTTTTGAATTTTATGTGAAACTCTTTATTCTCGGAGTCGATTGACTTGAAAATATGTCTACATATACTTCAGTTAAAATGATGAGACACGTGTATCACAGTTTTTCCAAAATCATCCCCCAATTTAAAATTCCATGTCCTGACTGGCTGACTGAAATACCAACGCACAGCCCAAACCGCGGGTCCCAAAGATATAAAATTGGAGGGTGTATTCTTTGTGAAGAGTAAGTTTCAGTTTTTCGAAATTCCTACCCCATTTTGAGGCGCGCGTGGAACACGAACGCGCCATCGACACGGCCTGTCGTCAGAAGACGGCCGGACGGCGAGCTAGCCCATAGCTCGCCGTCCACAGGCCCGCGCCTACGGTGGCCGGGAGCCACCACGTGACCCCCGACGCCCAGGGCGTCTCCCGCGGCGGCTGAATTCCTACCCCTTAGAGAGTGAAATGGGGTGTTGAATTTTCTGTGAAACTTTTTACTCTCGGGGTCGATTGACTTGAAAATTTGTGTACATACTCTTCAGATAAAATCCAGTAAATCCGATGTCCAATCTCAAACCAAGGTATCAATATTTCACGTATCTAATTTAATTGATACAACTTTAAACTAATAATTGCAAGTTATAAGCAAGTACATGTAAATCTATGTATGTATTATAGATATATACATAGATTACTTATTATCCCAGAAGTAAGATCCCGTGGGCAATTCCCTAACTCCACGCGGGCGAAGCCGCGGGCATAAGCTAGTTAAACATATAATATGCAATTGAAAAAATACTATAAATATATACAACGTGTAACAGAATAAACGCAAGACCTCTCGTGTGGTGTCTCAGACTATGAAACTGAACAACTTTTGTTCTATGACTTCTGGAAATTCATAACTTTCTTTTTAGTTTTACCATACATGTGGATCAGCTGATTGCGTCCGTTCTTATAGAAAGTATTTTTTTTTTTTTTGCGAATTTCAATAACTCGTAGATCAAAAGATGTTTACTACTTAGTTTCATGGTGCGAGAGACCACACGGGAGGTCTTGCGTTTATTATGTTAAACGTTGTATATAAAAGTGTTGTTGGGTTATCCCATCAAAAATTTCTCAGTAGCAGCCACAGAATCTGGATTTGTGCCCGGTTGATGGCAATAGGCTTTTTTTTTTCGGATGGGGAATCGTCAAATGCCCCCCCCCCCCCGCTCTGGGAGGAGCGGAAGGGAGTGTCAGACTTCTACTGACTAAAACCCATACATGTTCCTTCTTTGCCCTTTGTGTTCCAGGGTCACGGTATCTCTTTCGAACAGTCCCGCAGCTCTGGCAGGCCCATGCGGACCCCTACATGGTTGCTGACATCTCTTTGAGGTGCGTGGAATACGTACGCGGCGTCGACACGGCCTGTCGTCATAAGATGGCCGGACGGCGAGCTAGCCCATAACTCGCCGTCCACAGGCCCGCGCCTACGGTGGCCGGGAGCCACCACGTGACACCCGGCGCCCGGTGCGTCTCCTGCAGCGGCTGGGACGTGAGGCTCTTTCCCTCTCACGTCCCCCCTCCCGCCCTTAGGCCTTCTTAATCCGGCGCTGTCGCGAAATCCGTTCTAAGCGAACGTCTACCAACTATAAACTACCGCCCAACCAAATTTCATCTTTATACGTTAAGCGGTTTCCGATATTTCTTGATGAGTGAGTGAGTGAGTGACCTAGATTTCTCATATTTGAACCTCCCTTTCAGTGCCAAATTTTTATTGTAAAGTAAAGACATAAGGAAAAATAAAACAATATTTATTTTCAGCTATTCCGACTACACTACAACTACTAAAACCTATTTACGTAAATTATTAAAGAAGAAGGATCAAAATTCACCCACGTCCTACAGCGACAAGAAGTATCTCAAAAAAAAGATAAAAATGTATATAAAAAGATGGCATATTTCCAAACTCCATCCTTACAGTCTAACATATAAAAAAAATGCTATGAAAATTCGTTCAGGGGAATATCGACAATGAATGTACTACTATACTACATGATTATTATTTGAGAAATACTTGGCTATCTTGACTTGACTCCAATTATTCAATTATCCATCATCGAACAACAAAGGTTTTTTTCACTTATTCGACCACCGAACATCGAACTAGTGAGAATTATAACTTGATTGTTTGATCATTGGCATTGTTGAATAGAATAGAGTAGACTAAGTTAGAGTAGGGTAGACTATGATAAATTCCACATAATAATCGATATGGTAATCTCATTTTCAATACTGTTTTTCTTTTGGTTCGTTAAAAGTTAGTGTTAGCCAACTATCCTGACTTGTGTTAAAGCTCTATTGACCGTAGAAGGTATTTTAAGAGGAACCTATTACTTTATAATTGTAAGATGTTAAGATTTTTTAAAAGAATAATGCATATTCTAATAATTTTATTTGTAGAACATAGGTAAACAAAAGAACAGACTTCAATATTAATAAAATGAGCGCTATGTCTTACCGTCAATGGCTTTCAAATATTCTAATTATAATTTCTGAATAATTGCTAAAAAATAATAGGTTATAATAATAGTAGGTTTTCATATTTTTCATTATGTAGTTGTTAATAATAATAAATGACCTACTTTGTTGACCTATCGTGAAGGGTTTGAAAATAATGTCCTCATAAGGTGCTGGATCCAATCACGACACGTTCGAAGAAGAGAGTACTTTACCTATACGCTTTACAACACCGAACTTGAAGGGAGAAATGCAATAATTGAATGTTGTTGTTCATGCATACATGGGCGCAGGACACTGGGAGTATGCGTCCATATTATGACGATCATATATTACTTAGGTTGGATGAGAAATAATCCAGAACCTATGAACCATCCGGCACAATTCTTAAATAGTGTATTAAGAGATATGGAAATTGAATAAAAGTTATGTAAAATATTTTATATGCGCCCGACCCAGTTCTAGATAATGGTAATATCACGCTGTATGGGGATCGACTTATCGTTTCTTACATGACTGTTGTTGCCAATAAGCCTGACATTGTGGTGAAAGATCGATTGGAGCATAGCGCAATAATTGTTGACATAACGGTCCCGCTGAGTTGCTGGTTGATCTGAGGAGGTTCTAGGTTGGCAGTTGGATCAAGGGCTTGATTCAAAAAGCAGAACTTCTGGACACAGCACGTACTGTTAGGAGGTTCCTCTCTCAAGAGTCCTAACAACCGGTAGCTCTAAACCTGTTCCCGAAGCTGGTGGGCTACTTTTTTATATTTTAATGTTTTTTTTTTTATGTGGGTGTACTATTAGGTACATCTCTGCCTAACCCTTCGGGGATTACAGGCGTGGTGTTATGTTATGTTTAGTTTTTTTATATAGTTTATAGATTCCTATATAATTATCCGAATATTTAAAAATGTAAACGATATCTGATATCATGAAAAAAAAAACAGTATCTATAGTTGTAACATAGTCTACCCTACTCTATCATAGTCTACCCTACTCTATCTTAGTCTACTCTATTCTATTTAACAATGCTAATGATCAAACAATCAAGTTATAATTCTAGATCGATGTTCGGTGGTCGAATAAGTGAAAAAAACCTCTGGTGCTCGATGATGGAACTCAATAATTGAAGTCAAGTCAAGATAGCCAAGTATTTCTCAATATTGTAGTACATTAATTATAGAAATTACTGCCCCTGAACTAATTTTCTTAGCAATTTTTTTTAATGTTAGACTGTAAGGATGGAGTTTGGAAGTGTGCCATATTTTTATACATATTTTTATCAATTTTTTGAGATACTTCTCGTTGCTGTAGGACGTGGGTTAATTTTGTATGAACCGTGCTCCTTCTTCTTTATCATATAAATCGCGTTACCATCTAAAGGAGATTGGCATGAACCCATGTATTTTCAGTATCACATACGGGCTTACCGTTTGATAGAATGATTATATGGATTTGAATGCTACAATAGAGTATAACAAAATATGTAATGGTAAGATATACATTAGAGTTGGGGATATTAAATTGATTTATACATAACCTCAAAATGGACCACCAAAAATAATACTTAGAAGTACCTACCTACTTAATGTAAACCAAGGCAGACCCTTTTAGATCATACATTTCAATCAGATAAAGTGGATAGATTGTACTTTATTAACTATAGAAGGATTTTAGTGTTAAGCACTAGTAAGATTTTAAAGTAGGGTGTCCTAAGTTGAGATAAGAAAACGGCAATTATAGATAAGAAGATTTTGAATTATTTTAGGGGCCGTCTCCACGAGCGAGAGAATCGCGGCGATATTATCGTCGTGTCACGTATAATTCTATACACTCCCTTAAGGGCCTTCTCCATGAGCGAGAGAATCGCGGCGATATTCTCGCATAGAAATACGTGGCACGACGATAATATCGCCGCGATTCTCTCGCTCGTGGAGACGGCCCCTTAGGCCATCCAATTGCTATGACGTCACTTACAATAGTAATAACGTACCGTTTGCGGGATTCGAATCCGCATCCTAGATGGTCCATGGTCCATCCACAAGATGGTTGTCAATAGGATAAAAGATAATGAATAATTTAAAATAGAATAGGTAAAAAAATAAAACCATAGTATTTATAATAACTGTTTATTCTAATGATAACAATATTAAAAAGTTATTTTCAATCACCACATGTCGACGTATGTTGTCAGGGACATGAAAACGTTCAGAGTTGCGACATCCACTAAATAAGCAGTGCCTGGGTGCTTCTGGTACTCTTCTTAAGTTGGGCAGAGTGATTGTCTGAGCTCGAAGTTGGTTTTCGTGTCTTCACAGAAGTTCTTGTTGTGGTTGTTCCCAACAAGTTACGCAAATTGGTTCATTTAATGTAACCTGTTAAAACAATTCAATACTTTATTTTGACGCATATGAACTTTTTATTGCCTTGAAATCGGATTCCACTATAACCCTGCTAATATACTTCTAATTATGGCCCGCCCCAGTAAGTATAGTCTCTTTTCCGACTATCACCATTAATAACAATAATAAAAAATAGACAGGTTCATCTAGGTGAAGTTATTCAACACCAGCAATCAGCATCCTCCCTATCTTAACGTCTCTTTTTCTTTGAGTGTGTCATTCTTCCAGAAAATAATAGAGAAAAAAACATAGAAAGCAAAAATATGTCATACATACCTGACGTGGCTGTATCCTCTGGTCAATTATTGCAACTATCTGGGTTTCCTCCTCTGATGCATGATTGATATGACTCTCAGTCTCAATCACTGAAGTACCACAAACAATACAGGTATGTTGCAGCTGATGCATTCCTATCGCCCAGCAAGAATTGCATACATAATCAGAAGTGTTGATCTAAAAACAATGTTTGTTCAGAAAATAGTAGTCATAAAAACTGTGGCCAATATTATAGTTGTCTTTTTTAGTGTTATAGCAACGTGGTGGCTGAAAATAAGAGTTCACACTTCATTTATAGATGCAGAAAACATTACACATATCACAAAGAACGAATTATGCAGGGTTTAAACGTAAAACACAAAAAAAAATCCTGACGTAAATATATTTTTTTGTATTTGACATAAGTGACAGCTGTGTTGCCAAATATTGATTAACAATCGATTAGAATCGATTAAAATCATCGAATCAATACGAAATTAATTTAGTGAAAGCAATGCTATTTAAATTATAATTATGTTGTTTGAAGTGAGCATATATTCTCGAATCAAATCAATCTACTTTATTTTTATTTAATGAACAGTATTTGGACGAAAGATACTTTCCAAAACATACATAATACTTGTGGAATTGCTTTGGCTGTCTATTCGTCTATTTAAATCATTTTTTTTGAATAAACGATTTTTTTCTTCTTCACTAAAGTGATCATCGATTTGGGTTTATTATATGGCAACACTGACGACGTCATACATTTAATTGGTTCTATTTTATGCGTTTTGTTTTGCATTAATGCGTTTTGTTTTTGCACCCTAAAATCATGGTTTTCTAATTACTCCCAACAACTAAAAAAACATTTTAGCTTGAAAAATAACTACAGCTATAAGACCTTTAATTTGCATGTAACTAGATTTTGAAACGTTTGAATTTGATGAGATACCCAACTAACCAATCTCCTTTAAAAAAATTATATCTTTTGCGTCTGTTGGTCGATTTTGATGAAATAAACGCTTAATAACACCCACAACAATGCTTCTGATTTTGTAATATTTCGATTTGGAATACAATGAGGGGTTTTTACGTGATGCGCGCACAAACGAACAGACAAACCGATAAACAACAATTTAAAAACACCTTCTGTGTTACCATGTATTGTGTCTAATTCAATTTATTAGCTGGTAATACTAGCAAGTATCAGTACAAGACCAGGCAGCGTGTCGCGGCAGGAAATTGAGAAAGTTAGACATGTAACCCACCAAGTCATATCCCGAGGAGTTGGTGCTCGAGTTGTTCACTGCAGTCGATCACACTTCTGTAATTTATTTGAGATGTGACACTGCACTGCCCGCCATTTTTGACAGTTAGTTAATACTTTTTTCGATTGTAATGGCAAACTTTACTTCACCAGTCTTGAGCAGGGTCCGTGTTAGTGTGAGTTATAAGGTATCAAACAAACATCGATCTACATTAACTGTAAGAAAAGTAAAGCTGACACAGTGCCGTGTACGTTTGAAGTGGCAAATACTTAAATGAAAGTACGTATTTGACAACAGATTGTTTAGCGGTTTAGTTCAACATCTGCCGAGCTTCTTCCCATTGTGACTGTTCGTAGCCTCCTGAGCGTGACGTCACGATAGCACGTCGCGGACGACTGTCGATGTGTAGCCGCGCGCCGACAGATTGCGATTCTGATTGCAGCTGTAATTACACCTCGGACCTTAGACCATAATGCTGCACACTAGTTGTCTCACCACCCCCTCCCCCGCATTCCACCCGAGTCCTCTTCCAGTGACGCAAGCCTCTTTCCGGTTCCGTTATGCAGTACTGCACAAGCTCTGGATTACTCTATCGTTACTCCCATGTGTTGAATGTTCAACATAATATCTGGCAGTGTTTGCAATGACGATTTAGGAAGCTAAATCGTATTACATTCAGAACAGATACTCCAAAACAAATTGACCCAAGGAACATTTAAGTTTATTGGGACTTATACGAGTCCCAATAAATTTATATTTTATATAACACAAATATTATATTAGACGATCGCGAAAACGATATTTGTTTAACGGACAAAAAATGAAAGCCGCCCCAATCCATCCTAATTAATGATCATCAGAAGTAATTAATTTGCATAATTGGAGGAGAATTACGCCGAAATGCAAAATAGTGGAACGAAACTGAAGTCGAAACGAATTTACATAACGATGAAATAAATTACTTCACACGGAGAACGACAGCGATGCGTAGCGCTCGTAGCGTGTAACATGCTCGTGGCACGTCGTACCGCGTAGTTGACTCGTAGCCGTTCTCTTACGTAGTAGTCTACAGGAGCAGAAGGTACGAGTACTTACAGGAACACATTTTATGTAGTTTTTTATCTTCATTGTTCAGCAGACACGTAACCTCAGCTCAAATATTTTCAAATAGACTTAGTTGATTTGCTTCATCACAAGTGTTTTTGTTTTGAAACTTGGTTAAAAACCTGACATATGTAGTTGTATTTAAAAATGGTCATTTAATAGTATTATAATTATTAAATTTAAGACACGCCCACATTATTTATGAGACAAGTTAACATCATCATTCTCATCATAGCATGCCATCTTCTTCCATACTTCTCAATTACTCATCATCTCATCAAATATCTCCTTTCTTCCCATATCATCCTTCATACAGTCAATTCATCGTTTCTTTGGTCTGCCTCTACTCCCATTCCTTTACCCATCCTCATTCATTTTCAAAACTTTGCTGGCGACATTTTCCTCATTCCTGCTCATCAAATACACATACCAAGTCAACCGATTACCACATAACTAATCAGTTACTGGCGCTACTTTCTGACTTCCTCTTATGTACTCATTTCTTATTTTATCCATTCGCCTCACATCCCTCTTAGCATTCTCATCTCAGCCACATTTGCCACAACAAAGATGAGTGAAAGGCCTTTTTGTGGCCCAAAATCCTGATCCATACAAGACAGCAGGTCTAACCATTGTTTTATAAATCTGCCCCTTAAGTTTAAAGGGAATGCAGGAGTCGCAGATTGTTCCCGGAACCTGCCGTAATTTTATTCATCTAGTGTTAATTCTGTGCTGAAAGAGAAATAACAAAAGTCAGAGCAGACAGGAAGAAAGACGCCACCTAGCGCTATGACTCCAGGATTGGAGAGACCGGTGAAATCGCAGATCATGATTGTATTCAGTTTTAGTTCTGCTGATTTTCAAGCCAACATTCTCCTACCACTGTGGCCATTTCTTCAATCTGCTCTCGATCACAGGTCCATCCTCACCGACAAGAACAATGTCGTCGGCACACAGCATGCAGGGTGCCTCTTCCTGTTTTGTGCCTTTTCCGACGTCAAAGCGTCCATTATTAACAGGAAGAGATGAAAACTCAAAGCCAACCCCTGATGCAGGTCTGCAGCCACACTGAACTCGTTGGTGTTGTTAGCAGCTGACCGGACGTAGGTTGACTGTACTTAGCACGAATTAACTCTACATACTTCCCAGGCATACCTTTCTCTTGCAAAGCCCACCACACCACATCCCGAAGTACCCAACAAACGCTTTCTCTAGCTAAAATTCTAGATCAATGAACACCATGTGCAATTACTTGAGTGCACGTCTGTGCACGTCTGTGCGTCACGCACAATTGGCGGAGATCAAAAGTGGCGTCCATTGTTCCTCCTAGCATAAACCCAAACTGATTTTGAGTATTCTCACTCTCCTCTCGCAGTCTTTTCTCTATAGCTTTCATAAAAGTCAGCTGTAAGCAATAGTTGAACGTTAATCGTTAAACAGCAAAAAATTTTAGTTGGCGAACTAAATGGGGAGAATTTGAAGTGCACTGGTGCTACACTCAGACACTCCCGCGTTTTACAACACGGAATGTTCATAGACCCGGACCACGCACCCCGCGCCGCGCCCGCGTCTATCTGTCACTGCTTACAGGTGGAGGCGAGATTGTAACATTAGAATAGAATAGAATAGAATAGAATAGCATTTATTTGCAAATATAAATCATAAATAAATCATAAATCATAAATCATATTTATTTCTGCAATTAGGTTTACCAAACTCTTTTACATGTCATGTTTTGTTTTAAAGCTAGATGGGGCCGGTGTTTCGTACCTGACTACTCTGAGAAGAAACATCCGAAACAAACTCAGAGGTCACCGTCTCTTTTAAAGTCCAGACATTGCTTAAATCATATGAGGACCATGTAGATTAATGTCTGAGATGGTCTTTTAAAGAAATAACCACACAGATTTGAGTGGACCTGTCCAGACAGTGCAAGCATTTGTCAGTGATCGTGTAGCTCAACTCATGATCCAAGGAGCTCAACGACACGACGAACAATACCAAAGAAAGGACATTTGGATAGGCCGCATAAAGTACTCAAACTGCCAGACAATCGTGAAACTAATGAAACTAAAAAATAAAATAAAAATAATAGTATGACCCACGTAGTCCTCATATTTACAGTAATAAACATTACAAAACAACACTTGAAAAAGTAAATAAAGTAAAGAAAAAATAAATAAAAATAATAATAATACCACAGGTACTTGAAAAAGTAAATAATGTCAACTAAAACGAACAATAGTTAATAAAAAAAATAAAATGTCAAACTGTAATAAAAAAAAAATAAAAATGTCAAACTGTACTAAAAATAAAATAAAATGGGTACAAATTCAATTAAATATCGAATACAATTGGAGCAGTTCAATCCCAAGCTTTTTTGTCCTCAATATAATCCTTAACAGAATAGAAGGCTTTCTGGCAAAGACTATGTTTTATAAAAAATTTGAATTTATTAAGGCTTAGTTCTTGAATGTGGCCTGGTAGTTTATTATAAAAGCGTATACATTGGCATCTAAATGATACACCTATTTTCTTGAGCCTTGTTGTGGGTACAATAAATTTATCTTTATTCCTTGTGTTTATGTTGTGAATATCACAATATTTCTTATATAGCTTTATATTTTTGTGAGCATACAAAAGGTTTTCATAAATATATTGAGAGGGAACAGTCATTACATTAATCTCCTTAAACTTTTCTCTGAGAGAGTGTCTCGGACTCAACTTATAAATTGATCGAACAGCCCTTTTCTGCAAAACAAAGATGGTCTGAATATCGGCGGCATTCCCCCACAACAGAATACCGTACGACATTACGCTATGAAAATAGCTGAAGTAAACTAATCGAGCTGTCTCTACATCCGTTAAATTACGAATTTTCCTAACTGCGTATGCTGCGGAGCTCAGTTTCTTCGACAATTTATCTATATGTGGGCCCCACTGTAGCTTAGCGTCTAAAGTTAAGCCCAAGAACACCGTGCTATCTTCAGGATTCAACTCTTCGTCCTTCACCAACACACTAGTTTTCACCTGCCTAACGTGAGGTAGTGCAAACTTAATGCATTTGGTTTTTTTTTCATTTAGAAGTAAGTTATTAGCGTTAAACCAATGCACTACCTTTGAAATCGCGCTATTTACATCGTCAGTAACTAGCTGCTGACGTTTAAGTTTAAACAAAAGCGAAGTGTCATCTGCAAACAACACTATATCGTGGTTATCCTTTATGAGGTAAGGTAGGTCATTAATATAAATAAGAAATAAGAAAGGACCAAGAATTGAGCCCTGTGGGACTCCCATTATTACTATAGAACCGGGAGATATTTTTCCGTTGACGTCAACTCTCTGGATCCTATCACTCAGGTATGAGGTAAGAAGATCCAAAGCGCTGTTCCGGATTCCGTAGTGGCGGAGTTTCCTGATTAGCGTTTCATGAAGAACGCAATCAAATGCCTTAGACAAATCGCAAAAAATGCCCAAAGCATCGCATTTATCTTCCCATGCACTATAAATATGTCCTAAAAGTTCAACACCGGCATCAGTAGTTGAGCGACCCCTCGTAAAACCGAACTGTTTGCTATGTAATAATATATGTTTATTAAAAAATCTTTGCAATTGTTCTAGAATTAATTTCTCAAAAATTTTACTAAAAGTAGGTAGTACTGAAATAGGTCTATAATTTGTAGGGTCTGATGTACTACCCGTTTTGAATAAAGGAATTATTTTACTATTCTTCATAAGATCAGGAAACTCCCCACAATCAATACAATTATTAAAGATAAGAACTAAGGTAGGTGCTACAATGTCTATAATAGACTTGGCAACTTCTACAGAATTACCCCACAGATCCGCAGTCTTCTTAACATTTAAGGAGTGAAAAGTTTTGATTAAATCTCTACACGTGATATGTTCAAAATGAAATTCCGAGTCGCAAACTTTAACATTTTCCTTAAGCAAAGATTCGGCAACAGTAGGTGATGAGTTTAGGGATTTCGTAGTTGAAACGGGAATATCAGAAAAGAAACTCTCAAAAGCCACGGCGACGTCTGAATCTGATTTGATTACTCTATCATTAATGGTTAAGCTATAGTCACTATTTCGGTTACTAGACCTTCCCGTTTCATTATTAATAATATTCCACGTCGTTTTAATTACATTGCTGCTATTCTTAATTTTCGAGCTCAAATACTGTGACTTAGCCATACAACACACTTTTTTAAATAGTTTCGAGTAATTTCTCACATATAAATTAAATTCGGCAGTATTTACAAGCATTCTTTCGTTGTACAGATCATAAAGCCGTGTTCTACTTTTGTGAATACCAATGGTAGCCCAGTCACTGAAAGATGCGTTACAATTTACTGAGATAGTCTTGGGAATGAAGGTGGAATTAAAAAGCTTACAATACATATTAAAAAAATCATCATATAGACGATGAGGATTGTCACTAGACAAAAATGGTAAGTTATTCACGAGTTTACTTATAAATGATTCTAAGCGTCTTGCAGTTTTAGGGTTAACAGTGATATTATTTTTTCCAACTTTGATGTTTTGCATTTCGATGGTAATCATTTGTCCGCAATGATCAGAGTCTAAAACATTTATGATTTCTTTATGATTCGGAATAACATCAGTATAAATATTGTCTAGACATGTGGCACTAGTAGGCGTTATTCTTGTGGGCTCTATAAATAGGTTAACGAGATTGTAGGACTGAAACAGACTTATAATTTTACTACATGTACCAGAGTTTTCTAATAAATTTACATTAAAATCACCACAAGTAATAATTGACTTGTTTGTGTTACAAATCTTGTGTAAAACTTCATCCATTACCTTCTCAAAGCAGTCATACAATCCCGAGGGTGGCCTGTACACACTTAATATAATAAACTGCTCCAATTCTATACAGGCTATTTCAATTATGCGTTCAACAGACAGGCTCACAATGTCCTTTCGGTCTTTAAATTTAATCTGGTTTTTTATTAAAATTAGTGAGCCGCCATGTATAGCATTTACTCTGTTGAATGAACTACCAACCTGGTGATTACTAAAACTGATCATGAACTGGTGGCTTTGAAGCCAATGTTCTGTAATACAAAGGATATCAATATTATTAAAATTCAAAAATAATTCTACTTCTAAGTCTTTGTTTTTAAGTCCTTGAATATTTTGATGCACCAGGTTGATACTATTTGTTTTTAAACTGTTTTTAATAGACTTAGTTTTGTAAACCTGTATATTATTGCTAGAGTTGACCTCTATTGTCCTATTCTCTAATTTAAATGATTTACAATGTCAATATCATCTACCAAATCATTAATTGAATTATTTAACATGTCATGGCATTGCTCAATAGAAGCAATCTGTTTAGCCAAATTCTTGGCTGTAATATAAAAATAATAAGACAACGACGTAGCTATCTGTCGTTTACAATACTTAGAAAGATAGTACCTATCTATTAGGAATCTATCTTTTGTCAAATAAAAATTATTACCAACATAATTGTTAGTGTCAATCAAGTGAAATAAATTATTATTAAATGTCAAATTATGTAATGTTATATTAATTTCAAACCTTAAGACATTTTCTTCCTGTGGCAAACTTTGGCTGTATGGGAATGTGAACATTACAATTTTTCTTAAACTAAGTTTACTTAATGATCTATAATATTGGAGCAAATCTCCTTTGTTCACATTACCCCTATTACCAACAAGTATCAAAAGAGTAGAATCCTGGTTGAAGTTGTAATTAATAATTTTTATCATGATGTCATATAAGGAACAACCAGGCATACAAAAGTTCATAATTGAATGTCCCGGACACTTATTTGTCAACAAATGGCCTAAATCCTTTCCAATTTCATCAGAAAAAATTACAATTTCTTTATTAATCATCTGTTTAGTTAAACTATTAGAAATTAAACTAGCACAGGACTGCGGCATGATACTATCACATACAGACAATGAATGGGTTAGTGTGGGTTCAACAGATGGTGGTTGGCAATGCTCACAGTTGTTAGTTTGTGTACTAACCAGCTCATTCATAGCCAATACATATTCTCTCATTTGGTGTTCAGAGGCAGTATATTTAATATTAAGAGAAGTGAGTTTCTCTTGTAGGCGATCAATTTCACACCGCAAGTTCTCTGTGTCTATTTGGTACTTCCTATTACTTTTATCTAAGTTTAAAGAAAACATATCTAATTGTTTTAAAAGGTTAAACCTTTCCCTATTTAATTTTACATTTTTGATAAAAAATTTTTGCTTTTTTACCATTTTCTTAGTTTTAACTATGTATTTGTTTATTTTAATATATTTTTTTAGTTTATTCTTACTAGTGATTACTCGCACTGATTTATTTGACTTTAAATCGTCATCATCTGTCAAATCTATAGTGTAAGGTTGGTGATTATCAGAAATCATTGACGGAGCAACAGGCACCAATTCACTAAACAGACTTTGGTTCAATGAGGCTGTGATGTTATGATTTGCTGTCTCAAGTGCTGATATTTGACTTCTAGCCTCATGTAGCTGTTGTTGTAAATGATGCTTGTGACTCAGGGCTCGTTCATACTCAGCGCTACACTGGCTGAACCCGTCCACAATGACTTGGAGCCTATCCCGGTCTTCTATGGCATCAGTGAGTTGAGTGTATAGCTGAGCCATTTCATTTTTTAACTTATTATTCCTTTCATGAGCTTCAAAGAGCACCCTTTCATTGTCATCCATTTCCCTGTTTAGCTGGTTACAGGACTCCTTACACGCCTTTAGTTCGATCAAAGCCTGATTAAGTTTGGACTCTTCGAGGCGAGCGCGGGCACTGCGTGTCATAATCATGATTCAGGAGAATAGAGACAAGATAGGAAAAGAATAGGTGCGGTAGAATTGTGTCAAAAACGAATAATTGAAAAGAAAATGAAATTAAGTTTGGGGAAAAAAAAGAAAGAAGAAGTTCTGTCACCGAACCAAACAGGGTTATGTTTACGTTTCAAAGGTCATCGGCATCAACAAGTATCCGTAATAAAAGTGATCCAGTTAATTGAACGCAAATTATAGAACGTAAACAATGTTCTACCAAGTAAAATAAGATGTAATGTACCTGATATTAAGATGACAATGCAAGATTCCCTATACCGGTAACTGTCAGTTTCACAAATGATTTAATTACACTTAATTTACGTTAATTCAACACATCTACACTATAACTCACTATATACTTGTTATGAACTTGTAATTTTATAAGAAATAGGCCTTATTAATAAGGAAATACAATATTTAAAATTAAAATTAAAGGGACAAATTCAAATCCATATGGGTAATACATTCAATCCAATATGGGTAATACATAAGTAGGTAGTAGTAGGTATACATCAGAGTTCTGCCATATTTCACCATTCGGCATGCACACATTTTCATTTTAAAAATTTTTAAATTAAAATTCTCATTAAAACATTAAATTGATTATTAAATTCAAAAAAATAAAATTATTCAAATTCAAATTGTCATTAAAACATTAACTTAATTATTACATTAAATAACAAAAATTAAATAAAATTGATAAAAAATTAAATTGTCATTAACAGTATAAGAATAAAAGTCGTGGTCGTACAATAATAAACAAACAAACAGTAAAATTCCAGGTCATAGATAATAAATGTAACACTCCTTAAGAAAATAAATAATTAAAAATTACAGGTAGTCAGAAAAAGATTTTGTCCATTAGAAACTCAGTTACTGTAGTACGTTTTATTTATTAGTACTTTTCGAAGTCTACTTTTGAATTGCATCGCTGTCAACTCCTTCCAAGCACCTGGCAATTTATTAAAAACAATTGGGGCCATGTAATAAATACTTTTGCGCATCATAGTTGTTTGACACGATACCTGATTTAGTTTTGTATTGTCTCGCCTATTTCTTGGAAATACATCGGCCAAACGCTTAAAACGACCTGGATTGTTCTTCACAAACAGTGCTACTTCGAGAATATAAATACAGGGAAGTGTCAGAATGTTGTACTGCTTAAAATATGCCTTCAACTGTCGGTGGTTTTTAGTGTGAACATTGACCGGAGACATCTTTTTTGAGCCTTAAATGCTGTCTCTTTATCGGTGGAGTTTGCCCAGAAAATGACACCGTAGCGCAAGTGGGATTCAGCTATACCGTGGTAAGCCGCAAGAAGTGCTTTGGTATCTACTACGGAGGATAACCTATATAAAGCATATGCCGATGAGCTCAATTTTTTACACAATACGCCTATATGTGCTTTCCAATTCAAATTGCAGTCTATTTGTAATCCCAAAAATTTGGTATAAGTTACTTCATCAATATCGTCTGTTTTGTAATGTATGTGAAGGTTAGGTACACCAGGCGTTCGTTGTCTAAAGTGCATTATCTTAGTCTTACTTAAATTAATGTTCAAATTGTGTTCATTGTATTTGTTTAGGGGAATGTTGTAAGAAAAGAAGCAACACTGACCATGTCAGGTATCTTAAATGACTTTCTTGATCTCACTGACTATCTTAAAGAAATTAATTCATTATCAATGTTAGGTAAAAATATTGTTGTAAGAGTTACATGTTAGTAGTATTTGTATATGTAATTTATTGGACCATGGTCAAACGCGCTTCCCGTGCGTGAGCCCGTAACGCATTTGCTTTCATATGAAACATGTAAGCCTTTTCGAAGTGCCTTGCCTTGCCTTTTTGTATGTTTACCCATACACCTGTAGGAGCGCTGATACATTGCATTTTGTATTCGTCGTACGCGCAGCGCTTGGTGACACCAGTTCGCCAGTAACCGCCATAAACTATAGACGCGCTTTCAACCTGAATAAGTACTTCATTGTAATATTTATGTAACTCGTTTTGCAAGTAAAGAAATATCCAAGTTCCGTCGGATTTCATTTCTCTCCGTACTCACGCACTCACCTAAAGACAATATATACACGCACACAAATCACAAAACATAATGCTACATAATGTACATAAACCATTACCATTTTTCTTTATAATAAGGTGAACAAAATCCTGAACATAAATCGCCTTACGATTCGTGAAACAAAAAAGAAGGTAAAAATGTGGCTACTGACACAGGACTACAACGCGACTGAAAATTTACTGCAATCAACTTAAGTATATAAAGACACAAATAAATGGTATTCACACACAACACACACATACACAAATACCCCCACTCACACAAACCCCCCCACCCACACACCGACGCCCTCACACACACTCAAACGCCCGAATGCACATTCACATACCTACACCCCCAAATTCTAATTTAATTTTGTTTCGTCCTAGCTGTTTTGTAATTTGTTCTAATTTTATTTTACAACAATCTTTATTTTAAAATTAATATTGTTTTGAATTCAATTTTTAATCTTTTGTTTTAATCCTGATTTTATTCAATAATTATTTAATAAGATTATTTAACTTGGTTTTAGCCTAATTTTTCTAACTATAATTTTTAGCGCGTAATTAGGTAAATGTTTAAATGTTAACTTATTACACTTAATTTTAAGTAATATAATTTTGTTACCTTTTGCTGCAAAAAACTTGCCCTATTGTTACCTAAATGGAAGAAGTCACTGGCTCCTGAAATACAGGTACTCTAACCTAGCTCTGGAGCCAGGGTCTCTCATTTTTCTGTACCCTGTTTTATGGCAATAAAGAAATTTATTTATTATAAACATTACGACCGGTGGTCTCCAACGTGCAAACAATTGCAAGTCATTGGTCGTAGATGGACGGGAAAATGCGCGTTCGCTCCGTTCGCTCGACATTCGGTGACGTGCGTTCGGTACCGACGAGGATCCATCGTGTCGCGCTTCCGACTCCGGGTCGACTCGCCACTCGACGCGATTTGCATACGAACGACTAAGCGAAGCATGCATACGAGCGACATGAGCGAAGCATATTATGCATCGCATAATCTTAACATATTATAATACTACGTACAGTTTGCGCTTGTGTTTGAGGCTGTCCGCATAGTTTGCACTTGTAAACAGATCAAACATGGAGTTCTAATGCTACTACCTAGATATAGGTTAGACAACCGCTGAAATAAAAATGTTTCATTCACGACCAAAATGTTTAAGTGATTTTCTAATTAAAGTAGAATCTAGATGTTATTGTTGTACATGTTAATAGAAGGTCCTCGCAGTAGTGTGTGTGCAAAGAGGATGTTATTCTGTTTCTGCATCATTAGGGGGCACCAGGTGCGCGCCGAGCAAACACCTGTCTCCCTCTAATAGAGAGCCCATTCACTCAGTAGAGAGACGAAGTGGTTTACAAAACACTGCTCGCCACGATATGCGCCTGATGCTCACGCACTGAAGCCAGTTAAACTTAACTTATTACTGACTCGGTCATACTATCAGAACCCGAAGAAAAGTAGCACCCGAATATTGAAAAAAATCACTTCAAATAATTAGCTATTCACAAATACTGAACTAGGTATGAATTGCAAATGTAACAAAACACGTTTTGTAAAGAACGTCACCTGGATGCGAGCCACTACGCAAAACGAAATCATAATCAGCTTTTAGAAATAACTTGTCTGCCACAAGCACACAGGAGTCACCGCGCAGTTTGAATACCCGCCGCTGCGCTGCTTAGAAACGCTTTATACATTTTCAAGAGTATTTCAGTATTAATGAACGACGCCGCACCCCTAATGAATACTAGACATTTGTCAGGAAGGAATATAGTCCGGCTTGGAACAAGAAACCTTTCGTTTTGTTCGCTTTGCCCCGACATCTCAGCGCAGCTTTATTTCACTCATAAATAATGTGTATTTTCTTGCCGCCGCAGACAAATTAATGGACTCTTGTTTGTTGAGTATCGTAGGATTATCTCTATACAGACTGCATGCCTCGCGTGGTACGGGCGGTGGTGCGGGTGCCGCCAGCCCACTGTGCGCGCATTATGTTACACTACCAAACTTTCTTCTTTTGGGTACACAGTGGAAAGACTATAGGGTAGAATTCAGAGATTATTATGACCGTGTCCTGTGAATGATGTATTTTATTGGTCATTTTATTTCCCGTTCAGTTGAGTTTGGTAGGGGGTCCCAGTCCGGACTATCATAATTTATACTTGCTCCAGTTTTGACACCAAAGTATATTGGATTAATTTTGAATACAACTTACAAACGACTTCACCTGTGACATGAAAGAACACTAAGTAGTATTAACAGTTGACATGAAATTGTAATAAAATATTCGTAAGTAGCACCAGTTCGGGCACGCCGCAATCGCGGCGGTAAGACCCCTCTTTGAGGAGTGGCTGGATAGGCGTCACGGCGTCCTGACCTACCGCGTGACGCAGGTCCTCACCGGACACGGAAGTTTCGGGAGGTACCTGTGTCATATGGGGAAGGAGGAAACGCCTGGGTGTCACCACTGCGAGGACCGCCCGGAGGACACGGTGGAGCATACGGTGCAGGACTGCCCCGCTTGGGCAGAGCACCGGTGTGTCCTCATGGCGGCGATAGGCGGAGACCTCTCGCGCCCGGCATTGGTCGAGGCCATGCTGCGGGGCGAGACGGAGAGGGAAGCGGTCGCCTCCTTCTGCGAAGCAGTCATGCTCGCGAAGGAGGAGGCGGGCCGCGTGAGGGAGAGGACAGCGTCCTCCCTCCACACCGGCCGCAGTGGTAGACGCCCACGGCGCCGGACGTCGGCAGACGATCTCCGGCCACCGTAGGCGCGGGCATTCGGGCGGCCAGTAATGGGTGACTCGCTGTCCGACCATGGACCATGCCCGGGTCGACGGCGCGTTGTGTTCCACGCGCGCCTCAAAGAGTGTCAGCATAATGACGGGGCCCCCCTCTAGAGGGCCAAAGCCTGCCGGGGTCGCGGGACTCATAGAATTACCGTGACCCTGGAACATAAAGGGCTACTGAAGGACACCGTGGATTTTAGTCAGTACAAGCCTGACAGTCCCTCCCGCTCTGCCCTGGGTGGGAGGACTCATTTGATGATTTTACCACGTTAAAAAAAAAAAAAAAAAAAAGTAGCACCAGTTACGCACACTATATTAAACTCCGCGGAACACCCGCGTGCAGCAGCCGAAGCCGGCGGTTCATTACCGACACGTTATACTGCCAGAAAGTGAATTATTTAGCAGATTGACGCACTACGTCCATTTACCGTATAATTAATATTACTTATCTACGATTATATAAGTTTCCTTTAGTACCGGCGTTACGTGACGTCACTTGACGCTGACGCGCATACGTCAAGTGACATCCATCACGTCACAACGATCAAATGGATACACGTTCGATGACTGTCGCGCTTGTAGCTCGCTCCACAGTTTTAGGTCGAGGGCACCATCATTATGGTGCCCTCGACCTAAAACTTTCGGTGGAGAACCCATTGGTTTCTCCATATCGGCAGCTTAGATAGAACCGAATTCAATTAAATTGGGTAAGGTTTTTAGCCTGTGCCGCTAGCGAGTGGCCGAGTTTAAATCGATCTGGTCGGTTGGCGCCGGTCGATAATTAGCTGGGTGGCAGCCAAACTAGCGCTTGCGACACGGACTGAGTGCTGGTCCGTGTCACGCTAGACTTGCATCGCTGCTATCACCTCATAAGGGCAACGTCATCGTTTACACACGCAATATTTATGAATCTACTATCTTTTCCCTGTGGCTCCGTCCACATGGAAGCGGATATTAAACCACGGGAACTTCTACCGGGACTTACTTGCGCTTATAATATTACTAGCGATCTGTCCTTGCTTCGCACAGCGCCAACGGATCCAAAACTATCCTATCTTTCAAGCTAGAATCAATCATACACGTTGACTAAATTTCATTAAAATCGGTTGAGTGGTTTCAGATATTAGCGTTTATGAACATCGTGACACGTGATTTTATAGATGACATATTCCATATTATTACGTATTTAGCGTAGCATAACAAATTTCAGTGATCGCGTTATCAATATAATAAGCTTATTAAAATTAAACTAACCATCGGAGGACACACGACAGTGAGGGACGTGAGGTCACAGATGCTGGGAACATTTTGTGAACTACTCCACCTGTCATCACCCAAGAGAACCAAGGAAGGCAGAGGTTTACCCTACCCCACACACGTGTCGACAATTATGTTTAAGTCCCACGTACCAGTGAGGAAGCCTATTGCCACCAACCGGGCAGAAATACAAATTCCGGCCTGCTACTAAGAATTTCTCGTAAAAAAGCACTATGCCTAACCTGAAAATCCAACCTAGGTCCTCATGCTCAGCAGTAGCATTTGCGACTAGTAAACTAACGAGTTAGTCCATAAGTATGCATGAAACCAAATTATACACCATGTGCTTCGTTGTCAGTGCTTTCTACCAACAGTTTGAATACCGTCGTACACACTCATACTCACATAATGATATTATGTATATAAGAATATTATTGAGGATTTTCAAAATAAACCACAAATTGTTTCTCTGAAAATACAAAGATTTGTTTTATTTAACACATTCTTACAATATTACAACAGTAATCGTTTATCTATGATAATTACTCAATAATCTAACCTGAAAATACAAAGAAACGACATTTAAAGTTCACTAATATCGCCTCCTCAATTATATCCTTTTATTTTGTCTCTCCACACGTTTTCTCAAAACAATAAATCGCACCGAATATTTTGACCATCATCCGCCATTCAATTCCACAGACAACTTATAAAGGCGCGAGGCGCGGCAAATTCGAATTAATGAAATGTCATTTCATTACATGTATGTATGTGACTATTATGTATGTGTGGTCCAAGGCGCAGGGACATGCGGTGGCGGGATGACTTGGGATTTCGTTTCCATCCGCAATATCCGTTGCAGACGGGTGGCATCAATAAAAACTAAATTTATTCCGGAATGCGAGCGCGTCCCGCACCGTCCCTACCCAGCCTCTGTCGCCAGTGCACCTGACGTGCTTGCTTATGAGTAATCCCGGACTGAGCATGTGCAAGGAACGGGTTAATGTTTCTTATATTTTTTTTCTTACTTTTAATAACGCCCTCACCGCAAACCAGCCGGTCGTATAGATTGACCACAAACAGCAGCAACGAGGCAATCGATGTTGTCACCGTGACAATTACTTATTAATCCCAGCGTCGACGCTAACGACAAAATCACGATGCTGGAAAATATTACGAAGCACCTATAAAGGCGGCTTGGAGCATCATCGCGTAATTAATTAGATCTGGATCCCGTGACCCGCCGCCCCCGCTCGCCCCTGCCGGCACGGGGCGGCGGCGCCGCTCACATACATTTCGTTTTTATTATTAGGTGCTCGCTCCAGAAATAGGGAATGGAAATGAAGGCGACCGACCGCCGGACACATGCTACGGATACTAGTCCCCGGTACGAGTGCCACGACTGCCGCTACGATCTACATACGTATTACGATGGTTTTCGTTTTATTGCATATTCGATGTTCAGAGCATTTATTCCATCTTGTTTTTTCTTCGTATTTTTTCTATGCATTTTTATAAAAGTACAATTATTTAAATGGTCCCTTAATGAACATAACAATATTATTCCCTAAAAATCTCAACATACTTTTTGCACGAATAGTATCATATCACGTTATTACAGACTAGCTGTTGCCCGCAACCTTCGTCCGCGTGAGATTATTATAAAGAATCTGTTTTCCCCGTTTTTGCAACATTTTTCATTAATGCTTCGCTCCTTTTGGTCGTAGCGTGATGTTATATATAGCCTATAGCCTTCCTAGATAAATGGGCTATGCAAAATTAAAATAATTTTTAATTTCGAACCAGTAGTTCCTGACATTAGCGCGTTCATTTCATTCATTTCATTTCATTTATTTCATAACAATTTTTACATTGTGTCGAAATCACTTAAAAATTACACACGACAACCAAACAAACTCTTCAGCTTTATAATAAGTATAGATAGATATATAGATAGGTAGATATAGAAGATAGATATAGATATAGATTATGCAATCTTTAACTTTTTCGGTAAGCGACGACTACCATTTTATTCGCGTAAGAAACGCATACCTTGTTCCGCGTGAAGTATAAAATAATTATATTCGTGAATAATCTAAGCGCACGGTAGTGCGCAGGCCAAGTTCCAGCAACAGGCCGCGCGCATGCCGTGCACTATTTACACGAACCGTTTCGAGCCACTTTTGACCCCCCTGTAGCTCAGTGCCTATTGCAAGTACAGATATAAAATTGTATCTACGTAATCATATACTAGTACTAAAGCAGTATGCCAAATTTCATAGAGATAGCTTCAATAGATCCTGAAATATGAACCTGTGAATATAGCTAATTTTGACACTGACTCACTCACTGACCGGTAATCAAAACCTTTAGGCCACTTTCAATTGTCCTAGCGTTATGAAATTTGGCACACAGGTCGTGTGTTATATGCAGATTAACAAAAAATTAAGAAATTTAAGAAATCGGTCAAGCGTGTGTTGGCTCAATCTAATATCGAATTTTTAATAAAAAATATTTATGAACCAGTGATATGAGAATACGAAGAGGAGGGGGGGGAGGAGAGGGGGAGGGGGTATAAAATATGTCATAAGAAATTTAAGAAATCGGTCAAGCGTGAGTTGGCTTAATCGAATATCGAATTTTAAAAAAAATATTTATGAACCAGTGATACAATGAGAATACGATGAGGAGGGGGGGGGGTATAAAATATGTATGTATACATAAAAAGAAAAAAATAGGTACGATTTCTTGAAAAAAAGTATTGAAATCCCACCAAGAACATACCTGTTAAAAAGGGGCCAAGTTCCTATCGGCTAATTGTTCGCCTAAAAAACGGTTGAAATCCAATCCAATGCCAAGTTTAGATGCACTTTAAAATCGATCATAATCATCTAAAATTATAATACTTCCAAATTTGAACTTGGCAGGTTAATTTAATTATATAAATAATAAATTTAATTATACAATTAATCAAGTGTTACGTACAGCACGAAAACCTGCCAAGTTCAAATTTGGAAGTATTATAATTTTAGGTGATTATGGTCGATTTTAAAGTGCATCTAAACTTGGCATTGGATTGGATTTCAACCCTTTTTTAGGCGAACAATTAGCCGATAGGAACTTGGCCCCTTTTTAACAGGTATGTTTTTGTTGGGATTTTTATTTACATGATTTGGTAATGTCGTTTTACAAAACATGATAGATACTCATCAAAATCGTAATGTCGTAACTGTATCATAATAATCAATATTTTTAAAGCAAACGGTTGTATAATAAAATATTACGATGGTGTCGGTACGTAATGAACGAATACAGTAATATTATCCTTAGTGATTGATGATTTTTTTTTTTGTGAATGGCGTCTCGCAGTTCTACCTAGCAGGTTGTCGTCTGCTTAACCGGACTATCCTGTATCCCGGTCCTGTGCCCCAGGCGACGCCCTAAGCCGATGCTTGTGGGGTACAAGCATCGGCTTAGGGCGTCGCCTGGGGGAAGACAGCAAGGGGACAGGCTGGAACTTTATGGTATCATTATTTAAGGACTGATTTTTGACTACTGCTACTACTACTGCTCTCCTGGAGGAGGGTGATAGCGTCATCGGGGGTATCGGCGATATGCCTTGGTCAGCGAATCTTACTCATGCGTGAGGGCTCGTATGGAGCGGCCTATGCTATTAGGGGATTACATTGCCTTATGGCAGAATCAAAGAAGCGCTTAGAAAGGCGTTTCATAAACTGAAGGATAGTGGGCATTCTAAGGTCTATGTGTAGACGGTAATTGCGGATATAGTAAGGGGCTCCCGTGACTTTGCGTAAGAACCGTTTCTGTAGTACCTGTTTCCTATAGGCTTAGTAAGTGCGAACATGACAACACCCAACACCGCGCTATCGCATTAGGGATTCACCTGTAATGGTAGTGTAAGAGAGATTTTTATAATAAATAATAATAATAATAAATGACACAAGCGTACCTATGTCATGATGGGACGAATAACCGCGGTATAGAGGCGCAACTTGCGCCTGAGAGACAACTTACTCTTTGTCGTTAATAGGAAATTGAGCCTACCTATAGCAAAGGCGGCTCGGTCACGAGCTGCACTGATATGCGAAGGACAGATGATGGTCGAGTATGACTCCTAGGTATTTGGTTTGCTTATCCCAAGGGATAGGCTTACCGTACATAGTGATCGGGCTGGCGGAGCTGGGATTGATACGCGATCAAGTTTTTACATATTGGTGCTCGTGACTGTACACTACATAAAGACGAAAAATTTTATTCCAATAGTCTCAATTCCGAATTTTAAAATACCGAATTTAACCAATGGTAACAGTTCTAACCTAACCTAACCCAAATGATTCACCAACAATAGATGGTACCCGATGCAGGTCTGTTAAGGGTGTAAATAGACCCTTAACGAAGCCGAAAGGTACTTGTTCTCCCCGACTTTTCCATAATTTCTTTTTTTCTAGACCATACCTAGCAACCTTCTAGTTACGGAGATATTCGGGGTCAAAGTTCCAACCGTTTCACACGTATTTTTAAAATACATGTTTTAATGTAAGATTTTTACTTTAAACACCTCCACGACTATTCAATCGTAGAACGTGATTTTTCACCCCAAAAAAAAAGTCATTTCCCAGCAATAATTTTTGCGTGAAGTTTGATGTACAGAATGCTTGGTTGACGGCTTCGTGAAGGGTCTGTTTACACCCTGTTTAGACAAAAGGAAAACTAATACACAAAAATGTTAAAACACAAATGTTAATACACAAACGTTAATAACAAAGTAGACGTTTTTAAATTTCATCAAACGTTACTTATAGATTTTGAAGTTAAACGCGTAACTGAACATAATACAAATTGAATCACAATCAGAAGGGTCTCCCTTTATAGCAGAACTTTTAATGTCATAATATTATTTTGCATAGCAGCGGACAACATAAGCTTCATTACGCAGAAAATAGTTTGGCAGACACTTCTATCTACATAAATAAAAAGAAAAGACCTGACTGACTGACTGACTGACTCATGAACTCCCAGCCCAAACTCTTGAACCTCTTCAGATGTAGATAGAAGTGTCTGCCAAACGATTTTCTGCGAAATGAAGTTTGTTCGTGTTCCCTTTATAATACAAACAAAGAATAAGGAAGGATTTTTCGAAATTCAACCCCTACGAGGGTAAAATGGGGTGTTGAATTTTCTGTGAAACTTTTTATTCTCGGAGTCGATTGACTTGAAAATTTGTATACATACTCTTTAGTTAAAATTATGAGATACGTGTATCACAGTTTTTCCAAAATCATCTCCCAATTTAAAATTCAATGTCCTGACTGGCTGACTGATATACCAACGCACAGCCCAAACTGCTGGTCCAAGAGACATGAAATTTGGAGGGTATATTCTTGAAGAGTAAGTATCCACTAAGAAAGGGTTTTTTGAAATTCCATCCCTAAGAGAGTGAAATGGGGGTATGAATTTTCAGTGAAACTGAATATTCTCTGGGTCCATTGACTCGAAAATTGAAATTTTGCTAGATTGCTTACACATTACTTTAATTAAATTAAATAAAAATTAATTCATTTATCATTCAATTTGGCCATAAACAAGCAGTTAAGTTAAAATTTTCGGAATATTCGAAAAAAAAACATAAAAATTAGGTTATAAAAAATGGTAAGACTTCGTCTAAGACAACCATGGCTTAAATGGTTCAAAATTGTCTGTACTATCTTCGCCTTAAAGCTTTGCACCCAGCTTCCAATCACCCTGTATTTTCTTGAAGCTGATGTCAAGAGCATCATTTTTTGTTATGGCGTCAAAAAATTTCCTCTATGGAGAAAAAAGTTATTGATCATTTAAAATGAACTATGTAATCAACGATGGCATTAATTACAAACAGCGTCGGTGATTAAAACATACATCATCTTAAAGGATGTGAGAAGACGGTTATTCTTTGTTAAGAACATAAGCAAATCGCCGACGGGAGAAAAAAGTTATAGACCATTATGTATAATACAGATAAAAAAATCTTCTAATTCAAGAGATACAAGGAGCGTCGGTGATTCAGACTTACATCATTTTATAGCTTGTTAAAAGAGAATATTTCTTTGTTAAGAACATAAGCAATTCGGCGCCGGGAGAAAAAAGCTAAACGCCATTATACACAATTAGTGAAAACAAAATCTCCTAATTCAAGAGATACAAGAAGCGTCGGTGATTCAGACACATATCATTTTAAAGCTTGTCAGAAGAGGGTTATTCTTTGTTAAGAACATAAGCAATTCGGCGCCGGGAGAAAAAAGTTAAACGCCATAATGCACAATTAGTGAAAACAAAATCTCCTAATTCAAGAGATACAAGGAGCGTTGGTGATTCAGACTTACATCGTTTCATAGCTTGTTAAAAGAGGGTATTTCTTTGTTAAGAACATAAGCAAATCGACGCCGGGAGAAAAAAGTTATAGACCAAGATAACAAAATAAAATATTCTAATTCAAGAGATACAAGGAGCGTCGGTGATTCAGACACATATCATTTTAAAGCTTTTTAGAAGAGGGTTATTCTTTGTTAAGAATATAAGCAAATCGGCGCCGGTAGAAAAAAGTTAAACGCCATAATGCACAATTAGTGAAAACAAAATCTTCTAATTCAAGAGATACAAGGAGCGTCGGTGATTCAGACTTACGTCATTTTATAGCTGGTAAGAAGAGGGTTATTTTTTGTTAAGAACATAAGCAAATCGACGCCAGGAGAAAAAAGTTATAGACCATTATGTATAATACAGATAACAAAATATTCTAATTCAAGAGATACAAGGAGCGTCGGTGATTCAGACACACATCATTTTAAAGCTTGTTAGAAGAGAGTTATTCTTTGTTAAAAACATAAGCAATTCGGCGCCGGGAGAAAAAAGTTAAACGCCATAATGCACAATTAGTGAAAACAAAATCTCCTAATTCAAGATATACAAGAAGCGTCGGTGATTCAGACACATATCATTTTAAAGCTTGTAAGAAGAGGGTTATTCTTTGTTAAGAACATAAGCAAATCGACGCCGGGAGAAAAAAGTAATAGACTATAATGTATAATACACATAACAAAATCTTGTAATTCAAGAGACATAAGGAGCGTACGTGCGTTACCGGTAAATGAACCGTTGCGCACATAATAATGTCTTTATTATGGAGTTTGGGCTGGGCACGTCATCAAGAAGAAGTAAGTGCCATCCTGTGAATCTCCTCGACTCTATTGCATATAGTTAATAGTCGAATCATTTCTTCAAGGCCCCTTAGGTCGTGCGGATAACTATCCTGTAAGATTACTCTCAAGCAGGTCTAAGGTGTTTGCTGTGTCAAAGATTTGGTAAATGGTTCGCTTTCATCACATGACAACTATTGCGACCAACTGTGAACTTCAGCATACGATGAAACATGTCTGCTTACTCCTTTAAGGATTAAAGTCGTGAAGATTTTGTCTCCAGGATTTAGCAAACAGATCGTTTTCAACTCATAATAACTAATGCGACCAACTGTGAACTTCGGCAAACGATGAAACTTGTCTACTTAGCCCTCTAAGGATTATGGTCGTGAAGGTTACGCTTATATTTATCAGTGATGAAGTGTTGAAGGTTTCATACTACCTATACTACCTTGTATTGCTTTTTTAATAACAATGAAGAATTCGATTTACTAAAAGTACTATTTATACCGTTTTTTTAAGCGATTTCCATGAGCTTTGGTAATTGAAAAGCATCAAACACAACAAGTGTTTTGAGTATCCTAGAATCAACAAAGCTTCTTGGACCAGAGTCTATAGAAGCTTGCCCGATCTCCATAAAATTTTATGTCCTGTCTGGCTGACAAATATATCATCGCACAGCCCAAACCGCTGGTCCTGGAGACATGAAGTTTGGAAGGTGTGTTCTTTGTGAAGAGTAGGTGTCCACTAAGAAAGGGTTTTTTGAAATTCCACCCCTAAGAAGGTGAAATGGGGTGTTGAGTTTTCTGTGAAACTTAATATTTGCTGGATCGATTGACTCGAAATTTGGTGTTCACACTCTTCAATTAAAATCATAAGACACGTGTATCAGCTTTTCCAAAATCATCCTCCAATATAGTCAAATAGGGCTTCGAAGCTCACGTAGAAGGGCGCATGCCGCGCAGTGCTGCGCGGGGCGTGCGGGGCGTGGGAGTATTTACCTATTACTATGTAGGTAGGATTTTTCTGATGTAGACGTGTCTGTAAATATGGTGTATTCCACCGATTTTCGCGTTGGCTCGTGATACGCGACATTTCAGTATTAAATATTATGTCAAAGTATTATGTCTATAAATAGATTCCTAATAAATCATTGGATTGGTGTCACCGGTGTCCAATCTCAAACCAAGATATTTCACATAATTATGTAATTTAATTGATGATTGATGATTTTTTATTGATTTTTTTACTACCATGAACAAATATTGGCAAGTTATAAGCAAGTATGTAAATATAATGTATGTATTATACATACATAGATTACTTATTATCCCCAAAAGTAAGATTCCGTGGGCATTCCCGAACTCCACGCGGGCGAAGCCACGGGCAGAAGCTAGTTTCACATTTATATTATGTAACTAGCTGTTGCCCGCGACTTCGTTCGCGTGGAAATTTTGGTGTGCATGTGTCAGACTGCCACGTTGATCTAGTGGTCGCAAGCGCGACTCCTAAGCGTGGGGACCGATTCCCGGGTCGGGCAGTGTTAAAAAAAAAATGTTTATTTCAATTACATAAATTTATCACACACATGATTTGGAAGATCACCTTTTAAGCAAGGAGATGCTTCTTTTAGGGGGCATCCATTAATTACGTGAGGCGATTTTTCGACCCCCCTCCTCCCCTGGTGGGATGTCGTGAGATTTGGCTTGACCCCCTCGTCTCCCTCCTAATCTCACGTGATATTTATCAACATGAGATTGGGCGATATTTGGCGCGAATCTGGATTTGTGCCCGGTTGATGGCAATAGGCTCACCCCCTACTACATGGGACTTCAATATAACTGGCGAAATGTGTGTGTACGATTAGGTACACGTCTGCCCAAATCTTCGGGGCTTTAAGGCGTGACGTTATGTTATGTGTGAGAACTGACTGCCAGATCAAAAGGTGATAATGTACTGATGACTACAAAAGGCGTCCTTTTGGGTGCTGTAATTCAGGGCGGCAGATGTCTGAAAACAAAATTAAATGGCGTTGAGGCGACGATATGGCTTCATAAATCGGTGTATTTTGGCACTTTACAACTTTTTTTCAAAGTGAACCTTGTTTAGCGCTTTTTATTCTAATACCGTTCTGTATACAAAATTAAATGACTTTTTGCGAGAGCCCTTAGACCTCTTTAATTCGGCCCTGTCGCAAAATCCATTCTTAGCGAACGTCTACTAACTATAAACTACCTCACTGCCAAATATCAAGTTTGGAGCACAAAAAGTTAAGGACTTTCATCCAAACTTGCGAGAGCCCTTAGTCCTCCTTAACCCGGCGCTGTCGCAAAATCCGTTCTAAGCGAACGTCTACTAACTATAAACTACCTGCCTGCCAAATTTCATCTTTATACGTCAAGCGGTTTTCGACCTTTCGCTTTCATATATTTAGATAGATTTCTCATAATTAAACCTCTCTTTCAGTACCAAATTTTTAGTGCAAAGAGTAAAGACAAAAGGAAACAAAAACTGAATCAAACAAACAAAGTCCCCGACTTCTGAAGCTAAAGTTATTTTTCACTTTTTTGTGTTTTTGAAGGCGGTTTTATTTTTTGCAAAAAAGTTTTTTATTTTTCCATTTTTAGTTGTAATATCCTATACAATTAATATTTGCTATGCATTTATTTTATATTGTCAACAAAAATAAACAAATCTGGTTATACTGCACGCATCTGTGTACACCCTCGGAGCATACAGGCGTTATGTTAGGATATTGTGTAAACAATAAACATCTAAGCGATTGCAGCAATCACGGCAGATTTGCTGCCTAATTTTGTTGAGTTCCATTGTACCTATATCTCCGAAGATCAGCATCAGATCTTCACCAAATTTAAACGGGGCCAGCGCCGCCGAGTAATATTCTTCCAAATAAAAAAGAAATCATTGAAATTGGTTCTCTATTGGCAAAGGTATCGCTGAACTTACACACAATGATGATTACCAGGCATAATGCCTGCGAGTATGTGTGCCTATACAATTTACAAAATTCCCTTGATTTCTCCAGGATCCCAACATCAGATCCTGACCTGATGACCATGGGACCACATGGGAAATATACTGTATCAATCAATGCCCATAAAATTTGAGGGTTGCCCTTAATTTTCCTGGGACCCCATCATCAGATTCTGACTTGATGACAATGGGACCACATCAGGAGTATAGACTTTCGAATAAAAAAAGAATTTTCAAAACCTCCTCCTTTTTTGAAGTCGGTTAAAAATTGTCAAAGGAGTTTTGGTGAAACATTAGATAACCGTTAACAATACATGTCATGGTAATAGGCTTATCCCCAACAAAATGGAACTGAGCATACCTAATTATCAAAATGTGGGTGCACTGTACACATCTGCGTAGCCCCTCAGAGCATACAGGCGTGATATTATGTTATGGTGTTGTGTAAACAATAAACATCCAAGCGATTGCAGCAATCACGACAGATTTGCTGTCTATTATTGAAGAGTTCCATTGATATCTCCGAAGATCACCATCAGATCTTCACCAAATAAAAAATGGGATCATTGCGGAATAATATTCTTCCAAACAAAAAAGAATCATCAAAATCGGTTCACAATTGGCGAAACTAAAACCTATTTACGTAAATTATTTTTATCATGGAAATCGCGCATGAGGTTACCAACTAAATTTTAAATATTAATATCTTTTGCGTCTGTTGGTCGATTTTGATGAAATAAACGCTAAATAATACCCAGAACAATGCTTCTTATTTTGTAATATTTCGATTTTGAATACAATGAGGGGTTTTTACGTGATACGCGCACAAACGAACAGACAAACCGACAAACCGACAAACCGACAAACAGACAAAAATTTAAAAAAATATTTTTTTACTTTCTACTACTTATTTCTAGCACCATCCAGTGATTTTTTTGTAAAAATATCTAATGTACAGACACGGAAAGTCTACGATTTTATTATATGTATAGATTGAATTGATATTACTATGAACTAATATTTGCAAGTTTAAGTAAAAATCCGGCCAAGTGCGAGTCGGACTCGCGCATGAAGTGTTCCGTACCATCGTAGTAGGCGAGCCCCCTTTTTTTTTTTTTTTTTTTTTAACTTGGTAAAATCATCAAATGAGTCCTCCCACCCAGGGCAGAGCGGGAGGGACTGTCAGACTTGTACTGACTAAAATCCACGGTGTCCTTCAGTAGCCCTTTATGTTCCAGGGTCACGGTAATTCTATGAGTCCCGCGACCCCGGCAGGCTTTGGCCCTCTAGAGGGGGGCCCCGTCATTATGCTGACACTCTTTGAGGCGCGCGTGGAACACAACGCGCCGTCGACCCGGGCATGGTCCATGGTCGGACAGCGAGTCGCCCATTACTCGCCGCCCGCATGCCCGCGCCTACGGTGGCCGGAGATCGTCTGCCGACGTCCGGCGCCGTGGGCGTCTACCACTGCGGCTGGTGTGGAGGGAGGACGCTGTCCTCTCCCTCACGCGGCCCGCCTCCTCCTTCGCGAGCATGACTGCTTCGCAGAAGGAGGCGACCGCTTCCCACTCCGTCTCGCCCCGCAGCATGGCCTCGACCAATGCCGGGCGCGAGAGGTCTCCGCCTATCGCCGCCGTGAGGACACGGCGGTGCTCTGCCCAAGCGGGGCAGTCCTGCACCGTATGCTCCACCGTGTCCTCCGGGCGGTCCTCGCAGTGGTGACACCCAGGCGTTTCCTCCTTCCCCATATGACACAGGTACCTCCCGAAACTTCCGTGTCCGGTGAGGACCTGCGTCACGCGGTAGGTCAGGACGCCGTGACGCCTATCCAGCCACTCCTCAAAGAGGGGTCTTACCGCCGCGATAGCGGCGTGCCCCACGCGAGCCCCCTTTAATTTTAAATTTATTTTTATTATTTGTTGTTATAGCTTTCTTCTAGGTTTTCCTGTAACCTATAGGCAAGAACGAAAACGAACGAGAAAGAACTATTTTTGTACTTTTTTCAAAATTTTCGGCCCCGTAGTTTTGAAGTCAATTTTCGCCTATTGTCTTAAATAACGTCAAAACTATTTATTTTGAAATTATAAAAAAATCTAATCACTCAAATCATTTGATATGTAACACGATAATTATATGTAGTTTACAAAACTTTTTTTTTTATTTTGTAATTTACCCACCAAAAGTGGCCTCCATGTTTAAAATTCATTAATTTAGGTTACCCGTCCGTCTTTGGCTTACATACGTGCACCAAATTTGAACTCAATCGGTCCAGTAATTTTGGAGTAAATTGGCTGTGACAGACGGATTTACAGACACGCGAGTGATCCTATAAGGGTTCCGATTTTTCCTTTTAAGGTGCGGATCCCTAAAATCGTGAATATATCTGCATTAATCTTCTCTTCTCTTCTCTTGTCTACATATAATAAAATCGTTAAAATCCGGTCTGATGTTCCGACTTGGCGCAAAAACTACTGCATAGATCCTGTTCAAATTTTGCACAAATATCTGTAATAGGCTTCTTCAAATGTTAGGCTATATATTATCACGCTACTTGCTTAAGGAGATGAGCAATATTGCATTATGTTAATATTATTCAATTGTTTATCGTTTCAGCCATGATATGCGTAACAACGTCTATTTCAAAGTATATGTCAGCGAAGCAAATAGAGGAACGGTTTCATGACCGCTTTACGTGCATCACGTCGCAAGTTCGATCCCCAGTAAAATTATACTTTTTGTAGTTGGTTGTAATTTTTTTTGATATACATTATTATTATTTATTTTATCTATTTAATGTACATTTTTGCACGAGAACGAAGTCGCGGGCAACAGCTAGTTCTCAAATAAAATGAAATACTAACACTAAGTAGCCTTTTTTTTTTTCTTTTTTTCGGATGGGAAATCATCAAGTGACCCCCCCCCACTCTGGGCGGAGCGGAAGGGTGTGTCAGACTGACTAAAACCCATCCATGTTCCTTCTTTGCCCTTTGTGTTCCACGGCCACGGTATCTCTTTCGAACAGTCCCGCAGCCCTGGCAGGAATCGGCCCTTGCAGGCCCCTACATCATTGCTGACATCGCTTTGAGGCGCGCATGGAACACGAACGCGCCGTCGACACGGCCTGTCGTCATAAGACGGCCGGACGGCGAGCTACCCCATAGCTCGCCGTCCACAGGCCCGCGCCTACGGTGGCCGGGAGCCACCACGTGACCCCCGACGCCCAGGGCGTCTCCCGCGGCGGCTGGGACGTGAGGTTCTTTCCCTCTCACGTCCCGCCACCTCTTTCACTAGCATGACTGCTTCGCAGAAGGAGGTGACGGCTTCCCATTCCTTCTCGCTCCGGACCATGGCTTGAACCAGGACCGGACGCGAGAGATCGCCGCCGCCAATCGCCGCTACGAGGACACAACGGTGCTCCGCCCAAGCGGGGCAGACCTCCACGGTGTGCTCCACCGTGTCCTCCGGACGATCCTCACAATGGAAACACCCGGGCGTTTCCTCCCGCCCGATCCGGTGCAGGAACCTCCCGAAACAACCGTGTCCGGTGAGGACCTGCGTCAGGCGGTAGGTGAGGGCGCCGTGGCGCCTCTCTAGCCACTCCTCAAAGAGGGGACTTATCGCCACTATGGTGGCGTGCCCTGCACGGGGTTACGACAGTCGCTCTCTCCATGTCGCCACGAGATCACGCCGAAGGTCTGTCCGCTGAGCGGCAATTAGCCGCGGCAGCGGAGTTTCCAACCGACTTAGTGCCTCCGCGCGCCATTCGTGCAATTCGTACCCAATTGCCGGATCCTCTCCACGACTATCGCAACTCCGCGTGTCATGTTTTCGGCCGCCGCCTCGTGTGACCTCCCTTGTGCCAGTACTAGCGTGTCGTCAGCGCGCAGCACCCAGTCGTAACCGATGTTCCACAAGGCCGGTCCCAGAAGCGATCCCTGTGGAACACCGCACGACATCTCTCGCGAAACCAAACTGGTGTTCCGCAAGATCCGGCCCCATCCCCACAAGGTGCCCGGCGAGGCGGTTAGCAATGACTCTTTCAAAGAGCTTGCCCACCTCGTCGAGCAACACGATGGGCCGGTATGCGGACGGAGAGTCCGCAGGGCGCCCTGGCTTCCGGATGAGGACCAGCTTCCCCGTCTTCCAACAAAGCGGGAACTGGCCTCTCTCCAAGCATGCGCTTAGGAGCCCTTCCAGTCGGGGCCCGAGAGCCTCAGAGGCCAGGACCCAGGCTTTGCCAGGCAAGCCATCGGGTCCCGGGGCGGTATTTTTGGCTTTCAGCCTGCGTACCGCCACTCTCAGGTCTACCCCAGTCATCTCCGGAATGTCGTCATCGTCATAGGTGTGATCCGCTCCCGGCACCGCACGCGGTGGCGGAGCCATAGGCGGGGGAGGATGCTCCCCTCGCGAAGGGAACAAAGCGCTCACCACGTCCTCCACGAGCTCAGGCCGGAGACTCTGCGTCAGCGGGGGGGCCCGGGTGCGAAGTTTGTTCCGCACCATCTTGTAAGGGCGCCCCCACGGATCTCCGCTCAGAGACTCCAGCATCTCCGCGCGGGCCAGATCCTTGGCCCGCCGGACAGCCTCTTGGAGGGCGGTCTTCGCCGCTCTGTACCCCTCGTACAGCTCCGCCTCAATGGCTCCCGCATCCAGAGGGCGGATGCGTAGCCTGCGATGCCTGGCGTACAGGTGTCGCGTGGCAACGCACGCCTCGCGCAGAGACGTCAGCTCTCGCAACCACCAGTAAACCTGACGCCGGGCGCTTCCTGGCTGAACTCGGGGCATTGCCACGTCGCAAATCTCGGACATGGCCTCCTGGAACCAACCCGCCTCGTTATTGAACACTAACTAGCCTTCGACACAGTATCTGTCCCCAAACTAATTTCTAAGCTAGAGTGTTTGGGTGTACGTGGCATAGCTCTGGAAATTTTCAAAGATTACCTGAGAAATTGCACCCAGCTGGTAAAGATTGGCTCTGCCTACATTGATGAAGAGGTGGTGCTATACGGTGTCTCCCAAGGAAGCATTGTAGGCCCCACACTTTTTCAAATATACGTAGATGACCTTTGTATAATGTCAATACCAGCTTGTAAGATCTATGCATATGCCGATGTCACAGCGATTCTGATTGATGGACCCTTGTGGGAAGGTGTTAAACGAAAGGCGGAATTTGCTGTCTTCAATGATGGCTTAACAGAAACTTTCTAACATTAAATCTAAAAAAAAACACCAAACCTACAAGTAGTTTCACGATAACGGCTCACTCATTCCAGAATCAGTTAATGTCGTGCTCATTCCCTTATATTGCTAGAGCTGATAGTGTTAAATACTTGGGTGTGCATATAGACGATGGGCTAAAATGGGACAAACAACTCGATACACTAACTACTCGTACACTTCGTCTTATTCATATCCTCAAATCTCTCCGAGAATCCGCCAGTATTGACATACTCAAAATAGTGTACTATACATTATGCCAATCGATAATTGGCTACTGTATAACTGTATGGAGTGGAGCAGCGAAGACTTATCTTCTGTATGCAGAAAAGCCGCAAAGAGCTGTACTTAAAGATATGTTAAGGACCTACAGATACCCTACAACGCAACTTTAGGCTGATTACAAACCCGGCGTCAGGTGTACTGGTGGTCGCGAGAGCTGACGTCTCTGCGCGAGGCGTGCGTTGCCGCGCGGCACCTATACGCCAGGCATCGCAGGCTACGCATCCGCCCTCTGGATGCGGCAGCCATTGAGGCGGAGCTGTACGAGGGATACAGAGCGGCAAAGACCGCCCTCCAAGAGGCTGTTCGGCGGGCCAAGAATCTGGCCCGCGAGGAGATGCTGGAGTCTCTGAATGGAGATCCGTGGGGGCGCCCTTACAAGATGGTGCGGGACAAACTCCGCACCCGGGCCCCCCCGCTGACGCAGAGTCTCCGGCCTGAGCTCGTGGAGGACGTGGTGAGCGCTCTGTTCCCTTCGCGAGGGGAGCATCCTCCCCCGCCTATGGCTCCGCCGCCGCGTGCGGTGCCGGAAGCGGACCACACCGATGACGATGACGACATTTCGGAGGTGACTGGGGTAGACCTGAGAGTGGCGGTACGCAGGCTGAAAGCCAGAAATACCGCCCCGGGACCCGATGGCTTGCCTGGCAAAGCCTGGGTCCTGGCCTCTGAGGCTCTCGGGCCCCGACTGGAAGGGCTCCTAAGCGCATGCTTGGAGAGAGGCCAGTTCCCGCTTCGTTGGAAGACGGGGAAGCAGGTCCTCATCCGAAAGCCAGGGCGCCCTGCGGACTCTCCGTCCGCATACCGGCCCATCGTGTTGCTCGACGAGGTGGGCAAGCTCTTTGAAAGAGTCATTGCTAACCGCTTCGCCGGGCACCTTGTAGGGATGGGGCCGGATCTTGCGGAACACCAGTTTGGTTTCCGCAAGGGGCGCTCAACGGTGGACGCCATCATGCGCGTGAGAGCCCTCACGACGGGGGACGCGGTGTCCCGGGGCGGGTTTGTCTTGGCGGTGTCTCTTGACATCGCCAACGCCTTCAACTCCATGCCCTGGAGCTGCATTGGGGAGGCACTCCGGTATCACCGGGTGCCGACCTACCTTCGTCGTATGGTCGGGGACTACCTGACGGATAGGGCCGTCATCTACCCCGGTCGGAGCGGAGAATGGAACTGGCGAGAGATGTCGTGCGGTGTTCCACAGGGATCGGTTCTGGGACCGGTCTTGTGGAACATCGGTTACGACTGGGTGCTGCGCGCCGACGCCGACCTCCCCAGTGGCGTCAGCGTAGTTTGCTACGCTGACGACACGCTGGTACTGGCACAAGGGAGGTCGCACGAGGCGGCGGCCGAAAACATGACACGCGGGGTTGCGATAGTCGTGGAGAGGATCCGGCAATTGGGTCTCGAGGTGGCATTGCACAAGTCCGAGGCCATGTGTTTTCATGGGCCTCGGAATGCGTCAGGTCGACATCCCTACTGACGGCGGGAGGGGTCTCCATCGGCGTCTGGCCGACGTTGAAGTACCTAGGACTCGTCCTCGACAGCCGGTGGAACTTCGTGGAGCATTTCCAAAGTTTGGCTCCCAAACTGGAACGGACAGGGGCTGCCTTTAAGCGGCTCTTGCCCAACCTGAGGGGTCCAAACGCCTCCTGCCGGAGGCTCTACGCGGGGGTCGTGCGGTCCATGGCCCTTTATGGGGCCCCGGTGTGGGCGCGTTCTTTGAGGCGGCGAGCCGCCCACTACCTGAACGCGCCCCAAAAGGTGATAGCCATAAGGCTAATCCGCGGGTACCGCACGATCTCCGGTGAGGCGGCTAGCCTCCTTGCCGGATTGCCGCCATGGGATCTGGAGGCGATAGTCCTCGCACGCCTGCACGAATGGCGCGCGGAGGCACTAAGTCGGTTGGAAACTCCGCTGCCGCGGCAAATTGCCGCTCAGCTGACAGACCTCCGGCGTGATCTCATGGCGAAATGGAGAGAGCGACTGTCGCAACCCTGTGCAGGGCACGCCACCATAGTGGCGATAAGTCCCCTCTTTGAGGAGTGGCTAGAGAGGCGCCACGGCGCCCTCACCTACCGCCTGACGCAGGTCCTCACCGGAAACGGTTGCTTCGGGAGGTTCCTGCACCGGATCGGGCGGGAGGAAACGCCCGGGTGTTTCCATTGTGAGGATCGTCCGGAGGACACGGTGGAACATACCGTGGAGGTCTGCCCCGCTTGGGCGGAGCACCGTCGTGTCCTCGTAGCGGCGATCGGCGGCGGCGATCTCTCGCGTCCGGCCCTGGTTCAAGCCATGGTCCGGAGCGAGAGGGAATGGGAAGCCGTCACCTCCTTCTGCGAAGCAGTCATGCTAGTGAAGGAGGTGGCGGGACGTGAGAGGGAAAGAACCTCACGTCCCAGCCGCCGCGGGAGACGCCCTGGGCGTCGGGGGTCACGTGGTGGCTCCCGGCCACCGTAGGCGCGGGCCTGTGGACGGCGAGCTATGGGCTAGCTCGCCATCCGGCCGTCTTTTGACGACAGGCCGTGTCGATGGCGCGTTCGTGTTCCACGCGCGCCCCAAAGAGATGTCAGCAACGATGTAGGAGTCTGCAAGGGCCGATTCCTGCCAGGGCTGCGGGACTGTTCGAAAGAGATACCGTGGCCCTGGAACACAAAGGGCAAAGAAGGAACATGGATGGGTTTTAGTCAGTACAAGTCTGACACTCCCTTCCGCTCCGCCCAGAGTGGGGGGGGGTCATTTGATGACTTCCCATCCTGAAAAAAAAAAAAAAAAAAAGGCTGATCGCAAAGTACCGACGGTTTGGCAGCTCTTTATTCTCCAATCTGTCCTAAGGATACATGCCCGTTTACCTCCATCTGATCCAAGGTAGCGTATATGTGGAAGTGTTCCCCCAGGTGTACATTACAAAACTTCATTTGAAAGACGTCAATTCTATGTCTGAAGTCATCAAGTTTTAAAAAAATACAGAAAGAACTAAACGTAATAGACCTAAATAAAAATGTCAAATCAAAAACCTCTAACTGGCTTACACACACCTTAACACTTACACATATTTTGATTAATATTAATATGCACTTATAATGGTAAATCAACACACTTTCACTCTTGTGTTCAGTTTTATTAAATTCCAATTTTGTCCAATCACTGTCTCAGCGGAAGACGGCACGGTTGGCGCAGTGACTGAGCGATTGACTGCTGCGCTTCGTGTCGCGGGTTCGAATCCCAGACGGAACAAATATTTGTATGGCCTACAGGTAGTTGTTCCGGGTCTGGCTGTTTGTGTATGTGAGCTTAAATGTTTGCTTGTTGCACCCACGATACAGGAGAAATTCATAGTGTGGGGCAACATTTCTTTTTTTTTTTAAAAAAAAAGGTCTCCTATGTGAAGAGACGGGGTTCATTATTACTTTTGTACGCATAGACCTAAAAAAAAAAATTGGAATGTAAGGATGAATTATCTTATCCTGGTTACTGAATCCTTCAGTGTGCGTATTCCAACACGAACTTGGCAGGTTTTTTAGTATTATACTGCCTGTGTATGATTATGTGGTTGCGTGTTGCAGTGCTGTCGTGCGGCGAGGCGGGCGGCGGGCCACGCCTCACCAAGCGGTACGTGGGGCTGTACACCGGGCCCTACTTCGACCCCTCCGCGCCCAACAACATCACCACGCAGCTGGGCACGCACGCCTACCTGCCCTGCAAGGTAACACTCTGACTAGCACTAAGTTCAATTAGCTGTACTGTAGACGGGGCTCCTTGTGTGACGCTGTCCCCCGTGTTACAGGTGCGGCAGCTGAGCAACAAGTCCGTGTCGTGGATCCGGCGCCGTGACGCGCACATCCTCACCGTGGACCGCTTCACCTTCATTGCCGACGAGCGCTTCCAGGCCTTCCTCGTCGAAGCCACCGACACCTGGACGCTACAGGTCTCACTAGCTTCTTCTCGATAATTCACTGTTATTTCATCAACTTCGGCGCAATTATTGAAATCTTGGCAATAAAGAACAATCAATCAATCACTGGATCAATCAATTAATGGTTTAGTGCTCGCAAGCGCTATTGCTGAGCATGAGATCCTGGGTTCGATTCCCAGATCGGGCAAAGTGCAAGGTTCGTAATAGGCTCGTCCCCTATTACATGGGCTTAAACATTACTGGCTAATTGTGAGTGTATGAGGTACCTGCCTTAGTATTTTGATGAATATAACAACATGCGTGTGTGCAGGTAAAGTACGTGCAAGCGCGCGACGCCGGCGTGTACGAGTGCCAGGTGGGCACAGAGCCCAAGATGAGCCACTTCGTGCAGCTCAACGTTGTAGGTGAGTGCACACCACTGTCTGCTCCACTGTCTGTCTGCTTCTACTTGTCTCGGAACTCCCACATTCCGATCGTTCGCTTTCGACAGCATCTGTGTCGTATAGACATTTCTTTGTCGAGTTACATAACAACCCCCTGTTTTCCACCTCTGGACCCAGCTGTTAAGACCGTCGGACATGGACCGACGATCTGGGAGCGTACACAAATTGTGATCTCCACGTAAGCAAGATGAATCTTTACCAATAAATAAAACTGACGTATGTTTGTTATTTAAAAATAAAACCTTTTTACTGAATGCACATGAAAGTATATAGGTACTTATAATAAAGAACATTTTTTTTAATTTTCTCTGTCTGTCTGTTGACTCCGGCTAATTTCGGAAACGGCTGGACAAGTTTTGATGGGACTTTTAAGATTTTTCGTGGAAGAATGACCCTTGCCCGCGTCAGTCACCTCAGGTTCAGTGTTTTAACCGATGAAACAAAATGAGGTTGTTAATTCGACGCGTTCGCGGACGCGAACTATCGATGGAGACGGAAGGCAGTTACAAGGGGTTCTCAACATTTTACAGCAGCTATATTGTTATTGGGCTCATTTCTTGCGGTGAGAAGAGGGGTTGAGCCCAGGAATTCTGGTTTTAACAAAATACCGGAATTCCGAAATATTTCAGTACCGTTTGTAATACCGGAATTGTCACACCAATTAAAGCCGGAATTTCGATATCGAAAAAATGTATTTTGTGACGGCTTGAGGAAAGAATTTGAAACAGAAATTACAGGAAACTATTCAAAGAATACTTATAATGAAAAGTAAAAGGAAAACGAACAGTTTTGATTTGGAAAGGTTGATAAGAGCAAATACCAGCCTAGAAATTAAATTGTTACCTATTTGAATCTATACTAATATTATAAAGCTGAAGAGTTTGTTTGTTTGGTTGGTTGTACGCGCTAATTTCAGGAAACAGTTAAAGTTACGTAACAATCATGTATGACGGAATTGTTCCTTTTAAAAAGTTCTAAAAAAAAGTCCGCGATAGCATACGTCTATGTTTATGTCTATCTTTTAAGGTTGACTCACACTTTCTCTAACCCTCTCTCACTCTCTTATGTGACGCAGGCGAATTTGCGCGGGTTAGTTAGTATTTTTATAATAATTTCACTTGGACCCTTCGTCCAACCATTCGTCTTGGGCAACAGCTACTCTATAATATATTTGCTGTGTTGTCAACAGTGCCAAAGATCGAGATTGTGGGCGAGTCCGACCTGTACGTGAAGGCCGGCACGACGGTGAGCCTGAAGTGCGTCATCACGCAGGCGCTGGAGGAGCCCGCCTACATCTTCTGGTACCACAACGACGAGCGCGTGCTCAACTACGACAAGAGCCTCGTCGAGATCCGCATGGAGCGAGTGGCCCCCGACACCACGGTACGTGCCGCTGTGCCTGCATGTCTCTCACTCTCCCTTACCGCCATACACCGTCACAATGACAACGGCACCCGTACACTAACCCACTCATACTCACCCTTACGAGAAGAGCTTCAAGTCTACGGGATGATTTACGCCAGGCCGTCAAGGGCGCGAGACGCATCTGCGTCTGCTCAATTGTTAGAAACCAAGACTCGGTCGAGACACGGACGTCCTATGGTGTAGCTTGAATTGCTGCATGTAAAATGTTTAAAAAATTGCAGTGTTTTGGATGTGTACCTCGTCCACGTCTCGTAAATGGCACGGTATACGCCCACTACGATTTACCACAAATTATTCTGCCTGATTAAGCCTAAGCACTTGTCTAAACAAACCAAATATGCACACAAACTGAAGAACTTAGTGAAATGTTTCAAATACAGTTCAGTGAATGGCTCGCTGTCATGTTTGCAGGTGGGCAACTTGATCATCTACAGTCCGCGGCGCGAGGACTCCGGTAACTACTCGTGTTCGCCCTCCAACCTGGACTCCGCGTCCGTGATGCTGCACGTACTCAGCGGTCAGTACCCCCACCACCGCCATCACCACCACCGCGTACCGCTTGGACATGGCATGCCTGACAGCCGACCGCTATAAGTTATCTTTGGCATACCATTTCCAACCGTATGATATACAGAATTTAAAGGGTCAATTCAGACAGAACTAAAAAATCTCGGGCAGGCTCGAGCTTCCTCTGGTCGCAATTTATACCGAAAGCAGAAATACGCTTCGACGGTGTGACATTGAGACGAGGCTCGAAACCGCGCGAGGACATCGCTAATCGCAAAGGGCGATACGTGAACACACCAAAACATGTTCGTGCAGAAGACCGCGACGAACAAGTTTTGATGTGTTCACGTATCGGAGTCCTCGAGGATACCTTCTTAGGTATCCCGAGGATTTGCGAGAAGGCACGCGACCAATTCGCGAGCCGACGCTTGATGTCCGCGTCGAGATTCAAACAATTTTCTTCTTTAAGCAATGGCAACACGGTCCGATTTTCAATGCAGCCAGTAAATTGCGATTTTTCCATTTTGTCTCTACTGACCCTAAATTGTTATTTTCTCAGCTTTTTCACCGCGCCTTCACAGGTGCGCGTTGGGTTTTTGTGTTTAACAGTGAATCACAGTCCCACCATCTCACAATCTTGAGAGCGTGCTGTGTATAATTATGGTCTGAAAGAAGTGAGCTAAATAAACTATGTTTCGGGTACAATGATTGTGGAGGTCCTCATTGTTACAGTACCCAAAACGTAGTCCTGCTTTGCATGTATTATTGGAAATGTTGTTACGTCTTTGGCCGATATCAGACACAAGTATACGTGCGGCATGGTTCTTTTGGCAGTTGAATGAGATTGAAATCCTCCCTCCCCCCCGCTCCCCGCAGGCGAGCAGCCGGCGGCGATGCAGCACGGCAACGCGGCGGGTGCGCCCCCACCGCCCCCGCGCACCGCACTGCTCGCCGCGCTGGCCGCGTCGCGAGCGCGCGTTCTGCTCAGGCTACTGCTGCTCATCGCGCTTGCGCTGCTCTACCCGTAAGTTACTCACATTATGCACTCATGTTTCGAACACTTCGCGATAAAACATCAAGGCGTAATGATCGAAAGTCTTCCGTACACTATTAGGATTCGCCCGCATCCCTTTTCAATTCTATTTTTAACCGAGTTCCAAAAGGATTGAGATTTTTTTTTGTAGGTATGTTCAGCGATTTCTTCGCCCATTGTGAACTGATTTTGATGATTTTTCTTTTGTTTGGACAAATATTATTCCGCGGTGGTTCCATTTAAATTTGGTGAAGATCTGATCCTGATCTTCGGAGATATCAATGGATCTCTTCAATAATAGACAGCAAATCTGTCGTTATTTGTGCAATCGCTTGGATGTTTATTGTTTACACAACACCATAACATGACATCACGCCTGTATGCTCTGAGGGTGTACGCAGATGGGCACAGCACAACCAGTTTTTTTTTTCGTTGATAATGTAAAATAAATGCATAGCAAATATTAATTGTATAGGATATTACAACTAAAAATGGAAAAATAAAAAAACTTTTTTGTGTTTTTGAAGTCGATTTTATTTTTTGCAAACAAAGTTTTTTAGTTCCATAAATCGTACTTATACGTACGATACACTTTAGCTTGGGCCACTTTTGATATGATAACTTGAACACTGATGTAGTATGGTGTTGTTTTCCGTTTCAGGGTACTATGTCACGACGAGGACGACGGCAAATAGCGCAGCGACGTGTGAGGAGCCCCGTAAGTGGACTCAGAGACAACAGTGTGAGTGTGAGTGAGTGCGAGAGTGAGTGCGCGGGCGCGCGCGCCCTCACGTCCAACACGCCGCATGCGATGCGGAGTGGTTAAGTTAAATGTATTGTAAAAATTTCAAATGTATTACTTAGATAAAGGAACGGTCTGTCGTACGCGTTGTGATATGAACGATGTGAGAAGATAATTTAAATTACGAGAATATTCGTATTGGTACCTACTAAAGTTTATATTATGGGAAACAAAACTATGTACATAGGCTGAAGACGCGAGCGGAGCGGAGCCTTGCAGCTCGACTGCCGCTTGTGCGTGTTTCACATTTGTAAAGTTGTACATAATTATTATAAACGATTACAATTAATTATATTAATAGTAACATTGATTCATCTACTGCGCGATCTAGGCGGCACGTCTCAACTCGTATGCTAATGTGACCGATACATATTATGCCAGACACTACGGATCGCATGTGTCCGACGTATGTGTTGGAACCTAACAGGTGCTCGACGTTTGTGTTGGAACCTTATAGGTGCTCTACGTATGTGTCTGATTCCTCGCACGTGCCCGACATATTATGTGTCTGACATCTCGCATGTGCGTAACATATGGGTCTGACAACTCGCATGTGCCTGACATGTGTCTGACACCTCGCATGTGTCCGACATATGTGTCTCACACCTCGCATGTGCCAGATGTATGTGTCTGACACCTTGCATTGTGCATGGCCCCGACATGTGTGTCTGACAACTCGCATGTGTCCGACATATGTGTCTGACACCTCGCATGTGTCCGACATATGTGTCTGACATCCCGCATGTTCCAGATGTATGTGTCTGACACCTCGCATGTGTCTGACATGTGTGTCTGTCACCTCGAATGTGTCCGACATGTGTGTCTGACACACCGCATGTGCCCGTCGCTTACGTCTGTCACCGGACATGCCTGGCGTGCCGCCACGTGGAGCCTTGCTCGAATACTCATAACGACATCGAAATCGTTTTAACCGCCAACGTCCCACGGAGGGCCATTGTACTCGTGTCATTTGTTCAACAGTACAAAATTGCATGGAATTGTATCATTACTTGTGAATTGGTTGAATTGAGTACGATCAACTATTATTATGATATTTTATATAATTAGGTCGATGTGAGACGGTACATGACGACGGCCTAACCTCCGATGTAAACCTGTGAATTGTTAACTAGTGCATGTAAGATGTACAGTAAACCCTGTATAACATACGTAATTGACATTATCATCCGCTCAATGTTTATCTGACGAGGAGTGTGCCGTCGTCGGGCACCGCTCGCGGCGATCAGTACTTTGTTAATTTTACCGAACGCATGTCGTCAAACAGTGGTTCTAAGTTGAAACCGTTTGGTTCGTTGACACTGTTACTGCCTCACTTGTAAATATATTAATGTAAGTAATACAAAATAAAGATGAAATCGTTGAAACATTGTCGGTGCTATTATTTCGAACTCGTGTCGCGTTCTTCGCCTCGTGCTGCCTGACTGCCTGCGACACAGACAGTGAAAACTCTCACTCGAACGTGTGTTTAGACTTACATATGATAGAGCATGGGCAACTGTGCAACTTTGGCAAAAACTTGTAAATGTAATATCCAATACAAATATACTAACACTTGTGTTACGGTGAATTAACATATCTCTAACTGGCACTCGTACTAGGATTACCCTGTATCACGAATACCATTACCTTCCTCCGGACTCCGGACCAGCTAGGTAGTTCGTAATACAATTTGATTTTGAACAAACATCCGTACAAAATTAATAACTAACTTATATAGGGTGTTTGGTTAATCTTGGGCAATACTTTAAGGGAGTGAAGTACTCACAAATATGAGTAACTCTTACTGTGGGGCTAACTATGAAATATGATTTAAAAAATCTGTTGTTGCCTACATTTTTTCGAGTTACGTGACCAATAATGTGTGGAGCAGCTGATATTTTTTTTGCGATTGCGTGGTTGGTCCCATAGTAAAAGTTGCTTATTTTCGTGAGTACTACACGCCCCTAAAGTATTGCCCACGTTTAAAAAAACACCCAGTACGTATAAGATATACAAAAAAAAAGATAAAAAAGGAGTATATGCGTGAGTGTATGCTGTGGTGTGTGTGAGCGAGTGTGTTTGAGTGTGTACATCCACCCTTAACAAACGTCACGTAAGGCCGCAATACTATACAATATATTATGATAAGTTAAAGGAACCTTCATCGACCTACAAGCCTAACAGTCCCTGCGACCCTAAGCCCTATAAGCCCTACAGCCCTAACCTATCATATACCTAGTATAAATATATAAATAAGTTCAGGATGTCTGCACCACGCGACCTAAGGTTACAGACGGATTGTAGACAGGATTTCCGCTTACGCCGAGGCGTCAACGATTGTAGAAAGAGATTCGATAAGAAACGTTTGTAACTTGGCTAGGCCTGCAGTTCAAAATAAAAATTCTACGAGAGAAGACGTTGTCAGTGTTTCATTCACCAAGCAAACGGAGTCATGTTGTGTGACTGTTCCTAAATTACCCTAGGCTGATAAAATTTTCGTATACATGAATAATATCAAATCTTATAAAACTAAATCAATATTATAGTATGAAGCTAATAAGACAAGAGGGCGCAAAGATATGATATATTATGAAATGTTTGGTAAAGGAAACGTCCCGCTTGCGCTTAGAATTTATATATTTATTCGTTACGTTAATTTATATATAAGTCATGGAAGGTTTCCAATGTACAACCAGTACCCAAGAAGGGTAGTCGTGCCGACCCCAGTAACTATCGACCAATCGCCATCACCTCCATACTTTGTAAAGTTATGGAAAGGGTTCTCAATGCGAAGCTGCTGGCGTACCTAGAAGCAAACGACCTTCTCAGTGACCGTCAGTATGACTTTCGCCGGGGACGATCAACTGGGGATCTTCTGGTGTTTGCTGCGCACTGCTGGAGCGAGGCCATCGAGAAACACGGCGAAGCCCTTGCCGTTTCGCTCGACATCTCGAAGGCTTTCGACAGGGTATGGCATGCAGGTCTGCTAAGCAAACTTCCTGCATACGGCATCCCCGTTGGCTTTTGCCGCTGGATATCTGACTTCCTGAGCGAACGGTCGATCCGAGTGGTCATTGATGGCTGCTCCTCTGACCTTATTGCTATTGATGCCGGAGTTCCTCAGGGGTCTGTTCTCTCCGCGACACTTTTCCTGCTGCACATCAATGACCTTCTGGTTCCTGGTATTGTTGGGTACGCAGACGACAGCACTGTCATGGAGAGTTATGCATCCAGCGCAAAAGCCAGCGGTGATGAAGTGCGCTCAATGAGAGAGGCCATGGTTGAGCGAACGAGTTCAACCTTAAGTCATGTCTCCAAGTGGGGTGATGAGAATCTGGTTGTTTTTAACGCCACCAAAACACAAGTGTGCCTGTTCACCGCCAAAAGGAGTCCGTTCAATCTGGCTCCTACTTTCCGGGGTACATCTGTACCTGTCACCGACAGCCTCGAGCTTCTTGGCGCCAAGTTGAGTGCTAATCTGAACTTCGGTGCCTACATTGAGTCGAAAGCTCAAACTGCGGCAAAAAAGCTGGGTATCCTTAATAAGGTTAAGCGTTATTTCAAGCCTCGACAGCTTTTAGTCCTATATAAAGCACAAGTTCGGTCCGGCATGGAGTATTGCTGTCACCTTTGGGATGGCTCCGCCAAATATCAATTGGCCACACTCAACTCTGTTGAGCGCAGAGCCAAGGGGCTCATTGGTGACGATAAGCTGGTTGGTACCAGGCTTCATAGCCTGGCCCACCGGCGCAAAGTTACATGTTTGTCGGTTTTTTATAGATTGTACTTCGGTGAGTGTGCCCAAGAGCTCCACGAGCTCATTCTACCATCTCCCTTCTTCCATCGGGAGTCCAGACGTACTGCAGGTTATCACCCATACCTTGTCGATGTTCCACACATTCGCACGAAGCGCTTTGCTACATCATTTATTATGCGCACAGCCAAGGAGTGGAATTCCCTGCCTGCGTCGGTGTTCCCAAATTCATATGACCCTAATCTATTTAAGTCGCGAGTTAATAGGCTTCTTTTGGGTTAGCTCGTTCCATCGTCGACCTCATCTCTGTCCCCAGGACTAGATTGAGGTCAAGAGTAAACTCATTTAGTATAAAAAAAAAAAAATATTTGATTCCAAAATACTACATGCCGATTCGCAAACGCAAACGCAAACGATTCCATGTTACAACATGGAACCGTTTTACAACGTTTGCTCAGCGTACGTGTGCTGTTAGATCTAACTGCATAGTCCTACTGAGGACACTGCTGCGAACTCTAACAGGTCACCTTCCCTAAGCTCTATCTACATGTTTTTCCCAATCCTAAGGGAGTGGGTTGTGAGGCCACTACCATTTAGGAAGACAGGTTTCTAGTATTTCTACTTTACGCGTACTCACGTTAATAACACCCTTATGGCAGATTACCCCAATCACTATATTATAACACAATTTGCACAAGTGTACCGGAGACTCGGTCTGTAGCAGAACATATTGCGATTGTTATTGGTGGACGCCGAAGTGGTTATTCCATCGTCACTTCACATTTCTTTACTCTGCCCCATGTCGTGGTCGTGTGTCTCGCTAAATAGTGTTGATTCAGTAATAGGCCTACCAGTGGCTGGGGTTAATTTTAACGAGACACAGTCCCTAGTGTTCCTTAGAACGTAGCTATCAATTCAGTTTAGAATACTTAATGAAACCTACCCCTGCTCCCTGCAATGTGTGCCAACAATCTCTACTCAATGTTTCTGAACTAGACCTTTACAGGAAGCAGTATTCATCAGCAGAGTTTGGTTTATTTGTACCACAAGTACAAGTCGGTACTATTTATATTACTGAGCAATATAATTTGTTATAATCAATCCGTGAATATTACGGTGCTGCCTTCACCACTGAACAATAAAGTTTATTCCAATTGGAATGTGAATATTACGGTTCTGCCTTCCATTTGTGCTTAGTCAGATAAAGGTCAACATTCGTCAATAGTCGGGTGTGTTAGTGTACAGTGTACATGTCGTATGCATGGAATGTGTGTACAGTGTAGCGAAAGGCGGCCCCCCTTCCCTATAACTAAACGCAGAAGACAATATGTGCCAAGGTTCGGATTAGGAGGTGGACACATAACACATGAGATAATAGTATACATTGTGATGATAAAGTTACTTCTAAATGAAAAAAAACCAAATGCATTAAGTTTGCACTACCTCACGTTAGGCAGGTGAAAACTAGTGTGTTGGTGAAGGACGAAGAGTTGAATCCTGAAGATAGCACGGCGTTCTTGGGCTTAACTTTAGACGCTAAGCTACAGTGGGGCCCACATATAGATAAATTGTCGAATAAACTGAGCTCCGCAGTATACGCAGTTAGGAAAATTCGTAATTTAACGGATGTAGAGACAGCTCGATTAGTTTACTTCAGCTATTCGTACGGTATTCTGTTGTGGGGGAATGCCGCCGATATTCAGACCATCTTAGTTTTACAGAAAAGGGCCGTTCGATCAATTTATAAGTTGAGTCCGAGACACTCTCTCAGAGAAAAGTTTAAGGAGATTAATGTAATGACTGTTCCCTCTCAATATATTTATGAAAACCTTTTGTATGCTCACAAAAATATAAAGCTGTATAAGAAATATTGTGATATTCACAACATAAACACAAGGAATAAAGATAAATTTATTGTACCCACAACAACGCTCAAGAAAATAGGTGGATCATTTAGATGCCAATGTATACGCTTTTATAATAAACTACCAGGCCACATTCAAGAACTAAGCCTTAATAAATTCAAATCTATACATATAAAATTCAAAGTCCTGACTGACTGACTGACTGACTGACTGACTGACTTATATATCAACGCACAGCCCAAACCACTGGTCCTAGAGACATGAAATTTGGACAGTGTACTCTTTGTAAAGAGTAGGTATCCACTAAGAAAGGATTTTTCGAAATTCCACCCCTAAGAGGGTGAAATGGGGTGTTGAATTTTCTATGAAACTTTTTATTCTCTGAGTCGATTGACTTGAAATTGTGTCTACATATACTTCAGTTAAAATGATGAGATACGTGTATCACAGTTTTTCCAAAATCATCCCCCAATTTAAAATTCAATGTCCTGACTAGCTGACTGATACATCAACGCACAGCCCAAACCACTGGTCCTAGAGACATGAAATTTGGACAGTGTACTCTTTGTGAAGAGTAAGTATCCACTAAGAAAGAATTTTTCGAAATTCTACCCCTAAGAGGGTGAAATGGGGTGTTGAATTTTCTATGAAACTTTTTATTCTCTGAGTCGATTGACTTGAAATTGTGTCTACATATACTTCAGTTAAAATGATGAGATACGTGTATCACAGTTTTTCCAAAATCATCCCCCAATTTAAAATTCAATGTCCTGACTGGCTGACTGAAATATCAACGCACAGCCCAAACCGCTGGTTCTAGAGACATGAAATTTGGAGAATGTACTCTTTGTGGAGAGTAGGTATCCACTAAGAAAGGGTTTTTGAAATTCCACCCCTAAGAGGGTGAAATGGGGTGTTGAATTTTCTGTGAAACTCTCTCGGGGTCGATTGACTTGAAAATGTGTCTACATGTGTGTATACGTGTATCACAAAATCATCCCCCAATTTAAAATTCCATGTCCTGACTGGCTGACTGATATACCAACGCACAGCCCAAACCGCGGGTCCCAGAGATATGAAAATTGGAGGGTGTATTCTTTGTGAAGAGTTAGTATCAGTTTTTCGAAATTCCTACCCCTTAGAGGGTGAAATGGGGTGTTGAATTTTCTGTGAAACTTTTTACTCTCGGGGTCGATTGACTTGAAAATTTGTTTACATACTCTTCAGATAAAATCCAGTAAATCCGATGTCCAATCTCAAACCAAGGTATCAATATTTCACGTATCTAATTTAATTGATATAACTTTATAATAATAATTGCAAGTTATAAGCAAGTACATGTAAATCTATGTATGTATTATAGATACATAGATTACTTATTATTCCAGAAGTAAGATACCGTGGGCAATTCCCTAACTCCACGCGGGCGAAGCCGCGGGCATAAGCTAGTTTACATACATATAAGATTATTATTGAGGATTTTCAAAATAAACCACAAATTGTTTCTCTGAAAATACAAAGTTTTGTTTTATTTTACACATTCTTACAATATTACAGCAGTAATCGTTTATCTATGATAATTACTCAATAATCTTACCTGAAAATACAAAGAAACGACATTTAAAGTTCACTAATATCGTCTCCTCAATTATATCCTATTATTTTATCTCTCCACACGTTTTCTTGAAACAATAAATCACGGCGAACATTTTGACCATCGTCCGCCATTCAATTCCACAGACAACTTATAAAGGCGCGAGGCGCGGCAAATTCGAATTAATGAAATGTCATTTCATTACATACAAATTAATTACATTTTTAAATATTCTTTAGAAAAAAAAAATATAAAAAACATTTAAAAATATTAAAAAAAAAAAAATTGTAGCACACCGGTATCGGGAACAGGGTCCAAGCTACCGGCGGTCAGGGCTCCAGAGAGAGGAACCTCCTAACAATACGAGCCGTGTCCAGAAGTACCGCTTTCTGAATCAAGCCCTTAATCCAGCTACCTAACGAGAGCCTCCTCAGGTATTGGTCGAGGCTCTTGGCAATTATGCCATGGGCTGATACAACTATCGGCACAATGATCGCTGAGTCCACATCCCACATGTCGACAACCTCGTGAGCCAAGTCAAGATACTTGATTTGCTTATCTTTCTCGGCTTTCACGAGGTTCTCATCATGCGGGACCGTTATGTCAACAATCATTGCGCGCCGCTCTGATCGATCCACCACCACTATATCAGGCTTATTGGCTACAATAGTCCTGTCAGTGATGATGGATCGATCCCAGTACAATGCGATACTGCCATTTTCGAGAACTGGGTCGGGCATACTTATAGTACGGCACTTCCGATTCCACAAGGTTGTATTTTAGAGCAAGTTGCTGATGGATAATCCTGGCTACCAGGTTGTGTCTATGCAAGTACTCTCCGTTAGCCAGACGAGAACACCCGGAGATAATGTGACGGATTGATTCGCCTGGACGGTGGCATGCCCGACATATGTTAACCGTACCATCCTTCACAATAAATCTCCGGTAGTTATTCGTCATCATAACTTCATCCATAATTGCACAGACAAAACCTTCGGTTTCTCCGAAAAGGTCCCCGGAACGTAGCCAAGCTACGGACGCTGATAGGTCTACATCGGGCCCATGCAAGGCCCGGAAAAAGCGTTATTATTATTATTATTTTTATTTTCTTGACTTTATTTTCTCTTTCAAGTGTTGTTTTGTAATGTTATTACTGTAAATATGAGGACTACGTGGGTCATACTATTATTTTTATTTTATTTTTTAGTTTAATTAGTTTCACGATTGTCTGGCAGTTTGAGTACTTTATGCGGCCTACCCAAATGTCCTTTTTTTGGTATTGTTCGTCGTGTCGTTGAGCTCCTTGGATCATGAGTTGAGCTACACGATCACTGACAAATGCTTGCACTGTCTGGACAGGTCCACTCAAATCTGTGTGGTTATTTCTTTAAAAGACCATCTCAGACATTAATCTACATGGTCCTCATATGATTTGAGCAATGTCTGGACTTTTTCGGATGTTTCTTCTCAGAGTAGTCAGGTACGAAACACCGGCCCCATCTAGCTTTAAAACAAAACCATGACATGTAAAAGAGTTTGGTAAACCTAATTGCAGAAATAAATATGATTTATGATTTATGATTAAAAGCGGCTGTTCCGACTTGCTAAAATAAATTATTATTAACTCGCTCCTCTGCGTTACCGCCAAACTGCTACTTAAGTAGCAGTTTGGTGAATATTTTGTAGGACTTTGACGTGTATTTGGTGTGGGTTTAGTTCTCAGTTCTAAAGAGTTGTTTAACTATGTAATTTTTATTTAATATTCTTAACTGCTACTGGATAGCAGACAAGTCTGTGTTACTACGAAGACAGTCTTTAAATTCTTCTTGACTTAAGTCAAAGTATCGCTCGTTGTTATAATCAAAACCCATGAATGTCTGCTGAATAGTCAAGCAGAGCTGATTGTGTGTGTGTATGAGTGTGTGTCCTGATTCCTGAAGTTAAGATGGTTAACCCACTAATTGTAAAAGTCTCTCGGACTCTTCGTAGGTGAGACCTATTAGGCACGCACTTAAAGCAGACTTACATTGCTGTCGGAATAAAAGATTTTGAATAGTAGTAGTTGCTGAGCACAAGAACACCAAGTAGAATATTTGTTTTCGCAAAAAAACACTTAACAAGTCACGACATAACTAATTACACTAACACTACTACCACAGCTACACTACTACTACTGGTATAACTTTACTTTCTGAAGTCGGTGACTTTGTTGCTTTCATTGACTTTTTTACCGAAAGTAAAGTTATTTTAGACTTTTAAGTGTTTTTTTGGAAGTCGGTTTTGCAAAAAGTTTTTTATTTTACCCTTTTTAGTGGTAGTACCACACAAATTTTGTCATTAATCAATTTTACATTGTAACTACTCCTCTTTTTTTTGATTACTTCCATGCATAACAGTTCTATAGTTCAAGTTCTTGTGTGTATAATCATAAACACAATTTGTTCTTCACTTCTTCTTCGTCTTATGGGAAACCTAGGAAATGGGTTGCAGAATAATTTAAACAGAGTTGCTGATGTTCTATATTTTTTATTTTGATTATTATTGCAAAAATTGTGTAAAAGAGCGTTAGAGAAACATTAAATCACAGAATTGAATATTACGGTAAAGATAGTCAACACCCAGAAGATTAGTAGTTTAGTGTATCACAATACTTAGTAACGGCATGTAAAGCGGGTTTGTGCAGCGCGGCGGCTATCAGGTCATCGGATGTTACGTGTCAGTGACCTGACAGCCGGTGCTGAACACTACAGGAATTGACGGACGCTAGTGATAGCGCCGAGCTCAAAGCCAAGTACAGTGCCGACTCAGTATAGATTGCCATCGGCACACTAAGAAGGAGAGGCGTTGGGCGAGGAGTGCAGGAAGGCGCGCAGCTGGTCGCGCACGCCGTAGTTGAGCGTGAGGCTGGCGGACAGCAGGCGCCTCCCCGACACCGGCGACACCGCGCCCTCTGCAACACAACCATCCACTCTAAGGCCTAGCCTGCACTGCCGTCAAAAATCGCACGATTATAATTCACATGGTAAAAAACCTGCTACTTGATACGAAACAAGTTTTAAAGCACGAGTGCGTGTCATAATACGATGCCATGAATGGTGATAAAAATTTCGCGTGTTATTATCGCAGTGGAGGCTAAGCTTAACCATGTCATAGTAAACAACGTGTAAACGTACCGGACACGAAGCCGTCAACCAAGCATTCTGTACATCAAACTAAATAAGGGTCCTCGCGCACTACTTAGCCAGGACTACGACTTTTTTTTTAGTGAACTATCGTTTTTTTATATAATTGCATTCATCAAAGTAACAATATAAGGAACAATAAAAAATAATCAATTTCCTTGGTATAATATGCATACGACACATTATCTAAAAACAATCAAAACCATTTTATTAAAACTACTTTAAAAGCACAGGACACTCGATCAAAGTTTGTCCAAGCAAAAATAAAAATTTCGGTGGCACTTTTTCAACTTACTATGAAGTTTCGTGCGTGTGCGATCATTTGCGTTTTATTGTTTCGCATCTCTCAGTCGTGCGCCGCCATTTGCGTGTAACAAGTGTATGATTAGTGCTGTGATTACCCGCCAAAAACGTAAGTATTCATCTGGGGTGGCGCGGAGGACAAGAATTGTTAATTTTTGGTGGATCGATTTGATGTTGATTTAAAGTGTTTTAATAGTGGGTTGGTAGCTGGTTCCAATTTTGGTGACTTTGGTGGCATTTTCAACCAACATTGAAAACGAGCCACCAAATTTTATTAATGTACAGTATAATTATGATTGTACTGTTTGTATCTATATAGCCAGTTTTTACGTTGCAAGACAGTTTGATTAGTAAACAAATAAATGTTATGTACTTGGCAGTAAGTAAGACCTGGCGGGTGGCATACTAATGATCAAGTTTTTTATTAAAAAAAAATTATTGTTTCTTTTTAGAATGTCAAAATAGACCAGCGAAGAGAGGCTGCTTAAAAAGGGAATGGCAAGAAGAAGAAGAAAAGCTAGAATTAAAAGCAATCCTGAACAGGCTGAGCACTACGAAAAGGAGACGTAAGAAAAAAAAAAAAAAAAATTATTATGAATCTACCTATAATTTCTGTACAAAAAGTAATGATATCCCATCAAAAACCTAAATGTGAAATGAGAGCCAAGTTCAATATTGTGATAATGCCTTGTTTGTTGACTTCAACGACAAAAGAAGTGAGATCTAAATGGGTGCCAAGTTCAATGGTCCGTCCTGAAATTTATTTATAACAACATAAAATATTTTATAACTTAAAATATCATTTCTACTTATAACTTAGATAATACATAATATATTGAAGCTTAAGGTCTGACTTGGCTAGTTTTCATATACGAATACCTCGACTTCGTACGCGTAGAAATTTTAATGTATATGTGTGAGCCTGCCTCATTGGTCGAATGGTCGCAAGCGCAACTACTGAACACCAGGTCCTGGGTTCGATTCCCGGGTCGGGAAAATTGTTATTAGGTTATTCCATCAGAAAGTGGTGTTATTGGGTTATTCCATCAGAAAGTCTGGATTTGTGCAGGTTGATGGCAATAGGCTCGCCCCCTATTACATGGGACTTCAACATAATTGGCGAAATGTGGGTGTACGATTTGGTACACCGATGCTTAACCAGTTGGGGATTTCAGGCGTGATGTTATGTTACGTGTAAGAACTGACGGCCTGATCAAAATGTGATAATGTGGGTGACGACTACAAAAGGCGTCCTTTTGGGCCCTGTAATTCTGGGCGGTAGAGGTCCGACACAAAATTAAATAGCGTTGCGGCGACAATATGGCTTAAAAACAGGAACATTATGGCGCTATACAACTATTTTTTCAAAGTGAAAAATCATATGCCATGTTGGGCGCTATTTATTTATTTATTCCAATTTCGTTCTGTATACATCGATCGTGTTCAGTATCGCTGTGTATAAATGACATATTTCCGTTGCCAAATGGAGTTCCGTAGCACTATAATAAAAATGTTTTAAGGCTCATAAATTATGTTGTATTGTATTACATTCAACAGAAAAACTAAATTTGTTTTTCATAGTATGTTAATGAAAAAACAAAGTTACTGCTGCAGTTTGATGAAAAAGTCCCATTTCTCAAAAACTAAACATCAAATCTTATACAACATATCATCACTCCTATAATTCCCGAAGGATTAGGCAGAGGTTTACCTAATAGTAGGAGTACAACAAAAGTACTAACTGGTAATTAAGAGTTGAGTTAATAGGCAATCCAAGTTAACATGTAGTAACTTGTGGGTTTCCTTTTAGTAGAGATTAAATATTTTAGCATTTGTATTTTTATATAAATTGTATCAAGCGAGGTAGTGTGTATGTGCGTCGTGTGACGGTGACGAGGTGAGGTAACGCACCGGCGGCGAGGAACCAATCAAGGATGTTGGCGCGCTCGTAGGTGTAGCCATCGGCCGCGAACACCGGCTCGCGCAGCACGCGGTGCGACAGCGGGCAGCGCAGCGCGTGCGGCGCACTCAGCTCCTGCAACACGCAACTGATTGTACACACAATACTTAGCTACTTTTAAAATAAACTATTTCTCTAATAGGTATGTATACAGGGTGGCAGGCAAACAAGCTTGTGGCGTATAGTTTTTTTTTGGCTTTACCATCCACGCAACAAGCTTTTGTGAAAATTGTTCATTTTCGTTCTCATTAACTCCAAGATTTATTTTCTTTTTTTCAGTGCATTTTATAAAACCTTGTTATTTAAAAGGTTTTTTAATTAATACCATCTTTATCAAATTTATGATTAATTAATTTATAGTCAGTACATTTCCGATAACGCATCATTTTCTCTACACTTTTTTCGTATTCATCATCTAAATAAATAAAAAGAAAAGTCCCGACTGACTGACTAACTCATCAACGCCCAGCCCAAACCCTTTGACATAGAAACCTAAAATTTTGCACAAAGCTTCCCTTTATAATTTAAACCAGGAACAAGGAAGGATTTTTTTTAATTCAACCTTAAGAGGGTGAAATGGGGTCTTGAATTTTCTGTGAAACTTTTTACTGTCGGAGTCGATTGACTTAAAAAGGAGATGGCTAAATAGAAGTATGGACGACTGCCCTAGCAGTGTATAAACATGGTACCTAGCAATAAGTAACGCTGAATAGCTGAATATTAGTATTTCGTATAAAAAAGTTTCAGGAACTTTTCATATCTTTACAATCCTGAAAATCAAATCGTGTGACTCTTACGTCAATAGCCATAAAAAACTGCAAACACACGACATTGCTATGAACTTTTACCTTGATTGCAATAATTGCAAGTCAAGTCCGTATCGAGTAGCGAGAGGTCCGTAGGTCGGCGAGCACACACAGTAAGTCCAATAAAAAAGCGAGGGTCAATAAAAATATAAAATCACAACGATTAAGCAAACGGCAAAGTATTCAAACGACGTCTGACTGCTGACATCTGACGTTTGTTTTTTTTTCAGAGATGGGATTGAACTTAAAGTGTAACAAAATCTATAAAATAATTGAAAGGGTAAAAAAGAAAAAATAGAAATAGTTTTTGTCGACCACTATTCAGTTAATATTTTACGACATAAAATAGTAAGATTAAACGAATAACCACATTCCGAAGCTTTCAGTTATATTTATTTGATTTTAATTAGAATAAAGTGGAATTGAGTAGAGTCGGTTGTCACTCTAAAAACAACCCCATTTTCCGAATCAAAACCTTGTGAAAACACAATATCGTTATTGTGTTTTCACAGGGTTTTGATTTTGCAATTAAACGGGAAACCGAATTAAACGCCATTGATTCCCACCAAAAACTCTAATTCCCACTTAGTTTCAGAAAATAAATCTTTTTGATAACTGTTATCATATCGATATAAGTACGGTTTCGATTTCACATTCTGGAAAAGCGATATGACCCCTCCCTAACTACGTTATTATTTCCCCTTGACTTTGTCATGACAATCAAAAAAAGCTCAAAAAGCAATTAAGATACTTTTTTATGTTTAACAGTTCACGAAAGTTCTAGGAAATTATTAAACACTAAATAATTCATGAATGAATACTTAAATATTACGAGTTAATATGAGATTTCTATACATGCTTTTCTTTTTTTTTTTTCGGATGGGAAATCATCAAATGACCCCCCTCCACTCTGGGCGGAGCGGAAGGGAGTGTCAGACTTGTACTGAATGAAACCTATCCATGTTCCTTCTATGCTCTTTGTGTTCCAGGGCCACGGTATCTCTTTCGAACAGTCCCGCAGCCCTGGCCGGCATCGGCCCTTGCAAACCCCTACATCGTTGCTGACATTTCTTTGAGGCGCGCGTGGAACACGAACACGCCGTCGATACGGCCTGTCGTCATAAGACGGCCAGACGGCGAGCTAGCCCATAGCTCGCCGTCCACAGGCCCGCGCCTACGGTGGCCGGGAGCCACCACGTGACCCCCGACGCCCAGGGCGTCTCCCGCGGCGGCTGGGAAGTGAGGTTCTTTCCCTCTCACGTCCCGCCACCTCCTTCACTAGCATGACTGCTTCGCAGAAGGAGGTGACGGCTTCCCATTTCCTCTCGCTCCGGTCCATGGCTTGAACCAGGGCCGGACGCAAGAGATCGCCTCTACGAGGACACGACGGTGGTCCGCCCAAGCGGGGCAGACCTCCACGGTGTGCTCCACCGTGTCCTCCGGACGATCTTCGCAATGGAAACACTCGGGCGTTTCCTCCCGCCCGAACCGGTACAAGAACCTCCCGAAACAACCATGTCCGGTGAGGACCTGCGTCAGGCGGTAGGTGAGGGCGCCGTGGCGCCTCTCTAGCCACTCCTCAAAGAGGGGACTTATCGCCACTATGGTGGCGTGCCCTGCACGGGTTTGCGACAGTCGCTCTCTCCACGTCGCCATGAGATCACGCCGGAGCTGCGGAGGTCTGTCCGCTGAGCGGCAATTTGCCACGGCAGCGGAGTTTCCAACCGACTTAGTGCCTCCGCGCGCCATTCGTGCAGGCGCGCGAGGACTATCGCCTCCAGATCCCATGGCGGCAATCCGGCAAGGAGGCTAGCCGCTTCGCCGGAGATCGTGCGGTACCCGCGGATTAGCCTTATGGCTATCACCTTTTGGGGCGCGTTCAGGTAGTGGGCGGCTCGCCACCTCAAAGAACGCGCACACACCGGGGCCTCATAAAGGGCCATGGACCGCACGACCCCTGCGTAGAGCCTCCGGCAGGAAGCGTTTGGACCCCTCAGGTTGGGCAAGAGCCGGTTGAAGGCAGACCCTGTCCGTTCCAGTTTGGGAGCCAAACGTCGGAAATGCTCCACGAAGTTCCACCAGCTACTGAGGACGAGTCCTAGGTACTTCAACGTCGACCCGACGCCGATGAACACCCCTCCTGCCGTCACTAGGGATCCCGACGGTGGCGCATTCCATTCATTCAATGCACCAAGGTTTTTATGCAATGGCTCAAAAACTATATAATAAACTACCAGGACAAGTTATCTCAAGTATTAACATTAACGAATTTAAAAGAAATCTGTTCAATTAATTAAATAACAAGGTGTATGATTCTGCTGACGTATATTAAATTTTAATTTTAATTCCCTTTTGACCAAATCGAATTTGTTTTTATGTTACGTGAGATACTAAATGATTTAGTTAATTTTGATTATTGTGTATTAATGAATTAGTGACATTATTATTTATTCCATTATTTATTTCTATACAAATCAATTATATTTTTAAATAATCCTTACAAAAAAAAAAAAACAATGTAAAAAACATTTAAAATATAAAAAATTGTAACCCAGCGGTATCGGGAACAGGGTCCAAGCTACCGGCGGTCAGGGCTCCAGCGAGAGGAACCTCCTAACAATACAAGCCGTGTCCAGGAGTGCCGCTTTCTGAATCAAGCCCCTGATCCAGCTGCCTAACGAGAGCCTCCTCAGGTATTGGTCGAGGCTCTTGGCAATTATGCCATGGGCTGATACAACTATCGGCACAATGATCGCTGAGTCCACATCCCACATGTCGACAACCTCGTGAGCCAAGTCAAGATACTTGATTTGCTTATCTTTCTCGGCTTTCACGAGGTTCTCATCATTGGCTACAATAGTCCTGTCAGTGATGATGGATCGATCCCAGTACAATGTGATACCGCCATTTTCGAGAACTGGGTCGGGCACATACTTATAGTACGGCACTTCCGATTCCACAACACTGTATTTTAGAGCAAGTTGCTGATGGATAATCCTGATTAAAAGGTTGAGTCTATGCAAGTACTCTCCGTTAGCCAGACGAGAACACCCGGAAATAATGTGACGGATTGGTTCGCCTGGACGGTGGCATACCCGACATAATGTCAACCGTACCGTCCTTCACAATACATCTCCGGTAGTTATTCGTCATCATAACTTCATCCATAATTGCACAGATAAAACCTTCGGTATCTCCGAAGAGGTCCCCGGAACGTAGCCAGGCTACAGACGCTGATTGGTCTACATCGGGCCCATGGAGGGCCCGGAAAAAGCGTCGTTATTATTTTTATTTGGTTCTTTTTATTTTTGTATTTATTTGGTTCTTTTTACTTTATTTTATTTGACACTAGCTTCTGCCAGCGGCTTCGCCCGCGTGGATGTCGAAAAATATCCCACCCGAACAAACAAAGTTACTTACCTTCATCCGCTGAGACACGTATAAATTAATTTTTAATTGTCAGCCTAAACACAAAATTTGAATATCCTAACTTCAAAACTGACGGACTTTCATATAAACTTCCATCCCCTATTTTACCCCTTTATGGGTGGAATTCCCAAAAACCCTTTCTTAGTGGATACTTACTCTTCACAAAGAACACACCCTCCAAGTTTCATGTCTCTAAGACCAGCGGTTTGGGCTGTGTGTTGATATCACCCAGTCAGTCAGTCAGTTTACCATTTTATTTATGTAGAAGATGGTAATGTAATACAAAAATCAGCATCACTTAAAGTGAATCCGAAGATATCTTTATAAACTTTTATTGAGATATAAGAATAACAATAAGTTTAACCGATGTGCTCTTTCCTCTGCCGATTCTTGAGAACGCCTATTTCTCATTCTCTTAGCTTTTCTCGAATTTCGAGATAAAGATAATCGTTTTTTAGGTGGCATTGATGCAGGCAAATAAAAATAAATATATATTATTAGTGTATTTCATGTATAACTTTGGTGTTTCTATACCGATTTCTATGATTATTTTTTATGGAATAGTTAATAATGTTAACTTTTTAAATTAGGGATGACTGAGAGTGTTATAAACGTAAGAGTAGACAAATATAATCAGAAAGCTTCGAACTGCTAAGCTATCAGGAGTTACACGTGATATTGTGAGTCAACCATAAAAGATAGACATATGCTGTCGTGGGACATTTTTTATATAATTTTAAGGAGAACATTTCCGTCATATATGATTTCTGTGTAGCTTTAACCATTAAGGTTGCACACGCGACGGAAGCTTAAAAAATGGAGTAACTTCTCCCGTTTTCCCAACATTTCCCTTCACTGCTCTGCTCCTATTGATTGTAGCGTGATGAAAAGTATACTATAACCAACTCAGGAGTATGAAAAATAATTGTGCCAAGTTTCGTTAAAATCCGTCGAGTAGTTTTTGTTTCTATAACGGTTATACAGACAGACAGACAGACAGACAAAAATTTTACTGATTGCATTTTTGGCTTCAGTATCGATCCCTAATCACCCCCTGATAGTTATTTTGGAAATATATTTCATGTACAGAATTGACCTCTCTACAGATTTATTATAAGTATAGATAGATAATTAGGAGTACGTGACAGACAGCCACAGTATCGATCCCTAATCACCCCCTGATAGTTATTTTGGAAATATATTTCACGTACAGAATTGACCTCTCTACAGATTTATTATAAGTATAGATAGATTTTATCTAATTTTGACTTGATGATTTATAATTATTGTGGAACCTTACCTTTGAATTTCTAAAATGTATTTGTTTAAGAACCAAAAACCTTTGATATTTTGTATGCCTTTTGGCGGGGCACAGCTCGATTCTTATTTATATATATCATCTTCTGTATATACCCTGTGTTCACAAAATAAATGAATTTGAATTTGAATATATTCAATAGTTTAGTCACAGGACATGGTTTTTCATTTTCTACACGATGTAGATTAATAGGCTAGCTCCGAAAGGTTTTTCTACATAATGTGGATTAATAGGCTAGCTCCGACCCGAAAGGTTTTTCTACATGATGTAGATTAATAGGCTAGCTCCGACAGGTTAACGACACCCGCATCAGTATAAATAGTAAACACACCTTGCCAACTCGCCACTTCAAAAACCTTTGCCAACATTTTATTTCCAGACGCGAATTAGTACAAATGACACCTAAGGATAGTAAACCAATATTTATAAATGGTGTTTTATTTCATAAAAACCGTTTCTTCATAAAACCGTTATTAACGAAATAAAACACTATTATTATTTTTTTTATTTTGGATGTGAGAAATTATTTGATAGTTAAACATGTTCCTATGAACTGGTATTACCAGTGCTTAAAATTATTGTCGTATTGTCGTCGCCACCTTGTATATACAGAGCTCATATCATTTGAAATTTTGTGTAAATGTGAGTGAGTGTGCTGACCTGGTCGTAGGAGGGCGGCGCGGCGTGCAACCAGGCCAGCTCGTCACGCATGCGCACCCCCCATGCGCCCGCTCCCCCCTCGCCTGCCTCGGCCTCCTCTCCGTCCTCTCCGTCTGCAGTGCCGCTGAGCTCTGATGAACACATTGTGAAGGCACATGAGGCAAGACCCGTACAAGGAAATAAATATCTTATTTTTTTCAAATCGTGGTAAATCTAGTAGCATTATAATAATCTTATCGGTAACGCTAGTGATATTTTCGAGCCATTTGGATTCTCAAAGAGACGCAGTCTAGTGGTAGCAAGCGCGACTACTAAGCGTGGGGATCGATGGCCGGGGATGGCAAAGTGTTAAAAAAAAAGTTTATTTCAATTACATAAAGTTGTCACACACATGATTTGGAGATCACCTTTTAAGCGAGAAGATGCTTTTGTTAGGGGGCGTCCATTAATTACGTGAGGCGATTTTTCGACACCCCTCCCCCCTTAATGGAATGTCGTGAGATTTGGGTAGACCCCTTCATCTCCCTCCTAATCTCACGTGAGATTTATCAAAATGCGTAGTTTAGTAACTAAAAGAAAATAATTTGTAGAGAAACATGTTTACTCAATTAAACCCAGTTATATCTGCCGAGACCCCCTTCTCTCCCTCGTGAGATTGGGTGATTATGGGCGCGACCCCCCCCCCCTTAAACTTCTCACATAATAATTAATGGACGCCCCCTTAGGTGACTCCGCTCTTCCACTTAACATTAAAATATGCAAATGAAAAAATACTATGAAAAATAGTGTTATTGGGTTATCCCATCAGGAATTTCTCAGTAGCAGCCACGGAATCTGGATTTGTGCCCGGTTGATGGCAATAGGCTCACCCCCTATTACATGGGACTTCAATTAAACTGGCGAAATGTGTGTGTACGATAAGGTACACGTCTGCCCAACCCTTCGGGGCTTTAAGGCGTGATGTTATGTTTTGTGTGAGAACTGACTGCCAGATCAAAAGGTGATAATGTACTGATGACTACAAAAGGCGTCCTTTTGGGTGCTGTAATTCTGGGCGGCAGAGGTCCGAAACAAAATTAAAAGGCGTTGAGGTAACGATATGGCTTTAAAAATCGGTGTATTTTGGCGCTATACAACTTTTTTTCAAGTGAACCTTGTTGGACGCTTTTTATTGTAGTACCATTCTGTATACAACATTAAATGACTTTTTGCGAGAGCCCTTAGACCTCCATAAGTCAGCCCTGTCGCAAAATCCGTTCTTAGCGAACGTCTACTAACTATAAACTACCTCACTGCCAAATATTAAGTTTGTAGCACAAAAAGTTAAGGACTTTCATCCAAACTTGCGAGAACCCTTAGGCGTCCTTAATCCGACCCTGTCGTAAAATCCGTTCTAAACAAACGTCTACTAACTATAAACTACCTTCCTGCCTTTCAAATTTGTAGCACAAAAAAATGAAGGACTTCCATACAAACTTGCGAGAGCCCTTAGATCTCTTTAATCTGGCCCTGTCGCAAAATCCGTTCTTAGCGGACGTCTACTAACTATGAACTACCTTCCTGCCAAATTTCAAGTTTATACGTCAAGCGGTTTTCGATATTTCGTGTTGAGTGAGTGAGTGACCTAGCAAAAGGCTTAATACAAATTTTCATGGTTTGAACTACAAAACTAACAGGTTTGCCATTTATACTTTCATCCGCTATTTAACTCCCTCAGGGGTTGAATTTCGCAAAACACTGAAACACGTAGTTTTTTTTTTTAACCAGAATGGTAACCACCAATTTTTATGGTTTATACTCCAAAAAGGACGATTTTATAGACAATCTTTCATCCCCTATTTAACTCCCTTAGGGGTTGAATTTCGAAAAATACTCAAACACGTGGTTTTTAATTTTTCACCAGGATGGTAACCACCAATTTTTATGGTTTAAACTACAAAAATGACGATTTTCCATACAAACTTTCATCCCCTATTTAACTCCCTTAGGGGTTGAATTTCGAAAAATGTGCAAAATTTCAGTTATCTAGGTCCAAGGGTTAGGGCTGGGCGTTGATGAGTCAGTCAGTCAGTCAGTCAGGACTTCTCTTTTTATTTATATAGATAGACTAGCTGTTGCCCGCGACTTCGTTCGCGTGGAAATTTTGTTGTGTATGCGTGTTCGATTCCCGGGTTGGGTAAAGTGTTGTTTGGTTATTCATATATATCAGGAATTTCTCAGTAGCAGCTACGGAGTCTGGATTTGTGCCCGATTGGTGGCAATAGGCTCGCCCCCTATTACATGGGACTTCAATATAACTGGTGAAATGTAGGTGTACGATTAGGTACACACCTGTGCCTAACCCTTCGGGGAGTACAGGCGGGATGTTATGTGTGAGAACTGAAGGCCTGATCAAAATGTGATAATGTGGGTGAAGACTACAAAAGGAGTCTTTTTGGCGCTGTAATTCTGGGCGGCAGAGGTCTGAAAATCCTATATAAAGGAAACCTCTGTGCAAAATTTCAGTTTTCTAGGTCCAAGGGTTTGGGCTGGGCGTTGATGAGTCAGTCAGTCAGTCAGTCAGTCAGTCAGGACTTCTCTTTTTATTTATATAGATAGACCAGCTGTTGCCCGCGACTTCGTGAGAACTCAACGCCTTTTAATTTTGTTACGATATAGGCTTAAAAACTGGAACATTATGGTGCCATACGACTTTTTTTTCAAAGTGAACAATCACGCCTTGTTGGGCGCTATTTCTTTATTCTAATACCGTTTTGTATACAACATAAAAGATTTGTTTAATGACCGTGTGAGAAGCATGAAGCGCCCAAATGAATGCTTGCCACTTTTAAGGTTTTTCCTTGGAATTTGTTAACCGTCATTGTAAAAGTCAATTTTAAGGGAAATTGCAACTTCTTCTTTCTTCTTTTTCTTCTTCTTTTCTTCTTAGTTATTTGGAATAACGGGTATGCGGGGAATTAAGCCGCTCTCTCCTTTAGTCACTCCTGTAATAATGGTGGCTATTATAATACTACTGCCCAGCTCTGTGATACGAAGCCTGGTTCCATTGCACAGTCTGGGAGTTAACCCCAGGGAGTTGAGAAATTCAACGGGGTAGGCAGTACTATCATCATTAGCCATCACAGGGTCTATGGATGTCGACGCCGACGAACAAATCATTTTTTTAAAGGTTATGCAAAGTTTGGTCCACCCTTCAATAGCGACCAGCCGATGTATTTGTTCTATGGTTCCATGACTTTGTATAAACCCGAATTGGTGGTCAGGTAACAAAGAGCTTTCGGTCCATCAGTGGTCTTAGTCTTTTCATGAACAATGTCTCTAGTAGTTTTGAAGAAATAGACAAGAAGCTAATGAGCCGGTAGGACTTTACGTCCCCAAGGTACTTTCTAGGCTTAGCTATCATATTAATTTGAGCTACTTTACATTGAGAGGGTACGTACCCCTTTGAGAGAATTGCGTTTTATAAAGCGGTGAGGAAAGTAAAGTACAGTACTCGAAACAGTTAGTTGGCACTTGCCGTATTTTTTTTTTCGAGGTAGAAATCCTCAATGGATGATCTCCGTCCTCGGCCAGCATATGTCGCGCAGTGTTCTCCAGACAATGAACGCAGTGATGACACCGGGCGTCCGTCTCCCTGCTTATGCGATACAAGTACTTCCTGAGGCAGCCGTGCCCCGGGAGCACCTGCATCGCCCGATACGTCAGGGAGCCAAACTTCAATCCAAACCATGTTACCAAGGTCACTTGCCGGGACCCAACTTAGCTTTTTCTTGATGCTAAGCATTGCCAATATTGCCATACAACATGGCAATACCGCCAGTCGACATTTTTTCATGTTTGTTGCTAGTTAAGTTATAACATTAAAGCAAGCATGTACTCTCAATATTACACTTTGTATACGCTAGTATTTCAGGCTTTTCAGTATACGAGATAACACATAAGATTAAAACAGAATATTATCAAAAGCATACCGTATCCAAAATCCTGTAGTAATGTATCGATCGGACTGAATAGTAGTTTAGAGCCCGTTATGCCTGCCTCTACGGCTCTCTGATTGAGAAATTTCTCTTCTTCGGGACTCAGTTCCGAACCTGTCACGGAAATTAGTAATTCTGTAAATAGAGCATCTACCAATTTACCATAACAACTAGTTTACTATATTCGGACTCCCAGGTCACCCGGAGAGGTTCTGGACACATTCAATAATACTCTACTTATATAAAATAATAATAGCATTTTGACTGACCGGGGACGCACACAATACATTCCCGGAGCCATCGGCTCACGCCCTCGCGGCTCCACAAGCTCGGCGACGTGCCCTCCTCGTCGTCCTCGTCGTCACGCAGCTCAGCCGGCACCGCCCACACCGCCAGCTCGCCTGCCAGTGAGCCGCTCAGTAGCAGCGGGCCAGGCGCCAGCGCCACGGCTAGACTGCGCGCGCTGAGCACGACCATTAGTCGCGCGCCGCTGCCAAGCGCCGCAACGTGCCACACGCGCAGCATGCAGTCCGCGCTGGCCGCCGCCAGTAGCGCGCCACCCCAGCGCAGCGCCGACGCACCGGCGCCGTGTAGCGGCAGCGTCAGCACCGCACGCATGCTCGCCGCCGCCTCCTCCTGTCAGACATAGATGGTCGAGCGAGCTCTAGCGGGCGCACTAGTCGCCATCATTACATAATGTTTAATGCTATGTTACCAAATGATTAATTGGTCGTTATTCATAATTTGTGCCCACAGGACAGATTGATTATAACTGTTGAAATAATTAAATTGTCCGGGCATTATGAATAATGCCTATCACCTATGGGCAGGATATATATATTTTTTATTTATTACGAGTTATACCGCGGCAAATGTGGTGTGACGGTCTGATCTTGTTTGCGGGGCGAACATGGCCAGATATTGCACAAGATAGAGAGGTTTGGAAGGAGAAAGGGGAGGACTTTGCCCAGCAGTGGAACACCATGACAGGACATTCACCCTCTACATAGTATAGATTATGTTATTGGTTAGTCTTCATTCTTATTGAAGATGAAGATGAATAGAAGTCATGGACTTAGTATACTAAGTCCATGACTTCTATTTTATGGCTTGCAGTCTGACAAGTTACCGTCAAACATTCTTTTTTTCCTTTGATTTGTAAAACAATATTGGACCACTTAGAAAAGCATAAATTCTTTATTTCATCGGACTAGAAGCCGACAGATCATGTAATATTTCAATGAATCTTAAGAAACGCTAAAATATCGATAGCTGAAAAGTTCTGGAGTGGCGACCGCGAACCGGAAGACTTTGCGTTGGAAGCCCTCCCACTAGGTGGACCGATGATCTGGTGAAGGTTGCAGGGATCCGCTGGATGCGAGAAGCTCGGCACCGGTCAATGTGGTGACACTTGGGGGAGGCCTATGTCCAGCAGTGGACGTCTTTTTTTTTTTTTTTTAACGTGGTAAAATCATCAAATGAGTCCTCCCACCCAGGGCAGAGCGGGAGGGACTGTCAGACTTGTACTGACTAAAATCCACGGTGTCCTTCAATAGCCCTTTATGATCCAGAGTCACGGTAATTCTATAAGTCCCGCGACCCCGGCAGGCTTTGGCCCTCTAGAGGGGGGCCCCGTCATAATGCTGACACTCTTTGAGGCGCGCGTGGAACACAACGCGCCGTCGACCCGGGCATGGTCCATGGTCGGACAGCGAGTCGCCCATTACTCGCCGCCCGCATGCCCGCGCCTACGGTGGCCGGAGATCGTCTGCCGACGTCCGGCGCCGTGGGCGTCTACCACTGCGGCTGGGGTGGAGGGAGCACGCTGTCCTCTCCCTCACGCGGCCCGCCTCCTCCTTCGCGAGCATGACTGCTTCGCAGGAGGCGACCGCTTCCCACTCCGTCTCGCCCCGCAGCATGGCCTCGACCAATGCCGGGCGCGAGAGGTCTCCGCCTATCGCCGCCGTGAGGTCACGGCGGTGCTCTGCCCAAGCGGGGCAGTCCTGCACCGTATGCTCCACCGTGTCCTCCGGGCGGTCCTCGCAGTGGTGACACCCAGGCGTTTCCTCCTTCCCCATCAGACACAGGTACCTCCCGAAGCTTCCGTGTCCGGTGAGGACCTGCCTCACGCGGTAGGTCAGGACGCCGTGACGCCTATCCAGCCACTCCTCAAAGAGGGGTCTTACCGCCGCGATTGCGGCGTGCCCGGACCTCGGTTGCGACAGTCGTTCCCTCCATACTGCCCTGAGATCGCGCTGGAGCTCTTCCCGCTGCGCCTCCACTTGTCGAGGCAGCAGGGATTCGCCCCGGCGCTGCGCCTCCACGCGCCACTCATAGACGCGCTGGAGGGCAGTCGCCTCCAGATCCCAGGGCAGATGGGGGAGGCCTTTGCCCAGCAGTAGGACAGAATAGGCTAATAAAAAAATAAAAGTTGTATGATCTGATTGTGAACGGTGTCAATAAGGCAGCTGAGCAATCTAAAGAGACAAGTGACAATAGGTCTCACAGAAAATTTCTGTGTGGCTGGAATAAACATGTACGTGATGCTCACAGCGAGGCTAGGATTGAAAAAACTTCGATAGAATAACAAATAACAAATGCGAGAGGTTCGCAAAGTTTTCAAAAGTCGCTTGTCGGTGCCAAAATAATCAAGTACATAATTATCAAAATGGACACCACTAGCAGAACAACGAGCTACTAACTTTGGAAAATTCTGGAAATCTACAGGTAAGCGGCCTTGCGGTGAGTGGGGAGGAAAGAAATGGGGATATTGCAAACCTATTTATGAAACATTTCCCGATGCAATGGCCCTTGGTGCAAATACCTACAAATACCGAGTATTATTGTCAGGAATATTGTAATATTGTTCCGTATGGTGTCGGAGTTCCGTATGGTGTCGGGGTTCCGTATGGTGTCGGACGTAAAAGAATAGCACCATCCCATATCTTCCCGTGGGTGTCGTAAGAGGCGACTAAGGGACTTACCAGAGAATGGGCAGCAGCGTTCTCTGCGGTTTCTAACAACCGTACTGCGATCGCCAACCCACCTGCCAAGCGTGGCGATTATGGCAAAACCCCCCCAATGATGAGCGCAACAAAGAAATGGCCCCTAGTACCCGGCAGCCCGTCTACCCTCGACTATGGTAGCGGTCGAGGTTACGGCGTGGCAAGGGGTGCGAAGAATCTCCGGACGGGATCAGGCTGCCTATACCGACGACTTGACCTGGCAACATATAACACGCGTACACTCCGGACCGACGAGAAGATAACGGAACTCGAAGAGGAATTGAGCAGGCTGCGATGGAGTATTGTGGGATTATCTGAAGTCCGAAGAGAGGGGGAGGATACGATAATCCTGAAATCCGGCAACCTGCTCTATTTCCGAGAGGGTGACCGGCAGTCCCAGGGTGGTGTTGGGTTTATCGGCCACAAGTCCCTCGTGAATAACGTGGTGAAGATCGAGAGTGTGTCGACCAGGGTGGCGTACCTTATACTCAGAATATCCTCAAGATATTCGCTGAAGGTCATACAGGTCTACGCCCCGACCTCGGCACACCCCGACGACGAAGTGGAGACCATGTATGAGGATATTTCTAAAGCCCTGCATGGTCTCAAAACTCACTTCACCGTTGTCATGGGGGACTTCAACGCGAAACTGGGCAAACGAGACGGGGATGAGCTGCAGGTGGGGCAATTTGGGGTTGGACGTCGGAACCACCGGGGTCACCAACTGGCTAGTTTTATGGAGAAGGAGGGCCTCTATATTATGATGAACTCCTTCTTCAGAAAGCGTGAGCACAGGAAGTGGACCTGGCAGAGTCCCGATGGTGCAACTAAAAATGAGATTGACTTCATCATGTCAACCAAGAAGCAAATGTTCAATGATGTCTCTGTGATCAATTCGGTGAAAACCGGGAGCGATCACCGCATGGTAAGAGGCACATTGAACATCAATATAAAGCTTGAAAGGTCTCGACTGATGAAGTCTACGCTCCGTCCAGCACAAATCCAGATCCAAAACCCCGAGAGCTTTCAGCTTGAACTCCAGAATCGTTTCGAGGGCCTAGGAAGCTCAGTGGACGAATGCAACGATAGGTTCGTGGAAACTGTCCATACGACTGGGTCTAAGTTCTTCAAGACACGTCGTGCACAGAAGAACAAAAAACTCTCTGATCATACTCTCGAGCTCATGAAGGAGCGGCGCGAGATGATCCTGCAGTCTTCAGACGAGGCGTGGAAATACCGGCAGCTCAATAGACGGATCTCTAAATCCTTGAAACGCGACCTCCGCCGCTTTAATACCGAGCGTATTAAAGACGCTATTGAGCGGAACAAAGGCTCCAAGGTATTTTCAAGAGATCTGGCTATTGGGCAGAGCCAGCTCACGAAACTGAAGACCGACGATGGCAGGATCGTATCCGCCAAACCGGAGCTGCTGAGGGAGATCGAGAGTTTTTATGGGCAGTTGTACACTTCAACTAGCAAACCCGTTGCAAATCTAGCTAACGACCCAAGAGCTAGACTGACCCGACACTATACCGAAGACATTCCGGATGTCAGCCTGTACGAGATTAGGATGGCTCTGAAACAGCTTAAAAACAACAAGGCACCGGGTGATGACGGAATTACGGCCGAACTCCTGAAGGCAGGTGGAAAACCGGTACTTAAGGCCCTTCAGAAGCTGTTTAATTCCGTCATACTCGAGGGGAAAACGCCGCAGGCATGGTGCAGGGGTGTGGTGGTACTCTTCTTCAAAAAGGGCGACAATGCCCGGCTGAAGAACTATAGGCCCATCTCACTTCTAAGCCATGTCTACAAGCTGTTTTCAAGAGTCATCACGAATCGTCTCGCGCGCAGGTTTGACGATTTTCAGCCTCCCGAACAAGCCGGATTCCGAAAAGGCTTTAGCACCGTAGACCACATACATACGCTGCGCCAGGTTATACAGAAGACCAAAGAGTATAACCTGCCTCTCTGCTTGGCGTTTGTGGACTACGAGAAAGCCTTCGATTCGATCGAGACTTGGGCTGTACTGCAGTCTCTCCAACGGTGCCAAATCGACTATCGGTACATCGAGGTGCTGAAGAGTTTGTACAAAAACGCCACCATGTCAGTCCAACTTCAGGACCAGACCTCGGAACCTATCCTTCTGCAGCGAGGTGTGAGACAGGGAGACGTCATATCTCCGAAACTGTTCACCGCTGCACTGGAGGATGTCTTCAAGGTTCTGGACTGGAGAGGGCTAGGCATCAACGTCAATGGCGAGTACATCTCTCACCTTCGGTTTGCCGACGATATAGTGGTCATGGCTGAGACCATGGAGGACCTCAGTACAATGCTCGATGACCTCAGTAGAGCTTCCGAAAGAGTAGGTCTTAAAATGAACATGGACAAAACCAAAGTCATGTTGAATGCCCATGTAACACCCACTCCTATCAAGATCGGAGACTCTACACTCGAAGTTGTAGACGATTATGTCTACCTGGGACAAACGGTCCAGTTAGGTAGGTATAACTTCGAGAAAGAGGTCAATCGTCGAATCCGACTCGGCTGGGCAGCGTTCGGGAAGTTGCGTGGTATCTTCTCGTCCAACTTACCGCAGTGTCTCAAGACGAAAGTCTATGACCAGTGTGTGTTGCCAGTGATTACATACGGAACCGAAACGTGGTCGCTCACAATGGGCCTCATTAGAAGGCTTAAAGTCACCCAAAGGGCAATGGAGAGGGCTATGCTCGGAGTTTCCTTGCGTGATCAAATCAGAAATGAGAAGATCCGCAAGAGAACCAAGGTTACCGACGTTGCCCGAAGAATAGCCAAACTTAAGTGGCAGTGGGCAGGGCACATTGCTCGCAGAACGGAAGGCCGCTGGGGCCGAAAAGTTCTGGAGTGGCGACCGCGAACCGGAAGACGCTGCGTTGGAAGGCCTCCCACCAGGTGGACCGATGACCTTGTAAAGGTTGCAGGGATCCGCTGGATGCGAGACGCACGGGACCGGTCAATGTGGCGACACTTGGGGGAGGCCTATGTCCAGCAGTGGACGTCTTTTGGCTGAAATGATGAATGATGATTGTCAGGAAAAGGAGCCATGTCTGCAATTCTCTGCCAAGCAAGTCACCCGAGTCATACAGGGAATGTGTAGAGGCAAGTCTCCAGATCATGATATACTCAGCATTGAACACTTGAAATATGCAAGAGTCTACAGCCGAGGGTCTTGTCTTTGTTTAATACGATACATGTGTACGCCAAGATGCAACTCTGATGCTGACCACGATCCTCAGACATGAGAGACCGACCCCAGAGAGAGAGAGTACGCTATTTGTACTTGCCATATTTTTATTTTTTGGGTACGACAACAGTTGGTTCCCATTGTGAAGAACAGGGTAAGGGACAAATCGAATGAGGGGAAATATCGACCGATATCCGTGGCTACGATCTTGGCTAAGGTATCGGACAGTATGTTTGACTCATATTTGAAAGCTATTTTAAATTTTTATGAAGCATAATTAGGTTTTCAGCCTGGACGATAAACTGAAACTGCTATAGTCTCAAGATACTGTTCAGACATCGGTGTACACTTGTTTCTTTGATCTCTTAAGGGTTTTCGATCTCTGTTCCTATGATGTGTTTTGGGAAAGTTGATGGACAAACCCCTGCTGAAATACGAATAATCTTCCAGTACTGGCATGCTAATCAAAAGAGGAGTGTTGCGCGCGCAGTCGTACGCGTCGCATGCTTTTTTCTGTGAACGGTGTGTTTACGTTTTAGCGCTAGTTAGTTTTTTCCGCTACAGTTAAGTGTTCGCAATGTAATATTGTGATTGACGAACTGCTGTCGTTTGTGCAAAATAAGTTATCAGTGATTGATGACGATAGCCTAATTCGAATATGTTTTTCATCTTTTAGTAACGATCATTCGGTGATTTCAATCTATCTATACATATAAAATTCAAAGTCCTGACTGACTGTCTGACTGATATATCAACGCACAGCCCAAACCGCTGGTCCTAGAGACATGAAATTTGGAGGGTGTATTCTTTGTGAAGGGTAGGTATCCACTAAGAAAGGGTTTTTCGAAATTTCACCCCTAAGAGGGTGAAATGGGGGGTTGATTATTTTGTGAAACTTAATATTCTCGTGGTCGATTGACTCGAAAATTGGTGTACACACTCTTCAATTAAAATTATGAGACACGTGTATCACAGTATTTTCAAAATCATTCCCCAACAGAGTCAAATAGGGCTTCGAAACTCACGTAGACAGGCGCATGGCGCGCAGTGTTCGAGGCGCGGCAGTCCTATGTCCTATTAATAAGTAGGTAGGATTTTTCTAAGGTAGACGTGTCTATAAATTTTCGCATTGGAGTATATAGATGCGAAAGTTTGTGGGGATGGATGGAGGGATGGATGTTTGTTACTCTTTGTTACTTGGATGAATTTTAGCACACAGTTAGTTTAAAGCCTGGCCTAACACAGGTTTCTTTTTGTGCCGGTAGTATGGTCCCATGGAAAAATTATCGAACTCCAAGCGGGTGAAGCCGCGGGCATAAGCTAGTCTATACATATAAAATTTAAAGTCCTGACTGACTGACTGACTGACTGACTGACTGACTTATATATCAACGCACAGCCCAAACCACTGGTCCTAGAGACATGAAATTTGGACAGTGTACTCTTTGTAAAGAGTAGGTATCCACTAAGAAAGGGTTTTTCGAAATTCCACCCCTAAGAGGGTGAAATGGGGTATTGAATTTTCTATGAAACTTTTTATTCTCTGAGTCGATTGTCTTGAAAATGTGTCTTCATATACTTCAGTTGAAATGATGAGATACGTGTATCACAGTTTTTCCAAAATCATCCCCCAATTTAAAATTCAATGTCCTGACTGGCTGACTGATACATCAACGCACAGCCCAAACCGCTGGTCCTAGAGACATGAAATTTAGAGAATGTACTTTTTGTGGAGTGTAAATATCCACTAAGAAAGGGTTTTTTGAAATTCCACCCCTAAGAGGGTGAAATGGGACGTTAAATTTTCTGTGAAACTCTCTCGGGATCGATTGACTTGAAAATGTGTCTACATATACTTCAGTTAAAATGATGAGATACGTGTATCACAGTTTTTCCAAAATCATCCCCCAATTTAAAATTCCATGTCCTTACTGGCTGACTGATACATCAACGCACAGCCCAAACCGTTGGTCCTAGAGACATGAAATTTAGAGATTGTACTCTTTGTGGAGTGTTAATATCCACTAAGAAAGGGTTTTTTGAAATTCCACCCCTAATAGGGTGAAATTGGGTTTTTAATTTTATGTGAAACTTTTTATTCTCGGAGTCGATTGACTTGAAAAGGTGTCTACATATCGCCGTCCCCAGAGAATAAAATGATAACTGCCATTATCTTAGTCTTAGTGTTATGTAATTTTTGGGATCTGTGGGTGTTAATACATCTGCTCAATTTTTTTCGTAATTTTTATACAGTTATTGACGAAGTTACAAAATACTACAATAGTATTCAAATATTTAAAACAGGTCTTAAATTACGAGAATAAAGTGTTAATATAATGTTATCAAAATGTATTCCCACTTTTATTATGACAAATAGTCATACAATTATGTTCCCGTGAAAAAATATTCGACTAGATAATGATAAACGCAGTTATCATTTTATTCTCGTTCAAAACCATCCAGTCGCTTCGTTTAAGATGTGTTAGTAAAATGACTGTTATGGTTTTGAACCCGTCAACCTCATATACTAGTACTATTATTGATAATCACGGGCGTAAAAAAGAAGGAGAATCATCAGTACCATCTCTTTTTGATTTGGATGAAACATTACAACCCGCAAATATTTCTGATTGTACATTGTTGGACAAAACGATTATTAACAATGATAACATAATACCTAGTTCTCAAAATCTGACACAAACAGAACAAAACAGTAACGTAGCGGACCATCAGAGCCCTGATCATAATGGTGACCATGATGGAGAAGACCAAGCCATAATGCATTCATTTAGTACAGTTCAAGAATCGACACCACAGGGAAAAAATACAAGAAAACGTAAACGAAATTTAAATGAAAATCAAGATGTTAAGCATAAAAAATTAAAAAATTCCGGTGAAGCCTATAAAGGCTGTAGATCGAAGAAAATGTATGACAAAAAAGTTTTAAAAGCTAGCTGTAAGTGCACAAAGGCATGTGGTGAAAAGGTAACTCATGAGCAAAGAGAGTACATAATGCAGCAATATTATAAAATTGGACATCACGAGAGACAATGGCAATATACCGTAAATCATACATTAGTCGAAGATGTTAAGCGAATCACAGAAGAGCGAAAACGCACCCGAACTCAATCGATAAAATACTTCTTTACAATAGATTCAAACAAAATTCAAGTGTGCAAAACCTTTTTCATTAATACTCTAAGCATTTCACATCAAACTGTATATACAGCACTAGAAAAATCCAAACCTGAAGAAAACTTTATGAAAAAACGAGGGCGACATGAAAATAGGCCTCGTAAAATGCCCATTTTGACAGAAGAAAGCATCATAAAGCACATTAAATTGTTCCCTACTGTTGAGTCTCATTACGTTAGAAAAGATTCTTCAAGAAAATACCTCTCAGAACTACTCAATATATCCAAGATGTATCGCCTCTACACAGCTTGGTTTGGACAGCAAAGATTTGACTGTCCTTTGGCAACTAAACGTCAATACGAGACAATATTTTAACACCAAGTTTAATTTTTCATTTTATAAACCGAAAAAAGATCAGTGCTCTCAGTGTACTCGTTATCGACAGGCTGATTCAAAAACTCAAGAAACATTGCAAGAAAAATATGATACACATACAAAAAACAAAGAAAGAGTACGGCAAATTAAAAAAGAAGAAAAAGGATCAGTTGATCCTTCAGAAACTACCGTGACAATCTTCGATTTGGAAAAGGTTTTGAGCATAATGTAAAGTAAAGTAATAAAGTATCCCATTTATAATTTCACTGTGTATGATGCTACTCAGAGTCAAGGTTATTGTTATGTTTGGCATGGTCAGATTTCTAAAAGGGAGGCCAATGAAATTGGTAGTTGCTTATGGCAATTTCTGCTTAATAAAAAACAAAGAGGCATCCAGAACATATCGTTTTACTCCGACGGTTGTTGCGGGCAGTACAAAAACAGATTTATATTCGCTCTATATATTTTTGCTGCACAGAAGCTTCAGTTGAACATTACACATAGATTCTTTGAAACCGGACATGGCCAGAGTGAGGGAGATTCTATGCATTCCAACATTGAACGTGAATTAAAACACAGAGTTGTATACACGCCTGATCAGATGTACACAATCATTATGAACGCGAAGGTACATGGAAAAAATATCAAGTTAAAGAGATGACGCAAATAGAGTTTTACAATATAAAGGAGGAGTTAATAGAGAATAAGAACTGGTTAAAAAATGAGGAGGGTCAAAAAATATCATGGACTCAAATCATGGAAGTGACTGCCTCACATTCAAATCCATCAATTTTAAAATATAAAGACAACTTTGATTCCGACTATTCCCGAACCTGTCCGAAGAATAAGAAGCAAGCGGGGTACCAGACAGATACCAAGCCCAAGTCCTAGCTGTGTTCCCGAACTCCAAACGTTGCACACTGAGCCTGTTCGGATGATCTTATAAGCCTCTGTAAGGCAGGAGATATTTCAAGTTACTATTGTGGTTTCTACGAGTCCTTGACTTATGGCAGTAGCTGGTTCTGGTGACAATGACGGCAATGAGGAAGATTATGATGATTAATCAACAACCTTATTTTTTTTTTTTAATTCATTATAAAAACTGATTTTATGTGATAAATGTGATGAGGCTGTTTTATTGATAACAAATTATGTAAAAGATTATATTTAATAATTTAATTAGTATTGTATTCATAATTCACATAAAATGTGATCATAAGGCAGATTTTAATTAATAAAAGACTAATAAGAGTAAATTAAGAAAAATACTGTTGTGTATTACTATTATTTTGAATAAAACTAACGTTGATTATCATATCATAGTTTTATTAGGAAATCAAATTCAAAGTCCTTATCATATACTTTTTTTTTAATATTTACGAGAGTAAAACGATATTAAAGTATTAGCAGTATCACTTTCTTCTTAAAAACTCGTAGAATAAAATGATAAACGAAGAGTGCAATATTTGATTCTGGTCAGGTTTTACGAAGAATAAAATGATAGACGACATTATACAACTTAGACTATGATTGATTTTGACTAACTTCTTATTTTCTAAATAATATCTCTATTTTGATACTTAGGCGTATTTCACTAAAACATTTAGAACAAACGAAAAATAACCTTTTTTAAAAGCTTACAATCATCTGTCTACGTTCAGTATTTAAAGAGCAATCGACGAAAACATGTTTTTTATTTTTCCTGAAAAGTTACATTTTTGTAGTTATCATTTTATTCTCCGGGGACGGCGATATACTTCAGTTAAAATGATGAGATACGTGTATCACAGTTTTTCCAAAATCATCCCCCAATTTAAAATTCCATGTCCTGATTGGCTGACTGATATACCAATGCACAGCCCAAACCGCGGGTCCCAGAGACATGAAAATTGGAGGGTGTATTCTTTGTGAAGAGTAAGTATCTGTTTTTCTAAATTCCTACCCCTTAGAGGGTGAAATGGGGTGTTGAATTTTCTGTGAAACTTTTTAATCTCAGGGTCGATTGAATTGAGTGTACATACTCTTCAGATAAAATCCAGTAAATCCGATATCCAATCTCAAACCAAGGTATCAATATTTCACTTAACTAATTTAACTGATATAACTTTAAAAATAAAATAAAAAATACTATGTATCTATTATAGATAGATACATAGATTACTTATTATCCCAGAAGTAAGATCCTGTGGGCAATTCCCTAACTCCACGCGGGCGAAGCCGCGGGCAAAAGCTAGTATCTATATATTAGAAGAAAATTCTAATAGCAGTCGGTTATTAAATCTTTTTAAGTTATTTGACTTGACCAACATTTTTATAGAACCTACGAGAGTCACTCCATCTTCTGCTATTTATATATATAATGTTTTCTGCAATTGTGATTACTTAGATAAATCCATAGTAATTTGTTTGACGTCTGACCATAGCGGACAAACTGTAATTTTTAGGTGTAACATTCCATTGCAAAAAGTTCAGATTCAGTTTAGACCAATAACTACTAATAAATTAAATAGGTATAATATTTCCTTTCGGAATAAGTTAAACGTTATGAGCCATCATATGGACGATATTAATATAAATCAATTGGATGATAATTTCTTTTCAATAGTTCACACTGAGTTCAACAAAACTTTTGAAAAGAAGACAAAATGTATTTGCCCTAAACTTTTATTTAGTGATTGGGCAACTAGAGGTATCAGAAAAAGTAGGGAAAGACTATTTGAGCTTTATGGCCTTAAGCCTTATATAAACACTGACACTTTTAACAAGTATGTTGCTTAGTATTCAAATATTTTTAAAAATACATGCAAGGCTGCCAAAGCCCTGCACATTAGCAACAAGATCAAAATAGAAGAAAACAAAATTAAGACAGTTTGGAAAGTCATAAATAACGAGACTAACAGGAAGAAAATACGTAACACTAGCTAAACATTAGATACAGCATGTGGTTCTTAAAGCTCTAATCAGGAAGTAGCTCATGAATTTGTAAATTTCTTTACCGATATACCGTTAAAAACTACGGAGGCTCTTAATTCCTCTCCTGAAGTCTCAATGGGTTTATAAAAGGCGAATGTGTCTGGCTGCCTGGCTGAATTTAAATTTAAATACATAAACCCTATGATAGTTATTAAAGCTTTCCGGAAAATAAAAGTCAAACTGACCGAAGATCTTTGGGGAATGTCTATCAGAGTTTGTACATCCATAGTTGAGACTATTGCACCATACTTAGCTTTAATTTTTAATAATAATTTTAAATAATGTGTGTAGACCAAGGAGTTTTCCCTGATCTAATGAAATACAGTAAAGTCATACCTCTGTTCAAATCCGGAGATAGTAAAGATACTAATAATTATAGACATGTATCCGTGTTGCTAGTTTTTAACAAGGTTTTTGAAAAGGTAATGCTGACACTGTTTCAAGCTTTCACGGTTTACAACTATACGAGTACTGTCACTTACGGGATATCTTCCGTGATTGTTCATTATTTTGAGCTCCCGATATACGGACCATACGGACCGCTACTTGCACGCCACCTCACATCATCACCCCTGTCACCTCAAGTCCGTAGTCACCTCACTTACAAATCGCGCATTTGATCTGTGTGATTCTGAACATCTCACTGGTGAACTATCTCATGTACAAAAGGTTCTACGGATGAATGGCTATAACACCAAGATTGGAGCAGTAAAGCCTAAAAAGATGCGAGCGGCCAGATCAACTGTGGAGCGTCAACCAACTTTCTTGCCATATCTTAGAGGAGTAACGGACAAGATAGGTCGTTTACTAAGTAAATACTCGATAAAGACCGTGTTTACTCCTCACAAGAAAATCGCACAGAGTCTACGTTCCCCGAAAGATAAGATCCCGTATGAACATCCTGGGGTGTATAAAATTGACTGCAGTTGCGGCAGTTCATACATCGGCCAAACGAAGCGAACTGTCTCATGCCGCATCAAAGAGCACATAAAGGCTGTGAAAAACAACGATGAGCAAAAATCTGCCATAGCTGAACACCTACTGCAGTCAGGGCCCAATCACTGGATCGAATTTCACAAGCCGCGGATTTTGTCAACGGATAGACATTACGTACCAAGGCTGACAAGAGAAGCAATTGAAATAAGAAAACACAAAAATTTCAATCGAGAGGATGGCTTCAAATTGTCAAGTACGTGGAATCCAGTTTTGAGTAAGCTCAAAAGTAGCAGCCGGTTTCGTAATAAGGACTCCACAAAACCTGGTGATATTGTGAGTGTGTTTTGCCGTGACTTAGTGTCGAGTTCCAATAGTGCGCGTAGCAAAAGACAAAGAAAGAGGGTAGATAGATTTGTCTGCTCTTAACAATTTTATTTTTCCATCCACCCGCATTCTCCAGTCAACCCGCGATCATGGCGCTTGCAACAGCGCCGAAATATCGGGAGCTCAAAATAATGAACAATCACGGAAGATATCCCGTAAGTGACAGTACTCGTAAGGTAATGCTGAATCAAATGCTCAATCATTTTAACACCAATAGAATCTTACACGATCAACAGTATGGTTTCACCAAGGGACGTTGTAGAACTGACGCCGGTGTAACCTTATTAAAGCACATTTTTACTGCGTGGTAAGAGTCCCAAGACGCCATAGGAATATTTTGTGACCTCTCCAAAGCATTTGATTGCGTAAATCACGACACATTACTTTTGAATCTTGAGCATTACGGACTAGGTAAACTTGCACTTAGTTTGATGAAATCTTATTTGAAGAATAGACAACAACAAGTTCAAACAAATGGTGTTAATTCACAGGGTTTAAAAGTAAAAATGGGGGTTCCGCAAGGCTCAATATTGGGTCCTTTCCTCTTTTTAGTGTATATAAATGATCTACCCTATTTATTGAAAAACCAACCTCATAATATGGTGTTATTCGCTGATGACACTTCCCTTATTTTTAAGATAAATAGACGGGCCCAAAATCTAGATGACGTGAATTCTTCAGGTCCATAACTGGTTCACAGCAAACAATTTAGTGTTAAATGGAAAAAAAACGAAATGCATAAGATTTGCTTTACCAAATGTTAAAAGTAGCGATTGTGATATAGTATTGAATAAAGAGAAGCTTGAATTTGTAGATAAAACAGTTTTCCTGGGGATTACGCTTGATTCAAGGCTACAGTGGGGTTCTCATTTAACATCTCTTGCGGGGCGGCTAAGTTCAGCAGCATATGCTATTAGAAAAATCCGTCAATATACTGATGTAGATACCGCTAGACTGGTCTATTTTAGTTACTTTCATAGTATACTGTCTTATGGCATTTTACTATGGGGACGGGCTGCACACATTGAATCTATATTTATTCTGCAAAAGAGTCATCAGAGCCATATTTAATCTTCGTAGGCGTGATTCTCTAAGGGAACTGTTTAAGGAAATTAACATCATGACGGTACATTCTCAATACATCTACGAAAACATAATGTATGTAAGAAAAAATCTACATCTTTTTAATAAAAGAGGTGACAGACAATTACAAAACTAGAAATAGAGACCAATTAGTTCAGCCAGGCTTCAGACTCACTAAAGTAGACTCATCTTTCATGGGGTACTGTTTGAGATGCTATAACAAAATTCCACAAAGTATTCTTGAACTGAATGAAACGAAATTTAAAATATGCATTAAACGCACACTGTGTAGGCACGTAATAGCATAGCCTTATATTTATGAGAATATCCGACCAAATTAATAACAATAAAATGTAGCAACGTCGGCTGTCAGATGTGAAATTACATTGACGTATGGCGACATTGCATTTCAAGAATATTGTAAGTTAAATATCATCGTAAATTAATATCTTGAGAACAGAAAGGTTCTAATTTCAAATAAACCTAATATACATTTTCCCAGAGATATTTTATAGCCCGATGTATTTTATAGAAATAGTTTCCATTGTGGCTTAAAAGGCTTAGTTTCAAAACGAAAGATAGTTGTGATATTTGAATAATCAAGTTAAATGTTTATTTACTTTATATTGCTAATAAATGAATTAGTAATAATTAAATGATATTTATAATGTTTCCTAGATCTTATCTTGCAATTTAAATATATCAAGTTGTTTTAATCAATTCTCTGAACTATCAGTTGATGTTCATATTTTATGGGATTAAACATAAATATTACAAATAAATACATACTAGATTGCTAAATTATGTAATGAAGTTTTAAAATAGTTCCCTTACACAGGATTTGTTAATTATTATCTACGTTATTAGTTATTTAGGTTTAATGTATGACCATTTGCCATTGGTTTATTATGGCGGCTATCTTTGATGGGTATGATTATGATTTGACGGGTATAAAAATAGATGTTGCCGCCAATTCGGGGCTTTTTATGCTGTCAGTGTTCGAAGGGTTAAGACGGTTCTCTATTGTGTCACCTAACTTTTTTATCCATAATTTAAAGTGCCATAACTTTTTTTGTCCTAATCATCATTTGTCCGAATGATAACTTACCCGAACTTAATATCACATAATATCACATGCCATAAAATTGAAATCCCTAAATATAACATGTCCTAAATCCGTTTGTCATAAATATTACAATCAATAACATACAAAAGACATAAAACCGTTTTCAATAAAAGTTATAAGTCCTAAATTCAAATTACTTATTGTTTATTTATAATAATAATATTCTAAGAACAAATTTGTATAACAAAGCTTTTGCTATGAACTTCTCTCTCTTATAATTTTTTATTATACATAAATAAATATATTATACATGTACTCAATAAAGCAGTTGATTGTGAACATGTGGTTTTTGTAAGCAAGCAAGCATGCAAGCAAGCATGAAGCATGCAAGCAAGCATGCAGCATGCAAGCAAGCACGCAGCATGCAGCATGCAAGCAAGCACACAGCATACAAGCAAGCATGCAACATGCAGCAGGCATGGTTTCTGTCACGGCTCCGGCGCTGCGGGGCTCCGGCGGTCCCACGCGAGTTTATCGTCGCAGATGAGTTTAACGCTCACCACCGCAGCTTCGGCTTGCTGGCCGGCTTCGCCGGCCAGCCTCAGCCGCGGCGGCGAGTGTTACAACCACCTGCTCCTCAACTCGCGGGCCGCCTCGCCCCTCCGCGCCTACGCGATTTTAAATTACACTCTTGGGGTAGAGCAGACAAGACTGCGTGGAGTCGGATTTACAGCGATTCGTTTCTGTCACTGAAACCTAATTTTTAGCAAATGTTTTAGACTAAAAAAATTATTCTAAATGAACATTCGGAATAATGCACATTATTTAACACAATACTTAGGACATATGACTTTAGGTCATGTAAAATTAGGAGATTCAATTATTATAGTACTCGATATTATGACAGAATACTTTTAGAACTAAAGATAATTATGTTAAACAAAATTTCGGGATATTGAACATTATGGTTACTGAAGTTTATAGCATACGTGTTATGGATAATGATTTTCGGACAAACAATTTTAGGAGAAGAAAGGGAGTACCGTTAAGACATACCCTGATTGGTATACTGTGTGTACCATGTGTATAGTATTACGTTTGAAAGTAACATAGTAATGGAGATACCAAATATGTAAAGCTGGAACCTATTTGGATTACCTTAAGGTTCTACAATGTTTATGTAAGTTATTTGAAATTATACTATTATACTATGAATATTCCTGATAACTATGTGCTAGAAATATGTTATTATTTAGCTTATATTGCTTATTGCTTATCTACACTGATAAATTGTTATAACTTGAGAATGGTCCAGGACAACGTATAATTGTCCTGGTATCATATTTTAAAAGATGTTACCGTGGAGTTTCTTGTCCATTCTTCTCCACGAAGACCTAGGTTTGCGAATGGACGTAGCTTGATAGGTAATTGACGTTACCTATAAATATGACAAGCCTAACCGAAATAAATGAATAGTCTTGTCTCTCTGTGCTTTTCTTGATAAAACCCCTTTTCCCTACACACCTTTTTAGAGATACTTTAGACACAGTAAATAAGAAGTAACCATTCTGACATTCAAAGCTTGATAATCTGTGGATATTAATACTATATATACATATAGTCCTACATCTATTAAATAATACACGCATATTACAAGTTAGACGATTATATCGTTGATAAAAATGCTTGGCTCAATGCCGGTCCTGCTCCACAAGGACAGGGGCGCATAAATGAATAGCATTACATATCCCAATCACCTGCCCTCTTCATGATTTATTTACTGCATCAATGAGCGCGGTACACGTGGCTGAGTTTTGGGCTAAGCATAATTATTTTAAACTTTTTGCCATCGAAACGCTACGAAGAAGAAGCATTAAATAGTATGTTGGAGCTGCTGAAGATTGTACAACTATCTTTGCTTTGTATAAATTCAATCTCTTTAGTATTATATAGCCGCATAGCCCATATTGTGTGAGTACTATGTAATAGAAAGCTGTCATTCGCGGGAAACCTACGTCTTTTCTTGACTTGAATATGCTCTGGCGGCTAGGAGTGTGTCATGCTCACTCAAATGTCTCGCTGATGGTGGCGCGTGTGTCGGATCATTTAGTTCCCTTCAAAATGGTTGAGTTGAATGGTGCTGATACATGCGTCATGTTCGTGAACGGGCGCTGTCAGTTGTGACTGGTCATCTCTTGGTTGCCACGGCTTATTTGAATTGATTATTTTATTTTTGAATTGTTTACTATGAACACTTTTAACGTACACATCTTGCTACATCGTTCTCACATAATGTACCATCTCAACATGAATGATGTAACCAAGAGTTTGTAAAAGTATTCTGATTTAAAAGAGTGTCCATGGAGTTTCTTGCCCGTTCTTCTCCATAGAGATCTACGTTAGGGAATGGGCAACTACAGTACTTTCACAGTTTTTATGCCTTGTGACTGGGACTGTAGGTATTGTTGTCTTTGTTTCGACAATTCAAAAGTGCCTGTAACTGGCCTATTTGAAATAAATGCTTTGATTTTGATTTTGATTTATATTAAAGTGTCGAAAGCGTTACTTTTTGAATCTGTTCCAATGAACAAAAGAAATATCTAACGGAGGCAAAAAGGCAAAGAACACCGTGACCTAGCCGATATAATTGGCCTGTTTATATCGACTGATCCTGATTTAATTCCGATATTCGTGGCGCGACAACTTGAGAAACTACCCCCAGTAACGTTTGATCATCTGGATGTGACTAAACTTCTCAAAGATCTTACGCTACTCAAGCACAAAATTCGGGAACTCATAGCCACCTGTGTGACGGTAGATCAACTGCAAAAGTAAAATCGGATCTTCAATATGAATTGAAGGCATCGCTGATTGAGAACGTGCAAAGGGAGCGCTACTGTGTGAATTTGAAACGTGGCTGTGGTGAAGGCGGTGTCTCCTTATGTAACTCTTCGTATAGGAGTCTGGAGATGTCCAAACATACTTTGTGCAGTCTGACACCGATGGAAGCTTTGAGCAAAGGAGAAATTGTGAATTGTGCCAATAGTTCAACTGACATAAATCATCATCATCATCATCATTTCAGCCGAAAGACGTCCACTGCTGGACATAGGCCTCCCCCAAGTGTCGCCACATTGACCGGTCCCGTGCGTCTCGCATCCAGCGGATCCCTGCAACCTTTACGAGGTCATCGGTCCACCTAGTGGGAGGCCTTCCAACGCAGCGTCTACCGGTTCGCGGTCCCCACTCCAGAACTGTCCTAGCCGAGTCGGATTCGACGATTGACCTCTTTCTCGAAGTTAGACCTACCTAACTGGACCGTTTGTCCCAGGTAGACATAATCGTCTACAACTTCGAGTGTAGAGTCTCCGATCTTGATAGGAGTGGGTGTTACATGGGCATTCAACATGACTTTGGTTTTGTCCATGTTTATTTTAAGACCCACTCTTTCGGAAGCTCTACTGAGGTCATCGAGCATTGTACTGAGGTCCTCCATGGTCTCAGCCATGACCACTATATCGTCGGCAAACCGAAGGTGAGAGATGTACTCGCCATTGACGTTGATGCCTAGCCCTCTCCAGTCCAGAACCTTGAAGACATCCTCCAGTGCAGCGGTGAACAGTTTCGGAGATATGACGTCTCCCTGTCTCACACCTTCAGCACCTCGATGTACCGATAGTCGATTTGGCACCGTTGGAGAGACTGCAGTACAGCCCAAGTCTCGATCGAATCGAAGGCTTTCTCGTAGTCTACAAACTCCAAGCAGAGAGGCAGGTTATACTCTTCGGTGTTCTGTATAACCTGGCGCAGCGTATGTATGTGGTATACGGTGCTAAAGCCTTTTCGGAATCCGGCTTGTTCGGGAGGCTGAAAATCGTCAAACCTGCGCGAACTGACATAAATAATAAACAATTACTGCCTGTTGATAACATTTTCGGTGGTTCGCAAGTGCAATCTTATTTATTTATTTAAACTTCATGTACAATAGTGGTACATAGGCGGACTTAATGCCACAAGGCATTCCTACCAGTCAATCTTCGTCGTAGCAGGAAACTGGTTCCGCGGCCTGTACTCGCTCCCCGGTGCAAACAGCTGTGGCGTTGACGTCACAGACGAAGCAAGTCGAGTCAGCGAGTAAACAACGTGATATGTCGCTTCGACAGAATGTGGATAATAATGAATGGTTTGCAACGTACCATAAATCGAAACAAAGATGTCGTTTCTCAGGGAAAACTGGGGTTGCTAAGGATGCACTGCTGAAAGGAAAGTACCAATGTTTATTACGAATATGCATAAACAGTCGGCGACAGTGGATATTGTTAAGCATATTAAATTGAAAACCAACGAGCTAGTGAAACTGGAAAAGCTATTGCTTTGTAAGGAGACTGACTATGACGCGTACAAGTTTTTTGTAGCAGAATCAAAAGTGCCAATATTTTTGGACGAGAAAATTTGGCCTGAGAATATTATTTTCCGACGTTTTATGCACTATAATCAAAGACGTGCAGAGGCGAAATCCTTTACACGACATTGATGCTTAGTAAAAATACTTTCGGATTTGCAAGCTTTAATTGCAGGAATATTAAGCGGTCTATTGAGGGTGTACGAAACTTATGCGCTAATTGGGACATAATTGCGCTTCAGGAGTGTCGGCTCCTGCCAGATGAATTACCTTTTCTTAGCAGCATACATAGCGACTTCAGTAGTACGGGGACTTTAGCAATTGACGTGACGGCTGGATTGCTGATGAGGCGACCCTGTGGTGGCCTTATTATGGAGAAAGGACATATTTAACGACGTGTCAGTCATACCGAGTGATAACCCGCGAGTGTGTGCAATACGTGCTAATACGAGTGAGAGACCATCTCTAGTGATGAGTGTATACATGCCCACGGATGCAGTGAGTTATCTACCGGTATTCTCCCATTGTTTGGGCTTGGTAAGTGTGATTATTGAGAATAGTTACGCAGAGGCAATATATTGTCTATGTGACTTTAATGCGCATTCCGGGGAGTTGTTCTATAATGACTTACTGAGCTACTGTAACGAAAATTATTTTACTTGTATTGAGGTAAATGTGCTCGGTTTGAGCTCGGAAACACATACTTTCATAAGTGATGGTAACGGGGCAAGGCGATGGTTAGATCATTGTCTTTGTACAGAATCTTCTGTAAGAACGGTTAGCAATGTTAATGTTAAGTAAATGATGTTACCCTTGTTGATTACCCTTTGCTGATTGAATGTGATCTCAATATAATTAGGTCAAAATTAACCAGACGTCCGGCAGGTGAAAATAAAGCAGTGTGAGGGGAGAAAAGCCCAGAGGCAATTAGTCTTTACAATAAGGAATGTCACCGCCGTCTGCGAGAGATTGACTTCCCAACAGAGTTGACCGAGTGTTGTGATCGAATGTGTAGTGTCCGAGTCATAGCAAGGTCATTGGTTGCTTGTACCGTGCTGTTGTTTGCGCTCTTAGGGACGCCGCTATTATTAGCAGGGAGAAACGAAATGGCAATGGGTCGCGAAAGCGCGAGGTAGGCTGAAACAGACACGTTGGCGAGGCTCATCTGTACGCCAGACAGAGGTTTAGGGAATGGCTTTTGTGCGGTAGACCGAAATTCGGTGACAGCAGAAGGGTTTTTAAGTCTAAGTTGAGGTGGTGTCTTAATCACCCAGACAAAATCCGGATGGACATACTTGCCGAGAAACATGCAAGAAAAGACTTTCATGGCTTCTGGAAGGGTGCACAAAAACATAATCATAGAACTGGCCTGCCGGTGAGCATCGATGGCGTGTCTGCTGATATGGACATTGCAAATATTATCTTTAAAGACGATTTCTGTGTGAAGCCTGTCCACAATCCGCCCGTGACGGTGATCGATGCTGAATCTGAATATGTCTTAAAACCTAGCACAAACTTTTCGGCAGCACAGATAGCAAAAATAATTAAGAGCATGACTAGAGGTAAGTCTCATGGGCATGACGGGCTCAGCATTGAGCAACTTCAATGTGCAGGTCCCCATCTGCTGCTTGATCTTGCGATGCTATTCAATATCTGCCTTAGGCCTTCTTATTTGCCAGAGAAGCTGATGAGGACAGTCGTAGTACCGATAGTCAAGAACAAAACAGGTGAAATCTCTGATAAAATAATTACAGGCCGATGGTTCTTTTTAGCTACAGTCATCGCGAAGGTATTTGACAGCATGCTTAATTCTCACTTAAACAAGGTCGTAACTCTACACGACAACCAGTTTGGGTTCAGGCCCAAGCTGTCCACTGAGAGTGCAATACTGAGTATCAGTGGCGAAGGGTGAAATATTCAGAGAGGTAAGCCGGAGCAAAAAAAAATGCTTAGCTAGGCTGAAAAACGATAAAATGTTTGAAAAAACCATCGCGTCTTTTATAATTTATTGTCATATCTGGGCGAGCACGACCTAACTGTATTACGTGTTTTTTATTTTCAAAACTTAACCTTGAAAAGCATGTTGATACCGTTATTTTGCTAGGTAAACAAGAACTAGCTTTTCGCGGCCGTGATGAAGGCCCTAATTCCGATAACCGCGGTAACTATATCGAAACTTTGCTATATCTGAGCAAGTACCTACTATACAGTAATGGATTCGCAATTAGAATTATGTTCTTCAGTTCAGAATCCCGTGTTTTCTGGTCTCTCTAGTGACATTCAAAATGATTTAATACATAGTATTGCATCAGTTTTACGCGACCACATTAGACTTGAAATAAATAAAGCTCAATTACTGTCTGTAATGATTGACGAAACTCCCGATGTCAGTCATAGGGAGCAATTAACTGTAATTAGGTATTTAACTGAAACTGGAATCGAAGAACGATTCCTTGGTTTTTACGATGTTAGCGGAAGTCGAACTGCTGAAGTTCTATCTAATCAGTTGTTAGAAATACTTGACCAGTATCATTGTATGCCTACAATGATACTGGTCAAGTATTTCATCGCCATCCTACTGATCTCCTACTTTGCAAATCTACTTACTCTAAAGTAGTAATTTCAACTTACCGCAAATACCTAATAACAACGTACGTCTACGTAACTGATTTCACTACACAGACACACAACAACAACACATTAACACAAATAAAAAACTATAATACATATCACTATTATAAACCAAGAAATAAATTCTAATAGGTGAAATTAGCTAATAGATTCAAATATAAATTCAATAACATTACGTGAAATGGTATGTCAACACAAAATGTCACCAAGCATTGAACGAATCCCGACTCGATACGAAATTCAACGATCGACAACTATATTTCTTCATCTTGCTCACGCGCACGCATTTTCTATTACTGTCTCTATCAAGTAACTCAGTTTGAGCAGGCTTACCTGCGACCCAATATCGCGGGTTGGCCTTTTTTCCTTCAAGTGACGTCATAACGTTTATTTTGTATAGAAGTTTGAACTGCCAAAAAGCCGATCGCTCCTGCGGCTTATTTTATAGCAATATGTTGTTGGAGAGAAAATTTTGTTGATTTAATGTCGATTAGTGTAGGCGTTTTGTGATGTTTCTCTACTTTTAAATGTACTAATTGTGTCATTTTTCAATTACGGTTGAGAGAGTGGTTGTGTTCCAAATATCTGAAGGGAAGCCGGTGGGAATGGGCTTATATGGACGCTTCGTCACTGCTGAGTATAAAGCATGCTGTCAAGTATTACACAGACCGTAATACGTTTGACCTGGTTTCGTACGAAGTGCTGTGGCAAAAGCTACGTGACCATAAAATTTCACTTGAAATAGTTACCATCTTCCAGCACTGGTACGACCACCAGGTCAACAACGTGAAATGGGTAGGAGCTCTGTCGGACTCGTACAGGTTGGAGTGCAGGGTGAGGCACAGTGGCCTGAGCTCACCTACGCTCTTCAATCTGTACATGAATGAGCTTATTGTCGCGCTCAGCGGCCGCCATGTTGTATGCCATGTCGATGATGTTTGTTTTAATAACATCAGCTATGCGGACGACATGGTGTTACGGAGTGCGTCGGTGCGTGGTCTCAGGAGCTCATGAGCATATGCGAGACGTACGCTCACTTACATGTCGTCAAATATAACGTCGCGAAGAGTGTGCTTTATGATCTTCTAAGCTGGGACCAAAGGTCTGACGGATGTTCCTCCAGTCAAGTTGTGCGGCGTGCCCTTGGAGCGCGTGTTTTAAATACTTAGGCCATATTGTGATGCTTGACTTGAAGGATGACGCCGTTATTGAACGGGAACGGAGGGGGCTGTCGGTGAGGGCGAAAATGATAGCACGCAGGTTTGCTCGTAGCTCCAAGGAAGTCACCTTGTTTCGAGCCTACTGTACTGCGTTTTATACGAGCAGCCTGTGGGTATCATACTCGCAGAAAGCCTACGGTGCTCTCCAAGTTCAATATAACAACGCGCTGAGGGCATTGCGGCGGTTGCCTCGCTTCTGCAGCGCGTCGGGGATGTTTGCCAATGTGCGTGTAGACTGTTTTTATGCCACTATGTGCAGGGGAGCATTATGTTGGCGTGCCCTAACCGGGTTTCATGTTGGAACTTACTTACTTATATGTAACAACTAAATTACACATGAATGCAATAAAGAGTTTTGAGTTTGAGTTTGAGAGCTGCCGCGATAGCGAGCGGAGTGAGGAGCAGCAGCAACAGTCTCCTCGCCGTCGTCGCCGACAGGTTAGACGGGCCATGCATGCGGCATTGGCATGGGGGCGATAAGTGGTGTAGTTAGTATTATCTTTGATTATTTTATTTTATTACCTTTATTTATTTTTTTACTTATTAAATACATTTTTAAATATTCTAATAAATAAAAAAAATAAAAAAAAGCATTTAAAAATATTAAAAAAAAGTGGTCCGCCGGTATCGGGAGCCGGGGCCAAGCTACCGGTGGTTAGGGCTCGAGAGACAGGAACCTCCTCAAAATGCAGGCCGTATCGAGGAGCACTGCCTTCTGAATTAGGCCCTTGATCCAACCGCCTAAGGAGAGCCTCGAAAGATGGTCGTCGAGGCTCTTGGCTATAAGGCCATTGGCCGTCACGACGATCGGCACAATGATAGCCGAATTCACATTCCACATGTCGACAACCTCGTGTGCCAAGTCGAGATATTTTATTTGTTTCTCTTTCTCAGCTTTCACGAGGTTCTCGTCATGTGGAATGGTAATATCGACTATCATTACGCGGCGCGCTCATCGGTCTATCACTACTATGTCAGGCTTATTGGCGACAATAGTCCTGTCAGTAATGATAGACCGATCCCAATACAACGTCACATGGTCTTTCTCGAGAACTGGGTCGGGCACATACTTGTAGTACGGTACCTCAGACTCCACAAGTTTGTATTTCAAGGCAAGTTGCTGGTGAATAATCCTGGCTACTTGATTGTGCTGTGCAAGTACTCGCCGTTAGCCAGACGAGAACAACCAGAAATAATATGTCTGATGGACTCACCCGGACGGTGCCCGACACACGTCAACCGTCCCGTCCTTCATAATATATTTCCGGTAGTTGTTCGTCAACATAACTTCATCCATAATTGCACAGACAAAACCTTCAGTTTCCCCAAAGAGGTCGCCGAAACGTAACCAGGACACGGACGCTAGAAAATCTACATCGGGCCCATAAAGAGCCCGGTAGAAGCGCCCGTGAAGCTCCTTGCCTTGCCATACTTCTCTTGCGGTCATCGGTAGTAAGTATTACAGGTTTGCGCCAGTTCTCTTTAGCCATGGACAGCGGGGTGAGTCCCTTGTCCACTGCGACCACATCTCGGTGCATACCCACCTCGGCCTTTAAAAAATATTCTCTGAGATCTGTATCTGTATCTGAGCACATCTCGCGGTTGTGAAGGGTCTTCGCGTTAAAAAAACCTCGACCCCCGCACTTCCGCGGGATGTACAGCCTCATCACCAATGATCGTGGGTGATGTATCCGATTTGCGGTCAACAGTGTACGAACTCTCCTGTCCAGGGCATCGAGTTCGGTCTGAGTCCATTTGAGTACGCCGAAAGAGTACATTTAAACCGGCATGACCCAACCGTTGAAGGCGCGCACCTTATTCCCGCCTGAAAGAAGGCTATTTTATACCTTGTTCAGGCGTCCAAAGAAGCGCTCCCTCAACGATTGCTTCATGTCAGTTACGTTAATGCCTAACGCTTCCGACATACCCAAATACTTATAGCTTTCGAATGAGGAGAGGGATCTCAGATGTATGGAATCCGAGAGCTGAATTCCCTCGGATTCCATAATCTCCCCTCGCTTTACATACATGACTGCACATTTGTCCACACCAAATTCTATCCTGATGGCGCTACTAAAAGTTTCAGTTACTTTCAGTGACTCCATCAGTCGCAATTTGTTGGGGGCAAAGAGTTTCAGATCATCCATGTAAAGAATGTGAGATATGACCTGACCACCTCTCCTCAACCGGTAGCCTAGACCTGAATCCTCCACCAATGTGCTCAGAAGATTCGCGGCTAGACAGAACCAAAGTGGGGTCAGACTGTCGCCCTGGAATATTCCCCGTTTAATCCTTACAGGCTCATCATTCCCCTGGATTTGTCGACATCCTGGATATCGAAGGACCGTCCTCCATTGCCCCATACACAACTCAAGGAAGGCACGAAGAGTTGCATCTATCTTGTACAACTCCAGTACCCTCATGAGCCATGTATGCGGCACCGAGTCGTAGGGCTATTTTAATTATTGTTATTTTCATTATTAATTTAAAAAAAATCTAATTGATGTTTAAATTAAAGTAGATTACTTATTTTGTTATTTTAAATTATTACTGTTTATTGTGACTCCGTTGTTTCGGGAGGTTCCTACACCGAATCGGGCGGGAGGAAACACCCGGATGTTTCCATTGTGAGGATCGTCTGGAGGACACGCTGGAGCACACCGTGCAGGTCTGCTCCGCTTGGGCGGAGCACCGCCGTGTCCTCGTAGCGGCGATTGGCGGCGGCGATCTCTTGCGTCCGGCCCTGGTTCAAGCCATGGTCCGGAGCGAGAGGGAATGGGAAGCCGACACCTCCTTATGCGAAGCACTCATGCTAGCGAAGGAGGTGGCAGGACGTGAGAGGGAAAGAGCCTCACGTCCCAGCCGTCGCGGGAGACGCCCCGGGCGTCAGGGGCCACGTGGTGGCCCCCGGCGACCGTAGGTGCGGGCCTGTGGATGGTGAGTAATGGGCTAGCTCGCCGTCTGTTCGTCTTATGACGACAAGCCGTATCGACGGCGCGTTCGTATTCCACGCGCGCCTCAAAGAGATGTTAGCTCACAGGAAGGGGTCGAAAGAGATACCGCGGCCCTGGAACACAAAGAGCAAAGAAGGAAAATGAATGGGATTTAGTCAGTACAAGTCTGACACTCCCTTCCACTCCTTCCACTGCCCAGAGCGGGAGGGTTCATTTGGTGATTAACCATCCGAAAAAAAAGAAAATGGTGAAATTTTTTAAATAGGTTCAGTAGTTTTTGAGTTTTTTCGTGACAAACATACAAAAATACATAATTATCTATCCTCTTTATAATATTAGTGTAGATATGTGCGCTCTGATTGGTCAGCACATGTCTCGTGTTTGTTTCTAATCTCGCCAAATATATTGTCTAAATTATAAATTGCCCGATTATAGCGTAGCAATATTCATAATGTGCGGGCACTGATAAATATTGAAGTTTCGGTAAAATTAAATCACTTCGCCCAATTTGACTTGACATTGTAAAATGCCCTCATTTATCACTTCATCCATAACATAATAAATAGGGGTTTGTCTCCACCGATCACGTTATCAGATTGAGTTTACCACGGATCACGGCGAGTTGTATCCACTGATACCGTGATGCGTTTTCTTTCAAAAAATAATAATAATGTACAAAAAAAGAAAAAGTAAATAGACAACAGATATCGTGATCAGTGGGTAAAAACATAAATTCATTTTTCGGATCACGGTTTCAGTGGATACAACTCGCCGTGATCCGTGGCAAACTCAATCTGATAACGTGATCGGTGGAGACAAACCCATAAATAGATCACGTCTGCACCGAGACTACCTCTTTATAATGTATGCTCCATATTTTGATGAGCGAGTCGCAGCCGGCCGTCGCTAGCAGGTACGTGTCATCGGGGAGCCCCAGCGCGCTCGGCGAGTGAGCGAAGTCGCAGCTCTGCACGCCCTCTGGTGAGTATACAAGGTGTTACACCTACTACTTGCTCAAAAAAACAACATGCAAAGTGAGCCCGATCTAACGATAAGCATGAACTCCGTAGTGGTCAATATTAACATCTGGATGAATGAGCAAAGATCACTGGCACTAATCGTAGTCTTAAGAAAACCCTGGACAAGGTGGGACGTACCAAAAACTATCTCACTTGCTCTTAAAAGATCTTAGAGAGCAATTTTAAAGGTAGCTGTAGTATACCTATGTGCATATTATATCATCTCTCGTGTAATATGCACCGTGTCTCATACCTCTAGACCAGAACGCACTTTCCCGCGCAATGCCTAACCAGAGACGACAGAATGTGTCATCGATACCATAGACTCATTCTAGTCGATTATATCGATACACTACAGAAGCATACGTCCATGCCTTTTTCATTACCACATATCTATACTTATAAAATTCAAAGTCCTGAATGAATGACTGACTGACTGGTTAACTGATATAACAACGTACAGGCCAAACCGCTGGTCCTAGAGACATGAAATTTGGACGGTGAAGTTTTTGTGAAGAGTAGATATCCACTAAGAAAGAATTTTTTGAAATTCCACCCCTAAGAGGGTGAAATGGGGTGTTGAATTTTCTGTGAAACCTTTTATTCCCGGAGCCGATTGACTTGAAAATTTGTGTACATACTCTTCAGTTAAAATTATGAGATACGTGTATCACAGTTTTTCCAAAATCATCCCCCAATTTAAAATTCAATGTCTTGACTGGCTGACTGATATATCAACGCACAACCCAAACCGCTGGTCCTAGAGACATGAAAGAAGGGCGGCGAGGTTCTATGTATTTTGGGACCTACCCTTAGAGGTAGCATTCATTATGGCAACTTATACATAGTTGTAAAAACGACTAAAGACTAACAGAAAAGCAAATGGAAAGTAAGACGAACAAGTTGGGAGAAAAGAGATATACGTGTTTATATAAGATAACCTAAAAATCTTACGATTAAGGTTTTTAACTGTGAATGTCTGCTTATTTATTTAAAATGAATCAAAAAATAATAATGTTTTGAATCATAAAGGAAGATTCGAATAAACTACTCTTAGATAATTCCCTTTCCAACCTACCCGGTCCGAGTAGAAGTTAAATGGCATGGCGCGTTGTACATGGCCTCTTTGGATGATGCTCTGTGGTTTTTAATTCTCTGGTTTTTGGTAGTAGGCAACTGGCACCTGTCATATGACAGGTGCCAGGGGAGGTAAAAATTTTGGTTCGGGTCGTGTTATATTATTCTGATGTACTCATTATTTTCTTGTCTTAAGCCAAAACCTGAAGTTTTGCCTGTACTTAAGTGATGAATCATAAAACTGCCAGACTGCGGTTAGAGACTATACTGATTAATAACCTAGTAATTCGTTCAATCGCTATTAAAACTATGTTGTTAAGACTTTGATCTATAAACGAATAAATGGTCAAGTAAAACGATTCTTACTACGCTGAAAGACGATATGATTTAACATAAATTATAACAGCCAGAGCTCACTAGCTATGTACGAGTACAGCTTTTATAGGCAGGGTTTGTTGAATAAAAAATGTGAAATGTGACGTAATAAATCTCGTTTATTGGTATTTTAACATGGTTTTTATTTTATATTTTTCAACAGTGTTATAGAAAAAATATTATCTTATTAAAAGATTATCTAAAGAGGAAGCTGGTGCAGCGATATAGCTCTGGTGTCTGGCAGACCCCATATACCATAATATGCTCATAACATGAGAGCAACAACCCGCTGTCCGTGTCCCAACAGGACAGTGACAACAATAGCCTAATACACCACTTCGCCCCTGTAGCCTTCTATTTATTATTTTTTTCTATCTACTACAATATACTTTTAATAGGACTTGCTTCCTATGTGCACAGATTTAATTCTGGGACGTAAAATAAATGGGTGGTTGCCATGAAATATAGAATAGGTAATAGGTACAGGATGTATTTCTACTGAACTTGGGGAGTGTGCAAAATCAGCAGAACTTCTGTAAGCACTATCCGCCATTTTAATATCCACAATTTGCTCTCTGTTCAGAAGCTTCGCCCCTGTAGCCTTCTATTTATTTATTTTTTTCTATCTACTGCAATATACTTTTAATAGGACTTGCTTCCTATGTGCACAGATTTAATTCAGGCACGTAAAATAAATGGGTGGTTGCCATGAAATATAGAATAGGTAATAGGTACAGGATGTATTTCTACTGAACTTGGGGAGTGTGCAAAATCAGCAGAACTTCTGTAAGCACTATCCGCCATTTCAATATGCGCTCTCAAATAAATAGCATGGTACACACACTTCATCATTAGGTGTTAACTGAAACAATACCAGTAAAAAGTAGTCAAAAACAAAATAACAGAAAAAATATATAAATAGTGTTCATCATAAGCTCATTATCAAAATAACCAGGCGGGGCTTGATCCATTGAGCACCTTGAGCACCTTCATCAGAGAGACGATGCCTCCGTAAGCGCGCAAGTCGTAAATGGCAATTAACGCAACGCATGTTAGTGGTTAAAATCAAAGTCCAAATCAAAAGCAACTTGTTGTCCAAAGAAGAATGCCGTACTCCATGTCAGGGTGCACTATCGTCAGTTCAAGATGTAAAGGCCAATTCATCCACAAAATCACAATGATAAACATAAAATCCCACGCAAAAATATAAACGTATCGAACGATGGAATAGAGGTGTTTTTCAACCTTTTTCATGATACGACCCCCATAGTAAGAAAAAATATTTCGCTTTTTTTCGTGTATTCACAGTTTATTCGTGCATACGTATAACCAAGGCAGATGCCGTCGCGACAAGCAGAAAAATCTCACACTTTATTATGTTTGGCAAACAGGTCGAAAAGCTCAAAAGTGCTCTCTGACAATACCATTCAACGCAGGATAAGTGATATTAAATAAATAAATAAAATTCATTTATTTCAGGCAAGATCATAGAAACCATACGAAAGCAAATTTAAAAATTACACAGCATAACATACTTGAATTGAATTTCCAAAATTTTAATAATTACAATTGCATTTAAAATGATAAAAAATAAAATAAATTAAAATATTAACTTTAAATGTAAATGTAGCAGGAATATACACCTGCCTCTGAGTCATTTGTTTGTTTGTCAATACGTTAATCATATAACAATGGTTAATGTACTGACAATCAAACCTGTTCACAAATACGCTCAGGATAGTGTTGGAGGTGGTCCGGAGCCTGCGCCCCAAAAATGTGCACCGCTTCCGCATTGTCGTGTAGAAACAATCGACACGGGCATCGGTGAACATCCCCGACGCGCTGCAGTGCCCGGGCAGCCCCAACAGCACCCTGAACGCATTGTTATACTTCAGTACGGAGAGCGTTGTACTGCTTGCGTTGTATATTTATGTCATCATCATCATTATCATTTCAGCTGAAAGACGTCCACTGCTGGACATAGGCCTCCCCTAAGTGTCACCACATTGACCGGTCCCGTGCGTCTCGCATCCAGCGGAATCCTGCAACCTTTACGAGGTCATTCGTTCGCGGTCCCCACTCCAGAACTTTTCGGCCCCATCTGCCATCCATTCTGCGAGCAATGTGCCCTGCCCACTGCCACTTAAGTTTGGCCATTCTTCGGGCTACGTCGGTAACCTTGGTTCTCTTGCGGATCTTCTCATTTCTGATTTGATCACGCAAGGAAACTCCGAGCATAGCCCTCTCCATTGCCCTTTGGGTGACTTTAAGCCTTCTAATGAGGCCCATTGTGAGCGACCACGTTTCGGTTCCGTATGTAATCACTGGCAACACACACTGGTCATAGACTTTCGTCTTGAGACACTGCGGTAAGTTGGACGAGAAGATACCACGCAACTTCCCGAACGCTGCCCAGCCGAGTCGGATTCGACGATTGACCTCTTTCTCGAAGTTATACCTACCTAACTGGACCGTTTGTCCCAGGTAGACATAATCGTCTACAACTTCGAGTGTAGAGTCTCCGATCTTGATAGGAGTGGGTGTTACATGGGCATTCAACATGACTTTGGTTTTAATCTTTCGGAAGCTCTACTGAGGTCATCGAGCATTGTACTGAGGTCCTCCATGGTCTCAGCCATGACCACTATATCGTCGGCAAACCGAAGGTGAGAGATGTACTCGCCATTGACGTTGATGCCTAGCCCTCTCCAGTCCAGAACCTTGAAGACATCCTCCAGTGCAGCGGTGAACAGTTTCGGAGATATCACGTCTCCCTGTCTCACACCTCGCTGCAGAAGGATAGGTTCTGAGATCTGGTCCTGAAGTCGGACTGACATGGTGGCGTTTTTGTACAAACTCTTCAACACCTCGATGTACCGATAGTCGATTTGGCACCGTTGGAGAGACTGCAGTACAGCCCAAGTCTCGATCGGATCGAAGGCTTTCTCGTAGTCCACAAACGCCAAGCAGAGAGGCAGGTTATACTCTTTGGTCTTCTGTATATCTTGCCGCAGCGTATGTATGTGGTCTACGGTGCTAAAGCCTTTTCGGAATCCGGCTTGTTCGGGAGGCTGAAAATCGTCAAAACGGCGCGCAAGACGATTCGTGATGACTCTTGAAAACAGCTTGTAGACATGGCTTAGAAGTGAGATGGGCCTATAGTTCTTTAGCCGGGCATTATCGCCCTTTTTAATGAAGAGGACCACCACACCCCTGCACCATGCCTGCGGCGTTTTCCCCTCGAGTATGACGGAATCAAACAGCTTCTGAAGGGCCTTAAGTACCGGTTTTCCACCTGCCTTCAGGTGTTCGGCCGTAATTCCGTCATCACCCGGTGCCTTGTTGTTTTTAAGCGGTTTCAAAGCCATCCTAATCTCGTACAGGCTGACATCCGGAATTTCTTCGGTATAGTGTCGGGCCAGTCTAGCTCTTGGGTAGTTAGCTAGATTTGCAACGGGTTTTACTGGTTGAAGTGTACAACTGCCCATAAAAACTCTCGATCTCCCTCAGCAGCTCCGGTTTGGCGGATACGATCCTGCCATCGTCGGTCTTCAGTTTTGTGAGCTGGCTCTGCCCAATAGCCAGATCTCTTGAAAATACCTTGGAGCCTTTATTCCGCTCAATAGCGTCTTTAATACGCTCGGTATTAAAGCGGCGGAGGTCGCGTTTCAAGGATTTAGAGATCCGTCTTTTGAGCTGCCGGTATTTCCACGCCTCGTCTGAAGACTGCAGGATCATCTCGCGCCGCTCCTTCTGAGCTCGAGAGTATGATCAGAGAGTTTTTGTTCTTATGTGCACGACGTGTCTTGAAGAACTTAGACCCACTCGTATGGACAGTTTCCACGAACCCATCGTTGTATTCGTCCACTGAGCTTCCTAGGTACTCGAAACGATTCTGGAGTTCAAGCTGAAAGCCGTGGGGGTTTTGGATCTGGATTTGTGCTGGACGGAGCGTAGACTTCATCAGTCGAGACCTTTCAAGCTTTATATTGATGTTCAATGTGCCTCTTACCATGCGGTGATCGTTCCCGGTTTTCACCGAATTGATCACAGAGACATCATTGAACATTTGCTTCTTGGTTGACATGATGAAGTCAATCTCATTTTTAGTTACACCATCGGGACTCTGCCAGGTCCACTTCCTGTGCTCACGCTTTTTGAAGAAAGAGTTCATCATATAGAGGCCCTCCTTCTCCATAAAACTAGCCAGTTGGTGACCCCGGTGGTTCCGACGTCCAACCCCAAATTGCCCCACCTGCAGCTCATCCCCATCTCGTTTGCCCAGTTTCGCGTTGAAGTCCCCCATGACAACGGTGAAGTGAGTTTTGAAACCATGCAGGGCTTTAGAAATATCCTCATACATGGTCTTCACTTCGTCGTCGGCGTGTGCCGAGGTCGGGGCGTAGACCTGTATGACCTTCAGCGAATATCTTGAGGATATTCTGAGTATAAGGTACGCCACCCTGGTCGACACACTCTCGATCTTCACCACGTTATTCACGAGGAACTTGTGGACAATAAACCCAACACCACCCTGGGACTGCCGGCCACCCTCTCGGAAATAGAGCAGGTTGCCGGATCTCAGGATTATCGTATCCTCCCCCTCTCTTCGGACTTCAGATAATCCCACATTACTCCATCGCAGCCTGCTCAATTCCTCTTCGAGTTCCGTTATCTTCTCGTCGGTCCGGAGTGTACGCGTGTTGTATGTTGCAAGGTCAAGTCGTCGGTATAGGCAGCCTGATCCCTTCTGGAGATTCTTCGCACCCCTTGCCACGCCGTAACCTCGATCGCTACCATAGTCGAGGGTAGACGGGCTGCCGGGTACTAGGGGCCTTTTTTGTGTTGCGCTCATCATTGGGGGGGTTTTGCCATAATCGCCACGCTTGGCAGGCGGGTTGGCGATATTTATGTAGAAAAAATAAAAGAAAGTAACTTTTGTGTCCTTGCAATTTGATTAATTTACGGATATTGCGGGCTGTGCGCAGTTTGTAGCTTTTGTGCATTTTAAATCTAATGAAAAATTAATGGAAGAAATACTCTCTTGTAGAGCACTACCCACCAATACAGGTCAATGCTTGCATAACGTGTTCCTTGAAGCTACGCAAGATATGAATATCAATTGGGCAAAGAAATGCACTGCTATTTGTAGTGACGGAGCAAAAGCCATGATTGGTGCGAACAGGGAATTTATTCAAACACTGTTTTAAGCTTTCACGGTTTCACAACGGTCAAAATATCGGGAGCACAAAATAATGAATAGTCACGGAAGGTATCCCGTAAGTGACAGTATAAGTTTAGTGGATTTATTGCTAGACTGAAAGAGCAGATGACGAAAACGGATCCACGATGGGAGAAATTGTCCTGTCTACATGGAACAACCTGTGGGTTATGTGGTAAAAGGATGTGAGAAGAAAGTTTACAAGCTAAATAAAGCAATTTATGGCTTAATAACAGTCGGCGAAACAATGGTATAAGAAGATTAATGATGTTTTAATCACAAAATTAAAATTTAACAGGTTATCTTCAGAACCATGTGTTTATTTATATAATCATGATGGTGAAATCATGTTTATTGCCCTGTATGTTGATGATATAATGTTGTTTACATTAAAAACATCACAACAAAGAAATGTTATAAAGAAGAGACTGATGGAGGAATTTGATATGAAAGATTTAGGTACAGCTCATCATGTTTTAGGTATGAAAATAGAAAAAACAGCTGATGGAAACTTCACCTTGGATCAGTCGACTTACATAAAGAAACTATTAGATAAATTCAACATGTCAGATTGCAAACCAATGAAAACTCCAATGGAGGTTGGGATAAAGTTACAGAAGGAAAACAGTTCAAAATGTAACTTTGATTATGGAAGCCTTATTGGTTACAGTAAGATTCACGAAAGATGACCACGGCGCAGAAGGCATATTTTAGGTCCCTTTGGAGGTGCGAGGTGAGGCGCGGGCGGAATGCGTCAAGACCGGAGCGACGCATAATATAATATTATATTACGCAATATTATTTTGTCTTAAGTCTTTTCTTCACGAGTGTACGTGCGCAGACGGGCGCCATTTGTGGTCATCTTTCGTGAATCGTACTGTACTTGATGTATTTATCAGTGTGTTCCAGGCCTGATATCTCTCACAGTATCAGTTACCTTAGCCAGTTCAACAACTGTTATGGTGAAAATCACTGCAAAGCAGCAAAAAGGATTTTAAGGTATTTGAAAAGAACATTAGATTATTGTCTTGTTTTTCAGAAAGGTGAAATAGATATTGTGGGTTTCACTGATGCAGACTGGGGGGGAAATCAGCTGGATCGCCGATCGTATACTGGTTACATATTTTGTATAGGAAAATCTCTAGTTTCATGGGAAAGTCGTAAGCAGCGTACGGTGGCACTGTCTAGTACGGAGGCTGAGTACATGGCAATCTCAGATTCTTGTAAAGAAGCTATGTTTCTGAAAACATTTATTTCTGAATGTACTGGCATTGTTTGTAAAGTTTTGTTGTTAAATGACAATCAGTCAGCTCATAAACTTTGTAGTAATTCTGTATTTCATGCAAGGTCAAAGCATATCGATATAAGACATCACTTTGTAAAAGATTTGGTATCAAAGAAACAGATTGTTTTAGAATATTATGTTGGTACTGATGAAATGTTGGCTGATGTTTTGACTAAACCTTTAACTGCTGAAAAACATCAGGTTTGTGTCTCAAATATTAAAATGTTGACTTTGTGCATTGACTGCATACATATGTTTGTTGTGTGCATTTACAGATACAATTATATTTTCTTTGAGGCCTAGTATTTGTTAATATTGTTTTAGTTTAAGGCCTAGTATTGGAACGTTACTAAACGAACACAATATTATTCCTATGTTGTCTATGTATGTCAACTGTCAAAGTTGAGTTTGACGGGTATATATCTCTCTCAGGTAATGGCCGTCTACAAAACTAGATATATGTATCCGTGCTCTTCTACTATTAAATCTTCTTTAATCATACTTACGTATTATTGAATCGCACCTAAACCATCAGATTGTACCCGTGTACCGCTCTCTAGACTTTCTACGATAGTTCAATAATATACACATGTAACAACGTAATATCGCGCCACACCGCTCCAAACTTACTTCGTCCATGCCCGCTCGAGCGCCCCCGCACCCCGCTGCCGCGCGCCGCTCGCGTCGGCAGTCGGCCTACCTGGTTACGAGAGAGTGCCCACGCTCAACTGCGCGGCGCCGTATACCTAAACTTGTATACGCGGGCCCCATACCGCGTTGGGTAGTATATAAGACAGTCTGCTGTATGTACATGTTGTGTGCCCCTATTAAATACCATTGTTACCATCTCGTCGCTTCATTTACTGCCCGCAAAAGCTACCGCCGTTATAAATTGCGCCCAACTCGTGGCACGTGCTCCGACGACGCGAGCGCGAACTGAAACCACGCGACTGAGTTCTACCTACTGGATTGCCCTGCCGTTATTTATCGTCTTGGATCGCTGCCGAGCGTCATCGACGAGAAGATGCCGCTGAAAACACGCCGACACGCATCCAAGGTTAACCACGATGTTTCCAGTAGTGACGAAGAAAACCACGAGGTAGCGAACCCCGCGAGCACGAGCACTGCGGTGACGCCTACACCGACAACGGGTGGTAACATGATCTCCATGTCCGAAGAACAACTCACGCGACTACTATCCAACGTGATGCGAAGCGTCATGACGCCAACGCCGAGCTCGTTAACCGGTGAATCAACAGGACCGACTCATCCCACTGCTACACACACTGGATCGCCGACGCTGACCCTGCATAGTAACTTCACCCGGTGCACGGCCCGCTACGACGGAGCCGCACGCGGCGCGGAAACCTTAGAAGCGTTCGTCGAGAGCGTGCTCATCTACAAAGAGTGCGCAAACGTGTCCGACGAACACGCTCTGCGAGGTTTGCCTATGTTGCTGACAGGAGAAGCCGCCGTGTGGTGGCAAGGCATCAAATCAACCCTGGAGACCTGAGACGACGCGATACGCCGACTTCGGTTCATGTACGGCGCCCCTCACCCCGCCCACCGGATCTTTCGAGAAATCTTCGCACAAGAACAAAGTTATAGTGATAGTGTCGATTCGTATATATCGCGAGTGCGTGCTAATATGTCGCGAATACCATATAATGTACCGGAAATAATGCAACTAGATATTGTATACGGCCTTCTAAATCGTAGAATCCGCAAAAGAGTGTCACGCGATAGTGTAAGTAGTGTCGACTGTCTACTCGAGCGAGCAAGGTACTTAGAGGAGACGCTGGGCGAAGTAAGTCAATCTAAATCATTAATTCCACCCCGCGATAATAACTCGAGCCACCATCACGTAAATAACATTGAAAGTTCTACGAAATCTCGAAATGTAAACATTTACCCTCCGGGAAGGTCACTTATATAAGTACATGTAGGTAGGGGGAGGGCGAAGGGAGGAAAGGGAGGGGAGGGTCATAGGAACCCCCGAGAGGGGGGGAATTCGTCGGAAATGCATAGTTTTTTTTTAATGATTTTTTGAAAGGGCAATATTTATTTTTGAGTTATACTAATACAAGCTTTATAATCGGTAATTTTATACATACGGGACACCTGCTGATGGGGGCGAGGGGGAGAGGAGTACCCACGCCCTGTAGTTTCGGTCGGAGTTACCATATTTTTTTTTGTTTTGTAGTCTTACTTTTTCTGTCCCTATTTTTCAGGGAGGAAAGGGTAGGGGAGTAAGAACCAGTACTTCTGCCTTATCTCCGGCGCTGCGGGAATAGCAGCCCCTTCGCCTTTGCGTGACAAAGTCACAGGCGATCACGCTCCCCTCCGCGCCTCCGGGCTCTAAAAAACACTCTAGGGATAGGACATACCAAGACCACGGCGTGTCGGGGTTGACAAAGTCGGTTCTGAATTTAAGTTACACACATACACACACCACCACACCGCCACATTTACTTCTAAAATTACACGCACATTTGAACCAATTCTATAGCTTTTTTTTTTTTTGTTTTTTTTTTTGTAATAACATTATGTGTGCTTTGCTCACTGCACATTCCACACGTACGTTATACTATGCCAAAATAGTCTGTGGTGTGAACCAAAATAGTCTGTGATGTGAAATGTCGTCGTTTCCAATACAATGCCATCAATAATTCTACAATTAATATCTCCGAAACTATTCATTTCCGACGGTTGAAATTTGGCAAATCGTTTTATTATATTAGTAGGAACCAACAATAAAAATAACAACATCCTAGGTTAATGTACAGATATAAGTGACTAGCCCGCGCCATTGTCTTGTTACGGCTGCGGTCAACAAGGGGTAATACGCTCCAAGTGTCCGACATGTAAAGGTACACCGTCTGCCGACAAGGTGAGTTTTCAAAGTGCCGTCACCCATGCATCCGACCTGTCGCACCCCACAGTAAAGATAGGAGTTGCATCTTTATTAGGTGTCGCAGTGTTAGATACAGGTGCCACCGAGAGTCTTGCTAGACCTGGATTATATAAAATCCTTCTTGACAGCGGTGCCACTTTCACGGAAACACGCCGTAATCTCAGTCTCGCCGATAGAACGCAGCAGGTACGCGAATTGTTAGTATGTCACACAAACGTCACAATTCAGAGACGCGTAATCCCCACCAATTTCCTAGTGATACCAGAAGCGAATGATAGGACGCTTCTAGGACAGGACTTCATCGCTAGAGCAGGTATATTGTTGGACCTCCAACATAATTGTTGGTACTTTCGTGATTCCCCTGGGCAGAAGTTTACTTTTGTACAATCATACAGCCTCACATCCACCAGTGGTGAAGAGCTGATGCAAGTCGATTCCACCAGTGGCGAAGACCCGACGCAGATCGATTCCACCAGTGGCGAAGACCTGACGCAGATCGATTCCACCAGCGGCGAAGAGCTGACGCAAGTCAATTCCACCAGCCTGGCGCTGAGAGAGGATGCAGGAACGAAACTGTCACCGGCCCAGAGAACGCAGCCCAACCAGCTCATTTTAAGTAGAGCTGAGCGCTTCGCCACCGATGGACCCCTACAACTTATGCCGCACATCGCATTTGGGTTGACGAGAAGCAGGAGCCGACCGCTTCACCACCCTACAGAATGTCGCAAGGTAAGAAACAGTTGTTAGACGGTGAGCTTGAGAAGCTGCTGCGCGCAGAGGTCATAGAGAACGTAAACGTGATTGCTGATGCACTAAGCCGCCCAGCCTGTTGCGAAGAAAACCCAGGTGGTTGCGAGGTATGCTTAGTGACAGTAGATGTGCCACACAGAAAGCCTGATGACGTGCGCACTAATCAGCTCAAAGACTCTGAGCTGAAGAACATTATAGAGGATTTGGAGGCCACCGACGATCCCTTTAGGGGGAGAGGCTGGTCAGAATGAGGATACCTGATGTCGGATGGTGTGTTGTAGAGGTGCGCGCCTGACTCTGAAGACGCTGATTCCGCCTGTCTCGTTGTACCTAAGCATGAGAGGGAGACTGTCCTGGCAGATTTCCATGACGCCCCTACAGCAGGTCACTTCGGTGCGGAACGGACCCTGCAATGCATCAGAACCCGATACTTCTCGCCAGGTATGAGATCCTTTATCAAAGATTATATCAAACACTGCACTGCTTGCCGGCGAGGTAAAATCGATAACCGGAAGCCTGCAAAAATTATACCTCGTAGGGATGGCCCGTACCGAATACGAGAAGTCGTAAGTACCACTACTTACCTGGTAGAAGGAACCGTCAAAGGTGAGCACATTGGACGTTACCATGTCTCTCATCTGACACCGTTCATTGGTGATATTGAGGTTCCGATTAGGGAAAAGCGCAGACGTGGTCGACCTCGTAGATACGATTGCTAGCCCGAACGTGAGGGCGCTATGTTCGAACTAGAGGAGGAGTGTGTAACAACGTAATAACGCGCCACCGCTCCAAACTTACTTCGTCCATGCCCGCTCGAGCGCCCCCGCACCCCGCTGCCGCGCGCCGCTCGCGTCTGCAGTCGGCCTACCTGGTTACGAGAGAGTGCCCACGCTCAACTGCGTGGCGCCGTATACCTAAACTTGTATACGCGGGCCCCATACCGCGTTGGGTAGTATATAAGACAGTCTGCTGTATGTACATGTTGTGTGCCCCTATTAAATACCATTGTTACCATCTCGTCGCTTCATTTACTGCCCGCAAAAGCTACCGCCGTTAAACATATTAAGTATTCATAGTTCATAAGTAAGATAATATGCGCGGATAATTCAAACTGAATGAAGTGTGAACTTTGTTTACATAATTATATACAAAGCATCTCTAATGCGACCTCAAAACATGTCTTCGTAGAAAGATTCTTTTCATTTTTACCTGCCCATTTCTGCACAAAAGATAAATAGGAAATTAAGTACCTTTAAATTAAATTATTTTACCTGTTCAAATTATATCTTTACGAACTACTGCTCATGCAGAGACAGAAGATCTACTTGATTGCAAATAAAACCGCTAACACGCTGTTTTTATTTTTTACATAAATGTAAGTTTAGTGTGGGATGAAATACTGACCCAGGTCGTGCGCGTGCGGCTCGTGGTGTAGCAGCGGCGCGTGCGGCGGCGGAGCGTGCAGACGCAGCTCACCTGCCGCGCTGCCCGTGGCCGCCACGCGCGCGTCGCTCGCCCATGCGCAGCACGTCACCGCCGCTGAGTGTCCCGCGAACACGCTGACACACACCACACCATAGTTAACAACGTAACAATGTCAAATAGCCTAGTCACGGTCACCGTAAAGCTGTATGCGATTCTACCGGGAACCGATCACTTTTCCGAATTTTTTTGTTCGAATTTCATTTTACCGAAATCTATTAACCGACGTCTTTTTTGCTATATGCATTTTTTGACATATTTTTAGATCATCAAAGTATCTTTTTTATATTTTTTATATTTCGCCGATTTACAAAATAACTTTTTGCTATTTAATCTAGTGCAATAAAACTATAAGGTGGAACGAAGTTTACAGTGGTCGGATTTTCAGGGGGCTTTTTTTATTGAGTTCCTAGAGTTGTGGAGAAGAAAGTTAAAAAAGAAAAATTTGCCACTCGCGACTTTTTTTTTTGATTTCCTTTTGAATATTTATTTTTCGTTTATGAATTACTTGAAATTCGCCGAATTTATATTGTGACGTCATAGTGGGACCTGTGTACAACCATTAAACACCAATTTGGTCTGTTTCCTTGTTCATTGTTGTCGACGAAATGCATATTTCCAGGTTCTTTTATAAAAAATCCTATTTTTTTCAATTATGTCTAAAACACCGAGTTTAAAAAATAAATAAAAAGATTCTTTTGTCATTGGTAACTGATATGTTTTCACATATAACTAGACGTTAAAATGTTCAAGAATATTTACGAGTGAAGTGACTAAAAATTCATTCGCAAATATCAGGAAATAGTCTATGTAAAAGTTAAAGAAAGCCATTTTCCTCAAAATGTTTCTATCGCGGTCAACGTAAATAGTATCCTGAAAATATCCTTATTATATCAGCTATCCACAGAGAGAACAAAATAAAAAAAATATTCGGAGGTACTCGATAAATGTTGATTATTGTTGTCGAAGGTGGAATGGGGCCGCTGGTTAACTCACAAAAATTATCGTAATTGTAACGTAACCATTTATCATAATTTCTATTTAGAATAAGTTGCAAGCTTGGGTTTTTGCGCCCCATTTAATATCAATACCGATACCGATGCCGCTCCCAATTCTTAGCGATAGATCCCTTTTATCATGTTTTACTTTCTCAGCAGTAACTGATATTTAACAAGTATCCTTGAATATTTTTCTAGTTATTATACCTTATTAGATAGCTACTGAAATGAGGTTTTGGAAAATAATTTGCACATTGAGTTACATAGAAAAATTTTGAAAAAAAATACCTTCATTAACATAGACGTTTTTCTGATTTTTCTTAATCAATTTTATGTCACTAAACTCATGAATATGGTTTTTTTGAACATTTTCTTATCCACTTATGTGTCACAATGTATCTGTTACCAATTCCAAAAGTAATCTTAGTCTTAAATTCAGTAACTTTGAAATAATTGAAGAAAATAGGATATTTAAAAAAAAACTTGAAAAATGAACATTGAACAAATAAACAGACCAAATTGGCGTTTGATGGATACACAGGTATTTACATTATGCCACAATTTAAATTCGCCGAATTTCAAGTTATTCATAAAAGAAAAAAAAATTACAAAGGAAATAAAAAAAATTAAAAAAAAACTCGCGAGCGTCGAAATTTCTTTTTTTTTTACTTTCTTCTCTACACCTCTAGGAACTCAATAAAAAAAAATCCCATGAAAATCCGATCACTATAAACTTTGTTCCACCTTTTGAGTTTTTTTTTGTCTAATTGCACTCGGCTAATTGGCCGAAACCTCTAAATGATTTATTCACCATATTTTCACCGCACCGAAACAACATTTTACGGAATATTATTTGGTCACTAATATATATTTCCGTATGGTGTCGGACGTAAAAAATAGCACCATCCCATATCTTCCCGTAGATGTCGTAAGAGGCGACTAAGGGACTTACCAGAGAATGGGCAGCAGCGTTCTCTGCGCTTTTATAACAATTGTACTGCGATCGCCAACCCGCCTGCCAAGCGTGGCGATTATGGCAAAACTCCTCCAATGATGAGCGCAACACAAAAAAGGCCCCTAGCACCCGGCAGCCCGTCTACCCTCGACTATAGTAGCGGTCGAGATTACGGCGTGGCAAAGGGTGCGAAGAATCTCCGGAAGGGATCTGGCTACCTATACCGACGACTTGACTTGGCAATATGCAACACGCGTACACACTGGACCGACGAGAAGATAACGGAACTCGAAGAGGAACTGAGCAGGCTGCGATGGAGTATTTTGGGATTATCTGAAGTCCGAAGAGAGGGGGAGGACACGATAATCCTGAGATCCGGCAACCTGCTCTATTTCCGAGAGGGTGGCCGGCAGTCCCAGGGTGGTGTTGGGATTATCGTCCACAAGTCCCTCGTGAATAACTTGAAGATCGAGAGTGTGTTGACCAGGGTGGCGTACCTAATACTCAGAATATCCTCAAGATATCCGCTGAAGATCATACATGTCTACGCCCCGACCTCGGCACACCCCGACGGCGCAGTGGAGACCATGTATGAGAATATTTCTAAAGCCCTGCATGGTTTCAAAACTCACTTCACCGTTGTCATGGGGGACTTCAACGCGAAACTGGGCAAACGAGATGGGGATGAGCTGCAGGTGGGGCAATTTGGGGTTGGACGTCGGAACCACCGGGGTCACCAACTAGCTAGTTTTAAGGAGAAGGAGGGCCTCTATATGATGAACTCTTTCTTCAAAAAGCGTGAGCACAGAAAGTAGAAATGGCAGAGTCCCAATGGTGCAACTAAAAATGAGATTGACTTTATCATGTCAACCAAGAAGCAAATGTCCAATGACGTTTCTGTGATCACTTCGGTGAAAACCGGGAGCAATCACCGCATGGTAAGAGGCACATTGAACATCAATATCAAGCTTGAAAGGTCTCAACCGATGAAGTCTACGTTCCGTCCAGCAGAGATCCAGATCCAAAACCCCGAGAGCTTTCAGCTTGAACTCCAGAATCGTTTCGAGTGCTTAGGAAGCGCAGTGGACGAATACGACGATGGGTTCGTGGAAACTGTCCATACGAGTGGGTCTAAGTTCTTCAAGACACGTCGTGCACATAAGAACAAAAAACTCTCTGATCATACTCTCGAGCTCATGAAGGAGCGGCGTGAGATGGTCCTGCAGTCTTCAGACGAAGCGTGGAAATAAAGGTAGCTCAATAGACGGATCTCTAAATCGTTGAAAAACGACATCCGCCGCTTTAATACCGAGCGTATTTAAGACGCTATTGAGCGGAATAAAGGCTTCAAGGTATTTTCAAGAGATCTGGCTATTGGGCAGAACCAGCTCACAAAACTGAAGACCGACGATGGCAAGTTCGTATACGCCAAACCGGAGCTGCTGAGGGAGATCGACAGTTTTATGGGCAGTTGTACACTTCAACCAGTAAACCCGTTGCAAATCTAGCTAACAACCCAAGAGCTAGACTGACCCGACACTATACCGAAAACTTTCCGGATGTCAGCCTGTACGAGATTAGGATGGCTCTGAAACAGCTTAAAAACAACTAGTCCGAACTCCTGAAGGCGGGTGGGAAACCGGTACTTAAGGTCCTTCCAAAGCTGTTTGATTCCGTCATACTCGAGGGGAAAACGCATCAGGCATGGTGCAGTGGTGTGGTGGTACTCTTCTTCAAAAAGGGCGACAATGCCCGGCTGAAGAACTATAGGCCCATCTAACTTCTAAGCCATGTCTACAAGTTGTAAATACTTGGCTTGCAATTATATGACTAAAATAATAGAAAAAAAAGTAAAATAATAAAAACAATAATATAACCTACCGCTACTTGAAAAAATTGAGGCTTAAGCACCTTCAAGCCGAATTCACACTAATTGTGAATGGATCTAAATCATATTCCCTGCATAATGTCATTGAATTTCTGCTTGCGCGCACAATATAACTATTCTGCCTATAATTCGAAGATGAATGAGGTACACGTATGGGTGGATTGAAACTAAATGTTTTACTTGGCACATTAAAATAAAATTTTGAGGATTTTGAGCAAGAATAAACAGCAATTTTACGTCGATCTACCAGTGGATAATCTAATAATATAATTATATGCGTATAATTTATACTAAAACTGATCATGAACTGGTAGCTTTGAAGCCAATGTTCTGTAATACAAAGGATATCAATATTATTAAAATTCAAAAATAATTCTACTTCTAAGTTTCTGTTTTTAAGTTCTTGAATATTTTGATGCACCAGGTTGAAACTATTTGTTTTCAAACTGTTTTTAATAGACTTAGTTTTGTAAATCTGTATATTATTGCTAGAGTTTACCTCTATTGTCCTATTCTCTAATTTAAATGATTTACAATGTCAATATCATCTACCAAATCATTCATTGAATTATTTAACATGTCATGGCATTGCTCAATAGAAGCAATCTATTTAGCCAAATTCTTGGCTGTAATATAAAAATAATAAGACAACGACGTAGCTATCTGTCGTTTACAATACTTAGAAATATAGTACCTATCTATTAGGAATCTATCTTTTGTCAAATAAAAATTATTACCAACATAATTGTTAGTGTCAATCAAGTGAAATAAATTATTATTAAATGTCAAATTATGTAATGTTATATTAATTTCAAACCTTAAGACATTTTCTTCCTGTGGCAAACTTTGGCTGTATGTGAATGTGAACATTACAATTTTTCTTAAACTAAGTTTACTTAATGATCTATAATATTGGAGCAAATCTCCTTTGTTCACATTACCCCTATTACCAACAAGTATCAGAAGAGTAGAATCCTGGTTGAAGTTGTAATTAATAATTTTTATCACGATGCCATATAAGGAACCAGGCATACAAAAGTTCATAATTGAATGTCCCGGACACTTATTTGTCAACAAATGGCCTAAATCCTTTCCAATTTCATCAGAAAAAAATACAATTTCTTTATTAATCATCTGTTTAGTTAAACTATTAGAAATTAAACTAGCACAGGACTGCGGCATGATACTATCACATACAGACAATGAATGGGCTGGTGTGGGTTCAACTGATGGTGGTTGGCAATGCTCACAGTTGTTAGTTTGTGTACTAACCAGCTCATTCATAGCCAATACATATTCTCTCATTTGGTGTTCAGAGGCAGTATATTTAATATTAAGAGAAGTGAGTTTCTCTTGTAGGCGATCAATTTCACACCGCAAGTTCTCTGTGTCTATTTGGTACTTCCTATTACTTTTATCTAAGTTTAAAAAAACATATCTAATTGTTTCAAAAGGTTAAATCTTTCCCTATTTAATTTTACATTTTTGATAAAAAATTTTTGCTTTTTTTACCATTTTCTTAGTTTTAACTATGTATTTGTTTATTTTAATATATTTTTTTAGTTTATTCTTACTAGTGATTACTCGCACTGATTTATTTGACTTTAAATCGTCATCATCTGTCAAATCTATAGTGTAAGGTTGTTATCAGAAATCATTGACGGAGCAACAGGCACCAATTCACTAAACAGACTTTGGTTCAATGAGGCTGTGATGTTATGATTTGCTGTCTCAAGTGCTGATATTTGACTTCTAGCCTCATGTAGCTGTTGTTGTAAATGATGCTTGTGACTCAGGGCTCGTTCATACTCAGCGCTACACTGGCTGAACCCGTCCACAATGACTTGGAGCCTATCCCGGTCTTCTATGGCATCAGTGAGTCGAGTGTATAGCTGAGCCATTTCATTTTTTAACTTATTATTCCTTTCATGAGCTTCAAAGAGCACCCTTTCATTGTCATCCATTTCCCTGTTTAGCTGGTTACAGGACTGCTTACACGCCTTTAGTTCGCTCAAAGCCTGATTAAGTTTGGACTCTTCGAGGCGAGCGCGGGCACTGCGTGTCATAATCATGATTCAGGAGAATAGACACAAGATAGGAAAAGAATAGGTGCGGTAGAATTGTGTCAAAAACGAATAATTGAAAAGAAAATGAATTATGGTATGGTATTAATGCATTATGGTATTATTCGTTGAAATAGGGTCCGAAAAACCTACCGGTAATGTGACATTACGATATAATTCGGGTGAAATCCAAGCGATAGTGTTTACTGTAATGTAACATGACAATAATATTCGTCGATCTGTAGTGTCAAAATATGAACAGTAACATGATGTTGCAAATACCATGTTTTATTAAATAGTCAGTAAGTACCTATTATTTGATTTGGCAGAAACATAACAATATTAGAGGAAGTTGATTTTAATACTGGATACTTTATATTTTTTATATTATTGAGTTTGGGTGGCTTATAGAAAACAATAAAAAAAATTATAATGAGACAATCAACAAATTAAGTACCTGCACAGGCAGGAAAGCACGCGCAACCACTATTAAAATTCATCAAAAACAATGCAGCTTTTGGACAAGGCAGTACTAATTGTAATAACAGTAGTATCCTCAATCGATTTGTTTGCAAACAAATCAATTGAGGATACTACTGTATTATAATTATATACATCATTTCGAATTTGTGAAAAATTATGGAGACTACTCGCTGACGTACGTGAACTGATAAACGAGAAGAACGCGGCCATCCGTGCCTAGAGCAACTTTCCCTGCGATGCGAACAAAGCTCAGATGCGCAACTTACAGCGTGCTGTAAGGAAGCGCATAAGCGAGCATCGTTGCACTCGATGGGACAAGGAGCTCAGTGAACTCGAGCCCACCCACCTAGCTTTTTGACAATTGCAAAGAAAGATGCGTGCAACCGATGAGGCTTCGATGCCTCCTCTCACCCGCCCCGACAAGAGCGTCGCATTTGACGACTCTGGAAAGGCAGAATGCCTAGCCGACAGCCTGAAGTTTCAGTGCTCTTCCAGCTCTCAACCAGTAGACAAACGTCACCTCGACATGGTGAATGGTGAAGTCGAAGGTAAAGCCGCCTTCCCTCCCGTCGAAGACCCCGATGATCGTCTGTATTCAGTCACACCCGACGAAGTGCATGACATCACAAAAAAGCTTCAGCCGCGGAAAGCACCCGGCTCGGATGGAATTACCAATAAGTTGCTCCAACTCCTCCCCGCCCAGCTAATAGTGTTAATGGCAGCCATCTTTAAAGGCGCCTTGAGCGACAACTTCTTCCCCCAGCAGGTATGGAAAGAGGCCACAGTTATTGGTATCCCCAAACCCGGTAAACCCAAGGAGGAGCCTTCGAGCTACCGGCCTATCAGTCTTCTGAATGCGGTCGGCAAAATCTACGAGAGACTAATTTATAAGCGACTCAAAGACTATGCCGATTATAGGATGCGTAGTTTGCTTTGAATCAGCCAACACCAACACGCTAATAAAGCTTCGTTGTGTATGTACATTTCGTCACCCTATATACGCCTAACTTCTATGTGCCAGAAGACGGGCGTCGTCACCGTGGGAGAAAAACCTAAAAACGCTGCCGTAACGACTTAAAGGCGTTTGTGAGAGATTGGCCGGAGAAAACCACACGGAGAGAAAAGCGTAGTTTTAGAGTCTCGTTCCCAATGAGCAATTCGACTTCAAGGCCGAACACTCATGCGTCCACCGAATCGTCGAGCATTTGAGCGCTGGCTTTCAGTGTGAAGCGATGACGGGCGTGTTGTTCTTCGACATAGCGATATCCTTCGACAAAGTCTGACACAACGGCTTATTACATAAGCTGTACCAACTGAGAGTGCCAGACCGTCTCGTGCTCATCTTACGAGACTTTCTGTCGGATCGCACCTTCCACTATCACATCGGGGAAGCTCTCTCCTCTCATTCGAGCCGGAGTCCCTCAGGTCTCCGTCGTCTCCCCGCTTATATTCACGCTGTTGACTAGCGATATTCCCAAGAGCAAAAAGGCTCAGTTAACCCTGTTCACAGACGACACGGCCACCTACTACACGTTGTAAGAACGCTATCGCCAAAACCCCCCAAACCCCAGCCGACGTCGTAGGCGCTTGGTTCCGGAAGTGAAGAATCTAGGTTAACCTCGATAAGAATCAGGCGGTTCTTAATACTAAACCGCGTATCAATTCCACTTACCCCAGCCCGATCACTATGTACGGTAAGCCTATCCCTTGGGAGAAGCAAACCAGATACCTAGGAGTCATACTCAACCACCATCTGTCCTTCGGGACGCATTTCATTACAGCTCGTAACCGAGACGCCTTTGTTACGGGTAGGCTCTATTTCCTGTTAACGGCCAAGAGTGAGTTGAGTTGCGCCTCTATACCGCGGTGATCCGTGCCATCATGAATACGCTTGTGTCGTGTTCGCACACACCATGCCTAGATAATATATCTATAGGATGCAGGTGCTCTAAATCCGGTGCTTACGCAAAGTCATGGGAGCCCCTTACTACATCAGCAATGACCGTCTGCACATAGATCTTAGAATGCCCACTATCCTTCAGTTTACGAAACGCCTTTCTAAGCGCTTCTTCGATACTGCCATAAGGCAACGTAATCCCCTAACCGCATAGGCTGCCCTCACGCATTAGTAAGATTCACCGACCAAGGCATACTCTCGTCACTCCCGATGACGCTATCACCCTCCTCCAGGAGAGCAGTAGGGAAACTAGCGCGCTCAAGAAGCAAACAGCCGTCATTCCGTCCTCGCCATCGAGGCCTGTCGCGACATCCCGATCCATGCCCTCCCCGACCCTTGCTCAAGCCAACCCGCGTGACTGAGCCCGTAGTCCAAAATCAGCCCCTAATAATGATACCATAAAGTTCCAGCCTGCCCCGTTTGCTGTCCTCTATCAGCGATGCCCTAAGCCGAGGCTCGTAACTCAGGAGGTACCCGCCTAGAGTGGGGAGGATCATTTGATGATTTACAATCCGAAAAAAAAAGGGGGTAGCCTTAGCGTGTAGTCGCCTTACACTCAAGGCACCCACAGAATAGTCCGGTTAAGCAGACGACAACCTCCTAAGTAGAACTGCGAGACGAAATATACAAAAAAAAAAAAAAAAAAACTCATCAATCACTAAGGATAATAATACTGTATTCATTCATTACGTACCGACACCATCATAATATTTTATTGTACAACCGCTTGCTTTAAAAATATTAACTATTATGATACAGTGAACGACATTACGATTTTGCATAAGGTCTGTCATGTTTTGTAAAACGACATTACCAAATCCTGTTACTAAAAGTATTACACGAATATAATTGTTTTATACTTTACGTGGAACAAGATATGCGTTTCTTACGCGAATAAAATGGCTAAAAATGGTAATCGTCGCTTACCGAAAAAGTTCAAGATTGCATAATCTGTAATAATTTGTTACGACACTATTCGTGCAAAAAGTGTGTTGAGATTTTTAGGGAAGAATATTGTTATGTTCAATATGATACCATCTAAATAATTGTACTTTTATAAATATGCATAGAAAAAACACGAAAAAAAATTACAAGATGTAATTAATGCTCTGAACCCTGATGGTATTCCTGCTATACTTATAATTAAGTGCGCACAAAGCTTAACTTTACCACTTACCCTAATATTTCGTCGTTCCCTTAATGAGGGAGTGGTGCCGCATCTTTGGAAAACAGCTTTTATTACCCCCGTCCATAAAAAAGGCCCTAAGGACAATGTAGAAAACTACAGGCCAATATCTAAGCTTTGTTTGTTTGCGAAGGTTTTAGAAAAAATAGTTTACGCTTCAGTTCATAGTGCCATTAAACATTCACTTAATGACTGTCAACATGGCTTCTTAAAAAACCGGTCTATTGTCTCCAACTTGCTTATCTGTTCCGACTACTTGTCCTCCATCATGTCTGAACCCTCTCAAGTGGATGTTGTCTATACTGACTATAGCAAGGCATTTAACCGTATAGACCACGGTGTTCTTTATCGTAAGCTGGCTGCAGTGGGTATCAGAGGTGATTTATTCAGATGGTTTAAGTCTTATATTGAGAATCGCTGTCAGACAGTTGTACTGAATGGATACAGTTCTGTAACTGTTAAAATACCCTCGGGAATACCACAAGGATCCTTTTTGGGTCCTCTACTTTTTATTATTTTTATAAATGACATTGGTTCGTGCTTTACCCGTTCCAAAATAATTCTTTACGCTGATGATATGAAAATTTTATGCCCTATATCAGAACTTTCTGACTGTTTTAACTTACAGCGGGATTTAGATGGACTTCAAAATTATTGTCTTCTCAACAAACTCGAACTCAATGTCTCTAAATGTTTTGTTAGTACCTACACACGCAAACCACATGCTATCATGTTTCAGTATAAGTTACATGATACTAATATAAATAGAATAAGCGTTATTAGGGACCTAGGTGTCACATTTGACTCTAAGTTGCTTTTTGATGCACACATTGAAAACGTTGTCAATAAAGCTTCTAAAGCACTTGGATTTATACTAAGATTATCAGCTGATTTTAAAAACATTAAAACGTACAAAATCCTATATTGTGCTTTTGTCCGCAGCCAGTTAGAGTACGCCTCACAAGTGTGGAACCCTAGTTATAATATTTATATAGACAGAATTGAGGGAATTCAAAAGCGGTTCCTACGTTTCTTGCAGTACAAAACTAGGAAATATACTCCCAATTATGTAGCACGATGCAAGAGATTTCATATCTTACCGCTGTATGAGCGCAGACGTATTGCTGATATGGCATACTTATTTAAAATCGCAAATGGTACTGTAGATTGCCCCGAGCTATTAGGTAGTTTAGGATTAGTAGGACATTGCAAAATATTTCGCAAACCTAGTTTGTTGCACGTCCCTCACTCCAAGTCTGCGTACAGGCAGAATTCGTTTCTAATCCGTGCGAGCAGGAGCTTACTGGTGAACATGATTTGGACATTTTCAACACCAGTGTTTCTCGGCTTAAGCATTTGTTGACAAAAAGCTTTTTACGGAAAGGTAATTGTTTCCGTCTGAATTTTGTTATTTTTTACTTTTTAGTTTGTAGTTGTTATTAATAGATCGCTTCTTTTTTTTTGTTTAATTTATGTTATAGAATTTTGTTCCTAACTTCTTTTTTGTTGTCTTTTTTGTTTCAAGAATACTTGAAACACTTGTGGAAATTTGTAAATGGCCTTCAAATTCTTATTGTTTGGGAACATTATTTATATTAGCTGTAAGTTTCCCGAATAGCATAAAATAAAATAAACATCGAATATGCAATAAAACTAAAACCATCGTAGTACCACTTTACCATATTATTCGGTGGGGGGAGCGAAATGTTATTTCGGCTAAGTGTAACTTCGGTAAAAACTTTTTCGACCAAATGAAACGTCGGAGTTTGGGTGTGTGTAGGTAGTGTGAGTTGACTTACGGGTCTCAACTTACGGGCCGTACGGTACGTGTTTGTCTCTGTGTGTAAAATATGTCCTAAATATATTTTGTATTTGAATGAATGTTGTATGTATGTATGTTGTATGCATGTTGTAGTGTAGTGAATCACCTACAGGAGTAACGAAAAAAATCGAATTGATAATAGGTCAACTGATACAATGGCAGACGTGACTTCGATGAAGTAAAAAAAAAACGATAATTGTTATGTAATTATTTGTGAATATGTGGGTGGCTGCAAACTATCCTATATAACCCATGTCACTTGTCAAATAAAGTCAGTGGACTACCAGCTAACCGTCGTCGGTTCACTTGTCCCTACACTCGCATACATATCAGCGGCTCCATTGAATACATACGCAGCGCTGATAACAGCGCAGATTATTTATCGCGCGCCAGCCTACCTGACGATGAGTCAACGCCGCTAAGTGGGGGGTGCGGCTACGAAGCCGACGGCAGTTTAGTACCGGTAGAAGACCGCGCTTCGTATGTTAACTTTGTTATTGATTGCAGTTTACCCGTAACGCTCTGGGAAATTCGTAATAAAACGGCAAAGGACGCAAAATTAAATAAAGTCGTATCATATATTGTTAATGGGTGGCCTGAGCGATTATCTATATAGATTATATATATTAATGAAACCTTATTTATTTTGTCAAACCCAGTTGTCGTATGAAAGCGGTTGTATTTATGCGAGGACAAAAAGTCGTTATACCAGAGACTCTTCGAACTAGATTGTTAACCGAACTTCATAAATCACATTTAGTAGTGTAGTGTGTGTGTGTGTAGTGTAGTAGTACATAGTGAAATCGAAAGCGGAAGCGCGCAGCAGATTTTGGTTTCCGGGGATAGATAACGCCGTAGAAAAACTTATTGCAGACTGTGAGGTATGTTTACAATTAAGACAGCAACCACGTGTGGCCACACTCGCTGGAGGCGTTCTACCGTATTCACATTGGCTTTCTCGGCCTACAGAATCGTTGAAATTTAGTTCTTGTAGATGCGTACTCAAAATCAGGAGGAGGAGGAGGACTACAGATAGGCAGTCGCTTCATGTAAAATACTGGTATTCAGCTGCATCCGGTTAGACTGGAAGCCGACCCCAACATAGTTGCGAAAAGGCTAGGCAGATGATGATGAGATGCGTACTCAAAATGGGTTGAAGCTTATGACTTGGGGACAAGCAAGTCCTCGTTATCGCTGATTAATAAACTGTATGATTACATGGCAAGATTTGGCTTACGGCATATCATAGTCAGTGATAACGGCCCGCAATTTACTTCCTCAGACTTCCAAATGTTTTGTGCATCAAACGCAATATCGCATGTGACCACGCCGGCTTATCATCCGGCCAGTAACGGGCAGGCAGAAAGTTCCGTAAAAGTGGTGAAGAAAGGAATTAAATCATGTATTTTTTAAGCAATAATAATGTCACGGGAATTAATAACAAATTGTTAAAATATCTATTTGACTGCCGAAATTCCGTTCATTCATCAACTGGCAGTTCACCTGCCCAGTTGGTTTTTGGTCAGAAACTGCGATCGCGATTAGATTTAATTAAACCAAACTCACCACTACCGGCGTCGGTCACTCTCACTCAAAACAGGTCAGATGAGAAGGCTACCAAATATTTCAAGGCTGGGGACTATGTGTATTATATAAAAATACCATAAATAAAAAAGGGACATGGCAAAAAGGTGTAATCATTAAAAAATCGGAAAAGTGATATATACAGGGTGTTTGGTGCATCGTATGCTAAATTGAAATGGTCGACTGGGGGGGTCATCTGCTATCCTTTTAGACCCTAAACATTTCTCATGGCCTGTGGATTTTTTTCATCGACTATTTATTGTTTTATTAAAAAAATACCAAAATTTTACATTCAAATACAAATTTTAAAAAAAGTATAAGTTGCAGACTGTGAATTTTAATTTTATTTAGATGTGTATTGTATTACAGTACTTTTAAATTCAAAATTAGTGACATTGGCCATCTAGTTTTTTTTAAATTTACTCGCAAAGTTTCGGACTTAAATTAAAGCTGTCCATGTTACAGCTATTTACATGGCTATAAAAAAAAACAAAAGCGACCGGGATCTTCCAACTCCCTCAAAAATTCTCTAGTCTATCTTCTTGCTAGTGATGTGCCACATGCCATAAAAAGCTTTTTACATCTTTGTGAATTAGCTAGAATTCTAAATCGAGCCACAAAATACTAAATTCCTGCAGACGAAAGCTTTAACGATAAGATGACATAAAATGTCCGATAGAAGTCACCAACAACACTTAGTTAATTTTTGCACACAATATAATTCGGAGCGACCCAATATATGGCCCTTAGTGATTTCTTGCAGACTTTGGTCAGACTTTGGTAGCTTTGAATAAAATGTCCAATGTAGCAATTCTGTTGTCCGAAAAAGTCACCAATAGATCTCAAGTACTTAATTTATAAATCTTGGTAGTCGCGCGTATTTTTCGGATTTTGGCGGACCCTTTAGAAATCGCTGCCCCCCACACAACTGTGCAGTTTGTCAGACTCCTCGACTCTCCCCAGGGCTGAGGACATCCACCTCGAGAAAAAAAAGATGTGAGGCACTCCTATACCATGCTAAACCTATGCCGTAGGTACCAACCTCTGCCGCATAATCAGGGCCTGAGGGTTAGAGATATCATCTACCCGGGTCAACAAAGAGGGGGTCGGCGATAGGTATTGCACGGTGTTCGCTAGGAGCGGCCTAGAGAAAACAACCGGCATTGCATAAATCTGAGGTCCTCTGTTTCCAGGGACTTCAGAAAGTGCCACCTCCAAGAGCGAACATCGTGCCAGGAGGTGTCCGCATTAGAGTCGAGTCGACGATGAAGTACCTGGGACTTGGCGAGCACCAAGAAGGAGTCCCAGGTACTTCATCGTAGAGCTACGGAGCGCTAGTATGGGCGGTAAACCTGACGGCCTAACTGACGAATTTAATAATTATAAAAAATAATTTATATAAAAATACCATAAATAAAAAAGGGACATGGCAAAAAGGTGTAATCATTAAAAAATCGGAAAAGTGATATATACAGGGTGTTTGGTGCATCGTATGCTAAATTGAAATGGTCGACTGGGGGGGTCATCTGCTATCCTTTTAGACCCTAAACATTTCTCATGGCCTGTGGATTTTTTTCATCGACTATTTATTGTTTTATTAAAAAAATACCAAAATTTTACATTCAAATACAAATTTTAAAAAAAGTATAAGTTGCAGACTGTGAATTTTAATTTTATTTAGATGTGTATTGTATTACAGTACTTTTAAATTCAAAATTAGTGACATTGGCCATCTAGTTTTTTTTAAATTTACTCGCAAAGTTTCGGACTTAAATTAAAGCTGTCCATGTTACAGCTATTTACATGGCTATAAAAAAAAACAAAAGCGACCGGGATCTTCCAACTCCCTCAAAAATTCTCTAGTCTATCTTCTTGCTAGTGATGTGCCACATGCCATAAAAAGCTTTTTACATCTTTGTGAATTAGCTAGAATTCTAAATCGAGCCACAAAATACTAAATTCCTGCAGACGAAAGCTTTAACGATAAGATGACATAAAATGTCCGATAGAAGTCACCAACAACACTTAGTTAATTTTTGCACACAATATAATTCGGAGCGACCCAATATATGGCCCTTAGTGATTTCTTGCAGACTTTGGTCAGACTTTGGTAGCTTTGAATAAAATGTCCAATGTAGCAATTCTGTTGTCCGAAAAAGTCACCAATAGATCTCAAGTACTTAATTTATAAATCTTGGTAGTCGCGCGTATTTTTCGGATTTTGGCGGACCCTTTAGAAATCGCTGCCCCCCACACAACTGTGCAGTTTGTCAGACTCCTCGACTCTCCCCAGGGCTGAGGACATCCACCTCGAGAAAAAAAAGATGTGAGGCACTCCTATACCATGCTAAACCTATGCCGTAGGTACCAACCTCTGCCGCATAATCAGGGCCTGAGGGTTAGAGATATCATCTACCCGGGTCAACAAAGAGGGGGTCGGCGATAGGTATTGCACGGTGTTCGCTAGGAGCGGCCTAGAGAAAACAACCGGCATTGCATAAATCTGAGGTCCTCTGTTTCCAGGGACTTCAGAAAGTGCCACCTCCAAGAGCGAACATCGTGCCAGGAGGTGTCCGCATTAGAGTCGAGTCGACGATGAAGTACCTGGGACTTGGCGAGCACCAAGAAGGAGTCCCAGGTACTTCATCGTAGAGCTACGGAGCGCTAGTATGGGCGGTAAACCTGACGGCCTAACTGACGAATTTAATAATTATAAAAAATAATTTATATAAAAATACCATAAATAAAAAAGGGACATGGCAAAAAGGTGTAATCATTAAAAAATCGGAAAAGTGATATATACAGGGTGTTTGGTGCATCGTATGCTAAATTGAAATGGTCGACTGGGGGGGTCATCTGCTATCCTTTTAGACCCTAAACATTTCTCATGGCCTGTGGATTTTTTTCATCGACTATTTATTGTTTTATTAAAAAAATACCAAAATTTTACATTCAAATACAAATTTTAAAAAAAGTATAAGTTGCAGACTGTGAATTTTAATTTTATTTAGATGTGTATTGTATTACAGTACTTTTAAATTCAAAATTAGTGACATTGGCCATCTAGTTTTTTTTAAATTTACTCGCAAAGTTTCGGACTTAAATTAAAGCTGTCCATGTTACAGCTATTTACATGGCTATAAAAAAAAACAAAAGCGACCGGGATCTTCCAACTCCCTCAAAAATTCTCTAGTCTATCTTCTTGCTAGTGATGTGCCACATGCCATAAAAAGCTTTTTACATCTTTGTGAATTAGCTAGAATTCTAAATCGAGCCACAAAATACTAAATTCCTGCAGACGAAAGCTTTAACGATAAGATGACATAAAATGTCCGATAGAAGTCACCAACAACACTTAGTTAATTTTTGCACACAATATAATTCGGAGCGACCCAATATATGGCCCTTAGTGATTTCTTGCAGACTTTGGTCAGACTTTGGTAGCTTTGAATAAAATGTCCAATGTAGCAATTCTGTTGTCCGAAAAAGTCACCAATAGATCTCAAGTACTTAATTTATAAATCTTGGTAGTCGCGCGTATTTTTCGGATTTTGGCGGACCCTTTAGAAATCGCTGCCCCCCACACAACTGTGCAGTTTGTCAGACTCCTCGACTCTCCCCAGGGCTGAGGACATCCACCTCGAGAAAAAAAAGATGTGAGGCACTCCTATACCATGCTAAACCTATGCCGTAGGTACCAACCTCTGCCGCATAATCAGGGCCTGAGGGTTAGAGATATCATCTACCCGGGTCAACAAAGAGGGGGTCGGCGATAGGTATTGCACGGTGTTCGCTAGGAGCGGCCTAGAGAAAACAACCGGCATTGCATAAATCTGAGGTCCTCTGTTTCCAGGGACTTCAGAATGTGCCACCTCCAAGAGCGAACATCGTGCCAGGAGGTGTCCGCATTAGAGTCGAGTCGACGATGAAGTACCTGGGACTTGGCGAGCACCAAGAAGGAGTCCCAGGTACTTCATCGTAGAGCTACGGAGCGCTAGTATGGGCGGTAAACCTGACGGCCTAACTGACGAACGAACGTCGAATAGTGCAAGGAATTTCATCATCTGCCTAGCCTTATACCAACTATGTTAGGGTCGGCTTCGAGTCTAACCGAATGCAGAGGACCAGTATTTTCCTTTACCAAACTCCATGTACCATTATTTTACATGGAACGACTGCCTATCTGAGCTCCACAACCCTGTTAGTACTAAGTAATACGATACCCCTTGGTAAGACTGGTTGTCAGACTTTTTGGGCCACTGACTACCTGTAACGACTGTCAAAGATCTACAAATTATGACAGCTGGGACCAACGTTTAACGTGGTTTCCGAGGCATGGAGGAAACTCGGTATGTAATGGGGGTCACCCATCCACAGACCAACCTAGGCAAGCACGGCTTAACCTAAAGATCGATCCGAGCGGCTGTTATTATTTAACCAAGAGCTTAGACCAAGAGTTCGCAATTTAGACCCGTTTCAATTACTTATTATTATGAACTATTAAAAATAGTTTATTTTGTACGCTTAGAAATTTAGTTCGGTGTTATTTTTAATAAAAAAAACGATTTTTTCTTTGATATTATGACTTTTTTTTTTTCATATCCACCTTTGAAAAAAAGTCACTAATTGAAAACTATCTGAAAAAAAACTGTACTAAGAATTAAGTAACACAAAAATGTAATCAACTAACCCAAATTTCATATTTTGAGTATACCAGAATTACCTAACTTTCTTTTTATTACATTTCTCAGTAACGGTAAAAATATTTACATAATTTACTGAATATTAGAGTGCAGGGTAAAAATATCAATATTTTGTTCATAAAAAGCATTTGTGTAACTATACACGTTAATGTGTTATACCGATTATAAGAACAAAAAAACTTTAAAACGCGTTTATCTCGAAACTAGCTTTTTGCACTTAATGATTTACGTTTATGTGTAGTGTAAAAAAACATAAAAACCAACTATTAAAAGGTCCAGCAAAAATTACTCCCGGGTCAGAAGATTGCCCTATAGAATTTGAAGACACCACAAGGAACTTCACCACCAAACCCAATACTCCCAGCAGATGATAACAAATCAAACACTATAGGGGAAGGGAATAGAGAGAGTACAGAAATAGTAGATACAGAAACACAAATTAGCAAATCAGTGGATGATGAAGAATTTTATGAGGCCACAGAAGCTCTTCATGGTGAAGGTGACGTAGCGTCTGGCTCAAGTCAGATACTACAATCAGATAGGCTAATAAACGACGGCAAACAACTGCGACCTGTACCAAGTGTAGATAATTATGTAAGAGTTTTTACTGACAATAAATTATGTTTATATTGTCAAGCTATGAAAAGAGGTTATATAGTTATTTGTGAATATGTGAGTGGCTGCAAGCTATCCAAATAACTCATGTCGCTTGTCAAATAAAGTCAGTGTGCTACCAGCTAACTGTCGTTTAACCTGTCCGAACACTCGCATCCATAATTATTATCAATAATAGTTGAAAAGTTTTAGGTGAAATGAAATTCGGTCAAATATTTTTCGAACTTATGATAGGTAACCGTTTTTACCTAGTTGACATCGACAGTCTTGAACAAATTAATACGGATCGCTATCCATACAGGAGCGCGGTAGAAGTGCACTCACTACAGCGGCTTGGGGTCGTCGTCGTCCAGGCTCCACAGCGGCGCTAGCCCGTCATCCGTGGCCAGCAGCAGCAGCGCCGGGCGGCCGGGCGAAGCGCGTGCCGCCCGCACCCCGCCGCCCCCCGGCTCGCCTTTCGCGCCCTCCGCGCCTCCTTCGCACGCCGGCACGCTCAGCGAGCGCAGCTGCACGCCCGACTGCAACCACAACACACATGCGTCACTTCATCACATCCAAACCACTCCAGTGTTTTGTGTAAATATCCAGACACCGACGAAGAACATAAGCGTGATGTTATGTGCGTGGCAGTCTCTGTTATGCTTGTGTTAGGCAAGAGAGGAAGTCACACTTGTTTTTTTGCATGCGTGACTGTCTGTCACGTACTCCTAATTATTAAGTAAATATTTTAGTCTTGATTGTTATTTCAAATCATCACACGGTATGGGCCACTTACAAACACATTAAATTTCTATTTTATGGCTTGACAGGCTGACAAGTTACCGTAATTAATAACGAAGTGTCCTTACTTCCTTTGAATTGTAAAATAATATTGCATCACTTGGAAACGCATAAAAAACTTTACTTAATGGGAAAGGGACTGACAGGCCGAATCATAAGAAAAGATAAAAATATCTGATTTTTAAACGCATTTCTGAATACTAGTGCAACATCTGGTTACAATTTACCCCGGTCTTGGGCGCAAAACAATTGAGATGGTTGTACAAAAAACAGCACTTAACCAATTTTGGTAAGGCGACTCCAGCGTGGTGTGTTGAGAAAGGCGAGGGGCTGACAAAGAGTGGTGGACTCGAGGCAGTCGGGCTTAGACTGCGATAGGGTCCGGGCGAGATAAGCTATTTTAGTTAAGTTAGGAGACGTTGTGAATACCGAGAGTCTATGTTCAAGTTGTCGCAAGAGTGCGATAATCTGTGGCGATAATCATGGAATACGTTAAATGTAGTTGGGTTAACAGCCCTGTTTAGACTAATCTAGTACGTGTGTGTGTGTCTGTCTGTGAGTGACTGGGTGAGTCCTTTATAACAATAATTATCCTGCGCTGATGTTGTAATTAAAGTTCTTAAAACTACACAGACAGCAATGCATTAAGTTTGCACTACCTCACGTTAGGCAGGTGAAAACTAGTGTGTTGGTGAAGGACGAAGAGTTGAATCCTGAAGATAGCACGGTGTTCTTGGGCTTAACTTTAGACGCTAAGCTACAGTGGGGCCCACATATAGATAAATTGTCGAAGAAACTGAGCTCCGCAGCATACGCAGTTAGGAAAATTCGTAATTTAACGGATGTAGAGACAGCTCGATTAGTTCACTTCAGCTATTTTCATAGCGTAATGTCGTACGGTATTCTGTTGTGGGGGAATGCCACCGATATTCAGACCATCTTGGTTTTGCAGAAAAGGGCCGTTCGATCAATTTATAAGTTGAGCCCGAGACACTCTCTCAGAGAAAAGTTTAAGGAGATTAATGTAATGACTGTTCCTTCTCAATATATTTATGAAAACCTTTTGTATGCTCACAAAAATATAAAGATGTATAAGAAATATTGTGATATTCACAACATAAACACAAGGAATAAAGATAAATTTATTGTACCCACAACAAGGCTCAAGAAAATAGGTGGATCATTTAGATGCCAATGTATACGCTTTTATAATAAACTACCAGGCCACATTCAAGAACTAAGCCTTAATAAATTCAATTTTTTTATAAAACATAGTCTTTGCCAGAAAGCCTTCTAATCTGTTAAAGATTATAAATTGAGGACAAAAAAGCTTGGGATTAAGCTGCTCCAATTGTATTCGATATTTAATTGAATTTGTACCCTTTTTATTTTATTTTTAGTACAGTTTGACATTTTTTTTTTTTACAGTTTGACATTTTTTTTTTTTTTTATTTTTTTTTTTTACATTGTTATTTTTAGTTGACATTATTTACTTTTTCAAGTGTCGTTTTATATTTATTTTGTTTATTACTGTAAATATGAGGACTACGTGGGTGAAACTATTATTATTATTTTATTTTTTATTTTAATTAGTTTCACGATTGTCTGGCAGTTTGAGTACTTTATGCGGCCTACTCAAATGTCCTTTCTTTGGTATTTTTCGTCGTGTCGTTGAGCTCCATGGATTATGAGTCGAGCTACACGATCACTGGCAAATGCTTGCACTGTCTGGACAGGTCCACTCAAATCTGTGTGGTTATTTCTTCAAAAGACCATCTCAGACATTAATCTACATGGTTCTCATATGATTTGAGCAATGTCTGGACTTTAAAAGAGACGGTGACCTCTGAGTTTGTTTCGGATGTTTCTTCTCAGAGTAGTCAGGTACGAAACACTGGCCCCATCTAGTTTTAAAAGAAAACATGGTGACTTGTAAAAGAGTTTTTGTAAACCAATTTACAGAAATAAATATGATTTATGATTTACAGAAACTTGTTGCTGGGGAGTTTGTTGTGACACTTCTTCTCCTCAGCTTCAACACTAGGAAGTGGTGAAGGGTGGGCGCTTTTGGGGCTGTCTTTAGGGTTTCAATACAGTTGATCTCCAACTCTATTGTAAAATGGTTCTCGAGTTTTGTTTATTAACTCTGCCATCTGGTAATTCTTGAATTTTGTTTTCATTAGTTCTAACCATCAGTTCAGCCAATTTGCCGTTTGAGTTTTGATACTCAATCCTATTATGACCAACCATATAGTGATTCTAGAATAATATGTTCTTATCTCTGACAAATGATTCGGTCAGGCTGACACGAACACGTGTCTTGCAAATGCGCTTCTTGTACGAATAGAGCACATGATCCATGGGGTGGGATTGGAATGGTTTGATACCACAGCTATTATATAACCAGTCTAAGGACTGTTAGGGACCATGTCTACTAGTTAGCATGATGATCGACGTTCTGCCGCTGAAAGGCCGCCTTTGTCATGTTCACCAGCTCGAAAGAACAGTTAGGGACAATTAAAAAAAAAAAACTCATTTTATTGAATGAAAGCTTAAGTTGGATATGAACGTACATTTTACACCGAACTAATTATATATTTTTTTTTTTTTTCAGCAATATCACATTTTAACTTCACAAAAACAATTTAATATTATAATGACGGGTGTAAATAGACCCTTAACATATATGAAAGGCACTTGTTCTCCTCGTCTTTGCGATCATTTTTTTGTTCTAGACCATACCTAGGAACCTTATAGTTACGAAGATATTGGGTGTCAAAGTTCCAAGTTTTTCACAAGTTTTTTTTTAAATACATGTTTTTAATGTAATATTTTTACTTTACACACTTTCACGACCCCTGTACTATTTAATCCATCCATCAGCACAATGCTTTGAGTGCTTTCCATCGAATCCTACCGTAAAAGATGATTTTTATCCCAAAAAAAAAGTCGATTCCCAGCAATAGTTTTTGCGTAAAGTTACTTAGTTTGATGTACAGAATGCTTGGTTGACGGCTATGTGAAGTGTCTGTTTACACCCTGTATTATAATAATTATATTATAATAATTTTTTATGCTCACTAGGAGCATGATGTCGACGCATTGCCGCTGAAAAGCCGTCTATGTCACTTATGAAAGTGTTGCTCTGGGTGCTCCAGGTGTAAATGTGAAGTATTGTGTGAGTCACGACTGACCAATTGCCTATTCCGCTAGCGTAAGGGTTATTTACAAGAACTATTGGTTGCGATATAAATATACTTTGTGTCTCCCAGTTATGTTTTACCCTTTTGAAACCACTTTCAATATATTTCATCAACTATGAATTCCCTAATCTGATTTACTATATCTTTCAATCCTTTCCTTGTTCTAATAATGATACGAGGCATTGGACTTCATCATGTTAAGGAATTCAGTTCTCTTAGTCGGTTGACCAGTCTGGAGCCGGCCTTTTCCCCTTAGGGGGAAACCGACATTAATACTAATATTTACATGATTTAGGAAAAACGAAAATTTCATCAGCCTAGAATAATTTACGAACAGTCACACGTGGAATACCATTTTTTTACTGATTTTTGATCTAAATTGTCTTCACCACTTCTACGGTAACGGTTTAAACTTAATGAAGGTTACACCGGCGTCCTGCATCGGTGTTATTATTATATGGATATTAATCTTATAGGCTCTCTCTTACATCCGGGTATCCACAGAATTGTAGAAGCGTAGTTACCTCCACGTCCCAGATGCAGGCACGTCCGTCGAGCCCGGCGGTGAGCAGGGCGCGGCCGGCGGCGGCAAAGTCGGCGGCCATTACGGGGTAGTGGTGCGCGTGCAGCGCGTGCAGCGCCTCCATCGCGCCTGCCGCTGTGCTCCAGCGGAACACGCGCGCCACGCCGTCACTGTAATACACCACACATGACGCCACCACAAGCCCTATCCCCCTCCCCCGCACGCCCTCCCCCCCACCCCGCACTAGGCCGCGGTGTCTCGTACCTGGATGCAGTGGCCACCAGCTCCCTATGCGTGGCTATGTAGTTGATGGCACCCGCGTGCACCACATCGGCCCAGCGCAAGCACGTGTCTCCCCGACGAACCAGCTCCGTTTGCGGTAGCGCCTCAGTCTGGTCTACCGGTTCCTCATCGACTGGTCCGATGCCCTGTATAATATAATATACTAACTGCGTACTGTATAGTAACACACTCCAAAAATAATAAATCATAATTGCAATGACTGACTTTAAGATCGCCGAGACCGAAGTGAGCTAGTGCTTCGCACGGGATGTCCAGCTCGTCTTCGAGCGTGAGGGAGCTTAGCGACCACATCCGAAGGGACCTGTCGTTCGAACCTGTAATTGAATGCAACATCTATCATGCTGTTTTAGCAAGACACACCACCGTGGTTTACAAATAACGGAAGGTGCTCACCGGTGAGCATGTACCGCATGTCGTGTGCGAGTACCACGCAAGTGAGGTACCGCGAGTGCGCGTGCACGACGCGCACACAGCGCAGCCCTGGTCCGTCCAGCAGCCACACGCGCGCCGTGCGGTCAAGAGAAGCGCTCGCGAGCCGCGCCCGCGCGCCCCAGCCGGACCAGCGCAGCGCCGTAACCGCCGCCGCGTGGCCGCGCGCACGCGCCCCTCCCGCCAGCAGCCCACACGGCCAGCCTTCCGCCGCGCGCGTGTGCCACAGCCGCACCAGCGCGTCCTGTCCGCCCGTGGCGCACAGCTGGCCGTCCTCCGTCGCGTCCGCACACAGCGCGCCCAGGTCGTGCACGTTATCCATCCACGCAAGTGCCACCGGCATCGCCCTTCCACTCATCCCACTTCGACATACCTCTGAAAATAATAAGTAGAGTAAAAAATGCCCAAATAAATTGTTATCGTTACCAAGGAAACAGGTTATACCTGCGAGATCGAAAACCTTGAGCACGCCGTGCGTACACGCGGTGAGTAGCATGGCGCCGCGCGCGGGTGACGCAACAGCGTGCAATGCGCCCTCGTGAGCGTGGAGGCGCGCCAGCAGCTGCGCGCGTGGAACATGCCACACGCACAACACGCCGTCGTCGTGCCCGCAGAGCAGGTGTGCACGTGCCGCCCAACAAAGCGCGCGTGCGGCAGCGGCGCCGGGAGCGGCTAGCAGGCGGCGCGGCGCCAGGTTGCGGCTCCACACGCGCACGGCGCCGTCCACGCCAGCCGATGCCAGCAGCGAGCCCGACGCGGCCCAGCGCGCCGCCGTGACGCCGTGCCGGTGCGCCGTGTCGGCGCGCGCCTGCTCCTGCCAGCCAGCGCCGGCGCGCCAGCGCCATAGCCGCAGCGTGCGGTCGCCGCTGCCAGTCACGAGCGCGGCGCCGCTGGCGTCTGCACACGTTACCTCGGTGCGGTGCGCGCGCAGCGTCTGCATAAGCGTCGGTTCCTCGATCTCTTCCATAGTTTTTCTGTGTTACACTATTCTTGCTGGAGTTTTTGTGTTCAGGCTTTCTCGTTGGATATACACTGAATCATGGTCATGACTCTAACATTTCCAGACCTCGATATTAGCTATCATTGAAGTTGAATCGTTCAGAATGAGTAGTGGGCGTGAGTGGTGTGCCAGGTGGCACGACCAGTGAATGATGAGGAGCGGAGAGTGATGTGCGGCGGTGTGCGCGACCTCGGCGTCCGGCACGCGTCGTATTGGTAATCGATGCGACTGTCGCGTGACCGGTGACACCCGCCTCGTCAGGGACACACGCGCGTACTACGTCTGCTACCGCGATAAACTCATACTACGTCCTACATTCATTATGGTAATAAAATAAAGCAGGCGGTCATCATACCTTTGAAATCAAATTGAGTAAAAGTATTGCGACGGAACAAACTTCCTGTAACTATACAAATAAATAAAATTGATGTCTGTCTGTCTGTCCACCCGTATGTCACAGCCACTTTATTCTGAAAGTATTAGGACTACATAGTTGAAACTCTGTAGGTAGACGTACTCTGTAAACAGGTGTACGATTTTAAACAAAAGTAAAAAATAAAAGATTAAGGGTTAGGGATTTATACAAAAAAAAAAGACTAAAGGGACAGGCTAAGAGGACTAAGGGGGGGATACATGGAACTGAAACTATTTTTTTTTTCATCAAACTTATACGTGCGGGGTGTTTATAGATAGGTCTTTAAAAATGCCATCGAGGTTCCTGAAACCATTTTTTCTAAAACTCAATCTTTTGAAAGATAGACATGGTAAAATATGTGTTCTCCCCCCTTTAATTATTAAAGTAAGAAAAGGTAATTCTGAAAAAATTTAAGATTATAGAAGGTAAAAAAAAACTTTCAAAAAATTAGTTTGAAAAAGATTTTGATGTTTAGTTTTTGAGATATGGGACTTTTTCATCAAACTGCAGCAGTAAATTAGTTTTTCATTAGAGTACTATGAAAAATAAAATTTACTATAACTATTAACTATTATGAGGCTCCAAAATAGTTAATAGTTAGTTGTTTGGTGCTACGGAACCCTGTGTGCGTGTGAGTACTTGGCTTTACATTTTTGTCTGTCTGTCTGTTTTTTCCGGCTAATCTCCGAAACGGCTGGACCAATTTTGACGCGACTTTTACTGTCAGATATCTGATGTTATAAAGAATAACTTAGGCTTCTATTTTAGAAAAAGGATTGGGGGTCCATGAAAAAAAATTAAAAACCCTTGAAATTGTTGAAAGTTACGATTCAAATGAAGGTAATATATATATATAAGATTAATTTCACGCGAACGAAGGGGGGCAACAGCTGGTCTTAAATCAAAAATAATTTAAAATTAGTCTAAAAACAAAAATGATTAAATAACTGATATATTAATTATTGTACATTTATTTATGAAGGTTTTTGTGAAAATAAAAATATTTTTTTTCTTATTTTTTTTTTCATCAGCAGTGGCGACCACCAAAAAAGCGCCGAGACAATAAACCTCGACGAACTCCCAGAGAAACGATTTAACTGTATTGGTTCAAGATTATTTTTATAATTTTGTTTTTTTTTGTTTAATGTTTACATTTGAAAAGCGCTCACTTGGATGTGCGCTAAGATCACCCAATATAAACACTGATTCAACATTACTGTTCTCAGTTATAGCAATAATTTCACTTTAGCACTCCGTAAACTCAATTAGATTATCAGACTAGTTGGTCGGGATATACACTGAGAATATCGATAGGGAACGTTCCGCGTGCTCAATCATAATAGCTAACAGGCAATCACTATTACACTGCACCACCGATACCAAACGCTGATTTCATACATAGGAGCGCAACTCCACCATACGGTCTTCCTATAACAACTCCGGCAGACGTGTGTCGACAGCGGACTTGCCCGCAGACGCGAAACCATCATCAATGCTACCGAGATAAGGCACATCATGGGGTAAAAGCCAAGTCTCTTGAAGTGCAATAACATCAGCGACACGGCACAACCTCCGAACACAATCAGCTGATCGAATAACATTCTTGCAATTGAATGTCGATAAAGTTACATTCGTTGGTCGCGGGACTCATAGAATTACCGTGACCCTGGAGCATAAAGGGCTACTGAAGGACACCGTGGATTTTAGTCAGTACAAGTCTGACAGTCCCTCCCGCTCTGCCCTGGGTGGGAGGACTCATTTGATGAATTTTTTATTCGTTGCCCAGTAGTCTCGTGCATCTAAACCAGGTTATTTTAATAGAATGTCAGTAGCCGTTGACGCGTGCAAGTGCATGGAAGGTAGCAGGTGTTGGGCGCGTGGGACGTGTGACACAGCACGCACATTGAGCCCGAGCGCCCGCCACCGCTGCGCTCGTAAGCAGGCGTCTGGAACGCTGTACACACACCGGCACGCGACGCCCCTGACCTTGGCGTGCCGCGGTCACCACTCACGACTAAACACCTCATCAATACTTAATAATGTACACGACACAGCTTGTAGCAATCACTATCGCGCAGATCGATTCACCTGTCACACCCGCTGGAGGTCAACCTTTGTTTACTAATCAAGGCCCTTCCAGGCTTCATAATCGTTGGACATTCGACTTAGGGTAATTCCGACTATTACTCTATTAGCGCATAACTAGGTCAGCTGCCCGTCGCTAAACGTGATATTCTGAGAATCAGCAACATCTAGATAGGCTTAATAATAAGTTTTCCTTTAATGTAAAATTGTACGTTATTTTTATTCAACCTTGTTTGACCTAGAAACACTAACCATAATCAGCCAATAATGTTCCCACTGCTGGGATACAGGCCTCTTCGCTACAAGAAGAAGTGGGCTGTGATTAGGGTTGCCAATATTTCTCCGGTGAAATAATATTCTTAGAGACCAGAAGCGAAATAGAAAGTTATGTTTCTTACAATTTGACTTTAATCAACAACTAGCACATAAATAAATAATAAGTACATCAGAATTATATAACACGACCCGAACCAAAATTATTACCTCCCCTGAGTCCCCTGGCATCTGTTACTTGCTTACTACCAAAAACCAAAGAGAACCAAAAAGCACTGAGTATCATCCAAAGAGGCCGTGTAGTGTACAACGAGCCATGCCTTTTTATAACCTTCCACTCGGACCGGGTCATGGACTTAGTACAACAAACAGGACTGAGTTCTGTCAAATTCGTAACACACAAAAATGAACCTTAACGGTGACACCGTAGGTTTACTTTTGTTAAGCTATCATAACCGAGGCGAGAGAGATAGCAATAAGGGAGCCCGTTGTCCCTTTCACTCAATTGCCAACAGATAAAAATGTTAAAGATGGTAGAAAATATTTCACCCGCAGTCGAGGCACATTACAAGTAAAATAAATTACGTGTATATGTTTTTAGCTTTAAGATAAATTTTAATTATTTTCTTTTAAAGGTTTACAGTCTGTACATAATACTAATTTATTTATTTTAAGTTAAATTAAATATTAGTATGATTGTTTGGAAGTTATTATATATTCATTATGGTATCACTGAAATCTGTCATCAATGGTGTTAATTTGATGTCTTAAGTTGTTTTGAGAAAATTATAAGATTTATCTACGGTTCTTTTTTATTTTAACTGTGAAAATGGTTAAAAGTATTGTATCACGTCACGTAAAAGTGATTCATATTTTATGGTGGTTGTGGCATATCATTTCACAGGTAAGAAATATTATAGATTTTGTTTACTATCAATGATTAGTGTGACCATGCCTTAGACGATTTGCGGACAAAAGACATGCTTTCGTGTATTTTTCATTAAAACTGTTAATATTATGCGCATGATAATTATAATTAGTTCCTATGTATCGCGTTATTGAAATAGCATTATTTTTGTTTGTTACAGCTTTCCAATGAAAGAGCAAATTAGGCAACAATATCGATTCCCGAATTTCAAACCATAACCAAAAGTTCTGTTGTATGCAGCCTTCATTTTAAGCCAGAGGATTTTCATACTACAAAATCACGACAAGCGTTAAATGGTTATGCAGAACCATCATTTTTTCCAGTGGTTAGGATATTGGTTCTAACATCAGTGCAACTGATGAACGCGGAAATAAGGCAGGTTGAGTGTGCTTAATAGATGAGAGTAACTCTTCAGGACGAAAAAAAATTAAAAATGGAACAATTATTCGATTTAAAAGTTCCGGATTGATGACTACAATTTGTTCAAATTTCGTGCGCACTTACGTACCTACTTCGGAGGTTTGCCGAATCGAGAATAATTCAAAAGTCTGAGGCGATTAAAACAAATATTTTATACAAGAATCAATCATCTAATTAGTCCATCACATTCTATCCAATGTATAACGGATGAAGAACGACACGAATTACAAGTAGTAAAAGCATTGGCTAATTCGTATTTAAATTTAAGAAATTTTAAATTTAAATTTGAGAAACTTAGGCAGTAAGATTCGCGGCAGAAACTCCACAAAACAATTATGTTTAACCATTTTTAATTTTAACAAAAGTTAGTCACACACTTTCAATTTTATTTTATTTCCCTCCATTTGAATACCCAAACACCAATTCTGCAGAGCAAACAGAAACAGAGCATGGAAAGGAAACGAAATTCTTTTTTTTTCCAACGAAATTCTTATTTTTATAACAAATAAGAAATATAATAATATAATATAATATTATAATAAATTATATATATATAATATTATTATATAATAATAATATTCTTAGGAAACAAAAAGTTTTACTTAGTATTAGGAAGAAATGAGGTTTTACGTAGCACATGTTAGTTCTATGGCAAGGAATGACAACTTAAAAATAGTCTCTGGTCGCGAGAGACTCTCTCACACTCATCACATCACTATTTTTGTAAACAATTACGTGTTAATTGAATTTGTTATGATTTGTGGCGGTTTAGGTTAGTTTCAGTGGTTGATATTTTGTTCTAAGTTAGAATAAACGGTTGTATTCATTATTTTGTGAACCTCGTTGTCTTTTTTTAAACATCTTCGCTTCTGTTTGCTAAATATATTATAAAGCTGAAGAGTTTGTTTGGTTGAACGCGCTAATCTCAGGAACCGCTGGTTCGAATTGAAAAATTCTTTTTGTGTTGGATAGTCCATTTATCGAGGAAGGCTATAGGCTATATAACATCACCCTTAGGGGCTGAGCAGCGGGTGACACCGCGGGGATCAGCTATTTTGTTATAAAAATGTCTGGTCACCCTATTAGAAAGAGACAAAGGGCTCTGTTATAAATATCTCTCTCGTCACGTTTTTCTGGTAGAGTACTCAGTCCAGTTTATTATACTAAAAGTCCATGGACCGGGTAGGTTGGAAAGGGAATTATCTAAGAATATATTATTTTTCAAAATCTATATATATAAAATGATAAACTGACTGACTGACTGACTGACTGACTGACTGACTGACTGACTGACTGACTGACTGACTGGGTGATATATCAACGCACAGCCCAAACCGCTGGTCCTAGAGACATGAAACTTGGAGGGTGTGTTCTTTGTAAAGAGAAGGTTTCCACTAAGAAAGGATTTTTGGGAATTCCACCCCTAAAGGGGTAAAATAGGGGATGGAAGTTTGTATGAAAGTCTGTCAGTTTTGAAGTTAGGATCTTCAAATTTTGTGTTTAGGCTGACGATTGAAAATTAATTTATACGTGTCTCGGCGTTTTTGATAATTCTACCCCCGAAGGGTTAAAAAGGGGGGTGAAGGTACTATGTTTGTTCGGGTGGATTGCAACTCAATTTTGTACAACCGATTGAGCTGAAATTTTGCACACACCTTTGCTTTTGGTGACAACACATTTTTATGACAGACATTCCTTAATCCTGCATCCAGGATCGTCTCCTCAAGAGAGAACTCTTCAACGGTTAGTAGCACGGTCACGAAACTTTGTTTACGCGTTCAATTTTGATAGATAAAGATGAGTTTTGACCAACTTCCAAAAGGATGAGTTTTTTTTTTTTTGTTTTTTTTTTTTTTGTGGATGTTCAGCGATTTCTTCGCCAATTGTGAACCGATTTTGATTACTCTTTTTTTGTTTGGAAGAATATTATTCCGCGGTGGTCCCATTTTTTATTTGGTCAAGATCTGATGGTGATCTTCGGAGATATCAATGGAAATCTTCAATAATAGACAGCACATCCGTCGTGTTTGCTGCAATTGCTTGGATGTTTATTGTTTACACAACACCATAACATAACATCACGCCTGTATGCTCTGAGGGGGTACGCAGATGTGTACAGTACACCCCCATTTCAACAATTAGGTATGTTAAGTTCCATTTATTGGAGATAAGCCTATTACCATGACATGTATTGTAAACGGTTCACAAATTTTTCACCAAAACTCTTTTGACAACTTTTAACCGACTTAAAAAAGGAGGAGTTTCTACGTTCGACTGTATGTATTTTTTTATGTACCTATGTTCATCGATTTCTCCGCCAATTGTAGACCGATTTTCATAATTATTTTTATTCGAAAGCCTATACTCCTGAGGTAGTTCCATTGTCACCAAATCAGAATCTGATGATGGAATCCCAGGGAAATCGAGGGCAACCCTCAAATTTTATAGGCACATATTCAATGTTTTTCATATACTCATGATTTTTTTTTTAATTTGGAAGAATATTATTCCGCGGCGGCCCCGTTAAAAGGTGAAGCTGATTTTCGGAGTTATACAATGAACTCTTCAATAGAAGATAGCAAATCTGTCGTGATTGCTGCAATCGCTTGGATGTTTGTGGTTTACACAATAACATAACATAACGGCTCTATGCTCTGAGGGGTACCCAGATGCGTACAGTACCCTCAGATTGCGACAGTTAGGTATGTTAGGTCTTTTTTTTACGTCGGTTAAAAATTGTCAAAGGCGTTTTGGTGAAAAAATTGTGAACAGTTTACAATACATGTCATGGTAATAGGCTTATCTCCAATAAATGGAACTTAACATACCTAATTGTTGAAATGGGGGTGTACTGTACACATCTGCGTACCCCCTCAGAGCATACAGGCGTGATGTTATGTTATGGTGTTGTGTAAACAATAAACATCCAAGCGATTGCAGCAAACACGACGGATGTGCTGTCTATTATTGAAGATTTCCATTGATATCTCCGAAGATCACCATCAGATCTTGACCAAATAAAAAATGGGACCACCGCGGAATAATATTCTTCCAAACAAAAAAAGAGTAATCAAAATCGGTTCACAATTGGCGAAGAAATCGCTGAACATCCACAAAAAAAAAAAAACAAAAAAAAAAAACTCATCCTTTTGGAAGTCGGTCAAAACTCATCTTTATCTATCAAAATTGAACGCGTAAACAAAGTTTCGTGACCGTGCTACTAACCGTTGAAGAGTTCTCTCTTGAGGAGACGATCCTGGATGCAGGATTAAGGAATGTCTGTCATAAAATGTGTTGTCACCAAAAGCAAAGGTGTGCGCAAAATTTCAGCTCAATCGGTTGTACAAAATTGAGTTGCAATCCACCCGTACAAACATAGTACCTTCACCCCCCTTTTTAACCCTTCGGGGGTAGAATTGTCAAAAACGCCGAGACACGTATAAATTAATTTTCAATCGTCAGCCTAAACACAAAATTTGAAGATCCTAACTTCAAAACTGACAGACTTTCATACAAACTTCCATCCCCTATTTTACCCCTTTAGGGGTGGAATTCCCAAAAATCCTTTCTTAGTGGAAACCTTCTCTTTACAAAGAACACACCCTCCAAGTTTCATGTCTCTAGGACCAGCGGTTTGGGCTGTGCGTTGATATATCACCCAGTCAGTCAGTCAGTCAGTCAGTTTATCATTTTATATATAGATAGATATATATATAAGAAGATAAATGCGAAAGTAACTCTGTTTGTTTGTTACGTTTTCATGACTAAACAGCTGATTGGATCGTAATGAAAGGCAAGGAGATAGATTATATCCTGAGGAATGGTATAGGTTATCGTTTTTTTCTCACACATACACATCAAAATTTCCACGCGAACGAAGTCGCGGGCAACAGCTAGTAAGTTATAAAAATTGTATAATTGCGTACACTACAAGATTATTTTTAGTTACTATTAATTCTAATTACGGGATATTTACCATGTTTACTGTTTTTTATGAGTTCCCGATATTTCGGCGCTGTTGCAAGCTTGCAACAGCGCTCTTAGTGACCATGACAGTTTAAAATCTTTTATTTTTAGTTTATGCGAAACCTGATTATAGTTTTTTCAGAATAAGTAACTGAATCGATTCCAATAATTTTTAAACCACGTCATATTTTGTCCCAAAAATATTTAAAAAAAGGTACAAGTTGGACACCGAGCGACATTAAGTACCTATCGCAATAATTGCAATTAATTAAGCGCGCGGGTGCGCTGCTTGGTAACACCGTTTTTGTGCGGACAACCAGGTAACAGAACAAGCTTATATCTTTGTGATTTTTCATGATACTGTTTTGAAATTTTGTACATAGATTCTTTACATAATAAAAAAGTAGTTGAAAAAACTAAAAAACCCAACTGAAAAAACTGAAAAGCATAAAACAAGCACATTTTAAATTAAACAAAAGCTGGAAGCAGACTTTTTTATTTCCAGCTTTTTAGTTGAGTAACGTGAAAGATTTCGCAGTCTCCCTATATGATTTGTCACTTTGAATTACTTTTAAACATATAAGTTGTTGTTGTTGTTGTTGTTGTTGTGTGTATATATTTTCGTAATCACCCTTTAAAACGGTGGTAATGGAAGAAAATTAAAATTCGAACTTCACGATATGGCACCCGAAATCAGTCATTTTACTTTTTTTCTGTATTTCTGTGCCAGTGACACTCGCGCCACCAAGACGAATCTGACGACGTATAATTTATCTAAATCCGTTCATCTGTTTAGGAGTTACGAGGGAACATAAAAACGGACATCCATACATTCATACAGGTCAAACACATAACCCTCCTTTTGGGCTTCGCCGCAGTCGGGTAAAAATACTCGACACGTGTTTCAGGTTTCGCATATACTAAAACTAATGTTGTATATGTATATTTCTTCAACAGTATCCAGGGTGAATTTTTGAAGTGGGAGTGCGTGGATGGCGAAACTATGAGGAATAGCGAAAAATACTTAAAGGTGTCTCGAGCCCGATTTTGATGAAAACTAAAACTACACGGGTTCGATTCCTGGCTAGGGATATTGATTTTCCAAATTTCCAATAACGTAGTTTTAGTTTTCATCAAAAATGAGCTCGAGACTCCTTTGAGTTTTTTTCGCTATTCCTCTAGTTTCGGGTTTGGCCATCAATACCCACTTGAAAAATTCACCCTATACAAGGTGTAAACGATCCCTTCACGAAGCCGTCAACCAAGCATTCTGTACGTCAAAGGGTTACTTAGTAACCCTACGCAAAAATTATTGCTGGGAAATGACTGATTTTTTTGGGGTGAAAAATCACGTCTTAGGGTAAAACTCAATGTAACGCACTCAAGACATTTTGCTTGTGGATGCCTTGAATAGTACGGGGGTCGTGGAGATATTTAAAGTAAAGTTACAACATTAAAACCTTGTATTTAAAAAAAAAACTTGTGAAAAAGTAGGAACTTTGACCCCAATATCTCCGTAACTAAAAGGTTCTCCCAGGTATGGTCTAGAACAAAAAAATGATCGCAATGACGGGCAGAACAAGTGCCTTTCGGCTTCGTTAAGGGTCTAGTTACACTCTTTATAGTACGCAGGCCCGAAATATAGAACAATACTATATAGTATAGTACGGTTGGCAACCCTAGCTGTGATCCCCCACACGGGCTCAGTGTGAGTTGGTAGAATGTCACATGTCTTCGTATTTTTTTGGTTCTAGCACAGACAGCCACCGGGTTTCCTATAAATGTCCGTTCCGTTTCGTACCGTATCCGTTTTGTACCCACAACCTACAGCCCGTAAGTCAGGCCATAGATATAAGAGAGAAGATCGGGGCTGATACCACTCCTCCATCACTGCTCCTAAGTGAAACATTCACCAAGACAAAAATGAAATGAATTTGTGAAATTTCGCAGACTTGTCCGGAGATAATAATTTAGTAGCAATAAAACAACACAATTTGAACAGTAATGCAAACTACGGCAGGCACTAAGTAAGTAGTTCATTAATTTGATTACGCGGTACATACACAGCAGCACATGTGGCGCTCACAAATACACCCTAGAGCGGTGAGGCTGAGGAGAAGGTAGCTCTCAGATGTGGCGCACTGTGCAAGTTGCGCTGTACTCATTTCATGTCTGCGGGTGCAATATTATAGTTGGCATCAGTTGGTTAATCTTGAGGGAGTAGCGCGTTGATGTCTTTTGTGCTTGTACATACGGGACCTAAGTAATGTAAAGTGCTGTGCAACTTTACAGGCAATCCATAATAATAAAAGATAAAAACATGAAATTCTAGAAACCAAGCACTGTCTAACGTAGAAATTGTTTTTATTTGGAATCTTGAGGAACACCTACGTGTGTCAACCCCAGCGAGCGCAGGCGCGCAGTGTAGCATTGCAGCAGCGCAGCAGCAGTGCGCTCGGTGCCAAAACAGAATATTTTACCAAAGAGTAGTTATAAGGAGTAATTCTTTTTGTTTATTTCGTTAAAACAATTTGCCAGATGATAGTAATTCGCGCAAGTTCAAGCGGGTTTAATGAAAATAATCAATTGTTAAGCTGCGTGAAGGGTGCGTTTACACCTTGTATACTGTGATCGTGAACGATACCGATGCATCTGATTCGTTAGTAAGTGAATAGACATAATCCAAAATTTGCGATAATTTGGTGAAACTTGTTTAATGACAGCCCAACACGAATGTGTAAAATTTCTCAACCGCGAAAATCATCGCTGTGCTAAGTGTACTTGTGACATCCGATGATCCGACTGTAATGTAACATTTTGCACACGCACAGTTTTGGTTATCAAACTCTACTTTAGAATTACTTATATAGTTTTAATGCAAAATTATACATAAAAGTTATGTAATTAAGTAACTAGAGCTTGATAAGTTCTCATCTTCAAGTACTCGATTTAGAAACTGGGCACACATCATATTCTTTAACCATGTCCTAACGCAATGACTACGTAATTGTTATAAGAACTGTACGTAAGTTCATTCCACCAAGTAGCTTACGAAGTGTTAAGCGTCTGTTCGTGGTAATCATGGCTTCCGATATAATGCAATTCATAACGTAGAAAATAATGACGATTACAACACAGATGGCTGACAAGTGGTGGCTGGTGGTGACAATCAGCGCGGCAGAGATACGGTGCGAGGGGGGCGACGAAGCCGAGTCGGTAGAGGGGGAGCAGATGAAGATGGTCTGCAGCCTCCGCGCGGAGCGAGCGCGCGCCGTGCGCCACTCGTGTGCTGAGGAGACTGCGGCGCGCACGCACACTGAGCTGCGTCTGTACCGTGAGTGCTGTGTCGTGTCGTGTCGTGTCGTGTAGTGTCGTGTCTTGTGTGTGTGCCAGCGCGCAGCATGCGAGCCTGGACGGTGGTGCTGCTGCTCTGCGGCGTTGGTGAGTGCGACCACTCGTGCGCCATACAATACTAGCAAATGCAATCCGCTCAACACCGCAAAACAAAAAAATATACCAAAAATTAACAATGTCTGTTTATTATGTTGCATATTTTGGATTTTTTTTTGAATATTTCGATGTGGATGTACTACGGTACACCTCTGCCTAACCCTTCGAGGAAATACATGCGTGATGTTACGTTATGTATGTTCGTGTATGAAACCCATATAATTGTAACAACTTGTTAACTACATGAATGCAATAAATGATGATTATGATTATTTGAAAGTGTCAATATCGTAATGTTAAACTAATCAAACTATTAAATTTATCTGCATCAGCTTCTTGATCTTGTTCTACGAGTATATAAGTCTTAGGGTCGCCGCAACACGGAATCTTTTACACCAAAACAAGCTTCGAAAGTTCGGGACTCCATAATATACATAAGGTCCCACTAAAATAGAAGGACGAACTTTTAGAAATCATTCAGACCACCAAAATCACAGTGGTAAAAAAAAAGAAAAACGCATTAGATACTTACAAGAAAAAAAATCAGCTAACGAAAATACACTAAAAATTTTGGTTACCCAATGATTTTAGGTCAAAATAAAATCACTTTAATCAGTGTTTTTCTGCTTGGATATCTTTGGTTAGACGTACGCTGTGTGTTAAAATTTGTCCATTTTAATGGGACCTTATATTGTTATAAGTTACCCACCTTATAGTCTATCTGAAAAACTCATCACAAAAGACGATTATAGGGCACTCCGACTGACCGTGCCAAGCACAGGCACGCAGCTAGGCATCAACTACACAAAGTTGGTCGCAGTGCTCGCAGTGGAACTGTGTTGAGTTTACCTGCATCCAGTTAAAACCACTTTTGACCGGTTAAAACTATTTTAACAAACCACAAACTACACTATAGCGTCAAAAATTCCTTTTGAACGCTGTCAACCGGTAATGTGCTCAAGAGACATGGCAATGCTTAGCCCCTGGCCAAAGTAAAAGTCAGCCTGGGCCAAGAAGCGAACTTCGCGTATATTTTGGTTTGTGTTTAGTTTTGGTTGTTTAGGTTTTAATGTATGTAGTTCCTTAGTAATCTATACAAATAAATAAAATTGAAGTGTCTGTTTGTAATTACAAAAAAAACAGCTTAAGTATACGGGGTGGAAGAGACACCGACGCAAAAACGGTTTTAGGAGACGGTTTTACCACGAATTCAGAACATCATTCTGAGCCCCCCATAATATAAATTTTTCATCGGTAATTTAAAAAAAAACAGCTGTCCCATACATTTTGACCGTGTAGTTATTGCACTTTTGTAGGAAACAGCTGGACTGGACCGATTTTGATGGGACTTTTACAGGTAGATAGCTGATGTTATAAGGAGTAACATAGGGTATTTAAAAAAAAGGATTAGGGTTTCGTGCAAATTCTTAACAAAATCCAATTCAACTAAAGAAGTTATATTTTTATAATAATTTCACGCGAACGAAGGTCATGAGCATCAGCTCGTATTTTATAAATCAAGATCAAAGTGAATGTATTTAACAGTAACCAGTAACAGTAACTAAAATTACTTAGAAAGTTATTAGTTCGTTAGGTTTATTTTTGTGACCCTTTGAGAAACATTGTGTTGCGGTCATTCTAGATGATTATACATATCTAACTGAGGCGTTCTGAAACAACAAATTAAACTGAAAATGCTTTTTAACTTAATAAGGGTTTTGACTGGCACCAGTCTAAAGAAGTTTCGAGCAATTAACAGTTTGCCCTGTAACATAAAATATATAAAGACAAGGAGACATATTTGGAGTTGATGGCTAACCTTCAGTAATAGTCCAATCATATTTGGAATGAGAGATAACCTGGAAACTTGTATAACCCTTTTGCAACAAATTCTGTTCGAAACATTTTTTCATGCGCTCATCCGTTTTGTTTTTAGCTATATTGACTGGATTATAATTATTGGACAGGCACCAGAAGAAAAAGAAGTACATAATTATAAAAGAAAAAACCACTCATTCAGGAAATATTAAACTTAAGCCTGTCTTAAAACCTGTCTGCCTTGATACGGTACGGTAGACGCCTATTAAGAAAAGATTTTTTGGAAATATCATCAACAAAACTTATGTCATCAACCTCCTGTTTATTTTATCGGTTTAGGTAATAAAATGTTAAGTCATGTATCTCGTTTGTTATTGCTTAAGATGGGTGTGAAAATGAACTTAACCCTTTCTCTGTCCCGTGAACTACATACGGTTCTCGGCGATTTTTAACGATTGTGTCTGCTTAGCGGACAGCGAAAGTGTTAATACCATATTAGCCAACTAAAATTAGCTTTAGTCGCAGCCCTTTGGCCAAAAGTTAAGAAAGTTCACGGCGCGCGGCGCCTTGTAAATACGATTGTTACTGGCGATTTGATGCAACCTACTTGAATGTTGTTTGGGCACGGTTCTAAGCTAACCCATATGGTCGGGGTGCCTTATGGATGTGGCTTGCATTTATGGATGTCACCTACCTACCTAACCGTAACATCTATACATATAAAATTCAAAGTCCTGACTGACTGACTGACTTATATATCAACGCACAGCCCAAACCGCTGGTCCTAGAGACATGAAATTTGGAGGATGTACTCTTTGTGGAGAGTAGGTATCCACTAAAAAAGGGTTTTTCGAAACTCCACCCCTAAGAGGGTGAAATGGGGTGTTGAATTTTCTGTGAAACTTTTCATTCTCGGGGTCGATTGGCTTGAAAATTTGTGTACATACTCTTCAGAAAAAATGCAGTAAATCCGATGTCCAATCTCAAACCATGAACTCCATGTGGGCGAAGCCGCGGGCATAAGCTAGTAACAAATATAATACTTCAGTTTCAATTAGTTTTATTGAGATGACAATCAGATCGAAAGCATTTTACCCAAGGGGTTGTGGCGTAACATCTACACTTATAAATATAAACAGGTACATTTTGAATGTAGCAGGTAATCTCCGAATGTATACTCATCCTATTTCAAAAATTCTTACACAGATGTTCCCATCTGTTCTCCATCACAGTAGCGGAGCACTGGTAGACCATGACCTGGTTTGGCGCATAGGATACTTTTATCTCCATAGTATATCCGACCTCGAGGCGGTCAAAGCCGTGAGCAAAAGCTAGTTCATAACTACCATGACTAACAAGAGCAAAACACAGTACTGCTCACTGTGCTCAGGTTAACACCAATCCGCAATAATTAATTCAAATAAAGATTTGTGGTGTAGAAGAAAGAAAACCCTATAATATTTTCAGTTGTAGGGATTTTTTTTTTCAAGAGTCTGCCGCTTAACGGCTTACTGTACGCGCGCGCACTCCGCTTTTGTGTGTGTAGCTATGTAGTAACCGAAAACGTCATCAAATACTGTAAAATGTTCTCACTGCAATATAGTGATTAATTAAGTTTTTGCGTTCATCCAATCAAAAATGGACGTAATGGATGAAGAAAACATTTTACTCTTTGTGCAACGTCCTTAATGGAGAAAGATTTCTTTTTGTTTTTTTTTTTTCTTGATGCGGCCAAAAATTTTTTATTTGACTCGATATCTGCAATCAAGAAAACTACCTGAAAAGGTAAATCAACGTAACCTTGAAGATATAATAAGTACACTAAAGCGAGTGGATTCTGAAAAAAACCCAATATTTGTATCAAGATAATTGCGCCGTCTCCCCCAGTTACATTCGATCATATCGACGTAACAAGATAACAGAAAGACATTATTTGGATGCAATATGCAATAAAACACCTAAAAGTGATTGTGCTTCAGTTGTACAACTGAATCAGTCGGACCTTGACTGTATAAAACAAACATCAATCGTTAACAACTTCGATTGCAATATGAATAAAAAGAGGAGGGTATCATATCTGCCGACACCGTTGATGTCGTTAACTCACACAACACCGCTGAGCCGGGTTGATGTTGACGAGACGGAGTCGCCCGCGCCGCATCTACTAAGCACTGATTTTATTACTGTGTCCCCAAATAGAGGAATAACGATGGTCGAGATTTTTCGTAAAGATAATGTTATGCAATCTAAAAAATCAGAGGATAGAAATGATTGGACAATGTGTGGAGTTAAATTTTAAAAATCTGCATCCCACTACTTTTAAAATAAATTTTAAAGAATCGATAACTAAGGATAATGTTAATTTGGATTAAAATTAATTTAAAAGTTATGGGTAAGAAAAAAATACATCGATGCTGAATTTGAAAAATTTTTAAAAATGGAATGGAAATAAAAATATTAGAATCAAATATTATATGAAACATTTTCGGCGAAACGAAATTCTAAGAGATTTCTGTCTGCGAAACAAGGGGCCCATTTTGCTTGTTTTTCAGAAAAAAATATATTGTAATTCGTTGGCCTCAGCGTTTACCCTTGAAATAAGGTCAAATAATCATTTGCACGTCTCTAGGCCTCTTAGATTCATAGATATTAGGATTTCATTGAACATACCCTATATCAGCCGCCTAAAAAAACAAGATGGCTTCCATTTGCGGGGTGTGGGGTTAGGAGTATTTATAAACGTGTATTTGTCGATAGAAATTAGTATATAATATGCCCTTAAAGTATCGGTAAACAGTAACCAAACAAACTGTATAGATGGAGAAGGCTATTATTATTATTACCACAGTATAAATATATATATATATACTAGCTTCTACCCGCGGCTTCGCCCACGTGGCCTAAATGAAACAAATGATTTTTTTTATTCTGAAACAAACATTATAAGCGCTCTCACTCCCTCTTTGACTTTGTTGGGTGATTTTGGAAAAATGTGATACACGTGTCTCATAATTACAATTGAAAAGTGTGTTTATCAATTTTCGAGTGAATCGATCCAGAGAATATGAAGTTACACGGAAAATTCAACTCACCATTTCACCCTCTCAGGGGTGGAACTTCGAAAAACCCTTTCTTAGTGGATACCTACTCTTCACAAAGAAAACACTCTCCAAATTTCATGTCTCTAGGACCAGTGGTTTGGGCTGTCCGTTGATATATCAGTCAGTCAGGACTTTGAATTTTATAAATGTACTAGCTTGTGCCCGCGGCTTCGCCCGCGTGGAGTTAGGTAATTTCCCACGGGATATTACTTCTGGGATAATAAGTAATCTATGTATCTATCTATATTACATACATAGATTTACATGTACTTGCTTATAACCAGTGATAGGAATAGGTAGTGCCTATTAGCCTAAACTTCGAAGAACAGAGACAAGAAACGGAGACTTCCTTAGGACTAAATTATTTCCGGCACATCTGTCTCGAAATTTCGAGACAACACTTAAATACATTTAAAAAAATGTGTTATTTGGAATAAGTAATTCGTCTATATTTTTCTAAAGTTTGTCTATGAATGTGATAGTTTGTATGGATGTCCATTACTCAATTCCACTGAAAATGCTGATTTTGGTAGTGATATAGATTAAGGTGTGGAATAGCACATATGCTACTTCCTATTCAAAAAAAGTATAGTTCCCATGAGATACAAAAACAATAGTAACGTGCAAGAAACTCCATGGACACTCTTTTGAATCATAGTATGTGTTACATATAATGCCTTTTTTACACTTGAACTTTAGAAATCTCATTAAACGTAGCCGAGAGTGAGCTAGAAAGAAGATATTTACTTCGAAACGTGTACTGCTTCTTATTCAAACATTGTGATTCATTGTGTATTACGATCAACAAGTCATTTACAAAATGTTCTCCAAAAAAAAATTCAGAAAATTTTATGGTTGTAACGACTTTGTATGTTATTATTTTATTATGATATATCTAGTCGCAAACTTTAGGTAAATATAGACGAATTACTTATTCCAAATAACATTTTTTTTAAATGTATTTATGTGTTGTCTCGAAATTTCGGGACAGATATCTCGGAAAAAATTTAGTCCTAAGGAAGTCTCCGTTTCTTGTCTCTGTTCTTCGAAGTTTAGGCAAATAGGCACTACCTATTCCTATCACTGCTTATAACTTGCAATTATTAGTTTAAAGTTCTATCAATTAAATTAGATACGTGAAATATTGATACCTTGGTTTGAGATTGGACATCGGATTTACTGGATTTTACCTAAAGAGTATGTACACAAATTTTCAAGTCAATCGACCCCGAGAGTAAAAAGTTCACAGAAAATTCAACACCCCATTTCACCCTCTAAGGGATAGGAATTTCGAAAAACTGATACTTACTCTTCACAAAGAATACACCCGCCAATTTTTATATCTCTGGGACCCGCGGTTTGGGCTGTGCGTTGGTATATCAGTCAGCCAGTCAGGACATGGAATTTTAAATTGGGGGATGATTTTGGAAAAACTATGATACATGTATCTCATCATTTTAACTGAAGTATATGTAGACACATTTTCAAGTCAATCGACTCCGAGAATAAACAGTTTCACATAAAATTCAAAACCCCATTTCACCCTATTAGGGGTGGAATTTCAAAAAAACCTTTCTTAGTAGATACTTACTCTTCACAAAGAGTACACTGTCCAAATTTCAAGTCTCTAAGATCAGTGGTTTGGGCTGTGCGTGGATGTATCAGTCAGCCAGTCAGGACATGGAATTTTAAATTGGGGTATGATTTTGGAAAAACTGTGATACACGTATCTCATTATTTTAACTAAAGTATATGTAGACACATTTTCAAGTCAATCGACTCAGGGAATAAAAAGTTTCATAGAAAATTCAACACCCCATTTCACCCTCTTAGGGGTGGTATTTCTAAAAACCCTTTCTTAGTGGATACCTACTCTTCACAAAGAGTACACTGTCCAAATTTCATGTCTCTAGGACCAGTGGTTTGGGCTGTGCGTTGATATATAAGTCAGTCAGTCAGTCAGTCAGTCAGTCAGTCAGGACTTTGAATTTTATATATATAGATGATATATAAGTCAGTCAGTCAGTCAGTCAGTCAGTCAGTCAGGACTTTGAATTTTATATGTATAGATAGAAGATTGTGACTCGGCCCTGTCCTTGAAATAATTATCTACAGCCGAGCGTTACGTTCGCAAGCAACAGGGCTGCCGCGTCTAAAGTATTTTAATTTCATCTACTTAGTTGAGTTTCTTTCTAGTTTTGTGATTGTGAATATTATATTTGTTATTCAAAAAAATGAAATTACTTAATAATAATGAAAGAATTATATTGTGACTGTCTGTCACGTACTCCTAATTTTATTATTAAGTAAATATTTTAGTCTTGATTGTTATTTCAAATCATTACACGGTATGGGCCAGTTACAAACACATTAAACTTCTATTTTATGGCTTGACAGGCTGACAAGTTACCGTAATTAATAAAGAAGTGTCCTTACTTCCTTTGAATTGTAAAATAATATTGCATCACTTGGAACCGCATAAAAAACTTTACTTAATGGGAAAGGGACTGACAGGCCGAATCATAAGAAAAGATAAAAATATCTGATTTTTAAATGCATTTCTGAATACTAGTGCAACATCTGGTTGCAATTTTCCCTGGTCTTGGGCGCCCGTAGGGCCCCTAAAACAATTGAGACGGTGGTACAAAAAACAGCACTTAACCAATTCTGGTAAGGCGACCCAAGCGTGGTGTGTTGAGAAAGGCGAAGGGCGGAAGAAGGGTGGTGGACTCCAGGCAGTCGGGCTTAGACCGCGATAAGGTTCGGGCGAGATAAGCTATTTTAGTTAAGTTAGGAGACGTTGTGAATTACGAGAGTCTATGTCCAAATGGGTGTCGCAAGAGTGCGATAATCATGGAATAAGTTAAATATAGTTGGGTTCACAGCCCTGTTTAGACTAATCTAGTACGTGTGTGTGTGTCTGTTGGTGAGCGACTGGGTGAGTCCTTTATTACAATAATTATCCTAGGCTGATATTGTAATTAAAGTTCTTAAAGCTACACAGAGAGAAACGTGTTGCTGGGGAGTTTGTTGTGCGACTTCTTCTCCTCAGCTCAAACACTAGGAAGTGGTGAAGGGTGGGCGCTTTTGGGGCTGTCTTTAGAGTTTCAATACAGTTGATCTCCAACTCTATTGCAAAATGCTTTTTGAGTTTTGATTATTAACTCTGCTATCTGGTAATTCTTGTATTATGTACTCATTAGCTCTAACCATCAGTTCAGCCAATTTGCGGTTTGAGTTTTGATTCTCAATCCTACTATGACCAACCATATAGTGATTCTAGAATAATATGTTCTTATCTCTGACAAATGATTCGGTCAGGCTGACACGAACACGTGTCTTGCAGATAGGCTTGTTGTACGAATAGAGCACATAATCCATGGGGTGGGATTGGAATGGTTTGATACCACAGCTATTATATAACCAGTCTAAGGACTGTTAGGGACCATGTCTACTAGTTAGCATGATGATCGACGTTCTGCCGCTGAAAAGCCGCCTTTGTCACGTTCACCAGCTCGAAAGAACTGTTAGGGACAATGCTCACTAGGAGCATGATGTCGACGCATTGCCGCTGAAAGGCCGCCTACGTCACTTATGGAAGTGTTGCTCTGGGTGCTCCAGGTGCAGATGTGAAGTATCGTGTGAGTCACGACTGACCAATTACCTATTACGCTAGCGTAAGGGTTATTTACAAGAACTATTAGTTGCGATATAAATATACTTTGTATCCCCCAGTTAAGTTTAATCTTTTGAAACCACTTTCAATATATGTATTTCATCAACTATGAATTCCCTAATCTGATTTACTATATCTTTCAATCCTTTCCTTGTTCTAATAATGATACGAGGCATTGGACTTCTTCATCAAGGAATTCAGTTCTCTTAGTCGGTGGAAAGATGACCAGTCTGGAGAGAAGTCTTACAGGGCCGTGCGGATGCCCCACCATCCGCACGGCCCTGTAAGACTTCTCCCCTTAGGGGGAAACCGACATTAATACTAATATGTACATGAATTAGGAAAAACGAAAATTTTATCAGCCTAGGGTAATTTACGAACAGTCACAATATATTTTGGACTTTGCGAAATGGACAAAGGTAAAAAATTGCTGGGACAATTAAAAACCACTTGTTTCAGTGTTTCTCCAAATTCATCCCCGAAGGGAGTTAATTGTCCCCGTTACTATCGCGGGACGTAATGGCAAACTGTTCCCAGTTGGCCGCCACATGGCTAACGATTTGCTTGCGTATGTCCCTGGCCATCACTTGTGTGTCATACAGTAAATAGGAGATGGCTCGAAACAGACAGGCTCCATCCCCAATCACAGGAATTATGGTATGAGGCACCATAATACCACCAATTATTAATGATTCAACAGCCATTGTAGTAGATAGCAAAACGTAACTGTTGTTTTGTGTTTAACTAAGTCAGAGTAAAGAAAATTTTAAAATGGTAAAGAAAAACAAACACAAAAAAAAAACAAAGAAAAGACAAAGAAAAAGAAAATTTGAAAAGGGTTAAGAAAAACTATTTTGGAGTTGGACAAAGGATTGCGCAGAAAAGCACAGTTTTTAAAATACAGTTTTGCACTCAAAAGTACAGTTCGGTTGTATCTGTGTGTTTGCGCTAAACGTATTATCTTGACAAAGGTTGCATTTTTAATGTTGGCCTGCCTTCTTGCGCTGCTTATATAGTATCCGAAGTGTTTTGATTTTTTTTTATTTCAGAATAACTAATGTATTTTTTGCGATGGCGAAAGTTGAGCTGAGCGATGATGAGTTAGTAAAGGTTTTTAACCACCTACAAAAACGTCAAAAAGCTTTTAATACCAATTTTATGGGTTTTAATTTTTCATCCCCTATTTAACCCTCTTCTGGGATGATTTTTCGAAAACGCTGATACATATAATTATTAATTACCAACCAAAAGGCTTAATACAAATTTTCATGGTTTGAACTACAAAACTAACGGGTTTGCCATTTATACTTTCATCCCCTATTTAACTCCCTTAGGGGTGGATTTGGAGAAACACTGAAACACGTGGTTTTTAATTTTTCCCCATGTTGATAAACACCAATTTTCATGGTTTATACTACAAAAATGACGATTTTTCATACAAACTTTCATCCCCTATTTAAGGGGTTGAATTTCGAAAAATCCTTCCTTATTCCTTGTCTACGTTATAAAGGAAACTCTGCAAAATTTCAGCTTTCTAGGTCCAAGGGTTTGTTGGTCTGGGCGTTGATGAGTCAGTCAGTCAGTCAGTCAGGACTTGTCTTTTTATTTATATAGATAGATAGATTATAATATATATATAAATATAGATAGATAGAAGTAATTATACAAGATAATTTATCGTGATTTGGAAAATAACAGGGCGGTCTTTGCCCAGCAGTGGGAAAGAATAGGCTAAACAAAAAAAAGTTTGGCCCAACCTAACAAATTAACCCAACCGTGATATTCACAATTTTGTAGAATAATTAATATAATTTTATCTTAGGCGCATCAAACAATTTTTTACTATGAGGCACCAAGATCTTGGGCATTCTATATCCGACCTTCAGATATTACAAAACAAAATTCACAATAGAAGATTATAATAAATAAAAATACTTTAATAATTGCGAGCACTTTCCTAATTTAAATTTTGAAACAAAAATATCGACGCGTATTTAATTTTAGTCATAGGTTTAATTTGTCCGTGCGCACAGTTGAAAATCAATCCATTTTCAAACTGACTGGGTGATATATCAACACACAGCCCAAACCGCTGGTCCTAGAGACATGAAACTTGGAGGGTGTGTTCTTTGTGAAGAGTAAGTATCCACTAAGAAAGAATTTTTGGGAATTCCACCCCTAAAGGGGTAAAATAGGGGATGGAAGTTTATATGAAAGTACGTCAGTTTTGAAGTTGGGATCTTCAAATTTTGTGTTTAGGCTGACGATTGAAAATTAATTTATACGTGTCTCACCCTTTTTGATAATTCTACCCCCGAAGGCTTAAAAAGGGGGATGAAGGTAATTATGTTTGTTCGGGTGGAGTGCAACTCAATTTTGTACAACCAATTGAGCTGAAATTTTGCGCACACCTTTGGTTCTGGTGACAATACGTTTTTCAATGATCCTGCAGCCAGGATCGTCTCCTCAAGAGAGAACTTTTCAACGGTTAGCAGCACGGTCACGAAACTTTGTTTACGTCTTCAAGACGAACGACGAGTTCTTGATAGATAAAGATGATTTTATCATGACCTCATCCTACAGCCAGGATCGTCTTCTCATGAAGCAACTCCTCAATGGTTACAAACGTTTTTAAAAAGTATTTTAAGTTAAAATCACTAATATTTCCGCTTATGGTTGGAAACTAACACAACGTAAATCATTATTTCCTTTATTTATTAATAACGGGAAAACCATGTTTACTGTGTATAGTAATGTTAGTGACCATGATAGTTTAAAATCTTATACAACGTAAATCGTTGTTTTTTTTTTAAATTTCAACCCACAAGCCCAAACTTTATCCCCCTTTTCACCCCGAAAAGGGGGATGAAGTTTTGTATTGAAGTTGTTCGTTCATGAATAAAAATATTAAAGACAAACCGATGGAGTGGTTTTGCGAGATAGCCATTTTGTCTCCCAAAAACGACCAAGTCGCTGCGATCAACGAAATTTTGATAAATACATGCGAAAGTGAAGAAATGAGTTATAATTCTTTTGATACCATAGGTTCATTAGGTCGATATGGACGAGTCGGCTAATTATCCTGTAGAATTTTTAAACTCTCTTAAACCGGGTCTTCCGTGTCACAGGCTTATGTTGCGTGTAGGTGCTCCTGTGATGTTGCTTCGAAAGGAGAAACAGTCTTCGTGCCGCGTACACCATTGATACCAAATGACCTTCAGTGTCAATTTAAAAGATAGTAGTTCCCTATCAAGGTTTGTTTCGCGATGACTATTAATAAGTCACAGGGACAAACCCCCGAAGGGTTAAAATATAGGATGAAGGTAAGTTGTCGGATATTTTTCGACATCCACGCGTTGAAGCCGCGGGCAAAAGCTAGTTATTTATAAATCTCCTCTTGAAGCCAACCAAAAGCATCGAATAATTATTAAATTAAATTATTAAAATTACAAAATTAATTTCAAAATTACTTAATTATTTGAAATTATACCAAGAAGTTTTCATTACGTCTCAACTCTTTTTTCCAAACTTGATTTCTTTGCGAGAATCGATTAGGCTGAATGCAACTTTTTAATCATAATGATGGTTTTCGGTCAGCACTAAGAAGTGTTATGTTGCAACATAGTTTTTAGTATAACCTACACGGTTAGAGGGATATTTGTCTAGATTTTGATCGTGTTTTTTATGAAATTATGTATGAAAAATGGCATAAATAAGAACGCAGATAGAATGTTACTAACTTTATCTTGCCCTTTCGAGTTTTTTTAGCAACGTCAAATTTGTTTATTTCAGCGCATCTAAGTTAGGTACCTATTTTTTGGAAGCGTGCATTTTACACATATATTTGACAATAGACTATCTACAGGGTGAAATTGAATAGATGCGACAAATTTAAATATACAATAATACGTGTTGTCAAGAAAATGTAGAAAATATCAAATTTAAAATTAAAAAATAATTGATCAGTGTTACGAAAAGCGTTAAAATAATTAAAGTATCAAAGAATTTCGCGTACTACCGTTTCGTGTAGTGGGCACGATTTAGGTACATTCTCGCTATGAATGAATCGCGCCGCCTCCGACCGCCCGGCCGACCGCGCATCTCTTTCCCGCGCGCACGATTAATAAAAATTTTGTGAAACCAAATTTCCCTTCATACTTTTGTCGGCTTAGGACGATCAAAAATACAATAAAAGTAAATAGTAAAACATTGTTTTAGTATGAGGTATAACCTGAATAAAGTTTGTTACAACAACAAATCAATTATTGTATTTTTGGCGTATTTAAAAAGTTGGAATCACAGTATTTACAATAATTATTAAGTATTTACAATAAATCAAATCGGTACACTTACGTGTATTTTAATAATTGTTCAAAATGTCCACCTCCGTTTTGTAAACACAATTGAGCACGGCGCACTATGGGAAAATCGCGTATGTTTCGTCTCAAAACTCCGTATCTCAGTTGTTTCAAAACTAAATGAGCTGTAATTTTGCACACATATACTTGGATGTATAGACTTTAATGGAAATAATTTTGATTGAAAAAATTCTGTTTTATAGTTAATTTAAAAAATAAAACTAAAAAAAATACATGCATTCTTAATGAAACAATAAAAAAAATTTTAATTTTTTTTGTAATTTACATAAAATGGAATATAAATAAGTAGTACCAAACGACAAAAATATGTACAAAATTCAGCAAGGTCCTACAGATTTTCTTTGACAGCAAGAAGGGCCTTGGCATCATCGAAATTTAAAGTTCTTTTAATATTGTTTCTGAGGTATTTCTCAATCTTGATATATATAGATCAGAAGTGTACAATAAGGTATGGAACACGTCTTTATTGGTAGCCGTTCTTGAACACTTTTTAGAATGGTGAAGTCGACACTTTTTGTAATCCTTATTTTGGGATTTTTGCGCGTCTTCGGACAATTGTGCGATAGGTAAAGTAGCACAGTACTCAATGATTTTTTCTCAGTGAATAAGTATTTTATGTACGGAGAAAGGCTTATAATAATTCTTTCTTCAATCCGAAATGCATTTCTCCAGCGTTCGTTACATTTAGATACCAAGTTTCTTTGAATGTAGGAGACCAAAGTAGCCATGGCGTCTGGTGACAAGTTGACATTTTTTTTGTAAGTAGTCTTCTATATTATGCCCAATTGCCAACAAATTGCACAACTCTCGTTTCCTACAAATAAATTCACCTATTTTTCAAATCAGTCGACTTCGGCGAGTATTTGAAAATAGGTGTTACCTGCTTTTTAGGGCAACTGAATGTGTGACCACCAACTGTGAATGTTTCAGGGTTCGCCTTCCTTTTATAGGCCAATGAAATAGTGCTATGGGCAAAAGATAAGAAACTAATAATTTGCACTCTTCCCATAAACAACTAGTTTTGAATTCGACCCTAATAGATAAAGTTAGCATATTTTATCATGTAAGGTGGTCAAAACTGTATCAAAACCACAAAGAACCATTACTAATACTCATCATTATAATGAACTATTTATCAATTTGACCTAACAAATGATTTTATGAGAAATAAAAAGAAATTGAAAAAAAAAAACTTTTTATCCCGCAACAAGTTTTGGCACCGTGTCAGAAAAAGTGCAAATATGTGCAAGTTTTTTTGCGTAAACTAATGTATAAAGATCTTAATACAACAAATATCTCGACAGCGGCAAGCAGCGGTAAAGGGTAAACGTCTCGTTAAAAAAAAAATAACCTTAAAAAACATACCATCTTAAACTATATTGGTTAATTTTATTTTATTAAACCAATATATATAATATTAATTATGAAACGGTATGCGGAGATTATAAGCATTCCAAAAATATATAATACTTGTACATTTAAATCAAAAACTTTCGAGTAATGTGGCGTTAAATTGTAGTAACGTATTGCGTCAAAATTACGTTATTGAACATGAGTTAGCTTGGATGCCTATTTAAACACAAAATGATTTACAAAAAAAAATTAAAAAAATAGTGGTATGAAAGCTTATCTATTAGACTACATTAATTTATTATTTTTATTCCATAACAACGACTTTCACTTGAAACGGTTTTGAGACGGCTTTGTATGGGGCTTGCCCATAGTGCGGCGCCGCAAATTGTCCTTAAGTTTAATTAATACTAAAGTTTGTGATTTTACAGTTTCGAATGCATTAATGATTTTGTTTTTTAGTTCGTCTAAAGTTTCGGATTCGCGTTCGTAAACAAGTCTTTTTATTTCTCCCCACAAATAAAAGTCCAACGGTGTTAGGTCAGGTGACCGTGCCGGCCATGCTATGGGTCCGCCGCGACCTATCCACCTATCACCGTATTCACTTCGGAGATAAGCCCGCACTTCACTGAAATAATGAGCTGGAGCTCCATCCTGTTGAAAGTACATACCGGCAAGATAAGACACGGGCACATCTTGTAATAGTTCAGACACTGCATTTGTTAAAAGTTCTAAATAACGTGGACCGGACAACCTGTCATTAATGAAGATCGGCCCAATAACTTTGTCATTAATTATGCCAGCCCATACATTCGCACTAAATCGCACTTGGAAAGCGTCCTTCCGTGTTACGTGTGGGTTGCGACCGCGAGCACTCCACCAATGTTCATTATGAACGTTAAACAGTCCAATTCTTGTGAAGGTGGCTTCGTCACTCCATAAAATGTTGTGATGGAGATTTTCTAACAACCATTCACAAAATTGTCTCCGCGGACGATAGTCGGCGAGCACGATATCTTGCACGGGCTGAAAATGATAGGGATGCATCCCAGACGTGTTTAGTAACTTCCATATGAAGTACTGGCTCACACTGAACCGCCTGGCTGCCTGTCGGGTGCTGGCCTGAGGATTTTCTTGAAAATATCGATGTACCATGCGGTACATGCGCCTTGGGTGTACCGGCGGTCTTCCACCACCCCGGGCGTGTGCCGGCACGTGTACATTTCCGAAGTCCAGCATGTTCTGAGTGATTCTTAGAATTCTTCCCAATGAAGGTGGAATGACATTAGGATATTTTAGCCGAAATCTTCGCTGCGTTTCACGTAGATTTCCTACGGTGTTGTACCACACGACAATATCGAGATACTGGACGTTTGTTAACGGTTCACGACTATTTCGTCTCGTTCTAGGCATTGTTATGAAACAAACACAAGACAACAATACAAATTATTCGCAATACGTAAAGTAGGATTTGCGGAATGCGCGCGCGACCGTGACCTACAAACGTTTTAGGACGACTAATGAACGAAGGAAGGGTGGTGGGCGGCGGGGCGGTCGCCGGGAAGGGATGTCAGCGCTGGCGCTCATGCGAGGTTTGGCAACGTCGCGCGATACTTACATTAGAAAATAGGCAAAATTAGGTAAATGACCGCTATGAACGGCAACGTCGATTATTGAGTATTGCGATGAGTCGGACGAGATTTTTTGATACTTTAATTTTTCTTATTTATTTTGCATATTAAATATTTTGTTGGAATACCGATAATTCGTACTTAAATAAAGATAATAACATCAATGGACCATTTGAAAACGATAATCGCGTAATTTTTTTTTAACGATTTAGATTGTAGAAAAAACAGTTTATAATTACTATGTTACTGAAACTGAAGCTCCCATTTTTTTTTGTCGCATTTATTCAAATTCATCCTGTATATTTATATTTATCTGTTTTCTGTTTTTCATTTTTGTCCATTTATGTTTATGTTTATGTTTAGTAGTTTAGTTACTGTAATTGGTTTTAAACCGTTTTAATTAAATAAATAAATAAATAAATAAATATCTGTGTATGAAACAGCTGTAGTGACATATTTTTCATTATTAAATCGAATGCTGAAAGGTCATAAAAATTCTTAAATTTCATGACAATTCGCATCACTAATCGGGCCATTTGGATTTTTGTATGGTGCTTGTCGATTCCATTTCCATGAGTTTTTCTAATGATGGTACATCCCAACCGAAGTTGATGCGCCACAAGAAACCTACCGACTGAGATCGCTTAGAATAAATCGTCGGTCGGAATCATTTTATCTTATTTATCTACATACGAGATGGAAAAACAGACAATCATTTTGTTTGTGAATTTCTAACTAGCTACGTGCCATAATTTTGAGTAGGGAACGGAATAAGTGTTATATAACCATAATAAATAAATAATCAATTCTTAGTCTCTCTTTTTTCTTCTATTTGACTGATCTTATTTTACTTATGTTGCATTTGCAAGTACTGCCTACATTATTTTAATAGAAGGCGAACCTATTGCCATAGACCGAGCCCAATGCTCCAGGCTTTCGGATGCTAGTTTAACCTATACCTAATAGGTCACCTATAAAATCAGATACAACAAATAGGTACCCATTGACGACCTTTATTAATGTACCTACATCAAAAACTAAAATTAATCTCCATCAAGGATAGACATCTTAGCGCATGTTGCTTGGCTAAAAAAGTCCATCAACGATCTTTATCATTTCGAATTCCCTTTCTAAAGCCTTATTTGTAGTCTTTTAACTGTGCGATAATTGTCTTTTAATGAAATAATGTTTAAATCACTGAAATGCTTACCAAAAACTAATTTGATTAATAAAATTTGAAAAGAGAAATAACCAGTAAATCTTTATTTTTTTTCACGTGGCAACATTTACATCAAAAATGATTCTGATAATACGTATCACCATTTTTCGAGAATTAGAAGAATTGCTAATGATCTGCTGGGAATTCGGAAAATGAATTACTTTTAGAGGAATTGCTGAAAGTGGCCATTTAAGATCCCCTGCGCTACGCTCCATTACAAAATCCGCTTAGCCATCTCCTACCGCGCGAACTAGCGGTGTCGTGTGACCTATTGGTTGGCTGCCACACATTTTCATTGCATGTTCTACAACGAAAAATGATGGGTCAGTCCCACTCATAGAAAGGATAACAGTGTTCCAGCAGTGGGAAAATACTGAGAACGTAATAGATTGATTATTATTATTTACTTCCCGCATCCGTGTCGTTCGTTTCTGGTTCGAATATAATACTAGGTCTGCAAAGTAGGTAAAGTTAATCCTATTTGACAGTCAGGACGCGCGCAGAGATGAATAACCCTGGATTTGTGTTTGCAGGTGTGGCGTACGCGGTGCAGCAGACCCGCTCGGCTCCCACGGATCCCGCTCGCCCCTCGCGCTCCCTCACCGAGGACGGTGACCGTTGGCGGAACCTCATCGCGGGTCAGTCTCGTGCTTATCGCTACAAACTTACTTACTACCATAATATGCTATTTAACTGTTTTTAAAAACGAGCTAGGACCAGGCCAGGCACACTCCGCATTTTAGTTATGAAGCTACAAGTATGTGGCGGGGTCGACACGTCGGACCAATTCATTTGGGAAGCCGCGCGCCGGCTGGGTTGTACACGGACCACAGAGTACAAAATATGATGTAATAGGTATATCGGAAATGAGAAGTTGTGGCAACAAAATAGAGGAATATGAATATTTTATACTATGTCATATTATAGGACATACACCAGTCAACTCTGGAGTCGGTTTTATAATATACAAATCACACAACCATCATATAGAAAGCTTCATCGGAACCTCAGAGAGAGTGGCGACACTAAATTTAAACATCCAAGGTAAGAGGCAGCAGATGAACGCGAGATCGACAATTTCTACACGACCAGATGCTGACTTGATAATATTTGCTGACAATACGAGTGCTGTTATAGCTGATGACAATGTAGAGACTTTAAAATGTAAATTAAATGATGATGATGAAATGTGAAAGCTGGTTTTCTATGAATAATCTTAAATTGAATGTAAGTAAGACAAAATTGATGATATTTAGATCTACAGTTAGGAACAAAGTTTTAGTCAACGTAGAATCTTTGGGCAGGAAAATTGATATAGTAGAAAGTTTAAAATTTTTGGGAGTACAAATTGATTGTTTACTCAATTGGAAGCCAGAACTAGAGTCAATATCGAAAACAATAAGTAGTGCGTGTTATGCTATCAGGTCTCTCAGGGATATTTTATCTATTGCCCAACTTCGTACCGTCTATTTTGCTCTAGTTGAATCTAAACTTAGATATAGCATTAAATTTTGGGGAAACAGCTATAAATATAATATTAAGGCAGCTTAACTATACAAAAGCGAGCATTAAGAACCATGCTTCGTTTAAATCAGACAGAATCATGTAAGGAGCATTTTATTAAACTTAGAATTTTAACGGTACCATGTCTTTATATTTTAGTTCTCCTGACTCATTTAAATAAAAACTTAAACGAGTTTGAAACAGACGATGAAAGAAAAAATAGAGTAGATACTCGCAGAAAAGATCTTCCTACTATTCTGCAGGCAAAGCTTAATGTTGTCAAACACTCGTCACGCGTGCAGTCTGTTAATCTGTTTAACAAATTACCAGCAAAAATAAGAATATTCAGTGTATTCAATATTCAATGTATGTATTTTTTTAGCATTTTCTGCTAGGGACATTATATTATTATACTATTATTTCTGTGTCAATAAGAATTATAAAATTTGTAAAGTTAGTATTTTTAATTTGAATAGACGTCCTAACTGCAAAGATGGGTGAGGAACGAGGTTACTTATATTATAATTGTTTATGTGCTTATTTTTGTGTGTACCTATGGTGCAAATATTTCGACGCAAATGTATTTTTGTTATGAAATAAATAACTTGAACTTGAACCATCAACAAAGTAACGGGAAAAGCTCATAAAATCATTATTTTAATGGGTGACTTTAACGCGAAAATTGGTTTTCCCAAACACGAAGAATATCTAGTTATGAAAGCGCATGGATATGGAAAAATAAACGGCAGAGGGCAGAAACTGGTAGACTTTGCATAGGAAAACAATCTAACAATCATCAATACCTGCTTCAAGAAAAGACAAAAACCGAAAGTGGACCTGGCAATCTCCAAATGGGCAACAACAAAACGAGATAGATTTTATCATATCAACGGTTTGATATGATAAAATCTATCTCGTTTTTTTGACCACAAATATTTCAGAACATAGAAATTATAAATATAATTACGCGTTAGACCACAGACCTACAAGAGCAACAATAAAACTGTCTAATCATAAAATGAGTAGAGCTAAATTTACCACCAACCAAAAGAGGTTCAATGAGATGCGAATAGGAAATGATAAAATCCGAAGAAAAACCGAAAACTCATGCTAGACCCAGTCGATCAACAGGAAGAAGCCTCAGTACAAGCATATTACGATAACATATTAAATGCCATCATCAAAAGCTTACAACACGCTTGGAAAAAGGATTACGACCAAAAACACAATTTTACGTAGAAGAAAAATACCAGGAGCGAAGCAGACTCCTATTTATCGCTTTTATCGACTACTAAAAATCTTTTGACACGGTGGCACACACAAGAATATGGGATAGCCTGAGGAAACAAGGAGTACAGGATATTGTACATACAACTCATCAAAAGTATCTATAACAATAATACGAGCAGAATTAAATTAGAAACCATAAATGACAAAAAAAAAAAAAAAAAATTAAACTATTCATCGCTATCCTGGAATCTATTATTAGCAAGCTAGATAGGAAATATACAGGGCTCAATATACAAGGCACGCATCTGAGCCATCTGAGGTTTGCAGACGACCTGGTTCTGTTATCAGAGACTCTCACTCCATTCAGTTAGTTTCGAGGTGGGACTAGAAATGAACCTCAAAAAGCCTGTGACAATGACTAACTCCTCAGAAATACCAATAAAAATATTATTGACAACAAACCACTGGAATATACAGAATTTTACAAATATTATGTCGACAGATTCGACATAATAGTATCATAATAGTCGTTAGTACGGACATACAATGAATTGGAAAGCGCGCCTGTGTGCAGTGGAGACATCACGCGACCACCTTACCAGTCTACCTACAACGCAGCGTGCTTCTACAGAGCCCTGATGTTCAACTCGAGGCAAGGGCAACATTCAATGTCTGATTGCGGCGGAGTTGAGCTTGGAACTGTACCCGATTCATTGTGCCCCATGTTATTGTGTTAAGTTGTAATCTCAAGTAATTTGTTAGTTTGCTAGAAACAGTGTATCGCACCCAGTGTGTTTTCAAAGCACGAAACCCATCGTCTTCCCAAATGATGTAAGAGCCTAACTAAATAAATCCTGACATATCCGACATATACATACCTAGACAGAAGAATCAATTTTGATAAAAATAGTAACGAAGTAGAAATCGAAAGAGGGGTACAATCCACATGGAACAAATACTGAAGCCTGAAAGAAATATTTAAAAGCAACATGTCATGTCAACAATCATCAAAACAAAAGTCATGAACTCAACCCTTTTACCGTGTTTAACATAAAGGGAGACCTTAAGGAAGCCGAAAGGCATTTGTTCTCCCCATCATTGCGATATTTTTTTTGTTCTAGACTATACCTGGGAATCTTTTAGTTACGGAGATATTGGGGGTCAAAGTTCCAACTTCCGCCCAATTTTTTTTTACATACACGTTTTTAATGTAAGATTTTTACTTTAAACACCTCCACGACCCCCATACTATTCAATCCATCCACCAGCACAATGTTTTGAGTGCGTTACATTGAGTCCTACCGTAAAACGTGTTTTTTCACCCCAAAAAAATTCGATTCCCAGCAATAATTTTTGCGTAAAGGTACATAGTTTGATGTACATAATGCTTGGATAACGGCTTCGTGAAGGGTCCGTTTACACCCAGTATTATGGCTCCCAGACACGGAAATTCACTGCCAAAGCAAAAAACACAATCGTCTTCTGCCAACGAGGAATAGAACGTAGCATGCTCGACATAAAGAAACTGGACAAAATAAGATACACTAAAATAATACAAAAACTAATGCTACGCCCAAAAACGTAAATAGGTAGGCACTTGGGCAGGCCACGTGGCAAGACCACAGTTACTGACCAGAGATGGACTGCTAGAACTACACTGGAGCGGTCTACTAGGTAAACTGTTACTATAGGTAGACCATTGACACGCTGGGAAGTTGAGGTGAGACAACAAATAGCTCGACCGTTGGGGACCAAAACGGCACAAGACAGAGAAACATGGGCATATTTTTGGAGGAGGCCTTTACCCGTACAGTAAATAGTGTACGCGCTTCACACCGATGGAGAACCTAGGTGAAGCACGGGGCCGGACTAATTTCCAAATAAAAACTGGAATATAAATACTAACAATACTAATACCATACCATTATGTTGAAACTAAGCATATTAGAAATAAAAAACAACACTAACATTAAAACTAAGTAGTGAACCATATAATTAATAAGAAAATGTGTTGTTTGTTTTAAATGGTTTTTTTTATTTTTATTTAATTAATTATTGTTTGGAAACAGAACCCTTTGTGTTCGTGTCCGACTCGCACTTTTTTTTTTTTTTTTTTTTTAACGTGGTAAAATCATCAAATGAGTCCTCCCACCCAGGGCAGAGCGGGAGGGACTGTCAGACTTGTACTGACTAAAATCCACGGTGTCCTTCAGTAGCCCTTTATGTTCCAGGGTCACGGTAATTCTATGAGTCCCGCGACCCTATGAGTCCCGCGACCCGTCCGACTCGCACTTGGCCGGTTTTTGAGAAACACATAGTCACGTAGAAACACTTTTTTAGTTTAAGGAGCTAATCGCAAATTATTTCACCTGTCCATACAGCATACCTTGAGACCTGCCGGTAGCTTATCGAAATAAAATCAGTAATTAGTTTTAAAACTTCCACCTTGATCAATCAACTGCTGTCAGTGTTGATGGGCAAGTGGTGAGTGGCGACTGGCAACTGTGGCGAGGTCTCGCGCACTTCCTCGTGCCGACGCAGGCCACGCTTCACTACTGCCACCTCGCGACACTCCAGCCTTCTCCGAATCACTTGCTACTTACTGGTGTCACATGTTAATTAAGACAAGCTGTCAGTTTCTGGTGATCCAGACGGAACTCACAGTATCTCGGACTCGACAACTTTCGCAAAAGCACTTTATGACGAAGGTTGTTATTGTAACGTAATGATTCATGTCTTGTTTGCAGAATACACACGCGGTGTGGGGGGCGCGCCCGGCGGCGGCTGGCTGCCGCCGGTCATCCCCATTCAAGTGCCGCTACGTGAGTAACTGAGTACCGGCGCAGCAAAGCTTGAACTACACAGATAACCTCCTCTGGATGAGGGCGTTATCTGTGACTCATAATCTCCATCAACACGATCATTGCACAAGTATAAGTTTTGTGGGAAATCTGTACAAACAGATACAGCTTAAGTGTATACTTAACCGTGTTTGTCTTCCTAAGGCGACAATTACCATCCTTCCCAAGTATCCACTGCACATATCCTAATAATAAATTTAAAAAATAAAATAAAATAAATAAAAATATTTTATTGTCAGGCATCAAGGCCCATAGGGTGTTAGTATTACATCTTACTTAAAAACTATATTAGTAACATGCAGGAACACTAAAAAGGAAAAAAGAAAATCACAGTCACAGGACGGTTTAACAAACTTTGTTGCCAACATGTAGCTTGGTAAACCTCCCCATTGTAGGCCCATCCAGCCTCTCTGCAAACACCTTCAGAATGCTATTGCTGCTTCCCCTCACACGGGATATAACTGAGGCAACTTTCTTCCGCATTATTGCAAAGTAGTCGTCAGTGTGCGCATCAGCGAACATACCTGACGCACTACAGTAAGATGGAAGCCTCAACAGCGCCCTAAAGGCATTGTTGTATTGAATGCGCAGGTCATTGTCTGCTTTTAGGGTATGGTTATCTCAAAGGCTGCTGGTGTAAAATGTTTGGCAGTAGGCCTTAAAAAGAGTTAATTTCACGGGAACTGAACAGCCATGAAACCTTCTACATATCATATTTCCCCTCACAGCCAGTGCCCTGCGCTCCCTTTCCATATCCAAATCGTCTTTTAATTCCTCAGTAACAATGTGGCCTAAATACTTAAAGTGGGCAACTCTCTGCAAAAGTGAACCATTTAGTTTTACAAGAGGGACAAATGTTGGATTTTTATTCCTACCACGAAACACCAACAACTCACTTTTTCTAGGATTATACTTTAGCCCGTGCTGTTCGGCATATCGTTCACAAATTGAGAGCAACTTCCTAATTCCACTGATAGTAGGGCTCAGCAGCACCTTGTCGTCTGCATAACTTAGGTTATTTAAACATACTCCATCTATATGGCATCCGACATGAGTGCTGCTGAGCTCAACAAGCAGTTTATTTACATAAATATTAAAAAGCCTCGGGGAAGTTAGACCTTCCTGCCTAACTCCGCACTCGAGTTTATACGGGTCATAAAATGCATTAGACCATTTGACGAAGTTCCTCTGCTTGTCATACCAAAAAGATAATGTAGACACTAATGCAGTAGGAACGCCCGCCTCCAGAAGCTTCTCCCATAAGACATTATAAGAAACCAGGTCGAAGGCCTTAGAAAGGTCCAGGAAACACGCATACACAGGAGTTTTCCTGTCAGTATAATATTTGACAGTAGGTATGCTTCAACGCAAGTATAGCACTTTCAGTACATAGCCCAGCACGAAAACCAAACTGTGTGTCGTGTAACTGGGTGTATCTACCGAGGTGTGAGTCGAGCACACTGTCAAACACTTTGGCTATCACAGTTGCCAGTGAAATAGGCCTGTAGTTACCTTTGTCTGCTATGTCCGCCGTCCGATTCTTCACAATAGGTACAACAATTGTATCCAGTAAATCCTGAGGTAAGTAAGAATGTCCCAAACACAAATTGAATAACATTGTCAACACTCTCGGCAGATGTATACCAGCATTTTGAAGGTGCTCGATGCTAAGCCCATCATGACCAGGTGATTTACCCCTGTTCATGCATTTAATAACAGATTTTAGTACTTTACATGGAAACCAAAGGGGTGATCCTGATCGACATGTCTCAGCATCGCGCACCCTCGGCGCAGACTTAAGAGGTGAACTCACTTTAAAATGGTTTTTAAAATGGTTTTTAAAACAATTGGCTACCTCAGTGTTGTCGTTTTTTCCATCAACGCTTACTGGTAGGCTTTGAGTATTATGTAGCCTCTTAGTACCTTTCCAAAATGATGAAAAACGTTTTTCTGAATGGAGTGAAGCCAAAATATCCATTTCTATTCTTTCTTGGTTCTTAATGCACCATTTCAATTTTGATTTAAATATTTTAAGACTTAATTTCATATCGTCAAAAATCGGACCACTACTGGGTTGACCATACCACATCCATAATTTAAATTTAATTCTAGCCTGTGTGTGAAATTCTGTAACATGCTTGTTCCACCCTTTTATACCCTTTTTTCCTATAATGCCCTTTGGGGTTCTAATTATACTAGCAGCTTCACTTAATATAGACACAATTTGACTATACATTTTATCCAATAAACATTTATGGTGGGTATTATCACAAAATTTATCAGCACAAAGTTCAAACTCTTTAGGAAAATCTAAGTTCTTTAATTTATCGTTACATGTAGAAGAGTATTGACTGATTTCCTCTGGTTTTCGTTCCCCCAACACACACCGTTATACAAAGATTTAATTACATTAGTTTTCACTCTGATAACATTAATTTCACAATCTATTTTTAAAGGAAAGTGATCGGACCAAAACGTGTCGTAAATAAGTTTAATGTTTGCAATTGTTTTTCCTGCCGACTGTGTGACAAGACAGTGGTCAAGCCAACGCTTACACCCGTGTGCGTCACTGATGTAAGTTTGCGATAACATGCTTAGGTAATCAATGTCCGCACATAATAATTCTTGCTCAGTACAAAACTAAGAAGTTCGTTACAAAATGACTCACCCGGATGCGCGTTTAAATCTCCCAATACAAACACTGATTCAATATTACTATTTTGTATGATAGAATACATTTCACTGAGACATTCCGTAAAATGTGGTAAGTTATCACTACAATCTGTTGGCATATACATATTTATAACCATAAAGTTTCGGTTATTTATCACAACATTTACTGCACAAATTCGGGTATTGTCACACTGGACTACTGACACGTTATCAACTACACTTTTTCGCCACAATATGGCAATATCTCCGTAAGGTCTACCTTTACAAATACCGGCTGAAGTGTCCACCGAAGCCTTCGCGGTGTAGCTGAAGTCTTGATCTATATTTTCCAGAAAGGATAAATCATGTTGATATAACCACGTTTCTTGTAACAAAACAATGTCAGCTGTTTTGCATAGTGAGCGCACACAGTTAACAGATCTCTTAATATTTTTACAGTTGAATGTTATAATGTTCAATTTCGATGTACTACCCATTAATAGCCGGACATAATAACCGGATGCCTTTTGTTGACTCCCTTTCATTTATTCTTAGAACACAGCATTAATTAGTAATATTTATTAAGTGTCAACTTTCTTAAAATCATAATATTGTCTTTTCGTTTCATTTTCTGGAGATGCGATCCTTGCGTGTACTTGTACAATATCAAAGTAGTCATTATTAAAAATATAATGTTTTTTAATACAGAAGGTGACAGCAGCGGACGCGCGTCCTTGTCGGTGCTGGTGGTTACCGTGCCTGTGCCTGTGCCCGTGGGTGCGCCACGCTCCGACCCCGCCCGTGAGTTACCCGACACGCCCATGCTTCATGCACGCCACGTACAAGCCCACACCACGCTCACTGTCCGCCATGTTGCAGAGTGCCCGCTGACCGCGCCGCAGAGCGACACACGATCTTACAGCGAGCACTCCGGCCCTGCGTACCAGCCCGGCTATGGCGCACCATCGTACAACCCAATCCCAGTCAACAACCAGCCGCCAGTCTACAACCAGCTCCCAGTGTTCAACCAACGTCCAGCCAGCAACTCAGGGCCATCGTACAATCCATTGCCAGCGCTGCAGCCCAGTGCCACTCTCGGTCCGGCGCCGACGGCAGCGCCCCCTGCGCCCCTCGATGTGCAGTACGAGTCTCCGACAGCACCGCCCCTCCTGCGCGAACCCCCGCGACGTCCCGCCACGGATGAGCGACTCGCTAGGAACGCGCCCAACTTCCCACCTGTCGGTGAGACTGTCTTTAATAGCAACATCAATGTGTATACCTCTGTAGTTCTGGACTAGACAAAAACTTCAGATGTTGAGAATTCAATTAACTTTGAAGTAATATTATTGTTATTGAAAACTAATACTCTTGCTTCTCCACAGTATTTTTACCCATTGTAGAACTGCAGTTGTCGTAATATTATGTCTCTTTTGTTCTCAGAAGACTCACGGCTCCTAGTAGAGCAGTTCCGTGCACAAGTTCCGGACGACCCCTCACTGCCTCCGGTAGTGATCGACCCCGTCGGCGTGGTCAGCACCGACGACTACACGGTTGACGAACTCAGAGAGGCAGAGTCTTCACCCGATGCGCAGTCACCGCATGACTCACATGTGGGCGGCGCGGTGGGTGAGGCGCCCCTGGAGCGGCGGCGCCTAAAGTGCAAGCGGCGCCGCGCGGAAGCTGGCGGGGGTGCGGACGAGCCGGAAGGGGAAGCGCAGGAGCCGCCGCCCCCCCCACCGCGGTTCGAGCGGTCGCTGTTCCTGCGCGCACGCCTCACGGTACCGCGCGCTGACTACACCGAACCGTACTCCGTGTGGTATGTGCATCTACATCTTTATGATGCTCTAGATCACGTCTAATCTATCGTTAAGGACAGTGTCAGACATGTATGGCACAACCAGTTAGGATCCACAGACAATACCAAAAGACGAGGTGGAGTGCGTTGAAGTGTCACAAAAATGGACTTCAGAGAAATGGCTGTTCGAGTTTCATGATTTGACTAAATCTTATAGATTTTTCTTCATGGCTAATAATAAAAACCAATGACTGACACGCATAGACCATTCCTCTCCTTATCCGAGTAATATTACATTGTGGTGTGTGGCAGGTGGGACGCAGCGAGCGGCGCGTCGCGCGTTGACTTCCACGGCGGTGCCACGTCCACCTACCGCATGATGAAACGTGACGGACGCGTGCAGAGCGTGCAGGTACTCATGGAAACTTTGACTTTGAACTGCCACACCTCATATAAAATAAAACCCACACAGAACGGCTTGGATCATAACCGAATGCGTTACCTGAAATGGATGCTGTCCATGGGCGTGTTTCAGATCCGCGTGGATCGCACGGCGGAGACAGACGTGCGGCGCTGCGTGGTATCGGCGCCGCGCCGCGTGTCGCTAGCCGAGCGCGCGCTGCCCGCGCTGCCCGACCTGAGGGCTTTCTCCTTCGTTGGTGACTATGAACTACATACATTATGTGGTGTAGTGCTACCTGGCACAGTACTTTGTCTTGCATGCTAACGTGTGATGTCACAGGGTACGTGGTGCGCGGCGCCGAGCGCGCCGAGCGCTGGCGCCACACGCTGTCAGGCCATAGCGGGGAGCTAGGCGGCGCGCGCGGGGAGGCGCTCACCTTCCGCCACGAGCTGCTGGTCACGCGCTCTGCCGACAACTTCACCACCACGCCGCACTGGTAACTATCGCTCGGCACTTCACGCAACACTGCTATAGATTTAATCCAAAATAATCATTATATGTGCTCAGTGCTCACATGTGCTCAAGCTCCTGGGATACAAGCTTGCTGGGGAGTTTGTTGAGACACTTCTTTTTTCCAACTTTTTAGTTGTTTTGTAGTTGTACTTTTGAGTTAGGAGCACTATTACTGCCAGCCACCAAAATAATTTTTACTTTTCTTGTGTCACGGCCGGCCGTGTGTTGCGTACCGCGCGTTGTGCGTCGCGCGGCTCGCTGACGGCGCCTCTCTCGCCGCAGGTACTCGGTGCGCGTGGACAGCTCGGTGCTGGGCGCCGACGCCGATGGCTACGTGCATCACTTCGATGAGGTAAAGGCGCAGCACCACGACGCAGCAATGTTCCATCTTGACATCGGTACGTCGATTTGCGCGCACTAGATAGCTGCTTCCTGCACGCTCACGACATGTAATATGGAATGATTATTACTAATAAGGACTGTTCTAACATTTCAGCTGACGCGTGTGAACAAGTTGAAACCACCAATCGGATGGAGAGCGTGGAGCCACTCCGCGAGTTCACCATGCTACGCCGCGACCCACGACACGATTTGGAGATCGGACAGTGAGTAACTCTGTGGGCACGAAGAAATTCTATTACTAAAGAAAAAAGAAACAATTCACTTGTAATAATCGACTTTTTAGGCTTCCATTAGCGAACGTTTACTAATTATAAACTACCTCCCTGCCAAATTTCAAGTTTGTAGCACAAAAAATGAAGGACTTTCATACAAACTTGTGAGAGCCCTTAGACCTCCTTAATCCGGGCCTGTCGCAAAATCCGTTCTTAGCGGACGTCTACTAACTATATATACACCGTGACTTTTTAGTCGTCTTATAACGGCAGCCCACTTCATGTATCCAATGACTACTAATTTTTATTTATTTATATTTAATTCACAAGTAACATGACTCACAATGTTAGTAACAATATTTCCTTACAACTATGTTAGTAAAACTTAACCTACTCACTTAACCTAACACTGCCTTAGAGATTTATGAGAATCCCTGCTACAAGCTCAACACCGATGTAGAAAGCTTGCAGCAACGATTCACACACAAGCAGTCCAGTCTGCTCGCAACACACTGCAGTATAATGTTGGGGCTGGCCCGCACCCGGCGCACCAGGGAAGCGCATCTTTTTCGCATCGTGGTGTAGAAACAATCGACACGCGCATCAGCAAACATCCCTGATGCGCTACAGAAGCGGAACAGCCCCATCAATACCCGGAACGCATTATTATATTGAACACGAAGGGCGCTGTACGATTTTTGAGTGTAATCTACCCACAGGCTGCACGTGTAAAATGAAGTGCAGTATGCACGAAATAAGGTTCTTTTTACAACTCCAGAACAACGCGCAAACCTGCGAGCGATCATATTTGCTCTCACTGACAGCGCCCTTCTTTCTCTTTCAATATCATCATCGTCTCTGAGGTCAGCGGTCAAAAGATGTCCCAAGTATTTCACTTTATATACCCTCACAAGCGATATTCCGTACAACTTGACCGGAGGAATACTAAACATTCATAAAGAAAAAATGGTATTTATGTGATTTTAATAATTTAAAAATAAAAATATTATTCAGTATTATGACGCATGACGTAGATAAAACACCCTGTTGCGAGCGATGATCTTCTGGAGTCTAGTGCTGGGTAGGTATGTTCTCCCGTTTGACACGTAAACATCATAAACAGGAAGTTTGGTAATTTTATTCTAATGTATTATTTATTTTTCTTTGTACCTATTGTGGTAGGTAAAAAAAAATCGCTCCTTCAGCTGTTTTATGTCGGGTACATTGAGTGGACCACTTTTGTAAGACGACTAAAAAGTCACGGTGTATATTGTTAATTAGGTAGTAACATAAGTAGTCGGATGGACCTTTGAGTAAAAGTGCTTTATCTTATCCCATTGAATTTATAAGTTAAGATTTCATGGTTTTCCTTTCATTTCATTTATCATGTTGGTTAATGAGATTTGATGCTTATGATTGACCCTATCGATTGATGCCATAAAAGTACAGGATGTAATTTTTTTAAATTTACCCGGTTCGTTTCCAGAGTGTGACAAGCGAATTTTCGAGAATCTTTGAATGCAGATTTATTTATTTTTTAAATAAAGGAATTTTTCCTTTGAATAAGATTTTCTGTCTCCAGTATTTAGAGTACTTTCCCTCCAGGTGGCGTTGAAAAATTCCATTCTGTATAAGATTATAAAGCTGAAAAGTTTGTTTATTTGGTTGATTAAACGCGCTAATTTCAGGAACTACTGATTCGAATTGAAAAAATATATTAGTGTTGGATCGGGGAAGGCTTTAGGTTGTATAACATCACGCTACGACCAATAGGAGCAGAGTATGAATGGAAAATGTTGCAAAAACGGGGAAAATTTATTCCTGGGGAGAGCTTTCGTTGCGTGCGCTACATAAACGGTTAAAGTTACGCAACAATCATGTATGACGGAAACGTTCCTCTTAAAAAGTTCTAAAAAACGTCCGCGATTTGTATATGTCTATCTTTTAAGGTTGACTCACACTCTCTCTTGTGTGACGCAGACGATGTTGCGCGGGTCAGCTAGTAAATATATACATATTTAACGCCTATCTAAATTAATGAGAATAAACAAAAACTTATTTGTTCAGGTATAAAGAAAGATTCGGTCGGACATACGCTGACGATGTGGAAGAGGCGGTTCGCAAGAGCATCTTGATGCAGAGTTCGCGCCACGCGGCAGCTGGCAACCGGCAGGGCGCGTCCTTCGAGCTCGCCACTAACTTCCTGTCGGACCGTCTGGTGGTGGAGCGGCGCGTCATGCTGGGCGCCGAGCCCACGCCCACCGACGACCCTGGCGCGCCCTTCCCGCACCCACGCGCCGAGCTGGAGGCTCTGCGTGGCCGCCTGCCACGCTCTTTCGACTGGCGCGAGCGCGGCGCCGTCACCCCCGTGCGCAGTGAGTTACCCCTCTTTTGCTTTCTGAGCGGTACCAATGTACTTAGCGAGCTGCACAAGTGACACGTGTTGTTGTTGTGCGCAGATCAGTGGCTGTGCTCGTCGTGCTGGGCGTTCGCGACTGTGGGCGCGGTAGAGGGCGCGCTGTTCGTACAGACCGGCCGCCTCGTGCCACTCAGTGAGCAGGCGCTCGTGGATTGCGCAGGCCCGTTAGTATTCACACAAACACACACACACTCACGAATAAACTTCATTGATGAATCTTTATTGATAAATCCTGGTGGAAGTAATGATTGGTAACGTAACTCATTCAAACTGCACCGGACCTCTATTCCTATACCATCAAACTCACTTGTTTTACTTGATACTGATCTTAATGAGTTGGAAGTTCTCGGAATGAACTTCAGAGAGGGTGCAGCAGAATAAGATATTGGGCATAATCCCTCTCACGAACTTGAGACTTTGCTACTGGTACCTTTCCACTGACATTGAAGATTGCGCTTGTTAAACCTATCCATAAAAGAGGAATCAAAGACTACTTTCATAATCACAGATCTATTTCCTATGTTGTCCAAAGTTCTTTAACGACTAAACTTATACTGTCACTTAGGGGATATCTTCCGTGATTGTTCATTATTTTGAGCTTCCGATATTTCGGCGCTGTTGCAAGCGCCATAATCGTGCGTCGTCGCCTTATCGGGACCTCAAAATAATGAACAATCACGGAAGATATCCCGTAAGTGACAGTATAAGTTTAGTTGTAAACCGGGAAAGCTTAAAACAGTATTTAACGACTATTCAATAATCGACTCATAAACTCTTGAAGCAAAGACCCTGCTCTCACCTGTGCACTTTGGCTTCAGTTTGGGTTCTTCGACTGATGACGCTGCACATGAATTCACTAAATCGTTATTGATGTTGACAATATTAAGAATTGTTACGGTTTTTCTCGACTTGATCAAGGCCTTTTTATTTATTATTTATTTATTTGGATCTCCAACAAAAGATACACAGATACAATATAGGTCACAGTTATACAGAGGTTCTTCAGGTTGGTTCAGCGGGTGCCTGACGGTCTCGTATTTGTAGGTATTATTTTTTGTTATGATAGGTCGCACCATTTCCAGTAACACGTAAAAAGTTCCCTCGTTTATTCTTAAAAAGTTATGAATATCATAATATCATTCACGTAAAATGCCAAGGCCCATCTTTTGAAATTTGGACAAATTAGGAGCCATTTCTACAACTTAATTCTATGCGAGCGCGATTGAAAGTGAAGCTTGAACGTTTTGGCGTTTGGTTGTGATCCGTGTAGCCGACACACAATCCGCGGATGGAAACCAAGCTCTCACCAAGGTCTCCTCTGTTGGGATGCTGGATTACATCTGTCTGGAACATGTTTAAGACATGTTGCGGATCTTAATGCTGATAGTCTTTCGTAACGATGAATGGATCTATAACACAGATATTTTAGGCACCGTCTTTCACAAGTGTCAAGCTAGTTAATCAGAATAAGCACTTCCTGTACAATAATATTTGTGATAAAATTATTATTTTTGTGTTTCAGGTACGGTGGCCACGGATGTAAGGGGACGTGGCCTAGCGCCGCTTACAACTACATACAAGATAAAGGGCTGCCCGCGCTCGACGAGTATACACCCTACAAAGGCAAAGTACGATACTTGAAAAAATACAAATAACAACTGATGCTGATTTTTCTAATACAGGGTGGCCAGCTCAAATGTGCTCAGTTACATTTAACTTTGAACGAAGCTTTTTTGTTTTAAACGACAACGGAACCATAGATTCGTCCTGTCCTGTTGAGAACCTCTCCATCGTTAGACCGACTCGAGCAGACTCGTTTTGAAATAATTTAGATAAGTTCAATTAATATGATGAAGAATACATTTTTTGTATGTTTTCAATAAATTGTGCTTATTGTTCAACCCCATTTTTACCGTGTAGTGTTCAAAAATCTAAAAGAACTGATACCAAACTAGATTCAATAAAATAAAATATACTTATATGACATCTCTGAAAAGGGAATATTTAAATCTCGTTCGGTGTAGTTATTTGCTACTTATAATTTTTAGCGACGTTATGACTTTGGTAGAAATAAAACAATGTTTGTTGTAGGAATGAATGAATGAATATTAATTAATCAGCCTTAACTATTATATACAAAATTACCTAAGCACAAGTAGTGGAAATTATGTAAAAGGTAGTATTTATTAACAGCCAATCAGAACACAGTTGAACTATTAATACAATTATCTGCGCGCGGTGCATGCCCTCTGCCAACAGTCCAACTAACCACTTAACGTCTGAGGTTATAAATATATGTGCCGGCGCTCGATCCCTCAGCTCAGTCACAGATAATATAATACGGCTCAGTGTAGTGGCGAGCGCACTGTCATGCGCACGCGCTTCTACAAATTCAATTCAAATCCATTGATTACATCATATTTAACGATTTTCACTTATTGGTAACTCCTACTCCGATTATTGCGGACGTGAATAAGTGGACAACTCGATAAATCAACTTTTTTCGCGTGGGTACATTATTTGACATCTCTATTATTGCTGAAAGGTAATTTCATGGATCACCATCGATAAAACGGCATAAAATAACTTGTAATACTAACCACACTTCTACGTTTGTGTTATTATCCGACTTACAGTCACCTTAAAAGGAGCTCAAACCTTTAAATGGCCGTCATGTAAAATTGTCTCTTTAGACTTGTCAAGTTATTGCCGCCAGGCACGGAATTATAGTTAATACTTACTACTAGTGTCCGAAAAAACAAGACAAGTCCGAGTGTCCGTAGTGACCGAAATTGGTATTTACGCCCGAAACCGAAACAGAAACCGAATTTCGGCAACGGTCTTAGTTTCGGCCGAAACCGAAACTTCCTAATGAGGATTATGTTTTGAGGGCAAAATAAAGAAAACTTTAATTAAGATGAACTTTGAAACTCTGAATCCATAATATTATCACCGCTAATGCATTACAGTAAGTATCAAGTACCTAACTAATGTTTGTTTAGGTATAGCATTAGCGAGAGAGGTAAATTAACCAAAAAATGATTTAGATAGTTAGGTTAAACTTGATTCTAATATAATCTATGTATTTCTTATGCTATATCACGTGATAAAACTTACCGAGTTCAAAATTAATCACACGAAAACTCACAACAAACATAACGAACTGCAAACACAAGCCAGTCACGACATGATTAGGCATGTGGACGCAGCAAAATGTCTTCGTCGCTTGGATGGAATTCAACGCACCGGCCGCCGAACATGACCGATCACAACGCGAGAACTCACGAACGCAGTTTTGGTTTCGGTCGTAGTTTCGGCAGGTTTGCTGCCGCAACCGAAACCCGTTTTTTTGCCGATACTCGATCGAAACCGAAACCGAACTTTCGGTCGGACACTACTTACTACCTGTTCATTGTTCATTGGAGAGGATTCGTCTCCAACTAACTTACAGAGTACTGCACACATTACCAGTTTCGCTTCCGACACAGCTAGTCTCCTTCCGCGTCTCGACACTCATTTTAACTAGACTTATTACTACTACTTATATTTAACTTATAAAATAATAATTGCTTTCTTACGACAGTCCTCTGGGACCAAGATTACGCTAACTTCACGAACCCAACCTAGGACATCCTAGCATTTTAACCGTTTTAGACCGACCACCCGACTTAGCTTGACTATCCTAAGCGTCCGGGCACTTCTGTGATTTAAAACCAACTGCCCTGACTTAGCTCGACCAGCCTCAGCATCCCGACTCTTTCTCCGGCCGTGCCCTTTCTAAAAATACCACGCATTTCGTTCCAGAAATGGCTTATAACTGTTTTTGTCCAAATGTCTCAATTGTTTTAAGGATCCCTTTGAGCAACCGAGACCGGGGTATATCGCAATCAGGCCCCGTAGCATGACCACCGTAGAAAAGGATTTCTTTAACGGACGAATCGACAAAATAACAGATTGTGTCGACACAATGACAGATTTCTTTGCAGTACCTTTGATGTTGCGCTAGCATTCAGAAATGCGTTTAGAAATCAGATATTTTAATATTTTCTTAAGAATTTGTTGGCCATTTGGCCTGTCAGTCGGCAAAAGATTTATGCGTTCCCAAGAAATGATGACATAAATACTAATTTTACAACAGCAGCATACTGATGCTAAGAACTGCTCGTGGCTAAATAATAACAGCCGCTCGGGTCGATCTTTAGGTTTAGCCGTGCTTGCCTAGATTGGTCTGTGGATGGGTGACCTCCCATTACATACCGAGTTTCTTCCGTGCCTCGGAAAGCACGTTAAGCCGTTGAAGCCGTTGGTCCCGGCTGTCATTTGTAGATCTTTGACAGTCGTTAGGTAGTCAGTGGCCCAAAAATTCTAACAACCAGTCTTACCAAGGGGTATCGTATTACCTAGTACTAACTGGGTTGTGGAGGACAGACAGGCAGTCGCTCCATGTAAAATACTGGTATTCAGCTGCATTCGCTTAGACTGGAAGCCGACCCCAATATAGTTGGGAAAAGGCTAGGCAGATGATGAGCATACTGATGCTAACAACAGTTAAAAACAGTAACAGTAACAACAGAAAAGTAACAGTTACAGTACTATAGACTCTTTAAGAACAGACGGTGCAATTACTCCCAATTTCTTTTTAATATTTTAAAGAATCCTCTGTGATCAATGTGAGAACTGAAAATCGAAAAACAATTTGATTACTAGTTTTTTAATCTGTTTAGGAAACGTAGAATATAATTGCTGAAGTAAATGCAGTAGCCATGGTCCTATACAAATGGATTTTTTAGCATTTGATAAAATTGGTTTTTTTAGTTGACAACTATTGGATTGTATAACGGGCTGGTGTCCGCAACTCCACGTCGAAGCGCGTATTTTGCGTGCGGGTGGGAAATTTATTCGATCCACCCTAACTCCCCGAGAAAGGCCAGGTAGTTGACAAGTAATAAATCAATGACGTTAACATTTTAATGACGTGTGTGTGCAGGTGCTGCAATGCCGCGCGGACAGCGTGCCGGCCGTGACGCGCATCAGCGGACACCTCAACGTCACCCAAGACAACGTCCTGGCGCTAAAGGTAACCATCAGACGAGCCTGAATGCGATTACAGGAAACTGGTATCCCGTTTATTTGGTTTTCATTTCACACGTAAATTAAACTGGATCCCATGGTACCTGGAACCTGCATTTTACTTAACACAAACTTGCAAACTGAATATTCTGGTACTTTTTTATTTGAGACGTCCCTAACTCCAGTGTATCTGTTGCAGATGGCGATTAGGAGGTACGGGCCCACCGTCGTGATCATCGACGGCGAAGCGGCCTCCTTCGTGAGCTACAAAAAGAATTATTACCACGATGCCCGCTGGTCAGTATGCGATTTAATAACAAGCTCAGCTACCCATGATAAATGAAGTCTCAGTCTGACCATCACGACATTGCTGCGAAAAAAATTGATTGTTTTGTTTTAATTATTTTCGATGAGACCAAGATCAGCAAGTGTACTGCAGCGTCACATACAAATACAAAAAAAAACTGATGGCAGCGATGTGTTACAGCCGGCGGAACAGCCACAACCACGCCGTGCTGGCGGTAGGCTGGACGGTGCACCGCGGGGAGACCTACTTCATCCTCAAAAACTCATGGACAACGGCGTGGGGAGAGGAGGGCTTCGTGCGCATGCGCGCGTCCACCAACACGTGCGGCGTGCTGCGCAAGCCCTCGCTGCCTCTGCTGCGCGCGCCCGACGTGCTGCGCGTGCCCAGCACCGCGCGTGCCGCTGCCACACCCAGCACCTAGCCTATAACCATCTAATTGTTATGTATTGTTTGTTAGTTGTTGAAAGTCATTAAAGATAATAATTATTATTATTTACTAAACTGTGTGTATTATTTCTCTCGATAGATATCCCAATAGTCTAATCCAGTCTTGTCCAAGACTGGTAAGACTAGAGGAGTTGATTTTCTTCAGTTATTAATACCATTCTATTGCAACTGACACTTTAGTTACATGAGTAGGTAAACGGAACAGAGACAAAGCTTCATACAACCGCGCGAATCGGTTGCACTACTACAAGCACGCGGGGCATGTGTGCGTGACCACTGGCCGCTTGTCACGTACGTGGCGAGACTGAAGGGTAAGGGCTGATTTGGAGGGTGAGGATGGAGGCGCCCAGGGCAGGTCACTGGACCGTGGGGGCAATCCGGCCGATCCTTGAAGAGTGGACACGGAGGCGACACGGGACGTTGTCCTTCCGTCTGGTGCAGGTATTATCAGGACATGGCTGCTTTGGCAAATACCTGCACAAAGTGGCCAGACGGGAGGCGACTCCCGTATGTCACCAGTGCGGCTGCAGCGAGGACACGGCGCTTCACACCCTCGAGCATTGTCCTGCTTGGGCGGAGCAGCGCCGTGCTCTCGCAGCAGCAATCGGAGCAGACTTCTCCTTACCGGCCGTGGCCAAGGCCATGGTTGACAGCGGGGAGGCATGGGAGGCGGTGGCGTCCTCGCAGAAGCGAGGACGTCATCTCGAAGAAGGAGGCGGCGGAGCGCGTCAGAGAGGAAGACTCCCTCGCAGACGCGATTCGTCGCAGGAGGACAGGGCGGCGGAGGAGGCGCCATGGCAACCTGATGCCGCCCTAGGAGGTGCCAGCGGGTGATAGATCGGGGAGTCTATCGTCGTCGCATTGAACGGCTCTCACGAGTGGTGGCGGTGTCTTTAGACATCTCCAACGCATTCAACACCCTACCCTGGAGTTGTATTCGGGAGGCACTGAAATACCATCGCGTGGCTCCCTACCTCCGCCGTACGGTAGGGGCTTACCTGGAGGGTAGATGCGTCACCTATCGGGGACGTGACGGTGCCGGTCGGCACCTCATGTCGTGCGGTGTTCCGCAGGGTTCGGTCTTGGGACCGCTCCTGTGACTTCTCGTCTTTTTTTTTTTTTTTTTTTTTTTTTTTTTTTCTGCAATTAACTCAACGCGTGTTATTTTGGCGAATATTAATGCGGAGATTATGTTAATGTGGCGCTGTTAGATCGGTTATTTGTTAGTTAGGTTAGGTTAGGTTAGTTTTTTTTTTTTTTTTTTTTTTTTTTTCTGCAAATAACTCAACGCGTGTTATTTTGGCGAATATTAACGCGGAGATGATGTAAATGTGGCGCTGTTAGATCGGTTATTTGTTAGTTAGGTTAGGTTAGGTAGGTTGGGGTGCCTGGCAGAAAACCTCCCCGAGTGCTCAGTGGCTGCTGGTCCTTTTGTTTTCTTGGGGACGAGCAGGCGCTGGGCCGGTGCACCCTGGGCGCGGGCAACAGTCTCCTCGTGAGGGGTGGGAGAGAGGAGATTGTTGTCCGTGGCGAATTTCTGCCGGAGCGGAGGAGTCGCTCCCGAGGGCTCTCTATCTGCGCTCTGCAGCCGCAGAGTGCACGATTAGGGAGCGAGGTGGGGTAGACCGCGGGCCGTTGTACAGTCCGCGGTCTAGGGGTCTCCGCGGCGTGTACGTCGTGGTGACCGAGGTGGGGAAGACCGTGGGTCTAGGGGCATCCGTGGCGAGGTGTTTTGAGCCACGGTGCCGGGTGGTGGGTAGGTTAAGTTAGTTATAGGTTAGTTTTAGGTTTTTCATTCTTACTAATTTGGGGAAAAAAAAAAAAAAAAAAAAAAAAATAATAAAAAAAAAAAAAAAAAAAAAAAAAAAAAAAAAAAAAAACATAAAACCAAAGAGAAAATTCACAAAATACTTAAAAATAAAAAAATATATATTAGGCTAGCATTAGTTTGTAGATACCGAGCAGCGGGCGGTATATCCTGCACCGGAGGCATCCGCGGGCCTCGGGAGGATCAAATACCCTCCCAAAAAGAGCGGCCGCATCGCCTTGGGGAAGTGATGTGCGTACCACCCATATCGTAATGGAAATGTCGGACAATGGAATAGTTTTGTCATGCGACCCGGCTGACGCCCGGCGCTCGCAGGTACCCGGGCCTGCGAGTGTTAAATTGGTTACCGATGGACGCGCAGGGGTAGGCGACCAGGCCCCTGTTGCTGATAGTATCACTGGAAGCAGTAATTTAGAAAATAGTGACGGAGGGCCGCGTGGACCGTCTTCCGTTAGGAAACGTCCACGCGACCCTGCTCTGGTGGGAGGTGGGGATTTGTCCTCAGATGAGGAAGGCCTGCTGGCCCCGAAGTTGCCGACCGCGAGGAGAGGTCGGCAGGCTTCGAGAGGGGTGAGTGCTTCGCGGCCGCGGAGGGACGCACAGGGTAGGTTCGTGCGCTCCGATACTCCGGCGGCCAGCGAAGCAGATAGTGACATGGGGGTCACTACCGAGGACCCTGGTGGCGAGAGCTGTGCCTCGCTAGGGAGCTCAAAGGCGGAGCTCAACGCCACCAGAAGAGAGCAGCGCAAAGCCGTCGCGGCCGACGAAGTGTCGGAAATGGCCCGACGCGCACGCGAGCGACGCGCTGCTCTAGCGGCGGAAGGGGGGGACCCATCTGCGGTGGCCCTAAGCCAGCTTGCCCTGGACGGGGTGGACTTAGTCCTGAAGGTTGCCACCAAATCCGGCAGCCTGAAGGGCACGTTCACCCGCGGCCTGAAGGAAGCTGCCGCGGACATCAAGGAGGCGGTTGGCATCCTCCTCAACAGGACGGCCTCAGACGAGGTCGCGAAGTTGCGGGAGGAGAACAGCCGTCTCCGAAATGATTTGGAGGTCCTCCGGCGACAAGTCGCTGCGCTGAGCGAGCAGCAGCAGCGACGCACGTCCACCGATGCCGCATCGGTAGTGGCCCCGGCTCCCGCACCGAGACCGGCAAGCACTCGTACCGACGACGAGGTCGAGCGCATTGTCCGGCTCTGCATGCTCCAGTGCGGGAGCATGGTCAACGCTCGGATGGAGGCGATCTCTCGGCGCCTCCCTGCGGAAATCCTCCGTCCGCCCCTAGCGGCCGATACACGGCGGAGGGCTGAGGAGCCGCCGAGACCTGTGCCTCGACCGAGCGATCAGCCCGCGACTGCCGGGTCTAAGGGTGAGACCTGGGCGACAGTCGTGGGCCGCAAGAAGGCCCGCAAAGCCGCCAAGGCGGCCTCAGCAACGGCGCGCGCCCCTGGCCGAACCGCAAAGGCGGTTGCGCAGCCTGCGCGGCGGACTGCCAAAGGCGGTCGCAAAGGACCGGCGATACGTGCTCCGCGTTCCGAGGCTGTGACGCTCACGCTACAGCCCGGAGCTTCGGAGCGCGGCGTAACGTACCAGTCGGTCATTGCCGAGGCCAAGGCCAAGATCAAATTATCTGATCTTGGTCTTCAGTCCGTCACCCTCAGGCAGGCTGCCACGGGTGCGCGGCTGTTCGAGGTGGCTGGTGCTGCGAGCGGCAGTGCCGAAAAGGCGGACGCTCTGGCCGCCAAGATGAGGGAGGTCCTCAACCCTGAGGACGTCCGGGTCTCCAGGCCAATGAAAACCGCAGAGGTGCGGATTGCTGGTCTGGACGACTCCGTGACGTCTGAGGAGGTGGTGGCGGCCGTTGCCCGAAGCGGAGAGTGTCCGCCGGACAAGGTGCGGGCCGGCGATATTCGCACCGACGCCACCGGACTCGGCGTGGTCTGGGTTCGGTGCCCTGTGGCGTCGGCGAAGAGGATCGCCATAAGCGGCAGATTGCTGGTTGGCTGGGTTGCAGCGAGGGTGAAACTCCTGCAGCCCCGGGCTTTGCGGTGCTTCCGATGCCTGGAGAAGGGGCACGTCCGGGCAAAGTGCACCGCTGAGATTGACCGTAGCGACCTTTGTTATCGCTGCGGTCAGCCCGGCCACAAGGCGGCCCAGTGTTCCGCGGCGCTCAACTGCAGCTTGTGTTCGGCTGCGGGGAGGCCAGCGGGACACAAAGTGGGCGGAGGGGCCTGTGGCGCGCCTGCCAGCAAGGCCAAGAAGAAAAAGAAGAGGAGCTCTAAGCCTGCCGGGGAAACCTCGCCGCCCCCGCAGGCTAGTAGCTCCGCGGCCGACTCCCGGCCCAGGACCGTTGCCGAGGGAATGGAGTGTCAATAACGGCACAATTCCATTTCCTCCAGGGCAACATCAATCACTCTGCCAGAGCTCAGGATCTTTTACTCCAGAGCATGGCAGAGTGGTCGATCCACGTGGCTGTGGTCGCCGAACCGTACTTCATCCCCGCCCGTGACAACTGGCTGGGGTGCGCTGACGGTTTGGTGGCCATTATTGGCGGGACTCTGATCGACCCGTCTCGGGGCCGCGGCTGGGTTGCTGCGGTCTCGGGCGGCATCGTCATCGTGGGGGCGTATTTCTCCCCCAACAAGAGTCTCGCCGACTTTGAGAGTTTCCTTGTCGAGTTGGGCGCCGTCGTAGGCCGCTATCACCCTCGTCCCGTTCTGGTGCTCGGGGATCTCAACGCCAAGTCATCGGCGTGGGGATCTCCGGTCACTGACCCTCGGGGCGAGGTGCTGGAAGAGTGGGCGGTGACGACTGGTCTGGTCGTCCTGAATCGGGGTTCGGAATACACGTGCGTGCGGCAGCGGGGCGGGTCGATAGTTGACGTCTCGTTCGCTAGCCCCTCTGTCGCTAGCCGAGTCCGCGACTGGCGTGTCGCCGTGGAGGTGGAGACGCTGTCGGACCATCGGTATATCCGGTTCGACGTCTCCGCCCAGACCGCGAGCGGCCGCCATCCAACAACCCCGATTAACGACGGCCCGCGTTGGGCGCTTAAGCGCATCGACAAGGAACTACTCGAGGAAGCTGCCTTAGTCCAGTCCTGGATTTGGGAGTCGACGACGGACGGCCCCGTCGACGTCGAAGCGGTGGCGCTGTGGTTTCGCGGGGCGATGACGCAGGTCTGCGACGCGTCCATGCCCCGTGTCCGCCAACAGTCCGCAAGGCGCCAGGTGTACTGGTGGACGGACGAGATCGCGCGGCTGCGCGTTGAGTGCGTTGCGGCTCGCCGCCAGTACACACGATACCGGAGACGACGTCGACGGGATTCCGTCGAGGAAGACGCGCGGTATGAGGCGTACCGCGCGTCCAAGGAGACTCTGCGGCTGGCCATCGGCGACTCTAAGTCGCGTGCCAGGGAGGAGCTGCTGGGGTCCCTAGATCGGGATCCGTGGGGGCGCCCTTACCGTTGGGTACGGGGCAAGTTGCGTCCCTGGGCGCCTCCACTGGCGCAGACTATGGAGCCCCAGTTGCTAGAGGCGGTGGTGACGGCCCTCTTCCCTGAGCGAGCGGAACACGTTCCCCCGGCGATGGCTTCGCCCTCAGCCGCAGACTCTCCAGAAGAGGAGGGCACCGATGTCCCCGAGGTGACGCAAGCAGAGACGAGAGCGGCCGTGTCGCGACTCCGGGCTAAGAACACAGCGCCCGGACCCGACGGAGTTCCTGGTCGAGCTCTCGTCCTGGCTCTGAAGGAGCTAGAGCCCCAGCTGAGGGGGCTCTTCACGGCATGTCTCGAGCAGGGTCAGTTTCCCAGTGTGTGGAAGGAGGGGAGGCTGGTCCTGCTCAGGAAGGAGGGGCGCCCCGCGGACTCGCCGTCCGCGTATCGGCCCATAGTGCTGCTCGACGAGGCGGGCAAACTTTTTGAGCGCATTATCGCAGATCGCCTCGTCGGCCACTTGTGCAGGGAGGGGCCGAACCTGGACGACAACCAATTTGGTTTTCGTCGGGGGCGCTCCACCATAGACGCCATCATGCGCGTGAGGGCCCTGGCGGAGGAGACGGTTTCCCGGGGTGGGGTGGTGCTGGCGGTGTCTTTAGACATCTCCAACGCATTCAACACCCTACCCTGGAGTTGTATTCGGGAGGCACTGAAATACCATCGCGTGCCTCCCTACCTCCGCCGTACGGTAGGGGCTTACCTGGAGGGTAGATGCGTCACCTATCGGGGACGTGACGGTGCTGGTCGGCACCTCATGTCGTGCGGTGTTCCGCAGGGTTCGGTCTTGGGACCGCTCCTGTGGAACATCGGCTACGACTGGGTGCTGAGAGGCGAGCTCCCGTCGGGCGCCGACTTGACGTGTTATGCGGACGACACGCTTGTCGCTGCCCGGGGGAGCTCGCACAGGGAGGCAGCGTTGATAGCCACGGCTGCGGTGTCACAGGTGGTGAACCGCATCCGGCGCCTGGGCCTGGAGGTGGCCCTAAACAAGTCGGAGGCCATGGTGTTTCATGGCCCCCGACGTGCGCCGGCGCCGGGATCACACATCGTGGTCAGCGGGGCCCGGATAGCTGTCGAGTCCACCATGAAGTATCTGGGATTGGTGCTCGACAGCCGTTGGGAATTCGGGCCCCACTTCCGGCGGCTGGCGCCCAAGCTGATGGGTGCAGCGGGCGCGCTGTCAACGTTGCTTCCCAACTTGGGGGGCCCGAGCGCCGCCTGTAGGCGGTTGTACGTGGGAATCGTGCGGTCCATGGCCCTGTATGGGGCCCCTGTGTGGGCGATGGACTTGACGGCCAGCACTCTCGCCATTCTGCGGAAACCGCAGAGGGCGATGGCCGTCAGAGTCGCCCGCGGGTACCGCACGATTTCCTACGAGGCGGCTTGCGTCCTGGCCGGATCCCCGCCCTGGGACCTAGAGGCGAAAGTACTCGCGTCATTACATCGATGGCGCGAGGAAGAGCGGGCACGGGGCTCGAGGCCGGTGCAGCGGCAGATCGCGCTGCGCCGAGACGAGCTCCGTCAGGTCTTGGTGGCGGAATGGCGGCAAAGGCTTCTGCGCCCTGCCGCCGGCCTCGCTACCGTCGAGGCGATCCGGCCAGTACTCGACGACTGGCTCGGGAGAAGGCACGGCTCCCTGTCGTTTAGGGTGGCGCAGGTGCTGTCGGGGCACGGCTGCTTCGGCAAGTACCTGTGCCGCATAGACAGGGAGCCGGACGCTCGGTGCCACCACTGCGTCGATTGCGGGGAGGACACGGCGCAACACACGCTCGCCGAGTGCGTGGCTTGGGAGGAGCAGCGCCGTGTCCTCGCAACTGAAGTAGGAGGCGATCTGTCGCTGCCGGCCGTAGTGCGGCGGATGGTCGGTAGCGCAGAGTCGTGGGACGCGGTGGTGTCCTTCTGCGAGGACGTGATGTCGCAGAAGGAGGCTGCGGAACGGGAGAGGGAGATCTCGACTCCCTTCCCCGGCCGCAGAAGGCGCACCGGGCGCAGGAGAAGGGCGGACAACGCCCTTTTCCGGCCCCCATGAATGGGTCCAGGGGCGAGGGACTTGGGGAAGTCCCCGCCCCCTATTCGATGGACCCGAGGCGGAGGCGCGCGCGGGTGTCGGCGCGCGCCTCTGAGGCGATGCACGGGGTAGTCGAACGCCTTACTACCCCGTGCAGGAGACGAGGCCCGGGCAGACCGGGCCAGCACTAGTGTGGGGCTGCGGAAGAATCTGGATTCCCGCGGCCCCGCGCGCACGTGCGAGGAGACACCGGGGTGGTTTTTAGTCAGTTTGAGTCTGACAGACCCCTCCGCCCGCCCCAGGGCGGAGGACATCCGTGAGGATTTTCCACCCCGACAAAAAAAAAAAAAAAAAAAAAAGGTTAGGTTAGGTTAGGTTCCCCACCGAGGGTGTCTCCACGTTGTCGTCGTGGTGGGGCTTGCGTGTCTCAATGATCTTGGAGTTTCCCATTCCAAGTGAGAGACCAGACTAAGAGAGACACACCGGAGTCGCTTCAGACTCTTGCGAGGGGTGCCCTGTCCGTCGTTCCGGACAGTGCGCGATTCACGCTCCGAGTCATCGGAGTGTGAATATGGGGATATACATCGTACATCGTGCGATGACCCACGGAGCGGGCTATCGGACGATGTGTGATTCGCGATTCACTCCTCGAGTTCCTCGGGGAGTGGATCAGGGCTGGGATATTTCGTCGTGTACCGTGCGATGGCTCACGGAGCGGGCTATCGGACGGTACGTGATTAGTGATTCACTCTTCGAGGTTCTCGGGGAGTGAATCAGGGCGGGGCTAATTTTCATCGTGTGCCGTGCGATGGCTCACGGAGCGGGCTATCGGACGGCGCGTGATTAGTGATTCACTCCTCGAGGTTCTCGGGGAGTGAATCAGGGTGGGATTATTTCGTCGTGTACCGTGCGATGGCTCACGGAGCGGGCTATCGGACGGTATGTGATTGGTGATTCACTCCTCGAAGTTCTCGGGGAGTGAATCAGGGCGGGGCTTTTCATCGTGTGCCGTGCGATGGCTCACGGAGCGGGCTATCGGACGGTACGTGATTAGTGATTCACTCCTCAAGGTTCTCGGGGAGTGAATCAGGGTGGGATTATTTCGTCGTGTGCCGTGCGATGGCTCACGGAGCGGGCTATCGGACGGTACGTGATTGGTGATTCACTCCTCGAGGTCCTCGGGGAGTGAATCGGGGTTGGGGATCTTCCCTTGCATGCCACGCGACGGGACATCGTTGCGGGGCATGTTCTGGGATGTGACATTCGTCGCCCTCTGGTACGCGTCTGCCCATCAGACGTGACCGTGAGGGTGATGGAATGGTCAAAAAAAAAAAAAAAAAGGGGGGGAAAGATGAGCAGTAAGGAGAGAGGGACCACACCCTTCAAAGGAAAAAAAAAAAAAAAATTACCATGAAAAAGACGATTTGTACAGTACTACCCCAGGGCGGTACCAGCTGCTCAGCAGCTGGAGAATCCGCCACGATCCCTTCGGGATCGTCAAGCCCCTCGTACTCTGGGGGGGGCAACAATCGTCATCCACTTGCCGATGGCAACAAGAGCCGAGGAGGCTCCTCGAGATCGAGGTCTTTTGAAGACCTCATCTCTTTTAACTTTAAAAATCCCGACCGAGGACGGGTCGAGCGCCACGCGGAGGACGCAGTGTCGGAGTCTGGCGCTGCGTCACTGAGGGTCGGAGCGGAGGCTCCAGCGGAGCCTCGCGTGGTGCTAGAGAGGGTCTGTGTGTTGTCGGAGGCAGACGACACACCGCGAGCAGTTGCGGCTTCACCCTCCAAGTTTTGGGGGAAGCGGCCGCGTGTGTGTGTGTCGGACGCGGGTTCGGCGGGTTTGTCCTCTAGCGAGGAGAACCTGCCAGCCCCCAAGGTGCCGACAACCAAGAGGGGCAGAGGACGCCGGCTGCCTTCTTTTATGGCAGCGTCACGCGACGCCCGGGGCCGTTTCCTAAAGCCCACCGATACGCCGATGGCCAGCGGAGTGAGCGACTCCGACGGTGCCATGCAGGTGGAGCAAGGTGGTGCCGAGGCCTCCATCGCTTTGCTGAGCACTAAGGCGGAGCTCAATGCCGCGAAAAGAGAGGGCCGCAAGGCCATCGCGACCGACGAGGTCGCTGAGTTGGCTCGACGGGCAAGGGAGAGGCGGACGCAGACCGCCGCAGCTCCTGAGGGCTTGACGGCAGAGGCCCTTAGCCGCCAAGTTTTAGACGGCGTGGACGTCGTCCTGAAGGTAGCCACGAAATCTGGCAACCTGAAGGGGACGTTCACACGGGCCCTGAAAGAGGCGGCGGACGGGATCAAGGAGGCGGTAGACGTCCTCCTTGACCGCACGGTCTCGGAGGAGACGGTGAAGCTCCGAGAGGAAAATCGCCGTCTCCAAACGAGGATGGAGGAGCTCCAGCGGGAGGTCAGTGCCCTGAGGGCAGACTTCAGCCGGCAGCAGGGTGCGACGACTGCGGAAAGTCGTGCTCTGCCACAGAACGGGTCTTTGGGGGAAGACCAGTTCAACCGGCTGTTGAGCATTATGACCGCCCGCCTGGACAGCCTAGAGCCCAGGCTCAACCCCCCTATTAGGCTTCGTCCGCCGCTGGCGGCAGATAGGCGGAGGAAGGAGGCGGAGCCAGCTCCAGCGACGGCTGGGCCAACGTGGGCACAGGTGGCTAAAGCACCACCTGCGCCAAAAAAGCCCACGCAGGTGCCCAAAAAAGCCACAAACGGGGGCAAAAAGGCCGTGAAGGGGACGAAAAGTGCCACAGAGGGGAGCAGCTCGTCCCCCCCCAAAGAAAAAGAGGGCGGCTGGAAGACGGCCGAAAGCCGAAAAAAGAGGCGGAAGAGGAGCCGCAAGGCCAAGAGCGCGCCGGGCTCCAAGGGGCAGGCCCCGAAACTCCGCGTCCCTCGCTCCGAGGCTGTAGTGGTCACGCTGCAGCCCGAAGCCAAGGAGAGGGGCGTGACGTACCAGAAGGTACTGGCGGAGGCTAGGGGCAAGCTGGTCTTTGCCGATTTTGGCACCCCGGACGGTTTCCGTTTTAGAACGGCAGCCACGGGGGCCAAGATGTTCGAGTTGGCGGGGACCAGCAGTGCCGAGAGGGCGGACTCTCTAGCTGCAAAGCTTAGGGACGTCCTCAACCCCGAGGAGGCCCGGGTGTCCAGACCCATCAAGACGGCTGAGGTGCGCGTCGATGGGCTGGACGACTCTGTTTCCCCGGAAGAGGTGGTGGTGGCCATAGCCCGGAGCGGCGGATGCCCGCCAGAAAATGTACGGGCGGGCGAAATCCGCGTCAACGCTGGTGGGCTGGGCACCATCTGGGTGCGGTGTCCAGTGGCTGCGGCGAAGAGAGTTGCCGACGCGGGACGTCTTTTGGTGGGCTGGGTTTCAGCAAGAGTGAAACTGCTGGCACCCAGGGCCATGCAGTGTTACCGGTGCCTGGAGAAAGGGCACGTCCGGGCACTGTGCACTAGCGAAGCCGACCGCAGCGATCTGTGTTATCGCTGCGGTCAGCCCGGCCACAAGGCGTCCCAGTGCTCCGCTGAGCCAAACTGCAGCCTCTGTGCGGCTGCAGGAAAGTCCGCGGGGCACAGAACTGGCGGCAACGCTTGCAGCGCGCCCAGAAAGCGCAGCAAGCGTTGGACCAAGGCTACGGGGGCCGCACCCCCTAGCACCTCTTCGGCCGACTCCCGGCCTGTGGTAGGACGAGGCGCCGACGAAATGGAGTGCCAGTGATGGCGCTGCATTTCCTCCAGGCGAACGTCAACCACTGCACCAGAGCTCAGGATCTCTTGGTCCTGAGCATGGCGGAGTGGTCGATAAATGTGGCGGTGGTCGCTGAGCCGTATTTTGTCCCCGCCCGGGATAACTGGGCAGGGGATCTGGACGGCCTGGTGGCCATCATCGGCGCGACTCTTGTCGACGTATCCCGGGGTCACGGTTGGGTTGCCGCCCTTGTGAACGGGATCGTCACGATCGGGGCATACTTTTCGCCCAACAGGAGTCTCGCCGACTTCGAGAGTTTCCTTGTCGAGTTGGGAGCCGTCGTCGGCCGGTCTCATCCTCGGCCCATTTTGCTTCTCGGTGATCTGAACGCCAAGTCTGCGGCGTGGGGATCCCCGGTCACAGACCCGAGAGGCGATGTGCTAGAGGAGTGGGCCGTTACGACGGGCCTGGCTGTCTTAAATCGGGGTTCGGCCTACACGTGTGTGCGGCAGCGGGGTGGATCCATTGTGGACGTGTCGTTCGCTAGTCCCGCTGTCGTGCACCGTGTTCGTGATTGGCACGTGGAAGCGGAGGTGGAGACGCTATCGGATCACCGATACATACGCTTCGACGTCTCCACCCAGACCGCTGGAGGTCGTAGCCAATCGGCCCCCCGAAGAGACGGCCCGCGTTGGGCGCTGAAACGCCTCGACAGGGAGGCTCTCGAGGAAGCCACTATCGTCCAAGCCTGGATCCGGGAGTCGGCTACCGTCGGTCCCGTCGACGTCGAACGGGAGGCGCAGTGGTTTAGCGATGCGATGACGCAAATCTGCGACGCGTCCATGCCACGCGTCTCCTCTCTGTCCGCAAGGCGCCGCGTGTACTGGTGGTGCGTCGAGATCGAGCGGCTGCGCATCGCGTGTGCAGACGCCAGACGCCCGTACACGCGGTGTCGGAGGAGACGTCTGCGGGATCCCGACGAAGAAGCCGCGCTGTATGAGGTGTACCGCGCGGCGAAGGAGGCTCTGTGGCTGGCCATCGGCGAGTCGAAGACGCGCTCCAGAGAGGAGCTGTTGGCGACCCTAGACGGGGATCCGTGGGGGCGCCCTTACCGCACGGTCCGAGGGAAGCTTCGGCCGTGGGCCCCCCCGCTAACGGAAGGTCTCGAGCCGCAGTTTCTGGAGCGAGTGGTCTCGGCTCTCTTCCCTGAGAGAGCCGAGTACGAGCCACCGCCGATGGCTCTGCCCGCAGCTGCAGAGTCTGAAGAAGAAGAAGAGGAGAGCGAAACCGTCCCAGAGGTGACACAGGCAGAGATGAGCGCGGCCGTGATGCGGCTCCGGGCAAAAAACACTGCTCCGGGGCCCGACGGAGTGCCTGGTCGCGCTCTAGTCCTCGCCCTGAAGGAGTTGGAGCCCCCACTGAGGGGACTCTTCTCGGCGTGCCTTGAGCGGGGTCAGTTCCCTAGCAGGTGGAAGACTGGTCGACTGGTCCTGCTCAGGAAGGCGGGGCGCCCGGCGGATTCGTCGTCGGCTTATCGGCCCATAGTGTTGCTGGACGAGGCGGGCAAGATGCTCGAGCGTTTAATCGCAGATCGCCTCGTCAGCCACTTGTCTACAGAGGGGCCGAACCTAGACGACAGCCAGTTTGGCTTCCGGCGTGGGCGCTCTACCATCGACGCCATCATGAGGGTGAGAGTCCTGGCGGAGGAAGCGGTGTCCCAGGGTGGGGTGGTGCTGGCGGTGTCCTTGGACATCTCCAACGCGTTCAACACCCTGCCCTGGGGTTGCATTAGGGAGGCCCTGCGATACCATCGGGTGCCTTCCTACCTCCGCAACATTGTGGGGGCTTATCTGTCTGGACGGTGTGTCACCTACATGGGACGCGACGGCACGGGCCGTCGCGAGATGTCGTGCGGTGTTCCGCAGGGCTCGGTTCTGGGCCCACCCCTGTGGAACATCGGATACGACTGGGTTTTGCGGTGCGAGCTCCCGCCGGGAGTGGACCTGACGTGTTATGCGGACGACACGCTGGTCACGGCTCGGGGGAGCTCGTACAGGGAGGCAGCGTTGCTGGCTACGGCTGCAGTCTCACAGGTGGTGAGCCGCATACGACGCCTCGGCCTGGAAGTGGCCCTCAACAAGTCGGAGGCCATTGCTTTTCATGGCCCCCGACGGGCGCCGCCGCTGGGATCACACATTGTGGTCGGTGGGGTCCGGATCGCTGTCGAGTCAACCATGAAGTACTTAGGATTGGTGCTCGACAGCCGTTGGGACTTCGGCCCCCACTTTCAGCGGTTGGTGCCCAAGTTGATGGGCGCGGCGGGCGCGCTGTCAACGCTGCTTCCCAATCTGGGGGGCCCGAGCACCGCCTGTAGGCGGTTGTACGTGGGGATCGTGCGATCGATGGCCCTTTACGGGGCCCCGATTTGGGCGAAAGACCTGACGGCCCGCACTATCGCGGTTCTGCGCAGACCGCAGAGAGCGATGGCCGTCAGGGTCATACGGGGATATCGCACGATCTCCTACGAGGCGGCTTGTGTACTGGCCGGATCCCCGCCGTGGGACCTGGAGGCGAAGACCCTCGCGACACTGCACCAGTGGCGCGAGGAGGCCGATCATCGGGGCGAGAGGCTGGTGCAACGACAGATAACGCTGTACCGGTCTCAGCTCCGACAGGTCATGGTGGCGGAATGGCGGGGGAGGCTAGAGCTCCCTACCGCCGGCCTCGACACAGTCGAGGCGATCCGGCCAGTACTCGACGACTGGCTCGGGAGGAAGCACGGCTCCCTGACGTTTCGGGCGACGCAGGTGCTCTCGGGGCACGGCTGCTTCGGGAAGTACCTGTGTCGCATAAGCAGGGAGCCGGACGCCCGGTGCCATCACTGCGTCCACTGTCTGGAGGACACGGCGCGGCATACGCTGGCCGAGTGCGCCGCGTGGGATGAGCCGCGCCGTGCGCTCGTTACGGACGTAGGAGGAGACCTGTCGCTGCCGACCGTCGTTCGCTCGATGGTCGGCAACGCAGAGTCCTGGGACGCGGTGATGTCCTTCTGCGAAACCGTCATGTCGCAGAAGGAGGCTGCGGAAAGGGAGAGGGAGATGACGAGCTCCCGCCCATCCCGCAGCAGACGCACCGGGCGTCGGCAGAGGGCGGACAACGCCCTCTTCCGGCCCCCCTAAACAGGTCCAGGGGCGACGGATTCGGGGACATCCGTCGCCCCCGATCACACTGGACCCGAGACGGCGGCGCGTAGTGTTCCACGCGCGCCTCTCTGAGACGTAACGGGGGGAGTTTCACACCTCACTCCCCCCCGGGACGAGGCCCGCAGGTCAAGCGGGCCGGCACTAGTCCGGGGCAGCGGAAGTCGCATCAGATCCCGTTGCCCCCCGACGCAAGTGTGCGAGGGGACACCGGGGTGGTTTTTAGTCAGTTTGAGTCTGACAGACCCCTCCGCCCGCCCCAGGGCGGAGGACATCCGTGAGGATTTTCCACCCCGACAAAAAAAAAAAAAAAAAAAAAAAAAAAGGTTAGGTTAGGTTAGGTTGAGATCTCGACTCCCTTCCCCGGCCGCAGAAGGCGCACCGGGCGCAGGAGAAGGGCGGATAACGCCCTTTTCCGGCCCCCCCATGAATGGGTCCAGGGGCGAGGGACTTGGGGAAGTCCCCGCCCCCTATTCTGGACCCGAGGCGGAGGCGCGCGCGGGTGTCGGCGCGCGCCTCTGAGGCGATGCACGGGGTAGTCGAACGCCTCACTACCCCGTGCAGGAGACGAGGCCCGGACAGACCGGGCCAGCACTAGTGTGGGGCTGCGGAAGAATCTGGATTCCCGCGGCCCCGCGCGTACGTGCGAGGAGACACCGGGGTGGTTTTTAGTCAGTTTGAGTCTGACAGACCCCTCCGCCCGCCCCAGGGCGGAGGACATCCGTGAGGATTTTCCACCCCGACAAAAAAAAAAAAAAAAAAAAAAAAAAAAAAAAAAAAAAAAAAAAAAAAAAAAAAAAAAAAAAAAAAAAAAAAAGGTTAGGTTAGGTTAGGTTAGGTTAGGTTAGGTTAGGTTAGGTTAGGTTCCCCACCGAGGGTGTCTCCACGTTGTCGTCGTGGTGGGGCTTGAGTGTCTCAATGATCTTGGAGATTCCCATTCCAAGTGAGAGACCAGACTAAGAGAGACACACACACGCCGGGGTCGCCTCAGACTTCTGCGAGGGGTGCCCTGTGCACGATTCACGCTCCGAGTCATCGGAGTGTGAATATGGGGAGGGGTCTCACGGCGTGCGATGACTCACGGAGCGGGTCTATTGAATGCTGTGTGATTCGCGATTCACTCCTCGAGGTCCTCGGGGAGTGGATCAGGGATGGGATATTTCGTCGTGTACCGTGCGATGGCTCACGGAGCGGGCTATCGGACGGTACGTGATTAGAGATTCACTCCTCGAAGTTCTCGGGGAGTGAATCGGGCGGGGTTATTTCATCGTGTGCCGTGCGATGGCTCACGGAGCGGGTCATCGGACGGTACGTGATTGGTGATTCACTCCTCGAGGTTTTCTGGGAGTGGATCAGGGTTCGGAACATTTCGTCGTGTACCGTGCGATGGCTCACGGAGCGGGCTATCGGACGGTACGTGATTAGAGATTCACTCCTCGAAGTTCTCGGGGAGTGAATCGGGCTGGGTTATTTCATCGTGTGCCGTGCGATGGCTCACGGAGCGGGTCATCGGACGGTACGTGATTGGTGATTCACTCCTCGAGGTTTTCGGGGAGTGGATCAGGGTTCGGGAACATTTCGTCGTGTGCCGTGCGATGGCTCACGGAGCGGGCTATCGGACGGTACGTGATTAGTGATTCATTCCTCGAGGTTTTCGGGGAGTGAATCAGGGTTGGGGATGGTTTTCACATGCCACGCGACAGTGTTGCGGGGCATGTACTCTTCATGACAGATCCACGCCCTCTGGTACGTGTCTGCCCATCAGACATGACTGTGAGGGTGATGGAATAGTCACAAAAGGGGGGGGGGGGAAATGACGAGATAGGGAGACAGGGACCAAACCCTTCAAAGGAACAAAAAACAATGAAAAAAACGTATTGTAAGATTATACCCCAGGGCGGTACCAGCTGCACAGCAGCTGGAGAATCCGCCACGACCCCTTTGGGGTCGTCAAGCCCTTCGTATTCTGGGGGGGGCAGCATACGTTTCCCGCTTGCCGATGGCAACAAGAGCCGAGGAGGCTCCCCGAGATCGAGGTCTTTTGAAGACCTCATCTCTTTTAGTCGTAAGAAACCCGACCGCGGAACGGGTGATCTCTGCATGGTGGACGCAGTGTCGGACTCTGGCGCTGCGTCACTTAGGCCGGGAGCTGTGATCCCTGTGGAACCACGCGTAGTTCTAGAGAGAGTGAGTGTGTTGTCGGTGGTTGACGACACACCGCAGGCAGTTGCGGCCGCTCCTTCCAAGTTTTGGGGGAAGCGGCCGCGTGTCTGTGAGTCGGATGCCGATGCGGTGGGTTTCTCCTCTAGCGAGGAGAACCTGCCGGCCCCCAAGGTGCCGACAGCCAGGAGGGGCAGAGGACGCGGGAAGAGTTCCGGTACAAGTACTCCGGTGGCGTCACACGACTCCCGGGGCCGCTTTTTGAAGGTCCCCGATACGCCGGTGACCAGAATGAGCGACTCCGACGGGGCAATGAGGGTGTCGCCGACATGCCAAATGGCCGTCAACGCGACTGTAGAGGAGAGTGCGGCTGCGCCTGTTAGCGCTGAGGTCCCGCTAAACGGGCAGAGTTCCTCCATCACAGCAGAGGAACTTGAACAAAGAGCCCTACTGGACATCGAGGTGGTTTTGGACACCACTCGAAAGTCCAAAAACTTAAAGGGCACGAGTCAGCGGGCAATTAGAGAGGCAGCAGAGAGGGTCAGACTGGCCATAGAGGGGCTCGCCAGCAGGAGCTCCAGTGAGGAGACCCGAAGGCTCCACCTGCTGAACTGCCGACTGCGGATGGAGGTCGAAGCCCTCCGTCAAGAGATGGTGGCTCTGCGGGAGGAAGTCGTGGGTCTCCGGGTACGGCCGGAAGGTCCACCGCTGTCGGGGCCCGTAGATCCAAGGTGTTCTTCTGCTCCGGAGAAGTCGCTCCCGCAGGTACCATCTATGAGCGAGATGCAGGCGCATGCCATCGTTTCCCAGATCGGAAAAATGATGGATGCCCGGTTTGCCGGCATCGAGGACCGCCTTCTGCCGGCGAGGACCATTCGTCCGCCTCTGGCAGTGGACCGCAGGAGCGTGGCGGCTCCTGCTCGCAGCGCTGGCGGCACTGGCAACAGGCCGAAACAGCCTTCCGTGGCTCCTCAGGTGCCGTCTGCGGTGCCTGAGACGCAGAGTGGTGCATCTCCGAATGGGTCCGTTCCAACGGCCACTATACGAGCCCCCAATGCAGACCCATCGGCGTCCGCTAGTGACGGCTGGCAGACCGCAAGGAAGAGAAAGAATGGGAAGAAGAAGAAGAAGAAGAACGGAGGACCTTCGTCTTCCTTGCCCCAAAAAACTGTGGTGGCCTCCACCGCTCAGGGAGACCAGTCTTCCGGGCTCAAGAAGAGCAAGAACGCCAAGAGAGGGCTTCGTGCGCCCAGGTCTGCTGCGGTAGTACTCACCCTGCAGCCTGAAGCAGTGGACAGGGGCGTCACGTACGCGGCCGTCCTCAGCAAGGCCAGACAGGCCGTAAACTTGGAAGAGCTCGGCATAACAGAAGTTAGGTTCCGACAAGCCTTAACCGGGGCCCGCATGCTGGAGTTCCCAGGGGCCGAAGGCACTGTAGGGGCAGACCGCGTTGCAGAAAAACTGCGAGCGGTCTTCGCAGAGGAGGTCAAGGTCTCCAGGCCGACGAAGTGCGCTGAACTGCGCATCTCAGGGCTTGACGACTCCGTGACCGGGCAGGACGTGCAGGACTCGATTGCGCGTAAGACTGGCTGCTCCTCGGACGCGGTCCGAGTAGGTCCAATTCGATCTGGCCCAGGAGGCGCCAGCTCTATCTGGATCCGTTGCCCCGTTGCAGTGGCAAAACAGCTGGCCGACGCCGGCCGGCTCTTGGTGGGTTGGAGCTCAGCCAGGGTCGTGGTTCTGGATGCTCGGCCCATGAGGTGCTACAGGTGCTGGGGATTGGGACACGTGGGCCGGAGGTGCGACTCTGGCGTCGACCTGAGTGGACACTGTTTCCGCTGCGGTGAGCCAGGGCATCCGGCGTCCGCGTGCGCTGCCGACCCGCACTGCTTACTGTGCGCGGCGGCGGGACGACCGACCGGCCACGTCGCCGGCAGAAAGGATTGCAGGCCGCCGGTCCGTTCTAGCAGGGAATGTCGGACAACTCTGCTCCCGACTGCTTCCGGCGCAGTCCGATTGGAGGAGCCATCGCAGGGGGCGATAATGATTACAGACTAATTATGGACCCGGTCCGTTTTCGTTCTCTTCTCCAGGCGAATTTGAACCACTGCGCCGGTGCGCAGGACTTGGTTCTCCAAACCATGGCGGAACGATCGATAGGTGTGGCCGTAGTGGCGGAGCCGTACTTCGTCCCGGCTCGCCCTGACTGGGCTGGTGACATTGGCGACTCTGTTGCTATTATCAGCTCCTCGGTGCCACTTTCCATCAGAGAGAGGAGTCGAGGATTTGTTGCGGCCACCTGGGGGGACATAACTCTCTTCGGAGTTTATTTCTCCCCAAACAGGAGCCTAGCGGAGTTCGAGGACTTCCTGGACCGCCTGGGGACCTCGGTTCGACGAATGATGCCGTCCCACGCGATCGTCGTGGGGGACTTTAACGCAAAGTCCACCGCGTGGGGGTCCCCCGGGACGGACGTCAGGGGGGAGGCGGTCGAGGAATGGGCAGCGGCTGCGGGCCTCTGTCTTTTAAACAGGGGCTCCGTTAACACGTGCGTCCGGCAGCACGGGGGGTCAATAGTTGATCTCTCGTTTGCTACCCCTGCTGTTGCCGCACGGGTTCAGGGTTGGCGGGTCCTAGAGAGTGTGGAGACTCTATCGGATCACCTGTACATCTGTATGGATGTCTCCGCCTCTTCGGGCCCAACGGTGTATCCACGACCTGACGCTCGGCAGTTCCCACGGTGGGCGTTGAAGCGGCTTGACGGGGACCTCCTAGAGGAAGCAGCCATTGTCCAGGCTTGGCTGTCCTCGCCGCCTGCAGCAGAGGGAGTCGACGCTGAGGCTGACCGCTTTCGCGAAGCCATGACGGCTGTGTGCGATGCAGCCATGCCTCGCTCCCGAAGACAACCTCCAAAGCGGGCGGTCTACTGGTGGTCCCAGGAGATAGCAGACCTCCGCGCGGCCTGTATAATTGCCCGGAGGACCTACTCACAGGTTCGCAGGTTGCGCCGCCGTGATGAAGAGCTGGAGATCCTACAGACCCAATTGCATGAGTCATACCGCAACGCTCGGAAGGCTCTGCAGTTGGCGATCTGTCGAGGGAAGGAACAATCGAGAGCTGAGGCACTGGAGGATCTAAACCGTGATCCCTGGGGGCGTCTGTACCGTGCGGCGCGGAAGAAACTCCGTGCCCGAGGCCCCCCACTGACGGAAACCCTCCAGCCTCAGTTCCTCGTCGGGGTCGTGGAGACACTCTTCCCGGAGCGGGCGGATCACCCTTCTCCACCAATGGCCGAAGAGGGCGCCGACCAAGATGCGGAGGTGGAGACTCCCCCTATATCTGACGCGGAGATGGGGGCAGCAATTCTGAGGGCGCGGTCCAAGAGGACTGCCCCCGGACCGGATGGGGTGCCTGCAAGGGTGCTGGCCCTCTCTCTTGAGGCGGCCCTGGAAGATAGGCTTAGGGAGCTGTTTGACGCCTGTCTAACATCGGGACGGTTCCCTAAGGCCTGGAAGGAGGGTCGGCTGGTGCTGCTCCAGAAGGCAGGGCGGCCCCCGGATTCTCCATCGGCGTATAGGCCGATTGTCTTGCTGGACGAGGTGGGGAAGATGCTAGAGAAGATTCTCGCTACCCGCATCGTCCGGCACTTAGATGCAGTAGGCCCGAATTTGTCGGACGCCCAGTTCGGTTTCCGGGCAGGGCGTTCGACAATAGACGCCATCTTGCGCCTCAAGGCCGAAGCGAAAGATGCAGTTACCCAGGGCGGGGTGTTGTTGGCGGTGTCTTTAGACATCGCCAACGCGTTCAACACTCTGCCATTCAGCTGCATCGAGGAGGCGCTCCGCTACCATCGGGTGCCCGCCTACCTGAGGCTGCTGGTAGCGGACTATCTGCAGGGGCGGTTTGTGTCCTACGAGGGACGCGACGGTCAAGTTGTGCGCAGGGCCATCGTGTGCGGTGTTCCGCAGGGGTCGGTTTTGGGTCCACTCCTGTGGAACATAGGCTACGACTGGTCCTTGCGGTGTTTGCTCTCCCCCGGGCAGGGCGTCATTTGCTACGCTGACGACACTCTCGTCACGGCCCGGGGAGGGAGCTACGAGGAAGCGGCACGGTCTGCCGTCGAGGGCGCGTCCCTCGTCGTGGGGCGAATCGAGGCGATGGGCCTGAAGGTGGCCCTCGAAAAGACGGAGGCCCTGGTATTTCATGCGCCCCGACGACGGCCACCGGCCGGCGCACACCTCACTATTGGTGGTGCACCAATAGCAGTACGGGCAAGCATGAAATACTTGGGCCTGGTTTTGGACCGGAGGTGGAACTTCGGCGAGCACTTTGCTCAGCTTGCGCCGAAGCTGATCGGCACGGCGTCCGCCCTCAGCCGGCTGTTGCCGAACCTGGGCGGACCAAACGTGGTTTGCCGGCGGCTGTACACGGGGGTAGTTCGCTCGATGGCGCTCTATGGGGCCCCGGTGTGGGCGGAGTCCCTGTCTGCCCAGAACAAGGCTCTACTGCGGAGGCCACAGAGAGTCATGGCAGTCAGGGTCATACGCGGATACCGCACCGTATCGGTGGAAGCGGCGTGCGCCCTCGCAGGCACACCCCCGTGGGATCTAGAGGCGCAGGTGCTCGCCGAGGTCTACCGACGTGGTGCAGACCTGCGGGCGGAGAGTGGTACTCGCCGCCCACCGCCTGAGCTGGTCACGAGGTGGCGCAGGGAGGCCCAATCTCAAACCCTGCGGATTTGGAGGGTGAGGCTGGAGACGCCCAGTGCAGGTCACTGGACCGTGGAGGCGATCCGGCCGATCCTGGAAGAGTGGACACGGAGGCGACACGGGACGTTGTCCTTCCGTCTGGTGCAGGTATTGTCAGGGCATGGCTGCTTTGGCAAATACCTGCACAAAGTGGCCAGACGAGAGGCGACTCCCGTGTGTCACCAGTGCGGCTGCAGCGAGGACACGGCGCTTCACACCCTCGAGCATTGTCCTGCCTGGGCGGTGCAGCGTCGTGCTCTCGCAGCAGCAATCGGGGCGGCAGACCTCTCCTTACCGGCCGTGGCCAAGGCCATGGTCGACAGCGGGGAGGCATGGGAGGCGGTGGCGTCCTTCTGCGAGGATGTCATCTCGCAGAAGGAGGCGGCGGAGCGCGTCAGAGAGGAAGACTCCCTCGCAGACGCGATTCGTCGCAGGAGGACAGGGCGGCGGAGGAGGCGCCATGGCGACCTGATGCCGCCGTAGGAGGTGCCAGCGGGCGATAGATCGGGGAATCTATCGTCGTCGCATTGAACGGCCCTCACGAGTGGTGGCGATGTCTCAGGTGAGCCCGGATATCGCCAAACGAGTTTGGTCCCCGGAGGCGGGTTGCGCTGGATGGGCCGCGAACGTCATGCGTAGCGGTCCTCGCGGCTCATCCATCAAGGCGAGAGTAGGCTCACGGCGGTGTTTTTTAGTGGGTGCAAGCCCCACATAACCACACCGTCTCCCCGGACGGTGCGGTATGCGTTAGGCATTTTTCACCGCTTAATAAAAAAAAAAAAAAAGGTTAGGTTAGGTTAGGTTAGGTTAGGTTAGGTTAGATCGCGCGGCTGCGCGTTGAGTGCGTTGCAGCTCGCCGCCAGTACACGCGATACCGGAGACGACGTCAACGGGATTCCGTCGAGGAAGACGCGCGGTATGAGGCGTACCGCGCGTCCAAGGAGACTCTGCGGCTGGCCATCGGCGACTCTAAGTCGCGTGCCAGGGAAGAGCTGCTGGGGTCCCTAGATCGGGATCCGTGGGGGCGCCCCTACCGTTGGGTACGGGGCAAGTTGCGTCCCTGGGCGCCTCCACTGGCGCAAACCATGCAACCCCAGTTGCTAGAGGCGGTGGTGTCGGCCCTCTTCCCTGAGCGAGCTGAACACGTTCCCCCGGCGATGGCTTCGCCCTCAGCCGCAGACTCTCCAGAAGAGGAGGGCACCGATGTCCCCGAGGTGACGCAAGCAGAGACGAGAGCGGCCGTGTCGCGACTCCGGGCTAAGAACACAGCGCCCGGACCCGACGGAGTTCCTGGTCGAGCTCTCGTCCTGGCTCTGAAGGAGCTAGAGCCCCAGCTGAGGGGGCTCTTCACGGCATGTCTCGAGCAGGGTCAGTTTCCCAGTGTGTGGAAGGAGGGGAGGCTGGTCCTGCTCAGGAAGGAGGGGCGCCCCGCGGACTCGCCGTCCGCGTATCGGCCCATAGTGCTGCTCGACGAGGCGGGCAAACTTTTTGAGCGCATTATCGCAGATCGCCTCGTCGGCCACTTGTGCAGGGAGGGGCCGAACCTGGACGACAACCAATTTGGTTTTCGTCGGGGGCGCTCCACCATAGACGCCATCATGCGCGTGAGGGCCCTGGCGGAGGAGACGGTGTCCCGGGGTGGGGTGGTGCTGGCGGTGTCTTTAGACATCTCCAACGCATTCAACACCCTACCCTGGAGTTGTATTCGGGAGGCACTGAAATACCATCGCGTGCCTCCCTACCTCCGCCGTACGGTAGGGGCTTACCTGGAGGGTAGATGCGTCACCTATCGGGGACGTGACGGTGCCGGTCGGCACCTCATGTCGTGCGGTGTTCCGCAGGGATCGGTCTTGGGACCGCTCCTGTGGAACATCGGCTACGACTGGGTGCTGAGAGGCGAGCTCCCGTCGGGCGCCGACTTGACGTGTTATGCGGACGACACGCTTGTCGCTGCCCGGGGGAGCTCGCACAGGGAGGCAGCGTTGATAGCCACGGCTGCGGTGTCACAGGTGGTGAACCGCATCCGGCGCCTGGGCCTGGAGGTGGCCCTGAACAAGTCGGAGGCCATGGTGTTTCATGGCCCCCGACGTGCGCCGGCGCCGGGATCACACATCGTGGTCAGCGGGGCCCGGATAGCTGTCGAGTCCACCATGAAGTATCTGGGATTGGTGCTCGACAGCCGGTGGGAATTCGGGCCCCACTTCCGGCGGCTGGCGCCCAAGCTGATGGGCGCAGCGGGCGCGCTGTCAACGTTGCTTCCCAACTTGGGGGGCCCGAGCGCCGCCTGTAGGCGGTTGTACGTGGGAATCGTGCGGTCCATGGCCCTGTACGGGGCCCCTGTGTGGGCGATGGACTTGACGGCCAGCACTCTCGCCATTCTGCGGAAACCGCAGAGGGCGATGGCCGTCAGAGTCGTCCGCGGGTACCGCACGATTTCCTACGAGGCGGCTTGCGTCCTGGCCGGATCCCCGCCCTGGGACCTAGAGGCGAAAGTACTCGCGTCATTACATCGATGGCGCGAGGAAGAGCGGGCACGGGGCTCGAGGCCGGTGCAGCGGCAGATCGCGCTGCGCCGAGACGAGCTCCGTCAGGTCTTGGTGGCGGAATGGCGGCAAAGGCTTCTGCGCCCTGCCGCCGGCCTCGCTACCGTCGAGGCGATCCGGCCAGTACTCGACGACTGGCTCGGGAGAAGGCACGGCTCCCTGTCGTTTAGGGTGACGCAGGTGCTGTCGGGGCACGGCTGCTTCGGCAAGTACCTGTGCCGCATAGACAGAGAGCCGGACGCTCGGTGCCACCACTGCGTCGATTGCGGGGAGGACACGGCGCAACACACGCTCGCCGAGTGCGTGGCTTGGGAGGAGCAGCGCCGTGTCCTCGCAAATGAAGTAGGAGGCGATCTGTCGCTGCCGGCCGTAGTGCGGCGGATGGTCGGTAGCGCAGAGTCGTGGGACGCGGTGGTGTCCTTCTGCGAGGACGTGATGTCGCAGAAGGAGGCTGCGGAACGGGAGAGGGAGATCTCGACTCCCTTTCCCGGCCGCAGAAGGCGCACCGGGCGCAGGAGAAGGGCGGACAACGCCCTTTTCCGGCCCCCATGAATGGGTCCAGGGGCGAGGGACTTGGGGAAGTCCCCGCCCCCTATTCGATGGACCCGAGGCGGAGGCGCGCGCGGGTGTCGGCGCGCGCCTCTGAGGCGATGCACGGGGTAGTCGAACGCCTCACTACCCCGTGCAGGAGACGAGGCCCGGACAGACCGGGCCAGCACTAGTGTGGGGCTGCGGAAGAATCTGGATTCCCGCGGCCCCGCGCGCACGTGCGAGGAGACACCGGGGTGGTTTTTAGTCAGTTTGAGTCTGACAGACCCCTCCGCCCGCCCCAGGCGGAGGACATCCGTGAGGATTTTCCACCCCGACAAAAAAAAAAAAAAAAAAAAAAGGTTAGGTTAGGTTAGGTTAGGTTAGGTTAGGTTAGGTTAGGTTAGGTTAGGTTAGGTTAGGTTAGGTTAGGTTAGGTTAGGTTAGGTTAGGTTAGGTTAGGTTAGGTTAGGTTAGGTTAGGTTAGGTTAGGTTAGGTTAGGTTAGGTTAGGTTAGGTTAGGTTAGGTTAGGTTAGGTTAGGTTAGGTTAGGTTAGGTTAGGTTAGGTTAGGTTAGGTTAGGTTAGGTTAGGTTAGGTTAGGTTAGGTTAGGTTAGGTTAGGTTAGGTTAGGTTAGGTTCCCCACCGAGGGTGTCTCCACGTTGTCGTCGTGGTGGGGCTTGCGTGTCTCAATGATCTTGGAGTTTCCCATTCCAAGTGAGAGACCAGACTAAGAGAGACACACCGGAGTCGCTTCAGACTCTTGCGAGGGGTGCCCTGTCCGTCGTTCCGGACAGTGCGCGATTCACGCTCCGAGTCATCGGAGTGTGAATATGGGGATATACATCGTACATCGTGCGATGACCCACGGAGCGGGCTATCGGACGATGTGTGATTCGCGATTCACTCCTCGAGTTCCTCGGGGAGTGGATCAGGGCTGGGATATTTCGTCGTGTACCGTGCGATGGCTCACGGAGCGGGCTATCGGACGGTACGTGATTAGTGATTCACTCTTCGAGGTTCTCGGGGAGTGAATCAGGGCGGGGCTAATTTTCATCGTGTGCCGTGCGATGGCTCACGGAGCGGGCTATCGGACGGCACGTGATTAGTGATTCACTCTTCGAGGTTCTCGGGGAGTGAATCGGGGTTGGATTATTTCGTCATGTACCGTGCGATGGCTCACGGAGCGGGCTATCGGACGGTACGTGATTGGTGATTCACTCCTCGAAGTTCTCGGGGAGTGAATCAGGGCGGGGCTTTTCATCGTGTACCGTGCGATGGCTCACGGAGCGGGCTATCGGACGGTACGTGATTAGTGATTCACTCCTCGAAGTTCTCGGGGAGTGAATCAGGGTGGGGTTATGTCGTCGTGTGCCGTGCGATGGCTCACGGAGCGGGCTATCGGACGGTACGTGATTGGTGATTCACTCCTCGAGGTCGTCGGGGAGTGAATCGGGGTCGGGGATCTTCCCTTGCATGCCACGCGACGGGACATCGTTGCGGGGCATGTTCTGGGATGTGACATTCGTCGCCCTCTGGTACGCGTCTGCCCATCAGACGTGACCGTGAGGGTGATGGAATGGTCAAAAAAAAATAAAATAAAATAAAAAAAAAGATGAGCAGTAAGGAGAGAGGGACCACACCCTTCAAAGGAAAAAATTACCATGAAAAAGACGATTTGTACAGTACTACCCCAGGGCGGTACCAGCTGCTCAGCAGCTGGAGAATCCGCCACGATCCCTTCGGGATCGTCAAGCCCCTCGTACTCTGGGGGGGGCAACAATCGTCATCCACTTGCCGATGGCAACAAGAGCCGAGGAGGCTCCTCGAGATCGAGGTCTTTTGAAGACCTCATCTCTTTTAACTTTAAAAATCCCGACCGAGGACGGGTCGAGCGCCACGCGGAGGACGCAGTGTCGGAGTCTGGCGCTGCGTCACTGAGGGTCGGAGCGGAGGCTCCAGCGGAGCCTCGCGTGGTGCTAGAGAGGGTCTGTGTGTTGTCGGAGGCAGACGACACACCGCGAGCAGTTGCGGCTTCACCCTCCAAGTTTTGGGGGAAGCGGCCGCGTGTGTGTGTGTCGGACGCGGGTTCGGCGGGTTTGTCCTCTAGCGAGGAGAACCTGCCAGCCCCCAAGGTGCCGACAACCAAGAGGGGCAGAGGACGCCGGCTGCCTTCTTTTATGGCAGCATCACGCGACGCCCGGGGCCGCTTCCTAAAGCCCACCGATACGCCGATGGCTAGCGGAGTGAGCGACTCCGACGGTGCCATGCAGGTGGAGCAAGGTGGTGCCGAGGCCTCCATCGGTTTGCTGAGCACTAAGGCGGAGCTCAATGCCGCGAAGAGAGAGGGCCGCAAGGCCATCGCGACTGACGAGGTCGCTGAGTTGGCTCGACGGGCAAGGGAGAGGCGGACGCAGACCGCCGCAGCTCCTGAGGGCTTGACGGCAGAGGCCCTTAGCCGCCAAGTTTTAGACGGCGTGGACGTCGTCCTGAAGGTAGCCACGAAATCTGGCAACCTGAAGGGGACGTTCACACGGGCCCTGAAAGAGGCGGCGGACGGGATCAAGGAGGCGGTAGACGTCCTCCTTGACCGCACGGTCTCGGAGGAGACGGTGAAGCTCCGAGAGGAAAATCGCCGTCTCCAAACGAGGATGGAGGAGCTCCAGCGGGAGGTCAGTGCCCTGAGGGCAGACTTCAGCCGGCAGCAGGGTGCGACGACTGCGGAAAGTCGTGCTCTGCCACAGAACGGGTCTTTGGGGGAAGACCAGTTCAACCGGCTGTTGAGCATTATGACCGCCCGCCTGGACAGCATAGAGCCTAGGCTCAACCCCCCTATTAGGCTTCGTCCGCCGCTGGCGGCAGATAGGCGGAGGAAGGAGGCGGAGCCAGCTCCAGCGACGGCTGGGCCAACGTGGGCACAGGTGGCTAAAGCACCACCTGCGCCAAAAAAGCCCACGCAGGTGCCCAAAAAAGCCACAAACGGGGGCAAAAAGGCCGTGAAGGGGACGAAAAGTGCCACAGAGGGGAGCAGCTCGTCCCCCCCCAAAGAAAAAGAGGGCGGCTGGAAGACGGCCGAAAGCCGCAAAAAGAGGCGGAAGAGGGGCCGCAAGGCCAAGAGCGCGCCGGGCTCCAAGGGGCAGGCCCCGAAACTCCGCGTCCCTCGCTCCGAGGCTGTAGTGGTCACGCTGCAGCCCGAAGCCAAGGAGAGGGGCGTGACGTACCAGAAGGTACTGGCGGAGGCTAGGGGCAAGCTGGTCTTTGCCGATTTTGGCACCCCGGACGGTTTCCGTTTTCGAACGGCAGCCACGGGGGCCAAGATGTTCGAGTTGGCGGGGACCAGCAGTGCCGAGAGGGCGGACTCTCTAGCTGCAAAGCTTAGGGACGTCCTCAACCCCGAGGAGGCCCGGGTGTCCAGACCCATCAAGACGGCTGAGGTGCGCGTCGATGGGCTGGACGACTCTGTTTCCCCGGAGGAGGTGGTGGTGGCCATAGCCCGGAGCGGCGGATGCCCGCCAGAAAATGTACGGGCGGGCGAAATCCGAGTCAACGCTGGTGGGCTGGGCACCATCTGGGTGCGGTGTCCAGTGGCTGCGGCGAAGAGAGTTGCCGACGCGGGACGTCTTTTGGTGGGCTGGGTTTCAGCAAGAGTGAAACTGCTGGCACCCAGGGCCATGCAGTGTTACCGGTGCCTGGAGAAAGGGCACGTCCGGGCACTGTGCACTAGCGAGGCCGACCGCAGCGATCTGTGTTATCGCTGCGGTCAGCCCGGCCACAAGGCGTCCCAGTGCTCCGCGGAGCCGAACTGCAGCCTCTGTGCGGCTGCAGGAAAGTCCGCGGGGCACAGAACTGGCGGCAACGCTTGCAGCGCGCCCAGAAAGCGCAGCAAGCGTTGGACCAAAGCTACGGGGGCCGCACCCCCTAGCACCTCTTCGGCCGACTCCCGGCCTGTGGTAGGACGAGGCGCCGACGAAATGGAGTGCCAGTGATGGCGCTGCATTTCCTCCAGGCGAACGTCAACCACTGCACCAGAGCTCAGGATCTCTTGGTCCTGAGCATGGCGGAGTGGTCGATAAATGTGGCGGTGGTCGCTGAGCCGTATTTTGTCCCCGCCCGGGATAACTGGGCAGGGGATCTGGACGGCCTGGTGGCCATCATCGGCGCGACTCTTGTCGACGTATCCCGGGGTCACGGTTGGGTTGCCGCCCTTGTGAACGGGATCGTCACGATCGGGGCATACTTTTCGCCCAACAGGAGTCTCGCCGACTTCGAGAGTTTCCTTGTCGAGTTGGGAGCCGTCGTCGGCCGGTCTCATCCTCGGCCCATTTTGCTTCTCGGTGATCTGAACGCCAAGTCTGCGGCGTGGGGATCCCCGGTCACAGACCCGAGAGGCGATGTGCTAGAGGAGTGGGCCGTTACGACGGGCCTGGCTGTCTTAAATCGGGGTTCGGCCTACACGTGTGTGCGGCAGCGGGGTGGATCCATTGTGGACGTGTCGTTCGCTAGTCCCGCTGTCGTGCACCGTGTTCGTGATTGGCACGTGGAAGCGGAGGTGGAGACGCTATCGGATCACCGATACATACGCTTCGACGTCTCCACCCAGACCGCTGGAGGTCGTAGCCAATCGGCCCCCCGAAGAGACGGCCCGCGTTGGGCGCTGAAACGCCTCGACAGGGAGGCTCTCGAGGAAGCCACTATCGTCCAAGCCTGGATCCGGGAGTCGGCTACCGTCGGTCCCGTCGACGTCGAACGGGAGGCGCAGTGGTTTAGCGATGCGATGACGCAAATCTGCGACGCGTCCATGCCACGCGTCTCCTCTCTGTCCGCAAGGCGCCGCGTGTACTGGTGGTGCGTCGAGGTCGAGCGGCTGCGCGTCGCGTGTGCAGACGCCAGACGCCCGTACACGCGGTGTCGGAGGAGACGTCTGCGGGATCCCGACGAAGAAGCCGCGCTGTATGAGGTGTACCGCGCGGCGAAGGAGGCTCTGTGGCTGGCCATCGGCGAGTCGAAGACGCGCTCCAGAGAGGAGCTGTTGGCGACCCTAGACGGGGATCCGTGGGGGCGCCCTTACCGCACGGTCCGAGGGAAGCTTCGGCCTTGGGCCCCCCCGCTAACGGAAGGTCTCGAGCCGCAGTTTCTGGAGCGAGTGGTCTCGGCTCTCTTCCCTGAGACAGCCGAGTACGAGCCACCGCCGATGGCTCTGCCCACAGCTGCAGAGTCGGAAGAAGAAGTGGAGAGCGAAACCGTCCCAGAGGTGACACAGGCGGAGATGAGCGCGGCCGTGATGCGGCTCCGGGCAAAAAACACTGCTCCGGGGCCCGACGGAGTGCCTGGTCGCGCTCTAGTCCTCGCCCTGAAGGAGTTGGAGCCCCCATTGAGGGGACTCTTCTCGGCGTGCCTTGAGCGGGGTCAGTTCCCTAGCAGGTGGAAGACTGGTCGACTGGTCCTGCTCAGGAAGGCGGGGCGCCCGGCGGATTCGTCGTCGGCTTATCGGCCCATAGTGTTGCTGGACGAGGCGGGCAAGATGCTCGAGCGTGTAATCGCAGATCGCCTCGTCAGCCACTTGTGTACAGAGGGGCCGAACCTAGACGACAGCCAGTTTGGCTTCCGGCGTGGGCGCTCTACCATCGACGCCATCATGAGGGTGAGAGTCCTGGCGGAGGAAGCGGTGTCCCAGGGTGGGGTGGTGCTGGCGGTGTCCTTGGACATCTCCAACGCGTTCAACACCCTGCCCTGGGGTTGCATTAGGGAGGCCCTGCGATACCATCGGGTGCCTTCCTACCTCCGCAACATTGTGGGGGCTTATCTGTCTGGACGGTGTGTCACCTACATGGGACGCGACGGCACGGGCCGTCGCGAGATGTCGTGCGGTGTTCCGCAGGGCTCGGTTCTGGGCCCACCCCTGTGGAACATCGGATACGACTGGGTTTTGCGGTGCGAGCTCCCGCCGGGAGTGGACCTGACGTGTTATGCGGACGACACGCTGGTCACGGCTCGGGGGAGCTCGTACAGGGAGGCAGCGTTGCTGGCTACGGCTGCGGTCTCACAGGTGGTGAGCCGCATACGACGCCTCGGCCTGGAAGTGGCCCTCAACAAATCGGAGGCCATTGCTTTTCATGGCCCCCGACGGGCGCCGCCGCTGGGATCACACATTGTGGTCGGTGGGGTCCGGATCGCTGTCGAGTCAACCATGAAGTACTTAGGATTGGTGCTCGACAGCCGTTGGGACTTCGGCCCCCACTTTCAGCGGTTGGTGCCCAAGTTGATGGGCGCGGCGGGCGCGCTGTCAACGCTGCTTCCCAATCTGGGGGGCCCGAGCACCGCCTGTAGGCGGTTGTACGTGGGGATCGTGCGATCGATGGCCCTTTACGGGGCCCCGATTTGGGCGAAAGACCTGACGGCCCGCACTATCGCGGTTCTGCGCAGACCGCAGAGAGCGATGGCCGTCAGGGTCATACGGGGATATCGCACGATCTCCTACGAGGCGGCTTGTGTACTGGCCGGATCCCCGCCGTGGGACCTGGAGGCGAAGACCCTCGCGACACTGCACCAGTGGCGCGAGGAGGCCGATCATCGGGGCGAGAGGCTGGTGCAACGACAGATAACGCTGTACCGGTCTCAGCTCCGACAGGTCATGGTGGCGGAATGGCGGGGGAGGCTAGAGCTCCCTACCGCCGGCCTCGACACAGTCGAGGCGATCCGGCCAGTACTCGACGACTGGCTCGGGAGGAAGCACGGCTCCCTGACGTTTCGGGCGACGCAGGTGCTCTCGGGGCACGGCTGCTTCGGGAAGTACCTGTGTCGCATAAGCAGGGAGCCGGACGCCCGGTGTCATCACTGCGTCCACTGTCTGGAGGACACGGCGCGGCATACGCTGGCCGAGTGCGCCGCGTGGGATGAGCCGCGCCGTGCGCTCGTTACGGAAGTAGGAGGAGACCTGTCGCTGCCGACCGTCGTTCGCTCGATGGTCGGCAGCGCAGAGTCCTGGGACGCGGTGATGTCCTTCTGCGAAACCGTCATGTCGCAGAAGGAGGCTGCGGAAAGGGAGAGGGAGATGACGAGCTCCCGCCCATCCCGCAGCAGACGCACCGGGCGTCGGCAGAGGGCGGACAACGCCCTCTTCCGGCCCCCATAAACAGGTCCAGGGGCGACGGATTCGGGGACATCCGTCGCCCCCGATCACACTGGACCCGAGACGGCGGCGCGTAGTGTTCCACGCGCGCCTCTCTGAGACGTAACGGGGGGAGTTTCACACCTCACTCCCCCCCGGGACGAGGCCCGCAGGTCAAGCGGGCCGGCACTAGTCCGGGGCAGCGGAAGTCGCATCAGATCCCGTTGCCCCCCGACGCAAGTGTGCGAGGGAACACCGGGGTGGTTTTTAGTCAGTTTGAGTCTGACAGACCCCTCCGCCCGCCCCAGGGCGGAGGACATCCGTGAGGATTTTCCACCCCGACAAAAAAAAAAAAAAAAAAAAAAAAAAAAAAGGTTAGGTTAGGTTAGGTTAGGTTAGGTTAGGTTAGGTTAGGTTAGGTTAGGTTAGGTTAGGTTAGGTTAGGTTAGGTTAGGTTAGGTTAGGTTAGGTTAGGTTAGGTTAGGTTAGGTTAGGTTAGGTTAGGTTAGGTTAGGTTAGGTTAGGTTAGGTTAGGTTAGGTTAGGTTAGGTTAGGTTAGGTTAGGTTAGGTTAGGTTAGGTTAGGTTAGGTTAGGTTAGGTTAGGTTAGGTTAGGTTAGGTTAGGTTAGGTTAGGTTAGGTTAGGTTAGGTTAGGTTAGGTTAGGTTAGGTTAGGTTAGGTTAGGTTAGGTTAGGTTAGGTTAGGTTAGGTTAGGTTAGGTTAGGTTAGGTTAGGTTAGGTTAGGTTAGGTTAGGTTAGGTTAGGTTAGGTTAGGTTAGGTTAGGTTAGGTTAGGTTAGGTTAGGTTAGGTTAGGTTAGGTTAGGTTAGGTTAGGTTAGGTTAGGTTAGGTTAGGTTAGGTTAGGTTAGGTTAGGTTAGGTTAGGTTAGGTTAGGTTAGGTTAGGTTAGGTTAGGTTCCCCACCGAGGGTGTCTCCACGTTGTCGTCGTGGTGGGGCTTGAGTGTCTCAATGATCTTGGAAATTCCCATTCCAAGTGAGAGACCAGACTAAGAGAGACACACACACGCCGGGGTCGCCTCAGACTTCTGCGAGGGGTGCCCTGTGCACGATTCACGCTCCGAGTCATCGGAGTGTGAATATGGGGAGGGGTCTCACGGCGTGCTGTGACTCACGGAGCGGGTCTATTGCATGCTGTGTGATTCGCGATTCACTCCTCGAGTTCCTCGGGGAGTGAATCAGGGGTGGGATATTTCGTCGTGTACCGTGCGATGGCTCACGGAGCGGGCTATCGGACGGTACGTGATTAGTGATTCACTCTTCGAGGTTCTCGGGGAGTGAATCAGGGCGGGGCTATTTCGTCGTGTGCCGTGCGATGGCTCACGGAGCGGGCTATCGGACGGTACGTGATTAGTGATTCACTCCTCGAGGTTCTCGGGGAGTGAATCAGGGCGGGGCTATTTCGTCGTGTGCCGTGCGATGGCTCACGGAGCGGGCTATCGGACGGTACGTGATTAGTGATTCACTCCTCGAGGTTCTCGGGGAGTGAATCAGGGTGGGGTTATTTCGTCGTGCACCGTGCGATGGCTCACGGAGCGGGCTATCGGACGGTGCGTGATTAGTGATTCACTCCTCGAAGTTCTCGGGGAGTGAATCAGGGTGGGGTTATTTCGTCGTGCACCGTGCGATGGCTCACGGAGCGGGCTATCGGACGGTGCGTGATTAGTGATTCACTCCTCGAAGTTCTCGGGGAGTGAATCAGGGTGGGGTTATGTCGTCGTGTGCCGTGCGATGGCTCACGGAGCGGGCTATCGGACGGTACGTGATTGGTGATTCACTCCTCGGGGTCCTCGGGGAGTGAATCGGGGTCGGGGATCTTCCCTTGCATGCCACGCGACGGGACATCGTTGCGGGGCATGTTCTGGGATGTGACATTGTCACCCTCTTGTACGCGTCTGCCCATCAGACGTGACTGTGAGGGTGATGGACTGGTCATGAAATGGGGGGGAGAAACGATGAATAGTAAGGAGAGAGGGACCACACCCTTCAAAGGAACAAAACAACATGAAAAAGACGATTAAGAAAATTATACCCCAGGGCGGTACCAGCTGCACAGCAGCTGGAGAATCCGCCACGATCCCTTCGGGATCGTCAAGCCCCCCGTATTCTGGGGAGGGCACTAATCGTTTACCGCTTGCCGATGGCAACCAGAGCCGAGGAGGCTCCTCGAGATCGAGGTCTTTTGAAGACCTCATCTCTTTCAATTTTAAAAATACCGACCGAGGACGGGTCGAGCGCCACGCGGCGGACGCAGTGTCGGAGTCTGGCGCTGCGTCACTGAGGGTCGGAGCGGAGGCTCCAGCGGAGCCTCGCGTGGTGCTAGAGAGGGTCAGTGTGTTGTCGGAGGCAGACGACACACCGCGAGCAGTTGCGGCTTCACCCTCCAAGTTTTGGGGGAAGCGGCCGCGTGTGTGTGTGTCGGACGCGGGTTCGGCGGGTTTGTCCTCTAGCGAGGAGAACCTGCCAGCCCCCAAGGTGCCGACAACCAAGAGGGGCAGAGGACGCCGGCTGCCTTCTTTTATGGCAGCGTCACGCGACGCCCGGGGCCGCTTCCTAAAGCCCACCGATACGCCGGTGGCCAGCGGAGTGAGCGACTCCGACGGTGCCATGCAGGTGGAGCAAGGTGGTGCCGAGGCCTCCATCGCGTTGCTGAGCACTAAGGCGGAGCTCAATGCCGCGAAGAGAGAGGGCCGCAAGGCCATCGCGACCGACGAGGTCGCTGAGTTGGCTCGACGGGCAAGGGAGAGGCGGACGCAGACCGCCGCAGCTCCTGAGGGCTTGACGGCAGAGGCCCTTAGCCGCCAAGTTTTGGACGGCGTGGACGTCGTCCTGAAGGTAGCCACGAAATCTGGCAACCTGAAGGGGACGTTCACACGGGCCCTGAAAGAGGCGGCGGACGGGATCAAGGAGGCGGTAGACGTCCTCCTTGACCGCACGGTCTCGGAGGAGACGGTGAAGCTCCGAGAGGAAAATCGCCGTCTCCAAACGAGGATGGAGGAGCTCCAGCGGGAGGTCAGTGCCCTGAGGGCAGACTTCAGCCGGCAGCAGGGTGCGACGACTGCGGAAAGTCGTGCTCTGCCACAGAACGGGTCTTTGGGGGAAGACCAGTTCAACCGGCTGTTGAGCATTATGACCGCCCGCCTGGACAGCCTAGAGCCTAGGCTCAACCCCCCTATTAGGCTTCGCCCGCCGCTGGCGGCAGATAGGCGGAGGAAGGAGGCGGAGCCAGCTCCAGCGACGGCTGGGCCAACGTGGGCACAGGTGGCTAAAGCACCACCTGCGCCAAAAAAGCCCACGCAGGTGCCCAAAAAAGCCACAAACGGGGGCAAAAACGTGAAGGGGACGAAAAGTGCCACAGAGGGGAGCAGCTCGTCCCCCCCCAAAGAAAAAGAGGGCGGCTGGAAGACGGCCGAAAGCCGCAAAAAGAGGCGGAAGAGGGGCCGCAAGGCCAAGAGCGCGCCGGGCTCCAAGGGGCAGGCCCCGAAACTCCGCGTCCCTCGCTCCGAGGCTGTAGTGGTCACGCTGCAGCCCGAAGCCAAGGAGAGGGGCGTGACGTACCAGAAGGTACTGGCGGAGGCTAGGGGCAAGCTGGTCTTTGCCGATTTTGGCACCCCGGACGGTTTCCGTTTTCGAACGGCAGCCACGGGGGCCAAGATGTTCGAGTTGGCGGGGACCAGCAGTGCCGAGAGGGCGGACTCTCTAGCTGCAAAGCTTAGGGACGTCCTCAACCCCGAGGAGGCCCGGGTGTCCAGACCCATCAAGACGGCTGAGGTGCGCGTCGATGGGCTGGACGACTCTGTTTCCCCGGAAGAGGTGGTGGTGGCCATAGCCCGGAGCGCCGGATGCCCGCCAGAAAATGTACGGGCGGGCGAAATCCGCGTTAACGCTGGTGGGCTGGGCACCATCTGGGTGCGGTGCCCAGTGGCTGCGGCGAAGAAAGTTGCCGACGCGGGACGTCTTTTGGTGGGCTGGGTTTCAGCAAGAGTAAAACTCCTGGCACCCAGAGCCATGCAGTGCTACCGGTGCCTGGAGAAAGGGCACGTCCGGGCACTGTGCACTAGCGAAGCCGACCGCAGCGATCTGTGTTATCGCTGCGGTCAGCCCGGCCACAAGGCGTCCCAGTGCTCCGCGGAGCCAAACTGCAGCCTCTGTGCGGCTGCAGGAAAGTCCGCGGGGCACAGAACTGGTGGCAACGCTTGCAGCGCGCCCAGAAAGCGCAGCAAGCGTTGGACCAAAGCTACGGGGGCCGCACCCCCTAGCACCTCTTCGGCCGACTCCCGGCCTGTGGTAGGACGAGGCGCCGACGAAATGGAGTGTCAGTGATGGCGCTGCATTTCCTCCAGGCGAACGTCAACCACTGCACCAGAGCTCAGGATCTCTTGGTCCTGAGCATGGCGGAGTGGTCGATAAATGTGGCGGTGGTCGCTGAGCCGTATTTTGTCCCCGCCCGGGATAACTGGGCAGGGGATCTGGACGGCCTGGTGGCCATCATCGGCGCGACTCTTGTCGACGTATCCCGGGGCCACGGTTGGGTTGCCGCCCTTGTGAACGGGATCGTCACGATCGGGGCATACTTTTCGCCCAACAGGAGTCTCGCCGACTTCGAGAGTTTCCTTGTCGAGTTGGGAGCCGTCGTCGGCCGGTCTCATCCTCGGCCCATTTTGCTTCTCGGTGATCTGAACGCCAAGTCTGCGGCGTGGGGATCCCCGGTCACAGACCCGAGAGGCGATGTGCTAGGGGAGTGGGCCGTTACGACGGGCCTGGCTGTCTTAAATCGGGGTTCGGCCTACACGTGTGTGCGGCAGCGGGGTGGATCTATTGTGGACGTGTCGTTCGCTTGTCCCGCTGTCGTGCACCGTGTTCGTGATTGGCACGTGGAAGCGGAGGTGGAGACGCTATCGGATCACCGATACATACGCTTCGACGTCTCCACCCAGACCGCTGGAGGTCGTAGCCAATCGGCCCCCCGAATAGACGGCCCGCGTTGGGCGCTGAAACGTCTCGACAGGGAGGCTCTGGAGGAAGCCACTATCGTCCAAGCCTGGATCCGGGAGTCGGCTACCGTCGGTCCCGTCGACGTCGAACAGGAGGCGCAGTGGTTTAGCGACGCGATGACGCAAATCTGCGACGCGTCCATGCCACGCGTCTCCTCTCTGTCCGCAAGGCGCCGCGTGTACTGGTGGTGCGTCGAGGTCGAGCGGCTGCGCGTCGCGTGTGCAGACGCCAGACGCCCGTACACGCGGTGTCGGAGGAGACGTCTGCGGGATCCCGACGAAGAAGCCGCGCTGTATGAGGTGTACCGCGCGGCGAAGGAGGCTCTGTGGCTGGCCATCGGCGAGTCGAAGACGCGCTCCAGAGAGGAGCTGTTGGCGACCCTAGACGGGGATCCGTGGGGGCGCCCTTACCGCACGGTCCGAGGGAAGCTTCGGCCGTGGGCCCCCCCGCTAACGGAAGGTCTCGAGCCACAGTTTCTGGAGCGAGTGGTCTCGGCTCTCTTCCCTGAGAGAGCCGAGTACGAGCCACCGCCGATGGCTCTGCCCACAGCTGCAGAGTCTGAAGAAGAAGAAGAGGAGAGCGAAACCGTCCCAGAGGTGACACAGGCGGAGATGAGCGCGGCCGTGATGCGGCTCCGGGCAAAAAACACTGCTCCGGGGCCCGACGGAGTGCCTGGTCGCGCTCTAGTCCTCGCCCTGAAGGAGTTGGAGCCCCCACTGAGGGGACTCTTCTCGGCGTGTCTTGAGCGGGGTCAGTTCCCTAGCAGGTGGAAGACTGGTCGACTGGTCCTGCTCAGGAAGGCGGGGCGCCCGGCGGATTCGTCGTCGGCTTATCGGCCCATAGTGTTGCTGGACGAGGCGGGCAAGATGCTCGAGCGTTTAATCGCAGATCGCCTCGTCAGCCACTTGTCTACAGAGGGGCCGAACCTAGACGACAGCCAGTTTGGCTTCCGGCGTGGGCGCTCTACCATCGACGCCATCATGAGGGTGAGAGTCCTGGCGGAGGAAGCGGTGTCCCAGGGTGGGGTGGTGCTGGCGGTGTCCTTGGACATCTCCAACGCGTTCAACACCCTGCCCTGGGGTTGCATTAGGGAGGCCCTGCGATACCATCGGGTGCCTTCCTACCTCCGCAACATTGTGGGGGCTTATCTGTCTGGACGGTGTGTCACCTACATGGGACGCGACGGCACGGGCCGTCGCGAGATGTCGTGCGGTGTTCCGCAGGGCTCGGTTCTGGGCCCACCCCTGTGGAACATCGGATACGACTGGGTTTTGCGGTGCGAGCTCCCGCCGGGAGTGGACCTGACGTGTTATGCGGACGACACGCTGGTCACGGCTCGGGGGAGCTCGTACAGGGAGGCAGCGTTGCTGGCTACGGCTGCGGTCTCACAGGTGGTGAGCCGCATACGACGCCTCGGCCTGGAAGTGGCCCTCAACAAATCGGAGGCCATTGCTTTTCATGGCCCCCGACGGGCGCCGCCGCTGGGATCACACATTGTGGTCGGTGGGGTCCGGATCGCTGTCGAGTCAACCATGAAGTACTTAGGATTGGTGCTCGACAGCCGTTGGGACTTCGGCCCCCACTTTCAGCGGTTGGTGCCCAAGTTGATGGGCGCGGCGGGCGCGCTGTCAACGCTGCTTCCCAATCTGGGGGGCCCGAGCACCGCCTGTAGGCGGTTGTACGTGGGGATCGTGCGATCGATGGCCCTTTACGGGGCCCCGATTTGGGCGAAAGACCTGACGGCCCGCACTATCGCGGTTCTGCGCAGACCGCAGAGAGCGATGGCCGTCAGGGTCATACGGGGATATCGCACGATCTCCTACGAGGCGGCTTGTGTACTGGCCGGATCCCCGCCGTGGGACCTGGAGGCGAAGACCCTCGCGACACTGCACCAGTGGCGCGAGGAGGCCGATCATCGGGGCGAGAGGCTGGTGCAACGACAGATAACGCTGTACCGGTCTCAGCTCCGACAGGTCATGGTGGCGGAATGGCGGGGGAGGCTAGAGCTCCCTACCGCCGGCCTCGACACAGTCGAGGCGATCCGGCCAGTACTCGACGACTGGCTCGGGAGGAAGCACGGCTCCCTGACGTTTCGGGCGACGCAGGTGCTCTCGGGGCACGGCTGCTTCGGGAAGTACCTGTGTCGCATAAGCAGGGAGCCGGACGCCCGGTGCCATCACTGCGTCCACTGTCTGGAGGACACGGCGCGGCATACGCTGGCCGAGTGCGCCGCGTGGGATGAGCCGCGCCGTGCGCTCGTTACGGAAGTAGGAGGAGACCTGTCGCTGCCGACCGTCGTTCGCTCGATGGTCGGCAGCGCAGAGTCCTGGGACGCGGTGATGTCCTTCTGCGAAACCGTCATGTCGCAGAAGGAGGCTGCGGAAAGGGAAAGGGAGATGACGAGCTCCCGCCCATCCCGCAGCAGACGCACCGGGCGTCGGCAGAGGGCGGACAACGCCCTCTTCCGGCCCCCCTAAACAGGTCCAGGGGCGACGGATTCGGGGACATCCGTCGCCCCCGATCACACTGGACCCGAGACGGCGGCGCGTAGTGTTCCACGCGCGCCTCTCTGAGACGTAACGGGGGGAGTTTCACACCTCACTCCCCCCCGGGACGAGGCCCGCAGGTCAAGCGGGCCGGCACTAGTCCGGGGCAGCGGAAGTCGCATCAGATCCCGTTGCCCCCCGACGCAAGTGTGCGAGGGAACACCGGGGTGGTTTTTAGTCAGTTTGAGTCTGACAGACCCCTCCGCCCGCCCCAGGGCGGAGGACATCCGTGAGGATTTTCCACCCCGACAAAAAAAAAAAAAAAAAAAAAAAAAAGGTTAGGTTAGGTTAGGTTAGGTTAGGTTAGGTTAGGTTAGGTTAGGTTAGGTTAGGTTAGGTTAGGTTAGGTTAGGTTAGGTTAGGTTAGGTTAGGTTAGGTTAGGTTAGGTTAGGTTAGGTTAGGTTAGGTTAGGTTAGGTTAGGTTAGGTTAGGTTAGGTTAGGTTAGGTTAGGTTAGGTTAGGTTAGGTTAGGTTAGGTTAGGTTAGGTTAGGTTAGGTTAGGTTAGGTTAGGTTAGGTTAGGTTAGGTTAGGTTAGGTTAGGTTAGGTTAGGTTAGGTTAGGTTAGGTTAGGTTAGGTTAGGTTAGGTTAGGTTAGGTTAGGTTAGGTTAGGTTAGGTTAGGTTAGGTTAGGTTAGGTTAGGTTAGGTTAGGTTAGGTTAGGTTAGGTTAGGTTAGGTTAGGTTAGGTTAGGTTAGGTTAGGTTAGGTTAGGTTAGGTTAGGTTAGGTTAGGTTAGGTTAGGTTAGGTTAGGTTAGGTTAGGTTAGGTTAGGTTAGGTTAGGTTAGGTTAGGTTAGGTTAGGTTAGGTTAGGTTAGGTTAGGTTAGGTTAGGTTAGGTTAGGTTAGGTTAGGTTAGGTTAGGTTAGGTTAGGTTAGGTTAGGTTAGGTTAGGTTAGGTTAGGTTAGGTTAGGTTAGGTTAGGTTAGGTTAGGTTAGGTTAGGTTAGGTTAGGTTAGGTTAGGTTAGGTTAGGTTAGGTTAGGTTAGGTTAGGTTAGGTTAGGTTAGGTTAGGTTAGGTTAGGTTAGGTTAGGTTAGGTTAGGTTAGGTTAGGTTAGGTTAGGTTAGGTTAGGTTAGGTTAGGTTAGGTTAGGTTAGGTTAGGTTAGGTTAGGTTAGGTTAGGTTAGGTTAGGTTAGGTTAGGTTAGGTTAGGTTAGGTTAGGTTAGGTTAGGTTAGGTTAGGTTAGGTTAGGTTAGGTTAGGTTAGGTTAGGTTAGGTTAGGTTAGGTTAGGTTAGGTTAGGTTAGGTTAGGTTAGGTTAGGTTAGGTTAGGTTAGGTTAGGTTAGGTTAGGTTAGGTTAGGTTAGGTTAGGTTAGGTTAGGTTAGGTTAGGTTAGGTTAGGTTAGGTTAGGTTAGGTTAGGTTAGGTTAGGTTAGGTTAGGTTAGGTTAGGTTAGGTTAGGTTAGGTTAGGTTAGGTTAGGTTAGGTTAGGTTAGGTTAGGTTAGGTTAGGTTAGGTTAGGTTAGGTTAGGTTAGGTTAGGTTAGGTTAGGTTAGGTTAGGTTAGGTTAGGTTAGGTTAGGTTAGGTTAGGTTAGGTTAGGTTAGGTTAGGTTAGGTTAGGTTAGGTTAGGTTAGGTTAGGTTAGGTTAGGTTAGGTTAGGTTAGGTTAGGTTAGGTTAGGTTAGGTTAGGTTAGGTTAGGTTAGGTTAGGTTAGGTTAGGTTAGGTTAGGTTAGGTTAGGTTAGGTTAGGTTAGGTTAGGTTAGGTTAGGTTAGGTTAGGTTAGGTTAGGTTAGGTTAGGTTAGGTTAGGTTAGGTTAGGTTAGGTTAGGTTAGGTTAGGTTAGGTTAGGTTAGGTTAGGTTAGGTTAGGTTAGGTTAGGTTAGGTTAGGTTAGGTTAGGTTAGGTTAGGTTAGGTTAGGTTAGGTTAGGTTAGGTTAGGTTAGGTTAGGTTAGGTTAGGTTAGGTTAGGTTAGGTTAGGTTAGGTTAGGTTAGGTTAGGTTAGGTTAGGTTAGGTTAGGTTAGGTTAGGTTAGGTTAGGTTAGGTTAGGTTAGGTTAGGTTAGGTTAGGTTAGGTTAGGTTAGGTTAGGTTAGGTTAGGTTAGGTTAGGTTAGGTTAGGTTAGGTTAGGTTAGGTTAGGTTAGGTTAGGTTAGGTTAGGTTAGGTTAGGTTAGGTTAGGTTAGGTTAGGTTAGGTTAGGTTAGGTTAGGTTAGGTTAGGTTAGGTTAGGTTAGGTTAGGTTAGGTTAGGTTAGGTTAGGTTAGGTTAGGTTAGGTTAGGTTAGGTTAGGTTAGGTTAGGTTAGGTTAGGTTAGGTTAGGTTAGGTTAGGTTAGGTTAGGTTAGGTTAGGTTAGGTTAGGTTAGGTTAGGTTAGGTTAGGTTAGGTTAGGTTAGGTTAGGTTAGGTTAGGTTAGGTTAGGTTAGGTTAGGTTAGGTTAGGTTAGGTTAGGTTAGGTTAGGTTAGGTTAGGTTAGGTTAGGTTAGGTTAGGTTAGGTTAGGTTAGGTTAGGTTAGGTTAGGTTAGGTTAGGTTAGGTTAGGTTAGGTTAGGTTAGGTTAGGTTAGGTTAGGTTAGGTTAGGTTAGGTTAGGTTAGGTTAGGTTAGGTTAGGTTAGGTTAGGTTAGGTTAGGTTAGGTTAGGTTAGGTTAGGTTAGGTTAGGTTAGGTTAGGTTAGGTTAGGTTAGGTTAGGTTAGGTTAGGTTAGGTTAGGTTAGGTTAGGTTAGGTTAGGTTAGGTTAGGTTAGGTTAGGTTAGGTTAGGTTAGGTTAGGTTAGGTTAGGTTAGGTTAGGTTAGGTTAGGTTAGGTTAGGTTAGGTTAGGTTAGGTTAGGTTAGGTTAGGTTAGGTTAGGTTAGGTTAGGTTAGGTTAGGTTAGGTTAGGTTAGGTTAGGTTAGGTTAGGTTAGGTTAGGTTAGGTTAGGTTAGGTTAGGTTAGGTTAGGTTAGGTTAGGTTAGGTTAGGTTAGGTTAGGTTAGGTTAGGTTAGGTTAGGTTAGGTTAGGTTAGGTTAGGTTAGGTTAGGTTAGGTTAGGTTAGGTTAGGTTAGGTTAGGTTAGGTTAGGTTAGGTTAGGTTAGGTTAGGTTAGGTTAGGTTAGGTTAGGTTAGGTTAGGTTAGGTTAGGTTAGGTTAGGTTAGGTTAGGTTAGGTTAGGTTAGGTTAGGTTAGGTTAGGTTAGGTTAGGTTAGGTTAGGTTAGGTTAGGTTAGGTTAGGTTAGGTTAGGTTAGGTTAGGTTAGGTTAGGTTAGGTTAGGTTAGGTTAGGTTAGGTTAGGTTAGGTTAGGTTAGGTTAGGTTAGGTTAGGTTAGGTTAGGTTAGGTTAGGTTAGGTTAGGTTAGGTTAGGTTAGGTTAGGTTAGGTTAGGTTAGGTTAGGTTAGGTTAGGTTAGGTTAGGTTAGGTTAGGTTAGGTTAGGTTAGGTTAGGTTAGGTTAGGTTAGGTTAGGTTAGGTTAGGTTAGGTTAGGTTAGGTTAGGTTAGGTTAGGTTAGGTTAGGTTAGGTTAGGTTAGGTTAGGTTAGGTTAGGTTAGGTTAGGTTAGGTTAGGTTAGGTTAGGTTAGGTTAGGTTAGGTTAGGTTAGGTTAGGTTAGGTTAGGTTAGGTTAGGTTAGGTTAGGTTAGGTTAGGTTAGGTTAGGTTAGGTTAGGTTAGGTTAGGTTAGGTTAGGTTAGGTTAGGTTAGGTTAGGTTAGGTTAGGTTAGGTTAGGTTAGGTTAGGTTAGGTTAGGTTAGGTTAGGTTAGGTTAGGTTAGGTTAGGTTAGGTTAGGTTAGGTTAGGTTAGGTTAGGTTAGGTTAGGTTAGGTTAGGTTAGGTTAGGTTAGGTTAGGTTAGGTTAGGTTAGGTTAGGTTAGGTTAGGTTAGGTTAGGTTAGGTTAGGTTAGGTTAGGTTAGGTTAGGTTAGGTTAGGTTAGGTTAGGTTAGGTTAGGTTAGGTTAGGTTAGGTTAGGTTAGGTTAGGTTAGGTTAGGTTAGGTTAGGTTAGGTTAGGTTAGGTTAGGTTAGGTTAGGTTAGGTTAGGTTAGGTTAGGTTAGGTTAGGTTAGGTTAGGTTAGGTTAGGTTAGGTTAGGTTAGGTTAGGTTAGGTTAGGTTAGGTTAGGTTAGGTTAGGTTAGGTTAGGTTAGGTTAGGTTAGGTTAGGTTAGGTTAGGTTAGGTTAGGTTAGGTTAGGTTAGGTTAGGTTAGGTTAGGTTAGGTTAGGTTAGGTTAGGTTAGGTTAGGTTAGGTTAGGTTAGGTTAGGTTAGGTTAGGTTAGGTTAGGTTAGGTTAGGTTAGGTTAGGTTAGGTTAGGTTAGGTTAGGTTAGGTTAGGTTAGGTTAGGTTAGGTTAGGTTAGGTTAGGTTAGGTTAGGTTAGGTTAGGTTAGGTTAGGTTAGGTTAGGTTAGGTTAGGTTAGGTTAGGTTAGGTTAGGTTAGGTTAGGTTAGGTTAGGTTAGGTTAGGTTAGGTTAGGTTAGGTTAGGTTAGGTTAGGTTAGGTTAGGTTAGGTTAGGTTAGGTTAGGTTAGGTTAGGTTAGGTTAGGTTAGGTTAGGTTAGGTTAGGTTAGGTTAGGTTAGGTTAGGTTAGGTTAGGTTAGGTTAGGTTAGGTTAGGTTAGGTTAGGTTAGGTTAGGTTAGGTTAGGTTAGGTTAGGTTAGGTTAGGTTAGGTTAGGTTAGGTTAGGTTAGGTTAGGTTAGGTTAGGTTAGGTTAGGTTAGGTTAGGTTAGGTTAGGTTAGGTTAGGTTAGGTTAGGTTAGGTTAGGTTAGGTTAGGTTAGGTTAGGTTAGGTTAGGTTAGGTTAGGTTAGGTTAGGTTAGGTTAGGTTAGGTTAGGTTAGGTTAGGTTAGGTTAGGTTAGGTTAGGTTAGGTTAGGTTAGGTTAGGTTAGGTTAGGTTAGGTTAGGTTAGGTTAGGTTAGGTTAGGTTAGGTTAGGTTAGGTTAGGTTAGGTTAGGTTAGGTTAGGTTAGGTTAGGTTAGGTTAGGTTAGGTTAGGTTAGGTTAGGTTAGGTTAGGTTAGGTTAGGTTAGGTTAGGTTAGGTTAGGTTAGGTTAGGTTAGGTTAGGTTAGGTTAGGTTAGGTTAGGTTAGGTTAGGTTAGGTTAGGTTAGGTTAGGTTAGGTTAGGTTAGGTTAGGTTAGGTTAGGTTAGGTTAGGTTAGTTAGGTTAGGTTAGGTTAGGTTAGGTTAGGTTAGGTTAGGTTAGGTTAGGTTAGGTTAGGTTAGGTTAGGTTAGGTTAGGTTAGGTTAGGTTAGGTTAGGTTAGGTTAGGTTAGGTTAGGTTAGGTTAGGTTAGGTTAGGTTAGGTTAGGTTAGGTTAGGTTAGGTTAGGTTAGGTTAGGTTAGGTTAGGTTAGGTTAGGTTAGGTTAGGTTAGGTTAGGTTAGGTTAGGTTAGGTTAGGTTAGGTTAGGTTAGGTTAGGTTAGGTTAGGTTAGGTTAGGTTAGGTTAGGTTAGGTTAGGTTAGGTTAGGTTAGGTTAGGTTAGGTTAGGTTAGGTTAGGTTAGGTTAGGTTAGGTTAGGTTAGGTTAGGTTAGGTTAGGTTAGGTTAGGTTAGGTTAGGTTAGGTTAGGTTAGGTTAGGTTAGGTTAGGTTAGGTTAGGTTAGGTTAGGTTAGGTTAGGTTAGGTTAGGTTAGGTTAGGTTAGGTTAGGTTAGGTTAGGTTAGGTTAGGTTAGGTTAGGTTAGGTTAGGTTAGGTTATGGTTAGGTTAGGTTAGGTTAGGTTAGGTTAGGTTAGGTTAGGTTAGGTTAGGTTAGGTTAGGTTAGGTTAGGTTGTAGGTTAGGTTAGGTTAGGTTAGGTTAGGTTACGGTATAGGTTGGTTAGGTTAGGTTAGGTTAGGTTAGGTTAGGTAGGTTAGGTTAGGTTAGGTTGGTTAGGTTAGGTTAGGTTAGGTAGGTTTAGGTAGGATTAGGATAGGTAGGATAGGATCGGATTAGGTACGGATAGGTACGGTTAGGATTAGGTTTAGGTTAGGTTAGGTTAGGTTGGGTTAGGTTAGGTTAGGTTAGGTTAGGTTAGGTTAGGTTAGGTTAGGTTAGGGTTAGAGTTAGGTTAGGTTAGGTCTAGGTTAGTTAGGTTAGGTTAGGTTAGGATAGTTAGTTAGGTTAGGTCTAGGTTAGGTTAGGTTAGG